>OV702279.1:346539095-351539095 GCA_916181665.1 Avena sativa
GTGCTATTTATCGGAGTTCTTGTATAAACTTCAAGGCTGGAATACTATGTTTGAGATGTGATACGCCGAAACTCACATAAATGCACATCACAAGTAATCTTAATATTACATACCTTATCCTCCAACCATTGCATGCAAAGTGCCCCCAGCTTATCATCAAAAAAACCCACACCTAACTGACTGGCCAACAGAGGTATGTACTCAATTATTGCAAGCCGAACCCTCCAGTGCCTATCCTCTGCTAGTTCTACAATGGCCGGCAACAGAGATTGAGACAGCAAGTCAATTCCAATGACCTGGAAGATCGCGACGGTGTCAGTTAGTTTGAAAGGACTAAGGAAAAAACCACATGATACATGAGTCATTAGGAGAAACGAAAAGAAATAGCTGCTAGCCTGCTACTAACTCAGAAAATTACACTTCATCCAAGAGACAGGTAGATACAGAATGATGTATTCAGGGAGCGAGGGCATACAAGGGCCTTGGTTAAGTGGGACAACACCAATCTATCCTACTCAAGTAGTTGTATTTTGCACAAGGCCGCTGTATTTCTGGTAAAGAAAAATGGGAAGTTCATCCCACTTGTGGCAAAACAACCAAAATTATAAGGATGGAAGCCTACCAAAGAACTCAGAAAACAGCTCTATCATATAATCGAAATTGGGCACTTCAAAGAGAAGGCAAACCAACTTTAACAACAAGCAATGGCACCAACCTGATTAACTTGATCAAGTTTGCTGATTATGTTGAATCGAACATCAGGAAATTCATCTTTGAGCAAAGAAAGAAAAATAGGAAGAAGTTGTTCAATGGTAGCATCCTGCAGGAAGCCAGAACTGAAGCTGATAAGGTTACCGAGGGGCTGGGTTGCTGATAGTAAATGTATGAAAAGCAGGAGCAGTTAGCAGCAAATAATTGCAGTATCACACAGGTATATCAAATAAATAAATTCAACATGTATTGATAGATAAGGTTAGGAAATAAAGTTGCATGCTGGCCCAACATATCATCTCAAAATATCTTAAGGTAACTGGCAACCAGACCAGCACATATGGAACACAAACAAAAATCACTTGAAAAATACCCGAATTTCCAACAGAAACCTCACGCCACACTGTTCAAGTCTCACTTAAGTTTCAGCATAACTTATGAATACCAACATGTGTTTCGACAAAATAATGGTGGATCTCTGGGTACAGTGACAATTATATGTTAGTGGGAAGATATATTTTTTGAAATAATCATCAGAATGAAGCTCTTCAAACCATGAATCCACTATACATACATTCATTCATATGTAAAGGAAATTCAAGAAAACATGGTTGCATCATTGCTCGCACCTTCCCCAAAACAGGGGCCATTCCCATAATGACTGAAGCCAAAGCTGAGCGAACGTGCTGAGACGAATCCGATGATAACTCCTGCAAATGAAATTTCTCATGAGTTAGTTTGTTGATAAACAGTAGCAAAGAACCAACGATGTTCAGTTACTCCGTTGCCTCCACCTTAACACATGGAAGGATGTGCTGAATTGCATGTTGCGGACTTAATATCCTGCAAAACTTAGTAACTTTTCCAGCAGCTGCAATCCGTACTTCAGCCTCATTATCACGAAGAAGGCGAACATATGCAGGCACCAGATCCGCTCTATTAACAAATATACGAACACATGAATCAATCAGGCTAAAATCAATGTATTGTATGTACATGACAGCTTGGCCTATGTATGTCTGAGTACTCCGGGTAGGAAAGGGCCAAGTATGCTACAGACAATGAAAAAAATGCACTAACTTTGTAGGCTCAGGACCAACAGCCTCGCATAGCTCATACAATTGATTGGCAACCATATAACGGACTCGCCAAGACTTGTCCTATTAAGAATTATGAAAAAAAATTAAGTAGTAGCACAACCATACATAGCAATTTTGAGTAACATGAACTTAGCAATCATAAGAGTATATATATCCCAGTAAACTATCAAGACTTATCGCAATGGGAGTAATGTACCTGGGAGAAATTAACAATGACTGGAAGTATATGTGCTACACAATCTTGGGGTTCCAATAATTTTCCAAGGGCGGCACAGCCTTCAACTGCCAATAAACGTACTGAATCTTGCTCTGCAAATGAAGGTCAGCAACACTGTTAGACAACATGTTCATAATGAGCAAAATGTGAATATGCAATCAATGATTCAACCGGTTCAGTCCTGTATAAAATGTTGGACAACATAAGTCAGGAGTCCATTTTTAGTTCTTATTTATTGACCTTTTTGTAAATTCAAGCATAAAAGAATGGCTTCTAAGCTTTAAGAGATAATGTTGATATTTGAAGCATAGAGAAATTAATATCTTGTTTGAATGAAGAAGACTAAATATAAATCCTGTTAATTTCGTTTAAGGCTTCAAGGGTTCGTTACAAAAATCAGAATTGACCTTGTGAAAAGAAAAAAAATGGATAGAGAGGAACAGTTATCTCCAAACAAAGTGGAAGGAGATGAGCCGCTGTACTGGCATACAGGACTACCATAATTTAAAATTGTGAATAATGAAAAGGCACAATTTAAGGACCTGAAACATATGTTATCACACAAATAGGCGAACTACTTTATTGTGAAATGAAAAAACAATCCAAATTAGTAACTGTGATGAAGTTAGGATAAGCCACATGTAAGCACTAAGAAGCAAGATACTTAATTATTTAATACTCAAGACATCTTTGTACAGGTAAAGTGAGCACAGTAGCAAACAAGTATAACTGTCATACTTAGTTCAATCAATAGAAAATGGATAGCATATAAAGTGGTATATTGTAAAGTTCCTTTGAACAGCTACGAGTACTGATGAGTTTTGGTGTATCACAAAGAAGCAACTGAAAAAACAACCAACAACAACAACCAAGCCTTTTGTCCCAATCAAGTTGGGGTAGGCTAGATATGAAACCCAAACGGAAACTAGAGAAAAGTGCAAGTCAAGCGGAAAACAGTGAAAAGTGCAAGTCAAACGAAAACTAGTGAAAAAAAGCAAGTGAAAAGGAACAACTGAAAAACCAAACAAACAATACAAAATATTCTCAATGACATAACAGGTTAGGAAGACACCACATGATTTCATTGAGGCAACACAACAAAATAACAGGTTAAAAAATCAATTAGTGTAACATTAGGTTTGTGCAAGTTTTGAACCATTAGTGCAAGAACCTAAAGATATTATAATACGAAAGATGCATAAGAAAGTACCATCTTGGGTCAAATCATTAAATATTGAGATGATTTCTGTCTTTAAATGGCTCTGTTCAACTGTTGCAGCAAACTTCCCAAGATTTGATGCAGCTGCCCTTCTGACCATAGGCATGTCATCTTGGCATAATTGGCTATAAATGGTCCTTAGCTCTGTTTTCAGCGGATTGGTGGCACTTGGATAGGCTATATGGAAAAGACCACAGGATGATACTCTAGCCGTAAACCACTCACCAGATGCTAGCCTCTGAGATGAGCAAATACTAGTTAGTTGAAAAGATATAAAGATACCAGCAGAAAATAGAAGTGCGTCCATTTGTTCATGTAAGCACAGCAATCTTCCAAGTTAACAATCATATGGTGTTGGAGCGCCACTATATAGAACAATTATGCCACAAATGCAGTTGGTTGAACAGAAAACAATAAGTAGAAAATCATGCAAATACACATCCTAAAAAAATACTGAGGCTGAGGAGTGTTACCCATAAGATAAGCATACTAACTAGCTGTTTGGCAGCATTCTTGAAAAAAATTGCAACATTTGTACAAACAATAAAAAGAGTATTTAACTGTTTACCTTTACTACTGGAATGAAATTGTCAACAATGTCATTTTCCTTCATCTGTGCACCAATACGGCACAGCGACTCGACCGCTTTGTCTCGGACACAAGTTTCCTCCACCGTAGACAATGTCTCCAATGGAGGGAGCAAAACATGAGCATGTTCTACACCCCCAACATAAGGAATGAATACACCCAATTCTTCAGCCATTGCAAGAAGCACCTCATCTTCATCATCATTGTTTTCACTTAGAAAAGGAATCAGTTCCTTCCTGGTTCTTTCCTCCCCAAGTGCCCTTGCAATTGTGGAAAGTTTTCTGATGGAGTTCAGACGCGATTGGGTTTCTTCATTTTTGAGCTCATCTATCAGTACAGCAATTGGATACAGCGGCCCATCAACCAGAGCCATCGGGCTTATCAAGGATTTCTACGACTGCGAAGTAAGACAGAACATTAGGACAATGTGACCATTAGAATGAATACCGTACTGGACTTGTGTACAGAAAGATATAGAGGTCCGTTAACAAAAACATTGCTGCATAATCCAAGTGAATAGCAAGATAGAAAGGCAGAGAGGATTTTCACTTACATCAACAATTAATTTTGAAAAAAAAAATAGGTGCAATACACACATATAACCATTAGTTCCACAGTAATATGTCGATACAAATAAAAATGTTAAGAACCATCATATATGGTGAGTACTTTTTACAAAATCAATAAATATTTCATGACAGCAAATATTTTCACCTGTATTGGTCAATATTTAAAATATTCTTTGAAAACAGAGGCATTACACTGAAATGTATATGGTTTAACATGCCTGATCAAGATAAACGTATGCTCATTTCATGTTGGACATGAGCATCAAAGAGAACAAAATCATAGACCCCTAGCAGAACTAATTTAAGAGGTCAAACATTTAATGCGCATAACTTACGAAATCAATGTCAATCTATGTCTCTACACCAACATATGCCTCACTTACCCAAACAGACAGGACACTTACTATTAGTTTGCATAACAATTAGTATCTTTTAAATTTCTCCAAATGTCAAACGAAGATGAGATTTATTATCTAGAAATGGTTTCAAGGGCGAACAATCCTCATCCTGTAACACTGTCAAGGCTCCAAAAAATAACCTCTTTACCCACATGACCATACCAACATCTACAACCAAGACCTGGAACGTATAGCTTACGTGATTGTGCCAGCGGATCAAAGGAACCCACATACATCAACATAATCTCCCCAACATCCAAAAACACTACCAACATTTTATGCCTTGCCGTTTCCCTTATTTCAATCATTCATGTTTCTGACAGCATATTAATCACCGCATGTCAGAAAATTTCTAAAAACAAGTTCGTGTATTCGAGACCAACAACCACAGTCGTGTAAATTTCAACTACTTTGTGTAAAATAATAAGATAATAAATTCCAAGACATTCATCGAGAAGAAACCACTCGACGAGCACCTGCATCATATGCTGCCCATCCGGGAGCCAATATGGAATCCCCCAATCAACCCGAAACCGCATTACCCATATGGAATCCCCAAATCGTTCACCAATCGGGCCGGAACAGGTCCATCCCGGAAATGGCGCAGATCTGGGCACCGAACCACGGGTACAACATAAAAAGGTTTCTCTAACGGCAGACGGGAGCGAGGGATGTCACCTGATGGATCAGATCGGGCTTCGTCAGCGGAAGCGGCAGCGGCGCCGGGGAGGTGGACGGGGAGGGGGGCGGGGCAGTGAGGCGTCGCGAGGCGTCGCCGGTAATATTGTTCGGGGAGAGAGAGAGAGGATGAAAGGAGGGTAACGGAAATCGGGAGGTCGTCTATACCGAGGAGTAAAAGGACAGATCAGCTGCAGTATGGCGGAATTTAGGCTGGTGTTTTTTTTAGCGCGATATGATATGTATATTTGTTTTCGGGAAATCTAGGTAGCGGGACTCGTCTGAGAAATTTTAAATTCAATGAGGCCTTGTTTACTTTTTCTTTATTTTTATCCCTAAAAGACGCGGAGATATACGGGGATTTGGTGTTCACCCAATACTCTCAAATCCTCTCAAATATCTTTCCTCAAAAATACTCTACCATGATGGAGAGTTTTTAATCTAGTCAAAAATACACCAGTGTGAAGGGGATTTGTGGGGATATTCCGGTATTATCCCCTCAAAACCCGGCCTAGTAAACGAACTATCGGAGAAATTCCGGGATACAAAATAATCCCCTCCCATCCTCTGAAATACCCTAGAAGTAAACAGGGCCTGAATGCGCCTGTACTACACTGTCCGCTACCTATGCCACTAAATTCAAAATATTTTATAGATCAAATCATTTATTCGATTTATTATTCGTTTTCATCGTTGAGCTGATCTTTGAAACTAGTTCTCATGTTAATATATTTTAATAAAAAAATCAGATCAAAAAGTTATCCACCCCTAACACATGAGTTATCCATGTCATAGTACGTAAGTTATCCTTCCTATAATATATAAGTTATCCACCATATAAATGGGTTGGTTCGAGACGTTCTCGTATTTCTCATATGAATAACTTTTGTATCTTTTTCGTCTCATGAAACCTTAGTTTTCCATGTATTTTAGTTCAATTAATTAAATATGAGCTACGAGCTAGTTTAATTGGGACACGGTAGCCTAGATGTTAGGGCACCGAGACTTTGCCACCGTTAACGCATCGACAAGCAATGAATGCTCGGTACCCTAACAACCTTCAAGACTTTGTCACCCGTATGCCGTGATAACGACGACGGGCGATAAAGCCGAGACGCTAGACTACTGGTTACGCGTTATGTTTGCTTACTACGTCGGTATCCTTTTAAGATTGAGTCGCCCGTACGCCGCTCGTGGCGATCGGTAATAAAGTCAAGCTGCTAGAATAAGTTTTGTATTCTATCTGTAGCTAATATTTTTTTGGTGGATAACTTATATATTATTAGATAGGTAACTTACGTGATGAAGCATGAATAACTCTATTATAAGTAGTGGATAATTATTGTACAATGTCGTAGATACCCGTTGTTTATATCCATGAATAATTTTAGTTATTTTTGTGGCCATTATATTTTTAAGTCTTAATTATCTCTCTTTTAGTTAATTAAAGCGATTGACTTATTTGATTTGGACACAGTAGTCTAGATATTGGGATAGCGAGACTCTTCGACGTCCACTCGATGAAAACGAATTCTAAATTGGGGGAGTTCAAATTTATGTTTTTTGTATACATAAAAAACTCAAACACACCACCTGTTCGTAAGGTGGATAACTTATGTGTTTCCTGGTGGGTAAGTTACATAATTCAGTATAGATAGCTTGCGTGTTACGGGTGGATAACTTTTGGGCCAGAATTTTTTTTATCAAAACATATCAACATGGGATCTATTTTCGAAGATCTTGTCGTGACTAGTCCAACGATGAAAACGGATCCTAAATCGGATGAACGGTTCGATCTACAAACCATTTTGAATTTTCCGATCTCCGTATTTAATTTTGATGATATCATCTATTTTGTCTTTTATGTTTAACACTAAACCAACTTTCTATTTTCAGGCATACCCGGACGAGAACCGTTTGCATGCGGCTGATGCTAGTGTTCGCCATAATTTGTAATATGAAGACCGGTCTAAACGTCCACCGTCCTTGTTTTTACGTCAACGTCATTTAATAAAAACAGAGAGAGTGTTGTTGTATACGTAGTATATTAGCTAAATAACTCTTATATACGCAAAAACTTGAATAGTACAAACACACATAAGTATAACCACAAAATCACTAAATACAACTTAAAAAACAATATCTAAGATACATCCATTACGATAGTTGTTTCTTAAGTTTTAGTTACTTCTATGAAAACATACTAAGATACATCTATTATGAAAGGCTTGGATACGAGGACGTTCCGCTCGAACAAAAAAATGAATGCTAGTATGCATAATTAGATGTAACGGAATTATTTAAATTAAATATATCTATGCACCTAAACTCGCTTAGATACTTTATCTAGATAAATCTATGATAAATAACTTGGATAAGTAGTGTTACTACTTTTCCTAAAAAAAGCATGCAGGTTGAAAAGAATATAGCTTGGAGATTCTCTAGCCATTTTTTAGGGGAGTTGCCGTAGAATTAAAAATTCTTCTCTAGTATCGGAGTTTTGAAAATCTTCTCCCGGATTTTTAGAGAGTGTACTATCAGCCTCCATGTCTGTTTAATAGTAATTCATGGATGACCAATAAAACTCTATAACATTCCTAATTTTTCATAGGCTCCATAATGTACAGGCACTAACAAAATTGAAGACAACATGTCTAGTATTAGCCAGCCAGAACTTAGAAGATGATTCAAAATCGTACAACTGTCTAGGTTCAGTGGAAAGGATGATACTAGAAGTAACTTCTACAAGTTCTTGCCATTGTAGCATCATCTCACTTGAGGAGTTCCTTCTAAAAGTTAACATCAACTAGGAATCATCCCAGACACGTGCCATTGTTTTCCCTTGTTTGTTACATGCCACATTAAGCTTGAAAAATGGACTATTGTTGGAGAGATGCCAAACCAAGTATCTTTCCAAAAGCTAACGTGGTTTTATTCTCCTATTTTCCATATATATTCCACTCTGAGAGATCTAACGGCCCACATCACTCCCTTCTAAATTTGGTAAGTACATGTGGTTTTACTGCATAAGATGTCAGGTTTTTTGGTGTTGTATTTGATATGTACCAAAGACTTCCACAACTTACCCTCATCTTTAGTATATAATTTAACCCAGGAGCTTAGAAGGCAAAGATTAATGTTTGCTAGTTTGGGTATATCCAACCCCTGAAACTCATTCTTTTGCAAATCATTTCCCAGTTTGCTAGATGATTTTTCTTGACCTTCAAAGTCATTCCACACACAAAATGTAAATCAAGGCTAAAGCCCACTTATGAAATCTAAATAAGGACAACGAGAAAATAGAAAGGCTAGCAAGACAAGTTCTAATAAGGACAACTAGCAACATGTACCCCTCCAATCTTCTCTCTTTTTTAGAACATCAAGTCATCTTTGGTGAGTTTCTCATAATGAAGAGTAACCCGCAAGTGTTGGTTATCATGGGTTTGGGAAGAACGATGCATACCCTACCGGGGGCATCGGTTGGGTGTTAATATAGCAGGAAAAAGCTCTCTGCGTGGCAATTATAGAAAAAATACGTATCTAGGTGGAGTACTACTCCATACCAATATACGTACATTATACAAACTCTAACACCCCCTTAATCTAAAGCTTGAAGAGGTTTAGATTATATTTAAACTCATCGAGCTTCTTGAAACATAGAGCCTTTGTAAACCCATCAGCGATCTGATGTTTGCTGGATATAAACCTAACATCAAGTTGTTTGCTTGCAACATATTCTCGAAAAAAATAGAAATCAATCTCAATATGCTTAGCACGGGCATGTAAAATTGGATTAGCAAACAGAAAAGTAGCCCTAAGATTATCACACCATAGACAAGGCTTTTCTCGGAACACCAAGTTCTCAGATAAGAGACTCAACCCAAATTAATTTAGCAGAAGCATTAGCAAGAGTCTTGTATTCAGCCTCTATGCTAGAACGAAACACTGTAGACTGTTTTCTAGCACTCCAAGATATAAGATTAGGACCAAAGAAAATAGCAAATCCTCCTGTAGAGCGTCTGTCATCTAAGTCACCCGTCCAGTCAGCATCGAATGCGCTGAGTAGAGTTAAGGAGGACCGACGAAAAGTAAGACCAGTAGTATGTGTACCATAAATATACCTTAAGATCTTTTTTACCGTTGTCCAATGGATAGTGGTAGGGGCATTAAGATACTGGCAAACTTTATTGACAGAGAAGGACAAGTCAAGTCGTGTCAATGTTAAGTACTGAAAAGCACCCACAATACTCCTATGGCGAGTGTTGTCCTCAGGGCAAAGAGGGGGAACCATGAGTTAATGAAAGGGTGTCATTGGTGGACAGTGGCATAGGACACTATTCCATACCCACACGTTTAACCAAATTAGCAGCATATTTATCTTGGTGTAGAAGCAAACCATCATCCTGTTTGTGAACCTCAAGGCCTAGGAAATAATGAAGATCCCCCATATCTTTGAGAGCAAAGTAATAACTTAAGTTGTAAAGGAGAGCCGAAATAGCAGTGTCAGAGGAACTAGTGACAATAATATCATTAACATAAATAAGCAAAAACATCTGAATACCTCCCTAATCAAAGAGAAACAGATAAGTATATGCCTTGGAGGGAATGAAACCAAGGGTGTGCAGTTTAGAACAGAGACGAGAGTACCATGCTCGAGGTGCCCGTTTTAATCCATAAAGAGCTTTGTTTCATATAGACCTCCTCTTTTAGAATACCATGTAAGCGTATTTTTGACATCTAGCTGCCGTAAACTTCAACCTTTTAATACAGATATGGATAGAACAAGCCTAATAGTAGGAGCATTAACAATAGGACTAAAATTATCCTCATAATATATGACATACCTTTGTTTAAATCCTTTAGCAACCAATTGAGATTTATACATGTCTATGGTACCATCAGCATTTTTCTTAATACGATAGACCCACTTGCAATCAATAACATTTTTGTTTGAACTTGGGGAAACAAGATGCCATGCGTTGTTGACCATGAGAGCATCATAATCATATTTCATAGCATGCTTTCAGTTTGTATCAGTGAGAGCCTCATATAATTTTTTTGGTTCTCTCGAAGAAGTTAACAATGCCCAACGAATTGTGTTGTCAGTATGGATTTTAGGATTTTTTATACATTTTTGTAGTCTAGTGCGTGGTTCAGCAGCAGGAGGGAGTGTAGCTTCATCCGGCACAAAAGATCCTAGTGAGGCGTGCTTGTACGCATGAGAATCAGCAACAGATGTACTGTTGATGTCGCTTGGCGAGGGAATCCCGAAGCGGTCCTGGCCCATGTTGGAGGAGACAGAAGAGAATGGTGGGGGTGGAGTCACATCTCGTGGCAGGTGGGGTATGGGGCGATGCAGAGTCACGCGGTAGAGGAGACACGAGACAGGATGGGGCGACGTCCCCTTGGCGCACACGCGTGGACATGGATGTAGGGGCAAAGAGGTCCCCAAGGACCAGCGACATGGCGGCATCCGACGGGCTTGAGCCAGTGCGCATGGGAGAAAACACATCAGGGGCTACCGTGACGGATCCGAGGAAGATATTGCCTCAGAATTAGCATCGGAGACCGTCTGTTCTTGACATGTAGTGTGTCCTTTAGCACTATCATTTGATGTGTTGTTTGTATCATTTTCAGCAAAATTTTGGATAGCATCTTCGGTTGTTCCCTGTAGAGGATCAACAACAGGTAAAATATGCAAATAGTGATCATTAAATGCACACCCCTGATGATCCATAAGTATAGGGGATCGCAACAGTCTTCGAGGGTAGTATTACCCAATTTATTGTTGGAATTATGCCCTAGCGGCAATAATAAAGATGTTATTATTATAATTCTTGTTCATGATAAAGTTTATATTCCATGCTAGAATTGTATTAAGCGGAAACTTTGATACTTGTGTGGTTTATGAACAACGTCGTGTCCCTGGTACGCCTCTATGGACTATCTCATTGATTAATGATGGTTAAGGTTTCCTAACCGTAGACATGAGTTGTCGATTAATAATGAGATCATGTCATTGGGAGAATGATATGATGGACAGACCCAAATCAAGCAGAGCAATTAGATCGTGTCATCGTGTTCATCTTTGCGAAGCTTTTTCTTATGTCAAATATTGTATTCCTTAGACCATGAGGTAATGCAAATCCCTGGTATCGGAAGAAAGCTTTGAGGTCATCAAACGTCATCCTATGAGAGGGTGATCATAAAGGTGTCTCTCGGGTGATCGGAAAGTACTTGTTGGGTTGTATGTATCGAGATGGGATTTGTCCCTCCCAAGTCGGAGAGATATACTTCGGGCCCACTCGGTAATCGATATCAACACCGCTTGCAAGCACGTGGTTAAGGAGTTAATCACAAAGTGATATGAGATTACGGAACGAGTAAAGTACTTGCTGTGAACGAGATTGAACTAGGTATGCCGATACCAACGATCGAATCTCGGGCAAGTAAAATATCGCGTGACGAAGGGAATATATATATGGGATTAATTGAATCCCAGCATCGTGGTTCATCCGATATGATCATCGATGAATATGTGGGAGTCAATATGGGTTTCCAGATCCCGCTGTTGATTATTGATAGAAGATCATGTCTGCATATTCTCGAACCCGTAGGGTCACACACTTAACGTGCCTCGACGCTAGGATAGAATGTATAATTGGTTTATGAGTTTTTGTTCGGAGTCTCGGATGAGATCCAGGAAATCACGAGAGGTTTCGGAATGGTCCGGAGAATAAGATTCATATAAAGGAAAGCAGTTTTTGGATTTCGGAATTGTTTCAAAATGTTCGGTATTGTATCGGAAGGTTCTAGAAGCTTCCGGAGTGGGACCAACGTGGCCTCACTTGTCGGAGGGGGGCGTGGGCCTACGAGGGAGTGCCCTGGCTGCATTGGGCCAGGGGCACAAGGCCCCATAGGCCCAGCCGGCCAAAACCCTAGGGGAAACCCTAGGGGATCTTCTAGAAGGGAGGGGAGACTTGCCCCCCACTCCACCCTTGTGGCCTCCGGCCCTAGGGCTTGGAGGACGGGCAAGGGGGCCGGACAGCCCTCTATATAAAGAAGGCAGGGGCGCACCCTCCTCCCACCCCTCCTTGAACCCTAGACGCCTACCTGCTGCCTTCCAGATCTCTCTCTCTCCCGACTGCGCGTAGGCGAAGCCCTGCCGCAGAAACTCTCCACCTTTGCACCACGCCGTCGTGCTGTAGATCCAATCTATCTCTCCACCCCACTTGTTGGACCGAGGAAGGAGGAGACGTCGCGGTGCCGTACTTGTGCATCTCTCGGAGGCATCGCCACTTGCGGCGTTGGATCGGATCGGATCGCGAGGAGGAGAAGGCTAGTACGACTACATCAACCACGTTCTGTTGAACGTTCCGCTGTGCGATTTCTTCAAGGGTATGAAGATCTCATCTATCCCTCTTGTTGATTGCATCTCCTAGATTAGATCTTGGCTTTCCCGTTTGCATCCATAGAAATTTTTTGATTTACTATGCTGCGAAACACTTTAGTGGTATCAGAGCTAGATCTATGCGTAGATGTGTTTCACGAGTAGAACGCAACATGCTTGTTGCGGGCGTTGATGTTTTCTGTTGCAAACCTCTTGTTGTGTACTTCTTATGACGCGGGATAGTGAGATCGAAGCGGTCCAGGCCAACTTTACGCGACCTCGTTCGCGAGACCGGCTCCGCACTTGACGTGTGGCTTGTTCCACACATGCGGCTGGTGGATGCCAGTTTCTCTCACTATAGTTGTCATAGGATTTACACCGGATGTTGGCAAGCATAATATCACCGTTGTGGATTTTCGTAGGTAAGAATCGTTCTTAGCTTGTTACTCCCATAAGCCACGTAAAACATGCAACAACAAAGTAGAGGCGCCTAACTTGTTTTTGCAGGGAGTGTTTCTGTGATATGGTATGGCCCAAGATATGATGTGTATGTTGTATGCAATGATCATGTTTTGTAATATTTCACGACTTGTCTTTATAATTGTGTATGACCTGTGTGTCAGCTTCTTATACGCCATGTAACAGCTTTACTTTATCGCTAAGTAGTTAGCAATAGTTGTAGTTGCTATTCATGGTGGAGGCAATCATGGTGGAGTGATGGAGATCATGCTGGCACGCACAAGATGGAGATCATTGCGCGGAGATTGGCTATACCATGTCACATAAAATTATATGCATGTGATATTTATCCTTTTATGTATCTTATTATGCTTAGATCGCGACGGTAGCATTATAAGATGATTCCTCACTTAAATATCAAGATAAAATTGTGTTCTCCCCATGTATGCACCGTTGCGAAAGTTCGTCGTGTTCAAGCATCTCGTGATGATCGGGTGCTATAAACTCTACGTTCACATACAACGGGTGCAAGCCAGTTTTGCACACGCGGAAATACTTGGGTTTGACTTGACGAGCCTAGCATGTACAGACATGGCTTCGGAACACATGAACCAAAAGGTTAAGCATGAGTCATATGAATGATATGATCGACACTTTGTTGTCCACCATTGAATCCACATCTCTTCTCGTGAAGATCGGATTAGGTGTGGTGAATTTGGATCATGTTCACTAAACAACTTGAGGGATGTTGAATTTACTGGGAGTTCATCTAGTAATTTGATTAAGTTAAACTAGTTATCATGAACATAGTCTAAATTGTACTTGCAAATTTTGTAGATCAAATGGCTAAGTCCAACTTCAACTTCAACGTTTTTGCTGAGAAAGAAAAGTTTAAGAACAATGGGTCTAACTTCACCAACTGGTTCCGCAATCTGAGAATCATTCTCGCTGGTGGACAAAAGGACTATGTCCTTGAGAAAGCGCTAGGTGACGCCCCTGCTTTAGATGCGCTGTGTCGTGGTGGTGGCACGACAGATGCCATGGGTAGGCTAAAGTATGGGGCCAATGGATGCTAGAGGGATCTAGGGAGGGAAGATGTAGTTGATTCTACACACAAAAGACTAAGGTAAAGATCTTTATTTCTCCTTCCTTGGGCTACAAGTGCTCCTTGAGCTGTGTACAAGAAGAAAGAGAGACCTTTACCAGCCTAACGGTACTAAATGAGCCGATGCCCTCCTCAGGGTCCAAGCCTTCCCTTATAAAGGAGTGCCATGGGTTCCTCTAGGGCTGACGTGGCAAGCATATTCGAGGAATATGCTCGTCCCAATATAGTAACTTGGCGGCCTCCTTTCCGTGTCGCCCTTCTAATGACGGCAAGATTCCAGAGGGCCCCTCCTGCGTGCCTCGGGCTTCAGGATTGTCACCTCCGTGACCTCCTTATGCCCCTATGTCGCTCTGCGCCTTTGTCCTTTGTGCTTGGCTCTGCTCAGATTCTCCCTAGCCTGTGACTAGAGTTTGACTTTAGGCTTCTCCTTCTCCTGCAAGCTTCGTATCATTCGGCCCTGCTTCGCATAACTCGGCTCGTCCTTCACCTGCATTAAGACTACTCGGGCTAACCCAGCCGACTTACGCAGTATTTCGGCCGGGTAATGCCTTGCTATTATCATAAGGGTCCTGCTCTTTCATATCTCGGTCGACCTCTACAGGATTCGGCCGACTTATAATGTAACTCGGAAACTGGACAGGGAACGCCCTTTTGTCTTTCCCCGTCTTTACCCTATCCGAGGTCACCTCCCCAACATTAGTCCCCGAAGCTGGTATGGTCCTGCCAATAACTTCGGCAGGGCCGTATCAGTTTCATGATATTCGTTTCCCATTGTTTCAAAGTTATCTTTTACTCGTTCGAGGTATCATCATATCTTCTCGCGTACGCCTTGTCCTACGTGTCATACTCATCATTGTTTCTCTAGTTTTTTGTTCCTCTACAGTATTTACTGACAGGCTACAGTTATTACTGCGCCTGTCGCGTCGGCGCTGCGACGCCTCGCGTACCGTTTCTGTCAGGGATCTTGGCCTTCTATTTCATCGTGTGGTCGTTGGTGTGGTTCCACTTAGCGGCGTGCGGTCGTGCCGCGTACACGATCTACACAGATAACCGCCACACCCACGATCCCACTACCTCTCAAGCGGCACGGTTATAAAGAGGGCGCGGGGCTGGGGGACTCACTTTCCCCCTCCGCTTACCTGCGCCCTTCTCCTTCCTCTCGCCTCTGTGCCCGTTCGTGCTTTCGCCGCCGTGCGCTCAATTGGGTCTTCGACGGCAAGGATCTCACCGCACTGCTCCGTCGACCTCGTCCCCGTTCGCTTGCTCCGGCGTCGTCACCGGTGAGTTCATCCGGTCCTATCGCCTAGGCTCTTCTCTAGCCATCTCTGCTTTTCTTTTGTTCTCGCGCGGTAGTTCCTTCTCCGCTCCGCCGCCGCTTTCTCGTAGAATCACGACGGGGCCTTGCAGTTCTAGGTTTTCCTCCGCCGCTATTTCTTCCTCCGTAAGTTTCTCCGGCGACCCCATGTCGAGCTCTGTCAGCGGGGCGCTCATTGAGGATGACGATGCTGCGTCTGGGCCCGAGCGGGGCTCGTGGCAGGGCTCCTCCGTCACCCGCCGAGAGGTTGAGTGGCTAATCCGGACTCGCCGGATTCCTGCCGAGGTAGCTTGTCGCTTACCCGGCAGTGAATCCTCTCCAGTTCTTAGGGAGGGCGAATATGTAGTCTTCATGTCACATTTTGCTCGCGGGTTTGGTCTCCCTCTCAGCGATTTCGCTAGGGAGTTCCTTGATTACTTCGGCCTTCAGCCGCATCATCTTCCTGCTAACGCCATCGCCTCTCTTTCTGCCTTCATCTCTGCCTCGGAGGGATACTTCGGCCTATGGACGTCTGTGCACATTGGGTCAAAGTTTTTCCAGATCCGATCCAACGTCGTCCCAGACAAATCTCTACAACCCTCCGAGAAGTTGCTCACCCAATGTGGGGCCGCGTCCATCACACCTCGGAGGAAATCCGAATTTCCTCGCGTTGCTGGTCTTGAATCATGCAAGAAGTGGCATAAGTCGTTCTTTTATGTCAAGAATTCTGGGAATGAGGATAAGATTCGGCTCCCTGCTTTTTCCATTGGCACTCCTTCCAAGAAGAACTGGACCTATAATCCGAGGAAGAGTCATGCTCTGGCCGAAGCCTTCGAGATTCGGCTGAAGGAACTGATCCGCTCCGGCTACGTGGCGAGGATCTGATGACTACCTTCGTTAGCAGCCGGGTTTGCCCATTCCAGAAACGCACACACAAACTCTGCTACATGAGCGGTCCTCTTGATCCCAACCGAGTCTCGACGGTGGAGCTGGACAATTACCTTATCTTCAAGCGCGTCCGGGCTATCTTTAAGACGGAGATGCCAGAGGACTGGGCCTGGGGATTGAAGCCGTTCACCCGCGAGAACCCCCCTCCCAGAGTAAGTTCTTGAAGTCATGTTTTATCTTTTAATCGCATTCGTGTTTTCTCTTGTTATTTTTTTCTCTTTATTGTCCTGCAGAGGTTTGAGGAGCAGAAGGTCGAGGATGCTGAGGTTTTGTCCCTCCCATGGCCCGCGGACCGGAACACTCCGGACAGCGGGGAGCCGGACTCGGAGGAGTTCGTCCCCAAGTCGGATCTTGCTCCGGCTCGCGCCCGCGACAAGACCACGGCCCACGAGGAGGAAGGTGATTCGGACGAGGTCCAAGTTCTAGAGGTAGTTTCCGCAATGCCAATTTCTTATGCATTTCCGGCTTCTACTTTCTTATCTAATCCGGACGGTCAGGTTCACAACGCCGAGCCTCTTGCCTCCCGGCCTCCTGTTACCTCGGGGAAGCATAGCGCTTCAGCTGGTGCCTCAGACGCGGCTCCCAGAAAACCAATAAAGAAGTCAGCCCAGCACCCTCTGAAGCGCAAAACCATGCCCGGGGTTACTGGGTGAGTTGCTTTTGTTTGTATTTCTTGTTTCTCTCTTTCTGCTTTTTTGACCTGAACTTCTTGTCTTTCCAGGGCTCCTCTTTCTGTTAAGCCCAGCGGTCCTAGCATGACGAGTCGTATGACTCGGCCGCCTTCTCCTCCACCTCCTGAGGATACCAGAGTTCCGAGTCCTGCTCGCGCTGGTTCTCCTCCTGCTCCGAATCAGACGCCACCTCGCCAGGATGCGCCTGAGATTTCTGCTGCCGATGCCTATACAACCCGGCCGGTAGATGTTTCTACTGAGCCTGCTGCCTCCTGCGTGAACCCTGAAGTTCCGCCTGAGGTCCCTTTGACCCCCACAACCCTTGCTGCTACTCCGATTTCGGCCGAGGACACCAATATCTCGGCGCACTCGGACACCGTAATCCCTCCGGCTCCTAAAGACGTCATTCCAAGTGCCGAGGTAACTGCTCCTGCCGACGCCTCTCCTAAGGCAAGAAAGGTCGTTGTTGCCAAGCCTTCGTCCTCTCAGAAAGGACTTGCCAGCTCATCTCAGCCTACAATTGCTGATGCGCTGCGCAAGGGGGCTTCCTCTGCCAAGAGCACTGTTACCCCGGTTGCTGATACACAGCTTGCTCTCCACAAGAGTCCGGCGGCGGCGGTGGTTACCCAATATGTCCGAGGTAAAGTTCTGACTCACACGGAAAGTGGGAACAGTCTCGGCTCGTTGGTCGAGTATGCCAACAATTGGAACGCTGCCGATCAGCTCGAGGGTAATCCAAGCAGCCAGCCGTTTCAACTCTCCGATATCAGCAGCCGCCTACATCAGGCTGCCAAGATCGTTCTTGAAAGTGACAAGATGAATGAGGTAATTGGTTTTATGGACTTTTGATTAGTCCTCCGGATGCTATTATATATACTCTAGTCCCCGAAGCTTGCAACCGAATAACTTGTTATTCGTTTGGAAGTTTTATAATGCTTTACTTATTTCAGTTTTTATTAGGGTTCGAATATCCAGCCACTTGGATCCAAATTGAGCTTTGCTTGACTCGGATCTGCCTTAGCCTGGAATATCCAGCCACCTAGATCCGAATTGAGCCTTGCTTGATTCGGATCTGCCTGAGGTTTGAATATCCAGCCACCTAGATCTGAATTAAGCTTTGCTTGATTCGGATCTGCCTAAGGTTCGAATATCCAGCCACCTAGATCCGAATTAAGCTTTGCTTGATTCGGATCTGTCTGAGCTTTGAATATCCAGCCACCTAGATCTGAATTAAGCTTTGCTTGATTCGGATCTGCCTGAGGTTCGAATATCCAGTCACCTAGATCCGAATTAAGCTTTGCTTGATTCGGATCTGTCTGAGCTTTGAATATCCAGCCACCTAGATCCGAATTAAGCTTTGCTTGATTCGGATCTGTCGTATGTTCGAATATCTTATTGCTATTTGTTTTGTTGCTTAGGTTGCGCATGATCGGCGTACCGCCTAATTCCAAAGGATGCTCTTTGCCCATAAAAAGTTGCAAGAGAAGTACGAGAAGGTCATTCCCATGGTGAAGAAAGCTGGTAAGTTAACGAGCTTTCGCATTATTCTTAAAATTCTTATTGTTTTGGAAGTGGGGTGTTAGCTGACTTTGCTGGTGAATAGGTAATATCAACAATCTTAATATCCGTCTTGAAAAGAAAGTCAAGGCCCTGGAAGGTTAGTTACTCTTTTTCTTTTACGCATATCTATGTGAAATATGCGTCGGGTTTCTCTTAACCTCTCTGGCTTCGGTATAGCCGAGTTACAAACTTTTGTAGTGTCACACCAAGAATGCATACCCATGCCTGATATGATGCTGCATTTTTTAGAACAAGCCACCACTCACTCGGCGAAGCTGAAAGACAAAGATGACGAGATAACTCGCTTGCGCGCCGAGGTGGAGTCCCTCAAGCTTTCTCAGAAGTCTGAGTTAGAAAAAGTCGACCAGGAGTTCTACAAGGAGAAGAATCGGCTAGCTCTGCAATTGCAAAAAAATAAAGAGCTTCTCGAGGCTGCCGAACTGAAGACACGGGGGATGAGCGAGGAGATTACTCGCTTTGAGAAAAGCAAGAGTGACTGGGCTAAAGATCTTCAGATAATGCTGAGCTATATTCACCATAAGCTTCTGACCGCGGCCGAGTTATCTTTTTCCCTTTCTTACTACTGACTGACGCACTTGTGTTTTGCGCAGACCATTTTCCAGAAGCTAAGCCCGTGAGCTCTAAAGTGGTGATTAATGCTCGTGCGCGCCGAGGCGTTCCTGCTGATGCGAACTCAGAATACTCGATGGAATATTTCGTGGTCGCTGTTGGTGCTGTTGTTGGTCCGATGAAGATTATGGGCAGGGATTTGGTGTAGGCAGCTATCCGGGCCTACCATGTTCTCTAGCCGAATACTTCGGGGACTCCTGACATTGATGAGGTCAAAGTATTGGTGGAAAGATTAATGGCATCTGAGAGACAGCTAAGTCTTTGGAGGGAATCCGACGGACGAGCTGGTGCTGATATGGCTCTCACAGTTATTATGTCATGGTATGAGGATATCTCCCTTGATACCCTGATAAATTTGCGCACTGGTTCCCGTTGGGTTGAGGACCCAGACTTCGTCGCTCTCCGGCAAGCTCGTGCCTTCCAGCTTGTCGAGTATGCAGACGTGCATACCTGGAATGAAGGGCCGAGTTTCCTTCCTAACCCGAAAGACGAGGTCGAAGTTGAGGATGCCTCTGATGATAAGTCGGCCGAACAGGGCGAAGATGAGGGTGACTCGGCTACTTCTAGTGATTCCAATTCGAGCTCGGATGGTAATGGCGACACGCGATCCTCCTCCAAAGGGACTAGGCATTCCACAGCGCAAGCTGACGTTTCTCAACAGCCTCGGGCTTCCCCCGAATTCGCTCCTGGATCTGTGGAGGGCGAGGCAACTTCGGCCGAAGTGCCACCTACCTCGGAGTGCCCAGCTCCTGACCAAGTCACTGCCTCTCCAGTTTAAAAAAACTCTAAGTCATTTCTTATCCCTGGTATGCCGGGCGTATGATGTACGTCAAACATTTGTCCGTCTTTTGTGCGGTGTGAAACTCTTTTGCCTTGTGCCGCTGAGACACATGTGGTTGTAATCGTCATCACTTTGTTTAAACTAGTCCTGTTTGTCCGAATCCTTGCTTTGGTAGCTTTCAATTTCTTGAGTTTGGAGTGTATATTTGCCTTTGCTCTATCGTAGTTCGGCGTTCAATATTGCCTGACTTTCGATAAGCTCCGTAGCGTGACCGCTGTGTTTTGGACTGTTAATCTGGGTGTAGATCTCGAAGTTATTTGGGGAGAGTGAAATGGCATCACTCTGGGTGCCGAAGTTTGGTACTCACTCTTGTAACACGGGATACCCATACTTAGAAATAATATAGGGTAGTCCCCGAGCCATTGCTTAAGGCATCGAGTTTTAATGCATAAACCGAGCTTAGAAACAACATAGGGCAGTCCCCGAGTCACTGCTCAAGACGCCGAGGTTTAATACATAAAACAAAATTAAAAACAATATATGGCAGTCCCCGAGCCACTACTCTGGGCGCCGAGGTTCGATACATAAACCAAACTTAGAGACAATATAGGGCAGTCCCCGAGTCACTGCTCAAGGTGCCGAGGTTTGATACATAGCACAAAATCAAAAACAACATATGGCAAGCCCCGAGCCACTGCTCAAGTTACCGAGGTTTAATACATAAACCAAACTTAGAAACAATACAGGGCAGTCCCCGAGTCACTGCTCAAGGTGCCGAGGTTTAATACATAACGCAAAATTAAAAACAACATATGGCAGTCCCCGAGCCACTGCTCTGGGCGCCGAGGTTCAATACATAGCTGATGCTCCGTCCTGAAGCGTCACTTTATGATGTGTGGTAGATGACTCCTATGAGTAAAATGGATGAAGTAAAGCTATGTTCCATGGTCTTTTCGATTCTTCGCCGGCTTTGTATGCCTTGTTCTTTCCTGGTGACTGAGCATCAATTAGGTAATACGCATAATTGTGCAATGCCTTGCTCACGATGAATGGTCCTTCCCATGGGGGCGACAGTTTGTGCATGCCGGCCGTGCGTTGCACCAGCCGGAGAACCAAATCTCCTTCTTTAAACACTCTTGGATTCACCCTCTTGCTGTGATATCGTCGCAAGTCCTGCTAATAGATAGCTAATCTTGATAGCGCCAGCTCTCTGGCTTCTTCTAGCAGATCGACATCATCTTGCCGAGCTACTTCATTTACTTCAGCGGTTGTATACTGGGTAACCCTTGGCGAGTCATGTATTATGTCGGCTGGAAGCACAGCTTCTGCCCCATACACTAGAAAAAAATGGTGTATAACCTGTTGATCTGTTTGGGGTAGTCCTGAGGCTCCATAGTACTGCTGGTAGTTCCTCAATCCAACATCCTGCCGACCTTTGCAGCGGTTCGACGAGTCGTGGTTTTATTCCGGACAATACTAGTCCATTAGATCTTTCTACTTGCCCATTGGATGCTGGGTGAGCCACAGAGGCGACATCTAGTCTTATGTGCTTCTCTTGACAGAATCTGGCGAAAGCTCCTTCTGCAAAGTTTGTACCGTTGTCTGTAATAACACTGTGTGGGTAGCCATATCTCAAGATAATATCTTTGAGGAATTTCACTGCTGTTGGCCCATCACACTTCTTTATTGGTTTTACTTCAATCCATTTTGTGAATTTGTCCACCATGACTAAGATGTGGGTCATCCCGCCTCGGGCCGGCTTAAATGGTCCCACCATATCTAAGCACCATACAGAGAATGGCCAAGTAATTGGTATCATTTTTAACTCGGACGATGGCATATGTATCTTGCTGGCATATCTTTGGCAACCATTACATTTTTCGACCAGTTCTTTGGCCTCTTTCAACGCTGTTGGCCAGTAAAACCCATGCGTGAATGCTTTGGCCACTAAAGCTCTGGATGAGGCGTGATGACCGCATTCTCCTTGATGTATATCTAGGAGGATCTCCTAGCCTTCCGCCGAGCTCACACATTTTTGCAACACGCTTGTGACGCTCCTTTTAGACAGCTCATTGTTTATGATTGTATAAGCTTTAGCTCTTCTCAGTGTCTGTCTTGCAAGTACCTCGTCATTTGGCAAAATCGCGTCTCTGAGGAAAGAAAATATGGGTTGCGCCCATGTTGGTACGATCTTTTCTGGGGTAATCTCGCTATCTATTTCCATATTTTCCACTGACATAATTACCTCAGATTTCCCCATATCCGTCCTTGCATCGGCCGAGTTCATTTTTGGAAATTCCGGGTTACATTCCTTGTCAACTTCCATCGGCACACTATCTTTTCTTGATTTGCCGGAATAAAAATAGATTCGGACTCTGGTGATGGTGTTATTGATGGTTTCCTCAGGTGCTCTAGGGCGATACCTGAGGGAATCGATTGTCTGGTTGATCCGAGTTTTGACAATGTGTCTGCGGCGTCGTTTTCCGCCCGAGGTACATGATGAAATTCACATCCATCGAAGTATCCACTGAGTTTTTGCACATGAAATCTATATAAGGCCATATTGGCATCTAACGCATCCCAATTGCCTGAGACTTGTTGTACTACTAGATCCGAGTCTCCGTAGCATAAGATTCGGCATATGCCAATCTCTTTTGCCACCTTCAATCCATGGACGAGTGCTTCATATTCGGCGACATTGTTTGACGCGGCAAAATGTATTTGCAACACATATCTCAGTTGGTCTCTTTTTGGCGAGGTTAACACTATTCCTGCCCCCAAACCATTTCTTAGTTTGGAACCGTCGAAGTGCATCGTCCAATAATTCGGATCTGGTAATGGTGGCTCATATTGTACCTCGGCCCAATCCACGAAGAAGTCGGCCACAGCTTGAGATTTGATTGCATCTCTCCTATCAAATTGCGGAGCATAAGGTGACAATTCAATTGCCCATTTTGCTATTCGGCCGCTTGCATCTTTGTTGCTCAATATGTCGGCTATGGGTGCTTCACAAATCACCTTGATGGGGTGCTCTTCGAAGTAATGTTTAAGTTTCTTTGCTGACATGTACACCCCATATGCCATCTTCTGATAATGTGGGTAATTTTGTTTTGAGCCTGATAGTACCTCGCTTAGGTAATACACCGGCCTTTGTACAGATTTATCATCTTCAATTCGTTCCACCACGATCACAGCGCTCACTACTCTGTTCGTGGCTGCTATGTAAAGTAACATAGGCTCTTTCGACAATGGAGAAGCCAAGACTGGCGCTGTGACCAACATCTTTTTCAATTCATGGAATGCATTGTCTGCTTGTGGTGTCCAAATGAACCTATCAGATTTTTTCATCAACTGATAAAGTGGTAGTGCTTTCTCTCCCAGCCGACATACATATCGGCTGAGCGAGGCTAAGCAACCTGTGAACTTCTGTACATCGTTTAGACATCTCGGCAATTCCATCCTCTCCACTGCTTTTATCTTAGTCGGGTTGGCCTCTATACCTCGGCTAGATACGAGAAAAACGAGCAGTTTTCCCGCAGGCACACTAAAAGTGCATTTTTCCGGGTTAAGTTTCATTCGGAACCTTCTCAGGTTCGCGAAAGTCTGCCGTATATCATCCAGTAGCGTTTTGCTTTCTTTGGTTTTGATAACCACATCATCTACATACACTTGTACATTCTTTCCTATCTGGTCATGTAGACATTTTTGCATACATCTCTGATACGTTGCCCCCGCGTTACGCAGGCCGAATGGCATGGTGCGATAGCAATAAGCCCCGTACGGGGTAATAAACACAGTCTTTATTTGATCGGCCGGATTTAACGGTATCTGGTGGAAACCAGAATACGCGTCTACAAATGACAATAGCTCACAACCAGCGGTTGAATCAATGACTTGGTCTATTATAGGTAAAGGAAAGGGATATTTTGGACATGCCTTGTTCACGTTCGTGTAATCGATACACATTCGCCATACAATGGCTACATTTGGATCATCCTTCTTCTTTTCCACTAGCACCGGGTTCGATAGCCAATCCGGATACAGCACCTCCATGATGAACCCGGCCGCAAGGAGCCGAGCTATTTCATCCCCTATTATTTTTCTCCTGTCCTCGGCGAAGCGGCGGAGAGGTTTCTTCACCGGCCTTGCTCCTGGCCTTACATTCAGAGAGTTCTCAGCCAACTCCCTCGGCACACCTTGCAGATCCTGAGTTGACCATGCAAAGATATCCCGATTCTCACGGAGGAAGTTGGTGAGCTCGCTTTCCTATTTAGCATCTAGGCCGGCACCAATGGTGACGGTGCGCTCTAGGAACTGCTCATCTATCTGGAACTTTTTTGTTTCTTTAGTCGGCTGAAAGGAGACACTTCCATGCGGGTTGGCTAATGCCGGCATATTCAGTTGTGCCGACTGAGCGAGGGCCGCTACCTCCTGAATCCTTCTTTTTTCTCTTGCTATTACCAATGATTCGGCTAGATTTGATCCGGCTGAAGCACATTCCATTGACTTCCTGTAATCTCCAGCTACTTTTATCACCCCTTGTGGTCCGGGTAACTTCATTTTCAGGTAAGTTATGTGGCAGTTGCCCATGAATTTGGCCAATACTGGCCGTCCGAGTAGAGCATGATAGCAACTCTCTAGATCCACCACTTCAAACTCTAAATTTTCTGCTCTGCAGTTATCTCTTGTGCCGAATAACACATCCACTCGAACCTTTCCAATGGGTTCGCACGAAAGCCCTGGTACTATCCCATGGAATGTGGTCCTCGTGGATTGCAGCATGTTCTGCGATATTCCGAGTTTATGCATTGTATCTTTGTACATGATATTGATACTGCTCCCATTGTCAATGAGTACTTTTGAAAATTTCACATTAATGCTTGGTCCGACAAACGTCGGGGGATCTAACACGAGTGCATACGTCCCCGGACTCGGCATTATCTTGGGGTGATCCTTTATGCTCCAAGTTATTTCTTGATCCGACCAAGGCACATATCTTGGTACTGCCGGCATAACTGCATTTACTTCCATATGCCGGTGCTGTACACTCTGCTTGTCTTGCTGTTCTGTTGTGAACACGCAATATGATTGATGATGTTCTCTGTAATCATTGTGTCCATTACTTCCTGGATTTGTCCTTCCATCCGGACCTTGGTTTATCACTTGATGCACCGCATCTCTCCGGTCCGAGTTTTCATACCTCGGGGGAGGAGGTGGTAACATCAGTTGATGTGCATTTGCTCCAGTCAACTGTGGCTGATGCTGCTGATGTGCCTGGAGAGGCGCTGTCTGTATGCCCGCGGGGTTACCCATTGCATTTTTCATCCATGCACATTGGCGGGTTGTATGGTTGGCCGGCCTGGTCGGGTTTGACGTGTGAAATTTACACGGCTGATCTAACATAGACTCAAACGTGTACTTCGGCCTCTCCTACCATTGCTTCTTTTGCTCTGGTGTCCACTGTCTTTTCCCTTCATTCCCTGGTGTCCATTGCTGAGGACCATTCTTTTGCCGCTGACTATTTCCGTGACTCGGCTGATCTTGCACTACTGTTGCCACCTGAGTTGAACCATATCTATAATCCGGTATTTCTTCTCTTCTTCTTCCTCTGAAGTCACTGCGCCTGGATGACCCGGCCACATCTCTTGTATATTGATCTTGATGTTCCCGATGATCTGCCGACATTAATTCTGGTTGCGTCAGATCCCCCAATGCATAGGAATCCGCTATTCTGATGGTTTCTGCCAATGTGGTTGGCATATCTCTTTGCAGTCGTTGCCATATTACACTGGCATAGCGGCATCCTTGAGCGAACCAAGCTATTGCTTGTGATTCTATAACTCCCTCACACGAATTTCTCAGGTTACACCACCGAGTTAAAAACTCTCTGTCTGTCTCATTCGGCCTTTGCTTACACATGGCTAGCTGTTGCGGCCTGTTTGGCCTCTTGTAAGTACTAGTGAAGTTGCTAACGAACATTTCTTCAAAATCCAACCAACAGTTGATGTTGCCTGCTGGCAGATTATTCAGCCATACTCTAGCTGGTCCTTCCAACATTTGCGGGACATATCGCACTGCCCATCGTAAGTTTCCGCCAGCTATTTTTACTGCAGTGGCATAATCAATCCACCAATCCTGTGGTTTGGTGCTCCCATTATATGTTTTTGTGCCCCTTGCCAGCTGAAAGTTCGGCACGGGCGGCTCGCCCATGATCCGTGGTCCGAAGCATGCCGGACCTGGTGGACCCTGTTCTTCTAACAGCTCGGATCGGTATAGCCGGTCCAGCTTTACTCTGGCATCACCTGACGGCAAATCTCTGTACAGGACTCTTTCCTGCATTCCATAGTGGTTATTTCCACCATGAACCGCATATTCCATTTCGGAATAACCATCATTGTACCTTTCGTTCACCTGATTGTGGCGAGCTGGTCTCGCCTCTCTTTCCTGCCGAGGTTCATGTCTCGGCTGCGGGTTGGGCGGCGGTTCTCTCCTTCCTTCGACTGGGATATTGTTCTCGTGATTCCCTCTTCCGAGTTCTCCTCTTCCGAGATCTCCATTGCCTCGGCTTCCATTGCCTTTCTCAGCACGGCCGGGGTTTCTCTCGCCACTGTTACCTCGGCTTCCACTGCCTCTGTTCTCATTTGCTCTTCCGGCTATCGCCGGATCATATGGAACAATTTGCTTATTTCTCTTTCCCGAAGTTACTGCTCTGTCCTTTCATGCATTATTACCGGGCGAAGATGCTGCTGCCACAGATAAGGCAAGTGCTGCACCAGCCGAGTGAACCATTCGCGAGGCACCTGGCCTCGCCGGGTCTTCTCTGAGTATTTCTTCATTCTGCTGGTTCGCAATGCGCACCAGCTCATTCACTCTTTCTTGCTTTTTCTGCCGGGCTTCGCCGGTCAATCCTTCTAACTCTAATGCTGCGGCATTTGCCGCTCTCAGGTTCTTTGTCGGGGTACTGTACCTCGGCAAGCCTAGATCAACTGACTCTGCCTTATGAGCATCATGCTCCTTATTGATATCATCTATGAGGTTTTTTCCTCTTAATCTCAACTCGTCAACCCGCTCGGGGGAGACGTCAAGCTTGTTTGCCCTGGCATATTCTCGCAGGGTCCTGTTTAAGGACTCCCGCAAGGCCGACACCTTTTTTGCCTCTACCAGCACTTTCTGCCTAGTCTCTTCTAACTTTGCCTGAGCATTAGCCGGATCAAGTATCGGCGCTACAGGTGTAGTCAGATTATCTATAGTTGCCTGAAGAATGTTTTCTGGTCTTTCCAGAGGTGGCCCTCTTACCCTTGGTGCCTTAGGGGTTGTCTCCTGCACCTCGGCCTGGTTGGCCGCTGAAGGAATTACCTCGGTGGGCCGTGGAGCTGTCTTCTTGGGAGCCACCTGCAGACCCGTCGTTGGATCTCTGCTTGATCCGGCGCCCGCTGCTCCTGCCTGCACCCCGACTGCGACCATCACCTCGACGCTGCTAACAGGGCGCACTCCGCGCGGACTGTTTGTGGCGCTGAGGGGTGGTTCTCCTGCAACAACAACCTGGTGAGGTTAAACGCCGGAGACGTCGACGCCGACGTAGATCTGATGCATTCCCAAGTTAATGAAGACGCCATTGCGCGGAGGAGTTTTTCCCTTGAAGCTGCATGCGTTGTCGCTGACGTAGTTACAGAGATCAAATCTCCAAACTAAGCCAGAGACAATGCGCTCGCCAGTGTTGGTGAAGTTTCCCGTCCGGATCATGACTCCAGCTAGCACCGCTGCTGGCCCCACGGTGGGCGCCAACTGTCGTGGTGGTGGCACGACAGATGCCATGGGTAGGATAAAGTATGGGGCCAATGGATGCTAGAGGGATCTAGGGAGGGAAGATGTAGTTGATTCTACACACAAAAGACTAAGGTAAAGATCTTTATTTCTCCTTCCTTGGGCTACAAGTGCTCCTTGAGCTGTGTACAAGAAGAAAGAGAGAACTTTACCAGCCTAACGGTACTAAATGAGACGATGCCCTCCTCATGGTCCAAGCCTCCCCTTATAAAGGAGTGCCATGGGTTCCTCTAGGGCTGACGTGGCAAGCATATTCGAGGAATATGCTCGTCCCAATATAGTAACTCGGCGGCCTCCTTTCGGTGTCGCCCTTCTAATGACGGCAAGATTCCAGAGGGCCCCTCCTGCGTGCCTCGGGCTTCAGGACTGTCACCTTCGTGACCTCCTTCTACCCCTCTGTCGCTCTGCGCCTTTGTCCTTTGTGCTTGGCTCTGCTCAGATTCTCCCTAGCCTGTGACTAGAGTTTGACTTTAGGCTTCTCCTTCTCCTGCAAGCTTCGTATCATTCGACCCTGCTTCGCATAACTCGGCTCGTCCTTCACCTGCATTAAGACTACTCGGGCTAACCCAGCCGACTTACGCAGTATTTCGGCCGGGTAATGCCTTGCTATTATCATAAGGTCCTGCTCTTTCATATCTCGGCCGACCTCTAGAGGATTCGGCCGACTTATACTGTAACTCGGAAACTGGACGGGGAACGTCCTTTCGTCTTTCCCCATGTTTACCCTATCCGAGGTCACCTCCCCAACACGCCCGCTGATGAAAAAGCTGTTTACCAGTCACGCAAAGATGATTATGGTGTGATTAAGAGCACCATGTTGTTTGCTATGGAATCGGAGCTTCAAAATCGTTTTGAGGAGTTCGCCAGGCCCTTTGAGATTCTTGAGGAACTGAAAACCATGTTTCAGACTCAGGCCCGTTCTGAGAGATATGAGATCTCTGAGAAATTCTTTAACTGCAAGATGGAGGAAGGGAGTTCCGTTAGAGAGCACGCCATTAAGATGCCGGGCTACACTCAACGTCTTGAGCAACTGGACTGCAAGATTCCAGAAGAGCTCAAGATTGACAGAGTTCTGCAATCACTCCCTCCTAGCTACAAAGGTTTTGTAGTTACTCACAATCAGATTGGTTCCACTAATACAATCACTGAGCTCTTCGCTAAGCTGAAAGCTGCGGAGGTGGACATTAAGAAAGATAATCATGTGTTGATGGTCAACAAGAACCCTAGCTTTAAGAAAGGTAAGGGTGCAAAGAAATCCTTCAAGAAAGGCAACGGCAAGCGCGTTGCCCCTGCTGAGAAGAAGCTCAAGTCTGGACCTAAGCCGGACACTGAGTGCTTCTATTGCAAGGATAAGGGTCACTGGAAGCGCAACTGTTCGAAGTACTTAGCGGACAAGAAGGCTGACACCATTAAAAGTATATTTGATATACATGTTATTGATGTTTACCTTACTAGCGCTCGTTGTAGTGCCTGGGTATTTGATACTAGTTCGGTTGCTAATATTTGTAACTCGAAACAGGAGCTACGGAATAGACGACGGCTAGCAAGGGATGAGGTGACGATGCGCGTTGGCAACGGATCAAGAGTTGATGTGATGGCCGTCGGCACGCTCTCCTTAGTTTTACCTTCGGGATTAGTTTTAAACCTTAATAAATGTTATTATGTGCCTGCGTTGAGCATGAACATCATATCTGGATCATGTTTATTGCAAGATGGTTATTCATTTAAATCGGAGAATAATGGTTGTTCTATTTATATGAGTAACATCTTTTATGGTCATGCACCTGCTATGAATGGTTTATTTCTTCTGAATCTCGAAAGCAATGAAACACACATCCATAACATTGAGGCTAAGAGATGCAAAGTACATAGTGATAATTCAACTTATTTGTGGCACTGCCATCTAGGTCATATTGGTGTAAAACGCATGAAGAAACTCCATTCTGATGGACTTTTGGAGTCTCTTGATTTTGAATCATTTGACACGTGCGAGCCGTGCCTCATGGGCAAGATGATCAAAACCCCGTTCACCGAAATAATGGAGCGAGCAATGGACTTGTTGGAAGTCATACATACCGATGTATGCGGACCAATGAGTGTTTCGACGCGTGGTGGATATCGCTATTTTCTCACTTTCACTGATGACTTAAGTAGATATGGTTATATCTATTTATTGAAACATAAATCTGAAACATTTGAAAAGTTCAAAGAATTTCAGAACGAAGTGGAAAACCATCGTAACAGGAAAATTAAATTTCTACGATCCGATCGTGGAGGTGAATATTTGAGTTATGATTTTCTCACACATATTAAAGCAAGCGGAATCGTTTCGCAACTCACGCCACCCGAAACACCACAGCGCAATGGTGTGTTTGAACGCCAGAATCGAACTCTATTAGATATGGTGCGATCGATGATGTCTCTTACAGATTTGCCGTTATCAATTCTGGGTTATGCATTAGAAACCGCTGCATTCACTTTAAATAGGGCACCATCTAAATCCGTTGAGACAACACCGTATGAACTGTGGTTTGGTGCTAAACCTAAGTTGTCGTTTCTTAAATTTTGGGGATGTGAAGCTTACGTCAAGAAGTTGATGCCGGACAAGCTCGAACCCAAAGCGGAGAAATGCGTCTTCATAGGATACCCTAAGGAAACGATTGGGTATACCTTCTACCACAGATCCGAAGGCAAAGTGTTTGTCGCAAAGAACAGATCCTTTCTTGAGAAGGAGTTTCTTTCGAAAGATGTGAGTGGGAGGAAAGTAGAGCTAGACGAGGTTATTGAACCTTTCTTGAGTTGGAGAGTAGCGCAACACCTGAAATTGTTCCAGTGCCGTCTGCACCAACAATAGAGGAAGCTAATGACGAGGATCATGAAGCTTCAGACGATGCTACTACTGAACGTCGCAGGTCGACAAGGTCACGTGCCCCTCCTGAGTGGTACGCCAACCCTGTCTTAACTGTCTTGTTGGTAGACAACAGTGAACCTGCGAACTATGAGGAAGCAATGATGAGCCCAGACTCTCAGAAATGGCTAGAGGCCATGAAATCCGAATTGGGATCCATGAGCGAAAATCAAGTATGGACTTTGGTGGACCCTCCTAGCGACCGAAAGGCCGTTGAGTGCAAATGGATTTTCAAAAGGAAAACATACGCAGATGGTAATGTTACTGTCTATAAAGCACGGCTTGTCGCGAAAGGTTTTCGACAAGTTCAAGGTGTTGACTACGATGAGACTTTCTCTCCCGTAGCGATGTTTAAGTCCATTCAGATTTTATTAGCAATTGTTGCGTTTCATGATTATGAAATATGGCAGATGGATGTCAAGACTGCGTTCCTCAATGGCAACATTGATGAAGAGTTGTATATGATGCAACCCGAAGGTTTTGTCGATCCTAAGGATGCTGATACGGTGTGCAAACTTCAGCGTTCCATTTATGGACTAAAGCAAGCATCTGGGAGTTGGAACCTTCGTTTTAATGAAGTGATCAAGAGCTTTGGATTTGTTCCAAATTGCTACGAAGCTTGTATCTACAAGAAAGTGAGTGGGAGCTCAGTGACATTTTTAGTACTATATGTGGATTACATATTAATTATTGGAAATGACATTGATATGCTTAACGATGTGAAGAGTTATTTGAACAAATGTTTTTCAATGAAAGACCTAGGAGAAGCTGCTTATATATTAGGCATCAAAATCTATAGATATAGACAAAGACGCCTAATAGCTTTAAGCCAAAGTACATACCTAGAAAAAGTTCTGAAAAGGTTCAGAATGGATAAGGCAAAGAAAGGTTCAGTGCCTATGTTGTCAGGTAAGATATTGAGCAAGGCTCAGTGTCCAGCTACGGTAAACGATAGAGAAACCATGATCAAAGTGCCTTATGCCTCGGCCATAGGTTCTATCATGTATGCCATGCTGTGTACTAGACCGGATGTGTCCAATGCTCTTAGTTTGACGAGGAGATACCAAAGTGATCCAGGAGTGGAACACTGGACAGCCATAAAGAACATTCTAAAGTATTTAAATAGGACTAAAGGTATGTTCTTGGTCTATGGAGGTGATGAGCAGCTCGTCGTAAAAGGTTACGTCGATGCTAGTTTCGACACCGACCCGGATGATTCTAAATCTCAGACAGGATACGTTTATATTTTGAATGGAGGAGCTGTGAGCTGGAGAAGCTGCAAGCAAAGTGTAATAGCGGGATCTACAGTAGAATCGGAATACATGGCTGCTGCAGAAGCGTCAAGTGAAGGAGTTTGGATCAGGAACTTCATCACTGAGCTTGGTGTGGTTCCAAGTGCCTTGGACCCACTGGAGATATTGTGCGACAACACTGGCGCCATAGCATTGGCTAAGGAACCAAGATATCATCCAAAGACCAAGCACACCAACCGCCGATTTCATATAATTCGAGATTATATAACAAATGGAGATCTGAATATTAGCAAAGTACATACGGATCTGAATGTCGCAGATCCGTTGACTAAACCTCTTCCACGAGCAAAACATGATCACCACCTTAATGCCATGGGTGTTAGATTGTTACCAGATGTAAACTAGATTATTGACTCTAGTGCAAGTGGGAGACTGTTGGAATTATGCCCTAGAGGCAATAATAAAGATGTTATTATTATAATTCTTGTTCATGATAAAGTTTATATTCCATGCTAGAATTGTATTAAGCGGAAACTTTGATACTTGTGTGGTTTATGAACAATGCCGTGTCCCTAGTACGCCTCTATGGACTATCTCGTTGATTAATGATGGTTAAGGTTTCCTAACCATAGACATGAGTTATCGATTAATAATAAGATCATGTCATTGGGAGAATGATATGATGGACAAACCCAAATCAAGCAGAGCAATTAGATCATGTCATCGTGTTCATCTTTGCAAAGCTTTTTCTTATGTCAAATATTGTATTCCTTAGACCATGAGATAATGCAACTCCCTGGTATCGGAAGAAAGCTTTGAGGTCATCAAATGTCATCCTATGAGAGGGTGATCACAAATGTGTCTCTCGGGTGATCAGAAAGTACTTGTTGGGTTGTATGTATCGAGATGGGATTTGTCCCTCCCAAGTCGGAGAGATATACTTCGGGCCCACTCGGTAATCGATATCAACACCGCTTGCAAGCACGTGGTTAAGGAGTTAATCACAAAGTGATATCGGATTACGGAACGAGTAAAGTACTTGCTGTGAACGAGATTGAACTAGGTATGCCGATACCAACGATCGAATCTCGGGCAAGTAAAATATCGCGTGACGAAGGGAATATATATATGGGATTAATTGAATCCCAGCATCGTGGTTCATCCGATATGATCATCGATGAATATGTGGGAGTCAATATGGGTTTCCAGATCCCGCTGTTGATTATTGATAGAAGATCATGTCTGCATATTCTCGAACCCGTAGGGTCACACACTTAACGTGCCTCGACGCTAGGATAGAATGTATAATTGGTTTATGAGTTTTTGTTCGGAGTCTCGGATGAGATCCAGGAAATCACGAGAGGTTCCGGAATGGTCCGGAGAATAATATTCATATAAAGGAAAGTAGTTTTTGGATTTCGGAATTGTTTCGGAATGTTCGGTATTGTATCGGAAGGTTCTAGAAGCTTCCGGAGTGGGACCAACGTGGCCCCACTTGTCGAGGGGGCGTGGGCCTACGAGGGAGTGCCCTGGCCACATTGGGCTAGGGGCACAAGGCCCCATAGGCCCAGCCGGCCAAAACCCTAGGGGAAACCCTAGGGGATCTTCTAGAAGGGGGGAGGAAGACTTGCCCCCCCACTTCACCCTTGTGGCCGCCGGCCCTAGGGCTTGGAGGAGGGGCAAGGGGGCCGGCTAGCCCTCTATATAAAGAGGGCAGGGGCGCACCCTCCTCCCACCCCTCCTTGAACCCTAGCCGCCTACCTGCTTCCCTCCAGATCTCTCTCTCTCCCGATTGCGCGTAGGCGAAGCCCTGCCGCAGAAACTCTACACCTTTGCACCACGCCGTCATGCTGTAGATCCAATCTATCTCTCCACCCCACTTGCTAGACCGAGGAAGGAGGAGACGTCGCAGTGCCGTACATGTGCATCTCTCGGAGGGGTCGCCACTTGCGGTGTTGGATCGGATCGGATCGGATCGCGAGGAGGAGAAGGCTAGTACGACTACATCAACCACGTTCTGTTGAACGTTCCGCTGTGCGATTTCTTCAAGGGTATGAAGATCTCATCTATCCCTCTTGTTGATTGCATCTCCTAGATTATATCTTGGCTTTCCTGTTCGCATTCGTAGAATTTTTTTGATTTACTATGCTGCGAAACACTCCATTTATTGATTCGACACAAGGGGAGCCGAAGAATACTTGCAAGCCTTAACAACTGAGTTGTCAATTCAGCTGCACCTGAAAATAGTTCTTGCTCATAGAAGTTTATCAGTAGCAACAGCAAAGTAACAGTAGTAGTAAAACACGAGCAATAGTAATTGTAGTAGCAAACAGTAGGATATAAGCGCGGTAGGCATAGGGATGGATGGACGGGTGTTGCATGGACGAGCCTAAACATATAATTTCAAGATCTAGGGCAATTGCAGATAAATAAGAATAAGCATCCAAGTACTAAACAATCGTAGGCATGTGCTCCATATATAGTCATGTGTGCTCGCAATGAGAACTTGCACATCATCTTTTGTCCTGCCAGGGGGTTGCAGCGGGACCTTAAGGGAACTACTGGCAATTAAGGTGCTCCTTTTAATACAGCACCGGAGCAAAGCATTAACAATCTATAAACACATGTGATCCTCACATCACAGCCATCCTCTCCGGTTGTCCCAATTTCTGTCATTTCAGGGCCTTTGGATCCGGACAATGATATATGTACAGAACTTGCAGATAAGATCACAAACAATACTATCATAATGATTCAATAATAAGTTCAGATCTAAGATCATGACACTCGGGCCCTAGTGACAAGTATTAAGCACAACAAGTTGCAACAAAGTCAAATAGCACTAATAGAGATACTAGGCACCATGCCCTAACAATCTTATTCGATTACATGATAGAACTCATCCAATCCCTACCATCCCCCTATCCTACAGCGGGGGATTACTCACTCATGGACGAGGGGACATGGATGGTTAATGGAGAGGCGTTGGTGATGACGATGGCGATAATCCTCTCCAAATTCCCCGTTCCGGCAGGATGCCATAACGGAGTTTCTAGTTCCGAATCGCGGTTTCTGGTGGTAACAGGGCAACGGAACTCTTTCTGGAAAAACATCGACCCCCCCTTAGTTTTTAGGTCAAGAGGCAACTTATAGGCGAAGAGGGAGGCCGAGGGGGTGCCTGGGGTGGCCACACCTCCTCCAGGTGCGATCAAGCCTGTCCCGCGCGGCTAGGGGTGTGGGCCCCGCAGGGCCCCACTCCGCCTCGTCTTCTGGCTCCGTGAGTCTTCTGGTGAAATAGGATTTTTGGCATATTTTCCGGGATTTTTCCTGATAGTTGATTTTCTGCACAAAAACAAGACACCAAGGTAATTCTGCTGAAAAAAGCTTCAGTCCGTGTTAGTTGTATCCAAATCACACAAGTTTAGAGGAGAAACAATATCAAAAGTGTTCGGGAAAGTAGATACGTTTTGGACGTATCAACTCCCCCAAGCTTAGCTTATTGCTTGTCCTCAAGCAATTCAGTTGAAAACTGAGTGCGATAAAGAACTTTTACAGACACATTTGCTTCATATGATGTATATATTCTCAGCACAGGAGTAGATACTTAAACCATTCATAATAAAGAGTATGCAACTAAGTCTACTCAATAGTCATTGCAAGCTATGAAGAGATTCCAACTCAATAATAATAAGTAGCATGAAACATAAACATAAGCAACATTGCAATGATCATAAGAAGGTATGATAGAGTGGTATCTCGCTTGCCTTTGTTTGTAGAGCACAATATAAATGCCAAGGCACCTCTGAAGTTCAAGTGAAGACTAGAAGTAAAGATATCAGAGATACAAGCATCAAAGTAATGACATAATTAAGCAAGTTTTGGAACAAACACAAGAATGACAACTATGCTCTCAAGAAGGTGCTCATATAATAAGTGGTGACTCAACAAGGAAGTGAAAAGGTTGAAAGGATTCCAAATGCTGAAAGTAAGATACTCATTAGCTTTGAGCTCTCATTGCCCATATCATATACATCTTTAGATGGTTAAGGTGAAAGTGAGGTCCAATATGAGTTATATGCTTGACAGACCATAAACTGGAAATCTCATGTCCCTTGAGTACGAGGGCCGCTCCTCATGCTACTCAACTTTAGTTACCTGTAAGTTCTTGTCATCGTAAATAATGCGTATCATAGAGAACCGCCAACTGGTACCCCTTGCACATGGTACAGGAGCTGTCCCATAACCAAAATGACAAGGCAAGCAGACAATGAGTATCTCAGTGATCTTTTTATTTGCTATTTGCATAGGTTTTTTATTGAGTATGCTTCACAGATTGCTCATTATGGTTTGATGCAAGTTTCCACCATGATTAGGCATGGCTAAGGCTAGCGGCCCAGGCGTTTCTCTAACACATATACATAACTTCATGGACTTACAAGCTCCCCTTTTATTTCACACCGACGACATCCACAAACAAAAGAGCATGATATCAACTGGATATGTATCCATAAGTGTTGAAAGCGTTCCCCGTGACAGCACAGTTGAAAGGATACAAATGTCGCCTAGAGGGAGGGGGTGAATAGGCGATTAAAATTTTTCTGAGAGTTGCTCAACAAAGGTGGAATTAAACTAGTGTTTACTTTGATAAGCACAAGACCAAGAACAACTAGGGTTCACCTATGTTCACCAACAACTTATGCTAAGAAAGTCAAATAACTATGTGATAGCAAGATACATACTTCAAGCACGAAGGCTATCACAAAGTAAAGTGCATAAGTAAGAGCTCAGGTATAGAGATAACCGAGGCACGCAGGGATGACAATATTTTACCGAGTTCCTCCCAACATGGAGTACATCTCGTTTGGAGAGGGGGTGGTATCAAACCACCAACGCCACAAAAGGCCTCCCTTATTCTGTTGTGAATCTCACCCCAACGGGATCGATCCACGCTTCCACTATCGGTGCACTTGTCGGTGGCAATCCGGAACCTCTCACAAGGTTGGGGCACTTCTCCACAACTCAATTGGAGGATCCCAACAAACAAGCTTGGGGAAAGCTCCACAACCTAATTGGAGGCCCCAAGTAATCCAAGTACCTGCAAAACCACCAAACCGTCTAGGGTTCCAAGAACCCAAGAGAAAAAAGCTTCTCACCTTTCACTCAATCAAATTCTCACCGAGAACTCAAACCTATGCACCAAATGCAATGGCAAGAAAACAAGTAGTGCTCAAATCCTTCTCTCCCAAATTCCACCAAAGCTACAAAAGCTCATGGGGGAATAAGAGAGGAAGAACAATGGAGGAAATCCACAAAAGAATCCAAGATCTAGATCCCAAGATGTTCCCCTCACTTAGAGGAGAGATGGATTGGTGGGATTGTAGATCTAGATCTCCTCTTTCAAATGCCTAAAGTATATGCAAGAATCAAGGGAGGGATTGAAGGGGGAGCAAGCTCAAGAGGGTTAAGAATGGAGGAGAAAGCCTATCAAAACTCGAGCTAAGACATTGGAGAAGAAGGGCCCCTTTTTATAGGCCCACAGATTTCTGACCGTTTTCTGCCCATTAGGGAAAAGTCAGACCGGAGACTCCGGTCTACACCGGAGACTCCGGCCCAACCTTCGGACTAGCCTCCAGACCACCTATCAGACTGTCTCAGCGCCTCTAGGAACCAAGTGGACCGGAGACTCCGGTCCAGCCACACCGGAGACTCCGGTTTGAGGCATGGACCGGAGACTCCAGACAGTCTCCGGACCACCCATCATACTGTCCCATGCTGAATTCTGGAGCCCCCTCCGGGGACTCCAGGGGACACTCCGGACCATACCGGAGACTCCGGTCCACGCAGACCGGAGACTCCGGTCTGGACCAAATAAGAGGCAAACTTCAAATGGCGATATCTAGAGTTTGGAAACTCCGGTTGACCCAAAACCAATTTTGTTGGAAAGAGGACAACAAGAGTTACCCAACAATAACCACCAGGAAAATATTGGATACCACCAAGAGAGAACATTTCATGTATTATAATGTGAGATACCTCTCTTGGTGAGAAACTGGAAAAACCTCAAGGATCAAAAACGCAATATGATATAAAAGGGAAATCTATTTTTGATGAACTAGAGCTTGTTATGAATATTACCACAAGCTTTAGAACCTCACATGGATAAGATCCAAATAACAACCAAGAAAGGATGATTCTAAGTATGCAAAGGTTTGAGCTCTCTCTAAAAGATATGATTGAGTTACTCACTTGAGAGCCCCTCTTGATAGTACGGTTGTCTATCTTATAAACCGATCTCCCCAACTAACACCACGAGACCGGTAAGAAATAAACCCTATCAAGATCATACCTTTGCCTTGCACATTTTCCACTTGATCTTTGATGTATACGATATTGTCCTTCACAAGATGGAACACCTTTCTTGATTGCCCTTGCACGCACTCTTTTGATGAAGACTTGCAAGTTGCTCCCCCATACGACATGGGGAAACCTTTACTTTGACCTTGTCTTCATCGATCCATGATCATCGAGGATGGCAAGTTTCAAGCATGATATCTTCTAGATATGGCACATCTTTAGCTTGCACAACATTACTTCTAACACCATTTGGATTATGTCTTGACGATACATATGATGAACTCTATCTTCTTCAAGACATAATCGCCATAGGTTTAACTCTCACATGACCAATATGTGGATCATTCTTTGAACACCTTGGTCACCACATGATCCTCTTCACTTCTTCTCCAAACCTTGAAGCCAACATATGATTCAAGCATTGCCTATGGGCAATTCCTACAAGTACAACTCAATACAAGCATTAGTCCATAGAGATTGTCATTAATTACCAAAACCACACATGGGGGCCCACGTGTTCTTTCAATGGTTCTGCTAACTCCCAGCCTATAATTGCAAGCATATAACTTTCATGGACAGTTACAATGGTTCAGGTTTATTAAGTGCATGAAATAAAGTGTGCCATCAAGTTTGTGAGAGCTTTACTAACTAACTTTCTCAAAATAGTCAAACATTTTATTTGGAAGAAAACAAGGCACAATGAATATGCACAGAACAGCAAATGATGCTAGTAGGTAGGCATGGTGGACACTGTTGGCAATATTGGTTTTGGTGAGTTGGATGGACAAGTAGAGCTCATACTCAGTGCAAGTGAAGGCTGGCAATAGAAAGGCAGCGACAAACGAGAGAGCAATAACTGTCATAATCATGCTTGCAACAAAACAGGACTAATTATGGCATGAAAGTGATAAAAGAACTCTGAGGCAAAATAAATCATCGAGGCTTACTGACTATTGTTCAGTCATATGCATGCGTGAGCATGTGCCAAGTCGATTCACATGAAACATTTAGAGGAGGATACCACAATATCATACCAAGTTATGAATAGAACAATGCAAGAAAATATTCATATAACATGCTACAAACTATTAGCAAGCTGGAGCTAATCATAAGAGAGCAAGAACTACTAAGCATCCATAAATAACATACACCTTACATGAACAGACTAAGCATGCTCACAATGATGAGTATATGTACAAAAATGAAAACAAATAGAGTTCGTTACTAGCCTCTTACCACACCTCAAGTTGTCTTAATCTTCATTATTGCTCTTCACTTGTGTGACATGAATAATAACTTTAAACCAAAATCCACTGAGGACGGCTGAATCGTGCAAAGAACTTCACAAAACCTGGTGTTTTCGATTTTTTAAAGCAAGCAAACAAAGCAAAAGCAAACGAAGCAAAAACTTTTTGGATTTTTCTTTAAGGCAAACCAAAGCTAAAAAGCAGAGAAACAAACCAAGATAAACAACAAAAATATTTTTGGTATTTTTTTGTGTTTTGGGAAAGCATAACAAAAACCAAAAAGAAAGTGAAACAATGGATATATAAAGAACCGACGGAACATGATATATATAAGTGTGATGTCGGTATACCTCCCCCCAAGCTTAGGCTTTTGGCCTAAGTGGGGCTCAATAGCGCGGGTAGTAACCCCAAGCTGGTGGGTCATCATAGGAATGATCATAGTCAGGCGCTTGCGATGAAGAATAAGACGCGCCCCAATCATAGGAGGGTTGCTAGTATAAAGACTCTCCCATGTTGGAGGGATGAACTGAATCATCTTCAGCATCCTCTCCAACATTCTCCTCTTGCTGGGAGAGCTTCGCCACGTAAGTGTCAAACTCCTCCGTGAGCGACCATCCTTGCCTGTTATCAAAATTAAACAAAGCAGGTGCATGCAAATAGACTACTTTCTCAGTCCTACCCCCTCTCCAACCACGCTTGACAAAAAATAATTCATACTGTAAACTTCTCATAGTAGCCCAAGAAGAAACAAAATTGTGCTGAACCATGGAATCAAACTCAAGCCTCTTTATGGGGAACCGATAGTATGAATGGTGAGGCTCTAGACCATGGAAAGCTAGAAACCTAGAGGCAATGAGACACCCACAAATTCCATCATTCTCGTGGTTAGTGGTAAGACGGTAGGCTATCAAAGCACCTAGGTTATAAGATCTATCCCTATTTAAATCAGCTGAGATAAAATTTAGATCAAAAGAAGATAACTTTTTAGCAATCTTTCTAGCAAGAACACACTTGGTAATGAAATGGGCAAAATATCTAATGGATGGGAACTGAATGTTCCGAATTTTACCACTTTCCTTCGAGAAGTCGAAACCTTGGCAAATTTTAGCATATAAATCCATAAGTGACTTAGGCCTCTCCTTGATCTTCTCACAAGATCCCCAATGTGGTACTCTAATTGCTGCACAAAAATCAGCAAAAGTTAGGTCGATAGCTATATTGTATATTTTATAATGGACCATGGGATTAGATGAAGACCAATTAAACCGGAAGTCCTGCACCACAACCATGGTTAGCTTAACATATTCAGGTGGTTCCCCTTCAACAAAGTGTTCCAACCCTACATTAGTAATTATAGTTTGGAAATCCTGGAAGATTCCCGTGGCTCTCATAAATTCAGGGCATGGATATATGGAAGGAAGACTCCTTCCTCACGATGAACTTGAAGGGAATATGCCCGAGAGGCAATAATAAAGTGGTTATTATCGTATTCCTTGTTTATGATAAATGTTTATTTTACATGCTACAATTGTATTAATATAGAAACATTAATACATGTGTGTTTAATAAACAAAAGGAAGTTCCTAGTTATGCCTCTCTTATAAACTAGCTCGTTGATTAACAAGATGATCATAGGTTTCCTGATCATGGACATTGGATGTTGTTAATAACGAGGTCACAACATTAGTGTAATGGTGTAATGAACATTCATCTGAAGTATAGCATTACGATCAAAGTCAATGAGTTTATATTGCTATAACAACTTACGAAGTGATCCTAATCCTTAGACCATGAGATCATGTCAATCACTAACACCGGAAGAGTTTCTTGATAACATCAAACGTCACACCATAACAGGGTGATTATAAAGATGGGTTCAGGACTACTAAAGTGTTATGTTGAGGCCCATGGATCAAGAGTGGAATTTGTTCATCCCGATGACGGATAGATATACTCTGGGCCCTCTCGGTGATATCACATTGATTAGCTTGCAAGCAAGTGATTTGATCACTAGAATGTTATATCACGGGAACGAGAAAAGAGTACATGTCAGTAACGAGATCAAACTAGGTATGGAGATACCGATGGGCGAATCTTGGACATGTAATATATCGCGAAACAAAGGGATTAAGATACTAGCATAAAAGGTTTCGAGGATCACAGGAAAGTCATCGTTGAATGTGTGGGAGTCAGCATGGGTCTCCAGATCCCGCTTCTGATTATTGATCTGAGAGGGTCTCGATCATGTCTGCATTATTCACGAACCGTAGGGTGACACACTTAAGAGACACCGACATCCATTTGGAGCAAAATTTTCATGCCGAAAAGAATAACAAGCGCAGGAATTTATTTCACTAGGTACCGAAACGGGTTTTGGGTGAAATTGCAGAAAGTGTTTCTGCATGTGAAATGAAATACTAGCAAGGGGTTATATGTGAATGTTTGTCATTAAAGTAATTGACAAAATTCTGAATAAATAAAAGGAGTTTTATTTAATGAGAGTTTGCATTAAATTTGGTGGAAATTTAATGGGAATTTGAGTGGGTTTTTGAGTGGAGGGTTTTGAAAGGCTTTTGTGTGAGTGGAGTGTCCACCCACATGAATGAAAGGAGGGGAGGGGGCAGCCCCATGGCTGGGCGCATGGCCCCTTGGGTGCCCCCTCCCTATAAAAGGAGCCCCCCTCCCTCTCTCTCACTCACACCTCCTCGTGAAGGATCTCTCTCCCCCTCTAGTATTTATCCCCCATGGTCTCGGACTAGCGAGATACATGTTCCCGGTGGCTATTCGGCAAGAAAGAGTTGTGCTTCCGCTGCATCGCTGGAGCGAGGAGGCGGAGGTTGCTCGGTGCCTCGAACATGTGTGCGAGCACAAATGCGCTGTTGTTTTGCGGCGCTAGGACTTCCTCTCGATCTTGAGATCATCTACATCAACCACGAGTTTGGACTCGTTAAGATTTGTCGGTCTTCAAGGGTATGTTCTCTACGGATATACATCCGCCCATTGTTTGTATCTAGTAGATAGATCTTGGTACATAGTTGTTCCCATCGTAGGAAATTTTTTGTTTTCTATGCTGCGAACCCTATAGTGGTATCAGAGCCGGATCTATGCGTAGATACTTTGCACGGGTAGTACACATATGAGTATGTGGGCGATGATGATCATTTTATTGTTTCTTAGTTGTACTTTGGATATTGGTGGCATAGTGGTATGAAGCGGCCCGGACAAACTTTACATGTCCTCGCACATGAGACCTGTTCCACGCTTGACATGCAACTAGTTTTGCATAAGTGGCTAGCGGGTGTCTGTCTCTACTACTATAGTCAATATCTAATTTGCAACGAGTTGTCAACAATTTGGTTATCCTCGTTGTGGTTCATGTTCGTAGGTAAGAACGGTTCTATCTTCGAAAGCCCTAAGCCACGTAAAACTTGCAATGGATAAATTAGATGCGTCTAGTTTAGATTGTTGCTGGGCTAGTGTTATGATATAGTGATGTTGTAAGTAAAAGTATAAGATGATACTCTTACAACACACATAACGTGTAGGTTCCATAGACCTTGGCCTTACACATAAAGGTATGATAGAGATCATACCACGGTGCACGTGATGGAGATCATATGCGGGAACCATATCATTTCACTTATAAACATGTGATGTTTTGATTGCATCTTATATTGCTTGTTTGGCGTTTTATTAGCATAATAAGATGATCCCTCATTTAGATATCAAGATAAGAATGTGTTCTTCCTTAAGTATGCACCGACAATGTTTCGTCGCTTCAGGACATCACGTGATGATCGGGTGTACTTGAATCCATGAGCATATCTCGGGTGTAAGACAGTTACACACGTGAATACTAAGGTTCTTACTTGGCGAGCCTAGCATGTACAAACATGGCCTCGGAACACGGACCGAAAGGTTAAGCATGAGTCATATGTTTTGATATGATGACCATATGGATGCTCGCCTTTGAAGCTACACGGACTCACGTGATGATCGGACTTGGTGTAGTGGATTTGGTTCACGTAATCACCAAAAAGACACGAGGGATGTCGGTTTTGAGTGGGAGTTTATTTCTAATTTGGATTAGTAGAACTCAATTTATCATAAATTAAATCAAAGTGAATTTGCATAATTTGTTGTAGTCATTGGCATTCGTTCACTACCTTATGCATAGTTGTAATTGAGATAATAGAACTATAGAATTCTGGATATATACTTTACGAACTGGTATCGTATTGTGTTGAGTATCAACCTAAAGTTTAAAGTCCTATTGCAAACTTTCAGCAAACTCTATTTACTCCATGAAATTTAATAGTTGGTATTAAATTGAGAGTAACAATTCCAGTGTTAGTATCTTAAGTATCATGTTTGCCTCCACGATTCTTGATTGTTTTAATATCAAGTTTATCTAGGAGCTGAAAGAATTGTTTCAGAAACCATCATGTGTGGCAGATATAATGATATCTGAAACAATGTTTTGGTTGCAATACGATAGAGTATAATATATGTTCTCATATTGGATGAGAATTTACGAAGGTTGGAGATGCTAGACATCCTAATCATCCAAAAGGGTTTTGGAAAGTAATGTTATACTCACGATTCATCTTTATAAGCTACATTAGCTTGATCATGAAAGTCGTCATGATAAGGATGAATATAAGATGTATGTAAAGTGTTTACTACACTAAAAGATTACTAAAGAATGGATTTTGAGAGAATACTGATCATTTTGATGATGGTGATCCACTTCAAAGTGGAAGTCCAAAGGTATTATTATTTGAATATACACGCTTTGGACTATGTGTCATGTATATGGCGCCACTTTTGATGTTGATAGATTCTTTTAAAAAGGAAAAGGAAATGCTGAAAGAGAATCTATAAAATATATTTGGCAGAAAAGAAAAGATTGGAAATATGCAATTTAGGTATATAAATGATATACATGTTATGGTTGTATTCTTTGCTTGTTAAACAATGTGGTTCTTGGGTATTGGATACCAAATTGGTTGGTATGAAATTTCATACAGAATGACGCAATTCATGAACCACAATGGCCTAAGTAACTAGCAAGAGAATATGTGATGATGTTCATCGAAAACAAACAAACCGTTGTTTATATTTCTCGTTGACATCAAAGCTTGACTTCAAGATTTGTTTTAATAATTGTTATTTAAATCAGGTATTATGAGAACAAAGGTTGTTCAAATAATTACCGTATTCCATATAAGATGGATGATTTACAAATCTAGTTGGAGAAATCACATCCATAAAGCCTAATGCTAAAATGTCGCAAGACAAATGATTGGAAGATCACTTACGAAGTGACATCGCCGTTTAAATTATATTGGAAATAAAACATGAAGAATTTCCATATTCATGGATTTTTGGAGTCTTTGATTTGATCAAGTGACGCTTGTGAGACTTTCCTCGGGATAATTAAAAAAACTTCGTTCAAAGGCCAAAGAAGAATGAACGACTAAAATATTGGAATTTATACATATCGATGTATGTAGTCCATTATGTATAGTCGTAAGCGATGGGTTTCAACTTCATATATTTTCTCTGGAAATTTGAGTGAATGTTCACTTAATGAGAAAGAAGTATGAAATATTTGAAAATGTTTCAAAGACTTTCAAGATGAAGTGAAAAATCATTGTAACAAGAAAAATAAATGGTTTATGATTTTATCATAAAGGGATTTATTTGAGTTACAAGTGTAACAAGAAAATAAATGAATTATGATTTTATCATAAAAGGATTTATTTGAGTTGCAAGTTTAGCAAAACACCTAGATTTACATCTCCCGAAACACCATAGGAGTATGGAGTGTTTGAGATTTGTAATGAAACCTTGTTTGACATGGTTGGATCAAAGGTGTTATTTATAAAACTGCCATTATGTTTAAAAAAATTAAAGCTTTAGAGACTTCCGCTTTTACACTGAAAAGAGCTCCATCTTGATCTGTTGAAATGACACCATGGAAGTTATGGTTTGGGGTAAAACCCAAGTTGTCATTTCTTAAATTTTGGTATGCTAAACATAAGTAAGATGTTTACAACCAAAGTCGGATGAGCATGTCTTTGTAGGTTATTTCGAATAACAATTGGTTATTCCTCCATAACACCAAGGACAAAAGGGTTTGTCGCTTGAAACGTGAAGTTTCTTGAAGAAGGAATTTTTCATAAATGTTAAGTGGGAGGACAATAGAACTTTGATAAGGTTAACGAACCTTAGCTACATGTGCTGAGTTGCGCAGCACCGGAAATCGTTCCAGAGGCAGCCATAATGCTCATGGCTTATGTGCCTCAAAGGTTGTGGTCACGAAGATCTAAGTTCCTATTGAACCAAGTAGGTCGGTTAAACAATAAAATGCTAAGATTTGAGAGTAAATCATTATTGTTTGACAATGATGAACCGAATACATACAAAGAAGCGATGAGGGACCCTGACTCCGTCAAATGGCTTGAAGCCATAAAATCCGTGATAGTTCCATACACGAGAAATCAAGTTTTGAACTTGGAAGACCCTCTGAAAAGGTGTAAAAACCTATCAGTCGTATTTGGATCTATAAAGAAAGAGACATGGATGTTTCACATCTATGAAATAGTCGACATGTCGGTAAAGTATTTTAAGACAATGTTCAAGGAGTTGACTATGACAAGATTTGATCTTTCATAGCAATATTTAGTCTGGACGGATTAAAGTAGCAACCACAATATATAATTTGGTATATGGTAGATGAATAAACAAAACAAAGTTCTTCTAATAGAATGGTTACCTAGGACGTGTACATGACACGTTCCAAAGGGTTTTGTTAATTCAAAGGATGCTAAAAAGGGCATGTAAACTTCAACGGTTGAATTAAGCATCGCGGAGTTGGAATCTTCACCGTGATGAAAAGGAGTTTTCATCTGGAGACGATGAAGATGCTTGCATTTGCAAGAAATTAAGTGGGAGCACTAAGACATATTTCTAATACATTATGTGGAGGACATCTTGTTGATTAGAAATGATGTATCTTTTATTGACAAAGGTTAAGAATTTCATTTCGATGAAAAACTTAGGCAAAACCCAAATATTTAGCATGAATGTCTATAATGGATAGACTGTGACGCTAATATGGTTGTGCCAAACTTACATATATGAGATATTGAAGGAGTTCAATATAGAAACAACAAGGAATGGTTCTTGCCGCATGGAAAGGAATTGAATCAAGATTCAAGTATATCGACACTTGATAAGTGAAACAAGATTCAAGTGCTTTGACACTTGATGAGTAAAATCACAAGAATGATTTGATCAATCATACCATGATATGTACACATCCAGATATGTCCTATGCTCTAAGTGTTATGAGCATATACCAGAATGAATCATAAAATGATCATTGGACAATAGTAAGGAAATTCTTATGATCTTTTGGAAGAACTAAGAATATATTTGTGTAGAGGTGACAAACAATTACAAATAGTTCATTGTAAAGCGTTACATTGATACTAGTTTTGTCACAAGATACAAATTAAGTTTATCTCAATTTAAACCATGGGTGGCACAATGTAATGGAAAGAAGATTCCATGATGGATTTGGATGAAATCCATAGTTAAGACACTGTGACGAATACTACAACAAAAAGGCTAAGTATATGACTGCTATAGTAGCAGCAAAGGAGGGAATTTGTGTCAAGAAGTTTGTTATCAAACTAAGGTGTGGTTCGCAAGGGGCTAACACTAAAGATATATTGTATGACAATAGTATCGACATGATTTAACCCCAAGGAACTAAAGGTCTCACCAAAAGACCAAATTTATACAATGCCATCTCATTGGAGAATGAGTGATGCGTGAAGACGCAAAGACATGCAAATACACACGGACCTGAAGCGTCAGATCCGTAGATTATGTTAACCACTTGCAATTGCGTATATGGAACACCAGAAAGCCATAGGTGTTCAATACACAAAGTTTTCAAACTAGATTATTGTCTCTAGTGCAAGTGGGAGACTGAAGGGAATATGCCCGAGAGGCAATAGTAAAGTGGTTATTATCGTATTCCTTGTTTATGATAAATGTTTATTTTACATGCTACAATTGTATTAATACAGAAACGTTAATACATGTGTGTTTAATAAACAAAAGGAAGTTCCTAGTTATGCCTCTCTTATAAACTAGCTCGTTGATTAACAAGATGATCATAGGTTTCCTGATCATGGACATTGGATGTTGTTAATAACGAGGTCACAACATTAGTGTAATGGTGTGATGAACATTCATCCGAAGTATAGCATTACGATCAAAGTCATTGAGTTTATATTGCTATAACAACTTACGAAGTGATCCTAATCCTTAGACCATGAGATCATGTCAATCACTAACACCGGAAGAGTTTTTTGATAACATCAAACGTCACACCATAACAGGGTGATTATAAAGATGGGTTCAGAACTACTAAAGTGTTATGTTGAGGCCCATGGATCAAGAGTGGAATTTGTTCATCCCGATGACGGATAGATATGCTCTGGGCCCTCTCGGTGATATCACATTGATTAGCTTGCAAGCAAGTGATTTGATCACTAGAATGTTATATCACGGGAACGAGAAAAGAGTACATGTCAGTAACGAGATCAAACTAGGTATGGAGATACCGATGATCGAATCTCGGACATGTAATATATCGCGAAACAAAGGGATTAAGATACTAGCATAAAAGGTTCCGACGATCACAAGAAAGTCATCTTTGAATGTGTGGGAGTCAGCATGGGTCTCCAGATACCGCTTCTGATTATTGATCTGAGAGGGGTCTCGATCATTTCCGCACTATTCACGAACCGTAGGGTGACACACTTAAGAGACACCGACATCCATTTGGAGCAAAAGTTTCATGCCGAAAAGAATAACAAGCGCAGGAATTTATTTCACTAGATACCGAAACGGGTTTTCGGGTGAAATTGCAGAAAGTGTTTCTGCATGTGAAATGAAATACTAGCAAGGAAGTTATATGTGAATGTTTGTTATTAAAGTAATTGACAAAATTCTGAACAAATAAAAGGAGTTTTATTTAATGAGAGTTTGCATTAAATTTGGTGAAAATTTAATGGGAATTTGAGTGGGTTTTTGAGTGGAGGGAATTGAAAGACTTTGTGTGAGTGGAGTGTCCACCCACATGAATGAAAGGAGGGGAGGGGGCAGCCCCATGGCTGGGAGCATGGCCCCTTGGGTGCCCCCCTCTCCCTATAAAAGGAGCTCCCCTCCCTCTCTCTCACCACACCTCCTCGTGAAGGATCTCTCTCCCCCTCTAGTATTTATCCCCATGGTCTCAGACTAGCGAGATACATGTTACCGGTGTCTAGCAAGAAAGAGTTGTGCTTCTGCTGCATCGCTGGAGCAAGGAGGCGGAGGTTGCTCGGTGCCTCGAACGTGTGTGCGAGCACGGATGCGCTGCTGGTTTGCGGCGCTAGGACTTCCTCTCAATCTTGAGATCGGCAAGAGATCGTCTACATCAACCACGAGTTTGGACTCATTAAGCTTTGTAGGTCTTCAAGAGTATGTTCTCTACGGATATACATCCGCCCGTTGTTTGTATCTAGTAGATAGATCTTGGTACATAGTTGTTCCCATCGTAGGAAATTTTTTGTTTTCTATGCTGCGAACCCTACAGAACTTACATTGGCTCAGGTACCATCAAATCATATTGATTCAGTGGGTATGCACTCATATTCCTTTCTGAATTTTTTAGACAAACATCAAACCAAGTGATTTCCAAGTTGATAAATGATGAGAAACTACTATAGGAACTTGCTAGAGTGCTACACATGCATCAAAATGAAAACTCTAAGCATAGAACAAGCATGCAAGCTCACACAACCTGACACCTTGATGACGCCCAACACTGTCGTGGGACGCTTCGTTGGAAACCCCAATAGGAAGGTGTGATGAGCACAACAGCAAGTTTTCCCTCAGTAAGAAACCAAGGTTATCGAACCAGTAGGAGGAAGGAAATGTCTCAAAGGTGTTGCAAGCAACATGGAAACCTGCACAACACAAACTCAAGACTTTGCCCAACGAATCAGTGAGGTTGTCAAGCTCACCGGTTTGTTGTAACAAAGGATTAAACGTATGGTGTGGAAGGTAATGGTTTGTAGCAAGTAAACAAGTAATAGTAAAAGATGTATCAATGGTAAAGATCGGACCGGGGTCCATAGTTCACTAGAGGTGCTCTCCTTAGATAAAGAACATGGCATGAAGGGTAGACAAATTACAGCAGGACAACTGACAGGAACTAAGCAAGGCATAACAATGCAATACCAGACAAAAAGATCCTATGAGATTTGATTGGGCAATACAACAATATACATAGACCGCCATCCAACTGCATCTATGACTAGAAGTCCACCTTCAGGTTATCATCCGAATCCCCTCCAGTATTAAGTTGCAAGCAACCGACAACTCCTTTAAGAAAAGTGTGTAAGGTAAATAATCCACTTGTTCCATGAACAAGAGACCGTTGTTTTCTCCCTAGTAGCAACAACACATCTACAACCGAAGATATTTCTGTCACTTCCCTTGGAAACTAGAGGCATTAACCCACTATCGAGCATAAATACTCCCTCTTGGAGTCACTAGCAACTACTTGGCCAAGATAGCTACTAACAACGGAGAGCATGCAAGATAACAAACAACACAAACATGATAGAATAATAAAGACAAAACCATTAATCAATATGACATAGTAATCTCAATATCCATCGGATCCCCGCAAACACAACATGCATGATTACAAATAGATTAGATCTTGATCATGAACGGAGCTCACAAGATCTATACATGAAAGCACAAAGGAGGAGATATGACCATCTAGCTACTACATGGACCCATAGTCCAAGGTGGAACTACTCACGCATCATACCGGAGAGAAGGCCTCCGGGATGATCTCCCCTCCGGCAGGGTGCCGGGAAGAACTTCAGATCCCCCGATTTAGGGACGATGGCGGTGGCGACTATAGACGGTTTCATGGAGTTTTGATCGGGTCCCGAGGGTTTCTACATCGGGGGATTCTTATAGGCGAAGAGGCGAGGCCGGGAGGCGACCAGGGGGGCCACACCCTGCCCACGCGCGGGCCCACCCCTTGCCGCGCCTAGGGGGGTTTGGCTGCCCTGGTTCGCATCTCCGTCTCATCTTCTGGATTCGTGTCCCTCACGGTAAAATATTGACTTTGGCTTTTGTCCTGTCCAATTCCGACAATATTGATTTTTTGCCTTTCTGGAACCAAAAACAGAAGAAAACAGACAACTGGCAGTGTGGCAACTTGTTAATAGGTTAGTTCCAGAAAAGATATAAAAACACCTCAAAGTGTAGACAAAGCAAAGCAAAGTAGATACTAAACAAGCATGGAGCATAAAAAATTATAGATATGTTTCTGACGTATCAAGCATCCCCAAGCTTAACTCCTGCTCGTCCTCGAGTAGGTAACTGATAAAAATAATAATTTTTGAGGTGACATGCACCATCAAAACCAAGATCAAACCATTTGCAAGCATTGAAAGTTGGGATCAAAGAACTCTAAACACGTGCATGAAATATGGAGTTCTAACAATAGGACAAAGTAACTATGCATGCAACATGAAAGGCTACAAACAAATATCATGAATAACATGCATTGAAAAATGTTTGTTTGTTTCACATACAAAAAACATAGCATAGTGGCAATCATCTTGTTACTCATAGAGTAGCAAATAGATGCATAGGACACCTTCAAAGTTCACAAGGGTGACTAGAAACAGATAGCACAAGAACAAGTAATATCACAATATGCATCAATCAATAAGCTTTGGGACACTGCACACAAAATGACAACTATGCTCTCTTAATGGTGCCTAAAGGTATAAGGTGGAGACTCAATAATAGTGGAAGAAAGGCCCTTCATAAGGGAAGCAGGGATTTCAAGTTTCAAAAAGAGCTTCCAAAAATTATGGTACTTGTTAGCTTTCAGACCTCATTGCCCCTATCATAAGCATCTTGAAGTTATTAAGGTTAAAGTGAACAAACTATGGAGTATATGCTTGACAAAGTATAAGTTGGCAGTCTCAAGTCCCTTGAATACGAGGGCCACACCTCATGCTACTCAACTTCAGTCACCTGTAAGTTCTTTTCATTGTAAGTACATGCATATCATAGAGAACCGCCAACGGGGTACCCCTTGCACATGGTACAGGAGCTATCCCATAACCAAAATGATAAGTAAAGCAGACAATGAGCATCTCAGCGATCGTTTTATTTACTATGTGCATAGCTTTTTATTGAGGATGCTTCATAGATAGCTCACTATGGTGATGTTGCAAGTTTCCACCATGATTAGGCATGGCTTAGGCTAGCGGCCCAGGCGTTTATCTAACACAAAATACAAACTCCATGGACTTACAAGTTCCCTGTTTATTTCACATCGGTGACATCCATAGACAAAAGAGCATGATATCAACTGAGTACAAAGTACAAGTGCAATGTTGAAAACGTTCCTCGTGACATCACAGTTCTGCTAATTCCAACGTATAAGTGCGAGCATATACAACATAGACGACACAATGGTTCAAGTTTATTAGGGGCAAAGAGTATAAAGTGTGCCATAAAGTTTGTGAAGGCTTTAATCACTAAGTTTTCACATCACAAAATAGTTTTTAATTGGAAGATAGCTGAAAACAAGAATATACTTGGAATAGTGTACACACCATGCATAGGAATTTATAGTGGACACTTTGGAATAACTTGGTTTCTTGGGAGTTGGAAGCATGAGTAGAGCTTACTCATACAAGTGGAGGCTAGCAAAAGACTGGGAGCAACCAACTAAGAGAGCATAATGGCCATAATCATGCAGAGCAACAAAGCATTACTAATCAAAGCATAGAGTGGTACTACAAGTCAAGGACTAAATGATCATAGAGGCTATGGTGACTTTTCATAGTCATAACTTGGTGTGAGCATGTGCCAAGTCACCCCAAACAAAGCATCAAAGTAGAATACCAAAATACTATGTTTTTGCATGCTAAAACAATGCATAATTTCTTCAAGGCACACTAAGCAATCCCAATTGTTTGGAACAAGACTACAACAATAATCACTAAGCATAAGGTCAAAAACAACACCTAGCATGTCATGCTAAAGTCTAAGTCACAGTCAATGCAAGCTCCTCTTGCACTTTCAAGCAGGAACTTCCTACTCCTTTCCAACACCAAGCAACTTATTTGCAACAACACAGTGAGAAAAGGGTCTAAACTACTTTATTCAAGCAAACTAAACAACCTAAGCAAAGCAAACGAAAACTAAGACGCTCTAAGAACAACACAATAGTGCATGAAACGATAAAAACGAAGTGTTTAGACAGACCTGAGCTTTTTATTGATGAAGAAGGGGATGCCCATCCCCAAGCTTTGACGCTTGTACCTCTTGGATATTTCTTGGGGTGACACTGGGGTGGCATCCCCAAGCTTGATTTTTTGTCCATTCTTCATCTCATTACATCATTCTCTCTCTACACCTGAAAATTTTCCTTCATATAAAACTTCACACAATCTTCATTAGCAACATTAGTGTATTCAAAAGATATTAGACCTTAGGCAAAGCTTTGGAACAACAAGTCTTTTCACTAAAAACACAAACTAATGTAGCAACTCCTTCAAAAATCTCAATTCCCCAAAAGAGAACTCAAAAATCAATCAATAATAAGCAAATGCAAATAATGGCAGAATCTGTCAAAACAGACCAGCAGGTAAAAACCAATTTTTTCTGAAATCTTATGTTGCTCAAATCAAAAAGTGTTGAACTAACAAAAGTTAGCTAACAAAATGGGGGATTTATTCGTAAATTGTGAGCTCAATCCGAGTTACAAAGTCTCCTCGCGGATTTGTTTGGTGGAGGATAGAAATCTGTTTTGGGTCAACAATTCCCCAAATCTTACTTCCCTCTCATTAGAGGTCATTCTTTGAAGGGTTTCGCGGCATAGTAAATCAAAATTTTCTACGGATGCGAATAGAGGGAAGCCAAGATCTAATCTAGGAGATGCAAACAACGAGAGAGATTGGATTAGATCTTCATACCCTTGAAGATTCGCACAGCGGAACGTTCGTCGGAACGTGGGTGATGTAGTCGTACTCGCTTCTCCTCCTCGCGATCCGATCCGATCTAGCACCACAAGTGGCGGTGCCTCCGTGAGATGCACACGTGCAGCACCTCGACGTATCCTCCTTCCTTGGTCTAGCAAGTATGGTGGAGAGATGGGTTGGATCTACAACGCGACGGCGCGGTGCAATTGGTGGAGAATTTGTGCAGCAGGGCTTCGCCTACACGTAGTCGGGAGGGAGAGAGAGAGGAGGGCAGCAGGGCGGCTAGGGTTGAGGATGAGGTGTGGGGGGGTGGTGCGCCCCAGCCCTCTATATATATAGGGGTGGGTGCCTGCCCTAGCCCCTCCCCCAAGCCCTAGGCCGGCGGCCAAAGGAGGGAGGAGTGGGGGGCAAGGAACCCCCCCCCTTCTAGAAGCTCCAACTCGGGTTTATCCCTTTGCTGGCCGGCTGGGCCCTATGGGGCCTTGTGCCCCTGGCCCAATGCGGCCAGGGCACTCCCTCATAGGCCCATGCCCCCTCCCGGAAGGTGGGGCCACGTTGGTCCCCTTCCGGAAGGTTCTAGAAGCTTCCGGTACAATACCGATTAACCCGGAACAATTCCGAACTCCAAAAACTGCACTGCCTTATATGAATCTTATTCTTCGGACCACTCCGGAACCTCTCGTGATGTCTCGGATCCCATCCGAGACTCCGAACAAAAACTCATAAACCAATCATCCAATCTATCCTAGCGTCGAGACACGTTAAGTGTGTGACCCTTCGGGTTCGAGAATATGCAGACATGATCTTCTATCAATAATCAACAGCGGGGTCTGGAAACCCATATTGACTCCCACACATTCATCGATGATCATATCGGATGAACCACGATGCCAGGATTCAATCAATCCCATACATATATTCCCTTCGTCTCGCGATATTTTACTTGCCTGAGATTTGATCGTCGGTACTGTCATACCTAGTTCAATCTCGTTCATAGCAAGTACTTTACTCGTTCCGTAATCCGATATCACTTTGTGATTAACTCCTTAACCACATGCTTGCAAGCGGTGTTGATATCGATTACCGAGTGGGCCCGAAGTATATCTCTCCGACTTGGGAGGGACAAAACCCATCTCGATACATACAACCCAACAGGTACTTTCCGATCACCTGAGAGACACCTTTATGATCACCCTCCCATAGGATGACGTTTGATGACCTCAAAGCTTTCTTCCGATACCAGGGAGTTGTATTATCTCATGGTCTAAGGAATACAATATTTGACATAAGAAAAGCTTCGCAAAGATGAACACGATGACACGATCTAACTGCTTCGCTTAGTTTGGGTCTGTCCATCATATCATTCTCCCAATGATGTGATCTCATTATTAATCGACAACTCATGTCTATGGTTAGGAAACCTTAACCATCATTAATCAATGAGCTAGTCCTTAGAGGCGTATTAGGGACACGGTGTTGTTCACAAACCACACAAGTATTAAAGTTTCCGCTTAATACAATTCTAGCATGGAATATAAACATTATCATGAACAAGAATTATAATAATAACATCTTTATTATTGCCTCTAGGGCATAATTCCAACAGTCTCCCACTTCCACTAGAGTCAATAATCTAGTTTACATTTGGCAACAATCTCACACCCATGGCACTGAGGTGTTGATCATGTTTTACACGTGGAAGAGGTTTAGTCAATGGATCTGCGACATTCAGATCTGTATGTACTTTGCTAATCTTCAGATCTCCATCTGCTATATAATCTCGGATTATATGAAACTTGCGGTTGATATGCTTGGTCTTTGGATGATATCTTGGTTCCTTAGCTAGTGCTATGGCGCCAGTGTTGTCACACAATATCTCTAGTGGGTCCAATGCACTTGGAACCACGCCAAGCTCAGTGATGAAGTTCCTGATCCAAACTCCTTCTCTTGACGCTTCTGCAGCAGCCATGTATTCCGCTTCTACTGTAGATCCCGCGATAATGCTTTGCTTGCAGCTTCTCCAGCTCACAGCTCCTCCATTCAAAATATACACGTATCCTGTTTGAGATTTAGAATCATCCTTGTCGGTGTCGAAACTAGCATCGACGTAACCTTTTACGACGAGCTGTTCATCACCCCCATAGACTAAGAACATTTCTTTAGTCCTATTTAGGTACTTTAGGATGTTCTTCACGGCTGTCCAGTGTTCCACTCCTGGATCACTTTGATACTTGCTCGTCAAACTAAGAGCATTGGACACATCCGGTCTAGTACACAGCATGGCATACATGATAGATCCTATGGCCGAGGCATAAGGCACTTTGCTCATAGCTTCCCTATCATTTACCGTAGCTGGACACTGAGCCTTGCTCAATATCTTACCTGACAACATAGGCACTGAACCTTTCTTTGCCTTATCCATTCTGAACCTTTTCAGAACTTTTTCTAGGTATGTACTCTGGCTTAAAGCTATCAGGCGTCTTTGTCTATCTCTATAGATTTTGATGCCCAATATATAAGCAGCTTCACCTAGGTCTTTCATTGAAAAACACTTGTTCAAATAACTCTTCACATTGTTAAGCATGTTAATGTCATTTCCAATAATCAATATGTCATCCACATATAGTACCAGAAATGTCACCGAGCTCCCACTCACTTTCTTGTAGATACAAGCTTCGTAGCAATTTGGAACAAATCCAAAGCTCTTGATCACTTGATCAAAACAAAGGTTCCAACTCCGAGATGCTTGCTTTAGTCCATAAATGGAACGCTGAAGTTTGCATACTTTATCAGCATCCTTAGGATTGACAAAACCTTCGGGTTGCATCATATACAACTCTTCATCAATGTTGCCATTGAGGAACGCAGTCTTGACATCCATCTGCCATATTTCATAATCATGAAACGCAACAATTTCTAATAAAATCCGAATGGACTTAAACATCGCTACGGGAGAGAAAGTCTCATCGTAGTCAACACCTTGAAATTGTCGAAAACCTTTTGTGACAAGCCGTGCTTTATAGACGGTAACATTACCATCCGCGTCCGTTTTCTTCTTGAAGATCCATTTGCACTCAACGGCCTTTCGGTCGCTAGGAGGGTCCACCAAAGTCCATACTTGGTTTTCGCTCATGGATCCCAATTCGGATTTCATGGCTTCTAGCCATTTCTCAGAGTCTGGGCTCATCATCGCTTCCTCATAGTTCGTAGGTTCACTGTCTTCTACCAACAAGACAGTCAAGACAGGGTTGCCGTACCACTCAGGAGGGGCACGCGACCTTGTCGACCTACGACGTTCAGTAGTAGCATCGTCTGAAGCTTCACGATCCTTGTCATTAGCTTCCTCTATTATTGGTGCAGGCGGCACTGGAACAATTTCAGGTGTTGCGCTACTCTCCAATTCAAGAGAAGGTTCAATAACCTCGTCTAGCTCTACTTTCCTCCCACTCGCTTCTTTCAAGAGAAACTCCTTCTCAAGAAAGGAATTGTTCTTTGCGACAAACACTTTGCCTTCGGTTCTGTGATAGAAGGTATACCCAATAGTTTCCTTAGGGTATCCTATGAAGACGCATTTCTCCGCTTTGGGTTCGAGCTTGTCCGGCATCAACTTCTTGACGTAAGCTTCGCATCCCAAAGCTTTAAGAAACGACAACTTAGGTTTAGCACCAAACCACAGTTCATACGGTGTCGTCTCAACGGATTTAGATGGTGCCCTATTTAAAGTGAATGCAGCGGTTTCTAATGCATAACCCCAAAATGATAACGGCAAATCAGTAAGAGAAATCATTGATCGGACCATATCTAATAAGGTTCGGTTCCGGCGTTCAGACACACCATTGCGCTGTGGTGTTCCAGGTGGCGTGAGTTGCGAAACCATTCCGCTTGCTTTAAGATGCGTGAGAAAATCATAACTCAAATATTCACCTCCACGATCGGATCGTAGAAACTTAATCTTTCTGTTACGATGGTTCTCCACTTCATTCTGAAATTCTTTGAACTTTTCAAATGTTTCAGATTTATGTTTCATTAAATAGATATACCCATATCTACTTAAGTCATCGGTAAAAGTGAGAAAATAGCGATATCCACCGCGCGTCGAAACACTCATCGGTCCGCATACATCGGTATGTATGATTTCCAACAAGTCCGTTGCTCGCTCCATCATACCGGAGAATGGGGTTTTGATCATCTTGCCCATGAGGCATGGTTCGCATGTGTCAAATGATTCAAAATCAAGAGACTCCAAAAGTCCATCAGAATGGAGTTTCTTCATGCATTTTACACCAATATGACCTAGACGACAGTGCCACAAATAAGTAGTATTATCACTATCTACTTTGCATCTCTTAGCCTCAATGTTATGGATGTGTGTTTCATCCCTTTCGAGATTTAGAAGAAATAAACCATTCACAATAGGTGCATGACCATAAAAGATGTTACTCATATAAATAGAACAACCATTATTCTCCGATTTAAATGAATAACCGTCTTGCAATAAACAAGATCCAGAAATAATGTTCATGCTCAACGCAGGCACATAATAACATTTATTGAGGTTTAAAACTAATCCCGAAGGTAAAACTAAGGAGAGCGTGCCGACGGCCATCACATCAACTCTTGATCCGTTGCCAACGCGCATCGTCACCTCATCCCTCGCAAGCCGCCGTCTATTCCGTAGCTCATGTTTCGAGTTACAAATATTAGCAACTGAACCAGTATCAAATACCCAGGCACTACAACGAGGGCTAGTAAGGAAAACATCAATAACATGTATAGCAAATATACCTTTGATGGTGCCAGCCTTCTTGTCTGCTAAGTACTTCGGACAGTTGCGCTTCCAGTGACCCTTGTCCTTGCAATAGAAGCACTCAGTGTCCGGCTTGGGACCAGACCTGACCTTCTTCTCCGCAGGGGCAACGCACTTGCCGCCGCCTTTCTTGAAGGGCTTCTTTGCACCCTTACCTTTCTTGAAGGTGGGGGGCATGTTGACCATCAACACATGATTATCCTTTTTGATGTCCACCTCCGCAGCCTTCAGCTTTGCGAAGAGATCGGTGATCGTATCAGTGGAACCAATCTGATTGTGAGTCACTACAAAACTTTTGTAGCTGGGAGTGAGTGATTGCAGAACCCTGTCAATCTTGAGCTCCTCTGGAACCTTGCAGTCCAGTTGCTCAAGGCGTTGAGTGTAGCCCGACATCTTAATGGCATGCTCACTAACGGAACTCCCTTCCTCCATCTTGCAGTTAAAGAATTTCTCAGAGATCTCATATCTCTCAGAACGGGCTTGAGTCTGAAACATGGTTTTCAGCTCCTCGAGAATCTCAAAGGGCCCGGGATAGTCTTCAAAACGATTTTGAAGGTCCGATTCCATAGCAAACAACATGGTGCTCTTAATCACACCATAATCATCTTTGTGCGACTGATAGACAACTTTCTCATCAGCTGGCGCAGTAGCAGCAGGGGCGTCACCTAACGCATTCTCAAGGACATAGTCCTTTTGACCGCCAGAGAGAATGATTCTTAGATTGCGGAACCAGTTGGTGAAGTTAGACCCATTGTTTTTAAGCTTTTCCTTCTCAGCAAAAACTTTGAAGTTGAAGTTGGACTTAGCCATTTGATCTACAATATTTGCAAGTACAAATTAGACTATGTTCATGATAACTAGTTCAACTTTTAATAAAATTACTAGATGAATTCCCACTAAATTCAACATCCCTCAAGTTGTTTAGTGAACACGATCCAAATTCACCACACCTAATCCGATCTTCACGAGAAGAGATGTGGTTTCAATGGTGGACAACGAAGTGCCGATCATATCATTCATATGACTCATGCTTAACCTTTCGATTCATGTGTTCCGAGGCCATGTCTGTACATGCTAGGCTCGTCAAGTTAGACCCAAGTATTTCTGCGTGTGCAAAACTGGCTTGCACCCGTTATATGTGAGCGTAGAGTCTATAACACCCGATCATCACGTGATGCTTGGACACAACGAACTTTCGCAATGGTGCATACTTGGGTAGAACACAGTTTTTATCTTGATCTTTAAGTGAGGAATCATCTTATAATGCTACCGTCGCGATCTAAGCATAATAAGATACATAAAAGGATAAACATCACATGCATATAACTTTATGTGACATGGTATAACCAATCTTCGCACAATGATCTCCATCTTGTGCGTGCCGGCATGATCTCCATCACTCCACCATGATTGCCTCCACCACGAATAGAAACTACAACTATTGCTAACTACTTAGCGATAAAGTGAAACTATTACATGACGCATAAGAAGTTGACACACAGGTCATACACAATTATAAAGACAACCATATGGCTCCTGCCGTTGTGTACTCATCGACATGCAAGTCGTGAACATTACAAAACATGATCATCGCATACATTATACACATCACATCTTGGGCCATACCATATCACAGAAAACACTCCCTGCAAAAACAAGTTAGACGCCTCTACTTTGTTGTTGCATGTTTTACGTGGCTTATGGGAGTAGATGCTAAGAACGATTCTTACCTACGGAAAGCAACAACGGTGATATTATGGTTGCCAAACTCCGGTGTAAATCCCATGACAACTATAGTGAGAGAAACTGGCATCCACCAGCCGCATGTGTGGAACAAGCCACACGTCAAGTGCGGAGCCGGTCTCGCGAACGACGTCGCGTAAGGTTGGCCTGGACCGCTTCGATCTCACTATCCCGCGTCATAAGAAGAACACAAACAAGAGGCTTGCAACATAAAACATCAACGCCCGCAACAACCATGTTGCGTTCTACTCGTGAAACACATCTACGCATAGATCTAGCTCTGATACCACTGAAGGGTTTCACGGCATAGTAAATCAAAATTTTCTACGGATGCGAACAGAGGGAAGCCAAGATCTAATCTAGGAGATGCAAACAACGAGAGAGATTGGATTAGATATTCATACCCTTGAAGATTCGCACAGCGGAACGTTCGTCGGAACGTGGGTGATGTAGTCGTACTCACTTCTCCTCCTCGCGATCCGATCCGATCTAGCACCACAAGTGGCGGTGCCTCCGTGAGATGCACACGTGCAGCACCTCGACGTCTCCTCCTTCCTTGGTCCAGCAAGTATGGTGGAGAGATGGGTTGGATCTACAACGCGACGGCGCGGTGCAATTGGTGGAGAATTCGTGCAGCAGGGCTTCGCCTACACGCAGTCGGGAGGGAGAGAGAGAGGAGGGCAGCAAGGCGGCTAGGGTTGAGGATGAGGTGTGGGGGGGTGGTGTGCCCCAGCCCTATATATATATAGGGGTGGGCGCCTGCCCTAACCCCTCCCCCAAGCCCTAGGTCGGCGGCCAAAGGAGGGAGGAGTGGGGGGCAAGGAAACCCCCCCTTCTAGAAGCTCCAACTAGGGTTTATCCCTTTGCTGGCTGGCTGGGCCCTATGGGGCCTTGTTCCCCTGGCCCAATGTGGCCAGGGCACTCCCTCATAGGCCCATGCCCCCTCCCGGAAGGTGGGACCACGTTGGTCCCCTTCTGGAAGGTTCTAGAAGCTTCCGGTACAATACCGATTAACCCGGAACAATTTCGAACTCCAAAAATTGCACTGCCTTATATGAATCTTATTCTCCGGACCACTCCGGAACCTCTCGTGATGTATCGGATCCCATCCGAGGCTCCAAACAAAAACTCATAAACCAATCATCCAATCTATCCTAGCGTCAAGACACGTTAAGTGTGTGACCCTTCGGGTTCGAGAATATGCAGACATGATCTTCTATCAATAATCAACAGCGGGGTCTGGAAACCCATATTGACTCCCACACATTCATCGATGATCATATCGGATGAACCACGATGCCAGGATTCAATCAATCCCATATATATATTCCCTTCGTCTCGCGATATTTTACTTGCCCGAGATTTGATCGTCGGTACCGTCATACCTAGTTCAATCTCATTCACAACAAGTACTTTACTCGTTCCGTAATCCGATATCACTTTGTGATTAACTCCTTAACCACATGCTTGCAAGCGGTGTTGATATCGATTACCGAGTGGGCCCGAAGTATATCTCTCCGACTTGGGAGGGACAAATCCCATCTCGATACATACAACCCAACAGGTACTTTCCGATCACCTGAGAGACACCTTTATGATCACCCTCTCATAGGATGACGTTTGATGACCTCAAAGCTTTCTTCCGATACCAGGGAGTTGTATTATCTCATGGTCTAAGGAATACACTATTTGACATAAGAAAAGCTTCACAAAGATGAACACGATGACACGATCGAATTGCTTCGCTTAGTTTGGGTCTGTCCATCATATCATTCTCCCAATGATGTGATCTCATTATTAATCGACAACTCATTGTAGGGGTTCGTAGCATGGAAAACAAAAAATTTCTATCGCATACAAACAAACAAGCCAAGATCTATCTACTAGATTGTAGCAACGAGTCGATGGAATAACTTACCCTCGAAGATTCCAAAGCGGTTAACGAGAGCAGATTCTCGTGGGTGATGTAGTCGTACACTTCCGATCTCAAGATCGCGTAGACGATCCTTCCGGCGCTGCGTTCCGGCAGCGCTTCCGCAGTCGGTCACACGTTCGGTACTCGACGAAGACCTTCCTCTCCCTTGTTCCAGCAGGCAGCGGAGGTTGTAGCACTCTCCTCGCGATTCCGGCAGCACAACGGCGTGGTACCGGAAGTAGAGGGGAAATCCCGCAGGGCTTCGCCTTAAGCCGGAGCGAGTATGGTGGATTATGAGAGAGGGCTATTAGTGGTCTAGAGATTAGACACACCAATTAGAAGGCTCTAAACCGCAGGCTAAAGCAATTAGAAGCTCTAAACCAAACGGCTCTAAACCGGAGATTAGAGGTAGAAACTTGTGTGTCTCAAGGAGGAGCCCTGCCCCTCCTCTTATAGGTGGAGGGGCTAGGCGCGCCAGGGAGGGAGGGAGTCCCTCCCCAACTCGGCCTAGGTCTGGGCGCCGGCCAAGGAGGAGAGGAACTCCTCCTCCAAGTTGGTTTCAACCTCCTCTTGCTTGTTTCCCACAGTTTCCTGTTTCCCACAGTTTCCTGTTTTCCACAGTTTCCTGTTTTAGCCGTTTGACTTTCAAACTGGCAATTTGACTTTCATGTTTTTGGAACAGCAAGAACACTTAGTACATGATGCAATCATTCAATGACACACTCATGTACCCTCCCCCCCCCGGAGTGCCGGACAATCCGGAACCTTCTAGAACATTCCCGATGAAAACACCGGAATCATTCCCGAACTCCGAAACGGGACTTTTCTTATATGAATCTTATTCTCCGGACCATTCCGGATCACCTCGTGATATCCCAGATCCCATCCGAGACTCCGAACAACATTCGGTCTCTTTCTCATAATACCATAACTACTCAAAACAACGTCGAATCCTTAAGTGTGTCTCCCTACGGTTCGTGAATTATGCGGACATGATCGAGACACTTCTCCGAACAATAACCAATAGAGGAATCTGGAAATTCATATGGCTCCCACATATTTCTACGATTACTTTGCGATCGAATGAACCACTTACATACGATACCAATTTCCCTTTGTCTCACGATAGTTTACTTATCCGAGGTTATGATCGTCGGTATCTCTGCATACCTAGTTCAACCTCGTTACCGATAAGTACTCTTTTCTCGTTCCCGTGATATGTGATCCCTTGTGAGCCAGTCACATGCTTGCAAGCTAATTGGATGACATTTCACCGAGAGGGCCTAGAGTATATCTATCCGTCATATGGATGGACAAATCCCACTCTTGATCCATGTGTTTCAACCAATACTTTCTGAACACTCAATGCCACCTTTATAGCCACCCTGTTACGGTGTGGTGTTTGATGATATCAAAGCATCCATCCGGAAAAGGTGATATGCATGATCTCATGGTCGAAGGAATTAGGTTTCTATGTATCAGAAAGCATATAGCAATTGAACTATTGAAATGACTTGATCTTTATGCTACGCTTATCTATAGGAGTATGTCCATCACATCATTCTCCTAATGATATGATCCTGTTGTTAATAACATCTCTATGTTCATGATCAGGAAACCATGATCATATATTAACCAACAAGCTAGTTTAACAAGAGGCTTTACTAGGGACTCTTATTTTAGTTTACAAATCACACAAGTATTAATGTTTCCGGTTAATACAATTTTAGCATGGTATGTAAACATTTATCATAAGTGTGAAGATATGATAATAACCACTTTATTATTGCCTCTTGGGCATATCTCCAACAGTCTCCCACTTGCACTAGAGTCAATAATCTAGTTTCAAACCTTTGTGTATTCAACACCTATGGCTTTCCGGTGTTGTATGTACACGATTGCTAGTGGTCAACTGATCTCCGGATCTGACACTTCCAGGTCCGTGTGTAATTGCATGTCTTTACGTCTCTACGCATCACTCATTCTCTATGAGATGGCTTTGTATAAATTTGGTCTTTCGGTGTGACCTTTAGCTCTTTGGGGTTAAAACATGTTGATAATATTGTCGCACAATGCATAGTATTATCCCACTGTGAACTACACCTAGTTTGATAACAAACTACTTGGCACAAATGCCCTCTTTTGCTGCTAAAATAGCAGTCATATACTTAGCCTCTTGTTGTAGTATCTGTCACAATGTCTTAACTTTGGAACTCATCCAAATCCATTATGGAACTCACTTTCCATTATATTGTGCCACCCTTAGTTTAGATTGAGATAAACTTAATTTGTACTTTGTGACAAAACTAGTATCAATGTAGTACTTTTACAATGAACTAACCATCTATTTGTCACTTCTACAAATAATATACTCTTAGTTCTTCCAAAAGATCATAAGAATATCCTTACTATTGTCCAATGATCATCTTACGAATCATTCTGGTATATGCTCACAACATTTAGAGCATAGGACATATCTGGATTTGTACATATCACAGTATGATTGATAAATATTCTTTGTGATCAAGTATCAATCTATACTTGTTTATTTGTTTCACTTTACCAAATGTCAATACACTTGAATATATCATCAACATTGAACTCTTTCAATCCTTTCTGTGCGACAAGAACATTTTCTTGTAGTTTCTATATTGAACTCATTCAATATCTCGTCTATGTACTTCTGGCACAACCATATTAGCGTCTATTGATGCCAAATATTTGGGTTTTGCCTAAGTCTTTCATCGGGATGAAATTCTTAATATGTGTTAATAAAAGATACATTATTTCTAATCAACAATATGTCTTCGACATAATGTATTAGAAACATGTCTTAGCACTCCCACTTAATTTCTTGCAAATGCAAGCATCTTCATCGTCTCTAATGAACTTTTAAACTCCTTTAACAGTTTCATCATAGTGAAGATTCCAACTCCGCGATGCTCACTTTAACCATTGAAGTTTGCATATGCTTTTAGCATCCTTTGAATTGACAAAACCCTATGGACCGTGTTATGCACATGTCCTAGGTAACGATTCTATTAGAAGAACTTGTTTTGTTTATTCAACTACCATATAACAAAATTATATGTAGTGGTTGCTACATTAATCCGTCTAGACTAAATATCACTATGAAAGATCAAATCTTGTCATAGTCAACCTTTGAACATTGTTGTGAACTCTTTCCCAATATGTCGATTATAGATGTGAAACATCCATGTCTATTTCTTTATAGATCCAGACACAACGGTAAGGTCTTACACCTTTCTCGAGGGTCCTTCAAGTTCAAAACTTGATTTCTCGTGTATGGAACTATCACGGATTTTTTATGGCTTCAAGCCATTTGACGGAGCCAGGGCCCATCATCGCTTCTTTGTATGTAGTCGGTTCATTATTCTCAAATAACGATTCAACCCTCAAATCTTGGTATTTGATTGTTTACCCGATCTACTTGTTTCAATAGGAACTTAGATCTCCGTGACCACAACCTTTGAGGCATGTGAGCCATGAGCATTGTTGCTGCCTCCTGAACACTTTTCGGTGCTGCGCAACTTTGCACATATAGCTAAGGTTCTTTTAACCTTATCAAAGTTCTATTGTCCTCCCACTTTACTTTTCACGAAAAATTCCTTCTCAAAGAAACTTAATGTTCTAAGCAACAAAGACTTTTGTCTCCGGTGTTTATGGAGGAATACTTAACAGTTATACAAAGACAGGTTCATCCGACTTTGGTTGCACACATCTTTCTTATGCATAGCATACCAATGTTTTAAGAAAGGACTACTTGGGTTTTATCCCAAACCATAACTTGATATGGTGTCATTTCAACGGATTATGATGAAGCTCTTTTCAGTGGAAAAACGGTAATCTCTAAAGCTTTTAATCTCTAAAATATAATGGCAGTTTTATGAATTATACCTTTGATCTTACCATGTCAAACAAGGTTTAATTACATACCTCGAACGCTCCATACTCTTATGGTGTTTTGGGAAATGCAAATCCACGGAAAAATTCCTTAAATCTTAGGTATTATGCTAAACTCTGTAACTCAAATATCTTCCTTTATGATCTTTATCATAAACTATTTATATCCTTGTTACTATGATTTTGCACTTCATCTTGAAAGTCTTTGAACTTTTCAAGTGTTTCATACTTTATCCTTATTAAGTAAATATTCATATATTCACTCAAATTTTCGGAGAAAGCATATGAAGTTGAAATTCATCGCTCTTGACTACACATAATGGACTTCGTACAACAATATGTACAAGTTCAAATAAGCTAGTCATTCGTTCCCTTTTGGCCTATGAACGAAGTTTCAATTATCTCTAGGAAAGTTTCACAAGCGTCATTTGATCAAAAATCAGAAGACTCCAAAATTCCATCCACATGGAGTTTCTTCATGTTTTCTTTCCATTATAATTTAAACGGTGATGTCACTTCCTAAGTGATCTTTCAATCAATTTGTCTTTCGACATTTTTAGCACTAGTTTTATGGATGTGATTTCTCCAACGAGATTTGTGAATCATCCATCTTTTATGAATTACGGAAATTATTTGAACAACCCTTTTGTTCTCATAATACCTGATAAAACAAATCTTTGAAGGCAAGCTTTGATGTTTAACGAGCAACACAATAACCCTTTATTTGTTCTCGATGAACATCATCACATATTCTTTTGCTAATTACTTAGGCCACTGTAGTTCATGAATTCTGTTGTTTCGTATGACGATTCATACCAACAAATTCAGTATTAAATACTTAAGAACCACATTGTTTAATAATCAAAGAATATAGCCATAACATATATATCATCTATATACTTAAACTGAACAATTCTAGTATTTTCCTTTCTGCCATATATTTATGAGATTTTCTTTCAATATTTCCTTTTCTATTTAAAAGAATCTACCAACATCAATAGTGGAGTCATACATATGACATATAGTCCAAAAGCGTGTATAGTTAAATACCAATGTCTTTGGACTTGCACTTTGAAGTAGATCACCATCATCAAATGTTTGGTGTTCTTTCAAATTCCTTTCTTTAGTAATCTCTTGGTGTAGTAAAAAAAATTTACCTACATCAAATATTCACCCTTATCATGGAATCGTCCATGATCAAGCTACTTTTAACTTATAACGATTAATTATGAGTATAATGTTGCTATCCAAAACCATTTGGAGGATTAGGACAACAAGTGTCTCCAACCTTTTGCAAATTCTCATCAAAATATGAGAACATGAACTTTGCCATATTATACTCTATCATGTTGTAACCAAAACTTCGTTTCAGATATCACAATATCTTCCACACATCATGTTTTCTGAAACAATTCTTTCAGATCCTAGATAACCTTGATATTAAGAGAATCCTTTGAATATCAAGAATCATGGAGACAAACATGATACTAATATACTAACACTTGGAATTGTTACTTTGATTTAATACTAATTATTAAACTTCATGGAGTAACCGGAACTTACTGAAAGTTTGCAATAGGACTTTTAAACTTTAGATTAACACTTCAAAACAATACGATACCAGTTCGTAAAGTAACTAACCAGAATTCTATAGTTCTATCATCTCAATTATAACTAAGCGCAAGGTGGTAAACGGATGCCAATGACTACAACAACTATGCAATTTCACTTTGATTTAGTTTATGATAAATTGAGTTCTAATTAATAATTAAATTAATCTAGGTGAACTCCCACTCAAAACAATATCCCTCACATTGTTTTAGTGATCACACGAACCAAATCCACCACATCAAAACCGATCATCACGAGAGTTGATATAGCTTCAATGGCGAACAATCAACATGTTCATCATATCTACTATATGACTCATGCTCTACCTTTCGGTAATCCGTGTTCCTGAGGCCATGTCTGTACATGCTAGGCTCGTCAAGATCAAACCTTAGTTTCCGCATGAGCAAATCTGGCTTGCTCACGTTGTATACACTTGCAGAATCTAACACACCCGATCATCACGTGGTGCTTCGAAACAACAAGCTTTAGCAACGGTGCTAACCAAGGGTGAACACTTTATGACTTGAAATTCATGTGCATGAGGGATCATCTTATAATGCTACCGTCGTCTACTAAGCAATACAAGATGCATAAAGGATTAACATCACATGCAATTCATAATTTGTGATATGATATGGCCTTTCTTCTTTGTGCTTCCGATCTCCATCTTCAGCACGAACATGATCTCCATCATCACCGGCATTGCATCAAGGTCAATGACGCCTCTCCATGGTTGTCGTCCACCGGCTTCAACTATTACAACTACTTTGAATAGACACGCGGGTCTTAACAGAAATTAAAGACAACCATATGGCTCCTGCCGGTTGCCAACTTACAATAAGGAACATTGCATACATCATATATAATCACAATCATGGCCATATCACATCACAGCACACCCCTGCAAAACAAAGTTAGACGCCTCTACTTTCTTTGCATATTTTACGTGGTTTGGGGCTTTCAATAAGTGTCGTTCTAACTTACGAACAAGAACCACAACATTGATACTAGTATTGTCAATCACCCGTTGTAAATTGGATCTTAACTATGCTAGGAGAAACAGGCACCCGCAAAGCCACTTATGCAATACAAGTTGCATGTCAAGCGTGGAGCAAGTCTCATGAACGATGTCATGTAAGGTTAGCCCGGGCCGCTTCATCCCAACATACCGCAAGATGCAAAGTACACAAGAAGCAATCGACAATAAAAGCATCAACGCCCACAATGACCATTGTGTTCTACTCGTGCAACAGATCTACATATAGACACGGCTCTGATACCACTGTAGGGGTTCGTAGCATGGAAAACAAATTTTTTCTATCGCATACAAACAAACAAGCCAAGATCTATCTACTAGATTGTAGCAACGAGTCGATGGAATAACTTACCCTCGAAGATTCCAAAGCGGTTAACGAGAGCAGATTCTCGTGGGTGATGTAGTCGTACACTTCCGATCTCAAGATCGCGTAGACGATCCTTCCGGCGCTGCGTTCCGGCAGCGCTTCCGCAGTCGGTCACACGTTCGGTACTCGACGAAGACCTTCCTCTCCCTTGTTCCAGCAGGCAGCGAAGGTTGTAGCACTCTCCTCGCGATTCCGGCAGCACAACGGCGTGGTACCGGAAGTAGAGGGGAAATCCCGCAGGGCTTCGCCTTAAGCCGGAGCGAGTATGGTGGATTATGAGAGAGGGCTATTAGTGGTCTAGAGATTAGACACACCAATTAGAAGGCTCTAAACCGCAGGCTAAAGCAATTAGAAGCTCTAAACCAAACGGCTCTAAACCGGAGATTAGAGGTAGAAACTTGTGTGTCTCAAGGAGGAGCCCTGCCCCTCCTCTTATAGGTGGAGGGGCTAGGCGCGCCAGGGAGGGAGGGAGTCCCTCCCCAACTCGGCCTAGGGCTGGGCGCCGGACAAGGAAGAGAGGAACTCCTCCTCCAAGTTGGTTTCAACCTCCTCTTGCTTGTTTCCCACAGTTTCCTGTTTCCCACAGTTTCCTGTTTTCCACAGTTTCCTGTTTTAGCCGTTTGACTTTCAAACTGGCAATTTGACTTTCATGTTTTTGGAACAGCAAGAACACTTAGTACATGATGCAATCATTCAATGACACACTCATGTACCCTCCCCCCCGGAGTGCCGGACAATCCGGAACCTTCTAGAACATTCCCGATGAAAACACCGGAATCATTCCCGAACTCCGAAACGGGACTTTCCTTATATGAATCTTATTCTCCGGACCATTTCGGATCACCTCGTGATATCCCGGATCCCATCCGAGACTCCGAACAACATTCGGTCTCTTTCTCATAATACCATAACTACTCAAAACAACGTCGAATCCTTAAGTGTGTCTCCCTACGGTTCGTGAATTATGCGGACATGATCGAGACACTTCTCCGAACAATAACCAATAGAGGAATATGGAAATTCATATGGCTCCCACATATTTCTACGATTACTTTGCGATCGAATGAACCACTTACATATGATACCAATTTCCCTTTGTCTCACGATAGTTTACTTATCCGAGGTTATGATCGTCGGTATCTCTGCATACCTAGTTCAACCTCGTTACCGATAAGTACTCTTTTCTCGTTCCCGTGATATGTGATCCCTTGTGAGCCAGTCACATGCTTGCAAGCTAATTGGATGACATTTCACCGAGAGGGCCCAGAGTATATCTATCCGTCATATGGATGGACAAATCTCACTCTTGATCCATGTGTTTCAACCAATACTTTCTGAACACTCAATGCCACCTTTATAGCCACCCTGTTACGGTGTGGTGTTTGATGATATCAAAGCATCCATCCGGAAAAGGTGATATGCATGATCTCATGGTCGAAGGAATTAGGTTTCTATGTATCAGAAAGCATATAGCAATTGAACTATTGAAATGACTTGATCTTTATGCTACGCTTATCTATAGGAGTATGTCCATCACATCATTCTCCTAATGATATGATCCTGTTGTTAATAACATCTCTATGTTCATGATCAGGAAACCATGATCATATATTAACCAACAAGCTAGTTTAACAAGAGGCTTTACTAGGGACTCTTATTTTAGTTTACAAATCACACAAGTATTAATGTTTCCGGTTAATACAATTTTAGCATGGTATGTAAACATTTATCATAAGTGTGAAGATATGATAATAACCACTTTATTATTGCCTCTTGGGCATATCTCCAACACTCATGTCTATGGTTAGGAAACCTTAACCATCATTAATCAATGAGCTAGTCCTTAGAGGCGTACTAGGTACACGGTGTTGTTCACAAACCACACAAGTATTAAAGTTTCCGCTTAATACAATTCTAGCATGGAATATAAACATTATCATGAACAAGAATTATAATAATAACATCTTTATTATTGCCTCTAGGGCATAATTCCAACATTCTTGGCACAAAAAGCAAATAAAAAGGATAAGGAGAGGTCACTACTGAAGTAATAACTTCCAAGACTCAAGTAAACCGTTGGGTTATCTCCCAACAAGTACTTTTCTTTAACGCCTTTAAGTTAGGCACAAGAAGCAAGAAGAATGAAGTATTTTCAAATGAGGAAGCATTAACATCAATACTTGCAAAAATCTTCAACTATGAAAGGTATCTCATCCAAATGGGTTTTGGAGGATCCCTTCTTATCTCTCTTTGGTCTACTACTTTCATCAAAAATATTTTCAGGAGCTATCCAATCAAAATTGTTTTCAAAGGCTTCATGCATTCCAACAAGCTTAAAGGGTATGGGTATCTTAAATTCCTCTCTAGGATTAGTTTTATCAGAAGTTCCCACAACATCCACACTTGAAACTAGCATATTAAAACACTCAAAGACCTTTTTGGCTTCCCTAGCAACATCATGGAACTCTTTTAGTAAAGTTTCAAGAATGAATTCTCTCTTTTTAGCATTCTTTTCTTCTTTTAGTTTTAGGAACAAGAATTGTATGAAGGGGTTAAGGCTAACAAACCTAGCCTCCAACATATGAACTAAAAAAGCTGCAGCAATCTCATAGTTAGGAGCAAGCTCTTCTATAGATTTATCCTCAATATCCTCATGCTTGCTGACATGATTAAAGAATTCTTCAATATTATCTTTCCCAATTATGTAGCCACTACCTATTGCAAGATATTTCAGGTCGAACTTGGGGAGCAACATGGTGAGCTAGAGCAAGGTGGAAACTAAAGTAGGAACTAATTTTTTTGTCTTTTTGAATAAAGCAAGCAAACCAAACTAAACTATTTTTTTTTGGAGTTTTTGAAAAGAGACAAACAAAACCAAGCAAAAGAAACTAAGCAAACTAAAGAGAAAGTAAAGAGAAAGGAAGTGGAGGACTCCCCTTGTGAAGACGTCCTTAGCCTCCCCGACAACGGTGCTAGAAAATAGCTTGATGTCGCCCAACACTGTCGTGGGACGCTTCATTGGAAACCCCAAGAGAAAGGTGTGATGAGCACAACATCAAGTTTTCTCTCAGTAAGAAACCGAGGTTATCGAACCAGTAGGAGGAAGGAAACGTCTCAAAGGTGTTGCAGGCAACGTGGAAACATGCACAACACAAACTCAAGACTTTGCCCCAATGAATCAGTGAGGTTGTCAAGCTCACCGGTTTGCTATAACAAAGGATTAACTGTATGGTGTGGAAGGTGATGAATGGTTTGCAGCAAGTAAACAGTGGAAGATGTATCAATGGTAAAGATTGGACCGGGGTCCATAGTTCACTAGAGGTGCTCTCCTTAGATAAACAACATGGCATGAAGGTAAACAAATTACAGCAGGGCAATTGACAGGAACTGAGCAAGGCATAACAATGCAATACTAGACAAAATGATCCTATGAGATTCGATTGGGCAATATAACAATATACATAGACCGCCATCCAACTGCATCTATGAATAGTAGTCCACCTTCAGGTTATCATCCGAACCCCCTCCAGTATTAAGTTGCAAGCAACAGACAACTGCTTTAAGCAAAGTGTGTAAGGTAAACAATCCACTTGTTCCATGAACAAGAGACCGTTGTTTTCTCCCTAGTGGCAACAGCACATCCACAACCGAAGAGATTTCTGTCACTTCCCTTGGATACTAGAGGCATGAACCCACTATCGAGCATAAATACACCCTCTTGGAGTCACTAGTAACTACTTGGCCAAGATAGCTACTAACAACAGAGAGCATGCAAGATCACAAACAACACAGACATGATAGAATCATAAAGACAAAACTATTAATCAATCTGACATAGTAATCTCAATATCCATTGTATCCCCGCAAACACAACATGCATGATTACAAATAGATTAGATCTTGATCATGAACAGAGCTCACAAGGTCTATACATGAAAGCACAAATGAGGAGATACAACCATTTAGCTACTACATGGACCCATAGTCTAAGGTGGAACTACTCACGCATCATACCGGAGAGAAGGCCTCCGGGATTATCTCCCCTCCGGCAGGGTGCCGGGAAGAACTTCAGATCCCCCCGATCTAGGGACGATGGCGGCGGCTATAGACTTTCGTGGAGTTTTGATCGGGTCCCGAGGGTTTCTGCATCGGGGGCTTCTTATAGGCAAATAGGCGAGGCCGGGAGGCGACCAGGGGGGCCACACCCTGCCCAGGCACGGGCCCATCCCTGGCCGCACCTAGGGGGGTTTGGCCGCACTGGTTCGCGTCTCCGTCTCGTCTTCTGGATTCGTGTCCCTCACGGTAAAATATTGACTTTGGCTTTTGTCCCGTCCAATTCCAAGAATATTGATTTTCTGCCTTTTTGGAACCAAAAACAGAAGAAAACAGGCAACTGACACTGTGGCAACTTGTTAATAGGTTAGTTCCAAAAAAAGATATAAAAACACCTCAAAGTGTAGACAAAGCAAAGCAAAGTAGATACTAAACAAGCATGGAGCATAAAAAATTATAGATACGTTTCCAACGTATGACACCTATAGCAACAAAATACTCAAGATACAATCTACCAATCACAAATCTAATTGGACAAGCGGAGGAGGCACATACCAAGGAGAAATCCCTCCAAAAATCAGCAGCAAAGATGGGCTGATCAAGGAGATAAAAAATTCGGGAGCAAGAACAACAAAATTCGAGCTTGAGAAAGTTCTCCGGTGTTTTTCGGGAGAGAGAAAGAAGGTGGCTGGGAGGAGGCATCTTGGAGGGCCACAGGTGGGCCACACCCATGCCAGGCGCGCCCCTGGGGCTGGCCGCACCACTAGGGGGTGTGTTGGCCTGGGAGGGCCTAGGTCACTCCAGGTGTCCCTCTGCCCCTTTTTTTGAGGAAAAATTTATTATGATTTTTTTGGGATTTTTCGGGAAACTTTATTTTTGGCCAATTTCAGGGTATGAAAATTGATTTTCTCGCAGAAAAGATTTTTTTAGAAGAAGCAAAAGCAAACCAAAACCAAACCTACAGAAGTTCTAAGACACTCTAACAAGCAAACAATTAGCAAAACCAAAGCTAACAAAAGAAAAAGCAAAGACTAGGAAGGAGAAAAGTAAAAGTGAGCAAGTATAACCACAGTGGAAATATTATTTTGTTCATTAAAATCCTTTTGTTAACAAGGTTGATCAAGTCTTGTTACCAAAAAAATCTTATATGAAACAAAAATTTGCATTCCACAAAGTGATTATGTTACCTCAAACTTGATAGTAATGGTCCCAATCATAATAGTTTCAAAACTTTCTTCTAGAATGGGACAATGTATTTCTCCAACCTCGATGCTCTCAATATTTTCAATGGAGTTCAGGCAATATCTTTTAGCAACCTTCTTGGGGAAATAGACAGCATGCTCTTTGTCATTAATATTAAAAGTCACTTTTCCTTGATTACAATTGATGACAGCATCTGCAGTATTAAGAAAAGGTCTCCCAAGAATAATAGACATATTATCATCTTCAGGCATCTCAAGCACAACAAAATCAGTTAATACCAAGCAATTATGAGCCACTCGAACAGGAACATCCTCACATATACCAACAGGAATAGTAGCTGACTTATCAGCCATTTGCAAAGATATATCAGTTGGTATCAACTTTTCTAGCTGGAGTATCTTGTAGAGACAAAAAGGCATAACACTAACTCCAGCTCCCAAATCACATAAAGCAGTTCTAACACAATTATTCTTAATAGAGCAAGGAATAGTTGGTATACCTGGATCACCAAGTTTCTTTGGAACCTTACCATTGAAGGAATAATTAGCAAGCAAAGTAGAAATTTCCTCATTAGGAATCTTCCTTTTATTAGAGACAATATCCTTCATATACTTTGAATAAGGAGGAAACTTAATAGCATCAGTCAAAGGAATTTGCAAAATAAAGGTTTCATCCACACATAAAACTTTTTGTAGTGTTCTTCCTCCTTTGACTTGTGTTTCTTATTGTGAAAAGGCATAGGTTTCCGCACCCAAGGTTCTCTCTCACTCTTTACCATGTTTATCAGCTATAAAATCTTCCTTAGTGTATCTAGTATTCTTAGTGTGCTTATCAGGTTCTTCCTCAACTTCCTCCTTATTAGGAGCATTATTTTTATCATTACCACTCTTAGTTTCAGCATGAGAGACAGATATACTATTAGGATCTACATCGGGTTCAAGTGGTTCCTCAACTATTTTATGTTTCTTTTTCTTTCTCTTACGAGGACTACCACTACTTTCACCTTGTTGAGAATCCTGCTCAATTCTTTTAGGGTGTCCTTCAGGATATAAAGGATCTTGAGTAGCTATACCACTCCTAGTTCTAATTCCATAAGCATGTTTATCTCCTGAGGCATTAACTAGCATATCCTTTTGTACCTTAGCAAGTTGCTCAATTTGAGTTTGAACCATTTGAAAGTGTTTACAAAGCATTTTAATATCATTAGCAGTTCTTTCCACAATATCTTTCAACTCATTAATAGCTCTAGAGTTTTCCAATAAATGATTGTGAACGTGTTTATTAAAATTACCTTGTTTAACAATAAATGTGTCAAGTTCCTCTAAGCATTGATCATGAGGCTTACCATAGGGAATATCACCTTCATCAAAGTGGAGACAGTGTACCTCAATAGTAGATGAGTGGGGAATTGGCTTGCATAATTCTTCTATAGGGGGTAGATTCTTCACATCTTCAGCTCTAATACCTTTCTCCTTTAGACATTTCTTAGCTTACTTCATTACTTCATCATTTAATGCAATAACTCCCTCTTCTTTGGTGTTGGTATTTGAACTGGTTCAGGCACAACTGGTTCAGGAGTAATAGGCTCAAGTGTATTTAGCTTAGTTGAAGTCCAATTATCATAATTCTTGCTTATTTTAGCCGTTAATTCTTCAGCATCTGTAGGAGTTCTTTTCCTGAAAACACAATCAGCAAAGCTATCTAGATATGTCCTAGAATCATCAGTTAGTCCATTATAATAAATATCAAGAAGCTCATTTTTAGGTAATGGACATCCAGGATGTGCATGAATCAAGGCACAAAACCTTGTCCATGACTCAGGAAATTTCTCTTCTTCTCCCTATTTAAAATCAAAAAGTCTCTGCAAAGCAGCATGTCTATCACTAGGAGGAAAATATTTCTGGAAGAAAGAAGCAATCAAACAATCAGGACTATCAATGGATCTAGGAGGTAATCTATTAAACCAATCCCTAGCTTCTCCTTTTAGTGAAAAGGGAAGATCTTAGTAACAAAGTACTTGCGCATCTTAAAATCATTAGAGAATAAAGCACTCATAGTGGAAAGCTCATTCATATGAGCCACAACACTCTCACTCTCAGTCCCACAAAAAGGTTCTTTCTCAATGATGTCTAAATAGGATAAATCAAGAGAGAAATCATAATCTTTATCTTTATCTATGGGAGAGGTGGCCAACTTAGGATCAGAGAACATTTTAGAAATAATGGTACATATCTCAAGGAGACTCTTAATAGCACTAGCACCATGTGTGTTTTTGCACTCTTCAATAAATTCATCGGTAAACTAAATGTAACCATCATTAATACCATATTTGTCTCTAGACCTCAGGTGAGCTAACAGGTGTAACAATGTCTTCACTAGGAGTTTCAGTATTTCCTATACTAGCCATAGTAGCATCTAGGAAAGTTCCTAATGAACCACTCGCATCAAGCACAGTAGAAGTAACATCATGGGTATCAAAAGCAGTTTCAGATTCAGCAGTAGTATCGGTGTGTGTAGCTTGTGTATGTGGTGTTGGAGTAACAAGCTTACTTATATCAGATGGTGAATCAAGAGCAGCAGAGGTGTTTAGGACTGTACCTCTTGTTGTAGTGGATGGTAAAATACGAAACTTTCCATCACATGACTTTCCCATGATGAAAAGAGTAGCAGTGAACAATAATAGATCCAAGTAAACTTACAAATAAAGCTATGCTCCTGGCAACGACGCCAGAAAATAGTCTTGACGACCCACAAGTATAGGGGATCACAACAGTCTTCGAGGATAGTATTACCCAATTTATTGATTTGACACAAGGGGAGCCAAATAATACTTGCAAGCCTTAACAACTGAGTTTTCAATTCAGCTGCACCTGGAAAATAGTTCTTGCTCACAAAAGTTTATTAGTAGCAACAATTTGGTAGTAGCAATAGCAAAGTAACAGCAATAGTAAAACAAGAGCAATGGTAACTGTAGTAGCAAATAGTAGGATATGAGCGCGATAGGCATAAAAATGGATGGATGGGCGTTGCATGGATGAGTCTAAACATATAACTTCAAGATATAGGGCAATTGCAGATAAATAAGAATAAGCATCCAAGTACTAAACAATCATAGGCATGTGCTCCATATATAGTCATGCGTGCTCGCAGTGAGAACTTGCACAACATCTTTTGTCCTGCCAGCCCGTTGCAGCGGGGCCTCAAGGGAACTACTGGCAACTAAGGTGCTCCTTTTAATAAAGCACCGGAGCAAAGCATTAACACTCCGTGAACACATGTGATCCTCACATCATAGCCATCCCCTCCGGTTGTCCCAATTTCTGTCACTTCGGGGCCTTTGGATCCGGACAATGATATGTGTACACAACTTGCATATAAGATCACAAACAATACTATCATAATGATTCAATAATAAATTAAGATCTGAGATCATAGCACTCGGGCCCTAGTGACAAGCATTAAGCACAACAAGTTGCAACAAAGTCAAATAGCACTAATAGAGATACTAGGCACCATGCCCTAACAATCTTATTCGATTACATGATAGAACTCATCCAATCCCTACCATCCCCATAGCCTACAGCGGGGGATTACTCACTCATGGATGAGGGAAACATGGATGGTTGATGGAGAGGCATTGGTGATGACGATGGCGATGATCCTCTCCAAATTCCCCGTCCCGTCATGATACCAGAACGGAGTTTCTGGTTCTGAATCATGGTTTCTGGTGGCGGCGGTGCAGCGGAACTCTTTCTGGAAAAACGTCAAACCCCCCTCGGTTTTTAGGTCAAGAGGCAACTTATAGGCGAAGAGGGAGGCCGAGGGAGTGCCTGGGGTGGCCACACCCCCTCCAGGCGCGGCCAAGCCTGGCCCACGCGGCTGGGGTGTGTGGCCTCCCAGGGACCCACTCCGCCTCGTCTTCTGGCTCCGTGAGTCTTCTGGTGAAATAGGATTTTTGGCATATTTTCCGGGATTTTTCCTGATAGTTGATTTTCTGCACAAAACACAAGACACCAAGGTAATTATGCTGAAAAAAGCTCCAGTCTGTGTTAGTTGTATCCAAATCACACAAGTTTAGAGGAGAAACAATAACAAAAGTGTTCGGAAAAGTAGATACTTTTTGGACGTATCAACCCCTATCTTGTGAAGCTAAAGATGATGTGTTGGGATGTAGTAAGAGAATTTATTCTCTAAGACGTCGTCCAACATTAGGATGAATGGCAGCAAAGGGGAAACATTGTCATCACAAACAACATCACATGAGACATAAACACGACTAGTTGTCACATCGAGACATTTTACTCTTGTATGAAGAGGACTGTAGCCAAGGAAAACACACCGTTTAGAATGATAAGAGAGTTTTTGTTTGTTGTAGGGACGTAGATTAGGCCAACATGCACAACTAAAAACACGGAGAGAATCATAGTTGGGTTTTATGTGGAGGATTTTTTCAGCGGGACTCTCAAAATTGATCACTTTTAAGGGAATAAGATTGATAAGAAAAGTAGCAGTAAGGAAGGCATCATCCCAATATTTTAATGGCATGGAGGCGATGACAAGTAAAGTAAGACCAACTTCAACAATATGATAGTGTTTGTGTTCAGCTGATCCATTTTGTTGATGAGCATGAGGACATGATATATGATGAGTAATGCCAACCTTTTGGAAGAAACCGTTGAGTTTTTCATATTCACCGCCCCGATCAGTTTGCATAGTGTTTTCTATCAAGCTTATGCTCAACAAATTGTTTAAAATTAAAAAACACTTGGTGCACATGAGAACACTTTTTGAGAAGATAGATCCAAGTGAATTTACTGAAGTCGTTAATGAAGCTTACATCATATGCATGTTTGCCTACAGATAAGGGAGCAGGGCCTCAACATCAAAAAATTGTTCCAAAGGAACCGTGGACACACTAGGGGACACATGATATGGTAGTTGATGACTCTTGGCCTAATGACATGGATCACATATGTAAGAATTTATTTCTGGAGCATATGGTAGATTATTTTTCCTAAGAACTTGCTAAACAATAAATGAAGAGGGATGCCCTAGACGACTATGCCACGTGGAGGAGGTAGGCTTGACGATGACCAATGCATCCTTGGAGGAACCTGAAGACATATGAACAAGGGGATAAAGGCCAGAATGACATGGACCTTTAAACAGTATTTGCTGCGTGGCCTGATCCTTAATCAAGAAAAAAATGGGTGAATTTCAATGAAGGCATTATTGTTTAGTGCAATTTTATGAGCAGAGAGAAAATTCATATAAGCACTAGGAACATGTAAAATATTATAGAGTGTAATGGAGCTATGCGGGGTGTGCAAAACCGAATGACCAATATTAGCAATTTCCATACCTTGACCACTAGCATTGTGGACTTGATCACGCCCTTGATAGTTGTCATGGACTTGGAGCTTATTGAGATGCCCTGCAACATGGTTGGTAGCACCGGTGTCCAAGTACCAATTGGTGTCTACACCATATGCGCCTTTGGTGTTGTTGGGAGTATCATCCTCATCGTCATCATCCGCATATTTCCACCAAGACTCATCAGCATGGTGTCCCTTCTTTTGAAAAAATTTACAATACACACCGGTCTACCAAGGAGAGGCAACACGGTCCTTGCGACCATTGTTCTTATGATGTCCCCCTTTTGGACGACGGTCCTGGTGCCCCTTCCTGGCGCGGGGAGGCAGATGAGAAGGGCGATGTTGCTGTGGTGGTGGATACGGGTACGTAGGTGGGGCATAGGTAGGTGGAGGATATTGGGATTGTGGTGGTGCGACATAGGGTGGAGGGGCATATTGGGGGAACGGAAATTGTGGTGGAGCATAGGTAGGTGGAGATGGCTGATACGTCGAAAACGTATCTATAATTTTTGATGCTCCATGCTTGTTTAGTATCTACTTTGCTTTGTCTACACTTTGAGGTGTTTTTATATATTTTCTAGAACTGATCTATTAACAAGTTGCCACAGTGCCAGTTGCCTGTTTTCTTCTGTTTTTGGTTCCAGAAAGGCAGAAAATCAATATTGCTGGAATTGGACGGGACAAAAGCCAAAGTCAATAACTTTCCATGGGGGACAAGAATCCAGAAGACGAGACGAAGACGCGAACCAGGGCGGCCAGACCCCCCTAGGCGCGGGTGGGCCCTGCCCCGCGCCTAGGCAGGGTGTGGGGGCCCTGGCCACGTGCTCGGCCTCCCTCTTCGCCTATAAGAAGCCCTCGATGCAGAAACCCTAAGTACCCGATCAATATTCCACGAAACCTTCTGTAGCCGCCGCCATCGTCGTCCCTAGATCGGGGGAGGATCTGAAGTTCTTCCCGACACCCTGCCGGAGGGGAGATAATCCCGGAGGCCTTCTCTCCGGTATGATGCATGAGTAGTTCCACCTTGGACTATGGGTTCATGTAGTAGCTATATGGTTGTATCTCCTCCTTGTGCTTTCATGTATAGATCTTGTGAGCTCCATTCATGATCAAGATCTAATCTATTTGTAATCATGCATGTTGTGTTTGCGGGGATCCGATGGATATTGAGATTATTATGTTGGTTTGATTAACGGTTTTGTCTTTATGATTCTATCATGTATGTGTTGTTTGTGATCTTGCATGCTCTCCGTTGTTAGTAGCTATCTTGGCCAAGTAGTTGCTAGTGACTCCAAGAGGGGGTATTTATGCTCGATAGTGGGTTCATGCCTCTAGTTTCCAAGGGAAGTGATAGAAATCTCTTTGGTTGTAGATGTGTTGTTGCTACTAGGGAGAAAACAACGGTCTCTTGTTCATGGAACAAGTGGAGAAATCTCTTTGGTTGTAGATGTGTTGTTGCTTGCAACTTAATACTGGAGGGGGTTCGGATGATAACCTGAAGGTGGACTTCTAGTCATAGATGCAGTTGGATGGCGGTCTATGTATCTTGTTGTATTGCCCAATCGAATCTCATAGGATCTTTCTGACTAGTAATTGCATTGTTATGCCTTGCTCAGTTCCTGTCAATTGCTCTCTCTTTACTTTGTTTTTAGTTTGGTTTGTTTCTTTTGCTTGGTTTTGTTTGCGTGTTTTCAAAAAAAAATTAGTCTAGTTTGGTTTGCTTTCTCTATTAAAAACATAAAAAAATTAGTTCCTACTCTAGTTGCTGGTCTATTATTGCCTTGCTTGGTCATGCTTTCTATCAATGGATGGTTTCTTTGAAACTAGTTCATACTGGCAAGGTGGGTTCACGAAAGAAGAAAATTATTATTATAAGGAGCACCATTTGTCACAAAAAGGGAGACACCTATGGGAACAAATTGATAAGTTGAATATTATTGCTAGATAGGTGTGCTCTACTTATAATGTTACTTATTGCTTTGATAAGTCTTGTTGATGTAGGAGGTATAAACACCTGGCTTTTCAATGTGAGTATAATGATAATGTTACCATATCTTCTTATGTTAAAGGAAATTATGATTTTTATGATGTGGAACAAATTGAAGAATTTATTGCTTTCAAGGCTGCATTTGAACTTGCCAGTTTGCTTGAAAATACTGATGATGCACCTTATGAATATGAGGTTTATGAGATACTTAAATTTTGCTTTGATAATTACAATGAATAAAATGGCTATATTCTTGAATATTTAATAGGTGTTTTCCACAATGGAAGAGACTAATGCCTTGCAGGAGCCTATGGAAGAAGAAATTGCTGAAGGTGAAATCTCATTAGATGAAAAAGAGGAGGAGAGTGATGGTCAAGAGGAGGAAGAATGGATCTACCCATGTCTACCTTATAATGAGAGTAACTCTTTACCTCTTACATTATTTGATTGTCCCCCATGTTTAAAGGAGGATGAATGTTATGTTCCTGTCGATTCCTTTGAAATATCTGCTATGGGTAAAACTTGTGATGATAGTTATGCTCCTGTTACCCATGATGATTCCATACTTGTGCCTAACATCGAAATGCATGGTACTAAGGAGTTTTGCTTAGTTTTTTTTTATGATAAAGATCTAGATGATGGTCCTATATTGAATGATCAGTCTTCTTATTATAAAATTGCTAAAAGTGGGTTTTAAGGTTTTAATCCCACTATTTTTTAGCTTGATAAAAATTATGTGTTTGTAGATCATGAAAAGCATGCTTTATGTGATAATTATATTGTTGAGTTTATTCATAATGCTACTGAAAGTTATTATGAGAGAGGGAAACATGGTCTTATGTATCTCAACAATATTAAGTTTCCCCTCTTTATGTTGAAAATCTTGAAGTTGCACTTGTTTTGATTTTCTATGCTTGTTGCTTTGTGCTTCTTTGATTTATTTTCTTACAAGTTTCCTATGAATAGGAAGTGGGTTAGACTTAAATGTGTTTTGAATTTGCTTCTTGGTGCTCTCTTTGACTTTAATTCATATTTCTTATGAGAGCATCTTCTCAAATTATCATGCCTAACTTAAAGGCATTAAATAAAAGTACTTGTTGGGAGATAACCCAAGAGTTTCCTTGAGTCTTGGAAGTTATTACTTCAGTAATGACCCCTCCTTATCCTTTTTGTTTGATTTTTGTGCCAAGAATGACCTCTAATGAGAGGGAAGTAAGATTTGGGGAGTTGCTGTCCCGAAACAGATTTCTGTCCTCCACCATAAAAATACGTGAGGAGTCTCTGTAACTCGGATTGAGCTCAAAATTTACTATTAAATCTCCCAGTATGTTATCTAACTTTCTTTAGTTCAACACTTTTTGATTTGAGCAACATAAGATTTTCAAAAAAAAAAATCGGTTTCTACCTGCTAGTCTGTTTTGAAAAATCTCTGCCATTATTTGCATTTGCTTCTTCTTGATTCCTTTTTGAGTTCTCTTTAGGTGAATTGAGATTTTTTAAGGAGTTACTACAGTAGCTTGTGTTTTTAATGAAAAGCCTTGCAGTTCCAAAGCTTTGCCAGGGGTCTAATATCTTTTGAATAAACTAATGTTGCTAATGAAGATTGTGTGAAGTTTTGTATGAAGGAAAAAATTTAGGTGTAGAGAGAGAATGATGCAATGAGATGAGAATGGACAAAATCTCAAGCTTGGGGATGCCACCATGGTGTCACCCCAAGAAATATCCAAGAGGTACAAGTGTCAAAGCTTGGGAATGCCCAAGGCATCCCCTTCTTCATCAATAAAAAGCTCAGGTCTGTTTAGACACTTTGTTTTTATTGTTTCATGCACATTTGTGTTGTTCTTGGAGCATCTTAGTTTTCGTTTGCTTTGCTTAGGTTGTTTAGTTTGCTTGAATAAAGTAGTTTGGACCCCCGTTCTCACTATGTTGTTTTGAAAATAAGTTGCTTGGTGTTGGAAAGGAGTAGTAAGTTTTTACTTGTAAGTGCAAGAGGAGCTTGCATTGACTGTGACTTAGACTTTAGCATGACATGCTAGGTGTTGTTTTAACCTTATGCTTAGTGATTATTTCTGTAGCATGTCTTGTTCCAAACAATTGGGATTGCTTAGTGTGCCTTGAAGAAATTATGCGTTGTTTTATCATGCAAAAAGCATAGTATTGTGGTATTCTCCTTTGATGCTTTGTTTGGATTGACTTGGCACATGCTCACACCATGTTATGACTCTCACAAGTCACCATTAGCCTAAATGATCATTTAGTCCTTGGCTTGTAGTACCACTCTATGTTTGATTAATAATGCTTTGTTGCTCTGCATGATTATGGACATTATGCTCTCTTAGTTGGTTGCTCCTAGTATTTTGCTAGCCTCCACTTGTATGAGTAAGCTCTACTCATGCTTCCAACTCCCAAGAAACCAAGTTATTCCAAAGTGTCCATTATAAATTCCTATGCATGGTGTGTTACACCATTCCAAGTATATTCTTGTTTTCAGCTATCTTCCAATTAAAAACTATTTTGTTATGTGAAAACTTAGTGATTAAAGCCCTCACAAACTTGACGACACACTTTATATTCTTTGCCCCTAATAAACTTGAACCATTGTGTCATCTATATTGTATATGCTTGCACTTATACGCTGGAATTAGCAGAACCATGCTGTCACGGGGAACATTTTCAATATTGCACTTGTACTTTGTACTCAGTTGATATCATGCTCTTTTGTCTATGGATGTCACCGGTGTAAAATAAAGAGGGAACTTATAAGTTCATGGAGTTTGTATTCCGTGTTAGAGAAACGCCTGGGCCTCTAGCCTAAGCCATGCCTAATCATGGTGGAAACTTGCATCATCACCATAGTGAGCTATCTATGAAGCATCCACAATAAAAAGCTATGCATATGGTAAATAAAAAGATTGCTGAGATGCTCATTGTCTGCTTGCCTTGTCATTTTGGTTATGAGAAGCTCATGTACCATGTGCAAGGGGTACCCAGTTGGCGGTTCTCTATGATATGCAAATATTTACAATGACAAGAACTTACAGGTGAATGAAGTTGAGTAGCATGAGGCATGGCCCTCGTATTCAAGGGACTTGAGATTGCCAACTTATACTTTGTCAAGCATATACTCCTTAGTTTGTTCACTTTAACCTTAATCACTTCAAGATGCTTATGATAGGGGCAATGAGGGCTAAAAGCTAACAAGTACCATAATTTTTGGAAGCTCTTTTTGAAACTTGAAATCCCTGCTTCCCTTTGTGAAGGGCCTTTCCTCCATCATTATGTTGAGTCTCCACCTTCTACCTTTAGGCACCATTAAGAGAGCATAGTTGTCATTCTGTGTGCAGTGTTCCAAAGCTTATTGATTGATGCATATTGTGATATTACTTGTTCTTGTGCTATTTGTTTCTAGTCACCCTTGTGAACTTTGAAGGTGTCCTATGCATCTATTTGCTACTCTATGAGGGACAAGCTGATTGACACTATGCTACGTTTTCTGTATGTGAAACAAACGTTTTTCAATGCATGTTATTCATGATCTTTGTTTGTAGCCTGTCATGTTGCATGCATAGTTGCTTTGTCTTACTATTAGAACTCCATCTTTCATGCACATGTTTAGAGTTCTTTGATCCCAGCTTTCAATGCTTGCAAATGGTTAGATATTTATTGTGAGGGTGCTTGTCACCTCAAAAATTATTCTTTTCATCACTTACCTACTCGAGGACGAGCAGGAGTTAAGCTTGGGGATGCTTGATACGTCAAAAACGTATCTATAATTTTTGATGCTCCATGCTTGTTTAGTATCTACTTTGCTTTGATTTGTCTACACTTTGAGGTGTTTTTATATCTTTTCTCGAACTAATTTATTAACAAGTTGCCACAGTGTCAGTTGCCTGTTTTCTTCTGTTTTTGGTTCAAGAAAGGCAGAAAAACAATATTCTCAAAATTGGACGGGACAAAAGCCAAAGTCAATAACTTTCCGTGGGGGACAAGAATCCAGAAGATGAGACAGAGACGCGAACCAGGGCGGCCAGACCCCTAGGCGCGGGTGGGCTCTGCCTGCTCCTAGGCAGGGTGTGGGCCCCTGGCCGCCTCCTTGGCCTCCCCCTTCGCCTATAAGAAGCCCCCGATGCAGAAACCCTAAATACCCGATCAATATTCCACGAAACCTTCTGTAGCCGCCGCTACCATCGTCCCTAGATCGGGGGGAATCTGAAGTTCTTCCCGGCACCCTACCGGAGGGGAGATCATCCCGGAGGCCTTCTCTCCGGTATGATGCGTGAGTAGTTCCACCTTGTACTATGAGTCCATGTAGTAGCTAAATGGTTGTATCTCCTCATTTGTGCTTTCATGTATAGATCTTGTGAGCTCCGTTCATGATCAAGATCTAATCTATTTGTAATCATGCATGTTGTGTTTGCGGGGATCCAATGAATATTGAGATTACTATGTCAAATTGATTAATGGTTTTGTCTTTATGATTATATCATGTCTGTGTTGTTTGTGATCTTGCATGCTCTCCGTTGTTAGTAGCTATCTTGGCCAAGTAGTTGCTAGTGACTCCAAGAGAGGGTATTTATGCTCGATAGTGGGTTCATGCCTCTAGTTTCCAAGGGAAGTGACAGAAATCACTTCGGTTGTAGATGTGCTGTTGCTACTAGGGAGAAAACAACGGTCTCTTGTTCATGGAACATGTGGACTGTTTACCTTACACACTTTGCTTAAAGTAGTTGTCTGTTGCTTGCAACTTAATACTAGAGGGGGTTCGGATGATAACCTGAAGGTGGACTTCTAGTCATAGATGTAGTTGGATGGCGGTCTATGTATCTTGTTGTATTGCCCAATCGAATCTTATAGGATCTTTCTGACTAGTAATTGCATTGTTATGCCTTGCTCAGTTCCTATCAATTGCCCTGCTATAATTTGTTTACCCTTCATGACATGTTGTTTATCTAAGGAGAGCAACTCTAGTGAACTATGGACCCCGGTCCAATCTTTACCATTGATACATCTTCCACTGTTACTTGTTTACTTACTGCAAACCACCATTACCTTCCACGCCATACGTTTAATCCTTTGTTACAGCAAACCGGTGAGCTTGACAACCTTACTGATTCGTTGGGACAAAGTCTTGAGTTTGTGTTGTGCAGGTCTCCACATTGTTTGCAATACCTGTGTGACGTTTCCTTCCTCCTTCTGGTTCGATAACCTCGGTCTCAACTGAGGGAAAACTTGCAGATGTGCTCTTCACACCCTGTGCTTGGGGTTACCAACGAAGTGCCACGTCGAGCACCATCAATGGCATGAGTGGTGATTTGGATGAGCCGCCCCCATAGGGAACATTGGGACGACGAGAAGCAACATTGATGGAGGATGTGAACGTTCCCGTGTTTTGGCTGGTTGCAATAAGCATATTTTCACGATATTCATATGACATGAGCTTGGAACACATGTCACTGAGGGTGGTAGAAGGATTTGCATTAATGGAGGCAACAAGGGGATTGCAGGTACCGTCAAGAACATTGAGGATATAGTCCTTAAGTTCATCATCATCCACCGGCTTTCCTGCAACAACAAGCTCAGATGCAAAACCCTTCATCTTGGTGAGGAATTGAGAGGCAGTCATATCGAGTTTTTTTGTTGGTTAGAGCCCCACGAAGAGTGGATACCCTAGTTTTGGATTGGGTAAATAAAAGAGTGGTGATGGTGTTCCACACATCACGGACATGAACGAGAACATAGACATGAGAGAGCATATCATCAGCAAGGGAATTAACAAGAAAGCTCACCACCTATTGATCTTTTGTGACCCATACATCATAGGCAGGGTTGGGGATAGAGATCTTCTTTTTGTTCTCATCTTTAGTGTCAAGAAATTCCGGTGGCGCAAGGTTGGTGCCTTCCAGGAGGCCCAAGACCCGAGCACCACGAAGAGAAGGCATCACCTGCATCTTCCATGAAACAAAGTTCTCACGGTTGAGCTTGGTCGGTGCTCCAATGGAGCCGGAGACGGGGTTGGAGGATGCAGACATGTCGAGATCTGGGGAAGGGTGTGTTGTGAAGAGATTGTTTAGATCAGGAAACCTTGGGAATTGGAAGATCGGGTCGTTGATGTTTGAACGGGAGGGGATCTGGTTGTTTTTGGAGAAGAGAGGAGGACCGACGGTGGTAGAGAGATAAACACCGGCGGCGGCTAGAAGGAAGAGGGTAGATCTTGATACCATGCTGGTTGCCGTAGGTTTTGGGAGAACGATGCATACCCCACCGGGGGCATCAGTTGCGTGTTAATATAGCAGGGAAAAGCCCCCTGCGTGGCAATTATAGAATAAATATGTATCCAGGTGAAGTATTACTCCATACCGATTTACATACATTATACAAACTCTAACAACAAGGACTTGATTTCCCCGTTTGGGCATCCAAAGATGACTACATTGTTTTTATGGATACACTGTAAGAATTCATGCAAAAAAGTTATAACAAATTTATATTTGACTACTCCCTCCATTCCGGAATATTGGGCAAATCACGGTTTTGTAGACATTTCGAAAAATTAGGCTAATGTATGTATTGATTACCTGATTGACACCCTCTAATTACTTCCACCCATCCCTCTTCCTCACCCTTTTGGTTTTGATGAGTGCATGCACTGGACAGCAGGTCATGCATGCAGAGGAGTATTTATTAACGAATACATTAATGCAATTTTTTGTTTCTTTCATTTTTCACACCCAATAAGCAACCATCTTGGTCCTAGAGTTTTGCTAAATTAGCCCTATAATCCGAATGGAGGGAGTACATAATTTTGAATTAACTACCAAGGTTAATGCCGTGGCTCCAGGGGAGGGGGGGATTTCCGATGGGTCGTAGTGCCAACAAAAAAAGATACATATTTTAGGATTAATATGAAGGATAAATGTGAAAATGAAAAGTAAATGCGTGTAAAAAGGCGATCGCTACATGTCCCTCAGATGATGGGAGCAAGCGATCACACGGGTCCTCCTCGTGGCAGGTGTCCCTCCTGAGTACTATGTAGCCAAAAATCCGCTTTACTATGAGCAAAAAAAATTAGCCCACAAAACACAAGTAAAATGACAGACCTCGTTGAATACTTTATAAGAAAAAGTTATTGTACCAAACCGATTTTGACGAAGACTCTTGCGGATATCTCGTAGCAAAAGCTTTGCATTATTGTTGCAAAACCACATAACAATTATAACAAAAAATGCAACTAGAGCAAATCAGACTTCGACAGAGACATTGTATCCATGCTTTGGTAGCAAATCCGACTATCGCTGGCAGCAACATCTTCATCCCCATGTCATCGCGGTTGCCGGCGAGATGGGGGCATGGTCGTTGACGAAGGAGGGGTCCGAGGCCGGCCGACGACCTCCCAACGCTCTCATGGGGTGCAAGCAAAAAAAAAGTAGGTGAAGAGTCTTCAGGATGTGGGGGCCTGGTGCAGGGTGGAGGCAACTTCCCTCAACCGGTGGCGCGGGTGCTTGGGGGCAACAACCCCACAGCGCGCACCAAGAGAGAAGTCAAGAGCCTCGGCCCAGGAGGGGATTGCGGCGAAGAGAGGCATGAAGCGAAAAAGATAAGGACACACATGGGTGGGTCCACATGTCGCACGTTGTGTCTCATGAGTGCAACATCTTCTGGATGTATTGTATAATTTTTCGTGTAAAAAATAAATTTATAGTCCTACAATTGCATCCCAGACGCTGATTTACCAACCTGTGGTCACAAAATGCTGATTTGCAGACCTGCATAAAAAATTGAGATATTCGTTCATTTAACATATTTTACTTTAAAATTTGATTATTTTAAAATTTGATTATTTGTCACATTGACCAGCATGAAACAGGTTGTGACCTAATCAAATTAAAAACTAAAGTGTGGCAAATTATCAAAATACCCGATTTTACAAGCCGGACCGTTTTATGCCATCTGCTACGGATGCTCTCACGTTGGACACGACCTCCCTGAGGAACCTGGCCGACTTGGTCACCGGCGAGTTGGCGGCCATGAGGTTGTACATCATGTTCTCCACCTCGCCGATCGTCGGCCGGCGCTTCAGCCGCGACACGATCTTGAACTCGGGCGCCGACGCCTCCTCGCCCTCCTCCACCATGAGCACCCAGCTCTCCCCGCCGAACCTCCCGCCCTCCACACATCGGAGGAGCACCCCCTTCTTCTTGCTCAACAGGCCCTTGACCTCCAGCCCCATGAAGGAGTACACCACGTTGAAGGAGCCCACGAAGCCCTTGGCAACGCCGCCGAACCCTCCCTCCTCCTCCACCTCGAAGCTCCACGCCGGGTTGAACAGCACCGCCGGCTTCGGGTCCAGCGCGTTCACGGCGGCCCTCAGCTTCTCCACCTGCGCCCGCCCCGGCGCGAGGAACACGGCGGCGTCGCAGGAGCCCAGCGCGTCCGGCGCCACCGAGTCCAGCTGCGCGTGCGCCAATGCCGAGTCCCCCCAGTTCTTGAACTCCCGCACGGCCAGCTCCAGCTCCTCCGAGGAAGGCCACACGAGGAGCAGCCTCGCCGGCGAGCCCTTCCGGGACACGCCGAGGCCCGAGAAGACGTCGAAGGCGAGGCGCGCGAGGGAGCCCGGCGAGTCGTCGACGACGGGGATCTCGGCGCGGAACCGGGCCTGCCGCTGCTGCTTCTTGAGCTTGCGCGTCGGGAGCGAGTTGTTGAGCGGCTTGCGCAGCGCCGTGGCGAGGCAGGACCTCGCCTGCGCGACCGCCTCCTCCCTCGACGCCGGCGGCGTGGGGGAGCCGTCCGTTGGCGTCGGGGACGGCGGCGTCGACGAAGACTGGACGCGCCGCGGTGGCGGACTGCGGAGGAGAAGGGCGAGGTGGAGAGGAGGCAGGCGCGGTGGCGGAAAGAAGAATGAGCGATTCGGGAGTGCCTGGACTGGAGATTTGAGAGCAATTTGGGGAGGAGGAGGGTTCAAGAGGCTGAACGCCATTGGCGCGAACTAGGCAAGACGATAAGGTGTTCTGCTCTGCCTCTCCATGGTGAGAGGGAAGCGAGCTGGTGGAGCTGGCTGGGGGAGCTGCAGACACTGACAGCATGGCCCCACTTCTCAGAGGAGCAGCTAGATTCGTTGGAATTTGGAAATGCAGGTGGTTGTGTCCAATATCAGGGCTACAAAATGTGATGGTTAGGAGCAAAATAGGGTCCTGCTCAACATCTGACAGAGATTTTAGTTATGATGAAGGAAATGTAAAAAAAAGGCACAGGTCACTGACTGGGCTTCAACATCTGATAGTTTGAAAATGATGGAGCGCACATACGATTCTTCAGCAATCTCAAGAAAAAGAGGATGTTCTTCAACGAATGAATAACCGAATTATATTATTCACGACGAACAAAAGGGGAGAGGTCAACAACAAACTGACAAAATAAACCATCAGAGTGATAGTGCACCAAAGATTTCAGATCACATACGCATATCTGATCTGTATATACATACTGATTCTAAAAGCAAAACTGCTTAAACGAAAATAAGATGTGCCGCTGAGCTGCTCTAGAAACAGGAACATGAATTTGTGATCTTTAGACCATGTTGATGTTTTGTTTTTCACTTTTCGTTTCAAATAGAAAAAAAAAGTAGATTATGCAAGCAAAACATGTCAGGCTGGCGTTTCAGGCAGTGCTCCTTGTTTAGGCAGACCAGAAAGTAGTCTGAGACATACCAATGCACCAATTTTTTTAAACTGCTACCTGTATACAGGTTACAATTTGGTTATAAATCTGAAGTTGCTACAGAAGCTTTGACTGTACAGTGTCCACGCCATATAGTGTCTTCAGAAACGGTCACCAGTTGCGTTGCGTCAATACCTGCTTCCACTTAACACTTTCTGTATCAATCTACAAGCTTGATTTCCCCTGTCCTGGCTCATTCTCAGGTGCAAGAGGCGTTCATCACCACTCACGGCTCTGTTGTTATACTAGTAGCCTCTTACAGGATGTACTACACTACTAGTAATAAATCAAATCTGGCTGTCACTCTAGTGCCATCCAATATAACAGTACAAATTGTGAGGTAGTTCTGGGTTATAAGTTGTAACATCATAAACTGCAAGCCAGTTCAGATTTGAAATGGCTAACCACATAAAGCTATTCCATTCCATCAAAATAATAGTGAAGCAAATCATAGTAGAGAATTTTGTTCAGCCTGTTGTTTCATGATTCACCTTGACCAACTTAAATGGACTAATAAGTCCTACATTATGAAATCAGAAAGCAAGGAGAGATGGAACCCCAACAAGCCCCCAGGATTGAAGTTTTATGTATAACAAGATTTTAGCACTAGCTTGACAATTTTCAAATTGACACGATCCAAGTAATTTGTGATCCTTATGGACGTGCTATTAATTGAAAGTTTGGGACCAAAGGTAAGACAGACACCAAAAAGTCACATATAGGATGGCACTAGAGTGACAACTTAAAAGGAAAATCACATATAGGAAGCCAGTGCATATGTGTACCTCAATGAGGAAATTATTTCCTCAGCATGTTGTGGTAAGGTGCTTGTCCTTGCAATTTTTTTTTGACTTCTTGTCCTTACAATTGGTCATGGAGCAATTCAAGTCTAGGTTCAATGTCTGATATGTATGGGACTTTGCTGAACACAGAGAACACCTATTTCGCCAAAGCAGAAACTCCTAACAATATAACAGCACATACACTCCTAATATCTTCTAGTTAGCAAACTTCCATCACAAATTCAAGGTAGTACCTCCCTACAAAGATTGAGTTTGCATCTTGCAAATATTTGGACAATCTGACCCACAAACTTCAGTGCATCTCAAAGCCGAAAGTACAGGAATCCATTAAGACAAGCAAATATGAAAGTATTATTGTGAGCTGCCTAGACTGGCTAGATTGTCCATGAGAAACGACAGCAAGCCCAGCATTCCATCCACAATGACTGACCAACACCTCAAGTTTTATTTCAAGAAATTCACAAGTAACCAGTATACAGCCAAAGCAATGGTCACACCTTTTATACCTATGAGCCCCAGTGAAGCCCAAGATACGACGACTGCACGTGCCGCAACATAGGTTGTGCTCAGAACACGATGCGGAATTGCGGCGCGCCCTCGCCCGTGGCGGGCACTAGCTCCCAGCGGCACGGCTCGAGCTCGTCGGAGACAGGGCAGTATCCCGCGAGCGTCACGGCAGCGCCGGACTCCGCCGCCGACCCGAACTCGAAGACCGTCGCGTCCGGCTGCCGCTGTCGCCGCACCTCCACCGCCCCATGAGGGCCTGTAGCGGCTACCTGGGTCTCCGCGCCTCCCGGTCCATTCAGCGGCTGCTGGTTCGGCGTCTCCGGTGAACCGCGGCGGCTCTTCCACCACCAGAAGAGCCCCATCGGCAGACGTTGGAGACGGAGGGGACTGGATTAGGGATTCTACAGATTTCCTTTTTTTTTCTTGGAACAATCTAGACAAAGGGTTTGGCTTTTGGCGTCGCGGTTTTTGGGGCTTGGGGCCTTGGACCAAACCTGTAAATCAGGCGTGCCGCTCGCGGGCCGGCACAAGGCACACGTGCCCAGGCCATCACGTGGCTTAACCGATGGTGCCTGGCCCATGGCCCAATCCATGGCCTCGACCATTCAGCCCACGTGCGGCCAGCACGGCCGGTTTAGCTTTTTATATTAGTATTTTATTTCTCTTATTTTCTGATATTTTCTATTTTTCTGAAAAAAAACAGCCTAACGGTCTTTAACGGGCCAACACCTTAAGTAATTGGATCATGGCACAATAAGGACGCATAACCAACATTGTCTTCAAGGGCGACTGTGCCCGTGTTTTAGTCGGTACTACTCTCAAGGCGAGTGTTGATGTAGGCGATAAAGATGTCGATGGAACCAACCGAAAGGACAACACCACTAGTCATCGGCTGAGTTACTGATGTCCATGTTGCCTCATCGATAAAATTGAGACTTCCGAACTACATGAATAGGCCAACGACGATAGTCGAGCCGATCAATGATCCCACCCGATCCTTGAATCCTTGAATTGCAGGCTTCACGGTGGGTGCCAAATATTGTGGGAATACCACGACGACCTCATGCAAACACAATTTACATAGGTTCAGGCCCTGTCGGTGTGTTAGCCAGTAAAAACCTTACTTCCTCACTACTTTATGTTGATTTGTATATGAGGTGTGGTGGTATTTAGTAGGGTGCTTCCGGTGGGAAGTCAGTTGAGCTCGGAGTTCCTTTGGAAGGGGACAAACTATGTGTATGTGTGTGTACGAATCTAGAACTTGGTGCATTCTAGGATGTAATGAGCTTGTGCAATCTCCCAGACTCCTTCCCCTGTGGGAAATGACGGTCTATCTAGAAGTGTAATTGGTGCCCCCCATGGGCACCTCACAACGATTTGCAGTTCTGGGCCGGCGGATGGGGGGCTTGGGAGGATCTTAGCCGTTCATTCATTTTAAGGCGTGATATAAAAAGCCAATCATGGTGAAAACCCTAGCTTTCCCCAATCCTGCATCCGCCACTGTCCCTCCCATATTGGTTCTCCTCTCCTCGATTTCCTCCTCCTTGCCGTCCTCCTCTCCTCGATTTCCTCCTCCCGTCAAGTCCGTGCGGATCCTCCGCCTCGTCTCTCCCTCCTTCTGGTGCTCAGCAGGAGTTTCGCGCGCCACCACTCTAGCCGTTGCTGCCTCCTCTATGCGCAATAGAAGGAGCACGCCTGGTGAGAGCCGAGAGGAAGAGTAGGAGGTAAAGATGGAGGAGTGACAAAGAAGAGAGGAGGAAAACCGGCAGGAAGGAGGCACAAATGTGGGGGTCCGATCTGTTCACGACAGCCCATGTTCATCGTAGGACTCGAGGTGTGCATCTCGGCCCGCTCTATCTCTACCGTGAGTTCCCGTCTTCCACTTTTCTAAGCTAGGAAACATCTTCACTTATTTTGTTTTTTCCTCTACTCACAAACCTTAAGAACGAGTTGATGATGGTTGGGAAGCACCATGGAGGCTGTAGGCTGCAGCAATGCTCCAAGATCTACTAAAAAATTGTTGACAAAAAGGTAACTCATATCTTGCAGCTATAGAACTGTAGTAATTATGATTCACCATTCAGACATTTGTAGTTGTTGATTGTGCAAAATATTTAGTATTTCACTTCTTACTTAAATCAGTTCATGTTTCCATGCTTTTGTGTGTACAATCGAGAGAGTTCATGACAATTCATATACAATTTTGGTTTTCAGGGATGCTTGATCTGGAATCTTCGTCTCATATGTCCTTGTCCTCCTTACTTTCAGTTTATCATCTATTTTCTGTGGCTATGTTTTACTGCTTTATGAGTTCTCTAGCCTTTAATTTATGGGCAGTGCTAGGAATCGGATGCCGATTTCTAACTTTCTATCGGACTACAATTGCACCGTAGGATTCGTTTGTTCTGAACCACGCGATTATGGCCCACTAAAGCACATGCATAGGCTGCCAGTTTACATGCTTCCTAAAACTACTCCCCAAATTATGTCCAATCTAATTTGCTAACACTAATTAACTAGAATTTGTTTGTAATTATTACTTCCAATTTTTTATTTTTAAAAAATCATTTTAGCATTTTAAATACATTAGTTAATCTAGTTAATTTCATGTTGCTTATTAGCCAAGCAAATTTTTTTCCAGTTTTATTAGAGTTTGCTTCCCACGTGATTGAAAGTTGCTTCGATAAGATAAAGAATTCTCTCCTTGATCAAATGAGCCAATTTATAATGTAGCGATCAAAATTGCGCTTCCATGGTCAGAGAAGCAAAAAAAATTCAGAAGCATCATATTAGTACCCCTTCCATTGACCAAACTTGTGGTTCCAACACAACATGAATATATTTTCCAGCAATAATTTTTTATTTATTTTCATTGTCGTGATTGTACATGTTTCAGTTGAATGGGGATGTGCTTCTAAAGAGATGAATGTTTGTTCTTAAGGAATGGAGATTTGCTTCCATGGACAAAATATATTAATTTTAGATCACATGCTTTACAAATGATTAGTACTTTCTTCCTACAACATCACAATGCTTCTATGCATCCTGCCACCCTCGATGATTCACATATTTTAGAAGACCGGTAATTGCATATAAAAAATGGCATCGAGGTCTCGGTTTTGAGCCATGTAACAACAATCAAACACAACATGTGATGGTGAAGACATGCTTCCACCGATGATAGTCATGCTTCACTCCTATTGGGGCATGCGCCCAGCCTGTGGTAGTGGTGCTTCCTTTGTACGGCTCTCAAGCTACTTTCCAACGATGGCAAGCTTCTTGCATGTGCTTGTTCCACTTCTATAGATGCACGACCAATCTTGACCATATTTCCTTGGTGTCGTGCTTCATTTACATGTTAGTTGTGCTAAGTACATATGGTGGACAATGCTTCCTAGAGGAGAAAATCGATTTCACAACTGCAGAGAACAAGAAATACATTGATTTAGTATCCGAAATTTTCAAAAAAAATGGACACATTGGGATCTAGTTCAGTTCTTGTTACCTCCTTCCCGAATTGTGTTGTTCTTGGATCGAGAGGGTTCCGGTGAGTGGTAGAAGCAGCCAACGACCCCAGTGTTTTTGGCCGGATTCAAGCCTTGTTGGCCTGGCTGACCCACCTCTGTCATCTACTTCCACCAGCTGCATATCAGTCCTACCCCGACGATGTATCCCCGCGGCAGAGCGTCATGCACTCATGCCTGCCTGCGCACGAGATGGTGAGGTGGAGATGTAGGGGCTGGAATTGAATGAGCATGGCGAGGCACTTGAGGGCTACTCCGGCGTTGTTATGGCTGGAAGCCGCGATACACAGGCGGTTCGTCAGCGTGGATGCGAGCGCTGAGGAGAGAGGCAGGATCTGCAGCGAACGCCAGGAAGCGAGCTCAGGTTCTGCACCTACGTCGGGGCCGTGGACGGGTGGTGCCGCCTTGCTCGTAGGCGTTGAGGGCGGAGACTATGGAGGTGGTGGTTGCCATGGAGCAGGCGACCGATGCGGGTCGATACGAGGAGAGGATGGGAGCGGCGCTGCGTTCGCGAGAATAGGGGATGCTTAATTAGGAGGCGTAATTAGGGGTGTGGGTGTGGCAAAACCAAACGTTCCATCAAGACAAGATCAACGGCGCTGGAGAAGTCCGACAATTTCTTTTAAATCGGACCCTGATAGTTAGTGTTTACCTTAATTTATAGTCTATTAAGACAATTGCTAACATTATGTCTTTTCAACACCTTTTTTCTATTAGCTACTCTATATTTTAGATTATTTGTCATTTATACGTACTATCAGTAATGAAATTGACAACTCCAACGTCATGTTCCAAGTGAAGATAGTGTGAGGATTCGGTCTTTAGGTCCTGGATGGAAGCATTGATGTAGCGTCTGGATGCATAGCTTGAAATTCTTCTCCTTTTGTAGGATATCTACCTAGAAGAAATTGACAAGATGCACTCTAAAGGAGTTCTGCTCAAGAATTTGCATGACCATTTAGATTATTAGTAATTGTAGCAATAACAATAGAGAGGTGAAATGAAAGATTTGTTCTATCGTCCATGAAATTAAGTCTGTTTCATAATAACACTAATACGTCCAAAACGTATCTACTTTCTCGAACACTTTGCTATTGTTTTTCTCTAAACTTGTGTGATTTGGATACAACTAACACGGACTGACGTTGTTTTCAGCAGAATTACCTTGGTGTCTTGTTTTTGTGCAGAAAATGAACTATTAGGAAATATCCCGGAAAATATGCCAAAAATTATATTTCACCAGAAGATCCACGGAGCCAGAAGGGGAGATAGAGGGGAGGCCTGGGGGGCCTAGACCCACCCTAGGCGCGGGCCCACTGACCCCGCGCCTGGGGGAGGTTTGGCCACCCCAGGCAGCTCCTCGGCCTCCCTCCGCGTCTATAAGTTGCCTTCTGACCTAAAAACAGGGGGATCGATAGTTTTCCAGAAAGAGTTCTGCTCCGACGCCGCCACCAGAAACCAAGATTAGGATCCAGAAACTCCGTTCTGGCACCCTGCCGGGACGGGGAATTTGGAGAGGATCATCGCCATCGTCATCACCAACGCATCTTCATCAACCACTGATGTTTCCCTCATCCATGAGTGAGTAATCCTCCGCTGTAGGCTTGGGGATGGTAGGGATTGGATGAGTTCTATCATGTAATCGAATAAGATCTGTTAGGGCATAGTGCCTAGTATCTCTACTAGTTTTATTTAACTTTGTTGCAACTTGTTGTGCTTAATTCTTGTCACTAGGGACCGAGTGCCATGATCTTAGATCTGAATTATTGAATCATTATGATAGTATTGTTTATGTTCTTATCTGCAAGTTGTGTACACATATCATTGTCCGGATTTAAAGGCCCCAAGTGACAATAATTGGGATAACCGGAGGGGATGGCTGTGGTGTGAGGATCATGTGTGTTCACGGGGTGTTAATGCTTTGCTCCGGTGCTCTATTAAAAGGAGCACCTTAATTGTCGGTAGTTTCCTAGAGGCACCGCTGCCACAGGATGGCTGGACAGAAGATGTTGTGCAAGTTCTCATTGCGAGCACGTATGACTATATTTGGAGCACATGCCTAGGATTGTTTAGTACTTGGATGCTTGTTATTATTTATCTGCAATACCCTAGACCTTGAAGTTACATGTTTAGACTCGTCCATGCAACACCCGTCCATCCATCCCTATACCTACCGCACTTGAATCCTACTGTTACCGTTACTGTTACCATTGCTATTGTTTCACTATTGTTGTTACTGCTGTTGTTGCTTTGTTGTTGCTACTACAAACTGTTGCTACTGATAAACTTCTGTAAGCAAGAACTATTTCCAGGTGCAGCTAAACTGATAACTCAGTTGTTAAGGCTTGCAAATATTCTTTGTCTCCCCTTGTGTCGAATCAATAAATTGGGTAATACTACCCGCGAAGACTATTGCGATCCCCTACACTTGTGGGTCATCAACACTATTTTCTGGCGCCGTTGCCGGGGAGCATAACTTTATTTGTAAGTTCACTTGGATCTATTATTGTTCATTGCTACTCCTTTCATCATGGGGAAGTATCGTGATGGAAAGTTTCCTATTTTACCATCCACTACAAGAAGAGGTACAGTCCTAAACACCTCTGTTGCTCTTGATTCACCGTCTGTTATAAGTAAGCTTGTCACACCACCACCACATGCTCATGCTACACATACTGCTACTACTGCTGAATCTAAAACTGCTTCTGATACTCATGATGTTACTTCTACTGTTCTTGATGCGAGTGGTTCATTAGGTCCTTTTCTAGATGCTACTATGGCTAGTATAGGAAATACCGAAACTCCTAGTGAAGACACCGTTACACCTGTTAGCTCCCCTGAGTCTAGTGAGAGTTTTGATATTAATGATGGTTACATAGAGCTCACTGATGAATTTGTTGAAGAGTGCCGAAATACACATGGTGCTAGTGATATTAAGAATCTCCTTGCTAGACATACTATTATACCTAAGAAGTCCTATGATCCTAAGTTTGCCACCTCTCCCGTAGATATTAAAGATAAAGATTGTGATTTCTCTCTTGATTTATCTTATTTAGATATTGTTGAGAAAGAACCTTTTTGTGGTACTGAAAACGAGAGTGTTGTGGCTCATATGAATGATCTTTCTACTATGAGTGCTTTGTTCTCTAATGATTTTAAGATGTGCAAGTACTTTGTTGCTAAGATCTTCCCTTTTTCACTAAAAGGAGACGCTAGGGCTTGGTTCAATAGATTACCTCCTGGTTCCATTGATAGCCCTGATTGCTTGATTGCTTCTTTCTTCCATAAGTATTTTCCTCCCAGTGCTAGACATGCTGCTTTGCAGAGAATTTTTGATTTTAAATAGGAAGAAGAAGAGAAATTGTCTGAGTCATGGAAAAGATCATGCTCCTTGATTCATGCATATCCTAGATGTCCATTACCTAAGAATGAGTTGCTTGATATTTATTATAATGGACTAACTGATGATTCTAGGACCTACCTAGATAGCTTTGTTGATTGTGTTTTTAGGAAAAGGACTCCTACAGATGCTGAAGAATTAATGAACAAGATAAGCAAGAATTATGATGATTGGACTTCAACTGAACTGAATACACCTGAGCCTATTACTCCTGAACCAGTTGTTCCTGAACCAATTCCAACACCAACAACAAAGAAGAGGGGATTTATTGCATTAAATGATGAAGTGATGAAGGAAGCTAAGAAGTGTTTAAAGGAGAAAGGTATTAGAGCTGAAGATGTGAAGAATCTACCTCCTATAGAAGAATTATGTAAGCCAATTCCCCACTCATATACTATTGAGGTACACTCTCTCCAACACTTTGATGAAGGTGATATTCTTTATGGTAAGCCTCCTGATCAATGCTTAGAGGAACTTGACATTTTTATTGTTAAACAAGGTTATTTTAATAAACAAGTCCAGAATGATTTATTGGAAAACTCTAGAGCTATCCATGAGTTGAAAGATATTTTGGAAAGAACTTTAATGATATTAAAATCCTTTGTAAACACTTTTCGAATGGTTCAAACCCAACTTGATCAACTTGCTAAAGTACAAAAGGATATGCTAGTTAATGCCTCAGGAGATAAACATGCTTATGGAATTAGGACTAGGAGTGGTGCAGCTACTCAAGATCCTTTATATCCTGAAGGACACCCTAAAAGAATAGAGCAGGATTCCCAACAAGGTGAGGATAGTGGTAGTCCTCGTAAGAGGAAGAAAAAGAAACATAAGAAAGTTGAGGAACCACTTGAACCTGTTCTAGATCCTAATAGTATATCTGTCTCTGATGCTGAAACTAAGAGTGGTAATATTGATGAGTCTACTGATAAGGAGGAAGTTGAGGAAGAACCTGAAAAACACACTAAGAACACTAGGTACACCAAGGAAGATTTTATTGCTAATAAACATGGTAAAGAGAGAGAACCTTGGGTGCAGAAACCTATGCCCTTTCCAGGTAAGAAACACAAGTCAAAGGAGGAAGAACACTACAACAAGTTTTATGAGTGGATGAAACCTTTATTTTTGCAAATTCCTTTGACTGATGCTATTAAATTGTCTCCTTATTCAAAGTATATGAAGGATACTGTCTCTAATAAAAGGAAGATTCCTAATGAGGAGATTTATACTTTGCTTGCTAATTGCTCCTTCAATGGTAAGGTTCTAAAGAAACTCGGTGATCCAGGTATACCTATTATTCCTTGCTCCATTAAGAATAATTATGTTAGAACTGCTTTATGTGATTTGGGAGCTGGAGTTAGTGTTATGCCTTTTTCTCTCTATAAGAGACTCCAGCTAGAAAAGTTGATACCAACTGATATATCTTTGCAAATGGCTGATAAGTCAACTACTGTTCCTGTTGGTATATGTGAGGATGTTCCTGTTCAAGTTGCTCATAATTGCATGGTCTTAACTGATTTTTTGTGCTTAAAATGCCTAAAGATGATAATATGTCTATTATTCTTGAGAGGCCTTTTCTTAATACTGCAGGTGCTGTCATCAATTGCAATCAAGGAAAGGTAACATTCAATATTAATGACAAAGAGCACACTGTCTATTTCCCCAAGAAGGTTGTTAAGAGCTATTGCCTGAATTCTATTGAAAATATTGAAGGCATCAAGGTTGGAGAAATATATTGTCCCATTCCACAAGAAAATTTTGAAACTATTATGATTGGGACCATTGCTATCAAGTATGAGGTAACATAATCACCTTGTGGAATGCAAAGTTTTGCTTCATATAAGATTGTTTTGGTAACAAGACTTGATCAACCTTGTTAACAAAAGGATTTTAATGAACAAAATAATGTTTCCACTGTGGTTATACTTGCTTTCTTTTTCCCTTTCTCCTTCCTAGTCCTTGCTTTAGCTTTAGTTTTGATAGTTGTTTGCTTATTTGAGTTTCTTAGAGCTCCTGTAGTTTGGCTTTTGGTTTGCTTGTGCTTCTTCTGAAAAAACTGTTTCTCCGAGAAAATCAATTTTCACCTGAAAATTGGCCAAAAATAAAGTTTCCCGAAAAATCCCAGAAAATTCAAAATATTTTTTCCTCGAAAAAAGGGGCAGAGTGGCACCTGAGATGACCTAGGGGGCACCCCTAGGCCCCACACCTGTGGTAGGCGCGGGCCCACCACTAGTGGCGCCTAGGGGGGTCTGTCCCACCTGGCCCCCTCCAGGTTGCCTCCTCAAAGCCACCTTCTTTCTCTCTCCCGAAAAACACCGGAAAACTTGCTCAAGCTTGAGTTCTGGCTGTTCTTGCTCACGATTTTCGATCTCCTTGTTCAGCCCATCTCAAGTTCTGATTTTTGGAGGGATTGTTCCTTGGTATGTGCCTCCTCCACTTGTCCAATTAGATTTGTGATTGGTAGATTGTATCTTGAGTATTTTGCTACTGTAGGTGACAGGTTGTTTGAGCTTGCATGCTTGTTCTATGCTTAAAAACTTTGTTTTGATGCATGTGTAGTCCTCTAGCAAGTTCCTATAGTAGTTGCTCATTATTTATCAACTTAGAAATCACTTGGTTTGATGGTTGTTTTAAAATTTCAGCAAAGGGAAGTCATGGACCACCACACCTTTGGTGACATTTTTGAGAGTGATGCACCTAGAAGGGCAAGGCTCCGAAGGTCATCTACCAGCTCCAGACCCTCATACAACGAGGATCTCATCACTCCGTGGTTTGGTGATGAGGGAGATGAAGGGGATGCTCACCCCTCCACCTTTCCTTGTCAAACTTTCTTGCAAGCTGCTGGGATTCTAATGATTTCATGTCTTTGATTGAGAGGTCTGGTCTAACAAGTTTCATGCAGGATGAGAGTGCACAATATGCTTCACTTACTAAAACATTTGTGGAGAGTTTCTCCTTCACCAATAGTTTGTTCAATCCTTCTGTGTCTTTTGGACTTTATAGCACGGCTCATTCTATGCCTTTGAAGAAATTTTGCAAGGCCCTGGGACTTGGTACAAATGGGTCATCAAAGAAGATTACAACTCTTCCCGCTAATTTGTTGGAACTATACCGAGGAATAACCAATGATGATGACCGCAGATCTCAAAGAGGGAAGATAAATAACATTCAACTTCCAGCCATCAGGTACTTCACCTACTATCTTACCACCAATGTTCTTGGTAGGAAGAACACTAGTAATATATCCAACTATCAATTGGCCTTCTTAGTTGCTGCGCTCTACAGTGAGGATAAGTATAATCTTGGTTCCCTCATTGCTCGTTGTTTAGCTGCTAGGGGACCCATTTATGGGGGAATTATTGCTACTCGTATCGCTGCTGCCTTGGACATTGCCGTTGATCCCCATGATACAGTTTTGGATCCTCAGAGACTTGATCTTGCTGCCATGAAGGCGCACCACTTTGTCACCTCTAGCTCTACTCTTGAGAACTTGGTTTATAGAATGATATTTACTAACGGGGAAGAGAGAGAGATCCCTCTACCCTAAACCACTTTGTTCAGTATTTCTCAGGGACCTTGGTCACGCGCGAAGGGGGAGATGGATGACAAGTTGCGCTCTCTCAACTTCCACGGGCACTATCAGGAGGAAGCGCCCGCATATGACCCCGCTGTACACTACACAGGGGAGACCTCGAGCTCGTACCAGGACGAGGGAGCTTCCTCAACATACTATGGAGGTGCATCTACTTGGGCACCATGGGATTGAGCCCCGCTTAGGACAAACGCCTAAGCTTGGGGGAGGTACACCGACATCACACTCATCTATATATCATGTTCGGTCGGTTCTTTGTATATCCATTTGTTTTGCTTTATTTTTGGTTTTTGTTGCTTCTTTCTAAAAACACAAAAATACCAAAAATATTTTTATTGTTTCTCTTGGTTTGTTTCTTTGTTTCTTTGCTTTGGTTTGCCTCAAAAGAAAAATCCAAAAAGATTTTGCTTTGTTTGGTTTGCTTTGTTTTTGTTTGGTTTTTCTTTGTTTGCTTCTTTCTAAAAAATCAAAAACACCAAAAATATTTGTTGTTCTTCTTTGGTTTTGTGAGTTCTTTGCAGGGTTCAGCCATCCTCAGTGGATATTGGTTTTCATGTTAATTATTCAAGTCACACAAGTGAAGGGCAATAATGAAGATTAAGACAACTCGAGGTGTGGTAAGAGGCTGGTAACGAACTCTATTTGTTTCATTTTTGTACATATACTCATCATTGTGAGCATGCTTAGCCTGTTTGCATAAGGAGTATGTCATTATGGATGCTCAGTAGTTCTTGCTTGTCTATGATTAGCTCCAGCTTGCTAATAGTTTGTAGCATGTCATATGAATGTTTGCTTGCATTGTTTTATTCATACTTCGGTATGACATTATGGCATCCTCCTTTGACTGTTCATGTGAATCGACTTGGCACATGCTCACGCATGCATATGACTAATCAATAGTCAGTAAGCCTCGATGATTTATTTTGTCTCAGAGTTCTTGTATCACTTTCATGCCATAATTAGTCCCGTTTTGTTGCAAGCATGATTATGACAGTTATTTCTCTCTCATTTGTCGCTCCCTCTCTATTGCTAGCCTTCACTTGCACTGAGTATGTGCTCTACTTATGCATCCAACTCCCAAAAACCAATATTGCCAGCTGTGTCCACCATACCTACCTATTAGCATCATTTGCTACTTCAGTGCATATTATATATGTTGTGTTTTCTTCCAAAATAAAATGTTTGTCTGTTTTGAGAAAGTTAGTTAGTAAAGCTCTCACGAACTTGATGGCACACTTTATTCTTTGCGCTTAATAAATCTGAACCATTGTGACTAGTCCATGAAAGTTATATGCTTGCTTATTATATACTGGGAGTCAGCAGAACCGTGCTGTCACGGGGAACGCTTTCAACACCTGTTGGATATCTCATCCAGTTGATACTTTGCTCTTTTGTTTATGGATGTCGATGATGTGAAATAAAAGGGGAAGTTGTTAGTTCATAGAGTTTATACATTGTGTTAGAGAAACGCCTGGGCCACTAGCCTAAGCCATGCTTAATCATGGTGGAAACTTGCAGCATCACTATAATGAGAATCTATGAAGCTTCCTCCATAAAAAGCTATGCATATGGTAAATAAAAAGATTGCTGAGATGCTCATTGTCTGCTTGCCTTGTCATTTTGGTTATGGGAAAGCTCCTGTACCATGTGCAAGAGGTACCCCGTTGGCGGTTCTCGATGATATGCATGTATTTACAATGACAAGAACTTTCAGGTGACCAAACTTGAGTAGCATGCGGAGGGACCCTCGTACTCAAGGGACTTGGGATTTCCAGTCTATGGTCTGTAAGCATATAATTCAGAGTGGACCTCACTTTCACCTTAACCACATGAAGGTGCTTATGATAGGGGCAATGAGAGCTCAAAGCTAATGAGTACCTTCCTTTCAGCATTGGGAAGCCTTTCAAACCTTCACAAAACCGTTTTCACAATTTTTGTTGAGTCGCCACTTATTCTATGAGCACCTTCTTGAGAGCATAGTTGTCATTCTTGTGTTTGTTCCAAAACTTGGTTAATTATGTTATGACTTTGATGCTTGTATCTTTGATATCTTTATCTCTAATCTTCATGTGAACTTCAGAGGTGCCTCAACATTTATATTGTGCTCTTCAAACAAAGGCAAGCGAGATACCACTCTATCACACCTTATTATGAGCATTGTAATGTTGCTCATGTTTATGTTTCATGCTACTTATTATTATTGAGTTGGTTTCTCTTCATAGCTTGCAATGACTATTGAGTAGACTTAGTTGCATACTCTTTATTATGAATTGTCTAAGCATCTACTCCTGTGCTAAGAATATATACATCATATGAACCAAAGTGTTCGTGAAAGTTCTTTTATCGCACTCAGTTTTCAACTGAATTGCTTGAGGACAAGCAATAAGCTAAGCTTGGGGGGAGTTGATACGTCCAAAACGTATCTACTTTCTTGAACACTTTGCTATTGTTTCTTCTCTAAACTTGTGTGATTTGGATACAACTAACACGGACTGACGTTATTTTTAGCAGAATTACCTTGGTGTCTTGTTTTTGTGCAGAAAATGAACTATCAGGAAAAATCCCGGAAAATATGCCAAAAATTATATTTCACCAGAAGATTCACGGAGCCAGAAGGGGAGACAGAGGGGAGGCCTGGGGGGCCAGACCCACCCCAGGTGTGGGCCCACTAACCCCGCGCCTGGGGGAGGTTTGGCCACCCCAGGCAGCTCCTCGGCCTCCCTCCACGTCTATAAGTTTCCTTCTGACCTAAAAACAGGGGGGTCGATAGTTTTCCAGAAAGAGTTCCACTCCGCCGCCGCCACCAGAAACCAAGATTCGGATCCAGAAAATCCGTTCTGGCACCCTGCCGGGACAGGAAATTTGGAGAGGATCATCGCCATCGTCATCACCAACGCATCTCCATCAACCACCGATGTTTCCCTCATCCACGAGTGAGTAACCCCCTGCTGTAGGCTTGGGGTTGGTAGGGATTGGATGAGTTCTATCATGTAATCGAATAAGATCTGTTAGGGCATAGTGCCTAGTATCTCTATTAGTGTTATTTAACTTTGTTGCAACTTGTTGTGCTTAATGCTTGTCACTAGGGCCCGAGTGCCATGATCTCAGATCTGAACTTATTATTGAATCATTATGATAGTATTGTTTGTGATCTTATCTGCAAGTTGTGTACACATATCATTGTCCGGATCCAAAGGACCCAAAATGACAATAATTGGGATAACCGGAGGGGATGGATGTGGTGTGAGGATCGTGTGTGTTCACGGAGTGTTAATGCTTTGCTCCGGTGCTCTATTAAAAGGAGCACCTTAATTGTCAGTAGTTCCCTAGAGGCCCCGCTGCCACGGGCTGGTTGGACAGAAGATGTTGTGCAAGTTCTCATTGCGAGCACGTATGACTATATTTGGAGCACATGCCTAGGATTGTTTAGTACTTGGATGCTTGTTATTATTTATCTGCAATGCCCTAGACCTTGAAGTTATATATTTAGACTCGTCCATGCAACGCCCGTCCATCCATCCCTATGCCTACCGCACTCGAATCCTACTGTTACCGTTACTGTAACCATTGCTATTGTTTCATTATTGCTGTTACTGCTGCCGTTGCTTTGCTGTTTCTACTACAAACTGTTGTTACCGATAAACTTCTGTGATCAAGAACTATTTCTAGGTGTAGCTGAACTGACAACTCAGTTGTTAAGTCTTGCAAATATTCTTTGTCTCTCCTTGTGTCGAATGAATAAATTAGGTAATACTACCCGCGAAGACGGTTGCGATCCCCTACACTTGTGGGTCATCAGGCACCATCTGTAGTAGAGATGGAAAAGCAAGCATAGGTGTGTTGTGTTTTACTCTTCCAGTTAGTGATAGTTTCTAAATACTTTGCAGACCTGCAGAACAAGTGCGGAAGTGTCAATATAACAAGGCCAGGTGCAACCCCAAAAGCAATACTTGTAGGATTTTTCCAGAATAGAAATCCAACGAGGCCCATGGAAAATCATTATGCGCATGAATGTACAACATGAATTTACATCCGTTGATAACCCACTCAGGTAGAAAATTCCAACACCAAATTTACTATTTTATAGTTTTCATATTTATACTATCTTTGCCCTATGTAATTAGCTCAAATACAAAGATACATCTCTAGTCCTGTTCGAGGGTATTGTGATTGTAATATATATATCTTCCACACTGGTCCCTCTTGGCAATAAATTAACTACAAGAAAATTGTCAAAGTGAGATTTTTGTCTGCTGATCATCAAATAATCTTGCCAGGGACATCCAACTTGTGCTGCTATTATATCACGGGATAGAAAGGAGGTTGACACCAATTAATACCTACTTTCACTGTTTGTTGTCTATTTGAGGTTATATCTGAGCCATGGTAGGACAAAGGCAAAATATTTCTAAAAATGCTAAGATTATTTCTTTTCTCAACTAAACAGGTTCCGCTGCATGCAGATTAGTTTTCAGCATATTTTCGGTTATTGCTCCATGGTCCGTGCCCACAAATTCATTTCTTTTGCCAACTAGATATGTTCCAATGCGCACAGATTAGTTGTTGGCATATTTTGTCTCTCAATCAGGAGTCAAGAGTTCAACAGTATAAATACTATTTTTTGCTTTTGAACATTTGTAGATTCGTTCAATGATATTAGAAAGGCACAAGACAATATAAAAGAGGTACATTCTGAGCTTATGTTCTATTTTCTCATCATATGATATGCCCCAATGTGCTTTCCTTTTTTACTAGACAAGCTCATGATATAGTTATCCTAATTTGAATTTGGTCATGTATAGATTACATGGCTAATAAGGCCTGATAGTGTTTGTGTATGGCTGCTGAATATGTGTAATAAATATTCCCTTGTGCTCATATTTTTCTTGGTATGCAGGTTTATTGCTATTTTTCTATTGTCAAACCATTCTGATCTAGCTAAACTGATTACAGGGATTTGATATTGTCTACGTATCATCTGCAGCCTGGTGAGATTATGTTCTTATGTGATTCAATTCATTATGATTACACTTCAGCAAGCTGGTGGCCAACTCCTATTTTAATAAAGATAAAATGATTGTTTTCTTTCCTACATGGATACAACGATTATGCAAAGCCTGTGATGGCATATGTTCTTGGTGTTTTAATATATCCTAGAAATTCTACATTACTAATCTTGGTTTCTCTTTGCTTTTTGGCAACTGCAAAGGAGATGAGAGCTCCGAAATGATTCTCAACTGCAATATTTCGTATGTTTGTCTTACCATGCTTTTTAGATGCTTGAGGGATTTTTATCCATTGTACTAGCTTCATCGGAAATTAAAAGGATTTTTTACTGCTATTGATGTCGTCTGAGTTTAACTGAATAATTTTTCTATATCCACTCATGAATAAGTGCTAGGTTTCTAAAAAGATTTGCTTAATGATTTTTCCTGCCGATGATTTCTGTGGGATACAAAAATAACACCGATGTTTGTTTCCACCCGCCATGCCGGGTGCTCGCGTATATAGTTTGGTCGGCTAAAATTAAACTTAGTTCTTATTACAGTGGTACATGTATTTATGTTCAAGCATGTTTTACCCGTGTGCTCGCGTATATAGTTTGGTGGGCTGAAATTGAACTTAGTTCTTATTACAATGGTACATGTATTTATGATCCAACATGTTTTACCCGGTGGCTCTAAGAAGCTGCTATCCTTAGTGGAAAAACATTATTTCGTATTTACCTGGTGGCTCTGAGTAAGTCGTCGTCGTAGAAAACTCAGACAGCTCAGGCGGATGCACAGTCCAAGAAGAGAACCTGAATCATGAACAAGTATAGTATTAGAAGTAATTTCCATACATCTTCTTAGGTTTACTCTTTAATATTCTAGCAGATTTAAGTGGGTTTTGTTTCTCATGGAAGTACATGTTCATTCTATATGCTCTATATTGTCTGATTGTTTTAACTTTAGATTTATCGCTCTCTGGTCTATGCTGTGTTTTTTCAGAATTGTTGCATTCAGGTGACATAGTTACATGAAACGTCGGTAGTTGTATGCTTTCCAAACCTGATACCAAGAGCTCTCCGTTATTTTTTAGGACACCCATCTTTCCTGACCAAATCTTTCACTTTTAGGGTGTGGTATGGTCAAGTGGTGCTCTCTAATTTGTCCATTTGCACATGATTGAAGTCTGTTATTTGTCCTATTGACTGGATTTTACAGGTCGAGCACAATGGTTATCTCAGAATCTTTGCTCTGATGTTTTCTGGCATTGAGTATGTGGACCTTATACTAGATGGTGCAAAGGTGCGTCTCCAAGCTTTCTTTTTCCACACATTACTTCATTTGTAAATTGTCTTTTGTGTTTCGAAATTTATGGCACAATTTTTCTGAAGTTTCTTCGTTTAAACAAGAGTATTTCTGTTATTTCTCATAGAAGGTCTAAATTCATTGTCTAACTAGAGCTGCACACATGTCTTTTGTATTTAGTTACACCTTGGGATGTAGATAGGTAGTTGTAGCTATTTATGCACTAGAAAAATAGTGAATCCCTTTCTTATTTCAGCGTATATATACCAGGCTACTGTCTCTGGCCAGTCAATTTTTGGTTTATGAAAAATAAAATGGCCATTATAGATATTATAATGCTTTGGTATTATTCTTTGATATATTATAATGCTCCTAAATATTTAGGTAATTCAGGTTGATGTAATCTTGGGATAATTCAAGTTGTTGTATAATTGTATTTTCTTTTAGTATCTATGAATCTGTTAGATATATCAAGATTAAAACATTTACCAATATATTTCCATAAACTTAGTGCACCATCTAATCATTTAACCTGTGTCGCACACTGCACTACAATGATTATCCCCATTAAAGATTTTAAGTAAATATAAATTCAAATGGTAAGAAGCACTAGCAACATCAGATACTGCTCTCCTTTTGATCTGGTGTTCGATCTCTTAACTTCATGCAAACTAGCAAATCCGTACCACATTAGTTTCTTCTGAAACTTTGCAGCACACATTGTATTTTATACACTTTCAGAAGTTAGCAAATCAGGGCGAGCTAGAAGTGGAAATTTAAGATTTAGAGCAGCAACAACTCAGGCATCAAGCTTTTACAACCAACCGATCGCTCAGCGGCTTTGCATCACTTAAGAATTATATGCTGCAAAAATAAGACTTTCAAAGACAATATTAACTTAGCAGATTCTCTAATATCTTAATACACTCCATCTATAATTTATGGCTAACAAAAATGTATTGTCTCTTGGTATCTTATATTCTTTGGCAGATTGATATAGTAAATGTGTCATTACTCATTACAGTTGTTTATCCGGAGTGACATTTTTTAATTGGTCTTTTGGATCGACTGTGACAAGTATGGCATGAATTACGTTTCAATTAAGGTATTTAGGGCTCAAACAATAATTGTGCTTAGTCTCTTTCCACCTAAATGAACAAGTAGAGAATTTTCTTCCCACGGAATCAAAATTCATATTTATATATATTAGTATTACATTTTTGAAAAAATGTTAATTATGTACTTTAGTTGTTTGCAAAAATGAACAAGCAGGGTATTTTCTACCCTCCTACTTCTTTTCCTGGTTTTCTCCGTGTTAGAAAAAGCAAGAAGTTGGTTCATAAATGCTCTACTTATTTTTATTTGGATTCGCCTAAGGTTTATTTTTCCACATGGTACATTGGTAGATAGGAACTTTGCTAGATAATATGCATAGGAGATTCAGTTAATATCAAGTTGATCATATTTGGGTTTTCTACAACTGATTGAGATTTTTATACCAAATATCTCATAGATTACTGCTTTCCAAATGGTTTGTATTACCGATGCCAAACTGAACCATGTTCCTTTATATAGCTTAATACTCATAATCCTGCTACTGTACATTGCTTTTAGGCTCTTGCTCCTTTTCTAGCTTGAAGTAATTGTTTTATTTTTATATGCAACCATCCATGACACAAAGTAGCACCATTTTATTTTATTGTATATTTCTGTAAAACACTTGATCTATGCTTTTACATTCTTTGATCATGTAACTTTACAATGGTTTCACCAAAAGGCATACGATAGGTATGCAGACAGTTTCAGATCACCCTTCACATTTGCTTTTGTGCATCTCATTCAGAGTTGCTATCCATCAAAACAAAAATGTTTGGTGGATGAAGTATTAGCTAAAATATGTTTGGTAACTACTGCCTCTGTCCCAAGGCTTAAGGCATATAACTTTTTTCAAAAGTCAAACCAACTAAAGTTTGACCAAGTTTTTAAAGAAAATATTAATATTTACAATACGTAATCCATACCCTTCCATACATCATGAAATATATTTTCACATGGTATCTATATAATATAATAGTTCTTGATACTTTTTTAATTTTTTTGTCAAACTTTACGTGGCTTGACTTTTCAAAAAAGTTATGTTCCTTAAGCCTTGGGATGGAGGTAGTACATGTTATACTACGGAGTACATGCATTTCAAGAATTTGACACCCTTTTTTTGAACGTTGTCCAACAACTTTTGTTCTTCCTTGCCCCGAGCACGGTCATGATGTTTCGCATCCAATTCTTTCACGCATCATAGGTGGGACACTGAGTTCTGATATTTAGTTTTGGATTTTCCCCCCTTTGGATAAGAGTGTACATATGAGTTTTAAGGGACATGCCCACCACTCAAATTAGCGCATGGTAGAACTCAAATTAGAACTACCTTCTCCACCTTTTCAGTAAGTGTTGTATGCCTGTTGCAATTAGTTGCTAGGAATCCAGTGTCAGCGCAACAACAATGCTAGATCTACCATTTATGTATTTTCGTAGAAACAAATTCTATTTCTTACTAAGTTCCTGGACACAATAGCAGGGTACCGTGCAAATGGCCGACTCATGATTAACCTGTGATGATAAGCTCACAAAATCAACATTGTAATAGATGACGAGTTGCGGTGGGTTTTCACAATGCTTCATATTAGGATTTAAAAGTAAAATTTGCTACTACATTTATAATTTTTTGATGTTGTAGACCCTTTACGCGTAAACACAGCAACCACCACCGATCTTGATGATGAAGACTGCCATTTGACTCCCAGTGTTGAAGTTTCCAGTTTCTTGGTCCACTCAATCCATTTTATTCAGATCTAGCCATGTATTACTTTTCCAGTTACTTATGAAGCATGTCTTCCAATTCATTATAATCAAGTCTAGATCTTTATTAAATTTTTAGTGACAGTCTTACTTACATGAGTTCATAGTTGCATCACAACCCTTGAGTATATTATTGCAGACATGGTAGTAACAAGTGAGGATATAAACTATACTTGTTAATTTTCATAGATTGAGTCAGAGTTACAGTAGAGAACACTTACATGTAGATGATGGCACGATTGGTTTAGAAGCCAGGACTTAGTCTAACTTCTAGGTGACTGTTGTGTTAGCACTAATCTTGATTTAACAAATGTTTTAGAGTATTTTTTTTTGCATGAGTCCGTGTCCGTAGCTAGCAGTGTGAACGTCTGTGCGTCTGATCAGTGTGTTGACCAAGTATTGAGGAGCTGCGTGCGGGCGTGGCCGAAGAATGGGTAGCAAGAGACTCGGATCATGGTGTTAGTCGTTAGCTAGGATATGCATGTGGTGTGCGTGCATGTAGGTAGAGTTAGTGGCAGAAGAAATAGGATCAGGTAGTTGCCTTCGTGCGTGCGTGCGTGAGTGGTGGTAGTAGTGTCTGCGGCCAGGGGCCAGGTACTTGTACGTGTATATATAGTCTGCATTAAGTGAATGGAAAAATGGTTGTAAGGCCACGAGCACAATGTACCACGGTGATCACAAAGGGAGTATTCTAGTAGGCAAAGCCTTCTCTTCTTCCTTAGCTAGTGTGCGTGTGTGTGTTCTTGTGAGAGCTGAGAGGAAGAAGAAGAAGGAGGTGCATGTTGCAGCGCCTTCATAGTTCAATAGGAAGACATGAAGATCAGCACACTTCTCACCTGTGCGGGCATCATCCGTGAGGGTCATTTGCATTATTATTCATATTTGAAATGGTGCCCCTGTACAAATGAACATCTATGGTATATGGACTTTGATCTGCCATAAATTATCTTCCCATGTCCTTGAAATATCATGCGACAATTTGGTACAGAAGTGCCTATGCATAAAGACATCACGTATCCTTCTGCTATAAGATTCACAATGTGCCATGTTAGTTCTAAATGATCGCTCTATATTTAGAATTTCAGAGAGGCAGTGGATATGTGGACAGTCCTAAGCCTATAATGCCTGCAAAACCCCTAGCTTTATTTGGTGCTTCTCCTAATGAAGTGGCGGACATTGTGGATGCATGGTTGCAGAGCTTTGCTGAACCGGCTCACCTGCACCCTGACCCTTGTGTACATGTGTGGCCTGTTTATTTGTCCTGTGTGGTATTTAGGACCGGCTTTGTATCTTTCCCTATATCGATGGATGCAGCTCTCAAACCTTCCTACAAAATATACTACATATGAAAATCAGGTGTCGTGCAGTAGTATTGAACACAACATTTTGCAAGTATCTATCTATCTATTATTATATACTAAAAGCAATATAAATGTGTGTTTCGAGGCACCAGGTTAATCCACATGGGCTAAATTAATGTCCTCCTTTAATTCTATATTTAAAGGTTGAGATTAACAGTTAAGTAGTGTTACACACAAAATAAATGTGTACAAAAAAAGTCCTATATCACGTTAATTTGTCACATAGCTTAGCCACGTCTATTTGTTATATCTAAAAGGACACGTTTGATTTGCATGGACACCTTTGCACCTAAGGCTCAAATGGTCGATCCAGAAAAGTCACCTAAGCCTTATTAAATGGGCCTAGAGCCTAGGACGAGCCAAACTTTTTTTTCTAGTTTTTTTTCCTCAAATGATTTCCAGTGAATCCATCGTTCGGATGCTCATAAAAAAATCAATCGTGATTAATATTGACGACCGGCCTGCAGCATTCTTCATTTCAGCCTATAGACTACTCCCTCCGTCCGCAAAAGAGTGAACGTTTAGGTTTGTCGAGACAAATTAGTGATTTTGCACAAAGCCCCCCCCTCCCTCATTAATGCTACGCCAGCAGCAGTACTTTGATTCCCGTGTACATTCAATGCATATGCTACAAATCCAAGCATGCACGGCACTGTGGCCAACCCAGCGGCCGAGCCGTCCTTGGGTCTTTGAGCTTAGCTGAAATCAAGGCGTCGACCAGAGGGCCTAAACATAAAATTACAGCTATCAAACCCAGACGTACAGTCTTTTGCGGACAAACGATAGAGTCTAGACGTACACTCTTTTACGGACGGAGGGAGTACAAGCCACCACGTTTGAAAGAAGAGACCCTTTATGAATACAAAATGGGTACAATAAAAATAAATATGGAATGTATTCCAACGTATAAAAGTCGGCATCTGTATTCACGTACGGGAAAAGAAAAAAATCAAACTCCTCAAAACAAAATTCAAGTCAAATTTGTTTCCCATATATCAAATATCTTTTTTTTTTAATATTATTTTTAAGAAACACAGTATAATCACAGACACTCACAATGCGTACATACACTCACCCCTATGAACACACACACCCTACTTCTATGAGCACCTTCGAGAGACTGAGCCGGCAGATCTTGAGATTGACAAAGTCACCACAGGCCTCGCTATCGACTGGAATGTCGTCTCCCACTGAAATAATATTCCGAGACACCAAAGCGTCAAACCTGAGGTTTGAATTCTGGTGGGCTGGGGGTACCATTGCCTCCCAACCATCCAACCACGGGTTGGTTCTCAAATATCTAAGAATCTATCTATTATGCATTTACAAATAATAATAACGGAGAAAATCGTCACAATAAAAAAACAAAAAGAATCTATCTAATAATGAGTCTTTAGAAATTCATCAAATTATTGTACTGCATGGCTTATATATAAATTATGCATGCCAAGGTATTGGCAATAATCCAAAATAGAAGAGACTTCGTTGAATCTCTGTCTGAATGAGATGAGCAACAACCAACAATATTGACCTATGTCCGCGGCTACACTTAACAGGTGACAGCATGTCGACATCGAAAGTTTTCCGGCACGAAGACATTAACCCGACTTCCACATATATAGAAGTGAAGAAATAAACTTATAAAATCAATGACTTTCTCTGATTATGCAATTTTTAGATAATAGGAGAAATTCTTCACAATAAAACAACTTATACTATCTGGCTAAATATAACTTATGATTTCCAAGGGATTGGTAACCAACAAAAATATTAGTGATATCATTAGATCCATGTTTGAATAGGACATGGAGAGCAATTGTAGTATAAATGGGGACACCGGCAATGTTTTGTTGAATAGGAAATTGGTGCAAGACATGGTTCTTTTCAGTTTGCGTAAAATCGGGCCTACAAATGGGGAGACGGAGCAATGCTTGGTTGACGTCTGCTCGGCACAACACATTGAATAAAAACCATTAGATTAGATGGCAGACCATTGGAGAAATCTTGACTCTTGGATGTTACTCAACATAAAGGATTCTATGGTCTTTGTTAATTTGTGTACACAATGTTTTGTGGGCTTAGGAAAAAAATGTCTGCTCCTTTATAAATACATTCCAGATATAGGGAAAACATTGCTTCCTCAATATACTTATATCTGTTTTTTCAAGGAAAGTGTTATTGATGTTATCGCAACTCAAAGACTAACTATAAATAGATCACATAGGAACAATAGTATGCTAATTAGATTTTTCATAAAAGAATGTCTCGGAAACTTTCATATCACCAACATTTCCAAAAAAAAAAAGAAATGTTGGGAAGCAATTGTTGAGAATGTATCCATCTATAAACTGTGTGAATTTTAGAAGAATTAAAATAAATACGATAAAGTTACATATGTGTATAAAAACTAATATATATAGCACATCCGACACAAAAAAGATGGTGCCCTCGCAATTGCGAGGGCCACCGTTCTAGTTCTTCTAAAAAGGAACATTTTACAAGTATTTATCAGTGTCGCGGATGGTGGCTTATTCTTTGTTTCGTGCTTATCGTTGTTTTCTCCCAGCCTATTATCTAATGTTTTACCAAATTTTATCAACGCAAAACCCGTAGGAGTGCCCCAAGGACCCTAAATTATTTTATATTTTAAATTTATATATGCTAATATTTTAGTTCTTAAGAAGTTTATGTTTAAATAAAAAATCCCACAACGTTTATGTTAACCATTTCACGGGATAGGTCATCGGTAAATCCCCCATCTCTTATGCTCCTAAATATAAACCTCCTTACTATCATCACATCTTTTTGAATTTGTTCATGTCGCTATTGAATTATAATCTCATTTGAAATCTTCTATCAAATTTAAGCCTTGATGCTATGGCGATTCATTTGTCATTTGTTAAAAATAAAAATATTACTATTATTTTTTCCACTTATAATCGCTCAATTTGTTCAAATTTAACGGAATCGTACGCCAAAACATATCCCTAAATCTAGTTTATACTATAAGCAAGGGTCTACTTCCTCGAAGGAAGTGGACGTGGCCATGTTGCCTCCTTAACTTGAACCTTGCCCGACGAAGACTCCTCTGGACGTACACGCCATGGCTGTCACTGTCTTGCTGATGTCACACGATGATACTGCCGTGTGTACCTAGCCCCTAGGACAAGACCAATAAGGCCATGGCCAACGCTCCTACGTGGACCGCTGTCCCGCAGATGTATGTCAGAAAAAGAGCTGACGTGGAGAAGAGAGTAAAAAAAGACTACTGCTTGCAGACACGAACGGGGTTCTCAGCAAGAAGCAGCCACTTCGTGAAAAAGCTTACGAAAAGTGGCAGATCTGTGCGGTGTCGGTGTGAGAAGAAGTAAGAGAGAGAATAGAAAATGAAGAAAGGAAGAAAGCGTGGGTCATGTGGAGAATTACGGTGTGGCTTCCGGGTGCTACACATCCCCATGCCTGAAAAAATTAAATAAAGGTTAAAATAATTTGAACTTTTTTGAAAATCAAAAGATGACCAGGTATGCTACTTGTATAAAAATATTCTTCTAGGGAATTATTTTCATTGCATCCTGGGTAATTTTTTTTGAAACGCCACATGACCATATACTATTCACCTTTGATTCGTCTTTTTTTCCCTGAAGACCATGTGAATCGTTTCCTTTTCAAATATTTTTGTACGAGTACAATACCTAATCGTCTTTGATTTCAAAAAAGTTTAATTTTTTTAATATTTTTAATTATTTTTTTATTTTTCCAAGTATGAAGGTGTGTAGCACCTGAGGGCCAAATAGGGCCGTGGTTTCAGGAGTGCGTCAGAGCGAGCGAGGCCATATAGCATGGTGCTGTCTTCATTAGCCATGCCCTAAGGGACATAGATAGTAGATGACTCCAGGAACAGTCTTGTCCACCGTCCTTGGTTTTCCCCATACCTTGTAGCGGGATGGAGGTGATGACGTGGCTTGGTGTCGGCTCTGATGGAAAACCGGTCGTGGTTGTTAGAGCAAGTCTAGCAGGTTTCCTACAGTTTCTCCCCTATGACACCGTGTAGGGACTCCTCTAAATATATTCTTCTCCTAAATTTTTTGTATTTCCAGCAGCTTCCTAATATTTTCTTTCCTATATCTCATTCAGCAATATTTTAGTAATATACTCTAACTAATAGGCCCACTGGAAGAAAAAGCCCACCTAGAATCAGCCCACCAGAGCTCCTCTATCTCTCAAAAATCCCCGAATATCTAATCACAGTGCCCGCACAAGACCGCCAACCACCTGCACGCACCCCACCACCGCCGCCAGCCGTCGATCCCCACCAGCCAGCCGTCGATTCCGGCAGCCGACCACCGATTCCGGAAGCCTTCCACCGATTCCGGCTGTCGCGCACTGATTCCGGCCGCCTCCTACTGATTCCGGCCACCGCGCACCAATTCCGGCCGACGCCTACCAATTTCGGTCGCCGCCCCTCGCTACCAGCCCTCTCCATGCTCGGCGGCTCCTGCTGCAGGACCGATATAGGGGAGGCGGTCGAAGCCCCAATGTTGAGGGGAGAGAGGGGGGTTGGGTCGGGGACCCCGACCTGTAGGAGAGTCTATAGGGGCGCTGCTGGAGGGTCGTTTTGCACTCTCTCTCCCCTACATCATCTGTTATCGGGGGGCTGTAGGGGTTCTCCTGGACTTCTCTTAGGAAGGTAAGTCGGTCCCGCCTTTCACGACTTCCTCTTCCTATAGGTACCCTGTAAACCAATAATCCGTTACCAGGCATCAACAAGACGTCTCACTGCGCCCGCCTGAGAAACTGTCGCCGCCATTAAGCGGCCGCAAGAAGGTTGACGACGGTTGCATTTTTTCCTGCACAGATCATGTGTGTCAACGACAAGACTGGCCCACCTTACGCCACATCGTCAGTGGCTCGTGTTCCATGCGTCCGCAAGAATTCCATGTAGCCGGGATGACCTTGACGCACAGGACACACGGTTGGGTCAGACGTGGCTGAAGTTTTTTTTTAGGGACAGACGTGGCTAAAGCTGCTGGAATGAGAGATGGGCAAACTTCACGAGAACACGTAGACAAATCAATGTCTTGTCCAACCCGAGTCAATGCCCGGTCAAGCGGGGAGGATGACGGACTCCGTTCGAACAGTCTTGTCCACTCAAATGGCTATTAATTACAGACTGTACTGGTACTTTCTCAAAGCCATGCGTTTTCACATGTTAGACTTAATTACAGAATTAATAACCTTATTTTTCCTCCCACTTCTTACTCCATGCAGCCAAGAAATTAATTCTTGCCTGCAACTCCACCAATGTATGACCCTAAACTCCTAGTTTTCATTGAGTAATTAAGTTTAATAGGCGTCGAATAATTAATGTACGTATGTTTTTGACACAAATCTAGTCTCAATCAGCGTTCATCTTGGTTTCAACAATTTATCTAAAACGCCTTCTAAACGATGACAAGGAAGTACCATTTATCCATGGATATGATATTCATACATATCCGATGGATGCTCGATGTTTCACAACAACAATAATTGTACTCTGTCGAGAGCTACTACTTTTAGTACATTCCGACCATGCAATGGACCTGAAGTCCAGCCACCATAGCTTCTTGCCATGCATTTGCAGCTTGACCTGCGACGCTGCATGCTCTTGAATCGCTATCCTAATACTCTGCCAGTTATCCTGACTACTGCATGCTATCCTGACATTGTAGAATATTTGACTAGATATAGGTACAATAGTCTCACGTTCACACCCCATGCATGTGAGACGTGTGCTTATTTTCTGGATAAGCAACCTAAATTAAGCAACAGTGTGGAGTGAGGGGCTTTGAGGATTTTGTACTGGTTGAGGTAATAATCACCACGACCTGGAAGTTGCCGCGCACGGAGCTGACCGGCGGTTGCCATGGACTTAGAGCATCCAACTTGTTGGTGTTTTCAGGACGAAATCTGGACCAAACTTTGGCCGGACGAAACACGTTTTTGGTCTGAGAACGTTGAGTTTCCCACTCACGTCCTAGGCCGTGTTTTCAGGATGCCCGTTTCCCCAAATTCGGTTAAATTCGTTCAAACTTTGGCATAGTTCGGCATAATATAAATACAGAATATTTTCCGGCCTAGTTTGGCGTACTTTCGACCATAGTTCGACAAAATTTTAAACATAGTTCGGCGTAAATGTAAACATAGTTCGGCCTGCAGTAAAAATACAACATATTTCAGCCAAGTTCGACCAGTTCATGCTCGGCATCTACATGTTGCCCCCGCGTATTCATATGTGCTCAACAAGATCATCCTGCAGCTGTTGACGCACCGCCAGATCTCGGATCTCCTGACGTATGGCGATAAAGGCAACCTAGGTTGGAGGCACCTGATGACCAGGCTCGCCAAGAGGACCCTGTCTGTAGTATGGCTCGTTCTGCTCGAGCAAACTTACTGGATCCTTCCTCTCATCCTCAATGATCATGTTGTGCCAGACCACACAATAGTTTATCACTTCTCACATCTGATCTTTCGACTATAGCAGGGAACCGGACAACTGCAAACCTCTGCTGGAGCACACCAAATGATCGCTCCACGTCCTTCCTACAAGCTTCCTGTTCCTTGGCAAACTGAGAATGCTTGGGGAGCATTAGGCCTGAGATAGTCTTCACAAATGTTGGCCATCTTAGATAGATGCCATCTACTAGATAGTATCCCTCGTTGTAGTGGTGCCCGTTGATCTCAAAGTCCACAGGGGGAGCATTGACCCTCAACAAGCTTGGCAAAGACATTTGAGGAGTTGAGGATGTTGATGTCGTTGTTCGATCCTGCCATGCCAAAGAAGGAGTGCCAGATCCAAAGATCATGTGTAGCAACTGCCTCGATCACAATACAACCTCCCTTGTGGCCTTTATAATTCCCTACCATGCAAATGGACAGTTCTTCCACTGCCAATGCATGTAGTCTATGATTCCCAGCATACTAGGAAATCCTCTACTTTCATTGACTGCGACGATCCGAGCAGTGTCTTCAGCAGTGGGTGATCTCAAATACTGTTTTCGAACACTGCAATCACTGCCCTGCAGAACCTGTACAAGCAATCGATGTCGATGGACTCGGCCATGTGGAGATAGTCATCGGCACTGTCACCCGGTGCTCCATATGCAAGCAACCTTATCGCCACGGTGAACTTCTGCAGTGAGAAAAACCCAACCATGCCGGTGCAGTCCTTCTTGCAAACAAAATAGGGGTCGAACTTCCGGATGGCATGCACGATCTTGAGGAAGAGCTTCCAGCTCATCCTGAAACGGCGCCGAAACACGACCTGCGTGGAGCGGCTCGTCGGCGAAGTAGTCAGCGTACAACAAGCAGTAGCCCTCTATCCTTTGCCTCGCCTTGCACTTCCGGCGACCTGGCGCCGAACCACCGCGCTCTGGCTTCGCCATCTGCAGGTACAAATGGGCGAGGGAGGCGAGGATCTCTATGTGCTCTGCATCTTCGGCGACCTCGGTGTTCTCCTCCTCCAGCAGTACGACGAGTATCTGCTCGTCGTCGAAGTCCATGGCCGAACCGGCCAAACGCCGAACACTTGGCGGGCGTGGTGGGAGCTCGCAGAGAAGCCGTGATACGGCGAAGTTCGAGCGGCGGAAGAGGCGGCAGAATGGGCGGCGACTACGGCGAGCATATGTAGAGGCATGGGCAAGTCTCGACGTGGAGGAGCTCCGTCGGCGAAGTCATGGCGACATAGGCGCTGGGAGCTCTTCGCCGCAGTATGGGCGAGTGGAGTGTTGGGGAATAGGACTGTCTCGCTGACAGAGCTGGCCCAAGCCTGTTTTTGCTCCATCCGATGTTCCAAGGGCGTTCCTGGGATCCTGGGTACAGCCTGGGAAGTCTGGACCAAAGTTTGCCCGAATCCAGACGAAAACAGGTTCCTGGGAACGCGACTGGGCCGATTTTCAGCGTCCGGACCTATTTTCAGCGTCCAGATAGGCGTCCTGGGTAGCCGAGTGGAGATGCTCTTACCGCGCAGGGAGATTCTAAGGCGGCACCGGGGGATTTGGTCAGCATCACGTAGGTCTCGACAGGGCGTCAGACATTGCTGGTGGTGGCGACGGAGCTAGGCTCATGGGGCAGATCGATGGGGCTCGGCTCGGCGGCGCAGCAGATCGTGTGTTGGTCCGGTTTTTTCGGCGTGGCAGATTTGTTCATGCAGGACAAGAGTTGTTCGTGTTTTTTTTGGATGGGTAGATTTACGGAGGGGAGGTAGGACGAGTAGTAGAGATACATTTGATTCATAAAGCTAAAACATATTTATATTTCTGAATAGAAGGAGTATGTTAGAAGGAAAATCGGTTTGTCAATCTATCGGTCGCTAAAGAATCCGATGTAAGGTTTTCTCTATACTAGTGGAGGGTCTACTCCCTCAAGGTAGATGTGGACACGTTGCCTCCTAACTTGGACGGAGAACCTTGCCCGACGAAGACTCCTTTGGTACGGGGATACGAATACGACATGGTTGTCATTGCCTTGCTGACATCACACAATGATGCTAATGTGTGTACCCAGCCTCCTAGGACAGGACCAATGAGGTCCATAGGGCTTCACTAGGTGAGATCATACTAATAGTAGATGACCCCACCGAACGGTCTTTTCCATCGTCCTTGCTTTTCCCCATACCTAGTCTATAGCGGGATGGAGATGATAACGTTGGCTAGGTGTTGGCTATGACAGAAAGCCGGTCATGGTTGTTACATAAGGAAGTCAGATTGCCTGTCACGACTTCCCCTTCCTATAGGTACCCGGTAAACCACTAACCCATTACCTGGCACGGATGAGACGTCTCACTGCGCACGGCTAGGAAACCGCCGCCGCCATTAAGCGGCCGCAAGGAGGTTGAAGACAGTCGCTTATTTCATTGACATACCATGTGTGTTGACGACAGGGTTGGCCTGGTTTGCGACACACCATGAGCGGCTCGTATCTGACGCGTCTGCAAGGATTCTATGTAGCCGGGGGTCATCGGACACACTGTTGGGCCAGACACGACTAAAGTTGCTAAGAACATGTACAATACGGTGACATCAGCCTTTCATTATGCTTGCCATGTTGAATTTTTCTTAGTCGGAGGTGAGAGAAACAAGAAAGAGAGGATTGTTTTTCCTTAGTTAAAAGATGATCTTTTAAAAATAAGAGACGACTAATTTCTCTAGTATACCTCTCTAGTATACCATATGTATTCCCTTAGTCAACCAATTTCTTACTAAAAACAGTTAATTTTCAGAGATAGCACTAAGAGATAAGAACATCTCCACTCGGCTACCCAGGACGCCGATCCGGAAGCCGAAAATAGGTCCGGACGCCGAAATTTCGCCCAGTCGCGTACCCAGAAATCTGTTTTCGTCCGGATTTGGCCAACTTTGGTCCGGACTACCTAGGTCGTACCCAGGATCTCGGGTACGCCCTAGAAACGTCGGACGAAGCGAATTCGGCGAGTGGACCCGTCCAGTCAGCATATATTCGCCCATATTCATCCAAAGTCCGCTCAAAGTTCGCCCATATTCGCCCAAAGTCCGCTCAAAGTTCGCCCACATTCGCCCAAAGTTCGTTTATATCACCATATTCGCTCAAAGTTCGTCCATACAAACCATATTCGCTCAAAGTTCATCCGTATTCGCCTAAAGTTTGCCCAAAGTTCGTCCATATTAGCCCATATTCGCCAAAAGTTCGTCCATATCGACCATATTCGCCCAAAGTTTGCCATATTCGCCCAAAACCGCTTATATTCGTCCAAAGTTTGCCGAAATTTGTTAAATTTTAGCCAAACGCGGGAACTCGCCTGGGAACGCGAGTGGGAAACTCGGCGTTCCCAGGCCGAAAACAAGTTTCATCCGGTCAAAATTTGGTCTGGATTTCGGCCGGATTCTCGCAACGAGTGGAGATGCTCTAATGCGTTGTACATTCTTCTCTAAGGGCTTCTTTTATTCATAGGATTTGTATAGGAATTGTGTAGGATTTAGATCCTATGGAAAATTTTCCTACTCTAGTTGTTTGATTGATAGGAACATATCCTGTAGGAATTAATCTAGAAATCTTGTATTGCAAATCCTATAGGAATTAAACATTAGGTCATACCTCATGGAAAATTTCCTTTGGCACAATCAAACACAACTCATCTTTCTATAGGATTCAACTAGCCATGACATCTTAATCCTATGTTTTTCCAATTCCTATGATTTTCCTATCATTTGAATCAAAGGAGCCCTAAATAATGTGAAAGGCATAACTTTTCCTAGCAGCGTACATGGCAAACTTCATATTCGACTTCGACCGGGGGATTTTACCCCTGCCCCCTTCCTGGTAGCGCGGTGCCGCTGTTGCTTCTCTCGGCCGGCCATGGAGGCGAGGGAGAGGAGTTCAGCGATCCTTCTGTTTCTGGTGGAGGTGGTTGTTCATGGCGGCCAGCGTGCTGTAGTTTTCTGTTATGCGTCTGGTTCGTCAAGCTGCATCCTAGGAGCTTTCCAAGCAACGGTGACGAAGCCGAAGCTATCTTGGCCGAAGGGCGGCCAAAGGTATCAACCTCCATTGGAGGCCCCTGTCTGAAACTTGCTGCCAGAGCTCGACGTCTTGATAAAGGCAAGTGGTTCGTCCCCGTCGTTGCTAAGATGGCTGGCAGTCTGCTTCTTCTCCAGTTCGAAAGGCGTCACGAACAAGAGACCTCGACCTCGCTGATTCTTGGCTGGAGGTCGCCCGAGTTCGGTGGTGGAGACGCTCAGGGACTCGATTGCTTTTTATCCTTTAGTTCCGAGGTGTTTCCTGGAAAGTGGAGGCCTTTTTTTTTCTTTTCTAGCTTTGCTAAGGTATTATTTGCAAGGGCCACCCATATCTTTGTACACGTTTCAACATGCAGCTTCTAGTGTCGTCTCGACCCTTTTATTGTGCAAAAAAAAACAAGGACACGTAGACAAATCAATGTCTTGTCCAACCCGAGTCAATGCCCGGTCAAGCGGGGAAGATGACAGTCTCCGTTCGAACAGTCCTGTCCACTCAAATGGGGCTCCTATTGATTGCAGATTGTACTAGTACTGTACCATTCATCCATCGATATGATATTCATACTCCGATGGATGGATGCTCGATGTTGCACAACAACAATAATTGTACTCTGTCGAGAGCTACTACTTTTAGTACATTCCGACCATGTCTCCGGCATCATCCATGGCTCTCCTTGGCACTGTCACCGTGCTCTCCCTCCTTGCTCATTGCCTTGTCCCTTCTTCGGCCGCCGTCGACTTCATCTACAATGGCTTCCAGCACGCCGCGGACCTGAGCCTAGACGGATCGGCGTCGGTCTTGCGTGGTGGCGCCCTTCAGCTTACCAACGACAGCACCAACCTCATGGGCCACGCCTTCTTCACCCCGCCGGTGCCAATGCTCGTCAACAAGGCCGTCGTCTCCTTCAGCACGGCCTTTGTCTTCGACATCGTGACCGTGGGCAGGGGCGGCGGCCATGGGCTAGCTTTCGTGGTCGCTGCTTCCAAGGTGCTCCCCGGAGCAACCGCCGAGCAGTACCTTGGCCTCGTCGGCAAGGGAAATCTCGGCAACTCCTCGAACCACTTCTTTGCCGTCGAGTTCGACACGGTGCAGGCGAACGGGCTCCTGAATGAGACGAACGGCAACCACGTCGGCGTTGACTTGAACAGCGTCGTGTCAACCTTGTCGGAGCCGGCCGGGTACTTCACCGACGACGACGGCAGGAACGTCTCGGTGCCGCTCGAGAGCGCGCAGCCGATCCAGGCGTGGGTCGACTACGACGGCAGCGCCGGGGTCCTCAACGTGACCATCGCTCCCGCGTCCGTGCCGACGCGGCCGCACCGGCCACTCATATCGCACGCCGTTGACCTTACGACGATCTTTAAGCAGGACATGTACGTCGGCTTTTCGGCGGCGACCGGGAAGCTGGCAAGCTCGCATTACATTCTCGCTTGGAGCTTCCGTACCGACGGAGCAACACAAGCCATCGATCTCTCCCGGCTACCGAAAGTCCCCAAGACGCCGGCTCCTCCACCTTCCGTGTCCACCTTCATCACGATCGTCGCTCTGTCTTGCGCCATCACGCTGGTCGTGGTCGTCGTGGCGATTGGTGTCGTGCTCTGGCTGCGGCGAAGGGCGGAACTCGCGGAGACGCTCGAGGAGTGGGAGCTGGACCACCCACACAGGTTCCCGTACAAGGAGCTGTACAAGGCGACCAAGGGGTTCAGGAACAGTGAGCTCCTGGGCGCCGGTGGCTTCGGCCAGGTGTACAGGGGCGTGCTCCGGCGCTCCGGCGGCGACACGGTGGCCATCAAGCGGATCTCGAGCAACGGGACGCAGGGGATGCGCGAGTTCGTCGCCGAGATCGCGTGCCTCGGGCGCATGCGGCACCGGAACCTAGTGGAGCTGCGCGGGTGGTGCAAACGTGGGCAGGACCTGCTTCTGGTCTACGACTTCATGCCCAACGGCAGCCTCGACGCGCACCTGTTCGGCGCCGGAGCATCTCCGTCGCCGGCGCCGGCCTTGCTCACGTGGGAGCAGCGCATGAGGATCCTGAGGGGCGTGGCGTCGGGGCTGGTGTACCTCCACGAGGGGTGGGAGCAGGTGGTGGTGCACCGCGACGTGAAGGCCAGCAACGTGCTGCTGGGGGCCGACATGAGCGCGCGGCTCGGCGACTTCGGCCTCGCGCGCCTCTACGAGCACGGCGCGGACCCTGGCACGACGCGCGTCGTCGGGACGCCGGGCTACATGGCGCCGGAGCTCACGGTGACCGGCAAGGCCACCACGGCCAGCGACGTATTCGCCTTCGGCGGCCTGCTTCTAGAGGCGGCGAGCGGGCGCCGGCCCATCGACCCGGTCAGCGGCGTGAACCTGGTGCGCTGGGTCCGGGACCACGGCGTCAAGGGCGACCTGGTGCGCGCCGTGGACGAGAGGCTCGACGGGTGGTACGACAAGGAGGAGGCCAGGCTGGTGCTGTGGCTGGGTCTCGCCTGCAGCCAGTGGCAGCCGGAGGCACGGCCTAGCATGAGGCAGGTCTGCCAGTACCTCGACGGCGAGGAGGTGATGCAGGAGGATGCCGTGCTCCTGTTATCAGACGTCGACTCCATCGACTTCGGCTCCTTCAAGTCCCTGACATGGTCGTCCTGCGCGACTATGTCGGCCGGATCGCTCCGCGGCGGTCGATGAATGGTTGTTTCTGCGTGATGAAGGGTTTCTTCCAAAATTCAACGCTGAACTACAGCTTTCTGCTCCCAGATCAGGCTTTCGTGTTGTTAATTCTCACCCAGTATGGATCTGTCTAATAGCCCAATAAATATTGCCTGAATAGATCCATTCGTTCACTTGATTGTTATAAGATTCTACTGGTAATATGTAATGTGTCCAAAAGCATGTATACGATCTTGTATGTTGGGATACACTCTTACAAGTGAATGAGATTCAGAGCAAGACTGTATCGGCAACTCCGATCTCAATATTCACAAAATGACATGTTTGAGATACAACCTCCGATCCTGAAAACCTTTCTAAACCTGTGGCAGTTAAATTAGACCGGAGTGAGTAATATAATTCGGGATGTGAATTCAGATTTACATGGAGTTTTTAAGCAGTGTACACAAAATGGCAACCTTAAAGCATCTCCAATCACGTCCCCCAAATGGCATCTGGCAAAACCGCAGGAACAGCCGCGTTTGGGACACGTATGTTCCGAGTCGCGCCCCCCCCCCCCCCAAAACGATGTCTGACAAAAACGTCGGATCAGGGACGTCACTGCACAGCGGACCGCGACTTCTTCCCACTCTTGCAACATCAAACCCGTCTTGGCCTTCGGCAGCGGTGCCTTGCGCGGCTTGGCGAATGGCACCTTCACGCCCTTAATGCCCGCCGGTTTCGGCGCCACCCTGGGAGGTTTCGGCGCCACCCTGGGATATTTTGGCGCCATGGCTGTGAGGCGGCGGCTGTGGTGACGTGTGCATGGTGGTGACGAGCTCGGGGCAGAAAAGGTAGCTGCGAGGGGAAAATGAAACAAAAAGTGGTGATTTGGAATCATGTCTGGTCCGTCACTCACTGCAGGCGCTAGAGCGTTGTGTCCGGTGCCCCGCAAAAGAGCCATGTGTAGTTGTGATGGCATTGGAGCACCAGACAATCCATTAGGCCGCGTCGGACACAGATGACCTTTGTGGCACGCGGCGGCGTGCCCCAAAACGGCTTGGATGGTTTTAGGGACGAGGCTAGAGATGATCTTATAGCTACACAGACTACATATATTTCTACTTGGGATGGTTTTAGGAACGCGACTAGAGATGATCTTATAGCTACAAATAAAAGTTTGCTACAGATATTTCTAACCTTTCTCATAGCAACGCAAGGGCTATTATGTAGTTTGTATATGTAGATCACTTTAACATAATTATAGTTAAATATTTAAGAGTTCAAAAAATATTGATTTTATATTCTCTTCATCTTATAAAGGATGTCTTAGATTTGTTCAAATTTGTAAAATGTGCCTAGATCCATTCATATTTAGAAAAAATAGCGATATTCTTTTTTTTAGGACGGAGGGAGGGAGTATTATATCAACATTTTTAAAAAATGTTTGTTTCTTTCTATCTTCGTCCGGTATTGCACGAAAATTACATCGTAGCGCCCTTCTTCTTCCGCCGGCCTGCAAACCCTTCTCCCCAATTCGAAGTACAGACGCCGCGAATCAGGTCCCTCATGGGTAGCGACCGCAGCCTTTCGCCGTCCACCACCGCCCCATGCGGCTACGACTGCCCGGAGGCGAGCCCGTGGGAGAAGGCCCACGGTTAGTCGCAGCTTGCTTCTTTTCCTGTTTGATCATGAGAATTATGCACAGATAGGCGCTGTACCTTCCGATATTTATCTGTCTCCCTTGATGTGATTCGCAAGGTGAAAGGTGGCTGGACGATGGGAGACAATTTTCTGAATTTTCTGACGATGGTAACAGCCGCTTATTCCGCCCTTTATTCATCGGAGAATTTATCATGTCCCCCAAATTTGATGGTCATTTGTGAAAATGCGTCACCTTCATTTTTTTTCATTCATAAACTAGGATTGACGGGCAAAACAATTATGTGAAAGTATGGAAGTCCAACGGTTTAATCACTCCAGGGTTTACATATCTAATCCTGTGTCTATGTCCAAAACCCTGTGCGACAGCTGATACTGATAGGTTCCTAGTATCCTACTCCCTCTATTTTAAAATATAAGATGTTTTAGCTTTGCGAAGTAAATGTATCTAGACTACTTTTAATATATATGTTCACTCAAATTTGGAGTGAATCTATACACTAAAAGAAATCTAGATACATTTTCTTCACAAATCTAAAACATCTTATATTTTGAAACAGAGGGAGTACTAGGTTTTTTTTTTTTTGGAAAAGAGCATATATTAATATCAGATGATACCAATTACACGGTGTAAGCGTGGGCTAGTTGGTCCATTTGGAAATGTCGAAATAACGTTATTTTTAACAAGACCGGAGTTACATCTTTTTGCAGGTTATTCATATGGCGGTGCATTGGATTCTACTCTAGGATTTCCTCCTATCGGAGCATTAGAGGCAAACCAAGGTTTCTGCATGCACCCATCTTGTGACGGTTACTACAGGTTTTTTCAGCCAGGCTTCGTGGCGGCATTCTAATAGATTGACAGATGTCTAGCTGTTTTATGTTTTTCTCTCTTATGAGACTTTTTGCTTTGTTCAGACGGTTGGTGTTTGTACCAATCTTATCTGACATATGACTTGTAAGCTTATGTACTCGACACTATTTGGTTTTTAATAAATGAGTAAATTCCAGGTTTCCCCCCCTAGTTTCACTTTGTTGACACTAATTACCTAATTTAGCAAATTTTTATTCTAGTTACCCCATTTAACAAAACTTGTGCCAATTTGAACCCCCTCTAAATTTTTCTCTGATCAAGCACCTTGTTTATTATGATATAATATTTCTAAAATGAAGACCGAGATGGATGGACTTATATATGGGACCGTGAGATGGAATTACAATTAACAATAACCAGTTCCTTAAGGATATTCGTAACATGCCTTTACAGTAGTCCTATGTACACATATATCATCTGCTAGTTACTTTTGCCAATAGCACCAGTTGCTCGCGTTAAGAAAAACACTCTGCTCTCATGATCTGTCGTCGACATTTAATAAAACACCCTATGACCAACATTGCTAAACAATCCAAGACCAAAACCTTTTGCCTTCATTGACACATACAATCTCTAAACTTTCATAAATATTCTCAGATTTCACGATATGTACCTGTAATCCACCTATCTGAATAAAACTAACCACTGAGAAACAAATGGGGAGAGCAGAATGACTAGGACCCACCTATCAAAATCCTTAAACAAATTAGAAGGGTAAAAATTGGCACAAGTTTTGCTAAATGAGGTTATTATCATGAAAATGGGGTAACTGGCGCCAAAAACATAAAACTAGGAGGTAAAAACTAAAATTTACTCTTAATAAATGGCTGTGTGCATCTTTTGAATTGCGGTGACCCAGCATACCACTGCATAATGTAGTACACTGTAGTCGTTGACATAACACCAATGAAACACCGTTCACTAGTATTACATCCCTTAGAGTAGTACAACAGAAACATAGCAGGTCCAAGACATGACTATAGGTTACAACTCAACTCTTTACACAAGATCCAGAGAACACTCTAGGTTAAAGAGAGAGAGAAACTTCTTACGCAGAAGAATCAAGAATAAATAACTCATAGCTACCATACTTATAAAACTAGTAGCTGAACTACTGTCTTGCATTGCTGCTATTGCAATACTCTATAGAAGTAGGTTCTATGGTTAGAAATTCTATTCTTATCTAATCAGCAACTTTATCTTCACTTGAGTTGATGTATATGTTGACTTTCTTGACTTCCTTGAAGAGCTTTAGCTTTTGAGGGTGATTCTTGGAGCATAACTTGATGTAGACATCGTCTGAACTGGCTTTGGAACCTAGCAAGGGTTAAGAAGATACTTTGAGTACGAGCGTACTCAGCAAGTCCACTAGAAAAGGAGTGTTTGATGCACTATAGCTACCGCCACAGACCATAGGTCGTAGGCAATGCAGGTTTTCGTAAACATTTCTTCAAAGGTTGCTTTTATTCTGAAAAGCTATGTCCGTCAGCCTTCATGGGTTTACTAGAACTTTCATGGAGTTCCTTTCCCGCCGCGTTCGCAGCTCCTTCCCGGAACAGGGAGTAACAAGTTACAGTTCTTACGCTCTACAGAGGTGCGTTACTTTACCCATGAGAGATCTTAGCTTTGTTGCACATCCGGGCCGCGAACCCATTCACACTTCCTTGGTGTGAGGTCCAGACTAAGACCCAAGCCAATCACTGCCTTCTCCGCGACCTCGCATGTCTCCTTGGTATACGCCAGCCCACCTATTGAATTACGGCAATGGAAGTACAGACCGTTCAGATGCCGGAACTATCGTGGGACGTTGAGGGCTCCCACCCATATGCTGCATATCCTCTACGAATTACCATAAATAATATGCACGCTACGAGTGATAACAGGCACGACCCGCACATCCAGCTCCATGCGAGAGGGAAAAGATACAGCTGACTTCTTCATCCCATTCTAAATCTCATGGTCAACGCGTAATATACGACGCAAGAATCACTGGCGACATTGGTTGTTAAGTCCTAGATAATATGTTCCTTTACCACCGGAACTCTTATAGTAGGTTATTTCCTCATGGTAAACAACCTATAATCACTTTATTATGAAAATAGTGTTTTGTGTCCTTTTTCAAATGCAGGTGATGACAACACTGGATTTGTAAAATACTTTACAGAAAATAATCAAAGGACATGAGCAAGTGTGAACTTGCCTTTTGTGATTGCAAGATTATGCACTCACGGTCTTCAAGACAATATAAAATCCAATTGTGGAAATCTGCATCATTGGTCCGGTAAGGACTAATGTTTAAAGAAGCAAGATGCTTTTATGCATAAGTAATGTGATGCAAGTTGATAAACACGAATCCCGAGAATAACTTGTTCTAGGGTTTGGATACTGGAAAGGGTTTTCTTGGAATGTGTTGCCCTTTTAGATTAAGTTTTATACATGTGCTTCTTATTAAGGCTTGTGAGTGTGTGGAATGCAACATGTATTTATACAACAATAAAATACATAGTATGGAATGCTACTCAAGGTTGCTTACATCATAATTGTTTATCTTCAGGTTTTATTTTACAAGTAATGTCACTTATTAAGAATTTAAGTATGAACAATCTTATTATACAAGTAAAGTATAAAGTGAAGTGTTTACTATTAATTGTCATATGTTGATTGAAGTGGCAAAATGAAATACTTTTGAAGAAAATCTTACTCAATTAAGCAGAAGCATTTAAGCTTTTAAGTTAACCTTATGAGGTGTTCTTTCTAGTTATAGTCTTTAAGTTAGAAAGAATTGCCTTTACTAGAATACTGAAATTAGTAGTATTTGAGACTTATCTATCTTGGTTTTTAACTGGGTTGGTTTGGTATTAAGATGCTTTATAAATTAATTATAACAGACCAAAGTTAACTATAAAGTATATAATAAAGTTTTTAGTATTATACTTAAAGCTTGGTAGACTAAAGTTAACTTTAAAACATAGATGGTATTTAGATGTAATGCTTGTTCTACTTATGTCTTGTTCGCCTTATAATGTTTCTTTAAAGTTACTAAAGAATGGTATTATTTTGATTTGTTTATAAACTTGTGGTTAATATAAAGAATGGGTTTTATCTTATTATAATTATTCTTGGAGTTTTTAGATTGGATAAGGATCCCTTTATAAAATAATCTATATTAATGGTTGATAATTAATTTAATAAAATTGTATTCAAAGTGGTTAATTCATTTTGAATGCACATTATCCATATTTAGGATTAATACTATTTATTAGACTCCATCGATTAATTTTTAGAACTACTTATAAGTTTTATTTACCTTAATATGAATTATTAATTAAGGAGATAGGTTTAAATTCAAGTTCTTAAAATTTTTAACTTTTTATTTAGCTCAAAAATGGAATATTACATTTTAAACATGTAGGTATTATTTTTGTGATCATTTAGGTATATTACATTTATTTTTGTGATATAAAAATAATAAGATATGATTTTAATAAGGTTTATTACTTTAAAAATATTTAATAAATAATAAGTATTTAATTAAGAGAAATAATAATGCCTGATTATAGTTTTAAACTCTAATTATTATTTTTCTAAGATTTTTGGTATTTTATTTATATTTTTAACATTTATCATTATTAAAACATTAATTATCAAAGTATTAAAACTTGATAAAGTATTTATTAAATAATATTTATTTAGATAATTATTATAATAATATTTAATAATAGTTTTAAGTTCTAGATTTTATTTTTCTAAACATTTTCATATATTATATGTATTTTTCTGATTTATAAAACAAAAGATATTAAATTTACAAGATTTAATCATTTTATTTTATTTCTAGAATATTTTAAATTTGAATTCACATTGTTTTAACTATTTTCTAAACATACACAGAACTTTTTATACCTAGCCTGTACCTACCCAAGCCACTGACCAGTGGGCCATATGCCACATCATCCTTTAGGTTAGTGAAAACATTTGTTACTGGCCTTATTTCTACCCGCAGCTAATGACAGGTGGGGCCAATGCCACGTAAGATGCCACATGGGCAAGGACCGGGTCAAGTTTAGGACTAGGTCAACCCTGACGCGTGCATGATGTCATAGTGACATCAGCACGGCCTCCACCACCGGATGGTGGTCACCGGCGGCGAGCCGGAGCTCCCTAGTGACCGTGGATGGTTGGGTTAGAACCGCGAGGACAAGGCGATCCTAGGGGTGGTGGCTACGCCATGATTTAGTCGCCGGAGTTGCTCTTGTGTTGATCTACGGCGGCGACGCTCATCGGCTCGACGGCGAACTCAAGCCACATACAATACTAGGAAGCGTAGTTAGGGTTGTTGGATGCGGAAACTCACCCCCGACATAATGGTGTGGTCGACGATGCAAATGGTGACCGGAGGCGAGCTTAAGATCGCTGATTCCGGCCGGCGGCTGCGGTGGAAATTGATAAAATTCGCTTGACTCCGCACTCCCTTTGATCCCATCTTGCTCTTAGATGATAAGCATGCGGTGGCGCTTCTCCTCGACCCCACCACGCCTGTCAAGGTGGACTACAACGACGGCTAGCTAAAGCTCGCCGGCGGCGGCATTTGTTCTTTGGGGAATACAGGGAGGAAGAGGATGGGCGAGTGGGTGAGGACGAGATGGAGCGTCGTGGTGGCGTTCTTATCCCCTAGGGTGACGTCGGCGGCTGCACGAATCGCAGCGCATCTACGGCGTGAGGCGGAGTACTTGCCAGCGAGCAGCTTCTAGTCGACAAGGAAGACGACAACGGAAATTTCACGGAAAACCCCCTAGCGTTCTTCAGATTTGCTCCGCAGTCCCTCCCCGGCCCCATTAGTCAGCTAGAGAGAAAGACATGTCGGGCTGGTTGTTGGGCTGCTACTGCGCTTCGATTGGCTGCTGTGGTTGCTCGTGGGCGATGGATAAGAAGAGAAGAAATGGGCCACAGGCCAGATTTGTTGTTTATTCTTTTTTTCCTGATTCTATTTCTTTTTCCTTTTCTGTTTTGTTTTTAACTTTAAATTTAAGCAATGACTTTGATTCATCTTTCTAGAATTTTATTTGTTGAATACTTGCAGCAACAATAAGTTATTAAAAATCTATTTGTGAACTTTTATTATATATTGTTTAGGGTTTCTTTATTTTCTTTATATAGATATTTTTTCTATTATTATTTGTGAGAGCCTTCAATATGAATTTAATTAGACATAAATTCATAAACTTATTATAGAATGTATTACTACTTATTAATGAGTTAAAGTTTGAATTGAAAATGCTTTACCATAAGTTCTTAGAAGATTTAATATTCACAAGTTTATTTTATTGATGTGAATAAAGATTAATGGTTAATCATGTCTTTATGTTTGTGATCTTTAATAACATCACCATTAAAAGTAGAATAATGGAATTGTTTTCTAGGATAACTTTATGAGAAACAATTAATAAAGATAGTTCCATAAGCACCTATGATAATGATGGTTGAGAATGTCCAACGTGTGCTGAAATGATTAATGTAGGAAATTATTCCTATCAACCATTGTGGAAACAAGATGACAACTCTACCATATAAAGTGGATATTAAGTTTGGTCTTAGATTTAGGGTTTAGTGCTTAATAAGGATTCCTATATTCCATACTTTATAATTCTAAACTTCTGATTAAGGAATTCCTTTCCTAGATATATTACTTCTCTATATCCATCATCATGTGTTAACATGATGAGCTTTACCTCACAATAATATTCTTATCCACCTTTTATTCTTCTAAAGCCATTTATAAATCCAATGAGCTTAACACTAAAGCTTTCATAATATTCTCATATTTATACTTGGCTATAACAACTATTCTACTATTAACAATCTCTAACCCAACAAGTGGTTACATCTAACTCCATTTATACCTTCCTACATCATCCTTCACTAATATCTCTTCAATAGATGTATACATCAAATTCTACTCTCATTAAGTGTTTAGTATTGAAGGGGTTCGTAGCATGGAAAACAAAAAATTTCTACCGCATGCACACAAACAAGCCAAGATCTATCTACTATATTGTAGCAACGAGTCGATAGAGGAACTCACCCTCGAAGATTCCAAAGCGGTTAACGAGAGCAGATTCTCGTGGGTGATGTAGTTGTACACTTGCCGATCTCAAGATCGCGTAGACGATCCTTCCGGCGCTGCGTTCCGGCAGCGCTTCCGCAGTCGGTCACACGTTCGGTACTCGACGAAGACCTTCCTTTCCCTTGTTCCAGCAGGCAGCGGAGGTTGTAGCACTCTCCTCGCGATTCCGGCAACACAATGGCGTGGTACCGGAAGTAGAGGGGAGATCTCGCAGGGCTTCGCCTTAAGCCGGAGCGAGTATGGTGGACTATGAGAGAGAGCCTCGGCGATCTAGGGTTTTGACACACCAAGGAGGGGGCAAGGCCGGCGGCTAGGGTTTGCCCTAGGCGGTGGCGGCAAGATGCCCTAGGCGGCGGCTATGGAGGGCGGCGGCGGCTAGGGTTAGGGTTTAGAGGGGGGCAACTTGTGTGCTAGGAGGGGCAGCCCTGCCCCTCCTTATATAGGTGGGAGGCGCCGGCCAAGGGGAGGGGAGTCCCTCCCCAACTCGGATCCCAAGTGGGCCGGCGGTGGAGGGGAGGAACTCCTCCCCAAGTAGGTTTCCTACTTTCCCTCCACCTTCCAAAATAGCCGTTTGACTTTTCAAATTGGCGTTTGACTTTTCAAACTAGGATTTGATTAAACCCTTTATTTTGTTCAGCGATGACACCTAGTACATGATGCAATCATTCCAACTTGGTATGACACATTCATGTACCCTTCCCCTCCGGAGTGCCGGACATTCCGGAACCTTCTAGAACATTCCCGATGAAAACACCGGAACCATTCTCCAACCCCGAAATAGGACTTTCCTTATATGAATCTTATTCCCCGAACAATTCCGGATCTCCTCGTGATATCTCAGATCCCATTCGAGTCTCCGAACAACATTCGGTCTCTTACTCATCATTCCATAACTACTCAAACAACGTCGAATCCTTAAGTGTGTCTCCCTACGGTTCGCGAATTATGCGGACATGATCGAGACACTTCTCCGATCAATAACCAATAGAGGAATCTGGAAATTCATATGGCTCCCACATATTTCTACAATTACTTTGCGATCGAATGAACCACTTACATACGATACCAATTTCCCTTTGTCTCACGATAGTTTACTTATCTGAGGTTTTGATCGTCGGTATCTTTGCATACCTAGTTCAACCTCGTTACCGATAAGTACTCTTTTCTCGTTCCCGTGGTATGTGATCCCTTGTGAACTAGTCACATGCTTGCAAGCTAATTGGATGACATTCCACCGAGAGGGCCCAGAGTATATCTATCCGTCATATGGATGGACAAATCCCACTCTTGATCCATGTGCCTCAACCCATACTTTTCGAACACTCAATGCCACCTTTATAGCCACCCAGTTACGGTGTGGTGTTTGATGTCATCAAAGCATCCTTCCGGTGATGGTGATTAACATGATCTCATGGTCGAAGGAATTAGGTTACTATGTATCAGAAAGCTTATAGCAAATGAACTATATTAAATGACTTGATCTTTATGCTACGCTTAACTATAGGAGTATGTCCATCAAATCTTTCTCCTAATGATATGACCCTGTTGTTAATAACATCTCTATGTTCATGATCAGGAAACCATGATCATATATTAACCAACAAGCTATTTTAACAAGAGGCTTTACTAGGGACTCTTTAATGTTTACAAATCACACAAGTATTAATGTTTCCTGTTAATACAATTATAACATGGTATGTAAACATTTATCATAAGTATGAAGATATGATAATAACCACTTTATTATTGCCTCTTGGGCATATCTCCAACAGTCTCCCACTTGCACTAGAGTCAATAATCTAGTTTCAAACCTTTGTGTATTCAACACCTATGGCTTTCTGGTTTGTATGTACACGACTGCTAGTGGTCAACTGATCTCCGGATCTGACACTTCCATGTCCGTGTGTAATTGCATGTCTTTGCGTCTCTACGCATCACTCATTCTCTAATGAGATGGCTTTGTATAATTTTGGTCCTTTGGTGAGACCTTTAGTTCTTTGGGGTTAAAACATGTTGATTATATTGTCGTACAATATATCTTCATAGTATTATCCCGCTGTGAACTACACCTAGTTTGATAACAAACTACTTGACACAAATGCCCTCTTTAGCTGCTATTATAGCAGTCATATACTTAGCCTTTTGTTGTAGTATATGTCATAATGTCTTAACTTTGGAACCCATCCAAACCCATTATTGAACTTACTTTCCATTATATTGTGCCACCCTTAGTTTAGATTGAGATAAACTTAATTTGTACTTTGTGACAAAACTAGTATCAATGTAATTCATTTACAATGAACTAAACATGTATTTGTCACTTCTACAAAATAATCTATTCTTAATTCTTTTACAAGATCATAAGAATATCTTTACTATCATCCAATGATTATCTTATGAATCATTCTGGTATATGCTCATAACATTTAGAGCATAGGACATATATGGATTTGTACATATCACAGTATGATTGATATAAATACTCTTTGTGATTTCATATATCAAGTATCAATCTATGCTTGAATCTTTGTTTCACTTACCAAGTGTCAATACACTTGAATATATCATCAATATTGAACTCATTCAATCCTTTCTGTGCAACAAGAACCTTTCTTGTAGTTTCTATATTGAACTCATTCAATATCTCGTCTATGTACTTCTGACACAACCATATTGGCGTCTATTGATGCCAAACATTTGGGTTTTGCCTAAGTCTTTCATCGGGATGAAATTCTTAATATGTGTTAATGAAAGATACATCATTTCCAATCAACAATATGTCTTCCACATAATGTATTAGAAACATGTCTTAGCGCTCCCACTTAATTTCTTACAAATGCAAGCATCTTCATTGTCTCCGACAAATTTAAACTCCTTTAACAGTTTCATCATAGTGAAGATTCCAACTCCGAATGCTTACTTCAACCATTGAAGTTTGCATATGCTTTTAGCATCCTTTGAATTAACAAAACCCTATGGACCGTGTTAAGCACATGTCCTAGGTAACAATTCTATTAGAAGAACTTGTTTTGTTTATTCAACTACCACATAACAAAATTATATGTAGTGGTTGCTACATTAATCCGTCTAGACTAAATATCGCTATGAAAGATCAAATCTTATCATAGTCAACCTTTGAACATTGTTGTGAACATGTCGACTATTTCATAGATGCGAAACATCCATGTCTATTTCTTTATAGATCCAAACACAACTGTAAAGATTTCCGCAATTGGATCTTATATTGTCTTGAAGACCGTGAGTGCTTACATCACCTAGATGGAATGTCGCTCCGCACGATTTCCGAGGCATGAGGCTCCTCTGAGGTGGCCGTTGGTCGGCCTCCGGCGTTCGGCGGCGTCTTGCCGGCATAGGCTCTGCATGGATTCCTCTAGAGGTTGTTGGAAGATCACCTACTCTGGTGTGACCACGGGTGGTAAGTTTCTTGAAGGCTCTCTTGTTGTTTCGGCTGATTCTTGGCTGGTTCTTCTCAATGCCAAAGGCTCTCCCCTTGAGGGTCGATGTTTGGAAAATGGGGAGAAGATCTCAATTGGATCTGTTTTGAGGCTCCCCTCTCATCTCTCTCGTGTTAATGATTCTTTGGATCCCTCATCTGGATTTCTTGGTAGATCTCCTACCATCGCTAGATCAGATGAAGACACTGGTCTTAAATGGCATGCCCTTTGCTCCTCTTTGCCGACTGATGATCTTGAGCCTTCTAAAGGATTTCTGATTCTTTTTCCTAGTTCTAAAAGGCTAGTTCTCCTCAACCACAATGAGGTTGTGATTGATGCTAGATACTTGATTCATGGTGAGGTGGTGGCCTCAGGCATCTCTATTGATCTCCAGGTGAAGAGGGTTGTTGTCGGTACTCAGATTTTTCCTAGCCCTTTGGTTAAGAAGTTTTCCACCAATGTTGAGAAGATAGTGCCTAGATCTCTGGATTTCACTGAGAACCTCCCCTCGGTATGTGCTCCCAAAGATGTTGCTTCGTGTCGGCCTGCCCTGGATTTTTCATTAGGGCGAGATTTTGAGAAGAGGATTTTTGATAAATTCAGGCATCAAGTTAATTTCATTGGTGGTTTCAGGAAAATACCTTTTTATCTGGTTTGTTCTTTTGGAAGAGCAAATTTTAAGTTGGATTTTCATACTGTTAGTCTTGCACTCCAGGCCTGTTTTGGTGGTAATGCTTCTAAATTCCAGGTGAAGCTTCTGCAAGATAGAACTTTTCGTTTCTCGGTTGCTTCAAGGGCAATGGGTTTTGAAATATACAATATTTCAAAGTTTTCATGTACTTCTTTTGTGATTCATGTCAACCTTTGGGGTAATGGGGGGCCGAACTGGATTCATGAAGAAAGGGAATTCTATAAAGAGTCTGCTGGAGAATGGAAAGTTGTCACGTACAAAAAAGAAAGTGCAAAAAAATCTCCTTCTTTGAGGCCTTCCAGTAAAGGTGGTTCGGTTTTCCAACGACTCAAATTTCCTACGCCTCCTGCCGTTTCTTCGCCTGTGTCTGCGCATCACATTAATGGTGACTTCAAATCAGGACTTCAAGACATATCTTATGCTCAGGTGCTCGCTGATGGTGGTATTAAGTCGATTGTAATGTCGGTCGGGTCTGCGGGAGGCGCCAATCGCGCGGCATTTAAATTGCCTGGTCTCCTTCCTTTTCTGAAATTCCCCTCTTTCCCAAAATGTATTTGGCCCGACAATTCTTACGAGGGGTGGTTCAAAGCCCAGATAGTTACACAATCCCGGCCCATTATTCACAACAGTTTTCACGAGTTCACCACTTCTTTGCAAAAAACAACTGCCATTTCCCCTGTCTCCTCAACTCCCCCGCCCGCTGAAACCCCATTCCCCTCTTGCTCGTCACCGACGAAGAGTGTCGTAATGGAGAACATCCCGATTGATCCTGCGCCTTTCCTGCCGAATGGCTTACAGATTATGGAGGTGGCTGGGAGGAATCGTGTCAAAAGGGTGGTGGTGCCTCGGAGGTCAAGGTCGCATGAACAGTATGCCATTGCTACCATTAATCCCCTCCCCCCTGGTCCAGTTCCGTTCTTGAATATTCGTGATGTCCTGGTTGATTTCCTCAATAATGAGGTTAGAGTCCACTTTAGAGATGTTCAGGCTTGTCCCTTTGGGTCTGCCTATGTGCAGTTTCATCATGTCAGTGATCGAGATAGGCTCATTGCGGCTAGCCCGATTCCATTTCAAGATGTGCATGTATCTTTTGTTAAGCACAATGAGGGAGATAACTGGAGGAGGGCTCAGTTTAATAATGAGTGCTGGGTGATGCTAGTTGGGCCTCCCCTTGACCACTGGCATACGGAGGATCTGAATGTTGTCTTTGCGGATATTGGGAAGGTTCTTTTGTGGGAGAGAGACCCATATCAAAAGGGTAGGATTATTGCTAAGATTCGTGTTACTGACCTGGTCGACATCCCCAAGAGTGTGAGGTTTACCATTGGTGACTTGGTGGAGACTGAATCATGGAATTTTTCGGTTGAAGTTCTTCAAAGTAACTTGCTTGGGGGGGCACCTGATGAGGACCCACTTCCAGATGACAATGAGGACCCACATCCTGTTCCTGTTCATGGCCCTGTCTTTGGGCCCCAAATTCCACCTCCTCCCCCTCCCCCACCTGCTCCTGGGGGTGGTTGGGGGCAATGGTTGGCCCCTGTGCAGGATCCTGCCGCTGATGGTGGTAATGATGAAGGTTGGGGTCCCTGGGAAGCTGCTGCTGCTCTAGTTCAAGGCCCTGTCATTGCTCCTGGAGAAGATATGCCTGTTGACAATCAGCATCTGCCACCTCAAGATGTTAACAGTGGAGTTACTGGTGCTATCATTGTCCAAGACTGGGAGTCTGATGATGATGAGTCTGTCAATGAACCTGAGGCTATGGAGGAGCAGGGTGTGGTTGTTGAACCACAAGGGGTTGGCATTGGTGAAGGCCTGCAAAACATTTTTCAGAACTATTTAGCTGATGATGATGAGGCCAACTCTGATGCTGAGGAGGGGGTAGGAAGCCCTATGGACTCAAGTACTGTGGCTCCTGATAATGATGATTGGATGTTGGAGGATCAGCACCTTCTTTCTCCAAATGAGGCTCATCTTTAGGTTGGGATGGTGAGAACTTTTATCTCCATTCCTGATGTGCACGCTGCTAAGCAGGGATTTTCCCAACAAGGCTTGGAGCTCTGGGAGAATTATTTTGCTCCCCACATTCAGAAGGACACTTCTTCAAAGGGCTCTCTTAAATGTGATATCCATGTAAGTTGGTTTAACTTTATTACCCTCATGCTTGCTACCCCTGAGAAGTTTAATTGGGTCAAGGTCTTTCTTACTTCTCCTTTATGGGAAATTATTAAAGAACCTATTGCTGAGGAAAGTTCCATTTCTTTCATCATCCCTAATGAGAGCTTTTCCCAGATGGCTCCTTCTTGTCTGGGTATTGAAACCAATAAATCTTCATGCTCTCCCTCTACTCCTGCCAGAAAGAGAAAGGGCAAGGAACCTCTTGTTGACACTGAGGTGAGAAGACGCCCTAGAATTGTTGAACTGAATGGGGGATTTAAAAGTCACATAAATTGTCTAATTGCTGATTGTCTGGTTTGTAATGTTGTTCCTCCTTGTCTGAATTCTAAAGTGGTTAAAAATCTTGCTGCCTCATTCTGCAAGGTAAAGGATGGGGACCTGGAGAAGAGGTTGCTCAAGAAAGGGAAGGCCAATGAAGTGGCAGTTAAGGCTCCTCCAAAAGGCAGCATTAAAGGAGGTGCCTCCTCTAGCTTGGGCATTGGTGGCAAGAAGATACCTGGGGCTGCTGGTACCTGTGGACAGCAAGCCAAGAAGAAGCCCTCCTCTTAAGTGTTTAAATGTATCAAACTAAGTCTTTTGATGGAGTCTTGTTGACTCCCTATCATGTGATATGTTCTTGTGATCTTGTCATGTGTTTGGTACTTGTTGTGGAATATGTCTGTGGTGCCTTGATATGGATTGCCTTTTGCCTATGTGATTGCTGTTTCTTCTCTTGGGTGATTACATTATTTATATCACCCCATATCTATACTTGCTTCTAGTTTCCTAATGAATAACAAAAGAATTTGGAAGATCTTGAATTGGAATATCAGGGGAATCAATTCTGAAAAAAATGGATTGCTCTCAGAAATAAAATTGAGGAGTCTGGTTGTGACATTATTTGTCTTCAAGAAACTAAGCGAGAGGATTTTGATAGATCTTACATCAAAAAATTCTGCCCCCCCCCCCAAATTTACCAATTTTGAATTTCTTCCCTCCAGAGGAGCATTTGGAGGTTTGATCACCATTTGGAACAGTTCTCTGTTCTCTGGACATCTTTCCTTCCTCAATGAGTTTTCTATCTCCATCACCTTGACATCTCTCTTGTCCAATGAATCCTGGATCCTTACCAACATTTATGGGCCATGTTTACCTGAAAAAAAGGCTGGATTTTTGGACTGGTTTGGAAGCATTGATATGCCTGATGATTTGGACTGGCTCATTGTGGGAGATTTCAACTTCTGTAGACAGCCTTCTGATAGAAACAAATTGGGTGGAGATGTGAATGGTATGCTTCTCTTTAATGAAGCCATTAATAATTTGGGTCTCATTGACTTACCGCTTAAAGGTAGAAAGTTCACTTGGAGTAACATGCAGAAAGATCCCCTTTTGGAAAGGTTGGACTGGTTTTTTACTTCTGCTTCCTGGACTCAGAGTTTTCCCTCAACTTTTGTTGCTCCTCTTGCAAAGCCTACCTCTGACCATCTTCCTTGTGTCATTTCCATTGGCACAATGATTCCCAAGGCTCAGGTGTTCAGATTTGAAAATCATTGGATGCATCATAAGGAATTTAAAGCTATTGTTCAAAATGCCTGGAATATTCCTGTGGGTTTTCTGGATTCTGCAAAAAAAAACAATGCTAAATTCAAAAATGTGAGAAGGGGGCTGAAGATCTGGGCCAAAAAGCTGCCCTGCCTGAAATCACAAATCTGTAATGTTAATGCCACCATTGACTTTCTGGATATCATGGAGGAAATGAGAACCCTTACTGTCCAAGAATGGAATCTCAGGGATCTCCTGAAAAATCTTATTATTTCTCTATTACAGGATCAGAATACTTATTGGAAACAGAGGGGGAAAATTAAATGGGTCAAGATGGGGGATGAAAACACAAAGTTCTTTCAGTCCAGAGCTACCATAAGCTTTAGGCATAACTACATTTCCATGCTCAAGGATGCTTCTGATCTTGAGGTTTATGATCATGACGGCAAAGCAAATCTCCTTTGGAACTCCTTTAAAAATAGAATGGGTACTTCTGATAAGCCTGAAATGCACTTCAATCTTAATGACTTGGCTGGGGAATGCTTAAGACAAGAAGAAAGGGATGCTTTGGAAAAACCTTTCTCTGATGAGGAGATTGATGAGGTCATTAAAGATCTGCCAAATGATAAATCCCCTGGCCCTGATGGTTTTAATAATGAATTCATGAAGCATTGCTGGCCTATTATTAAAGATGATGTGAAACATCTCCTTGTGGATTTCTATGAGGGGCAAACTTCCTTGGAAAGCATTAATGCCTCTTTTATCACCCTCATTCCAAAAATTTCAGCTCCTTTGACCCCTGCTGATTTTAGGCCTATTTCTTTGCTAAATAGTGTCTTTAAGATTATCACCAAAATTCTGGCTAATAGATTGCAGAAAGTCATCCTTAAACTTGTTCACAAGAATCAATATGGTTTCCTCAAACAAAGATCTATCCAAGACTGTTTAGGTTGGGCATTTGAATTCCTTGATCAATGTCACAAGTCAAAGGAAGAAATTTTAATTCTTAAGCTTGATTTTGAAAAGGCTTTTGACAGAATTGAACACTCTGCAATCATCAATAACCTTAAAGCCAAAGGTTTTGGAGATAAATGGATTTCTTGGATTCAGTTGATCTTTGGTTCAGCTTCTTCCTCTGTGCTTTTAAATGGAGTGCCTGGGAAAAAAAATTACTGCATAAGAGGTGTTAGACAGGGGGATCCTTTATCTCCTTTACTGTTTGTTTTGGCTGTTGATCTCCTTCAAAGTATCCTCAATAAGGCAATGAACCTTGGTCTTCTTTCTCTGCCCACTGAAGATGTGTTCTGTCCTGATTTCCCTGTGGTTCAGTATGCAGATGACACTTTATTAATCCTTAAAGCTGATTCTGAGCAACTTTTGTGCCTTAAGGCCATTCTTCATACTTTTGCTCTCTCCACTGGACTCAAAGTTAATTATTCTAAATCCAGTATGATGCCAATTAACATGGACTCTGAGAGGCTTGGACACTTTGCTAATACTCTTTCTTGCCTCACTGGCACTTTGCCTTTCACCTATCTTGGTTTGCCTCTGAGTTTGAATAAACCTGTTGTGGAACATTTCCTGCCTATTGTTCAGAGAGTTGAGAGAAGGTTGTGTGGGATAGCTGACTTTCTTAATTATGGGGGGAAACTAAAGCTAGTTAAATCTGTTTTGTCTTCCCTTCCCATATATTACATGAGTTGTTTTGATCTTCCTGTCACTATCAAGGAACAGTTGATTAAATATATGAGGCAATGTCTGTGGAGAAAGAAAACTTCTGATGTTCAAGCTAGAGGTAATGCTCTTGTAGCATGGAAGAAAGTTTGTAGACCCAAGAACCAGGGGGATTGGGAGTTCTAGACCTTAATATACAAAACTCTGCACTTCTTTTGAAGAATTTGGATAAATTTTATAATCACAAGGATATCCCTTGGGTTCACCTTATATGGAACACTTATTATTGTAATGGTAAGCTCCCTGGAAGAAGTCTTGAGGGATCCTTTTGGTGGAAAGCTCATCTGAAATTGATTGACATTTTTAAAGGACTTGCAAAGTGCTTGGTTGGAGATGGAAAATCCACACTTCTTTGGTCTGATATGTGGAATGATAGTTCTCTTCAACATAACCTTCCTCATCTCCTCTCCTATGCAAAAAACCCTCACATCTCTGTCAGTGAGTTCCTGCATACTGAAAATACTCAGGATCTTTTTTACCTCCCTCTGTCACAGCAAGCTTACCTGGAATATCAACGTCTTGAGCAAATTCTTAATTCTGGCAGGCAGGGAGAAACTGATAGCTGGAGTTACATTTGGGGCAGTAATTTTTCGGTCAAAAAGGCTTATTGTTCCCTATCTGGTTGCCAACCTGTACAGCCACATTTCTCTTGGTTGTGGAAATCTTCCTGTCAGCAAAAGCACAAATTCTTCTTCTGGCTCTTACTGCTTGATAGGCTTAACACAAGAAACCTTCTGAAAAGGAAGTGTTTTTCTCTGGCATCTTATGAATGTGTGTTCCATGGCTGCATCAGTGAAGAAACCATCCTACATTTATTTTGGGACTGCCCTTTTGCAAGAGCTTGCTGGGTCGAAATTTCGCATGTCCAGGTGGCTGATCAAAATCTTTTTGAAGCTTTAGCCAATATTAAAAAAGATCTTAATGTCCCTTTTGCAATGGAAATTCTTATACTTGGAGCTTGGGGCCTTTGGATTTGCAGAAATAATGAAATCTTCAATAACCAGCATGCTTCGCTTGAGAATTGGAAAGCTATTGTAGCCCAGGAATTAAGATGGGTCCTGTATAGAATTAAGAAGAAGTATTATCAGGGCCTCAAATATTGGATTGAAATTAATTTAGACAGGAGATAGCTGCTTAGAATGTTATCCCTCTTCTTTGAGGTGGATTGAGTTTGTAAATACTCTTTTGTAACTCTCTATAATATATAAAAATTACAGTGGGGTTTTTTGCCCTACTGTTTTACCCTAAAAAAACACAACTGTAAGGTCTTACACCTTTCTCGAGGGTCCTTCAAGTTCAAAACTTGATTTCTCGTGTATGGAACTATCACGGATTTTATGGCTTCAAGCCATTTTACGGAGTCAGGGCTCATCATCGCTTCTTTGCATGTAGTCGGATCATTATTGTCAAATAATGATTTAACTCTCAAATCTTGGTATTTGATTGTTTACCCGACCTACTTGTTTCAATAGGAACTCAGACCTCTGTGACCGCAACCTTTGAGGCACGTGAGCCATGAGCATTGTTGCTGCCTCCGGAACACTTTTCGGCGCTGCGCAACTTTGCACATATAGCTAAGGTTCTTTTAACCTTATCAAAGTTCTATTGTCCTCCCGCTTATCTTTTCACGAAAAATTCCTTCTCAAAGAAACTTGACGTTCTAAGGGACAAACACTTTTGTCTCCGGTGTTTATGGAGGAATACTTAACAGTTATACAAAGACAAGTTCATCCGACTTTGGTTGCAAACATATTTCTTATGCATAGCATACCAATGTTTAAGAAAGGACAACTTGGGTTTTATCCCAAACCATAACTTTATATGGTGTCAATTCAACGGATTATGATGGAGCTCTTTTCAGTGGAAAAACGGTAGTCACTAAAGCTTTTAATCTTTAAAATATAATGGCAGTTTTATGAATTACACCTTTGATCTTACCATGTCAAACAAGGTTTAATTACATATCTCGAACACTCCATACTCTTATGGTGTTTCGAAAAATGCAAATCCACGGAACGATTCCTTAAATCTTAGGTATTATGCTAAACTTGTAACTCAAATATCTTCCTTTATGATCTTATCATAAACTAATTATATTCTTGTTACAATGATTTTGCACTTCATCTTGAAAGTCTTTGAACTTTTCAAATGTTTCATACTTCATCCTTATTAAGTAAATATTCATATATTCACTCAAAATTTAGGAGAAAGCATATGAAGTTGAAATCCATCGCTCTTGACTACACATAATGGACTTCGTACAACAATATGTACAAGTTCCAATAAGCTAGTCATTCGTTCCCTTTTGGCCTATGAACGAAGTTTTAATTATCTCTAGGAAAGTTTCACAAGCGTCATTTGATCAAAATCAAAAGACTCCAAAATTCCATACACATGGAGTTTCTTCATGTTTTCTTTCCAATATAATTTAAACGGTGATGTCACTTCCTAAGTGATCTTTTCAATCAATTTGTCTTTCGACATTTTTAGCACTAGTTTTATGGATGTGATTTCCCAACGAGATTTGTGAATCATCCATCTTTTATGGATTACGGTAATTATTTGAACAACCCTTTTGTTCTCGTAATACCTGATAAAACAAATCTTGAAGGCAAGCTTTGATGTTTAACGAGCAACACAATAACCCTTTATTTGTTCTCGATGAACATCATCACATATTATTTTGCTAATTACTTAGGCCATTGTAGTTCATGAATTCTGTTGTTTCGTATGACGATTCATACCAACAAATTCAATATCAAATACTTAAGAACCACTTTGTTTAATAAGCAAAGAATATAGCCATAACACGTATATCCTTTATATACCTAAACTGAACAATTCTAGTCTTTTATTTTCTGCCATATATTTATGAGATTCTCTTTCAGTATTTCTTTTCTGTTTGAAAGAATCTATCAACATCAATAGTGGATCCATACACATGACACATAGTCCAAAACGTGTATAGTTAAATACCAATGTCTTTGGACTTGCACTTTGAATTAGATCACCATTATCAAATGTTTGGTGTTCTTTCAAATTCCTTTCTTTAGTAATCTCTTGGTGTAGTAAACATTTTACCTACATCAAATATTCACCCTTATCATGGAATTATCCATGATCAAGCTAATTTTAGCTTATAATGGTGAATTGTGAGTATAATGTTGCTCTCCAAAACCTTTTGGAGGATTAGGACAACTAGTGTCTCCAACCTTTTGCAAATTCTCATCAAATATGAGAATATGACTTTTGCCATATTATACTCTATCATGTTGTAACCAAAACTTCGTTTCAGATATCACAATATCTTCCGCACATCATGGTTTCTGAAACAACTCTTTTAGATCCTAGATAACCTTGATATTAAGACAATCCTTTGAATATCAAGAATCATGGAGACAAACATGATACTCATACACTAACTCTTGGAATTGTCACTCTTGTTTTAATACCAATTATTAAACTTCATGAAGTAACCGAAACTTACTGAAAGTTTTCAATAGGACTTTTAAACTTTAGATTAACACTTCAAAACAATACGCTACCAGTTCGTAAAGTAACTAACCAGAATTCTATAGTTCTATCATCTCAATTAAAACTAAGCGCAAGGTGGTAAACGGATGCCAATGACTACAACAACTATGCAAATTCACTTTGATTTAATTTATAATAAATAGTGTTCAACTTTTAATCATATCGCCGTTGAACTCCCACTCAAAACAATATCCCTCACATTGTTTTAGTGATCACACGAACCAAATCCACCACATCAAAACCGATCATCACGAGAGTTGATGTAGCTTCAATGGCGAACAATCAACATGTTCATCATATCTACTATATGACTCATGCTTTACCTTTCGGTGATCCGTGTTCCGAGACCATGTTTATACATGCTAGGCTCGTCAAGATCAAACCTTAGCTTCCGCATGAGCAAATCTGGCTTGCTCACGTTGTATACACTCGCAGAATCTAACGCACCCGATCATCACGTGGTGCTTCGAAACAACGAGCTTTAGCAACGGTGCTTACTAAGGATGAACACTTTAAAACTTGAAATTTTGTGCTTGAGGGATCATCTTATAATGCTACCGTCGTGAACTATGCAATACAAGATGCATAAAAGGATTAACATCACATGCAATTCATAATATGTGATATGATATGGCCTTTCTTCTTGTGCTTCCGATCTCCATCTTCAAGCATGAACATGATCTCCATCATCACCGGCATTGCATCAAGGTCAATGACGCCGCTTCATGGTTGTCGTCCACCAGCTTCAACTATTACAACTATTTTGAATAGACACGCGGGTCTTAACAGAATTTAAAGACAACCATATGGCTCCTGCCGGTTGCCAACTTACAATAAGGAACATTGCATACATCAAATATAGTCACAATCATGGCCATATCACATCACAGCACACCCCTGCAAAACAAAGTTAGACGCCTCTAATTTTCTTTGCATATTTTACGTGGTTTGGGGATTTCAATAAGTGTCGCTCTAACTTACGAACAAGAACCACAACATTGATACTAGTATTGTCAATCACCCGTTGTAAATTGAATCTTAACTATGTTGGGAGAAACAGGCACCCGCAAAGCCATTTATGCAATGCAAGTTGCATGTCAAGCGTGGAGCAAGTCTCATGAACGATGTCATGTAAGGTTAGCCCGGGCCGCTTCATCCCACCATCCTGCAAGATGCAAAGTACACAAGAAGCAATCGACAACAAAAAACATCAACGCCCACAATGACCATTGTTGTAACACCCTCAGAATCGGTCCTATGCAAGTTTTAGCGAAACCCGCCAAACCCGCATAGAAACGATTCAAAGGTGCCCACCAGGCACTTTCGTGCGGGTGGAAAACGAAGTAATAACATTACACAACAGTCCTCGATGGGACCCACAGAACAGATATATATAACAGCGACTCAAAGAGTCAAGAATACAGATATAATATACAAAGATTCAAATCACCTTGAAAATGATAGAGCGTCCGACTACGGACAAGATGCAAATGGGGCTAAGAGCCCTGAAGAATAACCAATGGCGTCCATAACCCTGCCCAGGCCAAGCCGGAAGGGTAACCCTGCTAACGACGTCGATCTCAAAACCTGCTTAAACAAAAGGGGTGCCGACAAAGGGCAAAGGAAAAAGAGGAGCGTCAGTACTGAGGCCAGTACACGGCGAGACTAGAATTCGGCGGTCCTCGCCTACATAGGTATGGTGGACTGGAGCGGCAGCGGCAGCATGCACTAAACAACTTATAGAGACTCGATGCAACAGGCGGCTAACAGAGAGGGGTAAGGAAGAGCTATTCGGATCCAACCTGAAGCTTACACCAAACAAACCCATCCTGGCGTTTCCCCCTCGAGACCAAACGAGGAAGTCAACCGAGAAACTCACACGGTTGGCAGTTTTATTTATTCAGTTGTCGTTGCAGCAATTACTAGTCAAGTATAGATAATCAGCCTGATAAAATAAACAGTGGGCACTTTTAGTTAACCATTCCGTTGTAGTTGCGACACTTACTAGTCAGATACATTTAGCATGAGATAACCCAAAACCCAGCAGTTGTTGGTACTTTTATTCAGCCATGCCGTTATATTTGCAATACTTACTAGTCAGGTACAATGGTCGCAAGCGACTTCCAAACAAGCAATTGTTGGCAGTTTTATTTAGCCATTCCGTTATAGTGAAGCTGCTTACTAGTCATGATAAAGTCAAATTTATAGCACTACTTTAGTTATAGTTGTCTATGATCGAGATACTGTGCTCCAAGTCGTCCATAACCGCGGACACGGCTTTCAGAAAGTTTTAACCCAGCCGGGGTGCACAAATAGCAACACACACACGATCGACCTCGGAAAAACCAAATCAAAACCCAACGAGGCTTTCACGACAAAGCAATCACAGGATTCAGAAATATTTCAGGGGGCCACCCCTTGGAGTACACCCGCAACGAAGTAAGCTAGCTCCGAGACGGACCCGAGGTTTGGGTGGACGGCTGTGAACGACTGGGAACCCAAAACTGAGCTTGTCGACACCGCGGAATCGTGTCCCGATCCTAAACAGTACAGTGTGCTCCTCGCACAATCGTAAATAAAGCAGTAGCATGGCATAAGTACAGGATCGTAAATAAAACCTCGAACTAGTTTGTGGCCCCAAGAAATAAGACTGAATCAAGCTCTGGCTAAGGGGGGCCCATAATTCCCCGTATGTGGATAGCGCGATAAAACAAGGAACAGGTATCAAGTACTCGGGGTCCTACGGGACACAAGTGGGCGGTCGGAAACCAAATATTATCTATGACCCACCGATGCCTCTGCTTACTTACTTCAATTTTAGTTGTTAAACAGGAATTAAAGTGAACGATAAGTAAAGCCATGATCATCTCCAACATTGAACGGGCGGCAATTCTCCAACAACTGTGGTTCTTGACGACACACAACAGCACTGGAGCGAGCGACTACGACGCGCAAGTCCAACTATCTACCAAACAACAGGTAATAGGATGTGTCCAAGGCAATATAAGGCTGCAAGGAATATCACGGGTACGAAAACTAGAGCATCGCAACACAGATAGCAATAGATCAACAGGAGGGAATAAAGACTATAAAAATAAGATAGGTAGAGAGGGGGAGATGCTCGCCTGAAAAACTTTGTCGAAGGTTCAGCCGAAGATCGGGTCGAAGCTCACATCAACTCAACGGCCTTATCCGCGAAGAAGCAAAACACTAGAATAAACACCGGATGCAATATTTAATACTACGGCAAAAGATCGGCATGCTTATGATATGATGCATGGCATGGAAAAGGTGCGATGCAATTAGGCCAGATTAAGCGGAACCAGGGTCCCGACAATTAATTAGATGGTTCAAGTTATTTATCTACCCCGCAAATTAAATGTTGTCTTAACAAGGCAAATTATATCACCGGTGCGCTACACAATTTTAAATGGGGCCAATATAAGGCTAGATTTGCCCGCATATGGGCCCCATATTTAATTATTAGGTGAATCGGCATAAGGCCCCCAAACCACATGACAATATGCATGCATGAACAATTAAGATGCGACAAGTCGTATTATATTATAAAATAGGGTTTCGGGAAGGGGTTCACACATTAGGGTCTCGACGAACTTGGGGTTCCGGGGTTCCGGGGTCGGTCTCAGGGTTCGGATCTGGGGTTCGGTCTCGGCGGGATCGGGATTGGTACGGGAAGGTCTTGGCGTTTCGGTAGACGAACTTGGCGTGGCGTCGGGGCGCATCGGTCTCGCCCTGGACGGTGTCGAACTTGTCGGGGCCGCGCAGTAGATCTTGGCGTTTCCGGATGATCTTGCCGACTCCATGCGACGGCCTTGGCGCTCTAGATCGGTCTTCAGGGTCTCGGCCATCGGATCCTTGAAGGAGGTCATGGCGTCCGTGAGGCGATCTTGGCGTTCACCGAGAGGGATTCGACAGGGTTCGGGTCTTCGGACGCCGCGAGGAAGATCTTGAGATACCGGAGGGTTCGTTGTCGGATCGGTCTTCGGAGGCGCGGGATCTCGACGCCTTTGGGTCGGGGAAGGCGATCTTGGGTGCTCCCGATGGTTCTTCGGGTTCCGCAGCAGAGTACTTGGTGCTCCGAGAAGGCGATCATGAGGGTTCCAGTTCGATGTCGATCTAGACGGTGTACTTGCCCATGTTGTTCTTGACGACCAAAGCCTTGCCGAGCCTTGCTCTTGGCTTGCGTGTGGAAAACACTCGACACTGGCGCGTAGGAGCACAGCACGGCGGCACATGGCATACAGGAGGGTGCGGCGACGGTTCCTGCGGTTCCGCGGCGGACGACGCCGGCGGCGCTGCTCGGCGGTTGCGGGGCAGAGGCGGGGAGGCTCGCGGGCGCAGAGGGGAGGAACGGCGTCGGGGCCGAGCTCGGGCCGGCGGGGCGAGCGGAGGAGGGGGGACCGGCGACGCGCGGCCGGCCGGAGGTGAGCAGGGGCGGCGCCGGAGCAGAGGCGGCCGGGGAAGCTCGACGGGGCGCCGGGCGCGGAAGGCAGAGGCGGAGGGGAGACGCAGGCGCGCTCGCCGGAGGGCGGGGAGGAAGCGCGCCGGCGAGGAAGGGAGAAGGAGGGGACGCCGGCGAGGGGAGAGGCGGGGGCCGCGCGGCGGGGAGGCTCGGGAGGGGAGCGCTCGCTGGCGGTGGCTGAGAGGGGGCACGGAGGAGAGACGGCGGCGGCGGGCGAAGATGGGGTGGAGGCGAGGCGCCAGCGGAGGGGAGGAGGATGGCGAGCACGCGGCCGGGGCGGGGCGGCGCCGCGGGGAGGCGCGGACGCGACCCGGGGCCGGCGGGGAGGGGGCAGAGGACGGCGCGGGGCCGCGGCTGCGGAAACGGCCCGAGGAGGGGCGGAGCTGGCGAGGGAGGACGCGCCGGAGGCGAGCGAAGCTGAGCGGGGAGGAGCGAGGCGGTGTGGGCGGTTGCGGGAGGAGGACGCGGGGAGGAAGAGGGAGCGGGGGAGGACGCGCGTCTGCGGGGGGTCAGGGGTGGGCCAGGGCGTGGGCCAGGGCCAGGTGGGGTGGGGTGTATCTGGAGGAGGTGGAATTAGAGGGAGGGTGTGAGGCAGGCGAGTGTGCCAGGGGAGATGGGGGTGGGTGCTGAGTGGTGGGTGAGGGAGAGAGGGGCTGCTGAGGTGGCGGGCTAGGGTTGGGTAAGGGAGAGGGGTGGAGTGAGGTGGCACGAGGGGAGTGGTCGGGGTGAGGTGGAGGGGGCTGGGTAGACTAGGACAGGGTGAACTTAGGAATTATGGGTGGGCCGTTTTAATTTATGGGGGTGGTCGTTCGGGTTGAATCGGCCCGTTCGACTGCCCCCACTAAAATAATTTAATATTTTATTTGTTTAAAACGGACCGTTTGCAAACCGATAGCAGACAAAACAAAATAATCCGGAGACCCGGGTTTTGCGTTTGAACAAAGACGGGGCGTTTAGAAAACAAAAACAGGTTTTTCCGCAAATAGTTTTATGCAAGCAAATGCAAGATGATGACGATGCTCAAATGCAATGCGGCATGATGACATGAGCATGCGGTCATGATGATGCAATGCACAAAAACAACGCGATTTTCTAGTAGTGGTTTTGCGGGATGCCACAATTCGACACCACTAACAATGGATCTCGCCCTCGAGATCCGCCTCATGGTACCGGAAAGAAGGTCGGTGATCTGCATCTTCTCGCATCGTGTAGATCTTCGCGACACCACTAACAAGAGGTCGTTGTCCGTGATTGTCGAGAGAACACTCCGGGAACAAAAGGTCGAAGGTAGGGGTACCAGCAAATAAAGCCACCTCTATCTTCGATAGAAAGAGGGAACCGATGCATTCCCATCCACTTCAACGTACAAAAGCGAATAGAAGGGGTAGTCGGCATGGGGGCCAATCCATCACGCACCCAAACTATTACTCTGCACAATCAGTAGAAAAGAGTGCAACCATTCTTGGAGTCAGACTGAAGATCTCGACAAGCGAGGTTCGGAAACAAAGGAGTGATGCATACTCTGCATCGGATCTGGCGTAGATGATGTCGTCGCGTCGGGAAACACCGGAAGGCACGAGAAGGAACAAAGAGAAATCCACCAGACGGATTCCTCAGGCAGCATGAACACCGGATGGTAGAACACCGTTATCAAAGGAGGAAGCGAAACCCTGAAGGTACGACGGAACCCAACCACGAGAATTCCTGGACTCGAAGAAAGAGAAGAGAGCGGATTCAAAACACGCAGAGGTAAGAGGGGAATAGCAGAGGGGTAAGGAATAAAATCAGACCTAATCAGAACTATCCAACCGATTTTTCAAAAATAGTTTTGACACTCTACTTCGGCCGTTAGCTGGTTATCCTACAGGCTGGACTTGTGGGGTATCGCAACTGCTGAGCTCTGATACCACTCTGTAACACCCTCAGAATCGGTCCTATGCAAGTTTTAGCGAAACCCGCCAAACCCGCATAGAAACGATTCAAAGGTGCCCACCAGGCACTTTCGTGCGGGTGGAAAACGAAGTAATAACATTACACAACAGTCCTCGATGGGACCCACAGAACAGATATATATAACAGCGACTCAAAGAGTCAAGAATACAGATATAATATACAAAGATTCAAATCACCTTGAAAATGATAGAGCGTCCGACTACGGACAAGATGCAAATGGGGCTAAGAGCCCTGAAGAATAACCAATGGCGTCCATAACCCTGCCCAGGCCAAGCCGGAAGGGTAACCCTGCTAACGACGTCGATCTCAAAACCTGCTTAAACAAAAGGGGTGCCGACAAAGGGCAAAAGAAAAATAGGAGCGTCAGTACCGAGGCCAGTACACAGCGAGACTAGAATTCGGCGGTCCTCGCCTACATAGGTATGGTGGACTGGAGCGGCAGCGGCAGCATGCACTAAACAACTTATAGAGACTCGATGCAACAGGCGGCTAACAGAGAGGGGTAAGGAAGAGCTATTCGGATCCAACCTGAAGCTTACACCAAACAAACCCATCCTGGCGTTTCCCCCTCGAGACCAAACGAGGAAGTCAACCGAGGAACTCACACGGTTGGCAGTTTTATTTATTCAGTTGTCGTTGCAGCAATTACTAGTCAAGTATAGATAATCAGCCTGATAAAATAAACAGTGGGCACTTTTAGTTAACCATTCCGTTGTAGTTGCGACACTTACTAGTCAGATACATTTAGCATGAGATAACCCAAAACCCAGCAGTTGTTGGTACTTTTATTCAGCCATGCCGTTATATTTGCAATACTTACTAGTCAGGTACAATGGTCGCAAGCGACTTCCAAACAAGCAATTGTTGGCAGTTTTATTTAGCCATTCCGTTATAGTGAAGCTGCTTACTAGTCATGATAAAGTCAAATTTATAGCACTACTTTAGTTATAGTTGTCTATGATCGAGATACTGTGCTCCAAGTCGTCCATAACCGCGGACACGGCTTTCAGAAAGTTTTAACCCAGCCGGGGTGCACAAATAGCAACACACACACGATCGACCTCGGAAAAACCAAATCAAAACCCAACGAGGCTTTCACAACAAAGCAATCACAGGATTCAGAAATATTTCAGGGGGCCACCCCTTGGAGTACACCCGCAACGAAGTAAGCTAGCTCCGAGACGGACCCGAGGTTTGGGTGGACGGCTGTGAACGACTGGGAACCCAAAACTGAGCTTGTCGACACCGCGGAATCGTGTCCCGATCCTAAATAGTACAGTGTGCTCCTCGCACAATCGTAAATAAAGCAGTAGCATGGCATAAGTACAGGATCGTAAATAAAACCTCGAACTAGTTTGTGGCCCCAAGAAATAAGACTGAATCAAGCTCTGGCTAAGGGGGGCCCATAATTCCCCGTATGTGGATAGCGCGATAAAACAAGGAACAGGTATCAAGTACTCGGGGTCCTACGGGACACAAGTGGGCGGTCGGAAACCAAATATTATCTATGACCCACCGATGCCTCTGCTTACTTACTTCAATTTTAGTTGTTAAACAGGAATTAAAGTGAACGATAAGTAAAGCCATGATCATCTCCAACATTGAACGGGCGGCAATTCTCCAACAACTGTGGTTCTTGACGACACACAACAGCACTGGAGCGAGCGACTACGACGCGCAAGTCCAACTATCTACCAAACAACAGGTAATAGGATGTGTCCAAGGCAATATAAGGCTGCAAGGAATATCACGGGTACGAAAACTAGAGCATCGCAACACAGATAGCAATGGATCAACAGGAGGGAATAAAGACTATAAAAATAAGATAGGTAGAGAGGGGGAGATGCTCGCCTGAAAAACTTTGTCGAAGGTTCAGCCGAAGATCGGGTCGAAGCTCACATCAACTCAACGGCCTTATCCGCGAAGAAGCAAAACACTAGAATAAACACCGGATGCAATATTTAATACTACGGCAAAAGATCGGCATGCTTATGATATGATGCATGGCATGGCAAAGGTGCGATGCAATTAGGCCAGATTAAGCGGAACCAGGGTCCCGACAATTAATTAGATGGTTCAAGTTATTTATCTACCCCGCAAATTAAATGTTGTCTTAACAAGGCAAATTATATCACCGGTGCGCTACACAATTTTAAATGGGGCCAATATAAGGCTAGATTTGCCCGCATATGGGCCCCATATTTAATTATTAGGTGAATCGGCATAAGGCCCCCAAACCACATGACAATATGCATGCATGAACAATTAAGATGCGACAAGTCGTATTATATTATAAAATAGGGTTTCGGGAAGGGGTTCACACATTAGGGTCTCGACGAACTTGGGGTTCCGGGGTTCCGGGGTCAGTCTCAGGGTTCGGATCTGGGGTTCGGTCTCGGCGGGATCGGGATTGGTACGGGAAGGTCTTGGCGTTTCGGTAGACGAACTTGGCGTGGCGTCGGGGCGCATCGGTCTCGCCCTGGACGGTGTCGAACTTGTCGGGGCCGCGCAGTAGATCTTGGCGTTTCCTGATGATCTTGCCGACTCCATGCGACGGCCTTGGCGCTCTAGATCGGTCTTCAGGGTCTCGGCCATCGGATCCTTGAAGGAGGTCATGGCGTCCGTGAGGCGATCTTGGCGTTCACCGAGAGGGATTCGACAGGGTTCGGGTCTTCGGACGCCGCGAGGAAGATCTTGAGATACCGGAGGGTTCGTTGTCGGATCGGTCTTCGGAGGCGCGGGATCTCGACGCCTTTGGGTCGGGGAAGGCGATCTTGGGTGCTCCCGATGGTTCTTCGGGTTCCGCAGCAGAGTACTTGGTGCTCCGAGAAGGCGATCATGAGGGTTCCAGTTCGATGTCGATCTAGACGGTGTACTTGCCCATGTTGTTCTTGACGACCAAAGCCTTGCCGAGCCTTGCTCTTGGCTTGCGTGTGGAAAACACTCGACACTGGCGCGTAGGAGCACAGCACGGCGGCACATGGCGTACAGGAGGGTGCGCGACGGTTCCTGCGGTTCCGCGGCGGACGACGCCGGCGGCGCTGCTCGGCGGTTGCGGGGCAGAGGCGGGGAGGCTCGCGGGCGCAGAGGGGAGGAACGGCGTCGGGGCCGAGCTCGGGCCGGCGGGGCGAGCGGAGGAGGGGGGACCGGCGACGCGCGGCCGGCCGGAGGTGAGCAGGGGCGGCGCCGGAGCAGAGGCGGTCGGGGAAGCTCGACGGGGCGCCGGGCGCGGAAGGCAGAGGCGGAGGGGAGACGCAGGCGCGCTCGCCGGAGGGCGGGGAGGAAGCGCGCCGGCGAGGAAGGGAGAAGGAGGGGACGCCGGCGAGGGGAGAGGCGGGGGCCGCGCGGCGGGGAGGCTCGGGAGGGGAGCGCTCGCTGGCGGCGGCTGAGAGGGGGCACGGAGGAGAGACGGCGGCGGCGGGCGAAGATGGGGTGGAGGCGAGGCGCCAGCGGAGGGGAGGAGGATGGCGAGCACGCGGCCGGGGCGGGGCGGCGCCGCGGGGAGGCGCGGACGCGACCCGGGGCCGGCGGGGAGGGGCAGAGGACGGCGCGGGGCCGCGGCTGCGGAAACGGCCCGAGGAGGGGCGGAGCTGGCGAGGGAGGACGCGCCGGAGGCGAGCGAAGCTGAGCGGGGAGGAGCGCAGCGGTGTGGGCGGTTGCGGGAGGAGGACGCGGGGAGGAAGAGGGAGCGGAGGAGGACGCGCGTCTGCGGGGGGTCAGGGGGGGCCAGGGCGTGGGCCAGGGCCAGGTGGGGTGGGGTGTATCTGGGGGAGGTGGAATTAGAGGGAGGGTGTGAGGCAGGCGAGTGGGCCAGGGGAGATGGGGGTGGGTGCTGAGTGGTGGGTGAGGGAGAGAGGGGCTGCTGAGGTGGCGGGCTGGGGTTGGTTAAGGGAGAGGGGTGGAGTGAGGTGGCACGAGGGGAGTGGTCGGGGTGAGGTGGAGGGGGCTGGGTAGACTAGGACAGGGTGAACTTAGGAATTATGGGTGGGCTGTTTTAATTTCTGGGGGTGGTCGTTCGGGTTGAATCGGCCCGTTCGACTGCCCCCACTAAAATAATTTAATATTTTATTTGTTTAAAACGGACCGTTTGCAAACCGATAGCAGACAAAACAAAATAATCCGGAGACCCGGGTTTTGCGTTTGAACAAAGACGGGGCGTTTAGAAAACAAAAACAGGTTTTTCCGCAAATAGTTTTATGCAAGCAAATGCAAGATGATAACGATGCTCAAATGCAATGCGGCATGATGACATGAGCATGCGGTCATGATGATGCAATGCACAAAAACAACGCGATTTTCTAGTAGTGGTTTTGCGGGATGCCACAATTGTGTTCTACTCGTGCAACAGATCTACATATAGACACGACTCTGATACCACTGAAGGGGTTCGTAGCATGGAAAACAAAAATTTTCTACCGCATGCACACAAACAAGCCAAGATCTATCTACTAGATTGTAGCAACGAGTCGATAGAGGAACTCACTCTCGAAGATTCCAAAGCGGTTAACGAGAACAGATTCTCGTGGGTGATGTAGTTGTACACTTGCCGATCTCAAGATCGCGTAGACGATCCTTCCGGCGCTGTGTTCCGGCAGCGCTTCCGCAGTCGGTCACACATTCGGTACTCGACGAAGACCTTCCTCTCCCTTGTTCCAATAGGCAGCGGAGGTTGTAGCACTCTCCTCGCGATTCCGGCAGCACAATGGCGTGGTACCGGAAGTAGAGGGGAGATCTCGCAAGGCTTCGCCTTAAGCCGGAGCGAGTATGGTGGACTATGAGAGAGAGCCTCGACGATCTAGGGTTTAGACACACCAAGGAGGGGGCAAGGCCGGCGGCTAGGGTATTCCCTAGGCGGCGACAGCGAGATTCCCTAGGCGGCGGCTATGAATGGCGGCGGCGGCTATGAATGGCGGCGGCTAGGGTTAGGGTTTAGAGGAGGGCAACTTGTGTGCTAGGAGGGGCAGCCCTGCCCCTCCTTATATAGGTGGGAGGCGCCGGCCAAGGGGAGGGGAGTCCCTTCCCAACTCGGATCCCAAGTGGGCCGGCGGTGGAGGGGAGGAACTCCTCCCCAAGTAGGTTTCCTACTTTCCCTCCACCTTCCAAAATAGTCGTTTGACTTTTCAAACTAGGATTTGATTAAACCCTTTATTTTGTTCAGTGATGACACCTAGTACATGATGCAATCATTCCAACTTGGTATGACACATTCATGTACCCTTCCCCTCCGGAGTGCCGGACATTCCGGAACCATTCTCCAACCCTGAAATAGGACTTTCCTTATATGAATCTTATTCTCCGGACCATTCCGGATCTCCTCGTGATATCCCGGATCCCATCCGAGACTCCTAACAACATTCGGTCTCTTACTCATCATTCCATAACTACTCAAACAACGTCGAATCCTTAAGTGTGTCTCCCTACGGTTCGCGAATTATGCGGACATGATCGAGACACTTCTCCGATCAATAACCAATAGAGGAATCTGGAAATTCATATGGCTCCCACATATTTCTACGATTACTTTGCGATCGAGTGAACCACTTACATACGATACCAATTTCCCTTTGTCTCACGATAGTTTACTTATCCGAGGTTTTGATCGTCGGTATCTCTGCATACCTAGTTCAACCTCGTTACCGATAAGTACTCTTTTCTCGTTCCCGTGGTATGTGATCCCTTGTGAACTAGTCACATGCTTGCAAGCTAATTGGATGACATTCCACCGAGAGGGCCCAGAGTATATCTATCCGTCATATGGATGGACAAATCCCACTCTTGATCCATGTGCCTCAACCCATACTTTCCGAACACTCAATGACACCTTTATAGCCACCCAGTTATGGTGTGGTGTTTGATGTCATAAAAGCATCCTTCCGGTGATGGTGATTAACATGATCTCATGGTCGAAGGAATTAGGTTACTATGTATCAGAAAGCTTATAGCAAATGAACTATATTAAATGAATTGATCTTTATGATACGCTTAACTATAGGAGTATGTCCATCACATCTTTCTCCTAATGATATGACCCTGTTGTTAATAACATCTCTATGTTCATGATCAGGAAACCATGATCATATATTAACCAACAAGCTAGTTTAATAAGAGGCTTTACTAGGGACTCTTTAATGTTTACAAATCACACAAGTATTAATGTTTCCTGTTAATACAATTATAGCATGGTATGTAAACATTTATCATAAGTATGAAGATATGATAATAACCACTTTATTATTGCCTCTTGGGCATATCTCCAACAAGTATTTCCCAAGAGGAAAATACTATTTCCAATGTTGCTCTAACATCATTGTAATCCTACTATCTTGTCTCTACTTGACTCCAATATCTAACATTCCAACCTCACATTATATTAATGTGATATGTAATGACTAATCTAGGATACTATATCTATATTATGGTTCAATCATGTTTTATCCACCAATGTCACTTATACTTGGTATAAGCATTCAATATTGGTGAATAAGGCATGATCATTATAATCCTTGGATCTTTTATGGTTCAGGTTTTCAATTGGCTAAACAAGGCTTCTTCAATACAACACTACAGTTGGATTCTAATTATCTTCTGTTTAGCTCTATTATATTAAGAGATATAATTCATTGACTATACCTACTTGATCCAATAGGACTACTCCGGGTAACTATCTTTAGACTTTACTTTTGTAATCTTCTTTGTTACCATATTGATTTGATTTCCTCAAATCACTCCCATCCTATAGATGATATCTAAAACTAGCATATCTATTTATCTCTTCTTACTTCTTTCTTTATAAGCCTTAAGTGAATGCTATAATAAGGACAAGAGTTGATAGGTTAAGAATTGGTGAATCAATAGTTGATTACTCAACGTTGATGAACAATAGATATTGAGATAGGATTCAATAGGGATGATAAAGATTGATATGGAAAGAAAGATATATAGGGAATGATCTTAACTTGGTTTCTTTCCTACTCAACCTCACTAAAGAGTTAAGATTGCATTACCATGATACTCATGGTATAAGTAAATGAGATTAAGGTTGATCAAGATTTAGTTGTTACATTCTTATTATTTGTGTTATATTTATAATTTGGTATTCATGAGCGTTTATAATGAATACTATGTTATGATCACCTAAGGATCAAATATAAATCATTAAGTAATGTATTAGGGTTTAATTTTATTCCATTTGATCTACCCTTAGATCAAATCATGTTTACCCAAAATAAGGTTTTAGCAAAGGTCATATTGAAACTTATCGCAGTCAACTTGATGATCTACTTCAATTCCATCAAGTTAAGAGAAGCTTTAATCACTTTGACAAGTTTTTATTTGAAAGCGCGAAATTTATTTGGATTTTCTATGCATGAATGCAATACACACATCTGTGTTTAGCTTACTTCTAAGCTCTAATGCTGGGATGTTTCATGAATGCAGAGGCCGGGGGCTTCCCCCATTTCGAAAAAACGTACACACATGAAGCTAGGGAATGAGTGCACTTGGGAAAATCCAAATTTAGAAGGTAATACTTGGATGATCCCTTCTTAAGCATCGTTTGGTGATTTCTTTTCTCTGCACAACAACATCTGAATATATAATCCTTGGTATAAATTTCAAACATGAAACAAATGACATTGTATTACTGCTGGACTATCACGTTTAAACCGAGCCGTTCAAGGTCATCGAATGGTGAAATCATACACAACACTAGGAAGCGTAGGCGCGGCTTGGCTGTACAATTTTAGCGTTTATGGCCAGTGCGAGTTAATTTGATTGTGCGCTTTTGATGCATTTAGAGATTCTAGATTATAAGAGTTTGGAGATTAGGGCTACTATCCTAGATATATTGGTTCTAATTTAGAACGGAAGAAGTGGAAAAGTAATCTTGAACACGTACTGATTGTATTGCAACCATACAGAAGCAAAATAGAGGCACTCAGTACATGTTAATTAGATCACGATCGTACAGAAGAGCAGGTGGTATTCTACAGAAACAACTGATCATGCTATAACGTGAAACTTTGTCGGTAGAAGGTACATGCAACAAAAGTGCATCCCGGTCTAGATAATCTTTCTCTGAAGATGCATCAACTCTTGTAAGTAGGCCGGACACTGAATTTATGCAATCGCTATGTGCGCACATCTGGACTCAGTTCTTTAAATATCCCCCCTGGTCCTGTAATAATTAACTTTTAAATATCCCCCTGGTCCTGTAATTACTGATTCATCTGAATCAGTAAAAATTCAGATGTAAAATAATGCACAGAAGAAGTTCATTCTGAATGAGTTGCTGCTGTGTCTCGACTCCAGACGCGACTTGTATGAGACTTGCACATGTACGTCAGGAACTGAGGATCGCGAGTTGCAAGTTGTATGAAAATGCTTATGACTGGTGCAATTACTCTTATTTTTTACTTAGCACAGACTTTCTGTACTGTTGTGTACGGTATAATCCTACTTACTTTTCCCCTTGTACAAGAGTTTATAATCTGGAGAGGAAGAAAAAGGCGGGAATCACATCTCAAAGCGAGCCAGCCAATCCCAGACGGAATCGCGCCTCCCATCCCCTGCTTTCGGCAAAGGCCAACCCCACCACCACCTCCCCCAGGCCCAGCTATATACGATCACCTTCTACCAGGTCCCCCCTCGCCCCCTGCCAATTACCTCCGCGCGCACATCAGCCAGCCAGCCAGCCAGCAATGCCGCAGCGGCGGGCGATCGAGGTCCGGCAGCAGGCTGACGGCAGCGCCGCTCCCAAGTGGCGCATGTCGCTGCTGGAGAACACCTTCACGGCGTTCCTGCAGTTCCCCGGCTCCGGCGTCGACGCCGCGGCCAAGGCCGTGTTCGCGGAGGGGTCCCTGCTGAGCCCCTACCTGTTCGGCAAGTTCTTCGACCCGGCCGACGCGTTCCCGCTGTGGGAGTTCGAGTCGGAGGTGCTGCTCGCGGCGCTCCGCCGCTGCGGCAGGACCGCCGTCGACTGGGGCGAGACGGAGTCGGAGTACTACCTCAGAGCCGACATACCTGGTACGCCCTTTGCTTTGCGCCCGCACAGCTTGCTTGATCGATCGATCGATTATGCCTGTGGCTATATTTTGCTGCTTATTTTCTTCAACGTTTATCAGTTCAGTCATAAAGGTACCGCGATGCTTGTTCATGTCTCAGACTGAAACTATGAGCGATGCAAACAGCACCAAGATTATTATTCTTTACACCTTCGTTCGATCACGCCAAGCAACAAGTTTTAGCATAGATTCGCTAACATATCATCAGGTTCCTGATCTACCCGCGTTTTCTTCCAACATATCATCAGGTTGTCTGATGTTGATGCAGAGGTTGTGGCTATTTCCCCGTTTCAAAATGAAAAGAAAAGAAATCATCATCAAGTGTCTGATGAAACTAGCTGCCGTGCTACTCTGCTGTCCACCACCAACACCTCAGATGCCATGCCACACAGACTTCCTGTAGCTGTAGGAATCTCTGTACCTTGCATTTGCCACTGAAAGATGCTGCGACTCGCGCAAGTCGCAACCATACATAGTTCATGTTCAGTGTAACCTTCTTTGCTCCGTTGCTTTCCTCGAGCACTATGGCCATGGTCACGTGCAGCCTTCTGTCGCCCATTGCTTTAATTATCCCCATAGGCAAATATTCGTTGCGTCTGCGTGTGGGCGTGGCGCACCACTCCGATCCACACCACATACAGAAAAGCGAGCGAAGATTGTACCACACGATTGCCAAAACCGATAAAGCCGCAAGCACACTTGCACTACCCATATACACACACATAGTACTACTCGTGCAGAATCTAGCACTAAATTTCGCTTTTCTTGATCATCATCAGGTGGGAGGAAGTGCGACGTGGAGGTGAGCGGCGACGGCGCGCGGGTGGTGGACGTGAGCGGGCTGTGGCGCGCGCCGCCGGCGGACGGCCGGGACTGGCGCGCCGGCCGGTGGTGGGAGCACGGCTTCGTGCGGCGCGTGGAGCTGCCTGAGGACGCGGACGGGTGCAAGGTGGAGGCCTACTTCGACGACGCCGAGGGGTCGCTGGAGATCAGGGTGCCCAAGAGTTGCGGCGACCAAGCCACCGGCGCCTGAGAGAATCAGAACCTCGACACGAGCAATTGGATCAACATTCCCAGCAAATGGATTGGATTAACCGGAGGATAAGATTTTTCCGGTAAAGTGAAGGAGTTATTCTTCCCAACAGTTGATGGAGACTGAAAAGACGGCGTAATCTTCTTGCTAGGAAATTCGCTAAGATATGGGAGAGCAAAAGGTGCAAAAGATCGGTTTACCTATCTAGCTATCGCATGTTGCAAATCAAACGTAACTATGTTTCAGTTCAGTACTCACTTCAGTGTTACACCTGTTAAATGGCTAATTAGCAGCGTGTGCGCGCACCGCCGTCACTCTCGGTCCTCGATCGATATGATTCCTGATTATTAGATGAATATATATATATAGCATTCGCGACTTTTGAAAGGCGGATTCTTCCTTTTCTTTAGTATGTTGGTTACCTATCTATCGCGTGTTGCAAATCAAATGCAATTAAGTATGTTCTTCGGCTCGGTAGCCACTTCAGTGACACTTCAGTGTTAACTGGCTAATTAGCAGCGTGTGTGCACGCACCGCAGCGTCGCCGTCAGTCCCGGTCGTCGATCGAATGGGCTGAGCATCGAGATGATTCCTGATTAGATGAATATATATGGAATTCATGACTTTTGAAAGGCGATTCTTCCTCTTCTTTTTTCGGCACGATGTAACTCTAACTCCGTCAGTAGACACCTTTTATCTTCAGTGGGCACATGAGCATCGGAGCTGTGACAACGGCTGGGGTTGGCTGAAGTTGGCTCTTTGAGATCCTCAGGTGATTATTCTGCACAGAAAACACGTAAGATGGCCAGATGATATTCGATGGTTTCAAGCAATCATTTGCTTTAAAATTTATGTAAAACAAGCTCTGTTTTCCTCGAGAATACTCACGAGACCTGTGCATCATTGTTTTATTAGGACTTATCTTATTTTAGATAATGAAACATTGCATTTCGGACCCTCAGTTACTGCCGTTGCTATAGTCCAGGTTTGGCCCCTTGACTGTAGTGTACCAGAAATTCTTGTCTCCTCAAGTATCAACCCCGTCTAAATTTGATCTCTTGCTCCACTAAAAGCAAATTTAATGGTGGGGTGGCGGCTATTTGACAAACATGCTAGGCCATTTAGCACATTTTAAAAAACGGCTAATTTGGGGAAATAAAAAGCCACATGAAAAAAGTTAGGAAACATAAAATAATGTATCTATAATTTAGTAATTTCCATATGCATCATAGTTTAACGACAACTCCAAATGGTGGTCCACATTTCGAACACCAATTCTGTCTGAGTGGGTCCGTTTGCGGGGCCCATGGACAGCTACGAGGCTGTGAGGCACGTGTCCAATCTGTTAGTTTGGGATGGCCACTTCAACGGCTCCCCATTATAAAAATGGACACAAAATAAAATAAAAAACAAATAACATAATTTACATATATTAAGAAAAGGCATAGTTCCCAATAAAAAACATTGAGATAAACACCATACTCCAGTAGGATGTGCTAGCAGTCGGCGCACCCTAGTCCTTGTCGATGACAATGAAGACCTGTGGTGGTGGTCAGATTCCTTCGGCCGATAGTGGAGGCTATAGTGCGCACCAGGAGGGGCCATCGACTATGCATTGCATGCATCACGGACTGTTCAATAGCTTTGCGCAAACCATTCCACTTGGCCACCTCCCCCTGCTGAGAGAGCTCAATGGTGGCGAGGAGCTGCTTCTCCTCCGTCATCTCATGGACCACCGACGAATCCGCCGTTGGCTCATCCTTGATATAGAGGACGTCGATCGACATCAGCGTCTAGACCATGTATTGTGTGGCCACACGGCGGTACCGTGGCTAGTCCGGCCACCCGCACTTTGGTGTGGGGAATGCCCAACCCGTGCATCCTCCTCTAGCGGTGGGTCCTCCACCGATTCGAACGCCTCGTAGTCCTCGCCATTGTTGTTGAGGCCCTTCAGGTGGGCCTCGATGAACTTCCGCCAAATGTCATGCTCGGGATCAAACCACCGCTTCCACAACTCCGGGAATAGTCAAGCCACCTCCACCTCCACATAGACATGATGCTCGAAGCGGGGTGTGGGGGCGGGCGCGATGGCCTTGGATCCGCACGGGGAGATGGGGACACGCGACAGCCGTCGCTGCTACCAGTGGAGGCCCCGCCTTGTGGTCATTGCGGCCTGTCAAGGTTCTCCACGAGGCCTCAACAGAAATGCCTCTAAACTCGGTCCTGAAATCACGCTCATTTTCCACTGCGTACCCTAGATGCTCAACAATGCGAAATTCAACTATCATCATTCGTTTCTATGTTTTTCTTTGAAATATCATTTGGAGTTCTAAAGGTTAAATGACACATTTTTCTTGTGTGCCACATTACGCCTCTTATGCAGATGAAGATACTGACTGCATAGATGTGTTTGCATAAGTATATTGAGAGGTTTGAGCGAGTGGGATGTGTCCATGAGGATAGAGCTTCTTATACCTCTTATACAGGTTGTCTCAAGTGGTTTGGAAACCCCGGTGACTCACTTTTTGGGCAGGACTAGTGGCGCCCAAAAATCATTTCTTCTGTTTTGATGCATTCAATATTAAGGATGGATCGCAGATTAGATTCTGAAAAGATAAGTGGTTTGGCCAAACTTCTCTTTGAGAACAATATCTATCTCTATATTCGATTGTTAGGCACAAAGGGGATACACTTTTCACAGTAATAAAATCTAATTCTCCTAACGTGTCTTTCAGAAGAAGTCCCATAGGTCCTCGACTGACATCTTGCAACAATCTTTTATTACGATTATCCATGATACAGCTGTCGAATGATGTGGATGAGTTTAAATGGAAATTACTAAAAAGTGCTAAATTTTTGGTTCACTCGTGTATAGAGCATTGATTCAACCTGATATTTCAGTCGATAATAATAGTAAAATTTGAAAAAAGAAAATACTCCTAAATACGAAGATATTCGCATGGTATCTCTGTAAGGGAGTTATTCTTACAAAAGATAATCTTATAAATAGAAATTGACATGGAAGTACATAATGCGTTCTTTGTCATTATGATGTGACAATCCGTCATTTAATCTTCTATTACAATTTTGCTCGCTATATATGGTCATTCACCCAAATAGCTTATGGTTTATCTTCCCCACGTTCGGTGGCCAATATTTTGGTAATTGGTTGTACAGAATAGTTGATAATACAAGATTTTATTTAGGGTGGAAGCGCTTGCCATTATTTGATCGCTATGCTATGTACAAATGACAACATCTTTAATAATATTGTGTCTTCTTCGCTGCAGGTTATATATCGAGTTATGGTCATCCTCCGATCATGGACTACTCTCTAATGTATAGAGTTTCGCGACTTGTTTGTGAAGGGGTGTACGCGATTGAAGGATACGGCGAGGGATATTTTCTTCCGACATGGATGACCGCATGATCTGTGGATTGATCTGCCATAGCTCGAGGACGTCTATTTTGTTACCACTTTTTGTAATATTTGTCTACTTTTCTTTTACTTTAGTTGCATGATTTATATGGATGTGTGCATATTAGTTATGCAGAGGCTGTGTGTAAACATTAATCAAAGTAATAAAAGCGCCCATTTCTAAAAAAAAACCCGATGCAGATGCTTTTAGCTTCTGCCTTCTGCTGATGATAGTACTAGGTCTACCATACGTAACAATATTATTGTGAGTTTGGTAGCTTGAGGAGTTACTAGTATTGTATTGTAACTTACTCTCTCCTTGCAATAATATAGTACATATAGGATTTAAAAAAATCAAACACGATCAACTTTGACCAAGTTTATTGAAAAAATTATCTATCTACAATATCAAATATATACCATATGAAAATATACATCACGATGAATCTAATGATACTGATTTGGTGTTCTAGATTTTGATAGGTTTTCCTATATTATCGGTCAAACTTGGTAATATTTGACTTTACAAAGTCTTATATGTACTATATTTTGGCAATGAGGGAGTTTTGGCTTAGAAGACTACTATGGGGAAAGGTGACCACAAACCAAGGTGGGGCTATACTCAGCCCAAGAACAGGCTGAAGAAGCAACTTGTGTATAATGGGTAATATTAATTGAATTTAATAGGCTGAATAGCTTCGTTTTAGTATGGGAAGACTGGGCCTGGGCCAAGGCCAAAATGGTCTCCAAGACCGCCTATGACCACTAAGACCTTCTTTCACCGATGTTTTTGAAGGGACTATGAGAAGAAATGGCTCAGATATGGAGTGATCAAGGAGAGAAGTGCAGCTTTCCACGACTGCATCTTTGTTCACGAGGGTCGAGCTTTGAACTTTGAAACACATAATCTTGCTAAGATAGTTGTCACATTAGATCAAGAACGTCACCAGTGGCTTAGTGTTCCAAATTCTATAAATATTCCCTACAAACATTTCACGTGTTCAATAAAGTTTAGCATGTTTGTCTCAATTTTTTTTACTAAGTCCTTTGTTCTATTTGGGATGTACTGAATTATACACCATAGTTCTTTTATAACCTTGCTCTTCATAATGTTCTATATTCATATGTGACTCATTGTGCTAAGTGGTTATACATAATAATATTATAAATTAACCAAAGCATGTGAGCACTACATACTTTTCACAGCTCAATACAACAAATAAGCTTTAATTCCATAGGCTCAAAATATTAGGAAAAATACTGTCTGATAGTTTATCCCCTGGGAGCTTCTCCCCATTATAGTCAATTTCATCATAAGTTTATCTAGATAAGAAAAAGTTTCATCTTAAGTTTAAGCAAAAAAATAAAAGATTTCGATGATAATTCGATTCTCCCAAATTTCTTGTGCGCGCTTCGGCTGTCCTCCACATGAATGATATATTTTTTTAGTTTCCTAACACTCATATATGATTTTTCGCTAAGTTCCAAACACCATGATCTCAGGTTGCTATTTCTTTACCACCCTTTCCACATCAGTGGTCTTCTCGATCGGTAGTTTAGCTGGCGCGGTCTCTCTTCGACAAATATTGACTGACAAGTGACAGATTAGATTACGCATTGGTAGCTACTACCGGCCACTGGCCAAGCCGCACGCCGCTTTGCTTCCTTCTCCGACCCACCGTTCGTCAAGATCAACGAGACGAGACAACGATACGCCAAAACCAGGGAAACAAACATGCCCCTAATTTTGTCCCGAGAGTGACACCAATACCTTCTAAATTCCCCGCGAGATGCTCCCACACGTGGATTGTTCTCCTGCCTGCTTGGATTGTTCTAGGATGGTCCGCCACCATGGGATAGAAAATTGGAGCTCAGAGAGTGACAAACCCTATGTATTTTCTGCCCTGAGGTTTGGCGCCGTTCTCTGACGGACGAGAGCGCCCGGGCGGCCATGGCTGCTTCCCTGTTGGCATTTGATTGGTCTTGTTTAAGATTGGAGGCGCCGCAGTTAGCTAATGTTAAGCTGCATGACGTTCGTAATACTGTTGCTAATTAAGATGGATCGTTTGAACGGAAAGCCTGACGAAAGATACATGTCTGATGCCTGAACTTCTTATTCCATGCCGCCTACCGCACGGCTTCTTGTGTGTGATTTGCTGTAGAGTGTCCACCGACTGTTCTGCCGATTAACCGAGAAAGTTTAGGACTTGTTTGGTTGGTTGGAGGTGCATGGTTACCTTTACAACGTCTAACAAGTTTGGCAAACATAAGCTCTAGGCTTGCCAATCCTACTTATTCAAGAAGCTTAATATATATTCTGAGTAAAGAATTATTGTTGACAACAATTTTTGAAAAAAAAGAGATAATAGCTGAGAAGAAGTTTTGGAAGAGGGAATTGTTGGGAAGAGTTTGGAGCCAATTGTGTGTCTCCAAAGTTCATATTCTAATCAGGACCCAGACACAACCAGACAAATCAAGGCGTTAGGAAATAATAATGATTTCTGCATTGTCCTTTCACCCAAGGAAAGAGTCAAGAATGTGATCAAATTCCTCTCCGTGAAAACGAAGAGAGGATCTTTCACAATTCACTGTGGTCCTATATATAGGGGCAAGACACTCCAACAAGCAAACCAAAACAACCCAGAACAAGCTCCAATAGCAATTTGCGACCCAATCATTCTTGGGAATTGCCCCTGATAGAGGTCAGATGATCTCGAACGGCCCAACACGAGGCTGACAAGTGTTGCAATCCTAGCCGTCCCCTAATGCTTCACAAGCTCTTGACCAGGATCGGAAATCTTGTTCCAGTGTCACTAGGGCAGGAGGCCACGTCAGAATGGAGCAGGAGCTACGGAGCAGCGGGCCGGTCGGCAGGGTGCAGAGCTCGCTGTGCTTCTCCGGCGCGCTCGTCGACGGGCCCCGGATCCAGCAGCTGCTCCTCCACTGCGCCGCCGCGCTGGAGTCCAACGACGTGACGCTGGCGCAGCAGGCCATGTGGGTGCTCAACAACATCGCCTCCTCGCAGGGGGACCCCAACCAGCGGCTCACCTCGTCGCTGCTCCGCGGCCTCGTCGCGCGCGCCTGCCGCACATGCGGCTCCCCGCGCGGTGTCGGGAGCACGACGGCGCCGCTGCTGCTGGGACGACGCGCCATGTCCGTCACGGAGCTCGCCGACTACGTCGACCTCACCCCGTGGCACCGGTTCGGCTTCACGGCCTCCAACTCTGCCATCCTCCGCGCAGTGGCCGGCAGGGACGCCGTGCACGTCGTCGATCTGGGCGTCACCCGCTGCATGCAGTGGCCTACGCTCATCGATGCGCTGTCTAAGCGGCCCGGGGGGCCGCCGGCGCTCCGCATAACCGTGCCGTCCGTCCGCCCCGCCGTGCCGCCGCTACTCGGCGTGTCCGACGAGGAGCTGGGGCTCCGGCTGGCCAACTTCGCCAAGTCCAAGGGCGTGCAGCTGGAGTTCAACGTCGTCGACAAGAGTACTAGTACGACCACGCCATCTCTATCTCCGGCAAAGCCGCTGCCGCTTAGCCAAGAGCTTGCCTCCGTCTTCTCCGACCCGCCGGCGCTGGGTCTAAGGGACGGCGAGGCCCTCGTCGTCAACTGCCAGAGCTGGCTCCGCCACGTGACGCCGGGCTCGCGGGACGAGTTCATGGACGCGGTCCGGGCGCTGGACCCGTGCCTGGTCACCGTGACCGACGAGGACGCCGACCTGGACTCGCCGAGCCTGGCGACGCGGATCGCGGGCTGCTTCAACTTCCACTGGATCCTGTTCGACGCGCTCGACACGTCGGCGCCCAGGGACAGCCCGCGGCGGCTGGAGCACGAGGCGGCCGTCGGCCAGAAGATCGAGAGCGTCGTAGGCGCCGAAGACAGCGAGCGGTCCGAGTCCGGCGCGAGGCTCGCGGAAAGGATGCGGCGGAAAGGGTTCGCCGCCGTGGGCTTCGGCGAGGGCGAGGTGGAGGAGGTCCGGCAGCTGTTGAGCGAGCACGCGACGGGGTGGGGCGTGAAACGGGAGGAGGACATGCTGGTGCTTACGTGGAAGGGGCATGCGGCGGTGTTCACCACCGCTTGGGCACCAAACTAGGCTAGCTTTTACTCCAATTTCACCATTAGTGACTAAAACTGCTGTTAGGAATGCATGTAATCATGACATTGTTGTCCAAGAGAGTAGTTTTAGGTTGCTTAATGTAGCTCAGAAAAATGACATGACACAGGAACCGTCTTCTTTATTGTCCATGCATGGACACGGAGGAAGAACAGTCAATTGGAGAAATGTGAGCCTTCTTGCATCAAATTTGCAGTTGGCTTAAGCAATAATTATTTTCTTGAAACAGCCTTTCTTCCTATTTTATAAATAAAGCAACCATATGATACATGAGTTCAAACCGATGAAAATGCTTGGGCAACAACTAAAACATGCCCAAAAAGAAAATGAATGAAAGAAATGGTGAGTCGGCGAAACTAGGGTGAGACGCCATCGCTCCGCCCTCTGAATGTGTCCCATCACGCTCCAAGCAGACCGAAGCACCTAGTACCAAGTAGCACCTTCAAAAAGGGGAGCGTCGTCGACACGACGGTGCTGTCCGGACCAATGCCATGGACCTAGGATTTCCCCTGATACTCGGAGTGGAGTGGAATGGGAATATTCGCGGTGCCCTCAAGGAAGGAATGGCACCACCCAAAGGCGGCACATGGAACTGTATTCTTCATTGTTCATGCATGGACACTATGGAAGAACAACCAATGGGAGAAATGGGAGCCTTCTTACATCAAATTTGTAGTTCGCTTAAGCAGCTCGTTTTATACCCGGATCAAAACCGCTAGCATGAACGTAGTTGCGCAAATGGATGCATAAACCTAACACCTGGTTTAAGTTTCTCATGGACACGGACTTGGTTTTCTATTTACTATCGAGGATTAGGCTAGGTGTATAATGAAGATTAAAGTCCTCATACTCTACGTACTATTGATTCTCGAAGACTGTGCTTGGTAATTAAAAACCCTTGGACAAGTGAAATTATCTCCTAAATTTAGGGATAAGTCATAAGCGACAAGATTATACCTCATGGTCTGTGGACATGAAAAGGAAACACTAAACCACCACGACCCTTCCCTCGCGCCCCTCGATGCCGCCAGAAGCATCGCAGGTAAGCCATGAGATGCCGACGAAGGTGAGGAGAGGCTCGTATCCCTCATGGGAAGGACATTGGCAATTGTGGTGGCGCCGTGTGGAGATACTTGAGATGCTTTATATTGTGATCTAAGGGACCGTAATCCGAGGACTAATACAAGATCCTTGAGATACTTTATGCACAACTCTACTTGTTGTGAAGGTCAACCTCCCTCGGTTGGGCCACTCTCCTTATGTATTGTATAAGTAATCGACGATTGAATCGACAAGTTAAAACCGCCTAGGCAACACTAATTCATCGTGGGGTTCCCAAATTGTACTTTCCTTTATGATTGCATTGTTGCCTCACTAATGTTGTTTGCTCATTCTTATAGGTGTCTCATTTCATTTTATATGGTACGTTCTTTGCATCTTGGGACCTACGAGTAGTGAATTTTAATTATGATGCCAAAAAATACATTTGTAGTATGAAATGAAGGAAAACTGAAATCTATAGGAACCATGACAAATGTTTCATCACACAAAAGAGATGTTTCAATAAAAAAATCATTAAAGCATTTTGTTGGAAAACAATTTTCACAGTAGTTCGATCTTCGTGTTTCATTGAAGCACCAACCTGATAGTCTATGAATATCAATTGTTAAAGATGCTTATAGTTTTTTGCATGGATTGCATCATAGCCAAAGAATTGGCTACCGTAGGTCACATAAAATTCAAATTATCCTATAGATACACTACATTCTCAAGCCTTAAAAACAAGATCTATTTAGAACTTGGTAAGTGGAAGTAGAGCCATCTTCAATCATGCCTTACATCCCATAACTTCAATTTTTTTTTGCGTGATTGACATTATTGTATATTTTTATGATGTTTTTCACAGTTGGTCTATCTATCATGTTAATATCAATTCACCATGTCAAGATAGCTTTATTGTGCAATTAGAGGAGATTAATATATAAATACTTTAAATACATATGTGATTTAGAGGAGATTAAACTCTATGTGGCCTGATGTAAATTTTATAACCAAACAAGTTAACACAGATCCCAACCGGCAATGGGCAATTAGGGGTGCGAGGTACATACCTATGAAACGACCATTGGTGGGGTAGGGGGCTACGCTAGTGTTTACATCCCAGGCTAGGATAAATAAATAGGGCAAGTAGGGCGCGCTTGCTATGGGGTCCGCCGGCCGCTACGTTTTGTGGATGTTACTGGTCCACTTTGCCTATGTTGTGCTCGTCAAAGGGGTGACTGGGGGTGTTGGCCCAGGTGGCGTTACTCGGACCGGTCGAGGTCTGGTTGGCCTAGGTGAGCACGGTGTCGATGGCGCTGCTCCTTGGCGACGGGGATCTGCGGTGGCGGCGAATCCGCTGGTGGACGGAGGAGTAGAGACTAGCGCTAGGGTTGGCGGCGTTAGCGACACCCTTGCTGCAGTGTCGTGGCAGGGCTTCACAAGTCCAATTGGGCTCGGACGGGTCACGGAGGGTCTGGTTTGCCCATGTTGCTGGATCCGATCGGCTATCGTCATCCGGCGGTGGAGGTAGTTCCCTCCCGCGTGTTACTGTACCGCCAACCCCGCCGAAGTTTCTTAATTTTGGTCATACCAGCCTCGCAACATGGGTCACGGTGAGATGGCGGGGCGGGGGTACCGCAAGACCGTGGTGGCATGTGTAGGTGAGCCGAGAGCGGGGTGGAGCCAGACGAAGCATTTGAGGGTGTGGTTTTTTGAGAGATCGAGAGAAATCCTTGTCGTCCGACACCATCACGGTGACGCTACGGGCGTCGCCGACCTTCCCGAAGGGCGTTGGGAGTATCACTTCCCTACCCCCATAGCGTACCGACGAAAACCCTAGGATCAGTCCGGGTAGCAGCATCGTTGTCGTTGCTTCCCTTCTTGAAGGTGCTACTTGGTATGTGACGCTTCGGAGCGTTAGGAGCATGGTGGATCTTTCCGGAGGGCGCAGCGGTTGCGGGCCATCCTCGTTTTCGTCGAGCCACTATTGCCGACCTTGTTTTTTCTTTATTTATTTTTTAGCGTTGTGATGTCTGACTCAATAGCGATCTCAAATGATTGCTATATTAATATACCTGGAGGAAAGGTCGCAACTAGAAACAGGAGGGCATGATACAAGCAAAGCAAGCTTGCTATATTTTCGAAGAGGTAGAGCACTAAAAGACTCTTTTTGAAGTACGGATGGCACCCGCGGCTGTTGGGTGCGGATGGAGCTTAACCAAACCCGCACCCGCAATCTCAGATCTTTCCCGTAACCTGCACCCGTACTCGCACATGGGTATAGATTTTATCCCATACCCGCACCCGTCGAGGGTAAAAACCCGCGGATAATACCCACCCATTAGTCCAAACAACTTAACAAGGTATTGTAATAACATAACATATAAAAAATGATAGCATATATTTTCATTTCAGCAAGCAAGCAAATATATATTAAATAATGAAAAGACATAGTCAAACACATGATATATGTGAAGAAAACAAGTTACATCCAAACATAAGTTGCATAGAAAGTATATTTTTCAAATTTTGAAATCTCAAAAAAATTGCAAATTCATACCACAATCAGTCACATAACACTCGTCAACTCCAGAATTTCACAATTTTAAGAAAAATGCTATAAGACTAATGCTCCACGTGTCATCTACTAAGATGTCGGGTGGGTGGGTATGCGGGTACGGGTTTTTCATTACCATACCCGCACCCGCAATACCCAACGGGTAGAGATTTTTATCCAATTATTTATCCGTGTGTATAACTTTACTACTATACCCTTACCCTAATGGCCCGCAGGGTAGACGGGTTACTTGTACCCATTGCCATGCGTATTCTGAAGTCATCGAGCCGCAAACACCATATTTTGTTGCTGCATCGATGGCGCCCGAAGCAAACATCGCCTCATTAAATTTGGAAGAGATAAATAATGGAAGAGGAACACCGACGTTGGAGACATCTGTCGCATAGACAATTACTGTTACTGAATTGCTGTGTACCACAAGGCAACCATGAATGAAAAAACGTGGCTTTGGGGAAACCACAACATTGCCAAAAAATTTTTGGAAATGACAACATTGCCAAATACCTAATTACTCCCTCCGTTTTTAAAATAATATATTTTAAATTTATGAAAAAAATGTATGTCCACCTTTTTTAGTGTATAGTTTTAAAGTGTACATATTAAAAGGCTAGATACACTTTTGCACGAAAGTAAACATATTATATTTTAAAAAAAAGAAAGTAGTTTCTAAAATTGGTGAAATGAAGCACCCTCTTGCCTGATGCCAAGTTCTACAGAGTAACAAAATATCATATACTTTGCCTATCTGTCAATAGACATGTGCATTAATCAATGCACTCCTCTTCAGAAAAAAAAAGTGAATGATGATCCCAAAAGGGCCGTGGTTTTTTAGATCTTTATAATTGTTGGGCAACTCTGTTCGGTGTAACCGTGTAAGGCCGAAGCTACGGGCCAACAAGATTGGCAAAACCGATCGGCCCGTGACAAGCACGGTCCAAACTTTGACCCAATAGCCGATTCCACCGCGCACTCGCCGCCGGCGATGGACCGGCGAGTCCAGCGGCTGGCTTGCCGCGTCTCGACCGCACTCGCCGCTGCGGCCACGCTCTTCCTCGTGTACCTCTTCCGCCACACCTCCACCTCCTGCTTCCCCGCGTCCCACTCCCTCACCCTCACACTCTCCCCATCTCTTTTCCCCCGCACCTCCTGCGACGCCGCCTCCCGCCGCGTACTCCCCCCAGACCGCCGCCTCGCTAAGCTCCGCTCCTCCTCCCTCTGGCGCCGCCGCTCCGCCTCGCTAGCCACCTCCGTCTTCCCCCCGCTCCGCGGCCTCCGCCTCCTCGCCGGCTCTTCCCGCGTCCTCTGCCTCGCCGCCGGCGCCGGCAACGCCGTCGACGCGCTCAACGCCGCGGGTGTAAGAGAAGTCACAGGGATCGACCTCGTCGACTTCCCGCCGCTCGTCCGTCGCGCCGACCCACATCGCCTCCCCTTCCCCGATGGCGCCTTCGACCTCGTCTTCTCCGACGACCCGGCGGTGTTCTCCGTCGCGCTCTTCCCGTCTCGCCTCGCCGCTGAGGCCGAGCGGGCTGTCCAAATAGGCGGCGCCATCGTGCTCGCCGTTGACCGGCAGCTGGACCCCGCCGCCGTTGCCGCGCTCTTCAAGAGGTCGCGTGTCGTGGATACGTTGGACATCACCTTGGATGGCTCCCAGGTTAGAATGCTAATCTTGCAGAGTAATGGCACCACCCTGAACCCGCACTGATATCTTTCATTTCGTGTACTGTCTTTCTATGTTGTTGTTCTCTTAGATCAAACATTAGATTTGTGCATAACTGTAACTGTGTGTAGATTAATGATCAAGATTCAAGAGAATTTTATGATTATCCAGTGTCGGTTGCTCTAATAATAAGCTGTGAACATTGCTCTTTTCCATCAAACTTGTGCTGAAATTGCTACGTTGCAGATGACTACTCCATAATTCCCACTGAATCATGGGACGGCCTGAAAATTTTAATCCTCTTGCTGTGCTATCCTTGTAGATATGACGATATGACCCGTAGGAATTAGGATAAACACCTACTTTTTGCCAAGGATGAAGCTTAGTGGAGCCTTTATTTTATTTTTGAAATGACCTTCATAAGAGATTAAGCATAGTTCTTACAATCATTCACGACCATTTCTGAACCGAAATGTGCAACCTAATCTGAATGAAGCACACCCGAGCCCTTTTACGCGAGAACCAAACATCAATAGAGTGAACAACCTGGTTTTGCAAGCCACTCACCATCACAACCTAATCTGAATGAAGCCTTGCATCTGAGTGAAGCTTCGTGGAGCTTGAGTGCTTGACCTGTGTGTACATTTTATAAATGGGAGTACGTCACTTCCCTCCGTCATCAAGGGACCATTCTCCAGCCCTAAGAAATCGGCAAGTTCTCTCCCTGTCGTTTCTCAATTAACAGAAGTAGTCTACATTATCTAACCAAACAAACCCAAGATATTTTCTCATCCTCGGCAGCAAACGTTGTGGCATGTTGCTTTACTCCCTGTCGATCGTTTCCTCTAAGAAAACTCGTGCCATTGTTTTCCAGCATGCCTTTCATGTATGATCAGATTGCACACACACGGACTAGTAAGCTATCAATGCGCAGCTAACAAAAAAAATGCATCACATATACATGGTTCTGAAATGTTGGTCAATAAACGTTTTCATCAGAACGACTATTGACAGCATAATCGAATGCAATTGCACAACAATTGCTGATGGAACTAAACTAGATAACTAGAATAGAGTTAATTTCCCTGTATGAAATGAGTTTACTAACTTGTTGTTAGCGAACCAACTGATCCTTCTAATCTGATAGATATTATTTACAGTGTTTCTTTCCAAGAAGATACAAAAGCGTTGGTGTTTGTAGTTTGTGTATCCCAGTCATAAGATCTTCATTCTGGATATCCGATAGAAATTACAATGATTATGGCCTTTGGATGATTGCTTGTCTGACCATTTAAAATATAGCGGCATTCTTATTATTTTTGGGATCGTTTATTTATTAGTTGCCAGAATAAAACCTCTTCATGCATAAGTAACCGCTGCCTCATCGCTGGCTCCTCCCGCATCCTCTGTCTCACCGCCGCCGCCAGGAATGCGGTTTACACTCTCCATGCCGCAGGAATCAGCGAGATCACAGGAATCATCCTCGTTGACTTCCCGCCGCTGGTCCGTCACGCAAACCCCCATTTCCGCCCCTCCTCTGACAGTGCCTTCGACCTTATCTTCTTCGACGACCCGGCGGGGTTATCTGGCGTGCTCTTCCCGTCTCGCTTTGCCGCCGACGCCGAGTGAGCTGTCTGCCTATGTGGCGACATCGCCCTCGCTGTAGGCCGGCAGATGGACCCCACCACCATTGTGATGCTCTTCAAGAGGTTGCACATCATGGATCCCAGGGTTGTTATCTTTAATACCCTGAAACCGCACGCACTGATGCCTTACCTTTCATTCCATGTACTGTCAAGTAATTTTCATGCTCTATGGTGTTGTTCTGTTAGATCAAACACTAGATTACACTGGGATATATATTTGTGCATAGACTTTTACTGTAACCACGTGTAGATTAATTGCAAAGAAAAATGGAAGACTGTTCATACGCCAATTGCTCTTAGTAATCTGCTAACATTGCTCTTTCCCCTCAAACTTGTGCTGAAATGCTACAATACAGATAATACAGCCTGAAAATTTCGATCCTTTTGATGTGCTGTCTTTCTAGCCATGACCATAGCGATTAGGATCAGCATCAGGTCAATGCAGATTTTTGTGAACATATACTCATATGCACCCTGTTCGTGAGTTATTAAACTCTGTTTGGCGTTTGAAATCGTGCATTCAAACAGTTCTAAACGTAATTACGTATACAGACATCTGTGAAAAATATAATGCGCTGTAAAAAACATAAACAAAAAGATGGAGCTTGACCTATGTGTTTGCTTCATAGTGCTACCGAGTTACCGACCACCGACCACTTGTTAAATGAGCTCCAAACTTGAACAGGTGCTTTAGAGATGCTAGCTTAATAGTCGTAGTGGTGGTAAACTGGTAATGGCAGATGGCTGAACGTGTCTAATAGCTGTTCATATTCAGATGCGCACTTCGTTAAAAGCGAAAAAACTTCAGTTTTAATAACAAAATGCATCATGTATCGTCCTGAACTATTGTTCCATTCTAAAAGCATTTTACGAGACAGACTGTTGACTTCATTACTGAAAGTTAAAAATGCTTATTTGGGAATTAACTGAATAGAAAGTACTAGTAGTATTTTTCTTTGCTGAAAAATATGTCACTACTCCTTGATGACCGACTCATTGCTTGCGAACCACACTGTTGACATTATAAATTGGATGGAACTTGCTCAAGGGAAACTAAACAAGAGAGAAAGCAGTTGATTTCCCTGTCTGAGGTGAGGATTTTTTTTCCGATAAACATATTATACAGTATTTCTTTGCACATGATGCAGGCATAAATGTTTGTAAAGCGGGTGTGATTCATATTTGTGGTTCACGAATTCTTCATCCTGGATAACTAAGTTTTGAAGACGACTATGTGAAGATGATTGCTTGTTTACCCCTTTTATTATTTCGAACATAGCAGTGTCATATTATTATTTTTCTTTTGCTGCACCGTGCATTCTCTTATTATTCTTGAGTCTTTCATAAAGTTAAACAGTGTGTGGATAAATTCTGCATCTTTACCACTGGTGACTGGCTGGTCTGGGTGCATGAATCTCCAGCAGCAAAAATGTGCTGGGGAATGGCAGAATGATTGGCATCATCTGGGTGACAAGACATGTGCTGATGAATGAATGTCCTTCCCAGATTCGCCATTGACAAACTGGGGCGAATGTTTATTCTTGCCGGCCTCTGCTCATGGGCGACATCTCGAGGCCCAGCAGCTTATCCTGGGTCTATAGGCTACAAATGGTACAATCCGGATGCAGCACAGACTCGTACTACAACAGGCGGGCCCAAGAAATAGAAGGGCCCCGTTCCAGACCGGAAAGGAGAGTCCAGTGCACATGGCTGCTAAAATGGATTAGATGGAGATCAACAAATATCCTAGATTCTCCACATCTTCGGTACGTAGTAGTACAAAGTAAAGGCTGCTGAATCTAGCATCAGAATTATTCCTCACGTGTCAATAATACTAAGCAGGGAGGGGGGAAACAGTGAAATGATTGGAGGAAGAACAAAGAGCGCATTTGCGCTCCAACTTTGTTGATTAGAGTACAGAAACTTCCTTGGCTCGGTGTGCCCATTCATGATTCATCACTGAGTGAGTGCCGGCCCATATGCTAAGCGTGTGCTATAAATCCTAGGGCAAGATGACAAGGCGAGAACTGTGACGACCGTGATGGCCTAGTTGCGATCGTGCACCCGTCTCTGTCAACAAACCCCACTTCGTGCCTAAACCCGGACATGCATTCGTGCATGGACGCAGCTGCCGGGCGGCCGGGCGTGCGGGTTTCGAGCTGTTCGCTGTCGTTAGGTAGGGACGGCCGTCGCCGTCGGTGACGGCGACCCCGGCCGGGATCTCCGGCGCCTGGCGAGATCGGAATGTTTCCGCATGTCCGGCGTCGCAGTCGCACGAGCGGGCGTCCTCGTTCGTACGTGGTCTCTGTACGTGCGCATACGATACGAGTCGTACGTGCAGTGCTCGTGTCCCTCGGCGGCCTGCGTCGATCTGTCGATCGCTGGCTGCTGCCGATCTTCTCTTTCGACGTCCGTGATGCGCCTTACACTCTTGCATGCACGTGGCACATACTATACTGCAATGCCAACAAGCAAGCGAGCGACAGGAGTACCTCTCAGGCTGTCACCTTTGTCCATACACGTCATGACGACGCAAGAAACGTCACCGATCATGCTGTAGCCAGGTAGCTAGCTACCCACAAAAACTGCTAATTAACCACGATAACGGTTAACCACTCTATCTCTACGTGGAGCGAAATCCGAGTGCACGGGGACACGATTACCATGACACCTAAGAACTAGGATATCCGATTATCTGTTTGTATATATATTCTGCAACTATATTGATCTAAAATATTTTGCAACTACTACCTTCGTTTCAGGGCTTAAGACACAAACGTTTTTTAAAGCAAAGTTTGATCGAAAGAATTGAACAACAAAATCTTAATTATTATACATAATTAGTACCATTGAATTCGTATTAAAAAATATTTTCCAGTGATACTAGTTTTATACCAAAACTCTTTACGTATTTAGAGTAATTCTTAATCAAAGAAAAACACGCAAAATAAAGACGTCTTAGACCCTAAAACGAAGAGAGTACTACACGAGCACTCCATACACGCTTACTATTTAGTAACTTCTTACCTACAGATCTTATCAGTTCTGCGCCAAAGCTACCTACCTAGTGAGCGCACGAGACTAATACGTAACTGTTAAAATATTCTAGCAGCTACTTTGCAAAAGCATACATGCATGCATCTCCTGGTAAGCACGGCAATTTAAATAAAAATAACCCATTTATATAACAAATTTAAATAATAAATCTTCTGTCAAACTATTTCACAATGTCTAACCCTTTTCTATAACTCCAGCTCGCACGGCGTCGCACACACAAGTGCAACTCCAGCTTCCATGACGCTGCACATTTGCCATGCTGGCAGCCTTGAGGTCGTGTCGCGAGGATGTGGGCCTAGACTCGAACGTGCAACACCAAGGTGGACAGAGCTACACCCAAGCTTGCAACGCCGTGCCGGGCGGCGCCGCACACTTTGTCAGCATGTGGTCCAGCCCGGAAATGCGGCGCCCCGTGGGCTTGAGCTGCATCATAGCTTGCGGCGTCGTGCGTGATGGCGCCACACGTTAGACGGCACTTAGCCGCGTGCGGCCTCCCAGCTGGTAGTAATCGCGTGAGAAAATCCGACCATTAAGGTGCCTAACGTACGCATATGAAGCTACTACTAGTAGTATATACCTGGGCAATGATCATCTGGACGCCGCCGACCATGAACAGCACCTTGCGACCGTAGCGGTCGATGACGAGGGCGGAAAGCATGAGGACACCCAGTTTGGTGGCGCCGAGTATGACAACGCCCATGAGCGCGGCGTCGCTGCCGAACCCGACAGTGCCGAACACAAGCGGGGAGAAGAAGGAGAGCACGATGACGCCGGTGAGCTGGAAGAACATGGGCACGGCCACGGAGAGCACCAGGTGAGGGCGGTACTCGCGCCTCGTGGCCATCCGGCGGACCGCGCCGTCCTCGCTCTCGCGCGCCGACTCCACGGTGCGCGCGATGTCCTTGAGCTCGGCGTCCATGTCCACGCCGGCCCCACGCACGCGGAGGAGCGTGCCGCGGGCGTCCGCGGACCTGCTGCGCATGACGAGGCTGTTGGGCATGTCGGTGAGGAAGAGGGCGCCCAGGAAGATGAACACTGCTGGCGCGCCCACGAGGCCGAGGGAGAGGCGCTAGCCCCAGGACATGCGCGTTGTTGCGTAGTTGACGAGGTTGGCGATGAGCACGCCGAGGCCGAGGAAGAACTGAAAGCCCACGGTGAGGGAGCCGCGCCGCCACTGCGTCGGGGCCATCTCGGCAAAGAACAGGGGAGCGTCCTGTACAAAAGTGGACGCGAAATCATCATCTTTGATGCTTGATCAACAGTGCATATTGCGTTCTACCTTTTTTTAGCGAAGAGATTCTGACAAGTAGAAGTTCAGTTGCCAGCCCCGTCTCCAGGATTTGGGGGCCCCAGTGCGAATTATAAAATAGGATTCTATTTTTTATTCAAATTTAATAACTACTAAAATAAAATTATATATTTATTTAATTATATAACTTTAAAATATGTTATTCTATACGATGTTCAGAAATATTTCAAGTATTCATTCTAAAAAAGTAAATATAGCACTCAGGTGATAAACAAACTTCATGTTCTATCAAAAAGAACATCTTATTTTCTTCTTTCCAGCACCGGATTAAAACTTGTCTTCTCATGATTCGTCTTGTTTCACAAATTAACAAAACAAATCAATGTAAATAGATGAGTTGTAACTGTCATACCTTGACATGTGAACGTGATCGCTGATCGGGAGACTCGTCGGCGTCAAAGGTAAGCTAGTAAAGCTTGCAATGACAAGGATCAAGAAACAACGTAGGATTCATACGTTCAGTTCATACAATCAACCTTGATTTATCTGCTGCTTTACATATATATACTAGGGTCACACAATTAGGTCTACAGACAATCACACAACTAAGCCTGCAGCCAGTCAGACATTAAAGATTCAGAATTTTAGAATTCAGAGAAAGGCACATAGAAGCCTACTAGCTAGTACTCCTACAAGGTAGCTGGATCGATTTGCTGCTTCCCAGCTGTATCACTAGAGAATCAACCGGAGCCATGAGCATTGAGTGACAATCAGGTATGAAATCACTAGAGAATCTAGAATGAGTCCGTAACTGCATTCTGTAGTCTGGGCTTGGAGCCTTCCCTCGATAAATCGATCTGCCGGCAAGGAGCCAAGGAGACGACACAACAAGATTACAAGAACATGGATCGTTTTAATAAAAATAGTGGTGCGCAGGCTGGTGTAGATGCTACAGATTTTTTAAGCACCTGAATATATAATTCCTGCCGCTGAAGTCGACCATGTGGAACACCGACCCGACGCGAGAACTACAGCCTAGGCAGAACGGGGGTGTCGATCGCGACCTGAGACGGATCAATCGCTGATCTTTGGGACAGTTAGCTAAACAAGTGTCCAACGAGCTGGGCCGCTATTGGTTTGCAGGCAATCGGGGGGCTCTGGAATTCAGGGGCCCTGTTCGGTAGCTCACTTCGAACCTGCCCATCGACGGGCCTGTCAGTTGCCGTGGGATGAGATGATCACTAGACCTTGGCAGTGAGGTGTACTATAATCAAGCTCTCCTAATCAGTTTTTTTCATCTAACTAACATTTTTTCTTGTTTTCGTGGCTAACAACCAGCTGAGCCTGAGTCAGTGTCAAACCAGCCATTGATTGGGCCCAAGATGGCATGCCACTAAGCTGCGGCGCCCTTCACCTAGACAAAGTGTCGGTACCAAAAGTTGTCGCACCTACCTCACACAACGCCAAAATTTCGGGCTAGGAGGACGCACGCGGCTAAATGCCATCCAACGCGGCGCCACCACGCACGGCGGCGCAAGCTGTGAAGCGGCTCCAGCCCACAGAGCACCGCACTTCCAGGCTGGGACCCAGTCCTATATGCTGGCAAAGTGTGCGGCGCCGCCCGCCGTGGTGCTGCAAGTTTGGATGTAGCTCCGCCGACCTTGACGCTGCATGTTTGAGTCTGGGCCCACGTCCTCGCGACACGTTCTCAAGCTTGCAAGTGTGGCAAATGTGCAGCGCCATGGAAGCTGGAGTTGCACATATGTGTGCGGCGCCGTGCAAGCGGGAGTTGCAGAAAAAGGTTAGACGTCGTGAAATAGTTTGGCATAAGGTTTATTATTTAAATTAGTTATACAAATAGGTTATTTTTTGTTTAAATTGCCGGTAAGCACGTACTGGCAGCAAGCTAGCTAGGTACACGCAGGACGAACAACAAAGCGAACACCGATAGAAAAAGACATGAATGTCCCGGGGAAACAGTGAAGATAAAGCAAACTTTTTCAAGGCGAAAAAAAAAGATACGGTCGGACGGTTGGGTAAAACCGCAGCACGCGGAACAAAATACCTGGCACGTTCTCATTCCGATCCACACCTCAGCTCCCTAGCTAGCTAGTAGAGAGAAAAGCACACCGTGCCTTTCCCTCGTTCCCCGCATGGCTCTCGTAGCTCAAGGAGAGAGGTGGTGGTGGTGGTGTAAGCCTCTCCGATCTATGTCCTTGTGGTGTCACCTCATCATGCACGGTCGGCCCGGACCCTGGATCGCAAAGCTGGCTAGACCGGTACCGGTACGAGCTAGTAGTCCCGAAGACTTGACTTGGCCTGGGTGGAGGAGTGACCGACTTGGTGCATCTGACCCTCGTCAGGAATCCGCCTCTTTTTTTCCCCTCCCTCTCCACGCAGATCATGAGGAGCTCGAGTCGATGCATGCAACACTTGCCTATAGCTATGGAACGGATGTCAATCAATCTACTCCACTTTTGGGTTCTGCTTGTGCTTCACATGCTCACCTGCATGCACCAACCAGGCCGAACGTGCCCGCGTGCCGGTTAATTACTAGCTACTCCCTCCGATTTCAAAATATAATATGTTTTAAATTTGTAAACCAAATGTATCTAAACATATTTTAGTGTGTAGATTTATTTAAACCTAGACACTAAAAGATGTCTAAATACATTAACTTCACAAATTTAAAACATCTTATATTTCCAGACGAAGGAAGTAGTAGCTAGTTTCGATCCATCTTTTTTTTTTGCGATCAGTTTCGATCCAGCTTTTAATCCACCACCCAGATAAACCCCGTTGCATATTTACCTTGTTGCGGAATGGAGAGTTTTCCTGAAAAGATAGGACGTTGGTGAAAAGTTTTGCCAGAGAAAATGCACAATGCATGGCGCTAGAGAGCGACATGCGAAGGACCAACGGCGACACGAGCGGCGTTTTTCGTCATGGCGAATTAACTAGTTTCCCCCCAAAAAAGGGCACATGGGGAAACAGCCTGAAAGAGGGAGAAACGTGTTACTACTACTTTTTAGAAAAACTAAAAAGCTTAGCGTTTTGATTCGTCGATAAAAAATGAGTTTGGTTTACAAGCCTAAGAAAAGGCTGAACACCTATATTTACAAGTCTAAGAAAAAGTTGACACACCCAACACTGAAAACAAGGCTGCAACTACGGTCAAAATCCGTCGAGTGCTTCTCTAAAATGCTACAGAATGAGCTCCTCCGCTAAACAGAACTCTTGCCGATGAAAATTGCACCGGTTGTGCATTGTCGATCTTTCCAAGAAATTGCCAGTCGGAACCAAGACACGTTCCGCCTGAATTCCACGAGCCAACAAAGGCTCAGCTGGAAGCATTGTTACTCTGGCATCAGCCCAAGTCCGGGGTACATAGTTGGCGCAATGGCAACTTCCTTGCAACCTGCCCTCAACAGACGCAAGCGTGCGGTCTCCACCAGCCTTCCATCAAGTACAGAGGCCAACCCATCACCGCTCATCCGGAGGCTTGCTCGCTCCGCCTGAGGAAGATCCTCGTCGCGCATGTCGCGATACCACTCGAGAGGCCGGCACACCATCACAGCAAGACAGCTCCTATGTGGCCAACACCGAGATTCATGGGAAAGAACTACAATGTGATCCAGATTCAAGACCCCAAGACGACGCCTCCATGGAGGGTATGATGTCAAGGACGCCGTCATCGCCCGATCTTGCGAGCCAAATCTAAGGTTTTCACCCGGTTTTCGCCGCCGTCGCCCGATTCTGGGCGAGGGAGGTGCCAAAACTCCTCGATGATGCCTCAGTGGAAATGGCATCCTCAGGCGTCGCCGTCATCAGCCCTGGAAGGAAAGGCTTTCGCCTGAAGCGTAGTACCTCATCCCCTCAACTGAACACTTTCCTTTCCTCTCCTCGAGCTCTCTCGATGGCCCTTCCCACTCCACTAGCAGCATGTGTTACGTGCCTGATCGGGGAGGACATGCCCATGAGGTGTAAACCGTCTAAACACGGCACCACCGAGCCGCAAGCAGCACAAATTTCATTATGGGAGGAGTCATTAAGAGAAAAAAAACAGTATCGGTTGTTTTTGGGCCGCATTGAAGGTTGCCCGTGAAGAAGTGATGTAGCCGGACGGATATCCTCCTGCAAGTTGTGAGTGTATGGCGCGTACAGACCGGAAAAGGCCGGCCCATCTAGAGAGAGACATACACACGACTAAACCTGGAATTGGATTAAGGATGTCCAATGGGCTTTGGACTTAAAAATTGTGGACACCGTTGTACTGGATCTCCCTTGACATGGATAATAGTGGATATTAATGTCCAGAAATATTAAATGGATTTTGGACTTTAGAATTGGATAGTCCAATATCCAATGGACATCCACACAACTCGCATCTTCCACCCCAACTTTGCATGTGGATGCATTGTTCGTGCATGTCGATGCAGCCCGGCTCACGCATGTTGAGCATTGGCACCTAATCGTTGCTCCCTGCCCGGCTCGTGCCTTTTGCTGGTCTGGTGCATGCGCGCAATAATCGGCCATTGCCAATAGTCCATTTGGACTTTGGATATCCAGTACTATAGCAATATGGATTTGGATGGACTTGGATAGCATAAGGACATGAAAACGTGGATTGAGCATGGATTGGAACGTTGTGGACTGGATACTAATTGCATGTTAGCATTTTGGATTTGGACTGTGATCATCCAGTTCCAGATTTACACACGACACGACATGAGCGTGTGCAGTAAATCGGGCAGCCGACATTCCTTTCCACGATCGATCCATCAGGCGCGCCCACAAAACAACACGACAGGTCCCCACCGCACACGGGCGCGCGGTGGGTCAATTAGTAGGCAGAATGGACGAAAATAACCTAAAAAAATAATAATTTCACGAAATGAACTCTGGCCAGAAGAAATTCACGGAACTAACCCCTTTTGCAGCGCCACACAGCGTGGCGCCGCACCCTGAAGAGCGGCGCCACTAGACCTGGCGCCGCGCACCTGCCAGCGTGGAGCCCCGCGGGCCCGGTCCCGATAGTGCGGCGCCTTGTAGCCTGGCGCCGCACTGTGTAGTGCGGCGCCGCACTTTAGGTCATGTACCAGCGCGCGAGCCAGCCCTCCCAGACCCATCTCATTGCCTTCCTCTCCCAGGCTCGAACAGACGGCGGCGGCGGCGGCTCTCCACGTAATCTCCCCCCCCAAGCCAGATTGGTGAATTTCTTCCAAGATTTGTGCTCCCAATCCCCTCCCCCAGGTATTCTCTCTAATCCCTCTCAATTACATCCACAAATTTCTCCTTTTTTCTCCCTTATTTGCAATTTTTGGTCTAACCCTAGATTGGATGGTGAAACCATAGATTGTATGAACCATTGCCATGTTTACTTGATCTTTAGGTTTAGGAATGCTTGTAAGTTGGATCTTGAAACCCTAGATTGCAATATTAGGAATGCATGTAAAACCCTAGCTATTTTGGGATAGTGAAACCCTAGAATTATAGGTAGAGTAGGAGGAAATTTTTGTTCGTGTTAGAACTAGATGCTAGATGCTAGAACTATATGTGTCAACTATAGTTGGAATAAGATGGACATTTTGTAATTGTTCTTATTCTCTCTATTGTTTTGAATATGTAGGATGGCTCTAAACCCCCTTCTAAACAATGCTCACTATGATGTTCAACACCGTGCCTACAAGATGTCGGAGAAGAGACAGGTACTAAAAACTTCAATGCAAGTCGAACAAGATGCCATGTTTGTTTAGATGGAAATCTAACATTTTTCCATTGTATGTTTGCAGGAGCTTCAACCCCTTCGACTTAGGTACCACGAGGTCTCGTCCGGCAAGATGCGTTATGATGCGCGGTACACTCCGTACATCCAGCAGCTAGGACTCCTCCCCTTTATCCACATGGTCACTCGGTCCACACCGGCCTTCAACCCTGCTGCGATCACCGCTCTTGTGGACCGATGGAGGCCGGAGACGCACACGTTTCACCTTAGGACCGGTGAGACTACGATCACCTTGCAGGACATGAGCATGATCCTGGCACTCCCAATCGAGGGAAACCCTGTGTGCATGTCCTCGGATTCAGACGGGTGGCGTGAGCAGATGGTCGACCTTATAGGGAAGGATCCACCCGAGGCTATAAACAAGAAGGGGGAAAAACTGAGGGTCGCTGCCGGGGCTACTTTTACTTGGATCATCCAGAATTTCAAGATTTGCCCCGAGGATGCCGATGAGGAGACGATCAAGACATACACTCGTGTGTATGTCTGGTACATTATCACGAGGACTCTGTTTCCTGACAGCAGTGGGGATCGTGCTCAGTGGCATTGGCTCAAGTTGCTGTTTTTTTTCGACTCTACCTTCGGTTGGGGTTCTGCGGCGTTGGCCTGGTTGTACCGTCAGGTAATGAGTTATTTACAAATGTTGTTGTATATTTCTGCACTATCTCAAAAAAAAATTGTTCTTACCAAATGGTTGTTCACTTCATCTGCAGCTGGATGACGCTTGCCTTAGGAGCTCCGCCGATTCAGGGATTGGTGGTTGTTTGCTCCTTCTTTCGGTGTGGAGCTGGGAACGCTTCTCCATTGGACGGCCGAGATTGTTGTCATTCAATCCTTACATTGATAACGGCAACAACTACCTTCTCCCCACGTGGGCTTACAAGTGGGATGTGGTCTCCGAACCGCCAACGGACCCACTGGAGGCGTACAAGAGGTACACCAACGAGTTTGACACGATCACCATGGATCAGGTAATTTCAGCGACGGCGGTCAATTATATGTCTTGAACTTGTAATCTTTGACCCTGACATGAGTGTGGTATGATGCAGGTGACGTGGGAGCCATACGGTCGAGGGGACCGCTTTGGTGTCCCGGAGGACTATCGCCTTAACCCTATTTGCCTCAGAGAATCTCGTCTGTGGCTAATGCGTTGCCCCATGGTGTGCATGTGGGCTGTTGAGTATCACCAGCCTCACCGTGTCATGACCCAGTTTGGGTTATTTCAGACTGTACCGCCTGAGTGGAAGGACACGGACATAGGGCTCCATAGGTAAGCTATTAACTGCTTTACCATGTGATGTGCTTATCGTTCGCCAAATAACGCTTTTTGACTTGTTGTTGTTGTGTGCAGCTTGGACAGGAAGAAGCAGAGGAAGGAGAAGGATTGGCCCAAGCTTCATAGGAAGCACCTTGAGAAATTCAGGAGGTGTGTGACCGAGGCTAGGAAAGCAAAAGGAGCACAGGATAGGCCCTTCAGTCGGGATGCTTTCAACAACTACATCGCATGGTTCGTTGACAACGCGCGGGTGGAGATATACCCACGGGCATTTCGGGATTCGATCTTGGAGGAGCCATTGGTGTTTGATGAGCTTTCAACCGAACAATACAACATCATGGTCAGAGAAGGGCGGCAAACCGAGTTTGCTCCCTTGGTCAACTTTGTGGTAAAGTGTGCCGAGTTTTTCCGTCTAGGCGCTTCTCACACCTTGCATGGATAACTTACTAGTTTCTTGTCTATGACAGCGCGATCAGGTAAGGAAGTCTGCCGATGCATGCGAGGACGCTTTGGACACATACCCTCGCGGAGAGAAGGGAGAGGGTCTGTTTCGTGAGTTCGTTAAGAAGCAGGGCCAACGGTTAAGGCGTCTATCAAACTTGCTAGGTTGCCGTGACCCCGAGGTGGCAACACCGTCCGCGTCACGGTCCAACACGCCCGAAGGTGACAATTCTGGCAATCATCACTCCACATCCGAGGACGAGGCGAACACACCCGAGGTAGTACAACCATTGCATCCCCCACCCTCCCTTGCATTTCTCCTGAATTTGTCCTTACCAATCTTCTTCTGTTGACAGCCGCAAGATGAGGAAAGCGTCTCCGACGAGATGACATTGGGCAACTACACTCGCTACAAGGTACACGAGCGGTCCGACTACATGTTCAAGCCAAGGCAACCCAAGAAGCCTTACACACCCAACCCTTCCACGACCAAGACAAAGAAGCCCAAGAATCCATATCGCTTAGAGGTGGAGGATGAAGAGGAACCGAGGAGGAGGAAGATGCCCACGAGAAGGGGCCGAGGGGCGAAGACCACCCGTGGGAAGTAGAGTAGATGTTGCACTTTGTCTTGAATGGTTGTAGTCTTGAACTCTACTTATGGTTGTTGTCGTGAATGGTTGTGGTGAACTCTACCTATGGATTGTTGTCGTGAATGGTTGTGTTGAACTCTACCTATGGATTGCTTATCTTTTGGAACAAACATGCTTGAACAAACCTTCTCGAACTGCCCTGCTCGAAAACCAACTCAAACAGAACAACAGGAACAGACAGGTACTAGTCAGGAAGGTGCGGCGCCACGACCTCTGGCGCCGCACATGGTGCAAGACAGCCCAGGAAACAGACAGGAAAGGTCTAAGTCAAAGTGCGGCGCCGTCATGCGTGGCGCCGCACATGCACTAGAAAATAGACAGAACCTTCTGTCTACATTCGAGGGTTTTGAGCCGTCATGCGTGGCGTCTGCTCGAAAGTAGACAGAAGGTTTCGAGCGCATGTGCGGCGCCATGCGCAAAGGCGCCGCACGTGCAACGGGATTACTCATGGCGCCGCACCGTGCGGCGCCGCCACGTGTGGCGCCGCACATGCGCTCGAATGTAGACAGAAGGTTCTGTCTATTTTCTAGTGCATGTGCGGCGCCACGCCTGACGGCGCCGCACTTTGAAGATGCTGCCACAGCCAGATTTCATCGTTTTTCTTTCGAGGGAAAATACAAGTTTGTTGACACATACGAAACAACACAATTTCTTGCCCTTAAAGTCTTCATGAAATAACACGAGTTTCTTGCCCTTAAAGTCTTCATGAAATAACACGAGTTCATGAGTCTTGACACATACAAGTCCATGACTCCCGGTTACATACTCAAAGTCTAGAACATAGGCCCTTTGCCCTTCCTCTTCTTCTCTTCCTCTTCCTCCATGGAACGCCATGCCGCTTGACGCAGCCTTTCCCTCTCGGCATCCCGAGACTCCTTAGCGCGGCGATTCTCTTCCTCCTCTATCTTGCGGCGAGCAAGTTGAACTACCTCTTCGAATGCCTTCCTCCGCTTCTCTTCCTCAGCTTCCTTCCTCTTCCTCTCTTCCTCGGCCTCCTTCCTCTTCCTCTCTTCCTCGGCCTCCTTCCTCTTCGCCACCACCTCCATAGCATCCGCCCAGATCTTCGAGTAGTTCACACCTTCCCCATCATTGGCCTTGTTGGCTTGAGTCTCCATACCTATTATAAGAATAAAAGGGGCAAGTTAGTAAAGGATGCATTTAACCCAATAAACATGAATGATAGTAAAATATGCATAAATGTGAACATACCTACGAGCATACGGGTTTGGTCCGGCTAAGTAACCTATCATACTAGCGGGATTAAATCCACCACGCCCTCTTCCTCTTCGTAGCCCAAGTTGTCGACCTCTTTGGCTAGTCCTTGGTTGGTTAGTCCTTGGTTGGCTTGGAGCATGTTGGCTAGTCCTAGGTTGGCTACCACTTGGTTGGCTAGTCCTTGGTTGGCTTGGAGCATGTTGGCTAGTCCTAGGTTGGCTACCACTTGGTTGGCTAGTCCTTGGTTGGCTTGGAGCTTGTTGGCTACCACTTGGTTGGCTTGGAGCTTGTTGGCTACCACTTGGTTGACTTGGAGCTTGTTGGCTACTACTTGGTTGGCTACTACTTCCTTTTGCTCTTTTCCTTTGAGAACACTTTCTTGCATTGTGCCCTTCACCATTGCATGTTCCACACCGGGCTCTCTCACGAGGCTCTTGGAATTGGTCGTTGCCCGATTCCCGACCACCACCACGTCCCCATCCGTCCATGTCGCTCCTAAAATGCTTTGTCTTGCGTCTTCCACGTCCAACAACCTTCCATTTCGGATCGGGCCATAGTTGAATTCCATGGTACTCCGGCCATTGTGATTGGTCCAGGTATGGATGAAATCTAGGAGCCCATGTCTTCTTAGTAGTCTCAATAGAGAACTCAGCCTCTCGCACCGTGAGCGGATTATTGTAATCCAAATGTCGTCTGCGAGACGCCACGAGCAAGTGCGAGCACGCAAGATGAAGCAATGATGGCCTTCCACATGTGCACTCACAGGTCTTGAGCGAGACCTTGAAAGCTCGGCCTCCGTGTTGGACACCATCAGCCGTTGTACCTCCGGGCTCCGTAACTTGGTAAATTAGCTCGTCATTGTCATATTCCGTGACAACTTGGGAATCCGCTTTCCTTGTCTGAAATTGCATCCAATCGTCAACCTTCGGAGGGAACTTGTATTTGTAATTGTTCTTGTTGTCCCCCGCAATATGTCGGTCCGTTTCATGTGAGTATTTCAGAAAATACTCATTCATCATGTCGAATGTATATCGGACTATTGCCGTGACGGGCAATGCACGAACACCTTTTAGCAACTTGTTAAATGCCTCTGCCATGTTGCTTGTCATTTGGCCATACCTCCGGCCACCGTCATCAAAAGCTCGTGCCCACTTTCCCATATGTTCAATGTTCCTATTGAGCCACTCGCGACCACCGGCATTGAGTTCTTTGTTGACTAGCAATTTGTTGTACAAGTTAGAGAAACGACGTTCCGTGAAAGCGAGGCAACAATCCTGTAGATCATCGGACAAATCCTTGCTCTTGCATGCCCTATAGAAGTTTGAACAAAAGTGTCTCATGCACCAACGATGGTGCAATGGAGCATGGCCGGGAATATCAATCATCACAGCATTGAGAATTCCTTGATGACGGTCAGAGATGACACATATCTCCCTTTGAGGGGTTAATATCTTGGTTCTCAAAAGATAGAAGAACCACTCCCAATTATCATTGCTTTCTGCCTCCACCAAAGCAAACGCCAAAGGAATCAACCGGTTGTTCGCGTCATTGGCTATTGCAATCAAGATAGTGCCTTTGAATTGTCCGGTCATAAAGGTGCCATCAACAGAGATGACCGGTCTACAATGTTCAAAAGCCCGAACACATTGCTCAAAACCCCAAAATGCACGGCCAAATACTCGCACGGTTTTCCCGTTTACAACCCTTGTCTTGTTCCCATAAGGTTCAACCACATGAACCATGCTGGGGTTAGCATTGGCCATCGCTAACAACAACCTTGGGATTCGGTTATAAGATTCCTCCCAATCACCGTACAACATCTTGAATGCGGCTTGCTTAGCCTTCCATGCCTTCCCGTACTTCACCTCGTAGTGAAAGAGGGCTTTCACAAACTCTATGACCTGCTTGATGGTCATTATTGGAAACGACGTGATGTCATTGGAAAGCCTACAAGCGAGGAACTCGGAGGTGAGTTGCCGGTGCTCGTTCTTCGCATCCTTCCCATCCAACACCGGGCCTCGGCACATGTGAGTTGATACGCAACTAGATATGTGCCATTCAGGACCTCCCTTGAATGGTCTTGCACGCACTATCCAAGGACATCCTTCCTCCTCGCACTTCACCGTGTAACGCTTCTTGATGTCCGAGTGCACGACCGTGTAAGGACGATGATGCTTCACCGAGAAGTCCTTTATCCATTGTTTAAATTCCAACAAGGTCCTGAACCTTGATCCTTTGCAAAAGCCACTATTCACTTCATTGCCATCCCGGTAAGAACTTGTCCTTGGTCCGAGCACAATGCCTTTGCCACCATCAACCATGGCTTCATCCGCGAGACTGAGATCACGAAACAAAGGCACCCGATGGTCCCGACCCAATACGGTATGGTGGATTTCGGCCTCTCTAGCCGTGAACCCCTCCTCGTCAACTTCTTCTTCGGGACCATCATCATCCGAGTCCGATGCATAGCCTCGAGAATACGGGAGGTCATGGTCCATGTCATCTTGTGTGATATATTTCTCTAAATCTCCAATATTGTTGTCGTGGAGTTCAACATCATCATTGTCATCTTCATCTTCACCCCCACAATCATCATCTTGGTGTCTTGAAATCGGGCTCAATGTTTGGGTCAAGGGAGGTTCACGCCTTAGCTCTTGGTCTACGGGTGGAGGACTCATAGTACGCAATGGGGATGCCATACGGTTTAAGTCCAAAGACAATGAACTACCAACTTTCTTGGTGGCAAATAGCTCAAGAGCCTTGTCTAGTGATTCGGCCACCACCTCCTTATATGCAAGCCAACGGGCCTCGGAGAAGATACGCATGGTCTTCCAACGGACATGCATTCCCAAGCCAACATTATGTCTTCCCTCCAACTCAATATCATCCTTTGGGTCCATCCATTTCAATTCAATCCTCAATTGCTCCAAGACCTCGGCATATGTTGGAGTACGCTCAAACACCAAATCGAGCTCGTCCGGGTCCGGTTCTATGTTACCTCTCAAAAAAGCATCCTTGTCTACATGGTGAACATGAACAATTCTTGCCATGCCTAACATAATCACAACAACAATACCATGGTCAACACACTTAATAGATACCCATGCTAACATTAACACAATACCAACACATATGCCAATACAAGAACATTCTACCATGCATCTTACAAAACAAACTAGGGTTTACAAGATATGGACCAAAAACAAGAAATTAATGGGTCAAATCAAAGATGAAGGGGAAGAATACCTCAAGGCACTTGGGGGGATCAAACTCCACGGAGAGAGGCTTCCGATTTGGACACTAGGAGGGAGAAGGTGGAGGGGGGAGAAGAGCCGCCGCCGCCGCCGTCTGTTCGAGCCTGGGAGAGGAATGAGATGGGTCTGGGAGGGCTGGCTCGCGCGCTGGTACATGACCTAAAGTGCGGCGCCAGGCTACAAGGCGCCGCACTATCGGGACCGGGCCTGCGGGGCTCCACGCTGGCAGGTGCGCGGCGCCAGGTCTAGTGGCGCCGCTCTTCAGGGTGCGGCGCCACGCTGTGTGGCGTTGCAAAAGGGGTTAGTTCCGTGAATTTCTTCTGGCCAGAGTTCATTTCGTGAAATTGTTATTTTTTTGGGTTATTTTCGTCCATTCTGCCCAATTAGTACAGTACAGTACTCCTCTGTGCCGTCGCCGTTGGACAGGTCGGCCTCGGTGCGGGAGATCGGGAGATCGACGCCACCAATCGCTTTTCTCGCGACCGCGACCAAGACCGATGGCTATCCGGGTAATCGCCCCGCCGTGATAATCAGCTAGTAAGTGCAACTCCGATGCAGGCGATCGACTCGGCTAGCGGCAGCTAGCTGCACGTCCGTTCCCGACCCGCTCGTGCATGGCGCGTACCGATCGATCGAGCGAGGAGCTGGCTATGATCGGGAAGACCGGATCTGCGTCGTGCGCACTACAGGAGAAGCTCGGTATGCCGAGGGCATATTGCCGTCGCCGTAGCCAGGAAAACCCTCGGCGTACGCTACGCCGACGGCTGCCCTCGGCGTACCGTCCTCGGCGGACCTCTCCCTCGGCGGAGCAGGCGCGGCCGTCGGCGTAGGACAAGACCGTCGGCGTAGGTCAACGCCGACGGCCTGACGGCGCCCGTCGGCGTAGAGACCGTCGGCAAACGTCGACCGCGCCGTCACACGGCCAGTTAACGGCGAGTCAGCTACGCCGACGGCCTCACCCTCGGCGTACTAAGCCACGTGGAGGCTGGTGGGCGGCCTGGCGCAGCAGCTACGCCGACGGCCTCCCCCTCGGCGAAGCCTGCCACGTGGAGGCAGCGCAGCGGCCTGGCGCAGCAGCTATGCCGACGGCCTCCCCCTCGGCGTACTCCTGCCACGTGGAGGCAGCGCAGCGGGCTGGCCCTACGCCGAGGGCCTTGCCGTCGGCGTAGCCTTGACCATTTGGTCACGCTTACCTCCTACGCCGAGGGAAAGGCCGTCGGCGTATCAAATGCACAGTTTTTTTTTTTGAATTTTTTTGCAGCAGCAGCAGCACTCACAGCAGCCATACATCCATACATCATCATCCATACATCCATACATCATCCATACATCCATGCAATATATATTCCACACCAATTGAAACAAGATCACATATGCCATACATGTATCAACATCAGTCATACAAGATCATCCATACATTAGTCATACAAGATCATCGACATCATCACACATGCCTACAACTCTGGAGGAGAGGGGGTGTACCCAAGATCTCCCCTGGTGAAAAGTGGCGACCTCTGCCGAGGGTTGCGTCCAGTAGAAGCAGCAGAAGAGCCACCTGGCGAGGGAGTAGGAGAAGTGTGAAGCTCGGGAGAACCACCTACAGAATGGCCAGGAGATGGACCATCGTCATGAAGCGGTGTGATCTGACGCCCATCCGGCGAGGCGTGGCCAAAGTGCCGGTTCCCAGAAGCTCCCGTTCCCTACATGTTGCCTACATGTAAGCAACTTGCGAGGCAAAGTAAAGCGATAACCAGTGGGTTCGCAAAGAACTTACCGGTGTCGATGCGTAGTAGGTCCTAGCGAAGCTTTCCTTCGATTGCCAAAATGGCATCGGACCTGGCATGGGAGGCACGGGCCCTAAATCTCTATTCTGGCCAGTTTGAATATTCACCATCATGGCCTGCAAGATAGTTTAGAAGTCAGGCCGTAGTACAACAAACGGGGGGAAGTGGGACTTGTATCTTTTGCAAAAAATAAAGGTTCGGACTTACATTTACGTATTGCATGTAGATCGCATTCGCCTCCTGATGCTGCCGAAAGGCCACCTGATATTCCTCATAAGCGGCATCGTAGGCCGCGTCTAACTCAGGCTACAATTTCAAATACAAGGAATCTCGTCAGCGGTTAGCCATGCAGGAACAAAAGTCATAAAGATGATGAAAACGAGAAAAACTTACATCCTCGGCGGAGCGACGAGGCTGGCCACGAGGCGGGATAGGGGGGCCGTCGGCGGGGTAGGTAGCCTTGAGACGGCTGAAGCTCGTGCTGAGGGTAGGCTTGACCTTCTTATTCAGAATCTTGAGGCGTCCATGCTGCAATCCGTGCCCCGACAGGACCAACGACTCCTCGTCGATCTTCGCGTGAATGGGGTCATCCACATGGGGGTGACGAGCCTTCACCATCGTGCTGTAGTTCCCCAAGTCGTTCTGGGCAGTGCCGAAGTACACGGGCAACGAGGGTTGAGGCTCCGAGTAATTGGGCTTCTTTCGCCGCATCATCTCATAGACGGCGACGTCATGAATCACCTCCCCGGGTTGTGCCTCGGCCACCTGTATAGCGAAAAGAAAATATTATGCATATGAAGTACAAACATAAGCAGAAATGCACGCAGGTCGTTCCATGTATATATGTACCACCTTTCCCTTGAAGCGGTCAAAGTTGCGGTTTCCCGCGCAGTGCGTTCCACCATCGCCTCGGTTATCCGTGTTCCGCCTCGACAAGGCTGCAAACTCCTCGTCTTCTCTGAGCCACCTCGTCCTAACCAGCTCCTCCCATGCGAGTCGATGCGGCTCGGCCCAATCGGGGATAACCTGAAAATGCAATACTCAACTCCAGACAATGCAATGGCAACTTAGAAGCAATGTAGAATCTCATTGACATTTTACTCACCGACATGTACTCTTTTGGCATCATCGAGTACTCAGGATTAGGGTTCCTACCGACAATGTCTTCCTTCCTGACCTTCACGCCCCTGTCAGCCCAGAAGTGGCTAGCGGCCGTGACCTTCTGGTTGTACCACACCTGGGGGGTCAACTTCACACAAGCCCCAAGCAAAGTCCTTTGCGCCTTCTCCTGGTCCTCCTCGGCCACACGGTAAAAGCACTTCAATCATGCATAAGAGTCATGAGTTAGCACGGTGGGGTCATCAAGTATGAACATAACTCGAGAAATATGCCTTACCCAAAACTTGGTGATGACAGCATCAGCAGCTGTCGGAAAGCCCGGGACACGGGTAGTCTGGTAGTCCGCCCAAGTGGTAGCTAGCTTCCTGTCACCCTCATGGGTAATTTGATAGCCCGGCCAGAACTTCCTAATCAGAGCTCCAACAAGGCTGTTAGGAAGGCGAGGCTTCGTCCCCGGAGGAAATGTCCAATTGCTGCACAATAATAAACATTAGTACACAATAATTATTTATGACCAACATGAAATAAAATGTTTTAAATTGCCAAATTAGTACACTTACTCAAGGCCATCTGGAATAATAAGGGCTTTCGCCTCCTGAGTCCTAGGCTCAAACTTCTCGTCAGGGACTCCCGATTCCCCACGATTCCGCAATTTCTTCGGCCCCACCAACTCGCGGCTAGTGTCCGCCTCCGTATCGGTCCCCGCCTCCCTCTCAGACTCTGCCTCCCTCTCGGACTCTGCCTCCCTCTCGGCCCTGAAAGGCTGCTCTGTCAGGAACAACTCAGGAGCCACGTCGCCAGAAGCAGAGGGTGGTGGGTCAAAGTCCACGCCTCCTCCCGTGGCACCTCGTCCTCGTCCTCCTCGACCTCGGCCTCGACCCCGTCCTCCGCCAGCAGGAGCAAGATCGGGGTAACGCGGATTGGGATTTGGCTGTCTCCCACTCCGTGTAGCACTTTTCTTGCGCTGCTTCAGCGCATTAAGCAAGGACGAACTGGTTGCCTTGCCGCTGCTCATATTGTTCAATCACCTGCATTAAGTAAGAGAAAACAGTTAAGCACAAAGACATAATAAAATGTATACACAAAGAATAAAGGCATAATGCAATTAAGAAAACAGTTAAGCACAAAGACAAAATAAAATGCATTAAAAAATAAATACTCACTATCATTTTCATTCTCATTCTCATTCTCATTCTCATTCTCACTATCACTATCTTTTGAGTAGAAATCTGGATTCTCATCGAAGGGTGTAGGCTCATCATCGTTGTCATTCTCGGTATGGAGCTTCTCGAGCATACTTATGTCATGTAGATTCACCACTGACTCACCCCGAGTTTCTACATCATTCCCAAGGTCCTCAAGATCAACCGGTTCTAAATCAAAGTGTCCGAAGTCCTCTTGCTCCTGATAGAAAATTCCCTCGTACGTTAAAGGGTTAATGTTGTTGTAATCGTCCTCGGAGGGAATCGGTAGGTTACCATGTGGCGATACCTGGTGAAAGGACTATATCTTCTCATGATGTTTTGGTGCTAAATGACAATCCCAACCTTGTTTTTAACTGTGCTCTTGAGTTTCAGGGGAAACGTCGTTGTTGTCTCATTGTATTGTGATGGATGCTCTCTTGTGATCTGTTGAAGACGGTGGCCCTTTTTAGTCTTCTCCTAGTTTCTTTCTGGTTGTTGTTTTAGGTCACCGTACTATTAAGAGGGGGTCCATGTTGGAGGGCTGTGGGAAATCACTTGTTTTTGCACAAACCTATATGCACCACCACAGCCATCCCATTATTCTGTGAGAGAGAGAGTTTTTCCTGTTCTGTTGGGGCCTTCCGCTCAAACCTTTTTCTGCGAGCTGTTCTGCAGTTTGTTCCGACGCTAGTTCCGCCCAAGTTCCGGTGGCAGTTCAGTAACCTTCTGTGTTGAAGGGTGCTATTTGCCGGAACTTGGCCGGAACTTGACCGGAACCTGCTCGGAACTTTTCCCTGGCAAAAGTGCTTGAGCGGAACTTCCGCCTTAAGGCCGGAACTTCCGGTCTGGCTCGCTTCGCGACCCAAAAGTTCCGCCCCTGTTCCGCCCCAAGTTCCGGTGAAGGCTCAGAAAGTTTCTGTTTTGAAACATGCTATTTGCCGGAACTTGATCGGAACTTGCTCGGAAGTTCACCGGAACTTCCGGTCTGTTTTGACCGGAACTTCCGGTTGCACTTCTGGAGCGGGCGTCAACGGTCTGATGACCGTTGGAGCCAGGCTCAGGCGGAACTTCCGGCCTCTCACCGGAACTTCCAGTGAGGTCGCGGGGGCTGTAACGGTTCAGTGCGAGGGGGGGCTATTTAAGGCACCCCTCTTCTTCCTTCCACCTGCTCTTGAATTTTTCTCTCTCCTCCATTAATACCTGAGCTTCACCTCACTAGATCTCTCTCTCTAGCCACTCAAACAACTTGATCTTTTGAGAGGTGAGGGAGGAGACCTAGATCTACACTTCCACCAAAGAAGATTTGATTTCCCACACCCATCCTTTGTGGATCTTGTTACTCTTGGGTTTCTTGGAACCCTAGACGGTGTAGGGCATCCCCGGAGCTGAGGCATGTGTTGTAAAGCTTCGAGGTGTCGTTGAGGGCCTCCAATTGAGTTGTGGAGCCTACCCCTCAACCTTGGTGTAAAGGTTTCGGTTGGCGCCTTCAAGGTCACCGGTTAGTGGTTTGTGAGGCCTCCTTTGTGGGGGAGCTCACCGGAGAAGAAGGTGAGGCCTTTGTGGCGCTCGGGTGACCTTGTGTGGCCCCGACACCTCTCCAACGTAGACATAGCTCCTTGGGAGTGAACTACGGGAATTACATCTCTGTGTCCCCTCGCCGGTTACTTCGTTCCCTTCCTTTATTCCTTGCTATTTACTGTTTTTGTGGTTTGTGTTCGCTTTCTTGCATTTAGGTTGCTCACTTAGTTGCATCTCTAGTTAACTTTCTTTCTCGTTGAGCCTAAAAGTGTGAAACAAATTAAAATTGGTAGACGCCTATTCACCCCCCCTCTAGTCGTTTCAAGTCGGTACTTTCAATTGGTATCAGAGCGCAGGCTCTTATTTCGGGCTTTACCGCCTAAGAGACTATGGCCGACGAAGGGGGTAGTGAAACTGAAAAAGCCAAGAACTTGGCCACTATGGATGACCTCAAGCAATTGGAGTCATCCATGATGTCCAAGTTCGAGGAAATGATGACTCTTTTGCAGTCCCTCAAGCCAAACCCCATGATTGCTGTTGACACACCCCAGTCCAACGAGGTTCCTCCCACCGTTACGGTGTCCGCCCCAGGGATAACTCCCGCGGCTGCCACCACTCATTTGGGACTTGGTTTTGTTGCTCAAACCTCTACCAAAGTTCCAAGTGAGAACATCGAGGAGCCCGAGAACCCAACTTCCAAAGGGGATAATGGAGGAAAGGACTACTCGGCGGTGCCCCACCGCCGAAGTATACTCCGGATCCACCCATTCCCATGCCACACATTATACCTCAAGGAGCACCACCCATGCTAGATACGTCTAATTTCGCCAATTGGCAATATCTAATGCGCTCACATATTTCTAGCTCATCCATTGAGTTAATGAGGATTGTGGAGGATGGATTTTCTCCATTTGACCCAAAGAAGTTGACACGAGGTGAAGTGGTGGACAAGCAACTCAATGCTACAGCTTTGGGAATGATTCAAAAGGCCTTGACCCCAAAGGATTTTGCTCACATTCGCCAATTTGACACTGCCAAGGAAGCTTGGGATCAACTCACCGAGCTCTTCGTTGGGAATGCTAGCATCCAAAGCTCCAAGTTTGACGAGATCAACAACGAGTGCGATGGTTTCGCAATGCAAGATGATGAGACCCCTGAAGACATGTATAGGCGCCTTAAGGTCCTTTGTTCCACTATGAGGGACCTTGGGGCTCTCTATGTTGATGACAAGTTTATGAAGAGAAAGTTCATTCAAGCTCTTCTCCCATTTGAAGAACAAAAGCTCAACTCTATCAAGGGAAGAACCAACTTTCACTTAATGACTTCTCAAGAAGTCTTGAGTGAAGTAATTGCCATGACCATTGCCAAGAAGAATGCGGAGTCCGCTCGAGCTAGAGCCATTGGATCAACAAAAGTGAACCTTGCTTTGAAGACCAAGGCTATTGAAGTTGATGATGATGATACATCAAGTGAGTGGTCTCAAGAAGATCTCAAATGTGCCTTCAACGAACATCTTGCTCTCGCTTCAAGGGCCTTTTGGAACAAGTCCGGATTCAAGTCAAGATCAAGGGACAACTCAAGATTCAACTCACCCAACAAGTCTCCCAAAGCAAGATCATGCTACAATTGCAACGACAAGAGTCACTTTGTGGCCAAGTGTCCCTTTGAGAACCGTGAAGACAATGGTGGTCGTCTCATTCGCAAATTCAAGTCAAGATCTTCTCATCCCATAAACAAGAACTACACTGTCAAGAACGCCACCAACAAGGAACGAGCAATTGTGGTCCATGAAGAATATCTTTCGGGCACGGATGAAGATGATGATGATGAAGGTCATGGTGGAGAGATTGTGGGGGTTGCTGCTATTGCCACTACCTCAACTCCACGTCTATCCCTCTTCGACTCGCCAAATGAAAATGTCATCTACTCCAACCAAAAGTGCTTCATGGCCAAGGCCACCGAGGTATCATCGAAACCCACTCCTCAACCCATCTCTAGTGAGCCTTCCTCTCTTGATCTTGTTGGTCTAGAGGTGAAGAAAGAGATGATTGACATGTGTGAATTTGTTGCTACCTTAGATGAAGAAACTAAAATATGCTTTGAGTCCTTACTTGCACAACTTGAAAATGCTAGAGATGCCTTAGATGAAAAGGAAGAACTTCTTGACTTACTAAGTAAAAATGAAAGAGATGCCGCTGATGAAATTGCCTCTCTCACTCAAAGTCTTGAGGATGAACAAAATATGAGAATTAATCTTGAAGAAAATGTGTCTAAGCTTGTAGATGATCATAACAACACTTTGACCTCTACAATTAAAGAACATGACCATGCTCTTGCTTTGATTAAGGTTCTCAAGAAAGAAAATGCTGAGTTTGTGGGTGGTCATGATAAGACTCAAGAGGATCTTGAGAAACTCAAAGAGGAACACAAAGCCTTGGAGAGTAAATTCTCAAGTCTTTTTGAGGCTCATGAACAGCTTCAAACTCAATTAACTTGTGATCTTTCTAAGTCTTCCGCTGTGCAAATTATAGACTTGTCTAGTTCTCCTAACCCTTGTTGCAAGCATGAGCATCTCATAGAGGAGGTCAAGGTTTTGAAGGATCAACTTGCCAAGACTAAGAAGAAGAAGAAGAACAAGAGGAAGAAAAAGAACAAGGACATGGCCCAAGGATTTCCAAATGGCCTAACCCTCTTGCAAAGTGACAACTTTGCTGGAAAGAACAATCCCTCTTATATTCTTTGCAAATCTTATGATGGTCATGTTTATGCTAGATATGTGGGGACATCTTACACGCATGATTATCATTGGGCCATTTGGGTGCCAAAGGTTCTTGTCACTAACAAAAGGGGACCCATTGCAAAATAGGTACCTAAAACCAAGGCTTGATTTTCTTGTAGGACTATGCTTCCGGCGGATCAAAATGGGTGCTTGATAGTGGTGCCACGAGTCATATGACCGGAAGCAAGTCTATCATGACCGAGCTGAGACCCAATATTGCCAACACCATGGTCTCCTACGGTGACAAAACAAGCTCTCAGGTTTTGGGTTTTGGCAAAGTGGTGGTAACCCCGGATGTATCCTTGGTTGACGTCATGCTTGTCAAAACTCTTGGTTACAACTTACTCTCAGTTCGTGCTCTTGCTCTTATGGGTCTTTCTTCTTTCTTCAATTCTCATTCCGTGGTCCTCATGTGGAGCAAGTCTCTCAAGGTGGCTTTTGTAGGGTATGTAGAACATGACTTGTACGTGGTGGACTTTTCAGGGACCACTACTCCTCATGCTCTATGTCTCTATGCTAAAGCCGACAAGGGCTGGTTGTGGCATCGCCGTCTAGCCCATGTTAACATGAGAACTTTGCAAAGACTTCACTCCGAGGGCCACATCCTTGGGATTAACGATGTTTCCTTTGCCAAAGATCATGTTTGCAGGGCTTGTATTGAAGGGAAGATGCATGAAACTCCTCACAAAGCGCTCAATCAAATCACTACCGAGAGATGTTTGGAGCTCTTGCATATGGATCTCTTTGGTCCTCCCTCTCATGATAGCCTTGGAGGCAAGAAGTATTGCTTGGTTATTGTGGATGATTTCTCAAGATACACTTGGGTGTTCTTTTTCAAGTACAAGAGTGAGACTCAACAAACCGTCATTGACTTTGCTAATGAGGTTCAACGGAAGCACAATGCAACTATTCTCTCAATTCGAAGTGACAATGGCACCGAGTTCAAAAACTATACTTTGGATGAGTTTCTCAGTGATGAAGGAATCAAGCATCAATACTCCACTCCCTACACCCCTCAACAAAACGGTGTTGCTGAAAGGAAGAATCGCACTTTGATGGATGCGGCTCGGTCTATGCTAGCTGAGTTCAAGTCTCCATACAACTTTTGGGCCGAGGCCATCTCCACCGCTTGCCATGCAACCAACAGGCTTTATCTCCGCAAGAATAAGAACAAGACCCCCTATGAACTTCTCACCGGGAAAAAGCCTAATGTTAGCTACTTTCGGGTGTTTGGGTGCAAGTGCTACATACTCAAGAAAGGAGTTCGGTTGTCAAAGTTTGAATCCAAGGCTCAAGAAGGAATTTTTGTTGGTTACTCAAATCAGTCCCATGCTTATAGAGTCTACAACAAAGCCAATGGAAGAGTTGAAGAGACGAGCAACGTGAAGTTTGATGAAAATCATGAGTCTCTTGTTAGGCAAGATGGTGTTTGTGATCCAAGTGATGAAATTCCTCCCAAGGCCATAGGAAGAATGGGTGTGGGTTTCCACCTCCCCATTGAAGATCCCCTTATGGACGAAGGAGAAGGACCAAGCTCTACTCAAGTGGAGCCCTCACTCTCACAAGATCATCTTGCACCTCAAGGACCTACTTTCTTGGCACAAGCTCCCTCAAGCTCTTCCGAAGCTTCCCATGCTCATGACTCTTCAAGCTCTAAAGAACAAGCTCTTCATCAACAACATCAACCTCCCCACGATGGGGCTCCTCCTCAAGGCACCTCTCACGGACAAGCTCTTCACCAACCTCATCAACCTCCCCAAGATGGGGCTCCTCCTCAAGACCACGTTCCCCAAGGTCAAGCTCGTCGAGATCAAGATCAAGTCAATGATCCTCAAGTATCCTCTCCAAGTGATGACTCCCCCGAAGTGGAAATTGATGAAGATGACCCTCGTGTTCATGCTTATAGTCAAGGGGACGGCTCAATTTGTGGTAATGACCAAGTGGTCGCTCAAGAATCTCGAATTGAAGCATAAGCCCGTCGTCAAGCCTATCGTCTCGCCAAGCTTGTTCGAGATGGCCATATCCTTGATAATGTCTATGGAGATTTCAATAAAGGTTCCACTACTAGGAGGCAACTAGCTTCCTTTTGCTCTCACCATGCGTTTATCTCCCTTGTGGAACCACAGAAAGTCTTCGAAGCTCTTGAAGATGACGATTGGCTTGATGCTATGAACGAGGAACTTCACAACTTCAAGAGGAACAATGTTTGGACATTGGTTGAGCGGCCCAAAGATTGTCAAAACGTCATTGGAACCAAGTGGGTCTTCAAGAACAAGTGCGATGCGAATGGAATTGTCGTGCGCAACAAGGCAAGGTTAGTTGCCCAAGGATACTCACAAGTTGAGGGCATCGACTACGGTGAGACTTATGCCCCCGTTGCTCGCCTTGAATCCATTCGCATGCTCCTTGCCTTTGCTACCCATCATAACTTTAAATTGTATCAAATGGATGTTAAGAGTGCTTTTCTTAATGGTCCTTTGAAAGAGTTGGTATACGTCAAGCAACCTCCGGGCTTTGAGGATCCACTTCTTCCGAACCATGTCTACAAGCTCAATAAGGCACTCTATGGTCTCAAACAAGCTCCACGTGCGTGGTATGATTGCCTTAGGGAGCTCTTGTTAGACCGTGGCTTCGAAGTGGGTCTCATTGATCCCACTCTTTTTACTAAGAAAGTTGGAGGCCACTTGTTCGTATGCCAAATCTATGTTGATGACATTATCTTTGGGTCTATTGACAAAACTTTTAATGAGGATTTTGCCAAGCTCATGACCGACCGCTTCGAGATGACCATGATGGGGGAGTTGAAGTTTTTCCTTGGATTTGAAGTCAAACAATTGAGGAAAGGGACTTTCATCAATCAAGCCAAGTACATCCAAGACATGCTCAAGAAGTTCAAGTTTGATCAAGTTAAAGGTGCCAAGACTCCCATGCCAACTAAGGTTAATCTTGATCTCGATCCCAAGGGGGAAGGAGAGACTCGCCAAGGCAAGCGTGCACGGAGGCCATCCGCTGACATTCCTCCTGAGATTGACGAGGAAGATGCTGAAGTTGTGCGTCCGACCTCACAGACTTCTCGTCAGAAGGCTGCTGCTGCTCGCCGTGCTGCTGCTGCTGTAGGGAAGAGGCCTGCTCTTTCTCAGAAGGCCACTGCTGCAGGGCCAGATATGACCAAAGCCAAGATTTCCAAGTGGTCTCAGAAGGCTTATGCTGCATTCAGGGCTACAGATCCCTACCTCGTGCCTCGTGATCGTCTATGCTTGGACCCTCACTTTCACACCTGCCGTCAGGAACAGATTTATGAAGAAATCTATGCATCAAAGAAGAAGTTCGTGGTTGCTCCTCAGAAGTACATCAATGTGCCTCACATGGAAGAGAAGCAAGTCTACTTTGGGGAGGCTCTTGATATCTGCAAGAAGTTTGGGCTGATTCCCCTCATGGAGCACCGTCAGAACTTTGATGTGACTGCTATTGCTCAGTTCTACTCCACTCTGTTTCTTCACATGCATTCCTCAACTGTAGGTGAGATGAAGTGGATGACCAGGGATGTGTACCTTACCGCTACTTGGGCTGAGTTTGCTGAGCTTCTGGGCTACCCCATTCAGCCTGGACGCGGGGCGAATGGATGGCGTGTTCATGGTCCTACTGCTGCTGATCCAGAGGTTCTGGAGCCTCTCTACATTGAAGGATGGGGAAGTGTTGGGTTTGTGAATCATCTGCTGCCAGCTTATGACATTATGCGCAGGGTGTACTTGAACACCATCTCTCCAAAAGCTGGCAACTTTGATCAGTTTCATGGATATCAGGTTGACCTCATGCATCAGACCCATCTTCGCCGAGACACTGCCAGGTCACTGGATGTTATGCACTTCATTCACTCAGAGTTGTGGGGGGCTCTCATCGAAAAGCGCTCCTGCATCTATGCTCCCTACATTCAAACCCTCATCAATCACAAGTGGTTCGAGAAGACTGGCACTCACTTTCCTCAAGACAACATCACCATTCATGAAGAGATAAGGCTCCGTGTGAGTAAGCACCAGAAGCCTCGTACTCAGGAAGAAAAGGAAGCTGCTCTCAAGAAGACTCGAGATGATGCTAGTGGTCCCTCCTCTGCTCCGGGTGGCTCTAGTGCTGGTGGTCCTTCTCTTCAAAGGCAGCCATCTTGGGCAAAGAAGCTGCTTGGGAAAGTAAAGAAGACTTTCTGCTTTCTGCAGGACCGCGAGTATCAGGCTTATGTTGATCAGCGTCACAATGTTCAGCGCCAGAAGGCCATCATGACAGCCCTCAATATTCCTTGCTCACCGGTCTATAGCTCTGTCACTGCTCCCAAGGAGGATTGGGTTCGCACCAACTGCAACTGGTCTGAAGTTGAGTCTGAGGAGGAAGTCACTGGTCCGCATGAGTCTTCTCCTCCTTCCCCTTCTCAAGGCTGGGACGAGTAGTTTGATCTTTTCTTCCTTTTTGGTGTCTCGATGCCAAAGGGGGAGAAAGATGTCTATTAGGTTGTCTACGGGATTTGCATGGGTTGAGTCGCGAGCCTGTTCTTGACTTTGATCTTTTCTTACTCGCGAACTCTCAAGTTTATTGGTGTGCTTATGGTTTTATGTCCGTGAACTTATGTGTGTTTGTGGACCATGTGGTATGTTATGTTTGAGACTATGTGATATCTCTATGTAATATCTTTGTGGTATCCTTTTGTCATCCCCTGGGCTGTTGTTTTGGTGGTGGAGCCTCATTGATCTTGTTACTATTATTACTTCGGTTGTCTCCACCACTGTTTAGTTGGTTCTGGTATGATCCCTATCCCTTTTGTTCTTGTGCTATCTTTACAATTGTTAGGGGGAGCCTCCGTGTATGTGTGCTAGTTCAATCCTTAGGGGTCATCTCTCTACCTTGCACACATACAGGGGGAGTCTGTCCCGTTCATTGCAAAGATTGCTTTGTTTCTATGCAAATCTGTGGGATTGTCATCTAACACCAAAAAGGGGGAGATTGAAAACACTATATCTTCTCATGATGTTTTGGTGCTAAATGACAATCCCAACCTTGTTTTTAACTGTGCTCTTGAGTTTCAGGGGAAACGTCGTTGTTGTCTCATTGTATTGTGATGGATGCTCTCTTGTGATCTGTTGAAGACGGTGGCCCTTTTTAGTCTTCTCCTAGTTTCTTTCTGGTTGTTGTTTTAGGTCACCGTACTATTAAGAGGGGGTCCATGTTGGAGGGCTGTGGGAAATCACTTGTTTTTTCACAAACCTATATGCACCACCACAGCCATCCCATTATTCTGTGTGAGAGAGAGTTTTTCCTGTTCTGTTGGGGCCTTTTGAGTCTCACCGGAACTTCCGGTCATAGACCGGAAGTTCCGCTCAAACCTTTTTCTGCGAGCTGTTCTGCAGTTTGTTCCGACGCTAGTTCCGCCCAAGTTCCGGTGGCAGTTCAGTAACCTTCTGTGTTGAAGGGTGCTATTTGCCGGAACTTGGCCGGAACTTGACCGGAACCTGCTCGGAACTTTTCCCTGGCAAAAGTGCTTGAGCGGAACTTCCGCCTTAAGGCCGGAACTTCCGGTCTGGCTCGCTTCGCGACCCAAAAGTTCCGCCCCTGTTCCGCCCCAAGTTCCGATGAAGGCTCAGAAAGTTTCTGTTTTGAAACATGCTATTTGCCGGAACTTGATCGGAACTTGCTCGGAAGTTCACCGGAACTTCCGGTCTGTTTTGACCGGAACTTCCGGTTGCACTTCTGGAGCGGGCGTCAACGGTCTGATGACCGTTGGAGCCAGGCTCAGGCGGAACTTCCGGCCTCTCACCGGAACTTCCGGTGAGGTCGCGGGGGCTGTAACGGTTCAGTGCGAGGGGGGGCCTATTTAAGGCACCCCTCTTCTTCCTTCCACCTGCTCTTGAATTTTTCTCTCTCCTCCATTAATACCTGAGCTTCACCTCACTAGATCTCTCTCTCTAGCCACTCAAACGACTTGATCTTTTGAGAGGTGAGGGAGGAGACCTAGATCTACACTTCCACCAAAGAAGATTTGATTTCCCACACCCATCCTTTGTGGATCTTGTTACTCTTGGGTTTCTTGGAACCCTAGACGGTGTAGGGCATCCCCGGAGCTGAGGCATGTGTTGTAAAGCTTCGAGGTGTCGTTGAGGGCCTCCAATTGAGTTGTGGAGCCTACCCCTCAACCTTGGTGTAAAGGTTTCGGTTGGCGCCTTCAAGGTCACCGGTTAGTGGTTTGTGAGGCCTCCTTTGTGGGGGAGCTCACCGGAGAAGAAGGTGAGGCCTTTGTGGCGCTCGGGTGACCTTGTGTGGCCCCGACACCTCTCCAACGTAGACGTAGCTCCTTGGGAGTGAACTACGGGAATTACATCTCTGTGTCCCCTCGCCGGTTACTTCGTTCCCTTCCTTTATTCCTTGCTATTTACTGTTTTTGTGGTTTGTGTTCGCTTTCTTGCATTTAGGTTGCTCACTTAGTTGCATATCTAGATAACTTTCTTTCTCGTTGAGCCTAAAAGTGTGAAACAAATTAAAATTGGTAGACGCCTATTCACCCCCCCTCTAGTCGTTTCAAGTCGGTACTTTCACCTGGAACACGACTTCCCAGCCCTGGTGTTCCGCTTTCTGGCATGGGTAGGGCAAATAATAAACTTGGTTGGCTTGGTGAGCAACAACAAAGACGTCGGCTCCGCTATAGGTGGTTGAAGGCCTAACTTCAACTAACCCATATGGTATGTCAACGTCCCGTGTATCCAAGAGTGGTTCAAATCATCCACAATCGGCTGCATGTAGACACTCAAGTTCTTCCCCGGATACTCAGGTCCTGGAATTATCAGCGACAAAAACATGGTCTTCCGTTGCATTAATACTCCGGGAGGGAGATTGAGCGGAATAACATACACCGGCCAGCAGCTGTACGAGGCCGTCGACATACCATATGGGTTGAAGCCATCTGTTGCTATCGCAATTCTAACATTCCGAGCCTCTCCTGCCCACCGGGGGTATTTGTCATCGAAGTTCTTCCATGCCTTACCATCAGATGGATGTCCCATCTTCTTCCGTCCGTGCCCGTCCTCGTATCTTTTCCCCTTCTTGTGCCACGTCATCTGTTTGGCAGTCTCCTCGCTCAAGTAAAGCCGCTGGATTCTTTTTATGAATGGGAGATACCGAAGTATCTTCTTAGCGACCTTCGACTGCCTCACCTGACCATCCTTCCCCTTTATCTCTTCATATCTAGAGGCCTTACAAATGGAGCAGTACTTGTCACCCTCAAACTGTTTCCAAAACAAAAGGCAGCCTTTTGGACAACAATCTATCTTTTCATAATCCATGTTGAGCTCCTTCATGAGTTTCTTCGTTTCGTGAAAGGTTTTAGGCAGACAATGCCCTTCGGGCAACATGTTACCACATGTTCTCAGATTAGCTTCAAAGTGAGAACGGGTGGCGGAGTACTGGCACTTGTCGGCTAGACACTGAGAGATGGCATCGAGCTGAGAAATCTTTGCACCCTCGTACAGAGGCCTCTTAGCCGCGGCCATCATATCAAGGAAGGCCTTCGCGGTTGGCTCCGGTTCCTCCGGTTCTAGCGGTTCCTCCGGTTCTGGTGATTCCTCCCGTGGAGGTGGCGAATTCGGCTGGTCGGCATCGATAAGATCATCTAGCATGTTTCTAATCCCATCGTGCTCATTGCCATTGAGCCGCTGACGCATCACCTCACCTCTGTCACGTTCGTACCGAGCAAAGTCGACTTGCGTGACATAGTTAGACATGTACCCATATTGCAGAAGGTGTTTGTACATGTCATCCTTTCCCTGACGATGACGCTTAGTGCAATGAGCGCAGGGACAAAGTGCCCGAACCATTGCCTTCGAACCACGCGCTAACTCATTCACTAACAAATGAGTGTTCCGTACCCAATCGTCTGTTTTATTAGTCGCACTAATACGGCCACTGTACATCCACCCATTATCAGCCATCCTCTTCTGCTTTGTTGGGAGACAAACAACAAATATAACATTTTATATCAAACAGGAGATTAAATGCTTCATATTTTTATGCATTCATCAACCTACATGTCCAATAGGAAAAGAGGGTCCTAACCAGCCGCCGGATCCGTAGATTGGGTAAGTTCTCCCTGGTTCTACCCCGATCCAAGCAGAATTTCGGCAGCACCTCCCCGCTGCTCTCCCGATACACGTCTCGACAAAAAGCCAAGAGGATGTGCATCCGGAGAACAACGAGGAGGCGCCACCGAAATCCTGTCTCGAATCGAGGTAGAGCCAGGGAGAACCAAACCCAACTATGAATCCGCCGACTGCCCGATAAAAGCCATAAGCGTTACGGTCCAAAATATGCGAGACCACTAATGCATATTAAGTCGCGTAACGCTTACGGTCGGGATGACGCCTAGGTGACGCGACATACTTGGTGATCTAGACACGAAAATAAACCTAGGTACAAGAGAGGCGAACGGATTCTCACCCTCGGCGGTAGAGGAAGTAGTCGATCAACCGAGTGTCGAGGTCGGTGACAGAACTCGGAGACGGGATCGAGGTGTCACCTACACCATCTCCCGCAACGACAGTCAGTCCGCCAAGGATGGTCACTCCCGAAACACTACAAAGTCTGTACATTGACATAAAGAGAACACCTTAGTAAACATGCAACGCAATCACGGCCCTAGTGTGGCTTCTCTTTTCAACGGCCATATGACCAAGCTAGCTTGCCACTAACCAACGGCCTAATCCTAGCAACTCGTGCATGCATATCACTTAACAAATGATATAAACTACTAATAGATGTAACTAATAAATTCTAACAAGATTAACAACAAGATTTAATCTAACAAAATTAACTCTAACAACAATATTTGCTTCTACAGGGGAGTGGAGGAGGTACCTGCAGAGGGGGCCGAGCTCGGGGAGGAGGGGAGAGCTTGGGGAGGAGGGGCCGAGCTCGGGGAGGAGGGGGCAAGGTCGGGGAGGAGGGGGCCGAGCTCGGGGAGGAGGGGGGCGAGCTCGGGGAGGAGGAAGGGAGGAGGGAAGGAGGTAGGGAGGCTCGGGGAGGAGGAAGGGAGGAGGGAGGGAGGCAGGGAGGCTCGGGGAGGAGGAAGGGAGGAGGGAGGGAGGCAGGGAGGAGGGAGGGAGGAGGGAGGGAGGGTCGGGGAGGAGGAAGGGAGGAGGGAGGAGGGTCGGGAAGGAGGAAGGGAGGAGGGTGGGAGGAGGCAGGGAGGCTCGGGGAGGGAGGAGGGAGGGAGGAGGCGGTTGGCGGCAGGGAGGAGGGAGGGAGGGGGGTCGGGGAGGAGGAAGGGAGGCAGGGAGGAGGCAGGGAGGCTCGGGGAGGGAGGAGGGAGGGAGGGAGGAGGCGGTTGGCGGCAGGGAGGAGGGAGGGAGGAGGGAGGGAGGGTCGGGGAGGGAGGCGGCGGTTGGCGGCGGCGGCGGTTGGCGGCAGCTGGTGGCGGCGCGGGGTCGGGGTCGGGGTCAGGGGCGTGGGAGGAAGAAAGGGTGTGTGTTTTGGGTGGCCCGGGGTGGGCCGCGGAGTAGGGGAAGTGATAAGGCTACGCCGACGGCCAGGCGTACGCCGAGGGCAGCCGTCGGCGTAGCAAGGTTTTTTTTTTTAGTTATAAATAAAAAAAAATATTTGGTGTCTACTAATATAACAAAGGAAAATATATTATTTGATGTCTATTATTATAGAAGAAACATGCAAGTTTTCATCTGATTCCGTTTCACCTAAACGGGGAGATTCCCCCCTTATACGGGTCCGGCGAAACCCTGATCTCTGTGCGCACTCGGATCGTCTACCCCCCTAGACGTTCCTCTGACAGGGGTAGCCCGGCGTATCTCTCTCTTGTTTTGCGTTTGTTTAGGTCATAGGGTGATGTAAAACCATGTTGGTTCACAAGTTGGGGCACTATCCTACCCGGTTTCACCTCGACAGGGAGATTCCCCCCTTATACGGGTACGGAACCTTCGCCTCTAGGTTAGAGCGCATGCATGCGAGGGGGGACACATGCAAGCACCTATATATACCAACCTCTCACCACACCCACACACACATATGCTAGGGGCACATGCAAGTTTTCATCTCATTCCGATGTTCTCGTGGTCTTCCTCCGGCGAAACCCTGATCTCTGTGCACACTCGGATCGTCTACCCCCTAGACGTTCCTCTGACAGGGGTAGCCCGGCGTAGCTCTCTCTTGTTTTGTGTTTGTTTAGGTCATAGGGTTATGTCAAACCATGTTGGTTCACAAGTTGGGGCACTATCCTACCCGGTTTCACCTCGACGGGGAGATTCCACCCTTATACGGGTACGGAACCTTCGCCTCTAGGTTAGAGCGCATGCATGCGAGGGGGGACACATGCAAGCACCTATATATACCAACCTCTCACCACACCCACACACACATATGCTAGGGGCACATGCAAGTTTTCATCTCATTCCGATGTTCTCGTGGTCTTCCTCCGGCGAAACCCTGATCTCTGTGCACACTCGGATCGTCTACCCCCCTAGACGTTCCTCTGACAGGGGTAGCCCGGCGTAGCTCTCTCTTGTTTTGTGTTTGTTTAGGTCATAGGGTGATGTCAAACCATGTTTGTTCACAAGTTGGGGCAATATCCTACCCGGTTTCACCTCGACGGGGAGATTCCACCCTCATACGGGTACGGAACCTTCGCCTCTAGGTTAGAGCGCATGCACGCGAGGGGGGACACATGCAAGCACCTATATATACCAACCTCTCACCACACCCACCCACACACACATATGCTAGGGGCACATGCAAGTTTTCATCTCATTCCGATGTTCTCGTGGTCTTCCTCCGGCGAAACCCTGATCTCTGTGCACACTCGGATCGTCTACCCCCCTAGACGTTCCTCTGACAGGGGTAGCCCGGCGTAGCTCTCTCTTGTTTTGTGTTTGTTTAGGTCATAGGGTGATGTCAAACCATGTTGGTTCACAAGTTGGGGCACTATCCTACCCGGTTTCACCTCGACGGGGAGATTCCACCCTCATACGGGTACGGAACCTTCGCCTCTAGGTTAGAGCGCATGCACGCGAGGGGGGACACATGCAAGCACCTATATATACCAACCTCTCACCACACCCACACACACATATGCTAGGGGCACATGCAAGTTTTCATCTCATTCCGATGTTCTCGTGGTCTTCCTCCGGCGAAACCCTTATCTCTGTGCACACTCGGATCGTCTACCCCCCTAGACGTTCCTCTGACAGGGGTAGCCCGGCGTAGCTCTCTCTTGTTTTGTGTTTGTTTAGGTCATAGGGTGATGTCAAACCATGTTGGTTCACAAGTTGGGGCACTATCCTACCCGGTTTCACCTCGACAGGGAGATTCCACCCTTATACGAGTACGGAACCTTCGCCTCTAGGTTAGAGCGCATGCATGCGAGGGGGGACACATGAAAGCACCTATATATACCAACCTCTCACCACACCCACACACACATATGCTAGGGGCACATGCAAGTTTTCATCTCATTCCAATGTTCTCGTGGTCTTCCTCCGGCGAAACCCTGATCTCTGTGCACACTCGGATCGTCTACCCCCCTAGACGTTCCTCTGACAGGGGTATCCCGGCGTAGCTCTCTCTTGTTTTGTGTTTGTTTAGGTGATAGGGTTATGTCAAACCATGTTGGTTCACAAGTTGGGGCACTATCCTACCCGGTTTCACCTCGACGGGGAGATTCCACCCTCATACGGGTACAAAACCTTCGCCTCTAGGTTAGAGCGCATGCACGCGAGGGGGGACACATGCAAGCACCTATATATACCAACCTCTCACCACACCCACACACACACACATATGCTAGGGGCACATGCAAGTTTTCATCTCATTCCGATGTTCTCGTGGTCTTCCTCCGGCGAAACCCTGATCTCTGTGCACACTCGGATCGTCTACCTCCCTAGACGTTCCTCTGACAGGGGTAGCCCGGCGTATCTCTCTCTTGTTTTGTGTTTGTTTAGGTCATAGGGTGATGTCAAACCATGTTGGTTCACAAGTTGGGGCACTATCCTACCCGGTTTCACCTCGACGGGGAGATTCCACCCTCATACGGGTACGGAACCTTCGCCTCTAGGTTAGAGCGCATGCATGCGAGGGGGGACACATGCAAGCACCTATATATACCAACATCTCACCACACCCACACACACACATATGCTAGGGGCACATGCAAGTTTTCATCTCATTCCGATGTTCTCGTGGTCTTCCTCCGTCGAAACCCTCATCTCTGTGCACACTCGGATCGTCTACCCCCCTAGACGTTCCTCTGACAGGGGTAGCCCGGCGTAGCTCTCTCTTGTTTTGTGTTTGTTTAGGTCATAGGGTGATGTCAAACCATGTTGGTTCACAAGTTGGGGCGCTATCCTACCCGGTTTCACCTCGACGGGGAGATTCCACCCTTATACGGGTACGGAACCTTCGCCTCTAGGTTAGAGCGCATGCATGCGAGGGGGGACACATGCAAGCACCTATATATACCAACCTCTCACCACACCCACACACACATATGCTAGGGGCACATGCAAGTTTTCATCTCATTCCGATATTCTCGTGGTCTTCCTCCGGCGAAACCGTGATCTCTGTGCACACTCGGATCGTCTACCCCCCTAGACGTTCCTCTGACAGGGGTAGCCCGGCGTAGCTCTCTCTTGTTTTGTGTTTGTTTAGGTCATAGGGTGATGTCAAACCATGTTGGTTCACAAGTTGGGGCACTATCCTACCCGGTTTCACCTCGACGGGGAGATTCCACCCTTATACGGGTACGGAACCTTCGCCTCTAGGTTAGAGCGCATGCATGCGAGGGGGGACACATGCAAGCACCTATATATACCAACCTCTCACCACACCCACACACACATATGCTAGGGGCACATGCAAGTTTTCATCTCATTCCAATGTTCTCGTGGTCTTCCTCCGACGAAACCCTGATCTCTGTGCACACTCGGATCGTCTACCCCCCTAGACGTTCCTCTGACAGGGGTAGCCCGGCGTAGCTCTCTCTTGTTTTGTGTTTGTTTAGGTCATAGGGTGATGTCAAACCATGTTGGTTCACAAGTTGGGGCACTATCCTACCCGGTTTCACCTCGACGGGGAGATTCCACCCTTATACGGGTACGGAACCTTCACCTCTAGGTTAGAGCGCATGCATGCGAGGGGGGACACATGCAAGCACCTATATATACCAACCTCTCACCACACCCACACACACACACATATGCTAGGGGCACATGCAAGTTTTCATCTCATTCCAATGTTCTCGTGGTCTTCCTCCGACGAAACCCTGATCTCTGTGCACACTCGGATCGTCTACCCCCCTAGACGTTCCTCTGACAGGGGTAGCCCGGCGTAGCTCTCTCTTGTTTTGTGTTTGTTTAGGTCATAGGGTGATGTCAAACCATGTTGGTTCACAAGTTGGGGCACTATCCTACCCGGTTTCACCTCGATGGGGTGATTCCACCCTCATACGGGTACGGAACCTTCGCCTCTAGGTTAGAGCGCATGCACGCGAGGGGGGACACATGCAAGCACTTCATGTGGTCGTGGTGAGTGCTATTGAGAACCACATGCGATAATAACACTTACAAACATATAGAAATTTCTCGGGGTGTGAGAAGATTCGCAACGACATTTCATGTGGACGTGTAGACTGCTATTCAGAGGGTACGAAATTATCCAATTAATAAAAAAATATATAAATAATTGATGCAAATACAAAATATATGAAAAATAGAAAAGGCTACGCCGAGGGTGACCGTCGGCGTACATTGCTGGTACGCCGAGGGTGGCCGTCGGCGTATGCTATGCCGAGGGTCGCCGTCGGCCTAACCGACGGCACCGTTAGCGCGCCGTCCGTGCTGTCCGGCATGTGCCACGCGTCCGCTTGCTACGACGGCCCCGACGTTTGGCCGTCGGCGTATCTCGCGGCCGTCGGCGCATCTGGCCATTACTGTAGTGACGGGGGCCGCCGCCCGGTGGATGGACCGATCGATCGGCGGGGCCGGATCGGAGTGGGAATAAACGGGCGGGGCTAGCGGCCGGCGAGAGCAAGCGTCCATGTGCCTGATGAGCGCGGCCGAAAGGAAGGAATGTCCCGACATGTACTTGAGCGACTGAGCGAGCGTGCGTCTGCTTGTTTTCCAGTGCGTGTCGTGTGTGGGCACCTGTCTCACTCCTGCTGCCAACCAACAAATATCGTCGGCCGGTGTGCGCCCTACTGTTCGACAGTAGGTATGTAGCCGCCTAGCTAGCGCAGTGCAGCGTACGTACCGCCGTGTCGTCTCTCTATGCGTGTCTCGGTGTGTCTGCTAGCTACGTAACGTGCGCGTGCAGGCAGGAATCTGTGGACACAGATCTGTAAAGATCGAGGACCCTGTTCTATCCTTTATCCAGGTTAAAATTCAGGGGGAGAGAGAGGTACAGTACTGTACATGTACTGATGTACTACTAGCACGTAGGATTATTCTCTGCATGCAGCAGGTAGCTAGGACTAATTATTCTCCGGGCATATTTTCAGGTCGATGACGCGACGCGACGAGGCTAGCTAGCGAGGACGATGCCTAGCTAGCTAGGCCACTACTCCTGGCATATGAGTGCGGCAATAATAGCTCGGGCGCCAGTCGTTTCAGCGGAAAGCAGGCTCCCAGATCGATCTCGCCGGATCAGCCGAGAGCACCTCAGGTCACGCGACCCACTCTTTTGACCGTGCCACTTCAGGTCACGCGGTCCGTACGAAGAACCGTTCCGAAAACCACCGGCGGTCGGCACACAGACAGCACACGCTTGCCGGCCGGCCTGTTCCGTGCATCGCGATGCACCCCGGCTCAAGTGTGTCCTGATGCCATAACAAATGTCGTCTGCCGTATGGTTATTGCCTGCAACTGGGTCTGGGTCGCGTCCGCAAATTTGCTGGGGCAGAAAGGCAACAAATGGCTTTCTGATGGACTGCAGACCAGAAGATCCATGCAGCGACGTCGACAGCGACCGTCGGCCGTGGCGACGTGTCCAGGCAGGGGGACGCGGGCGCGCGCCACCGGCCCTGCACGCGACGTTCCTCTCTGCCGACAAATCGTCCGAACCGCTTGCTGGTCGCTCTCTCTCCGCGGGACCGCTTGCTGGTCGCTCTCTCTCCGCGGGCCGCGGCCATGCGTACTGTACGGGGGAGGCCGGCACACAGTAATCAAGTAGGAGTACGGTGCTGATGCGTGCACGGCTGCACGCCACTGATGTGTCAATGCATCTTAATCTCCGTAAGGCAGATGCATGGCACGGCTTAGCTAGCTACACATGCACTCGACTGGCCGAGTGAAAAAAAAAAGCAGGCAGGGAATGGCGGAAAGCGATGCGAAACGAAAGCTAGCAGCTCCATTTAAGGCTCGGGAGGCCCCCCCGTCAGCCTCACAACGTACTCAGTTGCCTGCAACTGGGTCTGGGTCGCGTCCGGAAATCAGCTCCAGTTAATAAGGCTCGGGAGTACTACTTCACTTGCTACAAAGCTTTTTGTTTATTTATTTTCGTGTGGGAAAAGGTACCAAGAAAGGGTCGAGATCTTTAGAACGAAGGGGAAAAAGGTAAATACTATACAACGGAGTCAGATGGAAATCGATTCATCGGCCCACTCCAGCGCCGTCGATCCAGTTGCCCATCAGACGGCTCCTCGAGTTTTTTCTATAGTAAGTTAAACCCGATCAAAATCCCTAGAATCATGGCAGGAGTTATTGCTAGTTTGGCTGGGTAAGGGTAACGCCTCCAAAATTGATACTTCCCATATTGACGTCGGCAGAGACCGATCCTGGAAGCCGACTGACCATCACATCCTCATCGTCTTGCTCCCCATCAACAACTACTCTCCTCCCGTCGCTCCAATTCTTCAACCAAGCTGCTCAATCTCGGTCGAGCACCAGCGGCAGCTGGTTTGTCTCATGCGCATCCCCTCCCCTCCCTAGCCCCGCCTTGATGCTTCCTCCATCAGCCGCGCGTGCATACTGCTCTCCTGCTTTGTATCGGCTCTCTCCTAGAGTCGTATCCTCCGCCTCAGCATCTCAAGCGCCGGCATGGATAACATTCCGACGAGAGGAGACGTCGGCGGGGCCAAACTGACCGCCGTCTGACAGAAGTAGGTACCCGAGGCGTTTTGGTGGTTGCTTCCTCCGAGCAGCCTGTTTTACGCATGATTCCAAGACGAGCTACACTCCGGTGACCTCATCCTGTCACCCAGTCGACGACCATCTCCGCTGAAGCACAATCTCGTCTAGTGATCCCGTCAACGAGCAATGCGGAGCCATCTTCTTCCGGCATGCTGGTCTGAGGGAGAACATGACGGTGGTTGTGTAGCAAATGTATTTCATGCAGGAACATCGCTAAGGATCCGATAGTCCCGTGGGCTCATGCCCGTGGCGGCGTTGCAACTCCAACCTTGACTTTCGAGGAGCATCTGCGAGGGCAGTGTGGTAGGAAGCGTCTAGGAACTGGGAAGCAAGTATTGCAGGATCAATCAAAACAAAACGTGACTAGCAAACTCAAGCAAGTATATGCATGGAAGGAAATTCTCTGTTTTTTTCTTGAGATGGGAGCAAAAAAAATCGTCAGAAGCCAATCCCTAGTTTCATAGAAGCATTTCTTTTTTTACTATTGATTGAAACAGATTTTATTTGACAAAAAACAGATATTATTTTGTTGGAAGCATTTGTCTGGTCGATAGAAACAAGAATCATTACCCGCGAAAAAAAAAGAATTATTTCTCTAGTCAATGGAAGCAAAATTTTAGTTTGTTGAAGCATTTCTACAGTTGATCGAAACAAAATTTTATTTCATTGAAAGCATTTATCTAGTTGATGGAGATGATATTTATGAATTCTAATTACGTTATACACAAAATTTGATAAAATAGTATCAAATCTCATTCATAGGGGAAGCAAATTCTTTGGTGGGTGGAAACATATTTTCTCCACATTGAAAAGCATCTTTACATTAGAAAAGAATTTTCTTTTCATACAGAATCAAATTCATTTATATCAGAAGAAAATATGAATTCACCAAAAGCAAACGTTGCATGGAAACAATTTTTTCTTAGATTTCTACCAATGTACTTAAAATCTAGAATAATTAGTTTCTCAAAATAAGGAATAATCACTTCCGTCACACCAGAAAATGATGCTTCCGGAGCCTTAAAAAATGATGCTTTCATGCATGAAAAGGAATGATCCCTAGCTTCCATGCATGCATCGTGAAAAACTGCTGACGGGATTAAAGGATACTACACGAAAGTAGTTATTACTGTGAAGGAAATCACGGGACTAGGTAACCAGCCCAGCCAATCGGACGCTCCAAACGACTCCCATTGTATGGAAAGCTACTAGTCCGATGTTTAGCTAGTATCGGCATACGATGCCTAGTGGTGCCCGGGGAAAAAGCAGGATTTGCTAGAGAGCATTTTTTTTTCGGATGAAAGGAGCGGTAGCTATCCCCTGTTTCATCAGTCAAGATTTGCTAGAAAGCTACTAGTACAAGCGATAATCATGCTGCCCCGGATGCATGCGAAAGTAGATCAGGTGTAGTAGTTCGACGAATCTCGTTCGCTGATTAAGCAGTAGGAGTTTGACAAGGGCAGGAATATCTGGTGGTTTATTAACGAACTACTAGTGAGTTCTAGAGGGCGTCAAGCAAGAGCTTCGAATCCTATGTCGTCGGCAGAGAATTAATGAAATTGGCGCATAAGAGCAGCCACAATGTGTAGTCAAATCTAGTTTTAAATTCAATATTTCGTTTTTGGAACTAGTTCTATATACTGTGAGACTAGTTTTAAAACTAACAAAAGTAAGAACCGGAACAACTCCCTGCTCCGATGCCAAATAGCTCTTTCCAAATAAAATACTATTTCTCTATGTACTACTTGCAGGTCGTGTGTATGAGTTAGGAAACTGACGGCAGAAGTTCAACTTTCTTGCTATTTTCTATTCGTTGGTGGGACATCTTAGTGCAGATTTTTGGAACCAAAACATTGTGGTACTCTTGCTATATATCAGGCTATAGCCAAATTCAACCCTTTAGCAGATTTAGCCATGGTAACATTGTGGCTGCTCTAACAGCGTCGAAAGTGACAAGGACGAGATCTAGAGATATGAAGAATCAGGCTAGCTGAGATCTGGAGATATAAAGAATCAACAAGCTGATGCTAGCTCCTCAAGGCAAAATATCTACACTCAGCTTTGTCTCATCAGCAAGGCAATGTTAGAGTTAGTATTAGTAGAAAGAATTAATCTAAGTTTCATGTCTACACATAGATTAGAGTGCTCTCGCTGTTGGAAATATGAGCAATTTATCATATAATTTAATCTATAAAAATAATGTGGATAAAGCATGAGCAATTTATCATATAATTTAATCTATAAAAATAGTGTGGATAAAGCATGAGAAATAATATAGAGATAAAATAATTATTCAATCTAACAGATAGATTATAAATAGCAAATCTAAACAGATTGCCACAAATAATATTGTATGGCCAACCATTGTGGGTAGAATGCTAGATGCCCGAGACCACGTTACTATTGTTTCTTTCTCCTCCTTCATATTTACCTTTACTTTATGGAAAGAATATTATCTCTGGTGCTATTATTCCTACTTCGGCAGCGATCGGATTGCACTTTTACCCAATTTGGGAAGCTGCATCTGTTGATGAGTGATTATACAATGGTGGTCCTTATGAGCTAATTGTTCTACACTTCTTACTTGGTGTAGCTTGTTATATGGGTCGCTTTTTTTTCATTTATGAATAAAAAAAATTCATTGTATCGTGGGGTCGGAGGTTTGGTCCGGAAAAATTCGGAACAAAATATCTACCCCATTGAAGTTTATAGCGATGGATTTCCACGAAGATATAACTCGTATCAGATGAAACATGATCTGAATGAGACGAAAGAGAATTGCATACAAGCAGATGATGAAGCACTCGTGCTGGTGTTGGTGTTGATGGTATTGTCAGGCATGCCGTCGAACAGGTGATCAATGTCGGGGAAGAAGTCGTCAGCATCCATGATGAAGCTAGTAGTCGTGCGGTAGCACTCCCCTTACCGCCTTATCCCGCACAGGTCTTGAAGCAGCGGGGTTTCGGAGGCCTACTCTCTCAATTCGTGTGCATGTTGCATGTCAGGATGTGGAAGACTTGGTGATCGCTCAAAGCTCTGAAACAGGATGCGCTATGTGATGTTGTGTCTTTAGCAGAGACGCGGCCTCGGTGCGAGGAGGTGAAACGAAGATCCGAGAGACGAACCGAACATGCAGCGACCGAAACCGAACAACAGCCGTATTCGTTATCCACTGCCGCTAAAACATTTTAGAATCCTTGGCTTGGATCAATCTCGCTAGCGCGCGTCGGATGAGGTGCGACGAGATGGGCGATGAAGGAGGAAGAGCACGTGTATATTTCTTCTCTTCTCAAGTTTATAGAAGTGGAGGTGCACTCTTCCTTATAAGGATGACAATCTCACTTAACTAGCAATATAAGACTAAAACATTTGTCTCGTCTCTAGCCAATGCATGAATGAGCGAAATGGTGTTTAGATTTTCAGTAATTATTGCTAAAATATAATTAGGCTGCGGCATATACTTAGTCAAAATTCCAACACTAGTCCGTACAGAAAAAGGTAGACCAGATAATGGCGGCCCATCGAGCCGAAGTACGGGAAACACCGGCGACCGCTGGCTGGACCATGTCGGAGGCAGCCACCCCACGGATCATGGGCCGTGCACGTATCTTTCACCAAAAAGTGGCCGTGCGATGACTGGTTCTCAACGATTTGTAAAACGGGGAGCGCAACTAAAACACGATTCCGATCAGATCAGAGTGGAGCATATCATTACGCATTTCCTTTCTTTTACCACTTGACGTCTTGACCCACTGCGAGCAGTTTGCTAGCGCAAGGACAGACACCCAATAAGCTGACCGACGGCCGATTCGAAAAAAAAAGGGTGATTGACCGCTGTCAATTTCAGCGCTGAGAAAAGAAGAAGAAGAATTAGAGCATCTCCACTCGTCTATCACGAGGCCGATCCGGACGCCGAATTTTTGTACGGACGCCGAAAATCGGCCCAGTCGCGTATCCAAGGACATGTTTTCGTTCGGATTTCGGCATGTTTTGGTCCGGCCTACCCAGGCCGTACCCAGGATCCCGGGTACACCCTGGAAACGCTGGACTCAGCAAAAACGGGCGTGGACCAGCTCTGTCGGCGAGAGAAGGCACCACTCCCGCCAATTCGCCGAGCTCCTCGCCCTTTTCTTCCCCCTCCCGCCTTTCTTCCCCATTCCCCCACCCCCGAAGCTTCGCCGATCACCGCGCCCGACATGCCGCCCAAGAGTTTCGTCCAACCCAGATCGATCCTCGACGAGGGTCCGGCGGAGAAGAAGGCGAGGAAGCCGAGAGTGCCGCCGACCAAGCCGGAGGGCATGTCCTCGGCGGAGTGGGAGAAGAGGGAGCACACCAGACAGATCTCGTCGGCCGAGCGGAAGGACGGGAAAGAGAGGGCGAAGCTCCGGCAGCAGCAAGCGGAGGAGGAGAAGGCGATGGTGAAGGCGGCGGCGGAAGAACAGGCGATGGTGAAGGCGAAGCATGCTGCGGCGACGCGTTCGGCGTTGATGGCCGCGCCGTACCCACCACACTGGGGGAGTCAGGCTAGCGTCGGCTCGCCCGCCGGCTTCTCGCCGATCTCTCCGGCCAACTTCCAGGAGAGCCAGGCGGCTGCTCGGCAGAGGTACTCCCCGTCGCCAGAGTTCGATGGGGGCTTCAACCCGAACGTGTTCTTCCCCTGCCCGGCGCCGCGCCACCCTTCGCCCTTCGGCGTGGACATCAACATCCCCTACTCGACCTCTCCGGCGTACGCTCCCACGCCGAGCTCTGCTTCGACTTCCTCCAACCCGGGGGCCTTCACCGGCGAGATAGACGACAACGCCGCGTCGGCCACGCCGCAGGAGCCCATCCCATCGACGAGTGATCGTTGTTTCCCTGTTATGTAATAAAAATTGTCGCCGAACATGTAGGCGCATCTGTCGAACACCTTGTGGTCGAGCACTCGCCGGCAGGAACTATGCAGATTCAAAATATATAACTGTTTTGTGTCCGCCTGGGTACTCGTTCTGGACAGCCGAGTGGAAAACTGGGCGTACCCAAGCCAAAAACTTGCGCCGTCCGGCCGGAAAAATGTTCGGATTTCGGCCTGGATTCGGCCAACGAGTGGAGATGCTCTTAATGGTCGCTGTCATTTACGTGCGTGCGGCATCGTTAATTCGGCGACCGCCTTTGCTTTTAGGCTGATTTCGCGCGCTTTATTTGGCGCCGTTAATTAGTTGATGACTGACTGATTGATTGTTTCCCGCGACTAAAAAGGATTAAATTCCACCCGCAAGAAAAAGGATTAAATTCTCTGCAACTTGATGGTACGGAAAATTCGTGTGGTCTAAGATAGTATCGGTAATCTTTTCTCCTGGGTGTCAGATATGAAACGGACCGGCCAGGATGCCCTAAATCTTGTGGCCTCCTCTGTCATGCCGCCATGCACATGCTTAACACTTGGATTAAGGGACCCAACGACCTTGGGATCGCAAGAGAAATAAACAAAACCGTACAGAAGTCAGGCGAGGTTAAGGTGGATTAAGGGACCACGATCGGTCGCGTGATGCGAGGTTATGGGCAGGGTTCCAGGGGACAAGGTAGCCGTGGCAAAGCATTGACTAGGGACTAGGGAGGAGATTAAGCCTAAAGCATGCATCAAAAGAAGATCGTTAGAAGGGGAAAAGCAGAATGATTTGCTAGAAAGCATTTTTCTTTTGGATGAAAAGGAGCGGTAGCTATCCCCTGTTTCATTAGTCAAGATTTGCTAGAAAGTCCCCTAATTTTTTTTTGCTACAAAGCTACTAGCGGTAATCATGCTGCCCCGGATGCGAAAGTAGATCAGGTGTAGTACTACGACGTATCCCGTTCGCTGATTAAGCAGTTGTTTGACCCGGGAAATAATATCTGATGGTTAATTAATGAACTACTAGTGAGATTTAGAGGACGTCAAGAGTTTCGAGTCCTGTCCCGTCGGGGGTCAGGATTAATGGAACTTGGCATCTTCCAATGTCGAAAGTGAGGAGTGAAGGACGAGATCTAGAGATACGAAGAATCAAGCTGGCCCGGTGAGATCTGGCGATATAAAAGAATCAGCAGCAAGCCGATGGATGATGCTACGCCCGGAAGGTAAAATATCTGCACTCGCTTTGCCTGTTAAGCACGACAATGTTATAAGTATATAAATGGCCAAATCTAGCATTTTTATATAACTTATAGATATTCAGTTTCGAAATATAAAACATTTTAGCTTTATGAATTGACCTAGCATGGTGGCCCTCGCAATTGCGAGGGCAGCACTTAATAATCTAAAGTGACAAGGAAGAATTTTCGTAGTTTTATTGTATGTTGTTCGTTCATGTTGAATAAATCAGTAAAGCAGGTCGTATTCATCTTCTTGATGCAGAGGCCAGAGCTCATCCTCAATTTCAAAAAAATGACCACTGATATGTTGTGCTAAACAAATATCCCATAACAGAACAGATTTTAAAAAATTAGAAAAATAGTACTAAACAATATCACTAACCATATATTTTGTTTTTATATGAGGTTAAATTAGTTCCTATAATTAAAATCTGAACCATGAGATGGTTGATACATTTGTTGTGACCTTTAATAACCATGAGAGGTTGTGAGCCATCTGCATTGAATACAAAGTTGCGCAATTTTTGTTTTGTTTCCCCCAAGTAATAATTGTAGTTCCACCTGAGCAATAGCCATATGATGTTTAGATGATATTTAGAATATCAAAATAAATTTTCATAATGAAGCAACTTATCCTTGTTAACCGCTAGCCGAACTCAATATTAAGAAAGTATCTCAATACATGACATTCTTCTTCTCTTCCAAAAGCTAGCTATCTAGACCCTGAAAATATCCAATGTGCTTTGGTCACTATTTATAAAAAACACATGATAAAATGAAATAGAGGCAACATTTGCATATCAATTGTCAAGGTTAGAGAACTTGGTTTCCAAGTTTTCTAGAAACCTAGAAATTATTAAGGTGTTAATATTTTTTCCTTACCTTTTCTACGTGATATGGTGCACACTTAAATCCGTTTTTTCTTTGCTCTCGCTTACATGCATGTCTTCTGTCATATAACATTATTGCATCGTCATGGATGGTATAGTTTCGGTTAATGAAGCATCTATATTAAAATCCATATGATCAAAATCAAAATATTGGAAACCATGGAAAGTAAAAAAAGGTGCGTGTTTGATTTAATCCTAGAAAGTAATAGTAGTAACTCAGGACCCAAATACGTTTTTTTTCCAAAAGGTTACACTCGTAAAAACATTTCTTTCAAAATTGATTGGCGATCCAAAAATCGAGTTCGTAAGATTTGTAGTCCTATATTAATCTAAGCACTTTTCATAGAAGACACTAAGAAAACACAATGTTTTTCATAATCATTTAGGGAAAATATTGCTTTAGGTTACCGATATTGAGGAGGGAATTCTTTAATTTATTGACTGCGAATAACAAACTTTGTTTATTGGTAGACACATTTCCTTATGAAAAAGTTATATTTGCATGATTATAAAACATCGAAATAGAAATCATATGGTCACAGTGACACGTCATCCTGTTAGAAACTATAGGCATGTCATTACCAGGAGTTTGTAAGCTCATGTGGCTGGTCGTCCGATGCGTAATTAAAGATTCATGATCAAGACTTATAGTTGAAACATACTATCTCTCGGGTTTTTTAGAAACTTAGTCAAATTTTACCTAATTTAGATTTTGACATAATTTACATGCCTTACTTTCTAAAACACATGGATTTGTAATATCTATACTCATGGTCTCGAATAAATAAGTTCAACATTTGAATAGTCGAGTATGTACCTTATCTGCCATGTCTAGCATGTACTCTATTGCATGTTATCACGCCATGGCGGAGACACGGACACGCACACCCAAGACAATTAGACACGTCGTACTTTATATAGACTCTTTCTCATTTTTATTTTTTTATCACAAACCATGGACCTCATGTTTTATTACCCCCTCCGTCTCGGTTTATAAGACTTACGCGTATTTCTAGATTAACAAATTTACCAACTTAGCATGAGGTATATATGATAAAAACTATATCATTAGAAACTTTAAATGTTATAATTTCTAATGATATAATTTGTGTATTATATAATTTATATTATATAGCTCATGCGGATAACCTAGGTATACGCGTAAGTTTTATAAACTACTACCTCCGTTTCAGGGCTTAAGGCGCACACACTTTCTAAAACAAAGTTTAACCAAAAGAATTGAGCAACAAAATCTTGATTATATTGTACATAATTAGTACCGTTGGATTCGTATTAAAAAAATACTTTCCAGTAATACTAGTTTTATCCCAAAACTCTTTACCTATTTAAAGTAATTTTTGTCAAAGAAAAAACACATAAAACAAGAACGCTTTAAGCCCTGAACCGGAGGGAGTAGGATAGAGGAAGTACTTAACATGGGCTTTGTGGTTATTAGACGCCATATCACATAATTTATTGTGCGCTCAGTGCTATGTTTACAATTATATTGTAAGATTACACATCTAACAGTTTAAATACATGTCAGGCTTTTTTATTTCTTTTGGAAGCCGTCTAGGTCCATTGTTTTTTGTAAATTTTGCACATAATTATTAATTATCGGTTAAATCACCACCATTAATTATATACCAAAGGATATTTTTATTTCTTTCGGAAAGGGTTCACGTTCAACGTGTGACATAACTTTCAATTTAATTTCCAGTTAAGTCAAAACCATTAATTACAGAGTCCTAGCGACACACCCAACACTCAAAACAAAACCGCGACTACGGCCGAAGTCCGTCGAGTGCTTCTCCAAGACGCCACAGAGTGGTCTCCTTCGCTAAACAAAACCCTTGCCGATGAAAGTGCTTGTCCATTGTCGATCTTTCCAAGGAATTTGCAGTCGTAGCCAAGACACGTTCCGCCTGAATCCCGCGAGCTAACAAAGGCTTAGCTGGGAGTATTGTTGCTCTGGCCTCAGCCCAAATCCGGGGTATGTAGTCGTCGCAACGGCTACCTCCTTGCAACCCCAATAGACACAAGCGAGCAGTCTCCACTAGACTTCGAGGCCAATCCACCACCGCTCATTCGGAGGCTTGGTCGCGCCGTCCGAGGAAGATCCTCGTCGCGCAAGCCGCGATACCACTCAAGAGGTCGGAACACCATCACAGCAAGACACCTCCTATGTGGCCAACACCGGTATTCATGGCGAAGAACAACAACTCGAACCGGATTCAAGTCCCCAAGACGACGTCTCCATGGAGGGTATGACGTCAAGGACGTCGTTGTCGCCTAATCCAGCAAGCCAAATCTATGGTTTTTACCGGAAACATGAGATTCTGGGCGAGGGAGGTGCCGAACTCCTCCTGGGCGTGGTACCTCATCCCTGCAACATAACACTTCCTTTCCTCTCCTTGAGCTCCCTCGATGGCCCTTCCCACTCCACTGGCGGCATTTCTTACGTGCCTGGTCAGGGGCAGACATGCCCACGAGGGGTAAGCCGCCTAAACCGGGCACCACCGAGCCGCAAGCAGCACAAATGCCCTCATGGGAGGAGTCATTAAGAGAAAGAAAACAGTATCAGTTGTTTTTGGGCCACATTAAAGGTGGCCCGTGAAGAAGTGCTGTAGCCGGACGGATAGTCCTGACCAGATAAGGCCGGCCCGTACCGAGAGAGACATACACACGACATGACACGAGCGTGTTCAGTAAATCGGGCAGCCGACATTCCCGGACTGATAAGGCGAGACAGAGCGAGGGACACCGGGCACGTACGTACAGCCAGACAGCGGACGTACCAGCGGGCATGGAAAAAAAAACACGTACGTACAGCACGCAGCGAATGGATGAATGGACGTACTCGTGAGGAGCGGCGCGGCGCGCACGTCGAGAGGCCACGCTCACAGATGCCCCCCGCCTTGCCGTCCTTTTCCATGGAAAACGACGGGTCGACCTCGGTGGGGATCGGGAGATCGACTCGCCTAGCGGCAACTCCGATGGCTTTCCGGGGTAGTCGCCCCGCTGTGATAATCAGCTAGTAAGTGCAACTCCGATGCAGGCGATCGACTCGCCTCGCGACAGCTGCACGCACGTAAGCTCTCGACCCGCTCGTGCATGGCGCGTACCGAACGATCCAGGGAGGAGCTCGCTATGAATCATCGGAAAGACCGGATCTGCGTCGTGCGGGGGCCGCCGCCGGTGGATGGACCGATCGATCGGCGGGGCCGGAGTGGGTATAAACGGGCGGGGCTAGCGGCCGGCGAGAGCAAAGCGTCCATGTGCCTGGGCGCGGCCCAAAGGAATATCCCGACATGTCGCCGGGCGCGGACAAGGCAAGGCAGCGACGTGTGATCGGTCGGTCGGCTTCTACTTGAGCGTGCGCCTGCTTCCTTGCTTTCCAGTGTGTGGGCACCTGTCACTCTCACTCCTGCTGCCAACCAACAAATATCGGTGTGCCTGCGCCCTACTGTTCGACTGTACTGTAGCCGCCTAGCTAGCGCAGCGCAGTGAAGCGTATGCACCGGTGTCTGCTAGCTACCCAACGAGCGCGTGCAGGCAGGCATCTGTGGACACAAATCTGTACAGCTCGAATGATGGAGGGCCCTTTTCTATCTTTTATCCAGGTTGAAATTCAGGGGGAGAGAGAGAGAGGTACAATACTGTACATCCACTGATGGCTGGAGTATGCACGATTATTCTCCATATAATACTCTCTCTGTTTCAAATTACTCACGCTTACCTAGGTGGCCTAGTATTTTCTCATTTTTCATCAAAAAATTCTTAGAATTTTTGGTATACGTAGTACATATTTTATACTATCTATTTTAAAAATTCAAAGATTTTTTTAAATGAAAAATGAGAGAGTACTAGTTCACCTATGCGGAATAATTTGAAACAGAGGAAGTAGCTCTGAAGCAGGTAGCTAGGACGGAATATTCTCCCGGCATATATATTTTTCAGGTCCATGACGCGACGAGGCTAGCGAGGACGATGCCTAGCTAGCTACGTAGGCCACTACTCCTGGCATATGCGTGCGGCAAAATAGCTCGGGCGCCAGTCGTGTCAGCGGAAAGCAGCAGCAGGCGAGGTGACCAGGACATCGTGGCGCGCAGATCGATCTACTAGTCGAAGCCTGGCGCGACCCACTTTTGACCGTGCCACTCCACATCACGCGGTCCCTATGTACGGGCAAATGATGCTTCATGCCTAATGGCCGTTTTGAAAACCATCGGCAGTCGGCACACAGCACAGGCTTGCCGGCTGGCCGGTCCCGTGCACCGCGAGATGCACCCCGGCTCAACTGTCCTGATGCCATAACAAATGTCTGCCGTATGCTTGCCTGGGTCGCGTCCGCAATTTTGCTGGCACAGAAAGACGACACATCATTCAAATAATATAACCATATATTAAGGCGTGCAGCTTTCGTGGCATGTCATTGCATTGCTCCGGCTACTACGGCTACTATTTACATGAACAGTGCCATGCGTATGAACAGTGCCACACACCGTAGAGACCATTACATTTCGATCTAGCACTGCAAAACGGAGGAACTGTCTGCTACAACGTCCACCGTAGTAATTTTTGCCACCTGACGGTAATTCTTCGAAGCATTTCCCTCCATTTTTTAGCACAACAATAATATCTAGCAAGAATTTTTTTTTGCGAGGATCTTCAGCAATAATTTAATTATTTAATTCATGACATTGTCTCTCGTGGACACGACGTCACGCCCGCGCCATATTCCCTAGTAGCTTTCGGATGGACTGCAAGCCAGAAGATATCCACACAGCCCAGCGGCGATCGACCGTTTGCGCGGCGACGTGTCCGGGCGGGGGAGGGGACGCCGGCGCGCGGCCGTGCACGCGACGTTCCTCTGTGCCGACAAATCGTCCGAACCGCTCGGTCGCTCTCCATCGGCGGCCATGTGACCGGGTCGCAGTCGAGCGCGCCCGCGTCCAACGTACGACTGGTACGATTACTAGTCCGTATCTCGCAGAGTATATATGTCCATAGTACGCCCAACACGTACGTACGTACGGCCGTACGGGGGAGCCCGGCACACAGCAATCAAGTAGGAGTACGGTGCTGATGCGTGCACGCCACGGATGTGTCAAATGCATCTTAATCTACGTAAGTCATGTGTCAATGCTATAGCAAGCTTTTTGTTTATTTATTTTCCTGTGGAAACGTAACAAGAAAGGATCGAGATCTTTAGAACGAAGGGGAAATTAAAAGCAGGATTTGCTAGAAAGCATTTTGTTTTTTGGACGAAAGGACCGGTAGCTATCCCCTGTTTCATTACTCAAGATTTGCTAGAAAGCTATACAAGTGCTAATCATGCTGCCCCGGGTGCATGCATGCATACGACGAATCTCGTTGGCTGATTGAGCAGTTGTTTGACCCGGGAAAGAATATCTGGTGGTTAATTAATGAACTACTACTACTAGTGAGATCTAGAGGGCGTCGAGAGTTTCGAATCATGTCGGTCAGGCGAGGATTAAAGACATTGGCATGTTCCATCCTCGAAAGCGAGCAGGACGAGATCTAGAGATATGAAGAATCAAGCTAGCTGAGATCTGGAGATATAAAGAATCAGCAAGCTGGTGCTCCCTCCTCAAGGCAAAATATCTACATTCAGCTTTGTCTCACCAGCAAGGCGATATTAGAGGTTAGTATTAGTAGGATCAATTAATCAAGTTTCAGGTCTAAGCATAGATTGGAGGGCTCTCACGGTTGGAAATATAAGCAATTTATCATATAATAATTTAATCTATAAAAGTAGTAGACAAAAGCATGAGAAATTATATAGAGATAAAAGTAATCACGCAATCTAACATATAGATTGTAAATAGCAAGTCTAAATAGGTTGCCACAGATAATATATAAGATGTAATTCGCATAAGATGAAACATGACCTGAATGAGACAAAAGGGAAGTGCATACAGAATGATGAGGAACCACTCGCATTGGTGCTAGTGCTCACGGTGTTGTCAGCCATATCGTCGAAGAGGTGGTCAGTGTCGGGGAAGAAGTTGTCAGCATCCGTAAATGAGTCCGTGATGAAGCCAATAGTCGCGCGGTAGTGCTCCCTAAAAATCTTATCTCCCTTTTCCCCTATAGGATTTGAAGCAACGGGGTTCCGAAGGCCTACTTTCACATCTCGTGTGCACGTCGCATGTCGGGATGTGGAAGACTTGGTGATCTCTCAAAGCTTTGAAATAGGAGGCGCTATGTGATGGTGTGTCTTTAGAAGAGAAGCGACCCCAATGCAAGGAGGTGAAACAAAGAGCTGGAAGGCGAATCGAACAGACAGGGACCAAAACCGAACAGTCTTCGTAGTCGTTATCCACTAACGCTAAAACGTTCTAGGATATCAGCTCATTCTCGCTCGCGTGCGTCGGACGAGGGGGACGAGACGGACGATGGAAGAGGAACGCGTATATATCTCTTCTCTTCTCAAACTTGTATCGGTGGTGGAGCATTTTCCCTTATAATGATGTCAATCTCACTCAACTAGTAATATGAGACTGACCATTTGTCTCACCTCTTGCCAAATGCTCTTTGAAATTTAAGTAATTATTGCTAAAATATAATTGGGCTGGGCCATATATTTAGTCAAAATTCCAACAGTCACCCTCCCCCAAACCCCCACCTCCAACCCTAACACACACACATCCGTATTTTTGCAAAATCTGACCTTTTTTAGAAACTTCAACCAAATCTGACCTCTTCCCGAAACTAATTCAGAATCTGACCCATGGGTCGGCGCCATTTTAAACGGAGCCGAAGTTATACAGGTCAGCGCCAACACGTGACAACAGGGGCAACCTAAGGAGGTCGACGCCGTTTTAAACGGAACCGACCTCCTTCGGTTCGGTTTTTGGATATGTGTGCCGACTTGTACAACTTCGGGTCTATTTAAAATAGCGCCGGCACTAGGGGTCAGATTTTGAATTAATTTTAAAAAGGGATCGAATTCGATTAAAGTTTTCAGATTTAGACAGATTTAGCAAAATATACCACACATCCACACCCACTAATCAGTACAGCGTCACTAAAAAAACTAATCCGTAGAGTAAAAAGTAGACCAGATAATGGCGGCCGATCGACGAGCCGAAGTTCGGGAAAGACCGGCGACCGCGGGCTGGACCTTGTCGGAGGCAGCCACCCCACCGATCAGCGGTGCACGTATCTTTCACCAAAAAGTGCGTGCGGCGATGAATGGTTTTCAACCATTCGTAAAAAAAAAAAGGGGAGCCCAGATAAAACGCATTTCCTTTCTTTTAGCACTTGACCAACTTGCGTGCAGTTTGCTAGTGCATGGACAGACACCCATTAAGCTGACTGACGGCTGATTCGCCAAAAAAAAAAAAGTGATTGACCGCTGTCAATTTTAGCGCAGAGAAAAGAAGAAAAAATAGTGGTCGCTGTCATTACGTGCGTGCGGCATCCTTAATTTGGCGACCGCCTTTGCTTTCAGGTTGATTTGGCGCGCTTTATTTGGCGCCGTAAATTAGTTGACTGACTGATTGATTGATTGATTGTTTCCCGCGACTAGAAAAGGATGAAATTCTACACGCAAAAAAGGAATAGAAAAAGGATTAAAATTCTTTGCAACTTGATTGTACGGAAAATTCTTGTGGTCTCAGATATCGATAATCTTTTCTCCTTGATGTCAGATATGAAAACGAACGGACCGGCCAGGATGCGACAAAACGCCTAAATCTTGAGGCCTCTGCCATGCCGCCAAGCACATGCTTGACACTTGGATTAAGGGACCCAAAGACCCTTAAGCTGATTGACCTTGGGATCGCAAGAGAAATAAAAAAGGTACTCGTACTACTATGGTGTGGGGGACAGGCGAGAGGTTAGGGACCACGATTGCTCACCTGACGCAAGGTTACGGGCGGGGCTACAGGGGGACAAAAAGGAGATTAACCCTAAAGCCTGCATCAAAAGAAGATGTGTATTGCTTCCAGTCCAGGGCTTGCTTACCCTCGATCTCGCCGTTTCATGGAGCTGGCTACCTATGTACCGTAAGCACGGCACATTGGAACGCTGCCTCGTGTTCTGATTATAATATAATTAGTTTACATTAGAAAAAGGAACTCCTACGTACATAGCACAACCATTATTGCGCCAGGATAGATTAGGCGGGGTTGGTTAGTCTGATTGGGGTGTTGAATTGCTGCCAGAGTTCAGCGAATGGACGCTGCAACACTGCAGACAGGAATGGAAACATAGGCAGCCAGTTTCATTTGGCAATCAGCTCGGTTTGGACGATGTTTATCTGCTTCCTTCCATGTTTGGGGCAGATTGAGCAGGATGAATAAGGGATGGCACACATGGCCACGGAATATACCTGTGCAGTTTTGGTTGTACTGTACATCTTTCCACTCCACCATCAGCTTGGAATGGAAACAGGTTTCGCCTTCGCATTGGGCAGATGAAGATGTTATCTCATGTCATGTCTCTGTGCTCTCTTCTCGGTTTGGGGAGATCGGGACGGTGCTTCCCACGTGAATTCTTCTATGTTTGGTTCAGATAAGGACAAAGAAGGGACGGCACACACAACACATGCATCGGAACCTCACATAGTCACATGGGCACGAAACTACACATCTTTAGCCCGTTGTTTAGCGTTTTCGAGCTTTCTCTAGCCTAGTCATCTCGCCACACTTCCATTCTTGTCACCAAATACACATAATACTAACCAAAGTGACTTGACCGATCTGGTCCTAGCCGGGCCTGTTGTGCCTGCTACGTTCGATTAACAACCGCCTACGGCGGTAGAGAATGGTCTCCTCCAAATGGCTGCAGTGTTGCTTCCCTCTTATTCCAACCGCGCATACCTCCTTCGCATCACTGGAACGCGAGGGGCTGCTCATTGCTACTCGGCAGCGAGTTTGCGGATGCCGGGACGGTGGCCCTGGAAGGTGGACTACACAAACGGATCGATGGCGGGCGATGTGGCGGTGTTGGTGGTCGTCTCCTGGGGCTATTTGGGTGGCGAGGAGTCGGCGTTGGGGTCTCCTGGCGTTGGCGGCGTCTCGGCGTGGTCAATGCCCAGATCGCTTGTTGAAAGCTCGGCTCGGGGATAGCTAGTATTTTGAGGTACCATGTTTGCGAGGGTTTTTTTTGGACGAAATCCCAAGGCTTTGGCGCCAACAACGGCGATGCCTATGGAAATTAGACTAGATATATTGTACCTATATAGTTGAGGCCATTAATATTACCAGATGGGATTACGTGGGATGGAATAGCAAAAGCTTGATCCAATTCCAGTATGTGTACACCAAGAGTTTCATTAGCTACCACGTGTTACAACAGGATTTGCCGGCATGCAAATCTTTTTTTTTTTTGATGTAAGGAGCATTAGCTACCACGAGTTTCATTAGTCAAGATTTGCTAAAAATTCCCCTAAAAAAAGATTTGCTACAAAGCTAGTAGCGGTAATCATGCTGGCCTAGGTGCATGCATGCGAAAGTAGATCAGGTGTAGTAGTACGACGAATCTCGTTCGCTGATTAAGCAGTTGTTTGACCCCGGGAAAGAATATCTGGTGGTTAACTAATGAGCTAGTAGTAGTGAGATTTTGAGGACGTCAAGAGTTTAGAATCATGTCTGGTCGGTGGAAGTGAGAAGGACGAGATCTAGAGATATGAAGAATCAAGCTGGCCCCGTAAGATCTGGCGATATAAAGAATCAGCAAGCTGATGCTAAGGCCGGAAGGTAAAATATCTACACTATGTTTCCCTTCTTAAGAACGACAATGTTATAGGAGTAGGTATTATTAAGCCTGCAGTAGTCTAATGCCCAGATGTAGCATTTTCATATATATATATAACTGTAGAATTGTACAGAAAAGTACTGGATGTTAGGACGTGAACCAGATAATGGCGGCCGAGGCCAAGTAGGAGAACACACCGGTGACCGCTGGCTGAACCATCATGTAGTACGTCTGAGGCAGCCACACCACCGATCGGGGGCGGAACGTGTGGGCCGTCCACGTATCTTTCACCCAAAAGTGGCCGTGTGCGCTGAAAGGTTTTCAACGATTCCTAAAAAAAACACAGATAAATTGCGATTCCGATGAGATCAGGGTGGAGCAACATCACGTATTTCCTTTCTTTTACCATTTGGCCCACTGCGTGCAGTTTGCTAGTGCATGGACAGACAGACACCCATTAAGCTGATTGACTGCTACTAATTCGCTGTCTATTTCACCGTTGAGAAAAGAAAAAGAATTAGTGGGAGCTGTCATTTACGTGCGCGAGGCATCCGGGCATCGTCGCAAGCAAGTCAGACACAGCCGCGACCGCCTTTGCTTTTTAGGTTGATTTCGCGCGCTTTATTTGGCGCCGTTAATTAGTTGACTGACTGATTGATTAATTGTTTCCCGCGACTGATGAAAAAATGATTAAATTCTCTGCAACTTGATGGTACGGAAAATTCGTGTAGCCTACGATATCGATAATCTTTCTCCTGGTCATGTCAGATATGAAACGGACCGGTCAGGATACGACAAAACACTATTTCCTTCCGCCCATATTAATTGACTTGGATTTGTTAAAATTTAGATGAATCTATATTGTAAATAGTGTCTAGATTAATTTAAATCTAAACAAATGTGAGTCGGAGGGAGTACCAAAATCTTGTGGCCATGCACATGGTTGACACTTGGATTAAGGATCCCAACCACCTTGGGGTTACAAGAGAAATAAAAAAGGTACTCTTAGTAGGACTACTAATTGGAGTAGTGTACAGGTACGATTTGGGGGACAGGGCGAGGTTAAGGTGGATTAAGGGACCAGGATCGCTCGCCTGATGCGAGGTTATGGGCGGGGTTAGAGGGGACAAGGCAGCCTGGACAGAGCATTGACTAGTGCCTAGTACTAACTGCATCAAAAGAAGATGTGTATTGCTTTCGGGGCTTGTTTACCCTCTCGCCGTCTCATGGAGCTGGCTAAGTACGTACCGTAAGCACGACACATATATTGGAACGCTGCCTCGTGTTATTTTCTTTTTCTGCACTTGGATTATAATTTGTTTACACTGGAAAAAGAAACTCATGCGTACAAATCCAATTTCAGTGCGTCGGACGGAGTAGCAAATTAAAAGCTTGATCAAATTCTAGTACGTGCTCAACAAGAGTTTCATTAGATAGCTACCACGTGTACAACAGGATTTGCCAGAAAGCAATTTTTTTTGGAAGAACGGAGATTAAGTCAAGATTTGCTAGAATGTCCCCTAAAAACATATTTGCTATTTACGAAAAAGACCAACAACCAACCCGCACACGTCTTCCCGCAAAAGAAACACAGGCGGTACCCTAGACTTCCGCCACCATTTGTCCACTCCTCGCCATCTACGACCGGAATCGATGGGTCCCCGTCTCCTCTGCGTGCCGTCCCAGCGGGGGGAGGGGTTGGGCACCTCGGACCTACGCTCGACCCTGTTGAAGGGTCCCTAAATTCAAGTTTGGTCTGCCGGCATCGACGTTATGGTGGCTATGGCGACGTTGTGCAGGACAAGATAAGGTATACCCGCCTGCTCTTCCACCTCGTCGGTTACGATCTTGCCGCTGGCGTTGAGGAGGACTAGAATTCGTCTGGTTGCCGCTTTCATGGAGTGGTGGATCTCGTCCGGTCAACGTGTTTTCTAGGTTTGGTGTTACACGATTCAGATCACTTCAAGGGTTTAATGTGACGGCCCCAGCTCTGGGGCACTGGTCTTTATAGGCACGTGCACGACTACTTCTCGACTGTCATCAACAACTTCAGCCGGCTCCGGTAAGGGAGCAGCGATAGCGATGCATCGGCGGCTCGCTCTTGCAGCATTAGTGTTCGTTAGGTTGTGCAACGACTTCGATGTAATTTTTATTATGTTTGAAATAACTTATACTTCTTGTAAACTCATGAAATAGATCCGGATCTGTCGCGTAATTTTTTTTTCTAGAAAGCTACTAGGAGTAATCATGCTGTCCTGGGTGCATGCATGCGAAACTAGATCAGGTGTAGTAGTACGACGAATCTGGTTGGCTGATTGAGCAGTTGTTTGACCCGGGAAAGAATATCTTGAGGTCAATTAATGAACTAGTACTGTAGTAAGATTTTGAGGACGTCAAGAGTTTCGAATCATGTCTGATCGGGCGAGGATTAATGAAATTGGCATGTTCCGTCCTCTCGAAAGTGAGAAGGACGAGATCTAGAGATATGTAGAATCAAGGTGGCCCGGCCGGTGACATCTGGCTATATAAAGAATCAGCGAGCTGATGCTAACAGTATCCCATTCGTTGGGCGATCCCACTCGTTGAGCGAGCTGAAGAATCAAGATCGGACCAAAGTTAGTCTAAATTCAGAAAAAAGAGGTTTTTGGAAACGCAATTGTGCCGATTTTTGGTGTATGGATCGGCGTCCAAGGCCGGAAAATAAAATATGTACACTGGCTCTGTCTTCTTAGCACGACAATATTATACACCCCCGTCTCAAAATAGTTGTCTCGGATTTTTTTTTTAAATTTAGATGAATCTAAACAGATTTATTCAAATTTTAATAAATCTGTGATATCTATTTTGAGATGGACGGAGTATTAGGTATTATTAAGCCTGCAGTAGTCTAATGTTGATTTTTTTTTGCCTAAATAGGCACAGACTATTTATTATATGCCAATAAATTCCTGAAATCCTAGAGGACCATTTGGCCCAGTCATGCAAGACAAGAGTTGGGACAAATGTTTAGTCTCACATTGCTAGTTGAGTGGAAGTTGGACCGGCTTATAAAGTGAGCTCTTTCACCACTTGTACGAGCTTGAGAAGAGAAGACATATACACGCTCGCTCCTCCTCCTCCTCGCTCGCCACGACGCGCGGGCGCACGCGCGCCGCGGGATGCGGGAATCTCGCCGAGCCGAGCTTTATTTTGCCATGCATGAATGGTATATGACCAGTTGTACAGAAACTGAAACGTTTTGCTCGAGTGGACTTTTAATACGAGCTAAATGAATACAAACTGAGTGGAAGCTGTCCGGTGGGCTGCCGCCTGTTCGCTTCAACTTCTGTCCATTCGTTTCATCTCCTACGCAGCATGTCTGCCTCCCCCTCTGTGCCTATATAAGAGAGAGGTCGCGCCTCCTCTCAGATACACTGGCACACATCCTTTGCGCCTCCGGTTCCAGAGCACTGCGCTACCTAGATCTTCCCCATCCCGTCTTGTGGCGTGCACCGCGAGTCGGGACAGTAGGCCTCCGAGACCCCGCTGCTTCGAGTCCTGTACGGGAGAAGGGCGATAAGGTTTTTGGGGAGCGCTATCGGCGCGACTACTGGCTTCATCATGGACTCTTTCTCTGATAGCGATTGCGCCAACGTCTTCCCCAACGAGGACTTCTTCCCCGACATCAGCACCCTCTTCCTCGACGACATGGCTAACGACGGTGCCAACACGAACACCGAGGGTTCCTCTTCTGCTGCCGCCATGTATGTTTTCTTTCTTAATCTTGTTCTGATCGCATCTCAAGATCTTCCTCTTGCAGTATGTTTGGTTACCTGTCTTATTATGTTTTCGCTGTTTCACATGATTAGTATTTTGTCTATTATTTTAATCATGTTTTACTCAGCGTTTATTATGGGTAATTCGCTTGGTAAATTGCTCTTTTATTGAACAATCCAAAACCTTATTTCAGGCAATTTGCTCCAAGTGGCTTTGTTGCTTCTATGAATCCACCTGTGTTCGAAGGTGTCAATTACAAACGATGGCATGCGAGAGCAGTGCTCTGGTTTCATACCATGAGCTGCTATAACGCCATCTATGGCGCACCTAAGGGAGAACTTAATCCCGCTCATGAAGAAGCGTTCCAAAAACTTGATACCACTTTCAAGGCTACCTTGATCAGCATTCTTGGTGACACTATTGTTGATTCATATCTGCCATTTAGCAATGGCAAGGATATGTGGGATGCGCTCGAGAGAAAATTTAGAGTCTTCGATGCTGGCAGTGAACTGTATGTCATGGAACAATTCTATGACTATAAGATGGTTGATGACCGCCCCATTGTGGAGCAGGCTCATGAGATACAGTCACTTGCCAGGGAGCTTGAGCACTTCACTTGTATGTTACCGGACAAGTTTGTTGCCGGAGGCATTATTGCCAAACTTCCCCGGTCATGGAGGAATTTTGCTACTTCTCTGAAGCACAAGAGACAAGAGTTCTTCGTGACGGATATCAGTGGGACTCTTGATGTGGAAGAGAAGGCGAGAGCAAAAGACACACATGCTCGAGGTACCGAGGGAGGTTCTAATGCCAATCTGGTACAGAAAAGGAACTGCCAGCCTCATAAGTTCAAGAACAAAGGCAAGTTTGATGGCAAAGGAAAGTTCGATGGAAAGAACAAGGCCTCACGATCTACCAGCTTCAAGAAGAAGACTAATAAGAGGAAAGGTGTTTGTCATGTGTGCGGTGATCCTGATCATTGGGCTCCTGTTTGTCCCAACCGCTTTGACAAGCGCCAGCATGGAAAGGGCAGCAAGACTGCTAATGTTGTCAGGGGCGACGTTGAGATGAAAGATATTGGGTATGGTATATTACCTACTGTTCTTTCATTATGTCATTCTCCTGATTGGTGGATTGACACGGGCGCTAATATACATGTATGTTCTGATATTTCCATGTTTTCTTCATATCAGGTCAGAGGGACTCAAACCGTGCCGATGGGGAACGACTCGCATGCTTCTGTTCATGGTGTTGGTACGGTCGATCTGAAGTTCACTTCGGAAAAGACCGTGTGCCTGAAGAACGTGCATCATGTTCCCTCAAAAAAATAAAAATCTTGTTAGCGGATCTCTTCTGTGTCGAGATGGCTACAAGATTGTATTCGAGTCCAATAAATTTGTAATTTCGAAGTATGGAACATTTGTTGGTAAAGACTATGAGTACGGAGGCTTGTTCCGCTTATCTTTGTCAGACATTTTTAATAAAGTTTTTAGTCATATTTACACGTATTTTGAATCAAATGTCTGGCACTCTCGTCTTTGTCATATTAATTTTGGTTGTATGACGCGGCTAGCCAAAATGAATTTAATCCCTGATTTCACAACTGTTAAGGGATCAAAGTGTCAAGTCTGTGTGCAAGCTAAACAACCTCGCAAGTCACATACGACCGCAGAAGTGAGAAATTAACACCACTAGAGCTCATACATTCTGATCTTTGTGAGATGAATGGTCTGTTGAAAAAAGGTGGAAAGAAATATTTGATGACTTTGATCGATGACTCTACGAGTTTTTGTCATGTGTATCTTCTGAAAACAAAAGATAAGGCTTTGAGTTTCTTCAAAATCTATAAAGCTGATTCAGAAAATCAACTTGATCGAAAGATTAAGAGGCCTAGGTCTGATCGTGGTGGAGAGTATTTTTCCAACGAGTATGATTTCTTTTGTGTGAAACATGGCATAATTCATGAGAGGACGCCTTCCTACTCACCCCAGTAAAATGGAGTAGCCGAAAGAAAGAACCGTACTCTAACAGATTTGGTTAATGCCATGTTAGACACATCGGGTCTCTCTAAGTAATGGTGGGGGAGGCACTATTGACCGTGTGTCATGTCCTAACCCGAGTTCCCACAAAGAACAAAGAAATTACTCCATTCGAAGAATGGGAGAAGAAAAGATTAAAACTCTCTTACTTACGTACTTGGGGTTGTTTGGCAAAGGTTAATGTACCAATCCCCAAGAAGCGCAAGCTTGGACCAAAAACCATTGATTGTGTTTTTCTGGGCTATGCTTTTCATAGCATTGGATATAGATTCTTGATAGGAAAATCTGAAGTGCCTGACATTCATGTCGGTACAATCATGGAGTCAACTGATGCGAGTTTCTTTGAGGATATCTTTCCAATGAAGGATAAACCTAACTCATCAAATCCGGAGATATCTAGTTCATCTAATCAGGAATTTGCTACATTTTCTGAACCTACCATTCCAATTGAACACTCTGAAAGTCCTAAGGAGGATGATAATGAAATTCCTAAAAGGAGCAAGAGACAAAGGACTGCAAAGTCTTTTGGTGATGATTTCATTGTGTACCTTGTGGATGACACTCCCACTTCCATTTCAGAAGCATATGCATCTCCTGATGCTGACTACTGTAAGGAAGCCGTCCATAGCGAGATGAATTCCATCTTAGCTAATGGAACATGGGAGATCACTGATCGCCCTTATGGGTGTAAACCTGTAGGATACAAGTGGGTGTTTAAGAAAAAGCTTAGACCTGATGGTACTATTGAGAAGTCCAAGGCACGGCTTGTGGCCAAGGGATATACTCAAAAAGAAGGTGAAGACTTCTTTGACACTTACTCACTTGTTTCCAGATTGACCACCATTCGAGTATTACTCTCATTGGCTGCCTCTCATGGTCTTCCCGTTCATCAAATGGACGTTAAGACAGCTTTCCTTAATGGAGAGTTGGATGAGGAAATTTACATGGATCAGCTAGAAGGCTTTGTGGTAAATGGTCAAGAAGGAAATGTGTGCAAGTTGTTAAAGTCTTTATATGGCCTAAAACAAGCCCCTAAGCAATGGCATGAGAAGTTCGAAAGAACTTTAACTGCTGCAGGCTTTGTTGTAAATGAAGCTGATAAATGTGTGTACCATCGCCATGGTGGGGGTCAGGGAGTCATCCTTTGTTTGTATGTTGATGACATACTGATTTTCAGAACCAACCTTAATGCAATTAAGGAGGTCAAAGATTTCTTATCTCGTCCCTTTGAGATGAAGGATCTGGGAGTAGTTGATGTCATCCTAAACATCAAGCTATTGAGAGATGATGACGGTGGGATTACATTGCTTTAGTCCCACTATGTGGAAAAGGTCTTGAGTCATTTAGGGTATAGCGACGTCAAGTTTTCTCCTACACCATATGATCCTAGTGTGATGCTTCGAAAGAATCGAGGAAATGCTAGAGACCAACTGAGATACTCTCAAATTATTGGCTCGTTTATGTATTTAGCTAGTGCCACGACGCCTGACATCGCATTTGCTGTAAGCAAACTCAGTCGATTTGTTTCAAATCCAGGAGATGATCACTGGCATGCTCTTGAGAGAGTCATGCACTATCTAAAAGGCACTGCGAGCTATGGCATTCACTATACCGGGTATCCGAGGGTACAATAGGGTTATAGTTATTCAAATTGAATATCTGATGCTGACGAGATAAAGGTCACGAGTGGATATGTATTCACACTTGCTGGTGGCACTGTTTCTTGGAAGTCTTGCAAGCAGACCATCTTAACGAGGTCAACTATGGAAGCAGAACTCACAACATTAGACACAACCACTGTTGAAGCAGAGTGGCTTCGTGAACTCTTGATGAACTTGCCTATGGTTGAAAAACCAATACCCGCAATCCTTATGAACTGCGATAATCAAACTGTGATTTTCAAGGTAAATAGTTCTAAGGATAATATGTAGTCATCAAGACATGTGAAGAGGAGACTGAAATCTGTCAGGAAAATGAGAAACTTCGGAGTTTTTGTATTGGATTATATCCAAACATCTAAAAACTTGGTAGATCCCTTCACAAAGGGTCTATCACGCAACGTGATAGAAAATGTATCGAAGGAGATGGGTATGAGACCCACGATTTGAGCTTTCCACAGTGGTAAACCACTCTATGTGATCGGAGATCCTGTGAATTAGAATTGGGAGACAAGCTGTTGATAAGCTGAGAGGAAAGTATCCCTACTTTAATAAACACCACTCCATAAAGATGCAATACTTTTCTATTCTGCACGTCAGGTTGATTTATTATCTTAATGTGTTCTAAGTGACTTATTCTATCAAAGATGTTGTCCTGCAGAACATCTTTTGAAGAACACACCTATATGAGTCTGACTGTTAAACGTCGCAGTCTATGAGAGTAGGATGCTCTTTAATAAACTCATGAAAGGTCATGGAGTATGACGTATACGCTCCACCCGCGGGGAAGTCCCACGATAGCCTAGTATCGGTCAAGACTTTTTGTGAAGCTAGGTTCGCAGCAAACTTGCAGTTCAAGGCATAGTCCACTTTACAAGTTGCAGCCTAGTATAACATAAAGCTCTAGGTGGAAGTTCAACTTAACAGTCTCCACTACATTATCGGTATATAAACAATGTTTTGGAACCAAAGGCAAACTTCATGTGCCTCTGGGATCTGGTGGGGAATTGTTGGAATTTTTGCCTAAATAGGCCCGGGCCATTTTATTATGCCAATAAATTTCTGAAATCCTAAAGGCCCATTTGGTCCATTCATGCAAGGCAAGAGCTGGGACAAATGTTTAGTCCCACATTGCTAGTTGAGTGGAAGTTGGACCAGCTTATAAGGTGAGCTCTTCCACCACTTGTACGATTTTGAGAAGAGAAGACATATACACGCGCACTCCTCCTCCTCGCTCGCCTCGCCACGACGCGCGCGCGCCGAGCCGAGCTTTATTTTGCCACGCATGAATGGTATATGACCAGTTGTACAGAAGGTAAAACGTTTTGCTCGAGTGGACTTTTAATATGAGCTAAATGAATACGAACTGAGTGGAAGCTGTGTGATGGGCTGCCGCCTGTTCGCTTCAACTTCTGTCCATTCGTTTCATCTCCTGCGTAGCCTGTCTGCCTCCCCCTCTGTGCCTATATAAGAGAGATGTCGCGCCTCCTCTCAATGCACTGTCACACATCCTTTGCGCCTCCGGTTGTAGAGCACTGCGCTACCTAGATCTTCCCCATCCCGTCTTGCGGCGTGCACCGCGAGCCGTGACAGTAGGCCTCCGAGACCCCGCTGCTTCGAGTCCTGTACGGGAGAAGGGCGATAAGGTTTTTGGGGAGCGCTATTGGCGCGACTACTGGCTTCATCACGGACTCTTTCTCGTATAGCGATTGCGCCGACATCTTCCCCAACGAGGACTTCTTCCCCGATATCAGCACCCTCTTCCTCGACGACATGGCTAACGACGGTGCCAACACGAACACCGGCGGTTCCTCTTCCGCTGCTGCCGTGTATGTTTTCTTTCTTAATCTTGTTCTGATCGCATCTCAAGATCTTCGTCTTGCAGTCTGTTTGGTTACCTGTCTTATTATGTTTTCGCTGTTTCACATGATTAGTATTTTGTCTATTATTCTAATCATGTTTTACTCAGCGTTTATTATAGATAATTCGCTCGGTAAATTGCTCTTTTATTCAACATCTAATGCCCAGATCTAGCATTTTCATATAACTTATGGGAATTGCACTGTAGGCCTGTAGCTGATTCCGTCCCCTCACAAGTCTGTACAGAAAAGTAAAACAGAACCATATAATGGCGGGCGAGGCCAAGTAGAAGAAGTACACGGGAAACACCGGCGACCGCTGCCTGAACCACGTCGGAGGCAGCCACCGATCGCCGGCGGTACGTGGGCCGTGGACGTATCTTTCACCTAAAAGTGTACTACGTGCACTGAAAGGTTTTCAACGATTCGGGAGCAGATAAACTGCATGAGATCAGGGTGGAGCAACATCACGTACGTACTATTTCCTTTTACCACCTGACCCACTGCGTGCAGTTTGCTAGCTAGTGCATGCACACACACACGCGATTAAGCTGATTGACTGCTAATTCTCTGTCAATTTCACCGTTGAGAAAAGAAGAAGAATTAGTGGTGGCTGTCATACGGATACGGTGCGTGCGGCATCGTTAACTTGGCGACCGCCTTTGCTTTCAGGCTGATTTCGCGCGCTTTACTTGGCGACGTTTTTTTTTTGAGGGACTGACTGACTGACTGACTGATTGTTTCCCGCGACTGATGAAAAAAGGATTAAATTCTGTGCAACTTGATGGCACGGAAAATTCGTGTGGTCGACGATATCGATAATCTTTCTCCTGGATGAATGTCAGCTATGAAACGGACCGGCCAGGATGCGACAAACGACCACCTAAATCTTGTGGCCTCTGTCATGCCGCCATGCACATGCTTGACACTTGGATTAAGGGACCCAATGACGTTTGTGATCGCGAGAGAAATCAAGAAAAACGGTACGACTAGTGGAACTAAATGGAGTAGTACAGCTACGACTACGATACGGGGGACAGGCAAGGTTAAGCTGGATTAGAGCAATTAAAATAAGCTGACGCAAGCAGGCAATAATAGATTAAATAATATACTTTGCTTAGGTGGAGGAGAGAGAAGGGAAGTGAGTTTTCGGCTAAGAGCCAGCCTGCAACTCGTGCTTCTAGGTATCATATAAGAGTGAAATGTGGACCATGACACTAATAAAATAGTATAATTTATGTCTATCTATTACTATATAAATTGATTATTAGATTAACTATAGATAACATGTACATGTCTTGTACATTAGTAGCCAGCAGCTAGCTCCACTGTTGTCCTTGCTACTAAGGGACCACGTTCGCTTGCCTGATGCGAGGTTATGTGCGGGGTTACAGGGGACAAGCAAGGCGCGGCAAAGCTTTGACTAGTGGATGTACTAGTACTAAACTGCATCAAAAGAAGGTGTGTATTGCTTCCGGGCCTTGCGTACCCTCTCGCAATTCCGTGGAGCTGACATGACTACCCAAGTACCGTAACTGCAAGCGCGACACATCTGAACGCAGGCTCGTGTTCTTTTCGTGCATTTTGATCAGTTACCGAAACTAAACTTTCATACTAGTACTGCGCCGTGAAAGACTACTAGGCGAGGTTGGTTTGTCTGGCCGCGGTGTTGAATTGGTGTGTTGCACCCGTTCAAATTAAAAAAAAAAAAATGGTGTGTTGCAGGGACGTACTCTGTGAATGCACGCCACTGCTCTCCAGCTTGGGAAGGAAACATATGCGGCAGGTTTCGATTTGGCATCCGCTCGGTCTGGGCAGATGGAGGGAGATGATGATGTCTTGAACCCTACCTTCCTCCCTCTTCTTCAGGGAAGATCAGGACGAATGTTTATGCGCTTCCTTCCATGTTTGATGTTTCTATGTTTCTCTTGTATGTTTGGGGGTAGAGCAGGATGGATGAATAAGGGATCGATGGCGCACATGGGCACGCAAGTAACTAGTGGAGTAGCACCCAAGATTAAAGGAGTCCTTTCGTGCGGATATACTTGAGCATATGCCACTCTGCCACCAGATTGGAACAGAAACAGGTTTCGCCCTACGCACTGGACAGAGGAAGATGTCTGCTCTCTCTTCTCGGAGCGGGACGGTGCTTCCCATCTGCATTCTTCAACCAAGTAGGGACGGAACACACACAGCCACATGGGCACGAAACTACCCATCATCTTTTTAACCCGTTGTCTAGCCATTTCGAGGTTTCTCTCTAGCCTAGTCATCACGCCACACTTCCATTTCTGGTCACTGTTCACTGAACAATAGTACTAACCAAAGTGACTTGGCGATTATTTGTCCATGGCTACCTTTCCAACTGCTGGGACAGTGACGAGAGAGTCGGTACCACTTGCAATTGCGCTACGACGCCAGCACAACCGGATCGGAGTACAACATGTCCACGGCATGGGACGATCTCGATTCGAGCCCACAAAGGCTTTCGATCGACCCGGCCTGAGTGACAAAATATCCCCTCAAAAGACTAGCATGCTTACGCGAGCAGAAAGTCGATCGATCGGGGACGGATACGAACCGTAGGGCCGTGGCACTTGAAGATACTAGGACAAAGCAAGCACACGTCAATTGCAGCCGCTGTTGACGTGAAATTAGCTGCAACGAGACGAGGTAATTTGGGCGCGGCCGGGCCGGGCCGGAGCTACTAGTAGCAGCTGTTTTCACCGGGAAGTGGCCGGTACTGTTGCCGGCGAACGAATCGATCGGCGGCCGGAAACGTTCCGCACGCCATCGCGGCAGATGCGACAACGTGAAGGCCAGCCACCGGCCGGTAGCAAGTGTTTCTCCCCGGCTGAAAACCTCGAGGGTTCAAAACAAAAGCTCTCTAGCTACGACATGTTCCATTATGACGCCATGAGAAATTAACGGTCAGTGGTGGCATTTTAGCAAGCCACATCACCAATTCGAGTTGAAAGAGATAAGTGAAAAGAGAAATGTGTCTTTTTTGGCCTATGTATCGAGCGGTGCACAACATTTAAATCATTATTAATCAAGTAATGCTAAACCACCCAACTGCCCTAGCAAATCTAGGAGCACAGATCCACCTCGGCATATCCACGTAGTTGTGCCAATGCGCTTGCTCCGGATGTTGTCGTCTCCGCTATCTTTTACCGACCCATCTTAAGGTTGTAGAACGATGCGAAGACTCTCGCCATACAAACCATCGACATAGCCGCGGTGCCAAGCAACAACACCTCCTTGCGTGTGATCACCTAAGGACGCCATGGTCGTCGCGATACACTACAACACCATGATGCTAGGTACCACCTGCCGACACAAGTTGAAGTCTCGGCAGGATCTGTCGTGCGTAGCACCCGCCGAACATGCATGACTCGGCGTATGACCTATCGGCTAGGCATGACTCATCGTAGCACCCGTTGGCCAGACATGACTTGACATCTCCGCTGAAACTCCATGCATAAACGAAGTTGCACCACCTCCTGCCTCTTGCTTCCAGGGCTGCTCCACAAACGATGCCCTAAGGAGAGAGAGCGACATCGCAATGTCACCATCGTCTGATCCAGAAGACCGGATCCTAGGGTTTCCCTGGAGCAACACGAGTAGGTCGACTATATTTGCCAAAAAATGATGCCTTCAACAAGATAACGGTGCAACGAGATGACATCGCCGCCATGACCAGATTCGAGCTCGATTTTCACTAGCGACTATGTCTCCCTAACTTGTAGACATGACTAAAGGATCCCGTGATCTACCAAACCAGCCTTAAACTGGCCGACAACCTACGTCGGAGGAGGAGATTGCCACCAACATACCCAGGTCCTCTTCCCCGGTCATCATCATGATGCGGAGTAGGACCTGGAGACTCCGCATGACTCCACCAGCCGATGACGAAAGGCAGCAAATTTGGGAACGGGATGGCCGTAGCTCGCTGGATCCAATGCTCCCAGGTTGAGCACGTCTCCAGCGCCACCGCCTCCTTCCAGCACTACCGCCTACAGTCACGCCACCGACATTCCCCGACCGGCGATGCCCGCCACAACCGTCGGAGAACAAAGACCGAGACCGCCGTCGCTTCAGATCTCTGCATGATCGAGGAGGTCCACCGTCACCTCGCCCACTGAAGTTACTCTTGTTGTTCCATTACTATTAGCACTTTTGCTTTGGTGTCCCCCCCCTCCCTTCAAACTTTGACAAACAAAATCTTGATACCGATTTGTTTCGAAAATCGTACAAACCCTCTGAAACCCGTATGGTCCTCTTAGACGTATACTCATCGTACACGTATACTCATGTGTCCGTGGGAGATGAAAATCGGGAGGTATATAGCATCAACAACAAAAATTTAAAATATGGCATGCAAAGACATAGATCATGAGAACGGGAGGTGAGATCATCCGGTGGGAACGTGGAGTATATCCAACTCGACTGAATATATCTATGCGAAGGTATACATGGTTTAGATATAAGTTTTGGCCGGGTCAAAAAAAAAAATGGACCGTGCAAACTTAATTTTGAGGAGGGACACCGAATCACACCTCAGTCTCGTTCTTCCATCACTACTCCCTCCTATTCAAATTATAAAATATTTTAGCTTTTTTCTAAAATATTTTGAGGAGTATGTATCTTGAAGCCTTCTAGTCTATAGGTTCAGAGCAAATAAGACGTCTACATGTGTTTTAGAAAGAAAAAAAACTAAAACATTATATATTCTAAAAAGAAGGAAGTATTATAGTACTAATGAAAAGTCAAATGTGGTAGCAAGCCAAAGCCTAGTTTCGTGCAATTTGGTCGTGTAGAATTGCTGCAAGGACTTGGCGAATGCAATAATTAATGGGACGCTAGCGTTCATAGAGCTTGGGATGGGAAACATGCGGAGCGTGTTCGGCCTTGGCGCGTCGGTCCCGGTTTGGGCAGATGAAGGAAGGTGATATCCCGTGCCACCTTTCCTCTCTGTTGTTTTGGGAAGGGCAGGACGATGGCACTTGATCTGGTGTCGTCAATGTTTCGTCCAGAACGGGATGGAGAGGAGGAAGCGACGACGGCACACGGACACGTACGTCGTCACATGGATAGGCACGCCCGCCCGACAGTAATAAGTAGCGCAGACGGTTGAGCAGTCCTTTCGGGCACTGAAGAATCAGATTATTCTGATAATCTGTGACTCACATCCACGGCATGTCTATCCGCCACCTGTCCACCGCCGTTAGCATCGTAGTAGTATGTTTTGCCTCAATATGCAATGCAGCCATCACGAACTAAAAATGGCTATCTATCTATCTACCCGACGGAGTTACAAAAATCCTCTCAAAAGACTACAATGCTTTTCCGTGAGCGAGAAGTCGAGCGCCGATCGACGTACAGTAGCTTATACCTTTTCTCGTTGCGGGCTAATTACCCTAGAATATCCGTAATTAACTACTCCATTCGTTCCGATTTAAAGGACACAATACTCTAGGTGTTCTTTAATTAGTCCATTTAATAGTGTGGAGAAGAACATGCATGAGAAAAAGAAAAGCCAGTAAAACGTTCATATTTATTCACACACGTGCATGCAAGCATTTTGTTTTTTCACAAGGTAGCAATTATAGAGATTAAATGCTTTTGTGCCTAAGGGCATCTCCACTCGTTGGCCGAACCCAGGCGAAATCCGGACCTAACTTCGGCCGAACGGCGCAAGTTTTCGGCCTGGGTACGCCCAGTTTCCCACTCGCGTACCCAGGCCGAGTTCCCGGGTCGCCCGTTTCCGCTAGAATTCGGCTCAAATTCGGCTAAACTTCGTCCAAATTTTGGCATAGTTCGTTATACGATGCATACAGAACACTTTAAGACCAAAATTCGGCGAAATTTTTAAACAGAGTTCGGCGTACTGTAAACATAGTTCGGCCTGCAATAAAATTACACATATTTCGGCCAAGTTCGGTCAGTTCATGCTCAGCATCTACGTCGTGTTGCCCCTGCGTATCCATAGGTGCTCGACAAGATCATCCTACAGCTGTTGATGCATCGCCGGATCTCGGATCTCCCGACTCATTGCGATGAATGCAGCCCATGTTGGAGGCACCTGATGATCAGGCTCGGCAAGAGGACCCTGTAGATGGTATGGCTCGTCCTCCTCGAGTAAACTCATTGGATCCTTCTTCTCATCCTCAATGAACATGTTGTGCAAGGTCACACAACAGTTCATTACTTCCCACATCTGATCTTTCGACCAGGTCATAGCAGGGAACCGGATAACTTCAAACCTCTGCTGGAGTACACCAAATGCCCGCTCCACGTCCTTCCTGCAAGCTTCATGTTCCTTGGCAAAGTGAGAATGCTTGAGGAGCATTGGGCCTGAGATAGTCTTCACAAATGTTGGCCATCTTGGATAGATGCCATCTGCTAGATTGTATCCCTTGTTGTAGTGATGCCCGTTGACCTCAAATTCCACAGGAGGAGCATGACTCAACAAGCTTGGAAAAGACAGTTGAGGAGTTGAGGACGTTGATGTCGTTGTTCGATCCTGTCATGCCAAAGAAGGAGTGCCAGATCTAAAGATCATGTGTAGCAACTGCCTCAAGTATCACAGTGCATCCTCCTTTGTGGCCTTTGTACATTCCTTGCCATTAAAATGGACAGTTCTTCCACTCTCAATGCACGCAATCTATGATTCCAAGCATACCAGGAAATCCTCTACTTTCATTGACTGTGAGGATCCGAGCAGTGTCTTCAGCAGTGAGTGATCTCAAGTATTGTTCCCCGAACACTGCAATCACTGCCCTGCAGAACCTGTACAAGCAATCAAGGGCGGTGGACTCGGCGATGCGTAGATAGTCATCGGCAGCATCAGCCGGCGCTCCATATGCAAGCAACCTCATCGCCACGGTGTACTTCTGAAGCGACGAAAACCCAACCAAACCGGTGTAGTACTTCTTGCAAAGGAAATATGGGTTGAACTCCCGGATGGCATGTACGATCTTGAGGAAGAGCTTCCGGTTCATTCTGGAACGGCGACGGAACACGTCCTCTTCATGGAGTGGCTGGTCGGCGAAGTAGTCGGCGTACAACATGCAATAGTCCTCTATCCTCTGTCTCGCCTTGCACTTCATGCGACCTGGCTCCGAACCACCGCGCTTCGGCTTTGCCATCTACATGTACAGCTGGGCGAGCGATGCGAGAATCTGAAGTGCTCTTCACTTTCGGCGATCTCGGCGCTCTCCTCCTCCAGGAGTTCGGCGAGCAACTCCTCGTCGTCGGAATCCATGGCAAGTATCTCGCCGTCGCCAGAGTCAGTGGACAGTACCTCGTCGCCGTCGGAGTCCATGGTCGAATCCGGCCAAATGTCGAACACCTGGCGGGCGTGGTGGTGGGCACACCGAGCCAAAGCACAGCTACGGCAAGGGTAGGTCGGCGAAAGCGGCGGCGGCGGAGGCGTGGAGCTGGGCGGCAACGACGGCGAGCGTAGCTAGAGGCGTGGGCATGTCTCGGCACGGGGGAGCTCCGCCGGCGAAGTCATGGCAACAGAGCTCTCGCGGAAGTCTGGATGAGTGGAGTGGGTGGAAATGGGACTGTCTTGCCGACAGAGCTGGCTCACGCCTTTTTTTGCGGCGTCCGACGTTCCCAGGGCGTACCCGGAAACCTGGGTTCGGCCTGGGTAGGCCGGACCAAAACACGCCGAAATCCGGACGAAAACAGGTCCCTGGATACGAGACTGGGCCGATTTTCGATGTCCGGACTGAATTTCGGCGTCCGGATCGGCGTCCTGTGCACTAAATATTTTAGATTGCATGATTTAAAAATTATATCGTTTAAACCGGGAGACGGAGTCTCTACTGTTAATTAATCCTTTGCATCCGCAGATTGGCCTGGGCTAGTTGTTTTCACTGGCCGCGAGCTGATACTGTTGCCGGTGAATCGTCCGGCAACGTCCGCGGCCGCGCGCGGCTCGTGCACGCAAAGGCCGCGCCCTCCGGCCCGGCCGGTGCGTCCGTGCATATGCCCGTACGTACGTGCATTGGCTGCGGCGAGTATTCATCTCCGGCTGATATATACGCCGCCTCGCGTGTTTACTGCCAGTGCTAGCACGAGCGAGGGTGCGCGTTTTCTCGGATTCACACAGTTCCCCAACAGAGAGAAAATTATTGTGCGAAGCCTTCAGCGAGTGTGCGCGCGTACGTAGTTGTGGAAACGCAGACGTGCGGTGCAATCACCAATCCTCCATGTGAGCATGCGCCAATTAACTTACGGACACCCTAAAGCAAGTTACACGCACGGAGTTTCGGAAACAACAGCCCTCGGCCTCTTTCAAAAAAAACCTAGCCACCGCAACTTCGTATCCTCCATTCATCCGTTGCCGGCCAGAGGAGGAACGTGATCTATATGTTTTTTCTGTGTGGTAAAACTAGTCGGAAATGCGTGGGCACCATCTGATTAAATTACATTTTAATATTACAATTGGGGCTAGGACAACAACTTAGTATCACTTTTGCAAATTTTTGCTGATATGTACAAGTTTTGGGGCAAGCCGTTACAAATAGGGCATTTTTGGCTAATCGCATTTTAACAGCAAAACTAATAGGATGAACCCGCATGTAAGCGGTGACGTGGACCTCGGGTCGTTAAGCTGACGACTTCCGCCTCGTTGCCCACATCTCCATGCAGATGGAATTGAAGCCGAGCTTTCCTAATCGACGCTACCATCCATTCCCTCTCCGTTGTTGATGTCACCTCTGACATTTCTTGAGCTAGCTGACCTTCTCCTTGCATTCACAGTAATATTCCTGCTCCACCTGGTACTCCTCGTTTGCCCACGGCGGTAGGTGAGAGGAGAGAGTGCTAGCGGCGGCATGTAGCTGGAGGGTAGTCGGCATGTGAGAGAGAGAGGAGGTACATGAAGAAGAAGAGAAATGAGGAGATGACATGTGGGGTCAGGCCCACCTCATCACTTACATATGACCCCGGGTCCACATCACCGCTTACACGTGGGTTCATCATGTTAGTTTTGCTGTTAAAACCTGATTAGACAAAAAAGATATCCTATTTGTAACAACTCGTCACAGAAGTGGTACGTATTAGATTTTTTTAAAAAAGTGAAACTTGTTGAATAGATATTTTATGTATAGTACATTAGCGATTAGGCCCCTCCTCTATTTTATGTCTGGGGGTATAGAGGCCTCCTGTTGTACCTATATATGTGTGTGCTTTGCACCAGAGTAATACTACAACGTGTGTTACAATCCCTTCTACATGGTACTAGACGGACCACCTCGCGCGCGTTGCGGCGCGCGTTTTCAACTTGCTGGTTTGTGTATTTTTGATTTTGGCTGCTTGCCACGGCCCATTTCTTATTTAGTCAATTGCAATGATATTGTGCGTGCAAGTTAGGGGTGGAGTTCAGTCATGACCGAAAATTCGATCCCCGGAAATGAGAACAAATTGTTAATTTTAGGTACTCGACATTTCGGTAATGACCGAAGCTCAACTCACAAACCTTCAAACAACATTCCATAGAAATATTGAAGCATTATTATCTACAACATTTATTCATAGACCAACTGCAAATACTTTCACAAGCATATGGGGTCACGTTGAAGCCTTGCAAGAGTTGCTTGATAATGTTGTTAGCTAGCGCCTCTTTAACCCCAGTCCGACCTCAGACCATCTCGTGATGCAGTTCTGCACTGGCATGTAGATGCAGCAGGCAGCCCCATGCCACAGACTTCCGGATCCGTAGAAGTAGGCGGTCGAGCGGGCTAGCAAGATGCGCGATGGCGGGATGTGGTGGGCGGCTAATACACAAACATGGTCATACTCCGTATATAAATTATATAGGAATTGACATGGCTGCAATAGATAAAAAACACCCTCTTTTGCAATTTCACTGTTGGTATAAGACTACAATATGATATGAAGAGAGCCCCAACTATCTTTGTCACACGAAGGTATGCCTACTTGATATTCCAATCACGAGCATTTACGGCTTACCAATGTGGTTCTAGTAAAGCATAGCAGCTTGCGGAAATTCCAAAATGCAGGATAACAATGACCTACAGTTAAAAAAAGGGAAGTGTGGAGAAAAGTGGCGAACAATTTCTTAATCAATATTTTAGGTACACTGAATGTCTGTTGGTGCATCCGCTCGATGAAATCACCAAAGGCATGTAGACTGGAGTTGCGTTGCTATCACAAGATGGCATAGAGCAGGGAGGATAAGGGAGCTGCCGAGTAAAATGTAGGGCAGCCATTCAATGGCGACTTCAACAACACGCCGTCTCCCATTGTTGATCCTTGGAGTTGTCTTGCAACTGAGGGCACCTCCGAGACACATCGCCTTCGATAAAGATTCCATATATGTCTCTATCGAAAACAATTTAGAAATATGGCGCCAGGGTTCAACGCCGAGCACCTTGGAGACACTCTTTTGAGCCGAATTCTTGGCCTAGCTGGCACATGAAACACCGACTCATGGCATGACCAAATAAAAGTGAGGCATTTACTACAATAAAGTTCTTTTGATGTCCTTGATCCATCCGAGAGGTGTGCTTCCCCAAGTCTTGGGGTACGGACTCAAAGAAACATTAACAATGCATGTGTAACTTGTTTAGCTTTCTATAGAAATTTCAACTTTAAAGGGTTATTATGTCTTCATTGTAGAATTTTTTTATTTCTTACTTGCATTTACTTCCCTATCAAGATAGAAAATAATTGTTTCTTATATTGGTTTGGATGGAGAACTCTCATATCCATCTAAAGACATTTATCTTCCTCAGCAGTGCTATTCAGTAAATAATACCGAAACCAAAGGAAAACCATTTTAAGAAATTCCATGGTGGAAATTCATCTACTGTATTTATGTAACTCGCTACTTTGCATTGAATCTATTATTTGTCTATCTATTTTAGGAAACTTTCACATGCCGTCAAGTCATTATGTGAGGAAGTATTCATCTGTGGTATCAGTTCAGTTATTGATAATCTTATAAGAAAGCATCTTATGTTGCCCATGACCCATGAAAGAGTATCTTAGCTTTCAAGTTCAATTCAATTTGTACTTGCATTCTACATGGGCCTATAGAGTCAGGTTTTCTATTAGCAAATTTACCAAAACGTAGCCTCTGCAGGTCCTAATGGAAGAACTGGCGTTGACTTAACTATGCAACGCATTAAAAGAAGAAATAAAGGTTAACCATGGTACTATCTAACATAAGAAACTTGTTTAAGCTTGGTTCTGGTATCATTACTTGTCTGCCCTTTCATGATCCATCCTACTTTTGTTATTGAGCTAACAAATTATGGGTCTATGATAATACAAATAATTTTTCCAAGTGATGGATGCACATAAAAAAAGTATTTTTAATATTTAAATATAGGATATTTACTTGGGAAAGTTTTCTCACTTTATATGATATAGATATGTCAATGTGTGATGGTGAGTCAAAAGGGCATCACTACAATAGAAGCTTGTACGAGGGATCCGCACAATTCACGGTATTATAAGCCGTTGACTATGTATGACTAACCTTCTATGCATAAATTAATTAATGGAGGTTTTCAACCATCAGCATAAACCAAATTCCCAATTAATCTGTTAGTAAGCAAACTCTATCAGATAAACAATATATTCTTAACTTTGTTCTGAGTACATATAGATAACATAGGCTAGGTTGCGATAGACATGAACATTCCCTTGCTACGCCGCAGCCAGAGGTGGGTGTTGGGGAGGTGACCCCGGATAGGGTCAAGACAGGGGAAGATAAAAGGAATTTCCCCTGTCATATGCCGAGTTACTGTCTATATCGGCCGAATCATGTAAAGCTCGGCCGAGATAAGCACGACCATGACACCTATGGGAGGAGAGGTAGACTATCCGGCCGACATACGAGTTAGGTCGGCCCAGTAAGTCCGAATAATCCAAATGCAGGTGAAGGCCAAGTCGAGTTAAGCAAGACAGGCCGAATGACATGAAGCTTGCAGGAGAAGGAGGTGCCTATAGTCAAACCCTAGCCACGTGCTAGGAGGAATCTGAATAGAGCCAAGCACAAAGGACAAGGCGCAGAGCAGCAGAAGGGCAGAAGGAGGTCACGGAGGTGACAGTCCTGGAGCCCGAGGCATACAGGTGGGGTTCTCTGGAACTTTGCCGTCATTAGAAGGGCAACGCGGAAAGGAGGTCGCCGAGTTACTATATTGGGACAAGCATATTCTTCGAATATGCTTGTCACGTCAGCCCTAGAGGAGCCAAGGCTCCCCTTTATAAGGAGAGGCTTGGATCCCTAAGAGGGGATGGGCTCATTCTACACCGTTAGGCTTGTAAAGTTCATCTTCTCTTCCTGCATACAGCTCAAGGAGCACTTGTAGTTCAAGAGAGGAGAAATAAAGATCTGTATGTTAGTCATTCGTGTGTAGAAATAACTACATCTTCCCTCCCAGATCCCTCTAGCATCCATTGGCCCCATACTTTTAGCCTACCCATGGCATCTGCCGTGCCACCACCACGACAGTTGGCGCCCACCGTGGGGCCAGCAGCGGTGCTAGCTGGAGTCATGATCCGGACGGGAAACTTCATCCACACTGGCGAGCGCGTTGTCTCTGGCTTAGTCCGGAGACTTGATCTCTGTGACTATGTCAGCGATAACGCATGCAGCTTCAGGGGAAAAACTCCTCCGCGCAATGGCGTCTTCATCAACTTGGGCATGCACCAGATCTACGTCGGCGTCGACACCTCCGGCGTTTATCCTCACCAAGTTATTGTTGCAGGAGAGCCCCCCTTAGCGCCGTAAACGGTCCGCGTGGAGAACGCCCCGTCAGCAGCGTCGAGGTGATGGTCGCAGCCGGGGTGCAGGCGGGAGCAGCAGACGCCGGATCAAGCAAGGATCCGACGACGGGAGTACAGGTGGCCACAAAGCAGGCAGCTCCACAGCCCATCGAGGTAGATCCTTCGGCAGCCAATCCAGCCGAGGTGCAGGAGACGACCCCGAAGGCACCAAGGGTAAGATGGCCACCTCTGGAAAGACCAGAAAATATTCTCCAGGCAACTATAGATAATCTGACTACGCCTGTAGCGCCGATACTTGATCCGGCTAATGCTCAGGCAGAATTAGAAGAAACCAGGCAAAAAGTACTGGTAGAGGCAAAAAAGGTGTCGGCATTGCGGGAGTCCTTAAACAGGACCCTGCGAGAATATGCTAAGGCAAATAAGCTGGATGTCGCCCCCGAGCGGGTTGATGAATTAAGATTGAGAGGGAAAAACCTCATGGATGATATCAATAAAGAACATGAGACTCATAAGGCAGATTCAGTCGATCTAGGCTTGCCGAGGTATAGCACCCCGGCAAAGAACCTAAGGACGGAAAATGTCGCTGCACTAGAGTTAGAAGGACTGACCGGCGAAGCCCGGCAGAAACAGCAAGAAAGAGTGAATGAGCTGGTGCGCATTGCGAACTAGCAGAATGAAGAAATGCTTAGGGCAGACCCGGCAAGGCCTGGTGCCTCACGTATGGTTCACTCGGCTGGTGCAGCACCCGCCCTATCTGTGGCAGCAGCATCCTCACCCGGAAATAATGCACGAAAAGACAGAGCGTTAACTTCAGGAAAAAGAAATAAGCAAATTGTTCCGTATGATCCGGCAGTAGCCGGAAAAGCAAATGAAAACAGAGGCAATGGGAGCCGAGGTAACAGTGGGGAAAGAAACCTCGGTCGTGCCAACAAAGGCAATGGAAGCCGAGGTAATGGAGACCTCGGAAGAGGAAATCATGAGAACATTATCCCGGTAGAAGGAAGGAGGGATCCGCCGCCCAATCATCAGTCGAGATACGAACCTCGGCAAGAAAGAGAAGTGAGACCAGCTCGCCACAATCAGGCGAATGAGAGGTACAACGATGGTTATTCAGATATGGAGTATGCAGGGCATGGTGGAAATGACCATTATGGAATGCAGGAGAGAGTAGTGTACAAAAACTTGCCATCAAATGATGCAAGACTAAAACTGGACAGGTTATACCGGTCCGAATTGTTAGAGGAGCAAGGTCCGCCGGGTCCGGCATGTTTCAGACCCCGGATCATGGGCGAGCCGCCTGTGCCGAATTTTCAGCTGGAAAGGGGCACGAAAACGTACAATGGGAGTACCAAACCACAATATTGGTTAATTGACTATGCCACTTCAGTAAAAATAGCTGGCGGAAACTTGCGATGGGCAGTAAGATATGTCCCGCAAATGCTGGAAGGACCGGCCAGAGTATGGCTGAATAATCTGCCAGCTGGAAGTATCAACTGCTGGCTAGATTTTGAAGAGATGTTTGCAGCAACTTTACCAGCACTTACAAGAGACCAAATAGGCCACAGCAGCTTGCAATGTGCAAGCAAAGGCTGAATGAGACAGACAGAGAATTCTTGACTCGGTGGTGTAACCTTAGGAATTCATGCGAGGGAGTTATAGAATCACAAGCGATAGCTTGGTTCGCTCAAGGATGCCGTTATGCCAGTGTCTTTTGGCAGCGACTGCAAAGGGATATGCCAACCACTTTGGCAGAAACCATCAGGATAGCATATTCGTATGCATTGGGAGATCCGACGCAACCAGAGCTGATGTCGGCGGACCATCGGGAGCATCAAGATCAATATGCATGAGATGCGGACGGATCATCGAGGCGCAATGAGTTCAGAGGTAGAAGAAGAGAGGAAAGACCGGATTACAGATATGCCTCCAATCAGGTGGCAGCGGTAGTGCAAGATCAGCCGAGTCACGGAAATAGTCAGCGGCAGAAGAATGGTCCTCAGCAATGGACACCAAGGAATGAAGGGAAGAGACAGTGGATACCAGAACAGAAGAAGCAATGGCAGGAAAGGCCGAAGTACACATTTGAGTCCATGTTGGATCAACCGTGTAAGTTTCACACTCCAAACCCGGCCAAGCCGGCCAATCATACAACTCGGCAATGCGCCTGGATGAAAAATGCAATGGGGAACCCGGCGGGCATGCAAGCACCTTCCCATCAGGCACATCAGCAGCAGCCACAGTTGACTGGGGCAAATGCACAGCAGCTAATGTTACCCCCTCCTCCCCCGAGGTATGATAACTCGGACCGGAGAGATGCAATGCATCAAGTGATAAATCAGGGTCAGGATGGAAGGACAAACCCCGGAAATAATGGATGCAATGATTACAGTGAACATCATCAATCATATTGCATGTTCACAACAGAACAGCAAGACAGGCAAAGTGTACAGCGCCGGCATATGGAAGTGAATGCAGTTATGCCGGCAGTACCAAGATATGTGCCTTGGTCAGATCAAGAAGTAACTTGGAGCATAAAGGATCATCCCAAAATAATGCCGAATCCGGGGTCATATGCACTCGTACTAGATCCGACGTTTGTCGGACCCAGCATTAATGTGAATTTTTCAAAAGTACTCATTGACAATGGGAGAAGTATTAGTATCATGTACAAAGATACAATGTATAAACTCGGAATATCGCAGAATATGCTGCAATCCACGAGAACCATGTTCCACGGAATAGTGCCGGGACTTTCATGCGAACCCGTTGGGAAGGTTCGAGTAGATGTGTTATTCGGCACAAGGGATAACTGCATAGCAGAAAATTTGGAGTTTGAGGTGGTGGATCTAGAGAGTTGCTATCATGCTTTAATCGGGCGGCCAGCATTGGCCAAATTCATGAGCAACTGCCACATAACTTACTTGAAAATGAAGCTACCCGGACCACAAGGAGTGATAACAGTAGCAGGAGATTACAGGAAGTCAATGGAATGTGCTTCGGCTGGATCAAACCTGGCCGAGTCATTGGTGATCGCAAGAGAGAAAAGAAGAATTCAAGAGGTAGCGGCTCTCGCTCAGTCGGCACAACTGAATATGCGGGCATTGGCCAACCCGCATGGAAGCGTCTCCTTCCAGCCGACTAAAGAAACGAAAAAGGTCCAGATAGATGAGCAGTTCCCAGAACGCACCATCACCATTGGTGCCGGCCTAGATGCCAAATAGGAAGGCGAGCTCACCAACTTCCTCCGTGAGAATCGGGACATCTTTGCATGGTCAACTCAAGACATGCAAGGGGTGCCAAGGGAGTTGGCTGAGCACTCTCTGCATGTAAGGCCAGGAGCAAGGCCGGTGAAGAAACCTCTCCGCCGCTTCGCCGAAGACAGGAGAAAAATAATAGGAGATGAGATAGCTCGGCTCCTTGCGGCCGGGTTCATCATGGAATTACTTTATCCGGATTGGCTATCAAACCCGGTGTTAGTAGAAAAGAAGAAGGATGATCCAAATGTAGCCATCGTATGGCGAATGTGTATTGATTACACGAACCTAAACAAGGCGTGTCCCAAAGATCCTTTTCCTTTACCTAGAATAGACCAAGTCATTGATTCGACCGCTGGTTGTGAGCTGTTATCATTCGTAGACGCGTATTCCGGTTTCCACCAGATACCATTAAATCCGGCTGATCAAATAAAGACTGCGTTCATTACCCCGTACGGGGCTTATTGCTATCGCACCATGCCATTCGGCCTGCGTAACGCAGAGGCAACGTATCAGAGATGTATGCAAAAATGTCTACATGACCAAATAGGGAAAAACGTACAAGTATATGTAGACGATGTGGTTATCAAAACCAAAGAGAGCAAAACGCTACTGGATGATATTCGGCAGACATTCGCGAACTTGAGAAGGTTCCGAATGAAGCTTAACCCGGAGAAATGCACCTTCGGTGTACCAGCTGGAAAACTACTCGGTTTTCTCGTATCCAGCCGAGGTATAGAGGCCAATCCAACTAAGATAAGAGCGGTAGAAAGGATGGAATTTCTGAGATGTCTAAACGACATACAGAAATTCACGGGTTGCCTGGCCTCGCTTAGCCGATTTGTATGTCGGCTGGGAGAAAAGGCATTACCACTATATCAACTGATGAAAAAATCTGATAAGTTCATTTGGACACCACAAGCATATAATGCATTTCATGAACTGAAAAAGATGTTGGTCACAACACCAATCCTGGCCTCTCCGTTGTCAAAAGAGCCTATGTTACTTTACATAGCCGCCACAAACAGAGTGGTAAGTGCGGTGATCATTGTGGAACGAATTGAAGATGATAAATCAGTACAAAGGCCGGTATATTACCTAAGCGAGGTACTATCAGCCTCAAAACAAAATTACCCACATTATCAGAAGATGGCATATGGAGTATACATGTCGGCGAAGAAACTTAAACATTACTTCGAAGAGCACCCGATCAAAGTGATCTGTGAAGCGCCCATAGCCGACATATTGAGCAACAAAGATGCAAGCGGCCGAATAGCAAAATGGGCAATTGAATTGTCACCTTATGCTCCGCAATTCGATAGGCAAGATGCAATCAAATCTCAGGCTGTGGCTGACTTCTTTGTGGATTGGGCCGAGGTACAATATGAGCCACCATTACCAGATCTGAATTATTGGACAATGCACTTCGACGGTTCCAAGCCGAGGAATGGCTTGGGGGAAGGGATAGTGTTAACCTCTCCAAAAAGAGATCAGCTGAAATATGTGCTGCAAATACATTTTGCCGCATCAGACAATGTAGCCGAGTACGAAGCACTCGTCCATGGATTGAAGGTGGCAAAAGAGATTGGGATACGCCGGATCTTATGCTACAAATATTCAGATCTAGTAGTACAACAAGTATCAGGCAATTGGGATGCGCTAGATGCGAATATGGCCTTATATAGATTCCATGTGCAAAAACTCAGTGGATACTTCGATGGATGTGAATTTCATCATATACCTCGGGCAGAAAATGACGCTGCAGACATGCTGTCAAAACTCGGATCAACCAGGCAATCAATTCCCCCGGGTATCGCCCTAGAGCACCTGAGAAAACCATCAATAGCACCATCACCAGAGTCCGAATCCATCTTTATTCCGGCGAAATCAAGAGAAGATAGTATGCCGATGGAAGTTGACAAAGAATGTAACCCGGAGTTTCCGAAAGTAAACCCGGCCGATGCACAGATGGATATGGAAAAATCCGAGGTGGTTATGTCGGCGGAAAATATGGAAATAGATAGTGAAATTATCCCAGCAAAAATCATGCCAACATGGGCGGAACCCATATTTTTCTTCCCTAAGGATGCGACTTTGCCGAATAACGAGGTACTGGCTAGACAGACAGTGAGAAGAGCTAAAGCTTATACAATCATAAACAATGAGCTGTATAAAAGGAGTGTCACAAGCGTGCTGCAAAGATGTGTGGATTCGGCGGAAGGCCAGGAGATTCTCCTAGATATACATCAAGGAGAATGCGGGCATCATGCCTCGTCCAGAGCTTTAGTGGCCAAAGAATTCAGGCATGGATTTTATTGGCCAACAACGTTGAAAGAGGCCAAAGAATTGGTGGAAAAATGTAATGGTTCCCAGAGATATGCCAGCAAGATACCTATGCCATCGTCCGAGTTAAAGATGATACAAAATAATTGGCTGTTTTCTGTATGGTGCTTAGATATGGTGGGACCATTCAAGCCGGCCCGGGGCGGGATGACCCACATTTTAGTCATGGTCGACAAATTCATGAAGTGGATTGAAGTGAAACCAATAAAAAAATGTGATGGACCAACATCAGTAAAATTCCTCAAAGATATTATCTTGATATATGGTTACCTACACGGTGTGATTACAGACAATGGCACGAACTTTGCTGAAGGGGCCTTTGCTAGATTCTGCCAAGAAAAACACATAAGACTAGATGTCGCCTTGGTGGCTCACCCAACATCTAATGGGCAAGTAGAAAGATCTAATGGACTAGTATTGTCCAGAATAAAACCCCGACTCGTCGAACCACTGCAAAGGTTGGCAGGGTGCTGGATCGAGGAACTACCAGCAGTACTATCAGAGGAGGAGAAACGTGATCTATAGGTGTTTTTTGTGTGTGGTAAAACTAGCAGGATGACCCTCAGAAATGCGAGCACATCATCTGATTAAATTATATTTTAGTGCCACAATTGGAGCTAGGACAACAACTTAGTGCCATTTTTGCAATTTTTTTGCTGATATATATCACGTTTGGGACAAGCTGTTATAAATAGGACACTTTTTGGCTAATCGCATTTTAACAGAAAAACTAATAGGATAAACCCACATGTAAGCGGTGACGTGGACCTCGGGTCGTTAAGCCGACGACTTCCGCCTCATTGCCCACATCTCCATGCAGATGGAATTGAAGCCAAGCTTTCCTAATCGACGCTACCATCCATTCCCTCTCCGTTGTTGATGTTGCCTCTGACATTTCTTGAGCTCGCTTACCTTTCCTTTGCATTCATAGTTGTTATATGTTGATCCAAATTCTACAAAGTATAGGCCAACTTCTGACGAGTGGAGTGAGACTCGTCGCCGGAGACCTAGGTTTCCACGGATATATAAACCCCTTGTAAGCCACCGGTTGAGATGAGTTGCATCTGTGAAATCTCCGGCGTTTGTAAACACTCCTTGATATAGTGAAGTTTTGCTAGATGGCGTCCATGGTATTTTTCTCTTTGTTGGAGAGGTTTTTCCACGTTAAATATGTGTCCCCTTGCTGTGATTTTCTTTTCGTTCTTTCTTATCTTCTTGTCGCAATTATAACAATAGTAATATCCTGCTCAACCTGGTACTCCTTGTTTGCCCACGGTGGTAGGTAATAAGAGGAGAGAGTGCTAGAGGTGGCATGTAGCAGGAGGGGTTGTCGGCAATATTGATTGTTTGCCCGCGGCGGTAGGTAATAAGAAGAAGAGAAATGAGGGGATGACATGTGGGGCTAGGTCCACCTCATCACTTACATATGACCCTGGGTCCACATCACCGCTTACATGTGGGTTCATCATGTTAGTTTTGCTGTTAAAACCTGATTAGACAAAAAAAGATCTATTTGTAACAACTCGTCACATAAGTGGCACGTATCAGAATAAATTATAAAAATGACACTAAGTTGTTACGCTAGCCCCAACTATGGTATTAAAATATAATTTACTTGCACCATCTTGATGTATGTAAAGTGGTGATATCAATTCAAAGTTTCATGGATTCACACATCTTGATGTATATGGGCGCTGTTGGAATTTGGTGTATATTGGGCTGTTGACCCATTAGACAAATTCTGAAATTCTCTTTGGCCCACTTGTGTATGGCAGCATATGGCTGTGCTAGTGGTGCTAAAGTTTAGTCCCACATTGCTAGTTGAAGGGGAGTTGGACCACCTTATATAGTAGAGTGTTGCACCACTCACTAAGGTGTGACAAGAAGAGTAGCCCTCGCGCACTCCTCCTCCTACGCCGCCCGCCTCGCCACGCCTCGCCTCGCCACGCCTCGCCTCGTCACGACGCGCGCGCGCCGCGGGTTGCGGGAATCTCGCCGAGCCAAGCTTTATTTTACTTGTTGGGAAAACTGATTATGAGTCATTAACGGATGCGTTAATTACAGCCATTTCCAGTTTTTATGGACGTGGCTGTTACCGACTCGGACGTGGGCTGAGCACACGATCCTCCTAACCTGCACTATATAAGCGTCCAGGCTAAACCTAATCGATACGGAATCAATCCACACACGCGCCTATCCTCCAGAACCTTGCGCCGCCGCTTTCGTCTTCTCCATCTCGGCTTGCGGCGTGCACCGCAGATCGGGACAGTAGGCCTCCGGAACCCCGCCTCTCGTGAACCTGTACGGGTGAGGGGCGATCAGGTTTTTAGGGAGCGCTCAAGCGCGAATACTGGCAACCACGACGTCGTCCGACGGCGAGTTCCCGAACGACGACTTCTTCCCGTACGTCAGTGACCTCTTCGACAACCACAATATGGACGACGCTGCTGCGACCGCTGCGACTGCTATTCAGCCTATACTGTACGTGATATTCAACTGTCTTTTTCAGATTATGCTAGAGTTCTTTGTTCTAGCGTTTGGTGTAGATGTGATAGGTTTATCTCCTATAGATGTAATCTGTTCATCTACTTTGTTGATCTGCATGATTGGTTTTACTACTGTCTGTATGATCATGATTTATCAGTTTATTATTCGGATTAAATCATATATATTATTGCTTATATTTCCAACAATCCAAAAACCTGATTATAGGCAACTGAATTCCACTGGTGTAGCCGCGGCTACTAGGCCGCCTCCTTTGATGGCATGCACTATAAGAGATGGCGCAAGAGAGCAGTTCTCTGATTTGAAAACCTAAACTGCTATAGCGCCACTCTTGGCAAGCCTGAAGGAGATCTTTTTGCTGAGCAGGAAGCGAACTTTAAGAAAGCCGATACCATGTTTATGGCGGCTTTGTTCAGTGTTCTTGGGGACAACATTGTTGACCCTTATATGTCATTTGATAATGGCAAGGACGCGTGGGAAGTGCTCGAGGCCAAGTTTGGGGTCTCAGACGCTGGCACTGAGCTGTATGTCATGGAGCAATTCTATGACTACAGTATGGTTGATGAGCGCTCCGTCGTTGAGCAAGCTCATGAGATACAATCACTTGCCAAAGAACTTGAGTAGTTCAAGTGTTCCTTACCGGACAAATTTGTGGCTGGTGGCATTATTGCCAAGCTTCCTCCTTCGTGGAGGAACTTTGCTACTTCTCTAAAACATAATAGACAAGAGTTTTCCGTTACGGATCTCATTGGGTCTCTTCATGTGGAAGAGAAGGCGAGAGCAAAGGACAAAACTGCTCGAGGGCTTGAGGGGGGTTCTACTGCCAATTTAGTGCAGAGGAAAAACTTCCAATCCCACAAGTTTAAGAATAAGAACAAAACTAAAGGAAAGGGAAAGTTAGATGGCAAGAATAAAGCCACGCACTCAACCAACTTCAAGAAGAAAAATGATAAGAGGAAAGGCTCTTGCCACGTCTGTGGTGATCCTGGTCATTGGGCTCCTAGCTGTCCTAATCGCTTTGACAAGCATCAACATGGGAACAGCGGCAATGCCGCTAATGTTGTTATTAGCGATACTGAGATGAAGGATGCTGGGTACGGTATTTTACCTACTATCCTTTCAGTATGTCATTCTCCTGACTGGTGGATAGACACGGGTGCTAATACACATGTATGTTCTGATATTTCCATGTTTTCCTCTTATCAGGTCTCAAGGACCTCTTCCGTGCTGATGGGAAACGGCTCACGTTCTTCTGTTCATGGTGTTGGTACGGTAAATCTGAAGTTTACTTCGGGGGAGACCGTACAACTGAAGAATGTGCATCACGTTCCCTCCATCAATAAGAATCTCGTCAGCGGATCGCTTTTATGTCGAGATGGCTTTAAGTTGGTTTTTGAGTCCAATAAAGTTGTAATTTCTAAATATGTAAATTTGTTGGAAAGGGTTATGAGTGCGGAGGTTTGTTCTGCTTGTCTTTGTCAGACTCATGTACTAAAGTTATTAATCATGTTTGCAATGATAATGAGTCCAATGTTTGGCATTCATGACTCTGTCATATTAACTTTGGTTGCATGACGCAGCTAGCCAATATGAGTTTAATTCCGAAATTTACCACCGTCAAAGGTTCTAAGTGCCAAGTTTGTGTGCAAGCAAAGCAACCCCACAAGTCTCATACGGCTGCGGAACCGAGAAACTTAGCACCGCTAGAACTTATACATTCAGATCTTTGTGAGATGAATGGTGTGTTGACAAAAGGTGGAAAAAGATACTTTATGACATTGATTGATGACTCCACTAGATACTGCTATGTTTATCTTCTGAAATCTAAAGATGAAGCTTTGAACTACTTCAAAATCTATAAAGCTGAGGCAGAAAACCAACTTGATCTTAAAATCAAGCGGCTAAGGTCAGATCGTGGTGGAGAGTACTTTTCAAACGAGTTTGATTTATTCTGTATGGAACATGGTATTATACATGAGAGGACGCCTCCCTACTCACCTCAGTCAAATGGGGTGGCCGAAAGGAAGAACCGCACTCGAACTGATTTGGTTAACGCCATACATCAGGTCTTTCCAAGGAATGGTGGGGGGAGGCACTAATGACTGCGTGTCATGTACTAAACCGTGTTCCTGTAAAGGATAAAACATGACTCTATTTGAGGAATGGGAAAAGAAAAGGCTTAAACTCTCTTACTTACGAACTTGGGGTTGTTTGGCGAAAGTCAATATTCCAATACCCAAGAAGCGAAAGCTTGGACCAAAAACCGTTGATTGTGTTTTTCTAGGATATGCTTTTCATAGCATTGGGTATAGATTTTTGATAGTAAAATCTGAGGTATCCGACATGCATGTTGGTACAATTATTGATGGGGATATGCCTACTGGGGTATACCCAGCAGGGCGTTTCCGACTGGCCCGTGAGCTGGCGAGTGGGCCTGCAGAACGACGAGTGGATTGAAGCCCAGCAAGGTACCGAGCGACTGGAAGCTGAAGGCCCAGGCGAGTAGATAGGCCCAGTCGGACTAGGTTAAACGACTACTGAAGCTGTAACCGAATCGGTTGAGATATGTAAACCCTAGGGGAGGTGAGCCTATATAAACCTCCCTATGGGGTGAGTAGAGACACGTTCCCTCATACACCGCAGCGACTCGCCGCCTAGCCGCCGAGCTCGCCCATTGTAACACCTCCATAATAATACAATCTAGCAGGAGTAGGTCTTTACCCTCCGGGGGGCCGAACCTGGGTAAAACCCTGTGTCTTTGCCCTCATCTCGCACCGCAGATGGCTGGCCGCCCTTGCCCCTCGTTCTACTACTCGCTGCCGATTGCAGCATCTGCCGTGACCATTCCCACGACAGTGGCGCCCACCGTGGGGCCTGGCCGGTCTGGCCGGTGTTCTGCGGCGAGATCCAATCTGCCCATCAACGAGACGGTCGCCACCGACCGCATGATAGCAATTGACGAGATGCTCCAGATCTTGCCGAGAAGCTACGTCCCGGCGGCGTGACCCGTCATGCACAGCGTGATCCTACCTATCGGCACGATCAGCCTCTTCGTCGGCCTCACCGACGTCATCGTCTCGGAGGACTCGGCTCGCATCCGCGAGTCGCCGCCACGCGATCGGCTCTCCGAGAGCCAGATCCGCACGATCCATCGCCTCGCCTCCGAGTACAACTCGGCCCACAGCAACGTGGCCGGGAATTCAGCGGCCGCAGAGGATGCGGCCCTCACCGACGACGCCGACTCGGCGACCCCGGCGTCACTCGCCGGATCCATCACCGCGGCCTCGTCCGCGGGCTCCATCGCCCAGGTCTCCAACGCGGGAGACTTCGAGGACCCCTCCATCCTCGGGATCTTCGAATTCGACTCCGGGTCGGAGAACTCCACCGACCTCCGCGACGGAACCGGTCGCCACGCCGCGACCTACATGGCCACCGGCGCCGATCCGTCGGAGGATCCTTTCTCTGTAGGGGTTCGTAGCATGGAAAACAAAAAATTTCTATCGCATACAAACAAACAAGCCAAGATCTATCTACTAGATTGTAGCAACGAGTCGATGGAATAACTTACCCTCGAAGATTCCAAAGCGTTTAATGAGAGCGGATTCTCGTGGGTGATGTAGTCGTACTCTTCCCGATCTCAAGATCGCGTAGACGATCCTTCCGGCGCCACGTTCCGGCAGCGCTCCCGCAGTCGGTCACACGTTCGGTACTCGATGAAGACCTTCCTCTCCCTTGTTCCAGCAGGCAGCGGAGGTTGTAGCACTCTCCTCGCGATTCCGGCAGCACAACGGCGTGGTACCGGAAGTAGAGGGGAGATCCCGCAGGGCTTCGCCTTAAGCCGGAGCGAGTATGGTGGATTATGAGAGAGGGCTATTAGTGGTCTAGAGATTAGACTCACCAATTAGAAGGCTCTAAACCGCAGGCTAAAGCAATTAGAAGCTCTAAACCAAAACGGCTCTAAACCGGAGATTAGAGGTAGAAACTTGTGTGTCTCAAGGAGGAGCCCTGCCCCTCCTTTTATAGGTGGAGGGGCTAGGCGCGCCAGGGAGGGAGGGAGTCCCTCCCCAACTCGGCCTAGGGCTGGGCGCCGGCCAAGGAGGAGAGGAACTCCTCCTCCAAGTTGGTTTCAACCTCCTCTTGCTTGTTTCCCACAGTTTCCTGTTTCCCACAGTTTCCTGTTTTCCACAGTTTCCTGTTTTAGCCGTTTGACTTTCAAACTGGCAATTTGACTTTCATGTTTTTGGAACAGCAAGAACACTTAGTACATGATGCAATCATTCAATGACACACTCATGTACCCTCCCCCCCGGAGTGCCGGACAATCCGGAACCTTCTAGAACATTCCCGATGAAAACACCGGAATCATTCCCGAACTCCGAAACGGGACTTTCCTTATATGAATCTTATTCTCCGGACCATTCCGGATCACCTCGTGATATCCCGGATCCCATCCGAGACTCCGAACAACATTCGGTCTCTTTCTCATAATACCATAACTACTCAAACAACGTCGAATCCTTAAGTGTGTCTCCCTACGGTTCGTGAATTATGCGGACATGATCGAGACACTTCTCCGAACAATAACCAATAGAGGAATCTGGAAATTCATATGGCTCCCACATATTTCTACGATTACTTTGCGATCGAATGAACCACTTACATACGATACCAATTTCCCTTTGTCTCACGATAGTTTACTTATCCGAGGTTATGATCGTCGGTATCTCTGCATACCTAGTTCAACCTCGTTACTGATAAGTACTCTTTTCTCGTTCCCGTGATATGTGATCCCTTGTGAGCCAGTCACATGCTTGCAAGCTAATTGGGTGACATTCCACCGAGAGGGCCCAGAGTATATCTATCCGTCATATGGATGGACAAATCCCACTCTTGATCCATGTGTTTCAACCAATACTTTCCAAACACTCAATGCCACCTTTATAGCCACCCAGTTACGGTGTGGTGTTTGATGTCATCAAAGCATCCATCCGGTAAAGGTGATATGCATGATCTCATGGTCGAAGGAATTAGTTTACTATGTATCAGAAAGCATATAGCAATTGAACTATTGAAATGACTTGATCTTTATGCTACGCTTATCTATAGGAGTATGTCCACCATATCATTCTCCTAACGATATGATCCTGTTGTTAATAACATCTCTATGTTCATGATCAGGAAACCATGATCATATATTAACCAACAAGCTAGTTTAACAAGAGGCTTTACTAGGGACTCTTATTTTAGTTTACAAATCACACAAGTATTAATGTTTCCGGTTAATACAATTATAGCATGGTATGTAAACATTTATCATAAGTGTGAAGATATGATAATAACCACTTTATTATTGCCTCTTGGGCATATCTCCAACAGTCTCCCACTTGCACTAGAGTCAATAATCTAGTTTCAAATCTTTTTGTATTCAACACCTATGGCTTTCCGGTGTTGTATGTACACGATTGCTAGTGGTCAACTGATCTCCGGATCTGACACTTCCAGGTCCGTGTGTAATTGCATGTCTTTGCGTCTCTACGCATCACTCATTCTCTAATGAGATGGCTTTGTATAAATTTGGTCTTTCAGTGTGACCTTTAGTTCTTTGGGGTTAAAACATGTTGATAATATTGTCGCACAATATATCTTCATGGTATTATCCCTCTGTGAACTACACCTAGTTTGATAACAAACTACTTGACACAAATGCCCTCTTTTGCTGCTATAACAGTAGTCATATACTTAGCCTTTTGTTGTAGTATCTGTCACAATGTCTTAACTTTGGAACTCATCCAAATCCATTATGGAACTTACTTTCCATTATATTGTGCCACCCTTAGTTTAGATTGAGATAAACTTAATTTGTACTTTGTGACAAAACTAGTATCAATGTAGTACTTTTACAATGAACTAACCATCTATTTGTCACTTCTACAAATATTATACTCTTAGTTCTTCCAAAAGATCATAAGAATATCCTTACTATTGTCCAATGATCATCTTACGAATCATTCTGGTATATGCTCACAACATTTAGAGCATAGGACATATCTGGATTTGTACATATCACAATATGATTGATATAAATACTCTTTGTGATTTTATACATCAAGTATCAATCTATACTTGATTATTTGTTTCACTTTACCAAATGTCAATACACTTGAATATATCATCAACATTGAACTCATTCAATCCTTTCTGTGCGACAAGAACCTCTCTTGTAGTTTCTATATTGAACTCATTCAATATCTTGTCTATGTACTTCTGGCACAACCATATTAGCGTCTATTGATTCCAAATATTTGGGTTTTGCCTAAGTCTTTCATCGAGATGAAATTCTTAATATGTGTTAATAAAAGATACATTATTTCCAATCAACAATATGTCTTCCACATAATTTATTAGAAACATGTCTTAGCGCTCCCACTTAATTTCTTGCAAATGCAAGCATCTCCATCGTCTCTGATGAACTTTTAAACTCCTTTAACAGTTTCATCACAGTGAAGATTCCAACTCCGCTATGCTTACTTCAACCATTGAAGTTTGCATATGTTTTTAGCATCCCTTGAATTTTAACAAAACCCTTTGGACTGTGTCATGCACACGTCCTAGGTAACCCTTCTATTAGAAGAACTTGTTTTGTTTATTCAACTACCATATAACAAAATTATATGTAGTGGTTGCTACATCAATCCGTCTAGACTAAATATCACTATGACAGATCAAATCTTGTCATAGTCAACCTTTGAACATTGTTGTGAACTCTTTCCCAACATGTCGACTATTTCATAGATGTGAAACATCCATGTCTATTTCTTTATAGATCCAGACACAACTGTAAGGTCTTACACCTTTCTCGAGGGTCATTCAAGTTCAAAACTTGATTTCTCGTGTATGGAACTATCACGGATTTTATGGCTTCAAGCCATTTGACGGAGTCAGGGCTCATCATCGCTTCTTTGCATGTAGTCGGATCATTATTCATTATTGTTAAATAATGATTTAACTCTCAAATCTTGGTATTTGATTGTTCATCCGACCTACTTGTTTCAATAGAAACTTTGACTATTGTAACCACAACCTTTGAGGCACGTGAGCCATGAGCATTGTTGCTGCCTTCGGAACACTTTTCGGCGCTGCGCAACTTTGCACATATAGCTAAAGGTTCTTTTAACCTTATCAAAGTTCTATTGTCCTCCCACTTAACTTTTCACGAAAAATTCCTTCTCAAAGAAACTTGACGTTCTAAGCGACAAACACTTTTGTCTCTGGTGTTTATGGGGAATACTTAACAGTAATACAAAGACAGGTTCATCCGACTTTGGTTGCAAACATCTTTCTTATGTATAGCATACCAATGTTTAAGAAAGGACTACTTGGGTTTTATCCCAAACCATAACTAGATATGGTGTCATTTCAACGGATTATGATGAAGCTCTTTTCAGTGGAAAAACGGTAATCTCTAAAGCTTTTAATCTCTAAAATATAATGGCAGTTTTATGAATTATACCTTTGATCTTACCATGTCAAACAAGGTTTGATTACATACCTCGAACGTTCCATACTCTTATGGTGTTTTGGGAAATGCAAATCCACGGAACAATTCCTTAAATCTTAGGTATTATGCTAAACTCTGTAACTCAAATATCTTCCTTTATGATCTTTATCATAAACTATTTATATTCTTGTTACTATGATTTTGCACTTCATCTTGAAAGTCTTTGAACTTTTCAAGTGTTTCATACTTTATCCTTATTAAGTAAATATTCATATATTCACTCAAATTTTCGGAGAAAGCATATGAAGTTGAAATTCATCGCTCTTGACTACACATAATGGACTTCGTACAACAATATGTACAAGTTCAAATAAGCTAGTCATTCGTTCCCTTTTGGCCTATGAACGAAGTTTCAATTATCTCTAGGAAAGTTTCACAAGCGTCATTTGATCAAAATCAAATAGACTCCAAAATTCCATCCATATGGATTTTCTTCATGTTTTCTTTCCAATATAATTTAAACGGCGATGTTACTTCCTAAGTGATCTTTCAATCAATTTGTCTTTCGACATTTTTAGCACTAGTTTTATGGATGTGATTTCTCCAACGAGATTTGTGAATCATCCATCTTTTATGAATTACGGAAATTATTTGAACAATCCTTTTGTTCTCATAATACCTGATAAAACAAATCTTTGAAGGCAAGCTTTGATGTTTAACGAGCAACACAATAACCCTTTATTTGTTCTCGATGAACATCATCACATATTCTTTTGCTAATTACTTAGGCCACTGTAGTTCATGAATTCTGTTGTTTCGTATGACGATTCATACCAACAAATTCAGTATTAAATACTTAAGAACCACATTGTTTAATAAGCAAAGAATATAGCCATAACATATATATCATCTATATACTTAAACTGAACAATTCTAGTCTTTTCCTTTCTGCCATATATTTATGAGATTTTCTTTCAATATTTCCTTTTCTGTTTGAAAGAATCTATCAATATCAATAGTGGAGTCATACATATGACATATAGTCCAAAAGCGTGTATAGTTAAATACCAATGTCTTTGGACTTGCACTTTGAAGTAGATCACCATCATCAAATGTTTGGTGTTCTTTCAAATTCCTTTCTTTAGTAATCTCTTGGTGTAGTAAACATTTTACCTACATCAAATATTCACCCTTATCATGGAATCGTCCATGATCAAGCTACTTTTAACTTATAACGATGAATTATGAGTATAATGTTGCTATCCAAAACCATTTTGAGGATTAGGACAACAAGTGTCTCCAACCTTTTGCAAATTCTCATCAAATATGAGAACATGACTTTAGCCATATTATACTCTATCATGTTGCAACCAAAACTTCGTTTCAGATATCACAATATCTTCCACACATCATGGTTTATGAAACAACTCTTTCAGATCCTAGATAACCTTGATATTAAGACAATCCTTTGAACATCAAGAATCATGGAAACAAACATGATACTTATATACTAACACTTGGAATTGTTACTCTTGATTTAATACTAATTATTAAACTTCATGGAGTAACCGGAACTTACTGAAAGTTTGCAATAGGACTTTTAACTTTAGATTAACACTTCAAAACAATACGATACCAGTTCGTAAAGTAAATAACCAGAATTCTATAGTTCTATCATCTCAATTATAACTAAGCGTAAGGTGGTAAACGGATGCCAATGACTACAACAACTATGCAAATTCACTTTGATTTAATTTATGATAAATTGAGTTCTAATTAATAATTAAATTAATCTAGGTGAACTCCCACTCAAAACAATATCCCTCACATTGTTTTAGTGATCACACAAACCAAATCCACCACATCAAAATCGATCATCACGAGAGTTGATATAGCTTCAATGGCGAACAATCAACATGTTCATCATATCTACTATATGACTCATGCTCTACCTTTCGGTAATCCGTGTTCCTGAGGCCATGTCTGTACATGCTAGGCTCGTCAAGATCAAACCTTAGCTACCGCATAAGCAAATCTGGCTTGCTTACGTTGTATACACTTGCGGAATCTAACACACCCGATCATCACGTGGTGCTTCGAAACAACAAGCATTAGCAACGGTGCATACTAAGGGTGAACACTTTCGAACTTGAAATTCATGTGCATGAGGGATCATCTTATAATGCTACCGTCGTCTACTAAGCAATACAAGATGCATAAAGGATTAACATCACATGCAATTCATAATATGTGATATGATATGGCCTTTCTTCTTTGTGCTTCTGATCTCCATCTTCAAGCACGAACATGATCTCCATCATCACCGGCATTGCATCAAGGTCAATGACGCTTCTCCATGGTTGTCGTCCACCAGCTTCAACTATTACAACTACTTTGAATAGACACGCGGGTCTTAATCAGAAATTAAAGACAACCATATGGCTCCTGCCGGTTGCCGACTTACAATAAGGAACATTGCATACATCATATATAATCACAATCATGGCCATATCACATCACTGCACACCCCTGCAAAACAAAGTTAGACGCCTCTACTTTCTTTGCATGTTTTACGTGGTTTGGGGCTTTCAATAAGTGTCGTTCTAACTTACGAACAAGAACCACAACATTGATACTAGCATTGTTGATTACCCGTTGTAAATTGGATCTTAACTATGCTAGGAGAAACAGGCACCCGCAAAGCCACTTATGCAATACAAGTTGCATGTCAAGCGTGGAGCAAGTCTCATGAACGATGTCATGTAAGGTTAGCCCGGGCCGCTTCATCCCAACATACCGCAAGATGCAAAGTACACAAAAAGCAATCGACAATAAAAGCATCAACGCCCACAATGACCATTGTGTTCTACTCGTGCAACAGATCTACATATAGACACGGCTCTGATACCACTGTAGGGGTTCGTAGCATGGAAAACAAAAATTTTCTATCGCATACAAACAAACAAGCCAAGATCTATCTACTAGATTGTAGCAACGAGTCGATGGAATAACTTACCCTCGAAGATTCCAAAGCGTTTAACGAGAGCGGATTCTCGTGGGTGATGTAGTCGTACTCTTCCCGATCTCAAGATCGCGTAGACGATCCTTCCGGCGCCACGTTCCGGCAGCGCTCCCGCAGTCGGTCACACGTTCGGTACTCGACGAAGACCTTCCTCTCCCTTGTTCCAGCAGGCAGCGGAGGTTGTAGCACTCTCCTCGCGATTCCGGCAGCACAACGGCGTGGTACCGGAAGTAGAGGGGAGATCCCGCAGGGCTTCGCCTTAAGCCGGAGCGAGTATGGTGGATTATGAGAGAGGGCTATTAGTGGTCTAGAGATTATACTCACCAATTAGAAGGCTCTAAACCGTAGGCTAAAGCAATTAGAAGCTCTAAACCAAAACGTCTCTAAACCGGAGATTAGAGGTAGAAACTTGTGTGTCTCAAGGAGGAGCACTGCCCCTCCTTTTATAGGTGGAGGGGCTAGGCGCGCCAGGGAGGGAGGGAGTCCCTCCCCAACTCGGCCTAGGGCTGGGCGCCGGCCAAGGAGGAGAGGAACTCCTCCTCCAAGTTGGTTTCAACCTCCTCTTGCTTGTTTCCCACAGTTTCCTGTTTCCCACAGTTTCCTGTTTTCCACAGTTTCCTGTTTTAGCCGTTTGACTTTCAAACTGGCAATTTGACTTTCATGTTTTTGGAACAGCAAGAACACTTAGTACATGATGCAATCATTCAATGACACACTCATGTACCCTCCCCCCCCGGAGTGCCGGACAATCCGGAACCTTCTAGAACATTCCCGATGAAAACACCGGAATCATTCCCGAACTCCGAAACGGGACTTTCCTTATATGAATCTTATTCTCCGGACCATTCCGGATCACCTCGTGATATCCCGGATCCCATCCGAGACTCCGAACAACATTCGGTCTCTTTCTCATAATACCATAACTACTCAAACAACGTCGAATCCTTAAGTGTGTCTCCCTACGGTTCGTGAATTATGCGGACATGATCGAGACACTTCTCCGAACAATAACCAATAGAGGAATCTGGAAATTCATATGGCTCCCACATATTTCTACGATTACTTTGCGATCGAATGAACCACTTACATACGATACCAATTTCCCTTTGTCTCACGATAGTTTACTTATCCGAGGTTATGATCGTCGGTATCTCTGCATACCTAGTTCAACCTCGTTACTGATAAGTACTCTTTTCTCGTTCCCGTGATATGTGATCCCTTGTGAGCCAGTCACATGCTTGCAAGCTAATTGGGTGACATTCCACCGAGAGGGCCCAGAGTATATCTATCCGTCATATGGATGGACAAATCCCACTCTTGATCCATGTGTTTCAACCAATACTTTCCAAACACTCAATGCCACCTTTATAGCCACCCAGTTACGGTGTGGTGTTTGATGTCATCAAAGCATCCATCCGGTAAAGGTGATATGCATGATCTCATGGTCGAAGGAATTAGGTTACTATGTATCAGAAAGCATATAGCAATTGAACTATTGAAATGACTTGATCTTTATGCTACGCTTATCTACAGGAGTATGTCCACCATATCATTCTCCTAACGATATGATCCTGTTGTTAATAACATCTCTATGTTCATGATCAGGAAACCATGATCATATATTAACCAACAAGCTAGTTTAACAAGAGGCTTTACTAGGGACTCTTATTTTAGTTTACAAATCACACAAGTATTAATGTTTCCGGTTAATACAATTATAGCATGGTATGTAAACATTTATCATAAGTGTGAAGATATGATAATAACCACTTTATTATTGCCTCTTGGGCATATCTCCAACATTCTCCACGCCAATCCCTCCTAATGCCACGGCAACGGAGGTCGAGGAACTCCGCCTGAAACTGGCGGAGGCGGTGCGCAAGGAGCAAGCCGAGCGCGAAAAATTTCGCCTCGAGCAGGTGACGGCGCAGGAGCTATCACGCTACCACCAGCAGCGGATCAGGTCACGCCTGAACCCCACCGTTCAAGGGCGTACCCTGAACTTCGACGACGAAAACGACCTGGCCCGCGTGGCCGAACGCGCGATCTGCGAGAACGCGCCACCAGGAGGAAGCGCCTGGCCCCCGCCAGGATCAACGGCGAGGGGCGCCCCAGCACCACCCAACCGCACCCCTCCCAGGGACCAGCCGCGGATAGTAGTCTCCTCACGGGAGCGAGACGCAAACGGCCTCCCACTGTTCTCCACCCCAATGGACAACCTCGTGGCAGGACGAGCAGCAGCCGACAGCATCACAGCCACGGGCGACGGCGCCCTACAGATCCAATACGTCAGGGCCCTGCTCGCAAAGGCCGTCGAGCAGCAAAAAGCGGGCGCCGACTCGGCAGGTCGTGTATACTCGCGTTCCTCGGGAAGCAGAGCGGCCTCCAGCGGCCGCCCAGCGGCGGCAAACACCCTCAACTGCCCGCCACCAGAGCCGCTGCAGCTCCAACACCGACCCGTGAACGCGGCACTCTCCACCAACGACCCCAGGCCGGCAACCCACCTTGTCGCCGCCAACGGGCAACCCATCGACGCCCGCACCCACATCATCAACAACCAAAGCTGGCGCGCACGCCAGCCTGATGACTTGCGGCACACCCTAACTAATCGCCGCGACGGCAAGCCTATGGGGTCGCTCAGTCGACTCGGACCCAAGTGCTTCGGACTAATGATCCGAGGCGAGAAGTACCCGCCAAACTTCAAGGCGCCAAAAGAGATAGAAAAGTACGACTCCTCGTACGACCCCGCCGTCTGGCTCGACACATACCTCATGGCGATGGGGATCGCGGGTCACACTGACCTGCTCGCCGCCCGTTACCTCCCCCTGATGATGGAGGGGACGTGCAGGCAGTGGATCAACACTCTCCCCCAGGACAGTATCGACTCCTGGGAGGAAATGCGCGACGCCTTCGTCAGGCACTTCAAGTGCTCCTACACCCGCGCCACCACTATTGAGGACCTAGAACGGTGCGTCCAGGGACCCCGCGAGTCGACCCACAACTGGGTCCAACGGTGGCAAGAGCTTTGGTACAACGCGGTCGGCATCCACCCGGACACCGCGATCCATTGCTTCAAGACCTCGTGCCGCTACGAGCCCCTAGTCGCCAAGCTCAAGCGACACTCCCGCACACTCGACAACATCCCCGACCTCCTCGAGATCGCCAAACGGTACGCCGAGGAAGACCCAAACCAGGAAACTGACGACGAGGCAGGAGGTCAACGCCGCGCAGGCGGCAACGACGGCGGACGCCGAACCGACCTACGCTACAGCGGCACTCGCCTCACTGGCAAGAGCCGCAGTGACGGGCGAGTCGACTTCGTCGCTAACGCTGGGCACGCGCAGCGCGAGCCCAAGAGCTTTCGCCGCGACGGAGGGCAACGCCGCGACGGCGGCAACTACAAGAACAAGCCAAGGTTTGACCCCGCGGCCCTCCTTAATCAACCATGTGCGTTCCATAGCAGGGAAGGGAAGCCCGCAACGCACACCACCGCCGACTGCCACACCCTCAGGGAAATCGAGAAGGCACGGCAAGCGCGGGAGGACCCCGACAACGACCCGCCAAATGGCGGAAAATTCGGCAAAGTAGCCGGCTCGCTCCAAACATTCACAGGCTTCAACACGAAGCGCGAGAAGAAGGTCATCGCCCGCGCCGTCGCCGTCAACGCGGTGGCCCAAATAGACGTCCCCCAGTTCCTGAACTGGTCGGAGCAGCCCATCACCTGGAGCCGCCAGGACCACTCGCCGCGCATCGAGTACCCAGGACGAGTCGCCTTGGTGGTCAAGCCCAAGGTTAGCGACTACTGGCTCCCCAAGACACTGATGGACGGTGGTAGCTCCATCAACATCCTCTACCTCGACACCTTCAGGCGGCTGCGGCTCCCGCAGTCGATGATCGAGACGACCCACACCATGTTCCACGGCATCGTCCCCGGTCGGAAGGCGTACCGATCGGCAAGGTCACGCTGCCAGTCACCTTCGGCACACCGGCAAACTTCCGCACCGAGCGGATCGTCTTCGAGCTGGTGCCCTTCGACAGCCCCTACCACTGCGTCCTGGGGAGCCAGGCGTTCGCTAAATTCATGGCAGCGCCCCACTACGCGTACAACGTGATGAAGCTCCCCGGGCCGTGCGGCGTCATCACCATCAACGGCGACCCCGACATGGCCGCCGAGTGCGAGGCCAAAGGAGCCGAGCTCGCCGACGCAGTCATCGCGGCGGAGACTAATCACGCCGATGAGCTCGCCAAGTACGCGAGCGGGGTCAACAATGACGACCCCACAATACTCAAGAATCCCAACTCAGAGGGCGCAAACACCTCAACCTTTGAGGCCACGACGCACACTCGCACCGTCGAGCTGGTCCCAGGCGACTCCAGCCAGACGGTGACGATCGGGACAGGCATGAGCCCAACATAGGAAGGCGCGCTCATCGAGTTCCTCTGTGAGAACAGTGACATCTTCGCATGGAAACCCTCCGACATGCCCGGTGTCCCTAGGGAGCTCGCTGAGCACAAGCTGAACGCCGACCCCAAAGTGCGACCTGTCAAGCAGTCGCTACGACCCTTCAATGAAGAACGCCGTCGAGCAATCGCCGAGGAAGTGCAGCGTCTACTCGCTGCCGGCTTCATCCGGCCAATCAAGTACTCCAAGTGGCTGGCAAACCCAGTCCTGGTCGAGAAGAAAAACGGGACCTGGAGAATGTGTATCGACTACACAAACCTGAACAGCGCCTGCCCAAAGGAGCAGTTCGTCCTCCCGCGGATCGACCAGATAATCGATTCAACCGCGGGCTCGGAGTCGCTATGTTTCCTCGACGCCTAATCTGGGTATAACCAGATCAAAATGGCTGTCGAAGACGAGGAGAAGACGGCATTCATCATGCCATTCGGAGCCTTCTGCTACACCGCCATGACCTTCGGCCTCAAGAACGCCGGGGCGACCTACCAGCGGTGCATGCAAGAATGCCTCGCGAGCCAAATTGGCCGCAACATCCACGTCTACATCGACGATGTGGTCGTGAAGTCCGCTCGCCAAGGCGACCTACTCGCCGACCTGGCGGAAACCTTCGCCAACCTGCGAAGATACAAGATAAAGCTCAACCCAGGCAAGTGCACCTTCGGTGTACCCGCCGGACAACTACTGGGGTACGTCGTCTCCAAACGAGGGATCGAGGCGAACCCAACAAAGATCGACACGATCGCCCGGCTCGGCAAACCCGAGTGCCTGCGCGACGTCCAGAAGCTGGCCGGGCGAGTAGCGGCTCTCAGTCGTTTCATCCCCCGCCTGGGGGAAAAGGCGATGCCCCTATACCGCCTGATGCGCAAGAACCCCACCTTCCAGTGGGACAAGGAGGCGGACGACGCGCTCCGCGACCTCAAAAAGGTGCTACTCGCCACACCACTACTCGCCGCCCCCGCCGACAAAGAACCCATGCTGGTTTACGTCACGGCGTCCGAGCGCGTCGTCAGCACCGTGATGGTCGTCGAACGACCAGAGGAAGGAAAGGAGCGCCCGGTTCAGCGGCCGGTGTACTACATCAGCGAGGTCCTCACCGAGTCGCGCCAGCGGTACCCACAGTACCAAAAGCTAGTATACGCGGTCTTCAGGGCTCAGCGGCGCCTGCCGCACTACTTCCAGGAGCACCCGATCACGGTCGTATCCTCAGCACCACTGCAAGACATCATCCGCAATCGCGAGGCGACCGGGCGGGTCGCCAAGTGGGCCGTCGAGATCGGCGTCCACAACATCAAATACGAGCCACGAAAGGCGATCAAGTCGCAGGCACTGGCAGACTTCATCGCCGACTGGGAGGAAGCCCAACAGCCAGAGAAGCTGCCGTACCTCCACTACTGGAGCCTGCACTTCGACGGCTCCAAGAACGCGGACGGTGCAGGCGCAGGGATAGTGTTGACTTCACCAAAGGGCGACAAGCTCCGCTACATCCTCTGCCTCGACTTCACGCCCTGCACCAACAACATGGCTGAATACGAGGCCCTACTCCACGGCATGCGAGCCGCCAAGGAGATGAACGTCAATCGCCTCCGCTGCTACGGAGATTCCGACCTTGTCGCGGGGCAAGTCGCCGGCACCTTCGACGCCGTCTCCCCTACCATGGCGGCGTACCGCCAAGCGGTGGACAAGCTGGGCGGCCACTTCACCGGCTACTCCGTCGAGTGGATCGACAGGCGGAAAAACGAGGAGGCCGACGCCCTCTCTCGCATCGGGTCGGCTCGACTCGCACCACCCGCCGGCGTTTTCCTCGACACTATCTCCAAGCCATCAGTCTCTCCCCCGAGGGAGATCGACATCGGAGTCCCGCTCCAACCAGAGGCAGCCTTGGTCTCACTCGTCAACGAGCCAGACGACTGGACCAAGCCCTACATCGCCTACCTGGAAGCCGGCACCCTGCCAGCAGACGAGACAGACGCTCGAATGATCGCTCGTCGATGCAAGTCCTACACCATCATCGACGGCGAGCTCCACAAGCGCAGCGTCACCGGCGTGTTCCAACGCTGCGTCCAACCAGCTGAAGGACGCAAAATCCTCCATGACATTCACTCAGGTGACTGCGGCCACCACGCTGCCGCTCGCTCCCTGGTCGCCAAGGCTATGCGACACGGCTTCTACTGTCCCACCGCACACGCCGACGCTGTCGACATCGTCCAGCGATGCGCCGGGTGCCAGAAGTACGCCAATCAGACGCACGTACCGAGCTCGGCGCTCAAAATAATCCCCATCACATGGCCATTCTCTATGTGGGGCATGGACATGGTAGGCCCCTTCAAGAAGGCCCCCTCTGGCTACACCCACCTGCTAGTCGCCGTCGACAAATTCACGAAGTGGGTGGAGGACAAGCCAGTCCGGAAATGCGACGGGAAGACCGCCACTAAGTTCTTACGCGAGCTCATATATCGCTACGGGTTCCCCAACAGCATCATCACGGACAACGGCACCAACTTCGCCAAGGGAGCCATGGCCGAATTCTGCGAAGAGCACCATATCCGGCTCGACCTCGCGTCAGTCGCCCACCCGGAATCCAACGGCCAGGCGGAACAGGCCAACCAAAGCATCCTCCACGGCCTGAAGCCGCGACTCCAAGTACCACTCGAGCGCACCGCCGGGTGCTGGGTCGAGGAGTTGCCCTCCGTCATTTGGGGGATCCGCACCTCAGTCAACAGATCGACGGGATTCACTCCCTTCTTCATGGTCTACGGTGCCGAAGCAGTCATGCCCACCGACCTCGAACACAACTCGCCGCGAGTCGTCCACTATACGGAGGCTGCAAACGAGCTGGCCCGCCAAGATGGGGTCGATCAGCTCGACGAAGCACGCGACCTCGCTCGGTCACGCACCGCCATCTACCAGCAAGGACTCCGCCGCTACCACAGCCGGCGGGTGAAAGCTCGCACCTTCCAGGAAGGCGACCTGGTGTTACGCCTCATCCAGGACAAGAAGGGCATGCACAAGCTTTCCCCTCCGTGGGAAGGCCCATTCGCTATCGGGCGCGTACTCGGCAACGACGCCTACTACCTCCCGACGTCCGCGGGGACGGCGAACTCGACGTCAAGCGACCATGGAATGTAAACCTCCTCCGGAAGTTCTACTCCTAGAACCTCACACATGTACTCTCCAGTCGCTATGAAATAAAAGAAACGGTTACCGTAAATTGCGCCTACTCTCCATGACTTGTGCCACTCGCACTCGTAAAAACAGCGTTATGCTAAATGCAGAAGTCAACCTTTGGTACAGCGATCGGCACGACTAAGTAGTGCGGTGTAAGAGCACTGAATCACTTCAGGTCTTGCATCGTCCACGAATAACGCCAACCCGGAGCCCCACTGGAGTCGCCTAGCTCGACTAGTTCTACGAGCCAAGACAACTGCCCTCGCTTCTCATAGCGACCTTGGTCCTCCGCATCCTCGGCATAGCGACTCGAACGGCTAAGTACCACGCTTGGGGACTGAAGACCAGTTCGTCGCGAGCGGTCCGGGAAAACGCCAAGTAAGAGAGCATGCCCAGGACTCGCCACGCGACTGACCCCACGGGCCAGGCAGGAGTGACGCGCTCACACCAACGCGCTAAGTCCTCAACCACCCTCGAGTCGCGCCTAGAACTACCAAGTACCACGCTCGGGGACTCGGCCACCCGACCTCGTTCGCGCACGGGAAAACGGTAAAGTATAGAGCACTCAAGGGAGTCGCCTAGCGACTGGCTCTTCGAGCTCGGGCGAGTCGACTAAAACATCAAAACACATAACAACAACACATACATCATACACGAGATAAACCCCACAAAAGGGCGGACGCGCTCGGGGACTCGTTCAACACCAATCAAAAGCACACAAACAAATACCAAAATAGACACGACGTCTCATTCAATCGCATATTGCATTGTTTTATGTTACAAAATATGCCCGCGTGGCAGAACTGCTGCTAACGCTTCAAGGAAAACTACCCTACTCTGCAGGCTTTGATGACGACTCGCCAGCATCCCGACGATTACGGATGAACGCCGTGTACGGGTTTGATGGATACGTCGTCAGTTCACCTGCCATTGTCGCGCGAAAAGGTTGCTCGACCTTGAAGTCACGATGCGGCGGCTCGGGGTCGTTCGGCGCGACAACCGTCTCCTGGTACGGCAGGAGGTCGCCCATTGCCCAGACACGTTCCGAGTACGTGGCGGCACGTTCTTGCAACTGGAGGACCTCGGACAGCTCCACCGCGCCAGTCGACGATGGATACCCACTCGTCACATCGTCATGGTCGAAATCTTCGGGGAAGTGGGCGAGTCCAAGGCTCAGTGCCGTCGACGCTCCACGCCGAAACGCCGACCGCGTCATGAACTCAACGACCGCGGGCGCCTTCTCCAAATATTTCCACACCTCAACGAGGTCGCTGGGAATCACCTCCGTGGGCGATATTTCTTGTAGGTAGGCGCGGATGCACGTCGCCGACAGCGTCGCCGAGTCGACGAGCATGCTTACGCACTTCCTCGCGTCAAGCGAGCTCGCTTCTTCTTCGCTATCAATGATGCGACCTGCGAGAAGAAGACAACGATGAGTACGACGGACACCACAAAAATCACAACTATTAGAAAGGGAAGATGCACTCACCAAGCAACGGGCGGGCGAGTCCCGTGATAAAGCACTGAAGCGACGTGTGGTCGTCCTGAAGCCCAGCAATAAGGACTTCCGACACCTTGTGATCCTCCTCTGCGGCCGCAATGGCGGCCTTAGCTCGCTCGTCCGCCGAGCTCGCTTCTTCTCTCGCCTCCCGCAGTTCGCGCTCGAGGTCGGCGATCCGTTGTTCAGCGGCACCCAGAGCAGATCGCGCCGCCACCAACTCACCAGCGGGGACAAGCCCCTGGCGAGCTTCCTCTGCCTTCGCAGCAACAGCCTGAAGCCCTTTGTTCGCCTCCTGGACGATGGCCAGCTCCTTCTCCGCGCGCTGTTTCGCGGCCAATCGGTCCGCTGACTCAAGCTGCAGACCCTGCACATCACCGAAAAAGTTAGTTAAAACGAACTTCCTAAGTGCCCACCCGCTGAAATTCAGCGAGTGCGCACTCGGGGACTGGCGATCAAGAAATTCCTAAGTGCCCACCCGCTGAAATTCAGCGAGTGCGCACTCGGGGACTGGCGATCAAGAAATTCCTAAGTGCCCACCCGCTGAAATTCAGCGAGTGCGCACTCGGGGACTGGCGATCAAGAAATTCCTAAGTGCCCACCCGCTGAAATTCAGCGAGTGCGCACTCGGGGACTGGCGATCAAGAAATTCCTAAGTGCCCACCCGCTAAAATTTAGCGAGTGCGCACTCGGGGACTGGATACGAAAATAAAAGACGAGAAATTATAAGAATCAAGCCGCTGCAAAGCACCGACCTGATCCTCGGGGACTGGATGTACCTGGATGGCTCCGCCAAGCATGCCATGGAGTTGTATCGCGTCCACGGACGCGAGTAACGCTGGCGTGTGCCCACGACGCTGGTCGACTTCAGCATCGGCGGTCCCCGGAGCGTGGCTCGAGGGCGCAGCCCCGCTCGCCGTGGCCGCCTTGGTCACGAAGCGGGGGAAGGTAGCGATAGAGGCACCCGCTCCAAGGGAAGTCGCCTCCGCCGTTCCAGGCAAGGAAGCACCCTCCTTCGTAGACGCGGCTGCCTCCACCGCGGGCCCGGCCGGCGCGGCCGCCGTGTCGTCAGAGATAGTGATGATGTCGTCGCCCTTGGCCTTCTTACTTCCATCCGCTGAGGCGACGACCTCGTCCGCCTTCCTCTTGCGGGAAGGATCCTCCTCGCTAGCGGCGGAGGGTACCTTGGCCACGGTCGGATGGCCCATCCTTTTCACTCCGGTCCTGCGCATTAATCGAATCAACAAAGACAATTGAAATAGTTATGGAAAATAAGGAAGGGTGAGCGCACTCACTTGGCGACTGGGATGAAACGTAGCCCCGTACGAAGGCCGGCCGGTTTTTCCAGTTCAGGGCCCAGTCGGCGACTGAGCCCCAGTTCCAGGACGTCGCGTGCCCAAGACACGGACGGCTTCTTCGTCGTTGAGGCCGCGGCTGGCGCCTCTGGGACATCCTCGGCGGGAGCTTCCTCGCGAGTTGGAGCCGCTACAGCCGGAGCCTCCTTGCGGGGCGAAGCCGCCGCAGCCGGAGCCTCCTTGCGAGGCAAAGTCGCCGCAGCCGGAGCCTCCCCCAGCCCAGAGACTGGGGCGAATGGCGGAGGCATTGAGGCCAGCGGCACTTCCACGGTCGCCGTGTCCAGCACGGTTGTCGCTGGTGGCGCGCCGTCACCAGCTGGGCTGGGAGCATCGGAGCTGCTCGCCGAGTGGGGCGGTGAGGCCGTCCTCGACGGCTTCGTTTTCTTCTTCGGGGGGGCCCTCACCTCCCTCTCCTTCTTCTTCTTCTTCTTCTTCTTCGACGGAGTGGCTTGACGGCGCGAGGTGGTCTCTGGGAGCTCATCGTCGTCATCATGACGCTCGAGGCTTCTGCTCGCCTCGATCTCGCGCTGACGTTGCCCGCGGGTCTTTCGGACCAGTGGGGCGACTTCCTCTTCGGACTCGTCCTCGTCGTCCTCGTTTCCCCTCGCGGGTGGCGATTTGCCTATGTCCTGGGCGGATGGCCCCGGGCTCTCATCATCCGAAGGTAGGAGCCACCCTTCCACCACTTGGAATAGCTGCGATGAATACAAAACAGAATCAGAATTACCGCGACTGCATACACTGCGACAGCGAACGCGGTAAAGAAATTACCGTTGGAGCCGGACGCTTCGCGGTGTAGGGGGCGACCCCGGCCTGCGCATCCAGGTACACCGCCTGGGTGATCTTCTTCAACGCTGGGAGATAATCCTCCAGCTTCCATTCGTCGAGGTAGGCCTTCATCGAGTCTCCCCGGCCCGTGTACTGGTACATATAGTGGTCGCGTTGGGCGAGTGGAACGAGCCGTCGCCCAAGCCAGCAATTGTACAAGTTTATCGTTTGAAGGCCCTTCTTTTTCAGACCACGGATGGTCTGGAGCATCTCGTCAACGACCATCCGCTGGTCGTCGGGGAGCTTGCCGACTTGGAGATGGCGCGGCTCGGAACGATTGGCCGAGTACCGCGGGATCGCCACCTCGTCCTCCGGGGTCGCCTCGGCCACGTAGAACCACGACTTCTTCCAGTCGCTCGCTGCCTTGGGGGTAGCATCAGATCAAAGAAAGAAGCTTTGGACTTGAGCTGGAACGTCAAGCCGCCCGCGGCTAGCATTGGGCCGCCTGCCTCCTCGCGGCTGATCCGTCCGTGGAACAGATCTTGCCACAAGGGAAAGTAGGGCCGGCAGCCCAAGTAGCACTCGTAGAACGCCACGAAGATGGCGAGCTGCTCGATGCTGTGGGGACCCAGATCTGAAGGCTGGATCCCGTAGTAGGCGCAAAAGCGCCGGAAGAACAAAGACGTGGGAAACCCTAGCCCCCGCTCGAGATGACTGGTGAAACAGACGAATTCCCTCTCTCGCGGGTTTGGGGTCGTTTCTCCGGCTGCGGGGATACGCCAACAGCCGGCTCGCAGGATCCCGGCCTCCTCGAAAGAGGCCAGCTGCACCCTCGTGCACTTGGACCTACCCCACGGTTCGGTGGAAAGGGCCATGGCGAGAGGTTGGTTGGAGATCGGAGGATTTCGGGTCGACTGGATCGTGGAGCGAAGGAAGGAAGATGCACGCACTCGGAAGAAGTGGTGAGCAGTTGGCTCTACGATTGCCTGCCATTCCTCTTATATAGCGGGAGTTACCCGCCAAATCAGGAGGCCGTTACCGCGCGATGATTACGCCGAAAGTTACCGTTGGATTACCTCAACGGCTAGTTTGACCGCGCCTGACGGTCCAACTCCAGCCACTCGGCTCGCCAAGTCAATCACTATGACCGCATCTCGCCGACTCGACTCGCCCAAGCCGCGACTTGGTTCATCGGATTTCCTCCTTTATACAGGAGCCCGCCGACGATTCGACTGGATGCCTACTCTAAAGCCGTATACTCCGACTGTCAGCAGCCACTTACGCCCAATCGACGACGGCCTCGGGGACTACTGATGGGGATATGCCTACTAGGGTATACCCAGCAGGGCGTTTCCGACTGGCCCGTGAGCTGGCGAGTGGGCCTGCAGAACGGCGAGTGGATTGAAGCCCAGCAAGGTACCGAGCGACTGGAAGCTGAAGGCCCAGGCGAGTAGATAGGCCCAGTCGGACTAGGTTAAACGACTATGAAGCTGTAACCGAATCGGTTGAGATATGTAAACCCTAGGGGAGGTGATCCTATATAAACCTCCCTATGGGGTGAGTAGAGACACGTTCCCTCATACACCCCAGCGACTCGCCGCCTAGCCGCCGAGCTCGCCCATTGTAACACCTCCATAATAATACAATCTAGCAGGAGTAGGTCTTTACCCTCCGGGGGGCCGAACCTGGGTAAAACCCTGTGTCTTTGCCCTCATCTCGCACCGCAGATGGCTGGCCGCCCTTGCCCCTCGTTCTACTACTCGCTGCCGATTGCAGCATTTGCCGTGACCATTCCCACGACAATTATGGAGTCGAATGATGCGACTTTCTTTGAGGACATCTTTCCTATGAAAGGCATGTCTAGCTCATCAAATCAGGAGATGACTAGTTCATCTAGTCAGGAATTTTCTATAATTCCTGAACCCACTATGCCGATAGAACACTCTGATGATCCTGTGGAGGATGACAATGAAGCTCCCAAAAGGAGCAAGAGACAAAGGACTGCAAAGTCATTTGGTGATGATTTCATTGTGTACCTTGTGGATGATACTCCCACTTCTATTTCAGAAGCCTATGCATCTCAAGATGCTGACTACTGGAAGGAAGCTGTCCGAAGCGAGATGGACTCCATCTTAGCTAATGGTACTTGGGAAATGACTGATCGTCCTTATTGGTGTAAACCTGTAGGATGTAAATGGGTGTTCAAGAAAAAGCTTAGACCTGATGGTACTATTGAAAAGTACAAGGCACGTCTTGTGGCTAAGGGTTATACCCAAAAGGAAGGTGAAGACTTCTTCGATACCTACTCACCTGTAGCCAGATTGACCACTATTCGAGTACTACATTCCTTGGCTGCCTCACACGGTCTTCTCGTTCATCAAATGGACGTTAAGACAGCTTTTCTAAATGGAGAGCTAGATGAGGAAATTTATATGGAGCAGCCTGATGGATTTGTAGTAGATGGTCATGAAGGAATGGTGTGTAAGTTAGTGAAGTCTTTATATGGTCTTAAGCAAGCTCCTAAACAGTGGCACGAGAAGTTTGAAAGAACTTTAACTGCTGAAGGCTTTGTTGTAAACGAAGCTGACAAATGTGTGTACTATCGCCACGGTGGGGGCGAGGGAGTTATTATGTGTCTCTACGTTGATGACATATTGATATTCGGGACCAACCTCGTTGTTATCGAGGAGGTCAAACAGTTCCTATCTCGCTGCTTTGAGATGAAGGACTTGGGAGTGGCTGATGTAATATTAAACATCAAGCTACTAAAGGATGACAATGGTGGGATTACACTGCTTCAGTCTCACTATGTGGAAAAGATATTGAGTCGCTTCAGGTATAGCGACTGCAATTCTTCTCCAACGCCTTATGATCCGAGTGTGCTACTTCGAAAGAATCGAAGGACTGCTAAAGATCAATTGAGATATTCTCAAATTATTGGCTCGCTCATGTATTTAGCCAGCGCTACTAGACCTGACATCTCCTTTGCTGTAAGCAAACTAAGTCAATTTATGTCAAATCCTGGAGATGATCATTGGCATGCTCTTGAAAGAGTTTTGCGCTATTTGAAAGGCACCGCGAGTTATGGTATTCACTATACTGGGTATCCACGGGTACTTGAGGGTTATAGTGATTCAAATTGGATATCTGATGCTGATGAGATTAAGGCCACAAGCGGTTATTTGTTTACACTTGGTGGTGGCGCTGTTTCCTGGAAGCCTTGCAAGCAGACCATCTTAACGAGGTCAACAATGGAAGCATAACTCACAACATTAGACACAGCCACTGTTGAAGCAGAGTGGCTTCGTGAGCTCTTGATGTACTTACCTGTGGTTGAAAAACCAATACCCGCCATCCCAATGAACTATGATAATTAAACTGTGATCATCAAAGTAAACAGTTCTAAGGATAATATGAAGTCATCAAGGCATGTGAAGAGGAGATTGAAATCTGTCAGGAAAGTGAGAAACTCTGGAGTTATTGCGTTGGATTATATCCAAACATCTAAAAACCCGGCAGATCCCTTCACAAAGGGATTATCACGTAATGTGATAGATAATGCATCGAGGGAGATGGGTCTGAGACCCACGCTATGAGTTGATCCCAGTGGCAACCCACTCTATGTGATCGGAGATCCCGTGAATTAGAGCTGGGAGACAAGATGTTGGTCAGCTGAGAGGAGAGTATCCCCATATTATATTTACATCTCCATAAAGATGCAATACTCTCTTAATCTGCATGGCAGGTTGATATTTATCTTAATGTGTTCCAAGTGGCTTTTTATAAGCGGAGATGTTGTCCTGCAGAACATCTCTTGAGGAATACACCTATATGAGTCTGACTGTTAAACGTCGCAGTCCGTGAGAGTTGGGTGCTCTCTAATAAACTCATGAAAAGCCCTGGAGTATGACGTATAAGCTCCAAACCGCGGGGAAGCCGGCGGTAGCCCTGTACCGGTCTAGATTTTGTGTGAAACTAGCGCGTAGAAAACTTGTAGTTCAAGGCATAGTCCACTATTCAAGTTGCTAGCTAGTGTAGCATGAAGTTTAACGTGGAAGTTCAACTTAACAGTCTCCACTACACACCGGTATATAAAACAATGTTCTGGAAGAAAAGTGATGTGATGTGCCAATGAGACTTTGTGGGGGATTGTTGGAATTTGGTGTATATTGGGCTGTTAACCCATTAGACAAATTCTGAAATTCTCTTTGGCCCACTTGTGTATGGCAGCATATGGCTGTGCTAGTGGTGCTAAAGTTTAGTCCCACATTGCTAGTTGAAGGGGAGTTGGACCACCTTATATAGTAGAGTGTTGCACCACTCACTAAGGTGTGACAAGAAGAGTAGCCCTCGCGCACTCCTCCTCCGACGCCGCCCGCCTCGCCTCGCCTCGCCTTGTCACGACGCGCGCGCGCCGCGGGTTGCGGGAATCTCGCCGAGCCGAGCTTTATTTTGCTTGTTGGAAAAACTGATTATGAGTCATTAACGGACGCGTTAATTACAGCCGTTTCCAGTGGCTGTTACCGACTCGGACGTGGGCTGAGCCCACGATCCTCCTAACCTGCACTATATAAGCGTCCGGGCTAAACCTAATCGGTACGGAATCAATCCACACACGCGCCTATCCTCCAGAACCTTGCGCCGCCGCTTTCGTCTTCTCCATCCTGGCTTGCGGCGTGCACCGCAGATCGGGACAGTAGGCCTCCAGAACCCCGCCTCTCGTGAACCTGTACGAGTGAGGGGCGATCAGGTTTTTGGGGAGCGCGACTACTGGCAACCACGACGTCGTCCGATGGCAAGTTCCCGAACGACGACTTTTTCCCGGACGTCAGCGACCTCTTCGACAACCACAACATGGGCGACGCTGCTGCGACCGCTGCGGCTGCTATTCAGCCTATAATGTACGCGATATTCAACTGTCTTTTTCAGATTATGCTAGAGTTATTTGTTCTAGCGTTTGGTGTAGATGTGATATGTTTATCTCCTATAGATGTAATCTGTTCATCTACGTTGTTGATCTGCATGATTGGTTTTACTACTGTCTATATGATCATGATTTATCAGTTTATTATTCGGATTAAATCATATGAATTATTGCTTATATTTCCAACAGGCGCGACCCACCTTTAATTTGACCGTGCCACTTTAGATCACACGGAAACTGATTCCTCGATGCCTACTGCCTAATGGCCGTTGTGAAATCCATCGGCACGCTGCATTGCGCGATGAACCCCGGCTCAAGTGTTCGGCCATAAGAAATGACTGCCGTGTGCTTGCCTGCAACGGGGCCGTGTCCATAATTTTGCGGGGACAGAAAGGCAACACATAGTCGATCCAGGCAGCGACGCCGACAGAGACAGTCGGCCGCGGCGACGTGTCCAGGCCTTCGAGGGCACGGGCGCGCGGCCATGCGGGCGACGTTCCTCTCTGCCGACAAATCGTCCGAACCACTTGGTTGCTCTCCCTCGGCGGCCATGCACCCGGGTGCCGGCTACGCGCCCGCACCCAGCATGCGAGTACTAGTCCGTACGTCGCACCGAATGTACGACTAATACGTACGTGCGGCCATATTGATGTGTGCTAGGGGTACGGTGTTGATGCGTGCACGCCATTGATGTGTCAATGCATCCATCGACAGATCCATCATACTAGTAGAAAAATTGATCTCGATCGTTATTAGAGAAAAAAAGGCAGGATTTGCTATAGAAAGCATTTATTTTTCGATGAAAAATAATATTTGCTAGAAAGCTACTAGCGGTAATCATGCTGCCCCGGATGCATGCATGCGAAAGTAGATCAGGTCTAGTACGACGAATCTCATTGGCTGATTAAGGAGTTGTTTGACCAGGGAAAGAATATCTGGTGGTTTATGTAATGAACTACAAGTACTAGTGGGATTTAACTAGAGGGCGTCAAGAGTTTCGAATCATGTCTCGTTGGACGAGAAATCAATGAAGTTGGCATGTTCCAGCGTCGAAAGTGAGAAGGACGAGATCTATAGATATGATGAAGAATCAAGCTGGCCCGGTGAGATCTGGTGGTGATACAAAGAATCAGCAAGCTAATGCTAAGGCCGGAAGGTCAAATAGGAGTATCTGCATTGCATCTATTATATACTAAAAGTAATATAAGGGTATTATTCGAGACACCACGTTGATCCACATATACTAAAATTAATTGATCCATTCATCTTAATTTTAACGGTTAGGATTTAAAGCCAGAAAATGTTACGTAATATATAGTTTAGTTATGTACAACCTGTCACGTGCAAACAGCCTTGTAGTGGGTCCATGTAAATAAAAAACCGGTTTAAGTTGGACAACACGCTAGGTAATTCAGAAATCTTACCTCTCAGCTATTTTGGAGGTTTTTTCATCACAAACAGTTACTATGAGTTTCCTCTCTCTACACGTATGATATTAGCTTGAAGTACCGGTATATGTTTTTAGATAAAGTCAGATGGAATCGACCAGTTTTAGAGTTTTTTTTCAGCGCGATCAGCTTTGGAGTCGGTTTCTTGTACGTATCGATCAGCTTTGACGTTCAGTTCTGTTAATTATTCGTTTCACTACTCGATCCACTTGCTATTTCCTTATCGGAATCACACCGATAAAAGAGTTGTGACACACTGAACTTTTAATAGCTAGATCGTCCAGCATACCGGTGTAGATACTGACGGTAGATGATCAAGCAAATACCCAGCAAGAAGGTATGACAACAGTTTGAAATTTCGTTGAAGGGTAAGTTTTCAAAGCTACACGATATTCGCAGAGTATAATAGAATATGTTTCAAAATTACTAATTTTGAAGCCTAGGTTGTTAACCATTTATAACACTTGGAGTTTAAGCTCACGGCCTAACAGAAAAGTGCAAACGTGTGATGTTCAGTTTCCTGGAGTTTCACGAAACCCCGACGATTTTGGACTCCAGGGTACCAAAACTCCTCTGAGATCTGGATTGTTGTCAGTCTAGGGTTCATAAAGAAATTCTCCATTGCTCTCATCTACCGTCCCTCTCATTGCTAGGGTTCGGCGTGATCCAGGGGTACTCTTGTAGAATTTCCCAACCTTGGTCCGGTTATGCGAGGTCGGTATAGATGGCGGCGATTACGGGTCAATCGGAGGAGGGAATCAAGGAGGTAAACGTGGAGTCTGGCGAGGGGCAGGTCTGCAGCAGTGTCTGTATGGATCCACGACACTTTGGGAAGGGCGAGGCAATGGACAAGGCAGTGAACGATGGGTGTCGCCTCTTTGGGTGCGAGTGCCCATGTGGAGCAGATGATGGTGCGGCTGCGCCTAACCATGGGGGAAGTGGTTATCGACGACGTTGATGGCCTGGACCTGGTTGATCTAGATCTTAATTTTGTGGACACAAGCGTCATGCGTATCAAAACGATCAAGGCAGCCATGTGGCTTGCATGGGGCAATCCTAAGAGGTTGATCTTCAGTCCTGCGGGATACATTTCTCTCAAAAAATAAAATCGCTGACCAATACAAACTATTTAAAAATGGCAAACATGCAAAACTCGAAAACATAACTTTTGTATGTTAAATTAAGTCATGGGAGGAACGACGCTGCTAGAGACACTTCTCGCCATACGTCATTCGAAATAAAAATCATGTAGAAAAAATGGTAACCGACTATGATAACAAAAATATATAGTCAAAGACATTGCCGCCATGTTACATCAAACACAAGTGTGAGAGAGCGCATAATAATTGGACTTAAGTGTAAGGTTAACATTGACACCATTAAAAAATTTAAACATATTACTGCATCCATAAGAAATAAATAGCAAGATAATATTGTCGTTGATATGTCATGTATATTGCTAAAACATGATAGTGGAAAGTAAGATAAATAAATTTGTGATTAAAGGTGTTACCCGATTTAACTAATCACATAGATAATGATTAAAGTTGTACATTCTAGACTATCCAGGTAGAACACGTTATTTATTTCACAACATCAGATTAGCATGTAGTTTTACAACAAACAAAGGAAAAAGAGTTAAATACAGATAAATTCTTACTATTTTCTCAACCTATATATTAACAAGGATATATTCTTTTTTCTTATCTTATATTTATAAAGAAAACTTATTTTCCACCGGAATGGTAGAAACATTGTATGATCATTTCTCAAGGAAACTCTAATTACTTAACAATACAAAGGTTAGCCTCGTGTATTTATTTAACATCAAATAAAAACTACCAGCTAACTTATGGTATAATTTTAATTTCTATATGCCATTTCAATATTTTGCACAAACTCTATATACACCGTCCGTCCTAAAAACAATATCTAAGTTTTGTCTAGATACACATGTATCTTTACTCATTTTGATGTATAGATACATATGAATCTACACAAAGTTAAGACATACTTTTTAGGATGGAGGTAGTATGTTAATTAATTTAATGTTTCTGAAATACCACCCATATATGAATTAAAGATTATCAGACGTGTTTTATACACGTGTATTAGCATATAAAGATTCTGGCAATGTAACTTGTATTTTTTATAGATTATACGAAATATATATAAATATTTCCCACCGACCAATTTTGATAAAATAAAGAGATCATCTATAAATGACGCCCTCGCATTTGCGAGGGCCCAACTGCTAGTTGAGTTAATAGCATAAAACCACCATTTTACGGACTAAATTTACTGACTGATACCACTTTTCGGAAAGGATAAATAAAAACACCACAAAATTCGTTGATTGTCTCAAAAAATACCAATTCTTCACTAAACTCGAATTGACGCGGGTTCTGACGGGTCGGGCCCACCTGCAGAGGCCACGTGGCTCCCCTTTGACGGCTCCCGACACGCCCGCTACAGCCGTTAACGGCGCGCGGGCCCCACCGCCGTCCACCGTGGATAAGGGTCGTCAACTCCGTCGTCTTCCTCAGTCCCCTTGCTCAGTACCGTTGCGCGCGGTCGGTGCTCACTCGCCGCCGTCCATTCGCGCCGCCGCCACCGTCCGTCTGTGTCGCCTGCACTGTCCGTTCGCCCCGCCGCCTCCATGCCCAGCTGGCACGACGGCTCTTCGTCGAGCACCTCCGGATTGTTGGTAAGTATGGATTTAGGGTTAGTGTTCATCAAAGAAGATTTGGGAATTTGCTCGATTTAACTCACTTTGACTCAATTAATTCATCATGAAGGACATGTTCCCACTGGACTTTGCTCCGGGAACCATGGATGATCCCAATTTCCGCGGCATAGATGTGGGTTTCGACGTGCTCTGCCGCTCACACAAACTTGCACCGTGCAAGTGTGTGGCTTTTGAAGGAACAGACACGGGAAGGAAATTTTATCTGTGTCAAATTGAGAATGTAAGTCTGTCATGTACTTTTAGTTACTTTGGATAATGCAAATGTTTAGATTAAAATGTTGTCAGATATGCAATAGTTGATTATAGCAACTAGAGTTAGCAACTATGATTCAAACAATGTACTTGTGCATGCAGAGTGTGCAAATTAGTAGTATGATTCAGATATATCAACTATGTGCAATATGATTTAGATATAGCAACTATGATTCAGAGAATGTACTTGTGATTGAGATGATTCAGATAATGTACATGTGTTTAGTGTAGCCTGTAGCCTGTGTAATTAGTAACAGTCATGAACTATGGCTGTGTAATTAGTTATAGCAACTATGGCAGTGTAATTAATAATGTACTTGTGCCTGTGTATTTAGATATAGCAACTATGATTCATATGATTTAGTGTAGCTTGTGTAATTAGTTAGCTCTAGAGTGTGAATACAGTGATGAACTATGGTTTATTTGCAGACAATGGAGAATTGTGGCTTCCAGTCTTGGGTAGATGAAGAGTGGCCTGATAGTCTAAAGGATGCCCTGCAGAAGCTGTGGGCAATGTACTATGAGTGCAAATCTGCTGCCATTGAAGAGAGGGATCATAGTTCCAAGATGGTGAAGGATCTGACTGAAGAGAAGGACAAAATAGAGAAGAAATATGCAGATTATGTTGCTAGTTTACGCAAGTGGGTTGATGATACTGAGAGGAGAGCTTTAGCAGAAAATATGCGCAAGATTTACAGTGAGGACAGTGAGAGTCAGAGTGTTGCCCAGATGGAGAAGTATTTAGAAGCTTTGAATCATGAAATTGATGTTCTCAAGAATGCTAAGGAAGAAATGAAAAAATTTCTTAGATCCCAGGCAGATGTGTTCAAGGGTAAGCAGAACAAGTGGCAGCTGGAAAGAGATGGCCTCATGGAAGAAAACAAGAAGCTGATATTGGAAAAAGATGGCCTCATGGAAGAAAACAAGCAGCTGGTGAAGGATAGAGATGGCCATAAGGAAGAAAAGAAGAAGTTGGAGTACACTGTCTTTGATATGTTCCAACACTGTGATGGTCTAAAGAAGAAGTTGAAGAAAATCAAAGAAGTTTGTGATGAGTAATGTAGTTATCATGTTCTATTTGGCATGATGTGCATGTTTATGTATTTGTGTAATTGAACCCTTTATGTGGGTGGTCATGTATGTTGAACCTCTAGGTTGAACCTGTATGTTGATCCTTCTATGTGCTATCAAAATGGTTATCTTTTAGTTGGAAATTGTTATTCACAAATAAGTTTGAAATGGTTATTCTTTAGGGTTGTCGAGAACCCCTATCTAGAGCAATATTACTATATTCTTTAGGGTTGTCGAGAACCCCCGAAGGGTCTCGACAACCTATCTAGATCAATATTACTATATTATTTAGGGTTGTCGAGAACCCCCAAAGGGTCTCGACAACCTATCTAGAGCAATATTACTATATTCTTTAGGGTTGTCGAAACAATGATGCACACATAGTCTTAAACATAGTCTTAAACACAGTGTATTACAACCCACATAGTCTTAAACACTATTACACAAATATTGTCCAACACATAGTTTGGAACTAATTCAGCACATAGCCACAGATGCATGAACATAGTCTTCCAACACAAAGAATATATTTTAGCATATAGCCAGACAGTTCTGAACATATAAACTGTCTGATCAAGCACAAAGCTCATTCTACTTGCTTGGAGCAGTCACTCTTCTTGGCCTTCTTGTAGCTGCTGTGCTTACCAGCACTGAGATAGCCCTGCATCCTAGATGTTAGCTTTGGTTGCCTTTTACCAGTTGCATCTGCTGCATACCTAGGTGCATTGAAGGGCCTGTTTAGAGTACCACTTCTTGTTGCTGCACTTGTTGTAGGTCTAGATGGTGTTGGAGAAGGAGCAGTAGATGGTCTACTAGTTGGTGTTGGAGTGGGAGCAGTTGCAGCACTTGTTGTAGGCCTAGATGTTGTTGGAGAAGAAGCAGTAGATGGCCTACTAGTTGGTGTTGGAGTGGGAGCAGTTGTAGCACTTGTTGTAGGCCTAGATGTTGTTGGAGAAGGAGCAGTTGTAGCAGTAGTTGGCCTTCTTGTTGCAGCACTTGTTCTAGGCCTAGCTGCTGTACTTGTAGCACCAGAGCTCTCCTCACCATGAGTGTTGGGCTGTTACAAAACATAAACATTAGTGTTTGAATCATGCTAGATGGCACATTACAAAGTGAGGTACCACTAAACATTAGTGTTTGAATCATGCCAGGTACCACATTACCTGGTGACTAACTTTTCTTATTTGTAGCTCAGGCCTCAATGGCACATTGCAATTTGTATACCTGTGCCCTACTAGCCTGCAGTTGCTGCAAGTGATAGAAGACATCCTAGATGAATCTCTAGGTGCTGGCACCTCAAATTTCCCTTTCCTCCTTGCAGTCTGTTTTCTCCCAGGTTTTTCTCTAAAGACAGGTGGGTCAATATCTAGTGTAGCTGTCTTATTCCAGTCAGTAGGTCCAGGTACTGGGTATATGGTGCAGCTGTAGGCTTTTTTGTATACATTTTTCTTGAAGAAGTCATCAACATAGTCTTCTCTTCTGGATGCTGCTGTAGTTTCATGATTGCTGCCACAGCATGATTGCAAGGAATGCCAGTGAGGTCCCACTTCCTGCAAGTACATGTCCTCTTGATCAAGTTCACTGCAAGCACTCTGCCACTGTTGCTGGTGACTTGCCAAAGGCCAACTTCACATAGTTTGGCTGAGCATTCTCTTGACCATCTTTTGGACTCCTCTAATTTCTCACAGTAGAATGGACAGATCTCCCATCTGCTTTCTTCTACTTTCTGTCTTGTACCACTATACTTGACCATAAGCTTGTCCCTTATACCTTCAAGCATTGTCCTAATTGGCTTGTTCCTCACATTTAGAATCATTTTGTTGAAGACTTCACTGATGTTGTTGACAACTAGATCAGTTTTGCAGTTTGTGTCAAACAGATGTCTGGCCCAAGCCTCAGGTGGTATCTTCACCAGCCAGTTGTATGCCTCCTCACAATCTGCTTTTAGCGCTTCCATTGCCAGATCAAATCCATTCTTGGTGTATGAGTAACTAGCAGCATCCATGTGCTTCTTGAGCTCAGTACCTCTGAAACCAGCTGACTGGAAATTGGCATAAATATTCCTAAGACAGTACCTTTGAGGTGAGTTTGGAAAAACTTGAGAGATAGCTTTGAGAAGCCCCTAAACAAGTGAAAAGAGGAAATGAATATTAATTAATCAGGGCCTAATGGTTGTGTCAATGCCATATCTTATGAAAACAATGGATACAAACCTTCTGCCTATCTGAGATTATAGTGTAAGTACCAAACTTGCCAGACTCTCCAATGCAATATCTTAGCTGTGTCAAAAACCACAACCAACTAGCTGTTTCCTCCTTATCAACTACACCAAATGCAATAGGGAAAATGTTGTTGTTTCCATCCCTACCAGTTGCAGCAAGGATCTGTTGTCCTGTGGCCAGTTTGATAAAACAACCATCTACCCCTATGGATACAAGATAAAAATCAGTGGGCTACAACAAAACAATGAATGGATACAAGAGACAGTGAATGGATACAGGAGACAGTGCATGGACACATACCTATGAATGGCCTACAACCATTTAGAAAACCCTGCAGAGAAGCACTAAGACAGATAAAGAGCCCATGGAATCTTGGGTTTGGGCTAGGGTGCTCAACTAGCTGTTTTGTTGTCACAACACATCTACTACCTGGATTTGTATCTAAAATAGCTTGCAAATAATCCCTTATCCTGGTATATTGTGCCTTCTGATCACCCATGACAGCAGCAAATTCCTGCTTCCTAGCTCTGCATGCTTTGCTCTTTGGCACTTCCACTCCATACTTCTGGTTGGCATTGTCAATCAGGGTGTCAACACAGGTATTAGGGGCAGTTCTAATTGCTTGCTCAGATTGGGCAGCAAGCCAGCCAATAGTCACTTTTGTGTTCTCACCATGAGGTATGCATGTGTGTTGGGGCATGAATTTCCTTATGCAAAATGTCTTCTCATGGGCAATCTTGGAGGCAGTGATAAAGAATTTACAACCTTTTTTCTTGCCTTCTTTAGTGCACCAAGCAATTATTCTATCACTACAATTCCTGTGATAATGGAAGTTTCTAAGCTAGGCTCTGTGGTAACTCCTAAGTGCTGTTCTGAATTGGTACACATCATTGAAGCACAACTTAATGCAAAATTGATGATGAGGGTCAGCCCTATCTGGATCATACCAAATTCTTTTCTTCAGCTTCTTTAACTTCCTCTTCTTTCCAGACTGTAGATTGAATTTAGGTACACTGCTATCATCATCACTGTCTCCAACATCTGCTGGGCTGTTGTCCTCATCACTGGATGGTAGAAAATCTTCCATTTCTGGTTCCTCTAACTCATGGTGAGATCTACTTGTTGGACCTGGCTTGGATGGCTTCATTTTTTTGGGGAGGAAACAATCTGGTTCTTCCCAGTCACTGTCAACCTCTTCTGGCTCAAACATTTCCTCCACATCAGTATCCCCTTCAAAGTGCAGAAGGGGATCAGCTCTTTGCTTCCTCTGATGCTCCATCTTCCTGAGGATGTCCATATGCTCAGGGCCTAACGCTTTCTCCTTTTTATTTCTCTTCAATTCATCTATATACTGCAATTCCTCCACATCAGTATCCCCTTCAAAGTGCAGAAGGGGATCATCTCTTTGCTTCCTCTGATGCTCCATATTCTTGAGGATGTCTCCATGCTCAGAGCCTAATGCTTGCTCCTTTTTCTTTCTCTTCAATTCCTGTATATACTTCAATTCCTCCATGACTGACCTGTTGTGGTCCTTAGGGTCAACCTGACAAGGATAGAAGAAATCATCATCTTCTGACACCACCTCATCTTCTGACACCACATCAACAGGGATAGGGATAGGTCCTATTGCCTTCTGAAAGTTGGAGCTCTGTTGGGTGCCCAAGAACAACACATCTGACATGTCCATAGCTACAGGAAAAAATTCATCATCATCACCAGAAGTGTAATTCACTCCTGCACTGTCAACTGAAAATATCACAGGCTCATTCAGTATTTCTGCCTCAACATCATCAATGTTAACATATGATGGCCAGATAGAATCTTTTTTTAGTACAGTGATATTCAGCACCTGCTCCTCCTCATACATGTCAATCATGGCATTTACTTGGGTCATGCTAGAAATGAGCTCCATTCCATTCTTGCATTTTCCCTTCTCTTTAACATAGTACATGTTGTCTCCTATCCCATAACCATAACCTTCTATTAATGCTAACAAATTAAGCCTGGTTATGTCAGATCTGCATAAGGTTCTTTCCAGGTTGTCCTCACCAGGAAAGTTGAATCTAATCTCCCAAACATCATCATCTAGGCTGTCATAATTAAATACACAATAATTAGGTAACTAGTTGCTAAACATCACATCAATATTATCTACTGTTAAATTGCAGTCACTGTTTTAGTTAACAACTAATAAAACTACCTAAATTTTTTCCTAAAATTGCACTAGTGATCGCAATAAATTCATCTACTACTAATTTGTCCTAAAATTGCACTAGTGATAGCAATAAATTCATCTACTACTAATTTTTCCTAAAATTGCTGAACTAAATATTCTAAATTTAATCTACTGATCACAGTCTTAGCAATAACCTATATTTCTAAATCTAAGCACATACGGTAGATCTTTTGAATGGATCGAGCTTTTGGAAGGGAACTTACTCTACACCGCCGAAGGAGGGAGCCCAACGGTGACTGATTTTCATGGGCGAAGAGATCACCGCCTGCGCCAGCGCAGCAGCCGACCTAGCCTCCGGCGACAATGTCGCGCCGCTTGCATCGGCGGCAGCGAATCATCAGTCGGAGAAGCCCCCCAGCACATCCTGCCACCGCACCCCACGGACGGAGCACAAGGTGGTGGAACGGGATTAGAGCTTGCCGGGGGTCGCCGCCGCCATCCGCTATCGCCGCCATTGCCGGGGGTCGCCGCCGCCATCGTAGGTACAAGAGGGAGGAAAGGCGCGCGGGGGGAACTGTCTCAACCCTATCTGGTTCCCCGTTTCCCTCCGACAAACGGTGGACGGCGGTGGGGCCCGCGCGCCGTTAACGGCTGTAACGGGCGTGTCGGGAGCCGTCAAAGGGGAGCCACGTGGCCTCTGCAGGTGGGCCCGACCCGTCAGAACCAGCGTCAATTCGAGTTAGTGAAGAATTGGTGTTTTTTGAGACAATCAACGAATTTTGTGGTGGTTTTTTGTATCCTTTCCGTAAAGTGGTATCAATCAGTATATTTAGCCCGTAAAGTGGTGGTTTTATGCTATTAACTCGCATTGCATTAGAACGGAAAGAGAGAGTTGGAGGAAACCTCGCACGGTTAAGATCATTGGGTTCCAGGTTTTATCTATAGGCACTAGGACGGTTATAGTTTAGTACAAGTACAAACATACAAATATATTGTACAATCTAACGCCCCCCTCTCCCAAGTTGAGAAAGAGCTGACTCGGCAATCCCTTTATGGCACATGAAGAACACATACTTCACCAAGTGATACCTTCTCTCGGACAAATTGAATATCAATTTCGATGTGTTTGATTCGGCGATGTTAAACTGGATTAGAGAACATGTAGATGTCATACACGTTGTCACGGTAGAAAAGTGTAGCTGAGCGAAGAGGTCGATGGGGTTCCTGAAGGAGCTGACGTAACCAACAACACTCATGGGTCGCTCGGCCCGGTTTACTGGAACATCCAGTATGCGTGGGTGGCGAGCGGAACCAATCGCTGCCCCAACCAACAACTGTACAAGTTAATGGTCAAAAGACCATCGTCTTCCAACTCCATCATGCGGGTGCGCATCTCCACAACCACCGCGGATTGCTCTGCTCAGTGGTGTATGTCGGCATCACCACCTCGCCATCTGGCGTCTACTCCTTCACATAAAACCACACCCTTCTCCACTCACTCGCCGCCTTCTTCGGCAGCATGAGCTTGAAGGAGGCGATGCCCTTTAGCTAGAACATGATTCCTCCAGCCGCAAAAATTGGGCCGCCTTTCTCTCGGTTGACCCGCCCATGGAATAGCTCCAACCACAGGGGAAAATAGGACGTCTACCCGGGTACGACTCACAGAAAGCGATGAATATCGCGAGCTTCTCGACGTTGTGCATCCCTAGGTCGGAAGGCTTGATGGCGTAATATACGCAGAACCTCCAAAAGAAGATGGAGGTGGGGAATCCGATGCCCCGCTCTAGATGGCTCGGGAACAAGATGAACTCGCCCGACACGGCTTCGGATTCACCTCACTCGCCAAGGGAATCCGCCAGTTCCCCTTCGCGAGGATTTCGTGGCCTCAAACGAGGAGAGTAGTTTCTTCGTGCACTTGGTTTTTGCCCACACATATTTTGGAGCCATTGAGTATGAATTTGGCTGGGTGTGGAGATTTGATGCGAATGGCGGCGCGGAGGAGAGTGGCAAGTGAGGAAATGAAGAAGGTGAGCTGTACTTCTCGCCCTCACTCTCCTTATATAGTGGCGCCGCCCGAAGATGCGGGAAATAGCCGTTATCTCACGGTAATTCCGCAAGTTACCGTTGCAATTTACCCAATGGGTAGTTTGACCAAGCCCGACGATAAGTATTCCTCCAAATTGGCCATTCGCCATGACATTCAGTCGCCTCGCCTTGACTACTAGATGACAAGCCGGCTCCCCTAGAGCACGACTGAGTTCCTTTACTCATCTGGCACAATGTTTGCTGCGATTCGGCTGGAGGCCTACCTTGGCTACCGAGGATGACTTCTTCTTTTAAGGGAGTTCGTCGTCGATTCGACTGGACCTCCATCAGCACTCGTCTACACCAACTGCCAAGTTTGAAGCCACCATCGGATCCCTCGTGCACTCGGGGACTACTGATGGAAATATGTCAATCGGGGTATACCCAGAAGGTGGATACGACTGGCCCAAGCCCATAGCGAGTGGCCTGGCTGGTACGGCGACTGGAATATCTCCGACCCAGAAGCATGGCGACTGGATATGAAGGCCTGGAAGCGTAGCTAGGCCCAGTCGGATTAGGTCAAGCTACTAAATCCTTAACAAGCTCGGTATTATCCATGTAAACCCTAGCGAGGCGGCACGTATAAGCCTCCCTAGAGTACTCTCTAGTCATACTCTCGATCATACACCCCATAGACGCGACTCGCCGCATTGCTGTTGAGCTTGCCGTCATTGTAATCTCTCCACATCAATATAAGCTAGTAGGAAGTAAGCTCTTTACCCTAGGGGGTCTGAACCTGGGTAAATCCCTGGGTGCTTCTAATCTCGTACCCCGGATGGCTTACTCTCTCTTGCCTCAATCGACTCAATCGCTATCCATGGTAGCTGGCCATTCCCACGACACCCTGCACGAGTTGACGCAAGTCGTAGTCAAGGTAGATGGCTTTGCTAGCTTTGTTGGGGGAGAGGATCTCTACTCCCTCTGGTTCAAAATATATGATGTTTTAGTTTTGTGAAACAAATGTATCTAGACTTTTTTAATGTGTAGATTCACTCTAAACCATGTATCTAAACTTTGTTCTATAAAGTTAAAACATCTTATATTTTAAAAAAGATGGAGTAGATTCAAATATATTTAGCATAAAATTTGACTAGATATATTTATATCTAGATAAATCTAAGTCAACTAACATAAATCGAAGGAATTATATATTTTTGTAAGAATTAATTGTATTGTAACACCCCGCAAAGTCCTTACACAAAAGTAGACCAGAACCAGAATAAATGGCGGGCGATCGAGCCCAAGTAGAAGTGGTACGGGAAACACCGGTGAGCGCTGGCTGGACCTTGTCGGAGGCAGCCACACCACCGATCGTGGCGGTACGCGGGCCGTGCACCTATCTTTCACCCAAAAGCGTCCGTGCACCGAGAGGTTTTCAACTAAAGGATAAAATCCGATTCCAATCAGATCAGGGTGGAGCATCGTTTCGCATCCCACGGTAGTCCACTTAATCAGGGTGGACATGCACCAGTTGATGTATATATAAAAAGAAAAGGAATCAGTGGTTGCTATCATTACGTGCGTGCGGCATCGTCGCCAGCCAGAGCCGCGACCGCCTATGCTTCTGGTTGATTTCCCGCCCTTTGTCTGGCGACGTTAATTAGTTGATTGATTGATACTACTCCCGCGGCTGGAAGAGGATTAATTCTGTGCAACTTGATGGTACGGAAAATTCTTCTGGTCTAAGATACCCATAATCTTTCTCCTGAATGAACGTCAGATATGAAACGGACCTTGGCATTGCTGCTACTACTACTAATTGGAGTAGTGTACAGGTACGATATGGGGGACAGGGCGAGGTTAAGCTGGATTGAAGGGACCACGATCGCTCGCCTGATGCGAGGTTATGGGCGGGGTTAGAGGGGACAAGGTAGCCTGGACAGAGCATTGACTAGTTAGTGCCTAGTACTAAACTGCATCAAAAGAAGAAGAAGGTGTGTATTGCTTCCGGGGCTTGCTTACCCTCTCGCAATTCCCTGGAGCTGACTGGCTACCTAGCTATGTACTCCCCAGAAGTACGTTTATTTGCGGAGGAAGTACTACTGTGAGCGCGACACATCTGAACGCAGCTTCCGGCCATTCCGCCTGGCGCCTGCATTTGGATTATAATTAGTTTACCGGAAGAAAGAAAACTTGTACACATGGGACATGGCACGACCATGAGAGATTAGGCGAGGTCGGTTTGTCTGCCTGCTGGGATGTTCAGTTTGTCTGATAACTCTGCGAGTGCACGCTGCAGCAGTCCAGCCAGGAGTTGGAAACGTAGGCAGCAGGTTTCGATTTGGCATCCGCTGTTTTTGGGCAGATGGAGGAAGATGATGTCTCGTACGTACGTATGTATACCTACCTTCTTCCCTTTTCAGGGAAGATGAGGGCCATGCTTATCTGCTTCCTTCCATGTTTGGGGCAGATCATCGAGCAGGATGAATAAGGAACAATGGCACACGATATATAAGCCACGTGGGCACGGAAGTACTAGTAAGTAGCACCCAAGATTAATTAAAGCAGTCCTTTGGTGCGGATATATACCTGCAGTTTTCGTAGTACACACCACCGCGAATGGAAACAGGTTTCGCCTTCGCATTGGGCGGAGGATTCTCATGTTTGGGAAGAGTGGGACGGTGGTTCGTATAAGCATTATTCGATGTGTTCAGAACAGGACCAAGAAGGGACGGCACACAACACATAAATATGTGCATCGATCGTCACCTCACATGGGCACGAAGAAACTGCCCATCTTTCGCCCGCTGCTTTGCTATTTCGAGCTTTCTCTAGCCGGCCTAGTCATCATACTAGCTCACGCGAACATCTGGCGACACACTTCCATTAATTCATCAGGCCACTGAATGCTTAACCAAAGTGACTTTGTGGTTTTTGCATGCAACTTTCCTGTCTTTGTTGAATCGTACGTAGGGCCGTGGCGATAGTTAGCTGTCTTTGTTGTATAATCTACCGCACTAGCTTGAACGAAGGAAGCACACGTCATGGCAGCGGGCTCTTGACGTGAAATTAGCTGCAACGTACGGGAGGAGGTACGGTAATAATAATTTGGACGATGATATATCTCGTGCCACCATTCTTCTCTCTTGTTTTGGGAAGGGCAGGAGCAGGACGGTGTCATCACATAGATAATGGAGGGAAGCGACGGCACACGTACATCGTCACATGGATGGATGGGTACGCACGACATGTAAGTAGTAATGCAGACGGTTGAGAACTCCTTTTATTCCGGGCACGTACTGAAGAATCAGATTATTCGGATAATCTGTGACTCACATCCACGGCATGTTTATCCGCCACCTGTCCACCGTTAGCATCAGTATGTTTTGCCTCAAGATGCAATGCAGCCATCACACTAGTGGAAACGAGGCCTTCTGTTGATTCTAAAAATGGGCTTTAACACCGGGGAGGCGTACCAGCGTGGCCCGTGCAGCAAAAAGGAGCCCCCTTTTAACACCGGTTCGTGACACGAACCGGTGTTAAAGGACCCTGCACCAGTGGCCTACGCAGCCCCCCCCCCCCCCCCCCCGCCTTTAACACCGGTTCAAGCCAACCGGTGTTAAAGGGAGGGGCTATATAAGACACCGCAGACCACACCCCACTCTTCCATTTTTTTACTATCTCATTTTGGAGCCTAGCAAGAGGGTGTGAAGTGTGCTAGTTTGTGTTTTTTTCATATGCACAATAGGTGTTCGGTGAAATGCCCGAGAGCTCAAAATAAGTTTTCTCGTTGCTCTTTCCTTCTCGGTCGAGGTCGGCAACTATCCTTTCATGTGTCATTGATGTACTATATATATAAATGGTCATCTCCCTATTAATTTTTGATATATACTATATATTAATGCAGATGAACCGGCAATGGATGTACGGTGACCGCCGCACTTCCGAGTACATTACGGGCCTCCAAAATTTCATCGTTGTGGCTAATGCAAACCGTGGTCACAATGGCTTTATGTGTTGTCTGTGTGTTCACTGTTAGAACAAGAAAGACTACTCAAATACCAGAACCATTCACGCCCACCTGCTTCGATCCGGTTTCATGCCCAGCTATAATTGTTGGACCAAGCACGGAGAAAAAGGTGTTGTGATGGAAGACAACGAAGAAGAAGAGGATGATGACAACTATCATAATATGTATCCTGAATATGATGATACTGCAACGGGGGTAGATAATGAAGATCAAGAGGCAGTAGATGGGCCCGCTAATGACGATCTTGGTCGGGCCATTACTGATGCAAAGGAAGAATGTGAAACTGAAAAGGAGAAGGAGAAGCTGGAGCAGATGTTAAAGGATCACAAAACATTGTTGTATCCAACTTGCGAAGATGGCCACAAAAAGCTAGGTACCACACTGGATTTGCTGCAATGGAAGGCAGAGAACGGTGTGACTGACGCCGCATTTTCAAAGTTATTGGTAAAAATGAAGAATCTTCTTCCAAGAAATAATGAGTTGCCCGACAGTACATACCAAGCAAAGAAGGTTGTCTGCCCTCTAGGATTAGACGTGCAGAAGATACATGACTGCATTAATGACTGCATCCTCTACCGCGGTGAGAAGTACAAGAATTTGGATGCATGCCCGGTATGCACTGCACTGCGGTATAAGATCAGACGAGACGATCCTGGCGATGTTGAGGGCGAGGCCCCTAGGAAGAAGGTTCCTGCCAAGGTTATGTGGTATGCTCCTATAATACCACGGTTAAAACGTCTCTTCAGAAATAAAGAGCATGCCAAGTTGTTGCGATGGCACATGAAAGACCGTAAGAAAGACGCGATGTTGAGACACCCCGCTGATGGGTCACAGTGGAGAAAAGTCGAGCGAGAGTACCCAGACTTCTCACGTGACGCAAGGAACTTAAGGTTTGGTGTAAGTACAGATGGCATGAATCCTTTTGGTGAGCAGAGCTGCAGTCACAGCACCTGGTGTTAAAGGGGGGGCTGAGCGCTGCGCCAGACCCACGTGCGCCACCCTTTAACACCGGTTCATATAAGAACCGGTGTTAAAGGGGACCCTCTAACACCGAACCCTCAACAGCGGTTCTACAACCGCCAGCGATTTTCTACAACCGCTGTTAGTAGACCCTCCAAACCGGTGTTACAGGGGTGTGTGTAACTACCTCGGTGAATTACGCTCCTAGATACAAGCCTGGATGAACGGTAGTGGTTGAAATAGTACGGTGGGGCCCCAAAAGCCACTCACGGGTAGACCTTTCGGCCGTCCCAACCACTTCCAATTCATCGGGACCTATACGGGCGGCGTAATCGGCAGGCGAAGGGATCAACTACATACACAAATGAGTATGTATGCAAGCCACCATACAAAAGTACATCAGAGCCATTCCATCTAGAAAGAAAGGAAATATAGCAACGCCATACGGCAAGATTCAAATGACCTAGATAGATATAATATTTTAGGATAATTCCTCATACATCACACATCAGAGTATCAAGCGGAAGCGGCAAAACAAAGTCCGAGTACGGATAAGAAGCAGATCGGCATAAGATGCCATAGAAATAAGCACATCCCGCCCACAGATCTCACGGATCCCCGTTCCCGGAATCTCTACACCGAACGATCGTTGCCCACATCATCAGCCTCTTCCACCCAGTATCCGTCCTGCGAGGGTACCTGTTCATCTGAACCAATAATTTATCGTGTGAGACCCTAAGGGTACTCAGCAAGTCTTAATGCCTCTAAAGGGGACACAACCTGGGGTGACGCAATTGCAGCAAAAGATAAACCCTAGCAGTTCTATAGATAAACGCTAACCATCCGCCTAACCAATGATAGACGGATGTCCGTGAATTTATGACAACAGTTATAATAGTAATTTCATCAGATCCATCCTCCTCCTCGCTTACCAATGAGGAAGCGGACGGACAACCCCCATCTGTTGGCAATTTTATTAACCATTCCATGAGTGTTGCACTATTTACTAGTCAATTACTTAGTCAGATTAAAACGGTACTTTAGTTATGCTTGTCTATGATCGAGAAACTGTGCTCCAAGTCGTCCATAACCGCGGACACGGCTTTCAGAAAGTTTTACCCTACAGGGGTGCACAAATAGCAACACACACTCGATCAATCTCGGAAAAACCAAATCAAAACCCAACGAGGCCTTCACGACAAAGCAATCACAGGATTCAGAAATATTTCAAGGGGCCACCCCATTGAGTACACCCGCAACGAAGCTAGCTGACTCCGAGACGGACCCAAGGTTTGCGACAATGGCTGTAAACGACTGGGAACCCAAAACTGGGATTGTCGATACCGCGAAAACACTCCGCTGACCTAAACAGTACAGTGTGCTATCCATCGCACAATCGTAATAAAGCAGTAAAACATGGCATAAGTACAGGATAGTAAATAAAACCTCAAACTAGTTTGTGGCCCCAAGAAATAAGAATGAATCAAGCTCTGGCTCAGGGGGGGTCCCATAAGCCTCCCGGATGTGGATAGCGCGAATATTCAAGGAACAGGTTTCAAGTACTCGGGGTCCTACGGGACACAAGTGAGCAGGAAAAACCAAATAGCAGATATTGCCCACCGGTGCCACTTTCATTAGTTATCCCATTACTACTCAGGTTAAGTTGTTTAGGTACCTCGTTATCCAACAGACTCTCACATACCCTACACATGCTGTTCTACGACTCGCATGGCTCAACCAACTCCTGTAGTAATGGCTCATGGGATGGAGGAGCAAGCTTGGTGGGGTTTAAAAGTAAAAGCTATGCAATACTTGGGATTCAGTTTAATGCAATCGCGACTCAATGATGCAAGAATAAGATAGAGGCAATAGGTACTGTATGTATGCAAGCATGTGGTAATGCTTGCCTGGCAACTCAGTTGAAGCGAGAGACGGATCTGGGTAGTGCTCCTGGTTCTCTTGATATATCCCCTGCTCAGCGTCTATTCGAAAGAAGAACCAAACAAACAAGGGCCAACATAAATAAAGAGCGCAAGCATATGAATAAAATGCAACAAGCAAACAATCATGCCATGATGAGTGATGCACAAGTTGCATGGCAATAATGTAGCATGGCATGGGTGAGGTGTAGAATACAAGAGATAACATTTTTATTGAGTTTTGGTCCCCTTTTATTGTCATATTAGTTGCTGCATATTATATATTTACATGATGCATGCTGCAATTGAAGTCAAGGATAGCATAAACAGAAAGGTCTCGTCGAGCTGATCATTTTAGACATATCATTTGTTGAATTCGGAGTTACAAATCAAAAGTTATTAATTTATTAAGTTCCAGTGGCATTTGTTGTAATTTTACTCAACTTGGAATTTTAAATGTGCAAAAGGTAATTTGAATAGCATATTTGAAATCCTCACATTTTTCTTATTCAAATTCATATATCATTTGCATTATTTGGATTCATAATTGAAAAGTTATTTAAAAACAGATTTAATTTTTGAATTTGAATTAATTTGAATTAGGTTTAAATTCAAACAGACACACATATATACTTTTAATACCCAGGGGAACCCAGACTCTGTCGATGACAGGTGGGCCCTGTGCTGACTCAGCACCGCACGCACGCACTAGAGAGGGAGGGACTGCGGGTTGAGACAATCAAACCCGAGGAGCCTTTTTGCAAAAGTGCAAACGACGCTGACGGGTGGGGCTAAGGGACTGCGGGTTGAACGGCAAAAACACAGGGGGGGGGTATGCGCAAAGTGCCACATGCGCACTGTGTTTCTTCTCTGCATCTGACGGAACAGAGCACAGCGCGGCGCGCGACAGAGCGGGGGTGGGGGTCGAACGCGGCCCTCTGGCTTGCGCACAGAGGCGGCTGCCGCTGCGGCCGGGCTGGGTAGTTGCTAGGAGGGAGGGTAGGCGGCTAGCTAGGGTTTGGCGCGCACGGGAGCGAGACGACGACGACGTCCACGCCGTGCACCGAGGGCGCTCGTCGCCGTGACCCGCTCATCCAGGAAACGAACAAGTAGGGGAGGATGTCTGGGAGGTAGTGTGGCTCACCGCGGGTTCGTCGGGGTGGTCGGTACGGGCAGGGGCGCAGACGATCGCCGGCGCGGCTCGCGGACGGCGGTGTTAGGGTTTCGGCAGGACGGCGTCGGTTGCAGCTGGTTCGGGGGCTTCTCCTCCTCGCTGCTGGGTACGGGGGCGACGCAGAGGTCCTCCGCGACCTTGCCGACATGCTCTCTCCCGCCTGCGCCTCCTGGATCGTCGGGGGTGGTGGAGGCCGAGAGGTTGGCCGGCGACGGTGGTGGAGAGGAAGCAGGGAGGAAGGGCGAGCCCTGGGGCAGATCTGGGGAAGGCTAGAGGGGCGAGGGGGTGGATAAGAACGAGAGGGGCAGGTGAGGTTGCGTGGGGGAGGGGAAGATGGGAAAAGGTGGCCTCGGTGCCACCTTTTCTCCTCCTCACGTGATCGGCCAGGGCAGGGGGTAGCTAGGTGGGAAGAGCTGGGGGAGAGGCTGCCAGGTAGGGCCAGGGAGGAGGGAGCTTGGGGTGGGGCAGCCAGGCAGAGAGAGAGAGAGAAAATGGGAGGAGGTGGGTTCGGTTAGGAGCTAGGTTAGAGGGATGGCTCGGTTAGGCATAGAGAGAGAGGAGAGAGGGTGGAGCTAGGGTCGGGTGGGACCTTGCACGGCAGAGAAGGAGGGGAGGAGGCTCGGTTAGAGAGGAGAGAAAGAGGGGGGTACTTAGGGTTTGGTTTAGATTAGGTGTAGCTTAGGGTTTAGCTAAGATGGGGTATGGGGGGGGTATGGTGATGATGGAGTAGGTGATAGAGGGAACTTAGATAGAGGATTAGAGAGAGAGGGGTGAGAGCTAGGGATTTAGAAGCATGCATGCTCCAAACATAGATCAAGCAAGATCAAGAAGAAAAGAGGGAGAGAGAGGGATGTGGGGGTTTAGGGCTTATGCACACCCACATGATCACATGTGCATGCATGGATGGGGATGGTGAAAAGGGTAGGGTTTAACTAGAGGGGGAGAGGGAGAGAAAGAGGGTTTGGTGGTTTTATTAGATCAGGCATGATCCACACAAGCTCAACAAGATGGCCAAAAGAGGAAAAGAAAAGAGGTGAACCAGGTAAGCAAAACAATTAAAATTCAAATGGCAAGAGAAAGGTGGTACTCGCATGGCCCATGCAAACAATAATGCCATGTATTCATATTGTGAAAACAACATAAAATCATGTGGCATTATTCCATGCATTTCCAAAAGGTGGAAAAGGCCAAGCATAAGATTAGGAGTGGAATCCACCCAACCCACATGAGCTAGAGATAAACTCAATTAAAATGCCAAGCTCATATTAGTTGGATTGTGGACTTATAAGGTGGTGAAGAAAAGGTGGTGGAGTCAATAAGAGATATGCCCCCAAATCAACTTGGGCATTTAACAATATATCAAGAACCAAATACAATATCAAGAGGCAACTACAAATATTAATGCATATGAGATAAGAACCAAAACAAAAGGGTTTTTGTATGATGCTCAAATGCAAGGTGGCATGATGACATGAGCATGATATGATGATGATGCAACAATTATATGCAGGAAGTGGCCCTTTTATTACTAGAACAAGTAGCATTACAGGTGTTAGACAACTGGGATGCTACAACTCTCCCCCACTAAACAGGAATCTCGCCCCGAGATTCTAGGAAGAAGAAGAAGACACAAAGAGGGTAGGATAGTTGGCACGGAGTTCATCTTCACGCTCCCAAGTGGCTTCATCAACAGAATGGTGTGACCACTGCACCTTGCAGAACTTGATGGACTTGTTGCGAGTCCTTCTTTCTGCGGTCTCAAGGATTTTGGTGGGGTGTTCTTGATAAGACAGGTCTTCTTGGAGATTGATTAGCTCGTGATCCACGGTCCTGCCGGGATCTTTGAAGCACTTCTTGAGCTGAGAGATGTGGAAAACATCATGGACCTTGAGTTTTTTCGGGAGCTCAAGAGCATAAGCAACTTCTCCTCTTCTTCCACGAATCTTGAAAGGACCGATGTATCTAGGAGCCAGCTTTCCTTTGATACCAAAGCGGTGTGTGCCTTTCATAGGAGTGACACGAAGGTACACGAGATCACCAGGGGCATACACCATGTCCGTGTGCTTCCTGTCATAATTGCTCTTCTGGCGACTTTGAGCAATCTTCAGGTTTTCAAGAATGATATGCACCTTCTCCTCCGCTTGAGTTACAATATCAGGGCCAAACCATATTCTTTCTCCTGCACCTGACCAACCAATCGAAGTTCTGCACTTGCGACCATAGAGAGCCTCAAATGGTGCCATCTTCAGACTCTTCTAGAAGCTGTTGTTGTAAGAGAATTCAGCATAAGGAAGACATTCCTCCCACTTCATGCCAAAAGAGATGACGCAAGCATGAAGCATATCCTCCAGAATCTGATTGATCCTTTCAACTTGTCCTTGCGACTGAGGGTGGTAAGCTGTGCTGAAGTTCAACTTTGTTCCCAAAGCATTTTGGAAACTTTCCCAGAACTTGGAAGTGAATATGCTTCCACGGTCTGAACTGATCTCAAGCGGAACCCCATACAGAGAGACAATTCTGTTGATATAGAGCTCAGCCAACTGAATTCCAGAAATTGTTTCCTTGACGGGGAAGAAATGAGCCACTTTAGAAAGCATGTCGATGACAACAAAGATTGCATTGTTGCCCTTCTGCGACCTTGGAAAACCAGTGATGAAGTCCATCTCTACTTTCTCCCATTTCCATTCCGGAGGTTTCAGTGGCTGTAGAAGACCGAAAGGTTTCTGATGGACAGCTTTCACTCTGCGGCAAACATCACACTCCGAGACATACTTTGCACAATATCGTTTCAGACCAGGCCACCAATACTGTGTTTTCAAGTCCATGTACATCTTTGTGCTGCCAGGGTGGATAGATAGAACAGAATCGTGCGCCTCCTTGAGAACTTGCTCTCTCAAACCCGGGTAGTTTGGAACAAACATCCGGTGGTCGAAGAAAAGCGTGCCTTGATCATCGACGTGGAAGGACTCATACTTCGGAAGCTGAAGCTGGGAGGTGATCTTTCTGGTGTGCGGATCACCACGCTGACGAAAACGAATCTTTTCTTCCAAGAGAGGAGTAGCCAGAAGGTTCAGGAGATGCCCTTGTTCCACAACTTCCAGGTTGAGCTGACGGAATTCCTTGCACAAAAGAGGTTGCTGTTCTTCCATCATGAGGTTGTTGACATAAGCTTTGCGGCTGAGAGCATCGACCATGACATTAGCTTTGCCCGGTGTGTAGTTGATGGTCAAATCAAAATCATTGATTGCTTCAATCCATCTCCTCTGCCGAAGGTTGAGATCAGGCTGTGTGAAGATATACTTCAAACTCTTGTGATCAGAAAAGATCTCACATCGGTTGCCAAGCAAGTAGTGCCTCCATAGCTTCAAAGCAAAGACAACTGCTGCGAGCTCGAGGTCATGTGTGGGATAGTTGATCTCATGCGTCTTCAACTGTCGAGAGGCATAAGCAGCAACTTGTCTTTCTTGCATAAGGACCGCACCCAATCCTTGCAAAGAGGCGTCACAGAATATCTGGAAAGGCTTGGATGTATCCGGAGGAACCAAGACTGGTGTGGAAGTGAGCTTCTCTTTGAGTGTCTCAAAGCTTTCTTGACATGCAGGAGTCCAAAGGTATTTCTTGCCTTTCTTGAGGAGATCGGTAAGAGGCTTCGCTATCTTCGAGAAGTTCTGAACGAAGCGACGGCAATAACTAGCCAAACCAAGGAAGCTCCGCACTTCTTTTACATTTACAGGAGGAAGCCATTCAACAATTGTCTTTACCGTCTCCGGGTTGACTGCAATGCCCTTGGCAGAGATGACATGAGCAAGATAGGTTACTTCAGGCAGCCAAAACTCACACTTTGAGAACTTTGCATACAAGCGGTTCTCGCGAAGCTTGTTTAGGACACAACGAAGGTGTTCTTCATGCTCTTCGTTGGACTTAGAATAGACCAGGATGTCATCCAGATAGACCACAACGAACTTATCCAGGTACTCCATGAAGACCGAGTTCATAAGCCTCGAGAAGGTAGCAGGTGCGTTGGTGAGACCGAAAGACATGACTGTGTACTCATACAGGCCATAGCGGGTGGTGAAAGCTGTTTTAGGCACATCTTCCTTGCGAATTTTGATTTGGTGATAACCACTTCTCAAGTCCAGCTTAGAGAACACCACTGCTCCAGCTAGCTGATCGAAGAGATCATTAATCCGCGGGAGAGGATATTTGTTCTTGATGGTTTTAGCATTGAGAGCCCGATAGTCAACACAAAGTCTATCAGTCCTGTCACGCTTCTTCACAAAGATTGTTGGGCTACCCCAAGAAGAAGTACTGTGTTGAATGAAACCCAACTTCTCTTGTTCATCAAGTTGTCGTTTGAGTTCAGCCAACTCAGCAGGACCCATTTTATAAGGCCGCTTGGAGATAGGAGCCGTTCCAGGTTCAAGCTCAATTACAAACTCAACCTCACGATCCGGAGGCATACCCGGCAACTCTTCAGGAAAAACATCCGGAAACTCACAGACCACTGGGACTCTCTGAATAGCTTCCATAGCATCATCATTCAGAGCCGCCAAAGAGAAAAGCTGGACAGCAGGAGTCAGACTTGGAGAAAATACTATATGGCCTTCAGGAATCTTCAGAGAAACCGAGCGTTCAGCACAATCAATCACAGCTGCATTTGCCGTCAACCAATCCATGCCCAAGATGACATCAATGTCAGAACTGCCCAGAACAATTAAGGATGCCGAGAACGAAGAGCCACCAATCTCAATTTGATTGCCATGGCTGATTTTAGAAGCTGCCATTGTTGCTCCAGGAGAAAGGACCATTAACCGCTTCATAAGAGGATCCGACGCTAACCCATTCTCACTTGCAAACTTGATAGAAACAAAAGAATGCGATGCACCAGAATCAAACAAAACTCGTGCAGGGACTGAGTTAACGGGAAGTATACCCATCACAACTCCAGGTGCATGCTCAGCTTGAGCGGCGTTGACACAGTTGGCACGAGCAACAGTAGACCCGGGCTTGGTGTTGATGTTGAGAGCCCGAGGTGGTGGTGCACGAACCATAGGAGAGCTTGCTGCAGATCTTGGCGGGGGTGGAGGGAGAGCTTTGTTCTTCAACGGACAGTTCCAGTTCAGATGTCCAGGATCTCCACACGTGTAACAAGAACCAGGTGGACGTGGAGCAACGTAGCCAGGGACTCCGCCAGGCGCTCCAGGGTAATGGTTGTTGTAGCCCCTGGGAGCAGCAGTGATGGAGTTTAGTGGCCTTGGCGCGTAGCTTGCAGGTCTTGGTGAAGCCGGGAGCGACGGTGGGGTGTTAGGAACCCAGACACGCCGCTTAGAAGGAGCTGCCATAGCTGAAGAGCTTGATGCATCACGGTTGTGTTTCTTGGACTCCTCAAACACTTGCCTGCTTGCTTCCTCTTGCAGAGCTGTGTGCTGTAGTTCCAGGAAAGATGCCGGCCTTGCATGTGTGATTGCATACTTGATTGATGCATTGAGCCCCTGCCTGAACCTCTTTTGTTTCTTCTTGTCATCAGATACCTCATCGCCACCATAACGAGAAAGGTTCATGAAGTTCCTGATGTAGGTGTTGACATTATAATTTCCCTGCTTAAGGTTGAGAAAAGCTTCCTTCATCCTTTCCATAACAATTTCTGACAGGAATTGCTCTTTGAAAGCTGCAGTGAACCTTTCCCAAGTAGGCTGAAAACCAGTGCAGCTTGCCTTGAGGTAATTCTCCCACCAGAGAGCTGCATCTCCCTTTAGAAGGTGAGTAGCACACTTTACCCACTCCTGCTCAGGAACATCAGCAGTCTCCAGTAGCCTTGCCGTCTCACGTAACCAATCATCCGCATCCAGTGGTCGATCAGAAACATCAAACTGGCGAGGGTTGAATTTCAGGAAGCTTTTGATGTCGCCCCGCTTGGGAGGTGGAGGGAGTGGAGCAAACTCATTCCTCCGAACACTCTCTTCCAAACGCTGCTGGTTCTGCTGCATTGCTGCCAAGGCATTGGCTATGTTTGACAACGCGGCCCCCAATTCCGGTGGTATGTCCTCATCTGAACGGCGTGGTGGAGCCATCCTGAGATTGATATAAAACACAAGTCAGTACTATAATGGAGAATAATAATAATCCAAAATAGTACCAAGATGGAATTAACCAAGATTAAAGGATACAATTTACTAAGATGATATTAAAATATCAACAAAGTTCAAAGCACCTAAAAGATATTAAGCATATCGCACATGACTGAAAAAGAGTGTGGTACACTAATATATCAAAGAAAAATTTTCCACAAATTTCGGCATTAAAATACCAATAGATGCGCAAAATTACTTAACGAATCAAGATTAGTGACTCTACCAATTCGATATACAAAAGCGAATGATAAGAGTAGTGGTATGGTCGCGACTCCATCCCGCACTCAATCATTACTCCGCACTTGAACAAGTGGAACACATATCCTAACCCCTTCTTCTCACGTTGAACCTAAAGATTAGCACTACGGAAACGAACACCCCAAACAAGATAACGTCGGATAACAAAGAGTAAGACAGATCGCGTCGGTTTGCAAAAGCCTGTCGGTATGGAATGTACCAACAGTTGATAACCAAAGGCTGATTAGATAACAACTTGGATGCAACAGATAGACAAGGAATTACACACACACACAAAACACACACAACCTATGGTACTACGGAAACCCAGAACAAGTGAATCCTAGTTTGAACTTTAAGGAGAGGATTGAAAACGTTACACTTCCTTACCAGAAAAGGGTGGGTGGGTGGGTAAGAAGAAAAGTGGAAGCAGTCCTACTCTCACGTTTTGTTTTTCCCTAGTATACATAACTACCAAAATATTTGCTAGACTGACAACGACCGTTTGGCTGAGACCCTGAAGGTCGGGATGGCTCTGATACCAATTGTAACTACCTCGGTGAATTACGCTCCTAGATACAAGCCTGGATGAACGGTAGTGGTTGAAATAGTACGGTGGGGCCCCAAAAGCCACTCACGGGTAGACCTTTCGGCCGTCCCAACCACTTCCAATTCATCGGGACCTGTACGGGCGGCGTAATCGGCAGGCGAAGGGATCAACTACATACACAAATGAGTATGTATGCAAGCCACCATACAAAAGTACATCAGAGCCATTCCATCTAGAAAGAAAGGAAATATAGCAACGCCATACGGCAAGATTCAAATGACCTAGATAGATATAATATTTTAGGATAATTCCTCATACATCACACATCAGAGTATCAAGCGGAAGCGGCAAAACAAAGTCCGAGTACGGATAAGAAGCAGATCGGCATAAGATTCCATAGAAATAAGCACATCCCGCCCACAGATCTCACGGATCCCCGTTCCCGGAATCTCTACACCGAACGATCGTTGCCCACATCATCAGCCTCTTCCACCTAGTATCCGTCCTGCGAGGGTACCTGTTCATCTGAACCAATAATTTATCGTGTGAGACCCTAAGGGTACTCAGCAAGTCTTAATGCCTCTAAAGGGGACACAACCTGGGGTGACGCAATTGCAGCAAAAGATAAACCCTAGAAGTTCTATAGATAAACGCTAACCATCCGCCTAACCAATGATAGACGGATGTCCGTGAATTTATGACAACAGTTATAACAGTAATTTCATCATATCCATCCTCCTCCTCGCTTACCAACGAGGAAGCGGACGAACAACCCCCATCCGTTGGCAATTTTATTAACTATTCCATGAGTGTTGCACTATTTACTAGTCAATTACTTAGTCAGATTAAAATGGTACTTTAGTTATGCTTGTCTATGATCGAGAAACTGTGCTCCAAGTCGTCCATAACCGCGGACACGGCTTTCAGAAAGTTTTACCCTGCAGGGGTGCACAAATAGCAACACACACTCGATCAACCTCGGAAAAACCAAATCAAAACCCAACGAGGCCTTCACGACAAAGCAATCACAGGATTCAGAAATATTTCAAGGAGCCACCCCATTGAGTACACCCGCAACGAAGCTAGCTGACTCCGAGACGGACCCAAGGTTTGCGACAATGGCTGTAAACGACTGGGAACCCAAAACTGGGATTGTCGATACCGCGAAAACACTCCGCTGACCTAAACAGTACAGTGTGCTATCCATCGCACAATCGTAATAAAGCAGTAAAACATGGCATAAGTACAGGATAGTAAATAAAACCTCAAACTAGTTTGTGGCCCCAAGAAATAAGAATGAATCAAGCTCTGGCTCAGGGGGGTCCCATAAGCCTCCCGGATGTGGATAGCGCGAATATTCAAGGAACAGGTTTCAAGTACTCGGGGTCCTACGGGACACAAGTGAGCAGGAAAAACCAAATAGCAGATATTGCCCACCGGTGCCACTTTCATTAGTTATCCCATTACTACTCAGGTTAAGTTGTTTAGGTACCTCGTTATCCAACAGACTCTCACATACCCTACACATGCTGTTCTACGACTCGCATGGCTCAACCAACTCCTGTAGTAATGGCTCATGGGATGGAGGAGCAAGCTTGGTGGGGTTTAAAAGTAAAAGCTATGCAATACTTGGGATTCAGTTTAATGCAATCGCGACTCAATGATGCAAGAATAAGATAGAGGCAATAGGTACTGTATGTATGCAAGCATGTGGTAGTTCTTGCCTGGCAACTCAGTTGAAGCGAGAGACGGATCTGGGTAGTGCTCCTGATTCTCTTGATATATCCCCTGCTCAGCGTCTATTCGAAAGAAGAACCAAACAAACAAGGGCCAACATAAATAAAGAGCGCAAGCATATGAATAAAATGCGACAAGTAAACAATCATGCCATGATGAGTGATGCACAAGTTGCATGGCAATAATGTAGCATGGCATGGGTGAGGTGTAGAATACAAGAGATAACATTTTTATTGAGTTTTGGTCCCCTTTTATTGTCATATTAGTTGCTGCATATTATATATTTACATGATGCATGCTGCAATTGAAGTCAAGGATAGCATAAACAGAAAGGTCTCGTCGAGCTGATCATTTTAGACATATCATTTGTTGAATTCGGAGTTATAAATCAAAAGTTATTAATTTATTAAGTTCCAGTGGCATTTGTTGTAATTTTACTCAACTTGGAATTTTAAATGTGCAAAAGGTAATTTGAATAGCATATTTGAAATCCTCACATTTTTCTGATTCAAATTCATATATATCATTTGCATTATTTGGATTCATAATTGAAAAGTTATTTAAAAACAGATTTAATTTTTGAATTTGAATTAATTTGAATTAGGTTTAAATTCAAACAGACACACATATATACTTTTAATTCCCAGGGGAACCCAGACTCTGTCGATGACAGGTGGGCCCTGTGCTGACTCAGCACCGCACGCACGCACTAGAGAGGGAGGGACTGCGGGTTGAGACAATCAAACCCGAGGAGCCTTTTTGCAAAAGTGCAAACGACGCTGACGGGTGGGGCTAAGGGACTGCGGGTTGAACGGCAAAAACACAGGGGGGGGGTATGCGCAAAGTGCCACATGCACACTGTGTTTCTTCTCTGCATCTGACGGAACAGAGCACAGCGCGGCGCGCGACAGAGCGGGGGTGGGGGTCGAACGCGGCCCTCTGGCTTGCGCAAAGAGGCGGCTGCCGCTGCGGCCGGGCTGGGTAGTTGCTAGGAGGGAGGGTAGGCGGCTAGCTAGGGTTTGGCGCGCACGGGAGCGAGACGACGACGACGTCCACGCCGTGCACCGAGGGCGCTCGTCGCCGCGACCCGCTCATCCAGGAAACGAACAAGTAGGGGAGGATGTCTGGGAGGTAGTGTGGCTCACCGCGGGTTCGTCGGGGTGGTCGGTACGGGCAGGGGCGCAGACGATCGCCGGCGCAGCTCGCGGACGGCGGTGTTAGGGTTTCGGCAGGACGGCGTCGGTTGCAGCTGGTTCGGGGGCTTCTCTTCCTCGCTGCTGGGTACGGGGGCGACGCCGAGGTCCTCCGCGACCTTGCCGACACGCTCTCTCCCGCCTGCGCCTCCTGGATCGTCGGGGGTGGTGGAGGCCGAGAGGTTGGCCGGCGACGGTGGTGGAGAGGAAGCAGGGAGGAAGGGCGAGCCCTGGGGCAGATCTGGGGAAGGCTAGAGGGGCGAGGGGGTGGATAAGAACGAGAGGGGCAGGTGAGGTTGCGTGGGGGAGGGGAAGATGGGAAAAGGTGGCCTCGGTGCCACCTTTTCTCCTCCTCACGTGATCGGCCAGGGCAGGGGGTAGCTAGGTGGGAAGAGCTGGGGGAGAGGCTGCCAGGTAGGGCCAGGGAGGAGGGAGCTCGGGGTGGGGCAGCCAGGCAGAGAGAGAGAGAGAGAGAAAATGGGAGGAGGTGGGTTCGGTTAGGAGCTAGGTTAGAGGGATGGCTCGGTTAGGCATAGAGAGAGAGGAGAGAGGGTGGAGCTAGGGTCGGGTGGGACCTTGCACGGCAGAGAAGGAGGGGAGGAGGCTCGGTTAGAGAGGAGAGAAAGAGGGGGGTACTTAGGGTTTGGTTTAGATTAGGTGTAGCTTAGGGTTTAGCTAAGATGGGGTATGGGGGGGGTATGGTGATGATGGAGTAGGTGATAGAGGGAACTTAGATAGAGGATTAGAGAGAGAGGGGTGAGAGCTAGGGATTTAGAAGCATGCATGCTCCAAACATAGATCAAGCAAGATCAAGAAGAAAAGAGGGAGAGAGAGGGATGTGGGGGTTTAGGGCTTATGCACACCCACATGATCACATGTGCATGCATGGATGGGGATGGTGAAAAGGGTAGGGTTTAACTAGAGGGGGAGAGGGAGAGAAAGAGGGTTTGGTGGTTTTATTAGATCAGGCATGATCCACACAAGCTCAACAAGATGGCCAAAAGAGGAAAAGAAAAGAGGTGAACCAGGTAAGCAAAACAATTAAAATTCAAATGGCAAGAGAAAGGTGGTACTCGCATGGCCCATGCAAACAATAATGCCATGTATTCATATTGTGAAAACAACATAAAATCATGTGGCATTATTCCATGCATTTCCAAAAGGTGGAAAAGGCCAAGCATAAGATTAGGAGTGGAATCCACCCAACCCACATGAGCTAGAGATAAACTCAATTAAAATGCCAAGCTCATATTAGTTGGATGGTGGAATTATAAGGTGGTGAAGAAAAGGTGGTGGAGTCAATAAGAGATATGCCCCCAAATCAACTTGGGCATTTAATAATATATCAAGAACCAAATACAATATCAAGAGGCAACTACAAATATTAATGCATATGAGATAAGAACCAAAACAAAAGGGTTTTTGTATGATGCTCAAATGCAAGGTGGCATGATGACATGAGCATGATATGATGATGATGCAACAATTATATGCAGGAAATGGCCCTTTTATTACTAGAACAAGTAGCATTACAGGTGTTAGACAACTGAGATGCTACAGTGTGTGCGCGCGCGCACTAGTGTCACGAACTAAAAAGGCTATCTATTATTGCTTCCGTCAGCGACAAGCCCGTAGTTAACTAGCTCGGCTGCTTTGTTGTTGCGGGGTTATTACTCTAGATTATCCGTAACCGTAATTAACTACTGCAGTAGCTGTGTACACACTTAATTAATCCTTTGCATTTGCAGATAGGACAAAAGAAGCGCACGTCGTCATGCTTCTGTTGACGTGCAAACTAGCTAGCTGCAGGAGGTAGTTTCAAAAAAAAAAAAAAAGCTAGCTGCAGGAGGTGATGTGGACGCGGCCATGCCAGCTGGGTTAGCTATTCTTTTTCACCGCGAACTGATACTGTTGCCGGCGAACCGGCCGGCAACGTCCGCGGCCGGCTCGTGCACGCAAAGGCCGCCCCGACCAGCCGGGCCGGTGCGTCCGTGCATTGGCTGCAGCGACTATTCTTCTCCGGCTGATCTGATTGCCGCCTTTCGGATTCAGACAGTTCGCTGACCGAGAGATAAGAGCGTGTTTGATTCAAAAAGATTTTAAAAACACAGGAATATAAAAATTATAGAAATGGTATATCATGACATATGAAATCCTATAGGAACAAAAAAAACGCAGAAATTAGATGCAGAAGTCGTTTGATGATATCACAGGAAAAACGTAGAAAATTTGTATATAGATTAAGTACATGGCATAGTTGTCATAAACATATACTAGAAATTTTTCAAAAGGAATAACCTCTTGATATAAATCCTATGGGATTGTACTATATAAAATAGTTGTCATAGATACATATAAAATTATCAAGAGGTCTAATATCTTGTTAGAAATCCTATGGGATTGTACTATAGGAAAGGAATCTATAGGAATATTGAAGATTTTAATACTTTGAAACAAATGGTCTCTATAGAAAAAAAAATCTTATAGATAAGAATCCTACAAAATTCCTTTGTAATTTTTTTGAATCAAACATGTCATAATAGTGCCAAGCCTTAAGCGAGTGCACTCGTAGTTGTGGAAACGCTACTCTCTTTTCTAGTCTAGTACAAATAAATAAACAAGGTTTCTCAAAAAGTGATGATTTACAAAAATTTATTCATTTTTTTGAACTAAAGAGTGAACCCTTCGTGCATGTGAGTCGGGATAGGAATGAGCCGGATTGACCCGATGGATCACCGACCCGACCCAAAAATCCAGGGCCAATGGGTCTCAGGGGTCGGTCCTCAACGGGATTTGGGTCAAACGAAGCCGTCACCGAGTGACCCACTGGGTTAGCAGGGCCGACCCACAACTCTTAACATTTGTGCTATATTTGAACAAAATTTGGAGACGCCTCGATCTGAAACTCGTGACTACAGTGATTAGCTTTTGCGTACATTAGTTTTGCTAACTGCTGCTAGGAATCGATCAACTGCGTGCTTGCTTAAACTACATACGTGTGTGCACTTTTCTCGCAAAAAAAAATATCGTGTGTGCGTTATTTTTTTTTAAATAATACATTTTTTATTGAATTTCACAAATAATACATAAAACGGGCAAATTGCAAATCTGACGGTCGGTCGGCCGTTCGAAAGACGACCGAGATGGTTCGTCTTTTCAAAAGACGACCGACATGTCTTCTTTTATTCAAAAGACGACCGAGTTGTCTTCTTTTATTCAAAAGACGACCGACATGTCTTCTTTTGCCGGTGGATCCACTGGGCCTATGGACACGCCAGCCAACGGAAGTCCCAGCAAGTACGAGACGTCCTGAAGGGTAGGAGCCATCTCTCCCCATAAAAAATGGAAAGTGTGAGTCTCAGGCCTCCATCGATCCACCAAGCACATGAGCAAAGACGAGTCATACTGTAAGCGACTAGTATGGAACCCAAGGTGTCGCCCTTCTATCTCCTCCATACGAGTGGCCTCAACCAAACGAACGAAGGGTAAGAGCCCAGCCCACTTCAATCTACATAAGAAGATAGCAGAACAGTTTAGTCATTCTGGCCCATAAATATCCCAACAACAAGAGAAATAAGTGTCACATGTCTCTGAAGCCAATCAGGGTGTATGCACCAGTTCGACATGGGAGTGCGAGTCACTAGGTGTTTCAAGGTCCCCGGGTTAGCATCCAGTACCAACGACCGGTGCTTTCTATCTATGTCAGCATTCAGCAAAGATCCTGCCATCTGCACATTAGTTCCACACATATTACAAATTTAAGAGATAGTTCCACACATATTACAAATTTAAGACATAGTTACACACATATTACAAATTTAAGACATAGTTCCACACATATTACAAATTTAAGACATAGTTCCACACATATTATAAATTTAAGACATAGTTCCACACATATTACAAATTTAAGACATAGTTCCACACATCTAGTTTCTTCCTCTGCCTCTTCTTCCTCGGCTGCCACGTCCACGAGGAGCAGCTCCACCAGTCCCGAAGATGTGGCAACTGATGTCTATATGACCAAATTGATTACACAGAAAACATTGCCTAGTAGGGCCTCCGGCTTCAGATTCATCCATATCATTACGGATGCGGACACATTGTCGCCTTCCTCTTCCTGTCCGCATCAGTTCAGGATCTGGGATGTAAACCCATTCACCTGGATTTACTTTGTTGAAATTTCCCCATGCCCTATATCCCATCATCTCGCATGTCCACGTATTGACCACCGCGTCCTTAAGGAAATAAGGAGACACAAACAAGATCGCATCCATACCCATCAGCCCACATGCAGCTAGTACATGCGAGCAAGGCAGATGCAACAGCTTGGGTTTATTGCACGTGCACTCACACGTTGGCCAGGCTTCGTTGCCTATCCTCACCTCCTGTGTCTTTACCTCTTCTCCTGTTCCAATCCGGTTGGAAGGGAGGCGTACCTCGAACCTTCTTTCCTGATTACCGATGGCGATGACATGCATGGACCGAGCCTTCTCCATCTTGGCATCCATGTAATGCATGATCTTTGAATAATACCTCGTGTTTGGGTTGTTCATGATATGCATATGAGCCATCTGGAGTCTGTCTCTGAAATACTTCAGAGTTCCGGTGAAAATACACTCCACAATGGCTGTTAATGGTAGAGCCCTGCTTCCTCTCAAGACAAAGTTGTAAGTTTCAGCCAGATTTGTAGTCATGACGCCAAACCTAGCACCATGAGTGTCATGCAGCAGAGACCACCTCTCTACAGGCTCGTGTTGTATCCATTCCTGAAATTTTTTAATCCTTCTGCCAGGCCTTCTCCTAGTACCGGGTTGGTCAAATCCTGGCAAGTCACAAAGCGCAATGGGTTCTTCCTCTGGTGGTGCTGCTCTTGTTGTTGCCTGTGCAGCTAACGCCGCTGCATGAGCCGCGACCGCTGCTGCTCTAGCTGCTCTCCTCTGAGTCACATGTTTTTTAGTGAAGTCATCAAGATAGCCACGACACTTGATGTACTTCCACTCTTGGTTCTGCTTGCAAAGCTTCTTGAATAGGTTCATAAGATCCTTGTTCCTGAACTGTGAGAAAAAGTTGTCCCCTAGATGCCGCATGCACCAACGACTCTGCATGTCCAGCCATGGAGTTACTTCATCAGGAGTGGGCTGTGTGATCTTCTTTATCGCGCTTAGTATACCTGGATGCCTATCATGAAGGACGCATACATTCGGTGTATCCCTCACAATTGCTATCTTCAGCTGCCTGAAAAACCATACCCAACTCTCAGTGTTCTCGCTCTCCATGAAAGAAAAAGCAAGTGGAACAACTTGATTGTTTCCATCTTGACCTATGGCAGTCAATATCTGACCCCTATACTTGCCAGTGATAAATGTACCATCCACACAGATGACTGGTCGACAGTGAGTGAAAGCTTCTATGCATATAGCAAATGAGAAGAACACTCGATGAAGTACCCTCAAATTAGGTTCCTATGGCAATGTAAAGTGTTGGATGTCCACGTAGGTGCCTGGATTCCTAGCCTGCAGTGTCTGGAGCATCCTAACAACACAGTCATACCCGTCTCGAAACGAACCAAACCTTGTCTCCAGTGTCCTTTGCTTAGTCCTCCAAGCCTTCCCGTATGAAATATTGTAGCGGAATCTGACAGAAACTTTGTTAATGATAGCTTTCACGCCCATGGCTTTGCCCTCCACTATCTCTGTGTACAACAGTCTAGCCAGGAGGGTTGACGTGAGGTTACGATGGTCCTGAAGGACACTGTCAAGTGTGCATGTGTGCATCACAACATCGGTGACCTTCCAGTTTGTGTCATACCTAGGGACATGGGCATGCACCCTTGCAGGACATCCAGCTTCATCGCAAACCAATGTCAAATATTGTTGTGATGACACCTTCGTTTTCAAGACCCATTGCATGAACATTGACCACTCAACAATTGCTTCCTGCAGATGTCTCTTGCTAGGATATAATGCACCCAGAGAGATGTTGTTCACGTGATAATGCCACGCCGAATCATGCCCATCGTTCACAGTCATTGCTGCTGTGTTATCATTATTCCATGATGCCGGAATAGGTTGGCTGGTCTCTTCTTGATCAGACTCGCCAGAATCATCAGTCGTATCACTGTTGCCTTCCGAGTCTTCGGCTTCCATTTGATGTTGCAACAAACCATCATATATCTCGTCCTCATCAGCTTCGCCACTGAATATGTCTTCCCCTAATCCTTCACCACCGTCCTCTGATACATAACCATCACCCCCGGTGTGTGCATAGCTACCGTGACCTGATTCATAACCGCCGCCACCCTCTTGGCCCTGACTACTCTGGCCATGATCATAACTACCTCCAGCATGACCGGTCTGACTACTCTGGCCATGATCATACCCAGCCTCTTTCGCCACAGGTAACACTAAGAGACTGGGGTTAACTTCTCTTTTCTGGCAAGCTTGCACAAATTTGACCCATTTATGTTGCGCTTCTATTGGCCTTAAATAAAAATTAGGGGTTTGCCTTGACTTAGTCCATAAAGCATGCACACCGACAGTATGGGTAGGAGGGAGCCCTAAACGAACACATAACCAATCCTTCAACTGAGTAACGGGCACTGTTTCAGGATTCTGAAGCACTTCATCCATAAAATTAAACTCGCTCAAATCAACTCCGTGCTGGTTTGTTCTGACGAAACCAGGACCATACAAGAACCTAAACACTACATTATTTGACATGATTTTCGACCAAAAAAATACCGAAAATAGTCAAAAACAGGTACATTGACGCATAATACTCTACAAATATCTTGCATCTAACAGACCCATCAAAGGCTACCTATAAACATACACACATGACTGGAATTAGCAAGAAATTAGGGTTTACCCTTGAAGCGTGCGAAGTCCTGCCGTGCAGCTGCCTCAGGTCAACGGATCAGCACCTCCACCATGCACCTTCCTCAAGTCCCAGCACCAGCCTCCACCATGTCCATTGCTCAAGAAGAACACCACCAGATCTCTCCACCAAAACGACTCAAATCACTACACCAGGCTATTCCATTAGTAGATCGGGACTCTACTAGCTTGCTAATGTGTTAGAGCAGCGAGTTTGGGTAGAAATATGGGTTACAAATCGGTGCAGCAGCTGAGAAAATAAGAGCAAGCGAGAGAGAGGAAGAACAGCCAGAGAGAGAGGAGGGGAGGACGACCACGGGCAAGCACGGGCAGGCGCGGCGCGTGAGATATATGCTGGGGGGCGTCGTCCGTTCAAGGGACGAAACGTCCTTCGTCCGTTCAACAGACGACCCAGGCGTACCCCTGTCACCCGACAGCTCGACAGAAACATGTCGTCTTTTGAATAAAAGAAGACAACTCGGTCGTCTTTTGAATAAAAGAAGACATGTCGGTTGTCTTTTGAAAAGACGAACCATCTCGGTCGTCTTTCGAACGGCCGACCGACCGTCAGATTTGCAATTTGCCTGTTTTTTGTATTATTTGTGAAATTCAATAAAAAAATGTATTATTTAAAAAAAAATTGGCCGTGTGTGCACTTGCGTCTTGGCCGGAATATCTGACAAGCCAACGATTTGTGTCTCTCGCCGCAAATTATACGGGCGGACTACATCGCAAGATCTGCAAAGTCCAACAAAGAATTTGCAAGTGGTTTTGTTATAAAAGAGGATAGTAATTTTGTTACGATATTTTAGAACTATCAACTTTTTCATGACAAATCTAATATTATTGTTAAATTTTGGATTGGCCCTGGATACCCATTGGGCCAATGGGTTGACCCGTGGCCCCTAAAATTGGCCCCGAGGCCAGGTCCGGGTTGGCCCATTTCCGTCCCAACATGCGAGCATGCACCCGTGCGCCAATTAACTTAAGGATACCCTAAGACGTGTTTGGTAGCCTACATGAGTCCCGACCTGCCTCAGGGTTGATGAGAATGTGCTGATTGTTTACCCGGACGCAACATTGATGGGTTGCGCTAGCGCGAACTTTGAAGCAGCCCCCGCCAGACCCAACAACAAGGCCTAATTTGGGTATTTCCAGCAAGCCACCCTCGTCGTATGATCAGGCAAAGCAAAAGCGGAGCTTCTCTGCACGTGCGCGACCAAAGAGGGGCCTAGTGGGAGATTTTCACCTACAACGAAAATATGGAGCGAGAGGTGAGGGGATGTCTCCTGCCGAAACCCTCACCTATTTCTACCCTCCTCGCTCACCGCTGAAACTCCATCTGCCATCCCCCTCCCATCATATCGAGATCCATTTCACGCTTTGTCCGTGATGGGTAAGTAGCTCCCTCTTCTCTGGCAAGCGTCGGCGATGACGGCTTTGACATCGCATGTAGAGTAACTTATCCTGGACTGGTGAGTTGCGTCGTCCACCTCTTGCGACGACATTATGTAACCACACCTCCACCTAGGGTTCTTAGATCTACATTGTTGCTATGATTCGAAGATCTACCTACATAGACCGATTGTGTACTTGTTAGCTTGATTCATAGAGCTGATGTGTAGTGCATAGCTTCATTCATATAGGATTGATTCATATTTTCAACATGTTCTGCAATCTTGCTTGAGGTAGGATTTGTATCTTGAGTGCCATTGACTACGATGTGTAAGGTAGATCATTTGTCCATGTTCCCAAATATTATTACATGCATCTATCTTGTGTCCTCATTATAGGACTCGTTCTGCGACCAGTTTATCCAGTCCTTGATTCCAATTGGGGACTCCCAGATCCCCTCTTATATGGAAGACAATCATCCTTTGACAAAAAATCAAGTGGTGTTCGAGATGATGGCCCCTCAAGGGAGTGTTATCCTGTCTGTTGATCCCACTGTGCAAGCCTTCGTCACCTCCATCGGTGTGAAGGTGAAGGCAATGCTGAACACATAGAAGAAGGCACATATAAAGGGGACCATGAAATGGATCTTACATGTCCACCTTTGTTCTCGACAAGATGTGTGAGGGGTTGAAGGAGATCTATCTAAATGAATGTGCCAAAGTGTTGCTCGAGCAATGTGGCACTGAGGTTTCATGCACTCAGGTGTACCACCACCTGAGGAAGTGGAGGTGCATTGGATACAGACAAGAAAGGTGAGAGACCAAAGCGGTGCACAATGGTATGAGAACACCTTCACGATTCTTCTGCTCAGTGAGCATTTCCAGGTACATGTTCAGATTAGTGCGCATGATCACTGCCGCACTTCCTTTTACAGCAAACACAATGTTGCACATTGCAACTGCAATTTGTAGCTCCCACACACACACACTCTCCTGCAATCATAGGAGCACCCCAAGGACGCAGAGTACCTCAACTAACCAATCTAGAACTAGTTCCAGATGCAGACCATCTTCTCCTACGGCCTTGCCACTGGCAGGGGTTCCAAGGAGTCAGGCGAGCCCCTAGGTACTCCTGGACCCGACGATGCTGACACGCAAGAGTCAGACATGGTGATCCTTGATGGTCCCGACAAGCCTAGCAAAGGTCGGGTTGTTGGTGCTGCTAATGGCAATAGGAAGAGGTGCGTCCTTGCAGACGATGAGATCCACACCTTTACAAGTATGGTCGATGTTGTGAAGGATGTTGTGCATGCCATTAGGGATAACAAGCACACTGAATGCATCCTAACCTATACAAGGTACTCATGGACATTTTTTGGCTTCACAAAGGAGCAACCCAATAATTTTCAGATTAATATATAATAACATATTTATTTTACAAGTTCTATTCAATTTCTGGAATTTCTGAAAATATTTAAAACGAATTATGATGAAAGGCTTCCTTCACCATGGCGTCAGCACAGACGCTGGGTTATTTTTACACCAAGGCCGAGCCAGCCTTCGTCACTTACGACTGGGGCGGCGGGACACGTTAGATGGCCACATTGTCCCGGTCAAAACCAGGTCAACAGGACCCACCTAGCCACTTTAGATCGTCGGTCGGTGCGTCAGCGAGACGATGCCGACGGTGTTGGAGGGCGTGCTAGACCATGATGGGAATATTCCCTAGAGGCAATAATAAATCGTATTATTTTATATTTTCTATTCATGATTAAGTTTATTATTCTGTGCTATGAGTATTTGGAGGAAACCCCTAATACATATATGGAATTATAAACATCATTTAGATATCCCTAGTCTCGCCTGTAAGACTAGTTCATGTATAGTTGATAGTCCTGGTTTCCTGAATATAGGAAAATACAGTGTTGTAGAGTTTCCAGTGATAATATGAAACCGTAGTTGTTAAGGGAACAATAACAATGGATAGGCCCAACATGATATACCGTGAAACGCATCGCCAATATTTTTATCGGTAGTTTTTCAAGACAAGTATTACTGATACTAAAGATTTTTGGACCATAAGACAAATATAGACTTGGATACAATAAGGATGTGACAAGGCCTTCAAACATTACTTTTTGATAGGGTAATCATAATGTCGGTCTTGGTTCTTGCCGAATGGTATGCCAATATTCTATATGGTGTAGTTATGAGAATTACTACTTCTAACAATGGAGAGATACACTCTGGGATCACTCATGTATTATGATGTTCATCATCATATGGCCGGACATGTGATCAAGTTGTTAATCATAGGAACATACGTAATGCGAAATGAGTAAAAGTGTACACGCCGGATAACGAGGATAAGCTAGTGTTAGACCTCAGGTTATGTCAAGGATTAAGAAGCAATGCGACATGTAGCGATAAGTAATACTAAACTATCACACGATAAACATCTTCATGTTCTGTGTGGGGATCAATATCTATAGATCAAGATACCTATGTTTATCATTGTCGCGGAAAGTGTTTCAGGCATGTCCACACATATCCAAACCCATAGGGTCACACACTTAAAGGTTAGCAACATTTAGGAATGCAAGTTTTATATGAAGATAGTAGAGAAGTAATTCTGAAAGTGTTCGGAAGGTCTCCGAATATACTGAAGGTGTTCCAAATATACCGAGAGTGATTGAAATGAGTTTATATCATTTATGATATAAGAGAAGGGATTCGAGAGTGTTGTGGGTGATCTCATATTTGTTTCGAGGGGTGGTCCTGAGAGTGTCTGAAATAATTTTAGACATATATGGAAGGTTATGGAAGGACCAAAAGGGTCTGACAGGTTATGGAAGCTTCTGAAAGGTACCGGGGTGACCCGGGATATCTTACGATGTCCGTAAGGTTCCATAATAGATGCAAGCTTGGGATATCTTACGATGTCCGTAAGGTTCCATAATAGTACCATACCTCTTCTAGAGGATTGATATAACTTGAGGTATAGTGAGGATTGTAGTTATGCTAGCTTGGGAAGTAGATGCAAGAGGAATATAAAAGAATTAATGAATGGAGTTAGAAGTAACTAGATGAATAAATTCATCAAGGGTAGATAAGAAGTGGAGGTTATGTAGTAAAGGATTAATGAAGTATGAGTATTGTTGAAGTGACATGACCATGTCATCATATGATGATTGATATGGTGGAGTTAGATGATTGACTTATTCAGGAAGATGTGATCCTTGAGAATAAGATGAGAGACTTATACAGAGTATATCTAGGAAAGGAATTCATTAACTAAGACCAAGCTTAATCTAGTAATAAAGATAGGAATCCTTGAGAATATGTAACCCAGAATATGTCAAGCCATGAAAATTTCCATGTTTATGTCATCATACTAAAACCTAAAGTTAAATTGTTAGATAATTATTAAGGAACTATTTTATTATAAACCATATTAGAAGGATATATATCGATGCTTCTCTAGTTTTGGATATCATCCATAACTATAAGTCAAGGTTATCAAACACTACTCTGTAGCAAGATCAAAGAAGGATTATGACGGTAGGAAAATCCTCTAGAAATCATAAGTGATACATGGAAATATAAGCCTTCACAAAATAATAATTATTGCATAGCATGTGAGCTATATATACCCTCTAAGTAATATTTACTACAATATATTACATGATAACTTCATATCCAAAGTTAAACCACACATAAAATAGTGGTGGATCACTATGTTAAATGCTAATCTTGATTCACACCAATAGGTTAAGTGAGATTATTATTATTAACAATTTATCAAGGATATATCTAAGCTAATCACATGCTTAATTTATCCATAGTGATAAAACCATTTTTATTTTTAAAATGGACACAAAAATAATTCAAGGATAATTCTAAACACTAAGATTAAGTGGATATGGAATATATGGGATTACAATTTTTCAACCAAAAGGATTTAAATAAACATAAGATGAACATTAAACCATTATATATTGCCTCTCCAAAAACTCTTATAAATTTTATTAATTTATTTAAATACATAAAATTCCACTTATTAATAAGTAGAGAAAATTCCGATTCCAAAGGTCCTTTTTAGTAATAAACAAAATCCTAAAACCCTAGTCCTTATTTACTTTATTTAATACAAAAACCTTACATATAATTATGAATTTTGGAAATACAAACAAAAATGCTTAGACAATTAGTTGCATTGGATTTCTAAAGTATTCTAAACATTTTACATAAACAAAATTTGCGATTTTAAAACCAATAAACATTAGTTTTGAAAAGGTTTTGTTAAGACATAAAATATAAAAAGGTAAAGAAAAAGAGGGAAAACAAAGAGGAGCAGTTTCCATCCCAAGGCCCATTCTCCATACTTGTATTCATTTCTTAGTGCAGCCGCAATAGTTCCATGCTCGATTCATCGCAGCCCAATAACGGCCCAAGCCCATGTACCCATTTATCGTTGCAATCCGCTGTCTTCCTTCTCCGATCAAGCTGCTCGCTGGAGGGGTAGGCAACCACCCAATGCCGCCCCATCGCCACGACATTACCACCGATGCCTCTGCGAGGATAAGAATGCCACGACAATGCCCTCATCCTCATATTGATCTTTCCTCTCTCGCGCTCGCTCTCTTCCTCTATTCCCTGCTAGCGACAAAAACCCTAGCTCGAAGCCACCACATCGTGCCGCCTCTCTGAGCTTCCCTGTGCTCCGTTGATCACGCACATGGCATCACCTCGCCTCCCTGGGCCTCCTAGCCAAAGGAATTGAGTAGGGGCACCTCGATTCGATGTCGCGACCTCGTCTTCCCGAGATCCGGTTGTGCCCCGCCAGGGTAGATGTCGTCGCCTGTGACCTCCTTAGGCCCCACCGGCCTTCTCCACGTGTTCTTCGTGAGCAAGCGAACCTTGCCATTCCCTTCCCTCATTGTTTCTCTTGTTGTATTGCACTTGCGACACGCGCCACCGTCTGTCATCGTCAGCCGCTATCGATGTCGATACTCCGATGACCATACTGAAGCGGCACCGCCACTATTATGCTCAGCGTGCTCGCCGTGTCGAATCCAACCCTTCGCGCACTCCCGCGAGTCCTCTTTTGTCGTTCCCACCATCGACCTGAGAGAGCACCGCCGGTTGGTGATGCGTCCAAAGCGTATCTACTTTCCTGAGCACTTTTGCTATTGTTTCTCCTCTAAACTTGTGTGATTTGGATACAACTAACACGGACTGACGTTGTTTTCAGCAGAATTACCTTGGTGTCTAGTTTTTGTGCAGAAAATCAACTATCAGGAAATATTCCGGAAAATATGCCAAAAATCTTATTTCACCAGAAGATCCACGGAGCTAGAGTACAAGACGGAGGGGAGCCCTGGGGGGCCCACACCCCCTGCCGCGCGGGTGGGCCCACCCCGCGCCTAGGGGGTGCAGTCGCCTCAGGCATCCCCTCGGCCTCCCTCTTCGCCTATAAGAAGCCTCTTGACCTAAAAACAAAGGGGGGTTTGATGTTTTACAGAAGGAGTTCCGCTACGCCGCCACCACCAGAAACCGCGATTCGGAACCAGAAACTCCGTTCTGGCACCCTGCCGGGACAGGGAATTTGGGGAGGATCATCGCCATCGTCATCACCAACGCCTCTCCATCAACCATCCATTTTTCCCTCATCCATGAGTGAGTAATCCTCCGCTATAGGCTATGGGGATGGTAGGGATTAGATGAGTTCTATCATGTAATCGAATAAGATTGTTAGGGCATGGTGCCTAGTATCTCTATTAGTGCTATTTGACTTTGTTGCAACTTGTTGTGCTTAATGCTTGTCACTAGGGCCTAATTGCCATGATCTTAGATCTGAACTTATTATTGAATCATTATGATAGTATTGTTTGTGATCTTATCTGCAAGTTGCGTACACATATCATTGTCCGAATCCAAAGGCCTCGAAATGACAGAAATTGGGACAACCGGAGGGGATGGTTGTAATGTGAGGATCACATGTGTTCACGGAGTGTTAATGCTTTGATCCAGTGCTCTACTAAAAGTAACACCTTAATTGCCAGTAGTTCCCTAGAGGCCCCACTTCAACGGGCTGGTAGGACAAAAGATGTTGTGCACGTTCTCATTGCGAGCACACATGACTATATATGGAGCACATGCCTATGATTGTTTAGTACTTGGATGCTTATTCTTATTTATCTGCAATTGCCCTAGATCTTGAAGTTACATATTTAGACTCGTCCATGCAACGCTCGTCCATCCATCCCTATGCCTACCCCACTCACATCCTACTGTTTGCTACTACTATTACTATTGCTCATGTTTTGCTGCTGCTGTTGCTTTGTTGTTGCTACTACAAACTGTTGCTACTGATAAACTTCTATGAGCAAGAACTATTTCCAGGTGCAGCTGAATTGACAACTCAGTTGTTAAGGCTTGCAAGTATTCTTTGGCTCCCATTGTGTCGAATCAATAAATTGGGTAATACTACCCTCGAAGACTATTGCGATCCCCTATACTTGTGGGTCATCAATACTATTTTCTGGCGCCGTTGCCGGGGAGCATAGCTTTATTTGTATGTTCACTTGGATCTATTATTGTTCACTGCTACTCCTTTCATCATGAGGAAGTCTTGTGATGGAAAGTTTCCTATTTTACCATCCACTATAAGAAGAGGTACAGTCCTAAACACCTATGCTGCTCTTGATTCACCGTCTATTATAAGTAAGCTTGTTACACCACCACCACATACACATGCTACACACACTGCTACTACTGCTGAATCTAAAACTGCTTTTGATACTCATGATGTTACTTCTACTATGCTTGATGCGAGTGGTTCATTAGGTCCTTTCCTAGATGCTACTATGGCTAGTCTAGGAAATACTAAAACTCCTAGTGAAGGAACTATTACACCTGTTAGCTCACTTGAGTCTAGAGAGAGATACAATATTAATGATGGTTACATTGAGTTTACTGATGAATTTATTGAGGAATGCCGAAACACACATGATGCTAGTGCTATTAAGAGTCTCCTTGAGAGACGTACCATTATTCCTAAACTGTCCTCTGATCCTAAGTTTGCCACCTCTCCCATAGATATTAAAGATGAAGATTATGATTTCTCTCTTGATTTATCCTATTTAGACATTGTTGAGAAAGAACCTTTCTGTGGGACTGAAAATGAGAGTGTTGTAGATCATATGAATGAGCTTTCCACTATGAGTGCTTTATTCTCTGATGATTTAATATGCGCAAGTACTTTGTTACTAAGATCTTCCCTTTTTCACTAAAAGGAGAATCTAAGGCTTGGTTTAATAGATTACCTCTTGGTTCCATTGATAGCCCTGATAACTTGATTGCTTCTTTCTTTCAGAAATATTTTCCTCCCTATGCTAGACATGCTGCTTTGTAGAGACTTTTTGATTTTAAACAGGGAGAAGAAGAGAAATTGCCTGAGTCATGGACAAGGTTCTGTGCCTTGATTCATGCACATCCTGGATGTCCATTACCTAAAAATGAGCTTCTTGTTATTTATTATAATGGACTAACTGATGATTCTAGGACATACCTAGATAGTTTTGATGATTGTGTTTTCAGGAAAAGAACTCCTACAGATGTTGAAGAATTAGTGGCTAAAATAAGCAAGAATTATGATGATTGGACTTCAACTGAGCTAAATACACCTGCGCCTATTACTCCTGAACCAGTTGTGCTTGAACCAATTCCAATATCAACACCAAAGAAGAGGGGAGTAATTGCATTAAATGATGAAGTGATGAAGGAAGCTAAGAAATGTCTTTAGGAGAAAGGTATTAGAGCTGAAGATGTGAAAAATCTACCTCCTACAGAAGAATTATGCAAGCAATTCCCCACTCATCTACTATTGAGGTACACTCTCTCCACTTTGATGAAGGGGATATTCCCTATGGTAAGCCTCCTGATCAATGCTTAGAGGAACTTGACACATTTATTGTTAAACAAGGTAATTTTAATAAACAAGTTCAGAATCATTTATTGGAAAACTCTAGAGCTATTAAAGAGTTGAAAGATATTGTGGAAAGAACTTCTAATGATATTAAAATGCTTTGTAAACACTTTAAAATGGTTCAAATCCAAATTTATCAACTTTCTAAGGTACAAAAGGATATGCTAGTTAATGCCTTAGGAGATAAACATGCTTATGGAATTAGAATTAGGAGTGGGATAGCTACACAAGATCCCTTATATCCTGAAGGACACCCTAAAAGAATTGAGCAGGATTCTCAACAAGGTGAAAGTAGTGGTAGTCCTCGTAAGAGAAAGAAAAAGAAACATAAAATAGTTGAGGAACCACTTGAACCTACTGTAGATCCTAATAGTATATTTGTCTCTGATGCTAAAACTGAGAGTGGTAATGATAAAAATGATGCTCCTGATAAGGAGGAAGTTGAGGAAGAACCTGAGAAGCACACTAAGAATACTAGGTACATTAAGGAAGATTTTATTGCTAATAAACATGGTAAAGAGAGAGAACCTTGGGTGCAGAAACCTATGCCTTTTCTAGGTAAGAAACACAAGTCAAAGGAGGAAGAACACTACAATAAGTTTTGTGAGTGGATGAAACCTTTATTTTTGCAAATTCCTTTGACTGATGCTATTAAGTTGCCTCCATATTCAAAGTATATGAAGGATATTGTCTCTAATAAAAGGAAGATTCCTAATGAGGAGATTTATACTTTGAAAATTGCAAGGTTCCAAAGAAACTTGGTGATCCAGGTATACCAAATATTCCTTGGTCTATTAAGAACAATTATGTTAGAACTGCTTTATGTGATTTGGGAGCTGGAGTTAGTGTTATGCCTTTTTCTCTCTACAAGAGACTCCAGCTAGAAAAGTTGATACCAACTGATATATCTTTGCAAATGGCTGATAAGTCAACTACTATTCCTATTGGTATATGTGAGGATGTTCCTGTTTAAGTGGCTCATAATTGCTTGTGCTTGAAACGCCTAAAGATGATAATTTGTCTACTATTCTTGGGAGACCTTTTCTTAATACTATAGGTGCTGTCATAAATTGCAATCAAGGAAAAGTAACATTTAATATTAATGACAAAGAAGATACTGTGTATTTCCCCAAGAAGGTTGCTAAGAGCTATTGCCTGAATTCCATTGAAAATATTGAGAGAATCAAGGTTAGAGAAATATATTGTCCCATTCCACAAGAAAATTTTGAAACTATTATGATTGGGACTATAGCTATCAAGTTTGAGGTAACATAATCACTTTGTGGAATGCAAAGTTTTGTATCATACAAGATTGTTTTGGTAACATGACTTGATCAACCTTGTTAACAAAAGGATTTTAATGAACAAAACAATGCTTTCACTGTGGTTATTCTTGTTTTCTTTTACTTTTCTCCTTCCTTGTCTTTGAATTTTCTCTTGTTAGTTTTGGTTTTGCTAGTTGTTTGCTTGTTAGAGTGTCTTAGAACTTCTATAGTTTGGTTTTTGTTTGCTTTTACTTCTTCTAAAACAAATCTTTTATGCGGGAAAAATCAATTTTCATACCCTGAAAATTGGCCAAAAATAAAGTTTCCCGAAAAATCCTAGAAAATTCATAATAAATTTTTCCTCGAAAAAAGGGGCAGAGGGACACCTAGAGTGACCCAGGCCCCCCCCCCCCAGGCCAGCACACCACTAGGTGGCGCAGCCAGCCTCCAGGTGGCGCCTGGCCTGGGTGTGGCCCACCTGTGGCCCTCCAAAGTGCCTCCTCCCAGCCATCTTCTTTCTCTCTCCCAAAAACACCGGAAAACTTTCTCAAGCTCGAGTTCTTGCTGTTCTTGCTCCCGATTTTCGACCTCCTTGCTCAGCCCATCTTTGCTGCTGATTTTTGGAGGGATTGCTCCTTGGTATATGCCTCCTCCGCTTCCAATTAGATTTGTGATTGGTAGATTGTATCTTGAGTATTTTTTATGCTATAGGTGTCAGGTTGTGTGAGCTTGCATGCTTGTTCTATGCTTAGAGATTACATTTTAATGCATGTGTACCCCTCTAGCAAGTTCCTATAGTAGTTTCTCATCATTTATCAACTTGTAAATCACTTGGTTTGATGTTTGTCTAAAAATTTCAGAAAAAAGGGGTCATGGACAACCACACCTTTGGTGAAATATTTGAGAGTGATGCACCTAGGAGGGCAAGGCCTTCAAGATTATCCTCATGAGCTAGGCCCTCATACAATGAGGTTCTCATTACACCACGATTTGGTGACGCGGGAGATGAGGGGGATGTGCACCCTTACACCTTTCCTTGCCCAACCTTTTTTGCAGGCTGCTAGGATTATCGATGATTTTCTAACCTTGGTTCGGAGGGTTGGACTAACAAGATATATGCAGGATGAGAGCGTGCAATATGCTACGCTCACTAAAACCTTTGTGGAGAGCTTCTCTTTTTCTAACAGCCTGTTCAAACCAGATGTGTCTTTGAAAATTTATGGTAGGCCTTACACCATGACACTGAAGAAATTTTGTGAGATCCTGGGTCTTGGTACAGCTGGATCGGTGAAGAAGATTCCAGCTCAACCCACTGATTTGTTGGAGCTCTACCGCGGGATAACTAATGATGATGACTGTAGAGCCCAACGGGGAAATATAAGAAATATTCAACTCCCAGCTATCAGGTACTTTGCTTACTATCTTGCCACTAGTGTTCTTGGTAGGGAGAACACTAGCAATATTTCCAACTATCATTTGGCCTTCCTAGATGCTGCTCTCAACAATGAAACCAGGTATAATCTTGGTTTTCTCATATCTCGTCGCTTAGCTGCTAAGGGACCCATTTATGGGGGTATTATTGATGCACGTGTTGTTGCTGCCTTGGACCTTGCTGTTGATCCAAATGATATAGTTTTGGCTCCTTAGAGGCTTGATATTGCTGTCATGAAAGCGCATCACTTTGTCACTACTACCTCTACCCTTGAAAGCCTGGTTTATAGAATGTTGTTTACTGACGGGGAAGAGAGAGATATCCCTCTCCCCCAAACCACTTTGTTCAGTATTTCCCAGGGAGCTTTGTCACGCTCCAAGGAGGAGATGGATGAGAAGCTGCGCATTCTTGGCTTCCATGGACACTGTCAGGGGGACGCTCCCTCATATGACCCCTCTTTGCACTACACATGGGAGTCCTCTAGCTCGTACCAGGACGAAGGGGCCTCTCGTCGTATTACGGAGGTGCACCTTCTTGGTCACCATGGAGTTGAGCCCCACTTAGGCCAAAAGCCTAAGCTTGGGAGGGAGGTATACCGACATCACACTCATCTATATATCATGTTTCATCGGTTCTTTGTATATCCATTGTTTCGCTTTCTTTTTGGTTTTTGTTTCTGCTTTCTCAAAACACAAAAATACCAAAAATATTTTTGTTGTTTTTCTTGGTTTGTTTCTTTGTTTTCTAGTTTTGGTTTGCCTTAAAGAAAAATCCAAAAATATTTCTTTGTTTGTTTTTGCTTTGTTTGCTTGCTTTAAAAAAAATCGAAAACACCAAAAATATTTGTTGTTCTTCTTTGGTTTTGTGAGTTCTTTGTAGGGTTCAGCCGTCCTCAATGGAGTTTGATTTCATGTTATTATTCAAGTCACACAAGTGAAGGGCAATAATGAAGATTAAGACAACTTGAGGTGTGGTAAGAGGCTGGTAACGAACTCTATTTGTTTTCATTTTTGTACATATACTCATCATGGTGAGCATGCTTAGTCTATTCATGTAAGGTGTATGTTATTTATGGATGCTTAGTAGTTCTTGCTTTCTTGTGATTAGCTCCATCTTGCTAATAGTTTGTAGCATGTCATATGAATGTTTGCTTGCATTGTTTTATTCATAACTTGGTATGATATTGTGGTATCCTCCTCTGAATGTTTCATGTGAATTGACTTGGAACATGCTCACGCATGCATATGACTAAATAATAGTCAGAAAGCCTCGATGATTTATTTTGCCTTAGAGTTCGTGTATCACTTTCATGCCATAATTAGTCCTATTTTGTTGCAAGCATGATTATGACAGTTATTGCTCTCTCGTTTGTCGCTCCCTCTCTATTGCTAGCCTTCACTTGCACTGAGTATGAGCTCTACTTGTGCATCCAACTCTCCAAAACCATTATTGCCAACAGTGTTCACTATACCTACCTACTAGCATCATTTGCTATTCAGTGCAATATTCATTATGCCTTGTTTTCTTCCAAATAAAATGTTTGCTTGTTTTGCGAAAGTTAGTTAGTAAAGCTCTCACAAACTTGATGGCACACTTTATTCCTTGCACTTCATAAATCTGAACCATTGTGACTGTCCATGAAAGTTATATGCTTGCAAATTATAGGCTGGGATTTAGCAGAACCGTGCTGTCATGGGGAACGCTTTCAACACTTATGGATACATATCTAGTTGATACCATGCGCTTTTGTTTGCGGATGTCGTCGGTGTGAAATAAAAGGGGAGCTTGTGAGTTCATGGAGTTATATATATATATATATATATATGTGTGTGTGTGTGTGTTATAGAAACGCCTGGGCCGCTAGCTTAAGCCATGCCTAATCATGGTGGAAACTTGCAGCATTACCATAATGAGAATCTGTGAGGCATCCTCAATAAAAACCTATTCAAATAGCAAATAAAAAGATTGCTGAGATGCTCATTGCTTGCTTGCCTTGTCATTTTTATTATGGGATAGCTCATGTATCATGTGAAAGGGGTACCCCGTTGGCAGTTCTCTATGATATGCATGTATTTACGATGATAAGAACTTATAGGTGACTAAAGTTGAGTAGCATGAGAGCGGCCCTCGTACTCAAGGGACATGGGATTTCCATTTTATGGTCTGTCAAGCATATAACTCATATTGGACCTCACTTTCACCATTAACCACATAAAGATGCCTATGATAGGGGCAATGAGAGCTCAAAGATAGTGAGTACCTTACTTTCAGCATTTGGAAGCCTTTCAAACTTTTCAAAACCTTTTCACTTCCTTGTTGAGTCACCACTTATTCTATGAGAACCTTCTTGAGAGCATAGTTGTCATTCTTGTGTTTGTCTCGAAACTTGGTTAATTATGTCATGACTTTGATGCTTGTATCTCTGATATATTTACTTCTAGTCCTCACTTGAACTTCAGAGGTTCCTTGGCATTTATATTGTGCTCTACAAACAAAGGCAAGCGAGATACCACTCTATCATACCTTATTATGATCATTGCAATGTTGCTTATGTCTATGTTTCATGCTACTTATTATTATTGAGTTGGTTTCTCTTCATAGCTTGCAATGACTATTGAGTAGACTTAGTTGCATACTTCTTATTATGAATGGTGTATATACTCCTGTGCTAATAATATTTACATCATATGAAGCAAATGTGTTCGTGAAAGTTATTTTATCGCACTCAGTTTTCAACTGAATTGCTTGAGGACAAGCAATAATCTAAGCTTGGGGGGAGTTGATGCGTCCAAAACGTATCTACTTTCCTGAACACTTTTGCTATTGTTTCTCCTCTAAACTTGTGTGATTTGAATACAACTAACACAGACTGACGCTGTTTCAGCAGAATTACCTTGGTGTCTAGTTTTTGTGCAGAAAATCAACTATCAGGTAAAATCCGGAAAATATGCTAAAAATCCTATTTCACCAGAAGATCCACGGAGCCAGAATACGAGACGGAGGGTAGCCCTGGGGGGCCCACACCCCCTACCGCGCGGGTGGGCCCACCCCGCGCCTGGGGGGTGCGGCCGCCTCAGGCATCCCCTCGGCCTCCCTCTTCGCCTATAAGAAGCCTCTTGAACTAAAAGCAAAGGGGGTTCGACGTTTTTCCAGAAGGAGTTCCGCTGCGCCACCACCACCAAAAACCGCAATTTGGAACCATAAACTCCATTCTGGCACCCTGCCGAGACGGGGAATTTGGGGAGGATCATCTCCATCGTCATCACCAATGCCTCTCCATCAACCATCCACGTTTCCCTCATCCATGAGTGAGTAATCCCCCGCTGTAGGCTATGTGGATAATAGGGATTGGATGAGTTCTATCATGTAATTGAATAATATTGTTAGGGCATGGTGCCTAGTATCTCTATTAGTGCTATTTGACTTTGTTGCAACTTGTTGTGCTTAATGCTTGTCACTAGGGCCCGAGTGCCATGATCTCAGACCTGAACTTATTATTGAATCATTATGATACTATTGTTTGTGATCTTATCTGCAAGTTGTGTACACATATCATTGTCCGACCCAAAGGCCCCAAAGTGACAGAAATTGGGACAACCGGAGGGGATGGCTGTGATGTGAGGATCACATGTGTTCATGGAGTGTTAATGCTTTGCTCCGGTGCTCTATTAAAAGGAGCACCTTAATTGCCAGTAGTTCCCTAGAGGCCCTGCTGCAAGGGGCTGGCAGGACAAAAGATGTTGTGCAAGTTCTCATTGCGAGCACGCATGACTATATATGGAGCACATGTCTATGATTGTTTAGTATTTGGATGCTTATTCTTATTTATCTCCAATTGCCCTAGATCATGAAGTTACATGTTTAGACTTGTCCATGCAATACCCGTCCATCCATCCCTATGCCTACTGCACTCACATCCTACTGTTTGCTACTACTGTTACTATTGCTCCTATTTTGCTGCTGTTGTTGCTTTGCTGTTCCTACTATAGACTGTTGCTACTGAAAAAATTCTGTGAGTAAGAACTATTTCCAGGTGTAGCTGAATTGACAACTCAGTTGTTAAGGCTTGCAAGTATTCTTTGGCTCCCCTTGTGTAGAATCAATAAATTGGGTAATACTACCCTCGAAGACTATTGCAATCCCCTATACTTGTGGGTCATCAGTTGGTGTCACGCTGACGTCATGGTGACGTCAGCAGGGCGCAGTCAACAAGTCAATCCTCGGCCTAACCCACTCCACACACGTGGATGCTAAGGTGGCCCTGGGCCCCTCTGTCAGCGACTGTGGCTAGGGGCAGCATCTGTGCAAAAAATGATTTCAAGTGATTATTTTCATTTAAGAAAATATAATCAATATTATAAATACAATAACTACTATTCTGTAATTCGGAAATACAAATAATATATCAAAATTTGTAGAAAAAAGATTTATCATTTAAATGTATTGTCACACATTATCATCTTACTTAACTAAATGTTTATTATTTAGTAAATATTTTATAATTAATAAAAGTTAGAAAATTGATTTTTTAATATTTGTAAATGAGAAAAATATAAATAAGATAATAAAATTCTTAGGAAAAATGAGATATACAATTATAAACTATAATCATGCATTGTTATGCAAATTAACTAAATATTTATTATTTATTAAGTATTTTATAAAGTAATAAAACAAATAAAAAATATATATTATTATTTAAAAATCATAAATTACATGTAATATGTCAAAATGATCACTAAAATAATAACTACATGTTAAAATTACAATACTCCACATTTGAAGCAAGTAAAAAATTTAATACTCTATTAGCTTGAATTTAACATGTTTCTTTTATAAATAATTCATAAAAGTGTATATAAAATTGCCAATATTCTTAATATTGTACATTTAAGGTCTAACAGTAAGTATTGGTCTTACTTGTTGCTAATATGAAGTAAAAATAATTTAAAACAGCTTAATTGCAAATTTTCCAAAATCAACATTCCAAGGTAAATGTAAAATAACTCCCAAAAGGATTTATCAATTATAAAATCATAATAAATAAAGTTTTGACTTATTAAACATTCTCCCTATCATTTATTATACAAGTAATGAATTCACGTAACACGTAAAAAATAATTCTTAAGTTGTTTAAGTAATATCATTTCTATATTCATAAAATATGATCCCTATTTCCTAAGTAGAAAAAATTAATTCATTCACTTATAATCTTAAGAAGGAACCACTCAAATAAAGTCAAATGATACTTTTATTCCATCTTTATGAAGCACTATGAAATGAACAACATACAATGTCCTCTCAAATTCAAGACATATAAGTCAACACTACAAGTGTGGTAATTATTCAAATGTAGTAATGCTTTCTTCCTTGATAATTATAGTTAGTAAAAAAACTAAAAGTGTTAATTTAAGTTAAATGCTTTTACTTTGTAAAGTATGCCTTTCTTCAGAAGTTATTATTTTTAGATAGATTCAAAGTAATTCTTAAGCATTTCCAAAAAAAAGACTTTAATGGGTTAACAATCTCTACATTAGAAGTCTCTGGATAACATTCCACACTTGAGTGCTTTATTATTGTATACTAATTATTATATTTACTTATTGCTTCACATGCACTCACAAACCTTAATAAGAAGCACAAGTGTGAAATTTATCTAAAAGGGCAACACATTCTAAAGAAACCATTTCCAGTTCCCAAACCCTAGTTCATCAACGTTTATCCCGGGGATTCGAGTTTATCAAATTTCATTATATTACTTATGCATAATGGCATCTTGCTTCTTTAAACATTAGTCCTTACCGGACCAGTGATGCTGATTTCAGATAATGGATCTTCTACTGTCTCAAAGACCATGAGTGCATAATCTTGCAATCACAAAAGGAAAGTTCACACTTGCTCATGTACTTTGGTTATTTTCTATGAAGTATTTCCAAATCCAATGTTATCATCACCTGCATTTTAAAAAGGTCAAAAACACTATTTCCTAATGATATGATTATGGGTTATTTACCAAGAGGTAATAACCTACTATGAAAAGTAACATATTATCTAGGACTTAACAACCAATTTAGCCAGTGATTATTGTGCCGTATAATACGCGTTAACCATGAGATTTGGAATGAGATGGAGAAGTCAGCTAGATCTTCTTCCTTTCACATGAACGGACAACCTTATCGTGAGGCTATATATTCCCTGTGAGGACTCGGCACAAAGGTGGTACCCCTCAGCTCCCCGCGATATTGGTGTTTACATTATCCGTGAGGGGCTATCGAAGGTATTTCTGCCACTTCGATGGGGGTTGCCAGGGACATGATCTGCTCACTGGAGTCTCCAAGGGGTTACCGGGCTAATATCTTCCAATATGGGGGTTAACAGGGGTATTTTTGCTTGGAGAGCCGTGTTCCATGTGGGATCACGGAGAAGGGAGGTGATTGGATTGGATCCTTATACCGGGCCTCATACCAAGGAAGTGTGAACATGTTGGACGCTTGGATGTGCAACATGGTTAAGGATCTATTATGTGTAAAGTAACACACCTCTGCAAAGTGTAATAATTGTGACATGTTACTCTCTGTTCCTAGAAGGAGCTACGAACGCGGTAGGAAAGGGACTCCATGAAGTTCTGGTAAACCTGTGAAGGCTGGCGGACATATCTTTTTTGAATAAAAGCAACATTTGAAGAAATGCTTAAGAAAACCTGCCTAGCTGATGGCAACAAAGGATGCCACTTTTTGTTGGAACTCCAAGTGCAGAGTATTGCATCAAGCGTCTTTTCCCCACAAGGGTGACTCGAGGTTTTATATCGAACTCTCGGGGAATTGTCTATGAAAGGATGTTTGTCTTCTCCTCTTCAAGAAACCTATAAGTAAAATAAAATGTCTTGTGTCCCCAACTCCACCAAGTGGTTGTCAAGCACAAGGTTTCATATTATTAATATGAAATAAAATATAAAACAATGTAAAGTAAAGCAAACAAATATAAAGTAATGCAAACTGGATGATATGGAAGATAGTAGAGTTGTTTTTGGGTTTTTCTGAGTGATTGCAAATAGAGAAAGTATTTTTATATTTTCTAAATATTTAATTGCTGAAAATAAAAAGGATAGTAGATGCAATATATATAGGTGTTTCTTATGATAAAGATCGAACCGGGGTTCATGGCTTCACTTGTCTATTCTCTTTTTAGGTTGTGGTGATCACAAAATAATTTATCAATGATAAAGACTCATGGAATTTTCTACATGTGCTTGATAAAATAATTAATATGGGCATCACGTTCATCTCTCTCTTATACTCCTCAACAAAGGGAAATCTCCATGCAATCTTGAATTAAGAACAAATCAGAGTATAACTTTAAGCAATAGTACATGATGTTTGAAACACAAATATGCTACCTTGATCTAACAAGGTTATCACACTATCACGTGATAACTATAGCACATGATTTCACTTTATCCCTAGTGAGGCAGCAAAATAAAGGTAAAAACCAAAGTAGATCTTGAATATTATTTGTCACAATTAAATCTCCATCATCATGCTATTCCATCTAACACACACTTCTTCCCATACAAGTTCTTGCATACAAGTTGGATCAAAATAAGAAAGTAAGAACACGGTACATGATATGCATCTATCAAAACATATTACACAAAATAGATTCCAATCTCAAAAATCAAATCATATAATAAAGATCCACCACATAGAAATTACAAATATAACCATAATCATGTAGAGCAGCTCATATGGTACTAGATTTATGGAGAACGAGAGAGGGAGATATATCAAGCTACTGCCACAAACCCATAGACCGGAGGTGGACTACTCCCTCTTCATCATGGTGATGATGCTGGAGATGTTGGAGATCTCCCCGGAGGTGGCTCCGGCAGATTTACCCCCTCCAATCTTCACCGTATTTGACTCTATCTGGTAGTGCTTTTGCCTCTGGTGTGTTCTGGTGTATCCCGTCCCGAGGATGCCCCGGGGGTCCTTATATATGGATTTTTAGGTCAAGAGAAGTCAGTGGGCAAAAGAATCAAGGCGATCAGATGGCCGAGGAGGAAACAAGCATGGGTGGCGCGCCCACCATGCTTGGGCATGCCACCTGGGCTCGTTTGGCCCTCCCAGTGAGATTCTCGTGCTCTTATCGTGGATAAATATTGGCATTTCCAAAATTTTAGGTCCAATTGACTTTGTTAAGGTCCCGAAACATCAAAAACATTAAAACAAGGATTTTCTGCCCTATAGGGTTATAACCAAAATAAAGGGGATCATTGGTAAATCCCCCAAAATCAATATAAAATAGGGATATAACATTATATATGATGCAAATATGTGTAAAAACATGTTAATGATGGAAATGCGTCAACGCACAGTGCTTCGTCGGGAAACCCCAAGAGCAAGGTGTGATGCAGCATGGCAGCAAGTTTTCCCTCATTAAGAAACCAAGGTTATCGAACCAGTAGGAGGAAGAAAACGTCACACAGGTGTTGCAAGCAACGTGGAAACCTGCACAACACAAACTCAAGATTTTTCCCCAACGAATTAGTGAGGTTGTCAAGCTCACCGGTTTGCTGTAAGAAATGATTAAAAGTATGGTGTGGAAGGTGATGATGGTTTGCAGCAAGTAAACAAGTAACAGTAGAAGATGTATCAATGGTAAATATTGGACCGGGGTCCATAGTTCACTAGAGGTGCTCTCCTTAGATAAACAACATGGTATGAAGGGTAAACAAATTACAGCAGGGCAATTGATAGGAACTGAGAAAGGCATAACAGTGCAATACCAGACAAAAAGATCCTATGAGATTCGATTGGGCAATACAACAATATACATAGACCTCCATCCAACTGCATCTATGACTAGAAGTCCACCTTCAGGTTATCATCCGAACCCCCTCCAGTATTAAGTTGCAAGCAACAGACAACTGCTTTAAGCAAAGTGTGTAAGGTAAACAATCCATTTGTTCCATGAACAAGAGACCGTTGTTTTCTCCCTAGTGGCAACAACACACCTATAACCGAAGAGATTCCTGTCACTTCCCTTGTAAACTAGAGGCATCAACCCACTATCGAGCATAAATACCCCCTCTTGGAGTCACTAGCAACTACTTGGCCAAGATAGCTACTAACAACGAAGATCATGCAAGATCACAAACAACACAGACATGATAGTATCAAATATACAAAACCATTAATCAATCTGACATAGTAATCTCAATATCCATCGGATCCCCGCAAACACAACATGCATGATTACAAATAGATTAGATCTTGATCATGAACGGAGGAGCTCACAAGATCTATACATAAAAGCACAAGGAGGAGATACAACCATCTAGCTACTACATGGAACCATAGTCCAAGTAGGTTTCCCCTCAGGCAGGGTGCCGGGAAGAACTTCAGATCCCCCCGATCTAGGGACGACGGTGGCGGCGGCTACAGAAGGTTTCGTGGAGTTTTGATCGGGTTCCTAGGGTTTCTGCATCGAGGGCTTCTTATAGGCAAAGAGGTGAGGCTGGGAGGCGATTAGAGGGCCCACACCCTGACCAGGCGCGGGCCCACCCTGGACACGCCTAGGGGCTGTGGCAGCCCTGGCTCGCCTCTCCGTCTCCCCTCTAGACTTTGTGTCGCCCACGGTAAAATATTGACTTTGGCTTTTGTCCCGTCCAATTCCGAGAATATTGATTTTCTGCCTTTCTGGAACCAAAAACAGAAGAAAACAGGCAACTGGCACTGTGGCAACTTGTTAATAGGTTAGTTCCAGAAAAGATATAAAAACACCTCAAAGTGTAGACAAAGCAAAGCAAAGTAGATACTAAACAAGCATGGATCATCAAAAATTATAGATACGTTTCCGACGTATCAAGCATCCCCAAGCTTAACTCCTGCTCGTCCTCGAGTAGGTAAGTGATAAAAAGAATAATTTTTGAGGTGACATGCACCATCAAAACCAAGATCAAACCATTTGCAAGCATTGAAAGATGGGATCAAAGAACTCTAAACATGTGCATGAAATATGGAGTTCTAACCATAGGACAAAGTAACTAAGCATGCAACATGAAAGGCTACAAACAAAGATCATGAATAACATGCATTGAAAAAAGTTTGTTTGTTTCACATACAGAAAACATGGCATAGTGGTAATCAGCTTGTCCCTCATAGATTATCAAATAGATGCATAGGACACATTCAACGTTTATAAGAGTGACTAGATACAAATAGCACAAGAACAAGTAATATCACAATATGCATCAATCAATAAGTTTTGGGACACTGCACACAGAATGGCAACTATGCTTTCTTAATGGTGCCTAAAGGTAGAAGGTGGAGACTCAATATAATAGTGGAACAATGACCCTTCATAAAGGGAAGAAGGGATTTCAAGTTTCAAAAAGAGCTTCCAAAAATTATGGTACTTGTTAGCTTTCAGCCCTCATGGCCCCTATCATAAGCATCTTGAAGTGATTAAGGTTAAAGTGAACAAACTATGGAGTATATGCTTGACAAAGTATAAGTTGGCAATCTCATGTCTCTTGAATACGAGGGTCACACCTCATGCTACTCAACTTCAGTCACATGTAAGTTCTTGTCATAGTAAGTACATGTGTATCATAGAGAACCACCAACGGGGTACCCCTTGCACATGGTACATGAGCTATCCCATAACCAAAATGACAAGGCAAGCAGACAATGAGCATCTCGGCGATATTTTTATTTACTATGTGCATAGATTTTTATTGAGGATGCTTCACAGATTGCTCATTATGGTGATGCTGCAAGTTTCCACCATGATTAGGCATGGCTTAGGCTAGCGGCCCAGGCGTTTCTCTAACACAAAATACATAACTCCGTGGACTTACAAGCTCCCTCTTTATTTCACATCCGTGACATCGATAGACAAAAGAGCATGATATCAACTGTGTACAAAGTACAAGTTCAATGTTGAAAATGTTCCCCATGACAGCATGGTTCTGCTAATTCCAACGTATAAGTGCAAGCATATACAACATAGACGACACAATGGTTCAAGTTTATTAGGGGCAAAAAATATAAAGTGTGCCATCAAGTTCGTGAGGGCTTTAATTACTAAGTTTTCACATAACAAAATACTTTTTAAATGGAAGATAGCTAAAACAAGGATATACTTGGAATGGTGTAACACACCATGCATAGGAGTTTATAGTGGACACTTTGGAATAAATTGGTTTCTTGGGAGTTGGAGGCATGAGTAGAGCTTACTCATACAAGTGGAGGCTAGCAAAAGACTGGGAGCAACCAACTAAGAGAGAAATAATGGCCATAATCATGCAGAGATACAAAACATTACTAATCAAAGCATAGAGTGGTAGTACAAGTCAAGGACTAGATGATCATAGAGGCTATTGTGACTTGTTCATATTCATAACATGGTGTGAGCATGTGCCAAGTCAACCCAAACAAAGCATCAAAGAAGAATACCACAATACTATGTTTTTGTATGCTAAAACAATGCATGATTATTTCAAGGCACACTAAGCAATCCCAATTGTTTGGTACAGGACATGCTATAGCAATAATCACTAAGCATAAGGTTAAAAAAACACCTATCATGTCATGCTAAAGTCTAAGTCACAGTCAATGAAAGCTCCTCTTGCACTTTAAAGCAGAAACTTCCTACTCCTTTCCAACACCAATCAACTTATTTGAAACAACACAGCGACAACGGGGGTCCAAACTGAAGGGAATATGCCCGAGAGGCAATAATAAAGTGGTTATTATCGTATTCCTTATGTATGATAAATGTTTATTTTTCATGATATAATTGTATTAATACAGAAACGTTAATACATGTGTGTTTAATAAACAAACAGAGAGTTCCTAGTTATGCCTCATAAACTAGCTCGTTGATTAACAAGATGATCACAGTTTGCTGATCATAGACATTGGATGTTCTTAATAACGAGATCACAACATTAGTGTAATGATGTGATGAACATTCATCCGAAGTATAGCATTACGATCAAAGTCATTGAGTTTATATTGCTATAAACAACTTACGAAGTGATCCTAATCCTTAGACCATGAGATCATGTCAATCACTAACACCGGAAGAGTTTCTTGATGACATCAAACGTCACACCGTAACTGGGTGATTATAAAGATGGCTTAAAAACTACTAAAGTGTTATGTTGAGGCTCATGGATCAATAGTGGAATTTGTTCATCCCAATGACAGATAGATATACTCTGGGCCCTCTTGGTGATATCACATTGGTTAGCTTGCAAGCAAGTGATTTGATCACTAGAATGTTATATCACGGGAACGAGAAAAGAGTGCATGTCGGTAACGAGATCAAACTAGGTATGGAGATACCGATGATCGAATCTCGGACATGTAATATATCGTGAAACAAAGGGATTAAGATAGTAGCGTAAAAGGTTCCGACGATCACAAGAAAGTCATCGTTGAATGTGTGGGAGTCAGTATGGATCTCCAGGTCCTGCTTCTGATTATTGATTGGAGAAGGGTCTCGATCATGCCCGCATTATTCGCGAACCGTAGGGTGGAACACTTGAGGGACACTGACATCCAATTGGATCAAAAGTTTCATGCCGGAAAGAATAACAAGCACAGGAATTTATTTCACTAGACACCGAAACTGTTTCGATTGAAATTGCTGAAACTGGTTCTGCATGTGATATTGAATACTATCAAGGGGTTTTATTTGAATGTTTGTTAATTAAAGTAATTAACAAAATTCTGAATAAATAAATAAATAAAAGAGTTTTATTTAAATGAGAGCTTGCATTAAATTTGGTGGAAGTTTAATGCATGTGAGTGGATTTTTGAGTGGAGGCTCTTTTATGGGAGTGGAGGCTTTTCATTTTGAGTGGGAGCTCCACCCACATGAATGTGGAAGAGGTGGGGGCATCCACCATGGCTGGCTCCATGCCCCTTGGGGTGCCCCCCTCTACCTATACAAGCCTCCCTCTCATCCTCTCAAAGCACACCTCCTCGTGAAGGATCTCTCTCTCCCTCTAGAATTTATCCCCATGGTCTCGGACTAGCGAGATACATGTTCCCGGTGGCTATTTGGAAAGAAAGGGTTGTGCTTCCGCTGCATCACTGGAGCGAGGAGGCGGAGGTTGCTCGGTGTCTTGTATATGTGTGCGAGAACGGATGAGATGCTGTTTTGTGGCGCTAGGACTTCCTCTCGATCTTGAGATCGGCAAGAGATCGTCTACATCAACCACGAGTTTAACTTGGTAATCTTTGTCGGTCTTCAAGGGTATGTTCTCTACGGATGTATATCCGCCCGTTGCTTATATCTAGTAGATAGATCTTGGTACATAGTTGTTCCCATCGTAGGAATTTTTTTGTTTTCTATGATGCGAACCCTACAGTGGTATCAGAGCCGGATATATGCGTAGATGCTTTGCACGGGTAGTACACATATGAGTATGTGGGCGATGATGATCATTTTATTGCTTCTTAGTTGTACTTTGGATATTGGTGGCATAGTGGGATGAAGCGTCCCGGACAAACTTTACATGTCCTCGCACATGAGACCTGTTCCATGCTTGACATGCAACTAGTTTTGCATAAGTGGCTAGCGGGCATCTGTCTCTCCTAGTATAGTCAATATCTAATTTGCAACGAGTTGTCAACAATTTGGTTATCCTTGTTGTGGTTCATGTTCGTAGGTAAGAATGGTTCTATCTTCGAAAGCCCTAAGCCACGTAAAACTTGCAATGGATAAATTAGAGGCGTCTAGTTTAGATTGTTGATGGGCTAGTGTTATGATATGGTGATGTTGTAAGTAGAAGTATGAGTTGATACTCTTACAACACACATAACGTGTAGGTTCCATAGACCTTGGCCTTACACACAGAGGTATGATAGAGATCATACCACGGTGCACATGATGGAGATCATATGCGGGAACCATATCATTTCACTTATAAACATGTGATGTTTGATTGCATCTTATATTGCTTGTTTGGCATTTTATTAGCATAATAAGATGATCGCTCATTTAGATATCAAGATAAGAATGTGTTCTTCCTTAAGTATGCACCGACAATGTTTCGTCGCTTCAAGACATCACGTGATGATCAGGTGTACTTGAATCCACGAAAATATCTCGGGTGTAAGACAGTTACACACGGGAATACTAAGGTTCTTACTTGGCGAGCCTAGCATGTATAGACATGGCCTCGGAACACGGACCGAAAGGTTAAGCATGAGTCATATGTTTTGATATGATGACCATATGGATGCTCGCCTTTGAAGCTACACCGACTCACGTGATGATCGGACTTGGTGTAGTGGATTTGGTTCATGTAATCACCAAAAAGGCACGAGGGATGTTATTTTTGAGTGGGAGTTCATTTCTAATTTGGATTAGTAGAACTCAATTTATCATAAATTAAATCAAGGTGAATTTGCATAATTTGTTGTAGTCATTGGCATTTGTTCACCACCTTATGCATAGTTGTAATTGAGATAATAGAACTATAGAATTCTGGATATATACTTTACGAACTAGTATCGTATTGTGTTGAGTGTCAATCTAAAGTTTAAAGTCCTATTGCAAACTTTCAGCAAACTCTGTTTACTCCGTGAAGTTTAATAATTAGTATTAAATCAAGAGTAACAATTCCAGTGTTAGTATCTTAAGTATCATGTTTGCCTCCATGATTCTTGATTGTTTTAATATCAAGTTTATCTAGGAGCTGGAAGAATTGTTTCAGAAACCATCATGTGTGGCAGATATAACGATATCTGAAACAATGTTTTGGTTGCAATATGATAGAGTATAATTTATGTTCTCATATTGGATGAGAATTTACGAAGGTTGGAGATGCTAGACATCCTAATCATCCAAAAGGGTTTTGGAAAGTAATGTTATACTCACGATTCGCCTTTATAAGCTACAGTAGCTTGATCATGAAAGTCGTCATGATAAGGATGAATAGAAGATGTATGTAAAGTGTTTACTACACTAAAAGGATTACTAAAGAATGGATTTTGAAAGAACACCGATCATTTTGATGATGGTGATCTACTTTAAAGTGCAAATCCAAAGGTATTATTATTTGAATATACACGTTTTGGACTATGTGTCATGTATATGGCGCCACTTTTGATGTTGATAGGTTCTTTTAAAAGGAAAAAGGAAATGCTGAAAGAGAATCTATAAAATATATTTGGCAGAAAAGAAAAGATTGGAAATATCCAATTTAGGTATATGGATGATATACATGTTATGGTTGTATTCTTTGCTTGTTAAACAATGTGGTTCTTGGGTATTGGATACCGAATTGGTTGGTATGAAATTTCATACGGAACGATGCAATTCATAAACCACAATGGCCTAAATAACTAGCAAGAGAATATATGATGATGTTCATAGAAAATAAACAAACCATTGTTTGTATTTCTCGTTGACATCAAATCTTGACTTCAAGATTTGTTTTAATAATTGTTATTTAAATCATGTATTATGAGAACAAAGGTTGTACAAATAATTACTGTATTCCATATAAGATGGATGATTTACAAATCTAGTTGGAGAAATCACATCCATAAAAACTAATGCTAAAATGTCGCAAGATAAATGATTGAAAGATAACTTACGAAGTGACATCGCCGTTTAAGTTATAGTGGAAAGAAAACAAGAAGAATATCCATTTTCATGGATTTTTGGAGTCTTTGATTTGATCAAATGACACTTGTGAGACTTTTCTCGAGATAATTAAAGCTTCGTTCAAAGGCCAAAGAAGAACGAACGACTAAAATATTGGAATTTATACATATCGATGTATGTAGTCCATTATGTATAGTCGTAAGCGATGGATTTCAACTTCATATGCTTTCTCCAGAAATTTGAGTGAATGTTCACTTAATGAGAAAGAAGTATGAAATATTTGAAAACGTTCAACGACTTTCAAGATGAAGTGGAAAATCATTGTAACAAGAAAATAAATGGTTTATGATTTTATCATAAGGGATTTATTTGACTTACAAGTGTAACAAGAAAAATAAATGAATTATGATTTATCATAAAGGGATTTATTTGAGTTGCAAGTTTAGCAAAACACCTAGATTTACATCTCCCGAAACACCATAGGAGTATGGAGTGTTTGAGATTTGTAATGAAACCTTGTTTGACATGGTTGGATCAAAGGTGTTATTTATAAAACTGCCATTATGTTTTAAAAGATTAAAGCTTTAGAGACTACTGCTTTTACACCGAAAAGAGCTCCATATTGATCCGTTGAAATGACACCATATGAGTTATGTTGTGGGGTAAAACCCAAGTTGTCATTTCTTAAATTTTGGTATGCTAGACATAAGTAAGATATTTACAACCGAAGTCGGATGAGCATGTCTTTGTAGGTTATTTCGAATAACCATTGGATATTCTTCCATAACACCGAGGACAAAAGGGTTTGTCGCTTGAAATGTGAAGTTTCTTGACATAGAAGTTTTTCATAAAAGGTTAAGTGGGAGGACAATAGAACTGTAATAAGGTTAACGAACCTTATCTATATGTGCTGAGTTGCACAGCGCCGGAAAATGTTCCAGAGGCAGCCAGAATGCTCATGGATCACGTGCCTCAAAGTTTGCGGTCATGGAGGTCTAAGTTCCTATTGAACCAAGTAGGTCGGATAAACAATCAAATGTTGAGATTTGAGAGTAAGTCATTATTGTTTGACAATGATGAACCAACTACATGCAAAGAAGCGATGATGAGCCCTGACTCTGTCAAATGGATTGAAGCCATAAAATCCGTGATAGTTCCATACACAAGAAATCAAGTTTTGAACTTGGAAGACCCTCCGGAAAGGTGTAAAAACCTATCGGTCGTATTTGGATCTATAAAAAAACAGACATGGATGTTTCACATCTATGAAATATTCAACATGTCATAAAGTATTTGATGACAATGTTCAAGTAGTTGACTATGACAAGATTTGATCTTTCATAGCGATATTGAATCTGGACGAATTAAAGTAGCAACCACTACATATAATTTGGTATATGGTAGATGAATAAACAAAACAAAGTTCTTCTAATAGAATGGTTACCTAGGACGTGTACATGACATGGTACAAAGGGTTTTGTTAATTCAAAGGATGCTAAAAGGGCATACAAACTTCAATGGTTGAAGTAACCATCGCGGAGTTGGAATCTTCACCGTGATGAAAAGGAGTTTTCATCAGGAGACGATGAAGATGCTTGCATTTGCAAGAAATTAAGTGGGAGCGCTGAGACATATTTCTAATACATTATATGGAGGACATCTTGTTGATTAGAAATGATGTAATTTTTATTGACAAAAGTTAAGAATTTCATTTGATGAAAGACTTAGGCCTAACCCGAATATTTAGCATGAATGTCTATAGTGGATAGACTGTGACGCTAATATGGTTATGCCAAACGTACATATATGAGATATTAAAGGAGTTCAATATAGAAACGACAAGAAAAGGTTCTTTTCGCATGGAAAGGAATTGAATCAAGATTCAAGTGTATCATCACTTGATAAGTGAAACAAGATTCAAGTGCTTTGACACTTGATGAGTGAAATCACGAGAATGTTTTGATCAATCATACCATGATATGTACACATCCAGATATGTCCTATGCTCTAAGTGTTATGAACATATACCAGAACGAATCATAAAATGATCATTGGACGATAGTAAGGACATTCTTATGATCTTTTGGAAGAACTAAGAATATATTTGTGTAGAGGTGACAAACAATTACAAATAGTCCATTGTAAAGCGTTATATTGATACTAGTTTTTTCACAAGATACAAATTAAGTTTATCTCAATTTAAACTATGGGTGGCACAATGAAGTGGAAAGAAAGTTTCCATGATGGATTTGGATGAATTCCAAAGTTAAGACATTGTGACGGATACTACAACAAAAGGCTAAGTATATGGCTGCTATAGTAGTAGCAAAGGAGGGAATTTGTGTCAAGTAGTTTGTTATCAAACTAAGGTGTGGTTTTGTAACATCCCTAAAATCATAATTTCAAAGTTTGCATATCATTCATGCATGCATATAGATTTGAGATCAAATTTCAAACTCATTTCAGAAAAACAGAAGCACTTGGTACTATGATTTTATGTGAACAGATTTAAATCAAATGGCTATCCCCATTTGAAAGTTTGGTTGTTTATAAACCAAGTTTGTTGCCTTCTATGAAGATAGGTTTAAGTGTAGAATTTAAACCAAGTTTTCAAATTGGGAAATAGGTTCAAAAACTATTTTTCAAATTTTGCAAACCAGGTGCCAAGTTTCTGATATTTTGATCCCCAAGCTTGACCAAGCCTTTGCAAAGCAACCACATGATCTTATGCCTATATTTGAGACTACTGTTCACTGCAAAGATCCCATGAAAATTTGAATTCAAATTGAACTTGAAATCATTTGAAAATCTATTCAGAAAATCGAAACAGAAAAAGAAAACAGGCAAACAAATGAAAAAGGCCGAGCGCTGCCATTTTAGCCCAGCAACGGAGCAGGCCCAGCAAGCCCACCCGGGACATCTCTTTTCTTCTCTCACGCGCGAGCACACCCATTCAGCCACTGACGTCCAGACCCCACGCCCCTTCGGTTTATTTCGCTGACCAGCGGGCCCCGTCCACGTCACCCTCGTCTTCCTCAAACCACGCTCGCGACCACGTCGCGGCTGCTGTCAAGGCCGGTAATGGCGCGGTGTAATTGCCCATTATTTCGCAAGCGTTTCCTGTCGCACCTAGGCTTACTTAAACCCCTCTGCCCCGCAAGCATTTCCCCTCCCTCTCCTCGCTCACTCCGCCACCAGGCTGCACGCAATTGCCCTCGAAACCCCGCAGTACCGACAACTCCGGCGGCCAATTACGGTGAGCCTCGACCACCCCTCTCTCTCTGGTTTAAACGAGGATGTTCGGAATGATCTCGCGCTTACGCTGATACCTTCCTTTTGCCTGCTTGTGACCCAGGTCGTCGTCTCCGTTCGCGACTGAAACCACCTGCGCCGCCGATAAACTCCGGCGACCAATTAAGGTAAAACCCGAGCGCCCCTTGCCCCCTCCTTCACGCGAGCTTGTTCGCCTATGTATTGCGCAAATCCTGATGCCACTGGTTCGTGCTAGGGCGACGTCAAACCTCGGCAAGGACCACGACTGCAAGCTACCGACGCCGCCCGTTACTCCGACGAGTTCCTGCGACCGTGCCAGCGCGCCCCTTCGCAAACCAACACCACGTCGAGCTTCAGCACGCCACAGCGGATCCGGTAAGCGCCTCCCTTCCTTCCCAGGCGACCTAGAGCGCCAGCACCGCCGCGGTCAGACGCGCCGCCGCCAGTCAACGCCGCTAGCGCCGCCCGTGTATGGTCAGGACGATTAGGAGCGTCAGATGTAGATCCTACGGCGTAGATTAGAACGTGGGCGAAGAGGTAAGCACGCGTCTGAGCCGCCAGATCTCACTTAGATCCTACGGTCCGCGTTGGTCGATCCAAACGAATCGGTACGCGCCAATAATACTACGACACGTGGCTAGGGTTGATTCAAAAACAGAATTCAAAAACAGAATTTGATCCAGATTTCAAATGGCTATAACTTGAGATTCCCACGTTAGATTTTTGCAAATTTTATATCGTTGGAATCAGTGAATCAAGGCCTTTCTGAATCTGCAATGTGTTTAACAAATAGTATCTGTTAAAACGACTTTGTATGCAGAAACATGTTTAGGTCCATTTTGGGCATAGTTTTTGTTTAGCAAATTGTTTTAGGGCTAAATAAGTTTGGTTAGCAAACTTTTTGGCTTGGTTATGTTTCTGTTTCATGCACTTGCTTGGTAGAGTTTTCAAAAAATCATCACTTAGCATTTTCTTGCATGCATGCATTCATATTTTTGCTTGTATATGAATTGTATGTAGTTGTGTGTTGCAAAATTCTTGTGTAGATTTTGCTAGTGACTGTGATTGTGAAGAGTGCCACTCTCCCCATTACCAAGGCAAGTGATACTACATGATATTTCCACCCTTTATTTTGAATAAGCATTAGAATTATTTTGCTAAGTCTTGCATGCTACTTTTGCCAAATGCTATGTTGGGAAATCCTATGTAGTGTAGAATTGTAGAATTGCTAGGGAATTTTCCTAAGTTAAGTTACTATGCCATGCTTAGCCTAGCTAGTAGAAAACAAGGGTTGGTAAAGAATGTACATGCTATGATGAAATAATTCTAAGTCCTTTGGGACTCATGCTTTTCTTAATAAAACAACTAAGTCAATGAACTTCCTGGGTGGAATGGGACTTGAATGGTGGTTTTTGGTTGAGTGGTTACACAAGGCCATGGATTTGGCTTGTGTATCTCACTTGTGGTATGCCACCCAGGCACAAAGGGATTTGGAGGCCAAGTGTTGAGAAAGCTTACAGTGCAACCACTTGGCAATATGGGCTCTGCCTTGATCATATAGGTTGCTAGAACTTAGTCATTTGGACAGTTGGTGGTAGTGGGATGATAGGTTGGAACGCGTCCATTTGACTAAGGAAAGGCTTCTGAAAGGTCCTGTCTTGGGAAACCAAGTCTGGTGGGGAAAGTGCACAACCTCTGCAGATGGAAAATCTAAGTACTTAGCCAAGTCCATGGCAATGGACAGCTTGAGCATCAAGAAATGGAAGCTACAAGAATCTCATCACTCCAACTTCTAAGTAAAACTTGTGGGTGAACAAGGGGGAAGGACCCCAATGTCTATTGGTGGTTCTTGGGAAGTTTTTGATAAAGAAAAACTTAGTGATTACAACTAATAGGGAAAACCTATTTTCAAGCAAAGCAAGCCAAGCTACACTTAGCCAAAATGCATATAGTAATATAGCCCACTTAAAATTTACTAAGGTATCACTTGCCAATACTATTCCAAAGTATTAACCCTCTGTGGCTGTAACTTGTAATGTTGCAGGTTACTCCGATGATGACTAGGAGTCATGAGTCTACACTCAACATGCTTGCATGTGGCACATGAAGATGAAGACTTATGCTTATTTACTAATTCCAAGAACTCTTGTATTAGGCCTATGGCCCTGAGTTGTAAAAGACTATGTTTTATCTCTGGAATGAATGTAATAAATGACCTTTGTATCTGTGTACTTCATCTTAAACTGTGAATGCTAGCAATGATCCAGGGACTAGCATTGCAATCACAGGGATCCTTTTCCTTTACAAAGGAGGGATCTTACAGGTTCGCAACGGGCTAAAACTAAAGATATATTGTATGACAATAGTATCGACGTGATTTAACCCCAAGGAACTAAAGGTCTCACCAAAAGACAAAATTTATACAATGCCATCTCATTGGAAAATGAGTGATGCGTGGAGACGCAAAAACATGCAAATACACACGGACCTGAAAGCGTCAGATCCGTAGATTATGTTAACTACTTGCAATTGAGTATACGGAACACCAGAAAGCCATAGGTGTTCAATACGCAAAGTTTTTAAACTAGATTATTGTCTCTAGTGCAAGTGGGAGACTGAAGGGAATATGCCCGAGAGGCAATAATAAAGTGGTTATTATCGTATTCCTTATTTATGATAAATGTTTATTTTGCATGCTATAATTGTATTAATACAGAAACATTAATACATGTGTGTTTAATAAACAAACAGAGAGTTCCTAGTTATGCCTCTCTCATAAAATAGCTCGTTGATTAACAAGATGATCACATTTTCCTGATCATAGACATTGGATGTTGTTAATAACAATATCACAACATTAGTGTAATGATGTGATGAACATTCATCCGAAGTATAGCATTACGATCAAAGTCATTGAGTTTATATTGCTATAAACAACTTACGAAGTGATCCTAAGCCTTAGACCATGAGATCATGTCAATCACTAACACCGGAAGAGTTTCTTGATGACATCAAACGTCACACCGTAACTGGGTGATTATAAAGATGGCTTCAAAACTACTAAAGTGTTATGTTGAGGCTCATGGATCAAGAGTGGAATTTTTTCATCCCAATGACATATAGATATACTCTGGGCCCTCTCGGTGATATCACATTGGTTAGCTTGCAAGCAAGTGATTTAATCACTAGAATGTTATATCACGGGAATGAGAAAAGAGTGCATGTCGGTAACGAGATCAAACTAGGTATGGAGATACCGATGATTGAATCTCGGACATGTAATATATCGTGAAACAAAGGGACTAAGATACTAACGTAAAAGGTTCCGACGATCACAGGAAAGTCATCGTTGAATGTGTGGGAGTCAGTATGGATCTCCAGGTCCCGCTTCTAATTATTGATCGGAGAAGGGTCTCGATCATGTCCGCATTATTCGTGAACCGTAGGGTGGCACACTTGAGGGACACTGACATCCAATTGGAGCAAAAGTTTCATGCCGGAAAAAATAACAAGCGTAGGAATTTATTTCACTAGACACCGAACCTGTTTCGGTTGAAATTGCTGAAACTGGTTCTGCATGTGAAATTGAATACTAGCAAGGGGTTTTATGTGAATGTTTGTTAATTAAAGTAATTAACAAAATTCTGAATAAATAAATAAAAGAGTTTTATTTAAATGAGAGCTTGCATTAAATTTGGTGAAAATTTAATGCATGTGAGTGGATTTTTGAGTGGACGCTCTTTTATGGGAGTGGAGGCTTTTCATTTTGAGTGGGAGCTCCACCCACATGAATGTGGAATAGGTGGGGACAGCCACCATGGTTGGTACCATGCCCCTTGGGGTGCCCCCCTCTCCCTATAAAAGACCCCCCTCTCATCCTCTCAAAGCACACCTCCTCGTGAAAGATCTCTCTCCCCCTCTAGAATTTATCCCCCATGGTCTCGGACTAGCGATATACATGTTCCCGCTGGCTATTCGGCAAGAAAGGGTTGTGCTTCCGCTGCATCGCTGGAGCGAGGAGGCGGAGGTTGCTCGGTGTCTTGTACGTGTGTGCGAGCACAGATGCGCTGTTGTTTTGCGGCGCTAGGACTTCCTCTCGATCTTGAGATCAGCAAGATATCGTCTACATCAACCACGAGTTTAAATTGTTAAGCTTTGTCGGTCTTCAAGGGTATGTTCTCTACGGATGTATATCTGCCCGTTGCTTGTATCTAGTAGATAGATCTTGGTACATAGTTGTTCCCATCGTAGGAAATTTTTTGTTTTCTATGCTGTGAACCCTACACAAACTACTTTATTCAAGCAAACTAAACAACTAAGCAAACCAAACAAAAACTAAGACGCTCCAAGAACAACACAACAGTGCATGAAACAATAAAAATGACGTGTCTAGACAGACCTGAGCTTTTTATTGATGAAGAAGGGGATGCCTTTTGTATCCCCAAGCTTTGACGCTTGTACCTCTTGGATATTTCTTGGGGTGACACCGGTGTGGCATCCCCAAACTTGAGCTTTTGTCCATTCTTCATCTCATTACATCATTCTCTCTTTACACCAGAAATTTTTCCTTCATACAAAACTTCACACAATCTTCATTAGCAATAGATAATAGACCTTTGGGCTTCACTTTGGAACATAAAAACTTTCCACTACAAACACAATCTACTGTAGCAACTCCTTCAAAAATCTTAATTCCCGAAAAGAGAACTCAAAAAGGAATCAATAAGAAGCAAATGCAAATAATGGCAGAAATCTGTCAAAACAGACCAGCAGGTAGAAAATGATTTTTTTGAAAATCTTTTGTTGCTCAAATCAAAAAGTTTTGAACTAAATAAAGTTATCTAACATACTGGGGGATTTATTCGTAAATTTTCATCTCAATCCGACTTACAGAGACTCCTCACGAATTTTTATGGTGGAGGACAAAAATCTGTTTCGGGACAGCAACTCCCCAAATCTTACTTCTCTCTCATTAGAGGTCATTCTTGACACAAAAAACAAACAAAAAGGATAAGGAGAGGTTATTACTGAAGTAATAGCTCCCAAGACTCAAGTAAACTCTTGGGTTATCTCCCAACAAGTACTTTTCTTTAACGCCTTTAAGTTAGGCATGATAGTTTGAGAAGATGCTCACATAAGGAATATGAACTGAAGTCAAAGAGAGCATCAAGAAGCAAATTCAAAACACATTTAAGTCTAACCCACTTCCTATGCATGGGAATCTCGTAAAGAAACAAGTCATGAAAGCACAAAGCAACAAGCATAGGAAAGCAAAACAAGTGCAACTTCAAAAATTTCAACATAAAGAGAGGGAACTTAATATTATTGAGATGCATAAAACCATGTTTCCCTCTCTCATAATAATTTTCAGTAGCCTCATGAATAAAATCAACAATACAACTATCACATAAAGCATGCTTTTCATGATCTACAAACACATAATTTCTATCAAGCTCAAAAATAGTGGGATTAAAACCTTCACATGTTTTACCCAACGTAGATATTTCAAAAGGATCCACCAGAACATAACATTCATCCTCCTTTGGTAAGCATGGGCGACAATCAAATAATGTAAGAGATAAAGAGTTACTCTCATTAGAAGGTAGGCATGGGTAGATCCATTCTTCCTCCTTCTATTCATCACTCTCCTTCTCTTTTTCATCTAATGAGCTTCCGGATTTAACAATTTCTTCTTCCATAGACTCCTGCAAGGCATTAGTCTCTTCCATTTGTGGAAAGCATCTATTAAAATATTCAAAAATATAGCCATTTTCTTCCTTGTAATTATCAAAGCAGAATTTAAGTATCTCATAAACCTCGTATTCATAAGGTGCATCATCAGTATTTTCAAGTAAACTAGCAAGTTCAAATGCACCCTTGAAAGCAATAAATTCTTCAATTTGTTCCACATCATAAAAGTCATAATTTCCCTTAACATAAGAAGATATGGTAACATTATCATTATACTCACACTGAAAAGGAAGGTGTTTATACCTCCTACAGCAACAAGATTTATCAAAGCAATAAGTAACATTATAAGTAGAGCACACGTCTCTAGCAATAGTATTCAACTTATCAATTTGTTCACATAAGTGTTTCCCTTTTTATGACAAACGGTGTTCCTTATAATAATACTTTTGTTCCTCCGTGAAACCACCTTGTCAATAAGAACTACTCCCTCTGTATCATAATATAAGATGTTTTAGCTTTATGAAGCAAATGTATCTAGACTACTTTTAATATATAGGTTCGCTCATGTTTAGAGTGAATCTATACACTAAAATAAGTCTAGATACATTCTCTTCACAAACCTAAAGCATGGCAAAGCAAGGAAATAACAGGCCAGCAACTAGAGTAGGAACTAATTTTTTTGTGTTTTTGATAAGAGAAAACAAACCAAACTAAACTATTTTATTGAGTTTTTGATAAAAAGAGGCAAACAAAACCAAGCAAAATAAACTAAGAAAACTAAAAACAAAGTAAAGAGAAAGGTTGAGGAGGACTCCCCTGGTGAATACGTCCTTTGCCTCCCCGGCAACAGCGCCAGAAAGAGCCTGATGGCACTGCGTCAACGCACAGTGCTTTATCGGGAAACCCCAAGAGCAAGGTGTGATGCAACACAGCAGCAAGTTTCCCCTCAGTAAGAAACCAAGGTTATCGAACCAGTAGGAGGAAGGAAACGTCACACCGGTGTTGTAACCAACGTGGAAACCTGCCCAACACAAACTCAAGACTTTGGCCCAACGAATCAGTGAGGTTGTTAAGCTCACCGGTTTGCTGTAACAAAGGATTAAACATGTGGTGTGGAAGGTGATGATGGTTTGCAGCAAGCAAAAAAGTAACAGTGGAAGATGTATCAATGGTAAAGATTGGACCGGGGTCCATAGTTCACTAGAGGTGCTCTCCTTAGATAAACAACATGGCATGAAGGGTAAACAAATTACAGCAGGGCAATTGACAGGAACTGAGCAAGGCATAACAATGCAATACCATACAAAAAGATCCTATGAGATTCGATTGGGCAATACAACAATATACATAGACCGCCATCCAAATGCATCTATGACTAGAATTCCACCTTCAGGTTATCATCCAAACCCCCTCCAGTATTAAGTTGCAAGAAACAGACAACTGCTTTAAGCAAAGTGTGTACGGTAAACAATTCACTTGTTCCATGAACAAGAGACCGTTGTTTTCTCCCTAGTGGCAACATCACATCTACAACCGAAGAGATTTATGTCACTTCCCTTGGAAACTAGAGGCATGAACCCACTATCGAGCATAAATACCCCTCTTGGAGTCACTAGCAACTACTTGGCCAAGATAGCTACTAACAACAGAGAGCATGCAAGATCACAAACAACACAGACATGATAATATCAAATAGACAAAACCATTAATCAATCTGACATAGTAATCTCAATATCCATCGGATCCCCGCAAACGCAACATGCATGATTACAAATAGATTAGATATTGATCATGAACGGAGCTCACAAGATCTATATATGAAAGCTCAAGGAGGAGATACAACCATCTAGCTACTACATGGACCCGTAGTCCAAGGTGGAACTACTCACGCCAAAAAAATTCCTACGATGGGAACAACTATGTACCAAGATCTATCTACTAGATACAAACAACGGGCGGATGTATATCCGTAGAGAACATACCCTTGAAGACCGACAAAGCTTAACGAGTCCAAACTCGTGGTTGATATAGACTATCTCTTGCAGATCTCAAGATCGAGAGGAAGTCCTAGCGCCGTAAAACAGCAGCGCATCCGTGCTCGCACACACGTTCGAGGCACCGAGCAACCTCCGCCTCCTCGCTCCAGCGATGCAGCGGAAGCACAACTCTTTCTTGCCGAATAGCCACCGGGAACATGTATCTCGCTAGTCCGAGACCATGGGGAATAAATTCTAGAGGGGGAGAGAGATACTTCACGAGGAGGTGTGAGTGAGAGAGAGGGAGGGGGCTCCTTTTATAGGGAGAGGGGGGCACCCAAGGGGCCATGCGCCCAGCCATGGGGCTGCCCCCACCTCTTCCACATTCATGTGGGTGGACACTCCACTCACTCAAATGCCTTTCAATTCCCTCCACTCAAAAATGCACTCAAATTCCCATTAAATTTCCACCAAATTTAATGCAAACTCTCATTAAATAAAACTCCTTTTATTTATTCAGAATTTTGTCGATTACTTTAATGAAAAACATTCACATATAACCCCTTGCTAGTATTTCATTTCACATGCAGAAACACTTTCTGCAATTTCACCCGAAAACCCGTTTCAGTATCTAGTGAAATAAATTCCTGCGCTTGTTATTATTTTCGGCATGAAACTTTTGCTCCAAATGGATGTCGGTGTCTCTTAAGTGTGTCACCCTACGGTTCGTAAATAATGCGGACATGATCGAGACCCCTCTCGGATCAATAATCAGAAGCGGGATCTGGAGACCCATACTGACTCCCACACATTCAACGATGACTTTCTTGTGATCGTCGGAACCTTTTACGCTAGTATCTTAATCCTTTTGTTTCGCGATATATTACATGTCCGAGATTCGATCATCGGTATCTCCATACCTAGTTTTATCTCGTTACTGACATGTACTCTTTTCTTGTTCCCGTGATATAACATTCTAGTGATCAAATCACTTGCTTGCAAGCTAATCAATGTGATATCACCGAGAGGGCCCAGAGTATATCTATCCGTCATCGGGATGAACAAATTCCACTCTCGATCCATGGGCCTCAACATAACACTTTATTAGTTCTGAATCCATCTTTATAATCACCCAGTTAAGGTGTGACGTTTGATGTTATCAAGAAACTCTTCCAGTGTTAGTGATTGACATGATCTCATGGTCTAAGGATTAGGATCACTTCGTAAGTTGTTATAGCAATATAAACTCAATGACTTTGATCATAATGCTATACTTCGGATGAATGTTCATCACATCATTACACTAATGTTGTGACCTCGTTATGAACAACATCCAATGTCCATGATCGGGAAACTTTGATCATCTTGTTAATCAACGAGCTAGTTTATAAGAGAGGCATAACTAGGAACTTCCTTTTTGTTTATTAAACACACATGTATCAACGTTTTCGTATTAATACAATTATAGCATGCAAAATAAACATTTATCATAAATAAGGAATACGATAATAACCACTTTATTATTGCCTCTCAGGCATATTCCCTTCAGTCTCCCACTTGCACTAGAGACAATAATCTAGTTTGAAAACTTTGCGTATTGAACACTTATGGCTTTGCGGTGTTCCATATACGCGATTGTAAGTGGTTAACATAATCTACGGATCTGACACTTTTAGGTCCGTGTGTATTTGCATATCTTTGTGTCTCCACGCATCACTCATTCTCTAATGAGATGGCATTGTATAAATTTGGTCTTTTGGTGAGACCTTTAGTTCCTTGGGGTTAAACCATGTCGATACTATTGTCATACAATATATCTTTAGTGTTAGTCCGTTGCGAAACACACCTTAGTTTGATTTCAAACTACTTGACACAAATTCCCTCCTTTGTTGCTACTATAGCAGTCATATACTTAGCCTTTTTGTTGTAGTATTCGTCACAATGTCTTAACTATGGATTTCATCCAAATCCATCATGGAATCTCCTTTCCATTACATTGTGCCACCCATAGTTTAGATTGAGATAAACTTAATTTGTATCTTGTGACAAAACTAGTGTCAATGTAACGCTTTACAATGAACTATTTGTAATTGTTTGTCACCTCTACACAAATATATTCTTAGTTCTTTCAAAAAAAAATCATAAGAATATCCTCACTATCGTCCAATGATCATTTTATGATTCATTCTGGTATATGCTCATAACACTTAGAGTATAGGACATATCTGGATGTGTACATATCATGGTATGATTGATCAAAACATTCTCGTGATTTCACTCATCAAGTGTCAAAGCACTTGAATCTTGTTTCACTTATCAAGTGTCGATATACTTGAATCTTGATTCAATTCCTTTCCATGCAACAAGAACTGTTTCTTGTCGTTTCTATATTGAAATCCTTCAATATCTCATATATGTACGTTTGGCACAACCATATTAGCGTCACAGTCTATCCACTATAGACATTCACGCTAAATATTCGGGTTTTGCCTAAGTATTTCATCGAAATGAAATTCTTAACCTTTGTCAATAAAAGATTCATCATTTCTAATCAATAAGATGTCATCCACATAATGTATTAGAAATATGTCTCAACGCTCCCACTTAATTTCTTGCAAATGCAAGCATCTTCATCGTCTCCTGATGAAAACTCCTTTTCATTAAGGTTAAGATTCCAACTCCGCGATGCTTACTTCAACCATTGAAGTTTGCATGCCCTTTTAGCATCCTTTGAATTTTAACAAAACCCTTTGTACCGTGTCATGTACACGTCCTAGGAAATCATTCTATTAAAAGAATTTTGTTTTGTTTATTCATCTACCATATACCAAATTATATGTAGTGGTTGCTACTTTAATCCGTCCACACTAAATATCGCTATGAAAGATCAAATCTTTTCATAGTAAACTCCTTGAACATTGTCGTAAAATACTTTACAACATGTCGACTATTTCATAGATGTGAACCATGTCTGTTTCCTTATAGATCCAAATACGACCGATATGTTTTTACACCTTTCTGGAGGGTCTTCCAAGTTTAAAACTTGATTTCTCGTGTATGGAACTATCACGGATTTTATGGCTTCAAGCCATTTGACGGAGTCAGGGCCCATCATCGCTTCTTTGCATATAGTCGGTTCATCATTGTCAAACAATAATGATTTACTCTCAAATCTTAGTATTTTATTGTTTATTCGACCGACTTGGTTCAATCAGAACTTAGATCTCCGTGACCACAACCTTTAAGGCACATAAGCTATGAGTATTATGGCAGCCTCCAGAACGATTTCCGGCGCTGCGCAACTCAACACATTTAGCTAAGGTTCGTTAACCTTATCAAAGTTCTATTGTCCTCCCACTTAACTTTTGCGAAAAATTCCTTTTTCAAGAAACTTCACATTTCAAGCGACAAACCCTTTTGTCCTCGGTATTATGGAGGAATAACCAATTATTATTCGAAATAACCTACAAAGACATGCTCATCCGACTTCGGTTGTAAACATCTTACTTATGTTTAGCATACCAAAATTTAAGAAATGACAACTTGGGTTTTACCCCAAACCATAACTCATATGGTGTCATTTCAACGGATCAAGATGGAGCTCTTTTCAGTGTAAAAGCTGAAGTCTCTAAAGCTTTAATCTTTTAAAACATAATGACAGTTTTATAAATAACACATTTGATCAAACCATGTCACACAAGGTTTCATTACAAATCTCAAACACTTCATACTCCTATGGTGTTTCGGGAGATGCAAATCTAGGTGTTTTTGCTAAACTTGTAAATCAAATAAATCCCTTTATGATAAAATCATAATTCATTTATTTTTCTTGTTACACTTGTAACTCAAATAAATCCCTTATGAGAAAATCATAAACCATTTATTTTCTTATCACAATGATTTTCACTTCATCTTGAAAGTCTTTGAACATTTTCAAATATTTCACACTTCTTTCTTATTAAGTGAATATTCACTCAAATTTTCGGAGAAAGTATATGAAGTTGAAACCCATCGCTTACGACTACACATAATGGACTACATACATCGATATGTATAAATTCCAATATTTTAGTCGTTTGTTCTTCTTTGGCCTTTGAAAGAAGTTTTAATTATCCCGAGGAAAGTCTCACAGGCGTCAGTTGATCAAATCAAAGACTCCAAAAATCCATGAAAATGGAGTTTCTTTATGTTTTATTTCCAATATAATTTAAACAGCGATGTCACTTCATAAGTGATCTTTCAATCATTTGTCTTGCGACATTTTAGCATTAGGCTTTATGGATGTGATTTCTCCAATTAGATTTGTAATCATCCATCTTATATGGAATATGATAATTATTTGAACAACCTTTGTTCTCATAATACCTGATTTAAATAACAATTATTAAAACAAATCTTGAAGTCAAGCTTTGATGTCAACGAGAAATACAAACAATGGTTTGTTTGTTTTCGATGAACATCATCACATATTCTCTTGCTAGTTACTTAGGCCATTGTGGTTCATGAATTGCGTCGTTCTGTATGAAATTTCATACCAACCAATTTGGTATCCAATACCCAAGAACCACATTGTTTAACAAGCAAAGAATACAACCATAACATGTATATCACCTATATACCTAAATTGGATATTTCCAATCTTTTCTTTTCTGCCAGATATATTTTATAGATTCTCTTTCAGCATTTCCTCTTTCTTTTTAAAAGAATTTATCAACATCAACTGTGCCGCCATATACATGACACATAGTCCAAAGCGTGTATATTCAAATAATAATACCTTTGGACTTGCACTTTGAAGTAGATCACCATCATCAAAATGATCGGTATTCTTTCAAAATCCATTCTTTAGTAATCTTTTAGTGTAGTAAACACTTTACATACATCTTCTATTCATCCTTATCATGACGACTTTCATGATCAAGCTACTGTAGCTTATAAAGGCGAATCGTGAGTATAACATTACTTTCCAAAACCCTTTTGGATGATTAGGATGTCTAGCATCTCCAACCTTCGTAAATTCTCATCCAATATGAGAACATAAATTATACTCTATCATATTGCAACCAAAACATTGTTTCAGATATCGTTATATCTGCCACACATGATGGTTTCTGAAACAATTCTTTCAGCTCCTAGATAAACTTGATATTAAAAACAATCAAGAATCATGGAGGCAAACATGATACTTAAGATACTAACACTGGAATTGTTACTCTCGATTTAATATCAACTATTAAATTTCACGGAGTAAATAGAGTTTGCGGAAAGTTTGCAATAGGACTTTAAACTTTAGATTGACACTCAACACAATACGATACCAGTTCGTAAAGTATATATCCAGAATTCTATAGTTCTATTATCTCAATTACAACTATGCATAAGGTGGTGAACAAATGCCAATGACTACAACAAATTATGCAAATTCACTTTGATTTAATTTATGATAAATTGAGTTCTACTAATCCAAATTAGAAATGAACTCCCACTCAAAAACGACATCCCTCGTGTCTTTTTGGTGATTACATGAACCAAATCCACTACACCAAGTCCGATCATCACGTGAGTCGGTGTAGTTTCAAAGGCGAGCATCAAATGGTCATCATATCAAAACATATGACTCATGCTTAACCTTTCGGTCCGTGTTCCGAGGCCATGTCTGTACATGCTAGGCTCGCCAAGTAAGAACCTTAGTATTCGCGTGTGTAACTGTCTTACACCCGAGATATGCTCGTGGATTCAAGTACACCCGATCATCACCTGATGTCTTGAAGCGACGAAACATTGTCGGTGCATACTTAAGGAAGAACACATTCTTATCTTGATATCTAAATGAGGGATCATCTTATTATGCTAATAAAACGCCAAACAAGCAATATAAGATGCAATCAAAACATCACATGTTTATAAGTGAAATGATATGGTTCCCGCATATGATCTCCATCATGTGCACCGTGGTATGATCTCTATCATACCTTTATGTGTAAGGCCAAGGTCTATGGAACGTACACGCTATGTGTGTTGTAAGAGTATCATCTCATACTTCTACTTAAAGTGTTCCGACACACCATAAATGTTTGCATGTCCAAGATATGATCCAATATCAGCATAGAAAACTTCTTCCTTAAGTATGGGTCTCCATTTGATTAGCCTTAGTACATGTCACTACTCAAATCACGGACCTCACATAGATCCTAACCGTAGGGTGACTACGATGGGAACTAAAGGCGAATCGTGGTATGTTGAGTGGGATCATTGATGATCATAAACAACGCTTATGCAATATTTAGTACGGATACAAACAACTATGTACCAAGATCTATCTACTAGATATCATGGGCCTCAACATATGCGTAGATAATTTTGATATCAAATGGGCATCAGTGGTATCAGAGCAGGATCTATACGTAGATACTTTGCACGGGTAGTACACATATGAGTATGTGGGCGATGATGATCATTTTATTGCTTCTTAGTTGTACTTTGGATATTGGTGGCATAGTGGGATGAAGCGGCCCGGACAAACTTTACATGTCCTCGCACATGAGACCTGTTCCACGCTTGACATGCAACTAGTTTTGCATAAGTGGCTAGCGGGTGTCTGTCTCTCCTACTATAGTCAATATCTAATTTGCAACGAGGGTTCGCAGCATAGAAAACAAAAATTTTCCTACGATGGGAACTATGTACCAAGATCTATCTACTAGATACAAACAACGGGCGGATGTATATCCGTAGAGAACATACCCTTGAAGACCGACAAAGCTTAACAAGTCCAAACTCGTGGTTGATGTAGACGATCTCTTGCCGATCTCAAGATCGAGAGGAAGTCCTAGCACCGCAAAACAGCAGCGCATCCGTGCTCGCACACACGTTCGAGGCACCGAGCAACCTCTGCCTCCTCGCTCCAGCGATGCAGCGAAAGCACAACTCTTTCTTGCCGAATAGCCACCGGGAACATGTATCTCGCTAGTCCGATACCATGGGGGATAAATTCTAGAGGGGGAGAGAGATCCTTCACGAGGATGTGTGAGTCAGAGAGAGGGAGGGGAGGCACCCAAGGGGCCATGCGCCCAGCCATGGGGCTGCCCCCACCTCTTCCACATTCATGTGGGTGGACACTCCACTCACTTAAATGCCTTTCAATTCCCTCCACTCAAAAACCCACTCAAATTCCCATTAAATTTCCACCAAATTTAATGCAAACTCTCATTAAATAAAACTCCTTTTATTTATTCAGAATTTTGTCAATTACTTTAATGACAAACATTCACATATAACCCCTTGCTAGTATTTCATTTCACATGCAGAAACACTTTCTGCAATTTCACCCGAAAACCCGTTTCGGTATCTAGTGAAATAAATTCCTGCGCTTGTTATTCTTTTATGCGTGAAACTTTTGCTCCAAATGGATGTCGATGTCTCTTAAGTGTGTCACCCTACGGTTCACGAATAATGCGGACATGATAGAGACCCCTCTCAGATAATAATCAGAAGTGGGATCTGGAGACCCATACTGACTCCCACACATTCAACGATGACTTTCTTGTGATCATCGGAACCTTTTACGCTAGTATCTTAATCCTTTTGTTTCGCGATATATTACATGTCCGAGATTCGATCATCGGTATCTCCATACCTAGTTTGATCTCGTTACTGACATGCACTCTTTTCTCGTTCCCGTGATATAACATTCTAGTGATCAAATCACTTGCTTGCAAGCTAATCAATGTGATATCACCGAGAGGGACCAGAGCATATCTATCCATCATCGGGATGAACAAATTCCACTCACGATCCATGGGCCTCAACATAACACTTTAGTAGTTCTGAACCCATCTTTATAATCACCCTGTTACGGTGTGATGTTTGATGTTATAAAGAAACTCTTCCGGTGTTAGTGATTGACATGATCTCATGGTATAAGGATTAAGATCACTTCGTAAGTTGTTATAGCAATATAAACTCAATGAATTTGATCGTAATGCTATACTTAGGATGAATGTTCATCACACCATTACACTAATGTTGTGACCTCGTTATTAACAACATCCAATGTCCATGATCAGGAAACCTATGATCATCTTGTTAATCAACGAGCTAGTTTATAAGAGAGGCATAACTAGGAACTTCCTTTTGTTTATTAAACACACATGTATTAACGTTTCCATATTAATACAATTATAGCATGTAAAATAAAAATTTATCATAAACAAGGAATACGATAATAACCACTTTATTATTGCCTCTCGGGCATATTCCCTTCAGCTTCATACCGGAGAAGAAGGCCTCCGGTATTATTTCCCCTCTTGCAGGGTTCCAGGAAAAACTTTAGATCCCCCTGATCTAGGGACGACGGTGGCGACGGCAACAGAAGGTTTTGTGGAGTTTTGTTCGGGTTCCTAGGGTTTCTGCATCGGGGGCTTCTTATAGGCGAGGCCGGGAGACGGCCAGAGGGCCCACGCCCTGCCCAGGCGCCTAGGGGGGTGTGGAGCCCTGGCTCACCTCTCCGTCTCTCCTCTGGACTTCGTGTCGCCCACGGTAAAATATTGACTTTGGCTTTTGTCCCGTCCAATTCCGAGAATATTGATTTTCTGCCTTTCTGGAACCAAAAACAGAAGAAAACAAGCAACTCGCACTGTGGCAACTTGTTAATAGGTTAGTTCCAGAAAAGATATAAAAGCACCTCAAAGTGTAGACAAAGCAAAGAAAAGTAGATATTAAACAAGCATGAAACATAAAAAATTATAGATATGTTTCCGATGTATCAGTTAACAAACTACAAATTTCATGTATGCGTTTTACATGCATCAATAGCCTACGACCTATGGTCAATGGCTATAGCTGGTGCATCAAACACTCCTTATTAGTAAACTTGCTGAGTACGCTCATACTCAACCGTACATTCTTAACCCTTGCTAGATTTTGAAGCCAATAAAGATGATATCTACCTAAACTTATGCTCAAGGGAATCATCACCAAAATCTCTTTAATGAATTCAACATATACATCAACTAAAGTGAAGACGAAGTTGCTGATTAGATAGGAGTATAATATCTAGCCATAGAACCTACTTCTGTAGAGCAATGCAATAGCATCATTTGCAAGCCAAATAGTTTAGATGTTAGTCCATTAGTATGATAGTTATGAGTTGTTATTTCTGGTTCTTCTTTGTAAGAAGTTGCTTTATCTCTCTATAACCTAGAGTGTTCTCTGGATCTTTTACAAAGAGTCAATTTGTAACCTATAGTTATGTCTTGGACCTACTATGTTTTTGTTATACCACTCTGAGGGATGTAATACTGGTGGAATGGTGTTTGATTGATGTTATATCAACGACTATAGTATACTATATCATGCAGTGGTATGCTGGGTCACCGCACAGAGCCACTCAAGTTGAGTCATTGGAGCGACGGTCGCGATGATGAATGGTGGCGGCACATGTTGTGGGAAGAAGGAGGGGAAGGGGAGTGGTGCTTGAGCATCGGAATCTCACCCTGAGCGCGATGGAGGGCCTAGAGAGGCCGCACGAGGTTGGGGGCAACAGAATTATCGATGATGGTGGCGTTAACCGACGAGGAAATCAAGCTTGATTCGATCGCTTTAGGGCGCGTGTGCTTGATTTGTTTAGCGTGGGAGACCGAGAAGAGGACGGTGGAGCCGATGTCGTTCTCAGCTGATCACGAGGAGGTGCAGATGGTGATTGGTCGCTCCTAACGGGGCTAGGGTAGAGGGGTAGAGGGGAACTCGAGGGAGAGGGCACGAGAGAGGAAGATAGAATTAGTGGAAGAGGAACACATCTCGAGGCGAGCTTATCCTCATCCAGGAAGGCAGCACATGGCGTGAATTAAGGCGTAGATACGCGCAGGTGCTTGCCGCCTGCTGGAAAGAATACAAAAGGCATTTTGCAAAAAGTAAACCTTAGTGTTTTCATAAACCAATCCGGGGTACCTATGGAGTGAAGCTTTTGATAAAAACATCTAGGATTTTGGTTAGCTGGGAAAACAAATAAAACATCACCAGAACTCATTTTCTTTTAATTATTTTTTATCCTTTTGAATTCAAAACTACTCCAAACTAGAATAAAACTTTATGGAAATAATTAGTGGCATTCCTTGAATAATTTAGAATTGCCACAAAGTTTTATTTGGAATATTGAAACCTTTTAACATATTTCAAATAGAGAGAACGCAGAGACAAAATAGACTTTCCTATTTCCTTGTTCAAATAGATTTTTTTCTTGGAGCTAGAAATTAATGCACATTATCAAGCCCTAATTAGATTTAGCTAAAATAGGGTTGTTACATGCACCATCTTGGGTCGGCAAAGCTTCCACCACCATTGCACTAGATGTGCGTCCATACCATAGAGCCTGTCCATCGTACCGTGGCAGTTTCCTTCTCGCACTTGCTTTTGCAACCGAAAAAGATCTGGCTTGATCTCCTAAAAGAATGAAGTCATACTGTCCAGCTGCCAACGGTACAACAATCTCCACAAGTGGGTTTTGAGCTGCTCCCTGGCTTCTAGAATGAGCTGATTGAATGGGATGCATGAGAGTGTACCTTGTAGGAGCGCAACCCCGCCCAACCCCGCCCAAGCATGTATAGTTATGACTAGTCCAAGTAAGCACTGCACACGAGCTGGATGAGCCGGTGCCAGCAATGATCGATGATAAGTACATTATACTACTCCTCCTACTAACATTTGCCAATTCATCGTTTCTTTCTATATTTATAATAAAATAAACCACGTACTCCTACTTCAATCTTGTCGTTGGGATTAGTTTAGTCACGCATCTATCTGCATATGCCAAAACAAAAAAGTTTGACAAAAAGACCACTACCAAATTTTCTCTTACAAAAGACTATAGTAGTACATTGGCAAATAAATTGAGGGTGATCGATCATGCAAATCGTGTGGCGGGTAGGCTGAGCCAACCGTTTGCCACTTGCATCGTCCACATCATTTATGTGACTCATCATCATATAAACCACGCCTCTCGCTCCCGTATGAAGCAGCCACGGAGGCAACAAGATGCCCGAAAATCAAATTTTAATACGACCCCGAGATCAAACATAATTTTTTTTGTCAAAGAAATGCCGACGAATTGCTAGTCCATCGTCCGGGTTACGAGATCCGACGTGGTATTCCCTGGCGCGCGTGTACGTACGGGGCGCACGGACCAGCCAGACTTGTCCTGTACCGCGGAGGGTGGAAAAGACGGGCATGCCCTCCCGCGGCACGGCCTATAAAAGCCGGCCCGCACCCGGGCTTCTGCCACCACACACCAGAACGCCCAGGTCTCTCGAACACCTTGGCCTGCTTATCAGTCTCTCCGATGATAAGCCACGAGCACCGCACTAGTCTAGCATTCGCGCTACACGACGCCAGCGCGGTTCAGAGGGGCGTACTTGCCGCTAGATACGAGCCAGGTCCAGCGGGGCTGCGCTGCGCCATGCCCGAGGCGCCGGTGCCGGTGCCGGTGCCGCCCACGGCGGCCTCGTCGCACCGCGAGGTGCTGGAGTACATAGACCGCGTGACGACGTGCGCGGGGGAGGTGCAGCGCGGCGTGCTGGTCGAGATCCTGGTGCAGAACGCGCCGGCCGAGTACCTGCGCCGCATCGGCGTCTCCGGCGCCGCGCCCGGCGCCGAAGACGCGTTCCGCCGCCAGGCGCCGCTCACCACCTACGAGGACATCCTCCCCGACGTCATCCGCATCGCCAACGGAGACACCTCGCCCATCCTCTCCGGCAAGCCCCCCCAAGAGTTCCTCACCAGGTTCGTACGTACACGCGTGCATACATCCATCCATGACTACACACACCAAGAGGTGCATGGAAAATTAAGTTTGTGACTGATGAACGTGCAGCTCGGGCACGTCCGGAGGGGAGAGGAAGCTGATGCCGGCGATCGCGGAGGAGATGGACCGGCGCTCGCAGCTCTACAGCCTGCTCATGCCGGTCATGAGCCAGGCGATGCCGGGCCTCGACAAGGGCAAGGCCATGTACCTCTACTTCGTCAAGGCGGAGTCGCGCACGCCCGGCGGCCTGCCGGCGCGCCCCGTGCTCACCAGCTACTACAAGAGCCGCCATTTCCTGGAACGCCCGCACGACCCCTACACCGTGCACACCAGCCCCGACGAGGCCATCCTGTGCGTCGACGCCTACCAGAGCATGTACGCGCAGCTGCTCTGCGGCCTCGTGCACCGCGCCGACGTGCTCCGCGTCGGCGCCGTCTTCGCCTCCGGGTTCCTCCGCGCCATCCGCTTCCTCGAGAAGCACTGGCCCCGGCTGTGCAGGGACATCCGCACCGGCGAGCTGGACGCCGAGATCACGGACCCCGCCGTGCGCGCCGCCGTCGGGCGCGTGCTCCGCGCGGACCCGGCGCTGGCGGACGCGATCAAGGACGCCTGCGCGACGCCGTCGTGGGAGGGCGTGATCCGGAGGGTGTGGCCCAACACCAAGTACATCGACGTCATCGTCACGGGCGCCATGGCGCAGTACGTCCCCACCATGGAGCACTACGGCGGCGGGCTGCCGCTCGCGTGCACCATGTACGCCTCCTCGGAGTGCTACTTCGGCCTCAACCTGAACCCGATCTGCAGCCCCGACAAGGTCGCATACACCCTGATCCCCACAATGTGCTACTTCGAGTTCCTCCCCGTCGATTCTGGCTCCGGGAGCAGCAGCGCCGAGCCCGACCGCCGCGACCTCGTCGGCCTCGTCGACGTCAAGATCGGCCGCGAGTACGAGCTCGTCGTCACCACCTACTCCGGCCTGTACCGCTACCGCGTCGGCGACGTGCTGCGCGTGGCGGGGTTCAAGAACAAGGCGCCCATGTTCAGCTTCGTGCGGCGCAAGAACGTGGCGCTGTGCATCGACGCGGACAAGACGGACGAGACGGAGCTCCATGCCGCCGTCAGCCGCGCCGTGCGGCACCTCGAGCCGTTCGGCGCGTCGCTCATCGAGTACACGAGCTACGCGGACGCCAGCACCATCCCTGGCCACTACGTGCTCTTCTGGGAGCTCCGCGACGGAGGGACGACGACCACGAAGCCCGTGCCGGAGCGGGTGTTCCAGGACTGCTGCCTCGCCGTGGAGGAGTCGCTGAACAGCGTGTACCGGCAGTGCCGCGCCGCTGACCGCTCCGTGGGCCCCCTCGAGATCCGGGTGGTGTCCAGCGGCACGTTCGACAAGCTCATGGACTACGCGCTGAGCCGCGGCGCGTCGATCAACCAGTACAAGGCGCCCCGGTGCGTGCGGCCGGGGCCGGTGGTGGAGCTGCTCGACGACAGGGTGGACGGCAAGTACTTCAGCACCAAGTGCCCCAAGTGGAGCCCCGGGAACAAGCAGTGGATCGGCGGGAATGCCAAGAAGATGGACATTAATTAAGTTCAGGAGGTTGTTTAATTAAGCTACTAATTAAATTGGATCGATCAGGTAGTAGTTAATCAGGAGATTGATGGGGAAGTACGCAGCAGTGGGGAAGTCTTGATTGGAGACTGGCTGCTATGACAAGGACCTGAGCCACACTATTAATCAATGTTTAGCTAATCATCATGGAGTGTCAGTTTAGCTAGCTAGCTAGGGTACGATGCGTATCTATGGGCTTTTGTTTCTTTCTCTTTATGCTTTTGTATAATAATAATAAAGTAAGTACTGGTAGCAGCTAGCTGGTGTTTTGTTTCTTTGTCATTTTTGGGCATAAGTTGATTAGTCCTTATGGCTATGAATGGAGGCAAAGAACATTATGTGCACAAGTCTTATGTCACTGCCGTTGCTACATCGTTTATAAAAAGATATTGGCGGCTCTCACCTATCTTAGTTGTACACCACCCAATTGTCCTAAAAAAACCTAGTTCATGACACCATTGATGATTATTATGATATCACTAAAATGAAAAAAAAAGATTGACCAAATGGTGTTAGCGAACATTGCTGGTCCTTTGCCCCCTATCTACCACAACATCATGCTTTCAGATTCAGATATTTTATATCTCTAGAATGTGCATCTTTGGAATTATATTTAGTGTTTACATTTCCTAATTTATTTATATGCACATTAGACATTGAAATTAATTCACATTACTTCAATCTAAACTATTTGATCCTGCTCAGACATGGAGAAATTGGACTTGTTTCATTGAGATGCGAACTTAGGACGTTCTTTTTTGAGATTCACGTATTTTTCGCTACTAGGAAAATAGCTATAGGTAGACTGCTAATCTGTGGCGTATATTTTTGTCCATGCGCTCCAAATAAAATCCACTGCCGCACCTACACAGAAATACGCTATAGAAATTTAGACATTTTGTGGCGCATATAAAAGGCCATGCGCCACAGAAATATGGTGGGATCCGTCACTAGGTATGGGCAACTTTCTGTGGTGCATATAATATGTCTTGTTAGGGCGCATACACCTATATGCACCATACAAAGTAAAGAGGGTCCCACCATAGAATTTGGGTGACCCGCTCTCTGTGGCGCATATGTGTATATGCGCCGCCAAAAGTGATGATTTTGTAGCGTATATAGACATATACGTGACAAAAATTTGAAAACAAATCCCACACCTTGTGGATCGCTTTTTATGTTTTGTAAAATATATAAAAAAATAAACTTAAAAAAATAATTCCTTTGAGATTTTAGTTATATTTTGGGTATAGTTGTAAAAAATTTAAAAAAACATGAATTTCGATGTATTTTGCAAAAAAAAAAGGATCATAGCACGGTAAAACTGTCATCACTTTTGCATACGATGTAAAAAATGTCTTTAATCTATCAAAACGAGCGTCTCGAGATTTCCCATCCGAATTCAACGACAAAAGGTTGTTCTAAATTTTACAGAATCCCCAAATTCGAAAAGAGTAAAGAAGTTATTTCAAAACGAAGATTTTTTTCTTCAAAAAATAAAAAAGGGAGACAATTCTATAGCGCATATTGGAAGAATTGTTGGGCGGGATTCGAATTTTGAATCCCACCGGCGCCCCATCTCCCTCTCGTTTCTCCTTCTCTCCTCTCCTTTATTCCTCTTCTCCACTTCACCTCCCCTCCATTTCTTCTGTTCTCTCCTTCTCCTCCCCTTCCTCCTCTTCCCCTCCTTCTCCACTCTCCGCGACCTCCTCCTCCACCTCCGCCCATGGCCTTATCCTCCACCTCCACCATCCCAGACAACTCCTTCTTCGGCGAACTCCTCCTCCTCGACCACCTCGGGCGACTCCCTCCTCCACCTTCGGCCACCACCTCCGGCGACCCCCTCCTCCACCTCGATGACCCCCTCTTAGTCCTCCTCCTCCGGACACCACCTCCGGTGACCTCCTCCTCTTCTGTCCACCAACTCCGACTAGGGGTGGGCATTCGGTTTTTTCGGTTAATTCGGTTCGTTTTTTTGGGTTTTTCTATAATTCGGTTTCTACAAAATAGACACCGAAATTATTTCGGTTTTCTAATTAATCAATAGTTCGGTTAGTGGACAATTCGGTTCGGTGTTCGGTTTTTAACCGAACTTCTGAAAATAACAACATTGTGCCATAATTTATGTAGATCCATACGAGCTAAACCACTCATCGGCGCACCGGAAGCAACCTCCAAGTCGGCGAGTACCTGAAGCAATACATGGCTAGCTGGTGTCTTAAACGCATGTGTAGAAAAAAACATAATAAGCATGATGTCTATCTTGCTCTCGTTCAAAAAAATGATGTCTATCTTCCAAGCCGTATACATTCAACAAATTGTATGTGTTGAGAGTTTAGCTAAAATACATGATTATATCCGAAACAGGAAAACAATTGAAAGGCTTTCAACAAAATTCATAGACACAATTGACAGTTAAACCACGAACATGTACGTGCATGTGGCTGGAGACATACATACGTGCATGAGCTAGTATCTACGTACAGTAATGGACGCGTGAGACAGAATCACAAATATATTTAGCTCCGTCACGTATATTTTTCGGTTTATACAGTTATTTTGGTTAACAGAGAGTCAAAACCGAATTAATATTTATAAATTCGGTTAATCATATTTACTAACCGAAATTAGTTTCGGCTAATTCAGGTTCGGTGTATTCGGTTTCGGTTCCGGTTAATTCGGTTTCGGTTTTTTATGCTCATCCCTAACTTTGACGGCCTCCTCTTCCTCCGGACATCCCCTCCAGCGACCCCCTCCTCCACCCACCGTCGGCCTAGCCTTCCTCTGTCGATCCCCAGCTCCGGCGGCCTCCTCCTCCGGCCACCACCACCTCCGGCCTAGATCTGGCTCACTTCTTTAAAAAAAATGTGGCGCATATTTGCAACACACGCCACAGAAATTTGAGATCTGGCCGCCTTTTTTTGAAATTTGAAAAAAAATTGGTGGCGCTTATTGGAAATATGCGCCATAAAATTTGAGATTTCTCTGGCGCATATCAATATGCGCCACAGAATTACAATTTAGTGGCGAGTTAACAGTGACACATCCCATATATGCCATAGAATGTTAAAACCCATACGCCACTGATAAATCTTTTCCTAGTAGTGTTTTGTGTATAACCGCACTAACTATGGTGGACCGATTCATGTTAGGTTTTTCCTAATTAATTTATATATGCATTAGAGTATCTTCAACAAGCGCGCTAAAATTTCGCATTGCAAAAGTCGTTTGCAGCGCGATGTATATGTTTTTAGCACGAGCAGGTGGTTCGCTTCACCGGGCGCTGCATTTTACAACACACGCCAAGTAGCAATTCACCAAGCGCTGGAAAATACAACGGGCACCAGCACAAACACCAAATGCACACAAAAATAGCATCCAACAAGATCAAACACACAAATATAAATTCATCACTATTTCATCAAGCATGGAATAGTTTCAAAGAGAGTTAAACACAACTAAAGTTCACACAACAAATGTCAACACTAACCAAGTTCATACAAATGAATCAATCATGGGCATCATGAACAATCAACATCATTGTAATCATCCTTGCCATCACCATTGTGTGTTTCATCATCATTTGAAACATGGTCGGTGGTGACATGCGCCGTAGAAAATCCGTAGGAATCACTCATAGGAGGCATTGGAGCAACAATGGAGACCATGAATCCACCTAGTGGTGGTGCTCCCATCCCTCTGAAGCCACCCATGCCGTCATAGCCTCCAAAGCCTCTCGGAGGCGCACCCATGCCACCCATGCTGCCAAAAGCTCCATACCCTCCCGGAGGTGCACCCATGCCTCCAAAGCCACCCATGGAGCACTCATTCCTCCAAAGCCTCCCGGAGTTGCTCACATGCCTCCAAAGCCTCCTAGAGTTGCTCTCATGCCTCCAAAGCCACCCATGGGTGCACTCATACCTCCAAAGCCTCCCGAAGTTGCTCCCATGCCTCCAAAGACACCCATGGGTGCACTCATCCCGCCAAACTCACTCACAATTTTTTCCATCATCATCTTTTTAGCCAACACTTCATCACGACACATGTTTACGTATTCTTTTTGCCTTTCATCGAGGTTGGAAGTGTCCATGGAGAAAAGAGTTTTCTCTTTCTCATTGGCTTCTTTTCTTGCAATCACACTTTCATCCACATCTTTCTTTATGTCATCATCTCAGGATTTCTTTGCCCTGGATTTTACTTGTTTAACTCCAATTGGTCCTTTTGTCTTTGCCACCGAGTTTGGAGTAGGACTTCTCTTCATACCGTCGTTTGATACTTCATCATCATCATCATCTATGATTCTTGCATAGGCTATATTTGGCACTTCCGGTACTTCACGGCTCTTCCACTTCTCTTCCTTCTCTATCACCTTGTGGAAATGTAGCAACACAAATGACTTGCCTTTAATCACCTCTAAAAAATTGTGCGCAATGTTGAGCTACAAGCACAAAATACGAAGAAAAAATTAGGCATGGAGAACATTATATTGCACGCATTGAACATGAGCAAACATGCAACATGAGCAAACATCACAAGCAAATACAACTTACCAAATGTTTGGCATTGGTTCCACTTGGGTTCATTTTGTTAATTCTTTACAATACCCCTGACCACTTTTGATAATCAATGTTAATGACCCCCCAACGGGAATGAAGAGACCGCTTGGTGCGTTCAATTCCACTTGTGTTTCTTTTGTCAAAGAACTCCTTGATTCTCATCCAATATGTATCTCTTGATTGGTCGATGGCAATGGTAGGATCCATCTCAATGGCGCACCATGCCTTTCATAGTAGTATGTCTTCTTCATGGTGTAGTTGGCCTCTCTTCCTCTCGGTCCTTCTATCATGCCCTCACCGTCCTCGTCCACTTCATATGTATCTTGTTGAGACATGTACTTATGTGATTGAGACGAGCCAACATTCATGGTAGACAAAAAAGTCTCTTCATCGACACTACATTGTATGAACAAGACAACACTTCAATTTATATTCGTTTTCATGCAAATCCCCCCCCCCCCCCCAAAAAAAGAAGAGGAAACTCACCTTGCGGGCGGCTTCCGGGCAGTGGTAGATGGAGTTGGTCGGGCAAATCCCCCCCCCCCCACCCCACCCCAAAAGAAGAGGAAACTCACCTTGCGGGCGGCTTCCGGGCAGCGGTAGATGGAATTGGTCGGGCACCCGTGTCACGCACGATGCCCCCCGGTCTTCCCTTTCTTTGCATCGGTGCCCGCCGCAGCAGTCGGTCTTTTGTGGGCAGCGTTGCTAACCTAGCGGCGGAGGCGTTGTGTAGGTGTCATGGTCGTTCGATGGCCTTGGTCGTTCAATGGCCGTGGCGGCGGCGACGCCGGCGGCTGGGTTCGCGGCGCCGACGCTAGGATTCGCGACCGACGCCGGCGGCTGGGTTCGCGGCGCCGACGCTAGGATTCGCGACCGACGCCGGCGGCTGGGTTCGCGGCGCCGACGCTAGGATTCGCGACCGACGCCGGCGGCTGGGTTCGCGGCGCCGACGCTAGGGTTCGTGACCGACGCCGACGGCTGGGTTCGCGACCGACGACAAAAATCCTCCCGCAGTGGCGCTAGGGTATGTGGAGTAGGAAGGGGTCGAAGGAGAGTCGCTCTAACCGTCCATCATCGGTGATGGCGCGGGGATTTTTTCGGGTGGCGGTTGTGTGGTTGAGTTTTGTCACGCACTGGACTGCGAGCGCCAGATATGCGGCGTGCGATAGCGCAAAATGTAGCACGCTAATTTTTTTTACCGTATCTGCTGGAACGCTAGTTTTGGACGGCCGCACACTAAATCGGCAGATATGTTTTAGTGCGCCTGTTGGAAATGCTCTTATAGACACTGAAAAAACTGATGATTAGGTTGCTTGAATTTACCATGTTTAGATGACGTGGCGACATTTTAGAATTGGCTTCATCAATACGTGAAACTAGGACGTAGTGTACAACAAAGATTTTTTTTTCTCGAACCATACAGAGCTGCTTGACATCTATTAAGAAGACATAAGAAAGCCACGAGGGGCAAAGTTCACTACCTGACCAGCTACAAGAGCTAGCCCGACCAAACTTGCAAGCATAAACCATACAGATAGAGAAAGAAAAACTCCAGCATTCCGGCTCATCATCAAACCCATGCTGAGGCAAACGAAGTGTGGAACTTGGGGATGGTATAGCATGGTAGTCACATACTACTTCCCTAGTACAGTACAATACTAGTAGTACTGTACTAGCTAAACCACACACAGCATCAAAATTGTAAATTGACATGATTTTTTGGAAAATTCGATCGGACTTGCTGGCCTGTGTGTCATCATCTCTACTCAGCTTGCATATGTGTGGCAACTCATTTCTGTTTGGGATGCATCAGTGTTGTCCAATCAGGTGGATCATGCCAAAAGCGGTAATGCAAGTGGCATGGGCTCCTCCTCCTCCTCCAGAGACTTCCTTCCGGCACTAGCCAATTGGCTGCATATACTATTAAGTATAAGTAGGAGTAGTTGTGCAGACGTGCCATTTTGATGGATCGAATGGATAGATCGATCTATTCTTGATGACGTGCTGGCGTTGGTACTCGATCCTGGTTCAAGTAGTAACACGTTTCTCCGTCTTTCTTGCTGTTTCCCCGTGTGCCCTCTTTTCGGGAAACGCGTTAATGCGCCTCGACGAAAATCGCCGCTCGATGATCGTGTCGCTGTCGGCCCTTCCTTCCTTGCCATGTCGCTCTCTCGCGCCATTCATTCATGCGTTTTTTCAGGCAAAACTTTCCACTGATTGCCTTGATTTCTTGAGGGGTGTCCGCTCTTTTCAGGAAAACTCTCCATTGCCTTGGCGCAACAAGGGAAATGTACTTGCGGCGGGGTTTGTCTGGGTGGTGGATTAAAAGCTGGATCGAAATTAGTACTATAACAAGGGAAAAAATCTCCATTTGCGCACGTTCGGCCTGGTTGGTGCAGCTACCGCGCGCTGCTGCCAAGTTGTGAGGAGTGAATGATCGAATCGAATGGGGTGCATGCATGTGAAGCACAAGCTAGCAGAGACCAAAAGTAGATTGATTGGCATCCGTTCTGTAGCTATAGCCAAGTGTTGCATGCTGATCTGCGTCTGCGTGGAAAGGGAGGGAAAAGGAGGCAGATTCCTGATGAGCTCAGATGCATGGACTCGGTCACTCCTCCACCCGGGGCGAGACAATCAAGTCAAGTCCAGGAGGACAGGACACAGGAGTGCCAAGTTTTTCAAACCCTAGCTAGCTCGTGCCGGTACCGGTCTAGCCAGCAGCTTTCGATCCAGGGTCCGGGCCGACCGCGAGGTGACTCGAGAAGGACAGAGAGAGAGAGATCGGAGAGGCTTATCCACACCACCACCACCACCTTTCTTCCTTGCCATGCGGCCAGCGAGGGATAGGCACGGGGCCGGCTTTTCTCTCTACGAGCTGAGGGAGGGAGGGAGGAGAACGAGCTGGCTGTTGAGCGAGCGACGTGGCTGCCTGTTCCGCGTGCTAGCTGCGGTTTTACACAACCCGACCGGCCGTATCTCTCTTGATTTTGCCTCCACAAAAGTTTGCATTATCGCCATCTTCTTCCTTTTTCATTGTTTGCTTCTTTTGCGTGTCTAGCTACATACTCCCTCCGTCCCGTTTTAAAGGACACAATTTGCAAACCATGCAATCCCAAAATACTTAGACACAAAAGCATTTAATCTCTATAATTACTCTTGTGTGAAAGCAATAAAATGCTTGCATGTACATGTGTGAATAAATGTGAACACTTTCCTAACGCTTTTTCTCCTTATGCATGTTCTACTCCATACTATTAAATGGACCAATTAGATGACATCTAGCGCCCAGAGAATTGCAAATTATGTCCTTTAAACCGGGACGGAGGGAGTACGTACAACTACAGTGCATGGTTGCGGAAGGTGCATGCATGCATGCATGCTTTCTCGGAGCAGCTAGCTAGATGTAAAGCTAGCCTGTCAGTGCAAAACCCAGTTCATCGTGCGTTCACTAGCTAGCTTTGGCGCACTACACGATTTGTACTGAACAAGTTACTAATTAACGAATCGATCGAAGCTAGCAGGAGTGCGCGGGTGGTGCGGAATATACAAACAGTAGGCGGCAGCAAGTTGCGTGCACGATCCACATAAAAATGCTGATGGAATAATGCAGCTAGCTAGCTAGCTAGGCGGAGTAGTAGTAAAACGCGCGCACACGTGCAGCGTAGGGGGGGAACATGTGTGGGCCGGTGGCCTGTGCGTGCGCGTGTTTCTCGCCCTCTGTCTCCTCCTCCTCATCACCCTCGTCTTCAGATCAGTTCGGACCACTCTGCAGTGCAAGCCAAGAATTCAGGATTCCTGCTCTTCTCCTCCCTCGCTAATTAATCGCCCGTCCATCTTCAGATCAGTTCGGACCACTCTGCAGTGCAAGCCAAGAATTCAGGATTCCTGCTCTTCTCCTCCCTCGCTAATTAATCGCCCGTCCACTAAATTTTGACGCTTCGTGTGCCTTCGTGACGTCTATGGACAAGGTGACAGGTACCCCCTGTCGCTCGCTACAGACTACAGTGCATGCGGCCATTGTTGGCGCTGCAGCAATGTCATGTGTGTGCGTGCAACTAATTAAAATAAAATCACGGACGCCCGCGTGCCGATCGGGAGCAGCTAGCCAGCGATCGACAGATCGACGCAGGCCGCCGAGGGACACGCGCACTGCACGTCTGCAGCAGGCCGTGCGACGTGCGTGTGCAAGCGCGTACGACGAAGACGCCCGTTCGTGCGACTGCGACGCCGGACGGGGAACATTCCGATCGCGCCAGGGATCCCCGGCCGGCCGGTCGCCGTCCGATCGCCGTCAGCGGCCCCGTCGCTAGCTACCTAACGACAGAGAGCAGCTCGAAGCCCGCACGCCCGGGCCGGCAGCTGCGTCCATGAATGCATGTCCGGGTCACGAAGTGGGGTTCCCTGAGACCGACAGCTGCACGATCGCAAGTTGTCATCTTGCCCTAGGATTATAGCACATGCTTAGCATATGTGCATTATTCACTCACTGAATGGGCAAACCGCACACCGAGCGAGTGAAAGGAACTTTCAACTCTCAACAAGTTCAGTGTGAATGTCCGCTATCTACCACTTCATACGTGCTTGCTAGTGGGAGAGATGGGTGTATGATCGCGGCCGGGGGGCGGAACAGACCCGTAGTCCTTTAACCGTGAAATCAATTACTATTTGGCTTTACGATAATCGTTTGTGGGATCTATGTATTTTTTGATAAATCTAACCAATTTGAACAACTTCAACCGCGTCTGCCTCCCGAGCGAAACTAATTTGGAATCTGACCTCTGACGTCGGCACCACTTCAAACGGCGCCGACCTAACACATGTCGGTGATGGCGCCGAACTTGTCACTCGGGTGGGCGCCTAGCTGACGTGGCCGCTATGTCGGGCGCCGACCCTAGGGTTATAGCGAATCGAGCAGTTTCTCTTTTCCAGCCCTCTCATTTCCTTCTCCCAGCCGCCACAAGCTCTCTCTCTCTCTCTCTCTCTCTCTCTCTCTCTCTCTCTCTCTCTCTCTCTCTCTCTCTCTCTCTCTCTCTCTCTCCTGTTTTTCTCCCCTCTCTTCAAATCTTGTTGAAACTCCAAGATTTCTTAGATTGGGACCATGGCAAGTCTTCTTAGAGGTAATCTCTCTCAAATCCCCTTTGATTCCACCTATTAGAATGTCTAATTTGATCTCATTTATCTCTTTTTTGTTGAAACCCTAGAAGATCATAGATATGTTATTTAGATATCTTTGTAAATAATATTTGTTTGAATAAATTGTAGCTAGTGTATGTATGCATTTGATAGGAGCTTTGTCTTAGTGTTTGCTAATTTAGTTTACATATGACAAAACCAAAATATGCACATGTGGAAATATATTTGTAGGGATTTATTTCTATAGAGTTTGCTGGTGTATGTATGCATTCGATATGAGCTTGTCTTAGTGTTTGCTATAGTGTTTGCTAAGTTGGGAAGCACTTCAATGGAAAATTAGCCGGTTGTATGATAATATAGCTTAGGACATTATAAGTGATAGTGTTTGCTATGTTAATTATCCCAATATTTGTAAATTCTCCTGACATGTGGACGAAGATTGCACGTCAGTTGAAGTTTGCAGAAAGTACCAAAGGCAAGTATCCCAATATGTCATCGAAAGATGCTCCGGTGCTACCAAGATATCCAGTACCAAATTGTTGTTGTGGTAAAACTTGTCATATCCAACAATCTAACTACCACACTACTGCTGGCCGCGCATTCTACCGTTGCCCCGATACACGCATGAGTTTTGTTGTCTTGTCACATGGTATCTATCATACTTGATTGATCGTTGATTGTTGATATGGTAAATTTTATTTGACAGGAACATTGCACATGCTATTTCTTCCAGTGGATCGGTGGCCCCGAGTGTTATGATGACTATCTTCTTTCATGGGATATTCGCATTCTTTTGGGCCCAAAACCAGCTGAGAGGTGGAAACGCATTATGCGTCCTCCTCCATCTCCACCTAAGTATTGGAAATTACACGAGACCACACCCAAGGCTCCTCCACTTGTTTGGTGTGAGCACTGCCAAGATATGACATGCTGGTGTCCCCTTTACGGCCCCGACACTTTAGATGAGTCTTGGAAGATTTTCGATCAGGAGAAAAAGAAGCATGAGGATGAAATAAACTTGGAGTTGCAAGAGATTGAAAAAGCACAGAAGGAGCGCTCAAGGAAGTACCAGTTAGAAGCTAAAAGGAAGAAAGAAGAAGAGGCAAGGATTAAAGAACAAAGGGAAGAGAAGAGAAGGAAAGAGTGGGAAGATAGCAAGGCTTGGTTGAATAAGGAAAACACAAAGTGGAAGCTGTGGAACTAACTATTGAGCACATTCTGATATCATCATGTATTAGGCTTGGTTGTAAGTTGTGGAACTAATTTGGCACCGTTTTTATTATGTTTGTAATGAGTACTTGAGATGAAATATTTGCAACTCAAATTGTTTTCTACTGAGATGATAAGTACATTGCATAGCATGAAATGATGATAAATTGCTAGACGGTACAATTTATTTGTTGCTACTGCTGGTGCTCGGGGAATGGAAACCATTGACCCCTCTAAATCGAAGATACAAGAGCACCATTTTGAAATGGAAACTAATTAAAAGGAAATACGAGTGTCTAGCAATTTTCGGACTCATCCTAATTGTTTTGTTTGTTGACCATATTTTTAGCACACCATTCCTTGAACGCTTTCTGGTTGTGTTGTGTGTGCTCTCTCTTTATTTTCTCCTCTAGCTCCTTGACCTATTTTTTCTGCACATATTTTTCTCCATACCAGTAAACTTCGTACTGTCTTTGGTCTTCAAACCAGAAATCCTTGTCGCATCGCGATTCCGCCTATTGAATAATATAGATTTTTAACTTAAACATTGAGCGAGAAGAGGGTTCTACCTCTAGTAAAAAAATTGAGCAAGGAGGGAGTTCTTACGAAATAGGGTGCAGGACCCCGGGCGTGCCCGCACACAAATTCTCATTTTCCACCAAGCCCACCACTCTTCATCTTGGCTTCATCAGCTGTGTAACAACATCCCACCATGCAATCACACTGTATGATCCACGGAACATGGTCGTCTAGTTCAGTCATCGGTGGCATGTCTGGTGGGAGGAATGTACCACTACGAGGCCCTACGAGTTCAAAGGCTATCTCCTTCCCTTTCCTTGAAGAGGATCCTACACCGTCCATGAGTGGTGTTGGCTGATAGAGATAGAGAGTGAGAGGAGTTGGCTGAGAGAGATAGAGAGAGGTTGATTGGAGTGAATACGAAGACAGACAACCACCTGGGTGCTATTTATGGAGGAATGACGAAGACAGACACACCGGACGAGAGTTAAAAGTAATATAGGAATATATAGAGAAAGATTAGCCCGCTAATTTATTGATCACATGATTCATAAATAAGTTACAAGTGTTTCAGCAAACAAAGTGAGAAACATAATTCTGCGAAACGTAACGATACGGCACATAAGTAAATATTACACACGGGCTAAATTAAAACAATACTACGGCTCCCCACCGAGTGCCCGAATACGTGCCTTCAAATTTTCTATCTCGACACGTTGGTCCATGATGAGGACCCGTGCTTCAACAGGAAACGGGTTGTCGCACCACTGGAAGAATCCACATTGGCCATTATACTATTAAAATGTTCTACAATTATTAAATATAACACACATAGGCTATATATTTGTAAATATGATGGTTTTAAGTACATACCTGGCCGTATGCCCGAGGACAATCCCAATACCGTCGCCCAACATTTCGGAACCTCCAGTCATAGCATAGCCTAGCTTCAAAATTGCAGTCGCACCAAAATCGTCGAAGGTCTGCCATTGTTGTGTTGTTGTAGGTGAGACGGAAAACATTGTGTATGAGTGATATATATAGCTAGAAATCTCTAAAGTATTGTATGGGTATGTTTGCTTTTCATTGAGTGCCACTGTAAACAGTGTGTAGTCACCATCAACTATACAATACATTATCACTAATGTGTAGTACTACTAGCAGCAGTGTGTAGTCACCATCAACAGTGTGTAGTAATACTAGCAGCAGTGTGCTATCCAAATCACATGTGCTCAGTGTTTCAGTGCTACTAGCAGCAGTGTGTAGTCACCATCAACAGTGTGTAGTACTACTAGCAGAAGTGTGCTATCCAAATCACATGTGCTCGGTGTTTCAGTGTTTTAGTGATCAATGTCAGTGTTTCAGTGATCAATAATTTCCATTGCTCAGTGTTTCAGTGCTCAATTATTAGAATGGTTCAGTGAATCGCTGACTCTCGCCACTCGGTCACAATAATTTCAATATTCAATTATTCACTGACTCAGTGACTCACTGCACATTAATTTAAATGGTCCAATGATTCACTCACTAATCAATTATTTAATGATTCATAGCCATGTGAGTGTTGGAGGAGCAATAATTCATCACAACACTAATTCATTGCTTCCCTTAAACTATAAATGTCCATGCACTCTTGCTTTCAACTAATAATTACTAGCACCATGTCCAGAAACCGTGCTCTTCCAGGTAGCTCGGTCAATCCACATGATCCTGATCGTTACCCAATATTCCAGGTATACACTGTCGTTGTCCAACACGGCCAATTGTTAGGGTCGAATATGATTGGTTGTTTGAGTATGCAGGGAGAAGATTCTCAATATGTTCCAAACCAGAGGTACACGCAATTAACACTGCCAATTGTTAGGGTTCAATATTCACTATTGATATCATGATCTTTCATTGGTAGGGGTACCGATGCGGCCACTATCAGTACGAAGACGAGGAGTTCTCTCCGAAAGCTAGAGTACTAATTTACAACAATCATATGGAGATTGAAAGGCTGAAGATGCAACTTCGCAATTTAGGTGGCGAACCATGTATGTTTTGTAAGAATAAGGTTGGGAACCATGTATGTTTTGTAATTCTCAATTTGTCCAATAATTAAATATTCTGTAAGAGAACTCCATGTCTTATAGTGAAAAATTACTAAATTAAATATATACTTGGTACGGCGCCACTTGAAACGGCGCCGAAGTTGCCCAGTTCAGCGCCAGGTGAAATGGCGCCGAATACTGGGGCTGGATTTGTTCCCCAGACACACCTTCTGTGTCTGGTGTAGCCCCGATGACGCATATAGGTGCCGAAGTTCGGCGCCACATGAAATGACGCCGAAGTTGCCCAGTTCGGCGCCAGGTGAAATGGCGCCAAAAACTGGGGCTGGATTTGTTCCCTAGACACACCTTTTGTGTCTGATGTGGCGCCGACAACGCAAATAGGCGCCGAAGTTCAGCGCCACTTGAAACGGCGCCGACGTTGCACTGTTCGGCGCCTGGTGAAATGGCGCCGAATATTGGGGCTGGATTTGTTCCCTAGACACACCTTCTGTGTCTGGTGTGGCGCCGACGACGCAAATAGGCGCCGAAGTTCGGCGCCACTTGAAACAGCCCCGACGTTGCACTGTTCGGCGCCAGTTGAAATGGCGCCGAATACTGTGCACACTTCAAATTCACAGATTCACATATAGCAAATTCACAGATTCACAGTTGACAGTTCATAGATGACAAATCACAATCACATAGTTCAAGATTCACAACATTGCATATAGCACATCACATTCTTCACAGGTAGGTAGCAAAATATGTCCGCACATACATAGTTCAAGTTTCGTAACATGTCTGCACAATCAACACAAACAGGTCTCACTTCTGCGCCTTCCTTTTCTTGACGACACCCTTCTTACGGCGTGGTTTGAGAGCGTCAGCGCCGGGGGTTGTAATATCCGGTGCGCGGCGTGCACGAGAACCCCTACGAGGCATACCTTGTGATTGGCTTGGCTCCGGACCATCATGGACAGTTTGGGAGGAGGAAGCTCCACATAACATGGACAATGGAGTGTCAGAGTCGATGGAGGTCCCGTCACCTGAGTTGTACATGAATCCGCTGCCACCTGAAGTTGGAGGGATCGGCTGGAGACTCGTCATGTCAGTGGTAGGATCCCGACATCCAAGCCTAGACACCAACGAGCAGGAACGTTTGACCAATTTCTGCATAATAGAACAATGTAAGTGTTGGCCAAACCTGTAGACACTTGAACAGGGAACGAGCGGGTAACATATGTACATTTGCCAAACTTGTGAACTTTGCTAGTCGTTACCTCGAGACACTTGCGTAGGGTAGACTCGGCAGTTGGACTTCCCGGAGTAACCCTCAACGCCACTTCAGCTTCTTTGATACCTCGTACAAGCTCACCGGCCTACAAAGCATGACACATATGAACATCATCAACAAGAACTAGCAAATAATTCAGTGTTTGATATTACTATGTTCTTACCACACGGTTTCGCACGGGGCCATGGTCGACACGCTTGTCCATCCGGACCTCTTCATCAAACTCATTTGGCTCGTCGGATCCCTCTTCTAAGCAATTGACGTTGGTCCAGCTGGGCTTGAGATGAACCCGAGTAGCTTTCTGCAGCCATGTCTCGTAGTCTCGGAAGTTGTTATAATCCCAACTCTCCTGGAGGATATCCTTATGAGATGCCTTGTCATTCCATTCCCGGATATACTCCCGGTGATGATGTTCCCAATCAGTAATTGACTTGTTTTTCCTTCTATCAAGCCTATCAAAAGGCACATAGAGAAAACAATGAAGAGCCAAGGAGAAACATATATCCGACAGGATAAAGGCGTTGGCGCTTAAGGAATCTTACTTGTGCAGATCAGACGAGGTGGAGAAGTGCTCCGGGGGAAATTCCTGGACCTTACCAAACTGCATACCGACTCGGTGTGGAAGGTGGTACTCGATCGCGTAGAAGCAAATGAGCGGGCACCTCTTCGTCCACATATCCATGTATTGAGTGCACATCGGGTTTAAGTTAAAGTCCTCGCCTAGCTCACTCACAGTGTACGGCTGCCATGTAACCTATGAGTGAAATAAGAAGATGTTAGGCAACAATGAAAACATACATTAAGCAAAATCGATATGACACTCACCTGCCCCCGACGCAAGGAGTCAAAATCCTTGGTGTATGCTCGATAGAGATTATCGGAGGTCCCCCACTTGGTAGATACATCCTCATAAAAGTACACAATGGTGGGTGCATGGTCTTGTTCCGGGTGTTCCCAATCCCTGGGTGCGTAGGTGGTGGGTGGCCTATGGGAAATCTAAGCCAGCTCCAAACCTGAAAATAAGCAAATAGGTTATGCAAAGCTAAATGGTAATGCAAATAATTATGTTGGTCAAAGTAAACCAACCTGTAAGACCAGAACACAACCACCCATGTTTGATGTACCCTTGTTCCTCCTACAAGCCTCATCAAGTTGTCGATACAAGTAAGCCAACCCAGCCGAACCCAGTTGTATCTCCCAGCATCGTCCCAGTCACGTAGTAGAGGAAAATACATCCATCAGACGTCGCTACCCCCGGAGTCTGAAAAAAGCACCTTTCCAAACACATACTCACATACGCTTGAGCATACCGTGATATGTATCCTCGTTGGCATTGAGGGGAAGATGCCCAAAGTGGTGTTCTATCCAAGTCAATATCAGCCCACCTGTCTTGCTCCCCCTTCGTCCCAGCAATTTTCTCCGGTGGCCTTACTCCTAGAAGCTCTTCAACCATGTCCCTGAATTTGCCTGCCTGTATCTTTCCAGTCACAGCCCATCCTGAGATAGGCAAGGCGGTCAACATCGCCATGTCTTGCAAAGTTATAGTCATCTCGCCACATGGAAGGTGGAACGTGTGTGTCTCCACGTGCCATCTATCGACTAGCGCTGTAAGGGCGACACTGTTGTAGGTTGGCAGCCCGCGCTCAATCATGGTCACAAAGCCAATCAGATTCGCCCTCCGTAAGTACAGTGTGTACCTCTCATCAAAAACCATCTGCTCTGTATTGACCTTGTGTCCACGTGTGCGAAGGGGTAGTAGAGCCTGCCAATATAGTGATTAGCATTAGTTAAGCAAGTAATAAACAGTAATAGAGAATAATAATTAATTTAGTGATGATCATGTTAGACAATACGTGCATACCTAGGTTTTCGAGAGAATGCGACCTCGGTGGCTCTCCTCGTACTCTGCCTCAAGAAGATGGTACCGAGCCGCCATCCTGCAAAGACAAGGTTTTTTTTGTGAGTTTCAGAAACATGCAGTTATAATTGAAAGATAATTTATAGCATATAAATGAGGACACCTAACAAGAATAATGTGTTAAAAACAGAAGGTAAACATGCATAGGACAAAATATAACCTTTCTAGCCCGTTGTAAGCCTCGGATAATTTCCCTATCACCTTTGGACGACGGCGATAACCTTTCATATGTCTAGTCCCTCGAGGCCTCTTAGGGCCTCTACCACGCCCGCTTGATGAAGGGTTGCTTTTTTCGCGGCTAGTTTCTTCTTCCGATCCTCATAGCTTAGCTTTTTTGTGTTCTTGTGACCTTCTTCGCCGCATACCGAACAATGGTTCTTCACGGAGTCCTCCACAAAATCATCATTTGGACGGGGTCGCTTGAAGGTTGTCCCTCCATCGGCTTCGTCCATGTCCATCTTGAACTGCTTAGTCGCTCTTCGCCCTTTTGTGTCGATCATTAGCTTGCTATCTGGTAAGTACATCGGCCCGGTATACTTAGGCCATTGGGCCATGTCTAGGTAAGGCTCGAATCTACTAGCCCATGTGTGATATAGCTCTTCAAGATTGTAGAACCATGAGACGGAGTTGTATGGGTCCACGGCCCGATCACGACACGCGGTTATTATATGAGAGCATGGTAGATGGATCTGTAAAGGCATCTGGCACGTGCAAGAGTACTGAGCAAGCACAACAACATATTTGCGACCACCATACTGCTCACCACCTGAGTTGGTACCTCCGGAACCTCATACTTCCAGACCTCCTTATCAAAACAAGTCCATGTTTGGTCATGAGATTTCGTGGCTTGGTATCCAAGTTCTTCTTCAACAGTCTTTGGCCATCTTTTGTTGGCATTAATTAGCACCTTGACTTCGTCGCTCCACGTGACCCAATACTCGTTGCACTTGTAAAAAGTAAAGGATGCGATGGCAGTTACTGGTAGCATGCGGATACCTTTTAGCACCTTATTGAATATCTCGGCCATGTTACTTGTCATGTGACCATACCGAACCCCATCCTGATCAAAAGCTTGAGCCCATATGTGTTTCTTCGGCAAATTCTCCCTAAGAAAACCCTTCCCCTTCTCATTTGTCAAGCCATACAACTCATTGAACATCTCTTCAAATACAGCCGGCTCGAACACCAAGATAAGCCGACAGAGATACTCAGTCATTTCTCTATTACGACAAGCACGGTAGAAATTACCCGCGAAATGCCTTATGCACCAACGGTGCTTAACAAGGGGATGCTCAGGTATTTCTGCCCTCATGGCATTCAATATGGCCGGATTGCGATCAGAAATGACACAGACTTCTCTTCCGGGGCCAACAATCGTAGTCCTCACCAAGTGCATGAACCAGTTCCAGCTGACGTTGTCCTCCTTTTCCACAAGAGCAAAGGCAAGAGGGACCAATCGGTTGTCCGCGTCGCAAGAGATAGCAACAAGAAGGGTGCCCCTAAACTTCCTTGTAAGGAACGTTCCATCAACACAAAGATATGGACGACAATGCTTGAATGCTTCAACACAAGGGCAGAAGCACCAAAATGCTCGACGGAACACTTGGTACTTGACACCTTCGACCGTGCGAGTCTCGATTGGATGAGGCTGCACAATGTGCGTCATACCAGGGTTTCGATGTGCCATGGCCGCCAAGAACCTAGGGAGCCTCCCATATGCTTCCTCCCAATCACCATAAACCATCTTCACAGCCATTTGCTTATCCCTCCAAGCCTTTCCATACTTGATATGATAGTCAAATATGAGTTTCACAAATTGGACCAAATAGGCCGCTTGCAGGGTAGGGTTAGCTTTGATGGCATTGGCACACCGGTGTGCAATAAAAGTAGATGTCAGTTTCCGGTGCGTGTTGCCCTCCAGGACGGCATTGCCACATGTGTGCGGGCCTTCATACTTACTTATCTTCCACCAACCTTCAGGTTTCTTCTTCCTTGCCCATACCTTCCATGGACAATCTTCATTCTCGCATATCAAAACATATCTTTCATTTTGGCCGGACTTGAAAAGTATGTAGGGTCGATGATGAATTACGGCGTACTCCTGGAACCATACTTGCATGTCCAACATAGCCTTGAATTTTAGCCCCGGGTATATCAAAGGCCGTTCCCTAGGTCGACTCTGTGCCTTGTCTTTGGTGAGGGGTCTAGGCCACTCTGGCCCATACCCCCGCAGGTTCGAGTCTGCCATGGCTAGGTGAGCCTCCCTAACATCCTTGAACTCATGAACATTAGGATCTCTGCCCCACACCTTGACAAATGCACCGGTCTCCTTCTCCGAAAACTTGGGAACCGAACGATCATCGTCCGAGTCCGTAGAGTAAGCATGTTCATACCCCTCGCCCTCTTCATTGTCATCTTCATAGGTATATGTATCTCCCTCAAGGATCGGGGATGCCACCAAAGGTACACAAGGCGATGATGGAATGTTGATTGGCGAGAAAGCTACAAACTCTTCCTCGATCGGCTCTAAGGTTTCAACATTCATGATGCAGCCCGTCCTACGACCGCTACTACATCTACTCCCACAAGCTCCCCAAGTGGACCCATGACTCGCGCCCGAGCCAAACTCCTTCAAGCTAAGGTGAACTCGCTCCTCTCCTTGTGTGACTTCGACACACCCTTGGATGGCTTGCTACTTCATACGCATACACTGTGCATCATCAGGTACGAGGAGAAGGACCCAAGGAACGGAGGAGAGGCAACCAGCCGCTGCCAGACGCAAGCGGTACTACCGGTTGAGACGACCGGTACTACCGCTCCAAGCGGTACTACCGGACCCAGCTACCGGACGCTCCAGGAAGCACCGCTCCACGCCCCAGACGCAAGCGGTACTACCGGCCCCGCGACCGGTACTACCGGACAGCGGTACTACCGCTCCCCCCTACCGCTCGACACTGACGCCTCCGACGGAAGCTCCAGGCCCTCAAGCGGTACTACCGCGCCCGGAGCGGTACTACCGGTTGCGACCGGTACTACCGGTTGCCGGAACGGTACTACCGGTCCTGCCAGATCCTGAACGCCTGAGTTCGGCCCTGTGCCATGTAACCCTTACTATAATTTACCTTTTCGTTCCGAAACTACCCCTGTTTTGTGGCTGGACTATATATAGCCCCCACCCTCCATTGTAAGCCGGCAGACTTGGATAATAATAGATATTAAGGAAACCCTTTGAGGACTTATATCTATTGGTCTCATGCTCCTACCAAGGAGCACCGGATTATCCACCCCCTCTTGGATCTTTCCTAGTGCGTTTAAGTTGTACAAGGCCTTGGGTTCTCGGTTTCTCGCCCCCAAGTCGTCAAGATCTCACCAAGCACCTCATCCCCCGTTGTTGGCGTGGAGAGCGAGCTTCGCCCAACACCGATCCTAGAGATTATGTTGGACCGGTTGCCACCGACGTGAGGATTAGGCGTGTATCGTGTTTTGGTGTGTGTGTGTTCGTGGTTTTCATCGCCTTCCTCGATTTCATCCGCCGACCACCGCTTTCCCCTCGTTTCTCGTGGAATTCGTGAAAGATCGGGCCAACCCCCGGGTTACCCCCTAACATATTGGTATCAAGAGCACGGTTGATCACGAATTTCCCCCAATTTTTCTTTTATCCGCCTTAAAAACGAAAATCCTACCAAAAAAGAGCCCCAATTTGCCTTCGGATCGATCTCTGGATTTGGTGAGTTTTTCCTGGTTTTGGTCCATAGATCTGTTGCTTTGGGAGTCGATCTATAGCCCTTGTTGTTTCTAGCCCAGCCTTTCGGTCAGATCTCCGCGAATTTGAGGTTTTTGGCAAGTTCATCTCGTCCAGATCTGTGCCAAGCGGTACTACCGGCCGTGCAAGCGGTACTACCGCAAGTGACCGGTACTACCGTTAGTACAAGCGGTACTACCGCTCACCGGTACTACCGCTCGTTACCAGCGGTACTACCACTTGACTCTGACAGTGTTTCTTTGCCCTTTGACGCCTCAGTTTTGTTTGCTGACCTTTCCACCTCGCTTGTTCGTGTTTCGCGTGTTTGTCGCCATTTTCACAACAGCTTCCGCATCAACGTCATCCCGCGCTCAACGACACCGCGACACTCGAACATCATCCCCCACCAACGGCTGCAAGTCGTCAACAATACCAAAGGTATAACTTGCACCACATTGACAGCCCCATATCGTCCTTTGTGTGTATCTATCCTATGAGAGCAACTCATTTTGTGTTTGTCTAAGCATTGTGCACTTGCCTTTGGAAAGTGAGAGTGTGAAGCCAAACACAAAAGCTAACATAGTAGCATAGCAAGGGAGAAAAAGAAAAAGAATCAAAAAAAAGGGAAAAGAAAAAGATAGAATAGAAAGATACATAGTCTCCCAATACAAAGTGAATACCACGCTTGTAAGCCAACAAGAGAGAAGAAAGAGCGCACCGAGGCAAGTGCACAAATCTATTGCTTATCCTCTTTTGGCAAACGAGTTGTGGTCTCTCCTTGTGTTGGCACGACAACCGAGCGTAGTCTTCGTTAGGACCTTTTGTGCTCATTTTCATAGTCGTGCTAACCCCGTTTTTCTCCACGTGTGTGTTTTCCGTGTTTTGTAGTTCGTTTCCTTTTGCTTTTGACCTTTGGTTCTTTACCACGTAGGACAATAAACTTTTGCTTGGATCGTTTCGTTTGGTTTTCCACATTCCTAACCTTCCACCAAAAGCCTTTGAGAGTTTCTTACCATTTCACTTTGCACGCTTTTCGCTCATTTGTGTGGCAATTGGTTTGATATAATCTCCAAGGTGAGGTAAAAGGCTAACTCTCCGCCCCCTTATTCTCCATATACAACCCTTGTTGGCTTTGCATCATGGACAGGCATGGAGAGCCATCCCAACCACCACCACCTCCGGAGGATGACACACAATTCATGACAAGATGGGACCATTGGAAGGTCCGAGGAGAATTCAACTACCGTTGTGAAGCTCTTGAGCGGCGCCAAGATGAACAATTTAGCGAGGCCCGTGTGGAATTCAAGAACATCGACAACCGCTTCGAAGAAGTCCGTGGCCAAATGCATGCCATGCAAAACAACTTCGGGCATCAAAATGAAGCTCTTGGTCGTGCACTCGCCTCAACGGATGAGAAGCTTCAACGCATCATTGATGGACTCGCAAGGACACGCTCGCGCGAATCAAGCTCATCTCGGCACTCCTCAAGTGAATCAAGTACACCTCGCCGTCACGCTTCAAGGCACCGGGATGGACCCGTTCTTCAATCCATGAGCTCTTCGCAAGCGGTACCATCTCCGCGTCACGCCGCAACGTCAAGCTATGATGGTGACCTCTCCGCAAGACCTCCAAGGCGCGAAGCGAACCGACCACAACCAAGGGCACTTGTGATTCAACAAGAGCAACCTCGCATGGACCACCAAGGCCATCGTCGTCGACATGTCTCTTCCACTCCAAGTGAAGCATCCGAAGAGGACGAACAAGATCACCGTCGACGTGAAGCACTCGAAGATCCTCCAAGGCGTCATCATCGACATGAGCGTCCACGTCGGCAACATGATAGTCATGACGAGCCTCCTCTACACCAAGAAGAAGAAGAGCAGCCCATTGCGCATGCGGCTCGACGTCCTCCTCGCCACATGGCGCAAGCTAATGCTCCTCGGCATCAACCACGACAAGAACAAGAGCAAGCTCCCCAAGCTCTTCGTGAGGACCATCAACCCCCTCCTCGTCCTCAACCGCGACAACAAAACGAGCAAGATCCCCAATCTCGTCGTCAACAACAAGTTCCACCACCAAACGCGGCACCTCAACAACCACGAGAGCAACGCAACAATCACCAAGCAAGACATGAGAGCTCGGATGATGATGATGACCGCCCAAATCATGATAACCGACGCAACCGGACGCAATGGAGAAGAAACCTTTGACAAGCTCAAATTCACCATGCCCAAGTTCACCGGTTCCAATGAGCCCGAGGAATATCTCTCTTGGGAACTCAAGGTCTACAAGATCTTCCGCATGCACAACTATAGCAATGAGAAGATGATGGCCATGGCATCCCTCGAGTTTGATGAGTATGCCAACCTTTGGTGGGAACAAGTCCAACTCGCTCGCGAAGCAAAAGAAGAGCCTCCAATCGCAACTTGGCAAGATATGAAGGCTCATATGAGATCCCGCTTTGTTCCTTCACACTACACGCGTGACCTTTTCAACAAGCTTCAAACGCTTAGTCAAGGAACAAAGACAGTGGAAGAGTACTTCAAGCAAATGGAGCTCAACATGATCCGTGCCAACATTGAAGAGCGAGATGAGCAAACAATGGCACGCTTCCTCAATGGCTTGAACCATCCCATCAAGCGCATCACCGAGTTCCAAAAGTACAACAACATGGTTGAGCTTGTGCACATCGCTTCAAAGGCCGAGCGCCAAGTGCAAGAGGACATCAAGTACAACAAGCCAAAGACGTACTTCACCTACAAGCAAGCATCAACCACTACTCCAACGACACCAAGTGGAAGCTCCTCAAGTACCACCAAGCTTCCCTTCAAGCCATCTCTCCCTCAAGGAAAACAGCCCCCAAGTGGCAAACACACAAGAGATGATCAACCATTCACCGGTGAATGCTACAAGTGTGGAGGCAAAGGGCACAAGTCGAATGCATGTGGGAACAAGAAAGTTTTGTTCATCCATGACAACGGCGATGAAGAATACTTGAGTGAAGACGATTTTGATGCAAGGGTCAAGGAAGCCATGGCAAGGCAACATTTGGAAGAGGACCAAGAACTTCTTGTGTGTGAGCATGACGCAAGTCCATCGCTTGTGGTCACAAGGGTCTTGACTACCCAAGCCAATGAAAATGAAGACCAATGCTCGAACATCTTCCAAACTCGTGCCGGCATCAATGGGAAGTCCATCAAAGTTGTCATCGATGGAGGGAGTTGCCACAACCTTGCAAGCACGGAGTTGTGTGAGAAACTCAACCTCACCCTTCATCCGCATAGACACCCCTACCATATCCAATGGCTAAGTGACCAAGGATCCGTCAAGATCAAGCACACCGTCTCGGTGACGTTCTCCATTGGGCACTACAAGGACACGGTGGAATGTGACGTGGTCCCAATGACGGTTTGTCACATGTTGCTCGGAAGGCCATGGCAATATGACAAGCGTGCTTTGCATAATGGTCACTCAAACACTTACACCTTCAAATGGCTTGATGAAACTTGTGTGTTGCAACCAATGAATCCTAGCCAAATAATTGCGTACAATGCAAAGGCTTTAGCGAGGGCGCAACACGCAAAAACACCTTGTGAGAAGAGTGGTGAGCGAGAGAACCACACAATAGTGAGTGAGAGCTACAAGCCAAACTCGAGTGGAAAAAATAAGAGTGTTCTTCTTGCCACCAAAAGTGAGATGAGAGAAGTGCGGAACAACCCATCCATCTTGCACTATGTCCTCATATGCAAGGGGCTAGCACAAGGAACTAACGACTTGACAAATGTTCCTCCCTCTTTGATGGCTATTTTGCAGGAATTCCAAGATGTTTTTCCCGAAGAGCTTCCTCATGGCCTTCCTCCTCTTCGTGGAATCGAGCACCGCATCGACCTCATACCCGGCGCACCACTTCCAAACCGCGCCGCGTATCGCACGAACCCGGAAGAGTCGAAGGAGATCGAGCGTCAAATCAACCAACTCGTCTCCAAAGGTTTGATCCAAGTAAGCACTAGCCCAAGCGCGGTTCCCGTGATCCTAGTCCCGAAAACGGACGATACGTTGCGGTTATGCATGGACTGCCGTCCAATCAATGCTATCACCGTGCGTTATCGACATCCTATACCGCGTCTTGATGACATGCTTGACGAGTTATGTGGAGCCACTATATTTTCGAAAATTGATCTTCGTAGTGGCTACCATCAAATTCGCATGGCTGAAGGTGATGAGTGGAAAACCGCCTTCAAGACCAAGCTTGGTCTCTATAAATGGTTGGTTATGCCTTTTGGCTTATCCAATGCCCCATCTACCTTCATGCGCCTCATGAACCATATATTGCGATCTCTCATTGGAAAGAGTGTAGTTGTTTACTTTGATGACATTCTTGTCTATAGCAAGTCACTAGAGGAGCATGTTACTCATGTTAAGGAGGTCCTTCACATCCTTCGGCATGAAAAGCTTTATGCTAATCTCCCAAAGTGCACTTTTGCACGAGACAAGCTGATTTTCCTTGGTTTTGTTGTGTCTTCTAATGGCATAGAAGTGGTTGTCTCAAAAGTCAAGGACATACGAGATTGGCCCATCCCAACAAATGTTAGTGAACTTCGTAGTTTTCATGGGTTGGCTGGCTTTTACCGTCGCTTTGTGAAAGATTTTTCTACAATTGCTTGCCCCCTCAACGAATTGACCAAGAAAAATGTCACGTTCGTTTGGGGAAAAGCACAACAAAAGGCTTTTGATGAGCTCAAAAAGAGGCTCACCGAAGCACCACTTCTTGCATTGCCGGATTTCACAAAAACCTTTGTGTGACGCTAGTGGTATTGGCATTGGTGGCGTCCTTATGCAAAATGGGCGTCCTATTGCTTACCATAGTGAGAAACTTGATGGCGCACGCCTCAATTATCCCATTTATGACAAAGAACTTTTTGCCTTGGTTCGTGTTCTTCAAGTGTGGCAACACTATCTTTGGCCCAAAGAATTTATCATCCATTCCGACCATGAGTCGTTGAAGTATCTTAAGGGCCAAGCCAACTTGAGTAAAAGGCACGCAAAATGGGTTGAGTTCATGGAGTCTTTTCCTTACATTGTCAAATACAAGAAGGGCAAAGAAAATGTGGTAGCGGACGCCTTGTCTCGCCAAAACACAAGCCTTCTTACACGACTCGAAGTCAATGTCTTGGGTCTTGATGACATCAAATCTTTGTACGCGTCCGACTCTTTCTTTGGACCAATATTTGCACAATGTTCAATAGACAAAGGGATTGATGATTTCTATTTGCATAAGGGTTTTCTTTTCAAACAAAACAAGCTTTGCATTCCGAAATCGTCTCTCCAACTTTTGCTTCTTCAAGAGTCCCATGGTGGAGGCCTTATGGGTCACTTTGGCCGTGACAAGACATATGACATGCTCTCCACTCACTACTTTTGGCCAAAGATGAAGCGCGACGTGGAGCGCCACGTTCAACGATGCACTACATGTATCCAAGCTAAGTCTAAGTCCAACCCCTTTGGTCTTTATATGCCATTGCCTATTCCTCATGCACCTTGGTCGGACATTAGCATGGACTTTGTGTTAGGCTTGCCTAGATCTAAACATGGTCATGATTCCATATTTGTAGTAGTGGATCGCTTTTCAAAAATGGCACATTTCATTCCGTGCCATAAGACCGATGATGCTTCACATTAGCAAATTTGTTTTTCAGGGAAATAATTCGGCTACATGGTGTGCCAAGAACAATCGTCTCCGACCGCGACGTAAAATTCATGAGCTACTTCTAGAAGACCCTCATGGCCAAGCTAGGCATCAAGCTCCTCTTCTCGTCCGCCTCACATCCTCAAACCGATGGACAAACCGAGGTCGTCAATCGAAGTCTCGGCACACTCCTCCGGGTGTTGATAAAGAAGAACCTTAAAGACTGGGAGGAATGCATTCCACACGCCGAGTTCGCCTACAACCGCGCCAAGCACTCCACCACCATGAGGAGCCCGTTCATGATCGTCTACGGCTTCGAGCCTCTCACTGCGCTCGATATCCTTCCACTACCACTTCATGAACGTGCCAATATGGACGTTGTCAAGCGCGCCCAAACAATGATGAAACTCCATGAAGACACACGAGCTACTATCGAGCAACAAGTCCTTTGCCAAGCATCAAGGCTAAACAAGACCAAGAAAGAGATGATCTTTGATGAGGGCGACCTTGTGTGGATACACTTGAGTAAAGACCGCTTCCCCAAGGAACGCGACTCCAAGCTAAAGCCAAGAGGCGATGGACCATTCAAAGTGCTAAAGAGGATCAACAACAACGCCTATGTCATCGATATACCAACATCGAAGTATCTTGTGAGCTCGACATTCAATGTCAAGGACCTCTCACCCTACCATGGCGAAGAGGCAGTTGTGACGGTTGAAGAGTCGAGGACGACTCTTTCCCAAGGGGGGGGGGGAGATGATGCAGCCCGTCCTACGACCGCTACTACATCTACTCCCACAAGCTCCCCAAGTGGACCCATGACTCGCGCCCGATCCAAACTCCTTCAAGCTAAGGTGAACTCGCTCCTCTCCTTGTGTGACTTCGACACACCCTTGGATGGCTTGCTACTTCATACGCATACACTGTGCATCATCAGGTACGAAGAGAAGGACCCAAGGAACAGAGGAGAGGCAACCAGCCGCTGCCAGACGCAAGCGGTACTACCGGTTGAGACGACCGGTACTACCGCTCCAAGCGGTACTACCGGCCCCAGCTACCGGACGCTCAAGGAAGCACCGCTCCACGCCCCAGACGCAAGCGGTACTACCGGCCCCGCGACCGGTACTACCGGACAGCGGTACTACCGCTGCCCCCTACCGCTCGACATTGACGCCTCCGACGGAAGCTCCAGGCCCTCAAGCGGTACTACCGCGCCCGGAGCGGTACTACCGGTTGCGACCGGTACTACCGGTTGCCGGACCGGTACTACCGGTCCTGCCAGATCCTGAACGCCTAAGTTCGGCCTTGTGCCATGTAACCCTTACTATAATTTACCTTTTCGTTCCGAAACTACCCCTGTTTTGTGGCTGGACTATATATAGCCCCCACCCTCCATTGTAAGCCGTCAGACTTGGATAATAATAGATATTAAGGAAACCCTTTGAGGACTTATATCTATTGGTCTCATGCTCCTACCAAGGAGCACCGGATTATCCACCCCCTCTTGGATCTTGCCTAGTGCGTTCAAGTTGTACAAGGCCTTGGGTTCTCGGTTTCTCGCCCCCAAGTCGTTAAGATCTCACCAAGCACCTCATCCCCCGTTGTTGGCGTGGAGAGCGAGCTTCGCCCAACACCGATCCTAGAGATTATGTTGGACCGGTTGCCACCGGCGTGAGGAGTAGGCGTGTATCGTGTTTTGGTGTGTGTGTTCGTGGTTTTCATCGCCTTCCTCGATTTCATCCCCCGACCACCGCTTTCCCCTCGTTTCTCGTGGAATTCGTGAAAGATCGGGCCAACCCCCGGGTTACCCCCTAACAATTCATTTTCTCCTCGATGATCTCTACTCGTTCTCTTTCAACATAACTAGGCTCCTCCATAATCTCCTCCAAGTAATCTTCGTCTTGTTGATTTTCTATGTCCCACACAGGCGGTTGGCTTGGACCCGCATCATACACATCCTCAGGACGGTCATCGTTGCTTCTTTCGATAATCGAGGGCCACTTGTTCAAGTCGATGAGAAGATGGGCATGCCCGATGACCTTGACGTCAAACACGACCAAAGATTTTATTTGCGAGTTCTCCACTAGCTCTTTGTATAGATCCCACTCGTTGTCACTGTTGATCGGGATCATCTCAGTATAAGTTCTAGAGCCACCCGCATCATATCTTCCTTCCAAAACAACTTCATCCCCTTTGTCACTCCATCCAAGGGCAGCTCTAACCTTGACAACAACATCACTAAGACTAGGACTAGTCGGAAAAAATATCATAGTCTTTGCCATATCCACAAACTCAACACCACAATCCGATTACACAACACGCCCACCGTGATGCACATGAAGTACTTTTGCATAAGCCATCTATATTAATAGCCAAAACAAATATCAAAGCATCCATTAGAGAATGCAATACCCAACAAAATGCGACAATGTGCAACCAATAATACCATGCCATCTACAATCACCCTAAAATACCATTGCTCTAACCTACTCATTTTGCTACAATCACCCAACATAAACTAGCCAATATCATTCATATATGTTGCACATGCTTACAACACACACAAACTAGCCAATACCAATCAATCTAGCAACTCCTACAAAAAAATCCTACAAACAACTCCTACCAACAACTCCTACAAAATATCATCTAAGTGAAATATCTACAAGCTAAAGCACATGTATCCATATCCTACAAACAACTTCTACAAAAAAAACTCCTACAGGTGGAATAATTACATCATATGTATAATTACTAAGTGAAATATCATCTAAGTGAAATATCGACATTACTATCTACATTGGCAATATGTTACATCATATGTTGGCCAAACTTGTAGCAATATCATCTAATTGAAATATCTACATTAGCAACACTTGAATAATTACAATTAACCAGAACATGTGCTTCACATACAACATAATTACATTGTATGATTACAATTAACTAAGTTTACATACAACATTAGTTTACATACAACATTACTTTGTACATACAACATTAGTTTACATACAACATTGCATAATTACATTGTATGATTCATCTAAGTTGAATAATTACAATTAACTAACACTTATATAATTACATACAACATTTTCACAACATTTTAGAATAGGGGAGGGGATTTGAGAGAGGAGAGGGAAGGGGAGAGGTACCTGCGGCCGAAGGGGAGAGGTGCGGGACGAGGAGATGGCCGGAGAGGGAGGTAGCCCACCTGCCGGAGCGGCCGGCGGCCTGCGTGCGTGCGGGCGGCGACCTGCGTGCGTGCGGACGCGGCGGCCGGCCTGCGGGGTGGTGGAGGAGCGGAGGGAGGTGGTCCGGAGATGGGCGGATGTGGAGAGAGCGGAGGAGGAGCGGCGTGAGGTGGTGCGGCCGGCCGGCGTCGCGATTGAGGGCGGAGGCGGCTGTGGTGGTATGATTGGATCGGGGAGAAAGGGAAACTGCTCGATTCGCAATAACCCTAGGGTCGGCGTCATTTGAAATGGCGCCGACATAGCGGCCACGTCAGCCAGGCGCCCACCCTAGTGGCAAGTTCGACGCCATCGCCGACATGTGTTAGGTCGGCGCTGTTTGAAGTGACGCCGACGTCAGGGGTCAGATTCCAAATTAGTTTCGCCCGGGGGACAGAGGCGGTTGAAGTTGTTTAAATTGGTCAGATTTGTCAAAAAATACGGGATCTGTTCTGTCGGAACCCGTGGGATACCATGTTCTGTTTTTTTGCATTTAAACATATATGTGTGATTTTAGGATAGTGCAATCTAAATATATCAGCAATGTAAAAGAAATTTACTAATGTTTTGTATCACACAATTCAATAATAATTCAACGAGGCCGACACCCTTATTCCGATGAGTAAAAAAAAGGCGAGAATCAGCCACGTCAAGCTTCCACAATGCGCACAAAAATGTTATATACGCATTCGGTAACGTCTAAGAGAGATGAGCCAAATAGGTGGGTAACGAAAAATAATCTTCCGTGAGCATATTGTGGCCGAGAGCACGATTTGGCGGAATACAAAGATAACCAACAAGTGTAAGGAATCCTTTAAGTTTTCATATTCCTTCGCGTGGTTTTAGGTAGTCTCTTTTGATCCACGGTTTTCATATTAACAATGGTTGTTCTTCTAGTGCGATGGTTTTTTTGGGCCTTAGCACAACGATTTTCCATCTGTCTTTTAAGAAACTCTATTATGACGAGCTTTGTCTGGCTTCAGTGATGGAAGGGCGAGGCCAGTGGCGCGTTTTCTCGGCTCGAGGTAGTGTTTATAGTTCCGCTAGGTGGTCTACAAACCTATTTGTAATTTTCAATACTTTTAGGTATTTTTATACTAATGTTAATGCTTATTAATAGATTGATAGATTTAAAAAAAAAATCCGGTATCAATCCACATGCCACATGCGTACCCCTGCTGAGTAATGACATGTGAGGATTAACTGATGCTAGCTTCAACAGGTTTGCTTTGTACTCTCTTGTTCTGAAAATAGATGACGCGGGTTTGTCAAAAATTAAATAAATATATATGTTTTTTAAAATTTAGATGAATCAACAACCTGTTACATATATTTTATTTTGAGACATAGGGAGTGTGGATCCATCCATTTTAGAAGCCATATGCATGTGGACTCTGTTTTCCTGTCTGAGACGGGTCCCTTCTAATTTCTGGGCCCGCCGGTTGTACGAGTCTGTGCATCCGGATTGTACCATTGTAGCCTATAGACCCAGGATAGGTAGGTGGGCCTCAAGATGTCGCCCATCGGCAGAGGCCGGCAAGCGGCAAGCGGCAAGAATAAACATTCGCCCCAGTTTGTCAGTGGTGAATAAATATTCATCAGCTCATGTCTTGTCACCCAGATGATGCCAATTATTCTACCATTCCGCACCACAATTTTGCTGCTGGGTATTAATGCACCAAGACCAGTGGTAAAGATGCAGAATTTATCCGGATATACCGTTAGACTTTATGAAATGCTCAAGAGGAAACGACACAATCATGGACCTAACCTAGTTAGTACTCCCTTCGTTAAATATAAGATGTTTTAGCTTTATGAAACGAATGTATCTAAACTTTTTTTTAGTATATAGATTCATTTATATTTGAAATGAATCTATACACTAAAATAAGTCTAGATATATTTTCTTCACACACCTAAAACATCTTATATTTTGAGACTGAGGGAGTAAACTGGATTGATCAACTAGTTAATCAGGAGATGATGGGGGAAGTACGCTGCGGTGAAGTCTTGATTGGAGACTGGCTATGATAAGCACCCGAGCGAACGGTATTAATCAAATGTTTAGGCAAATCATGGACTGTTAGTTTAGATATCTAGCTAGCGTACATGCGCATCTATGGACACTAGTGAAAACGAGACCTTTAGTTGAGGTCGGAAATAGGATTTAACACCGGTTCTCCTACAAACCGGTATTAAAGGGGGTGTCCGTATCAGCGTGGTCCAGAGAGCAAAAAGGAGCACCCCTTTAACACCGGTTCAAGCCACGAACCGATGTTAAAGGCCATGCACCAGTGGTCCGCGCAGCCCCCCTTTAACACCGGTTCGTGGCTTAAACCGGTGTTAAAGGGGGTGCGCCTATATAACACACCGCAGCCCACACCCCGCTCTCTCATTTTTTCAATCTCTCATTTTGGAGCTTAGCAAGAGGGTGAGAGGTGTGCTAGTTTGTGTTTTTTTTCTATACAAGAGGTGTTCGGTGAAATGCCCGAGAGCTCGAATTAAGTTTTCTCGTTGCTCTTTCCTTCTCGGTCGAGGTCGGCAACTTTATCCTTTCATGTGTCATTGATGTACTATATAAGTGGTCATCTCCCTATTAATTTTTGATATACTATATAATGCAGATGAACCAACAATGGATGTACGGTGACCGACGCACTTCCGAGTACATTACAGGCCTCCAAAATTTCATCGTTGTGGCTAATGCAAACCGTGGTCACAATGGTTTTATGTGTTGTCCGTGTGTTCACTGTCAGAACAAGAAAGACTACTCAAATACCAGAACCATTCACGCCCACCTGCTTCGATCAGGTTTCATGCCCAGCTATAATTGTTGGACCAAGCACGGAGAAAGAGGGGTTGTGATGGAAGACAACGAAGAAGAAGAGGATGATGACAACTATCATAATATGTATCCTGAATACGATGATACTGCAACGGGGGTAGATAATGAAAATCAAGAGGCAACAGATGGGCCCGCTGATGATGAACTTGGTCGGGCCATTACTGATGCAAAGGAAGTGTGTGGGAATGGCCACGACAGATGGTGCAATCGGCAAGGAGTAGTAGAACGAAGGGCAAGGGCAGCCAGCCATCTGCGGTGCGAGATGAGGGCGGAGATACAAGGATTTACCCAGGTTCGGCCCCTGGAGGGTAAATACATACTCCTGCTAGATTATATTATGGAGAGAGTACAAGGGCGACCTCGACGACTAGACGGCGAGTCGCTAGGGTGTATGATGGAACGTGTCCTCTATGCGTACCCTAGGAAGGTTTATATAGGCTCACCTCGCTAGGGTTTACAGATCGTCAACCGACTTAGTTAAGGACTCGGAAGGTACTTGACCTAATCCGACTGGGCCTAGCTACGCTTCTGGGCCTCCAGCTTCCAGTCGCCTGGCTCTTTGTCAAGCCTCGATCCAGTCGCCGTCCTGCAGGCCCACTCGCTGGCAGCCTGGGCCAGTAGGAAACGTCATGCTGGGTATACCCCGGTAGGTATATCCCCATCAGTAGTCCCCGAGGCCGTCGTTGATTTGTCGTAGGTGTTCGTTGGCAGCCGGAGCATGCGGGTCCAATTTGGGCGCCCAGTCGAATCGGCGGTGGACTCCCTGAATAAAGGAAAGAACTGGTTATTTTAGTCGCAATAACGACGGCTTAGTCAAATCGCAGCTTGGAGAATATGTCCGCGAATAAACAAGTCACTGTTATAGTGAATAGGTCGGCGAATAAACAAGTCACTGGTATAGTAAATAGGTCGGCGAATCGTCGAGTCGCTGAAGATAACGAGTCAAGTGGATGAAGTTGGACCGTCAACGCTGGTCAAAGTAGTCGTTGGGTAACCCAACGGTAATATCGGCGTAATTACTGCTCAATAACGTCTCCCCGAAAATGGCGGGTAGCAACCGCTATTTAAGGAGAGTGACAGGCAAGGGGGAAACACTTCCCACATTTCCTCTGATCTTGCGCATTCTCAATCCTCCATTCCACGCAGCGAGCAGAGCGACCCAGAGCGACTCGTAACCCTAGATCCCTCAACCAATGGCCCCTCCAGCGGAACCGTGGGGCAGATCCAAGTGCACGAAAGCGCTGTTGAAGTCGTTCAAGGATGCAGGGATCCTCCGCTCCGGGAGGTGGCGCATCCCCGCGGCTGGGGAGGTGACCCCAGATCCGCGCGAGGGGGAATTCATATGCTTCACCAGTCATCTGGAGCGGGGGATCGGATTCCCCACTTCCCTCTTTTTCCGCCGCTTCTACGCCTACTACGACATCGAGCCGTCGGACCTAGGGCCGCACAGCACCGAGCAACTCGCCATCTTCGTGGCGTTCTGTGAATGTTACATTCCCCCTTGGCAAGATCTGTTTCACGGGAGGATCAGCCGCGAAGAGACAGGCGGCCCGATGCTGGTTGCGGGCGGCCTGACCTTCCAGCTGAAGTCGAAGGCATCTTTCTTTGATCTGATGTTGCCCGCTAAAGCAGCGAATGAATGGAAGAAGAGCTGGTTTTACGTGACCGAGTTGTCGCCGGGCGATGAGGTGGTGCTTCCGATGTATTCTGCCGGCCGGCCCAAGCCGCATCGACTTCAAGTCGTCAAACTTCCGCTGGACCAGCGGATGGTCGTCGATGAAATGCTGCAGACAATCCACAACCGAAAGAGGAAGGGCCTCCAAACCATCAATCTCTACAACTGCTGGCTCGGGCGACGGCTCGTACCCCTGGCTAGTCGCGCCCATTACATGTACGAGTATATGGGCAAGGATGATCCAACGAAGTCCTGCCACGCCGAGTGGAGACTTAACGACTACACGCTGGCCCTGAAGAAGATCACTCTAGCAGAGTATCTTGACGCAAAGGCCGGGGTCGCTCCTTACACCGCAAAGCGCCGAGCCCCAACAGTGAGTCATCTTATTTCCTGTGCACTCGCAGTCGTAGTTTTGCATTCGTGGTCGTGCTAACTTGCTTTGTCGTTGCAGTTGTTCCAGGTGGTGGAAGGTTGGCTCCCGCCCACGGACGACGAAAACTCGACCTCGTCCGCTGAGGACGATAGCGAGTCTTTACCCGACCTGGGAAGCGTCAGAAGTGACGGGGGAAACGACAGCGATGATGATAACGATGGCGACGAGGCCATTGAAGTCGCCGCGCCCACGGTCCGCAAGACCCGTGGGCAGCACCAACGCGAGCTCGAGGCCAGTAAAAGCCTCGAGGATCACGATGGCGACGATGATGAGCTCCCCGAGCACACCTCGCGGCGTGAGGCTACACCGTCGAAGAAGAAGCCATCGCCACCGAAGAAGAAGAAGAAACCGGCTAAGCCATTATCATCGCCTCGGACTGTGAGTATCTCCGATGCTACCAGCGTAGCCGAGGAAGCTACGACCAACGCACCGGCGCGCGCGGCCGCAGGACTGGCGCGGCCGTGGCGGAAGACGAGATGCCGCTGGCATCGCTGCCACCGCCCTTCGTCCCAGTCCTTGGGCTTGTGGCCGCTCTAGCCACGGGGACCTCACCACCGAGGGGAGTTCCCACGGCAATCACGACTGAAGCTCCTGCAGCGTCTTCGTCTTCTAAGAAACCATCAGTGTCTTGGGTGCAAAGTGTGTTCTAGACGGGCCACAGTCGGAAACTGGGGCCAGAGTTGGAGAAGCCGACCAGCATTCGCACTGGCCTGCGTTTCCTCCCAGTCGCCAAGTGAGTGTTTCTCTCTCCTTTCATTTGTCTGATTTATTTGTGTCCGACTGGCGAGTTTACTAACGGAGTTGTTCCCTAGGACTGGGGTGAAGAAGATAGGTCACCCTTCGGTGGCCAAGGTTCTATCGGGTGCCGCGGAGGCGCCATTCGACCCTTCTAAGAAGAGGAAGGGCGACGAGGTCGAGGCGCCTGCTGAAGGTGCGAAGAGAGCAAAGGGCGACGAGGTCGTCACGATTTCGGACAAGTAGGCGGTCGCCCCGAGCGAGGCTCCGATTGCGGTGGACGCAGTCCCGAGGGCCATAATGGACACGGAGTCGCAACAGGCGGAGATCGTGGCCTCGGTTGGGGCGACAGGCCCACCTTCGAGTGGTGCGGGAGCCGCAGTGGCGATGTTCCCTCGCTTTGTAGCTGGCACGGAGGTCGAGGAGCATCACGGGCGTACTCCTTTCGTGATCCCATCTGTGGACGCAATGGAGCTTCACGGCATGCTCGACGCCTCCTTCCAGGTATGTCCAGTCCCCGAGGATCGGGCCACTGAATTTCAGTGGTTGGATTCTTATTGCTTTTCGAGTCTAGTCCCCGACTGGCTAGTCGCTGAATTTCAGCAGCTAGGCACTTAGGAAAAAATATTCGCTGTCCAGTCCCCGAGTGTCTAGTCGTTGAATTTCAGCGCCTAGGAACTTAGGAATTTTTTCGCTGCTGATTCTTCTATTGTTTCGCAGGGCCTGCAGCGCGGTCGGCGGAGCGACTTGCCGCGAAGGGCCGTCTGGAGGGGGAGCTCCTCATTGTCCGTGAGATGAACGAGCAGCTTCAAGCGACTACGGGTGAGTGGCTGTCAGGCGTGATGTTGGTCGTAAGCCTTGTGCTTCTTGTATTACTAATTTTGTTGATGCAGATGATAATGCGGCTGCGGTGGAAAAGGCGCGTCAAGGCCTGGTCCCGGCAAGTGAGCTGACGGCTGTGCAGTCGTCCTTGAGCGCCACGGACAAGCGGATCACTGACCTGGAACGGGAACTCAAGGAGGCGAGGGCGGAGGCGACCTCGACGGATGGTAGAGCCAAGGCGGCCGTTGCTTCCGCTGCTGAGGAACGGAAGTTGTCGGATGCACTCGTAGCCGGGCTGCAGAATGACCTGTCCAGTCTTCAGGATTTCATCACAGAGCATTGTCGGCCGCTGATTGGTGAGTTCTCTGTCTTTTAGCGAGTCCCCGAGTGTGTGGGTCGCTTTGTTTTTGCTTGAGCGTTCCTTACTCTTCGCTTTGTGTGCTTGCAGGCAGAATTACTGACGCTGCTGAAGAGGCGCAGTCATATGATGCGCGGGAATGTGTCACCACACTGGTTGACTCGGCTGCCTTGTCTGGGACCTGCATTCAGGCGTGCCTCCAGGAGATCTTGCTTACGGAGGTGATTCCCAGCGATCTCGTCGAAGTCTGGTGCTACCTGGAGAAGGCCCCGGTCGTGTTTGACTTCATGGCGCGGTCGGCATTTCGTCGTGGTGCTGCGACTGCACCGAGCCTTGGGCTCGCCACTTCCCCCACAACTTCGATCTCGACAACGGCACGAGTGGGTATCCATCGTCGACTATCAAGGTCGAGATCGACGAAGTGCTGAAGCTGACCGAGCGGGCTGCGGTATTCTCCGACCGGTGTGGGCGATGGGTGATCTTCTCTCCTACCAGGAGTCGGTGGTCGCCCCGAACGAGCCGGTGCACCGCAACTTCAAGGTGGAGCATCCTTTTCGAGCGGCCATGGCGGGTGAGCTCAAGATGTACCCGTTGAGCCCGTGGGTTCCTCTTATCCGCCGTCGCCGAAGTGATGACGCCTCGTCATTGAAGCCTATGGAATAGACTAATTTGCCGATCGGCGTTAGGTGGAATAAATATGTAACTGCCCTTGTAAGCGAACAATGTTTGCTGCTTCAAGGAATGCAAGGATGCTTTTGTCAATATGCTTGATTTCATTTTTGTTGTGCGAGTCCCCGAGCGCGTCCGCCCTTTTATGGGGTTTACCTCGTTGTTATGTGTATGTATGTTGTTAAAACTGTTATTGAATTGAGGTCGACTCGTCGTGGCTTGGAAAGCCAGTCGCATGGCGACTCCAAGGGGTGCTCTGTACTTAGCCGTTTTCTCGGGCGTGAACGGGGTCGGGTGGCCGAGTCCCCGGGCGTGGTACTTGGCTATTCTAGTCACATGCCCAAGGTAGGTGAGGATGGGGCGCGTTGTTTTGGCGCGTCACTCCACCTGATCCGTAGGACCAGTCGCGTGGCGAGTCCAGGACGCGCTCTCATACTTGGCGTATTCCCTCGTCGCTCATGATTGGACTGGCGTTAGTCCCCGAGCATGGTACTTAGCCGTTCGAGTTGCTGCGCCAAGGATGTGGAGAACTGGGTCGCTGTGGGAAGCGAGTGCGGTTGTCTTGGCTCGGAAAGCCAGTCAGGCGAGGTGACTCCGATGGGGCTTCAGGTTGGATTTTTTCGTGGACGATGCGAGGCCCGAAATTTTAGGTGCCCGCGTACCGCACTACTTGGCCGTGCCGGTCGCATAACCAAGGGTTGACTTCCGCGAGTAGCATAGTGCTGTTGTTACGAGTGCGAGTGGCACAAGATACGAAGAGTGGAGACGAATTTTGCGAATCAGTCTTCTTTGTTTCATAGCGGGTGGGAGGTACATGTCTGGAGTTCTAAGAGTAGAACTTCCGTAGGAGGTTTACATTCCATGGCCGCTTGACGTCGAGTTTTTCGTTGCCTTGGACGTCAGTGAGGTAGTAGGCATCGTTGCCTAGGACGCGCCCGATGATGAATGGTCCCTCCCACAGGGGCGAGACCTTGTGCATGCCTTTCTTGTCCTGGATCAGGCGCAGTACCCACACCTTCCTGGAAGGTGTGGGTCCGTACTCGCCAGCTGTGGTAGCGGTGAAGCCCTTGCAGGTAAATGGCGGTGCGGGCGCGAACTAGGTCGCGTGCTTCGTCTAGCTGGTCGACTCCGTCCTGGCGCGCGAGCTCGTTGTCGGCCTCCGCGTAGTTGACCACCTGAGGAGAGTCATGCTCGAGGTAGGTTGGCATGACGGCCTCGACACCGTACACCATGAAGAAGGGGGTGAATCCTGTCGACCTGTTGACGGAGGTGCGAATGCCCCAAATGATGGAGGGGAGCTCTTCGACCCAGCACCCAGGAGTTCGCCCGAGTGGAACTTGCACTCGCGGCTTTGTCCATGGAGGATGCTCTGGTTGGCGCGTTCCGCCTGACCATTGGATTCCGGGTGGGCGACTGAGGCGAGGTCGAGTCATATGTTGTGCTCCTCGCAGAATTCATCCATGGCTCCCTTGGCGAAGTTGGTGCCGTTGTCCGTGATGATGCTATGCGGGAACCCGTAGCGATATATGAGCTCGCACAGGAATTTTGTTGTTGTCTTCCCGTCGCACTTGCGGACTGGTTTGGCCTCCACCCACTTTGTGAATTTGTCGACTGCGACTAGGAGGTGGGTGAACCCGGAGGGGGCCTTCTTGAAGGGGCCTACCATGTCCATGCCCCACACGGCTAATGGCTAGGTGATAGGGATGGTCTTCAGCGCCAAGCTCGGCACGTGGGTCTGGTTGACGTACTTCTGGCACCCGACGCAGCGCTGGACGATGTCGACTGGGTCGGCGTGTGCGGTGAGCCAGTAAAAGTCATGTCGCATGGCCTTGGCGACTAGGGAGCGAGCGCCAGCATGGTGGCCGCAATCGCCAGCGTGGATGTCCTGGAGGATCTTGCGTCCTTCTGCGGGTTGGACGCAGCGTTGGAACACACCGGTCACGCTGCGCTTGTGGATCTCGCCGGTGATGATGACGAAGGATTTACAGTGGCGTGCTATCATCCGGGCCTCCGTCTCGTCAGCGGATAGGGTGCCTACTTCCAGGTAGGCGACGTATGGCACCGTCCAGTCGCTTGGCTTGGCGACCATTGCGTAGAGGGCCACATCAGGTTGCAGCGGAATGCCGATGTCGATCTCCCTTGGGGAAGAGACGTAAGGTTTGGTGATGGTGTCGAGGAAGACGCTTGCGGCTGGTGCGAGACGGGCCGAACCAATGCGGGAAAGCGCATCGGCCTCTTCGTTCTTTCGCCTGTCAATCCACTCGACGGAGTGGCCCGCAAAGTGGCCTCCCAGCTGGTCCACTGCTTGGCGGTATGCCGCCATGGTAGGGGAGACTGCATCGCAGGTGCCGGCGACTTGCCCAGCGACAAGTTCGGAATAGCCGTAGCAGCGCAGACGATTGATGTTCATCTCCTTGGATGCTCGCATACCGTGGAGTAGCGTCTCGTACTCGGACATGTTGTTGGTGCAGGGGGTGAAGTCGAGGTACAGGATGTAGCGTAGCTTGTCACCCTTTGGAGATGTGAGGACGCTCCCTGCCCCTGCACCATCTTCGTTCTTGGATCCATCGAAGTGTAGGCTCCAGTAATGGACGTACAGCAGTTTCTCTGGCTGCTGGGCCTCCTTCCAGTCAGCGAGGAAGTCTGCGAGAGCCTACGACTTGATCGCCTTGCGCGGCTCGTACCTGATGTTGTGGACTCCGATCTCGACGTCCCACTTGGCGACTCGCGCGGTCGCCTCACGGTTGCGGATGATCTCCTGCAATGGTGCTGAGGAAACGACCGTTATTGGGTGTTCCTGGAAGTAGTGCGGCAGTCGCCGCTGGGCTCTGAAGACCGCATATACCAATTTTTGGTACTGCGGGTAGCGTTGGCGCGACTCGGTGAGGACTTCGCTGATGTAGTATATAGGTCGCTGCACCGGGCGTTCCTTGCCTTCCTCTGGTCGTTCGACGACCATGAAGGCGCTAACGACTCACTCGGAAGCCGCGACGTAGACGAGCATGGGCTCCTTGTCGACGGGGGCGGCGAGTAGCGGTGCCACTAGTAGAACCTCATTGAGAGCGTGGAGCGCGTCGTCTGCCTCCTTGTCCCACTGGAAAGTAGGGTTCTTGCGCATTAGGCGGTTGAGGGGCATTGCCTTCTCGCCTAGCCAGGGGATGAAGCGACTGAGAGCCGCGACTTGTCCAGCCAGCTTCTGGATGTCGCGCAGGCACTCGGGTATGCCGAGCCGGGCGATCGTGTTGATCTTTGATGGGGTTCGCCTCGATCCCGCGCTTGGAGACGACGTACCCTAGTAACTGTCCAGTGGGTACACCAAAGGTGCACTTCCCTAGGTTCAGCTTTATCTTGTACCTCCGCAGGTTTGCGAAGGTTTCCACCAGGTCGGCGAGTAGGTCGCCCTGGCGAGTGGACTTCACCACCACGTCGTCGATGTAGACGTGGATGTTGCGGCCAATTTGGCTCGCAAGGCACTCCTGCATGCACCTCTGGTAGGTCGCCCCGGCGTTTTTGAGGCCGAAGGTCATGGAGGTGTAGCATAAGGCTCCGAATAGCGTGATGAACGCCATATTCTCCTCGTCCTCGACTGCCATTTTGATCTGGTTGTAACCAGAGTAGGCGTCGAGGAAGCATAGCGACTCTGAGCCCGCGGTCGAGTCGATGATCTGGTCGATCCGCGGGAGGATGAATTGCTCCTTTGGGCAGGCGCTGTTGAGGTTTGTGTAGTCGATACACATTCTCCATGCCATGTTTTTCTTCTCGACTAGGACTAGGTTTGCCAGCCACTTGGAGTATTTGATTGGCCGAATGAAGCCTGCAGCGAGTAGACGCTGCACCTCCTCGACGATTTCTCGGCGGCGCTCTTCATTGAAGGGCCGCAGCGACTGCTTGACGGGTCGCACTTTGGGTTCGGCGTTGAGTTTGTGCTCAGCGAGTTCCCTCGGGACACCAGGCATGTCGGAGGGTTTCCATGTGAAGATGTCGCGACTCTCACGGAGGAACTCGATGAGCGCGCCTTCCTATGCTGGGCTCATGCCCGTTCCGATCGTCATCGTCTGGCTGGAGTCGCCTGGGACCATCTCGACGGAGCGAGTGTGCATCGTTGCCTCGAAGGCGGTGGAGCCACCGCCCTCCGAGTTTGGCTTCTTGAGTATGGTGGGTCTTCGTTGTTGACCCCACTCATGTACTTGGCGAGTTCCTCCACGTGGTTCGCCTTTGTGGATATGACGGTGTCGGCGAGCTCGGCGCCCTTGGCCTTGCATTCTGCGGCCATGCCGTGGACAGTGATGATGCCGCACGGGCCGAGGAGCTTCATCGCGTTATACGCGTAGTGGGGTGCTGCCATGAATTTGGCGAACGCCTGTCGCCCCAGGACGCAGTGGTAGGGGCTGTTGAAAGGCACCAGCTCGAAGATGATCAGCTCGGTGTGGAAGTTCGCTGGTGTGCCAAAGGTGACTGACAGCGTCACCTTACCGATCGGGTACGCCTTCCGACCGGGGACGATGCCGTGGAAGGTGGTGTAGGTCGTCTCGATCATCGACTGCGGGAGCCGCAGTCGCTTGAGCGTATCTAGGTACAGGATGTTGATGGAGCTGCCGCCATCCATCAGCGTCTTGGGGAGCGAGTAGTCTCCTACCTTGGGCTTGACCACCAAGGCGACTCGACCCGGATATTTGATTCGTGGCGAGTGGTCCTCGCGGCTCCAGGTAATTCGTTGCTCGGACCAGTTGAGGAAATGGGGGATGTCGAGCTGGGACACCGCGTTGACGGAGACAGCGCGGGTGATGACCTTCTTCTCGCGCTTTGTGTTGAAGCCAGTGAAGGTGTGGAGCGAGCCGGCGACGCTGCCGAATTTTCCGCCGTTTGGCGGGTGGTTGTCGGGGTCTTCCCGTGCGCGTCGTGCCTTCTTTATCTCCTTTAGGGAGTGGCAGTCGGCGGTCGTGTACGTGGCGGGCTTCCCTTCCTTGCTATGGAACACACAGGGTTTGTTGAGGAGGGCCGTGGGGTCGAACCTTGGCTTTGCCTTGTAGTTGCCGCCATCGCGGCGCTGGCCTCCGTCACGATGGAAGCTCTTGGGTTCGCGCGGCGCGTATCCGGCGTTGGCGACGAAATCGACTCGCCCGTCACCATGGCGCTTGCCGGTGAGGCGAGTGTTGTTGTAGCGTAGCTCGGGTCGTCTCCCGTTGTCGTTGCCGCTCCTGCGGCGATCCCGAGGAGGTCCGGTAGGTTGTCGAGTGTTTTGTACACCCGCTTGAGCTTGGCGACCAGGGGCTCGTAGCGGCACGAGGTCTTGAAGCAGTGGATCGCGGTGTCCGGGTGGATTCCGGCCGTGTTGTACCACATGTCTTGCCACTGTTGGACCCAGGTACGGGTCGATTCGCGTGGTCCCTGGATGCATCGCTCCAGGTCCTCGATGGTGGTGGCGCGGGTGTAGGAGCCCTCGAAGTGCCTGACGAAGGCGTCACGTATTTCCTCCCAGGAGTCGATGCTGTCTACGGGGAGGGTGTTGATCCATTGCCGGCACGCTCCCTCCATCATCAGGGGGACATAGCACGCGGCGAGTAGGTCGGTGTGGCCGGCGATTCCCATCGCCATGAGGTATGTGTCTAGCCACACGGAGGGTTCGTACGAGGGGTCGTACTTATCGATCTCCTTCGGCGCCTTGAAGTTTGACGGGTATTTTTCGCCTCGGATCATTGGTCTGAAGAACTGGAGTCCGACTCGGCTCAGCGATCCCCTTGGTTCATCGTCACGACAGTTGTTGAGGGTATACCTCAAGTCGTTAGGCTGGTGTGTGCGCCAGCTCTGGTTGTTGATGATGTGGGTTTGCGCGTCGACTGGTTGCCCGTTGGCAGCGATGAAGTTATTTGTCGGACACGGGTCGTTGGTGGAGAGTGCCGCGTGTGCGGGTCGGTGTTGGAGCTGCATGGGCTCGGGTGGTGGGCAGTTGAGGGTGTTTGCCACCATTGGACGACCGCTCGAGGCCGCTCTACTGCCTGATGATCGCGAGTACATGCGACCCTACGAGTCGACCCTCGCGTTTTGCTGCTCGACGGCCTTGGCGAGTAAGGCCTTGGAGTATTGGATCTGCAGGGCGCCTTCTCCGGTCACGTTTATGTTGTCGACCGCTGCTCGGCGCGCGATGACATTGTCCATCGGAGTGGAAAACAGCGGGAGGCCGTTCGCGTCTCGCTCCCGCGTGGAGACCACGATTCTTGGTTGGTCCCGAGGGGCGCGCGGTTGGGTGGTGGTGGGGCGCCGTTGGCCATCGCGCCTGGTGGTGGCCGGGAGCTCCCTCTTGGCGGCGCGTTCTCGCAAATCACGCGCTCGGTCGCGCGGGCCGGGTCATTTTCGTCGTCGAAGTTCAGGGCGCGTCCCTGTATGGTGGGGTTTAGGCGCGACCTGATGCGGAGTTGGTGGTAGCGCGAGAGTTCCTGCGCCGTCGCCTGCTCGAGGCGAAATTTTTCGCGCTCGGCTTGTTCCTTGCGGACCGCATCCTCTAGCCGTAGGCAGAGTTCCTCGACCTCCATCGCCGTTGCGGTTGGCGGGATCGGCGTGGAGAAGGGGTTTGGAAGGGGGTCGGCGCCATTCGCCATATAAGCCGTGACATTGTGACCAGATCCGACGTGGAGGTCGCCGGAGTTCTCTGACCCGGATTCGAAGTCGAAGATCCCAAGAATGGAGGGGTCCTTGAAGTCTCCCACGTTGGAGACCTGGGTGATGGAGCCCGCGGTTGACGTTGGGACGATGGATCCGGCGGCCGATGTCGGGGTCGCCAAGTCGGCGTAATCGTTGAGGGCCGCGACGTTCACGACCGCGGTGGTTTCGGCCACGTTGCTGTTGGCCGAGTCGTACTCGGAGGCGAGGCGGTGGATGGTGCGGACCTGACTCTCAGAGAGCCGGTCGCGTGGCGGCGACTCACAGATGCGAGCCGATTCCTCCGAGGCGATGACGTCGGTGAAGCCAACAAAGAGGCTGATCATGCCGACCGGCATGATCACGCTGTGTGTGACAGGGCGAGCCGCCAGGATGTAGCTGCTCGACAAGATCTGAAGGATCTCGCCGATCGCGATCATGCGGCCGGTGGCGATCATCTCGTTGATGGGCAGATTGGATCTCGCCACAGAACACCGGCCTGACCGGCCAGGCCCCACGGTGGGCACCACTGTCGTGGGAATGGCCACGGCAGATGCTGCAATCTGCAGCGAGTAGTAGAACGAAGGGCAAGGGTGGCCAGCCATCTGCGGTGCGAGATGAGGACGGATACACAAGGATTTACCCAGGTTTGGCCCCCGGGAGGGTAAAGACCTACTCCTGCTAGATTGTATTATGGAGAGAGTACAAGGGCGACCTCGACGACTAGACGATGAGTCGCTAGGGTGTATGATGGAATGTGTCCTCTATGCGTACCCTAGGGAGGTTTATATAGGCTCACCTCGCTGGGGTTACAGATCGTCAACCGACTTAGTTAAGGACTCGGAATGTACTTGACCTAATCCGACTGGGCCTAGCTACGCTTCTGGGCCTCCATCTTCTAGTCGCCTGGCTCTTTGTCAAGCCTCAATCCAGTCGCCGTCCTGCAGGCCCACTCGCTGGCAGCCTGAGCCAGTAGGAAATGTCCTGCTGGGTATACCCCGGTAGGCATATCCCCATCAGGAAGAATGTGAAACTGAAAAGGAGAAGGAGAGGCTAGAGCAGATGTTAAAGGATCACAAAACATTGTTGTACCCAACTTGCGAAGATGGCCACAAAAATCTAGGTACCACAATGGATTTGCTGCAATGGAAGGCAAAGAACGGTGTGACTGACAGCGCATTTTCAAAGTTGTTGGTAAAAATAAAGAATCTGCTTCCAAGAAATAATGAATTGTCCGACAGTATATACCAAGCAAAGAAGGTTGTCTGCCCTCTAGGATTAGACGTGCAGAAGATACATGCCTGCATTAATGACTGCATCCTCTACCGTGGTGAGAAGTACGAGAATTTGGATGCATGCATGATATGCACTGCACTGCGGTATAAGACCAGACGAGACGACCCTGGCGATGTTGAGGGTGAGGCCCCTAGGAAGAAGGTTCCTGCCAAGGTTATGTGGTATTCTCCTATAATACCACGGTTAAAACGTCTCTTCAGAAATAAAGAGCATGCCAAGTTGTTGCGATGGCACATGGAAGACCGTAAGAAAGACGCGATGTTGAGACACCCCGCTGATGGGTCACAGTGGAGAAAAGTCGAGCGAGAGTACCCGGACTTCGCACGTGACATAAGGAACTTAAGGTTTGGTCTAAGTACAGATGGCATGAATCCTTTTGGTGAGTAGAGCTGCAGTCACAGCACCTGGACTGTGACTCTATGTATCTATAACCTTCCTCCTTGGTTGTGCACGAAGAGGAAGTTTATTATGATGCCAGTGATCATCCAAGGCCCGAGGCAACCCGACAACGACATTGATGTGTACCTAAGGCCATTAGTTGAAGAACTTTTACAGTTGTGGGCCAAACCAGGTGTACGTATGTGGGATGAGCACAAAGGGGAGCCATTTGACCTACGAGCGTTGCTTTCCGTAACCATCAATGATTGGCCTGCTCTTAGTAACATTTCAGGGCAGACAAACAAGGGATTCAAAGCATGCACGCACTGTTTAGATGAGACTAAAAGTGTATATTTAGATAAATGTAAGAAGGTTGTGTAACTAGGGTATCGTCGATTTCTTCCGAACCTGCATCCTGTAAGAAAGAAAGGCAAGCATTTCAAACGTCTGGCAGAACCCCTAAGGAAGCCTGTCATCCGTACCGGTGAGGAGGTATTTGGTATGGTCAAGGACCTAGAAGTAATATTTGGAAAAGGTCCTGGCAGTCTATCTGTTCCGAATGACGATGCCGGACATGCGCCCATGTGGAAGACGCAATCTATATTTTGGGACCTACCCTATTGGAAAGTCCTAGAGGTTCGCTCTTCAATCGACGTGATGCACGTGACAAAGAATGTTTGCGTGAACCTGCTGGGCTTCCTGGGAGTGTATGGGAAGACAAAAGATACACCGGAAGCACGACAGGACCAGCAACGTATGAAAGACCCTGAAGATCCTATGCATCCTGAAACGAGAAGGGTAAATGACGCCACTTAACTCCTGCCAGCTATGCTCTTACTAAAGCAGAGAAGGAAATCTTTTTTGAATGTCTGAGCAGTATCAAGGTCTCGTCTGGCTTCTCATAGAATATAAAGGGAATAATAAATATGGCAGAGAAAAAATTCCAAAACCTGAAGTGTCATGACTGCCACGTGATTATGACACAATTGCTTCCGATTGCATTGAGGGGGCTTCTACCTGAAAATGTTCGAGTACCCATTGTGAAGCTATGTGCATTCCTCAATGCAATATCTCAGAAGGTAATCGATCCAGAAAGCCTACCAGGGTTACAAACAGATGTGACCCAATGTCTTGTCAGCTTTGAGTTGGTGTTCCCACCATCCTTCTTCAATATTATGACGCATCTCCTGGTTCACCTAGTAGAAGAGATTGCCATTCTCGGTCCTGTATTTCTACATAATATGTTCCCCTTTGAGAGGTACATGGGAGTCTTAAAGAAATATGTTCATAATCGTGCTAGGCCAGAAGGAAGCATCTCCAAGGGCTATGTAACAGAGGAGGTCATTGAGTTCTGTGTTGACTTTATTCCTGAACTTAAGGCGATTGGTGTTCCAGAATCACGACATGAGGGGAGACTACGTGGAAAAGGCACCCTAGGATGTAAAGCAATGATATGTAGGGATGGGCATTCTCTCAATCAAGCACACTACACGGTTTTACAAAGATCTATCTTGGTTGCCCTGTATATCGATGAACACAAGAATTTTATACGCCTCAAACACCCGGGACAGTCTGTTGAATGGATTATAAGTGAACACATGGCGATTTTTTGCGGCTGGCTGCAAAGACTTCTCACGAATAACACCGTTGTTGGAGATCAGCTTTACTTGTTGGCCAGGACACCATCTTCAACTGTATGTACTTTCCAAGGGTACGAGATAAATGGGAATATATTTTACACGATAGGCCAAGATTAAAAGAGCACCAACCAAAACAGTGGTGTCCGCTTCGATGCAGCAGAATACAATGGTCAAAAGACCACGTATCATGGGTTCATAGAGGAGATATGGGAACTTGACTATGGACCTAATTTAGGGGTCCCCTTGTTTCGGTGCAAATGGGTCAAGCTAACAGGAGGAGGGGTTGAGGTAGACAAGAAGTACGGAATGACAACAGTGGATCTCAACAATCTTATGAAGGTAGACAAGAACTTAGACGAACCATTCGTCTTAGCCAATGATGTGGCTCAGGTTTTCTATGTGAAGGACATGTCTACCAAACCGAAAAAAAAGAAAAAATAAGCAAACAAATACATCACACGATGAGCCAAAGCGTCATATAGTTCTTTCAGGGACAAGAAACATCGTGGGAGTGGAGGACAAGACAGACATGTTAGAAGATATAATAAGTTTGATGAAATTCCGCCCTTCAAAGTGAAGACTGACCCAACCATCCTGTTAAACGGTGCTGATACTCCATGGTTACGGCCGACGCGATCATAAGATTAACAATATGTATTAATTGAGCCATTTTTGGCACACATATGTATCTCAACTTGGAAATCAATGTCATATTTCTTCCGTTGACACTATATGTATTAAATGAGGCATTTTTCTTCCCGCCATTTCTTCCCGCCATTTTTCTTCCTGCCAGTTCTTCCCACCAGTTTTTCTTGCCAGTTCTTCCCTCCAGTTATCTTCCTGCCATTTCTCACTATATATATGTTGGGTTGGCCTCCATTGTCATTGCACATCTCTAGACTCATATCTGCAACCTCATCACTCTTTCCCATGGCTTCCACCGTACCACTAACCCCCAGGGAGGCTGAGGCGCTTTGCGCCTCGAACTACCCCTGCTCGTCGGGCTACAGCGTCCCCGTCGGCTGGATGCTGAGCGCCGGAGGCGTGCCGGTTCCTCATGTCCCTCTAGGTGTGGCGCGCCGGATGGCCATCACGAACCGCTACTACTTCGATCTCACGCCGGAGCAGCGGAGGAACCCAAACTGGCATCCCGACTATTTCCCGACTTGGGAAGCCTTCTTCGGGGATCGGTGTGAGAGGGCGCTCGCCAGGCACGAAGAGGACGGCCCACCTCCTCTGAACTTCAACGAGGCCGGCCGTCGGCTGTGGTGGCGCAGTCGGACTCTCCAGAGCGTCATGGCCTACGACACGGCCGCCGACTCTAACCCCCGTCTGCGCTACCCTCAAGTCCAGCCCACGCATACTCAGCCTACAAGGTTCAACTACGGTGACCCCGACGACGGCCGCGGCGAGTACGACGACTACAATGGCGAGTATTACAGGTGTAGGCATGAGCATGACTGAATCACTCCAACATTCCAAAACAAGTTCGACCGATTGTGACTTAATCTTGCCATGTATCTTAATTTTCAGTTCTTCTATGTATCTTAATTTTTAGTCGTGCTTTGTTAGTTGCGTTATGTTCTTTAATTCTAGTTCTATCGTAATAAAATTTTCTTCACGCCCTTTTCCTGCCACGCATTCTGCCCGCCCTTTCCATTTTGTTACTAATATTTTGAATAGTTAGGATTTAAAAAAAAACAAAAAATGTTTTAGGATTAATTATTGAAATGCAAACAATTTTCATGTTGAAAGTTTTGTCAGATTCCAAAGTATACAAAAGATGCTAAATTTAAATATCCAAACAATTCAAAAATGTTAATACACAATAAAATATGATTTGCTCTAATAAAATAGGGTTAGATTCCTTTTCATATGCTTAATATTTCTTAAGTTCAAAGTTTTAGGGTTTGACTATTTTATTTTTGTCTTAATTGAATAATCAAAATTCATAGGTAAGTGTTTTAATCATTTTGAAAATTTTCATCTACAATAACTATAAAATGTTTTTATATGAATGGATAATCTTATTTTTTTGAAATTATGATATATTATTCATATTTTTCTGAGCTGAAATGAAAAAGTTTGAATTTTCTAAATTTTATCGTGTTTTTTGAATTAAAAATGCCCCCCTTTAATGTACCAAATAAATGCCCCCCTTTAACACCGGTTCCAGCCACGAACCGGTGTTAAAGGGGGTGTGTGTGCGCGTGAAACGAAAATCCCCCTACCCCCCCCCCTTTAACACCGGTTCGTGGCTGAAACCGGTGTTAAAGGGGGGTGCGCGCGCGAAACGAATTCCCCCCCCATTAACACCGGTTTGTGGCTGGAACCAGTGTTAAAGGGGGGTTATAACGCGCGCACCTCCTCTTCCTCTTCCCCCAGCCAGATCGATCGAGGAGCATAGAGAGAGGAGCATCGCCGCCACGCCCACCCACGCCGCCGTCGCCGTCACGCCGATCCACGCCGTTGTCGCCGCCTCGTCGTGCTCTTCTTCCGCGTCCAAGGAATCTACGCGGGGCTACCGCTCTCACTGCCGATTGCCGTCGCCCCTGACCTCGCGTGGCTTCTCTGACACCACCATCCTCCTCACGGTGAGTTGATGGTCCTCAAAGACCCTCCCATTTCTTTCCTCTCGCTCTGGTTCGCTCCCGCGTCGTGCGCCTCCCTCTGCCGCCGACAGTCACCGCCGCTCCTCTCGCTCCGACGACCAAAGAGGGGCGAATCGGCCACTGTCTGGTCCGCCTCAATGAGCTGTGTCGAACGCGCCCTCTCCTCCTAGCCCACGTGCACCCAGTCGCCCTCCCCGTCGTCCGAGAGTCACCAACGTGATGATGTCACGCCGACGCGGTGCCGACGTCGAATTAGGGTTTGGACCCCTCGGACCTCGTTTAAAATGATAAAGCATGCTTAGAGTTTTAATTTCATTTTTGTATTTTTGTATGAATAATATGTATATTTGTGTATGAATCCAAGTCCACTTAAATGTTTACTCTCTTAGTCTAGATAATATTATTGTTTTATAAACTATGGATCCACTCAGTAGAAACCTTGAAGAGGAAGAAATAATGGAGAACATGATCCATGAGGACACCTCACAATATCTGAACTTGGAGGGACATGATGACAGCTCAAGTAGTCATGGAGAACATGATGACTCCGGTGAACTCACTTTAGTGATTACAAAGTCCGTCGAGGTATGCGCATGGATTAAGCCTCTACTGACTTGCACCGATTAATTTGTATATATATCTACATGTATTAATTAACGCTTCTTTCTTCTTTTAGCCCTCCGGATCGACCAGCCAGCAACAATCTTATTCTACGAAAAAGAGCAAGCGAGGCGCGAGCCATCGATTGAAGGATCGTGCAAAGTTCACGGTCGAAGCAGTCCATGTTGATGGCAGGCCGATGCATCCCAAGAAGGCTGCAAACAAATTTATACGTCAGGCTGGAGTTCTTGTTAGGGACCAAATCCCAATCATAATTGAATATTGGAATAAGCCAAAGAAGGGCGACGGTACCTTTGTCGATGAAAGATCCAAAGAAACGCTTTGGACTTCGCTGTTGGTAAATTTCACCCTACTGCCAGAGGAGGATGAAAATAAACCGATTATAAAGGCAAAGGTCAAAGAGTGGACTCTAAAGAAGATGGCTGACGCTTTCCGCAACAGGAAGACAAAATTGAACAAATTTGTCAAAGCTCGCGAGACTCCAAATTTCGAAGACGCATATTATGCGAAGATAAGACCTCACTAGCCCGAATTTGTGGCGTACAAGCAAGGTGCTATAGCTACAAAGAGGTCAGAAACCAATACACTAAATGCCTAGAAGAAAGAATATCACCAGAGGACGGGGTCAGGTGGCTACATATCTCAGAGGCCTAAGTGGGAGGAAGCTGAGAAGGCCCTGCGCGATAGAGGGATCACACCCCAGACACATGGGTGGGACCTACATGCAAAGACTTGGTTCTACGGACGGGGCAAGGTTGGACCCAGAAACATGATTGTGTATCTTCCCTACCCTCCTTGCTAAACCCGTCACTGAACTCATCACGACATCCGAGGAAACAGCCGACAGGACCTTCCATCCCGACAGAGAGAATGACCAGCTGACACGCGCCATCGGTAAAAAAGAACACCCTGGACTTGCATGAGGCACAGGGGGTATGACGTGGAAGGATGGGTTTGTCGAGTGGGGCGACTCTTACAGATGGCGCGGCAGAAAAGGAAAAGAGCGTACAGACCGGATGACACAGATAGAACATGCACTTGTGCCGCTACAGGCGCAAGTGAATGCACAAAAGAGCCAACAAGCTACCGACCCATCTTAGCGGCACGAAGAGCCTGCATTGGAAGCTGCCGGCATCCCAGACTCTGTGCAGAAAAGCAGCATGGCTTCCACGGAGAACGTGCAGCCCACGCTTGAAATGGCGGGTCCTCGGTACCCCGTGGATGAGATCACGGAGAGCAAACACGCTGAGCTGCATGTGAGATTAATGGGCTTATCCATTAAGGTGGTGGTCGGCTATGCCTTACCTCCTGTAGCTGGTGAAACTTACCACTACCGACCGATTCCAGATGGCTATGCTATTGTCGGGGTGGATGAGGTTGTGAAGGAATATGAGGAAGCACAGCTTGACCATGCTACATGTGAAGGGGAAACTCAACTCAAATTTGCAGTGAAAACAACCATTCTTTGGAAGAAGGAACACATCGTGCTTCCAAATTGGAGGCCACTAACACCCCCGCCGTCTCTGCAGCGTTAGCAGTCTGAGCCGCCTCAGCCGTCTCCGGGTCATTAGAATACTCCCCTGTCATCTCCGTCGCGTTAGCCGTCTCCGGCGCTTCAGCCATCTCCTGCGCGTCAGCCATCTCCGGCGTCCCAGCCATCTCCGGTGCGTCAGCCATATCCTGTGCCTCAGCCATCTCCTGCGCACCAGCCATCTCCTGTGTGTTAGCGTAAGCGGAAGAGCACTGCCACGAAGAGCACTAGCACTACCACGAAGAAATCCGCAGGAAACCGTACGCCAAAGAGTTCAAGAAACTACGTCCCGCAGCCTTCTACCAAGCCATTGCCGGTATTACCGTGGAATCGCAGTGACGAGGAGACCAAGAGGATCTCAGAAGAAGAGGTCAAGAAATTCTTTGCACCAAGACGGGCCGAGCCAAAGGAGAAAACAGATCCGGCGGTGGTGGAGAAGTTTTACAATAATCTTTTGAAACCTGAAACCCCACTTGTGCTGGACTACGAGCACCAGATTATGAAGTTGGATGCAAGGCGGAGGGAGTCTGAAAGTAGTAGTCGTGTGACACCCCAGAAAACAGTTGCCATGTTCGGAGAGCAGGAAAACCAATCGTGCGCCCGCTCCAAGTGTTCGACACACGGATAGCTCCCCCTGTAAATGATTACGAGGCAGAGCTACAAAGAAAGGCCAATGAGATGGGGATGACTTACATTGCATACTTGAACATCATGGGAGACAACTTTCCCAAAGGCGATGTCAACCCCATACAGCCATGGAAGTATGGGAAGAATCTCGTCAAGAAAGAGGAGATCAAGAATCTACCAACAAAGATGCAAAGATTGCATAAGTGGTACCTTGATTTCTGCAAGATGAGAAAGGAATAATGGAACACGTCGCATATAAGAGATCAGATTTTCTTGTGCGGAGACGACGAGATCACCTTCAACATTCAAGACTTGCATTTTCTATTCAATCAGAAGGAACTCGACAAAGCTGCCATCAGCCTTTATTGTGTGTAAGTACTATTTCTGTAATTTCTATCTCATCTCATTCAATTCATTAATTTCATGTATATATATGCTCACCATATATGTATATACTATTATGCAGGAAAAAGGTTATGGAATGCATGAAAGGAGGCCCTTTTGACATTGGGTTCGTTGATCCAAATAGAGACCATGAAGAAGTGGTAAGACACAGACCCAGGCAAACAGAAGATTTCTTGCTAAGATCTTTACTAAGACAACAAACCAAAAGGGAAATACTATTGCCTTACAACTTCTCGTGAGTGTTACCCTCTCTTGTACACATTTTGTTCGTCTTACTCGATGTTAAGTGTAACTGATGATGAGTTATGCATGCGCAGGTTCCACTTTATTCTGCTAGTCATTCAACTTGACGCAGGAAAAGTCCTTGTCATGGACTCGTTACGAAAAGACCAAGAGCTATGGGCAGACTTTAAAGAGATGCTCCAGATGTAATATAAATCATATTATCACACTAGATCGGCAACTTTCGTGACAACAAGTAATTAATTACTCTTTTATCCATTTTCTTTGCCGGACAGGGTTTGGAAAAGGTTCACGGGCAGGGCCGTGGGTGAATGGTCAAAAGAACTAAAATTTATAGATCAAAATGTAAGTAATACTAGCCAGCTAGGTCTGCGTATCTCTTTGATTCTGCTTCCAATTCCATTATATCCTGCTTTATTGATTATTAGTTTGATTGAACTCTCTATTCTCGTAAAATGCACGCATCAGGGACCCGGCAATAACTTATATGGATACTATGATTGCGAGTTCATTCGCAACACGATATGTGCGACGGGACAAGCCGCACTAGAACAACTTAGAATAAGTAAACGAAGTACACAACATTATATTCTTATATATATATATTGACCCCATTCTTCATATATATTTAGATCGAACGGATGCGGGACAAACTCCTACCATTTGACCGCATACGAGCCATTCAAGAGGAATTGGCGGGGTTCATACTTGATGAGGTCGTCATGCCTGGCAGAGAACTCTTTAGATATCCAAACCGAACGTATACGGAGATGTTATATTGTATATATGCTTGAACGTGTTTGTCTTGTACTTGCTGATTCTTCAACATGTACGGAGAATACCACAATGACGATGTTTGTGTATAATAATAGTTGCTTAATTATTCATGTACTCGTATGTACCGACGATGTATTTGTATACCTCTCCCGACCGATCCCCCTCCCCCTACCCCGTCCCCGCCACGCCGCAGAAATTCGCCCAGAACAGGGCGGCGACAGAACTCTGGCGCGATAGAGATTTATGTCGTTTTCCTGCCGCGGCAGAGAACCTTTAACACCGGTTCGTGTTACGAACCGGTGTTAAAGTGGGGGGCTGAGCGCTGTGGCAGCCCCACGTGCGCCACCCTTTAACAGCGGTTTGTATAAAAAACGATGTTAAAGGAGGGGCTCTAACACCGAACCCGCAACAGCGGTTCTGCAACCGTTGTTAGAGGCCTCTACGAACCGGTGTTAAAGGCCTACGTCTGCACTAGTGGGACATATGTTTCTTTCTCTTTATGCTTTTGTATAATAACACTAGTGCAGACTCCCCCCTCTAACACCGGTTGGGAGGGCCCTCTAACAGCGGTTGTAGAACCGCTGTTAAGGGTTCGTTGTTAGAGGGGGCCCCCTTTAACACCGGTTCTTATACGAACCGGTGTTAAAGGGTGGCGCACGTGGGGCTGCCGCAGGGCTCAGGCCAACACGAACCGGTGTTAAAGGTTCTATGCCGCGGCAGGAAAACGGCCTAAATCTCTGCCGCGGCAGGAAAACGGCCTAAATCTCTGTCGCGGCAGAGTTCTGCCTCTGCCCCGTTCTGGGCGTATTTCTACGGGAGGGGGAGGGGGAATCGATCGGGAGTGGTATACACATACATAGTCATCACTACATACGAGTACATGAATAATTAAGCAACTATTATTATACACAAACATCGTCATCGGCACATACATCGTCATCGACACATACATCGTCATCGTTCATTTTGGTGGATTCTAAAGAGTTCTCCGCCAGGCGTGACGACCTCATCAAGTATGAACCCCGCCAGTTCCTCTTGAATGGCTCGTATGCGGTCAAATGGTAGGAGTTGGTCCCGCATCCGTTCGATCTGAATATATATGAAGAATAGGGTCAATATATATATATAAGAATAAAACTCAACACAGTTGATGGTAATAAAATAATGTTGTGTACTTTGTTTACTTACTCTAAATTGGTCTAGTGCGGCTTGGCCCGTCGCACATATCGTGTTGCGAATGAACTCGCAAACATAGTATCCACATAAGTTATTGCCGGGTCCCTGATGCGCGCACTTTACGAGAATAGAGAGTTCAATCAAAATAATAATCAATAAAGCATGATATAATGGAATTGGAAGCAGAATCAAAGAGATACGCAGACCTAGCTAGCTAGTATTACTTACATTTTGGTCTACAAATTTTAGTTCTTCTGACCATTCACCCACGGCCCTGCCGTGAACCTTTTCCAAACCCTGTCCGGCAAAGAAAATGGATAAAGGAGTAATTAATTACTTGTTGTCACGAAAGTTGTCGATCTAGTGCGATAATATGATTAAAATTACCTCTGGAGCATCTCTGTAAAGTCTGCCCATATCTCTTTTTCTTTTCGTAACGAGTCCATGACAAGGACTTTTCCTGAGTCGGGTTGAATGACTAGCAGAATAAAGTGGAACCTACGCACGCATAACTCATCATCAGTTACACTTAACATCGAGTAAGCCAAAACAGAATGTGTACGAGAGAGAGGGTAACAGTACTCACGAGAAGTTGTAAGACAATAGTATTTACCTTTTGGTTTGTTGTCTCAGTAAAGACCTTAGCAAGTAATCTTCTGTTTGCCCGGGTTTGGTTTTTACCACTTCTTCATGAACTCTATTTGGGTCAACGAACCCAATGTCAAAAGGGCCTCCTTTCATGCATTCCATAACCTTTTTCCTGCATAATAGTATATACATATATGGTGAGCATATATATATACATGCAATTAATGAAGTGAATGAGATGAGATATAAATTACAGAAATAGTACTTACACACAATAAAGGCTGATGGCAGCTTTGTCGAGTTCTTTCTGATTGAATAGAAAATGCAAGTCTTGAATGTTGAAGTCGATCACGTCGTCTCCGCACAAGAAAATCTGATCTCTTATATGCGCCGTGATCCATTCTTCCTTTCTCGTCTTGTAGAAATCAAGGTACCACTTGTGCAATCTTCGCATCTTTGTTGGTAGATTCTTGAGCTCCTCTTTCTTGACGAGATTCTTCCCATACTTCCATGGGTGTATGGGGTTGGCATCGCATTTGGGCAAGTTGTCTCCCATGATGTTCAAGTATGCAATGTAAGTCATCCCCATCTCATTGGCCTTTCTTTGTAGCTCTGCCTCGTAATCATTTACGGGAGGAGCGTCCCGTGTGTCGAACACTTGGAGCGGGGCGCATGATTGGTTTTCCTGCTCTCCGAGCATGGGAACTGTTTTCTGGGGTGCCGCACGATTGCTACTTTCAGTCTCCCTACGGCGCCTTGCATCCCCCTTCAAAATCTGGCGCTCGTAGTCCGGCACAAGTGGGGTTTCAGGTTTCAAAAGATTATTGTAAAACTTCTCCACCACCGCCGGATCTATTTTCTCCTTTGGCTCGGCCCGTCTAGGTGCAAAGAATTTCTTGACCTCTTCTTCCGAGATCCTATTGGTCTCCTCGTCACTGCGATTCCACGGTAAAACCGGCAATGGCTTGGCGGAAGGCTGCGGGACGTAGTTTTTTGAAATCTTTGGCGTACGGTTTCCTGCGGATTTCTTTGTGGCAGTGCTAGTGATTCTCTTCGTGGCAGTGTTCTTCCGCTTACGCTGAGGAGATGGCTGAAGCACCGAAGATGGCTGACGGGCAGGAGATGGCTGGTGCGCCGAAGATGGCCGCCGCGCAGGAGATGGCAGCCGCGCAGGAGATGGCTGAAGTGCCGGAGATGGCTGCCGCGCAGGAGATAGCTGAAGCGGCTCAGACTGCTGACGCTGCGGAGACGGAGGGGGTGCCAGTGGCTCCAATTTGGAAGCACGATGTGTTCCTTCTTCCAAAGAATGGTTGTTTTCACTGCAAATTTGAGTTGATTTTCCCCTTCACCTGTAGCATGGTCAAGCTGTGCTTCCTCATATTCCTTCACAACCTCATCCACCCCGACAATAGCATAGCCATCTGGAATCGGTCGGCAGTGGTAAGTTCCACCAGCTATACGAGGTAAGGCATATCCGACAACCACCTCAATGGATAATCCCATTAATCTCACATGCAGCTCAGCGTGTTCGCTCTCCGTGATCTCATCCACGGGGTATCGAGGACCCGCCATTTCAAGCGTGGGATGCACGTTCTCCGTGGAAGCCACGCTGCTTTTCCGCATAGAGTCTGGGCCGCCGGCAGCTTCCAATGCAGGCTCTTCGTGCCGCTGAGATGGGCCGGTAGCTTGATGGCTCTGTTGTGCATTCAGTTGCGCCTGCAGCACCACAAGTGCATGTTTTATCTGTGCCATCCGCTCTGTACGCTCTTTTTATTTTCTACCGCGCCATCTGTAAGAGTCGCTCCACTCGGCAAACCCATCCTTCCACGTCATACCCCTGTGCCTCGTGCATGTCTAGGGTGTTCTTTTTTACCGATGGCGCGTGTGAGCTGGTCATTCTCTCTGTCGGGATGGAAGGTCCTGGCGGCTGTTTCCTTGTATGCCGTGATGAGCTCAGTGACCGGTTTGGCAAGGAGGGTTGGGAAGATACACAATCATGTTTCTGGGTCCAACCTTGCCCCGATTCCGTAGAACCAAGTCTTTGCACGTAGGTCCCACGCATCTGTCTGGGGTGTGATCCCTCTAGCACGCAGGGCCTTCTCAACTTCCTCCCACTTAGGCCTCTGAGATATGTAGCCACCTGACCCCGTCCTCTGGTGATATTCCTTCTTCTGGGCATTAAGCGTATTGGTTTCTGACCTCTTTTTAGCTATAACACCTTTTTTATATGTCACAAATTCGGGCCAGTGAGGTCTTATCTTCGCATAATATGCGTCTTCGAAATTTGGAGTCTCGCCAGCTTTGACAAATTTGTTCAATTTTGTCTTCCAGTTGCGGAAAGCGTCAGCCATCTTCTTTAGAGTCCACTCTTTGACATTTTCCTTTATAACCGGATTGTTTTCATCCTCCTCTAGCGGAAGGGTGAAATTTACCAACAACGAATTCCAAAGCGTTTCTTTGGATCTTTCATCGACAAAGGTACCGTCGCCCTTCTTTGGCTTATTCCAATATTCAATTATGATTGGGATTTGGTCCCTAACAAGAACTCCAGCCTGACGTACAAATTTGTTTGCTGCCTTCTTGGGCTCCATCGGCCTGCCATCAACACGGACTGCTTCGATCGTGAACTTTGCACGATCTTTCAACCGATGGCTCACGCTTCGCTTGCTCTTTTTCGTAGAAGAAGATGGTTGCTGGCTGGTCGATCCAGAGGGCTAAAAGAAGAAAGAAGCGTTAATTAATACATGTAGAAGAAGATTGTTGGTGGAAGTCAGCAGAGGCTTAATCAATGCATATACCTCGCCGGACTTTGTAATCACTAAATTGCGTTCACCGGAGTCTTCAAAGGAGTCTTCATCTTCTCCATGACTACTTGAGCTGTCATCATGTCCCTCCAAGTTCAGATATTGTGAGGTGTCCTCATCAATAATGTTCTCCATTATTTCTTCTTCTTCAAGGTTTCTACTAAGTGGATCCATAGTTTCTAAAACAATAATATTATCTAGAGTAAGAGAGTAAACATTCAAGTGGACTTGGATTCATACACAAATATACATATTATTCATACAAAAAATACACAAATAAATACACAAATGAAATTAAAACCCTAAGGATGCTTGATCATTTTAAACGAGTTCCGAGGGGTCCAAACCATAATTCGGAGAAATCCCGGATGCATATGAGAGGGGCTAGCTACAGTGGCTGACCGGAGGCTGGCGGCGTTGGAGAGCGACCTAGGGCGCGCGAGGTAGCGTGATGCGGCCTACCTAAAACGGGCGTTGTTCGAAAGAGGAGGTCGAGGCAAACATTATAGCGACGGCAAACATTATAGCGACGGCGGCCCCAGAGACCTATGGTAAAGGGTTTTTCCCCGTCTTCTGCCCCGCCCGTTGTCCCCAAGATTGGCCCCAGACCGAGGGGAGAAGCCACGACGCTCGCCAAAGAGCTGCCCGCGCAGTCCACCTTCTAAGGCCGCCACCGACATCCGCGAACTCTAGCCACCACTCCGACGACCAACGACACATCGCATCGCCGAAGAGAGGGACGTCGTGCCGTCGTTGCCAGCGGACACACCTGCAACCCGAGAAGGACCATGCATACACCCCGACATCGCTGGCATAACGCGCGAGCTCACACCCCATGGCCACCACCGGAGCTCGCACCCCACCTAGGCTGCCCCCGCAGCCAAGAGGGGAGGCCGTCCCCGTACCGCGCCTGGGCCCTGGGCCTCCCCGACGAATCCGCCTCCTTGACCCATCCCCTCCACATCCCTGTCATTGGCCCCAATCCGTGGACGCGCTCGCGTAGTCGCTCCTGCCCGCCACACCCGATGACGCGAGCTAACACAGATAATGCGAGCTCGAAATTAGGTTTGGTCTTCCCCTTTTCTCTCTCCAAATCAAGCTCGAGGCCTTTTCTCTCATGTAGTTGTGCACTGAGATACTTTATTTATTGTTGCTTTGTTTCTTAGGAGCATAATTGCAACTATAGCCACATTTGGTTGAACACCGATACAAGTAGCAACTCCTAATATCCAAATGAATAATACTAGCTAAAACTCTTGAACTCGTAAAATGAACACCGATACAAGTAGCGCCTGCTTCCTCGAACGACGCAGAGGCGTGGACGGAGTGGCGCCACCGCGCGAGCTCCACTGAAAACTGCCGGCCAACGGCGCCACTGCGCGAGCTCCACACCGCCGCCAAAGGGAGGAAATAGAGGAAACAGAGCTCCTCACCACGAGCACGATGGCGTCGGTGGGGTTCTTGTACGCGCCGGCGTCGTCGGCGGCTTCGGCGTGGCACGCGCGCGGTGGCGGTGGCGGTGTTGGCGCGCGCGAGGGCGACGGCGGTGGCGGTGTTGGCGCGCGCGAGGGCGACGGCGGCTCCGATCGATTTGGCGGTGGCGGCCGACACGAGGGCGGCGACGGCGAGGGCGAGGGCAGCGACGGCGAGGGCTGGACGGCGCCGGCGCGGCTGCTCTCTGTTTTTCTCTCTGCGCGGCGGCGGGTTCGATCTGGCTCTAGGGGGAAGAAAGGAAGGGGAAGGCGCATTTAATACCCCCTCGTTTAACACCGGTTCGGGGCTGGAACCGGTGTTAAAGGGGGGAATTTGTTTCGCGCGCGCATTTAATACCCCCCCCTATAACACCGGTTCTAGCCACGAACCGGTGTTAAAGGGGGGGTGCGCGCGAAACGAAATAAATGCGCCCCCCCCCTTTAACACCGGTTCGTGTCTGGAACCGGTGTTAAAGGGGGGCATTTATTTCATGCATTAAAGGGGCATTTTTAATTCAAAAAATAGGATATGAATTTAGAAAATTCATATCTTTTTCATTTCAACTCAGAAAAATATGAATAATATATCATAATTTTCAGAAAAATAATATCAATCCATTCATGTAAAAACATTTTATATTTACTTTAGATGAAAATTTTCAAAATGATTAAAACACTTACATATAAATTTTGATTATTCAATTCAAACAAAAAATAAATTGTCAAATCCTAAAACTTTGAGCATAAGAAATATTAAGCATCTAAAAAGGAATCTAACCCTATTTTATTAGAGCAAATCATATTTTAATGCCGCATCTTTTGTATTAACATTTTTGAATTGATTGGATATTTAAATGCCGCATCTTTTGTATACACTTGAATCTGACCAAGCCTCGCTCAATTTGCATTGGTTTTTTGATAAAATAGCATATTGTGAACCTAAAAATGATTTTTGTAAAAAATCATGAGCATCGTATCATGTACCTGTAGTTCATATCTGACCCACTTCCTACCGATTCGGCAGGAATTTGTCTTTTTCACCAGAGGTGGACGAAAAGGTTTCAGATCCCCCTGTTGGTAAATTGTCCATATAAGGTGGTCTAGTATTTTAGTAAAATGTGTTGGTGGTTTTTTGAATTAGCCATTTGGTGGTTGCTTCACAAAACCGTCCGTTTTTTATGCTCGGAAAATGGAAAATGCCTTTTTGTTGCGATAAAAAGGAAAACTTCCTCTTGCAACATTTTTTGCCATGCCATGATGCACATGTATGCACAATATGGCCATATTATCACAAACTATGCCTTGATTCTAGCCATAACATTGGTCATTTGACCCGAAAGCCAAGAAACCTCGAATGAGATAGGTCATTTTGTGAAGGTTTTTTTGAGACATAATCAATATACCAAGTTTGAGATTTTTCCTTCTAACTATGTCACATAATATAACACCACGCGAAGGTTTCGCACTGTTTCGATCTTTTTTTATTTTTTATCCCCGTTTTAAACTAACGTCAAACTTTGTCGAACAACGGGCATGAAGATTCTTAGCTCGGGGCCAAGACTCGCTCAACTTGCATTGGTTTTTGGATAAAATAGCATATTGTGAACCTAAAAATGATTTTTGTAAAAAATCATGAGCATCGTATCATGTACCTGTAGTTCATATCTGACCCACTTCCTACCGATTCGGCAGGAATTTGTCTTTTTCACCAGAGGTGGACGGAAAGGTTTCAGATCCCCCTGTTGGTACATTGTCCATATAAGGTGGTCTAGTATTTTTGTAAAATGTGTTGGTGGTTTTTTGAATTAGCCATTTGGTGGTTGCTTCACAAAACCGTCTGTTTTTTATGCTCGGAAAATGGAAAATGCCTTTTTGGTGCGATAAAAAGGAAAACTTCCTCTTGCAACATTGTTTGCCATGCCATGATGCACATGTATGCACAATATGGCCATATTATCACAAACTATGCCTTGATTCTAGCCACAACATTGGTCATTTGACCCGAAAGCCAAGAAACCTCGAATGAGATAGGTCATTTTGTGAAGGAGATAGAACTGGAATTAAAATACAGAATGCAACTAATAGTAAGTTACATAAAGCACGACTAAAAATTAAGATACATAAAAGAACTGGAAATTAAGATACATGGCCAGATTAAGTAACAATCGGCTGAACTTGTTTCGGAATGTTGGAGTAATCCAGTCATGCTCCTGCCTACACCTGTAATACTCGCCACTGTAGTCGTCGTACTCGCCGCCACCGTCATCGCTGTCGTCATCGGGGTCGCTGTAATTGAACCTTGAAGGCTGAGTACGCGTGGGCTGGACTTGAGGGTAGCGTAGACGGGGGTTAGAGTCGGCGGCGGTGTCATAGGCCATGACGCTCTGGAGAGTTCGACCGCGCCACCATAGCCGATGGCCGGCCTCGTTGAAGTTAGGAGGAGGTGGGCCGTCCTCCTCGTGCCTGGCGAGCGCCCTCTCACGCCGATCCACGAAGAAGGCTTCCCAAGTAGGGAAATAGTCGGGATGCCATCTGGGATTCCTCCGCTGCTCCGGCGTGAGCTCGAAGTAGTAGTGGTTCGTGATGGCCATCCGGCGCACCACACCTAGAGGGACAGGAGGAACCGGCACGCCTCCGGCGCTCAGCATCCAGCTGACGGGGACACAGTAGCCCGGCGGGCAGGGGTAGTTCGAGGCGCAAAGCGCCTCCGCCTCCCTGGGGGTTAGTGCTACGGTGGAAGCCATGGGAAAGAGTGATGAGGTTGCAGATATGAGTCTAGAGATGTGCAATGACAATGGAGGCCAACCCTACATATATATATATATATGTATATATATATAGTGAACTGGTGGGAAGAACTGGAGGGAAGAACTGGCGGGAAAAATGGCGGGAAGAAAAATGGCGGGAAAAAATGGCGGGAAGAAAAATGGCGGGAAAAAATATGGAGGGAAGAAATAGAAGGAAGAATAATGGCTCATTTAATACATATACTGTTAACAAAAGAAATATGAGATTGTTCTAAAAATGGGACGGTTGGAGGGATTTCAGGCTAGTCCAGGCAACACTAATGATAGGGGTGAGTGTCGACATTATGTCGTGCGGCGTGTACCTTGTCCCGGATGGTGTCACCAACCAGGACTAAAGATGAACCTTTAGTCCCGGTTGGAGACACCAACCGGGACAAAACACGAGTCAGCACTAATAATAGGGGTGAGTGTCGACATTATTTCGTAAGTGTCGACACTATGCCGAGCTGCTTGTACTATAAATAGGCATCCTTTTTTAGTCCAGTCCTCTAGCCAGTTTGAGGCATCTCCAAGATGGTTTTCGTTAGCAGGGACACCACTACGGCCAGTTTTAGGGAGATGCCGACGGAGCCCAGTCCTCCGGCATCTCCGAGAAACTGGTCATAGAGGCACTCACTAATATGTGAAATTAGTTAGCTCCTAGGTGTATTGATCTAGTTAGAGAAGTTACAAGCTGCAAGATGGTTTTCGAGAGCAGGGACACCACTACGGACAGTTTCAGGGAGATGCCGACGGAGCCCAGTCCTCCGGCATCTCCAAGAAACTGGTCATAGAGGCACTCCCTAATATGTGACCGCGCGCGTTTGGAGATCAGATCTTAATGGTAAGTACGAATCGGGACAAATTCTTCTCATAGTCCCGGTCCATCCACAAAACAAGACTAACACTCAAGACATTTATTAATATTAAAAACATGAACTAGAGTTACATAATATGAGCATGAACTTCTTGGCATATGTCCTTCCTTATGATCGCTTCAGACGTAACCATGGAGCATCTTCTTTACTTAACGGAATGCTTGGGTCAGTTTTCACTGTGAAGGGCGGAATTTCATCAAACTTATTATAATCTTCTGACATGTCTGTCTTGTCCTCGATTCCCACGATGTTTCTTTTCCCTGAAAGAACTATGTGACGCTTTGGCTCATCATATGATGTATTCGTTTGCATATTTTTTTCTTTTTTTGGTCTGGAGGACATGTCCTTCACATAGAAAACCTGAGCCACATCATTGGCTAGGACGAATGGTTCGTCTAAGTTCTTGTCTACCTTCATAAGATTGTTGAGATCCACCATTGTCATTCCGTACTTCTTGTCTACCTCAATCCCTCCTCCTGTTAGCTTGACCCATTTGCATCGAAACAAGGGGACCTTAAAATTAGGTCCATAGTCAAGTTCACATATCTCCTCTATGAACCCATAATACGTGGTCTTCTGCCCATTGTCTTCTGCTGCATCGAAGCGGACACCACTATTTTGGTTGGTGCTCTTTTTATCTTGGCCTATTGTGTAAAATGTATTCCCATTTATCTCGTACCCTTGGAAAGTACATACAGTCGAAGATGGTGTCCTGGCCAACAAGTACAGCTGATCCCCAACAGTGGTGTTATTCGTGAGAAGTCTTTGCAGCCAGCCGCCAAAACTCGCCATGTGTTCACTTATAATCCATTCATCAGACTGCCCCGGGTGTTTGAGGCGTATTAAATTCTTGTGTTCATTGATATACGGGGAAACCAAGATAGATCTTTGTAAAACCGTGTAGTGTGCTTGATTGAGAGAATGCCCGTCCCTACATATCATTGCTTTACATCCTAGGGTGCCTTTTCCACGCAGTCTCCCCTCATGTCGTGATTCTGGAACACCAATCGCCTTAAGGTCAGGAATAAAATCAACACAGAACTCAATGACCTCCTCTGTTACATAGCCCTTGGAGATGCTTCCTTCTGGCCTAGCACGATTATGAACATATTTCTTTAAGACTCCCATGTACCTCTCAAAGGGGAACATATTGTGTAGAAATACAGGACCGAGAATGGCAATCTCTTCTACTAGGTGAACCAGGAGATGCGTCATAATATTGAAGAAGGATGGTGGGAACACCAACTCAAAGCTGACAAGACATTGGGCCACATCTGTTTGTAACCCTGGTAGGCTTTCTGGATCGATTACCTTCTGAGATATTGCATTGAGGAATGCACATAGATTCACAATGGGTACTCAAACATTTTCAGGTAGAAGCCCCCTCAATGCAATCGGAAGCAATTGTGTCATAATCACGTGGCAGTCATGAGACTTCAGGTTTTGGAATTTTTTCTCTGCCATATTTATTATTCCCTTTATATTCGACGAGAAGCCAGACGGGACCTTGATACTGCTCAGACATTCAAAAAATATTTCCTTCTCTGCTTTGGTAAGACCGTAGCTGGCAGGAGTTAAGTGGCATCGTTTACCCTTCTCGTTCTCAGGATGCATAGGCTCTTCAGGGGCTTTCAGACGTTGCTGGTCCTACCGTGCTTCCGGTGTATCTTTTTTCTTCCCATACACTCCTAGAAAGCCTAGCAGGTTCACGCAAACATTCTTCGTCACGTGCATCACGTCGATTGAAGAGCGGACCTCTAAGACTTTCCAATAGGGTAGGTCCCAAAATATAGATTGCTTCTTCCACATGGGCGCGTGTCGGGCATCGTCATTCGGAACAGATAGACTGCCAGGACCTTTTCCAAAGATTACTTCTAGGTCCTTGACCATACCAAATACCTCCTCACCGGTACGGAGGACAGGCTTCCTTCGGGGTTTTGCCAGACGTTTGAAATGCTTTCCTTTCTTTCTTACTGGATGCAGGTTCGGAAGAAATCGGCGATACCCTAGGTACACAACCTTCTTACATTTATCCAAATATACACTTTCAGTATCATCTAAACAGTGTGTGCATGCATTGTATCCCTTGTTTGTCTGCCCTGAAATGTTACTAAGAGCAGGCCAATCATTGATGGTTACGAAAAGCAATGCTCGTAGGTCAAATGGCTCCCCTTTGTGCTCATCCCACATACGCACACCTGGTTTGGCCCACAGCTGTAAAAGTTCTTCAACTAATGGCCTTAGGTACACATCAATGTCGTTGCCGGGTTGCCTCGGGCCTTGGATGAGCACTGGCATCATAATGAACTTCCTCTACATACACAACCAAGGAGGAAGGTTATAGATACATAGAGTCACAGGCCAGGTGTTGTGACTACAGCTCTACTCACCAAAAGGATTCATGTCGTCTGTACTTAGACCAAACCTTAAGTTCCTCGCGTCACGTGCGAAGTCCGGGTACTCTCGCTCGACTTTTCTCCACTGTGACCCATCAGCGGGGTGTCTCAACATCGCGTCTTTCTTACAGTCTTCCATGTGTCATCGCAACAACTTGGCATGCTCTTTATTTCTGAAGAGATGTTTTAACCGTGGTATTATAGGAGCATACCACATAACCTTGGCGGGAACCTTCTTCCTAGGGGCCTCGCCCTCAACATCGCCAGGATCGTCTCGTCTGATCTTATACCGCAGTGCAGTGCATACCGGGCATGCATCCAAATTTTCGTACTTCTCACCGCGGTAGAGGATGCAGTCATTAATGCAGGCATGTATCTTCTGCACGTCTAATCCTAGAGGGCAGACAACCTTCTTTGCTTGGTATGTACTGTCGGGCAACTCATTATTTCTTGGAAGAAGATTCTTCATTTTTACCAACAACTTTGAAAATGCGCTGTCAGTCACACCGTTCTCTGCCTTCCATTGCAGCAAATCCAGTGTGGTACCTAGCCTTTTGTGGCCATCTTCGCATGTTGGATACAACAATGTTTTGTGATCCTTTAACATCTTCTCCAGCTTCTCCTTCTCCTTTTCAGTTTCACATTCTTCCTTTGCATCAGTAATGGCCCGACCAAGATCGTCATCAGTGGGCCCATCTGCTGCCTCTTGATCTTCATTATCTACCCCCGTTGCAGTATCATCATATTCAGGATACATATTATGATAGTTGTCATCATCCTCTTCTTCTTCTTCGTTGTCTTCCATCACAACCCCTTTTTCTCCGTGCTTGGTCCAACAATTATAGCTGGGCATGAAACCGGATCGAAGCAGGTGGGCGTGAATGGTTCTGGTATTTGAGTAGTCTTTCTTTTTCTGACAGTGAACACACGGACAGCACATAAAACCATTGTGACCACGGTTTGCATTAGCCACAACGATGAAATTTTGGAGGCCCGTAATGTACTCGGAAGTGCGGCGGTCACCGGACATCCATTGCCGGTTCATCTGCATTAATATGTAGTATATATCAAAAATTAATAGGGAGATGACAATTTATATATATAGTACATCAATGACACATGAAAGGATAGTTGCCGACCTCGACCGAGAAGGAAAGAGCAACGAGAAAACTTATTTTGAGCTCTCGGGCATTTCACCGAACACCTCTTGTGCATATGAAAAAAAAACACAAACTAGCACTCTTCACACCCTCTTGCTAGGCTCCAAAATGAGATAGTGAAAAAATGGAAGAGTGGAGTGTGGGCTGCGGTGTCTTATATAGCCCCCCCCCTTTAACACCGGTTCAAGCCATGAACCGGTGTTAAAGGGAGGGCTGCGCGGGCCACTGTTGCAGGGTCCTTTAACACCTGTTCGTGGCACGAACCGGTGTTAAAGGGGGGCTCCTTTTTTGCCGCACGGGCCACGCTGGTACGGCCCCCCCTTTAACACCGGTCCGTAGAAGAACCGGTGCTAAAGCCCTTTTCCAGGATCAACGAAAAGCCTCGTTTCCACTAGTGTAATAAAATAGTGCTAGTAGCATCAGCTGGTTTTTTTTTCTTTGTCATTTTTGGGCATAAGTTGATTAATATTATGGCTATGAATGGAATCAAAGAACAGTATGTACAAGCTGTATGCTACTGCCGTTGCTCCATCGTTTTCTCATTAGAATTTCCGTTCAAAATTTTGTGTTGCTAATACATCTTTTTGGATACTGGAGGCTTATATTGAAGCTCACATATCTTGGTGGAATTCCTAGTTCAAGACACCATTGATGAATAGATATCTCTAAAACATAAAAAATGGATATCAAATTCTGTTTAACTATAACCTTGTCGTCCTCTTTTGGGTCTGTTTTATAGAAACTTTGGGTTGTGATTGGGCTCCCGCCTCGTTCCAACAGTTCTTTGCTCTCTTACAAGGTGTCTCTGGTATTTCTAGACGCATGCTTTAGCTTACTTTTGCGAATATGGCTTGGTCCCTCTGGACCATTAGGAACAAGGCCCTGATTGAGGGCTGATGACCCACAAGTGTAGGGGATCGCAACAGTCTTCGCGGGTAGTATTACCCAATTTATTGATTCGACACAAGGGGAGACAAAGAATACTTGCAAGCCTTAAAAACTGAGTTGTCAGTTCAGCTGCACCTGGAAATAGTTCTTGCTCACAGAAGTTTCTCAGTAGCAACAATAAAGCAACAGCAACAGTAACAGTGAACAGTGAAAACTAGCAATAGTAACAGTAACGGTAACAGTAGAATTCGAGTGCGGTAGGCATATGGATGGATGGACGGGCATTGCATGGACGAGTCTAAACATGTAACTTCAAGATCTAGGGCATTACAGATAAATAATAACAAGCATCCAAGTAGTAAACAATCCTAGGCATCTGCTCCAAATATAGTCATACGTTCTCGCAATGAGAACTTGCACAACATCTTCTGTCCAGCCAGCCCGTGGCAGCGGGGCCTCTAGGGAACTACTGGCAATTAAGGTGCTCCTTTTAATAGAGTACCAGAACAAAGCATTAACACTCCGTGAACACATGTGATCCTCACACCACAGCCATCCCCTCCGGTTGTCCCAATTATTGTCACTTTGGGGCCTTTGGATCCGGATAATGATATGTGTACACAACTTGCAGGTAAGACCACAAACAATACTATCATAATGATTCAATAATAAGTTCAGATCTGAGATCATGGCACTCGGGCCCTAGTGACAAGCATTAAGCATAACAAGTTGCAACAAAGTCAAATAGAACTAATATAGATACTAGGCACTATGTCCTAACAATCTTATTCGATTACATGATAGAACTCATCCAGTCCCTACCATACCCAAGCCTACAGCGGGGGATTACTCACTCATGGATGAGGGAAACATCGGTGGTTGATGGAGATGCGTTGGTGATGATAATGGCGATCATCCTCTCCAAATTCCCCGTCCCGGCAGGGTGCCAGAACGGAGTTTCTGGATCCGAATCTTGGTTTTTGGTGGTGGCGGCGGAGCGGAACTCTTTCTGGAAAACTATCGACCCCCCCCCCTGAGTTTTTAGGTCAGAAGGCAATTATAGACGCGAGGGAGGCCGAGGAGCTGCCTGGGTTGGCCAGACCTCCCCCAGGCGTGGCCAGAGGTGGGCCCGCGCCTAGGGTGGGTCTGGGGCCCCCAGTCCTCCTCTCTGTCTCCCCTTCTGGCTCCGTGGATCTTCTGGTGAGAAATAGTTTTTGGCATATTTTCTGGGATTTTTCCTGATAGTTCATTTTCTGCACAAAAACAAGACACCAAAGTAATTCTGCTGGAAACAACGTCAGTCTGTGTTAGTTGCATCCAAATCACACAAGTTTAGAGGAGAAACAATAGCAAAGTGTTCAAGAAAGTAGATACGTTTTGGACGTATCAACTCCCCCAAGCTTAGCTTATTGCTTGTTCTCAAGCAATTCAGTTGAAAACTGAGTGCGATAAAATAACTTTCACGAACACATTGCTTCATATGATTTAAATATTCTCAGCAAAGGAGTAGATGCCTAGAGAATTCATAATAAGAAGTATGCAACTAAGTTTACTGAATAATCATTGCAAGCTATGGAGATAAACCAACTCAAGAATAATAAGTAGCATGAAACATAAACATAAGCAACATTGCAATGCTCATAATAACGTATGATAGAGTGGTATCTCGCTTGCCTTTGTTTGAAGAGCACAATATAAATGCCAAGGCACCTCTGAAGTTCAAGTGAAGACTACAGATAAAGATATCAGAGATACAAGCATCAAAGTCAGGACATAATTAACCAAGTTTTGAGACAAACACAAGAATGACAACTATGCTCTCAAGAAGGTGCTCATAGAATAAGTGGTGACTCAACAAGGTTGTGAAAACGGTTTTGGAAAGTTTGAAAGGCTTCCAAATGCTGAAAGGAATGTACTCATTAGCTTTGAGCTCTCATTGCTCCTATCATTAGCAAATTTATGTGGTTAAGGTGAAAGTGAGGTCCACTCTGAATTATATGCTTGACAGACCATATACTAGAAATCCCAAGTCCCTTGAATGCGAGGGCCACTCCGCATACTACTCAACTTTAGGTACAAGCAAGTTCTTGTCATTGTAAGTATTTGCATATCATCGAGAACCGCCAACGGGGTACCCCTTGCACATGGTACAGGAGCTTTCCCATAACCAAAATGACAAGGCAAGAAGACAATGAACATCTCAGCAATCTTTTTATTTACTATATGCATAGTTTTTTATTGAGGATGCTTCATAGATTGCTCACTAAGGTGATGCTGCAAGTTTCCACCATGATTAGGCATGGCTTAGGCTAGCGGCCCAGGCGTTTCTCTAACACAGAATACAAACTCCATGGACTCAGAAGTCCCTCTTTCATTTCGCAACGTTGACATCCGCAAACAAAAGAGCAAGGTATCAACTAGATATAAATGTATCTAAAAGGTGTTGAAAATGTTCCTCGTGACAGCACGGTTCTACTGACTCCCAGCATATAATTTGCAAGCATATAACTTTCATGTACTAGTCACAATGGTTCAGGATTATTAAGTGCACAGAATAAAGTGTGCCATCAAGTTCATGAGAGCTTTACTAACTAACTTTCTCAACACAGACAAACATTCTATTTTGGAAGAAAACACGACATATAGAATATGCACAGAAGTAGCAAATGAGGCTAGTGGGTAGGTATAGTGGACACAGCTGGCAATATTGGTTTTGGGGAGATGGAAGCACAGGTAGAGCACATACTCGGTGCAAGTAAAGGATAGCAATAGAGAGGGAGCGACAAATGAGAGAGCAATAGCTGTCATAATCATGCTTGCAACAAAATAGGACTAATTATGGCATGAAAGTGATATAAGAACTCTGAGGAAAAATAAATCATCGAGGCTTATTGACTATTGGTTAGTCATATGCATGCGTGAGCATGAGCCAAGTCGATTCACATGAACAGCCAGAGGAGGATACCACAATATCATACCAAAGTATGAATAAAACAATGCAAGCAAACATTCATATGACATGCTACAAACTATTAGCAAGCTGGAGTTAATCATAGACAAGCAAGAACAACTAAGCATCCATAATGACATACACCTTACACAAACAGGCTAAGCATGCTCACAATGATGAGTATATGTACAAAAATGAAAACAAATAGAGTTCGTTACCAGCCTCTTACCACTCCTCGAGTTGTCTTAATCTTTATTATTGCTCTCCACTTGTGTGACTTGAATGATTAACATGAAAACCAATATCCACTGAGGACGTCTGAACCCTGCGAAGAACTCACAAAACCAAAGAAGAAGACCAAATATTTTTTTTGGTGTTTTCGATTTTTTAGAAGGCCACCAACGCAAAACCAAACAAAGCAAAATAAAACCAAAAACAAAAACTAAGACGCTCCAAGAACAACACAACTGTGCATGAAACAATAAAAATGAAGTGTCTAGAAAGACCTGAGATTTTTATTGATGAAGAACGGGATGCCTTGGGCACCCCCAAGCTTTGACGCTTGTACCTCTTGAGTAATTCCTGGGGTGACACGGAGTGGCTCCCTCCAAGCTTGAGATTTTGTCCATTCTTCATCTCATTACATCATCCTCTCTCTACACCTGAAATTTTTCTTTCATACAAAACTTCACACAATCTTCATTAGCAACGTTAGTTTATTCACAAGATATTAGACCTCTGGCAAAGCTTTGGAATAGCAAGAATTTTCATTAAAAACACAAGCTACTGTAGCAACTCCTTCAAAAATCTCAATTTCCCAAAAAGAACCCGAAAAGGAATCAATAAGAAGCAAATGCAAATAATGGCAGAAATATGTCAAAACAGACCAGTAGGTAGAAACCGATTTTTCCGAAGACCTTTTATTGCTAAAATCAAAGTTAGATAACATACTGGGGGATTTATTCATCAATTTTCAGCTCAATCCGACTTACAGAGACTCCTCACGAATTTTTATGGCGTAGGACAGAAATCTGTTTTGGGACAGCAACTCTCCAAATCTTACTTCCCTCTCATTAGAGGTAATTCTTGGCACAAAAAGCAAACAAAAAGGATAAGGAGAGGTCATTACTGAAGTATTAACTTCCAAGACTCAAGTAAACTCTTGGGTTATCTCCCAACAAAAACTTTTCTTTAACGCCTTTAAGTTAGGCACGGCGAAGAGCAAAGATTGGAAAGGAGAAAAATAAAAGTGAACAAGTATAACCACTGTGAAAACATTATTTTGTTTATTAAAATCCTTTTGTTAACAAGGTTGATCAAGTCTTGTTACGAAACAATCTTATATGAAGCAAAACTTTGCATTCCACAAGGTGATTATGTTACCTCATACTTGATAGCAATGGTCCCAATCATAATAGTTTTAATATTTTCTTGTGGAATGGGACAATATATTTCTCCAACCTTGATGCCTTCAATATTTTCAATAGAATTCAGGCAATAACTTCTAATAACCTTCTTGGGGAAATAGACAGTGTGCTCTTTGTCATTAATATTGAATGTTACTTTTCCTTGATTACAATTGATGACACCACCTGTAGTATTAAGAAAAGGTCTTCCAAGAATAATAGACATATTATCATCTTCAGGCATTTCAAGCACAACAAAATCAGTTAAAACCATGCAATTATGAGCTACTTGAACAGGAACATCCTCACATATACCAACAGGAATAGTAGTTGACTTGTCAGCCATTTGCAAAGATATATTTGTTGGTATTAACTTTTCTAGTTGGAGTCTCTTATAGAGAGAAAAAGGCATAACACTAACTCCAGCTCCCAAATCACATAAAACGGTTCTAACATAATTATTCTTAATAGAGCAAGGAATAGTTGGTATACCTGGATCACCAAGTTTCTTTAGAACCTTACCATTGAAGGAGTAATTAGCAAGCAAAGTAGAAATCTCCTCAGTAGGAATCTTCCTTTTATTAGAGACAATATCCTTCATATACTTTGAATAAGGAGGCAACTTAATAGCTTTAGTCAAAGGTATTTGCAAGAATAAAGGCTTCATCCACTCACAAAACTTGTTGTAGTGTTCTTCCTCCTTTGACTTGTGTTTCTTACCTGGAAAAGACATAGGTTTCTGCACCCAAGGTTCTCCCTCTTTACCATGTTTATTAGTAATAAAATCTTCCTTAGTGTACCTAGTGTTCTTAGTGTGCTTTTCAGGTTCTTCCTCAACTTCCTCCTTATCAGGAGCATCATTTTCATTATTACCACTCTCAGTTTCAGCATCAGAGATAGATATACTATTAGGATCTATAGCAGCTTCAAGTGGTTCCTCAACTATCTTATGTTTCTTTTTCTTTCTCTTACAAGGACTACCACTATCCTCAACTTGTTGGGAATCCTGTTCTATTCTTTTAGGGTGTCCTTCAGGATATAAAGGATCTTGAGTAGCTGCACCACTCCTAGTTCTAATTCCATAAGCATGTTTATCTCCTGAAGCATTAACTAGCATATCCTTTTGTACCTTAGCAAGTTGATCAAGTTGGGTTTGAACCATTTGAAAGTGTTTATAAAGCATTTTAATATCATTAGAAGTTCTTTCCACAATATCTTTTAACTCATGGATAGCTCTAGAGTTTTCCAATAAATGCTTCTGAATCTGATTATTAAAATGACCTTGTTTAACAATAAAAATGTCAAGTTCCTCTAAGCATTGACCAGGAGGCATACTATAGGGAATATCACCTTCATCAAAGTGTTGGAGAGAGTGTACCTCAATACTAGATGAGTGGGGAATTGGCTTACATAATTCTTCTATAGGAGGTAGATTCTTCACATCTTCAGCTCTAATACCTTTCTCCTTTAGACACTTTTTAGCTTCCTTCATCACTTCATCATTTAATGCAATAACTCCCCTCTTCTTTGTTCTTGGTGTTGGAATTAGTTCAGGAACATCTGGTTCAGGAGTAATAGGCTCAGGTGTATTCAGCTCAGTTGAAATCCAATCATCATAATTCTTGCTTATCTTGTTCATTAATTCTTCAGCATCTGTAGGAGTTCTTTTCTTGAAAAGACAATCAGCAAAGCTATCTAGGTAGGTCCTACAATCATCAGTTAATCCATTATAATAAATATCAAGCAACTCATTCTTAGGTAATGGACATCCAGGATATGCATGAATCAAGGAACAGAATCTTTTCCATGACTTAGGCAATTTCTCTTCTTCTTCCTGTTTAAAATCAAAAAGTCTCTGCAAAGCAGCATGTCTAGTACTGGGAGGAAAATATTTATGGAAGAAAGAAGCAATCAAGCAATCAGGGCTATCAATGGAACCAGGAGGTAATCTACTAAACCCTACTTCTCCTTTTAGTGAAAAAGGGAAGATCTTAACAACAAAGTACTTGCGCATCTTAAAATCATCAGAGAACAAAGCACTCATAGTAGAAAGCTCATTCATATGAGCCACATCACTCTCATTTTCAGTACCACAAAAAGGTTCTTTCTCAACAATATCTAAATAAGACAAATCAAGAGAGAAATCATAATCTTTATCTTTAATATCTATGGGAGAGGTGGCAAACTTAGGATCATAGGACTTCTTGGGTATAATAGTATGTCTAGCAAGGAGACTCTTAATAGCACTAGCACCATGTGTGTTTCGACACTCTTCAACAAATTCATCAGTGATCTCAATGTAACCATCATTAATATCAAAACTCTCACTAGACTCAGGTGAGCTAACAGGTGTAACAGTGTATTCATTAGGAGTTTCGGTATTTCCTAGACTAGCCATACTAGCATCTAGAAAAGGACCTAATTAACCACTCGCATCAAGCACAGTAGAAGTAACATCATGAGTATCAAAAGCAGTTTCAGATTCAGCAGTAGTAGCAGCGTGTGTAGCATGAGCATGTGGTGGTGGTGTGACAAGCTTACTCATAACAGACGGTGAATTAAGAGCAGCAGAGGTGTTTAGGATTGTGCCTGTTCTTATAGTGGATGCTAAAATAGGAAACTTTCCATCACGAGTCTTCCCCATGATGAAAGGAGTAGCAGTGAACAATAATAGATCCAAGTGAACTTACAAATAAAGCTATGCTTCCCGGCAACGGCGCCAGAAAATAGTCTTGATGACCCACAAGTATAGGGGATCACAACAGGATTGTGCGGGTAGTATTATCCAATTTATTGATTCGACACAAGGGGAGACAAAGAATAATTGCAAGCCTTAACAACTGAGTTGTCAGTTCAGCTGCACCTGGAAATAGTTCTTCCTCACAGAAGTTTATCAGTAGCAACAGTTTGTAGTATCAACAGCAAAGCAACAGCAACAGTAACAGTGAACAGTGAACAGTAGCAATAGTAACAATAACGGCAACCAATAGGATTCGAATGCGGTAGGCATAGGGATGGATGGATGGGCGGTGGACGAGTCTAATCATGTAACTTCAAGATTTAGGGCATTGCAGATAAATAATAACAAGCATCCAAGTACTAAACAATCCTAGGCATGTGCTCCAAATATAGTCATACGTGCTCGCAATGAGAACTTGCACAACATCTTTTGTCCAGCCAGCCCGTGGCAGCGGGGCCTCTAGGGAACTACTGGCAATTAAGGTGCTCCTTTTAATAGAGCACCGGAGCAAAGCATTAACACTCCGTGAACACATGTGATCCTCACACCACAGCCATCCCCTCCAGTTGTCCCAATTATTGTCACTTTGGAGACTTTGGATCCGGACAATGATATGTGTACACAACTTGCAGGTAAGACCACGAACAGTACTATCATAATTATTCAATAATAAGTTCAGATCTGAGATCATGGCACTCGGGCCCTAGTGACAAGCATTAAGCATAACAAGTTGCAACAAAGTCAAATAGCACTAATATAGATACTAGGCATTATGCCCGAACAATCTTATTCGATTACATGATAGAACTCATCCAATCCCTACCATCCCTAACCCTACAGCGGGGGATTACTCACTCATGGATGAGAGAAACATCGGTGGTTGATGGAGATGCGTTGGTGATGACGATGGCGATGATCCTCTCCAAATTCCCCGTCCCGGCAGGGTGCTAGAACGAAGTTTCTGGATCCGAATCTTGGTTTTTGGTGGCGGCGGCGGAGCGGAACTCTTTCTGAAAAACTATCGACCCCCCCTGAGTTTTTAGGTCAGAAGGCAACTTATAGACGCGGAGGGAGGCCGAGGAGCTTCCTGGGTCGACCAGATCTCCCCCAGGCGCGGCCAGAGGTGGGCCCGTGCCTGGGGTGGGTCTGGCCCCCCAGGCCTCCTCTCTATCTCCCCTTCTGGCTTCGTGGATCTTCTGGCGAGAAATAGTTTTTGGCATATTTTCCGGGATTTTTTCTGATAGTTCATTTTCTGCATAAAAACAAGACACCAAAGTAATTCTGCTAAAAACAGCGTCAGTTCGTGTTAGTTGCATCCAAATTACACAAGTTTATAGGAGAAACAATAGCAAAGTGTTCGAGAAAGTAGATGCGTTTTAGACGTATCAAGGGCCGTTTTATTTCTTTTCCTACGGATGGCTTATACAAAATTGTGTTTTTTTGCAGTTGTGGAGACCGCTCAGCAGAACCTTGGAGCGGGACGCAATCTCTTCCCTCATTGATGATGTCAAGAGCAAGATCTCGACGCTTCGACAAGCCATGGAGTAGTTGGACTCCATCCGGACCCGTTCATTTTCTTCGACGGAAGCGAAGAGTGGTCCTGTTCTTGTGGGTGTCGTCTATCCTCGTCGTGTCGCAGTCTGAAGCTAATGTTGCTTGTGGCTTCGTTGTTCCCTGGCTAGGCCAGTGGTGTTCTGAGAACCTTATTGTGTTTATCCTGGCGCGGCCAGTGATCGTTTATCTGTACTGTTGCAACTTTGTGTTGGTCCCTGAGGCTTTATCTATAAAGCCGGGCTATTTAATAAATAAGCCTTTTATCTAAAAAATGGATTGACAAAATGCTGTAACTAAACATTGCAGGTCCTTTACCCCCGTTAGTGTATATATATACCCACTACTACTATCGACCCCAAGATCATGCTTTGAGATTCGCATTATATCTCTACAATGAGCATCATTGCACCCATAACTAGTTCCAGTAATTTATTTATATGCATCATCTTAGACATCGAAATGAATTGACCATATTAAGTGGTACTCGCATCTACACTAGGACTGTTAGAGAGATGATGAAGTCCCAAAACTGACTTCATTATGATGTGAAATTCGGATGAGATTTGCAGATTCGCATATTTTTTATATATGTGCATGATTTGTGCTGAATTTGGTGAACTAGTTCGTACCTAGTTTGCTCTAATCTGTTTTATATGCACATTAGACATTGGAATGAATTGACGATGATCAAGGCGCAAAGTAATGGTGGGTCTTGGGGTGGTATAGCCAGCCAGTGTAGCGTAGTCAGATACTTCATTCACTACGGGAATAACCAAGGCCTTCTTATATGCCGACGGCAAAATGTCGGGGCCGTCGGCGTAGCTTGACGGGTCGTCGGCCCAGTTTTGCTGTCGGCGTAGAAGAAATAGGCCGACGGCCGCCGTCGGCGTAAACAGGACCGTCGGCGTAGCCCATTGGGCTAACAGCAGAGCAACGACGTCAAGTCTACGCTGACGGCAAATTTCATACCTATGCCGACGGCAAAGCCGTCGGAGTAGCTATTTTTCTTTTTTTCCACATTAATCTTAAAAAAAATAACTAAATCATTTAAATTCATAAAAATACATATAATATATCAAAATTTGCAGAAAAATAAGATCTATCTATCTAAACTCAAATATTATATATTTTTATTCAAAAAAATACATAAAACATACAAATACTTTCGTATAACATATTTTTCATTTTCCGAGTGCAAAAACGGGGTGTTTTGTGAAGCAACCACCAAAAGAAAGTTTTAAAATGAAAATACCACATTTTTCAAAAATACTAGACCTTATTGAATGGATAATTTCTCAACCTAGGAATCTCAAACCTTTCCGTTCACCTCTCGTAAAAAAGACAAATTCTTGCCGAATCGGTAGGAAATGAGTTAGATTTGAACTACAGGTACATGATATGTTGCTCATGATTTTTTGCAAAAATCATTTTTAGGTTCATAATATGCTATTTCATCAGAGATCTAATGCAAGTTTAGTGAGGCTCAGCCCCGATCTAAGAATCTTCATGCCCCTCAATTTAGAAAGTTTGACGATAGTTTGAAATGAGCATAAAAAATTCAAAAACGACCGAAACAATGCAAAACCTTCGCGTGGTGTCATATTATATGACATAGTTGGATGGAAAAATACCAGACTTGGTATATTCATTGAGTCTCAAAAAAAACTTCACAAAATGACCTATCTCAATCGAGGTTTTCTGGATTTCAGGTCAAATGACCAATGTTATTACGAGAATCACGGTATAGTTTGCGATAATGTGTCCATATTGTGCACACATGTGTATCATGGGATGGTGAACAATGTTGCAGGAGGAATTTTTCCTTTTCTTCGCACCGAAAAGCCATTTTTCATTTTCCGAGTGCAAAAAATGGGGTGTTTTTGTGAAGCAACCACCAAATGAAAGTTTCAAAATGATAATACCACATTTTTTAAAAATACTAGACCATATTGAATGGACAATTTCCCAACCTGGATATCTCAAACCTTTCCGTTCACCTCTCGTAAAAAAGACAAATTCCTGCCAATCGAAATGAGTTAGATTTGAACTACAGGTACATGATATATTGCTCATGATTTTTTGAAAAAATCATTTTTAGGTTCACAATATGCTGTTTCATCAGAGATATAATGCAAGTTAGTGAGGCTCAACCCCGATCTAAGAATCTTCATGCCCCCCGATTTAGAAAGTTTGACGATAGTTTGAAATGGGCATAAAAAATTCAAAAACGATCGAAACAATACAAAACCTTCGCGTGGTATCTTATTATATGACATAGTTGCATGGAAAAATACCAGACTTGGTATATTCATTGAGTCTCAAAAAAACCTTCACAAAATGACCTATCTCAATCAAGGTTTTCTGGATTTCAGGTCAAATGACCAATGTTATTGCGAGAATCACGGTATAGTTTGCCATAATGTGTCCATATTGTGCACACATGTGTATCATGGGATGGTGAAAAATGTTGTAGGAGGAAGTTTTCCTTTTCGTCGCACCGAAAAGCCATTTTCCATTTTCCGAGTGCAAAAAATGGGGTGTTTTTGTGAAGCAACCACCAAATGAAAGTTTCAAAATGATAATGCCACATTTTTAAAAATACTAGACCATATTGAATGGACAATTTCCCAACCTGAATATCTCAAACCTTTCCGTTCGCCTCTCGTAAAAAAGAAAAATTCCTGCCGAATCGGCAAGAAATAAGTTAGATTTGAACTACAGGTACATGATATATTGCTCAGGATTTTTTGAAAAAATCATTTTTAGGTTCACAATATGCTATTTCATCAGAGATATAATGCAAGTTTAGTGAGGCTCAACCCCGAGCTAAGAATCTTCATGCCCCTCGATTTAGAAAGTTTGACGATGGTTTGAAATGGGCATAAAAATTCAAAAATGATCGAAACAATGCAAAACCTTTGCGTGGTGTCATACTATATGACATAGTTGCATGGAAAAATACCAGACTTGGTATATTCATTGAGTCTCAAAAAAACCTTCACAAAATGACCTATCTCAATCGAGGTTTTCTGGATTTCAGGTCAAATGACCAATGTTATTGCGAGAATCACGGTATAGTTTGCCATAATGTGTCCATATTGTTCACACATGTTTATCATAGGACGGGGAACAATGTTGTAGGAGGAAGTTTTCCTTTTCGTCGCATCAAAAAGCCATTTTTCATTTTCCAAGTGCAAAAAACGAGGTGTTTTTGTGAAGCAACCACCAAATGAAAGTTTCAAAATGATAATACAACATTTTTTAAAAATACTAGACCATATTGAATGGACAATTTTCCAACCTGAATATCTCAAACCTTTCCGTTCACCTCTCGTAAAAAAGACAAATAGATTTGAACTACAGGTACATGATATATTGCTCATGATATTTTGAAAAAAATCATTTTTAGGTTCACAATATGCTATTTCATCAGAGATATAATGCAAGTTTAGTGAGGCTCAGCCCCGAGCTAAGAATCATCATGCCCCTCGATTTAGGAAGTTTGACGATAAAAAATTCAAAAACGATCGAAACAATGCAAAACTTTCGAGTGGTGTCATATTATATGACATAGTTGCATGGAAAAATACCAAACTTGGTATATTTATTGTGTCTCAAAAAACCTTCACAAAATTACCTATCTCAATCGAGGTTTTCTAGATTTCAGGTCGAATGACCAATGTTATTGCTAGAATCGTGATATAGTTTGCGCTAATGTGCCCATATTGTGCACTCGTATATATCATGCGATGGCCGAACAATGTTGCAGGAGGAAGTTTTCCTTTTCGTCGCACCAAAATGCCATTTTTCATTTTTCGAGTGCCAAAAAACGGAGTGTTTCATGAATCTTGACATAGTTTCAGTTGGTCTAATATTTAAAAGTTACGATATATAATTAAATATATGATAGGGATGTCATATTTGGATTTCTCTCATTTTTCTGATCGATTTGGATATATTATTTGTTGAATTGTGATTTACGGATTTGTAGATATGAATTATTCAAATTTAAATGAAAAAAGGCAAAATAAATAAAATTTATTTTATTTTTATTTGAATTGAAGATTATTATTACTTATTCATTGTTGTTTACTCAAATAATTTTATGAAATGTAAAAAAATAAATATGTCTAACATTATAGTGTAATGGTTAATAGGTTTGATATGATAATATTCACAACAAGTTCTAGTTTCTTTGTCGGAAGCTCATGTGAAAGGGATGAAGAAGTTAAGCGTGCTGGGGTTGGAGTAGTATTAGGATGGGTGACCGGTTGATAAGTTGACTAATTGTGCAATTTAACTTGAGACTAAATATACTTAGAATTAAAAATATCCACATGAGATTAACAAGTTAAACAATTCAAAAATATTAAAAAAAATTGAAAAAAATATTTTTTTTTTTGAAAAAAGCCGTTAACGTAGCTATATACGCCGCCAGCTTTTCTACGCCGACAGGAGAAGGGGCTACGCCTACGGGGCTGTACGCCGACGGCAGCCGTCGGACCAGCCTATGCCAACGGCATTTAGGGACTACGCCGACGAGACCCGGCCGTCGGCGTATTTAGCTTCTCCTGTAGTGATTGTTAAAAGCCCAAATGGCTTGCGGTTAACTGAATGGAAAATTCGATCAGGGCGTACTTGTTGCCAACAAGTTGTTGGTGTGTCATCATCTTACTCACCATGCGCGGCAACTTTTCTCTTTCGGATGAACCAGTGCTTGCCAGTCAGCTCGATTATGCCAAAAGTGGCAATGTTAACAAGCGCATTGCGGCATGGGTTCTCCTCCAGAGCCTTCCTGCACTAATTTACTAATTGCATTACGCCTCTGCTGCATATGGTAAGCTGCGCGCCAGCTAACTAGGAGTACTTGTGTAGACGTGCCATTTTGATCTAAGCTTTGATGTACTTACCCAGCGTAGACGTCCACTCTTTTATGGACGGAGGGAGTAGTAGTAGTATCAGTAACACGTTTTCGCCTTTCGGGCTGTTTCTCCGTGTGCCCTTTTTTCGGGAAACGCGCGTTAATTTCGCCTCCACGAAAATCGCCGCTCGTCTCACTGTCGGTCCTTCTTCCTTCACATGTCGCTCTCTCGCTCGCTCCAACCATGTCCATAAGCGCTTTCCCAGGCAAAACTTTTCATTATCGCCTTGGTTTCTTAACAAGTAGTACTCCGAAATATAAGATGTTTTAGAATTATGAAGCTAATGTGTACTATGTAGACATCTTTTTAATGTGTAGATTTAAGTGAATCTATGCAGTAAAATATGTCTATATACATTAGCTTCACAAATTTAAAACATCTTATATATTTCTAAACGGAGAAGGAGTATGTGTAGTCAATTTTCATGAAAATTCTCCATTAATTGCACAACATGGAAATCTGCAGCGGGGTTTGTCTGGATGGTGGATTAATTAAAAGCTCGCATCGATCCAAACTACTAGTAGTAACCGGGCACGCGCGCACGTTCGGCCTAGCTGGTTGGTGTTGCTACCGCGCGCTGCTGCCAAGTTGTGAGAGAGAATGATAGAATTGGGGGGTGCATGCATGTGAAGCACAAGCAAAGACCAAAAGTAGATTGATTGGCAATTGGCATTATCCCTGCCTCCATGCAAAGGCATAGTATGTTGCATGCATCGATCTGCTGCAGATCTGCGTGGAAAGGGAGGGAAAAAGAGGCAGATTATTCCTGATGAGCTCAGATGCATGGACTCGGTCACGCGCTTTCGTCGAGTCTAGTCTAGTCAAGTCCAGGACGACAGGAGTGCTCAAGTTTTTCAAACCCTAGCCAGCTTTGCGATCCAGGGTCCGGGCCGACCGTGCCTGATCGATGAGGTGACACCACAAGGACAGGGATCGGAGAGGCTTATCCACACCACCACCTCTCTCCTTGCTTGAGCGCTACGATCCAGAGCCATGCATGCGGCCAGCGAGGGAAAAGGCACGGGGCTTTTCTCTCCACCAGTGAGAGCCACTCCAGGGTTTAGGGTTTGATGAGAGAGACGTACGTGGCTGTGGTTTTACCCAACCGGCCGGCCGGCCGTATCTTTTCTTGATTTCGCCTCCACTAGGTAAGGATACTACAGTAGTACATTGTCACGAAGATGATTAGATGAATGCATGTATGCTTTCTTTCTCGGAGCATTACGTACGTGCCACCAGTTCATGGTGCGTTCACTACCTACTACCTTTGGCGCACTACCCGATTTGAACTGCACAATTTACTAACGGAGCTAGCTAGCAGGAGTGCGTACGTGCGTAGTAGTGCAGAATATAGTATATACAAACAGTACGCAGCAGCATGCAGCAGCAAGTTGCGTGCACGGTCCACATAAAAAAATGCTGATACGAATTGATGCAACGCACACGTGCAGGGAACATGCACGGATGGTAGGGAATATACGTCGTGCCCTGTGCGTGCTAGTTGGCGCGTGTCTCTCGCCCGTTGTCTCCCTCCTCCATCACCCCTCGATCGTCTTCATTCAGACCTGACCACTCTCAGCAGTGCAAGCCAAGAATTCAGGATTCCTGCTGCTCAATCTCTTCTCCTCTCCCTCGCTAATAAATAAATCGCCCGTGCACTAAATTCTGGCTCTGGAGCACGTCCAGTGTCACTCGCCATGAAGGTACTGTACTATACAGAGTGATTGGCAGTTATTACTAGCGACAGCATTGGTTGACGCTTCCTCTGAATTCATGACGTGCACGGACAAGGTGAGAGAGGTACCCCTGTCGCTCGCTACGTACAGCGTGGCCATTGTTGGCGCGCGCTACAGTGTCTGTCGGCATATGTCATGTGCGCTGCATCATGCATGTCCACGTGCCGATCGGCAGCAGCTAGCTAGCGATCGACAGAACGACGCAGGCCGCCGATCGAGGGGCACGCGCACTGCACGCACGTCTGCAGCTAGCCGTGCATGCAAGCGCGTACGACTCGATCGTACACGCACGCACAGAGACTACCACCTCGTAGTACGAACGAGGACAGCCCACTCGTGCGACTGCGACGTACGCCGGACGGGGAACATTCCGGCCGATCTCGCAAGGGAAGCCCCGTCGCCGTCCGACGATCGCCGTCACCGGCCCCGTCGCTAGCTACCTAACGACAGCGAACAGCTCAAAACCCGCACGCCGGCCCGGCCGGCAGCTGCGTCCATGCACGAATGCATGTCCGGTTCACGAAAAAGTGGGGTTTCCTGAGGCCGACAGCCGACAGGCGCACGATGGCAACTAGGCTAAGCACGGCGGTCACAGTTCTCGCCATGTCATCTTGCCCTAGCTAGGATTATAGCACATGCTTATTAGCATAAGGGCCGGCATCCAGTCACTGATGAATATAATGGACACACCGAGTGAAGGAAGTTTCAACTCTCATCTACAAGTTGGGGAGCGCAAATGCGGTGCTTCATTCGTCGTCCTCAAGTCATTTCACTCTAGTTTCCCCCTCCCTGCTTAATTAGTATATATTGACACGTGAGGAATTCTGATGCTAGCTAGTATATTATTCAGCAGCCTTTACTTTGTACTACTACGATTCTACCAAGATGTGGAGAATCTACGATATTTGTTGATCTCCATCTAATCCATTTTAGCAGCTATGATGTGCATTATTGGATCTCTTTTTCGTTCTAAAACGGGCCCCTTTTATTTCCTGATCCCGTCTGTTGTAGTACGAGTCTGTGCTTCATCCGGATTGTACCATCATTGTTTGTCGAGATGTCGCCCATCAGCAGCCGGCCGGCAAGAATAAACATTCGCCCCAGTTTGTCAATGGCGAATCTGGGAAGGACACTCATTAGCTCGTGTCTTGTCACCCAGATGGTGCCAACAATTGTACCATTCCGCGCCACATTTTTGCTGCTGGGGATTCATGCACGAATCAAGAATAATAAGTGGATGCACGGTGCAGAATTCATCCACATATGCTTTTTTTTCAAGCAAAGGAAGATACGTACTTACTACTTTCTACTGAGTGAAGTCCCAAATACGTAAGAATTTTTAACATTCAGCTATGAAGTCAACAGCAGCCTGCCTCGTAAAATGCTTTTAGAATGTAACAATAGTTCAGGATATGATACATGCATGCGTACGTGATACATTTTATTATTAAAACTGAAGTTTTTTCGCTTTAAAAGTAGTACTGTACTGAGTACAAAGTGCGCGTCTAAATATGAACAGCTAGCTAATGGACACGTTCAGCCATCTGCCATTACCACTACGACTATTAAGCTAATATATCTCTAAAGAACCTGTTAAAGTTGGTAGCTCATTTAACAAGTGGTCGATCGATAGCACTATGAAGCAAACACATAGGTCAAGCCCCATCTTTTGCTTACGTTTTTTTTTTTTTGCAGCGCATTATATTTTTCACAGATGTTTGTATACGTAATTACGTACCAACTTATTAACATTTCGCAGTACCGTGAGCTTTTTTTTAGAACTGTTTGAATGCGCGAGTTCAAACGCCAATCTGAGTTTAATAATTTAGTACAGACTAACGAATCGGGTGCATATGAGTATATGTTCACAAAAAAAAATCTGCATTGACTTGATGTTGATGCTAATCGCTACGGTCATGGCTAGTAAGACAGCACATCAAAATGGGGATCAAAATTTTCAGGCTGTGTGTTTCCTGTATTGTAGCATTTGAGCACAAGTTTGAGGGGAAAGAGCAATGTTAGCAGATTACTAAGAGCAATTGGCGTATGAACAGTCTTCCATTTTTCTCGACAATTGGCCGGCGCGCGTATGAGCAATGTTAGAAGATTACGGTCATGGCTAGAATGACAGCACATCAAAATGGGGATAGAAATTTTCAGGCTGTGTGTTTTCTGTATTGTAGCATTTGAGCACAAGTTTAAGGGGAAAGAGCAATGTTAGCAGATTACTAAGAGCAGTTGGCGTATGAACAGTCTTCCATTTTTCTCGACAATTGGCCGGCGTATGAGCAATGTTAGCAGATTACTAGTAGTAGTTTCGTGCCCATGTGAGGTGACGATGTGTGCCGTCCCTTCTTGGCCCGTTCTCTTCCCAAACCGAGAAGAGAGCGTACGGAGACATGGTAGGTAACATCTTCCTCTACAGTCTGCACAATGCGAAGGCGGAACATGTTTCCATTCCAAGCTAGCTGGTGGTGGAGTGGGGAAATGTACCATTAGTAAAACCGCACAAGTATATCCGCAAGAACTGCTTTTATCTTGTGCGCTACTTCTCAATCAATCCTGCTCGATCTGCCCAAAACATGGAAGGAAGCGGATAAACATGGCCCTGATCCTCCCTGAAGAGGGAAGAAAGTAGGTAGTACTAGTACGAGACATCATCCTTCTCTGCCCAAACCGAGCGGATGCCAAATAGAAACCTGCTGCCTATGTTTCCGTTACTGGCTGGACAGAGCAGTGGCGTGCACACCGATTTCAACACTGCGACCGGACAAACCAACCTCGCCAAACTGTCGAAGACGCAATAATGGTCGTAGGAGAGTTCATTATTTTTTGGGTTTTTTTTCGATCAAAAGGGATTTTTATTCCCCCACGCCAAAACAGATATCCAGAAGTCTTAAAAGATTTCAGACTAAAGCTAGGAGAACTAAACTCCGAATCTACCTCGAGGAAGACTTACTAGAGAGAAACTGCCCCACAACGACTACAATAAGTAAAACCAGAGAACACAAGCTCGGACACCACAAGGGCAAGACAACCTGAGACTAACAAAGGGAGGAACGACTCAAAACACAACGTGGATGGAGTCTCCTTCATCCGAGTGTTGCTGCACGTAGCTTAGTGATGTCCTTCCCCCATGCATCTTTCCCAGAGCTGAGTTTTTCCACGTAGAGAACCAGCCAAAGTCTGGGCATGTCAGCACGGGGCAAGCCTCAGTGGTCTTTTTAGTTTTTGCAGTAGTCGTTCTATGAACTGGGCCGTTTCTCCGCTTCCTAGATCCTTGAAAGAAACTTTCCAATTTCTTAGATAGGAAAGCACCAGACTTCACACCTGTTTCATATTAAGCCAAGTAGTTCTGTTAAAAACTAAGCTATTTCTAAAATTCCACAGCCCCCACATGATAGCCGCAGAAACTACATTAAAATGTAAAAACTTTTTGTTGCACAGCCATCTACCAGCTACCGACTCATAATCCGAAAGTTGAATGTTAAAAACCTTAAACACATCAGCCCACAACATTCTAGCTACAACACAGTCGAAAAGCAGATGATGAACAGATTCAAACTCCTTACAGAATTCACATTCCAGAGGTTTAGGGATACCTCGAGCTCTCAAGTTATCCCTAGTCATGATTTTATTTTGGAAAAGGAGCCACAAAAATACTTGGACCCTTGGGGGAATTTTAAGATTCCACACAATAGGCAAAAAAATCTATTGAACTCCTCTAAAGTTTACTACAACATACATAGAACTCGAAGAATAAACCCCTTTTGAATCAAATTGCCAGATTAACTGGTTTTCTTGATTACAAAAGACTATACTACTGGCAACAGTTATCAACTCTTGCCATTGTACCATCATATTATCATTAAAGGTCCTTCTAAAATCATTCCTAATCTGTACACCATCCCAAATCTCTGCAACAGTCAAAGTTTACCGATTTGAAATGATGTACAGATCCCATAATTGCACAGCTAAGGGGGAATTACCAAACCAGACATATTCCCAAAATTTTATTAATCTATCATTTCCCACCTTCCATTTATATCCTATCTTAACATCTTTAGAAGCCCACATCACTCCTTTCCAGAAAGTAGATGGATGCACATCCTGACAAGATAAGATATTAGGACTTTTAGTTTCATACTTAGCATCAATAACTCTCCTCCACAAGGATCCCTCTCCCTGAATGTATCTCTTGATCCAAGAGCCAAGCAGACATAGATTAAGATCTTGTAAATTCGAAATACCCATACCCCCAAATTCTTTTTTCATGCAGATAGAAGGCCAGTTAGCTAGGTGAATCTTATGATTCCCCTCCTCATCATTCTACATGAAATTAGCTAAAATAGAATTTAAAAGATTCAAAGCCTACTTAGGGAATTTAAAAAAAAAAAGAGAAGGTACACTGGAATGCTAGCCAGAACAGCTTGAATAAGAGTCTTCTTAGCAGCAGAGGATAATAACTTTCCTCTCCAGCCAGTCATCCTAGCCAAGATATTCTTAAAAATAGGTTGCAAATCCTCCCTACTCAATCTATCAAAATGTAGAGGTATTCCTAAGTATTTAACAGGGAACTTACCAGCTGCACATTGAAAGATATCAAGCAAAGGAGTAAGCTCCTCCTGATCTAAATTAATAGGAATTAATTCACTTTTATGGAAATTAATCCTCATACCAGAGAGTTGCTCAAAACAAGTAAGTATCCATTTCAAATTTCTAGCTACTCTAACATCTTTATCTAGGAAAAGGAGAGTATCATCATCATATTGTAAACTGATCACCCCCTCAGGGACAAAATTTGGACATAACCCCCTAATCAGGTTATGTTGGGCCCCTTTAATTAACATTCTACAAAAAACATCAACTACAGAATTAAAAAGGAGAGGTGCAATAGGATCCCCTTGCCTCAAACCTTTTTCTGAAAGAATAAAGCTACTTTCTACATCATTTATTTTCACACCTACAGACCCACCAGCAGTAACCTGCTTAATCATTCTAATAAAAGTATTGTCAAAACCCCTACACTCTAGTATCTCATATAAAAAATCTAAATTAACTCTGTCATAAGCCTTCTCATAATCTATCTTTAAAACTAGACCTTTATCTTTCTTCCTATGCACTTCATGAACAATTTTATGAACAGTGACCACACTTTCCAAAATAAATCTACCTTTAATAAAAGCAGATTGATAAGAAGAAATTAACCTTCCAATAATCTTGGCATATCTATTAGTTAAAACTTTAGTAGAAAAATTAAAGGAACAATTTAACAAACTAATAGGCCTAAATTTCCTCTTAGATCTAGCATCATTTTCTTTAGGAATAAGAGTAATCATAGCAAAGTTCAATCTATAAAGATCCAATTTATCCTATGACCAAGCATCAAACATAGCCAGAAGATCAAATTTGATAATATCCCAAAATTGTTGATAGAACATAAAAGAGAAACCATCTGGACCAGGGGCCCCATCAGAATAAGAATCAAAAACAGCTGTTTTTATTTCTTCCTCTGGGAAAGCCCCTCCTAACATATTATTCTCCTCAGCTTTCTCTTCACTAGATAAAAAGTCAGCTCTGAGATTAATATTAGCCCTAGGCTCAAAACCAAATAACTCTCTATAAAAATCTAGTGCTACCTTAAGCATTTCTTTTGTTTCAGTAATAGGATCCCCAGGTCCATCTAAAACAGAAATCATCTTCTTCCTCCTTCTCTGGTATTTTTTGGGTTTGTCTATGTCTCATTCGATTAAGATTTTTTTAAGTCTCAAGCAACTGAGAAAAGTACAACCGTAGTTAAAAAAAATGCGCAACTTGCAGTTTTCTAACAGAAAAGTGTAATTGCATTTTTCTGCAGAAAAGTGCAACTGAAACCAATTGCACTTTTGTTTAAAACAGATGGTTCCACTTTTCTTAGGTGACCGAGACTCAAAAAAATCTCAGTCGACTGGAAAATAGCAAAACCGTTATTTTTTTCATTTCAGAAACTGATCCAAATGCAGGAGAAACAACGTGAGGCTCCAGGGAACCGCGAGAGGGTAAGCAAGCCCCGAAAGCTTTAGGCTTAATATCCTCCCCAGTCCCTAGTTAACGCTTTGCCGCGGCCTCGTTGTCCGCTGTATCCCCGCCCGTAACCTCGCATCAGCTTAAGCTTGCCTGTCCCCCATATCGTACCTACTAATCTAATTAGTAGTAGTACGAGTACCTTTTTAAATTTCTCTTGCCATCCCAAAGGTCGTTGGGTCCCTTAATCCAAGCGTCAACCATGTGCATGGCGGCATGGCAGAGGCCTCAAGATCTAGGTATTTTGTTTCGCATCCTGGCCGGTCCGTTTCATATCTGACATTCATTCAGGAGAAAGATTATCGATATCGTAGACCAGACGAATTTTCCGTACCATCAAGTTGCAGAGAATTTAATCCTTTTTCATCAGTCGCGGGAAACAATCAATCAGTCAGTCAACTAATTGACGGCGCCAAATAAAGCGCGCCAAATCAACTTGAAAGCAAAGGCGGTCGCCCAATTAACGATGCCGCACGGCACGCACCGTAGCGATTCAAAACACCGTAACGATCCGGGGCTGTCTTGAATCGTTGAAAAGCTTTCAGTGCACGGGCACTTTCGGGTGAAAGATACATGGACGGCTCACGGACAGCCCCGGATCGATGGCTGTATCCGACATGGTCCAGCCAGCGGTCGCCGATGTTTCCCGTACTTGGGGCTCGATCGGCCGCCATTATCTGGTCTACTCTGTGTGAGACCACTCTAATATCTGGGTAGATCTGAAGCCTAGACTAATCGCATCCTACTAATACTAACTCTAACATTGCCTTGCCTGATGAGTCAAACAAAGCTGACTGTAGATATTTAACCTACCTTCTGGGCCATCACTCTGCTGGTTCTTTATATGTCCAGATCTCAGCTAGCTTGATTATTCTTCATATCTCTAGATCTCATCCTGCTTCTCACTTTCGACGATGCAACATGCCAATTTCATTAATTCTGGCCCGACGAGACAGAATTCGAAGCTCTTGATTCGTCACTAAATCTCACTTGTCGAGTTTCTTGGAACATGAAGCAGTGGATGTTCGAGTTTCTTGGTCGAGGTTCTGATGTTCAGGCAACAGCCCTTGCAGTTACGTGCTGGCACATCTGGGAGGCACGTAACGATGCAAGAAATGACAAAGGTATGTTGCATCCGGAGCGCGTCGCTGGGAAGATCAAAGCGTATGTGGAGAACATCATCTTGCATTGTTTCAAACCCAAACCTGCTAATAGGCGTGATCCCAACTTGGTTCAGCGTTGGAGTCCACCACTTGCAGGCAAAGTTTGTGTCAATGTAGATGCAGCTCTCTTTCCAAGCGAGTCCAGAATGGGATGGGGTGCAGTGATCCGAGATTCTACATGTGCATTCATGCTGGCAGCTTCTGAAGGCTTGGATGGCCTTTCTTCCCCTGAACTCGCCGAGACTATGGCAATTAGACGGGCCCTGACGGTAGCAGCGAACAACGGTTTCCAGGACATAGTCCTTGCTTCAGATTGTTTGTCTGCGATACAACGTATCAATTATCCAATTCAGGATCGGTCGGACGTTGGCTCAGTGATCGCTGATATCAAAAACCTAGCAACTGAGTTTAACTCCTGTTCCTTCAAGCATGTTGGTCGACGGACGAATGTGGCGGCGCACACTTTAGCTCGTAGTTGTGAACACTTAGTTTGTAATATTTTCTTTGTAATTCCGGATTGCATCCAGGATGTACTATGTACTGATGTTCATTAATCAATAAAGTGCCGACATTCTCTCAAAAAATCTCACTTGTCGACTGTCGTTCATTAATCAGCCACCAGATATTTTACCCAGGTCAATCAGCGAACAAGATTCGTCGTAGTAGTACTACTACACCCGATCTACTTTCGCATGCATGCATCCGGCCATCCGGGGCAGCATGATTACCGCTAGTAGCTTTCTAGCAAATCTATTTTTTAGGGGACTTTCTAGCAAATATTGACTAATGAAACTGGTTTTTTTCTTCGGGTAGCTAACGCTCCTTTCATCCATAAAAAAATGATTTCGAGCAAATCCGGATCTCGATACTCCGAGATCATATTTGTCGTTACCTTTCCACACGGGTACGTTGTGAAACTGACAAGGGCCTGCCGAGCCTTAACTGTAGCTGCTAGCTTCCGTTTCGCATCGCCTTTTCCTGTCGTGGTATTGCCGACGAGTACGTCATGGAGGAGTCCTTATAGTGCGTGTTAGAGACGTGGAGGAACACGGACGGTTGACGGATACGAGGTAACACAACTTACCTAGATTCAGATCCCACAACGGTGGCGGAATCCTACTCCTGCTATAAATCACTATAAGGGCAATACGCCGAGTTACAGAGATAGGTTCGCTGTATGAGATTGTCTGAGATTGTAAGTTATCGTGCCCTAAAGGCTCCCATAGGCCCGACTTATATAGTCTCCAGGTCCTACGGTTACAGGGAAAAGTCCTAGCCGGACAGGTTACAGAGTCCTACACCGTCTATTACTAGTCTTGTGTATCTTGCACTCCAAGGCTCCGGGTACGTTGGTGGCTCTAACCGTAGCCTTCCTTTATCCGGCATGGGCCTCCCTTCTGGATCCATCTAACTGGCCGCCCAGCAGACCATAGGCCATGCTACGAACTGTGAGCCACCCGGGTTATCCGGATAGGAGAAATGCTATGAGGATACCCATATAGCATATCCCCAACAGTAGCCCCGGAGAACTCCGAGAGCTTGTGCCGTCTTGCCTCTTCGTGTGGAATGCTCCGTCTAGATGGATGTCGGCAAATCGTCAACCAATATCTTGTAGTCCTCCCAAAGAACCTTGCAAGGTTTTCTCCGTCTTCAACACGTAAGTCGGAGAAACGCTGAATCTTCCATCGTACTCTTCCGTAGCCGGACTGGATCCGTCCATGCCGAAATCTTCTGATGTGACGGCTCATTTGCCTATGTCAGCTAGGACGACGTAGGCTTAGGTCAGCGACGCCTCGTAACTCACACATGCAGAGAACGCAATCATGTCCGATTTTTCCGCGCGAGCGATACGAACCGTTGGCGGCGACGGTTGGAGACGTGGCGAAATTTCCGCACACGTTCGCAAACACGCCGTTTACGCGGCAACCGTCCGATCAAGCTGCACGAATCTTGACGCTGGAGATGATAAATAGTAACCGTGGTGGAATTTCTACCTTTTACCCCATTCTCTCCTCGCGTCGTATTCTTCCTCCAGCGCGTGCCTCCTCGAGCTCTCCGCGTTGAACTCGCGAAAAACCCTAGCCTTAATCCGCACCGGTCACATCCAACCTCTCTCCATGGCCAACAACAACACCTATCCTTCCATGGCGGCGTCGAGCGAAGCCGCGGTGAAGCCGACGAGCTCTATCGTCGTGCCCCCAGAGGGCTTGGTCATCCCCGCCTCGGCGGTGATTGAGTCCACCGGCGGCGACCATAATCTGGCGGCGCTGGAGCCGTTGGAGGAGGAACTTGATTCACACAAGGGCGACTGGCGCGGCTCAGATATCACCGACTGTGACATCCAAGAGCTGATCGCCGAGGGCTACCTCCCTGCGACGGAGGGGCTCGCCTGGCGGGCGGCGCCGGCCGGCGAGGTGACACCTTCTCCCCAAGCCGGAGAAAAGGTGTACCTCAAAGCCCAACTGGTACGCGCCGTCTCCCTGCCCATCTCTAACTTCTTCCTCTCCGTCTTAAACCACTACAGAGTCCAGCCCCAGAATCTTTCTCCCAACAGTATCTTAGCGCTTAGCAACCACGTGGCGCTCTGCGAGGGTTACTTAGGGATAAAGCCTAGGCTAGACCTCTTCGTGTACTTCTTCACCTACAAACGTGAAGCTAGAGCTAGTAAGGAAGAACTTAGGAACTGCCGCACCATAAGCTTCAAGATCCGACCTGGCCGGCGGTTCCCCGACATCGTCGGCCACGAGTCCTACAAAAATTGGCAACAAACGTACTTTTACGGCCCAGATATCCCTCTGGCTGGCCGACAAGTAACGTACCCGGACTTCGTAGACGGAGCCGCCGCTGAAGCCTCGTCATGGAGATCCCAGGCCTCCTTCCCTCCGACCTCGATGCTTCCCGCGCCATAAGGCGGATAGAATGGTTCGTAGAGACGGGTTTGACTGGCTTGGACCTAGCCATGTGCTGGTTCATCAGGCGAATCCAACCTCTGCAACACCGCACGAAGCTCATGCACGAGTATACCAGCGATAGAAGGGATATCTCATCTTGCAAATGTCATCTCATCTAACACGGTGACTTCTCACTTAACAGCTTAGCGATCTAGAGGAGGACAACCTGGCTGCCCAAATCTACTCTCCAAAGATGAAGGAAGTCACGGCTGTGTCCGACAACGACTCTCCGTTGGCGCGAAAGCGGAAGAGCTCCACCTCTGACGCTGCCGACGGAGGCAAGAAGAAGAAGACGGAGGGTGGATCCTCCAAGAAGACTACCGCCGCACTAGAGGCGGAAAAGAGAAAAGTTACCGGGATCCCCTTTGCCAAAGCACCCCCCACTTGTGTAAGCTTCTCTTCCTCCGACATTGTCTATTTATCTGTCTTGCTCCTGTACTTATGCATTTTGCACGTTTCAGGAAGAAAGCCACGACCAGCCTCAAGAAGACCTCCAAATTGGGGGCTTCTAGAACCATCAAGGACATGCTGCATCGCGACGCATCTCCCGCCATCGCCCCTACCACTCCCTCCGTCAAGCCTTCGTCTGCCCCGACAAGCTCACAAGCTAAGGAGGCATCTGGCCCTTCCGCCATGGAAGTGGACTCAGGTGCCTCTACCGAGGTTGCTGTCGTCGGCGAGCAGGCGACACAGGAGAGTGCCGCCCACCAAATGGCTGAAGCTCCGGCTAAGGATGCCATCGGTGGCGGTAAGGCGGTGGTGGAAGCAGGTACCTCTATCGTTGGCGCCGCCCCCGCACCCAAGAAAACCATAGCCTATCCAAATATTGTCTATCCGGTACTTACACCGGGTAGCACTGCTTTGGTTCTTGGTGCTGCACCGACATCTCCGACATGCGGTCTAGAGGAGCTCCGCCGACAAGCAGAAATCTTGCAAGGAAACAACGAATCCTTTGGCAAGCTGCTGGCCGAGAGTGCTACAAACCTCAAGATCATCGCACTTGTAAGTTTTATTTGCCTTTTGCATTTCATATGAGTATCCCAATGTAGCCCCCGAGGATGTAGACGGAAAAACCATAGGTTTTTGCATCTATATGCTCTAAGAGTGACTAAGTTAGAAAAACTCTCACTGTAACCCCCAAGCATATAGGTGGAATGAATTATTTCGGCTAGATGCTTTTAAGAGAAGCATACGCAGTGTTTATAAATTTCAATACTGTAGCCCCCAAGCTTCTAGTTGTAACTGAATTGGTTCCGACTAGATGCTTAAAGAAAAGCTAAGCATATATCCAAGTTAAAAAAAACTTTATACTGTATCCCCCAAGCTTCTAATTTAAAACTAAATTAGCTCCGACTAGATGCTTAAAGAAAAGCTAAGCATAATGCTAAGTCAAAAACTCTCGCTGTAGCCCCCGAGCGTCTAGGTGGAAAATTTCTGGCTAGATGCTCCAAGTAGACCGAACAACGTTTTAACTTTGACCTTTTTTCCACAGAACGATAGTGCTCGGAGGGGCATGGCCAATGACAAGTACCAGAAGATGCGCGCAGACCTGGAAGCTGAAAAGGGTAAAACTGCCTTCTTGAAGGAACATATCACCAAGAGCAAGCGTCTGTTTTCTTTTTCGCATTCTGACTTGGTTTTGTGCCCATATTCTCCGAGTACCCACTGTGTACTTTTATTTCTTCGTCTTGCAGAAACCATCGCCAAGGCCAAGAATATTGTCGAGCAATCCAAGCACATTCAAGAGCTGGATAGCGAGAACAAAATTCTTAAGCAGGAGAGGAATGACATGCTGAAAATGCACGAGGAGTCGATGAAGGCCCTGCAAGACTCCGCCATCGAGGAAATCAATCGCTTGAAGGAGGAGATTACGATCTTAAAAGATCAGAAGCAAGCTGCCGATGAGCAGAATCAACGCCATAGCGAGGCGTATAAGCTCCTCCAACAAGAGAAAGAATCCTTGGCGGACACCCTCTGGCAAGCTGAGGCCAGCATTTTCAGTAAGTTTTCTCCGTCTTGGATTTCTGTAGTCCGGGTACTCTGAATTGTTGAACTCATGTGTTCCTTGTCGGAATTTTCAGCTCCTATGGGTTTAACCCGATCGCCTCCTCCAGCCAAGGAATGCATGGTTCTAGCCGGCAACTTCATCAACACCGCCATCACGCAAGCCAAGGAGATCGCCAAGCCCCTCCAGATAAACATCAAGGCATCGAACTCCGTGACGAAGTACTCGGAGATTCTGCGCCGAGCCCCCGAGCGTATCATAAGCTGGAAAGCTTCATGTGCACGGGCTGGCGCAAGGATGGCGCTGTCAATGGTGAAGGCACACTACGAAGATGCCGACATCGACACGGTGACCTCTAGCATTCCCGACATAGACGACGATGGCAAAGAGATTAACCATGAATCCATCTTGTCTTCGCTCGCGGGCTATGACACCAGAGTTGCCGAGTTGGTAGATGTCAACGTCTTTGTGCCAATGAACACCATTGACAGCGGCAACCAAGGTTCCTATGAGTCCCTCCACAGCGCCGACTTCGAGGGTGGTTCTCCGGCTGGTGATGACGCTGCTTCCAAATCACATGCGCCAAAGGAATGAAGAACAACTTTGTAATATTTGTTTCACCTTTGGTGCATATGCGGAAAATACTTATTGATGTAACTTAAGGCGGAAAACAATGGTTGTTATTTCCTGCTACTCAAGAACTAGTTTCCAGCATGTATATATTGTTTAAGCAAGTGTTGGATTATACATTACTTTGGTTCTTATGCTTGACTTTTCGTGAGTTGGAAGACTCGTTGTCGGAACCATGCGCTCAGGTGATGATGCCCAATGGCACCGTCAATAACCTAAGCACAAAATCGCCGACAATAAGTGTTGAAAGTCACTACTCCAGAATCCACATAAAAACAACAAAGAACGTGTAGATCAGAAAACTTAAGCTAACGCCCGTAGGCGGAATTTTCACAAGTGCAATCGCAAAGTTTGTGCATAAAGGTTTTACATAATCCAAAAATGAACACTAAAGGAGGTAAAAGACTCAGAAATATGAGTGAACCAGAGAGCTTTATTTCATTGATCATATAAGAGGTACACAATTAGATAAAAAATGCTAAGTGTAAAAAGGACATAGTTGTGCTATGTTCCATGGCCGATCAAGCTCCGGGTAGTCATCATTCGGATCACGTCGCTTACGCTTATGATCCTCGTTGGGTCTATCCTTCAGTTCACGATTGTCAACAAGGTAGTAAGACCCATTGAGTAGCGCCTTGCTTATGATGAACGGTCCTTCCCATGGTGGGGATAATTTGTGTGACTTCTTCTGCTTAAGTCGGAGCACCAAATCCCCCTCTTTAAACGAGCGATGCCAAACACGGTGACTATGGTAGCTGCGTAGCTTCTGCTGGTAGATAGCGGATCTTTGGCATGCCAAAACGCGCTCCTCCTCGAGAAGGTCCACATCTAGGCGTCTGGATTCTTCAGCGTCATCTTCATCGTAGGCGGCAACTCTTGGTGCATCGTGAAGGATGTCGGAAGGCAAGACGGCTTCTGCTCCATATACCATGAAGTAAGGGGTGTAGCCGGTGGATCTGTTGGGTGTAGTTCGTAAACTCCACAACACAGATGGCAATTCTTCCGCCCAGGCTCCAGCTGCTCTATGTAGCAGTGCCTCCAGACGTGTCTTGATTCCCTGCAGAATTAATCCATTGGCTCGCTCAACCTGACCGTTGGATTGTGGGTGTGCCACAGATGCAAGGTCAAGTCGGATGCCTTTCTCCCAACAATAAGCCTCCACTTCTCCGAGTGACAGATTGCTGCAGTTGTCGGTGATAATGCTATGTGGGAGACCAAATCTCACCACTAGATCCCGGACAAACCTGAGGGCAGTTGCCCCATCAAGCTTTCTAATAGGTTTAGCTTCTATCCATTTAGTGAATTTATCAACTGCTACAAGCAGATGCGTAAACCCACAAGGTGCCGTCTGTAACGGTCCCACCATGTCTATCCCCCAGACTGCAAACGGCCAAGTTATTGGTATTGTTTGCAATTCTTCAGCAAGTTGGGTAGAGCAACGATGGGATCTGGCTAGGCCTAGCTAGATGCAAGGAAATGGAGATTGAATCAAAACAATAAGGAATCGAGCATATCTTGGAGAGCAGAGCGTGTTGAACTGAACAAAGAGAGAGCAGTTGTAGTGAATTGGGATCAGCCGGTCAGCAAGAATTCGTGGGGAAACTTTTAGATAATACTGGTAGATAAAAGAGAGAATTTAGATCTCAGATTTAGATAGAGAATTTGGGGCTAGGGTTTGGGAAGGAAGAAGGGGAGGGTTGGACTATTTATCTAGTTCAAAGTAGACAATGTGGGGCTAGTTTTGGGATAAAACTTTAGACGGGCCTTTAGCCTAATTTTATTTTAGTCAAATAAGAAAATCATTTATGATCACGTCTCGGACCAAAATATTATTATTTTAATTTGAAAATAAGAAAAGAGAGATAGGTTTAATAAAACCATAGGGATATTTTAGTAAACAAAAATAGGTTTTTAGCAAAATAATTTGAGGTTAAAATATACAAATAAAATATGCATTATGATGCAATGATGATGCATAGCGATCCAGGCAGTGGATTTTCTAGTAGTGGTTTTACCCGGGGTGCTACAATTCGACACCACTAACAATGGATCTCGCCCTCGAGATCCGCCTCGTGATACGTGGAATAAAACCGACGGTCTGTATCTTCTCGCTTCGTGTAGATCCCCACGACACCATTAACAAGGATTCTTTCTTTATCTTGAAGTCAGCGACACCACCAACCAGGGTCGGTGCTCACGTTCATCGAGAGAACACTCTGGAGAAACAAAGGACGAAGGTAGAGGTATCAAAAGATAAGGTCACCTCTAACTTCCATGGAAGGAGTGAAATTGCATCGATCCACCATTCAATGTACAAGAGCGAATGATAAGGGTAGTCGGATGGTGATCAGTCCATCGCGCACCCAAAGCATTACTCTGCACATGAATGGTAAAATTATGCAACCAACTCTCAGAATTCAGACTGAAGATCTCGACAAGCGAGGTTCGGAAAGCGTTGGATACAAAAGGGTGATGCAGGCTCTTCATCGGATCGGATTACATATGATGTCGTCGTGTTGGAAAACACCGGAAGATATAAAGAAATTTTTTAGTGAATTTTGATCCACTAAAAGGTACAAAAGAGGAAAACTCCTCAGATGGCATGAAGACAAAATGTCGAAGCACCGTTGCAAGAGGAAGCGAAACCCTGAAGGTACGACGGAAACCGAACCACGAGAAATCCTAGACTCAAAGGAAAGATAAGAGAGAAGATTCAAAACACGTCGAGATAAGAGGAGAATAGCAGAGGGGTAAGAAGTAAAAGCAGACCTAATCAGATCTACCCAACTGATTTTCCAAAATAGTTTTGACACTCTACATCGTCCGTTAGCTAGGTTATCCTACAGGCTGGACCAGTGGGGTATCGTAACTGCTGAGCTCTGATACCACTCTGTAACACCCTCGGAATCGACCCTATGCAAGCTTCAGCGATTCCCGCCAAACCCGCATAGAAACGATTCAAAGGTGCCCACCAGGCACTTTCGTGCGGGTGGAAAACAAAGTAATACCATTACACAATAGTCCACGATGGAACCCACAGAACAGATATATACAACAATGACTCAAAGAGTCAAGAATACAGATATACAATACAAAGATCCAAATCACCTTGAAAACGATACAACGTCCGAGTACGGACAAGATGCAAATTGAGCTAAGAGCCCTGAAGAATAACCAATGGCGTCCATAACCCTGCCCAGGCCAAGCCGGAAGGGTAACCCTGCTAACGACGTCGATCTCAAAACCTGCTTAAACAAAAGGGGTGCCGACAAAGGGCAAAGGAAAAAGAGAGCGGTCAGTACTGAGGCCAGTACACGGCGAGACTAGAATTCGGCGGTCCTCGCCTACATAGGTATGGTGGACTGAAGCGGCAGCGCAGCATGCACTAAACAACCTATAGAGACTCAATACAACTGGCGGCTATCAGATAGGGATAAGAAAGACCTATTCGGTACCAACCTGAAACTATCACCAAGCATACCTGTAACACCCTCGGAATCGGCCCTATGCAAGTTTTAGCGAAACCCGCCAAACCCGCATAGAAACGATTCGAAGGTGCCCACCAGGCACTTTCGTGCGGGTGGAAAACGAAGTAATAACATTACACAACAGTCCTCGATGGGACCCACAGAACAGATATATATATACAACAGCGACTCAATGAGTCAAGAATACAGATATAATGTACAAAGATCCAAATCACCTTGAAAATGATACAGCGTCCGACTACGGACAAGATGCAAATGGGGCTAAGAGCCCTGAAGAATAACCAATGGCGTCCATAACCCTGCCCAGGCCAAGCCGGAAGGGTAACCCTGCTAACGACGTCGATCTCAAAACCTGCTCAAAACAAAAGGGGTGCCGACAAAGGGCAAAGGAAAAAGAGGAGCGTCAGTACTGAGGCCAGTACACGGCGAGGCTAGAATTCGGCGGTCCTCGCCTACATAGGTATAGTGGACTGAAGCGGCAGCATATGCACTAAACCACCTATAGAGACTCGATACAACTGGCGGCTATCAGAGAGGGGTAAGGAAGACCTATTCGGATCCAACCTGATACTATCATCAAACAAACCCATCCTGGCATTTCCCCCTCGAGACCAGCGAGGAAGTCAACCGAGGAACTCACACAGTTGGCAGTTTTACTTATTCAGTTATAGTTGCGGCACTTTACTAGTCAGGTTTAGATAATCGTCCTGATAAAGTAAGCAGTGGGCACTTTTAGTTAACCATTCCGTTATAGTGGCAACACTAACTAGTCAGATACAATTAGCATGAGATAACCCCAAAACCCAGCAGTTGTTGGTACTTTTACTTAGCCATTCCGTTGTAGTGAAGCTGATTACTAGTCATATCGGATACAAGTCAATTTATAACAATAAACTTTAGTTATAGTTGTCTATGATCAAGCACTGTGCTCCAAGTCGTCCATAACCGCGGACACGGCTTCTCGAAAAGATTTAACCCTGCAGGGGTGCACCAAAGTATCCACAAGCACTTCGACCCTTTTTGCCAGATCAGTTAACATACACCCATCGGTATGTCGGCGGGGCCTAAGTCACGACGTTCCCAGATCCAAAGCAAGTACATGGGGGCCACCCCACCAAGTCGACACTCGCAACGAAGTCGGCCGGTCTCCGAGACGGACTTAGGGTTTGGGTATACGGCTGTGAACGATAGCAAATCCCCAAACGGGGACTGTCGACACCGCGAAATCGTGTCCCGATCCTAAACAGTACAGGTGCTATCTGTCACACAATTTAAATAAAGCAGTAAAGCATGGCATAAGTACAGGATCATAAATAAAACCTCAAACTAGTTTGTGGCCCCCAGTACAATACTTTGAAATCAGGTAATAATCAATGGGGGGCCCATATCTCCCCACCTGTGGTTAGCGCGCTCGATCTCGGAACAGGTGTCAAGAACTCGGGGTCCTACGGGACACAAGTGGGCGGTCGGAAACCAGATATTATCTATCACCCACCGATGCCTCTGCTTACTTCAATTTTAGTTGTTAAACAGTAATTAAAGTGAACGAAAAGTAAAGCCGAGATCATCTCCAACATTAAACAGACGGCAATACACCAACAACTGTGGCAATTGACGACACGCGACAGCACTTGAGCAAGCGGCTACGACGCGCAAGTCCAACTATCTACCAAACAACAGGTAATAGGATGTGTCCAAGGCAATATATGGCTGCAAGGGGATATCACGGGTACGGAAACTAGAGCATCGCAACACAGATAGCAATAGATCAACAGGAGGGAATAAATGCTATGAAAGTAAGATAGGTAGAAAGGGGGAGATTCTCGCCTAAAAACATTGTCGAAGGTTCATCCGAAGATCGGGGCGAAGCTCACATCAACTCAACGGCCTTATCCGCGAAGAAGCAAATCACTAGCAGAAACACCGGATGCAATATTTAATACTACGGCAAAAGATCGGCATGATGCATGTATGATGTATGGCATGGCAAAGATGCGATGCAAGTAGGTCAGTATTAAGCGGAACCGGGGTCCCGACAATTTATTAAACGGTTCAAGTTATTTAGAAAACCCCCGCAATTTAAATGTTGTTTTAGCAAGGCAAAAGATAGCACCGGTTCGCAACGCAATTTAAATGAGGCCAATATGAGACTGGATTTGCCCGCATATGGGCCCCATATTTAATTAGAGGTGAATCGGCATAAGGCCCCCAAACCACATGATATGCATGCGAGATGAATGATTTAATGTGCAACAATTCATATAGTTGACCATTTATAAAAATAGGGTTCTCGGAAGGGGGTTCACACATTAGGGGTCTCAACGATCTTGGGGTTCCGGGGTTCGGGGTTCGGTCTCAGGGTCCAGGGTTCGACGGAACGTTCTCGGTCTCCGGGGTTAGGGTCTTCGGATCGAGGATGCAGATCTTGTCGCACGAGCGTCGATGTTTCCGGGAAGGAGAACTTGGTTCGGTGTCGGGGGCGCATCGGGTTCTTCCGGGTCGGTGTCGTTCTCGTCGTTGCGAAGGTCTTGCCGGGTCCGCGCCATCAAGTCGGTCTTGTCGTTTCACGGCGGAGATCTTGGTGTCCCGGTTCTCGGCGTCTTCGGATCCGAGAGGAAGATCTTGGCATTCGGCGGAACCGGGCTTCAGGGTCTCGGCCATAGTTCCGGTGGACTTGGCGTTCCGTGTCGGCGAACTTGGAAATCCCTGTCGGAGGTCTTGGGGCACCAGCTTCGGTCCCATAATGGCGATCTTGGCGTCCGAGGGTCTTGGTGTTCGACGGGGTTCGGGCGCGCCGGGATCGGTCTTCGGATTCCGAGGAGGAAGAGCTACGCGTTCCATGAAGAAGTTCATGTCGATGGTAGATCCTGGCGTTGCGTACATGGCAGGGGTCGACGAGAATAGCGGAGTACATGCATCGCCACGGTCTCACTTCGGATCTTGGGGCAGCTGGCCATCAGACGTGCGCACACGCGGGCAGAGGTCGGCGGGACCGGTGAGCAGCACCGCAGAACGGGGACGGGCCGAGGATGTGGGGCCACTACTGCGCGTGGGGTCGCTGTCGACCGAGGAGGCGACGACGGCACAGCTCCTGGCGAGGGCGGCGGGGTGCGAGGCCACAGGACGACGCGGCGCAGAGGGGACGTCGGCGAGCCGTCTCCGGGGGAAGGCCGGCGGCGACGTGCACAGGCCGGAGGAGGCGAGGGACGGCGCGTGCCGGGCCCGCAGCGGAGGAGGCCGGACGGCGGGCTGCGCAGGGGGGGGTCGCGGCGGCGACGGGACGGCGAGGGTCGGCGTGGCGCGGTCTCCGGCCAGAGGCGGCGGCGAGCTTGGAGGAGAGGGGGAGGGCGCTGGCCGGCGGAGCTTGAACGGCCGGAGGCGCGTGCTGGCGGGTTGCTCCGGTGGCAAGGACGAGGCGGAGGCGGGGGACGCCGCGGCCGGAGGCGCTCCTGGGCGAGGGCGGCGGGGTGCGCACGGGAGCTCGGGGGTGGCGGTTTGCGGGCGGCGTCGCGGGCGGACGCGGCGGCGGAGGGTGGAGGCCGGTGAGGCGAGCTCGGGAGAGGAGGAGGAGGGTCGGGGGCGAGCGCGGATGGTGGCGGGGCCGGCGGGACGCGGCCGAGAGAGGGGGTGAGGAGGAGGCGACGCGGGAAGGGGTGGAGCTGGGCGCGGTGGAGGGAGGTGGGAGGCGAGGCAGGCGAGCGCGGCGCAGGGAGGTGCTGCCGGAGGGCAGGTCGGCGGAGCGGTGGCGGGAGGAGGCGAGGCAGAGCGCGCGGTGAGAGGGAGCTCCGTGCGGCGGAGGGAGGCGAGGTAGAGAGCGAGCTCGGGTGGCGCGGCACCGGAGGAAGCCGAGGCCGGCGGGGGCGGCGATGGAGCGGGGCGGCGCGGCGCTGGAGCAGGGGGGCGCGGGGTGCTGCGCCGCGAGAGAGAGAGCCAGGGAGGAAGAGGATGAGGGCGGTCGCGTGGGCTGGGTTGGGGAGCGTCAGGGGTGGGGCCGGGGTGCGGGACCGCGTGAGGGAGCTGGTGGGCGCGTGGGACGGGCGGGTACGTGCGTGCGTGGCGTGGGTGCTGTGGTGTGGGGTGTTCGGCGGGTGGTGTGTGTGCTTGTGTGTGGGTGGCCAGGTGGAGGGTTAGGTGGCAGCGGTTGATAGGGTTAGGGGAAGAGAGGGGTGAGGTGGCGGTCACGGATTGGTCCGGGTGAGGTGGCCAGAGGGGTGGGTAGATAGGTTGGTAGTTTTAGGATTAAGGGGTGGACCGGCTTGAACCGGGGGTGGTCGTTCGGGTCTATCCGGCCCGTTCGACTGCCCCACTAAAATAATATAATAATTTTATTTAATTTGTAATAAGCTTTTGTAAATAGTTTTTAGACAACAAAATATCCGGAAGCATCCGGGGTTTAATTTGAAATAGAAGGAGGGCTAGTTTCAGAAAACCATAGACTTTCGCAAATAGTTTTAGGCAAAATAATATGCATGATGATGACGATGCTCAAATGCAATGTGGCATGATGACATGAGCATGCGGTCATGATGATGCAATGCACAAAAACAACGCGATTTTCTAGTAGTGGTTTTCGCGGGATGCCACAATTCGACACCACTAACAAGGGATCTCGCCCTCGAGATCCGCCTCATGGTACCGGAAGGAAGGCCGGTGATCTGCGTCTTCTCGCTTCGTGTAGATCCTCGCGACACCACTAACAAGAGGTCGTTGATCCTGTTCCTCAAGAGAACACTCCGGAAAACAACGGACGAAGTTAAAGGTAAGGCCACCTCTAACTTCCATGGAAGGAGTAGAATTACATCGATCCACCATTCATTATACAAAGCAAATGATAAGAGTAGTGGTATGGTCGCGACTCCATCCCGCACTCAAAGCATTACTATGTACACGAATAGATAGATTATGCAACCAACCCTCAGGATTCAGACTGAAGATCTCGACAAGCGAGGTTCGGAAACAAAGGCGTGATGCAGACTCTGCATCGGATCTAGCGTAGATGATGTCGTCGCGTCTGAAAACACCGGAAGGCGCAAACAAGGGACAAAGAATGGTACCACAGTAGACGGACTCCTCAGGCAGCATGAACTCCGTATGGTAGAACACCGTTATCAGAGAGGAAGCGAAACCCTGAAGGTACGACGGAGACCCAACCACGAGAATTCCTGGACTCGAAGAAAAAGGAGAGAGCGGATCCAAAACTCGTAGAGGTAAGAGGAGAATAGCAGAGGGGTAAGGAGTAAAATCAGACCTAACTAGATCTATCCAACCGATTTTTGCAAAAATAGTTTTGACACTCTACTTCGGCCGTTAGCTAGGTTATCCTACAGGCTGGACTTGTGGTGTATCGCAACTGCTGAGCTCTGATACCACTCTGTAACACCCTCGGAATCGGCCCTATGCAAGTTTTAGTGAAACCCGCCAAACCCGCATAGAAACGATTCGAAGGTGCCCACCAGGCACTTTCGTGCGGGTGGAAAACGAAGTAATAACATTACACAACAGTCCTCGATGGGACCCATAGAACAGATATAGATATACAACAGCGACTCAATGAGTCAAGAATACAGATATAATGTACAAAGATCCAAATCACCTTGAAAATGATACAGCGTCCGACTACGGACAAGATGCAAATGGTGCTAAGAGCCCTGAAGAATAACCAATGGCGTCCATAACCCTGCCCAGGCCAAGCCGGAAGGGTAACCCTGCTAACGACGTCGATCTCAAAACCTGCTCAAAACAAAAGGGGTGCCGACAAAGGGCAAAGGAAAAAGAGGAGCATCAGTACTGAGGCCAGTACACGGCGAGGCTAGAATTCGGCGGTCCTCGCCTACATAGGTATAGTGGACTGAAGCGGCAGCGGCAGCATATGCACTAAACCACCTATAGAGACTCGATACAACTGGCGGCTATCAGAGAGGGGTAAGGAAGACCTATTCGGATCCAACCTGATACTATCATCAAACAAACCCATCCTGGCGTTTCCCCCTCGAGACCAGCGAGGAAGTCAACCGAGGAACTCACACAGTTGGCAGTTTTACTTATTCAGTTATAGTTGCGGCACTTTACTAGTCAGGTTTAGATAATCGTCCTGATAAAGTAAGCAGTGGGCACTTTTAGTTAACCATTCCGTTATAGTGGCAACACTAACTAGTCAGATACAATTAGCATGAGATAACCCCAAAACCCAGCAGTTGTTGGTACTTTTACTTAGCCATTCCGTTGTAGTGAAGCTGATTACTAGTCATATCGGATACAAGTCAATTTATAACAATAAACTTTAGTTATAGTTGTCTATGATCAAGCACTGTGCTCCAAGTCGTCCATAACCGCGGACACGGCTTCTCGAAAAGATTTAACCCTGCAGGGGTGCACCAAAGTATCCACAAGCACTTCGACCCTTTTTGCCAGATCAGTTAACATACACCCATCGGTATGTCGGCGGGGCCTAAGTCACGACGTTCCCAGATCCAAAGCAAGTACATGGGGGCCACCCCACCAAGTCGACACCCGCAACGAAGTCGGCCGGTCTCCGAGACGGACTTAGGGTTTGGGTATACGGCTGTGAACGACAGCAAATCCCCAAACGGGGACTGTCGACACCGAGAAATCGTGTCCCGATCCTAAACAGTACAGGTGCTATCTGTCGCACAATTTAAATAAAGCAGTAAAGCATGGCATAAGTACAGGATCGTAAATAAAACCTCAAACTAGTTTGTGGCCCCCAGTACAATACTTTGAAATCAGGTAATAATCAATGGGGGGCCCATATCTCCCCACCTGTGGTTAGCGCGCTCGATCTCGGAACAGGTGTCAAGAACTCGGGGTCCTACGGGACACAAGTGAGCGGTCGGAAACCAGATATTATCTATCACCCACCGATGCCTCTGCTTACTTCAATTTTAGTTGTTAAACAGTAATTAAAGTGAACGAAAAGTAAAGCCGAGATCATCTCCAACATTAAACAGACGGCAATACACCAACAACTGTGGAAATTGACGACACGCGACAGCACTTGAGCAAGCGGCTACGACGCGCAAGTCCAACTATCTACCAAACAACAGGTAATAGGATGTGTCCAAGGCAATATATGGCTGCAAGGGGATATCACGGGTACGGAAACTAGAGCATCGCAACACAGATAGCAATAGATCAACAGGAGGGAATAAATGCTATGAAAGTAAGATAGGTAGAAAGGGGGAGATGCTCGCCTGAAAACATTGTCGAAGGTTCATCCGAAGATCGGGGCGAAGCTCACATCAACTCAACGGCCTTATCCGCGAAGAAGCAAATCACTAGCAGAAACACCGGATGCAATATTTAATACTACGGCAAAAGATCGGCATGATGCATGTATGATGTATGGCATGGCAAAGATGCGATGCAAGTAGGTCAGTATTAAGCGGAACCGGGGTCCCGACAATTTATTAAACGGTTCAAGTTATTTAGAAAACCCCCGCAATTTAAATGTTGTTTTAGCAAGGCAAAAGATAGCACCGGTTCGCTACGCAATTTAAATGAGGCCAATATGAGACTGGATTTGCCCGCATATGGGCCCCATATTTAATTAGAGGTGAATCGGCATAAGGCCCCCAAACCACATGATATGCATGCGAGATGAATGATTTAATGTGCAACAATTCATATAGTTGACCATTTATAAAAATAGGGTTCTCGGAAAGGGGTTCACACATTAGGGGTCTCGACAATCTTGGGGTTCCGGGGTTCGGGGTTCGGTCTCAGGGTCCAGGGTTCGACGGAACGTTCTCGGTCTCCGGGGTTAGGGTCTTCGGATCGAGGATGTAGATCTTGTCGCACGAGCGTCGATGTTTCCGGGAAGGAGAACTTGGTTCGGTGTCGGGGGCGCATCGGGTTCTTCCGGGTCGGTGTCGTTCTCGTCGTTGCGAAGGTCTTGCCGGGTCCGCGCCATCAAGTCGGTCTTGTCGTTTCACGGCGGAGATCTTGGTGTCCCGGTTCTCGGCGTCTTCGGATCCGAGAGGAAGATCTTGGCGTTCGGCGGAACCGGGCTTCGGGGTCTCGGCCATAGTTCCGGTGGACTTGGCGTTCCGTGTCGGCGAACTTGGAAATCCCTGTCGGAGGTCTTGGGGCACCAGCTTCGGTCCCATAATGGCGATCTTGGCGTCCGAGGGTCTTGGTGTTCGACGGGGTTCGGGCGCGCCGGGATCGGTCTTCGGATTCCGAGGAGGAAGAGCTACGCGTTCCATGAAGAAGTTCATGTCGATGGTAGATCCTGGCGTTGCGTACATGGCAGGGGTCGACGAGAATAGCAGAGTACATGCATCGCCACGGTCTCACTTCGGATCTTGGGGCAGCTGGCCATCAGACGTGCGCACACGCGGGCAGAGGTCGGCGGGACCGGTGAGCAGCACCGCAGAACGGGGACGGGCCGAGGATGTGGGGCCACTAATGCGCGTGGGGTCGCTGTCGGTCGAGGAGGCGACGACGGCACAGCTCCTGGCGAGGGCGGCGGGGTGCGAGGCCACAGGACGACGCGGCGCAGAGGGGACGTCGGCGAGCCGTCTCCGGGGGAAGGCCGGCGGCGACATGTGCCGGGCCCGCAGCGGAGGAGGCCGGACGGCGGGCTGCGCAGGGGGGGGGGGGCGCGGCGGCGACGGGACGGCGAGGGTCGGCGTGGCGCGGTCTCCGGCCAGAGACGGCGGCGAGCTTGGAGGAGAGGGGGAGGGCGCTGGCCGGCGGAGCTTGAACGGGCGGAGGCGCGTGCTGGCGGGTTGCTCCGGTGGCGAGGACGAGGCGGAGGCGGGCGACGCCGCGGCCGGAGGCGCTCCTGGGCGAGGGCGGCGGGGTGCGCGCGGGAGCTCGGGGGTGGCGGTTTGCGGGCGGCGTCGCGGGCGGACGCGGCGGCGGAGGGTGGAGGCCGGTGAGGCGAGCTCGGGAGAGGAGGAGGAGGGTCGGGGGCGAGCGCGGATGGTGGCGGGGCCGGCGGGACGCGGCCGAGAGAGGGGGGTGAGGAGGAGGCGACGCGGGAAGGGGTGGAGCTGGGCGCGGTGGAGGTAGGTGGGAGGCGAGGCAGGCGAGCGCGGCGCAGGGAGGTGCTGCCGGAGGGCAGGTCGGCGGAGCGGTGGCGGGAGGAGGCGAGGCAGAGCGCGCGGTGAGAGGGATCTCCGTGCGGCGGAGGGAGGCGAGGTGGAGAGCGAGCTCGGGTGGCGCGGCACCGGAGGAAGCCGAGGCCGGCGGGGGCGGCGATGGAGCGGGGCGGCGCGGCGCTGGAGCAGGGGGGCGCGGGGTGCTGCGCCGCGAGAGAGAGAGAGCCAGGGAGGAAGAGGACGAGGGCGGTCGCGTGGGCTGGGTTGGGGAGCGTCAGGGGTGGGGCCGGGGTGCGGGACCGCGTGAGGGAGCTGGTGGGCGCGTGGGACGGGCGGGTGCGTGCGTGCGTGGCGTGGGTGCTGTGGTGTGGGGTGTTCGGCGGGTGGTGTGTGTGCTTGTGTGTGGGTGGCCAGGTGGAGGGTTAGGTGGCAGCGCTTGATAGGGTTAGGGGAAGAGAGGGGTGAGGTGGCGGTCACGGATTGGTCCGGGTGAGGTGGCCAGAGGGGTGGGTAGATAGGTTGGTAGTTTTAGGATTAAGGGGTGGACCGTTTTGAACCGGGGGTGGTAGTTCGGGTCTATCCGGCCCGTTTGACTGCCCCACTAAAATAATATAATAATTTTATTTAATTTGTAATAAGCTTTTGTAAATAGTTTTTAGACAACAAAATATCCGGAAGCATCCGGGGTTTAATTTGAAATAGAAGGAGGGCTAGTTTCAGAAAACCATAGACTTTCGCAAATAGTTTTAGGCAAAATAATATGCATGATGATGACGATGCTCAAATGCAATGTGGCATGATGACATGAGCATGCGGTCATGACGATGCAATGCACAAAAACAACGCGATTTTCTAGTAGTGGTTTTCGCGGGATGCCACAATACCAATCCTGGTATTTCCCCCTCGAGACCAAACGAGGAAGTCAAACCGAGGAACTCACACAGTTGGCAGTTTTATTTATCAAGTTATCGTTGCAGCAATTACTAGTCAAGTATAGATAGCAAGAGTCATCCTGGTATAATAAGCAGTGGGCACTTTTAGTTAACCATTCTATTGTAGTGGTAGTACTTACTAGTCAGATACATATAACCATTCTTTTAATCCGTGAAGAAGCAAAGCACTAGAGGAAACAACGGATACACTATTTATTACTATGGTAGAAAACCGGCATGATGCATGTATGATGTATGGCATGGCAAGGATGCGATGCAATTAGGCCATATTAAGCGGAACCGGGGCCCCCAATAGTTAATTAGATGGTTCAAGTTGTTTAGATACCCCGCAATTTAATGTTGTATTAACAAGGCAAAATTATACCATCGGTTCGCTACACAAATTTAAATAGAGCTAATATTAGACTAGTTTCGTCTATATATGGTCTTCATATTTAATTATGAGGTGAATTAGCATAAGCCAAACATGTATGCATGCAAGAATGATTTTAATGCAACACGATATATGGGATATAGGAAAAATGGTTGGAAGGGGTCTCACGGTCTAAAAGGCTGTCTCTGTATTGTAGTTGAAGTAGCAGAAGTAGCCCAATCACACACGGGGCAGAAGATCTTGACGACAAGTAATGGTGACAAATATCGATTCCAAAACGATGTAGAGGAGATCAGGGTCGCGGGATAGAACAAATAACAAGACTAAACTGATGCGGTGCTTTTGTCGAACACCTGTAGGGCAACACGAACTAAAGTGAGATGCAGGTGTACTGGAGTAAGACAACAGTGTTATTAATGGATGTTTTTCACCTGCAAGGGTTGACGCCGCAGAAGAACAGCAGCTGGCCACTGTACGACAGAGAAGAACTCGGCTTGGTGCGCTAGTAGCACACGACGGCCGATGGCACACCTAGTATGCACGCAGATCAAAGAGAGGAGTAGCGTGGTGTTGTCGATGTGTGAGCGGGAGCTGCTCAGATGCTGATGGCTGCTGCGCGGTAGAATTCGTCCGGATCAGGATCTTGTGCGCGTGGGACGCGAGACGAGGTGGTGGTAGCTGGTCTTGGCGTGGAGATCGATGGGAAATCTAGTGAGATGGAGCTACAGGAAGCTGATGGCTGTGTTGCGTATGGAGAAGGCTCACGTGAAGCAAGTTGGGTAGAGCAACGATGGGATCTGGCTAGGCCTAGCTAGATGCAAGGAAATGGAGATTGAATCAAAACAATAAGGAATCGAGCATATCTTGGAGAGCAAAGCGTGTTGAACTGAACAAACAGAGAGCAGCTGTAGTGAACTGGGATCAGCCGGCCAGCAAGAATTCGTGGGGAAACTTTTAGATAATACTGGTAGATAAAAGAGAGAATTTAGATCTCAGATTTAGATAGAGAATTTGGGGCTAGGGTTTGGGAAGGAAGAAGGGGAGGGTTGGACTATTTATCTAGTTCAAAGTAGACAATATGGGGCTAGTTTTGGAATAAAACTTTAGACGGGCCTTTAGCCTAATTTTATTTTAGTCAAATAAGAAAATCATTTATGATCACGTATCGGACCAAAATATTATTATTTTAATTTGAAAATAAGAAAAGAGAGATAGGTTTAATAAAACCATAGGGATATTTTAGTAAACAAAAATAGGTTTTTAGCAAAATAATTTGAGGTTAAAATATACAAATAAAATATGCATTATGATGCAATGATGATGCATAGCGATCCAGGCAGTGGATTTTCTAGTAGTGGTTTTACCCGGGGTGCTACAATTCGACACCACTAACAATGGATCTCGCCCTCGAGATCCGCCTCGTGATACGTGGAATAAAACCGACGGTCTGTATCTTCTCGCTTCGTATAGATCCCCATGACACCATTAACAAGGATTCTTTCTTTATCTTGAAATCAGCGACACCACCAACCAGGGTCGGTGCTCACGTTCATCGAGAGAACACTCTGGAGAAACAAAGGACGAAGGTAGAGGTATCAAAAGATAATGTCACCTCTAACTTCCATGGAAGGAGTGAAATTGCATCGATCCACCATTCAATGTACAAGAGCGAATGATAAGGGTAGTCGGATGGTGATCAGTCCATCGCGCACCCAAAGCATTACTCTGCACATGAATGGTAAAATTATGCAACCAACTCTCAGAATTTAGACTGAAGATCTCGACAAGCGAGGTTCGGAAAGCGTCGGATACAAAAGGGTGATGCAGGCTCTTCATCGGATCGGATTACATATGATGTCGTCGTGTTGGAAAACACCGGAAGATATAAAGAAATTTTTTAGTGAATTTTGATCCACTAAAAGGTACAAAAGAGGAAAACTCCTCAGATGGCATGAAGACAAAATGTCGAAGCACCGTTACAAGAGGAAGCGAAACCCTGAAGGTACGACGGAAACCGAACCACGAGAAATCCTGGACTCGAAGGAAAGATAAGAGAGAAGATTCAAAACACGTCGATATAAGAGGAGAATAGCAGAGGGGTAAGAATTAAAAGCAGACCTAATCAGATCTACCCAACCGATTTTCCAAAATAGTTTTGACACTCTACATCGTCCGTTAGCTAGGTTATCCTACAGGCTGGACCAGTGGGGTATCGTAACTGCTGAGCTCTGATACCACTCTGTAACACCCTCGGAATCGACCCTATGCAAGCTTCAGCGATTCCCGCCAAACCCGCATAGAAACGATTCAAAGGTGCCCACCAGGCACTTTCGTGCGGGTGGAAAACAAAGTAATACCATTACACAATAGTCCACGATGGAACCCACAGAACAGATATATACAACAATGACTCAAAGAGTCAAGAATACAGATATACAATACAAAGATCCAAATCACCTTGAAAACGATACAACGTCCGAGTACGGACAAGATGCAAATTGAGCTAAGAGCCCTGAAGAATAACCAATGGCGTCCATAACCCTGCCCAGGCCAAGACGGAAGGGTAACCCTGCTAACGACGTCGATCTCAAAACCTGCTTAAACAAAAGGGGTGCCGACAAAGGGCAAAGGAAAAAGAGAGCGGTCAGTACTGAGGCCAGTACACGGCGAGACTAGAATTCGGCGGTCCTCGCCTACATAGGTATGGTGGACTGAAGCGGCAGCGCAGCATGCACTAAACAACCTATAGAGACTCAATACAACTGGCGCTATCAGATAGGGATAAGAAAGACCTATTCGGTACCAACCTGAAACTATCACCAAGCATACCCATCCTGGTATTTCCCCCTCGAGACCAAACGAGGAAGTCAAACCGAGGAACTCACACAGTTGGCAGTTTTATTTATCAAGTTATCGTTGCATCAATTACTAGTCAAGTATAGATAGCAAGAGTCATCCTGGTATAATAAGCAGTGGGCACTTTTAGTTAACCATTCTATTGTAGTGGTAGTACTTACTAGTCAGATACATATAGCATGAGACATCCCAAAATCCAGCAGTTGTTGATACTTTTATTTAGCCATTCCGTTGTAGTTGCAATACTTACAAGTCAGATACAATGGTAACAGGTGACAACCCAAACTAGCAGTTGATGGCACTTTTATTTAGCCATTACATTATAGTGAAGCTGATTACTAGTCATTATAAAGTCAAATTTATAGCACTACTTTAGTTATAGTTGTCTATGATCGAGATACTGTGCTCCAAGTCGTCCATAACCGCAGACACGGCTTTCAGAAAGTTTTACCCTGCAGGGGGGGCACAAATAGCAACACACGCACGATCAACCTCGAGAAAAAACCAAATGAAAACCCAACGAGGCATCACGACAGAGCAATTGCAAGATTCATATAAATTTCAGGGGGCCACCCCACCAAGCTACCCGCGAGGAAGTTGGACGGCTCCGGAACGGACCCAGAGGTTTGCGTCAATGGCTGTAAACGACTGGGAACCCGAAAGTGTGACTGGGCTTGTCGATACCGCGAAAACACTCCGCTTACCTAAACAGTACAGGCGCTCCACGCGCAATCGTAAATAAAGCAGTAAAGCATGGCATAGGTACAGGATAGTAATAAAGCCCCATAATACTTTGTGGCCCCAAGAAATAAATATGACTCAAGCTCTGACTAGGGGGATTCATGGTCCCACATGCGGATAGTGCGAATATTCAAAGAACAGGTATCAAGTACTCGGGGTCCTACGGGACACAAGTGGACGGTTAAAAACCAAATAACATCTATTGCCCACCTGTGCCTCTGCATTATTTACCTACTTAAATTTTAGTTATTAAACGATAATTAAAGCCATGATCATCTCCAACATAAAGCAGAAGGCAATTCTCCAACAATTGTGGTACTTGACGACACGCAACAGCACTTGAGCAAGCGACTACGACACGCAAGTCCAACTATCTACCAAACAACAGGTAATAGGATGTGTCCAAGGCACTATAAGGCTGCAAGGGATACCACAGGTACGAAAACTAGAGCATCGCAACACAGATAGCAATAGATCAACAGGAGGAAATAAAGACTAGAAATGTAAAATAGGTAGAAAGAGGGAGAATGCTCGCCTGAAAACATTGCCGAAGGTTTATCCGAAGATCGGGTCGACACTCGCATCCACTCATCGGCCTAGTCCGTGAAGAAGCAAAGCACTAGAGGAAACACCGGATACACTATTTATTACTATGGCAGAAAACCGACATGATGCATGTATGATGTATGACATGGCAAGGATGCGATGCAATTATGCCATATTAAGCGGAACCGGGGCCCCCAACAGTTAATTAGATGGTTCAAGTTGTTTAGATACCCCGCAATTTAATGTTGTATTAACAAGGCAAAATTATACCATCGGTTCGCTACGCAAATTTAAATAGAGCTAATATTAGACTAGTTCCGCCTATATATGGTCTTCATATTTAATTATGAGGTGAATTAGCATAAGCCCCTAAACCACAAACATGTATGCATACAAGAATGATTTTAATGCAACACGATATATGGGATATAGGAAAAATGGTTGGAAGGGGTCTCACGGTCTAAAAGGCTGTCTCTGTATTGTAGTTGAAGTAGCAGAAGTAGCCCAATCACACACGGGGCAGAAGATCTTGACGACAAGTAATGGTGACAAATATCGATTCCAAAACGATGTAGAGGAGATCAGGGTCGCGGGATAGAACAAATAACAAGACTAAACTGATGCGGTGCTTTTGTCGAACACCTGTAGGGCAACACGAACTAAAGTGAGATGCAGGTGTACTGGAGTAAGACAACAATGTTATTAATGGATGTTTTTCACCTGCAAGGGTTGACGCCGCAGAAGAACAGCAGCTAGCCACTGTACGACAGAGAAGAACTCGGCTTGGTGCGCTAGTAGCACACGACGGCCGATGGCACACCTAGTATGCACGCAGATCAAAGAGAGGAGTAGCGTGGTGTTGTCGATGTGTGAGCGGGAGCTGATCAGATGCTGATGGCTGCTGCGTGGTAGAATTCGTCCGGATCAGGATCTTGTGCGCGTGGGACGCGAGACGAGGTGGTCGTAGCTGGTCTTGGCGTGGAGATCGATGGGAAATCTAGTGAGATGGAGCTACAGGAAGCTGATGGCTGTGTTGCGTATGGAGAAGGCTCACGTGAAGCAAGTTGGGTAGAGCAACGATGGGATCTGGCTAGGCCTAGCTAGTTGCAAGGAAATGGAGATTGAATCAAAACAATAAGGAATCGAGCATATCTTGGAGAGCAGAGCGTGTTGAACTGAACAAACAGAGAGCACTGGGATCAGCCGGCCAGCAAGAATTCGTGGGGAAACTTTTAGATAATACTGGTAGATAAAAGAGAGAATTTAGATCTCAGATTTAGATAGAGAATTTGGGGCTAGGGTTTGGGAAGGAAGAAGGGGAGGGTTGGACTATTTATCTAGTTCAAAGTAGACAATATGGGGCTAGTTTTGGGATAAAACTTTAGACGGGCCTTTAGCCTAATTTTATTTTAGTCAAATAAAAAAATCATTTATGATCACGTATCGGACCAAAATATTATTATTTTAATTTGAAAATACGAAATGAGAGATAGGTTTAATAAAACCATAGGGATATTTTAGTAAACAAAAATAGGTTTTTAGCAAAATAATTTGAGGTTAAAATATACAAATAAAATATGCATTATGATGCAATGATGATGCATAGCGATCCAGGCAGTGGATTTTCTAGTAGTGGTTTTACCCGGGGTACTACATTATTGTATAACCCTTTGCTCGTCGTACTATTTGCCGTCTTTCGACTTCGTCGTCGGGCAAAGTTTCGTGTTCGAGATATTCAATGAAAGGTTTTGTCCAAGCCGGAGGGACCTTGGTCACCATGTTGACGAAAGAGTCATCTCTATCCGGGTTGTCGATGTCGGCTCCCTTCACAGATGGTGTGCGCAGATGCTCTAGGAAAACTCCTGGCGGAATTTGTACGGGTTCGTAGCATGGAAAACAAAAAAATTCTACCGCATGTACACACAATCAAGATCTAATCTATGATCAAGCCAAGATCTATCTACTAGATTGTAGCAACGAGTCGATAGAATACTAACCCTCGAAGATCCAAAGCGGTTAACGAGAGCAGATTCTCGTGGGTGATGTAGTCGTACACTTCCGATCTCAAGATCGCGTAGACGATCCTTCCGGCGTTGCGTTCCGGCAGCGCTTCTGCAGTCGGTCACAGGTTCGATACTCGATGAAGACCTTCCTCTCCCTTGTTCCAGCAGGCAGTGGAGGTTGTAGCACTCTCCTCGCGATTCCGGCAGCACGACGGCGTGGTGTCGGAAGTAGAGGGGAGATCTCGTAGGGCTTCGCCTTAAGCCGGAGCGAGTATGGTGGAGCAAGAGAGGTGCCTTGGCGATCTAGGGTTTAGAAGCACCAAGGGGAGGGGCTAGGACGGCGGCTAGGGTTTGGGGAAAACCCCAAGTCGCCGACTTGGAGGAGCCCTAGGCGGCGGCTGCACTTGGGTGGAGGCGCCAGGAGCTAGGGTTTTGGGTGTGAGAGGTGTCTTGCTAGAGGGGCACCCCTGCCCCTTCTTTTATAGGTGTGAGGGCGCCGGTTGGGAGGAGGGATTCCTCCCCCAACTCGGCCTCCTTGGCCGGTGGGTGGAGGGAGGAGGACTTCCTCCCCAAGTAGGTTTCCTACTCTCCCTCCACCAAGCAAACTTGTCGTTTGACTTTTCAAATTGGCGTTTGACTTTTCAAACTAGGATTTGATATCTCCCTTTATTTTGCCCAGCCATGATACCTAGTACATGATGCAACCATTCCACATTGTCATGACACATTCATGTACCCTTCCCCTCCGGAGTGCCGGACCTTTCGGAACCTTCTAGAACATTCCCGATGAAAACACCGGAATCATTCCCAAACTCCGAAACAGGACTTTCCTTATATGAATCTTATTCTCCGGACCATTCTGTATCTCCTCATGATATCCCGGATCCCATCCGAGACTCCGAACAACATTCGGTCTCTTACTCATCATTCCATAACTACTCAACAACATCGAATCCTTAAGTGTGTCTCGCTACGGTTCGTGAATTATGCAGACATGACCGAGACACTTCTCCGATCAATAACCAATAGAGGAATCTGGAAATTCATATGGATCCCACATATTTCTACGATTACTTTGCGATCGAATGAACCACTTACATACGATACCAATTTCCTTTTGTCTCACGATAGTTTACTTATCCGAGGTTTTGATCGTCGGTATCTCTGCATACCTAGTTCAACCTCGTTACCGATAAGTACTCTTTTCTCGTTCTCGTGATATGTGATCCCTTGTGAGCCAGTCACATGCTTGCAAGCTAATTGGATGACATTCCACCGAGAGGGCCCAGAGTATATCTATCTGTCATATGGATGGATAAATCCCACTCTTGATCCATGTGCCTCAACCCATACTTTCCGAACACTCAATGCCACCTTTATAGCCACCCAGTTACGGTGTGGTGTTTGATGTCATCAAAGCATCCTTCCAGTGATGGTGATTAGCATGATCTCATGGTCGAAGGAATTAGGTTACTATGTATCAGAAAGCATATAGCAAATGAACTATATTAAATGACTTGATCTTTATGCTACGCTTAACTATAGGAGTATGTCCATCATATCATTCTCCTAATGATATGACCCTGTTGTTAATAACATCATCTATGTTCATGATCAGGAAACCATGATCATATATTAACCAACAAGCTAGTTTAACAAGAAGCTTTACTAGGGACTCTTTTATGTTTACAAATCACACAAGTATTAATGTTTCTGGTTAATACAATTTTAGCATGGTATGTAAACATTTATCACAAGCATGAAGATATGATAACAACCACTTTATTATTGCCTCTTTGGCATATCTCCAACAGTCTCCCACTTGCACTAGAGTCAATAATCTAGTTTCAAACCTTTGTGTATTCAACACCTATGGCTTTCTGGTGTCGTATCTACACGATTGCTAGTGGTCAACTGATCTCCGGATCTGACACTTCCAGGTCCGTGTGTAATTGCATGTCTTTGTGTCTTTACGCATCACTCATTTTTTAATGAGATGGCTTTGTACAAATTTTGTACTTTAGTTTGACCTTTAGTTCTTTGGGGTCAAAACATGTTGATAATATTGTCGTACAATATATCTTCATAGTATTATCCCTGTTGTGAACTACACCTAGTTTTATAACAAACTACTTGACACAAATCCCTCTTTTGCTGCTATAATAGCAGTTATATACTTAGCCTTTTGTTGTAGTATCTGTCACAATGTCTTAACTTTGGAACTCATCCAAATTCATTATGGAACTCACATTACATCATATTGTGCCACCATTAGTTTAGATTGAGATAAACTTAATTTGTACTTCGTGACAAAACTAGTATCAATGTAATTCATTTACAATGAACTAACCATCTATTTGTCACTTCTACAAAATAATATATTCTTAGTTCTTTTACAAGATTATAAGAATATCCTTACTATCGTCCAACGATCATCTTATGAATCATTCTGGTATATGCTCATAACATTTAGAGCATAGGACATATCTGGATTTGTACATATCACAGTATGATTGATATAAATACTCTTTATGATTTCATACATCAAGTATCAATCTATACTTGAATCTTTGTTTCACTTACCAAGTGTCAATAAACTTGAATATATCATCAATATTGAACTCATTCAATCCTTTCTGTGCGACAAGAACCTTTCTTGTAGTTATATTGAAATCATTCAATATATCATTTATGTACTTTCAGCATAACCATATTAGCGTCTATTGATGCCAAATATTTGGGTTTTGCCTAAGTCTTTCATCGGGATGAAATTCTTAATATGTGTTAATAAAATATATATCTTTTCTAATCAACAATATGTCTTCCACATAATGTATTAGAAATATGTCTTAGCGCTCCCACTTAATTTCTTGCAAATGCAAACACCTTTATTGTCTCTGATGAAATTAAACTCTTTTAACAGTTTCATCATAGTGAAGATTCCAACTCCGCAATGCTTACTGCTTTTAGCATCCTTTGATTTAACAAAACCCTATGGACCGTGTTATGCACATTCAACTACCACATAACAAAATTATATGTAGTGGTTGCTACATTAATCCGTCTAGACTAAATATCGCTATGAAAGATCAAATCTTGTCATAGTCAACCTTTGAACATTGTTGTGAACTCTTTCCCAACATGTCGACTATTTCATAGATGTGAAACATCCATGTATATTTCTTTATAGATCCAAACACAACTGTAAGGTCTTACACCTTTCTCGAGGGTCCTTCAAGTTCAAAACTTGATTTCTCGTGTATGAAACTATCACAGTTTTTATGGCTTCAAGCCATTTTATGGAGTTAGGGCCCATCATCGCTTCTTTGTATGTAGTCCGTTCATTATTCTCAAATAATGATTCAACCCTAAAATCTTGGCATTTGATTGTTTACTCGACCTACTTGGTTCAATAGAAACTTTGACCTCTATAACCACAACCTTTGAGGCACGTGAGCCATGAGCATTGTTGCTGCCTCCGGAACACATTTCGGTGTTGCGCAACTTTGCACATATAGCTAAGGTTCTTTTAACCTTATCAAAGTTCTATGGTCCTCCCACTTATCTTTTCACGAAAAATTCCTTCTCAAAGAAACTTGACGTTCTAAGTGACAAACACTTTTGTCTCCGATGTTATGGAAGAATACTTAACAGTTATTCGAAATAACATACAAAGACAAGTTCATCCGACTTTGGTTACAAACATCTTTCTTATGCATAGCATACCAATGTTTAAGAAAGGACAACTTGGGTTTTATCCCAAACCATAACTTTATATGGTGTCATTTCAACGGATTATGATGGAGCTCTTTTCAGTGGAAAAACGGTAGTCTCTAAAGCTTTTATCTTTAAAATATAATGGCAGTTTCATGAATTATACCTTTGATTTTACCATGTCAAACAAGGTTTCATTACATATCTCGAACGCTCCATACTCTTATGGTGTTTTGGGAAATGCCAATCCACGGAACGATTCCTTAAATCTTAGGTATTATGCTAAACTTGTAACTCAAATATCTTCCTTTATGATCTTATCAGAAACTATTTACTCCCTCCGTTTCAAAATATAAGATGTTTTAGCTTTGTGAAACAAATGTATCTAGACTTGTTTTAGTATGTAGGTTCACTCAACTTTAGGGTGAATCTACACACTAAAAGAAGTCTAGATTCATTTTCTTCACAAACCTAAAACATCTTATATTTTGGAACGGAGGGAGTATATTCTTGTTACAATGATTTTGCACTTCATATTGAAAGTCTTTGAACTTTTCAAATGTTTCATACTTCATCCTTATTAAGTAAATATTCATATATTCACTCAAATTTTCGGAGAAAGCATATGAAGTTGAAATCCATCGCTCTTGACTACACATAATGGACTTCATACAAAAATATGTACAAGTTCCAATAAGCCAGTCATTCGTTCCCTTTTGGCCTATGAACGAAGTTTTAATTATCTCTAGGAAAGTTTCACAAGCGTTATTTGATCAAAATCAAATAGACTCCAAAATTCCATCCACATGAAGTTTCTTCATGTTTTCTTTCCAGTATAATTTAAACGGTGATGTCACTTCCTAAGTGATCTTTCAATCAATTTGTCTTTCGACATTTTTAGCACTAGTTTTATGGATGTGATTTCTCCAACGAGATTTGTAAATCATCCATCTTTTATGGATTACGGCAATTATTTGAACAAACCTTTTGTTCTCATAATACCTGATAAAACAAATCTTAAAGTCAAGCTTTGATGTTTAACGAGCAGCACAATAACCCTTTATTTGTTCTCGATGAACATCATCACATATTCTTTTGTTAGTTACTTAGGCCATTATAGTTCATGAATTGTGTTGTTTCGTATGACGATTCACACCAACAAATTCAGTATCAAATACTTAAGAACCACATTTTTTAATAAGGAAATAATATAGCCATAACATGTATATCCTCTATATACTTAAGCTGAACAATTCTAGTCTTTTCTTTTCTGCCATATATTTATGAGATTCTCTTTCAGTATTTCTTTTTCTGTTTGAAAGAATCTATCAACATCAATAGTGGAGCCATACATATGACACATAGTCCAAAGCATGTATAGTTAAATACCAATGTCTTTGGACTTGCACTTTGAAGTAGATTACCATCATCAAATGTTTGGTGTTCTTTCAAATTCCTTTCTTTAGTAATCTCTTGGTGTAGTAAACATTTTACCTACATCAAATATTCACTCTTCTCATGGAATTGTTCATGATCAAGCTACTTTAGCTTATAACGGTGAATCGCGAGTATAATGTTGCTCTCCAAAACCTTTTTTGGAGAATTAAGACGACCAGCGTCTCCAACCTTTTGCTAATTCTCATCAAATATGAGAACATGACTTTTGCCATATTATACTCTATCATGTTACAACCAAAACTTCGTTTCAGATATCACAATATCTTCCACACATCATGGTTTCTGAAACAACTCTTTCAACTCCTAGATTACCTCGATATTGAAACTATCTTTCGAATATCAAGAATCATGGAGACAAACATGATACTTATACACTAACACTGGAATTGTCACTCTTGATTTAATACCAATTATTAAACTTCATGGAGTAACCGGAACTTACTGAAAGTTTGCAATAGGACTTTTAAACGTTAGATTAACACTTCAAAACAATACGATACCAATTCGTAAAGTAACTAACCAGAATTATATAGTTCTATCATCTCAATTATAACTAAGCGCAAGGTGGTAAACGGATGCCAATGACTACAACAACTATGCAAATTCACTTTGATTTATTTATGATAAATAGTGTTCAACTTTTAATCATATTACTGTTGAACTCCCACTTAAAACAATATCCCTCACATTGTTTTAGTGATCGCACAAACCAAATCCACCACATCAAAACCGATCATCACGAGAGTTGATGTAGCTTCAATGGCGAACAATCAACATGTTCATCATATCTACTATATGACTCATGCTTTACCTTTCGGTGATCCGTGTTCCGAGACCATGTCTGTACATGCTAGGCTCGTCAAGATAAAACCTTAGCTTCCGCATGAGCAAATCTGGCTTGCTCACGTTGTATACACTCGCAGAATCTAACACACCCGATCATCATGTGATGCTTCGAAACAACGAGCTTTAGCAACGGTGATTACTAAGGATGAACACTTTAAAACTTGAAATTGTGTGCTTGAGGGATCATCTTATAATGCTACCGTCGTGAACTAAGCAATACAAGATGCATAAAAGGATTAACATCACATGCAATTCATAATATGTGATATGATATGGCCTTTCTTCTTGTGCTTCCGATCTCCATCTTCAAGCACAAACATGATCTCCATCATCACCGGCATGGCGTAAAGGTCAATGGCGCCGCTTCATCGTTGTCGTCCACCAGCATCAACTATTACAACTACTTTGAATAATAGACACGTGGGTCTTAACGGAATTTAAAAGACAACCATATGGCTCCTTCCGGTTGCCGACTTACAATAAGGAACATTGCATACATCATATACAATCACAATGATGGCCATATCACATCACAGCACACCCCTGCAAAACAAAGTTAGACGCCTCTAATTTTCTTTGCATGTTTTACGTGGTTTGGGGCTTTCAATAAGTGTCGTTCTAACTTACGAACAAGAACCACAACATTGATACTAGTATTGTCAATCACCCGTTGTAAATTGAATCTTAACTATGTTGGGAGAAACAGGCACCCGCAAAGACACTTATGCAATACAAGTTGCATGTCAAGCGTGGAGCAAGTCTCATGAACGGTGTCATGTAAGGTTAGCCCGGGCCGCTTCATCCCACCATCCCGCAAGATGCAAAGTACACAAGAAGCAATCGACAACAAAAGCATCAACGCCCACAATGACCATTGTGTTCTACTCGTGCAACAGATTTACATATAGACACGACTCTGATACCACTGTAGGGGTTCGTAGCATGGAAAACAAAAAATTTCTACCGCATGAACACACAATCAAGATCTAATCTATGATCAAGCCAAGATCTATCTACTAGATTGTAGCAACGAGTCAATAGAATACTAACCCTCAAAGATCCAAAGCGGTTAACGAGAGCAGATTCTCGTGGGTGATGTAGTCGTACACTTCCGATCTCAAGATCGCGTAGACGATCCTTCTGGCGCTGCGTTCCGGCAGCGCTTCCGCAGTCGGTCACACGTTCGATACTCGATGAAGACCTTCCTTTCCCTTGTTCCAGCAGGCAGCGGAGGTTGTAGCACTCTCGCAATTTCGGCAGCACGATGGCGTGGTGTCGGAAGTAGAGGGGAGATCTCGCAGGGCTTCGCCTTAAGCCGGAGCGAGTATGGTGGAGCAAGAGAGGTGCCTTGGCGATCTAGGGTTTAGAAGCACCAAGGGGAGGGGCTAGGACGGTGGCTAGGGTTTGGGGAAAACCCCAAGTCACCAACTTGGAGGAGCCCTAGGCGGCGGCTGCACTTGGGTCGAGGTGCCAGGAGCTAGGATTTTGGGTGTGAGAGGTGTCTTGCTAGAGGGGCACCCCTACCCCTTCTTTTATAGGTGGGAGGGCGCCGGTTGGGGGGAGGGATTCCTCCCCCAAATCGTCCTCCTTGGCCGGCGGGTGGAGGGAGGAGGACGTCCTCCCCAAGTAGGTTTCCTACTCTCCCTCCACCAAGCAAACTTGCCGTTTGACTTTTCAAATTGGCGTTTGACTTTTCAAACTAGGATTTGATTTCTCCCTTTATTTTGCCTAGCCATGATACCTAGTACATGATGCAACCATTCCACATTGTCATGACACATTCATGTACCCTTCCCCTCTGGAGTGTCGGACCTTCCGGAACCTTCTAGAACATTCCCGATGAAAACACCGGAATCATTCCCAAACTCCGAAACAGGACTTTCCTTATATAAATATTATTCTCCGGACCATTCCCGATCTCCTCGTGATATCCCGGATCCCATCCGAGACTCCGAACAACATTCTATCTCTTACTCATCATTCCATAACTACTCAACAACATCGAATCCTTAAGTGTGTCTCCCTACGGTTCGTGAATTATGCAGACATGACCGAGACACTTCTCCGATCAATAACCAATAGAGGAATCTGGAAATTCATATGGATCCCACATATTTCTACGATTACTTTGCGATCGAATGAACCACTTACATACGATACCAATTTCCCTTTGTCTCACGATAGTTTACTTATCCGAGGTTTTGATCGTCGGTATCTCTGCATACCTAGTTCAACCTCGTTACCGATAAGTACTCTTTTCTCGTTCCCGTGATATGTGATCCCTTGTGATCCAGTCACATGCTTGCAAGCTAATTGGATGACATTCCACCGAGAGGGCCTAGAGTATATCTATCCGTCATATGGATGGACAAATCCCACTCTTGATCCATGTGCCTCAACCCATACTTTCCGAACACTCAATGCCACCTTTATAGCCACCCAGTTACGGTGTGGTGTTTGATGTCATCAAAGCATCCTTCCGGTGATGGTGATTAGCATGATCTCATGGTCGAAGGAATTAGGTTACTATGTATCAGAAAGCATATAGCAAATGAACTATATTAACTGACTTGATCTTTATGCTACGCTTAACTATAGGAGTATGTCCATCATATCATTATCCTAATGATATGACCCTGTTGTTAATAAAATCATCTATGTTCATGATCAGGAAACCATGATCATATATTAACCAACAAGCTAGTTTAACAAGAAGCTTTACTAGGGACTCTTTTATGTTTACAAATCACACAAGTATTAATGTTTCCGGTTAATACAATTTTAGCATGGTATGTAAACATTTATCATAAGCATGAAGATATGATAATAACCACTTTATTATTGCCTCTTGGGCATATCTCCAACAGAATTTGCTTGCGCCCTGATCCAAGCTTATTCAGCAGATCAGCCGCCTCGTTTTGCTCCCTAGGTACATACTTGACTTCGTAGCCCAAGAAGCTCTTGGCTATCTCATCCACTTTGTCTCGATATGCCGCCATCATAGGGTTCCATGCATTTCAGGTGCCAGCCACCTGCTGGGCAACCAAGTCAGAATCTCCACAGCAAACTATGCGCTTGATGCCAATATCCTTGGCTACACGTAGTCCGTGAATGAGTGCTTCATACTCCGCCATGTTGTTTGTAGCATCGAAATGGATCTGCAGAACGTAGTGTAGCTTGTCTCCTATTGGTGACTGTAGCAATACACCAGCCCCCGAGCCGTTGAGCAGCTTCGATCCGTCAAAGTGCATCACCCAGTACTCTGGTTCCGGCAACGGAGTAGCATCCGGCATCTCCGTCCAATCTGCAACAAAATCCGCCAAGGCTTGTGACTTGATAGCGCCGCGTCTCTTGTAAGTGATCTAGAAGGCGACAAGTTTAATGCCCCACTTCGCGACCCTTCCTGTAGCGTCGCTGTTGTTGATTATGTCGGACAGTGGAGTTTTGCTCACCACTGTGATTGGGTGCTCCTGAAAGTAATGCCTCAGCTTCCGAGAAGCAAGGAATACTCGATAAGCTATCTTCTGGTAGTGCGGGTAACGCTGCTTGGACTCTGTCAAGACCTCGCTCACATAGTAAACTAGTCGTTGAACTCCGTGCTCATAGCCTGGTTCCTTCCGCTCTACCACGACGACGATGCTGATTACCCGGTTGGTTGCCGCCATGTAGATTAACAGGGGCTCTCCAGGCTCGGGTGCTGAGAGGATAGGCGCTGACGAAAGAATCTCCTTGAGCTGCTTCAATGCTGCATCTGCTTCGTCCGTCCATGTGAATTTGTCCGCCTTCTTCAGCAACTTGTATAGCAGCAGAGCCTTCTCTGCAAGTCGGCTGACGAACGGACTAACTGCTGCAACACAATATGTTAGTCGTTGAATGTCCTTTAGGCATGTCGGATGGTTTATGTTCAAGATGGCCTTGATTTTCTCTAGGTTGACCTCGATTCCTTGCTGGAAAACGATGAAACCCAACAATTTGCCGGCTGGAACCCCGAAGACGCACTTCTTAGGGTTAAGTATCATGTTGTATTTCCGAAGATTATCAAAGGTTTCTTTTAAGTCAAAGGTTAAGTCGTTTGAATTTTTAGACATCACCGTGATATCGTCCACATAGGCGTGAACGTTTTGACCAATTTGGTTGTGAAGGCAACGTTGCATTGTCCGCTGGTACGTAGCACCTGCGTTTTTCAGCCCAAAGGGCATCGTGACATAGCAAAACATGCCGTATGGGTTAGTGAACGAAGTGGCCAATTGGTCCGACTTCCTCATATTGATCTGGTGGTATCCTGAGTATGCATCGAGAGAACACAAAAGTTCCGAGCCAGCCGTCGAGTCAATGACTTGGTCAATGCGAGGCAAAGCAAACGGATCTTTGGGACATGCTTTGTTCAAGCCAGTGTAATCAACGCACATTCTTAATTCATTGGTTCCCTTTTTGGGGACAAGTACAGGATTGGCCACCCATTGGGTGTGAAGGACTTCTCGGATAAATCTAGCCTTGAGTAACCTAGCTATCTCTTTGCCAATGGCGCGTCTCTTCTCATCTCCAAAGCGTCGTAGAGGTTGTTTCACTGGTTTGGATTTTGGATCAATGTTTAAGCTGTGCTCGGCAAGTTACCTAGGTACACCTTTCATGTCGGCAGGTTGCCAGGCAAAGATGTCCCTATTCTCACGGAGGAACTCGACGAGCGCGCTTTCCTATTTGGGACCAGATTCATCCCAATGGCGGTGACCTTGGAGGCATCGCCTACCACAAGTTCCACCGGCTTGGTCTCCATGGCGGCCTTGAACGCAGGAGCGGAGTCGGAGATCTGCTTCTTCGACGCGGGCATCTCTGAGTCATCGACCTTGCTCTGGATCTCTTTGAATTCTTCGCTGAGGACAGCTTCTGCAACGACTGCTTCATTGATCTCGCGGTCCCTTGCCTTGGTAAAGCTTCCGGATACGGTGATGATACCGTTTGGTCCGGGTATCTTGAGTTTGTTGTAGACGAAGCATGGCTTGGCCATGAACGTGTGGAATATGTCGCGGCCGAATATGACGTGGTACACGCTCTTGAAGGGGACCACCTCGAAGGTCATGCGCTCTTGGCGGTAATTGTTAACATCGCCAAAGGCAACCTGAAGTGTAATGCATCCAAGGGACCGAGCCTCCCGACCAGGAACTACGCCGTGGAAGATGGTGTTGGTCCGCCTTAGGTTTGCCTCCGTTAAGTTCATCTTCTGCAGTGTATCCAGGTACATGATGTTGATGTTGCTTCCACTATCCACCATACACTTGGTGAACTCTACACCGTCAATCAAGGGGTTGATGACCATGGCGTACTGGTTCTTCGTAGGGATAAGGTCTGGGTGGTCCGTCCTGTCCCAAGTAATTGGAACCTCCGACCAGCGTAGGTACTGGGGAACTGGGGGGAGAGTAGCCATCAGGATCCTCAGAGAGGTCTTCTGTTATTGGATGGTGGGGGTACCAAGGAAAGTGTGGTAGACTGGCGTCTTCTTCGCGAAGGGGTTCTTGACCTTGTCATCGCTCTTGGCGGCGTGCTTGGGGTCAACGTGCTCGTCCATCTCACTTGAATCCTTGGATTCCTCCTCCTTCTTCCCCTTTCCCTTGCCTCGCGGTCTGTTCTTCCGACTTCGCTTGTAGACGGACTCTGGGTCTTCCTTGAGGTCGTTGACGAACTTGCAGTGTCGATTGTTATGGGTGGCCTTGCCGTTGACGCCGAGGTGTACAAGGCACGACATATCGCGGTACTCCTCGTAGGTTTGGGGAACGCGGAGCGACACCGAGGTAGTTTCACTTCCTTGTTGCTGCCCACGACCAGCTCCCCTTCCTCGGCCACGTTGTCCACCATCACCTCGTCCTACAAAAGTCATAGCGACCATGTCAGTAGATTGCTTTTCTTCTGGAGAGGTTTTCCGCTTTGTACTGCTGTTCCTCCGAGCTTGAGTTGGAATGGCCGTTGCCGGCAAGGAGCCGCGAGCATCGTCGTCGGTAGCTGGGAACTCACTAGCCAACTGAATCATCTGGTTCAAGTCAAGTTGGTGATTGTCCTGCAAGCGCTTCAGCTTATGTCGGAGCAACGTGCCTCTTTCCAACCCATCGATGAAGGCGGCCATGGCGAACTGAGCATGTACTCCTGCGCAGGAATTCTTCATGTCTAGCCAGCGGGAGAGGTAGGCGCGAGATGTCTCATCTTTCTCTTGCACGCACCGCTGTAGATCGCCCACAGTGCAGGGACGCTTGTATGTACCCTCAAAGTTCTTGGTGAACGCTTCTTGCATGTCCAACCAGTTGTAGATAGATTTCTCCGGCAAGTCGTCGATCCATTTACGGGTCGTGCCCGCCAACATTAACGGGAGGTACTTGACGGCGATGTTGGGGTTGCCTCCGGCAATCTCCACCGCGTTGCCGTAGTATTGCAACCATGTGGCTGGCTTGGCGGTGCCGTCATAGGGCTTGATGGTCTTGTCAATCCGGAAACCTTTGGGGTAAGTTGCGGACCGTATTGCAGGTCCAAAGCAACGTGGTCCCAGGTATGGTCCTTCCCGAGCCTCGTGGATCTTATCGATCCGCGAACGTGCACCGTACGGCTCCGGGTTCTTCTTCTTCTTGTCAACAGGGTATGGGCTGCGTGAACGACGCGGGCCTCCCTCGCCATGGTGACTGCTTGGCAGTGACGGAGGCGGAGGTGGCGGTGGGTTAGCCTTCTTGCTGTTACCCTCCCGCGACGCCTCACGCCTGTCACGGTTGCTTGTCGGACGCGGAGGGTCATGGTGTGACCTGCTCCTGTGTCCTTGGTTGCGCTCTCCGTGATGACGGGTCTGCTCCGTGTTGTTGCGGATGATGATGCCGCACTGCTTTGGTGGGGTCATATCTATACGATGGTGAGCCTTGTGATCTTCGCGATGTCGGGGGGACCGGGGCGGTGGCGATTGGCGACATGGTCGGGCCTTTTCTTCGTGGTCGAAGGATATTGGTATAGCATCCTTCTTGTTGCGCGCATTCCTCCGTCTTCGTTCTGATGAACCTGTCTGGGACCCGACATCAAGGGAGATCTGTCCCTTGGCGGCTTATACTGGCTAGACTGGCAAAGCGCTGGGTCAAACTCAAGCCTTCGAGAGGTGGCGTTTTCCTGCTGCTTCACCGCCTTGGCCACTAGGTCATAGACCTGTTCCACTGCCTCGGGCGATCTATCCTGCTCCAGAAGGGTCTTGGCGACGGCGGGGTTAAGGAGTGGGGTGGGCATCACCTGCTTTCCTTCACTGTCAATGTATGGCTTGGCTTGTGCCGGCTTCGAGGGAGCCCATCCTAGGTTGCGCCGTACACCAGGATCGTTGATGACGCGAGCCGGAGCTTTCTTGGCCTTCTGCTGCAGCAGCAAAGTCTTGTACTCGGCCTCCATTGCTCTAGCTTTCTCTATGGATTTCTGCGCGTTGACCAGATCTCGATCTAGCTTAGCGCCTTGCTCCGCGATGGCATGCGCTTCCTCCAGCAGCTGCTGGCACTTCTCGTCAAGTTGGGTCACATTCCGGATATGAGCGACGATCAGTGGCTCGACGAGGAGATTGTCGTACATCACTCTATCAGCTGGAGTAACTTGGGCTGCTGCAGACGTAGATGCCGGAGGCGGCAAGTTTGCGGTGTTGTTATTGCTTGGGCTGGTGCCGAGTTCCTGCGGCTGCTGCACTGGGTTAGGCGGAGGAGGCATGACCTTTGCACGATCATCGTCAGCAGCAATAAGTGGCCCCTTCCCCTTCTCCAACGCTGTAGGCGGAGCTCGTCCGGGTTGATCTTCATCCATCGTCGTCCCAATGGTGATGAACACCCCTCAAGACGTGACGGCATTGTTGGCTTGCTCGTCGCGCGTGTACTCCTCCTCCATCTCCCGCATTGCGGAGTCTAGCTCTTCTGGACTGAAATCTATCTCCTCTGAATCTGCACTGAAGTCAGCGTAAAGCGTGTCAATAACAGAGTCGGAGGGTGCCAGGACTTCCTCGATGACGGCCGGTGGAGGTGCAATAGCAACGACGATGACTGGAGGTGGTGGCGTAGCTGCGACGATGGCGGCCAGAGGTGGTGGTGGCGATGGCTGAATCGGAGGATCTCCGTCAATGAGCGCAAGCGCTTTCTGGGATGCTGCGTCAGCCTCCGCGTAGTTGTTGACGGTGCTCACCATCTCTTCAAGGGTAAGGCGTCCTGTTGCCTGCTGCCGTCTTAGAGAATGCCGGAGAAGCGTGTCGTGGTCCGGTCCTTCCACGAAGTGATATAAAGCATTATCACGGGGTAGTGGGGCAGATCGGCTCGTATATGGAGCCACCTGGCCAGGTAATCACGGGGTTTTTCGCCCTCTCTATGAATGCAACGCGCCAGATCGAAGATGGTAACCACTCCGACGAACTTGGATCTCTGTTGTCCATACGCACGAGCGAAGCCGGCGGATTTGCAGCGATCTTCCACCTTTATATCCTGCACAGGGGCTGTTTGGGTGGGCCTTGAAATTTTCCGATCTTTGCCGGCAAACTCCGAAGAGATATCCGAAATTGATCCTTCCGCGAACGTATCCTGCCCGTAGGCGGTCCGTACGGGCCTTGAATTTTTTCGATCTTTGCCGGCAAACTCCGAAGAGATATCCGACATTGATCCTTCCGCGAACGTATCCTGCCCGTAGGCGGTCCGTGCGGGGCTTGATGCTCCTCCGACTCTTAGGGAACTAGTGCCCGAGTCGGTTTCGCCAATGAAGAGGTGGATGTCTCTGATAGGAACGATCGAACACCGCGTAGGGTTCGTCTTCGCCGGAATCCAGAACTCGTCGAGAGGGACGATCGGAACGTTGCCGGAGAATAGAACGCGACCGATGGCTACGGTTTCGCGGATTCCCGTGAAGATCTTGGTCCTCGCCCGCTGAAGAGCCTGAAGCGCCTCTTGCCCCACGGTGGGCGCCAACTGTCGTGGTATTGCCGACGAGTACGCCATGGAGGGGTCCTCACAGTGCGTGTTTAGAGATGTGGGGGAAGACGGACGGTTGATGGGTACGAGGTAACACAGCTTACCCAGGTTCAGATCCCACAACGGTGGTGGAATCCTACTCCTGCTATAAATCACTATAAGGGAAATACGCCGAGTTACAGAGATAGGTTCGCTGTGCGAGGTTGTCTGAGATTGTAAGTTATCGTGCCCTAAAGGCTCCCATAGGCCCGAATTATATAGTCGCCAAGTCCTAGGGTTACAGGGAAAAGTCCTAGCCGGACAGGTTACAGAGTCCTACACCGTCTATTACTAGTCTTGTGTATCTTGCACTCCAAGGCTCCGGGTACGTCGGTGATTCCAACCGTAGCCTTCCTTTATCCGGCATGGGCCTCCCTTCTGGATCCATCTAACTGGGCCGCCCAGCAGGCCATAGGCCATGCTACCAACTGTGGGCCACCCGGGTTATCCGGATAGGAGACATGCTATGAGGATACCCATATAGCATATCCCCAACATTCCATGCCTGTTTTTTTTAACTCGACTAATCCACTGCATGTCTAGATAGCTATGCCATCCCATGCCTTAGGGCATCTCCAACGGACCGACGCAAAACCGCGATCCAAACGATTAGTTTGTCTAGATAAGGCTATCAATGGATAGAATTTAAGTTGCAGCCTAGCCTATCTGGCCAGGACGTGCAGCGGGGTTAACCATCCTGTCCGTCAAGGGCATATTTTGGCCATCATTGTGTTCACCGGTGTCAATGACGGTGTGTTTTGCATCTCCTTCCTGTCACCCCGCTGTTTCCCGCTCTTGTTCATGCTGCCAGGCCAGTTTCCGCGCTTCTAAAAGTTTCTCGCTGCATCCAACTGCAGGCAATAAAAGGAGAGGACAGCGGCGGTGGATTCCCCATATCCTTCCAAAGGCCACCATGCCTGGCCTCCGTCTTCTGCCCCCTGACGCTCGCATCAGAGGGGGACGCGGCCGGACCAGTGGGTTACCCAAGCGGGGCAAGGGCGGGCACGACCGTTCGAGGTGCCACGCGGTAGGACCACCGGCGAGCGCTTCTCACGCGACATCCACGACATCATCATGTTGTGGGAGTTCCAACGACGACAAGGACTCGAACAAGAGCTCGATGAGGTCATGGACGCGGCGCGCACCAATCCCCGCGACGCGGCCTTGCGTGTCCGCATCATGCAAGTATGGGAGGAGCTAGAGACGCAGAGAGCGGCGGTCTACTGCTCTTTGCAGGAAGATTGGAGTCTTGTTCCCTAGCCGCCGCCAGCGCTGTAGCCAACTCTAGTTAGGTTGTTGCATCCGCCACCAGCATCGTGGCCAACGCCCCACATGTAAATATGTAACTACTAATGGAGGTTTTTCATTACAAACAGTACCGCCGCGCTTGTTTCATCGAACGTTGCGTACATAGTTCGAAGAAACAAAGCGGTAGAACATAAGATAAAGGAGGAAATCATGCTTCTCCTTGTCCGAGCAATGTATGCTTGTAGATCGAAGGCCGCACTTGTTTGATCGACGTTGCATACATAGTTTAAACAAACTAGGGGATTAACTCAGATGCTGGGTGCGGGCGCGGGCTGTCATGTTCGAGCAATATATTGTTGGATTCCCGGCAGGATGCATGGCCACCGAGGTAGGGATGTAAATGGCAGCGGCCGCAAGTCCCGTTTATTGAACTCGTTAGTTCAATTCTCTGAAAAAGACAAATTTTATTGAATTAGAGTATTGATAAATAATATTATACAGGATTAAATGGCGCGCACATTCCTACGCCAAGAGTGACCGCGCGGTACAGATGATTCGTTGGCAGAGAGGAACGTCGCGTGCACGGCCACACGCGCCGGCGTCCTCGGAGGCTTGGACACGACACGTCTCCGCGGCCGACGGCGCCGTCGACGTCGCTGCTGGGCCGCATGGATCTCATCTCCGTCTCTGCAAATTGCGGCCGCCGCGTTCCGGAAGCAGGCAAGCATAAACGGCAGTGATTTTTCATGGCCGGACACTTGAGCCGGGATCCACCGGAATGCACCGATGATGGCGAGTGGCTACCCGGCGCAAAACGATCCGGCCGCAGCCCGCAGGCGTGCGTGTACCGGTAGATCGCACGACGGCCGTCACGTCAGGGATCAGTTCTTCGTACGGACCGCGTGGTCTGAAGTGGCACGTACCGTGAAAAGTGGTCCGGGCCCTGCTTCGAATAATTTCGCTGTCGCACTCGCACGCATATATATATCCACCAAAATCAGGTGAAATCTGGGATGGAGGTGCTCTCGGGGCTACGCGCGCCACGATTTCCAGGTCACCTCGCCTGGATTTTTTTACAAATATGACTTCCTGCAAATTCTTATTGCCAAAACTAACCTCTTCTCAACTCTATTGCCAAAAATGACCTGGCGGAAGGAGGAAAAGGTGCCGCGTGTAACATTCCGCCACAGCGGCTGCCGGAGCTAACCTCCCGCCAGCAAGAATGGCGACAGTGACATACCGCCAGGGCCATGGGCGGATGGTGGCTTCTAAGTGTCATGAGAACAACTCCCAATCGCATGCACTGATTAAGCTTTATTGATGATGGCGAGCAGGAGACCTGCGGTGCCCTTGTGGCAGCTCTAGTGTATTTTGAAAGAAATAAGTTCTAGGTAGGTGCCTATCATAGTTATGTACTACTAGCGGTTAATTAGACTGAGGCCAAACACAAGATAGTACGCCTCTATCCTAGACTAATTAGCAAATACATGCTTTAATCAGCTAAAGATGGCAGCCGGATTTCTTCAATCAACGGCCACGTAGCCTTCCGCCCTTGGCAGGGGCGGGATGTCCTTCCCGCCAGTCTCCATGGCGGGAGCTTAGCTCCGCCAGCTGCTGTGGCGGGATGTTACACGTGTAACCTTTTTCTCTTTCCGCCAGGTTATTTTTGACAATAGAGTTGAGATGGGGTCAGTTTTAGCGATGGAAATTTAGAGGGGGTCATATTTGTAAAAAAATCCCTCGCCTGCTGCTGCTTTCCGCTGACATGACTGGCGCCTTAGCTATTGGCGCACGCACATACTAGCGGCCTAGCCAGGCATCGTCCTCTGGCTATAGCTCGCTAGCCTCGTGCGTCGTGTCATCGATCAGAAAATATATGCCGCGAGAATAATCAGACCTAGCTAGCTGCAGCGCTATATATGGACCTAGCTAGGCTCAGGCCGGATTGTTGAAGAATAATCGTACGTACGTACGTACAGGATAGCGCCCCTCGATCATATTCGAGCTGTACAGATTTGTGTCCACAGAAGCCTGCCCCTGCCTGCACGCGCGCGTTACGTACGGAGCAGATTTTTCAGGTCATGCGGAGGAGGCTACAGTCCAACGGTAGGGAGCACACCGGCCGATAATGGTTTCCACGTACGTACGACACGCACGGGCACAACGCACTGGAAAGCAAGCAGGCGCACGCTCAAGGCTCAAGTACAAGCCGAGCCGACCGATCACACGTCGCTGCCCTTGTCCTTGTCCGGCGACATGTCGGGACAATCCTTTCGGCCGCGGCCCGGCACATGGATGGATGCCACGCTCGCTCTCGCCGGCCGCTAGCGGCTAGCCCCGCCCGTTTATTCCCACTCCGGCCCCGCTGATCGCTCGGTCCATCCGCCGGCGGCGGTCCCCGCACGACACAGATCCGGTCCTCCCGACCATAGCCAGCTAGCGCTATCTATCGTTCGGTACGCACCATGCACGAGCGGGTCGAGAACGTGCCTACGTGCGTGCGTGCGTACAGCTCTCGCGAGGCGAGTCGGTCGGCTAATAATTACGGGGATATTTTGTCACTCCGGCCGATAGATCGAAAGGCTTGTGGGTTTTCGAGATCGTTGCATGCACCACATGCCGTGGACATGTTGTACTCCGGCCCGTTGTGCTGGCGTGTCTCCCACTCACAGCCGTAGCACGTAGCGCAATTGCAAGTGGTACCGACTCTCTCGTCACTGTCCCAGCAGTTGGAAAGCTAGCCATGGACAAAAAATCGCCAAGTCATTTTGGTTAGTTTTATTCAGTGAACCGGTGACCAGAAATGGAAGTGTGGCGAGATGACTAGGCTAGAGAGAAAGCTCGAAATGGCTAGACAACGGGTTAAAAAGATGGGTAGTGACTATGTGAGGGGACGATGTGTGTGCGGTCCTACTTGGTTGAAGAATTGCAGGTACGAAGCACCGTCCCGCTCTTCCCAAACCGAGAAGAGAGCAGACATTTTCCTCTGCCCAATGCGAAGGCGAAACCTGTTTCCATTCCAATCTGGCTGGTGGTGGAGTTGGAGGATGTACTCCTACTACGAAAACTGCAAGTATATCCGCAAGAACTGCTTTAATCTTGGGTGCCCATATGCGCCATCCCTTATTCGTCCTGCTCTACCCGCATACATATATAGAAGAGAAACAGATAAACATCAACCTGCTCTGCCCCAAACATGGAAGAAAGCAGATAAATATGGCCCTGATCTTCCCAGATGGTAGGTTCGAGACATCATCCCATTCTGCCCAAACAGAGCGGATGCCAAATCCAAACCTGCTGCAGTGCATATGTTTCCTTTCCAAGCTGGAGAGCAGTGGCGTGCATTTGCAGAGTCCGCAACACCAATTCAGCACTGCGGAACCTCGTCTAATTTTTCATTCTTTTTTTCTTTTCACAAACTGAACCAAATAACGAAGGAAAAACGGACAGGAGGCTTTTTTTTTTTTTTGAACAGAGGTTAGGTGCTGACGCATCCAAATATATTGCAGCTCAAAAACATTGTACATCGAGTATTACAAACCCAAGTTGCCTTATCTTATCGATAGCAGCAAGCACTGGGCATAACTGATTGTTATGAGCTGGGTTCCTACAAAAACAGATAGACTCAGATCCAACTGATCTTCTTGCCTGTTGTGCACAATTGTGAGCTACTCCATTGATTTCTCTTTTGATATGGTAGATGGAGCCTATAAGAGGGAGAACCAGCTTCTGATATTCAATTGCTTGTCTTCTTATTCCCCCAAGTCATGTTAATATCTGATGCTCCTTTAGCCGTTGCTGCCTTTGCCAGAGATAAATTGTCTGTGAAAAATACAGGACTTGCAAGATTCATAGCATCAGCAAAGTTTGCAGCAAGGATTAAAGCCTGGGCTTCAGCCTGCAAAGGAGAGGGCACATCTTTTTTTGAAGCTAAAATGAAAATATCAGTTCTTTCTTCACCCTGCAAAGATTTGGAAGAGTAAATGCCAACTCCAGCCGTATCAGTTCAAGATCCAGGTTGCTTCCTCCAGACTGCATCTATGTAAATCTTTGGGCCTGTAAAATGAAAATCAGTAGGAACTGAAACTCCCAAGAGTTCCTTTGGAGAGTGAGGGGATTTTATTAGATCTTCAGTTTCCAGATCCTTGAGAAGTGCAGCAGTGTGCATTGGTACCTGTTGAGGAGAGGTCTTTTTCCTGCAAAACAGCTGATTATTCCTGGCCTTCCAGACACACCAAAGAAAGGTAAAGATATAATTTAAATTAGCAGAAGGGTGGTTCTGATTTAGCAAATTCACAATGATTTGTGAAATATCAGAAGTATTTCTGGTTAAGATTTCACTTTTTATGAAACAAGGGGGAAGCAGCCAAGCTTCACTTTTTATGAAACGGACAGGAGGCTGAGTCCTGCGTTCAGATGTGTAGGGGGGACTAATTTTCGGCTTCCTGCAGAAGCTCTCCTAGAAGCTACCCTCTCTCAGCTTCTCCGAGAAGCCCGACTCCTAAATTCATTTTTGCTTCTAAACTAGTATTGGAAAAACTAATTTAGAAGTATAAACAAATTTTGAAGATGGGCTTCTCGGAGAAGCTGGGAGATGGCAACTTCCTGAAGAAGCTCTTCTAGAAGCTGAAAAGAAGTGGGCCTAGGTAGACAGCCAGCTCCACGGAACAGCGAGAGGGTAAGCAAGCCCCGGAAGCTTCTTTTCATGCAGTTTACTAGTACACTCCACAACTAGTACTAGTCAATGCTTTGCCGCGGCTTCCTTGTCCCCTGTAACCCCGCATCAGGCGAGCGATCGTGGTCCCTTAATCCAGCTTAACCTTGCCTGTCCCCCAGATCGTACCTGGACTACTCCAATTAGTAGTCAGTCGTTGGGTCCCTTAGAGCATCCGCACTCGTTGGCCGAACCTAGGCCAAATTCAAACCAAATTTTTGCCGGACCGTTTTTAGCCTGGAAATACAGAGTTTCTCACTCGCGTTTCCAGGTGAGTTACCACGTTTGGCTAAATTTAATAAATTTCGGCAAACTTTAGACTTTGGGCGAATATAAGCGGTTTTGGGTGGATATGAGCGAAATTTTGACGAATATGGTCGATATGGACGAACTTTGGGCGAATATGGTCGATATGGATGAACTTTGGGCGAATATAAGCGAATATGGACGGATATAAACGGTGTTGGCCGAATATAGACAAACTTTGGGAGAATATGGTCGATATGAACGAACTTTGGACGAATATGGGCGATATGGACGAACTATGGGCGAATTTTTGGCAAACTTTGGGCGAATATGGGCGGTACAGGCGAACTTTGGACGTATATGGGCAAATTTAGGGCGAACTTTGGGCGAATACGGTCGATATGGACGAACTTTGGGCGATATGGACGAACTTTGGGCGAATATAAGCGAATATGGACGAACTTTGGACGAATATGGGCGAACTTTGCATGAATATGGGCGAATATATGCTTACTGGACGGGTCCACTCGCAGAATTCGCTTCGTCCGACGTTTCCAAGGCGTTCCCGGTATCCTGAGTATGGCCTAGGAAGCCCGGACCAAAGTTCGTCCAAATCCGAACGAAAACAGGTTTCTAGAAACACGACTGGACGAAATTTCGACGTTCGAACATATTTTCGGCGTCCGGATCGACGTCCTGGATTGTTGAGTGGAGATACTCTTAGAGTCAATCTGTCTGTTGTATGCTTGCTGTTCGATTCGCAGCCAAACAAAAAGACTCGTTGCGTGCTGGATGCCGTGTGTGATTGATCTATCTACGTGTATACACAAGCTTGTGTTGTTGAAAGGAATTTAGATTAGCATGCTTGAATCATGATTTGTATGTATACGTAATCCACCTTCATAACGAACTAGAAATAAATCCGACTGCGTATGGGTAAATTGTCGAGACTAAGTAATCAAATGGATTCAACTGAATTAATACTCCATCGAGTACAATCTCGGCCTCGCAGTTCCCCACTAGTGCCGAACTGCTGAAATGTGTATTTTCCGGGGTACTATTTAGATCTTTGATCCTTATCATGCACAGGGGTGGACCCAGCCAAAAAATTATGTGGGACAGTTTAGATGAGTGGGGGCATTCCTAGTATAATTTAACCATTTTCCTTCAAATATGAATGAAATACACAAGAATTTAAAAAATTTACAATAATTTTAGCAAAAAAGATAGCGACAACTTTGGCTTATAAGTCAAAAGCCAAGCCAAAATCCAAAAAAGGAAACCAAACACCAAGAATTGTAGAAAAGCGTTTGCAATTACTTTAGCAAAAAAATTTAAGGTAATTCAGCTCTTAAACATGCTATTTATGTAAAAAAGATTTAGAAACAACTAATTCATTTCAAATCAATACTTATACAACATCTTCAGCACTCAGGGGCATTTCCGGCATTTCACATCTAAAACCAACATCAACCGCCGTCAGAAGCACTCCTGCCAAACATCAAATCTCTACTTTCAACAGTTGCTTCCTACAGCTGATTTTTGACAGCTGCTTTTTCACAGCTACTTCTCACCTGCGGCAGCCCAAACAAACAGACCCTTAACCCAAGTGCGCCTGACGGCATGGCAGAGGCCACAAGATTTAGGTCCTTTGTCGCATCCTGGATTTCTGGCCGGTCCGATTCATACTATGTGACATTCATCTAGGAGAAAGAGAGATCGATATCGTAGGCCACATGAATTTTCCGTACCAGCAAGTTGCAGAGGATTTAATTCTTTTTCATCAGTCGCGGGAAACAGTCAGTCAGTCAGTCAGTCAGTCAACTAATTCACGGCGCTAAATAAAAGGCGCCAAATCAACCTAAAAAGCAAAGGCGGTCGCGGCTGTCTGACTTGCGACGATGCCGGATGACAGCGCCCACTAATTCTTTTTTCTTTTCTCAACGGGGAAATTGACAGCGAATTAGTACCAGTCAATCAGCTTAAGGCGGGTATTTCTACCCCCTTGGAGTTTGGGATGTGAGGGGATTTGGTGAATCCCTCCTTTTCACCCAATACTCACATTTCCCATAATTTCCCCATATTTCCCAATCCACTCTGTTTACTTCGATTTTGGGGAATGGGAGAGGATTGTGAAGTATTGAGCTTGATAAGAAAAACTAAAACTTTACCTCTACATGGACATAGTGGCTCAAATACAAATCAAATCTTTGCACTAAATATATGAAATCTATTCAATCTTTGGACTGAATGAATTTGCACAGAGCTTAAACATATACTTTCGTGGATTTTAAATATACCCAACAAGCAAAACAAGTTATGCATTTATAAAACATTATTACAACCCCGGTCATAGGCACATTTGTAACTTCAAAATATTGATCGAACATCCAAACACTTTTTTGCCTTGACAACGAGACAAGAGCACCCCTAAACATTCCTAGCCTTGCCTAGCATCATCCTGAAAAAAGAATGGGAAACTGAAACCATCATTCTCAGACATAGTGCGCCGAAAGAAACATCAAGATAGAAAAAAGTTGCTCTCAGTTTGTATGGTATAGTGCACCCAGAGAAACTACTGTAGGGTTTCGTAGCATGGAAAACAAAAATTTTCTATCGCATACAAACAAACAAGCCAAGATCTATCTACTAGATTGTAGCAACAAGTCGATGGAATAACTCATCCTCGAAGATTCCAAAGTGTTTAACGAGAGCAGATTCTCGTGGGTGATGTAGTCGTACTCTTGCCGATCTCAAGATCGCGTAGACGATCCTTCCGGCGCTGCGTTCCGGCAGCGCTCCCGCAGTCGGTCACACGTTCGGTACTCGACGAAGACCTTCCTCTCCCTTGTTCCAGCAGGCAGCGGAGGTTGTAGCACTCTCCTCGCGATTCCGGCAGCACAACGGCGTGGTACCGGAAGTAGAGGGGAGATCTCGCAGGGCTTCGCCTTAAGCCGGAGCGAGTATGGTGGACTATGAGAGAGCCCTCGGTGATCTAGGGTTTAGACACACCAAGGAGGGGGCGAGGCCGGCGGCTAGGGTTTGACCTAGGCGGCGGCGGCGAGTTTCCCTAGGCCGGCGGCGGCTATAGAGGGCGGCGGCGGCTAGGAGCTAGGGTTTTGGGTGGAGATCTTGTGTACTAGGAGGGGCAGCCCTGCCCCTCCTTATATAGGTGGAGGGGGCGCGCCAGGGGAGGGGAGTCCCTCCCCAACTCGGTTTCCCAAGTGGGCCGGCGGTGGAGGGGAGGAACTCCTCCCCAAGTAGGTTTCCTACTTCCCCTCCACCTTCCAAAATAGCCGTTTGACTTTTCAAATTGGCGTTTGACTTTTCAAACTAGGATTTGATTAAACCCTTTATTTTGTTCAGCGATGACACCTAGTACATGATGCAATCATTCCAACTTGGTATGACACATTCATGTACCCTTCCCCTCTAGAGTGCCGGACATTCCGGAACCTTCTAGAACATTTCGGATGAAAACACCGGAACCATTCTCCAACCCCGAAACAGGACTTTCCTTATATGAATCTTATTCTCCGGACCATTCTGGATCTCCTCGTGATATCCCGGATCCCATCCGAGACTCCGAACAACATTCGGTCTCTTACTCATCATTCCATAACTACTCAAACAACGTCGAATCCTTAAGTGTGTCTCCCTACGGTTCGTGAATTATGCGGACATGATCGAGACACTTCTCCGAACAATAACTAATAGAGGAATCTGGAAATTCATATGACTCCCACATATTTCTATGATTACTTTGCGATCGAATGAACCACTTACATACGATACCAATTTCCCTTTGTCTCACGATAGTTTACTTATCCGAGGTTATGATCGTCGGTATCTCTGCATACCTAGTTCGACCTCGTTACTGATAAGTACTCTTTTCTCGTTCCCGTGATATGTTATCCCTTGTGAGCCAGTCACATGCTTGCAAGCTAATTGGATGACATTCCACCGAGAGGGCCCAGAGTATATCTATCCGTCATATGGATGGACAAATCCCACTCTTGATCCATGTGTCTCAACCAATACTTTCTGAACACTCAATGCCACCTTTATATCCACCCATTTACGGTGTGGTGTTTGATGTCATCAAAGCATCCTTCCGATGAAGGTGATATGCATGATCTCATGGTCGAAGGAATTAGGTTACTATGTATCAGAAAGCATATAGCAATTGAACTATTAAAATGACTTGATCTTTATTCTACGCTTATCTATAGGAGTATGTCCACCATATCATTCTCCTAACGATATGATCTTGTTGTTAATAACATCTCAATGTTCATGATAGGGAAACCACAATCACTTATTAACCAACAAGCTAGTATTATAAAGAGGCTTTACTAGGACTCTATTTCAGTTTACAAATCACACAAGTATTAATGTTTCCTTGTTAATACTATTATAGCATGAATGTAAACATTTATCATAAACACAAAGATATAATAATAACTATATTTATTATTGCCTCTAGGGCATATCTCCAACAGTCTCCCACTTGCACTAGAGTCATCTAATCTAGATTACATGGTAATATACCGAACACCCATGGCAGTTTGGTGCTGGTCATGTTTTGCCCTCGGGAGAGGTTTAGTCAATGGATCTGCCACATTCAGATCTGTGTGTACTTTGCAAATCTTTATGTCCCCATCTTCGACATGTTCTCGAATAGCGTGAAAACGTAGCTTGATGTGCTTCAGCTTCTTGTGTGACCTTGGTTCTTGTGCATTGGCTATGGCGCCCATGTTATCACAGTAGATAGACATTGGGTCCAGCGCACTTGGAACCACACCCAGCTCTGTAATGAACTCTTTCATCCATATCGCTTCTTGTGAAGCCTCCGAAGCAGCCATGTATTCCGATTCAGTTGAAGATCTCGCCACAACGCTTTGCTTTGCACTCCTCCAGCTAACTGCTGCACCATTCAAAGTAAATATGTATCCAGATTGTGATTTAGAATCATCCGGATCGGTGTTCCAACTAGCATCGGTGTAACCATTAACAACGAGTTGTTCATCACCTCCATAAGAAAGAACCATATCCTTAGTTCTTCTCAAGTACTTAAGGATGTTTTTGACCGCTGTCCAATGATCCACTCCTGGATCACTTTGATATCTGCTAGTTAAACTAACAGCATGTGCAATGTCGGGTCTAGTACATTGCATGGCATACATTAGAGATCCTATGGCTGAGGCATAGGGAGTCTTACTCATCCTTTCTCTATCTTCTGCCATTGTCGGACTTTGAGTTTTACTCAAGGTCGTATTGGGCAACATGGGCAAGAACCCTTTCTTGCTATCTTCCATTCCAAACCTCTTTAGAACTTTGTCCAAATATGTACTTTGTGACAATGATATTAGGCGTCTCGATCTATCTCTATAAATCTTTATGCCTAATATGTAAGCTGCTTCGCCAAGATCCTTCATTGAAAAACTATTATTCAAATATTCCTTGACACTATTAAGAAGGTCTACATCATTCCCAATCAACAATATGTCATCTACATATAGTATTAAGAATGCTACAGATCTCCCACTCACTTTCTTGTAAATACAAGCTTCTCCATAAGTTTGTATAAAACCAAAACTTTTGATTACCTTATGAAAACGCTGATTCCAACTCCGGGATGCTTGCTTCAATCCATAGATGGACCGTTGAAGTTTGCATACCTTGTTAGCATCTTTAGGATCGACAAAACCTTTGGGTTGCATCATATACAACTCTTCATCAATGTCTCCATTGAGGAATGCTGTTTTGACATCCATCTGCCATATCTCATAATCATAATATGCAGCGATTGCTAACATAATCCTCACAGACTTTATCTTCGCTACCGGTGAGAACGTCTCATCGTAGTCAACTCCTTGAATTTGTCGAAACCCTTTTGCAACAAGTCGAGCTTTATAGACAGTAACATTACCATCAGCATCTGTTTTCTTCTTGAAATTCCATTTATTCTCGACAGCCTTCCGGCCATCCGGTAAGTCCACCAAAGTCCATACTTGGTTTTCGTACATGGATCCAATCTCGGATTTCATGGCTTCTTGCCATTTATTGGAATCTGGGCTCATCATCGCTTCCTCATATGTCGCAGGCTCATCGGTGTTGTCCACCAACATGACACTCATAACGGGATCATACCAATCAGGAGTGGTACGAGTTCTCATTGACCTGCGAGGCTCTGTAGCAACTACAACCGAAGTTTCATGATCATCATCATTAGCTTCCTCTCTTCTTGGTGCAGGCACCACAGGAACTTCTTCCGGTGCTGCGCTACTCGCAATTTCGAGAGAAGGTTCGACAACCTCGTCGAGTTCTACTTTCCTTCCAGTCACTCCTTTCCAGAGAAATTCCTTCTCTAGAAAGGATCCATTCTTGGAAACAAAGATTTTGCCCTCGGATTTATGATAGAAGGTATACCCAATAGTTTCCTTCGGGTATCCTATGAAGACGCATTTTTCCGCTTTGGGTTCAAGCTTGTCCGGCTGTAACTTCTTTACATAGGCTTCGCAACCCCAAACTTTAAGGAACGACAATTTAGGTTTCTTCCCAAACCATAATTCATACGGTGTTGTTTCAACGGATTTAGATGGTGCCCTATTTAAAGTGAATGCGGCTGTTTCTAATGCATAACCCCAAAATGATAGCGGTAAATCTGTAAGTGACATCATAGAACGAACCATATCTAAGAGAGTTCGATTACGACGTTCGGACACACCATTACGTTGTGGTGTTCCCGGCGGTGTCAATTGTGAAAGTATTCTGCATTTCTTAAAATGCTCGCCAAACTCGTAACTTAGATATTCACCTCCACGATCAGAACGTAGAAATCTAATCTTCTTGTTACGTTGATTCTCTACCTCACTTTGAAACTCCTTAAACTTCTCGAAAGTTTCAGACTTATGTTTCATGAAATAGATATACCCATATCTACTCAAGTCATCCGTGAAGGTAAGAACATAACGATAACCACCGCGCGATGCTACACTCATTGGACCACACACATCGGTATGTATGATTTCCAATAAGTCCGTAGCTCGCTCCATCATACCAGAAAATGGAGTCTTAGTCATTTTACCCATCAGACATGCTTCGCATCTATCAAGTGATTCGAAATCAAGTGATTCAAGAAGTCCATCGGAATGGAGTTTCTTCATACGCTTCACTCCAATGTGACCAAGACGACAGTGCCACATATAGGTCGAGTTATCGCTCGATTTCAAACGTTTAGCCTCAATGTTATTAATATGTGTATTTCCACTATCGAGATTCAATAAGAATAGACCATCTATCAAAGGTGCATGTGCATAAAACATATTACTCATATAAATCGAACAACCATTATTCTTGGACTTAAACAAGTAACCGTCTCGCAATAAACAAGATCTCGATATAATGTTCATGCTTAACGCAGGCACCAAATAACAATTATTTAAGTATAAAACTAATCTCGATGGTAGATGAAGGGGTAGCGTGTCGACCGCGATCACATCAACCTTTGATCCGTTTCCCACGCGCATCGTCACCTTGTTCTTCGCTAGCTTCCGTTTATTCTGCAGCACCTGTTTCGAGTTACAAATATGAGCAACTGAACCAATATCAAATACCCAGGCACTACTACGAGTACTACTGAGATACACATCAATAACATGTATATCAGATATACCTTTCTTCTTGATGTTGTCGTTCTTCAAATCCGCCAAGTAATTTGGGCAATTCCGCTTCCAGTGACCTTCTCCCTTGCAGTAAAAGCACTCAGTATCAGGCTTAGGTCCAGCCTTGGTCTTCTTCGTCGGCGCGGTAACTTTCTTACCACCATTCTTGAAGTGTCCCTTTTGCTTAGACTTGCCTTTCTTGAATTTGGTGGTCTTATTGACCATCAACACTTGGTGCTCTTTCTTGATCTCCACTTCTGCAGATTTCAACATGGCAAAGAGTTCTGGCAACTGCTTGTTCATGTTTTTCATATTGTAGTTCATCACAAAGTTCTTGTAAATTGGTGGTAGTGATTGGAGGACACGATAAATCCCCAAAGCATTAGGAATCACTATACCCAAGCTTTGAAGTTTGTTTGTGTGCCCAGACATCTTAAGCACACGCTCACTGACGGAGCTGCCCTCCTCCATCTTGCAGTTAAAGAACTTTTCAGAAGCCTCATAGCTCTCAATTGTCGCGTGAGTCTCAAAGATCAATTTGAGATCACGGACAATATCATGTGGGTCTGAATTCTCAAACCTTTTCTGAAGCTCCGATTCTAAACCATACAAGATAGCACGCTGAACTATGGAGTACTGAGTCTTCCGAGCGAGGTAAACATTCTTTACTTCATCGGTAGCAGTAGCTGCAGGTGGGTCACCTAGCGGTGCATCCAGCACATAGGTCAAATTACCAGCTGTGAGGACAATCCTCAAATTGCGGAACCAATCCGCGAAGTTGCTTCCATTGTTTTTCAACTTTTCTTTCTCTAGGAACGCATTAAAATTGATGGTAGGGGCCGCCATTGATCTACAACATATTTGCAATAGTTTAGACTAAGTTTATGACAAATTGAGTTCTAATTAATAGTTAAATTAATCTAGGTGAACTCCCACTCAGAACAATATCCCTCACATTGTTTTAGTGATCACACGAACCAAATCCACCACATCAACACCGATCATCACGAGAGTTGATGTAGTTTCAATGGCGAACAATCGACATGTTCATCATATCTACTATATGATTCATGCTTTACCTTTCGGTGATCCGTGTTCCGAGACCATGTCTGTACATGCTAGGCTCGTCAAGATAAAACCTTAGCTTCCGCATGAGCAAATCTGGCTTGCTCACGTTGTATATACTTGCAGAATCTAACACACCCGATCATCACGTGGTGCTTCGAAACAACAAGCTTTAGCAACGGTGATTACTAAGGGTGAACACTTTAGAACTTGAAATTCATGTGCATGAGGGATCATCTTATAATGCTACCGTCGTTAACTAAGCAATACAAGATGCATAAAGGATTAACATCACATGCAATTCATAATATGTGATATGATATGGCCTTTCTTCTTTGTGCTTCCGATCTCCATCTTCAAGCACGAACATGATCTCCATCATCACCGGCATTGCATCAAGGTCAATGATGCTTCTCCATGGTTGTCGTCCACCGGCTTCAACTATTACAACTACTTTGAATAGACACGCGGATCTTAACATAAATTAAAGACAACCATATGGCTCCTGCCGGTTGCCAACTTACAATAAGGAACATTGCATACATCAACTATAATCACAATCATGGCCATATCACATCACTGCACACCCATGCAAAACAAAGTTAGACGCCTCTACTTTCTTTGCATGTTTTACGTGGTTTGGGGCTTTCAATAAGTGTCGTTCTAACTTACGAACAAGAACCACAACATTGATACTAGAATTGTCAATCACCCGTTGTAAATTGAATCTTAACTATGCTGGGAGAACCAGGCACCCGCAAAGCCACTTATGCAATACAAGTTGCATGTCAAGCGTGGAGCAAGTCTCATGAACGATGTCATGTAAGGTTAGCCCGGGCCGCTTCATCCCAACATCCCGCAAGACGCAAAGTACACAAGAAGCAATCGACAATAAAAGCATCAACGCCCACAATGACCATTGTGTTCTACTCGTGCAACAGATCTACATATAGACACGGCTCTGATACCACTGTAGGGTTTCGTAGCATGGAAAACAAAAAAATTCTATCGCATACAAACAAACAAGCAAAGATCTATCTACTAGATTGTAACAACAAGTCGATGGAATAACTCACCCTCGAAGATTCCAAAGTGTTTAACGAGAGGAGATTCTCGTGGGTGATGTAGTCGTACTCTTGCCGATCTCAAGATCGCGTAGACGATCCTTATGGCGCTGCGTTCCGGCAGCGCTCCCGCAGTCGGTCACACGTTCGGTACTCGACGAAGACCTTCCTCTCCCTTGTTCCAGTAGGCAGCGGAGGTTGTAGCACTCTCATCGTAATTCCGGCAGCACAACGGCGTGGTACCGGAAGTAGAGGGGAGATCTCGCAGGGCTTCGCCTTAAGCCGGAGCGAGTATGGTGGACTATGAGAGAGCCCTCGGTGATCTAGGGTTTAGACACACCAAGGAGGGGGCGAGGCCGGAGGCTAGGGTTTGACCTAGGCGGCGGCGGCGAGTTGCCCTAGGCCAGCGGCGGCTATAGAGGGCGGCGGCGGCTAGGAGCTAGGGTTTTGGGTGGAGATCTTGTGTACTAGGAGGGGCAGCCCTGCCCCTCCTTATATAGGTGGAGGGGGCACGCCAGGGGAGGGGAGTCCATCCCCAACTCGGTTTCCCAAGTGAGCCGGCGGTGGAGGGGAGGAACTCCTCCCCAAGTAGGTTTCCTACTTCCCCTCCACCTTCCAAAATAGCTGTTTGACTTTTCAAATTGGCGTTTGACTTTTCAAACTAGGATTTGATTAAACCCTTTATTTTGTTCAGCGATGACACCTAGTACATGATGCAGTCATTCCAACTTGGTATGACACATTCATGTACCCTTCCCCTCCTGAGTGTCGGATATTCCGGAACCTTCTAGAACATTCCTGATGAAAACACCGGAACCATTCTCCAACCCCCAAACAGGACTTTCCTTATATGAATCTTATTCTCCGGACCATTCCGGATCTCCTCGTGATATCCCGGATCCCATCCGAGACTCCGAACAACATTCGGTCTCTTACTCATCATTCCATAACTACTCAAACAACGTTGAATCCTTAAGTGTGTCTCCCTACGGTTCGTGAATTATGCGGACATGATCGAGACACTTCTCCGAACAATAACCAATAGAGGAATCTGGAAATTCATATGGCTCCCACATATTTCTACGATTACTTTGCGATCGAATGAACCACTTACATACGATACCAATTTCCCTTTGTCTCACGATAGTTTACTTATCCGAGGTTATGATCGTCGGTATCTACCTAGTTCAACCTCGTTACTGATAAGTACTCTTTTCTTGTTCCCATGATATGTGATCCCTTGTGAGCCAGTCACATGCTTGCAAGCTAATTGGATGACATTCCACCGAGAGGGCCCAGAGTATATCTATCCGTCATATGGATGGACAAATCCCACTCTTGATCCATGTGTCTCAACCAATACTTTCCGAACACCCAATGCCACCTTTATAGCCACCCAGTTACGGTGTGGTGTTTGATGTCATCAAAGCATCCTTCCGGTGAAGGTGATATGCATGATCTCATGGTCGAAGGAATTAGGTTACTATGTATCAGAAAGCATATAGCAATTGAACTATTAAAATGACTTGATCTTTATGCTACGCTTAGCTATAGGAGTATGTCCACCATATCATTCTCCTAACGATATGATCTTGTTGTTAATAACATCTCAATGTTCATGATAGGGAAACCACAATCATTTATTAACCAATAAGCTAGTATTATAAAGAGGCTTTACTAGGGACTCTATTTCAGTTTACAAATCACACAAGTATTAATGTTTCCTTGTTAATACTATTATAGCATGAATGTAAACATTTATCATAAACACAAAAATATAATAATAACTATATTTATTATTGCCTCTAGGGCATATCTCCAACAACTACAACATGTTGTTGGCATAGGATTGCTTGCCTGTCTCCATATGATTGGAGAGACGCGAGTCCACAACAGAATTAAATAGGAAAACAATTCTATACAAACTACTTAAGCATGTCTACTGCATTCTGAATAGTCGTTGCGGGTTACAGCATCATGCAATTGTTCCCGTGGGTCATAACTAAGCTGATGTTTCATATTTTTATGACATAGGTGTGGATCAGTAGCTTTATTTATGAATGTCAAATATAGAGTTCTACATGAATAGACCAGAGCACATACTAGTCATCTGTATACCACTGCCAGACTCCCAAGTCAGTACTGCCAGTTTAATTCTTTCTATTTGCACACTTCACTCAGTTCAAACAAATAAGCAAGAAAACATACACAAGGTACAGATCCGTTGTATGCTATCAGGAATAGACTTAAGTGTACTCTCATTTCAGAGATGTTTCAATTGTTCAGTTAACAAAAAAAATGTATACTACGGGAGTGGAGTTACTTACAAGGGGCAGGTATCACAAAATAGATCAAGGTTAATATCAAATATAGAAAATGGTTAAAACCAATATGGGAAGAAGGTATGGTTTGGTTTCGATAGAAAAAGTGTACGTGTATGCATTGATACTAATTAGCTACAGTGATACTAAATCATATTGCACCAGTAGTAAAATAATGAACTTCCATGCAGAAGATGTGCAGCTACACCAAAAGAGGTTCGGGAATAGCATTCCATACAGTAAACATAAATGAGATGGTCAATAAGCCCTAGTATTGCAGTATTATATACATGACACTACTACATATTACTACGATATTGTATAGGAATTCAAGATATTCACTATATATTTTGGGAAGGAAACGAAGGGTTACCTCAAGGTAACTCTTGCAGTTCACCACGGAGCCACATGATAGCCAACTCCTCGTCTTGAGCAGGCCAACTCTGGTGCATTGACAAGATCACCAAACAATAGACCAGTCTGCTCTACATCACTTAATGGAAAGATCATAAAGCACTAAGATAATCAAGATACTAGGCTTTAAGGCTTGACCATTACCAATTTCTTTTTATCTCACCTAGCATGGTCAGCTACACCAAAAAAGTTTTAGGAATAGCATTCTAGACAGTGAACATATATTAGACAAAAATAATACAGCCATCAGTGATTTCCACTCAACCTTGAATTTGCATATCCTGAACTCAACTATGTTGTGCAGCATTGATATAACAAAGAGCGTTTCTTGGAATGTCTTGTTGCACATGAACCATTCCTTCTTGAGACTAACATAATCTGAACAGATCAAGCACAAGGCGCTGAACTTCTACTAAGCTTTTCTTAATAAATGCATATGTCGTGCACATATCTATGATAGTACTACATTTCTAACAGATAGGCTGGTTCTAACTCACGAGAATGTAGAGTTTGCCGTCAAACCGTCTGGTGGCTTCGCTGACTAGCCCTTGGCCTCCCACTCCTATAGAACACCATGAACATCTACTGGTGGTACTTCACGTTCGTGCAGGGGGTCGTCTACCTAGGCACCATGAACAACTGTTGTCCCCTCTGCCCCTCCTTGCGAAGCAGATGGTGAACCCATGGCAGACCTGTGTGCGCCTGGCCGCCGTGCTCATTGGATCCAATGGCCTCGCCAAGAATCAGATCGGGGATGATGAGATCGACAGGAGACGGACGGCGGCAACAACAAATCCTAGAAACGAGGGGAGGAGGGGAGGCGCCACGGGAACTAACCGAAGAGAAGGCCCTGCCCTGTTTGATGGAGGCGTATTTCGGCGGCGTCCTCGCCGTCGCCTCCGGTCCGCGCCGTCGCCATCGCCTCTCTTCCCCGACAAAACATGAGGTCTGTGTCGCATGTGGAAATCCCCGGATGTGTTGGGTTCGGTGGAGGGATCTGCGGGTTTGGGCCGGTATAATACTTGCAAATACACTGGAAGTAAACGGGCCTACGGGGAAGATCGGGATTACCGAGTGGGTCAGGAAAATACTCGCCCAATCTAAAAAATACCGGACGAGTAAACGAGGCCTAATAGGTAAAAGGAAAGGCGTGATGTTGCTCCACCCTGATCTAATCGGAATCTTAATTTATCTGTGTTTTTTTAGGAATCGTTGAGAACCTTTCAGCGCACACGGCCAATTTTTTTGGGTGAAAGATACGTGGACGGCCCACACGTTCCGCCCCGATCAGTGGGGCAGAATGGACAAAAATAATCCTTTTTTAAAAGGATTTCACGAAATGATCCATCCGGATAACTATTTCACTGGACTAACCCTTTGCGTAACGCCCAACAGCAAGGCGCTACACTATGCCCCCTACCAGCGTGGCACCGTGTCTGGCCCCTCCCTGGCCCCACCCGGCCGTGTGACGCCCAGGCGCTATGCCCAAAGTGTAGCGCCTATCTGCTAGGCGCTATTCTTTAATGTGTAGTGCCTAGCAGATAGGCGCTACACTTTGGGACTTAACCTGTCGCGCGGCAGCCCCCTTCCCACCCCTCCCCATTCACTCCCAGCTCGACCCAGCCAGGAAGAACAACAAGGAGGCGCCCCCTTCTCCCTTCTCTTCTCCCCCCCTCAAATCTCTCACATTGGAAGCTTCATTTGGTGGATTTGTGCTTCTTCCCGGATGCTAGAGGTACCCTCCCTCATTCCCCTCCGTTTTGACCTCTTGAAATCTTTCATTTTGGTTGGACTTGGCTTGAAACCCTTGAAATTTGATTTGGAGAGAAATGTTTGAAAATTTGTTAGATTCATTGGCCAGTGTTGGGTATAAAGATGTGTATAAAGCATTTAGTTAGGTTTAGGGTTGTTGAAATGTCATTGTTTGGTTTATTGGAATGTTATGGATAGGGTTAGGGCCAGGGTTTGATTATGTAAGAGAGGGTGTTTTTGTTAGCTTTATGGTTTGGTAATGTGTCTAGTATATTTTTGTTTATCTTGTCATGGTTAGTTAATGAACATATTCTCCTATATGTTAGGGATGACAAGAATTGTTCATGTTCATCATGTGGACAAGGATGCCTTTTTGAAAGGCAACATAGAACCGGACCCGGATGAGCTAGATATTGTGTTTGAGCGTAGTCCCACCTATGACGAGGTCTTGGAGCAAGTGAGGTTGATGGTTGGATGCAATTTCAGTCAAAGAAAGCGGATGCCTCTGCATACATACAAAATCGAACATTATGCTTTTTCCAACACAATTGAATCAATAGTGAAAGGATACGGATGTCGCCTAGAGGGGGGGTGAATAGGCGATTAAAACTTTTCCTAGAGTGGCTCAACAAAGGCGGAATAAAACTAGTGTTTACTTTGTTAAGCACAACCTAGAAACAACTAAGGTTCACTTATGTGCACCAACAACTTATGTTAATCAATACAAGCAACAAAGTGATAGCAAGATATACATTACTTCAAGCACGAAGGCTATCACATTGTAAAGTGCATAAGTAAAGAGCTCGGGTATAGAGATAACCGAGGCACGCGAGAACACCGATATTTTACCGAGTTCCTCCCAACATGGAGTACGTCTCGTTTAGAGAGGGGGTGGTATCAAACCACCAACGCCATAAAAGGCCTCCCTTATTCTCCGGTGAATCTCACCCCAATGGGATCGATCCACGCTTCAACTATCGGTGCACTTGTCGGTGGCAACCGGAACCTCTCACAAGGTTGGGGCACAACTCCACAACTTAATTGGAGGCTCCCAACAAATGCCACCAAGGCCACAAACCGTCTAGGGTTCCAAGAACCCAAGAGGGACAAGCTCCAATGAGCACTCAAACCAAATCCTCCAAGGAGAATTCAAACCGATGCACCAAATACAAATGGCAAGAACACCACAAAGATGCTCAAATACCTCACTCTCAAGTTCCAACAAAGCTACTAAAGCTATTGGGGGAACAAGAGATGAGAAATCAAAGAGAGACACAAAATCCCCCAAAATCTAGATCCCCAAAGATACACTCACAAAGAGATGTTTTGGTTTGGTCAAAACATAGATCTAGATCACCTCCAACAACCCCTCAAATATATGCAAGAATCAATGGAGGGGTGTGTAGAAATCAAGGTTAAAGAGTAAAGCAAATGGGGGCAAAGCTTGGACAAGAAAAGGAGGAAGAAGTAACCCTAAATGAAAAAGGGGAAAATCTGTTTAAAGAGACGGGCTGATTCTGCACGTTAGGGCAATTTTTCTGGACGGAAAGGTAGTACCGGTTTGGTCCGGTAACTGCAAATGCCAGGAAAAGGCAGAGCAAGCAGCAGCAGAGCAAGTTCAGGTCAACAGCGCGCGTGAGCGGGACGCGAGGCGGCACCGCGCCAGCTAGCAGCGGCAGCAATGCAGGCGCGCGCGGGGCCCAGCAGCCAGCAACCAGCAGCCAGCAGCGGAAGGTAGCGCGGGTAGAGCAAACGTGCGTGCCCGTGCGATGCAGCAGCTAGCGGCTAGGTACGCGCGCAGCGCGTCAGCCAGCAGCATCAGTAGGGCCCGCGCGGGGCCAGGGAGCAGCTGCGCGCGCGCGTGTCACTGCATTCATGCAGCAGCAGTAGCGGCGCAGCGCCAGCGGCGCAGAGCAGGCGCGCAGCAAGCGAGGCAGCGCGCAGCGCATGGCGGGCCCAGCGCGCAGCGAGCCTGCAGCCGCGCGGGCAGGCGCGCGCGCGTGCAAGAGCGCAGCAGCAGCTCGGGTCAACGCAGCCGAAGCGAGCTAGCAAACGAATCTGGATCTGGAAAATATCTGGGTAAGAAAAACTGGGCCGGCCGGTACTACCGAAAAAGGTACCTAGCTAGGCAGAAATAAAACGGGTCGTTTTTAGGCCCGGGTGGTAGTACCGGCCCGTCCGGGCGGTACTACCACTCGGCCCAGAAAACAGACCGACAGGCAAATATTCAAACGGCAATAACTTTTGACTGGAAGCTCCGATTGACCCGATTCAAATTGCGTTGCAAATATTGATTATCACCAAATAAGAAAGTATCAAGTAGAATAATATGATATACCTCACTTGGTGAGAAACCGAAAAGCCGCATAAATCAAAATCGCAACAAGATACAAATGGGAGATCCTATTTTAATAAACAAGAGCTTGTTATGGAGATTACCACAAGCTCTATATCCTCACATGGATAAGACCAAAATAACCACCAAATACGATGATGCAAGTATGCAAAGGTTTGAGCTCTCTCCGAATGATGTGACCGAATTACTCATATGAGAGCCCCTCTTGATAGTACGGCTATCTATCCTAAACCCGGTCTCACACATACAACGTGAGACCGGCAAAAGGAAAAACCTATCAAGATTATACCTTTGCCTTGAGCATTCCACTTGAGCTCGATGTAGACGACCTTGCCCTTCTCAAGATGGAACGCCTTCCTTAATTCCTCATCATCGACCTCGCATATTGAGCTTGCCCAACATATCTTCTTTGCATTTCATCGACCTTGAAGCCAACACATGCTCCAAGCGATGCCAATGGACAAATCCTACAAGTATAACTTAATACACACATTAGTCCATAAAGATTGTCATTAATTACCAAAACCACACATGGGGGCCCAACATGTTATTTCAATCTCCCCCTATCTGCTAGGCGCTATGCTCTAATGTGTAATGCCTAGCAAATAGGCGCTACACTTTGGGACTTAACCTGTCGCGTGGCAGGCCCATCCCCACCCCTCCCTATTCAGTTGCCCAGCCATCAGAAGAAGAACAAGTAGGTTCCGGCGGTTCCTCCTCCCCTCTCTCAAATCCACTCCTTAAATCCATCAGATCTGAGAGATTTCACCGTGGATTTGCTCCCCTATCCCTCCCTCAAGGTAATCCCCTCCCTTTCCCTCTTTTTCATCCAATGAATCTTTCACATTATCCTCAAACCCTAGGTCTAGTTGGACCCATAATATGGCTTATTTGTGCATGTTTTTAGTTACTTGGTAGTTATATATTAGTTGTATTTGATGGGGAATGAAAGTGTGTTGTTGATTTGCATTTTTTTATGATGGTTGTATATGGATTTGTATGGATGTTTGAATAATATGCTCCCATATTATTTGTAGTTTATTGTATAAATTGAAACAATGGCCACATACCACACACATTTTTTGATGTTTGGAATATATATATGTAGGATGGTGTGGCTACTTGAGGATTACTATGATCATGAACATCACGCATACTTGATGGCAGAGAAGCATATGGTAATAAAACCATGGTTGAACTTCTTTGTTTTTATTTTTCTATTGATTCAATTGTGTTGGAAAAAGCATAATGTTCGATCTTGTATGTATGCAGAGGCATCCGCTTTCTTTGACTGAAATTGCATCCAATCATCAACCTTAGGTGGGTACTTGTATTTGTACTTGTTCTTGTAGTCCCCCGTAATCTGTCGGTCCGTTTCCTCTGAGTATTTAAGAAAATACCCATTCATCATGTCGAATGTATACCGGACTATTGCCGTGACGGGCAATGCACAAACACCTTTGAGAAACTTGTTGAAGGCCTCTGCCATGTTGCTTGTCATTCGGCCGTACCTCCGGCCACCGTCATCGAAATCTCGTGCCCACTTTGTCCTTTCTTCAATGCTCCTATCGAGAAACTCTCGACCACCCACATTGAGCTCTTTGTTGAAGAGCAATTTGTTGTGCAAGTTTGAGAAAGGACGGTCCTTGAAAGCGAGGCAACAATCTTGTAGATCATCGGCCAAATCCTTGCTCTTGCATGCCCTATAGAAGTTTGAACAAAAGTGTCTCATGCACCAACGATGGTGCAATGGAGAATGCCCGGGAATATCTTGGTCCACCGCATTAAGAATTCCTTGATGATGGTCCGATATGACACATGAGTTTCCCTTTGAGGGGTTAATATCTTGGTTCTTAAAAGATGGAAGAACCACTCCCAATTATCATTGTTTTCCACCTCTACCAAAGCAAAGGCCAAAGGAATCAACCGGTTGTTGGCATCATTGGCTATTGCAATCAAGATAGTGCCCTTGAATTGACCGGTCATAAAGGTGCCATCAACGGAGATGACCGACCTACAATGTTTAAATGCCTGAACACATTGCTCTAAAGCCCAAAATGCACGGCCAAAAACTCAAATGGTTCTTCCGTTTACAATCCTTGTCTTGTTCCCCAAAGGTTCAACCACATGAACCATGCCCGGGTTAGCATCGGCCATCGCTCCCAACAACCTTGGGATTCGGTTATAAGATTCCTCGCAATCACCGTACAACATCTTTAATGCGGCTTGCTTAGCCTTCCATGCCTTCCCATACTTCACCTCATAGTGAAAGAGGGCTTTCACAAACTCCATGACCATCTTGATGCTCATTATTGGAAACGATGCGATGTAATTGGAAAGCCTATACGCGAGGAACTCGGAGGTGAGTTGGCGGTGCTTGTGCTTTGCATCCTTGCCATCCACCACCGGGCCTCGGCACATGTGAGTTGATACGCAACTAGATATGTGCCAATCGGGACCTCCCTTGAATGGTCTAGCACGCACAATCCAAGGACATCCTTCCTCCTCGCACTTCACCATGTAACGCTTCTTGATGTCCGAGTGCACGACCGTGTAAGGACGATGATGCTTCACCGAGAATTCCTTTATCCATTGCTTAAATTCCAACAAGGTCTTAAACCTCGAACCTTTGCAAAAGCCATTATTCACTTCATTGCCATCCCGGTAAGAAATTGTCCTTGGTCCAAGCACTATGCATTTGCCACCATCAATCGTGGCTTCATCCACGAGACTAAGATCACGAAACAAAGGCACCCGATGGTCCTGCCCCAATACGGTATGGTGGATTTCGGCCTCTCTAGCCGTGAACCCTTCTCGTCAACTTCTTCTTTGGGACCATCATCATTCGAGTCTGAAGCGTAGCCTCGAGAATACCGGAGTTCACGGTCCATGTCATGTTGAGTGATATATTTCTCCAAATCACCAACATTGTTGTCGTGGAGTTCAACATCATCATCATCTTCACCCTCACAATCATCATTGTCCTCTTCCAACACTTCGTCTTGGTGTCTTGAAATCGGGCCCAATGTTTGGCTCAAAGGAGGTTCAATCCATAGCTCTTTCTCTACGGGTGGAGGACTCCTACTATCCAATGGGGAGGCACGACGGTTCAAGTCCAAAGGTAATGAACTATCAACCTTCCTGGTGGCAAATAGCTCAAAAGCCTTGTCTAGTGATTCGACCACCACCTCCTTGTATGCAAGCCAACGAGCTTCAGAGAAGATACGCATGGTCTTCCAACGGATATGCATTCCAAAACCCACATTATGTCTTCCCTCCACACTACAAGGAATATGGCAATATATGACCCTCCATTTTCGTCACAGAATCGTCATAATAGTCTATTTATGACGATTCTATGACGATTTTGAGATCGTCGAAAGCTGAGCGTCGCAAATGAACTATAACGACGTTTTTGATAAAATCGTCATAACGGTCTATGACGATATTGGATCGTCATAACGTCTATGACGATTCAATATCGTCACGGGCCATCTAGCCATGCCATGTCAGATCCTACGTGGCTGATCCTACGTGGCAAAATTGTGACGAAATTAAATCGTCTTAAATCGGAATCAGTCCAATCCATTATGGTGGTCTATATGGGACAGCCCAATAATTCTGGCCTTTTTCTTTTTTGTGTCGTGGCCTTTTATGGTACATTTCTTCTATGGGCCATGGTTTTATTAGGGTGTATTCCCTTTTGGGCCTTTATTCTGTACATCAGATTTCTCTTTTATTTTTCAGCCTTTTTTTCTAATTCCATGTAGCCTTTTTTATATCCAGAACAGGCCCGAAGCTACTACCAAACCATCCCAGCAACATTTCCAAATATATATTTTACACAACACAACAATTTAACATCTAGAATTTAAATATGACAGCCACGAGGTAACGGTATAACAGGACCTCGGTATAACATGACATGACAGCCAGATCATCATATAACACTATAACAGATATAAATAGCTGATATAGTAGATATACACATGACAGCAGATATAAAGAAACAGCAGCCAAAATTGATACACAATAACCAAATAATCAGCAGATGTAAACATTCCAGATTAGCTACTGGACTGGCCTGGAGCATAGCTCCCTACTACTCCTTATGGCGCCCTTGTTGCTGGCCTATACCACATCCAAGAACTTCGAAATATCCTCCTTCGGCCTTCTTATTTCTGTCCAACAGAAAAACTAGCATAAGTGATACGAATTGGATAAATAAATAGCAGCATATTAGCTATGGTAAGTCCATTTCCATAACATTTTTCAAGTACAAAAACATGTATTCAAATAAAAAACAATAGACAGTCTTGTACATGCACAAAACATGCATGCCTAGCTTCAAAATGATGTACCAGCAGCTATACAACCAATAACAGAGTCATATCCAACTATTGACTACTTATAGTTGCAAACTGCATAGACTTTTTGCGTCATATCCAAACTGCATAGACTATTGACTACTTATAGTTGCAAACTGCATAGACTTATGGTCTAAAACTCCAAGTAAAAGCTGCTACGAATTCCACCTAGGCAGACTACTATCAATAACACACTACTAACCATATATTTCTTCTTCACATACTGAATCAAAATAGTATCTAACTGCCTCAGAGATTAAGTTTCCAGATGCATCAATCAACCAACAAGAATATATAGATGCAAGGGGAAGAGAGTCGCTTACCACAGGGACCAGCTTGTTGTTGGGGTGCTTCTCCTTGTAGTCCTTCCTAAACCCCTCCCTGTAGACACAAAACACACAAACAATCTGATAAGGATGCAAGTTAAAAGAAAAAGAAAATCTTCATTTAGACTTAGGAAAGCAATTTCCCAAACATTTTAGTCAGAAGAGAAAGCCTTGGCCGTGCATCTGTATTTTGGTGTGAAAGGAAAGTAAATGAACCAACAGAAAGCTATCAATGGTAGTAGTTGCAAGTTTTAGTTACAAGTAAACAAAACATTGTGCAGCATTGGTCTCACAAAGCATACTACTTGTTCTGTAGCATTTAAAAGTACTACCTACTATTGTATCTTCCTTTGTTTTTGGTGAGGAAGGGACAAATGAAGACAATGCATCGAGCATATTGGAATCAGGAAAAACATATCATCATTCATATCTATGAAGATCTTAATCTAAGGAAATTAGGCTATCAAACAACATGGAATTTTGTATGCAATCATGTTGGTAGATCTTTTATTTATGTTTACAATGAAGAAGAGTGACCACAACAGCAAGGTAAGAAAGCAACATTGTATCAACTCCATGAACACTTCATCTCCTTTGGCTGCTTCATCTCTGGAAGGTTGTTGCATTTTCAATAATAGATTGATTGCTTTAATTCATACATTGTACTCAAAACTATATATTACACAAAAGCTAACAATTTAAAAGTCATTTCAGTACTTCAATGTATACTTCAGCAGGAGCTTTTCAATCATTACTTCTATATATCAGCCTATTTGATTTACATAAAAGAACAGACCTATGTTGTCTTTGACAGTAAGAGAACGATAACTAACTTGAGTGCTGAAAACTCTGTAGTAATCATTTTATTGTTTTCTCGGATCTATGGTGCAAGAATAGCAGACATGTCCGAGCAAGAACAACTAACCAAAACCAGCACCAATTTCTAATCGCAGAAGTGGTTGATGTCATGAAGAACTGAAGACGACACCAACAGATATGTTGTGCATACTAGGGAGCTCCTCCTTGCAGAAACAAATTACACCGAAACCAGTTATTCATTTCACTTAGATTCCATACCAAACAAATGAATACACTATATGCTGAACAAGTAATTCACAGGATACAGGTCATGCATGGACTCAAGTAATTCACAAATAAGGTATTTGCCTTATAACCTGATCATGCATGGACTCGAGTTGTTATTCAAAAGATACAGGTCATGTAAGTACTAGGCCTACTAATCATGTAAGTACTTAGCAAGTAATTCAACATCCAGGCATTCAATGTTAAGAGAGATCCTAGATATTTTCAATGATTCCTTGAATAGCTAAGCAACAAGCTACTAAAAACTTGGAATACCGATTAAAGATTGCATGACTAAAATAACCAAATGAATGAGCATCCAACAGTTACAGCTAGAAGCACAGAGAGAGACCACCTTCAGATACAAGCACAATGTTTGCAGAGACTTTGCGTACGAGCAGATGCAAGCAGATCACAAGGTTTACTACCTCAGCGACTTTATAGAACTTGTAGATGTCTTCGATGTAATCAACAACGGCGAGCTCATTGTCGCCGTCCAGCTTGTCGATGTCCTGGATCACTTCTCGAGCCGCGTACTGGCAATTGCAATTGCATCTCACTCAGACTAATTTTCACAGGTTTATGATGCTGGAACAGAGCAGTGTTTTCATGGACAGATTGTACGCACCTTGGAGCGTGCCGAGAGGACAGAAGTAAGGGTGTTGATCGCCTTCTTCCTCGATTGCTTGCGGACAGAGCTGAAGCTGCCCTCCGTCAACTTGCTCACGTCGGAGTCGGAGCTGATCTCGATGACGTGCTCTGGGGGAGGAGGGGCAAGCTTCACTCTGGCCAGCCTCGCCGGATTTTGCAGCAGTAAAGCGACGATTGATTAACACGAGACTAAATTAGCGCTTCAGGATAGAGGGGGAAGGGAGCAGGAACAGGGACGGTACCTTGGCTTTCTCCTGCGCCTTCTTAATCAACTGAGCACCAAAGTTCCTGGTCACGGGGCGGTGAGCATTCACCGGCTCCTGGAGCTGTTGCTTCCTGTTTATTCCCAAGAACGCGTGAGTGGAAAATTCCATAGAAACAAAGGGGAATCATGCATACTGGAACTGGTCGGTTTCCTGCTTACCCTTCGGCCACGCGGAGGTTGTCGATGTTGCCGATGTCGCGCAGGACTCCCCGCCGGGGCTTGGTCTCGGGTCTGCCAGCCATGGCGGCCTTCTGCTTTCCCGCAGCGGGGACACCACCACCAAGCACTGCACAGCGGAAACGAGAAAAACAATACCATGAGAATTTCGATTTGTCGGAAGCTGCAGACCAATAACGAGAAAAACCACACCAAATCGATACCAAAACAAATCTTTCTTCAGATTTCTGTTGGGACAGACCAATCGAAGAGAAATTGGGAAAGTCATAGCGAAATCAGACAAGATTCATGGCAAAGAACCACGCCAAAGAACGAGTTCCGCTCGCTCACCTCTGTTCTGCTGTTGCTGAGGCTGCGGAGCGGCAACGACGTTCTGGTTGTGTGTGGCCATCTCCTCCTCGCCCTGGCCAAAGATCCCCGAGAGCACGGTCGAGAAGAACGATTGGAGACGCGCAACCCGCGACCCCTCCTCCACGCCGGTGAGCGCAGTCACGGCTCCGGCGTGCTCTACGGCGTTTCTTGAAGCTCTTCTCGCCTCTCTCTCTCCTTCTCTTCTTGCCTTGGTTAATCGGTGGGGCGTGATGGGTGGGGAGGGGGAGGAGGGGCGCCAGGGATCTGGGTGGCCGACGAGGTGGTGAGGAGTTCAAGGGACGAGAAGTGGGCGAGCGGAGATGGTCACTTGCGCGGTGTGGCGGCGGCCGGCGGTGAGAAGGATAAGGGTTAGGGTTAGACTTTAGAGGATGGAGGGGGTCAGGGCGGCGAGGGATTTGGTACGTGCCGCGTGTGCGAATGAAATTTTTGCACTATACGCGCGCGATGGATGCCAGGTCATCAATCCACGCCAAATTTTTACAGACCACCATCCCACCGTTCATTAAGTTCACATCAACGGCTGATATTTGTTCTTCTCTTATATCTCACTATGACGATTCTATATCGTCGTAGTATGCTCCAAACAAGGCCCCAAACAGTACACACCAGCTTATGACGATTTCGTGTAAATAATTTAAGACGTTTTTGGGACAAATCGTCATGCATTTGCTATCCTTTGCCCCTTCCAAACAGCTCATGACCAACTGCAGCAAGATCGTCATAAATTTATGACGATTTCTTTCGGGGTCACTATCAAAAGGTCATAGTATAGCACATTTCTTGTAGTGCCAACTCAACAACATCACATGGGGTCCATCCATTTCAATTCAATCCTCACTTGCTCCAAGACCTCGGCATAGGTGGGACTACGCTCAAACACAATATCTAGCTCATCCGGGTTCGGTTCTATGTTGCCTTTCAAAAAGGCATCCTTGTCCACATGATGAACATGAACAATTCTTGCCATTCCTAACATATAGGAGAATATGTTCATTAACTAACCATGACAAGATAAACAAAAATATACTAGACACATTACCAAACCATAAAGCTAACAAAACACCCTATCTTACATAATCAAACCCTAACCCTAACCCTAGCCATAACATTCCAATAAACCAAACAATGACATTTCAACAACCCTAAACCTAACTAAATGCTTTATACACATCTTTATACCCAACACCGGCCAATGAATCTAACAAATTTCCAAACATTTCTCTCCAAATCAAATTTCTAGGGTTTCAAGCCAAGTCCAACCAAAATGAAAGATTTCAAGAGGTCAAAACGGAGGGGAATGAGGGAGGCTACCTCTAGCAGCTGGGAAGAGGCACAAATCCACCAAATGAAGCTTCCAATGTGAGAGATTTGAGGGGGGAGAAGAGAGGGGAGAAGGAGGCGCCTCCTTGTTGTTCTTCCTGGCTGGGTCGAGCTGGGAGTGAATGAGGAGGGGTGGGAAGGGGGCTGCCGCGCGACAGGTTAAGTCCCAAAGTGTAGCACCTATCTGCTAGGCGCTACACATTAGAGCATAGCGCCTAGCAGATAGGCGCTACGCTTTGGCATAGTGCCTCGGCGTCTGAAAGGATCATATGGGCACCTAGAGGGGGGGTGAATAGGTGCTACATCAAATTTTACTCTTTTTAAAATTAGGGTTTGACAAGAAAGGTAAATTCTCTAGAATATGCAACTATAGTGAATTTACCTATATGTCAAACAAGCACAAACTAACACAACACTAAGCAAGAACAAGTAAGTAAAGTGCGGTAAAGGATAGAAGTAACCAAGGGAGTGAACGTGGAGACACAAGGATTTTTTTCCCGTAGTTCCTTCCTTTTGAGGGGAAGTACGTCTACGTTTGGAGAGGGGGTGGTTTCAAACCACCAACGCCACGAGAGGCCTCCCTTGTTCTCCGATGAACCTCACCCCAAAGGGCTTGATTCACCTTCCACTATATCGGCAACCTTCGAGGTGGAAGCCGACACCTTTACAACAAGTTCGGGGCACACATCCACAACTGAATTGGAGGCTCCCAAATACAAGCAAGCTGTCAAGACAAATCAAAGACAAGCTTGTAAGAACCAAATCAAAGTTAGGGTTTCCAAAGAAACACTAGAGCTAGGGGGCCCTCAAGTGAAAGAGGGGGAAATGAAGATCTCTCTTGGTGAAGATGTGAATCAAGGCCTCCTCCTTCGATTCTCCAAAGATCAATGACTTTGGATGGTTGGATGAAGAGATCTTGTGGATTTGGTGGCTCTAATGGTGTTGGTGTTCTTGAGCAGCTCGAGCAACTGGAGGAAGAAGATAAGGGTCCCTATTTATAGACAGCCCCCTCCACGAACCGTTTTCTGACCGTTGTAGAAAAGTCAGACCGGAGACTCCGGTCTGTAGACCGGAGACTCCGGCCAATCTCCGGACCAGTCTCCGGACTGGCCATCTGACTGACCCAGCCCATTTCTTCACCAGCAACACCGGAGACTCCGGACTTCCAACACCGGAGACTCCGGTCCGACCAAAGTCTCTGGATAATCTCTGGACCAGTCTCCGGACTGACCATCTGACTGACCCAGCCCATTTCTTCACCAGCAACACCGGAGACTCCGGACTTTCAACACCGGAGACTCCGGTCTGACCAAAGTCCGGAGAATCCGGCCAATCTCCGGACCAGTCTCCGGACAGGCCATCTGACTGACCCAGCCAAGTCCTGGGAGGCACCACTGGAGCCAGCACCGGAAACTCCGGACCACACCGGAGACTCCGGTCTTGGAAGACCGGAGGCTCCGGTCTGGAGTTTCCAGAACAGTGGCAAATGTGTGTGGTCTTTTCCCAAGAGTGTGTGTGATGTTTATCTGTGGTCAAACCAACCTATGGACAATAACAAACTGTAAAATGATCAACTTGTTGTTACCGAACACCAAAAGTGATTATGACAATAAATGCCCTTTCAATCTCCCCCTTTTTGGTGTTCGGTGACAACAAGTGATTTGCATGGAATAACATATAAATGTGGCTCCCCCTGACTATGTGCAGCAAGATAATGAAGTAAATCATGTAAGGAAGATAATATCACTGATAGCACAGATAAATCTCACATGAGTTACAATAGGTGTTGCACACAAGCACATAGTCAAAGACACTCATAAGAACAGCAGATAACACACATAAAGTTCAAGTTCGAATATCCAAATAACAAATAGAAAGGCAAATAACGGCAGATAGTCGCAAATCCCAAATCCCGAGTCCCATGCAAAGCGATGATAATGTCTTCTCCCCCTTTGGCATCGAAACGCCGAAAAGGGAAAAGACCTATACTAGCGCCCCAAAGACTCAGTAGTCATCGTCGTCCTCGGCATCCTCATCCTCATCCTGGTCATCCTCGTCCTGGTCACCATCATCCTGGTCATAGTCATCATCATCATCATCATCCGGGATAGCAGGCCCTTTGTCGTGAGGGCGAGAAGAGGAAGTACCCTGGTATCCAAACCCAGAGGTGACATCAGCAAAGGTCTTCCAGTCCACCAGACTCTCCTGTTGGGCATTCCATGCCCCAAAAGAGAGAGTGTGATCAGACTCTGTGGACTGCTGAGCCCCATGCTCATCATTGTATTCATCTTCACCTTCCTTAGTATCAGCAGCACCCTGGCCCTTGATCTCTTTGAGGAGCTTCTCCATGCGGCGGTTGCTTTGGTAAGATGCATGCTGCTGCTTGCGAATGTCAACGTTCATGCAGCAAAGAGTCCTCTCCCAGAAACTGGCCTTCTTGACCTTCTCATGCACATAGTCTCTAGTCATGGTAGGCATAGGGACATTTGAGGCATTCTTCCTCCGAACTCTGGGTGGAGAGGGAGCCCTCTCCGTCACAGTCTCCTCATCATCATTTCCATATCGGCGCCTTGGAGCTGGCCCCATGTGCCCCTTCTGCTACAGAGAGACCAGAGTGTGCATCGTGAGGTGTGGTGGAATGGCTTGTGGAGAATCATGCGGCTGCGAGTTGATGAGTCTCATAATCAAGGGTGCATATGGAGGAGATTTCTTGAATAGAATTGCATGGAACATCTCCTCAAAAATGAAGTCCATCACATCAATGGGTGCAGCCTCAGCCTCTGGTCCAGCATTGAAGGTCCGGTGAGTATGGTACAGGAGGTTGACAAGTCCTCCCCTGAGAGCATCATCATTTCCAGAACTTGGAGCAATGGTGTGACGGAAAATCCTCAGCATAAGGTTGTAGAGGGGCTTGAGTCCCTTGGAGCCCCCCACAACACCATCATCATACAGAGGTGCCAGTTTTTGCTTGTTCTCACCCAAGGCTGCTGAGTGCATGCGCAGCCCCACAGGAGTAGATACGCCGTGGAAAGTCTCAAAGATGACATTGGCAAAGTCATGGAAAGTAGCTATGCAGCGAGTAGAGCTAGTCATCCACACCATAGTCCTATCAAGATCAGTCCCAAACACCACAGTGGCATAAAACTGCTGAACGAGGTGCACATTGTAGTCTTCATGCAGCTCCATCAAGTTGTAGAGACCCAGCTTCTCACAGATCCATAGGGCATCACTGAAATACGGGCTCTGGCGCATTTGCTCAATGTTCATGAACTTCTGAGGGCAAACAGGTGATTTGGTGAGTACACCATACACATCCTTCATGAACACACTCTGCTCTTTCCTCCAGAAACGAGGGTCATCACTGGTACGAGGTAGTGCATAGAAATCTGTCTTCCTCAGCTCACGGAACTCCTCTTTAGACATCTTGGCTAGGGACTGGAGGTTGTCATACTTGGCTCTCTTTGCACGTTCCTCCCGTTCATCCCTTTCTTGATCCCTCTTCATGTAAGCTGCATCACGTGCCCGCTGTTTCCGGTTGGATGGAGGCACGATAAACTGACCCTGAGCTTCATCATAGCGAGGATTGCCCCTTTGGGACTTGGCCTTGGTACGACGAGGGCGACTAGAACCATCACCTGTGAACAACAGTGAGGGAGATAGCATGGAGATGAGTATATATGTCCCAAAGATGCAGTACAGGAGCTTTGATGCATTTCTGGACTACTTTGATTCACCCGGCACCGGAGTCTCCGCACCAGACACCGGAGTCTCCGGTTCAGACCGGAGTCTCCGGTCCTGGGGACCGGAGTCTCCGGACCTAAGTCCGGAGTCTCCGGTCAGGAGGCTCGGGTATGCGATGGGGAGATGCTGGTGAGGGAAAATCTAGTAGATCGGGCAATGCAACAAGGCTAAAGTACTAGAGTGCAAGCAAACAAGTGATTCCAATGGACAAATCAGCAACAATCCTCAAAAACACATCTAGGGATGAACCCTAGGAGGAAAAAGGAGAGGAGAGGTACCAGATCTGTCCATGGGATCAATTCCTTCGGTGGGAATGACCCAATGGAGAAGAGGAGGAGGTTGGCCGGCTGCACGGCGGATCCCGGGGGCTTCTTGACCTCCGGGGAGGATTTTTGGAGGAGGGGGCGACGGGTTTGGAGGTAGGGGTCGGGGTGAAGAAAGAGGAACTGCTGTTCCAGTTCACCCCGTGGCCCTTCTTTAAGTGACAGAAACCGTCCAGACCGGAGACTCCGGTCTACACCGGAGACTCCGGCCTACACCGGAGACTCCGGTGTTTGTACACCGGAGACTCCGGCCCTCCTCAACCAAAAAATCCAGGAAAGGTGTTTGGGGACATATATGGGAGATAGATGGTTTTTAAGATGGGAAAAGGGTTTGGGTTGAGACATCAAACTGTGAAGAACCAATAAGAGCCATGGAAGTTCGAAAATAATCAGAAAAGCTCCAAGAGACGAAAAACAATCAAATGACGAACATGAGTAAGTGCCAACCTCTCAAATGAGAGAGGGCGGTGGCCTTGGCCACCATATTTGAGTATACTTGGCTTGGCACCACGAAGATATATCTTGGGTCCATTACCAACACTCATCATTAAGCTCACATATCACTAAATGATATTAAGAGGAATGATTTTGATTGCTTTGGGCATCATGAGGGGAGGGATGGTCCAATCAATTAGGACCGCACTCCCCCTATATCCATGCCTACACCTAGACCAAATATGAGATGAAACATAGGTGAGAGTGCAATAACATCAAGTCAAGCTCCTTGAATCCACGATATTTAGTTCATTCCTCAAGTAGCAAAATCTTGCTTCATCGAGTGGCTTCGTGAAGATATCGGCAAGTTGATCTTTGGTTGATACATAGGATAGATCAATATCACCTCTAGCAACATTATCTCTAATGAAGTGATGTCGAATCTCAATATGCTTTGTCCTTGTGTGATCCACCGGGTTGTATGCAATCTTGATGGCACTTTCATTGTCACATAGAAGAGGCACTTTGTCACAAAGGACACCGTATTCCTTTAAAGTTTGCCTCATCCATAGCAATTGGGTGCAAGCACTAGCAGCAGCAACATACTCGGCCTCGGCGGTGGAGAGAGATATACAGTTTTGCTTCTTAGAAGACCAACATACCAAGGACCTACCAAGGAATTGACAAGCCCCGGATGTTGATTTTCTATCATCCTTGTCTCCCGCCCAATCCGAATCCGTGTATCCACAAAGAGTGAATGTTGAGCCTTGAGGGTACCAAAGACCATAAAATGGGGTATGAACTAAATAACGAAAGATTCTCTTGACCGCCATTAAATGGCTTTCCTGAGGAGCAGCTTGATATCTTGCACACACACCTACACTCAACACAATATTGGGTCTAGATGCACAAAGGTAAAGCAAAGAACCAATCATAGACCGGTATACCTTTTGATCCACATCTTTACCATTAGGATTTTGTTCTAGATGAGTCTTTGTAGCCATGGGAGTAGGAGCTCCATTCAAATCTTGCATTTTGAATCTCTTGAGCATATCTTGAGTATACTTGGCTTGGTTGAAGAATGGTCCTCCTCTAACTTGCTTGATCTCAAAGCCAAGAAATACCTTCAACTCCCCCATCAAAGACATCCGGAACCTACTAGTCATAAGCTTTGAGAATTCATCATTAAAAGCTTTGTTAGATGAGCCAAAGATAATATCATCAACATATATTTGGCATACAAAAAGCTCCCCATTGACCCTCTTAGTAAAAAGAGTGGGATCGATTTTCCCAACCTCAAAACCACGGTCAAACAATAACTCTCTAAGGTGCTCATACCACGTGCGTGGGGCTTGCTTGAGCCCATAGAGCGCCTTATCAAGTTTGTAGACATGGTTTGGGAAGTTGGGATCCTCAAATCCCGGGGGTTGCTTAACATATACCGATTCATTTAAAGGACCATAAAGGAATGCACTTTCTACATCCATTTGTTGCAACTTAAAGTTATGATGTGCCGCATAAGCAAGAAGGATACAGATGGACTCAAGGCGAGCCACGGGTGCATAAGTCTCTCCATAATCAATGCCTTCAATTTGAGAATACCCTTGTGCAACCAATCTTGCCTTGTTCCTTACTATAATTCCATGCTCATCTTGCTTGTTCTTGAATATCCACTTGGTTCCAATAACATTGCGGCAATCCTTTGGCTTCTCAACTAACTTCCAAACTTTTTTTCTCTCAAAATTGTTGAGCTCTTTGTGCATAGCTTCTACCCAATCCGAATCTTCAAGAGCTTCCCACACTTTCTTTGGTTCAATCATGGAGATGTGTGCTTGGTGTTCACTGAACCTCTTCAATTGTGCTCTTGTGGAAATTCCTTTCCTTAGGTCTCTAACAACATTTTGGAGAGAGTGGTCTCTTATTTCCAACATTCTTTCTTTTCTAGCTTCGCGACGAGCGTGGATCTCCTCATTGTTTCTTGGAGGACCCTCTTCATCATTTTGATCCTCGTCTTGACCATCAACTTGACCTTGATCATCATTGGATTCATCCTCTACACTGGGAGGCAAGGATTGACCTTGGTCTTGATCAAGTGATCTTCTAGCCTCAATTTGAGCACGTCTCAAAACAGCTTGGATGGATCTTCCTTGGCAAATTGACTTGGCACCACTTGACACCCCATCGAATGGACCAAGCTCCCTTTGACTAGAGTTCACACATTGATCACTATGTTGAGGGTCCACATCTTGTCTTTGGCTTGAGTCGATGTCCTCTTCGGTAGATGGAGCATGTCGAGGTTGTGAAGATGAGGGCTCCACTCGAGTGGAGCATAGTTCTTCTCGATCCGCCATAAGGGGTTCCTCAACGGGGCGGATATAACCCACACCCATTCTTCCTATGGCATCCTGAGGCCTTTCATCATCTGCATGACAAGCATCAACACGCCCCCCTTGGGGACCATCATATTCTTCGAAGGTCACACTACAAGATTCTATGACGGCTCCGGAGATCTTGTCATAGATTCTATAAGTGTGAGATTCGAGACCATAGCCAACAAAAATACCCTCTAATGCTTTAGACTCGAATTTAGACAAACGAACACCTTTGATGAGATAGAAACACTTACAACCGAACACCCGAAAATAAGATAAGTTGGGCTTGTTACCGGTAAGTATCTCATATGGAGTCTTGTTGATTTTCTTGCGGAGGTAGAGCCGGTTTGAAGCATGGCAAGCGGTGGAGATGGCTTCGGCCCAGAAGTTGTATGGAGATTTAAACTCCGCCAACATGGTCCTAGCCATCTCAATAAGAGTCCGGTTCTTCCTTTCGGCCACACCATTTTGTTGAGGGGTGTATGCAGCGGAATATTGATGTTTAATCCCCTCATCACTAAGGAAATCATTCAAGGTGTAGTTCTTGAACTCGGTGCCGTTGTCACTTCTTATAACCAATACGGGAACATTGTGTTGCCGTTGAACCAAGTTGATGAAGTCAATAAAAGTCTTTTGAGTTTCACTCTTCAACTTGAAGAAATAAACCCAAGAGTATCTTGAAAAATCGTCAACAATCACCAAACAATATTTCTTCCCTCCAAGACTTGCATGAGATGGAGGACCAAATAGGTCCACATGAAGGAGTTCCAAGATCTTGTTAGACTTGATTTGGTTCGTGGGCTTGTGTGGAGCGTCATGCATCTTCCCTAGAACACATGCCCTGCAAGCACGATCTTTGGCAAAGGAAACATTTTCTTTTAGTCCAACAATATGGCCCTCTTTATGGAGACTTTGCAAAGTTCTCATATTGACATGGGCTAGTCGGCGGTGCCATAGCCAACCCACATCGGCCTTCCCGTATAAGCACTCGGACCTTTAGTGGCTTGCCCCGAAAAGTCCACCACATACAAGTCATTTTCGACGTACCCAACGAAAGCGACCTTGAGAGACTTCCTCCACATGAGGACCACAATATTATTATAAATAAAGATGGCAAAGCCCATCTTTCCAAGAGCACGGACAGAAAGTAAATTGTATCCAAGGGTTTCAACAAGCATGACGTTCACGAGGGTAATGTCGTGAGCCACCACTACCTTGCCGAAACCCATTACCGTAGATTTTGACTTGTCGGCATATGTGACGGTGATTTGATCTTCATTTGACACCAAGTCCTTGACAATAGACGAGCTTCCGGTCATATGACTTGTGCAACCACTATCGATCACCCATTTTGACCCTCCGGAAGCATAAGTCTACAAAAGATCAAGCTAGTTTTTAGGTACCCATTTCTCAATGGGTCCTCTTTTGTTAGCAACAAGGGTCTTGGGAACCCAAATAGACCAAGCAATATAACCATCATAAGGGCCAACATATTGTGCATACACATCACCATAATAATCTCGCATTAGAACATAGTGAGGGTTAGCACTTCCCGCAAAATCATCATGAGACATAGTTTTACCACTTGTGGTCTTACTTTCCACAATGGTCTTGTTGGTCTCTTGTGCGGGCTTGTCCTTCTTCTTCTTATTGTTCTTCTTCTTTGTTTTGGAAACAAAACCAATGCCCCTTTATCACCACTACGCCTTTGCTTGCTCAAAAGATCATCAATAGACTTGTTGCCTTGTGGAAATGTGGCCTTAGCAAGCTCTCCCTTCAACCTAGCATTCTCTTCAAGAATAGTTGTGCTACTAGATGGAATGAAGTTACTAGGTGAAGGAATATTGGCCAATTGAGTTTGAAGCGTTTCATGGGACTTTGTGAGAGACAAGAGTTCACTCTCCAAGGCTTTGTGGGCCTTGTTAAGCAAGCTAAATTCCTCGGCAAGTTTTTCATGAACCACACCAAACTCAACCTTGTCCTTTTTAGCTCTTTTGTATTTAGCAATAGCATGATCACGCTCTTTGATGAGTTTGTTAACAATAATGTCATTGGCCTCATCAAGCCCTTCAAGTTTTAATTCAAGTGACAACCTAGTTTCTTGTTCTTCTTCTAGAGCATTGTTTAGGGCCTCTAGCTCAATCATATGTTCATGCCCAAGTTTACATCTTACATCTAGAATCTCTTGAGTATGTGATAGTTGATCTAAGATGTTTCCAAAATGTAGCTTAGCATCATCTTCTAGGTTAGTCATAAACTCATCAAAGGCAATTAATTCCTTTTTAACATCAAGTGACATCTCATCATCAATTTCATCATTATCTAAGTGAGTAGAGCGGGATGATGAAGATACCTCCGTTCCTCTTGCCATAAGGCAAGTGGCGTTCTTGGTGGAGGAGTTCTGATTTGGAGAATCGAAGAGTGAGAATGTCGGAGTATATGTGGTGGCAAGAGCAGCCACACCATGAGAAGTTTCCTCTTCATCATCTTCATCATCTTCATTGTCGGAGGAGTACTCTTCATGAGTGATCAAGACAATTTCTCCCGGCTTCTTGTTGATGGGATTCCTTTTGATGAAGGGTTTCTTGTAAGGTGCCTTGAGAGTCTTCTTCAACACAAGCGTACCACCATTATCTTCTCTCTTCTCATAGGGGCAGCTTGCCACAAAGTGATAGCGGTCACCACATTTGAAGCAAGTTCTCAACCTAGTGGTGTTCTCTCTTTTCCCATTTGGATTGCTTCTTGGTTGCATTTACATCTTGGCCTTGGCGGGGTTCTTCCAAAAGTTCTTTGCATAGAAAGCCATATATTGACTATGAGCAATCTTGACGTCATCGGGATGGTCCAAGGAGAGGCCTTCATCACTATCATCTTCATCTTCAAGGTCCACAGCTTTGGCCTTCAAAGCAACATTGACCACATTGCTCATACCGAGAGCACGAGCACGGGCATCTTTGGCATTCTTGGCGGCGACCTTGAAAGCGGCCATCTCTTGCATAAATTCATTTGAGGTCATGAGATGATAGTTGTGTCTTCCTTGTAAGCTCTTCAAGTCGGTGGGCTCAAAAGGCATGAGTGCACTCACATATTTCCTTTTTATCCATGCATCATCCACATGTGAGGCACCCACATTTCTAAAAGCGGTGGCGGTGGTCTTGAGCCTTCGATACATGTCTTCGTGGTCTTCACCTTCTTTCATGTAGAAACCTTCGGCTTCATTGCTTAGAGCATCATATCTGTTCCTCCGCATACTCTCATTTCCAACAAACAACACAGTGAGAGCATCCCAAGCTTCCTTGGCAATGCTAAAGTGCTCAATGTGTGGGTAATCCTTTGTTCCCAATCCTTGTTGAATCATATGCAAAGCAGTGGCATTGAGTTGACTATTGACAACCTCTCTTCTTGTCAAGTTGTTTGGATCCCCAATAAAGAGTCCACGCTCGATGATGTTCCATAGTTCAATGCAAGAGCTGCGCATATGAGTCCTCATTAGTGATTGCCATTGAGCAAAAGTAGCAGACTCTTCTATCTTAGGTGGGTCACCTCTATTGTACACATGAGGGTGAGGGATGGGAGGATCGGGGGAGTACCAAGAATCACGGTGCTCACCCTTCCCCCCATCAAGTCGTGTGGAGGAGTTAGCATTGTCTAGTTTGTCCCCTACCACCATACCCTCGGGGGATACCGGAGTATTCCCTTTAGGTACAACGGATGGTAGTTCCTCTTGAGGAGATGGGGGTGATGAGCCATCTTTGTCTTTAAGAAGTTGCTCAAGCATCTTCTTAACTTCATTGACCAAGTGTTATCGCCATATTTTGGCCAAAGGAGGAGATGGGCCGTAATCAAGATGGGCTTGGAAGATACATATATGTAACGTGTTATTGAATCGGCCTTGCGTGTGGATTTGGGCTAAATTGCCCGTGTATCTTATATTGTAGTAGGTTACGTTTCGGTTTAAGTAAAGAGATAGGATTGTTAGGGTTATTCCAAAGATAGGAAGTCTCCGGACTATAAATATGTACCTAAGGTTATTGAGAAAAGGAGGACGATCACGTTCACAACAAACACAATCTCGGCGCATCGCCACCCCTTGTTTCTAGGGTTTTTCTCGGGTAAGTGTCATGCTGCCTAGATCGCATCTTGCGATCTAGGCAGTATCTACTTATGCGTTATTTGGTGTTACTCGTGCTGAAGCCTTGTTGATGGCGAGTAATACTTTTATCATAGATTTTTTTAGGCTAGCATCGGTACTTTTTGCTATGATTGCTTAGCTATGCTGCCTTTGCTTATCTCGCTGCCTTTGCACCTTTTCGGGGTGTAGGGGTAGCATCTTGCTTGATCTTTATTCAGTCGATTCGATCCGTTATAGTTTTTCCTTGTTTTCCAAGGTTTAGTTTGATATCCACGTAGTCAGGCCTTGCAAACGGGTTGAACGATCCAGTAGTACGTAAAGATATGGTTTGCTAATTCGAGAGGAGTTGTTCCGGGAATTGACTTTACGTCGGTTGTTAGGCCTTCTCTAGGGTTAGTTTTTCTATCATCTTTCGTATTTACCAGGCTCAATTACGTGTAGGATGTTCTAATTACGTGGTGAAAACGTTAAACTGTCGTAGATCGATTTAACTTGTATTGATGAAGCAAAACCCCATGGTATCATAGATCTAATGCAGAACCATGGGATAATCGGCTCCAGGAGCCGATTCACAGGGAAACCTGAGAGCCGGTCGCGGCTTGAATTTTACGTATGTTTGTTTGCCATGCAGGAAACCAATCGAAGCAATCCTTCACCTTCCTGATCAGGTATAGGTCAGGTGGCACGCCCTCGAACCAGCCAGGACGTGTGCCGGAGTTTTGCGGGCCGTTGCCCGAGGGACCAGGGCCCACCAGCAGTTCTGGGAGCCTCCCGGCTCTCCGTGTTGCCCGTCGCTGCTCGCCGGTGGGTTTTGGCAGGCAACACATTCTGGCACGCCCGGTGGGACCGATTTCATGTATCGGCCCCCATATTTCAGTGTCCATCATCCCACATGCTTGGGAAATATTTCTTGAGGTGTTGACCGTTGACAGCCACTGGGAATTTTACGCCATCCAGCTCCTCGAGCATGTACGCGTTTCCCCTTAAAACTTGATCGACCCTGTATGGCCCGTGCCAATTTGGAGACCATTTACCATATGCTGCATCCTTAGTCCCCAGTGGCAACACAACTTCCCATACCAGATCGCCAACGTGGAACTCCTTCGGTCTCACCTTCTTATTATATGCACGAGCTACCTTGGCCTTGTTCTCTTTGATTTTCTCAAGCGACCACAGCCTAAGCTCAGTTAAATCCTCAACACTGTCACTCATCAGGGCCGTATATTCTTCAGTCGTTAGATCGTTCTGAAAGGTGACACGTCTCGATCCAGCCGTAATTTCCCAGGGCAATACGGCTTCTTGTCCATAGACTAGATGGTATGGCGAGGTTTTTATCGCTCCATGACATGACATGCGATAAGCCCATAAAGCCTCTGACAAAACCTCGTGCCAACGCCTAGGGTGCTCATCGATCTTCCTCTTGATCAGCTTGATAAGGCTCTGGTTGGACGCTTCAGCTTGCCCATTTGCTTGAGCATAGTACGGAGATGATCGGATCAGCTTAATTCCCGTGTCCTCACAGAACTCTCATCACTCGTAAGAAGTGAAGACCTAACCTCCATCGGTCGTGATCGTTTGGGGAATCCCGAATCTATGAATGACATGTTCCTTCACAAAATCGACAACATCCTTCGAGCTCACTGACTTCATAGGGACGGCTTCCACCCATTTAGTGAAATAATCCGTAATGGCCAAAATCCACATGTGGCCTTTGCTTGATGGAGGATTGATCTTGCCAATCATATCCATGCCCCAACCTCGGAATGGCCAAGGCTTGATGATGGGGTTCATTGCTGACGCGGGTACCGTCTGGATTTTTCCAAATTTCTGACATGCTTGACACCCTTTGTAGTACTTAAAGCAGTCCTCAAGCATGGTGGGCCAATAAAACCCTGATCGCCTGATCAACCATTTCATCTTGTGAGCCGATTGGTGAGTTCCACAGGCGCCTTCGTGTACCTCGTGTAGGAGTCGATTGGCCTCGGTTGGTCCCAGACATTTGAGCAGTAATCCTTCCAGAGTCCTGTAGAACATGTCGTCCCCGATAAGCACATACTTCATGGCCTTGTACCTTATCCGTTTAGGTGCCCCCCGAGCCGAATCTTTCAAGTAATTGAAGATATCGGCTCTCCAGTCGTCCGCCTCCAGGAACTGTATTTGAACATCAGTTCCCTCTGCTACGTCCTTGTAGCCTGAAGCCATTTGTGCGAGATCATTCGCCTCTGTATTCTGCGATCGCGGGATCCAATTAAAGTTTAGGTACCGGAACTGTGCCATGAGCTCACGGCATTGCAACCATAATGGGAAGAGCGACTCGCTCTCACACTTGTATTCCTCCGTGAGTTGGGAAATCACCAATTTGGAGTCTCCAAAAATTTCCACTGCCTCTGCCCCAGCTTCTATGAGCAACTCCATTCCCTTGCGTATCGCCTCATACTCGGCGACGTTGTTGGTGCGAGGGGTAGCTAGCCTGATGGAGAAGGAATATGTTTCCCCCCGGGGCGACACGAGTAGAATGCCAATGCCGCAACCATCATCACAAACCGATCCATCGAAAAACATAGCCCACGCTCGTATAGACAGCGCTGCTATATCAGTGTTGATCCTTTCAGCAATAAGGTCGGCCAATGCCTGACCCTTAACCGCTTTCGCGGGTTGGTACCGGATGTCAAATTCCGATAATGCAAACATCCATTTGCCGAGTCGGCCTTTCAACATAGGGGCCGACAGCATGTGCTTTATGACATCTGATTTGCATATAATGATAATCTCTGCTGAGAGCAAGATGTGGCGCAGCTTGGTGCAGGTGAAAAATAGGCAGAGGCATAACTTATCGATCTCAGGGTACCTTGTCTCTGCGTCGAGCATCCTTCTGCTGATGTAAAACACAACTCGCTCCAGACCATCATAAACCTGCACCACCACCGAGGCGATGGACGTGTCAGCTACTGATAAGTAAATGTAGAACGGCCTATCCGGCTGGGGCGGAACCAATACTGGCGGCTTCGTCAGATATTCTTTGATTTCGTGGAAGGCTCGTTGTTGTTCTGTCCCGCAGCGGAACTCCTCATCCGTTTTAATTTTCACAAGTCCCATGAACGGCTCTATTCTTCCTGACAGATTGGAGATGAATCTTCTGACGAAGTTGATCTTGCCGATGAGAGACTGCAGTTCTTTCTTCGTGGTAGGTGGCTTCATTGTTCGCACTGCCTCCTGACTTTTCAGGCCGATCTCGATTCCGCGTTCATGGACCAAGAAACCCAAGAACTGACCGGCCGTTACACCGAAGGCACACTTCTTTGGATTCATTCGTAGCCCGAATTTCCTTGTTCGGTCCAGGACGCGTCGCAGATCGTCCAAGTGTCCTTGTACTGAAGCAGACTTGACCACCACGTCATCGATATAAATTTCCACCAGCTTGCCGATCAGATCATGGAAAATGTAATTCATGGCTCTTTGGTATGTGGCGCCGGCGTTCTTCAGTCCAAACGTCATGACTACGTATTCAAATAACCCCACCGAACCTGGGACTCTGAATGCAGTCTTGTGAATATCTTCCGGAGCCATAAAAATTTGGTTGTAACCGGCATTGCCATCCATGAAGCTCAAGATCTTATGACCAGCAGCTGCGTTGATTAATGTCTCTGCTACCGGCATCGGATACTCATCCTTTGGAGTAGCTCTATTGAGATCCCGAAAATCTATGGCAACACGCCAGCGGCCATCTTTTTTCTCTACAGGTACGATGCTAGAAATCCACTCAGCATACCTGCATGGCCTGATTAACTTAGCTGTCAACATTTTCTCGATCTCTTTCTTGACTTCTTTCAAAATTTCGGCCTTCATCTGTCGTGCTCGCTGCTGGAATGGCCGAAATCCTTTTTTAAGCGGGAGTCGATGCTCAATGATGCTCCTGTCTAGCCCGGGCATCTCTGTGTAGTCCCAGGTGAAGCAATCCGGATATTCTTTCAACAAAGCTATCATCAGACCCCGCAGATTCGGATCTAACTTCTTGCTGATAAATGTTGGTCGTGGCTTATCCCCAGGACCGATGTCAATCTCCTCTAGCTCATCAGCGGAGGTAAACCCATACCCTAGCTTTCCGTCACCTGCTAAATCGATGCTAAACACGGGGCAAACAGTTGGTGAGGATAACAAAGGAAATTTGGGCCGATTGCCGGAATCGGCCCCCTTTTTGATTGCATTAGTCAAGGAAGGTTTACAACTTATCTGTGCTCTACAATGGCAGGGAACCTCCCTGCTACGACTGCATGACCTGTTTGTCGTAAGATTGCTGCTTTTTATTTTTTGTGGCCGATCGCAGGGATCGGCCATACCACGTACGATCGTGGACTTTGCTACTCTGTCAGGACAGTGGATAAGACCAGCCTCACCCTGTTTTTTGTAGCTTCAATGCGCTCACAGCCGTCTAGACTGACTCCAGAGATCGGCTCTTGGTCTCCTGCCTCCTAGATGTTCATGCCAGCTATGGAGATCTCGATCGAATCATCTGCATGAATGACCTCCACTTCATCTCCATCCCACTGTATCAGGCACTGGTGCATCGTGGATGGAATGCAGCAGTTGGCGTGAATCCAATCCCTCCCCAGCAAGACAGCGTAGGTGCTTTTGCTGTCAACGATGAAGAATGACGTAGGGATGGTTTTTCTGCCCACGGTCAGGTCCACATTCAGAACGCCTTGCGTCTCTGAAGTTTGGCCGTTGAAGTCGCTTAACGTTACGTTGGTTTTGATCAGATCTGCGGTGGAGCGTCCCAAACGCCGTAGCATGGAGTATGGCATTATATTGACCGCCGCTCCAGTGTCAACCAACATCTTGCGGACAGGCTGCCCATTGATATAACCTCGCAGGTACAGAGCTTTCAAATGTTTGTAGCCCTTCTCTTGTGGCTTTTCAAAGATAACCGGCCGTGGGCCGCAGTCAAACTGTGCCACTGGTAGTTCTTTGGCTCTTGGAGCGCAAAACTCTGACGGAAGTGTGAACACCATGTTTGTGCCAGCCGATGTCCTCGCATCGGCTTTTACTGGTTTGGGGCGCCACTCTTTCCTTTTCGGACGAGCCTCCGTTTCCAAGGTTTGCCGCACTTTCACGGCCAGATCAGGCCGTGCTTTCCTTAAAGCGTGGAGGTACTGCGCTTCGGCTTCCTCCAAGTTACGCAGCCGCTGAACTCGACGCTTTTGGGTGTGCCTGAGTCCATCGGGGCACCACCTTGGCCGGTGATATCTGTCTTCTTCTTTTCCACCCCTTGGCTCCTCGAAGTCTTTTGCTCGAGGAGGGAGAGGCCCTAGGCGCTTGAACACTGAGACTGGACCTGTGTCATCCTTCTGCTGTCCACATTCTGGGCAGTTGTCGATTGTAGGCAATCGGCTCATTCCGGCATCCCAGCAATACTTGAAGAAAGGACAATCCCAATGTTTATCCACGCCTTCTTTTTCCTTCGACTTTTTACTAGCGAGGTGCTCATATCCTTCATCATCTCTATCGTGCCGGCGACGTCGGTCACGCTGATGCTCATACTTGTTAAGGAGGTGCGTGGAGTGTGGCTTCTGATATCGCACGCTTCTTACTTGCTCCTCGGTCAAATACCGTCTGTCATCATAACGGGGCCGGTCGACCGGCCTCCTCTCTTTCTCTGCCCCGAGAGCGACCGTCTTCCTCCTTATATGTGCCATGGTGGTACACAGGTCCTGCCATATTAACATCGAACGAGAAATCCAACTGACGCCTCGTGGACTGGCTGTGTTCTACCATGTTGACGCCGGGAAATGGGTTTGTGTCTACTTTCATGGCGAACTGCCCAAGGATCAGACGGCCCTGTTCTATCACCGTTTGGATCTGGCGACGTAGCTCTTTGCAGTCATTGGTGGTGTGGGTGAACGAGTGATGCCACTTGCAGTAAGGTCTCCCGTTCATCTCTTGAGTCGTAGGGATTTTGTGGCCTTCGGGTAACTTCAGCTGCTTTTCTTTCAGCAGTAAATCGAATATCTGTTCAGCTTTGCTCACGTCGAAGTCGAACCCTTTTGCAGGCCCTTGCTGCTTCACCCATTTGCAGGACACAGGATCTGCCCCCCGAGCCCATTCAGCCACGGCCACCTCCTGGTCTTGTGTAGGATCCTCTTCTTCCGTATCGACCAGGCCTATCGGACGTTTGAACTTGTCTTGGTACAACTCAGGGTGGCGCTGTTCATACATTGTCAGTTTCTGGGCCATGTGCGCCAATGAATTGTACTCTACTTGGAAAGTCAGATCCTTGATAGGTGCTGAGAGACCCAACACTGCCAGCTCGACCGCTTCTTTCTCAGTTAAACGAGCCGAATAACATCGGTTCTTGACAGTCCTGAAGCGTTGAATGTACTCAGCTACCGTTTCTCCCCGCTTTTGCCGCACCTGCGCCAGATCTGCAATGCCAGCCTCGGTAGCTTCTGAATGATACTGAATGTGGAACTGTTCTTCCAGTTGCTTCCAGGTCTGGATCGAATCCGGTGGCAACGAGGTGTACCACCCAAAAGCTGGTCCTGTCAGAGACTGCGCAAAGAACCTTACGCGTAACTGATCCGATGCCGAAATCATGCCTAACTGTGCCAGGTATCGGCTCACGTGCTCGATCGAGCTCGACCCTTCTGACCCGCTAAACCTTGAGAACTCAGGGAGCCGATACTTGGGTGGCAGCGGAATTAGATCAAACTCGTTGGGGTACGGCTTAGAATAGCCGATTGTCCTTCTCTTCGGCACGAAGCCGAACTGGTCTCTCAAGATGGTACGGATTTGCTCCACCGTTTGAGCTGCAGGGGCTAAATTCTCAGAACTCGCTCCGGTGGCGTACTTGGCTAGCCATGCCTGTTTATCAGCGTCCATCCCAGACATCCCTGCTCCAGGAATACCTGCTCCCGAAGCCCCTGCTCCAGAAACTCCTGAACGAGAAATCCCCGCAGTTGCCACCTGGTTCGTGCGCGTCAGGTTATTGCAGTCCGGCACGTAGGTGCACACATATCCATGTGGGATTTCTTTAGGTGGTTCAAACAGGAATTGGCAATCGCCAGGGTCACCTCCAACCTTGTAGACGACGTAAGCCGGTGCCCCTGGTGGCTCAGGAGCTGCAAGCGTGAATGGCAGCTGCGGCCTAGTCTGGAGCGGTCTTTCTCCCTGGTGAGTCCCTAGAGTAGGCCCCGACGGAGAGTACTGATGTTTCATGATCTCCTGAACTACGCGAACCGCGACGCGCTCGAAAGCGTTCACTAGGCTCTCAGAATGGCGGTGAAGAGAATGAGCTACCATGTAATTGACTTCCTGTCGCAGAGCTCTGGTGCGCTCTTCTGAAGGAACAGACAGATCCACCTCGTCAAGAGCACCTTCGGGTGAGAACCCTTTCCACCTGATGCCATGCTTACGGGTCCTCTCAAAAGAGCCGATGAGATCGGCTTCGAAGAGAGCTTTGATATCATCATACTTCGCCTTGTGCTCCTCAGGCAGATCGTCGTACGTGACCGGTCTGTTCTCCATCGCAGCATCGGATGTTGATGTAGACGTTGTTGAATGTCCCACCGGGCGTGCCAGAATGTGTTGCCTGCCAAAACCCACCGGCGAGCAGCGACGGGCAACACGGAGAGCCGGGAGGCTCCCAGAACTGCTGGTGGGCCCTGGTCCCTCGGGCAACGGCCCGCAAAACTCCGGCACACGTCCTGGCTGGTTCGAGGGCGTGCCACCTGACCTATACCTGATCAGGAAGGTGAAGGATTGCTCCGATTGGTTTCCTGCATGGCAAACAAACATACGTAAAATTCAAGCCGCGACCGGCTCTCAGGTTTCCCTGTGAATCGGCTCCTGGAGCCGATTATCCCATGGCTCTGCATTAGATCTATGATACCATGGGGTTTTGCTTCATCAATACAAGTTAAATCGATCTACGACAGTTTAACGTTTTCACCACGTAATTGGAACATCCTACACGTAATTGAGCCTGGTAAATACGAAAGATGATAGAAAAACTAACCCTAGAGAAGGCCTAACAACCGACGTAAAGTCAATTCCCGGAACAACTCCTCTCGAATTAGCAAACCATATCTTTACGTACTACTGGATCGTTCAACCCGTTTGCAAGGCCTGACTACGTGGATATCAAACTAAACCTTGGAAAACAAGGCAAAACTATAACGGATCGAATCGACTGAATAAAGATCAAGCAAGATGCTACCCTTACACCCCGAAAAGGTGCAAAGGCAGCGAGATAAGCAAAGGCAGCATAGCTAAGCAATCATAGCAAAAAGTACCGATGCTAGCCTAAACAAATCTATGATAAAAGTATTACTCGCCATCAACAAGGCTTCAGCACGAGTAACACCAAATAACGCATAAGTAGATACTGCCTAGATCGCAAGATGCGATCTAGGCAGCATGACACTTACCCGAGAAAAACCCTAGAAACAAGGGGTGGCGATGCGCCGAGATTGTGTTTGTTGTGAACGTGATCGTCCTCCTTTTCTCAATAACCTTAGGTACATATTTATAGTCCGGAGACTTCCTATCTTTGGAATAACCCTAACAATCCTATCTCTTTACTTAAACCGAAACGTAACCTACTACAATATAAGATACACGGGCAATTTATCCCAAATCCACACGCAAGGCCGATTCAATAACACGTTACATATATGTATCTTCCAAGCCCATCTTGATTACGGCCCATCTCCTCCTTTGGCCAAAATATGGCGATAACACAAAATGGGTGGAAGCCGTCCCATCTTGATTACTCCATCAAGAAAAGGCCACATGTGGATTTTGGCCATTACGGATTATTTCACTAAATGGGTGGAAGCCGTCCCTATGAAGTCAGTGAGCTCGAAGGATGTTATCGATTTTGTGAAGGAACATGTCATTCATAGATTCGGGATTCCCCAAACGATCACGACCGATGGAGGTTCGGTCTTCAGTTCTTACGAGTGATGAGAGTTCTGTGAGGACACAGGAATTAAGCTGATCCGATCATCTCCGTACTATGCTCAAGCAAATGGGCAAGCTGAAGCGTCCAACCAGAGCCTTATCAAGTTGATCAAGAGGAAGATCGATGAGCACCCTAGGCGTTGGCACGAGGTTTTGTCAGAGGCTTTATGGGCTTATCGCATGTCATGTCATGGAGCAATAAAAACCTCGCCATACCATCTAGTCTATGGACAAGAAGCCGTATTGCCCTGGGAAATTACGGCTGGATCGAGACGTGTCACTTTTCAGAACGATCTAACAACTGAAGAATATACGGCCCTGATGAGTGACAGTGTTGAGGATTTAACTGAGCTTAGGCTGTGGTCGCTTGAGAAAATCAAAGAGAATAAGGCCAAGGTAGCTCGTGCATATAATAAAAAGGTGAGACCGAAGGAGTTCCACGTTGGCGATCTGGTATGGGAAGCTGTGTTGCCACTGGGGACTAAGGATGCAGCATATGGTAAATGGTCTCCAAATTGGCACGGGCCATACAGGGTCGATCAAGTTTTAAGGGGAAACGCGTACATGCTTGAGGAGCTGGATGGCGTAAAATTCCCAGTGGCTGTCAACGGTCAACACCTCAAGAAATATTTCCCAAGCATGTGGGATGATGGACAGTGAAATATGGGGGCCGATACATGAAATCGGCCAATAAAAAAAAATACAGCCGATGCACAGCCATCGACTCTAGAGGTTCAAACTGCTACGAGCAGGTGTCAGTATACGCGAAGAAGCTACTGAAGGAATGCCTCGAAGGCGTGGAGGGCGTCAGCACGGACACGATCCACCTCGGCGATCTCGGCTTCGTCGTCTTCGTCCTTGCCCGTCACTAGCTGCTTGTTCAGGGCACGTATTTCCGCCAGATCAGTTTTCAGTTGAGCTTTGAGGCCTTCCGCTTCGTCTTGGGAGCGGGCGATGAGTGCTTCTTTGTCACGGATGAGCTGTTTAGTCGCCTGGACCTTCTCTTCAAGGTCTCCCAGTTCCTTTTTTAAGGATGCGAGCTCGGCGGTGCTGACAGAGGTGTCAGTTTTGGCATCCAGAGACGCCTTTTTCTCGTTGAGCTGCTGACATTTGTCTGCAATGTTGGCCTTCAGTGGGAGTTGGGCGCGGTGCAGATTAATCCTCTCGCGAGCCAACTTCACCCTTGACCCGTAGAAAGACAGAGTTACAACTGGCCAAAGCTTCACCTGCAGTGCTACTGGGAGTTGGTCCTTGATTTCAGCAAGGACGCTCTTCACCTCTTCAGAGCCCTCGATCAACTTCTCGATCGGGGAGGACATCAAGGCTTTGAGACGCTGGAATTGAGGTAGAACAGCCCTTGCTCGTGGTTCATCGTCAGCAACAGGGAGAGTCGGTTCGATGGATTCAGGGTCGAACGTCAGCAGACCTGAGATATCACAACTCTGGCAGGCCGAAATGGCGTCAGTATGCGTCCAACACGGAAGGAAGAGCCGAACGAAGCGAACATACCTCTCCTAAGGTCGAGGGGATAGCAGATGACGAGACCATCGGCTTGTGTGTTGTTGCTGGGGGCTTGGCCAAAGTGGTAACCGTTTCAGCTACACCTTCAGGGATTACTAGATCCGGCCTTGCTGCAGGCATCGGCACTTCCCCGGCTTTTCCACTAGAAGGGCCAGTCGTCTGCATGGAAGGTGTTTAGCCGATGTAAATAAGTGATGAATCGACAGATATAAAAAAATAATAATTGGTAAGAGCATCGAGGGTGATGACTTTCGAAACCTCCTGGCTCGACAAAGAAGTTTGTAGCCCCTTGCGAGCCCTTTTGGGGCTCACGACTGGCCCCGCCTCGATTGATGCTCGGGGGGCAGCAGGTTCAGGAACTGGCCTTTTCCTGGGAGCCGATTGTGGCAAATCTGGCTGGCTCGGTGTGATGATCCTCTCAGAGTCTGTTGGACCCAATTCTCCTCGATTGGATTGTGTGTCCTCGCTGGAGGTGTCTTCGACGGAAGCCTGTAAGGAAGGAGAGCTAGTAAACACAAGCATGTTTGCAAGGATGAAGGAGATCAACCAAGGCATGGATCAGCTTACATGCGAACTTTCCGGAGAAGGGCTCTGGCGCCTCAAAGTCTTCCTGGCGGCTACCTTCCTCACCACCGTTCTCGTTTTAGTTGGAACTCGAGAGGCGGCGGACCCAGAAGTGGCTTGTATCTTGGAAGCCGATTGTGGTGATATCGGCTGGATCTGCATCACGACCTTTTTAAACGGTGGCGAATTTTTGCAGAAAAGGACCACAGGAGCTGGTGGGAAGAATTCGAAGGGGGAGCCATCATCGTGTGTAGGTTCAGGACCATCTTGTTGCTACAAGGAGACAGAGCGGGTTATTAGAAGGATCACTTGGGAGCTGCATCAAGAAAATTTACAAGTAATAGTACCTGTTCTACAGGGATAACATATTCAGCATCAAGCTGTTCCAGCAATGGTCCCAGAGCTCTCCTCAAGGCATGAGTCTTCCACATCGCCCACCAGTTCTCAAAACCATCGGTTGATGAAGTAAAGATGAGGTTGTTGGGAATTGGGATGGTTAGAGCGTCGAAGAAGGAATAACACCTTTGACTGGTGAGAGGATCAGGCAGGTCAGCTCTGCTCTCTGTAAGATGGTGGAGAAAGAAATGGGGAGGTACTTGTCCAAGGCCAAACTGCCGGGCCACTACGACTGGCTGGTAGAATTCATATCCAGGCTTGATTATTCTATTGGATGTGCTCATGCCAACTGGAAGAAAGCAGGGACGGATCACAGTAGAAAACAGCTGCCGAGTGCTGGTGTCATCGGCAAAGTTGTCTAACCTAAAGGAGAGTGGATTTTCAAAATGTTCCAATTCTTCCGTGTAAGGAAAGAAGATAGGATTATCCAGGCCTTGGAAGAAAATGCTGAACCATTTGGATGCTTCCTGAGGGATCAGTTTGCTACCTGGCAGTCTGTACAAAGCTTGGCCATAGCTGGTACATCGGATCTGCTTCCCTTTGACATTTGGAAAGGTGCAACTCGCCAAAAGGGGGAAGTTTGGGACATGGTTTTGAAAATACAGCTGGGCCCATAGCTGAATGAACCACCAAGGACCTCCTGTTTTGACTGCTAGGCCGGAGAATAATTTGACAGACATCAACTGGAGATATCGATAGACTTCTCCAAGGAACAGTTTGTCGATGCCAAGTTGAGTGCCTTTGGCAAGTTCGTGGGCCAAGGAGAGGTAATTCTTGGTTGGAGCCAGGGAAGGGCCACAGAATATGAAATTTCCAGCCAGAAGTTGAGGAAAGCCGTGTGTTCTTTCTCCGTGACAGGGCCTTTAGTTTTCATGTGTTTTTGAAGATAGGCACCCCAGTTCGTGCAGTCTGTTTTGGAAGAAAGCTTGTAGGGGACCTTTGTCAACTTAAAAGCAGAGGGGCTGGGTGATGTAACGTCCAGACCAGTAATCATCACCACGTCTAACAGAGTTGGTGTCATGGGGCCATGACCAAACATGAAGCAGTTTAGAGCATCGGACCAGAAATAGCCGATGGTTTTTAGAAGATTTTCATGTTTCTCCAGGGGAGACAATGACAAATGCAAGGCGTCAGCTATTCCCGTGGTTTCCCATTGAGATTGGTAAACTCAAGAAGCTATTCTTTGGCTACCCTGATGAACCAAGAGACCCAATGTTCAGGAGGATTAGGCTAGGCTCGCAAGCAGTCGGCCCAAGAATTCAAATCTAGGTTTTGGCTTGCGAAGGGGATTCTGTTTGCCTCACAAGAGATCAGATGGGCAGGACTAGATTCTGTCCGGGGGCCAAGACAGAGAGAATTTGGGAGAGAAGGATGCGGCAGCAGGATGTCTGAAACCTAAAAAATTTAACGGTGGAATAAAGCATTAATTCAGGTGTTTGCTATTAATTCTAGCGCCATGTTCAGACTACGAGGAGCAGGCGTACCTTCAGACCAGAGACCACCGTGTTGATATTGGACGATGCCGCCATCTCGTTTTCCGGCGGAGATGGATCTATGCGATTGGGGATCGAGGGTTCTTGTCGTTGTAAGCTCGATCTATGCGGTGAGGAAATTGGAGATCTGGTCTAGCCTTTTTGAAGAGGGTCGCAGGTTACCGTTTCAAGTTGGAGAGTGGCCGCTCAGATTTGTCTAAATATGCGACCAAATTTGACCTTGTCAACGTTTGTGGGGAAAGTCGATGTGTTATCATCGGCTCGTTGGGCTTTGACTTGGTTGACTATATGAGCTAGTATGGTGAAAGCCGATACGTTGCTATCGGCTTCTGGAGCGTTGACCTATTTTGACTATCGGCAAAAGCGAATTGGAAAAGCAATCTTTGTTGATTCAAAAGACGATTGTTTACAATGGAGCCGATTGCTTACAAAAGGAAATCTACTGCTAAGTACTACTACTAGTTCCTAATCTAGAGGCCGGTGTCGTCGCCGCTGTCCTCGCCGTCGTCGTACTCGCTGTCATCAGCGCTGCTGCCGGCGTCGTCTTCGTCGCTGCTGCTGAGGATGTCAGCGGGGGCCTCCTCGTCCTCGTCGTCGTCTTCGGTGTCCTCGCTGGACCCAGCGCGGAAGCGCTTTACCGGCGGGTATTCATCGGAGGAGGTGTCCTCCTCTGCTTCCTCCTCCTCGGCGGAGGATTCGACGCCATCCCAGGACCAGGCGTCGTCGGATCTCTCCACCTCCAGTTCCCTGTCGACCAGGAACTGGAGGCCCTCCTCGCCGTCGGTCAGGGACTCGTCGTCCTCCGACCAGGCGGCGAAGTTCCAGTCCCTCTCGTCCCACCATTGTGGGGCGAGAGCCTCGTACGCCGCCATCGGCGGGTGCTCCGGCGTCGGCTCTCGGTTGCTCATCGTGTTGGAAGATTGGGAGGAAAGAGCAGATGATTTGGAGGAAGAAGAGGAGGCCATGGCGGAGGAAGAGGGTTTTTTCGGCGGAGGAAGAGGGTTTTTTGGCTAATGGAGGAAGATGGGGGCTGTAAACTGCTCAGATGAATTTAAATAAGGGGAATAGTGGGAGGCGGTTCAATGCCATAGCAGTTTCCATAATGTGGTGCCAAAACGGTCAAATCATGCACTGCGGAGGAGTTGAGAAGACAGGGCATCATGATGAGGGGGTGGCGTGACGATTCTGCAACGCATTCTGGCAACGCGTGACCCGATACAAAAAAAAAGAGGAGAAAAAACATCAGCAGAGTGGTTTTGGAATTATTATTGCCAAAACCAGGGGGGCATGTGTTATCGCCATATTTTGGCCAAAGGAGGAGATGGGCCGTAATCAAGATGGGCTTGGAAGATACATATATGTAACGTGTTATTGAATCGGCCTTGCGTGTGGATTTGGGCTAAATTGCCCGTGTATCTTATATTGTAGTAGGTTACGTTTCGGTTTAAGTAAAGAGATAGGATTGTTAGGGTTATTCCAAAGATAGGAAGTCTCCGGACTATAAATATGTACCTAAGGTTATTGAGAAAAGGAGGACGATCACGTTCACAACAAACACAATCTCGGCGCATCGCCACCCCTTGTTTCTAGGGTTTTTCTCGGGTAAGTGTCATGCTGCCTAGATCGCATCTTGCGATCTAGGCAGTATCTACTTATGCGTTATTTGGTGTTACTCGTTCTGAAGCCTTGTTGATGGCGAGTAATACTTTTATCATAGATTTGTTTAGGCTAGCATCGGTACTTTTTGCTATGATTGCTTAGCTATGCTGCCTTTGCTTATCTCGCTGCCTTTGCACCTTTTCGGGGTGTAAGGGTAGCATCTTGCTTGATCTTTATTCAGTCGATTCGATCCGTTATAGTTTTGCCTTGTTTTCCAAGGTTTAGTTTGATATCCACGTAGTCAGGCCTTGCAAACGGGTTGAACGATCCAGTAGTACGTAAAGATATGGTTTGCTAATTCGAGAGGAGTTGTTCCGGGAATTGACTTTACGTCGGTTGTTAGGCCTTCTCTAGGGTTAGTTTTTCTATCATCTTTCGTATTTACCAGGCTCAATTACGTGTAGGATGTTCCAATTACGTGGTGAAAACGTTAAACTGTCGTAGATCGATTTAACTTGTATTGATGAAGCAAAACCCCATGGTATCATAGATCTAATGCAGAGCCATGGGACAATCGGCTCCAGGAGCCGATTCACAGGGAAACCTGAGAGCCGGTCGCGGCTTGAATTTTACGTATGTTTGTTTGCCATGCAGGAAACCAATCGGAGCAATCCTTCACCTTCCTGATCAGGTATAGGTCAGGTGGCACGCCCTCGAACCAGCCAGGACGTGTGCCGGAGTTTTGCGGGCCATTGCCCGAGGGACCAGGGCCCACCAGCAGTTCTGGGAGCCTCCCGGCTCTCCGTGTTGCCCGTCGCTGCTCGCCGGTGGGTTTTGGCAGGCAACACCAAGGAAGAGCTCAATCTTGTTTCCAAGTTTCTGAGATCTTCCATGGTCACAGGAGTCGACTCACTACCACCATCCCCTTCTTGGCTACCCATATTCTCTTAGGCGGTAAAGCCCGAATAAAGAGCCGAGGCTCTGATACCAATTGAAAGGATCGTATGGGCACCTAGAGGTGGGGGGTGAATAGGTGCTACTTCAAATTTTACTCTTTTTAAAATTAGGGTTTGACAAGAAAGGTAAATTCTCTAGAATATGCAACTATAGTGAATTTACCTATATGTCAAACAAGCACAAACTAACACAACACTAAGCAAGAACAAGTAAGTAAACTGCGGTAAAGGATAGAAGTAACCAAGGGAGTGGACGTGGAGACACAAGGATTTGTTTCCCGTACTTCCTTCCTTTTGAGGGTAAGTACGTCTACGTTTGGAGAGGGGGTGGTTTCAAACCACCAACGCCACGAGAGGCCTCCCTTGTTCTCCGATGAACCTCACCCCAAAGGGCTCGATTCACCTTCCACTATATCGGCAACCTTCGAGGTGGAAGCCGGCACCTTTACAACAAGTTCGGGGCACACATCCACAACTGAATTGGAGGCTCCCAAATACAAGCAAGCTGTCAAGACAAATCAAAGACAAGCTTGTAAGAACCAAATCAAAGTTAGGGTTTCCAAAGAAACACTAGAGCTAGGGGGCCCTCAAGTGAATGAGGGGGAAATGAAGATCTCTCTTGGTGAAGATGTGAATCAAGGCCTCCTCCTTCGATTCTCCAAAGATCAATGACTTTGGATGGTTGGATGAAGAGATCTTGTGGATTTGGTGGCTCTAATGGTGTTGGTGTTCTTGAGCAGCTCGAGCAACTGGAGGAAGAAGATAAGGGTCCCTATTTATAGACAGCCCCCTCCACGAACCGTTTTCTGACCGTTGTAGAAAAGTCAGACCGGAGACTCCGGTCTGTAGACCGGAGACTCCGGCCAATCTCCGGACCAGTCTCCGGACTGGCCATCTGACTGACCCAGCCCATTTCTTCACCAGCAACACCGGAGACTCCGGACTTCCAACACCGGAGACTCCGGTCCGACCAAAGTCTCCGGATAATCTCCGGACCAGTCTCCGGACTGACCATCTGACTGACCCAGCCCATTTCTTCACCAGCAGCACTGGAGACTCCGGACTTTCAACACCGGAGACTCCGGTCTGACCAAAGTCCGGAGACTCCGGCCAATCTCCGGACCAGTCTCCAGACAGGCCATCTGACCGACCCAGCCAAGTCCTGGGAGGCACCACCGGAGCCAGCACCGGAAACTCCGGACCACACCGGAGACTCCGGTCTTGGAAGACCGGAGACTCCGGTCTGGAGTTTCCAGAACAGTGGCAAATGTGTGTGGTCTTTTCCCAAGAGTGTGTGTGATGTTTATCTGTGGTCAAACCAACCTGTGGACAATAACAAACTGTAAAATGATCAACTTGTTGTTACCGAACACCAAAAGTGATTATGACAATAAATGCCCTTTCAGCGTCACACGGCCGGGTGGGGCCAGGGAGGGGCCAGGCGGTGCCACACTGGCAGGGGGTATAGCGCCTAGCAGCAAGGCGCTACACTATAGAGTATAGCGCCTTGCTATTGGGTGTTATGCAAAGGGTTAGTCCAGTGAAATAGTTATCCAGATGGGTCAGTTCGTGAAATCCTTTTAAAAAAGGGTTATTTTTGTCCATTCTGCTGATCGGTGGCTGCCTCAGACATGATGGTTCAGCCAGCGGTCACCGGTGTGTTCCCGTACCTCTTCTTTTTTTCTCCAAAATCCGCAGGAGTTGTACGCGTCATTGTATTAAGCTCGAGAGAGGAAACATTATAACGCAAGTGTAGATATTTTACCTTCCAGCCTTTGAGCATGTACAATGGAGTGACATGATCCTTCTCTTAGACTTGCCATGTCGAATTTTTGCTTATTTAAAAGTGAGAGAATTAAAAGAGAGAAGGTTAATTTTTCTTAGCTAATTGATAATCCCTTATAAACAAAAGAATTTTTTTTCACCATTGTACCATTTGTCTTTTTATCGATACAATTTTTACTAAACTGTGTCAATTCACATCATAGGGGATGACATAAGAATTGACCCCATTATATGACTATATTTTTAGATGATGTGAAGGGTTAAGAGAAAACTCATCTCCCTACACCATTGTACATGCCCTTGGCATTAGCTTGCTGATTCTTTATATAAGCCAGATCTCACGAGGGCAGCTTGATTCTTCATATCTCTAGATCTGGTCCTTCTCACTTTCCAGGATGGAACATGCCAATGTCATTAATCCTCGCCCGACCAGGACCAGACATGATTCGAAACTCTTGACGTCCTCTAAATCTCACTAGTAGTTCATTAATTAACCACCAGATACTCTTTCCCGGGTCAAACAACTTCTCAATCAGCCAACGAGATTCGCATGCATGCACCCAGGCCAGCATGATTACCGCTAGTAGCTTTCTAGCAAATCAGTTTTAGGGGCTTTGTAGCAAATCTTGACTACTAATGAAACTCGTGGTAGTTTAACGCTCCTTTCATCCAAAAAAAAAAGAAATGCTTTCTGACAAATCCCGTTCTACACGTGGTAGCTAATAAAACTCTGGGTGTACACGTATTGGAATTTGATCGAGCTTTTGCTACTCCATCCGACGTATTGAAATTGGATTTATGTCCAGCAAATTCATGCAGCTAGCTTACCGTAAAAAATATGTATCTAGCTTGCTTAATACTTTCCTATTTCGAAATATAAGATGTTTTAGTCTGATGTGTCTAGACCCCTTTTAGTATATAGATTCAATGTGTATGTTCGTGAACCTACACACTAAAATAGGTCTAGATATATTTGTTTCATAAAAACTAAAATATCCTATATATTGTAAAACAGAGGGAGTACTTAGAACGATACCGGTCGGCTAATTCAACGGGAAACTTGTTACCCATCCCCCAGCTGGCGAACCATTTGTACACGGACTGGAGTCAATTAGCTCAATCTCTCTTTACAAACTAGACGTGAAACGAGCTAAAATTCGAAATATGGTTCTTTGTAAAATTTATTCATTTTACGTCATCATGCATGCTTTGGTAACACAGCCAAAAAAAAACTCTATGCAAGCTACAATTTGGGTTGGCCCCGGATACCTATCATGACGACGATGCCACCAACTTCTCTTCAAATGGCTCGACCGTGGCTTTGCAAATTTTCCTCGAGGCCAAGGGGGGCGGGTCCAAGGCCATGCCCAGGCCGGCCCATTCCCATCCCGAGCGAAGGCCGAACAAGCTCCGCAAGTTCCCATTCAAACCTCGAGAATGGTGGAAAATATTTTTATGAGATCTGGTCTAGAGATTTGAAAGTTTGAACCAACTTCAGCTAACAGTAAGTTAGATCAGAGAAAAAGCAAGATTAGCAACCAATTCTCTAGATCTAAACTGGTACCAAACGGTCGAACCGATTCATAGTGCTAAGGAATTTCTCTTACAAGCATATCAACGATAAACACCAAAAACTAAGAAGCATTGAGCTTGCTATCAAAGACAGTCCAAGACTAAGAAGATCTAAGCTCCACGACAACTCCCCCAAGGAGGTGACGACGCAACGAGCGTCGTTGTCGTCGAGACCACATAAGTCTAGGGTTTTCACTCGGAGCCCTAATGCAGCAAGGGTAGCCACACCAACACTGTCAAGAGGGCCACGACACCCGTAGGCGTCGCCGTCGTTGGCGCCAAAGCGCTGGGATGTTGCCCAAAAAACCCTCTCACAGCTGGCACCTCAAAATACTAGCCATCCCTAAGTTGAGCTTCCAACAAGCGATCTGGGTATTGACCACGCCGAGATGCCGCCAACACTAGGAGCCCCCGATGCTGACTCCTCGCCAACCTCATAGCCTCAGGAGACGACCATCACCACCGCCACATCGCACGTTGTCAAGCCGTCCGTGCATTCCACCTTCTAGGGCCACCGTCCCGGCATCTGCGAACTCTCTCCTAAGGAGCAATGAGCATCACGTTCTTGCAAAGCGGACGAGGTATGCACGGTTAGAGTAAGAGGGCAACAATACCGCCGCCATTCGGAGTAGACCATCCTCGGCGGTTGTTGACCGGCCGCAGCAGCGGGGGCACACCAGACCACAACATGCTCGGTCAGGCCCAGATCAGGCATGTAAAGTCCCCGCCGCCATGCCGCAACAAGTTTTCACCGCCACACCTGCATCTCCAAGGGCACCACCGCATAGGGGTATTCACCGTTAGCCCGTATGAAGCGCACTCAACCTAGATCAGGCCCGACCAAGCCTAGATCTGGGCCGCATCGTTGACGACTGCATGGCACCCCCCGCCGTCCAGGCATAGCCCCGCCGCACGCCTCCGTTACCATGTCATCCCCGCTGTGCCGCACCACCGCCACTAGGCTAGGTTCGTCCCAGATATCAGCCATGCCGCCTATCACGTCCTCCCCGCAAGAACCACCGGCCATCTAGGAAAGGTAAACCCGTCGCCGCCAGCATCGCCTGGGCTTTGGTCAACGGCTCCCGTCAGCGCCAGCGGTGAGAGAGAAGAGGACTGGAGGGGAAGGGCGGAGGGTCGCGTCACCCGATGGGGACGCATAGGAGCACGAGCGAAACGGTTTTGTTCTCAAGTTTTTTACTACTAGCATATAATGGCATATGTTTTGGAGTTTTTTCTTTCCGGCCCTCATGGTTTGTCAGCCGGAGATAAATACTGCAGAATACGCATGCACATAGCATGTACAACTTTCTTTATGTCCTATACAACAAGGTTTACTATATGACAAGTTCGACTTCAGTGATGAAGTGGTACGGGTCTTCGGCTTACGATACTGTTTGTAGTTGTCGCTACATGGTTTAATAGATTTTTTATAATATTTATTACTTTTAGATGTTTTTTTTTGCGGGTGAAACAGGATCTTTATTAATCAGGCAGGATTACAGTGTTGTCAAGTTCCACAAACCGGAGAGCACATTCCGGTCCAGAACCTAACCATGTCATAGTACGGCCTTGCACTCTCGCAAAGGTAGCAAGAGAGTCACTAACCGTAACCTGAACTCGATCCACCTTAAGAAAAACACACTCTCTATCCAACTTAGCTAATTGTTTGATCTCATTAATATAATTGAAGAACAACGATCTGTTCGCTGAAGAAGAATTGATAGCTTCAACCAGGAGCGCACAGTCTGATTCAATGATAATTGGCAACAGAGAGTATTGCATCGCCATTTCCAAACCTTCTACACATGCCTGGAGTCCAGCTTCAAGGGGCTCGGTGCAGCTCAACAGATATCTGCATGCCATAAAAATAGGGGCACCAGTCGCATCGCGTAAGGCCATACGTGCCCTTGATGTGCCGTCTTTTATAGAAAAGGATCCATCAATCATAAGCTTTACCCAACCAATCTCTGGTTTGGACCAGATTTTATCAGGGGCCTTATGCTCAATCCTCTCTTGGCGTATAGGGCTAGTGACAGCTAAGGGTTGCTTCCCTTTCACTAAACCTGGCGTGGATGCCTTATTGATGTCTCTAAGCAGCTTCAGATAACCACACAAAAATATTTTGGAGTTTTCAATCATTTCTGCAGAACCACGACCGCCATGCTATCAACAAGGTGGTATCTATCATTTCCGTAGGGATCTTCCGTAGATGTTTTTATATTTGATTTCGTGAAATTTTGAATAAAAAAATGGAACTTGTGTGATCGCGTCTGCCGCGATGGCGCGCGCGGACGTTTACGGCCGATCAAATCGCCGGCAACAGTATAACGAAAACAGCTAGCCCCGCCCTACCTCCTCTCGTTGCAGCTAATTTCACGTCAACAGCGGATGTCATGACGTGTGCTTTCTTTGTCCTATAAGTTCGGTGGATTGAACAAAAATGACAGCTAACCTATCGAAACCCGCTGCCTATGTTTCCAGCCCTGTCTGAGTGTTGCAGCGTCCATCCGCAGAGCTCTCGCAGCAATTCAACACCCCAACCACACAAACCTACACCGCCTAATTAGAGCATCTTCACTCGTCTATCCAGGAGCCCGATCCGGACGCCGAATTTTGGTCCGGACGCCGAAAATCGGCCCAGTCGCGTACCCAAGAACCTATTTTCGTCCGGATTTCGGCATGTTTTGGTCCGGCCTACCCAGGCCGTACCCAAGATCCCGGGTACGCCCTGGGAACGCCGGACTCAGCGAAAACGGGCGTGGGCCAGCCCTGTCGGCGAGAGAAAGCACCACTCCCGCCAATTCGCCGAGCTCCCCGCCCTTTTCTTCCCCCTCCCGCCTTTCTTCCCCATTCCCCCACCCCCGAACCTCCGCCGACCACCGCGCCCGACATGCCGCCCAAGAGTTTCGTCCAACCCAGATCGACCCTGGTCGAGGGTCCGGCGGAGAAGAAGGTGAGGAAGCCGAGAGCGCCACCGACCAAGCCGGAGGGCATGTCCTTGGCCGAGTGGGAGAAGAGGGAGCACGCCAGGTAGATCTCTTCGGCCGAGCGGAAGGACCGGAAGGAGAGGGCGAAGCTCCGGCAGCAGCAAGCGGAGGAGGAAAAGGCGATGGTGAAGGCGGCAGCGGAAGAGCAGGCGATGGTGAAGGCGAAGCAGGCGGCGACGACGCGTTCGGCGTTGATGGCCGCGCCGGACCCACCATACTGGGGGAGCCAGGCTAGCGTCGGCTCGCCCGCTGGATTCTCGCCGATCTCTCCGGCCAGCTTCCAGGAGAGCCAGGCGGCTGCTCGGCAGAGGTACTCCTCATCGCCGGAGTTCGACGGCGGCTTCAACCCGAACGTGCTCTTCCCCTGCCCGGCGCCGCGCCCTCCTTCGGCCTTCGGCGTCGACATCAACCTCCCCTACTCCGCCTCTCCGGTGTACGCAAGCCCCGCTCTGCGACGCGGACCGCTGCCCTTCGGCGGAATGCAGGGCGCCCTTCCGGACGACATGACGGCCGAGGCTTACATGGAGGACCTGATCGCAACAGGCTCGGCGACGAACCACCCCTCCTTCTTCACGGAAGAGCAGACACGGGCCAACGCCGAGCGCGGCATCGAGTCCCAGGACCTCGCCGACATCAATGCCGAGGAGATCCAGGCCGAGTAGACGCCGCCAGAGGACGCTGAGACTGAGGCGAAAGTGTAGGGGTTCGTAGCATGGAAAACAAAAATTTTCTATCGCATACAAACAAACAAGCCAAGATCTATCTACTAGATTGTAGCAACGAGTTGATGGAATAACTCACCCTCGAAGATTCCAAAGTGTTTAACGAGAGCAGATTCTCGTGGGTGATGTAGTCGTACTCTTTCCGATCTCAAGATCGCGTAGACGATCCTTCCGGCGCCACGTTCCGGCAGCGCTCCCGCAGTCGGTCACACGTTCGGTACTCGACGAAGACCTTCCTCTCCCTTGTTCCAGCAGGCAGCGGAGGTTGTAGCACTCTCCTCGCGATTCCGGCAGCACAACGGCGTGGTACCGGAGGTAGAGGGGAAATCCCGCAGGGCTTCGCCTTAAGCCGGTGCGAGTATGGTGGAGCTTATGAGAGAGGCTATTAGTGGTCTAGTAATTAGACACACCAATTAGAGGGCTCTAAACCAATTAGAAGGCTCTAAACCGAATAGCTCTAAACCGGGGTCTAGATCTAGGGTTTAGTTTAGAGGATAGGAAACTTGTGTGTGTAGGAGGGGAGCCCTGCCCCTCCTTATATAGGTGGGAGGGTGTGGGCGCGCCAGGGGAGGGAGGGAGTCCCTCCCCAACTCGGCCTAGGGCTGGCGCCGGCTTGGAGGAGTGGGACTCCTCCTCCAACTCGGCCTCCACCTCTCCTCCTCTTTCTCCTCTTTCCGAAAACTGGCAGTTTGACCGAAAACTGGCAGTTTGACTTTTCAATTAGGATTTGAATTAACCCTTTATTTCGGACAGCGAGAACACTTAGTACATGATGCAATCATTCCAACATACAATGACACATTCATGTACCCCTTCCCCCTCCGGAGTGCCGGACATTCCGGGACCTTCTAGAATGTTCCCGATGAAAACACCGGAACCATTCCCCAACTCCGAAACGGGACTTTCCTTATATGAATCTTATTCTCCGGACCATTCCGGATCACCTCGTGATATCCCGGATCCCATCCGAGACTCCGAACAACATTCGGTCTCTTTCTCATAATACCATAACTACTCAAACAACGTCGAATCCTTAAGTGTGTCTCCCTACGGTTCGTGAATTATGCGGACATGATCGAGACACTTCTCCGAACAATAACCAATAGAGGAATCTGGAAATTCATATGGCTCCCACATATTTCTACGATTACTTTGCGATCGAATGAACCACTTACATACGATACCAATTTCCCTTTGTCTCACGATATGTTACTTATCCGAGGTTATGATCGTCGGTATCTCTGCATACCTAGTTCAACCTCGTTACTGATAAGTACTCTTTTCTCGTTCCCGTGATATGTGATCCCTTGTGACCAAGTCACATGCTTGCAAGCTAATTGGATGACATTCCACCGAGAGGGCCCAGAGTATATCTATCCGTCATGTGGATGGACAAATCCCACTCTTGATCCATGTGTTTCAACCAATACTTTCCGAACACTCAATGCCACCTTTATAGCCACCCTGTTACGGTGTGGTGTTTGATGACATCAAAGCATCCATCCAGTAAAGGTGATATGCATGATCTCATGGTCGAAGGAATTAGGTTACTATGTATCAGAAAGCATATAGCAATTGAACTATTGAAATGACTTGATCTTTATGCTACGCTTGTCTATAGGAGTATGTCCACCATATCATTCTCCTAACGATATGATCTTGCTGTTGATAACATCTCAATGTTCATGACAAAGAAACCACATCATCAATCAACCAACAAGCTAGTGAAGTATAGAGGCTATACTAGGGACTTCAAATTAAGTTTACAATTCACACAAGTATTAATGGTTTCCTTGTTAATACTATTATAGCATGAATGCAAACATTTATCATAAACACAAAGATATATAATAATAACTACATTTATTATTACCTCTAGGGCATATCTCCAACAGTCTCCCACTTGCACTAGAGTCATCTAATCTAGATTACATGGTAATATACCGAACACCCATGGCAGTTTGGTGTTGGTCATGTTTTGCCCTCGGGAGAGGTTTAGTCAACGGATCCGCCACATTCAGATCTGTGTGTACTTTGCAAATCTTTATATCCCCATCCTGGATATGTTCTCGAATAGCGTGAAAACGTAGCTTGATATGCTTCAGCTTCTTGTGTGACCTTGGTTCTTGCGCATTGGCTATGGCGCCCATGTTATCACAGTAGATAGACATTGGGTCCAGCGCACTAGGAACCACACCCAGCTCTGTAATGAACTCTTTCATCCATATCGCTTCTTGTGAAGCCTCCGAAGCAGCCATGTATTCCGATTCAGTTGAAGATCTCGCCACAACGCTTTGCTTTGCACTCCTCCAGCTAACTGCTGCACCATTCAAAATAAATACGTATCCAGATTGTGATTTAGAATCATCTGGATCGGTGTTCCAACTAGCATCGGTATAACCATTAACAACGAGCTGTTCATCACCTCCATAAGAAAGAACCATATCCTTAGTTCTTCTCAAGTACTTAAGGATGTTTTTGACCGCTGTCCAATGATCCACTCCTGGATCACTTTGATATCTGCTAGTTAAACTAACAGCATATGCGATGTCGGGTCTAGTACATAGCATGGCATACATTAGAGATCCTATGGCTGAGGCATAGGGAGTCTTACTCATCCTTTCTCTATCTTCTGCCGATGTCGGACTTTGAGTTTTACTCAAGGTCGTATTGGGCAACATGGGCAAGAACCCTTTCTTGCTATCTTCCATTCCAAACCTCTTTAGAACTTTGTCCAAATATGTACTTTGTGACAATGATATTTGGCGTTTCGATCTATCTCTATAAATCTTTATGCCTAATATGTAAGCTGCTTCGCCAAGATCTTTCATTGAAAAACTATTATTCAAATATTCCTTGACACTATTAAGAAGGTCTACATCATTCCCAATCAACAATATGTCATCCACATACAGTATTAAGAATGCTACAGAGCTCCCACTCACTTTCTTGTAAATACAAGCTTCTCCATAAGTTTGTATAAAACCAAAACTTTTGATTACCTTATCAAAACGTTGATTCCAACTTCGGGATGCTTGCTTCAATCCATAGATGGACCGTTGAAGCTTGCATACCTTGTTAGCATCTTTAGGATCGACAAAACCTTTGGGTTGTATCATATACAACTCTTCATCAATGTCTCCATTGAGGAATGCTGTTTTGACATCCATCTGCCATATCTCATAATCATAATATGCAGCGATTGCTAACATAATCCTCACAGACTTTAGCTTCGCTACCGGTGAGAAAGTCTCATCGTAGTCAACTCCTTGAATTTGTCGAAACCCTTTTGCGACAAGTCGAGCTTTATAGACAGTAACATTACCATCAGCATCTGTTTTCTTCTTGAAAATCCATTTGTTCTCGACAGCCTTCCGGCCATCCGGTAAGTCCACCAAAGTCCATACTTGGTTTTCGTACATGGATCCAATCTCGGATTTCATGGCTTCTTGCCATTTATTGGAATCTGGGCTCATCATCGCTTCCTCATATGTCTCGGGGTCATCGGTGTTGTCCACCAACATGACATTCATAACGGAATCATACCAATCTGGAGTGGTACGAGTTCTCGTTGACCTCCGAGGCTCTGTAGCAACTTCAACCGAAGTTTCATGATCACTATCATTAGCTTCCTCTCTTATTGGTGCAGGCACCACAGGAACTTCTTCCGGTGCTGCGCTACTCGCAATTTCGAGAGAAGGTTCGACAACCTCGTCGAGTTCTACTTTCCTTCCAGTCACTTCTTTCGAGAGAAATTCCTTCTCTAGAAAGGATCCATTCTTGGCAACAAAGATTTTGCCTTCGGATCTATGATAGAAGGTATACCCAATAGTTTCCTTCGGGTATCCTATGAAGACGCATTTTTCCGCTTTGGGTTCAAGCTTGTCCGGCTGTAACTTCTTTACATAGGCTTCGCATCCCCAAACTTTAAGGAACGACAATTTAGGTTTCTTCCCAAACCATAATTCATACGGTGTCGTTTCAACGGATTTAGATGGTGCCCTATTTAAAGTGAATGCGGCTGTTTCTAATGCATAACCCCAAAATGATAGCGGTAAATCTGTAAGTGACATCATAGAACGAACCATATCTAAGAGAGTTCGATTACGACGTTCAGACACACCATTACGCTGTGGTGTTCCCGGCGGTGTCAATTGTGAAAGTATTCCGCACTTCTTTAAATGCTCGCCAAACTCGTAACTTAGATATTCACCTCCACGATCAGAACGTAGAAATTTAATCTTCTTGTTACGTTGATTCTCTACCTCACTTTGAAACTCCTTAAACTTCACGAGAGTTTCGGACTTATGTTTCATGAAATAGATATACCCATATCTACTCAAGTCATCCGTGAAGGTAAGAACATAACGATAACCACTGCGCGATGCTACACTCATTGGACCACACACATCGGTATGTATGATTTCCAATAAGTCTGTAGCTCGCTCCATCATACCAGAAAATGGAGTCTTAGTCATTTTACCCATCAGACATGCTTCGCATCTTTCAAGTGATTCAAAATCAAATGATTCAAGAAGTCCATCGGAATGGAGTTTCTTCATACGCTTCACTCCAATGTGACCAAGACGACAGTGCCACATATAGGTCAAATTATCGCTTGATTTCAAACGTTTAGCCTCAATGTTATTAATATGTGTATTTCTACTATCGAGATTCAATATGAATAGACCATCTATCAAAGGTGCATGTGCATAAAACACATTACTCATATAAATCGAACAATCATTATTCTCGGATTTAAACAAGTAACTGTCTCGCAATAAACAAGATCCTGAGATAATGTTCATGCTTAATGCAGGCACCAAATAACAATTATTTAAGTATAAAACTAATCCCGATGGTAGATGAAGAGGTAGCGTGCCGACCGCGATCACATCAACCTTTGATCCGTTTCCTACGCGCATCGTCACCTCGTTCTTCACTAGCTTCCGTTTATTCTGCAGCTCCTGTTTCGAGTTACAAATATGAGCAACCGAACCAGTATCAAATACCCAGGCACTACTACGAGTACTAGTGAGATACACATCAATAACATGTATATCAGATATACCTTTCTTCTTGATGTTGCCGTTCTTCAAATCCGCCAAGTACCTTGGGCAATTCCGCTTCCAGTGACCTTCTCCCTTGCAGTAAAAGCACTCAGTTTCAGGTTTAGGTCCAGCCTTGGTCTTCTTCGTCGGCGTGGTAACTTTCTTACCACCCTTCTTGAAGTGTCCCTTTTGCTTAGACTTGCCTTTCTTGAATTTGGTGGTCTTATTGACCATCAACACTTGGTGCTCTTTCTTGATCTCCACTTCAGCAGATTTTAACATAGCAAATAGTTCTGGCAACTCTTTGTTCATGTTCTGCATGTTGTAGTTCATCACAAAGTTCTTGTAACTTGGTGGTAGTGATTGGAGGATGCGGTAAACTCCCAAAGTATTAGGAATCACTATACCCAAACTTTGAAGTTTATTTGCGTGCCCAGACATCTTAAGCACATGCTCACTGACGGAGCTACCCTCTTCCATCTTGCAGTTAAAGAACTTTTCAGAAGCTTCATAACTTTCAATTGCCGCATGAGTCTCAAAGATTAATTTGAGATCCTCGACAATATCATATGGATCTGACTCTTCAAACCTTTTCTGAAGCTCCGATTCTAAACCATACAAGATAGCACACTGAACTATGGAGTACTGATTCTTCCGAGCGAGGTAAACATTCTTTACTTCATCGGTAGCATCAGCTGCAGGTGGGTCACCTAGCGGTGCATCCAGCACATAGGTCAAATTACCAGCTGTGAGGACAATCCTCAAATTGCGGAACCAATCCGCGAAGTTGCTTCCATTGTTTTTCAACTTTTCTTTCTCTAGGAACGCATTAAAATTGATGGTAGGGGCTGCCATTGATCTACAACATATTTGCAATAGTTTAGACTAAGTTTATGACAAATTGAGTTCAAATTAATTAATGAAATTAAACTAGGTGAACTCCCACTCAAAACAACATCCCTCACATTGTTTTAGTGATCACACGAACCAAATCCACTACATCAACACCGATCATCACGAGAGCTGATATAGTTTTAATGGCGAACAATCATCATGTTCATCATATCTACTATATGATTCATGCTTTGCCTTTCGGCGATCCGTGTTCCTGAGGCCATGTCTGTACATGCTAGGCTCGTCAAGATCAAACCTTAGCTTCCGCATAAGCAAATCTGGCTTGCTTACGTTGTATTCACCCGCGGAATCAAAGACACCCGATCATCACGTGGTGCTTCGAAGCAGCAAGCTTTGGCAACGGTGCATACTAAGGGTGAACACTCTAGAACTTGAAATTTATGTGCATGAGGGATCATCTTATAATGCTACCGTCGTCTACTAAGCAATACAAGATGCATAAAGGATTAACATCACATGCAATTCATAATATGTGATATGATATGGCCTTTCTTCTTTGTGCTTCCGATCTCCATCTTCAAGCACGAACATGATCTCCATCATCACCGGCATAGCATCAAGGTCAATGACGCTTCTTCATGGTTGTCGTCCACCAGCTTCAACTATTACAACTATTTTGAATAGACACGCAGGTCTTAACAGAAATTAAAGACAACCATATGGCTCCTGCCGGTTGCCAACTTACAATAAGGAACATTGCATACATCAAATATAATCACAATCATGGCCATATCACATCACTGCACACCCCTGCAAAACAAAGTTAGACGCTTCTACTTTCTTTGCATATTTTACGTGGTTTGGGGCTTTCCATAAGTGTCGTTCTAACTTACGAACAAGAACCACAACATTGATACTAGCATTGTTGATCACCCGTTGTAAATTGGATCTTTACTATGCTAGGAGAAACAGGCACCCGCAAAGCCACTTATGCAAAACGAGTTGCATGTCAAGCGTGGAGCAAGTCTCATGAACGATGTCATGTAAGGTTAGCCCGGGCCGCTTCATCCCAACATACCGCAAGATGCAAAGTACACAAAAAGCAATCTACAATAAAAGCATCAACGCCCACAATGACCATTGTGTTCTACTCGTGCAACAGATCTACATATAGACACGGCTCTGATACCACTGTAGGGGTTCGTAGCATGGAAAACAAAAATTTTCTATCGCATACAAACAAACAAGCCAAGATCTATCTACTAGATTGTAGCAACGAGTTGATGGAATAACTCACCCTCGAAGATTCCAAAGTGTTTAACGAGAGCAGATTCTCGTGGGTGATGTAGTCGTACTCTTTCCGATCTCAAGATCGCGTAGACGATCCTTCCGGCGCCACGTTCCGGCAGCGCTCCCGCAGTCGGTCACACGTTCGGTACTCGACGAAGACCTTCCTCTCCCTTGTTCCAGCAGGCAGCGGAGGTTGTAGCACTCTCCTCGCGATTCCGGCAGCACAACGGCGTGGTACCGGAGGTAGAGGGGAAATCCCGCAGGGCTTCGCCTTAAGCCGGTGCGAGTATGGTGGAGCTTATGAGAGAGGCTATTAGTGGTCTAGTAATTAGACACACCAATTAGAGGGCTCTAAACCAATTAGAAGGCTCTAAACCGAATAGCTCTAAACCGGGGTCTAGATCTAGGGTTTAGTTTAGAGGATAGGAAACTTGTGTGTGTAGGAGGGGAGCCCTGCCCCTCCTTATATAGGTGGGAGGGTGTGGGCGCGCCAGGGGAGGGAGGGAGTCCCTCCCCAACTCGGCCTAGGGCTGGCGCCGGCTTGGAGGAGTGGGACTCCTCCTCCAACTCGGCCTCCACCTCTCCTCCTCTTTCTCCTCTTTCCGAAAACTGGCAGTTTGACCGAAAACTGGCAGTTTGACTTTTCAATTAGGATTTGAATTAACCCTTTATTTCGGACAGCGAGAACACTTAGTACATGATGCAATCATTCCAACATACAATGACACATTCATGTACCCCTTCCCCCTCCGGAGTGCCGGACATTCCGGGACCTTCTAGAATGTTCCCGATGAAAACACCGGAACCATTCCCCAACTCCGAAACGGGACTTTCCTTATATGAATCTTATTCTCCGGACCATTCTGGATCACCTCGTGATATCCCGGATCCCATCCGAGACTCCGAACAACATTCGGTCTCTTTCTCATAATACCATAACTACTCAAACAACGTCGAATCCTTAAGTGTGTCTCCCTACGGTTCGTGAATTATGCGGACATGATCGAGACACTTCTCCGAACAATAACCAATAGAGGAATCTGGAAATTCATATGGCTCCCACATATTTCTACGATTACTTTGCGATCGAATGAACCACTTACATACGATACCAATTTCCCTTTGTCTCACGATATGTTACTTATCCGAGGTTATGATCGTCGGTATCTCTGCATACCTAGTTCAACCTCGTTACTGATAAGTACTCTTTTCTCGTTCCCGTGATATGTGATCCCTTGTGACCAAGTCACATGCTTGCAAGCTAATTGGATGACATTCCACCGAGAGGGCCCAGAGTATATCTATCCGTCATGTGGATGGACAAATCCCACTCTTGATCCATGTGTTTCAACCAATACTTTCCGAACACTCAATGCCACCTTTATAGCCACCCTGTTACGGTGTGGTGTTTGATGACATCAAAGCATCCATCCAGTAAAGGTGATATGCATGATCTCATGGTCGAAGGAATTAGGTTACTATGTATCAGAAAGCATATAGCAATTGAACTATTGAAATGACTTGATCTTTATGCTACGCTTGTCTATAGGAGTATGTCCACCATATCATTCTCCTAACGATATGATCTTGCTGTTGATAACATCTCAATGTTCATGACAAAGAAACCACATCATCAATCAACCAACAAGCTAGTGAAGTATAGAGGCTATACTAGGGACTTCAAATTAAGTTTACAATTCACACAAGTATTAATGGTTTCCTTGTTAATACTATTATAGCATGAATGCAAACATTTATCATAAACACAAAGATATATAATAATAACTACATTTATTATTACCTCTAGGGCATATCTCCAACAGAAAGGCAAGAAGGGGAAGAAGACGGCGGAAGCTCGCCTCAAATGGACCGTGGCCGAGGACACCTGCCTCGCCGAAGCTTGGAAGACGGTGAGCATGGATCCGATAACGGGTGCGAACCAAAATTCCGACAATTATTGGCGACGCGTGAAGGCAGCATTCGACGAGCGAAGCCTGTGCGACCCAAAATATCGCAAAATCCACATGGAGCGAGGGGAGAAGGCAATAACGAACCACTGGACGATCATCCAAACAGCGTGCAGCAAGTGGCACAGTTGCATGGAAGAAGTCGACCGCACACAAGCCAGTGGGGAGAACATGGACAACAAGGTACTCGCGAACATTAACTTTGTCGTGTACTCTCTTGACACACTCGCGAACATGGACAACTTGACAGACTTCCATTTTGTAGCTACGCCGTGCACTTCTTCTGTTTCGAGAGGACATGAAGATGGAGTTCAGGTTCCATCATGTATTCGAGAAAATCGAGCATTGTGAGAAGTGGCGGGACACTCGCCTGAGTCTCTCCAAGAGCAAGGACGGCGTCTACAACCCCGAGGCCCCGGCTGCTGCTGCCAGCGAAGGAAGACCTGAACTCGGCCAGAAGAAGGCGAAGATGCTCAAGGCCGCCGGACCTCCCGCCGAGCGTCTCCAGGCTTCGATCGAGAAATGCCTCGCCGACACGAGGGCGCAGACCGAGAAGAGGGCTGAGAAGAGCGAGGAGCGCTGGAAGAAGCTGATGGAGACACAAGGGGAAAAGGTGGCCCTCATCAAGGCCAGCCTCGCCGAGAAGAAAGCCAGCCTCGCCGAGAAGAAGGCCAACTACGCCGCCAAGAAGCGCCACACGGACCTCAAGTTCCTCATGGGCGGCGAGGACACGTCGAAGATGAGCTCGCCGGTCAAGGCCTGATACATGGCGCAACGTCAGGCCATCCTGGAGGGCATGACCACGCCGAGCTCTGCGCCTTCCTCTGCGCCGAACGTGCCAGCGCCGAACGCTCCCACGCCGAGCTCTGCTTCGACTTACTCCAACCCGGGGGCCTTCACCGGCGAGATGGACGACAACGCCGCGTCGGCCACGCCGCAGGAGCCCATCCATATCGACGATTGATCGTTGTTTCTCTGTATGTAATAAAAATATGTCCTCGAACATGTAGGGGCATCTGTCGAACACCTTGTGACCGAGCGGTCGCCGGCGGGAACTATGCAGATTCAAAATATATAGCGGTTTTGTGTCCGCCTTGGTACCCGGCCTGGGTACGCGAGTGGGAAACTGGGCGTACCCAGGCCGAAAACTTGCGCCGTCCGACCGGAAAAAGGTCCGGATTTCGGCCTGGGTACGGCCAACGAGTGGAGATGCTCTTAATCTATGGATAGCCCTACACGTCCCCCGGACGATGGGAGGCCCCCATCGTCCTGCTCCAGCTGCTGCCACGTGTCCACTAAAAACTGTCTAAATCCCGTTTTTTCTGCAAAACGACCCGCTTTTGCTTTGTATGTTCCCGCTTTTGCTTCCGAAGCAAAAAAATGGTTCGTTTTAGAAATAGAACGTCTCTCCGGAGACCTCGCCGGAGACCATGCAGCAAAAAAATTGTGCTAATGCAGCAAAACCGCCTTCGTCGGAAACATCGTCGAAAAAAATTGGACGGTGACTCTCGCCGAAGACCTTGTAGCAAATACTTAGCACTGTTGTAGCAAAACCACAAGACGATTGTAGCTAAAAAGTTCTTCTAATGTAGCAAAAAACTGACTTCGCCGGATATATCGTCGGAGACTTCGTCGGTAAGGTCTCCGTCGAGACGTTCTATTTCTAAAACAAACCGTTTTTTTTTGCTCCGGAAGCAAAAACGTAAACATATATAGCAAACACGAGATGTTTTGCAGCAAATGGACACATGTCAGCACGGGAAAGCAGGATGATGGGAGCTCCCATCGTTTCCCTTAATCTATCCTGGCGCAAAAATGGTTGTGCCATGTACGTAATAGGAGTTTCTTTTTCCAGTGTAAACTAATTATCCATATTATTTGATATGGATTTGTCTAGATTCGGATATACCTAACACGGAAACGTGTCTGTGTCTAGATACATCCGAATCTAGTCAAATCTAAATCAACTACTTCCTATGTCCTAAAATAAATATTTCAGATTTGTTAAAATTTAAAGGAATCTAGACACTATTTAGTATATAGGTTCATTCGAATTTTGAAAAATCTAAGACATGTATTTTAGGACTGAGGGAGTAATATGAAAGGGAGTATTATAATCCAAGTGCATAAAAGAAACACGAGGCAGCGTTCCAATGTGTCCTGCTTACAGTACGTAGGTAGCCAGCTCCATGAAACGGCGAGATCGAGGGTAAGCAAGCCCTGGAAGCAAATACACATCTTCTTTTGATGCAGGCGTTAGGGTTAATCTTCTTTTTGTCCCCTGTAGCCCCGCCCGTAACCTCGCATCAGGCGACCGATCGTGGTCCCTTAATCCAGCTTATTAAGCTCGCCTGTCCCCCATATCGTAGCTGTACGAGTATCTTTTTTATTTCTCTTGTAATCCCAAGGTCTTTGGGTCCCTTAATCCAAGTGTCAAGCATGTACATGGCGGCATGACAGAGGAGGCCTCAAGATCTAGGTGTTTTGTCACCGCATCCTGGCCGGTCCGTTTCATATCTGACATCCAGGAGAAAAGATTATCGATATCTGAGACCACAAGAATTTTCCGTACAATCAAGTTGCAGAGAATTTAATCCTTTTTTATTTTTTTTGCGGGTAGAATTTAATCCTTTTTCAGTCGCGGGAAACAATCAATCAGTCAGTCAACTAATTCACGGCGCCAAATAAAGCGCGCCAAATCAATCTGAAAGCAAATTAATTAAGGATGCCGCACGCACGTAATGACAACGACCACTAATTCTTCTCCTTTTCTCAGCGCTGAAATTGACAGCGGTCAATCACTTTTTTTTTTTGGCGAATCAGCCGTCAGTCAGCTTAATGGGTGTCTGTCTGTCCATGCACTAGCAAACTGCACGTAGTGGGTCAAGTGGTAAAAGAAAGGAAATATGTTTTATCTGGGCTCCCAGTTTTTTTTTAAGAATCGTTGAAAACCATTCATCGCCGCACGGCCACTTTTTGGTGAAAGATACGTGCACGGCCGATCGGTGGGGTGGCTGCCTCCGACAAGGTCCAGCCAGCGGTCGACGGTGTTTTCCGTACTTCGGATCGATCGGCCGCCATTATCTGGTCTACCTTTTGCTCTACGGATTAGTGGGGTGAGTCATGAGTGTTGGAATTTTGACTAAATAGATGGCCCAGCCAAATTATATTTTAGCAATAATTATCGAAAATCCAAACATCATTTGCTCGTTCATGCATTGGCAGATGACACAAATGTTTCAGTGTCATACTGCTAGTTGAGTGAGATGGACCTCCTTATAAAAGAGGCTCCTCCACCACTCGATACAAGTTTGAGAAGATAATAGATATATATATATATATATACACGCTCCTCCTCCACTGTCCGTCTCGTCCCCCATCGTTCGACGCACACGAGCGAGAATGGGCAAAGATCTTGAAACGTTTTAGCGTCAGTGGATAACGAATACGAAGGTTGTTCGGTTCGGTCGCTGCCTGTTCGGTTTGCCTCCAGGATTTTCGTTTCACCTTCTCGTATCGAGGTCGCTTCTCTGCTAAAGACACACCATCACATAGCGCCTCCGATTTCAGATCTTTCAGCGGTCACCAAGTCTTCCACATGCCGACATGCGGTGTGCACACGAGTTGAGAGAGTAGACCTCCGAAACCCCGTTGCTTCCAGTCCTATAGTGGAGAAGGGAGATAAGTTTTTTGGGGAGCGCTATCGCGCGACTATTGGCTTCATGACTCTTTTACGGATGCTGACGACTTCTTCCCCGATACCGACCACCTCTTCGACGATATGGTTGACAACGCCGTCAGCACCAGCACCAATGCGAGTGGTTCCTCATCTTTCCGGATGCAATTCCCTTTTGTCTCATTCAGGTCATGTTTCATCTTATGCGAATTACATCTTATGTATTATCTGTAGCAATCTGTTTAAAATTGTTATTTACAATCTATATGTTAGACTGCATGATTAATTTTATCTCTATATGTTAGATTGCATGATTAATTTTATTTCTATATTATTTCTCATGCTTTATCTACTGTTTTTATAGATTAAATTATATGATAAATTGCTCATATTTCCAACTGTGAGAGCACTCTAATCTATGCGTAGACATGAAACTTAGATTAATTCATCCTACTCCCTCCGACCCATATTAGTTGACTTGGATTGTCTAGATTTGAATGTATTTAGACATGTTTTAGTACTAGATAAATCCGAATCTAGACAAATCTAAAACAAATAATATGGGTCGAAGGGAGTACTAATACGAACTCTAACATTGCCTTGCTGATGAGACAAAGCTGAGTGTAGATATTTTTGCCTTGAGGAGCGAGCATCAGCTTGTTGATTCTTTAATTTATATTCAGATCTCAGCTAGCTTGATTCTTCATATCTCTAGATCTCGTCCTTCTCATTAATTCTCTGCCGACGACATAGGATTCGAGGCTCTTGCTTGACGGCCTCTAGATCTCACTAGTATTTCGTTAATTAACCACCAGATATTCCTGCCCCTGTCAAACTCCTACTGCTTAATCAGCGAACGAGATTCGTTGTACTACTACTACACCTGATCTACTTTCGCATGCATGCATGCATCCGGGTCAGCATGATTACCACTTGTAGTAGCTTTCTAGCAAATCTTGACTGATGAAACAGGGGATAGCTACCGCTCCTTTCATCCAAAAGAAGAAAAAAAATGCTTTCTAGCAAATCCTGCTTCCCCCCTTCTAAAGATCTCGATCCTTTCTTGGTACCTTTCCAGACGAAAATAAATAAACAAAAAGCTTGGTAGCAAGTGGAAGTACGTTGTGAGGCTGACGGGGGAACTCCCGAGCCTTAACTGGAGCTGCTAGCTTCCGTTTCGCATCGCTTTCCGCCATTCCCTGCCTGCTTCTTTTTTTTTCACTCGGCCAGTCGAGTGCATGTGTAGCTAGCTAAGCCGTGCCATGCATCTGCCTTACGGAGATTAAGATGCATTGACACATCAGTGGCGTGCACGCATCAGCACCGTAATCCTACTTGATTAGGCCCTGCTTGTTTCGCTGGAAATTAGCTCGATACCCTGTTTTAGTCGGCCCCGAATAGTTTTCGGCCCGAGCCCAGTATCACTACTTGGTTCGCTGGATTCTTTCCGCCTCCGAGTGAATTCAGCCCGTATACCCCCCTAAACATCACGCAGCCCCAAAGGTCCGTTTCATCTCCATCCCATCGAGAGCCGTCCCGAGAGACACCACCACCAACCCTAGCGGCGGCGACTTGTAGATGGGGGTGGCGTGGCTGTAGAGTTGCGGTGGCTGCACAACGACGAGTCTGGCGGCGAGCAGCAGCGGCGGCGACTCGCCCAGCGGCACAACATCCGTGACGAGCAGCGGCGACAGCAAACCGTCCGGTGGTGGCGCAAGATCTTCGACGACCGGCGGCACAAGAACTTGGACGAGATCTTCGACGACCGGCGGCACAAGATCTTGGACGAGATCTACACGGAAAGCGTGTTGTGCTGCACGGCAACGTACCTGTTGAACATCTGCTCATACCTCCCCGAACGACAGTTGTGCTGCTCGTACCTCCCCGAACGGCACAAAAACTTGTCAAAGTTGTTTCCACAGGTACCACAGGTACCTTGCTAAATCTAGGACCATAGCTATAGCTACCTCTCTGAACGCCTGATTTTTCGAAGCGCTCGCTGAATCTAGGATTTTTCGAACATGCTACTGAATTTAGGATTTTTTGATGTGCAAGTGTGATAGTTTTAAGCGGTGCTTGAATCGTCTTCACTGTACCAAATTGTGATGGGAATTGGGGACTTGATGAACTGCGTTGTGATGAAATTGGTCAGGAACTACGTTATATGGCTGCTAATAATCAGTTTACACATGCACATGTTGTTTTGGTGCTTGTCTAAGGAGGCGCTCCCTTGCTTATAATGGTTGAAAATACTAGGCTTGCTAAAAAAAGTTTGTCAAATATATATGCCATATTTTTCCAAATTTTTGTTCATGAAGCTTTAGTCAGAAATGAGGAAAACTGTTCCATAATGGTTCTTGATTGTTCTAGAATGGATTATTGTTGCAGCAGCGGTAGATGTTACTATTTTTGCAGCAGGGGTAGATGTTACTATTCTTTGTGGATTATTGTTGGGTGGATTCAATTCTTAACTTCTTAAATAAATATGATGTTACTCTTAATGTGTTGTTCTTAACACATTCTTATTGTTATGTGTTGTTGCAATTTCTTAGGATTAGATGAGTAATTTGGAAATGGTGATGACTGATTCCGAGGAGGAAGAGGATGAGGAAATGATTTTCCTTATTTTCCCGGCATTATACAAACTGTCCAAAAAAATTAGAACCCGAATGAATACTTCTGTCCTCACGGGTCCCATGTATATCAGAGAATTACTTGATGGTCATCCTACTAGATGTTATGATGTTTTAAGAATGGAGTCCCATATTTTCCAAGAACTTTGTGATGATCTTAGGTCTAGAAAACTTTTGAAAAATTCAAGAGGGGTTAGTGTGGAGGAGCAATTAGGTATGTTGATGTATATGTTGTCAAGGAATGCAAGCTACCGTACATTGACAGACAGATTCCAGCGTAGCCCAGAAACAGTCCATAGGCATATCAATGCTTCTATTAATGCGATCACATCATTGGCATATGATTTAATCAAGCTTCCATCCACGAATCCTCACATCAAGATTTCGTCAAGTCCCCTCTATTGGCCATACTTTGAGGTACATTTGATTTGTCTTATGTATGTTAGAAATATCTATCCTTTCACGACACATATAATTTAGTAACCATAACTTCTATTTGCAGAATTGCATAGGAGCGATAGATGAGACTCATATCCCTATGAAGGTAAATGAGAACGAAGCTGCACCATATAGGAACCGAAAAGGAACTCTATCTCAGAATGTCATGGTTGCTTGTGATTTTGATTTAAGTTTTACTTATGCTTCAAGTGGTTGGGAAGGGTCGGCGTCTGATGCTGGGGTGTTAAATTCTGCTATTCAGTCTGGGTTTCGTGTACCAGAAGGCAAGTACTATTTGGTTGATGGAGGGTACGCGAATACACCAAAGTTTCTTGCCCCATACAGAAATGTTCGGTACCATCTAAAAGAGCAAGCTAGGGGAAACTGTCGCCCAAGAGACTATGAAGAACTTTTCAACCTTCGGCATGCCCGACTAAGGAACATTATAGAGCGTATAATAGGCATCCTAAAGATGAGATTCCCTATTCTGAAAGTTGCAACACACTATCCAATCGATACTCAAGTGAAGATCCCCTTGGTGGCAATGGTGTTGCACAATATAATCCGAAGCCAGAGAGGTGATGAAGAATGGCTTAAAACCCAAAAGATGCACATTCATCCTAGTAAATATGTGGATGTTCCTAGTGGAGACATGACACTTAGAGATGATTCAACACCCTCAGAATCGAGGAGGAAGTTGGGCAATGCTCTTAGAGATGAAATAGCAAAGAAAATGTGGGCAGATTATGAAATAAGTAGGGCTCTGAGAGTGCAAAGGAGATCAGCTCGATGAGCATTTGCTGTTTATGGTTGAAGAAGGAGGTTGGGAAGCTGGGAATTCAGTCACCTCCATGTAAGTAGTTCATTGCCTTTTCTTTTAGTACTATTGTTAATGAGGATCATTGCTATTTAGTACTATTGTTAATGAGGAGGTTGGGAAGCTGGGAATTCAGTCACCTTCATGTAAGTAGCTCATTGCCTTTTCTTTTAGTTCCTGTTTTTGAAAACTAAATCAATTAATTGTTATGATATCCTTAGGTGCTCACATGATTAGAGAATGTGAGATTTGGTTTTTATACTAGATCAGGTTAGTACACCAATAGAATCAGGTTTGGAGTCGTGCTCATGCAGCTAGAGATCCGCAATATATTCTTCTTTTATATTCATTAAACTTTCTTTGTGGATTTGTAACTTGCTGCATGCATATTCCAGTGAGAACCTGACATTATTTATTCTAGTGAGAACACTATATGGTAGCACATACTACTAATTGTTGTGTTAACAAGTGGCATGCATGACCATATCTGAAAATAAAGAAACGCTAGCTCAGTTTGTCTATTTATGAGCATCAGTGCATTACCATTGATAGTATCTAATATTGATTTTTTATTTCGGTTGTCCTCTCACAGAGTTCAAGTCTTTTGCTGTCATGTTTTGTCTTGTTAGCAAGTGGATGAAGGTATCAAGAAATTATCTTCAAAATTTGTGTTCCATCCTTCAGAAGTCCAACCCAGTTCAAGTCTTACTTTGAAAGTGGTTGAATGTTTGTTATATGTAATTTAAGTAAACATACTTTATTGTTGATCTGAACAAACTGGAGTTTGTATTCATTGTTGACCTAGGATGCTTTTATGTAATTTAACGTGGATTCTTCGTGTATGTTATACTACAGCATGGTCAAAGATACAATTTTTTCATAGTTGGGGACTAGATGTGTGGTGTTTTAGTCATTTCCTGCTAAAATATTGTACTTTCCAAACAGCACATATGGCGTATGTAAATAATACCCTGAGATACATTTGCACGTCTGAAACCACTTGTAAAAATTCCCGACCCGGAAGTAAAACTGGACACCCAAGCAGGGCCTTACTGTGTCGGGCTCCCCCGCACGTCAAGCTGAGAATGGGGCAGAAGCCGCTCCTATACAGAATTAGCATAGTCCCCACCCCAGACCAAACCAATAATTTACTTTGTTAATCCACCCTGCCCCGCCCCGCATGATTAGTACTTGTACGTTGTCTGCGGGCGCGCACGCTTCATGTCCGTGCATGTAGCTCCGGCGGATCCGGGCGCATGGCCGCCGATGGAGAGTGACCAAGCGGTTCGGACGATTTGTCGGCAGAGAGGAACGTCGCCTGCACGGACGCGCGAGCCCGCTTCCCCTGCCGGGACACGTCGCCAGAGCCGACGGTCGCTGCATGGATCTTCTGGCTTGCAGTCCATCAGCAGAAAGCCATTTGTTGCCTTTCTGCCCATCAGAACTGAGACATTTCTTATGGCATCAGGACACTTGAGCCGTGGTGCATCGCGATGCACGGAACAGGCCGGCCGTAGTCAAGCATATTCTGTGTGTCAGATGGTTCTCATAATGGCCTAATTAGGCATCGATCAAGCATAGGTTCTCTGCCCGTACGGACCGCGTGGTCTGAAGTGGCACGGTCAAAAGTGGTCCACTCCCGGCTTCGAAAATTTGCCCCACATATTATCCACCGATGTCCGGCGAGATATACTATCTGGGATCTGGGAGGTGCTCTCGGCTGCGCGCCACCATTTCCAGGTCACCTCCCTCCTGCTTTCGCTGACACGACAGGCTCCCTGGCTAATGGCGCGCGCACATGCACGGCGGCCTAGCTAGGGAGGCGTCGACGGTAGGCCTGGCTCGCTCGCTAGCTAGCTAGCCTCGTCGCGTCGCTTCGTCGATCTGAAAATATGCCGGGGGAAGGAATAATCCGTCCTAGCTACCTGCTGCAGAGCTATCGACCTAGGCATGGACCTAGCTCTCGCTCGGTCGCTAGCTAGCCTCGTCGCCTCGTGTCATCGATCTGAAAATATGCCGAGAGAATAATCTGTCCTAGCTACCTGCTGCAGAGCCATATGGACCTAGGCAGGCTTAGAAAGATTGTTGGAGAATAATCATACGTAGTACTCTCTCTGTTTGAAAATATAAGACGTTTTAGCTTTGTGAATCGAATGTATCTAAACGTCTTTTAGTGTAGAGGTTCGTAGAGGTTTAGAGTGAACCTATACCCTAAAAATTGTCTTTTAGTGTAGAGGTTTCACAAAGCTAGAATGTCTTATATTTCCGAACGGAGAGAGTACATCGGTACATGTACAGTATTGTACCTCTCGCTCCCCGTTAATCTCAACCTGGATAAATGATAGAATAGGATCCTCGATCATTCGAGCTGTACAGATTCCTGCCTGCACGCGCGCGGTAGGTAGCTAGCAGACACGGAGACACGCACAGACAGGCACGGCGGTACGTACGCTGCACTGCGTGCTAGCCTTGCGGTTACAGTATATAGTCGAACAGTAGGGCGCACACCGGCCGATATTTGTTGCTTCGCAGTAGTAAGAGTGACAGGTGCCCACACACTGGAAAGCATCAAAGCAAGCAGGCGCACGCTTGAGTACAAGTCGTGCCGACCGATCACACGTCACTTGCCTTGTCCGCGCCCGGCGACATGTCGGGACATTCCTTCCTTTCGGCCGCGCTCATCAGGCACATGGACGCTTGCTCTCGCCGGCCGCTAGCCCCGCCCGTTTATTCCCACTCCGATCCGGCCCCGCCGATCGATCGGTCCATCCACCGGCGGCGGCCCCCGGCCGGCCCCTTGCACGACGCAGATCCGGTCTTTCCGATGATTCATAGCGAGCTCCTCCCTGGATCGTTCGGTACGCGCCATGCACGAGCGGGTCGGGAACGTACGTGCAGCTAGCTGCCGCTAGCCGAGTCGATCGCCTGCATAGGAGTTGCACTTACTAGCTGATTATCACGGCGGGGCGATTACCCGGATAGCCATCGGTCTTGGTCGCGGTCGCGACAAAGCGATTGGTCACGTCGATCTCTTCCGGATCCCCACGGAGGCCGACGACCCGTCGTTTTCCCTGGAAAAGTCCGGCAAGGCGGGGGGGCATCTGTGAGCGTGGCCTCTCGACGTGCGCGCCGCGCCGCTCCTCACTTACTACGTCCATTCATCAACCAGGTACGTGCTGTAAGTACGTGTTTTTTTTTCACGCCCGCCGGTTCGTCCGCTGTCTGCGTGAACGTACGTGTCCGGTGTCCCTCTGTCTCGCCTTATCAGTCCGACGCTTTGATGGATTCTTCTCCCAGACCGGCGTCCACCGCAACCTTTGGACCGTGTCGAACGGCGACGGCACGGAGGAGTACTCATCGACCCTGCCGCGCGCGTGTGTGCGCACCCGTCGTGTCGTCTTGTGGGCGCACCTGATGGATCGATCGTGGAAGGGAATGTCGATCGGCTGCCCGATTTATTGCACACGCTCGTGTCGTATCGTGTGTACGTCTCTCTCGGGACGGGCCGGCCCTTTCCAGCCTGGACGCGCCATACACTCACAACTTGCAGGACGATATCCGTCCGGCTACAGCACTTCTTCACGGGCAACCTTCAATGCGGCCCAAAAACAACCGATACTGTTTTTTTTTTCTCTTAATGACTCCTCCCATAATGAAATTTGTGCTGCTTGCGGCTCGGTGGTGTCCTGTTCAGACGGTTTACACCTCATGGGCATGTCCTGCCCCGATCAGGCACGTAACACATGCTGCTAGTGGAGTGGGAGGGGCCATCGAGAGAGCTTGAGGAGAGGAAAGGAAAGTGTTCAGCTGCGGGGATGAGGTACCATGCTCCGGGCGAAAGCCTTGCCAGTTTCGGAACCTCCCTGGCCCAGAATCTCATGTGTTCGGGTGAAAACCTCAGATTTGGCTTGCCAGATCGGGCAATGACGACATCCTTGACATCATACCCTCCATGGAGACGTCGTCTTGGGGACTTGAATCTAGATTGAGTTGTAGTTCTTCGCCATGAATCCCGGTGTTGGCCACATAGGAGGTGTCTTTCTGTGCGCTGCGGACCTGTCGTGTCGTCTTGTGGGCGCACCTGATGGATCCATCGTGGAAGGGAATGTCGATCGGCTGCCCGATTTATTGCACATTTGAAGAGAAAAAATGCACACGCTCGTGTCGCGTCGTGTGTATGTCTCTCTCGGGACGGGCTTGGTCTCTTTCGGTCTGTACGCTTTGACCACGAAATGGACCGGTGATTTGGGCTGCAAGTTTTATAGGATCTGCTGGGCTGCACGCGCCATCCACTTACTGCTGTGATCCATCGGCGCACGCAACTTGCAGGCGGGTGCGACCGGGGCGGCCCTATACAAAGCTTACAAAGCTTGTTGCGTTGGTTAGGGAAACAGGACCTGCAGCAGGATCCAGATGGGCAGGCCCAAAAACTTGTTCGTCTTCTCCTTCTGTTTCATTTTGTTTTGTTAATTTTGAGATAATCGCAAATATTTAGATTTAAAAAACTTCTAATTCTGAAAGTTGTTCAGATTTTTAAAAAGGACAAAATTTTCAGATATAAAAATTGGTCAATTTTAAAAAAATCAGATTTGAAAAGTAAAAGTTTAAATAGTTCATATTTGAATTTTAAAAGATTATTTAAAGAAGAAAAGGGAATAAACAATCCAAAAAACGAAAAATAAAAATAAATAGTAAAAAAAGAATGTCCCAGAAAAACCGAAACAAACCTATGCCATCCGGGCGCCCAACTAAAACTCTCGGCGATACACAGGTTGAGCCACTCGGGGGCCTTTAAGGCCCCTCAAAGGGATATGGGGGGTGCCAGCGATAAAATTGAGTCAAGCTGGCCCCCTAATTTGGTTCTGGTGTCGGCGTGACCCAACTAGTTATCCGACGCCCTCAGGCCGAACCCAACCCGTGGGGAGGCTTGCGGGGGCACGTTTTGGCGGGAAGGAGGGCGCAGAGAACATGCGCGAAACGGTTCGGCCGTAGTGGGCCATCTTTATAAGCGGTTGTGGCTTTTTTTTGCCGGTCCATCTTTCTTCTCGCCTGCCGTTTCTAATTAATGGCCTGAGCTCTGTCGCGACCTTCGCAGCGATATGTGGCAGTCGAAAGCATCAACGCATCCCATCGTCGGGGCACACGTCAGGGTTAATGCGTCTCCACCTCTCGCCTCCCCTCCCATGTTCCACTATTAAAACGATCTCGTCGGCGCCGTTCCTTCACAACAACCCTAGCCTCTTCCACTCGCAATCTTACTGTCAAAACCCTAGTCGAATCCCCGCTATTGATGGAGCATTTTCCAGAAGATGGATCCTCCGTCAACGGCTTTAGGCGGCGGTGCCTACTCATCCATGAGGCGCAGACGCTCTAGGATGCCCAGTACACAGTCCCTCCAAACTTTCGGTTGCCAAGGGGATGGGTGCTCAGCGCTGGCGGTCTACTTGTGCCTCCCAGTGGCATCCTGACAACCACCACGGGTGGACGATCTTCTTTGAACAGCAGTGCGTGGACTGCATCACCGCCTACGACAACACCAGCCCACCGCTAGAGAACAACAATCTCAGTGGCCGACGGCGATGGTGGAGCGCCCTTGGGCGCACGGTCGCCTGGATGCTCGACTACATCGCCTCCAGGAACCACCCGCGTTTGGCGATGCCACCGCCGCAACCGAATTAGGTACCGCTACGGGCTTCAGGCTTGGGCTCCGCGTCGGAATCGACGTCCTCCTCTCACTATGCCACCCAACTAGACGATCTAGAGGAGTACCATCGGCCTGTTTAGTCTTTTTTTTCTTATTTGTTTAAATTTTGCGTAAACATGTTTGAACTGCTTGTGAAATCGTCTTAAATTTCATATCTTAACAAATTTGCCAAGTATTTCAAATGTTTGAACTATTTGCCAAGTATTTTGTATGTTTGAACTACTAGATGCTCTAACAGACGCGATAGACGCAACATATGCGCATAGGAATTACCATGCTACCGCGCGTGTGCATGTGATGTAATCGATGCACCATGTTGGCCGGATCTACCGTATTGAACTTTCCAACCATGGTTTTTTTTTGCGGTGGAAACCTCGGGACTTTTATTCAGTGATCAAAGGATTACAGTCAGCTAGCACCGGGTGCTTCACATCCTCTGGATTCTCAATCTTTGAAAAATACCACTCAAATTTTGTAATTCTGGCATACGTTCTATATAGAGGTATATACACCTGTAGTCCCACAACTTGTCTATCATGTGCAAATTAGTCCCACTTCTTGTAAAATGGGATATAGTAGTCCCACAACTTGTCTTAGCGTGCAAAACTGGTCCAAACAACCAAGAAGTGGACACGTGGCAACGTCTTTTTTTTGCACAAATCTCCTTGCATATTTCTCTCTAGCATATCTCCTTGCATATTTCTCTCTAGCATATCTGGCCACCGTGGTGTCTCACCATGCGAGCCCCACTTGTCAGTGGAGGAAGAAACATATAAAAATATATTATGCAAACTAGGATTTGAACTCATGACGTCTAGTCCAAAGTCACAGGTGCAAGCCACTCCGAACAATGATACTATTTGTTTGGTATTGCAAGCTTAATTAATACATAATTGTATTTTTCTTTAGAGGTGGTATGTAATCATGTCGGTGTTTATAGTGGCGTCCATGCATGAGAATGCCACGGTGCGACGTCTCGCCATGACCGCGCTTGTCACTGCTGCAGGAATTTTATACTGATGTATAAGTAGAGGATTATTGGAGTGACAAATATTTTTGTTTGCTTGAAACTTCAAGAAAAATTATGATTTGAGATATCGACAAAATAGTGAATTGGTAGGCATGCGTTTGATCTTCATAAAATAAGCTATATGCGCATTCACTGTCATTGTAGGAAATAGAAACATGTGTAGTGCTTACTCATGCATGGAGATATACGTGCGTTTGATCTTCATAAAATAACAATAATGAGGGTTCTTCTAGATTATAATTGAAAGGTGATAAATAATCTAGACATCCATTTCCAAAAAATAATAATCTAAACATCAATAATTTAGTATATAGATACATTCAAATTTGAACAAATTTTTGATATCTATTTTAAGACAGAATGAGTATATTTTATATTGTGGTTATCATGTCACACTTCTTAAAAAGTTTGCTGTTTGAGGATAAAAAGTGAGAATGGTAGATTGAGATGAATAGAGGTTTCTTATTGAACTCTTCTCTGAAGTTTCCTCTATAGATGCCTCAATGCTATATATTGTGTAATTGATATATACGAGGAACACGATAAGAAAACTCTGTACTAAAAACCGCATTTTAGGAGACAATAAAAAACGGCGTTCCATGTATTAACTCAAACCATCATTATCTGCATTGGCTTGGATATGTCCCCAGGGTCCAAAGGTCGTGAGTTCAAAACACAAGGAAGCATAAATATTTTTATTTGTTTTCTTCTTGCACAGGTTGCACCCGCACAGTGAGGCACCACGCGGCCAAATATGCCAGACAGAAAAATGCAGGGGTATTTGTGCAAAAAAGATGTCGCCACGTGTCCATTTCTGAGGCATTTGGACCAGTTTTGCACGGCAAGACAAGTTGTGGGACTATTATACCTCATTTTACAAGAAGTAGGACTAATTTGCATATGGTAGACAAGTTGTGGGACTAATTTGCATATGGTAGACAAGTTGTGGGACTAAAAGTGTATATACCTCTTCTATATATGCCACTCCAGCCATTTGGACTTATTTTGCTCGAAAAATATATACGTATTCATACAATATATTTTTTTATGAATGGAATTGTCCCTGGCCCCACAAACCAATCCCCACGCAGCATTCTTCTTTATCCTCCCGTTTCTCTCGCCAATGCCCACCAGCGCCAAGAACCATAGGAAGGGTACCGCCGCTACACCCCTCCCCTCTAGCGCCCCCAGATCCAGCACTCCCATCAGGCACCGCCGATGTAGCCATCCCCTTCGGGGACCCCCAGCTCCAGCCATCGCTGCCACTGCATTCCTCCCCTACTGTTGCGTCGATTGGTCCCCGTAGCAGCGCCGCCGCCTCCTCTTCATCCCATAACAGCATGGAGCACTGACGATCTCGAGTTTCAGGCCTTGGGGATGCACTGTTCAAGGGTCCTTCGCCGCCATAGTCATCGCCAGCATGGAGCATGCATCGAGGAGCTGGTGGTTTTCCTCACTGCAGAAGTGCACAGTGGTGATGAGGTTGGTTGCATATGGAGCATCGGGTGACAATGCCGATGACTATCTTCGCATGGTCGAGTCCATCGCCATCGATTGCTTGTACAGGTTCTGCAAGGAGTGATTCCGGTGTTTGAGAAACAGTACTTGAGAACAACCACTGCTGAAGACACTGCTAGGATCATGGCAGTCAATGAAAGTAGAGGGGATGCTTGAAAGCATAGACTGCATGCATTGACAGTGGAAGAACTGTATATTTGCATGGCAGAGAATGTACAAAGGCCACAAAGGAGGTTGCACTGTGATACTCAAGGTAGTTGCTACACATGATCTTTGGATCTGGCACTCATTCTTTGGCATGACAGGATCGAACAACGACGTCTGGCGAGGTTTAATCTCGTCAATGCCCATTGTTATGGACTTGGGTTTTGGAGAAGATGGGGATGCTGGAGATCGCGAAACGATTAGCAAACAAGCACCACGGGTACACGAGGTTTACCCAGGTTCAGGCCCCCGGAGGGAAAACCCTACTGCTGCTTGTCTTCTCTTGTTTATGGCGGAACCAAAAGTTACAGGGGTGTGCAGATGCAATCTGGCGTGGAGGTGTGTATGCGGTGGTATGCGAGAGAGCCTCCTCGCCGTGCCCTCCTGGACTTTATATAGAGATAGGCAGGTCTCGGGAACAGATCGAGTCGGTTACAGGTTCTAGGGTTTGCCCCTTTGAATATTCTATCTACTCTAGTCTTGTTCTCCAAGGATCCGAAGGTGTCATGGGCCCTAGCCACCCAAAAGTCTTCATGGGCCGGCGCATGTTCTCGTGGGCCTTCCTTGGGATGGACTAGGTATGCTAAGATCGTGTACCCGTAGGGTATAACCATGTTAGTAGCCCCCGAGTGTTCAGTCGAATCGTAGATTCGGCTGAGGACTCTTCAATCCTTCGGGTGCAGCTATGTCTGTATGTCTAGAGAATAATTTGAGTGCGTAGGGATTGTTGATGAGTGTGCCTGACTCTCCCGACAGATCAGGGTCAGTTAACTATCTTAGTACAAAACAACACAATCTTCTTTACATTTGAGTCCCTCGACTCGAACCCGGAACATATACTGACGTAATTCGACTCAGGCCACTGAGGACTTACAGGAGTGGAATTCTAGTGAATTTTAATTGATGTACCCAACGCGTCCGTCGGGATTTTTCATCGTGCTTGTTGGCACGGATTCTTACTAGCAGAGCGCAGTCGTGTGCATTGCTAGGCCATCAGATGATATATGTAGGTCTTATCTTTGTATTGTAGACGCATCATCCGAATGATTATCACCGCGGAGGTGTTTCGGGTGGCCAAGGAGGATGTTACTCACTGAGCGTTAATTGGGGCAGAGTTGCCGAAAAGTTTTTGCATGCTGATCCGAAGGATCGCAGTCGAAGAATTCCTAGGGTGCACGACCAGCGCTCCTTATGGGAGTAGCTCCCGAGTGTCTGTTCGAGTCGTAGACTCGAGCAGAGACTTTAATTCGGCTGTTGTTTGGCTTCAGGTCCATAGGACACAAATTTTTCGGATGCTTGAATCCATCCTCCCTATGGGAGTAGCCCCCGAGTTCGTAGTGGAGTCGCAGACTCGACGTAGGACTCGAAGAATAGTTCTATGGCGTATTGCTTTGCTTTTTTCGGGTGCGCGGCCAGCGCTACTGATAGGAGTAGCCCCCGAGTAGTTAATCGAATCATAGATTCGAGTGAGTACTCTTAGCTGTGTAGCCGAAGAATTGTAACCGTTGCTAGTATAGCTTTTGATGACGTCAGTGCTGACGATCGGTGACCTCAAGCGTCAGCGGCGCCAGAGATGATGTGACTGGACGAACATGGGTCCCACCTTCCGACTTTGAGTTGACTGGTCACACGCGGCGTGGAGATAATTACGGCACCGCTTCGACTTCCATGCGTAGTGGACGGCGTGTGAGCGACGGTTCGCTGCTGTGCTGACACGTGGACGGTCAGATCTTGATGTTGGCTCTAGGTCTTCCTGATGGACGGTCGCCGTGCATCATTCTCGTCCTTATAATCACTGGGGAAAAGTTAGTTTGTTTTCACCGCAGCCATTCCTGTTTCACTGCTCCCATCTTCCTTGAGCTTTTCTCACTGTGCACTGGAATTTCCCCGAGCTTTTCCTTCCTTGATTCTGTGTGCTCATCGCCGTCACCGCCGCACTACGATGGGGAAGCCCAAGAAGTCCTCCACTGCAGTTGGTACCAGTGCTGCCGCCGGTGGCAAAAAGGGTTCCATCGCCACCCGCATCACCGATGGTGGCTGGCGGCGATCGGAGACGCGTGAGGGTGACCTCCGCAAGCTCCGTGAGCGGGGTCTTATCCCGCAGGATAGGGAGGCCGTCAGAGTCCCCGGCGACGAGGTAATTCCCCGTCCTCCCGCTGGGTTTCGGGTCATGTTCATCGCATTTGTCCTTCGGGGACTTTCTTTCCCAATCCACGATTTTCTCCATGGATTGCTTTTTCTTTATGGCGTCCAGCTTCATCATCTTTCCCCAAACTCTCTCCTTCATGTTGGCTGCTTCATCACATTCTGCGAGTGCTGGCTTGGTATCAAGCCACACTTTGGCCTCTTCCGGAAGCTATATTCCGTGAAGAGGCAATCTGGCTCCGATGGTGTTTATCCCATTGGGGGCTGCATCATTTCCCTTAAATCCAACTTTTCTATGTCCTTTTCTATGTCCGAGTCTGTCCAGTACTAGCGGATGCGGTGGTTTTACATCCGCGACTCAACAGTGGCCGGACAGAAATTTGGTCTTGCTCCTTTCGACCCCTCCCAGAAAATCGAGCCGAAGAGGTCCTGGAAGAACCAGATCTTGGATGGCGAGGTGGCGGAGATAGAGGGGCTCTATCATCGGGTGGAGGATCTCCAGTTAATTCCGGATAAGGAGGTGAACGGTGTGGATATCATCCGTACCTTTCTCAAACATCGGGTGCAGCCGCTCCAAGCTAGGGCACACCCAATGTTTCTTTATTCTGGTCGTCGTGATCCGACTAGGGTTTCGGCTGAGGAGTTCTCCAAGGGGGATCTCGACGGGATTCTTCATCCGCTGCTGAAGTACAAGGATGGAGAGGATATCTTGGGGAAGTCACTGACTCCTCCATTCGCTGCCTCTCGTCCGGTTCTGCAGGTGTAGATCTGGGACGTGCGCGTAGCGCCTTTTTTCGACTGCATTTTCTTTGCACTTGTTTGTGTATTGAAAATTTGTTTCTTTTTGCGAAGGAATTCAAGGTACCGGGCATGTCGCCTCCACTGCCCGAATTGTTTCTGGATGCACCGGACAATAAGGTAGTGAACTCCATGTCTGAGATTCCGTCGGCACGATCGCCGGCCGAAGAAACCGTTGAGTCGAGCGAGGGGCACACTCGAAAGCGGACACGGAGTTCGAGTGAATCGTCGGATGCTTCGACTCCGTCGACGCCTAGGAACCCGCTGTGCCTTGAGCGTCACAGTGGGGATCATGGGGGCTCTTCCTCTCCTATTTCGGTCATTCCCGTGCGGGCTATAGCGCCGCACCCGCCGACGAAGCGGAAGAAGGAAGAGAAGAAGGGTAGGAGGACCCCGCCTGTCTTCGACTTGAGCTATTTCGACTCGTAAGTTTTTCCAGTTGCCTTTTGCTTTCTTTTGATTTTGCTTGATTGCTCTTGTCTGATGTTTTCTTTTGCAGCCACTCTTCCGACGGCTCCTTCAGCGATGGTGCTCGGGAGATGGTGGCGGATTCAAAGGTTGCTCCTCCTCCTCCTCAGACGTTGCCACCTCTGAGGGCGCTGCTCCGAACCCTTCTCCGCAGGAGGCTCGGGTGGTTGTCCCTCAGAAGATTGCAGGCGAACCTTCGGAGTCGCCGTCTAACCACGTAAGTGTTTTTTTTTGCCACAGGGGGAGCCCCGAGCCTTTTCAGATGATATGCTGATCATTTTTTCTTCGTGCCTCAGAGGGAGCCCCCGAGCATCTTTCGAGTGATCTGTTGATCATGCCTTTTTTTATTTGTACTTGCCTCAGGGGAGCCCCCGAGCGTTCTTTTCGTGTGTGTATTCTGTCTTGCTCGTTCTTTGGGCGTAGCCCCCGAGCCTTTCTTTTGACAAGTAGTGTCTTTCGCGGCCTTTTGTGCAAGGCGCCAACCAACTGGTGCAGAAGCACCTGGCGTTGGAGGCCAGCTTCAAACAGCTTCAGGGTACGTGGTTGGGCTTTTTGCGTCTTCTTCTATTTCCTTTTCTTCTTTTTGATAAGTGTTCTGCTGTTTGAAGAGGACAACAATACCACCCTCCACGAGCTTGATGCTGTCAAAAAGAGCCTTGGGCGAGCGGAGAAGAAGGCCGAGGATGCCGTTGGTGCAAAGGAGCGCCTCGAGCAGGAGCTAGCCAATGCAATCGTGGCCAAGGAGCGCTTGCAGCAGGAGGCTATGGACCGCGAGGAGCAACTCGCCACCGCTGCGGCCTCGCACGAGAAAGAGGTAGCCGACAAGCTAATGGCGCCTGCCAAGGCTATTTCGGGTGAGTGGTTTCGTCTTTTCCTTGTTGGCTTCCTTGTCTTTTCTTATATTTCCTTCTATTCATGTTGCCTCTTCCGTTTGTTTAGATGCCGCAGGAGTCGAGTTTGACCGCGGTGCTCTGGAGCACAGAAGTGCTCTGGATGATGCCACTGCGGCGGTCAAAGACCGCTGCAGTACCGTGGTCGGCTCACTCGCCAAGGCCAAGGAGGTTCTTGGGCACTTCTACAAGGAGCTCGTCCCCAAGGGCGTCGCCCTCGAGGATGTTGACTCACTGGCGGATGCACTGTCAGCCGACGCGCCTGTAGCGTACAAGCGCAAGCAGAAAGGCATCGGTGCATCCGTCGGGCTGGCGATGGCCCTGGCGTCTGGAGCGGAGATGGATCTTCATCGGGTCACCTCCCAGATGCCAACGGATGCTGACGGATCCGAGGTAGCCTTCGCCCTCTATGCTGCCTGCTGTAAACGTTATGGGCCAAAGTTGATTGCTTGTTGGCTGAGTACACGCTGAGGCAGCAGGGGGAGGCCAAGAGTAGGCAGTCCGGTTCCGAGGCTACCTAGGATGCGGCTTCTTAGGCCTTGTAGTTGTAGGATAGCTGTTGTTTCTTTTGTTGTAATTATGTCTATGAACAATCCTTGTGCCACACAGTGGCTTTTTTATGCATATAATGAATCTCCGAGTTCCTTGTCCATTTGTGTGGTTGTTCATATCGCTGCCTTCTTTTCCCTTAGGGGCCTTCGGGTGATGGTCCCGCTGACACTTTGTCTGTGCTGCAGCTGCGGCCATCTTTGGATGGTTCGTCACAGCTTGCGTTTCTGCGTGATCGCATCCGTAGTCTTGAGAAAGAATTGATTGGAGTGCGTGGCCATGCCGATGTTTGAAATTGAAGACGGAGCGAGGCACTGCCAGAGAGGAGTATTTGATGGGGGAGTTGCGTTGTCTGGCCGAACAGCTTCAATGTAAGTTTTTCGAGCTGCTGCTTAGTTGTTCGGATGCGGCTGCTGGCCTGTCGTCTTACTTTGCCATTGTTGTAGGTGCTAACCTTGTTCCTAAGTAGGAAAAGGAGCGTGTTGCTGTTCGGATCAACTGCTTGACCCAGCAGGACATGGAGGCCGGCGATTTTTTCTGGATGGACCGCGATCGTGCCATGATCCTTGTGACTATGCAGGATCGTGTTCACCAGGTGTCGCGGGTGTTGCATCAAGCGAAGACCTCGTTGGCGTTGGTTCTGCACGTGATGTTTCCTTTGGATGAGGCGCCATCAACTCTCAGGGGCCTGCTGGCGAGGTTTCGAGATGTGCATCATGTTAGGGAGCTGGTACGGCATCAGCTTGTTGCAGGTGTGAAGGCTGCGCTTTGCCTTGTTCGGCTGCATCGTCCTGATGTAGATCTTGCTGCTGTGGAAGCTGGGCCGCCTCTTCGGCCGGATGGTGGTATGTGGGATATGCGTCCACATTATGCGGCTGTGAGGCAGTATGCCGAACAAATTGTAGATCTCTTTGAGCAGCGTGTGCAGGTGATTCTCCAGAATAGGTAGGACCTGTAAAAAGATAGATGTAAAATTTGTATGTATTTGACTTGGTGTGTTGTGCCCTTTGCTGTAAAGGTTTATTGCTGTTAGCACGTGGTGCTTTATTTGTATGCGTGCCCTTTTCGTTAGCCTGACGTGGTCAACTACTCAGGTGTACACGCGTTATTCTCAGTCTACGAAGTCGTGAGGTGAGGGGATCCCCCGAGTGTGTTGTAGTATGAAGAAAAATGCGAATAATAGACAAAAAATTTGGGGCGAGACACTCACCTTTATTCATATCGTAAGGAGGAGGTACATTGTTCGGCTGAGTAGCCTTGGCTGAATAGCCTTATTGAAAGTAAAAAGAGGGAGGTAGCTAAGGGTAGAAGCGTCGCAATTGTGCGACGTTCCATGGGTTGGAGTATGTGACTCCAGACTCCACGTGCTTGAGGCGATAGGCGCCACCTGGGATGACTTCAGTGACGATATAGGGTCCTTCCCAGGGCGACTCGAGCTTCTTCGTTCGCTCTTGCTTGAGTCGCAAGACTAGGTCTCCTTCGACGAAGGACCTTGGGCGCAGCTAACGGCTATGATAGTTGCGGAGGCTCTGTTGATAGACCGCTGATCGAGCCACGGCGATGTCGCGTGCTTCGTCGAGTGTGTCGACGGCGTCTTCAAGTGCGGGCGTCGATTCAGCCTTGTTGTAGGCGACGACCCATGGGGCCTTGTGGCGTACCTCTGTGGGCAGCACCGCTTCGGCTCCGTGCACCATGAATAAGGGCGTGTAGCCAGTTGAGCTGTTTGGCATCGTGCGCAAGCTCCAGAGAACGGAGGGTAGCTCTTGCGTCCAGGCTCCTGCGAGTCATTGGAGTGGGCTCATGAGGCGTTTATTGATGCCACCACCGATGAGGCCGTTGGCCTTTTCCACCTGCCTTTTGTTTGTGGGTGCGCCACGGAGGCGTAGGTGATGTTGATTCCGAGGTCTTCGCAGAAGTCCTGGAACTCTTTGGAGATGGAGTTCGACCCATTGTCGGTGATGATGCTGTGCGGCACGCTGAACTGTAAACAATGGATTCGAAGAACTTGACGACCGTTTTGCCCTTTTGGTTAGTAACGGGCATAGCCTCGATCCACTTGGTGAATTTATCGACTGCGACCAGGAGGTAGACGTGGCCTCCTTTTGAGGACTTGAGCAGTTTGCCGATCATGTCGAGGCCCCATTGGGCGAAGGGCCAGGCCAGGGGTATGGGCCTGAGCTCCGATCCTGGTGCGTGTGGTTTATCTGTGAACCTCTAGCACCCGTTGCATCTTCGGACGATGTCCTTGGCGTCGTTCATGGCCGTTGGCCAGTAGAACCCAGCTTGTAGAGCTTTGGCGACTAGGGCGCGGATGCCCGCATGATGGCCGCAGATGCCCTCGTGGATGTCTTAGAGGATGGTTTTGCCATCGCCGATGGTGACGCACCTTTGGAGTACACCCGAAATGCTGCGCTTGTACAGCTTGCCATTGATGATGGTGAAGGCCTTGGACCGGCGAGATATGCGCCGGGCATCTGTCGGGCTATCAGGAAGTTCTCCATCTATCAAGTACCTGAGGTACGGTCGTATCCACGTTTCTTCGACTGCCATGACCTGCATCAGGTTGACCACTGCGACCTCTGTGTCGAGTTTCTCGGGTCCTTCCTGACCGTCGGGTAGCGCGGCCCCTGAGTTCTCTGCTTCTTCAGCTGATCCCTTTGGGAATTTCCTTTTGATGGATGTCATGCAGATTTGTTCGAGGAACACACCTGGTTGCACCCGCGCGCAGGTGGAGCCGATGTTGGCGAGTCTATCAGCCTCTTCGTTGCTTTCTCTACCAATGTGCCGAAGCTCGCAGCCGTCGAAGTCTCCTTCGAGTGCGTTGTAGAGTGCGCGGTACGCAATTATGTTGGCGGCGTGTGCGTCACACTCATTCATCGTCTGCTAGAGGACGAGGTTCGAGTCTCCGTAGATGACCAGGCGCGTCGTGCCGCAGATCTTGGCCATCCTCATGCCGTGGATGAGGGCCTCATACTCGGTCTCGTTGTTGGAGGATCGAAATTTCATCCGGAGGACGTACTTCATCTTGTCGCCCTGCGGGGAGATCAGTATGACCCCGGCTCCTGCTCCGGCCTCGCGCTTGGAGCCGTCGAAGTGCATCGTCCATGGCTGTGTCATGTCCGGTGTGTCTGGCAGCTGCAGTTCCATCCAGCGGACGAGGAAGTCCGGAAGGACCTGAGACTTGATCGTGTGGCGCTTCTCGTAGACGATGTCTAGAGGTGACAGCTCGATGCCCCACAGGGCCACACGTCCTGTGGCCTCCGAGTTGTTCAGGATGCTGTTCAGGGGTGCCTCGTTGGCGACCATCACCTGATGCTCCTGGAAGTAGTGGCTCAACCGACGAGCCGTCATGAACACGCCGTAGGCGAGTTTCTGGTAGTGAGGGTACCTTTGCTTTGTCGGCATCAATACCTCGCTGAGGTAGTAGATTGGGCGTTGGACCCCGTGGGTCTTGCCTTCTTCGGGTCGCTCGACCACAAGTACGGTGCTTATCACCAGGTGTGTGGCTGCTATGTTTAGCAGTAAAGGCTCGCGCTCCTTTGGCGTGACCAAGACGGGCGAGGTAGAGAGCAGCCGCTTTAGATCTTTGAATCGTATACTCGAATTTGTCTGCCTTGCGCAACAGCTGATAGAACGGCAGAGCTTTTTCGCCCATGCGGCTGATGAACCTGCTCAATGCCGCGATTTGCCCGGCAAGCTGCTGGACGCCCTTGAGGTTCTTCGGCTTTTCCATCGCCATTATGGCCTGGATTTTCTTCGGGTTTGCCTCGATCCCTCACTGGGAGATGAAGTAGCCTAGCCGCTGACCAGATGGGACGCCAAAGGTGCACTTTTCTGGGTTTAGCTTGATCTTGTATCGATCAAGGTTATCGAACGTCTCGCGGAGATCGTCGATGAGCGTCTTGGCCTCCCTTGTTTTGATGACTATGTCGTCGACATAGACTTGGATGTTGCGGGCGATCTGGTCCTTCAGGCATGCCTGCATGCATCGTTGGTACGTGGCACCTGCGTTCTTCAGCCCGAAGGGCATGGTGTTGTAGCAGAACACTCCAAACGGCGTGATGAACGCCGTTTTCTCCTGATCCTTAACCTTTAGTCGGATCTGGTTGTAGCCTGAGTAGGCATCAAGGAAGGAGAGTTTCTCGCATCCTGCAGTCGAATCGATGATATGATCGATCCGAGGGAGAGGGAAGTGATCCTTCGGGCAGTGCTTGTTCAGCAATGTGAAGTCCACGCACATCCGCAGGATGTCCGTGTCCTTTTTGGGGACCATCACGGTGTTGGCGAGCCACTCGCTCTCCTTGATCTCCCTGATGAAGTTTGCGTCGAGTAGTCTGTTGACTTTGACTTCGATTGCTTCGTCCCGCGGCTCGGACAGTCGTCGGATGGACTGTTTGACGGGCATGGCGTCTGGAAAGACGTTGAGTGCGTGCTCGACGAATTCCCTGGGAACTTCTGGCATGTCCGCGGGACACCAGGCAAAGATTTCCCAGTGCTCACGGAGGAATTCGACGAGCGCGCTTTCCTATGCGGAGCTGAGGTCGTTGGCGATCAACGCCGTCTTGGAGGCATCCGTCAGGTGGACTTGCACCTTCTTTGTGTTGATGGTGGAGTCGAAGGACATGTCTGGTGTGTTCTGTCTTGCGACTGGGGGTGCCCCGTTGTCCGTCACCTCGCGGAGCCTTACGAGCTCCTCCTGCATGCCGAATGACTGGGAGATTCTGTTGAAGTCCCTGTCGCAGTGGTCCGATCGGGTGAAGCTCCTGTGGACCGTTATGACGCCCCTGGGTCCTGGCATCTTGAGTATCAGGTACGCATAGTGCGGTACTGCCAGGAATCGTGCGAATGCCACGCGTCCGAGGATGGCATGGTATTGTGATGGCCAGTCCACCACTTCGAACTCAAGTCGCTTGCATCGGAAGTTATCCGGCTTGCCGAAGATGACGTCGAGCCATATCTTTCCCAGGGGGAATACTCCCTTCCCTGGGACGAGGCCGTGGAATGTTGTATCAGATTGTTCCAGGCTGCACAGCGGGATCCACATTGCTGCCAAGGTACTAGCGAAGATCAGATTGATGCCGCTGCCACTGTCCATGAAGACGCGGCTCATGTCGAACCCTCCGATCTGCGCCTCGAGCACCAGGGCAGCATGACCTGGGCGAGGGACCTGGCAAGGGTGATCCAAACGGCTGAACGTGATGCAGGAATCCGATCCGCTGAGGTACTCAGGGATGGCGGGCGGAGCGGTCACGGCCAGATTAATTTGGCGGGTTATTTTCTTCTACACCCTGTTCGTTGGGCGCCCTTTTTGGATCATCAGCGATCCTTTCGGCGCGGGGTACCCGTGCCCACCGTTATTCTGCGCGGGTGAGATTGGGTGGTTCGAAGGTCCCGTAGGTGGTGGTGGAGGAGCTCCATGTGCGATCTCACCTGGTGCAGGTGTGTTCCCGTATCCAGGGTTCGGGTCTTGCTGCCTCATCTGATCCATGCTCTCACTGAGTTTTTGGAACTCGTGGCAGTCCTTGAGCATGTGGCTTGACTTCTTCTTACCATCCTGCTTGTCGATGTAGAAGTGGATGGTGCATGGACCCGACAGTTTGTCGTATGCTGAGGGTCCGTCGTCACGGCCTCGACGTTGCCATGACTGCGTTGGGCGTCCTCCGTCGCGGAAGTTGCTTCCGCGGTATCCGCCGCTGCTGCGGTTGCCGTCGTTGCGGCGGTCGACGTAGCCAGCCGCGACCATGTCAGGTCCATCGCGATCGTTGTAGACGCGTGATATTCTCTTGCTACGACGCTCACGTCACTGGCCGTAGTCATCTTCCTCCTCCGAGTGCGCTCGGTGGACGGAGTCCTCGCCATCGGCCCACCTGTTGGCAATGTCCATGAGGTGGTCGAGTGTCTTGGGATTGACGCACCCAAGTTCTTCCTTGAAGTCCTGGCGTTTGACGCCGTCCTTGAAGGCGTCGATAGCTCTCTCCTCAGAGATGTGTGCCGCGGAGTTCTTGGTGTTGGACTAGCGCAGTATGTACGAGCGAATGGATTCGCCCGTTCGTTGGGTGCAGGCCCGCAGCTCCTCGATCGAGGCTGGCCTCTTGCTGGTGCCCTTGAAGTTTTGGACGAAACTGTACGCCAGTTCCTCCCAGCTTCGGATGGATCCCGAGGATAGTCTGTTGAGCTAGATCCGAGCTGTGCCTGTCAGCTGCAGCTGAAGGCATTGCATGGCAGTTTCCTTGTTTCCGCCGTGTAGCTTGACGGATGACAGGTGGTCGCTGAGCCACGCCTTGGGGTCCTGTGTGCCATCGAATTTCGGAGTGTCCGAAGGAAGCTTGAAGTTTCATGGCATCCGTGTCCGCCGGATGGATCTGCTGAAGCATCGGGCTCCGCAGAGTTCTCCTTCGTCGTCATCCTCCTCGGATTTGGACGAGCATGTGCGCTTGGCGCGCGCTTTGTTGATCTTGCGTTGGGTGAGCTCTCTTCGAGCGTCGTAATCGCGGCTGCGATGGCGCGAGCTCTTGTGCCTTCGAGGAAGGTCATGCTCTTCATCCTCGGATGAGGGCGTGGGGATGCGGTTGAACCTGACCGCAGTCTTCTTCTTTGGCTCCACAGGAGCTTCTCCGTGGAGCGCAGCTCCAACGAGTCCGAGTCCGGTAATCGCGGACTTGTGCATGGCCCTTTTCGGGTCCCCCTCCGGAGGTGGATGGGACGCGAGGTACGCGGTGGCGGCCATGATCGCAGCTTGTGGCGTCTTTGGGATGACGTTGCCATCAACATCCATCTCCATGAAGGACGCGTTGAGGGCCCGAGTCACCTCACGGCGTGCCTTGGGATCCATGTTCTCCGTGCGAGAACGATGCTTGTTGCCATGGTTGCCGTCCGCGCGCTCGACTTCGAGGCTGCTTGCTTGCGTTTGTCGAACACCTCTTGCATCTTCACCTGCTTCTTGTGCTCCTCGATTAGGAGCATGTGGTATGCCATCAGCAGGTCCCATGAGGCACCCACGAGCAGGATCTTGTTGCCTGCCATGGCTTCGCGTGCTTGAGCCCATCCTTCCTCGCTGAGGTGGATGACCCGATCGGTGTCGTCCCCGTTGGGCGGGGGGACTGGCTTCTTCTGTTCTCGCCGTTTCTACCCTGTGGGTTAGGTGGCGGGTTAGGCGCGTGGTGTTCCGCGTCACTCTGGATGACTACGGCGCATTGGTAGCGGTCGTAGATTGGATCGCTGCTGCCGCAGCTTTCGGATCCGGAACCGTAGGTCCCTTCCTCCGATGGTGGCTCGCACAGATCTGAGTTGCAGCAGCTGCTGTCATAGGACTCATCTGTTGATGGCGATGTGCGTAGCACGGGGTGTAGGGCCCATGAAGCGGGCCTGATCGATGGTAGGGCACCCGTTCTAGGAGGCGGAGAGTGCCGGTCTGCCCCACCTGGAAGCAGAAGCTCCCGAACAGGATCTCAAGTCCGTCGCCAATGGGCTCGAAGTCCTTCAGGGTGGCTGGTGGGTGGGCGGTGAAGTCGAACGCGCCAAAGAGGAGATGACTCTCCGCCGCCACAGAGTTGTAGATCTCTTTGGTTGGGACCATCACGATCGCACAATCAGCCCCCCCCCCCCAAGTTCCCACAGACGGCGCCAATTGACGAGGTTTAATCTCGTCAATGCCCATTGTTATGGACTTGGGTTTTGGAGAAGATGGGGATGCTGGAGATCGCGGAACGGTTAGCAAACAAGCAACACGGGGATACGAGGTTTACCCAGGCTCAGGCCCCCGGAGGGAAAACCCTACTCCTGCTTGTCTGCTCTTGATTACGGCGGAACCAAAAGTTACAGGGGTGTGCAGATGCAATCTGGCGTGGAGGTGTGTATGCGGTGGTATGCGAGAGAGCCTCCTCGTCGTGCCCTCCTGGCCTGTATATAGAGATAGGCAGGTCTCGGGCACAGATCGAGTCGGTTACAGGTTCTAGGGTTTGCCCCTTTGAATATTCTATCTACTCTAGTCTTGTTCTCCAAGGATTGGAAGGTGTCATGGGCCCTAGCCACCCGAAATTCTTCATGGGCCGGCACATGTTCTCGTGGGCCTTCCTTGGGCTGGACTAGGTATGCTAAGATCGTGTACCCGTAGGGTATTACCATGTCAATGTCAACGTCCTCAACTCCTCAAATGTCTTTGCCAAGCTTGTTGAGGGTCATGCTCCCTCTATGGACTTTGAGATCAACGGGCACCACTACAACAAGAGATAATATCTAGCAGATGACATCTATCCAAGATGGCCAACATTTGTGAAGACTATCTCAAGCCCAATGATCCCTAAGCATTCTCAGTTGCTAAGGAACATGAAGCTTGCAGGAAGGACTTGGAGCGGGCATTTTGTGTGCTCCAACAAAGGTTTGCAGTTGTCCGGTTCCCTGCTATGACCTGGTCGAAAGATCAGATATGGGAAGTGATGAACTGTTGTGTGGTCGTGCACAACATGATCATTGAGGATGAGAGGAAGTACCCGGTAAGTTGGGTCAATCAGAACGAGCCATACTACAGACAAAAACCTCTTGCCGAGCCTGATTATCAGGAGCGTCCAACCTAGGCTTCCTTCATTACCATGCGCCAGGAGATCCGGGATCCGGTAGTGCATCAACAGCTATAGGATGATTGGTTGAGCACCTATGAATACGCAGGACAACACGTAGATGCCTAGCATGAACTGGCCGAACTAAGCCAAAGTATGTTGTATTTTCATTGTACATCAAACTATGTTTAAATTTACGTCAAACTATGGTCAATTTTATGCCGAACTATGCTCTGTATTCATATTATGCCGAACTATGCCAAAAACTGGACGAGTTTGAGCCGAATTTGGGCAGAAAAGGACGTCCCAAAAACTCGGCCTGAAAACGCGAGTGGGAAACTCTGGGTTCCCAGGCCAAAAACGAGTTTCGTTTGGCCATAGTTTGGTCTAGATTTCGACCTGGGAACACCCAACGAGTGGGGATGCTCCGAGAAGTTGGAGACTATGAGCTCCTCTATTGCTTTATGTACGTGGGACCAGGGGTAATTTTGTCCTAGTTAAAATACAGAAAGAATACTAGACAGTTTTAATACAAAAAGAATACAAGACAGTTTTAATATGGAAAGAATACAAGACAATTTTTCTACCAAAAGAAGCCCGAATGGATGAAATGGCATCTTGTACAGACGTATGAGAGAATTGGGCTTATAGCTCCTATGCGACGTCTTTACGTGGAATTGGAAGGAAAGCGACATCGTTGCAAAGAATAGCTCGCATGCGACACTTCTGAAGCGGCAAATAGCTCCCATGCGACACTTCTACTGAACCCCACGAGACCGTCAACGAATTCGAATCAGCTGAGCACAGTAGGACCCACAGCCTCTCCACATCACGGCGGACCTGATGTCCACCTCATATCGTGGGACCCACCCTGTGGTTGAAGAGAGCCATTGGCCCCGATCTGTCCCCGCACCCGAGCACTCCCGCCACCGTTCCAGCATCTCATCCCCTTCCGTCTTCTTCTCCGGCGAGCAAGTGCGGCAACGCCGGCGAGGGATGTCGAGCTCTGCTTCCTCCCACCGCTCATGGCCTCAGTATGGTGCGGTGCCGATGAGGAGGTGCCCCGATTGCCCCCGTACCGCGCCCGTGAAGCGGCTTGTCACATCCACCGACAAGAACGACAACATTGGCCGGGAATTTATGAAGTGTGAGAGCAAGCCCGAGCCGGGAAATGTGAGATCTGAGTGTTCCGAGCGCCAATTTCTCGCTTTTCTTTCGAAATTTCATGCATTTCATCGAATTTGGGATTTAGGGTTCATCTCTGTGATTTCAGGAACTGCCAAAATGTGGGCATTTTGAGTGGCTTGATGAGTACATCGAGAGAATTGGGGTGGAGGTAGCATCCCGGGAGCTCGAAAACCCGTCCGTAGTGGAGCAATTGGGATGTGGCAACCCCATTTCCGCTGGTACTACGGTGTATGCGGAAGTGAAGGCCGAGCTGAAGAAGATGAACAAGCAGCTAAGGCAAATCATCAAATTGAAGAAGCAGGACAATCTGATGGTCGTTTTTTTATTTTTGTGTAATTTCTCTCGGATTAGTTTATCTCCTGATCGTTAGTCATTAGACAGCGCAGTTAGTGTTCGAGTGATGCTTTGTAATGGATGTAATGGTCTATGTCTTTGACTTGAATAAAATGCAACACAAATTCGGGCTAATTTTGAGCTGCTCTATTTTCGAAATCAGTGTTCCTTCAGTTTCATCATTTTTGTTAGTGTTCCTTTTATCAGTGTGCAGGGGGCGCCCGTGTGAAGGGAAGGGGGAGGGGTTGAAAAGTAAAAAAACAATTGACGAGGATTGAAAAAGGCCAGGCCCAAATAGAACTTAGCCAGGCCAAAATGGACGTATCCAGGCCCAATAGTAACTATATGTTGATTGGACAAAAAAAAGGTACTCACGTTACAATCTAAATAGAAACGTGTGGATCTGCAGATACTCGTGCTCAGGTCGCAATCTTTTTTTTGCGAAAGTAAATATATAAATGAAGTCCAAGGGCATCCATTTAACTAACATAACTTGGGCGCTCCTTTAACTTATGTAAATATGTAAATGTCTTGTTTGAAAATGAACCATGTGTTGTTCGAAAATAATCAACCATCATTACGTTAACTTATTCTTCCTTTTGAGCTTTTCTAATTTCACTCATTTTATAAATATTTCACGAGTATTATATGAGAACTTGTTTTTGTGTCTTTTGTTTTATACACTTGTTGTTTTGAGTGTTTTGACAAATGACAATACAATAAAACAAAGATTACAGTAAAACAAGGGGATAGATAATATTGGGATAACATTCCTTATATTAGATAGCCGGATCGATAACATTGGGATAACATTACAATAAAAAGAAAAAAGTACAATAATATAGAAGGGAATAGGCGCCCCGCCTAAACCCTGGGCTAGCCCCTAAACCCTAACCCTAGCTACCCCACTCCATCGGCGGTGGAGGCGGTGCCGGTGCCGCCGCCCTCCGAGCCGCCGCGACATTCCAGTCCGCCAGCCTCTCCCGGTGCTCCCGCCACCGCTGCTCCTCTTGGAAGGCCCAGCGATTGGCCTCCCGTCGTTCGTCATCCTCCCGTCTGCGCCTTTTCTTCAAGGCGCGCTTGGCCTGCTTCTCCTCCCACCTGGCGTAGGCAGTCTCCTCCTTTGCCTCCTTCTTCTCCGCCGCCTTCCAGTACTCTTCGGAGGGGCCGTCGTCGGGGAGGTTGCCGCCGCCGGGGACGGGGTTCTGGACGAAGGGGCCCTCCGGCCAGGGGCAGGGCGGGGCTTTGCGTCCCTTCTTGCCATGCTTGGGGCGCGTGGGCGCCTCCTGCTCCCAGACCTGCTTGTGGTCCGGGTAGTTGTCCTCGTCGCTAACTTCGGTGTCGGAAGGGAAGCGGAGGGGAGAGGTCGCCATGGTCGCCGGAGTGTTTGGGGGCTGGGAGGAGGCAAAGGGACGGGCTCAAGGTTGAAGATGAGGGGCAAGATGAGATGAGAAGGCAAAGGCGTTTTGCCTATTTATTGAGGGCGGGGCGTGAAGGGCGGCATGGAAATCCAGCGTTGGCACAGCCGCGTGTGCTGCGTTGCGTGTGGGCAGCGGGCGTAGCCGCGTGCGTGATCAATGCGAAAGAGAGAAAAAAATTGCTAGGATGCGACGTGACCCCTGCACCGTCGCCCCCGCCCCTGCATGCATGCATGCATTAATGCGAAAGAGAGAAAAAAACATCCAAGGTAGTTGTTCATCGGCAGTGAAAAATAAAAGAGAAAATAGAATTTGGCCTTGATTTACTCGGTAATAAATGTAAGAATCTAGTACCAAGGTACTCGTTCATTTTTACACACCGCATGCAACAAACTCGTTCGTTTTTACACACGCAAGAAAAATCGGTTGGGAGTAATCAGAGGGATGTCAATTGGAGGGAATAGAGGGAGTATGAAACTAAGTTTATAATATTTTAGATTTTGATTTTTTTCTTATATACATAGTCAAAGTTGATACTTTAGATTTATAAATATTGACTTTTTGTATGGCGCATGAACCGGATGGGAGTAAGTTTGACTAAAAAAAGTTGTTCGACGTACACTTATTTAATGCGACGGAGGGAGTAAATAAGCTGCAGCGCTGTTGCACGCAAAATAGCCAGACTGCGACGCGAGAGACAGCTGCATAGCATGCATGCATGGTGCAGCCCGCCCCGCCCAGCGTCCTCGCATGCCACGCTCGGTCCAACGGTCAATGAAGTGTGCCACACTGTACGTTATATTTATTACATATTTTAGATTTTGATATTTTTTCTTAGGCTGGTCATAGTGACATGCATACTCCCTCTGTCCACAAATAAGTGTACGTTTGGCTTCAAAATTTGTCCACAAAAAGTGTACTTCTACCTTTCCAATGCACTTTAAAGTAGAAAAAATTGCTTTACGGAAATCAAGTCCAATAACATTTAGCAAATGGTCTCTTCAATTTATTTGCGGACGGAGGGAGTATGTGGTTGTAACTTAGATGTGGTATCATGCATATGTTAATAGTCTAAGTTACTACTCCATAGTGCAAAATAACATAGATGTGGTATCATGCAAAGTCTCATTTATTACAATAAATCTGAGGGGAGTAAGTTTGACTGAAGAAAGTTGTTAGACGTACACTTATATAATGCGATGGAGGGAGTAAATACGCTGCAGCGTTGTTGCACGCAAAATAGCTTGACTGCGACACTAGGGGCAGCTGCATGCATGGTGCAGCCCGCCCCGCCCAGCGCCCTCGCACGCCACGCTCTGTCCAACGGTCAATGGAGTGTGCCACGCTGTACCTTATCTGTTCATGGAAAAACGATGAAGCCAATCAGATTCCAGAATCATCCATCCCACGGATCTCCAAGAGCTAGCCGCGAAATCCTTCTAAGAGACGCCAACCAATCAGGTTGCAGAACAAGCCCTTCCACGGATCGCCCAGAGCCACCCGCGGAATCCTTCTAGAAGACGCGATCGGACAGCCACAGTGTCGCGCTAGGGTTAGATCTACGTTTCTCATTCGGCCTTAGGGTTAGCTGGGTTTAGGATCCAGTCAACGGGGTTTCACAAGTTTGACCAGACATTCAAATGTGCATAACTAATTCAAACAAAATAAAAAAAATACAAAACCTTGGCATGGTGTCATGTTATGTGACATAGTTGTGAGGAAAAATATCAAATTTGGTCTATTGATCATATTTCAAAAAACCCTTCACAAAATGACCTATCTCCTCCGAGGTTTTCTGGCTTTCGGGTTAAATGACTAATGATATGGCTAGAATCAAGGCATAGTTTGTGATAATGTGCCCATATTGGGCATGCATGTCTATAATGGGATGACTAACAATGTTGTAGCACAAAGTTTTCCTTTTCGACGCACAGAAAATCCATTTTCTATTTTCTGAGTGCCGAAAGAGGGGGGATTTGTGAAGCAACCACCAAATTGAAGTTTCAAAATGGTAACATCCTATTTTTCAAAAAAACTAGACCACCTAGCATGTACAATTTCCCAACTTGAGTATCTCAAATCTTTTATTCCATTCCTGGTGAAAAAGACAAATCCTGCCGAATCGGCTGGAAGTGGGTAAGATATGAACTAAAGATACATGATTTCATGCTAATGATTTTTTGTAAAAATCATTTTTAGGTTCACAACATGCTATTTCATCAGAGATCCAATGCTAGTTTTGTGAGCCTCAGCCCCTAGCTAAGAATATTTATGAAAACCCTTCAAGTTTGACCAGACATTCAAATGTGCATAACTAATTCAAAAAAAATCAAAAAAAATACAAAACCTTCGCATGGTGTCATGTTATGTGACATAGTTCTGAGGAAAAATATCAAAATTGGTTTTATAAATGGTTGAAAAAAAACTTGCTTAGAAATGGGGTGGTTTACCCTAGCTTTGGAGCCCATTTATACCCCATTTTGGGTGAGGGTGAGTTGTACTTCATAAAAGGGATCAGGGTGAGGATGAGTTGTATTGTACATATGAGAAAAACGTTGGAAGCTCATACAAACATAGAAAAGTAACATAGCTACATTTGTTGAAATTCAAATTTACCATCATATTTGAATTTTGTCCAAATTATCAACAAGTGACAAATTATTATAATAACAAATGTTTACAACAACAACAACTGCCAAATTATTACAATAACAAATGTTTACAACAACAAGTGCCAAATTCAAAGTCTATTTCTTTTGGCTCTTCTTACCCCTCGTTTTCTTCTCCTTCACAAGTTTCACACCACACAACAGGTTTATGCTCTTCTTTTTCTTACCATTACCATCTGGCCTCCCCACAACATGTCCAAGAGTCTCCTTCACCTCCTGCACCTCCTCAACAACCTCATGATCATGATCCAGAGCCTCATCAACATGGTCACTTTGCACCAGAGCCTCAACAACATGGTCAGTTTGCACCAGAGCCTCAACAATAGGCTCATTTTGCACCAGAGCCTCAACAACAGGCTCATTTTGCACCAGAGCCTCAACAACAGGCTCATTTTGCCCCTCATTTTGCACCAGAGCTTCCAAATCAGAAACGGTGTGCCCTAAAGCCTCAACAGTTTGAACATCATCCTCCAAAACAAGTTCAGATTGCACCTCAGCAGCACCAAACATGATCTGGTTAGTTCTCTTCTTTCTTTGGCCATTGATTCTTGCCCTTTTCACTGGCCAGCATTCGTCAACAACAAGAGGTGGGCCTTTTTCTCCACGCTTCCTCCTGAAAACAAGCAAGTTAGCTAGGGGAGAAAAATCATCAACAAGAAATGGGATAGATTTTGGATGAACATACTTTGGCTTTTCAGCAGTGTATCTGCACTTGGTAGAGCCAGATCAGTGTCCAAGTTCTTCACAGAGTTTGCATCTATTCTTGTTACCTTTTTGGGCCCTTTTTGGCTTGGCATCTTTCTTTTCATCTTTCTTTCCCTTCTTGCCGCTCCCACCTTTCTCAAACCAAGCCTTGAATCTACTCTGCTTGGGCCAGCCAGCCTTTCTTTTCATCAAAGGAGGACACAAGGAGAACTGAATGTCCACTTCAGGCCACTGAGACTGATCTGTAAGTGCTGGAATTGGTGTTCCATATGCAGCCTTGAATTTTGCTACAGAATAATACTCATGCAAATATGGGTGCATATTTAGCTTGTGTTTGGAGACCAAGAAAAGTATGGCATGCTCACAAGGCTTCCCAGTGTGTTGCCACTCAAGGCATGTGCATTCATGCAATTGAGTGTCAACAACATGCCTCTTGCCAGTCTTTGTATCTCTAACTTCAGCACCCCACAATGAGGATTTCTCAACACGCAAATGTGCAAGATTTCTGCTCCTGTTGACCACCTGCTGCACAACATCAGGAAGCTTATCTCCTTGAAGAACATCACCAAGCCTTCTTCTCAATTCCCACAACCTCATGATCATGATCCTGATCTAGTCAACTATGTCATGGACAGGCAAGTCTTTTAACTCCTTCACTTTGTTGTTGAAACTTTCTGCCAAATTATTGTTGATATGATCACATTTGATGGCAGTGTTAAAACCAGACCTGTACCATAAAAGAGAATGGTAGGTTTCCAACCATGTACAAAACTTGACCCTATCCTCCTCAGAGCATGCCGCCTTAATCTTCTCAAGGTGATATGAATGTGTCTGCCTGGTGTAAGATCTTGCTGCTGGCCACATGCGTCCAAAATCATCTCCTCTGAATTTTTTGATCAAATTCATCCACATATGGCCGAAACACTCCCTCTGCTCAGCATGAGGGAAAACAATATTCACTGCATTTTCTAAACCTTTACATGCATCTGTGTGCACTGCCAATGGAGAGACTGGCCCTATGCATCTTTTCAACTACATCATGAACCATGTCCATGATGCCTCTGTCTCAGACTGAAACATGCCAATAGCTACAGGGAGCATCCAATTGTGTCCATCTAAAGCATTGCATGCTACTAGTTGACCATTCCACTTTCCAGTCAAGAAAGATGAGTCTATACTCAAATATGGACGGCACCCTGCTTTGAAGCCATCGATGCAAGGCTTTAAAGCCATGAAGAATTTAGAGAAGAAGACTTTCCCATCGGCTGTTACCTCAGTATATATCTCCACAACACTGCCAGATGACCTCTTCTCTACTTATGCTTTGAAGTTATAAAGCATTCGAAAGGTATTTTCCCAATCACCATATAGCTCTTTCATTGCCCTTTGCTTTGCCTTCCACACTGTAGTATAATTCAGCTTAATGGGGTACTGCTTTTCCAAGTCTATTTTCAGTCTCTTTGCAGTGCTGTTTGGTGTTGTGGCTAAAATGGGCTTGATCTTTTCTGCAACCCATAATTATGATGTCATCTTTGTAACTGTTTGAGAACTTGTAATGCAAGTATGAGGTTTTGGAATTAGATTCACTCTTATTGTCCTTCCATCAGGTTGGCGTCTAGCAGATATATACCACTTGCAAGGCTTGGCACCACCATCATAACCTATGCATTTTGCATAGAACTTCTTTTTATCAGTCCACATAGTCTTGGTAGCAAACTCACGTTTGACTGCATATGTCCTGAAACACATCCCGAATTCATCCATGCTTGGAAACAATCTCCCAACTTCAATAACGGGGTCCTCTTTGTCATAAACTGTTACTAGCTCATCATCATGTGCATCATCTACATGAACTGCAGCATTTTCCAACAACTCTAGATCTATATCTGCCTCTTCATCTCTTAAATGGTTGTCACCATCATTTGCATCTTCATCCCTCTTCTTCTCCTTGTCTCTGTCATCTATAGGAATGCCAAAAAGCTTTGCCATTTCAATGTCATCTATTGGTGCAATGACCAAATCAGTCCGGTCATGTATCTCAACTGAATTCCAATCAACAGTTACAATCATTTGTGCATTACCATCTGTAGCCTCCCCTTGTGCATTAGCTGTAGGGTTTGCAGCATAGAAAACAAAAAATTCCTACGATGGGAACAACTATGTACCAAGATCTATCTACTAGATACAAACAACGGGCGGATGTATATCCGTAGAGAACATACCCTTGAAGACCGACAAAGCTTAACGAGTCCAAACTCGTGGTTGATGTAGACGATATCTTTCCGATCTCAAGATCGAGAGGAAGTCCTAGCGCCACAAAACAGCAACGCATCCGTGCTCGCACACACGTTCGAGGCACCGAGCAACCTCCGCCTCCTCGCTCCAGCGATGCAGCGGAAGCACAACTCTTTCTTGCCGAATAGCCATAGGGAACATGTATCTCGCTAGTCTGAGACCATGGGGGATGAATTCTAGAGGGGGAGAGAGATCCTTCACGAGGAGGTGTGAGTGAGAGAGAGGGGGGATCCTTTTATAGGGAGAGGGGGGGCACCCAAGGGGCCATGCGCCCAGCCATGGGGCTGCCCCACCTCTTCCACATTCATGTGGGTAGACACTCCACTCACTCAAATGCCTTTCAATTCCCTCCACTCAAAAACCCACTCAAATTCCCATTAAATTTCCACCAAATTTAATGCAAACTCTCATTAAATAAAACTCCTTTTATTTATTCAGAATTTTGTCAACTACTTTAATGACAAACATTCACATATAACCCCTTTCTAGAATTATATTTCACATGCATAACCACTTTATGCAATTTCACCCAAAAACCTGTTTCAGTATCTAGTGAAATAAATTCCTGCGCTTGTTATTCTTTTCGGCATGAAACTTTTGATCCAAATGGATGTCGGTGTCTCTTAAGTGTGTCACCCTACGGTTCGTGAATAATGCGGACATGATCGAGACCCCTCTCAGATCAATAATCAGAAGCGGGATCTGGAGACCCATACTAACTCCCACACATTCAACGATGACTTTCTTGTGATCGTCGGAACCTTTTACGCTAGTATCTTAATCCTTTTGTTTCGCGATATATTACATGTCCGAGATTCGATCATCGGTATATCCATACCTAGTTTGATCTCGTTACTGACATGCACTCTTTTCTTGTTCCCGTGATATAACATTCTAGTGATCAAATCACTTGCTTGCAAGCTAACCAATGTGATATCACCGAGAGGGCCCAGAGTATATCTATCCGTCATCGGGATGAACAAATTCCACTCTCGATCCATGGGCCTCAACATAACACTTTATTAGTTTTGAATCCATCTTTATAATCACCCTGTTACGGTGTGACGTTTGATGTTATCAAGAAACTCTTCCGGTGTTTAGTGATTGACATGATCTCATGGTCTAAGGATTAGGATCACTTCGTAAGTTGTTATTGTAGGGTTTCATAGCATGGAAAACAAAAATTTTCTACCGCATACAAACAAACAAGCCAAGATCTATCTACTAGATTGTAGCAACGAGTCGATGGAATAACTCACCCTCGAAGATTCCAAAGTGTTTAACGAGAGCGGATTCTCGTGGGTGATGTAGTCGTACTCTTCCCGATCTCAAGATCGTGTAGACGATCCTTCCGGCGCTGCGTTCCGGCAGCACTCCCGCAGTCGGTCACACGTTCGGTACTCGACGAAGACCTTCCTCTCCCTTGTTCCAGCAGGCAGCGGAGGTTGTAGCACTCTCCTCGCGATTCCGGCAGCACAACGGCGTGGTACCGGAAGTAGAGGGGAGATCTCGCAGGGCTTCGCCTTAAGCCGGAGCGAGTATGTTGGACTATGAGAGAGCTCTCGGCGATCTAGGGTTTAGACACACCGAGGAAGAGGTGCTAGGGCCGGCGGCTAGGGCTTGGAGGTGCCCAAGTCGGCGGCTAGGGGAGCCCTAGGCGGCGGCAGCTGGAGGTGGCGGCGCCAGGCTAGGGTTTTGGGGTGGAGAACTTGTGTGCTAGGAGGGGCAGCCCTGCCCCTCCTCTTATAGGAGGGAGGCGCCGGCCAAGGGGAGGGGAGTCCCTCCCCAACTCGGATCCCGAGTGGGCCGGCGGTGGAGGAGGGACTCCTCCCCAACTCGGTTTCCCACTTTCCCTCCACTTCCCAAAATAGCCGTTTGACTTTTCAAATTGGCGTTTGACTTTTCAAACTAGGATTTGATTAAACCCTTTATTTTGTTCAGCGATGACACCTAGTACATGATGCAATCATTCCAACTTGGTATGACACATTCATGTACCCTTCCCCTTCGGAGTGCCGGACATTCCGGAACCTTCTAGAACATTCCTGATGAAAACACCGGAACCATTTCCCAACTCCGAAACAGGACTTTCCTTATATGAATCTTATTCTCCGGACCATTCCGGATCTCCTCGTGATATCCCAGATCCCATCCAAGTCTCTTTCTTATCATTCCATAACTACTCAAACAACGTCGAATCCTTAAGTGTGTCTCCCTACGGTTCGTGAATTATGCGGACATGATCGAGACACTTCTTCGAACAATAACAAATAGAGGAATCTGGAAATTCATATGGCTCCCACATATTTCTACGATTACTTTGCGATCGAATGAACCACTTACATACGATACCAATTTCCCTTTGTCTCACAATAGTTTACTTATCCGAGGTTATGATCATCGGTATCTCTGCATACCTAGTTCAACCTCGTTACTGATAAGTACTCTTTTCTCGTTCCCGTGATATGTGATCCCTTGTGAGCCAGTCACATGCTTGCAAGCTAATTGGATGATATTTCACTGAGAGGGCCCAGAGTATATCTATCCGTCATATGGATGGACAAATCCCATTCTTGATCCATGTGTCTCAACCAATACTTTCCGAACACTCAATGCCACCTTTATAGACACCCAGTTACGGTGTGGTGTTTGATGTCATCAAAGCATCCTTTCGGTGAAGGTGATATGCATGATCTCATGGTCGAAGGAATTAGGTTACTATGTATCAGAAAGCATATAGCAATTGAACTATTAAAATGACTTGATCTTTATGCTACGCTTATCTATAGGAGTATGTCCACCATATCATTCTCCTAACGATATGATCTTGTTGTTAATAACATCTCAATGTTCATGATATGGAAACCGCAATCATTTATTAACCAACAAGCTAGTATTATATAGAGGCTTTACTAGGGAATTCAAATTAAGTTTACAAATCACACAAGTATTAATGTTTCCTTGTTAATACTATTATAGCATGAATGTAAACATTTATCATAAACACAAAGATATAATAATAACTACATTTATTATTGCCTCTAGGGCATATCTCCAACAGTCTCCCACTTGCACTAGAGTCATCTAATCTAGATTACATGGTAATATACCGAACACCCATGGCAGTTTGGTGCTGGTCATGTTTTGCCCTCGGGAGAGGTTTAGTCAACGGATCCGCCACATTTAGATCTGTGTGTACTTTGCAAATCTTTATGTCCCCATCTTGGACATGTTCTCGAATAGCGTGAAAACGTAGCTTGATGTGCTTCAGCTTCTTGTGTGACCTTGGTTCTTGCGCATTGGCTATGGCGCCCATGTTATCACAGTAGATAGACATTGGGTCCAGCGCACTAGGAACCACACCCAGCTCTGTAATGAACTCTTTCATCCATATCGCTTCTTGTGAAGCCTCTGAAGCAGCCATGTATTCCGATTCAGTTGAAGATCTCGCCACAACGCTTTGCTTTGCACTCCTCCAGCTAACTGCTCCACCATTCAAAGTAAATACGTATCTAGATTGTGATTTAGAATCATCCGGATCAGTGTTCCAACTAGCATCGGTGTAACCATTAACAACGAGCTGTTCATCACCTCCATAGGAAAGAACAATATCCTTAGTTCTTCTCAAGTACTTAAGGATGTTTTTGACCGCTGTCCAATGATCCACTCCTGGATCACTTTGATATCTGCTAGTTAAACTAACAGCATATGCAATGTCGGGTCTAGTACATAGCATGGCATACATTAGAGATCCTATGGCTGAGGCATAGGGAGTCTCACTCATCCTTTCTCTATCTTCTGTCGTTGTCGGACTTTGAGTTTTACTCAACGTCGTATTGGGCAACATGGGCAAGAACCCTTTCTTGCTATCTTCCATTCCAAACCTCTTTAGAACTTTGTCCAAATATGTACTTTGTGACAATGATATTAGGCGTCTCGATCTATCTCTATAAATCTTTATGCCTAATATGTAAGCTGCTTCGCCAAGATCCTTCATTGAAAAACTATTATTCAAATATTCCTTGACACTATTAAGAAGGTCTACATCATTCCCAATCAACAATATGTCATCTACATATAGTATTAAGAATGCTACAGAGCTTCCACTCACTTTCTTGTAAATACAAGCTTCTCCATAAGTTTGTATAAAACCAAAACTTTTGATTACCTTATCAAAACGTTGATTCCAACTTCGGGATGCTTGCTTCAATCCATAGATGGACCGTTGAAGTTTGCATACCTTGTTAGCATCTTTAGGATCAACAAAACCTTTGGGTTGCATCATATACAACTCTTCATCAATGTCTCCATTGAGGAATGCTGTTTTGACATCCATCTGCCATATCTCATAATCATAATATGCAGCGATTGCTAACATAATCCTCACAGACTTTAGCTTCGCTACTGGTGAGAAAGTCTCATCGTAGTCAACTCCTTGAATTTGTCGAAACCCTTTTGCGACAAGTTGAGCTTTATAGACAGTAACATTACCATCAACATTTGTTTTCTTCTTGAAAATCCATTTGTTCTCGACAGCCTTCCGGCCATCCGGTAAGTCCATCAAAGTCCATACTTTGTTTCCGTACATGGATCCAATCTCGGATTTCATGGCTTCTTGCCATTTATTGGAATCTGGGCTCATCATCGCTTCCTCATATGTCGCAGGGTCATCGGTGTTGTCCACCAACATGACACTCATAACGGGATCATACCAATCTGGAGTGGTACGAGTTCTCGTTGACCTGCGAGGCTCTGTAGCAACTACAACCGAAGTTTCATGATCATCATCATTAGCTTCCTCTCTTATTGGTGCAGGCACCACAGGAACTTCTTCCGGTGCTGCGCTACTTGCAATTTCGAGAGAAGGTTCGACAACCTCGTCGAGTTCTACTTTCCTTCCAGTCACTTCTTTCGAGAGAAATTCCTTCTCTAGAAAGGATCCATTCTTGGCAACGAAAATTTTGCCTTCGAATCTATGATAGAAGGTATACCCAATAGTTTGCTTCGGGTATCCTATGAAGATGCATTTTTCCGCTTTTGGGTTCAAGCTTGTCCGGTTGTAACTTCTTTACATAGGCTTCGCAACCCCAAACTTTAAGGAACGACAGTTTAGGTTTCTTTCCAAACCATAATTCATACGGTGTCGTTTCAACGGATTTAGATGGTGCCCTATTTAAAGTGAATGCGGCTGTTTCTAATGCATAACCCCAAAATGATAGCGGTAAATCTGTAAGTGACATCATAGAACGAACCATATCTAAGAGAGTTCGATTACGACGTTCGGACACACCATTACGTTTGTGGCATCCCGCAAAAACCACTACTAGAAAATCGCGTTGAATTTGTGCATTGCATCGTCATCATCATGTGTTGTTTGTCTAAAACTATTTTCGCAAAGCCCGTTTTGTTTTCTAAAACGCCCCATCTGTTATTCAAAACCAAAACCGGGTCTCCAAAATATTTTGTTTGTCTGCTATCGGTTCGCAAAATGTGCATTTAAAAATAAATAAAAGATTTAATTATTTTAGTGGGGGCAGTCGAACGGGCCGAATCGACCCGAACGACCACCCCCAGTACAAATAATCGGCCCACCCTTTTAATCCTACAGCTACCAACTAACCTACCCAGCCCTCCCCTCCACCTCACCCCAACCAACCCCCTCTCGCCACCTCACCTCTCCCCACACCCCCCACCACTAAAAAACTGCCATCTCAGCCAGCCCCTCTCCCCTCCCTCTCTCTCTCTCCCCTCTCTCCCCTGGGACCCACCAGCTCCCCCACACAGGCCACACACCGACACACACATGCAACACACGCCCACCCCACCCGCCGTTCCACCCTGGCCACTCCACACCAACCCCTGGCCCCACCTCCTGCCTCCCCTGGCCGCCCGACAGGACCCACCTCCCGCCTCGGGATCCTGCCCCGTCGCCCACTCCCTCCCTCCGCCTCGCGCGAGTCTCCCACCTCCTTCTTCCTCCTCTGCCTTCTTCCCTCCCCATCGCCGCTCCCGCCTCACCGCCACCAGCTCGCCCCTTCCCCGCTTACCGCCTCTGAGCCGCGGCCGCTCCCCCATCGCCACCGCCGCTCTCGCTCCCGCCCGCAGCACCCGCTCCGGCCACCGCCGCCCACAGCGCACTCGCCTCCTCTTCCCGTCGCCGGCGCGACCCCTGCCCCGCCTCGCCCCCGCTCCACCTCTCCAGGGTCGCCGCGCCTCCCCCATCTCCCTCCTCCCGCTTGCTCTGCCCCGTTCCTCCCCATCCTCCTTTCTTCTCCGGGCCGAGCCCCGCCGCCTACGGCGCTCCCTGCGAACCCGCCGGGGCAACTCCTCCCCGCGACGCCTCCCCCTCCCTCTGCTTCTCCCAGCGGCTAGCCCCGCCGGCCGCGCCCCCACCTCGCCGCCAACCTCCGCTGCGGCCTCGCGCCGACCGCGCCGCCCCGTCTGCCTTCCCGCAGCGCCCCCGACGCCGGCGCCCTTCTCCCAAGCCACCGCCTCGCCACCGCCGTATCCCACCTCGCCTGCTCCTCTCCGGCCCCGACGTCCGCCGCCGCCAGGGGGTCCGCCCCGCGCATCACCGTCGCCGGCCACGTCCTCCGTCCGCCTGCCGACGACCCCCTCTGCCGCTGCCAACAGTAGTGCGGCCACCGCGCTTTCCCTGCAGGTCGCCAACCTCCTCGTGCTTCATCTCAGCGCGCGGCCCAGCTTGTCCCCGACCCCACGCCCGCGAGTCGTCCCTGCCCCAAGCTCGTCTAGTGCACAAACACCGAGCCGTACAAGTTCGCCACTCGATCGCTCGTTGAAGCGTCCAAAACGAGGACCAAGCCCGTAACGCCAAGATCTCCCGAGAAGCCATGTATCATGCGCCGACGGCTAACCAAGCTCGTCCGCGAGACTGTTGTCGTCAAGGACTCGCAACCCTCGGTACATCAAGGTCTCCCTCACGGAATCGAAGACCGAACCCTCGACACGCCAAGATCCACCCCCAAGGACGCCCCCGACAAGTTGCACAAGGCCCTTGGACTCGACACCCTCGAAGCGTCAAGATCTACTACACGGAGCATTGTCCGATGGTCGGAACCCCGGAGACCGAACCCGGAGCTGGATCCGAAGACCATATGTGCGACAAGTACTCCGTCATGGACCCGATTGAAGCAAACCCGAGGACACCGACGCAGAACGCCAAGTTCTTCATCCCGAACGCCAAGAACGCCGATGCGGATACGACAAGTGCTTCGCCCCGAACGCCATGACCGTCGACATGACCCGAAGACCGTGAATGCGACAAGTACGACACCGACCAGGGCGAGCCCGATGCGCCCCCGACACCGAACCCCAGATCCGAACCCGGAGACCGACCTTGAACCCCGGAACCCCAAGTTCGTCGAGACCCCCTAATGTGTAAACCCCTTTCCGAAACCCTATTTTATAATATAATACAACTGTTGCATCTTAAATTGTCATGCTCGCATCATATCATTGGTTTGGGGGCCTTATGCCGATTCACCTTATAATTAAATATGGGGCCCATATGCGGGCAAATCTAGTCTCATATTGGCCTCATTTAAATTTGTGTAGCGAACCGGTGATATATTCTGCCTTGTTAAACAACATTTAATTTGCGGGGTAGATAAATAACATGAACCATTTAATTATTGTCGGGACCCCGGTTCTGCTTAATATGACCTAATTGCATCGCACCCTTGCCATGCCAGACATCATACATGCATCATGCCGATCTTCTGCCGTTGTATTAAATATTGCATCCGGTGTTTATTCTAGTGTTTTGCTTCTTCGCGGATAAGGCCGTTGAGTTGATGTGAGCTTCGACCCGATCTTCGGTTGAACCTTCGACAATGTTTTCAGGCGAGCATCTCCCCCTTTCTACCTATCTTACTTTTATAGTATTTATTCCCTCCTGTTGATCTATTGCTATCTGTGTCGCGATGCTTTAGTTTCCGTACCCGTGATATCCCTTGCAGCCCTATATTGCCTCGGACACACCCCATTACCTGTTGTTTGGTAGATAGTTGGACTTGCGCGTCGTAGTCGTTTGCTCAAGTGTTGATGCGTGTCGTCAAGTACCACAATTGTTGGAGAAGAGCCGCATGTTCAATGTTGGAGATGATCATGGCTTTAATTATTGTTCACTTTAATTACTGTTTAACAACTAAAATTGAAGTAAGCAGAGGCATCGGTGGGTGATAGATAATATTTGGTTTCCGACCGCCCACTTGTGTCCCGTAGGACCCCGAGTTCTTGACACCTGTTCCGAGATCGAGCGCGCTAACCACAGTTGGGGAGATATGGGCCCCCCATTGATTATTACCTGATTTCAAAGTATTGTACTGGGGCCACAAGTAGTTTGGGGCTTTGTTACTATCCTGTACTTATGCCATGCTTTACTGTTTTATTTACGTTTGTGCGAGGAGCACACTGTTTAGGATCGGGACACGATTTCGCGGTGTCGACAGTCCCCGTTTGGGGATTTGCTGTCTTTCACAGCCGTCTACCCAAACCCTAAGTCCGTCTCGGAGACCGGCTGACTTCGTTGCGGGTGTCGACTTGGTGGGGTGGCCCCCATGTACTTGCTTTGGGTCTGGGAACGTCGTGACTTAGGCCCCGCCGACATACCGATGGGTGTATGTTAACTGATCTGGCAAAAAGGGTCGAAGTGACTGTGGATACTTTGGTGCACCCCTGCAGGGTTTAATCTTTTCGAGAAGCCGTGTCCGCGGTTATGGACGACTTGGAGCACAGTGCTTGATCATAGACAACTATAACTAAAGTTTACTGCTATAATTTGACTTGTATCCGATATGACTAGTAATCAGCTCCACTGTAACGAAATGGCTAAATAAAAGTACCAACAACTGCTGGGTTTATGGGATATCTCATGCTATTTGTATCTGACTAGTAAGTGACGCAACTAAAACGGAATGGTTAACTAAAAGTGCCCACTGCTTATTTTATCAGGACGACTCTCTTTACCTGACTAGTAATTGCTGCAACGATAACTGAATAAATAAAACTGCCAACTGTGTGAGTTTCCTCGGTTGACTTCCTCGTTTGGTCTCGAGGGGGAAACACCAGGATGGGTTTGTTCGATAGTAGCATCAGGTTGGATCCGAATAGGTCTTTCTTACCCCTCTCTGATAGCCGCCAGTTGCATCGAGTCTCTATAGGTTGTTTAGTGCATGCTGCCGCTGCCGCTCAGTCCACCATACCTATGTAGGCGAGGACCGCCGAATTCTAGTCTCGCCGTGTACTGGCCTCAGTACTGACGCTCCTATTTTTCCTTTACCCTTTGTCGGCACCCCTTTGTTTTAAGCAGGTTTTGAGGTCGACGTCATTAGCAGGGTTACCCTTCCGGCTTGGCCTGGGCAGGGTTATGGACGCCATTGGTTATTCTTCAGGGCTCTTAGCCCCATTTGCATCTTGTCCGTAGTCGGACGCTCTCCCATTTTCAAGGTGATTTGAATCTTTGTATATTATATCTGTATTCTTGACTCATAGAGTCGTGTTGTATATATATATCTGTTCTGTGGGTCCCATCGAGGACTATTGTGTAATGTTATTACTTCGTTTTCCACCCGCACGAAAGTGCCTGGTGGGCACCTTTGAATCGTTTCTATGCGGGTTTGGCGGGTTTTCGCTAAAACTTGCATAGGTCCGATTCTGAGGGTGTTACAGAGTGGTATCAGAGCTCAGCAGTTGCGATACCCCACAAGTCCAGCCTGTAGGATAACCTAGCTAACGGCCGAAGTAGAGTGTCAAAACTATTTTTGCAAAATCGGTTGGATAGTTCTGATTAGGTCTGATTTTACTCCTTGCCCCTCTGCTATTCTCCTCTCATCTCGACGTGTTTTTGAATCTGCTCTCTTATCTTTTCTTCGAGTCCAGGATTTCTCGTGGTTGGGTTCCATCGTACCTTCAGGGTTTCGCTTCCTTCTGTGATAACGGTGCTCTACCATCCGGTGTTCAAGCTGCCTGAGGAATCCGTCTACTGCGGTACCATTCTTTGTTCCTTGTTTGTGCCTTCCGGTGTTTCCGACGCGACGACATCATCTACGCCAGATCCGATGCAGCGTCTGCATCACTCCTTTGTTTCCGAACCTCGCTTGTCGAGATCTTCAGTCTGAATCCTGATAGTTGGTTGCATAACCTGTCTATTCGTGTACATAGTAATGCTTTGAGTGCGGGATTGGGTCGCGACCATACCACTACTCTTATCATTTGCTTTGTATATTGAATGGTGGATCGATGCAACTCTACTCCTTCCATGGAAGCTAGAGGTGGCCTTACCTTTAACTTCGTCCGTTGTTTATCCGGAGTGTTCTCTTGACGAACGGGACCAACGACCTATTGTTAGTGGTGTCGCGAGGATCTACGCAAAGTGAGAAGACGCAGATCGCCGACCTTCCTTCCGGTGCCATGAGGCGGATCTCGAGGGCAAGATCCATTGTTAGTGGTGTCGAATTGTGGCATCCCGCAAAAACCACTACTAGAAAATCGCGTTGAATTTGTGCATTGCATCGTCATCATCATGTGTTGTTTGTCTAAAACTATTTTCGCAAAGCCCGTTTTGTTTTCTAAAACGCCCCATCTGTTATTCAAAACCAAAACCGGGTCTCCAAAATATTTTGTTTGTCTGCTATCGGTTCGCAAAATGTGCATTTAAAAATAAATAAAAGATTTAATTATTTTAGTGGGGGCAGTCGTACGGGCCGAATCGACCCGAACGACCACCCCCAGTACAAATAATCGGCCCACCCTTTTAATCCTACAGCTACCAACTAACCTACCCAGCCCTCCCCTCCACCTCACCCCAACCAACCCCCTCTCGCCACCTCACCTCTCCCCACACCCCCCACCACTAAAAAACTGCCATCTCAGCCAGCCCCTCTCCCCTCCCTCTCTCTCTCTCTCCCCCTCTCTCCCCTGGGACCCACCAGCTCCCCCACACAGGCCACACACCGACACACACATGCAACACACGCCCACCCCACCCGCCGTTCCACCCTGGCCACTCCACACCAACCCCTGGCCCCACCTCCTGCCTCACCTGGCCGCCCGAAAGGACCCACCTCCCGCCTCGGGATCCTGCCCCGTCGCCCGCTCCCTCCCTCCGCCTCGCGCGAGTCTCCCACCTCCTTCTTCCTCCTCTGCCTTCTTCCCTCCCCATCGCCGCTCCCGCCTCACCGCCACCAGCTCGCCCCTTCCCCGCTTACCGCCTCCGAGCCGCGGCCGCTCCCCCATCGCCACCGCCGCTCTCGCTCCCGCCCGCAGCACCCGCTCCGGCCACCGCCGCCCACAGCGCGCTCGCCTCCTCTTCCCGTCGCCGGCGCGACCCCTGCCCCGCCTCGCCCCGCTCCACCTCTCCAGGGTCGCCGCGCCTCCCCCATCTCCCTCCTCCCGCTCGCTCTGCCCCGTTCCTCCCCATCCTCCTTTCTTCTCCGGGCCGAGCCCCGCCGCCTGCGGCGCTCCCTGCGAACCCGCCGGCGCAACTCCTCCCCGCGACGCCTCCCCCTCCCTCTGCTTCTCCCAGCCGGTAGCCCCGCCGGCCGCACCCCCACCTCGCCGTCAACCTCCGCTGCGGCCTCGCGCCGACCGCGCCGCCCCGTCTGCCTTCCCGCAGCGCCCCCGACGCCGGCGCCCTTCTCCCAAGCCACCGCCTTGCCACCGCCGTATCCCACCTCGCCTGCTCCTCTCCGGCCCCGACGTCCGCCGCCGCCAGGGGGTCCGCCCCGCGCGTCACCGTCGCCGGCCACGTCCTCCGTCCGCCTGCCGACGACCCCCTCTGCCGCTGCCAGCAGTAGTGCGGCCACCGCGCTTTCCCTGCAGGTCGCCAACCTCCTCGTGCTTCATCTCAGCGCGCGGCCCAGCTTGTCCTCGACCCCACGCCCGCGAGTCGTCCCTGCCCCAAGCTCGTCTAGTGCACAAACACCGAGCCGTACAAGTTTGCCACTCGATCGCTCGTTGAAGCGTCCAAAACAAGGACCAAGCCCGTAACGCCAAGATCTCCCGAGAAGCCATGTACCATGCGCCGACGGCTAACCAAGCTCGTCCGCGAGACTGTTGTCGTCAAGGACTCGCAACCCTCGGTACATCAAGGTCTCCCTCACGGAATCGAAGACCGAACCCTCGACACGCCAAGATCCACCCCCAAGGACGCCCCCGACAAGTTGCACAAGGCCCTTGGACTCGACACCCTCGAAGCGTCAAGATCTACTACACGGAGCATTGTCCGATGGTCGGAACCCCGGAGACCGAACCCGGAGCTGGATCCGAAGACCATATGTGCGATAAGTACTCCGTCATGGACCCGATTGAAGCAAACCCGAGGACACCGACGCAGAACGCCAAGTTCTTCATCCAGAACGCCAAGAACGCCGATGCGGATACGACAAGTGCTTCGCCCCGAACGCCATGACCGTCGACATGACCCGAAGACCGCGAATGCGACAAGTACGACACCGACCAGGGCGAGCCCGATGCGCCCCCGACACCGAACCCCAGATCCGAACCCGGAGACCGACCTTGAACCCCGGAACCCCAAGTTCGTCGAGACCCCCTAATGTGTGAACCCCTTTCCGAAACCCTATTTTATAATATAATACAACTGTTGCATCTTAAATTGTCATGCTCGCATCATATCATTGGTTTGGGGGCCTTATGCCGATTCACCTTATAATTAAATATGGGGCCCATATGCGGGCAAATCTAGTCTCATATTGGCCTCATTTAAATTTGTGTAGCGAACCGGTGATATATTCTGCCTTGTTAAACAACATTTAATTTGCGGGGTAGATAAATAACATGAACCATTTAATTATTATCGGGACCCCGGTTCTGCTTAATATGACCTAATTGCATCGCACCCTTGCCATGCCAGACATCATACATGCATCATGCCGATCTTCTGCCGTTGTATTAAATATTGCATCCGGTGTTTATTCTAGTGTTTTGCTTCTTCGCGGATAAGGCCGTTGAGTTGATGTGAGCTTCGACCCGATCTTCGGTTGAACCTTCGACAATGTTTTCAGGCGAGCATCTCCCCCTTTCTACCTATCTTACTTTTATAGTATTTATTCCCTCCTGTTGATCTATTGCTATCTGTGTCGCGATGCTTTAGTTTCCGTACCCGTGATATCCCTTGCAGCCCTATATTGCCTCGGACACACCCCATCACCTGTTGTTTGGTAGATAGTTGGACTTGCGCGTCGTAGTCGTTTGCTCAAGTGTTGATGCGTGTCGTCAAGTACCACAATTGTTGGAGAAGAGCCGCATGTTCAATGTTGGAGATGATCATGGCTTTAATTATTGTTCACTTTAATTACTGTTTAACAACTAAAATTGAAGTAAGCAGAGGCATCGGTGGGTGATAGATAATATTTGGTTTCCGACCGCCCACTTGTGTCCCGTAGGACCCCGAGTTCTTGACACCTGTTCCGAGATCGAGCGCGCTAACCACAGTTGGGGAGATATGGGCCCCCCATTGATTATTACCTGATTTCAAAGTATTGTACTGGGGGCCACAAGTAGTTTGGGGCTTTGTTACTATCCTGTACTTATGCCATGCTTTACTGTTTTATTTACGTTTGTGCGAGGAGCACACTGTACTGTTTAGGATCGGGACACGATTTCGCGGTGTCGACAGTCCCCGTTTAGGGATTTGCTGTCGTTCACAGCCGTCTACCCAAACCCTAAGTCCGTCTCGGAGACCGGCCGACTTCGTTGCGGGTGTCAACTTGATGGGGTGGCCCCCATGTACTTGCTTTGGGTCTGGGAACGTCATGACTTAGGCCCCGCCGACATACCGATGGGTGTATGTTAACTGATCTGGCAAAAAGGGTCGAAGTGACTGTGGATACTTTGGTGCACCCCTGCAGGGTTTAATCTTTTCGAGAAGCCGTGTCCGCGGTTATGGACGACTTGGAGCACAGTGCTTGATCATAGACAACTATAACTAAAGTTTAGTGCTATAATTTGACTTGTATCCGATATGACTAGTAATCAGCTCCACTGCAACGAAATGGCTAAATAAAAGTACCAACAACTGCTGGGTTTATGGGATATCTCATGCTATTTGTATCTGACTAGTAAGTGACGCAACTAAAACGGAATGGTTAACTAAAAGTGCCCACTGCTTATTTTATCAGGACGACTCTCTTTACCTGACTAGTAATTGCTGCAACGATAATTGAATAAATAAAACTGCCAACTGTGTGAGTTTCCTCGGTTGACTTCCTTGTTTGGTCTCGAGGGGGAAACACCAGGATGGGTTTGTTCGATAGTAGCATCAGGTTGGATCCGAATAGGTCTTTCTTACCCCTCTCTGATAGCCGCCAGTTGCATCGAGTCTCTATAGGTTGTTTAGTGCATGCTGCCGCTGCCGCTCAGTCCACCATACCTATGTAGGCGAGGACCGCCGAATTCTAGTCTCGCCGTGTACTGGCCTCAGTACTGACGCTCCTATTTTTCCTTTGCCCTTTGTCGGCACCCCTTTGTTTTAAGCAGGTTTTGAGGTCGATGTCGTTAGCAGGGTTACCCTTCCGGCTTGGCCTGGGCAGGGTTATGGACGCCATTGGTTATTCTTCAGGGCTCTTAGCCCCATTTGCATCTTGTCCGTAGTCGGACGCTCTCCCATTTTCAAGGTGATTTGGATCTTTGTATATTATATCTGTATTCTTGACTCATAGAGTCGTGTTGTATATATATATCTGTTCTGTGGGTCCCATCGAGGACTGTTGTGTAATGTTATTACTTCGTTTTCCACCCGCATGAAAGTGCCTGGTGGGCACCTTTGAATCGTTTCTATGCGGGTTTGGCGGGTTTTCGCTAAAACTTGCATAGGTCCGATTCTGAGGGTGTTACAACGTTGTGGTGTTCCCGGCGGTGTCAATTGTGAAAGTATTCCGCATTTCTTCAAATGCTCGCCAAACTCGTAACTTAGATATTCACCTCCACGATCAGAACGCAGAAATTTAATCTTCTTGTTACGTTGATTCTCTACCTCACATTGAAATTCCTTAAACTTCTCGAAAGTTTCGGACTTATGTTCAATGAAATAGATATACCCATATCTACTCAAGTCATCCGTGAAGGTAAGAACATAACGATAACCACCGCGCTATGCTACACTCATTGGACCACACACATCGGTATGTATGATTTCCAGTAAGTCCGTAGCTCGCTCCATCATACCAGAAAATGGAGTCTTAGTCATTTTACCCATCAGACATGCTTCACATCTTTCAAGTGATTCGAAATCAAGTGATTCAAGAAGTCCATCGGAATGGAGTTTCTTCATACGCTTCACTCCAATGTGACCAAGACGACAGTGCCACATATAGGTCGAGTTATCGCTCGATTTCAAACGTTTAGCCTCAATGTTATTAATATGTGTATTTCCACTATCGAGATTCAATAAGAATAGATCATCTATCAAAGGTGCATGTGCATAAAACATATTACTCATATAAATCGAACAACCATTATTCTCGGACTTAAACAAGTAACCGTCTCGCAATAAACAAGATCCCGATATAATGTTCATGCTTAACGCATGCACCAAATAACAATTATTTAAGTATAAAACTAATCCCGATGGTAGATTAAGGGGTAGCGTGCCGACCGCGATCACATCAACGTTTGATCCGTTTCCCACGCGCATCGTCACCTCGTTCTTCGCTAGCTTCTGTTTATTCTGCAGCACCTGTTTCGAGTTACAAATATGAGCAACTGAACCAGTATCAAATACCCAGGCACTACTACGAGTACTAGTGAGATACACATCAATAACATGTATATCGGATATACCTTTGTTCTTGATGTTGCCGTTCTTGAAATCCGCCAAGTACTTTGGGCAATTCCGCTTCCAGTGACCTTCTCCCTTGCAGTAAAAGCACTCAGTATCAGGCTTAGGTCCAGCCTTGGTCTTCTTCGCCGGCGCGGTAACTTTCTTACCACCCTTCTTGAAGTGTCCCTTTTGCTTAGACTTGCCTTTCTTGAATTTGGTGGTCTTATTGACCATCAACACTTGATGCTCTTTCTTGATCTCCACTTCTGCAGATTTCAACATAGCAAATAATTCTGGCAACTGCTTGTTCATGTTTTGCATATTGTAGTTCATCACAAAGTTCTTGTAACTTGGTGGTAGTGATTGGAGGACACGGTAAATCCCCAAAGCATTAGGAATCACTATACCCAAGATTTGAAGTTTGTTTGCGTGCCCAGACATCTTAAGCACATGCTCATTGACGGAGCTGCCCTCTTCTATCTTGCAGTTAAAGAACTTTTCAGAAGCCTCATAGCTCTCAATTGCTGCGTGAGTCTCAAAGATCAATTTGAGATCACGGACAATATCATGTGGGTCTGAATTCTCAAACCTTTTCTGAAGCTCCGATTCTAAACCATACAAGATAGCACACTGAACTGTGGAGTACTGAGTCTTCCGAGCGAGGTAAACATTCTTTACTTCGTTGGCAGCATCAGCTGCAGGCAGGTCACCCAGCGGTGCATCCAGCACATAGGTCAAATTACCAGCTGTGAGGACAATCCTCAAATTGCGGAACCAATCCGCGAAGTTGCTTCCATTGTTTTTCAACTTTTCTTTCTCTAGGAACGCATTAAAATTGATGGTAGGGGCCGCCATTGATCTACAACATATTTGCAATAGTTTAGACTAAGTTTATGACAAATTGAGTTCTAATTAATAATTAAAGTAATCTAGGTGAACTCCCACTCAAAACAATATCCCTCACATTGTTTTAGTGATCACACGAACCAAATCCACCACATCAACACCGGTCATCACGAGAGTTGATATAGTTTCAATGGCGAACAATCGACATGTTCATCATATCTACTATATGATTCATGCTTTACCTTTTGGTGATCCGTGTTCCGAGACCATGTCTGTACATGCTAGGCTCGTCAAGATCAAACCTTAGCTTCCACATGAGCAAATCTGGCTTGCTCACGTTGTATACACTTGCGGAATCTAACACACCCGATCATCACGTGGTGCTTCAAAACAACAAGCTTTAGCAACGGTGCTAACTAAGGGTGAACACTTTAGAACTTGAAATTCATGTGCATGAGGGATCATCTTATAATGCTACCGTCGTCAACTAAGCAATACAAGATGCATAAAGGATTAACATCACATGCAATTCATAATATGTGATATGATATGGCCTTTCTTCTTTGTGCTTCCGATCTCCATCTTCAAGCACGAACATGATCTCCATCATCACCGGCATTGCATCAAGGTCAATGACGCTTCTCCATGGTTGTCGTCCACCGGCTTCAACTATTACAACTACTTTGAATAGACACGTGGGTTTTAACATAAATTAAAAACAACCATATGGCTCCTGCCGGTTGCCAACTTACAATAAGGATCATTGCATACATCAAATATAATCACAATCATGGACATATCACATCACTGCACACCCCTGCAAAACAAAGTTAGACGCCTCTACTTTCTTTGCATGTTTTACGTGGTTTGGGGCTTTCAATAAGTGTCGTTCTAACTTACGAACAAGAACCACAACATTGATACTAGCATTGTTAATCACCCGTTGTAAATTTAATCTTAACTATGCTGGGAGAAACAGGCACCCGCAAAGCCACTTATGCAATACAAGTTGCATGTCAAGCGTGGAGCAAGTCTCATGAACGATGTCACGTAAGGTTAGCCCGGGCCGCTTCATCCCAACATCCCGCAAGATGCAAAGTACACAAGAAGCAATCGGCAATAAAAGCATCAACGCCCACAATGACCATTGTGTTCTACTCGTGCAACAGATCTACATATAGACACGACTCTGATACCACTGTAGGGTTTCGTAGCATGGAAAACAAAAAATTTCAACCGCATACAAACAAACAAGCCAAGATCTATCTACTAGATTATAGCAACGAGTCGATGGAATAACTCACCCTCGAAGATTCCATAGTGTTTAACGAGAGCGGATTCTCGTGGGTGATGTAGTCGTACTCTTCCCGATCTCAAGATCGTGTAGACGATCCTTCCGGCGCTGTGTTCCGGCAGTGCTACCGCAGTCGGTCACACGTTCGGTACTCGACGAAGACCTTCCTCTCCCTTGTTCCAGCAGACAGCGGAGGTTGTAGCACTCTCCTCGCGATTCCGGCAGCACAACGGTGTGGTACCGGAAGTAGAGGGGAGATCTCGCCGGGCTTCGCCTTAAGCCGGAGCGAGTATGTTGGACTATGAGAGAGCTCTCGGCGATCTAGGGTTTAGACACACCAAGGAAGAGGTGATAGGGCCGGCGTCTAGGGCTTGGAGGTGCCCAAGTCGGCGGCTAGGGGAGCCCTAGGCGGCGACAGCTGGAGGTGGCGGCGCCGGGCTAGGGTTTTGGGGTGGATAACTTGTGTGCTAGGAGGGGCAGCCCTGCCCCTCCTCTTATAGGAAGGAGGCGCCGGCCAAGGGGAGGGGAGTCCCTCCCCAACTCGGATCCCAAGTGGGCCGGCGGTGGAGGAGGACTCCTCCCCAACTCGATTTCCCACTTCCCCTCCACTTCCCAAAATAGCCGTTTGACTTTTCAAACTAGGATTTGATTAAACCCTTTATTTTGTTCAGCGATGACACCTAGTACATGATGCAATCATTCCAACTTGGTATGACACATTCATGTACCCTTCCCCTTCGGAGTGCCGGACATTCCGGAACCTTCTAGAACATTCCTGATGAAAACACCGGAACCATTTCCCAACTCCGAAACAGGACTTTCCTTATATGAATCTTATTCTCCGGACCATTCCGGATCTCCTCGTGATATCCCGGATCCCATCCGAGACTCCGAACAACATTCGGCCTCTTTCTCATCATTCCATAACTACTCAAACAACGTCGAATCCTTAAGTGTGTCTCCCTACGGTTCGTGAATTATGCGGACATGATCGAGACACTTCTCTGAACAATAACCAATAGAGGAATCTGGAAATTCATATGGCTCCCACATATTTCTACGATACCTTTCGATCGAATGAACCACTTACATACGATACCAATTTCCCTTTGTCTCACGATAGTTTACTTATCCGAGGTTATGATCGTCGGTATCTCTGCATACCTAGTTCAACCTCGTTACTGATAAGTACTCTTTTATCGTTCCCGTGATATGTGATCCCTTGTGAGCCATTCACATGCTTGCAAGCTAATTGGATGACATTTCACCGAGAGGGCCCAGAGTATATCTATCCGTCATATGGATGGACAAATCCCATTCTTGATCCATGTGTCTCAACCAATACTTTCCGAACACTCAATGCCACCTTTATAGCCACCCAGTTACGGTGTGGTGCTTGATGTCATCAAAGCATCCTTCTGGTGAAGGTGATATGCATGATCTCATGGTCGAAGGAATTAGGTTACTATGTATCAGAAAGCATATTGAACTATTAAAATGACTTGATCTTTATGCTACGCTTATCTATAGGAGTATGTCCACCATATCATTCTCCTAACGATATGATCTTGTTGTTAATAACATCTCAATGTTCATGATATGGAACCACAATCATTTATTAAACAACAAGCTAGTATTATATAGAGGCTTTACTAGGGACTTAAAATTAAGTTTACAAATCACACAAGTATTAATGTTTCCTTGTTAATACTATTATAGCATGAATGTAAACATTTATCATAAACACAAAGATATAATAATAACTACATTTATTATTGCCTCTAGGGCATATCTCCAACAGTTATAGCAATATAAACTCAATGACTTTGATCGTAATGCTATACTTCGGATGAATGTTCTTCACACCATTACACTAATGTTGTGATCCCGTTATTAACAACATCCAATGTCCATGATCAGGAAACCTTGATCATCTTGTTAATCAAAGAGCTAGTTTATGAGAGAGGCATAACTAGGAACTTTCTGTTTGTTTATTAAACACACATGTATTAAAGTTTCCGTATTAATACAATTATAGCATGCAAAATAAACATTTATCATAAACAAGAAATACGATAATAACCACTTTATTATTGCCTCTCGGGCATATTCCCTTCAGTATCCCACTTGCACTAGAGACAATAATCTAGTTTGAAAACTTTGCGTATTGAACACCTATGGCTTTCTGGTGTTCCATATACGCAATTGCAAGTGGTTAACATAATCTACGGATCTGACGCTTCAGGTCCGTGTGTATTTGCATGTCTTTGCGTCTCCACGCATCACTCATTCTCCAGTGAGATGGCATTGTATAAATTTGGTCTTTTGGTGAGACCTTTAGTTCCTTGGGGTTAAATCATGTTGATACTATTGTCATACAATATATCTTTAGTGTTAGCCCGTTGCGAACTACACCTTAGTTTGATAACAAACTACTTGACACAAATTCCCTCCTTTGCTGCTACTATAGCAGTCATATACTTAGCCTTTTGTTGTAGTATTCGTCACAATGTCTTAAATTTGGAACTCTTCCAAATCCATCATGAAAACTTTCTTTCCATTTCATTGTGCCACCCATAGTTTAAATTGAGATAAACTTAATTTGTATCTTGTGACAAAACTAGTATCAATGTAACGCTTTACAATGAACTATTTGTAATTGTTTGTCACCTCTACACAAATATATTCTTATTTCTTCCAAAAGATCATAAGAATATCCTTACTATCGTCCAATGATTATTTTACGATTCATTCTGGTATATGCTCATAACACTTAGAGCATAGGACATATCTGGATGTGTACATATCATGGTATGATTGATCAAAACATTCTCGTGATTTCACTCATCAAGTGTCAAAGCACTTGAATCTTGTTTCACTTATCAAGTGTCGATACACTTGAATCTTGATTCAATTCCTTTCCATGCGACAAGAACCGTTTCTTGTTGTTTCTATATTGAACTCCTTCAATATCTCATATATGTACGTTTGGCACAACCATATTTGCGTCACAGTCTATCCACTATAGACATTCATGCTAAATATTCGGGTTTTGCCTAAGTTTTTCATCGAAATGAAATTCTTAACCTTCGTCAATAAAAAATTCTTCATTTCCAATCAACAAGATGTCCTCCACATAATGTATTCATCGTCTCCTGATGAAAACTCTTTTTCATCACGGTGAAGATTCCAACTCCGCGATGCTTACTTCAACCGTTGAAGTTTTCATCACGGTGAAGATTCCAACTCCGCGATGCTTACTTCAACCGTTGAAGTTTGCATGCCCTTTTTAGCATCCTTTGAATTAACAAAACCCTTTGGATCGTGTCATATACACGTCCTAGGTAACCATTCTATTAGAAGAACTTTGTTTTGTTTATTCATCTACGATATAACAAATTATATGTAGTGGTTGCTACTTTAATCCGTCCAGACTAAATATCGCTATGAAAGATCAAATCTTGTCATACTCAACTCCTTGAATATTGTCGTAAAATACTTTACGACATGTCGACTACTTCATAGATGTGAAACATCCATGTCTGTTTCTTTATAGATCCAAATACGACCGATAGGTTTTTACACCTTTCCGGAGGGTCTTCCAAGTTCAAAACTTGATTTCTCGTGTATGGAACTATCACGGATTTTATGGCTTCAAGCCATTTGACGGAGTCAGGGCCCATCATCGCTTCTTTGCATATAGTCGGTTCATCATTGTCAAACAATAATGATTTACTCTCAAATCTTAGTATTTGATTGTTTATTCAACCGACTTGGTTCAATAAGAACTTAGATCTCTGTGACCACAACCTTTGAGGCACATAAGCTATGAGCATTATGGCAGCCTCCGAAACGATTTCCGGCGCTGCGCAACTCAACACATTTAGCTAAGGTTCGTTAACCTTATCAAAGTTCTATTGTCCTCCCACTTAACTTTTACGAAAAAATTCCTTTTTCAAGAAACTTCACGTTTCAAGCGACAAACCCTTTTGTCCTTGGTGTTATGGAGGAATAACCAATTGTTATTCGAAATAACCTACAAAGACATGCTCATCTGACTTCGGTTGTAAACATCTTACTTATGTTTAGCATACCAAAATTTAAGAAAGGATAACTTGGGTTTTACCCTAAACCATAACTCATATGGTGTCATTTCAATGGATCAAGATGGAGCTCTTTTCCGTGTAAAAGCGGTAGTCTATAAAGCTTTAATCTTTTAAAACATAATGGCAGTTTTATAAACAACACCTTTGATCCAACCATGTGAAACAAGGTTTTATTACAAATCTCAAACACTCCATACTCCTATGGTGTTTCGGGAGATGTAAATCTAGGTGTTTTGCTAAACTTGCAACTCAAATAAATCCCTTTATGATAAAATCATAATTTATTTATTTTCTTGTTACACTTGTAACTCAAACAAATCCCTTATGATAAAATCATAAACCATTTATTTTCTTGTTACAATGATTTTCCACTTCATCTTGAAAGTCTTTGAAACATTTTCAAATATTTCATACTTCATTCTCATTAAGTGAACATTCACTCAAATTTCCGGAGAAAGTATATGAAGTTGAAACCCATCGCTTACGACTATAAATAATGGACTACATACATTGATATGTATAAATTCCAATATTTTAGTCGTTCGTTCTTCTTTGGCCTTTGAACGAAGTTTTTAATTATCCCGAGGAAAGTCTCACAAGTGTCACTTGATCAAATCAAAGACTTCAGAAATCCATGAATATGGAGATTCTTCATGTTTTCTTTCCAATATAATTTAAACGGCGATGTCACTTCGTAAGTGATCTTTCAATCATTTGTCTTGCGACATTTTAGCATTAGGTTTTATGGATGTGATTTCTCCAACTAGATTTGTAAATCATCCATCTTATATGGAATACGGTAATTATTTGAACAACCTTTGTTCTCATAATACCTGATTTAAATAACAATTATTAAAACAAATCTTGAAGTCAAGCTTTGATGTCAACGAGAAATACAAACAACGGTTTGTTTGTTTTCGATGAACATCATCACATATTCTCTTGCTAGTTACTTAGGCCATTGTGGTTCATGAATTGCATTGTTCCGTATGAAATTTCATACCAACCAATTCGGTATCCAATACCCAAGAACCACATTGTTTAACAAGCAAAGAATACAACCATAACATGTATATCATCCATATACCTAAATTGGATATTTCCAATCTTTTCTTTTCTGCCAAATATATTTTATAGATTCTCTTTCAGCATTTCCTTTTCCTTTTTAAAAGAATCTATCAAAATCAAAAGTGGCGCCATATACATGACACATAGTCCAAAGCGTTTATATTCAAATAATAATACCTTTGGACTTGCACTTTGAAGTAGATCACCATCATCAAAATGATCGGTATTCTTTCAAAATCCATTCTTTAGTAATCTTTTAGTGTAGTAAACACTTTATATACATCTTCTATTCATCCTTATCATGACGACTTTCATGATCAAGCTACTGTAGCTTATAAAGGCGAATCGTGAGTATAACATTACTTTCCAAAACCCTTTTGGATGATTAGGATGTCTAGCATCTCCAACCTTCGCAAATTGTCATCCAATATGAGAACATATATTATACTCTATCATATTGCAACCAAAACATTGTTTCAAATATCATTATATCTGCCACACATGATAGTTTCTAAAACAATTCTTTAAGCTCCTAGATAAACTTGATATTAAAACAATCAAGAATCATGAAGGCAAACATGATACTTAAGATACTAACACTGGAATTGTTACTCTCGATTTAATACTAACTATTAAATTTCACGGAGTAAATAGAGTTTACTGAAAGTTTGCAATAGGACTTTAAAATTTAGATTGACACTCAACACTATACTATACCAGTTCGTAAAGTATATATCCAGAATTCTATAGTTCTATTATCTCAATTACAACTATGCATAAGGTGGTGAACGAATGCCAATGACTACAACAAATTATGCAAATTTACTTTGATTTAATTTATGATAAATTGAGTTCTACTAATCCAAATTAGAAATAAACTCCCACTCAAAAACGACATCCCTCGTGTCTTTTTGGTGATTACATGAACCAAATCCACTACACCAAGTCCGATCATCACGTGAGTCGGTGTAGCTTCAAAGGCGAGCATCAAATGGGCATCATATCTACTATATGAATCATGCTTAACCTTTTGGTCCGTGTTCCGAGGCCATGTCTATACATTCTAGGCTCGCCAAGTAAGAACCTTAGTATTCGCGTGTGTAACTGTCTTACACCCGAAATATGGTCGTGGATCCAAAAACACCCGATCATCACGTGATGTCTTGGAGCGACGAGAACATAATCGGTGCATACTAAAGGAAGAACACAGTCTTATCTTGATATTTAAATGAGGGATCATTTTATTATGCTAATAAAACGCCAAACAAGCAATATAAGATGCTATCAAACATCACATGTTTATTAGTGGAATGATCTGGTTCCCGCATATGATCTCTATCATGTGCCCCGTGGTATGATCACTATCATACCTATATGTGTAAGTCCAAGGTCTATGGATATTACACGTTATGTGTGTTGTAAGAGTATCATCTCATACTTTTACTTACAACATCACCATATCATAACACTAGCCCAGCAACAATCTAAACTAGACGCCTCTAATTTATCCATTGCAAGTTTTACGTGGCTTAGGGCTTTCGAAGATAACCAAATTTTTGACAACTCATTGCAAATTAGATATTGACTATAGTAGGAGAGACAGACACCCGCTAGCCACTTATGCAAAACTAGTTGCATGTCAAGTGTGGAACAGGTCTCATGTGCGAGGACATGTAAAGTTTGCCCGGGCCGCTTCATACCACTATGCCACCAATATCCAAAGTACAACTAAGAAGCAATAAAATGATCATCAACGCCCACATACTCATATGTGTACTACCCGTGCAAAGTATCTACGCATAGATCCGGCTCTGATACCACTGTAGGGTTTGCAGCATAGAAAACAAAAAATTTCCTACGATGGGAACAACTATGTACCAAGATCTATCTACTAGATACAAACAACGGACGGATGTATATCCGTAGAGAACATACTCTTGAAGACCGACAAAGCTTAACGAGTCCAAACTCATGGTTGATGTAGACGATCTCTTGCCGATCTCAAGATCGAGAGGAAGTCCTAGCGCTGCAAAACAGCAGCGCATCCGTGCTCGCACACACGTTCGAGGCACTGAGCAACCTCCGCCTCCTCGCTCCAGCGATGCAGCGGAAGCACAACTCTTTCTTGCCAAATAGCCACCGGGAACATGTATCTCGCTAGTCCGAGACCATGGGGGATAAATTCTAGAGGGGGAGAGAGATCCTTCACGAGGAGGTGTGAGTGAGAGAGAGGGAGGGGGCTCCTTTTATAGGGAGAGGGGGGGAACCCAAGGGGCCATGCGCCCAGCCATGGGGCTGCCCCCACCTCTTCCACATTCATGTGGGTGGACACTCCACTCACTCAAATGCCTTTCAATTCCCTCCACTCAAAAACCCACTCAAATTCCCACCAAATTTAATGCAAACTCTCATTAAATAAAACACCTTTTATTATTCAGAATTTTGTCAATTACTTTAATGACAAACATTCACAAATAACCCCTTTCTAGAATTCTATTTCACATGCATAACCACTTTATGCAATTTCACCCGAAAACCTGCTTCGGTATCTAGTGAAATAAATTCCTGCGCTTGTTCATTCTTTCGGCATGAAACTTTTGCTCCAATTGGATGTTAGTGTCTCTTAAGTGTGTCACCCTACGGTTCGTGAATAATGCGGACATGATCGAGACCCCTCTCAGATCAATAATCAGAAGCGGGATCTGGAGACCCATACTGACTCCCACACATTCAACGATGACTTTCTTGTGATCGTCGGAACCTTTTACGCTAGTATCTTAATCCTTTTGTTTCGCGATATATTACATGTCCGAGATTCGATCATCGGTATCTCCATACCTAGTTTGATCTCGTTACTGACATGCACTATTTTCTCGTTCCCGTGATATAACATTCTAGTGATCAAATCACTTGCTTGCAAGCTAACCAATGTGATATCACCGAGAGGGCCCAGAGTATATCTATCCGTCATCAGGATGAACAAATTCCACTCTCGATCCATGGGCCTCAACATAACACTTTATTAGTTATGAATCCATCTTTATAATCACCCTGTTACGGTGTGACGTTTGATGTTATCAAGAAACTCTTCCGGTGTTTAGTGATTGACACGATCTCATGGTCTAAGGATTAGGATCACTTCGTAAGTTGTTATAGCAATATAAACTCAATGACTTTGATCGTAATGCTATACTTCGAATGAATGTTCATCACACCATTACACTAATGTTGTGATCCCGTTATTAACAACATCCAATGTCCATGATCAGGAAACCTTGATCATCTTGTTAATCAACGAGCTAGTTTATGAGAGAGGCATAACTAGGAACTTTCTGTTTGTTTATTAAACACACATGTATTAATGTTTCCGTATTAATACAATTATAGCATGCAAAATAAACATTTATCATAAACAAGGAATACGATAATAACCACTTTATTATTGCCTCTCGGGCATATTCCCTTCATTAGCATCATCATCCTCCACTGTTAACACTTCCAACTCAGTAAGTATAGGCATTAATTGCCTTTGTGCAGCCCAATCATCCTCGACCATCTGAGCAGCCAGCTTCGAGGCCACATATCCAACCCTCGAATCAGGTTCCAGATCAATGAGTTGTGCTAAAAACAGAACAGTTTTGCTTGTCCAACCGTTTCGCTCATCGATTTCATCAACTATATGTTCACCTATCTCAACCCTAACATAATTACATTTGTAATCATCAAATCGTAACAAAGAAACTTCTTGCTCTGGCCCCCAAACCACACTATCCCCAATTTTTTCCACCATTTTCCTCACCGCCTCCTCTCCCATGTTTATTAGCCCTTGGGGATCAATATGTTCTAATTCCACCTCCCATTTAACAACCGTGTCTCTCTCAATGATCTACGTGCTGCCATCAACTAAAACAGCCCTAGAGGGAAAGAAATTGATGCGAAATTCGAAGGTTTGGCGCGCAACATCGTCTCCCCTGTTTTGGCGGGCACTGTGAGCTAGCGGAAGCGAACAAAGAGCTCAACCTTAGAGAAATTAAGTGCAGAGATACGGGATATACCGATTAGAAGTCCCCTCTCCATGTTCCATATCGTTCCCCCTCGCCCCGTTCAGCACACCCTCGCATCCACAATCTAGCATCAATGGGCACGCTCAGATCTCGAATTGAGAAGAATGAGAGAGGAATTAGCTTTCAAATGGCACTCACCACCTTCGCCGTCGAACGAAAGCGCCGCCGCCTAAATTAATTGTCGTGCCGGCGCCGGCGCCGTGAACGATGGGTGAGGTCCGCCGCCGCTGTCGGGGAAGCTACAGTCAGTGTGACTCGCGCTCTCGGTCGGAAGCGGTTGGTTTGACTGGCTTGACTGGCTGTCCCAACCAACCGGTTTGGCTTAACCCTAATCTTGGAACAAAGTTAAATGTGTCCTTACGACCATTTTAAGGCCCGTGTGGCCCTGGGATATTAGCTGCCTCACAACCGTCGCATGCGAGCTATTCTTTCCAACGATGTCGCTTTCCTTTCAATTCCACGTAAAGACGTCGCATAGGAGCTATAAGCCCGAGAGAATTGCAGTGGTATTTTCCAAAGTTTAGAAATTGCAGTGGCGTTTTTAAAATTGCATGAATTGCAGTGGCATATATTCAATTAATCCTTGAAATAAATGTTTATCCATTTGAAAAAAGGTTCATATGTCTCAAATAATGTCCATTTATCACTAAAAAAAATCATTAAACAGGACCAGTTGGACTCGTCCACACCGGGGCAAGCGGTTGCTAATGTTTTGTGCTCGGAGTTGTACTCCTCGACCAAGACAACAGGAGTGTGGGATCCGGGAGCGGGGGTATGCTACTGATGGTGGTGCCAGATGTCTAGGCTTTCTTCTTTGTAGTTGATCCAAAATGTCTTGGGCGCTTGGCTTTCCTAATCAAAACAATGGGTATTCCTCTTTTGATCTAAGAAGGTAACACGCACAGGATAAAAATAGTCATGAATATGACCCAAATCTATACCATCCATTAACCCCACCTCAGTCTGAATCTAAAATTTCTGATGCATCCCATTCTTAGACTATCTTAGCATGCATAGAACTATCAACGCCACCCAATGTCCTCATTAATCACTATGAACTTCCCGCTATTCAGTCGTGAGATCAAAGGATGTGATGCCCAAGTTTTACAATATGGAAGTCCGCTACCTCTATAAATAGAGATAGCTAGGCTAACACTTGAGTGCTTCACCAACCGGTTGTTAATATACGCAATTTTCTGCTTTATTTCAATATTAAAAAGAGAATCAAATTCCCGAGTTCATAAAGGGAGCCGAACTCTCAAAGATATGACCTAACTACCTTGTTCCAGCAATTCAATGAATCAATGTGTAGCAAGAAAATTGAATTGGCCTTGGGTAGTGCACCTTGGCCAACTACGACTAGCCTCAGTGCCTCACACACCAATTCGTTGGCAAGATGGCTCAGGATGTCCCAGACCCACCCTGATAAAACGTAAGATTTCTTTACCTTGGCCGCACATATCTAATGACTCGGAATAAATGATGATAAAACAAAATTTGCTTGTCAAATTTTGACATCATTAAATGATAGTTTAGCTTCATTCAGGCACCATCCCTTACATAGCTTCATCTAAATATGCTTTGGATGGTTGTGGTGCGCCCTTGGGAAAACTTATATGCCGATGAAGCTGTTGCTTCAAAGACATATGTTTGGGCACTTAAACTTATGCCCGGAGTAAGAAATGTAGCATCAATACCCTTACAGTATTTCCGAGAGCTTGTTGATTGCCGATTCATGCATCTATGATTGATTACTCTTTGGGCCAAAATTGTCTCCAAGCATGCAATCAGTGTAACCCATCAATCCTTATCTATTGATCACTACCGGCAAACTAAATAAGACCAACTAGGAACAAATTCTTATTTTTCACAAAGCTACTCACAAAATATATTTTGGCATTACAGCATGGGTGATCAATTTTCTTTAATTATAGTTTTATTGTCTTGTAGCCTACTACTCTTTAGTTGCTAACATGTACCACCTATCCGTGTACATAACTTTTATATAACATTTATAAAATATAAGATGCGGAGAACAATTAAAAAAACTTAGAATTGCTAGAAAACGAATGGTCATGGTTAATCAAGGTATTGCGTCAATTCACCGCAGAAGAAGTCTCAAAACTTGTTGACTTCATAATCTCGGTTTCGGAGATGATTTATTGGATACATATACAACAATACAAAAGGTTTGATTTCTGGCATGCTACTTTGGCAGAGCGGGGCTCAGCACTACCACCTGATAGATCCATCAGAGGGTGTACTACTCTGATGTGGCCCAATATCAGATATAGAATTTTTTATGAATCTTAGGATTTTTATTTGCTTTCAATAAGTATTTTTGTTATTTGTTTGGGATTGTATTGTGTCGAAATAAAGGTAATCATGCCCGAGAAGATATTCATATGATTTAAAATTAATTTTGTTGAACAAAAATCTTTGTATGTTACAATAGATTTTGTGCTCGCAATTCTACTTGTCGACCATGGCGAGTAGCTACGGGACCATTTCTGCATGTAGTTCTACCAATCGACAATATGACAGGATGAAGATGGGAGCATGAGTATGCCGCGGATGGCCAGGCCACATGTCTTGCATTTCTTCTTCGTAGTGACAACGTTCTATATTGTCAACTACTTTCGCCTCACTTGCTATCCAGAATTTCCAATGTATCCCATTCTAATAATATCTCATCATGCACACAACTGTGAGTTCCACTCGATGCCCTCATCAGTTACCACCATCTTATTACTTTACAATCTACTAGTAAGATTAAAGGGTGAGAGGCCAAGCTTTGCAATTTGGAGTGATATGTTTTTACTACAAGGAATAGTTGTCTACCTATAGGCCAGGTGTATATTATATATATACAATGAGGTTGCTAGGATAAAAACTGAAGTGTTTCACCAACTAGTTATCAGATTGTTTATTATGTTGATTTTATACTTCGTACTTATCAAACAAAATTATTAATGCACACATTCATTAGATTACCATATGACCTACCTATCTTGTCTCAACAATGCAATGAATTATATGGCGACAAGAGAACTGAATTTGACATGAATAGTGCATAATACATGAGTCTACTGCAACTAGCCCAATTTCTTGGGCAAAAATTTATTGGTACCATGGCTTAGAATGCAACACTTATTTTATGAAAAGGTTTCCCTCTTTCAATTAATAGGAACCAAAATCAACATTTTTCACCACCACAACACATGATCTCCACCATAGTTTCAACCCAAATTATCAATAGTAGGTAAATGAATGCATCTTACAAGCCAAAGTGGAGATAAACATAGAACCTCCTTACAACCACGAACACCCGAAAGCATATGCTTACAAAAGCTCATCATACTATAATTAGACATACTGAAAATACCATAGCAAGAGTTTTGCACGCGTTGAACAATTCAATTCCTATTTTCTCCAACAACTTTGTGCAATGTTTTAGTTCCATTCTTGCAAATTATTATCCCATAGACACTAGGTTTAATGAAAGTGTAAATATTAGATTTTTTGGATCAATCCGACCAATCCCCCTGGGTATACACATCATTCCCAGCCCTCCAAAACCCAAATGAAATCGGAGCAAGGCCCATCACCAGTTTAATTTTCTCCCCATAGGTTGCAAGTATGGAATTATTGTTTATCTTATAAGCCAGCATATATTATTGTCATAGCCATGTTTTCTCCCCTGGGTATTAACTAGCGCTAGTTTTAGTTCTATATTATTGTCTAATGTTTACAAAAATCTTCATGCATATATACTAGTTAATGACATCTTTAGTTCTTTATCATTTTCTTATGTATAACAAGGAAAGCCATAGCCATGTTAATTAATGTTAGTTTTACTGTCCTATTATTGTGTTGCTTTTTTCTTGTACTTTCCATGCCACGATACAAACCATAAAAATGATGAACATGTTGATTTTTTTTCTTTCTATCTTACAAACGTGTCATTGATCAATAGAAAATCAAAACCAATAAATTGGTGCAAAAACAAAATCTGTTTTTGAAAATCACCCAACAAGTTAATCTCATGTTTTTGACATCTCGATGATTCATATATACAAATATTGCATCTTTATTTATGTTTTTCCATATGAAAACAAACTACTTATTTGTTATGGCGTGATCAAACATGACACAAGAACCTTACTCTAGACATCCAAAAAATATCCCATGTGCATAACCTATTTATTATACCATAACAACACACATGTATTAAGCTAGCAACATTAAGAGTGGAGAAATTTGAGTCAAATCTCTTTGTGTTTTACATATTCACAAGGTGGTGTCAAGTGAGTCAAAACAACTCGGCCTAAATGGATTCCATATGTCACATTACATTTCTCTATGTTGCTCTCTCATCGATGCATAGTTCTCTACCCATGGACTCATTTTATTATCTATATATTGTACTGAAGGCACTATTACTAAGAACAACTGGACGAGAGATACGTTGATGTCTTTGATACGTCCAAAACGTATCTACTTTCTCGAACACTTTGCTATTGTTTCTCCTCTAAACTTGTGTGATTTGGATACAACTAACACAGACTGACGTTGTTTTCAACAGAATTACCTTGGTGTCTAGTTTTTGTGCCGAAAATCAACTATCAGGAAAAATTCCAAAAAATATGCCAAAAATTATATTTCACTAAAAGATCCACGGAGCTAGAAGACGAGACGGAGAAGGGGCCCGGGGGGCCCACACCCATGCCAGGCGCGGGCCCACCACTGGCCGCGCCTGGGGGGTTTAGGCACCCCAGGCACCCCCTCGGCCTCCCTCTGTGCCTATAAGTTGCCTTTCGACCTAAAAACCAAGGGGGGTTCGATTGTTTTCCAGAAAGAGTTCCGCTACGCCGCTGCCACCAGAAACCAAGATTCGAATCCAGAAACTTCGTTCTGACACCCTGCCGGAACGGGGAATTTGGAGAGGATCATCGTCATCGTCATCACCAACGCATCTCCATCAACCACTGATGTTTCCCTCATCCATGAGTGAGTAATCCCCCGCTGTAGGCTTGGGGATGGTAGGGATTGGATGAGTTCTATCATGTAATCGAATATGATTGTTATGGCATAGTGCCTAGTATCTCTATTAGTGCTATTTGACTTTGTTGCAACTTGTTGTGCTTAATGCTTGTCACTAGGGCCCGAGTGCCATGATCTCAGATCTGAGCTTATTATCGAATCATTATGATAGTATTGTTTGTGATCTTATCTGCAAGTAGTGTACACATATCATTGTACGGATCCAAAGGCCCCAAAGTGACAATAATTGGGACAACCGGAGGGGATGACCGTGGTGTGAGGATCACATGTGTTCACGGAGTGTTAATGCTTTGCTCCGGTGCTCTATTAAAAGGAGCACTTTAATTACCAGTAGTTCCCTAGAGGCTCCGCTGCCACGGGTTGGCTGGACAGAAGATGTTGTGCAAGTTCTCATTGCGAGCACGTATGACTATATTTGGAGCACATGCCTAGGATTGTTTAGTACTTGGATGCTTGTTATTATTTATTTGCAATGTCCTAGATATTGAAGTTACATGTTTAGATTCGTCCATGCAACGCCCGTCCATCCATCCCTATGCCTACCGCACTCGAATTCTACTGTTACCGTTACTGTTACTATTGCTACTATTTCACTGTTGATGTTACTAATGTTGTTGCTTTGCTGTTGCTACTACCAAACTGTTGCTACTCATAAACTTCTATGAGCAAGAACTATTTCCAGGTGCAGCTGAATTGACAACTCAGTTGTTAAGGCTTGCAAGTATTCTTTGGCTCCCCTTGTGTCGAATCAATAAATTGGGTAATATTACCCGCGAAGACTGTTGCGATCCCCTACACTTGTGGGTCATCAGTCTTCACCTGACCACCTGTCAAGCTGCTATCGTGTTTCCTTGGTGTGGTTCCCAATGCTTTATTATCTATGTTACAATATCCTTGACCTTGTAGAATCTTGGTTGGCCAAACTTCTTAATGGTCGGCTACTAATTTTAAAAGATTTGTTACAGTCGATGTTTTCATCATCGAATTGGTAATCCTAAAGTTATCATGGAATATAATTTTGTAGTGAGGATGTTGACAAGATCTCTAAAAAGACAAAGTACCAATAATCCTTTATAAGAAAAACTAGTTCTGTGTGGTTTTGATTCGACAACCCCTATTTAGTGGGAAACATGGTATAATGGATAGTGCGCATTCTTGTTTGTTGTGAGAGAGAAGAGTATTATATTTTGGGATTACTTTTTGTTATTGGTTTATATGGAATGCATGAAACGATGCTCACTTTCGGAGAAAGTTGCCAAATAATCTGACCTTTGTTGTGTTTTGTATATGTTTTGGTGTTTAATTCTTGTTGGAGATATGCCCAAGAGGCAATAATAAAGTGGTTATTATTATATTTTTGTGTTTATGATAAATGTTTACATCCCATGCTATAATTGTATTAACCAGAAACATTAATACATGTGTGTTTTGTAAACATAAAAAAGTCCCTAGAAAGCCTCTTGTTAAGCTAACTTGTTGATTAATAGATGATCATGGTTTCCTGATCATGGACATTAGATGTTATTAATAACAAGATCATATCATTAGGAGAATGATGTGATATACACACTCCTATAGTTAGCATAGCATAATATCAAATAATTTAGAGTTTGTTTGCTCCAGTGCTCTATTAAAAGGAGCACCTTAATTGCCAGTAGTTCCCTAGAGTCCCCGATGCCACGGGCTGGCTGGACAGAAGATGTTGTGCAAGTTCTCATTGCGAGCATGTATGACTATATTTGGAGCACATGCCTAGGATTGTTTAGTACTTGGATGCTTGTTATTTATCTGCAATGCCCTAGATCTTGAAGTTACATGTTTAGACTCGTCCATGCAACACCCGTCCATCCATCCCTATGCCTACCGCACTCGAATTCTACTGTTACCGTTACTGTTACTATTGCTACTATTTCACTGTTGTTGTTACTGCTTCTGTTGCTTTGCTGTTGCTACTACCAAACTAGTTCTACTTATAAAATTCTGTGAGCAAGAACTATTTCTAGGTGCAGCTGAATTGACAACTCAGTTGTTAAGGCTTGCAAGTATTCTTTGGCTCCCCTTGTGTCGAATCAATAAATTGGGTAATACTACCCGCGAAGACTGTTGCAATCCCCTACACTTGTGGGTCATCAAGACTATTTTCTAGCGCCGTTGCCGGTGGAGCATAGCTTTATTTGTAAGTTCACTTGGATCTATTATTGTTCACTACTACTCCTTTCATCATGGGGAAGACTCGTGATGGAAATTTCCCTATTTTACCATCCACTACAAGAAGAGGTACTGTCCTAAACACCTCTGCTGCTCTTGATTCACCGTCTGTTATAAGTAAGCTTGTCACACCACCACCACATGCTCATGCTACACACACTGCTACTACTACTGAATCTAAAACTGCTTTTGATACTCATGATGTTACTTATACTGTGCTTGATGCGAGTGGTTCATTAGGTCCTTTTATAGATGCTACTATGGCTAGTCTAGGAAATACCAAAACTCCTACTGAAGACACTGTTACACCTGTTAGCTCACCTGAGGCTAGTGAGAGTTATGATATTAATGATGGTTACATTGAGTTCACTGATGAATTTGTTGATGAGTGCCAAAACACACATGGTACTAGTGCTATTAAGAGTCTCCTTGCTAGACGCACCATTATTCCTAAGTTGTCCTCTGATCCTAAGTTTGCCACTTATCCCATAGACATTAAAGATAAAGATTATGATTTCTCTCTTGATTTATCTTATTTAGATATTGTTGAGAAAGAACCTTTCTATGGGACGGAAAATGAGAGTGTTGTGGCTCATATGAATGAGCTTTCTACTATGAGTGCTTTATTCTCTGATGATTTTAAGATGCGTAAGTACTCTGTTGCTAAGATCTTCTCTTTTTCACTAAAAGGAGAAGCTAGGGCTTGGTTTAATAGATTACCTCCTGGTTCCATTGATAGCCCTGATTGCTTGATTGCTTCTTTCTTCTAGAAATATTTTCCTCCGAGTGCTAGACATGCTGCTTTGTAGAGACTTTTTGATTTTAAACAGGGAGAAGAAGAGAAATTGCCTGAGTCATGGACAAGGTTCTGTGCCTTGATTCATGCTTATCCTGGATGTCCATTACCTAAGAATGAGCTTCTTGATATTTATTATAATGGACTAACTGATGATTCTAGGACCTACCTAGATAGCTTTGCTGATTGTGTTTTCAGGAAAAGAACTCCTACAGATGCTAAAGAAATAATGACTAAAATAAGCAAGAATTATGATGATTGGACTTCAACTAAGTTGAATACACCTGAGCCTATTACCCCTGAACCAGATGTTCCTGAACCAATTCCAACACCAACACCAAAGAAGAGAGGAATTATTGCATTAAATGATGAAGTGATGAAGGAAGCTAAGAAGTGTCTTAAGGAGAAAGGTATTAGAGCTGAAGATGTGAAGAATCTACCTCCTATAGAAGAATTATGTAAGCCAATTCCCCACTCATCTACTATTGAGGTACACTCTCTCCAACACTTTGATGAAGGTGATATTACCTATAGTAAGCCTCCTGATCAATGCTTAGAGGAACTTGACATTTTTATTGTTAAACAAGGTAATTTTAATAAACAAGTTCAGAATCATTTATTGGAAAACTCTAGAGCTATCAATGAGTTGAAAGATATTATGGAAAGAACTTATAATGATATTAAAATGCTTTGTAAACACTTTCAAATGGTTCAAACTTGGGCCCCTCCAGGCTGCCTCCTCAAGGCCACCTTCTTTCTCTCTCCCGAAAAACACCAGAAAACTTGCTCAAACTCGAGTTCTTGCTGTTCTTGCTCGCGATTTTCGACTCCTTGTTCAACCCATCTTAAGTGCTGATTTTTGGAGGGATTGCTCCTTGGTATGCGCCTCCTCCACTTTTCCAATTAGATTTGTGATTGGTAGATTGTTTCTTGAGTATTTTGCTGCTATAGGTGTCAGGTTGTTTGAGCTTGCCTGCTTGTTCTATGCTTAGAATCTTTATTTTGATGCATGTGTAGTCCTCTATCAAGTTCCTATAGTAGTTGCGCATCATTTATCAACTTAGAAAGCACTTGGTTTGATGGTTGTTTAAAATTTTAGAAAAGGGAAGTCATGGACCACCACACATTTGGTGATATATTTGAGAGTGATGCACCTAGAAGGGCAAGGCTTCCAAGGTCATCTACCAGCTCTAGACCCTCATACAATGAGGATCTCATCACTCCGCGATTTGGTGACGAGGGAGATGAAGGGGTTGCGCACCCCTCCACCTTTCCTTGCCAAACCTTCTTGCGAGCTGCTAGGATTCTTAATGATTTTATGACTTTGGTTCAAAGGGCTGGACTAACAAGTTACATGCAGGATGAAAGCACGCAATATGCTTTGCTCACTAAAACATGTGTGGAGAGTTTCTCCTTTACTAATAGTGTGTTTAAGCCTACTGTGTCTTTCAAAATTTATGGTAGGACTCATTCCATGACTTTGAAGCAATTTTGCAAGGTCCTGAGACTTGGTACAACTGGGTCATCAAAGAAGATTATAGCTCTACCCGCTGATTTGTTAGAGATCTACCGAGGAATAACCAATGATGATGACCATAGAGCTCAGCGATGGAAGATAAAGAACATTCAACTTCCAGCTATCAGGTACTTTGCATACTATCTTGCCACCAGTGTTCTTGGTAGGGAGAACACTAGTAATATTTCCAACTATCAATTGGCCTTCTTAGCTGCTGCGCTCAACAATGAAGACAAGTATAATCTTGGTTCTCTCGTTGCTCGTCGTTTAGCCGCTAAGGGACCCATTTATGGGGGAATTATTGCTACTCGTATTGCTCCTACCTTGAAAATTGATGTTGATCCACATGATACAGTTTTGGATCCTCGGAGGCTTGATCTTGCTGCCATGAAGGTGCACCACTTTGTCACCACTGGCTCTAACCTTGAGAACTTGGTTTATAAAATGTTGTTTACTGACAGGGAAGAGAGAGAGATCCCTCTACCCCCAACCACTTTGCTCAGTATTTCTTAGGGACCTTTGTCACACTCGAAGGCGGAGATGGATGACAAGCTGCACTCTCTTAACTTCCACGGGCACTATCAGGAGGAAGAACCATCATACGACCCCTCTGTGCACTACACGGGGGAGGCCTCGAGCTCATACCAGGACGAGGGAGCTTCCTCGACATACTACGGAGGTTCATCCTCTTGGACACCATGGGATTGAGCCCCACTTAGGCCAAAAGCCTAAGCTTGGGGGGAGGTATAACGACATCACACTCATATATATATATATATCATGTTCGGTCGGTTCTTTGTATCTCCATTGTTTTCGCTTTCTTTTTGGTTCTTGTTGCTTCTTTCTCAAAAACACAAAAATACCAAAAATATTTTCGTTGTTTCTCTTGGTTTGTTTCTTTGCTTTTTGGTTTTGGTTTGCCTTAAAATAAAAATCCAAAAAGATTTAGATTTGTTTGTTTCTTTTGCTTTGCTTTGTTTGCTTCTTGTTTGGTTTGTTTTTCTTTGTTTGCTTGTTTCTAAAAAATTGAAAACACCAAAAATATTTGTTGTTCTTCTTTGGTTTTGTGAGTTCTTTGCAGGGTTCAGCCATTCTTAGTGGATTTTGGTTTCATGTTATCATTCAAGTCACATAAGTGAAGAGCAATAATGAAGATTAAGACAACTCGAGGAGTGGTAAGAGGCTGGTAACGAACTCTATTTGTTTCATTTTTGTACATATACTCATCATTGTGAGCATGCTTAGCGTGTTTGTGTAAGGTGTATGCCATTATGGATGCTTAGTAGTTCTTGCTTGTCTATGATTAGCTCCAGCTTGCTAATAGTTTATAACATGTCATATGAATGTTTGCTTGCATTGCTTTATTCATACTTTGGTATGATATTGTGGTATCCTCCTCTAACTGTTCATGTGAATCGACTTGGCACATGATCATGCATGCATATGACTAATCAATAGTCAGTAAGCCTCGATGATTTATTTTGCCTCAGAGTTCTAGTATCACTTTCATGCCATAATTAATCCTGTTTTGTTGCACGCATGATTATGACAGCTATTGCTCTCTCGTTTGTCGCTCCCTCTCTATTGCTATCCCTCACTTGCACTGAGTATGAGCTCTACCTGTGCTTCCAACTCCCCAAAACCATTATTGCCATCTGTGTCCACTATACCTACCTATTAGCAACATTTGCTACTTCAGTGCATATTCTATATGCTGTGTTTTCTTCCAAAATAAAATGTTTTTTTGTTTTGAGAAAATTAGTTAGTAAAGCTCTCACGAACTTGATGGCACACTTTATTCTGTGCACTTAATAATCCTGAACCATTGTGACTAGTCCATGAAAGTTATATGCTTGCAAATCATATGCTGGGAGTCAGCAGAACCGTGCTGTCACGGGGAACGTTTTCAACACCTTTTAGATATATTTATATCTAGTTGATACCTTGCTCTTTTGTTTGCGGATGTCGATGATGTGAAATGAAAGGGGGACTTGTGAGTCCATGGAGTTTGTATTCTGTTTTAGAGAAACGCCTGGGCCGCTAGCCTAAGCCATGCCTAATCATGGTGGAAACTTGCAGCATCACCATAGTGAGCTATATATGAAGCATCCTCAATAAAAAACTATGCATATAGTAAATAAAAAGATTGCTGAGATGCTCATTGTCTGCTTGCCTTGTCATTTTGGTTATGGGAAAGCTCATGTACCATGTGCAAGGGGTACCCCGTTGGCTATTCTCAATGATATGAAAATACTTACAATGATAAGAACTTGCCTCGACCCAAAAGTTGAGTAGCATGCGGAGCGGCCCTCGCACTCAAGGGACTTGGGATTTCCAGTCTATGGTCTGTCAAGCATATAATTCAGAGTGGGCCTCACTTTCACCTTAACCATATGAAGATGCCTATGATAGGGGCAATGCGAGCTCAAAGCTAATGAGTACCTTCCTTTCGGCATTTGGAAGCCTTTCAAACTTTACAAAACCGTTTTCACCACCTTGTTGAGTCACCACCTATTCTATGAGCATCTTCTTGAGAGCATAGTTGTCATTTTTGTGTTCGTTCCAAAACTTGGTTAATTATGTCATGACTTTGATGCTTGTATCTCTGATACCTTTATCTCTAGTCTTCATGTGAACTTTATAGGTGCCTTGGCATTTATATTGTGCTCTTCAAACAAAGGCAAGCGAGATTCCACTCTATCATACCTTATTATGAGCATTGCAATGTTGCTTTTGTTTATGTTCCATGCTACTTATTATTCTTGAGTTGATTTCTCTTCATAGCTTGCAATGACTATTGAGTAGACTTCGTTTCATACTCTTTATTATGAATTGTCTAAGCATCTACTCCTGTGCTGAGAATATTTACATCATATGAAGCAATGTGTTCGTGAAAGTTCTTTTATCGCACTCAGTTTTCAACTGAATGGCTTGAGGACAAGCAATAAGCTAAGCTTGGGGGGAGTTGATACGTCCAAAACGTATCTACTTTCTTGAACACTTTACTATTGTTTCTCCTCTAAACTTGTGTGATTTGGATACAACTAACACAAACTGACGCTGTTTTTAGCAGAATTACCTTGGTGTCTAGTTTTTGTGCAGAAAATCAACTATCAGGAAAAATCCCGGAAAATATGCCAAAAATTATATTTCACCAGAAGATCCACGGAGCCAGAAGACGAGGTGGAGAAGGGTCCTGGGGGGCCCACACCCATGCCAGGCGCGGGCCCACCACTGGTCGCGCCGGGGGGGGGGTTGCAGGCACCCCCTCGGCCTCCCTCTGCGTCTATAAGTTTCCTTTCGACCTAAAAACCAAGGGCGGTTCAATAGTATTCCAGAAAGAGTTCCGCTACGCCGCCACCACCAAAAACCAAGATTCTGATCTAGAAACTCCGTTCTGGCACCCTGCGGGGACGGGGAATTTGGAGAGGATCATCGTCATTGTCATCACCAACGCATCTCCATCAATCACCGATGTTTCCCTCATCCATGAGTGAGTAATACCCCACTATAGGCTTGGGGATGGTAGGGATTGGATGATTTCTATCATGTAATCAAATATGATTGTTAGGGCATAGTGCCTAGTATCTCTATTAGTGCTATTTAACTTTGTTGCAACTTGTTGTGCTTAATGCTTGTCACTAGGTCCCGAGTGCTAGGTCCCGAGTGCCATGATCTCAGATCTGAGCTTATTATTGAATCATTATGATGGTATTGTTTGTGATCTTATCTGCAAGTAGTGTACACATATCATTGTACGGATCCAAAGGCCCCAAAGTGACAATAATTGGGACAACCGGAGGGGATGACCGTGGTGTGAGGATCACATGTGTTCACGGAGTGTTAATGCTTTGCTCCGGTGCTCTATTAAAAGGAGCACTTTAATTGCCAGTAGTTCCCTAGAGGCTCCGCTGCCACGGGTTGGCTGGACAGAAGATGTTGTGCAAGTTCTCATTGTGAGCACGTATGACTATATTTGGAGCACATACCTAGGATTGTTTAGTACTTGGATGCTTGTTATTATTTATTTGCAATGTCCTAGATATTGAAGTTACATGTTTAGATTCGTCCATGCAACGCCCGTCCATCCATCCCTATGCCTACCGCACTCGAATTCTACTGTTACCGTTACTGTTACTATTGCTACTATTTCACTATTGATGTTACTACTGCTGTTGCTTTGCTGTTGCTACCACCAAATTGTTGCTACTGATAAACTTCTGTGAGCAAGAACTATTTCCAGGTGCAGCTGAATTGACAACTCAGTTGTTAAGGCTTGCAAGTATTCTTTGGCTCCCCTTGTGTCAAATCAATAAATTGGGTAATACTACCCGCGAAGATTGTTGTGATCCCCTACACTTGTGGGTCATCAGTCTTCACCTGACCACCTGTAAAGCCGTTATCGTGTGTCCCTTGGTGTGGTTCCCAATGCTTTATTATCTATGTTACACTATCCTTGACCTTGTAGAATCTTGGTTGGCCAAACTTCTTAATGGTAGGCTACTAATTTTAAAAGATTTGTTACAATTGGTGTTTTCATCATCGAATTGGTAATCCTAAAGTTATCACGGAATATAATTTTGTAGTGAGGATATTGACAAGATATCTAAAGAGACAATGTACAAACAATCCTTTATAATAAAAACTAGTTCTGTGTGGTTTTGATTTGACAACCCCTATTTAGTAGGAAACATGGTATAATGGATAGTGCGCATTCTTGTTTGTTGTGAGAGAGAAGAGTATTATATTTTGGGCTTAATTTTTGTTATTTGGTTTATATAGAATGCATGAAATGATGCTCACTTTCGGAGAAAGTTGCCAAATAATCTGACCTTTGTTGTGTTTTGTATATGTTTTGGTGTTTAATTCTTGTTGGAGATATGCCCAAGAGGCAATAATAAAGTGGTTATTATTATATCTTTGTGTTTATGATAAATGTTTACATCCCATGCTATAATTGTATTAACCGGAAACATTAATACATGTGTGTTTTGTAAACATAAAAAAGTCCCTAGTAAGCCTCTTGTTAAGCTAACTTGTTGATTAATAGATGATCACGGTTTCCTGATCATGGACATTAAATGTTATTAATAACAAGATCATATTATTAGGATAATGATGTGATAGACACACTCCTATAGTTAGCATAGCATAATATCAAATCATTTAGAGTTTGTTTGCTACAAGCTTTCAGATACATAGTAACCTAATCCTTTGACCATGAGATCATGTTAATCACCATCATCGGATGAGTACTTTGATGACATCAAACACCACTTTCCGTAACTAGTGGTTATAAAGGTGGCATTGGGTATTCTGAAAGTATGTGTTGAAGCACATGGATCAGGAGTGAGATTTGTCCATCCATATGACAGATATATATACTCTAGGTCCTCTCAAATTTTCTTGCAAGCATGTGACTAGGTCCCAATAGATGTCATATCACAAAACGAGTAAAGAGTACTTATCGGTAACGAGGTTGAACTAGGTATAAAAGATAGCGATGATCGAACCTCGGATAAGTAAAGTATCACGCGACAAAGGGAATTGGTATCATATGTAAATGGTTCATTCAATCACGAAGTCATCGTTGAAATATGTGGGAGCCATATAAATTTCCAGATCCCTATATTGGTTATTGACCGGAGAGGTGTCTCGATCATGTCTACATAGTTCGTGAACCGTAGGGAGACACACTTAAGGAATTGATATTGTTTAAGTAGATATGGAATATGGGTTGGATATCGAATATTGTTCGGAGTCTCGGATTGGATCCAGGACATCATGAGGAGATCCGGAATGGTTTGGAGAATAAGATTCATATAAGGAAAGTGGTTTTTCGGGGTTCGAAAAAAGTTTTGGTGTTTTGACCGGATACTTCTAGAATGTTCTAGAGGGACCACCAGTGGTTCCACCACCCCGGGAGGGGGTCACTTGGACAGTGGCATGCCCTAGGGGCCAGCCACACACAACCCTAAAGGGCCAATTCGGCCAATACTAGTAAAAGGGCCAAACCCTAGTTTGAATAGTCAAATCCTAGTTTGAAAAGTTAAACTCTAGTTTTTGGTAAGAAGGACGACTTGGTGGAAAAGGTTTCAAGCTTTTCCCTTGGTGGTCGAGTTGGGTGGGGGGGGGGACACGGCCTGGGTGGGAACCCTTGGCTGGCCGCCAATGAGGGGTGCGGGCACACCCCCCACACCCTTGTCGATTGGCGCATAACCCTAGCCGCCCCTTCTCTTATCTCTCGTCCATCGTCCTGCTCCGACTTAGGTGAAGCCCTGCAGAAATCTCTCCTCCATCCCCACCACCACACCGTCATGCTGTTGGGATTCCAAGGAGACCTACAACCTCCGCTGCCCTGCTGGAACAAGGGATAGTTCATCGACTACCGTACGTGTGACCGACTGCGGAAGCGCTGCCAAAATGCGGAGCCGGAAGGATCATCTACACGATCTTGAGATTGGCAAGTGATCGACTATATCAACCACGAGAATCCGATCTCGTTAAACGCTGTGGATCTATGAGGGTTAGTTCTCTACAATCTCGTTGCACTGATCTCATAGATTAGATCTTGGCTTTTCCATAGATTGGATCTTGGTTTTATGCATTCTTGCGACATAATTTTTTTGTTTTCCATGCAACGAACCCTACAATTCTAGGCTGGTCTTCATCAAATTGAGAGACTCTCTTTCTCATTGAAGATTGAGAGGACCAAATGGTTAGTAGTCGAGGTTTTCAACCGGCACAAGTCCACATGCTGGCTGTTTTACAAGTGAAAAAATAAGATAACATAAAAGTGGGATCGAGTGGGGTTATGTGGCTGATAACTGCAACCACATTGTCGCTTGTATCAGCCGTGTATCTCCCTAAACTCAATTAGAATGCTTGATTTACTTAGTCAAGCTGAGAGGTGTGTCTCTTGTGATCTAAAAAAGAAACACACACATGATTTGACTACTTTTTATATTTTTATGGCACAACTGATACCTTCGATCCGAATTATGGATGTAGTATAGTAACTTTTTCTCTAGTAGACCTAGGTTTATCAAACTTTGGGGAAAAATGTTGTATGGAAATAGAAGGAACTTCTACAAGACTTGCTTACTCATTTTTACCTTACGTTTACCATACCTTTCGAGTTTACTTTGAATCGTTGGTTGTTAAAATCGTTAGAAATGGGCCATGGTTAAAGATTTATCTGCAAGTGCACATATATATGAGATAAAGATAATAATAAACATATTCATGTTAAATGATCTAATATAGATAGGGTTGTGGGCATCAAATGCATATACACTAAAGCCCTTGCGAGCCACAAACATAGCAATAGTCTTTTGATCCAACCGTTATACCACTAAGCACCAGGTTATAACAATTATTAAGTAAAATACATATCAAAGCCTTAAGAATGGTGATGTTACTGTTACTCCCAAGTGGATTTCTAAACAAAGACCGTACTCATCTTGCTGACAATGATTTTCGCATGAAGTCGTTGTTCACCACTCATGTCATCTGAAGCCTTTATCAATCCCTGAGATCTTTGGTACCAACAAGTTTATGGATCGAGACAAGAGACAATGAAACAAAGATACATATCTCATATTCAATCACCACACAATATTATCATGTATTATATGCACATAATCGCTACGAGGTTTCATCCCAACCCGCAGCCCGTAAGGACTAATCACTGGTAACAATAAGATTAAGGATAAAAATATTGTGCAAAATACTTATATTGAAATTAAATATTCTTACAATGATTATTAAATCACAAGGAGATCTCAAGTACAAGATGATGGCTATGACTATGAAGTGGATAGAGGATGGAGAGGATGAACTATGGTGATGGTGAAGTGGTGGATCTCCTTCTGTGGTGTTGTGATGCAATCTGAGAATGCCGACTCTCTGCGCGGTAGCTGGAATATATAGGCGTATTTACAAAAGTTGTTGCGTTTGACCTGCAAAGCCAACACCAGTCAGTACGAGCGAGGCTTTCCCATACGGCTGGTCGATAAACCTTCTGAAGGCTCCTCTTCGACCACAATTAGCTTGGCTAAGTAGGCAACATGGTAATCTTCAATAAATTCTCCTGATTTCGTCTTAAAAGTGTGATTTTCTGCACAACACAAATTAAAACCAAGGATTGCATACCTTTGCAATAATTAGTCATTAGTAGCAAGGCTAGAGAGATTTTTGATTAATTATTTGACTTAAAATATGATTTAAACACGGAAAAAGATGGCTATTTCACAGACCTTGATCTCCTCGACCAAGAAACAAAAAATACCAAAAAGAACTCAATGTTTAAAACTGAAATAAAAAAAGATGAATTCACTTACGATTGATAGTCATATGTATCCAACACCTCTTTCATTTGAAAAGCTCATCAAAATTAGAGAATTTACAAGAGTTAGAGTATTATACAAGCTTTGTTAACTTAAAACAATCAAAGCAACGTTGATATAAGTATAAATAACTAGAAGGATAACAATTATTTTAATTCCTCTAGTTAACTCTCAACTAGAAAATTTCATATTAGTAGAATTAAGTACGGGAGATCAGAGCCAGACTAGGCTGAAGAAATTGTTCTTGGGCTTGATATATCTCTTGGGCCTCTTGGAAAGGTTCTCTTCTTCATTCTCTTGGGAACCGTGAACGCCGATACCACGATCAATGGTGTTGAGGTTGTCTTGATTTGGTGAGGTAGTGGTAGCAGTAGAGGTCCTCACAACTTGGACTACTGATTTGGATGAGCAGCACCGATGAAACTTCGGAGAAAAGCATTCAATAAGTTGGTTCAGACGCTCCATCTGCCCAGAGCCCGTCAGTTTAAGGACGGTATAATACAAAGTATCAGATAGTTCTTGTCATTGATGGAAATGGGAATGTCGGGCCTCACCGACCCAAATTCTTATATAGTGATATGGTAGACCACGTATGCAATTGACTATTGCGTACGTACTAGACTTCATTTGGTTAGTCGTTTTTTTTTCTGTTTTATAACGTGTACTGTACCCTATTTAAACGCTGGCACCATACCCAGTAGGTCTGCAAGCTCTAGCTACCTAGAAAGAGCAAGCTAAGCGGGATGTCGACCACATTGTTGCTCCCTGTGCTGCTTCTCGCGGCCATGGTAGCCAGTGCAGAGAGCCTGACCTTGAAGCCCGGCTGCCGGCCGAGCTGCGGCGGTGTGGAGATCCCCTACCCGTTCGGCATCGGGCAAGGCTGCTTCCGCCCGGGCTTCGAGATCCTGTGCGACAACAACATGGCGGCGCTAGGGAACACCGGCCAGGCTATAGAGGTGTTCGTGCTGAGCTTGTCCGTGACCCCACGCCCGGAGGCCAGGGTGATGGTCCCCGTGACGTGGCAGTGCTACAACACCTCCGGCGACCCCATCGACTGGTACATCCGCACCGTCGACTACAACCCGGCCGGCGTGTACCGGATCTCCAACACCCGCAACGAGCTCTACGTCCTCGGCTGCAACACCTTCGTCTACACCAACGGCGGGCCGCGCGGCCGCTCCACCTACAGCTACTACACGGGGTGCGCGGCCTACTGCGACAACGCCCAGAGCGCCAAGGACGGCGACTGCACCGGAGTCGGCTGCTGCCACGTCGACATCCCGCCGGGCCTCTCGGACAACAAGATGCGGTTCACGGAGGATCCCAACTGGTCGCACTCCGGCATGGAATTCAGCCTCTGCGACTATGCCTTCATCGTGGAGAAGGGCAGCTACACGTTCCGGGCGGCCGACCTGGGTATGGACGGCCGCCGGACCAGCAAACCGCTGCGGCTAGACTGGGCCATCCGCGACAGCAACGGCAGCTCCCTGGCCTGCGCCGAGGCGCCCACCATGCCAGGGTACACCTGCGTCAGCGAACACAGCGAGTGCGTCGACTCCACCAACGGCCCCGGATATGTCTGCAACTGCACCGAAGGCTACGAGGGTAACCCGTATCTTGACAAGGGATGCACAAGTAAGCTTCCTTTCTCCGAAGCTCGATCTTCATTTAAAGCACATAATTATACAAATATATTGAGATGCATGTTTAAACTATTATTAATTTGACGGGTGGATCATGCCAACAATAGATTGTGGAGAGATACATACAGGGGTTTAAAGACCATTTCATTTCTTCTCCTTCAAATATATACTCCACCCTTTTATTTTGTTTTTGGTTGGCCCATAACATTCTATAAAGCGTTGGAGCCCAGAGATCTCAAAATTGTATTGCTCATCCATATATTTTAATACTAATTCGTTTTCATATGAAAACATTTTATGTTGATCCATGTATTTTAGTAATTCATTTTCATATGTAAACGTCTTATTGTTAATCCATTCAATCATGATGCAGATATCAACGAATGCGCTCGTCCTCGAGAGGAATTTCCCTGCAACGGCATATGCCAGGATATTGAGGGTTCATACAATTGCAAATGCCGTCCAGGCTATGAAAGTAATGGCAGTCCAAAAGAGAATCCATGCACTCCAAAATTTCCACTCCCAGCAAAAATCGCCATAGGTATGGATGGCATTTTCACGTTAAAATTTCTTTCCTAGCTCTAGGTCAGTGATCCCATGATATTGTTACAACTTGTTGTATTTCCTGCAATTAATACGGAAATTCCTAGTGTTGAAAACTTCATATGATAGCTTTGCTGCCCAAGTATTGGTATTATTTTCCAACAGAATGAAATAAAACAATTATAAAAATTCTATTGATATATTGTACACTCCCTCTGTCTCGAAATACATGTTGTAAATTTGATAAAATTTTAATGTATCTAAATACATCCAAATTCAGGCAAATTTACAACATCTATTTCTAGACGAAGGGAGTATGAAGTATATGCACCGAAATGTCATGCTAATATGAAATACCTGTTAGAAATAATTACACGTCGTGTATTGCAGGCATCAGCCTATGTGTATTCTTCTTAGTGGTTGGCCTGCTCTTAGCATTTATAGTGCACCAAAAGAGGAAACTTGCTGTGCATTTTGAAATGAATGGGGGAAACATACTAAAAAAGGTCATAGGACTGACTATTTTCACACATAAGGACCTAAAGAAGATCACAAACAATAATTCAGACCGCCTGGGCAATGGATACTTTGGTGAAGTTTACAAAGGAACTCTATTTGACGAAGCAAGAACAATTGTGGCAGTTAAGTCTTTCATCAAGGTAGATAAAGAGAGGATACAAGAATTTACAGAGGAAGTGATGATCCAATTGAGAATGGCACACCCTAATGTTCTCAAGCTCATGGGATGCTGCCTCCAGTTGCATATTCCAATGTTGGTGTACGAATTTGCTGCCAAAGGGAGTCTGAGAGACATTCTCCACGGCAAAAACAACAAAAACTCACGACCAAGTTGCGACTGGACATCGCAATTGGGTCTGCCCACGGATTAAGCTATATGCACTCTGAAGACATACGCCATGGTGATGTGAAACCAGACAACATACTTCTCAATGACAATTTGATACCAAAAATATCTGATTTTGGGCTATCTAAATTGCTTAATCTAGGGGAAAAGATTGCCAAGAAGGTTATTGGGTGTGAGAGTTACATGGACCCGGTGTTCAAAAACACTGGTCTATTAACACCAAAGAGTGATGTCTATAGTTATGGAGTTGTTCTCCTAGAACTCATATCTAGGAAACAAATAGTATATGGTCCAAACGGTAGCCTCATCATCGAGTTCCGCCACATCTATGAGACAGAAAAAAGTGGAAGGTCAATGTTTGATAAGGAGATTGTAGCTCAGGATGATATATTGATCCTCGAAGAAATCGGCAAGCTAGCAATGGCGTGTCTAAAAGAACATCAAGACAGCCGTCCTGGTATGGCAGAAGTAGCAGAACAACTTGTGAAGCTTAGGAAGAAAACCTTAGATGACACTTCCAACAATACTGAGATGGGTGCAACTGCTGACGCCACACTGTCCGTGCCACCCAGTCCAATCTCAGATACTACTCGGCTAATTCATAGTTAACCGATGCACCAGGCTGGCTTAAGAAGGTGTATTTTGTTGGATTGTAGCATGTAAGCTGTTATTATTTTCCAGTATGTGATTGCTAGTCTGTGTGTAAGGGTGTCCATGTAAAGGCTTATGATATGTTGGCACAAAGAGTTCAAATTGGCCGTATATAACCAGTAAGTATCAACTACTCCCTCTTGCTAGAGATTACTACGACTACCACTATAGTATGAGCCACTTTGGTAGAATTAAGAAAGTCAATAACTCTTGTTTTTAATTAATTCTCGCACCAATAGTTGGGCATGCGTGAGAGAAGAGAGAGAAAGAGAACATGCATTAAAGAAGATAGGATAATAAATACGAGAGGATAATCCTACATAATTGTGCACCGTAGTAAAAAAGCTGCTAGGCCTCATCATCCTTAAGGCCTTTCACAATTGTGCAATGCCAAAGATCCGAAGGATGTGACGACAAGAGACACTCTTTCAAGTCCTAGAAAGTACAAACAACTTTGTCGTGAATGATTTGGTTTGATTCTCTCGCTCACTACAGGACGCGCGCGCTACGCCGAGGGCAAAAAGCCGTCGGCGTAGGCTAAAATGCCCTCGGCGTATGCTACGCCGACGGCTGCTCTCGGCGTAGCCTCCTCGGCAAAGGGCTCCCTCGGCGGAGCACATAGAGGCCGTCGGCGTATGCTACGCCGAGGGCAATGCCGTCGGCGTAGCGGCCGTCGGCATAGCTTGTCGACAGGTTGCAAAAATATTTTTTAAAAAAAAAATTAAATTTTTTATTTTATTTTTTTTCTCAATTTTTGAATCTTTGAATTGTTTGACTCGTTAATCTCTCACTTTGAACATTTTTAACACTAATTACACTTAATATTTAATTAAATTGCAGTCTTGGTCGAACTTCCCGGAAGGTCACCCATCCTAATACTACTCCAGCTCCAGCACGCTTAACTTCATCGTTCCTTCAAAATCTGTTTCCACAAAGTAATTCATACATTGTTGTCAATACTATGATATCAATCCTATTAACCCTTATATCAACATGTCACATGTTTGTATTTTTTGAAATTACAAACAATTATTTAAATAAACATTAATGAATAAGTAAAAAATATTATTGAATTCAAATAAAAATATAATAATTTTACTTTTTTGTATTTTTCTATTTAATATGGAATAATTAATATCTTTAAATCTATAAATCGGAATTTAACAAATAATATGTCTAAATTGATCAGAAAAATGAGAGGAATCCAAATATGATATCCATATCAACTAATCACAAACCCTCCGTTTTTGAATTATCTATTTGGTGGTTGCTTTAGAAAATTCCCTTTTTGCGCTCGGATAATGAAAATGGCTTTTTGGTGCGATGAAAAGGAAAACTTGCATTGAATCTTTGATAAAATAGCATATTGTGAACCTAAAAATGATTTTTGTAAAAAAACATGACCATCGTATCATGTACATGTAGTTCATATCTGACCCACTTCCTGCCGATTCGGCAGAAATTTGTCTTTTTCACCAAAGGTGGATGGAAAGGTTTTGGAACCCCCTGTTGGGACATTGTCCATATAAGGTGGTATAGTATTTTAGTAAAATGTGGTGGTAGCATTTTGAATTAGCCATATTTGGTGGTTGCTTCATAAAATCGTCCATTTTTTATGCTCGGAAAATGGGAAATGGCTTTTTGGTACGACGAAAAGGAAAACTTCCTCCTGCAACATTGTTCGCCATCCCATGATGCATGTGTATGAACAATATGGGCACATTATCACAAACTATGCCTTGATTCTAGCCATAACATTGGTCATTTGACCCGAAAGCCAAGAAACCTCGAATGAGATAGGTCATTTTGTGAAGGATTTTTTGACACATAATCAATATATCAAGTTTAATATTTTTACTTCTAACTATGTCACATAATATGACACCACGCGAAGGTTTTGCATTGTTTCGATCATTTTTGAATTTTTTATGCCCATTTTAAGCTATCGTCAAGCTTTGTCGAACGGCGGGCATGAAGATTCTTAGCTCGGGGCCGAGCCTCGCTAAACTTGCATTGGATCTTTGATAAAATAGCATATTGTGAACCTAAAAATGATTTTTGTAAAAAAACATGAGCATCGTATCATGTACCTGTAGTTCATATCTGACCCACTTCCTACCGATTCGGCAGGAATTTGTCTTTTTCACCAGAGGTGGACGGAAAGGTTTCGGATTCCCCTGTTGGGACATTGTCTATATAAGTTGGTATAGTATTTTAGTAAAATGTGGTGGTACCATTTTGAATTAGCCATTTGGTGGTTGCTTCACAAAATCGTCCATTTTTTATGCTCGGAAAATGGAAAATGGCTTTTTGGTACGATGAAAAGGAAAACTTCCTCCTGCAACATTGTTCGCCATCCCATGATGCATGTGTATGCACAATATGGGCACATTATCACAAACTATGCCTTGATTCTAGCCATAACATTGGTTATTTGACCCGAAAGCCAAGAAACCTCGAATGAGATATGTCATTTTGTGAAGGTTTTTTTGACACATAATCAATATATCAAGCTTAATATTTTTACTTATAACTATGTCACATAATATGACACCACGCGAAGGTTTTTCATTGTTTCGATCGTTTTTGAATTTTTTATGCCCGTTTTAAACTATCGTCAAACTTTGTCGAACGGCGGGCATGAAGATTCTTAGCTCGGGGCCGAGCCTCGCTAAACTTGCATTGGATCTTTGATAAAATAGCATATTGTGAACCTAAAAATGATTTTTGTAAAAAAACATGAGCATCGGATCATGTACCTGTAGTTCATATCTGACCCACTTTCTACCGATTCGGCAGGAATTTGTCTTTTTCACCAGAGATGGACGGAAAGGTTTCGGATTCCCCTGTTGGGACATTGTCTATATAAGGTGGTATAGTATTTTTGTAAAATATGGTGGTACCATTTTGAATTAGCCATTTGGTGGTTGCTTCACAAAATCGTCCGTTTTTTGTGCTCGGAAAATGGGAAATGGCTTTTTGGTGCGACAAAAATGAAAACTTCCTCCTGCAACATTGTTCGCCATCCCATGATGCATGTGTATGCACAATATGGGCACATTATCACAAACTATGCCTTGATTCTAGCCATAACATTGGTTATTTGACCCGAAAGCCAAGAAACCTCGAATGAGATAGGTCATTTTGTGAAGGTTTCTTTGAGACATAATCAATATAACAAGTTTGATATTTTTCCTTCTAACTATGTCACATAATATAACACCACGCGAAGGTTTCGCATTGTTCCGATCATTTTTGAATTTTTTATTCCCGTTTTAAACTATATATAATGTTTTATGTTTTACTTAATTTTTATTTACAAATGTGTAATATTTGAGTGTAGATAGATAGGTCTTATTTTTCTGCAAATTTTGATATATTATTTGTATTTTTCTGAATTAGAATAATTTAGTTATGATTTTTCAAAGTTTAATGAGATAAAATAAAAAATAGCTACGCCGAGGGCAGCCGTCGGCGTAGCATAGGATATGCCGAGGGCAATTCTACGCCGATGGCTGCTTGGCGGAGCTGGTCTAGACGATGGCTATGCCGACGGCCCCGTTGTTTGGCCGTCGGCGTAGCTACCGGCCGTCGGCATAGCTTCCCATTCCTGTAGCGGCTTCTCCTTTGGAAGCTGACGTGCGTGAGATGATTTTTTAATATCAATCATGAGTTGTTGCAGGGTCTTCTTGCCTCTCTAGAATGTACTCCCTCCATCTCATAATATAACATGTTTTAGCTTTGTGAAGATAATGTATCTAAATATATTTTATCTAAATATATTTTTAGTGTGTAGGTTTAAAGAGGTTCACTCCGAATCTATACACTAAAAGGTGTCTAAATATATTATCTTCACAAACCTAAAACATCTTATATTTTAAAAAGAGGAGTATCAATCGTGGCATGCAATGTGTGAACTGGGAGTATTGGCAATGCCAAAGATCCAAAGGATGGGACGACGATAGACACTTTTCTAAGTCCTAGAAGGTATAAACAACTTTGTCGTGAATGATTTGGTTTGATTCTCTGGCTTCTTCTTTGGAAGCTGACGTATGTTAGATGATTTTTATATCAATCAAGAGCTGTTGCAGGGTCTTCATAACAAACGATTGTAGCCTGCCTCTCTAGAATGTATCAACGTATGCACATGCAATGTGTGAACTGGGAGTATTGGCAATGCCAAAGATCCAAAGGATGGGACGACGAGAAACACTCTCCCAAGTCCTAGAAAGTACAAACAACTTCGTCATGAATGATTTGGTTTGGTTATCTGGCTTCTTCTTTGAAAGCTAAGGTACGTCAGATGATTTTTATATCAATCAAGAGTATCAACGTGTGCGTGCAATGTGTGAACTGGAAGTATTGGCAATGCCAAAGATCCAAAGGATGGGACAACGAGAGACACTTGTCCTAGAAAGTACAAACAACTTCCTCGTGAATGATTTGGTGGCATTAATCGAAGTAACGATGGCATTAATCTTTAGAATGGAGGTAGTAGTACGAAGTTGGCAGACCGTAGCAATCCATTAGCAAAGACTACAGATCGTTAATCCATCCTGTAAGTCTGCTCTTTGTATGGTCTTGGCTAGTCTATTTTTTATTTTGCTAACTTGGTCTATGGTGGACGTGTCTGCCCTGTTACCATTGAGAAGAGTGATAATTACGGATCAACCACCGATCATACATATTGGCAAACCAGGACAAGCAAAGGCACCTATGGATATGCTGCTAGTTAGTAGGGCTGTCCAGAAATGGTTCGAGCATAAACCCTTTTTCATTGTGCGATTAGCGAAGGTCTCTTCACCAGGAACTTTTTCTGAATACTATGATTGAGAACTTAGCGCCAATCTTTAGAACTGATTATTGTTTATCCCTTGTAAGAGACTAAGAGTGGTCCTTCTCGCGCGGGGGACTCCGAGGGCGTCCCAATCTCTAGCGCAGGAACCCTCCCGACCTGAGCTCCCCTGGCCGCTGGTGGCGGAGGCGCCTAGCTATCACTTACGGGGGATGAACGCTGCAATTCCTCCCGCCCTTCTTCTACCTCTTCGCGTAGAGAGCAGATGAATGGGGCGGCGGCGCTGCCAGCGTGTGGCAAGGAGTTGTGGAGGAGGTCTGGCGGGGCGACGGCCTAACGAAGACGAGCAAAGGCCATGTGGCCTTATATATGTTCTCCACGAAATATGATTGTTACATGAATTTTACCCCAGAAAACCCCAGGGACGGATATTCTGGCTCTTGGTTAGGAATTTCCAGCAATGGGCAAAATTACTGCCCCCCTATAAATTTTTTGGCCAAATTTCTGCCCCCTTATTGGCTGTTGCACCATTGACCCTTAGCCGAGTTTTGGGTTTCGGGAGGGGGGGGGGGGGCAAACTCATCAGAAAAGGCAAAAGTTAAACAATCATAACTTTGGCACCCAGACTCTGATTTCGATGAACCTAGGCTAGTTTTGGAGAAAACAACAAGTTATATATGGTCTTGAAGAGAAACATCATAGTACAACAAGGGAGGATAAAATCAAATAATGAAAGGTGGCCTCTATAAAATATGAACTAGTAAACCTCCAAAATCACAAACATAGATATTCATTTGAATTCCGGTTTTGACGATTTTCAGCTTGTCTTGAAGATAACAACAAGCTCAAAAATCTCACATGGATAAGCTCTAAATAACAACCAATAAAGATGATGCCAAGTATGCAAAGGTTTGAGCTTCCTCTCCGAAAGATACGATCGAGCTACTCACTCGAGATCCCCCCTCTTGATAGTATGACTATCTATGCTAAACCCAGTCTTCTAACTAAAATATGAGGTCGATAAAAGATAAAACCTATCAAGGTCATACCTTTTTATTGCGTAATCCACTTGAGCTTGATGAAGTCGATCTTCTCCTTCTCAAGATGGAACACCTCTCTTGATTTTTCTTGCTCGCGCTAGTTTGATAAAGACTTTCTAATGGCTTCCCCATACTCCCATAGGAGAGTCTCTTCTTTGGACATATATTTACCTATGCATAGTCACCAAGGATGGCAAGCTTCAAGCATATGATCTTCTTGATATGGCTCGTCTTGTACTTGCACTACTTAATTTCTTCTTGAGAGTTGATTCACACGAATACACTCTTTGCACTTTTTATTGGTCAGACTTGTATCTCCTTTTCAATGACCATTCTTCAGATCAAACCTTCAATATCTCCTTGATCATTTCTTATTCTTCGTACTTTCTTATTCCTTCAACCTTGAAGCCAACACATGGTTCAAGCGATGCCAATGGATAATCCGTACAAGTGTAACTCTAAGTAACAATTAGTACATGGAGATTGTCATTAATTAGCAAAACCACACATAGAGCATACATTCACTTTCAATCTCCCCCATTATGGTAATTGATGACAATCCATTTGAGAGGTTTAAATAAGGAAATCAATGAACAGAAGAGGTTGCATTAGCCACAAGTTTAGTACCCATGATATGTATGCTTTCAACTTTTAGCAATATCTACCGGCGGACATTCATGCTATGGCCATGGGGCTCCTGTCCATTGGTCATCGATTCATTGCCCTTTGTAGATATAAGGGAGAGTGTAGGGAGATTGCTGGTATATGTTACGTCACTTTGCCTGCAAGAGACAACCACTAGGTCGGGTGCATGCTCAGGCATCATCCTCGTATGACACAGCTCTTGCGCAATCTACTACCACTCCCATTCAATGGCATGATGTATCATTCGCCCCATGACACAACGTGAATGATGACCGAGACTATTTATACACATGATAGTGGGGAGCGGATATTACTCATTCGATCGGTTAGCTATAGCATAACTTGATATTCCGGTTTTCGTTAACTCATCTAGAACTAGTATCTATTTCATAGTTGCCAAATTGATCTGTAGCAGTTCAACATAAGTGTAAGAGATATATCAAGTCAGGTAGACTCACTAGGAGGGAACGACCCACAAGACCAGGAGGGCCCACACGGCTAAAGGAAACTATGGCTGACCGATGGCCGCCCCCTAGTAAACTTACACGAAGAGCAATTATCTCAAACTTGTCGAGTCAGTGGAGTCGCAAAGCGATCTGGTGTCCAAGAGTTGACGTAAAAGGCATGTAGATATTAGCCGACATATGTTAGGACCCTGTTTCCTATAACGGCACAGGAGACATGTAAGCCCTAAGTTGACCATGTATATAAGGATGGCTAGGATAGTCCATAGAGGTACACCCAACACACTCGAGTCAAATCTCAAGCATAGAGCTAGAACTTGCCACCTAAGCGTGGAGTGTTAGCCAGCAAAGCCTTATAATTGACTCACAATGAATACAATAAAACATGAGCATGTCTTTATCTCCAAGAGAGAGAGGACGAACATGGGTAACTTATTAGGAGTACTATTAGTTGGTGCAGAGGCCGGAAAGTGAGATTCTCCCCCATTTAAAGATCCCTCGATCCTTCCCGCACCCGCGTCTACTTCCCCCGCATCGCCCCGGCTACTGCCCCCCTCTCCTTGTCGCTGCCTGGAGTCCTGAGAGGGCAAAGACTATGGCGGAGCCTAGATGTGTGCTCGGCGTGGCACCGTGGTGGTGCTGCCGACGGTGGGCTAGGCGGGTGCTGAGCCTCGGATGGCGGCCCTGATGGATCTGAAGAGCATGCGGAGGGGTGCCGGCGTTCCGAATAAAGGCGGTTCGGTCTGGTCATAGGATCCCTATTGTGCCAAGACGAAGATCTACTTGATGCATGTCTTCCTCTATCTGGCTAGAGTGTCGAGTTCCGAAATGTTCCGCTGGTGAACTTCAATGGACGACATGCCAGAGTTCGCCGCATAGGATGGTTTTGGTCGTGCACAACCATGTTTTTATCTGACCGTTTGGTTCCAGAAAGAGCGATGGTTTGAATCCTGGTGTCGATGAGGTTTTGGCTTGGTGATCTGAGTCTTGGAGCAACGACATCGGAAAGTGAGGGCGATGGTACAGGAGGATTCCAGAGTTCAAAATTTTAGGGTGAAAATCTAAGGTCTAACGTTAATTGGTTGTGCTTGGCAATGGTCTTGTTTAAGACATTGTTTTGTAAGCGCGGACTTTCTCTGGGGTGAGAACCCATGATCATTGATTAGGGCGATGACGGCACTTGTGCACTGTTCCCTTTTTGAAGGCGCCGCGTTTGGAGATGATGGTTTTTTGGTACTGTCTCAGTGGTATTTGGTCCGATGTTGTACGGCATAGATCGTTGTAGCGGGACTTTTCTTTTTTCTGTAATTCTTTTTTTATTGTGTGTATCTGTAATGCAAATAGAGTAGTGCGTTGATTTTATCTCGAGATATTAATACATATGTTTTTTTCAATAAAAAAAATCCTATGTGTCCTCTAGATAATCCCCATTGTGGGTTCCTTGAAAAAGAAAAGGTCAGTGCTGCCCCGCATTTGACAGAGAGACACCCATGAGCAAAAAGACATTCCTTTTTGCGCTAGTTAAGACTTATGACGTACATGAGGTCTAAGCCGACAAAATTAAGGTTTTCTCGCAGCAGTTCGCTCCGAACTAACAGCTTTCATACCGTGAAAGAACAAAACATGGAGATTTAGGCGTGCGGTCGTTTTTTTTTGAAACGAAGACGTGCGGTCGTTGATGTTTTGTGCTCGCATTTTCTTCTCCTGCAACAAACGAAGGAGCTGCTGCCATGTTTTGCTCGCTGCGCCGATGGAAAATATGACAACAGGAATGTGGGACGCGGAGTATGTTGTTAATCTCTGGTCCTCGGATTATGTGTTCTACTCTGTAGACGATCTAAATTACGTAGAACACTTGGTTTTCCTAATCAAAACTTAGAACGTGCCTCCCTTGATCTAGGAAAGTAGGCCGGCACGGTAAAAAATAATCGAGGCAGTGCCCTATTACCAGACTGTTGAATACTCCTTTCTCACTCACCATCTAAAATTTCCGATGCATCCCATTTTCAGAATACCGCACTACGAGTACCACTAGACGTTCTCATCAATCACTATCTCGCTCCCCTTTTTGTTTCACAATCTACCAACGATAGGTCAAACTATACAATGTGGAATGTTAATTTTGCCACATGAAAATATTTGCTCACCTATAGGCCGGATGTATAATATATATACATATAGAGCTTGCTAGGCCAGCACTGAGTGTTTCACTAACCGGTTATTCTGTTGTTTATTATGCCGTGTCCTATACATCATAGAGAATTAACTCCCATGCTTATTAATTAGGAGTACTACATGACCTATTAATTAGGTACTCCTATCTTGTTCCAGCAATGCAATGAATCGGTGTGCGGCATCTGGCAAGAGAATTGAATCGGCCATGATAGTGCAGAACACGTGTGTCATCTGCAACTAGCCCAATGTCTTGTGTCATTGTTTGTTGGCAACATGGCTAATGTGCAATAACTTTTTTCTTATAAAAATGTTTCCCTTGAGTTTCCATAATAGGAACCAAATCTACACAATACATGGTCGCCACCATGGCATCAACCCGGAGTTAGACTAAGACGAAACCGAATGCATCTTACAGGTCAAAGCACAACAGAACACATAGTCTTACAACCACATACTCTGTTCGGAATTATAGGTCCTACGCGTATATCTAGGTTGTTAATTTGACTAACAAAATATAACTTATATATCATAAAAGTTATACCGTTAAAAAATATAAAGTTTATAATGGTATAATTTTTATGCTATACTATTCATATTTTGTTGTTCAAATTGGCAACCTAGTTTTCCGCGCGGGACTTATAATCCAAAACGGAGGGAGTAACTAAAAGCAGCTAGTTCCAAACGGTCGCCACACTATAATTAGTCAAACAGGAGGCACCCACTATACAAAAAGCTCTTACTTGACTCTCCTCACCCCGTTTAGCTTGGTTGATCTTATTTGTGGATTTTAATTTTTGGCTTATACGTCATCAAAGGAACTAAATAGATGTTTTTTATTTCGAAGTTTAGCTTATACCATTATTTAACAATATTTATCCAAAATATAAAAGACAAAGCCAAATCCAAACGCAAAAACTAAGTGTCCCGTACATCCGTCTAACTTCGGCCACACATTAAACATTTTAGTTCCTATTGCTCTAGCAGCTTTGTGCAACGTCTTAGTTCCGAGGTACCTGCCAGTACACCAGGTTTTAATACCATTGCAAACATTAATAACCATGGAATTTTCCTCAATTGTAGAACTCCACGAGAACATTTTTAATTATTAGACCTCGCAAAAAAGACACATCCATGCTAATTAATTCTAGTTCCATTCTCCTACTATTGTGTTATTTTTTGCCTGAACTTCTCATGTTACGTGGTATGGATGTGCCAAATTTATTTTTGAAACTTATGGATGCGGGATGTTAGTAGATGAATGATGTTTAGTTAATTGATGGTTGCAATTTTTGTTTGGCAAATACACATATCAATTTTATGTGATCCATGATTTATAATAACAAGATGTTTAACTCAGTAATAAATGAGGTTGTGTGCATCTATTGTTCTAGAGGTCAGGGTTTATACTCCCCATTTTCCAAAATACAAATATTGAAACCTTATTTATATATTTATTTCTACATGGATATAATTACAGAGAAATCAAGTGAATTTTGTTATGGCATGATTAAACATGGCACAAGCGCCTTACTCTAGACATCCTTAAAATAACATACGAAGTTAAACAATGTCTCCATGCATAATCGTATTTTAAGAATCCATACATAATCTATTTATCATACCACAGTGATCCACATGTATTAAGCTAGTAGTATTAAGAGCAAAGAATGCTACCCGCAAAAAAAGAACGAAGAATGTTGAGATCAGTATGTTTGAATTTTACATATTCAGGTGGTGACATGGACTCATACCATATCGGCCTAAATGGATTCCTTATTTTACATATGTTTCGTGTGTATTTGATGGACAGTTCTCTATCCATGAACCTATTTGTATTATCTATATATAAATTAAAGTACAAAGACATTGTGGCTAAGCATAATCTGTTAGGAGCTACACTAATGTCTTCATTCGACTATATGTCGAGCCGGCATCGTGTATCCCTTGCATTGGTTCCAAATGCTTCAGTTTCTCGATTTCAAATCATTGATCTTGTAGTATGTCTGTTGATCAAAATTCTTAGTGTTCGGCTGACAATTTAGAAAGATTAGTTAAAATAATGTTTGTATCATCGAATTGATACTCCTAAATTTATCATGGAATATACTTCCTTAATGAGGATACTAAGACGGTCTCTCTAGTACGACACTTTTACGAATAATTCCTTTGAATTATTTCATTTCATAAAATATAGTTATGTGTGTTTTTGCTTCAGTAGACCTATCTAGTCGGCGACACAGTCAAATGATGGCCATTGCTGCTGTTATTTCTCTCATATAGAATGTCATGAAAGGATGCTCACTTTTTGGAAAAGTTGCCAAATAACCCAAAAATTGTTGTGCTTTCTATATATTACGGTGTTTAACTCTAGGTCGGTATACGTAAAAGAGATAAACTATCCTTTTCAGCTCCTGGATGAGACATGATAGGACAAAACACTCCATGGCGAGTAGTAGCCAGGTTTGAACTGCACGCGTGGCTGCACGCCAAAAGTTTTACTAGATCGTTGGTGAGAGTGGATTATGTGGTAGATGTGTCATATGCCGGTTCCCTCTATTGTGTAGCTATTCTAGTTGAAGTTTATGTCTCTTCTTATCTAATAAAATATCACATATATGCTAAAAATATGCTCCATTTTGCCCGGAACTTATTTCCAATGCATCCCATGCTTATCATATCTCGTCACGAACGGAACTGCTAGTGCCACTCATGCCGTCCTCACTATCACTACGCTCTTCCCGTTCCACACTCCACTTGATCAGATCAAATGAATGAGATGCACAAGTTGTAAAATTTGGAGTGTCAAATATGGAATATAGCCCACTACCTATATACATAGAACTAGCTAGTCTAGCATTGTGCTTTACCAACTAGTTATATGGTTGTTACTACAGAGTTTCTCTACTTTATTTCTTTATGATAAAGAGAATTAAATTGATGAGTTCCTAAAAGGAACAAAGTTCTATCTGATCTTACTTAGCTATCTTGTTCAAGCAATTTAATAAATCAAAGTGTAGCAAGAGAATTGAATTGGCCTTTTGGCTAATTCAAGTGTGCCAACTGCGGCTAGCCTCAATGCAACGCACGCACGCACGCGCACGCACGGACACGCACGCACGCACACACGCACACACGCACACACACACTAAAATATATGATGTTGTTCTTAGCTTGTCTACACAAGTCTTATGTCCTGGAATACACGCTGATCAAACACATTTTGCTTGTCAAATTTCCATTCCTTAGAGGGCGGTTTTGCCTTTTTTTACATGAAACAAACTAATTTTGCTACATATTTTTAATTGGTTTTTGGGTTTATAATACAAGTTGTACAATAGAGTGTACTAGTATTGATAATTATTAATAGATCAGGGAATTTTTGCAAATAAATAAATAAATTAGTATATAAAATAAAATAAATAAAGGAATTTGCAGGAAATTGTTTGTCCAAGCTGCAAAGTGTGTAAAGCCTTTTGTGTTGGCTCTGAATTTAAGGCCACTCTTCCGTTAAAACAGGCCTGCATGTGTAAAGATTTGGCCAAATATTTTGGAAGATAAAAGAGTACTTGTATTCCAAATGGCATAGTAACAAAGCATAATCAACTCCATCATGAATGGCTTATTCAACTTTTGCTTCGATAACAGAATGCATGCCAAGTGACCGTGAGTGTCTATGATTGTTGCGTCAGGACAGAAGTGTTTCGTCTGCAATATTGCCCTGATATGTAGTTTATCTCTAAGAAGCCAGAAAAAACCTATCCTTGGGTTGTCAACATGATTTCCATAGCTATCGAAAGGCGGAGGAGGAGGCTGATCAGGGTGAGACACATTCATGAAGAAATCATACACTTTAGACATAAGAATCTAGTTCATCGGGCTATCTGATTGTCTTATGCTTAGAGTAAGAATAGTACGAAACACCCTTATAGTATTTTTGAGAGCTTGCTATTGTTCAGTGATCTTTGATTTTTTTCTCAAACAAGCTTAGGTCGTTCTTTCTAACTAGCGTTCCTTCATTTTCCATTTCTTATTTGTTCTGCAGACTTCGGCAACCGTTCCTTATTTTTTGCATTTTCCTTTTATGTTGCTTTCCTTTTTGTTTCTTCCTTTTTTTCTTAGTATTTTTTGCTTCTTTTACTTGTGATGGTTCTATTGCATTTCAAATTTCCATCTTTAAAAAAATCTAAATTTATTTTCATCTACACATCTAATCTAGGGTCCCGTCCCTTATAGTGAGACGTGTTCCATGGATTTCTTACATACAGTGATGATTTTGTTCGTGAGTTGCAGAATATAGTTTAAATTAGTCCAAAGTTATGTTTTGCTAGTACTCACAAACTTTGGACTAGCAGAACATGATATTTATTCTGTTTGGTTCAAAGATTTCTTTCTCTTGAAATCATGATATGTTCCATGTATGCTTAATTTTTTTCACTTAGCCAAACTTTTTATTCCACGTAGTCATGACTTGTTCCACACACATTAAAATTTTGTTCTGGTTACTCTCATGTTTGTTCTGCCTAAATATGTTAGTTTGTTCCTTTGAAATTAAGTTTTGTTCTGTCGGGATCAAAGATTTGTTCCTCTTAAAGTGATCTGTTTCATGTGTGCGTGATTTTTTGTTTTTGAAGTTATATATTTTTGTTGCATTTGGTAAAAAAAAGTTTGTCCATCTTTGATCATTCATATACTCCTGAAGAATTCTAATGAAAAGAACTAAACATAGAAACCTTAACGCATCCTAAGACATGTTCTGGTGGTTGGGAGATGCCCATGCCTTTCCACCCACCCGAGTTTGATTTCTGGTTGTTCAATTCCTTTGGCTTAGTGGGCATATTACAATAGTTTAATTAACGTGGCAAATAACTAGATGTGGGGTCATTGACCTACCAATCAATTAAATTACTATCTCCCACCTAATAAGTTTTCTTCCTTCTTCGAAGATTAACTGGTTTTCAATATATTTGCATTATTTAGCCAATTTTTGTTACAATGTTGATGTTGACAAATTATACATACTCTTGAAGATATATTTGAAATATAACCAAAATTATCGCAATTACTGAACTTCAAGACATACCTACAATGCAAACATATATAATATGCATGAATTATTTTCTGTTAATTAGAGTTGTGTAAAATCCATTGCAAAGTATATTTTTCTTACATTAATGATTATATGAATGAATAATATGTCCCATTATGTCAAAAGAAAAATAGTGGTCTACCCATAGTGGCTGCAGTGCACGTGCTAAACACCGTCAGATAAGATAAAAAGAGCAAACGGTGTCAACAAAACAAACAAATAGCAACAAACTGGTATTACACATGCATTTGTTGCTTTCGCACGATAACAGAATGGTTTACATTTTTTTTCTGGCGTACCCTACCCGAAGAATTCTGTCTCTCTGAACCCAAAAGGTTGGGCTTTCCGTGTGCACCATGATACGGCGGTGAGAAAGCTGACGATTTATATTTTGATTTTTGAGCCTTTTTTTTCTCCATAGGATAGGATGAAATTACGCAACTACTTGTTGGTTTTGTAACAGGAAACCGTGCACTACAGTTGGACTGGATTGATCGGGTGCGTGCGTGTCTAGCTAGTGCTCTAGGTTTTGTCCGATAAACACGTGCATGGAGCACAGTAGCACGCTGACCGCAAAACATATGCATGTCTGCACGCCGTGCGAGACCTTGTAGTGCACCTTTCTTTCCGTGTTTATTCTCGGTCTCGAACACCGTAGACCGTGTGAATCCATGTAAAAGTACCAATGGGTGATGGTTGCCCACCGTCCACGGACACGCGACACGAGGTGGTAGCAGCTTCTTCCTGGCGGAGGGGCGAGGCAACTCCGTCGTTTATTTCAAAGTACAACCGTAATCAGCATCTGCATCAAGGGAGCAGATAAACCTCAAATCTGACTATGTGCAGAGTATGCGCTGCAGCCACCATGGACAGAAAATCCGTATTATATGTCAAAAACTCACATAACAATATAATACATTATCTCAACAAACCTAATCACAAAAATACATTTCTAGATAAAGTTTCAGCCATAGAGTTTAAGATATCAATTCTCGCAGATTTGCACGGTCTACGGATTTAGGGGCAAGACTTGGGTTATATTTCTTATTGGATCTGATCAACGACCACCTTCTCTTGGAAATGCCACCTTAACAAAGCTCTCGCAAGCACATAACCTCAACATCATTCTCCATCTAAAATTTCCAATGCATCCCATTCTCATAATGTCTTATTCTGACATCCTGGTCAATCACTACCCTCTTCCCGCTCCACGCCCCACTCTCCACTCGTGTGATCCAAGGAGTGAGATGCCCAAGTTTTACAATATGGAATATCCCGCTACCTGTACTTGTATTCCTAGAGCTAGCTGCTAGCACTTGAGTGCTTCACCAACCAGTTGTCCGGTTGTTAATACACGATTTTTCTACTTTATTTCTACTTATGAAAAGATAATTAAATTGAGCGAGACAGTATGGTCTGAGTATCTTGTTTGAGCAACTCAATAAGGGATAATCTCTTCGCTAAGAAAAGGCAACCTTTCTTTTCATATTTCTCTCTCCTTTAACTAAGCAAAAATTCAACATGGCAACTCTAAGAAAAGGCTGATGTCATCTGATTGTACGTGTCCTTAGAGTACCATTCCTTACATAACTTTGGATGGATGTGGTGTGTCCACCGATGGCTACGAGCCAAGGCCACATGAAGCCCCACTGTTTAGTCAGACTGTTCGTGCATGTCGACCATGGCTATTTCACTGACACGATTTCTATGGTGCTGGCAAGAGGGGTATGCCAAGGAAGTTGATCTCGTAAAACCATAGGCTTACAAAGGGGCGGAGCCAGACCAGGGCAACCTGGGCCATGGCCCGGGGCGCAGGAAAAAGTTCCTCTTACCATCAGAAAAAAAAATTGGCCCGGGTCTTAGCCCAAGAGTGGCCCAGTCTGGCCTCCCTGCCTGGCTCGTTTGACGTATGGTCATTTGTGCATCCTCGTCTCGTTCGGTTGTTCGAGACTTCTAGGGAACCGCCGGCACGCCGCCACTAGCCAGCCAAGGCAGCCTGCAGTCAAAGCCGGCCGCTCGGTCCCGCTCGCCGATGTCGACCTCTCTTCCCCGCTCGCTGGCAGGACCTGTCTGGCTGCATCTTGCGCTCGCCATCTCCACCTGTGCCCTGTCCCCCGAGTCCCGACGACGATGGCCTGACCCCTGCCGCCCTGTGACCTGCATTGCCTTCTCCCCCTCTCCGTCGGGGTGTCGCCTTCTCCTGCCTGGCCGCCGCCTATTGTTCCTGCTGCAGGCTGCTGGGCTACTGCTACACCTAGTCCTTGGCTACACCGATTGGAATTCAGCCCAGGAAATTTCCACTATACGCTTGTACTCTAATTCTGAATATAGGATTCAAATATTAGGTAATTGAATTGAATACTTGGATTCTCCAATGACCGGTTGGAATTTGGATAGTTGGATTTGCTTGTTTATAATTGATTTAACGTTGCAGGAACACAAGATGAAAAGATTTTATCCGTCGATCTAAAAAACGAACCGATCACCAAATGTGAATCTCTTATGTATGTTTCTTTTCTTATGTACGTTCCATTTCATATTTGTTCCTTTTCGTATGGTATATTCTTCATCTGTTGAAGGTACTACTTCTTCTTCTACTATTGATGAGGTTCGGGAGTCTCGAACAAACAAAACTGGTGATTTGGTACTATCATTTGTATTACATACTACTATTTCTAGGCTTTAGTCATCTCTTATATACATTATTGGATTGTTAACGATGGATCTGATGGATCTTAAATTATACGCTTTTGTTTGCTATCGAGCAAAATTTTCCAAGCTATTACAAAAAAAAATTAGTAGTTTTTTACGCTTAGGTTTTTGGCCCGGGGTTTGTTCTATTCCTGGCTCCGCCACTGGGCTTACATGACTCATGTTCATGGTTTCGGCACATGGCGATGTCCATGTCAAGATCGTGCTTGCGAGCAGCTACCTCCGAGTATGTTCACAATGGAGGTCAAGAAGATTATACTTCAATGCACATTGTGTGAATGGTTTTGTTTCTCTGGCAATGTTCGTGTCAAAACCATTTGCATGACGATACTGAGCCTGAAGATCAACATGTTGCAGCAGTCATTGCTGCGAGTGGGTGATCATTTTGGCAGACTTTTTTATTTTATTTTTTGGCTTTGTGTATCTTTGATATGTCTCGATTAGATATTGACATTATGTTGTTGCAGAGGACAGTTGTAATTGCTATTCTTGATATTATATTTCTTGTACCGAAAAAATATGACTACTCGCATTGTGCTCCTCATTGTCATTCTTGGCCCCTGCCACTTCCTCGTTGCAACAGATTCGACATCAAATTGGGTCAACATATCTTGTGTTGTGTAGGTGCCCTCTACTTTCCACGAGTGCAAAAAATGTTGAAATGATATAATTAATTGGAGTATGATTATATCTCAGCAGTAACGGTTGTGTGCATGACATTGGAGCAGAGGCTAGTTTATACCTATTAAAAAACAGTACTAACAAAGTTTTTATCTTGCGAAATGAGATCTCTCTTAATTAAATCACGGGATTACTATCTCTCTGACAAAGAGGTTGGAATGTCCTCCGATCCTGACTGTAGCCAGACCGGTGAGAGCATAAAAGTGCGTCCATAATGAGCTAAAGCATGACTAACAATAGTTTGTTCCCGTTTAACCTGAGCTACCTTGATCAGATGCTTGATTTCTTCAACTTAGGGAAGACATGGATGTTCTGTCTCCGTCCGTAGAAGTGACCAGTCTCATCACTTGAGACGCATCCGTCTGGACGATCATCGGCAGGGGTTAGACCACTGCTTCCCCAGAGTAACAAAGTTGTTATCTTAAAAAGAGAAGCATATGCATTCCACCCCCACCGACACCTTAAACGTACATGCCTGGTTTATCTCGCCAGGCAGGAGTGCATATCCATGCAACCAGAACATGGTCCTTGAAACGACAGTCGGATCAAATCTCTTTCTGAAAGTGGCAGTCAGGCTCTCCCGTGAGGATCTTCGGAAGCACCAACAGCTAGTTTTTTTTTTTCTGGGGCCATCGAGGAGTCAACATGCTTTCTGTTTCTGCTACCCCGCGGGACTGTGGTCTAGGGGGCACGCGTTAGAGAGTTTAAAAACTTGATTGAGGTGAATGAATAGCCACAAAAATAAACCGTTTGCCATTCGCCGCCGGCCTGTTTATAGCCACATAGTTTGTTATCTATTCCCTCCATTTCAAAATATAAAATGTTTTAGCTGTATGAAGCAAATGTATCTAGACTTTTTTTAGTATAGGTTCACTCAAGTTTGGAATAAATCTAGACACTAAAAGAAGTATAGATACATTTTATTCACAAACCTAAAACATCTTAGAGCAACTTCAACAGCTTATCCATATATGGGTAAGCAAAAAGCCTTTGGGTAAGAGGAGAGAGAAGATATAGGTAAGAAGATTTTGGTATGCTTTTTTAGCTTACCCATTTTTTGCTTACCCGAAATATGGGTAAGCTGTTGGAGACGATCTTACCCATATTTGTTTACCCAAAACTGTTTTGCATAGTTTTAATAAAACAAACACAAGATATCAAGTAGAAACATTATAAATAAAATTGCATCATCATTCAGGTGCATAGAATAACACAAATAAATAGTACGTAAATACTAGAACATAATGCTCATAATTTAAACATGGAGCTAATACATGAAATTAGAAAGTTTATGGAAACCAAAGTAGGATATATAGAATGCATACTCAACGCTCTTGTTGACCACTCCACTTCCACCACTCCTCTACAAGATCATCTTTAAGTGCACGATGAGTGTCTGCATCTCTAATTTCATGGTGAGTCCGAAGGAAGTGCTCGATGCGGTCCACACGCCTACGAGGATTCACCACTCGTCCCATGAAGTCGTAATGGTGATCAACATCTTGGCCACGCTCATTCTCGATGATCATATTGTGTAATATCACCGCGGCTGTCATGATCCTCCAAAGTGTCTTCTCATCCCAAAACCGTGCCGGTCCACGAACAATAGCAAATTGGGATTGCAAAATTCCAAATGCTCTCTCAACATCCTTCCTAGCAGCTGCTTGTGCACTATGAAAACGAGATTCTTTCACACTTTCAGGATGATGAATTGGCTTCACAAATGTTGCCCACTGTGGGTATATTCCATCTGCAAGATAGTACCCCTTTGTGTACTTGTGCCCATTTAGCTTAAACTCAACCTCTGGTGCTTCTCCATTGGCTAAGTTTGCAAACAATGGTGATCGGTTGGGCACATTAATATCATTGCATGATCCGGGCATTCCAAAATAGGCATGCCAAAACCATGTCTCCTGATCTGCAACTGCCTCAAGGATTATTGTTGGATCTTTCACATGTCCAGTGAATTGACCATGCCATGCCGCAGGACAATTCTTCCACCTCCAATGCATACAATCAACAGAGCCTAGCATACCTGGAAACCCTCTTGCGGCGTTGATCGCAAGAAGCCTCTCGGTGTCTTGAACATTGGGTGCTCTCAAGTACCGGTCCCCAAAGCATTTGATAATTGCTCTTGCAAAGCGCCTCAAGCAAAAGATGGACGTGCTCTCAGCCATTGCAAGATGATCATCGACCAAATCAGCTGGGATACCATAAGCCATCATGCGTATTGCTGCGGTCACCTTCTGCAATGTGCTATGACCCATCAACCCCGTGCAATTCCTCCTCTGCTGGAAAAACTTATCATATCAAGAAATCACCCAACATATGTGTTGGAACAACTCCGTACCCATCCGGAACCTTCGGCGAAAGTATCTCTCAGGATACGTTGGTGGTGTACCCGGCACTCCAAAATAGTCCAACACTAGCCGTTGGTGGCCTTCTTGCCTTCTCCGGTGAATCACCTCACGACCAACACGAGAACCTCCATGTTTTGGCCGTTTGTTTTGCTCCATCTCAACCATCATGAGAATTGCTAGATCCTCTTCTTCATCCCATTCTTCATCTTCCTCCGATGAACCGTCGCTCCATTCATCATAAAATCGAACCATCTGAAAAAAAACATATCACGAGTATTAATTTAACCAAAGTGAGGCAAAGTATTAATTTAGGAAATAATACTAGAGATCAGGCAAGCAGATTTTCATTCAGTATATGTGATAACAATTGCTGGCAATAGAGATTAAGTCATATTTTAAATTGATTTCAACGTACAAAATCAATGATGCCAAACACCTTTACATCACAGCAAGGTACTCTAGTAAACAAGATCAAATCTAGGTGCAGGAGCATCATTCACGGCAAACATACACGATGCAGTCCAAGGAAAATCTATTCAAAGAACAGCTCAGCGACTTACAGCTACAGCTGCACTCGTTCTTGTTCAGGAAGTATGGAGCAAGATAACCAATGGAGCAGCACACAGACAGAAAATATACAGGAAGCAATCTGCGTTCAGTGTTCTCTGTTCTCTTCAGCACAATACAAAAAGAAAAGCAAACAGAAAGTAGACGTACCTTGCAGGACACAGCCCGAACACCTTGCAGGCGGCGGCGGCGGTTTCAGCGCATCACCAACAGGACGAGGTAGAAGATGGAGGCTTGCTGCGCCTGCAGATGGAGGTCCTCCGGCGAGGTGCTCGGAGCCCGTGCTCAGCAAAATCGACGCCTGTATGTGGCGGGGGAGCGAGGTCGGGGTGGTTCGGGAGCTTGCAGATGTGGGGCGTAGGCAGGGTCGTGGAGCTCGCGGGCCGGGTTGTGGAGCTCGCGGGAGGGACGTGGACGTCACTGGAGGTCCGCGCGTGACCGTCGGGTCACCGGTCGCGGCAATCAGCGTCGCCGCGCGCTGGCGGGGGCGGCCGCAGTGCTTGCTCCCGAACGAATCCAAGGCCGCGCGTGATTGGAGGAGGCAGGCGAGTGGTCAGGAGGACGAGTAGGGAGGAGTGGCGGCGCGCGGCGCGACCGGAGCGACAGCGGCGGCTTGGTCAGGCGGAAAAATCCGCCGCGTCGGTTGGTCCCTCCCGCGTGCGCTCCGTGTGTTTTGGGTGATTGGGTTGGATCACCCAAATATGGGTAGAAAGGGGAAAAAAAATGGATGATCACTCAAATTTTTTTAGTGGGGATTACTTTTGGGTAAGCTGTTGGAGCTGTGTTTTTGCCTCATCTTACTCAAAAAAGCGGTTATTGACCTTCTTACCTATATATAGGTAAGCTCTTGGAGATGCTCTTAGGGCACGTACAATGCTAGAGAAGGCATGCCTTCTCTTAGCTCTCCACATCATTTAGAGAAGACACAATATATAACTTGTACAATGCATTATCTCTTATTGCTATCTCTAGCAATTAATAGAATTAACTATTTTCTAGTAAAAAATTGGTTGACTAAGAGAAGGCATATGGTACAATGGAGAAAAATAGTCTTCTCTTATTGCTAAGAGATCATCCCTTAGCTAAGGGAAGACAACCCTCTCTCTCTTGTTTCTCTCTCCTCCAATTAAGCAAAAATCCAACGTGGCGAGCATAAGGGAAAACTGACGTCACCGTATTGTACGTGCCCTTATATTTTGAAACGGAGAGAGTACATGTTTTCTTCCGGGGTTGTTTCAATTCTTAGTGTTTGTTACTTTTTGTAGATGTCCGATGGGTGGAATGCGAGAACACATTCCATTCTTTTTGCAGATGTCCGACGGCGAGGAGCCTTTGGCAAGCGATGGCGGAGGTCTGGCGTTCACCTCTGGTGGAGGAGCTATCCGCGACGGACAGCGAGTGGCTATTCCATATGCTGGACGGGAAGACGGAGACAGAGCGGGTCATGACACTGATGACGCTCTGGAGAATCTGGTACTGCCGCAACGAAGTTGTTCATCACAAGCCGCCGCCATCCATTGAGAGTTCACGGCGCTTCCTATGCAGCTATTTGGAGTCGATTCTTACGATTCAGCAGTTCCCTGATGCTGATCATGCTAAGGGGAAGTCGGTGCTTTCCTGGGAGGGCTCTACTAAAAAGGGCAAGAAGAAACTAGGAAGTGCAGCGTTGCCTACAAGGCCATGGAAGCAACCCCCAACCGATCATGTGAAATTAATGTTGATGGCTCCTTTTGTAAGGCATCCACAATGGGAGGTGCTGGTATGATTATTCGTGATGCCGATGGTCATATTATTGTGTCTGCATGTCGGTTCTTGAGTCCTTGCTATAGCCCCTTGGAAGCAGAGTTGGAAACATGTCGTGAATGTCTGCCCTGACCCTGGAGCGGTCTAATCTGCCATGCTTGGTGTAGATGGACTGTAATGAAGCAGTGAAGATGATCCGCTCGGACAGTCCGGACCGGTCTCCTTTTGCAGGTCTGATGCAAGAGATTAAGCATTTGTTGACTTCTAGAAATAATATGGAAATCTATTCCATTAGTCGTGAACAAAATAATGTAAGCCATGTGTTGGCAAACTTTGGTCGTAGTCAGGCCAGGACGCAAACCTGGCCTAGGTCAGGTCCAGGAGATGTACTGGCTCTATGCCGTGACGATTGTAACGTCGCCGATTAAGCAATCAAAGTTCTCTTTCGCAAAAAAATTCTTAGTGTTTGTTACAACTAACCAGAAATAAACGGCAGTATACAGGACGTCACTGACTTCTTTTGGGCTTCTAGCATGGCTTCTGGGTTCTTCACCGCATAAGCAGAAAATAAGTCTTCAATTTTTCTCCATCGAGAAAACCCCAGAAGCCCGTTTACACACAGTGGAAAGAAACTGGGGGAGAGGAGTTTCCCGAGCTTCTCAGCTCACGATGCGAAGCGTTTCCGGCAAATGGACATATCGTTCCCAGATATTACATCAAAATGCCACCGCAAAGGACACAAAAGAAAACGAGAAAAAAACCACCCTGACCCGTGACCCCTGTCCCCACGTGGCCCCGTTCCCGGCCTCTCCTCCCATCGCGATCCTCTCCCCAGCGCTGACCGCCCCGCTTCTCCTCTGCTCTGCCGCTCCTCCCGCCCCGTCTCTCCCCCAGCCACTTACCGCCCCGCTTCTCCTCTGCTCTCCAAAGCGCCGACGAAATCCACTCCCTCCCAAGCCCCGACCGGCCCCAGCGCCCTTCTCCGCTGCTCTCCCCAGCGCCGGCGGATCCTTCCTCCCTAGCCCCGACCGGCCACTACACCCTTCGCCGCTGCTCTCCCCAGCGGCGTCGGATCCAGGCTCCCAGCCCCGACCAGCCCTAGCCCCGACCGGCCCCAGTCCCCAACCCATCTCCCGTTCGGTCAGCACCAAGGGCATCTGGGATGTCAACCTCCCAAGCCCCAGCGGTAATCACCTGTTTCTCCCTACATTTTTTGGCTATTGGTGATGATTGCTAGTACATGATTGCTTGTAAATTATTATTAGTACAGATTGTGTGTAGATTGCTAGTATATTGTTATTAGTACAGATTGTGTGTAGATTGGTAATACAAATTGCTAGTAGATTGTTAGTACTACAGATTGTGTGTAGGTTGCTAGTAAAACAGATTGTAGTTTTATTATAAGTGGCCAGGGGCATAACCGACATGTCACATCTCATCGCAGCAAATAAGCCAAAATAGCATAAGCACAAAAAAAGTCTCTTGAGAGTTTCTACAGGCTTCTGCCCACCATAATTTCTCTCCATCGAAATCTATAAGCAGGCTTATGCATAAGCAGAAGCTCAAAAGAAGTCACCCTTACATCCCTAGTTAGGAGCTGCCAGTCGCAAGCCAAAGCTTCGGGTTAAACTCTGCCGCTTGCACTAACATATGATAATCATGAGCCATAGTAATCCTTATACATTGCATCTCTGTAATTAATTAAACAAAGCCATTAGAAAACATACAAACGGGGTCAATCAAGGGATCAGGTCACAGAAGAAGAGTTTTTTTTCCGGTCGACTTCGTATAGGTAGGTGGGATAGGCCGACATGTACCCAACTGTACAAGGCCCGTTGCCAAGTCTTGATTCAGATAAAGGGGTCCTGATTTCTGAAATTCTAAAGCAGTACTCACTCCGTTTAAGAATAGATGTCTTGGGTTTTTCAAATTTTGGATGAATCTATATACTAAATAGTGTCTAGATTCATTTAAATTTTGACAAATTTGAGACATCTATTTTAGGACGGAGGGAGTAGTATAATTCAGAGCCAGCTATAGAGTAAGATGTTCAGTTTCCTACAAAAGCCAACTGTAACAAAATAATTGCGTCTATTTTGAAATGAAAGTATGAAAGATCCCTGGACATATTTGTGATGAGAGGTTGATATTTCCGATTCACGCATCAATGATTGAGAGTGATTGCTTTTTCAATTGGAGCTGAAGCTATCCCCAAACACGCGATCCACTGATGCTTCAGGTCTAGAGACTATCGGCGAACAAAATGGGATCAATGGATATGCGTACAAAGTTTGAGCATCACCGCATTGTCACTCATGTGTGCTCCTCATCGTCTTTCCGGCCTGTTTGCCTAATCTGCACGCGGCAAACACCAGCTCGGTCGCTCTATGTATATATATATATATATATATATATATATATATATATATATATATATATATATATATATATATATATATATATCAGTTGAATCAACAACAATTTCTGTGTTTCAAATGTTACGGGAACTTGGCATTGCGATGTCTTGCTTTCCCCAAATTTCAAGAACTTAGAAGGCGAAGCATGCATGCTGAACTTGTAATAATGCCTTCAAATCCAAGCGTAGACTATCTGGTTGGGCATGCTGAACTTTAACGATGCCTTCAAAACAAGGCGTTCACTATCAGGCTGTGCATGCTCGTTCACTTTCATGTACATGAACCGGAGGGCCGCCCTTGCGTACAGGTCCTCTCCCTCCCGTAACCACCTCTCCCTCCCGTAACCCAGATCCTGCCGCCACTACCGGAGGCATCGCCGGGCAAATCCCGGGCGTCATGGCGGTGGCGGCGGCCTCCCTCGGCCGCCGGGCCGCCGTTGGCCTCTCCCTGGAGATGTGGTTTGCCCCTCCTCTTGGCGGCGCAGATCCTCCCCATGGCGGCGCCTCTCTTGCCCCGACGGCGTGGCCATGGAGGCCCTCCCGCATAGGTGGTGCTGGCGGCGCCATCAACGGCGGTGCGACCTTGTGCTGTCCAGGTGGAGGCGGTGGCTTCGAAGGCTGGGCTTTCTTCTTCGCTGGAGGTGGTGGCCTGAGGTTGGTTTGGCGGATCTTGGAATCCGTCATCTAGTCCCGGCAGCGAGGCGGGGAGATCTAGGTGCCGGTGAAAACCGAGCCGTTGGCGGGCGATGGCGGTGTTAATACGTCGTTACCTTGATGAAGGTATCGCCGTGCAACTAGTGTCGACCTCAATCGTGATGCTCCGCAGGATATCCTAAGATCTTTGGGTCGGCCGATGGCGGCGATGCGGTGTCGCGTTCTCTCTTGGGAGCATCGTTGGTGGAGCAGCGCTGGAGTGCAGCGGCAGGAGGTGGAGCGGCTTCGTCTTGCACGGAGTCTTCGGTAGAGATGTCAAGTCATGTCTAGCCGCCAGGTGCTACGCTCAGTCATGCCTGGTTCGATAGGTGCTACGCACGATAGATCTTCCGGAGGTCTCTAGTTGCGTATGTTGGCGGGACCCAACGGCCCGCCAACAGCATGGTGCCGAGATGTGTCGGTGGCAATCACGCGTGCTTGGATGGATACACGCATGGCGGTGGCGCCGTCTGGCGTCATGGTGGCTTTGATGGCTAGCCTCGCAAGGTTAGTGCATTGATCTCTCTAGAAGTTAGGTATGCGAAAGAAGGCGGCAGTTAGGATTTTCCAGAGCATGTATGCTGGTATGCGCTGAGAATCTGCCGGATCGGTTATGCCACTTGCTTGTCATTGGACGACTTGTTGAGGCCTTCGGTTTTAGATGATGCGCGTTGATGGAATGTCGGGGATATTGGTCATGTTCATAGACACCCTTCATCAGGGTTGTAGGATTAGCGAGTTGTCGCTTGTTTTGGTGGGATTCGGTCTGATCTTTATAATCCCTTTTATAAGGGTTTTGAGAATAATCTAATAAAAAAGCTATATGCATCTCTTGGATGAAGAGTCCGGGGCGATCTTCCCCCATTTTAGAAAATGTACAGAAACCGGAGCTTGGTTAAAAGGAAAATTGCCAATAAAAGAAAAGGTAAACTCTTTGTTGTGCTTTTTTGTAAGCTCCAATATTTGGCCGGTCACCGTGAATACTGGTGAGATGGTGTCGGCAGTTATAAATGAAGAAAATAGGACAACATGAAGGTTGAAGAAAGAGTGTTTGGTTGATGGAGGGCCACAAGTCATGGCTTTTGACTTTGTAGTTGATCTGAATAATCTAGAACGCTTGATTTTCTTAAGCCAAAAAGGAGGGTGTGCTCCGTTTGACCTAAGTAGCACACACGCAGTACAAATAGTTGAGATAGTGGCTGGTTTCATTTCTGTCCACTACTCCCGTCTCACTTCTTCGAATTAGACTTTCGTCCCGCTTTATGAATAAAGCATATAGATGAGACCGCTGATGGGCCAGACAACACAACGCCCAAAGGAAAAGACTCAACACGATACAAGATGCTGGGAGTAGCAAACACACGCCCAAAGGAACAAAGAAGAAACAAAATGGAGACATAGACAGATCAACTAAACAAGGGAGATCCGCAACCGTTGCGTCCTCCAGAGGAGTACCACCACGCTCCTAGTACCAAGAAACACCTTCAAGAAGGGAAGCGCCGACGCTGCAGCCCGGACCAGAGACTGGTCCTAGGGTTTCCCCCGGCACGCAGAGGGAAGTGGATGATAGGTAGCCACGACGTCCTCCAGGAATAAATGGTGCCGCCCTCGGACGACACCGCGTCGGTGTCGGCGATCCGACAAGGATTTCTCCCGAAAACCCCATCCACAATCCTCGAGCAATCCGATGCAAAGGAGCCCCACGAGAACGAGGCCTCGACACCACCCAACCTGCCACCGCGAGCATGCGCCACTACGGCCGCGAAGCCGCCCTTGTCGTTTCACCGAGGTTACCATCATGAGGCCTACAAAGCGGAGGCGAGAAGTAGCTTGAATCAGGGCCAGTAGGACTACGGCAAGCGGGAGGGAACCACCTCCATCGTCAAAGACGATAGTCAACTGGTCACGGCGACAGACACACTAGTCCCCATTGCGTCCGGCCAGTCCTAGCAGGCCTGTAAAGCCCCCACGGGGGCACACCAGTCCCAACGGGGTCTAGACAGGCCCGGATCAAGCCCATAAATTCCGCCGCCATGATGCAACAAGCTGGCCGACATCACCACTAGCACCCGATCAGGCTACCTCGCCGCCACCTGCAGTATGTGCAGTGAACAGGAGACGGCCCGTCCGCTCGACCCAGATGGGGACCTACGGGCCCAGATCTGGGCCGCAGGGGCCCGGCCGGCGCCGTCCCACCACTGCTCGCCGCGGCCGCCCCGAGCTGCCCCGCAGGAAGCCAGCCACGCCGTTGTGCCGTCGCCTCCCAGCCGAAGATGGACCGCCATCGCCCTAGGATGCACCACCGCCATGGAATCGGGCCCCAACCCCAACACCACACCGCGGGGAGAGGAGGGCTGCCGCCACCGGCACCACCCGGGAGGAGCCCGGGGCCTCTACCTACGGTGGCGGTGGGGCCACTACTACCAAACAAGCCCTAAGAGGGGCACCGTCAGACCACGGGCTTGCAATGAGGGGGAGACATACCTGCTCCTTGCCCTCTAGGTTGATGCTGATGGCGTCGTCCTTGCTTGTTGAATACTTGTCCTTCTCCGCCGCCAGGTTCACCTCCTCCTCTGATGCCGTCTTCTTTCCACCCTCCAGCGCCACGTACGTGTTCTACCGCTACCTCTACCGAGCTCGACATCTTGCTTGGCAGGTGACGATGCCTATGGCACCGAGTCCGAGGTCGAAGCGGCGCAGCCGGGATACAGACATACGGTAGGGCGTGGGCGACAAAGGGATATGGCGCGACTAACGGGGAACTAGGCGGCGGCAAATCTACGTGCTACGTCTGCAGGGAGCTGAAACGGGCCGAGCGGGCTAAGTGGACCTATCTGTGAAGCCCGTCTAAATTACGTGGACCATCGACGACGCCGTTAGACCATTTAGACGGGCCCTGCCAAACATCTAGCTTTCGCTGATTGGCCTCGTTAACCTTGCAGAAAATAGTTTAGACCGTGGTCAAGGAGTCAACGAGCTTTCTGTTGTCTCGTGCCACTTTAGACCGTGATCGAGAAAATATGTTGTATGCACATGCACATGTAAGAGAGTTCAGAAGCATCTCGACTCAGTCATGATCCAAAGCTCAGGCTAGCGAGGACGACGCAACCCGACCCGACCCGGATGGTTGTTCTGAAAGACTACAGTAGCTGCATAATGTATTACTCCAGCACAAATTTTCTTGTAATTTTCCTCGTGTCCTCTAGATAATCCCCATTGTCGGTTAATTCCTTTGGAAAAAAAAGGCCGGGTGCTGTCTGCAGTGAGAGAGACATGTCAGTTTCCTATGAGCAAGAAGACATTCGTCTTGTAATTTGCACTAGGTTCCTTGAAAAAAAAGTACACGAAGGCTAAGACAGCCAAATTGAGGTTTGTTCGCAGCAGTTGCGTCCTGCTCCGAACTTACAATGCCCCTCTCAAGATGTACAAGAATAAAACATGGAGGCTAAAGCGAGCTAGTGTCGATGTTCTGTGCTCGCATTTTCTGCTCCTCGACAAAGGTGATTAGCTGCTGCCATGTTTTGCCCGCTACGGTTGGAAAATATGACAACATGAAAGCGGGAGACGGAGTATGTTGTTATTCTCTGGTCCTCAGGTCTTGGCTTTCTTCACTGTAGTGGATCTAAACTACGTAGAATACTTGGTTTTCCTAATCAAAACTGAGGGCCTGCCTCTCTTGATCTTCGATAGAACCCTGACACGGTAAAAATAGTCGAGGCAGGGACTCATTCCCACAAAGTTCAATACACCCTTGTCGCTCCCAATCTAAAATTTCCAATGCATCCCATTTTTAGAAATACCGGTAGCACTAGACGTCCTCATCAATCACTATCTCCCATTCTTTTGTTTCACAATCTACTAACGAGAGGCCAAACTGTACAATGTGGAATGTTAATTTTGCTACCTATAGGCCGGGCGTATAATATATAGTATGTACATAGAGCTTGCTAGACCAGGACTTTTCACTAACTGGTTATCCTATTGTTTACTATGGGAGTCCTATACTTCATGGAGAATTAATCCCATGCTTATTAAGAGTACTATATGACCTACCTATCTTGTTCCAGCAATGCAATTGTTAGGAATAGACAAGTTATATTCCTCTGGGGGCCAAAGGCCACAATACATTAGTACAGGTACATAACAAATATGCAGGAAGCCCCCTAACATATGGGGGAAATACAATATACAGATATATATACATCTAACACCCCCCCCCCCCCCTCAAACTCATGGTGGATCCACAACACTGAGTTTGGAGAGTAAGAAATCATGCTGCGCTCTGGTCTGTACCTTCATGAAGAAATCCGCCAACTGTAAATCTGAAGGCACATACTGAAGCGCAACAACCTGAACCTGCACCTGAGCATGTGTATAGAAAGCATCAACACCAATATGCTGGATAAGCTCATGCTTGACCGGATCACGTGCAACACTAATAGCACCTGTACTGTCAGACAAAACCAGACTGGGTGTTGTAATAGAGACCCCAAAATCCGCAAGTAACCACCGTAACCAGGTCACCTCAGCAGTCAACCAGGCCATAGCACACAACTCAGCCTCAACACTTGAACGGGAAACTGCTGTTTGTTTCTTCGTCTTCCAAGCAATGAGCGAACCACCAAGAAACACACAGTAAGCAGAAAGTGAATGGCTAGTTGTGGCATCCCGCAAAACCACTACTAGAAAACCGCGTTGAATTTGTGCATTGCATCGTCATCATCATATGTTGTTTGTCTAAAACTATTTCGCAAAGCCTGTTTTTGTTTTCTAAAACGCCCCGTCTTGTTTTTAAATCCAAACCCGGGTCGCCGGAATATTTTGTTGTCTAAAAACTATTTGCAAAAGTTCATCGCAAGTTAAATAAAATTATTATATTATTTTTAGTGGGGGCAGTCGAACGGGCCGATTCGACCCGAACGACCACCCCCAGTCCAAACAAAACGGTCCGTCTAAAATACCTAAGCTACCAGCCCTAGTCTACCCACACCCCCTCCACATCACCCACCCAATAGCAACCTGCCACCTCCCCTTCTTCCCTCCCCCTAGCCTACCAGACGTCGCCGCCTTCTCCTTCTGCACGCAGGAACCTCGGTCCCCGGCCCAGCGCGTATGGCTCGTGTCTGTTGTTGGTGCTCAGTCATCGGCCCATGTTGGGTTGGAGTGGGACATGGCGATGGTGTAGATGTCCGCCTTCAATTGAGACGGGCTCGCCAAGTTCGCCACCGACCACGACGCCAAGGATTCCACCGTGGAGCACCAAGCTCTCCTTCCTGGACCCGACGCCACGACAAGATCTCCCTCACGGATTCGGCGACCGAACCCGATAACCGCCAAGTTCGCCAAGACCCGTTCCCGGATTCCGATTGTCGAGTCGAGCCCGTGGAACCCCGAAACCTCCCCAAGATCTACGCTGCGGAACAACAAGACCGTTGGAGGGGAATCGACAAGATCTACCGCCGGACGACAAGTTCTTCATCCCGAACGCCATGACCGTCGACATGACCCGAAGACCACGGAACGCCAAGATCTACCCCGATCCGAAGACCCTAACCCCGACCCGAGAACGATCCCGTCGAGACCGATCCCGTCGAACCCTGGACCCTGAGACCGAACCCCGGAACCCCCAAGTTCGCCGAACCCTAATGTGTGTGACCCCTTTTCCCGAACCCTATTTTATAATATATTACAACTTGTCGCATAATAATTGTCTTGCATGCATACATTCATGTGGTTTGGGGGCCTTATGCCGATTCACCTTATAATCAAATATGGGGCCCATATGCGGGCAAATCTAGTCTCATATTGGCCTCATTTAAACTTGTGTAGCGAACCGGTACCATATCTTGCCATGTTAATACAACATTTATTTTGCGGGGTAGATATATAACATGAACCATCTAATTAATTGTCGGGACCCCGGTTCCGCTTAATATGACCTAATTGCACCGCACCTTTGCCATGCCATACATCATACATGCATCATGCCGATCTTCTGCCGTTGTATTAAATATTGCATCCGGTGTTTCTTCTAGTGTTTTGCTTCTTCACGGACTAGGCCGATGAGTTGATGCGAGTGTCGACCCGATCTTCGGATGAACCTTCGACAATGTTTTCAGGCGAGCATCTCCCCCTTTCTACCTATCTTACTTTTATAGTATTTACTCCCTCCTATTGATCTATTGTTATCTGTGTTGCGATGCTTTAGTTTCTGTACCTGTGATATACCGTGCAGCCCTATATTTGCCATGGCCACCTCCTATTACCTGTTGATTGGTAGATAGTTGGACTTGCGCGTCGTAGTCGCTTGCTCAAGTGCTGTTGCGTGTCGTCAAGTGCCACAGTTGTTGATGTATCGCCGCATATTGATGTTGGAGATGATCCTGGCTTTACTTACCGTTCACTTTAATTCATGTTTAATAACTAAAATTGAAGTAAGCAGAGGCATCGGTGGGTGATAGATAATATTTGGTTTCCGAACGCCCACTTGTGTCCCGTAGGACCCCGAGTACTTGATACCTGTTCCTTGATTTATCGCGCTATCCACATCCGGGAGGTATATGGGACCCCCTGAGCCAGAGCTTGATTCAGTCTTATTTCTTGGGGCCACAAACTAGTTTGAGGTTTTATTTACGATCCTGTACTTATGCCATGTTTTACTGCTTTATTTACGATTGTGCGATGGATAGCACACTGTACTGTTTAGGAATTGTGACCCGTTTTCGCGGTATCGACACCCCGAGTTTTCGGGTTCCCAGTCGCTTACAGTCGGCCCCACAAACCTCGGGTCCGTCTCGAAGCTAGCTTACTTCGTTGCGGGTAAGACTCCAAGGGGTGGCCCCCTGAAATATTTCTAAATCCTGTGATTGCTTTGTCGTGAAGGCCTCGTTGGGTTTTGATTTGGTTTTTCCGAGGTTGATCGAGTGTGTGTTGCTATTGGTGCACCCCGGCCGGGTAAAACTTTCTGAAAGCCGTGTCCGCGGTTATGGACGACTTGGAGCACAGTATCTCGACCATAGACAAGCATAACTAAAGTTTATTGCTATAAATTGACTTTATAATGACTAGTAATCAGCTTCACTATAATGGAATGGCTAAGTAATACTGCCCACAATTGCTTGTTTGAGATGTCGCTTGCGACCATTGTATCTGACTAGTAAGTACTGCAACTACAACGAAATGGCTAAATAAAAGTATCAACAACTGCTGGGTTTTGGGTTTATCTCACGCTATCTGTATCTGATTAGTAATTGTCGCAACTATAACGGAATGGTTAACTAAAATGACCCACTGCTTATTTCATCAGGACGACTATCTTTAATTGACTAGTAATTGCTGCAACAATAACCGAATAAATAAAACTGCCAACTGTGTGAGTTTCTCGGTTGACTTCCTCGATCGGTGTCGAGGGGGAAACACCAGGATGGGTTTGTTTGGTGTTAGTATCAGTCTGGTTCCGAATAGGTCTTTCTTACCCCTCTCTGATAGTCGCCAGTTGTATCGAGTCTCTATAGGTTGTTTAGTGCATGCTGCCGCTGCCGCTTCAGTCCACCATACCTATGTAGGCGAGGACCGCCGAATTCTAGTCTCGCCGTGTACTGGCCTCAGTACTGACGCTCCTCTTTTTCCTTTGCCCTTTTGTCGGCACCCCTTTTGTTTAAGCAGTTTTGAGATCGACGTCGTTAGCAGGGTTACCCTTCCGGCTTGGCCTGGGCAGGGTTATGGACGCCATTGGTTATTCTTCAGGGCTCTTAGCCCCATTTGCATCTTGTCCGTAGTCGGACGCCGTATCATTTTCAAGGTGATTTGGATCTTTGTATATTGTATCTGTATTCTTGACTCTTTGAGTCGCTGTTGTATATATATCTGTTCTGTGGGTCCCATCGAGGAATGTTGTGTAATGTTATTACTTCGTTTTCCACCCGCACGAAAGTGCCTGGTGGGCACCTTTGAATCGTTTCTATGCGGGTTTGGCGGGTTTCTCTCAAACTTGCATAGGTTCGATTCTGAGGGTGTTACAGAGTGGTATCAGAGCTCAGCAGTTGCGATACCCCACAAGTCCAGCCTGTAGGATAACCTAGCTAACGGCCGAGGTAGAGTGTCAAAACTATTTTTGAAAATCGGTTGGATAGTTCTGGTTAGGTCTGATTTTACTTCTTACCCTCTGCTATTCTCCTCTTATCTCTACGTGTTTTGAATCCGCTCTCGTCTATTTCTTTGAGTCCAGGAATTCTCGTGGTTGGGTTTCCGTCGTACCTTCAGGGTTTCGCTTCCTCCTTTGGTAACGGTGTTGCTACGTCTGGTCTTCATGCTATCCGAGGAACCCTTCGTCTGTGGAACCATCATTTGTTCTTTGTTTGTGCCTCCCGGTGTTTCCGACGCGACGACATCATCCACGCCAGATCCGATGCAGAGTCTGCATCCCTCCTTTGTTCCGAACCTCGCTTGTCGAGATCTTCATTCTAGTTCCGAGAGTTGGTTGCATAATCCGCCTATTCGTGTGCAGAGTAATGGTTTGGGTGCGCGATGGACTGATCACCATCCGACTACTCTTATCATTCGCTCTTGTACATCGAATCAGTGGATCCAGCAGTTTTACTCCGTCCATGGAAGCTAGAGGTGGCTTTATTTGTTGATACCTCTACCTTCGACCTTTTGTTCCGGAGTGTTCTCTCGACGATCAGGGACAACGACCTCTTGTTAGTGGTGTCGCGAGGATCTACACGAAGCGAGAAGACGCAGATCGCCGACCTTCCTTCCGGTACCATGAGGCGGATCTCGAGGGCGAGATCCATTGTTAGTGGTGTCGAATTGTGGCATCCCGCAAAACCACTACTAGAAAATCGCGTTGAATTTGTGCATTGCATCGTCATCATCATATGTTGTTTGTCTAAAACTATTTCGCAAAGCCTGTTTTTGTTTTCTAAAATGCCCCGTCTTGTTTTTAAATCCAAACCCGGGTCGCCGGAATATTTTGTTGTCTAAAAACTATTTGCAAAAGTTCATCGCAAGTTAAATAAAATTATTATATTATTTTTAGTGGGGGCAGTCGAACGGGCCGATTCGACCCGAACGACCACCCCCAGTCCAAACAAAACGGTCCGTCTAAAATACCTAAGCTACCAGCCCTAGTCTACCCACACCCCCTCCACATCACCCACCCAATAGCAACCTGCCACCTCCCCTTCTTCCCTCCCCCTAGCCTACCAGACGTCGCCGCCTTCTCCTTCTGCACGCAGGAACCTCGGTCCCCGGCCCAGCGCGTATGGCTCGTGTCTGTTGTTGGTGCTCAGTCATCGGCCCATGTTGGGTTGGAGTGGGACATGGCGATGGTGTAGATGTCCGCCTTCAATTGAGACGGGCTCGCCAAGTTCGCCAAGTTCGCCACCGACCACGACGCCAAGGATTCCACCGTGGAGCACCAAGCTCTCCTTCCTGGACCCGACGCCACGACAAGATCTCCCTCACGGATTCGGCGACCGAACCCGATAACCGCCAAGTTCGCCAAGACCCGTTCCCGGATTCCGATTGTCGAGTCGAGCCCGTGGAACCCCGAAACCTCCCCAAGATCTACGCTGCGGAACAACAAGACCGTTGGAGGGGAATCGACAAGATCTACCGCCGGACGACAAGTTCTTCATCCCGAACGCCATGACCGTCGACATGACCCGAAGACCACGGAACGCCAAGATCTACCCCGATCCGAAGACCCTAACCCCGACCCGAGAACGATCCCGTCGAGACCGATCCCGTCGAACCCTGGACCCTGAGACCGAACCCCGGAACCCCCAAGTTCGCCGAACCCTAATGTGTGTGACCCCTTTTCCCGAACCCTATTTTATAATATATTACAACTTGTCGCATAATAATTGTCTTGCATGCATACATTCATGTGGTTTGGGGGCCTTATGCCGATTCACCTTATAATCAAATATGGGGCCCATATGCGGGCAAATCTAGTCTCATATTGGCCTCATTTAAACTTGTGTAGCGAACCGGTACCATATCTTGCCATGTTAATACAACATTTAATTTGCGGGGTAGATATATAACATGAACCATTTAATTAATTGTCGGGACCCCGGTTCCGCTTAATATGACCTAATTGCACCGCACCTTTGCCATGCCATACATCATACATGCATCATGCCGATCTTCTGCCGTTGTATTAAATATTGCATCCGGTGTTTCTTCTAGTGTTTTGCTTCTTCACGGACTAGGCCGATGAGTTGATGCGAGTGTCGACCCGATCTTCGGATGAACCTTCGACAATGTTTTCAGGCGAGCATCTCCCCCTTTCTACCTATCTTACTTTTATAGTATTTATTCCCTCCTGTTGATCTATTGCTATCTGTGTTGCGATGCTTTAGTTTCCGTACCTGTGATATACCGTGCAGCCCTATATTTGCCATGGCCACCTCCTATTACCTGTTGATTGGTAGATAGTTGGACTTGCGCGTCGTAGTCGCTTGCTCAAGTGCTGTTGCGTGTCGTCAAGTGCCACAGTTGTTGATGTATCGCTGCATATTGATGTTGGAGATGATCCTGGCTTTACTTACCGTTCACTTTAATTCCTGTTTAATAACTAAAATTGAAGTAAGCAGAGGCATCGGTGGGTGATAGATAATATTTGGTTTCCGAACGCCCACTTGTGTCCCGTAGGACCCCGAGTACTTGATACCTGTTCCTTGATTTATCGCGCTATCCACATCCGGGAGGTATATGGGACCCCCCTGAGCCAGAGCTTGATTCAGTCTTATTTCTTGGGGCCACAAACTAGTTTGAGGTTTTATTTACGATCCTGTACTTATGCCATGTTTTACTGCTTTATTTACGATTGTGCGATGGATAGCACACTGTACTGTTTAGGAATTGTGACCCGTTTTCGCGGTATCGACACCCCGAGTTTTCGGGTTCCCAGTCGCTTACAGCCGGCCCCACAAACCTCGGGTCCGTCTCGAAGCTAGCTTACTTCGTTGCGGGTAAGACTCCAAGGGGTGGCCCCCTGAAATATTTCTGAATCCTGTGATTGCTTTGTCGTGAAGGCCTCGTTGGGTTTTGATTTGGTTTTTCCGAGGTTGATCGAGTGTGTGTTGCTATTGGTGCACCCCGGCCGGGTAAAACTTTCTGAAAGCCGTGTCCGCGGTTATGGACGACTTGGAGCACAGTATCTCGACCATAGACAAGCATAACTAAAGTTTATTGCTATAAATTGACTTTATAATGACTAGTAATCAGCTTCACTATAATGGAATGGCTAAGTAATACTGCCCACAATTGCTTGTTTGAGATGTCGCTTGCGACCATTGTATCTGACTAGTAAGTACTGCAACTACAACGAAATGGCTAAATAAAAGTATCAACAACTGCTGGGTTTTGGGTTTATCTCACGCTATCTGTATCTGATTAGTAATTGTCGCAACTATAACGGAATGGTTAACTAAAATGACCCACTGCTTATTTCATCAGGACGACTATCTTTAATTGACTAGTAATTGCTGCAACAATAACCGAATAAATAAAACTGCCAACTGTGTGAGTTTCTCGGTTGACTTCCTCGATCGGTGTCGAGGGGGAAACACCAGGATGGGTTTGTTTGGTGTTAGTATCAGTCTGGTTCCGAATAGGTCTTTCTTACCCCTCTCTGATAGTCGCCAGTTGTATCGAGTCTCTATAGGTTGTTTAGTGCATGCTGCCGCTGCCGCTTCAGTCCACCATACCTATGTAGGCGAGGACCGCCGAATTCTAGTCTCGCCGTGTACTGGCCTCAGTACTGACGCTCCTCTTTTTCCTTTGCCCTTTTGTCGGCACCCCTTTTGTTTAAGCAGGTTTGAGATCGACGTCGTTAGCAGGGTTACCCTTCCGGCTTGGCCTGGGCAGGGTTATGGACGCCATTGGTTATTCTTCAGGGCTCTTAGCCCCATTTGCATCTTGTCCGTAGTCGGACGCCGTATCATTTTCAAGGTGATTTGGATCTTTGTATATTGTATCTGTATTCTTGACTCTTTGAGTCGCTGTTGTATATATATCTGTTCTGTGGGTCCCATCGAGGACTGTTGTGTAATGTTATTACTTCGTTTTCCACACGCACGAAAGTGCCTGGTGGGCACCTTTGAATCGTTTCTATGCGGGTTTGGCGGGTTTCGCTCAAACTTGCATAGGTTCGATTCTGAGGGTGTTACACTAGTGCAATCCACTTATACACTTCAACACCCCCTCTCACGTGTGACGAGGAGAAGTCAACACGTGCAACCGAAAGAGAGCGACGGCGCGCGAAACTCACGTATGACTCAAGAGGCCTATACGTGGACACAGAGGGGTCAACAGCAATTTTAGGATAAATTGCAAAAGCCAGAACTTGAACTCGAGACCTTAGGCTCTGATACCATGTCAAGCTTCATGCACTAGCCAACGCAACCAAAAGTCCGAACTGATGGAAAAGGCGTGCCTGGTTTCAGCGCTTTGCTTCTGTAGTGACTGCTGCTGGTTTCTCCTCTAGTGCTCATGATCCAGCGCTATTTATTCACACTTCTCCTCGTGGACGCACTCTTCTTCTTCTCTATGTTGATGATATGATCATTACTGGTGATGATCCTGAGTATATCGCCTTTGTTCAGGCTCGTCTTTGTGATCAGTTTCTTATGACTGATCTTGGTCCTCTTCGGTACTTTCTTGGGATTGAGGTTTCCTCCACTTCTGATGGCTTTTACATCTCTCAGGAAAAGTATATTCAGGATCTTCTTCCCCCTGATGTCTCTTCTTCGACACCGTCCTCCTCTGCTCCGTCTAGTTCTCCTAGTTCTCCTCGTTCTCCAGAGTCTTCCTCTACTATTCCCTCTTCTTCATCGTCGTCTCCCGCGTCGTCTTCCTCTGATGATCTTCCCTCTATTCGTCTTGTTCGTCAGCGTTGTGCCCCCAACCGTTACTCTCGATCCGAAGGATCACTCGCCCATGTAGCATCCGAATAGCACTGGAGCTGGAGGGAGCTGGAACACGGAAAGAAAAGGCGATGAGTAATCGTACCACGAAGATAACGAAGAACACGAAGAAGATGACTATAGTGAACAGTGGTAGGAGCAGAAACAAACTGACTCAGAATATGAACAGGACAAGAGATGTCAGGACGAGTGTCAGCAAGATAAACAAGACTCCCGACAAGATGACGATAACGCATCGGATCAGGAAGAGGATCACCATCAGTAGGTTGAAGCTTAACATTAAGATCCATAGGGGTCTCAACAGTGCGCTCATCCCCAAGAGCAGCACGAGCAAGAAGATCCTGAATATACTTTTCCTGGGAGATGTAAAAGCCATCAGAAGTGGAGGAAACCTCAATCCGAAGAAAGTATCGAAGAGGACCAAGATCAGTCATAAGAAACTGATCACGAAGACGAGCCTTAACAAAGGCAATATACTCAGAATCATCACCAGTAATGATGATATCATCAACATAGAGAAGAAGAAGAGTGCGTCCACGAGGAGAAGTGTGAACAAACAACGCTGGATCATGAGCACTAGGGGAGAAACCAGCAACAGTCACTACAGAAGCAAAGCGCTCAAACCAGGCATGAGGGGCCTGTTTGAGGCCATAGAGAGAACGTCGAAGACGACAAACCATCCCCTCGGGAACAGAATACCCAGGAGGAGGTTGCATATAAACCTCCTCACTCAACTCACCATTGAGAAAGGCGTTCTGGACATCAAGCTGGGACACAGACCAGTGACGAACAGAAGCAACAGCAAGAAGAGTATGCACAGTGGTCATATGAGCCACAGGAGCAAAGGTCTCATCATAGTCACGACCATGCTCCTGCTGAAAACCACGAGCCACAAGACGCGCTTTATAGCGCTCAAGAGATCCATCAGAGCGAGTCTTAATCTTATAGACCCACTTACACGTGATAGGACGAACACCAGGAGGGGGACAAACAAGATCCCAGGTGCCAGTGCGCTCAAGCGCAGCAATCTCCTCAGCCATGGCCAGCTGCCATTCAGGATGATGCTCAGCATCCCGATAAGAAGTCGGCTCGGAGGCAGCAAAAAGACCATACTGACTGGGAGAGTAACGGTTGGGGGCACGACGCTGACGAACATGACGAGTAGAGGGAAGCTCATCAGAGGAAGACGACTCAGGAGACGACGATGAAGAAGAAGGTATAGCAGGGAAGACTCCGAAGAACGAGGAGAACTAGACGAAGCAGAGGCGGACGGTGGCGAAGAAGAGACATCAGGGGGAGGAGATCCTAAAGAAGACACAATAGGAGTAGAAGGAGGTGTGTCAGGAAAGAGAAGAAAAGAGATATCTTCCACCGGGTAGGTACCAGCGGTGGGACGAGGATATAAAGGACGCGTCTCATCAAAAGTAACATCATGAGAGATACGCATCCGACGACCAACGGGGTCCCAACCGTGATAGCCCTTATGCTCATCACTGTATCCAAGGAAGACACACTCAACAGATTGAGCAGTCAGTTTGGTGCGTTCGCGAGGAGCAAGGAGAACATAGCAAACACAACCAAACAAACGAAGCATGGAGTAGTCTAGAGACTGTCCAGATAGGCGCTCAAGAGGGATACCACCCTGCAGAGCAGCAGAAGGCTGAATATTGATGAGGTAAGCCGACGTAGCGACAACCTCAGCCCAGAAATACGGCGGGAGAGAAGAAGAAATCATCATAGCACGAGTGGTCTCAAGAAGATGGCGATGCTTACGCTCAGCAACGCCATTCTGGGCATGTGCACCAGGATAGGAGAACTGAGCAAGGGTGCCCTGCTCAGCAAGAACACCTCGCAACATCTGGGAGATATACTACCGGCAGAATCAGCATGAAAAACATGGATGGGGGTAGAATACTGAGTACGGACCATGGCCACAAAACACTAATATATGGAAAGCACTTCACTGCGAGAGCGCATAAAATACAACCAAGTGTACCGAGAAAAATCATCGATGAATAAAATATAGTAGCGATGGCCCCCTTTCGAAGCGAAAGGAGCCGAACCCCAAACATCAGAATGAACTAAATCAAAAGGTCGCTGAGATACAGACGCGCTAGTAGGATAGGGAAGCTGAATCTGTTTACCAACCTACAGCCCTGACAATGCAAAGACCCATCTCCTGAGACAGACCCCAGAAGACCACGATGAACTAATGACGACAGGCGAGAGTCACAGAGGTGACCAAGACGATGATGCCACTGCTGAAAGGAGCTGGTAGTAGAGGCGACAACCGGAGAAGAACTGGCAGATGAAGTGGTAGCGGAAGGAACACGAAGACAGTCTAACTCCCAAAGTCCTGAAGAGTCACGGCTGCGAGGGCCAGCTCCAACCAGGGCCTGTGTGCGACGGTCCAGGATAACACAAGAATCAGCATGAAGAATGACGCGACAACCAGAGTCGGTAAGCTCGCTAGCAGAGAACAGATTCATCTTAAGAAGAGGGACATGAGAAATATCAGGAACAAAAAAAGAAGAAGTAGAAAGGGTGCCCCGACTAGAAACAGGAAGAGAGGTACCATCAGCCGTAAAAACACGTACATGAGAAGGGAGAGAACGAAGAGCGGACAGAAAAGAAGACTCAGAGGTCATATGAAAAGAAGCTCCAGAATCCAGATACCACGGAGACGTACCTGACTGTGTAGAAGGTGGTGGTCGCACAGTGCCTGAAGAGTCAGTCACAGAACCAGTAGTGCCCGTCGAAGAAGAGCCTGTAGCAGCAAGCAGACCGCGAAGACTCCTGATAATGTCCTGATCAGAGAGAGCAACTGCTGAAGACCCGGAAGGAGCCGACTGCCCACGAGCCTGGTGCTGCTGACGTAAACTGGGGTCCCGTGTATAACAGGTGGCCCAAGTGTGGCCATCCCTGTTGCAGTAAGAGCAATGACGAAGAGAACCACGGCGACCCTGACCACGAGCCTGCTGGTGCTGACTCTGACCCTGAGGCTGCTGGTGCTGAAGCCCTGACCCTGACCCTGACCTGGAGGAGTAGGGAGAATCGATGGCGGCGGCACAGGGGACCACGGCTGAGTCGAGGGAGCATACGACAGAGGAGCACACGAGTAGGAAGCACAGACGGAACCGCAAGAAGACCAGCACTACGGAGACAGGTCTCCTCAGCCCGAAGCTCAGACAACACCTCAGAGAGCGGAACACGACCACGAGCATTCAGCTGAGCACGCCGGGGCTCAAACTCCTGGCAAAGCCGAGACAGAAACTCATAGATGCGGTGAAACTCCAAATCCGAGCGCACAATTTGGCAGCACGAGCATGTGCCACAAACAGCAGTACGAAGAGAATCAAGCTGGCGCCAAATAGCAGCACTCTGAGTATAGAACTCATCAATAGTGGAATCACCCTGCTGAAGAGCATGCTCCTGGCGAACCACGGACAGGTAAAGAGCATCCCCAGACGGCTGATATCGCTGACGAAGATGTGCCCACTGAGCGGCAACGGTAGGGAGACTCATGAACTCGGAAGCATACTGGGGCAGAACACTGGAGGTGAGAACAGCAGCAGCACGAGCATCCTCATCGACCCACTGAGTGTAGGCCGTCAGAGCATGGCGATAGGTCTCGAGATCAGCAGAGTACTGTTTGAACTTCAGGTCATAAGCAGCAACAGCACTATCATCGGCACTCTGAGCAGCATCCTTGGCCTCCTGAGAAGCATCAGCACCGAGAACAATCGGCGTCGGCGGAAGAGGAGCCACAGGAGCAGGAGGACACGGCGGACATGAGACCTCGCCGGAGAGCACACCCCAAAGACGGAGACCGCGCATGTGAACGCGCATGAAGGCAGCGAAATCAGGATAATTCGCGCCATCGAAGATCACCGGGCAGCGAGGAATCGCAACATAGCCCGATGCAGAAGACATATCTCACTTTTTTTTGGCTCTCAGATGTAAACGGGTACCGTCGAAAACCAACTGTCGAAAAACAACTGCCAGGGCATGACGCAGGCGGGCGTCAGGCAGGAGACGGCGGGGCCGGAGCGTTGGAGGCAGAGGACAGCCCACACGCGCAGGAGCGGATCGGTGGGTGCACCAGGAAGTGGAGATGCCCAATCAAGGAAGGTGGGGCCCGATCGGCAGTGGGTGTGTGGGTGAATCAACAGGTGTAAAACAGCAGGAGGCTTGCGCGTGTATGTGTGTATGTGTTCTGGACGGAGGAGCACCTGGCGGTACGGCTTGCAGAAGGCTTTGAGTTGCCCAATCAAGGAAGGTGGGGCCCGATCGGCAGTGGGTGTGTGGGTAAATCAACAGGTGTAAAACAGCAGGAGGCTTGCACGTGTATGTGTGTATGTGTTCTGGACGGAGGAGCACCTGGCGGTACGGCTTGCAGACGGGCGGTACGCGATGGCAGGAGGGCCCGGCCAATCAGGGACGGACGGACGGCAGAGGTAACACGACCGTGGCGCTGAACGGGATTGGGAGGAGGACCACGGTGGCCAGAACGGGAACCGGCGGTGGCCAGGGCGAGCTGACGGCGGCGGCGCAATTACGAGCAGAGTACCGGTGCGCAAAGGAACCCTAAAACCGGCTCTGATACCATGTTAGGAATAGACAAGTTATATTCCTCCGGGGGCCAAAGGCCACAATACATAGTACAGGTATATAACAAATATGCAGGAAGCCCCCTAACATATGGGGGAAATACAATATCCAGATATATACATCTAACAGCAATGAGTCGATATGTGACACCTGCCGGCAAGAGAATTGAATCGGCCATGGATAGTGCAGAACACGTGCGCAAACTGCAACTAGCCCAATGTCTTGTGTACTTGTTTGTTGGCCACATGGCTCAGAATGTGCAATAATGTTTTTCTGATGAAAAGGTTTCCCTTGAGTTTCAATAGTAATAGGAACCAAATCTACATTGTTTTAGTAGCACAACACATGCTCGCCAACATACTGTCAATGTGGAGTCTGAATAAGAGGACATCGAATGAGTCTTACAAGCCAAAGCACAACAGAACATGTATGGTCTTACAAGTTACAACCATACTAGATTTAGGGGCTCTCTCACGGACTTACGTACTTGTAAACGTTTTAAAAAACACTAGTTGGGGGAGCAAACAATTATAGTGTTACATCTATGATTGGTTACATCTCAGGCTAAAGAACTTGCACTACAGGATGCGCTTGCTTGGTATGCCGAGGGCTTATTGCCATCGGCGTAGCTAGGAACGGATGCCCTCGGCGTACCGTCCTCGGCGGACCTCTCCCTCGGTGGAGCAGGCGCGCCCGTCGGCGTAGGACAAGACCGTCGGCGTAGGCCAACGCCGACGGCCCGTCGGCGCCCGTCGGCGTAGAGACCGTCGGCGAACGTCGACAGCGCCGTCACACGGCCAGTTAACGGAGCGTCCGCTACGCCGATGGCCTCCCCCTCGGCGTACGCTAGCCACATGGAGGCAGCGGGGCGGCCTGGCGCAGCTGCTACGCCGACGGCCTCCCCCTCGGCATACGCTCGCCACGTGGAGGCAGCGGGGCGGCCTGGCGCAGCTGCTAAGCCGACGGCCTCCCCCTCGGCGTACGCTCGCCACGTGTAAGCAGCTGGGGGACCTGGCAGCAGCGGGCTGGTCCTACGCCGACGGCCTTGCCCTCGGCGTAGCCGTGACCATTTGGTCACGCGTCCCTTATACGCCGACGGCAAGCAGTCGGCGTAGGACCAGCCCCAGTTTTTTTTTGTTTCACAGCTCACAGCATTCTCATATTAAACCCTAAACCTTGCTCATATTCAGCTCACAGCATGCTCACAGAAGCTCACAGCTCACAGCAGTTGATATTAAACATTGTTCATATCACACATGCTCATATTAAACATTGTTCATATCACACATGCTCATATCACACATTGTTCATACATCGTTCATACATCATCCATACATCGTTCATATATCATCACACATCCCTACAACTCTGGAGGAGAGGGGGTGTACCCGAGATCTCCCCTGGTGAAAAGTGGCGACCTCTGGCGAGGGTTGTGTCCAGTAGAAGCAGCAGAAGAGCCACCTGGCGAGGGAGTAGAAGTGTGAAGCTCGGGAGAACCACCTGCAGAATGGCCAGAAGATGGACCATTGTCATGAAGCGGTGTGATCTGACGCCCATCCGGCGAGGCGTGGCCAAAGTGTCGGTTCCCAGAAGATCCCGTTCCCTACATGTTGCCTACATGTTAGCAACTTGCGAGGCAAAGTAAAGCGATAACCAGTGGGTTAGCAAAGAACTTACCGGTGTCGATGCGTAGTAGGTCCTAGCGAAGCTGTCCTTCGATGGCAAAAATGGCGCCGGCCCTGGCATGGGAGGCACGGGCCCTAAATCTCTATTCTGGCCAGTTTGAATATTCACCAACATGGCCTGAAAGATATTTTAGATGTCAGGCCGTAGTACAACAAACGGGGGGAAGTGGGACTTGTATCTTTTGCAAAAATAAAGGTTCGGACTTACATTTATGTATTGCATGTAGATCGCATTCGCCTCCTGATGCTGCCGAAAGGCCACCTGATATTCCTCATGAGCAGCATCGTAGGCCGCATCTAACTCAGGCTACAATTTCAAATACAAGGAATCTCGTCAGTGGTTAGCCATGCAGGAACAAAAGTCATAAAGATGATGAAAACGAGAAAAACTTACATCCTCTCTGGATCGATAAGGCTGGCCACGAGGCGGGATAGGGGGGGCCGTCGGCGGGGTAGGTAGCCTTGAGACGGCTGAAGCTCGTGCTGAGGGTAAGCTTGACCTTCTTATTCAGTACCTTGAGGCGTCCATGCTGCAATCCGTGCCCCGACAGGACCAACGACTCCTCGTCGATCTCCGCGTGAATGGGGTCATCCACATGGGGGTGACGAGCCTTCACCATCGTGCTGTAGTTCCCCAAGTCGTTTTGGGCAGTGCCGAAGTACACGGGCAACGAGGGTTGAGGCTCCGTGTAATTGGGCTTCTTTCGCCGCATCATCTCATAGACGGCGACGTCATGAATCACCTCCCCGGGTTGTGCCTTGGCCACCTGCATCGCGAAAAGATATATTATGCATATGAAGTACAAACATGACGAGAAATACACGCAGGTCATTCCATGTATATACGTACCACCTTCCCCTTGAAGCGGTCAAAGTTGCGGTTTCCCGCGCAGTGTGTTCCACCATCACCTCGGTTATCCGCGTTCTGCCTCGACAAGGCTGCAAACTCCTCATCTTCTCTGAGCCACCTCGTCCTAACCAGATCCTCCCATGTGAGTCGATGCGGCTCGGCCCAATCGGGGATAACCTGAAAATGCAATACTCAACTCCAGACAATGCAATGGCAACTTAGAAGCAATGTAGAATCTCATTGACATTTTACTCACCGACATGTACTATTCTGGTGTCATCGAGTACTCAGGATTAGGGTTCCTACCAACAATGTCTTCCTTCCTGACCCTCACGCCCCTGTCAGCCCAGAAGTGGCTAGCGGCCGTGACCTTCTGGTTGTACCACACCTGGGGGGTCAACTTCACACAAGCCCCAAGCAAAGTCCTCTGCGCCTTCTCCTGGTCCTCCTCGGCCACACGGTAAAAGCACTTCAATCATGCATAAGAATCATGAGTTAGCACGGTGGGGTCATCAAGTATGAACATAACTCGAGAAATATGCCTTACCCAAAACTTGGTGATGACAGCATCAGCAGCTGTCGGAAAGCCCGGGACACGGGTAGTCTGGTAGTCCGCCCAAGTAGTAGCTAGCTTCCTGTCACCCTCGTGGGTAATGTGATAGCCCGGCCAGAACTTCCTAATCAGAGCTCCAACGAGGCTGTTAGGAAGGCGAGCCTTGGTCCCCGGAGGAAATGTCCAATTGCTGAACAATAATAAACATTAGTACACATGCCAAATTATTTATGACCAACATGAAATAAAATGTTTTAAATTGCCAAATTAGTACACTTACTCAAGGCCATATGGAATAATAAGGGCTTTCGCCTCCTGAGTCCTAGGCTCAAACTTCTCATCAGGGACTCCCGATTCCCCACGATTCCGCAATTTCTTCGGCCCCACCAACTCGTGGCTAGTGTTCGCCTCCGTATCAGTCCCTGCCTCCCTCTCGGTCCTCGCCTCCCTCTCAGACTCTGCCTCCCTCTCGGCCCTGAAAGGCTGCTCTGTCAGGAACAACTCAGGAGCCACGTCGCCAGAAGCAGAGGGTGGTGGGTCAAAGTCCACGCCTCCTCCCATGGCACCTCGTCCTCGTCCTCCTCGACCTCGGCCTCGACCCCGTCCTCTGCCAGCAGGAGCAAGATCGGGGTAACGCGGATTGGGATTTGGCTGTCTCCCACTCCGTGTAGCTCTTTTCTTGCGTTGCTTCAACGCATTAAGCAAGGATGAACTGGTTGCCTTGCCGCTGCTCATATTGTTCAATCACCTGCATTAAGTAAGAGAAAACAGTTAAGCACAAAGACATAATAAAATGTATACACAAAGAATAAAGGCATAATGCAATTAAGAAAACGGTTAAGCACAAAGACAAAAAATAATTACTCACTATCATTTTCATTCTCATTCTCACTATCACTATCTTTTGAGTAGAAATATGGATTCTCATCGAAGGGTGTAGGCTCATCATCGTTTTCATTCTCGGTATGGAGCTTCTCGAGCATACTTATGTCATGTAGATTCACCACTGACTCACCCCGAGTTTGGGGTCATTCTTGGGCAGGTCGACATTGTAATGAGAGACCGGGTTATGCATAGTGGGAACATCATCGGGCCAGTAGGTTGTCGCGGCGTCTGCCATCTCCCGAAGGCATGTTGCTTCAGCTATGCATGCTTCAATCTTGGCTTTGTTTCCAGTTATCTTTCGAATATACTTAAACTCTCTCTCAATACAAAATTGCCAACGAAATTGCACCCCCCCAAGAGTGCCTCGTTCACGAGGTGCACAATGAGATGTGCCATCGGAGTAAAGAAGCCTGGCGGAAAGATCATCTCCAAATTGCATAGCAACTCCGGCACATGAACTTGCAGCTTCTCAATAACCAGAGGACATATCTGCTTAGCACAGAGGGTGCGGAAGAAATGGCTAAACTTCGCAAGCACTCGCCATACTTTCTTGGGGAGATACCCTCGAACCATCACCGGCATCAGCCGCTCAATCCATATATGATAGTCGTGACTCTTGAGCTCGGTGACTTGTCCCGTTAAAAGATTGACTCCCTTACTTATATTCGAACAATAACCGTCAGGGAACATCACGACATATTTGAGCCACCTAAATGACTCCTTCTTTTGGACATTATCAAGGCAGTAGTAGGCATGCGGCTTGAACCAATTCTTTCGACAGACAGTAGGAGGCTGCATGTGTAATCTCTTCCTATCACAAAGCTTCTCAACATCGACTCTAGCCTTGACATTATCCTTTGACTTCCCAGGAATGTTCAGGACTGTGTGAAAAAGGGACTCCCCAACATTCTTTTAGGTGTGCATCACATCGATGTTATGGGGAAGTTCGAGGTCCTTGTAATACATGAGATTCGTTAAGGCTGCTACGTGAGTCCAATTATGCGTTACACCATATCCCGCAAATTGATGGCCAGTTCCCAGCGCCGCGGGCACGAGAGCACGTAGCTCGGCATCAACAGCTGCACCCTCGAACTTTGGTACCTCTTTTACTTCATGCACAACTTTGCCCTTCTTGAAGTTCTTTCTATCTTCTCTGAACGAATGATTTCTTTTGAGGTACTATCGATTCGTGTCAAACGCAACATATTTGTGACCCGATTTTATCCAAAGGAACTCAAGTCAGTGCCTGCACACTGGGCATGGACACTTACCAGCTGTACACCATCCGCACGTTAGGGTGTACCCGGGCATGTCATGCATAGTATACTGCAACCAAACTTTCATTAAAAAGTTTCTCTTTGATGCTCGGTCGTATGTCAACGTCCCGTGTATCCAAGAGTGGTTCAAATCATCCACAATCGGCTGCATGTAGACACTCAAGTTCTTCCCCGGATACTCAGGTCCTTGAATTAACAGCGACAAAAACATGGTCTTCCGTTGCATTAATACTCCGGGAGGGAGATTGAGCGGAATAACATACACCGGCCAGCAGCTGTACGAGACCGTCGACATACCATATGGGTTGAAGCCATCTGTTGCTATCGCAATTCTAACATTCTGATACTCTTCTGCCCACCGGGGGTATTTGTCATCGAAGTTCTTCCATGCCTTACCATCAGATGGATGTCCCATCTTCTTCCGTCCATGCTCGTCCTCGTATCTTTTCCCCTTCTTGTGCCACGTCATCTGTTTGGCAGTCTCCTCGCTCAAGTAAAGCCGCTGGATTCTTTTTATGAATGGGAGATACCGAAGTATATTCTTAGCGACCATCGACTGCCTCACCTGACCATACTTCCCCTTTATCTCGTCATATCTAGAGGCCTTACAAATGGAGCAGTACTTGTCACCCTCAAACTGTTTCCAAAACAAAAGGCAGCCTTTTGGACAGCAATCTATCTTTTCATAATCCATGTTGAGCTCCTTCATGAGTTTCTTCGTTTCGTGAAAGGTTTTAGGCAGACAATGCCCTTCGGGCAACATGTTACCACATGTTCTCAGATTAGCTTCAAAGTGAGAACGGGTGGCGGAGTACTGGCACTTGTCGGCTAGACACTGAGAGATGGCATCGAGCTGATAAATCTTTGCACCCTCGTACAGAGGCCTCTTAGCCGCGGCCATCATATCAAGGAAAGCCTTCGCGGTTGGCTCCGGTTCTAGCGGTTCCTCCGGTTCTGGTGATTCCTCCCGTGGAGGTGGCGAATTCGGCTGGTCGACATCGATGAGATCATCTAGCATGTTTCTAATCCCATCGTGCTCATTGCCATTGAGCTGCTGATGCATCACCTCACCTCTATCACGTTCGTACCGAGCAAAGTCGACTTGCGTGACATAGTTAGACATGTACCCATATTGCAGAAGGTGTTTATACATGTCATCCTTTCCCTGACGATGACGCTTAGTGCAATGAGCGCAGGGACAAAGTGCCCGAACCATTTCCCTCGAACCACGCGCTAACTCATTCACTAACAAATGAGTGTTCCGTACCCAATCGTCTATTTTATTAGTCGCACTAATACGGCCACTGTATATCCACCCATTATCAGCCATCCTCTTCTGCTTTGTTGGGAGACAAACAACAAATATAACATTTTATATCAAACAGGAGATTAAATGCTTCATATTTTTACGCATTCATCAACCTACATCTCCAATAGGAAAAGAGGGTCCTAACCAGTCGCCGGATCCGTAGATTGGGTAAGTTCTACCTGGTTCTACCCCGATCCAAGCAGAATTTCGGCAGCACCTCCCCGCTGCTCTCCCGATACACGTCTCGACAAAAAGCCAAGAGGATGTGCATACGGAGAACAACGAGGAGGTGCCACCAAAATCCTGTCTCGAATCGAGGTAGAGCCAGGGAGAACCAAACCCAACTACGAATCCGCCGACTGCCCGATAAAAGCCATAAGCGTTACGGTCCAAAATATGCGAGACCACTAATGCATATTAAGTCGCGTAACGCTTACGGTCGGGATGACGCCTAGGTGACGCGACAGACTTGGTGATCTAGACATGAAAATAAACCTAGGTACAAGAGAGGCGAACGGATTCTCACCCTCGAAGCGTGATCAAATCGTCGAAGATGATCCGGGACCCCGCCGTCGAAACACTCCCCCCCCCCCCTCACCCTCCGGTAACTGCAAAAAACATGAGAAGATGGTTAAATATCCAACAAATGTCATTATTGTCTCATCTACAAAGAAAGGCACAAATGCCATTATTGTCTAATCTACAATATACAATGCACATATGCCCGGCACTAACACTATTTTCATTATTGTGTCATCTACAATATAAAATAGTTACATCTAAATATTAACATAATACTAACAATACACCTAAATAAATATAACTAAGTACATCTAACAATACACCTAAAATTAACTACATCTAACAATACTAACAATACACCTAAATAACTACACCTAAATTACCAATACTAACCTAATGGGGGAGGGTGTGCTCGGTGGAGGGGTGGGCAGTGGGGGAGGGGCGGGGCAGTGGGGGAGGCGACGGGGCAGTGGGGGTGGCGGCGGGGCAGTGGGGGAGGGGTGGGGCAGTGGGAGCAGTGGGGGCAGTGGGGGAGGGGTGGGGTAGTGGGGGTGGCTGGCGGGAGGGAGGGAGGGGGTGCTGGCGGCGGTGGCTCGGGGGAGGGAGGGGGTGCTGGCGGCGGTGGCTCGGGGGAGGCAGCGGGTGCTGGCGACGGCGGCGGCTCGGGGAGGCAGCAGCGGCGGCCCGGGGAGGCTGAGGGGGCGGCGGCTCGGGGAGGCTGAGGGGGGGCGGCGGCTGGCGGCGGCTCGGGGAGGCTGAGGGGGCAGCGGCGGCTCGGACACGAGCTCGAGGACCGGCGGCTGGCGGCGGGGTCGGGGGCGGGCGCGCGGGAGGTTGGGGATAGGGATGGACTGGGAAGGAGTGGCCCGGGTGGGCCGCACGGGCAGCCCTTAATGGATAGGGCTACGCCGACTGCCAGGCGTACGCCGAGGGCTGCCGTCGGCGTAGCTAGGGCGATTTTTTTTATTTAGACCTACGCCGAGGGCTGGCATCGGCGTAGCTAGCTTTTTTATTTTTGTTATTAATAAAAAATTATTCAAGAAACTTTATTTGATGTTTACTAATATAACAAATGAAAATATATTATTTGGTGTCTACTATTATAGAAGAAACAATAGTATCCATGATTTTACTAAGTGTTAACGCATGTCTACAAAGGGGGTCACACTTGGGACTTACACATGGTACCAATACCAACCTCTCAGCACACTCACACACATATGCTAGGGACAACTGCAAGTTTTCATCTGATTCCGATGTTCTCGTAGCCTTCCTCCGGCGAAACCCTGATCTGTGCAAACTCGGATCGTCTACCCGCCTAGACGTTCCTCTGACAGCGGTAGCCCGGCGTAGCTCTCTCTTGTTTTGTGTTTTTTTAGGTCATAGGGTGATGTAAAACCATGTTGGTTCACAAGTTGGGGCACTATCCTACCCGGTTTCACCTCAACGGGGAGATTCCCCCTTATACGGGTCCGGAACCTTCGCTTCTAGGTTAGAGCACATGCATGCAAGGGGGGACACATGCAAGCATCTATACCAACGTCTCACTACACTCACACACATATGCTAGGTACACATGCAATTTTCATCTGATTCCGATGTTCTAGTGGCCTTTCTCTGGCGAAACCCTGATCTGTGCACACTCGGATCGTCTACCCCCTAGACGTTCCTCTGACAGGGGTAGCCCGGCGTATCTCTCTCTTGTTTTGTGTTTGTTTAGGTCATAGGGTGATGTAAAACCATGTTGGTTCACAAGTTGGGGCACTATCCTACCCGGTTTCACCTCAACAGGGAGATTCCCCCTTATACGGGTCCGGAACCTTCGCTTCTAGGTTAGAGCGCACGCATGCGAGGGGGGACACATCCAAGCACCTATACCAAGCTCTCACCACACTCACACACATATTCTAGGGACACATGCAAGTTTTCATCTGATTCCGATGTTCTCGTGGCCTTCCTCCGGCGAAACCCTGATCTGTGCACACTCGGACCGTCTATCGCCCTAGACGTTCCTCTGACAGGGTAGCCCGGCGTATCTCTCTCTTGTTTTGTGTTTGTTTAGGTCATAGGGTTATGTAAAACCATGTTGGTTCACAAGTTGGGGCACTATCCTACCCGGTTTCACCTCAACGGGGAGATTCACCCTTATACGGGTCTGGAACCTTCGCTTATAGGTTAGAGCGCATGCATGCGAGGGGGGACACATGCAAGCACCTATACCGACCTCTCACCACACTCACACACATATGCTAGGGACACATGCAAGTTTTCATCTGATTCCGATGTTCTCGTGGCCTTCCTCCGGCGAAACCCTGATCTGTGCACACTCGGATCGTCTACCCACCTAGACGTTCCTCTGTCAGGGGTAGCCCGGCGTAGCTCTCTCTTGTTTTGTGTTTGTTTAGGTCATAGGGTGATGTAAAACCATGTTGGTTCACAAGTTGGGGCACTATCCTACCCGGTTTCACCTCAACAGGAAGATTCCCCCTTATACGGGTCCGGAACCTTCGCTTCTAGGTTAGAGCACATGCATGCGAGGGGGGACACATGGAAGCACCTATACCAACCTCTCACCACACTCACACACATATGCTAGGGACACATGCAAGTTTTCATCTGATTCCGATGTTCTCGTGGCCTTCCTCCGGCAAAACCCTGATCTATGCACACTCGGATCGTCTACCTCCCTAGACGTTCCTCTGACAGGGGTAGCTCGGCGTTGCTATCTCTTGTTTTGTGTTTGTTTAGGTCATAGTGTTATGTAAAACCATGTTGGTTCACAAGTTGGGGCACTATCCTACCCGGTTTCACCTCAACAGGGAGATTCCCCCTTATACGGGTTCGGAACCTTCGCTTCTAGGTTAGAGCGCAAGCATGCGAGGGGGGACACATGCAAGCACCTATACCAACCTCTCACCACACTCAGACACATATGCTCGGGACACATGCAAGTTTTCATCTGATTCCGATGTTCTCGTGGCCTTCCTCCCGCGAAACCCTGATCTGTGCACACTCGGATCGTCTACCCCCCTAGACGTTCCTCTGACAGGGGTAGCCTGGCGTAGCTCTCTCTTGTTTTGTTTTTGTTTAGGTCATAGGGTTATTTAAAACCATGTTGGTTCACAAGTTGGGGCACTATCCTACCCGGTTTCACCTCAACGGGGAGATTCCCCCTTATACGGGTCCGGAACTTTCGCTTCTAGGTTAGAGCGCATGCATGCGAGGGGGACACATGCAAGCACCTATACCAACCTCTCACCACACTCACACACATATGCTAGGGACACATGCAAGTTTTCATCTGATTCCGATGTTCTCGTGGCCTTCCTCCGGCGAAACCCTGATCTATGCACACTCGGATCATCTACCCCCCTAGACGTTCCTCTGACAGGGGTAGCCCGGCGTTGCTATCTCTTGTTTTGTGTTTGTTTAGGTCATAGTGTTATGTAAAACCATGTTGGTTCACAAGTTGGGGCACTATCCTACCTAGTTTCACCTCAACGGGGAGATTCCCCCTTATACGGGTCCGGAACCTTCGCTTCTAGGTTAGAGCGCAAGCATGCGAGGGGGGACACATGCAAGCACCTATACCAACCTCTCACCACACTCACACACATATGCTAGGGACACATGCAAGTTTTCATCTGATTCCGATGTTCTCGTGGCCTTCCTCCGGCGAAACCCTGATCTATGCACACTCGGATCGTCTACCCCCCTAGACGTTCCTCTGACAAGGGTAGCCTGGCGTAGCTCTCTCTTGTTTTGTTTTTGTTTAGGTCATAGGGTTATGTAAAACCATGTTGGTTCACAAGTTGGGGCACTATCCTACCCGGTTTCACCTCAACTGGGACATTCCCCCTTATACATGTCCGGAACCTTCGCTTCTAGGTTAGAGCGCATGAATGCGAGGGGGACACATGCAAGCACCTATACCAACCTCTCACCACACTCACACACATATGCTAGGGACACATGCAAGTTTTCATCTGATTCCGATGTTCTCGTCGCCTTCCTCCAGCGAAACCCTGATCTGTGCACACTCGGATCGTCTACCCACCTAGACGTTCCTCTGTCAGGGGTAGCCCGGCGTAGCTCTCTCTTGTTTTGTGTTTGTTTAGGTCATAGGGTGATGTAAAACCATGTTGGTTCACAAGTTGGGGCACTATCCTACCCGGTTTCACCTCAACGGGGAGATTCCCCCTTATACGGGTCCGGAACGTTCGCTTCTAGGTTAGAGCGCATGCATGCGAGGGGGGACACATGGAAGCACCTATACCAACCTGTCACCACACTCACACACATATGCTAGGGACACATGCAAGTTTTCATCTGATTCCGATGTTCTCGTGGCCTTCCTCCGGCGAAACCCTGATCTATGCACACTCGGCTCGTCTACCCCCCTAGACGTTCCTCTGACAGGGGTAGCCCGGCGTAGCTCTCTCTTATTTTGTGTTTGTTTAGGTCATAGGGTTATGTAAAACCATGTTGGTTCACAAGTTGGGGCACTATCCTACCCGGTTTCACCTCAACAGGGAGATTCCCCCTTATACGGGTCCGGAACCTTCGCTTCTAGGTTAGAGCGCACGCATGCGAGGGAGGACACATGCAAGGACCTATACCAACCTCTTACCACACTCACACACATATGCTAGGGACACATGCAAGTTTTCATCTGATTCCGATGTTCTCGTGGCCTTCCTCCGGCGAAACCCTGATCTGTGCACACTCGGATCGTCTACCGCCCTAGACGTTCCTCTGACAGGGTAGCCCGGCGTATCTCTCTCTTGTTTTGTGTTCGTTTAGGTCATAGGGTTATGTAAAACCATGTTGGTTCACAAGTTGGGGCACTATCCTACCCGGTTTCACCTCAACGGGGAGATTCACCCTTATACGGGTCCGGAACCTTCGCTTCTAGGTTAGAGCGCATGCATGCGAGGGGGGACACATGCAAGCACCTATACCAACCTCTCACCACACTCACACACATATTCTAGGGAAACATGCAAGTTTTCATCTGATTCCGATGTTCTCGTGGCCTTCCTCCGGCGAAACCCTGATCTGTGCACACTCGGATCGTCTACCCACCTAGACGTTCCTCTGTCAGGGGTAGCCCGGCGTAGCTCTCTCTTGTTTTGTGTTTGTTTAGGTCATAGGTTGATGTAAAACCATGTTGGTTCACAAGTTGGGGCACTATCCTACCCGGTTTCACCTCAACAGGGAGATTCCACCTTATACGGGTCCGGAACCTTCGCTTCTAGGTTAGAGCGCATGCATGCGAGGGGGACACATGGAAGCACCTATACCAACCTCTCACCACACTCACACACATATGCTAGGTACACATGCAAGTTTTCATCTGATTCCGATGTTCTCGTGGCCTTCCTCCGGCGAAACCCTGATCTATGCACACTCGGATCGTCTACCCCCCTAGACGTTCCTCTGACAGGGGTAGCCCGGCGTTGCTATCTCTTGTTTTGTGTTTGTTTTGGTCATAGTGTTATGTAAAACCATGTTGGTTCACAAGTTGGGGCACTATCCTACCCGGTTTCACCTCAACGGGGAGATTCCCCCTTATACGGGTTCGGAACCTTCGCTTCTAGGTTAGAGCGCAAGCATGCGAGGGGGGACACATGCAAGCACCTATACCAACCTCTCACAACACTCAGACACATATGCTAGGGACACATGCAAGTTTTCATCTGGTTCCGATGTTCTCGTGGCCTTCCTCCGGCGAAACCCTGATCTGTGCACACTCGGATCGTCTACCCCCCTAGACGTTCCTCTGACAGGGGTAGCCTGGCGTAGCTCTCTCTTGTTTCGTTTTTGTTTCGGTCATAGGGTTATGTAAAACCATGTTGGTTCACAAGTTGGGGCACTATCCTACCCGGTTTCACCTCAACGGGAAGATTCCCCCTTATACGGGTTCGGAACCTTCGCTTCTAGGTTAGAGCGCATGCATGCGAGGGGGACACATGCAAGCACCTATACCAACCTCTCACCACACTCACACACATATGCCAGGGACACATGCAAGTTTTCATCTGATTCCGATGTTCTCGTGGCCTTCCTCCGGCGAAACCCTGATCTATGCACACTCGGATCGTCTACCCCCCTAGACGTTACTCTGACAGGGGTAGCCCGGTGTTGCTATCTCTTGTTTTGTGTTTGTTTAGGTCATAGTGTTATGTAAAACCATGTTGGTTCACAAGTTGGGGCACTATCCTACCTAGTTTCACCTCAACGGGAGATTCCCCCTTACACGGGTCCGGAACCTTCGCTTCTAGGTTAGAGCGCAAGCATGCGAGGGGGGACACATGCAAGCACCTATACCAACCTCTCACCACACTCACACACATATGCTAGGACAGATGCAAGTTTTCATCTGATTCCGATGTTCTCGTGGCCTTCCTCCGGCGAAACCCTGATCTATGCACACTCGGATCGTCTACCCCCCTAGACGTTCCTCTGACAGGGGTAGCCTGGCGTAGCTCTCTTTTGTTTTGTTTTTGTTTAGGTCATAGGGTTATGTCAAACCATGTTGGTTCACAAGTTGGGGCACTATCCTACCCGGTTTCACCTCAACGGGGACATTCCCCCTTATGCATGTCCGGAACCTTCGCTTCTAGGTTAGAGCGCATGAATGCGAGGGGGACACATGCAAGCAACTATACCAACCTCTCACCACACTCACACACATATGCTAGGGACACATGCAAGTTTTCATCTGATTCCGATGTTCTCGTGGCCTTCCTCAGGCGAAACTCTGATCTATGCACACTCGGATCGTCTACCCCCCTAGACGTTCCTTTGACAGGGGTAGCCCGGCGTAGCTCTCTCTTGTTTTGTGTTTGTTTAGGTCATAGGGTGATGTAAAACCATGTTGGTTCATAAGTTGGGGCACTATCCTACCCGGTTTCACCTCAACGGGGAGATTCGCCCTTATACGGGTCCGGAACCTTCGCTTATAGGTTAGAGCGCATGCATGCGAGGGGGGACACATGGAAGCACCTATACCAACCTCTCACCACACTCACACACATATGCTAGGGACACATGCAAGTTTTCATCTGATTCCGATGTTCTCGTGGCCTTCCTCCGGCGAAACCCTGATCTGTGCACAACCGGATCGTCTACCCCCCTAGACGTTCCTCTGACAGGGGTAGCCTGGCGTAGCTCTCTCTTGTTTTGTTTTTGTTTAGATCATAGGGTTATGTAAAACCATGTTGGTTCACAAGTTGGGGCACTATCCTACTCGGTTTCACCTCAACGGGGAGATTCCCCCTTATACGGGTCCGGAACCTTCGCTTCTAGGTTAGAGCGCATGCATGCGAGGGGGGACACATGCAAGCACCTATACCAACCTGTCACCACACTCACACACATATGCTAGGGACACATGCAAGTTTTCATCTGATTCCGATGTTCTCGTGGCCTTCCTCCAGCGAAACCCTGATCTATGCACACTCGGATCGTCTACCCCCCTAGACGTTCCTTTGACAGGGGTAGCCCGGCGTATCTCTCTTGTTTTGTGTTTGTTTAGTTCATAGGGTGATGTAAAACCATGTTGGTTCACAAGTTGGGGCACTATCCTACCCGGTTTCACCTCAACGGGGAGATTCGCCCTTATACGGGTCCGAAACCTTCGCTTCTAGGTTAGAGCGCATGCATGCGAGGGGAGACACATGGAAGCACCTATACCAACCTCTCACCACACTCACACACATATGCTAGGGACACATGCAAGTTTTCATCTGATTCCGATGTTCTCGTGGCCTTCCTCCGGTTAAACCCTGATCTATGCACACTCGGATCGTCTACCCCCCTAGACGTTCCTCTGACAGGGGTAGCCCGGCGTAGCTATCTCTTGTTTTGTGTTTGTTTAGGTCATAGTGTTATGTAAAACCATGTTGGTTCACAAGTTGGGGCACTATCCTACCCGGTTTCACCTCAACGGGGAGATTCCCCCTTATACGGGTCCGAAACCTTCGCTTCTAGGTTAGAGCACATGCATGCGAGGGGGGACACATGCAAGCACCTATACCAACCTGTCGCCACACTCACACACATATGCTAGGGACACATGCAAGTTTTCATCTGATTCCGATGTTCTCGTGGCCTTCCTCCGGCGAAACCTTGATCTGTGCACACTCGGATCGTCTACCCCCCTAGACGTTCCTCTGACAGGGTAGCCCGGCGTAGCTCTCTCTTGTTTTGTGTTTGTTTAGGTCATAGGGTTATGTAAAACCATGTTGGTTCACAAGTTGGGGCACTATCCTACCCGGTTTCACCTCAACAGGGAGATTCCCCCTTATACGGGTCCGGAACCTTCGCTTCTAGGTTAGAGCGCATGCATGTGAGGGGGGACACATGCAAGCACCTATACCAACCTCTCACCACACTCACACACATATGCTAGGGACACATGCAAGTTTTCATCTGATTCCGATGTTCTCGTGGCCTTCCTCTGGCGAAACCTTGATATGTGCACACTCGGATCGTCTACCCACCTAGACGTTCCTCTGACAGGTCCAGTGTAGCTCTATCTTGTTTTGTGTTTGTTTAGGTCATAGGGTGATGTAAAACCATGTTGGTTCACAAGTTGGGGCACTATCCTACCCGGTTTCACCTCAACAGGGAGATCCCCCCTTATACGGGTCTGGAACCTTCGCTTCTAGGTTAGAGCGCATGCATGCGAGGGGGGACACATGCAAGCACCTATACCAACCTCTCACCACACTCACACACATATGCTAGGGATACATGCAAGTTTTCATCTGATTCCGATGTTCTCGTGGCCTTCCTCAGGCGAAACCCTGATCTATGCACACTCGGATTGTCTACCCCCCTAGACATTCTTCTCACAGGGGTAGCCCGGCGTAGCTATCTCTTGTTTTGTGTTTGTTTAGGTCATAGGGTTATGTAAAACCATGTTGGTTCACTAGTTGGGGCACTATCCTACCCGTTTTCACCTCAACGGGGAGATTCCCCCTTATACGGGTCCAGAACCTTCGCTTCTAGGTTAGAGCGCATGCATGCGAGGGGGAACACATGGAAGCACCTATACCAATTTCTCACCACACTCACACACATATGCTAGGGACACATGCAAGTTTTCATCTGATTTTGATGTTCTCGTGGCCTTCCTCCGGCGAAACCCTGATCTGTGCACACTCGGATCGTCTACCCCCCTAGACGTTCCTCTGACAGGGGTAGCCCGGCGTAGCTCTCTCTTGTTTTGTGTTTGTTTAGGTCATAGGGTTATGTAAAACCATGTTGGTTCACAAGTTGGGACACTATCCTACCCGGTTTCACCTCAACGGGGAGATTCCCCCTTATACGGGTACGGAACCTTCACTTCCGCATGCATGCGAGGGGGGACACGCACATGTGATTGAATCTTTGAACAACTTCATAAAAAATTGTGACATATAAATTTCACGCACATGTGATAATAACACACAAACATGCAAATTTCTCAACTTGTGAGAAGATTCGACATTTTATGTGGGCGTGAAGACTATTATTCGGAGGCTATGAATCCATCCAATTGATAAAATACAACCTTAATAATTGATACTAATAAATAAATACAAATAAATTGGTAAGGAAAAAAAAGTGCATCTGTACGCCGAGGGTCACCGTCGGCGTAGGAGGGACGTACACCGAGGGTGACCGTCGGCGTAGCCTATGCCGACGGCGGCTCTCGGCGTAATACTGACACCGTTTGGGCCCGTCCCGGCCTGGCCTGTCTAGTGCCACGCGGCCACCCCGTACGACGACGGCTACGTTTACACCGACTGTCATCCTCGGCGTACCTTCCGCTACGCCGACGGCTGCGCTACGCCGAGGGCTCGGAAGCTGGGCTGGCCTAGCTCGGTGCTACGCCAACGGCCCCGACCTTTGGCCGTCGGCACACAGCGCCAGTCCTGTAGTGTTGGCTTCTTATTTGCTGAAGACTCGCCCTCTTCCTTGGATCAAAACTGAGTCAGCAAAACAAGAGCAGCCGCAACAAATGGAGACACCTCCAGGCAGTCCTTGGCCTACAACATGTGTCTCTGGAAAAATAACTACACTAACATCAGTTTTCCTCGTGTCCTCTATATAATCCCCATTGTCAGTTCGAAGAAGGCCGGTGCTGTCCGCAGCTAACGTAGAAACATGTCAGTTTCCTATGAGCAACAAGACATTCATCTTTCGGCTAGTTAAGACTTAAGACGTACACGAAGTCAAAGACAGCCAAATTAAGGTTTGTTCACAGCAGTTGTCTATCCTGCTCCGAACTAACATTGTCCCTTCCATGCTGTAAAAGAACAAAACTTGACGACTTAGGCGAGTGGTCGTTGACGTTTTGTGCACGCATTTTCTACTCCTACGCCAAGAGAGACGCAGCTGCTTCCATGTTTTGCTCGCTACCGATGGAAAATATGACAAAATGAAGGTGGGGGAAGCGGAGTATGTTGTTACTCTCTGGTGCTCGGGTCTCGGCTTTCCGCTCTGTAGTCGATCTAAATCATGTTCTCCTGATCAAAACTTAGAACGTGCCTCTCTTGGTCTAGGAAAACATACAGACTAGCACGGTAAAAAAAATTGAGGCAGTGACATATTCGCACATTGTTGAATACTCCTTCCTCACTCGCCATGTAAAATTTCTGATGCATCCTATTTTCAGAATACCGCAGCATACACGAACTACGAGTACCACTAGAAGTCCTCATCAATCACTATCTCCCCTTTTTTTTATTTCACAATCTACTAACGAGAGGCCAACTTTAGAGTGTGGAATGTTAATTTTGCTACATGAAAATATTTGGTCACCTATAGGCCGGATGTATAATATATATACATATAGAGCTTGCTAGGCCAGCACTCTGAGTGTTTCACTAACCGGTTATCCTGTTGTTTATTGCGCCGTGTCCTATAACTTCATAGAGAATCAATCCCCATGCTTATTAGGAGTACTATATGACCTACCTATCTTGTTCCATCAACCCAATGAATCGATGTGTGGCACCTGGCAAGAGAATTGAATCGGCCATGGATAGTGCAGAACACGTGCGCAAACTGCAGCTAGACCAATGTCTTGTGTACTTGTTTATAGGCAACATGGCTCAGAATGTGCAATGCTTTTTTTTCTTATGAAAATGTTTCAACCACATACCAAAAAGCAGCTAGTTCCAAACGGTGTCAAACAGGAGGCACCATACAAAAAGCTCTTACTTGACTCTCCTCATCCCGTTTAGCTTGATTGAGCTTATTTGTGGATTTTAATTTTTGGCTTATAAGTCATCAAAGGAACTAAATAGGTGTTTTTTTATTTCGACCTTTAGCTTATACCAATATTTAACAATATTTAGTCAAAAGCCAAAAGACAAAGCCAAATCCAAACGCGAAAAGTAAGTGTCCCGTACACCCGTCTAACTTCGGCCATACATTAAACATTTTAGTTCCTATTGCTCCAGCAGCTTTGCGCATCGTCTTAGTTCTTAGATATCTGCCAACACACCAGGTTTTAATACCATTACAAACATTAATAACCACGGAATTTTCCTTGATCGGACATGTCCACGAGAACATTTTCATTATTAGCCCTCCAAAGAAAAGACACATCCATGCTAATTAATTCTAGTTTCAATCTCCTACTATTGTGTACTTTTTTTGCCTGAACTTCTCATGTTACGTTATAGGTGGTATGTATCTGCCAACTTTTAATTTTGAAACTTATGAACGCTGGATGTTAGTAGATGAATGATGTTTAGTCGATGGTTGCAATTTTTGTTTGGCTCATACACGTATCAATTTTATTTGATCCATGATTTATAATAACGAGATGTTTAAACTCAGTAATAAATGAGGTTGTGTGCACCTATAAATCTAGAGGACAGGGTTTATACTCCCCATTTCCAAAAAAAAATACAAATATTGCAACCTTATTTATTTATATATGGAGATAATTACAGAGAAAGCAAGTGAATTTTGTTATGGCATGATCAAACATGGCACAAGCGCCTTACTCTAGACATCCTCAAAATAAAATACGAAGTTAAACAATGTCTCCATGCACAATCCTTTTTTATGAATCCATACATAAAGTTATCATACCACAACAAAGCACATGCATTAAGCTAGTAGTATCAAGAGCAAATAATGTTACCTGCAAAAAAAGCGAAGAATGTTGAGATCAGTCTGTTTGCATTTTACATATTCAGGTGGTGACACGGACTCATAACATCTCGGCCTAAATGGCTTCCTTTTTCCACATTGCGGCCCTATATGTTGTGTGTATCTTTGATGGACAGTTCTCTATCCATGAACCTATTTTATTATCTATATATAAATTAAATACCAAAGACACTATGGCTAAGCATAACCTATTGAGAGCTACACTAATGTCTTCATTCGACTACATGTTGAGACGGAATCGTGTGTCCCTCTCATTGGTTCCAAATGCTTTAGTTTATCGGTTTCAAATCATTGATCTTGTAGTATGTTCGTTGATAAAAATTCTTAGTGTTCGGCTGGCAATTTAGAAAGATTGGTTAAAATAATGTTGACATCATCGAATTGATACTCCCAAATTTATCATGGAATATACTTCCTTAATGAGGATACGGAGACAGTCTCTCTAGTATGACACTTTTACCAATAATTCCTTTGAATTGTTTCATTTGATAAAATATAGTTTTGTGTGATTTTGCTTCAGTAGACCTATTTAGTCGGCAAAATAGTCGAATGACGGGAATTGCTGCTGTTGTTTCTCTAATATAAAATGTCATGAAAGGATGCTCATTTTCGGGAAAAGTTGCCAAATAACCCCAAAATTGTTGTGTTTTCTATATATTACGGTGTGTTTAACTCTAGGTCGTCGGTATACATAAAAGAGAGAAACTCTCGTTTTCATTGATGGATGAGACATGAGAGGACAAAACACTCTGTGGAGAGTAGTAGCCAGGTTTGAACTGGACACATGGCTGTGCGCCAAAAGTTTTACTAGATCGTTGGTGGGAGTGGATTACGTTGCTGATCTTCGTGCCATATGTCAGATCTCTCTTGTGTGTAGCTATTCTAATTAAATTTCAAGCCTCTTCTAATCTAAGAAAGGATCACATATATGCTAAAAATATGCTCCATTTTGCCTGGCACTTATTTCCAATGCATCCCATGTTTATCATATCTCATCATGGACTGTCAGTGCCACTCGTGTCGTTCTCACTGTCAATACGCTCTTCCCATTCCACACTCCACTCGATCAGGTCAAATGAATGAGATGCACAAGTTGTACAATTTGGAGTGTCAAATATGGAATATAGCCCGCTACCTATATACTCCATGTTTGAATGCTTTACCAACCAGTTATATGGTTGTTACTACGTGGTTTCTCTACTTTATTTCTATATAATAAAGAGAATTAAATCCGTGAGTTCCTAAAAGGAACAAAGTTCTCTCTGATCTAACTTAGCTATCTTGTTCAAGCAATTCAATAAATCAAAGTGTAGCAAGAGAATTGAATTGGCCTTTTGGCTAATGCACGCGCGCCAACTGCAACTAGCATCTGCAAGATGAGACAATTAAACATCTGTTTTTCCAATGCAACTTTGCTCGTTCTATATGGTCAGTCATCCGGATAGCTTCTGGCTTGAATATCCCTACAAGTATTGCTGATATCTTTGGAAACTGATTACACGGTATAAAGTACAAGTACTTGATTCTTCTCAGGGTGGGAGCAATGGCCTTGATATGGTCGCTCTGGCTATGCAGGAATGACAAAGTTTTTAATAACAAAAATTGCTCTCTCTTGCAGGTGATCTATCGTTGTACTAGAACTCTCTGAGTTTGGTCGCAGCTTCACCGCCTGGAGGATCACGACCTCTTTACGGAGGTGTGCACGAGGCTAGAGGACACCGCGAGACATCTTTTCTCTCAGCATGGTTGGCAGCATAATCTACGGATTGGCCAACCTCCTTCATAGGCGCCTTACACTTTCTCATTCTGATATGTAATTCGCTTTTTTTTTGTTTTGTTGCTTTTGATTCAGACTTTGTTGTGGAGCGGTTGTGTGCATTCTATGCAGAGGCCGGGTGTAATACTGCTTAAAACTTTTTAAGTAATAAAAAGCCCATTATCGAAAAAATTGCAACTAGCATCAACTCAATGCACACACGGTTGTCGGTAACATGGCTCAGGATGTCATAGGCCCTGACCCACTAAAATATGATACTCCCTCCGATCCATATTACTTGTCGCTGAAATAGATGTTTTTTTTCGAAAAGGGGAATAAGACCCCGGCCTCTGCATCGGCCGCTGAAATAGATGTATGATATCTATTTCAGCGACAAGTAATATGGATCGGAGGGAGCACCTGCGTTTTACAATATAAGCCTTTTTAGGAAACTAAAACAGCTTGCTATATAAGCTTATATTGTGGAACATAGGAAGTATGATGTTTTTAGCTTGTCTACACACATCTCATGTCCTGGAATACACGCTGATCAAACAAATTTTGCTTGTCGAATTTCGATTCCTCAAAGGGTGGTGTTGCCTTTTTTTACATGAAACAACCTAACTCTGCTGCCTTTTTTTACATGAAACAACCTAACTCTGCTGCATATTTTTAATTGGTTTTTGGGTTTATAATACAAGTTGTACAATAGAGTGTACTACTGTTGATAATTATTAATAGTTCGGTAATTTTTTTGCAAATAAATTTACAGGAAATTGTATGTCCAAACTGCGCTCAAAGTGTGTATAGCCTTTTCTCTTGGCTCTCAATTTAAGACCAATCTTCCGTTAAAGCAGCCCTGCGTATGTAAAAATTTGGCCGAATATTATGAAATATAAAATAGTACTACTTGTATTCCAAATGGCGCAATCACAAAGCATAATCAACTCCATCATGCAGGGCTTACTCAACGTTTTCTTGGATAACAGAATGTATGCCAAGTGACTGTAAGTGTCTGTGACTGTTGCGTCAGGACAGAAGTGCTTCCTCTGCAACATTGCCCAGATATTTACTTTATCTCGAAGAAGCTAGAAAGAAACCTATGCTTCGGTTGTCAACGTGATTTTCAGTCCATAGCTATCCAAAGGGAGAGGAGGAGGCTGATAAGGCTGAGCCACATTCATGAAGAAATCATACGCTTTAGACACTAAGAATCTAGTTCATCAGGCTATTTGATTGTATTATGCTTAGAGTAAGAAAAGTATTCCCCCGCCAAAAAGAAGAGTAAGAAAAGTATGAAACACCCTTGCAGTATTTTAGAGAGCTTGTTGATTGCCGATTTACTGTATGATTGATTGCTTTCTAGAGCCGAAACGCTCTCAAAGCATGGAATCGGCGCAATCCATCGACGCTCGTTGTCTATTGACTATGCAAGAAGTAAACGGGATGTACCGGTGCGTGCAAAGTTTGAGCATCACGTCATTACAGGAGGCAATCTCGAAATCCTACAAGCAAATAGCCAACCATGCATGACCACTCGCATGGTCTCCTAGGAAATATCTTGCACGCGTTAAAGTTCAGAAACTCGAGATGAATGGTTTGCCACACAAAAAACGTCTGCCATTTCTTTTTCTCTTGTAGATAGACGTCAGTCATGAATCATGATCCATCCTTGGGTTAATCTCTGCTACTTACACCATGATACAACAATCATGAGTTAAATTAATCGTCAGGTTAACCTCTTTCTAAACTCTGGTTGAATAGACCGAATCTCTTTATTTAAACAGAACCGTCAGAAAACAAACAACCGAAGCTCTGGTTAATCAAGGGATCACGTCACAGAACAAGATTCGTTCTTTTCCACTTCGTAATGGTAGTACTACAAGGCTTGGTACAAAGTCTGAGTTCAGACATGTTTTGAAAGTCTAAAGCGCTTGCACCGAGAGACATAGAGCGAGTGACATCTTCAGTTCCGTATGCATGATGAAGTTGGGAATAATGAGGGTCTGCCTCTTTTGATCTACCGCATGATGCAAATAATCAAGAATGCTTCTGAGTTCCGTTTCATCGACTACTCCCGCCTCACTTCCCAACTAAAATTGCCAATGCATCCCATTCTCAGACTATCTCGTCTCATGCATGGAACCGGCGGTGCCACTTTGACGTCCTCATGAATCACCATACTCCTCTCGTTCCACAGTCTACCCTTTGGATCATCCAAGCTTTACAATTTGGAGTGTTGATTCTGATACATGGAATAGTTGGCTATACATATAGACCATATGTATACTATATTTATACATAGAGCTAACTAGCCTAGCACTTGAGTATTTCACCAACCAGTTGATCGGCTGTTTATCATGTGAGTTATATATACCCTTTCTTTAAATGAAAGTGAATTAGTCGTGAATTCATTAGGAGAACCATATGACATACCTGTCTTTTTCTAGCAACACTATGAATCGAACGGGAGGTAAAGAATAATTTAATTGGTCGTGGAAAAGGCATGACTTGTGTACCAACAATAGCTAGCCCCAATACATCGTGCAATTATTTGTCGGCAACATGGCTTGCTAGTATCCTTTCGATATACAAATATGGTTCTCCCAATTTCAACTAAAATGAGCCGAATCTACATTGTTCGCCACCATATTATGAACCCCAAGTTAGACACAACAGGAAATTGGATGCATCTTGTGAGCCAAAGCAGAGCAAAACACATGGGATTATAAGTACAAACTACTCAATAGGAGACTGCTTTAAAAAGCTCGTCATCCCAAAACTAGTCATGCTGAAGATTCCATCCCAAAAGCTCATCCTTGCCTCTCATCATCCCATCATCGGACACACCATCCATTTCACATAGCTTCTGAACGAATAATTTCAATCCTATTTTATCTAGGAGCTTGGTGCCATTTTTATTGAAAGAGATGGTAGATGATGCCGGAGAATATAGTGTGAATAGGCGCTACTGATGATCTGTGGCGTGTAATCGAATAGACGGGCTCTAGTCCCGGTAATTGTAATCTCCATGTAAGTATCAAAATTGATATATTTGTTTGCTCGATCTTGTAAGAAAAGTTATCTTCTATATGCACGAACGTGTACGGTATGTGGTAGTATAGAAATATTTGAAAAATATTTTGAAATAAAAAAATAAAAGAATACAAAATGAATTCTCTGTCGTGGCAGAGAACCATTTGTCACAGTCTGTAACACCAACAGGGACAAATGAGGGAGCACCCCGCGTGCGCCACGGCAGCCACGTGAAGAACCATTTGTCCCGGCTGGTAACCGGTCCGGGACTAACGCTTGGGCCTTTAGTCCTGCTTGGTCAGTCCCGGTTTGACAGCCGGGACAAAAGCCCCTTACGGGCTAAGACTAGAGGCCCCTTCTGCACTAGTGTTAACAAGATAAAAATTGGTAGTCTTCTATTCCCCCCTCCCCCCCCCCCCCTCCTCCTCTCTAGTCGACCAAAGTTGGACCTTTCAACCTTTAAATCAACAGGATTAAATTGAAACCACCTAGGTTTCAACAAATGATCAACCTCTTTCTCTCTGTCATAAGAACCACCCAGGTTCGAATCATTTTCCCACTGCATGTCTTCTGATACAACCCTTAAACCTCTGTCTCAATTTTATCTTATCTTATCTGGAACATCTCTTATCCCTCATCAAAAAAATTCCTATATGAGACACAAAACATGGGAATTCAACCAATGAACCCCATTGAATGAAAGTATATAGACCAATTTTCTTAGAATAAATAACAATTCCTTGATCATTTTGTAGAATCAGCTTGTTACAGTTGTACAAGGCTTGTTACAAAGTCTGAGTTTAGACATGTTCTGAAAGTCTAAAGCGGTTGCATAACCGAGAGACAGCTAGAACGAGTGACATGTTCAGTTCTGTATGCTCAGGTTGGATATAATGGTATGCTATTGATTGCCTAAATGGAATACCTTGTAGCTGTTGTAAATTATGAAGAACGCTCTGGCCTCCTAATGAAACAAGAGGGTATGCCTCTTTCGATCTAATAAAGCATCATGCCCATGATGCAAATAATCGAGAATGCTTCTGAGTTACGCTTCATCGACTACTCCCGCCTCACTTCCCAACTAGAATTGTCGATGCATCCCATTCCCAGAATATCTTGTCTCATGCATGGAACCGGCGGTGCCACTTTGACGTCCTCATCAATCACCGCACGCCCCTCGTTCCACAGTCTACTGATTGGATCATCCAAGCTTTACAATTTGGAGTGTTGATTCTGATACATGGACTAGTTGGCTATATATAGACTCACTAGTGCACACCCCCCCCCCCCCTCTAACACCGGTTTGGAGGGCCCTCTAACAGCGGTTGTAGAACCGCTGTTGAGAGTTCGGTGTTAGAGGGGCCCCCCTTTAACACCGGTTACTATACGAACCGGTGTTAAAGGGTGATGCACGTGGGGTTGGCGCAGCGCTCAGCCCCCCCCCCTTTAACACCGGTTCATAACACGAACCGGTGTTAAAGGTTTTCTGCCGCGGCAGAGTTCTGCCCCTGCCCCGTTCTAGGCGTATTTCTGCGGCGCGGCGGGGATGGGGAGGGGGGGAGGGGGAGGGGTAATCGATCGGGAGCGGTATACACATACATCGTCATCGGTACATACGAGTACATGAATAATTAAGCAACTAGTATTATTATACACAACATCGTCATTGTGTGGTATTCTCCGTAAACATTGAAGCATCAAGTAAAAGACAAACACGTTCAAGCATATATACAACATTTATTTTGGTGGATATCTAAAGAGTTCTCCGCCAGGCGTGACGACCTCATCAAGTATGAACCCCGCCAATTCCTCTTGAATGGCTCGTATGCGTTCAAATGGTAGGTGTTGGTCCCGCATCCGTTCGATCTGAATATATATATGAAGAATGGGGTTAATATATATATAAGAATAAAACTCAACACAATTGATGGTAATAAAATAATATTGTGTACTTTGTTTACTTACTCTAAGTTATTCTAGTGCGGCTTGGCCCGTCGCACATATCGTGTTGCGAATGAACTCGCAAACATAGTACCCACATAAGTTATTGCCGTGTCCCTGATGCGCGCACTTTACGAGAATAGAGAGTTCAATAAAAATAATAATCAATAAAGCATGATATAATGGAATTGAAGTAGAATCAAAGAGATACGCAGACCTAGCTAGCTAGTATTACTTATATTTTGGTCTACAAATTTTAGTTCTTCTGACCATTCACCCACGGCCCTGCCCGTGAACCTTTTCCAAACCCTGTCCGGCAAAGAAAATGGATAAAGGAGTAATTAATTACTTGTTGTCACGAAAGTTGCCGATCTAGTGCGATAATATGATTGAAATTACCTCTGGAGCAGCTCTCTAAAGTCTGCCCATATCTGTAACACCGCGGTTCTGAAAAGACCGAGGCTTCTATGTGACATGCCAATCCCTGGATCGGTTCATTGGCCCACAATAGAATAAGATGAATAACATAACAAAATATCCGTGTATCATAAATAACGAAGATCCAGAGTACCATTATTACAATAAAAGCTTAGCCCAAGGCTAGCTCAAATTATTCAGGTAGCAACATAAATAAAGTAAATCCTCCATTCTTCAAATTGCCCACAAGTGAACAAGTGCCGAGTGGAGTACCGTGGCCTATATTGATTACTCAGAATCGGAATAACCTGCAACATGAAACGTAGCAGCCCCGAAGGGTCAATACATGGAATGTATGGCAAGTAGAGCTAGTAATGGAGACAATAGTACTAACATCTACATGCATATTTGGCAAGTGGAGCTGTGTCTGGCTTGCATTTGCAAATACCTTTGTCCTACTTTCATAAACAGTTTTTGATTTTTTTTGAAAAGATCCCAATTAAGTTAACCCAACAATATTAAAACAATTATGAAATTGGAATGAGCGAGAAACATGTCATGGAATCAATATCAAGCAACTCAGTTGTCCATAACCGGGGACACGGCTAATCGATTAGATTATACACCCTGCAGAGGTTAGTACACTTTACCCATGTGACTTGGCCAGCCCAGCTCGTACCATCACTCTCATTTTGGGTGATGATAGGGAGAAGTCCAAGAAGAGATTGTTCGGGAAGTAGCGCCCCAATCCCGACGCGCACCGGTCCAACCTACCAAAATTCTACATCTCTAGATACGCGGGTTCGGGTTACCACAACCTACTAAGTCCAACCAACCGCCCATTTCATTATTGGCACATGGTTGTACACGTAAGCTACACAATAAAGAAGCCAATCAATTTCTCTCGATACCTGGGTGCCTTTCCGCAATGAAACCACCAAAAATTATCAATACCATCACACCCAGGAGATTCATTGATTAAGTTGTTTTAGTTTTCACAAACCAATACTTTTAGAGACAACTTTCAGTGATGTAACCCAGCCCTCGTTCATCATAGCATGGCTAAGCACATCTACCAACGGTGGTTCATCTACAAGGAAAGCCCTACCACATAATAGGTCATAGCATAGCGATAGTATCATCCTACACATGCGTCTACAAAATACACGACAATGCATAGAAAATAGTAGGACGATGTCATGAACAAAGTAGCATCTACTTGCCTTGGTTGTAGCGGTCTGAAGAACAATCCACACACGAGCAAGCGTTGCACTCGTCACAATCTACACGATACAATTGCAATCATAAACAAACAATCCACAAGCATATGCAACAAAGATGATGCATGAAGATATGCAAGGCAAGTGAATTGGTGCTACAGCTGCACCACATAATCCTATTCAATAATACTACTGATTGCATGCATGGAAAATAGTTTTAGCGCAAGGAAAACTATTAAGCAGAAAGTAATGCTCAAAACAAGAGCTAGAACTCAAATAATTCAATACCGGTAGTATACTGTTTGTAAAATCTTGGGAAAATTCTACAGTATAGGCATAGCTATTTAGGAACAGTACCAATTAGAATTACTCAAAAAGGAATTATAAAACTCCCCGAGTAATTAAAACACTGCAGAAAGCCACTAGACAGTTTCTGCAGGAGTTTTTACTGTAAACCTAACTTTTTAATTCACGATGAGATTCCCCTCGTTCCACTGAATCCAGGGACATCTCATACGCAATTTTTGGAGTTACAGATCTTTTTCTACGAATTAATTACTCCAAAAAGGCCATTGACTAATTTGATTAAACTGTACTAAATATTGCTGCAAAAGTGTGAAACAATGGTACAGCAAGATTCTACACGACTCACTGAACCTACACATATTTTATTTGCAATTTTTGGCCCAGCGGTTTAATTTCTACGCAATTTACAAGTTTCTACCGAAAACTGTCAACTAAAACGATTAAAGAAAATACCCAGTCAACTGTGTCTGTTGACTGGTCAACGCGGCTGCTGACTGGGCGCTGACTGGGCGTCTGACTAGTCAACGCCTGGGGACTGACCGGTCAACGACCGATCTACACCGTTGATCCGAGATCCAAAGGCGGCTGCGGACTCACCGGAAACGAACGGCGGCGAGCTCGGACGGTGGCGGCGATCGGCTCCGGCGACGGTGTTTTTCCTGCGCGGAAGGGAGACAGTCAGCGCACGGAACGGTGGCGGTCAACGTGGCGGCGGCGCGAGGCGGCGGCGCGGGCGGCAAGCAGCACGCAGCGCGAGGCGACGGCGTGCGGCGCGGGACACGTGCGGGCGCGGCGCGCGAGGCGGTTGCGGCGCGGCGCGCGGCTGCAGGCGCGCGGCAGCGGCAGCGAGCGGGCGTTGCAGGCGGCGGCGGCGGCGCGGCGCGGCAGGCGCGCGAGGCGGCGGTGGCGCGCGGGGCGGCGGCTGCGCGCGGGCGGTGCAGCGGCGGGGTGAGGCGGCACGGCGGCGGGGTGCGCGGCGGCGGCGCTGGCGGGCAGCGAGCGGGCGGCGAGGCGCGGGCAGGCGGCGCGCTTACCGAGAGGCGGCGGCGGGCGGCGATCCCGAGGGCGGCGGCGCGCGCGGGGATCGAGGCGGTGGCGGCGGTTCCAGGGAGGCGGGTCGGGTGCGGGGATCGAGGCGCGGGCGGCCTCTTATGTGGGGCCCTCTCGCGGGTCCTACGCGGATACGGCGGCGCGGTTGGAGGCGAACACAGCGAAGTCGGCGCCGATTTTTGATCTTTTAATAAAACAGCCCTAACTTTTCCGTACGAGCTCCGAATCGGACGATTCTTGCTCCTACGCTTTTGTAAAAACGAGGGGAACAACCTAGGGTCAAAGGTTGAGTGAAACCACTAGGCTACAAGGGTGGACAACACAAGTCCTACTAAAGCCTCCCGCATGAGCCTCGTAGTGGAATAGAAAAGGGTTTTGAAAATAGCGTTTCGCCGATTCTTTTTAATCGGTGGTTTTGCATGGAAAGGTATGATGCAATGATATGAATGATATGCAGAACCAAAACTAAAATTTGGGATGTGACAAGACTAACCCCCTTAAGATGAATCTCGTCCCCGAGATTCGGCGCGGCTAGCAAATAGGTGTGGGTAGTCCTCTCGGATGTCATCCTCACGCTCCCAAGTGGCTTCCTCTTCGGTGTGGTGGCTCCACTGCACCTTGCAAAACCTGATTATCTTGGTACGGGTAGTCCTCTCCGCTGTCTCCAGAATCTTGACCGGTTTCTCCTCATAGGTCAAGTCGTTCTCAAGCTGAACCTCCTTTAGCGGTACAGTGTCTCTCAATGGTGTATCCGCCATCTCCGGATGGCACTTCTTCAGCTGGGATACGTGGAACACATTGTGAACAGCGGACAGAGCTTCTGGCAACTCCAACTGATAAGCAACTTCTCCTTTGCGTGCTAAGACCGGATACGGTCCAATAAACCGAGGTGCCAGCTTACCCTTAATTCCAAATCTCTTGATTCCACGAAGTGGCGACACTCTGAGGTATGCTCTATCACCTATCTCATACACCACTTCCTTGCGCTTGGCGTCAGCGTAGCTCTTCTTCCTTGATTTTGCTACCTTTAGCCTGTCCCTAATCAAGGCGACCTTATCCTCAGCGTCCTTGATCAAATCGGGTCCAAACAACTGACGTTCTCCTACTCCATCCCATAGCAATGGTGTCCGGCACCGTTTCCCATATAGCACATCGAACGGTGACGTCTTGATACTGGTTTGATAGCTGTTGTTGTAGGAAAACTCAGCATATGGCAAATTATCATCCCAACTAGAACCATGAGCCAAAGCGCAAGCTCTCAGCATGTCTTCCAAAATCTGGTTCACCCTCTCGGTCTGTCCATCAGTCTGTGGGTGAAACGCCGTGCTAAACTCCAACCTAGTACCAAGTGACTCGTGCAGCTGGCGCCAGAAGTGTGAGGTAAATTGGGTGCCTCTATCAGATACGATACTCTTGGGAACTCCGTGTAGGCACACAATTCTGTCCATATAGATCTTGGCCAACTTTGCACTCGTATAGGTCGTCTTCACCGGTATAAAGTGGGCTACCTTAGTCAAATGGTCGACCACTACCCAAATGGAGTCATATCCTGACCTGGTCCTGGGCAATCCTGTGATAAAGTCCATTCTCACTCTATCCCACTTCCAATCCGGCACGGGCAATGGCTGTAGCAATCCTGCTGGCTTCTGGTGTTCCGCCTTCACTCGGCTACATACATCGCATAGGGCAATATGCTCCGCGATGTCTCCCTTCATGTTGTTCCACCAAAATCTGTCCTTTAGGTCCATATACATCTTCGTATTGCCCGGATGTATGGAATACGGCGAGTCATGAGCTTCCTGCAGAATCAAATTCCTTATCTCGGGATCGTTGGGAACGCACAAACGATCTCCATACCACAAGGTTCCTTGCTCATCCTCGCGGAATTCCTTTGCTCGACCCTCCTTCATCTTTTCCTTAACTTCATCTATCTCTTTGTCTCCTACTTGAGCCTTCCTGATTTTGTCCTGTAGCGTTGGTTGGACTTCCATTGTTGCCAAGTATCCTTCAGACAGTACCTCCAGTCTAAGGTCCTTGAACTGCTTGCACAGATCCTCGGGCAATTCCCCAATTGTCAATCCATTGGCATAAACCTTCCGACTCAGAGCATCTGCTACTACATTGGCCTTTCCTGGGTGGTATTGTAGATTCATATCATAGTCCTTGATAAGCTCCAACCATCTCCTTTGCCTCATGTTCAGTTCCTTCTGCGTGAATATGTACTTCAGGCTCTTGTGGTCGGTGTACACATCACAGTGTTTTCCCATTAAGTAATGTCTCCATACCTTGAGCGCATGAACCACTGACGCTAACTCCAAGTCATGTGTGGGGTAGTTCCGCTCATGGTGCTTGAGTTGCCGCGAGGCATATGACACTACTCTACCATCTTGCATCAGCACACTCCCAAGTCCCTGTCGAGAAGCATCGCAGTACACTTGGAAATCCTTCTGAAGGTCTGGTAAGCACAGAACAGGCGCGGTCACTAGTCGACGCTTCAGTTCCTGAAAGCTGGCTTCACATACGTCTGACCATTCAAACTTCCTCTCCTTCTTCAGAAGTTCAGTCATCGGCTTAGCAATCTTGGAAAAGTTTTCAATGAACCTCCTGTAATATCCAGCAAGTCCCAAAAAGCTTCGTATCTCTCCTGCATTCTTGGGCGCTTCCCATTCTGTCACTGCAGTCACTTTTCTTGGATCCACAGCGACTCCTTGTCCTGACACTACGTGTCCAAGAAACCCAACAGTGTTAAGCCAGAATTCACACTTGCTGAATTTGGCATACAGCTTGTGTTCCCTCAGCTTCTCCATAATCAGTCGCAGATGCTTCTCATGTTCAGCATCGTCCTTGGAATATATCAGTATGTCATCAATAAACACCACCACGAACTTGTCCAAGTACTCCATAAATACCTTGTTCATCATGGTCATGAAATATGCCGGGGCATTCGTTAGTCCAAAAGACATAACTGTATACTCATATAAACCATACCTAGTGGTGAAGGCGGTTTTTGGTACGTCCTCCTCCCGAATCTTCAATTGGAAGTAGCCTGATCGCAGATCAATCTTGCTGAACACCATTGCTCCTTCCAGTTGATCAAACAAATCATTTATGTTCGGCAGAGGGTACTTGTTCTTGATGGTTACTTCATTCAGCGAGCGATAGTCCACCACTAATCTCTTGCTGCTATCTTTCTTCTCCACAAACAGAACAGGTGCACCCCATGACGACGAACTAGGCTGAATGAATCCCTTTTCCAGCTGCTCTTGCAACTGCTTCTTCAATTCCTTCAGCTCATCCACATCCATCTTATATGGTTTCTTTGCTATAGGTCCTGTTCCAGGCATCAGGTCGATAAGAAACTCTACTTCCCTGTCAGGTGGCATTCCTGGCAGCTCTTCCAGAAACACGTCAGGGAAATCCCTAATCACTGGCACAGTATCCATGCTAACCCCCTTAAGAGAATTCAACTTACACCTTCCTGGTCGTACAGCCGACTTGAATCTAATCCTCTTACCATCCGGGGTTTTGAGTGAAACAGCTCGCTGTGCACAATCTATGTGTCCCTCATGCATAGACATCCAATCCATACCCAGAATAACGTCTAATCCCTGTGATTCCAACACTACCAAATGTGCAATGAAGTCGTGTGACGAGGTTTAATCTCGTCAATGCCCATTGTTATGGACTTGGGTTTTGGAGAAGATGGGGATGCTGGAGATCGTGGCACGGTTAACAGACAAGCAACCAGGGGACACGAGATTTACCCAGGTTCAGGCCCCCGGAGGGAAAACCCTACTCCTGCTTGTCTGCTCTTTGATTACGGCGGAACCGAAGGTTACAGGGTGCGCAGATTCGATCTGGCATGGATGCGTGTGCGAAAGTATGAGTCGAGTTGCCCTAGGACGTGCCCTCCTGGCCTTTATATAGACTTTAGGCAGGTCCTGGGCGTAGTCCTAGTCGGTTACAAGTTCTAGGGTTTTACCCCTTTGAATTTCCTATCTCCCCTAGTCTTGTTCTCCAAGGATCCGAAGACGTCATGGGCCTTGGCCACCCGAAAATCTTCATGGGCCAGCGTATGTCTGCCGTGGGCCTTCCTTGGGCTGGACTAGGTATGCTGAAGTTACGTACCCGTAGGGTATAACCATGTCAGTGTGTTCCAATCCTCACAGTTAAGTTGCGGCATCCCGCGCTAGCTATCATATCTCCTCCAGGTGAACTCACTCTAATAGACCCTTTCATAGACTCGGTAGGTAGCTTATACTTATCCACAAATGCCCTTGATATGAATGAATGCGATGCACCAGTATCGAAAAGCATAAGTGTAGGGTGAGTGTTGATTGGAAACTTACCAATCACAAGGTCAGACTCATCTGGGATCTCCTCCACGTTCATGTGGTTCACTGTGGCCTTCTCGTTGTTGGTTGGCTTCAGTCCCTTCCTCTCCGGACAGTTGTCAGCATAGTGTCCCTTCTGTTTACACTTTAAGCATGTCACCTCACTCAGATCCTTCTTCACAAAGCTGCGATCACGGTTGCGATCATGTCCACCGTGTCCTCCAGAGTGGTGAGAGTGTCCTCCCTTGTGGCTGTGGTGGGTGCTCCTATGGTTGTCATGACGATGTCCATCGCCCCCATGGTGGTGGCGGTCATGGCTCCCATGGTCACTCCCTCCATTCTTGGAGTATCCATCGTATGAAGTGCGAGACTTGTGGTGAGAACCAGAGTGGTGATTATTGCTCTTTCTCTTGCGGTTCTCCACCTGTTTGTGCTTCCCTTCCAAGATTCTGGCCTTGTCCATAAGCTCCTGGAAAGTGGGGCAGTAAACCACCAGTAGCTGCACTGAAAGCTCATCACTGAGGCCATCCAGGAATCTCTCCCTCCTTTTTGCATCAGTGTCAACATCCTCAGGTGCATAACGGGACAGGTTGTTGAACTCCTGAATGTACTCAGCCACAGTGCGGTTGGTTTGGCGCAAGTTGCGGAACTCCTTCCTCTTCAGGCTCAGAACTCCTGAAGACACGTGGTTGGTCCTGAAACCTTCCTCAAACATTTCCCAAGTCACGGTGTCCAGCGGGTGGGTGATCTGAAAAGTGTCCCACCAAGAAGCGGCTGGTCCCTCCAGTAGGTGAGCGGCAAACCTCACCTTCTCAGCATCCGTGCATCCAACAGTTACCAGATCCTTGTTGACTGAACGCAACCAGTCGAGAGCAACCATTGGTTCTGTTGCAGTAGAGAACTTAGCTGGTCTTAGCCTCAGAAATCTTGTGAGACCATCTCCCTGAGGCTGGTTGTTTCCATTGTTGTTGTTGTTCTGAGTTGCCATGAACTGAGTCATCACTTGGGTCAGCTGTGCCTGAGCTGCCATGAGCTGCTCCAACTCAGTGGGTTGACGGCGGGGAGGCATCTGCGGTTCAGCACAGGTAAGTTTAGAGAGAATCAACTACGATAATAGGATTCTACCCATGCATTATGATCAAACAACAACAAACAATAGCAGACAATCTCAAGCAAGCAACACATCAACAAACAAGTGATCCAGCAACATCCCAGGGGTTATCCTAGCAGTATATACCTACTGAAATAGTTTTATAAGAGTTGGCAATGGTTAACTAAACAGTTGATCAACTAAACAACAAAAACAGCAATCTGCTAGAACAGTCCAGCAGCGTTCACAAATTTTTCCGCCTGACTTAAACTCGTCAGAAAATTTAGCTGATTTTTGCACATATATTAAAGAGAGTTTCGCATCAGCCCAATTTTTTTCAGATTTTTCCCAGTTACCAGAAAAATATGAAAAATCATACAGTACTACTGTATCAGCAGAAAAACTACAGCGAAAATAACACAGATGTTAACCAAAATTGCCATAACTCTTTCATAAGATTCGCACAAATAATTCCTGGGATATTGGAGTACACAAATAAGAAACTAAACACTCTTAAACTAACAGTAATTAAGTTTCACATCGATCGAGACTAATCCTAACGAATTTACCTAACGTGGACTAATTGGTGGACTTCTATCTACTTCTTGAAGAGGTTGCGGTAGGTCCTTGCACTCATGCGTTGGCGCTTCGGTCCACGGTTCAACCATGGCGGCGGAGTATACACCTCTCCTGAGTCATCACTTGAAATCTCAAACTCCACCTCTTCTGGATCCTCCTCTTCTTCTTCACTCTCAGCTGCAACTGCTACAGCTTCATCTCCTCCACCATCATCGTCTCCATCATCACCATCCTCGTCCTCATCATCATCATCGTTCCCACTGTCATCATCATCCCCATTGTTGCCATCATCTCCATTGTCGTCATCAGAGGGTGGATTCAGCTGTGCTTGGAGAGCGGCAATCTGGGCTGTCATAGCCTCAATAGTTTGATCCCTTTCCTGGACGGTCCCTTGCAACTGTTGTATGTTCTGGGTGTTCTCCTGCACCGTACCATGAAGATGAGCTATGGTTGCATCTCTGGCTATCAGGGCATTATCCAGAACTCCCACAGCTTCATGCAGGGTGTCAATCTCCTGTCCTTGGACCACCATACCATTGCTAGCAAAGTCTGCAATCTCCTTTATCATCATCACTTTCTCAGCTAGAGCTCCATTCTCCCTTTCCATGTCCTCTATGTGCCTCCGACGGGGCGGCATGTTGTTCCTGTCGCCCGGGGTAACCACAATGTGCCCATCTTCATCACGTCTCCCATAGTCACGGTAGGGTGAATCTGCTGGCAGTAGGTGTCGGACATTATGGCACTGGCGAGACAGGGCTTCATGTATGGCCAAGTTGATTCCAAGTCCCCAGTTGCAGTATGTCTTGGTGTAGATCAGATGCACTGGATTTGGCAAGGCGGCATCCCTGAATATGAAGGTAGTGATCTCCCATGCATCCTCTCCATATCCATAGGTGTACAGTCTTCTTCCCTTGAACATGAGCAGTGGCAATCCCAATGACTGCGAGAGTTGTGCTAACTGTCTTGCAAAGGGCCTTGGTGACTCCATGGTTGCATACTCAGTCCTGACTTCTCCCATCTATCAAGTAAAAGAGGAAAGTGTGAGAATAGCATATGATAAGAATTTTACGAGAGTGAAAGGCATAAGATGAAAGACAGAGTTAATATAGGTTTTAGTAAATCTATGGCTTCCTATCCAATCCTAGGTCACGATCCTACAGTCGACACACGGGCTCTGATACCATCTTGTAACACCGCGGTTCTGAAAAGACCGAGGCTTCTATGTGACATGCCAATCCCTGGATCGGTTCATTGGCCCACAATAGAATAAGATGAATAACATAGCAAAATATCCGTGTATCATAAATAACGAAGATCCAGAGTACCATTATTACAATAAAAGCTTAGCTCAAGGCTAGCTCAAATTATTCAGGTAGCAACATAAATAAAGTAAATCCTCCATTCTTCAAATTGCCCACAAGTGAACAAGTGCCGAGTGGAGTACCGTGGCCTATATCGATTACTCAGAATCGGAATAACCTGCAAAACATGAAACATAGCAGCCCCGAAGGGTCAATACATGGAATGTATGGCAAGTAGAGCTAGTAATGGAGACAATAGTACTAACATCTACATGCATATTTGGCAAGTGGAGATGTGTCTGGCTTGCATTTGCAAATACCTTTATCCTACTTTCATAAACAGTTTTTTATTTTCTTTGAAAAGATCCCAATTAAGTTAACCCAACAATATTAAAACAATTATGAAATTGGAATGAGCTAGAAACATGTCATGGAATCAATATCAAGCAACTCAGTTGTCCATAACCGGGGACACGGCTAATCGATTAGATTATACACCCTGCAGAGGTTAGTACACTTTACCCATGTGACTTGGCCAGCCCAGCTCATACCATCACTCTCATTTTGGGTGATGATAGGGAGAAGTCCAAGAAGAGACTGTTCGGGAAGTAGCGCCCCAATCCCGACGCGCACCGGTCCAACCTACCAAAATTCTACATCTCTGGATACGCGGGTTCGGGTTACCACAACCTACTAAGTCCAACCAACCGCCCATTTCATTATTGGCACATGGTTGTACACGTAAGCTACACAATAAAGAAGCCAATCAATTTCTCTCGATACCTGGGTGCCTTTCCGCAATGAAACCACCAAAAATTATCAATACCATCACACCCAGGAGATTCATTGATTAAGTTGTTTTAGTGTTCACAAACCAATACTTTTAGAGACAACTTTCAGTGATGTAACCCAGCCCTCGTTCATCATAGCATGGCTAAGCACATCTACCAACGGTGGTTCATCTACAAGGAAAGCCCTACCACATAATAGGTCATAGCATAGCGATAGTATCATCCTACACATGCGTCTACAAAATACACGACAATGCATAGAAAATAGTAGAACGATATCATGAACAAAGTAGCATCTACTTGCCTTGGTTGTAGCGGTCGGAAGAACAATCCACACACGAGCAAGCGTTGCACTCGTCACAATCTACACGATACAATTGCAATCATAAACAAACAATCCACAAGCATATGCAACAAAGATGATGCATGAAGATATGCAAGGCAAGTGAATTGGTGCTACAGCTGCACCACATAATCCTATTCAATAATACTACTGATTGCATGCATGGAAAATAGTTTTAGCGCAAGGAAAACTATTAAGCAGAAAGTAATGCTCAAAACTAGAGCTAGAACTCAAATAATTCAATACCGGTAGTATACTGTTTGTAAAATCTTGGGAAAATTCTACAGTATAGGCATAGCTATTTAGGAACAGTACCAATTGGAATTACTCAAAAAGGAATTATAAAACTCCCCGAGTAATTAAAACACTGCAGAAAGCCACTAGACAGTTTCTGCAGGAGTTTTTACTGTAAGCCTAACTTTTTAATTCATGATGAGATTCCCCTCGTTCCACTGAATCCAGGGACATATCATACGCAATTTTTGGAGTTACAGATCTTTTTCTACGAATTAATTACTCCAAAAAGGCCATTGACTAATTTGATTAAACTGTACTAAATATTGCTGCAAAAGTGTGAAACAATGGTACAGCAAGATTCTACACGACTCACTGAACCTACACATATTTTATTTGCAATTTTTGGCCCAGCGGTTTAATTTTTACGCAATTTACAAGTTTCTACCGAAAACTGTCAACTAAAACGATTAAAGAAAATACCCAGTCAACTGTGTCTATTGACTGGTCAACGCGGCTGCTGACTGGGCGCTGACTGGGCGTCTGAATAGTCAACGCCTGGGGACTGACCGGTCAACGACCGATCTGGACCGTTGATCCGAGATCCAAAGGCGGCTGCGGACTCACCGGAAACGAACGGCGGCGAGCTCGGACGGTGGCGGCGATCGGCTCCGGCGACGGCGTTTTTCCTACGCGGAAGGGAGACAGTCAGCGCATGGAACGGTGGCGGTCAACGCGGCGGCGGCGCGAGGCGGCGGCGCGGGCGGCGAGCAGCACGCAGCGCGAGGCGACGGCGTGCGGCGCGGGACGCGTGCGGGCGCGACAGGCGGTGGCGGCGCTGCGCGGCAGGCGCGCGAGGCGGCGGTGGCGCGCGGGGCGGCGGCTGCGCGCGGGTGGTGCAGCGGCGCGGCGGCGGGGTGAGGCGACGCGGCGGCGGGGTGCGCGGCGGCGGCGCTGGCGGGCAGCAAGCGGGCGGCGAGGCGCGGGCAGGCAGCGCGCTTACCGAGAGGCGGCGGCGGGCGGCGATCCCGAGGGCGGCGGCGCGCGGGGATCGAGGCAGTGGAGGCGGCTCCAGGGAGGCGGGTCGGGTGCGGGGATCGACGCGCGGGCGGCCTCTTATGTGGGGCCCCCTCGCGGGTCCTACGCAGATACGGCGGCGCGGTTGGAGGCGAACACGGCGAAGTCGGCGCCGATTTTTGATCTTTTAATAAAACGGCCCTAACTTTTCTGTACGAGCTCCGAATCGGGCGATTCTTGCTCCTACGCTTTTGTAAAAATGAGGGGAACAACCTAGGGTCAAGGGTTGAGTGAAACCACTAGGCTACAAGGGTGGACAACACAAGTCCTACTAAAGCCTCCCGCAGGAGCCTCGTAGTGGAATAGAAAAGGGTTTTGAAAATAGCGTTTCGCCGATTCTTTTTAATCGGTGGTTTTGCATGGAAAGGTATGATGCAATGATATGAATGATATGCAGAACCAAAACTAAAATTTGGGATGTGACAATATCTCTTTTTCTTTTCGTAACGAGTCCATGACAAGGACTTTTCCTGAGTTGGGTTGAATGACTAGCAGAATAAAGTGGAACCTATGCACGCATAACTCATCATCAGTTACACTTAACATCGAGTAAGCCGAAACAGAATGTGTACAAGAGAGGTTAACAGTACTCACGAGAAGTTGTAAGGCAATAGTATTTCCCTTTTGGTTTGTTGTCTCAGTAAAGACCTTAGCAAGTAATCTTCTATTTGCCCGGGTTTGGTTCTTACCACTTCTTCATGAACTCTATTTGGGTCAACGAACCCAATGTCAAAAGGGCTTCCTTTCATGCATTTCATAACCTTTTTCCTGCATAATAGTATATACATATATGGTGAGCATATATATACATGCAATTAATGAAGTGAATGAGATGAGATAGAAATTACAGAAATGGTACTTACACACAATAAAGGCTGATGGCAGCTTTGTCGAGTTCCTTCTGATTGAATAGAAAATGCAAGTCTTGAATGTTGAAGTCGATCTCGTCGTCTCCGCACAAGAAAATCTGATCTCTTATATGCGCCGTGATCCATTCTTCCTTTCTCGTCTTGCAGAAATCAAGGTACCACTTGTGCAATCTTCACATCTTTGTTGGTAGATTCTTGAGCTCCTCTTTCTTGACGAGATTCTTCCCATACTTCCATGGCTGTATGGGGTTGGCATCGCATTTGGGCAAGTTGTCTCCCATGATGTTCAAGTATGCAATGTAAGTCATCCCCATCTCATTGGCCTTTCTTTGTAGCTCTGCCTCGTAATCATTTATGGGAGGAGCGTCCCGTGTGTCGAACACTTGGAGCGGGGCGCATGATTGGTTTTCCTGCTCTCCGAGCATGGGAACTGTTTTTTGGGGTGTCGCACGATTGCTACTTTCAGTCTCCCTACGGCGCCTTGAATCCCCCTTCAAAATCTGGCGCTCGTAGTCCGGCACAAGTAGGGTTTCAGGTTTCAAAAGATTTTTGTAAAACTTCTCCACCACCGCCGGATCTATTTTCTCCTTTGGCTCGGCCCGTCTAGGTGCAAAGAATTTATTGACCTCTTCTTCCGAGATCCTATTGGTCTCCTCGTCGCTGTGATTCCACGGTAAAACCGGCAATGGCTTGGCGAAAGGCTGCGGGACGTAGTTATTTGAACTCTTTGGCGTACGGTTTCCTGCGGATTTCTTTGTGGCAGTGCTAGTGATGCTCTTCGTGGCAGTGCTCTTCCGCTTACGCTGAGGAGATGGCTGAAGCGCCGGAGATGGCTGACGGGCAGGAGATGGCTGGCGCGCCGAAGATGGCTGCGGTGCAGGAGATGGCTGAAGCGTCGGAGATGGCTATCCCGCAGGAGATGGCTGAAGCGGCTCAGACTGCTGACGCTGCGGAGACGGCGGGGGTGCCAGTGGCCTCCAATTTGGAAGCACGATGTGTTCCTTCTTCGAAAGAATGGTTGTTTTCACTCCAAATTTGAGTTGAGTTTCCCCTTCACCTGTAGCATGGTCAAGCTGTGCTTCCTCATATTCCGAAGCTCTGGTCGAGCTCGTCCGGAGCTCGCACCACCTAGGCCGCCCCCGCAGCCGAGAGGGAAGGCCGTCCCCGTACCGCCTGGGCCTGGGCCATCCCCCATTGCTCTGGCGTCGCCGCCACTGAAAACTGCCGGAAAACAGGCGCCACCGCGAGCTCTAGAAACACCGCCGCCTTCATGTGCAAGGTGCTCATCAGGACAGCAACGCATCGCGAAAGGAAGGAAATAGAGGGGACCAGGAGGTCCGCTAGCTCACCATGAGCATGACGGTGGGGTTCTTGTAGGCGCCGGCGTCGTCGTTAGCTTCAGTGTTGGCACGCGCGATGGCGGTGGCGGTGTTGGCGCGCGCGGGGGCGACGGCGGCTCCGAGTTGGCGGTGGCGGCCGACGCGAGGGCGGCGACGGCGAGGGCTGGACGGCGCCGTCGGCTCTCTCTGTTTTTCTCTGCGCGGCTTTAGATCTGGCTGGGGGGAAGAAGGAAGGGGAAGGCCCGGATTTAATACCCCCTGGAACCGGTGTTAAAGGGGGGAATTCGTTTCGCGCGCGCACCCCCCCCTTTAACACCGGTTCCAGCCACGAACCGGTGTTAAAGGGGGGGTGCGCGCACGAAACGAAATAAATGCGCCCCCCTTTAACACTGGTTCGTGTCTGGAACCGGTGTTAAAGGGGGGCATTTATTTCATGCATTAAAGGGGTGGGGGCATTTATAATTCAAAAAATAGGATATGAATTTAGAAAATTCATATCTTATTCATTTCAACTCAGAATAATATGAATAATATATCATAATTTTCAGAAAAATAATATCTATCCATTCATGAAAAAACATTTTATATTTACTTTAGATGAAAATTTTCAAAATGATTAAAACACTTACATATAAATTTTGATTATTCAATTCAAACAAAAATAAATTATCAAATACTAAAACTTTGAACATAATAAATATTAAGCATCCAAAAAGTAATCTAACCCTATTTTATTAGAGCAAATCATATTTTATTTTGTATTAACATTTTTGAATTGATTGGATATTTAAATGCAGCATCTTTTGTATACACTTGAATCTGACAAAGCCTCGCTCAACTTGCATTGGATTTTTGATAAAATAGCATATTGTGAACCTAAAAATGATTTTTGTAAAAAATCATGAGCATCGTATCATGTACCTGTAGTTCATATCTGACCCACTTCCTGTCGATTCGGTAGGAATTTGTCTTTTTCACCAGAGGTGGACGGAAAGGTTTCAGATCCCCCTGTTGGTACATTGTCCATATAAGGTGGTCTAGTATTTTTGTAAAATGTGGTGGTGGTTTTTTGAATTAGCCATTTGGTGGTTGCTTCACAAAACCGTCCGTTTTTTATGCTCGGAAAATGGAAAATGCCTTTTTGGTGCGATAAAAAGGAAAACTTCCTCTTGCAACATTGTTTGCCATGCCATGATGCACATATATGCACAATATGGCCATATTATCACAAACTATGCCTTGATTCTAGCCGTAACATTGGTCATTTGACGCGAAAGCCAAGAAACCTCGAATGAGATAGGTCATTTTGTGAAGGTTTTTTTGAGACATAATCAATATACCAAGTTTGAGATTTTTCCTTCTAACTATGTCACATAATATAACACTCGCGCTGTTTCGATCTTTTTTATTTTTTTATCCCCGTTTTAAACTATCGTCAAACTTTGTCGAACAACGGGCATGAAGATTCTTAGCTCGGGGCCAAGCCTCGCTCAACTTGCATTGGATTTTTGATAAAATAGCATATTGTGAACCTAAAAATGATTTTTGTAAAAAATCATGAGCATCGTATCATGTACATGTAGTTCGTATCTGACCCACTTCCTGCCGATTCGGCAGGAATTTGTCTTTTTCACCAGAGGTGGACGGAAAGGTTTCAGATCCCCCATTGGTACATTGTCCATATAAGGTGGTCTAGTATTTTTGTAAAATGTGGTGGTGGTTTTTTGAATTAGCCATTTGGTGGTTGCTTCACAAAACCGTCTATTTTTATGCTCAGAAAATGGAAAATGCCTTTTTGGTGCGATAAAAAGGAAAACTTCCTCTTGCAACATTGTTTGCCATGCCATGATGCATATGTATGCACAATATGGCCATATTAGCACAAACTATGCCTTGATTCTAGCCATAACATTGGTCATTTGACGCGAAAGCCAAGAAACCTCGAATGAGATAGGTCATTTTGTGAATGAGATAGAACTGGAATTAAAATACAGAATGCAACTAATAGTAAGTTACATAAAGCACGACTGAAAATTAAGATACATAAAAGAACTGAAAATTAAGATACATGGCCAGATTAAGTAACAATCGGCCGAACTTGTTTCAGAATGTTGGAGTGATTCAGTCATGCTCCTGCCTACACCTGTAATACTCGCCACTGTAGTCGTCGTACTCGTCGCCGCCGTCATCGCTGTTATCGTCGGGGTCGCCGTAATTGAACCTTGAAGGCTGAGTACGCGTGGGCTGGACTTGAGGGTAGCGCAGATGGGGGTTAGAGTCGGCGGCAGTGTCATAGGCCATGACGCTCTAGAGAGTCCGACCGCGCCACCATAGCCGACGGCCGGCCTCGTTGAAGTTCGGAGGAGGTGGGACGTCCTCCTCGTGCCTGGCGAGTGCCCTCTCACGCCGATCCACGAAGAAGGCTTCCCAAGTAGGGAAATAGTCGGAATGCCATATGGGATTCCTCCGCTGCTCCGGCGTGAGCTCGAAGTAGTACTGGTTCGTGATGGCCATCCGGCGCGCCACACGAGGGACAGGAGGAACCGGCATGCCTTCAGCGCTCAGCATCCAGCCGACGGGGACACAGTAGCCTGGCGGGCAGGGGTAGTTCGAGGCGCAAAGCGCCTCCGCCTCCCTGGGGGTTAGTGCTACGGTGGAAGCCATGGGAAAGAGTGATGAGGTTGCAGATATGAGTCTAGAGATGTGCAATGACAATGGAGGCCAACCCTACATATATATATATAGTGAATAACTGGCGGAAAGAACTGGAGGGAAGAACTGGCGGGAAGAAAAATGGCGGGAAGAAAAATGGCGGGAAAAATGGCGGGAAAAAATGGCGGAAAGAAAAATGGCGGGAAGAAAAATGGAGGGAAGAAATAGAAGGAAGAAAAATGGCTCATTTAATACATATACTGTTAACAGAAGAAATATGACATTGTTCTAAAAATGGGACGGTTGGAGGGATTTCAGCACGCTGGGCCAGGCAGCACTAATGATAGGGGTGAGTGTCGACATTATGTCGTGCGGCGTTTACCTTGTCCCGGATGGTGTCACCAACCGGGACTAAAGATGAACCTTTAGTCCCGGTTGGAGACACCAACCGGGACAAAACACGAGTCAACACTAATAATAGGGGTGAGTGTCGACATTATTTCGTAAGTGTCGACACTATGCCGAGCTGCTTGTACTATAAATAGGCATCCTTGTGAGTCCAGTCCTCCAGCCAGTTTGAGGCATCTCCAAGATGGTTTTCGAGAGCAGGGACACCACTATGGCCAGTTTCAGGGAGATGCCGACGGAGCCCAGTCCGTGATTCTGGAACACCAATCGCCTTAAGGTCAGGAATAAAATCAACACAAAACTCAATGTTCTCCTCTGTTACATAGCCCTTGGAGATGCTTCCTTCTGGCCTAGCACGGTTATGAACATATTTCTTTAAGACTCCCATGTACCTCTCAAAGGGGAACATATTGTGTAGAAATATAGGACCGAGAATGGCAATCTCTTCTACTAGGTGAACCAGGAGATGCGTCATAATATTGAAGAAGGATGGTGGGAACACCAACTCAAAGCTGACAAGACATTGGGCCACATCTTTCTGTAACCCTGGTAGGCTTTCTGGATCGATTACCTTCTGAGATATTGCATTGAGGAATGCACATAGCTTCACAATGGGTACTCGAACATTTTCAGGTAGAAGCCCCCTCAATGCTATCGGAAGCAATTGTGTCATAATCACGTGGCAGTCATGAGACTTCAGGTTTTTGAATTTTTTCTGTGCCATATTTATTATTCCCTTTATATTCGACGAGAAGCCAGACGGGACCTTGATACTGCTCAGACATTCAAAAAAGATTTCCTTCTCTGCTTTGGTAAGAGCGTAGCTGGCAGCAGTTAAGTGGCATCGTTTACCCTTCTCGTTCTCAGGATGCATAGGCTCTTCAGGGTCTTTTAGACGTTGCTGGTCCTGCCATGCTTCCGGTGTATCTTTTGTCTTCCCATACACTCCTAGGAAGCCTAGCAGGTTCACGCAAACATTCTTCGTCACGTGCATCACGTCAATTGAAGAGCGGAACTCTAAGACTTTCCAATAGGGTAGGTCCCAAAATATAGATTGCTTCTTCCACATGGGCGCATGTCCGGCATCGTCATTCGGAACAGATAGACTGCCAGAACCTTTTCCAAAGATTACTTCTAGGTCCTTGACCATACCAAATACCTCCTCACCGGTACGGAGGACAGGCTTCCTCCGGGGTTCTGCCAGACGTTTGAAATGCTTGCCTTTCTTTCTTACTGGATGCAGGTTCGGAAGAAATCGGCGATACCCTAGGTACACAACCTTCTTACATTTATCCAAATATACACTTTCAATCTCATCTAAACAGTGTGTGCATGCATTGTATCCCTTGTTTGTCTGCCCTAAAATGTTACTAAGAGCAGGCCAATCATTGATGGTTACGAAAAGCAATGCTCGTAGGTCAAATGGCTCCCCTTTGTACTCATCCCACATACGTACACCTGGTTTGGCCCACAGCTGTAAAAGTTCTTCAACTAATGGCCTTAGGTACACATCAATGTCGTTGCCGGGTTGCCTCGGGCCTTGGATGAGCACTGACATCATAATGAACTTCCTCTTCATACACAACCAAGGAGGAAGGTTATAGATACATAGAGTCACAGGCCAGGTGCTGTGACTGCAGCTCTGCTCACCAAAAGGATTCATGCCGTCTGTACTTAGACCAAAACTTAAGTTCCTTGCGTCATGTGCGAAGTCCGGGTACTCTCGCTCGACTTTTCTCCACTGTGACCCATCAGCGGGGTGTCTCAACATCGCGTCTTTTTTACGGTCTTCCATGTGCCATCGCAACAACTTGGCATGCTCTTTATTTCTGAAAAGACGTTTTAACCGTGGTATTATAGGAGCATACCACATAACCTTGGCAGGAACCTTCTTCCTAGGGGCTTCGCCCTCAACATCGCCAGGATCGTCTCGTCTGAACTTATACCGCAGTGCAGTGCATACCGGGCATGCATCCAAATTCTCGTACTTCTCACTGCGGTAGAGGATGCAGTCATTAATGCAGGCATGTATTTTCTGCACGTCTAATCCTAGAGGGAAACAACCTTCTTTGCTTGGTATGTACTGTCGGGCAACTCATTATTTCTTGGAAGAAGATTCTTCATTTTCACCAACAACTTTGAAAATGCGTTGTCAGTCACACCGTTCTTTGCCTTCCATTGCAGCAAATCCAGTGTGGTACCTAGATTTTTGTGGCCATCTTCGCAAGTTGGATACAACAATGTTTTGTGATCCTTTAACATCTGCTCCAGCTTCTCCTTCTCCTTTTCAGTTTCACATTCTTCCTTTGCATCAGTAATGGCCCGACCAAGATCGTCATTAGCGGGCCCATCTTCTGCCTCTTGATCTTCATTATCTACCCTCGTTGCAGTATCATCATATTCAGGATACATATTATGATAGTTGTCATCATCCTCTTCTTCTTTGTTGTCTTCCATCACAACCCCTTTTTCTCCGTGCTTGGTCCAACAATTATAGTTGGGCATGAAACCGGATCGAAGCAGGTGGGCGTGAATGGTTCTGGTATTTGAGTAGTCTTTCTTGTTCTGACAGTGAACACACGGACATCACATAAAACCATTGTGACCACGGTTTGCATTAGCCACAACGATGAAATTTTGGAGGCCCGTAATGTACTCGGAAGTGCGGCGGTCACCGTACATCCATTGCCGGTTCATCTGCATTAATATATAGTATAGGGATATCAAAAATTAATAGGGAGATGACCATTTATATATATAGTACATCAATGACACATGAAAGGATAGTTGCCGACCTCGACCGAGAAGGAAAGAGCAACGAGAAAACTTATTTTGAGCTCTCGGGCATTTCACCGAACACCTCTTGTGCATATGAAAAAAACACAAACTAGCAAACTTCACACCCTCTTGCTAGGCTCCAAAATGAGATAGTGAAAAAAATAGAAGAGTGGGGTGTGGGTTGCGGTGTCTTATATAGCCCCACCCCCCTTTAACACCGTTCAAGCCACGAACCGGTGTTAAAGGGGGGTTGCGCGGGCCACTGGTGCAAGGTCCTTTAACACCGGTTCGTGGCAGGGGGGCTCCTTTTTGCTGCACGGACCACGCTGGTACGGCCCCCCCTTTAACACCGGTTCGTAGAAGAACCGGTGTTAAAGCCCATTTCCAGGATCAACAAAAGGCCTCGTTTCCACTAGTGACTAGATGTATACTATATTTATACGTAGAGCTAACTAGGTTAGCACTTGAGCATTTCACCAACCAGTTGATCGGCTGTTATCATGTGAGTTATGTACCTTTTCTTATAACGAAAGGGAATTAGTTCTGAGTTTATTAGGAGTACCATATGAGATGCCTATCTTATTGTGGCAATACAATGAATCGAAGGGTAGCTAAAGAATTGAATTGGATGTGCAAAATGCATAACCTGTGTACCAACAATAGCTAGCCACAATGCCTCGTGCAATTATTTGCTAGCAACATGGCTTGCAAGTCCTGGCTACGTGTTTAGGGTTAGGTCTGGCGACTCTGCAGGCGACTGCGCCGCCGACCTACCAGAAACCGGGAGCATCACGAGTATGAGAGGGTTTAAGAGATTGGAGTTGGATTCGGATACAGGACAATCCAGTCGCAAGGCTAGTTTGGATCGTGTTTGCAGGGAGTGTGAAATCCGTGAGGAGCACATTTGGGGAAAGGAGTTGTTAAAGGCTGCGCCGCCGGGCGCAAAACCGATCCAATCTTCCTTCACCAATCCTTTGTGCGTGCAATCTGTTGGGTCTGTACCTCCTGCATCTGTGATGGCGTCGGCGAACGATGGGGGCGATCATGGGGGATCCGCTGAGGAACCTGCCCGCCCAAAGTCGGTACGTGGACGTCAGCTGATGCTTGAGGGGAATCTGACGGGTTCTGATCGATACGTGGTGGAGGAAGTAAGTTCCAGTAACTGGCACTCGCCAGCGACGGAGGGACTGGGTGTGAACGAGGAAGATGATCTGGTAGGGGAGGTTGACATGGAAGATGATGCTTTTGTGGAGGAGGATCCGGACGAGGTGCCGCCTCCACCACAAGTACCTTGGAGACTCATGGCGCGGTATTTGGGGCAGATCTCGCCATCGGCGGAGACACTGAAAATTCACTTTACAGAGGTGTGGAAGCTACGCCAGGGTGCAACCTTTGCGCCAATCAAACCGAAGTGGTTCATCATTACCCTGTACTCTGAAGGTGATTATAATTTTGTGGTGAAGGGCGGACCATGGATACATCTGGGCAATGCGCTGATGGTACAACCTCTAAGGGGATCGGAAAGTCCCTCTGCTACTGATCTCACATCGTTGCCAATATGGGTGAGGATGTATGATGTCCCCTGGGACAAACAAATGGATGCTAATGGTAGGAAGTGGGGGAGCAGGCTAGGGAAGGTTATGGAGGTTGAGGCGGATGAATCGGGAACAAGGTTCAGAGATTTCCTTCGAGTACGTGTAGAAATTCCAATAAATAGAAGGTTGCAAACTAAGTTGACTATTGGTGTCAAAGGGAGACCAGAAACACACTCGACATATATTCTGAGATATGAATGAGTACCATATTTCTGTTTCTGGTGTGGCTTCATGGGGCACAATGAGATGGTTTGTGAAAAGAAAAGGCTAGGTGTGCCCTCGCTGGGATATGATACTAGCCTGAGATGCTCTCCGATGAGGAAATATGTTTATAGGTCAGCCTATGCACCACCTGCAACACACCCAACCGCAAAAAGAGGGCTTGACTTCTCATATAGTGTAGACAATTCAGGGAACTTGGGCAAGCCGAAATATCAGGCGAACACTAGGCCTGTTTTCCGTCAAGAGGAGGCCGCGATGCCAGAGACAGTGGATGCACATGATGGTTTTGACAATAATGAGTCAAAAGGGGATTCCATGGTGGAGACGGACCTGTCCATTCTGCTATCTGCACTAAAAATGAAGTACCCAAATGAATCCTTTATTTCTCTGCGTGAACGCCTATGCACTCAAAGATATAAAGAACTGGGGATGCCAGTGGAGGACATGCCTGCGCTAGAGGATGATGTGGTGCCCGCAGTTCTGGTACAACCTTTGGCGATGTTGCATGGACCGGTTCCCCCTAGAAGCTCTGATATGATTCCCCCCATGAGAGGCCTGAGTCCGTGGATCGCTTCAGAGGACAGTGCTGACACGGATATGCTGGAGGTTAATTCTGTTCTGGGGAAACGACTAGCAAGTCATGCTGAGGGAGTAGGGGATGCTTCTGAGGGTGGTCGTGCGATGGTCATCCATGGACATGTACATGCTGGATCTGTACAGAAAAGGGGAAGGAAGAAACCAATGCATGGGAGTGATTTGAGTGGCTTGCAGGTGGAAGGAGAAGAAAATCTGGAGGCAACAAGCCCAGGGGCCGCTGGTCAACTGACGGGGACGCATGGCGCGCCCCGTCAGGGACAATGAATTGTCTAAACCTGAACTGTCGGGGAGCGGGGAACAAACCGATAGTTCGTGAAATAGTTGGTCTCGATCGATCAACGAAAGCTGACTTAGTTTCCTCTGTGAAACAAGGCAAAAAGCGGAGAAAATGAAAAGTTTGCGTGACAGGCTTGGGCTGAAGGGCTTTGCTAGTCATGATAGTGAGGGGAGGAGTGGCGGGCTGGATCTATACTGGAATGAACATGTGCAGGTGGATGTACAGGAAGTCAATGAGAGACTTATCGACTGCTTTGTCAGGATCTCTCCATATGATCCGCTCTGACGCATTACTTGTATTTATGGTGAACCACGTACAGAGAATAGGCACCGTATGTGGAGTAAGCTGCAACAGCTCAGAAGACATTCTGATCTTCCGTGGTGTGTTTTAGGTGATTTCAACGAAGCAATGTGGTCTTTTGAGCATCAGTCGGCCACACCGAGGGGAGAGGGCCAGATGATTGCATTCTGGGACACGTTGGAGCTCTGCAGCTTGGTGGATCTAGGTTTCACCGGCAGAACTTTTACCTATGACAATGGACGTCGAGGTAGACATAATGTGCAGGTTCGCCTTGACCGTGGCGTGGCGGATAATAATTGGCGGAATTTATTTCCTGAAGCACAGGTGAGTCATAAAGCTACCCCCTGTTCTGATCATTGTATGATCTTATTGGAATGTAAAAAAGAAGAGCACCATGGGCCATGTCCCACACGGAAACACTATGAAATTATGTGAGAAAGAGACCCAAGTTTACCAGAGAGGGTTGTAAAAATGCATGGACGGAGGCTGGGCCTAAATCTTCCATGGGTGATGTGAGTCGTGGTCTTGGTTTTGTGATGAACAAGCTCCAATTATGGAGTAAAACAAAGTTTGGTTCTGTCCAGCGTGAAGTTGAGCTTTCGCGTACCAAGCTAGAGGAGTTGTTGCAGATGAATGCTGATCGAAATGAGATACGTGCAGTTCAGGATAAAATGAATGAACTCCTGTACCGTGAAGAAATGATGTGGTTGCAACTCTCGAGGATGGACTGGTTACGAGAGGGGGACAGGAATACCAGGTTTTTTCATAGTAAATCTGTGTGGAGAGCTCGGCGGAATAATATTAGGAGGCTTCGGGATGAATCCGGCGTGTGGCATCAAGACCGTGCGGCAATAGGTTCAATGGCTACTAGCTACTTTCGAAAGGTTTTTGAAGCTGACCCAGGCATTGACCCGAACCTTGTTGTGCAGTTATTTGAAGAGGCAGTTACAGACGAAATGAACGACAAACTATGCACTGCATTCACGGATAGAGAGATTGCCGATGCTTTGTTCCAAGTTGGTCCCCTCAAGGCGCCTGGACCGGATGGATTTCCAGCTAGATTTTTCCAACGCAACTGGGACGTTCTGAGAGGTGAAATCTCTATGGCGGTGAGAGATTTCTTTGCAACAGGAGTTATGCCTCCAGGAGTCAATGAAACAGTGATAGTTCTGATTCCTAAGGTGGATGATCCCGAGACACTGGGGCAATTCAGACCAATTAGTCTGTGTAACGTTGTGTATAAAATCATTGCAAAGTGCATGGTCAATAGGTTGCGACCAATCCTAGGTGATATTATCTCAGAGGCCCAGAGCGCCTTTGTGCCAGGGAGATTAATAACAGATAATGCCTTGTTAGCCTTTGAATGCATGCACTATATTCAGCAAGAAAAGGACCCGGAAAAAAGTTTCTATGCTTATAAGCTGGACCTATCAAAGGCATATGATCGTGTAGACTGGGGTTTCTTGAAGCAAATGATGTACAAGCTAGGATTTTCTCACCAATGGGTGACATGGATTATGGCGTGCGTCACATCGGTGAGATACTCTGTCAAACTTAATGGAGTCTTGCTTGAATCATTTGCACCGATGCGTGGGCTTCGGCAAGGTGACCCCCTGTCTCCGTTCCTATTCCTCTTTGTGGTCGATGGCTTGTCTGCATTGTTAAAGCAAGGTGTGGATTTACAGCGAGTGGAGCCTGTCCGTGTCTATCGTAGAGCTCCAGGGGTATCCCATTTGTTGTTCGCTGATGATACTCTTTTGTTCTTCAAGGCCAATCTGAATCAAGCAACGGCCGTACATGAGATTATAGACACGTATGCTGCGGCAACAGGACAACTCATCAATAGGGCAAAATGCTCGATTCTTTTTGGAGACGCATGTCCAGCGCAATTAAAGGATGAAGTTAAAGAAGCTCTTCAGGTTCAGGCCGATCTGTTTGAGGATAAGTACTTAGGTCTCCCAACCCCTAATGGGCGCATGCATAAAGGGAGATTCCAAAATCTCCAGGAACAACTCTTAAGGCGTATTATGTTGGTGGGTGATGGTCTGCTATCACAGGGAGCGAAAGAAGTATTTATAAAATCTGTCTGTCAGTCAATTCCGACCTACATTATGGATATATTTAAGCTTCCTTTTGCTGTTTGTGACGAACTCACACGTATGGTCAGGAATTTCTAGTGGGGTTCGAGAGAAGGGCAAAGGAAAACACACTGGAAGGCTTGGGATAATATCGCATGCTCTAAATCTCTGGGTGGCTTGGGCTTCCGAGACTTCCGTTTATTTAACCAAGCATTACTAGCTCGTCAAGCTTGGAGATTGTTAACTAATCCAAATAGCCTTTGTGCGAGGGTTTTGAAGGCTAGGTACTTTCCCAATGGAGACTTCCAAGATACTATTTTTTCGGGGAATGCTTCTGCGCCATGGCAAGGAATTCTATATGGGCTAGATTTGCTAAAGAAGGGCCTCATCTGGCGAATTGGAGATGGAGAACAAACTCGAATTTGGCGAGATCCATGGATCCCAAGGCCACATGACTACAGACCAGTGACACGTCCAGCGAACTGCCGCTTACGGAGAGTCTCTCAGCTCCTAACTGAAACCGGGGAGTGGAATGCTGCTCTGCTTAACCGGTATTTTATGCAGGTTGATGTGGTGGCGATCTTGAAGATCAATCCAGCGATCCGACGGCCAAACATCCTAGCCTGGGAGCCAACGCGTACTGGCGTCTTCTCGGTCAAGTCCGCCTATGGACTTGGCATGGAGGAGCGACGCCGGCCTACTCAAGGCGCAGCTAGCTGGGCACCGGATGGCCGCCGGGCCATTTGGAAGCAACTTTGGGGGTGCCCTGCCCCCCTGAAGGTACGCATTTTTGGATGGAAGTTGGCTACGAATTCCCTTGCGACATGGGAGAATAAACATCATCGTAATATGGAGATCTCTAACAGATGCATTATTTGTGGTATTGAATGCGAGAGTACATACCATGATCTCTGCAGGTGTCCAAGGGCCAAGGAGCTGTGGCAGATCATGAAGGATGAGTGGCAGCTACCTGACACTGCACCTTGGGCGAACTATGGCGACGAGTGGGTCCTGGCGCTCCTAGATGGACAATCCGAGCTGCAGCGTACTAGGATTCTGATGACACTATGGAGATGTTGGATATTCGCAATGAGATTGTCCATGACAAACCAACACCATCCATCGAGAGCTCCAGAAGGTTTCTTTGCAGTTATCTTGACTCCCTCATGACCATAAAGCATTGCCCACAATCTGATGATGTCAAAGGGAAGCAACCTGCTGCATACATGCTCGGAGTAGGGACGAATGTGGACAAGAAACAGAAGCTATCACCTCCCCTTTCTTGGCGCAAACCAGATGCAGGAGCTGTCAAACTTAATGTGGATGGATCATACAATGAAACATCTGGTGAGGGTGGCACTGGCATGATCTTGCGTGATAATACTGGAGCGGTACTCTTCTCGGCGTGCCGGTTCTTGTCGTCGTGCTCCTCACCGTTGGAAGCTGAATTACAGGCTTGTTTGGAGGGTATTCAGAAAGCAAGGAGTTGGACGGATCTTCCATGTGTAGTGGAGTCCGACTGCAAGGAAGCTGTATCTATGCTTAGCATGACGTCGGCTGATCGTTCACATTTTGCGCATGTTGTGCAAGAAATTAAAGAGCTGCTGAAGGATGACCCTAGGTTCCAGACAGTTGTTGTCTTTAGACAATAAAATAAGGCTAGTCATTTTTTAGCAAATTTTGGTCGATCGACCGCAAGAACTGTAACCTGGATCAGGTCAGCACCTGAAAATGTTCTCGCTGTGTGTCTACAGGAGGGTCCTCCTGTAGCTTAATTCAATTTATTTCATTTGCAAAAAAAACATGGCTTGCAAGTCTTATTTCGATATAAAAAATGGTTGCCCCAATTTCCATTAACATGAACCAAATTTACATTGTTCAGCAGGACAATACATAATCGCCATCATATTATCAACCCCAAATTAGACATACCAGGAAATTGAATACATCTTGTGAGACAATGCGGAGCAAAACACACTGGATTGTAACTACATACTACTCAAAGGCAACCCTCTTTAAAAAAACTCGTCACCCCACAACTAGTCACATTGTAGATTCCATCCCAAAACCTTTTCCTTGAATCTCATCGTCCCATCATCAGATGCCTCGTCCATTTCACCAAGCTTCTAAACAAATAACTTCAATCCTATTTTATCTACGATCTTTGCGCAATTTCTAAGTTTCAATCTTACAGACTCCTTCCTCTGCAAAAATATCCAAGTTTTTAACTCTATTGCAAAATACTAAAACTAGGGGAGTTTGTTCACTCGAAAAAAAAACCATGGAAAACACAATATCCATAGCAATCCAAATCATCCATAAAATCGCTACAATTCCCACGAGTTTAGTTTTAATTTTCATGTAGTACTAACCCAACCAAGTATCAATATATGCATTAGCATTTTAAAAATCATTATCTAGACTAAAATCACACTTAAAATATATCATGCCAAAGGGTACTTAAAAAGGGTGTTCTACCATTAATTTCCCATCCCTATTCAATAGCACTTTTATTTGTGAAGCATTGTCACATCTTTTGTTAGTATGCACTTTTCAAACACTAACTAGAGGAAGAATTTGGTGCTCCAATGTACTTAAACCTTCCATAAGAACCTATATATAGGCACCGCTCCATGATTCAGAATCGCAACATAAAAGAATTTCATAACGATAAACAATCAGGTTCCTCACTCAACATGGTTCCACCTCATATATCTCAAGTTTTCCAACTTTTTACCTTTTGTCCTAACCAAAGCCCTTCTAGAACAAACATAGTTCGAATCTCTAGAAAATACATGATGCACATTCATCTCTTGAGCCAAGAGGTATAAAGATCCTCCAAAAAGAGAGTTCTCTTTCCATTCCTTATTTGGATCTTACAACAACCCATAATAGTTGCTTTACTTTCATAATTTCCCACCAAAAGTGAGAATCGCCTTCCCTAGAATGGATCAGATTTCTAAGATATTATTTCTGAGGCCCTAAGGCAAGTTGATTGAGTAATTTCTAGAACCATTTAGCAAGAAGACCAATATTCATCATTTTAAATCAAAACTAGCTAGTCCTTCCGGTATAGATATATACTACCTTCGTTTCAAGGTTTAAGGCGCACACGCTTTCCAAAGCAAAGTTTGACCAAAAGAATTGAGCAACAAAATCTTGATTATATTATACATAATTAGTACCGTTGGATTCGTATTAAAAAATACTTTCCATTGATACTAGTTTTATACCAAAACTCTTTACGTATTTAGAGTAATTCTTGGTCAAAGAAAAAACACGCAAAATGAGGACGCCTTAAGCCCTGAAACGGAGGGAGTATATATGTTCCTCCCTCATCCTTAGGAACACATAGTATTGCCACCTCACTATATGACATTTTTTATTGAGTTTATTTCCATTCCAAAAAAAAGCATTGACCTAAGTTTATAAATGTATCTTCTAACACTAATAGGGACTCCAAATAATCCGAGAATATGTAAGGCACACTGGTTATGAAGGAGATCATCATATATAAGTGCACACTGCTTAAGGATGAATTATTCAAATAAATCTTTCTTTAATGAACTTCCCTTTCCATCCTCTCCCCAATATGTATGTAGTCACTATTATTTATTAGTTAATTAATTATTTGTATATACTCCCCAACGCTTCATTGGTAATATCATAAGGGCACTGCTAGGAATCGAAAGCCGATTTATGCTTCTAATCGGACCACTACTTAACCATCGGATTGAAAGCAGCCAAGCTGTATGATTAAGCAGACCCGAGGCATCTAATTCCACAAATTTGGGAGTGATTGCATGCTTCTGTATTAAATGATTCCGTAATTCAAGCTTTCCTATTTATATGCATGCCTTTAGCAGGGAGGCATTGGCAGGTCCATAGAAGATATTTACCACGCATTCCTCTAATTATGAATATTTCTAAAATTGTTTCTGTTAAGTAATATTTATTCTTTATTTACATAAATCTAATTATTCATGATTTTCAGGACACTCTGGAGTTAAATTTTTTGTTTCTTTATGACACAGTAGTTTGCTTCCAAAACTATTTCCAACGCTATACTAGTTTGCTTCCGAAACATTTAAAATTTGTTTTGATCTAAAATAATGTTTACTATGTGACAATTTTTTCCAAACATATGGTCGTTTCCATTGAGGAAAATTGTGTTTCATGGTGACTAGTTTGCTTCAAGTGTACGACAAGATAGTTCTAGCCGACTAAATAGTTGCTTGAAACAAAATAGGAATTTATTGCCATCAAAATATATATATTAACTTGTAACAATTACAACATGTTCAAACTACATAGAGATTTGCTTCCAAATAATTTGAAATCTGCTTCCAAGGAAAAAATACATCCTCTTTCATCAACCACAATTGCATGCTTCTAAAGAAATTGTCGTCTGCTTCGGAATGATTAGAAGTCTATTTCAACATTTTCTTCATCAACCACAATGGCATGCTTCTAAAGAAATGGTCATCTGGTTTGAAATGATTAGAAGTATACTTCCACCATATTTGAAACAAAATGCTGCAAAACAACTTAGTAGTAGATGATCCGATTGAGTCTCTTTCATGGTAGCAAAAGGGTAGACTGAAAAAGGATGAAATTTGAATAAATCGTTTGGTGGATGAACATTTCAATTTGCACAAATTTTAGAACTAAAAATTTAATTACTAAATTTGTATGTGCCATCTAGAATAAAAAGAGAACTCGTAGATGTGATAACATCATCATTTGGAACACAAAATGAGAAATATAAGATGTATGTGGTGAAGTTTAAAATTCAATTGAAAACTGGAAAGAAATATGTGAACTGAGGAAGCTTGCTGCAGTGCATCTGGAAGCATATGTACGATATATAAGAAGCTCCAATACTAACTTGAGAAGCATGGCTGTTTGCCAATCAAAAATGCACATATTCCATATATGAAGCATGAGATATCTGTAGCAATTAAATATTGCTATCGCTGCCCTTTGGAGACCTAGTGGAAGCATATAAATTTATAAACAAAAATTATCATGCTGCAAATTTGAAGATGATGGAATCTAGGGCAAATTGGGAAGACGATCTTGGTAGGTGGAGCATGCCATACCTTCCGCCAATTCGTGTCGTCGTTCCAGAGGTAGAGATCGCGACAAAGACCATAAGAAGCACCTTTTCTGTGGCGAATCTGAACAACCAAACAGTCTTCAACCTAATGCGCTGACCGCCGGTGATCAGGGATGACCCAACGACGATCCACCGCGGCGGAACGACATGGGTTGCAATGCAGAAAAAGATCTAAATGTGGACACAGGTCATCGCCGGAGTTGGGGGGAGCGGCGCCGCGTTGCGTCACAGTGTAGTGAGGAGTGGAGGCGCTGTGGGGAAGGCTGGGAGAGAAGATCGATCAGGAGCAATAATTGTCTGTGATTTGGGGATGGAGGTGGTCAAACGTATGGGGGTTAATGCAGCAGTGTTTTTTTAAACTACACGTGGACCATAGGATTCAAATAGAGATGAACGGTGCTCAAATGGTCCGTTGCTTTGTTTCCCATCGGCCTTTGTTGGAGAGTGTTTACCATATCATAATTGTACATGTAAGAATATACTCATCAGCTAAGCTTTACTGTTTTGCCCTCCCTTGAATAAAGTTGATTTTTGACATGCCAGGCTTTCCCGCCAAACGGTACGATGTTGTTAGGTTATCCAAACATGTGTGGTAACCTTGTATATTATGGCTGATATTTCGGCTTGTCTAGGGTACTGTCTCTTACATAGCTTCATCTAAAGCAACTTTTGGATTGGATGTGGTGGCTCCATAGGAGTGGGAAAACTATTACTTGTGTTTTCAAAATGATCGTTTGAAATAAAATACTTTTAGAACTGATGCTCCCAGTTAGGGGTGGGGAAAATGTAAAACCGTCCAAACGATATAAAACGTTTAAATTTATACTAGTTCATTTTCCTTCACAAGCCCATTTCAGATTTCCAATCTAGTTTAGAAAAATGAACTGGCCCAAACCGGTTAAACCTACCAAACCGTTTTTTCCCACCCTTACTTCCAGTAAAGAATGTACGTAATACCTTCACGTGTATATCTACGAAAACCTATTTTTCTCTGATTCGAGAGATTTCCTTTTTTAGCTGAAATTCAGAAATTGTATCCTGGTATGTAGGACGCGCACTCCATCGATGCTCCATCTCTAATGGCATAAATGTCTCACCACTAACGAACTCCATCGACACTTCAACTCATGCGTGTGGACTATCTGGCCAGGCAGGCCCGTTGACTTGCATATCCTTTGAACCAGGGCTCTAGCTTGGCTTGGTCGTTAAAGGAGAACGTTGGATAATCAGGTCAAATCTCTTTCGAGAAGTGGCAGTCAGGCTCAAGATCTTCGTAAGCACCAACAATCTAGCTTTTGTTGATTGCCTTCGTTGACCTTAAAGAAACTAGTTTCTGCACTAGTTTGCCAGTCGAGGAGTCAACATGCTTTTAGTTGTCTCCACTCTCCAGGTACTTGGGGACCGTGTGGTCCAGAAAATATCTTGTTCGGACGCGCAAGAGAGTTCAGAAACTTCAGATGAACGGACGTCGTTAGTTTCTTTCTACACTAACAAGCATCTGTTATGAGTCAAATTAATCCTGAGATTAACGTCTGGTTGGATACACTGAATCTCTGTGATTAAACAAACCAACCGTCAGAAAACGAACAACCATGGTTAATCAAGGCATTACCGTCTGTGCATCACAGAAGAAGACGTTGTTCTTTCGACTTCGTAAGTTATAGGTACGAATCGTAACGGCAGTTTCAGAGTGGTTTATACGTACGATGGTACAAGCCTGAAAGTCTACAGTAGTGCATAATGCATTGCTCCAGCCTCCGGCACATATTTGCTGTTACTTTTGCTTATGTCCTCTAGCTAATCCCCATAATAGTACTAGTACTCCCTGTTTCAAAATATAAGATATTTTACATTGTGAAGAAAATGTATTTAAATTTCTTTTACTGTCTAGATTCACTTTAAATCTAAGGGTCTATATACTAAAAATAGTCTAGATACATCTGCTTTACAGAGCTAAAACATCTTATATTTTAAAATAGAGGGAGTAGTTCTTTACTGAATTGTCGGTTTCTTGAGAATAAAAAGAACACTGTTGGGATTCCGCACACGTAATACGCGCAGCTAAAAGAGCAAACATGCTCTAGACTCCCATCGTTTTTTTTTCGAATATGTCCTTCTCCGAACTAATGCTTTCCCTCTCACGTTGTAAGTGAATAAAACATGGAGACTAAGGATGGTCATAGTGCATAGTAACTTAGACTAGTAACATGCATATGTTATTAGTCTAAGTTACTACTTCCTTCATCCCGATTTAAAGGACACAATTTTAATTTTCTGAGCCCTAGGTGCTATCTAATTGGTTCATTTAATAGCATGAAATAGAACATGCATGAGAAGAAAAAGACTTAGGAAAGCGTTCATATTTGCTCACACATGTTCATGAAGTAGAACATGCATAAAGTTACTTCATGAAGTAGAACATGCATAAAGTAACTTAGACTAGTAACATGATATGTTACTAGTCTAAGTTACTACGTACATAGTGCAAAATAACTTAAATGTGGTAACATGCAATATCACATTAATTAGGTTATAGACTCATTTTGCTTTCATATGTGTGATGTTACAGTAACATAGCTAGTTATTCTATCTATCTCTTTCCTCATTAACTCATTGCCACATAAGCAAAAGTGCTGAGTTGGACTCTTAGTTACTAGTGAAGTTACCCCCACTATGACCAGCCTAAGGCGAGAGAGTTGTTGATGGTTTGTGCATGCATTTGCTACTCCTCCCCTGAGGCAAGCAGCTGCTGACATTTCGCGCTCCCAACCGATGGATATTAGGACAATACTAGAAGGACCTCGCGCGCGCGTTGCTGCACACGGTTTCCACATGCTGGTTTGTATATATTTTTATTTTTGATGCATACCACAGGTTCATCTCTTATTTAGTCAGATTGACGAAGAAGCAAAATGCAGAGGAAGATATACAACAAAAAACACACTACTAATTTTACGCATATTTGTGTGGAAGTAAAGAGCAAAAATAAAACAATACGATAACAACAGAGCTACTAATACACATACATGGTAATATATACTCCCTCCTTGCCAAAATGTGGTGCATATAAGAATTTTGAATAGTCAAAAAAATGTCAAGTTTGACCAAGTATGTAGGAAAAGATACAAACATCTAGACTGCCAACTCAATACCATTAGATTCGTCATGATATATTCAGATGGTATATACTTGACATTATAGATATAGATATGTTTGTTAATATAAACTTAGTCAAAGTTGACGAAGTTTGACTTTAAAGAAAATCTTATATGCACTACATTATGGCAAGAAAGGAGTACTCTATACAGAATTTGCATGGCTGCTAGAGAATAAATAACACATAGACTGACTGTTGTTATAAGACTTCTATGATAAGAAGGGAGCCTAACTAATTTTGTCATACAACTACTTGATATCACAATTCATGAGCATTCACTGTTTACCAATGTGGTTCTAGTAAAGCATAGAAGATTGTAGAAATTCCAAAATGCAAGGTAACGTGATTTGCCATTATATAAAGAAAGGAAAGTGTGGAGGAAAGTGGCAAATATTTTCTTAAATCAATTTTTTAGGTAGGTTGGAAGTCTGTTGGTCCATCCAGATGAACTCTTTGACCATCCAACTGATAAACTCACCAAAGGACACGTAGAATGGGGTTGTATTGCTGTCACAAGATGGAATATAACAGAGAGGAGATGTGAGCTTTTGAGGAAAAAAAGGTTGGGCAGGCATACAATGGCGACTTCAACAACACGCCATCGTCCACTGCAGATCCTTGGTGAGTTGTTTTGCAAGCAAGGGGAACCTTCGTGACGCATCGCCTTCGGTTAAGCTTCCATCTCTGCCCGTGTCAAAAAATAATTAGAAATGTGCACCCGAGGTTCAGCGCCGAGCAACTTGGAGCCACAGTCTTTCGAGTAGAACTCTTGGCCTAGCTGGCTTATAAAACACCAACTCGCAGTATGATTGTCCACGTGTAGTTTGGCACAATTGCAACTTAAATAGTTTTATCGATCATATTCTGCTCCAATAATATTATCAGGAGAACATATTACACTACTGTTGCAGATCATGTATAGCCTAACGGGTGCCGTCTCACCATTCAGAATGCACTATTATTTGTAATTAATTCCAGAAAGTAAATGGATATTCAAGTAAATACAAACATCAAAAAACTGAAGACCATAGCATCTGATTTCATCTACGCAGAAAGATACAAATGTGCAAGATGGTAATACAAACCCAATAATCTGGAAGCTCCTAAAGCAGCATAGATGAAACATTAGTGGATTATTTTTCCAGCAGGCATACTAATGGCAACAATAGAATTACTATCAATCAAGTTTCAAGGCCTAAACACCAGACAATTCCTAAGTTTTACAATGTAATAAGTGGGTGGGTGCCAATACAATTTTCAACATAAGAAGCCAATGAGATGATTGTAGCACAGTAATGGCCGCCACTCAATGTCAGGTAATCTTGGCTTTGCTCTTGTCATGTGTTGCCGGATGCTAGACATCTACTCTGGTTTTCTATAGAGCATAGTACTGTGCTGATGGGTGCAGGGCCAGTGGGCGATTCACATTAAAGATTCTGAGATATAACAATAACATTTCCAACAATTAATACATACCAAAAGTAGAGAGATAGCAGATATACCATTTCAGAGGAGTGTTGGCTTGAATTGATGGGAACTAACAGGCAACACCAAGAACAATGACAAACAGAAGTTGACCCAAACTATGTAGCTTTAGCCAAAAGAAAAGGCGCAGTTCTAGCCAAAAGAAAACACGCAGATATATAATCATAAAGTTTTAGCAACTAACTTGTTTAAACAAAGTTCGCAAAGACTCACCGGTAACTGATATACTAAAAAAACAATTGCATTTGGACATCAATCGAGTAGAATTTTTTTTAGCAAAAACACCGTACTGGAAGAAAATATCAAGCAATCAGTAGTCGGTAGTAACCAGCCACTGCCATCATCAACTGTACTGCAAGTCTGTAACTACGAAGCACCAACTCCAGAACGGAAACTGAACAACTCCTTACTCTGAATATAGATGGCCGTCAGATCTTCTTCACTGGATGGATGGGCGGAATGGATTGATGGAGACCTCATTGGTGGGCACCGTCATAAAACCCACGGCAAGGCATGCCGGATGGCCGAAGTGGCAGAGCACACAGTAATAGACGTCCATATCCATAACTGCCGCATCGATGTTGTCCTTGATAGGCAGCCCGGCCACCAGATCTACTCGGTAGCCACCATCAGCGTTGTTACGATCATGGTCGATCGCCGTTAGGAAGTATCTGAGGCGCATCCATAACCATTCTTGTTTATCTTTCTACAGAAATTCATCATTAAAGGGATATTAAGTATTCATTTTACATGGTAATAATAAAATTAGATGGTTGCCAATAATGAGAAGTATATGAAGAAGAAGCATACTTATAGTTGTAGCTAGTGATGCAATGTTTATTTTGAGCACACAGTAAGAAATAAATTGATTAGGAAATCAATAAGGAGCCTACCTTATCACTGCATCACAAATTTTGGATGAAAGCAACAAATTTGGTTAGTTATTTTAAGTGCATTCAATGAGATGTCTAAATTAGATTTAGGTTAGAACAGTTCGACCGGAGCATCAATTTGTATGATTCAAACCTCATGAAGCCAAAACCGTTCTTATCAGCAGATTATGCTGAATTACTAAGTGCACAAGAATACCAAGATGTCTTTGTCCCAAATAAGGCATCTAATCCTATGCATGAAATTAGATGGGCTGTTTTTGGCTATTGAAATGCATTTTTTACTAAAATCAAGCGTTAGTACAGACTATGTCAGAACTCGGAACAATCATTGTTCTCAAAATGTATTTTTGCAACACATCTATTCTCGTTAATAAGAACTGCAAGTCATCATCCAGTTATAATAAGTAAAAAATGGTCACTAAGAATACTTGTAGCAAAAGTGTGCATGAAAAGGGATAATTACTTCAGTAGTACTTTTAAAATCTATGGAGAAAGAACATGAATAATAAGATAAACACCACATTGTAAAAAATCATCCAAGTATTTTCATCTAGAAAACCCAAAAATCCAATGTAAGATAATACATTTAGGCATCATTGCCCAACAACATAATACCGATCAATCCTCTATCAACTACTTCAAGATATTTAAGATTCATCTATGCAATCTATTGCTATCAACTTATAAAGGAAGATAGCAATAAGCTTCTATTAGGTGGCAAGATATTGGTTTCTAGGAAAAGACAGAAATTAGCATGAGAGAGGTCACCTGATTATAATCCGTACATCAATCAACATCTTGCACTCTAGGTCATAGATCACTTGCTCTCTCTGACAAATTCATCACATACCACAAACACGGTGTTGCGGAGCTCAGCGAGGAACCTCGAATCACATCCCAGTCATAGAAATCCTAGCAGCACAGGTAGAACCCAGAGCCTGCAACCCCTCACGTATCTAATGATTAGCCAAAACAATTATGTTGTTGTTATTCTATTATAGAAAAGTCCATAATATAAAAATATTGGAATGGTTTCTGTTTAAGACATGATTGAATTCCAGCACTCCGTTAATAATTAATTCAAATACTCATATATAATCTTCAGTTACTAACAATATTCAGTTGTCATAGATGAATCTCAAGTTCTCAGTTGCAACCAAGTACCGCCTGCCAACTCTTAAGTCTCAGTTATCAGAATTATCATATTTGCAACCAAGAGTCAACTATACCAAGTTTGTGAAAAGAAAAAGAATAGTACAACCTACAACTAACAGGCAGCAATACTAGAAGCAAAATTACAGTTTATGTACATCGTCTATTTTCAATCGCTTACTGCTCCAGATCGAGAAAAATATTGATGGCTAGAGGTGAGGTAGAGATTGGAGCATGGTTGGTAGAGATGCTGACATAAATATTTCTACAAAACCAAGTAATTGTGTCAACTATTTCTGATTCTTCATAAACCGTTGTAGAAGAAACATATAAGAGATTTTCCTTGTAGAAATAAAATCAGCCATGGGCAAGGTGTTGTTAAACATAGGAATAAAAATAACATAATACCAAGACATATTTCCATATGAATTCTTGTAAAAGTAGTTACAAAAATGCATATGCTATAATCCGATGAATAGCAGAAAATGTTCGGAAACGACTGTGAAAATTTTGTTACAAGGACTATCAAAAAAAAAATAGTTCACCAGTGAGTGCTTTCGCTTAATGTTTAGCATTAAGCTACAGTAAATTCAAGAGAGTAAGGTACCAATCGGCTGCCTAAAATTTCATGTTATTAACTTTAAGCTTCTTCTAAGAAAATAAAACATATTTATTTTCCTTTTTCTTCATTGTCTTTCCTAAGTAGCACCTAGCTCGATCTGTCACACACCGCATCAAACTTAACTAAACTAATACACCTGAAAATCAGCAATAAAATCAGATTCTCGGGATACCATGATCACGGAATTAACTAATTTGTGCATGGAATTATATAAGCAGCACCATTATAAAATCCTATGTATGGTGCATCCTACGATTCTCGTTACTGCTGCAAAAACAGAAAAAAACATAGTGACTTATTAGCATCTGGTGCCACACAAAGTTTCACCATGTGAGATGGATATCAAGAATCGTTATTAGGCAAACTTATCCTGACATAATAGTGCATGCTTATATGTATTGCGATGCAAAAAACAACAACCAGAAGAAAGCTAGTCTCTTACTGTAGATTGCTATATTTGAGCTCAATTTGATCCAATCCCGGCAGTGCAGATCGTTGGGCTTGGAGAGCTTTTTGCCATCCACTCCTCTTCCCCTCCAATATTGAATCCGAATCCACAGCTCTGTACCTGACTGCCCGCACAGCTAGCGACCTAGCTCAATGCTCCAGAAAATCTAAAGCGCTGGCGCTGGCACACGATGGGGACATGAATAGGGGACGGGTGCTGCGTGCTCTCCAGCGAGGTAGATTGTGGTTCGGCCGTCCTGCGAGGTCTCTAGAGGAGGCGCTGCGTCGCGATGCGGGCTGGCTCCCATCGATCTCCGGCGCGTGGACCGAAGGCCGCCGTTTTGGCGCGTGGTTGTGCTCCGGGGCAGGTGAGGCGTATAGGCAGCGATGCATCTAGGGAAGCGCATGGGCCGACGGCCAGTGGCGTAGCAGGGGCGTGGCGGCGCTGTGGAAGAGGAGCGGCTCGAGGTCAAGGGCAAGATTGACGGAGAGAGGGTGGGGCGCGGGCGAGGTAGGTCGGATCAGGCGCAGAGGTAGGTCGGATCAGGGCATCCTGGTGACCATGATGCGGGGAAAACTGAAGGAACATGGGAGCCCAGCAACCAAAACACACTTTGACAACCGCGACCATCCCGCCGGCAACCAAAGTCATGGGCAGCAAAGCGGCACTCACAGACAGATGGATCCCATCCAGCGGGGAAACGATCGATTAACCACAGGCCCTTAATTCCAGGGAGCTTAGAGCTTCTTAGGGATGACGTACGGTTGGAGACGGAGTATGTGGCTGATGGGCGGACTGCAGGTCTTGGCCTCTCTTGATCTAAGAAAGCAGCGTGCCACGATGAAGATTGTCGAGACAGTGAGTGAGTTACACCTTGTCGACTTTTCCCTTCTCACATGCCATCTAAAATTCCCAATGCCTCTCATTCTTACAACACCTCACCATGCATGGAATAGCCGGTGACACACTAGACGTCATCATCAGTACTATGCTCTTTTCGTTTCACAATCTACTCGGCCGAGCTTTACAGTTTGGAGTGTCAATTTGGCTACATGGAATAGTTGGCTACCCCAAAATGTATAATATATACACAGATAGATCTAACTAGGCTAGCACTTTGAGTGTTTCACCAGACAGCTATCCCGATTGTTTATTATTGGAGTCCTATAATTCATATTTATGAAAGAGAATTAATCCCCGTGTTCATTGGGAGTACTATTTGACCTACTTATCTTGTTCTAGCAATGCAATGAATCAAAGGGTGGCAAGAGAATTGAATTGGCTCTAGATACATAATACACAAACACGTGTGCCAAGTGCGTCTAGGATGTCCGATCGATCCATCTACACTTGTTGTACATGTTGTGTTTGTTAATATATAAAGCAAGGCCTCGCTGAGCCAAATCTCACGGCAAACAACTCTTTCAAACATCCAAAAGCAACTGACTCCAAGATCAACATCCCGCAATTAGTCAGATTTTAGATACTCTCTGCGATCCATAATAAGTGTTGGTTCATTAGTATTGTTTTAGTATAAAGTGTGTACTAAATCTCCGACACTTATTTTGGGCCAGAGGGAGTACTATATTCCAAGAGCTCTTGCCACAGCTTCTACTCATCAATTTTGCTCTGTTTTTTCATAAACAAAACAGACAGATTTCTAAAAGTCTACGGTAGTTGCATAATGCACTACTCCAGCAAAAAGGATCCTGTACTGTTCCTTGTGTCCTCTAGCTAATCCCCACCGGTTCCTTGAAAAAGAGCGAGGAAGAAGGTCGGTGCTGTCATTGGGATTCCGCACACGTAATCCTCGTCTTAGAGAGAGAGAAAGAGACATGTTCAGTTTCCTATGGGGCAGACGACATTCGTCTTTGCGTTAGATATTAAGTATTCCGAAGTCTAAATCAGCCAAACTGAGCTTTGTTCGCAGCAGGTGCGTCCTGCTCCGAGAACTAACACAGTCCGTTTCATGTTCAAGAATATGGAGACAATCCTTTCTTCCACCGAGTTTCACTAATTTTGTAAAATCCACCAGCATTGCGCTGGTTCGTTGAAATGTACGCTGATGCTGTGATTTCGCCGTGATAATATGATTCTGGCGAGTGGAGCCCACTTTCAGGGGTGACGTCAATCTGTTTTGGTCAAAACTCAGAGCTGTTCAAGCCAGTGATGACGATAGGCAAATAAACTTGTAGATTCCTTAGCAGCCAGCAAAAGGTGAGGCTTGGACGCGTCCGTGGACGACCGTGGCAAGGTCAGATGTACAGTGGTCACGGCAGACTGCTAGCTCGGAGGAGCACTGGAGCAGCAACAGCGCAGCACCCGTCGCCGAATTCGTCTGGGTGGTGCGGCCGGCGGCGACGGTCGCTTTCGGGGGCTCTGACTCCACCCCACCCGGAAATTGGGCGACTAAAAAGGACGCCGGCCGGCCGGCCGGTCGGGAGGCACGCGTGCGAGCCGCCGGACCCACGGCGTCGAGCCGTCGCCCACGCCAGCGTGACGTCGCCATTACAACGTAGACGGCCGCGCGAAGCTCGCAAATTCTGCGCCGTCCATTCCGCTCGCGGCGCGGGGAGTGAGCTGAGCTGACTCGTCGGAGACGGAATCCCTTTTGACTCACACCATGTGCTTCCGGGAACAAATGATGCGCGCGTTTGGAGTAGAAGATAGCGGCACGTTTGTCCGCAGATAGATGGCCGAATGACAAGGCATCTCCCTAGCTATAGCTAGCTTAGCTAGAGCTACCTGGCAGTAACGATAATCGCCGTTGCTTTACACTTCAATAACACCACAGCACATCCTGCTTTACTACTTGTTCCCCCAACAATGCAAATACTGTCTCTTTGCTCATCCAACGACCAAAACCCGTCGATTATTGTTGCAATGGTCCAGGGAATAGATAGAATGGGAATAATGGTGTTTATAAACTACTACACAGGAGGAATTAACTTTGGGGTGATGCTAGGTGTAGTAGGGTACTAGTAGCTAGAGTATATATATATATATATATATATATATATATATATATATATATATATATATATATATATATATATATATATATATATATATATATATTGGCGATCTTTGCTGAATTATTGTGTTCTAATCATGTGATGCTGAAAGAAAATGGAAAAGCGGACTTTGGAATGGAACGCGTTTCCGTGGCCGCCCAAGCCTCTCGCTTTATGGTGTACCGGCGCATGCTACCCTACAAAGGCAAGAGCCTAAAATCCAGGGTTAGAAAAGGTTTCTTCTTGCTCGAAAAAACAAAGCTCACAGGCAGAAGAAAGCTTTTGGCGGGCTAAAATGAGTATAGTTCGTGCAACTTGCAAGGATCAACTTTGATTGATTATACAAGAAATTATTTGCCTGTTCCATGACTACATTGTTTGTTACAAAAAAATCTACTCGATGCTAAAAGTACGATCGTTGGAAAACAATGGAGTTGCAATAATCTCGACTCATAGCGGAGCAGCGTATATCCTGGAGGTATGCTATACCTTGAACGAATTATTTGTTGGGTGTGTCATATTTGCATGTAGACCCTTATATTTTACTAATATCAACCCGCAATTTATGCCATGGTGGTTTCATAAAATTTATTTCATTAGGGCTCAACACGTGTTTTGAATGGATGTAGCAGCAAACATTTCGTTAAAGTGATGTCTAAAATATTCTAAAACTTGGAACTTTCGCAACATGTTTCATAATTTTTCACACGGGTCCAGTGAAAAGTAAAAACATTCTTAAGATATTTTGAACACCGTGTTAAATTTGCCCAATACTTGGTTCTTTTGCATGTAAATTTTCCTCACCACGCAATCGATCCTCGAGTATGGTCTATCATCATCCGTTGATACAATCCCAAGCATGTAAAATTCCAATCTTAGGTTGTTACCAAAAACGTGTATTTTTTTATTTCAATTCTCAGCTATTGCACAAGTGTAGCTTACATCATTTCACTCTGAAAACGCACAAAATTGGTCTACTAGCTATCACGTATTTAAAACTTTGATAAAATTATATACTTCCCCGTCTCAAAATAGATGTCGGAGGTTTGTCAAAATTTGGATAAATCTATATATTAAAATATACTAAATAGTGTCTAGATTCACATCCAAAATTTTACACGGCGACATCTATTTTGAGACGGAGGGAGTATATTTTTTTTACTAAAAACTAATAAGAGCAACACTCGAGTAATAACTAGCTGATGTAGAATACTCTACTACAAATTTCCCCTAAATCAAGTTAATCTTGAATTAATAAGGTTGTCCAATCCTCCCCACTTGAATTCACAAAAGCCATGCCGTTACACGACAATGGTTGACCAAAACACACGCATACGGCAGCACAGCTAGCTTGCCTTTTCATTTCAACACTGCAATCCCTTTTTTTCAGCGACCAGTTTCAACTCTAAGCTCCGCAAGGGTCCAAAGATTCTCTAGCTAGCACCACACATCTTCAGGACGTAGCGGCGTTTGGGTTTGACTTCATCCACAGGATCGATCGAGAGCCGCGCGCGTGACTGTTTGCGTACAATGGCTAGATCATAGATAGACATTCTAATCTAATCAACGCAAAAGCGAGCAGGCAGTGACGAGACCATAAGCTAGCTAGGAACCCAACCAGCCACGCACCCCCTCGTCGTCCAAAGGTCAGAACTCTCTCACAAGTCGTCACAAGTCAGAGCCCCCAAATTCCCTCGCCGCGGTCTGCATATATACGCATCTCAGATTGATCCCACTGCATCGACAAGGGAGCTGGCCATGGCAGAGGAGTGGTGGAGCTCGGCACGCACCGGCGGCGATCACGCGTCGACCTCGCCGGCGACCGCCGCCGAGTCAGGAACCGTCAGCAGGCTGACGAATTCGATGCTGAGCTCCATGCAGCCCGGCGCGCCCTTCTTCCTAGATGATCCGCACGTGGCCGACTGGACGCAGCCCTTCATGTAAGTAGAAATCAAACACTGCTGCGTCTTGCTCGCTCCTCCCCCTCTCCTCGATCACACCCCTGCATCTATCTGCATGGCTATCAGGCAAGGGAAAGCGGCGGAAGCCGAGGAGCAGCCCACGGGCCTCACCTTCAACGCCCTGCTCCAGCTCCAGGGCGACGCCAGCCACCAGTTCCTGCTCGACCAGGCGGCGGCAGCGCCTCCCGTGCCGCTACCGTACCCTGTCTCCGACGGCGGCGCGGCGGTTGCAGCGTCCCAGCAGGGCGCGTCGTCCTTCTACGCGGACTCGCAGCAGCAGTTCCCCAGCTTCTTCAGCTCGTCGGGACTCTTCGGTGCGCCGGCTCATGGGTCGCCGTCGCTTCTTTTGCAGGCCCAACCGCCTAAACACCTCAAGGTCGGAGCCTGACGCCGACCGAATTAGCGACTATGGCGACATGGTTGTACCACTGTACGTGTGACCTAGGGTTTGTAACTTGGTTTCTGAATTCCGATGCAGTCTGGTGGCACCACTGAACATGCGGTTCAGGACGCTTGCTCGTCATCGGCGACGAAGAGGAGCAGCGCCGCCCATCATACTCCTGCGGCAGCAGCAAAGAAGGCCCGGACCGAGACGCCGTCGCCGATGCCTACTTTCAAGGTGCGACGCCGGCGGCGAACCCCAGACAACCGATCGATCAGATGCCCATTTATTTCTCACCTCAATTCAAATATACTGTGTATTCATATGAATATATTCTTTTTGAGTTACCGATATGATCAGCTCTGCGCGTCCGCCATCGAGTGGACTATAATGGCTAGCTATCGAACTGCTTTTGATTTTCATTTTCGTGCGTGCAGGTGAGGAAAGAGAAGCTCGGGGACAGAATCACCGCGCTCCAGCAACTGGTCTCGCCTTTTGGAAAGGTATCCTTCCTACCACACCCCTGCCTCTCCCGTTCTGTTTTTTTCAGCATTATTTTGGAAAGGTAGCCTTTTCCCTTCTGTTTATTACTTTATTGTTCTACAATCGGGGTATATATATTTGTAAGTTGATGAGTATTTGTACCTTTTCTCGATCCATTGCATCGACCTGCTGCGCTTCAATTAGACGGATACCGCATCGGTTCTTCATGAGGCCATCGGATACATCAAGTTCCTTCACGATCAAGTTGCTGTAAGCACCCAAATTCCCTAAGCAACCCCTAATCAGATGCTCCTAGATTTTTATTTTGGGTGCATACTGGTCCCCAAACAGCAAAACTGAACTCATGATGCACACCACTGCTGGGTTTATCTCTGCAGTCTCTCAGCTCTCCCTACTTCATCAAGTGTACTGGCCATCCGCTGCAGCTCCAACACAAACAGGTACCTGCATATACTGGGTTTATACCTTTTTTTGCAGTGATTTGTTATTTCCTGGCATATAAACTGCATTTTTCTCACGAACTAGGGTTCGGATTATGACGAAGGTGAGGCGAGGGACGACCTGCGGAGCCGAGGCCTGTGCCTCATCCCGGTGGCGAGCACTTACGCGGTTGCGAGCGAGACGGCGCCGGAGTTCTGGCATCCTACCTTCGGAGGCACATTTCGGTAGATAGGCAATTAGTATCTGGTACCATATTATAGCTAGCTAGGCCTAGGCACTTATACATGCGTGTGTGCTGCATATATATATGGTTAAGCAATGTGTACTCATGCCATACCATTAAAACACTGTGTTGAAGCAAAAGCAAAAAAATGCTTTAAGCAATCAACAGACAATGTAGTGTATACTGCATCGAAGAAAAGCAAAAGCAATAACAAAGGAAATAAGTATGAAGATGATTCTACGATCTAAGCTAGAAACCCAGGTATGCCTAGTGTCAAAATAGTCCAATCTACTTTGGGATCCAATGCCAACCGTGTGCACTCTTTGTAAATCTTTGCAAAAATTAACATATTTATAAGCTAGCTTTATGCATTCTTGAAAAAAAAGTCAACGCATGTACACTTATAATAACATAATATGACTATTTGCTAAGTTTTCTGAAAATGAGAATCCTAAAATTTAAGCCTCAAAGGTTATGCTCATTTTCTATGATTTCTGTTAAGCTTTAGCACTGGGTCATGTGTGACGTAGGCTACGATAATCTGCTTATCTGAATGGTGCAATGGAGATTTTGAGAACATATGACTTCAGTTCCAAAAACCCACTCTAATAATTTTCTGAATATATGAGGAGAAATTGGACAAGATTTTCTACCTTTCGATAATGGAACAAAAGTATATAGAGCCAATTCACTAAGATGGCCCCTATTGACTACCAAAACATAAAGCTAGGTAGCTACTACCTCACAACCAAAAACATTCTGGCAGAACTTTTTATATATATTTAGTCTAGTTAAGAAAACATGGAGATATTTGTTGGGACAGGTGGAAAAGGAGAATCATGCTCCAAGCAACTTTCCAATAGAATAATGCCATTCCTAGTATTGTATTGACAGGTTGGGGTTGGGGGGGAATGTTGGAAGATGTGCTTAAAATATGGAAGCAAAAAAGAGGGCTGGTTTTAGACGCAGTCGTGCAAGCAGTTAGAGCATCTCTTACAAATGATGTAAAATAGGGCATCCAGATCAAGTATCCTATAAATTATACATCACCAAAAAGTGGTTTTTACATCACTTGTGTATATTTTGGTTTACAAGATGATGCATTTTAGGACACCGCTGTGAGACAAGATGATGCAAAATAGGGCATGTCCACCACTTCAAACTTTCAGTTTAACATTTCAAACTTCGATTCAACACTTTAAAATTTTCAATTTGACATTTCAAACTTCTATTAAACATTCGAAACTTTGATTAAACAATTCAAACTTCCATTTTGACACTTCAATGAATACTCCAACCGATACTTAGAACTCAAAATCTACTTCGACACTACATAGATCGACTCAGACAATTCATAGTTTGACAAACACTACATCGACTCCAACAGAAATCACAGTACAACTCAGAGGAGTCCGAGCCAATGATGGTGGAGTGGCTAGCTCCGACCTCGCAGCTTTTTCTCCACTGCCTCCCTCGCATCGTAGAACTCCACCTCAACTTGCATTCGGGTGCTCATGGCAAATCCTCGCCATGGCCACCTCGTCAGACTCATGGGCCCAAAGCTGCGCGACAGCCCAACGATTAACCTTCTCCTATTTGCGGTTGACTATCCGTAGATCCGACCCGAGGATATCTCGGCCTCCACCCGGCTCTCCACCTCGGGGAAGTTGAGCGCTGACCACGACCAACCGAACCTCCACTTCGTCGCGTCATATGCGCGTACGGATAGCTTTGATGACTCGAAGGTGCCGAGCCACCACCATGGGCCGTCGGTAGTAATATCGGTGGCATAGCAGCCGGAAGGCCGCAACCGAACGCCGACAATGCCGACAGAGCTCTTCGGGTGGCGGCGGTACGACATCTCGACAATGGGCGGCATGATCCTATGTGATTCGATCTCGAATATGTGGGGGATCGACGGGCGGGGCTCGGCGATGGCGGATCTAATGGCTATTTGGTGGTACGGAGGCCGAAACACGATGAATCGATGGTGGCATGGCTGCACGAGAGGAACTATCGGGAAGGTTCACCATGGCGGTTGGTCTCTCGCGTTCAGCTGAGATTTGTTTGCGGCAGCCGCGAGATGATATTTATTTACGTCACGTGGGGAAAATTTTAGGATTGCTCTAAAATTTTAACATCACCTTATAGCTATAATGCATCTATTGGCGTCCTTTTTTTCCCAAGTGACTAAAACTTAGTTTTTACATCACCCTCACTATTATACATCATACTCCCCCTGTTTCATATTACTCCGCACATTTCACCAAGTCAAAGTCAATTTTCATAATTTTTAAGCAATTATAACATACAAAACATCGATATCTATAATATCAAACGTATATGCTATGAAAGTATGTTTCATTATGTTTTGAATAATATTGATTTAATTATGTAAATGATTATAATTTTTAATTATAGTTGGTCAAACTCGATAACGTGTGACTTTGACTAAACCTAATATGCGGAGTAATATGAAACAAGAGAGTATGTTAGAGATGCTTTTAGTGTTGTTTATTCTCCGGTACAAATGATTAATCAGAGTATACACTGCAGAATTCAAGATAATAAATTATACTCCTATTGTGATCCTTAAAGGAAGTGTACTGCAATCTTTGTTTAAGTTCTATGAGTACTAATAGATCACTAACATATCAGAGCTAATTGTTGGAGTACCAACTTGTTCATTATTATTTGTCTCAAACTTTTGGTAACAGTTGGGTTTCATTAATCACTTTAGTTGTCGCCTAGCAATATCTAATTAACATCACTCGGGTACTGCACATTCCTTATTATCACGTCTAGAGATCGTTGTTTCTGTTACTCCTTCCAATCCATAATAAGTGTCATCATTTTGTAATAAGCTAGTAAAAACTTTGTACTAAATATGTGACACTTATTATGGATCAGAGGGAGTACTAAAAAATTTTGTCCTTGAATGTAATAATATCCTAGAGTCCCTTTCTTAGTGATAGTAAACTAGCAATGACTTCCACAGATACTAGTGTCTTCTGATTGATTGCCCTATTAATTGACACGTGACTCTGCTTTTCATAAATCAATGATAGTACAACTCCACTATTATAAATAGACCACCTTTTTAAATTTGCAAGGTTTGCGGCATAATTAGAAAATAATCATAAGTATTGTCAATTTATATTCCATGAAAAAGGTAATCCTGTCAACTCTTTATAGAGGCAATATAATATACTTCTTATTAATAAGTAACCAAGATTACAAAAAATCCACTGTTTGTAAACCATCTTCAAGCTAGTGTTGCTACCACATCTTAGACTTCATAGTACAAACTACAATGTCGCTAAAGGGCGCTTAAAAGTAAAACACCTATTGTGTTTGGCTTCACGTCTATCGGAACGTGGTTGTAAAAATGACTCCTCGATCACTGATGAACGGGGTGTCGGTCAACGAAAACTTACACCGCTGGTTGGCTTTTAGAAGCATCTGTTAGAATTAAGGTGTGTCATTTTGGACTCGACGGAAAAGCCATCCCCCATAGTCCCTTCGAAGGATCTGACTGGTGGTAGTTTTGCTAGATATCGAAGTATGTGGATCCTTTCCAAGAAGGGCCGGTAACTCACAATCAAATAATTTTTTAGGTTCACAAGCAAATAAACAACATGGTTCATGATCATCATCAGGCTTGTGCAAACACCTAAGCTTGGGGAGCTTACACCACTGTGAGCTTTTCTTGTCCTTTGGATTTGCAAATCAATTTTCCTTCTTATTTTTTGTTCCTTTAGTTTTTATTTGCTTTCTTTCATTTTTGTTTTTATCTTTCCTATACTAAAAACTCCATAAAATTTAGTGTAGATTTTTTTTGCAAACATGAGAGAAAAAACTACAAAATTATGTGACTACACCAATGTTCCTAATGATCAGTTCATTTCTAAGCCTATCACTACTTCTGAGATAAAATATGAATCTTTTAAAGTTAGTCCTGTGTTACTTAATCTAATTTCTAAAGAACAATTTAGTAGTAGTGCTAATGAAGATGCCTCTATGCATTTACATGATTTTTGTGAGATATGTGATATGCAAAAAAATTAAAAATGTTGAGAATGATATTGTCAAACTAAAACTGTTGGTTATTATCTTTACCTACTGAACTTCTGGGATAATTTTGAAGTAAGCGTTCATTAAAAAATACTACCCCTTGTTAAAATATTGTCGAATAGGAACAATATATTATCTTTCAAGTATTAAGAGAATGAACATGTAGCTACAGCTTAGGAAAGAATTAAAATTATGCTTAGAACATTCCCATCACATGGTGTGAACGAATGGACTATTTTATGTTCTTTCTATAATGGATTAAACTACATGTATATACGCATGTTAGATTCTGTTGCATGTAAGGTGCATTCATGAATAAAACTAATGCTGAAGCTAAGACTATTCTAGAAAACATGCTACAAAACTATAGTCAATGACACGCTGAAAAAGCATATGGTACATCACCTTGGAAAGTTAACTCTATGGAGGAATCAGATTCCTTTACTGCTAAAGTTGATGCTATATATGATTACATATCTAAACAAAATATGGATAATGTTTCTTTACAAGATCTTGTTGAAAATAATGCTGAAAATATAGATGTCAACTACATTACGAACTTTGGAAATAATGGATATGGTAACAATTATAATAGTTCTTATGCCGGGCCGCAATATGCTCAAAATAATTATGACAACCGTCCTTTTTTTCCATATCCCAATGATAATGATTCTCAAAATAATTGAAAATCTTCCACTACTTTACCTACTAATGATTATATGAAAAAGCAACTGTAATTAAAAAAAATCTTGTTGAACAAGTAGCTAGTCATACTACAATGATAGAGTAATTAAACAAGTCTATTCTTTGTATAAATTTTGATATTAAAGGATTGCAATATCAAGCAGCAGGTTTATTCAGATAAAGCTCTTTCTAAATTAGTTTATAATTCGGTAACACTCCTAAGCATGTCTGTAGGCAAAGAACAAGGACCACTTATGGTAGGTATGAATTCTATTACCATCACTGAAAGTTTGCCTTCTACTTTTTAAGAAACATATAATAAACTGCTGAATTATACTAATCTTCTTGAACCACTCTTGTTGCAATTTGGATCTCTTAATGAGAAAGAAAAAGAGTCTCTTATGAGAGTTGAGAAGAAACATACACACGTAAAGGAATTCAAAATGCTTAGTGATAAAATAATGAACCTCTACTAGATCTTGATAAGTGTAGCTTGCATGAACCCATTAATATCTTACAAAAATTTGCTAATGATTCTTTTGTCGATGTTTATCAAGTAGGGTATGGATCGTACATACCTAATCATGTGCTTAAACAAAATTGATAGATACAATAGATAAGCTATGATACCTAAAATTGGGGATGCTTGGATCCCCAAGATACAAATTACTATTGTTAAAGAAACTCAACATGCTATATTAGATCTAGGATCTATTGTTTATGTTTTGTCAAAAAAAATTATATGATCTGCTTGAAATAAAAACTATAGAAAAAATATAGATATTTTACTTGCTCATGATTCTACCAAACATGTTTTAGGTAGAGTTAATGATATTATGGTTGAACTACATATGGCATTTTTTATCTTGATTTTATTATTATGCATATGGGGAGTAAAACCTCCAGTCTTATAATCCTAGGAAGACCTTTTTCGAGAACCATATTTTTTTGAAAAAGAGTATATATTAATATTGCAGAGATACCAATTACACCCAGCCTCTGCAACAATGCATAACCTACTGGCCTTACTGATGCACACATCCCAAAATAGAACAAAGAATTATATAAAAAAAAAGTCCCGCTACAGTGAAACTTTTCCTTGCAACAACGACAATAACACCATCAGAATAACACCAGAAGTCCAACCACTACAATAATGACGTCTTCAAGAAGAAAACAGTGCACAAGCGTCGTCATCATCCGATCAAAGATCATAGGTGAAGTCCTCGCTCACAAAACAATGCCTTTAACAAAACTATTGTCAGACGCAACCAATTAAGGCCAGACCTTGGATCTTCATCCTACAAGGTAGGACTGTGAACTCCTTCTGTGTTATCGCTCCCACAAACAGTCGCTGCCGCGAGTCTCAGATGACTCAGCCAGCTTCCATCGCCACAAAGACTCCAATCACCATCGCTAGCTCTCATGTTTCTGCTTTCATGACATTCTTCTCATCCGACTTCACAATGGATCGTCGAAGACATGACACATGAGTTATCATTAACTCAAAGGAAGAGATTGTAAAGTTTTAGTTCTCTCAAAGAAGTGTATGGAGCACTTTCCAATAAATAAGGGGGTGGTACTGAAGTAAAGTGTCCACATGATATGTGTCCATCCTAAAAAATAAGGTATGTAAGCCTATCTATATGGCTATAAAAAAATCGTTTTATCCCGTTTGTTTTTTCTTTTGGTTTTTCTTTTGCACTATTGCCGTTGCAAGAGAGTTTTCTTTTGGTTTTCTTTCTAGATTTTTCAATAAAGTGCCAAGTTTTACCTATTTAGATATTTTAAAGATGACAAACAAATTCAGAGTTGCAGATTCTAGCACGCTGCTATTAATGATAAGACTTTTCTATTTTTTTTATAACTCTGATTGAGCTGAATTTTCTACTGAAGTTGCAACTATTTATCCTATGTATGCACAAGAATGAACAAAAAAATCCTATGCAGATAAAACTATATATGATTCTACATAAATATGCGACTTCTAATTTAGGAGGATGTACTTCTCAGCACAGGCCCAAGAAAGCCATTCACATCCCGGTGCAGTATAGCCCACGAACGCACACCTGAGAACGTGAATGGCACTTCCGATGTTAGCCCATAAATAGCTTATGGTGCGGCATGGGCTTATGTGGGGCTGGCGTCCACGACGAGCACAAGAGTACAAAATGTTTATTCAGTTCAGATATCAGAGAATCTATCACCGGATTATGTTACACGATATATATGATACTATTATGAAGCACAAAATCCACTTACAAATTTTACAACCAGTTCAATCAAAGCCATAATTAACAGAGTTCGCAGTCACTTGCAAACTTAAGCTCCACAGATACAGATAGCAGCACCACCACCAACAATGATCGAGCGATCGTTCAGGCTGAGGAGCCCTTAATCTTCTTGGCGATGCCGGCGAAGTACTTGCCCTGGTGGAAGGCGTGCTCCAGCTCCATCTCCGACGGCCACCTCGACCCGTCACCGGCGTACGTGCCAGCCCCGTAAGGGCTGCCACCCTGCACCTTCTCCATGTCAAACATCTTGGCTCCGAACGTGTACCCCACGGGCACAAACACCATTCCGTGGTGGGTGAGCTGGGTCACCGCCGTCAGCGGTGTGGTCTCCTGCCCGCCACCCTGAGTTCCCGTGCTGAAGAAGACACCAGCAGGCTTGCCAGCGAGGCTCTGCTCCCTCCACAGGCCTCCAGTAGCGTCGAAGAACGCCTTCATCTGCGAGGCCATCATGCCAAACCTTGTGGGGAACCCGAAGAGTATGCCGTCAGCCTCCGCGAGCTCTTGAGGAGAGATGATCGGCACATCGGTCTTGGGAGGGGCGCCCATCTTGCCGAGGACTTCCTCAGAGAGGATTTCAGGGACCTGTCATATGGTAAGCAAAGACACATGGATTTATCATGTGATGCTCACGAAATTTATGGGCCAGACATTTGGATTTGTAAATTAGGTGTCATCTCAGACTCTTTAGTTCCTGGAGCCTGATGGGCATCACAGTGCGTATTATCGTGCGTTGTTGTCAACTGAGAAACACGGCTGTTGAGTCAACAGTGTTGAGACTGACCTGCCACACTTTAACTTCCACGCCTTCGACCGAGGAAGCACCTTTCTTGATCTCCTCAGCTAGTTTACCAACATGACCATACATGGAGTAATACCTGTAAAAAAATGTAATGATATTACTTCTTCCTTTTTATCGATGCGTAAGAAGCAAGGCACAATGATATATCTTGTCCCAGAAAACATCAACCGCTACAACTTTCTGTTTATGCATGTTTCAAGCAACTTTAGGAACAGCATCAGGCTTACAGAGAAAGAACGAGGACATCATGAACAAATTGTTTATTATGCAGAAATATTAATCAATTGAGGGGCAAAGGAAGACACCTATGCCCATAACTTCCACCAGTATAAAATAACTCAACTACTTCTGTAAAATCATGGCAGCAAGTTACTGTAAATACTGAAAGAGCATGGTCCCAGCCACCAAGTAAACAGAAATACAGTGCGCAGTTAAGCTATTCGTTTGGAAATGATTTTAAACTGTTACAAGTGATTTGACATGAAGTGTAAACCTTCAAGCAAAGGTCTTGTAAATGTAGACCAACTGTTTACATCTTTTATCCAAAGGCTTCTAGACGCTTACTTTTCGGTTGTTGGACGATCACATTCAGTATGCAAGATCAAAAACATGGCTCAATTATAGCTTATGTTAGACAATGATAGGGTGGTTAGTTATGTGCTTAAGCTTTTCCGTAGATGTGACTTGAGGAAAAGAGTGATGTGCACTCGCACAAAACTGTTGGTTGCCAGTAGCAGGATGCATGCATTGTGTTGAGTGCTATTGAAGAGTGAAATCCTCCAAAGTAAGTTCGCATTATTGCAGGATGTTGCATTTACATCCCAATATTCAGAAGCTTAATGGACTACCATGTCATACCGTTCGCAAATAAATTATGTATTTTTGCTTTTGTGCTTCAGATAATCTTTATAAAGACAGGCACGATTCCAGAAAAGGTAAAGGTCCATGTTGGTGGCGCTGACACTAGGAAACAATAAGATTAAGAGCTACTAGCAACCATACAGCACAAGACACAATGGTGTTGTAGTGGAAAATCACTTCAACAGATAAATGACATTTTATTTACGATGTTGCATATTTTACAAATTTGTGTGTATAAACTGAAAGAAGGCTAACAAAATTTTAATCAACTACAAAAATAGATAGAAAAATTATTAAATAAACTAGGAGGTACAGTTTAGAATATGAGAAAATTGAAAACCAACACTTTGATCCTTCAGTCCAATTTTGCTACCGTACCTCGTATAGAAATTCCATATATTGTACCCAAAAAAACATGTCACACTAATGTAAAAAAAAAGAGTTTCCATCCAATTTAGAGTGTAGAAGAATTCCAATTTATGTCATCCTTTCAACCAGAGCTGTGCTCTATCCTACAATATGACATAATAAAAGACTGTATTACTCCCAAAAAAAACTCGCAAATGACCCCTTTCTCAGCAATGTGAGCACCGTGGGGCATGGGCAATCATGAGTGAATGTCCTTAATAGTTGGTGGGAACAGGGGAATGGATAAAGACATGGCATATTCTGGTATTCATATCGGAAAATGTTTCCCAAAGCAACTGACATTGGGATAGTACTCAAGGTGCTATTCTTCAGAATGACGGTAAACGAAGCTGCTGATCGCATCCACTAGTAACAGTAAATTCTTTGCGATCTCTGCGCGTGGACTTTAGAAGAGAGTGGTACAAGTACTAGGGAACACAGATCATCGAGAGAATCGCTGGTGAAGTCGCCGATGTCCGCCGGGCCACAGACAAGGGGCTACAGAGGTTTCTTTTCTCAGGGGAAAGAGGAAATTATTCAGGTAAAGGGAACAAGGCACGATTAAAGCATAGAAGGATTATGAATTTATTTTATCTTCTAAACAGGAGCTGTGCTCTATCCTACAATATGACATACTCAAAGATGGTTTTAGTCTTGGAAAATCTTGCCGATGTCTCCTTTCTCAGCAATGTGAGCACCATGGTTCATCATGAGCAGTCATGAGTGGCTGTCCTTTAACAGTTGGTGGGAACGGGGGATTTTTTTTCTCTGAACAGGGGAATTGCTAAAGATATGGCATATTCTGGTATTCATATATTGGATTATCTTCCCAAAGCAACTGAACTTGGGATAGCAATCAAGGTACGTACTGTTCTTCAGAATAATGGCAAACCAAGGTACTGACTGCATCCACTAGCAACAGTAAATACTACTCGTACTTAGTGCAATGAATCTCTGCGCGTGGACTTTCGGAAAGAGTTTACGCGTACTGGGGAACAGAGATCATTGCGAGAAGCGGTGGCGAAGTCGCCAATGTCTGCCGGGGCACAGACAGCAGACTACGGAGGTGAGCTTTCCCCACGGGAAAGAGGAAGTAGATATGGTAAAGGGAACAGCGCACGATTAGTGGAGAGGATCAGGTCCCCGTCTCGGCATCAGTCCCGTGAAGGACCACCACCATGGTCAGTTGTGGATACCCTTATCACAGCTATAATACTAACAATCAATCGCAAAGTTAACTGCGACTCTGAATTCTCGCTCCGCTCGCTTCAGTTAAATGAACCTGGACTCTGAATTCTCACCCCACTGGCTTCAGTTAAATGAAGCTGGACTCTGACGCAAATGATCAAAACTACTCCAACCGTTCTCGAATTCATCGATGAACGGAGGGTTTCTCCCGGAGACAAAATTGTGCACGAACGGTTTGCGATCGCCGGGTGTACATTTCAATCCCCCCCCCCCCCCCCCCCCCCCCCCCCAAAAAAAAACTGAATATAGAACCAGCAACCATGTCTAATTAACAGAATTGATGAAACATTCTCCTACGCACGAGTGTGATGGGGATAGCGAATCAGTTACAGAGACAGTTCACAGAGAGCGGGTGCTTACACGACGTAGACCTTGACCGCCATTGGAGGCCGGGGCGCTGGAGCTCCGCGGATCTGAGATCTGGGGAGGGGTTAGCCTCCGGTTGTTTAGTGAGTTCGAGGAGGAAGGGGGAGGGAGGCAGTGTGCGCGCAGTTGGGGGAAGAGAGAAGGGAAGGTGGGGAGCATTTATAGGCCGGCTGGCCGGGGAGGGGCTTGCCGTGCCGGTCGACCTCCGAGGTTAACTGCTGCCAAGCGGATCAGGGCAGTGCCACTAGTGCTGCATCACGTGCGGCTCGTCTCCCAGCAGTTCCGGCTCGTATCCCAGGGCGAGCAGAATACATTAATGATTTAAAATGGACTTAAATTAGACTGTAAATAAAATATTGTCGGATCAGATTGGTTTAGTGGACCGAGTAGGATCGTGTAAAAATCAAACTATACCATTGCAACATACAGAAATTTAAATCCTTGGTGTTCATGGATGTCACGATATGTAGAAAGGAATATCACGGTGTGTAGATGGTCAGTGACCAAAAAAAGGAGCACTGCCAAAGAGCAAAACCAGAGGATTGGTGGGAAATTGCTACTTCCCTATGTAAATAAAACAACCCAAAACATCTGGAACAGAGGTAGTTGACAATTCATACTCTCTCCATTTTAAAATATAAGATGTTTTAGGTTTGTGAATAGAATGTATCTAGACTTGTTTTAGTGTGTAGATTCACTTCAAACATGAGTGAACCTACATATTAAAAGTAGTTTAGATATATTTGCTCCACAAAGCTAAAACATCTTATATTATGACACAGAGGGAGTACAATGTACGATCGCTATTTGTTGGCAACATCTCCTACGCATCCTATTTGTTACAGATATTTTATTTTTTTGCGAAATTCCACCAATCTATTAATAATTATTATCAACAACTGTATAAAGAGTTATAAAAGTAACAAAAATACTCTAGAAGTCTCCATCAAGTTATTTGTTAGACTTATACGCTACAAAACACTACTAATATACAGAGTAGTTTGGAGTTTTCTAAGGATAATATGAAGAGAAGGTATACACGTACTCCCTCCATTCCAAAATAGATGTCTCGGATTTATCAAAATTTAGATGAATCTAGCACTATTTAGTATAATGATTCATCCAAATTTTAATAAATCTAAGACATCTATTTTGGGACAGAGGGAGTAGTATAATACACTAAGACGGATAGCTTAATTCAAAATGTAATTAATGTTTTTGTTATTTGTAAACCGTTGTACATAAAAAGCATGTCAAACTAAATAAATAAAATAGAACATTCTTGCGATAAAAATTTTCAATTTAGCACATCCAAATTGAATTTATATTAGTAAAATAATGAATTTCATAACAAATAATTGTCGCAATAGCATAAACATGATTACATGGGTCATTCTTGTATTCAAGCCTAGAAATAAGTATTTAAGTAAGAAATTAAAAGACGTGTCACTAAAAATGTCAAATGTTTATAGTCACAAGATCAACCAAGACAAAGTAAAATTATTTAGTATGAATAAATAACACATCATCATAGTTTAGCAAATGGATCGTATATCTACCAGGTTATTTAAACTTTAAGGACGGTCACACCATCCGACTAGTAAGACATGCAAATTAGGCACTCAGGAGTAAACCGACACTACTAGGAAAAATACTAGTAGTGACGCACCACTTTTGAGTACAGGTGGAGCACCCCGGCTGCACGGGTGCACCACTAGGGAGACGCCAATAAGAAATCGCAAAACACTAGCAACTTAATTTCAAGTCGTCATATTTGGATTGGAAACACAATACCATTTTATATATGTATAGTTGGTTTCTTCATCTCAATGCTCACAACGCGCGCACCACTACGCACTTTAACATACTTGGAGGTGGAAGAGCTTTCACTTACTTATATAAACAAAAATAGGGGTTGGAGAAGAATTTAAGCAAGATTTAGTAGATTAAAGAGTAGACAGAGCTTTCCACTTATATATATAACAAAGTAGGTTGAGCAAGCTAGAATGGTCAAAAAATGGAAGAAATGGGGAGAGGAGGATGAGGGGGTTGAGCAAATCCACTTTTTGGAGGAGGAAGAAGAAGAAGAAGAAGAAGAAGAAGAAGAAGAAGAAGAAGAAGAAGAAGAAGAAGAAGAGGGAGAACAGGAGGTGGTAGGTGACTACATGGCTTAAATTGGTGTTGCCAAGTTAGTCGTGGGTGTGTCACAGGTTAGTAATTACTCGTGGCGCACCCTAACCTCCCCCTCCCCCCTTCCGTGTACCTCCCCTCTTAGTTGTGGCGCATGCCTCGGCGGTGCGCCATGACTAGGGGGGGGCCCTGCTGGCCCGTACAACCACTACCCGAGGCGCATCCCTAGCCTAGTGTGCCACGGGTAAGTACATACCTATGGCGCATCCCTATATGATGTGCCACAAGTATACACTCGTGTCGCATTTGCTTACTTGTGTGCCACGAGTGATTATTCTACCTATAGGTGCGAGCTTGAAGAATATGTAGGGGTTCGTAGCATGGAAAACAAAAAATTTCTATCGCATACAAACAAACAAGCCAAGATCTATCTACTAGATTGTAGCAACGAGTCGATGGAATAACTTACCCTCGAAGATTCCAAAGCGTTTAACGAGAGCGGATTCTCGTGGGTGATGTAGTCGTACTCTTCCCGATCTCAAGATCGTGTAGACGATCCTTCCGGCGCTGCGTTCCGGCAGCGCTCCCGCAGTCGGTCACACGTTCGGTACTCGACGAAGACCTTCCTCTCCCTTGTTCCAGCAGGCAGCGGAGGTTGTAGCACTCTCCTCGCGATTCCGGCAGCACAACGGCGTGGTACCGGAAGTAGAGGGGAGATCCCGCAGGGCTTCGCCTTAAGCCGGAGCGAGTATGGTGGATTATGAGAGAGGGCTATTAGTGGTCTAGAGATTAGACACACCAATTAGAAGGCTCTAAACCGCAGGCTAAAGCAATTAGAAGCTCTAAACCAAACGGCTCTAAACCTGAGATTAGAGGTGGAAACTTGTGTGTCTCAAGGAGGAGCCCTGCCCCTCCTTTTATGGGTGGAGGGGCCTTGGCGCGCCAGGGGAGGGAGGGAGTCCCTCCCCAACTCGGCCTAGGGCTGGGCGCCGGCCTGGAGGAGTTGGACTCCTCATCCAAGTTGGTTCAAACTCCTCTTGCTTGTTTCCCACAGTTTCCTGTTTCCCACAGTTTCCTGTTTTAGCCGTTTGACTTTCAAACTGGCAATTTGACTTTCATGTTTTTGGAACAGCAAGAACACTTAGTACATGATGCAATCATTCAATGACACACTCATGTACCCTCCCCCCCCCCGGAGTGCCGGACAATCCGGAACCTTCTAGAACATTCCCGATGAAAACACCGGAATCATTCCCGAACTCCGAAACGGGACTTTCCTTATATGAATCTTATTCTCCGGACCATTCCGGATCACCTCGTGATATCCCGGATCCCATCCGAGACTCCGAACAACATTCGGTCTCTTTCTCATAATACCATAACTACTCAAAACAACGTCGAATCCTTAAGTGTGTCTCCCTACGGTTCGTGAATTATGCGGACATGATCGAGACACTTCTCCGAACAATAACCAATAGAGGAATCTGGAAATTCATATGGCTCCCACATATTTCTAAGATTACTTTGCGATCGAATGAACCACTTACATACGATACCAATTTCCCTTTGTCTCACGATATGTTACTTATCCGAGGTTATGATCGTCGGTATCTCTGCATACCTAGTTCAACCTCGTTACTGATAAGTACTCTTTTCTCGTTCCCGTGATATGTGATCCCTTGTGAGCCAGTCACATGCTTGCAAGCTAATTGGATGACATTTCACCGAGAGGGCCCAGAGAATATCTATCCGTCATATGGATGGACAAATCCCACTCTTGATCCATGTGTCTCAACCAATACTTTCCGAACACTCAATGCCACCTTTATAGCCACCCAGTTACGGTGTGGTGTTTGATGTCATCAAAGCATCCATCCGGTAAAGGTGATATGCATGATCTCATGGTCGAAGGAATTAGGTTACTATGTATCAGAAAGCATATAGCAATTGAACTATTGAAATGACTTGATCTTTATGCTACGCTTATCTATAGGAGTATGTCCACCATATCATTCTCCTAACGATATGATCTTGTTGTTGATAACATCTCAATGTTCATGATAGGGAAACCACAATCATTTATCAACCAACAAGCTAGTGAGGTATAGAGGCTATACTAGGGACTTCAAATTAAGTTTACAAATCACACAAGTATTAATGTTTCCCTGTTAATACTATTATAGCATGAATGTAAACATTTATCATAAACACAAAGATATAATAATAACTATATTTATTATTGCCTCTAGGGCATATCTCCAACAGTCTCCCACTTGCACTAGAGTCATCTAATCTAGATTACATGGTAATATACCGAACACCCATGGCAGTTTGGTGTTGGTCATGTTTTGCCCTCGGGAGAGGTTTAGTCAACGGATCTGCCACATTCAGATCTGTGTGTACTTTGCAAATCTTTATATCCCCATCCTGGATATGTTCTCGAATAGCGTGAAAACGTAGCTTGATATGCTTCAGCTTCTTGTGTGACCTTGGTTCTTGCGCATTGGCTATGGCGCCCATGTTATCACAGTAGATAGACATTGGGTCCAGCGCACTAGGAACCACACCCAGCTCTGTAATGAACTCTTTTATCCATATCGCTTCTTGTGAAGCCTCCGAAGCAGCCATGTATTCCGATTCAGTTGAAGATCTCGCCACAACGCTTTGCTTTGCACTCCTCCAGCTAACTGCTGCACCATTCAAAATAAATACGTATCCAGATTGTGATTTAGAATCATCCGGATCGGTGTTCCAACTAGCATCGGTGTAACCATTAACAACGAGCTGTTCATCACCTCCATAAGAAAGAACCATATCCTTAGTTCTTCTCAAGTACTTAAGGATGTTTTTGACCGCTGTCCAATGATCCACTCCTGGATCACTTTGATATCTGCTAGTTAGACTAACAGCATATGCGATGTCGGGTCTAGTACATAGAATGGCATACATTAGAGATCCTATGGCTGATGCATAGGGAGTCTTACTCATCCTTTCTCTATCTTCTGCCGATGTCGGACTTTGAGTTTTACTCAAGGTCGTATTGGGCAACATGGGCAAGAACCCTTTCTTGCTTTCTTCCATTCCAAACCTCTTTAGAACTTTGTCCAAATATGTACTCTGTGACAATGATATTTGGCGTTTCGATCTATCTCTATAAATCTTTATGCCTAATATGTAAGCTGCTTCGCCAAGATCCTTCATTGAAAAACTATTATTCAAATATTCCTTGACACTATTAAGAAGGTCTACATCATTCCCAATCAACAATATGTCATCCACATATAGTATTAAGAATGCTACAGAGCTCCCACTCACTTTCTTGTAAATACAAGCTTCTCCATAAGTTTGTATAAAACCAAAACTTTTGATTACCTTATCAAAACGTTGATTCCAACTTCGGGATGCTTGCTTCAATCCATAGATGGACCGTTGAAGTTTGCATACCTTGTTAGCATCTTTAGGATTGACAAAACCTTTGGGTTGCATCATATACAACTCTTCATCAATATCTCCATTGAGGAATGCTGTTTTGACATCCATCTGCCATATCTCATAATCATAATATGCAGCGATTGCTAACATAATCCTCACAGACTTTAGCTTCGCTACTGGTGAGAAAGTCTCATCGTAGTCAACTCCTTGAATTTGTCGAAACCCTTTTGCGACAAGTCGAGCTTTATAGACAGTAACATTACCATCAGCATATGTTTTCTTCTTGAAAATCCATTTGTTCTCGACAGCCTTTCGGCCATCCGGTAAGTCCACCAAAGTCCATACTTGGTTTTCGTACATGGATCCAATCTCGGATTTCATGGCTTCTTGCCATTTATTGGAATCTAGGCTCATCATCGCTTCCTCATATGTCTCGGGGTCATCGGTGTTGTCCACCAACATGACACTCATAACGGGATCATACCAATCTGGAGTGGTATGATTTCTCGTTGATCTCCGAGGCTCTGTAGCAACTTCAACCGAAGTTTCATGATCACCATCATTAGCTCCCTCTCTAATTGGTGCAGGCACCACAGGAACTTCTTCCGGTGCTGCGCTACTCGCAATTTCGAGAGAAGGTTCGACAACCTCGTCGAGTTCTACTTTCCTTCCAGTCACTTCTTTCGAGAGAAATTCCTTCTCTAGAAAGGATCCATTGTTGGCAACGAAAAGTTTGCCTTCGGATCTATGATAGAAGGTATACCCAATAGTTTCCTTCGGGTATCCTATGAAGACGCATTTTTCCGCTTTGGGTTCAAGCTTGTCCGGCTGTAACTTCTTTACATAGGCTTCGCATCCCCAAACTTTAAGGAACGACAATTTAGGGTTCTTCCCAAACCATAATTCATACGGTGTCGTTTCAACGGATTTAGATGGTGCCCTATTTAAAGTGAATGCGGCTGTTTCTAATGCATAACCCCAAAATGATAGCGGTAAATCTGTAAGTGACATCATAGAACGAACCATATCTAAGAGAGTTCGATTACGACGTTCGGACACACCATTACGCTGTGGTGTTCCCGGTGGTGTCAATTGTGAAAGTATTCCGCACTTCTTTAAATGCTCGCCAAACTCGTAACTTAGATATTCACCTCCACGATCAGAACGTAGAAACTTAATCTTCTTGTTACGTTGATTCTCTACCTCACTTTGAAACTCCTTAAACTTCTCGAAAGTTTCGGACTTATGTTTCATGAAATAGATATACCCATATCTACTCAAATCATCCGTGAAGGTAAGAACATAACGATAACCACCGCGCGATGCTACACTCATTGGACCACACACATCGGTATGTATAATTTCCAATAAGTCCGTAGCTCGCTCCATCATACCAGAAAATGGAGTCTTAGTCATTTTTCCCATCAGACATGCTTCGCATCTTTCAAGTGATTCAAGAAGTCCATCGGAATGAAGTTTCTTCATACACTTCACTCCAATGTGACCAAGACGACAGTGCCACATATAGGTCGAATTATCGCTTGATTTCAAACGTTTAGCCTCAATGTTGTTGATATGTGTATTTCCACTATCGAGATTCAATAAGAATAGACCATCTATCAAAGGTGCATGTGCATAAAACATATTACTCATATAAATCGAACAACCATTATTCTCTGATTTAAACAAGTAACCGTCTCGCAATAAACAAGATCCTGATATAATGTTCATGCTCAACACAGGCACTAAATAACAATTATTTAAGTATAAAACTAATCCCGATGGTAGATGAAGGGGTAGCGTGCCGACCGCGATCACATCAACCTTTGATCCGTTTCCCACGCGCATCGTCACCTCGTTCTTCGCTAGCTTCCGTTTATTCTGCAGCACCTGTTTCGAGTTACAAATATGAGCAACCGAACCAGTATCAAATACCCAGGCACTACTACGAGTACTAGTGAGATACACATCAATAACATGTATATCAGATATACCTTTCTTCTTGATGTTGCCGTTCTTCAAATCCGCCAAGTACTTTGGGCAATTCCGCTTCCAGTGACCTTCTCCCTTGCAGTAAAAGCACTCAGTATCAGGCTTAGGTCCAGCCTTGGTCTTCTTCGCCGGCGTGGTAACTTTCTTACCACCCTTCTTGAAGTATCCCTTTTGCTTAGACTTGCCTTTCTTGAATTTGGTGGTCTTATTGACCAACAACACTTGGTGCTCTTTCTTAATCTCCACTTCTGCAGATTTCAACATGGCAAAGAGTTCTGGCAACGTCTTGTTCATGTTCTGCATGTTGTAGTTCATCACAAAGTTCTTGTAACTTGGTGGTAGTGATTGGAGGACATGGTAAATCCCCAAAGCATTAGGAATCACAATACCCAAGCTTTGAAGTTTGTTTGTGTGCCCAGACATCTTAAGCACATGCTCACTGACGGAGCTGCCCTCTTCCATCTTGCAGTTAAAGAACTTTTCAGAAGCTTCATAACTTTCAATTGCCGCATGAGTCTCAAAAATCAATTTGAGATCCTCGACAATATCATATGGGTCTGAATCCTCAAACCTTTTCTGAAGCTCCGATTCCAAACCATACAAGATAGCACACTGAACTATGGAGTACTGATTCTTCCGAGCGAGGTAAACATTCTTTACTTCATCGGGAGCATCATCTGCAGGTGGGTCACCCAGCGGTGCATCCAGCACATAGGTCAAATTACCAGCTGTGAGGAAATCCTCAAATTGCGGAACCAATCCGCGAAGTTGCTTCCATTGTTTTTCAACTTTTCTTTCTCTAGGAACGCATTAAAATTGATGGTAGGGGCTGCCATTGATCTACAACATATTTGCAATAGTTTAGACTAAGTTTATGACAAATTGAGTTCAAATTAATAATGAAATTAAACTAGGTGAACTCCCACTCAAAACAATATCCCTCACATTGTTTTAGTGATCACACGAACCAAATCCACCATATCAACACCGATCATCACGAGAGTTGACATAGTTTCAATGGCGAACAATCGACATGTTCATCATATCTACTATATGATTCATGCTTTACCTTTCGGTGATCCGTGTTCCGAGACCATGTCTGTACATGCTAGGCTCGTCAAGATCAAACCTTAGTTTCTGCATGAGCAAATCTGGCTTGCTCACGTTGTATACACTTGTAGAATCTAACACACCCGATCATCACGTGGTGCTTCGAAACCACAAGCTTTAGCAACGGTGCTAACTAAGGGTGAACACTTTATGATTTGAAATTGATGTGCATGAGGGATCATCTTATAATGCTGCCGTCGTCTACTAAGCAATACAAGATGCATAAAGGATTAACATCACATGCAATTCAATATATATGTGATATGATATGGCCTTTCTTCTTTGTGCTTCCGATCTCCATCTTCAAGCACGAACATGATCTCCATCATCATCGGCATTGCATCAAGGTCAATGACGCTTCTCCATGGTTGTCGTCCACCGGCTTCAACTATTACAACTACTTTGAATAGACACGTGGGTCTTAACATAAATTAAAGACAACCATATGGCTCCTGCCGGTTGCCAACTTACAATAAGGAACATTGCATACATCAAATATAATCACAATCATGGCCATATCACATCACTGCACACCCCTGCAAAACAAAGTTAGACGCCTCTACTTTCTTTGCATATTTTACGTGGTTTGGGGCTTTCAATAAGTATCGTTCTAACTTACGAACAAGAACCACAACATTGATACTAGCATTGTTGATCACCCGTTGTAAATTGGATCTTAACTATGCTAGGAGAAACAGGCACCCGCAAAGCCACTTATGCAATACAAGTTGCATGTCAAGCGTGGAGCAAGTCTCATGAACGATGTCATGTAAGGTTAGCCCGGGCCGCTTCATCCCAACATACCGCAAGATGCAAAGTACACAAGAAGTAATCGACAATAAAAGCATCAACGCCCACAATGACCATTGTGTTCTACTCGTGCAACAGATCTACATATAGACACGGCTCTGATACCACTGTAGGGGTTCGTAGCATGGAAAACAAAAAATTTCTATCGCATACAAACAAACAAGCCAAGATCTATCTACTAGATTGTAGCAACGAGTCGATGGAATAACTTACCCTCGAAGATTCCAAAGCGTTTAACGAGAGCGGATTCTCGTGGGTGATGTAGTCGTACTCTTCCCGATCTCAAGATCGTGTAGACGATCCTTCCGGCGCTGCGTTCCGGCAGCACTCCCGTAGTCGGTCACACGTTCGGTACTCGACGAAGACCTTCCTCTCCCTTGTTCCAGCAGGCAGCGGAGGTTGTAGCACTCTCCTCGCGATTCCGGCAGCACAACGGCGTGGTACCGGAAGTAGAGGGGAGATCCCGCAGGGCTTCGCCTTAAGCCGGAGCGAGTATGGTGGATTATGAGAGAGGGCTATTAGTGGTCTAGAGATTAGACACACCAATTAGAAGGCTCTAAACCGCAGGCTAAAGCAATTAGAAGCTCTAAACCAAACGGCTCTAAACCTGAGATTAGAGGTGGAAACTTGTGTGTCTCAAGGAGGAGCCCTGCCCCTCCTTTTATGGGTGGAGGGGCCTTGGCGCGCCAGGGGAGGGAGGTAGTCCCTCCCCAACTCGGCCTAGGGCTGGGCGCCGGCCTGGAGGAGTTGGACTCCTCCTCCAAGTTGGTTCAAACTCCTCTTGCTTGTTTCCCATAGTTTCCTGTTTCCCACAGTTTCCTGTTTTAGCCGTTTGACTTTCAAACTGGCAATTTGACTTTCATGTTTTTGGAACAGCAAGAACACTTAGTACATGATGCAATCATTCAATGACACACTCATGTACCCTCCCCCCCCCCCCCGGAGTGCCGGACAATCCGGAACCTTCTAGAACATTCCCGATGAAAACACCGGAATCATTCCCGAACTCCGAAACGGGACTTTCCTTATATGAATCTTATTCTACGGACCATTCCGGATCACCTCGTGATATCCCGGATCCCATCCGAGACTCCGAAAAACATTCGGTCTCTTTCTCATAATACCATAACTACTCAAAACAACGTCGAATCCTTAAGTGTGTCTCCCTACGGTTCGTGAATTATGCGGACATGATCGAGACACTTCTCCGAACAATAACCAATAGAGGAATCTGGAAATTTATATGGCTCCCACATATTTCTACGATTACTTTGCGATCGAATGAACCACTTACATACGATACCAATTTCCTTTGTCTCACGATATGTTACTTATCCGAGGTTATGATCGTCGGTATCTCTGCATACCTAGTTCAACCTCGTTACTGATAAGTACTCTTTTCTCGTTCCCGTGATATGTGATCCCTTGTGAGCCAGTCACATGCTTGCAAGCTAATTGGATGACATTTCACCGAGAGGGCCTAGAGAATATCTATCCGTCATATGGATGGACAAATCCCACTCTTGATCCATGTGTCTCAACCAATACTTTCCGAACACTCAATGCCACCTTTATAGCCACCCAGTTACGGTGTGGTGTTTGATGTCATCAAAGCATCCATCCGGTAAAGGTGATATGCATGATCTCATGGTCGAAGGAATTAGGTTACTATGTATCAGAAAGCATATAGCAATTGAACTATTGAAATGACTTGATCTTTATGCTACGCTTATCTATAGGAGTATGTCCACCATATCATTCTCCTAACGATATGATCTTGTTGTTGATAACATCTCAATGTTCATGATATGGAAACCACAATCATTTATCAACCAACAAGCTAGTGAGGTATAGAGGCTATACTAGGGACTTCAAATTAAGTTTACAAATCACACAAGTATTAATGTTTCCCTGTTAATGCTATTATAGCATGAATGTAAACATTTATCATAAACACAAAGATATAATAATAACTATATTTATTATTGCCTCTAGGGCATATCTCCAACAGAATATAGTGGTAAGAGTGGAACTATGACAGTCATCACATTAGGTTTCCATATGTTTTCGATGTCACAAAATGATTCATATTGTTTTTGAGTTATATGTAAAACAAAATGGTAATAATAAAATTAAACATTGTGTTAAGTTTCTATCCGCAATACAACAATCGAATAATCAACTCCATATGTGTAGTTATAACACCACTACTCGAGTCCATGAGTCCACAAGCCTTCACTAATCGAGTCCATAGCTACACTCGTCGTCCATGTTGCAATACTCGCTCTGTCTCCCCACTCTATTCTGCTCGACGACTACTTTTCTAGCTCCTAGCACGCGCTTCCCACGACATGAACTCCGACAAAAAATTGGGTGAGGAAGTTGGTGGCATGAGAAGTGAAAGCGGGCACCAACTAAGTTTTGAGGTTGTGGATTATTGTTCGACTCTACACTTGTAATTGTAGCTTGTCGTGGTAAACTTGTGTTCTTTGAGATATTATGCATGAAGATTCTAACAATGCTTACTTTTGCAAATTTTGACCCATATATTTATGTGTTTTATATTGTGGTATTAATTAGTGAATGTTCATGTTATATTATTACTTCAAAAGTGGAATTGTGAACCGGTGATAAACCAACGAATGGATAGCCTCAACGGTTCAGGCAGCGACCATATGGCAAAATAATTTCACTAGCTTTGCTGCTTAGAGTTTGATATATCTACTAGCGGCATAAGAACATGTGAGTAGCATATTATTGGGACGAGAGTAAAAATATTGATTAATAATTTTTCGATGGATTTTAGTGGTAAGTTAGATTAAAATATATTTGCCAAACATGGCACTAACTTGAGGAATTATAGGTGAATGTTAAACCTAAAAATCCCAACACATCATGAATGCATCAACCGCAAAATCAACACTTTGTTACCTCCATAATGCAACCCTTAAATATTAAGGCACCACAAAAATATTATATCACACATGTCTATTACTCTCTTCATTCCCTAATTCTTGTCGTAGTTTTTCTTCAAAATTTGACCTACAAAATAAGATTTATGGAACTGAGGGATTAGTATCTATCTCCTAAGGAGATGCATCTAGATGTTGATATTGTTTCTTGTCATTTGTGATTGCATAAAGAAAAGAATTATTCTCGGCCCTCATGTGAGTCTGAGTTGGTCCTTCGACTTAAATATCAAACATATCTATCCTTGCTCCATCAAGTGCCCAAGATGTGTGTATTGGGTACCTTACTCTAGACAAAGTTTTTTTAGTGATATGTGCAATGCCGGTTTCACACACATATATGGCAGCCTAGTCATACTATAATAAAGTTGAGATAACTAAAAAAATAAGGAAAAATAGGTAAATAATTAAAATCCTAATAAAGGTACATCAAATGTTAGAAAATTTGAAGAACCCTTAACATAAAATACCCAAAAGGAAAATGGAATTTGGATAAATCTCATAATATTTTTCTAGATATTTGTTACGCCCTCGCTTACTAAATATAAGAATTTTGTGGGTTACACGTATTATATTTAGGAACATAGGTGTATAATTTATTTTTTGTATTTTTAGTAACTCTTTTGAATATTTTCCACTTCTCCAATTCTTCCAAAATACATAACAAATTTGAATAAACTATGCTCTAATTTTCTAATTTTATTTTCTTGTTATTATCGTGCTTGGTTGGGTGGCTAGAAGGGTGGTTGTATCCCCAGCCCACCAGAGTTCAAACCCTAGGTTTGACACTGTGTGTTGCATAAAAAGACGAAATATTCTTTCAATGAGAGGCGACGTTTCCGTCGATAGAAAGACGTCCGTGGTGACATCAATCTCAAGACCCGATCCGTCAGCTCAGTCTCTCGAAGGTGCACATAGGTGTAGAATGTGTGTGTGTGTGTTCATAGGTGAGTGCATGTAAGTGTTATGAGCGTCTATGATTGTAATGTGTTTCTCAAAAAAAAACACTTCATTTTCCCCTTTCTTGTGCTCTTGTATAATATGGCAGTAATCCCAACCAAAGGTTGCTTTTAGTTCACTGGTTGTAGAAAAGTCCAAATCTAAAGGACTTCTATGGTCGAATTTATTTATTTTTGCTATTGGAGTTGAAGGACGATGAAACTTAAACTTTGACAGCGCTACCTTAGTTTGTAAATAGACAACGTCGTCCTAGAATATGTCCAATAAAACGAACCTCAATTTGACATATATTTTCTGTCTTGGGAAACTAATATTATTATATTTATAGAACAAATATTTCATAATATAAAAAAATTACAGTTTTTTGTTGCATATTCATGTGAGAAATAATATTGTGAAAGTTGCATACTGGACCGAGTGCAGACTGAAAATTGTTTTTTTTTTTGCTTGGAAGCGGAGAGAGTAGCTGGGAAAGCAAATGTACGAAACAAAGAAAGGCTGATTATAATGTTTGAAGACAATCTGCGAGGCGGCAAATGTATACTGCCGGTATGTATGTAACTGACAGATGTAGCTGAAGGTAGGCGGCATGTCTGAGGAGGGGCCTTTCAAGTTTCAAGTAGAGTACTTTCAGCAGCAATTGCCAATTAGCAGCACGCGTCAGGCGCATCAATCAATCAAGCTTCGATTAGATAGATATTTGGCTCCCTCCCATCGCATCAAGAAGGTTCCACATGTCTCACTGTCGCCACCAACTCTATCGCGCCATGGTGGTCGCCGTACCAGACATGGGATGGGGGCAGGGGGTGGTCCAGTTGAGGCATATCGAGGGGCGAGGGCCAACTTTGCCTGCGGACTCCAACCCAACCACCAAGCGGTAGCTATCATATCTGGCCGGTCGTCCATGACCCCTCCGTCGAGTCGACCGACGAAAATGTCGTCAGGAGTAGGTAGATCACTCGCTCGTTGGATCATCACCTGTGGCGCGCGGTGCCATTCCTGACGAGAAACGAAGCCATGGCATATGTGCACATTTTGATTGGCAGAGGTAATTGTTTTTGTCTGCGTAGTGAAGAAAGCGGTCTGGGCCAGAGCGTGCAGGGTCGAGCGATCATTTGCGATTTCTCGTTCCCGTAATCTTTGTCAAGTAAAGTACCAGGCTGATGATGGACGCGAGCGTGATTGAAACGTAACGGGAGCTCCTCGGGAAAGAAATAAACAGAAGAAGAACGAACTCTTTGTCACCGATCGATTGGTGATGTGGCCAACGATTAAGTAGACTGTTCCTTGTCAGTCACTCGACGATATGTTTCTGAGGACTCATGCGTGGTCGTGTCGGTGTGTGTACGTGTCCGAGTACTGGCTTGGACTCCAAGGTTGCTTTGCTTGCATTCATGCCTCGCAATGATGCACGGATACGCGGCGTGGCGCGGCGCATCACCGGCGCGCGGCCGTGTGCGCCCATCATGCATGGTTTCTTTCTCCGACGTGCGTGGCCCGTCTCCGGGGACGCGCCATCATCCCTCCCGACTCTCACGATTGACCACGGTCCGGCTAAGAAGGGAGTGACCGCGGGAGGGGCTTTCGTGTCACGGTTAGTTTTTACCATCGTGAAATCAACAATGCATGGAGCTGCCGGTGATGCTTGTAGATAAAGAAACTTAAATAGTTTTGCTAACTCTCAATCGACTAAGAATCAAGTTAGAGCTTAGTCGGGTCTTAAGGGCCCGTTCGGCAAGGCCGCTCCGTCAGATATCGTCGCTCCGCTCCGCTCTGAGCGATTCGCGCTCTCCCGACCGAGACGCTGGGAGCGATGCCGTTCGGGACGCTCCGCTCCTTGAGAGCATGGGCTGGCAGCCCATTAGTGCCGAATGGAGCCCTTTCGGCCGGTAAAAACAGATCCAGCCTGCTATGAACTTTTTTCGGTATAGCCTGGTGGCAGCTGAAGGCTGATGGGATATACCGTGGATGTAGCGAGGCGGCGGAGAGCCCTTGTGTCAGCTGGCGAGGGCGAGCTCTTCGCTTGGGCTCGTAGCGTCAGCTTTGGTCTCCAAGCAGCGGATGCTAGCAGATGCTCAATTCCTGCTGGCTGTAAGCTCCTGGATGCTGGTAATGTCTGATTCGTGCGGTTGATTGGTCAATTGCTTCGCCGGCGGTTTCATTTTTGCAGCAGCGGTCGTGAATCGAGCATTGGTGGCCGTGAATCAGGGAGAAGACGCCCAGGTTCTGTGCTTGGGAGAGAGAGGACACGGGACAGAAAAATGACTAGGTACTGCTTAGATTTACTTATCGGTGGCAGGCAACGTAATTTCTAGCCGCTCCCCGTTTTCGTGTTCCGCGGATCAGCCAAACACTCGCTCCGCGTTTTCACTAAAAACGCCAGAGCGCTCCGTCGATGCAGGTCCACGGAGTGGGCGCGTTCGGTGCCGATCTGTCCGCTCCGCGGGCGGAGTTTGGAGCGGGAGCGATTCCGAATAGACTCTAAACCATTAGATTTGCATTCCGTTGTAGCTAAGAATTTTTATTTACAAGTAAAGTTGTAATTGAGATTTTTTAGTTCAAAGTGACATTGCAACTGAAATTTTTCAATTGCATGCGAGGTATAAGTGACTTGCGGGATTAAACACAGCCAATTTAAATTGTTAGTGTCCATGCATGTGACACGAGATATGATTTCCCCGTACCGGTATAAATCACATGTGCCACGAGATATGATTTAATTCTCCCTCTGTTCTGAATTAGGTGCCACGGATTTATCTGGATTTATTTATATCTAGATATGTTTCAGTACAAAGCTGTACCAACTATATTTTGTAAGATTTTTACATGTTAAAAACGAAAAGGAGCACATATAAATGCAATATAAACAGTTAAGAAGCATAAATTAAAATAAATAATGTTTTTGTTTTTCCTAAATCTTTGGTAGTAAATCGTTATAAACAAAAGAATCTTAAACATCTCAAATATGAATACTAAATTAAAACTAGCATAAAATAGCCCTCACAGTAACACACAAATTCCAGTTTAGCACAAAAATGTTGAATTTGTATGTAGAAATAAAAAAACTTATCAAAATATGTATCGTAATATATACAAACATGATTATATTGTCAAATTTATATTCATACTTGAAAATAGTATTTCAAATAATAGATTAAAAAACTTATCGCTAAAAGGTTCATATATTACTCCAAATCAAGCACGACAAAAGTAAAAATGCTTTGTATAAATAAGTGACTCGCTATCTAATAATAAAACAACGTAATAGATAACACGAACGGAAATATCGTTTCTGTATGTTTCCGTTTTCTCATGCATGATATTTCTGTTCAAATGAAAAATAATTAACAGATAACACGAGTATTGTTACGTAACAAATAACACGAACCGAAACATGTAATTAAGTCATTGTGTTGGGGATATACTACATGGGTATCACCATAGCATGTCTCTAATCCGGATAATCCGGGTGGCCCACAGTTGGTAGCAAGGTGATGACTCACAAGTATAAGAGGTGTATCGTAGTACTTTTAATAAATAGGAGTGTTGATCCCAACGAGGAGCAGAAGGTGCCGAATAGTGGTATGGAGCAGGAAATCCCTGTGAATACTTAGCAAACGGATTTTTAGTGGTTTTCTGACAAGGCAACAAAACAAGGAGCAAGTAACAAAGGTAACGAACAAACGGAGCAAGTGGCCCAATCCTTTCTTAGCAAAGGACAGGCCTGTGGAAATACTTATAAGGACCAAATGTTCTCGAGGACACATGAGAATTCTGTCAAGTGCTTTCGCTTCAAATAGCTGAGTACTCTTCTTTGGTGTTGTAAGTGTTGTGTGGGTGAACTTGTGCTAATGTACCGACCGTACTTGGACTAATACATACTTGTGATTAAACCCTAGAGAAAAGTAATTAAGATATAAATCTAACCATAGTCTTAAACTCTAAGATCCTATGCTCCCTTGTGCAAAGGTGTCCTAACGGGGGTTCAGGTTTTTGTCACTCCGGCAACCCCACAATTAGTAGCCAAATACACAATGCATTCCCCTAGGCCCATAAATGGTGAAGTATCATATAGTCGGCATTCACATGACACCACTAGAAGAATAGCACCACAACTTAAATACTAAATCATTGAATAATAACTCATCACAGATTCACTACTAACAACATGACTTCTCCCATGTCCTCAAGAACTAAACGAACTACTCACAAGACATCATATGTATCAAGATCAAAGATGATATGGTAATGGATAACAATCTGAACATAAACAATAATCCAATGGTTCCACTCACAAGCATCAACTATAATAGTAATCAACACCGGGAAAGTTTCCCCTAATGAATTAAAGCAATATCCAACACAATTGTTACAGCGGGACATAGTGGTGATGATGGTGCTGGTGGAGATGATGATGATGATCCCGATGAATCCTAGCTTGATGATGGTGTTGATGGCGATGGTCTCCCCTCTCCGGGAAGGAATTCCCCTGGCAGAAATCTGTTTGCCGGAGAGATCTTTCTCTCTCGGTGTTTTCCGCCCCCAGAGGCAGAGGAAATCTATCTGTGGTCGCTCCCCTAGGCTTAGGGTTCTGTAGGGAAGATATAGGCAAAGGGCCGGGCAGGTGGGCCACAACTGGCCTAGGCACGGGGTCAGGTTGGCCCGCGCCTAGGGAGGGTGTGGGCCCCCTGAGGCCCTTCTTCGTCCCTCCTTCTGGCTCCCTCATTCTTCTGGAGAAATAATATGTTTCCATATTTTTCTGGTATTTTTCTGATCTTTGCGAAATTTCACCGATACGCCTTCTTTTCCATCAGAATCCAGACTCCGGCAGTCCATCCTTCAAGAATCATCCAACATGCATAAACAGATGAAAAAGCCATAAGTAATACCTCATAATAAGACAGATATCAATGAATAGAGGTAAATTATGATATATAATGGTGATGCAAATTGGGCGTATCAACTCCCCCAAGCTTCGACTTCGCTTGTCCCCAAGTGAAAACTGAGCTCAGTGAACATGTCCACAGGTTTATCGAGTGAAGTTTCGATAAAATAATATAAACAAGAAGCATCACACTTACCATTGCACAACTCGTAGAAGAAAGCAACTCACCATTATATAACTTAGCTTGCAACCAAGTACATCAGTCATAATAGAGATGCATAAAGATAAATCATAATTGGAATTGGCAAACTTGTTCTTGGTCAGAGAACAACTGGCAAACAGTTTCACAAAAGATTTTTGTAGAAGTTTCAAAACAGGAACACTCTTTGCTCAAAAAGGTTTTTCACAAGTGAAGGCTTTCAAAGTAATACTCAATAGATAAGAGTTTTGTGCAAACAAGAAAGATAAAGAACATGATTTAATAAATCACCATATGAATGCTTGAAACACAACAACTCAAATGCTTGCTGGAGATAGAGAGGAAGTAGGTTTACTGACTCAACGTTGGAAGTGGGAGAAAGGTCCCTTCATAGAGGGTAGCATGGATTACAAGTCAAAAAGAGCTTCCAAAAGATTATGATATTTACTAGCTTTGAGCCCTCATTGCCCCTATCATAAGCATCTTGAGATGGTTAAGGTTAAAGTGAACAAAGATGGGGTATAGGCTTAACGAAATATAAGTTGGCAATCTCATGTCCCTTGAATATGAGGGCCACTCCTCATGCTACTCAACTTTGGTCACATGTAAGTTCTTGTCATTGTAAGTATTTGCATATCATTGAGAACCTCCAACGGGGTACCCCTTGCACATGGTACACGAGCTTTCCCATAACCAAAATGACAAGGCAAGCAGACAATGAGCATCTCAGCGATCTTTTTATTTACTATGTGCATAGCTTTTTATTGAGGATGCTTCATATATGACTCACTATGGTGATGCTGCAAGTTTCCACCATGATTAAGCATGGCTTAGGCTAGCGGTCCAGGCGTTTCTCTAACACAGGATACAAACTCCATGGACTTACAAGTTCCCTTTTTATTTCACACCGTTGACATCCATAGACAAAAGAACACGATATTAACTGTGTACAGAGTACACGTGCAATGTTGAAAACGTTCCCCGTGACAGCACGGTTCTGCTAATTCCAACGTATAGATGCAAGCATATACAACTTCGATGTTCACAATGGTTTAAGTCTATTAGGGGCAAGTAAATAAGGTGTGCCATCAAGTTCGTGAGAGCTTTACTAACTAGTTTTCTCATAACAAAATAATTTTTAATTCGAAAGGTAGATGAAGCTTGATAATTTGCTTGGAATAGCAAAAGCTACTAGGTAGATATGGTGGACACAAATGGCAAAAGTTTTGGTTCAAAGGGATTTGGAAAAATGAGAAGTATGCCTTCTCAAAACTGGTTTTTGGCTAGCAAGGCTGGGTAGAAAGCAAGAGAGTTGAAAGAAACAAGCAAACATACAAGTAATAAAGCCAAACATGCAATCTTCCTTGAAGACACAACAGATCTTAAATAAAGAATACTAAGCTTATGAGCCAACAAGAAAGAAAACAAATTATACAAAATACCTGTAAGCTTTTTTTTTCTTTTTTTCTCTTTCATAGTAATGCTACTGACCAGAACTCGGTTTTCCAAAACCAATTTAGATCCACTTGATGATCCCAAAGTGGTGCCAATACTGATGAACAAGATCCATCATATAATAGAGATTGCAAACTAAAATAAGAAGTGTAAAAAGTAAAAGATGAGACCTCTCATTAATATTCCAATAAAGGCACTCACACCAAGGGATACATAGATAATCAACTAAAGGAGAGATACTTCCACATGCAAACCAAACTATAAGATAACCCCTCTACCACAGATATGAATCCACTAAAAAGGTAAAAGATAAAAGATAATGGCGGTGATACCGCGGTACCCCCCCAAGCTTGGAACAAGCCAAGGGGATGCCAAACTTGATGACGAATTACTCCTTCGGTGGTGGTGGTGTTATCTTGTCATCATAAAACTTCCAAGTCAATGGTTCCCCATCCAAGAAGGATGCCCTTGTCTCCGCAATCCTGAAACTAGCAGCAGAGCTTATGCGATCAAATCTAGCCTCATACTCATAGTTTTGGTTCTGTATGTCATAGAGTTGTGCTTGCAATTGGTTGGTGGTCTGACGGAGTGAAAAGATCTCTTCTCGGAGCTCAACTACTTCTCCCTCGTGCTTGGTGATGAGTTCTAAACTTATCTTGTGAATAACATCCACTTCACGTTCTGCCATCTTCCTGTACCTGAAAACTTCATGTTCCAATGCTTCCATCATGTCTTCCAAACTGCCTCCTCCTTTAGGGCCTTGAACTTCTTTCATCTGTACCTTCCCCTCCTTGGGATGAATCCTCAACTCATACATGTATAGGTTGAGGACGTCCGCAGAGGAACCCTCCATGGGTGATCCAGAGGAAGACATTGAGGCTCCAAATCTGAGAATTTTCCTGACAGAAACAAATCGAAACGAAAACACGACGAGAACATGGTGCAAGAACCTCGGGGAACCCGGGGGGTTATATATTACGAAGTTTCAATGCATAAGGAAGGTTTTGGCACGGAAACGAGGCGGAGACGGCGTTCGAGGGGGGAACACCCCCCCTCAGGCACGTCCAGGCTGGGCCCGCGCCTGGGGTGGGTTTGTCCACCCCGGGCTCCGTTTCCTCCTCAGTTTCGTCTCGCAACTTCCCTTATGTCTTAAAAACATTAAAAATATAAAAATATTGGGGTTTCACGAACGTTCTGTTTTCACCACTTTTACCTATTCAAGGACGAACTCTGCAGTTTCTGGTGTTTGGCTTCTGATAAATTCTTCTGGAGTCATCATTTGAATAACATCCACATCTTCATTATAAGAATCTCTAGAAATATAATGTTTTAGTCTTTGACCACTAACCACCTGTGTTGTGTCATCCTTCAGAGAAGAAATTTTGATGGCACCTGAACGGTACACTTCCTTGATAACAAAAGGTCCTTCCTATTTTGAGAGTAGTTTCCCTGCAAAATATCTGAGACGAGACCTATACAAAAGAACTTTCTCACCAACATGGAACTCCCTTTTGAGAATTATCCTATCATGCCATCTTTTTACTTTTTCCTTAAAGAGCCTAGCATTTTCGTAAGCTTCACCTCTCCACTCATCTAGATTACTTAAGTCGAGCAGTCTTTTCTCTCCAGCAAGTCTAAAATCTCTATTCAACTCTTTCACTTCCCAATAAGCTTTGTGTTCTAATTTTAAAGGCAAGTGACAAGCTTTCCCATAGACCATTTTGTAAGGAGAAATCCCCATAGGATTTTTATAAGAAGTTATATAAGCCCACAAAGCGTCATTCAACTTTTTAGCCCAGTTTTTTCTAGATCTATTGACAGTCTTCTGCAAGATAGATTTAATTTACCTATTGGAAAGTTTTACTTGCCCACTAGTTTGGGGGTGATAAGCTGAAGCAATTCTGTGGTTTACATCATACTTAGCGAGAGTTTTTCTAAAACCCCCATGAATAAAATGAGAGCCTCCATCAGTCATGAGATATCTAGGCACACCGAACCTAGGAAAAATGACATCTTTAAGCATTTTCAAAGAGGTCTTACCATCAGCACTATTTGTAGGTATGGCTTCTACCCACTTTGTAACATAGTCAACAACAACAAGAATATGTGTATACCCTTTTGAAGGAGGAAAAGTCCCCATAAAGTCAAATACCCAACAATCAAAAGGTTCAATAACAAGCGAATAATTCATATGCATTTCATTGCTTCTAGAGATGTTACCTACTCGTTGGCATTCATCACATGATAAGACAAACTTCCTTGCATCTTTAAAAATGGTAGGCCAATAAAATCCATATTGTAAAACCTTTTGTGCAGTCCTATCCCCAGCATCATGTCCTCCATAAGCACCGCCATGACATTTTATCAATATCTCTTGTTGTTCAAATTCTGGAACACATCTTTGCATAATGCCATATACTCATTTATATAAGTGTGGGTCATCCCAAAAGTAATGCCTTAGATCATAAAAGAATTTCCTTCTTTGCTGAGCTGTAAAGGTTGGAGGCAAATACTTGGAAACAATAAAGTTAGCATAATCGGCATACCAAGGACTCTCATGTGGACTTACCCCTATTGCAGCTAACTGCTCATTTGGAAAACTATCATTAACAAGCAAAGGGTCAAAAGAACTGTTTTCCAAACGAGATAAATTATCAGCAACATGATTATTAGCACCTTTCCTATCCACAATATGCAGATCAAACTCTTGCAAAAGCAACACCCACCTTATAAGCCTAGGCTTTGCGTCCTTATTTGTCATAAGGTACTTAATAGCTGCATGATCAGTATGAATAGTAACCTTAGAATCAACAATATAAGGTCTAAACTTATCAAGCAAAGATTACAACTAAGAAATCCTTTTCAGTAGTATCATAATTCTTTTGAGCAGCATCCAGAGTCTTGCTAGCATAATGAATGACATTTAACTTCTTGTCAACACGTTGTCCAAGGATAGCACCCACAACAAAATCACTAGCATCACACATAATTTCAAAAGGTAAACTCCAATTAGGTGGTTGGACAATAGGAGCAGTTGTCAAAGCTTTCTTCAAAGTTTCAAAAGCTTCCTTACAATCATCATCAAAAACAAAAGGTACATCTTTTTGAAGAAGATTAGTAAGGGGCTTTGAAATTTTGGAGAAATCTTTAATAAACCTCCTATAGAAACCGGCATGACCAAGGATACTATGAATACCTTTGATATCCCTAGGACAAGGCATCTTCTCAATTGCTTCAATTTTGGCTCTGTCAACTTCAATGGCTCTTTCAGAGATCTTGTGTCCAAGAACAATCCCTTCATTAACCATGAAATGGCATTTCTCCCAGTTAAGAACAAGGTTGGTTTCTTCACATCTCTGCAAAACTTTATCAAGGTTGTGCAAACAGTTATCAAAAGAAGTTCCATAGAAGGAAAAATTGTCCATGAAAACCTCCACAATTTCCTCACAAAAACCATGAAAGATAGCAGACATACATCTCTGAAAGGTAGCAGGAGCATTACATAAACCAAAAGGCATACGCCTATAAGCATAAGTACCATAAGGACAAGTGAAAGTAGTTTTCTCTTGGTCCTGTGCTTTCATAGCAATTTGAGAAAACCCATAATAACTATCAAGAAATCAAAAGTGAGTCTTTTTGGACAACCTCTCAAGCATTTGATCAATAAAGGGCAAAGGATAGTGATCTTTCTTAGTAACTTTATGAATCTTTCTAAAATCAATGCACATTCTATACCCAACCACTACTCTTTAGGGTATAAGCTCATTATCCTCATTAGGCACAATAATTATCCCCCCTTTCTTGGGAACACAATGAACAGGGCTAACCCATTTACTATCAGCAATAGGATAAATAATACCAGCATCAAGGAGTTTTAATACCTCATTTCTTACCACGTACTTCATATTAGGATTTAGACGGCGTTGGTGCTCAACAACTGGTTTTGCATCAGGCTCTATGTTAATAGCATGCTGACATATAGTAGGAGAAATCCCCTTTAAATCGTCAAGAGTATAGCCCATAGCTCCTCGGTGTTTCTTCAATATCTCTAATAACCTTTCTTCTTCCTTTCCTGAAAGTTTAGAATTAATAATAACAGGATATATTTTCTTATCATCAAGATAAGCATATTTAAGATCATCAGGTAAAGGTTTTAATTCGAAAACAGGATCCCCTTTAGGTGGTAGTGTGGTACCCAAATCTTCCACAGGTAGATTATGCTTAAGTAACTCAGGTTGACGAAGGAAAGCATCGTAAATCTCATTTCTTTCCTTCAGGAAGACATCACTTTCATGATCTTCCATAAATTTCTGCAAGGCATTGTTAGGAGCAAGAGAAATAGCAGAAAGTTGTTCAACCCTGAAATCCTCATCAGGCAGTTCATTTTCATAAGGAGTTTTGGCAAATTTGGAAAAATTGAACTCATAAGACTCTCAAAAAAACTTAGTCAAAACTTTTTACTTCCTACAATCTATGATAGCCCCACAAGTATTCAGAAAGGGTCTACCAAAGATAATAGGATAGGTTTTACTAGCTTCTTTACCAAGTACTAGAAAATCAGCAGGATATTTAATCTTACCACAAAGGACCTCCACATCTCTTACAATGCCAATGGGGAAAACTTGCTCTCGATTAGCAAGGTGAATAACCACATCAATGTCCTAAAGCTCACAAGGACCAATCTCATGCATAATTTCCCTGTAAATCTCATAAGGAATAGCGCTAGAACTAGCACCAATATCACATAAACCATAATAGCTATGACTACCAATTCTAACAGAAAGCACAGGAAAACTAGCTTTTCTAACTTTCTTAGGATGAGAAACAATATTAGTAGCGTCTTCACAGAAGACAATATGCTCATCCTGTATATTTCTAGTGACAAGATCTTTCACAATAGCTACCACAGGTTCAATATCAATAAGCTCATCAGACCCTATAGTTTTATTTGCGCTTTTGCTAACCACATTAGCCATAATAGAATGCTCCCTTACCTTGGAAGGAAAAGGAGTTTTCTCAATATAAGGTTCAAGCAAAATAGGATCAACAGTACAAACCTCTACACTGGTAGGAACATGGGTAACAATGTCTTTATAAGGAGCATGGTATTTGTCCCACTCTTTCTTGGGAATCTCAATATAAGAGTCAAAGGCCTTAAAACATTTTGCAAGCACTTTGGGGATCAAGACCAACCTCATTACTAATATCACCAAAGTTATCAGTTCCCATAAAAGATTTAATGCATTCATAATCATAGTTTATACCTGACTTTCTTCCTTTGTCATTCTCCCAAACTTCAGTGTTATCTTGAATACGGTCTAGAAGGTCCCATTTAGCTTCTTCCTTCATACGTGTGAATGATCCAGCACAAGAAGCATCTAGTAAATCTTTACCATGAAGAGAAAGACTAGCATAAAAGTTATTGAGAATAATATTGTTAGGGAGTTCATGAATAGGACATTTAAGCATTAGTAACTTCAATCTCCCCTAAGATTGAGTTGTACTCTCTCCATCAAGAGGCCAAAAGTTATATATAAGATTTCTATCCTTATGAATCTCCCTGGGAGGATAAAATTAGAGTAAAAGAGAGATGCCATCTCCTCCCATTCCACGGATTGTCCATTCTTCAGCAGCTTATACCATTCTTCAGATCTCCGTTTCAAGGATATGGAGAGTAACTTCTTCTTCACCAGTTCAGTTGTGATACCTGCACACTTAAACAACCCGCATAATTTATGGATAAAAAGCAAGTGATCATCGGGATGGACGGTTCCATCCCCAAAATAATAATTATCCATAACACGATTAACAATACTTGTAGGTATCTCAAAAGGATCTATCTCAACAGGTGGTGGTTCATCTACTACCCTAGCAGTGGTAGTAGTTTTCCCAAACAGAAAACCAAGTGGGTTATCCATATTGGAAACAAAGTAACAAGCAGTAAAAAAAGCAATACTCAGAGTAAAAGTTTCCCTTACCAATTCCACTCTTCAATAGCGCTTCACTCCCCGACAACGGCGCCAGAAAATAGTCTTGATGACCCACAAGTATAGGGGGTGTATCTTAGTACTTTCTATAAATAGGAGTGTCGATCCCAACGAGGAGCAGAAGGTGCTGAACAGTGGTATGGAGTAGGAAATCCCTGTGAATACTTAACAAACAGATTTTTAGTGGTTTTCTGACAAGGCAACAAAACAAGGAGCAAGTAACAAAGGTAACGAACAAACGGAGCAAGTGTCCAAATCCTTTCTTAGCAAAGGACAAGCCGATGGAAATACTTATAAGGACCAAACGTTCTCGAGGACACATGGGAATTCTGTCAAGTGCTTTCGCTTCAAATAGCTGAGTACTCTTCTCTGGTGTTGTAAGTGGTTGTGTGGGTGAACCTGTGCTAATGTACCGACCGTACTTGGACTAATACATACTTGTGATTAAACCCCCCTGCAAACTTCCGTAACTACAGGAAAGTAATTAAGATATAAATCTAACCACATCCTTAAACTCTGAGATCCTACGCTCCCTTGTGCAAAGGTGTCCTAACGGGGGTTCAGGTTTCTGTCACTCTGGCAACCCCACAATTAGTAGCCAAATACACAATGCATTCCCCTAGGCCCATAAATGGTGAAGTGTCATGTAGTCGACGTTCACATGACACCACTAGAAGAATAACACCACAACTTAAATACTAACCCATTGAATAATAACTCATCGCAGATTCACTACTAACAACATGACTTCTCCCATGTCCTCAAGAACTAAACGAACTACTCACAAGACATCATATGGATCAAGATCAAAGATGATATGGTAATGGATAACAATCTGAACATAAACAATAATCTAATGGTTCCACTCACAAGCATCAACTACAATAGTAATCAACACCGGGAAAGTTTCCCCTAATGAACTAAAGCAATATCCAACACAATTGTTACAGCAGGACGGAGTGGTGATGATGGCTCTGGTGGAGATGATAGTGTGGATGATGATGATGATGATCCTGATGAAGCCTGGCTTGATGATGGTGTTAATGGCGATGGTCTCCCCTTTCCGAAAAGGAATTCCCCCGGCAGAAATCTGTTTGCCGGAGAGATCTTTCTCTCTCGGTGTTTTCTGCCCCCCAGAGGCGGCAGAAATCAATCTGTTGTCGCTCCCCTAGGCTTAGGGTTCCGTAGGGAAGATATAGGCGAAGGGGCAGAGTTGGAGGCCGAGCAGGTGGGCCACACCTGACCTAGGCGCGGGGTTAGGTGGGCCCATGCCTAGGGGTGCATGGGCCCCCTGAGGCCCTTCTTCGTCCCTCCTTCAGGCTCCCTCATTCTTCTGGAGAAATAATATGTTTCCATATTTTTCTGGTATTTTTCTGATCTTTGCGAAATTTCATCGATACGCCTTCTTTTCCATCAGAATCCAGACTCCGGCAGTCCATCCTCCAAGAAACATCCAACATGCATAAACAGATGAAAAATCCATAAGTAATACCTCATAATAAGACAAATATCAATGAATAGAGATAAATTATGATATAGAATGGTGATGCAAATTAGGCGTATCACAAGGCCCATGGCCTGCTGGGAGGCCCAGTTAGATGGATCCACAAGGGAGGCCCATGCCGGATAAAGGAAGGTTACAGAGGAGTCACCGGCGTACCCGGAGCCTTGGAGTGCAAGACACATTAGACTTGTTGTATACCGTGTAGGACTCTGTAACCTGTCTGGCTAGAATTTTGCCTGTAACCCTAGGATCTGGCGACTATATAAGCCGGACCTATGGGAGCCTTTAAGGGACAACACAACTCATATCGTGCACAGCGAACCGATCCCTGTAACTCGATGTATTGCCATTATAGTGATTTATAGCAGGAGTAAGATCCCGCCACCGTCATGGGATCTGAACCTGGGTAAGCTGTGTTACCTCGTACCCGCCAACCTTCCGCCTTACCCCACGTCTCTAAACACGCTCTGTGAGGACCCCTCCATGGCGTACTCGTCGGCAATACCATGACAGTTGGCGCCCACCGTGGGGCAAGAGCGCTTTAGGCTCTACAACGGGCGAGGTCCAAGCTCTTCGTGGGAATCAGCAAAACCGTAGCCATCGGTCGTATTCTCTTCTCCGGCAACATTGCGATCGTCCCTCCCGACGAGTTCTGGATCCCGGCGAAGACGAACCCCACCCGCTGCTCGATCGTCCCAATCGGGGACATCCACCTCTTCATCGGCGAAACCGACTCGGGCACTAGTTCCCTGGAAGTCGGAGGAGCATCAAGACCCGCACGGACCGCCTACGGGCTGGATACGTTCGCGGAAGGATCGAAGTCGGATCTCTCTTCGGAGTTTGCTGACATAGATCAGAAAAATTCAAGGCCCACCCAAACCGCCCCTGTGCAGGATATAATGGTGGAAGATCGTTGCAAGTCCGTCGGCTTCGCCCGTGCGTCTAGACAGCAGAGATCCAAGTTTGTCGGCGTGGTGACTATCTTCGATCTGCCGCGTTGCGTTCAGAGAGAGGGTGAAAACCCCCGCGATTACCTAGACAGGTGGCTCCGTATACGGGACGACCAGGAGCATTACCCCAATGATGATGCCATATATCACTTTTTGGAAGGACTGGACCATGGTAAGCTTCTCCGGCATACGCTAAGATGGCAGCAGGCCACGGGTCTCCTCACTTTCGAGGGCATGGTTCACACCGTCAATAACTACGTGGCAGCCAAGGAAGCTGCTCAGACAGCGCTCACGCTCTTACCCGGCGCACCTCCGCCTCAGTCGCCGCCTCCGTCCGTCGTCGCTGCGGCCACACCTCCGCCTCCAGTCATCGTCGCTGCTGTCGCACCACCACCACCCATCATCGAGGAAGCCCTGGTAGTTCTACCCATAGAAAAGATCATGAAAGAGGCGATTGGAATGGTACCCGAATCCATTTACGATCCCGAGTTTCCAGACACATCGCACTTCCGCTCGGGTCGAGGCTGCCACTCGGCCCTCAGACGGATCAAAGAAGAGTGGGGAACCTCTCGCTAGTTTTTGGAATTCGACATCAGGAAGTGTTTTCACACCATCGACCGACATCGATTCATCTCAATCTTGAAGGAAGAGATCGACGATTCCAAGTTCTTTTACCCCACTCAGAAACAGTTTGCAATCAGTTTCCATCTGCACTTTCACCCGGAGCCCCTATCCTTGGCAAACAGGACAGTATCACGGCACGCAATAAGCTCAATTGTCAAAGGATCTCTGATGTTGCTGTACTTCCTGCATGCCGCAGCAATGAACTTCCCTCGATAATCTCTGGCGACCAAACCTGCACCGGCAATGCCCCGACCCTAGAAGCGAGCTAGGACACACGTTGGGTACTATTTGTGGAAAGTGATGCTTGGGATGAGCTAGTGCATTTGTTGGCTTTCGAGTAGTAGCGGCATCGGGGCGCCCTCTGAATCCGACTCAGAGGAGATAGACTTTAGCCCGATGGAGCTCGACTCTTCTATGCAGGAGATGGAGGTGGATATCAGACGCGACGAGCAGGCCGACAAGGCCAATACATCCCGAGAGGTGTTTGTTGCCATTGGGACCGTGATGGAGGAAGATCAACCCGGACAAGCTCTGCCTAAAGCGCTGGACAAGGGGAAGGGACCACTGTTGTTGTCGACAACGATCATGCAAAGGCCATGCCTCCTCCGCCTAACCCAGTGCAGGAGCCGCAGGAACTCAACGTCGGTCCGAGTAACAACAACACCGCAAACCCGCCGCCTCCGGCATCTACGTCTGCAGCTGCCCAGATTACTCCGGCTGATAGAGTGATGTATGGCAATTTGCTCGCCAAGCCCATGATGGTGGCTCATATACGGAACGTTGTCCAGCTTGACGAGAAGCGATAGCAGCTTCTAGAGGAAGCGCAGGCCATCGCGGATCAAGGAGCAAAGCTAGATCAAGATCTAGCCAAGGCACAAAAGTCAATCAAGAAAGCTAGAGCAATGGAGGCCGAGTACAAGACTCTGCTCAAGCAGCAGAAGGCTAAGAAATCTCCGGCTCGCGTTATCAACGATCATGGCATACGACGAAACCTAGGATGGGCTCCCCCGAAGCCACCACAAGCCAAGCCATACATTGACAGTGAAGGCAGGCAGGTCATGCCCACTCCTATTCTCAACCTAGCCGTCGCCAAGACCCTTCTGGAGTAGGATAGATCACCCGCAGCTATGGAACAGATCTAAGACCTTGTGGCCAAGGCGGTGAAACAACAGGAAAAGGCCACCTCTCAGAGGCTTGAGTCTGACCCAGCGTATTGCCAGTCTAGCAATCCTAAGCCACCAAGGGACCGATCTCCTCAGGATGTCGGATCTCAGACGGGTTCATCAGAATGAAGACGGAGGGATGCACGCAATAGGAAGGAAGCTATCCCCATATCCTTCAACCATGGAGGCAAGGCTCATCCTCGTCACCCATCTCCATCGCCCCGATCCCCCCGACATCGCGAAGACCCCAAGGCTCACCATCGTACAGACATGCCTCCACCAAGGCAGAGCGGCATCGTCATCCGCGACAATGCGGATCAGCCTTGTCAGGATGGAGAGCGCAACCATGGACACAAGAGCAGGTCGCGTCATGACCCTACACGTCTGCCAAGCAACCGCGACAAGCGTTAGGCATCGCAGGAGGGTAACAGCAAGAAGGCTAACCCACCGCCACCTCCGCCTTCGTCGCCTCGTAGCAGCCACCATGGCGGAGGAGGCCCGCGTCGTTCACGCGGCCCATCCCCTGGCAGCAAGAAGAAAAGAACAAGCCTGGAGCCATACGACGCACGTTCACGCCTGGACAAGATTCACGAGGCCCGGGAAGGACAATACCTGGGACCACGTTGCTTTGGACCTGTAATACAGACCGCAACTTATCCCAAGGGTTTAGACAAGACCATCAAGCCCTATGACGGCACCGCCAAACCATCTACGTGGTTGCAGGATTACGTCAACACGGTGGAGATCACCGGGGGTAACCCCAACGTTGCCGTCAAGTATCTCCCACTGATGTTGACGGGCACGGCCCACCAATGGATTGATGACTTGCCAGAGAAGTCCATCTGCAACTGGTTGTACATGCAAGAAGTGTTCACCAAGAACTTCGAGGGTACGTATAAGCGTCCCTGCACTATTGGCGATCTACAGCGGTGCGTGCAAGAGAAAGACGAGTCATCTCGCGCCTACCTCTCTCGCTGGATGGATATGAAGAATTCCTCTGCAGGAGTGCACGCTCAGACTGCCATGGCCACCTTCATCGATGGGTTGGAGAAAGGTACGTTGCTCCGACATAAGTTGAAGTGCCTGCAGGACAATCATAGACTCGATCTCAACCAGATGATCCAGCTGGCCAGTGAGTTCACGGCTGCCGACGATGATGCTCGTTGCTCCCTGCTGGCAATGGCCGTTCCAACTCAAGCTAAGAGGAACAACAGCACAAAGCGGCAGAATCCACCAGAAGAAAAGCAAACCTCCGACATGGTCGCCATGACATTTGCAGGACGCGGTGATGGCGGACAGCGTGGCCGAGGACGGGGGGCTGGTCGTGGGCAGCAGCGAGGTAGTGAAATTACCTCGGCAGCGCTCCGTGTTACCCAAACGTACCAGGAGTACCGCGATATGACGTGCCTTGTACACCTTGATGCCAATGGCAAAGGCACACACACCAGTCGCCATTGCAAGTTCGTCAACAATCTGAAGGAGGATCCAGAGTCCGGCTACAAGCAAAGTCGGAAGAACATACCACGCGGCAAGGGCAAAGGGAAGAAGAAGGAAGAGGAGTCCAAGGATTCAAGTGACATGGACAAGGATGTTGACCCCAAGCACGCCGACAAGAGCGATGACAAGGGCAAGAACCCCTTTGAGAAGAGGCTGCCGTCTTCCACACTTTCCTTGGCACCCCTACTCTCCGGCAATATAAAACCTCCATGAGGATACTGATGGCCACTCTACCCCCAGTGCCCCAGTACCTGCGCTGGTCGGAGATTCCAATCACTTGGGACAGGAAGGATCACCCAGACCTCATCCCTACGGAGAACCATTACGCCATGGTCATCAACCCCTTGATTGACGGCAACGAGTTCACCAAATGCATGGTGGATAGTGGAAGCAACATCAACATCATGTACCTGGATACGCTGCACAAGATGAACTTGATGGAGGCTAACCTAAGGCGGACCAGCACTGTGTTCCATGGCGTAGTTCCTGGCCGGGAGGCTCGGTCCCTTGGTTGCATCACGCTTCAGGTCGCTTTTGGTGACGTTAATAATTACCACCAAGAACGCATGACCTTCGAGGTGGTCCCATTTAAGAGCGTGTACCACGTCATATTCGGACGCGACATTTTCCACGCCTTCATGTCCAAGCCATGCTTCGTCTACAACAAGCTCAAGATACCTGTACCAAACAACATCATCACCGTATCTGGAAGCTTTACCAAGGCAAGGGACTACGAGATTGGAGAAGCAGCCTTTCCAGAAGCTGTCCTCTACAGCGAAGAATTTAAGGAGATCGAGAGCAAGGTCGATGCCATGGAGATGCCAGTGTCGAAGAAGCAGATATCTGACTCCGCCCCCGCCTTCAAGGCCGCCATCGAGACCAAGCCGGTGGAACTTGTGGTAGGCGATGCCTCCAAGACCACCACCATTGGGACGAACCTGGACCCTAAATAGGAAAGCGCGCTTGTCGAGTTTCTCTGTGAGAATAGGGACATCTTTGCCTGGCAACCTACCAACATGAAAGGTGTACCTAGGGAACTTGCCGAGCATATCTTGAATATTGATCCAAAATGCAAACCGGTGAAACAACCTCTACGATGCTTCGGAGACGAGAAGAGACGCACCATAGGCAAAGAGATAGCTAGGTTACTTAAGGCTAGTTTTATCAGAGAAGTCCTGCACACCTGATGGGTGGCCAATCATGTACTTGTCCCCAAAAAGGGAACCAAAGAATTAAGAATGTTCATTGATTACACCGGTCTGAACAAAGCGTGTCCCAAAGATCTGTTTGCTTTGGCTCGCATTGACCAAGTCATTGACTCGACGGATGGCTCAGAGCTTTTGTGTTTTCTCGATGCATACTCAGGATACCACCAGATAAAGATGAGGAAGTTGGACCAATTGGCCACTTTGTTCACCACACCTTACGGCACGTTTTGCTATGTCATGATGCCCTTTGGGCTGAAAAACGCAGGTGCTACGTACCAGCGGACTATGCAGCGTTGCCTCCACGATCAAATTGGTCGGAATGTCCATGCCTATGTGGAAGATATAGCGATGATGTCTAAAAATTCAAACGACTTAATCTCCGACTTAGAAGAAACCTTTGATAATCTCCAGAAATACAACATGATGCTTAACCCAAAGAAGTGCGTCTTCGGGGTTCCAGCCGGCAAATTGGTGGGCTTCATCGTTTCCTAGTGCGGAATCGAGGTCAACCCGGAGAAGATCAAGGCCATCCTAAACATAAACTGTCCGACATGCCTAAAGGACATACAACGACTCACAGGTTGTGTAGCAGTAGTAAGCCGGTTTGTCAACCGGCTTAGAGAAAAGGCTCTGCCGCTGTACAAGCTACTGAAGAAGGCGGACAAATTCACATGGACGGACGGAGCATATGCATCACTAAATAAGCTAAAGGAGATACTCTCCTCGGCACCTATACTTGCAGCACCCGAGCCTATGGAGCCTATGTTAATCTACATGGCGGCCACCAACCGGGTAATCAGCATCGTTGTCGTGGTAGAGCAGGAAGAACCAGGGCATGAGTATGGAGTTCGACGACCAGTTTACTATGTAAGCAAGGTCTTGACGGAGTCCAATCAGCTTACCCGCACTACCAAAAGCTAGCTTATGGAGTGTTCCTTGCTTCTCGGAAGCTAAGGCACTACTTCTAGGAGCACCCTATCACAGTTGTGAGCAAAGCTCCACTATCCGACATCATCAACAATAACAACAACGCTACAGGAAGGGTCACGAAGTGGGGCATTGAGCTTGCCGCCTTCGAGATCACCTACAAGAGACGCGCCGCTATCAAATCACAGGCCTTGGCGGATTTTATTGCAAATTGGACGGAGATGCTAGATGCTACCCCTATACCAGAGCCATAATATTGGGTGATGCACTTTGGCGGATCAAAGCTACTCAACTGCTCGGGGGATGGCATACTGCTATATTCGCCAACAGGGGAAAAGCTACACTATATTCTGCAGATCCACTTTGAGAATATAAACAACATGGCGGAATATGAAGCACTCATTCATGGACTACGCGTAGCCAAGGATATTGGCATCAAGCGCATAGTTTGCTATGGAGATTCCGACTTGGTTGCCCAGCAGGTGGCTGGCACCTAGAACGCGGGGAACCCTATGATGGTGGCATATCGAGATGAAGTGGACGAGATAGCCAAGAGCTTCTTAGGCTACAAAGTCAAGTATGTCCCGAGGGAGGAAAATGAGGCGGTTGATCTACTGTCAAAACTTGGGTCAGGTCGCAAAAAAATTCCGCCTGGCATTTTTCTGGAGCATCTACGGACACCATCCGTGAAGGGAGCGGATGACAAGAACCCAGATAGAGTTGACTCTTTTGTTCACACAATGACGAAGGTCCCTCCGGCTTGGAAAAAACCGTTCATGGAATATCTCGTATACAGAACTTTGCCCGTCGACGAGATCGAGCATAGGCAAATAGTATGTCGAGCAAAGGGCTATACCATAATCAATAGATAGCTATATAAAAGAAGCACCACTGGTGTATACCTCAAGTGTGTTTCCCAGCAAGAAGGTATTGAAATCCTTCATGAGATCCATCTCGTAGATTGCGGGCATCACGCCGCTCCTCGATCGTTGGTCTCCAAAGCCTTCTAGCAAGGATTCTACTGGCTGACCGCGAAGGCGGACGCCGACAAGCTGATTGAGATGTGCATGGGATGCCAATATTATGCCTGACAACCACATGTTCCAGCTAAAAAATTGCAAACAATACCAATAACTTGGCCGTTTGCAGTCTGGGGGCTAGACATGGTTTGTCCATTACGGAAGGCACCATGTGGGTTTACGCATCTGCTAGTAGCAGTTGATAAATTTACCAAATGGATAGAAGCTAAACCCATTAGAAAGCTTGATGGGGCAACTGCCCTTAGGTTTGTCTGGGATCTACTGGTGAGGTTTGGTCTCCCACACAACATTATCACCGACAATGGCAGCAACTTATCACTCGGAGAAGTGGAAGCTTATTGTTGGCAGAAGGGCATCCGACTTGACCTAGCATCTGTGGCACACCCATAGTCCAACGGTCAGGTTGAGCGAGCCAATGGATTAATTTTGTAGGGAATCAAGCCACGTCACGAGGCACCGCTACATAGAGCAGCTGGATCCTGGGCAGAGGAATTACCATCTGGTTCTGTGGATTTTATGAACTACACCCAACAGATCTACCGGCTACACCCCTTATTTCAAGGTATATGGAGCAGAAGCCATCCTGCCTTCCGACATCCTTCATGATTCACCAAGAGTTGCCTCCTACGACGAAGATGACGCTGAAGAATCCAGGCGCCTAGATTTAGACCTTCTTGAGGAAGAGCGCGTATTGGCATGCCAAAGATCCGCCATCTACTAGCAGAAGCTACGTAGCTACCATAGTCGTCGCATTCGGCATAAAGAGGGGGATCTGGTGCTCCGACATAAGCATAAGAAGTCACACAAATTATCCCCTCCATGGGAAGGACCGTTCATCATAAGCAAGACACTACTCAATGGGTCTTACTACCTCGTTGACAATCGTGAACTTGAGGATAGACCCAGCGATGACATTAAGCGTAAGCGACGTGACCCGGATGATGACTACCCGGAGCTTGATCGGCCATGAAACATAGCACAACTATGTACTTTTTACACTTAGCATTTTTTATCTACTGTGTACCTCTTATATGATCAATGAAATAAAGCTCTCTGGTTCACTCGTATTCTTGAGTCTTTTACCTCCTTTAGTATTCATTTTTGGATCGTATAATGCGCAAGCTTTGCATTTGCACTTGTGAAAATTCCGCCTACAGGCGTTAGCTTAAGTTTTCTGGTCTACACGTTCTTTGTTGTCTTTATGTGGATTTTGGAGTAGTGACTTTGGGAACTTGAAGTCGGCGATTTTGTGCTTAGGTTTTGATGGTGCCATTGGGCATCATCACTTGAGCGCATGGTTCTGACTACGAGTCTTCCGACTCACGAAAAGTCAAGCATAAAAACCAAAGTAATGGATAAGCCAGCACTTGCTTAAAAAATATTTACATGCTGGAACTAGTACTTGAGTAGCAGGAAACATACAGCTATTGTTTTTCCACCTTAAGATTACACGAAATATTTTTTTCCGCATACATAAATCCAGAGGAAACAAATATTACATAGTGTTTTTTCATTCCTCTGGCGCAGGAGACTTTGAGGTAGCATCGTCGGCAGCAGGAGAGCCATCCTGGTTATCTTCAAAGTCGGTGGTCTTGAGGGACTCGGAGGATTTGTGATGGTCACCGTCAATGATCTCAAGAGGCACAAAGACGTTGTGATCGACCAACTCGGCAACCCTAGTGTCAAAACCCGTGAGCGATGCCCAGATAGCTTTGTGATCTATCTTCTGGCATTCGACGTCTACGTGGGGTAGGCCCGAGGTCACCATGTCGATGTCGGCATTCTCGTAGTGGGCCTTGACCATTGCTAGTGACATTCTTGCACTAGCCCGGGTACATGAAGCTTTCCAGCCTACGATACTCTCAGGGGCTTGGCGCAGAATCTCTGAGTACTTCATGACGGAATCCACCGCCTTGATGTTGATGTTCAGGGGCTTGCCAATCTCTTTGGCCTGCTTGATGGCGGTACTAATGAAGTTGCCAGCGAGAACCATGCATTGTTTTGGCGGAGGAGGCATATTGGTTAAACCAATAGGAGCTGCATTTCCGGCAAGGCAACAGAGTACATGAGTTCCAATAACACGAAAAAAGTTCAGAGTACCTGGCTTACAAAAGTACAAGACAGAGATCCTTACCAAAGATGCTCGCCTCGGCTTGCTGGAGTGTGAAAGATTATTTGCCCCTATGTGTGGTTTTGGTGATTAATGACAATCCCTATGGACTAATGTTTTCACTGAGTTTTATATGAAGGAATATTCCATAGGTCATGCTTGTATTCTATGTTTTGGATTCAAGTATGGATGCCATGAAGATAAATATATACCTTGATTATTGGCATCAAGATCATCGAGTTGAAGAGAAGAATATGATATGATCAAGATCTTGAGAGTGTGATCTCAATAGAAAAATTCAAGAAATGGCTCTAAGATGGTGTCATGATAGCCTCATTAGTTGAGATATGATTGACTAAGATTTAGAGCATGTAATGAAATTAAGATTTCTTTATGTACCTCAAGATATAGATATGGAGCATGAGAAGATACATGGTTGACCTATACAAAGAGTGGAGAGTGATTTCAAGTTGGTCAACACATGAAGCATAAAGAATGTACCACATGGATCTTGTGCTATGGTTGAGAAGGGCAAGTTCAAGATAAGCATCTCAAAAAGATCATTTTCTTGAAGTTCGCCGTCCATATTGGTGATAATGGACATGTGAAGACATGTATTAATGAAACTATACAATAGTGATGTATGGGTGAGAAAATTAGAAGTCTTCACGAAGCAACAACGATCAAGTGATGCATTTCGGCTTGGATGGAGATTGAAGTGTTGTCATCAAGATGAAGCAGGATGCGCAAGGCAAAGGTATGGCCTTGCTAGGTTTTCCTTTTACCGGTCTCAAGATGGTTGTTGGGAGACCGGGTTATAGGATACATAGCCGCACTATTAAGAGGGGCTTTCGGTTGGGTAACTTGATCACGTCATCATAGGAAGCTCAATACTTTGCATAATTTGCATCTTCCTATTTTGTTGCTTCTTGGTGTTTCTCCATGTGAGGTTCTTGAGCTTGTTTCTATCTCTTCAACAATCCCAAGTTCATCTAAAATGGAATTCGTATGCATCTTCTATGGCGTTTTCGAGTTTGAAGGTTTTATCGGTTCTTCTTGTAGGGAGGCTTCTTACCTTTCTGCATTTTGTACTATACTCCTCTATTGTACTATGATGTTTCTCTGCACCATCTTGTAGATATTTTTGTCCTCGTTAAAACAAGCCCAATATCATCGAAATCGGAGTCCGTACACAAAAGTTATCGCCGTTTTCGTGTGCCCTGTTTTGTTCCGATGGGAATTCCGGCGAGACCGAGCCTATGGTTGAAATTTCCGGCGACCGCCGGAAATTGCTGGCAAACCGCCGAAAATCGGTTCAGTAAGTTGTTTTGGTTTTTACCGGAAATTCCAACGGCAGATCTGGCGGCGCCGATTTCGCCGCCGGAAAGTGTCCGTCCAGTGTGTTTTGCCTCCAATGGTCATCCCCCTTTAAGGGGTATAAAAGGGGGGCTTCTTCCCCAAAGTTCTAAGGCTATTGAGCACATTTTTTACCTCCATTGTTGACTCCTTTGAGCTTTCTTCCTCTCCCTTCCCTCCTATGATTTTTGCATCTTTTTGAGGGCTTTGGAAGAGGAGATCTAGATCTACAATCCCCATCAATCAATTCCTCCTCTAAGTGAGGGGAACCCATTGGATCTAGATCTTGGAGTCATTTGTTGGTTTCCACCATTGTTCTTCCTCTCCAATTCCTCCCTAGCACTTGTTGCTTTGGTGGGATTTGAGAGTGAAGGATTCGAGCACCCTTGGTGTTCTTGATTTGCATTCTTGCATAAGTGTTGAGCTCTCCATTATGATTTGTTCGAGTGAGAGACCGTGAGCTTGTTACTCTTGGAGGGTGACCTCCTAGTTGGCTTGGAGGTGGTACCGCGGTGTCCTCTTCGTGGAATATTGTGAAGAGACCCGGGCTTCTCCTTCGTGGAGATTGTGAAGTGGTTGTGGAGCTTGCCATCTCCAGAGTGGAGGAAAATCTAGCCATAAGGAAAGGGCCTATTCCTTCGTGGGATAGACTCGGAGAAGAAGGTGATCCTTCATGGCGTTGGGAAATCATTTGTGGAATCCCACACCTCTCCAACGTGATGTACCTTACTTGTAAGGGAACACGGGAATACATCTTCTTCTCCGCGTGCCTCGGTTATCTCTATATCTGAGATTAATTTCCTTGTGATATCCATCGAGCTTGAAGTACTTATATCTTGCTTATCACTTGTGGTATATTCATCTTGTGCTATCTTGCTTAGCTTAACTTGTTGTTGGTGCACTTAGTTGAGCCTAGTGTATTTAGATTTTGTGCTTGTAAAATAAACGTTAGTTTAATTCCTCATTCTATCAAGCCAAAACCGTAATAGTTTTGAAATTGCCTATTCACCCCCCTCTAGGCGACATCTCTATCCTTTCAATTGGTATCAGAGCAAGGTCTCTCCTTGTTTAGGATTCACCGCCCAGAGTGTAAAGATGTCGGCTAGGAGTATAGTGCACAATGACACAATTATCTTTGATGGCACAAATTATGCTTTGTGGAGAAATTGCTTACTTTGTAATCTTAGGACCTTGTGTCCAAATATTGAGCGATTTCTAGATGTAGGTTTTTCTCCTCCGATGGATCCTCAAAATCTATCTTTAGCGGATGAGAAAAATTTACATCTCGAAGCTCAAGTATCTAATGAGATTATTTTCTCTTTGAGGCCCAAAGTTAATTTGTTCTTGACGATTGTAAAGCGCAAGTCGTCTCATGAGAAGTGGACCAAGTTTAAAGAAATATTTGGTGGTTCCATTTCTAATATTGTCGGTGGTTTCTCCGAGGAGATCTCTTTTCCTTCACATCATGAAGAGATCCAAGTTGCTTCCACCTCCGGCCGTGATGAGTTCTCATCCTCACCCACTTCACCAACGTGTGGCAAGACACAAGGTAAATATATGGTGAGTGGTGTTGGGAATTGCAATGTTGATATTGTGCTCGCTAATGATGATCCTTCATCTCTATCCCATTGCAATGTTTCTTCTTTGGACTTAAGCACTTCTTGCAACAATAATGCGATATCCCCTTTTGTTGCTAGTCCTTGTATATCATCTAGAAATTATTTGAGTACTAGTGTAGATGATATGCTTGATTTGCCTTGTTCCCATGAACAAAATGCTTCTATTTCCTCTAGTTGTTTATCTAACAATGTAGAGGAAATCAAACATTCTATGGAGCAAGAAATGATCATGAATGAAGATTCAATAATATCCTCATCTTCATCCTCCTGTGCTCACATGTGCCTTATGGCAAGAGGATCAAAGGTATCTCCTACTTTGGATCCCAAAATATCTTCTAAAGATAATAGCAATGATAATGATGATAGTGATGATGGCATTTATGAGGATACTAGTGCTCTATTGCTTGAGTTGACTTTTTTATGTACCTCTCTTCGTGGTAATAATAAGGCCGTTACTTGTCTTAAACACGTTATGGACACCATAACTAAACAAACGGGAACCATAGAGGAGTTGGATTTCCAACTTGATGATGGGAGTCGGAGATTCAATCTCCTTAAGCAAGAGCTTGCGAAGGAGAAGCACACTAATTGTCTCCTCACACAAAAAATTGAATCTTATGAGCTTGAAAAGGAAAATTCCATTAATGATGTTTGTGCTACTAACTCTACTTCTTGTGAAGCATCTACCCTAAATGGGAATGTTGAGCTAAGGGCTCAACGTGAGTTGCTAACTAGCAAGTATAGGAAATTGGAAGAAAGTCATGAAAATCTCTCGGGCTCTCATAATGATCTTCTAATCTCCCATGATGGGCTAATGTTAGCTCGTGAGGCAAGTATTACCAAGGTAACATCTTGTAAGCCTCTTTTAGACATTAGCACAAGTTCTACTCGAAATGCTATTTTGCTGTGTGCTAGTCCTAGTAATCCATCTATCCATACTATTGATAAACCTTGTGTTGGATTACTTGCTTTGCCTTGTTGCTCTAACAATGAAGCTTCTACTTCCTCTAGTACTTGTATTTCTACTAACCATGTAGAGGAAATCAAAGAGCTCAAGGCCCAAGTCACTTCCTTGAGGAATGACTTGGAAAAGAGTCATGAAGGTAAATCCACACTCGATAATATTTTGAGTGTGCAAAAATCCCCTAATGATAAAAGTGGACTTGGATTCAACTCCAATAACAAGAACAAGTCCAAGACAAACAAGAATAAGGGCCAAAACCAAGTCAAGAATTCGGCCAAGATTATTTGCTTCAAGTGCAAGGTTGAAGGACATCATGTAAGATCTTGTCCATTGAAGAAAAAACACTTGAGTGAGAAGCAACAAGGGAAGTGGCCACAAGTTCATGTTCAAGCCCAAGTTGAAGTTAGGTCACTTCCGAAGAAGAATCAAGATAATGCTCCCCAAGCCAAGAAATCAATGAAGAAGAGAAAGGGGAGCACTTGTTGCTACATATGTCGTGTGAAGGGGCACTTTGCCTCTTCATGTTCAAACGGTACCTTATCTAACCCTATCATTGTTGATGATGATTATTCTCTTAGGAAGGATAAGGATGGCAATGTGTTTGCCAAGTTTATTGGAACTCAAAGTGGTGTCAAGAAAAGAACCATTTGGGTTGCCAAGTCTATTGTGACTAACCTCTTAGGACCCAACTTGGTTGGGGACCAACAAGCTCAAAGTTGATCAATAGGTGTTTATGGAGGGCATTGGATACTTGGCTAACTCATGAAGAATTAAGGGATCTTCATATATTATATTTGATCAAGCCAAGTCATTAGGATTATCTTATCCCTATCTTATATCCAATGCGCCTCTTCGCGGTAACTTGTACTAAACTCATTTACATTGGAAGTTACTTGCCCCTTTACATGTTTTGGTTTTGTACCAAGTATGTGTTTGTATTTGTTGTTCCTCATGCTTGCTTATTTTGTGTATTCAAGTATGTCTAGGTGTTTGGCACATCATTTACCCATGTTCCTCTAATGCATCTTGATGATATCTTATTTGGCTCTTTTTGAGTGGTTAATGGAACATCCCATTTTGGGGGAGTGATATGCCTCGCGCATCTCTCAAAACCATAAAATGTGTGTGCGTGAGTACTACCACTTAGTATTGATATTGCAAGCTTATCTAGTCACTATGTGGTGTGTCATACTCATGAGAAATTCAAATTCTAAATGTCCATTAATTCTCTCTAGTTGAGGTTGCTTTTCCTCTTATTAAGAAAATTGAATATCACATTATGGGGGAGTAATATGCTTCTTTTGCATATCACAATCCTAGGAAATGTGAACACATGAGTGCCACTTAGAGTTGATATTGTTGATTATCTTGTTTCTAGGTGGCATGTTGGCTCAAACAAGGTCCTGTTTTTGTTAGAAGCTTTTATTGCTCGTCTTTTTGGTCTTTGTTTGAGCAAGAAATTCTTAATGCGGTCTTCCTCAAATACATATCTCTATATCTTTTTGGGAGACCATTTGCTTCAAGTTATTCTAATCATTGCTTTGCATGGTTATGTGACTAGACTGAAGCTATCAAGAATCTCTATCTTTGCATAGTGCTTAATCTTTTTATTCCTATCCTATGATTTTTATTGTGAAGATTTATCTTTAATATCCGTGCAATATACCATCAAAAATCAATTCCAATACACTCATTGTCTTCGATAATTGATATGCTTATGTGTGGTAGCATTTGTGGATCATCTTCACCTTGGATTTCACCTCTTATTGCCTTATTTTCTTTTCAAAAAAATTGTTGTGGATCCCATTGTCTTCCTTGGTTTTTTAACATCTCTTTGATGATGTTTTTGATTATTATAAAATGTGTTTTAGTGGAAGACAAACCTTTTCTTCTCGAAACCTTGTGCCATTGTGAAAAGTGTTAAGGGTTTGGTTTCTTTGTTGAAACCTTGCTCTTTTGGGAGTTTGTTATCTCATTCATTCTTCTCAATTTTATTTGCTTGAATGAGATAAATCCTTGAGTATTTTTGTTTTTATTTCATCTTTTTGCTCAATAGTTTTTGCTTTTCATTAGTTGAACTTCGTTGAACAAATCTTGTGTTGATTTGATCCTTTGATATAGTTTGGGCAATAAATGTGTTTTGTCACACCTTGTATGCCTTCTTGAATATTTTGGTGTTTTTCCAAATTATATCTTCTTTGGATATTGATAGTCTCCATGTGTTTGCTTTCTTTGATCCAATATATAGGGTATACTCCATCAAAACCTTAAACGGCTAAGATGTGCATGAAATTCAAATTTCATCTCTAAATATGTACATATTTTTATGGAGTGTGTTCTTTGTGTTGTGGTTAGTCTAACCACTTTTGACCCAATAAGTTTGGGGACCAAGATGTACTTGAATGTTGTTTTAGGTACATTGGATATGCAATGGATGCTTGTATCGTCTATAAGGAAAGTGTTGTCTATTGGAGATATGCCCTAGAGGCAATAATAAATGTAGTTATTATTATATCTTTGTGTTTATGATAAATGTTTACATTCATGCTATAATAGTATTAAAAAGGAAACATTAATACTTGTGTGATTTGTAAACTAAAATAGAGTCCCTAGTAAAGCCTCTTTATAATACTAGCTTGTTGGTTAATAAATGATTGTGGTTTCCCTATCATGAACATTGAGATGTTATTAACAACAAGATCATATCGTTAGGAGAATGATATGGTGGACATACTCCTATAGATAAGCGTAGCATAAAGATCAAGTCATTTTAATAGTTCAATTGCTATATGCTTTCTGATACATAGTAACCTAATTCCTTCGAGCATGAGATCATGCATATCACCTTCACCGGAAGGATGCTTTGATGACATCAAACACCACACCGTAACTGGGTGGCTATAAAGGTGGCATTGAGTGTTCGGAAAGTATTGGTTGAGACACATGGATCAAGAGTGGGATTTGTCCATCCATATGATGGATAGATATACTCTAGGCCCTCTCGGTGGAATGTCATCCAATTAGCTTGCAAGCATGTGACTGGCTCACAAGGGATCACATATCATGGGAAAGAGAAAAGAGTACTTATCAGTAACGAGGTTGAACTAGGTATGCAGAGATACCGACGATCATAACCTCGGATAAGTAAACTATCGTGAGACAAAGGGAAATTGGTATCGTATGTAAGTGGTTCATTCGATCGCAAAGTAATCGTAGAAATATGTGGGAGCCATATGAATTTACAGATTCCTCTATTGGTTATTGTTCGGAGAAGTGTCTCGATCATGTCCGCATAATTCACGAACCTTAGGGAGACACACTTAAGGATTCGACGTTGTTTGAGTAGTTATGGAATGATGAGTAAGAGACCGAATGTTGTTCGGAGTCTCGGATGGGATCCGGGATATCACGAGGAGATCCGGAATGGTCTGGAGAATAAGATTCATATAAGGAAAGTCCTGTTTCGGGGTTGGAGAATGGTTCCGGTGTTTTCATCGGGAATGTTCTAGAAGGTTCCGGAATGTCTGGCACTCCAGAGGGGAAGGGTACATGAATGTGTCATAACAAGTTGGAATGATTGCATCATGTACTAGGTGTCATCGCTGAACAAAATAAAGGGTTTAATCAAATCCTAGTTTGAAAAGTCAAACGCCAATTTGAAAAGTCAAACGGCTATTTTCTGAGGTGGAGGGGAAGTAGGAAACCTACTTGGGGAGGAGTTCCCTCCCTCCACCGCCGGCCCACTTGGAGACCGAGTTGGGGAGGGACTCCCCTCCCCTTGGCGCGCCCCTCCACCTATATAAGGAGGGGCAGGGCTGCCCCTCCAAGGACACAACACACACCCCTCTAAACCCTAACCCTAGCCGCCGCCGCCCACCATAGCCGCCGCCTAGGGCAACTCGCCGCCGCCTAGGTTAAACCCTAGCCGCCGGCCTTGCCCCCTCCTTGGTGCGTCTAAACCCTAGATCGCCGAGGATCTCTCTCATAGTCCACCATACTCGCTCCGGCTTAAGGCGAAGCCCTGCGAGATCTCCCCTCTACTTCCGGTACCACGCCGTTGTGCTGCCGGAATCGCGAGGAGAGTGCTACAACCTCCGCTGCCTGCTGGAACAAGGGAGAGGAAGGTCTTCGTCGAGTACCGAACGTGTGACCGACTGCGGAAGCGCTGCCGGAACGCAGCGCTGGAAGGATCGTCTACGCGATCTTGAGATCGGTAAGAGTATGACTACATCACCCACGAGAATCCGCTCTCGTTAAACACTTTGGAATCTTCGAGGGTGAGTTATTCCATCGACTCGTTGCTACAATCTAGTAGATAGATCTTGGCTTGTTTGTTTGTATGCGGTAGAAATTTTTTGTTTTCCATGCTATGAAACCCTACATTGTCACCACATGATAATTGGAGCCAAGCTAGGATGATTGAAAAATTCTTATCTACTACATCATACCATTGCTATCTCGGTAACAGGTATCTTATTCATGCATACTATTCTTTCACCCAATCTCTTGTAGGTTGCATCTTGGCATGAATTTATCCGTATGTAAATGTTGTGGTTCTTGCAAGTATCTTTGATAGACTTCTCTATCCTTACTGCTTATGTGAGTAATTTGAGATGATGCATATAGTGGGGAGTATATAAAATCATTTTCATGATTCACCAATTCCAAATATGCCTTCTAGCAATTTATTGCATAACAATTCCTCGGGGTACTCTCATGTGCAATATTGTTGAAATTGCTTTGAATCCTTCCTTTTGATACTTGTTGCCTTTCTCAAAGTATTCCAACTAGCATTTGTTCCCTTAGTGTTAGTTGTGATGTTTTTGAGGTTTTTCTTTTTTTTCTTTGGTGAAGTTCATTGATATACCATAAGAGAAAATACAGCCATGGGCTATATATGCACTTTAGCAAAAAATATCATGTTTGGTATATCTTATGACTTCCTCTTGGATATCATGTTTTCTTATTTTATTAACCTCTTATGTATGGTGGTTTATTTGTGGATTATTCTCATGTTTTGTCCACATATAAACTTATATACACGAGAGTGTTAATCTCTCGTCTTGATATCATCGCTCTTTGCCGACCATATCTCTTATCCTCTTGGTTTTTAATGGTATTGGTAAGGTCTTGATTTATGAGTGCTTGGTTTACTTTTATTGCATCTTCACACACTCATATCTCATATTTGGTTTCTTTTGGACTTAATCTTGTCTTGACAAGTGTATTTATTTATATCTACTCCTTGTATCTTGGTTGTGTTCTAAATAATATAGAGGGAGTGAGGATTCCATGTGTGTGCATATTGTATTCAAATACAATAATTAAAATTTATGCACGAACCTTGGGGAGCTTCCTTATTTCATTTAGAGCACTATTTTTCCATTTGATTTTTGGATCATTGGATCGCTTGCTTCATCCGTTGAAGTTTCTTCACTGTTTTATCCTTGTAGCAATCTTTGATCCTCAATATAGATTGATTTCATCCAAATATTCGTCATTGGATACGTGCATTTGATTTCACTCAAATTATGAGAAATGCGCACCTTGTGGAGGAACTCATACTATATTGGCCTTCTAACTTTGTCATCCATTTTGGCACCTGTTGTTAATGGGGGAGAAGTTTAGAGGGTTTAAGGGAAATGGTTTTATACTTAAGATTGGTTTGTTCTTAAGTGTTTGCCTTTCATGCATTTCATGTTTATTATGTTTTGCATGGTTGTATATATAGTGTAAACTCTCCCAAAGTTTATTCTTGACAATGTATGCAATGAAATTCAAGTTCATCACACATGCATATATTGTGGGGGAGTTTGCTCTATATATGTTGGTTCTACTCACATCTCTTGCATTAGTTGTAGTTTGTGTAAGTAGAATCGGTTTTGATATGTGCTAGTAGCTTTGTGTTACTTGAACATATCAAATGCAACCTCTTATACACAACTTATTCTCGGATAAGCTGCGTACTTGTTTTTAATATTCATTATATAAACCCTCTTGTTGTGATTGTCATCAATTACCAAAATGGGGGAGATCGAAAGAGTAATTGCCCCTATGTGTGGTTTTGGTGATTAATGACAATCCCTATGGACTAATGTTTTCACTGAGTTTTATATGAAGGAATATTCCATAGGTCATGCTTGTGATGACCCACAAGTGTAGGGGATCGCAACAGTCTTCGCGGGTAGTATTACCGAATTTATTGATTCGACACAAGGGGAGCCAAAGAATACTTGCAAGCCTTAACAATTGAGTTGTCAGTTCAGCTGCACCTGAAAATAGTTCTTGCTCATAGAAGTTTATCAGTAGCAACAGTTTGTAGTAGCAACAGCAAAGTAACAACAACAGTAAAATAGGAGCAATAGTAACAGTAACGGTAACAGTAGGATTCGAGTGTGGTGGGCATAGGGATGGATGGACGGGCGTTGCATGGACGAGTCTAAACATGTAACTTAAAGATCTAGGGCATTGCAGATAAATAATAACAAGCATCCAAGTACTAAACAATCCTAGGCATGTGCTCCAAATATAGCCATATGTGCTCGCAATGAGAACTTGCACAACATCTTCTGTTCAGCCAGCCTGTGGCAACGGGGCCTCTAGGGAACTACTGGCAATTAAGGTGCTCCTTTTAATAGAGCACCGGAGCAAAGCATTAACACTCCATGAACACATGTGATCCTCACACCACAGCCATCCCCTTCGGTTGTCCCAATTATTGTCACTTTGGGGCCTTTGGATCCAGACAATGATATGTGTACACAACTTGTAGATAAGATCATAAACAATACTATCATAATGATTCAATAATAAGTTCAGATCTGAGATCATGGCACTCGGGCCCTAGTGACAAGCATTAAGCACAACAAGTTGCAACAAAGTCAAATAGCACAAGAGATACTAGGCACTATGCCCTAACAAATATTATTCGATTACATGATAGAACTCATCCAATCCCTACCATCCCTAAGCCTACAGCGGGGGATTACTCACTCGTGGATGAGGGAAACATCGGTGGTTGATGGAAATGCGTTGGTGATGACGATGGCCATGATCCTCTCCAAATTCCCTGTCCCGGCAGGGTGCCAGAACAGAGTTTCTGGATCCGAATCTTGGTTTCTGGTGGCGGCAGCGGAGCGGAACTCTTTCTGGGAAACTATCGAAAACCCCCTAAGTTTTTAGGTTAGAAGGCAACTTATAGGCGCGGAGGGAGGCCGAGGAGCTGCCTGGGGTGGCCAAACCTCCCCCAGGCGCGGGGTCAGGTGGGCCCGCGCCTAGGGTGGGTCTGGGGCCCCCATGCCTCCTCTCTGTCTCCCCTTCTGGCTCCGTGGATCTTCTGGTGAGAAATAGTTTTTGGCATATTTTTCGGGATTTTTCCTGATAGTTCATTTTCTACACAAAAACAAGACACCAAGGTAATTCTGCTGAAAACAGCGTCAGTCCGTGTTAGTTGTATCCAAATCACACAAGTTTAGAGAAGAAACAATAGCAAAGTGTTCGAGAAAGTAGATACGTTTTGGACGTATCAACTCCCCCAAGCTTAGCTTATTGCTTGTCCTCAAGCAATTCAGTTGAAAACTGAGTGCGATAAAAGAACTTTCACGAACACTTTGCTTCATATGATGTAAATATTCTCAGCACATGAGTAGATGCTTAGACAATTCATAATAAGGAGTATGCAACTAAGTCTACTCAATAGTCATTGCAGGCTATGAAGAGAAACTAACTCAATAATAATAAGTAGCATGAAACATAAACATAAGCAACATTGCAATGCTCATAATAAGGTATGATAGAGTGGTATCTCGCTTGCCTTTGTTTGAAGAGCACAATATAAATGCCAAGGCACCTCTAAAGTTCACATGAAGACTAGAGATAAGAATATCAGAGATACAAGCATCAAAGTCATGACATAGTTAACAAAGTTTTGGAACAAACACAAGAATGACAACTGTGCTCTCAAGAAGGTGCTCATAGAATAAGTGGTGACTCAACAAAGTTATGTAAAAGATTTTTTGAAGGTTTGAAAGGCTTACCAATGCTGAAAGGAAGGTACTCATTAGCTTTGAGCTCTCATTGCCCCTATCATAGGCATCTTCGTGTGGTTAAGGTGAAAGTGAGGTCCACTATGAATCATATGCTTGACAGACCATAGATTGGAAATCCCAAGTCCCTTGAGTACGAGGGTCGCTCCGCATGCTACTCAACTTTGGTCACTTGAAAGTTCTTGTCATTGTAAATACATGCATATCATCGAGAACCGCCAACGGGGTACCCATTGCACATGGTACATGAGCTTTGCCATAACCAAAATGACAAGGCAAGCAGACAATGAGCATCTCAGCAATATTTTTATTTACCATATGCATAGCTTTTTATTGAGGACGCTTCATAGATGCTCATTATAGTGATGCTGCAAGTTTCCACCATGATTAAGCATGGCTTAGGCTAGCGGCCCAGGCGTTCTCTAACACAATGTATAAACTCCATGAACTAACAACTTCCCCTTTTATTTCACATCGTCGACATCCGTAAACAAAAGAGCAAGGAATCAACTGGATGAAATATCCAAAAAGTGTTGAAAGCGTTCCCTGTGACATCACGGTTCTGCTGACTCCCAGCATATAATTAGCAAGCATATAACTTTCATGGACTAGTCACAATGGTTCAGGATTATTAAGCGCAAGGAATAAAGTGTGCCATCAAGTTCGTGAGAGCTTTACTAACTAACTTTCTCAAAACAGACAAACATCTTATTTTGGAAGAAAAAAAGGAATATATACAATATGCACTGAAGTAGCAAATGATGCTAATAGGTAGGTATGGTGGACACAGCTGGCAATATTGGTTTTGGGGAGTTGGAAGCACAGGTAGAGCACATACTCAGTGCAAGTGAAGGCTAGCAATAGAGAGGGAGCGATAAACGAGAGAGCAATAGCTATCATAATCATGCTTGCAACAAAACAGGACTAACTATGGCATGAAAGTGATACAAGAACTCTGAGGCAAAATAAATCATCGAGGCTTACTGACTATTGATTAGTAATATGCATGCATGAGCATGTGCCAAGTCGATTCACATAAACAGTCAGAGGAGGATACCACAATATCATACCAAAGTATGAATAAAACAATGCAAGCAAGAATTCATATGACAAGCTACAAACTACTAGAAAGCTAGAGCTAATCATAGACAAGCAAGAACTACTAAGCATCTATAATGACATACACCTTACACAAACAGGCTAAGCATGCTCACAATGATGAGTATATGTACAAAAATGAAGACAAATAGAGTTCGTTACCAGCCTCTTACCACACCTCGAGTTGTCTTAATCTTCATTATTGCCCTTCGCTTGTGTGACTTGAATAATTAACATGAAACCAAAAATCCACTGAGAACGGCTGAACCCTGCAAAGAACTCACAAAACCAAAGAAGAACAATAAATATTTTTGGTGTTTTCGATTTTTTTAAAGAAAGCAAACAAAGCAAAAACAAATGAAGCAAAAGAAAACCAAAAACAAAAACTAAGACGCTCCAAGAACAACACAACTGGGCATGAAACAATAAAAACGAAGTGTCTAGAAAGACCTGAGATTTTTATTGATGAAGAAGGGGATGCCTTGGGCACCCCCAAGCTTTGACGCTTGTACCTCTTAAATATTTCTTGGGGTGACACGGGGTGCCCCCCAAGCTTGATATTTTGTCCATTCTTCATCTCATTACATCATTCTCTCTCTACACCTAAAATTTTTCCTTCATACAAAACTTCACACAATCTTCATTAGCAACATTAGTGTATTCAAAAGATAATAGACCTTCGGGTTTAGCTTTGGAACAGCAAAACTTTTCACTAAAAACATAAGATACTATAGCAACTCCTTCAAAAAACTCAATTCCCCAAAAGAGAACTCAAAAAGGAATCAATAAGAAGCAAATGCAAATAATGGCAGAAATCTATCGAAACAGACCAGCAGGTAGAAACCGATTTTTTCGAACATCTTCTGTTGCTCAAATCAAAAAGTGTTGAACTAAATAAAGTTATCTAACATACTGGGGGATTTATTCGTAAATTTTGAGCTCAATCTGAGTTACAGAGACTCCTCGCGATTTTTTATGGTGGAGAAAAGAAATTTGTTTCAGGACAGCAACTCCCCAAATCTTGCTTCCCTCTCATTAGAGGTCATTCTTGGCACAAAAAGCAAACAAAAAGGATAAGGAGAGGTCATTACTGAAGTAATAACTTCCAAGACTCAAGGAAACTCTTGGGTTATCTCCCAACATGTACTTTTCTTTAACGTATTTAAGTTAGGCACGACGAAGAGCAAAGATTGGAAAGGAGAAAAGTAAAAGAAAGCAAGAATAACCACAGTGGAAACATTATTTTGTTCATAAAAATCCTTTTGTTAACAAGGTCGATCAAGTCTTGTTACCAAAACAATCTTATATGAAACAAAACTTTGCATTCCACAAGGTGATTATGTCACCTCATACTTGATAGCAATGGTCCCAATCATAATAGTTTCAAAATTTTCTTGTGGAATGGGACAATATATTTCTCCAATCTTGATGCCCTCAATATTTTCAATGGAATTCAGGCAATAGCTCTTAACCACCTTCTTGGGGAAATAGATAGTGTTCTCTTTGTCATTAATATTGAATGTTACTTTCCCTTGATTACAATTGATGACAGCACCTGCAGTATTAAGAAAAGGTCTCCCAAGAATAATAGACATATTATCATCTTCAGGCATTTCAAGCACAGCAAAATCAGTTAGAACCATGCAATTATGAGCTACTTGAACAGGAACATCCTCACATATACCAACAGGGATAGTAGTTGAATTATCAGCCATTTGCAATGAAATATCAGTTGGTATCAATTTTTCTAGCTGGAGTCTCTTGTAGAGAGAAAAAGGCATAACACTAACTCCAGGTCCCAAATCACATAAAGCAGTTATAAAATAGTTATTCTTAATGGAGCAAGGAATAGTTGGTATACCTGTATCACCAAGTTTCTTTGGAACCTTACCGTTGAAGGAATAATTAGCAAGTAGAGTAGAAATCTTCTCATTAGGAATCTTCCTTTTATTAGAGACAATATCCTTCATATACTTTGAAAAAGGAGGCAACTTAATAGCATTAGTCAAAGGAATTTGCAAGAATAAAGGCTTCATCCACTCACAAAACTTGTTGTAGTGTTCCTCCTCCTTTGACTTCTGTTTCTTACCTGGAAAAGGCATAGGTTTCCGCACCCAAGGTTCTCTCTCTTTACCATGTTTATTAGCAATAAAATCTTCCTTTGTGTACCTAGTGTTCTTAGTGTGCTTCTCAGGTTCTTCCTCACCTTCCTCCTTATCAGGAGACTCATTTTTATCATTACCACTCTCAGTTTCAGCATCAGAGACAGATATACTATTAGGATCTACAACAGGTTCAAGTGGTTCCTCAACTATCTTATGTTTCTTTTTCTTCCTCTTATGAGGACTACCACTATCCTCACCTTGTTGGGAATCCTGCTTTATTCATTTAGGGTGTCCTTCAGGATATAAAGGATCTTGAGTAGCTATATCACTCCTAGTTCTAATTCCATAAACATGTTTATCTCCTGAAGCATTAACTAGCATATCATTTTGTACCTTAGCAAGTTGATCAAGTTGGGTTTGAACCATTTGAAAGTGTTTACAAAGCATTTTAATTTCATTAGAAGTTCATTCCATAATATCTTTCAACTCATGAATAGCTCTAGAGTTTTCCAATAAATGATTCTAAACTTGTTTATTAAAATGACCTTATTTAACAATAAAAATGTCAAGTTCCTCTAAACATTGATTAGGAGGCTTACCATAAGGAATATCACCTTCATCAAAGTGTTGGAGAGAGTGTACCTCAATAGTAGATGAGTGAGGAATTGGCTTACATAATTCTTCTATAGGAGGTAGATCCTTCACATCTTCAGCTTAATACCTTTCTCCTTTAGACATTTCTTAGCTTCTTTCATCACTTCATCATTTAATGCAATAACTCCCCTCTTCTTTGTTGTTGGTGCTGGAATTGGTTCAGGTACAACTGGTTCAGGAGTAATAGGCTCAGGTGTGTTCAGCTCAGTTGAAGTCCAATCATCATAATTCTTGCTTATCTTGGTCATTAATTCTTCAGCATCTGTAGGGGTCCTTTTCCTGAAAACATAAGCAAAGCTATCTAGGTAGGTCCTAGAATCATCAGTTAGTCCATTATAATAAATATCAAGAAGCTCATTCTTAGGTAATGGACATCCAGGATGTGCATGAATCAAGGCACAGAATCTTTTCCATGACTCAGGCAATTTCTCTTCTTCTTCCTGTTTAAAATCAAAAAGTCTCTGCAAAGCAGCATGTCTAGCACTGGGAGGAAAATATTTATGGAAGAAAGAAGCAATCAAGCAATCAGGGCTATCAATGGAACTAGGAGGTAATCTATTAAACCAAGCCCTAGCTTCTCCTTTTAGTGAAAAAGGGAAGATCTTAGCAACAAAGTACTTACGCATCTTAAAATCATCAGAGAATAAAGCACTCATGGTAGAAAGCTCATTCATATGAGCCACAACACTCTCATTTTCAGTACCACTAAAAGGTTCTTTCTCAACAATATCTAAATAAGACAAATCAAGAGAGAAATCATAATCTTTATCTTTAATATCTATGGGAGAGGTGGCAAACTTAGGATCATAGGACAACTTAGGAATAATAGTACGTCTAGCAATGCGACTCTTCATAGCACTACTACCATGTGTGTTTCGACACTCTTCAACAAATTCATCAGTGAGCTCTATGTAACCATCATTAATATCATAACTCTCACTAGACGCAGGTGAGCTAACATGTGTAACAGTGTATTCAATAGAAGTTTCGGTATTTCCTAGACTAGCCATAGTAGCATCTAGAAAAGGACCTAATGAACCACTCGCATCAAGAACAGTATAAGTAACATCATGAGCATCAAAAGCAGTTTCAGACTCAGCAATAGTAGTAGTGTGTAGCATGAGTATGTGGTGGTGGTGTGACAAGCTTACTTATAACAGACGGTGAATCAAGAGCAGCAGAGGTGTTTAGGACTATACCTCTTCTTGTAGTGGATGGTAAAATAGGAAACTTTCCATCACGAGACTTCCCCATGATGAAAGGAGTAGCAGTGAACAATAATAGATCCAAGTGAACTTACAAATAAAGCTATGCTCCCCGGCAACGGCGCTAGAAAATAGTCTTGATAACCCACAAGTGTAGGGGATCGCAACAGTCTTCGCGGGTAGTATTACCCAATTTATTGATTCGACACAAGGGGAGCCAAAGAATACTTGCAAGCCTTAACAACTGAGTTGTCAGTTCAGCTGCACCTGGAAATAGTTCTTGCTCACAGAAGTTTATCAGTAGCAACAATTTGTAGTAGCAACAGCAGCAGTAAAATAGGAGCAATAGTAACACTAACGGTAATAGTAGGATTCGAGTGTAGTAGGCATAGGGATGGATGGACGGGCGTTGCATGGACGAGTCTAAACTTGTAACTTAAAGATCTAGGGCATTGCAGATAAATAATAACAAGCATCCAGGTACTAAAAAATCCTAGGCATGTGATCCAAATATAGTCATGCGTGCTCCCAATGAGAACTTGCACAACATCTTCTGTCCAGCCAGCCCGTGGCAGCGGGGCCTCTAGGGAACTACTGGCAATTAAGGTGCTCCTTTTAATAGAGCACCGGAGCAAAGCATTAACACTCCGTGAACACATGTGATCCTCACACCGCAGCCATCCCCTTAGGTTGTCCCAATTATTGTCACTTTGGCGCCTTTGGATCCGAACAATGATATGTGTACACAACTTGCAGTTAAGATCATAAACAATACTATCATAATTATTCAATAATAAGTTTAGATCTGAGATCATGGCACTCGGGCCCCTAGTGACAAGCATTAAGCACAACAAGTTGCAACAAAGTCAAATAGCACAAGATATACTAGGCACTATGCCCTAACAAATCTTATTCGATTACATGATAGAACTCATCCAATCCCTACCATCCCCAAGCCTACAGCGGGGGATTACTCACTCATGGATGAGGGAAACATCGGTGGTTGATGGAGATGCGTTGGTGATGATCCTCTCCAAATTCCCCGTCCCGAAAGGGTGCCAGAATGGAGTTTCTGGATCCGAATCTTGGTTTCTGGTGGCGGCGGCGGAGCGGAACTCTTTCTCGAAAACTATCGAAAACCCCCTAAGTTTTTAGGTCAGAAGGCAACTTATAGGCGCGGAGGGAGGCCGAGGAGCTGCCTGGGATGGCCAAACCTCCCCCAGGCGCGGGGTCAGGTGGGCCCGCGCCAGGGGTGGGTCTGTGCCCCCCAGGCCTCCTCTCGGTCTCCCCTTCTGGCTTCGTGGATCTTCTGGTGAGAAATTGTTTTTGGCATATTTTCCGGGATTTTTCCTGATAGTTCATTTTCTACACAAAACAAGACACCAAGGTAATTCTGCTGAAAACAGCGTTAGTTCGTGTTAGTTGTATCCAAATTAGACAACTTTAGAGAAGAAACAATAGCAAAGTGTTCGAGAAAGGAGATACGTTTTGGACGTATCAGCTTGGATTCTATGTTTTGGATTCAAGTATGGATGCCATGAAGATAAATATATACCTTGAGTATTGGCATCAAGATCATCGAGTTAAAGAGAAGAATATGATATGATCAAGATCTTGAGAGTGTGATCTCAATAGAAGAATTCAAGATATGGCTCTAAGACGGTGTCATGATAGCCTCATTAGTTGAGCTATGATTGACTAAGATTTAGAGCATGTAATCAAATTAAGAGTTATTTATGTACCTCAAGATATTGACATGGATCATGAGAAGATACATGGTTGACCTATACAAATAGTAAAGAGTGATTTAAAGTTGGTCAACACATGAAGCATAAAGAATGTACCACATGGATCTTGTGGTATGGTTGAGAAGGGCAAGTTCAAGATAAGCATCTCGAGAAGATCATTTGCTTGAATCTCGCCGTCCATATTGGTGATAATGGACATGTGAAGACATGTATTAATGAAGCTATCCAATAGTGGTGTATGGGGGAGCAAATTAGAAGTCTTCACGAAGCAACACCGATCAAGTGATGCATTCCGGCTTGGATGGAGATTGAAGTGTTGTAATCAAGATCAAGCGGGATGCGCAAGTCAAAGGTATGGCCTTGATAGGTTTTCCTTTTTCAGTCTCAAGGTGGTTGTTGGGAGACCTGGTTATAGTATACATAGCCTCACTATTAAGAGGGGCTTTGGTTGGGTAACTTGATCACATCGTCATAGGAAGCTCAATCATTTGCATAATTTGCATCTTCCTATTTTGTTGCTTCTTGGTTTTTCTCCATGTGAGGTTCTTGAGCTTGTTGCTAGCTCTTCAACAAGCCCAAGTTCATTGAAAACGAAATTCGTAGGCATCTTCTATGGCGTTTTCGAGTTTGAAGGTATTATCGGTTCTTCTTGTAGGGAGGCTTCTTACCTTTCTTCATTTGGTTCTATACTCCTCTATTGTACTATGATTTTTATCTTCACAATATTTTAGAGCTTGTTGTCCTCGTCAAAACAAGCCCAAGATCATCGAAATCGGAGTCCGGACGCAAAAGTTATCGCTGTTTTCGTGTGCCCTGTTTTGTTCCGACGGGAATTCCGGCGAGACCGAGCCTGTGGCCAGAATTTCTGGCGACCGCTGGAAATTTCCGGCAAACCGCCGAAAATCGGTTCAGTAAGTTGTTTCGATTTTTATCGGAACTTCCGATTTTTACCGGAAATTCCGGCGGCGGCGGTTTCGCCGCCGGAACGTGTCTGTCCAACGTGTTTTGCCTCCAACGGTCATCCCCCTTGAAGTGGTATAAAAGGGGGGCTTGTTGCCCAAAGTTCTAAGGCTCTTGAGCACGTTTTTTACCTCCATTGTTGACCCCTTTGAGCTTTCTTCCTCTCCCTTCCCTCCTATGATTCTTGCATATTTTTGAGGGTTTTGGAAGAGGAGATCTAGATCTACAATCCCCATCAATCTATTCCTCCTCTAAGTGAGGGGAACCCATTGGATCTAGATCTTGGAGTCATTTGTTGGTTTCCACCATTGTTCTTCCTCTCTAATTCCTCCCTAGCACTTGTTGATTTGGTGGGATTGAGAGTGAAGTATTCGATCACCCTTGGTGTTCTTGATTTGCATTCTTGCATAAGTGTTGAGCTCTCCATTATGATTTGTTCGAGTGAGAGACCGTGAGCTTGTTACTCTTGGAGGGTGACCTCCTAGTTGGCTTGGAGGTGGTACCGCGGTGTCCTCTTCGTGGAAGATTGTGGAGAGACCCGGGCTTCTCCTTCGTGGATCTTGTGAAGTGGTTGTGGAGCTTGCCATCTCCGGAGTGGAGGAAAAGCTAGCCATAAGGAAAGGTGTTGGAGATATGCCCAAGAGGCAATAATAAAGTGGTTATTATCATGTCTTCACACTTATGATAAATGTTTGCATACCATGCTATAATTGTATTAACCGGAAACATTAATACTTGTGTGATTTGTAAACTAAAATAAGAGTCCCTAGTAAAGCCTCTTGTTAAACTAGCTTGTTGGTTAATATATGATCATGGTTTCCTGATCATGAACATAGAGATGTTATTAACAACAGGATCATATCATTAGGAGAATGATGTGATGGACATACTCCTATAGATAAGCGTAGCATAAAGATCAAGTCATTACAATAGTTCAATTGCTATATGCTTTCTGATACATAGTAACCTAATTCCTTCGACCATGAGATCATGCATATCACCTTTACTGGATGGATGCTTTGATGTCATCAAACACCACACCGTAACAGGGTGGCTATAAAAGTGGCATTGAGTGTTCGGAAAGTATTGGTTGAAACACATGGATCAAGAGTGGGATTTGTCCATCCGCATGACGGATAGATATACTCTGGGCCCTCTCGGTGAAATGTCATCCAATTAGCTTGCAAGCATGTGACATGGTCACAAGGGATCACATATCACGGGAACGAGAAAAGAGTACTTATCAGTAACAAGGTTGAACTAGGTATGCAGAGATACCGACGATCATAACCTCGGATAAGTAACATATCGTGAGACAAAGGGAAATTGGTATCGTATGTAAGTGGTTCATTCGATCGCAAAGTAATCGTAGAAATATGTGGGAGCCATATGAATTTCCAGATTCCTCTATTGGTTATTGTTCGGAGAAGTGTCTCGATCATGTCCGCATAATTCACGAACCGTAGGGAGACACACTTAAGGATTCGATGTTGTTTGAGTAGTTATGGTATTATGAGAAAGAGACCGAATGTTGTTCGGAGTCTCGGATGGGATCCGGGATATCACGAGGTGATCCGGAATGGTCCGGAGAATAAGATTCATATAAGGAAAGTCCCGTTTTGGAGTTGGGGAATGGTTCCGGTGTTTTCATCGGGAACATTCTAGAAGGTCCCGGATTGTCCGGCACTCCGGGGGGGAAGGGTACATGAATGTGTTATTGTAAGATGGAATGATTGCATCATGTACTAAGTGTTCTTGCTGTCCCAAAATAAAGGATTAAATTGAATCCTAAATTGAAAAGTCAAACGGCTAGTTTGAAAGTCAAACGGCAGTTTTGGGAAGTGGGAGGAGAGGAGGAAACCGACTTGAGGGAGGAGTCCTCCTCCCCAAGCCGGCGCCCCACCTAGGCCGAGTTGGGGAGGGACTCCCCTCCCTCCCCTTGGCCGCCGGCCCTCCCACCTATAAAGGGAGGGGCAGGGCTACCCCTCCTAGCACACACAAGTTCCTATCCTCTAAACTAAACCCTAGATCTAGACCCCGGTTTAGAGCTATTCGGTTTAGAGCCTTCTAATTGGTTTAGAGCCCTCTAATTGGTGTGTCTAATTACTAGACCACTAATAGCCTCTCTCATAAGCTCCACCATACTCGCACCGGCTTAAGGCGAAGCCCTGCGGGATCTCCCCTCTACTTCCGGTACCACGCCGTTGTGCTGCCGGAATCGCGAGGAGAGTGCTACAACCTCCGCTGCCTGCTGGAACAAGGGAGAGGAAGGTCTTCGTCGAGTACCGAACGTGTGACCGACTGCGGGAGCGCTGCTGGAACGTGGCGCCGGAAGGATCGTCTACGCGATCTTGAGATCGGAAAGAGTACGACTACATCACCCACGAGAATCTGCTCTCGTTAACCGCTTTGGAATCTTCGAGGGTGAGTTCCACTATCGACTCGTTGCTACAATCTAGTAGATAGATCTTGGCTTGTTTGTTTGTATGCGATAGAAAATTTTTGTTTTCCATGCTACGAACCCCTACAGTGGTATCAGAGCCGTGTCTATATGTAGATCTGTTGCACGAGTAGAACACAATGGTCATTGTGAGCGTTGATGCTTTTATTGTAGATTGCTTTTTGTGTACTTTGCATCTTGCGGTATGTTGGGATGAAGCGGCCCGGGCTAACCTTACATGACATCGTTCATGAGACTTGCTCCACGTTTGACATGCAACTTGTATTGCATAAGTGGCTTTGCGGGTGCCTGTTTCTCCTAGCATAGTTAAGATCCAATTTACAACGGGTAATCAACAATGCTAGTATCAATGTTGTGGTTCTTGTTCGTAAGTTAGAACGACACTTATTGAAAGCCCCAAGCCACGTAAAATATGCAAAGAAAGTAGAGGCGTCTAACTTTGTTTTGCAGGGGTGTGCAGTGATGTGATATGGCCATGATTGTGATTATATTTGATGTATGCAATGTTCCTTATTGTAAGTTGGCAACCGGCAGGAGCCATATGGTTGTCTTTAATTTCTGTTAAGACCTGCGTGTCTATTCAAAATAGTTGTAATAGTTGATGCTGGTGGACGACAACCATGAAGAAGCATCATTGACCTTGATGCTATGCCGGTGATGATGGAGATCATGTTCGTGCTTGATGATGGAGATCGAAAGCACAAAGAAGAAAGGCCATATCATATCACATATTATGAATTGCATGTGATGTTAATCCTTTATGCATCTTGTATTGCTTAGTAGACGACGGTAGCATTATAAGATGATCCCTCATGCACATAAATTTCAAGTTCTAAAGTGTTCACCCTTAGTATGCACCGTTGCCAAAGCTTGCTGCTTCGAAGCACCACGTGATGATCGGGTGTCTTTGATTCCGCGGGTGAATACAACGTAAGCAAGCCAGATTTGCTTATGCGGAAGCTAAGGTTTGATCTTGACGAGCCTAGCATGTACAGACATGGCCTCAGGAACACGGATCGCCGAAAGGCAAAGCATGAATCATATAGTAGATATGATGAACATGATGATTGTTCGCCATTAAAACTATATCAGCTCTCGTGATGATCGGTGTTGATGTAGTGGATTTGGTTCGTGTGATCACTAAAACAATGTGAGGGATGTTGTTTTGAGTGGGAGTTCACCTAGATTAATTTAATTATTAATTAGAACTCAATTTATCATAAATTAAATCAAAGTGAATTTGCATAGTTGTTGTAGTCATTGGCATCCGTTTACCACCTTGCGCTTAGTTATAATTGAGATGATAGAACTATAGAATTCTGGTTAGTTACTTTACGAACTGGTATCGTATTGTTTTGAAGTGTTAATCTAAAGTTTAAAAGTCCTATTGCAAACTTTCAGTAAGTTCCGGTTACTCCATGAAGTTTAATAATTAGTATTAAATCAAGAGTAACAATTCCAAGTGTTAGTATATAAGTATCATGTTTGTCTCCATGATTCTTGATATTCAAAGGATTCTCTTAATATCAAGGTTATCTAGGATCTGAAAGAGTTGTTTCAGAAACCATGATGTGTGGAAGATATTGTGATATCTGAAACGAAGTTTTGGTTGCAACATGATAGAGTATGATATGGCAAAAGTCATGTTCTCATATTTGATGAGAATTTGAAAAAAAGGTTGGAGACACTTGTTGTCCTAATCCTCCAAAAGGTTTTGGATAGCAACATTATACTCATAAGTCATCGTTATAAGCTAAAAGTAGCTTGATCATGGACGATTCCATGATAAGGGTGAATATTTGATGTAGGTAAAATGTTTACTACACCAAGAGATTACTAATGAAAGGATTTTGAAAGAACACCAAATATTTGATGATGGTGATCTACTTCAAAGTGCAAGTCCAAAGACATTGGTATTTAATTATACACGCTTTGGACTAGATGTCATATGTATGACTCCACTATTGATATTGATAGATTCTTTCAAATAGAAAAGGAAATATTGAAAGAGAATCTCATAAATATATGGCAGAAAAGAAAAGACTAGAATTGTTCAGTTTAAGTATATAGATGATATACATGTTATGGCTATATTCTTTGCTTATTAAACAATGTGGTTCTCAAGTATTTGATACTGAATTTGTTGGTGTGAATCGTCATACGAAACAACACAATTCATGAACTACAATGGCCTAAGTAACTAGCAAAAGAATATGTGATGATGTTCATCAAGAACAAATAAAGGGTTATTGTGTTGCTCGTTAAACATCAAAGCTTGCCTTCAAAGATTTGTTTTATCAGGTATTATGAGAACAAAAGGGTTGTTCAAATAATTGCCGTAATCCATAAAAGATGGATGATTCACAAATCTCGTTGGAGAAATCACATCCATAAAACTAGTGCTAAAATGTCGAAAGACAAATTGATTGAAAGATCACTTAGGAAGTGACATCGCTGTTTGAATTATAATGGAAAGATAACATGAAGAAACTCCATGTGGATGGAATTTTGGAGTCTTCTGATTTTTGATCAAATGACGCTTGTGAAACTTTCCTAGAGATAATTAAAACTTTGTTCATAGGCCAAAAGGGAACGAATGACTAGCTTATTGGAACTTGTACATATTGTTGTACGAAGTCCGTTATGTGTAGTCAAGAGCGATGGATTTCAACTTCATATGCTTTCTCCGAAAATTTGAGTGAATATGCGAATATTTACTTAATAAGGATGAAGTATGAAATATTTGAAAAGTTCAAAAGACTTTCAAGATGAAGTGCAAAATCATTGTAACAAGAATATAAACAGTTTATGATAAAGATCATAAAAGAAGATATTTGAGTTACAAGTTTAGCATAATACCTAAGATTTAAGGAATCGTTCCGTGGATTTGCATTTCCCGAAACACCATAAGAGTATGGAGCGTTCGAGATATGTAATTAAACCTTGTTTGACATGGTAAGATCAAAGGTATAATTCATAAAACTGCCATTGTATTTTAAAGATTAAAAGCTTTAGAGATTACCGTTTTTCCACTGAAAAGAGCTCCATCATAATCCGCTGAAATGACACCATATAAGGTTATGGTTTGGGATAAAACCCAAGTTGTCCTTTCTTAAACATTGGTATGCTATGCATAAGAAAGATGTTTGCAACCAAAGTCGGATGAACCTGTCTTTGTATGTTATTTCGAATAACTGTTAAGTACTCCTTCATAACATCGGAGACAAAAGTGTTTGTCACTTAAAACGTCAAGTTTCTTTGAGAAGGAATTTTTCGTGAAAAGTTAAGTGGGAGGACAATAGAAACTTTGATAAGGTTAAAAGAACCTTAGCTGTATGTGCAGAGTTGCGCAGCACCGAAAAGTGTTCCGGAGGCAGCAACAATGCTCATGGCTCACGTGCCTCAAAGGTTGTGGTCACGGAGGTCTAAGTTTCTATTGAAACAAGTAGGTCGGATGAACAATCAAATACCAAGATTTGAGGGTTGAATCATTATTTGAGAATAATGAACCGACTACATGCAGAGAAGCGATGATGGGCCCTGACTCCGTAAAATGGCTTGAAGCCATAAAATCCGTGATAGTTCCATACACGAGAAATCAAGTTTTGAACTTGAAGGACCCTCGAGAAAGGTGTAAGACCTTACAGTTGTGTCTGGATCTATAAAGAAATAGACATGGATGTTTTACATCTATGAAATAGTCGACATGTTGGAAAAGAGTTCACAACAATGTTCAAAGGTTGACTATGACAAGATTTGATCTGTCATAGTGATATTTAGTCTAGACGGATTAATGTAGCAACCACTACATATAATTTGTTATATGGTAGTTGAATAAACAAAACAAGTTCTTCTAATAGAATCGTTACCTAGGACATGTGCATAACACGGTCCATAGGGTTTTGTTAATTCAAAGGATGCTAAAAGCATATGCAAACTTCAATGGTTAGAGTGAGCATAGCGGAGTTGGAATCTTCACTATGATGAAACTGTTAAAAGGGTTTAATTTCATCAGAGACAATGAAGATGCTTGCATTTGCAAGAAATTAAGTGGGAGCGCTAAGACATGTTTCTAATACATTATGTGGAAGACATATTGTTGATTGGAAATAATGTATCTTTTATTAAACACATATTAAGAATTTCATCCCGATGAAAGACTTAGGCAAAACCCAAATATTTGGCATCAATAGACGCTAATATGGTTGTGCCAGAAGTACATAGATGAGATATTGAATGAATTCAATATAGAAACTACAAGAAAGGTTCTTGTTGCACAGAAAGGATTGAAAGAGTTCAATGTTGATGATATATTCAAGTGTATTGGCACTTGGTAAGTGAAACAAAGATTCAAGTATAGATTGATACTTGATGTATGAAATCACAAAGAGTATTTATATCAATCATACTGTGATATGTACAAATCCAGATATGTCCTATGCTCTAAATGTTGTGAGCATATACCAGAATGATTTGTAAGATGATCATTGGACAATAGTAAGGATATTCTTATGATCTTTTGGAAGAACTAAGAGTATATTATTTGTAGAAGTGACAAATAGATGGTTAGTTCATTGTAAAAGTACTACATTGATACTAGCTTTGTCACAAAGTACAAATTAAGTTTATCTCAATCTAAACTAAGGGTGGCACAATATAATGGAAAGTGAGTTCCATAATGGATTTGGATGAGTTCCAAAAGTTAAGACATTGTGACAGATACTACAACAAAAGGCTAAGTATATGACTGCTATTATAGCAGCAAAAGAGGGCATTTGTGTCAAGTAGTTTGTTATCAAACTAGGTGTAGTTCACAGCGGGATAATACTATGAAGATATATTGTGCGACAATATTATCAACATGTTTTAACCCCAAAGAACTAAAGGTCACACCGAAAGACCAAATTTATGCAAAGCCATCTCATTAGAGAATGAGTGATGCGTAGAGACGCAAAGACATGCAATTACACACGGACCTGGAAGTGTCAGATCCAGAGATCAGTTGACCACTAGCAATAGTGTACATACAACACCGTAAAGCCATAGGTGTTGAAAACACAAAGGTTCGAAACTAGATTATTGACTCTAGTGCAAGTGGGAGACTGTTGGAGATATGCCCAAGAGGCAATAATAAAGTGGTTATTATCATGTCTTCACACTTATGATAAATGTTTGCATACCATGCTATAATTGTATTAACCGGAAACATTAATACTTGTGTGATTTGTAAACTAAAATAAGAGTCCCTAGTAAAGCCTCTTGTTAAACTAGCTTGTTGGTTAATATATGATCATGGTTTCCTGATCATGAACATAGAGATGTTATTAACAACAGGATCATATCATTAGGAGAATGATGTGATGGACATACTCCTATAGATAAGCGTAGCATAAAGATCAAGTCATTACAATAGTTCAATTGCTATATGCTTTCTGATACATAGTAACCTAATTCCTTCGACCATGAGATCATGCATATCACCTTTACTGGATGGATGCTTTGATGTCATCAAACACCACACCGTAACAGGGTGGCTATAAAAGTGGCATTGAGTGTTCGGAAAGTATTGGTTGAAACACATGGATCAAGAGTGGGATTTGTCCATCCGCATGACGGATAGATATACTCTGGGCCCTCTCGGTGAAATGTCATCCAATTAGCTTGCAAGCATGTGACATGGTCACAAGGGATCACATATCACGGGAACGAGAAAAGAGTACTTATCAGTAACAAGGTTGAACTAGGTATGCAGAGATACCGACGATCATAACCTCGGATAAGTAACATATCGTGAGACAAAGGGAAATTGGTATCGTATGTAAGTGGTTCATTCGATCGCAAAGTAATCGTAGAAATATGTGGGAGCCATATGAATTTCCAGATTCCTCTATTGGTTATTGTTCGGAGAAGTGTCTCGATCATGTCCGCATAATTCACGAACCGTAGGGAGACACACTTAAGGATTCGATGTTGTTTGAGTAGTTATGGTATTATGAGAAAGAGACCGAATGTTGTTCGGAGTCTCGGATGGGATCCGGGATATCACGAGGTGATCCGGAATGGTCCGGAGAATAAGATTCATATAAGGAAAGTCCCGTTTTGGAGTTGGGGAATGGTTCCGGTGTTTTCATCGGGAACATTCTAGAAGGTCCCGGATTGTCCGGCACTCCGGGGGGGAAGGGTACATGAATGTGTTATTGTAAGATGGAATGATTGCATCATGTACTAAGTGTTCTTGCTGTCCCAAAATAAAGGATTAAATTGAATCCTAAATTGAAAAGTCAAACGGCTAGTTTGAAAGTCAAACGGCAGTTTTGGGAAGTGGGAGGAGAGGAGGAAACCGACTTGAGGGAGGAGTCCTCCTCCCCAAGCCGGCGCCCCACCTAGGCCGAGTTGGGGAGGGACTCCCCTCCCTCCCCTTGGCCGCCGGCCCTCCCACCTATAAAGGGAGGGGCAGGGCTACCCCTCCTAGCACACACAAGTTCCTATCCTCTAAACTAAACCCTAGATCTAGACCCCGGTTTAGAGCTATTCGGTTTAGAGCCTTCTAATTGGTTTAGAGCCCTCTAATTGGTGTGTCTAATTACTAGACCACTAATAGCCTCTCTCATAAGCTCCACCATACTCGCACCGGCTTAAGGCGAAGCCCTGCGGGATCTCCCCTCTACTTCCGGTACCACGCCGTTGTGCTGCCGGAATCGCGAGGAGAGTGCTACAACCTCCGCTGCCTGCTGGAACAAGGGAGAGGAAGGTCTTCGTCGAGTACCGAACGTGTGACCGACTGCGGGAGCGCTGCTGGAACGTGGCGCCGGAAGGATCGTCTACGCGATCTTGAGATCGGAAAGAGTACGACTACATCACCCACGAGAATCTGCTCTCGTTAACCGCTTTGGAATCTTCGAGGGTGAGTTCCACTATCGACTCGTTGCTACAATCTAGTAGATAGATCTTGGCTTGTTTGTTTGTATGCGATAGAAAATTTTTGTTTTCCATGCTACGAACCCCTACAAAAGGGACTATTCCTTCGTGGGATAGACTCGGAGAAGAAGGTGAGCCTTCGTGGCGTTGGGAAATCCTTTGTGGAATCCAACACCTCTCCAACATGACGTACCTTACTTGTAAGGGAACACGGGAATACACCTTCGTCTCCGCGTGCCTCGGTTATCTCTATATCCGATCTTACTTTCCTTGTGATAGCCATCGAGCTTGAAGTACTTATATCTTGCTTATCACTTGTGGTATATTCATCTTGTGCTATCTTGCTTAGCTTAACTTGTTGTTGGTGCACTTAGTTGAGCCTAGTGTATTTAGGTTTTGTGCTTGTAAAATAAACATTAGTTTAATTCCGCATTCTATCAAGCCAAAACCATAATAGTTTTGAAATTGCCTATTCACCCCCCTCTAGGCGACATCTCTATCCTTTCAGAGTGTTTCCGCCATGGAGTCCTGTTCTTGTCGGAGGACCTTGTACGCGTCAAGGTTGCGTTGATTCTGCTCATGGGCATCTTTCTTCTGCTCCTTGAGCATCACAATTTCCTCCTTCAATCAGTCGATCTCCATGTTGGCAGACTCCTGCAAGGCCGCCATGGACTCTTCGTGCATCTTCAGAGTGTCAGCCCTCTCCTGCTTGAGGATCTTGTTTTCACTATCCAGCAACTCAATATGCTTGGATTTCTCGACAATATCCTTGGCCTTGGAGATAGCTTTTGCATGTCGGAGAAATACAAACACACAATGAGTAGTCGGAGAGTGATGGCACAAGACCAAGTTTGAGTTTGAAATTGAAAGGAAAAACAGACTCTTGCTCTTGGTGTTTTGTTCCTTCAAGAAGGCAGTTTTACCCTTTTCAGCTTCCAACTCAGCGCGCATTTTGTGGAACTTCTCGTTCGCGACGCCTCTCTAAGCATTCTCATTCTGTGGAAACAAGATGAAAGTCACTTAGTTTACTTGGAGCATCTAGCCGGATAAATATCCACCTAGAGGCTTGGGGGCTACAGTGAGAGTTTTTAACTCGGCAATATGCTTAGTCTTTCTTTAAGCATATATTAGGAACTAATTATGTTTCAACTAGAAGCTTGGGGGATACAGTATTGAAATTTACAAACATTGTGTATGCTACTCTAAAAGTATCTAGTCGGAATAATTCATTCAAACTAAATACTTGGGGGCTACAGTGTGAAGTTTTCTAGCTTAGTCACTCATAGAGCATTCAGATGCAAAGACCTATGGTTTTCCATCTAAATCCTCGGGGGCTACAGTGGGATACTAATTATGAAATGCAAAAGGCAAATAAAACTTACAAGTGCGATGATCGTGAGGTTGGTGGCGCTCTCGGCAAATATCTTGCTGAAGGAAAGACTATTTACACGCAAGATATCCGCCTGCTTGAGAAGCTCCTAAAGACCACAGGTCAGAGAAGTTGGCGCTGCACCAGGAGGCAGAGTTGAGCTACTCAGTGTAAGCGTCGGGTAGAAAATCTTCAGGAGCTCTGTTGACGTCCTGGGTGCAATGGCGCCGCCTTCGGCAAACTTTCCATCTTCCACCATCGCCTTACCGCTACCAGTGGCATCCTTAGCCGGAGCTTCAACCACTTTGGATGCGGTACTTTCTTGTGTCGCCTGCTCGCCGACAACAACAAGATCTGCGGTGACACTTGGGTCCACTTCCATGGCGGAAGGGCCAGATGCTACCTTAGCTAGAGAGCTTGTCGGTGCGACAGCAGGCTGGACGCTGGGAGTAGTAGGGGTGATGGCGGGAGACGCTTGGTGCAACATATCTTTGATGTTTTTAGAAGCCCCCGATGCTTTGGAGGTCTTCTTCAAACTCAAAGTGGCCTTCTTCCTGAAACGTGCAAATGTATAAGTACTCGAATAAGACGAGCAAGAGACAATGTCGGATGATAATAAGCTTACACAACGGTGGGTGCCTTGGTGAAAGGGATGTCGATATTCTTCTTTTCTCCGCCTCCAGGTAGGCGGTGGACATCTTGGAGGCTTCACCCTCCGTCTTCTTCTTCTTGCCTTCGTCGGCAGCGTCAGAGGTGGAGCTGTTCCGCTTACGCGCCAACAGAACATCGTCGTCGGACACGACGGAGACTTCCTTCATCTTGGGGTCATGTATTTGGACATCCATGCTATCCTCCTCTAGACTTTTTAGCTATTAAGTGAAATCATGAAGTGTTAGATGAGATGGTAATGGCTAGACGGAAGAACTGGAGTATATGTCATACACGGAAAATAAACACACCTCTAGGCACATGCCATCCACAAACATATCGTAGGTGATGGTGAAGTCATGCTTCCTATCCTTTACCTTAACGATATCTTTGAGGCGGAGCTTGATGGAGCACTCGAGAAGTTGTCCTCAGAGATGCGAGGCTATCCTTCCTATCCTTGGTGTACTGGTGCATCAGCTTCGCCCGGTGTTGCAGAGGATGGATCCGCCTGACGAACCAGCACATGGCTAGGTCCAATCCGGTCAAACCCGTCTCTAAGAACCACTCGATCCGCCTTATGGCGCGGGAAGCTTTGTTGTCGGAGGGAAGGGTGGCTTGGGATCTCCATGTCGGGGCTTCAACGGCGGCCCCGTCGACAAAGTCCCGATATGTGGCTTCTCGGCCAGCCAGAGGGATATCTGGGCCGTAGAAGTACGTCCTCTGCCAATTTTTGTAGAACTCGTGGCCTACGATGTCGGGGAACCGCCGGCCAGGCCGGATCTTGAAGCTAATAGTTCTGCAGTTTCTGAGCTCGTCCTTGCTCGCTCCGGCTTCCCTCTTGACGGTGAATAAATAGATGAACAGATCTAACCTAGGGCTAATTCCTAGGTAGCCCTCGCAAAGCGCCACATAGTTGCTAAGCGCGATGATGCTATTCGGAGATAGGTCTGAGGTTGAACCCGGTAATGGCTAAGGACAGCTAAGAAGAAGTCGGATATTGGGAGGGAGACGCCGTGTACCATTTGAGTTTTGAGGTACACCTTCTCTCCGGCTTGGGGAGAAGGGGTGACCTCGCAGGCCGGTGTCGCCCGCTAGACCAGCCCCTCCGTCATGGGGAGATATCCTTCGGCGAGCAGCTCCTTGAGATTGCTGTTAGCGATATCGGAACTGCGCCATTCTCCCTTGTGGGAGTCACTCTCCTCCTCCAACGGTTCCAGCCCCGCTGGAATATGGTCGCCACCGGTGGTTTCCACCACCGCGGAGCGCGGCACAACCACGCCCTCTAGAGGCACGTGGACGGAGCCTGCCGGCTTGGCCGTGGCTTCGTTCGTCGCCGCCATAGATGGGGTGGAGATGCTGCTTGCCATTGGAGTGGGAGGAGAGGTGACTGGGAGATTAGGGAAGAACTAGGGTTTTTCTTGTGCGCACGGAGAGCTCGAGGAGGTGTTCGCAGGAGGAAGACGATGACACGAGGGAGAATGAGGTGAAAAGATAAAATCTACCACGGTTGTAATTTATAACCCTTGGCGTCAAGATTCGTGCAAGATGATCGGATGGTTGTTGCGTGGACAGTGCGCACGTGCGCGTGCGCGGAAATTTCGCCATATTCCCGCCACCGCCGCCAACGGTTCGTATCCTTCGCGTGGGAAAAACAGACATGATTGTGTTCTCTACATGTGTGAGTTACGAGGCGTCGCTGACATATGGTCTACATTGCTCTAGCTGACACGGGCAGGTGAACCATCCCATCGGAAGATTCCGGCATGGACGGATCCAGTCCGTCTATGAGAAGAGTACGATGGAAGATTCAAATTGACCTCCGATTTACAAGTTGAAGACGTAGAACATTGCAGGGTTCTTGGGAGGACTACGAGATGTTGCTTGACGATTTGCCGACATTCATCTAGATGGAGCATTCAACCTGAAGAGGCAAGACGGCGCAAGATCTCGGAGTTCTCCGGGGGCAACTGTTGGGGATATGCTAAATGGGTATCACCATAACATGTCTCTAATCTGGATAATTCGGGTGGCCCACATTTGGTAGCAAGGCCCATGTCCTGCTGAGCGGCCCAGTTAGATGGATATATAAGGGAGGCCCATGTCGGATAAAGGAAGGCTACGGAGGAGTCACCGACGTACCCGGAGCCTTGGAGTGCAAGACACGTTAGACTAGATGTATACCGTGTAGGACTATGTAACATGTCCGTCTAGGACTTTGCCTGTAACCCTAGGATCTGGCGACTATATAAGCCGGACCTATGGGAGCCTTTAGGGGACAACACAACTCATATCGCGCACAGCAAAGCGATCCCTGTAACTCGGCGTATTGCCATTATAGTGATTTATATTAGGAGTAGGATCACGCCACCGTCGTGGTATGAACCTGGGTAAGTTGTGTTACCTCGTATCCGCCAACCTTCCGCCTTACCCCACGTCTCTAAACATGCTCTGTGAGGACCCCTCCATGGCATACTCGTCGGCAATACCACGACACATTGCCACCGAAAAGCCATGGCGCTCACTCTTCTCACTATTTAGGAAACTAGCAAGGGGACCCTCACAAATGCGAGAGAATCATCTTTACATAGTTGAAAGTGTTTGAGGAATCAAGTTCCAGAGATATCAAGTTAAGTGACAAATAATAATACTATGGGTCTACCACCACACATTTTATGGTAAATAGAATATCAAAATGCATTTGATACCATTAATCTTTGAGGGTGAATGTTTTTTATGTTTATTTAAAACATTCATATCTGTTGATTGTGCATGATATTAGATGAGCATATGGTACTATATTTCGTACATCACGTTAGATCATTACGCGAGGTTAAATAAATTATATTCCTGATTTTTCATTATGAGGATATGCCAGAGCAAGGTCTAGTTGACGTTTTAGGTGGTCTTTGATGGAATGGTAGTTTAACTATCGAGCAAACGAAAGCAGAGAACCTAATCCATTTTAATACGTTGGAAAATAAAATACGAACAATTTCATTTTGTTACCTTCTGCTGATTTTTCTTTATCTTGTTTATTTGCTCTATTGTAAGATGCTTGACATTTTAGATATGCATACAATATCCACGATGAAAATTTATTTCTATTGTTTATGAAAAATTAGGTACATGATAGTTATTTGACTATATGCATTTGGAAGAACATAATCATTTAAAATCTGTTGTAAATTAACTCTCTTATGGAAGAAGCATGCAGTAATTTTGTAAAGATATGTTTTTACTTTGATTGCAAAGATATAAAAACGTAATTTTCTTGATAAATTTCAGCACAACGTCCATTGACACAACACCCACAACAAAAAATTGAATATTTATTTCTAGTGTAGTAAATTCTTTTTCAAGAAATCAATTAACTTCTATATTATTAAAAAAACTAAAGACAAATCCATATACTCCATTTCATTTCTCACAACTCTCTAATTAATTTGTTAACACTGGTGATAAAGTTTTAAAACTTTGACCAAAAGCAATGCCCATAGTATGATACTTTCATGGGTTGTACCAGTAATTGTGAACTAGAAAACATAAAAAGCTGAAATATAGGGATCCATTTAGTAGTAGGAGTTTGATGAAGGACAAACCATACTTCCACGAATAACCATTTCTTGTCCGGTTTTTTATTTTAATTGTTGATTTCTTTTCGCCTGTCGGTCTCTTGCTTGTATCATATCTTTATCTTGATGCACACTCTATGCCACCAAGAAACCTAATTGATGCAAAAAATCTTAATCCCAGTCATATTCCTCGCCCCTAGTTAAACTTCCATATTGGCTTCTGACAAGTTCTTTTCTCGCTCTTCCTCTTTTGTTGATGTAACCGTTTTTGAAACCAGGTTGACGCTGATTTGTATATTTTATTAATGAGAGTATACTTATGGAAAAAAGAAGCCGCTAAGTTTATCTAAATAATCTAAAAAAGTTCATTTAAAAGATAATGTTGACTTATGTAATAGAGCTGGGGTGCATTAATTGTGAATATTAGGAAGATAGAGAATAAAAGATAGACACCGAGAGAGCATGTATGAGTATATCACAAATGATTTGGATATGTTTTTTTCTTTTCAAAACCACGACGGTACACAATTATTCCGAAGCTAAGAAGTATTTAACCTGATCTTGTAATATACAATCTCTTAGATTTAATGCTTAACTATTTACGGAGCTGGTTCACTCTAGTTTTCCTAATAACATATAGTTATAGAAGTTTAAAGTGATTTTGCTTGTAGAAACACAACCAAATTACCCGATCGATCCTAGGAGCCACTACAGGAATGGCCAGATGCGCCGACGGCCGTCCGCTACGCCGACGGCCAAACGTCGGGGCCGTCGGCGTAGCACCGCACCAGGCCAGCCCAACAGGCCAGCCCTCGGCGTAGCCCAGCCGTCGGCGTAGTATGCACTACACCGACGGTCACCCTCGGCCTAGCGGAGGCCCTCGGCGTAGTATGCACATGCCGGCCAGCACGGACGGCGCGCTAACGGTGCCGTCGGTTAGGCCGACGGCGACCCTCGGCATAGCCTACGCCGACGGCCACCCTCGGCGTACCATCAAAGTACGCCGACGGTCACCCTCGGCGTAGCCTTATGTATTTTTCATTTATTTTGTATTTGTATCAATTATTTATATATTTTTTTATTAATTGGATAATTTCGTACCCTCTGAATAGCAGTCTACACGTCCACATGAAATGTCGTTGCGAATATTTTCACACCCCGAGAAATTTCTATATGTTTGTAAGTGTTATTATCGCATGTGGTTCTCAATAGCACTCACCACGACCACATGAAGTGCTTGCATGTGTCCCCCCTCACATGCATGCGCTCTAACCTAGAGGCAAAGGTTCCGTACCCGTATGAGGGGGAATCTCCCCGTTTAGGTGAAACCGGGTAGGATAGTGCCCCAACTTGTGAACCAACATGGTTTTACATCACCCTATGACCTAAACAAACACAAAACAAGAGAGAGCTACGCCGGGCTACCCCTGTCAGAGGAACGTCTAGGGGGGTAGACGATCCGAGTGTGCACAGAGATCAGGGTTTCGCCGGAGGAAGACCACGAGAACATCAGAATCAGACGAGAACTTGCATGTGTCCCTAGCATATGTGTGTGAGTGTGGTGAGAGGTTGGTATAGGTGCTTGCATGTGTCCTCCCTCGCATGCATGCGCTCTAACCTAGAGGCGAAGGTTCCGTACCCGTATGAGGGGGGAATCTCCCCATTTAGGTGAAACCGGGTAGGATAGTGCCCCAACTTGTGAACCAACATGGTTTTACATCACCCTATGACCTAAAAAAACACAAAACAACAGAGAGCTACGCCGGGCTACCCCTGTCAGAGGAACGTCTAGGGGGGTAGACGATCCGAGTGTGCACAGAGATCAGGGTTTCGCCGGAGGAAGACCACGAGAACATCAGAATCAGACGAGAACTTGCATGTGTCCCTAGCATATGTGTGTGAGTGTGGTGAGAGGTTGGTATAGGTGCTTGCATGTGTCCCCCCTCGCATGCATGCGCTCTAACCTAGAGGCGAAGGTTCCGTACCCGTATGAGGGGGAATCTCCCCGTTTAGGTGAAACCGGGTAGGATAGTGCCCCAACTTGTGAACCAACATGGTTTTACATCACCCTATGACCTAAACAAACACAAAACAAGAGAGAGCTACGCCGGGCTACCCCTGTCAGAGGAACGTCTAGGGGGGTAGACGATCCGAGTGTGCACAGAGATCAGGGTTTCGCCGGAGGAAGACCACGAGAACATCGGAATCAGACGAGAACTTGCATGTGTCCCTAGCATATGTGTGTGAGTGTGGTGAGAGGTTGGTATAGGTGATTGCATGTGTCCCCCCTCGCATGCATGCGCTCTAACCTAGAGGCGAAGGTTCCGTACCCGTATGAGGGGGGAATCTCCCCGTTTAGGTGAAACCGGGTAGGATAGTGCCCCATCTTGTGAACCAACATGGTTTTACATCACCCTATGACCTAAACAAACACAAAACAAGAGAGAGCTACGCCGGGCTACCCCTATGAGAGGAACGTCTAGGGGGGTAGACGATCCGAGTGTGCACAGAGATCAGGGTTTCGCCGGAGGAAGACCACGAGAACATCGGAATCAGACGAGAACTTGCATGTGTCCCTAGCATATGTGTGTGAGTGTGGTGAGAGGTTGGTATAGGTGCTTGCATGTGTCCCCCCTCGCATGCATGCGCTCTAACCTAGAGGCGAAGGTTCCGTACCCGTATGAGGGGGGAATCTCCCCGTTTAGGTGAAACCGGGTAGGATAGTGCCCCAACTTGTGAACCAACATGGTTTTACATCACCCTATGACCTAAACAAACACAAAACAAGAGAGAGCTACGCCGGGCTACCCCTGTCAGAGGAACGTCTAGGGGGTAGACGATCCGAGTGTGCACAGAGATCAGGGTTTCGCCGGAGGAAGACCACGAGAACATCGGAATCAGACGAGAACATGCATGTGTCCCTAGCATATGTGTGTGAGTGTGGTGAGAGGTTGGTATAGGTGCTTGCATGTGTCCCCCCTCGCATGCATGCGCTCTAACCTAGAGGCGAAGGTTCCGTACCCGTATGAGGGGGGAATCTCCCCGTTTAGGTGAAACCGGGTAGGATAGTGCCCCAACTTGTGAACCAACATGGTTTTACATCACCCTATAACCTAAACAAACACAAAACAAGAGAGAGCTACGCCGGGCTATCCCTGTCAGAGGAACGTCTAGGGGGGTAGACGATCCGAGTGTGCACAGAGATCAGGGTTTCGCCGGAGGAAGACCACGAGAACATCAGAATCAGACGAGAACTTGCATGTGTCCCTAGCATATGTGTGTGAGTGTGGTGAGAGGTTGGTATAGGTGCTTGCATGTGTCGCCCCTTGCATGCATGCGCTCTAACCTAGAGGCGAAGGTTCCGTACCCGTATGAGGGGGGAATCTCCCCGTTTAGGTGAAACCGGGTAGGATAGTGCCCCAACTTGTGAACCAACATGGTTTTACATCACCATATGACCTAAACAAACACAAAACAAGAGAGAGCTACGCCGGGCTACCCCTGTCAGAGGAACGTCTAGGGGGTAGACGATCCGAGTGTGCACAGAGATCAGGGTTTCGCCGGAGGAAGACCACGAGAACATCGGAATCAGACGAGAACATGCATGTGTCCCTAGCATATGTGTGTGAGTGTGGTGAGAGGTTGGTATAGGTGCTTGCATGTGTCCCCCCTCGCATGCATGCGCTCTAACCTAGAGGCGAAGGTTCCGTACCCGTATGAGGGGGGAATCTCCCCGTTTAGGTGAAACCGGGTAGGATAGTGCCCCAACTTGTGAACCAACATGGTTTTACATCACCCTATGACCTAAACAAACACAAAACAACAGAGATCTACGCCGGGCTACCCCTGTCAGAGGAACGTCTAGGGGGGTAGACGATCCGAGTGTGCACAGAGATCAGGGTTTCGCCGGAGGAAGACCACGAGAACATCGGAATCAGACGAGAACTTGCATGTGTCCATAGCATATGTGTGTGAGTGTGGTGAGAGGTTGGTATAGGTGCTTGCATGTGTCCCCCCTCGCATGCATGCGCTCTAACCTAGAGGCGAAGGTTCCGTACCCGTATGAGGGGGAATCTCCCCGTTTAGGTGAAACCGGGTAGGATAGTGCCCCAACTTGTGAACCAACATGGTTTTACATCACCCTATGACCTAAACAAACACAAAACAAGAGAGAGCTACGCCGGGCTACCCCTGTCAGAGGAACGTCTAGGGGGGTAGACGATCCGAGTGTGCATAGAGATCAGGCTTTCGCCGGACGAAGACCACGAGAACATCGGAATCAGACGAGAACTTGCATGTGTCCCTAGCATATGTGTGTGAGTGTGGTGAGAGGTTGGTATAGGTGCTTGCATGTGTCCCCCCTCGCATGCATGCGCTCTAACCTAGAGGCGAAGGTTCCGTACCCGTATGAGGGGGGAATCTCCCCGTTTAGGTGAAACCGGGTAGGATAGTGCCCCAACTTGTGAACCAACGTGGTTTTACATCACCCTATGGCCTAAACAAACACAAAACAAGAGAGAGCTACGCCGGGCTACCCCTGTCAGAGGAACGTCTAGGGGGGTAGACGATCCGAGTGTGCACAGAGATCAGGGTTTCGCCGGAGGAAGACCACGAGAACATCGGAATCAGACGAGAACTTGCATGTGTCCCTAGCATATGTGTGTGAGTGTGGTGAGAGGTTGGTATAGGTGCTTGCATGTGTCCCCCCTCGCATGCATGCGCTCTAACCTAGAGGCGAAGGTTCCGTACCCGTATGAGGGGGGAATCTCCCCGTTTAGGTGAAACCGGGTAGGATAGTGCCCCAACTTGTGAACCAACGTGGTTTTACATCACCTTATGACCTAAACAAACACAAAACAAGAGAGAGCTACGCCGGGCTATCCTTGTCAGAGGAACGTCTAGGGGGGTAGACGATCCGAGTGTGCACAGAGATCAGGGTTTCGCCGGAGGAAGACCACGAGAACATCGGAATCAGACGAGAACTTGCATGTGTCCCTAGCATATGTGTGTGAGTGTGGTGAGAGGTTGGTATAGGTGCTTGCATGTGTCCCCCCTCGCATGCATGCGCTCTAACCTAGAGGCGAAGGTTCCGTACCCGTATGAGGGGGGAATCTCCCCGTTTAGGTGAAACCGGGTAGGATAGTGCCCCAACTTGTGAACCAACGTGGTTTTACATCACCCTATGACCTAAACAAACACAAAACAAGAGAGAGCTACGCCGGGCTACCCCTGTCAGAGGAACGTCTAGGGGGGTAGACGATCCGAGTGTGCACAGAGATCAGGGTTTCGCCAGAGGAAGACCACGAGAACATCGGAATCAGACGAGAACTTGCATGTGTCCCTAGCATATGTGTGTGAGTGTGGTGAGAGGTTGGTATAGGTGCTTGCATGTGTCCCCCCTCGCATGCATGCGCTCTAACCTAGAGGCGAAGGTTCCATACCCGTATAAGGGGGGAATCTCCCCGTTTAGCCCACATCTAGGGTTTGCTTGGAAAACGAGCACAAGACGAAATAAAAAATTATATATTAATAATATATAGTTTCTTCTATAATAGTAGACACTAAATAAAGTATCTTGTAAAATTTGATATTAAACAAAAAACCCTTCTTTCAAAAAAAAACGTTCTACCCTGGAAAAAAAAACCTAGCTACGCCGACGGTTGCCCTCGGCGTATGCCTGGCCGTCGGCGTAGCCCTATCCTACTTGGGCTGCCCACGCGCCCGCTCCCGACCCCTCCTCCTCTCACCAACTGCTCTCACCCGCGCCCGCTCCCGACCCCGACCCCGCCGCCAGCAGCCGCGCGCCATTCCCGCCGCCAGCTCCTCCCCCATTCCCGCCGCCGCCAGCCCTCCCTCCCACCCCTCCTCCCTCCCCCGAGCCGGTCCCCGAGCTCCACCGCCTCCTCCCTCCCCCGAGCCGGTCCCCGAGCTCCACCGCCTCCTCCCTCCCCCGACCCCGGCCCTCCCCCACCGCCGCCTCCCTTTCTCCTTCCCGCCGCCAGCCGCCTTCCTCCCTGCTCCCTTCCTCCTCCCCGAGCTCGGCCCCCTCCTCCCTGACCTTCCTCCCTCCTCCGTTCCTCCTCCCCGAGCTCGGCCCCCTCCTCCTCGAGCTCTCCCCCTCCTCCCTGACCTTGCCCCCTCCTCCCCAAGCTCTACCCCTCCTCCCTGACCTTCCTCCCTCCTCCCTTCCTCCCCCCGAGCTCGGCCCCCTCCTCCCCGAGCTCGGCTCCCTCCTCCCCGACCTCGCCCCCACCTCCCCGAGCTCGGCCCCCTCCTCCCAAGCTCTCCCCCTCCTCCTCGAGCTCGGCCCCCTCTGCAGGTACCTCCTCCACTCCCCTCTAGAAGCAAATATTGTTGTTAGAGTTAATTTTGTTAGATTAAATCTTGTTGTTAATCTTGTTAGAATTTATTAGTTGCATCTATTAGTAGTTTATATCATTTGTTAAGTGATATGCATGCACGAGTTGCTAGGATTAGGCCGTTGGTTAGTGGCAAACTAGCTTGGTCATATGGCCGTTGAAGAGAGAAGCCACACTAGGGCCGTGAGTGTGTTGCATGTTTACTAAGGTGTTCTCTGTATGTCAATGTACAGACTTTGTAGTGTTTCGAGAGTGACCATCCTTGGCGGACTGACTGTCGTTGCGGGAGATGGTGTAGGTGACACCTCGATCCCGTCTCCGAGTTCCGTCGCCGACCTCGACACTCGGTTGATCGACTACTTCCTCTACCGCCGAGGGTGAGAATCTGTTCGCCTCTCTTGTACCTAGGTTTTATTTTTGTGTCTAGATCACCAAGTCTGTCGCGTCACCTAGGCGTCATCCCGACCGTAAGAGTTACGCGACTTAATATGCATTAGTGGTCTCGCATATTTTGGACCGTAACGCTTATGGCTTTTATCGGGCAGTCGGCGGATTCGTAGTTGGGTTTGGTTCTCCCTGGCTCTACCTCGATTCGAGACAGGATTTCGGTGGCGCCTCCTCGTTGTTCTCCGGATGCACATCCTCTTGGCTTTTTGTCGAGACGTGTATCGGGAGAGCAGCGGGGAGGTGCTGTCGAAATTCTGCTTGGATCGGGGTAGAACCAGGGAGAACTTACCCAATCTACGGATCCGGCGGCTGGTTAGGACCCTCTTTTCCTATTGGACATGTAGGTTGATGAATGCGTAAAAATATGAAGCATTTAATCTCCTGTTTGATATAAAATGTTATATTTGTTGTTTGTCTCCCAACAAAGCAGAAGAGGATGGCTGATAATGGGTGGATGTACAGTGGTCGTATTAGTGCGACTAATAAAACAGACGATTGGGTACGGAACACTCATTTGTTAGTGAATGAGTTAGCGCGTGGTTCGAAGGCAATGGTTCGGGCACTTTGTCCCTGCGCTCATTGCACTAAGCGTCATCGTCAGGGAAAGGATGACATGTACAAACACCTTCTGCAATATGGGTACATGTCTAACTATGTCACGCAAGTCAAATTTGCTCGGTACGAACGTGACAGAGGTGAGGTGATGCGTCAGAGGCTCAATGGCAATGAGCACGATGGGATTAGAAACATGCTAGATGATCTTATCGATGCCGACCAGCCGAATTCGCCACCTCCATGGGAGGAATCACCAGAACCGGAGGAACCGCTAGAACCGGAGGAACCGGAGCCAACCGCGAAGGCCTTCCTTGATATGATGGCCGCGGCTAAGAGGCCTCTGTACGAGGGTGCAAAGATTTCTCAGCTCGATGCCATCTCTCAGTGTCTAGCCGACAAGTGCCAGTACTCCGCCACCCGTTCTCACTTTGAAGCTAATCTGAGAACATGTGGTAACATGTTGCCCGAAGGGCATTGTCTGCCTAAAACCTTTCACGAAACGAAGAAACTCATGAAGGAGCTCAACATGGATTATGAAAAGTTAGATTGTTGTCCAAAAGGCTGCCTTTTGTTTTGGAAACAGATTGAGGGTGACAAGTACTGCTCCATTTGTAAGGCCTCTAGATATGAAGAGATAAAGGGGAAGGATGGTCAGGTGAGGCAGTCGAAGGTCGCTAAGAAGATACTTCGGTATCTCCCATTCATAAAAAGAATCCAGCGGCTTTACTTGAGCGAGGAGACTGCCAAACAGATGACGTGGCACAAGAAGGGGAAAAGATACGAGGACGGGCACGGACGGAAGAAGATGGGACATCCATCTGATGGTAAGGCATGGAAGAACTTCGATGACAAATACCCCCGGTGGGCAGAAGAGGCTCAGAATGTTAGAATTGCGATAGCAACAGATGGCTTCAACCCATATGGTATGTCGACGGCCTCGTACAGCTGCTGGCCGGTGTATGTTATTCCGCTCAATCTCCCTCCCGGAGTATTAATGCAACGGAAGACCATGTTTTTGTCGCTGATAATTCCAGGACCTGAGTATCCGGGGGAGAACTTGAGTGTCTACATGCAGCCGATTGTGGATGATTTGAACCACTCTTGGATACACGAGACGTTTACATACGACCGAGCATCAAAGAGAAACTTTTTGATGAAAGTTTGGTTACAATATACTATGCATGACATGCCCGGGTACGCCCTAACGTGCGGATAGTGTACAGCTGGTAAGTGGCCATGCCTAGTGTGCAGGCACCGACTTGAGTTCCTTTGGCGAAAGTTGGGTCGCAAATATGTTGCGTTTGACACGAATCGACAGTACCTCAAAAGAAATCATTCGTTCAGAGAAGATAGAAAGAACTTCAAGAAGGGCAAAGTTGTGCATGAAGTAAAAGAGGTACCAAAGTTCGAGGGTGCAGCTGTGATGCCGAGATACGTGCTCTCGTGCCCGCGGCGCTGGGAACTGGCCATCAATTTGCGGGATATGGTGTAACGCATAATTGGACTCACGTGGCAGCCTTAACGAATCTCGTGTATTACAAGGACCTCGAACTTCCCCATAACATCGATGTGATGCACACCGAAAAGAATGTCGGGGAGTCCCTTTTTCACACAGTCCTGAACATTCCTGGGAAGTCAAAGGATAATGTCAAGGCTAGAGTAGATGTTGAGAAGCTTTGTGATAGGAAGAGATTACACATGCAGCCTCCTACTGTCCGTCGAAAGAATTGGTTCAAGCCGCATGCCTACTACTGCCTTGATAATGTCCAAAAGAAGGAGTCATTTAGGTGGCTCAAATACGTCGTGATGTTCCCTGACGGTTATTGTTCGAATATAAGTAAGGGAGTCAATCTTTTGACGGGACAAGTCAACGGGCTCAAGATTCACGACTATCATATATGGATTGAGCGGATGATGCCGGTGATGGTTCGAGGGTATCTCCCCGAAAAAGTATGGCGAGTGCTTGCGGAGTTGAGCCATTTCTTCCGCACCCTCTGTGCTAAGCAGATATGTCCTCTGGTGATTGAGAAGCTGCAAGTTCAGGTGCCAGAGTTGCTATGCAATTTGGAGATGATCTTTCCGCCAGGCTTCTTTACTCCGATGGCACATCTCATTGTGCACCTCGCGAACGAGGCACTCTTGGGGGGGCGGTGCAATTTCGTTGGCAATTTTGTATTGAGAGAGAGTTTAAGTATATTCGAAAGATAACTGGAAACAAAGCCAAGATTGAAGCATGCATAGCTGAAGCAACATGCCTTCGGGAGATGGCAGACGCCGCGACAACCTACTGGCTCGATGATGTTCCCACTATGCATAACCTGGTCTCTCGTTACAATGTCGACTTGCCCAAGAATGACCCCAATCTCGAACTATTCCAATTTCCCGGTGGCAAGGCCGGTAAAGGACTAAAATATAGGTTGCCGAAGGAAGAGAAGGATTGCATAATGCTCTATGTGCTTATGAACATGAAGGAAGTGGTCGATTTCATTAGGTAAAATGGTGAACACCCTATTTCTCTATGCAGCTAGTAACTTGGTCTCCGTCTAATGCTTATTTTCTCCTTCTTAGCGATTACACGGATGAATAGTGGCCGGGACCGACGGATCCCTCTCCCATGGAGTTGGACACTCTACTGAAAGAGGGTGCTCCCGGAAATAAAAAAAACTTTCTGTCCTAGTTTATGGAAAAAGTAATTTCTAACCTGTCCCTCTTACCTTGCAATATGTGACTTGTCACTCTTATTCCACGGAACTACTGAACGCAACAAATTCCTCTTGTACCTGTAGGGAGCTGATCCCAACGTTGAGATGTCAGATGAGCTGAAATGTGTTTCCCAAGGTTGTAACAGTGTCGTCATGAAGTATGAGAAGTATGATGTGAATGGGTTTCGCTTCCATACAGAGACGCACCAGAAAGGGCGACCGAATGCAAAAACGGTAAATACTGGGGTGTTCACCAAAGGAGCCGATTCCCTTGATTACTACGGAAGGTTAGAGAATGTATACGAGCTGACCTTCAATCGTACGAATGTCGAACTCAATCTTGTTGTGTCCAAGTGCCACTGGTTTGACCCAAGGGGTGGACTGAGAAGTACCCCTTCCATTGGGTTAGTTGAAGTTAGGCCTTCAACCACCTATAGCGGAGTCGACGTCTTTGTTGTTGCTCACCAAGCCAACCAAGTTTATTATTTGCCCTACCCATGCTAGAAAGCGGAACTCCAGGGCTGGGAAGTCGTGTTCTAGGTATCGCCACATGGTAACCTACCGATTCCCTCCGAGGACGATTACAACAACATTAACCCTGTAACGTACGAGGGAATTTTCTATCAAGAGCAAGAGGACTTCGGACACTTTGATTTAGAACCGGTTGATCTTGAGGACCTTGGGAATGATGTAGAAACTCGGGGTGAGTCAGTGGTGAATCTACATGACATAAGTATGCTCGAGAAGCTCCATACCGAGAATCACAACGATGATGAGCCTACACCCTTCGATGAGAATCCAGATTTCTACTCAAAAGATAGTGATCGTGAGAATGAGAATGAGAATGAAAATGATAGTGAGTATTTATTTTTTAATGCATTTTATTTTGTCTTTGTGCTTAACTGTTTTCTTAATTGCATTATGCCTTTATTCTTTGTGTATACATTTTATTATGTCTTTGTGCTTAACTGTTTTCTCTTACTTAATGCAGGTGATTGAACAATATGAGCAGCGGCAAGGCAACCAGTTCGTCCTTGCTTAATGCGCTGAAGCAGCGCAAGAAAATAGCTACACGGAGTGGGAGACAGCCAAATCCCAATCCGGGTTACCCCGATCTTGCTCCTGCTGGCGGAGGACGGGGTCGAGGCCGAGGTCGAGGAGGACGAGGACGAGGTGCCACGGGAGAAGGCGTGGACTTTGACCCACCACCCTCTGCTTCTGGCGACGTGGCTCCTGAGTTGTTCCTGACAGAGCAGCCTTTCGGGGCCCAGAGGGAGGCAGAGTCCGAGAGGGAGGCAGAGTCTAAGAGGGAGGCGAGGACCGAGAGGGAGGCGGGGACCGATACGGAGGCGGACACTAGCCGCGAGTTGGTGGGGCCGAAGAAATTGCGGAATCGTGGGGAATCGGGAGTCCCTGACAAGAAGTTTGAGCCTAGGACTCAGGAGGCGAAAGCCCTTATTATTCCAGATGGCCTTGAGTAAGTGTACTAATTTGGCAATTTAAAACATTTTATTTTATGTTGGTCATAAATAATTATTGTGTACTAATGTTTATTATTGTGCAGCAATTGGACATTTCCTCCGGGGACCAAGGCTCGCCTTCCTAACAGCCTCGTTGGAGCTCTGATTAGGAAGTTCTGGCCGGGCTATCACATTACCCCCGAGGGTGACAGGAAGCTAGCTACTACTTGGGCGGACTACCAGACTACCCGTGTCCCGGGCTTTCCGATAGCTGCTGATGCTGTCATCACCAAGTTTTGGGTAAGGCATATTTCTCGAGTTATGTTCATACTTGATGACCCCACCGTGCTAACTCATGACTCTTATGCATGATTGAAGTGCTTTTACCGTGTGGCCGAGGAGGACCAGGAGAAGGCGCAGAGGACTTTGCTTGGGGCTTGTGTGAAGTTGACCCCCCAGGTGTGGTACAACCAGAAGGTCACAGCCGCTAGCCACTTCTGGGCTGACAGGGGCGTGAGGGTCAGGAAGGAAGACATTGTCGGTAGGAACCCTAATCCTGAGTACTCGATGACGCCAGAAGAGTACATGTCGGTGAGTAAAATGTCAATGAGATTCTACATTGCTTCTAAGTTGCCATTGCATTGTCTGGAGTTGAGTATTGCATTTTCAGGTTATCCCCGATTGGGCCGAGCCGCATCGACTCGCATGGGAGGAGCTGGTTAGGAGGAGGTGGCTCAGAGAAGACGAGGAGTTTGCAGCCTTGTCGAGGCGGAACGCGGATAACCGAGGCGATGGTGGAACGCACTGCGCGGGAAACCGCAACTTTGACCGCTTCAAGGGGAAGGTGGTACGTATATACATGGAACGACCTGTGTGTATTTCTCGTCATGTTTGTACTTCATATGCATAATATTTATTTTCGCGATACAGGTGGCCGAGGCACAACCCGGGGAGGTGATTCATGACGTCGCCGTCTATGAGATGATGCGGCGAAAGAAGCCCAATTACTCGGAGCCTCAACCCTCGTTGCCCGTGTACTTCGGCACTGCCCAGAACGACTTGGGGAACTACAACACGATGGTGAAGGCTCGTCACCCCCATGTGGATGACCCCATTCACGCGGAGATCAACGAGGAGTCGTTGGTCCTGTCGGGGCACGGATTGCAGCATGGACGCCTCAAGATTCTGAATAAGAAGGTCAAGCCTACCCTCAGCACGAGCTTCAGCCGTCTCAAGGCTACCTACCCCGCCGACGGCCCCCCTATCCCGCCTCGTGGCCAGCCTCGTCGCTCCGCCGAGGATGTAAGTTTTTCTCGTTCTCATCATCTTTATGACTTTTGTTCCTGCATGGCCACGAGATTCCTTGTATTTGAAATTGTAGCCTGAGTTAGACGCGGCCTACGATACCGTTTATGAGAAATATCAGGTGGCCTTTCGGCAGCATCAGGAGGCGCTTGCGATCTATATGCAATACGTAAATGTAAGTCCGAACCTTTATTTTTGCAAAAGATACAAGTCCCACTTCCCCCGTTTGTTGTACTACGGCCTGACTTCTAAACTATCTTGCAGGACATGACAGTGAATATTCAAACTGGTCAGAATAGAGATTTGGGGCCCGTGCCTCCCATGCCAGGTCCGGCGCCATTTTTGCAACCGAAGGAAAGCTTCGCTAGGACCTACTACGCATCGACACCGGTAAGTTCTTTACTAACCCACTGGTTATCGCTTTACTTTGCCTCGCAAGTTGCTAACATGTAGGCAACATGTAGGGAACGGGAGCTTCTGGGAACCGGCACTTTGGCCACGCCTCGCCGGATGGGCGTCAGATCACACCGCTTCATGACGATGGTCCATCTCCTGGCCATTCCGCAGGTGGTTCTCCCGAGCTTCACACTTCTATTCCCTCGCCAGGTGGCTCTTCTGCTGCTTCTACTGGACGCAACCCTCGGCAGAGGTCGCCACTTTTCACCAGGGGAGATCTCGGGTACACCCCCTCTCCTCCAGAGTTGTAGGCATGTGTGATGATGTATGAACGATGTATGGATGATGTATAAACAATGTTTAATATGAGCATGTGTGATATGAACAATGTTTAATATGACCATATGTGATCTTGTATGACTGATGTGCTGTTGTGAGTGCTGCATGTGTGCTGCTATGAGTGCTGCATGTGTGCTGCTGTGGAAAAAAAAACTGTGAGTGCTGCTGCTGCTGGAAAAAAACTGTGAAGGTGGGCGTAGCCCTATGCCATGTGCCATATGGTCAGGGCTACGCCGAGGGCATTGCCGTCGGCGTAGCACCTGCCCCTACGCCGAGGGTCGGCCGTCGGCCTAGCGCCAGCCTGGGAGGGCCAGGCGGTGGACACGCGTCCACATACGCCGAGGACGAGGCCGTCGGCGTAGCCTCCTCTTGGGGAGGACCAGCGGGTGCCACGTGGCCACCATATGCCGAGGGTAGGGCCGTCGGCGTATACGGTGCGCCGTTAGCGGCCGTCTAACGGCAGCGCCGCCGCTCGCCGACGACCGTTACGCCGACGGGCCCGCCTCGGCCGTCGGCGTAGAGCTACGCCGACGGTTTTCTGCTACGCCGACGGCCGTTTTTGCTCCGCCGAGGGAGACCTTCGCCGAGGGGGCTACGCCGACGGCAGCCCTCGGCGTAGTGTATGCCGACGGCAAAGCTGGCTACGCCGAGGGCTTTTTGCCGTCGACGTAGCCGTCGCGTGCTGTAGTGAGCAACTACAGGAAACCCAAATTATATAGACTGTGAAGACATGCAGTGGTCTGGCCGATGGAACTCAAAGCTTGCAGGTCCGTCTTCTATTGGCCGTCGTCGCCATTCATGTCCACTACGAAGCTACATGCATGTTGATGTTGGCAATTTGCTGCATCAACCGATTGGACACGAACCGATGGTCTCTTTGTTCTGAATACATACATATACGTGCTTGATTCCGTACGTAGGTTGAAGTCATCTTTGCCTACTTCTGTTTCCCTTAGGTTTCCATCAGCAACGGCAAGCTAAATTGGTTATTTTCATTTAATATCCCGAGAAGGTTTTTGCTATAGGGAATAGGAAAGGTTTATGAAGAAACTATTTTGGTCTACACGGATGAGATGGTTGTCGAGATCTATATTGTGAACTCTGTTGTGTTCTTCCTGTCGGGCCATATGTTAGACAAGGATCACAGGAGAGACCAGTATTGTGAAGTTTATCGTGTTCTTCCTCTTGGGCGAGGTTCTGAGGAGAGACCGTTTTGAATTGGATACCCATGGATTACTAAAAATCTTAGTTAAAAAGTTTCCTAGTTAGTTTTTTTTTCTTATGGCTAGCCTGCCAGCCGGAAGTCCACGTACCGGATTGGTGACCGTTTCCATAATATCTATTGGTTAGTTTCCTTTTGAACCTAGCGTGTCATGTGTACATGTTTAATGTTTTACGTAATATTTTATTATTTCTTATATTTTAATCTCAACCGTTAAAATGAAGATCAACATAGTATATATTTTAAGCCTATGTAGATCTACTTGGTGACTCAAAAAACATTCTTATATTACTTTTAGTATATAATAATAGATTTGGAATGAACGAAATGCCCGTATATTCCACAACAAATCCGCCCCTCTATTGTTAATTGATAAGATAAGAAAGAAGACCGATTGTGTGTTAATGCGGGCGTAAAGGCTTGGGCGAAATTATGCCACGAGAGTAGACGTTGTAATATTCGTACTTTTTTTCTTGTATAAGTTCTCCTTGATTAATCGATTGTGGCAAAACTTTTGCCCCGTCTAAAAAATATTATAAAGCTTGATTTTGACCAGAACTGATATGCAGAGGTATATAAAACGAAGGCAATATCTCGGTGTCGCCATCGACTCTGTTGCGGAACGGTGGTCTCTGAATCTGGCGTGGCAAGTCGTGGACCAGTGAGATAGGGATTTCAGGGCCTAGCGACTGCAGCTTCAACTACCAATCAAGCAATAGCAACCAACTGGCCCGTGCATCCACGATTGACAAATATGTTGTCACGAATAGATTACTCCTTGGATCATCAACTGCATTATCATGGCTCGTGGTGCCATTTCCGACAAGAAAATGAAGCTCCAAAACATGCATATTTTAACCGACGGATAGACGATACTACTCCCATTTGTATCTGCAGAAAGGCTTACTGTGTGACGGGCCAGGGTGCAGAGTGGAGTGGAGCGATCATTTGCCCGCCGGCCGGCATGGCATGTGCGCAAAGATGTATTTGTTCGTTCATTCATTTATTAAACGTAATCTTCTTTGCGGTAAAGCAGCAGCCTGATGATGATTGCCGGATGCACGATGAAACGCAATGCGACCCCGGCGGTACGGTGCCACCGATGGATTGGTGCTGTGGTGGTTAAGTACTCTGCGTATCTCCCCCCGCAAAAAAAAAAGTACTCTGCATATCTTGTTCCTTGTCAGTCGCTCGACGATCCGTTGCCGATAGCTGATGTGTGTATGGGTGCTCGGGTCGGTGCGTACGTGTCCGAGTGATCGGACGCACTGCCTTGGACTCCAAGGTTGCATGCATGCATGCCTTACAATGATGCACACGCAGGCAGGCAGGCGAGGCTGTTTTTTTTCCTTCGACAAGCAGGTGAAGTTTTGTTTTTTAGAATAACAGGGAAGACCGGAAGGTGGCAGATGTTCCCATGTCGAAACGTGCACGGACAAAGATGGACCCGAAGCGTTTTGTAGGCCGGTTCCGTACGGCCCAACCCATTATTATAGCGAAGCGGAAAACTACAAAAAGGCCTTAGCCTAGTCCCGAAGATAGGTGCTTGTAGACCAAAGCGTACCCAAATACTACTTCGCGGACCCTTCACCGAACAGCACGAGCGATCGAGCCACCCAAATGCGCTCACTGTTGGTTCAAAAAAAAAATGCGCTCACTGCTCCAAAACTCAATTACCACGGAATTCTGTCAAAAAAAATTACCACGGAATTTTAGAAAACTAACAAACAACCTTGAAGTGAGAAACCACAAACATCTCATCAACGACAATACTACCAGACTTCAACGACGAAACTGGGCTTCCAAATATCAGGAACCATAGGAGTGGAGATTTTGATGCTCCCTTAGTTTTGAAAAAATAAAATGGTGCTTTTGAGTTCGAAACAAAATTTTAAAAAAATCTCGGAAATGCATGTACATGGTCCATGTATTTGTGTTGGAATTTGGTGAGTTTTGGGCTGTTGGCCCATTAGAGAAATTCTGAAATTCTCTTTGGCCCACTTGTATATGGCAGTATATGTCTGTGCTAATGGTGTTAAAGTTTAGTCTCACATTGCTAGTTGAAGGGGAGTTGGACCATCTTATATAGTAGAGTGTTGCACCACTCACTAAGGTGTGATAAGAAGAGTAGCCCTCGCACACTCCTCCTCCGACGCCGCCCGCCTCGCCACGCGACGCCACGATACGCGGGTTGCGGGAATCTCGCCGAGTCGAGCTTTATTTTTGCCTGTTGGGAAAACTGATTATGAGTCATTAACGGACGCGTTAATTACAGCCGTTTTCAATTTTTATGGACGTGGCTGTTACCGACTCGGACGTGGGCTGAGCCCACGATCTTCCTAACATGCACTATAAGCGTCCGGGCTAAAACCTAATCGGCACCGAATCAATCCACACACGCGCCTACCCTCCAGAACCTTGCGTCGTCGCTTTCGTCTTCTCCATCCCGGCTTGCGGTGTGCACCGCAGATCGAGACAGTAGGCCTCCGGAACCCGTCTCTCGTGAACCTGTATGGGTGAGGGGTGATCAGGTTTTTAGGGAGCGCGACTACTGGCAACCACGACATCGTCCACCGGCGAGTTCCCGAACGTCGACTTCTTCCCGGACGGGAGCGACCTCTTCGACAACCTCAATATGGGCGACGCTGCTGTAACCGCCGCGGCTGCTATTCGTCTTACATCGTATGTGATCTCGATTTCTCTCTTTCGGATTATGCTAGAGTTCTTTGTTCTAGCGTTTGGTATAGATGTGATAGGTTTATCTCCTATAGATGTAATCTGTTTATCTACTTTATTGATCTGCATAATTGGTTTTAGTACCGTTTGTATGATCATGATTTATCAGTTTATTATTCGGATTAAATCATATGGATTCTTGCTTATATTTCCAACAATTTGTGCCAAATTTCAGTAAAAAGGATAAAAAAATTCTGATAGTAAATAAGACTAGAAATACGTATGTACCGTCTGAAATGTTTCTTCTTTTTTAGCCTATAAGATACGACATACTATGTAAAGTCAAAGTACGTAAAATTTGACTAAGTTTTTTTTTAATATTAAATTTTATCCATGTCCTTTGATATATCATGAAACATATTTTCATATGATATATAAATAATATTGTAGTTATTGATTTTATTCATAAAAGTTTGGTCAAACTTTCCGTAGCTTGATTTTTTTAAAAATATCAGCCTTAAACTTTAGGACGGAAGTAGTATGTTTTAGCGAAATTTCTAGACGTATGTATTTATTTTCGGAAATTTTGAAGACCTAAAAGACAAGTTTCAAAAAAAACAAAAAAAAACACTAGTGTCCATGTGATAATCATATATCATGGATAGAAGGAGAAATCATTTGATATAAATGAGGTGAAGTAATATAAAAAGAATAAATAAAAGAGGAAGAAGAATACGACTGGCCGACATATACTAAACTCGGCCTAGTCCGGAGCTCCCAGGCAAAAGTAAAAAAAAGTAGTAGTATATCCCGACTGGGCCGGGATTCAATCATCTCGGCTGGGCTGTTATCCCCAGCCGGCCCAACTCCCCGACGTTATCCTTCCTCAGCGCCACCATCACCACCAATCCGCGACACTCCTCGACACCGTGGGACAACACCAACGATTCCCAGGTGGGCTGACATAGGAGACTCGGCCCACCCCGGGTTGACTTGATAGCCGCCTCACTCTCTCCCGGGTGGGCCGATGCCGAGTCAGCTCAACCCACCCCGGGCCAGCTTCCCATGCCAAATCACGTCGCATGGGCCACTTCCCCTGCCGAATAAGAGAAGACCCGGCTGGGCCACTTCCCCAGCAATCCCACGTATCTTGTATCCTGGCTGGGAAACCAGTAACCCTGCTAGGCCTTGCTCACTGACCCGGTTGGGCCTCATTCTGCTAACTCGTCTGGGCCTCTTCGACAGAATCATCTAGCACGACATAAATCACACCAGGAGCTCCTTTATCACCAGGATAACCCAGATGACTATCTCTACTTTGACATACTACAAGCCCTTCCATCATATGACAGTCTTGGGACGCCCCAGGCCTAGACTAGCACGTGAAGCATCATTACTTACAAGATGCTCCCAGATTCTCAATATATGATCCTTGGATATCAGGAGATGCTCCCTGGTTCTTAGAAAGATATAGACCAATGACTAGGAGATGCCAAGGACAAGCACTAAAGGACAACACAAAGGACAGACAAGACTTGACAAGGCATGGGCCTTGTCAATTCACAGGACCCCAGTAGTTATGTCATGAATAGTGGACAAGACCCCATTAGTCAACTCAGGAACAGTACATGTGGGACATACCTTGTCCCCTGGACTTTCCTTTATAAGTAGCACGAGAGGGATCTATCCAGGGAGACCCCGGGGGGCTCTTTTCTTCTCTTCTCACGTACAATCGCTCCTTCTTTCTTCTCTATCTCTCTCATATATAGAGAAGGCCATTAGAGGCATAAAGGGCACAGCTCAAGGAGTACCAATGTAGCTACAGTAAATGGCCAGGTTATATGATCTGGCAAGCAGGAGTAGTGGTTTTATCTCACAGGAGAGCCCTGAACCTGGGTATATTTTGTGTGTGATCCCACTGTTCCGTATGCGGTACTCACTATATCATCCCTCCACGGATCCTCCAGTGTCCATTCGGACCCAACTTAAGCCTACCCATATCATCTGTCGTGAGACCACCAAGACAATTGGCGCCCACCATGTGGCCAGCAGCAGCGCTGGCTGGGATTTCATCTGAAGGGGACCATCTTCATCCAAACGGGACCATCTTCATCAACCTCTGCTTCACCATCGTAGTAGAAGCTTCATCAACCTCTTCCCCAACGTACAAAGGTCATGGGAGATGGCATACACGTCTTTCTTATTGACATATCTCAACCTCAACTTCATCACCAAGTATATTGTGAGTATCAACTGACTCAACCATCAACACACACATGAGATAACCCCGAATGTCACTCGGGGGCTATCACCCTCTGTCACTTACTGTTTCACCCTAGAAAGAGATCTCTCAACCCGGGGGCTAGCCAACATATCAAGTTTAGAACCTCCCATAGGCAGGAAAAGTATTTTGGGAACTCCGTCATTATTTAACCGGGCATCCCCATGCATAGAACCGTTGTTTAGAGTATACATAGAATATGTCATTTGTTATGTCTTCATATATGTCATCTTTGGCTATCTCTTCTGTTGAGTCATTTTATGTTGAGGCTAATACTTTGAGTATATGTTGACTAATACTTTCACTTTGAATGTTGTCACTCGGGAGACTTACCCCCAAGTCATCACAACATATATTATATCTCGGATTACTGTTTGCCAGCATATATTATATCTCGGATCATTGTTTAAATCAGTTTGCCAGGTTATTTCATATTATATCTCAGATCATAGTTTATGGCAGTTTGCCAGCATATCATAAATTCATCACATTATATCTCATAATTATATCTCAGATCATAGTTTATGGTAGTTTGCCAGTATATCATAGATTCATCATATTATATCTCGGATCAGAGTTTATGGTAGTTTGCCAGCATATCATAGATTCATCATATTATATCTCAGATTTATATCTCGAATCACAGTTTATTGCAGTTTGCCAGCATATCATAGATTCATCATATTATATCTCGGATTTATATCTTGGATCATAGTTTATGGCAGTTTGCTCGGATTTATATGTCAGATTTATTTCTCGGATCATTGTTTATGGCAGTTTGCCAGCATATCTTATATTCATCATATTATATATCTGATCACAACTATGGCAGTTTGCCAACATATCATAAATTCAACAGCATAATATATCTCGGATTATATCTCGAATCATCATTTATGTCAGTCTACCAGCATGGCAGAGCTTCATCATATTATATCTTAAATCACTGTTTATGTTAGTTCGCTAGAATATCATGGCATCATATCATATCCCAAATCATGGTCTATGTTTATTTGCCAATTGAAGGGGTTCATTGCATAGAAAACAAAAAAAATCCTATGGTTGCAACTGCTAAGATAGAATCTAGGCGACACATTGTAACGGTTACAGATGAACTCACCCTTGTAGACCGTAAGCGGGATAACGTTCCTGCAAACAAATGTGGTTAATGTAGATGTACACGACCTTCCTCGTGGACATGCAGACGATCAGCGCTACAAACGGGCAGCGCCTCTGTAATGGGTCACACACATGTTGTGTCGACGACTCCCAAACCCTCGCTCCAGCCGGGCAGCGGAAGTAGCGGATCCCCGGGAACTCCAATAGCGCTACGCCATGGTAGAGGTGGTGGGGGGAGATCTTGAGCAGGGCTTCACCAAGCACCTTTTCTAGTGGCAATGGGAAAGGCAAGCAAGAGGGAGAAGATGCCAACCAAAGGGCATATGAGAGCATGGAAAGTCTCTGTGAGAGAGGGAGGTCTCCACCTACTTTTATGTGCCCAAGGGGGAGGGGGTTGCCCAAGGGGGCATGGCGCCAACCATGGAGATGCCCCCACCTCTCCCCTACTTATGTGGGTGGACACTCCACTCACACATAATTCAATCTCCACTTTCTCTATTTATTCTTCACTTAGAAAACCAAAGGTCTTTCCATTAAAGCACTTTAATTCTCTTGTTTTAATGCAACTCAATTTAATGAACACTTCATTTAATAAGTACTTCATTTAATGAATACATTAACATTTTGATCACTTTCTTTGTTTTGATACCCCAAAACTATTTCGGCAGATTCGATAGAACAATTTTCTGCGATGTCCATTGAATTTCCACGTGTTCCCTATCCGTCCAAATTCATCGACTAACCTTAAGTGTGTCTCCCTACGAGTTGGAGAACTATGTAACATGATCGAGACTCTCTCCAATCAATAATCATTAGCGAGACCTGGAGATCCATAATGACTCCCACTAGTTCCACGAAGATCAGATGATCGTCTGAATCTGTTTCGCTATAATCAAATTCCTTTTGTCTCGCGATATTTAACTTGTCCGAGATCCGATCACTTGGTATCATACATACATTGTTTAACCTGGTTCCTGACAAGTACTCTTTTTCTCATTTTCGTGATATGACATTCTAGTGATCAAATCACTTGCTTGCAAGCTATGTCAATGTGATATCACCGAGAGGGCCCTAAGTATATCTCTCCGTCATCCGGATGGACAAATCTCACTCTTGATCCACGAGCCTCAACTAACACTTTCCAAATACCCGACGACACCTTTATAATCACCCTATTACGGTGTGATGTTTGATGCAATCAAAGTACTCTTTCGGTGAAAGTGATTAGCGTGATCTCATGGTCTAAAGACATTGAGTTACTACGAATGTGATAGCAATATAAACTTGATAACATGATCATATTGCTACATCTACTATGGGTAACGATTCATCATATCATTCTCCAATGATATGACCCTGTTATTAACAACATCCAATGGTCATGATCAGGAAACTTTTGATCATCCGTTAATAACACATGCTAGTATAAAGAGAGGCATTACGAGGAACCTTTTCTGTTTATAAATCACACAATATTAATGTTTCCTATTAATACAATTATAGCATGAAAATAAACATGTATCATAAGCATGGAATAGCATAATAACCACTTTATTATTGCCTCTAGGGCATATTCCTTTCACCAATATATCATAGCATCGAGCTATCTCAATTCATCACTTATCTTGGCCTAACCAAATACCATCAACATTTTTATCTGATTCCCTATATCTCAATCACCAAATATCTTAAGATTGACATATATGTTGGATTTTGGACATTTATGTTGGAATATGACAGGTCGTAGAGTCAAATTTATATGACTCGGATTTGGGAGATAACTCAGATTTGTGACATATATGTTAGATTTTGGATCATATATGTCGGACTATGGACGCGTATGTTAGATTATGGTAGGTAAGTCAGATTTTGACATATATGTCAGATTTTGACACATATGACAAATGCCCATGAATGCTATATGTCAGTTTTCCCAATGAAGGCTATATGAAAAATTCCCATGAAGGCTATATTTCAATTTGCCCAATGAAAGCTCTATGACAAATGCCCACGAAGACTATATATCAATTTGCCCAGTGAAGGCTATATGAAAAATGGCTAGGAAGGCTATATGTTAATTTTCCCAATAAAGGCTATATGACAAATGCCCACGAAGGATATATGTCAATTTTCCCAATGAAGCCTATATGACAAATGCCCATGAATGCTATATGTTAATTTTCCCGATGAAGGCTATATGACAAATGCCCATGAAGGCTATATGTCCATTTGCCCCATGAAGGCTATATGACAAATGCCCATGAAGGCTATATGTAAATTTTCCCGATGAATTCTATATGACAAATGCCCATGAAAGCTATATGTCAATTTGCCCAATGAAGTCTATATGTTAAATGTTGGGTCATATAACCCGAATGTAGGACATATATCTCAAATGTTGGGTCATATAACCCGGATTTGGGTCATATAACTCGGATTTTGGGTCATATAACCCGAATGTGGGACATATATGTCGAGTGCTGGGTCATATAAACCGGATGGGTCATATAACTCAGATTTTGGGTCATACAACTCGGATTTTGGACATATGTGTCAAATTATGACTGGTATGTTGGATTTTGACACATATGTCAAGTTTTCCCAAAGAGATTATATGACAAGTGCCCATTGATACACCGGAAACCTATCTATAATTTTTGATGTTCCATGCTTGTTTAGTATCTACTTTGCTTTGCTTTGTCCACACTTTGAGGTGCTTTTCATATGTTTTTGGTACTAACCTATTAACAAGTTGCCACAGTGCCAGTTGCCTGTTTTCTGCTGTTTTTGGTTTCAGAAAAGCTAGTAAGGAAATATTCTCGGAATTGGACGGGACAAAAGCCAAAGTCAATATTTCACCGAGGAGAACACGGAGTCCAAAGGAGAGACGGAGGGGCGCCATAGGGCGACCGCACCCCCCAGGCGTGAACCCACCCTAGGCCGCGCCTGGGCAGGGTGTGGGCCCCTGGCCACCTCCCAGCCTCGCCTCTTCGCCTATAAGAAGCCCCCGATGCATAAACCCTAAGCACCCGATGACGAGGTATAATCTCATCAATGCCCATTGTTATGGACTTGGGTTTTGGAGAAGATGGGGATGCTGGAGATCGTGGCACGGTTAATAGACAAGCAACCAGGGGACACGAGATTTAACCAGGTTCAGGCCCCCGGAGGGAAAACCCTACTCCTGCTTGTCTACTCTTGATTACGGCGGAACCGAAGGTTACAGGGTGCGCAGATTCGATCTGGCGTGGATGCGTGTGCGAAAGTATGAGTCGGGAGATCTAGGGCGTGCCCTCCTGGCCTTTATATAGACTTAGGCAGGTCTCGGGCATAGTCCTAGTCGGTTACAAGTTCTAGGGTTTTACCCCTTTGAATTTCCTATCTCCGCTAGTCTTGCTCTCCAAGGATCCGAAGGCGTCATGGGCCTTGGCCACCCGAAAATCTCCATGGGCCAGCGCATGTCTGCTGTGGGCCTTCCTTGGGCTGGACCAGGTATGCTGAAGTCACGTACCCGTAGGGTATAACCATGTCAGTAGCCCCCGAGTGATCAGTCGAATCGTAGATTCGGCTGAGGACTCTTCCATCCTTCGGGAGCAGCTATATGTTAATAGTATATGCGTGTAGGGATTGTTGATGCGTGTGCCTGACTCACCCGACGGATCAGGGTCAGTTAACTGTCTTAGGACGAAACAACACGATCTTCTTCAGGTTCGGGTCCCTTAACCCGGACCTGGAACATATGCTGGCGTAATGCGACTCAGGCCGCGGAGGACTTACAGGAGTGGAATTCCAGTGATTTTAATTGGCGTACCCAACGCGTCCGTCGGGATTTTTCATCGTACCTGCTGGTACGGATTCATACTAGCAGAGCGCAGTCAGGTGCGTTGCCAGGCCACCAGATGATATCTGTAGGTCTTATCTTTGCGTCGCAGACGCAGCATCCGAACATGTATCACCTCAGAGGTGCTTCGGGTGGCCTAGGAGATTGACGCTCACTCGGCCGTTTTGTTGGGGCAAAGTTGCCAAAAAGTTTTTGCGTGCGGATCCGGAAGATCGCAGTCGAATATTTCATAGGGTGCACGACCAACGCTCCCTATGGGAGTAGCCCCCAAGTGTCTGTTCGAGTCGTAGACTCGAACGGAGACTTTAGTTCAAGCGTTGTTTCAGTCGTTAAGTCTGAAGGACTCGAAAATTTTCGGATGCTTAAATCCATCCTCCCTATGGGAGTAGCCCCCGAGTCCGTAGTGGAGTCGTAGACTCGACGTAGGACTCAGAGAAGTAATTTTGTCCTCATTTGTCTGTCGGGTGCGCGGCCAGCGCTCCTGATAGGAGTAGCCCCCGAGTATTTAGTCGAATCGTAGATTCGAGTGAGTACTCTTAGCTGTTGAGCCGAAGTTGGTGCTAGTATAGCTTTTGATGACGTCAGTGCTGACGATCGATGACCTCAAGCGTCTGCTACGCCAGAGATGACTTGACAGGACGAAACGGTTCGTTGTGGTGTTGACACGTGTACAGCCAGATCTACCGTTGGCGTTAGGTCTTCTCGATGGACGGCCAGCGTGCGTCGTCTTCGCTGTTATAATCCTTGGTGAAATTGTGGTTTGTTTTTCACCGCACCAGTTCATCTGTTCACTGCCTCCTTGTTCTTGAGCGATTCTTGCTGCGCGCTGAGCTTTCCTTCCACATTTCCTTCGTTCTTTCTGCATTGGCATCGCCACCACCGCTGCAGCGCCATGGGGAAAACAAAGAAGTCCTCATCTGCGGTTGGGACCAACGCCGCTGGAGGCAAGAAGGGCACCGCCGCTGCTCGCGTCACCGATGGTGGCTGGCGGCGATCAGAGACGCGGGAGAGCGATCTCCGCAAACTGCGCGAGCGGGGCCTGATCCCGCAAGATACGACGGCCGTCAAACTCCCCGGCAATGAGGTAATCCCCCGTCCCCCATCTGGGTACCGGGTTATGTTTCTCGCCTTCGTCTTGCGTGGGTTTTCGTATCCAGTCCATGACTTCCTTCGTGGACTGCTCTTCTTCTATGGGGTTCAGTTGCATCATCCGTCTCCCAATTCTCTTCTCCACATTGCTTGTTTTATCACTTTTTGCGAGTGATGGCTTGGCATTGAGCCGCACTTTGGCCTCTTCCGGAAGCTTTATTCCGTGAAGAGGCAATCTGGTTCGGATGGTGTGTATCCCATTGGGGGTTTCATCATCTCCCTCAGTCCCAATCTGCAATTCTTTTCCTTTTCCATGTCCGAATCTGTCCAGTACTGGCGGAGGCGGTGGTTTTATATCCGTGACTCCGTAGTGCCCGGGCAAGATTTTGGTCTTGTTCCCTTTGATCCCTCCCAAATGATTGAGAAGAAAAGGTCTTGGAAAAACCAAATCTTAGACGGTGAGGTGGCGGAGATAGAGGCCCTGTATCGTCGGGTGGAAGATCTCCAACTGATTCCTGAGAAGGAGGTGAACGGTGTGGACATCATCCGAACATTTCTTGCGCGTCGGGTGCAGCCTCTCCAAGCGAGGGCGCACCCGATGTTTCTTATTCTGGGCGCCATGATCCGACGAGGGTTTCGAGTGAGAAAATCTCCGAGGTGGAACTTGACAAGGCTCTTCGCGCGCTGTTGAAGTTCAAGGCCGACGAAGAAATCCCGGGGAAGTCGCTGACTCCTCCCTTTTCTTCGACGTTGGTCGTACCGAAGGTGTAAATTTGCGCACGTAGTGCTCTCCCTTTGTTTTTGTCGTCTATGTATTTGTTTCCTTTGTTTGCTAACAAAGTTCCTTCTCATCTTGTAGAGCTTCAAAGTGCCGGGCATGGTACCACCGTTGCCCGAAAGGTATCCGAATGCCCCGGATAATGAAGTGGTGGATTCCGTGTCCGAGCTACCGTAAGCGCGATCTCCAGCGGAGGATGCCGACGAGTCGAGTGAGGACCATTCGCGAAAGCGATCACGGAGCTCCAGCGAGTCTTCGGATGCCTCGACTCCTCCGACTCCCAGAAATCCTCTGGGCCTTGAGCGTCACGATGATGTTCATGGGGGTTCTTCCTCTCCTCTTCCTGCTATTCCTGTGCCGGCTGTTGCACCGCACCCGCCAGCAAAGCGGAAGAAGGAAGAAAAGAAGGAGGAGAAGAAGGAAGAGAAGAAAGAGGAGAAGAGGGCCCGAAGGGCTTCTCCCATCTTCGACCTGAGCGCATTGGGCTCGTAAGTTTTCTTGTTGTACTGTTACCCTTTTCCCTTGATGATGTTTGCACCTGTGTTGATTGGTTCGTATGCAGGCAATCCTCCGACGGCTCTAGTGATGGTGCGCGGGAGATGATGGGGGAGTCGAACATTGCGTCGCCTCCTCCTCAGACGGTGGCGACTTCGGGTGACGCCGCTCCAGTTCCTCCTGTGCGGGAGGGGCTGGTTGTTGCGCCTCAGAATTTCGTAGGCGGGCCTTCGGGGTCGCCATCGGAGCATGTAAGTTTTTCTGCTTCATGTCACGGGGGGAGCCCCCGAGTGTCTTCGTGTGCTGATGTTGTTTTTGCTTCTTTGTGTTGGGCGTAGCCCCCAAGTCCTGTTCTTACTGCTATTGCCTTTTTCTGCAGCCTTTTGTCCAAGAGGCCAAGCGGCTGGTGGAGGAGCGCCTGACGCTGGAGGCGAAGCTGCGGCAGCTTCAAGGTATCCGTCTGCCTTTTAATACCTCTCTTGTTTATCCTGGTCCTATTCTTTGACACTTGCTTGTCTTGAATGTAGAGGAGCATAACGACTCTCTTCGTGAGGTCGACGCTCTTAAAAAGAGCCTTGGCCAGTCGGAGCAGAAGGCCGAAGCCGCCGCTGGTGCGAAAGAGCGTCTTGAGCTGGAGCTGACGAAGGCAGCCGAAGCGAAAGAGCGTCTGTAGCAGGAGGCCGCAGATCGTGATGAGTAGATGGCCACCGTTGCGGCTGCTCGCGAAAAGGAAGTGGCGGCAAAGCTCATGGCTGCTGCCAAGGCTATTTCGGGTGAGTGCTCAGTTTTTGCACTTGTTTCTTTTTCTCCGGGTCTTTATATGCTACGTTCCTTCATGGTTTTTCTTCTTTGTGTCTCAGATGCCGCAGGCATCGAGTTCGACCGCGGTGCTCTGGAGCACGGGAGTGCTCTGGATGATGCCACTGTGGCGGTCGAAGACCGCTGCAGCACCGTCGTCAACTCCCTCGCCAAGGCGAAAGAGGTCCTTGGTCGCTTCTACCAGGAGCTCTTCCCGAAGGGCGCACCCCTTGAAGATGTGGATGCCCTGGCAGAGGCTCTGTCAGCCGAAGCGCCTGCGGTGTACAAGCGCAAGCAGAAGGGCATCGGCGCGTCCGTCGGGCTGGCGATGGCCATGGCGGCTGGGGCGGAGCTGGACTTGCCCCAAATCACTTCTCGGATGCCGACGGCTGCGGATGGATCCGAGGTAGCCTTCGCTGCCTACTCCGCTCGCTGCAGACGATATGGGCCCAAGCTCATTGACTTGCTGTCTGAGTACGCACTGCGGCAGCAGGGCGAGGCCAAAGCTAGGCAGTCTGATTCTGAGGCGACTCAGTGTCCTGCACCTTAGGCATAGTAGACGTAGGGTAGTTTGTAGTCTTCTTTTGTTGTAAATATCTTTTGTAGTACCATCCTTGTGCCATGTAGTGGCCTTATATATTTTAATGAATTCCTCCGAGTTGTGCTCTATCCTTGTCTGAATGTCTGTGTGCCTTCTTTTTTCTGCTGCTATAGGTTCCTTCGGGTCCTGACCCAGTTGACACTTCATCCGAAAGGCCCTTGCGACCATCATTGGATGATTCCTCGCAGCTCGTTTTCCTTCGAGATCGCGTGCGCAGCTTGGAGAGGGAATTGCTCGGGTTGCGTGGTCGCGCCGACGTTTGGAAATCCAAGGCAGATCGTGGTGCAGCCAGAGAGGAGTATTTGATGGCGGAGCTGGGTCGGCTGTCCGAGCAGCTGCAATGTAAGTTAATCCTTCTTTCGGGCTGTAGCTCAGTTCTTCGGGTGAGCCTGCTGGCCTTATTCTTGTTTTGCGCGGTTGTCGCAGGTGCCAATCTTGCTCCGAGGGAAGAAAAGGAGTGTATCTCTGTTCGAGTCAATTGCTTGAATCAACAGGACATGGAGGCCGGCGGCTTCTTCTGGATGGATCGCGATCGCGCCATGGTTCTGGCGACGGTGCATGATCGTGTCTATCAGGTTTCGCGGGTGCTCCGCCAGGTGCAGACATCACTTTCCTCGGTGCTGCACGTCATGTTTCCTTTGGATGCCGTGCCGACGACCCTCGCAGGTCTTCTGTCGAGGTTTCGGAGCGCCAGCAATGTCAAGGAGCTGGTGCGGCAGCAGCTCATCGCAGGGGTGAAGGCTGCCTTGTCTCTTGTGAGGGTGCACCGCCCTGACGTAGATTTGGCTGTTGTGGCAACTAGGCCACCTCTTCGACCAGATGGTGGCGAGTGGAACATGCGTCCGCATTACGCGGCTGTGAGGCAGTATGCCGAACAGATTGTAGATTTGTTTGAGCAGCGTGCTCAGGTTATTCTTCAGAATAGGTAGGACCTAAAAATAAACAGATAGATGTAAAATTTGTATATTGCGGCTGGGCGTTTTGTGCCCTTTGTTGTAAAGGTTTGCTTGTTTGTGAGCACGCAGTGCTTTGATTGAGTACGTGTCCTTTTCGTTTGCCTGACGTGGTCAGCTACTCAGGTGTACACGTTTGGTCCTCAGTCGATGAAATCGTGAGGTGGGGGGAGCCCCCGAGTGCGTATGTAGTATGTAGTAAAGTTGCAGAAAAATAGTCAACCGAAGGTTGGGGGCGAGACACTTAGCTTTATTTATATCGTAATGGAGGAGGTACATGGTTCGGCTGAGTAGCCTTGGCTGAAAGCCTTATTTAAAGTAAAAGGGGGTAGGTTGCTACGGGTAGAATCGTCGCAGGTGCGAGATATTCCATGGGTTGGAGTATGCGACTCCAGACTCCACGTGCTTGAGGCGATAGGCGCCACCTGGGATGACTTCGGTGATGACATAGGGTCCTTCCCATGGTGACTCGAATTTATTCGATCGCTTTTGCTTGAGCCGTAAGACGAGGTCTCCTTCGACGAAGGACCTTGGGCGCAGCCGGCGGCTGTGGTAGTTGCGGAGACTTTGCTGGTACACCGCTGATCTAGCTGCTGCTATATCCCGTGCTTCGTCGAGTGTGTCAACGGCATCTTCAAGTGCAGCCGTGGATTCGGCTTCGATGTAAGCGACGACTCGTGGAGCCTGGTGGCGTACTTCCGCTGGTAGCACGGCCTCAGCTCCGTGCACCATGAAGAACGGTGTGTAGCCGGTGGAGCTGTTTGGCGTAGTCCGTAAGCTCCACAGGACAGACGGTAGCTCTTTCGTCCAGTTTCCAGCTTTGTGCTCTAGTGAGCTCATGAGGCGCTTCTTGATGCCGGCGCCAATTAGGCCGTTGGCCTTTTCCACTTGCCCGTTTGTTTGCGGGTGTGCCACTGAGGCATACGTGATATTGATCGCGAGGGCTTCGCAGAAGTCCTGGAATTCTTCGGAGATGAAGTTCGATCCGTTGTCGGTGATGATGCTGTGCGGTACGCCGAACCTGTAGACAATGGATTCGAAGAATTTGACGGCAGTTTTGCCCTTCTGGTTGGTGACTAGCATGGCCTCGATCCACTTGGTGAATTTGTTGACTGCGACCAGGAGGAAGACGTGTCCCCCTTTCGAGGACTTTGGCAGTTTGCCGATCATGTCGAGGCCCCATTGGGCAAAATGCCAAGCTATGGGTATGGGTCGAAGTTCGGACCCAGGTGCGTGTGGTTTGTCGGCGAACCGTTGGCACCCGTTGCATCTTCGGACGATGTCCTTCGCGTCGCTCATGGCCGTTGGCCAGTAGAATCCTGCTCGCAGAGCTTTGGCGACAAGGGAGCGGCTACCTGCGTGGTGGCCGCAGATGCCCTCATGGATGTCTTGGAGTATGGCCTTGCCGTCATCAATGGTGACGCACCGTTGTAGCACACCCGTAATACTGCGTTTGTACAGTTCGCCGCTGATGATGGTGAAGGCTTTTGACCGACGAGATATGCGCCGGGCATCTGTCGGGCTGTCAGGTAATTCTCCGTTTATCAGGAACTGGAGGTATGGACGTGTCCAAGTTTCTTCGACTGCCATGACCTGCATCAGGTTGACCATGGAAACTTCGGTATCCAACTTTTCGGGTCCTTCATGACCTTCGGGTAGCGTAGCCCCCAAGTGTTCTGCTTCTTCGGGTGATCCCTTGGAGAATTTCCGCTTGATGGATGGCACGCAGATCTGTTCGAGGAACACACCTGGTGGCACCTTTGCACAAGTGGAGCCGATGTTGGCGAGTCTATCGGCTTCCTCGTTGCTCTCTCTTCCAACGTGCCGAAGTTCGCAGCCGTCGAATTCTCCTTCGAGTGCGTTGTAGAGCGCGCGGTACGCGATCATGTTTTCGGCGTGTGCGTCACATTCATTCATCATCTGCTGTACGACAAGGTTGGAGTCACCGTAGATGACCAGGCGCGTGGCTGGAGTCACCGCATATTTTGCCATCTTCATGCCATGGATGAGGGCTTCGTATTCGGCCTCGTTGTTGGAGGCTCTGAATTTCATCCGAAGAACGTACTTCATCTTGTCACCTTGCGGGGAGGTTAGTATGACTCCTGCCCCTGCTCCGGCTTCGCGCTTGGAGCCGTCAAAATGCATTGTCCAGGACTGTGACATGTCTGGGGTGTCAGGCAGCTGCAGCTCCATCCAGTGCACCAGGAAGTCCGGAAGGACTTGAGATTTGATTGCGTGTCGCTTCTCATAGACGATGTCCAAGGGTGATAGTTCGATGCCCCACAGGGCCACCCGTCCTGTGGCCTCGGGGTTATTCAGGATGCTGTTCAGGGGTGCCTCGTTGACGACCATCACCTGATGCTCCTGGAAGTAGTGACTCAGCCGTCGAGCCGTCATGAACACGCCGTAGGCTAGCTTCTGGTAGTGCGGGTACCGTTGTTTTGTTGGAGTGAGTACCTCGCTGAGGTAGTAAATTGGGTGCTGGACCCCGTGGGTCTTGCCTTCTTCGGGTCGTTCGACCACGAGTACGGTGCTGACCACCTGGTGTGTGGCTGCTATGTACAGCAGCAGGGGCTCGCGCTCCTTTGCCGTGACCAAAACGGGCGAGGTGGAGAGGAGCCGCTTGAGGCTTTCGAATGCGTCGTTGGCTTCTGGTGTCCATTCGAACTTCTCTGCCTTGCGCAGAAGCTGGTAGAATGGTAGGGCCTTCTCGCCCATGCGGCTGATGAACCTGCTTAGTGCGGCTACTCTCCCTGCGAGCTGCTGAACGCCCTTGAGGTTTTTCGGCTTCTCCATTGTCATGATGGCTTTGATTTTCTTCGGGTTCGCCTCGATCCCTCGTTGAGAGATGAAGTACTCGAGCAGCTGACCCGAGGGGACGCCGAAGGCGCACTTTTCTGGATTGAGCTTGATCCTGTAGCGATCAAGGTTGTCGAACGTCTCGCGGAGATCGTCGATAAGTGTCCTTGCCTCCTTGGTTTTTATTACTATGTCGTCGACATAGACTTGGACGTTGCGACCGATCTGGTCCTTGAGGCAGGCCTGCATGCATCGCTGGTACGTGGCACCCGCGTTCTTTAGCCCGAAGGGCATTGTGTTGTAGCGGTATACTCCGAACGGTGTGATGAACGCCGTTTTCTCCTGATCTTCGACCTTGAGCTGAATCTGGTTATAGCCTGAGTAGGCGTCGAGGAAGGAGAGTTTCTCGCAACCTGTAGTCGAATCGATTATCTGGTCGATCCGTGGAAGAGGGAAGTGGTCCTTTGGGCAATGCTTATTTAGTGACGTGAAGTCCACACACATCCGCAGGATGTCCGTGTCCTTCTTCGGGACCATCACCGTGTTCGCAAGCCACTCGCTTTCTTTGATTTCCCTGATGAAGTCTGCAGCGAGCAGTCTATTGATTTCCTTGCCGATAGCTTCGGCTCGTGGCTCCGACAGTCTTCGGATGGACTGCTTGACCGGCTTGGTGTCTGGAAAGACACTGAGTGCGTGCTCGGCGAATTCCCTGGGAACTCCTGGCATGTCCGCAGGACACCAGGCGAAGATTTCCCAGCGCTCACGGAGGAATTCGACGAGCGCGCCTTCCTATGCGGTGCTGAGGTCATTGGCGATGAGGGCCGTCTTCGAGGCATCCGTCGGATGGACCTGCACTTTCTTGGTGTTGACGGTGGAGTCGAAGGACATGTCGGGTGCGTTCTGCCTTGTGACTGGGGGTAGCCCATTGTCCGTCACCTCGCGGAGCCTTACAAGCTCGTCTTGCATGCCGAAAGACTAGGAGATTTTGTTGAAATCCCTGTCGCATTGGTCCGATCGGGTGAAGCTCCCGTGGACTGTGATGACGCCCCTTGGTCCTGGCATCTTAAGTAGTAGGTATGCGTAGTGTGGGACGGCCAGGAATCTTGCGAATGCTACACGCCCCAGGATGGCGTGGTATTGCGACGGCCAGTCCACCACTTCGAATTCTAGGCGCTCCTGCCGAAAGTTGTCCGGCTTCCCGAAGATGACGTCGAGCCCTATTTTGCCCAGGGGGAAGATGCCCTTTCCTGGGACAATGTCGTGGAACGTTGTGTCTGACTATTCCAGGCTGCATTGTGGGATCCGCATAGCTGCTAGAGTGCTTGCGAACATTAGGTTGATGCCGCTGCCGCCGTCCATGAAGACGCGACTCATCTCGAAGCCTCCGATCTGTGCCTCCAGCACCAGGGCAGCATGACCTGGGCGAGGGATCTGGCAAGGGTGATCCGCGCGAGTGAATGTGATGCAGGACTCCGATCCGCTGAGGTACTCAGGGATTGCGGGCGGAGTTGCCATGGCCAAGTTGATTTGTCGGGTGATTTTCTTCTGCACCCTTTTTGTGGGGCGTCCCTTCTGGATCATATTTAGTGCTCCCTTTGGTGGGGGGTATGCGACCCCGGCGTTGTTTTGCGCTGGTGCGACTGGTTGATTTGGGCCTCCAATAGGCGGCGGTGGAGGAGCTCCGTGTGCTATTTCACCTAGCGCAGGTGCGTTTCCGAACGCAGGAATTGGAGCTTGTTGCCTCATCTGCACCATGCCTTCGCTGAGTTTCTGGAACTCGCGGCAGTCCTTGAGCATGTGGATGGCTTTCTTTTTGCCATCCTATTTGTCGATGTAGAAGTGGATGGTGCATGGACCCGAAAGTTTGTCGAATGCTGAGGGTCCATTGTCGCGGTCGCGGCGTTGCCACGACTGCGTTGGTCGTCCGTTGTCGCGGAAGTTTCCGCTGCGATATCCTCCGCTGTTGCGGCTGTTGTCGTTACGGCAGTCGGCGTAGCCGGCCGCGACCATGTCGGGTCCGTCGCGGTCCTCGTAGACGCGCGATCTCCTCTTGCTGCGGCGTTCGCGTCTTCGGCCGTAGTCGTCCTCTTCATCTGATTGCGCTCGCTGGATGCAATCTTCGCCGTCTGCCCAACTGTTGGCGATTTCCATGAGGTGGTCGAGTGTCTTGGTCTTTACACGCCTAAGTTCCTCCTTGAAGTCTGGGCGCTTGACGCCGTCCCTGAAGGCGTCGATGGCCCGCTCTTCGAAGATGTGTGCTGCGGAGTTCTTGGTTGTAGACCAGCGTAGTATGTACGAGCGAATAGATTCACCCGTTCTCTGAGTGCAGGCTCGCAACTCTTCGATTGAGGCGGGCCTCTTGCTGGTGCCTTTGAAATTTCGGATGAAGCTGTAAGCGAGCTCCTCCCAGCTTCGGATGGATCCTGATGATAGGCTGCTAAGCCAGACCCGCGCCGCGCCTGTCAGCTGCAGCTGAAGGCATTGCATGGCGGTTTCTTTGTTGCCTCCGTGACGCTTGACGGATGACAGATGGTCACTAAGCCAGGACTTTGGATCTTGCGTGCCGTTGAACTTCGGAGTATCCGAAGGAAGCTTGAAGTTGCGTGGCATCTGTGTTCGCCGAACGGATCAGCTGAAGCATCGAGCTCCGCAGATTTCTCCTTCGTCTTCATCCATCTCAGATTCGGACGAGCATGCGCGTTTAGCGCGTGCTTTGTCGATCTTGCGCTGTGTAAGCTTGTCTCTGGCGTCGTAGTCGCGTTTATGGCGGTGCGAGCTCTTCTTCCTTCGAGGAAGATCGTGCTCCTCTTCCTCTTCGGATGAGGGGGTGGGGCTCCGGTCGCGCCTGGCCGGAGCTTTCTTCTTCGGCTCCGCAGGAGCGTCTTCGTGGAGCGCAGCTCCGATTAGTCCTAGTCCGGTAAGTGCGGACCTATGCATGGCCCTTTTCGGGTCCCCTTCCGGAGGTGGGTGAGCCGCGAGATATGCAGTGCTGCCATGATCGCAGCCTGTGGCGTCTTCGGGATGATGTTGCCGTCGGCATCCATATCCATGAACGATGTGTGGAGAGTTCGGGTCACATCACGCCGCTCCTTGGGATCCATGTTTTCCACCCGAGAGCGGTGCTTATTTCCCTGGTTTCCGTTTGTGCTAGAGCCGGGTGCCATGGCGAAGAGCGCAGCTCGTCGCGCGCTGGACTCGGAGGCTGCTTGCTTGCGTTTGTCGAGCGTCTCTTGCATCTTGACTTGTTTCTTGTGCTCCTCGATGAGGAGGTAGTGGTATGCCATCAGTAGGTCACGTGAGGCGTCTGCAGGTAAGACGATGTCGCCTGCAACGGCACGGCGAGCCTGGACCCATCCTTCTTTGCTAAGTTGGATGACGTGGTCGTTGCTTTCCCTGTTGGGTGGGGGGACTGGCTTCTTCTGTTTTCGCCGTTTTCGCCATTTCGATTGGGCGGCGGGTTAGGCGTTTCCTCGTCGGTTTGGATGACTGTGGCGCACAGATAGCGCTTGCAGATTGGTCGGTTGCTGCCGCAGCTTTCGGATCCGGAACCGTAGGTCCCTTCATCCGAAGGTGGATCGCACGGATCGGAGTTGCAGCTGCTGCTGCTGTAGAACTCATCTGTCGATGGTGACGTGCATAGCACGGGGTGTGGAGCCCATGAAGCGGGCCTGATTGACGGCATGGGCACCCGCTCAGGGAGGCGGAGGGTGCCAGTTTGTCCCACCTGGAAGCAGAAGCTCCCGAACAAAATTTCGAGTTCGTCGCCTACGGGCTCGAAATCCTTCATGGTGGCCGGCGAGTGGGCGGTGAAGTCGAAAGCGCCGAAGAGGAGGTGATTCTCCTTCGCCGCGGAGTTGTAGATCGATCGGGTCGGAACCGTCACGACCGCACAATCAGCAGCCCCAATTCCCATAGACGGCGCCAATTGACGAGGTTTAATCTCATCAATGCCCATTGTTATGGACTTGGGTTTTGGAGAAGATGGGGATGCTGGAGATCGTGGCACGGTTAACAGACAAGTAACCAGGGGACACGAGATTTACCCAGGTTCAGGCCCCCGGAGGGAAAACCCTACTCCTGCTTGTCTGCTCTTGATTACGGCGGAACCGAAGGTTACAGGGTGCGCAGATTCGATCTGGCGTGGATGCGTGTGCGAAAGTATGAGTCGAGAGATCTAGGGCATGCCCTCCTGGCCTTTATATAGACTTAGGCAGGTCTCGGGCATAGTCCTAGTCAATTACAAGTTCTAGGGTTTTACCCCTTTGAATTTCCTATTTCCGCTAGTCTTGCTCTCCAAGGATACGAAGGCGTCATGGGCCTTGGCCACCCGAAAATCTCCATGGGCCAGCGCATGTCTGCTGTGGGCCTTCCTTGGGCTGGACCAGGTATGCTGAAGTCACGTACCCGTAGGGTATAACCATGTCACCCGATCAATATTACACGAAACCGTCTATATCTGCCGCCACCATCGTCCCTAGATCGGGGGGTCTGAAGCTCTTCTTGGCACCCTGTCGGAGGGGAGATCATCCCAGATGCCTTCTTCTTCATCATGCCAGCCTCCGGTATGAAGCGTGAGTGGTTCCACCTTGGACTACGGGTCCATGTAGTAGCTAGATGGTTGTATCTCCTCCTTGTGCTTTCATGTCTAGATCTTGTGAGCTCCGTTCATGATCAAGATCTCATCTATTTGTAATCATGCATGTTCTGTTTGCGGGGATCCGATGGATATTGAGATTACTATGTCAAATTGATTAATGGTTTTGTCTTATTGACTCTATCATGTCTGTGTTTTTTGTGATCTTGCATGCTCTCCGTTGTTAGTAGCTATCTTGGCCAATGCGGTGACCCAGCATACCACTGCATGATGTAGTACACTATAGTCGTTGATATAACACCAATGAAACACCTTTAACTAGTATTACATCCCTCAGAGTGGTACAACAGAAACACAACAGGTCCAAGACATGACTATAGGTTACAACTCGACTCTTTACATAAGATCCAGAGAACACTCTAGGTTAAAGAGAGAGAAAGAAACTTCTTACAAAGAAGAATCAGAAACAAATAACTCAAAAACTATCATACTAATACGACTAGTATCTGAGTTATTGGTCTGTCATTGCTGCTATTGCAACACTTTACAGAAATAGGTTCTATGGCTAGAGATTATATCCATATCTAGTAGGTAACTTCGTCTTCACTTTAATTGGTGTATATGTTGACTTCCTCGACATCATTAAAGACATGAGCTGTTGATGATGACTTCCTTGAGTAGAAGGTGATGTAGACGTCGTCTTAATAGCTTCAGAATCTAGCAAGGGTTAAGAAGATACGTTGAGTACGAGCGTACTCAGCAAGTTCACTAGAAAAAAGTGTTTGATGCACTATATCTATAGCCACAGACCATAGGTCGTAGGCAATGCAATTTTTCGTAAAAATTTCTTCAAAGGTTGATTTTATTCTGAAAAGCTATGTCCGTCGGCCTTCACGGGTTTACCAGAACTTTCATGGAGTTCCTTTCCCTCCGCATTCGCAGCTCCTTCCCGGAACAGGGAGTAACAAGTTATAGTTCTTACACTCTGCAGAGGTGCGTTACTTTACCCATGAGAGATCAAATCCTTGTTGCATAACCGGGCGATCTTTCCCGTCCACACTTCCTATGGTGTGGGGCCCAGTAGATGATCCAAGCCAATCACTGCCCCCTTTGCGACCTCGCATGCCTCCTTGGTGTACACCATGCCCACATATTGAATTACGGCAATGGTTTGTACAGACCGTTAGATGCTAGAACTATCGTGGGACGTTGAGGGTTCCCACCCATATGTTGCATATCCTCTACGAATTACCAATTAATATGCATGCTACGAGTGATAATAGCCACGACCTGCACATCCGGCTACATGCGAGAGGAAGAAGATACAGCTGACTTCTTCGTCCCATTCCAAATCTCATGGTTAACACGTGATATACGGCGCAAGAATCACTGGCGACATTGGTTGTTAAGTCCTAGATAATATGTTCCTTTACCACCGGAACTTTCATAGTAGGTTATTACCTCATGGTAAATAACCTATAATCATATTATTATGAAAATAGTGTTTTCTGACCTTTTTCAAATGCAGGTGATGACAACATTGGATTTGTAAAATACTTTACAGAAAATAATCAAAGGACATGAGCAAGTGTGAACTTGCCTTTTGTGATTGCAAGATTATGCACTCACGGTCTTCGAGGCAATATAAGATCCAATCTCTGAAATCAGCATCATTGGTCCGGTAAGGACTAATGTTTAAAGAACCAAGATGCAGTTATGCATAAGTAATGATATGCATTTTGTAAAATTCCCAAAGTGAATCCCCAATGCTTTGAGTGAAGTGAATTTAGGTGATTCTTTTAAGAGTTGGTTTATCTTCAAATTTTAATTTATAATTAATGACATTTATAAGGAACTTAAGTGATAATAATTCTAATTATATGGGTAAAGTATAAAGTAATGTGATTATGTTTAATTGTCATTTGGTGACTACGATAAAAGTCCTTGGTTTTAGTTGTTAAGAGATGAAGAATTTATTATGAGATTATTCTTTGAAGTGGCAAAAAGAATAACATTTGAAGAAAAGATTTCCTTCTTAAAGTTTAAACAATCTTTATTGTTAATAGGATGTGATCAATGCCTTTTGGTGTTTGATTGATTAGTTTGGACTTGAGATGTTTTATGTCTTAATTGAAATAGATCATAGTTAACTATAAAAACATAAGTAGTTTATTAGACATAATGTTTTAAGATTTTTGACACTAAAGTTAACTTTAAAAGGGTAAGTAAAGTTAAGGTGTAATATGTTTAAATTATTCCTAAGTTTTCAATTTATGATGAGTATAACTAAGGTGTGGAATTATTCACTTTATATTTAAGTGAATGATTAGATTAAATTTGTTTTGCTATTATGATAAGAATATGTATTTATTTAAAGGAAACATAATTATATGACCTTAGTAATTTGTGAGAATTTAAAGTTATGTTAATAGTGGTTAAGATATAATGATTATTCACCATATTATATAAATGAGTGATACCCAATGTTTATTTAAAAGAGTTTTTAATAATATTTTTAAAAGATTATTTTGAAGTTAAAAGTTATACTTAGGTTTTATTATGAATTTAAGTTATGGGTTTGGAATTAGTACAAAGACACTAATTGCTCAAGGTTTTATAAGAATTGTGATTATTTCTTACTTAACAATTGTTTTTAAAGAATTCACAAAATAGGTATTAGATAAGGATTTATTATTTAAAATATTAAAGACTTTTCTAATAACATATTTAATATTTTCTAGTGTAATATATTTATTCAAGACCTTAAAAATGATTTTTATTTAATTTTTAAGTATTATTTTTATGTTTATAAAATTCCATAAAGGATTAAATGTATTTAAATATTTACTTCAAATTTTATTTATAAAAAAATTGAGTTAGTATTTTTATAAAATAGTAGATTTATTTTTATACATAAAAATGATTTTATTCATTTTTAGGATTTTTCCTTATTTTATGAAATTTCATTTAGGATTTTAGTAGCTTTAATATTTAGTTTTATTTTATTTAACTCAAACAAGTGAATTTATATTTTTATTTGGTAGATAATATTATTGTGATCATTTTGTTATATTATATATATATATTTAGGATTTTTCTCTTTATATATATATATTAGTTTAGAAATATTTTATAGAGTTTAAATGGAAAATTAAGTTTGTGGTGGTAATTAGTCGGGATCTGGCCCAGTTGGTGAGAACTGGACCTGGTCCAATCGGACCGAGTCAGTTTGGCCCAATAGACCGGCCCAGTTTGATTTGGGACCAACCAACAGTGATCCTTTTCTTATCTTCTCCACGCACACGAAACAGTCTCGCATTCCCTCACGCGCGACTGCATCGCCGCCAGCGCCGCCACCTGCCACTCCGCCCGTCGCCGTCCGCTTCCCACGCAGCTACTCGCCGACCAATCTCCGGCCCAACATTCTCCGTCTATTCCCCTCCGCCTCGACTTCTTCCCGTACTCCTATGTTCACCCCTAGAAACCCTATCTCCCCTAGGATCTTGTTGGCCAACTCCGACTCCCTGGCGCCACCGCACGTCAGCGAGGATTTGCTCCGGTTCTTCCCACCATCCCCACATCGTCCCCATCCAGTACTGCCTCTGGTTCCCGCCTACTCATCAAACCCTAGCCCATTAGGCTCGACTACTGGCGCTGCCCCTGCACATTCGCACCCTCTGCTGCTACTGCCCTGGCTGGCCGTGGTCTCCCTCAACTTGGTGAGGTAGTAGACTGCCGGTGGCCCCTACTGCATCAAGCTCGACGGCTTTCTTCACGGCCCTAACTTCCACTGTGAGTTATCTCTTTTCTCCCTCTCATTTATTTTCAGTCATGTGTTCATTGATGGATGGATATAAGTGATGTAGTGAGGATTATGTTATCAGTAGCTACAAGATTAATTGGTTGTTAAAATATGTTGCCTTTGTTCTAAGGCACATGACTGAACTAAGATACAATACTACTAGTATTGGTATAGATATAGGTCTGGCAATTCTAGAAGTGGTTTGTGGTGAGAATCTATGACTATGTGTACTGCTAATGATCTTCTAATTAAGTTAGGTGTGTTAGGTGGTTGCAGCTTGTCATAGGTTTATGATAGTGATTATCCAGTACTAAGCCATAGTGATGTTCTGTTAGTAATGTCTAGGTTGTGATGATCGATGGCCTAGCCAATGAGCCATCATGTTCTTCTGTGGGGTTTCTGATTGTGCTAAAGGTTCAGGTGTTGCTAGCTTGATAAAATTAGCTAATTACTTGTAAACCATTATCTTTAGTTTGTTTCTAATCTATTTAGGACTGTATGTTCTAATAGATATAGAGGAATATACCTTGGGTATGTAGTACTTTCTTTTAGTAACATGATCATCATTTTTTTACTCCTTACATTGCTATGGGTATTGGATTTTCTTCTTCTTTACTTTTTGTCCTATAGTTATGCATATGCTTTGTGACCCCATGATATTCAACCAATTAGATGCTAGGGAAATGCGTGTCTATCTTCTACTAGCTTCCTAGCTGTTTTATAGGCTCTTATATAATAAAATACTAATGTTCTTGATGTTGACTTAATACAAATGGGCTCCCTTGTTTCAAAGTTGGAGCTCAATCTATGCTCTAACTTAACTCACTAGAGCTACATGGTTTGGTTTTAACCTTTAGTACTCATTTTTTATACTTGTCATATTACATATCTCACTATTCTTAGGGCTTAGAAGGAGTAGATCAAGCTCTAATGTTAGCTAGCTGAGTGTTTCCTTCCTAGGGTGTATCTAATCGAATGTGTAGGTGATTTGTTGCAATTCATATAGAAGATACACTCTTTTTATTTATAGTAGAGGTTTATATCATTTGCAGATGTTCCCTAACTTCTCTTTAACATGCTAAAATATCTAAATGTAATTTCCGATTCATATCTTTGCACTCTTGCATGATAGCAAAGTATTTTATCTTGGTATATCTATTGTAGAGTGATTGGCTGAGATATATTTTATTTCAGGACATGTTCCTCTAAGTTTCTGGTGATCATGTGTTCACCAGATCCTTCTAGTACAACTCTAGATCAAATATATAATTTCTTAGATGGTTTGGTAGTGTTTTTAGTAATCTATAATTGATTGACTTGCTCCTGTACAATCTGGTTGCTATCTAGCAACACTACCAATATCCTTCAACTCCCTCTCATAGCCTCTTTGTTAAAATTATTAAGAATATATTTGCTATGCATTTGATCAACACAAGATCCTATTCTTCTAACTGTTGTTTTCAATGTTTTGGCAGTCCTAAATGGTATCTTGTACTATTTTGCATGTTCTAATAGAAGTTTCTTGATGATCAGAAATAGATTTCCTGATATAAATATGTTATTTGTAAAATTATATATGAGACTTGTAATTTGTTTCTAAATAGATGGTTTGGTGTTCTAGATCAGGTAGATGCTTAATGTTTGTAGCTTTGCTTTCTGATTTATAAGGTTGATTGATGATATTCTCATGCATTTGCATGATCTTGAATAGATTTGTGTTTGTGTGATGAACATATCTGATGTTATGCATAATGAACTTATAAAAATAGATGCTCGGCTGGATTTGCTTGTTCCTGGATAGATCTTTCCAGCAACAATATATATTATTTTATCACACTCCTCTCATATCCTCTATTAAAAATGTTCAAAAATAGATATGTGATTCACTGGATCAACCTAGGATCTTGGTTGTTTGTACCTTGTTTATTCTTTAACTTGTGCCCTTGTAGCTTGTTCCATATAGATTCTAAATCCCTTGCTTCTTGTGGATGACCTGCTCCTCCTAGCTTCTTGATTTGTTTCTTAAGATATAGATGTAGCTCTTGGTGGTAAAGATGGGTTCTTTATATACTGGTTGGTTTAGCTAGTGCAAATGGTTTCTAGGAAAATTGTTGAAATGTTCTTGAGACTTCCTACTATTCTTACTAAAAGAACAGTGGTGGTACTGATGGTAGATCTTGCAGCTAGCTGCTGGTGTGATCTTTTTTTCTGTTGGGAAATAAGTGTGGTGCGGCTAAGAGTTTGGTGTGCTTTTGTACATCCACTGTGCTTTCTTCTTTTATATTGATGTACTGTTGCTCCTCTCTCTGTGCTGTTGACAACACATCAATTGCATGTGGTGATGGTGATGCTTATGTCTGTGGTCTAGTCTAGTGCAAGTCATCAAGTCAATTCCTTCTCCTTTGATCTTTATCCATGTGTAGCACTAGTTTCATTTATTTCTTGATTGCCAAGTGTAAACTCATATTGGACTACTATTAGTACTTGAACTTAAATATATAGCTGACTATTTGAACATGGATATTAACTTGTGGCTTGATTGATTTTGCAGAGATCAATTGAAGAAAGCCAGATCAAGATAGAAGGATTAGAGTTAGCTAGTATTTATTTCTTTTTGTCTAGTGTAATCTTCTTTTATTTCTATACCTTGTAATCTCTAATGTTGTAAATTATTCTTTTGAGAATAACTACCTGTAATATTTAATATCTATTGTTGTATCTCTCATGTTTTGGTATTATTGAATATTACGGAAGTGTAGTATCTATTATTTTTGGAATAATAATTCCAATGTTTTCTTTTTAAGTCAAATGTATTGTGGTGATCTACTTTTACTTCATATACCTTATTATAAATCCAAATTCTACTTCAAGTTTATATTTGAATTATTATTGTTATTCATATTTGTATTGAATTCAAATTGTTTCCCCTAAAAGCAAGAAAATCAACAAAGATCATGTTCAAATCCAGAGCACTCACCTTATGACCTAAACCTTAGTCATCAGAATAAGAGACCTCGATCACTCTATAGGTCTTCTTTTTTATTTAGCGCGAAAATTTCCCGGATTTTCTTATGCATGAATGCAATGCACAAACATGTGTCCTCTCTATTTCTAGGTGCTAATCCTGGGATGTTATAGCCAAGTAGTTGCTAGTGACTCCAAGAGGGGGTATTTATGCTCGATAGTGGGTTCATGCCTCTATTTAATCAAGGGAAGTGACGGAAATCTCTAAGGTTGTAGATGTGATGTTGCCACTAGGGAGAAAACAATGGTCTCTTGTTCATGGAACAAGTGGATTGTTTACCTTACACACTTTGCTTAAAGCAGTTGTCTGTTGCTTGCAACTTAATACTGGAGGGGGTCGGATGATAACCCAAAGATGGACTTCTAGTCATAGATGCAGTTGGATGGCGGTCTATGTATCTTGTTGTATTGCCCAATCGAATCTCATAGGATCTTTATGTCTAGTATTGCATTGTTATGCCTTGCTCAGTCCTGTCAATTGCTCTGATATAATTTGTTTACCCAGCATGTCATGTTTCTTTATCTAAGGATAACACCTCTAGTGAACTATCGACCCCGGTCCAATCTTTACCATTGATACATCTTCCACTGTTACTGTTTACTTGCTGCAAACCATCATCACCTTCCACACCATACGGTTAATCCTTTGTTACTGCAACCAGTGAGATTGACAACCTCACTGTTAGTTGGGGCAAAGTCTTGAGTTCGTGTTGTGCAGGTTTCCATGTTGCTTGCAACACCTTTGAGACGTTTCCTTCCTCCTACTGGTTCGATAACCTCGGTTTCTTACTGAGGGAAGACTTGCTGTTGTGCTGCATCATACCTTGCTCTTGGGGTTTCCCGACGAAGTGCTCCATGTTGACCCAGCGCCATCACCCATGAAGGCCATATGTCAGATTTTCCCAAGAGAAATTATATGACAAGTGCCCATGAAGGTCATATGTCAATTTAAGCCTATTCGGGCAAAGTATGATATCGGTACCACACAAGTGAGTTGTATGTCGAATCTGAGAATATAGGTCATGTGTTAACTAAGCCAACTCATGCAGATGAATAATACCGACGCAATTCATGCTGGTTATATATTACACTAGAGGAAAAAGACTATATGTCAATAAATAACTCTAGGATATTATATTATGAAGCCTATGCGTGACTCTACGAGTCCCAAATAGCCTCGGGGGCTAATGTCGGGGATATGACCCCGTGTACCCCAGATATAATCATTACATGATGGGTAGAAGGATAAATCATTTGATATAAATGAGGTGAAGTAATACAAAAATAATAAATAAAAGAGGAAGAAGAATGCGACTGGGCTGACATATACTAAACTCGGCATAGTCCGGAGCTCCCAGAAAAAAGTAAAAATAGTAGCAGTATATCCCGAATGGGTCAGGATTCAATTATCCCGGCTGGGATGTTATCCCCAGTCGGCCCAACTCCCTGACGCTTTCCTTACTCAGTGCCACCATCACCACCAATCCGCGACGCTCCCCGACGCCTCCCTTCCTCGACACCGCGGGACAGCGCCACTGATTCCTGGGTGGGCCAACATAGGAGACTCGGCTCACCCCGGGTTGACTTCACCGCTGCCTCACTCTCCCCTGGGTTGGCTGACGCCGAGTCAGCTCAGCCCACCCCGGGCCAGCTTCCCATGCTGAATCACGCCGCCTGGGCCACTTCCCCTACCGAATCAGAGAAGACCCGACCGAGCCACTTTCCCAGCAAGACCACATCTACTATATCCCGGTTGGACCACCAGTAACCTGGCTGAGCCTTCCTCAATGACCTGGCTGGGCCTCATTCTGCTAACTCGGTTGTGCCTCTTAGAAAGAAGCACATGGGCCAACATAAATCATCCAGGAGCTCCTTTATCGCTAGGATAACCCAGATGACTATCTCTACTAGCTTCAACATACTACAAGCCCTTCTGTCATATGTCTGTCTTGGGACACCCCTGGCTCAGACTGGCATGTAAAGCATCGTTACTTACAAGATGCTCCCAGATTCTTAGGATATGCTCCCTGGATATCAGGAGATGCTCCCTGGTTCTCAGGAAGAAATAAGACCAATGACTAGGAGATGCCAAGAACAAGCACTAAAGGACAAAGCAAAGGATAGACAAGACCTGACAAGGCATGGGCCTTGTAAGTTGACAGGACCCCACTAGTCACGTTATGAATACTGGACAAGACCCTATTAGTCAACTCAGGAACACTAAATTGTAGGGGTTCGTAGCATGGAAAACAAAAAATTCTACCGCATGCAAACAAACAAGCCAAGATCTATCTACTAGATTGTAGCAACGAGTCGATAGAGGAACTCACCCTCGAAGATTCCAAAGCGGTTAACAAGAGCAGATTCTCGTGGGTGTGTAGTCGTACTCTTGACGATCTCAAGATCGCGTAGACGATCCTTCCGGCGCTGCGTTCCGGCAGCGCTTCCGCAGTCGGTCACACGTTTGGTACTCGATGAATACCTTCCTCTCCCTTGTTCCAGCAGGCAGCAGGGGTTGTAGCACTCTCCTGGCGATTCCGGCAGCACGACGGCGTGGTACCGGAAGTAGAGGGGAGATCTCGCAGGGCTTCGCCTTAAGCCGGAGCGAGTATGGTGGACTATGAGAGAGGCCCTTTGTGATCTAGGGTTTAGAGGGACCAAGGGGGGTGTGGCCGGCGGCTAGGGCTTGGGGAAGCCCCAAGTCAGCGGCTTGGAGAAACCCTAGGAGGCGGCGGCGACTTGAAGGAGGCCGGCGGCTAGGGCTAGGGTTTTGGGTGTGTTGGGTGTAGGGAAGAAGGGCAGCCCTGCCCCTCCTTATATAGGTGGAAGGGCGCGGCTTGGGAGGAGGGAGTCCTCCCCAAAGTCGGCTTCCTTGGCCGGCAGGTGGAGGAAGAGGAACTCCTCCCCAAGTAGGTCGAGTTATCGCTCGATTTCAAACGTTTAGCTTCAATGTTATTAATATGTGTATTTCCACTATCGAGATTCAATAAGAATAGACCATCTATCAAAGGTGCATGTGCATAAAACATATTACTCATATAAATCGAATAACCATTATTCTTGGACTTAAACAAGTAACCATCTCGCAACAAACATGATCCAGATATAATGTTCATGCTCAACGCAGGCACCAAATAACAATTATTTAAGTATAAAACTAATCCCGATGGTAGATGAAGAGGTAGCGTGCCGACCGCGATCACATCAACCTTTGATCCATCTCCAACGCGCATCGTCACCTCGTTCTTCGCTAGCTTCCATTTATTCTGCAGTACCTATTTCGAGTTACAAATATGAGCAATCGAACCAATATCAAATACCCAGGCACTACTACGAGTACTAGTGAGATACACATCAATAACATGTATATCGGATATACCTTTCTTCTTGATGTTGTCGTTCTTCAAATCTGCTAAGTACTTTGGGCAATTCCGCTTCCAGTGACCTTCTTCCTTGCAGTAAAAGCACTCAGTATCAGGTTTTGGCCCAGCCTTGGTCTTATTCGTCGGTGCGGTAACTTTCTTACCACCCTTCTTGAAGTTTCCCTTTTGCTTAGACTTCCCTTTCTTGAATTTGGTGGTCTTATTGACCAACAACACTTGATGCTCTTTCTTGATCTCCACTTCTGCAGATTTCAACATGGAGAAGAGTTCTGGCAACGTCTTGTTCATGTTGTGCATATTGTAGTTCATCACAAAGTTCTTGTAACTTGGTGGTAGTGATTGGAGGACACGGTAAATCCCCAAAGCATTAGGAATCACTATACCCAAATTTTGGAGTTTGTTTGCGTGCCCATACATCTTAAGCACATGCTCACTGACAAAGTTGCCCTCTTCCATCTTGCAGTTAAAGAACTTTTCAGAAGCCTCATAACTCCCAACTGCCGCGTGAGTCTCAAAAATAATTTTGAGTTCACGGACAATATCATATGGGTCTTGGTTCTCAAACCTTTTCTGAAGCTCCGATTCCAAACCATACAAGATAGCACACTGAACTGTGGAATACTGATTCTTCCGAGCGAGGTAAATATTCTTTACTTCATCGGTAGCATCAGCTGCAGGCGGGTCACCCAGCGGTGCATCCAGCACATAGGTCAAATTACCAGCATTGAGGACAATCTAGGTGAACTACCACTCAAAACAATATCCCTCACATTGTTTTAGTAATCACACGAACCAAATCCACCACATCAAAACCGATCATCACGAGAGTTGATGTAGCTTCAATGGTGAACAATCAACATGTTCATCATATCTACTATATGACTCATGCTTTACCTTTCGGTGATCCGTGTTCCGAGACTATGTTTGTACATGCTAGGCTCGTCAAGATCAAACCTTAGCTTCCGCATGAGCAAATCTGTCTTGCTCACGTTGTATACACCCGCAGAATCTAACACACCCGATCACCACGTGGTGCTTCGAAACAACGAGCTTTAGCAACGGTGCTTACTAAGGATGAACACTTTGGAACTTGAAATTTATGTGCTTGAGGGATCATCTTATAATGCTACCGTCGTTAACTAAGCAATACAAGATGCATAAAGGATTAACATCACATGCAATTCATAATATGTGATATGATATGGCCTTTCTTCTATTGCTTTTGATCTCCATCTTCAAGCACGAACATGATCTCCATCATCACCGGTATAGCGTCAAGGTCAATGGCGCCGTTTCATGGTTGTCGTCCACTAGCTTCAACTATTACAACTACTTTGAATAGACACGTGGGTCTTAACGGAATTTAAAGACAACTATATGGCTCCTGCCGGTTGCCAACTTACAATAAGAGACATTGCATACATCAAATATAATCACAATCATAGCACACCCCTGCAAAACAAAGTTAGACGCCTCTAATTTTCTTTGCATATTTTACGTGGTTTGGGGCTTTCAATAAGTGTCGATCTAACTTACGAACAAGAAACACAACGTTGATGTTTGAACTATCAAGTGCCCGTTGTAAATTGGATCTATACTATAATGGGAGAGACAGACACCCGCAAAGCCACTTATGCAATACAAGTTGCATGTTGAGCGTGGAGCAAGTCTCATGAACGATGTCACGTAAGGTTATCTCGGGCCTCTTCATCCCATCATACCGCAAGATGCAAAGTACACAAAAAGCAATTAATAATAAAAGCACCACCACCCACAATGACCATTGTGTTCTACTCGTGCAACAGATCTACATATAGACACGGCTCTGATACCACTGTAGGGGTTCGTAGCATGGAAAACAAAATTTTCTACCGCATGCAAACAAACAAGCCAAGATCTATCTACTAGATTGTAGCAACGAGTCGATAGAGGAACTCACCCTCGAAGATTCCAAAGCGGTTAACGAGAGCAGATAATCGTGGGTGATGTAGTCGTACTCTTGCCGATCTCAAGATCGCGTAGACGATCCTTCCGGCAGCGCTTCCGCAGTCGGTCACACGTTCGGTACTCGATGAAGACCTTCCTCTCCCTTGTTCCAGCAGGCAGCGGAGGTTGTAGCACTCTCCTCGCGATTCCGGCAGCACGACGGCGTGGTACCGGAAATAGAGGGGAGATCTCGTAGGGCTTCGCCTTAAGCCGAAGCGAGTATGGTGGACTATGAGAGAGGCCCTTGGTGATCTAGGGTTTAGAGGGACCAAGGGGGGTGTGGCCGGTGGCTAGGTCTTGGGGAAGCCCCAAGTCGGCGGCTTGGAGAAACCCTAGGAGGTGGCGGCGACTTGAAGGAGGCCGGCGGCTAGAGCTAGGGTTTTGGGTGTGTTGGGTGTAGGGAAGAGGGGCAACCCTGCCCCTCCTTATATAAGTGGGAGGGCGCGGCTTGGGAGGAGGGAGTCCTCCCCAAAGTCGGCCTCCTTGGCCGGCGGGTGGAGGGAGAGGAACTCCTCCCCAAGTAGGTTTCCTACTCTCCCTCCACCAAGTAAACTTGCCGTTTGACCTTTTCAAATTGGCGTTTGACTTTCAAACTAGGATTCGATTTCTCCCTTTATTTTGCCCAGCCATGTGACCTAGTACATGATGCAACCATTCCACATTGTCATGACACATTCATGTACTCTTCCCCTCCGGAGTGCCGGACCTTCCGGACCCTTCTAGAACATTCCCGGTGAAAACACAGGAATCATTCCCCAACTCTGAAACAGGACTTCCCTTATATGAATCTTATTCTCCGGATCATTCCGGATCTCCTCGTGATATCCCGGATCCCATCCGAGACTCCGAACAACATTCGGTCTCTTACTCATCATTTCATAACTACTCAACAACATCGAATCCTTAAGTGTGTCTCCCTACGGTTCGTGAATTATGCGGACATGATCGAGACACTTCTCCGATCAATAACCAATAGAGGAATCTGGAAATTCATATGGCTCCCACATATTTCTATGATTACTTTGCGATCGAATGAACCACTTACATACGATACCAATTTCCCTTTGTCTCACGATAGTTTACTTATCCGAGGTTTTGATCGTCGGTATCTCTGCATACCTAGTTCAACCTTGTTATTGATAAGTACTCTTTTCTCGTTCCTGTGGTATGTGATCCCTTGTGAGCCAGTCACATGCTTGCAAGCCAATTGGATGACATTCCACCGAGAGGGCCCAGAGTATATGTATCCGTCATATGGATGGACAAATCCCACTCTTGATCCATGTTCCTCAACCCATACTTTCCGAAAACTCAATCCCAACTTTATAGCCACCCACTTACGGTGTGGTGTTTGATGTCATCAAAGAATCCTTCTGGTGATGGTGATTAGCATGATCTCATGGTCGAAGGAATTAGGTTACTATGTATCAGAAAGCTTATAGCAATTGAACTATTAAAATGACATGACCTTTATGCTATGCTTATCTATAGGAGTATGTCCATCATACCATTCTCCTAATGATATGACCTTGTTATTAACAACATCTCAAATGTTCATGATCAAGAAACCATGATCATCTATTAATCAACAAGCTAGTATTATGAAGAGGCTTTACTAGGGACTCTAATTTAGTTTACAAATCACACAAGTATTAATGTTTCTGGTTAAAACTGTTATAGCATGAATGTAAACATTTATCATGAACACAAAGATATAATAATAACTACATTTATTATTGCCTCTAGGGCATATCTCCAACATAAATATGGGACATACCTTGTCCCCTGGGCTTCCCTTTATAAGTAGCACCAGGGGGATCTATCCAGGGAGACCCCGGGGGATATTTTCTTCTCTGCTCACGTACAAGAACTCCTTCTTCCTCCTCTAGCTCTCTCATATATATAAAAGGTCATTAAAGGCATAGAGGGGGCACAACTCAAGGAGCAACAATGTAGCTACGGTAAATTGTTAGGTTATATGATCTGGCAAGCAGGAGTAGGGATTTTATCTCACAGGAGAGCTCTGAACCTGGGTATATTGTGTGTGATCCCATTGTTTATCTATATGTGGTATTCACTGCATCATCCCTCCTCGGATCCTCCAGTGTCCAGTCGGCCCCAACTTAAGCCTTCACATGACATCTGCCGTTACACCATCATGACAGAGCTTTATGTTGCTTTTTCATATTTCGTTGGTTAATACATATCTCAACCTTAACTGATCCATGATTAGAACAATTTGAATATTTTAAACTAGCAATAAAAAAGGCTATGTGCATCGATTCATGTAGAGACCAGGACACAGTTCCCCATTTCGAAAAAATGTAAATATGGAATGAGTCCATGAAGGAGCACACTTGGAACCCACTTCTCTACATCCCTGGTAGAACTTGAGAAAATAACATGTACTCCCTCCATTCCAAAACATAAGGCTTTTTTTTTTTAAGTCAAACTACGTAAAGTCTTACCAAACTTTTTAAAAAAACTATGAAGAACTATGATATTATATAGATATCATGTGAATATGTTTCATGATGTATCAAAGGTATGAATTTCGTATTGTAAATATTAATATTTTTTTCTAAAAATTTGGTCAAATTTCACATAGTTTGACTTTAAAAAAGAATATAGGCCTTAAGCTTTGGGATGGAGGTAGTATTGTTCTAGCAGATCTAGTTGCAGTTCGAATAGTTGCAGTCCGAATTAGATATTCGTACGTTGGAACATGGTTAATGGAAAAGAGCATGTTAAGTATATTTGAAAGTCCACTTAGGCTATTTACTTGGAGAAAACGCCATCGCGGTGTCTGTTGACCCCATGAATAGGAGAATCCTGTTGAACATAGGGAAGAAATAGGATCTTTATTATCCAGCGAACACTATGTCACAATATAAATTTAGGGAGACTTCGAAGTGCCCTTAAAAATCATTATAGTGCCTCTATTTATTTTTAGAGGCTCTTTAAAAGGTGTAGATTGATAACTTTATGATCTTGTTGATGAGGTTTTGCGTGTCACATGTGCATAGCAATCGTCACGTGTTGCAATGTATGAAAATGTTCATATTACCAGATGCGGACATCTTGACAAGAATTTCTGTTCACAAAATTTGCCTTTAGAGTAGACCATGTTTCTCGATGGGCCTTACCCTAAATTATCTAGGAAGCATCTTAAATGCTCTAGTGGCCTACAACATTTGGAAGGGAAAACACCACTAAAACGTAATATTATGCCCTAGGACCCAACATTATATGAGGAGATTGAGCTTGGTGATTTTATCTCCTATCTCCAGTCGTGTGCGCAAAGCTAGGTGGTTACATTGAAGAGTTATCAATAATTAAAGAGTGTCCAATTCTTAGTCATGTGATGTCATACAATCTTTGTACAAGTCCACTTGCAACTATAAATATCTCAACTGTAACCCCACTTGCAACTGAAAATGCCAGTTGTAACTCTAGTTGCAACTTATAGGATACATGAATCGCGATGCAAATCCAATGGATAAGGACCTAACAGGACACTATATTAATTCTTGATCAACTGAGAATTAGCAAAACCCATAGTTAAAACCTACTCCGGTAGTTTGATAGTTGATGGATAAGGACTTAACAGGACAGTATATTAATTTTCGATCAACTGAGAATTAGCAAACCCATAGTTAAAACCTACTCCGGTAGTTTGATAGTTGACATGTGTTAGTTACTTAACTTAGGTGGTACAAACTGCAATGTACTTCTTTTCAAGGTTTTTTTCATATTTCTTGTTGAGATGTGTATCACCCATAATCTCTTTGTATAAATGAATTTTTTAAGCTATTAGTGCGTTCTAAAAATTTACGGTTGTGTTTCTTTAATGTTATTTAATAGTGTGGCTAGTGGTATTTACTCTTTGTATTCTATTACTTTTGTCCTAATTAATAGCATGTTGTCAAATGGAGGGAGTAAAAGTATTTTAGTTGTCTTCCTTGTATCTTTGTTTTTCTTGTTCTCTCTCTTCATAGTATTGTATGATGTTCTTAATGTTTTTAAAATTTATCAAAGATGTATCATTGTATCAGTGAATAGTGGTTGTATCATTGCATCACTGAATAGTAATACATGGTTACTAGGACATTTTATCGGTATAAAAATACCCGACCCCACATTGACGGCACATTTTTTGGACGGCATAAGAGAAAAGCACCTGCAATGTTTTTTGGCCAACTGATAAGCTTTCTTGACACCTAATAGGGGTAATTATGCATGTGGTAAGTGTAGCACTTTTTAATTTCTTGCTTGGCAACGAAGGCATTAATTATTATGAAGCCTATTCTAAACAACGCTAAAAGTTGGCGCAAACCTAGAGAGTGGTTAAACAAGTCAACTAGGGAGCTTAGAGCTCCCTTAAGATTTCCTTTTTCCTTTGTTTTCTTACTTCCATCACTACCGCAACGTTCCAATTCAAGTTTACTTCCTCACCGTCGCTAGGTGAAGTGTTAACTTGAGAACACTTCAAGTTGGTGCGTTGCTATCAAGAACGAAACCTAAAGCTTCAATTTACTATGGCTATCTGATGCGTACCTAGTTTAAGTTGGACTATTGATCCTCCATTTGACGTCCATGATCCCTTCTTAGCACTTTGCGCCAAGTAGCTCCAAAGTGGGACGTCGATTCCTCATCCAAGAGTCGAGACTATGCCACACATCGCTTTTAAACTTTACACCTTTTCTTTGACTTAACTACTTCATTCTTTGTCTTCTTCTTAGATTTGCTTTATAAGCACCAATCCATCAAGGCTTTGGGTATTATTATTGTAATTTGGGAAAACCCTAGCTGCCTCTATTGAGGTCTGGCCTTAGTTCATCTGTAATCAAAACAAATCCTCATATAATCACTGAATCTCGCTCTATTTCTTATGATGTGTGAGTGTTTGTTCGACACTCTTTGAATTCCTTATTTCAGGCATGTCAATTGGTATCAGAGCCCTCTGATCCTCAAAGGCGAATTGAATCATGCACACAATGATTCTGGGTTCTCTCATGAAATCCCTCACTTTCGTCCTTAATTCATGTGTCGGTGTGGAGCTCCTTCCTCAATTGGGAGCTAATAGCGGCGAAAAATTTCGGGAGCAGATCAACGACAATGGAATTGTTGTTGTACTTTTCTTCAGTGATAAAATCCCACCTCCCAACCAGATCCATGAATCATCGGCAACGAAGCAGCATAACCGACAGTGATGGTGACTGTAGGAACTGATAATTGAGTCTGGGTGCAAGCTTGCTTGAATAAAATCCCCTCTCGGAAAAACCGATCATTGAGCTCTAAGGTACAGTCTGCTCCTTGGTTGATGGTAACTTCCTCGCAGCTACTATGTTAGATCTAACCGATTCAGATGATACAGTAAGTGTTGGTGATGTGCTCTCTACAGCTTGATGTACAAACTTTGTAGAAACAATGTGTGCGCCATCATCAAGAATTTGTGTAGTTCACCACTACCGTGCACAATAATTTTGCTAGCACACAGACAAGTTTTAATGCAATCCAAGCTAACCTTGACAAGTTACTCTCTTCTTCGTTCATGAGTGGTCATGACAATGAGTACGTTGCTCCAGAGACAGCACATAGCCACCTCCACCTGGGGCGGAAATACCGGCCACCTCTCCAAAACAGGGGGCAGTGTGTACACGAAAACACCACAAGATCCCAACTTTATGGCCACCACATAAATTCATTTGGCGGTATGTAACAACGAGAATGGCAAGCAAAGTAGGTTGTAGGATCAACTACATTACATGATATGACTAGGATGGAATTGCATCTGGATGGTTACTTGAAAGCCCCATACATCCTCATTATGGACAGATCAAAAATACTAGACATCACCAATAGCTAAGAATTGAGCATCATGCCAGAGGAAATCAGTTGGGAACTGAAAATCATCATCAGGAACATCGAGAAGAAGAACAATATGAGCATGAAGCAAGAACACAGATGCATAGGACAACTAGAAGCAGGAAGAATGCAATGAGTGGTCAAACACGCTAAATTGAACATACCTAAATTTGTAGGGGAAGACGATGATTATTGGATCCAAACAATTGAACAATACTTTGATTATGCTAGAACACCTTTGGACCAAAGAACTATAGTATCATTTGCATATTTGACATGCAATGTTATACAATGGTGTATAAGTACTAGTTTTGCAACACCTAGTATACCATGGCAGAGCCTTTGCAGATATCTCCCTCATAGATTTTCGGTGACCTCAGTATGTGATAATGTAAGTGACTTCCACACTCTGACACAAACTTCCACAATTGATGGTTATATTATCAGGTTTGAAATGCAATGAACCTTATGAGGAGAGACATCCCAACTCTTCTTGACACATTTTATGTCAATAGTTTCATATCTGCCATCAACATTTATATTCAAACACGCCTTCAATGCTTAAGACCATTTGATATGCAACAAGCTATGTGATTTGGTAGAAGAATGGGGCAGCCAACCCCTCCTTCAGATACTAACCAATATTTCCCCACAACTGAAGACAAATCAACCTTGACCAAGCTAAACTTCCTACAACTAGTAACACTCCCAATGTAGTGATTTAACAAGCAAATCTGAAAAACATGTGTTATAAATGCAATAAATTGGTTTCCTGGTCACAAAAATGTGTGAAAAATGTCCCAAGAGGCACAAGTACATGATTTTGTAGACACGGAGTCAGAAAATGCAGAAATCGCTACTCAATGAATATGATAAATATTTTGAAAATTCTAATGATCAAGTGGAGAATACTCAATTGCAAATTTCCATGCATGCACTCAAAGGACAAAAATCCAAGAAGCATACCTTAACTCTATACATTATTGTGGGACAATAAAAATAAATCTCCCTAGTAGATCGTGGCAACACAGCCACCTTCATGACACCTGAGCTAGGAGAGAGAGGGAGAAAAATGTCGGCTCACTCCTACATTGAAACAAAAGGTACAAGTAGCAAATCAGGAAGTTCTATGGAGTGAATTCATGCACATGGAAACAATCTACCACATGTAAGACACTGAATTTATATCAGATTTTAGGCTGCTCAAATTTAAAGGATATGATATTATTCTTGGAGCTGAATGGATTTATGATCACAGTCATGTGGAATTAAATCTTCCAGCATTGACACTCAAGGTTCAACATAGAGAACAAAAAGTTAAATTCTATGATGCTAGTTTGCCCTCCTCCTTTAACATTGTGCAAACAGTCGACCTTAACAAAGCAATGAAAAACTTAGTATGTGGAGCTCTACTCATCATCATATCGATCAAACATGCTACAAAATAGGTTGCAGAATTACCAAGAGTAGTCCAAGAATTGTTGAATGCATACAAATATATATTTCTAGAACCAACTATACTACCTTCACAAGGGGAGTGTGACCATGCTATTGCACTAGAATGGGATGCAAATATAATTAATAAAATGCCTTACATAATTCCTCATCACCAGAAAAATATTATGGAGAAACTGGTGGCAGAATTACTGAAGAACACTTTCATAAGGTTTAGTACAAGACCTTATTTCTCACCGTGCACAGATGGTCAAAAGAGTGATTTTGACTGGAGACAACATTGATTTTAGGAAATTAAATGCCCATACAATCAAAAATAAATTTCCTATTCTAGTGATTGAAGTTTTTCTTGATGAACTAAATGGAGCTCAAATCTTCTATAAAATAGATCTAAGAAGTGGGTATCACCAGATAAGAATAAGTGAAAAATACATTGATAAGACTGCTTTTAGTACTCATCAAGGACACTATGAATATTTAGTTAGGCATTTCGGGCTAACTAATGCACCGGCCACTTTTCAATAACTCATGAACACTGCCCTAGCGAAATATCTCAAAAATATTGTGTTGGTTTTGTTTGATGACATACTGATCTACAACGACTATCTCATGCAACACACTCAATATCTAAAACTAGTCTTCCAAGTCATCAAGGAAACTAAATTATTTACCAAGTATCAGAAATGCACTTTTCCTCAAGATAAGGTTGAGTACCTAGGACATGCCATTAATGTAGAGGGTGTTGCAACCAATCCATCAAAGATTGAGGTTATAGCAACTGGTCGACACCAGCAAATGCAACAGAACTCAGAAGTTCTCTAGGCCTAGCTGGATAATACAGAAGATTCATAAAAAATTATGAAATTATTCACAGACCCTTATTCAATTGTTTGAGAAAGGATAATTTTTAGTGGGAAAATGAGCAAACTCAAGCATTTCAAAAATTGAAACAGACAATGACTCAAGCTCTAGTAGTTACAATTCTACATTTCACAAAACAATTCATCCTAGTGGCTTGATGCAAGTGGATATGGCATAGGATCAGTTCTTATGCAAGAAGGCCAACCAATATCATTGATGAGCAAAACAATTAGCCCAAAGGCTTTGGCCTATCAAGATATTATATGGAAACTATGACAATAATTGAAGCTTTGAAGAGGTAAAAACATTACTTTGCTGCAAGTTGCATTATCATAAGAACTGATGAACAAAGTCTAAAATACATCCAAGAACAAAAATTGATTGGATATACAACACAAGCTTATGATCAAATTGGTAGACTACAAGTACACTATAGAATATAAAAAGGGAAGAGAAAACAAGGTTGCTAATACATTATCCAGAGTGAAATATCACCTCAAGTCTCTATTCGCTTGTTCTGCCATTCAACATGGATTACCGAAATCATTCATAGAGTCTGATGGTGAAATCTAGAAAAATATTGAAAAATTTGTGCTAGACCCACAAGCAATACCCAATTTCACCATGACTAGTGGAGTACCGAGATACAATCATAAAATCTACATTGGTTACAATACAACTTTTGAAATGAAGATCTTATAATTCATGCACAACTATGAGTTTGGGGCCTACTCTAGAGAGAAAGAGAAACTTATCAAAGGATAAAAATATTATTTTCTTGGCCAGGGTGAAATCTAAAGTTACTTCCTTCATCAAATCATGTCCAGTCTGGCAGCTCAACAAACCCCAGAGCACATAATGTCTCCTAGTAAACTACAACGTCTACCTGTACCTGACTTTACTTGGACCCACATAAGTATGTATTTTGTTGAAGTACTGCCCCTTTATGACAACAAGGACATCATATTGGTAGTTGTGGACATATTCACAAAATATGGCTATTTTACCTTCTTGAAGCACCCCTATCACATTCATATCAGTGGAAAATCTTTCATAGATTACATTCAAATGCCATGGTTTACCGCGTGTAATTGTTATTGATAGAGATAGAAGGAAAAGAGACATGTCTAAATTATGGATGTGAATTAGAATGAGGCGGTCTTTACCAACACACGATATCAGTCATTATTCAAAGCATTGGGAGTCAAATTGTATTTTAGCACCTCATATCGCTCTCAGAATGATAGCTGGTAGAAAGAGTCAATCAGTATCTAGAAAATTATCTTAGAAACATGAAATTTCTTTAGCCTAAGAAATGGCACATCTGGCTTTCCATGTCATAATGGTGGTACCACACCAGTTTCACACAACCTTGAAAATGACTTGTAGGGCAGGCCACCTCCCCTCTTAGCTGAAATGCTAATTCCATTTGAAGATGCTGCTGATATATTTCAGCATGAGGAAAGAGCTAGAATTGTAGAAGAGATAAAAGCAAACTTGGATAAAACATAGGAAAGAATGATACACTTTGCTAATAAGCACATATCTAAAAGAGAGTTTGAAGTGGGAGATATGTCATCCTTAAAGCTACAACCATACATGCACACATCTCTCAAGAGTGGCACCGCTCTCTAAAATTCCATTCCAAGTATTATGGACCTTTCAAGGTGTTGAGCAATGTGGGAAACACTTCTTACAAAATCATACTGCCTGACAATTGCAAGATGCATTATACTTTTCATGCTAGTCAGTTAAAGAATCATATTGGACCAAAACAGGTACCAAATCCCAACATTCCACTCCTAGACGATGAAGTTAACATACTCATTGCACTTGAAGCTGTCTGGGAACGCAATCTGTGTCTAGAACTCAAGGGAACATCAACATACCAATGGTTCACTGGCTTCGTAAAATGGTTAAATTTGCCAGCTGAAGCAGTATGGATCTTCCCTCAATTCGTCTACGGAGTACAAGATCTTCCCTCAATTTGCTCCTTGAGAACACGTTGTTTCTTGAAAAAGGGAGACTTGTCTGGACCGAAACATAAAGATTTTTTATTTTTTTAACTGAAAACATAAAGATTCAGTTAACTATAGTTGTATGCTGCATGTGTTGTTCAAGTTGGAGCGTTGATGCTCTGACGTCCAAGATCCATCCTTACCGCTTCGTGCCATGTCACTCTAAAGTGGGACGTCGATTTCTCATCCAACAGTTGCGACTACGTCACTGATCGACTTTGCACGTGTTCTTTGACTCAACTACTCTGTTGGTTGTCTTCTTCTTAAATTTGCTTTGTAATAGCTCCTCTTGCCCAAAACGTGAATCTGAAGGCTAATCCGGTGGTCAACGGTCGGTCTACCGAGACTTTTGAGGAAATTATAGCAAATCCCGCCGCAAATTCTTTAGAATCGAAGGAGCTTTTGCCAAGCTTTTACTGCACTGGCTTTACTGAAGGCTCCTTGTAACACTTAATCAGAGTTCAGAGGGATGCTGTGGCACATCTGCCGCGAGCTCAACAGCTACTCTGTACAGCCACTGCACTCACGGTCCCCGCGGCAATGGCCAGCCAGCGGCTCTGCCTCCTCCAGCTGCTGCTGCTGCTGCTGATGCTCTCGTCGGCTTCCCACGCCCGGGACGTCATCTCGCCGGGCCAGCCGCTCAGGGGAAACGACACACTGGTCTCTGCCGGCGGCGGCAGCTTCGTGCTTGGCTTCTTCACCCCGCCGGGCTCCAACAACACCTATGTCGGGGTGTGGTACGCCCGGGTCTCCGTCCGCACCGTCTTCTGGGTGGCCAACCGCGCCGACCCAGTCCGTGGCACCGTGGAGGACAACGCCGGCGCGACCCTGTCCGTCTCCGCCAACGGCACGCTCGCCGTCGCCGACGCCAACTCCACCGTCGTCTGGTCCGTCTCCCCGGCGCCCGGCACGACCTCCGGCGAGTGCACGGCGCGGATACGTGACGACGGCAACCTGGTGGTCTCCGACGAGCAAGGGCGCGTGGCGTGGCAGGGGTTCGACCACCCCACCGACACTCTTATCCCGGGGATGCGCATCGGGATGGACTTCGTCACGGGCGCCAACATGACGCTGACGGCGTGGACGAGCCCCTCGGACCCATCCCCCGGCCCGGTGGTCGCGGCCATGGACACGTCCGGCGACCCGGAGGTGTTCATCTGGAACGGGGCCGAAAAGGTCTGGCGCTCGGGCCCCTGGGACGGGCTCCAGTTCACCGGCGTCCCGGACACGGCCACCTACGCGGGCTTCAGCTTCAGCTTCGTCAACACCCCCAAGGAGGTGAGCTACAGCTTCCAGGTGGCCAACTCCAGCCTCGTGTCGCGGCTGGCGCTGAACAGCACGGGCACGGCCGGCGGGCTCCTGCAGCGGTGGACGTGGGTGTGGGCGGCCGGCGCGTGGAACATGTACTGGTACGCGCCCAAGGACCAGTGCGACGCCGTGAACCCGTGCGGGCCCAACGGGCTGTGCGACACCAACGGCTTCCCGGTCTGCTCCTGCCTCCGCGGCTTCGCGCCGCGCTCCCCCGAGGCCTGGGCGCTGCGGGACAACCGCGCCGGCTGCGCGCGCGCGACGCCGCTCGACTGCGGCAACGGCACCGACGGGTTCGCGCCGGTGCACCACGCCAAGGCGCCCGACACGACGGCAGCCACGGTGGAGTTCGGGGTCAGCCTCGCCGAGTGCGGGCGGAGGTGCCTGGCGAACTGCTCCTGCACGGCGTACGCCAGCGCCAACCTGAGCGCCGCGTCGGGATACCGCGGCTGCGTCATGTGGACCGGCGCGCTCGCCGACCTCCGCGTGTACCCCAACTTCGGCCAGGACCTCTACGTCCGCCTCGCCGCCGCCGATCTCGGTACGTACGTACGTGTCCCGGCCACAGCATTATTGAAATTCTTGCCACGTGATTGCTCATCATGATGCATGCTGGTTGGGACATTTGTTCCATCCTATCCTCTGACGCGCAAGATTACAGGTAGATTTGGCATCTGTTGGACATTTTTTTTTTTTTGGTTTCTTTTAGGCGTTTAGCTTTTGGCATGTGCGGGCATTAGCTTGTCCCGATCATCAAACAGCAGCAATCGGTGGAACGTAGAACTAGATCTTGATACGCTGTTAAAGCACAGTGGCTGTGGTTCGATCAGCGAGCGAGAGGCATCTCTGCATGCATCTGGTTCAATCACTACACTGTTCATGATTTTTTAGGATTTTGAAAATCCTTCGAGCCTGGTCATATCATAATGCAGTGTGACTAAGTAGTACCTTTGAGTAGTGTAGTTTAAGAGCTTAAAGCTGGGTAGATGAGAGGTTGTGGTCAAATCCTGAAATAATCTATCTACAGTAGGAAAAAAAGCAAACTTTAAACATATTTTCTTAGTCCCTGCAAGAACCATGCACCTGAGCTGAGCTGGGCCACGATAGTGAGCATCTGTTCGACGCCAGAGCCACCAGGGTTTTTCTGAAAGAGCACAAAGTGACAGCACCAGCTGGTGGTAATCATCATCATCTAGAAAATGGTTCTAAAACTGAAAATGGTTCTAAAATTCTCTGCTAGCTGCTGCTGTCTTCCCTGCTGGATACTCCATATGTGGATCCTACGGGGCTCACAGGAGGGGTCAAGTCTCAGTATAGGTCTAGAGATTTTGTTTATCAACACGCAAAGCAAACCTCTGCAAGCTAGCAATCGCCATCTTGCAAGGGATGGCGTGGATAAGCTTCAGGTTAGGAGAAGAGAATCTCCATGATATACATGTAGACAAAACAATTTTTAGCTCAGCCACCTGAACGAGATTAGACTCCAGCTCTTCCCATAACCTCATATATCTCCACGTAGAAAGCAACCCCTGTACCGTGATCCTTCAGATGATCTCCCTGATGCGACCTCACGGTCTGATCCAGTGGAAGTGGCACTAGCGTAACACGATTTTTCAATGCAGCAACTGATTCCACTTCAAGCAACTCCACACTTCCTCACGGTTCATTCCTGAAATGGCTGCACAACAGTTCATGGGCAAAGAGCCAGTAAACTGACCTGGACACATCAGTACTAGCAATTTAGCAACGTCGATCTCACTTTAGAGTTGGTCCCGCACTCCCGCTGCGCAATTCCGGTCCTAATATGATCTCCAGTGGCCCTGCTAAGCGAAGACGGCCGGACACGATACGTTCTTTGCTTCGGGAAGAAGCCAACATATAGCCCTTTTCAAAAAAAATTTTGAAAATGGGCGTTTTATTACTTAACAGTAAGTTTACACCCGGCCTCTGCATAGCTAGGATGCACACAGCCGATCAATCACACAGTCTCGGACCAAGACAATAAAAGCGGGATTACAAAATAATGTAAATGAAAACACAGTTCTCCAAACTAGCTAAGGAAGATCTATCCGCAGCGGTTGCTGCCATCCATGCCGGGAGAAGATATCTCGCGCCGTATCCTCCAGCCGCCTACAGCCCTCCGCAAACAACTCGCGGAACTCCATTCGTTGTAGTGAAGTCCATGATCGGAGGACAGCCGTAGCTCGATAGATAACCTGCAAGGGAGAATATACAACATTATTAAAAATCTTGTCATTTCTACATAGCCAAAGCGACCAAATAATGGCAAGCGCTCCCACCCTAAATAAAGTCCCATATTTATCCTCAATCCCATTCATCCAGTTGCCAAATACATTGACTACCGATCTAGGAGGAGATAAACCAGAGGCTATTTGGATTATTGACCATATAGCACGAGCAAATTTACAATGGAAGAATAAATGACGTATTGTCTCATTATGATGACAAAATACGCATTCAGTGCTACCATGCCAATTCCTCCTAACAAGATTATCTTTTGTGAGAATCACCCCTTTACGGAGATACCAAGCGAATATCTTCGTTTTAAGGTGTATCCTCATTTTCCAAATTTTACTATTGTCATCGACTGGAATATTAGGTTGGATCAAAGCTCTATAAAATGAATCAACAGAAAATTTACCACTGTGTAGTAATTTCCATTTGAATTCGTCCATTCCCTCAGATAGCTGTATCCTGGATAATCTCACTAAAAGATTATTCCAAGACACCAGTCTAGGACCTAAGAGACTTCTTCTGAAAGACACATTAGGAGGATTGGTTTCCATTACCTCAGCGAGAGTATACCCCTTGTGCCCCCTTGTGCCTAACAATTGAGTATAGAGCGGGATATTGTTCACGAAGAGAATTTTGGCCAAGCCATTTATCTTCCCAGAACCTAATCTGTGAACCATCCTTAATATTAAAATTGCCAAACCGGAAGAAATGCTTTTTGGAAGCCATTAGCCCAGCCCAAAAGTGTGAGTCACCTGGTTTCCAAACCAGTTTAGACACCGCTTTTGAGCCAACATATTTCCTCCATAGAATGGTTTGCCATACCCCTTCTTCGGTAAGAAGTTTGTATAACCATTTACCCAGTAATGCGGTGTTTTTGACTTTTAAATCATGTATGCCTAATCCACCATATTCTTTGGGTCGGCAAACAACATTCCATTTGGCCAGTCGATATTTCTTTTTCTCACTATCCCCCTGCCAAAAGAATCTTGAGCGGAAATAGTCCACTTTTGACAAGACACCTTTTGGTAACTGGAAGAATGAGATCATATACAGTACCATGTTGGTGAGTACTGAATTAATGAGTACCAGTCTTCCACCGAGGGATAGCAACTTACCTTTCCAACTATTAAGACGTTTCTGGAGTCTTTCCTCGACGAGTTTCCATTCAGCAATCGTGAGACGCCGATAATGTATCGGTATTCCTAGATAATTGATTGGAAAATTCCCCTGACCACAGCCAAAGAGATCGGCATACAGGTGGGCCTCGTCTTTAGCCTCGCCAAAACAATACAAGTCACTCTTATGAAAGTTTATTTTCAATCCAGAGAGCTGCTCAAATGCTGATAATATTAATTTCAGATTCTTGGCTTTCTCCAGATCATGTTCCATAAATAGTATTGTATCATCGGCGTATTGAAGAATAGATAGTCCACCATCAACAAGATGTGGAACCAATCCTTCAATTTGGCCATCAGTCTTTGCTCTCTCAATAAGGATAGCCAGCATATCTGCCACTATATTAAATAGCATAGGCGATAGTGGATCCCCTTGTCTCAGCCCTTTTTTGGTCTGGAAGTAATTACCTGTGTCATCGTTGACATTAATGGCAACACTTCCACCAGACACAAAAGAATGTATGAGAGCGCACCACTCTTTTGAAAAACCTTTCATACGGAGTGTTTGCTGTAGGAAAGACCAATTAACTTTATCATAAGCCTTCTCAAAATCAATCTTGAACAATACACCATTTAGTTTTTTAGAGTGCAATTCATGTATCGTTTCATGCAGGATTACAACTCCATCCAAGATGTTTCTTCCTTGCATGAAAGCAGTTTGAGAAGGGCGAACAACATGATCAGCCACTGAATTCAGTCTAATCGTAGCAACCTTTGTAAAAATTTTAAAACTAACGTTAAGAAGGCAGATTGGACGATACTGTTGTATACGTTCTGCGTTGTTAACCTTAGGTAGTAAAATTATGTTGCCAGAATTTAACCTGAATAGGTCCAGCTGACCAACTTGCAAAAACTCAAACAAGCGCATCAAATCCACCTTGATAACTTCCCAGAATTTTTGATAAAACTCTGCTGGAAAGCCATCAGGTCCTGGCGCTTTGTTATGTTCCATTTGGAAGACAGCCTTCTTAACCTCCTCCTCGGTATAAGGGGCAGTCAGAAATGTGTTTTCCTCAATGGAAACCTGAGGGATATCCTCCGTCCGGGACTCATCCAGCAAAAAGGAATTTTCTGGTGGTGCCCCAAACAAGGATTTATAGTATTTGGTAATATAAGATTTAAGATGTTGTTGTCCTTCTATCGTTCCTTCATCCTGAATTAGGGAGTGAATAAGTTTCTTCTTATGCTTGCAATTTGCAACAGCATGGAAGTATCTTGTATTCGCATCTCCTTCAAGGATAAATTTAGCTTTAGAACGTTGGTACCACTTGAGTTCTTCCTCACGCAGAAGTCTGGCAATTTCTGCATTCGATTGCTTTTTAAGCTCAATCTCTTGTGCAGTCAATAACCTAACCTCCGCTGAGGCCTCCAAATCATTAATAATAGCAGAAAGGTGTAGTTTTTCCTTTTTAAGAATACCAGCAGTATGTCTAGCCCAACCACGGAGGAATTTGCGCAAGGCACGCATTTTGTTGTTCCAACATTGTATGGGTGTGCGACCACTAACTGGTTTTTCCCAAATAGCCTTCACCAGTTCATAAAAACCATCACGATCAATCCATCCCAGTTCAAACTTAAAACCGTTTTTGGATTTTCGTAGTGGTGTTCCGACAGATAACAGTAATGGAGCATGATCTGACAAAGCCTCAATACGCTCTAGAGCGCGAACAGTTACCATAGGAAATTTATCTTCCCATTCGGTATCCATAAGCACCCTATCTAATTTTTCGTATGTAGGCTCCGGAAGACTATTAGCCCAAGTAAACTGTCTTCCTAACATTGTAACCTCTCTTAAGTCCAAGCTATCAATGACAGCATTAAACATAAAAGGCCAATGTTCATCAAACCTGCCCCGACTTTTCTCATGAGGGAATCTTAGCAAATTGAAATCCCCACCTATAAGGATAGGATAGGGATTGTCCTTAGCTAGATTTACCAACTCACGTAAAAAGTCAGCTTTATAAACATCCTGGACAGCCCCGTATACGGCGACTAGAGACCAAACAAAATCATCAGCCTTATTCCGGATATGGAGTTTAATAAAAAAATCTCCAACCGAACTGGCTAAGATTTCCATAGTCTCATCTCTGACGCCTAACAGAATTCCTCCGGATCTCCCCCGCGGCGGGCGTGATACCCATGAAAAATCCACTCCACCAGAAAGGCGATTGAGTTGACTTTGTGAGAAATCACGTCTACTAGTCTCAGAAATACCCAAAAAATCTAACTTATAATCTCTCACACAATCGGCAAAGAACAAATGTTTAGCCAAGTCACGAAGACCTCTGCTATTTGAGAACATGCCATTCATTGAGAAACAATTGGAGATTTGGATACACGTGACCTCTTACGGGACCTTTGGCTCTTTGATTTCCGACTAGAAGCTTTAAGATCATATAATGAATCCAACCTAGTCTCATCAAAGCCCACATCTGATACTTCACCAACTAAGTGAGATAAGAGTTGACCATCTACTGTGGCATGCAACTCCTCCTCCTCCTTTGGTGAAGAGTCTGGAACAATAGAGATTTTAGGAGTAACCGTTAGACGGTCAACCTCCATATGTCTCAAAACAGAACTAGAGAGATTAATTTCACTTACAGATCTCCCCAAACTAACACCAACGTTAGCCAGTTTATCCATAATAGAGTTGTTGGAGAAAGAAAGAAAGGATTTAGAAGATATACCCGGGGTGTCCAAATTCTTTTCCGCCTTCCTCCGCATGGCCTTGCCCAAGGAGTCCTCATCCGTGGCTGAGGCCCCCAGAGCGTCGACAGCATGCCGAGAGCTCCTGCGAGCTGGGGTCTCGGCCACGAAATCAGGACCATCCGCGGCTGGGGACAAACCCAACCCCTCCTGGATCAGGTCAATCCCCCCGGTCACAGGTCCACCATCCGAGCTAGAGCGCCCCTCCATGTCCACCGGACAAGCACCATCGGAGGGGCCTCCAGAATCCCGCTCCAGAGTCGAAGGGGGTTGCACCGCCAGGGGCATAGGTGAAGCACCCTGCGCCCCAGCAGCCAACCCTACAGCCCCGCGGTCGGCGAACCCCACCTGGGCCCGCCTCCGCGTCGAAGACCCAGAGACAACCTCCTGCATGACCGGTACCACCTCCTGTATCACCGGATCCGCACGCGTGGGGATAGAACGACCCATCATGTTATGTCTCCCATGCGTGGGGGAAGCCGGAAGCGAAGAAACACCAGTCTTGTCCAAAGAACCACAAGCCACATGCAAAGCCTCCTGAAGCTGTGAAGGAGAGACCCGAGGAGAGCACAACACTGGTCCGGAGCCACGCAGGGGAGAGTCCAACGAAAGCGCCTCCAAAAGTTCCTTACCGCGAGGAGTGGCAGGGTTAGCATTAAAAGGAGTAACAGCAAACAGTAACACAGGATCCGAAGGCACTGAACAATCCAGCTGAACAACCTGCCTGGTAGGCGGCTGCGCCGAGCCACCCTGCCTAGCAGTGGTCGAAGAAGAGCCAGCCCCAACCGCCTGTGAGCCACCCCCCGTGTCAGATGTATCCATAGCATCATCAGAAGGCTTCTCATTCGTATCATCATCCTGATCCCCATCCCTCTTCCTCCATAAGTAAGGTGCAAACTCAGGCTCTGGTACATAACCTTCCGGCTCCAAACGAAAACGAAGCTCATAAGCCTTGAGACCCACCACAGCATCAGTCATAGTGTAATGTCCTAGGGAATCCTGCAGCCCCAAGAAAACACTGGTATCTGTCATAGCAACAAGAATCCGAACCACACCACGTCTCCTCAAACTGAAAAGGTCCACATCCAAAGTAGTGCCCATGAGACCACCAACCGCCCATAAACCCAAGAAAGACCTCAAACAATGTGGCACCCCCTCGACATGTAGCCAAACCTGCTGCAGCTCAAGCTTGTGGGGCACCTCCTGTGTCCGGTAAACAGAAAACGAGAGCTGAGAAGTGCATAGCGGCACCGGCACCTGGATCCCATCCACCCTGTCCAAATCCTCCATCGACGGAAAACTCACAAGAAAGGCAGATTCACCATAAGGCAACGCTTCCCACTTCCACTGACTACGAACCGGGCACCTCCTGGCAATCTGTCGCTGAACCACATCTGCAGGGACCATCGGCCCAGTGACCTGAACAAGAGCTATGGGGGTCAAGTTGGCCCCAAGATGGTCCCGCACCACAGAATCAGGAATCTGAGAAAACAAAGTCAACTCATTGCCAATACCAGACATCACCGGGGTCGGTCTTGGCTGCTTCAGAATGGGACATCTCAAAGTTGGATGAGCAGAATTATCACAAATATAGCAATTATGAACCGCCTTACAATCTTTAGTTGCATGCGTATTGACCGCACACTTCCAGCAACGAACGGATTTCTGAATCTTCTTACCCGCGGCAGTAGGCACCGGTGCAGCAACAACAGTCTCCACAGCTGTGTCAGCCTGAGGAATATCGTCAACAGTCCCCTGTGGCCCGTACTGATACTGCAGTTGTTGTCCCAAAACCTGAGAAGATGTCCCTGCCTGGCCAGCGGGATACCCAAATTGCTGAAACTGTGTCGGCTGCTGTAGCGACTGCAAACCCGGCTGAAGACCCACCTGCAACTAGTCCTGTTTCTTCTTCTTCTTCCGCTTCGGCACCTGCGCACTTACATTTCCAACCCCGACCGCAAACTGCTGCGGCGACACCCCTTGTTGAATCACAGGTGCTCCTCCCGACGGATGCCCGCGATACGGCGGCTGGAGTGGCTGCAAGGCGAACTGAGGCTGCGGCGCCGGGAAGTAAGCACCCTGGGGCGACAGAAACGGCAACGCCATCCCCTGACTGAAGCGAGTCGAAGGCGGCATCCCGGGCGGCCCGGATAACGGCGGTGGCCCATGGCCAAAGGTAGGCGCAGACGAAGGCATCACAACATGCGAAGGTCGCGAACCAGATCCCTGTCCCGGAAAAGAGCCGGAAATAGGGTACGCTGGTGTCGACCCGAACCCAACAGACTGCTGCGACACCATAACCTGAGCGCGAGGGGCAGTCGAACCTGCCGACTGAGCTGGGGCGCGGGGAACCGGAGCACGAGGGACCGCAGCAGCACCCGCCGTCGGAGCAGCAGCGCGTTGCGACGGCACAGCCATCGAGACAGAGCCTAGCAGAGCTTGGATGAAGGAACGAGCTGAAGACGGCGGCGCAGTAGATCGATCGCGAAACAGGAGAGGATCGCGATAGACAGGAGCTGTTATTGAGGCGTCGTCCGATACCAAGCCTTCTCGCAACCAGAAGCCAGCCCGACACGTTCCCTTCCCTGCCAGGAGGCCCACACGTACTCTCCACGTTAGCATGCGCTGCCCACGATTCAACAATTGTCCCAGAAAAAACGGAAAGTGCTCCATCCCCGGCCCCACATGGCGAAATACATGCAGAAGTTTGCTGAGAAGCCGGATCGAACTGAACCTCCGCCGCCGGCAGGAACTCGGCAAGAATAGGGGGAGCCGAAGAACGACGAGGGAGGGGCCCCTTCCATGGCCGAACGCTTGGGACCCTGGCCACTCTCATGCCCAGAGGCGACGCCGACGAACCTCGCTGCCGAGCAAGACCACATCTAGATGTCGATGGAGAGCAGCGTCTCGGCAAATCCTGCAGATCATCCGACGCCGGCGACCTCCTCTCCCAGAAGCGAGACGCCGGGGTTGGAAATCCAATCTCCTCCTTTCATGTTGCAATGGTCCAGGTCACTCATAAAGCGATCGAGGACCGTCGAGTCCAAATCTTAGAGTGAAGCTAGTACATGTTTCTGGTGCACCGAGGCCATATTTGGTAAGTTGGATGGTGGTCGGCTGTCAGATCTAAATGCCGTGGGGAATCGCCGGACTTCGGGATGAACGACACCCAACCATGTCCAAATCCACATGTTGTTCCGAAGGAGTGGATGTGAATTTCCACACATGGTTGACGACTCGACATGTATGATAATTGTTGACAATGAATCCTGGTCGTTTCTTCTTTCATTTAGTACATGGATACGTGGGGTAAACAATGACCGAAAGTAAGGGAGGAAGGGGGACAGGGGTCCCTGTCTGTCTGACCATTAGATTCAGTTGGAAGGGACCATAGTTTGTTAGTTTTGCATGCTTTGGTATCAAACTGTGTAAATACAGTTACATTAATTTACAGAAGAAAACACTAGCAAACTTACTTCTTTAGTGGATTTCAAGGAAAGTCATTAGCAAGCCAACATCAGCAAGGCGTCGTCATAATTATGTAACAGCAGTACCATCATATTATGTTCCATTTTCAAAGGAAATAATGAAGACATGGAAGGAAGAACGTCAACATACCCAGACTAATTGTTGCCACCACAAAGCTTCATAGCTTGGAAGCTGTGACTGAAACATCTCAAAACTTTTGTCAGCAAAATGTTTAACACAAATCACATCATCAATCAGACATTTCAGTTGGAGAAAAAGGACAGATGTTGGACCGGTGTTTACTTTGCACCTGCAACACTATAAGAGCTCATCTCCCATATGATCATAGCCTGTGTACTGTGAGGAAGGCATTTGGATCAATGCCTGGAGCCCCTTGCTGTATGATGTGTTCAGAATTCTACAGAAAAGGACCACAGACTTGAGAGGTTTAAAACCTGGTAGGGCATGACCACCTACCAGCATTTGACCCTGTTGCATCCAGTGTTCTACAAGCAAGTGTTGCATAAAACATTTGACACATTAATGGTGTCACATCCATGGGTGAGAATGTTTTACATGAACACTGACCTGACAAAGAACCAGTAAACTAACCTGACCTGTACTAGCAATTTAGCATGATTGACAATTCCGGTCCTAATCTGATCTCCAGTGGCCCTGCTAAGCGAAAACGGACACGATACATTCTTTTCTTCAGGAAGAAGCGAACATAGACTTTTCGTGTCGTAATGGTCAAGGTCACTCATAAAGCGAGGACCGTCGAGTCCAAATCTTGGACTGAAGGTAGATGTGTCTGGTGCACTGAGGCCATATTTGGTAAGCTGGATAGTGGTCGGCTGTCAGGTCTAAATGCCGTGGGGAATCGCCGGACTTCGGGATGAACGACACCCAACCATGTCCAAATCTACATGTTTTTCTTAGGTGTGGATGTGAATTTCCACACATGGTTGAGGACTTGACGTGTATGATCATGATTGACAATGAATCCTGGTCGTTTCTTCTTTCATTTCGTACATGGATATGTGGGGTAAACAATCACCGAAAGTAAGGGAGGAAGGAGGACAGGGCCCTGTCTGTTTGACCATTGGATTCAGTTGGAAGGGACCCAACAGATTGTTAGTTTTTTTTAATGGTCCAGTTTGTTAGTTTTTCATGTTTTGGTATCAAAATGTGTAAATACAATTACATACTTCCTCCGATCCATATTAGGGAGTACTTCAATTTACACAGGAAAAAAAATAAGCAAATATACTTCTTTAGTGTGTTTCAAGGAAATTCATTAGCAAGCCTACATCAGCAAGGTGTCGTCATAATTATGTAACAGCAGTACTATCATATTATCTTCCATTTTCAAAGGAAATAATGAAGACATGAAAGGAAGAACGTCAACATACCCAGACTAGTTGTTGCCCCCACAAAACTTCATAGCCTGGAAGCTGTGACTGAAACATCTGAAGACTTTTTTTCAGCAAAATATTTACACAAATCACATCTTCAATCAAATATTTCAGTTGGAGAAGAAGGACAGTTGTTGGACCAGTATTTACTTTGCACCTGCAGCACTATAAGAGATCATCTCCCATATGATCGTAGCTTGTGTACTGTGAGCAGAGACATTTTGATCCATGGTGCCATAGTCAAGGTTGGGCATATGGAGCCCCTTGCTGTATGCTTTGTTCAGAATTTTGCAGAACAGGACCACAGACTTGAGAGGTTTAAAACCTGGTAGGGCATGACCACCTACCAGCATTTGACCCTGTTGCATCCAGTGTTCTACAAGCAACTGTTACATAAAGCATTTGACACATTAACGGTGTCGCATCCATGGTTGAGAATGTTTTTGAGTGAACTAGTAAGCCCCCATATGAGCAAACTTCTATACAAACTATATCAAATCACGAACTTCTGTATTAGATAGTACAGAAACTCACACAGGTGAACAGGTCAGAAAATAACTAGTGCCATATATTACTAGATTTATTCAACCTATGTTTGTTTGCCAATATTTGTGAATATTTAAACACAAAGTTCTGGTTAGGCAAATGACTTCTACTACTGCAAAATGGAATTATGTTCTGTTCGCAGTAATCTTTATTTGGTAGTTCTCCAAATCCTTACATTCATCAAATTCAGAAATAGTATAACACCTCTTTATACTAATGGAACATCTATGATGTACACAGACAAATGTTTTTTATTAACACAGATAGATGCTTTGGCTACAATCATGTCCGTGATCGAACTAATATTTGTAATTTCCTGCACAGAGACAGTTAACAAGTCTAAGAAGAAGGTGCAAGTTATAATTGCAATTGCCATCAGCGTCTGTGTACTTGCAGTTATTCTAGCACTTATAGGGTTCTTCTTTTGGAGAAGAAAGAAGACAAAAGCAAGACCATCAGGTAACTCCAGAAGATCTATGTGGTTCTGAAATACAGAAAATGAGAACATTAACTCTCTTACTCGATACTTAAAAGAAGAAATCCCAGGAAAAGAAACTAACCTCTTATTTTCTGATTTCATTTGTAAATTTGATGTTCCAATAGGAACACCAAGTAAATGGAGTGGGGTTTTGCACAGTAGAACACTACAAAGTGATGGAACTAGTCACGGGGCAGACCTGGATCTGCCAATATATGATTTGGAGACAATAGCAGCAGCCACAGAGGGCTTCTCAACCGACAACAAGCTTGGTGAAGGTGGCTATGGGCCAGTATACAAGGTACTGAAGTTTCAGAGACAGACTGTTGGTAGTTTAGAAGCATCAGAAGTTTAGGGATCTTGCAAGAAGTATAAAATTATTATATGATTAATAGTTGCAAACAAATCATTTCGAAAAAACAAGTATGGGATTATAGTTTTTCATACTATGGAACATCCTCACTCGTCTGACTGCAAATACTTGCTTCAAAAACTACAGGGTAAGCTTGAGGATGGACAAGAAATAGCCGTTAAAACGCTTTCACAGGCATCGTCACAGGGGCCAGATGAGTTCAAGAATGAGGTCATGTTGATAGCAAAACTCCAGCATCGGAACCTTGTCCGACTGATTGGCTGCTGCATATGTGGACAAGAGAAGATCCTTATATACGAATACATGGCAAACAAAAGCCTGGACTTCTTCCTGTTTGGTATGCACTAAACCTCTATATATGTGACCTTGAAAGTTCTCTATCTTTTAAGTTACAAATACTAACTAGTTTTATCTATGTTAATAGACAAATCCAGGAGCATGCTTCTCGACTGGCAAACCCGATACCGCATAATCGAGGGGATCGCCCGAGGTTTACTGTACCTTCACCAGGACTCAAGATACAGGATCGTCCACAGAGACCTGAAGACAGGCAATATCCTTCTGGATAAGGACATGACTCCTAAAATCTCAGACTTCGGCATGGCAAGAATATTCGGCGGCGACGACTCGGAAATCAACACGCTTCGAGTGGTTGGTACATAGTAAGTAACTCCAGGTTCCGACAAAAAATTGACAATGTCAGCACCCTGACATGGATGATCTTTACATGATTCTGTGCAGCGGCTACATGGCTCCCGAGTACGCGATGGACGGGGTGTTCTCGGTGAAATCGGACGTGTTCAGCTTCGGTGTCATAGTGCTGGAGATCATCACCGGCATAAGGAACAGAGGCGTCTACAGTTACTCCAACCACATGAACCTTCTAGCACATGTAAAGCCTGAAATAATCTCACCAATCCAACACCTACTTTAAGATCATCAGTTATTCACCAGTATCTCTGAATTTTTTTGTTACCAGGCGTGGAGCTTGCTGAGCGAGGGGAAGAGCCTGGATCTGGTGGACGAGACCCTCAAGGGGACGTTCGACTCGGAGGAGGTGCTCAAGTGCCTCAAGGTGGGGCTGCTATGCGTGCAGGAGAACCCGGAGGACAGGCCCCTCATGTCGCAGGCGCTCATGATGCTGGCCGCCGCAGACGCCGCGTCGCTGCCGGCCCCCAAGCAGCCCGGCTTCGCCGCGAGGAGAGCCGCGGCGGCGGCGACGACGGAGGACACGTCGTCGAGCAGGGCCGACTGCAGCTTCGTCGACAGCATGACCATCACCATGATCGAGGGACGGTAGAGATGGCTACGACAGGGCGGTTGGGGGAAACAATGAATCTCGCGTGGTTCTGTGGTTTGCGTAGGTTCTAGCATTGAATTTTCAGATGAAATTACCCGGATATAGGGAAATTTGAGATGTGTCTGCACAATTGTACAGTAAAATCAAATCAATTGATGGGTGGGGACTCGGGATTGAGGTTCTTCACCTTGCAGACGGCGCCGACATTCGAAGTTTTCGCAGCTTTAGGTTGAGCATACACAACAGGATTTGTTTGAACATGCTTGTTTGTTAGTTTGATCTGAAAATAAATAAATACTTTTACAGTGAAAATTAGGAATTTGGGAATAAATCAAAAGAAATGCATGAATATGTTTATAGACAAGAAAACATACAAGCCACTAGAGGAACAAATCGAGATTGCACTTAGAATACTAGGTCAATGTTAACAAATCAAACGGTATGTTTTTTAGATAAGAAAATATATTAGTAATATTTTAAAGATATTAATTATACTTGGACTCTGCACCAACAAAATGTCTAACTAGACAGTTAGGATGCAAATATCCGAAAAGAGAAAAAAAAAAGCTCGAGCAGCACACTAAACACCACAAGAGGCAACACCCGTATAAAAAAAAAGGTCCTCTAAAGACGACAACTTCAAGAAAGGATAAAGCACAAGCGTCGTCGCCGCCAATCAAGATCTTAGGTTTTCACCCTGAAAAAAATCCAAGTTCTGTAAACAATGTCTCCAACAAGGTTATTGCCAGGTACAACCAATGAACGTCATACATTGAGTTTTCACCTCAGAATCGAGACTCGGTACTCGGGGAGCACCACCAAAACTGAAGTCTTTTAGTGCTACCATCCCCACTTGTTGAGACCACCACTACAAATCATCAAACACTAAGCTCAGGTCTTCATCGCATCCAATGCAACTTTCCGCCATTTCTTTAGATCCTCCAATCACAGTCGCTATGACATTCTCCACCTCTCTCAATAACTTGGAAATTTAGAAGTAGACATGTCTCATGATATCAACGAAAAGCGGAGCTTCGTGCCGCGCCCACTTGAAGTCACACGGGCAAATCCATATATCGAATCTCATCTCATCCAGAAAACCAGGGGCATCCTGCGTCAATACATACATCTCCGGTGAAGCATTCCAAAACTCATTATCGACCAGATCAAGGATGATAAAAAAAGGTAAATTGGCAGTTTGGCGCTAGAAGATCAGAAGGGCAGCCACCTTTATTGTCCTAGATCATCCACCCCCATGCCGCCAATCCACCGGACCAAGTCTCCTCGGTGTCTCTCACCGGCAACCGGACACCCAAGGCCAAGCCGAAGCAGTAGGAGACGACAACCTTCAGACTCCAACACCTCGAGTGTGTTAATGTATGCACATAAACTCTTGTTAGCGCAATTGTTCTTGAAAATGTTCAACATGTCATAGTAATTGTTTATACAGTCCATAAATAAATGTGTCACGTGGGATTTTTTTTATAGAAAGTGTTAGATGTATATATTTGTATATTGTAGTTTTCCCGTTGGTTAGGGGGCTTCCTGCATATTTGCACCTGTACCTGTATTATATATTGTGGCCTTTGGCCCCCAGAGGAATACAAGTTGCATGTCAGGGACATGGTATCAGAGCTAGGTTAGCCTCCTTCTTGCAACTTCGCCGCTTCAGCCGCCACCGTCCCTGTCGTCGACGGTCTTGCCGTCGTCGCCGCCGCCGGTTGCCGCCTTGTTCCTGGTCGTTGTTGCCCGTTTTGTTCCCAGATCGGTCTGCACCCGCCGTCATCCGTCTCTAGATCGGTACGATCTCACTTCAGATCGGATCCCGTCGGTCTGACTCGATCTGCTCGCCAGCACAGACTGCTCCACGCGGGTCTTCACGCGCGGCGCTCCCTGACGATCTGCTGCTCCACCTGCCCATCCCCGTCTCCACGCGGGCCGGTACAGCTCTCGCGGGCGGCAGGCTCGAGGCGTGCTGGGCGTTGCTCACGTCCTGCTACCTGCTACCTGCCAACGTCCTGTACAGGTACAGGTGCTTGTGTCTCAGGTACAGGTACAGGTGCTTGTGTCTCCTCCTGCTTCCTGCTCACGTACTGGTACAGGTGCTTGGCCCTGCAGCACTGCTCACGTACTGGGACTCCACGCCCTGCAGCACTGCTCCACGTGGGGGCCTTCTGCTGCTTTACAACTATGCCACACAACCTGCTGCTGTTCCACGCTGCTTGACGACTGCGCCGGATTCCAGCTCGCTCATTGGATCTGCCAGTTGATTTTCGTCGAATCTGACAGTTGGTTTTCGTCTGTTCCAGATTGGATCTAAAAAAAAGAGAGAGATGTCTTCTGCATCGGGCTATGTTGCGATTCCTCGCTGCCCGGTGATCTTCGATGGCACGAATTATCCTGATTTCGCTGCCTTCATGCGCGTTCACATGCGCGGTCTCCGTCTTTGGGGTGTGCTCTCCGGCGAGGTCTCCTGTCCGTCGTGCCCCCTGCTCCTGTGGCTCCTCTTCCACCGACGCCGATTGTTCTTGGTGCTGATGCTTCTCAGGAGGCCAAGGATGCTGCTCAGAGTGCCGATGATAGTGCTATTGCTGCCTATGACCTGAAGTTCAAACAGTACTCTGCTGATCTCGAGACCTATCGCCACGCTCTGACTGCCTACACTCAGTGGGTCGATGAGGATGCTTGTGCTGCTGCTGTTCTCACTTCCAGTGTTCTACCCCAGTATGCTGCTGTCATGAGTCTTCCTACTGTTGCCGCTCAATGGGCACAACTTCGTCAGCGCTATCAGCCATCTGGGGATGCTCTTTACCTGTCTGTGGTTCGCCAGGAGCATGCTCTTCAGCAGGGTGATTCCACTATTGATGAGTTCTACACTCAGAGTGCTGCTATCTGGCGTCAGCTTGATTCTCTCCGTACTGCTGTTTGTGGCACATGCTCGTGTTGCCAGATTGTGCGCTCAGATTTAGAGTTTCACCGCATCTATGAGTTTCTGTCTCGGCTTCACCAGGAGTTTGAGCCCCGGCGTGCTCAGCTGAATGCTCGTGGTCGTGTTCCGCTCTCTGAGGTGTTGTCTGAGCTTCGGGCTGAGGAGACCCGTCTCCGTGGTGCTGGTCTTCTTGCGGTTCCGTCTGTGCTTGCTACTCGTGGTGCTCCTTTGCCGTCTGCTCCCTCGACTCATCCGCGGTCCCCTGTGCCGTCGCCGATACTACCCACTCCTCCAGGTCAGGGTCAGGGTCAGCTTCAGCACCAGCAGCCTCAGGGTCAGAGTCAGCACCAGCAGGCTCGTGGTCAGGGTCGCCGTGGTTCTCTTCGTCACTACTCTTACTGCAACAGGAATGGCCACACTTGGGCCACCTGTTATACACGGGATCCCAGTTTACGTCAGCAGCACCAGGCTCGTGGGCAGTCGGCTCCTTCCGGGTCTTCAGCAGTTGCTCTCTCTGATCAGGACATTATCAGGAGTCTTCGCGGTCTGCTTGCTGCTACAGGCTCTTCTTCGACCGGCACTACTGGTTCTGTGACTGATTCTTCAGGCACTGCGCGACCACCATCTTCTACACAGTCAGGTACGTCCCCGTGGTATCTGGATTCTGGAGCTTCCTTTCATATGACCTCTGAGTCTTCTTTTCTGTCCGCTCTCCATCCTCTCCCTTCTCCTGTCCGTGTTTTCATGGCTGATGGTACCTCTCTTCCTGTTACTAGTCGGGGTACCCTTTCTACTTCTTCTTTTTTTGTTCCTGATATCTCTCATGTCCCTCTTCTTAAGATGAATCTGTTCTCTGCTAGCCAGCTTACTGACTCTGGTTGTCGCGTCATTCTTGATGCTGATTCTTGTGTTGTTCAGGACCGTCGCACACAGGCCCTGGTTGGAGCTGGCCCTCGCAGCCATGATTCTTCGGGGCTTTGGGAGTTAGACTGGCTTCGTGTTCCTTCCGCTGCCACTTCATCTGCCAGTTCTTCTCCGGTCGTCGCCTCTGCTACCAGCTCCTTTCAGCAGTGGCATCATCGTCTTGGTCACCTTTGTGACTCTCGCCTGTCGTCATTAGTTCATCGTGGTCTTCTAGGGTCTGTCTCAGGAGATGGGTCTTTACATTGTCAGGGTTGTAGGTTGGGCAAACAGATTCAGCTTCCCTACCCTACTAGCGCGTTTGTATCTCAGCGACCTTTTGATTTAGTTCATTCCGATGTTTGGGGTCTGGCTCCTTTCGCTTCGAAAGGGGGCCATCGTACTATATTTTATTCATCGATGATTTTTCTAGGTACACTTGGTTGTATTTTATGCGCTCTCGTAGTGAAGTGCTTTCCATATATCAGCGTTTTGCGGCCATGGTCCGCACTCAATATTCTACCCCTATTCGCGTGTTTCGTGTTGATTCTGCTGGTGAGTATATCTCCCAGATGTTGCGTAGTGTTCTTGCTAAGCAGGGCACTCTTGCTCAGTTCTCCTGTCCTGACGCACATGCCCAGAATGGTGTTGCTGAGCGTAAGCATCGCCATCTTCTTGAGACCACTCGTGCCATGATGATTGCTTCTTCCCTTCCTCCGCATTTCTGGGCTGAGGCTGTCGCTACGTCGGCTTACCTCATCAATATTCAGCCTTCTGCTGCTCTGCAGGGTGGTATCCCTCTTGAGCGCCTATCTGGACAGTCTCCAGACTACTCCATGCTTCGCTTGTTTGGTTGTGTTTGCTATGTTCTTCTTGCTCCCCGTGAACGCACCAAACTGACTGCTCAGTCTGTTGAGTGTGTCTTCCTTGGATACAGTGATGAGCATAAGGGCTATCGCTGTTGGGACCCCGTTGGTCGTCGGATGCGTATCTCTCGTGATGTTACCTTTGATGAGACGTGTCCTTTCTATCCTCGTCCCACCGCTGGTACCTACCCGGTGGAAGATATCTCTTTTCTTCTCTTTCCTGACACACCTCCTTCTACTCCTGTTGTGTCTTCTTCAGGATCTCCTCCTCCTGATGTCTCTTCTTCGACACCGTCTGCATCTGCTCCGTCTAGTTCTCCTAGTTCTCCTCGTTCTCCGGAGTCTTCCTCTGCTATACCTTCTTCTTCATCGTCGTCTCCTGAGTCGTCTTCCTCTGATGAGCTTTCCTCTACTCGTCCTGTTCGTCAGCGTCGTGCCCCCAACCGTTACTCTCCCAGTCAGTATGGTCTTTCTGTTGCCTCCGAGCCGACTTCTTATCGGGATGCTGAGCATCATCCTGAATGGTAGCTGGCCATGGCTGAGGAGCTTGCCGCGCTTGAGCGCACTGGCACCTGGGATCTTGTTTCTCCTCCTCCCGGTGTTCGTCCTATCACGTGTAAGTGGGTCTATAAGATTAAGACCCGCTCTGATGGATCTCTTGAGCGCTATAAAGCGCGTCTTGTGGCTCGTGGTTTTCAGCAGGAGCATGGTCGTGACTATGATGAGACCTTTGCTCCTGTGGCTCATATGACCACTGTGCGTACTCTTCTTGATGTTGCTTCTGTTCGTCACTGGTCTGTGTCCCAGCTTGATGTTCAGAACGCCTTTCTCAATGGTGAGTTGCGTGAGGAGGTTTATATGCAGCCTCCTCCTGGGTATTCCGTTCCCGAGGGGATGGTTTGTCATCTTCGACGTTCTCTTTATGGCCTCAAACAGGCCCCTCGTGCCTGGTTTGAGCGCTTTGCTTCTGTAGTGACTGCTGCTGGTTTCTCCCCTAGTGCTCATGATCCAGCGTTGTTTGTTCACACTTCTCCTCGTGGACGCACTCTTCTTCTTCTTTATGTTGATGATATGATCATTACTGGTGATGATTCTGAGTATATCGCCTTTGTTAAGGCTCGTCTTCGTGATCAGTTTCTTATGACTGATCTTGGTCCTCTTCGATACTTTCTTGGGATTGAGGTTTCCTCCACTTCTGATGGCTTTTACATCTCCCAGGAAAAGTATATTCAGGATCTTCTTGCTCGTGCTGCTCTTGGGGATGAGCGCACTGTTGAGACCCCTATGGAGCTTAATGTTAAGCTTCAACCTACTGATGGTGATCCTCTTCGTGATCTGACGCGTTATCGTCATCTTGTTGGGAGCCTTGTTTATCTTGCTGTCACTCGTCCTGACATCTCTTATCTTGTTCATATTCTGAGTCAGTTTGTTTCTGCTCCTATCACTGTTCACTATAGTCATCTTCTCCGTGTTCTTCGTTATCTTCGTGGTACGATCACTCGTCGCCTTTTCTTTTCGTGTTCCAGCTCCCTCCAGCTCCAGTGCTATTCAGATGCTACGTGGGCGAGTGATCCTTCGGATCGTCGTTCACTTTCTGCTTACTGTGTGTTTCTTGGTGGGTCGCTCATTGCTTGGAAGACGAAGAAACAGACAGCGGTTTCCCGTTCGAGTGTCGAGGCTGAGTTGCGTGCTATGGCCTTGTTGACTGCTGAGGTGACCTGGTTACGGTGGTTACTTGCGGATTTTGGGGTCTCTATTACTACTCCCACTCTGGTTTTGTCTGACAGTACAGGTGCTATTAGTGTTGCACGTGATCCAGTCAAGCATGAGCTTACCAAGCATATTGGTGTTGATGCTTTCTATACACGTGCTCAGGTGCAGGCTCAGGTTGTTGCGCTTCAGTATGTGCCTTCAGATTTACAGTTGGCGGATTTCTTTACGAAGGCACAGACCAGAGCACAGCATGATTTCTTACTCTCCAAACTCAGTGTTGTGGATCCACCATGATTTTGAGGGGGGGTGTTAGATGTATATATTTGTATATTGTAGTTTCCCCGTTGGTTAGGGGGCTTCCTGCATATTTGCACCTGTACCTGTATTATATATTGTGGCCTTTGGCCCCCTGAGGAATACAAGTTGCATATTCCTGACAGAAAGTACTTCCACCCATGAAAAAGGTTCACTTATGTGCACAAAAATGTTCACGTATTAGATCACAAAAAAGTGCTGCTAGTTTGTAAAAAATTGTATGGTAGTAAAATATATCTTTAGCTGTCTATGAAAAGTTGTTCATTCCGACAAACTGTTTGCTGTATGGTGAAAATTTTCCTTCGAGCTCCTAGTTTTCATTCCTCCAGAAAAATGTTCCTCTTTTTGAAGAAAAAAGGGCGATGTTAGAATATTTTGCAAAAAATGACTAGCCAAACTTACGTGAATATCTTCTGCCGACTTGAATTTTTGAATAAATGGTACTCTCTCCATTCATAAATATAAGACATTTTAGTTTTATAAAACAAATGTATCTAAACGTCTTTTAGTGTATAGGTTCATAGAGGTTCGGAGTGAACATATACACTAAAAGACGTCTAGACTCTAGATACATTCATTTTATAAAGCTAAAATATCTTATATTTCTAAACTAAGGGAGTACATATATGGGACTGGAATAAAATTGAAGGGATTGGTAGAAGAAGATTTATTCAACACTTCACATATGTTTGTAGTGGTAAATAATAAGTAATGGATGAACTAGCATGTGAACAGGAGAAAAAAAAGGAAGGAAATTAAACAAAACTAATAAATGACTCAAAAAATATTTGAAAGGAAATAAAAAGATACGAAATAGATTAAGAAGGTACCGAGGAAAATAAATATGAAAGCAAGAAAACAAAAAGAATGAACAAGAAAGAAACCCAGTGTTCAAACCTATAACATCAACAGTTGGCGCAAATATTTATCCCCAAAAATTAGATAGTTGACACTATCTTACATTCTCGGTGGAGAAGACTCAGGGAAAGTCCTAATTAACACCAAGTATCCACTCAACAAGACCCACATATACCTCCTTTATCTAGAACACCAAGTCCATGTCCAATCACTAGAGATTATATATTCACATGAAGTAGGCAATCTCTAAGCCATGGCAAACTAAATAATGCCTCCCTCACAAGATCGACCTCCCTCACAATCACCTCAAAGGTGATCATCCTCCAAAATGTAACAACGGACAATATCTCTACAACTAGTGTAGCAGTTTTGAATTTTTAAATCATAAGGCTGTGAAGAAATTTCAACCGTTGATGAGAGTCAATCCTATGGTCCAAGAAAAAGAAATTTGCGTTTACAATGTGTTGGATTATTAGGCATAATTTCCACGATTAATTCCAGAATATAAATCATGACAAAACCAGCTACTAGCTCATGTAACTCGAACATACTAGATATACTAAACAACAGGATGATCGAAAACAAACAGTAGCTTAACATGTACTCGCAGAACATGATGAATAACCAAACAGGATCACGTAGTACGTACCGTTCGGTTGTCGTAGTAGAAACTTTGGGGAAGAGTGATCGCAGCAGATGCCGACGAAGACGGCGGTAGGCAGGACCGCCTGACTTGGATGGAAGACGACCCGTGATGGAGAACTCGAGCAGTCGCGCGAAGCGCTTCCCAAAAACCTTATTCGCCCTCTCCCGTACAGGATCGCAAAGGCGAGTGGTTCCGGAGACCTGCTCTCCCGTCCGCCGGTGCACGCCGGCAAGCGAGATGGAGTAGACTACGGTGACGGCGCAAGTAGAGAGGATGACAAAACCCTAGATTGGTTTTCGGTCGGGTTGTGGCGGTAGCCGCGCAGGACTTTATATAGAGCGGCTCAAGAAACCCTAACGGAGGCGAACGCGCGTCGTGACGAGGCGAGGCGAGGCGAGGCGTGCGTGCGTGCTTGCGAGCGGCGGCGTCGTCGGAGGAGGAGCGCGCGTGTGTATCTCTCTTATTGACAATCACTTACAAAGTGGTGCAACACTCCACCTTATAAGGTGGTGCAACTCTCTTCCAACTTTCCATGTGGGACTAAACTTTAGCTCCCACTCCACTCCCATGTGAGCTGCCACAAACATGGGCCCAAACACATATGGGCTGCCACAAATTTGGGCTTTGAGATTTAGGGAAAATCTGAAATACACATGGGCCTAAATGGATTAGCCCCATTATTTCTAACAATCCCCCACCAGATCTCAAATGCCCATTTGAAGATTTGCCAATCCTTACTACTTGTTTATATACCAGTGTTTCAGCAGAGACTGTTAAGTTGAACTTCTGCCTAGAATCTTGAACTACGTCTATCAACAACTTGAAAAATGGACGAACCTTGAATTACAAGTTTGGTGCCAATAGATTTCGCTCAAAATCATAACTAGTACTTGGCTGTCAGTAGCCTACCCCGCGGGTTGGAGCATATGCATCATACTCCATGGTCTCTTCATGAGTTTACTAGAGATCACCCAAATCTCATAGACCGCGACGTTTACAGTTGAGCTCATATAGGTGTGTTCTTTCAAGAATGCCCTATAGGACGGTATCTTTGCTAATTAAAGCCAACAGAAACACATTAAGGCATGTTGCCAACCTGCCTTACAGATTATGAGAGTCATGCATCTTCACATAGAGAGGGTTACAAAATACTCTTCTCAGTCAAACCACTAGCTTGTTCTTCCCAGATCCTAATTCACGGGATCTCCGATCACATAGGTTGGGTTACCACTAAGGTGTGACATCCATGGGTCTCAACCCCATCTCCCTCGATGCACTTTCTATCACATTTCGTGAAAGTCCCTTTGTAAAGGGATCTGCCAGGTTTTTGTCTGTTTGAATATACGTAACAGTTATTACTCCGGAGTTTCTCAATTTTCTGACAGATTTCAAACGTCTCTTCACGTGTCTTGATGACTTCGCGTTATCCTTAGAATTGTTCACTTTGACAATAACAGTTTGGTTGTCACAATTCAAAAGGATTGCCGGCACAGGTTTCTCAACCACAGGCAAGTCCATCAAAAGCTCACGCAGCCATTCTGACTCAACAGTGGTTGTGTCTAAAGCAGTAAGTTCTGCTTCCATAGTTTACCTCGTCAATATGTTTGTCTACGAGATCTCCATGACACTGCGCCACCTCCAAGGGTAAACACATACCCGCTCGTGGCGTAGAGTTCATCAACGTCAGAGATCCAATTCGAATCACTATATCCTTCAAGCACAGCAGGATTCCCTCTACCGTTATCTCCTCTACCGTTATCTCCCCACAACAAAGCCTCCCCCCACCGAATCTCCTCTACCGTTATCTGCTGCCCATCCATCCTCGCCGCCATGGCGTCCCTGATGAGCCTAGCCTTCCTCTCGATCTCCGTCGCCTACTCCATCAGCCTCCCCATCTCAAAGCCCAGCCTCGTGTACTCCTCCTCCACTCATGTCATGTCGGCGTCGATCCGACCATGCATCTACGCCTGCCCTTCACCGAGCGCCGCCTGCGCTGCTCGGCGATCGCCCTCTAATGTTGTTGGATGCCAACGTCATGTGCTCTGTCTGGGTCTGAGACACGATCGAGGACATGGAGCCATGGAGGTTTGTCGACTCTTGAATTATCTGGTCCGATCTCTCCTTGATCGTCGACAGCTTCTCGCTCGCCATCGTGGCTAACCGAGACAGGTCATCCACCAGCCTCTCTGTGCTCTGCTTGAAAGCCTCCGCCCTGATGGAGAACACACGCACAATTCAATTACAAATCAATCAAGAAGAACTCACGTGAGTATGAAGAAGGTGATGAAGGGCGTATTGCACATGGTGGCAGAGGATGTTGGTCTGGAGGAATAACTCGAGAAAGACCTTGTCCCGGACGTCCTCCAGGAAGCAGCCACCGAGGCACCACCAATGAAAAAATAGCGCGCTATTTATACATATACATATAGTAGTCAGACGCTACGTTATGTATAAAATACTCGCTATGACGCTATTTATGTTTTAGCGGCGCTAAAAGACGCTAAACATGCTATACGTTATACTGTTATAGCAACACTACAAAATCTTAAAATTATCGGCAGTCCATCTAGCCCATTAGGGTCACATCACTCAACAAACCTACTAAACTAACTCCCAGCCCCACGTCGCATCCTATTCCCCACCAAGCGGTGGTGGCGGTTGCAGGCTCATCCATATCCTCCATCTCCTCCAGCTCCGACGGGCCGGCCGCCATCCAACATATCCCTGATAAAAAGGAGTGCAGCTAGCAACGAGCTGAAATCCTTAGTAAACAGACTATACTTATCAAAAAAAATATTTTTTTCCAAAACGCTATTTTGAAAAATAGCACGCTATTAGTATATTATAACTTGCGTAGCTTCTGGAGAGAGGCGACGCTAAAATAAATGGCGCGCTATTTTTTCCCTTAGGCACCACACGCCAACCTCGGCTGTCGCTCCTTGTTGGCAATGATGTTGGCGCAGCCAGCGATGAGGCGGCAGTACGCCTCGCTCTAGCAGGTGCCAGTTGATGGATTATTAGGCATAATTTCCACGATTAATTCTAGAATATAAATCATTACAACAGAAGTTACAATCACGTGAACCTTTAACATACTAGATGTATTGATCAACATGAACAGTAGCAGATTATACGTACTAACAGCCATAGTAAAACAACAGATCTGATAACGGTGTACGTACTGATCGGTTGTCGATTGTAACAACCCTAGTTATTAATAGTAATTAGGAAATGTTTGTGCATTCATGAGCATCATTATCATTGCTAAAGAAAATCTCATTAAAGAAAAGGTTCTTAAATCCTAAACCCTAGCTTCCCCTCTCTATTTGAAACACATTCAAAATGGTTTTAAATGTTTTGAAAGTACAAAGGTATGGAGCCCAAACAGTAACCAGGGCCCCTCAAGTATTTTTAAAATGTTTGCAAAGCTCTTGTACTTTGGAAATGTTCAAAACAGGTTTGTATTTGAAAAATATATAAAGAAAAGTGAGAAAATAGGAATAGAAAATATAAAAAATATATCTCTCCCTCTCTCCCTGGGCCAAGCCCATCTTTCTTCCTCACTCTCTGCCGCTCGCGTGCAACCAACCGCAGCCAAGCAGCAGCCAGTGGGCCGCAGCCCAATTTCCTTCCTCTTCCCTGCAACCTTCGCTGCAGCCCACCTCGGCCCAGGCCGGCCCGTACCCTTTCGCCGTTTTTCTCCTTTCTTCTTCCTTCCGACGACGCAAGCAGCTGCCTGGCGCGCCGTCGGCCGTCGGTCGTCGCCGGGCACACCAAGATCCCCGCTGCCGCCTCTGGAGAGGATAAGACCCCGCTGAGCCGTGCCCCTCTTCTCCTTCCCCTCTCACTCTTCCCCGTGCCCTCTCCCTCGCTCTCTCGCGCGCACCCGAACCCTAGCCGGCCAGACGCCGTTCGCCGCCGTCGGTTGACGCCTCCCCGAGCCTCGTCGAGCACGCCACGAGCTTTGCCTCTTCGTCCTCTACCTCCCCAGCAACGGAATCGAGTCGAGGAGCCTCCAATCGCCCGCTTCGCCTCCGTCTTTTCCGATCCCGACGCTCGCCGTCGTCGACATAGCCGACGCTACCGACCTCCTCCGGCCCCGCCGTCTCCTCTGTTAGTTTCATGGTGAGATTCCGAGTCTCCATGTACCTTCCGTGCTTCCTGGCTTGGCCTGTAGCGCTTCCACGCCGCGCGCCGCCGCTCTCCGCCGTCGGGCACCGTCGAAACTACGCCTCCGGCGACCTTCCGCTAGTGGTGTCGCCCATATTCGGTCCAGCGCGAAGCGCTGGTTCGAACGCAGGCACTCGCGCTTCCCCGCTTGCCCCCTAACCCCGTCCCCACTGTCTCCAGTGCGTGCTTCCCCCGGCGAGCCGACGTGGCGCCCGTGTGGCGTCCACGTGGTGCTGAGGTGGTTTTGGCCCACCCGTCAGTGGCAGTGGGTAGCCCCTGTCGTGGTGAGAATTAACCAAACCGCCCCCTGTCCCACTTGCGTGTGTGGCTTGCCTATGTGGCCTCTGGCCCACATGTCAGCCACAGTGGCTAGCCAGCCCTCGGTGTAAAAAGTAATTCCAGACTTATTCAAATTAAGAAAAAGTTTAATAATTTCAGAAATTGTTTGAATATTGTAAATTCAATAACTTATTATTTATAAGTCAGAAAAATATGAATAATATACCAAAATGTTCAGAAAAATGAACTCTATATATTTAAGCTATAATCATGCATTAATAATCAACTTACATGACAAGTTTAATTATATAAGAAAATGCACCCTCCCATATGAATTCGGGGTTTCTCCGAATTAAGGTTTATACCCCTCGGACCCCGATTAAAATGACCAAGCATGTTTAGGGTTTCAATTTCAATAACTTTTAACTTGTCATATCATCATCCTTGTGTCGTAGGGTCACTGATGTGTTACCGATTCTTCACTGGATATTCTCGAGCTCAAGGTTAAGCTTATTTCAGACGGAGGTCTGGGATTTGTTTAGCCTTGATCCCGGGTGTCACGGGATTTGGTATCAGAGCAGTACCGACTGTAGGAAACCCTTTCTATTGATCGATGTTGATTCTAGTGCTTGTGAAAACTATTTTCAAAGATGAAAATTATGTGCGAAAACTCTGGTATGCTTCTTTTTCTCCTTATCTAGTTTCGCTCTAACTCTGGGTTATCTTACCTTGTGTTGATTTTGGAAAAGTTTTGCTACCTCGTCTAGTCTTTCAAAAATTTAGGTGCCTCTTCAGGCATGTCGGTTCTCAACCAGTTGACCTAGTGTTGAGTTCTCTAGAGTCAGTTGTGTGTGTTTCTTGATCCCCTTGTTCTGTTTCTTCTGAGAGATTCCTTTCTATCATAATCTCTCTATTTTATGGGTCCACAACATCATGTTGATGGTTCCAAAGTGTTCTGTTCTAGGCTTCGAGGTATCCTCTCACTTCGTGTGCCTTCTTTTAATTTGTTCGGGTACTTCAGAAGTTGTTTCTTCTCTTGGAAGCTACCTTGTGATTGCTATCTTGTGGTACCCTCTATGCTACTAAGATAGTAGTTACTCTTTTCTCTGGGTTTTAACCCTTGGACTTGAACCTAAGATCCCCGATTGTGCTGGATTCCGGTGTTGTGAATCTTGTACATGAACCTGACCTTTAACCCAAGATCCATTTTGTTGACCCCTGGCGTTAATGTTCATACATTACCTCAGGATGGCTAATACCTTCTAGTATAGCCTTCAAGCTTGTGGATATTGTCGCTATTGAACAAGTGACGATAAAGGACTTCCCCTGCCACATGTTATGGCAGCTGTTCTTTAATGGAACCAAATAGATCACGACATGAGTACTCCTCGAGAGTCTCGCATCTATACTCGTGACTCTGCCACACCTCCCTTTTCTATGCAATGGTCTTCGGAAGATTGTTGACTTATGCATCCACATCTCGGGATCCTATCCTGAGCAAGTTTATTACCCTTGTTGTTTTCTGACCTTTGTCTACCAGTTGGTAGCCAAGTAGTAATGTGCGTTGGTATCTTCCGATGCAAGGTACACTTGTGGTTCGTCATGACAAACCAGTTCGGGATGTCAGGAGAAACAAACTCCAGTACCTCGTCATATCTAGGACCAGGTCAAAGTGTTCTAATCCGCAGATCAAGAGGCATTGATTAGATTCTATCTGTTCCACCTTAAAGTGTCACACTCTTTTATACTAAGAGGTTGTGCTGAGTTTCAGGACCCTTAATGAAGTGGTACTTTTACACATATTCACCCACCCCCGCTCGAGCTTTCGCGCTCATGAATGATGCGTGCGCCTAATAATGTGGCCATTCGAGATTCCTAGCAATTTATATTGCTTTGAACTCAAAGGACATTTGTATCATTCTTATCGTGATGGTTAACCCTATCACTAAGCAAAGTTTGATCGTGTTACCAAGTCTGATATTCTGGTACACCGTCTTCAGTCAAAGAGTTAGACTCATGCCGAAGCTCTGAGACTATGTCATCTTGCCTCACCAAGCAAGTTTCCCTCTTGAACTAAGTGACACATCGGTGGTCCGTGATATTCTAGATGTCTACTAGAAGTATCGCCATGTTGCCACATGACCGTGTTGTCAAGTTCTTGAGAAAGCAAGTTCTCTGAACTGCTCTTTTATCCAAGGATTCATACTAGATACCCCTGAACAAGTTGGCTGAGCTTAAACAACAACTTGGAGAGTTGTAAGACAAAAGTTCCGTCCAACTCGGTTCCTTTTTAAAGGGATATCTAGTTGTGTTCGTGTTGAAGCAAGATAGTAACTCCTCTATGGATATGTTATCTTTCCTGCCTTTGATTTGATTTGGGCTATCGTCAAATCAAACTCAGTTCCAAGGAATATCTGGTGGTGTATTTATTTGTGATGTCTCACCTAAGTGCATCTTCTTGTCCACTGGTCTGACCAATGTCTATGCCTTGTTTATACAACATGTGAATCCACCATAATGGAGTGTATAGATAAGTTTGTTATTGAGCCCATCGATGACATCCTTATCTTCTCCATGTTATATTAGATTCATATGGAACATTTGGCATTAATGTTGGAAACTTTTGAGAACCATCTTCGTGCCATTTCGAAGTATGTGATCTGGATGTTAGAAGTAAACCTCTCTAGTTCACGCGCAAATGTTGAAAGACGTCGTTGTGGATTCGAGTAGAGTTGTCTTTGTTCCCTCAGAAATCATTTCAAATTAGCATGTGCGAAGAATTCTTGATATGGTAGGATGATACCTTCACATCTCGAGAATATACTCCAAGCATCTTAAGCCACTGACTGATTTGTCACGGAAGATAAGAAGTCCAACAGAACTTCGATATCCTCCTAAATGGTTTCCAACAAGGATTCAGTTGTGTTTCATTGGAAACAATTCATGTAGATGCAGTTATCTTTTGATAACTTGCTAATACATGTGTTTCGCAATCTAGCTCGTCTTTTGGAGCTTGAAACTGTGTCCATGTCTTGAGAATCTAGTGGCTTTACCTCTGTGGTAACTGTTGCAAATATTCTATTCGGACATGCTGAGTCTGAAGTATCTCTCCAAGGGTTGACGTAGGTCTCTCTGTACATCTGGCAAGATTGATGTAATGGTTGAAACACTTAGCCGGAAAGACCTTTTTCATATTCTCTTGAATCATCAGTAACAACCACTCTTCATGAGGCATCTTCTATGAATTACTACCTAAATGCCCGTGCGTTGCTACGGTATAATTAGACGAATATGTAAAAACAAATATAAAGTTGACATTGAGGTTTATGGTTGATTGAAATTGTTAGCCACAAGCTCTAAATATGCGCCACCTCCTCGCACGTCTGTTGTACAAACCTAGAAACATATACGTTGTTGAAAAGATATTATACTTCCTCGGTCAACAAATAACTGACTTATATTTGTCTAGATTCGAATGTATTTAGACGCATCAACAACAAGCAAGAGGAAACTTATGCATGCACCAATTTGTCCCATGATTGTAGCTAAAGACAGCAATGTAATTTAGACCACGTCAAGATTTTTTGGTAGCATAACAGAGGGTATTACACACACATATGGGGTACACATGTTTTGAGAACCACAACTCTGCCTCCACAAGTGGGGTGTTAAAAATGGAGCAGTATGTTGTGCAGGAAGTAGCACCCAGTTTATTCCATTTTACACATATATGCATTTTTCTTGAAAATAACTGTTAGTATGAACAGGTCAGTAAACTTAGTTTAAAGACGAATGTGCCCGCTTTGTCTCAAGCTTGCCAACTAAACAAAAATAGTAGGGTAACCTATGAGACACCACTCTTCTGAATATTTAGATGTCCTGTAGGGATGGGCTCCTACGCTGCACCTTGCGCCCTGGTGTGCGCTAGAGTGCGCCCTTCCGGCCAGTCGTCCTCATCTTGAAATTAGTTACGTATAGTAAAAGAATTTGTAACTACAGGGGTAGGAGACTACATGTGTGGTTACCACTCAGAGAGATATAATCTTCACACGAGACATGCTTAACACATAGCAGAACGAGGGCATTCACACTCGCACCAGATTGTTAGTCAGACTCGGGGGAAGATGCACGCCAAAAGTCCCACTACCTCAATACTCCTCGTTCTGCAAGCCTACTTCTGAGACCCCATCGAGAGCACATACCTGCTCGACGGCGGCGGCTTGTAGCAGATGAGCTCGTGCTGCCTTCGGCCCCATCTCAGCCTTTTATACGCGGGGTGAGTCAGCCAGCACACGCGGGTGTCTCCTCGACAACGGATCTTCTCAGACTCCATACTACTCCGCCTCCATACTCATCGCCGTAGCCGACGGTGGCCTCTCTGCTTCGCTTCCAACCTCCATTTGCTCCACGGCGCTCCTCAATATCCATCAAGGGCAGTTGCAACGAGGCCGACAAGCGCGGTGACGAGGGCCCTCGAAAAAGGCGGCGGCCGTAGATCGGGGAGGCACAGGGTACCAGCCGGCGGCGCTTGGTCGGTCGGTGGGGATCGGGTCAAGGCCCGAGGGGCTCCGTAGCGATGCGGTCCTCGATGGCGACGGGAGCCGGCATCGTTGGAGCCCACGGCGAGCTGTCGTTGCAGGGTCGGGATCGAGCAGTGTGGCGATGCGACGGCGATTGGAGGCGATCAGGAGCGCGTGAAGGCATGTCCCGGCCGCCTGAGCTCACGAGCCTCGTCCCGGTGGCAGTTGCACTCGGCGGTGCAGAAGGACGAAGGGCAGGGGAGGAGGCAGGGCTGCAGGGGGAGAGGATATGGCAGACTTTTCTCGAGCGAACCGTCCAATTTGACTTAGGCGGTGGCACTGGACTTAATTTCTCTAAACTTATAGGGGTAAAACGGTCTTTTAAAGGCAGACGGAAAATTTCTTGATACGACGAACGGTCCGAATCTTTTTAATAATATAGATTATAGGAGTTGTGCTTATGGTTACCTTTGTATTCGAAGTCCGACCTTTATTTGATGACTGGTTAAAGGCTTGTCAGTAGCCTGATATCGGTGTTTTGAAACATCAAGGAGAACATTTAAAGTAGTGTTGCTAAATGTCTCTTGGTCGATTCTCCAGACCCATTTACGTTGGCAAGCGTTTTGTTATGCCAAGTAGTTGAAGTCTGAGAAAGAAGTTTCTTTCTTCTCGTGTCATCAGGAATTTTCTAAACTATTCATCTTGGTAGTATAAAGTAATATCAAGATCTTTGGCAAAGATTTTGATTGTCCTGGATGAATAAAGTGTTTCCTTCCCGTTTCCTTAAACATGTTCGAAGAGCAACCATGATTTTGGTAATCAATAGTTTCTCTTGTTACATGTTCCTTGTGACTCTTACGAGTCCTCTCCACCAAAAAAAACTTTCTGTCTTGGCCTTCTGTTGAACAAAAGAGTGACCCTTCTGTGTCAAAAGTAGTTCAACAGCTTGGTTTTGTTGGTATCTATCTCTTCCACCTGTAAAGCTCTACTCAAGTTGTCTAGTAGAGGTTACCTATCGAAGTCCGCGGTCATGATCTTTCTGTTGGAAGTTTCCTTCCTTCAGAAGTCAAACTCCTCAGCAAGTTCCATGGTCTCAATCCTTATGAAGACCAGCTATATGTCACCTTGCAAACCATCTCCTTTTGGTTCCTCCTTTACCTTGACGTGTTTCATGTTGTCAGCTCTAGAGATGTCCGCGAAACATCTATCCATGAGTTAATCATGAGATACTCATTTTGTGGTTCTGTGTCATTCCCTCTCTTCCTTAGTGTGAGCAGCCACCTCGAAGATTATGAAGTGCTTCGTCCAACTGCCATGGTGGCATGGATCAACCTGTTCTAGAAGATCGTTGAAGTTTAGTGTGACCCTGTTCCTTCTATCTTCCGGTCGAGATTCTTTTAAGGGGGTAGAATTGTAACAACCCTAGTTATTAATAGTAATTAGGAAATGTTTGTGCATTCATGAGCATCATTATCATTGCTAAAGAAAATCTCATTAAAGAAAAGGTTCTTAAATCCTAAACCCTAGCTTCCCCTCTCTATTTGAAAGACATTCAAAATGGTTTTAAATGTTTTGAAAGTACAAAGGTATGGAGCCCAAAGAGTAACCAGGGCCCCTCAAGTATTTTTGAAATGTTTGCAAAGCTCTTGTACTTTGGAAATGTTCAAAACAGTTTTGTATTTGAAAAATATAAAGAGAAAAGTGAGAAAACAGGAATAGAAAATATAAAAAAAATACCTCTCCCTCTCTCCCTGAGCCGAGCCCATCTCTCTTCCTCATTCTCTGCCGCTCGCGTGCAACCAACTGCAGCCAAACAACAGCCAGTGGGCCGCAGCCCAATTTCCTTCCTCTTCCCTGCAACCTTCGCTGCCGCCCACCTCGGCCCAAGCCGGCCCAAACCCCTTCATCGTTTTTCTCCTTTCTTCTTCCTTCCGACGACGCAAACAGCTGCCTGGCACGCCGCCGGCCATCGATCGTCGCCGGGCATGCCAAGATCCCCGCTGCCGCCTCTAGAGAGGATAAGACCCCGCTGAGCCGTGCCCCTCTTCTCCTTCCCCTCTCACTCTTCCCCGTGCCCTCTCCCTCGCTCTCTCGCGTGGACCCGAACCCTAGCCGGCCAGACGTCGTTCGCCGCTGTCGGTTGACGCCTCCCCGAGCCTCGTCGAGCATGCCACGAGCTTCGCCTCTTCGTCCTCTACCTCCCCACCAACGAAATCGAGTCGAGGAGCCTCCAATCGCCCTCTTCGCCTCCGTCTTCTCCGAGCCCGACGCTCGCTATTATCGACATTGCCGACGCTACCGACCTCCTCCGGCCCCGCCGTCTCCTCTGTTAGTTTCATGGTGAGATTCCGAGTCTCCCTGTACCTTCCGTGCTTCCTGGCTTGGCCTGTAGCGCTTCCACGCCGCGCGCCGCCGCTCGCCAACGTCGGGCACCGTCGAAACTATGCCTCCGGCGACCTTCCGCTAGTGGTGTCGCCCATATTCGGTCCAGCGCGAAGCGCTGGTTCGAACGCAGGCACTCGCGCTTCCCCGCTCTCCCCCTAACCCCGTCCCCACCGCCGCCAGTGCGTGCTTCCCCCGGCGAGCCGACGTGGAGCCCGTGTGGCTTCCACGTGGTGTTGTGTGGCTTCACGTGGCGCTGAGGTGGTTTTGGCCCACCCGTCAGTGGCAGTGGGTAGCCCCTGTCATGGTGAGAATTAGCCAAACCGCCCCCTGTCCCACTTGCGTGTGTGGCTTGCCTATGTGGCCTCTGGCCCACATGCAGCCATAGTGGCTAGCCAGCCCTCGGTGTAAAAAGTAACTCCAGACTTATTCAAATTAAGAAAAAGTTTATTTCAGAAATTGTTTGAATATTGTAAATTCAATAACTTATTATTTATAAGTCAGAAAAATATGAATAATATACCAAAATGTTCAAAAAATGAACTCTATATATTTAAGCTATAATAATGCATTAATAATCAACTTACATGACAAGTTTAATTAGATAAGCAAATGCACCCTCCCATATGCATTCGGGGTTTCTCCGAATTAGGGTTTATACCCCTCGGACCCCGATTAAAATGACCAAGCATGTTTAGGGTTTCAATTTCAATAACTTTTAACTTGTCATATCATCATCCTTGCTTGAGCATTGCATCGATGCCATGTGTTGATTGTTTCCTTCCTTTCCGGTGTTTGGTTCTTCTCCGGTAGAATACGATATCGGAATCGAGATCGAGACCAAGACTGAAGATCAAGATCAAGATCATCGAAGTTCACCGACGAACAATGCCAACAAGATGAACCCTGGAGAGCTATATCCTTGTGGTTGTCGAACAAGTTAAGATGATGAATCCGAAGATCTGTATCGGGTATCAATAGGCAAAGGCAAGCGAAACCCCACACATGATATAATCCTATGCTTTCAAGCATTCTAAATTCTTGCCATGTGCATACGATTCTAAAGTCTTTTATCGATAGATAGAGTAATCCTATCTGATGCATGTTTCCTTTGAACCTATATCCCCGGATCCACTGCTCCTAGCATAACTAGGGTTTGGCTTTGTGATCGCTGCTAGAGCTACTTTATCTGTTGTGCTTAGCCATGCTTAGTTGTTCCGTTGATTCACTTGGTGGATGGTTCCGAGCTTCGAATGAACCTAGTTGGATAGGATAACGTGGTATGATAGGCGAGGTGAAGTAAACATGCTAAGGCTTGTATGGGAGGCCACGAGGGTTGTGGTTTTTTGCAGTCCCATACTTGCCACCCTTAGGACCCGAGGTTCTTGCCTCTTGAACCAAGACGAGCATACAACCACACGGGGGTTCATGGGGACCCCCTTGACCCCAACTTGCCTAGTCTGATCCATGAGTCCGTAGTTTGAAGATTTATTCGGCACCCGTATGGAAAAAAGTTTTGGAAAATGGTGCAAGCATATAGGACGTGGCCGGGTGAAGGATGCTCGGCATTGAACTGGATCCCGGTACACAGAGTCGAGGACCGCCTGGGAGTATGGCCAACTACCGCAGCCGGGAGCCCTTCTGGTGACTCATGGATTAGGCAAAAGTAAGGGAAAGGTTTCGGTCGATCACCCTCTGTCAGCACACCAAGGAAGTGTGTCATGTGACGCTAAGAGTCGGTCGGCACGTGTGGGTAAAGTTGTACACCCCTGCAGGGTATTAATCTTTTCGAAAAGTCGTGTCCACAGTTATGGAAGACTTGGGAATGGACGTGGGATCATAGAGAACTTGAATCTAATCATAAAACTTGGCAAGATAAAGTGTGCTTAAGGATGCTTCCTCTTGGGTACGAGGGGGTGATCCTCGATGAGGTTCGATGATGACTTGGTGGATATCAAAATATGATGATCAATACCTTGAAGATGTCGCTTTCTTATCCCCTTTTAAAACACTCTGATTAGACGAGCTTCTTCTCCCTCTTGTTTTACAAAACAAAGATGGCTTTATGCAAAACAACTCCACCAGCCATAAGTCTTGCGGAGTACATCCTGTACTCACCCTTGCTTCGTTGATATTTTTTCAGCAGAGTAAGTGTTACCGTGGAAGATGAATTCTTTACAGCATCGACATCGATGAGTAGTTTGGAGTTCTCGGCTGGCAGCCTGGAATCTATGGAATGGGACGTCATCGTTATGCTTCAGGCCTCTTACGCCATTTGTTAAGTTTTCTATACTTAATAGCATAATTTGCCTTCCGTTGTTTGATGTTTGTGGTCTGTGACCTCTGCTTGTAATATTTTGGTCCTTCGCTCAGATATGGGCTTGCTGTAATAGTTTTTTTTGTGTCGTAGGGTCACTGATGTGTTACCGATTCTTCACTGGATATTTTCGAGCTCAAGGTTAAGCTTATTTCATACGGAGGTCTGGGATTTGTTTAGCCTTGATCCCCAGGTGTCACATCAATGTAGTCGCCGTTAGTGCAGTAGCTTGTCGAAGAAGTCGACGTTGAAGACGACATGCACGAGGTTCGGCTTGACGACCGGGAAGACGCGCCGTGATGATGAACTTGAGCAGTCGCGCGAAGCGATTCCCAAAAACCTTATTCGCCCTCTTCCGTACAGGATCGCAAAGGCGAGTGGTTTCGTAGACCTGCTCTCCCGACCGCTGGTGCACGCCGGCAGGCGGGATGGAGTAGACTACGGTGGCGGCGCAAGCAGAGAGGATGGCAAAACCCTAGATTAGTTTGGTGTCATACGTTGTGGAAGCCGCACAGGCGTTTATATAGAGCGGCTAGGAAATCCGATACAGGACACGAAGTGGAGCAAGCCCATGTCGCGCACGTTCGGGTCGGTTAGAGATAGCCCACGATCCGGGAGCGACCCGAATCCGCTAACTGTTGACACGTCTGTCTAACCGCACACATTTTTCTGAGCAGCAAAATAAAGCTCGGCTCGGCGAGATTCCCGCAACCCGCAACCCGTAACCCACGACGCTCGCGCGTCGTGATGAGACGAGGCGAGCGTGCGTGCGAGCGGCGGCGGCGGCAGAGGAGCGTGCGTGTAGATCTCTTGTTGTCACTGACTTACAAAATGGTGCAACACTCCACCTTATAAGGTGGTGCAACTCTCCTTCAACTTCCCATGTGGGACTAAACTTTAGCTCCCACAGCTCGTCACACACATGTGAGCTGCCACCAATTTGGTCCAAATCACATATGGTCTTCCACATACATGGGCTTTGAGATTTAGGAAAAATCTAAAATCACACATGGGTCTAATGATTTAGCCCATTATTTCTAACAATCCCCCACCAGATCTCAAATGCCCATTTGAAGATTTGCCAATCCTCGCTACTTGTTTATATACCAGTGTTTCAGCAGAGACTGTTAAGTTGAACTTCCACCTAGAATCTTGAACTACATCTATCAACAACTTAAACAATGGACGAACCTTGAATTACAAGTTTGGTGCCAATAGATTTCGCTCAAAATCATAACTAGTACCTGGCTGCCAGTAGCCTACCCCGCGGGTTGGATCATATGCGTCATACTCCCTGGTCTCTTCATGAGTTTACTAAAGATCACTCAAGTCTCATAGACCGCGACGTTTACAGTCGAGCTCATATAGGTGTGTTCTTTCAAGAATGCCCTATAGGACAGCATCTTTGCTAGTTAAAGCCAATAGAAACACATTAAGTCGCGTTGCCAACCTGCCTTACAGATTATGAGAGTTATGCATCTTTACATAGAAAGGGTTACCAACTACTCTCCTCAGTCAAACCACTAGCTTGTTCTTCCCAGGTCCTAATTCATGGGATCTCCGATCACATAGGTTGGGTTACCACTAGGTGTGACATCCATGGGTCTCAACCCCATCTCCCTTGATGCACTTTCTATCACATTTCGTGAAAGTCCCTTTGTAAAGGGATCTGCCAGGTTTTTGTCTGTTTGAATATACGTAACAGTTATTACTCCGGAGTTTCTCAATTTCCTGACAGATTTCAAACGTCTCTTCACGTGTCTTGATGACTTCGCGTTATCCTTAGAATTGTTCACTTTGACAATAACAGTTTGGTTGTCACAATTCAAAAGGATTGCCGGCACAGGTTTCTCAACCACAGGCAAGTCCATCAAGAGCTCACGCAGCCATTCTGACTCAACAGTGGCTGTGTCTAACGTAAGCTCTGCTTCCATAGTTGACCTCGTCAATATGGTTTGTCTACGGGATCTCCATGACACCGCACCACCTCCAAGGGTAAACACATACCCGCTCGTGGCGTAGAGTTCATCAACATCAGAGATATAGTTCGAATCACTATATCCTTCAAGCACAGCAGGGTGCCCTGAATAGTGAATCCCATAGCTCATTATACCACATAGATAGCGCATGACCCTTTCAAGTGCATGCCAATGATCAATACCCAGGTTAGACATGAACATACTCAACTTGCTCATAGCAAGAGATATCAGGTCTTGTAGCGCTTGCTAAGTACATGAGAGAACCAACAACTTATGAATATTTCAGCTGATCTGTTGGTTCCTTCTTATTCTTTCGTAATGTCAAACTGGGATCATAAGGTGTTGGAGAAGTCTTGCCATCAGTAAAGCCAAATCGGCTCAAGACCTTCTCAACATAATGAGATTGCGTTAAAGTAATCTCATCCTCTTTCTTAAGAAGCTTGATGTTCAGAATCACATCAGCCTCTCCCAGATCTTTCATATCAAAACTCTTTGACAGGAAAGACTTGACTTCATTTATCACTTTCATGTTTGTACCAAAGATCAGAATGTCATCCAGGTACAAACATAATATAACGCTATCGCCCCCACCATGGTGATAGTAAACACACCTATCAGCCTCTTTAGTGACAAAGCTAGCAGAAAGTAGAGTTCTGTCAAACTTCTCATGCCATTGCTTAGGTGCTTGTTTCAGGCCATATAAAATTTTTAATAACTTACACACCTTTGTTTCTTCACCTTTTACCACAAACCCATCCGGATGATCCATATAGATCTCCTCTTCCAACTCTCCATTAAGGAAAGTTGTCTTCACGTCCATTTGATGAACGAGAAGGCCATAAGAGGCAGCCAGGGACAGTAGTACTCGAATGGTGGTCAGTCTAGCGACAGGTGAATATGTGTCAAAGTAATTTTCGCCTTCTTTCTGTGTGTAGCCCTTAGCTACAAGCCACGCCTTGTACTTCTCAATAGTACCATCAGGCCTTAGCTTCTTCTTAAACACCCACTTACAGCCCACTGGTTTGCAACCATAGGTTCGTTCTGATAATTTACAAGTTTCATTAGAAAGAATCGAGTCCATCTCATTTTGGACAGCTTCTTTCCAATCATCTGCATCAGGAGATGCATATGTCTCTGCAATGGATCTAGGAGTATCGTCCACAAGGTACACGATGAAATCATTACCAGAGGATTTTGCAATCCTCTATCTCTTACTCCTCGTGAGAGGCTCATCGTCATCCTTCTCAAGGACTTCCTCATGTGATTGTTCAGAATTCTCAATAGATGCACTAGATTCAGGAAGTATTTTAGAAGAAATTCTACCAATGTTATGCATATCTTTCATAGGAAAAATATTCACAAAGAATGTTGCATCACGAGATTCCATTATAGTATCAACACGCATATCAGGTACCTCAGATTTAACCACTATAAATCTATAGCCTACACTCTGTGGAGCATATCCTAGAAAGATACAATCCACTGTATTAGGTCCAAGCTTGCGTTTCTTGGGAATCGGTACGTTGACCTTTGCCAAACACCCCCAAGTGCGCAAATACGAAAGTGATGATTTTCTCCCAGCCCACTCCTCATAAGGGGTCTTTTTTTTATTCTTGTTAGGAACTCTATTCAGGACATGACATGAAGTCAACAAAGCCTCCCTCCACCATGCCTTTGATAAACCAGCAGTGGCTAACATGGAATTCACCAAGTCAGTCAGCGTGCGGTTTTTCCTCTCGGCAACCCCATTTGATTGGGGCGAGTAGGGAGGCGTCCTCTCATGAATAAGTCCGTGTTCCTGACAGAATTCGTAAAATACTTTGGGAAAATACTCACCACCACGATCCGACCTAAGACGCTTGATCTTCCTCTCTAGTTGATTTTCAACTTCGGCCTTATAGATTTTAAAGTAGTCTAAAGCCTCATCTTTAGTTTGCAACAAGTAAACATAGCAGAATTTAGTAGCATCATCTATCAACGTCATGAAATATCTCTTTTCACCTTTTGTCAACACACCATTCATCTCGCATAGATCAGAATGTATGAGTTCTAGAGGTGCCAAGTTTCTCTCCTCAGCAGCCTTGTGAGGCTTTCGAGGTTGCTTTGATTGCACACAACTATGGCACTTAGAACCTTTGGCAATAGTGAAATTTGGAATTAAACTCATACTGGACATCCGAGACATCAAACCAAAATTAATGTGACATAAACGAGAATGCCAAACACTGGTATCATCATTAACATCACCACAAATATGATTCACGGATTTATTACAAAACTCTGAAAGTGAAAATCGGAACAAGCCTCCGAACTCATAACCTTTACTAATAAATTGTCCATGTTTCAAAACAACCACTTTATTGGACTCTAACACAACCTTAAACCCATCTCTTCACAGAAGGGAGCCACTAACGAGATTCTTGTTCATAGTAGGGACATGTTGCACGTTTCTCAGCTGCACGATCTTTCCGGAAGTAAACTTCATATCCACGGTGCCAACACCACGAACAGAAGCATGTGATCCATTCCCCATTAGGACGGATGAATCCCGAGTGACCTGATAAGAAGTGAACATAGAGATGTCAGCACACACATGAACATTAGCACCCGTATCAATCCACCAACATAGTGATTGAAATACTGAAAGAAGAGTAAATAAATTACCGTACCCATTAGTGTTGCTAGCGGTCACGACGTTGACAGTTTTCCCACCTTTCCCTCTACGTACTGGGCAGTCCTTGGAAAAGTGGCCGAGCTCTCCACATGAATAACAATGTAGCTCGGCCTTGTTCAGCTTCTTCTTCTTCTTGAAGGTTGTAGTCTTTTCAGGCTTGTTGAACGAGGGCTTATAGTTCCCTTTGTTCTTGCCGAAGGTCTTCTTCTATGCTATGTAGGCGCTAGACTGAACCTCGCCTCCTCTCTCAATAGTGTCCTTAGCCCGAGCCTTGTCCTCAACATCGAGAGACGCTATCAGGTTTTCAACTGATATCTCTTGTCTCTTGTGTTTGAGAGTTGTGGCGAAGTTCCTCCACGAAGAAGGCAACTTTGCAATAATACACCCAGCCACAAACTTGTCGGGTAAGATACACTTGAGGATTTCAAGCTCCTTGGCAAAGCACTGTATCTCATGAGCTTGCTCAACTACAAAACGGTTGTTAACCATCCTGTAGTCATGAAATCTCTCCATGATGTACAGCTCACTGTCAGCATCTGCTACACCGAACTTAGCATTCAGTGCCTCCCAGAGCTCTTTTCCATCTTTGATGTGCATATACACATCAAACAGCTTGTTGTCAAGAACACTCAGAACGCATCCCACAAAGGCAAGATTGGTTTCCTTGAACTTGTTCTGAACCTCGTCAGATATAGTTCCTTTAGGTACACCCTCACTAGCCTCCAATACTTTCAGAGCTTGCAGCCACATAGTGTTCTTATACCGCCACCTCTTAAAATGAACACCGGTAAACTTTTCCGGCTTCATAGCATCGGCCAAGTGTCTCATGTTTAATTCAGGAAATTGCCTATAGTAAGGTTTTTGGATTGATGGATTATTAGGCATAATTTCCACGATTAATTCCAAAATAAATCATGACAACAGAAGCTACAATCACGTGAACCTATAACATAATAGATGTATTGATCAACATGAACAGTAGCAGATTATACGCACTAACAGCCATAGTAAAACAATAAATCTGATAACTGTGTATGTACTGATCGATTGTCGATGTAGTCGTCGTTGGTGCAGTAGCTTGTCGAAAAACTCGGCGTTGAAGACGACGTGCACGAGGTCCGGCTTGACGACCGGGAAGACACGTCGTGATGACGAACTTGAGAGGTCGTGTGGAGCGCTTTCCAAAAACCTTATTCACCCTCTCCCGTACAGGATCGCAAAGGCGAGTGGTTCCGGAGACCTGCTCTCCCGACCGCCGGTGCACGCCGGCAAGCGGGATGGAGTAGACTACGGTGGCGGCGCAAGCAGAGAGGATGGCAAAACCCTAAATTGGTTTGGTGTCGTACGTTGTGGAAGCCGCACAGCCGTTTATATAAAGCGGCTCGGAAATCCCATATAGGACACGAAGTGGACCAAGCCCACGTCGCGCATGTTTGGGTCGGTTACAGATATCCCACGATCCGAGAGTGACCCGAATCCGCTAACTGTTGACATGAAGATTGTCAATATAAGTTTCAATAGGTAAACAAGAGCAATCAGCGTAGGAGGGGTTCCCATCTTGATTAACCCGGTTTTAAAACCGGGTTGGTTGGAGAGAAGAATTGACATCATACGGCTCCCTTTTGAATTGAAAATTTTGCTCCATGATATGTAAGTTGATGCACACTTGTCAATCTCAATAGCTATATATTTTTATTTTTATTTTTTTGCGGTAAATTATAACGTCGTGTGAATGTTTGATTTCATTGATATCAGATTTGTTTTCATCATCAAAGAAAGACACAGTCATTTTGATCTACAATAATCTAATCTACTCCATAGGGTTTACTCGAAGTTAGGTAGGAACATTTCTAAATCACCACAAAAGAATATAGATTAGTCATCTACATATATTTTACCCGAGACAAGATATACTACTCTTACATGATTTCTTCCTAATATATAGTATAACATCACGATCATTCAATATTGTCGTAATATATTTTGTTGTCTCTTTTTTCCCATTAGTTCCCATTTTTCTTGTTTAAGAATAACGTGTATGATATTTACTTCTAAATCAGTTAATATCTTTCTGGAAATAGAACAAACCTACCTTACTAGATTGCTAGGTTTTAGTAGGAAGGAGATTTTTTTCGAAAAGAACTATTTATTTGTGTTGCTTAATGTTGTATCTAGAGAAATTAGTTTCAACTACAAGTAACAAGGGAACAACATTTGGAGAAAAGGAGAGCCAAAATATTAAGAAGCTATAGCGCCTATGTTAGGAGTACACATGCCAGTGAAGGAATTGTGACAGTCATGTGGTACATCGAGTTGGAGAAATAGCAAATACTTGCTTTCTATACAAAATAGGATAGTTTTTAATTATATTTAGGTTAGAGATGTTTCCAACATGTGAGCTTGTTGGTAGGTAAAGAGAAACACGGCCGACCAACATTCAACAAATAGGTCGACTTGGAAGTTAGTAGACAACAACAATGCTTACTGGATAATTAGAAACATGTGGGTTTTTTTGTGTCCAAAGTGCTTATACACTTTGTTGTTGAATTCAGTTGAACGAGTTTTTATCGCTAATTACATAATCGCTTTGCTTCATATTCCATATCAAATCTACATACATCGAAGAGGGGATAGAAATCGTCTATGTTGTTATAGAATGCAAACACACGATGAAAAACAACCCTAAGTGGAGTCAGGATTATCAAGGATCCAACAATGATACAACAACAATGGAGGCGGAGGTGAAGATGGATGAATTGAGAAAAATATCAATGTGTACCGTAGCGACACGTAGATGGAGATAGAGACTTCTTGACAATATAGATGTGCAAGTCGCCTATAGAGATGATTAATGGGGGGAAATATGTGATAGTTTGTAACAGAATCTCACAATGCAACAAACAGGTATCGGTATCTTGCTAGGTGAACTGAAATAATGCAAGTAATCACTCGAGGTTGTAACAATAAAGGTGGACGCATGCAGGGGGACACAGGAGAGGGTACATGGAAAAGCGTGAGATGAAGCATAACAGAGTAGAAACGACAAAGAAAAAGGTCAAGTCATGGACTCTGGAAACAATGAAGCAAAATGGGATGTTGTGTTGTGGACATGTAACCAAGAGTGATTAGGCGATCGGAGATGATGCGATCTAGCCAGGGGCCAGCAGGGGTCAGACCCCCCCCCCCCCCATCGGATCGCCCCCCTTATCTATTTGGTCTACCTGTTAGTAGTAATCACTCCCTAATCAACGCTGATTTTTATTGAGGATAAGTAATCAACGTTGATAGTTATTGCATTTGGTACTTAAGGCCCATGCCAGCTAGCTATTCGCGCGCATTTGAAAGCATCGAAGCCCACCAATTATTGACTTTCGTTCTGTTTACCCATGACGAGCAGAGAACCCCCATCAGATCGCACCCCTAACCCTAAATCTGATTGCCCATGAAGAGAATAAATATGATTCGTCTCTCCCGATCGATCTACCATGGAGCCTGCCACCTCTTACAGACTACACCAAACACCAGTCGCTACCAGAACAGAACAAGGAGTATAGCAATGCCATTCTCCTAGCTAGTCGCTTTGTTGATATATACTTGGATGGTTGGATTACTGTTGTTCATGCCAGCAGCAGACTACTACGGCGTCGCACCATCGTCGACCTCAATTCGCAGGTATGTTTTGTATCAGTATGCCACATATATATTTGTTCACGTGTTTGCACATTTCGGAGAAGTGCTAAACTAGGCAATAAGCAATGTTTTGTCGTTCAGATTTGGTAGAACTGGTAGAAGAAAATCCAACAATTTTATATTTAACATGTATATAGGAATTCAATTTTATATAAAATTTTGAAAGAATGTGGGTAATTAGGCTCATTGAGTTCTAAATCTGTATTTTTTATGCAATTTGAGTGAATCCTGAAGGCTATTTGAAAAAGGAAAAGAAAACTCCAACAATTTGATAGTACACCAAAAAAAAATTGTCTCTGCCGATGTCTCATCCCCCCTATACCTAAATCCTGGCTCCGCCCCTGGAGCTAGCTACATGAAAAAAAATGAAAATTATCATTAAAAATAATCATTTATACATAGTATTGTTTTTTCGTGGCAAGGCACGGGCATTCAACTAGTGTACGTATTGATTATCTAAGATAGTGTATATCTTATCCCAAGGTTTGCATCCATAAAAACATTCTATTTCAAATAATAAAATGTGACTACTAGAGAATTTCTTTGTGGTTCATAATGCTAATTCTTTTTACGTTGCATCGAAACCACCAATTGTGTGATCAGTCACAACATGTTTACATAGAAACAAAAAGCTTCAAAACATGAGAGGTTCTTTTGTTTGACTTCCAAAGGACAATTCTATCGACAATTTTTTAAGTTTAGACGTGTTGTGCACGTCGTACTAGTAGATTATGTGTAAGGATATGAGTGTGAAGCTATAGGCTCAAGCAAGAGTTTCTTCCCCTCTCTTTTGCTTGCCTAGCCATGGGATGGGAAGGGTATATATATAGGCAAAGGGAATTTTTTGACCATTACATAAAAGGTAACACGCCCGGTATTTCTAGATGAGATCACTAGTAGTACCGAATTAGATCAAAAATTGAATTGTCGAGCGAGAAAAGTGAATTCTTGGAGACACAAGTTTGGCACTCGGTGGTACCGATCTATCTAGAGCACCTCTAGAAAGCAACACTTCGGAGGTACAAGGGAATGACCACTCTAAAGTTTTAGATCAAAATACAAGTTTTTATCCATGAGAAAAATATTGTGTTCCATAGTACCAGAATGATCCGCTCGAAGGTTTCAACCCTAATAGAACATCCTCTAACATAGAGTTGGACAATCATTGTGCTCATAGATTTCGGGAGAACTTACTTGGAAGTGCTAGACCTATATAGACGACTTCCTAGATGAGGAAAAATTATTTAGTGGTTCTTGGGAAAAATTGCACGCGGTACTACCAGAAGTAATAGAAAGTGTGTTTTCATGCGAGACACTCATTCTCACTTGTTCAAAGATTTAAAGATCAAAATGTTGCCTATAGGAAGGGTGAACATGTGATTAAAATATAATTATGGATTTGACTGAAATAAATGCAAAATTAAACTATTCTTTATTTTTTCAAACACAAACCTAAATAAATAAGGCCCAACTAAGTGCAACAGAAACTTAAACTAAGCAAGATGAGCACAAATAACTCACAAGTGATGCTTTTTTTGCTAGACATCATAAAATCCCCAGCATGTGAAGACGAGGACCGATCTTCCTACAACATTAAAATTTGGTTTCTACACTAAGGGAATGTCTGGTTGAGCTTATTTATGGCTTTTGGAATTTATCTTATAAATCACAAAAGCACCTAAATGGGTGATTTTGGGTTTGGCTTTTACTTTTAGCTGATGGTATAAGCCAAAAGTTAAAATCAAAAGCACATATTTAGATGATTTTGTGTTTATGAGACAAATTCCAAAAGATAGAAATAAACTCAATCAAATAGACCCTAAGTGTGCAATATCTTTTAAAGAAACCATGTGCAATATTTGCATTCCCGGCCACACGGATCCCCATAGCTATAAGGTTCTTTTTTCACTACGTGTACAAACAACTCTTGAGTGGTTGTGCACCTATTTATATTGCCATACCGCATCTAATACGACAACGACAGGGTGAGACTGGGGCCTCAAGGGTGAGAGTAGCGACATATCAAAGTGGCAACAGATCGGTGTTGGATAGTCATGAGAAATAGGACACATTGGGAATTGGAGGCTGAGCACAACCATGGGAGTCAGAGCCTCACTAAGACTAGAATGGGATGGGGCTCTTCGTCAAGCTTCTTATTCATTGAAAAAAGACAGACTTGCACTTCCCAAATCTGCCCCTTTATTATTATTATTAAGTAAGATAGGTTGCTCGAGTCAATCCTTAAATCGTGGGGGCAAAAAAATGAGCCCGCCCAATTAAAGGAAAGGAGAAATTCTAAACTTCAATAATCGAAGAGTGGTCGTAGTTGAGCCCACTCGCGTACCAAAAGGAATAAGGTCTAACACTCTGCAATACCATCGAGAAAGAGCATGAGAATCTTCGTACCAGCAAAATACTCGCTACCAAAGGAATCCATATAGAGTAAGGGTGACAACTTTATCAATGATTATAAGCATTCTTGGATAATAACGAATAGCTATTTTGTTCCGTGTTTCTCGTCAAAGTTTATCTACAAGCATATCTACACTAAGACAGCCTTATCTTACGTATGTTACAGGTTGTCTACAGAAGAAGAAGAAACACATTCTTCTTGAATGAGTAGTCTTTTAGAGTTCTAGTGTTGTCCCTAACAATCGATCTTTTTATGCTCCTATAACTATTATAGAAACTGTTTTCTTTTTCTGGGATCATCTCTTAACTACTTTTAGAGGGAGAAAAGGATCGTTTTCCTTTTCTTTTTACTCATCGTACTCCTACCTAGCAATGCTAAGATAACACCACTATCTACGAAATTAATTTGTGGTGCTTTAGTGCCCATTACTGATTCTCGTTTGTCAGGGGCGACGCGGGGAGCCAGACACCCGTCACGATATCATGCGCCCCTTGACACACCTCACGCATTGGGTGTGAGCTCGCCGGGGCTGCGGTGGCCCAATGCGCCGACGCCGGTTGACCGTTGATCCGTTCCAAATGCATCTTGAACACTACCTGAAACTTCGGCAACAAGAGAGAGTGCCAAATTGTTCTACTCTCTTCGTTCAGAAATAAGTGAATTTGATTTGTCTAGATTTATGTGCGTTTTAACTATTGATGAGAGTGAATCTTATGGTCCAACATAAAGGGATTCACGTATACCGTGTGCAACAACCATCTCAGTTTGTTCTAGAGAAGTCAGGCCCCTCCCTGCAAGGTGTTGCACTTGGCCGATGCTCCATTCCGAAGTCCTAACCACTTGCTATACGTGGAAATGACACATTCCATACCCCGAGGCTTCACGGATCTTGGCTGAACCGTGCATTAGTACAGAATAGAGTAGAGTTGACACTACATTAGTCGTCATGCCTCCTTGTGGTTAGAGTATAACACTTGCCCCGTATATATGTTTGATTATCTAAGATAGTGTATATATTCTCCCAAGGTTTGCATCCATAAAAACGTTGTACTTCAAAGAACAAAACGTGACTTGTAGAGAATTCCTTTGTGGTACATAATGTTTTTTTTTACATTGCATCAAAACCACAAATTGTGTGATTTGTCACAACAGATTTACATACAAACAAAAAGCTTCAAAACAGGATCCGTTCTTTTATTTGAATTTCAAGGGAGCGTGTGTATTTTTTCTTCAAAAATTCATGCCCAAAGTTCTATTGACGATTTTTTTAACTTTGAACATGTTGTGCACGTACCGACATACTAGTAGATTATGTGCAAGGATATGATTGTGAAGTTGTAGGCTCAAGCAAGAGTTTCAAGATGGGAAGGGGTATATATAGGCAAAGGGAAAAATTGACAATTACATAAAAAAGTAACACACATGGTGGTTCAAGATGATATTACCGGGTAGTACTAAACTAGATCAAAAATTGAATTGTCGAGCCGGAAAAGTGAATCTTAGAGGTACCATCATCTTGGCACTCGGTGGTACCGATCTATCCAAAACACCTCTAGAAACTGCAACACTTCGGGGGTACTAGGGAAAGACCGTTGTAAAGTTCTAGATCAAAATACAAGTTTTTATCTATGAGAAAAATATCCTGTCCCATAGTACCAGAGGGATCTGCTCGAAGGTTTCAACCCTAATAGAACATCTTCAGACAGAAATAGTGCTCGGAGATTCTGGGAGAACTTACTTAGAAGTGCTAGACCTATATAGGCGACTTGCTGGATGAGGAAAAACAATTATTTTGTGGTTTCGGGGAACAATTCCATGCTGTACTATCAGAAGTAACAGAATGTGTGTAAAACCTGTTTTCCGGTGAGACACTCATTCTGACTTGTTCAAAGGTTGAAAGATCACAATGTTGCATAGAGGAGGGGTAAACATGTGTTTAAAAAAATAATTGTGGACTTGGCTTAAATAAATGTGGAATTGAACTAATCTTTATACTTTAAGCATAAAACCTAAATAAGTAAGGCTCAACTAAATGCGTCAACAACTTAAACTAAACAAGACGATCACAAATAACACACAAAGTGCTGCTTTTTTGCTGGACAACATAAAATCCCTAGCACGTGAACCGATCTTTACTGCTCCTTCCGTCTCAAAATAAATGTTGGAGATTTGTCTAGATTGAGACCAACACAATCTAGTTATCCACAATTGGTACCAACACAAGCTTTGCGAATATAGCAGAAGCTCCAAAACCCCATTGACTGTGCTACTCATTGGTAGTGTCGTTATGTCAGCGCAATGCGGCAACCATCAGTATAGGGGTAACTTGACTAGCAGATTGATAAGCATGGTGAAAGCGTTGGGCACAAGCTGTCTGTCCCACAAAAGAAACCTATGGCGTGAGCCTCTGTGGGTCACGAGGGAAAAGCGATGTCTTCCTGATGTTGTTGAGGGCGCAGAACAGCATCACCACTCTCTCCAGCCCAACACCGAAACCACCATGAGGAGGGGCACCAAAACTGTAATTGTCAACAAGATGGATTTGAGTACCAAAGTGGAGAAAAATACTACGTACCAAAGTGAAGAAAAATACTACGTACGTGCATTCCAATGGATTGTTGGAACACATGTTATCTAGTAATAGATAATGCAATACTCAAAGATTCAGTCATGGAACAAACCTGAATGATTCAATGTATGATGATATTGTACTCGCATCTATGCCACACTCAATTGCACGTTTCCTCAGCAACTCAGGTGTGTGCACTCTTTGAGCTCCAGAAATAATTTCCTCGCCTGTCAAATCAAAAAAATTGGTTCAATATCAGATTGAATATACATGAATATATATACCAGAAAGTTTAATATAAACGACTAGCCACATGTATACTTTTTCAGTCTAATCAGGTAGGTCTGCCACATGTATACATGATACCTCCTCCATTTATCAAATATGCCAAACTAGCCTTCAACTGTCTGATTCTATGATTTTGAGTTTCCTATCCACCATTTTCTTTGGCTATTTCAAATGTCAGTTATGCAAACGGAGAGATGGACAATAGTGGCAGCCGTCGTCCAAAGAAAGGACCTAATGAGTGTGGGTAATACGGCATTATTTAGATATGTCTTGGATGATGTGCAAGGTCCCAGAATGCAACTGTTCAGGAACAGATAGAGTATCCATTATAATAGCAACATTTATCACCGAGTTGAACGATGCTGTAGAAACTCAGTGAAAAAGGTAATCTTAATTTAAAACACAGTGTTTAGGAAATTCATGTATTTTTTGTTAAAAATTGATAGTCAGCTGATTCAATTTGAGAATTTATGTTTCTTGTTTGGCGCTGATCGTACTATAATTTAACATGCCCACATGATGTAATTCAAATGTATTAAAAAACAACGAAAGCTATGCCTGTTCAACTGGAATCACAAGCCAAACAACTTTTCTGCTGGTGCTGTAACGACTGAAATACCCACCTCGAATGAAGACATCGAAAGAGTTGCTATAAGCGGGGTCATCGTAGCAAGGCATGGTGTAGAAAGGACGCACAGCCAAAGGATATCGATAGAGAATGAAAAATTCTGTTCCATACCTATACATAACAGATAAGTTAGAATTGCTAAAATTTGAAAAGCAATATAATATAATTATACACGTGAAGTAGACTCCACATACTTCTCCTTAACAAGCCTGCCAAGTTTTTTCTCGGCTTCAGTATTGAGGTCACCCATAGGCTCAATTTCAGTTCCAGCATCCTGCCAAACAGTCAAGTAATTTATTTTTATTCTTTTAACACCAAACTATCAACTGAGATTTTGGAAAACTAAAATGCGTCACACTAGTTTCATCTTATTATAACAAAGATACCAAGCAAGGTTCTGGGTAGCTAGACACTGAAAGTAATTGAACAGAAACTGGTTTACTAAACCCAAGATTGGTAGATTTTTGTAGCATATACTTGTTCAGCTCATACACTTCTTTCCACTTCAAATATCAAGACAACAGGTTATGCTATTCGTGAGAATAGTGAGTTCTACAACCAACAGGTTATGCTATTTTTGAGAATACACATAAACCATTCATTTTCTGGCAGCATAGACCAAAACATGATTTAACAAACCAATGGAACAAAATTATTTTCTGGAGACGCCCGCTGAATTTTGTCTCCACAGCAAGGGTCTAAAAATCCACTACACACACAAACTAGATTAGCTTGCAAGATTGAATTCTGAATGAAACAATCTTTATCTAGTAACCGCCAGCTTTTCACTGAACGACTGAACCTGGTTTCTAGAGAAAATAATTTAGTGCTTCTTTCATGTTTCAAAGCTCAGCACATCCACCTATGAAGTAATTATTTTTCAGCTAACCAGGAAACCACACTCTTCACAGTGCCAGAAAAGGCTGCCAATTTCTACCAGAACACGATTATATTTTGTTAACAAAACAATTCAGTGGATACAAGATCCAACAAAGGAAACATGATAGTTATGGACATTGTATAAACAGGCTAATACCTTCAACATTTGAATCCCTTCCGCGTATGTTAGCTTCAATGTTTTCTCTAGGTACTGTATAAAGTAGCAGAAATTGAAACAGTTGCTTGCGCAAAAGAATACAGATAATAACATAAAACAGTATGGAATAAGGTTTTTACCTTCAGCGGTTCAAACGGATACTGCCTATTTATTGTCTCGAGTTCCTTTTGGCAATTTTCATTCAGGTGTTTGAATATTGCTACGAATAAACCATCTATAATGTCACAAACCTGTGTGCGAAAATAAGTCATCGGTCAACATCACTTGGATAAATAAACTAAAAATATTTTTCCTCCAAAATATTCCTTACCTCAAAGTAGTGCTCCTTAATCTCCATCTCGGCATCCAACCCAATAAACTCACATAGATGCCTGTGGGTGTTTGAGTTTTCTGCTCTAAATACGGGACCAACCTCAAATACACGGCCAAAGCCACCACAAATAGACATCTGCTTGTATAATTGAGGGGATTGTGCTAAACAAGCAGGCTGTCCATTGTACTGTAGTTTGAACACAGCTGCACCACCTTCACTTGATCCAGAAATCAACTTTGGACTGTGGATCCCAATAAAATCCTTCGAGGACAAATATTCTCTGAATTTCTGCAAGGGAATTCAACTATTGAATTACATACATGGACCCAGAAGAAGAAAAGGAACATTACATGCTACAGAAATACATATTCCCTCTATACCCATTTACATTGCACCCTTGTTATCTGTGATTTAACTCTGACCATTAGTTTGACCAATAACAGATGAGTTATAAAGAGTAAGACTATACCATTGGTTACTTTTTTTAATACAAATTCATTGGTATAATTTTGAATTTTGATAGCACATAACCCATGTTTGTTCATTAAATTAACGGTCAAAGTTGATCCTTCAACTGTGTGTGCGCCACATAAACTGGGACATAAGGAGTAATAAAATCTAGCTGCATAAGACACCACATGAATGTGACCAACATAAGCATAGTTTTGATAAAGAGTATTACATGCTGTGTGTCAAATCCCAGTTTGTGCAAGGTGCAATTAGATAAAAACTGGAGCTCAATGTTGAGGTATCTTTCACATAACAATAAATAAGCACATGGTGCTAGCCATAACACAATATGGTACTTGGTACAGCAGAATACCCCATGACATGAATGATAACAGTGAGTACAAACAAGGGCAAATACTCACGTTCTCAACTTGGAATTGGATACGGAAGATTGCTTGATTCGCCGGAGTCCGAAGATCGATAGCTCGATAGTTCAAGCGGGTGTCCTGGAGAACACGCACCCACTTCTCTCCAGTCTGCAATCATGGCAAGAGTAAATCTCTTAAATCGCAACAGGATTATAAGAATCATAGACAGGAAATATGAACTGCTTGGAAACAATAGTTGAGTGCTTCCTGCAGAGGTAAGGACATACCTGCTCAGCCTTCTCAAATTCTGCTTCACTACGGGCTGCATCCTCGAGATTGATTGGAAGTACGGGGACCGCCCTGTTGATGCAGTAGACCTTCCTGACCTGAATCTCCACCTGCCAGTCAAAACGAGCACACAGACAACTCACTAGACCAAACAAACAAGATGTAACGCACACACGCTTCATGATTAGGCGACAACCACCGAAAACAAAACTTTTCCTATTAAACAGCTACTGTTTTGTAATTGAAAAACAGTCACTTTTTGGGCCGTTGGACCTTTGCCCCGAATCTCAGCGTGTGCTCTCTCTCTCGTTTCTTTTCCGGCTTAGTCATGTACCTTGGACTAGTGCTAGAGCGGCGAGTTTTACTCCTGTGGCATTTTTGGCCTCTTCTCGAACCTTCCATCGCCCTGCTCCGGCCTCCCTCTCCCCCACCGCCAGTGGCCACGGTGGTCGTTTGTGAGTGGGAGGGAGGTCCGGATGTCTATTGTTAGGTTTTCTGGAGTTTTCTCTTCCAATTAACCGGATCTGCTGCTGGCGTTCCTCCAGTATCATCTGCTCGTTGCGTCCATGGTGGTGGCGACATAGGTGATTTCGAAGTGATTTGGCCTCACATCCGAGGTGTGGTGGTGGGATTCTGTTTTTCCCACACCTGTTGTTCTCCGGGATGCTAATTTTGGGCTGGATTATGGTCCGCCGTGGTCATCCCGTCGGGGCGCTGTGGCTGCGCGCTAGGGACTCGAAGGTCCTTGATCGGAGCCATCTTCTGCGCCTCCACGGCTGCAGTTCTCTACCGCCGCCTCATGTGCAAATCTGTCGGGTATGGCCGGTTTAGGAGAAGCCCTTGAAGATGGTGTCTTCCCCAAGGCTGTCGACAACAGCTCTGCAACCGGGGCGTCATGGCGACCTTGGTCGCCCTGGAAGCTTTGTTCCACTATACTAAAAATTGTCTATTGTTCTCTGTTTCAAATGTTGGTTATTGTCTAAGAATGCTGAGACGATTCAATTTTGGAGCTTTTGACACAATGCAGAACCTTAATGTTTAGTGCTTGACCCATTCAAAGATTATGAGAATAACTCCAACGGTTTCCCCGAATGAATAGTAGTGCGTATTTTTCTGTCTGATGATATTTCTTGCTTTGCAGGTGTCTAGAGTTGCATTCCGGTGGCTGAGATGCAGTAATGAGTGGTTGGCTGTAGGTTCTTCCATTTTTAGTGCTCGAATAGGACCCTCTGCACCGATCAGATATGAAATGAACTTTTAGGAAATAATTGCTTAATATGCCCACTCCTGTCTAATTGTTCGATTTATGTAGACATTCATCAACTGCCATAAATTTTGTAGGCACATTGTCCTTCTTCGTTTAATTAGCAATTACATTGTGCTTCATTTATTTAGCTTTGTAATTTCCTTACTTGTTAGGGCAACCTCACATGTCAATTGATCTTGCTTGCATTTTAGTATTTACGTAGTGTGCGTGTCTTCGATAATCTTGCTAGGAGATTCTGGATTTCTACTTATTTTACATGATGTCTTGTGTCGTGTGTCTTTGTTGAGTTCCTATCTGGTTCGAGGCTTCGGAAGCTTAGTTCTGACTGATAAATATTTAATTACGTGAGTAGTCTGACCTGCTACTAGTTTGATTTAAGATTCAGTAGCATTGCTTCTGGGACATGTTTTTTCTTCTTTGATTGAGGTGTAGCGAAGGTTTCAATATTTTTTGTCACTATTCCTCGCAAAACAGACAATTAACATTTAAGTAATGTTACAATCACTTGTTTTATTGGTTCTAAGCTACTGGTGGGACAATATAACTTTTTTTTTTGAATGATCCTATGTTCGACAAGCTCTTCAAGCATGCTTCTCTTCTTAAAATGTACTGTATTTATCTTGTTGATGGAGACAGTGGGGAAGAAGGTGGGGATCCTGGCTGTAGTGGCTGCTGCCTCCATGATCTCAAGCTCGGGTATCCCCATTGACTAAGCTATTGCGTTCCCTGCAGTAAGCCTCCCATGACGCGATGTTGTTCTTCTGGATGTGAGTGCGCGCTATGCCTTCTTCGCTGAGCCCACTGTTGCTTCAGTGAAGCTCTTGGATGTGCTATGTTGCTGGATCGAGTGCGAAGGAATTGATCATGGGTGTGGTGTCAATGCATTCTCCTTCTTTTCTTTAGTAGTTCTTAGTATGTCAGTATCTTTGGATTCTTTTTCTTTGTTATTCATTCTCATTCTTTGGTTTTTCAGTGCTCTCTCTCTCTCTTATTTCTTGCAGTCTTCAGCCTCTTATTTACAATTTCTTCAGTCTATAGAAGCACAGTTCCACTGTATTCAATATCTCGGTTCTTTTGTTTTCAACCTTTAGTTATCATTTCTCATTTACCTTTCTCAATCATTCGTTCTTCAGACCTAAGTTTTCAGTTATTTATTTTATTATCAAAATTTCAGTCCTAAGTTTTTGTTTAGTCCTGGAGTGTACTCTATCTGTAGTCACTGTTTTTTCAGTCTATTCCCTAGTTCATGAATCTTCAATTTCGCCAGTCTTTAAGTTTTCTTCCTATTTTCATCAGTACTTTTATCTAGTCTTGAAGTATTTCAGTTCATATTTTATCAATTTCTTCAGTCCTGCAGTATCTCTGTCCCTCAATTTTCAGTCTCTCTTCTGTCGGTCACTCTCTTTCTCTTGCTTCAGTCTTCAATCCCAAGTAGTCATTTTCCTTCAGTCCACAGTGGACACATTGAGCTGCAAGTATATGCTGATTTAATCCTTCTTCGAGAACTAGATTTAGTTTGGTGTCCATGCACGATCTTAGCTCAAAACGGAGCAGATTGGGTGCTTTGTATGTCACTTGCGTGCTGGTGTGCTTTTGCTGGAGATGATAGCGTGAGAGTTGCTGCGGGGGATTTTTAGCTACAAACTATTGAGACTCAAGCTTACTCCCTCCGTCCGCAAATAAGTGTACTTCTAGATTTTGGTTAAGTCAAACTTTTTTAAATTTGACCATCATTTTAAATAAATATATCAACATATATTATATAAAATTGACATATTATGAAACTAAATTTAAAAACAAATCTAGTGGTACCAATTTAGTGTCATAAATATTGCTTCGTTTTGCTATAAAGTTAGTCAAAGTTTACTAAGTTTGACTTTAGACAAAGCCAGAAGTACACTTATTTGCGGACGGAAGGAGTAGAATCAAAACTGAGCCGCTAGGGCTCGATGTTGGGCAGACTAAATAGGACGCTAAAAATGTGTCTGTCCGGTCTAAACAAAACAGACAGTTTTTCTACTCATTTCTTTTGAGTTTTGATTCAATACAGATGCCAACTCCTAATTGGTTTGAAAATCTGTCTGTTTTTGAATTGTAAAACAGCTAGGTGTCACTCCCAACAAATAACGGAGGTTCCAAAACACAACCATCCAACATGATTATTCACCATCCATGTTCAATTGTAGCTGCTACGATATGACAATCCATTAATAACCCAAAGAAACCACAGATGTAGCACGGTTGAGATTAATTAACGATTAGGAGAAAACAAACTAAGAGGCTCCAGAACCATCATTAACATGATTTATTCACCATCCACCTTAGATTTGGCTGCTGCGTATGACAAGAAGAACCAATTTGGCCCAGATGACTCACCTGTTGTGTGGTCGCCTTGAGGGGCTCCTTGGGGATGGATACGATGCCCTCGACGTCAAGGATGCTCTCCTTGCTGAGGGAGGTGGCGAAGCGCACCATCTGCGTGCTGACGCCGTGGTCGGCGCTGGCGACGAGCACGCACTGCACGGTGCTCATGCTCTGGCGCAGCACGACGAAGGCCATCTTCTTGCTGACCGGGCGGAACGCCTGCGCAGATCCGCGGATGAGCACGGAGCTGCCCTCCGCAGCCTCATCGAGGTCGCCGATGCCTATCCAGGACCGGCCGGAGATGACCTTGGACTGGATCTCCTCGACAGGAACGTCGCCGTAGTTGGCCGCGAACGGGTCAACTTCTTCCGCCTGGGACTTCTCGACCTTCCCTGCCTTTTCGGCCTTTGCTGCCTTTGCGGCCTTCCGGGCCTCCTTGTTCAGCTGCTTCTTGCTGATCGTGGCGGCGGAGAGGTCGGCCTCGAGCTCCTCCGTGGAGGTGGAGGCCGGTGGAGGCTCCGACGACATCACGACGGTGGCGGCGAGGAGAAGGACGGACTAGGAAGGCGCCGCTGGTTGCTGGAAACGCGGCGCTGTGGCGGCTGGCGGCTAGGATTGGACTTGGGAGGGGGTCGTTGGGGTCGTGCGTGCCTGCGAAGGGGCTTTGCCCTATCGGCTGTAGGCTGTAGCGAAGGGCTTTGCCCAAAACTTCCGAACGGAACGCGCAGGCCACAGGATGGTGCGCCGAATCAATTTTTTTTCTGTCCGACTCCCGTTCATGTTTTGTTAGCTGACAATTTCTGTGCTAGTTTTTTGTTTTCTTCTACTCTAGTTTTCGTACTAACTGCAATTTCTTGTTTGTGCACAAATGTGCATTAAAAAGTGAACCGATTCATAAACTATGTTTCATTAACTTATCATACATATTTATTTTAATTATTAAAAAATGATTTATGTTGTAATATATAATTATCAATGTTCAAAAACAAAAAAATGTTCACATGTGTATCACAAATTGTTCAAAAAAAACATTCATAGTGTTCCAAATATTGTTCATGAGGATGAAAAATGTTCAAATTATTCAAAATAATTGTTCATGGGGCTCAAAAATAAATGATCGCATGAGAAAAAACGTTCGCAGCATTCAAAAAAATCTACACAAGGTTCAAAATAAAAGTATGTTCACGTGTTCAAGAAATAATATTGAAGGTTTCAGATAACTAGTTATGAGTGAAAAAGGTTTTAGAACTTAAATAAATATTTGTGTATTACCTGGAAAAGAAAAAGGGAAATAAAAAGGGAGAAAGATAAAAAAGGAAACATGAAAAAGACACAAAAATAGACACAACAACATATGTAGAGAGAGAGAGAGAGAGAGAGAACTGGCTACTGGGCCATGGCCCATGCATGGCTTTAGGACACGTGTAAAATGTTAAAAACCATAAAGAAAAATCTAGCGTCTAAATATGTTCTTGTTTTGCTAAGATGTATGCTTTGTAGTATGTAATAAAGGCATCAAACATGTATTATAACCAACACGTATATTAATTAAGATCTGTTGATATAAAAATTGTAATGTTCATACAACCATAGTAAATAGTAACAAACACAATTATTAACTTTCCAGCTGCATACATAAGAACTGATCCACCATTGTTGCCACTGAAATCGTCATATTCTTATCACTCCATGTCGGTATTTAAATCATATTTTTCGGGTAAGGCAACTCGAGTTGAGAAATGGATGGGAATGGTGTAATTTGCAGATGAGAACTTGGGTTGCCAATGTTGTCATCAGCAGAGCCAAGTGCTTTTTGTATGATAGAGGTATTACTCATTATCATTGGATCGACATCGTCCAACTCAACATCATTGATACTATGGCGCTGTCTTTTCAGCCCTTTGCTCTCTAGTCTCTTGAAGTACTTCTGTGCATGACTTGAAATCTGAAGCGGAGTCCTGGTGGCGACAAAGTATTTGGATATGTTCTTCCATTTGCCACGCCCACGCCCAAAGACACGCAGACCATGGAGAAAGAGCCTGGGACAACCATGTTCAAGATGAGCTAGTTAGGCTAATTATTTTTCTAAATAACTAATGTACAGTTGCTTCATTAGTTTAGGCAACTAGTATATTTGAAAGACAAGGTGTTTAGCTATATATGGAAGTGAAAAAAGTATGATATACCCTAGAAAAACTTAAAACCAGTAATTAAATAAAATGGTAGGATAACTAAAAATTATTTAATATTTCATTTTGAAGTATTATCACTCACCGTAATCATATTAGCAACATGTTTTTATTTTTAAGTATACTGTATTCATTTTTTAGAAATATAATCTAACCGCTTCTCTCATGAAAATCAATACCCTTGTGATTAAAATATACTTACAAAGTCTACACAAAAAAGTGAAATAAAACATAAATTAGTCCAATTGCGGTGAAAATGAGAGAGGATAACATATATATTACTTGTGTTCCTCTACCGTCCAAAACCTTCTGGCATATGGTGCAACCACCGGTTGATGAACGGGCATCTTGTTCTCCAATACCTCCACCTTGTCCTCTTCACACACTGGTACCTCCTCCTTAGACTCCATGATGTTCATACCCTCCGGTGGACACCCAAACCCCCAATCATCACCATATATGTTGGCCTCCTTCTCTTCTGGTACCCAAAAGTTACTATTCACAAGGCTATACATGCCATAAATGTTGTTATGTGTTCCATTTGCACCAACATACTCCATCTCCTGACATAAGACCTCCACGACAAGATCAACATACAAGTCTGATACCTGCTGTATGGTCTTGCAAGGAAACCTTTTGTGGAGTTCACCCACGATATCATGGTTCTTGTTCTTGTCATGGCCAACTTCATCACAGATGCGGTTGTTGTTGTTGATCCTGACGATGATTGACCTTGCCTCCTCCACCTCAGAAAAGGTCCACTCTTGGTTGACTATTGGTTTCATGGCAGACTATGGAAATTAGATCCTATATAATGATGAGAAATATGAACTATAGAAAGGGTTTGTATTGAGAGAATGCGGCAAACATCAAGTGTATTTATACCATGGCCACCGATCTACCCATCCTGGTAAAATTGACCAAATACACTATTACTAAATGCTAGTGATATAGTATATCTACAACAATAAATTGAAATCATCAAATTTTAGGATTTCATATATAGTAAAATATCACTCATATCCCATTAATTAGATTGTTTAGCACCAACAATTGAAAAACATATTGATTAGGTGCTTGGTTGTTTTTTGCGATGAAGATGCATAGTTATAATAGTGCATATAAGTGTCTTGCTAATCAATGTGGGAACCCAATTTCCATTCTTAAGTAGCATTAACATATAAATTAATGGGTTGCTACTATGGGTTTAGGTTCAAATTTTACCTAGTGCAATCATATCAACATGTGCGCAATTTATTCATAGGATTTTTTTTGAAAAACATGCATAATAGATTTTGTTGATATCATAATTTTTAATTCGACAATGCAAACCAATGCCCATAACCCCTAATTTTGGAGTGGGCATCGTTGTTGGAGCACACTAAGTTCCGTCGTGCATAGGAGGATTTGGTTAACCAATCAATGGACTATTCATTTAAATGAATGAATAATATATATCTCCCAAATATATACATTTGTCCTATATATGATCGATAATTGATATCAAGGCGAAGCATATCTCGGCTATATCATGAGATCGCACACAAAATCTTGAAATGTTATAGGAAATGGTTGGTACTCATCAACGAATCTTTATTTGGATTTTTTATCTTTTCTTAAATATCTACCAAAAAATCTAAAAATATAAAATGTTCATTGATTTCTTGCCACGCATAATTTATGTGGAGATTTCACACCGAAATATCACCCATCTATCATTTTCAGCTACTATGATAATTTTGTTGGAGATATGCCCTAGAGGCAAATAATAAAGGGAGTTTATGATCATACCTTGATAAGTTCATAATATTTTTGTACCATGCTATAGCTGTATCAATCGGAAAATATTGATACACATATGGTATGTAAACAAACCAAGTCTCTAGTAGTCTATTCAACTAGTTCATTTGTTAATTGATGATCAAGGTTTTCTGATCATGGAGCATTTATGCTAATTGACAATAAGGTCATGACATTAGTGAATGGCATGATTGACACGCTTACCCAACGTAGGTATTGCAGCATGATCAAGTCACATATTTCAGCATTGCAATAATTAGGAAACAAAGTGACCTTCTTCTTTGACTGTGAGATCATATTTAATCACTATCACCCGCGGATGCTTTGATTGCATCAACCATCACACCGTAACAAGGTGATTGTAAAGGTTTATGTTAGGTATTACAAAGGGATAGGTTGAGGCGTATGCATCAAGATCGGGATTTGTTCTCCCATGTGACAAGAAGATACACTAGGCCCACTCGGTGAGATTGCATCCAAGAAGCTGTAGCGAATGACTAGGTCATGAGGATACGATATCTCGGGAACGAGATAGGTAGACTTGTCGGTAACGATATTGAACAAGGTATGTTGATACTGATGATTAGATATCGGACAAGTAATGTATCAAAGGAACAAAAGAAATTGGACTCAAAGTTTATGGTTTAAACGACTATAACATCGTGGAATGCACAGGGGTCATTATGGGTATCCATATCTCGCTAATGATCATTGATATGAGAGGCGTCTCGATCATGTCTGTGATGTTTCTGAACCGTAGGGTAACACACTTAAGGGTTCTACAATACTTGGATATCATTTTGCAAATCATCAGGATTATCGGAAGAAAGAAGAAAGAAGCCGGAAGTGTTTAAAGTAAAGTCTAAAGTTGTTCGGAATGATTGAAAAGGAGGTTTTGATCATGAGGAAATGTTAAATGTGATTTTTATATTAATCAGAAGAATTAATAAATAAAAAACTTATTTGAAAATAATTTTGGGAAAATCCTCCCTAATGGACCACTTCCCGGAGGGAAGGGCCCATATGGGGGGCGCCACCCTAGGCCACCCGCCCGGCCAGCTTGGGCCGCGTGCAGGGTAGGGTTGGGGCCCACCCGTCCCATGGTGCGCCTCCTCCTCCTTTAATCCCACCTTTCCAGATGGCAGGTGGGAGTCTCTCCCCTTCTCTTATATAAAGAGGGTCCAAGGGAGAGGGAAAATACCAATAAATAAATTGAGAAAATCCTAAGGCATATTTTCATGGGGATTTCTCTCTCGCGTGTTGGCTCTCTCGTGCTTGCGGTTCCAAGGAGAACTGCGCACGTGGGAGACGACACCACTCTGGCACGCTGGCATGTTGTTGGATCCCGGTTCCAGAAGGTCTACTTCCGCAATCCTGGCTGGATCGAGGAGAACGGGAGTCATTGTTGAGAACCGTACGTGTGCGAAACTGCGAGGGTACTGCCACTTGTGGCACCGGGATTGTTGTGTGAGGAGCAACGTGGCCTTGAGTTCGGATACGAGTGATACGTCGGAAACGTATCTATAATTGTTGATGCTCCATGCTTGTTTAGTATATACTTTGTCTGCTTTGTCTATACTTTGAGGTGTTTTTATATCTTTTTTGGAACTAACCTATTAACAAGTTGCCATAGTGCCAGTTGCCTGTTTTCTTCTGTTTTTGGTTCCGGAAAGGCAGAAAATCAATATTCTCAAAATTCGACGGGACAAAAGCCAAAGTCAATATTTTACCGTGGGTGACCCGAAGTCCAGAGGGGAGACGGAGAGGCAAACCAGGGCCACCACAGCCCCCTAGGCACGGGTGGTCCCTACCCCGCGCCTGGGTAGGGTGTGGGCCCCTGGCCCTCCACCGACCTTGCCTCCTTCGCCTATAAGAAGCCCCCGGGGAGAAAACCCTAAATAATCCATCATACTTTCAGAAAAACCTCCGCTGCGCCGCCGCCACCGAAGGGAAGATTCGGGGGACAAAAAGTCTCTGTTCCGGCACCCTGCCGGGACGGGGAAGTGCCCCTGGATCCATCTCCATCGCCATCTCCATCACTGTTGTTGATTCCCATGATGAGGAGGGAGTAGTTCTTCCTCGAGGCCAAGGGCTCTACCAGTAGCTATGTGTTCATCTCTCTCTCTATGCATGATCATGTTGTGGTCATGAGCTTTGTAATCAAGTAGATCTACTCTGTTACTCAAGTGCTTCATTAGATCTCTGCTCTCCCCATGTGTGTGAAAGCGACAGTGTGCACGCCATGGTGGCACTTAGGTTTGAGTCTACATAAATACTCTTTGTGCTTTAATAGATCTATAATTTTCCCTATGTGTGTGAAAGTGACAGTGTGCATACCGTGTGTGCCACTTTGGCTAGATTGAATATTTGTTATGAGTATATTTGGAGTTGGATGTCTCTATGAAATTATGATGTTTGTTGGAACCATCTAGCGCTCAAGGTGAGAGTGTGGGGTTATCTAGATTGGGGAAGACGGACTTTAAGGAGTGTTGTTATAGTCCTACCGATGATTAGAGTGTCCAACCGGGGAGTAGTTAAGAGTAGTATCACGAAGAGAGGATATTTATATGAGAGAGTGTTCACTAGTGAAAGTATGATCCCTAAGGCCTTGTTTCTAAGCATTAAAACACCGTTTGCATCTAGATCTGTTACATGTTTGCTTGCTTCCAGTCTTCACCTCACCGTCAAGCTCCATCAAAGCTATTTTCTGGCACCGTTACCGCTTGTATTTCACTATCTTTTCGCCGAACTAGTGCACCTATATACCTGAAAAGTGTATTTGGTGTGTTGGGGACACAAGAGACTTCTTGTATCTTAATTGCAGGGTTGCTTGAGAGGGATAACTTTGACCACTTCCTCCCTGAGTTTGATATATCTTGGATGATCCACTTAAGGGAAACTTGCTGCTGTTCTACAAACCTCTATACTTGGAGGTCCAACAACTGTCTACAAGAATAGAAGTGTGTTGACATCAACGAGTACGACTACATCATCCACGTTCCTACGAACATTAAACTCTTTCGGTCTACAAGGGTATGTCGCCAAAATCTCTCTATTATTGCATTAACTCATAGATAAATCTTGGCATTGTTGTTGCGCTAGTCATGAAAAAATGTTGTTTTCTGTTGCAAACTCCTTCAAATTCAAACCGGCGAACATGGACTTGATCCATAATTCCATACATATGAAAAATCATATATGTAACCATCAAGTTTCGTTTTTTCTCCTTTTTTCAAAAAGGTGCCAGGTTTTGCCTTTAGGTTTATGACGATCTCTAGCTCCTCAACTCCCATGGTTGATCATATTTCTCTCACGGTGAGGATGATGCTTGTCATGTCTAGGTTGTTCAGTTCTCCATACCTTTCCTTCATTTTTGAAATTTAATTCATATACGTGTTATTCAGATGTGAGTTGTCCCTTTCATGTTATATGTGGTTTTGATAAATAGTGAAACCTGATTTAGGCCCAAGGAGCATGGTATGTGCAGAATCGATTGAGTACTGCCCCATCTATATGTCTATGGTTTGTCAAACTAAATGGAGATCTTGCATTGTGGTATGTTGCATGGCTTGTGATGATGAGCGTAGGCCTAGCGTGAACCGGCAGAGCTGCGGCGATGAGTACCATAGGCCAGTACTGCTGGCAGCATGATATTTGTTAAAAATGTTTTGTTTCCATGGGATATTGGATTTAAGGTTGTTCTGTTGTACCTTTTTTTTATTCTTTTCCTACCGAGTTGGTATTTTGTTAGTAATACGCAACATATTTTAGCTTCTACAGAAGTCCTTCTGTTGGTAGATATTTTTCATATATAGTGAAAGGGCATGTATGTCCTCCATGTATGGTTTTGGTAATTGATGATAATCTCTATGGACTAATATGTAAATAGAGTTTTACTTGTAGGTTTGTCCATTGGCATCGCTTGGACCATGTGTTGGTCTTAAGGTTGAAAGTTAAAGAAACGAAAAAGGATAAGAAGAAATATCCAAAGGCTTATGCCGATTGGAATCATAAAGAAAGAAGGTTTTCTTCTCATTTGTCGCCTACCCGGCGTTGTGGAGGTAATAGAATATTTGTGTTGTCCTTGCAGGAGCTCGCCTCTCCTACTATGACGTTCTCGCCGAGGGCATTTTCCTCTTGCGTCTCGCTCTCGCATAGCACACGTAGCTTTCCATCTCTGCCTTTACTGAACTGCACCTAGAGGGCTGATAACAGCTCTACGAGTCCAACCTGCGGGACCTTGGGGAAATCCTGCACCGGTGCATTAGTTGGGCAGCGCGTTCTATGTAGCCGATCTTTGAAAATCGAACTACCAAATAAATTTAAGTCTAAGGGTTTCTTTGTTCGTAAATATGTGAATATTTCTAATCTTTTAATATAACAAAGGCATTAGGGCCCTTCCTTACTGTCAAAAGCTCAAAAAAAATAAATAGAACGGATGAAATGATCCCCTGGTCTCATTTGAGTTGTGCAGTGGTAGAAATGCATGCATGTTGGCAACCGGCGTAGTGGTTGGTGTTACATCTGAAACCCATGCACTTGAATCATGCATATCCTTCTAAGCTTCCAGTTTTCCACTCCTCTTCTCGTCACACATACTTGCATCTAGGTAGTGTTCAAAAAAAATGCTTGCATCTAGGTCTGCACACATCTAGTCGTGGTGAGGTCCAAACTCGTCTGCAGTCCAGAGACATGCTTATGCATTTTTCTTCCCAAGAGCTATAAACATAAGATCCCTAACACGTAACACGTGAAGATGGGGACCAAACTTACCAACAACATTAAAATTGGTTTCCACACTATGTCTGAATATCTTCAAAGAAACCATGTGCAATGTTTGCATGCACGGCCCACCCGGATCTCGAAATCTATGAGCTAGGTACCTTTTCACTAAATATATAACAACTCTTTTATGGTCGTGCACCTATTAATATGGATCGCATATGTAAATATTGCAAGGAGACGGTGGGAGTGGGGGCTCAAGGGTGTGAGTAGTGACATATTATAGTGGCGGTAGATCGGTACGAGGTAGTCTATTGAAAATAGGACGCATTGGGAACTAGAGCTAGAGTGTTTCTGAAAGATACCGAGCTTCTCTAAGACTAGAATGGATGGTGGTGCTTCGTTCTCGAAGAAAACTCGCATAAGAAGGAATGAAATGTAGAGTAAGAGTGTCATTCTTTTCCAAGATTCTAGGCATTCGGTGATAATTTTCCCATGAAACACTCACGTGAATAGCTTTTATGACTCATTGTTCTCATTAGAATTCATCTACAAGTAAAGGAATCACAGTAGTCGATAGACATCATTTTACGCATTGCAAGTTGTCTATAGAAGATGAAAAGACAAATCATACAATGAGTTATCTCTTTGTCTTGTCTCTAACAATTAACATTTGTGTGCTCCTATAATTATTGTACTATTATTAAAATTAAACTAGAAATGTGTAACTAAGATAAGACATCTCATACTAAGAAATCATCCCATAACTAAGAAAAGTGAAAAGAAATGTTTTTCATTGCCTTAATTCGTAGTATTCATACAGATATCACAACTGGACATTACCTAATGAATGAGTTCTGATAATAATAACTTGTTGGTGCATTCGTGCCCATTAATTCTCAACTAGCAGTGGTGTCACGGTGATCCTGGCACCCGTCATTCAACGATGATACAGAGCCAGATCAATCGCCCCTTGCATAAGCTTCGTTGTCGTGCCATGTTGCACGATATGCCGAGCGTGTACTGTCAGCATAGACTGTTAAGTGTGTTGAGCGTTGCATGTTGGCAAATGCCAACAAACCGGTGGGTAAAAATGCTATAGTTGTATACCGAGCGTATATATTAGGCCATAGGAACCCTTCTCTCCGAACGACGGTTGACTAATAGGCTTTTATGCTTATTTTTGCCGGGTTAGGTCATAGGAACATGGAGAAAGACATTAGAACCCTAGTTCATGCAAGATTCCCACCGGTAATGCTAAAGTGGCAGGGAGATCCCGGCTATATCTTTAGAATCTTCCTAAGTGTTACCACATATGTGTATGAAGTGGGTCACTCCTGAGAGGGCCACATGCAAATTTTTAATGGATTCGGTTGCTCTTTTTTTTTAACGATTAAGGGTGTAAAGCACCCAAACTTTTCATTGCTGCAAAGAGACCCCATGGCAGTTTCTCTGAAGCGCTGCATCGGCGATACCCTAACCCAGGGGCCGTACGGTCTACCCCGTAGAATTTCTCTGAATATGTTTGACCAATGGAGTTTTCTCTTCCTTTTTGTTAGGTCAGGCCATATGAACATGGAGAGGAAGGTTGGTGTCCTATTTGACCAAAGATTCCTTCTAATTCAACCAAAGTGGAAAGAGAGTCGAACATGTTGAAACGATAAGGGATAAAGTGTAGACCAAAAACATGGAAATACAAAATAAATTATGGCGTATATAATATAAGTAATAAAATAGAACATTTACTTTACATCGAAAATGTAATATCCCGTAAATTTTATACACGTTAATTTTAATATCTCTTTGTAGTTGACCAAAATTTGACTTTTTTAAACCATAAGCCAAATGGAGAATACAATACCATGGCTAGGTTAGTCTCGTCGAGTTAATCGAAAAAGAGTATAAGTTTGTGCAAATCAGAGTTATGATGAATTTTTAGGGCTCGGATGAATATTTGGAAATTTGTCAAAATCTTCGTTGTTAGGTAATTTCAGAATTTAAAGTATACGTACGTAACTCCTTTTCTTTTCCGAGTAGGAAAAAAAAAGATAATAAATACCCATGACTTGGTCCAGTCGATATCCTAAAGTAAACACGCTCCAACACCCAGGCGCCGCCGCCATTGTCGTTACGGCTGCTATCTTCGTCGCCATCTGGGATTCCGCAGCAGTGCGCCGCCAATAGCTACTCCGGTGCAGGCGTACTTGATCGCGGTCGGCCTGCGTCCGCCCGGAATCGGTTGTCGCTGCTTCACTGCGCGGCTTCTCTGCCAGGTACCTTGGATCTTCCTACCGAAACAATGCGTTGTGGCTGATTCAATCCATATTCCCTACACTGATTTAATCACTACGTAGGGGAGCTTAGCAAGGATCCACCGGATTGAAAGTTGGATCTCTGCTAGCTTCCTATTTTCTGTTCAGCGATCGTTGGTAGTAGTATGCCCATCGATTACCTGATTTGGTTGTTTGGCTAGGGACATTTTCTTTGCCAATAACAGGAATTCCTATCTGAATTAAAGAATACAACTGCTTAGTACTGCTCCCTTGTCATATATATTTATGGTATGGATACATGCAGTTTTTCCTGATAGCTGATGTACGCTCGGTCGGATTTGATTAGGTAATTGATGGTTGACTTACAGAGCCATCTGAAACTCCGGATGTTGGCTTCTAGCTTCAGTATAGAAATAGGATTTAAAACTGCGCAGTGTAATTTAAGCTGCTTGCCTCTTAGGACAGTTTTTAAAATTATTTTACCTACAGGATTTGGAGCTACAGGTGTTCGGGGTGGTTCTTCAGTTTGATCGTCGTTGTAAGGCAAGTGCATGACGAGCCCTTTGTGTTATGTTTGCCATCTTAAAATTGTTGGCTGCATGATCTTGGTTCTTTCTTTGGTTTTCATGCCTTGAGATGTTGTCAAAAAATATTATTTTAAGCCAGGGCGGTGAATAAGTTACAAGTGACTAGTCCGGAGCGGACGGTGAATTAAGTTATTATGTAACTACTCCGGTGAGCTTGGGCTAGGTCGGTGACAATTCACGTGATTAACTATTCCGCGAGGTCGGTGAGGAAGTTAACAGTGAATATTCCGGAACGCCCGAACCGTAAAACAAAATAAGTTTAATGGTGTTTCTGATATCATTTGGAATAAGTATTGGAGTTTGTATGATATTGATTTGGTTCTGAACTTGTGCTTGCTGGGTATATTTTTACTCACCCTTATGTTTTCCTTGGTTTTTATTTGGATTTCAGGTACTCAGCGTAGCGACATGCATGGGAGGGAGTAGATCGCCACCACTTTGGCCCACACATCCATTCTACCTATCATAGAATATCGATCACACATAATACTTCGTTTACCATTATTCCTTTGTCATAATTCGTGGAGTCGTTTGCATGTTCTTGTGAGCCTTTGGTCGCTCCACCGTTAGTACTCGTGTCATGGAATGATTATGCACTATGTGAACTGCGTGGATTGCTTGGTTATATGGTCTTTACTGTCTTTATCCATTATATTGTGTTTTGCCTGTCGCGGATGTCCTTTGAAACAAAGGAGGTGCTGCCGAAATTTTGAATTGTAGTTAGTTTTGATCATAATTTAAGAAGTGTGGTTACACCACCAGCTAGGTAGAAATCTGGGGTGTTATAGTTGGTATCAGAGCCTAGGCTTTATATCTCTGGTGTAGTAAGTTAGGATAAGATAAAAAAACTAAAACTTGAGTTAGGACCAACCAAAAAAAATAACACACTGCACTTTAGGATGGGGTTTATGGGGCATGCATCTCATTTGCGTTTCTGTCGATTTAATTTTTCTTGTTTATCTCATCCATTTGAGTAAGGATGGAAACCATTTGATCTTATTTGTTTTTGTTTGCTAATTATTGATAATGTGTTGTATAGTAATGGCGCCGAATCGTAGGGGTCGGGATCGTGGCCGTGCTGGCCGCAATGGTCGTGCAGGGGGGTCAGATGAGGAAGTGAGCCAATCTGGGAATAGTGATGGACAGCATGGGGCGAACATGACGCTCACCAAGTGGCTGGATATGAAATTAGACAAGTTTGATGGATCAGGGACACCAATGGATGCTGCAAGTTGGCTCCGCACCATGGAGAAATATATGGGTGCATCACTGATGACGCCAGAGGACAGAGTTGTGTATGTGGCTTTTCAGCTGAAGGGTCTGGCTGATGTTTGGTGGGACGGAGTCCGTGCAGCTTGGACACCGGCTCATGGACCGCCTACATGGGATGTTTTTGTTACACAATTCACTGCTAAGTACTACCCGACTTCATTCAAGGAGAAGATGGATGTTGCCCTCAGGAATATCAAGCAAGGAAACAAGACGGTGGATGAGTATGATGCTGAGTTTAGTAAGATGGTTCATTTTGTGGACCATATTAATCAGAATGAGCCAGAGAAAGCAAGGAGGTTCTTCGAGGGACTTAATTAGCGATATCGACATGTGATGGGAGTTAATCGCCCATCTAGCTATTTCGCTGTGGTTGAGCAGGCTAGGGGTTTGGAGTTACAGTATCAACTCACAGAGGCAGAGAAAACTCGTGCAAATGGTGCTAGCAACAATGGTGGAGGAAATAAGAGGAACTACCAGGATGGGAGTGGGTCTACTCAGCGATCCGACTTCAAGAAGTTCAAGCCAGAGCAACGGACTCAACAGTCATTCAAGCCCAGGCAGTCAGGGGCTCAGTCTTATTCAGGGTCACACTCCACATCACCTACATTCCTACGACCCGTTCCAGGACAGGGCATGCTTTGTTTCAAGTGCGGGGAGGGTCACCGTGCCGCTGAATGTGACTTTTCTGGGTCTTGTCGCCAGTGCGGCAGGCATGGGCACATGAGTAGGGTCTGCAGGGAGAACCCAAATTCTGTCATCAAGTGGGAGGTGGCCACATCTTCTAAAACAGGGTCATCCGGAGATGGAGCCTCTCGTGGTTCAGTATCAGCGGCCAAATCTTCCCACGGTTCAGTGCATATGATGGCATCCTCTCAGCAGTCTCAGCCTCAGTATCAGGCATATCCATCACCGCAATTTCAGCCTCATCAATTCCCACCTCCACCGCCAGGTTATTACTGGTCAGCTACTCCACTTCCTACACCGCATGCCCCACTTCAGTTACCTGCACCACCTACTGCTCCACCACCACCACAGAGTATTGGGAATTCAGCACCAGCTGGGATCTATTCCATGCCTACTGTTTCCTCTCTGGGTCGTCCAGACGTTGTTACAGGTATACTTCCGGTTGATTCACATGATGCTCTAATTCTCTTTGATTCCGGTGCTACTTATTCGTTTGCATCACTTGACTTTGTTAAGAAATTTGGTCTATCTAGCCAAAATATTTGTGAATTTGTTCGAGTTAGTTCCCCGGGAGGCTTGATCACTAGTTCCGTAGTATGTCCGGGATGTGTGATATCCATAGACGATGAAGATTTTGTGGCAAATTTGATGGTAATTCCTTTACCGGCCTTTGATGTTATTCTTGGTATGGATTGGCTACACCGCTATCGGGCCATTATATCTTGTTTCTGGAAGACCATCACTTTGGAGGCTCCATCCGGTAAACAGTTAATCTTTCAGTGCAGTGCGCCTAAACATTCTCTATCAGTGTTGGCTAGCCTGTTTCCAGGTCAGAGAGTACTAAAGAACGGATTTCTTTGGGCTTTGGTAGGGAATTTGAGTAAAGAGTTGAAGATTGAGAACATTCATGTGGTTAGAAATTATCCCGATGTTTTCCCTAGTGAACTACCAGGTATGCCACCAGAGCGGGACGTGGTCTTTCGTATTGACCTTGTTCCTGGTGCACGCCCAATTTCAATCGCTCCATATCGTTTAGCTCGTCCTTTTCAAGATGAGTTGAAGAAGCAAATTGATGATATGCTAGCCAAGGATTTGATCCGGCGTAGTGTTTCACCTTGGGGAGCTCCTGTTTTGTTCACTGAGAAGAGAGATTTGACCTGCGGTTGTGTATTGATTATCGGGCTCTTAATGCGGTGACTATCAAGAACAAATATCCGATGCCACGCATTGAGGACTTATTTGATCAATTGAAGGGTTCCAGGGTATTTTCAAAGATTGATTTGCAGTCAGGCTATAACCAAATAAGAGTGCGAGAAGAGGATATTGAGAAGACAGCGTTCTCTACGAAGTATGGACATTATGAGTTCAAGGTTATGTCCTTTGGATTAACGAATGCACCTGCTTATTTCATGGAGGCGATGAATAGCATGTTCCATAAGTATGATGATTTTGTCATGGTATTTATCGATGACATTCTCATTTTCTCCAAAACGGAGGAAGAACATGAACGTATTTGAGCATGGTTCTCGAGACGTTGCGGAAGAATAAGTTCTATGCTAAGTTGAAGAAGTGTGAGTTCTGGCTTTCAGAAGTGGCCTATTTGGGTCATGTTATTAATGGTGAAGGTATTTCTGTTGACCCCAGCAAGGTCTCCACTGTCGTTGGATGGGAAAGACCATCTAATGTAAAGGAGGTGAGAAGTTTCTTGGGAATGGCTGGCTACTATAGGCGTTTTGTGAAGGATTTTTCTATCATTGCCGAGCCAATGACCATGCTTACACATAAAGGGGTAAAGTTTCAATGGACAGAGGAGTGTGAGCATAGCTTTTGTTTATTGAAGGACCGATTGGTTTCAGCACCTATTCTTACACTTCCAGATTTTGGAGAGCGTTTTACGGTATATTCTGATGCTTCTTTGGTGGGCCTTGGATGTGTTCTCATGCAGAATGGCAAGGTGATTTCTTATGCATCGAGGCAGTTGAAAAAGCACGAGGAGAATTATCCTACCCATGATTTAGAGCTTGCAGCAGTTGTGTTTGCACTCAAGCTTTGGAGACATTATCTTTATGGATCAACTTGTGACATATTCATGGATCATAAGAGTCTCAAGTATATCTTCACACAGAAGGATTTGAACTTAAGGCAGAGGAGGTGGCTAGAGTTGATTAAAGATTATGATCTTAATATCCAGTATACACCGGGTAAAGGAAATGTGGCTGCGGATGCTCTTAGTCGTAAGCCAGTTCCTTCCACGGTAAATTCCTTGATAGCTGATTTCGAGCGGATGGATATTTCTTATTGCTATGAAGGAGTTGTAGAATCAGATTCACAATTCATTCTTGAGTCGGCCATACCTAGGCGGGTTTTGGAAGCACAACAGCAAGATCGATTATTGCAGCAAGTTAAAAAGCGTGTTCGAGAAGGGAGGATTGGAAATTTTACCTTGGATTCCATGGGAGCTGTTCGGTTTCGTGGTCGTCTCTGTGTGCCACAGAAATCACAAGTAAAAGAAGATATTTTGAGAGAGGCACACCGTACTCCATATACAGTGCACCCAGGTGAGAACAAGATGTACCAAGATTTGAAGGAAAACTATTGGTGGAAACGAATGAAGGTCGATGTGGCCAAGTATGTGTCTTGTTGTAGTGTTTGTCAGCAAGTGAAGGCTGAGCATAAGAGGCCATCAGGATTGTTGCAGCCCCTAGAGATTCCGGAGTGGCCATGGGATGACATTGCTATGGATTTTGTTGTTGGGCTACCTCGTACTCAAAAAGGGAAGGATGCTATTTGGGTGGTCGTGGATCGACTAAGCAAGGTTGCTCATTTTATTCCCATACGCACCACTAACTCAGCAAGTGACCTGGCACCGATATATGTGCGGGAGATAGTACGGTTGCATGGTGTTCCGAAAACCATTGTTTCGGACAGAGATGCTAAATTTGTATCAAAGTTCTGGGAGAGTTTGCAGAGTGCATTGGGTACAGAATTGAGGCTTAGTACAGCGTTTCACCCCCAGACGGATGGCCAGTCAGAGCGCACAATCCAGACTTTGGAAGATATGCTGAGATGTTGTGTTCTGTCTTGGCAAGGGAGTTGGGAGGACCATTTGCCGCTTGTTGAGTTTTCCTATAATAATAGTTATCAAGCTAGCATCCACAAGGCTCCTTACGAGGCTTTATATGGACGAAAGTGCCGATCTCCACTTTGTTGGACTGCCGTGGGCGAGAAATCAGTATTAGGTCCAGATTGGGTTCAGCAGACCACTGAGAGGGTTGCTGAGATTAGAGAGCACATGTTGGCAGCACAGAGCAGGCAAAAGAGTTACGCCGATCCCAAGAGACGGAATGCGGAATTTCAAGTAGGCGATGAGGTGCTTCTTAGAGTATCACTTACTAAGGGTGTTGTGAGATTTAATATCAAAGGAAAACTTAGCCCACGATATATTGGACCTTTCAAGATAGTGGCACGAGTAGGGAAGTTGGCATATCGTCTGGAGTTACCCGAGTCAATGAAAGGTGTACATAATGTATTTTATGTCTCGATGCTGAGGAAGTACTTTCGAGATCCAGAAAGGCAGATGACACTGGGGCCAATTACGATCGAGCAAGATTTGAGTTTTGAGGCTCGGCCAGTGAGAATTTTGGAGGAGGCTGATAGAGTAATGAGGCGTCGGACTCTCAAGTTTGTTAAGGTTCTTTGGACCAATCAGACGGAGCGAGAAGCAACATGGGAACTTGAGTCAAGGATGCGAGAGAAATATCCTGAGTTATTTACACCTGGTGAGTAAATATGTTTTTATAAGGTTAAGTTATTCTTGGTTGAGTAGTCAGCGAGAATTCGAGGACGAATTCTGTTAAACGGGTGGAGAATGTAATATCCCGTAAATTTTATACACGTTAATTTTAATATCTCTTTGTAGTTGACCAAAATTTGACTTTTTTAAACCATAAGCCAAATGGAGAATACAATACCATGGCTAGGTTAGTCTCGTCGAGTTAATCGAAAAAGAGTATAAGTTTGTGCAAATCAGAGTTATGATGAATTTTTAGGGCTCGGATGAATATTTGGAAATTTGTCAAAATCTTCGTTGTTAGGTAATTTCAGAATTTAAAGTATAGGTACGTAACTCCTTTTCTTTTCCGAGTAGGAAAAAAAAAGATAATAAATACCCATGACTTGGTCCAGTCGATATCCTAAAGTAAACACACTCCAACACCCAGGCGCCGCCGCCATTGTTGTTACAGCTGCTATCTTCGTCGCCATCTGGGATTCCGCAGCAGTGCGCCGCCAATAGCTACTCCGGTGCAGGCGTACTTGATCGCGGTCGGCCTGCGTCCGCCCGGAATCGGTTGTCGCTGCTTCACTGCGCGGCTTCTCTGCCAGGTACCTTGGATCTTCCTACCGAAACAATGCGTTGTGGCTGATTCGATTCATATTCCCTACACTGATTTAATCACTACGTAGGGGAGCTTAGCAAGGATCCACCGGATTGAAAGTTGGATCTCTGCTAGCTTCCTATTTTCTGTTCAGCGATCGTTGGTAGTAGTATGCCCATCGATTACCTGATTTGGTTGTTTGGCTAGGGACATTTTCTTTGCCAAAAACAGGAATTCCTATCTGAATTAAAGAATACAACTGCTTAGTACTGCTCCCTTGTCATATATATTTATGGTATGGATACATGCAGTTTTTCCTGATAGCTGATGTACGCTCGGTCGGATTTGATTAGGTAATTGATGGTTGACTTACAGAGCCATCTGAAACTCCGGATGTTGGCTTCTAGCTTCAGTATAGAAATAGGATTTAAAACTGCGCAGTGTAATTTAAGCTGCTTGCCTCTTAGGACAGTTTTTAAAATTATTTTACCTACAGGATTTGGAGCTACAGGTGTTCGGGGTGGTTCTTCAGTTTGATCGTCGTTGTAAGGCAAGTGCATGACGAGCCCTTTGTGTTATGTTTGCCATCTTAAAATTGTTGGCTGCATGATCTTGGTTCTTTCTTTGGTTTTCATGCCTTGAGATGTTGTCAAAAAATATTATTTTAAACCAGGGCGGTGAATAAGTTACAAGTGACTAGTCCGGAGCGGACGGTGAATTAAGTTATTATGTAACTACTCCGGTGAGCTTGGGCTAGGTCGGTGACAATTCACGTGATTAACTATTCCGCGAGGTCGGTGAGGAAGTTAACAGTGAATATTCCGGAACGCCCGAACCGTAAAACAAAATAAGTTTAATGGTGTTTCTGATATCATTTGGAATAAGTATTGGAGTTTGTATGATATTGATTTGGTTCTGAACTTGTGCTTGCTGAGTATATTTTTACTCACCCTTGTGTTTTCCTTGGTTTTTATTTGGATTTCAGGTACTCAGCGTAGCGACATGCATGGGAGGGAGTAGATGGACACCACTTTGGCCCACACATCCATTCTACCTATCATAGAATATTGATCACACATAATACTTAGTTTACCATTATTCCTTTGTCATAATTCGTGGAGTCGTTTGCATGTTCTTATGAGCCTTTGGTCGCTCCACCGTTAGTACTCGTGTCATGGAATGATTATGCGCTATGTGAACTGCGTGGATTGCTTGGTTATATGGTCTTTACTGTCTTTATCCATTATATTATGTTTTGCCTGTCGCGGATGTCCTTTGAAACAAAGGAGGTGCTGCCGAAATTTTGAATTGTAGTTAGTTTTGATCATAATTTAAGAAGTGTGGTTACACCACCAGCTAGGTAGAAATCTGGGGTGTTACAGAAAAACAAAAAGGAGAGCTTATGCCGAGCTTATACGCTCAATATCGCACATTGAAATGACAAGGGATAAAGGATAGGCGAAAAATATGGAAATATAAAATAAATTACGGCATACATAATATAAGTATTAAACAATAGAACATATTACTTTACATCTATTTTTTAGAGGGACAACATATTTTGTCGTGGAGGACACGTGGCTGCTGATTTTGTGGAGAGACTATGTATGTCGAACGTCTAGTTTGTTGAGAGGGATGTATAGGAACACTCGGCATACTTTCTGTTTGCTGACCATTTTTTGTGTCGGCCAGTTTTCTGGTACGCTCGGCAAAAAATGGTTTTGTCGACCGGGATACTCGCAAACAGAAGACGGTCAGCAATGATCGTGTTTCCAGTAGTGATGGCTCGGTACTCGATGAGCACCATCAAAGATGCAGTTCTCTAGTGTTGTCACCCCACTTTCCTAGGAAGAATAATGAGTTATTATAAATAGAAATTTTAAGACCCATAAACTCTTAAGCAAGTGATTAATAACTCAGTTGCCTTCTTATAAATCATAGGGATCGGGATCCTCGATGCACTCAGTAGCACTTTGGTTTCATTAATATGAATAGGAGAAACCCATTCTTTAAAAAAAATCGTTGAATCCTAGAAACGTCTAGAGCATTTTCTCTAACTTTTCATGACGTCTAAACGATGGAAGTATGATTTTGTTGGTCTTTTGTCCAGCTATGATATGAGTAGGGATGAGATTATTCCTTGGCCTCCTTGAGTTGTGGTAGAAATGCACGCCATGTTCGCAGCCGACACAGTGGATGGTGACGCACCTGGAGCGCACACTCGATGCAACCCTTGCATGATCTGGTGACAGGTGTGCGACCAAAACCCGCGGGACCTTGAAGGCTTCTAGTTCGTTCGCTATTCTTCTTGTAAGAGATACTCACATCCAGGTGCGCGGCTGCACGCACATCTAGTAGTGGTGAGGTCTACACTTCTCCCGTCTAGAGACTTTTTTTTGAACGGGTCTAGAGACTTGGTGATCCACCATTTTTCTCTCTAGAGCTATAGTATAACATAAAGTTCCTAACACGAGAACACGAGGACCGAACTTCCCTACAGCATTAAATATAGGATTTCTGCACTAAGTGTGCAATGTCTTCAAAGAAACCATGTGCAATATTTGCATCTGCGGTCCACCTAGCTATTCACATATATGAACGCTATGTGTACATCAACTGATCTTGCAGTGGTTGTGAACCTATTGATACGGCTCGCATCTATAAGTACTACAAGGAGAGGGTGGAACGGGGGCCAAGCTAGGGTGAGAGTAGTGACATATGGAAGTGGCGGCAAATCGGTAGTGGAAATAGGATGCATTGGGAATTAAAACCGGAGTATCACTAGAGAACATAGAGCTTATGCAAGACAAGAATGGGCTACCCGAAAAAAACTCACTACAAGAGGAATGACATATGAGGTATGGGTGATAATGCTATCCATGGTTCTACTTATAGAGTATGTAGATTGTCCAAATTCAGCATAGCCGCGTGCTGCACACCTGCACGAGATCTTTTTCTTGCGGGTTCCTCTACGACCTGCTTAATAAGACCGTAATGGTGGCAGCCTAGCGCTTGACGGAGAGGCTATGGACATCATCGGCACGGGAGGAGGCAGCCTAGTCGTAGGCGATGTGCCATACTAACATGGTAGATTGCTCGTCCCTCCTGAAGCTGCCTAGCCGCATAAGGGAGCACCGCTGGAGCATGAAAGTGCCCACATGCACGCAGCTTTTGGATTAAAAACTAACTAATTTTGTATGACACTGTCCCAAACATTGTCCGGTCTCATCTAACTCAAGGAGCCCATCTCCGTGCGTAGTGCATAGTGGCTGTGCTCGGGAAGCCCGACACAACTTTTCCAGCGGTAGATGACTAGCCGGCCCACCTGAAGCCTCGTTTACTTCTAGGGTATTTGCAGGTTTTGGTGGGGAATATCCCGGCCCACCCCACGATCCCCACACATCCCGGACGACCTGTTTACCTCTCTGCCATTTCTGATTTCTATCCCGGCCCATCCCGAAACTTCCACAGCGAGGCCTGAACTAACTCGTGTATTCTCGCACGCGAGGCCTACCTCGTGTATTGTCGAGGAAAGGAAGCGAGGCAGCGAGAGGAAAAGAGGAGTCAGAACGGCCGGAGGCGACGGCGCAGACGTCGATCTGGCGACGCTGCCGACGGGCACCTCCTCCGGCTTCCTCAAGTCCTTATCTCCAGTGAGTACTCCCTCCCCCATGCCTCTTCCCCTCTGCTCCCCTCCTAGGGTTTCTCGGCCGCCGCCGACATCCACCTCCGCCCTCCGGTCTGATTCTTTGGAGTGTCGGTGGCCTCCTCCCGTCCTCCGTTTGCCGGTACTCCGGTCCGGCAACAACGCTCCGGTACTCCAAATAACTGTAGTCCTGATGGATGGAGTTAGTCGGAAGGCCGGCCGCCGACTCCGGTAACAGAGCTCTGCTCCCATCCCACCGCCCGCCTTTGATTTCTCCAATTCCCCGCTCTAGGCCTCCTCCTCTGTCCTATAGTATTGTCCCCCTCTCGTATTGATTTTTAATTCAATTTTGTTATCGTTTCCAATCCAAAAGTGTAAAGATATTTGTTCCCTGTGAGACAATTGAGCCGTACTATAGGGGAAATTTTGCTTCAGCCTTGATATCTATAATCAATGGAAAAGGAATATGTTATCAATCTTGTAGTCTGGTTGGCAGACGTGAAGATCTGTTGAATAATCTTGATGGTTTTTGTTGTACAAATCTGACTACTAATTGATGCTAGCAAGTTCTAGATAGTATTTATTTCTAATATCGATCCTTGTTAGTTCTGTACTTCATGGCTTCCGATGGTTGTCTCACCTATAAATTAGCTAAACTAAGGTAGCATTAGTGCTTGCCTCTGGTGACTTAATTAGCAGTAGTGCCTGCCTCCGATGGCTAATATGTTTGAAGCATGCTATATTTATTAAATAGAAATATATGCTCCCTTTTCACGGATGGCTAAGATTTTGAAGAAAGTAAAAGGAGATTATGAACTCCATCATCGGCATGTACATGTTACCTTTCCTAAATTAAGTTTAAGAGTGTACTATGTAGTTAGGCATGTATTATTGTGCTTGTCTCTGTCATCCCGGTTTGACTTGGTTGTCCATTGGTTGCTGCTGCTTGCAATGTCGAATGAGTGTTGAATTGGTGCTTAAATGTCAATATTGTTGTACTGAGTAGTATTTGGTGCTTAAGTTCAGAATTTTCATAGCTTCGTTGTTTTTGATATCGTTGAGACTGGGAACCTTACTCTGTTCGTTCTGTTTTTTTTTGTTTCTTTCGGTCTTTCTCTATTTCTTTATGTGATCTCGGCACCCGACTATCTCGTCTGGCTCAGCCCCAAATTTAGTCTAGGATCATCAAATTTATAAAGAATGATTTGGCAAAACAACATTCCAGATTCTTTATATAACACATATATGACCAGCATGCTCATAGCTGCACTTGTTTGCCATTGTTTATTTCATACCAACAGCCTTTTTAGTTTCTATATGTAACCTGCCAGAAATTTCTAATGTCCCATATTCCTTCGGTTGATACACACAAGTCCTATTTTGTTACTCTTATGCTCTAGAGATTAGAAAATAGAAACCCAGTCACCCAGTACATTTCAATGTTGATCATTATATCTTGCTGGGTATCACCACTAGTGTCCAGAATGCTAGGTGTTGGCTCAGTATGCTAGCTGATATTACTTGTCTCTTGCATTGCAGCTTTCATTTCATGAACCTAGCACAAGTAGTTGACTTGTTCTACCAAACTTTCTCTGGAAATTAATTGCACTTGCATTTGTAAAGAACTACTTTATTTATAACTGGATATTTTTCATCTCCATGCCTTATATGATCCCCTCTTTACTAATTGTACTGTTGTTGATTGTATGATCTCATCTCCAAGTTTTTCTAGATGAATTCGGAGGGCAAGACAAGGAAGGTTGAGTGATGCTCTTATGTCGTTATCGAGGCAATGAGGTGTTTTATCATTCGATCAAGACTTCGTAGCTGTAAATTGGCCCATGATAGGGTTGTAATAATGTTTCAATTGCATAATTTGAGTTCTTGCTCGTAGGATATATTTAAGCTCAGTGCAAGTAGATTTTAAACTCCATGCAAATTTATTTTGCCACTGAATAGAGAATGTGGATGACATTGAACTGATGTTCTTGTTTCTGTTTGTATTGTCATGAAAAGTTTGATTGACACTATATATTTACTACAAAGATTTGATTTTTAGTTGGGCAACTATCTCCATTATCAAGTTGTCGGTGTAAAGTTACTATTTTTATCACTTGATCCAGATCCTCTATCGTCCCTTTTCATCCCCTTACATCCCAGAATTCAAAGTAACCGGTAGAGATTGGAAAATGTGGGGAAATGTGGGGATTGGTGAAATGGAGGAATTCACCAAATACTCTACAATCCCCAAACCTCTAGGGGGTGGAAATACGTGAGGTAAACAAGGCCTGAGAGCCACCACTTTCCCCACCTACCCACGCGATTTTTTTTTAAATAATACGAATTAATTATTTAATTTGAGTTCTGTTATGCGTTTTTTCGAAATGCCAGATCTAGTGCTTTGTCGGCAAGGGGCAAGCCGACTGAGCCAATCGGCCAGGCCCTGGCCGACTGCATTGCAATCGTCCAGCAGCCAGCTGACAGCAGGTCGGCCAGTGGGGCCGCGGGACCCACAACGGTCGACAGGACCAGTCGGTCAGGCGCAGGCCGACTGCCCAATCGGCCAGGCCCAGGCCGACTGGGGGCAGATAAGGGCGACGCCGCGCCGCGCGGGCAGGCGCGGTCTTCTTCTCCACGCGACCTGCTCGCCTGCCTCTCTCTCTCCCCTCGTGTTCTTCGTTTCTAGCCACAGTTTTTCTCAGATTTTGCTCGATTTGACCATAAAAAATTCAATCCAAATCCATTAGAGAGGGAGTTGAAGCCCGATCTACGGATTGGTTAGCTCATGGCTTGATTTGGTGTTGGTTTGTTGGAGGAACGGTGGTGGAGCTGTGGTGAAGCAATGGCAATGGTGGTGGAGCTGTGGTGGAGGAGCTGAGGCTGTGGTGGAGGAGCTGAGGCTGTGGTGGTGGAGCAGTGTTCGAGCTGTGTTGGTGGTAGCTTCTCTCGCTTCAAGGGTAAACTCTAATCCCTCGATAATCAATGGATATTGTATATGGTTACGTAAGTTCGTCGTATGGTTAGTCTATTAGAATATTTGGCTAGTTGATTAGTAAAAATTTGGCCGGTGGATTAGTAGCAATATTTGACCGATGGGTTAGGCACAAAAATTTGGCCGGTGGATTAGTAGCAATATTTGACCGGTAGCAATAATATCATATTTTTTAGAATATTTGCAAGCATTGCCCAAAGTTATACGCGTTGTCGATAAATAATTGATTAGGTTGTTTATTTTATGTCAGCAGAGATGACCAATTTAGTGAAGTTCGTGTTTTATTACGGTCATGGGAATGTTCGAACAAATGACTTTGGAGCAGATCTTGGAGAGTTTATGTGTACACAGCTAGATTTGACTGCCCCTCAAACGTGGAGTGTTAGTCTATAACATCGAGACGTACACCGTCAGCGTGCAAGCATTATGGACAAAGTCAAGAAAAAATATTTTCTGGACTTTAAGGCATGTAGATACAGACAGAGACTGGTTTAAGTGGTTAAAAGGCTGCGAAGATAGGCATGTAAACCCTCGCGCATTAGTGCTTCCTGTCTTAAAGGAGATCGATGGTGGACATGTTTCGCGCCATAGTGTTGATTCAAGTTACGGGATGTACTCTATGTCCAGTGCTGGAGGCGGTGGTTATGAATCGGGGCAGAGCAGTGAGATAGGAGGAGGAGGAGGCGGTGGTTATGAATCGGGGCAGAGCAGTCAGGCCGGAGGTGGAGAAGACTATAGTGGAGAGGCAGATGCGGACGAGGAAGATGGAGGCATGCAGAACATGATGGAAGAGGAGGATTACATGGATGGCGAGAGTGGTGATTCTGATGACCCTGATGATTCTGATGGAGAAGGCAATGGTGGAGAGGACATGCCGATTCCTGCTTCATGGAATCAAAACATGTCAACCGGAATGACCGTTGATGATGGTCATGATTCTGCGTGGGAATATCACAGCAACAGAATTGCCCAGGGTGCCAGATATCAAGACAAGCAACATTTGCAAGATGCAGTCGTTGCTTGGGCAATGTCAACACACAGGGTTTTGAAAACAACCGTGTCCTCTAAGAAATACTTGACAATGGAATGCGTGGATATAAATTGTCCAGGCAGGGTGCATGCCTATGTCCCTGCGTATGACACAACTTGGTTGGTGAGCGACTATGTGCAGCACACATGTAAGCTACACAATGTTCCTAAAGATCATCTTAACCTCTCCTCCACACTTCTAGCTCGGCTGCTTTACACGGACTTAGTAGAGTGCAAAGCCTTGACAGTACCCAGTATACAGAAGAAAGTAAAGACCCGGTTTAAGTACTCCATTTCGTATGGCAAGGCTTGGAGGGCAAAGCAAAGGGCTCTTGAGGAGAGGTTTGGTTCGTTTAGAGACGCGTATGACTCCGTGGTCCGACAACTTCAGACACTGCAGGATAGAAACCCAGGCACCTATGTCGACATACAATATTATGTGATACCCGAGGATCCATCCGTGAAGGTGCTTCATCGAGTGTTCTTCTCTTTTGCTGTATGCATCCAAGCTTTCACTTATTGTCGTCCAGTGATATGTGTAGACGGTACTTTTCTAACTGGCAAGTATAAGGGTCAGATCCTTACCGCCATTGGTCAAGACGACAACAATCAGATTGTCCCACTCGCATTTGCTTTCGTGGAGGGCGAAAACACTGAAAGTTGGACATGGTTCTTCAGGCAGCTCAAAATAGCAGTTGTGAAAGACAAGCCCAATGTGTGCATCATTCATGATAGGCATGCAGGTATACTCAATGCCGTAAAACGGCTGACACAGCCAGGGCCAGAAGAGCAAACACCTTGGCTTGACATGCAAAGCCGATGGTGCATGCGCCATTTGGGTGCTAATTTCTTCTCACAGTTCAGAAACAAGAACCTCATGAATCTATTCAAAAAATTGTGCAAGCAGAACCAAGAATGGAAGCACGATTTCATACGTGCAAAGCTCGATGAATTTACTCAGAAACATGTGAGGGCAAGGAAAGCTGCGCAAAACGCAGCCGTAGCTGCACATCAAGCAGCAGTAGCTGCACATCAAGCTACTGGAGCTGCCCCTGTGGAGGAAGATCCTGTAGGGCTTTGTGACTTGCCTGGATTTGATCCACCTGGTACAAGGAGAAGGCTTGGCAGATCGATCAAGAACTTCCAACAGTGGATAGAGCACGAGCCTTTGGAGAGGTGGTCTTTGCTACACGATACACATGGAGCTAGGTATGGTGTCATGACTACAAACCTAGCTGAGTCATATAACTTTGTCCTCAGAGGTAACAGGGCACTTCCACTGACAGCCATAGTCAAAGATATTCTGTATGGCACGATTTCATATTTTAGAACCAGACGACAGGGTGCTCAGATGCATATCATGAACAATCCGAACACCCGCTTCTGTGAAAAGGTTATGAGGTACATGGATAAGAAGATGGCGAAGTGTATGTCACACACCGTCGTGTGCATAGGTAATGAGGACAGAAGGTTTGAGGTGCGGCTAGCCACCGATAAGTTTGAGTGTGGTAATGAACTGAGAACGCATGAGGTGAAGATAGGTAATGAGCAATTGCCAACCTGCGAGTGCACCTGCAACAAACCAAAGTTGCTTCACCTGCCTTGCTCTCATGTGCTTGCTGCTTGTCGGCAGCTAGGGTTGGACGCCATATCGTTCGTGTCTCCCTACTACCTGAAAGAATCTGTGGTCAATACTTGGACGGGTGAGATGTCAGGATTTCGAGTAATGGGTAATTTCAACACCGTGAACCCTGGTGAAAGGCAGTACATCCCACACCCTGCTCTAATGCGAACAAGCAGAGGCAGACGCCAGTGTAGACGCATCCGGAATGACATGGACGAATCAGAAGCTGGCGGCCCAACTCGGCAGTGTTTTCTATGCAATGAATTTGGTCACAGGGATACTCATTGTCCCACTTTCGGTACAGGCGGCACACATACGCGAGGACGGGGTGCGCGAGGTCGAAGAGGTAGAGGACGCGGGTGAAACTATGTGGCGAACTATGTTTGATGTTGTAATATGTGGCGAACTATGTTTTATGTTGTAATATGTGTCGAACTATGTTTTATGTTGTAATATGTGGCGAACTATGTTTTATGTTGTAATATGTGGCGAACTATGTTTTATGTTGTAATATGTGGCGAACTATGTTTTATGTTGTAATATGCAACTGCTTATGTTAATTTTTAAATTGTTCAGAAATGGCGAGAAGATACAGGTTGCTCGATCCAGACATTGAAAAGAAGCATCGGGCTAGAATTTTGGAGGATGACCCCCACTCACTTGAGCCTTTGGTCACTCGCACACCGAATGTTAACTGGAGGATACACCCCGCTTGGGTTCCTAGGTACGATTTAATCATGAATTATATGAATTATATGAGTATTTTTGGGTTGCGATACATGATTGATCACGTTTTTGGTCATGCAGGTTGAAGTGGGCTGGGCTTTTACCTTTTGTTCGCTTGGTTGAGGGCACTGCAGACTCTACACGCCTACTATATGACCACTCGTTGCTCACATGCTTGGTCGACCGTTGGAGGCCCGAGACCCACACTTTTCACTTTCGCTGGGGAGAGATGGCTCCTACTCTCCAGGACGTGTCATGCCTGTTGGGACTTCCTTTGGCTGGACAGCCCATTGGACCGCTACAGGCACCGGCGGGTTGGCAACATGATATGGCACAGCGATTCCAGGGTATTACTAGACCATTGGAGTATGAAGAACACGGGCCCAAGTTCGACTGGTTACTAGGATGTCAGGTGTGTTTGCTAACTTCTTTTTCATCTGTTTGCTACACATTACTGGCTACTGGTTACTTATCGAACCATATTTCATTAATGCAGATCCAACAGTTAGGCTATCCAGAGACTCAGTTGACAGAGGCACAAATCACTCGGTCCTTGGAGGCATACATACTTTGGCTTCTCGGTAAGGTGATGTTCACCGAGAACCATGTCACCACTATCACCGCTCGCTACATCCCTATCGCATTGGAGATCGCCAATGCAACTAGCGCTGACATGATTATACAGAGGAGTTGGGGTTCTGCGGTCTTAGCGGCCACGTACCGAGGTATGTGCAGTGGTTGCCAACGGAGGGCGCCGAAGTCAGGCCTGCTTGGATGCCCACTACTGTTGCAGCTTTGGTCCTGGGAGCGGTTTCCTATCGGTCGGCCGAACGTTATGGTTGAGACGCCTTACCCTACAACTACTTTGGGCGACCCTCTGACTGGACTGTTGGATCCAGATCCAGACCACATTGACTTGCCTACTTTCGGTTCAGTTTGGACACATCGCCAGGTATGTGCATAGTTACTTGTTACATTCATTATTTAGTTGACATAACCTATGCATGGAGCTAACAAATTATTATTCGCAGAGACGCTTTTCTCACAATCAGGTGAGGGGTTGCTACCCCGCACTGTCCGAGCAGTATGACGTACTGCTAGCGAGTTCGGTGATGTGGGAGCCCTACGGTAATGAAGCTGTCACTGCTAGATTCCAGAGGGATGGGGACGCCGCACAAATGTCTTTACTATGCTCCAGGGACGAGCCATGGTGGCACACAAAATCGAAGATCATCTTCGACATGCAGGCAGAGGAGATGAGCCTACATAGAGTAATGAGGCAGTTTGGTCTTCGCCAGCTGGCTGATCCTCGTCCTACGGAGAGCGTCATTCCTTTAGTCGTACACACGTATGTTTCATTTACACATTACTTCCATATTAACATGATGTATTGACATAACACTAACCATGTTAAATGTTAGGTTGTCGAGGAAGGGAAGTAGCAAGACCGCCACGGGTTGGCTACACAGGGTTGTGGTGTACGTTCAAGAGTGGGACACCGCTACAACCCGAGTCTGGGACTCGAACGACGCGTTTGACATGGAAGAGTTCAACAGGTACTTGGATAGCTACATGAGCGCCACACGACTACGCATCACGCAGCAATCTCACCCAGAGGAGATGCCAGGCGCTGCTACTTGGGATAGTTATCCGAGCCAGTCGACTGTGGGCGGCAGACAACACGCGGTATGTTCTTCATCTAATGCACCTATTTATTACATAGTTTTCCATCTATATATGGCGAACCTTGTGGTGTCTATTGCAGGCACAGCTGTTAGTCGATCTTGAGACGGAGAGTGCTGAGTACAGACGCTCTCTTTCGTCCGGACCACTACTTATTCACCGGCAGGACCAGGAGACCTGGCTGAGTCGCCTGGAGGAGAAGATACGACGTATCTACGGGGTTATCACGTGCACCCGCCCTTCGGACATTGCTCACCACCCGGCACCACTGCGTCCTCCGCGACACTCGACGCACCACCAGCAGCAGCAGCCACCCTCGCCCCTACGACTGGCTCCCCGTCCACGGCTTACACCACAGACGGCTCCGAGACCTCCTCCCCCAGACCAGGCTGGAGGTTCGACGTGGCATCAGCAGTCTTCTTTCGACTGTTGGCAGCAGCAGCAGCCACCTTTGCACGATGGAGGTTCGTCGTGGCAGCACCAGCAGCAGGAGCCTTGGGGTCACCCTCCCATGCCAAACTACGGGTTTCACCCACAGCCACAGCCACAGGGTATGTGTCTTACAAGATAAGCGTCGAGGCTCATTTCATGTCAAGTTCTTACATACTTTGTTTTTATGTGCAGGAGCATTCGGAATGCAGGGGTCTATGCCTGGCTATCAGTCGTCTGTGTCCGGATCCGCCTGGACTGATCAGGACGTTGATCATAGCACTCAGGATTTCATGACGCAGAGTAGTTGGCTGAACATTTTCCAGACTCCTGCACCTGACCCCACACAGGAGACTCAGTACGATGAGCACGGGTCGGTGATTCCTCCCCGACAGGTTCGGCCGCCCCACAGGTTCGGTTGGACGACGCCTCCTAACCCACCACCCGAGCGTCGCGGCAGACGACGTCGCTGAGACATATATTTATCTATGTATGAGACATATATTTATCTATGTATGAGACATGTCTATCTATGCATGAGACATCTACCTATATATGAGACATCATTCTATCATTTCACGATTTTTATTGCAACACAATTCAACATAACTTGCAACACAGTTCAACATAACTTGCGGTACATAAATAAGAGTCCTATCAATCCCTAGCATGATGCCTTTCCCTTTCCCTTCGATGATGCCTCGCCCTTTCCCTTGGACGATCCCTCGCACTTGCTCTTCTTGGCCTGCTCTTTCTTCTTCTCCTGCCTCTTGTCCCACTCAGCTCTCGCCTTGCTTCCAACGGGTGGCGGCATGAAGATATCATCCTCATCTTCGCTCTCTTCTATGCAGGCCCTACGTGCCACAGCCTGCTTCGTCATGTCAGCTTGACTCTTCTTGGCCTGCTCTTTCTTCTTCTCCTGCCTCTTGTCCCACTCAGCTCTTGCCTTGCTTCCAACGGGTGGCGGCATGAAGATATCATCCTCATCTTCGCTATCTTCTATCCAGGACCAAGGTGCATTAGCCACCTCCATCATGCGAGCTTCACTCTTGAAGGTGAGCTTGTCCCACCTTGCCTTGATCCTGAGAAGCTCTGCTCGTACCTGATTTGGGGTCTTCAGTTTCCACCCTCTTAGATAAAGTGACTTACCAAGTGTAACGAGAGCATCATGGTTCGATACCAACGTATCCCAGTCGGCTGGTTTATCGCCTATCTCAACAGTTCTGTCTATGAAGAAAAGCCCAATGGACATATCTACAGGCCAGGGAGAAGCGTCGGTCATAGTGGAGAGGAGGGGAGGAAAATGCGAGAGCCAGAGGAGAGGAGGGAAATGAGAGAGTAAGAGGAGGAAGAGAAGAACTGGTAAAGGATACATCTCGTTGCCCGGATTTATAGAGGCACCGAAGCGAATAGGCGGGAAAAAAGGCGGGAAGTAGTGGCGGGAAAAAAGGGCGGGAAAAAAAGGGCGGGAAGTAGTGGCGGGAACAAAGGGAGGGAAGTAGTGGCGGGAACAAAGGGAGGGAAGTACTGGCGGGAAAATCGGCGCGATGGCGGAAAAAATCGGCGCGAAGGATTAGCGACAAAATCGGCGCGGCGGAAGATTAGGGCTGCATTGATCATGCAGGATTTTGCTAGGGGCAGGACGATTAGGCAATCGGTCTAGGTCTGGCCGATTGCACTAATCGTCCTGGGCCAGACCGACTGGGCCAGTCGGCTTGCTCCTGGCCGACTGCATGTGTGGGGCAGGGCCGACTGCATGGTGCCACATGCAGTCGGCCAGGGCCTGGCCGATTGGCCCAGTCGGTCTGGCCCAGGCCGACAAAGCACTAGATCTGGAATTTCGAAAAAACGCATAATAGAACTCAAATTAAATAATTAATTCGTATTATTTAAAAAAAATCGCCCTACCCACATATCGTCTCTCTCATCTACTTTTCTTCACTTTCCCCCACCAACTCCTCCAAGCCTCTCTCTCTCCACCGAGTAGTACTCTACCTTCATTGTGCAGGAGCAATGCCATGAGGAAGAAGAGGAGCAAGAGGCCTTCATTGTGCAGGCTCTCGGTCACGCTGTAGGAACTGAAGGTGGCTCGACCCCAATACGCAGCTGCTCCCGACCGTGTTGTGGGTTGGGCAAAGTGGCGACCGACATCTGGCTTGCGAGGAACTCCACGACGGAGATGGCCGCTCCCAGGCATCGACGGAGCATCAACAAGCCCTACGACGGCCTCCTCCGGACGCCGGTTCACTTATTCACTGTTGTGCTCGGCATCATCCACAAGGTGTTACAACCAACACTGACGATCTTAGCTAAATGTGGATTACTTAACACTACCTCCGTTCCAAGGCTTAAGGCATGTAACCTTTTTTAAAAGTCAAACCAATTAAAGTTTGACCAAGTTTTTAGAGAAAAATATTAATATTTATAATGCGTAATCCATAGCCTTTGAAACATATTTTCACATGGTATCTATATAATAGTTTTTGATAGTTTTTTCTAAAAGTTTGGTCAAACTTTACATGGCTTGATTTTAAAAAAAAGTTATATGCCTTAAGCTTTGGGATGAAGAAAGTATTCGGAGATAAACCACAAATAAGCAAACACATAATAAGAATATAGTACATATGGTATTAAGGGAAAGGATTATAATAATATTGTGTAAGCAAAAATAGTTGTACTCCTCCGATCCATAATAAGTGACACTTATTAGGCTGATCATAGTAGAAGTATCATAGGTGGTATTATGCATAACATGCATAATGTGGCAAATCATTCAATGAAGGAAGAGTTGATAGTGGTATCATAATTTGATATCGTATCATAACACATAAAACTAGAAAAAATAGTGATAAATGCATCTTGAACACAAGATTGCATTGATATTGTACAAATAATTTAATACAATAACTTTATGATAGTACTATATGATACGATGCACTATAAATATGGTATAATACACTAGTATCATATACATGATACTAGTAATATGATACTTCCACTATGACCAACCTTATAGATCGAAGGAGGTATTACTTATTGTCCTTAGCAACGTCGAAACATTTGGCTTGGCCCTCTAGCGCCCCCTTGTACTATATGCAGCACAACTATTTTTTTGCTGCAAAAACTACAAGGTTTGAGCCCCATGGTAATTTATTTATTGAGGTGTAAACATATTTAAAAAATGTACCACATGTAGCCCAACCGAGTTTTCATAGCTATGAGGTACTTTTATCACAATGAATGTGTACGCCGGTGATAGCGAGACACTATATATTGTACCTCTTGAGTGATTATGCACCTATTGATAGGCTCATGTCTATAAATACCGTGAGGAGAGGTGGGGATGGGGGGCTCAAGGTCAAGGATGAAAGTGATGGCTTCATATCTGTCTAAAGATAGTCCATTGAAAATGGGATGCATTGGGAATGTGAGTTAGAGTACAATAGCACCCCCCAAAGCTTCTCTAGGACTAGTACGAGCTGTTGTGCAGCCCCACACCATAGAACACCCATCTGCATGTATATGCATCCAACGCCCACACAATTCAGCTTGGCTGAGTGGCTTCTGCAGTCATCAATCACAAAAAAGATAGACAATCAAAAGATGTTGGTTAGGAAAGGGTGGCGCAACCTGGCAAGTGTTTGAGTTCCGGCACCCACTAAGCGCACCACGACATAACATAAAAGTAGGCCAATAGCTATCTCGAAGGGCTAACAATGTACACATATACCAATTGCTTGAGTTATATCAACATTTATGCAGATATATATGTTGTTATCTTCTAGTCTAGTATTTGTTACATGGGTACCTATTTCCTTCTAAGTACAACTATATTATAACCTATTCTTTCATGGAATAATAAGAATAGGGTACGCTGGTGGTCTTCATATTATGCAAATTACGTATCATCCATTTATTCCAGTTCATAACATTTGGGATTTGTAAATGTTTGTTTCTCACCGAATAGCATTAGTCCACGTACGACATTATCAGATATTGATTTAGACAGTTTTATCACGGGACATAATCTACCAATGGTCTCGTTGACCCTATGAAATCACGAGATCATAGAAGGTTCAGTTTTATTAAACTTTCGCGCAACCCATCAAATGACCAAACGGTCCTTGGCCCTTTGTCCCACCTCTTCTTTCTCTCCCGAACCCTACTCCCCTCTCTTCCAAAACATCGTTTTCATCCGTGACCCACTATCATCACCGCGACTGCTACCCTTGTCCCCGCGCTGCCGCCGAATGACCTACCGCCACTAGAGCCGCCGTTGTTTCCGGCCAAGGGCAAGCTCGGGTGAAACAATGAACTGACCGTAGCTCCTCCAAGGCCTCAAGTTCTAGTCTCCTTTTCACACACGATGTTTGGGCTATAAACAAAACAAGTCTGTATGTATTTTTTCCGTGAACTCTCTCTGATGATTATCGATGGACATTTTAAGGCCAGCGTGATCAAGTCCATGATCTAGATTTTGACCTCTGCCATTTGGTTGACCCCAAGATGAACCGACTGAGTTGCATGGCCACATTACTGACCACGCGTTGTGTTCATCAACAACTTCAAAAATGATATAGTTGGGCACACATGTGGATTCACAAAGGAAACACATAGTTTTCACTTTCACGTGTTGTAATGGACACTTTATTTTGTTTAGGATTATCCTAATTTGAATTTAACTTAAATTATTGTGTAAACTATGTTGTTTGAATGTTTACATTGTTGTATAGTAATATATTTGTGTGTGAAAAATTAGCTAAATAGACATATCCATTATCCGTTTGGGGGTGCCATTGGGTATTACGGCCCTTGTATCCGCTGACACATTGGCTGGACACTCCCAAAACAGACACTTTTTGTCCGAAGTGAAACACATTTGCAGCTGCCATTGGAGTTGCACTAAACATTCTCTCTCAGACAGAGTTGTATTAGATTTCACATTTTTTATAAAGCTACGAGAAAGACTATTATATATTTTTTATACCATATGAAAAAAATGTTGTGGCCTAGGGGAAGTTTTTGTATGTACGAATGTATCTTTGTAACTCGACATAAAAAAACTAAGATTTCATCATCCACTGAGACAAAGAAATACCGTAAAATAGGTGAGATTGCGTAGTTGAAAAAAGCTTACTCTAATTGTCCCAGATCATCTATGGCTGAGCCACGCCTAAGCTACGCAGTCAATTGACTACATGGCGTTTTAGCAATACAAGCTCAAAGTTTGCAAAAAGTAATTACTATACTACTACAATTTCTTGATCCGCGGTTGCGTGCAGTTGGGTCCAGCTAGCCCCTAAAATCAACCTGGTGCCGAAACGTTGATGGATCTACTAGTCTAGAAGAAACGCGCCGTGCTGTCGGCCTCTGCCATGGCTTGTACCTGTCGCTCTCGCACACTGAATCTTGCTACCGATGTTAATAGACTTTCTGCAAATTCTTTTTTATTTTCTTCTATATGCTGAGTGACAGTCCGTGGATTTATGTAGAGTAGTATGTGTTGGAAATATAAGCAATAATCCATATGATTTAATCCGAATAATAAACTTATAAATCATGATCATACAGATAGTAGTAAAACCAATCATGCAGATCAACAAAGTAGATGGACATATATAAGGCGGCGTCGGAGGAGGAGTGCGCGAGGGCTACTCTTCTTGTCACACCTTAGTGAGTGGTGCAACACTCTACTATATAAGGTGGTCCAACTCCCCTTCAACTAGCAATGTGGGACTAAACTTTAGCACCACTAGCATAGCCATATGCTGCCATATACAAGTGGGCCAAAGAGAATTTCAGAATTTGTCTAATGGGCCAATAGCCCAATATACACCAAATTCCAACAATCCCCCATAAAGTCTCATTGGCACATCACAACACTTTTCTTCCAGAACATTGTTTTATATACCGGTGTGTAGTGGAGACTGTTAAGTTGAACTTCCACGTTAAAATTTATGCTACACTAGCTAGCAACTTGAATAGTGAACTATGCCTTGAACTACAAGTTTTCTGCACGCTAGTTTCACACAAAATCTAGACCGGTACAGGGCTACCGTCGGCTTCCCCGCGGTTTGGAGCTTATGCGTCATACTCCAGGGCCTTTCATGAGTTTATTAGAGAGCACCCAACTCTCACGGACTGCGACGTTTGACAGTCAGACTCATATAGGTGTGTTCCTCAAGAGATGTTCTGCAGGACAACATCTCCGCTTATAAAAAGGCCACTTGGAACACATTAAGATAAATATCAACCTGCCATGCAGAATAAGAGAGTATTGCATCTTTATGGAGATGTAAATATAATATAGGGATACTCTCCTCTCAGCTGACCAACAGCTTGTCTCCCAGCTCTAATTCACGGGATCTCCGATCACATAGAGTGGGTTGCCACTGGGATCAACTCATAGCGTGGGTCTCAAACCCATCTCCCTCGATGCATTATCTATCACATTACGTGATAATCCCTTTGTGAAAGGATCTGCCAGGTTCTTAGATGTTTGGATATAATCCAACGCAATAACTCCGAAGTTTCTTAATTTCCTGACAGATTTCAATCTCCTCTTCACATGCCTTGATGACTTCATATTATCCTTAGAACTGTTTACTTTGACGATCACAGTTTGATTATCACAGTTCATTGGGATGGCGGGTATTGGTTTTTCAACCACAGGTAAGTCCATCAAGAGCTCACGAAGCCACTCTGCTTCAACAGTGGCCGTGTCTAATGCTGTGAGTTCTGCTTCCATTGTTGACCTCGTTAAGATGGTCTGCTTGCAAGACTTCCAGGAAACAGCGCCACCACCAAGTGTAAACAAATAACCACTTGTGGCCTTAATCTCATCAGCATCAGATATCCAGTTTGAATCACTATAACCCTCAAGTACCCGAGGATACCCAGTATAGTGAATACCATAACTCGCAGTGCCTTTCAAATAGCGCAAAACTCTTTCAAGAGCATGCCAATGATCATCTCCAGGATTTGACACAAATCGACTCAGTTTGCTTACAGCAAAGGAGATGTCAGGTCTACTAGCGCTGGCTAAATACATGAGCGAGCCAATAATTTGAGAATATCTCAATTGATCTTTAGCAGTCCTTCGATTCTTTCGAAGTAGCACGCTCGGATCATAAGGCGTTGGAGAAGAATTGCAGTCGCTATACCCGAAGCGACTCAATATCTTTTCCACATAGTGAGACTGAAGCAATGTAATCCCACCATTGTCATCCTTTAGTAGCTTGATGTTTAAGATTACATCAGCCACTCCCAAGTCCTTCATCTCAAAGCAACGAGATAGGAACTCTTTGACCTCCTCTATAACAGCGAGGTTGGTCCCGAATATCAATATGTCATCAACATAGAGACACATAATAACTCCCTCGCCCCCACCATGGCGATAATACACACATTTGTCAGCTTCGTTTACAACAAAGCCTTCAGCAGTTAAAGTTCTTTCAAACTTCTCGTGCCACTGCTTAAGAGCTTGCTTAAGACCATATAAAGACTTCACTAACTTACACACCTTTGCTTCTTGACCATCTACCACAAATCCGTCAGGCTGCTCCATATAAATTTCCTCATCTAGCTCTCCATTTAGAAAAGCTGTCTTAACGTCCATTTGATGAACGAGAAGACCGTGTGAGGCAGCCAAGGAAAGTAGTACTCGAATAGTGGTCAATCTGGCTACAGGTGAGTAGGTATCGAAGAAGTCTTCACCTTCCTTTTGGGTATAACCCTTAGCCACAAGACGTGCCTTGTACTTTTCAATAGTACCATCAGGTCTAAGCTTTTTCTTGAACACCCATTTACATCCTACAGGTTTACACCCATAAGGACGATCAGTGATTTCCCAAGTACCATTAGCTAAGATGGAGTCCATCTCGCTTCGGACAGCTTCCTTCCAGTAGTCAGCATCTTGAGATGCATAGGCTTCTGATATAGAAGTGGGAGTATCATCCACAAGGTACACAATGAAATCATCACCAAATGACTTTGCAGTCCTTTGTCTCTTGCTCCTTTTGGGAGCTTCATTGTCATCCTCCACAGGATCATCAGAGTGTTCTATCGGCATAGTGGGTTCAGGAATTATAGAAAATTCCTGACTAGAGGAACTAGTCATCTCCTGATTTGATGAGCTAGACATACCTTTCATAGGAAAGATGTCCTCAAAGAAAGTCACATCATTCGACTCCATAATTGTACCAACATGCATGTCGGATACCTCAGATTTTATTATCAAAAATCTATAGCCAATGCTATGAAAAGCATATCCCAGAAAAACACAATCAACGGTTTTTGGTCCAAGCTTTCGCTTCTTGGGTATTGGAATATTGACTTTCGCCAAACAACCCCAAGTTCGTAAGTAAGAGAGTTTAAGTCTTTTCTTTTCCCATTCCTCAAATGGAGTCATGGTTTTATCCTTTACAGGAACACGGTTTAGGACATGACACGCGGTCATTAGCGCCTCCCCCCACCATTCCTTGGAAAGACCAGATGTATCTAACATGGCGTTAACCAAATCAGTTAGTGTGCGGTTCTTTCTTTCGGCCACCCCATTTGACTGAGGTGAGTAGGGAGGCGTCCTCTCATGTATAATACCGTGTTCCATACAGAATAAATCAAATTCATTTGAAAAATACTCTCCACCACGATCCGACCTTAGCCGCTTGATTTTAAGATCAAGTTGGTTTTCTACCTCAGCTTTATAGATTTTGAAGTAGTTCAAAGCTTCATCTTTAGATTTCAGGAGATAAACATAGCAGTATCTAGTGGAGTCATCAATCAACGTCATAAAGTATCTTTTTCCACCTTTTGTCAACACACCATTCATCTCACAAAGATCTGAATGTATAAGTTCTAGCGGTGCTAAGTTTCTCGGTTCCGCAGCCGTATGAGACTTGCGGGGTTGCTTTGCTTGCACACAAACTTGGCACTTAGAACCTTTGACAGTGGTAAATTTTGGAATTAAACTCATATTGGCTAGCCGCGTCATGCAACCAAAGTTAATATGACAGAGTCGTGAATGCCAAACATTGGACTCATTATCATTGCAAACATGATTAATAACTTTAGTACATGAGTCTGACAGAGACAAGCGGAACAGACCTCCACACTCATAACCTTTTCCAACAAATTGTACATACTTAGAAATTACAACTTTATTGGACTCAAAAACCAACTTAAAGCCATCTCGACATAAAAGCGATCCGCTGACGAGATTCTTATTGATGGAGGGAACATGCTGCACGTTCTTCAGCTGTACGGTCTTCCCCGAAGTAAACTTCAGATCTACCGTACCAACACCATGAACAGAAGCACGTGAGCCGTTTCCCATCAGCACGGAAGAAGTCCTTGAGACCTGATAAGAGGAGAACATGGAAATATCAGAACATACATGTGTATTAGCGCCCGTGTCTATCCACCAATCAGGAGAATGACATACTGAAAGGATAGTAGGTAAAATACCGTATCCAGCATCCTTCATCTCAGTATCGCTAATAACAACATTCGCGGTCTTGCCACTGTTCCCATGTTGACGCTTATCAAAGCGATTAGGACAGCTAGGAGCCCAATGATCAGGATCACCACAGACGTGGCAAGAGCCTTTTCTCTTATCATTTTTCTTCTTGAAGTTGGTTGAGTGCGTGGCCTTGTTCTTGCCATCTAACTTTTTCTTTCCTTCAGTTTTGTTCTTATTCTTGAACTTGTGGGATTGGAAGTTTTTCCTCTGCACTAAATTGGCAGTAGAACCTCCCTCAAGTCCTCGAGCAGTTTTGTCCTTTGCTCTCGCCTTCTCTTCCACATGAAGAGACCCAATGAGATCCGTAACGGAAAACTCTTGTCTCTTATGTTTCAGAGAAGTAGCAAAGTTCCTCCACGAAGGAGGAAGCTTGGCAATAATGCCACCAGCCACAAATTTGTCCGGTAAGGAACACTTGAACTGCTCAAGTTCTTTGGCAAGTGATTGTATCTCATGAGCTTGCTCAACGACGGAGCGCTCATCAACCATCCTGTAGTCATAGAATTGCTCCATGACGTACAGCTCAGTGCCAGCGTCCGAGACCCCAAACTTGGCCTCGAGCGCTTCCCACGCGTCCTTGCCATTACCAAATGACATATAAGGGTCAACAATGTTGTCCCCAAGAACACTGAACAAAGCCGCCATAAACATGGTATCGGCTTTCTTAAAGTTCGCTTCCTGCTCAGCAGAAAGATCTCCTTCAGGCTTGCCAAGAGTGGCGCTATAACAGTTTAGGTTTTCAAACCAGAGAACTGCTCTCTTGCGCCATCTCTTATAGTGCATGCCATCAAAAGGAGGCGGCCTAGTAGCCGCGGCTACACCAGTGGAATTCAGTTGCCTATAATCAGGTTTTTGGATTGTTGGAAATATAAGCAATAATCCATATGATTTAATCCGAATAATAAACTTATAAATCATGATCATACAGATAGTAGTAAAACCAATCATGCAGATCAACAAAGTAGATGGACATATTACATCTATATAAGATAAACCTATCACATCTACACCAAACGCTAGAATAAAGTACTCTAGCATAATCAGAAAAAGACAGTTGAGTATCACGTACAGAGTAGGCTGAATAGCAGCCGCAGCGGTCGCAGCAGCGTCGCCCATGTTGTGGTTGTCGAAGAGGTCGCTGACGTCCGGGAAGAAGTCGTCGTCAGGGAACTCGTCGTCGGACGACGTCGTGGTTGCCAGTAGTCGCGCTTGAGCGCTCCCCAAAAACCTGATCGCCCCTCACCCGTACAGATTCACGAGAGGCGGGGTTCCGGAGGCCTACTGTCCCGATCTGCGGTGCACGCCGCAAGCCGGGATGGAGAAGACGAAAGCGGCGGCGCAAGGTTCTGGAGGTAGGCACGTGAGTGGATTGATTTCGTACCGATTAGGTTTAGCCCGGACGCTTTATATAGTGCAAGTTAGGAGGATCGTGGGCTCAGCCCGCGTCCGAGTCGGTAACAGCCACGTCCATAAAAACTGGAAACGGCTGTAATTAACGCGTCCGTTAATGACTCATAATCAGTTTTCCCAACCAGCAAAATAAAGCTCGGCTCGGCGAGATTCCCGCAACCCGCGGCGCGCGTCGAGGCGAGGCGTGGCGAGGCGGGCGGCGTCGGAGGAGGAGTGCGCGAGGGCTACTCTTCTTGTCACACCTTAGTGAGTGGTGCAACACTCTACTATATAAGGTGGTCCAACTCCCCTTCAACTAGCAATGTGGGACTAAACTTTAGCACCACTAGCACAGCCATATGCTGCCATATACAAGTGGGCCAAAGAGAATTTCAGAATTTGTCTAATGGGCCAATAGCCCAATATACACCAAATTCCAACAGTATGTGTTCAATGTATACAATTTGTTGATGTCAGAGAGGTTGATATGTAAAAATGTAAACACTGTAAAAGAACAAAGAAAAGAAAGAAGAGACGAGAGAGTTCTTGACTTATCCGCCGTCAAAACGTGTTTGTGCTCAAACTCTACTATTGATTTCCAATGAAATATAAAATAAATTATGGCATATATAATATAAGTAATAAACAATAAAACATATTACTTTACATCCAACTTTTTTTAAAACTACAGCATATGTCAAGCGTATACTCTGGGCATAGCCTATAGTGGTGGCCTCCGTCAACCTTTGTCGTGGTGGACACGTGGCTGCTGATTTTGTGGAGAGACAATGTATGCCGAACATCCAGGTTTGCTGAGCGGGATGTATGGGAAACGCTCGGCATACTTTTTGTTTGCTAACCTTTTTTTGTGCCGACCAGTTTCTTGGTACGCTCGGTAAAAAATGGTTTTGTCGACCGGGATGCTCGCAAACAGAAGATGGCCGGCAATGCTCATGCTTCCAGTAGTGATGGCTCGGTACTCGATGAGCATCACCAAAGATGCAGTCCACCAGTGTTGTCACCCCACTTTCCTAGAAAGAATAATGAGTTATTATAAATAGAAATTTCATCTAAGACCCGTAAACTCTTAAGCAAGTGATTAGTAACTCAGTATATGCATTATGGATGAAACCTTGTAGTAGCACTTTGGTTTCGTTAAATATGAAAAAGGGGGAACCCATTATTTAAAAAATAATCGTTGAATCCTAGAAACGATGAAAGCATTTTCTCTAACTTTTCATGACGAATAAACTATGGAAGTATGATTTTGTTGATCTTTCGTCTAGCCATGATGAGTACGAATGAGATTATTCCTGCTTGGCCTCATTGAGTTGTGGTAGAAATGCACGTCATGTTCGCAGCCGACGCAGTGGATGGTGACGCACCTTGAGCGCACACTCGATGCAACCCTTGCATGAGATCTGGTGTGCGACCAAAACCACGCAGGACCTTCAAGGCTTCTAGTTCGTCTGCTCGTCTTCTTGTAAGAGATCTGGTGTGTGACCAAAACACATCTAGTAGTGGTGAGGTCTACACTTTTGTCCAGTCTAGAGACTTGGTGATCCACAATTTTTCTCTTTAGAGCTATATAACATAAAGTTCCTAACACAAGAATATGAAGACCGAACTTCCCTACAACATTAATATCTGATTTCTGCATTAAGTGTGTAATATCTTCAAAGACACCATGTGCAATATTTACATCTGCGGCCCACCTAGCTAGCTGTTCACAGATATGAAAGCTATGTGTACGTACATCAACCGATCTTGCAGTGGTTGTGAACCTATTGATATGGCTCGCATCTATAATTACTACAAGGAGAGGGTGGAACGGGGGCCAAGCTAGGGTGAGAGTAGTGACATATGAAAGTGGCGGCAAATCGGTTCGAGATAGTCCAGTGGAAATAGGATGTATTGGGAATTAAAACTGGAGTACCACCAAAGAATATAGAGCTTATGCAAGACTAGAATGGGCTACATTTTTTGCCTAGTCGAAAAAAGAACTCGCTATAAGAGGAATGTCGTGTGGAGTATGGGTGACAAAGTTATCCATGATTTCTACTTGTAGAGTATATAGATTGTTCAAATTCAGCATAGGCACCTGCTGCACACCTGCACGAGATATTTTTCTTGCCGGTTCCTCCACGACCGCTTGAAGGGGAGGCCGTGGATAGTATCAGCACGGAGGAGGCACCTCGCCCACACAAAGTCATCGTGGCCCGGCTGCGCGCACAGGCAATCGACGCCACACAGCTCATACTTTCCGAACGTGGTGGCTTCTTTAATCATCAGTCAAATAAAAAGAGAAAAACATCATATATAGACGACAACTAGCGCTAAATTAAACATCGAGGGGTTTTGAGTTTTCGTCCCAGCTAATAGCGTCTTCTATCGCGTTCCCAAAGGCTCTCCCAATAGGATTTCGGGGGCACGGCACGGGCAAGAAATCCCGAGTCGCATGACGGCATGAATGTGTCAATATAGAGGACGGGCGCTCTTTGAAGTCCGTTTTTCGAAATTTAAAATATTGGAATTTTAAAGTGTTAAAAAATTATGAAAAAAATCCTTAGATGTTGATAACAATGGCTTGTAGCTGCATGCAAAAATAAATGCGAAATATTTCGTATTTTAGGCTGTGTAAAAATGATAAATTTCCAGACCTAATGCGGTGAACTGTGCAAAATTCTAAATATTTCATATTTGTCAGAATTTGTCATTTTTGTGTAGGCTGGGATCCAAACTATTTCGCGTTGAAATTTTGCAGGGCTGTAGAATAAGTCATTGTGAACAACTAGAATTTTATTTCATATTTTTCTAAAATTTTAAAATGTTAATTTTCAAAAATTTCAAAAAGGGCTCCATGGAGCCTATCCTATAAAGTCATTTTCTGCTTGTTGCAAAACCAAATTTTGTCCGTGTTGCCCCAAACGGTCTTCGGGACGCACAACCCATCACCGTACATAGTAGCTGTGCTCGGAACGCCGAACATAGTGAGATGACTGATAGGCCCACCTGCTAGCCACAGCTTTCCCCATCTTCCCATGTCTCCTCTCTCTCATATGAGGAGTGCTTCGATGTCCCTCCTAAAATTAAGTTTGCAAGGTTTAGCTTTCTTTTAACCCGTTGAAACCTATATTCAGACTATGTATACCTTTGTATAGTTGTACTGGTCAAGCTCGATATACTCCACGTTCTCACCAGCTGATCCCACATTCCGTTATCGTGATCTACGTCTTTACTGTTAGGAATAGACAAAGTTATATTCATCTGGAAACCAAAGGCCATAATATATAGTACAGGTATAAGAAAAATATGCAGAAAGCCCCCTAACATATAGGGGAAATACAATATACAGATATATACATCTAACACCCCCCCTCAAACTCATGGTGGATCCACAACACTGAGTTTGGAGAGTAAGAAATCATGCTGCGCTCGGGTCTGTGCCTTCGTAAAGAAATCCGCCAACTGTAAATCTGAAGGCACATACTGAAGCACAACAACCTGAGCCTGCACCTGAGCACATGTATAGAAAGCATCAACACCAATATGCTTGGTAACCTCATGCTTGACCGGATCACGTGCAACACTAATAACACCTGTACTGTCAGACAAAACCAGAGTGGGTTTGGTAATAGAGACCCCAAAATTCGCAAGTAACCACCGTAACCAGGTCACCTCAGCAGTCAACAAGGCCATAGCACGCAACTCAGCCTCAACACTCGAACGGGAAACCGCTGTCTGTTTCTTCGTCTTCCAAGCAATGAGCGAACCACAAAGAAACACACAGTAAGCAGAAAGTGAACGACGATCCGAAGGATCACTCGCCCACGTAGCGTCCGAATAGCACTGGAGCTGGAGGGAGCTGGAACGAGGAAAGAAAAGGCGACGAGTGATCGTACCACGAAGATAACGAAGAACACGGAGAAGATGACTATAGTGAACAGTGGTAGGAGCAGAAACAAACTGACTCAGAATATGAACAGGATATGAGATGTCAGGACGAGTGACAGCAAGATAAACTAGACTCCCAACAAGATGACGATAACGCGTCGGATCAGAAAGAAGATCACCATCAGTAGGTTGAAGCTTAACATTAAGCTCCATAGGAGTCTCAACAGTGCGCTCATCCCCAAGAGCAACACGAGCAAGAAGATCCTGAATATACTTTTCCTGAGAGATGTAAAAGCCATCAGAAGTGAAGGAAACCTCAATCCCAAGAAAGTATCGAAGAGGACCAAGATCAGTCATAAGAAACTGAACACGAAGACGAGCCTTAACAAAGGCGATATACTCAGGATCATCACCAGTAATGATCATATCATCAACATAGAGAAGAAGAAGAGTGCGTCCACGAGGAGAAGTGTGAACAAACAGCGCTGGATCATGAGCACTAGGGGAGAAACCAGCAGCAGTCACTAGAGAAGCAAAGCGCTCAAACCAGGCACGAGGGGCCTGTTTGAGGCCATAAAGAGACCGTCGAAGACGACAAACCATCCCCTCGGGAACAGAATACCCAGGAGGAGGCTACATATAAACCTCCTCACTCAATTCACCATTGATAAAGGCGTTTTGAACATCAAGCTGGGACATAGACCAGTGATGAACAGAAGCAACAGCAAGAAGAGTACGCATAGTGGTCATATGAGCCATAGGAGCAAAGGTCTCATCATAGTCACGACCATGCTCCTGCTGAAAACCACGAGCCACAAGATGCGCTTTATAGCGCTCAAGAGATCCATCAGAGCGGGTCTTAATATTATAGACCCACTTACACGTGATAGGACGAACACCGGGAGGGGGAGAAACAAGATCCTAGGTGCCAGTGCGCTCAAGTGCAGCAATCTCCTCAGCCATGGCCAGCTGCCATTCAGCATGATGCTCAGCATCCTGATAAGAAGTCGGCTCGGAGGCAACATAAAGACCATACTGACTAGGAGAGTAACGAGAGGGGGCACGACGCTGACGAACAGGACGAGTAGAGGGAAGCTCGTCAGAGGAAGACGACTCAGGAGACGACGATGAAGAAGAAGGAATAGCAGAGGAAGACTCCGGAGAACGAGGAGAACTAAGAGAACTAGACGAAACAGAGGAGGACGGTGTAGAAGAAGAGACATCAGGGGGAGGAGATCCTGAAGAAGACACAATAGGAGTAGAAGGAGGAGACAGAGGGGGTGTGTCAGGAAAGAGAAGAAACGAGATATCCCTTATAGAAGGAGGTACCAGCGGTGGGACGAGGATAGAAAGGACGCGTTTCATCAAAAGTAACATCACGAGAGATACGCATCCGACGATCAACGGGGTCCCAACAGCGATATCCCTTATGCTCATCACTGTATCCAAGGAAAACACACTCAACAGACTAAGCGGTCAGTTTGGTGCATTCGCGAGGAGCAAGGAGAACATAGAAAACACAACCAAACAAGCGAAGCATGGAATAGTCTGGAGACTGTCCAGATAGGCGCTCAAGAGGGATGCCACCCTGCAGAGCGACAGAAGGCTGAATATTGATGAGGTAAGCCGACGTAGCGACAGCCTCAGCCCAGAAATGTGGCGGAAGAGAAGAAGAAATCAAGAAGATGACGATGCTTACGCTCAGCAACGTCATTCTAAGCATGTGCGCCAGGACAGGAGAACTGAGCTAGGGTGCCCTGCTCAGCAAGAATAACTCGCAACATCTGGGAGATATACTCACCGGCAGAATCAACACGAAACACACAAATGGGGGTAGAATATTGAGTACGGACCATGGCCGCAAAACGCTGATATATGGAGAGCACTTCACTACGAGAGCGCATAAAATACAACCAAGTGTACCGAGAGAAATCATCGATGAATAAAATATAGTAGCGATGGCCCCCTTTCGAAGCGAAAGGAGTCGGACCCCAAACATTTGAATGAACTAAATCAAAAGGTCGCTGAGATACAGACGCGCTAGTAGGATATGGAAGTTGAATCTGTTTACCCAACCTACAACCCTGACAATGTAAAGACCCATCTCCTGAGACAGACCCCAGAAGACCACGATGAACTAAAGACGACAGACGATGATGCCACTGCCGAAAGGAGCTGGTAGCAGAGGCGACGACCGGAGAAGAACTGGAGAGGAAGTGGCAGCGGAGGGAACACGAAGCCAGTCTAACTCCCAAAATCCTGAAGAGTCACGACTTCGAGGGCCAGCTCCAACTAGGGCCTGCGTGCGACGGTCCTGGACAACACAAGAATCAGCATCAAGAATGACGCGACAACCAGAGTCAGTAAGCTGGCTAGCAGAGAACAGATTCATCTTAAGAAGAGGGACATGAGAGATATCAGGAACAGAAAAAGAAGAAGTAGAAAGAGTGCCCCGACTAGAAACAGGAAGAGAGGTACCATCAGCTGTAAAAACACGTACAAGAGAAGGGAGAGAACGAAGAGCGGACAGAAAAGAAGACTCAGAGATCATATGAAAGGAAGCTCCAGAATCCAGATACCATGGGGACGTACCTGACTGTGTAGAAGGTGGTGGTCGCAGTGCCTGAAGAATCAGGCACAAAACCAGCAGTGCCTGTCGAAGAAGAGCCTGTAGCAGCAAGCATACCGCGAAGACTCCTGATAATGTCCTGATCGGAGAGAGCAACTGTTGAAGATCCAAAAGGAGCCGACTACCCACGAGCCTGGTGCTGCTGACGTAAACTGGGATCCTGTGTATAACAAGTGGAACAAGTGTGGCCATCCTTGTTACAGTAAGAACAGTGACGAAGAGAACCACGGCGACCCTGACCACGAGCCTGCTGGTGGTGACTCTGGCCCTGAAGCTGCTGATGCTGCTCTGACCCTGAAACTGCTGTTGCTGACTCTGACCCTGGCCTGGAGGAGTGGGTAGTATCAACGGCGGCACAGAGAACCGTGGCTGAGTCAAGGGAGCAGACGGCATAGGAGGACCACGAGTAGCAAGCACAGATGGAACTGCAAGAAGACCAGCACCACGGAGACGGGTCTCCTCAGCCCGAAGCTCAAACAACACCTCAAAAAGCGGAACATGACAACGAACATTCAGCTGATCACGCCGAGGCTCAAACTCCTGGCGAAGCCGAGACAGAAACTCATAGATGCGGTGAAACTCCAAATCCGAGCGCACAATCTGACAGCACGAGCATGTGCCACAAACAGCAGTACGGAGAGAATCAAGCTGACGCCAGATAGCAGCACTCTGAGTATAGAACTCATCAATAGTGGAATCACCCTGCTGGAGAGCATGCTCCTGGCGAACCACAGACAGGTAAAGAGCATCTCCAGACGGCTGATAGCGCTGACGAAGATGGGCCCACTGAGCGACAATAGTAGGGAGACTCATGAACTCAGCAGCATACTGGGGCAAAACACTGGAGGTGAGAACAGCAGCAGCACGAGCGTCCTCATCAACCCACTGAGTGTAAGCATTCAGAGCGTGTCGATAGGCCTCGAGATCAGGAGAGTACTGCTTGAACTTCAGATCATAAGCAACAACAACACTATCATCAGTACTCTGAGCAGCATCCTTGGCCTCCTGAAAAGCATCAGCACCGAGAACAACCGGTGTCGGCGAAAGAGGAGCCACAGGAGCAGGGGGGCACGACGGACAAGAGACCTCGCCGGAGAGCACACCCCAAAGAAGGAGACCGCGCATGTGAACACGCATAAAGGCAGCGAAATCAGGATAATTCGCGCCATCGAAGATCACCGGGCAGCGAGGAATCGCAACATAACCCGATGAAGAAGACATATCTCTCTCTTTTTTTGCAGATCATATCAGATCTAGATCGGACCAGCAGGTGAGGGCCCGCCTGTCAGTGACAGCGGACGACAGTGGGTAGGTGTAGAGGAGGTGAAGGATGGCAAGAGGACGGGCCGGCAGGTGAGGTCCCGCCTGTCAGTGACAGCGGGCGGTAGTGGGTAGGTGTAGAGGAGGTGAAGGATGGCCAGAAGACGGAGTGTAGGTGCAAGGACGGCGAGTGTAGGTGTGCAGGGTGGAGGACGGACAGCCACACGTGAGATTGTTGGATGGCCAGAGGACGGGCCAGCAGGTGAGGGCCCGCCTGTCAGTGACAGCGGGCGGTAGTGGGTAGATGTAGAGGAGGTGAAGGATGGCCAGAGGATGGAGTGTAGGTGCAAGGACGGCGAGTGTAGGTGTGCAGGGGTGGAGGACGGCCACGCGTGAGAAGGACAGCCACGCGTGTGGAGCAGAGGACGGCCGAGGCCCGCCCGATCGGTACCAGACGTGTGGAGCGCAGCAGGGGTTGCAGATTGGATCGACGATCGGGGCGAATTTCGCGAGTAGCAGACGGGAAGCTGGCAGATTCCGATCTGGGCGGTGGCGACGCAGACGGCCAGAACGGGAACCGGCGGTGGCCGGGGCGAGCTGACGGCGGCGACGATTACAAACAGAGGACCGTTGGGCACGGGAACCCTAAAACCGGCTCTGATACCATGTTAGGAATAGACAAAGTTATATTCCTCTGGGGGCCAAAGAACACAATATATAGTACAGGTACAAGACAAATATGCAGAAAGCCCCCTAACATATGGGGAAATATAATATACAGATATATACATCTAACATTTACATGCCATATTTTGAATTTTTTTTGTTGCTGCTATATATACCTTCCTATTTCCGTCTCCTTCAGTCATTTGAGTATACGTATACGATGAAGCATACAGTCTTCGGGTGGATTTATACTGTGTTCGGAATAATTAGATGTTGTCAAAATTTGAAAACAGGGACACCGAAGCAAAAGTGCTCTCGTCTACTTTTCTTCACTTTCCCCACCGATCACTCCAGGTCTCTCTCCTCGAGTAGTACTCCACAGACGGCCGTCGTTGTGCAGGAGCGACACCATGAAGAATAAGAGGAGCAAGATGCGTCTTTGTGCGGGCTCTCGGCCGCGCTGCGGAACCTAAAGGTGGCAGCCAAAGCGAGGGACAAGGTGCCCGCTCGACCCCAACCCGTGGCTGCTCCCGGCCGTGCTGTCCTCCAGCGACGCCGACGACGCGCTTCCAGCAAAGCTGCGGTGCTGCCCCGCGCGTGATGGGGAGCAACCCCCGCAGTGACGAAAGCGGCGGCGTGCCGATGGTGAGGCGGTCCTTCTGTCGTGCCTACGCCCGCGAGGTCCACGCACCGACCTCGCGCCGCTGCTGGCTGTCGAGTTCGTTTGGGGGTGTGCAGGGTGGCGACCGTCGTCTGGCTTGAGAGGGACTATGCGACGGAGATGGCCGCGCCCAGGCATCGGCGGAGCATCAGCGAGCCCTACGACGGCCTCCTCTGACGTCAATTTTGTTCTTAATTGTTGCGCTCGGCATCGCCCACAAGGTGTTTGTGATAAGCAAAAAGATGATGGTTTCTTTTCGATAGGGATGCCGCCGGGGAGCAGCCTCTCGCAAACGCGGACAATGTTCGGGCACTTCCTAAACAGCGTCCGGACACTCTACATGGCATGCAACTGGAGATGCTCTAAGAGTTATCTCCAAGAGACCGCAGGGTGAGATAAAAAAAACGTGAGTTGCACCAGGGCGACACCGGGAGTGACACCGTGCACCGTCTGTGGCATCCCGCAAAACCACTACTAGAAAATCGTGTTGTTTTGTACATTGCATCGTCATCATCATGCATTGTTTGTCTGAACTATTTCGAAAAGCCTAGTTTTGCTTTGTACAAATACCCCTCGTTATTTTCAAATACAAAACCCCGATCGCATCGGAGATTTATTTACCTAAAAATTGTTTCAAAAGTGGCCTTGTTTTAAATAGTAAAGACAAAAACAAACACACTCTCTAAACCAGCCCCCCCCCCTAAATCCTAGTCCCACCAAATCCTATCCTACCCACCACTCACGGCTCGCCACCTCACCCTCTCACCCTTTTCCTACCCACCTGCCACCTCACCGATCCACCAGCCCATCCTCTCCCTTTTTCTCACCCTAGCCATCCTACCCTCTATCCTAAACCTCTCCCTTACCGCTGGGCCCCCACCGCCCCTGGCCCCACCCCTCTCTCCTCACCTACCAACCAACCCACCAGCCCCTACCCGCGGTCAACCCCCCTGACCCCTGAGCCCCATGTCCCTGGGCCCCACCCCGTCCCCCACCTACCGCTTTCTCTCTCTCCCTCACCGACCCGCTCCCCCCACCTCTCTCCTTCCCGCATCACCCACCCTCGCGCCTGCACCCGCCTGCACCCGCCTCCCCGCCCTCGCCTCCTCCTCTCGGCGCCGTCCCTGGCCACCGCCCGCCCGACGCCCTCGCCCCCTCCGAGCCCGCCTCGCTTCCCTCGCTCGCCTCCACCGGCCCGTCCGCCTCCGGCCCGTCCGCCTCCGGCCCGCCGTGCCTCCAGCCTTCCTCTCCGCGCCCGCCGGCTCGCCGCCGGCCTTCACCTCGCCTCGCCCGCCGGAGTCCCCTCGCCTCGAGGCCTCCCCGCCCTCGCCCCCTCCGAGGCAGAGCCTACCGGCGCCGCCCTTCTCCCTGCCGTCCAGCGGCCGCCTCGTCTCCCCGCCGGCGCGCCCTCTGCGAGCCCGCGCCGCCGCCCGTCTGCCGGCCCCGGCCCTGCCCGCGTGTGCCAGCCGCCGTTCGCCTTCGCTGCCGCCGCCTCAGCAGCACCTCGGCCCTCTCGCCTGCAAGCCATCCTGCCGGGTCGCCCTCTGTCTGCACCGCGCCTTCAAGGGGTTCGATCAAATGACCGACCGAACGTGCTCCTCTCGACGTGTACCAAGTGCGGGGTCGAGATCTTCCGCGATGCATGGTCTCCACAAAACACAAGGAAGCGACACCCGCTTCATTGTCAAGTTCGGCTGCAAACCGGATCGTGGGCGTTGGCAAGGTCCCCCGGAGAAAGAACTGTAGGGGTTCGTAGCATGGAAAACAAAAATTTTCTAACGCATACAAACAAACAAGCCAAGATCTATCTACTAGATTGTAGCAACGAGTCGATGGAATAACTCACCCTCGAAGATTCCAAAGTGTTTAACGAGAGCAGATTCTCGTGGGTGATGTAGTCGTACTCTTTCCGATCTCAAGATCGCGTAGACGATCCTTCCGGCGCCACGTTCCAGCAGCGCTCCCGCAGTCGGTCACACGTTCGGTACTCGACGAAGACCTTCCTCTCCCTTGTTCCAGCAGGCAGCGGAGGTTGTAGAACTCTCCTCGCGATTCCGGCAGCACAACGGCGTGGTACCGGAAGTAGAGGGGAAATCCCGCAGGGCTTCGCCTTAAGCCGGTGCGAGTATGGTAGAGCTTATGAGAGAGGCTATTAGTGGTCTAGTAATTAGACACACCAATTAGAGGGCTCTAAACCAATTAGAAGGCTCTAAACCGCTGGCTAAAGCAATTAGAAGCTCTAAACCAAAACGGCTCTAAACCGGAGGTAGAAGATAGGAACTTGTGTGTACTAGGAGGGAGCCCTACCCCTCCTTATATAGGTGGGAGGGCTGGCCGGCCAAGGGGAGGAGAGTCCCTCCCCAAGTCGGCTTGGTGGGGCGCCGGCCAAGGGAGGAACCCTCCTCCAATTCGGCCTCCACCAATCCTCCTCTCTTCCCACTTCCCAAAATTGCCGTTTGACTTTCAAACTAGCCGTTTGACTTTTCAATTTAGGATTTAAATAAACCCTTTATTTTGGACAGCAAGAACACCTAGTACATGATGCAATCATTCCAACTTACAATGACACATTCATGTACCCTTCCCCCTCTGGAGTGCCGGACATTCCGGGACCTTCTAGAATGTTCCCGATGAAAACACCGGAACCATTCCCCAACTCCGAAACGGGATTTTCCTTATATGAATCTTATTCTCCGGACCATTCCGGATCACCTCGTGATATCCCGGATCCCATCCGAGACTCCGAACAACATTCGGTCTCTTTCTCATAATACCATAACTACTCAAACAACGTCGAATCCTTAAGTGTGTCTCCCTACGGTTCGTGAATTATGCGGACATGATCGAGACACTTCTTCGAACAATAACCAATAGAGGAATCTGGAAATACATATGGCTCCCACATATTTCTACGATTACTTTGCGATCGAATGAACCACTTACATACGATACCAATTTCCCTTTGTCTCACGATATGTTACTTATCCGAGGTTATGATCGTCGGTATCTCTGCATACCTAGTTCAACCTCGTTACCGATAAGTACTCTTTTCTCGTTCCCGTGATATGTGATCCCTTGTGACCATGTCACATGCTTGCAAGCTAATTGGATGACATTCCACCGAGAGGGCCCAGAGTATATCTATCCGTCATGTGGATGGACAAATCCCACTCTTGATCCATGTGTTTCAACCAATACTTTCCGAACACTTAATGCCACCTTTATAGCCACCCAGTTACGGTGTGGTGTTTGATGTTATCAAAGCATCCATCCGGCAAAGGTGATATGCATGATCTCATGGTCGAAGGAATTAGGTTACTATGTATCAGAAAGCATATAGCAATTGAACTATTGAAATGACTTGATCTTTATGCTACGCTTATCTATAGGAGTATGTCCACCATATCATTCTCCTAACGATATGATCTTGTTGTTGATAACATCTCAATGTTCATGATATGGAAACCACAATCATTTAATCAACCAACAAGCTAGTGAAGTATAGAGGCTATACTAGGGACTTCAAATTAAGTTTACAAATCACACAAGTATTAATGGTTTCCTTGTTAATACTATTATAGCATGAATGTAAACATTTATCATAAACACAAAGATATAATAATAACCATATTTATTATTGCCTCTAGGGCATATCTCCAACAGTCTCCCACTTGCACTAGAGTCATCTAATCTAGATTACATGGTAATATACCGAACACCCATGGCAGTTTGGTGTTGGTCATGTTTTGCCCTCGGGAGAGGTTTAGTCAACGGATCCGCCACATTCAGATCTGTGTGTACTTTGCAAATCTTTATATCCCCATCCTGGATATGTTATCGAATAGCGTGAAAACGCAGCTTGATATGCTTCAGCTTCTTGTGTGACCTTGGTTCTTGCGCATTGGCTATGGCGCCCATGTTATCACAGTAGATAGACATTGGGTCTAGCGCACTAGGAACCACACCCAGCTCTGTAATGAACTCTTTCATCCATATCGCTTCTTGTGAAGCCTCCGAAGCAGCCATGTATTCCGATTCAGTTGAAGATCTCGCCACAACACTTTGCTTTGCACTCCTCCAGCTAACTGCTGCACCATTCAAAATAAATACGTACCCAGATTGTGATTTAGAATCATCTGGATCGGTGTTCCAACTAGCATCGGTGTAACCATTAACAACGAGCTGTTCATCACCTCCATAAGAAAGAACCATATCCTTAGTTCTTCTCAAGTACTTAAGGATTTTTTTGACCGCTGTCCAATGATCCACTCCTGGATCACTTTGATATCTGCTAGTTAAACTAACAGCATATGCAATGTCGGGTCTAGTACATAGCATGGCATACATTAGAGATCCTATGGCTGAGGCATAGGGAGTTTTACTCATCCTTTCTCTATCTTCTGCCGATGTTGGACTTTGAGTTTTACTCAAGGTCGTATTGGGCAACATGGGCAAGAACCCTTTCTTGCTTTCTTCCATTCCAAACTTCTTTAGAACTTTGTCCAAATATGTACTCTGTGACAATGATATTTGGCGTTTCGATCTATCTCTATAAATCTTTATGCCTAATATGTAAGCTGCTTCGCCAAGATCCTTCATTGAAAAACTATTATTCAAATATTCCTTGACACTATTAAGAAGGTCTACATCATTCCCAATCAACAATATGTCATCCACATACAGTATTAAGAATGCTACAGAGCTCCCACTCACTTTCTTGTAAATACAAGCTTCTCCATAAGTTTGTATAAAACCAAAACTTTTGATTACCTTATCAAAACGTTGATTCCAACTTCGGGATGCTTGCTTCAATCCATAGATGGACCGTTGAAGCTTGCATACCTTGTTAGCATCTTTAGGATCGACAAAACCTTTGGGTTGCATCATATACAACTCTTCATCAATGTCTCCATTGAGGAATGCTGTTTTGACATCCATCTGCCATATCTCATAATCATAATATGCAGCGATTGCTAACATAATCCTCACAGACTTTAGCTTCGCTACTGGTGAGAAAGTCTCATCGTAGTCAACTCCTTGAATTTGTCGAAACCCTTTTGCGACAAGTCGAGCTTTATAGACAGTAACATTACCATCAGCATCTGTTTTCTTCTTGAAAATCCATTTGTTCTCGACAGCCTTTCGGCCATCCGGTAAGTCCACCAAAGTCCATACTTGGTTTTCGTACATGGATCCAATCTCGGATTTCATGGCTTCTTGCCATTTATTGGAATCTGGGCTCATCATTGCTTCCTCATATGTCTCGGGGTCATCGGTGTTGTCCACCACCATGACATTCATAACGGAATCATACCAATCTGGAGTGGTACGAGTTCTCGTTGACCTGCGAGGCTCTGTAGCAACTTCAACCGAAGTTTCATGATCACCATCATTAGCTTCCTCTCTTATTGGTGCAGGCACCACAGGAACTTCTTCCGGTGCTGCGCTACTCGCAATTTCGAGAGAAGGTTCGACAACCTCGTCGAGTTCTACTTTCCTTCCAGTCACTTCTTTCGAGAGAAATTCCTTCTCTAGAAAGGATCCATTCTTGGCAACGAAGATTTTGCCTTCGGATCTATGATAGAAGGTATACCCAATAGTTTCCTTCGGGTATCCTATGAAGACGCATTTTTCCGCTTTGGGTTCAAGCTTGTCCGGCTGTAACTTCTTTACATAGGCTTCGCATCCCCAAATTTTAAGGAACGACAATTTAGGTTTCTTCCCAACCCATAATTCATACGGTGTCGTTTCAACGGATTTAGATGGTGCCCTATTTAAAGTGAATGCGGCTGTTTCTAATGCATAACCCCAAAATGTTAGCGGTAAATCTGTAAGTGACATCATAGAACGAACCATATCTAAGAGGGTTCGATTACGACGTTCAGACACACCATTACGCTGTGGTGTTCCCGGCGGTGTCAATTGTGAAAGTATTCCGCATTTCTTCAAATGCTCGCCAAACTCGTAACTTAGATATTCACCTCCACGATCAGAACGTAGAAATTTAATCTTCTTGTTACGTTGATTCTCTACCTCACTTTGAAACTCCTTAAACTTCTCGAAAGTTTCGGACTTATGTTTCATGAAATAGATATACCCATATCTACTCAAATCATCCGTGAAGGTAAGAACATAACGATAACCACCGCGCGATGCTACACTCATTGGACCACACACATCGGTATGTATGATTTCCAGTAAGTCCGTAGCTCGCTCCATCATACCAGAAAATGGAGTCTTAGTCATTTTACCCATCAGACATGCTTCGCATCTTTCAAGTGATTCAAAATCAAGTGATTCAAGAAGTCCATCGGAATGGAGTTTCTTCATACGTTTCACTCCGATGTGACCAAGACGACAGTGCCACATATAGGTCGAATTATCGCTTGATTTCAAACGTTTAGCCTTAATGTTGTTGATATGTGTATTTCTACTATCGAGATTCAATAAGAATAGACCATCTATCAAAGGTGCATGTGCGTAAAACATATTACTCATATAAATCGAACAACCATTATTCTCTGATTTAAACAAGTAACCGTCTCGCAATAAACAAGATCCTGATATAATGTTCATGCTCAACGCAGGCACTAAATAACAATTATTTAAGTATAAAACTAATCCCGATGGTAGATGAAGAGGTAGCGTGCCGACCGCGATCATATCAACCTTTGATCCGTTTCCCACGCGCATCGTCACCTTGTTCTTTGCTAGCTTCCGTTTATTCTGCAGCTCCTGTTTCGAGTTACAAATATGAGCAACCGAACCAGTATCAAATACCCAGGCACTACTACGAATACTAGTGAGATACACATCAATAACATGTATATAAGATATACCTTTCTTCTTGATGTTGCCGTTCTTCAAATCCGCCAAGTACTTTGGGCAATTCCGCTTCCAGTGACCTTCTCCATTGCAGTAAAAGCACTCAGTATCAGGCTTTGGTCCAGCCTTGGTTTTCTTCGTCGGCGTGGTAACTTTCTTACCACCCTTCTTGAAGTGTCCCTTTTGCTTAGACTTGCCCTTCTTGAATTTGGTGGTCTTATTGACCATCAACACTTGGTGCTCTTTCTTGATCTCCACTTCTGCAGATTTTAACATAGCAAATAGTTCTGGCAACTCTTTGTTCATGTTCTGCATGTTGTAGTTCATCACAAAGTTCCTGTAACTTGGTGGTAGTGATTGGAGGACACGGTAAATCCCCAAAGCATTAGGAATCACTATACCCAAGCTTTGAAGTTTGTTTGCGTGCCCAGACATCTTAAGCACATGCTCACTGACGGAGCTGCCTTCTTCCATCTTGCAGTTAAAGAACTTTTCAGAAGCCTCATAGCTTTCAATTGCCGCATGAGTCTCAAAAATTAATTTGAGATCCTCGACAATATCATATGGGTCTGACTCTTCAAACCTTTTCTGAAGCTCCGATTCTAAACCATACAAGATAGCACACTGAACTATGGAGTACTGACTCTTCCGAGCAAGGTAAACATTCTTTACTTCATCGGGAGCATCAGCTGCAGGTGGGTCACCCAGCGGTGCATCCAGCACATAGGTCAAATTACCAGCTGTGAGGACAATCCTCAAATTGCGGAACCAATCCGCGAAGTTGCTTCCATTGTTTTTCAACTTTTCTTTCTCTAGGAACGCATTAAAATTGATGGTAGGGGCTGCCATTGATCTACAACATATTTGCAATAGTTTAGACTAAGTTTATGACAAATTGAGTTCAAATTAATTAATGAAATTAAACTAGGTGAACTCCCACTCAAAACAACATCCCTCACATTGTTTTAGTGATCACATGAACCAAATCCACTACATCAACACCGATCATCACGAGAGTTGATATAGTTTCAATGGCGAACAATCGACATGTTCATCATATCTACTATATGATTCATGCTTTACCTTTCGGTGATCCGTGTTCCTGAGGCCATGTCTGTACATGCTAGGCTCGTCAAGATCAAACCTTAGCTACCGCATAAGCAAATCTGGCTTGCTTACGTTGTATTCACCCGCGGAATCAAAGACACCCGATCCTCACGTGGTGCTTTGAAGCAGCAAGCTTTGGCAACGGTGCATACTAAGGGTGAACACTTTAGAACTTGAAATTTATGTGCATGAGGGATCATCTTATAATGCTACCGTCGTCTACTAAGCAATACAAGATGCATAAAGGATTAACATCACATGCAATTCATAATATGTGATATGATATGGCCTTTCTTCTTTGTGCTTCCGATCTCCATCTTCAAGCACGAACATGATCTCCATCATCACCGGCATAGCATCAAGGTCAATGACGCTTCTTCATGGTTGTCGTCCACCAGCTTCAACTATTACAACCATTTTGAATAGACACGCAGGTCTTAACAGAAATTAAAGACAACCATATGGCTCCTGCCGGTTGCCAACTTACAATAAGGAACATTGCATACATCAAATATAATCACAATCATGGCCATATCACATCACTGCACACCCCTGCAAAACAAAGTTAGACGCCTCTACTTTCTTTGCATATTTTACGTGGTTTGGGGCTTTCAATAAGTGTCGTTCTAACTTACGAACAAGAACCACAACATTGATACTAGCATTGTTGATTACCCGTTGTAAATTGGATCTTAACTATGCTAGGAGAAACAGGCACCCGCAAAGCCACTTATGCAATACAAGTTGCATGTCAAACGTGGAGCAAGTCTCATGAACGATGTCATGTAAGGTTAGCCCGGGCCGCTTCATCCCAACATACCGCAAGATGCAAAGTACACAAAAAGCAATCTACAATAAAAGCATCAACGCCCACAATGACCATTGTGTTCTACTCGTGCAACAGATCTACATATAGACACGGCTCTGATACCACTGTAGGGGTTCGTAGCATGGAAAACAAAAATTTTCTAACGCATACAAACAAACAAGCCAAGATCTATCTACTAGATTGTAGCAACGAGTCGATGGAATAACTCACCCTCGAAGATTCCAAAGTGTTTAACGAGAGCAGATTCTCGTGGGTGATGTAGTCGTACTCTTTCCGATCTCAAGATCGCGTAGACGATCCTTCCGGCGCCACGTTCCAGCAGCGCTCCCGCAGTCGGTCACACGTTCGGTACTCGACGAAGACCTTCCTCTCCCTTGTTCCAGCAGGCAGCGGAGGTTGTAGCACTCTCCTCGCGATTCCGGCAGCACAACGGCGTGGTACCGGAAGTAGAGGGGAAATCCCGCAGGGCTTCGCCTTAAGCCGGTGCGAGTATGGTGGAGCTTATGAGAGAGGCTATTAGTGGTCTAGTAATTAGACACACCAATTAGAGGGCTCTAAACCAATTAGAAGGCTCTAAACCGCTGGCTAAAGCAATTAGAAGCTCTAAACCAAAACGGCTCTAAACCGGAGGTAGAAGATAGGAACTTGTGTGTACTAGGAGGGAGCCCTACCCCTCCTTATATAGGTGGGAGGGCTGGCCGGCCAAGGGGAGGAGAGTCCCTCCCCAAGTCGGCTTGGTGGGGCGCCGGCCAAGGGAGGAACCCTCCTCCAATTCGGCCTCCACCAATCCTCCTCTCTTCCCACTTCCCAAAATTGCCGTTTGACTTTCAAACTAGCCGTTTGACTTTTCAATTTAGGATTTAAATAAACCCTTTATTTTGGACAGCAAGAACACCTAGTACATGATGCAATCATTCCAACTTACAATGACACATTCATGTACCCTTCCCCCTCCGGAGTGCCGGACATTCCGGGACCTTCTAGAATGTTCCCGATGAAAACACCGGAACCATTCCCCAACTCCGAAACGGGACTTTCCTTATATGAATCTTATTCTCCGGACCATTCCGGATCACCTCGTGATATCCCGGATCCCATCCGAGACTCCGAACAACATTCGGTCTCTTTCTCATAATACCATAACTACTCAAACAACGTCGAATCCTTAAGTGTGTCTCCCTACGGTTCGTGAATTATGCGGACATGATCGAGACACTTCTTCGAACAATAACCAATAGAGGAATCTGGAAATTCATATGGCTCCCACATATTTCTACGATTACTTTGCGATCGAATGAACCACTTACATACGATACCAATTTCCCTTTGTCTCACGATATGTTACTTATCCGAGGTTATGATCGTCGGTATCTCTGCATACCTAGTTCAACCTCGTTACCGATAAGTACTCTTTTCTCGTTCCCGTGATATGTGATCCCTTGTGACCATGTCACATGCTTGCAAGCTAATTGGATGACATTCCACCGAGAGGGCCCAGAGTATATCTATCCGTCATGTGGATGGACAAATCCCACTCTTGATCCATGTGTTTCAACCAATACTTTCCGAACACTTAATGCCACCTTTATAGCCACCCAGTTACGGTGTGGTGTTTGATGTTATCAAAGCATCCATCCGGCAAAGGTGATATGCATGATCTCATGGTCGAAGGAATTAGGTTACTATGTATCAGAAAGCATATAGCAATTGAACTATTGAAATGACTTGATCTTTATGCTACGCTTATCTATAGGAGTATGTCCACCATATCATTCTCCTAACGATATGATCTTGTTGTTGATAACATCTCAATGTTCATGATATGGAAACCACAATCATTTAATCAACCAACAAGCTAGTGAAGTATAGAGGCTATACTAGGGACTTCAAATTAAGTTTACAAATCACACAAGTATTAATGGTTTCCTTGTTAATACTATTATAGCATGAATGTAAACATTTATCATAAACACAAAGATATAATAATAACCATATTTATTATTGCCTCTAGGGCATATCTCCAACAAGAACATGGTGTCGCCCAAGGGACTACACCGAACCCAGCACCACTCAAAGAACCGCCAACGAGATCTTCGACCCAGGACATCACACCCGCTTCAGGAAACGCCAAGTTCTCCCTCACGGATCCGAAGGCTGATTCCGTACCCGGTGCCGCGCCAAGATCTTCAAAAACCCCGGTACCGGACAAGTTCGCCAGCGACCTCGAGAACGCCTACACGGAACGACAAGATCTTCGCGTGAGGCGACAAGACCGACAACATGGCCGACCACCGCGAATGCGCCAAGATCTACCCCGATCCGAAGACCCTAACCCCGGAGCCCGAGAACGTTCCGTCGAACCCTGAACCCCGACACCCGACCCCGAACCCCGGAACCCCAAGTTCGTCGAGACCCTCTAATGTGTGAACCCCTTCCCGAAAACCCTATTTTATAATATAATAACAACTTGTTGCATATTAAATGTTCATGCATGCATATTTGTCATTGGTTTGGGGACCTTATGCCGATTCACCTAATAATTAAATATGGGGCCCATATGCGGGCAAATCTAGTCTTATATTGGCCTCATTTAAATTTGTGTAGCGAACCCGGTGCTATCTTTTGCCATGTTAAGACAACATTTAAATTGCGGGGTATCTAAACAACGTGAACCACCTAATTAATTGTCGGGACCCCGGTTCCGCTTAATTTGACCTAACTGCATCGCACCCTTGCCATGCCATACATCCTACATGCATCATGCCGATCTTCTGCCGTTGTATTAAATATTGCATCCGGTGTTTATTCTAGTGTTTTGCTTCTTCACGGATAAGGCCGTTGAGTTGATGTGAGCTTCGCCCCGATCTTCGGTTGAACCTTCGACAATGTTTTCAGGCGAGCATCTCCCCCTTTCTACCTATCTTACTTTTATAGTATTTATTCCCTCTTGTTGATCTATTGCTATCTGTGTTGCGATGCTCTAGTTTTCCGTACCCTTGTTATCCCTTGCAGCCATATATTGCCTTGGACACATCCTATTACTTGTTGTTTGGTAGATAGTTGGACTTGCGCGTCGCAGTCGCTTGCTCAAGTGCTGTTGCGTGTCGTCAAGTGCCACAGTTGTTGATGTATTGCCGCATGTTGTTGTTGGAGATGATCATAGCTTTACTTATCGTTCACTTTAATTACTGTTTAACAACTAAAATTGAAATAAGCAGAGGCATCGGTGGGTGATAGATAATATTTGGTTTCCGAACGCCCACTTGTGTCCCGTAGGACCCCGAGTACTTGATACCTGTTCCTTGATTTATCGCGCTATCCACATACGGGGAGTATGGGCCCCCCTTAGCCAGAGCTTGATTCAGTCTTATTTCTTGGGGCCACAAACTAGTTTGAGGTTTTATTTACGATCCTGTACTTATGCCATGTTTTACTGCTTTATTTACGATTGTGCGATGGATAGCACACTGTACTGTTTAGGTAAGCGGAATGTTTTCGCGGTATCGACAATCCCCGTTTGGGGTTCCCAGTCGTTTACAGCCATTGACGCAAACCTTGAGTCCGTCTCGGAGCTAGCTTACTTCGTTGCGGTTCTACTCAATGGGGTGGCCCCCTGAAATATTTCTGAATCCTGTGATTGCTTTGTCGTGAAAGCCTCGTTGGGTTTTGATTTGGTTTTTCCGAGGTCGATCGTGTGTGTGTTGCTATTTGTGCACCCCGGCCGAGTTAAAACTTTCCGAAAGCCGTGTCCGCGGTTATGGACGACTTGGAGCACAGTATCTCGACCATAGACAAGCATAACTAAAGTTTATTGCTATAAATTTGACTTTATAATGACTAGTAATCAGCTTCACTATAATGGAATGGCTAATTAATACTGCCCACAATTGCTTGTTTGGAGTGTCGCTTGCGACCATTGTACCTGACTAGTAAGTATGACAACTATCACGGAATGGCTAAATAAAAGTACCAACAACTGCTGGGTTTTGGGTTTATCTCATGCTATCTGTATCTGACTAGTAATTGTTGCCACTATAACGGAATGGTTAACTAAAAGTGCCCACTGTTTATTTTATCAGGACGATTATTTACACCTGACTAGTAATTACTGCAACGATAACTGAATAAATAAAACTGCCAACTGTGTGAGTTCCTCGGTTGACTTCCTCGTTTGGTCTCGAGGGGGAAATACCAGGATGGGTTTGTTTGGTGTTAGCTTCAGGTTGGAACTGGATAGGTCATTCTTATCCCTCTCTGATAACCGCCAGTTGTATCGAGTCTCTATAGGGTGTGTAGTGCATGCTGCCGCTTCAGTCCACCATACCTATGTAGGCGAGGACCGCCGAATTCTAGCCTCGCCGTGTACTGGCCTCAGTACTGACGCTCCTCTTTTTCCTTTGCCCTTTGTCGGCACCCCTTTTGTTTAAGCAGGTTTTGAGATCGACGTCGTTAGCAGGTTACCCTTCCGGCTTGGCCTGGGCAGGGTTATGGACGCCATTGGTTATTCTTCAGGGCTCTTAGCCCCATTTGCATCTTGTCCGTAGTCGGACGCCGTGTCAGTTTCAAGGTGATTTGGATCTTTGTATATTGTATATTGTATCTGTATTCTTGACTCATGGAGTCGCTGTTATATGTATATGTTCTGTGGGTCCCATCGAGGACTGTTGTGTAATGTTATTACTTCGTTTTCCACCCGCACGAAAGTGCCTGGTGGGCACCTTTGAATCGTTTCTATGCGGGTTTGGCGGGTTTCGCTAAAACTTGCATAGGTCCGATTCTGAGGGTGTTACAGAGTGGTATCAGAGCTCAGCAGTTGCGATACCCCACAAGTCCAGCCTGTAGGATAACCTAGCTAACGGCCGAAGTAGAGTGTCAAAACTAGTTTTGCAAAATCGGTTGGATAGTTCTGATTAGGTCTGATTTTACTCCTTACCCCTCTGCTATTCTCCTCTTACCTCTGCGTGTTTTGAATCCGCCCTCTTCTCTTTCTTCGAGTCCAGGAATTCTCGTGGTTGGGTTTCCGTCGTACCTTCAGGGTTTCGTTTCCTTCTCTGATAACGGTGTTCTACCATCCGGTGTTCAAGCTGCCTGAGGAAATCCGTCTGCTATGGTACCATTCTTTGTTCCTTGCTTGTGCCTTCCGGTGCTATCTGACGCGACGACATCATCTACGCCCGATCCGATGCAGAGTCTGCATCAATCCGTTGTTCCGAACCTCGCTTGTCGAGATCTTCAGTCTGATTACGTCAGAGGCATGTGGGCTAGCTATGGTGGATTGAGTGTGTATGACGATGATCTGGCTTGGTTATCTGTGACTCGCAACAACATTTGTTAGAGGGGGAGACACCACATGAGAAGTTCAAAGTCTTACCTTGCATGTGAAAACCCAAGGTTTGTCCTTCATTCGTTGTGCCTGGTGGTTTGCAGACGACATTGTTTTGCGAGTGAGGACTTTCTCGAGGGTGAAAACCTAAGATCTTTGATCAGACGATGACAGCGCTTGTGCATAGTTTCCTTCTTGGAGACGTCGCTTTTGGAGGGGTTGGACTTCTGGTGTTGTTTTGGTGGTTTTAGTGTCACTGCTGCTAAGAATCTAATCACTGTAGCAGGACCTTTTTTTTAGTTTTTTTTTTTTCAAATGTGTGCATTCGTATTGCCAATAGGATATGCGTTGTTGTAAAAGTTGGATATAATTGGTATCTACCCGATATTGATATATGCTCATTTCCAAAAAAAAAAAGAATGATCTCCAAGGGGTGCACAATGTAATCAACATATGATTTCATTATCTTGATGTAGTATCAGGTTGTTGTTTTGAGTGGAGCGGTTATTTATGAGAACCTGCAGCATTTCCGATGTATGATATACCGTCTATTTCTTCTAGTTCGTAACATTTGAGATTTCTTTAACCATTTGTTTCTCGCATGATGGTATTACTTCCTGTGCGGTGTTGGGGCAAATATTAGTCTACATAGTTTTATCACCAGAAATAAGCTACTCCCCTCAAATGGTTATGTTCATCCCGGTATATCAGAGGAGCACAAAAGTTTAGTTTAGTTAATCTCTCGAGTCCAGCTGTCAGGTGAGTTCAGTTGTATGGAAAATATACATACTATTCATTTTTCTTTGTAATGGGACAAACACATTCTAAAAATACAGAAATACACACTGTTTCACACTGGCCGAAACAATTCGCCATGCGTGCACTAGCCAACACTGACGATCTTAGCTAAATGGGGATTACTTAATATTCAGAGGTAAACCACAAATAAGCAAACACATATTGAGAATACAGTACATACTGGTATTAAGGGAAAGGATTATAATAATATTGAGTAAGCAAAAATAGTTGTACTCCCTCTGATCCATAATAAGTGACACTTATTAGGCTGATCATAGAAGTAGGAGTATCATAGGTGGTACTCCCTCCTTCTGAGTTTATTAGGCTTAGTAGAAACGATGTGGTGATTTAGGGGATTAGGGATTGGCCGCATGATATTTCTAGGATTGGTGGGAGCGTTTTAGAAGGCCAGCTATTGGTTGCATGCCATATTGGTATTAATTAGTGCTAGATATAAGACAAATTATTGTGATTTTTCTATTTTTAGTAAGCCTAATAAAATGAGAAGGAGGGAGTATTATGCATAACATCTGCATGCAAAAAGTTGATGTGGCACATCATTTAATAAAGGGGCAGGTGATAGTGTATCATAGTTTGATACCGTATCATAGCATATAAAACTAAAAATAATTAATAATAAATGCATCTTGTGAACAAGTTTGTATTGAGATTATACAAATAATTAAATACAATGAGGTTATGATAGTACTATATGATACGATGCACTATAGGGATAGTATCATACTAGTATCATATGCAAGACTACTAATATGATACTTCCACTATGAATAGACTTATAGATCAAAGAGGGTAGTACTTAATTATTGTCCTTAGCGAAGTCGAAACACCTCCAATGCCCCCTCGTAAGTACTGCATGCAGCCCAACTGTTTTTTTGTTGTTGCAAAAACTACAAGGCTTGAGCCCCATGGTAATTTATTTTTTTGAGGTGTAAACATATTTACAAAATGTACTGCATGTAGCCCAACAAAGTTTTCATAGCTATGAGGTACTTTTATCACAATGAATGTGTACGGCCGGTGATAGCAAGACACTATATATTGTACCTCTTAAGTGTTTATGCACCTATTGATAGGCTCATGTCTATAAATACCGTCAGGAGAGGTGGGGATGGGGGCTCAAGGGTGAGAGTGATGGCTTCATATCGGTATAAGTACAGTCCATTGAAAATGGGATGCATTGGGAATGTGAGTTGGAGTACAATAGCAGCTGGCATGGCTTTTCTAGGACTAGCATGAGTTGTGGTGGAGCAGAACACCATAGAACACCCATCTGCCTGTATATGCAGCCAACACCCACACAGTTCAGCTTGCCTGAGTGGCTTCTGCAGTCATCAATCACACAAAAGATAGAAAATCAAAAGATGATGGTGAAGCAAGAGTGGCGCAACCTAGCAAGAGTTTGAGTTCCAACATCCACTAAGAGCATCACGACATCACATAAAAGTAGGCCAATAGCTATCTCCAAGAGCCAACAATGTTACTTGAGTTATATCAACATTTATGCAGATAAATATATGTTGTTATCTTCTAGTCTAGTCTTTGTTAAACGGGTACCTATTTCCTCCAAAGTACAACTATATTATAACCTATTCTTCCGTGGAATAATAAGAATAAGGTATGCTGGTGGTCTTCATATTACGACAAATTACGTACACTTCCCTCATATATGAAGTATCATGCATTTATTCCAGTTCATAACATTTGGGATTTGTAAATGTTTGTTCCTCACCAGATAGCATTAGTCCATGTGCGACATTAGCATATATTGATTTAGACCGTTTTATCACGAGACATAATCTACAAATGGTCTCGTTGACCCTACGAAATCACAATCTCTACTACTATAATACACGAGTTTTTAAATTAAATTAGCCATCCAGTACGATAGAGGACCAAATATTGGCAGTCGATTTGTTTCATTGGGTCAACATGCCATCCATCGGTGCCCAACCAAAAAGATCGAATGGCTCAAATTGTATGGATTCGCTCGGTACGGATAACCGCCAAAACAACAACTGATAGGACATTCTAGACAAGCGCTGAGAGGACATTTCGCCGCTGCCTGCGCCCTCACGTTTGAGTGGAGAGCTTGCTATATAACTGTTCCGTACGTACAACTACAAGTATAAAAGACATCGAACTATTAAGTTTTTACAATCAAATCACTCGATGACCTAGCTGTATTTGTTTCATGTCTATGCAACCAACTTTGAAAATCCAAGCCAACTTGACGATAAAATATGGTACTACTCCCTGCGCTTCTAAAATATTACTCCCCTCAATCTGATAATTGACTCAGATTAATCTAAATTCAGGTATATCTAGCATTAATATATGACTAGATATATCTAAATTTGGACAAATCTAAGTCCATTAATTTGGATCGAGAAAGTATATGTTCTAGCCATCTTCCAAAACGCATGCATTCATACATCTTTTACCGTGTAGATTTATTTTTGGACATCTTTGTACCACGGTTGATGATATTTAATAGATCGGTAAAAGTTTATAAAAAAATAGTATAAATACATATGTTTCAAAACAATACTAAAACATGTCATATTTTTGAAACGAGGGAGTAAATCTTTAGGAAGAAACGACCAAAATGGTGTATAAAGTGTATAGTTTTTGTGAAAATTTTCATAATATAAGGTGTACAGAGAATTCTAGGATTTATTACTCTTATATAGGAGGTTATTCCGATCAATCGATTGCATTTTTTGGTGACCGAGACTTAAGAAATTCTTAGTTAACTGAGAAATAGCAAAACCGTATATAAAAGCGTGCATGCATCAATTCCATGTAGTCTATGACACATTGTGTCCGACAGCTTCGGACATTGTTGGTGGTGATCGTGTACTGTCTTTGCCGACATCGGTGGTTGCCGGTCACAAAGATTGCGCTCGACACGGAGCTGGTCGTTCTTGCGGTGCATGGCAGCGCCCCGCTGTCATACACTGTTATGTCAAGACGGCCGACTTACGTCGGTAGAGGTGGAACCATTGACGGATCCAAACGTCCCTAAGCCTGGGCACGTGCAGAGAAGGCCAAGCTGTGGATCTGAAGGACCGACTAGCACATATTGCCATCACCTGTGGGACGCCTCCGTGAAGATCGTCGCCATTGTGGGAGTTGCCGCCGCCTACTGCCTTCCTAAAAAATAGTATCACTAGCCTTGAAATATACTATTTACCCAGTCTTTGAATAATTCATGGGTCCGTCATCGGTGGAAGCACCTGAAAAAGTGCACTACGGCCGTAGTTCGAGGAACACGTGCTGACGATGGAGTTTGAGCTAAACGGAGCGCCAGGTGGTACCGCTGCAAGAGGGACGTCATATATCCGTCTACGTCCGGACTGCTTTCTTGTGGGCACGACTCGCCACACACGACATGAGCATCGATGCCTCGGTTATCAGCCCGTGCTGACAATAACCATGGCCTTGGTTAACATGATGGGCATCCAACATGACCTAGAGGTCTCTATTGTAGCCAGACAAGGTCAGACTAGAGAGGTTCGCCTTTTTACTGCTATTTCAAGTCTATGAAAACCATCGACGTTGATGAAAAGGATGCCACGCGGATGGCTACCCACGCCATCCTTAGCCGGTCAAGCCGAGTAGAAAGGCGCCCCATGGGTGTGGATGGGAGCATGCGAATCAGAGTCATGATTCTGGTCCACTCCGTGCAGATGACTAGATGAGGCACAGTCCTACCATATTAATTAGTATAATTAAATAACATCCTACATCAACAAAGTTGGTGCCGTGTATTGCAGTGGCTTGCATATCTTTTTTGCATGTAAGATGGAGAGTTCGAACCTTTGAACAACAACTTTAATTTTAATTTCTTCTTAGAAACTGACAGAGCCATATGTGCTAGAGAAAATATACAGAAGTCTTTGTGCAAAAATATTCACGTGTCAGTTTTTGATTTGTCGTGGACCTATTTGCTCCGTTGATACAAGTTGTTGGACTAGTGCTTCACAGGTTTCAACTTGTGGGACTAATTTGCATGTAGTACATAAGTTGTGGGACTACAGATGTAATTAGCTCCAAAGAAAACACGTAGTTTTCTCGTTCACATGTTGTGATGGACAATTTATTTATTTTTAGGATAAAAATAAATAAATAAATTGTCCATCATTGTGTAAACTATGTTGTTTGAATGTTTACATTGTTATATACCCCTCCGCCTCAAAGTAGTTGTCTCAAATTTGTCAAAATTTGAATGAATCTAGACACATTCAAATTTTGACAAATTTGAGACATCTATTTTAAGACGAAAGGAGTAATATATTTGTGCGTGAAACATTATCTAAAGAAAATTGTATGGTTGGGGATGCCATTTGGTATTGCGGCCCTTGTATCCGCTGACACATTTGTCGGACACTCCCAAAACGGACACATTTTGTCTGAAATGAAACACATTTGCAGCTGCCATTGGTTGTCCTAAACATACCTTCTCTCTGGAACGGAATTGTGCTAGATTTCACATTTTTACAAAGCTGCGAGAAAGAATATTGTACTCCATGGCGTTTGGGGGTACTTTTTATACCATATGAATAAAATGTTAGGGAGCTTTTTTGTACGAAGATAAACTGGATACAAAAACTAAGATTTCATCGGTCCACGGGGACATATAAAGACCAGGGCATGGATCCAATGTCACTAGCCAAACCGCGGTTCTCCTCAATGGTGTCCTAGGAAAATGGATCCAATGCCGCCGCCGGCCTTCAGCAAGGCGATCCTCTATCTTCTTTTCTTCTCAACTTAGTCGCGGATGTTCTTCAACAACTCCTGCGCCAGGCCTACGTGAAGGGCTTCTCCTTCACCACCTCGTTGATGACCTTCCTTGCCCTATCCTTCAGTACACGGATGACACTCTTATTATCATCCGCGCTATCCCAGAGCATCTGAACCACCTCAAAAGCCTTCTGGACAAATTCTCTACTGCCACCGGCCTGGCTATTAATTTTCACAAAAGCACCTTTGTACCTATACACACTCCTTCTGATATCGCCAATGATATGGCAATCTCTTTTGGCTGCTCTGTTTCCTCCTTTCCTCAAACCTACTTGGGTCTCCCTCTTTCCTTGCATAAGTTTCGGTTCTCGGACTTTGGTCCCATCATCAACAAAAGCGACATGCGCCTGGCCGGCTGGCGTGGTCGCTCCTTACCCACTGGCAGCCGTCTCATCCTTGTAAATTCTGTCCTCTCGGCCTTGCTTTCCCATGCTATGAGCGCTGGCTCCCTCCTACGGGGGTAATTGAGGCCATTGACAAGCGCCGCAGAGTTTTCCTTTGGACGGGCGAGGAGGCCTGTTCTGGAGGCCAATGCAAAGTGGCTTGGGTCGATGTCTGCATCCCAAAAAACCTTGGGGGCCTTGGGGTTCTTTCCATTCCCGCCCAAAACTCGGCTCTTCTGGCAAAATTCTTCACAATAATCCACTCATCCTCTGACGCTCCGTGGGCTTGCTGGTTTCGACGCCAATATGGTTGGTCTCTCCGACGAGATCTTGGAGACACTCACTATCTTGACACGCCTATTTGGAAAAATATCCTCGCTGGTCTTCCCACCTTCCGTTCCATCTCCTCCACTAAGGTGGGTTCTGGGTCATCTACCTCCTTCTGGCTTGACCATTGGCTTGGACCGTATACCTTGAGTGATCGGTTCCCAGCCCTCTTCTCGCATGTCACCCTCCCCAACACCTCTGTTTTGTATGTTTCTGAACATGGTCTGACTACCTCTCTTGTTCCTCCCTCTTGCGCTCGGCTACAACGGAGCTTACTACTCTCATGACTGAGGTTTCCTTGGTCGTCCTTGACCCTGAGATTCTGGACACTCGATTATGTCGTTTCACTAACAAAGATCTTTCAAACAAGAGTTTCTATGTCCATGCTTTTAGGCACTTGCAGATCGATGACCAGGCTACTTGGGTGTGGGGCAATGCCGCCCCACTGCAGTGTAAGATCTTCTGCTGGCTTGCTTTCTGCCAATGGCTCTCCACCAACGAACGCCGCTTTCGACATCAACTCTCCTCCTCAGCGTCCTGCCCTTCCTGCCCTCTTGACGAAGACACGGATCATGTGCTGCACAACTGCCACCGCGCTCTTGATGTCTGGGGATTCTTCTTCCCTGCTTTGCGAGGAATCTCCACTAGTTTCCTGGGAGATCTCATGGCAGCTCGCTGTCACAATCTCGAGGAAACGACGATATGCGTTGCTATCGCATGGAACATTTGGAAGCGCAGAAACGCGCTGGTCTTCAATGCTCTCGTTGAGTCTCTCGCAGCTGTTAATCGCCGATGTATTGATGATATCCGACTTTGGGCCCACAGATGCAAGTAGGGGTGGGCATTTGGTTTTTTCGGTTAATTCGGTTCGGTTTTTTCGGGGTTTTCTATAATTCGGTTTCTATAAAATAGGCACCGAAATTATTTCGGTTTTCTAAGTAATCGATAGTTCGGTTAGTGGACAATTCGGTTCGGTGTTCGGTTTTTAACCAAACTTCTGGAAATAACAACACTGTGCCATAATTTATGTCAGATCCATACAAGCTAAACCACTCATCGGCGCACCGGAAGCAACCTCCAGGTCAGCGAGTACCTGAAGCAATACATGGCTAGCTGATGTCTTGAACGCAGGTGTAGAAAAAAAACATAATAAGCATGATGTCTATCTTGCTCGTTCAAAAAAATGATATCTATCTTCCAAGCCGTATACATTCAACAAATTGTATGTATTGAGAGTTCAGCTAAAATACATGATTATATCCGAAACAGAAAAATAATTGAAAGACTTCCAACAAAATTCATAGACACAATTGATAGTTAAACCACGAATATGTACGTGCATATGGCTGGAGATATACATACATGCATGGGCTGTCTGACAGCTTTTGCATGTTTGTCTTTTTGTCGCATGAGCTAGTATCTACGTATAGTAATGGATATCTGGGACAGAATCACAAATATATTTAGCTATGTCACGTATATTTTTCGGTTTGTACGGTTATTTCGGTTAATAGAGAGTCAAAACCGAATTAATATTTATAAATTCGGTTAATCATATTTACTAACCGAAATTAGTTTCGGCTAATTCGAGTTCGGTGTATTCGGTTTCGGTTTCGGTTAATTCGGTTTCGGTGTTCGATTCGGTTTTTTATGCCCATCCCTAGATGCAAGAAACCTGAAGCTATGTCCCGACTTTGGTGGTGTAATAGAATTGACCCTCCTTGAGCTGCTTGTAACCCCTCTCCCTCTTTGTCCTCTAACACTTTGTAAAGAACAATTGGTCCGATGATATGAAAGTTCAGGCTGGCGTACGCCCACGGTAGTCCCGATCAAAAATAAATAAATAGAAAGACCATAAAACAGGTGAGATTGCGTAGTTGAGAAATGCTTACTCCAATTGTCTCTGATCATCTATGGCTGAGCCACACCTAAGCTACGTAGTCAGACTGCATGTCGGTTTAGCGATACGAGCTGAAAGTTTGCAAAAATAATTACTCCTAGTAGCTACTCCCATTTTAAAATATAAGATGCTTTAACTTTATAAAGTAAATGTATTTAGAATTCATTTACAAATCTAAAACATCTTATATTTTGAAACAAAAGAAGTACTAGTATTGATTGAGTTTGATATTTCTTCCCAGCAAGATTGATGATGTGCACGCGTGAACAAAGAAAGCGTAAACCGACAAAAAGTGCAGTCACGCGGCAGTTACGTGTCCAGCCCAGAATGCGCCACCACCGCCGTTGTTTCGCCGAAAACCAGAGCAGTTCCTGTTTCGCCGTGCGCGTGCCAATCCCAAATCTCTAGCAGCAGCCGTCTGCCAAAACCCTGGTCCTCATCCCGTCTCCCCCACCTCCATTCCCATTCCCGTTCCCCTGATCCGATCAGATCGAGCGCTCCACGCATTCGAATCGACTAGCCGTCGAAGAACCCTAGGGCGATGGCCTCCCCGACCCACCACCCGGCCTCCCCGAACGGCGCCGGCAAGTCGTCCCCCTCGCCGCCGCCGCCGGTGCGCCCGTCCACGGCGCAGGCCGCGGCCGTCGCGGCCATCCAGCCGAGCTCGCCGCGCTACTTCTTCTCCTCCCTGGCGGCCTCCTCCTCCCCGCACCGCCGCATCGCCATCGCCGTCGACCTCTCCGACGAGTCCGCCTTCGCCGTCAAGTGGGCCGTGCAGAACTACCTCCGCCCGGGCGACGCCGTCGTGCTCCTGCACGTGCGCCCCACCTCCGTCCTCTACGGCGCCGACTGGGGCTCCATCCCCGTCTCCCTCGACGACGACGACGCCGAGGACTCGGACCCCGCGCCGCCGCCGCCGCCCTCCGGCTCGGGCCTCGCCCCAGACTCGGACCCCGCCTCCGACGAGAAGAAGAAGCGGGAGGAGGACTTCGACGCCTTCACCTCCACCAAGTCGCAGGACCTCGCGCAGCCGCTCGTCGCCGCGCAGATCCCCTTCAAGATCCACATCGTCAAGGACCACGACATGAAGGAGCGCCTCTGCCTCGAGGCCGAGCGGCTCGGCCTCTCCGCGATGATCATGGGCAGCCGCGGCTTCGGCGCCTCACGCAGGGGAGGCAACGGCAGGCTCGGGAGCGTCAGCGACTACTGCGTGCACCACTGCGTCTGTCCCGTGGTCGTCGTGCGCTACCCTGAGGACGCCGGGGCAGCAGCCGGTGCTGCTGGGGAGACTGACGAGCTGCGGACGGTGCCTGAGAATGAGGTCGTGTACCACCAGGCGCCAGAGGCGCAGAAAGGTCTGTTCTCTTAGCTTCATCTTGTACTACTTTCCATTACATATAGCTTGCTATCATCAAGTAGGCAACGAAGTGTGCAGTGCCATACGGTATTCAGAGGGTGACAATTTCAGAAAAAAAAAGTTTGGACACCGGTGGTGTTCAAGTAGCACTGCGAATTATTCGAATGCATTTGATAGTGATCGCAAATTCAGAAAAAAAAAAGTTTGGACACGGGTGTCCAAGTAGCACTGCGAATTATTCAAATGCATTTGATAGTGATGGCAAGAAAGGAGACATATGTCCAAGAGTCTTTCTGTTAGTGAACTGGTCGCATTGCAGTAGCACTAATGCACGACACAAGTCCCGTGAATAGCACTAAGTTTGACACCGGTGTCCAGGTAGCACTGGAAATTATTCGAGTTTATTTGATAGTGATGGCAAGAAAGGAGACACATGACTAAGAGTCTTGCTGTTAGTAAACCGGTCGCATTGCAGTAGCACTAATGTACTACGCAAGTCTGGTGAATAGCCCTAAGATTTAGGCCTTCCCTGAGTGCTGTCCTGTAAATGTCTAATTTAATCATTGAGTGGACAATATAATTCCAGCAGATCAACTAAGTGATGACTGTCCTATGACCCTTGGAATATGTATAGCAGCAGAAACTGGAAATGCATAGCCCAGTGAAAATGTCAAAACACGCAACAGGTTGCCTATAGAACTGTGAATTAACAAAGCAGCCGTACGGACAACGACATTTAAGTGACATTGCACATTGTTCTGCCATTTAGCGCCGATTGAGACTATTTTTTTTACCTGTGCACTGTTTACTTAGCTGCATTTGACATTGCTATAAATCCATGCTTACCAAACATATGTGCTTTTGTTTACGATCTAGATTATAATGTTTTCGTTAGTGCATGTTGGAGCTTTGAATTCTCTTTTGTATGTAAAGATGTGTAAAACTTCTGTTCTTCTATTTGATAGGAATGGAGAACTGCTGCAAGTAGACAAATTAATGGCCTGAAAGAGAAAACTCTATTTATGTTGTATATCTAATGAATTTTACCTGCTTGCCATTTGCAGACATTAAAGTCACAAGTTCGTTTAGGTGTTAAAAATTGTTTTGAATTGAAACCGTGAAACCTATGGGTCATTTTTATGCACTAGCTTGATCACTCTGTTTTCAGTTAATGAATGGAATTGAGCAAGACTGCATTCTGCCATGGGTTCATACAGAACCATTTGTGGAAACTGATTTTGTTACTCCCTCCGTCTAGAAATAACTGACTTGGTTTTGCCTATATTCAAATGTATCTAGACGCATTTTAGTATATAGGTACATTCGAATCCATATAAACCCAAGTCAGTTATTTCTGGACGGAGGGAGTAGGATATGTAGAGGTAGAATGAAAGAAGTCTTTCAGTTGCATTTAGATAAGCTTATTTTGGACTGCACTCTGTTTTTTCCTATATACCTTTTTTTTCAAGAACCTGCAGGAGAGCTGTGTCTTTGTATATTAAGCTTATAAGAGAAAAGGTGGCCCAGTTTATGAGGAAAACCAGATCCGAAAACCATACACATGATGCCTAAAAAACGCACACCCACACAAGCACACACCTTGCCTGACCACTGGCCAACAATGGGGCAAGATCAGGACACAGGGCCTCAAAACCGCGTCACAACCAGTCCAGAATGGTACATGTCGACGTACAACCCACCCATAGCGCCTGGAAGAAGTCGGCGAGTGGACAGCAGGACCTGACCAGACTTTAAGGATGCATCGTCGAGCAAACATCGGCAATAGTGTACATTGCGCTCCAGAGGCCCATCCTCTGAATGGCGGCCACGTTTGACTCTAGATGCCGTCTTGGGACTCCATGAGAAACCTCGACAGTGCCTCCAATGAGGGGACGCCTCCGAAGCACCGCCACTGCCTGATCTAGCGACTAGATCCAAAGATTTCCCACGGTGCTCGGGAGGGGCACAAAACAGATATGGCCTTGATGACGCCCTCAAGGTGACGGTGCCCGCAGGCATCGCCGTCGTCCACATCTGCATGGGATTTATCCTAGTCCTAATGTTGACCCCACAACCACCAGATCAGGCAAACGAGAGCTATCGGCAAGGCACACCACTGGAGAGAGGTGTCGAGCGGGGAGGTGGATGACCACTTGTAGCATCACACCAGCAACCAACCTTGCTGGTCCACCATCCCATGTGACAAAGAGCTCACAGCATCGACCCGCATGGCCTCCAGCTGCAATGTCTATGGCAGCCACAAGCCAGCGACGGGTGGCAACCATGCCCAACAGTAGCAGCCCAGACAGGCCCGCCAGCATCCCGTGCGAGCATCCTGGCTCCAGCACGCCAGCACTACCGCCGCACAACCTCCAGCTCTCCGCGCGTATAGGTGGCGATGGGGTGCACCCTCCAAGCACAGGCTTTGATGGCCGGGTGCTACCGCCGGTACCGGCCAGCGGCGGTGGCCAGAGAGGAGCAGATCTGGGGGGCTTTTTGGTAGGGTTTGCACGCCCCCGGAGTCAGCCCGCACTTAACCTTTCCTATATACCTGGGAGGCTGTTTTTTTCACCTGGAGTGTTCCTCCAACAACAATCAAACGCTCAGCCTATCCTTTCCTATATACTTAAATGACTTATTTCCATCTGTTGTAAAGAAGGTCACTGTACAACACAAATAGCTCTATTTTGCATTTTGATATCACAAGATATCCGATGATCTTTTGTTCCTTCATATTGACCATTGTGCTTTCATGTGGCTCTTTCACTGCCATTGCTGCTACCAACAAATACTTGCAATGCTATATACTTACAGTTCCAGATCCATCATTAATCATATCATGCAGCTTATCATCCTAGGGGCTATGTGCACTTCTGTAGTTTCAAACTGATATTGATTGTCCAATTTATGGTCCATTGGTCCTATCCAGGTGGCATAATAATCAAGAAATTGGAACTTCTTTCGTTGGTGAGTATTGTCTTCCACACAAGTTCAACTCAGATGGTCTGACTTGAAAGCACCTAAAGTCATAACCATACGAACCCTGACGGACTGTCCTAATTTTTTAAACGGACGACAACTGCCAGAATATGTATATAAAGCCCCAAACAGTCACCAGAAACAGTCTTATACGCCCACACACAGAAGACCACACTGAGAACACCAGTTTACAATTGCAGCACCCCACCCTAAGAAATGACCGTCTTCTTAGATGATTATCTTTTGGTTGAACATAAGAAAGTAAAACCAGACATGTAGAATATACCTTTTCTTTTTTTACATTCTGTATCCCACTATTAAATATAAACATGCTATGTACCTTTTGTTGATCAGTGTAGCATTGACAATCCTTCCTAGTTAGTGTCTTTTCCAGGTTAATTATTTGCAAAACCTGTATGCTCTGTTGCTTCATTGCATATGTTATTGCATATCAATCTATTGCTCCCTTATACCATGAACCTGATTTCTTTTTTCCCCTATGCTACAGAAAACTGAGGTGATAGCAAGCACCAAGCAGCTAGATAACGAGGGGAGAGATAGAGAGAGCAAAACTTGCTTGATGCCAACCCCTCTGTAACACTCTGCTTTGCACTTTGAGTTTGTATCAGACCTGTAGATCGTGCATGAAGAAGTCCTTGTTGTTTCACTTGCTGAGAATTCGGACGAAAATAATGTATTTCTGCAGATAGTAGCTGTTATATGGAACATGATTCCACCTGTCCACTTAAGTTGTGCCCATTCCGACGTGTGTTGCATGAGTCGACGTGTGTTGCATGAGTCTATGGTTTCCTAATTCTAGTTTCTGTTTGGATGTAGAAACCATAGAATTCGATGTTTTATTAAGTTTGGACAATATAAACTTATGTACATATGGAATAATCATACGTGTATATATGTGTATATTAGAATAATCGTATATCATTTTCAATGTATAATAATATTAAAATAATCTGAATAACTTGTAGGAGCATAGCAACATTTTCTTCTTCATTGAAGAAAGAAAACCAAACAAAAGGTAGCAGCTGAGATCAATCAAGTAGAGATCGATGCCTCTTTTATTTGGTTACAATCCATAGAGAATTAAAACCTGCTACAGCCTTTGCTTGATTAAATTAATAAAGTACCTGAAGAATGAACCCAAGTCTTCGAGCACTCAGAACTCTGGTACCAAACACAAAACACATGTGTGAAAAAGCTAGAAGCCTAGCTCTGAGCGTCTGCGTCACTAACAGCCATGCCACTTGATGCTGATGACGGCTGTTGTTTAGGGAAGCAGCAATGAGCGCCTGCATAGAAAACGAATATAGATGTTTAGTTCAGCTTGGTCTCCGATGGATCAAAACAATGCATGCGAGCTGGCCGTGCGTGTTTAGCGCGTTTAGTTCAAGAAATCGATGGAGCTCGTGGGTATACTGTCTCCTCACGGGCAGGTGAAATCAAAATAGAAACATGCTTCAGTTCGTCCACGGTCATCCATCCTCCTTCTTCGTCTGGTCTTCCACCGCTGTCGTCCATCCTCCCGTTGCCACTATGCAACCTCACGCCACCGTTGAGGTCCTGCCCATGGGCTAGGGTTCGGACCGGGCGGGGTTTGGGGTGGCCACGGGGTAGACGGCTAGGGTCGGGCGGCCAGGGAAGAGGGAGAGCAGGGCTAGAATTGGCGGGGAAGGGGCGGCCAGGGAGAGCCTAACCTGCGGTGGCGGCGGCGGCGGCTGCGCATGAGTCACGACATGGAGGAAGGAAAGCTCAAGTCGCAGAGGGTCGGGAGAACGGCAATTCTAGCATGCATGCTAGAAACTGTTCATGTATCTAACTTTAAATATGTTGTGTTTGCTTTGAGATTAGCATTTCAGTGGAATCTATGCATGTAGTCTACCCCCTACACTAATAATATCTCTATTTTCTAGCACATCGATTTTATTTTACTCGCCAATGGTGCAAATTTACTTTTTTCAAGATTGTGCAAGTTTGCGAGGCCAATTGTCGTATTTTACTCGCAGGAGGAATGTTGCCATCCTAATTGGATTCAACGCGTATCAAAAGATCTCCACACATATGAGAGTGCTTGTATATGTCATACCAGTAGATACACGAACGAGTAGATACTACTATGAAGTGTGTGCATAGGTTTGCCAAGGTCATAATCTGACTCTTCGGTCTGGTTTATCTTCGAGATCCCAACTAAGGGGATACAAATAGGATAATTGAGCACAATGAGAAGCGAGGTTGACCATGTATGCTTGGGAGTATTGATTGTATGCATTGAAAATGGAAAAAATTGCCCGAAGGCATGGCATGGACAATTTTGTGGCAAGAATCGTGATCTGACAATTCTGCTTGAGGTTGTTGTGTCCGAGAAATTGTGGATTTTGAATTGTTTAGTGATACTCTAGCATGAAGCTACACCGTCAATGGACATGATTACATAATGGAAAACTATCTTGCCGACAATATATATCCTTTGTGGTTAACGTTTGTGAATACCATTTATGAGAAAAATTAAGGAAAGAATGTGTTTTTGCCATGGCTCAAGAGGCATGCCAAAAGAACATTGAGAGGGATTTGGGTGTTTCTCAAGCTATGTTTGTAAATGTTTGAGGTCCTGCTTATTTTTGGGACACGAAGTCCACCAACAACATAATGACATGTTGTCTGATTCTTCACAACATGATCATCGAGGACGATAGGGACTCGATCTTGGACTTCTTCTTTGACAACGTTGGTATTCATGTGGAGCCAGCTATAAATCCAAACGTTGGTAGCCCGTCGCGCAAGCCCTTGAAACACGTATTCGGCGTCCTTCATCTACATTTCAAAGTTGGACGATTTGAGATGTATGCTAGAGATAGGGCTGTTAACGAGCCGAACTCGAGCGAACATTGTTAGGCTCGGCTCGAGCTCGGTAGAAGCTCGAGCCGAGCTCGAGCGAGCCTAGATTGACCTTTGAACCTACATCTAAGCTCGAGTTCGGCTCGAGCTTTGAGCTCGAGCCGAGCTCGAGCGAGCCTAGGTTGACCTTTGAACCTACATCTAAGCTCGAGTTCGGCTCGACCAAAGCTCGAGTAGGTTTGAGCTCGGTTCGTTGAAGCTCGGTAAGAAAATTTTAGTACATAGACATGCAGCTAAATAGCAAGAAAATAGTAAAGCTTGAAAACAGAATAGCAGAAATGGCTTAGAGTTTCATATAACAGTAATACAATGCCGACATGCCAGCATAATTATTTTAGCGGTCTTACAACAGATGAAATAATAATAGTAGTCTAAATTTTGCGGCTTTACCAAAATCACGAGCTTTATCGAACTGTTTGAGTTCGGCTCGACTAAGCTCGCGAGCTCGAAAACAGGCTCGAGCTTGGTTTGTTAGAGAGACGAATCAAGCTCGAGCCGAGCTGTTAACGCGCCGAACTCGCATAGTTTGTCAAGCCCGAACTTTTTTGACAGCCCTAGCCTAGAGATGCTCTAACTCAAACGGACACGATCGAGAAACCTATCCGCTGGCTGGCCCATACGGACTAAAACGAAAACATTTCGTGTTTGAAATAGGTCGGCTTGGCTCACTGAAGATGCCGAGCAAGCATTCAAGCTCCACCGCTTCTGAAGAACCCCCATCACGCCCCTAACCCTAAATCTGATAGCCCATGAAGAGAATAAATATGATTCGTCTCTCCCGATCGATCTACCATGGAGCCTGCCACCTCCCTACCAGAACAGAACAAGGAGTATAGCAATGCCATTCTCCTAGCTAGTCGTTTTGTTGATATATACTTGGATGGTTGGATTACTGTTGTTCATGCCAGCAGCAGACTACTACGGTGCCGCACCATCGTCGACCTCAATCCGGAGGTATGTTTTGTATCAGTATGCCACATATATATTTGTTCACGTGTTTGCACATTTCGGAGAAGTGCTAAACTAGGCAATAAGCAATGTTTTGTCGTTCAGATTTGGTAGAACTGGTAGAAGAAAATCCAACAATTTTATATTTAACATGTATATAGGAATTCAATTTTATAGAAAATTTTGAAAGCATGTGGGTAATTAGGCTCATTGAGTTCTAAATCTGTATTTTTATGCAATTTAAGTGAATCCTGAAGGCTATTTGGAAAAGGAAAAGAAGACTCCAACAATTTGATAGTACACCAAAAAAAATTGTCTCTGCCGATGTCTCATCCCCCTATACCTAAGAGCATCTTCACTCGTTGGCCGAACCCAGGCCGAAATCCGGACCAAATTTTGGCCGGACGGCGCAAGTTTTTGGCCTGGGTTCGCCCAGTTTCCCACTCGCGTACCCAGGCCGAGTTCCCGGGTCGCCCGTTTCCGCTAGAATTCGGCTCAAATTCGGCTAAACTTCGTCCAAATTTTGGCATAGTTCGTTATACGATGAATACAGAACACTTTAAGACCAAAATTCGGCGAAATATTTAAATAGAGTACGGCGTACTGTAAACATAGTTCGGTCTGCAATAAAATTACAACATATTTCGGCCAAGTTCGGTCAGTTCATGCTCAGCATCTACGTCGTGTTGCCCCTGCGTGTTCATAGGTGCTCGACAAGATCATCCTGCAGCTGTTGATGCATTGCCGGATCTCGGATCTCCTGACACATTGCGGTGAATGCAGCCCATGTTGGAGGCACCTGATGATCAGGCTCGGCAAGAGGACCCTGTAGATGGTATGGCTCGTCCTCCTCGAGCAAACTCATTGGATCCTTCTTCTCATCCTCAATGATCATGTTGTGCAAGGTCACACAACAGTTCATCACTTCCCACATCTGATCTTTCGACCAGGTCATAGCTGAGAACCGGACAACTGCAAACCTCTGGTGGAGCACACCAAATGCCCGCTCCACGTCCTTCCTGCAAGCTTCCTGTTCCTTGGCAAAGTGAGAATGCTTGGAGAGCATTGGGCCTGAGATAGTCTTCACAAATGTTGGCCATCTTGGATAGATGCCATCTGCTAGATAGTATCCCTTGTTGTAGTGATGTCCGTTGATCTCAAATTCCATTGGGGGAGCATGACCCTCAACAAGCTTGGAAAAGACAGTTGAGGAGTTGAGGACGTTGATGTCGTTGTTCGATCCTGCCATGCCAAAGGAGTGCCAGATCCAAAGATCATGTCTAGCAACTGCCTCAAGTATCACAGTGCATCCTTCTTTGTGGCCTTTGTACATTCCTTGCCATTCAAATGGACAGTTCTTCCACTCCCAATGCATGCAATCTATGCTTTTAAGCGTACCAGGAAATCCTCTACTTTCATTGACTGCGAGGATCCGAGCAGTGTCTTCAGCAGTGGGTGATCTCAAGTACTGTTCCCCGAACACTGCAATCACTGCCCTGCAGAGCATGTACAAGCAATCAAGGGCGGTGGACTCGGCGATGCGGAGATAGTCATCGGCAGCATCAGCCGACGCTCCATATGCAAGCAACCTCATCGCCACGGTGCACTTCTGAAGCGAGGAAAACCCAACCAAACCGGTGCAGTCCTTCTTGCAAAGGAAATATGGGTCGAACTCCCGGATGGCATGCACGATCTTGAGGAAGAGCTTCTGGCTCATCCTGAAACGGCGGCGAAACACGTCCTCTCCATGAAGTGGCTGGTCGGCGTAAAACATGCAATATCCCTCTATCCTCTGTCTCGCCTTGCACTTCATGCGACCTGGCGCCGAACCACCGCGCTTCGGCTTCGCCATCTGCATGTACAGCTGGGCGAGCGATGCGAGAATCTGCAAGTGCTCTTCACTTTCGGCGACCTCGGCGCTCTCCTCCTCCAGGAGTTCGGCGAGCAACTCCACGTTGTTGGAATCCATGGCGAGTATCTCGCCCTCGTCAGAGTCAGTGGACAGTACCTCGTCGCCGTCGGAGTCCATGGCCGAATCCGGCCAAATGTCGAACACCTGGCGGGCGTGGTGGTGGGCGCACCGAGCGGAAGCACAACTACGGCAAGGGTAGGTCGGTGAAAGCGGCGGCGGCGGAGACGTGGGGCTGGGCGGCAACGACGGCGAGTGTAGCTAGAGGCGTGGGCATGTCTCGGCGCGAGGGAGCTCCGCCGACGAAGTCATGGCGACAAAGCTCTCGCGGCAATCTGGGCGAGTGAAGTGGGTGGAAATGAGACTGTCTCGTCGACAGAACTGGCCCACGCCCTTTTTTGCGGTGTCCGGCGTCCCTAGGGCGTACCCGAAAACCTGGGTTCGGCCTGGTTAGACCGAACCAAAACACGCCGAAATCCGGACGAAAACAGGTCCCTGAATATCTGACTGGACCGATTTTCGGTGTCCGGACTAAATTTCGACGTCTAGACCGGCGAGTGAAGATGCTCTAAATCCTGGCTCCGCCCCTTTGCGTTGCATCGACCGCGTTCCATGCATGAACCGCAAACGAGAGAGACTCGTGTCTCGCCTTCTCCTTTAGGCTAAAGCTAATAATTTGCGCAGAGAAGTAAGTACGCGTCTCTGGTGCCTTCTCGCCCTGCCGTTCTGCTTCTGCCTGGCCCCCACTGGTTTCTGTTTCTGGCCACAGCAGATCAGCAGCCTTCTCCTTTGATCGCTGCGTTATTTTTCTTTTCCCAGAGCAAGAAGCAGCCTGCTTCAGGCCACAGAGCCATACGCGCTTGCCCCATGACCAAGTCTAATCACGTATCTTACATTTACGCACTATGGTAGAATACGCGCGATGTTTGGACGGTAAAACAGTTCAGCTAGTTCTATTCCTCGTTTTTTTTTTACTCCTCCCGACTCATATTATTTGTCGTTGAATTGGACATATCTAGCACTAAAATATGTCTAGATATATTTATTTCAGCGATAATTAATATAAATTGAAGAGAGTAGTATTAAGAAAATCATACTAGTACTTCATTGATTTCCTAATTTTACTCTAAACTTCTTCTACTAGAAAGTTATGCTACTACGTTGGATGCATATGGACACTGCATTGCACACAAGCAAAAAGGGGACGGGGGAAATAATCACGAGATAGCAGAAACAATCGGCCCTGGCCAAAGTTTTACGAGCATATCCATACTCAATTACTCATCATGTTGCAGATCGCAAAATTACTCGTGCTAGCAAGGAGCAAAACTCGACAGAAATGGAAATCAAACATAACTCTCCACAAGGATTCGCGAATTGGCACCGAAAACAGCAACAAGCACTGACCAACCAAAAAAAACCATGAAACTGGTTCTTCCATCTACGAGCAGACGCCAAAACCCTACAGCCTGAGCGACAGGTCCAGGGGCGCGGCGTAGCCACCGACGCCGGGCGAGGAGGACGAGGAGGAGAAGGGCGGCGGCCGGCGCATCGTCTTGGCGAACTCGGACTCCTCGGCGCGGCTGTTGGCGGTGCTCGTCGTCGGGAAGAACTCGATCTCCCTCACCTCCTTCTTCGCCTCCCGTGCCGCCGGGAACCCGCCGTCACCGGACGCGTCCTGCACCCGTCGCAACGCCACCGTCATGAGTGAAAATTGGATTTGGCAGTTTCAAGAATGAAGGTTGCAACTTTGTAAAAAAAACCGATCTTGGAGACGTGTCGATGCATGCATGTACCTTACGAGCGGCGGCCATGGCGGCGGCGAGATCGTAGATGGAGTAGTCTGGCATGGCGGTGATGGTGGAGCCGGAAGGGGCGGCGGTGGCAGGGGCTCGTGATCCTCTCTCGTACAAGGCCCTCGCCGTCTTCATTCATACGCGCGTCGGGGAGGAAGAGGAAGACAAGATTGATTAATTACTAGCACAATTATAGTGGCACGCACAAACGGCGAGGGAATCCAGCCAAAAGAAGGTTCTTTGAAAGTTAGCGGCCTAGTAGTACCTTGGAGCAGAGGTCGCAGCGGTGGCCCGCGTGGAGGCAGGAGGGGGAGGAGGAGGACGCCGGACGCCAGATGGTGTTTTGGCTTGAAGGTTGCTCTTGCACCGGCGCCGGCGCCTGTGCCTGCAGCTGCTGAAGGTGGCCGGCATTGCCCGCCGGGACGAAGCCCCCCATGCGGCCCCAGCGGTCCATGTAGTACTGCTGCTCGGGCGGCGCCACGCCGTGGACGTAGCGGACGGGAGCCGGCCGCGCCGGAGGGGCAGGGGGCGGCTGGATCAGGAGAGGCGAGTAGTAGCGGGCGCCGGTGGCCGCGTCGAACGCCTGCAGTTGGTCCTGGTGGGGCTGATGGTGCATGAGGACGGAGTTGCCCTGCGCGCTGGCGGCAGCGGCGGCGGCGGCCTCCAGCATGGCTGCCGCGGCCGCGACGTTGAGGTCCTGCAGCGGGTCGACGCCGCCGCAGCGCAGGCGCTCGAGCTCCGCCACGCCGAGGCCGCGCTGCGGGGGCTTCTTGGGCGTCCCGCTCCCTCCGCCGCCGCCGCCGGCCCCCTGCTGCTTCCCCGACCCGGACGACGCCTGCCGACGCAGCCGCGGCCGCGCCACCGCCTCGGAGAGCTCCGGCGCGTGCATCGGCGCCATGTCCATCCCCGCCGTCGCCGGAACGGGCAGGGCTTCCGAGTCCTCCGGGGCGCTGAACGCGAAGCGAGCGATGACATCGGACGCGGCGGCGGCGGAGGACTGCGCGGGCCAGAGGAAGTAGGGCGTGGTCGCCATGACTGAGCGAGAGAGGAGAGCAAGACGCCAAACAGCGGCGGTGCGTGTGCGCTAGCGGCTGGCTGGATCGGTCCGGCTGTGTGTGTGCGTGTCGTGGGGTGGCGTGGCGAGACGGGACGGGAGCGGCTGTCCCCTCCCGGGGTGCTGCGTTTTATAGCGCCATAGGGTGTCGATCGAGGAAGAAGACCAGCGACTAGCTAGGGGTCACCACCGCATCTCTCTCGCTCCGTACAGTATTTCCTTTTGTTTTCACGTGCTCGGGTTCCTGGTGGGGCCGTGCTGCAAGGCGGGCCCACACGGTCGGCTCTTTCCATTCCAATTCTTGTCATGTAGCAACCCCCAACGACTACAAATTCAGCTTTATCTCCACCCCAATATTTGTGACTTCCGAAAAAGACAAGAGGCACACAGCCTTTTTCCAAGATGCAAGATCAAACATTACTTATATATATGAGAAATAAAGGAGCGACATTAATCATATATATGGACATGTAAATAGATTCGCATATCTATCTCAATACTATATCACTCCGGGCTTTACTCCCCTTTTCGAAAAACAAAAATCTCAATATATCACTACTGTAATGGGCACCTTTGACCTGAAGAAGAAGGGCGAAGAGGATCGTGTGACGCGACAGTGCTGTGCATCATGTGTGGTTCACGAGAAAGGTGCAGTGCGGCAGTGCCTAGGTACACTACGCAGCACCAAAATTTGATGAGACATCATGCACGGCGCAGGCGAATCTCATCTTGATGTGATGGTTTGGTCTCGCCTTGATGGGTACCTGCGCGTAGATTGCATGCCGTCATATACTCCCTCCGATCTTAAAAAGGATATCTCAAGTTTGTTTAAATTTAAATATATCTATATACTAAATAGTGTCTAGATATATTCAAATTTAGATAAACTTGAGATATTCTTTTTAGAGAGAGGAAGTAGTATATTACTGTTGGTAGGTAATTTTGGAATTTTCTTTTTCTTCATCGCGGTGGAAAATTCAAATTGGAAGGGAGGTAGTAGTAGAATTATTTCGATACAACTTTTTCTTTTCTTGCTTAGAGCATCTTCACCGGCGCTCCTCAAAGTGTGACATGTAACCACGTTGGAAGTGGCTTTAAGGGAAGCCTACCCAAACTGCTCAAAACGGGGGTGGGCGTTTCCTCTGAGCCCCCACAATCGCTCCACGGGATCTTCTTTTTATAGCTGTGCGTGCACATGTTCATCAAGGATCTCTTGTTACATGGCTAGAAAAGTACCAAACTCAGCTGACACCTCGTGATCGACATCGGCAAGAGGGCCCATGCCCTCAAACGGCCGCTTGTCAACCACTGTAGCATCTACGTGTCAACCACTATAGCTAGGTATATTAGGAATATGTCTACAGGCAATCATGTATGATCATATTTCACATTGTATTCATAAAATTATTAAGTTATCTTTGTATGAGCATCTTATGTATATCATTGAATATGTGATTCGGTTGTGGAACTATACACTCATGATGTTCATAATACATATCCTTATTCATTGAGGTTGTGCTGGACACACAACTTAGACCAATGTGAAAGTCGGTTGATGACTCGGTTCCACTTGTCATGTGCATGGTGATGCTATTCCGACTTACACATATTCGGCTAAAGAGTTTAGCGAGTCGGATTGACCCATATTGAGATACAATGAGCAAGTCATCATTTGTATGTCTCAATCAGGCTGTTGCACAATCTGAGTTGAGAATCACCGACTTAGGTTATGTCAAACACTGTTCCATTACTGAACAGTTATAAAGGCAGAGTTCGGGTCGACTGAGAATCAAGCTGCGTGATGTGAATAACCAAGATGAGATTTTGCCCCTCCACTTGGAGAGATATTCTCTAGAACCTCTCGGATGATATGATTCGGAAAGCATGGCCATGCACGACTGACTAAGAGTTAGTCGGATGAATCACTTATCTCGGATTGAGAATATAGTCGGACTATTTAAGAGATGACAATTATTCGCCTATAGTCCGACAAGGTATATCGTGAGGCAAAAGGAACTCAGACGTAAGTCGCGTTGGAAAGGCATGTCTTCATGACTCTTTGGTACTCGGGAGTCGGCACGTTCTGCTAGGAGCCGCTACCGACTGATCAATTAAGAGTCGGACTCCAATCGTATCCAAGTCTGCATGAGTCTGCGGAGTCACACACTTAAGAGCGAGAGCAAGTTCGGATTGGATCTAAACCGAAAATCTGGTTGGCTTGGACTCGAGCCGGATTTTGGACTGAGTTAGTGAGTCGAACTCACAATGACTAATATTATATGGACTTTAGTGAATGGGCCACGAGTGAATGGAGCCCACTTTCACTCCCTTTATATAGTGGGGGCGCAGAGACCGAGGAGGGTTAACGGTTAGATCATTTTATGCATTGGAAACCCTAACTCTACAGCAGTCCTGCCGTTGTAACGAACCTAGCAGTTCACCGCCTGCGCTCCTCCTTGTACGTGTGGATACCAACATCGGTGTTGCACGATCAGCACCACGATGATCGGGATCGAATCAGATCGTAATACACAACTTCGCTTCTAGTGGTAATCCTCGTGGCCTTCTAACTCAGCTAGATCTTGGGATCTCCACGTTAGAGGGAAAAGTTTTGTTTTATCTATGCGTGGACCAACAAGGCCATACTATCGGCGGTGTCGAAATGATGGCGAGAGAGCGGCTTGTTCCAAGCAGGGGCTACACGGGCCCTGTATGCGCGGCGTAACAGGACGTCGAGTCTGGGTGGATATGGCAAGAAGAGCATCAGAGTTAGGCGGCGACGGGCGTGTAGTCGTTGGGTGGGAGGAAAGAGAGAACGGAGCAGGGATGTTGGGTTGGGGATTGGTTTGGTCGCTGCCAAGGAGGGCCAGGGTGGTCGATCCAACTTGGCGTGAGCTGCCGGCGCTCCCTTCCCACCCATTGTGTGTCGAGGGGCGCACGTGAGTGCTAGACAGTTTGTTGGGCCACGCAATTTGCCGTAATTAGTTGGGGATGCGAGTGCGAGCCTTTTTTCCGCCGCAACCCCTATAGGCCGGTGCGGCGGGTTGCGGAGATGATCTTATATTAGAGATAGGATAGTATACACCTATGTGGCTATACGTGACCGTGTTGGAATGTAACATGTACTATGAGCCATGCACAGAAACGAGCATATTGCAATATAATCTCTTTGCTTAGAAATATTACATTCATTTCATAAAGTTAAAATGTTTTATATTTCTAAACGGATGGGATGGGGTAAATAATAATGGCCGTTGCAGAAAGCCAAACCATCACATCCCCAATTGGAAAATTCAAAATGGAAGTGATGGAGTAGATGAGTCAACGGAGGCTCGCTCGGGACATCCGAGTAGACTCCTACCCGATCATACGTTTCATCACAGCTTAAGCAGGACTGTCAGATCAGAGAGTAGACCAACAGAGTTCATTAAAGAGCGGTGGGACGATCCGTTTCCAGTAGGATCGACTAGCAGCACTTGATGGATGCCTTTGTTTCTGCATCTGGCCATGCACGCACTGTACCTGGAGGCCTGCGCGCTTGGATCCTTGCCCAGCAGAAAATGATTGGGTCTACTTACTATAAACTCCCCGTAATCACTACCAGTGCTACCCCTGCTGCTACAGTGACATGATTGCAGTCAGGCAGCCAGGCAGGCAGGCAGGCAGGCTCATCTTCTTGAGAGTTATTCAGACCGGCCGGCGATCAATGCTGCGGATTCAGGTCGCAATGCTATATGCATTCCAGATTCGCCTACCGTCCGTCCGTCCTCTTGTTCACTCATCATCTTTCTTTTGCAAGTAGATCTTCAATTGCACGCCTGTTCGAATTATGCAAGAAAAAAAAGAGACATCACACAATGTTAAGCCAGAAATTGACCAGCTTCTGTCCAGAAAAACGTTGCCAACAGTGGCCATGCATGATGAGCGGTAGTGCCAAAACAAAACTTGCTCTCTTGCGAAGATGGATCCACTATAGGTCCATGCAGCACATGCCGTTTGCAAAGACCCAGGCGATGACAGGATCCTGCAGGTCGCAAAGGCGTAGGCAAAGCTACTTTGGCAGTGGCTGGCTAGAGCCAAAGCCCTAGGCGGGGGGGCGATCGATGATCTGATCCCGATGGGCTGCAAAAGCACAACAGAGAGAGAGAGAGAGAGAGAGAGAGAGAGAGAGAGAGAGAGAGAGAGAGAGAGAGAGAGAGAGAGAGAGAGAGGGAGGGTTTGCAAAAGCTCTGGGCGCCATTGGTGCGAACTGCTACTGGCGCCATTGGTGCCGGCACTGCTTTGCATGCAGCCAGAGGCTGCACAGCTGCACAGGCTGATCCGCTGCCACAGATTTTGCCAGCACCTCTCTGCTCCTGCTGCCGCTGCGGCCATGATCGGTTGCAGCTTGCGCTCTCCCTGGAGGACCACGCACACAGAATTGGGAAATCCTACTCCTGTAGGTAGGAGTAATCACCAAGGCTATGCATGCTACGAACTACTACCGAGAAAATTAATAAAACCATCATGTTTTCCCCGCTAATAACTTTAAGAACTTATCCCATTAACCACTCAAACACACGCCTACCCTGCACAAAACCAAGTGAATACGGCAAGAATGAACTAAATTTTCCCGTCAGATAAATCCATGAGTTTACTTCATTGGAAACTATGAGATTAGCAGATTTTCTAGATGTATGTTAAGAGAAAGCACTGCACCCTTACACATCTTGTTTTAAAAACAAGTTCACAAGCATTTGTAACAAGTAGAAGCATATAACATTAGTTTGTCAAGTTGCTAGTCTAACTAACTAAGGGGGATTTAGTAGGGCGAACGGTAGTTTTTTAACTACAAATTGATGGTCATTTTGGAATACTCTAACAAAGATAGCCCACATCGTCCTGCCCGCGCACCCTTGTCATCCCGCCCTGGCTGCGCGCCCCTAGCCGCTGCGCGCCAGCTTCCGGCGTTCAGCGTGCCACGCCGGCGGCTTCCTCAATGATTAAAAAAATAAAGAAATAGATAAATAAAAAATAATATCTATAAGAAGGAATTAAAAAAATAGAAAAAGGACCTAAGATTAGAACTTATCATAGGTGGAGGTGTTTTGGTAAATAGATGCGGCCACGTCGGCTGACCACCGGGTCTCACCCATCAGATTCATCGTTAGAACAGTGTTAAAGCCAGAACGGTGCTATCTGCAACCTCATGCCCCAAATCTGTTTTTTTTAAATTTTTTATGGTCTTTTGAAACCCTAGTCCTAATTATGGTGGTTTTTTGTAATTTTATTCCTTAACAGCCATCCACGCCCGAATGTCCAGATGTGTCACGTCAGCCTGCCGTTTGGGCCCCGCCAGTCAGATTCATCGTTAGAGCAGCGTTAAAGCCAGATCAGTCGTCCTATCTGCAACTTCATGCCCCAAATCCGGTACTTTCTGAAATTTTTAAAGTTTTTGGTGGTCTTTTGAAATCCTAATCCTAATTATGTTTTTTTTTAATTTTCTCAACTACTACCAGTCAAGTAATCTAGGGAAGAAGAAAAAAGCAGATTGATTCGGGGAGGCATCTATGATCGAGTAGGGGCAGGCACCAGGCTTTGGACGGAGGCCACGTAGCTAGGTCAGGTGCAATGGTCAGTACGTACCGGTACCTTTGTAGTGGGCACGGCATCACACACACACACACACAAGCCGACGGCAACGAGCGAGTGGTACTTGTTGCGTGGGAAGATCGATCGGACGTATCTGCGCTGGGATTCGCTTCGCTACCCGTCCGTCCGGCCGGCTGCCGCTGCCGCTGCCGCGCACCACCACTTTCTTCCCTGCCGCGGCAGCATGCGCGCGCCCGGGCCGGCAGCCGCTTGCGGCAGCACCAGCAGCGTGCCGCGCGGCTGTGGCAGTGCGCAGTGCCAGTGGCATTCATCATACGAGATACACACACGCTGTTTGTGTGTGTGCCGCTCGGATCCTGCCCCCGACACCGAGATGCTCCTCTCTCAGGCGCAGCGCCTAGGAGTACCCACGTAGTCGTAGATGCTAGCTGCTCCGTAGCTTAGCTTGGTCCCCCGACCTCCGGCCAGCCGTAGCTAGCTGCAGACCGCAGGGACCATACGGCGGAGCGGAGGGGCGATCGGAGAGGGAAAGAAAGTTAATCTGCTTTTTGTCTCTCTGGAGAGTCAGGAGAGGCGGGTCGATCGGAAGGGAACATGCATGCATGCATGTGGCTCGCACTACTAGCAGTTGCACTGTCCCAGACTTCCAGTTCCGTAGTATCTTTTCTTTACTGTTCATCATGCTGAGGCTGAGCCTGAGCCTGCATTCCGCAGCTTTTGTGGGACGCCCACCTCAAGCTGGGAGCATCATCGCCTCCTTAATCGTCGTGAAGGGGCGGAGCCGTGCCGTGCCGGGTATATGCATGATGCAGAGTGTAGAATTCAACTTTGTCACGAAGAAAAAAAGTATGTGACATAAAAGAAAGAGGGAGAGCACAAGCTAGCTGATTATATGTATCATTGTGAGACGGAAATATGTAGATGATGCAGCTGGTAGGATGCGTCGTGGCATGCAGTACATAGGATGGCGGACTAAACACGGTTCCTGCATGCATGAAGAAGGGAGACGTGGATGTGATACTTGCATTTGCTGCTGCCACCACCATTGCATTCAGTAGCCTAGAAGAGGCTAGAGGACACCAGATCGACCGACCTCTGCGCAAAAATCTCTCCCGGAAGAGGAAACCGCATCCCCACCGCGCCTTCATATCGCTTCCGCTGGCCCACCGCAACAAAGTCGTCGTCGTGGTGGTCTGCAGTCCGGCGATCGATTCGAACGAGCTGGGAGCAAGAACTATGCATGGATGCACTAGTGCAGAGCCCCCCTTTAACTCCGGTTGGGAGGGTCCTCTAACAGCGGTTTCCCAACCTTTATTGAGGGTTCGGTGTTAGAGGGGGGCCCTTTAACACCGGTTCTTATACGAACCGGTGTTAAAGAGTGGCGCACGTGGGCCTGTCGCAGGCCTCAGCCCCCCCGTCCCCTCCTTAACACCGGTTCGTATCTGGAACCGGTGTTAAAGGTTCTTCTGCCGCGACAGAGATTTAGGCCGTTTTCCTGCCGCGGCAGAGATTTGTAGGGGTTCGTAGCATGGAAAACAAAAATTTTCTATCGCATACAAACAAACAAGCCAAGATCTATCTACTAGATTGTAGCAACGAGTCGATGGAATAACTTACCCTCGAAGATTCCAAAGCGGTTAACGAGAGCAGATTCTCGTGGGTGATGTAGTCGTACTCTTTCCGATCTCAAGATCGTGTAGACGATCCTTCCGGCGCTGCGTTCCGGCAGCGCTCCCGCAGTCGGTCACACGTTCGGTACTCGACGAAGACCTTCCTCTCCCTTGTTCCAGCAGGCAGCGGAGGTTGTAGCACTCTCCTCGCGATTCCGGCAGCACAACGGCGTGGTACCGGAAGTAGAGGGGAGATCCCGCAGGGCTTCGCCTTAAGCTGGAGCGAGTATGGTGGAGTATGAGAGAGAACTATTAGTGGTCTAGGGTTTAGACACACCAATTAGAAGGCTCTAAACCGAAGGCTAGGGCAATTAGAAGCTCTAAACCAAAATGGCTCTAAACCGGAGATTAGAGGATAGGAACTTGTGTGTCTAGGAGGAGAGCCCTGCCCCTCCTTTTATAGGTGGAGGGAGGCGCGCCTAGGGAGGGGAGTCCCTCCCCAACTCGGCCTCAAGGAGGGCCGGCGGTGGGAGGAGGAACTCCTCCCCCAAGTCGGCTTCAAACTCCCTCTTGCTTGTTTCCCACAGTTTCCTGTTTTAGCCGTTTGACTTTCAAACTGGCCATTTGACTTTTCTGTTTTAGGATTCAATTTAATCCTTTATTTGGAACAGCAAGAACACTTAGTACATGATGCAATCGTTCCAATATGTAATGACACATTCATGTACCCCTTCCCCTCCGGAGTGCCGGACATTCCGGAACCTTCTAGAATGTTCCCGATGAAAACACCGGAATCATTCCCCAACTCCGAAACGGGACTTTCCTTATATGAATCTTATTCTCCGGACTATTCTGGATCTCCTCGTGATATCCCGGATCCCATCCTAGACTCCGAACAACATTCGGTCTCTTTCTCATAATACCATAACTACTCAAAACAACGTCGAATCCTTAAGTGTGTCTCCCTACGGTTCGTGAATTATGCGGACATGATCGAGACACTTCTCCGAACAATAACCAATAGAGGAATCTGGAAATTCATATGGCTCCCACATATTTCTACGATTACTTTGCGATCGAATGAACCACTTACATATGATACCAATTTCCCTTTGTCTCACGATAGTTTACTTATCCGAGGTTATGATCGTCGGTATCTATGCATACCTAGTTCAACCTCGTTACCGATAAGTACTCTTTTCTCGTTCCCGTGATATGTGATCCCTTGTGAGCCAGTCACATGCTTGCAAGCTAATTGGATGACATTCCACCGAGAGGGCCCAGAGTATATCTATCCGTCATATGGATGGACAAATCCCACTCTTGATCCATGTGTTTCAACCAATACTTTCTGAACACTCAATGCCACCTTTATAGCCACCCTGTTACGGTGTGGTGTTTGATGACATCAAAGCATCCATCCGGAAAAGGTGATATGCATGATCTCATGGTCGAAGGAATTAGGTTACTATGTATCAGAAAGCATATAGCAATTGAACTATTGAAATGACTTGATCTTTATGCTACGCTTATCTATAGGAGTATGTCCATCACATCATTCTCCTAATGATATGATCCTGTTGTTAATAACATCTCTATGTTCATGATCAGGAAACCATGATCATATATTAACCAACAAGCTAGTTTAACAAGAGGCTTTACTAGGGACTCTTATTTTAGTTTACAAATCACACAAGTATTAATGTTTCCGGTTAATACAATTATAGCATGGTATGTAAACATTTATCATAAGTGTGAAGATATGATAATAACCACTTTATTATTGCCTCTTGGGCATATCTCCAACAGTCTCCCACTTGCAGTAGAGTCAATAATCTAGTTTCAAACCTTTGTGTATTCAACACCCATGGCTTTCCGGTGTCGTATGTACACGATTGCTAGTGGTCAACTGATCTCCGGATCTGACACTTCCAGGTCCGTGTGTAATTGCATGTCTTTGCGTCTCTACGCATCACTCATTCTCTAATGAGATGGCTTTGTATAAATTTGGTCTTTCGGTGTGACCTTTAGCTCTTTGGGGTTAAAACATGTTGATAATATTGACGCACAATATATCTTCATAGTATTATCCCACTGTGAACTACACCTAGTTTGATAACAAACTACTTGACACAAATGACCTCTTTTGCTGCTAAAATAGCAGTCATATACTTAGCCTTTTGTTGTAGTATCTGTCACAATGTCTTAACTTTGGAACTCATCCAAATCCATTATGGAACTCACTTTCCATTATATTGTGCCACCCTGTCACATCCCAAGATTTTCCAAATCTTGTAATGTGAAAATAAATTAATAAAATAAAACTTTGTTTGATTTTCAGAGCAAGAAGAAACTTTTTGAATGCAATTGGAACTTCAAACCCATTTGGATTTAATAAAAACTAAAGGGATTTAAAAAGATAAACATTTAATAAAAGGAAAATAAAAACATTTGGAAATACTATTTTGAAACAATTAAATGAAAAGATTTGTTTTCAAATGAAATAGAAGTTTTACAAATAAGGATTATTTTATAAAGCCAAATTAATCCTTGGCCAAGCTTTTGAATTAAAAACATTTTGTTTTGAATAAAAATAGTAAAGGTTTATTTAAAATAAAATAATAAGGAGTTAAATATCCAAATTTTAGTTAAATAAAAGGTTTTACCATTTTAATTAAAACATCAAACTTATTAAATTGTTTTAAATAAGTTTCTAAGTATTTTATATTCTCAAATAAAACCTACTGAAGTGTTTTGGTTTTATTTTAGTTTTCAAAATAAAGATTTTAATAAAACAAATCCTATTGAATTAAATGAATAAAAATCTATTCATTTAATTGTTATTGGACCCTAAAATAAAATGTTATTTTATTTTAAACAAGTTTCTAAGTATTCTTTATTTCCAAATAAAACCTACTGATTTGGTTTTGAAAATATTTGGATTTAAAATGGAGATTTTATTAATTAAACCAAACCCTATTTTATTAATAAACCATGGTCCATTTTATTTAATTAATAAATGGAACCTAAAAAGATTTAAAATATTATTTTATTTTGGAAGTTGGTTTATGCTACTAAACAGAACCAAAAACTCATTACAAGTTTGAATTGTTTGAATGGTTTGCATTGTTGATTGAATCATTTGTTTGAATATCAAATCAGAAAATAGAAATAGAAAAGAATAAAACAAATAGGCAGGAAAAAATATGGAAAAGGACAGACCCAACTGAGCCAGCCCAACAGCCCACTTAGCCCAGTTCTCTCCTCCCCGCAGAAAACGATTCGAACCAACTATCTGACCCGCGCAGACAATGACATGTGGACTCCTCTCCTTCTCCCTTTCTCACTGACCAGAGGACCCCACCGCCACGTCTCTTCTTCCTCACCCACCGCGGACCTGGTCTTCCCCCTCTCCTCGCCGTTCCAGACTTAATTTCTCAGCTTGAATACGCCTTAACGCGACCATCTTTACTCGCAGTAATCATGCACCTTTAAACGCCAGTCACTCCTCTCCGTTTCCCCTCTGTTTTCTCCCCCAAGCACGCCTCCAGGAAGCCACAATTTCTCCTCGACTGCCCCTGTCTCCGACGACGCTCCGACGCCGATTCCGGCAGCCTCTCGCCACCCCTTGCCTCCCCGACCATTCTCCCGTGATCCCCACCTTCTGGCGATCATCCCCGTAGCGCCAGCTCGCCCCCGAGCACTCCAGAACATCGGCAACATCTCCACCTGTACGCCACCGACGGCCCCGCAACTCCGGTGAGCTCTGGCACTTGACTCCGTGCGCGCCTTGATCAGTGAGTCATGCCATTTGATTAGTCTGTGTCCTCTGCATCTCCACGTACTCGCCAAACACTCGCGCGTGGCCTGCAACCTCGTCCCCGTCGACGAGCAGAAGCTCCTGGCGCTAGTAGAAGCTCCGGCGAGCAATTCCCCAGGAACCCGTGCGCCCCTTGTCCAACAAAGACCTCGTTGAGCATCAGCAGGGTGCTGCGAACTCGGTGAGCTCCCCCTCCCTCTTTCTCGCATCCTGCATCGTCGGCAACCTCGCCGTCTGGTCGCTCCGCCGCCAGCCACCACTGCAGCGCCGCTAGCTTTAGGTCGAGCCTGCGTCAACCGTTCGATCCCGATCTAGTGGCTAGGATAGAAGCTAGGTGAAACGGTAAGTAGCCTCTGCGCGCCGCACGATCTGACTTGATCCAACGGCTGCAGCTGTGCAATCCGAGTGAAGCGGTACCGACGAATGATATTAGGACGCGTGGCACCAGATGAGCTGAATTAGATTTAAAAACCAGATTTAAATGCCATTTTGAAACCCTTGTAACTTTCAAACCACACGTCCAAATTTTACAAATTTTATATCAATGTATTCAGGAAAGCAAGCCCTAGCCAACCATGCCCTTGGTTTAGCAAATAGTATCTGTTAGTTTGCTTGATTTTGCAGATTCTTTTGTGAGCTTATTTGGAATATAAAAATTGTTTAAAATTGATTTTAGGATTAAAATCTTTGCAAAATGGATTGTTGCGACCTTACTGACCCTAGGAACCAACCCTTGGTGTTAAAAATGATTTTGGTAAAATTTGGGTTGAATTATTTGACTTAGCCATTTTCTAGCCAAATAAAATTATTAATTTTATTATGGAAATGTTTATGGAAAGGAAACTTTGAGAAAATAGTTTGGACCAAACCTACTGACCCAAAAACAGCAAGCTTTGCAATAGCAACTCATTTGGTGAACAACCTAAGAGTTTTGCCTTAATAAAAACATTTTTCACCACATGAAATGATGAATGGATTTAAAAATAGTTTTTGGACAAAACCCTCTTGCTAATGACTTTGCCACTTTGGTAAATGACCAATTTGGATCTTACAAAGTTTACAAACCCCATAGAGACCCCTTTGCAAAATAAAACTATCTTGTGCATGCTCCCATGCATGAAATGGTTTCCATTGTCTTGTGTGTGTGAATTTGTTTGAGTGATTATAGGTCTGGAATGTAAATTGAATTGGTGTTTGCTTGATTGACTTGTAGTGAAGTGTGATACTAGCAAGATCAAGGAGTGAACCACCATTCCCTACCAAAAAGGCAAGTGATGCTTCATACCTTCTATCCCATTACTTTCACTATGCATTAGTGATTTTGCTAAGTAAAACTTGCATGGATTTTGCTAAGTATAAACCTTGCTATAGGAAACCTAGTAGATGAATCCTTAGTAGGATTTTCCTAAGTTAAGATTCCTACTACTACCAAGCTTAGCCTAGCTAATAGAAAACATGGGTGGAATATATATTCACACTATGGAAAAATATTCTAAGTATGAGGACTTGTGATTTTGTCTAATAAAACAACTAAGTTAATGAATCACCTGGGTGGAATGGGATAGCTTGGTGGAGAATGGTTGAGTGGTTCACAAGGCCATGGACTTGGATTGTGTATCTCACTTGTGGATGGCCACCCAGGAAACAAAGGGATTTGAGATGTCAAATGTTGAGAAGCTTCAAGTGCAACCACTTGGCAATATGGGCTCTGCCATGATCATATAGGTTGCAAGAACTTAGCCATATGGACAGTGGGTGGTAGTGTTTGATAGGTTGGAGCGCGTCCATTTTGTTCTAAGGGAAGGCTTCTGAAAGATCTTGTCTTGGGAAACCAAGTCTTGTGGGGAAAGTGCACCACCTCTGCAGAGTGTAAAATCTAAGTACTTAGCCATGTCCCTGGTAAAGGACAATTTGAGCATCAAGACATGGAAGCAATCAAGAATCTCATCATTCAAATTTCTAAGTTAAAATCTTGTGGTTTGAACAAGGGTTGTTTGAATTCTTCAATCATTGATGGAGAGATGGCTTGGTACAAGGATCTTGAAATCTTTGATTGAGAAAAATGATTTTGTCAAGCAAAAACTTAGTATTTTCAAAATGATAAGAAAAATCTATTTTGAGCAATGCAAGCCTCAACTCCACTTAGCCAAATGCATATAGATGATAGACTCCACTTTACTACCATAGTATCACTTGCCAATACAATTCAAATGTATTGACCCTTGTGGTTGTAACTTGTATGATGCAGGTTGATTGTTTTTAGTGAAGATTGATTGATTAGGATTACAAAGTCTACAACCAACATCTGCCTGTGGCACTTTGAAGATGAAGGACCTATGACTATAGTTATTTCCGCTGCAATGTAATGTAATAGCCAAATGAGCTATGTAAGATGTAATAAAATTATGTTATTACTGGTTATAAAGTTATATTATGACCTTTGTTTCTTGATATTACATCTTAACTGTGGATGCTAGCTATTGATCCAGGGACTAGCATTGTAAACACAGGAGGGATCAATCTTATTAAAGGTTGGGACCTCTACACACCCTTAGTTTAGATTGAGATAAACTTAATTTGTACTTTGTGACAAAACTAGTATCAATGTAGTACTTTTACAATGAACTAACCATCTATTTGTCACTTCTACAAATATTATACTCTTAGTTCTTCCAAAATATCATAAGAATATCCTTACTATTGTCCAATGATCATCTTACGAATCATTCTGGTATATGCTCACAACATTTAGAGCATAGGACATATCTGGATTTGTACATATCACAGTATGATTGATATAAATACTCTTTGTGATTTCATACATCAAGTATCAATCTATACTTGATTATTTGTTTCACTTTACCAAATGTCAATACACTTGAATATATCATCAACATTGAACTCATTCAATCCTTCCTGTGCGACAAGAACCTCTCTTGTAGTTTCTATGTTGAACTCATTCAATATCTTGTCTATGTACTTCTGGCACAACCATATTAGCATCTATTGATGCCAAATATTTGGGTTTTGCCTAAGTCTTTCATCGGGATGAAATTCTTAATATGTGTTAATAAAAGATACATTATTTCCAATCAACAATATGTCTTCCACATAATGTATTAGAAACATGTCTTAGCGCTCCCACTTAATTTCTTGCAAATGCAAGCATCTTCATCGTCTCTAATGAACTTTTAAACTCCTTTAACAGTTTCATCACAGTGAAGATTCCAACTCCGCGATGCTCACTTTAACCATTGAAGTTTGCATATGCTTTTAGCATCCTTTGAATTAACAAAACCCTATGGACCGAGTTATGCACATGTCCTAGGTAACGATTCTATTAGAAGAACTTGTTTTGTTTATTCAACTACCATATAACAAATTATATGTAGTGGTTGCTACATTAATCCGTCTAGACTAAATATCACTTATGAAAGATCAAATCTTGTCATAGTCAACCTTTGAACATTTTGTGAACTCTTTCCCAACATGTCGACTATTTCATAGATGTGCAACATCCATGTCTATTTATTTATAGGTCCAAACACAATTGCAAGGTCTTACACCTTTCTCGAGGGTCCTTCAAGTTCAAAACTTGATTTCTCGTGTATGGAACTATCACGGATTTTATGGCTTCAAGCCATTTTACGGAGTCAGGGCCCATCATCACTTCTTTGCATGTAGTCCGTTAATTATTCTCAAATAATGATTCAACCCTCAAATCTTGGTATTTGATTGTTTACTCGACCTACTTGTTTCAATAGGAACTTAGATCTCCGTGACCACAACCTTTGAGGTACGTGAGCCATGAGCATTATTGTTGCCTCCGGAACACTTTTCGGTGCTGTGCAACTCTGATCATATAGCTAAGGTTCTTTTAACCCTATCAAATTTCTATTGTCCTCCCACTTAACTTTTCACGAAAAATTCCTTCTCAAAGAAACTTGACGTTCTAAGCGACAAACACTTTTGTCTCTGGTGTTTATGGAGGAATACTTAACAGTAATACAAAGACAGGTTCATCCGACTTTGGTTGCAAACATCTTTCTTATGTATAGCATACCAATGTTTAAGAAAGGACTACTTGGGTTTTATCCCAAACCATAACTTTATATGGCGTCATTTCAGCGGATTATGATGGAGCTCTTTTCAGTGGAAAAACGGTAATCTCTAAAGCTTTTAATCTTTAAAATACAATGGCAGTTTTATGAATTACACCTTCGATCTTACCATGTCAAACAAGGTTTAATTACATATCTCGAACGCTCCATACTCTTATGGTGTTTCGGAAAATGCAAATCCACGGAACGATTCCTTAAATCTTAGGTATCATGCTAAACTTTGTAACTCAAATATCTTCTTTTATGATCTTATCATAAACTATTTATATTCTTGTTACAAATGATTTTGTACTTCATCTTGAAAAACTTTGAACTTTTTCAAATGTTTCATACTTCATCCTTATTAAGTAAATATTCATATATTCACTCAAATTTTCGGAGAAAGCATATGAAGTTGAAATCCATCGCTCTTGTCTATACATAATGGACTTCATACAACAATATGTACAAGTTCCAATAAGCTAGTCTATCGTTCCCTTTTGGCCTATGAACGAAGTTTTAATTATCTCTAGGAAAGTTTCACAAGCGTCATGTGATCAAAATCAAAAGACTCCAAAATTCCATCCTCATGGAGTTTCTTCATGTTTTCTTTCCAATATAATTTAAACTGCGATGTCACTTCCTAAGTGATCTTTCAATCAATGTGTCTTTCGACATTTTTAGCACTAGTTTTATGGATGTGATTTCTCCAACGAGATTTGTGAATCATCCATCTTTTATGGATTACGGCAATTATTTGAACATACCCTTTTGTTCTCATAATACCTGATAAAACAAATCTTGAAGGCGAGCAACACAATAACCCTTTATTTGTTCTCGATGAACATCATCACATATTCTTTTGCTAGTTACTTAGGCTATTGTAGTTCATGAATTGTGTTGTTTCGTATGACAATTCACACCAACAAATTCAGTATCAAATACTTAAGAACCACATTGTTTTAATAAGCAAAGAATATAGCCATAACATGTATATCATCTATATACTTAAACTGAACAATTCTAGTCTTTTCTTTTCTGCCATATATTTATGAGACTCTCTTTCAGTATCTCCTTTTCTGTTTGAAAGAATCTATCAACATCAACAGTGGAGTCATACATATGACACATAGTCCAAAGCGTGTATAGTTAAATACCAATGTCTTTGGACTTGCACTTTGAAGTAAATCACCATCATCAAATGTTTGGTGTTCTTTCAAATTCCTTTCTTTAGTAATCTCTTGGTGTAGTAAACATTTTACCTACATCAAATATTCACCCTTATCATGGATTTATCCATGATCAAGTTACTTTTAGCTTGTAACGGTGAATCACGAGTATAATGTTGCTCTCCAAAACCTTTTGGAGGATTAGGACAACTAGTGTCTCCAACCTTTTGCAAATTCTCATCAAATATGAGAACATGACTTTTGTCATATTATACTCTATCATGTTGCAACCAAAACTTCGTTTCAGATATCACAATATCTTCCACACATCATGGTTTCTGAAACAATTCTTTCAGATCCTAGATAACCTTGATATTAAGAGTATCCTTTGAATATCAAGAATCATGGAGATAAACATGATACTTATATACTAACACTTGGAATTGTTACTCTTGATATAATACTAATTATTAAACTTCATGGAGTAACCGGAACTTACTGAAAGTTTGCAATAGGACTTTTAAACTTTAGATTAACACTTCAAAAACAATACGATACCAGTTCGTAAAGTAACTAACCAGAATTCTATAGTTCTATCATCTCAATTATAACTAAGCGCAAGGTGGTAAACAGATGCCAATGACTACAACAACTATGCAAATTCACTTTGATTTAGTTTATGATAAATTGAGTTCTAATTAATAATTAAATTAATCTAGGTGAACTCCCACTCAAAACAACATCCCTCACATTGTTTTAGTGATCACACGAACCAAATCCACTACATCAACACCGATCATCACGAGAGTTGATATAGTTTCAATGGCGAACAATCATCATGTTCATCATATCTACTATATGATTCATGCTTTACCTTTCGGTGATCCGTGTTCCGAGACCATGTCTGTACATGCTAGGCTCGTCAAGATCAAACCTTAGTTTCCGCATGAGCAAATCTGGCTTGCTCACGTTGTATACACTTGCAGAATCTAACACACCCTATCATCACGTGGTGCTTCGAAACAACAAGCTTTAGCAACGGTGCTAACTAAGGGTGAACACTTTATGACTTGAAATTCATGTGCATGAGGGATCATCTTATAATGCTACCGTCGTCTACTAAGCAATACAAGATGCATAAAGGATTAACATCACATGCAATTCATAATATGTGATATGATATGGCCTTTCTTCTTTGTGCTTCCGATCTCCATCTTCTAGCACGAACATGATCTCCATCATCACCGGCATTGCATCAAGGTCAATGACGCTTCTCCATGGTTGTCGTCCACCGGCTTCAACTATTACAACTACTTTGAATAGACACGCGGGTCTTAACATAAATTAAAGACAACCATATGGCTCCTGCCGGTTGCCAACTTACAATAAGGAACATTGCATACATCAAATATAATCACAATCATGGCCATATCACATCACTGCACACCCCTGCAAAACAAAGTTAGACGCCTCTACTTTCTTTGCATATTTTACGTGGTTTGGGGCTTTCAATAAGTGTCGTTCTAACTTACGAACAAGAACCACAACATTGATACTAGCATTGTTGATCACCCGTTGTAAATTGGATCTTAACTATGCTAGGAGAAACAGGCACCCGCAAAGCCACTTATGCAATACAAGTTGCATGTCAAGCGTGGAGCAAGTCTCATGAACGATGTCATGTAAGGTTAGCCCGGGCCGCTTCATCCCAACATACCGCAAGATGCAAAGTACACAATAAGCAATCGACAATAAAAGCATCAACGCCCACAATGACCATTGTGTTCTACTCGTGCAACAGATCTACATATAGACACGGCTCTGATACCACTGTAGGGGTTCGTAGCATGGAAAACAAAAATTTTCTATCGCATACAAACAAACAAGCCAAGATCTATCTACTAGATTGTAGCAACGAGTCGATGGAATAACTTACCCTCGAAGATTCCAAAGCGGTTAACGAGAGCAGATTCTCGTGGGTGATGTAGTCGTACTCTTTCCGATCTCAAGATCGTGTAGACGATCCTTCCGGCGCTGCGTTCCGGCAGCGCTCCCGCAGTCGGTCACACGTTCGGTACTCGACGAAGACCTTCCTCTCCCTTGTTCCAGCAGGCAGCGGAGGTTGTAGCACTCTCCTCGCGATTCCGGCAGCACAACGGCGTGGTACCGGAAGTAGAGGGGAGATCCCGCAGGGCTTCGCCTTAAGCTGGAGCGAGTATGGTGGAGTATGAGAGAGAACTATTAGTGGTCTAGGGTTTAGACACACCAATTAGAAGGCTCTAAACCGAAGGCTAGGGCAATTAGAAGCTCTAAACCAAAACAGCTCTAAACCGGAGATTAGAGGATAGGAACTTGTGTGTCTAGGAGGGGAGCCCTGCCCCTCCTTTTATAGGTGGAGGGAGGCGCGCCTGGGGAGGGGAGTCCCTCCCCAACTCGGCCTCAAGGAGGGCCGGCGGTGGGAGGAGGAACTCCTCCCCCAAGTCGGCTTCAAACTCCCTCTTGCTTGTTTCCCACAGTTTCCTGTTTTAGCCGTTTGACTTTCAAACTGGCCATTTGACTTTTCTGTTTTAGGATTCAATTTAATCCTTTATTTGGAACAGCAAGAACACTTAGTACATGATGCAATCATTCCAATATGTAATGACACATTCATGTACCCCTTCCCCTCCGGAGTGCCGGACATTCCGGAACCTTCTAGAATGTTCCCGATGAAAACACCGGAATCATTCCCCAACTCCGAACCGGGACTTTCCTTATATGAATCTTATTCTCCGGACTATTCCGGATCTCCTCGTGATATCCCGGGTCCCATCCGAGACTCCGAACAACATTCGGTCTCTTTCTCATAATACCATAACTACTCAAAACAACGTCGAATCCTTAAGTGTGTCTCCCTACGGTTCGTGAATTATGCGGACATGATCGATACACTTCTCCGAACAATAACCAATAGAGGAATCTGGAAATTCATATGGCTCCCACATATTTCTACGATTACTTTGCGATCGAATGAACCACTTACATACGATACCAGTTTCCCTTTGTCTCACGATAGTTTACTTATCCGAGGTTATGATCGTCGGTATCTCTGCATACCTAGTTCAACCTCGTTACCGATAAGTACTCTTTTCTCGTTCCCGTGATATGTGATCCCTTGTGAGCCAGTCACATGCTTGCAAGCTAATTGGATGACATTCCACCGAGAGGGCCCAGAGTATATCTATCCGTCATATGGATGGACAAATCCCACTCTTGATCCATGTGTTTCAACCAATACTTTCTGAACACTCAATGCCACCTTTATAGCCACCCTGTTACGGTGTGGTGTTTGATGACATCAAAGCATCCATCCGGAAAAGGTGATATGCATGATCTCATGGTCGAAGGAATTAGGTTACTATGTATCAGAAAGCATATAGCAATTGAACTATTGAAATGACTTGATCTTTATGCTACGCTTATCTATAGGAGTATGTCCATCACATCATTCTCCTAATGATATGATCCTGTTGTTAATAACATCTCTATGTTCATGATCAGGAAACCATGATCATATATTAACCAACAAGCTAGTTTAACAAGAGGCTTTACTAGGGACTCTTATTTTAGTTTACAAATCACACAAGTATTAATGTTTCCGATTAATACAATTATAGCATGGTATGTAAACATTTATCATAAGTGTGAAGATATGATAATAACCACTTTATTATTGCCTCTTGGGCATATCTCCAACAAGATTAACTCTGTCGCGGCAGACTTCTGCCTCTGCCCCGTTCTGGGCGTATTTCTGCGGGAGGGGGGGGAGCGAGGGGGAATCGATCGGGAGCAGTATACACATAAATCGTCATCGGTACATACGAGTAAATGAATAATTAAGCAACTATTATTATACACAAACATCGTCATCGGCACATACATCGTCATCGGCACATATACATCGTCATCTCTCATTTTGGTGGATATCTAAAGAGTTCTCTGCCAGGCGTGATGACCTCATCAAGTATGAACCCCGCCAATTCCTCTTGAATGGCTCGTATGCGTTCAAATGGTAGTAGTTGGTCCCGCATCCATTCGATCTAAATATATATGAAGAATGGGCCGTCAATATATATATATAAGAATAAAACTCAACACAATTGATGGTAATAAAATAATGTTGTGGACTTTGTTTACTTACTCTAAGTTGTTATAGTGCGGCTTGGCCCGTCGCACATATCGTGTTGCGAATGAACTCGCAAACATAGTACCCACATAAGTTATTGCCGTGTCCCTGATGCGCGCACTTTACGAGAATAGAGAGTTCAATCAAAATAATAATCAATAAAGCATGATATAATGGAATTGGAAGCTAGCTAGTATTACTTACATTTTGGTCTACAAATTTTAGTTCTTCTGACCATTCACCCACGGCCCTGCCCGTGAACCTTTTCCAAACCCTGTCCGGCAAAGAAAATGGATAAAAGAGTAATTAATTACTTGTTGTCACGAAAGTTGCCGATCTAGTGCGATAATATGATTGAAATTACCTCTGGAGCATCTCTCTAAAGTCTGCCCATATCTCTTTTTCTTTTCGTAACGAGTCCATGACAAGGACTTTTCCTGAGTCGGGTTGAATGACTAGCAGAATAAAGTGGAACCTACTCACGCATAACTCATCATCAGTTACACTTAACATCGAGTAAGCCGAAACAGAATGTGTACAAGAGAGAGGGTAACAGTACTCACGAGAAGTTGTAAGGCAGTAGTATTTCCCTTTTGGTTTGTTGTCTCAGTAAAGACGTTAGTAAGTAATCTTCTGTTTGCCCGGGTTTGGTTTTTACCACTTCTTCATGAACTCTATTTAGGTCAACGAACCCAATGTCAAAAGAGCCTCCTTTCATGCATTCCATAACCTTTTTCCTGCATAATAGTATATACATAAATGGTGAGCATATATATATATACATGCAATTAATAAAGTGAATGAGATGAGATAAAAATTACAGAAATAGTACTTACACACAATAAAGGCTGATGGCAGATTTGTCGAGTTCCTTCTGATTGAATAGAAAATGCAGGTCTTGAATGTTGCAGTCGATCGCGTCGTCTCCGCACAAGAAAATCTGATCTCTTATATGCGCCGTGATCCATTCTTCTTTTCTCGTCTTGCAGAAATCAAGGTACCACTTGTGCAATTTTCGCATCTTTGTTGGTAGATTCTTGAGCTCCTCTATCTTGACTAGATTCTTCCCATACTTCCATGGCTGTATGGGGTTGGCATCGCATTTGGGCAAGTTGTCTCCCATGACGTTCAAGTATGCAATGTAAGTCATCCCCATCTCATTGGCCTTTCTTTGTAGCTCTGCCTCGTAATCATTTACGGGAGGAGCGTCCCGTGTGTCGAACATTTGGAGCGGGGCACATGATTGGTTTTCCTGCTCTCCGAGCATGGGAACTGTTTTCTGGGGTGCCTCACGACTACTACTTTCAGTCTCTCTGCGGCGCCTTGCATCCGCCTTCAAAATCTGGCGCTCGTAGTCCGGCACAAGTGGGGTTTCAGGTTTCAAAAGATTTTTGTAAAACTTCTCCACCACCGCCGGATCTATTTTCTCATTTGGCTCGGCCCGTCTAGGTGCAAAGAATTTCTTGACCTGTTCTTCCGAGATCCTATTGGTCTCCTCGTTGCTGCGATTCCACGGTAAAACCGGCAATGGCTTGGCGGAAGGCTGCGGGACGTAGTTTTTTGAACTCTTTGGCGTACGGTTTCCTGCGGATTTCTTTGTGGCAGTGCTACTGATGCTCCTCGTGGCAGTGCTCTTCCGCTTACGCTGAGGAGATGGCTGAAGCACCGGAGATGGCCGACCGGCCGGAGATGGCTGCCGCGCAGGAGATGGCTGACGGGCCGGAGATGGCTGCCGCGCAGGAGATGGCTGCCGCGCCGGAGATGGCTGCCGCGCAGGAGATAGCTGAAGCGGCTCAGACTGCTGACGCTGCGGAGACGGCGGGGGTGCCAGTGACCTCCAATTTGGAAGCACAATGTGTTCCTTCTTCCAAAGAATGGTTGTTTTCACTGCAAATTTGAGTTGAGTTTCCCCTTCACCTGTAGCATGGTCAAGCTGTGCTTCCTCATATTCCTTCACAACCTCATCCACCCCGACAATAGCATAGCCATCTGGAATCGGTCGGCAGTGGTAAGTTCCACCAGCTACAGGAGGTAAGGCATAGCCGACAACCACCTTAATGGATAAGCCCATTAATCTCACATGCAGCTCAGCGTGTTCGCTCTCCGTGATCTCATCCACGGGGTATCGAGTACCCGTCATTTCAAGCGTGGGCTGCACGTTCTCCATGGAAGCCACACTGCTTTTCCGCGCAGAGTCTGGGCCGCTGGCAGCTTCCAATGCAGGCTCTTCGTGCCGCTGAGATGGGCCGGTAGCTTGATGGCTCTGTTGTGCATTCACTTGCGCCTGCAGCGCCGCAAGTGCATGTTCTATCTGTGTCATCCGCTCTGTACGCTCTTTTTCTTTTCTGCCGCGCCATATGTAAGAGTCGCTCCAGTCGGCAAACCCATCCTTCCACGTCATACCCCCTGTGCCTCGTGCATGTCCAGGGTGTTCTTTTTTCCGATGGCGCGTGTGAGCTGGTCATTCTCTCTGTCGGGATGGAAGGTCCTGGCGGATGTTTCGTCGTATGCCGTGATGAGTTCAGTGACGGGTTTGGCAAGGAGGGTTGGGAAGATACACAATCCTGTTTCTGGGTCCAACCTTGCCCCGATTCCGTAGAACCAAGTCTTTGCACGTAGGTCCCACCCATCTGTCTGGGGTGTGATCCCTCTCTCGCGCAGGGCCTTCTCAGCTTCCTCCCACTTAGGCCTCTGAGATATGTAGCCACCTGACCCCGTCCTCTGGTGATATTCCTTCTTCAGGGCATTAAGCGTATTGGTTTCTGACCTCTTTTTAGCTATAGCACTTTTTTTATATGTCTCAAATTCGGGCCAGTGAGGTCTTATCTTCGCATAATATGCGTCTTCGAAATTTGGAGTCTCACCAGATTTGACAAATTTGTTCAATTTTGTCTTTCAGTTGCGGAAAGCGTCAGCCATCTTCTTTAGAGTCCACTCTTTGACCTTTTCCTTTATAACCGAGTTGTTTTCATCCTCCTCTGGCGGAAGGGTGAAATTTACCAACAACGAATTCCAAAGCGTTTCTTTCGATCTGTCATCGACAAAGGTACCGTCGCTCTTCTTTGGCTTATTCCAATTTTCAATTATGATTGGGATTTGGTCCCTAACAAGAACTCCAGCCTGACGTACAAATTTGTCTGCGGCCTTCTTGGGCTCCATCGGCCTGCCATCAACACGGACTGCTTCGATTGTGAACTTTGCACGATCTTTCAACCGCTGGCTCTCACCTCGCTTGCTCTTTTTCGTAGAAGAAGATGGTTGCTGGCTGGTCGATCCAGAGGGCTAAAAGAAGAAAGAAGCGTTAATTAATACATGTAGAAGAAGATTGTTGGTGGAAGTCAGCAGAGGCTTAATCAATGCATATACCTCGCCGGACTTTGTAACCATTAAATTGCGTTCACCAGAGTCTTCATCTTCTCCATGACTAGTACTTGAGCTGTCGTCATCATGTCCCTCCAAGTTCAGATATTGTGAGGTGTCCTCATCAATAATGTTCTCCATTATTTCTTCTTCTTCAAGGTTTCTACTAAGTGGATCCATAGTTTCTAAAACAATAATATTATCTAGAGTAAGAGTGTAAACATTCAAGTGGACTTGGATTCATACACAAATATACATATTATTCATACCAAAATACACAAATAAATACACAAATGAGTCAGAGGTCCAATTTGTATACAAGTTTTAATCTATGCATGTAGTATAATTTATCGAGCAAACAAGTTTTAATCAGGATGAGTCAGCAATCACACACGTGGCAGACACGTGGCGCTCACCGGTGGGGTGACGTTGGTCTCGTCGGGCGGCGGTGCTCGTCGGACGGATGTGGCGGTCTCGTCGGGCGGCGATGCTAGCGGCGGGCTCGTCGAGCGGCGGGCGGCGTCGGCGTTGAGGCGTGGCCTATGAGCTCCGAAGCGACGGCGGCGAGACGCTCCTGCTCGGGGAAGAGAGCGAGGTGGTCAGGGCTCCTCGAAATAGGCTTGCGCCCCGCTATATTAATATAGCAATCACAAGATACAACGACAATGTTGGAGCAACAGAAAAGCAACAGCACAATCTAACCCAAAAGAAAATAAAGAGAAAAATAAAAGAAACAAATGCCGACATCGAGCAGATCGACGAACGAAAACGACCCGTGACCGCTGCGCCCTCCGGAGTTGTCCCACCTCACTCCTAGCACTTCGAAGCACCGTGTTTCAAGCAACACCTTCAAGAAGGAATGCGACGTCGACGACGCTGTTGCCCGGACTTGTCCTAGGGTTTCCCTCGATATCCTCTCAGTGTCAGAGGGTTTGGATGGATTCCCTGTTTCTAAACTTGTCGAGGGTCTGGCCATCAGACGCGCGTTGTCAGTGCTCCAGGAGAAAGGCTACCAGGACTATGTCTTGGAATCGTTTCTAAGCAGGTGATGCGGCAGTTCATCACCTCGCTCCGCCGCATCCACGACACCGGCATCGTGCACCGCGACATCAAGCCCTCCAACCTCGTCGTCACGCGTCGGGGCCAGGTGAAGCTCATCGACTTCGGCGCCGCCACGGACCTGCGCATCGGCAAGAACTACGTGCCCGACCGCACCTTGCTCGACCCGGACTACTGCCCGCCCGAGCTCTACGTGCTCCCGGAGGAGACCCCCACGCTGCCCGCCGAGCCCATCGCCGCCATCCTCTCCCCGATCCTCTGGCAGCTCAACAGCCCCGACCTCTTCGACATGTACTCCGCGGGCATCGTGCTCATGCAGATGGCCCCGACCTCTTGTGTCCTGGAATCGTTCCGCCGCATCGCCAGGGAAGACGACGATGACACGAGGCCGAGGCTCGCCGGGGAAGAAGTATCCCTGTCGCCATCGGCCGTACGGGTTGCACGGCGCGGGCAAGGGGTGACTCCCCCCTCTCCTCCTCGCCAACATGGACTCGTCGGCCCGCAACCCGACGAGGGAGCCGCGTCGCCGTCGCCCTCCGCGTCGGTTCCGGTGTGGCGTCGGCCGCCCCAGCGGAAGTTTCGGCGGGCGCGGGATACCGTGGCTGGGCGTGTGGACGCAAAGGCCTAGGGCGCGGCCGCGCAGCGTTAGCGTTAGAGGGGCATCTAGCCCCGCTGCGGCGGCGAGTGCCGTGCACACGGCCGGAGCCCCACCGTGTTAGAGGGAGGGGAAGGATGCGGGGAAGAGAGGGTCGGGGGCGGCGGACCTCGAGCTCCGAAGCGGCGGCGGCGAGACGGCGGGTCGGGGGCGGCGAGACGGAGGACCTCGAGCGGCGGTGGCGGCGCTTCGATCTCTCTGCGGCGGTGTGTTCGATCGATCTGGCTCAGTGGGGGGGAAGAAAGGAAGGGGAAGGTGAAATAAATACACCCCCCTTTAACACCGGTTCCAGCCACGAACCGGTGTTAAAGGGGGGGATCCGTTTCCCGCGCGCATTTATTACCCCCCCTTTAACACCGGTCATTTGACCCGAAAGCCAAGAAACCTCGAATGAGATAGGTCATTTTGAGACAGTTACATAAAGCCGAACTGGAACTGAAAATTAAGATACATAAAAGAACTGAAAATTAAGATACATGGCCAGATTAAGTAACAATCGGCCGAACTGGAACTGAAAATTAAGATACATAAAAGAACTGAAAATTAAGATACATGGCCAATTAAGTAACAATCGGCCGAACTTGTTTCGGAATGTTGGAGTGATTCAGTCATGCTCCTGCCTACACCTGTAATACTCGCCACTGTAGTCGTCGTACTCGCCGCCGCCGTCATCGCTGTCGTCGTCGGGGTCGCCGTAATTGAACCTCTGGAGAGTACGCGTGGGCTGGACTTGAGGGTAGCGCGTGGGCTGGACTTGAGGGTAGCGCAGACGGGGGTTAGAGTCGGCGGCAGTGTCATAGGCCATGACGCTCTAGAGAGTCCGACCGCGCCACCATAGCCGACGGCCGGCCTCGTTGAAGTTAGGAGGAGGTGGGCTGTCCTCCTCGTGCCTGGCGAGCGCCCTCTCACGCCGATCCACGAAGAAGGCTTCCCAAGTAGGGAAATAGTCGGGATGCCATCTGGGATTCCTCCGCTGCTCCGGCGTGAGCTCGAAGTAGTAGTGGTTCGTGATGGCCATCCGGCGCGCCACACCTAGAGGGACAGGAGGAACCGGCACGCCTCCGACGCTCAGCATCCAGCCGACGGGGACACAGTAGCCCGGCGGGCAGGGGTAGTTCGAGGCGCAAAGCGCCTCCGCCTCCCTGGGGGTTAGTGCTATGGTGGAAGCCATGGGAAAGAGTGATGAGGTTGCAGATATGAGTCTAGAGATGTGCAATGACAATGGAGGCCAACCCCCTACATATATATATATAGTGAACTAGCGGGAAGAACTGGAGGGAAGAACTGGCGGGAAGAAAAATGGCGGGAAGAAAAATGGCGGGAAGAAGAACTGGCGGGAAGAAAAATGGTGGGAAAAAATGGCGGGATGAACCTTTAGTCCCGGTTGGAGACACCAACCGGGACAAAACACGAGTCAGCACTAATAATAGGGGTGAGTGTCGACATTATGTCGTGCGGCGTGTACCTTGTCCCGGATGGTGTCACCAACCGGGACTAAAGATGAACCTTTAGTCCCGGTTGGAGACACCATCCGGGACAAAACACGAGTCAGCACTAATAATAGGGGTGAGTGTTGACATTATTTCGTAAGTGTCAACACTATGTCGAGCTGCTTGTACTATAAATAGGCATCCTTGTGAGTCCAGTCCTCCAGCCAGTTTGAGGCAGGGACACCACTACGGCCAGTATCAGGGAGATGCCGACGGAGCCCAGTCCTCCGGCATCTCCGAGAAACTGGTCAGGCACTCCCTAATATGTGAAATTAGTTAGCTCCCAGGTGTATTGATCTAGTTAGAGAAGTTACAAAGCTGCAAGATGGTTTTCGAGAGCAGGGACACCACTACGGCCAGTTTCAGGGAGATGCCGACAGAGCCTAGTCCTCCGGCATCTCCAAGAAACTGGTCATAGAGGCACTCCCTAATATGTGACCGCGCGCGTTTGGAGATCAGATCTTAATGGTAAGTACGAATCGGGACAACTTCTTCTCATAGTCCCGGTCCATCCACAAAACATGACTACACTCAAGACATGTATTAATATTAAAAACATGAACTAGAGTTACATAATATGAGCATGAACTTCTTGGCATATGTCCTTCCTTATGATTGCTTCAGACGTAACCATGGAGCATCTACTTTACTTAACGGAATGCTTGGGTCAGTTTTCACTGTGAAGGGCGGAATTTCATCAAACTTATTATAATCTTCTGACATGTCTGTCTTGTACTCGATTTCCACGATGTTTCTTTTTCCTGAAAGAACTATGTGACGCTTTGGCTCATCATATGATGTATTCGTTTACATATTTTTTCTTTTTTTGGTCTGGAGGACATGTCCTTCACATAGAAAACCTGAGCCACATCATTGGCTAGGACGAATGGTTCGTCTAAGTTCTTCATAAGATTGTTGAGATCCACCGTTGTCATTCCGTACTTCTTGTCTACCTCAACCCCTCCTCCTGTTAGCTTGACCCATTTGCATCGAAACAAGGGGACCTTAAAATTAGGTCCATAGTCAAGTTCCCATATCTCCTCTATGAACCCATAATACGTGGTCTTTTGCCCATTGTCTTCTGCTGCATCGAAGCGGACACCACTGTTTTGGTTGGTGCTCTTTTTATCTTGGCCTATCGTGTAAAATGTATTCCCATTTATCTCGTACCCTTGGAAAGTACATACAGTCGAAGATGGTGTCCTGGCCGACAAGTACAGCTGATCCCCAACAGTGGTGTTATTCGTGAGAAGTCTTTGCAGCCAGCCGCCAAAACTCGCCATGTGTTCACTTATAATCCATTCATCAGACTGTCCCGGGTGTTTGAGGCGTATTAAATTCTTGTGTTCATTGATATACGGGGCAACCAAGATAGATCTTTGTAAAACCGTGTAGTGTGCTTGATTGAGAGAATGCCCGTCCCTACATATCATTGCTTTACATCCTAGGGTGCCTTTTCCAAGCAGTCTCCCCTCATGTCGTGATTCTTGAACACCAATCGCCTTAAGGTCAGGAATAAAATCAACACAGAACTCAATGACCTCCTCTGTTACATAGCCCTTGGAGATGCTTCCTTCTGGCCTAGCACGGTTATGAACATATTTCTTTAAGACTCCCATGTACCTCTCAAAGGGGAACATATTGTGTAGAAATACAGGACCGAGAATGACAATCTCTTCTACTAGGTGAACCAGGAGATGCGTCATAATATTGAAGAAGGATGGTGGGAACACCAACTCAAAGCTGACAAGACATTGGGCCACATCTATTTGTAACCCTGGTAGGATTTCTAGATCGATTACCTTCTGAGATATTGCATTGAGGAATGCACATAGCTTCACAATGGATACTCGAACATTTTCAGGTAGAAGCCCCCTCAATGCAATCGGAAGCAATTGTGTCATAATCACGTGGCAGTCATGAGACTTCAGGTTTTGGAATTTTTTCTCTGCCATATTTATTATTCCCTTTATATTCGACGAGAAGCCATACGGGACCTTGATACTTCTCAGGCATTCAAAAAATATTTCCTTCTCTGCTTTGGTAAGAGCGTAGCTGGCAGGAGTTAAGCGGCATCGTTTACCCTTCTCGTTCTCAGGATGCATAGGCTCTTCAGGGGCCTTCAGACGTTGCTGGTCCTGCCGTGCTTCCGATGTATCTTTTGTCTTCCCATACACTCCTAGAAAGCCCAGCAGGTTCACGCAAACATTCTTCGTCACGTGCATCACGTCGATTGAAGAGTGGACCTCTAAGACTTTCCAATAGGGTAGGTCCCAAAATATAGATTGCTTCTTCCACATGGGCGCGTGTCCGGCATCGTCATTCGGAACAGATAGACTGCCAGGACCTTTTCCAAAGATTACTTCTACGTCCTTGACCATACCAAATACCTCCTCACCAGTACGGAGGACAGGCTTCCTCCGGGGTTCTGCCAGACGTTTGAAATGCTTGCCTTTCTTTCTTACTGGATGCAGGTTCGGAAGAAATCGGCGATACCCTAGGTACACAACCTTCTTACATTTATCCAAATATACACTTTCAGTATCATCTAAACAGTGTGTGCATGCATTGTATCCCTTGTTTGTCTGCCCTGAAATGTTACTAAGAGCAGGCCAATCATTGATGGTTACGAAAAGCAATGCTCGTAGGTCAAATGGCTCCCCTTTGTGCTCATCCCACATACGTACACCTGGTTTGGCCCACAGCTGTAAAAGTTCTTCAACTAATAGCCTTAGGTACACATCAATGTCGTTGCCGGGTTGCCTCGGGCCTTGGATGAGCACTGACATCATAATGAACTTCTTCTTCATACACAACCAAGGAGGAAGGTTATAGATACATAAGGTCACAGGCCAGGTGCTGTGACTGCAGCTCTGCTCACCAAAAGGATTCATGCCGTCTGTACTTAGACCAAACCTTAAGTTCCTTGCGTCACGTGCGAAGTCCGGGTACTCTCGCTCGACTTTTCTCCACTGTGACCCATCAGCGGGGTGTCTCAACATCGCGTCTTTCTTACGGTCTTCCATGTGCCATCGCAACAACTTGGCATGCTCTTTATTTTTGAAGAGACGTTTTAACCGTGGTATTATAGGAGCATACCACATAACCTTGGCGGGAACCTTCTTCCTAGGGGCCTCGCCCTCAACATCGCCAGGATCGTCTCGTCTGATCTTATACCGCAGTGCAGTGCATACCGGGCATGCATCCAAATTCTCGTACTTCTCACCGCGGTAGAGGATGCAGTCATTAATGCAGGCATGTATCTTCTGCACGTCTAATCCTAGAGGGCAGACAACCTTCTTTGCTTGGTATGTACTGTCGGGCAACTCATTATTTCTTGGAAGAAGATTCTTCATTTTTACAACAACTTTGAAAATGTGCTGTCAGTCACACCATTCTCTGCCTTCCATTGCAGCAAATCCAGTGTGGCACCTAGCTTTTTGTGGCCATCTTCGCAAGTTGGATACAACAATGTTTTGTGATCCTTTAACATCTGCTCCAGCTTCTCCTTCTCCTTTTCAGTTTCACATTCTTCCTTTGCATCAGTAATGGCCCGAACAAGATCGTCATCAGCGGGCCCATCTGCTCCCTCTTGATCTTCATTATCTACCTCCGTTGCATTATCATCATATTCAGGATACATATTATGATAGTTGTCATCATCCTCTTCTTCTTCGTTGTCTTCCATCACAACCCCTTTTTCTCCGTGCTTGGTCCAACAATTATAGCTGGGCATGAAACCGGATCGAAACAGGTGGGCGTGATTGGTTCTGGTATTTGAGTAGTCTTTCTTGTTTTGACAGTGAACACACAGACAACACATAAAACCATTGTGACCACGGTTTCCATTAGCCACAACGATGAAATTTTGGAGGCCCGTAATGTACTCGGAAGTGCGGCGGTCACCGTACATCCTTTGCCGATTCATCTGCATTAATATGTAGTATATATCAAAAAATAATAGGGAGATGGCCATTTATATATATAGTACATCAATGACACATGAAACTATAGTTGCCGACCTCGACCGAGACGGAAAGAGCAACAAGAAAGCTTATTTTAAGCTCTCGGGCATTTCACCGAACACCTCTAGTGCATATGAAAAAAACACAAACTAGCACTCTTCACACCCTCTTGCTAGGCTCCAAAATGTGAAAGAATGGAAGAGTGGGATGTGTGTGGGCTGGGGTGGTGTCTTATATAGCCCCCCCCCCTCTTTAACACCGGTTCATGCGAACCGGTGTTAAAGAGGGGTTGCGCGGGCCACTGCTGCAGGTACCTTTAACACCGGTTCGTGGCACGAACCGGTGTTAAAAGGGGGCTCCTTTTTTGCCGCAGGGGCCACGCTGTAAAGCCTTTTTGAAATCAACAAAAGACCTCGTTTCCACTAGTGATGCAATGTAACACCTGCCCGCTTTGGCACGTACACGGAGAATCAACGGCTCAACGGTCAACGCAGATCGATTTAGAACGAGCTGGGAGCGAGTACTATGCATGCAATGCAACACCTGCTCGATTGGCACGGAAAAAAAATTCCTAGGAGACCTGGTCTATATTTCTTTAGAATAGACCGACCTTTATGCATAATGGTTAGAAAAAAAACTAATTAATAGACAAAAAATAGTCTAAAAAATTGAAAAGACAGACACATCGCAGTCATAGAAGAGGGTGTAGAAATAGACCCAGTCTTGTACGATTTATTTCCGCACGGCACGTACACGGAGAATCAACGCTCAACGCAGATCCTCGCCCAACACTTCGATAAGCCTTCTCTCTCAAAAAATTAAATCAATGAGCCGAATGCAATCGTGTACTACTGAATTTATTTTCTGCGTACGGCTCTTGCATGGGCCGGGATGCTGGCCTCACTAGTGTGGGCCGCCCGCTAAGTGTCGGGGCTTGGTAGTAGACCTGAAATACAAGAAAAATGCTTTTTTTTTAGGAAAATGATATGCCTCACCCAGGGGACGGAACGTCCCTGCAACCTCCTCCTTGCGCGTGCGACACGTGTCCTCTGAGTCCACCTTATCCCCATCGTTTACTTGCCTCTTCTTCTCTCACTGCTGTACTCAATCTTTTCCAATAGAAACGCCATGAATTTTTCTCCTCCCTGTACATGCTCCGTCTCCGGCCCTCCACCGACACGCCTCCACCTCCGGGCACCACCGGTGACCTCCCTAGAACCCCCTCCTCTCCACTATCCCCTGGGTCTACATCACCAACGCCTGCCCTCCCCCATCTCCACGCACGTGCTCCGCGAGCAGGTCGTCAATGGGAACCGCTGCAGGCCATGAGTCGTTGCTGGCTTTACCTCTCTACTGCTTCCATCTCATACACGCGCCGACATTGGTTCCCTCAGGCGTGCACCTCTGGCTCCTCCTCAAGTTGCTGCCATGGAGAGCATGCTTTTGCTACAATGGTGACGGCATGGCGGCGACCGGCAGCGCTACCACCGGTGAGTGCGGATACTACAATCTCTTCAACGGATTTTGGTACACCGCACGATGCTACATAGACAGGACGGCGATGCTACTGGAAGTGGTCATCCTTGCTACAGGTGAAGGGGCGCCATGCTACCGACCGATAAATGAGTTTTGAAATTTTGCTACAAGGCGATGCTACAATAGTAGTAAATTTTTGCTATTTCTCTTCTGTGTTTTTGCTATAATAGCACAAAATATTTGCTTCGACATTTTCGACGAACAGTACTACACGTGTCCCGTATGGACACAACCTCCACCGACCGTGCCTTATCTTTCTTCTTCCTCTATCTTTTCCCATCCCTCCTTGTAGTATTCACCATGGCCGGTCCTCTGCGCTCGCTGGTGGTTCCCCGCGTGGCAGCCCATCGGTGCCTGGCGTCGTCGTCCGCCACTGATTTTCGGCGTGGTGCTCGTCGGTGGTTCCTTGCATGGCTGCCCTCCGCTGCTTCAAGACGTACTTGGTTCCTTGCATGGCTGTACTCCGATGCTTCAAGGCGTGGTTCCTTACATGGCTGTACTCTGCTGCTTCAAGGACGGCGTGGTTCCTTGCATGGCTGTACTCTGCTGCTTCAAGGATGGCGTTGCTCCCGGTGCTGGCCGGCGTTTCTCCCTGCAGCGCTCGGCTTCGCTACCGACGGCGCCCGGCCTTGCTAGATGCGGCGCCAAGCTTTGCTACCGACCATGGACGTCCTTGCTATGTGCGGTGCAAAGCTTTGCTACCGACTATGGCCGACCTTGCTACATGCGGCGTTCGTTTTTTTTGCTACACTAGCATATTTTTTTTGCTATCACAGTTTTAAGATTTTGCTATAATAACATGAAGGTTTTGCTACACGGTCTCCAGCGAGTCTACCGGCGAGTCTCCGGCAAAGTCAGATATGCTACATTGGCACAATATTTTTGCTACACGGTCGCCGGCAATTCAAGATGGCGCATCTTGTGCATGCTACCTACGAAGGATGGATTTTGCTACCGAAGGTCGGCACTGTTGCTACCCATGGCCGGTGGCTTTTGCTACCCTGGGTATAAACCGTTGCTACCGACGGCATACGACTCTGCTACCTTGGGTCTGCGATGTTGCTACTATAAGTGCATGATATTGCTACCTTGGGCGAAGCGAGGGCTAATTTTGCTACAAACTCATAGCGTTGAGTTTTTGCTACATGATCTCCGGCGAGGTCATCTCCGGCGAGATCAGATCTGCTACATTAGCACAACTTTTTTGCTACCACCGTTTTGCGTTTTTGCTACAATAGCGTAACGTTTTTGCTACACGGTCTCCGGTGAGGTCTACCGGCGAAAGCCTTCGGCGAGTCTCCGATAAGGTCGGGTTTGCTATATTAGCTTAAATTTTTTGCTACACGGTCGCCGGCGAGGTCTCCGGCGAGGTCCAGTCTGTTTTTTTATTTTCTGGACTGAACCGTTTTTTGCTACAACGTAGCAAAAGCGGGACAAATGTAGCAAAAGAGGGGCAAATTTAGCAAAAGCGGGATTTTGAATCCAAAAAGCGGACACGTGGTTGGCTGGGGACCCGGGGATAAAAACCACATATCCCCGGGGGACGCGTAGGGCTGTCCTTTTTTTATGGGGACAAGAGCAATGTGTGACGAGCAATGCCTTTTTTTTCTATACGATAGAGGTTCCAAGAGAAGAAGTTAAGGGAATAGTACATTAGTGATTTTGGACATCAACTACCCAAATTCGAGAGAGAGCTCTGTCAATCGATAGAGAATCCGTATCGGTTGCCGATATCAGTTATAGATGATTGCTGTTCGGGGATGCTTAGGACCAGAGGTATTTGCAAACCGGAGAGGAGGAAATAAAAAAGAATAACCGCTAGGCAATAGAGTCAGCTTACGGAGTGGGGTGCGAGCAGGCGTAATGAATCACATAGAGTTGTCCCTTCCTGCAAGCGCACAGATAGATAGCGCGGACGAGCGCAGGGATGGATGTGTGAGCGGTTAAAAGAGTCGGTCTTGAAAACCAAAGTATTAAGCGAGACTGTCGTGCGTCCTAGAAAATCTTATACACCCCGGTGCATGGTATGGGCCAGCCCAGTCGGGCTTCTTATTCTATTTGTTCTATTTTCCCTTTTTTTCTTTTTACTGTTATTTTTTAGATTTCTTTTCTTCTTTCCAAATTTTATTATTTACTTAATATTTTTTGAAAAAAAATAGATTCCAAAGTTGTTTAGATTAAAATTCCTAGCTTTGAAAATTGTGTAAATTAAAATACTGTTCAAATTCAAAAATTGTTTGGTTTTTTAAATTGTTCATATTTTGAAAAGGTTTGAAAATGTTTAGAATTTGAAATTCTTCATTTCCAGAACTGTTCATATTTAAAAATGACAAGATTTAAGAATATTTGAAATTTTATATGATTCATATTTTGAATAAAATATTCGGATTAAAAGTACGTTTAGAATTCGGAAATATTCAGATTTTACAAAATTAAAATAATAAACGAAAAATACAAAAGCTTGATGGGCCACGGCCCAAAAGGAAACACGGAGATATGGGGTGTGCGGCCTACCGCACCGTACTGCTTGCAGCGGTCTACAGGAGCGCCCGTGCGCTGCTCCCGGCCAGCGCGACGTTCAATGCTTGCCACCATGTCCTGAACCGAGAAACCGCACAACGTCTATCTCAAAAAAAAAAGCGCACAACGCCTCTCTCTCAAAAAAAAAACCGCGCAAGGACTATCAGTTTGCTCGATCAACGTCTACAAGTGCGGGCAAGGGCAATGGCGACTAGCCGGGAATGCTATTTGCCGCCTGAATGCAGTGTGGGAGGCTAGCGCTGGACAGGGCGGAAGCCCCATTGGGCTGGCCCAGTTCGCCAGGCTTTTCCTTCGATGTTTTACTTTTCTTTTTCTGTCTATATCTTTACTATTCCTTAAAGGCAAAGACGACATGATGGTGGTAGGTCGTTCTGAATATACCCATTGTTTTCTGACTATTTACCTAAGATTGCCATCGCCAAGTCAATTTACCAGTTCGTTTTTTTCTTCATCACCCCCTTCCTCGCACGTCACTCCCCCGTCCCGACATAACCTCCATGGCTTCCGGTGATTAGGGTCGGGCGCCGCCCCCATCTCCAGCGCGGGGCCTCCCATCCAAAGCACAGCGCACTCCCCTCTGCCACGAACATCCCCCTTGTTTCCCGACCTCCTCTCCATATCCATCCAGCCTTCTCTCATCCACCCCTCTGCTTCTTGATCATCACCCCTACCTTCTTGATCATCACCCTGACGGTTCTTTCCCTGAGCCCAGTCGCCAAGCTCCGCTCGCGAGCGCGGGCATCACCGGCGAGGGCACCGAAGCTGGCGGTTCTCGTCGGGTCAGATCAGATCAAACCTCAAAATCTGCTTTGAGGTCGCAGCGACCACGCCCGCGCCATTCCTCCGGAGTTTTGTCTCGCCACGCGGAAAGCCTTCCACTCCACTTCGCCTCTCTATCTCATCTCCGACTCGAATGTGCCGGCCGCAGCATCACGCCAGTGGAGCGCCAGGGCCGACGGTGCCATCCCTTCCCTTGCCGGATCTAGGCAGGGACGCACGGGATTCAACACCGCACCTCACCTCACCTCTTGTCCTTTATCTGCAGCAGCAACAACAACACTGGTTCCCGACTCAGCCAGGTCTCACGTGGCTTCCATCAGCGTCCGGGCATTTGAACCAGCCAACCCTTCAATTGAAAGATCTTCACAGCCATGGAAGTTATTCATCAGGGCTGTAACTCAAGTCTGCGACTCCCACCTGATCCATATATAATTTCATCTGAATATCATAGAGCAAGGATTTACCTGAGTTTGAGATTGTTAGTTGGCATTCAATTATTTTTCTGTATTATGTTGTTTCCTTACACAAACATTACTGCAGGAAAATCTTGCATACTGTTGCGAGGAAGACATGGTTGCTGATCGAGGCTTGTAAAGCCACTTATGAGTTTGGTCAAGTCATACGAGGATGGAACAAAACCATGCACTTGTTGTTGTCAAGTCTCTATTTGAGAAGTATTTTGGCTGCTGAAGACCTGTTCAGTTTTGTTGCTGCAGGTATAGCAAGGATGACAACAAAGAGCTTAAATTTTTGATTTCAGGTTTATGTTATTGAGGCAATATTAGAACTCCCATAATTTCTCAAGTTTGAGGTTCTGGTGCTACAAAAATTTATTGCCCTGCAGAAGTATAATTGGTTTTGTAGAGGAAGTAAGATTGTAAAGGTATATCCTTGGACTGTGTATATTGCACTGCATGGTGACCCTTTCTGCAGAAGAACAAGTGTTTATATAATTTACAGTAGCGACAAAGCAGGGATTATTGAACTTCCTTTATTACCGCATAATCATGACATGATTATATTAATACAATACATCTTCTCATTAACTGTTCCATTTCTAACTAACTTATTATCTTCTTTGAAGCTATTGTTTTTGAAATTCTATTTCTCCATATGTTCTGAAGGAACTCGTTTTTCTTGTACTAAAATTTACCTTGTTGCTGAAGGAGAAGCTCAAGGGAGCAAACAGAACAATGAGAAAGGAGCTAGAAAATAGAAGTTATCGTGATAATTAAGCTGCAAGCTTCAGTCAAATCCTAATTCCTAACCACTATGTGTTTGATAAATTCCATGAATAAAACCATTTTATTTTGCTTTTGATTAAGTATTTCACATATATCACCTAGCAACACAGGCCTGTCAGCAAAGAATTGGAGATACCACTGCACCGGAGTACCCCATACATAAAAATCGATCATGTTTTAAGTTTCCTCACTTTTTCTTGTTCATTCTATATGGGTGTCTAGCAGAAATATTTTCTATTCCAACTTTCAGAAGGTAAGAACATGCTATTTAATGATAACTGTTTGCACTTATCTGATAAAGTTTAGTGAAACAAGGTGACTTGTAATATTGGCTTCTTTAAGCTCAAAAGATTACTCATTTGATTGCTTTGACCACCTTTTGTATCTTTTGAAAATAAGTATGAGAATCAGGATTTGCAACAAAGGTTAAGGCCACAGGTAGTAGTAGTAACCATAACCCAGCCATTTAGATTTTGTTTAAATCTACTTGTTTGTCATTTCTCTTGATTCTGTTTGTTTCCTGAGATTAAATGATTATGGTGGCTTCCACTAGCTTGCTGCGACTCAACAGTGCAAGGTGGATCTGATTATGTCAAACTCTGTTCAGAATTCCTGGCAGACATAAGGTCATCTATTAAAAAAATGCAGGTACAACGATTCCTGAAGAATTCTTCATTGCCTTTGTCCTAGAATTACAGAGAGAATCGTAACATTTTCTTATAGAAAAATGATTTAATTGTTACTTAAGTAGTACATTACTTGTGCGAGCAAGCTAGAGTATTGAGTTGTACTGGAAACACGGATTATATTGATCCATTCAGTTATTACTAAAGTACAACACCTATGCAGGCGAGCTTTGACAGTTTAAGGAGATTGTGTTGAAGTGAGATTCTATGTTTCGCTTTGTCATCTTGTGATGTGCTTACTTGAAGTAGATTTTCCCCTTAGAAGTAGATTTTGCTAACGGGCGTAGAAGGTCCTCTAATTCCGTGACGTGCTCACTTGAAGTAGATTTTTCCTGCATTCTCGTTTCAGGGCGCAAAAAAACAGGGCAGAGAGGAAGGCAATCATATCTCAGTTCTCAAGAGAACATTGTGGCAGGGACGGACTTTCCCCGAGGAAGTGCCCTCTCGCACAGCCGTGGCCGCCGGGCATAGAAGAAAGAAAAAAATTTACATACTACTGCATTCAAGCGATTTTTTTTAAATAATACACACTTTTTAATATTTTCCAAATCTATTATGCGTTTTTTAGATTTTACAAAAATAGTACTTTGTCGGTATGGAGGAAGCCGATTAGTGCAGTCGGCCTGAAGAAAGCCGACTGAGCGTCGGCCGTAGGACCGCTGGGGCCCACGTTGGCCAATCGGTCTGGGGCAGGCCAACTGCCCAATCGGCCTGGGGCAGGCCGACTGTCCCAATCTGCCCAATCGGCCTGGGGCAGGCCGACTGTCCCAATCTGCATAGGCCAAGCCGACTAGAATTGCTACAGGCCAATTTAAAAAACAAATGCTAAGCAGCGACGGCGACCCATAGCACTCCAGTCGGCCTGCCCCAAGCCGATTAGGGCAATCGGCCTGCCCTAGGCCGATTGGGGCAACGCGGGCCCCAGCTGCCCCACGCCCAACGCTCAGTCGACTACCTGTTGGACGAGTGCAAAGCTGTCGGCCAGGCCCTGGCCGATTGGCCAGTCGGCTTGCTCCAGGCCGACAAAGTGCTAGATCTGTAATTTTAAAAAACGTATAATAGAACTCAAATTTATTAAATAATGCGTATTATTTTAAAAAAAATCCCTGCATTCAAAACTAGCGATGTTCCTCCTAGAGCTCAGCCCTTCATCGTTGGCATGCATATAAACTCTACCGTAAAACGTGTTCATGTATCTCGTTAGATTTGGTTGAATAAAATCTGTTCATGATTTTGGATCCAGGATTTTTGTAGCCGTGAGTTTTATTCTTCTCCTTTATATGCTTCTTCATGACTTTGTTAGAAACGTGCTTGAACAAATCTGTCCGTGGTTCATTCACCCATATCTGGAACTAATCCAGTGAAGAGCTGGAAATCGAGATTGATGTTGCAAACCGATAAATAAAGGCCAAGCAGCAACGAAAGAGTTTGATGATGTATGTCAGCAGAGAGACCGTTAGATGAGTTTTGCAATTGCTACTTATTAGTACTACTCCTACTCTCTCCGACCCATATTTAGTTGACTCAAATTTGTCTAGATTTAGATAAATCTGAATACTATTTAGTATATAGGTTTATCTAAATTTTAACAAATCCAAGTTAAATAATATGGGTATGAGAAAGTACTGTACTTCGGTACACAATAAACAGTGAACCGGGAGTCACTTTATAGCAAGTTGAGTAAAAAAAAGAGCACGGCGGCCTGTACAGGAGGCATCGAGCTGGATAGCTATTCATTTCAAAATCTTTCTGTCTTTCGTCTCTTTGTCTTGGGACAGTTTCCTCACGAGCGAGAGGACGACGCCATGGTTTCGAACACAGGAATTTGCAAATCGTCTATTTCCACTCCATACAGAATTCAAGAGGAGCGTAGTGGGAAACATACAAGAAGAGCACCAAGATATTGTACTCCCTATGTCTATAAATAAATGATTTGGATTTTTCTAGATTCACATATATTTAGACACGTTTTAGTATTAGATACATATACAAATCTAAACAATGTGATCAAGAAGTTAATTGATTTCACTTTGCACTGCAGGGGTCTGTCATTTGTTGAATGCAAAAACTACAGAAAAAGTTAGCTGGCCATCATCTCTCTAACCAAATGCGGATGGAAGTGTGTTCTTGTTCGGGTATTACAAATACAAAGACGAGTCGTTTAATGAAGCACCGTTCCGTTGGATGATGACATTAGGAACCTTGCCAGAGATTCAGATAAAATACTTCTTGTCTACATACAGTAGCTATTTTGATGTAAGTTGGACGACCCCTTCTTAAAGCTTTCCACGAAAATGATGAAACATATTTTGTCATGTCTGATGCATGCACTTGCCCATGTACTTATATCACAAATGATCTTATTCAAATTAGTGAACATTACTTTCCAAAACTCATTTGAATTTTTATCTATGGTCAAATTGGAAAAGTTAGTCATGTTGATTCACATTTAGTTTATATGGTGTTCATTTTTTTCAAAAATGGATTACAAGATGGATGAGATTTATGACCCAACAAAGTAGGTTGTAGGCGGTCCATGCAGTTACAAGTTCTCGCTATGAGAATGAAAGCATGTAGCCGATAGGTTTGGCTCAAAGTATAAGGACTTGTAAATGTAATTCATGGTATGAAAAATATTTTCTCTCCCTTTATTTAGTAAGTCATGTATCTGTCTGGGAGTAATTATGCTATGTAACCTTCTTATTTTTCAGTCAAACTAGGCCATAGCTAGGCCACATTTTCCCAATATTTTCCGAAAGATATTGGGAAACAATATCTTGGGCGGCTTGAACTCGGTGGCAACATGGTTAGCAGGTTTGGGCGTGAAGGGCCGTGTGACAAGAGAGAAATTGTTGCCGTGTCGTCAAATGGTATTTCTGGTTTTGCGGAGACACAGAAGAGTGTGGACGATGAAAGGGGAGAGTGTGTTCGGTTGGGCAGGGTGTTGTACATTCATTATTATGTTTATATGCGCGTCAAGCAGTAAAGAATTTGCGTGACCGTAGCAACGCACGGGTATTTAACTAGTCTTTGTAGTTTACATTTCTAGAAACATCATTTTTTTAAAGATGTTCATTATTATCTTAAAAAAAATTATGTTTTTTTTTCGAAATTTGGTTCATGATTTTTGAAATTTGGTTCACGTTTTTATTTGGTCGACCTTAGCGACCGCGTTGACGGATCGGGTGTGTGTGCATATCATGCTACGGAACTTGCTAGAAGGAGACGTTACATACATGAGTGGTATGTATGTACCACCATTTTTTTTGCTCTGAGATTGGTGAAATAGTTTTGATCTGGTCAGCACATGGGCTAACGTCACACTGTCGACGTGCTAACATCATGTTGAAACACAATACTGTCGACATGCTAACGTCATGTTGAAACACAACTGAAACTTTTATGAAATATAAGATTGAGACATGAGTGAAATTGTGAACCTTTAGAAAACATTTTTTTTGAATACTTGAAAACGTTTTTTCAAAATTGTAGACATGTTTTATTTCATAAATTTTACAGTTTCTAGCGGGCACATTGTTGACGTACGTCAGCATGATGTTAAGACTCCTTCCGCTAGGTAGTGTTCTACTCTGACAATTCTGCTAGTGCATATGCCATGTTTTGGATAGTGCACGATCGAGCAGGATGGCCAGCATAGCAGGGTCAGTCGGTCACCGTACGCTACAACTACAACCACCGAATGATTGGGCTACATCCATCAGGCCGCCAGACGACGCCACAAACCAACCGGTACGTACAGCGGTACGGCAGCTTGCTAGCTGTGCGTCTGATATCGGTTGCGAGTTGCGACGTAGGCTCCGCGTCGTCCACGCTATTGCTGTCGCCGTGAAGCATTTTTTTTTTTCCGTGAATGAATGTCTCTGGACATGAACGCGACGTACGGGCCGACGGCAATGATCGAGCGATCGATGTCGCGAGGAGCAGTAAATGTGATCCAGGTTTATTACAGTCCACGCTGGTCGCTAGCCTCCACGTGAACGCTGACAAGATCGATCGGCGCGCACGAAGTTGCCCGGAAATTTCGTTTCGCTTCTCTCCCGCGCGCCGATCTGATGCTGGACCATCATCTCACCCGCTTCTAGACGTGCCGCTGCAAATCAAATTTGGTAAATCGATCGATTGTTTGTTTGTATAGAAAAAATAAAATGCAAAAGTTAAACATCATTCATGGACTTCAGCTAGTATAACATTCTGACAACACTAGGAGAGCATGCAATCGATATTCATTATTTTTCATAGATCCAAACTAAAAGCAAACACTTTGGTTCTTTGCAAATGATTTCATTTTGTTGATTATCTAAACAAAGCACATCACAATGATTTTATTAGGGTTTAACAATGACAACAAAGACCTTGACAATGTCGCGAGGAGCTGCAAATGATTTCATCTTGTACTCTTAACAGACAAAACTAAAAATTACATCGAAGTCAATTGAAGTTGTCGCCTAAAGCTCATATATGTTGCATCTCGACTTTCATCCTCATCTCTCGTACGTGGAGCATCAGGAGACAGAACAAACATAAGTAGGATTGACATTAATGCATTTGAAGAGCCGCATGATCCAACCACCAAACACATGGGCATACCCTTACAAAAAAAATCGAAGCATAGTGCCGAATTGTTGCTTCATTCATATGCAACTAGGGAGGAAATTCGAGAGGAAAAAGAAACGAAATAGAAGAACCACATACCAAGAATAAATATGATAATACATCAAACAGGGTGGCAATGGATTAGACCGGGTGCGTATTTTTAGTGAAACCGTAACACTTTGGAGACGTTTTTTCACCATTGACCGGTGAGTGTTTTTCACCATTAGAGCCGTCGTATCCTCTAGGTAAAGCAAATCATTTTGCTAATAACTTCAATCGTTCAAACAAAATGTAGGTAGCTAGTGTCTGATCTTATGAATGAGTAAGTATGAGAAAAACAGTAGTAATCACATAATGCAAACGCCCCTATCTAGCTACTAATGATAGCATCACGAGTGACATCCGTATCTCAATAATTGGTTAGTCGTAAATGCTGGGTTAGCCGCTCTCCGCCACACGTACCGCCAGCAATGGCGACGGCACGGGGCAGGGTCGATCGTCGTGAACTCCAAGCTCCTGGCGATGCCTAGCTAGCTTGGCTTCACACATGATTCGAGCGAGGAAAAACCAGCCATGCGCAAGCCGACACTAGCTACAGGAAAGGTTCATGTTCATCCCATAGATGCATCTCCCACGGAAGAGGAATATAATCTGCTGACGGGAGGACTGTATATCTATGGGAGTATCTAATTGCGATCACCAAAAGACCACGCATCTAGATCGACAATCTCTGACGAGACTAGAGCATTATTATGGCCTCATGACATTATGAGCGTGATTGATATAGCTAGCTAGATAGGGTGTGGCCACTGGCCGGCCCGGGAGGGACCAACATACCCTTGCCCTGTACACCTCGCATGCACGCTGTCGTCGTCCTCGTTTATTGATCGACAGCGCCATGGGCACAACACGATCACGCAAGTCCCGGATCAGATCATTGTTGTCGCAGACAGTTTTATTCCAATCTCACGACTCCCTTTGATAAGAGCGAGCTAGCAGCACAGTGCTTCGGAATAAAATCTTTAAGACCACTCATAATTCAGATTGTACAAAATAGTCTACGTACGCGTTAATCATTGGTTTTTCCACATAATCAACTAAAATGCATATCTCTATGCAAAAAAAAAAAACTAAAATGCATATCAGCCTAATTAATTTATACTAGTACTACATGATTCCTGACGTTGATACTTGACGTTAGTAGTACCATTTTTAATACGCATACCGTGTCGTTCGGTGAAAAACTATAGTAGTACTAGTATTCTGTAATATATATGCATGCGTAAAGTGAAACACTATACTAGTATGTACTTGGGCTAGTGTGGTCATTTTCAGTAGTAGCCCACAGTGCCGTGATTGCACGCAAGGGTCCGGTGTCATATACGTATGCACGTACGAAACACTGATCACTGCGCGAGCTAACTGCCAAGCTGTAACAACCTACCCATCCACCTCAGTCTCACGCGCGATCACAGGCTCCGCAGTCCGCAAGCTGATGCGCTCTGCCGCGCGATCCACGGCCGCCGCTGCACCGCCATCATGTCGGGTGAGCTCTCGACACGCTCGTCGCCTTCTTTCGCCGTCTCGCCTTCCGTCGCCGACTCGGCGCGGGGAGTAGGCGACCATGGAGAGTCAACGCCGCTGCGACAGCGAGACGACGCCGAGAGCAGCAGGAGCGCCAGTAACGGCCACGGCGTCAAGCTCCGCCGCCGGTGGCAGCGGCGGCGCCAGCAGCTGGGGATCGGGCAGTGGCGGGTCGGGGACACGTGGGCGCTGGACCCGCGCGCGAGGTGGGTCCGGGAGTGGAACCGCGCCTACCTGCTGGCCTGCGCGGCGGGGCTCATGGTGGACCCGCTCTTCCTCTACGCCGTCTCCGTCAGCGGCCCGCTCATGTGCGTCTTCCTCGACGGCTGGCTCGCCGCGGCCGTCACCGCGCTCCGATGCATGGTCGACGCCATGCACGCCTGGAACCTCGTCACGCAGCTCCGCGTCGCCAGCGGGGCAAAGGCGGCGGCGCGGAGGCGGCGTGGGATCATCGCGGACGAGGAGCAGGCCGCGGTGGATCAGGCCGATGCGGAAGCCGCGCCAAGCCGCTCGCCTGCGTACAAGAGGTCCAGGAAAGGGATGGCGCTCGACTTCTTCGTCATCCTCCCCGTCATGCAGGTGCCCCCTCTGATCGTGCTCGATCTACTATGATCTTTCATCTGCTTCTTTTCTTGGAAGCTAGCTAGGAACGGATCAATCAAAAAAAATACAGTATGAATAATGACTATTTGTTGAGATTAAATTACTGGGATAAAAAATGCAAAGAATGCGTCCAACGAAGAAAAATGCAAAAGAAGACTTTACCACATGCATAGTGGAGTGGAGTGAATCAAGTACCATCAAGTTTTCAGAAGAAATTGCTGATTTGGAGTGAGCAGGGAAAAACACAAGAACGACTATGAGCTAAAAAACATATTCAGGTTTTTTTTACGACACACATAAGTAAAATATTTCATGAAACTATGGGGATTCTCTAATCTGCATCTATCTGGTTTCTTTGACCAATCAAAGAATTAAAGTATTGTTAACAGATTTTGTCACATGTTGACTTTACTTCTTGTTCCCGTTTCTAGGATTATCTTGATGACTTTGTTGAGACATAGTTATAGGGACCAAGAAAAACTTTGTCTGGAATAATGGAGTGAATCTTATTCCATCAAGTTTTTCTAAAACTTTGTGTTGATTTGCAGTAAAAAAATAACAAGAATAATGAACTAAAGAAGCATATTTATGTTTTGAAAAAAAACTTTCTTACTTTTTTCGTAGTCAATAAATATAATAAAGGTTTTCATGGTACTAGAAATCAACATAATAATGCGTCCCCAACAAGTGTATATATTTTTGAAAAATGAACAAATCATTTGTGGAATGGGAGAAAGTGCGTGGTAGCACCATCAAAGTTACATTCCTTCAATCTCTTTCTTCACAGCTCTAAGTCAAACAATTCATCTGGTTTTTCTTCCAACCTAGTTCCCAAAAGATTTTCTACTCATTTATCAATAAGGGCTATATGAAAATAGAATGCAAGGGTTTAATTGGTTTTAGTTCATTGTTTCATTTTGCTATGATTGTTTTCACTTTACAATTACAGAATTACATGCCTTTCTAGTCCAAATTGTTGTTATTTATGTAAGTTGGCAGTGCTCATGTACTTTGTTAGTTTTGAAATGGAAAGTTTTTGGTGCCCAACTATTCCAAAGTATAAGATTAGTTTTACAACTACAAATACCAAAATTGTCGATATGTTGTCTATTGGTTCACCCAAAGTTGTTGTCGGGATGACATGGTGCTAGGTTCACACAAAGTGTAGCTCAATGAGCACAATTATTACCAAGATATTTCAAAATTAAAAAATCATAATTCTTTTTATATTTCTATGATTTTCCATAAATAATTTTGGAAATCCATGGAGCCCGATAAATTTTGAAAATAATGAAATTTAGTTAATATATTTTTCTCACTATATCAATTTTTTAAACATTTCCATGAATTCGGTCACCTTTTCATCATATTCATAGGTTTTCAAAAAGTTCTATTTTTACAGCTTTTTCCGCTTTTCTTATTGTCTTCCTTTTTAAGTAAAATATTGTTGAAACAAATTACTAGTTTACTTTTTTCCTCATTTTCCTAAATTTTTAGTTTTATAAGTTCCCCTGAGATTTTTCTTCAAATTAATCAATATTAACTTCACTCAATTTGTTCACACGGCTTTTTCCCCACTTCCAACATGATTTTGTTACTATTTCATTCTTATTGGGTTGATAGAGGTGTGAAATTGTTGCCGCATCAATGGCAAGACCATTTTTCCTGATGGGAACAACCAAATACAGAGGGTTTCGACAGTTGATAGGGCAAACATTTCTAATATTCAAGGAATTCTATTGGACCCGGCTCAATGAGATTTCACCATGAGGCAGCAGAAAACAGTTGAAAAAAATTAAATTGCCATCCCACTTTGTTTTTTGCAAATTAGGTGGACACCATGTCATCGCCCGCGGCTACATGAGTATTAGCAAAACCGTTGAAAAACAATTTCGTTTAGAAATAAAATGATTCTAAAACACGAGTTTACACAATGATGATGACATGGGATCTTACACTTTACTAAACTCCGAAGAAGAAGAGTATTCGTACATAAGGCAATCACGTCCGATCCGGTTCCCATGTCATTGTGCGCAGCTACGGGAATTCTGACGATTGCACGAAAAGAATTCTGATATTCAATGGTCAGACATATGTAGTGTAAACACTTATTTTCCTTGCTCGCGAAAACATGTTTTAAATTTTATAATATAAGATGTTTTAGTTTTGTAAAAGAAATATATATAGATCTCTTTTAGTGTATAAATTCGGAGTGAATCTATGCACTAAAAAAGATTTAAATACATTTTTTCTATAAAACTAAAACATCTTATATTTTAAAATGGAGAGAGTATAACGCACATAATGCAATCCATTGTGCAGTGCTCTATGCCGTTTAGAAACTCTAGAGCTAAACATCTTTGTCAGGAAATGAATAATAATTCATCACAATACAGTGTGACACGACATCTTCTTACTATAGTAAACGGAATGAACAAGTGGAATATTCGTACGCACAGTAGGCGATCACGTCTGGTCCTGTGTCTGTGTGTCAGCTGATCACCACTTCGGCGTGGCCCCACGGCTTTGGAGTTTTCTCGATGGCATTGCCTTCGATCTCGAGGCCAGGAGAGGCGTGATCCCGTTAGTTACTGATCAAACACGAGCAATCATGAGCTGATCGAGCTCCAAAATTACTATGGCGTACTACTGCCGCCTTCCACGCTAGCACGGTAGACGAGTCAAGATGAACAGGTCGGCAGCGGCAGCCGTACGTACTCCAATCGAGTATGTTGGTACGTACGTACCGATCACCGTATTAATCATATCCAATAATCGATTAATTGCTGTGTATCCTCATCACGACATGTCAACCTCAACACGCGTGGCGCGTTCTGCATTGTGTATGCCCCTTCAGCAGTCAAACACGCTAAGGGCCATTATTTAGCACGTTGGCATGTAATCCCTCTGTTCGGAAATATAAGACGTTTTAGCTTTGTGAATCGAATGTATCTAGACGTCTTTTAGTGTATAGGTTCGTAGAGGTTCGGAGTGAACCTATACCCTAAAAGGTGTCTAGATATATTTGTTTCACAAAGCTAGAATGTCTTATATTTCCGAACGGAGGGAGTATACCGTGCAGAAATGCTACTCCATTTTGTTTTTCTGATGTTGACAGGACACTCTTAAAGCTAGACCTCACCGCCTTGTACACAGCTCTGGGTAACTGATTTGGTATTTGGACAAGGCTAGCTAGATAGCCTGGTGGTGTCCAAATTTGAAATTCTATGTACGTTTGAGCTACACAAAAAAAAACTATGTATATGTTCCAAAACTACAAAGTTTACCATATTTGCTATTTTTGTGTAGCCCATGATTTAACGAATTTACATTACAATTTGACTTGCTTGTACTAGGATTACATTATTGTCTGCGTCTAGATATTTTTCCAGGAATTATGAGACCTGTAAGTATCGGTGAAGTCGCTCTTGCCTTCCCCAACCTTGCCGTTTTGAGAGTCGCTTCTTGCTCCCGAGCCCTCCTACGAGCTCTCTTGGGCGGCGTATTTGTGCTAACATTAGGTTTAGGTTTGGGTTCTTGACCGTGTTTTGGAGCCAGGGACGAAGCTAGAAAAAATGGGCACTGGTGTCAGGCAGCCAATGTCCGATATACAACTATGGAATGGCGATGCAAATAATTCCACGATGGCACATGGTAATATATGTAAATTAACGCTGCAATATAGAAATGAAATTTTGCAAAGCCAATGATAATTTTTCACATATTCAATGGATTGTCATACCGTGTACGAATTGAGTGAAATAATAACTATTGTTTAAACATCCAACAAAATACGCAAAATCGACTACTTCAGAACTCAAGATGTAACTTCCTACAAAAAAGAGCAGAAAAACATATTATACTCGCAAGAGATATACAGAACAAATATATAGAAAAGAAATAACATTCAACAAAATATTAGAAGTGAAACGTGACTCACATTTTAGATCTTCCCTTCTCGATCTTTAATCTTCTTAAAGAGATCAATCACATCATCATTTGTGATGGTAGAAAATATATCTTTCTCCACATAGCAAATCATACAATCACTCATGAACTTTTCACCCATTTTATTCCGCGAAACACTCTTGACAATATTCATTGCTGAAAAGCATCTCTCCACTGATGCCGTCGCGACCGGCAAAATTAACACCAACTTCAGAAGTTGATACACCAAAGGAAAACAAAGATGCTTCTTAGTCTCCACCAACAATTTTGCAAGATCAGCAATACCATCTAAATCTGCAAACCGCTCGTCTGCTCGCACATTGTCAATATAAATGTGAAGTTCATGACCAAGATCCATCAATTTTGATGAATCAAAATCATCAGGATAAAACTCAGCTAGCTTCAATAAGCTCTCGAAGTTAAAAGCAGAGAATGAGTTTTTTGGGCTGAAAGATGCCATGTGAATAAGCAATGCTGAGTTTACTTCATTGAACCTCTCATCAAACTCTCGAAGTTGCCAATCAATAACAGAGTTAAGACACTCTATTTGGTAATGATGAAGGTTTGTCATATTGGTTTTTTTCCGTGTATTATGCCTATCGACGTATTCATCATGGATGTTTAGTTTGAGAATGTCATGCTCTTCACAAAATGAATATACCTTCTCTAGAAGTGACTCCCATCCATTATCTCTTAGATTTTGCATCTCATTCCTTGTTGACTTCACACAAGACATGGCATTCAAGATGTCTTGATCCTTCTGTTGCAAAGCTTGTGATAACGCGTTGGCACTTCCTAATATATGTAACATCATGTGCAAATAGAACACAAAGTCGAAGGTTCCAAAATATGATAGGAGGCCACGTGCTTCACTTTTCTTGGAACTTCTCTTGCCATCTTTTGCTACATATTTCAGAACACTAATAACTGATTGAAACAACTGAACAAGGCCTGAGAGAGTTCTATAGTGAGAACCCCAACGAGTTTCTCCCGCCCTCTGAAGTGACTGATCTTGATTTAGTCCAGTGCCGGTACTAATTTTTCCACTACTTATGGATTTTTTTACATTCTCTCTATGCATCTCTCTAATCATGTCCTTTCTTTTGCAAGAGGCTCCAACCACATTGAAGAGAGTAGAGATCATGTAGAAGAAATCTGCAATATCATCATTCCTCTTTGACACCGCCACTATAACCAACTGGAGCTGGTGAGCGAAACAATGCACATAATATGCCGACCTATTCTCTTCCAGAATTTTAGCTTTTAAACCATTGAACTCACCCCGCATGTTGCTTGCCCCATCATAACATTGGCCTCTAACTTGCTGTAATGTTAATCCAATATCAATGAACAGTTTTTCAAGAGCTGATTTCAGACACGTTGCAGAAGTTTCCTTCACATGTACAACTCCAACTAATCGTTCCATGATTAGTCCATGCTTGTCCACATATCTCAAAACCACAGCCATTTGTTCTTTGTCGGATACATCGGAAGCCTCATCAATCAACAAACTAAACACATCACCACCAATATCTTCGAGAATATAATTCAATGTTATCTGTAAAATACAAGAGGCAATGTCATTTTATTACAACAAGAGATAAATCGGATGAAATAAACATAGTCATGCTTGTTACGTACCTTTGCATAATAACTTACTATTTCTTTCTGAATGTCCGGACATGTCCATTTGCAATTTTTGGGAGCATTTCTAATTACCTTCCTTACCTCCTCATTTTGATTGGCCAATGTCCGTAATAACTCTTTAAAGTTTCCCTTATTTTTTGATTCCTCTGATTCGTCATTGCCGCGAAAAGCTAAACCTTGATGTACAAGGTATCTAGCTGACTCAACAGAAGTATTCAATCGAATACGATTTTGTTTTTTTGTAATATCATTTTGCTTATGCAGGGCAACCCTTATGGACTGATCTTGATTCATTAAAACATCACATCTTTTAACAGCTACATTATGAAAGCTATTAACCCCACCCACATGAGTATCTAGTCTTTCTTTCTTGCTCCAAGTAGACCAACCATCAACAACAAATGTATCATTTCCACCTTGGCCATCAACGCAGTCTCTGAATAGGTAGCAACACAAACAAAATACTCTATCCAACTTTTCACTGTACTCTAGCCAACCATGATATTCTTTAAACCAATCTGGATTAAATCTTCGTAGGGATCCTGCGATGAGCTTTTGTGGATACTTAAAACCTGGTTGCTGCCTGTAAGGTCCCCTAGTTAAATACATCCGCCTTATGTCATCTTGCTTCTGAGGATTCCGAGTGTACTGGTGTATTCTTTTACGATCGGCGGGATCATATGGAAGTTCATCTATATCAATATCTGCTGGAATCGAAGGTGTTGGTGGCTTTGATACATTACTTCTTGGTGCCCTTGATAATGACGACCCCTGACCCTGAATATCTTGTCTAAGTCTAAGAGGCCTTGAAATTTCTGCTGCATCAAATCCTTGTGGTGCTGTTCGTTTCACCACAAACCTGTCCATAATCTCCTAAATGATTTAAGAGAAAAACTCAATTTTGGCAAGGAAACAAGATGTGGAATTACAATTTTGATTGTGGTCACACTCGTACATTGTACGTACTGAGATCCAGCGAGTGAGCGAGGGGAAGACTAGATGTACCTGCGCGGACGGAGGATTAAAAATCTTGTCGCTGCCGCCGGCCGGCTGGCATCACCTGGTCAGATCAGGTGTAGTTTCACCAGGAAGAGAGAGATTGAGATTTCTCAAAGTTTCTTTGGCTGTTTGGAAGTGGGGAATTGGAGTCTGGAGATCGATTAGACGAGACCGAGTTAGGTGAAGAGACGCCCGTCGCGCCGGCCGATCCGCATACTGCCGTGTATACGTATACCGTATGCGCCTGGGAGTCTAATCCTTCCGTTGTGGCCTTTTGGGCTGTCTTCTACCGCATGTTAATCTCTATTTTATTATATTTAGGGTGAAAATTGGGCTGAGAATTTGGCTTTTGCAGCTGGGCTGGGGTCAGTCAATAATTTTCACTGGGGTCAGATACAAATATTACGAAGACCATTAGCTGAAACGCTGTAAGTCATTGGTGTCAGCTGACACCAGCGCTTCTATGGGAGCTCCGTCCCTGCAAACTGTGTAACCCGTATAAACCGTGTACACCAACCCAGCAGAAACCATATCGGACGGACTGGTTTCACTAACCCGTCCAAACCCGGCAAAACCGTCGATGCATAGGCTTACCCACAGCTCAATGAAGCCGGGCGGCGGCCTGTAAGGTGGGCTACACAGATGGCTCTACGGCGAGCAATGTGGTGGCGGCGGGTGGTTGCGGCACTGCTACCCCCAGCTGAATGAAGCCGGGCGGCGGCCTGTAAGGTGGGCTACAGAGATGGCTCTACGACGAGCAACGTGGCGACGGCGGTGGTACCTCTCTTCGGTCATGTGGATGTCGAGGAGCGTACGGTGAGAGACCTTGGGGTTGGCGTCGCTTCGGCTTTGGCAGCCCCCTGATCGTGTGTCGGAGGTCTTTCTCGGAGACAGAGGGCACGAGCGGTTGCTGGGGAGCGGGTCGAAGGTTTTTTTGGGCGAAAGTTCAATGTTTAGGCACCAAACGGTGGCGATGTCTGCGGGTACCGTTGCGGCTACCTTCTCCGCTAGGGCTCCAGGTGAAAACCCTTGACGTTCGGTCTCGGCGGCGCGGTACGTCGTTATCCTTTTAGGGGCGTCGTCGTGGAGCCCTGGTTCACCCCGGTCTCGGCTCATTGTCCATGGTGGCAAGTGTTGGCCTTTCGCGTTTTATTAATTTACTAGCGTAAAAGGTTCTCACGATCACAAGAAGTCATCGTTGAATGTGTGAAAGTCAGTATGGATTTTTAGGTCCCGCTTCTGATTATTGATCCGAGAGGCGTCTCGATCATGTCACACTTAAGAGACACCGACACCATTTGAAACAAATATGTTCTAAACGAAAGAATTACAAAGCGCATAAATTATTTCACTATACACCAAAATTGTTTCGGGTGAAATTGCTGAAATTGTTTCTGCATGTGAAATTGAGTACTAGCCAGAGATTTTATGTGAATATTTTTTAATTAATGTAATTGATAAAATTCTGAATAAATAAATAAAAGAAGTTTTATTTAAAGATATATTATATTAAATTGTGTAAAAATTTAATGGGAATTTGAGTGAGTATTTGAGTGGAGAATATGGAGGGACTTTTAGTGAGTAGGAGCTCCACTCACATAAATGGAGGAAGGGGTGGGGGCAGCCACCATGGCCGCTGGCCACACCCCTTGGGGTGCCCCTCTGTTGGAGATATGCCCAAGAGGCAATAATAAAGTGGTTATTATCATATCTTCACACTTATGATAAATGTTTACATACCATGCTATAATTGTATTAACCGGAAACATTAATACTTGTGTGATTTGTAAACTAAAATAAGAGTCCCTAGTAAAGCCTCTTGTTAAACTAGCTTGTTGGTTAATATATGATCATGGTTTCCTGGTCATGAACATAGAGATGTTATTAACAACAGGATCATATCATTAGGAGAATGATGTGATGGACATACTCCTATAGATAAGCGTAGCATAAAGATCAAGTCATTTCAATAGTTCAATTGCTATATGCTTTCTGATGCATAGTAACCTAATTCCTTCGACCATGAGATCATGCATATCACCTTTGCTGGATGGATGCTTTGATGTCATCAAACACCACACCGTAACAGGGTGGCTATAAAAGTGGCATTGAGTGTTCGGAAAGTATTGGTTGAAACACATGGATCAAGAGTGGGATTTGTCCATCCACATGACGGATAGATATACTCTGGGCCCTCTCGGTGAAATGTCATCCAATTAGCTTGCAAGCATGTGACTTGGTCACAAGGGATCACATATCACGGGAACGAGAAAAGAGTACTTATCAGTAACGAGGTTGAACTAGGTATGCAGAGATACCGACGATCATAACCTCGGATAAGTAACATATCGTGAGACAAAGGGAAATTGGTATCGTATGTAAGTGGTTCATTCGATCGCGAAGTAATCGTAGAAATATGTGGGAGCCATATGAATTTCCAGATTCCTCTATTGGTTATTGCTCGGAGAAGTGTCTCGATCATGTCCGCATAATTCACGAACCGTAGGGAGACACACTTAAGGATTCGACGTTGTTTGAGTAGTTATGGTATTATGAGAAAGAGACCGAATGTTGTTCGGAGTCTCGGATGGGATCCGGGATATCACGAGGAGATCCGGAATGGTCCGGAGAATAAGATTCATATAAGGAAAGTCCCATTTCGGAGTTGGGGAATGGTTCCGGTGTTTTCATCGGGAACATTCTAGAAGGTCCCGGAATGTCCGGCACTCCGGAGGGGAAGGGGTACATGAATGTGTCATTGGAAGTTGGAATGATTGCATCATGTACTAAGTGTTCTTGCTGTCCCAAATAAAGGATTAAATTGAATCCTAAATTGAAAAAGTCAAACGGCTAGTTTGAAAGTCAAACGGCAGTTTTTGGGAAGTGGGAGGAGAGGAGGAAACCGACTTGGGGGAGGAGTCCTCCTTCCCAAGCCGGCGGCCAGCCCTAGGCCGAGTTGGGGAGGGACTCCCTCCCTCCCCTGGCGCGCCAGCCCTCCCACCTATAAAGGGAGGGGCAGGGCTCCCCTCCCAACACACACAAGTTTCCTATCCTCTAAACTAAACCCTAGATCTAGACCCCGGTTTAGAGCTATGCGGTTTAGAGCCTTCTAATTGGTTTAGAGCCTTCTAATTGGTGTGTCTAATTACTAGACCACTAATAGCCTCTCTCATAAGCTCCACCATACTCGCACCGGCTTAAGGCGAAGCCCTGCGGGATTTCCCCTCTACTTCCGGTACCACGCCGTTGTGCTGCCGGAATCGCGAGGAGAGTGCTACAACCTCCGCTGCCTGCTGGAACAAGGGAGAGGAAGGTCTTCGTCGAGTACCGAACGTGTGACCGACTGCGGGGGCGCTGCTGGAACGTGGCGCCGGAAGGATCGTCTACGCGATCTTGAGATTGGAAAGAGTACGACTACATCACCCACGAGAATCTGCTCTCGTTAACCGCTTTGGAATCTTCGAGGGTGAGTTCCACTATCGACTCGTTGCTACAATCTAGTAGATAGATCTTGGCTTGTTTGTTTGTATGCGATAGAAAATTTTTGTTTTCCATGCTACGAACCCCTACAGTGGTATCAGAGCCGTGTCTATATGTAGATCTGTTGCACGAGTAGAACACAATGGTCATTGTGGGCGTTGATGCTTTTATTGTAGATTGCTTTTTGTGTACTTTGCATCTTGCGGTATGTTGGGATGAAGCGGCCCGGGCTAACCTTACATGACATCGTTCATGAGACTTGCTCCACGTTTGACATGCAACTTGTATTGCATAAGTGGCTTTGCGGGTGCCTGTTTCTCCTAGCATAGTTAAGATCCAATTTACAACGGGTAATCAACAATGCTAGTATCAATGTTGTGGTTCTTGTTCGTAAGTTAGAACGATACTTATGGAAAGCCCCAAACCACGTAAAATATGCAAAGAAAGTAGAAGCGTCTAACTTTGTTTTGCAGGGGTGTGCAGTGATGTGATATGGCCATGATTGTGATTATATTTGATGTATGCAATGTTCCTTATTGTAAGTTGGCAACCGGCAGGAGCCATATGGTTGTCTTTAATTTCTGTTAAGACCTGCGTGTCTATTCAAAATAGTTGTAATAGTTGATGCTGGTGGACGACAACCATGAAGAAGCATCATTGACCTTGATGCTATGCCGGTGATGATGGAGATCATGTTCGTGCTTGAAGATGGAGATCGAAAGCACAAAGAAGAAAGGCCATATCATATCACATATTATGAATTGCATGTGATGTTAATCCTTTATGCATCTTGTATTGCTTAGTAGACGACGGTAGCATTATAAGATGATCCCTCATGCACATAAATTTCAAGTTCTAAAGTGTTCGCCCTTAGTTAGCACCGTTGCTAAAGCTTGTTGCTTCGAAGCACCACGTGATGATCGGGTGTCTTTGATTCCACGGGTGAATACAACGTAAGCAAGCCAGATTTGCTTATGCGGTAGCTAAGGTTTGATCTTGACGAGCCTAGCATGTACAGACATGGCCTCAGGAACACGGATTACCGAAAGGTAGAGCATGAGTCATATAAGTAGATATGATGAACATGTTGATTGTTCGCCATTGAAGCTATATCAACTCTCGTGATGATCGGTTTTGATGTGGTGGATTTGGTTCGTGTGATCACTAAAACAATGTGAGGGATATTGTTTTGAGTGGGAGTTCACCTAGATTAATTTAATTATTAATTAGAACTCAATTTATCATAAACTAAATCAAAGTGAATTTGCATAGTTGTTGTAGTCATTGGCATCCGTTTACCACCTTGCGCTTAGTTATAATTGAGATGATAGAACTATAGAATTCTGGTTAGATACTTTACGAACTGGTATCGTATTGTTTTAAGTGTTAATCTAAAGTTTAAAAGTCCTATTGCAAACTTTCAGTAAGTTCCGGTTACTCCATGAAGTTTAATAATTAGTATTAAATCAAGAGTAACAAATTCCAAGTGTTAGTATATAAGTATCATGTTTGTATCCATGATTCTTGATATTCAAAGGATTCTCTTAATATCAAGGTTATCTAGGATCTGAAAGAGTTGTTTCAGAAACCATGATGTGTGGAAGATATTGTGATATCTGAAACGAAGTATTGGTTACAACATGATAGAGTATAATATGGCAAAAGTCATGTTCTCATGTTTGATGAGAATTTGCAAAAGGTTGGAGACACTAGTTGTCCTAATCGTCCAAAAGGATTTGGAGAGCAACATTATACTCATGATTCACCGTTATAAGCTAAAAGTAGCTTGATCATGGATAAATCCATGATGAGGGTGAATATTTGATGTAGGTAAAATGTTTACTACACCAAGAGATTACTAAAGAAAGGAATTTGAAAGAACACCAAAACATTTGATGATGTTGATCTACTTCAAAGTGCAAGTCCAAAGACATTGGTATTTAACTATACACGCTTTGGACTATGTGTCATATGTATGACTCCACTATTGATATTGATAGATTCTTTCAAACAGAAAAGGAGATACTGAAAGAGAATCTCATAAATATATGGCAGAAAAGAAAAGACTAGAATCGTTCAGTTTAAGTATATAGATGATATACATGTTATGGCTATATTCTTTGCTTGTTAAACAATGTGGTTCTTAAGTATTTAATACTGAATTTGTTGGTGTGAATCGTCATACGAAACAACACAATTCATGAACTACAATGGCCTAAGTAACTAGCAAAAGAATATGTGATGATGTTCATCGAGAACAAATAAAGGGTTATTGTGTTACTCATTAAACATCAAAGCTTGCCTTCAAAGATTTGTTTTATCAGGTATTATGAGAACAAAAGGGTTGTTCAAATAATTGCCGTAATCCATAAAAGATGGATGATTCACAAATCTCTTTGGAGATATCACATCCATAAAAACTAGTGCTAAAGATGTCGAAAGACAAATTGATTGAAAGATCACTTGGGAAGTGACATCGCCGTTTGAATTATAATGGAAAGAAAACATGAAGAAACTCCATGTTGATGGAATTTTGGAGTCTTCTGATTTTTGATCAAATGACGCTTGTGAAACTTTCCTAGAGATAATTAAAACTTCGTTCATAGGCCAAAAGGGAACGAATGACTAGCTTATTGGAACTTGTACATATTGTTGTATGAAATCCATTATGTGTAGTCAAAAGCGATGGATTTCAACTTCATATGCTTTCTCCAAAAATTTAAGTGAATATATGAATATTTACTTAATAAGGATAAAGTATGAAACACTTGAAAAGTTCAAAGACTTTCAAGATGAAGTGCAAAATCATTGTAACAAGAATATGAATAGTTTATGATAAAGATCATAAAGGAAGATATTTGGATTACAAGTTTAGCATAATACCTAAGATTTAAGGAATCGTCCGTGGATTTGCATTTCCCGAAACACCATAAGAGTATGGAGCGTTCGAGATATGTAATTGAACCTTGTTTGACATGGTAAGATCAAAGGTATAATTCATAAAACTGCTATTATATTTTAAAAGATTAAAAGCTTTAGAGATTACCGTTTTCCACTGAAAAGAGCTCCATCATAATCCGTTGAAATGACACCATATAAAGTTATGGTTTGGGATAAAACCCAAGTTGTCCTTTCTTAAACATTGGTATGCTATGCATAAGAAAGATGTTTGCAACCAAAGTCGGATGAACCTGTCTTTGTATGACTATTAAGTATTCCTCCATGAACACCGGAGACAAAAGTGTTTGTTGCTTAGAACGTCAAGTTTCTTTTGGAAGGAATTTTTCGTGAAAAGTTAAGTGGGAGGACAATAGAAACTTTGATAAGGTTAAAAGAACCTTAGCTATATGTGCAGAGTTGCGCAGCGCCGATAAGTGTTCCGGAGGCGGCAACAATGCTCATGGCTCACGTGCCTCAAAGGTTGTGGTCACGAAGATCTAAGTTCCTATTGAAACAAGTAGATCGGGTAAACAATCAAATACCAAGATTTGAGGGTTGAATCATTATTTGAGAATAATGAACCGACTACATGCAGAGAAGCGATGATGGGCCCTGACTCCGTCAAATGGTTTGAAGCCGTAAAATCCGTGATAGTTCCATACACGAGAAATCAAGTTTTGAACTTGAAGGACCCTCGAGAAAGGTGTAAGACCTTACAGTTGTGTCTGGATCTATAAAGAAATAGACATGGATGTTTTACATCTATGAAATAGTCGACATGTTGGGAAAGAGTTCACAACAATGTTCAAAGGTTGACTATGACAAGATTTGATCTATCATAGTGATATTTAGTCTAGACGGATTAATGTAGCAACCACTACATATAATTTGTTATATGGTAGTTGAATAAACAAAACAAGTTCTTCTAATAGAATCGTTACCTATGACATGTGCATAACACGGTCCATAGGGTTTTGTTAATTCAAAGGATGCTAAAAGCATATGCAAACTTCAATGGTTAGAGTGAGCATAGCGGAGTTGGAATCTTCACTATGATGAAACTGTTAAAAGGGTTTAATTTCATCAGAGACAATGAAGATGCTTGCATTTGCAAGAAATTAAGTGGGAGCACTAAGACATGTTTCTAATACATTATGTGGAAGACATATTGTTGATTGGAAATAATGTATCTTTTATTAACACATATTAAGAATTTCATCCCGATGAAAGACTTAGGCAAAACCCAAGTATTTGGCATCAATAGACGCTAATATGGTTGTGCCAGAAGTACATAGACGAGATATTGAATGAGTTCAATATAGAAACTACAAGAAAAGGTTCTTGTCGCACAGAAAGGATTGAAAGAGTTCAATATTGATGATATATTCAAGTGTATTGACATTTGATAAGTGAAACAAAGATTCAAGTATAGATTGATACTTGATGTATGAAATCACAAAGAGTATTTATATCAATCATACTGTGATATGTACAAATCCAGATATGTCCTATGCTCTAAATGTTGAGAGCATATACCAGAATGATTCGTAAGATGATCATTGGACAATAGTAAGGATATTCTTATGATCTTCTGAAAGAACTAAGAGTATAATATTTGTAGAAGTGACAAATAGATGGTTAGTTCATTGTAAAAGTACTACATTGATACTAGCTTTGTCACAAAGTACAAATTAAGTTTATCTCAATCTAAACTAAGGGTGGCACAATATAATGGAAAGTGAGTTCCATAATGGATTTGGATGATTTCCAAAGTTAAGACATTGTGACAGATACTACAACAAAAGGCTAAGTATATGACTGCTATTTTAGCAGCAAAAGAGGGCATTTGTGTCAAGTAGTTTGTTATCAAACTAGGTGTAGTTCACAGTGGGATAATACTATGAAGATATATTGTGCGACAATATTATCAACATGTTTTAACCCCAAAGAGCTAAAGGTCACACCGAAAGACCAAATTTATACAAAGCCATCTCATTAGAGAATGAGTGATGCGTAGAGACGCAAAGACATGCAATTACACACGGACCTGGAAGTGTCAGATCCGGAGATCAGTTGACCACTAGCAATCGTGTACATACAACACCGGAAAGCCATAGGTGTTATATACACAAAGGTTCGAAACTAGATTATTGACTCTAGTGCAAGTGGGAGACTGTTGGAGATATGCCCAAGAGGCAATAATAAAGTGGTTATTATCATATCTTCACACTTATGATAAATGTTTACATACCATGCTATAATTGTATTAACCGGAAACATTAATACTTGTGTGATTTGTAAACTAAAATAAGAGTCCCTAGTAAAGCCTCTTGTTAAACTAGCTTGTTGGTTAATATATGATCATGGTTTCCTGGTCATGAACATAGAGATGTTATTAACAACAGGATCATATCATTAGGAGAATGATGTGATGGACATACTCCTATAGATAAGCGTAGCATAAAGATCAAGTCATTTCAATAGTTCAATTGCTATATGCTTTCTGATGCATAGTAACCTAATTCCTTCGACCATGAGATCATGCATATCACCTTTGCTGGATGGATGCTTTGATGTCATCAAACACCACACCGTAACAGGGTGGCTATAAAAGTGGCATTGAGTGTTCGGAAAGTATTGGTTGAAACACATGGATCAAGAGTGGGATTTGTCCATCCACATGACGGATAGATATACTCTGGGCCCTCTCGGTGAAATGTCATCCAATTAGCTTGCAAGCATGTGACTTGGTCACAAGGGATCACATATCACGGGAACGAGAAAAGAGTACTTATCAGTAACGAGGTTGAACTAGGTATGCAGAGATACCGACGATCATAACCTCGGATAAGTAACATATCGTGAGACAAAGGGAAATTGGTATCGTATGTAAGTGGTTCATTCGATCGCGAAGTAATCGTAGAAATATGTGGGAGCCATATGAATTTCCAGATTCCTCTATTGGTTATTGCTCGGAGAAGTGTCTCGATCATGTCCGCATAATTCACGAACCGTAGGGAGACACACTTAAGGATTCGACGTTGTTTGAGTAGTTATGGTATTATGAGAAAGAGACCGAATGTTGTTCGGAGTCTCGGATGGGATCCGGGATATCACGAGGAGATCCGGAATGGTCCGGAGAATAAGATTCATATAAGGAAAGTCCCATTTCGGAGTTGGGGAATGGTTCCGGTGTTTTCATCGGGAACATTCTAGAAGGTCCCGGAATGTCCGGCACTCCGGAGGGGAAGGGGTACATGAATGTGTCATTGGAAGTTGGAATGATTGCATCATGTACTAAGTGTTCTTGCTGTCCCAAATAAAGGATTAAATTGAATCCTAAATTGAAAAAGTCAAACGGCTAGTTTGAAAGTCAAACGGCAGTTTTTGGGAAGTGGGAGGAGAGGAGGAAACCGACTTGGGGGAGGAGTCCTCCTTCCCAAGCCGGCGGCCAGCCCTAGGCCGAGTTGGGGAGGGACTCCCTCCCTCCCCTGGCGCGCCAGCCCTCCCACCTATAAAGGGAGGGGCAGGGCTCCCCTCCCAACACACACAAGTTTCCTATCCTCTAAACTAAACCCTAGATCTAGACCCCGGTTTAGAGCTATGCGGTTTAGAGCCTTCTAATTGGTTTAGAGCCTTCTAATTGGTGTGTCTAATTACTAGACCACTAATAGCCTCTCTCATAAGCTCCACCATACTCGCACCGGCTTAAGGCGAAGCCCTGCGGGATTTCCCCTCTACTTCCGGTACCACGCCGTTGTGCTGCCGGAATCGCGAGGAGAGTGCTACAACCTCCGCTGCCTGCTGGAACAAGGGAGAGGAAGGTCTTCGTCGAGTACCGAACGTGTGACCGACTGCGGGGGCGCTGCTGGAACGTGGCGCCGGAAGGATCGTCTACGCGATCTTGAGATTGGAAAGAGTACGACTACATCACCCACGAGAATCTGCTCTCGTTAACCGCTTTGGAATCTTCGAGGGTGAGTTCCACTATCGACTCGTTGCTACAATCTAGTAGATAGATCTTGGCTTGTTTGTTTGTATGCGATAGAAAATTTTTGTTTTCCATGCTACGAACCCCTACACCCTCCTCCTATAAAAGCCCCCCTACTCCCTCTCTCACACCTCCTTATAAAGGATCCCTCCCCCCTCTAGTTTATTCCCAATGGTCTCGAACTAGCGAGATACATATTTCCGGTGGCTCTTCGTTTGAAAAGAGTTGTTGCTTTCGCTGCATCGCTGGAGCGAGGAGGCGGAGGTTGTTCGGTGGCTTGAACGTGTGTGCGAGCACGGATGCACTGTTGATTTGCGACGCTGGACTTCTTCTCAATCTTGAGATCGGCAAGCGTTCGTCTACATCATCCACGAGTACAACCTCATTAAACTTTGTCAGTCTACAAGGGTATGTTTTCTATGGATGTATATTCACCCGTTGCTTGTATCTAGTAGATAGATTTTGGTACTTAGTTGTTTCCATCGTAGCAATTTTTTTGTTTTTTATGTTGCGAACCCTACAATTTCTCCACCACCCCTACACCAAGAACGACGCCGGGAACATGGCTATCTTTCTTGTTCCTTATTTCTTTTTAAAGTTCATCACTTATTTGTTTGCTAAATTGATGTTCTTGATAGACCGATTGTGTTTTGGAATTTCAGAATCCCTTCTATCTCTTATGATTTTGGTTTTTTACCCTTGATTTGGTTGACCTTAGATAGTAAAATTAATCATATCCCTTCTACATTAGTGATGTTATTTTAGTCTCCTGCAGGTGAGAAGTAAGAGAACAGTGGACCATCTATTGTTAGTAGTGATAAATTGATTGAAATAAAAAGGGGATCCATGGGTCTTCCCTATTGATATCATCCACCGATATTAAAAGGATAAGTGAATAGGTCAAAAGTGATCTTGAATACATATTTTTTCTCCCGTTACAACACATATGGATATTTAAATAACAAAGTATAGTACTTCATCCGTCACAAAATAGATATCGAAAGTTTGTTTAAATTTGGATGAATCTAAATACTAAATAGTGTCTAGATACATCTAAATTTAAAAAAGTTTGCGACATCTATTTTGAGACAGAGTAGTAGTAAGTATTTCCGCATGTTACGCGTGACCCGGGTTCGATCCCATTTATCTTTCCCAAATGGTAAATAGTGCTCGGAGGCTAAAAGACACGATGGAGCCTTCGGTTTTAGGCCGTTCGATCAATTTGATGGCGTATGTGTCGTACAATCCGTTCCGACAGCCCATCGGTGGCCCCACTCACACACGTGCTCCATCCACCTCCCACACCCCATTCCCCTCGACCCGTTGACACCGCCACCATCCCCTGTATCCCGCGCGGCCGCGGCGCCGCCACACCCTTTCCACCCAGTGCGGCCGTCGGCGCCCACCCACACCGCTCGGCTGGCCTCCTGATCCGACGTGATTCCCTTTCCTCCACCACCTCGCCGCCTTCCAATCTCTGTACTCCGGCCGCCACCCTCCCCATCTCCTATGCGATGCCGTCGGAAAATTGCGCCGGCATCCACCCTTTTCTACATCCTGCATGCCGCTAGCGGACATCCGGTGTATACCTCCCAAATTTCTACGCCGGTTGCTTCCTTCCCGCAATATCCTCTGCAACGACGGCGAGCCCCCATGCCGCCTCTCAACCTCCGCCCCCTGCTAGGCGTGGAACTGCCCGCGCGCCGCTCCGCTACTCCCATCGAACAAGCCCTGCACTCCCTCGACCAGCTCCGGCCGCCGTCCCGGAGTCCCTGCATCCGACGCTCCTCCCAGTTTGAATCCCCACCGTCGTCTGTGTTGCTGCGACGAAGACGCCGGGCTGGCGCATATGGGTGCACACCAAACTGGTGAACGCACAGGCGCCCCGGCCTGATCCCTTGTGGTCGGCGGGCGGGTAGTTGCAGTCGTCGAGGAGGAGCACCACTTTTCGGACGCGCTCGAGACCCCGACTTCTCTGGACGTTTGTGTGCTCCGGCGACATTGGCTGTGTCTACTGAAAGCTGCATACGTGCGTGTTGACTAGTACTAGTTCTGTACTTCTATTGGATGTGTTCATCGTCTGAACCTGTTTTTTTTTTGCCAAATTACGAGTTGTTGCTGCTGTCTTTATAAACTTTGAGTTTGTACTCCTTTTGTATGTGATCCTCGTCATCTTGTTAAGGAAATCATGGCGTGAGGTGGTGGCGTCTCATCTTTGAGGGGCGTCAGGTCGTGGAGCTCGGCGTTGGAGAGCGGCTGCCCACGGGGGCGGGGGCGTGGAGTTCGGTGGTGGCGGAGGATCGACTTCGACGACGTTGCGAGGTGGTGGCGTCTCGAGTTTGAGGGGTGCCAGGTCATGTAACTCGGTGGTGGCGGAGAATATGAGGTTAGCCCCTACAAAATCTCAAGCAATTTGTGGTTTGAATTTCATATGGTAGAATCATCAACAAAATCACCATTAATTAGGTAGTTTAAATTTCATCTTGACGAGTAGCTTTTGTCATGTAATTTCCGAGTGTATTTTTTCCGAGGAGATTATGTGCATTGCACATTCATAGGCCATGGAAAACAGAGATTTCTGTGTGGTAGGTTTTTTTTCAGATGGGGAGAAAAGGCACACGGTCAGAAATGCGTAGAACCCGAATTTTTAGGTTCAAGCTTCCTTAGATAGCTAACCGTTTTCTTTGGCCATATGTTAAGTTGTTTTTTAGACCATTACTTACTAATTATGGAGGATATTTTTTCTGTGTGAGAAGCTATGCGTGATGTGTCATCTGATGAGCAACAAAAACTCGTATGAAAACATCAGCAAGCCAACTATTGGACAAGCCCACAAACCTCAACACACTCAATGTCTCAACGTTTAGATCAGATCCGTCTTGTTTGTAAAAAAGAACAACCAATCCCACCGAGTCACCGCATTGATTTTCTGACTAGAGGCATCGTTTTGCTTTAATGATACAAGCCTACATTTCTTCTTGTACATGAAGATCTTTAATCGGAAGTGATGGAATTGAGGATTTTACATATATAAATTTCAACATATTCTGCAACTAAAAATGTCCTTTTCTGTTTATTACTTTATTAGTACCCCTTTTTATGTTCCTAATATTTGACATTCAATATATCTGCTTTTGTTTTGTAATGTTGCATGGGGACATGATGATCCTGTTATGACCATGGTCATGTCATGTTTCTTTCAGCATATAACTAATTTGATTATCCGATTGGGCTAAGTTGCATTCTAATTTTTGCTGGGGAGAATTGTCTTGCTTTGATTCACTGTCCCTTTTCCAATTAAGTTGTATTGTTAGTTTGTTATCGTAGTTAAGTTTCTTTCATCATAGAACCAAATTGATTGGCTAGGTTTAGCCCAAATTGCATTGTAATTTTTTCCTACGGAATGGTTTTGCTTTGATTGACTATTTTTTTTTCAATTAAATGTATTGTCACCGTAGATAAGTTGCTTTCAGCACATAACTAAGTTGATTAATCTGATTACCCTAAGTTGCATTCTAATTTTTTGCCAAGTGAATTGTTTTTGCTTTGGCTCCCTTTTTCCCAATTAAGTTATATTGTCACAGTAGTTAAGTTGCTTTCAACATAGAACTAGGTTGATTTGACAGAATTATCCTAAGTTGCATTCTAATTTTTGCTGGGGGGAATTGTTTTTCTTTGGTTTACTGTCCCTTTGTTCCCAATTAAGTTGTCGTGTCGTCTTAGTTAAGTTGATTTTAGCATAGAACTAAATTGATGGGCCATATTAGCCTAAGTTGCATTCTAAATTTTTTCCCGAGGGAATTATTTTACTTTGGTTCACTGGCCTATTTTCTAGTTAAGTTATCTTGTCACAATAGTTAAGTGGCTTTCATTATAGAACTAAATTGATTGGCCAGATTAGCCTAAGTTGAATTCTAATATTTTGTTGTTGGGGGGGGGGGATCGTTTTGCTTTAATTCATTGTCCAGTTTTTCAATTAAGTTGTCTTTTCACCGTTATTAAGTTGCTTTCAGATTGTAATTAAAACTTTTTGTATGTTGATTAACATCAATATTTGAGTAGTATAGGGGCTAGTTTTTTTGTAATATACCCATATGAGCAAGGATGAGGTTCAAATTTCTAATGATTGCAGCATTAAGTTGATTATCCCTAGTAATTAAGTTTTTTTGAGTTACTCGTCACTTTAGTTAAGTTGATTATCCCTGGTAATTAAGTTGTTTATACCCTTAAGTAAATTGTTTACCGCTCATTTTTATCAAGTTATGTTTTGCTGGTATATGCATGTTATGATTCACTATAGTAGATTTTCTAGTCACTTCAGTTTAGTTGACTATCCCCCATAACTAAGTTGCTTGTACCCTTAAGTAAGTTGTTTACTGCCCACATTTATCAAGTGTTGAGCTTCTTGAATCCCCCACCGAGCTGCCCACTTCATAATAAGGATCTGTGTGCATTTTCATTTACGTTGTTTCTATGTTTTACTTTCAATCTTTTGTGAAGGTCATGTTGGGATTTTAACTACATCATAGATTACTTTGTTGAAAGTTGTTTTGCTTCTTCCTTCCTTTTTAAACTGGGTTGATCAACATGTTTAAGTTGGTTCCAGCATGTAACTAATTTTTTTATAACATAACCAACTTGTTTTCAAAGCAATGTCCCGAGTATGCATAGTGATTTAGTTAAGTTGCTTTTATCAACATGCAAGTTGGTTCCACCATCTAAGTAAGTTGTTTTTATCACCCAACCAAGTTGTCTTACAAGCTTCCTCCCAAAAAAGGAAATTGTTTTACAAGCAATATCTTAAGTTGCATAGTGATTTTATTATGTTGTTTCTGTCAACATGCTTAAGTTGGTTCCACAATCTAACTGCGTTGTTTTTATCACCTAACTGAGTTGTTTTACAAGCAATGTCCAAGTTGCATAGTGATTTTATTAAGTTGCCTCTATAAATATGCTTAAATTGTTTCCATCATCTAACAAAGTTGTTTTTATCACCTAACCAAGGTTTTTATTGCTATGTCCTAAGTTTGCATAGCGATTTAATTAAGTTTCTTTGTTGTTTTTATCAACATGCTTAAGTTGGTTGCAGCCTCATGACAATTGAGCATAAGAATTGCCTGCTGCTTTTTAGGACAAGGAGAAACATGGACATGACAAGGTCCATGCTTCATCTGCCTGAAGCAATCAGCGATAAATTTTTGGAAGAAAGTGAACGTCGCATGCTTCATTGCCTGAAGCAATCAGCAATAACTTTTTACAAGATAATGAAAGTCGCATGTTTTGATTTGTTGCCCATTTTTTCGGTTAAGTAGTCTTTTGTCACTATAGTTATGTTGCTTTGAGCATAAAACTAAGTTGATTAGCTAGATTAGATACACTGTCCCTTTTTCCCAATCAAGTTGTCATGTCATTGTTGTTAAGTTGCTTTCCCTATCAGCACTACTAGTTTTTTCTGTTCAGAGTACCTATCATGTGTGTGGAATCTTAATATGTCCTGTATGTATGGTATCAAATGAAAAAGGTAAACTGTGAAACCTAACTAAGATGATGTAGGTTTTATTTGCTTCAACAACAATGGAAGTGGTATTTTTGAAACATTAGCTTTGGTTTCGATGAGAAAAATCTAGGTTGCATCAAGTTTGTTAATGTAAAGCACAACTTGCCATGGAACATGATGTCTTAGATTTTGTTTGAGTTGTATCTATTGTACAACCAAGTTGTTCCAGATTATATGTCGTAGTTGCTTTCTTAAAAATATCACCATGTCGTTGTTTTTCCTACCACTACTAGTGTTGCTTCTATGTTCGTACTTGATTTGGGAAGTCAAGATTGTTGATTACCCTTTTTTACTTGCCTTGCATCAAATCTGAAGAAAACTGAACATTTTCTAATGGACATCTGAATGGAGCTGAAGAAGGGGTTTTGTCTTGAGGAAGGAGAGAGAGGGAGGGAGGGGGACAGAGAGAGGGGCGTGTGTCACGTGGCCTCGAAGGGGGTGCCTAGCACATAAGGAAGAGGCCTGGGACTACTTGCCTTGGAGGGGAACATGGTCAAATCCGTGCGGGATCACGTGGGTTCGTTTTTTATTTCAGGGATGGTTAGGGGCTAAAGAATACTTTACTTATTTCGGTGAGAGCTGGATCCGGAGGCTGGCTAGCCGTGTCCTTTATCTTTTTTTCCACTGTCTGTTTTTTTCCCGCAAATGGGCATGAGATCTGTTCAGCCGGGCGCGTTGCGTGCTGCATATAGACAATCTAATCTGGATCGCCCATGTCGTGTGCCGTAGCTCGGCGTCGCCTCGTGACGCGCCCCCGGGCCGGGCAACCGCGGCACATGCGGACGGGTGATGATTGACACGCCGAACGCCGAGCACGGCACGAGAGTCGGCACGCGCCCTGCCGGCCGGCCACTGTCGCTTTCCCCCATCCCAGATTTCCACCCACGCATCCCGCCAGGCCCATCCACCACTACGGCACCACCCCGGCCCCTTCTGGCGCACACCCACATGCTGTATCCATCCATCCATCTATCCACGCCCAATCCAACCCAACCTCCTCCGGAACACTCGCTTTCCATCCTCCACAGTTTCCACCAAGCCAAAAACCCCACAAACCCCCCTCCCCAATCTCCGCCGCGCCACCCGCTCCGGCCGCCGCAGCAACACCCGCCGGCGCCCCCTCCCAGGTACTCTCCCTCCTCTCCTCCTGAACTCGCCCCCCATCCTCCGTCGATTCCCCGCAGATCCGCGCAGATTCCCCGCGAGCCCCTGCCAAGCATATACCCGGGAGCTTCCTCTCCCACTTTCCGCGCGCCGATAGATAGATTCTAGATTCTACTACTAGGTAGCAGCATTTTCCGTCGAATTGCTAGCATCTAGCTGTTTGTGCCGGCTCGCTGAGATGGGTAAAGATTGAATCGTCGGAGCGTGGATGAGCACGGCCCTACGGGACGGCGGGCCATCATTGTGGGGTAGCTGCGCTTTACGTGCAGATGCAGTCTCTTGGTTGCCGCTTTATTATTGCCGCTATTGGGATCTGACGACGACGCCGACCCCAAGTGTACTTGCTGGGGATTTTATTAGTAACTCGCATTTATCAGTGCCAACCCTGTGCCAGAGGGCTGGCTGGCTAGCCGGAAGGGGGGATACTCCAGCAGTCCTCAGGCTGTCTCTGATGCTGCTATTACTTGCTGGGCGGATATATTGCAGGTGATTTCTCTGTGGGGGCAAGGAGGGCTTGAGCGTTGGGATAGAGTTTGTGCTGGCCTGACGAGTGGCCCGGATATGGACCCGGGAGGCATCCCGAGTTCCGTCATGGCTTTTGGTTAGGTGTTCGATTGTCATGGGGTTTGGTTAGGTGATAAAATAGGTGTTTAATTGTCATGAGTGCACCTCTTTTAACACTCCCTTGGATTATAAGATTTGGTCACTGACATGGCTGAACGGCATCTGTATCGAACTAGTACCAGTTAATTCTGTAAGATTTATGGATGTGCCTTTCACTACTTGTTTTGCGAACATAGTTTTAGTGCTTTTATCATTTGCCATCACAAACAGAACAGCTGCATACACGGACACAGACACGAATTTCTCGTTTTCTGGAGAGATGTTTAGGGATGTGGTGTCACTCCAAGCTGCAAACTGGATGCTAATTTACCTTCTTATTAGAGTTACTGCTAGTTGAAACCGCTCTTCTGTTTCAACTTTGTCTTTTGGATTACGTATTTTGGATACATTATGGACTGACGTATTCTCCCAAAAAATATTGCATTAAATTCGTGTCAGGCTTTCAGCAGCCCCTGTCTTGGTTATCTCTGTTTATTTATTATTATACATTGTATGTCAACTTTGTCTTGGATAAGTGTTCATGATATATTATAGACTCATGTATTCTCCAACAAAATATTGCATTAAACTTGTGTTAGGCTTTTAGTAGCCCGTCTTGGTTATCTTTGTTTTTTTCTTGATATACGTTTGCATGGAGCAGCAAATGATAGGTGCACTTCTGCATAAATTTTTCAAACCACTAATTTGTATTAGCATGCTTGTATTTTCATCTCGATTAACTCTGCGCTTATCTCATTCTCACATCACAGGTGAAGTCTAGATGGCTGCTTTGGTGCTGTGCATGTGAATTTCAGGAAAGGGATAAGCCTTTATCGAAAGAAAAAGGAAAGGGATAAGCATTCACATTTTAGTACTACAGGATGAACGGTTCACCCGGTTCCCAAGGGAACCATGTGAATGGAAAGCAAGTGCAAAGTGCCGATCCTCCCATTCTTTCAGTTTTTAACAATGGACCAAGACACCGCCCATTAACTGCATTGAGACGCTGCCGTGGTATATTGTGCTTGGTGATTATGCCGCTGACTGCATTTATGATGATGGTTTACCTAGCCCCTGTGACTACCTTCGTTGTACGGCTGTTCAGTGTGCATTACAGCAGAAAGTGGACGTGCTTTCTGTTCGGGATGTGGTTAGCCATGTTTCCATTTTTGTTTGAGAAGATTAACAGGACCAGATTTGTTTTCTCTGGTGAAAAAGTGCCGCCAAAAGAGTGTGTCTTGCTCTTTGCTAACCACAGAACTGAGGTCGACTGGATGTACTTGTGGGATCTTGCGTTGAGGAAAGGCCGTTTGCAGTCTATCAAGTATATCCTGAAGAAAAGCTTGATGAAGTTGCCTATTTTCAACTGGGCATTTCACATTATTGAGTTTATTCCAGTAGAGCGGAATTGGGAAATTGATGAACCACAAATCCGGAGAAAGCTTACCGGATTGAAGAACCCAAAGGATCCTCTTTGGCTTGCAGTTTTTCCTGAAGGCACTGATTATTCGTAAGATCTATCCCCATACAGTTTGTTACTAAATGTTTGTATAATCCAGCTGCATTATCTGGGCATGCATTCCACTTAGAGCATTGTTAAATTTCACATTCCAATATTCAATCATTCAAATTTTTGGCTGGCACAAATGATCCAGGATCCAGATTTTACATTTTCTGAAACAAATTTACATATTGAGCGTACTTATTAACTGTTCTTTTGCTTGTACAATAGCATTCTGCACCTGGATATTTTTATTGTGCATTACCTTTTCCTTTTGATGTGGATGCTGATCCAAGCTAATGTACCAGTGAGAAGAAATGTATGAAAAGTCAAGAGTACGCGGCAGAACACGGTTTGCCTATTCTGAAAAATGTCCTCCTTCCCAAGATAAAGGGTTTCAATTGCTGCCTGCAAGAGCTGAGGAGTAACTTAGATGCTGGTAACCATCTGTCTTCCCCTTTGTATTCTCCTTTGGAATTTATCACTATGCTTCTTTGTTTGTTTGTGACAGCCATTATCTGAATGTTAGGATTTGTGCATTTATCAGATATTAATGCTTTACACTAGACTCGTTTGGTCTGTTCATATTATTACGAGTTAGAAAAAAAATAATGAGTTAGACTCGTTTACCCAAACAATCAGTGGATTCAAAGTTTGTTCAACTCTCCTCCAAGTATCTCTTAAAGTTGACTGAAATAGATGGAGCTAAAAAGCCACAATTGCAATTGAGGCAGAACATAAGTTTGCTGAATTCTGTGAAGTGTGACTTGTACTTAAAATACTTTGTTGTCGTTTACTATGCACAACATGCAATATTTTACGTGCTCTTTTGGTTGCATGACTTACTTGAAATACTTTGATGCGGTTGACTATGCTCTTCTGGTTGCTTGACTTACAGCTTTCTGAATGTTAGGATTTGTGCACTTGACAGACATTAACACTTTACATTGGATTCCTTTTGTGTTTTCAAATTATTATTACTTGGACCTACCTGTCTCCTTTACTCAAAATCTCTGTTTGTGTTAGTTCTAAACTAACGTTCCAACTATGTTTAACGCTCCAAGTATCCTGGAAAGTTGACTGTAGTACATAGAGCTAAAACGCCCCATTTACAATCAAGGCAAATCATAAATCTGAAGAATTCTAGGCAATTTGACCTGCTTAAAATACTTCGATGTGTTTTGGCTACGCACAACTTGCAATATTTCACTAGCTTTGTTGACCGAATGACTAACAATCTAACATATTTCTGATTAATGCAGTCTACGACATCACGATCGCGTACAAGCACCGGCTGCCAACTTTTATGGACAACGTATACGGCGTCGACCCTTCCGAAGTGCACATCCACACCGAGATCATCCAGGTCTCCGACATACCTGTACCAGAGGACGAAGTCTCCGACTGGCTCATGGAGAGGTTCAGGCTAAAGGACGAGCTCCTGTCCGAGTTCCTGAAGCTGGGCCACTTCCCCAACGAAGGAACCGAGGAAGAGATGTCCACGCTCAAGTGCGTCGCGAATTTCGTGGCGGTGATCGGCATGACGTGCGTCCTCAGCTACCTCACCCTGTTCACGTCCGTGTGGTTCAGGATCTTCGTGGTGTGCAGCGCTTCGTTCCTCACGTTCGCCACATTGTACGGCGTGCATGTTCCGCAACTTGTGGGTGTCCCGGAGGCTGGCGCCCATGCCAAGAAATCTTCCTGAACGTCGCTGTGTGTAACTTTTGACTGGAAGCTGTGTCTCAGTATGCAGCAGAACTATGTTTACTCAATATACGCAGCCTGTGTGCCATCCTCTTTTGTGTTTGAGTATGATCGGGCATAGTTGGGTACTGAGGCAGCTGGCCGAGTGTGCGTGGTGTCGCAATGGGAACTGATACGTGTTTGTTTCTCATCTGAAGATGAAGATGCAATTGACACCGTTAACTAGAGAGAGAACCACGACAGTATGACACCAGTGTATGCCACAAGGGGGAGGCTGGAAGCAGACGAAAGTCACAAGTGAGGAATGTACTTAGTCATCAAGAAGCGTCCTGTATTATAGTTTACAGGACTGGCCATAACAGCAAAGTCGTTGTAGTATAGTGGTAAGTATTCCCGCCTGTCACGCGGGTGACCCGGGTTCGATCCCCGGCAACGGCGATTTTTTTCTCGGGATTTGCATTTCTGACATGCGTTTTTTCTTCTTCTGAAACCTGAACGCGTTTCTTTCCTATCCAAGCCTAGTTCGAGTCGATTTCGAATTGGACACGAGGCCATAAATGGCGGGGCGATACGGGTTTGAATCCAACACGCTCAATTCCCATCTCGCGACACACCCTAGCGCCGCCGCAGAGAGACGCCACCGTCAAGAAACTTGAAGCTCGATCTCGCGCGGAACTGCTGTCGACGATCTGTGGTGCTGCTCCGTCGATGGAAGAGGTGATTTCGCTGATGGAGCAGCCGGAAGGCTACGCCGGTGCGGCTGTCCGGCCTCAGGGCTACGTTCTTGCGCTCGCGCGGCCTTCGGGTTTGGTGGCGGTCGACGCGGAAGAAAGAGACCAGGCTGTTTTTGTGCATGGATATCAGGCGGCGGATTCGATGACGACCTGCCGTGCCATTGCGCGGACTGCCAGCGCGAGGCGGAATCGGAAGAGGAGAGCGAGGGCGACGGCAACGGCGAGGAGTTTTACGACAGCGAGGACGAAGACGAGGAGAGCGATGGCGAGGTCGACGTGCCGCTCAAGATCGACGCAGACGAGGCGGCCGAGGCCAGCTGCAGCGGCGGGTCGCAGCCGCCGCTAGCCGGCAGGCGTGTCGTGATCCCAGAAGGGCGGTTTCTTGAGACGGAGCCGCGGTTCGCCACCGCCAGGAACGCGGCTGGGTTCATGCGTATCGCCGTCGTAGAGCCGCCGGCTGATCGCCAGGCTGCCGGGAGCGACGAACAAGGAGGAGGGAAGCAAATCTTGGTGCTCTACCGATACACCCAATTCTCGGCAGCATCCGGCGGCGGTGTGGAGGTGTGCGGGATCACGAAGGTGCACCAGCTCCAGTTCGTTGTCCCGTCAGCCGGCGACGCGGCAGGCTCGCTGCCGTGGGCCGGGTCGTCGCTGGGCCCGCTGATATACCCTGTCCGCCAGAGCAAAGAGCTCCAGGCGCTGTGGTCGAGGCTGGTCTCGGAGATGGTCGTCCCGCCGCGGGCCACGCGCGTCCAGGTGATCGCCGACGTCGGCATCCTCCGGCGCGAGGACCGCACGCCGAGGCGCATGGAACGCGTGCGCACCGCACTGGAGGACTTGATGAGAGAGCCATGGCGTGGGTACCATGTCGCCATGGAGCTGCAGCTGCCGGAGCCGGTCGATCTGTGCGCGGAGGAAGCTGAAGCCGCCGAGGGCGAGGACACGGACTGTGAGCGGCCGACGAAGAGAAGGAAGGTCTCCGTGGAGGCCACCGGGCAGGAGTGCCCCGTCTGCTTCGAGCTACTGGAGAGCGGCCTCGCCGTGTGGCCGGGGTGCTCCTTGCCCCATGTCTTCCATGGCGAGTGCCTGGAGCACACCCTCCAGGGGAGCGAGATGTGCCCTATATGCAGGCGCAAGCTTTCGGCTCAGGCCTCGGTATGAAGCATAAGCCAGGAAATGAACCTGAAGTCTAGATCATTCTTTAGATTCGCTTCTGTTTAGAGGATTTGCATTCCTCTGCAATTCTAGGTTGTAGTACAGTACAAGTTTAGGAAATGTACCATTCTCTTGTATGCAATCTGAGATGATTCTTTAGATCTATTTCTGATGAAGGATTTCATTATTCAGATTGATGGATTATGTAAGTTGTACTCGTTTTGGAGGTACCACCTGTACAAAATTATTAAGTTTAATTAATGGAGAAATGTATGTTGAATTATGCAGTCTTGCATCAACTTTTTTTTTGTGATTCGGCATGTAGCATTTCAGTTTTGAGTTTCAGACAAAATGGAGCAGTCTGGATGAGCAAATCCATGTTCAGTAATCGAGCATCATGTACATCACCCAAGTTTGCAGCATACATACACAGAATACACACAGCCATGGGTGTATTTTGCACCCCTGGCATATATACAAAGCAAACTATAAAAATATCCACAACCCTGTTAATTTGCTATATGAGCCATTGATCTGTATCTGCAAATTGCTCCAAGAAGCAGTCCGGGTCTTACACCTAAGCTCCAGAACTCACTTGAAATTAGGCCGCAATACTATTTCCTAGAGTGCTATGACCTTATACTGCCTTCAGGGGAAAAACGGCCGTGGTGGAGAGTCGTAAAACTGATACTGATGAGGCTGAGTGATTCCCTGAACAAGTATCACTCGATGTCCGTGACTTCAGCATCAATGTCTACAATTGTTCCGGTAGCAGAAGGCGCATTTTCTGCACACAGCAGGGAACAGTGTGATTGCTAGTTAACTATGTCCAAGGAAAACTCCAATCTCAATCAAAGGTGGTCAATGGTGAAAGAAAAATGTGCTCTAGCCTTGAACGTCTAATTTGAATAACCGCTGAAACCCAAATTATCTCCGTGACCTATGTTGGGCGCATCTCATCATATGCACTATCTATGGCCAGAAAAAGAGTACAACTTGTCGAATATAACAGAACACAGTAGCAAAATGATAGAGAGTTCATTCACCGATGATATATGGTCTACCTCAGCCTTAGCAATCTTTCTAAACACGTGAAAAGTCACAAGATCTCATTTTTTACTGTTCCACCCAACCTCATCGAGAAATTTTTGTGTATGACATATGGGTTACCTTGTTTAGTCTGTTAGTTTAGTTTATATGGATGCTATATTAATGGGCAAATGAAATCCAAACAGTAGAAAGGGACGGTGGCTAATTTAGCTAGTATCCATGGTTTCTTCTCCCCTAATTAGCTGGGAGCCTAGGAAGTGTAATCAATCAACATGTCATACATTTCTATGGATATCGTTAATGGTTGGTTTTAGCAGTGTATGTAAGACATGGATACCAAGAAACTAAAATCACCTATCAATCAAAATGTCACAAACAAGCAATACAAATGAGTATTATCATGTTTATACCTTTTGATCCACGGTTGAATAACTCATTGAAGGCCTGTGCGCTTGCAGAAGCCCTTCCAGATGAAAAGGTAGCAGATTCTCTGACAAACTTATCATCCTGAACTGCAGCATGTACAATAATGATTTAGCTCCAATAATAGTCTCATCTAAAGAAGCACATGACAGATGCTAAACAAAAGGAGTGAGAAATCCAATAACTAAATGAATCTAAAGACAAGTATGTTCCATGGGGACATTCAACCCATGGCCAAATTCCACAATTCTCCATTCCCATTTGACTGGTGCCATCACCAAAACTCATGGTTTTCTTTACAATGGCAAATTTGTAATACCTATGTACAGCTTAAGAAGGTTTCAACCAAAACTCTGTTCTCAACTTCTCATACAGTGATACAGATGTATCATCAGATGTGCATGTTCCAAAAAACAATCAATACATGCTTAACACTTTACTCGAAGAAAAAAACAAGCTCAACTCTGTAGCTATTCCCAGCATGGAATAATAGGGGCTGTGCAAATGCTTAAAGGGTAGCATAAGGCAACAAGGAGTTGAGTGCAAGTGTGTTCTTAGGATTAAACTCGAATTAATTTGGTTGAACAATTTCTAGCTGAACAGCAGGACAGTGCATATCTAACTGAAGGTCTGAAAATACCAGTCTCATGAAACATCACATAGCTACAGCCCACCAGCTAAAGTTTCCAGAAGCAGAACTTCCTATATGGTAAGCCCGTAGAACAAACATATGCAGCTAGGAGGTAGTTCTTCAGAGGCCGTTATTCTGATAGCAAACCGGACAAAGAAAACCCAAATTTAGCTTACCAGAGAAAGGCTGAGTGCAATAAGGACAGAATTGTGGACCATTCTTCAAAGACGTCCTATATTAGACAATCAAACTATCAGATTTCATCTTGGTTACACAACTAGCCCAGTTAAGATATTTTTCTTATACTTACTTCAGTACCCGGAAGCTTTTTCCACAGTTGGGACACTGCCAATAAAAGAAACAAGTTTGACAGTAGAATATCAGCTAGAGTAGTAAAGTTGTGTAAACAAATAACAAAGGCTTTGTCTGTGTTAGTTAGGAACATAACCAATTAAAGATAAATAACAGACTTTACCCTCATAAACTATCTTTTGGTCGGAAATCAGTGGGAGCCGTACTTATTCACAAGTATAGTATAGTATAGATCAACAGTTATGAAGTACAAAACTACAAACTGACTGAACACTACATTCATGGGCAGACTTACATCGCTCTGAAGTATATTTCGCCGTGCAAGGAATACAAGTGCACCGAGACCCACAATAGGCAGAAAAAAAGCAATGAGCTGTTGTCACAAGAGGCGTGGAAAACTTTAGTTAAGTTGCCAAAGTAATGTAATACTATGAAGCAAACTTGAAACAGAAGTCAAGAACTCAAGATAGGATATCTTTTTTTTTGTTGTTGTATTTAAAATCCAAACTCTTAGTAGCATAAAGTTATCATTTTATCAATGCTATTAGCACCACAGAGCTAAATAAAAGCTGCCGATTTCCAGTTTACAGGTTATTGTGGAATCCAAATGCTCAATTTCTTTAAAGTAACTTCAATTTCTTATGTTGCAGGCTTGCAGCAATCGACAGACTAGCAACAAATGGTGATACATCTTAATTGGTCCTAAGTAACAATACTAGAGGAAAAATGCAAACTGTCTGAAAACTGGGGGAGTCTAAGAGGCAAGTGCGGCACAAATCATATGCAAACACACGAAGTAGGTCCATTTCAAGGATTAAGCTGCCTACTTTAACAGAGTAGATCGCGATTTGCTGCTACTGAGGCCTAACATTTGTTTTCTCAACCTTATCTAGTTTCTCTATTCAGATATCAACCAAGTGATACAATCTAGTCATGGAGGCAGCAGAACAGACTACTCACAAATTATCCAAAGTTACAAATCATCTCGGAAGAAGTCTCGTACCCAGAGAGAGACGATGGCGTCGAGGAGCCACCGGAACTGGCCGCTCACGGCGAGATACGCCACCAGCGCGACGAAGGCAAGGTTCCCCACGGTCCTGGCGGTTGACCTCTGCCGCCGCCCGCCACCGAAGAAGGGGCCTTTACCGGCTCCGGCCACGGCGAGGCGCCGCCTTCCCGCCATTCTCCAGGCCAAGGTCCCGCCTCTCTCCGAGAAACCGCGCAGCAAGAACGGCTTGGCCGTGGAGAAGGTGCCATTCGGGATGCTTGGAGTTGGAGATATTTTCCTGGTCCTTGGGTGGAGGAGAGCGTAGGAGCAGCAGCAGAGCGGGGGAGGAGTGAGGAGAGAGTGTTGGATTGAGGCCATGGAGGGGTGGGGATTGGAGAAGAGTCTCCAGAAAATCTGAAGGTACTTCTACCTTTGGTTCTTGCAATTTCGTCTTTCTTTTTGTTTTTTTCCGCTGGATTTGGTCTTTCCACATTTTCTGTGGTGAAACCGATGGAGAGAGCGTGTATGAGTACGGTCTTTTTCGTCGACGCTTTTATTAAAGGACCTGGCTAACGGGCCAGCCCATGGCACAGCCCATGGCACAGCACGTCCAACCAAGCTCTTGTCGTGCCTTTTACGGCCTATAAAGACACGTTCATAAATGGGCCATGACATGCCGGCATGTAGGTTCGGCTCCAGGAGCTTTTCATCGCGGCACTTAGACGTCGGGAGACTCCGGTCTTTCATGGACGAAAACTCCAGTGTTGGAGTGGTGGTCCGCAGACTCTAGGCTTCTAGGGCCGGGGGGCTCTGATAGGGTCGCTGCCTCTTCTTTCTTCTCTTTCATGTTTTTGTCTTGTTGGGCTTGAGTCATCAAGCTTTCTACTTAGTTTCTGTATTTATTGATGAGAACCTAGTTGCAACCCCGAGATATTATTACTACTATCTCTATATTGGTTTGTTGGACTAACATGAAGTTTAAGAAAAAAAATTGACCATAAAATTGATTAATAAAACATGATTCATATAGTGTGAAAATTATACTGTTAGATTTGTATTTAAAAGATCTTTACAATGATATAATTTTTGTGGCATATGATTTATATTTTGTTATTTAAATTTATAGTTAAAGGACCTGGCTAACGGGCCAGCCCATGGCACAACACGTCCAACCAAGCTCTTGTCGTGCCATTTATGGCCTATAAAGACACGTTAATAAACGGGCCATGACATGCCGGCATGTAGGTTCGGCTCTAGGAGCTTTTCGTCGCGGCACTTAGGCCCAGTTCTTTTGGCGGCTTCTCCGAAAAGCCGTCCTACCCCAGCTTTCTGGGAAAGCCGGTTCAAAAAATTTACAAGGCTTTCAAAGTGGTTAAGTCTAAACTAACTTGGAAGCCTCAATTTTTTTGGAACCGGCTTTCCCAGGAAGCTGGGGGTAGGGCGGCTTTTCCGAGAAGCCGCCAAAAGAACTGGGCCTTAGACGTCGGGAGACTCCGGTCTTTCATGGACGAAAACTTCAGTGTTGGAGTGGTGGTTCGTAGACTCTAGGCTTCTAAGCCCGGGGGACTCTCGTGGGATCACTGTCTCTTCTTCCTTCTCTTTCATGTTGTTGTTTTGTTGGGCTTGAGTCATCAAGCTTTCTTCTTGGTTTCTATATTTATTGATGAGAACCTAGTTGCAAACCTCGAGATATTATTGCTACGTAAAGATAACCAAAAATTAAAAGGTCTGGTTCAAAATTCTATGGTTTTCAGAGCTGGTCATGAGATTTCGAGGCCCCAGAACGAAAATAGAATTTAGGGACCTTAGTTAGGCCCCAATTTTTTTATATATGCATGCACAAATGATGCTAATAAAGACTTTAAAGTGTACCCAATAGCAATATTTGTAGAAAAATAATATGCTACATGATGCCAATAAAGACTTAAAAGTGTACCAATAGTAATATTTGTATAAAAATAATACGGTATACATATTACCCTAAAATCTTCTACATGGTCTTCATTTTCTTGATCAACATTCCTTTGTTTCCCAACAAGAACTAGCGCAAAACTCATCTGGACTTCCCAAAGTGCTAGTGTTACTCTTCAAAAATTTGTAAATAGCCCATCTTTGTGATTATACCAGCATCGCTACATGTTCTCTCCTCTTTTTTTGCAGCACCGGACAGAGGATTCACAACCACACTGAAAAAAAGGAATCAAAATTAGGGCACAGATGCATATGTGACATGTAGACCAAGTACATGTAATGGAGAATCGGAGGGTATCTGAATTCATAAATATGTCCATGCCTTGTTCTCGATCACCTGCCCACGGCCGCCTTGGGAGATTGGATTGATCGAGAGCCAAGTGGTGGAGAACCCACGAATACGATGAGAAGAGGTCAAGTGGAGAGTTTCCAACCCATTTTTCGATCAGGACGAACTGATGATGCTGATTGCTGAACAGGTACATACTAACAGAAATGGGTCGGGCAGACCCTGGCATCGTGTCTCACCTGAACCTGCCCCTGGTGGAATTGAAGTGGATACGAGGCCAGGAGTTGACAAGTAATGTAGGGCCCTGATGGGATGCTCAATCTGCATTTCGTGCTTGTGTGGGGAACAAAAGCTAGAAGCCAGTCAACCCATCGACGGCTTCCTAGACAGGCCATGTTCCTAGATGACAGGGTAGTAGTGTACACACACCCTGGGGAGCCCCTCTAATATTTTGGGCCCAGGGCGGCCGCCCCTCCCACCCACCCCCAGTGATGGGCCTGATGGTCGCAGGATGAAGTATGAAGGAGTATAACATTCACAAATGAAGGAATTGAACTCGAGTATAGGATAGAATTCAACTTGAGGTCCATGACAACTTGGCGTATGTGAGAGAACTTGACACTGTGTTGGATGGGGAGACGACCGTAGGACGCCCATATGTTCCGGGAGAAACCCTGGATATGGGTTACCAGATCAGACCACGGCGGCACCTTTGGCGTCATTCTCCCTCTCGGGCATCATTTTGGAACATAGTATGATACCTATAGGGTTCTGGTGCCGGAGTAGTGTTCATCTACCGTGTCGATGATGGTGGGTCTCGGCAGCGTGGTGCGGCGGGGTCTAGGCAATGGATGTGAATTGATGGACCCATGCATGGCGGGGCACCGTCTGGTTTCACGATGGCGTCAACAACACGTATCAACGAAGACTATGTGGATCTTTACCTTGAAGATTGATTGATGGTTCTATGACGGTGATAGCTTCTGTAGCGTGCACATGAGGTATCCATTAAGAGTCTGGATGAGTGCCCTCTTTTTTCTAGAGAGTGTCTCGGGGTATGCGATGTTCTCAGTTCCTAGTTGGTGCTAGGTTTTCATGTTTTTAGGGCATAAGGCCCGGCCGACATGGTCTTCACCCATTGTCGGGTTTGTAGATGTTGCATGATGGCTTCTTATTTTTTGATGTAAACTCTTTCATCAAACTTGTATTAAATAATTTATTAAAGAAAGTTGTACTCATCTTTTCCATGTAGAGGCCGGGTCTCATCCTTCATTTTGAAAAAAAAAAGTTATGCAATGCAAATTTGGTGTACATTATCAGGTGGTTTGGCGAGTACTAGATCTTAAGAACAACTTGCTCCGTCCCATGATATAAAATGTTTGGCAAGCTAATACAGCTGGTAAAAACATCTTCACTGTGGGACAAAGGAAGTAGTGCTAGTAATGTGTTAACACTTAACAAGGTAACCAAGTTAGCAGGATCACACTCTGTGTCAGCTTGTGCTACTACGCGATTTGTACAGCTAACTTACATCGTGTCACAACTAAAATTCAGCCTCGGTCCTTGTATAAATCATGCAACACACACTAGTCAGGATCACGTACATTGGCCACAATGCAGATGTTTGTTTCGTCCGACCGATCTTTATTACAGGCCACTCACGCACATGCTTGGCTGAATCGCACTGGGCCTCACGTACATGCTGTTTCAGCTGCACAGCTTCGGACTGACCATCAATCATGGTCTGCAACTGAAATTTCCAATACATCTCATTCCCGCTAGATTGTGAATTATGATCATCGGTGCCATTTTTCCACCTTTGCGATTATTCTCCTATCAGCTCAACGTGATACCACAAGAAGGGGAAGATAGTTATTTATACAAGGTTGAGAGCGAAGGCTGTGTTTGGCCCGAACATCATTGGTATTCATTGCACATATTTTTTCTGAACGATAAAGGGTCTCGAAGGATCTGAAAACTGCATTAAAAAGATGGATGGTACAATTTTACACAAATACCCTGAGTGGAACCTGAATATGTACACATAAGACCTTGATTTTTATGAATCACACCCTGAACGATAATCGCGTCGGTCCGCAAAACACGACCGAGTCCTTGAGCTCTGCCGTCATGCCTCTAGATGTGGCCGCTCCTGACGCCACTTGGGACTCCGGAGGCTGCAGATTCTACCGCACCGCTGGTGCTGAAGAAGATCCTCACATAGAGGACAAACGAACTCGATCCATACTCTTGCTCGTGTGCAGCTGGGCCAAGCTTGTGGCTGATGATAGCAGTTGCCGCATATCACCGCTTGTGATTCGCTGTAGAAGGCGCAATTTCCATGGAATTTGAGATCCTCCAACATAGAGCCACCAAGCCCAGACTCGACCTACTTCCTACACCTCCGCGACAGCAAGAAGGAGAAGAGTCCCCAGTTTGACGGCTCCACCTACAACACCAACTCCAAGATGGAGAGGACGAGAGCGCAACACCACCTCGATTCCCCCTCACCTCCACGATCGGCCGGGGATTCAATGCAACACCACACTCCTTGCCACCACGCCCTCCCACTCGTCACCAAGGCCGACCAGGAGATGCACGGCGGCGTCACACAGCCGCATCGGGAGAAGGCTCCTAGAGGGATCTTTATTTTTGAGGTAGCCGAGACCAAGCTCACCCTTTGTCTTCAGCTCAGACCATTGGAGTACCACGAGGAGCAGGCCGACCATCAGCCAACACAAGGTCCTGACCTAGGGATCTCGATACCAGCCTCTGGCATGGCGCCACACCGCGGCAGGACACTACCCAACCCTAAACCTACTAGGAGTACTAGGGAATGTACCTCCGACACCTCCCCTTACCCATCGCCAATTGACAACCCTAGCCGATGGGAATGCAACCGATAACCCTAGACGAGATGGTGGTGGTTTGGCCCGGGAACTGGCAGTAGACTCTAAGGGAAAAGGAAAGAGGAGAGGCGGGGGAAGGGGAAAACGCGGGAAGATTAGTTTTGGTTTATGTGCAATATTAAACGGACTGGTAGTAAACTATGAAAAAAATGAAGCCATCACGAATCACGAACACAACCAATAACAACTCAGGTGGAAAAGAAAGATAGATCATGACAAGCGATTTTTTAATAATATTTTAATCAGTTTTGGATGAATACTTGATTTAGTATCGTGGTCTTTCGGTTGGATTGAGGCCATGGAGGGTAAGGGAGGATTGGAGAGGAGTCTTTTTATTTTGACACGTCATTAAATTGAATCTTTTCTTACCATGTCTTGGTGAGTGATCCGAGCGGCATTATATGAAATAAAAAGAAATAACACTCCAAATCCTTCATCTCATCCTAAACTAAGAGCAAGTCTAATGAAAGTAGCATTGCACTTGGCTACAACAAAACCTTAGATTTTGACCAAAATCTATGCTTCAATGGCAACACCACCTCACTCAGCAAAAATATAGCTTGGTAAATCCTCTCCCTCACCTGACAGTTCGCGAGAGCGAGGAAAGACTAATAATAGTTTAAATAAAAAGGAAACCTATTCAAATTATTAAGAGTCCATGTATCACATGTTTGTCCCTCATTACTGGGCATGGGAAATCTGTTCCAAAAACCCGACGCCAAGCCATGTTATAGCCTCGGTTTTGTGTAGCAAGCCTGGCCTAGAAGCCCCAAAAATCATGAAATTAGTGAATTTTCACATTATGGAAACTAGGTGTATTTTGTACTTTTATATCTAAAAAGATCAAATTAATATTTTTAGTGCAAAATAGGAGGCCCGGGCGAGCGAGGTATGTACCCCTCACGTCCCAATAATCTGCCCATTGCCACCGAAATGAGGCTCATGCCGACTAGCCGCAACCCAATACAACAATGGAGGAGTTGAATGTTTTAAAATGCAAGTTTGATGTAAATTATCACGTGATGTGGTGATCACTAGATCTTAAGAACCGGTAGGTATTTCACGCCAAGGCAACCAAGTGATCTATTTCGAAAAAAAGGTAACAAAGTTATCCATATCACTCAGCTTGTGCTATTATGCGTTGGCGTAATCAACCTACATGGTATCACAACTAACACTTGTTCCTTGAATAAATCATGCAAAGACTTTAACGATTATTGCATCACATGATGAGCGGCACAATGCAGATGTTTCAATTCCATCGAACTTTACAGGCGGTGATACATGTTGGCTCAATTGCACCGACTTAACACACAAGTAGGCGAGATGAAGCCGCACCATATTCTTTTGGTTCAAGATCCACCGCTCAACCTGGGACTTGTCCCCAAGCCTGATGTACAACTAGATCTTAAGAACCAGTAGGTACTTCATGCCAAGGCAACCAAGTTATCTATTTCGAAAAAAAGGTAACAAAGTTATCCAGATCGCTCAGCTTGTGCTACTATGCGTTCGGTAATCAACCTTCATGGTATCATAACTAACACTTGTTCCTTGAATAAATCTTGCAAGACTTTAAGGATTATTGCATCACACGGGCGGCGCAATGCTGATGTGTCAATTCCATCGAACTTTACAGGATGAGATTCATGCTTGGCTCAATTGCACCGACTTAACACACGTGCAAGCGAGATGAAGCCGCAACATATTCTTTTGGTTCAAGATCCACCGCTCAACCAGGTACTTGTCCCCAAGCCTATTCTACAACTCAACTTTCTAATACATCTCATTCCCGCTAGATCATCCCAAGCCTAATCTTGTCTGGTGCCATTTTCTCACCGAGCTTGTTTCTTGTTGCTCTCCTCCCACGCTTTGGAATTTTTCTCCTAGCAAATAAAGGTGATACGATCACAAGGGGAAGCTAGTTATTTATAGAAGGTTGATGACCGAAGGTTGTGTGTAGCGCGGTGTTGACTGTTGTGAATGTTCAGTTCTACCCATAGTGTTGACTGTTGACTGTTGTGAATGTTCAGTTCACTGTTGACTGTTGTGAATGTTCAGTTCTACCCCTAGTGTTGCATTCATCGGCATTTGAGACATTTGTCGTATTCATTGCATGTCCACATATGAGCAACACTAAAACTAATTCCGGCGCAGTGAACCTTCACAAAAAGGCACCATGAACTCAACCAACAACCAAAAATTTGTGTCAGGCTGATTTCCATCTCGGGTGGCAAAAGAAAGACAAATAATGACAACAACAAACTCTTTGACCGTATTTTAAGTTTTTTGGGTTAAATAGCTGCATCAGTATTTTGGCCTTCCTGTTTGCCTCAGTTTCCTCGCATCCGCCAACCTCTAAGTATGTCGCGACTTCACTGGTGCTGCCATGCGGGTAGGTACACATGCTACATATGCATATGCTTTATGTTTCTCTTTTACGAATATTCCGTCCCCCTTCAGGCACCTATGATTTCTAGGTGTTTCATCGATCATGGAATCTAGCTCACAAAGTCCTGAACTACGCGCACCTGCAATGCTTAGCTCAATTGGACAAACCTAACACACATTGGACAGAGGTGGAGTCACAACACGTTCATTTTGTTCTAGATTCACTCCTCCCCTCTGGACTTATGCTCAAGATTGGTCTACAACTCAAATTTTTAATGCATCCCATGTTACAATTGCGACAAGAAGATAATGAAGAACGAAAACGAAAAACACAGCAAGGGGACACAGATTTAACGTAGAAAAACCTCTCCAACAAAGAGAGGAAAAAACCACGGGCGCCAGCCAGCGAAACTTCACTATATCGAGGAGTGTTTACAAACGCCGGGGATTTCACAGATGCAACTCATCCTAACCGGCGTCTTACAAGGGGTTTATATATCGGTGGAAACCTAGGTCTTCGACGATCGTTACACTCGGCCCAAGCCTCCGGCGACGGGCCTCGCTCCACTCGTCAGAAGTTGGCCTATACTTTGTAGAATTTGGATCAACATATAACAAACTCCACCTTGAGACAAATTCCTTCTTGTAGCATCAACAACAACCATCTCCCTGAACAAACAAAGCAAATACTTTCGGCGCCAATAGCCACTTGGGCTAATCAGTTAAACCAACTAAGTTCGAGCAGAGCTCAAACTTAGCAACAGGAATAGGTTTAGTCATCATATCAGCAGGATTATCATGAGTGCTGACCTTGCATACCTTTAATTTACCTTGAGCAACAATGTCTCTAACAAAATGGTACTTGACATCAATGTGCTTAGTTCTCTCATGGAACATCTGATCTTTTGTAAGGTATATGACACTTTGATTGTCACAAAACAAAGTAATGCAAGAATCATCTCCACAAAGCTCAGCAAACATACCTTTCAACCAAACAGATTCTTTGCAAGCTTCAGCAATAGCCATGTATTCAGCTTCAGTAGTAGATTGTGCAACAACATCCTGCAATGTAGCCTTCCAGCTAACAGCACAACCACCAACATTAAACACATAACCTGTGAGGGATCTTCTCTTATCCAAATCGGCAGCAAAATCTGAATCCACATAGCCAACGAGTCCCTCACCGGTCCTGCCAAACTTCAAACAAGCATTGGAAGTGCCAAGAAGGTACCTGAAAACCCACTGAACAGCCTTCCAATGTTCTTTACCAGTATTAGCCATGTATCTACTTATCAAACTCATAGCATATGATAAATCAGGACGAGAACAAACCATGACATACATCAAAGAACCAACAGCACTAGAATATGGCACCTTTGACATGTACTCAAACATCAGTAGTAGGACATTGAAAAACTGACAATTTAAAATGAGGATCAATAGGAGTACTAACTGAGTTGGCACCATCCATATTAAAACGATGAAGAACTTTCTTAATGTAACTTTGCTGACTAAGAAATAACAAACCAGATTTTCTATCTCGGGTAATCTCCATACCTAAGATCTTCTTAGCAGCACCAAGATCCTTCATCTCAAACTCACTACTTAGGTGTGCCTTCAAATTAGTGATTTCTTTCATGCCCTTGGCAGCAATTAACATATCATCAACATATAGCAGTAAGTATATAGGTGACCCATCAACAAACTTGATATAAACACAACTATCATATTTAGACCTCTCAAAACCATGTGAGATCATAAATGAATCAAACCTTTTATACCACTGTCTTGGAGATTGCTTTAAGCCATAAAGAGACTTCTTTAATTTGCACACAAAATCCTCTTTACCAGGCACTATGAACCCTTCTGGTTGGTCCATGTATATTTCCTCATCAAGCTCTCCATGCAGAAAAGCAGTCTTGACATCTAACTGCTCAAGCTCAAGATCACGCATAGCCATAATAATAAAGAAAGTACGAATGGAACTATGTTTCACAACTGGAGAGAACACATCATTGTAATAAATACCTGGAATCTGGCTGAACCCTTTTGCTACTAACCTTGCCTTGTACCTTGAAGGCTCTTTGGGAGATAGACCTTCCTTTTTCTTGAAGATCCACTTGCAGCGGACCGCCTTCTTTTGTTTAGGCAAGCGCACAACATCCCATGTGCCATTTTTCTCAAGCGATTGCATCTCTTCTTGCATAGCAGAAACCCACTTCTCGCGGTCAATGGATGCAATGGCTTCATTATATGTAGCAGGTTCAGAATCGTTCTCCACCTGTTCAACACAACTCAAAGCATAATGTACAAGATTACACTCTTCAATTAAACGAGGACGAGGACCACCGTTACGCCTCGGTATATCAGCAGCAATGGACTCATGTGGCTGCTGCAAAACAGTAGGTGAGTGCTGAATAACAATAACATCAATGTTTTCCTCATGTGTATCTTCAACGATAGCATCATTATCAACAGTTTTCTGCAGGTTCTCCACCTGCACATTAACTCTCTCCTCTCCAACAGCAACAGGAGAGGTATCTGATGGCAAGCTATCATGATACATAACGGACTCATTGAAAACAACGTTTCTACTTAGCAAAATCTTTTTAGTTTCAGGATTCCATAGTTTATATGCTTTAACTCCTGAACCATAACCAAGGAATATGCACTTAACAGCCCTAGGCTCTAACTTTCCATTATCAACATGAGCATATGCAGTGCAGCCAAAAACTCTCAACTGTGAATAATCAGCAGGCGAACCTGACCATACCTCAATGAGAGTTTTCTTCTCAAGTGGAATAGAAGGTGACCTGTTGATGAGGTAACACACTGTGTTGGCTGCTTCAGCCCAGAAACGCCTATGCATACCTACATTAGACAACATACAACGATCCCTCGAGATGATGGTTCTGTTCATGCGCTCTGCCACGCCATTCTGCTGAGGAGTATATGGGATGGTGTGATGCCTGATCATGCCATCGTTACTGCAAAACTCCTCAAACTCATTAGAACAGAATTCCATACCATTGTCAGTACGTAGTACCTTTACCTTCTTCTCAGTCTGTTTTTCAACCATAACTTTCCACTTCTTAAAAGCATCAAAAACATCAGATTTATGCTTCAGAAAATAAGGCCACACTTTTCTTGAGTAATCATCAATAATAGTAAGCATATAATTAACACCACCAATAGAAGTCTTACGGGACGGACCCCATACATCAGCATGCACATAATCTAATATGCCTTTGATGGTATGAATGGAAGCATTGAATTTAACTCTTTTATGCTTACCAAAGATGCAGTGCTCACAGAACTCAAACTTACTCAAGTTGCAACCATCAATCAACTCTCTCTTGACCAACTCTGCCATGCCTTGTTCGCTCATATGCCCAAGACGCATATGTCATAGATATGTTTTACCACAATCATCAGAATCATTAGAAGTAACAGCAGCAGCAATACCAGACAAAGTGCTACCTCTAAGAACATATAATTTAGCAGAATTCATATCACCTATCATGTGAATAAGAGAACATTTTGATACCTTCAGAACTCGATGCCCACCGGCATACTTGTATCCATCAACGCCCATGGTACTCAGGGAGATCAAATTTCTGGCCATGCTTGATATGTGCTTCACCTCACTCAACGTGCGTGTCACGCCATCATGTGTCCTAATCTTAACAGATCCAACACCAACGATATGACATGGGTTGTCATTCCCCACGCGCACAAAATCTCCAGTCTGCACAGACTCATATGAACTGAACCAATCTTTGTTACAGCAAATATGAAACGAACATGCAGTATCAAGTATCCATTCATCATCACGAGAAGCACAAACAGCAAAGACAGCTAAGCATTCACCATCAGAACTATCCGAAACAACAGCAGCCTTACCAGAACCTTCAGACCTATCTTTCGGTTGGTAAGTTCCGTTTCTTTTCTCCTTATTCTGCAACTTCCAACAATCATCAATAACATGATTAGATTTCTTACAATACCTGCAGAATTTATCCTTTCCCTTGGACTTTGAACGACTTCTACCATCCTTGCTCTTATCTCTGTTGCCATAGTTGTTGTATCTCTGCTCGGTCCTGCCACAAACCTACAGAGCCTCAGCCTTGGATGACGTCCCATCTGACCCTACCATAGTTTTCATCTTTTACCTCTGTTTGAGGGTGTCATATACTTCGGCAAGGGTTAGTTCATCACGGCTCGACAATATTGTATCACGAAAATGTGTGTAGGAACTAGGCAATGAGCATAAGAGTAGAAGAACTAAATCCTCATCATTATATTTTACCTCGATAGACTGCAAGTCTGAAGCAATCTCTTTAAAAACAGATATGTGATTCATTACCGATCCACCTTCTTGCAGCCTGTGCGAGAACAACTTCATCTTCACGTTCATCTTACTGGTTAGATCCTTTGACACACAGATCGTTTCCAGTTTTTCCCATAGGGCAGCAGCAGATTTCATCTCCAGTACTTCCTGCAAAATATTATTGGACAGATGAAGTTGAATCAAAGACAAAGCCTTACGGTCCTTTCGTTTCTCTTCGGCGGACAAGGTCTTAGCATCCTTTTTACCGAATCCATCCAGCGCTTCATCCAGATCAGAAGTTTGGGCGAGAATCGCCCGCATCTTCACCTGCCACAAGGATAATTTTGTGGTGTAGTCCAGCTGTGGTAGATCGAACTTCAATGACGACATGTCGCAAACCCTAGATTAGAACCTGGGGCTCTGATACCACTTGTTACAATTGCGACAAGAAGATAACGAAGAACGAAAACAAAAAACACAGCAAGGGGACACAGATTTAACGTGGAAAAACCTCTCCAATAAAGAGAGGAAAAAACCACGGGCGCCAGCCAGCGAAACTTCACTATATCGAGGAGTGTTTACAAACGCCGGGGATTTCACAGATGCAACTCATCCCAACCGGCGGCTTACAAGGGGTTTATATATCGGTGAAAACCTAGGTCTTCGACGATCCGTATCGTTACACTCGGCCCAAGCCTCCGGCGACGGGCCTCGCTCCACTCGTCAGAAGTTGGCCTATACTTTGTAGAATTTGGATCAACATATAACATCCCATTCCTGTTAGACCGTGCTACATAAACGGCAGTGTCATTTTTAACCTCATTGTTTCTCTGGTCCCACACTTTGCCGTTTTTCTCCTAGTAATTGAACGTGATTCTACCACTAGGGGAAGCTAGTTATTTATAGAAGGTTGAAGACCAATCGAAAGTTGTCTATGGCCCCAACATCATTATTACATAAAACCTCACACGACGGCAAAGTTTAATTTTACAGAAAGTGTGTTGCATCTATTGACCATTCTTACATTTTCTATGCATTGTACATCTACATATGAGAAATAGTAAAATGGATACTGGTAGTAAACCTTGACAAACAGTCAGCACTAATAACTCAACCAACAACCAAAAAACTAGTTGCATAAGAAGGAAAAATCGTGACAACAAAACCCTTTGATATATTTTTTATTTTTTTGGTCGGAGCAGGTGCCCGCCGCCACGCGCTAGAGGATGGGGCGGCGGTGTTAGGAGGAAAAGGGAGAGCTAGGAGGGGAAGAGGGATGTGGGGGGGGGGGGGGGGGAGTGAGCGCCAACGAGGGAGGTGGGGGAACGTGTGTCGGCGAGCTCCATCGGCCGTGGCGGCGCATGGATTTTGTTAGACCAGGGACATGTCGGGGTCGGGGGCTGGTCAGTGCAGGGAGCGAGAAGAGAGTAAACATAGAGGAGGGAGTGCTCGCGTGGGAAGATGGGGAAGAGTTCGCCGGTGAGCTCCATCGGCGGCAATGACACTGGATTTTTTTGGGGCCAGGGACATGTCGCGAGATGGGGAATTGGGGATGGACAGGGATATGAAGGATCCATGGAGGGGACGATGTTTTTTTGCAAAAAAAACTTCCTCATAATTCTTTACCTATATGTTAATTTTGCTGAGAGTGGGTCCCCAACTTGCCACGCCATCAAATACATCTCTACGACGCGAGTGGTGACTGTAAGTGACGCCCGACACTTCTTCAATGACCGTAAACTCGTATTCCTATCATACAATGATTATATTGATTTTGCGGGACAAGTTCAATGACTAACGATGGATTGAACTCTTAAAATAAATCCTGCTCAATGAAAAAGTATTTTCAAGCATGGATATCTTGATATATATGTTCCGTAATTTACCTTTCACTCCTGTTACCGAAGAAAATATCATCCCCTCAACATACGATATTTGCACGGGGAGAAAGAGTACAAATTTGAAAAGCCTGAAAACAAATTTACAATGAATACCCCCGATGCCCCCACCATCGTTGTGCCCGGAACAATCTACGGTTTTACCCCGCGGTTCTGTCAGCGTGCTCATCATCTCTTCTGAATGCTCCACACCATCTGTCGTTTGGACTCCCGATCCGACCTTGCACAGGCTGGGCTTCCTTAGGTGGCATCAGGGCCAGTAGGCCGTAGCAGAGTTGGATGAGGTACGCCTCTAGCTGACATGCTTTGCTTATTTGTTTTGATAGGGGTAGAAACAACTCTCTCTGCCTCGAGATCGTAGGATACTTCATACATATCGATGATTGAGGCCATGGAGGGTAAGTGAGGATTGGAGATGATTGTTTTTATTTGACACGTCACTAAATTGAATCTTTTCTTACCATGTCTTGCTGAGTGATCCAAGCGACATTATATGAAATAAAAAAGAAATAACACTCCAAATCCTTCACTCAGCCTAAACTAAGAGCAAGTCTAATGAAAGTGGCATTGCACTTGGCAACAAAAAAAACGTAGATTTTGACCAATATTTATGCTTAAATGGCAACGCCACCTCACTCAGCAAAAATATAGCTTGGCAAATCCTCTCCCTCTCCTCACAGTTTGCGAGAGCGAGGAAAGACTCGACATCCCCAACGGCTGCCTCCTAAATCCCACCTACGCCCACTCATAGGGTTTCTTCCGCAACACATATTAGATCGAAAAAAGATACTAAAAAGTTAAGACTAATAATAGTTTAAATGAAACATAGATACTACTGCATTGTAGTACTAATTTTGTAGTAAGATAATGGTAAAATACATATTGGTAGAATTTGAAAAATGAGATTTCAAGAGTCTGACGGAGCACAATAAGAAATAGTGAGGGAATATTGTATACAGAGGAACATGCCAACTAGGCATTATAGAGAGTGAAAAAAAGAGACCATCGAATTTGCTGCAACATTCTCAAAGTTGATACAATCCAATTCTGGAATCACTAATTCCTTCAGAAAACACTCCGAACAAATTGAAAGCTTGTTCGGATACAACCTAATCAAAAGAATTACATAGGGATTAAAAAGGAAACCTATTCAAATTATTAAGAGTCCATTTATCGCATGTTTTTCCCTCACTACTCTTGGGCATGAGAAATCCATTCGGAAAACCCAACGCTAGGCCATGTTCTAGCCTCGGTTTTGTGTAGCAAGCCTCCTGGGAGCTCAAAAAAGCCTGAAATTAGTGAATTTTCACATTATGGAAACTAGGTGTATTCTTGTATTTTATATATAAAAATATCAAATTAATATTTTCAATGCAAAATAGGAGGCCGGGGAGATCGAGGTATATACCCCTCACGTCCCAATAATCCGCCCGTCGCCACCGAAATGAGGTTCATGCCGACTAACCGCAACCCAATACAACAATGGAGGAGTTGAATGTTTTAAAATGCAAGTTTGATGTAAATTATCAGGTGATGTGGTGATCACTAGATCTTAAGAACCAGTAGGTATATCATGCCAAGGCAACCAAGTTATCTATTTTGCAAAATAAAGGGTAACCAAGTTATCCAAATCACTCAGCTTGTGCTACTATGCGTTCGGTAATCAACCTTCATGGTATCACAACTAACACTTGTTCCTTGAATAAATCTTGCAATACTTTAAGGATTATTGCATCACATGAGTGGCGCAATGCAGATGTTTCAATTCCATCGAACTTTACAGGCCGGTGAATACATGGCTGGCTCAATTGCACCGACTTAACACACATGCAAGCGAGATGAAGCCGCAACATATTCGTTTGGTTCAAGATCCACCACTTAACCAGGGACTTGTCCCCAAGCGTAGTCTACAACTCAACTTTCTAATACATCTCATTCCCTCTAGATCATGCTACATGGTGTCTGGTGCCATTTTCTGACCGAGCTTGTTTGTTGTTGCTCTCCTCCCACGCTTTGGCATTTTTATCCTAGCAACTAAAGGTGATACTACCACAAGGGGAAGCTAGTTATTTATAGAAGGTTGATAACCAAAGGCTGTGTGCGGCCCCAACATGATTATTTCATGAAACCTCACGTGGTGACTGTTGTGAATGTTCAGTTCTACCCCTCTGTGTTGCATCCGTCGACATTTCAGACATTTGTCGGATTCATTGCAGATACACACATATGAGCAACACATATGTCGCGACTTGACTGGTGCTGCCATGCGGGTAGGTACACATGCTACATATGCATATGCTTTATGTTTCTCTTTTATGAATATTCCGTCCCCCTTCAGGCACCTGTGATTTCTAGGTGTTTCATCCATCATGGAATCTAGCTCACAAAGTCCTGAACTGCGCACACCTGCAATACTTGAGACTTGCTTCGGTCCCCCCTCTCTCCTCCCAAAGGGAAGTTTTGGTGGGTTAGTTGGCGGACGGGTTGTGGGTGGGTTAGTTGGCTGAAGAGTCCACTTACATAGTTGTATATTATACACATACTCTAGTGAAAAAAAGACAGATCGATCAGCTGATATGTGTACCTACGGGACCTGAATTAAAAGACAGATCGATCAGCTGATATGTGTACGTACGGGACCTGAATTAAAAACAGGGAGCGGACTCGGACCTGGTACCAACCGATCAGACCTGATACCAATACGGGACAGATCGAGGGCATTAGGGATATCGCGCTGAGGCTAGCGTACGCGACCAGAGTCGGCGACTCGGACGACAGCGAAACCCATCGACAGCCTGAACCCATCGACCCCCGCTGAAGCAAGCCTCTCACCTCCCTGATCCCTAATTCCCTCGTCATCGTTGTAGATCGAAGTCGATCTCTGCCGCGTCGGAAGAGGCCAGGTTCGATCACGGTTCTAGGATTTTGGAACGACCTCAGATTTGGCAGAGATATGTGTCTTGGCATGGAAAACTATTTTGTGACGTTTGTTTTCGCTCCATTTGAAAAAATGCCTTTTTTTAGTTTAAATCACAGAAAACGATGTTTTTCAATGAAGCATGTACTATAATGTCAATCCAGGTATGAGAAACAACACCACGAGGGGGTAGTAGGCCACACTGTAGGAACACTTGCGCAGCTGGATCATCGCGAAAGACTAGTTAGGTGTGGTTTTGTCTTCGGTTAAAGTTTGGTCAAAATCGACAAAATTTGGCTAAATTTGCACTGCACACGCTAGAAATGATGCTCCTGTATTTTTTTTTAAAATCAAACCTAGGCCTAACTTAGCTTGTCTCAGCTAGAGAGATTAGTGAGATATGATTAGAGAATGCATGGGATATTCAGGTGCATGTATGTGTGTATGCTGCAACTTTATGCCAAAACTGATGTAAGAGATCAAACATCAAAGCTGGTCTCAATAGTCTCTGTCTCATCTTGGTCTTGCTTAGTAATGCGTGGTGATGTAGAATTCCCCTTCTCCACTATTCTCTCTCTATCCTTTCAATTCCTCTTTTCCTTACCAAATCTTACAAAAATAGCTACACGATCTCATGTATATCAGTACATAAATTTAGCTACATATGGATAAAGACGTAAGAACATTTAAAAATCATAAAACAAGTAGAAACTTGTGCATGTCATACATTTCATCACATACAGACCATTACATAGCAACAAGGGCTGTTCTTGCAAAAGAAATGTTCTGAACTACTAAACAAACTGAACTGACAACACACCACAAGGAGGTTAAGATAACTAGTTCTTACGGTGCAACTACATGAACGACAGTACATACAGTTAACATAGATCCAACTGCGAAATTGTCATCTAAGCTAGGCCACGGACAAAAAGCACCACCAACATAGCCCTATGTTCAGCCTTCTTGCGAGCAATTCTGGAATTCTCGGCTCTGGTGGCAATGCAGAAGTGGCAATGCTTAGCTCAATTGGACAAACCTAACACACACATTGGGAAGAGGTGGAGCCGCGAGGTATTCATTTTGTTCTAGATTCACTCCTCCCATCTGGACTTATGTTTAAGATTGGTCTACAACTCAAATTTCTAATGCATCCCATTCCTGTTAGACCGTGCTACATAAACGGCAGTGTCATTTTTAACCTCATTGTTTCTCTGCTCCCGCACTTTGCCATTTTTCTCCTAGTAATTGAACGTGGCCGATGTGGCTTTATTTATAAAGCGGGGCGAAAGCCTAGTTCGAGGAATTGAACGTGATTCTACCACTAGGGAAAGCTAGTTATTTATAGAAGGTTGAAGACCAAGCGAAAGTTGTCTGTGGCCCCAACATCATTATTACATAAAACCTCACATGGCAACTATTGGCAGAGTTTAATTTTACAGAAAGTGTGTTGCATCTGTTGACCATTCTTACATTTTATATGCATTGTACATCTACATATGAGAAATAGTAAAATGGATACCGGTAATGAACCTTGACAAACAGTCAACACAAACTCAACCAACAACCAAAAACTAGTTGCATAAGAAGGAAAAATCATGACAACAAAACCCTATGATATATTTTTTATTTTTTTTGGTCAGAGCAGGTGCCCGCCGCCACACGCTAGAGGATGGGGCGGCGGTGGTAGGAGGAAAAGGGAGAGCTAGGAGGGGAAAAGGGAGGTGGGGAAGCGAGCGGCGACGAGGGAGGTGGGGAACGTGTGTCGGCGAGCTCCAGGGACATGTTGGCATCGGGGACAGGTGAGTGCATGGACCGAGTAAAGAGTAAACATGGAGGAGGGAATGCTCGTGTGGGAAGATGGGGAAGAGCTCGCCGGTGAGCTCCATAGGCGGCAGAGGCACTGGATGTTTTTGCGGCTAGGGACATGTCACAGAGACATGAACAAGGGAGGGGACGATGTTTTTTGCAAAAAAAAGTCCCTCATATATTTGGTTATTCTTTACCTATATGTTAATTTTGTTGAGAGTGGGTCCCCAACTCGCCACGTCATCAAATACATATCTACAACGCGAGTGTTTGACCGCGAGTGACACTTCGACACGTCTTCAATGACCGTAAACTCGTATTTCCACTATACAATAATTGTATTGATTTTGCCGGACAAGTTCAATGATTAACTAACGATGGATTTAAATCTTAAAACAAATCCTGCTCAATAAATGTAACAAAAGTATTTTCAAGCATGTATATCTTGGTACTCCCTCCTTTTAGAAATATAAGACATTTTAGCTTTGTGAATCGAATGTATCTAGACCAGTGGCGAATCTAGGATAAAAATAGAGGGTGGGCTCAAAATAATTGATCATAGAGTTAAAATGAGATAGGGTATTAAACATACATCAAAATTAAACTACATCTTTCCGCCAAAAAAACGACAACGAACAAATACATGTATACAGTTTTTCAGAAATTCACATCCGGAAGCATGAAGAGTGCAACTATAAATTCCAGCTCCATATCTCCATGCGACAGCATTGGCGTACGAATCAACACCTCTAATATTTTTTTTTTGTTGAGAAAAATGAGCAATTAGCAACTGTTTTCTGATTCTTATATGTTCACTTGTGGGCCTTTGGGACATTGGCAACGACATTAATTAAAGGCCCATGACCCTTCTTCCCACGATAGATGGTGTTGTTTCCAGCTGTTGCGGCTGCTTCTCCAAAATCTATGACTTCAATCCATCTAAATCCATGTAATCTGAGTCAAACGAAGCCAGGGTGGTAGATCTAGACGTATTTTAGTGTATAGATTTATAGAGATTCTAAATAAATCTGTACACTAAAAGACGTCTAGATACATTTATTTTACATAGCTAAAATACTAAAACGTCTTATATTTCTAAACGGAGGAAGTATATATATATACATATGTTCCGTAATTTACCTTTCACCTGTTAACGAAGAAAATATCCCGTGAACATACGATATTTTCACAGGGAGAAAGAGTACAATTTTGAAAAGCGTGAAAACAAATTTACAATGAATACCCCCGATGCCCCCACCATCGTTGTGCCCGGAACAATCTACGGTTTTACCCCGTGTTTCTGTCAGCGTGCTCATCATCTCTTCTGAATGCTCCACACCATCTGTCGTTTCGACTCCCGACCTTGCACAGGCTGGGCTTCCTTAGGTGGCATCAGGCAGGGCCAGTAGGCCGTAGCAGAGTTGGATGAGGTACGCCTCTAGCTGACATGCTTTGCTTACTTGTTTTGATAGGGGTAGAAACAACTCTCTCTGCCTCGAGATCGTAGGATACTTCATACATATCGATGTTTTTCCCTCAAACTATGATTCCAAATGCCTCATATTCCTAGCAAATGATCTGTAAGCCACTTTTCGATGCCACTTGGTTTGTCGCTCGCTCACCCTCGGTGATGCCGCCATCTTTCTTCCCTACCAATCAATCCAACTCTTTCACAATGATGATATATCATAGAGAAGAGAGAAACACAATATAAATTATAGACTCTCACAATATGTACATGCACCCACCCCTATAAATACACACATGATATTAAAGACTGAGCCGCTATTTAACCACTAGAGAGGTACAAACTTAATTGTCAGGACAAGGATGTGTGTCGTACCTAGCTAGTGCAGGACGAGCCGATCAATGCTGGAGGGCAAATGAAGGGCAGCTAGCTGTAACATAATAGCACTAGCTTTGAAATCTCGCCTCTTCGAAAAGAAGTGACATAACTGGATCAGCCGCAAAGCAGGCGTTTAGCTCGCTATAAGAAGAATAATCCACATTGCTAATAATACACGATGTCAAATCTCGTATTGAACTTACATTACAACTAGGATGCGAGGGCATCATATCTGGTACATAAAAATGATAAATATTTATTCCCTATCTTGTATATACTTTGTTTTCTCTCATTTACCTCTTTTGTTGTATAATATACGGATATTTCAATATAGGTATAGTGATAAGAAATAATACGTGATATAAGTATAGGGTAAGAAATAACATAAAGCAATGGAACATTTTTATGAGAAATAAAATAAAACTAATTTTCTGAACAACCTATTTTCTAAACCAATGTGTGGGAATCAACTTTACTTTCATCTCTTTTCTTGGAAATTAAGAAATAATTCACAATTCCAAATATACTTATCAATTTATTTATTAGCGTTCTTTCTTTATATGGTAGATCTCCATGGTCATAACTATGATCCCATTTATTTTGTTAGCAAATCAAATGTCCTTTGATGTTGATCATCTATACCCCGTGCAAGAGGAAGTTGCACCCCTGTTCCAAAACAATTGCACAAATTTATTTCCATCCTAATAAGCAATTACAAGTTTAAAATTTAACAGATAAATTTGCATGCACGATTACGTATATAAATGTATATGAAATATCACCGACTACCATTATATCCACTGAAGCAATAATATACCATGTACCCCTACAATAACATAATTTCTTATGTATATGTCTTTGTTCTTTTTTTGTTTTACCATTCTTTTGATGAACATATGTAAATAAGATTTGTTTCCATCTGTATGAATGGCAGAAAATTTGGGTTCGCACCTATAAGGAAAATATTACTACAATTGTATGCATATATTGATATTATATTTTTTAAAAATTCAAAATCCTAATATATTGGAAACTACTCCCCTATATTCTTAGGTAATTCTGTGTTTACTTTAACCTTTCTGGCATTTTTCTCTGTCCCTCATGCACCATATCATACATGTTCATTATGTACCCACTTGGGATCTTGTTGATTACATTATACTCTAATAATCTAGAATATCGATATCCTATGTCTAGAGTCGTCCAACATGTCCAACAGTTTGATCTACACCGTTTCTTTCACTGTTAGTGTCCAATTAGGTGGTCGAATGCACGTGTAGACTTAATGAAGGTTCAATTCGTATGATGCACTGGCGGAGCTTGCAGTCGGGGGGGGGGGACTGAAAAGATGGATGTTTGGGACGGGGAGGGGGGGGGGGAATTACTCTATTTATTCACATCTAAGTCCCTACTAAAACAATTCTTCACCAAATATTCAAAGTCTGTGGTGTGTGTGTGTGTGTGGGGGGGGGGGGGGGGGCGGAGGACGATGGCGCCCCTGACATACACATAGCTCCGCTACTGGTATGATGGTTTCAAAATTTCAACCATTTTCTATTATAAGACTAAAATATATGGCTATGAGGTTGCACTATTTCGATCTCTGTCGAGTTCTTTCACCTGTAATAGCAAAATGACTGGATGCACAAAGTATTTGATATGCATTTATAGTCTAATCAGTAAGTAATACATGTGTCTTTCGATTATTTTCTATGCTCTAGGCATTGCTATAGAAATATATAAGTTGATACTACTTTAGCTAAATTCACAACATGTATTGTGATATAGAAATATATAAATTGATACTACTTTAGCTGTATTCACAACATGTATTGTGCAGTATGTGTTTTACCTGCTATATGTCCTAGCATGTTTGCTATTTGAATTTATTTCTTCACACAAACATAATTTATAATGATGACCATGTCTGTATCGAACACATGTTGATTCTGGCTCAGCTATACTTTTGCCAAGGTATATCGTCGAGATCAACCACAAAAACTTATCCTTGACGCACGTACTAAGCTATCTGATGTTATGAGCTGACTGATCTAGCTAATGCAACTCGTCGATTATATAAAATCTAGCTACATAGCTGCCAAGATGGAATTGGTCGATAATTTTGGTGGCAGCAATATAATCTCCATATTTTCTATTTGAGGTATTTTCTTTATGTAGTTTGGATAAGGACCTAGACACATAATTCGGGACCTAGATTCAAGTTTACAGGTTTAATTTTGGATTCTAATTTAGTATAGATTATGATCGAGTTATTCTTATAACAAAAAAACACGTGTATGTCAGATAATTAAGCTGATGGAAAAGTTTCATCGCACTGCAAAAGATTGAACCTGGGAGAAGTTTTTTAAAAAATCTGATCCTATCGATCCAGAATGACCTGCATGCAACAAAGATCATCTTTGTTTGATTTAATGCTAACAGAGATTCAAGTAGGCTTCGACCACAATCACAACTTGCTCGTAGATTTTGGTCTTATTTGAATAATTGCAGTTGTATCCCACTTCATCAACTCTGCTGCAAAACATTTAAACCGGAATTTTGTATAGATGCCTAACCTGACCGAAGTTTCCCCAAAAAAGAATTAGAGGACCTGATCAAAATATTATACTCTGTCTGACCAGATTTAACTGTCGCATTTTTGCCTAAACCAGCACAAATAAATCAGATTGGAGGTTATTCCGTTATTTTTGTATTAGTTGCATATATACATACATAGATTTTTTTATACTTTATAATGTACTAAACATTATGTAATTTTCTATATAAGATTAATCAAAATAATGGCTTCCAAATTCATTATCGAATAGGAGGCAAATCGAAGCAGCTAGATCATATCAGCAGACATTTGTTGCTTGATGACTGTCACCTAGATCAAATAATGAGCAGATATTGATTGATGACGTCATGCATGATGCCATCCTTAGGATTGCATGTCGTACGGCCTGAAGACTCCTCTTGGAACAGAACGGTTGATCTCGCGCGGTAAATTTCCCTTTTCTATCTACGTTTCAAGTTCATATATGTCACTAGTGGAAACGAGGCCTTTTGTTGATCCTGTAAAAGGGCTCTACGAACCGGTGTTAAAGGGGGGACCGTACCAGCGTGGCCCGTGCGGCAAAAAGGAGCCCCCATTTAACACCGGTTCGTGGCACGAACCGGTGTTAAAGGACCCTGCACCAGTGGCCCGCGCAGGCCCCCCTTTAACACCGGTTCGTGGCTTGAGCCGGTGTTAAAGGAGGGGGGGGGGCTATATAAGACACCGCAACCCACACCCCACTCTTCCATTTTTTCACTATCTCATTTTGGAGCCTAGCAAGAGGGTGTGAAGAGTGCTAGTTTGTGTTTTTTTCATATGCACAAGAGGTGTTCGGTGAAATGCCCGAGAGCTCAAAATAAGTTTTCTCATTGCTCTTTCCTTCTCGGTCGAGGTCGCCAACTATCCTTTCATGTGTCATTGATGTACTATATATATAAATGGTCATCTCCCTATTAATTTTTGATATATACTATATATTAATGCAGATGAACCGGCAATGGATGTACGGTGACCGCCGCACTTCCGAGTACATTTCGGGCCTCCAAAATTTCATCGTTGTGGCTAATACAAACCATGGTCACAATGGTTTTATGTGCTGTCCGTGTGTTCACTGTCAGAACAAGAAAGACTACTCAAATACCAGAACCATTCACGCCCACCTGCTTCGATCCGGTTTCATGTCCAGCTATAATTGTTAGACCAAGCACGGAGAAAAAGGGGTTGTGATGGAAGACAACGAAGAAGAAGAGGATGATGACAACTATCATAATATGTATCCTGAATATGATGATACTGCAACGGGGGTAGATAATGAAGATCAAGAGGCAGCAGATGGGCCCGCTGATGACGATCTTGGTCGGGCCATTACTGATGTAAAGGAAGAATATGAAACTGAAAAGGAGAAGGAGAAGCTGGAGCAGATGTTAAACGATCACAAAACATTGTTGTATCCAACTTGCGAAGATGGCCACAAAAAGCTAGGTACCACACTGGATTTGCTGCAATGGAAGGCAGAGAACGGTGTGACTGACAGCGCATTTTCAAAGTTGTTGGTAAAAATGAAGAATCTTCTTCCAAGAAATAATGAGTTGCCCGACAGTACATACCAAGCAAAGAAGGTTGTCTGCCCTCTAGGATTAGACGTGCAGAAAATACATGCCTGCATTAATGACTGCATCCTCTACCGCGGTGAGAAGTACGAGAATTTGGATGCATGCCTGGTATGCACTGCACTGCGGTATAAGATCAGACAAGATGATCCTGGCGATGTTGAGGGCGAGGCCCCTAGGAATAAGGTTTCTGCCAAGATTATGTGGTATGCTCCTATAATACCACGGTTAAAACGTCTCTTCAGAAATAAAGAGCATGCCAAGTTGTTGCGATGGCACATGGAAGACCGTAAGAAAGACGCGATGTTGAGACACCCCGTTGATGGGTCACAGTGGAGAAAACTCGAGCGAGAGTACCCGGAATTTGCACGTGACGCAAGGAACTTAAGGTTTGGTCTAAGTACAGATGGCATGAATCCTTTTGGTGAGCAGAGCTGCAGTCACAGCACCTGGCCTGTGACTCTATGTATCTATAACCTTCCTCCTTGGTTGTGTATGAAGAGGAAGTTCATTATGATGCCAGTGCTCATCCAAGGCCCGAGGCAACCCGGCAACGACATTGATGTGTACCTAAGGCCATTAGTTGAAGAACTTTTACAGCTGTGGGCCAAACCAGGTGTACGTATGTGGGATGAGCACAAAGGGGAGCCATTTGACCTACGAGCATTGCTTTTCGTAACCATCAATGATTGACCTGCTCTTAGTAACATTTCAGGGCAGACAAACAAGGGATACAATGCATGCACACACTGTTTAGATGAGACTGAAAGTGTATATTTGGATAAATGTAAGAAGGTTGTGTACCTAGGGTATCGCCGATTTCTTCCGAACCTGCATCCAGTAAGAAAGAAAGGCAAGCATTTCAAACGTCTGGCAGAACCCCGGAGGAAGCCTGTCCTCCGTACCGGTGAGGAGGTATTTGGTATGGTCACAGACCTAGAAGTAATCTTTGGAAAAGGTCCTGGCAGTCTATCTGTTCCGAATGAAGATGCCGGACACGCGCCCATGTGGAAGAAGCAATCTATATTTTGGGACCTACCCTATTGGAAAGTCTTAGAGGTCTGCTCTTCAATCGACGTGATGCACGTGATGAAGAATGTTTGCGTGAACCTGCTAGGCTTCCTAGGAGTGTATGGGAAGACAAAAGATACACCGGAAGCACGGCAGGACCAGCAACGTCTGAAAGACCCTGAAGAGCCTATGCATCCTGAGAACGCGAAGGGTAAACGATGCCACTTAACTCCTGCCAGCTACGCTCTTACCAAATCAGAGGAGGAAATATTTTTTGAATGTCTGAGCAGTATCAAGGTCCCGTCTGGCTTCTCGTCGAATATAAAAGGAATAATAAATATGGCAGAGAAAAAATTCCAAAACCTGAAGTCTCATGACTGCCACGTGATTATGACACAATTGCTTCCGATAGCATTGAGGGGGCTTCTACCTGAAAATGTTTGAGTACCCATTGTGAAGCTATGTGCATTCCTCAATGCAATATCTCAGAAGGTAATCGATCCAGAAAGCCTAACAGGGTTACAGACAGATGTGGCCCAATGTCTTGTCAGCTTTGAGTTGGTGTTCCCACCATCCTTCTTCAATATTATAACGCATCTTCTGGTTCACCTACTAGAAGAGATTGCCATTCTCGGTCCTGTATTTCTACACAATATGTTCCCCTTTGAGAGGTACATGGGAGTCTTAAAGAAATATGTTCATAACCGTGCTAGGCCAGAAGGAAGCATCTCCAAGGGCTATGTAACAGAGGAGGTCATTAAGTTCTGTGTTGATTTTATTCCTGACCTTAAGGCGATTGGTGTTCCAGAATCACGACATGAGGGGAGACTGCATGGAAAAGACACCCTAGGATGTAAATCAATGATATGTAGGGACGGGCATTCTCTCAATCAAGCACACTACACGGTTTTACAAAGATCTATCTTGGTTGCCCCGTATATCAATGAACACAAGAATTTAATACGCCTCAAACACCCGGGACAGTCTGATGAATGGATTATAAGTGAACACATGGCGAGTTTTGGCGGCTGGCTGCAAAGACTTTTCACGAATAACACCACTGTTGGGGATCAGCTGTACTTGTTGGCCAGGACACCATCTTCGATTGTATGTACTTTCCAAGGGTACGGGATAAATGGGAATACATTTTACACGATAGGCCAAGATAAAAAGAGCACCAACCAAAATAGTGGTGTCCGCTTCGATGCAGCAGAAGACAATGGGCAAAATACCACGTATTATGGGTTCATAGAGGAGATATGGGAACTGGACTATGGACCTAATTTTAAGGTCCCCTTGTTTCGATGCAAATGGGTCAAGCTAACAGGAGGAGGGGTTGAGGTAGACAAGAAGTACGGAATGACAACGGTGGATCTCAACAATCTTATGAAGGTAGACAAGAACTTAGACGAACCATTCGTCCTAGCCAATGATGTGGCTCAGGTTTTCTATGTGAAGGACATGTCCTCCAGACCAAAAAAAAAAGAAAAAATATGCAAACGAATACATCATATGATGAGCCAAAGCGTCACATAGTTCTTTCAGGGAAAAGAAACATCGTGGGAATCGAGGACAAGACAGACATGTCAGAAGATTATAATAAGTTTGATGAAATTCCACCCTTCACAGTGAAAACTGACCCAAGCATTCTGTTAAGTAAAGAAGATGCTCCATGGTTACGTCTGAAGCGATCATAAGGAAGGACATATGCCAAGAAGTTCATGCTCATATTATGTAACTCTAGTTCATGTCTTTCGCGGTTTGTGGCTTGACCGAAGGATATCTGTCGCGGTTTGTGGATTGACCGGGACTATATATAGGGGGATCGGTTTTGTAGTCTCAGTTTTTAATATTAATAAATGTCTTGAGTGTTAGTCTTGTTTTGTGGCTGGACCGGGACTATGAGAATAAGTTGTCCCTATTAGTACTTACTATTAAGATATGATCTCCAAACGCGCGCGGTCACATATTAGGGAGTGCCTCTATGACCAGTTTCTTGGAGATGCCGGAGGACCGGGCTCCGTCGGCATCTCCCTAAAACTGGCCGTAGTGGTGTCCCTGCTCTCGAAAACCATCTTGCAGCTTGTAACTTCTCTAACTAGATCAATACACCTAGGAGCTAACTAATTTCACATATTAGGGAGTGCCTCTATGACCAGTTTCTTGGAGATGCCGGAGGACTGGGCTCCGTCGGCATCTCCCTGAAACTGGCCGTAGTGGTGTCCCTGCTCTCGAAAACCATCTTGCAGCTTGTAAATTCTCTAACTAGATCAATACACCTGGGAGCTAACTAATTTCACATATTAGGGAGTGCCTCTATGACCAGTTTCTCGGAGATGCCGGAGGACTGGGCTCCGTCGACATCTCCCTGAAACTGGCCGTAGTGGTGTCCCTGCTCTCGAAAACCATCTTGGAGATGCCTCAAACTGGCTGGAGGACTGGACTTACAAGGATGCCTATTTATAGTACAAGCAGCTCGGCATAGTGCCGACACTTACGAAATAATTGGAGTATAGACCCCCTGCGCGCGCCCCTTGGTCTGCTGAAAAAATTGGAGTATACGTCCCGGTTGGTGCCTCCAACCGGGACGTATGACCCTTTAGTCTCGGTTGTTGGCATCAACCGGGACGTATTCTCCCTCCCCTTTATACATGACGCCCCTTCTCCTTCTCCTTCTTCCCCGTTCCTCATGAACCGCAACAGATCATTGCCGCTGCCGCGAGGACAAGCGCTCGGACGCTGTCAGGCTGCCCAACCACTGCCCCGCTATCGGCCTCCACGCGCTGCCCCGCCGTCGGACTCCACGCGCTGCCCCGCTGTCGCGTCTCCACGTGCTCCTCGCCGGCGCTCCAAGCCTCGCCGACTCTGGCCACCGCCTCCACCGCTGATTCCGGCCACCCCGAACCCCTCCGTCAAGTTTTTCGAGCTCCTGGTGAGTTTCTGAAGCTCAAGGAGAGCTCTGTTTGCCTGCTTGCTTGCTGTAGCCGCCGCACGTCGTGTCCGAGCAAGCTCCGCCGCTCGCCGCCATCGTCACCACTGTTCCGATGACCACAAGCGGGCGGCGCCACCACCACTAGGTCCGCCTCGATCTCCTCTTTCCAACTAGCCTACCTACTAGCCCGCACGTGCAGCGAATCGACGGATTCGAGCCCAACCCGAGGATCCCCATTGCTGATGTCATGCTGACATCAGCATGAGGCAATATATCCTCTTTTCTTTTTATTAAAATCATTCCTGTAATTCTTTTTTGGAAATAATTATAATAACCCATGGGGCCCAGACATCAGTGACTCGTGAGTAGCCCCAGATCGAGTGAGAAATGTTTCCCAGCCTATGGTGACGTCAGCCTGAGGTCATAAATGTTTTAAAATTGATTAAATAAATTTTAGAAAATGATTTAATATTGTAAAATCAATAACTTATTATTTATAAGTCAGAAAAATATGTATAATATACCAAAATGTTCAGAAAAATAAAACCTACCTCTTTAAGCTATAATCATGCATTGTTAAGCAACTTAAATGACAAGTTTGATTAGAAGAACATAGTAACCCCTCACAGGTGATTCCGGAGTTTCTCCGAGTTAGGGTTTGCGCCCCTCGGAACCCCGTTTAATTTGCCGAGCATGCTTTAGGGTTACTTTTCAATACAATTTAACTTGTCATATCATCATGCTTGCTTGATCATTGCATCGATGCCATGTGTTGATTGTTCCCCTCTCTTTCTGGCGTTCGGTTCTTCGCGGTAGAATACGAGATCGAGATCAAAGACCGAGGTCAACACCATCGAAGATCGAAGATTTCTTGATAGCCATCGTATTGTAGATGCTTAGCCATGATATTAGTTTTCATAGACCCCAGTTGAATCGATGTTGCACCTACGGTTAGACGGTGTGTCCTCGCCAGGGCATCCCGAACCCGAGGGTTGATTGATTGCCGCCTTTATTTTCGGTATTGGTTCTTCGCTTTATACACGACGCCTTGTGTAATAGATGACTTGGTTCCTCTTTTTGCCGGAATAGATGACTTGTTTGAGGTTGAAGGTGTGCCTTCCGCAAGGGAGAAGGCGATGCCTTGTGTAATCGAGAAGACGACCGCTCTGGCGAGGTGCATGTAATATAATTAATTCATTAATTAATCATCTGCTATCTATATAGAAATAGTAACGACGATCTTTCTTCTTTCAGCCCTCCAGATCGAACAAATCTACTGAAAAGAGCGGACGAGGCCCAACCAAAAAGTTGGAAGACCATGAGAGGTTCATGATCGAAGATATCGCTGAAGACGGCAAACCGACGACTCCCGAAGTTGTCGCAATCAAATTTGTGGCACAATGCGGAGTAATCGTTAGGGACTTAATCCCGATCACCATTCAAAATTGGAATAGGCCTGCTGATGCTAAAGAAGAGGGAACATGTTTGTTTGTCCCTAACAAGGCCAAAGATTTACTATGGAAGAGGCTTATGGTTAATTTCAAACTACCGAAGATAGAGATGGATCCAAATGCGGAGGATCCAGTTGAGGACGCCTTAGAACATGGGAGAGCCATGGAGGCTAAGGTCAGGGAGTGGGCTATGAAGAAGATGGCCCAGTGTTTCACCAACTGGAAGAAAAGATTGCACCTTGACTATGTCGTGAAAGAGAAGACTCCGGATTTCAAGAAGACTCAGTTTGAGAAGATAAAACCATTCTGGGCTGAGTTTGTAAATTACAAGACATCAGAAAAAGCTAAGAAAATGTCTGCAACGAATAAGCTGAATGCTGCTAACAAGAAGTATCACCATACTATGTGGCAAGGTGGCTACAGGGCTGGCATTCCTAAGTGGGAGAAACTTGAGAATGAACTGTGTGCTAAAAAGATCACCCCAGAGACAGACGATTGGGTAGAACGTGCAAGGAATTGGTTACGGGCATGTGGGCACGTTGGACTCAGAAGGGATGTGTATATATAACATACGACATAAAGAAGACCCCTTGCCAATCGAGAGGATGAGAAAAGCAGTAAAGGCTGTTAAAGATGGGGACTTCATTCCCGATAGAGAGAATGATGAGCTCACACTCGCCCTTGGAAATAAGGAACACGATGGACGAAAACGAGGCACAAGAGGCTCCCAACCATGGAGGAATGGGTTTCCCGAAGAGAGGAAGAAATATCCTGATAGAAGCCGTCAGAGGAGAAAGGACAGGGCGGAAGTTGAAGCAGATATTCAGAAAGAGCGAATGCGTATAATTGAAGAACGAACAAAGCAACAACAAGATGAAATTAACGCACTTAAAGAGCAAAGTACTACCGGCCCATCTCAGCAACACTGCATTCGATGCTACCGGCCTATCGAATAATCGAAAAAGCAGTGTGGCTTCCACCGAGGTCCCGGGTGATGACAATGGCGATGACGATGGTGCACCGACGATGGCTCCTGTTGGCTACCCAGTGGATGATATCACAGAGATGACACACTGCGAGCTATATGTCAAAGTTGTGAACATATCAATGAAGGTGGCGGTCGGCTATGCCTTACCAATTGGACCCACACCAACTTACCACTGTCGTCCGGTTCCAGAGGGCTACGCTGTTGTCGGGATGGATGAAATCATGCCCACCTTTGAAGTTTTGGATCTTCACTACCCTGCAGGTGAAGGGGATGTGACTGTACTGGGAGACGCAACAAACGTCACCATTCTATGGCCGAAGGAATGTATCGTGCTTCGAAATCACACGCCAAGGCCAGCTTTGCCGCCGCCTCACCCGTGTCCAGCGAGGTCGTCGCCACCGCGGCAGCCGTCTTCGTCGCCTCACCCGGCTCCGTCGCCTCACCAATCTCCGGCGTAGCCATCGCCGCGGGAGCCATCGCCGACGCCTCAGGATAAAAAGCGTAAGCGTACCGCTACTCTACGTCGTGGTAAGCGATCACCGAAACGTAAACAAGAGCCTCTTCCAAAAGTACCAAAGGTTCCTCCTAAGAGAGCTTATGACTGTACTGAAGAGGAGACTGCGGCGATCGTTGATGCGGAAACGACAGCGTTTTTCGCTAAGCTGAGGCGGTCGAAAGAGCCAGAGTTCCCCAGCACCAAAGAAGAAAAAGCCAAAGTGTTGAAAATGCTAAAGACTCTTCATCAACCCGAGCCAAAGCTGTCATCAGACTATGAGCGTTCTATTCTCAAGTCACATGCGGCACAAAAAGCCTTGAAGAGCAGTACTGATGCAAGCAAGAAATCTGTTGCCCAGCTCGGAGAACAAGCAAAACAGTCTTGCGCCTCTCTCAAGGTGATTTCCCAAACCAATGTGGGGTCGAGCAAATATAGGGCTGAAGAGCAGTATGATCCAGAGGTAGTTGCACAATACGGAGAAGCTGCCGCTGCTCAAGGTATGAGTATTGCCTAGTACTTATCCTAGTTAGAGTACTTCCCCGTGAGTGAAGTAGCATACAAATACCAATACGGCAAACCTCTCGTCAAACCTGAGGAGGTAAACAATCTTCCAACAAAAATGCGAAGATTGCATAATTGGCACATGCATGCCATAAAGGCCGGGGCTAACTGGATAGTGCGAGGGTTACAAAAAAACATCATGGGGAAGAAAAGGATGACATGATATCCATTGAATTTGATGAACTATTTCAATTATTCAATCAAGACGCCTTGGACAAATCGATCATCAGTGCCTATTGTTTTTAAGTACTAATTCTATAATTAATTTAGCCTCCATCTATCTCACCTTGTTTATTGCATGTATATAATCATACTGTAATATGCAGAATGAAGATTCTCGAATGCAGCAGATGACAAATCTATGACATTGGCTTCATTGACCCATATTGGGTTCATGAAGCTAATCTCAAAACAAGCCCCCAGGATACAGAGGATAATATAGTACACGCATTAAGGTTTCAAGTAACCAGAAGGGAAATACTTTTTCCTTACAACTTCGAGTGAGTGTTATTGTCTTCTATACACTTTCTATTTCGCTTACTCGATGTTAAGTATATAATTGATTAGTTATGCATTCGCAGCTTCCACTATATTCTGTTAATCATTCAACTTGACAAAGGGCGTGTACTAGTCATGGACTCGAAACATAAACCCCTTGAGCAGTGGAAGGACATGCAGATGCTTCTCCAGCGATAATTCTAATCATTACAACACTATATCGGCAACGTTCGTGAATTTTATGATATCAAGTAATTAATAACTTATTTTATTTGTTTTCTTCGCCGGGCAACGCTTGGAAACGGTTCACCAACAAGGCTAGGGGTGTTTGGAAAGCGGAGCTTACATTTGAAGCACTAGATGTAAGCACCACTAGCTATATCCGCGCATCTCTTTGATTCTAGTTTTGATATAGTTATTATCATGCTTGATTATTATTTTGATTGAACTATGTTCTCGTAAAGTGCCTGACACAGGGACCAGGTAACAATCTATGTGGATACTATGTTTGCGAGTTACATCCGGCAGACGTGCGATGAGAAGGGCAGAAATTTAGAACAACTCCACGTACGTAAACAATTTCTATAGTTTTTAATTACAATTAAATTGTGTTTAGTTTCATTCATATAGACTGACTCCTTTTTTAAATCAGATCGAACGTCTACGGGACGGTCTTCTGCCAAAGGATCGCGTACAAGCAATTCAGGAGGAATTGGCGGGATTCTTGGATGTAGAAGTCCTAAACCCAAAAGGAGAATACTATTCGGCTGTGTATAGACAATATGGATTGTAAAAATAGCAACTTTTGTATGTAGTGCATGAACTCGATCCGTGTATCGAATGTAATATTCTCATGATGATCTTGTGTAATATAACGGTTCCTTTATTGATAAGTGCAAAACACTAAATAAACAATAAAACAACCTAAATAAATTCTCTACCACGGCACAAAAAGTGGCGAAAATGCTGCCGCGGCAACAAAATTTGCCAAAATGAATTCTCTGCCGCGGCAGAAGGTTATTTGTCCCGGTTCATGTTACGAACCGGGACTAATGCTCCATCCCCCTCGCCCTCTAACGCCGCCATGTGTACCCCCATTTGTCCCGGTTGATGGGAATACCGGGACTAAAGGGTTGGGGCTTTAGTTCCGATTGCCCCGTCCCGGTTGGATAACCGGGACTAATGCCCCTTACCAACCGGGACCAATGGAGCGTTTTCTACCGGTGCCTAGTGCAGGACAAGTCGATCAATGCTGGAGGGCAAGTGGAGAGGGGGAAGTATACCCATGCAGCTATTAATTAGACTGTCGTCCCTAGCCAAACTGACACGTACTAGCACTAGCTTGGAAATCTCGGCTTCCCGAAAAGAATAGTACTCAAACCGGCACCACATCGGACATGATTGCTTCTCTTAGAAAAAGAACGTCTCTGCTTCAGTATATGCAGCGTGGGCAGAAATTGCTAATCATCTATGCTTGTTTTCAGGCTAGAACCAATCATAATGGAGTAAACTATAATTTTGTCATGAGAGAGAATTGCTAATATGCAAATACACATTCGGTTTATACCTACAGGTGATCACGTTGTAGATGGTTTCACCAAACCTTTGCAAGTTCGAGAGTTGGAAGGTTTTTGGTGTGATCTCAACTTATATAAGTTGTGATTGGCGTAGGTGTAAAATAGCGTGTTGCATTGTAAACGAAAAATACGGTTAGTGATTCACCTGATCTTTCCATGTAAAGTCTCATTAGCGGTCAAGGTAGACCAAGCCATATCAATCTTGTAATTTTATGGAGCATTGTTTGTTCCGTATATTAACATGCAGGTGGTCCGAGTCAAAGAGATACTCCCAACTCATTGTTTGATATGGCGAACCTACAATAAACTTCTTTGATGCATCGTGATGGCAGTCGTCCATCGACGTGAGTTGTTTTTTCACATGCCTCTATAGTCATATCATGACATTATCGCTCTCTGGTGGGCCATGTTTCAAACTTTTGATATATATCATGACATTATAATTTTAGATTTGCACACTGTGTTCGTTTACATAACGAAAGCTAGAATACTTTGGATGATCCATGAGTTCCTACAACTGTCACATAGAGATATGTGGCTCAACCAGTCGAAAATCTTAGTGAAAAATACATCTCACAGGGAGAATATATCTAGCATTTACTGTTCCCGTGTCTTGGGGTCTCATACTTCTGCCAATCCACTTGCACAACATAAAAATCAACGAGATTTATGAGAAATTACATTGTGTAGTTATAATTTTAACAAAAATGTGGATTCAATATGAAATACACAAAGACGTGAAAACCAAAATCTTGCATCAATACATGCATCTCGTGTGAACTATAGACTGGTTATAGTAACAACACACATGTGCGAACACATGCACAAGACTCACACATATGATGCCCACATTCACTCACATGCACATACTTAGCACATGCAGACACAATTACACACTCACATGTGTGTGCCCGCAAGGAACATACATGCGCAGCACCCTTGCCGCCACAACCACCGCATAGACAAACTCAAACAAGACCTACCAAAAATTGGATCAGCCGCAAATCTTTCAAATTGATGATGTCACCGTAGGTCCATAGCCCACTATAACAAGGACAATCCACATTGTTGAGTGTAAATGGTGTCAAATCCGTGATTTAAATCTGATGAGCTTTGGTTACACCGCACTGCCCACCCTAAATAAACTTTTTATTTGTTGTTTGGTCGTGCTCGCTCTCAATGACTTCGGAAAAGGTAGCACCGCTAATCATAGGAGCGTTGGGCATGTCAGTGGTCCAACTCATAAAAACTCCCTCCTTCCGTAAATAAGTGTACTTCTAGCTTTTGTTTAAGTCAAACTTTATTAAATTTGACTAAATTTATTAAAAAATATGGCAATATATATTACATTTAATTTATATATTATGAAACTATATTTTAAAGCATATCTAGTGGTACCAATTTAGTGTCATAAGTATTGCTACGTTTTTCTATAAAGTTAGTCAAAGTTTATTAAGTTTGACTTAGAACAAATCTAGAAGTACACTTGTTTGCGGACGAAGGGAGTATATAGAAAAACGTCCCTTGTTCTTTACTACCCTAGATCTAGAATATTTAACATGGTGTTCGGTGCTCAATAAAAGTACTCAGTGTAATATTAAAAGGTGCACATTGCAATTACCTATTTTTTATCATATACCCTGAATAGCTTACAGAAAAGAACAAAATAATAAGATTATTGACTGCACAATCATTTCCTACAGATAATTTTGTAGCCTGAAACAATGCATGTACACAATATCCTTACTTGATTAAAAACAAATCTTGCTTAATTAAACAAAAACCATTTTCAAGTATTAATATACTGTTCCGTTTCTCAGCTTTTTTTTCTCTCACTCTCAACAGAAGCAACTGCCAATTTGCTACCACCACCGTCAGGCCCTTCACCTTAATAGCATCTCAATAGCGTGCTCACCATCTCCTCTGCCAGCTCCACTCCATCTGCCGTTTGGACTTGGGAAGACCTTGCTCAAGCTCGGCTGCATCGGGGTCAATGGGTACTGTCACAGGCTCACAGGTGCCTTAAGCGCACGCCTAGCTAGCACGCTTCACTTACTTGTTTGGATAAGGGTAGAAAGAGCTCTCTCAGCCTCGAGATCGAACTCTAATTCCTAATGCCTCATATTGGTGTTTCTTCTCAAACTCTAATTCCTAATTACTATGCACGCCTAGCTAGCATAGAGCTATTGGTGTTTCTTCTCAAACTCTAATTCCTAATGCCTCATATTCCCAACAGATTATCTATAAGCGGCTTCAGTGCCACTTGGTTTGTCACTCTATCATCCTTCGTGATGCCGCACGCCAACTCTCTTCCCTGCCAATCAGTCCAACTAATCCACATGGATGACGTTTTATGGACGAGAGCCATTCCTACTGGAGGTGCGCGATTTAACCACTCGAGAGGTACAAACTTTATTGTTTCACCGATCACCTAACATGCAAGATGTTCAGGCGTTGTTAAAAGTTGCACGTAGCTTTGAAGAGTCGGTTAGGTTGGATGGTTTCTTTGAAGATGTGAAATCTGGATGTCAGGAAAAGGACGCACCTAGTGCAGGACAAGCCGATTAATGCAGGATAAATGAAGGGGAGGTATACCTCAAAATAGACTTTCGCCCCGCTATATTAATATAGCACGGAAGATATACCCATGGAGCTATTAGACTGTCGTCCCTAGTAGCTAGTCAAACTCACACGTACTAACACTAGCTTGGAAATCTCGGCTCCCCGAAAAGAAGAGTACACAAACCAGCACCAGCTCGGACATGTTTGCTTCTCTAAGAAAAAGAACGTCTTGGTTCCGTACATGCAGCGTGGGATCAAATTGCTAATGAGATACGCTTGCTTTCCTAGATAATGCATGGAGAAAGCTTCTTAGAAAATGGAAGGAAAAAGCTTCCTGACCTCTGTGTGCAAGAATACACATAGTCTACTACTTCCCCTCTCTAACTCTAATTCCCAATGCATCATACTTTCAATAGATCATACTTAGAGCACTCTGATACCGGAATAACGGTTTAGAAGGCGTCTTTACATACAGGAGTCCCATCTCTCGAAACAGGCTTTCGTCCAGCTATATAAATATAGCAACCGTTTGAGACCGCTGCTGGGCCCACTACAACGTGACCCCCACTATAGCTACGTATATCTTGCAACGGTAAGACCATGAGTGTCTACGAAACAACTCCCCCACTTCCCGTGTGAGTAGTCAGATAAGACCACGTCATAAGAAAAAGAGATAAACACGTGATCTGTAACTTCCCCTTGAATATTTGCCCCTCAATCCCACTCATTTTCTCCCATTAGTTTTACCCCGCAGCCGCCGGTGCCACCCATGGCTGCGCGTGCTATCATCTCCATCCCTGACTCATCTATCACTATCGCTATCTCTGATTTCCCACAGTACGTTTAGAGATCAGATGCGAAGGGCTCGATAACTATTTCCGTGGGCGAGCCGGACGCCACTGTATCATTGTGGACAAGACTGTGAGTAGCGATACCGCCGGAGGTCAGGGGCGCAAGCCTATTGAGATCTGTAGATCTTTCGGTTTCTCTTTTACCCCATTCAATTTCATGTTGCTCTTGGTTGGCTTGATCCGTTCATCATGATTCTAGGTTACGTGCTTGGTCAATGGTGGATCCTTAGTGCATCGCCTGCCGTTCTCACCCCTCAACTGCGGCTGATCTCACCCAGGTCCCCCTACTACGAGTACAGGTCCCAAACACCGCCCTTATCTGGCTTTGTCTCTCTTAATCAGGTCACTAGGTCCTGCAGGTGGTCGCTCCTTTTATCAAATTTTACTAGTCTACCAGATCTGTTCCCCAAATTGTACACAATGGTAGGTTCTGTAACTTTTTTGGTGCTCCTGTGATAGGCAAGTTATGATTGAAATTCAGTTTGTGTTTCTGGTTTTATTAATTTGACAGCCGTGAAAAAAAAGATTAATGTGCCTATATCGTTTTGTTCAAATGATCCATACATATTAGCAGTTACTATGCTTAAGAGGTGCCTAGCATTCATTTGATTTTATCTGTCAGGCCACAGTCGTGTTCTTTACCATATGTGCAACAGAATTATTATCTTATAGACCAGCTTAAGTCTGTTTCTATACATGTACAAACAAAATAATTTACTACTCCCTCCGGTTCATATTAGTTGACTCAGATTTGTCTAGATACGTGTGTATCTAGCACTAAAACTTGACTAGATACATGTATCTAGATGAATCTAAGTCAACTAATATGGGTCGGAGGAAGTATATCAAAGTACCCATCTTTCCTCAGATAATTGTGTGTCAATGTCAATTCTATGTAACTTTTGGGCCTGGTAGAAGGAATAACTCGTCGGGGGCAGAAATAGGTGAAACTCGATCAAGATCTAAAATTCTTTAACTTCCTAGATTCCATATTATATAGGTGTGTTTATCAGGTAATTGTTACATTGAGCTATACATGCTAGTTCTGACATTTATGCTAGTTCCTTATGAAAAAATGATTTTTTCTTGTGCAGTTTTAGACGAGAGGTACATCCATACTAGTTGTGCGCTACCACTATGAGAAATATAAAGCCTTGTTTGTATATATGAAGAACGCAATTAGAGTATGTGGTATGGCCTCCAGCTATGTACCAATTTAGTTTCATATCCATTTCGTTTGTTTCATTTCAGCTACTTCTGAATAGTATTGCTTTTGTATTCTCTTGAGATTTACTATCAATTTTAATTCCAGAAGATCGCTTGCTTAGCAAATTACTACGCTGCATCTTTTATTTTATCTGCAATATTCTTGTAAATCTTTTAATCTGTTAACATTAACAGGGTCAGTAAAAAGAAATGCTTAGACAATCACTATGCTACATTATTCTATCTTCCGTATTGAGTTAAACTTTTACTCTGAAAACCACGACATGTTTAGACAATCACTAAGCAACTTCGTATGAGTAAGGTTGCACTTCTGAGTAGGCTCTGCTCAATGAGTGCAAGAGCCTGGGAATATCGAAGGATTTGGAAAGAATAGGACTTGCACGAATCTGATGCAATAAAGAGAAAATTTATATATGACTGAAAGGGTTCTCCGTTTCTTGTGGTTAACTGGGTCCCTATCATGCATGAAGATTAATTATCTCATGGACTTCAACCCTTGTACGTTGCAGCTATTTTAAATTGTACTACTTTATTAGCTTACCTTTTTTGTCTCACTAATTCTCTCAATTGTGTTGTAGATTCCAAAACTAAATGGATGATGCATGGCTGAGGTGCTCAGAGCAAGTTTGACAATAGTGCTACTACCAGATAGTTATATATAATGTTTTTCAATGCCATTTTCAGATATACACATCTTGTATTCAATGGATTATGTTCTTTGTAAAGCTACAAAGTTGAATTAATATATAAGGTGTTCCTTTTTACTATTCTGTCCCCTGTGCAATCTCAGCATTAGACAAATAATCGTTGCTTGAAATATATGAAGTACCATAAATGGTTGAGCTACCTATCAGCTCTTCGAAGCTTTTGCGATGATCAGTATGGCCATCTCAAAATCCATTCATGCAGGGTAACCACCAGCGCATATAAAGTGTTGTTAGGATCTAATATATTCGTTGCTACGTTACAACGCTTCTTCTTGTCGTTACCAACGCATGTACATGTGTTGTTGTAGACACTTGCAACGCCACCAAGAGCAACACATACTAAATCCGTTGGTGTAGAATTTACCAACACTTATATTGACATTCGGCAACGCATCGATGCGTTGCCGAAGGGGTGGTCTTGTTGTAGTGTCCAGACAGCACAACGCCCAAAAGAAAAACAAAGAAAACAAAGAAGAAAAAAAGAGAAAACAAAGCTGACAACAGTGGCTCGATGAAAAGGGGATGACCCGCAACCGCTGCGCCCTCCAAAGAATTTCCACCTCGCACCTAGCATTCCAAAGCATCGCGTATCAAGCAACACCTCCAAAGAGGAAAGCGACGACAACGACGCTGCTGCCCGGCCTAGACCTAGGGTTTTCCCCGATACGCTACGGGAGGTGGGAAAGAGATACACCCGACGCCCTTCAAGAAGGACAGCAACACCCGCAGGCGTTACCGCGTCGGTGTCAAGACGACAAGGATTTCTCCTGACCTCTCAAAAAACACCCTCTAAGACGCTACGAATTGCTCCACCCAGCTTGCCACCCACCAGCACACGCCACCACAGACTTGCAGTCACCACCATCATCGAACCATGACCCACGATGTGAGGCTGGTATGACCGAAAATAAGCAACATCGGCACGGGTTGACATAACAATGACACGCGGGAGGGAACAACCTCCACCGCCGGAGGGCGATAGCCGACCGGATGTAGCAGCAAGGACAAACCAGGCCCTCTCTGGCCCGGCCGAGCCCAAAAGGACTCGTGAAGCCTCGCCGCCACACTGCAGCAAGGGTATCACCATCGCCGTCAACCCAAACACTAGTCGCTACTCCTCAGTCCACCAATGAGTCCGCCGCCACCGCAGACCCCCGCCGCCAAATAGCAGCGCCATCCCCACCGTGGTCACCCGGACCTGCCGGACCGATGCCGGTCCAAGGTACAACACGCCGCTCGAGGAGGGACGCACACCGGTGCTAGGAAGACTCAAACGAGGAAGCCAGACCTAGGTCCAGACCCACCTAGTCTAGACCCGCCGAGGAGCTGGAAGCAACAGACACACGCCATGGCGAGGGGGGACGCCGGCGGTCACCTGATCTGGACCCGCCAGGCCTAGATCTGGTGTCCTAGCTACAGCTAGGAGGCGGGCCGAGGCCACACCCCCGCATCACCAGCCCCCTATAGGCCCAGATCGAACCCAAAAGGTCCTAGATCTGGGCCACACCGCCCTGGCCGCCACACTGCTCCCTGCCTCCTCCAACCTGCTTCCCAGCGCCACCAAGCACCCAACGACGTGCCTCGCCCCGACCGGCCACATCACCAACCCATTACCGCGTCGCCCCTCCACCCCGCGTTGCAGAGGGAGCCGCCCACGGCCCGTGCCGCCTGCGGCCCTCGCCGCCCAGGCCGGCAACCGCCAGCCCAGGACACGACCGCCACCTCGCCGCCCGACGCGCGCCACTGCAGCGCCGCCATGGAGCCCGACGCCAGCCCCACGCTCTGCCCCAGGAAGACGGCCCCGCGAGCGCCCGCACCGAGAGAGAGGCCGAGAGAGCCCCGTCGCCGCCGGCGCCGGTCGGGCTTCACCTAGGCGCACCCTCCTGGCGGCGGCGAGGGAGGGGGAGGAGGGAGAGGGGGCGGCGGCGGCGCGGCAAGCTAGGGTTCCCCCTGTCGCCACGCGGGGGCGACGAGGGAGGATGTAACTACCTCGGTGAATTACGCTCCCAGATACAAGCCTGGATGAGCGGAAGTGGTTGAAATAGTACGGTGGGGCCCAAAAGCCACTCACGGGTAGACCTTTCGGCCGTCCCAACCACTTCCAATTCATCGGGACCTGTATGGGCGGCGTAATCGGCAGGCGAAGGGATCAACTACATACACAAATGAGTATGTATGCAAGCCACCATACAAAAGTACATCAGAGCCATTCCATCTAGAAAGAAAGGAAATATAGCAACGCCATACGGCAAGATTCAAATGACCTAGATAGATATAATATTTTAGGATAATTCCTCATACATCACACATCAGAGTATCAAGCGGAAGCGGCAAAACAAAGTCCGAGTACGGATAAGAAGAAAATTGGCATAAGATGCCATTGAAATAAGCACATCCCGCCCACAGATCTCACGGATCCCCGTTTCCGGAATCTCTACACCGAACGATCGTTGCCCATATCATCAGCCTCCTCCACCCAGTATCCGTCCTGCGAGTGTACCTGTTCATCTGAACCAATAATTTATCGTGTGAGACCCTAAGGGTACTCAGCAAGTCTTTATGCCTCTAAAGGGGACACAACCTGGGGTGACGCAATTGCAGCAAAAGATAAACCCTAACAGTTCTATAGATACTCACTAACCGTCCGCCTAACCAAAGATAGACGGATGTCCGTGAATTAAAGACAACAGTTATAACAGTAATATCACCAGATCCATCCTCCTCCTCGCTTACCGACGAGGAAGCGGACGAACAACCCCTCCCATCCGTTGGCAGTTTTATTAACCATTCCATGAGTGTTGCACTATTTACTAGTCAATTACTTAGTCAAATTAAAAGCGGTACTTTAGTTATGCTTGTCTATGATCGAGAAACTGTGCTCCAAGTCGTCCATAACCGCGGACACGGCTTTCAGAAAGTTTTACCCTGCAGGGGTGCACAAATAGCAACACACACTCGATCAACCTCGGAAAAACCAAATCAAAACCCAACGAGGCCTTCACGACAAAGCAATCACAGGATTCAGAAATATTTCAGGGGGCCACCCCATTGAGTACACCCGCAACGAAGCTAGCTGACTCCGAGACGGACTCAAGGTTTGCGTCAATGGCTGTAAACGACTGGGAACCCAAAACTGGGATTGTCGATACCGCGAAAACACTCCGCTTACCTAAACAGTACAGTGTGCTCCTCGCACAATCGTAAATAAAGCAGTAAAGCATGGCATAAGTACAGGATCGTAAATAAAACCTCAAACTATTTTGTGGCCCCAAGAAATAAGAATGAATCAAGCTCTGGCTCAGGGGGGTCCCATAAGCCTCCCGGATGTGGATAGCGCGAATATTCAAGGAACAGGTTTCAAGTACTCGGGGTCCTACGGGACACAAGTGAGCAGGAAAAACCAAATAGCAGATATTGCCCACCGGTGCCACTTTCATTAGTTATCCCATTACTACTCAGGTTAAGTTGTTTAGGTACCTCGTTATCCATCAGACTCTCACATACCCTACACATGCTGTTCTACGACTCGCATGGCTCAAACAACTCCTGTAGTAATGGCTCATGGGATGGAGGAACAAGCTTGGTGGGGTTTAAAAGTAAAATCTATGCAATACTTGGGATTCAGTTTAATGCAATCGCGACTCAATGATGCAAGAATAAGATAGAGGCAATAGGTACTGTATGTATGCAAGCATGTGGTAGTGCTTGCCTGGCAACTCAGTTGAAGCGAGAGACGGATCTGGGGTAGTGCTCCTGGTTCTCTTGATATATCCCCTGCTCAGCGTCTATTCGAAGAAGAACCAAACAAACAAGGGCCAACAAAAATAAAGTGCACAAGCATAGAAATAAAATGCGTCAAGCAAACAATCATGCCATGATGAATGATGCACAAGTTGCATGGCAATAACGTAGCATGGCATGGGTGAGGTGTGGTATACAAGAATAAGTCATTTTATTAAGGTTTGGCCACATTTTATTGTCATATTAGTTGCTGTATACTATATATTTATATGATGCATGCTGCAATTGAAGCCATGGATAGCATAAACAGAAAGGTCTCGTCGAGCTGATCAATTTAGACATATCATTTGTCAAATTCGGAGTTATAAATCAAAAGTTATTAATTATTTAAGTTTAGGGGCATTTTATGTAATTTTATCCAACTTAGAAAATAACATGCTCAATTGAAAATGTGGATGGCATAATTGAATTCCTCACATTTTTCTGATTCAAAAACATATATTATTTGTTAAATTTGGATCTATATTTTTAAAGATATTTAAAAACAGATTTGAAATTTGAATTAATTTAATTTGAAAAGATTTGATTTAAACAGAAATAGACAGAAGCTTTTCTCACCCAGCCCGGACCTAGCCAGAGTCACTGTCGGGTGGGCCAGGCGCTGCCTGGGCAGAACTGCGCGCGAAAAACTTTTTACACCGCTACGCTTCCAAGCCACGGAGACAGACAGGTGGGACCATCGGTCTCACAGGCCCACTTGGCAGAGAGATGCTGCGGGCTGACCACGTGGCGCAGGGGGGATTGCGGGTTGAGGGTAACAAGGTACAGGGTGCTCTTTGTAAAACGGCAACAGCCACTGACTGGTGGGCCTCGGTTGGACTCGGGTTAAGCAGAAACAAAACGGAGGGGGTATCGGCAAACGACCGCCGTACTGTGCTTCTTCCCGGCGCTGGCGACCGATCGGTGCTCGCGCGCGGCGCGGGCGGGGATTCGAACCAGGGACCTGCGGGCGCGCGCTGGGGTGGCGAACCGGTGCGGTGGGTTGGGCTAGGTGATAGAGAGGTGGTCTGGGGCCTAGCTAAGGTTTCTGGGACGCTACAGCGAGGCGGACCGAGCGCGACGCCGGCGCACAGAGCGTGCACGACGAAACGTCCGGCGGATATAGGGTGGCACGGCGAGGAGGTCCGTGTCCAGGAGGTCAGGGAGCTCACCGAGGTGGTGTTGGCGTGGACGGATCGAGCAGAGGAGCAGTGGTTCGGCGTCGAGGCAGACGTACTGGCGGCTAGGGTTTGCGTCGGAGCGGCGCTGGTTCTGGTGGCTCCGGTCCGTCTCCTCCTCGTCGCCGGGCTCAGGGTGAAGCAGAGGAGCGCCGTTGATCTCCCAGGCTCTCCACGGACGTGCTGCTCGGCTGGATCGGCTGGACGCGATGGAGGCCGAGGGTGACCGGCGTTTGAGGGGGGGGTAGATGGTGGAGAGGAAGGGAGGATGGCCAGGCGCCTCGGCTAGATCTGGGGGCGCAGAGGGGTGCCGTGTGGTGGTAGATAGGGATGGGAGAGGGAGGTGGTGCCGTGGGCGCGGGGTAGATGGGAAAAGGTGGCCTCGGGTGCCACCTTTCCTCCTCCTTGCTCACGTGCACGGCAGGGCAGGACCAGGGCAGGTAGGGGCTTCCAGGTGGGGCCAGGGAGAGGAGAAGGGGAGGCTCGGGTGGGGCCTTGTACGGCAGAGAGAGAAGGAGGGGGGAGGCTCGGTTAGAAGAGAGCTAGGGTTTTGGGGTAGGTGGTAGGCTCGGTTTAGGGTTTGTTTGGGTGGGGTAGCTAGGTGGCATGGGTGACCAAGTGGGGCCAAGCTAAGGTAGGTTTAGAGGGGTGGCTCGGCTAGAGAGGAGAGAAAGAGGGGGTACTTAGGGTTTGGTTTAGATTAGGTGTAGATTAGGGTTTAGCTAGGATGGGGTATGGGGGGGGGTATGGTGATGATGGAGTAGGTGATATAGGGAACTTAGATAGAGGATTAGAGAGAGAGGGGTGAGAGCTAGGGTTTTAGAAGCATGCATGCTCCAAACATAGATCAAGCAAGATCAAGAGGAAAAGAGGGAGAGAGAGGGATGTGGTATGATGTAAACAAGATCAACTAGATCAAGCCCAAAAGGAAGGGATATAGATAGAGATGATCCACTCAAAACAAATAAAATCCAAATGACAAGCAAAAAGGTGGTACTTGCATGGCCCATGCAGAAATATTTATTGCCCTGATGATTCTTGTGAAAACAAAACAATATCTCATGGCATCTATTTATTACATCCTCCAAAGTTGGAGTAAGGGCCAAGCAAAAGGATTGGTAAAGGATCCACCCAACCCACATGAGCTAGGTAAACTCAAATAAATGCCAGCCCATATTAATTGGGTGGTGGAATTATAAGGTGGTGAAGACAAGGTGGTGGAGTCAATAAGAGATATGCCCCCAACTCAACTTGGGCACTTAACAATATATCAAGAACCAATACAATATTAAGAGACAAATACAAATATTAATGCATATGAGATAAGAACCAAAGCTCAAGGGTTTTTGTACGATGCTCAAATGCAAGGTGGCATGATGACATGAGCATGATATGATGATGATGCAACAATTATATGTAGGAAGTGGCCCTTTTATTACTAGATCAAGTAGCATTACAGGTGTTAGACAACTGGGATGCTACAACTCTCCCCCACTAAACAGGAATCTCGCCCCGAGATTTTAGGAAGAAGAAGACACAAAGAGGGTAGGATAGTTGGCACGGAGTTCATCTTCACGTTCCCAAGTGGCTTCATCAACAGAATGGTGTGACCACTGCACCTTGCAAAACTTGATGGACTTGTTGCGAGTCCTTCTTTCTGCGGTCTCAAGGATTTTGGTGGGGTGTTCTTGATAAGACAGGTCTTCTTGGAGATCGATTAACTCATGATCCACGGTCCTGCCGGGATCTTTGAAGCACTTCTTGAGCTGAGAGATGTGGAAAACATCATGGACTTTGAGTTTTTCCGGAAGCTCAAGGGCATAAGCGACTTCTCCTCTTCTACCACGAATCTTGAAAGGACCGATGTATCTAGGAGCCAGCTTTCCTTTGATACCAAAGCGGTGTGTGCCTCTCATGGGAGTGACACGAAGGTACACGAGATCACCAGGGGCATACACCATGTCCGTGTGCTTCCTGTCATAATTGCTCTTCTGACGACTTTGAGCAATCTTCAGGTTCTCCAGAATGATATGCACCTTCTCCTCCGCTTGAGTTACAATGTCAGGGCCAAACCAGATTCTTTCTCCTGCACCTGACCAACCAATCAGAGTTCTGCACTTGCGACCATAGAGAGCCTCAAATGGTGCCATCTTCAGACTCTTCTGGAAGCTGTTGTTGTAAGAGAATTCAGCATAAGGAAGACATTCCTCCCACTTCATGCCAAAAGAGATGACGCAAGCACGGAGCATATCCTCCAGAATCTGATTGATCCTTTCGACTTGTCCTTGCGACTGAGGGTGGTAAGCAGTGCTGAAGTTCAACTTTGTTCCCAAAGCATTTTGGAAACTCTCCCAGAACTTTGAAGTGAAGATGCTTCCACGGTCTGAACTGATCTCAAGCGGAACCCCATACAGAGAGACAATCCTGTTGATATAGAGCTCAGCCAACTGAATTCCAGAAATTGTTTCCTTGACGGGGAAGAAATGAGCCACTTTAGAAAGCCTGTCGATGACAACAAAGATTGCATTGTTGCCCTTCTGCGACCTTGGAAAACCAGTGATGAAATCCATCTCTACTTTCTCCCATTTCCATTCCGGAGGTTTCAATGGCTGTAGAAGACCGAAAGGTTTCTGATGGACAGCTTTCACTCTGCGGCAGACATCACACTCCGAGACATACTTTGCACAATATCGTTTCAGACCAGGCCACCAATATTGTGTTTTCAAGTCCATGTACATCTTTGTGCTGCCAGGGTGGATAGATAGAACAGAATCATGCGCCTCCTTGAGAACTTGCTCTCTCAAACCCGGGTAGTTCGGAACAAACATCCGGTGTTCAAAGAAAAGCGTGCCTTGATCATCGACGTGGAAGGACTCATACTTCGGAAGCTGAAGTTGGGAGGTGATCTTTCTGGTGTGCGGATCACCACGCTGACGAAAACGAATCTTTTCTTCCAAGAGAGGAGTAGCCAGAAGGTTCGAGAGATGCCCTTGTTCCACAACTTCCAGGTTGAGCTGACGGAATTCCTTGCACAAAAGAGGTTGCTGTTCTTCCATCATGAGGTTATTGACATAAGCTTTGCGGCTGAGAGCATCGACCATGACATTAGCTTTGCCCGGTGTGTAGTTAATGGTCAAATCAAAATCATTGATTGCTTCAATACATCTCCTCTGCCGAAGGTTGAGATCAGGCTGTGTGAAGATATACTTCAAACTCTTGTGATCAGAAAAGATTTCACAACGGTTGCCAAGCAAGTAGTGCCTCCATAGCTTCAAAGCAAAGACAACTGCTGCGAGCTCAAGGTCATGTGTGGGATAGTTGATCTCATGCGTCTTCAACTGTCGAGAGGCATAAGCAACCACCTGCTTTTCTTGCATAAGGACCGCACCCAATCCTTGCAAAGAGGCGTCACAGAATATCTGGAAAGGCTTAGATGTATCCGGAGGAACCAAGACTGGTGTGGAAGTGAGCTTCTCTTTGAGTGTCTCAAAGCTTGCTTGACATGCAGGAGTCCAAAGGTATTTCTTGCCTTTCTTGAGGAGATCGGTAAGAGGCTTCGCTATCTTCGAGAAGTTCTGAACGAAGCGACGGCAATAACTAGCCAAACCGAGGAAACTCCGCACTTCTTTGACATTAACAGGAGGAAGCCATTCAACAATTGTCTTTACCGTTTCCGGGTTTACTGCAATGCCCTTGGCAGAGATGACGTGACCAAGATAGGTTACTTGAGGAAGCCAAAACTCACACTTTGAGAACTTGGCATACAAGCGGTTCTCGCGAAGCTTGTTTAGGACACAACGAAGGTGTTCTTCATGCTCTTCCTTGGACTTAGAATAGACCAGGATGTCATCCAGATAGACCACAACGAACTTATCAAGGTACTCCATGAAGACCGAGTTCATAAGCCTCGAGAAGGTAGCAGGTGCGTTGGTGAGACCGAAAGACATGACTGTGTACTCATACAGGCCATAGCGGGTGGTGAAAGCTGTTTTAGGCACATCTTCCTTGCGAATCTTGATTTGGTGATACCCACTTCTCAAGTCAAGCTTAGAGAACACCACAGCTCCAGCTAGCTGATCGAAGAGATCATTAATCCGCGGAAGGGGATATTTGTTCTTGATGGTTTTAGCATTGAGAGCCCGATAGTCAACACAAAGTCTATCAGTCCTGTCCCGCTTCTTCACAAAGATTGTTGGGCTACCCCAAGAAGAAGTACTGTGTTGAATGAAACCCAACTTCTCTTGTTCATCAAGCTGTCGTTTGAGTTCAGCCAACTCAGAAGGACCCATTTTATAAGGCCGCTTGGAGATAGGAGCCGTTCCAGGTTCAAGCTCAATTACAAACTCAACCTCACGATCCGGAGGCATACCCGGCAACTCTTCAGGAAAAACATCCGGAAACTCACAGACCACTGGGACTCTCTGAATAGCTTCCATAGCATCATCATTCAGAGCCGCCAACGAGAAAAGCTGGATAGCAGGAGTCAGACTTGGAGAAAAGACTATATGACCTTCAGGAATCTTCAGAGAAACCGAGCGTTCAGCACAATCAATCACAGCTGCATTTGCTGTCAACCAATCCATGCCCAAGATGACATCAATGTCAGAATTGCCCAGAACAATTAAGGAAGCCGAGAACGAAGAGCCACCAATCTCAATTTGATTGCCATGGCTGATTTTAGCAGCTTCCATTGTTGCTCCAGGAGAAAGGACCATTAACCGCTTAAGGAGAGGATCCATAGCTAACTCATTTTCATTTGCAAACTTGTGAGAAACAAACGAATGCGATGCACCAGAATCAAACAAAACTCGTGCAGGGACTGAGTTAACGGAAAGCATACCCATCACAACTCCAGGTGCATGCTCAGCTTGAGCGGCGTTGACACAATTGGCACGAGCAACAGTAGACCCGGGCTTGGTGTTGATGTTGAGAGCCCGAGGTGGTGGTGCACGAACCATAGGAGAGCTTGCCGCAGGTCTTGGAGGGGGTGGAGGAAGAGCTTTGTTCTTCAACGGACAGTTCCAGTTCAGATGTCCAGGATCTCCACACGTGAAGCAAGCACCAGGTGGACGTGGAGCAACGTAGCCAGGGACTCCGCCAGGCGCTCCAGGGTAGTTGTGGGTGTATCCCCTGGGAGCCGCAGTGATGGAGTTTAGTGGCCTTGACGCGTAACTTGCAGGTCTTGGTGAAGCCGGGAGCGACGGTGGGGTGTTAGGAACCCAGACACGCCGCTTAGAAGGAGCTGACATAGCTGAAGAGCTTGGTGCATCACGGTTGTGTTTCTTGGACTCCTCAAACACTTGCCTACTTGCTTCCTCCTGCAAAGCTGTATGCTGAAGTTCCAGAAAAGATGCCGGCCTTGCATGTGTGATTGCATATTTGATCGATGCATTGAGCCCTTGCCTGAACCTCTTTTGCTTCTTCTTGTCATCAGATACCTCATCGCCACCATAACGAGAAAGGTTCATGAAGTTCCTGATGTAGGTGTTGACATTATCATTTCCTTGCTTTAGGTTGAGAAATGCTTCCTTCATCCTTTCCATGACAATTTCTGACAGAAACTGCTCTTTGAAAGCTCCAGAGAACTGTTCCCAAGTGGGCTGAAAACCAGTGCAGCTTGCCTTCAGATAATTCTCCCACCAGAGAGCTGCATCTCCCTTCAGAAGGTGAGTAGCACACTTTACCCACTCTTGCTCAGGAACATCAGCAGTCTCCAGTAGCCTTGACGTCTCACGTAACCAATCATCCGCATCCAGTGGTCGATCAGAAACATCAAATTGGCGAGGGTTGAACTTCAGGAAGCTTTTGATGTCGCCCCGCTTGGGAGGTGGAGGGAGTGGAGCAAACTCATTCCTCCGAACACTCTCTTCCAAACGCTGCTGGTTCTGCTGCATTGCTGCCAAGGCATTGGCTATGTTTGACAACGCGGCCCCCAATTCCGGTGGTATGTCCTCATCTGAACGGCGTGGTGGAGCCATCCTGAGATTGATATAAAACACAAGTCAGTACTATAATGGAGAATAATAATAATCCAAAATAGTACCAAGATGGAATTAACCAAGATTAAAGGATACAATTTACTAAGATGATATTAAAATATCAACAAAGTTCAAAGCACCTAAAAGATATTAAGCATATCGCACACGACTGAAAAGGAGTGTGGTACACAAATATATCAAAGAAAATTTTCCCACAAATTTCGGCATTAAAATACCAATAGATGCGCAAAATTACTTAACGAATCAAGATTAGTGACCCTACCAATTCAATATACAAAAGCGAATGATAAGAGTAGTGGTATGGTCGCGACTCCATCCCGCACTCAAAGCATTACTCCGCACATGAATAAGTGGAACACATATCCTAACCCCTTCTTCTCACGTTGAACCTAAGATTAGCACTACGGAAACGAACACCCCAAACAAGATAACGTCGGATAACAAAGAGTAAGACAGATCGCGTCGGTTTGCAAAAGCCTGTCGGTATGGAATGTACCAACAGTTGATGACCAAAAGGCTGATTAGATAACAAGTTGGATGCAACAGATAGACAAGGAATTACACACACACACACAACCTATGGTACTACAGAAACCCAGAACACGTGAATCCTAGTTTGAACTTTAAGGAGATGATTGAAAACGTTACACTTCCTTACCAGAAAAGGGTGGGTGGGAGGTTAAGAAGAAAAATGGAAGCAGTCCTACTCTCACGTTTTGTTTTTCCCTAGTATACATAACTACCAAAAATATTTGCTAGACTGACAACGACCATTTGGCTGAGACCCTGAAGGTCGGGATGGCTCTGATACCAATTGTAACTACCTCGGTGAATTACGCTCCTAGATACAAGCCTGGATGAGCGGAAGTGGTTGAAATAGTACGGTGGGGCCCCAAAAGCCACTCACGGGTAGACCTTTCGGCCGTCCCAACCACTTCCAATTCATCGGGACCTGTACGGGCGGCGTAATCGGCAGGCGAAGGGATCAACTACATACACAAATGAGTATGTATGCAAGCCACCATACAAAAGTACATCAGAGCCATTCCATCTAGAAAGAAAGGAAATATAGCAATGCCATACGGCAAGATTCAAATGACCTAGATAGATATAATATTTTAGGATAATTCCTCATACATCACACATCAGAGTATCAAGCGGAAGCGGCAAAACAAAGTCCGAGTACGGATAAGAAGCAAATCGGCATAAGATGCCATTGAAATAAGCACATCCCGCCCACAGATCTCACGGATCCCCGTTCCCGGAATCTCTACACCGAACGATCGTTGCCCATATCATCAGCCTCCTCCACCCAGTATCCATCCTGCGAGTGTACCTGTTCATCTGAACCAATAATTTATCGTGTGAGACCCTAAGGGTACTCAGCAAGTCTTTATGCCTCTAAAGGGGACACAACCTGGGGTGACGCAATTGCAGCAAAAGATAAACCCTAATAGTTCTATAGATACTCTCTAACCGTCTGCCTAACCAAAGATAGACGGATGTCCGTGAATTAAAGACAACAGTTATAACAGTAATATCACCAGATCCATCCTCCTCCTCGCTTACCGACGAGGAAGCGGACGAACAACCCCTCCCATCCGTTGGCAGTTTTATTAACCATTCCATGAGTGTTGCACTATTTACTAGTCAATTACTTAGTCAAATTAAAAGCGGTACTTTAGTTATGCTTGTCTATGATCGAGAAACTGTGCTCCAAGTCGTCCATAACCGCGGACACGGCTTTCAGAAATTTTTACCCTGCAGGGGTGCACAAATAGCAACACACACTCGATCAACCTCGGAAAAACCAAATCAAAACCCAACGAGGCCTTCACGACAAAGCAACCACAGGATTCAGAAATATTTCAGGGGGCCACCCCATTGAGTACACCCGCAACGAAGCTAGCTGACTCCGAGACGGACTCAAGGTTTGCGTCAATGGCTGTAAACGACTGGGAACCCAAAACTGGGATTGTCGATACCGCGAAAACACTCCGCTTACCTAAACAGTACAGTGTGCTCCTCGCACAATCGTAAATAAAGCAGTAAAGCATGGCATAAGTACAGGATCGTAAATAAAACCTCAAACTAGTTTGTGGCCCCAAGAAATAAGAATGAATCAAGCTCTGGCTCAGGGGGGTCCCATAAGCCTCCCGGATGTGGATAGCGCGAATATTCAAGGAACAGGTTTCAAGTACTCGGGGTCCTACGGGACACAAGTGAGCAGGAAAAACCAAATAGCAGATATTGCCCACCGGTGCCACTTTCATTAGTTATCCCATTACTACTCAGGTTAAGTTGTTTAGGTACCTCGTTATCCATCAGACTCTCACATACCCTACACATGCTGTTCTACGACTCGCATGGCTCAAACAACTCCTGTAGTAATGGCTCATGGGATGGAGGAACAAGCTTGGTGGGGTTTAAAAGTAAAAGCTATGCAATACTTGGGATTCAGTTTAATGCAATCGCGACTCAATGATGCAAGAATAAGATAGAGGCAATAGGTACTGTATGTATGCAAGCATGTGGTAGTGCTTGCCTGGCAACTCAGTTGAAGCGAGAGACGGATCTGGGTAGTGCTCCTGGTTCTCTTGATATATCCCCTGCTCAGCGTCTATTCGAAGAAGAACCAAACAAACAAGGGCCAACATAAATAAAGTGCACAAGCATAGAAATAAAATGCGTCAAGCAAACAATCATGCCATGATGAATGATGCACAAGTTGCATGGCAATAACGTAGCATGGCATGGGTGAGGTGTGGTATACAAGAATAAGTCATTTTATTAAGGTTTGGCCACATTTTATTGTCATATTAGTTGCTGTATACTATATATTTATATGATGCATGCTGAAATTGAAGCCATGGATAGCATAAACAGAAAGGTCTCGTCGAGCTGATCAATTTAGACATATCATTTGTCAAATTCGGAGTTATAAATCAAAAGTTATTAATTATTTAAGTTTAGGGGCATTTTATGTAATTTTATCCAACTTAGAAAATAACATGCTCAATTGAAAATGTGGATGGCATAATTGAATTCCTCACATTTTTCTGATTCAAAAACATATATTATTTGTTAAATTTGGATCTATATTTTTAAAGATATTTAAAAACAGATTTGAAATTTGAATTAATTTAATTTGAAAAGATTTGATTTAAACAGAAATAGACATAAGCTTTTCTCACCCAGCCCGGACCTAGCCAGAGTCACTGTCGGGTGGGCCAGGCGCTGCCTGGGAAGAACTGCGCGCGAAAAACTTTTTACACCGCTACGCTTCCTAGCCACGGAGACAGACAGGTGGGACCATCGGCCTCACAGGCCCACTTGGTGGAGAGATGCTGCGGGCTGACCACGTGGCGCAGGGGGGATTGCGGGTTGAGGGTAATAAGGTACAGGGTGCTCTTTGTAAAACGGCAACAGCCACTGACTGGCGGGCCTCGGTTGGACCGCGGGTTAAGCAGAAACAAAACAGAGGGGGTATCGGCAAAACGACCGCCGTACTGTGCTTCTTCCCGGCGCTGGCGACCGATCGGTGCTCGCGCGCGGCGCGGGCGGGGATTCGAACCAGGGACCTGCGGGCGCACGCTGGGGTGGCGAACCGGTGCGGTGGGTTGGGCTAGGTGACAGAGAGGTGGTCTGGGGCCTAGCTAAGGTTTCTGGGACGCTACAGCGAGGCGGACCGAGCGCGACGCCGGCGCACAGAGCGTGCACGACGAAACGTCCGGCGGATATAGGGTGGCACGGCGAGGCGGTCCGTGTCCAGGAGGTCAGGGAGCTCACCGAGGTGGTGTTGGCGTGGACGGATCGAGCAGAGGAGCAGTGGTTCGGCGTCGAGGCAGACGTACTGGCGGCTAGGGTTTGCGTCGGAGCGGCGCTGGTTCTGGTGGCTCCGGTCCGTCTCCTCCTCGTCGCCGGGCTCAGGGTGAAGCAGAGGAGCGCCGTTGATCTCCCAGGCCACTCCACGGACGTGCTGCTCGGCTGGATCGGCTGGACGCGGTGGAGGCCGAGGGTGACCGGCGTTTGAGGGGGGGGTAGACGGTGGAGAGGAAGGGAGGATGGCTAGGCGCCTCGGCCAGATCTGGGGGCGCAGAGGGGTGCCGTGTGGTGGTAGATAGGGACGGGAGAGGGAGGTGGTGCCGTGGGCGCGGGGTAGATGGGAAAAGGTGGCCTCGGGTGCCACCTTTCCTCCTCCTTGCTCACGTGCACGGCAGGGCAGGACCAGGGCAGGTAGGGGCTTCCAGGTGGGGCCAGGGAGAGGAGAAGGGGAGGCTCGGGTGGGGCCTTGTACGGCAGAGAGAGAAGGAGGGGGGAGGCTCGGTTAGAAGAGAGCTAGGGTTTGGGGGTAGGTGGTAGGCTCGGTTTAGGGTTTGTTTGGGTGGGGTAGCTAGGTGGCATGGGTGACCAAGTGGGGCCAAGCTAAGGTAGGTTTAGAGGGGTGGCTCGGCTAGAGAGGAGAGAAAGAGAGGGTACTTAGGGTTTGGTTTAGATTAGGTGTAGATTAGGGTTTAGCTAGGATGGGGTATGGGGGGGGGGGTATGGTGATGATGGAGTAGGTGATAGAGGGAACTTAGATAGAGGATTAGAGAGAGAGGGGTGAGAGCTAGGGTTTTAGAAGCATGCATGCTCCAAACATAGATCAAGCAAGATCAAGAGGAAAAGAGGGAGAGAGAGGGATGTGGTATGATGTAAACAAGATCAACTAGATCATGCCCAAAAGGAAGGGATATAGATAGAGATGATCCACTCAAAACAAATAAAATCCAAATGACAAGCAAAAAGGTGGTACTTGCATGGCCCATGCAGAAATATTTATTGCCCTGATGATTCTTGTGAAAACAAAACAATATCTCATGGCATCTATTTATTACATCCTCCAAAGTTGGAGTAAGGGCCAAGCAAAAGGATTGGTAAAGGATCCACCCAACCCACATGAGCTAGGTAAACTCAAATAAATGCCAGCCCATATTAATTGGGTGGTGGAATTATAAGGTGGTGAAGACAAGGTGGTGGAGTCAATAAGAGATATGCCCCAACTCAACTTGGGCACTTAACAATATATCAAGAACCAATACAATATCAAGAGACAAATACAAATATTAATGCATATGAGATAAGAACCAAAGCTCAAGGGTTTTTGTATGATGCTCAAATGCAAGGTGGCATGATGACATGAGCATGATATGATGATGATGCAACAATTATATGTAGGAAGTGGCTCTTTTATTACTAGATCAAGTAGCATTACAGGTGTTAGACAACTGGGATGCTACAGAGGACGAGACGTTTTAAGCTCGAAGCTACTTACTAGTACCACCCCGCAGGAGTCCCATCTACTACCGCTCATTTATGCTTTGATATTGGTGTGCCAGTTTGGCCTTTTTTGGGCAAATGATGTGTACTGTGCAATCAACAAGATTTGGGGAAGCATCATATCCTCGTACACACAGCCCTGCCTCCACCTTCGTATAGAAAGCCACTTCCCGGACTGCCTTGCACGCCATCGTCGTGTTACCGTCACCACATCTGATCCCGGATCCGGAGCTATGGCCAATGATGCATCTGGTTGCGTACGGGCCGAAGCCACCGCTATCGAGGCAGAGGTGATGCCGAACCTGTATTTTGCAGTATGCCAATTCTTCTCTGTGTACCTAGACTATCCAATGATTTGGGGATCTATTATATACTAAAAGCAATATAAGGGGCTGTTTCGAGGCTCCACGTCGATCCACGTCATCAAAATTATTTTTATCCATTAGATTTGATATTTAAGGTTTAGATTTAACAAGAGAATACGTAACTTTATAGTCAAAGTTTGTAAAGGATGCACGTGACGTTAATCCGGTACAACCTGTCACGTATATCAAAAGGTCACCACCGTGTAGGAAAGGCATAGTTGCCGGACCCAATGGCCCGTATAAATTATTTTTATCCATTAGATTTGATATTTACGGTTAAGATTTAACAAGAGAATACGTAACTTTATAGTCAAAGTTTGTAAAGGATGCACGTGACGTTAATCCGGTACAACTTGTCACGTATATCAAAAGGACACCACCGTGTAGGAAAGGCATAGTTGCCGGACCCAATGGCCCGTATAATTTTAAAATCTAACTAAATAACGAGGTTGTCCTTAAAAAAGCCTCCTCCGTAATAAAAAAGAAAAAACTAGGTTAGCGGATCCTCATGTGCGTCGCCATGGAATTCAACTTGGTGCCCCCGGCCGACGACTACGGGTCAAATCGGAGGCTAACAGCCGAACTGTTCGAGGTGCACGCGCATCTCAGTGGCTAATCAAGGTTTCGATCTTGCTTACACATGCATGCATCACAGACCATCTGTACTCATGATACTGCAAGATTGCTCAAACGCTTTGCCTCATCAAGACATCCCAGTAGGTAAGATTGATCTTCAAGGTTTCCACACACTGTGTAATCCTTTTCAATTGATGTTGAAGCAATCTACTCCCTTCGTCCTGAAATAATTAATTTAGATTTTTCCAAATTTGTGTGTATTTAGACACGTTTTAATGTATAGATTAATTTAAACCTGAACAAATCAAAATATCTTATTTTGGGACGAAGGCACTATTTATTTGATGGCTCACTTTGTGTAGTTATGAGGAAATCATTTCACGACAAAGATGAGGGAAAAGTGTTGGAGGTGAACATGAGGGAGCGTGGCTACACATCAAGAAAACCAGGTGCGCTAAGCAGTACTTATACGGTAAGAGAAAATGATGTGCGTATGGTGAAGTGTGGCGATGATGCCCGGCAGCATGACCATGGTGCTTACACGTCCTAATACACATTTATGTACTATTTGATGGTTTCACCTGGATTTAGCTTACAGGTTTTTTCCTCATTATTATAGTATTTGTAATTATAAGAATTCAGTTTATATGGACCTTTTTTTATCGTCAATGGGTTTAAGCTTATATACAGCTCAAAACTGGAATTAGTAATAGCTGATAGAGAAATCCAAGAATAAGAATGATCGTATGATATTCATAATGTAGTAACCTACATAACTAAAGAGCGCTCTCTTGCTCTCTGTTCTCAGGTAGTACTTGCATAAATATCTACCTTTCTGTGTTTCTTCTTATTTTTTGTTTGGATTATAGATTCTTCATATGATGCATCAGTATCATGTATGCTTTGTATAGATTTCTGTTGAGATTAAAAACTCTTATGATTCATGTAAGATGCACTTATTCTTTGATTAATATGTTTATGCACATTATCTGATCTTTCAACATACACTAACTGACAAACTAAAGGTTGACATCGCGTACTCATCTAACATAAGACCTATGGAAAAATAGCGGTCAAAATTGTAATTCGATGTAGTGATGTATTGCCATATACAAAAAACACACATCCTCAATAATACCAAGTCTTTACAAATAACATAATGGTCAAACACTCTCCATATAAAATATATGATAATTTTTTTGCCAGGAATATCACATGAAATCCCCTACAGAGAGATGATATAAATGTTCCATTCACATGTGGCATATATTAAGAAGCATTTTATGATTATGAATTGGTATTATTTTAGCACAAGTGAATATTATATCTCAATCAATTTCGACACAACTAAGACAATGCCCTCGCATTTGCGAGGGCCATCATGCTAGTTTCTAAAAATGTGACATATGAATATCAATAGTCTGCGATGTGTCGTTAATCCCCTGATTAGATAGCAGTAGGTCTAAAGACGAGAAACTCAAACTATATCTGAACTAGACTACTAATTGATAGATGAGCGAGATTAGGAGCAGAGCCAACATTCTTGTCCCATCAGTTTGTTTGGAGCATATGGATCGAGATGACCGGCGTGACGACCGTAAAAGCTGGAGCCGTGGGGTGTCGGTAGAGTGCCATAGGGCGACAGATTCCTGAAGGTGACAAAGGACATGCTGATACGCCAGAGGTAGCTCCGAGTCGTGAGTTCAGAATGAGATGTACCTCATCTCTCAGGTCCTTGGTTTGTAAACATAGACAACACAGTGTTTGTTTTGCAAAGAAACAACATGGCATGGCCAGGCGGGCCTGTAAACATAGACAACACAGTGTCATGTTCGAGTTTTCAGGTTTCCATTGCAAATCGGTTTCCGCTGGATACTTTCTCGCATATTCTAGGATGGTGAAGGTACTTACTTACACACGACGTAGAAACATAGCTTGTGCTCTTCGACTTTTATGAGTTTGCTGCGTGCACGCACATGCGATCACTTGGTGTTCGATCCATCATAGACCGGCCTCTCTAGTTCATGGCTAGCAGAACGCATCGGCAATGCCTAGTCAGTAGTCACCAATGTGGTACTATATGCATTCAATAACCAACCATGTGTCAAAATATTTGATAAGCGAGCCCGACTACGATTGAGAATCACCCAGGGCGGGAGAAATATACGGCGTGGAGTGGAAGTAGCAGAAGAGGACGGCGTCTGTGTCGTGAACCATTGCACCGAATAAAGTAGCGCTATCCAAGACTTGTTGTTCAACTACATGATGTCCCCCAAATCATTGTCCCTATAATCATCACCGGCGAGTTCGGGTAGTTCGGTGAGCCACATGTGGCAAGTCGGCGATGGTTCTGAGCCTTGATCGAGACGATTGATGGGCTCGCAACAATGACGCGACCAAATGCAATAGATATGTGCAGATCTTAGTGGAAGGACTCGCGAGTACGAAGAGGAGAGGGTGATCCGGAAAAGTGTGCAAGGTCGCTTACGTAGCATCGTGCAAGGAGTAGTGCATCTAGTGTGTGTGGTTCGTCGCTTGTTCTCAAACATGCCGCTTTGCCGGGTCCACCTTTGTGGTTCTACTGAAACTCAAAAGAGGTGCTCCTTAGTATTATACACGTTTGTAGGCATCATAATTTTATAGGTGTTGAAACGATGTTTATTCCTCATGAAATTGGCAATGAATTATTATAATCTGGCGACTAAGTAGTTTTAATTTGACAACAAAGTGATAACATTTGGCAACTATGGACAGAAAAACGTTGCCAAGACATGTTATTAGGGGATTTACTATCGAATATCTCGTCACGACTATGTCGAGTGGCAAACGCGAAATGTTAATCAGAATAACCATTAAACAGATAAAAGTTTCTGAATGTCTGAAATCAAAGAAATCTTCGATGCTATCATACCTGACTGAATCAGTGTATCTAGCTGCATGCGTGCATGAGAGGATAAGAGAGAGGAATAACCCGCAGCAGGCTAGCTCAAATGTAGTCGTGTCCTATATAACACCAACTGTACTGAATTAGCAAGAGCAATCAAAGGTGAATACTCGAAAACTCAAAACCATCTAGACGCAAAGATGCAGATATGAAACTCTTCGTTGATAAAAAAACACAATGTTCACACGTACACATGTAGTTCCTCTTCTCTATACAGAAAAATTTCTCACTGGCGCACGATATAAGAATGGTTCCTAGCCAAACTCGCCCATGTATACATGTTCCGTCGCCAGGGTCACGTATTTGTTCTCCCATGGCAAGTTGGCAACCAAGTCGGGCATAGGCTACTAGCTCCACCACAGGGCCAATGTGTAAGAAAAACTTCATTCAGTGGGTCTTCTTCCTAAGCAGATGGTGGCAAGCGACCGGCACCACGAAAGAAGTTTACACTTGTACAGGCAAAACATCCTGAGATGCTTTGCTTACTTTGTTAGATAACTTGGGGTAAGCATTTTCGGCCTCAGCTTCAGAAGATGCGAACACGTTGTGTCTTCTTTGTTCTCTAACCCCATTTCCCAATGCATCCTATTTCCGATTTGGCTAATTCTTAGGCCGCTTTGATGTTACTTGGTAAGTGGCTCTCACCATACATACTTCTCATTCGTCCCCTCTCCCTTTCCAGCCGGTTCAAAATGGTTCAAAATATTTATAGACGAGAACCCTGCCTGTGGGCGCGTGGGTTCAACCACCCACAAGCTTTAAGCTTTGGTGCTTCAAGGCAAGATATTTTGTTCACGGTGAAAATTACCTCATAAGATGTGAACATGAAGTTGGCTTCCACGTTGAACATGGTTTCTTTGAGAAAACAATTAATCATCTGCGTGCAATGCAATTACAACCATCTGTCCCAAATTATTTGTCGTGGATTTGTCTACATACGAATCTACACAGATCCGAGACATATAATTCGGGAGGGAGGGAGTACTAGAACTACATTTTATCCAAATTTTGGGTATTATCAGTAAATAAAATAATTCTCAGTACGGTGTTAATTAAATTCTGAAGATATGTATCTAGATGTATTAGTTCAAAATATGAATTGCAAAGAAAAACAAATATACTCTCACTATAAGGTATGTTAAGCCATGTGTCGACAAATACAAATAGTAAGAAACCACATTGCTCGAAAAAATATAAATGGTATTTACAATTTGATCAAAACCCAAGGAAATAATTGTGGTATTTGTTTGAATTTGTGTGACCAACAAATAATGGCATATAGTACTCATGCCACAAAAATCTGTTTTGAATATTAGTATACCCACAACTATATAGTTTCAGATTTTTAATCAGGACCTGAGGCTGGGAAGCAATATCAGTAAAGGTATTGAGCCTGCAAGTGACGGTTGCACAAGCCGAAGCTATGAAGAGCAAATTAAAGGGGTCCACATGCCAAAGGAGTGTACAATGTACTTTATTAATCTAATTGTTTTTGTAACCATACAGAAAAAATATATGCCTATGCCAGACCCAGGAGTTTGTGCGGTACATTTACATGAGATCTCTTAGGAAAAAGGCCTTGCAAACCCAAGAATACCGAGGATAAAGGATAAATTGTGGCCCTTACATTACATTACACTCCTTTTGGAGCTAGTTTTTGTTGTAAACGGTACTTCATAGTTCAGGTTGGTCTCAGAAATGTTCCAGTGCTTGTCATGATACTCCAACTACAATTCCTAATAAATCCTATTCCTGGATCTTTAGACCGATCTAGTGCCACTTGATATGCCACTCTCACGATTCAGCCCCCGCTCTCCCCTCGCCGCACTATGTACAGATTTGAGCCATATATGTAGACGTGCACACTGAATCAAGGCTAGAAGCTTTAGTGTTTCACTATCAGCCGACATACAAAATAGTACGTTGCGAAAACTACCTCAAAGTTATATGAAAATCCCATCTCAGATGCATGCAGATAGTGCACATGGTTTTCACGATGAATGCGAATTGATGAGGGCCACACTTGATGTAGAAACCAAATTTTAATTATTGTTGATTAGTACAACAAGTTTGTTTGTCCTCGTTTTCATGTGTTAGGGTTTTTTTTTTTTGGAGCAACCGGCAGGAGCTCTGCCTTTTCAAATAGATAGAGGGAAAACGAAACACACGGTACATGGGAGCATGTTTTGGTTAAGGTGAAAACATGCGGAAAAACACCGCACAACAAAAACCCAAAAAAAACGCCTAATCAGGCTCCGCGGGAATGGCAGGCCCGAAGGCCACAAAAGCCTAGGCGCGTTGCCTGATATCCTCCCTAGCGATCTCAGCCACCTCGACATAAGTCAGCCGCCGTCCGGTGAAGATTCGTCTGTTTCTCTCTTTCCAAGCGTTCCAGAGGACATATAAGAGTTGACCACTTAAAGTTCTTTTTGCGTTCGATGGTATTCCGACAATCAGATTGTCCCACCATTCAGTGAGGGAATGGAAGTCGTGGCCATGAAACACCCCTGCAGCGTTGTCCCAAACTTGGGTGAGGGTCCAGACTGCTGTAGTAAAAGGACAATCTTTGCAGAGGTGATTGGCCGTCTCGGGCGCGCTAAGGCAAAGAGCGCAGATAGGGTCGTGCGTCCACCCCCTAGCAGCTAAGTTATCAGCCGTAAGGAGCTTGCCATGCATGGCCAGCCAACCAAAAATCTTGCATTTGGGTTCGGCATGGGCAGTCCACAACTTTTGGGCAATAAACTTGGGGTGACTGCCGTGGAATTGCGCAAGGTACGCAGAGGTAGCACTATAGTTTCCATCCGCCGTCAAAGTCCAAACTATCCCATCTTTTTGTCCTGGAGTCAGCTACGTGCTCGCAACCACGTCCCAAACTTTGATGAACTGGGCAAGCTGCACCGGAGTGGTCAGGCTAGAAATGGTGCGTATCCAGTTTCCGTCAGCTAGTTCTTTGGCCACGCTTCTGGTTTTTCTCGAAGCAATCTTGAAAAGGTCCGGCGCCCAAAGGCGTATGGGGCCATGTTGAGACCAGCTGTCGTGCCAGAATGAGGCCGTCTCACCATCACCTAGGGAGATTTTCGTGGAAGCTCTGAAGAGATCCATGTCGGCATCGTCACAGGGGAGCTTAGAACCCGCCCAGGTGCGTTGGGGGTCAGTCCACTATAGCCAAGGCCATCGGAGTCTGAGGGCCCGTCCTGTCCGTTCCAGGTGAGGCATCCCAAGCCCGCCCAGATCTTTCGGTCTAAAGAGCGTCGTCCAGCTAACTAAAGCTCTTCCTCTTGCCGCGTGCTCGCCTTCGTCGCCGGCCCAGACGAAGTTCCTTACAATACGAGTAATCTTATCTCTAACCCATTTGGATAAGGGAATGACTGTAGCATGGTAGACTGCGATTCTGCGATGGCCATGAGGACGGACTTGGCAAGGGCAATTCTTCCAGGTCGAGCAAGAAACTTCCCTTTCCACCCAGGAAGCTTTCCTGCAATCTTGTCAATGAGGGGTTGTAGATCTACTTTACGGAGTCGCCTGAAGTGTAGTGGCAGACCCAAGTATTTTCCTGGGAACGTAGTGATCTTTGCCGGGAAGGCATAGAGAACATTCCGAAGGTCGAAATTGTCACATCTAATGGGGAAGACCTCCGTCTTAATTAGGTTGGTGATGAGGCCACTGGCCTTTCCGAAGCAGTCTAGAATGTCAGAGATAGCCTGGAGCTCTTCTTTCACAGGGTTGACAAAAATTCCGGCATCATCCGCATAGATGGAGATTCTGCAACGAGGCTTGCGCGATCGGATTGGACATATCACTCTCGAGGCAGGAGTCTAGGATGTAGCACTCTTTAAGGAAAAGGTTCCCAATAGCTCTAGACCTTAGACAAGGCCTGGCTTGATGGAAGTTATTCGGCAATTATAACCAAAACGAATCTGTAACCAGGAGAGCGACGAAGACCAACTACTAGCTCCACCACTGAGCGAATATGTAACCAAAACTTCATTTAGTGGGTCATCTTCCGAAGCAGCTGGTGGCAAGCGACCGACACCACGAAAGAAGTTTACACTTGTACATGCAAAACATCCTGAGATGCTTTGCTTACTTTGTTAGATAACTTGGGATAAGCTTTTTTGGCATCTGCCTCCGACGATGCGAACACAGTGCATCCTCTTTGTTCTCTAACCCCATTTTCCAATGCATCATATAGGAAGAGGGAAAAGCCGTCGGTATATATAGCTATTTCCGATTTGGCTAATTCCTAGGCCGCTTTGATGTTACTTATTGGTTCGTGGCTCTCACCATACATACTTTTAATTTGTCCCCTCTCCCTTTCCAGCCGGTTCAAAATATTTATAGATGAGAACCCTGCCTGTGGGAGCGTGGGTTCAAGCTTTAAGCTTAGGTACTTCAACGCAATATATTTTGTACACGGTGAAAATTACCTCATAAGCTATGAGGAGGAAGTTGGCTTCCACGTTGAACATGGTATCTTTGAGGATACAACTAATCATGTGCGTATCATGCAATTACATCCATCTGTCCCAAATTACCTGTCATAGATTTGTCTACATACGAATTTACACAAATCTGAGACATCCAATTCAGGATGGAGGGAGTACTAAAAATTTAATTTAGCCAACTTTCCAGTATTATCAGTCCGCACAAACCTCTGGCACTATGTTGGCCACTTCCTCTACCAAGACGGAGGGTCAAGGAAGTTCAGTGTCATCTTCTTCAAAGCAGCACTAGTGGAAACGAGGTCTTTTGTTGATCCCGAAAAAGAGCTTTAACACCGGTTCTTCTACGAACCGTTAAAGGGGGGGCCGTACCAGCGTGACCCCTGCGGCAAAAAAGGAGCCCCCTTTAACACCGGTTCATGCCACGAACCGGTGTTAAAGGACCCTGCATAAGTGGCCTGCGCAGCCCCTCCCTTTAACACCGGTTCGTGGCATGAACCGGTGTTAAGGGGGGGGGGGCTATATAAGACACCACCCCAGCCCACACACACCCCACTCTTCCATTTTTTCACATTTTGGAGCCTAGCAAGAGGGTGTGAAGAGTGCTAGTTTTTTTTTCATATGCACAAGAGGTGTTCGGTGAAATGCCCAAGAGCTCAAAATAAGTTTTCTTGTTGCTCTTTCTATCTCGGTCGAGGTCGGCAACTATCCTTTCATGTGTCATTGATGTACTATATATATAAATGGTCATCTCCCTATTATTTTTTGATATATACTACATATTAATGCAGATGAACCGGCAATGGATGTACGGTGACCGCCGCACTTCCGAGTACATTACGGGCCTCCAAAATTTCATCATTGTGGCTAATGCAAACCGTGGTCACAATGGTTTTATGTGTTGTCCGTGTGTTCACTGTCAGAACAAGAAAGACTACTCAAATACCAGAACCATTCACGCCCACCTGCTTCGATCCGGTTTCATGCCCAGCTATAATTGTTGGACCAAGCACGGAGAAAAAGGGGTTGTGATGGAAGACAACAAAGAAGAAGAGGATGATGACAAATATCATAATATGTATCCTGAATATGATGATAATGCAACGGGGGTAGATAATGAAGATCAAGAGGGAGCAGATGGGCCCGCTGATGACGATCTTGGTCGGGCCATTACTGATGCAAAGGAAGAATGTGAAACTGAAAAGGAGAAGGAGAAGCTGGAGCAGATGTTAAAGGATCACAAAACATTGTTGTATCCAACTTGCGAAGATGGCCACAAAAAGCTAGGTGCCACACTGGATTTGCTGCAATGGAAGGCAGAGAATGATGTGACTGACAGCGCATTTTCAAAGTTGTTGGTAAAAATGAAGAATCTTCTTCCAAGAAATAATGAGTTGCCCGATAGTACATACCAAGCAAAGAAGGTTGTCTGCCCTCTAGGATTAGACGTGCAGAAGATACATGCCTGCATTAATGAATGCATCCTCTACCGCGGTGAGAAGTACGAGAATTTGGATGCATGCCTGGTATGCACTGCACTGCGGTATAAGATCAGACAAGACGATCCTGGCGATGTTGAGGGCGAGGCCCCTAGGAAGAAGGTTCCCGCTAAGGTTATGTGGTATGCTCCTATAATACCACGGTTAAAACGTCTCTTCAGAAATAAAGAGCATGCCAAGTTGTTGCGATGGCACATGGAAGACCGTAAGAAAGGCGCGATGTTGAGACACCCCGCTGATGGGTCACAGTGGAGAAAGTCGAGCGAGAGTACCCGGACTTCACATGTGATGCAAGGAACTTAAGGTTTGGTCTAAGTACAGACGGCATGAATCCTTTTGGTGAGCAGAGCTGCAGTCACAGCACCTGGCCTGTGACCCTATGTATCTATAACCTTCCTCCTTGGTTGTGTATGAAGAGTAAGTTCATTATGATGCCAGTGCTCATCCAAGGCCCGAGGCAACCCGGCAACGACATTGATGTGTACCTAAGGCCATTAGTTGAAGAACTTTTACAGCTGTGGGCCAAACCAGGTGTACGTAGGTGGGATGAGCACAAAGGGGAGCCATTTGACCTACGAGCATTGCTTTTCGTAACCATCAATGATTGGCCTGCTCTTAGTAACATTTCAGGGCAGACAAACAAGGGATACAATGCATGCACACACTGTTTAAATGATACTGAAAGTGTATATTTGATAAATGTAAGAAGGTTGTGTACCTAGGGTATCGCCAATTTCTTCCGAACCTGCATCCAGTAAGAAAGAAAGGCAAGCATTTCAAACGTCTGGCAGAACCCCGGAGGAAGCCTGTCCTACGTATCGGTGAGGAGGTATTTGGTATGGTCAAGGACCTAGAAGTAATCTTTGGAAAAGGTCCTGGCAGTCTATCTGTTCCGAATGACGATGCCGGACACGCGCCCATGTGGAAGAAGCAATCTATATTTTGGGACCTACCCTATTGGAAAGTCTTAGAGGTCCGCTCTTCAATCGACGTGATGCACGTGACGAAGAATGTTTGCGTGAACCTGCTAGGCTTTCTAGGAGTGTATGGGAAGACAAAAGATACACCAGAAGCACGGCAGGACCAGGAACGTCTGAAAGCCCCTGAAGAGCCTATGCATCCTGAGAACGAGAAGGGTAAACGATGCCACTTAACTCCTGCCAGCTACGCTCTTACCAAAGCAGAGAAGGAAATCTTTTTTGAATGTCTGAGCAGTATCAAGGTCCCGTCTGGCTTCTCGTCGAATATAAAGGGAATAATAAATATGGCAGAGAAAAAATTCCAAAACCGGAAGTCTCATGACTGCCACGTGATTATGACACAATTGCTTCCGATTGCATTGAGGGGGCTTCTACCTGAAAATGTTCGAGTACCCATTGTGAAGTTATGTGCATTCCTCAATGCAATATCTCAGAAGGTAATCGATCCAGAAAGCCTACCAGGGTTACAAACAGATGTGGCCCAATGTCTTGTCAGCTTTGAGTTGGTGTTCCCACCATCCTTCTTCAATATTATGACGCATCTCCTGGTTCACCTAGTAGAAGAGATTGCCATTCTCGGTCCTGTATTTCTACACAATATGTTCCCCTTTGAGAGGTACATGGGAGTCTTAAATAAATATGTTCATAACCGTGCTAGGCCAGAAGGAAGCATCTCCAAGGGCTATGTAACAGAGGAGGTCATTGAGTTCTGTGTTGAATTTATTCCTGACCTTAAGGCGATTGGTGTTCCAGAATCACGACATGAGGGGAGACTGCGTGAAAAAGGCACCCTAGGATGTAAAGCAATGATATGTAGGGATGGGCATTCTCTCAATCAAGCACACTACACGGTTTTACAAAGATCTATCTTGGTTGCCCCGTATATCAATGAACACAAGAATTTAATACGCCTCAAACACCCGGGACAGTCTGATGAATGGATTATAAGTGAACACATGGCGAGTTTTGGCGGCTGGCTGCAAAGACTTTTCACGAATAACACCACTGTTGGGGATCAGCTGTACTTGTTGGCCAGGACACCATCTTCGATTGTATGTACTTTCCAAGGGTACGGGATAAATGGGAATACATTTTACACGATAGGCCAAGATAAAAAGAGCACCAACCAAAATAGTGGTGTCCGCTTCGATGCAGCAGAAGACAATGGGCAAAAGACCACGTATTATGGGTTCATAGAGGAGATATGGGAACTTGACTATGGACCTAATTTTAAGGTCCCCTTGTTTCGATGCAAATGGGTCAAGCTAACAGGAGGAGGGGTTGAGGTAGACAAGAAGTACGGAATGACAACGGTGGATCTCAACAATCTTATGAAGGTAGACAAGAACTTAGACGAACCATTCGTCCTAGCCAATGATGTGGCTCAGGTTTTCTATGTGAAGGACATGTCCTCCAGACCAAAAAAAAAAGAAAAAATATGCAAACGAATACATCATATGATGAGCCAAAGCGTCACATAGTTCTTTCAGGGAAAAGAAACATCGTGGGAATTGAGGACAAGACAGACATGTCAGAAGATTATAATAAGTTTGATGAAATTCCGCCCTTCACAGTGAAAACTGACCCAAGCATTCCATTAAGTAAAGAAGATGCTCCATGGTTACGTCTGAAGCGATCATAAGGAAGGACATATGCCAAGAAGTTCATGCTCATATTATGTAACTCTAGTTCATGTTTTTAATATTAATACATGTCTTGAGTGTTATTCATGTTTTGTGGATGGACCGGGACTATGAGAAGAAGTTGTCCCGATTTGTACTTACCATTAAGATCTGATCTCCAAACGCGCGCGGTCACATATTAGGGAGTGCCTCTATGACCAGTTTCTTGGAGATGCCGGAGGACTAGGCTCCGTCGGCATCTCCCTGAAACTGGTCGTAGTGGTGTCCCTGCTCTCGAAAACCATCTTGCAGCTTTGTAACTTCTCTAACTAGATCAATACACCTGGGAGCTAACTAATTTCACATATTAGGGAGTGCCTCTATGACCAGTTTCTCGGAGATGCCGGAGGACTGGGCTCCGTCGGCATCTCCCTGAAACTGGTCGTAGTGGTGTCCCTGCTCTCGAAAGGAGGTAAGGCATAGCCGCAAACTGGCTGGAGGACTAGACTCACAAGGATGCCTATTCATAGTACAAGCAGCTCGACATAGTGTCGACACTTACGAAATAATATCGACACTCACCCCTATTATTAGTGCTGACTCGTGTTTTGTCCCGGTTGGTGTCTCCAACCGGGACTAAAGGTTCATCTTTAGTCCCGGTTTGTGTCTCCAACCAGGACTAACGGTTCATCCCGCCATTTTTTCCCGCCATTTTTCTTCCCGCCATTTTTCTTCCCGCCAGTTCTTCTTCCCGCCATTTTTCTTCCCGCCATTTTTCTTCCCGCCAGTTCTTCCCTCCAGTTCTTCCCGCTAGTTCACTATATATATATGTAGGGTTGGCCTCCATTGTTATTGCACATATCTAGACTCATATCTGCAACCTCATCACTCTTTCCCATGGCTTCCACTGTAGCACTAACCCCCAGGGAGGCGGAGGTGATTTGCGCCTCGAACTACCCCTGCCCGCCGGGCTACTGTGTCCCCGTCGGCTGGATGCTGAGCGTCGGAGGCGTGCCGGTTCCTCCTGTCCCTCTAGGTGTGGCGCGCCGGATGGCCATCACGAACCACTACTACTTCGAGCTCACGCCGGAGCATCGGAGGAATCCCAGATGGCATCCCGACTATTTCCCTACTTGGGAAGCCTTCTTCGTGGATCGGCGTGAGAGGGCGCTCGCCAGGCACGAGGAGGACGGCCCACCTCCTCCTAACTTCAACGAGGCCGGCCATCGGCTATGGTGGCGCGGTCGGACTCTCCAGAGCGTCATGGCCTGTGACACTGCCGCCAGCTCTAACCCCCGTCTGCGCTACCCTCAAGTCCAGCCCACGCGCTACCCTCAAGTCCAGCCCACGCGTACTCTCCAGAGGTTCAATTACGGCGACCCCGACGACGACAGCGATGACGGCGGCGGTGAGTACGACGACTACAGTGGCGAGTATTACAGGTGTAGGCAGGAGCATGACTGAATCGCTCCAACATTCCGAAACAAGTTCGGCTGATTGTTACTTAATCTGGCCATGTATCTTAATTTTCAGTTCTTTTATGTATCTTAATTTTCAGTTCCAGTTCGGCTTTATGTAACTTACTATTAGTTGCATTCTCATTCGAGGTTGACAATATGCTATTTTATCAAAAAAACAATGCAAGTTGAGCGAGGCTTGGCCCCGAGCTAAGAATCATCATGCCCGTTGTTCGACAAAGTTTGTCGATAGTTTAAAACGGGGATAAAAAATAAAAAAAGATCGAAACAGTGCGAAACCTTCGCGTGGTGTTATATTATGTGACATAGTTAGAAGGAAAAATCTCAAACTTGGTATATTGATTATGTCTCGAAAAAACCTTCACAAAATGACCTATCTCATTCGAGGTTTCTTGGCTTTCGGGTCAAATGACCAATGTTATGGCTAGAATCAAGGCATAGTTTGGGATAATATGGCCATATTGTGCATACATGTGCATCATGGCATGGCAAACAATGTTGCAAGAGGAACTTTTCCTTTTTATCGCACCAAAAAGGCATTTTCCATTTTCCGAGCATAAAAAACGGATGGTTTTGTGAAGCGACCACCAAATGGCTAATTCAAAAAACCACCAACACATTTTACAAAAATACTAGACCACCTTATATGCGCAATGTACCAACAGTAGGATCTGAAACCTTTCCGTCCACCTCTGGTGAAAAAGACAAATTCCTACCGAATCGGTAGGAAGTGGGTCAGATATGAACTACAGGTACATGATACGATGCTCATGATTTATTACAAAAATCATTTTTAGGTTCACAATATGCTATTTTATCAAAAAAAAAAAACAATGCAAGTTGAGCGAGGCTTGGTGAGATTCAAGTGTATACAAAAGATGCGATATTTAAATATCCAATCAATTCAAAAATGTTAATACAAAAGATGCGGCATTAAAATATGATTTAATCTAATAAAATAGGGTTAGATTTATTTTTAGATGCTTAATATTTCTTATATTCAAAGTTTTAGGATTTAACAATTTATTTTTTTTTGAATTGAATAATCAAAATTTATATGTAAGTGTTTTAATTATTTTGAAAATTTTCATGTAAAGTAAATATAAAATGATTTACATGAATGGATAGATATTATTTTTCTGAAAATTATGATATATTATTCATATTTTTCTGAGTTGAAATGAAAAAGATATGAATTTTCTAAATTGATATCATATTTTTTGAATTAAAAATGCCCCCCCCCTTTAACACCGGTTCTAGACACGAACCGGTGTTAAAGGGGGGGCGCATTTATTTCGTTTCGAGCGCGCACCCCCCCCTTTAACACCGGTTCCTGGCTGGAACCGGTGTTAAAGGGGGGTAATAAATGCGCGCGCGAAACGGAATCCCCCCTTTAACACCGGTTCCAGCCACGAACCGGTGTTAAAGGTGGGGTATTAAATTTGCCTTCCCCTTCCTTTCTTCTCCCTAGAGCCAGATCGAACCGCCACCGCCACCGTACCGCCACCGCGCGCGCCATCGGAGCAGAGAGAAGCGCCGCCACCGCCACCGCCCATCGGAGCAGAGAGAAGCCACCGCCGGCCGCCACCGCCCTCGGAGTGAGGGAGGAATCGTCCGTGGGTGCCCTGAATCGTCGGCCCTGTCACCCACCTCTCTCGCCTCCACGAATCTCGCCTCCGCCGCCTCCATTGTCGAGCTTCGGAGCTCGAGGTCCTCGACGAGGCAGTCGCCCCCGACCCTCTCTTTTCCGTATGACCTCTCCCTCTCACTTGACCGCATCGCCATGACCACCTCTTCCCCGTGTAGGAGCAGCCGACCGCGCCCAATTCCTCGCCGGAGCACCGCCGACGCCGCCCGTCTCCAGCCGTCTGCCTCTGTCGCCCGAGGAAGCAATCCACCGCGCCGAGGCCACCAACCTTCTCGCCATAGTACCCCGCCTCTCGTAGGCCACCTCGACATCACCGGAGACCGCCGCATCCGCCACTAGCACCGCCACCCGATGAGCCCGCCGCCTCCACGTCACCCCACCGGTGAGTCTCGCCTCGGACGCCCTGCACCGTCCGATCAATATAAGATCCGACGGCCACCATCTGTCCCCAGGTCGAAAGGGTACCAGCAAACCAGAATGCGCCACCTGTCTGCCGCATCAGCGATGACACAGCGCCAGTCAACGTTGACTCTCCTGAAAAAAAGATAAAAATTGCAGAAAATTGTATAATCTTGCAAAAATCATATAAACAGATTCGTAGATCCAAAAATAGCAAATTATATATCAATGAATTCAGAAAATTGAGTAGATTAATAATATCAAGTTGGATTTAACTTTTACGGTACGTGTTACTGTAATAATTTAATTAGTTTTAATGGTCTTTTAGGTTAATAAATTCATAGTAAAATATCTACTGGTCCAAAAATCACAAATAATAAACCTATGGATTCACAATTGTGTGTAGATCATCAATATGCAAATGGTTAAGCCAAATAATATAAGGTTTTTCAGCAATTAAATAAATGGTATAATGGCTTATTTGGAGTAATAAATTCATAAGAAAATAAATAATGTTCAGAAAATTACAAATAATATGTCCCTGGAATCACAACCCCGTGGGAATTATATATATGATTTTAGTTTGATTTTTAGACAACAGAAACTATTTAAATGATTTAAAACCCATTAAACACTATTTAAATCATAAGAAAAGATTTGTAACTCTGATTAGGGTGAATCCAACGCCTACTGGTTCGTATTAATGTCCTCTATCCAGTAAACCCAAGAAACAAATTTAATTTGACAGTTAGAACAGGCGTTACAACAGAACTATTAAAAACCCTATATTGGCAAGTAATTATTAATAACAAATACTCCATTGCATTAATTGGCCTCTTACATGCATCATATACTTCAGTATTGTTTAGAGAACTAAAGTAACAACCATTGTGACTTATTAAATTGCCATGCATGCATTTGTTGCATTTGTTTGATCTCTATGTGCTATTGTTTATGTTGTATGAAGTTGTTTGATCGATAGATTGCGAGGAGTGCAACGTGTGTGATTGCTGACTCATCCTGATTAAAACTTGTTTGCTCGATAAATTGTAATACATGCATAGATTAAAACTTGTATACAAATTGGACCTCTGACTCATCCTGATTAGGGTTTCGACCCCTCGGAACTCGTTTAAAATGATCAAGCATCCTTAGGGTTTTAATTTCATTTGTGTATCTTTGTATGAATAATATGTATATTTGTGTATGAATCCAAGTCCACTTGAATGTTTACACTCTTACTCTAGATAATATTATTGTTTTAGAAACTATGGATCCACTTAGTAGAAACCTTGAAGAAGAAGAAATAATGGAGAACATTATTGATGAGGACACCTCACAATATCTGAACTTGGAGGGACATGATGATGACAGCTCAAGTACTAGTCATGGAGAAGATGAAGACTCCGGTGAACGCAATTTAGTGGTTACAAAGTCCGACGAGGTATATGCATTGATTAAGCCTCTGCTGACTTCCACCAACAATCTTCTTCTACATGTATTAATTAACACTTCTTTCTTCTTTTAGCCCTCTGGATCGACCAGCCAGCAACCATCTTCTTCTACGAAAAAGAGCAAGCAAGGCGCGAGCCAGCGGTTAAAAGATCGTGCAAAGTTCACGATCGAAGCAGTCCGTGTTGATGGCAGGCCGATGGAGCCCAAGAAGGCCGCAGAAAAATTTGTACGTCAGGCTGCAGTTCTTGTTAGGGACCAAATCCCAATCATAATTGAAAATTGGAATAAGCCAAAGAAGGGCGACGGTACCTTTGTCGATGACAGATCCAAAGAAACGCTTTGGAATTCGTTGTTGGGAAATTTCATCCTTCCGCCAGAGGAGGATGAAAACAACCCGGTTATAAAGGAAAAGTTCAAAGAGTGGACTCTAAAGAAGATGGCTGACGCTTTCCGCAACTGGAAGACAAAATTGAACAAATTTGTCAAATCTGGCGAGACTCCAAATTTCGAAGACGCATATTATGCGAAGATAAGACCTCACTGGCCCGAATTTGAGACATATAAAAAAAGTGCTATAGCTAAAAAGAGGTCAGAAACCAATACACTTAATGCCCTGAAGAAGGAATATCACCAGAGGACGGGGTCAGGTGGCTACATATCTCAGAGTCCTAAGTGGGAGGAAGCTGAGAAGGCCCTGCGCGCTAGAGAGATCACACCCCAGACAGATGGGTGGGACCTACGTGCAAAGACTTGGTTCTACGGAATCGGGGCAAGGTTGGACCCAGAAACAGGATTATGTATCTTCCCAACCCTCCTTGCCAAACCCGTCACTGAACTCATCACGGCATACGAGGAAACATCCGCCAGGACCTTCCATCCTGACAGAGAGAATGACCAGCTCACACGCGCCATCGGTAAAAAAGAACACCCTGGACATGCACGAGGCACAGGGGGTATGGCGTGGAAGGATGGGTTTGCCGACTGGAGCGACTCTTACAGATGGCGCGGCAGAAAAGAAAAAGAGTGTACAGAGCGGATGACACAGATAGAACATGCACTTGCGGCGCTGCAGGCGCAAGTGAATGCACAACAGAGCCATCAAGCTACCGGCCCATCTCAGCGGCACGAAGAGCCTGCATTGGAAGCCGCCGGCGGCCCAGACTCTACGCGGAAAAGCAGTATGGCTTCCACGGAGAACGTGCAGCCCACGCTTGAAATGGCGGGTCCTCGATACCCCGTGGATGAGATCACGGAGAGCGAACACACTGAGCTGCATGTGTGATTAATGGGCTTATCCATTAAGGTGGCTGTCGGCTATGCCTTACCTCCTGTAGCTGGTGGAACTTACCACTGCCGACCGATTCCAGATGGCTATGCTATTATCGGGGTGGATGAGGTTGTGAAGGAATATGAGGAAGCACAGCTTGACCATGCTACAGGTGAAGGGGAAACTCAACTCAAATTTGCAGTGAAAACAACCATTCTTTGGAAGAAGGAACACATTGTGCTTCCAAATTGGAGGTCACTGGCACCCCCGCCGTCTCCGCAGCGTCAGCAGTCTGAGCCGCTTCAGCTATCTCCTGCGCGGCAGCCATCTTTGGCGCTTCAGCCATCTCCTGCGCGGCAGCCATCTCCGGCCCGTCAGCCATCTCCGGTGCTTCAGCCATCTCCTCAGCGTAAGCGTAAGAGCACTTCCACGAAGAGCATCAGTAGCACTGCCACAAAGAAATCCACAGGAAACCGTACGCCAAAGAGTTCAAAAAACTACGTCCCGCAGCCTTCCGCCAAGCCATTGCCGGTTTTACCGTGGAATCGCAGCGACGAGGAGACCAATAGGATCTCGGAAGAACATGTCAAGAAATTCTTTGCACCTAGACGGGCCGAGCCAAAGGAGAAAATAGATCCGGCGGTGGTGGAGACGTTTTACAAAAATCTTTTGAAACCTGAAACCCCACTTGTGTCGGACTACAAGCGCCAGATTTTGAAGGCGGATGCAAGGCGCCGTAGGGAGACTGAAAGTAGCAGTCGTGAGGCACCCCAGAAAATAGTTCCCATGCTCGGAGAGCAGGAAAACCAATCATGCGCCCCGCTCCAAATGTTCGACACATGGGACGCTCCTCCCGTAAATGATTACGAGGCAGAGCTACAAAGAAAGGCCAATGATATGGGGATGACTTACATTGCATACTTGAACGTCATGGGAGAAAACTTGCCCAAATGCGATGCCAACCCCATACAGCCATGGAAGTATGGGACGAATCTCGTCAAGAAAGAGGAGCTCAAGAATCTACCAACAAAGATGCGAAAATTGCACAAGTGGTACCTTGATTTCTGCAAGACGAGAAAAGAAGAATGGATCACGGCGCATATAAGAGATGAGATTTTCTTCTGCGGAGACGACGGGATCGACTTCAACATTCAAGACTTGCATTTTCTATTCAATCAGAAGGAACTCGACAAAGCTGACATCAGCCTTTATTGTGTGTAAGTACTATTTCTGTAATTTATATCTCATCTCATTCACTTCATTAATTGCATGTATATATATATGCTCACCATATATGTATATACTATTATGCAGGAAAAAGGTTATGGAATGCAGGAAAGGAGGCCCTTTTGACATTGGGTTCGTTGACCCAAATAGAGTTTATGAAGAAGTGGTAAGAACCAAACCCGGGCAAACAGAAGATTACTTGCTAAGGTCTTTACTGAGACAACAAACCAAAAGGGAAATACTATTGCCTTACAACTTCTCGTGAGTACTGTTACCCTCTCTCTTGTACACATTCTATTTCGGCTTACTTGATGTTAAGTGTAACTGATGATGAGTTATGCGTGCGTAGGTTCCACTTTATTCTGCTAGTCATTCAACCCGACTCAGGAAAAGTCCTTGTCATGGACTCGTTACGAAAAGAAAAAGAGATATGGGCAGACTTTAGAGAGATGCTCCAGAGGTAATTTCAATCATATTATCGCACTAGATCGGCAACTTTCGTGACAACAAGTAATTAATTACTCCTTTATCCATTTTCTTTGCCGGACAGGGTTTGGAAAAGGTTCACGGGCAGGGTCGTGGGTGAATGGTCAGAAGAACTAAAATTTGTAGACCAAAATATAAGTAATACTAGCTAGCTAGGTCTGCGTATCTCTTTGATTCTGCTTCCAATTCCATTATATCATGCTTTATTGATTATTATTTTGATTCAACTCTCTATTCTCGTAAAGTGCGCGCATCAGGGACCCGGCAATAACTTATGTGGGTACTATGTTTGCGAGTTCATTCGCAACACGATATGTGCGACGGGCCAAGCCGCACTAGAACAACTTAGAGTAAGTAAACAAAGTCCACAACATTATTTTATTACCATCAATTGTGTTGAGTTTTATTCTTATATATATATTGACGACCCATTCTTCATATATATTCAGATCGAACGTATGCGGGACCAACTCCTACCATTTGAACGCATCCGAGCCATTCAAGAGGAATTGGCGGGGTTCATACTTGATGAGGTCGTCACGCATGGCGGAGAACTCTTTAGATATCCACCAAAATGAACGATGACGATGTATGTGCCGATGACGATGTATGTGCCGATGACGATGTTTGTGTATAATAATAGTTGCTTAATTATTCATGTACTCGTATGTACCGATGACGATTTATGTGTATACCGCTCCCGATTTATTCCCCCTCCCCCCCTTCCGCAGAAATACACCCAGAATGGGGCAGAGGCAGAAGTCTACCGTGGCAGAGATTTAGGCCGTTTTCCTGCCGCGGCAGGAAAACGGCCTAAATCTCTGCCGCGGCAGAAGAACCTTTAACACCGGTTCCAGCCCCAAATCGGTGTTAAAGGGGGGGCCTGAGGCCTGCGGCAGCCCCATGTGCGCCACCCTTTAACACCGGTTCGTATAAGAACCGGTGTTAAAGGGGCCCCCCTCTAACACCGAACCCTCAACAGCGGTTGAGGAACCGCTGTTAGAGGGCCCTCCCAACCGGAGTTAAAGGGGGGCTCTGCACTAGTGCAGGTTACTCCGTTGGTTATTGCGGTCACACCTTTCAAGGCTAATCCTTCTACACCTCATGGAAATGAGCTTCTAGATGCGCTTCCGATGGATTATCCTCTTAGTGGGAGGAACGCTTCGCCGGTGGACAGGGTGGGAGCACCTACCCCCCCCCATCTAGAGTTACACCCACCCAATTGCACGAGGTGTTATACGCTGTATCTGGTTCTTCCGTGGAGGTGCATGTGGCACGGAAGCAGACCTCTCCGGCATGCTCAAGGACGCATGTACTGGGGAGGACGATTCTGAGGACGTCTCCCTTAGATGATATGGGGCCAGTGCTCATGGTGGTGGCTGGGAAGATCAAGCGTGGGGACTGACCCAGGCAGGGTCAGTCGACCACGACGTGGAGGGCTCTGCCCAGGCGGGGCAGCCACTAGTTCTGCTAGCCTAGGAGGGGCTGGACCAAGGTGGCTCAGCGTCGGGCGGTGCACAGGAGGCTCCTACCATGGCCCCCAAGCAGCTAGTGGATGTGGCCTAGGTGGTGGCCCAGGTGGAGGGCGGGCTGGTTCCGAGTGAAACCCAGGTGGCCTCCTCCCTGGTCCATCACCTGCCGATAGATGGGCCGGCCCAGGAGGGCACACCCCTGTCATGTGTGGTCAGGAGGGCCTCTGTTGGACGTGACGACCCATATGGGGTGTGCAGCGCCTAGAGGTGGTTCGACTCAGGTGGGATCGTGCCATCCTCTGTATTCGACGCCATCTAATGTGCATGTCTGTGGGCGCGTGGGTTCAACCACCCACACGATTTAAGCTTAGGTGCTTCAAGGCAATATATTTTGTACACGGTGAAAATTACCTTATAAGCTATGAGGAGGAAGTTGGCTTCCACGATGAACATGGTTTCTTCGAGGATATAATTAATCATGTGCGTGAAATGCAATTACATCCATCTGTCCCAAATTACTTGTCGTGGATTTGTGTACATACGAATTTACACAAATCTGAGACAACTAATTCATGAGGGAGGGAGTACTGAAAATTTATTTTATCCAAATTTCCAGTATTATCAGTAAATAAAATAACTCTCGGTACGGTGTTAATTAAATTTTGAAGATATGTATCCAGATGTATTACTCCAAAATACAAACTGTAAAGAAAAAAACAAATATATTGTCACTATCATGCATGTTAAGCCATGTGGCAACTAACACAAATAGTAAGAAACCATATTGCTCGAAAAAATATAAATCGTATATACAGTTTGAGTATATACAGTTTGATCAAAACCGAAGGAAATAATTGTGGTATTAGGTTGAATCTGTGTGACCAACAACTAATGGCATATAGTACTCATGCTTACAAAATCTTGCGTTGAATATTAGTGTACCCACAACAATATTAGTTCAGATTTTTAATCAAGGTCCAAGGTTGTGAGAAGCAATATCAGTTAAGGTATTGAGCCTGCGAATGATGCGGTTGCAAATGATGTGGAGCAAAAGGATCCACATGCCAAAGGAGTGTATACAATGTACTTTATTACTCTAATTATTTTGGTAACCATATAGAAAAAATATATGCATATGCCAGACCCAGGAGTTTGTGTGTACATTTACATGAGATCTCTCGGGTAAAAAGGACTCCCAAACCCAAGAATACCCATGATAAAAGGATAAATTGTTTTTCCACAATACTGCATGCCAGAGCTAAATCACTAGAGGCGCCAAAAAGCAGGCAGTCCCTCTGGCCCAGCCCATTGATAATGGGCTCTCAGCCCTACATATGGGCGGTACTAGCTCGTTGACCGGTGGGAGGTGCATGGAGGCGGTGGCCGAACGTTACTAGCTCGTGGAGAGGTAGGAGAGGCAGCCGTGATCTTGTGCTAGCTCGTGGAGAGACTCATCTCTCTTAAGACAGTGTTGGAATAGAGGATTACAATCAACACATGCAATGTAGTTAGAAGTGAGCCAATCTCACTTGGTTAGAGAAGTGGATGTATAACCCAACAACCCAGGTTCAAGTCCTCATGAATGCAAATTTGGGTTCTTATTATTTTAGAAAAAACTAGTTGTATGGGCTTCCCCTACCACATCTTCTATTATATACTAAAAGCAATATAAGAGGGTTTTTCGAGGCTTCAGGTTGATCCACATCATCAAAATTATATTAGCGGTTAGATCTACTATCTGTGGTTGCGATCTGAAATTAAAAAAATGTTACGTAAAACTGTTTGGTACAAACAACGGGTCAGCAGTCACGTACCAAATCGGCAAGCATACATGGAGCGTGGGTTGCAAGGACTCCAGTTCATACGGGCCCGGAACCAAAAATGCCTGATCCAACTCCATACGTGAAGCACTAAACGGAGTACAATTTAAAAAGAAAAAAAAAGACATAGCCAGCTATATCGTGTGTCGCTACGACTCTGTAATTCATGGTTTTGACTTAACTAAAAATTACATTGAAAGTTACGTAACACGTTGAACGTGAACCTTTTCCAAAAGAAATAAAAATATCCTTTGGTATATAATTAATGGTGGTGATTTAACCAATAATTAATAATTATGTGCAAAATTTACATAAAACATTGGACCTAGACTGCTCCCAAAAGAAATAAAAAAGCCTGACATGTATTTAGACTGTTAATTAGATGTGTAATTTTACAATATAATTGTGTACGTAGCACCGAGCGCACAATAAATTATGTGACATATTTGGCGTCTAATAACCACAAAGCCCATCTCAAGTAATAAAACATGAGATCCATGGTTTGTGTTCAAAAGAAATAAAAAAGAGAAATAGTCTATATAAAGTACGAACGTGCCTAATTGTCTTGCGTGTGCGTGCCATGGCGTGATAACATGCAATAGAGTACATGCTAGACATGGGTACATACTCGACTATTCAAATGTTGAACTTATTTATTCGAGAAAATGAGTACATATTACAAATCCATGTGTTTTTGAAAGTAAGGCATGTAAATTATGTCAAAATCTAAATTAGGTAAAATTTGACTAAGTTTCCAAAAAACCCGAGAGATAGTATGTTTTAACTATAAGTCTTGACCATGAATCTTTAATTACGCATTGGACGACCGGCCACATGAGCTTACGAACTCATGGTGATGACATGCCTATAGTTTCTAACAGGATGGCATGCCACTGTGACCATCTGATTTCTATTTGTCGATGTTTTATAATCATGCAAATATAACTTTTTTCATAAGGAAATATGTCTACCAATAAACAAAGTTTGTTATTGGCAGTCAATAAATTTAAGAATTCACTCCTCAATATCGGTAACCTAAATGCAATCTTTTCCCAAAATGATTATGAAAAACATTGTGTTTTTCTTAGTGTCTTCTATGAAAAGTTTTTAGTTTAATCTAGGACTACAAATCTTAAGAACTAGATTTTTGGATCGCCAATCAATTTTGAAAGCAATGTTTTTTCAAGTGTAACCTTTTGGAAAAAAATGTATATGGGTCCTGAGTTACTACTATTACTTTCTAGGATTAAATCAAACACGCACCTTTTTTACTTTCCATGGTTTCCAATATTTTAATTTTGATCATATGGATTTTAATATAGATGCTTCATTAGCTGAAACTATACCATCCATGACGATGCAATAATGTTACATGACAGGAGACATGCATGTAAGCGAGAGCAGAGAAAAACGGACGGATTTAAGTGTGCACCATAGCACGTAAAAACAGTAAGGAAAAAATATTAGCACCTTAACAATTTCTAGGTTTCTAGAAAACTTGGAAACCAAGTTCTCTAACCTTGACAATCGATACGCAAATGTTGTCTCTATTTCATTTTATCATGTGTTCTTTATAAATAGTGACCAAAGCACATTGGATATTTTCGGGGTGTCTAGATAGCTAGCTTTTGGAAGAGAAGAAGAATGTCATGTATTGAGATAATTTCTTAATGTTGAGTTCGTCTAGCGGTTAACAAGGATAAGTTGCTTCTAGCGGTTAATATGGCTATTGCTCAGGTGGAACTACAATTATTACTTGGGGGAAACAAAACAAAAATTGTGCAACTTTGTATTTAATGCAGATGACTCACAACAAATCTATCAACCATCTTATGGTTCAGATTTTAATTATAGGAACTAATTTAACATCATATAAAAACAAAATATATGGTTAGTGATATTGTTTAGTACTATTTTTATATTTTTTTAAATCTATTCAGTTATGGGATATTTGTTTAGCACAACATATCAGTGGTCATTTTTTTGAAATTGAGGATGAGGCCTGGCCTATGCATCCAGAAGATGAATACGGCCTGCTTTACTGATTTATTCAACCTGAACGGACAATATACAATAAAACTACGAAAATTCTTCCTGGTCACTTCAGATTATAAAGTGCTGTCCTCGCAATTGCGAGGGCCACCATGCTAGTTCCTTTCAAAAAGCACATGCAATGTAGTAGGTGGAGTTTTATCAGTGATGTGTGATGAAATGGATTGATTTACTCAAGAGCTAGCTAGCATCAAGATTGTTACTCCAAGATATAGAAATTTAAATGTAGACATGCCCATATATTGTTCAATTCATAGAATTGCACTGTGCAATATATAATGCGTTAACTTTGCATAATTGTTGACAAATACACTCCTTACATAGTTGTATTTATGTTTGTTCTAGCAGATGATAAAGTAGAATCTGCAGAATAAAAAGTAATTAGCTTACATGAAACACGAACTAAGGTATTAAAAATAGGATTATGAATGATGATGAAACAAAGTCTAGAACTGCCACATGCATGAAGAAGAAACATATACGGTTGGTTGTAGATGCAAGTGATATCGGAGAAAGAGAGAGGGGTAGAGCTGCAGAGATTGGTTCAGACTTGACGATCTGTCTTATTCATCGTCTCCTCGCTCATAATCATACATAACGTTCTTTTTCCTTCCGTTTGAGTGATCATACCAATCTTGTGTTCTCTCTTTTCTTCTTTTTCTGTAATCAGTCTATCAGTTTGTTGGGTTGGGGTACGACTGGGTGATGGATTCTATGAGGCGACGTGGTGGCTGCACTATCGCCCGCTTTGGCGATGCTGCTGACCATGTGCAAGTCTTTGCAAAGATGAATACTCGAAAACTCAAAAACATCTAGATGCAAAGAACTGCAGATATGAAACTCTTCGTTGATAAAAAACACAATGTTCATACGTACTCATGTAATTCTTCTTCTCTATACAGAAAATCTCTCACTGGCGCACGATATAAGAATGGTTCCTCGGATTATTGCAAATGGATACATGTTCCATCGCCAGGGGCTCGTATTTTTTCTCCCATGGAAACCAAGTCGGGCCTAGGCCTAGCCGATCGATCCAGGAGGGCGACGGAGACCAACTAGTAGCTCCACCACCGAGCGAATTTGTAAGCAAAACTTCATTCAGTGGGTCGTCTTCCTAAGCAGTTGGTGCCAAGCGACCGGCACCACGAAAGAAGTTTACACTTATACAGGCAAAACATCCTGAGATGCTTTGCTTACTTCGTTAGATAACTTGGGATAAACTTTTTCGGCATCTGCCTTCGACGATGCGAACACATTCCGTCTTCTTTTTTCTCTAACCCCATTTCCCAATACATCCTATTTCCGATTTGGATAATTCTTAAGCCTCTTTGATGTTACTTATTGGTTTGTGGCTCTCACTATACATACTTTTAATTTGTCCCCTCTCCCTTTCCAGCCGGTTCAAAATATTTATAGATGAGAACCCTGCCTGTGGGAGCGTGGGTTCAACAACCCACAAGCTTTAAGCTTAGGTGCTTCAACGCAATATATTTTGTACACGGTGAAAATTACCTCATAAGCTATGAGGAGGAAGTTGGCTTCCACGTTGAACATGGTATCTTTGAGGATACAACTAATCATGTGCGTATCATGCAATTACATCCATCTGTCCCAAATTACCTGTCATAGATTTGTCTACATACGAATTTACACAAATCTGAGACATCCAATTCAGGATGGAGGGAGTACTAAAAATTTAATTTAGCCAAGTTTCCAGTATTATCAGTCCGCACAAACCTCTGGCACTATGTTGGCCACTTCCTCTACCAAGACGGAGGGTCAAGGAAGTTCAGCGCCATCTTCTTCAAAGCAGCACTAGTGGAAACGAGGTCTTTTTGAAAGTATAAATGATTTGAAAGTATAAATGATTTTGGCAATGTCAATTTGAAAGAATCCCATCTTCAAAATTCGTTCAAACTTCTTAACTAGTAGTTTCAATGTCAATTTGAAAGTATAAATGATTTTGGCAGATGAGATTCTGGGAGAAGCTGGTCGAGAATAGCTTTTAGGAGAAGCTGACCAAGAAGCTGAAAAGAAGGGGGCCTTAGGGCCGACTTCTTTTTAGATTCCCCAACAGCTTTGAGGTCCCCAACCACACAAGCTAAAAAGAACACTTTCCATTCTGGGCCGATGTTTTCCACCACGAATCTGACTTCCAGTGTATTTTGAGAATCGGGTCTGACCAGCTTGTGGAGAGATTCCCGAGCTTCTCCTAAATAAAACGAACCGGTATTCCAGTGCAGACCCTATTTTCGCCTTTATTTACAGCAGAATGTCACCGCTCAGTACCTAGAGAAAAGGAAAAGAAAAACGGACCAACTCCCTAGAACGCGTCGCCGACCGCCCGCCGCCGCCACATCCCGTGACCTCGCCATGTCCTCCTCCCAGGCTGAGACGCATCCCCATGTATACTGCTAGTTTCATGTATGGCCGCACGGTGCTAGCTGTTTGCTAATTGCTAATTGCTATTTGGTAGTACAAATTGTTAGTAACAAATGGCTATTTGCTAGTAATGATTGTTGATTGCTAGTAAAAATTCCTAATTGCTAGTACTCAATTTATTGCTAGTAATAAATTGATATTCCCTCCGATCCATATTAGTTGACTCAGATTTGTCTAGATTTAGATGAATCTAGACACTATTTAGCATATACGTTCATCCAAATTTTGATAAATTCAAGTCAACTAACATGGATCGAAGGGAGTATTATATTTAATGTATGGGCGTTACAGACATTTCACAACCTAACTCAGCAAACAAACCAAATGTCTACAAGCTAAAAAGAATGAAAGGAACTAAATTCTGTGAGCTTCTCCCCACCACAGCTTCAATCTGTCAAAAGCTAGCTTCTCTAGAATCACAAGCCAAAAAGAAGTCGGCCTTAAGCTTAGGTGCTTCAAGGCAATATATTGTGTACATGGTGAAAAATACCATATAAGCTATGAGGAGGAAGTTGGCTTCCACGTTGAACATGGTTTCTTCGAGGATACAATTAATCATGTGCGTGAAATAGAATTACATCTATCTGTCCCAAATTACTTGTCATGGATTTGTCTACATATGAATTTACACAAATCTGAGACATCTAATTCATGAGGGAGGGAGTAGTGAAAATTTATTTTATCCAAATTTCCAGTATTATCAGTAAATAAAATAACTCCCAGTACGGTGTTAATTAAATTTTGAAGATATGTATCCAGATGTATTACTCCAAAATATGAACTGTAAAGCAAAACAAACAAATATATTGTCACTATCATGCATTTAAGCCATGTGGCAACTAGCACAAATAGTAAGAAACCATATTGCTCGAAAAAAATATAGATCGTATATACAGTTTGATCAAAACCCAAGGAAATAATTGTGGTATTTGGTTGAAGAATCTGTGTGACCGACAACTAATGGCATATAGTACTCATGCTTACAAAATCTTGTGTTGAATATTAGTGTACCCACAACAATATAGGTTCAAGATTTTTAATCAAGGTCTAAGGCTGAGAAGAAATATCAGTAAAGGTACTGAGTCTTTTTTTTACACTAGTAAAGGTACAGAGCCTGCAAATGATGCGGTTGCACAAGCCGAAGTTATGAAGAGCAAAGGGGATCCACATGCCAAAGGAGTGTACAATGTACTTTATTACTCTAATTGTTTTGGTAACCATGCATATAGAAAAAATATAGGCATATGCCATACCTAGGAGTTTGTGTGTACATTTACATGAGATCTCTCTGGTAAAAAGGACTTGCAAATCCAAGAATACCCAGGATAAAAGGATAAATTGTGGCCATTACATTACATTGCACTCCTTTTGGTTTTGGAGCGAGTTTTTGTCATAAACGGTACTTCACAGTTCACGTTGGTCTTGTTCCAGTGCTTCTCATGATACTCCAACTATAATTCCCAATACATCTTATTCTCCGAGGACTATATTTAGACCGATATAGTGCCACTTGATATGAGCATGGCGTAATGGAGCCCGAGCTCCATGGAGCTCGGTAATTCAAACTTCAACACAAATTCAAATTTGAAGATTCAAAAAATAGGGGGAAAATACCGGCATGTAGGTAATGTTATACACTACATGCGTGCCAAAAACATTGAGTTGAAATACATTGTATTTTGGTCTCAGCAAAAAAGTGAAAATTTTAGATTTGAGATGTGAATAGTACACATACGAAATTTGACAAATTTGTTTTTTTCTGCGTAGAAAATACAGGGGGTTTTAGATTAAAACTTTGCAGATGTGTAGTGCGGAACGTTGGCTACATGCTAGTATTTGTTTCGAATTTTTTTGAAGCTTTTTTTTTAAAAGCCCAAAATCGGCCTAAATTGAATTGGAGGAGAGGGATAATCGTCGCTCGCGTGCTAACACGCGCAACCGCACTTGATTTGCCACTCTCACCATTCAGCCTCCGCTCTCCCCTTGTCGTAGTATGTACAGATTTGAGCCATATATGTAGAGGTGCACATCCACTCAAGGGATAGAAGATTTAGTGTTTCACTATCAGCCAACATACAAAATAGTATGTTGCGAAAACTAACTCAAAGTTATGAAAATCCCATCTCAGCTGCATGCAGATAGTGCACACGGTTTTCACGATGGACGTGAATTGATGAGGGCTACACTTGATGTAGAAACCAAATTTTAATTGTTGTTGATTAGTACGACAAGTTTGTTTGTCCTCATTTTCATGTGTTAGGGTATTTATACTTATGCATATCACTCTAGAGGCAAGAGGCTAGGATATATCACTCTTTGAGAAAAAGGATCCCAATAGCTCTAGACCTTAGACGAGGCCTGGCTTGATGGAAGTTATCGGGCAATTATATTTCAACACCTCCCCTCACCTCTGGGTCAATGGACTTTTGTTTTAGGCAAGACGTGGATCGTTTGATCTATTTTAGGATGTTGCTAATATTTATTTTTAATACTGTTTTGGTCAAAATTTGAACCTAGGACCTTGTAGGTCTGATACATGTGGAATTGAATGCTAGTGTAGTATTGACGTATCATGGGCTTCTGGATCACAAAAATTAACAAAGTAGGGTTGATCTGATATACTGTAAAAAGAATATTTTATTAACTTTTGAAGAATAGAACGACAATACCACACACATAAATTACAAGCAAATGAACGGAGACTGTACCCAGTTTACTACTTTCTCAAGTCTAGGGTTTTGATAGGCTATTCTACCCTCTAAAAACTTTTATATTCTTGAACGAAGGTAGTAATTATTGAAATGTTACAACTTCATCTAAGATTTATCAAGATGAAGTTGCTATGCGTTCAGTTCATATGGTTCCAAGTAGCACTCCAACAATTGATAGGTACATCATCATGAACAAGAAGAGCAGCTAGCCTCGTGGTTCATCGCGTTGGGGCAGCATGCGTCATGGCACAAAGCGGCACAAAGCGGGCACTGAAACCTAAGAGTGCCAAAGGATAGTAATTCAGAGCAGAAGCTTCATGTTGACATGAATTCCCTTGTGCATCCTATTCCTGTTAAGTCACCATGTACATTGGTCTGGTGGCACTTAAAGTATAACACTAGGTCATCCACTTGTATAGAAATGGCCATTGTGGCGTGCCATAAACAATATTGGTGCCATTTACTCGCCACACCACCAATATCATGTCATTGGTAACATATAAGTGTGGTGTGCTCCAACACGCCACTGGTAACAAATTAGTGTTGGCGTGTCACAATCTCTCACGCCACAGCTAAATCATATCATTGGTAACATATAAATGTGGTGTGCTCGAACACACCGCGGGTAAAAATTAGTGGTGGCGTGCCACAATACTGCATGCCACATCTAAATCATTAGAGGCGCAAAAAAGCGGGTAGTCGCTCTGGCCCAACCCATTGATAATGGGCTCTCAGCCCTACATTTGGGCGGTACTAGCTCGGTTGACCGGTGGGAGGTGCATGGAGGTGGAGGCCGAACGTTGCTAGCTCGTGGAGAGGTAGGAGGCAGTCATGATCTCGTGCTAGCTCGTGGAGAGGCTCATCTCTCTTAAGACAGTGTTGGAGTAGAGGATTACAATCAACACATGCAATATAGTAAGAAGTGAGCTTAGCTCACTTGGTTAGAGAAGTGGATGTACAACCCAACAACCCAGGTTCAAGTCCTCACGGATGCAGATTTGGGTTCTTATTATTTTAGAAAAAACTTGTTGTATGAGCTTTCCCTACCGCATTCCTTTCAAAAAACACATGCAATGTAGTAGGTGGAGTTTTATCAGTGGTGTGTGATGAAATTGATTGATTTATTCTAGAGCTAGCTAGCATCAAGATTGTTACTCCATCCAAGGTATAGAAATTTAAAAGTAGACATGCCCATATATTGTTCAATTCATAGAATTACACTGTGCAATATATAGTGCATTAACTTTGCATAATTGTTGACAAATACACTCCTTACATGGTTGCATTTATGTTTGTTCGAGCAGATGATCAAGTAGAATCTGCAGAATAAAAAGTAATTAGCTTACATGAAACACGAACTAAGGTATTAAAAATAGGATTATGAATGACGATGAAATAAAGTCTAGAACTGCCACACGCATGAAGAAGAAACATATATGGTTGGTTGTAGATGCAAGTGATATCGGAGAAAGAGAGAGGGGTAGAGCTACAGAGATTGGTTCAGACTTGATGATATGTTTTATTCATTGTCTCCTCGCTCATAATCATATCTAACGTTATTTTTCCTTCCGTTTGAGTGATCATACCAATCTTGTTTTCTCTATTTTCTTCTTTTCTCTAATCAGTAGATCAGTTTGTTGGGTTGGGGTACGACTAGGTGATGGATTCTGTGAGGCGATGTGGTGGATGCACTATCGCCACCTTTGGCGATGTTGCCGACCATGTGCAAGTCTTTGCATCGACTACAAAACGTTGTGCGTTGTCTTCCTTTACTTAATCTATCTCTTATGGTGGCTCCTGGAGATTGCTTTTAATGACTCCATACAAATACCAAAGTCATTTAGGTTAATTTGCACTGTCTTTATTCATCTACCGTTGGCGACTTCGTGTTTTGCACTGCCTTTGTATGATCAAATGTAACCTACTTGCAGGGGCGGAGCCAAGGGGGGCGAGCAGGGGCTAGACACCCCCCAACTGTTCGCCCCCTCAAGGATTTACAACAACGAGTAGTAGTATTAGTCCATGAATCAAAAGACTTGAGCCTAGATTAAGTGTTTGTACAAGAATTGAAGCAGCCCAACAGGTAAAAGTATTGCCCATCCGCTTACCCACATAAAGGCAATAAATGATCATTCAAGTCTGGTTATTTCCCTATCGCATATCAGATCGCTCTATTAATCGATCCATGGTGCGAGGAAGCGTACCGCAACCGATGTTGGACTTTGATTATTGGTTTATCTAGGCAACCGAGTAGTACGGTGGCGGCTGATATATTGGTTGCTACCGTGAGTCCGCACCAGCATCCTGAATTCACCATTGGATTAGTCAAGGTACACTCTATGCACATAGTACTGTTAATCCGATCTAACCCTTCTAATTTATTTGTACAGTGTAGCTATACTTTGTTCGTTAATAAATGATGAGAAACTATGTAGTACATGGATTTTTTCTTCTAATTGATTCGATCTTGAATCTTGTCAAGAGTTGCACATTCGAGAATCAGTCGTTGGTAACATCTCAGTATTTTAAATTAGTGACAAAATTGGAACCTTGTTGGTGTTGCCAAACATATGAAGGTTTTCTTGCCAATTTTAACTTGTGATATTATATATACCTATTATCATAGACCGAACATATGTTGATATTCCATGCTGTTATAGGATTGATGCCTTGGTATACTTGACCTAGCGGCGCAATATTGGTCAGCCCATGTATACCATTTCGTGAAAGAGAGGAATATGCATTTACACTGGTCTCACTCATATGAGGTTGCGAGTCTTTCGACGATATAAACGCATTGCGCTCTCGCTCTTGGGGACATCCTTTCGCCCATAGGCATTGGCCGGCTAACTACTAGATTTTCATCGCTCCCCCTCCCTAAGTTTAAATTCTGGCTCTGCCCCTGCCTTCTTGTCTGTCTAGTTGTCCATGGTTCGGGTTTATGGCCATCACAGATGGAATCATGAGAAGGATTGACAAGTAGGACCAACAATGAACAAGGAAGTAGAGATGCCATGCAGGTGCAAAAGAATCTAGGTGAACAAATACGCTACATATTGTTGCTCCATGGGGATACTATATCGTGGACTCCTAGATTTCAGTGATATTGCCATGCTTACTCTACATAGGATTCTCGTGTAGTGTGTTTTTTGTGATGGAGTAAGAAGGAAAACCCGCCCGTTCTCTAGAGAAGCTCTCTACCTTTCACCGCAACTCCAACTCTAGTTCCCAATGTATCATATTCCCACTGATGCCACTTGCTTTTATTTGTCACTCTCTCAGCCTTCAGCCCACCCACCCCAACCTCACAGTATTTATAGACTTTGGCAATAACGATAACAACCCCTCAAGAACTACAAGCATTAGTGATTCATGAATCATCTGACCTACAAAGATAATAAAGGCCTCATAGCAATGAAGACCCAGCTCGCTTGATTGAAGAAATTGCAAATCTTTTCATTGAAGATGGAAAATGCCTAACAACATGATATGCCCATATAATGCCGACCACATGTGGTGTTGATACACAACTTTAGTTCGACGCGGTTTCAAAACTGGACACCGGATGCCGTTACGTTGGGCTTACTTGCCATCTACTTGACTTGTTTTTTATATATGTGACCCCCCTTTGCCCCATTAGCAGCAATGAAAACAAAAAAATATATTGCCTTCCGATAGGTGGGACCAAGACACAACCCACCAGCGGTGTCGAAAACAATTAGATCTGTATTCTTTCCGACTTCATAGACCCATCACTTAGCCATGTCTGCAATGAAAAAATAACGGTCAACAAAGTCTATCCCCGAAGCCTCGCAAGCTCTGACAGGGCCGCTCTGGGCATGCTGAACGACTATACAGCCATGCCAGTCATGTTCTGCTGATCTCAGTACCAGGATACCATTGATCATGTCCACTCGAAAGCACACATCTATTGCTAAAAACATTAGATCCATGAAAAGAAATGAGTTTGAGCTTAGTTTAGACGAACGTTAGTAATACATTTTAGTTGTTTGTGGATTGAACTAGATAAGACTGCAGGACCTGAGAGACCCAACACGTAGCCACACTGAGTAGCATTGAAAAAATGCCCAAGAAAGTTGCCTCCAAGTGGCCACTTTGGGCATGCAGAACGACTACAAGGAAATAATAGAACGGATCTTAAATTTCTCGATTTATTAAACCATGACAGATACAAATACAACAATAAGATCACAATACGCGTTATCTCTGATGGTTATGTGCTTCTCCATCTTCAGATTCTACCTTCAAACTGATTTTTATACTTTGTATTATGACTCATGAATGACTTGATAATTTTATGTTAGGCCAATTTTGGCTCTGTGTCGGCAGGAGCAGGCGGTAAAATTTTCCTTGATTAATTTTGACAAAAAATAAAAATAATCAGGTAAGCCCCGCCGCTCCTTCATGGACATTAGTTGCCTCCGTCGATTGTCCATATATCAGGTCACACGCCTCGCTCGCGACCAAGCTCTATTGGCTATTGCACGGCTGCTTGCGACGAGCGCCGCTGCACACCCAATTGTTCGTACGGCCGACGATCAATTTGCTTGCCGGCAGCAGCACGTACACATGGGGGACTAGACAAGCTAGCAAGGGCCGAACGTCACAAACACGAAGTATTTTTTTACACCTTATTAGTATTTTTTTAGGGTGAACTATCCCAAAACGAAACCTAAGGGCATACTATTCTACTACAATATACACATATTCTGGTGTAGTATTGCCGCGCGTATGTGTATCATGGGCCACAGAAAGAAAAACGTCAGAATATGATCTGATAGAGTACTGTAAAGGGACTGTTCACTATTTGAGGAATAAAAAGGTGATCACACGAAGAAATTAACAAGCAAATGAATGGACAGTGTGTACCTGATTTAGTAATTATTGACGTGCCAACTTCATCCAGCTATCTGTTTCGCAATGTAAGTCTTTTTAGCAAGCTGGTGCTCCGTGCTCAGTAGCATTTCAGCACTCGAACGATTTACAAGTACAGCGCCAAGAAAATACGTAGCAGCTAGCCTTGAGCGCTTCATCGCGCTGGGACAGCACGCGTCATGGTACCAAGCGGCACATAACCTCTACGTCACAGGGTGCACACGATGTTTTCGTTTGCCTCTCCAACTTTAATTCCCAATGCATCCTATTCCCAACGGATCATCCCTAAGTACAGTAATGATGCCACTTGTTTTGTCACACTTAAACACTTCATGCTCCCTTGCACTCTCCCTGGCTACGAAGAGTGCTTGATTGCTTGTGGAATAGAACGATTGTCATATATGCACGGCTGCCCCACTCAAGAGCTACACGCTTTATAGTTTCATCTACAAGGTAGCTACGAATTAGCCATCTAGTTTATATGAGGAAAGGGACAGTATGGATGACAAGACGAGTACTATGCATGACACACGTGTCTGAGGGTCTGAGTTCCAATAGATGTGTATTTCGTCCTCTTCTTTATATGTTTATTAGGTCTCGGTAAATATTATACACTGATGATAGGGAAATTCCCCGCAAAAAATTTGATAGGCAAATTGGACCATGATTCCTTGGAGCAAAAATAGGCCACTTAGAAGGATGCCGTAGGATACTCCTACATTTGACGCCTTAGGCCTTGTTTGGCAGCCGTGTTTCTAACTAATTCCACGTGAATTTTACCAGCCCGGTCGGTTACCCGAAATTCCCCTCGCTGGGTCGTTTGGCAGCCCGGTTTGCAATCCGGTGAGCACGAGTAAATCCCTAGAAACCCGTCGGATCAACGAGTTTTCCAGACGCGAGGAGAGAGTCGCGTTTCTTCCACTTGTGTCGTCACAGCAAGCTCTCGCGGCGGCGACGCACCGACCTCTCGCGGCGGAGAGTCCCTGCCGCCGTTTGATCCTGCCTCCTCCTCGCGTCCTCCTCCATCTCCGATTCGTCATCGCCTCCGTTTCCCCTTCGAGTCACGCCGCCGTCTCCTTTTCTTCCTCGCCTCCGCCGCCGTCTCAGCTTCACCGTCGCCTCCACCGTCTCTGCTTCTCCGGCAGTTCTGGCTGGCGTTCTCACCAGTACGTTTTCTTCTTGTACTAGGGTTCTTATTAGATCTGAAGAAAGGTTCACTTGTTGTAAGCATGCGAAATTCGTTCTCTACAAAACCTGCAAGATCTAATCTGTACAAGTCTGTGTTGTAGAGCCTTTAAAAAGAAGTGAACTAGATGCGAGCGTTCCTTGGACTGATCCACATCTTGTTTAGTAGATCTTGCCTGTACTGATGCTGTAGAATAATGTCCGGGAGCATGGGATTTGTGTCCATGTTGTGAGCGTTCCTTGACTGAGCATCTGGAATCTGTGGTGATGTTTGTGAACTACAGTTAGCTATATGTGGTCATATACTAGCTTTAAATGACACACTGCAACCAATCAGCCATTCCCAAACTAATTAAGTAGGAATATTGCAATTTTATACTGTATTTTTGTTTCCCGAGGCTCAAGAACAAACAAGGTGAAACGAGGAGAATATTGAAATGTTTTCATTTTGTCCAAATGGACAGCACGGATCAATTTCAAAAAAAAAAAGTGGACAATGGCCATACCTGATTCACCTTGCAGACTATTGCAAACTTTGCCGCAGATGCGGCAATATTTATCTAGCTATTAATGCCACCAATATATAGCCAAACATTCTATCTGCCTTTACATTGAGGAAAGACTTTCTGATAAGACCCTTTCAAAACCATACGCCTGCTTGAACTTTTCCTCTGATTAGTGGATTTCTTTTGTTTGAGAAAATTACACAGAGTACTAGTTGTTGAGTTGATAAATGTCTGGTCTGCTATAGAGATTTTAGTTTAGGTGGGGGCTCCCCCAGATTTAAGCACAATCTTGGTTCATAGTACTTACATTTCATGTTTGAGCTTCTTGGTAGCTGTTTTTTATTTATTTTCTTGATTTTGATCACGAGAGGAAGATCAGGAGATGGGTAACCTGCTAATGTAGTTAATCTAACCTTCACTATTTTGGTATATATTCTGCTAATGTAGATCAGGAGGTCGGAAGGAATATTCTGGGATACAATGTGTGAAGTGAACTAGAAAGTGAGGTATACATTCCTGTTGTGAAACAAATAGGCTGTTTCTCTGCCTGTCAAATGTGAGTATTACTAGATTCTAGTAGTATGATTGTATGTTGAAGTGTTCCTAAACTCTGATCTTCTATACATGAGTTGAATCACTAACGCTGTACCTCCTTGTTGGTAATATGCTGGTGCTTTTTGTGCAGGACCATTTGGTGTTGCAGTAACTTGATATAGAATTCTAGGCTGAAGCAAAGTGATAATGGAAAGGCCGAAAGGGAAATGCCTGCATATGAATCAAAAAAGAACAATGAATTTAAGGTTGATGAGAAGTTCTTGTTCCTGTAATGCTATGTCACATGTTCTTGTTCCCGATAAAAACCACCTTTGTACTAAACCGATGATATGTTACTGTAGTGTAAGCAATCAAAATTGTCAATGCTTGAGATGTTCTTGTAGTGTGCTCGGGTGATATAAAGAATAGATTTTTATCGATGATATTCCTTGAATCAAAAGTCTTGCTAGAACTGTGAGTTCATGTACTGTGGAAAAAGATCATGTTTTTTATTTATGATACACCTGTATGCAACACATGTGTTCCAAACAACGTGTTTTAGTTCTAGGGGGCTTATTAGGGAGTGGATTGGGTGGGGGGAGTGGATTGGGTGGAGGAGGTGTTTTCACCGAATTTCCTAGGGATAATACACATGAAAACACAACAAAACACTGCTGCCAAACGAGGCCTTAAGTGTCGAATGTGTGGCTAAAGCCCGAAGCCTTTGGACATGGACCACATCTGGCCTGGCCCATAGATTCAAATCGATTTGAATATTTTTATACATCTAAACAAGTTATATTCAATAATATATTAGTGAAACATATTTGGAAAAGTATATAAACATATTTGTATAGATCAAAAATAGTCTCTAACATGTCTTAGACTACTTGTTCCCGAGTTCGAAAAAATGTCCATGCAATCTATTATATACTAAAGCGGTGTTTTTCGAGGCACCTGGTTGATCCACATCATCTAAATCTATTTATTATATATTAAAAATAATATAAGAGTGTTTTTTGAGGCACTAGGTTGATCCACATCACCTAAATAATTTAGGCTATTAGATATTTAATTAGTGGCTATGATTTAATGAGAATTGAATGTTACATAACAGATTAGGCGTGACAATCGGGTCACCGGCCGTGTAGTTGTTATCCCCGCTATGTTATATAAGAAGCCGTTGCAATGTAAAAAAAAACCTCGCGCAAACTCATGAGTACGTGTCCATCGGATCCAGGTTGTATAAGAAAAGGAAAAAGGCATCTATCTATTATATACTAAAAGCAATATACGGATGTGTAATAGAGCGGTTAGGTTGATCCACATCATTCGAATTATTTAGACAGTTAGATCTGTAATTTTAATGGGCAAGATTTAAAGATTTTACGTAACATGTAGGAGCAAATCTTCTATACTATAATTTACGTTGAGGTAGGTTCGTCCTAATACGTTTCGTTCCGTTCGGTTTACGTTTTCTTCCTCCGTTAGCATATGGGCCACGCCTATCGCGTCGACTTAGAGCTCTGCTCGTGACCCGGCTTTCCCGCCGCAAATCGCCTCCGCATTAAGCGTCCCCTCCTAGCCTTGGCTTGATTCCTTCAACATGGAGGTACAAGACGACGAGGCGGTCACGAAACGCGAATCATCTGGATATGGGTGACTGAAGCGACGACGCGACGGTGGGGAGCGAAGTGGAGAGTGGTAGGAAAGCAAACTGCTCACCTTCTCATGCGCGCTACAGGCCCGCGCCAGCTCCATAGGCGGCGAGGCATGCTGGTCGGTGTGGTCTTTGCAGATGGACGGGGCCAGCGACGAGCTTGGCGGTGGAGCGATACGGAGCGACGAGCTTGTCGGCCGGAGCAGCCGGGGCGACATGGATGGGGACGACGACGTGCTGTAGCGGGCAGCGAGACTAGCTGCTGCTGGTGGCCGGCGGCCAGAGCAGGATGGCCAGGAGGCGGTCGATGGCCTTGGCCTGCGCGGCAAGGCGGAGGATTGTCGAGGTTGACCGAGACAAGGAGCTGCATTCTTTTTTCCGTCGAGAAATAACTGAACTGAACACCACTCCACACTTTGTCTGAACTATATTTGAGACAGAGCATCAAAACTTTCATAGATTCAATATGAAGATCGTGAGCCTGAGCATCACCACGGTGGGGATGAGGCAGGCCAGGAGAGCCACTTCTCAATCCAGTAGCCAGTTTTGCAAAGTGTTGATCCAACAAGCAACGGTGGTTGGACTCGCTGAAAAGTGAGACGAGGAAAGAGATGTGATACACTTACTGAACTACAACGAATATAGCACATGGCGCAAATTCATCCATATATCCGCCATGCATGTTTAGTGTGCCTCTTCTTTTTTTGTCTCCAGTGTATCAAAAAGTAGAGGCCATTAGATTTTATAAAAAGATTATATATGGTACCTTTGCCAAGATGAGCTAAATATTATGTGTTACGAGACACTGGATTAATAAAAAAGTTGTATTCCTTCAAAACAAAGGGTTGTATATACTGACTACACCAAGCAACAAAAAAAAGGAAGTAGAAATATGGTCTCGTATGAGTTAAAGATTAAAAGAATTCTGGTACCAATCTATCCCATAAAAATTATGGTATGCTAGGTGGATTTATGAGGAACACTGTCGACAAATCGATCATGCTAACACAACACGCTGTGTGAAGAGTGTTTCTTCTTCGATACATCACATCTTTGCACCTTCGATGATGACATGTCCCCTTTCAAATTCCGGCCAGGCTCAACATTTCCATGCCAACAAAAAAGGCGCAAGGGTAGACCATTCCTGCTGTTGGCGCCGATATTCTCTAATGGTTAGCTCTATGTTTTAGCTCTACGTTTCATTGTCCGGGGCATCTTTGAACATTGAATGGTCACGAACAAATTATAATTTTGTAAATATTGTGTCTATATTTTATATACAGACTATCATTTATGTGTGTTTTATATTAAAAGGTGATCCATGTGCGATGAAAAATTATAAATGACCGTGACAACGCACGGACATTCAGCTAGTATTTTTTAAACATACACGGCATGTCATGTTTGACACGTACGTGCCATCGTCCAATTTCAGTTGCCTGGCCGTGGGCCTCTCAAATCCTAAACAAATTTGCATGGTACTCTCCCGTTTGGATCATATATATGGCCGTGGCAGCCGCCGGCCATCTATATGCCATGGTCCTTCACTTCCGGCGCTCTCACCCCTGGCATCCCATGGATTTCGAGCTCCACACGTACGCTTGAGAGACTCCTCCCGGAACAAATTTGTATGCAGACTTCCGTACTCACCTGTTCCTGTTTGGATTGTATGGTCGCAGGACCGGCGGTGGTCATCTCTACGCGACTACGTCATCCTCCTTGCATTGCCAGTGCTTTCACGCTGGGACCCCCCATGGTTTTCGAGCTCCAACTGCTGGGCACGGGGCTGCTAGGTACCCGCTTGAGAATCTCTTCCCCAGCACTACTGACTTCATCAACGGCGCCATCTTCATATCTACTCCCTCCGTTTGAAAATATAAGATGTTTTAGGTTTGTGAATGAGATGTATCTAGACAACTTTTAGTGTCTAGGTTCATACAATGAAAACTTCAAAGTTCATATAGAGAATTAATTGCACCTTTCCATGGATCGTGCAGGTACCACTACCAATGGTCCTCGGCTTATTAGGTCCTTATGCTGCATGAAAACACTCCGTTAATTTCTTCAGTAAGCATGCACAAGCACAAAGATGCCATGCTCACTATCTCTGAAAGCCTAAAATCAGGTGTTGTTGGGGACAGCGTTCATCAGGCAATCCACCGTAGTCTATGATTTTTCTCAGCTAGATTCCTGTGTCCACTCTCTCCGAGGCTTATGCTCTTCTCGCGCCTGCATATGTACTTCAGATCATGGAATTTTTTTACCACAGCTACCATAATCTGACGGATATAATATATGTAACAGTTAGATAGAAGGAAGTTCAGCTCACCATACTGCCCCCACCGTGATGTTGTAGCATTGGATATTTTAGGACCTTATTTCTTGCTATTTTGTTGTTGGGCACATACGTGTTGTCGGTTCCAGATAAACGTGGCAGAACAGTGGTTGTCATGCCTTTCTTCGCATGAAGATCACAACTTTCATGCTAATATATTTTAGACAAGTTGATTAATTATAAGTTTCGAATCTTACGTAACCTTCATTGAGTTGATGCAAAGTTGCAAGTAAAATGCCCACTCTCTGTTTCTTAGAATTATGCTCCCAATTCTGCTATCTCACAGCCCCTTTCCTTTTTATTAGTGCAAAAGGTAAGTAAGAAAGTACTCTGTAGAAGAATTCATCATTAAGCTGAACATATTTGGTATTTATGAAGCCCAAGGCTGATTTTTTTTGGCAATGGTGTTACTTTTAATCAGTATAATGTTTTCTTGAATGTCAATATTTTACAAAGAAAATGAACTCATATTTATTTATTTATTTCATGTGTTCCTTTTGCATATTTCCAACGTTGTGAAGGTAATGTGCAGGGATGCCAGTGTTTGTGGATGCACCTGCGGCTAGAATGCCAATGATGCTAGGACAACATCAAATCATGGTTTACACACTACACATGCGTTCAAGTACACCTACTTATTAAAACCTCCTGTACCCTTATGAATTGCTAATTATTTAAGTTTTTTCTTTGTTAGTTGATCCATATGACTACATCTTAAACTAATAAACAAGTATTCCTCATAAGTTTAAATTGTCTAACATTAATGACAAGGGTTATCTGACTGGACACAATATGTTATCTTAAGTTACAAATTTAAATGACAAATTTCCGTAGAACTTCTGCCTCCTTTAAAGAGATCTCCTGTTGAAGCAAGATGTTAAATTGAACAAGCTCGATCTTAATGATCTATAAGTGGAGAACCTAGGTTGTGTACTGGATAAACCACTGCATAACAATATATTAGGTTGGGCCATGCACATTATGTTATAATAGATTGACTTCCTTCACTTCTAATACATTATGTGTCTTTTGTATAACTTCTCTGAAAACTGTTGGTGAGGTCAAAGAGTTTCAAAAGCATTATAAATTTGTACTACTCTTTTATAGAGATATCACTTTCTATCAAACTTGAGAAAATTTATCTTAACAAATTTCAATAAGCATTCTCATTCTTGCTTTTGTTTTGCTTGGTGCTTTATATTGGTGAAACAAACTATTACAAATTCAATTTTACTATCATCAAAGTATGTGTCCCCCGATAAACAAATGCATGTAAATATATTGGTTTTGACAATGTACAATAGTAACATTACGCTTCTAATATAAATGACTTCCCTCTTTTTTAGAAACAAAACATGTCTACGAGAGGTCCACCTTGGACGAAATACAACGGGTTCAATCTATTTATATACTAAAAGTAATATAAGGGGTTGTTTAGAAGCTTCACGTTAATCCACATCATCAAAATTATATTAGCGGTTAGATCTACTATCTGTGGCTGCGATCTGAAGTTAAGAAAATGTTACGTAAAACTGTTTGGTACAAACAACGGTCAGTAGTGTCACATACCAAATCGGCAAGCATACGGACCCACACATGTATTTGGCAGCAACATAAAAAAACGCCGGAGAGCGTGGGTCGCAAGGACTCCAAGTTCATACGGGCCGGAACCAAAAATGCCTGATCCAACTCCATACGTGAAGCACTAAACAGAGTCCAATTTAAAAAGGAAAACAAAAGAAGACATAGCCAGCTATATCGTGTGTCGCTAGGACTCTGTAATTCATGGTTTTGACTTAACTGAAAATTACATTGAAAGTTAAGTAACACGTTGAATGTGAACTCTTTCCGAAAGAAATAAAGATATCCTTTGGTATATAACTAATCATGGTGATTTAACCGATAATTAATAATTATGTGCAAAATTTACATAAAACGTTGGACCTAGACTGCTTCCAAAAGAAATAAAAAAGCCTAACATGTATTTAGACTGTTAGATGTGTAATCTTACAATATAATTGTGTACATAGCACTGAGCGCACAATAAATTATGTGATATGTTTGGCGTCTAATAACCACAAATCCCATGTCAAGTAATAAAACATGAGGTCCATGATTTGTATTCAAGAGAAATAAAAAAGAGAAAGAGTCTATATAAAGTACAAACGTGTCTAATTGTCTTGCGTGTGCGTGCCCGTGTCTCCACCATGGCGTGATAACATGCAAGGTAGAGTACATGCTAGACATGGCAGAGAAGGTACATACTTAACTATTCAAATGTTGAACTTATTTATTCGAGAAAATGAGTATACATATTACAAATCCATGTGTTTTAGAAAGTAAGGCATGTAAATTATGTCAAAATCTAAATTAGGTAAAATTTGACTAGGTTTCTAAAAAACCCTAGAGATAGTATGTTTCAACTGTAAGTCTTGACCATGAATCTTTAATTACGCATCGGACGACCGGCCATATGAGCTTACAAACTCATGGTGATGACATTCCTATAGTTTCTAACAGGATGACGTGCCACTGTAACCATATGATTTCTATTTCGATGTTTTATAATCATGCAAATATAACCTTTTTCATAAGGAAATATGTCTACCAATAAACAAGTTTGTTATTCGCAGTCAATAAATTAATGAATTCCCTCCTCAATATCAGTAACCTAAATGCAATCTTTTCCCCAAATGATTATGAAAAACATTGTGTTTTCTTAGTGTCTTCTATGAAAAGAGTTTAGTTTAATCTAGGACTACAAATCTTACGTACTCGATATTTGGATCGCCAATCAATTTTGAAAGCAAAGTTTTTTCGAGTGAAATCTTTTGGAAAAAATGTATATGGGTCCTGAGTTACTACTATTACTTTCTAGGATTAAATCAAACACACACCTTTTTTACTTTCCATGATTTCCAATATTTTAATTTTGATCATATGGATTTTAGTATAGATGCTTCATTAGCCGAAACTATACCATCCATGATGATGCAATAATGTTACATGACAGAAGACATGCATGTAAGCGAGAGCAGAGAAAAAAACGGATTTAAGTGTGCACCATAGCACGTAGAAAAGGTAAGGAAAAAATATTAACACCTTAACAATTTCTAGGTTTCTAGAAAACTTGGAAACCAATTTCTCTAACCTTGACAACCGATATGCAAATGTTGCCTCTATTTCATTTTATCATGTGTTTTTTATAAATAGTGACCAAAGCACATTTGATATTTTCAGGGTCTAGATAGCTAGCTTTCGGAAGAGAAGAAGAATGTCATGTATTGAGATAATTTCTTAATATTGAGTTCGTCTAGCGGTTAACAAGGATAAGTTGCTTCATTATGAAAATTTATTTTGATATTCTAAATATCATCTAAACATCATATGGCTATTGCTTAGGTGGAACTACAATTATTACTTGGGGGAAACAAAACAAAAATTACGCAACTTTGTATTTAATGCAGATGACTGACAACCTCTCATAGTTATTAAAGACCACAACAAATGTATCAACCATCTTATGGTTCAGATTTTAATTATAGGAACTAATTTAACATCATGTAAAAAACAAAATATATGGTTAGTGATATTGTTTAGTACTATTTTTCTAATTTTTTAAAATCTATTCTTTTATGGGATATTTGTTTAGCACAATATCTCGGTGGTCATATTTTGAAATTGAGGATGAGCCCCGGCCTCTGCATCAAGAAGATGAATATGACCTGCTTTACTGATTTATTCAACATGAACGAACAACATACAATAAAACTACGAAAATTATTCCTGGTCACTTCAGATTATAAAGTGCCGCCCTCGCAATTGAAGGGCCACCATGCTAGTTATATACTAAAAGCAATATAAGGATGTTTTTCGAAGCATCACATTGATCTGCATCATCAAAATTATTTAAACGGTTCGATCTACTATTGACGGATATATTTAACCAAACACAGTATCAATGTGTAACGCAACCGTCGTGACGTGACGTTTCAGAATATTCTATAGACAGTCGACCTCCATGACCACTCTCATTAACCCACGTAGACCGGCAAAGATGACTCCGCCGCGCAATGACATGGCTTCAACACTGAGAGGGTCAGTAACATCCTTGTAGGGTTTGCTCCAGGCTCCCAAGAAGGCATATGATGTGCGCATGACGCCGCCGGCACCACCCTTGTGAGCATCCAACGAGAGACCTCCATCCGTGTTAATATTAACAACATCAAGGTTTGGTGGTCTCCAACCGTGGCCTGGGAGGATTGCGGTCATCTTCTTCGGCAGAGCTAGTACAGCAAGTGCCTCCTTGGCCATCTTCATTGACTGGGCGGGGTTGAAGGCGCCATGATCATGCGTCCAGCTGTGGAGAACATAATGTCGGATAGAATATCTATCGACCAAGAGTTTGGATGTAATCTGGGGAGGGTAAACTCAAGCCACACCCGCGCCTCTTCCCAGAACTTTCGTGCATGTGAGCACTTAACCAACACTTGTAGCTGGGCAGATTTTGCAATGTGCACTCTGTGCAATATGTCAATGCTTAAGGATACTCTCAACTGGCAGAATACCGTGAAGTAATCTCCATCAGAACACACGTACCTTTGGCACCACGTTAAGTGTTAGACAAACACGAAGTTAGCTTCGTTGGGAAACGCTTTGGCCACATCGGGCTTACACGTTAGTATTTTTTACGGTGAACTATCCCAAAAAAAAGCTAAAGGCATAATATTCTACTTCCTTCATTTCAAGATATAAGATGTTTTAGTTTTATGAAGCAAATGTATATCTAGACTTCACAAAGCTAAAACATCTTTTATATTTTGAAACGGAGAAAGTATAATATACACATATTCTGGTGTAGTATTGCCGCCCGTATGTGTATCCTGGGCCCAAAAAATAAAAACGTCCGAATATGATCTGATAGAGTGTAAAGGGACTGTTCACCCTTTGAGGAATAAAAAGGTGCCATCAGACGAAGAAATTAACAAGCAAATGAATGGACAGTGTACCCGATTTAGTAATTATCGACATGCCAACTTCATCCAGCTATCTAAGATCGATATACTTCCTCTGTTTCACTGGTGCTCCGTAGACCATTTTAGCACTCGAACGATATACAGGTACAGCGCCAAGAAAATACGTAGCAGCTAGCCCTGAGCGGTTCATCGCGCTGGGGCAGCACGCGTCGTGGTACCAAGCGGCACAGAACCTCTACGACAGAGGGTGCACACAGTGTTTTCGTTTGCCTCTCCAACTTTAATTCCCAATGGATCCTATTCCCAACGGATCATCCCTAACCCTAAATATAGTATAATGTCGCCACTTGTTTTGTCACACTTAAACACTTCATGCCCCCTTGCACTCTCCCCGGCCTCATGATGCTTGTGGAATAGAACGATTGTCATATATGCCCAGCTGCCCCACTCAAGAGCTACCCGCTTTATAGTTTCATCTACAAGGTAGCTACGAAGAGCCATCTAGTTTATAAAAGGAAAGGGACAGTATGGATGACAAGACGAGTACTGTGCATGACACACGTGTTTAAGGGTCTGAGTTTCAATAGATCTGTATTAGTAACGCATGTTCGTCCTCTTCTTTATATGTTTATTAGTAACGCATGTATCTAGTCTCCACCTGCGATGTTGTCTCTTTATCGAGTTAGCGATCATGGCGGCCTGGGTGACCATGGATCTGTCGTTCTTTTCCGGTGGGTCTTGGTGACCGGTGAAGACCGGCGGTGTGGGAGGCTTCCGGTCTGGCTTTGAATAAAGGGGGTTGGTCCTAGGATCCCTCTCGCGCCAGGACGAAGGTGTACCTGCTCCATGACTTTATTGATCTAGTCGGAGTGTTGTGTTTCGGAAGATTCAGCTGGTGAACTCCAATGGATGACATGCTGGAGTTCGCCAAAGTGGATGGATCTTGGTCGCGCAACCATGTTTTATCTGACTGTTGGTTTCAGAGGGAGTGCGGTGAAGATTTATAGACTGTTGCCATCAAGGACATGCCATTAGTCCCATGGTAAAGTCAGTCGTGGAGAATAACATGAAAGCCAGGGTCTGAAGAACGGCAATGGTGGTGTGAATCCTGTTTGCGATGAGGTTTTGGCTTGGTGTTCTAGGTCTTGGAGTAGCGACATTGGAAAGTGGGGGCGACAGTACAGGAAATTTCCAGAGTTCAAGTTGCAGGGTGAAAATCCAAGGTCTGGCCTTAATTGGTTGTGACCGGCAATGACCTTGTTGAAGGCATTGTTTTGTCAACGCGGACTTTCTTCAGGATGAAAACCTATGATCGATGATCAGGAAGATGACGGTGCTAGTGGACTGTTTCCTTCTTAGAGGCGTCACTTTTGGAGAGAATGGATTTCTGGTGCTGCCTTGGTGGTGTTTGGTCGCTGTTGTAGGGCATAGATCACTAAAGCGGGACTTTATTTTTCCTGTAATTCTTTTTTTTTTGTTTGTGTGCATCCGTAATGCTATTAGGATGATGCGTTGTTGCAGAGGTTGTGTGTAATTGGTATCTTGTGATATTAATATACGCTCCTTTCCAAAAAAAAGGTCTCGGTAAATATTATACACTAATGATAGGGAACTTGGAGCATGATTCCTTGGAGCAAAAATAGGCCACTTAGAAGGATGTCGTAGGATACTCCTACATTTGACGCCTTAAGTGTCAAATATGTGGCTAAAGCCCGAAGCCTTTGGACATGGACCACATCTGGTCTGGCCCATAGATTCAAATCGATATGAATATTTATATACATCTAAACAAGTTATATTCAATAATATATTGGCGAAACATATTTGGAAAAGTATAGAAACATATTTGGAAAAGTATAGAAACATATTTGTATAGATCAAAAATCTATCTACTAATTTAGTTAGAGGTAGGTATGTCCTCAGAATTTCCGTCCGCCTTTTCGTTGAACGATTTTGCCCTTGTCCGTTTGAAACAATTACCACATCTGCCACCGCCAAGTGAAGAAGTGAACTGTTCGCACTGGTGGCCCGCGTCGTCGACGGCGGCTTCCGCGAGACCTCTAGCACAAAATCCCCACCCGGTAGCGGCCCCTTGCCCCGTTCTCCATCCGAAGGATCTCTGGTCACCGCAGCCTCCCGAGCCCGCGTCGTCTCCCCGCCTACAGTCCCCTTCACCACACCCTGCCGGCGGCGAGCGTCAGCGCCAAGTTCCGCCCCAACAATCTCGAACTCTTCCGACCCCTACACCAGCCGCATCGAGTAAGATCCAGACCAGTGTCGGGTCGTGTCTTTGGGATCTTTGGCGCAGCGTCTGACTAGGTCGTGTCCCGGCCGCCGCCGATGCCTCCTGGACGATACCAATCTCAATCCCATCTGAAGAGGCCACCGCCCCTACGTACGAATTCACGCTGGACGATCCCGCCAGCCGCCACGGCGCGTCCCTCCACCAACCCTCCAAGAAGTAGAACGGCGCCTACGCGGACGCCAGCGACGTGGGCACTCCGACCGCGGAGCTGTTCGCCGCGTACTTCGAACAGTCTTGCGCGTGCACACCTACTCCACCTCATGGAGTTCGTCTGTTTAGGAGGAGTGGCTGGAGCTCGGCGGTGACGCACGTGGATTCCTCGAGGCTGACGCTGTCATCTTCCGTAGAGTCCGGTAGCTCGACCTGACAAGGCTTGCAATACAAGACACAGGGCGGCTCAACCTGACAATACTTTTTTGTTAGCTCAAATGGTTGACAGTAACTGTGCAATCAGGTACTGAATCATCCAAGTATTGTGCTATCAAATTGCTTGATGAAAGGAGCCTCTACCTGTAACATTTTGTGTCCAATCTCTTATATAGAAGACATAAATCGGTGCATCTAAATTAAATTTCTGCTCACTGTCAAAGGATATCTTTGCTGCATATGTTGTGGAGAAAAGCAACACAAGATCTTGTGATGTGTTTAATTTCTAAATCACGAGGAGTCCTATTTTTTCCCATGGTTCAGTGTTTTGGAAGAACTCTCATGCCTAAGATTATTGATATTGTTCAGGACCTGCAGGTGTCACGGCAGTATCGACACGGCTGCTAACTTCATCCTCTACCGCAAGAAGTTCAGTTTAAGCCTAAGAAATCAAAGAACTAGAACAGGTTCGCACATACACGAGCGTATATGGCACCATGTTCTCTATAGCCTTGAATTCCGACAAGATGTATTGGCAGACTAAGCACAGCTCATCTACATGAGTTTCTCAACCCACGTGAGTTTTATATATGATCACTAATTGTTTGATTGCTTCTCACTACCTCGCTGAGGCGCCCTCTCTATCAGGTTTCGTAGTCCAGCAGCCCTTCATTCTGCTGACAGCTGAGACGTTGGTTCTCTTCTCTATTTAGCTGACAACATTGATTGTCTTCTCTATTAGCTATATCCATCAGAAAGTGTGAAACTCGATCAGTTTTCTCATCCTTAAAAATTCTATGCGCGTGCTTCCTACTCTTCTAGGAAACGGCACGGTGCTTCCTGAAGAATGTAACAAGTTCGATTTACTAAAGAAAAATATTGTACTTCTCCCAGACTAGAGTTGCACTTTGAGAATTAAGAAAATCCCAATATATTAGAACATGGACGAATTTCCTTTTTTCTTAATGCAGTCGGTGGATAAGAGTTTTCTTGATGTGGAGAATATTTTTTGGTGGATGAAAGTTTTCTTGATGTGGAGAATAATTTATGGTATGTTCAATAAACATTAAACTGTAGCCATCTGTATGTGTGTATATTTTTATGTTATCCCGTTGCAACGCACAAAAATAGTCTCTAACATGGCTTAGACTATTTGTTCCCGGGTTTGAAAAAATGTCCATACAATTAACAAAATATTCATAAGGTATACATAGTTTTGTTGAGAATTTTTTTAAAATAATAGAAAAAATATTCAAACTTTTCAGAATAATTGTATCAGGAAAGCAAAAAATAAATAAGTTCAAAATAGGTTTTGAAAAAATCATTTATTATACAATTATAAGATTCATGCGTTTTATAAACAAAACAAAGAACAGTAAAGCAAAAAAATATGTTCAAAATAGGTTTGAAAAACATCATCCATTACACAATTAGAAGATTCATACATTTTATAAGCAGTAAAAAAGGAAAAAGAAACTTAGTCAGGAATGCAAATAAGAAATATGAATGGAAAATAAAAATAAAAATAAACAAAAAGGAATACTATAAAAATGAAAATAGCAGGGAAAATAAACAAAAAAAAGCATAAAAAAGGATAAGAGAACATCGAAACGTACGTGAATGGCACACCATGCTTGAGCTTCAGGATTCAATGGACTAAAGAATGCTTAAGACGTGAAAAAGGAAATGCCGGAAACTAGTTAGATCTTCTGAATGTTTTCTACTCCCTCCGACCCATATTAGTTGACTCCAATTTGAATGTATCTATCACAAAAACATGTCTAGATACATCCAAATTGAAGTCAACTAATATGGGTCGGAGGGAGTACCAAATTTCTGGAAATATTCCAATGACGCAGCTAGATCACATATATCATCGCTAGCGCAGATTTGCTCATAGGTGACATGTCAAATAATCCCTTAGTGGCATGTGGGTGGTACACCACCACTGTCACGTCCTTGGTAACTAGTACCGGTGGCGTGACGTGTCCTATTTTGGACACACCACTAGTACCATAGATACAAGTGGCATGTAACCATCCGAGACGCATCACTAGTAAAAATTTCCGAAAACAAAAAAAGATACAACCGCCTTTTCATGGTTGTGGAGACCGGTGAGTTACTTATTGTTGATGCTTGCAAGCTAATGGTTGTTGACACCGGAAATGTTGACACCCACACGGCACGGGTTGTCTGCGGGACCGATATTGGAGATGGGAGAGGAGACACGTGACACCGACACCGATGGCGAATCAGCGCAATTCGAGGCGGCTCTAGTTGCTCCTTTGGCGAGGAGGAGCCAAGCATAGAGGTAGCTCTTCTACGCCGCTTGGTTGAGTCTCAAGATGAACAAGGTGGCGGTCTCCCATGGTGTGGTGTTGAGAGAGAGAGAGAGAGTTTTGTTCCAGGGTGTGGTGTTGAAGCAGAGAGAGAGGAGTGGAAGAGAGAGCTATCTCTGTTCTGTAGCTATGATGTTTAATCTTTTTTGAATTTATGGACACGCGAAGTTACCAGTTGCGTGTAAATATATGGGCATGCCAATAATGACAAAGTTACCAGTGACGTGTACATATATCCACACGCCACTAATAATTGAGCATTATTTATTCTTAAAAAAATAGAGATCTAGTTACTTGTGACGGTTTATATATACAGGCACGCCACTAATGACGAAGTTACTAGTGGTATGCCAGTGAAAAGACACACCACTAGCAACTTATGATCAATTTAGTGCAAGGTCCCACATACTAGTGGCACGTCTACTTTCTAGACATGCCACTCATAGGGACTTTTCGGTGACCTATAAGGAGGAGCCACACTACTGGTTGGTGTGCACTAGTTAACCACTAGCGTGTTAAAATATGGACATGTCACCGATGTAGTATCACCTATAAGAAAATCTTTACTAATGCATAGGTTTGTACCACATTCGGTTCTCCAGCTTCTTTGTTTATAGATAGGGGAAGAAGGGTTCCAGACATATCTTTTAGTTTCTTCTTTATATATTGTACTGTTTTGTGTCCAAATTTTCCTCTAACTTTTCAGTGATGCTTTATCTCAGAATTCCTGAGGAATTTCTCTTCCATTACACGATTAAAGTGCTTCTTATTTTGAAAATGGGTTAATTCAGCTCCCATGGAGTACAAAGACATACATTATTACAAAGTACATAAAGTGATGAGTATCTGCAGAACCGACAAGGATATATTACGTATAAACTTCACCAATTTTTTGAGCCAACAGGTCGGGGTGAAACCCTTGTTGTCAACTCCATCCAATGGAGTTCAACTCAGTGACACAGAGACATCATCTTCCATGAGATATTGCTATATCTAATTAGTGAAACCAGATCGATGGGTTCTCACCCCACACATGACAAGGTGATCAAGTTGTCGTATTGACATCAGATCTTCTGGGAGTTGCCACTCACGAATCCACCATAAGCAGACATGGAAACCTATGGATCTAGTCACCTATAAGAGCATCTCCACCAGATGCTCCAAAACCACTTTGGTGCCCAAAAATCAGTTGTCTAGGGCATCTCCACCCGGCCCTATGACACCTGGTTTCGAGCCACCGTAGCCCATCCGTCACCCTAGAACATCGATTCGGTGGCCAGGAGTTGCCCCGTGACCCGCCGACATCTTCGGATCGATTCTTGTTTTGTATGGGAGAAGGCGAGGGAGTAAGAGGAAGAGGATGTAGCGATGTTGTTGTGGTAGGGGTCGTCATGACGGCGGCCATGAATAGGAGGGAAGGCGGAGGGGCTGGAGGTATGTCTAGGTGATGGGCCGTGTTGCTCTTCCTCGCTTCAGCTCGCCTCCAAGACTTGGCAGCAATAGCACTCAATGTGATAAAATAGTTTGGTAATTGTCTGAATTTGCCCAAAATAATTTGTTTTTGTAGAAACTAGCACAGTGGTCCTCGCATTTTGTGAGGGCACCATCTTCAGTTACCCGAGAGTACATAATTATTTATGGTTTCATACTTTACTATTATATTCATATTATGTGATACGAAATATTTTTCCACAACCACTGTAACTATTGTGCAAAGCAAATGGAAGGTGCAGGTAATATCTTTAATATTCCATTTTTGGGTGATTGATTATTGTATCAATTTCACAAACTATTATATTAGTGACCACATGTGCGGTTTTTTGTGATATTGGCCCAGTGGTTTTTCAATTGGAATAGCTAAATTTGTTTGACGAACTAAATAGGAAGGACATTATCCTCATTAACATGTAAGACAACCAAACAATAAGAAGTTCTGTTTTTTACATCTTTCTCCCTCTTAGTTACTTACGTCCTTTTCAAATACATGACATTTTATACATGGTATTGTCTTAACAATGACATTGACCACTATTTTTATATGAATATGATTCATTAAATGATAGAAAATTTAGTGATATCAATTTTTTTTCACAAGTTTTAAAAGTATATATAGAACAATAATTTATAATCCATTTTAGTAGCCAAGGGAATGATGATATCAATTTTACTCTAGAATGCTACTTACTCCCACTACATGCAAATACCTCACAAATTTCATAAGCAAGGAAACAAAACCATAGCCCGCCTATTGTGTATGTACAGTGAATAATTCATTGGTTTGTATTAACTAACATGCGATAAGGTGGGTCACAGCAGTTGGACATGAATACATATGATTCTAGCCATTTTCTCGATACCACCATTTATTCATTGCTCGAGACTTGGACCGATAAAATGGTGACTATAAGTTTCAAATACATGCAACTCATAGTGGTTGTAAACTATATACCGAGAACAATACTTAACTGAATGGTAGTACAGTAGCCAGGATCCACTCACTTCTTAGGATATGTTAACGGAGAAGGGATGTTTAACCTTTTGTTCAGTTATGTTCTTGCTTGAGGCATCAAATCGACCAATTGACACATTATATTCTCACCATTGGAGTCATGGAAGGCTAGATGTGTTGTTATACTATTTATCCTCACTGAAGAAGCTACTTCGGTCATATCAACTTGCGTGATCCTGTTATTTTAGCATAGAAAATTTAATCCCCGTGACGACCATTGCTGGAGCATTGCATGGAAAAAGTTATGCCTTAGTCACACATGACATGATCATTCTTTGTGTTGACGGAAATACAGGAAAACAGAAAGTCAATGACGCGAGCCAATGATAATTTATTAATTGCTACCAAGCAATACTGAAAATACTGCAATTCAAGTGGAAATTGCATTATTGTTATGAAAAAATTAATATAATATAGAATAATTACCTCGTGTTTGCATGTTCCTCTGTCCGATTAACTGTAGTTACACAGTAGTTGGTCCTTCATTGTGGATAAGGAAACGATGCATACATACAACAGGAGGTCATGTAAACATGGAGGAAGCTAGGTAAAAAAATATACCTCATGAAGCCCTTACAATATTCTCCATCCGATTAACTGCAGTTACATAATAGTCATTTCTTAATAGAAGAAAAGGAAAAAATGCATGCATTCAGTAGGAGATTCGTTGGTCCGGGCGGAAACTCGTAATTTAAATTGGAAAATGGAGACCATAAGGCACAAGATCACCCTGGGCAAACAAAGATAATTCAAGCAGAAGGCAAGCAAATTTCTGTGAGAATGAATATCTATCAAGAGTTTGCCATTATACCATAAGCACTTTTGGCAACACAAAACTGTCGTCTGTCATATACATTTGGCAACATTCAGTTGACCTGAAAATATTATTTCATCAGAACACAAATACTTAGGCCTCTAGTATGATCATTAACATTTACAAGTTGTTAGGGAGAAACTAATTCCATATACCATAAACCATAGAGAAACTGAAAATTTGATCAGGATACACAACGTTAGGGTCAACTCCCTTATTCCGATTTTCCCGTTAGAAAAGCATATGAATAATTTGGCAGTAGGAGTTAACCTGGGTAATGGAGCTGACAACCATGGCACAAGCAATATAGGACATTGCAAGGACGCACAACACTTAGCTGGGTCTGCCTTGTGCGTGGTACACTGATCTTCTGGGACACCTGCAGCAAATCAAAGGCCACCCTTTTTTTCTGTCGCTGTTGCACGTGCACCTCCTCATGCCACAAGGGCACAAGGGTGTACCTACTAATTAGTAGACAGTTCTTCATAGATTCATGTTGTTCAGATATGTCAATTGCACGTAGCCATGCCAGCCGGTCATGATTATTGAACTCCAGTTGGACCTTTGATGAGCACTACCCATTGTGGCGCGGACTTCGTCTCGACTCTCTTCAGTTGGGGCTGAGAATCAATTGTCTGGAATCATTATCTGGATTCTGGAGAGAGGCATGGACGTCAAATTTTTCCGGCGAGTCATCGAGGAGAATCCGCATGGTCAACAGCGAGATCGGGCCAGGACTTGTCTCGAGTAAGAGATCTACTGCCGCATGCCGCTGATGGAAACGGAGAGCAGCGATCGAGATCGGTCCTGCTGAGAAACTCCCCTGAAAGTACGACGGCAGCGTTGCAAATTGATCGAGTCTCGTGGGACGGGTGGGGTTTTGCGTCAAGGTAATATCTTTTTTCTAGGATACACCCTGGGAGGTGTACTAAACATATAAAAGAAGTTGCCGACGGTAGTTACAACGCCGCCGGACGGCACATACTTCTACCAACAGAGGAGGGTGGTAGCTCCCTCAAACCCTGAGCCTACTCTCGTACCCCCACCGCCGTCGCCGGCTCCGGAAAGCCAAAACTCTCCGTACGAAAGAGTCCTGCTAGCCACCACTGCCTGAAATCGTCCCGTATCCTGGTCTTGATGGTCTCAGCTCTCGGCAGCACCCCGTTGAAGACAACGTCGTTCCGGTGTCTCCACAAGCACCAGAAGACCAGGATGATCGCCGTCCAGAGGTCTCGCTGGTAGGCCTTTCGGCAAGGCCTCGACGTCCACCAGAGAAGGAGGTCGGCGTCGGCTGTAGGTAGCCAATGGGCCATATCCCACTGGTGCAGCACCCAGGCCCAAACCTCCCTGGCCACCACACAACCCAACAGGACGTGCTGGATGCTCTCCTGCGCTTGGTCGCACATCGGGCACCTGGGCGGCCGAGGCAGACCCCGTCGCTCCAGCCGGTCAGCGGTCCAGCACCTATCTCTAGATGCCAACCATGCGAAGAACTTACAACTCTGTGGGGCACGGGACCGCCAGATCTGGGTGGCAGCTGGCGCACGCACCATGCCTGCGAAGAATGCCAAGTAGGCCGACTTGGCCGAGTACTTCCCATCGTTGGACCAATGCCAGGTCAGCACATCCTCACGCTCCGGAACCAGCTGGATCCCGGCCAGCGCGTGCCACAGTAGGAAGAACTCCGGCACCGCCTCCGCGCTGAGGTCAGGCCTGCAGTCCCTAAGCCACTCACCCTCCAGCCCCTCCTTGACCGAACGGGCGCGCCGCTTGGCCGGGGGAGTCGCGCTAGCAGGTTAGGTGCAATCTCCTCCACCCTACGACCATTGATCCACCGATCAAGCCAGAATCTGTCCCCCAAACCATTGCCCAACGTGTAGCTGGTAGCGGCGTAGAACAGCTCCAAAGACTGGCGGGGCAAGCTCAAGTCAAACTCACCCCAGGGCTTGGAGGGGTCCACCCTCTGCAGCCACGCCCAACGGCATCTCAGCGCAAAGCCAAGGAGGCGAAGGTTGGGGATACCCAACCCACCAAACTCCTTCGGCGAATAGACCCGATCCCAAGCGACCAAGCAGTGGCCGCCCTTGATCTCCCTCCTGCCTTTCCACATGAAGGCCCGGACCATCTTCTGAAATGCCACGGTCGTCTGCGGGGGAACATCTAGGGACATGAGGGCGTGGACCGGAATGGCTGAGAGCGTGGTCTTTACCAATGTGATCCGGCCACCCCTGGTGAGCAGGCCCGCACACCATGGCTAAAGTCTGTTTGCCGCATTATCCATAATAAACTGCAGCTGGGCCTGCGAAGGCTAAGAGGGAGTCCTAGGTACCGGTAGGGGAAGGAGCTGAGATCGCATCCGAGAATCCCACGCGTGAGCTCCACTTGCTCCGCCGAGCACCGAATGGGGTGAATCGAGCATTTGGCCAGGTTAGTGCGCAGTCCGGAGGCCTCACCAAAATCTCCCACCATCGCCGCGCAGGTGCGCAAGTCCAGGGGTGTAGGGCGGATGAAGGTGACGACATCATCCGCATACAGGGAGGTGCGGTGGCGTAGGCAGTTCGGCGCCAGCTCCGACAAAAGCCCCACAGCTGAGGCTTTCTCAAACAGCCTGTGGAGGACATCCATCATCGCATCAAAGAGCAGAGGCGATAGGGGGTCCCCTTGTCTCAGCCCCCGCCTGTTGAAGATCAGAGCCCCAGGGGCGCCGTTCACCAGGACCCTCGTCGATGCCGAACTTAGCATCCCACCGATCATGTAGATCCACCTAGGCCCAAAGCCCATCTTGGCCAGGACCTCCAGCAGAAAGGCCCAATCCACCGTGTGGAATGCTTTCGTGATGTCCAGCTTCAACAAGACTGCCGCTAACTTGAGCCGATGGAGCTTGCAGGCCGTGCTCTGGACAAGCTGGAAATTATCGTGTATGCATCTTCAACGAATGAAGGCACTCTGGTGGGGGCCCACCAGCTGGGGCATCCTCGGCGCCAATCGAACCGAGAGAACCTTCGCCACCAGCTTCGCAACACTGTGAATTAGGCTGATGGGGCGAAAGTCCCTGACTTCCACCGCCTCCGGGTGTTTAGGGAGCAACGTGATCAGGGCCTTGTTGGTCGCGTGGAGCCCGCGCAAATCCCCCTCCCAGAGAGAGAGAGAGAGGAAGGCCGCCATGATATCAACCTTGATAATCGGCCAACAAGCCACGTAGAGCCTTCCCGTGAAACCGTCGGGGCCAGGTGCCTTGTCAAGCTCCTGCGAGCGCACCACCCCCCACACCTCCTCCTCCGAAAAAGGGAGGTCCAAATCCAGGAAGTCCAGATCCAGGGCCGCCCCCCTCTCCGGGCATGACCCAAGGAGAAGGTCATAGAAGGTATCGACCAACTCGGCCTTTGCTTGCTGATCGGCCACCAACACCCCCTCAACCTTGAGGTGGGCAATGAAGTTCTTCCTCCTCCGGTGATTGGCCTGTAGGTGGAAGAATTTGGTGCAGGCATCTCCCTCGCGCAGCCAAAGCAAGCGGGACTTCTGCCGTGCGATAGTCCTCTCCAACGAGGCCAGACCCAACAGCTTCATCTTGAGAAGCCTGCGGAAAGCTAGCTCGCCTCGTGTCAGAGCCCTAGTTTCCATCGCCACCTCCAGGCGCAGGATCAGCTCATTGGCCAAAAGGATTTGTCTCTTGTTGCTGCCAATAAACATGTCGCTCCAGCTGGTCAAGGCCTTAGCCGTAGCCACCAGCTTGGCCTGGAGCCTCTTGAACGGATTAGCCACCGGCGCAACCGACGTCCAAGCCGCCTCCACGGTCTCCAGGAACCCGTCCACCTTGGGCTAGAACGCCTCAAAGCGGAAGCGCTTCCCGGTCTCCAGCTGCGCGTCGAGGCTAAGGAGGAGGGGGCAGTGATCCGAGACGGCGGAGCTCAGCACCGGGAGGAAGGAGGAGGGGTATCTCTCCTCCCAGTCCACAGTCGTAAAGACCCTGTCGAGCTTCTCCATCGTGGCCTGCGCCCTCTCATTAGACCACGTGTAACGATGGCCATTCAAATAGAGCTCCCTAAGCTCCAAAGCCGCCAGCGTCCGCCCCGAAACTTCGCCATAAGACGCCGATTCAGGTTACCGTTGTTTTTGTCGGTGGCGTCCACAATCAAGTTGAAATCACCAGCCACCAGCCACGGGCCTGGGTGCAACAGCCTCATCTCCGCCAAGTCCTGCAAGAAGAGCCTCTTATGGGCCTCTCCTTGGGGTCCATAGACTCCCGTGAACCACCATCCATCCGTCCCTGGCGACTCCACCCACGCCGTGATCGTGTTGGCCGAGAGATGAGGGTTCGAGAGAGTCACCACCGTAGACTTCCAGGCAAGAAGAATCCCGCCCCTCGTGCCCTCGGCCGGGAGGAAGAAGAACTCGTCAAAATGCTGCCCCAGGCAGCGGTCTACAGTGGCCCGGGAAACCACCTGCAACTTCCACTCCTGGAAGCACACCACACTCGCACCCGAGAGCGACACCACCTGGTAGATAGCATCACACCTGGCCTGTTGATTCAGGCCCCTCACATTCCACACCAAAAAGGAAAGGAAGTCCGACATGTCGAGTTATTATTACAGACCGGAATAAAAAGTAGCAAACACTCCTAGACCACGGCGGTCTCAACACCGTCCTCAAGGATCGGCAGCGCCTCCGGGGACCAACCAAAGAGTGCCAGACAGGCCGCGAGGCTCTCCTGCGTCAAGGGCTCGTCGAAAAACCTGATGCAGGCCTGGAGCGCCTCCTACCCGATCACCTCCCCCTCCCGAGCAATGCCCAGCTGCACCATCAGCGCTTTCTGCGGCTGGTTGACCGGCGCCCCCGGGGCATAGCGGCCGGCGACTCGCCTGCTGCGAAGAAGTACTGGAGGAGGGGGGCGTTTCTAGCGCGGCCTGCGCGGCGCCGGGCGAGGGAGAAGCGCCTGCCGACGTACCCGACAGCGCTCCCGGAAGCTGGCCAGCCTCGTGTCGTCATCCAGCAAAGAGGGTGGCGCAGACGCCGCCGGCCCAGTCCTCGGCGAGGAATCGCCAACAGGAGATGACCGCCGCGAGGCTAAGGGGAGTATGCGGCGTACCAACAGAGCGGGCCGGGGTGGGCGGTCCGTCCTCGCCCCCACCAGACATCTGGTCCGTGGAAGCACCCGGTGACAGCATCACAGCGAAGACAGGCTCACGGTCACCCTCCTCCACCGGCCCAAGGCCTTGCTCACTTCCACCGCTCCAGCCACGGGCCGAGGCCCAGGAGCATCGAGCCAGTTTCAGGTATGCGGAAAAGGCTGCAAGGTTTTGTTTCCTAACAACTACCACGATCCATCCATGATAGTAGGTATCAAGGTTTGAAGCGAGATAGAGGCTTTGGTTGGGACGTTTCAATCTTCTTAATCGTGCCAAACTCTTAATTACCGATTGGGTCCACACGCGACGCGTGATCTACTAAACATAAATCGTGTCAAACCGGTTACGTACCTAATAATTTCTTGTTAAATCTAAGCCATAAATTTTAGATCTAACTATCACAATAATTCCAATGATGTGGATCAACCTAGTGCCTCGAAAAACAACCTTATATTATAACAGATTCACCAGAATTGTGTTCAATTCATATGAAATTTGTTAGGTTCGTACGTGTGCTAGATTTTGCGTGCGTCCTATTTTAGGGCATCTGGAACGGCTGCCGTTGATTTTGTGCGCAAAAGCTAAAAAATAGTGCCCGAAAACTTTTTTTATCTTCTTGTAGTCCCACCAGGCCATCAGTATTTTTGGATTGAATTAACCTAGGAGAAGAGTTTAAATAAGGTTTGTTTGCGGTCAGACTGTCTGGGTGTGTTGTCTCGAAGCTATGGAGTAACGATCTGAGCCGGTCGGTTCATGGAATCATGGTCCGTCGGTGGAAGAAATAAAATCGCGCCGTTCAAGCAATGGGTTGTTAATCCACCGGAGTTCATTGTTTGGCTGGGCGATGTATTCCTTTTAATGAGAGAGACGGTGGATTCTTTGAAGCGGCGTGACGATCGACTCCAAGTCTTCGCTTGCACTCACATCACAGCATTCTTTTGTTCTTCTTTGTTTCTGTTTGACAGATGACTACTCCATGCTCATACACGCACCGAGGAGTTCCTGAAGTTTCATCGATCTCGTGGCCTTTCTTGCCCAACAATAGTGCAATATATCATGCTGCGGTGCTGCCAGTGTCGTGCGCGTATTTAGTAACACTGACCACGTGTCAACGGAGAAACGGAGCACCATTGATTCCTGGCTACCTCATGAGGACCATTGACCGATTCCTAGCTACTTCATCTTCCCACAGACACCTTCTCTCTAGCTTCCATGACGCTAGAAACTGAACTATATAAAACATCGGCCTCGACATCGCCCAGTACGGCTCCTACCTCGACCGGGGCCCTTCGCCCCTCCCGGGTACCCTTGCCGCCCCTTCATCCCCGGAGCAGGAGACTTCTGGGAGTGTGGGACTGGAGGTCTGTGCCCACCAGTCGCCGCGCTCTCCTGAGGTGGTGTGCTACACTCTCGCCCCGGACACCCCGGACCCGCATGTGCTGCTCTCCACCGCCGGGGACCCTAGCACCCCGGTGGCGGTTGCCAAGCTGCGCCGGTCCAGGGCTCCTAGGCCTCCTCCCCCGCCTCCCTCCCGCCACAGTGTTCGCCTCGCTGACTCTCGGACAGGCCTGTCCGGGCCTGAGCCGACAGTGGCTGAGCGGGCCTCCCGGCGGGTTGCGGCCCGTGACGAATTCTCAGGTATTGTTTCCACCCCTGTCCCTCCTGACTCCGGTCCTTCTGGTTTGTCTAGCTCGCCATTTTGTGTTCTCTCCGAGGTCTCCCTGGCCCACCTTGGTGAGGTGGCAGATGATTGTGGTATTGTCTTTCGGGGAGAGAAGGGACCGAGATTGGAGCAGATTGCGGCCATTAAGGCGCGGGAGGGGTACGCGGGAGCAATCGCTGTGGCCCGGACACGTGATGCCCGGGAGCGGGAACGCTCTCGTATCCTTGCCGAGGCTAGGCCCGACGGGCCTGGCCCCAGCAGGGAGACCCCACCTGCCCCTGATGCGCGGGAGACCACCCACAAGTCGACCCCCTCGGGCCGACCGCGTGGGAGGCCCCCCAAGTCAGCTGCGATCCGCTCCTCTTCTCCCCGCGCTCGCTCGGTCCCCGCTCAGGGGACCCCCCCCGGCTTGAGGTTCCCTCATGGACATCCTCCGGGCCTTCCGGGTGTTCATTTGGAACATCCGGGGGTTTGGCAGTGAGGGCCGCCGCCGCCAGATCAAGGAGTCTCTTCGCTTGGAAGCGCCGAATATTGTCGGCCTTCAGGAGACGATTCACCAGGACTTCTCCATTGCAGAATTGGAAGCTTTGAGCCGTTTCAAGTTCTCCTGGTCCTGGCTTCCTGCATCCATGCACTCGGGGGGGGGGGGGGGGGATCCTCCGGGCACTCGGGGGGGATCCTCCTAGGTGTGAAGGAGGATACCTTCGAGGTTGATGATATGGACCGCAAGGAATTCTTTGTGAGCATGGCGCTTACCCATAGACAGTCTCGCTTCAGATGGGAGGTGATCATTGTCTATGGCCCCGCGGACCATAGGAGGTCCGCTGACTTCTTGCGTGAGCTCAAATCGAAAGTGGAACGAACGGTTATCCCGGTGGTGGTCGCCGGGGACTTTAACCTGATCCGTTCTTCCGACGATAAGAGCTCGGCAAACGTGGACCTCCCTAGGATGCGTATGTTTAACGACTGCATTGCCGAGCTTGCTCTCCACGAGATTCGGCGTGTGGGCGCTAGATATACTTGGTCAAATAAGCAGCTGAACCCGATTCGCAGCGTTCTCGATCGCGTCTTTGTGTCTGTGGATTGGGAGGTGGCCTTCCCTCTTTGCTCGCTGAGAGCGGTCACTAGGATTGGGTCGGACCATACCCCTCTCCTTCTATCCTCTGGAGGGGGCCGCCCCCCTCGTCTGAACCGTTTCCACTTTGAATCCTTCTGGTTGCAGAAACGAGGATTTGTGGAGGCGGTTCGGGCAAGGTGGACGGCAGCGGACGCTTCTACCCCTCGGGTGTACTGTGCGGTGGATATCTGGCATCACTGTGCCAAATTATCTCGACAGTTCATGCGAGGCTGGGGGGCGAATTTGGGGGCTGACCTCAGGAATCAGAAGGAGTCCTTTCTGCGGGATATCCAGGCCTTGGACCGGGAGGCCGATCTTCACGGCCTCTCGCCTGAGGCCTGGTCCCATAGGTATTCCCTTGAGACTTCCATTATGGAAATCTACAAGGGAGAGGAGGCTTCCTGGCGCCAGCGGAGTCGCCAGAACTGGACTGTCCAGGGGGAATCGAACACGGCTTACTTCCATGCCATTGCCAATGGTAGGAGGAGGAAGTGCTCGATTCCTTGCCTCTGGGAGGAGGAGTCGCTGCTGGAGTCCCCTCAGGCGCTCTCCTCCCATATTTACGCCTTCTACCGGGGTCTTTTCTCCGCCTCGCCGTAGTCGGGAGTCTCGCTGGCGCCTGACTTCTGGACTGGTGAGGCGCTTGTCTCTCCCAGGGAGAATGCTGATCTCACTCTCCCCTTCTTAGGAGGGGAGGTGGAGGCTGCTCTGAAGTCCATGAAGTCTATTTCGACACCGGGCCCTGATGGTCTCCCGGTGTGCTTCTTCCAGGCTTTTTGGGCTCAGTTACAGCCTTTGATCCTGCAACTCTTCCAGGAGTTTTTCACGGGTACCCTGGTGATATCCCGACTGAACCTTAGCGTGATCACCCTGATCCCCAAGGTTGTGGGAGCCACGGATATCCGCCAGTTCCGTCCGATCACGGTGATTAATGTCATTCAGCGCCTGTTCGCCAAGGTCTGTGCCATCCGTCTCGCTCCAGTGATGGAGCGCCTCACCCATCCTCTCTAGTTCGCCTTCCTCAAGGGACGCCTCATTCATGACGATGTCGTGGCACTTCATGAAATTATTCATGAAGTTAAGGTGCGACGTCAAAAAGGGGTGTTCCTGAAGTTGGACTTTCAGAAAGCCTATGATCGCTTAGACTGGGACTTCTTGAGACTCGTCCTGGAGAGGAGGGGTGTTGATGACCGCATGATCTGCTGGATCATGCAGTTCGTGAGGAGTGGCATGACGCAATCAACATAAATGGGGAGATCGGTCCTTACTTTAGTCCGTCCTGCGGGGTTAGGCAGGGGGACCCGATCTCCCCTATATTGTTTAACGCCGCGGTGGACGCCCTGGCGGAGATCTTGGATAGGGCCCAACGCTCGGGGCACATCTCCGGGGTGGTGGGACACTTGATCCCTGGAGGTGGGATCTCCCACCTTCAGTATGCGGATGACACCATGATCATGGTGCAGGGTTCGGACCAGGACATCATTCACCTGAAGTTCCTGCTTCTCTGCTTCGAGTCCATGTCAGGGCTGACGATCAATTTTGACAAGAGTGACGTGATGATTCTGGGGTACCCCGAGGAGGAGCGTCAGCGGATCGCGGACGGGCTGAATTGTAAGCTCGCGGAGTTCCCGATTACCTATCTAGGGATGCCCATCAGGGAGACGCGGGTGTTGATCAGGGACCTGGCCCCTTTGGTCAGGAGGGTGCGCTCGAGGGCGGAACCCTGGAGAGCGCGCCTCACGTCTAAGGGGAGCAAGTCGGTGCTGATTAACTCGTGTCTCGCGAGTCTACCCATGTACCAAATGGGGCTGTACCTGCTGCCCGAAGGGACGCATGCCGACTTCGCTAAGGAGTTGTCTAGGTTCTTTTGGGCTGCGAGGGATGGCCATCAGAAATACCACATGGTCAAATGGGCGGACGTCTGTGCCCCCAAGAGCTTAGGGGCATAGGTATGCTTGACTCGCAACGCTTTAATGTGGCGTTGATGTTGAAGTGGGTCTGGCGCATTCTTAGAGACGACGGCGGGCTCTGGCTTCAGCTTATCAAAGCCAAGTATCTCCGGGGCCGCCCCCTTTTAGCTTGCGAGTGGAGGGAGGGCTCTCAGTTCTGGAGAGCCCTCCAGGAGATTAAGCATTTCATCGGGCTGGGCCTCTCCTTTGAGGTTGGTTGCGGACAGGAGATTCGATTTTGGCTTGATCCCTGGCTGCTGCCGATCCCGTTGGGGGTCCTTTACCCCAGCCTGTTTGCTATCTCCGCTTCCCCCGAGATCCTTGTGCAGGAGGCCTTCCTGGAGGGTCACTGGAACGTCTTGTTCCGGAGAAACCTTAGTGCGGAGGAGGACGCGGACCGCCTTCTGCTGCTTCGCTCCCTCCCTGGGGCCTTATCCGAGGCCCCTGACTCGGCAGCGTGGCAACTGCACCCCTCTGGCGAGTTCATGGTGAACTCGGCCTATCGCGCCCTTTTCCAGGGCCCTGAGATGGGTTGTACGGCCCCTCTGTGGAAGGCCCCCCTGCCGCTTAGTATCCGCATCTTCGTGTGGAAGCTACTGCGGGACCGGCTACCCTCGGGGGCGGAGGTGGCCAAGCGTAACGGTGTAACTACCTCGGTGAATTACGCTCCTAGTTACAAGCCTGGATGAGCGGAAATGGTTGAAATAGTACAGTGGGGCCCAAGTGCCACTCACAGGTAGACCTTTCGGCCGTCCCAACCATTTCCAAACATCGGGACAAGAACGGGCGGCGTAATCGGCAGGCGAAGGGATCAACTACATACACAAATGAGTATGTATGCAAGCCACCATACAACAGTACATCAGAGCCATTCCATCTAAAAAGAAAGGAAATATAGCAACGCCATACGGCAAGATTCAAATGTCCTAGATAGATATAATAGTTTAGGATATCTCCTCATACATCAAACATCAGAGTATCAGGCGGAAGCGGCAAACAAGATCCGAGTACGGATAAGAAGCAAATCGGCATAAGATGCCCCATAAATAAACACATCCCGCCCACAGATCTCACGGATCCCCGTTCCCGGAATCTCTACACCGAATGATCGTTGCCCAGATCGTTCGTCTCCTCCACCCAGTATCCATCTCGAGAGTGTACCTGTTCATCTGAATCAAATAATTTATCGTGTGAGACCCTAGGGGTACTCAGCAAGTCTTTATGCCTCTAAAGGGGACACAACCTGGGGTGACGCAATTGCAGCAAAAGATAAACCCTAGCAATTCTATAGATACTCGCTAACCATCCGCCTAACCATAGATAGACGGATGTCCGTGAATTAATAACAACAGTTGCAACAGTAATATCAACAGATCCATCCTCCTCCTCGCTTACCAACGAGGAAGCGGACGAACAACCCCCTTCCGTTGGCAGTTTTATTAACCATTCCATGAGTGTTGCACTATTTACTAGCCAGTTACTTAGTCAAATTAAAGCGGTACTTTAGTTATGCTTGTCTATGATCGAGAAACTGTGCTCCAAGTCGTCCATAACCGCGGACACGGCTTTCAGAAAGTTTTACCCTGAAGGGATGCACAAATAGCAACACACACTCGATCAACCTCGGAAAAACCAAATCAAAACCCAACGAGGCTTTCACGACAAAGCAATCACAAGATTCAGAAATATTTCAGGGGGCCACCCCATTGAGTACACCCGCAACGAAACTGGCCGGCTCCGAGACGGACTCAAGGTTTGGGTGGACGACTGTAAATGACTGGGAACCCGAAAATGTGACTGGGCTTGTCGATACCGCGGAATCGTGTCCCGATCCTAAACAGTACAGGTGCTCCTCGCACAATCGTAAATAAAGCAGTAAAGCATGGCATAAGTACAGGATAGTAAATAAAACCTCAAACTAGTTTGTGGCCCCAAGAAATAAGAATGAATCAAGCTCTGGCTCAGGGGGGTCCCATAATCCTCCCGGATGTGGATAGCGCGAATATTCAAGGAACAGGAATCAAGTACTCGGGGTCCTACGGGACACAAGTGAGCATGAAAAACCAAATAGCAGATATTGCTCACCGGTGCCACTTTCATTAGTTATCCCATACTACTCAGGTTAAGTTGTTTAGGTACCTCGTTATCCATCAGACTCTCACATACCCTACACATGCTGTTCTACGACTCGCATGGCTCAAACAACTCCTGTAGTAATGGCTCATGGTATGAAGGGACAAGCTTCGGTGGGGTTTAAAAGTAAAGGTTATGCAATACTTGGGATTCAATTTAATGCAATCGCGACTCAATGATGCAAGAATAAGATAGAGGCAATAGGTACTATATGTATGCAAGCATGTGGTAGTGCTTGCCTGGCAGCTCAGTTGAAGCGAGAGAAGGATCTAGGTAGTGCTCCTGGGTTTCTTGATATATCCCCTGCTCAGCGTCTATTCGAAGAAGAACCAAACAAACAAGGGCCAACATAAATACAGTGCACAAGCATATGAATAAAATGCGACAAGCAAACAATCATTCCATGATGAATAATGCACAAGTTGCATGGCAATAAAGTAGCATGGCATGGGTGAGGTGTAGAATACAAGAATAAATCACTTTATTGAGTTTTAGTCATGTTTGATACTCAATTAAGTTGCTGTTTACATTATATTTATATGATGCATGCTGCAGATCAGAACATGGAATGCATAAACAGAAAGGTCTCGCCGAGCTGATCATTTTAGACATATTATTTGTCAAATTTGGAGTTAGAAAACAAAAGTTATTAATTAATTAAGGCCAAGGGCATTTTAGTGTAATTTTAATCAACTTGCAAATTAAAGTGTCCAAAATATATTTTGGATGGCATATTTGAAATCCTCACATTTTTCTGATTCAAAAACATATATTATTTGTATTATTTGGATTTATATTTTGAAAGTTATTTGAAAACAGATTTAAATTTGAATTTGGAATTAATTTGAAAAGATTTGAATTAAAACAGAAAAGAACAGAGATACTTTTGTCACCCAGGTTTAGCTAGCCACAGACTATGACCAGTGGGTCCAGTGCTGACAGACGCCACAGCGCGCAGAAAAGGTTTTCTTACCAGCATAGAGGCTAGCCCCGGAGGCCGACAGGTGGGTCCAGCGGCTTGCAGGCCCACGCACCAGCGGGTGTACCGTGCAGAGCCACGTGGATCAGCTGAGGACCGCGGGTTGAGGCTGAGAAGCTACGAGGTGCTCTTTGCAAAAAGAACAGGGAGACATACATGTGGGGTAGGCTGGACCGCGGGTTGCGAGACAAAAAGGTGGGGGGTATCTGCAGGAATGCCATTGCTACTGTTTTTCTTCCTCTGCCTCTGACGGAACTGATGGGCGCACGGCGACAGCGGGCGCGCGGCGCGGGCGAGGATCGAACTCGCGACCTGGCGTGCGCGCGCGGAGGCGGCAGCCACTGCGGTAGGGAGGGTTAGCTGACAGGGAGTGGCTTAGGCGACTAGATCTTCCTCTCCAACGCCACGGCCTGGAAAACGACTGCGAACGCCGGCGCGCAGCGAGCGTTTGACGGAGCGACCGACGCGGCCAGGACACGACTGCGACGGAGAGGATGTCTGGGAGGGTCGGACGCTCACCGCGGAGAGGTTGGTGCAGACGGTTCGGGCTGGGACGCGGTGGATCGACGGCGATGCAGACGCTCCCGCGGCTAGGGTTTTCAGGCGGCGCGTCGGTGTACAGCTCGGCCTGGGGCTCCTCCTCCTCGCTGGCGGGTACGGGGCGACGTAGCGACAGGTCTTCGTCTTCCTCGACAACCAGAGCACCTCGCCACCGGCTGCTAGAGGGGGGGGGGGGACGGTGGAGACCGGCGGTGGCCGGCGATGGGGTAGGCGGTTGTAGGGGAAGGCAGGGAGAAAGGGGAGCGGCCTGGGGAGATCTGGGAGAGGCAGAGATGCCGTGTGGGGGAGGGAAAGAGAGGGAGAGGGAGGCGATCAGCTGTGGCAGGAGTAAATAGGGTGGCTCGGTGCCACCTTTTTCTCCCCCTCCTCCTCGATCATGTGCACGGGCTGGGCAGGGGAGGCGCATGGGGCTGCAGGTGGGGTCATGGCGAGGCCAGGTAGGCAGGGGAGGCTCGGCTGGAGGGGCCCTCTCGGCAGGGAGAGAAAAGAGAGGGAGAGAGCTAGGGTAGGAGGGAGGCTCGGGTAGATGCTAGGGTTTGGAGAGGAGGGTAGCTCGGGTTTGTTTAGGGTTGGGTAGAGAGAGAGAGAGAGGGAGAGGGCAGGTGGTGCAACTAGGGTTAGGTTAGGGAAGACTAGGTTTAGGGTTAACTAGGTTAGAGAAAAGAGAGGGATTAGGGTTTAGGAGAGAGGAGAGATGAGAAGGTGGTGAGGGAGGATTAGAACTAGGGTTAGTTAGAGAGGGGGTTTAGGGTTAGAGATGGTTTGGTTTAACCCAACCAAAGAGGTAGGTTTAAGATATGGTTAAAGAGATTCAAAAAAAAACAAGGAAACATGTAGTTTGAATTAAAAAGTAAAGCTCAAGCCCAAAATAAAACAAAACAAAGAGGAGAAAGCCAAGGGTTATGGTTGCATGGCCCATGCAAGTAATTAATGCCATGTGTTAATCTTGTGAAAACAAAATAAAATCACATGGCATGATTCCATGCATTCCCAAAAGGTGGAATAAAGACCAAGCAAAAGAAATTAGAGTTGGATCTACCCAACCCACATGAGCTAGAGTAAAAAATCCAAAGAAAAGACTTACAAGCTCATGGGTTATTGGAATGGTGGAAGGTATAAGGTGGTCTCAAAGAAAGGTGGTGGAGTGGAATAAAAGATATGCCCCCAACTCAACCTGGGCATTTAAACAATATATCAAGAACCAAATACAATAACAAGAGGCAATACAATTTACAATGCATATGAGAGAAGAACCAAATCAAAAAGGGGTTTTATATGATGCTCAAATGCAAGGTGGCATGATGACATGAGCATGATATAATGATGATGCAACAATTATGTCTAGGAAGTAGCATTTATATAGACTAGGCTAGTAGCATTGCAATTGTTAGACAATTGGGATGCTACAAACGGCCCGGGCGATGGCTTGTGTCCCCTATGTGGGACTCTGGAGACCTGTGCCCATATTATGTTCTCATGCTCGGCGGCCCAGGCTCTTTGGTGCTTTGTCAGAGAGGCGCTAGGGCCTGCCTGGGGCGCGCAGGAACTTGGGGAGTTCCTGCAGTCCCAGGCTTTCAGGGCCGGAGGAGGTCGCCGTCTCTTCTGGCTCGTGTTTGCGGCTATCTCGTGGTCTTTGTGGAACATGCGGAATAAGATGGTGATTGGGAAGGTGTATCCTTCCCGCGTGTCTGACCCTGTGTTTTCCTTTCTTGCCTTTCTCCAGCAGTGGTCTCCCCTGGTGAGGCAGCGTGATCGGGTGGCTTTTGACAGCTCGATGCGGGCCCTGAGGACGGCAGCGATCCCCCTATCTGCTCTGACTTCCCCGGCCCAGGCGTCCTGAGTCCTCCCGCATCCTCGTTGCGGTTTTTAGTTTTTGTTTGGGCGTGCTTGTGCTGTGGCCCCAGCGGTGGTGTGTACACTTCTTTTCCTTTTCGTTTGGCCTAGTCCGTGGTGGATGCTTGCTGAACTTTGTACCTGGATGTTGCTTTATTTATAAAGCGGGGCGAAAGCCTGATTTGAGAGAGATCCCTTTTGATGACCCCATACAGAACTAATACTCATCTAGGTTTGCACCGTCTTGTTCATCCACTACTGTTGTTTTTCTCTGCCTTTAGTTGGTCAAACAGAACCAACTCAGCCTTACAACGTGTCCATCAATTGGTTCGCGGAGTAGAAGGGTGAGATATTTCATGAATCCTTACATATTGTTGCTCCATGGGGATACGTTATCCATGGACTACTTGGTAAAGCGAGGTTGGAACGCTTACTATATATAACATTAAAGTTATAGTGGATTTTTATCATGTAGGAAGAGAGGAAGCCCACTCCTGCTTTAGACAAGCTCCACGTCTTCCCCAGCAACTCCAACTAAAATTCCCAATGCATCCTATTCCTAATGAATTATACCTTTACTATTCCGTAGCCGCATGATTTTTTGTCACTTTCAGCTTTCAGCCCTTTCTCAGAAACCTCACACGGTATTTATAGACTTTTGCGATGTCTATTGATGCGCTGTCCACCCCCTCAAGAACTGAGAGAATTGGTGTGTCACCAATCATCCCACCTATAATAAAAGTAATAAAAGAAGCTAGCATGTAATAAGATACTGCACATATTTAGTTTGAAGATGGAACATGGTACATGAGGACGATGCCCATGTAATGCCCTGCTAGAGTCCTTGTAGATTCAGGTCCGGTCATGAGATTTCAGTGGCCCGGGGCAAAACTAAAATTTCGGCCCCCTTTCTATTTTTTTATATACAAGAATGAAATGATGAAAAATAAATACTTTAAGTATATCTATTTGTAATATTCATATAAAAATGACAATGTTTACATATTACCTTAAAAATTTCTCCGTGTATTCCTAGAAGAGAAGTCGGTGATAATGAAATCAATATCAATCTCGTCCAATAACTTCTTCTCGATGCCGGATCATAAATAACCACACTAATTGGTTCCTCATCAACACTAGTAGATTTTGTAGGAGACGAATCAAATGCGATATCATGATCACTTATATTGTTATTACCCGCGCTTGATGTCATCGTTCTCCTATGTACCGATCTCATCCTCTAGATAAATATTACTATGTTCATCAACAAGAACTACTACCTCCGTTTCGGTTTACAAGTCTTGCGCGTACTTCTATGTCTCCAAATTGAAAAACTTAGTATGAAGTATATATTATAAAACATATATCATCGAAAACTTTAGACTTTGTATTTTTTTAATAATATAATTTTTGTATTATATAATTTAAATTATATAGGTCAAATTGATAACCTAGATATACGTGAATAACTTGTAAACCGAAACGGAGGAAGTAGTGCTAACTCAACTGGATTCCTCAAATTGCTCCTGTTACTCTTTAAAAATTTATGAAGGGATCCTCTATGTGTAGTTCGTCAAGTGTGTTATGTGGGTGCTGTTGCTCCCGCACCCTAACCCCTCCCGCACCTGCGCGACGGCGCCGCGCCGCGCCGGGCGGCCTCCCCTCCCCGCCAAGCTCTCCCTCCCTCATGTTCTCTCCTCTCGCTGCCGCCGCCCGGATCGTCGACGGGGCAAAGACCTCGTGGCATGGCGGCGGCGACCCTGCCCGCGATCTGGCAGGAAGGCGGAGGGCGTCCGCCACTACTGGTTCGGCGGCGGTGTTGCTGCGGGCGGCGGCCGGTGAACCTCGGCCCAGATGGCGGCAGGCGGCGGCGGGGATTTGGGCCTAGCCGTGATTTGTCCCGTCCGCTGCCCTCAACACTGGCGCCCAGGCTACCCGGGCCTTATCCGCGACACTAGGGCGCTTGGGGAATCTGCCCCCGGCATGGTGGTGGTGGCCTCCTTCTCCGTCGGAATGGTCTGCCGGGTGGTCTTGCCTTCTTGCGGCGGATCCTGCTAGTTTCCGGTGGGTGGCGTGGGGGCTGCTGGCTTGGTTTTAATAAAGGAGGTGGTCCTGGATCTCTCTCAAACCAAGACGAAGAATTGCCGGATGTTGGTCTCCATTCATCTGGTTTCTGTGTCATGTTCCGGAAGGCTCCGCCGGCGAACTCCATATGTGCACTCATGCCGTGATTTTGCTAAAAGGATTGAATTCGGTCGTACGCACCCATGTTTTACTCTGACCGTTTGGTTTCAGAGGGTGTGCTTCGAAGCTTTGTTGGCTGTTATTATCATGGGGCATGTTCTCGTTTCATGGTGCTGATGGAGAAAGTCATGGAGACCGAGATCTGAGAACTGACAATGGTGGTTCGAGTCTGGGTGGTGATGAGGAATTGTCTAGGTGACTTGTGAATTGGAGCAGTGGCATGCAAGTCGGGGTGACTGCACAGGAGAGGTTCATGGTCCTACCTCTCAGGGTGACAATGGCCTTGTTGAAGGTATTGTTTTGAGAGCGTGGACTTTCTTCGGGTAAAAACCTAGATCTTTGATCGGGCGACGACGGTGTTTTTTCACTGTTCCTTTTTTGGAGGCGTTGTTTTTGGAGAAACTGGACTTCTAGTGTTGTCTTGGTGGTGGTAGTATTGTTGTTTCAATGAATAAGTCATTGTAACGGGACTTTTCTTTTTTGTAATTCTTCTTTGTTTTTTGGATGTGTGCATCCGTGTGGCCGATAGGGCAATGCGTTGTTGCAGAGGCTGCGTGTAATTCATATCCTCTGATATTAATATATGCTCCTTTCCAAAAAAAAAAGTGAGTCAATCAACTTCTGCTCTTCCTTCCTCTTTTTACTTTTCTTAGCACCGGAATAAGTGCCATGACCAATTAACCACGCTAAAAATATAAAGAAGAACTACTAATTAGAACAAAAATTAGGGGCAACGTTAGACTGTAGAAGACTGAGATCAAAAATTCAGAATTCGGACCTGTAGACGCTAATCGGCCAAAGCGAGACGAGAGACAGGTCACAGGCAGGGGCACAGAGAGAGGCGATATGCGACGGCTTGCTTCTTGTCGCGTGCGGGCCTTTCTACAATCGACAGCGCAGCGTTGAGTCGAGGTCGAGGCAGGAACCGGCGTGCGGCGTGCCTTCATACGATACGATCAAAGAGGATAGCTGATCTAATCGCAGGTTAGGTATATGCTGCCATGATGCACTCCAAATCTGAAATGCATGTGTATGTCTAGCAAAGTAGAGGGCCCAATCTAGCCTAATAAAAAACTCAAAAATTCTTTTTTTTTATCTTTTCTGGGATCTATTATAGCATATATATATATATGAAACACATATCTGGGGAGGGCCCCCAAAATTTTGGGCCCGGGCGGCTGCCCCTCTGGTCCCCCCAAGGGCCGGACCTGTGTAGATTAGTACGGCAAGTCCCTCTGTCGTCACCTTTCACATGTTTGGGTTTTTTTAGCTCTTTAACACTCGGAATAGGACATAATAACTAGAGAGGAGCTCTTCATGATAAATGTGTCATCTTTAGACAATCTATATAGCTCCGGATCGTTGATGAGCCCGGTGCCTTCCACAACGCTATTGTCAAATGCATCAAGACATGCATGGATCTGGATGGAACAACCTGCGATGTGAATGTGTCGTGTGTGCGTATAGGGTACGATATGTGTCTCCTTGGTGGCTGCAGCTACCACACCTTTGCAAACTTCTACTCGAACTAAAAGAGGGCCAAGGGATTGTTCAATCTTTACTAATACGTGTTCCTCACTCTCTTCTCCTAATAGGAACAACATCCATTCACGGATAGATTATATTACACCAAAATATTCATGTAGAAAATGGCAAAAGTGTATATATCAGAAATATGGACAAACTACATATTTTCAAACCCCAGTTTTGTAAAAAAAATCGTTTTTGTGTTGAGGTATTTAGTACTGCAATTATGCACGCCTGGAAGTTACATCCTTATGTACATCTCGAGTTGTTTTCAAATCTTTTTAAAATTTAAAATGTCATTTTTCATATTTTTTTTAGAAAAGAACGGGCTACCCCTAGCAGAGCTCAAACTTGATTTTTTTTGCGTCTTTATGTAACCTCCTAAATTAAGTTTTACCCTTTCAGAATATTTAAGAGTATCTCCTGGGTTATTGGAATGGTGGAAGGTATAAGGTGGTCTCAAAGAAAGGTGGTGGAGTGGAATAAAAGATATGCCCCCAACTCAACCTGGGCATTTAAACAATATATCAAGAACCAAATACAATAACAAGAGGCAATACAATTTACAATGCATATGAGAGAAGAACCAAATCAAAAAGGGGTTTTATATGATGCTCAAATGCAAGGTGGCATGATGACATGAGCATGATATAATGATGATGCAACAATTATGTCTAGGAAGTAGCATTTATATAGACTAGGCTAGTAGCATTGCAATTGTTAGACAATTGGGATGCTACAACTCTCCCCCACTAAACAAGAATCTCGCCCCGAGATTCCTAGGAAAAAGAGACAACACAAGGAGAGGCGGGTGTTCGAACGAAGGTGACCCTCACGTTCCCAAGTTGATGAACAACGAAATGGTGCGACCACTACACCTTGCATAACTTGCTAGACTTGTTGCGAGTCTTGCGTTTTGCTTGAGAAACAACGGGTTAGGAGAGTTGAAGGATTGTCGTGAGACAAGAAGGATAGGATGGACATAGCTCCGGTTTTCCCAAGAATCATGATAAAAGAATATAACCACTTGTGAAAGAAAAGGAGAAGATGATGTATCATGGATAAAGAAAGACACACCATTAAGATTAAAGATTTACCGATACTAGATGTGGCATCCCGCAAAACCACTACTAGAAAATCGCGTTGTTTTTGTGCATTGCATCATCATGACCGCATGCTAATGTCATCATGCCACATTGCATTCGAGCATCGTCATCATCTTGCATTTGCTTGCATAAAACTATTTTCGGAAAACCTAGTTTTGTTTTCTAAACGCCCCGTCTTGTCTTCAAATGCAAACCCGGGTCTCTGGATTATTTTTACTTTGTCTGCTATCAGTTTGCAAAAGGCTTGTTTGAAATAAATAAAACATTTAATTCTTTTTGCGAGGGCAGTCGAACGGGCCGAATCGACCCGAACGACCACCCCCAAAAATAAAATCGGTCCACCCCAAAATCCCTAGTCTACCCAACCTAATCTACCCACACCCCCTCCACCTCACCCCAGCCACTCGCGGCTCGCCACCTCATCCCAACTCTCTCCCTCACCCAATCCCCATCTGCCACTTCAGCCCACCCCACTCCCTCACACCCTCACAGCCAACCCCACACCACCCCCTCAACCCACACAGCACACCACAGCACACACACACAAGCCCCACACCCGATCCCTGCAGCTCGACCCCACCCACCGACCCGCGCGGCCCCAGCCCCGCTCCTCCCCCCGTCTTCCACCCCGCGCCCTCCTCCCCTCGTTCCCGTCAGCACCGCCCCGCCTGAAGGCCTCCCCGACCTCGCCGGCCCGGCCCTCGACCCTCGCCCTCTCCGCGCGGCCCTGCACCTCCTCCTACCGCGACCCCCCTCTCCTCCGAGCTCTCCGCCGCCGCCCTCTGGCCGGAGTCCGCGCCTCCTGGCCCTCCTCCTCCTCCTCCGCTCCGGTGCCGCCGCCCGTCCTCCTCCCCCGAGCCACCCTCCGCCGAGCCCGCCTCTCCGGCCGCTTTCCCCGGCCGCCCGCCGCCACGCCCTCCGCTCGCCCCGCCCTGCTCCCTCTCCGGCAGCCAGGCGTCCGCCGCCGCCCCGGGCGCGAGCCCGCACGTGCCGCCCCTGGCCCTCACGGCCACCCTCTGCCTCGCCCCCGCTGGTCCGCCCCATCCCGCCACCGCCTGCCTCTGCTCGCCCGCCGCGGGCGCGCCACCGAGCCCCTCCTCTCACCGCGCCGCCGCCGACCACGTCCTCTGCCCGCCGCCGGCCTCAACCAACCCCGGCCGCGCGAGCACGGCCCCGCCTCCAACCTCTCCGGCCGTCCGCTCCTGCCGTTCGCCGCCTTGGCTGCCTCGCCTCGCCGAGCTACGACCTGCCGCCTCCCGGCGCCTCTCGGGCTTCGCCGACCAAGTATCCCCGCCTCCGTTCGGCCGTCTTCAGGGTCGGCGTCTCCCTCCCCGTGGTCCTTCCGCCCCGCAGCAGCCGGCCCCGCTCCGCCCTCGCCATGGAAGCCGCCGAGTCCCTCCTGCGTGTGGGCCCCCTCGGTCTCCCGCGCCTCATGTCCCTGCGCCACCATCTTCCTCCGTACAGAGAGTGGGCGAAGTGCGCCGCAGCCCATCAAGTTCTACAGCAAGACGGACATATTTATGTTAAGATCGCCACGAGGACGACAAGTGCTTCTACTCGAGCATAAGACCGGTGCCGCGCCAAGAACCACGACTCAGAGGCCCGAACACCAAGTTCGTCGAGAACCTGCGGACCCGTTTCCGGAGGTGAAGTCCGGACCCGAAGAACGCCTAGATCTTCAATCGGAATTCGAGACCCTGGACGACAAGGTTCACACTGAACAACAAGATCTACTTCACGGATCCGAAGACCCCGGAGGCCCCGATGCCTTCGACACGGAGCACCGAGGATGCCTCCCTGGGAGGCCAAGACGCCCGTCGAACCCCAGAGACCGAACCCCGTGGACCGACATGATCTCCTTCACGGATACGTCAAGTACGCCCTCAAGGACGCCGAGCTCCTCTCCCCGAGTCCGAAGACCGAACCCTGGCGCGCAAAGTACTTCACCCCGGGCATCGAGACCCTGAACGACAAGTTCTCCTTCCCGAACGTCGAGCTCGCCGAGAACCCGGATGCGACAAGATCTGCCCAGTTGTTCGAGAACGTTCCTGTCGAGACCGCTTCCGTCGAACCCTGAGACCGACCCCGAACCCCGGAACCCCAAGACCGTCGAGAACCCTCAATGTGTGACCCTTATCCGAACCCCTATTTCTATAAATGCTAAACATAAAACCTGTTGCATATTAATCATTCATCTCGCATGCATATTGTGTGGATTGGGGGCCTTATGCCGATTCACCATATAATTAAATATGGGGCCCATATGCGGGCAACTCTAGTCTCATATTGGCCTCATTTAAACTTGTGTAGCGAACCGGTGCCATCTTTTGTCTTGCTAATGCAACATTTAATTTGCGGGGTAGATAAATAACTTGAACCATATAATTAATTGTCGGGACCCCGGTTCCACTTAATATGACCTAATTGCATCGCACCCTTGTCATGTCATACATCATACATGCATCATGCCCGATCTTTTGTCGTAGTATTAAATATTGCATCCGGTGTTTATTCTAGTGTTTTGCTTCTTCGCGGATAAGGCCGTTGAGTTGATGTGAGCTTCGCCCCGATCTTCGGGTGAACCTTCGGCAAATGTTTTCAGGCGAGCATCTCCCCCTTTCTACCTATCTTACTTTTATAGTATTTATTCCCTCCTGTTGATCTATTGCTATCTGTGTTGCGATGCTCTATCTTTCGTACCCGTGAAATCCCTTGCAGCCGTATATTGCCTTGGACACATCCTATTACCTGTTGTTTGGTAGATAGTTGGACCTGCGCGTCGTAGTCGCTTGCTCAAGTGCCGTCGCGTGTCGTCAAGTACCACAGTTGTTGGAGAATTGCCGCATGTTTAATGTTGGAGATGATCATGGCTTTAATTATCATTCACTTTAATTATTGTTTAATAACTAAAATTGAAGTAGGTAAGCAGAGGCACCGGTGGGTGATAGATAATATTTGGTTTCCGACCGCCCACTTGTGTCCCGTAGGACCCCGAGTTCTTGACACCTGTTCCGAGATCGAGCGCGCTAACCACATGTGGGGAGATATGGGCCCCCCATCGATTTAGTACCTGATTTCAAAGTATTGTACTGGGTGCCACAAGTAGTTTGGGGCTTTATTACTATCATGTACTTATGCCATGCTTTACTGCTTTATTTACGATTGTGTGAGGAGCACGCTGTACTGTTTTGGAAGCGGAGTGTTTTCGCGGTATCGACAGTCCCCGTTTGGGGATTTGCTGTCGTTTACAACCACTGTCGCAAACCCTGAGTCCGTCTCGGAGACCGGCCGACTTCGTTGCGGGTGTACTTAGTGGGGTGGCCCCCCGTGCTTGCTTTGGGTCTGGGAAACGTCATGACTTAGGCCCCGCCGACATACCGATGGGTGTATGTTAACTGATCTGGCAAAAAGGGTCGAAGTGCGTGTGGATACTTTGGTGCACCCCTGCAGGGTTTAATCTTTTCGAGAAGCCGTGTCCGCGGTTATGGACGACTTGGAGCACAGTGCTTGATCATAGACAACTATAACTAAAGTTTACTGTTATAAATTGACTTGTATCCGATATGACTAGTAATCAGCTTCACTACAACGGAATGGCTAAATAAAAGTACCAACAACTGCTGGGTTTTTGGGATATCTCATGCTAATTGTATTTGACTAGTAAGTGTCGAAACTACCACGGAATGGTTAACTAAAAGTGCCCACTGCTTACTTAATCAGGATGATTATCTAAATCTGACTAGTAATTGCTGCAACGATAACCGAATAAATAAAACTGCCAACGGTGTGAGTTCCTCGGTGGACTTCCTCGTTTGGTCTCGAGGGGGAATCCCAGGAAGGGATTGTTTGGTGTTAGTATCATTCTGGTTCCGAATAGGTCTTTCTTACCCCTCTCTGATAGTCGCCAGTTGTATCGAGTCTCTATAGGTTGTTTAGTGCATGCTGCCGCTGCCGCTTCAGTCCACCATACCTATGTAGGCGAGGACCGCCGAATTCTAGTCTCGCCGTGTACTGGCCTCAGTACTGACGCTCCTCTTTTTCCTTTGCCCTTTGTCGTCAGCCCTTTTGTTAAGCAGGTTTTGAGAACGACGTCGTTAGTAGGGTTACCCTTCCGGCTTGGCCTGGGCAGGGTTATGGACGCCATTGGTTATTCTTCAGGGCTCTTAGCCCCATTTGCTTCTTGTCCGTAGTCCGACGCTGTATCATTTTCAAGGTGATTCGGCTCTTTGTATATTATATCTGTATTCTTGACTCATGGAGTCGTGTTGTATATATATATCTGTTCTGTGGGTCCCATCGAGGACTGTTGTGTAATGTTATTACTTCGTTTTCCACCCGCACGAAAGTGCCTGGTGGGCACCTTTGAATCGTTTCTATGCAGGTTTGGCGGGTTTCGCTAAAACTTGCATAGGGTCGATTCTGAGGGTGTTACAGAGTGGTATCAGAGCTCAGCAGTTGCGATACCCCACAAGTCCAGCCTGTAGGATAACCTAGCTAACGGCCGAAGTAGAGTGTCAAAACTATTTTTGCAAAATCGGTTGGATAAATCTGATTAGGTCTGCTTTTACTCCTTACCCCTCTGCTATTCTCCTCTTACCTCTGCGTGTTTTGAATCCGCTCTCTTCTCTCTCGTCGAGTCTAGGATTTCTCGTGGTTGGGTTCCCGTCGTACCTTCAGGGTTTCGCTTCCTCCTTTGATAACGGTGTTGCTACATCTGGTCTTCCTGCTATCCGAGGAATCCTTCGTCTGGTGGACTCCTCTTGGTTTCTTCTCGTGTCTTCCGGTGTTTTCCGACACGACGACATCATATACGCCAGATCCGATGCGGCGTCTGCATCACTCCTTTGTTTCCGAACCTCGCTTGTCGAGATCTTCAGTCTAATTCCGAGGGTTGGTTGCATAATCTATCTGTTCGTGTACAGAGTAATGCTTTGAGTGCGGGATGGAGTCGCGACCATACCACTACTCTTATCATTTGCTTTTGTATATTGAATGGTGGATCGATGCAATTCTACTCCTTCCATGAAAGTTGGAGGTGGCCTTACCTTTAACTTCGTCCGTTGTTTATCCGGAGAGTTCTCTTGACGAACAGGATCAACGACATCTTGTTGGTGGTGTCGCCGTTTTCAAGACGAAGAAAGCATCCTTGTTAGTGGTGTCGCGAGGATCTACCCGAAGCGAGAAGACGCAGATCGCCGACCTTCCTTCCGGTACCATGAGGCGGATCTCGAGGGCGAGATCCATTGTTAGTGGTGTCGAATTGTGGCATCCCGCAAAACCACTACTAGAAAATCGCGTTGTTTTTGTGCATTGCATCATCATGACCGCATGCTCATGTCATCATGCCACATTGCATTCGAGCATCGTCATCATCTTGCATTTGCTTGCATAAAACTATTTTCGGAAAACCTAGTTTTGTTTTCTAAACGCCCCGTCTTGTCTTCAAATGCAAACCCGGGTCTCCGGATTATTTTTACTTTGTCTGCTATCAGTTTGCAAAAGGCTTGTTTGAAATAAATAAAACATTTAATTCTTTTTGCGGGGGGAGTCGAACGGGCCGAATCGACCCGAACGACCACCCCCAAAAATAAAATCGGTCCACCCCAAAATCCCTAGTCTACCCAACCTAATCTACCCACACCCCCTCCACCTCACCCCAGCCACTCGCGGCTCGCCACCTCATCCCAACTCTCTCCCTCACCCAATCCCCATCTGCCACTTCAGCCCACCCCACTCCCTCACACCCTCACAGCCAACCCCACACCACCCCCTCAACCCACACAGCACACCACAACACACACACACAAGCCCCACACCCGATCCCTGCAGCTCGGCCCCACCCACCGACCCGCGCGGCCCCAACCCCGCTCCTCCCCCCGTCTTCCACCCCGCGCCCTCCTCCCCTCGTTCCCGTCAGCACCGCCCCGCCTGAAGGCCTCCCCGACCTCGCCGGCCCGGCCCTCGACCCTCGCCCTCTCCGCGCGGCCCTGCACCTCCTCCTACCGCGACCCCCCTCTCCTCCGAGCTCGCCGCCGCCGCCCTCTGGCCGGAGTCCGCGCCTCCCGGCCCTCCTCCTCCTCCGCTCCGGCACCGCCGCCCGTCCTCCTCCCCCGAGCCACCCTCCGCCGAGCCCGCCTCTCCGGCCGCTTTCCCCGGCCGCCCGCCGCCACGCCCTCCGCTCGCCCCGCCCTGCTCCCTCTCCGGCAGCCAGGCGTCCGCCGCCGCCCCGGGCGCGAGCCCGCACGTGCCGCCCCTGGCCCTCACGGCCACCCTCTGCCTCGCCCCCGCTGGTCCGCCCCATCCCGCCACCGCCTGCCTCTGCTCGCCCGCCGCCGGCGCGCCACCGAGCCCCTCCTCTCACCGCGCCGCCGCCGACCACGTCCTCTGCCCTCCGCCGGCCTCAACCAACCCCGGCCGCGCGAGCACGGCCCCGCCTCCAACCTCTCCGGCCGTCCGCTCCTGCCGTTCGCCGCCTTGGCTGCCTCGCCTCGCCGAGCTGCGACCTGCCGCCTCCCGGCGCCTCTCGGGCTTTGCCGACCAAGTATCCCCGCCTCCGTTCGGCCGTCTTCAGGGTCGGCGTCTCCCGCCCCGTGGTCCTTCCGCCCCGCAGCAGCCGGCCCCACTCCGCCCTCGCCATGGAAGCCGCCGAGTCCCTCCTGCGTGTGGGCCCCCTCGGTCTCCCGCGCCTCATGTCCCTGCGCCACCATCTTCCTCCGTACAGAGAGTGGGCGAAGTGCGCCGCAGCCCATCAAGTTCTACAGCAAGACGGACATATTTATGTTAAGATCGCCACGAGGACGACAAGTGCTTCTACTCGAGCATAAGACCGGTGCCGCGCCAAGAACCACGACTCAGAGGCCCGAACACCAAGTTCGTCGAGAACCTGCGGACCCGTTTCCGGAGGTGAAGTCCGGACCCGAAGAACGCCTGGATCTTCAATCGGAATTCGAGACCCTGGACGACAAGGTTCACACTGAACAACAAGATCTACTTCACGGATCCGAAGACCCCGGAGGCCCCGATGCCTTCGACACGGAGCACCGAGGATGCCTCCCTGGGACGCCAAGACGCCCGTCGAACCCCGGAGACCGAACCCCATGGACCGACATGATCTCCTTCACGGATACGTCAAGTACGCCCTCGAGGACGCCGAGCTCCTCTCCCCGAGTCCGAAGACCGAACCCTGGCGCGCAAAGTACTTCACCCCGGCATCGAGACCCTGAACGACAAGTTCTCCTTCCCGAACGCCGAGCTCGCCGAGAACCCGGATGCGACAAGATCTGCCCAGTTGTTCGAGAACGTTCCTGCCGAGACCGCTTCCGTCGAACCCTGAGACCGACCCCGAACCCCGGAACCCCAAGACCGTCGAGACCCCTCAATGTGTGACCCTTATCCGAACCCCTATTTCTATAAATGCTAAACATAAAACCTGTTGCATATTAATCATTCATCTCGCATGCATATTGTGTGGATGGGGGGCCTTATGCCGATTCACCATATAATTAAATATGGGGCCCATATGCACGCAACTCTAGTCTCATATTGGCCTCATTTAAACTTGTGTAGCGAACCGGTGCCATCTTTTGTCTTGCTAATGCAACATTTAATTTGCGGGGTAGATAAATAACTTGAACCATATAATTAATTGTCGGGACCCCGGTTCCACTTAATATGACCTAATTGCATCGCACCCTTGTCATGTCATACATCATACATGCATCATGCCCGATCTTTTGCCATAGTATTAAATATTGCATCCGGTGTTTATTCTAGTATTTTGCTTCTTCGCGGGTGAACCTTCGGCAAATGTTTTCAGGCGAGCATCTCCCCCTTTCTACCTATCTTAATTTTATAGTATTTATTCCCTCCTGTTGATCTATTGCTATCTGTGTTGCGATGCTCTAGCTTTCGTACCCGTGAAATCCCTTGCAGCCGTATATTGCCTTGGACACATCCTATTACCTGTTGTTTGGTAGATAGTTGGACCTGCGCGTCGTAGTCGCTTTCTCAAGTGCCGTCGCGTGTCGTCAAGTACCACAGTTGTTGGAGAATTGCCGCATGTTTAATGTTGGAGATGATCATGGCTTTAATTATCATTCACTTTAATTATTGTTTAATAACTAAAATTGAAGTAGGTAAGCAGAGGCACCGGTGGGTGATAGATAATATTTGGTTTTCGACCGCCCACTTGTGTCCCGTAGGACCCCGAGTTCTTGACACCTGTTCCGAGATTGAGCGCGCTAACCACATGTGGGGAGATATGGGCCCCCCATCGATTTAGTACCTGATTTCAAAGTATTGTACTGGGGGCCACAAGTAGTTTGGGGCTTTATTACTATCCTGTACTTATGCCATGCTTTACTGCTTTATTTACGATTGTGTGAGGAGCACGCTGTACTGTTTTGGAAGCAGAGTGTTTTCGCGGTATCGACAGTCCCCGTTTGGGGATTTGCTGTCGTTTACAGCCACTGTCGCAAACCCTGAGTCCGTCTCGGAGACCGACCGACTTCGTTGCGGGTGTACTTAGTGGGGTGGCCCCCCGTGCTTGCTTTGGGTCTGGGAAACGTCATGACTTAGGCCCCGCCGACATACCGATGGGTGTATGTTAACTGATCTGGCAAAAAGGGTCGAAGTGCGTGTGGATACTTTGGTGCACCCCTGCAGGGTTTAATCTTTTCGAGAAGCCGTGTCCGCGGTTATGGACGACTTGGAGCACAGTGCTTGATCATAGACAACTATAACTAAAGTTTACTGTTATAAATTGACTTGTATCCGATATGACTAGTAATCAGCTTCACTACAACAGAATGGCTAAATAAAAGTATCAACAACTGCTGGGTTTTTGGGATATCTCATGCTAATTGTATTTGACTAGTAAGTGTCGAAACTACCACGGAATGGTTAACTAAAAGTGCCCACTGCTTACTTAATCAGGATGATTATCTAAACCTGACTAGTAATTGCTACAACGATAACCGAATAAATAAAACTGCCAACGGTGTGAGTTCCTCGGTGGACTTCCTCGTTTGGTCTCGAGGGGGAATCCCAGGAAGGGATTGTTTGGTGTTAGTATCATTCTGGTTCCGAATAGGTCTTTCTTACCCCTCTCTGATAGTCGCCAGTTGTATCGAGTCTCTATAGGTTGTTTAGTGCATGCTGCCGCTGCCGCTTCAGTCCACCATACCTATGTAGGCGAGGACCGCCGAATTCTAGTCTCGCCGTGTACTGGCCTCAGTACTGACGCTCCTCTTTTTCCTTTGCCCTTTGTCGGCACCCCTTTTGTTAAGCAGGTTTTGAGAACGACGTCGTTAGCAGGGTTACCCTTCCGGCTTGGCCTGGGCAGGGTTATGGACGCCATTGGTTATTCTTCAGGGCTCTTAGCCCCATTTGCTTCTTGTCCGTAGTCGGACGCTGTATCATTTTCAAGGTGATTCGGCTCTTTGTATATTATATCTGTATTCTTGACTCATGGAGTCGTGTTGTATATATATCTGTTCTGTGGGTTCCATCGAGGACTGTTGTGTAATGTTATTACTTCGTTTTCCACCCGCACGAAAGTGCCTGGTGGGCACCTTTGAATCGTTTCTATGCAGGTTTGGCGGGTTTCGCTAAAACTTGCATAGGGTCGATTCTGAGGGTGTTACACTAGAGAGGATGAATCTTTGTCTCGCCGGAATAAAGGAGCTAGATTGGAGAGGTTTTGAACCACTATTACAATAGCATCGTATCTTCTCTCGGATTTGAGAAATGAAGTTCGGAAACAATATTGCCTTCAAACAATAGAGTCCCTTGATAACAACAGAAAGATTTAGTTAGACATCGTCGGATTAGATTCTTCTTGCGCCGGTAAGAACCAAAGGATCACCCAATTGAGGTGCGCGGATATAACTTCCAGAGACGGATGTGAAGCCAGATCATGGTGGAATCCCGAGAAGCAAAGAATATGGAGGATCCGGAGTTTATTGTAGAGATACTTATTGCTTTCTTTAGCCTTGAGGATAACGCAATAGATTTGCGACTGATGGCATCAACCATAATTGGCTTACCACAGAAAAAGAATTGATGAAACAGAGAGAGAGATAGTTTCCTTTAATCTTTTTTGGGGATATCGAGCATCGGTAGAAAGACGAGGACAGAAAGGAGTTTGCGTCTGTTTCCACCAGATAATTGAAGATTTTGCTCTACCTAGAATAGACAGACCACCAAGAAGAGATTATTGATTACTTTCTTCGAGAGAGCACTCCGGAAAACAAGGACGGAAGTAAAAGTATCGAGGGATAAAGGCCACTTCTAACTTCCGTGGAATGAGTGAAATCACATTAATTCTCCAATTCAATGTACAAGAGCGAATGATAAGAGTAGTGGTATGGTAGCTACTCCATCCCGCACTCAAAGCATTACTCCGCACATGAATAAGAAAATCATGCAACCCAACTACCGAAACAGACTGAAGGTGTTGGCAAAAACTCATAGAACTCCGTTAGAAAACAAGGATAGATGCAAACGATTCGCCGGATTCATAGATAGATAAAGATGATGATGTTGTCGTCATGTCGGAAGTAACCCGCCACCAGAAAGATATGAAAGAAGATTACGGAGACAACTGCAAGATTCCACAGACAAAGAAAAAGATAGCCCCACTTGAATATAAGGGTCACAAAAGATCTGAAAAATCTTCATGGCCTCCGGTGGATTGAGCATAGATGATAGAGCAAGAGGGTTTCAAGAGATTACTTAACGAGATTGAGGTGAAAGAACTCCATGTTCTTCTTGAAATGATTGAGAGAGATTTAGCAGCCTTGAGGAAATCTTCAGCGGAACGACGATGATAACTTGCCAACAAGGAACAACTCCGGATTGGTTGAAGATGGAGGATGGAATTAACAATGGACTTGCTGATTCCAGAGTTGAAGTAATGTATTTAGCAGAAGGACGTGGCCGAGATATGTGACTTCAAAAAGTCAGAATTCTCACTTTGAGACTTTGCACACAGGCAGTGCTCACGAAGCTCGAGAGAAAGAGACACAGATGATCTTCCATGTCCTTCCATAGATATCGAATCGGCAAGCATATTATCAACATATACCACCATGGATTAACAAGATATTCCCAGAATACCAAGTTCCAGAGGCGGGAGAACGAACAAATGCTCGAAACACTTTCTGAGCTCAACGCTCTTTGAAAGATCAACGTTACGAGTAAGAATTCCTGTTGAAGAAGATGTGCTGACAGAATAGGTTAACTGGTCCTTCGGAAGAAAAAGAGATGTCACCTGGTTCACATTGTCGATCGGATCACCGGTTACAAAGATAAAGAGATCTTGGATAAGAACCGATGATAGCTCATACCTTAAGCAAAGCTATCAGGGACGAAAAGATGCAATTCCCTCGTATCAAGGAGAATTGTGCAGATATGGGGTTCAAAAGGATGTGCAGCATGATGGACAGATGATAGACCGCCGTAGTGCTTGGAGAAACTCTGGATTGCCAAAGATGCTTGAATATGCATAGATATGATCGCGGTGTACTCAAAATCACAGGAGATAACCGTCACCATCTGGAGGATAGTGGTGATTGCATTTCCCATATTCCACTCCATCATCCAGACCGATATGACACTTATCATGAGTGGAATATAGCTATGCCGAGAACCAAATTACAATCACCAGTATCGGATCGACACATGTTATGTAATTATCCCAAGAGAATTGGAGATGAAAAGAAACTCTAGGATTAAGCGCCGGTGACAAAAGAATGAGTTAGCATGGACATGCTGATAAAAGGAAGATAGATAATGTTTCACACACGACTGAAAAGGAGTGTGGAAGCACAGATGTATCAAAGAAAATTTTTCCGCATTTTCGGCATTAAAATACCAATATATGCGCAAAAACACTTATCAGGTAGCGACTAGCAACGGATGGTTTCACAAAATGTGGAGTTGCTAGAAGGAAGGACACCCTTAAGAAGATGGCACCGGTTAACAAGGAGTCAGATAGCTCGCGCCGGTATTCAAAAGCCTGTCAGTATGGAATGTACCAACAGTTGATAACCAAAGGCAGATAAAGAGAACATGTTGGATACAACAGATAGACAAGGAATTACACACACACACACATTCTATGGTACTACGGATCCCAGAACACGTGAATCCTAGTTTGAATTTTAAGAAGAGGATTGAAAACGTTACACTTCCTTACCAGAAAAGGGTGGGTGGGTGGTTAAGAAGAAAAGTGGAAGCAGTCCTACTCTCGCGTTTTGTTTCTCCCTAGTATACATAGCTACCAAAAATATTTGCTAGACAGACAACGACCATTTGGCTGAGACCCTGAAGGGCGGGATGGCTCTGATACCAATTGTAACTACCTCGGTGAATTACGCTCCTAGTTACAAGCCTGGATGAGCGGAAATGGTTGAAATAGTACGGTGGGGCCCAAGTGCCACTCACAGGTAGACCTTTCGGCCGTCCCAACCATTTCCAAACATCGGGACAAGAACGGGCGGCGTAATCGGCAGGCGAAAAATCAACTACATACACAAATGAGTATGTATGCAAGCCACCATACAACAGTATATCAGAGCCATTCCATCTAAAAAGAAAGGAAATATAGCAACGCCATACGACAAGATTCAAATGTCCTAGATAGATATAATAGTTTAGGATATCTCCTCATACATCAAACATCAGAGTATCAGACGGAAGCGGCAAACAAGATCCGAGTACGGATAAGAAGCAAATCGGCATAAGATGCCCCATAAATAAACACATCCCGCCCACAGATCTTACGGATCCCCGTTCCCGGAATCTCTACACCGAATGATCGTTGCCCACATCGTCCGTCTCCTCCACCCAGTATCCATCTCGAGAGTGTACCTGTTCATCTGAATCAAATAATTTATCGTGTGAGACCCTAGGGGTACTCAGCAAGTCTTTATGCCTCTAAAGGGGACACAACCTGGGGTGACGCAATTGCAGCAAAAGATAAACCCTAGCAATTCTATAGATACTCGCTAACCATCCGCCTAACCATAGATAGACGGATGTCCGTGAATTAATAACAACAGTTGCAACAGTAATATCAACAGATCCATCCTCCTCCTCGCTTACCAACGAGGAAGCGGACGAACAACCCCCTTCCGTTGGCAGTTTTATTAACCATTCCATGAGTGTTGCACTATTTACTAGCCAGTTACTTAGTCAAATTAAAGCGGTACTTTAGTTATGCTTGTCTATGATCGAGAAACTGTGCTCCAAGTCGTCCATAACCGCGGACACGGCTTTTAGAAAGTTTTACCCTGCAGGGGTGCACAAATAGCAACACACACTCGATCAACCTCGGAAAAACCAAATCAAAACCCAACGAGGCTTTCACGACAAAGCAATCACAAGATTCAGAAATATTTCAGGGGGCCACCCCATTGAGTACACCCGCAACGAAACTGGCCGGCTCCGAGACGGACTCAAGGTTTGGGTGGACGGCTGTAAACGACTGGGAACCCGAAAATGTGACTGGGCTTGTCGATACCGCGGAATCGTGTCCCGATCTTAAACAGTACAGGTGCTCCTCGCACAATCGTAAATAAAGCGGTAAAGCATGGCATAATTACAGGATAGTAAATAAAACCTCAAACTAGTTTGTGGCCCCAAGAAATAAGAATGAATCAAGCTCTGGCTCAGGGGGGTCCCATAATCCTCCCGGATGTGGATAGCGCGAATATTCAAGGAACAGGAATCAAGTACTCGGGGTCCTACGGGACACAAGTGAGCATGAAAAACCAAATAGCAGATATTGCTCACCGGTGCCACTTTCATTAGTTATCCCATACTACTCAGGTTAAGTTGTTTAGGTACCTCGTTATCCATCAGACTCTCACATACCCTACACATGCTGTTCTACGACTCGCATGGCTCAAACAACTCCTGTAGTAATGGCTCATGGTATGAAGGGACAAGCTTCGGTGGGGTTTAAAAGTAAAGGTTATGCAATACTTGGGATTCAATTTAATGCAATCGCGACTCAATGATGCAAGAATAAGATAGAGGCAATAGGTACTATATGTATGCAAGCATGTGGTAGTGCTTGCCTGGCAGCTCAGTTGAAGCGAGAGAAGGATCTAGGTAGTGCTCCTGGGTTTCTTGATATATCCCCTGCTCAGCGTCTATTCGAAGAAGAACCAAACAAACAAGGGCCAACATAAATACAGTGCACAAGCATATGAATAAAATGCGACAAGCAAACAATCATTCCATGATGAATAATGCACAAGTTGCATGGCAATAAAGTAGCATGGCATGGGTGAGGTGTAGAATACAAGAATAAATCACTTTATTGAGTTTTAGTCATGTTTGATACTCAATTAAGTTGCTGTTTACATTATATTTATATGATGCATGCTGCAGATCAGAACATGGAATGCATAAACAGAAAGGTCTCGTCGAGCTGATCATTTTAGACATATTATTTGTCAAATTTGGAGTTAGAAAACAAAAGTTATTAATTAATTAAGGCCAAGGGCATTTTAGTGTAATTTTAATCAACTTGCAAATTAAAGTGTCCAAAATATATTTTGGATGGCATATTTGAAATCCTCACATTTTTCTGATTCAAAAACATATATTATTTGTATTATTTGGATTTATATTTTGAAAGTTATTTGAAAACAGATTTAAATTTGAATTTGGAATTAATTTGAAAAGATTTGAATTAAAACAGAAAAGAACAGAGATACTTTTGTCACCCAGGTTTAGCTAACCACAGACTATGACCAGTGGGTCCAGTGCTGACTGGACGCCACAGCGCGCAGAAAAGGTTTTCTTACCAGCATAGAGGCTAGCCCCGGAGGCCGACAGGTGGGTCCAGCGGCTTGCAGGCCCACGCACCAGCGGGTGTACCGTGCAGAGCCACGTGGATCAGCTGAGGACCGCGGGTTGAGGCTGAGAAGCTACGAGGTGCTCTTTGCAAAAAGAATAGGGAGACAGACAGGTGGGGTAGGCTGGACCGCGGGTTGCGAGACAAAAAGGTGGGGGGGGGGTATCTGCACGAATGCCATTGCTACTGTTTTTCTTCCTCTGCCTCTGACGGAACTGACGGGCGCACGGCGCGGGCGAGGATCGAACTCGCGACCTGGCGTGCGCGCGCGGAGGCGGCAACCACTGCGGTAGGGAGGGTTAGTTGATAGGGAGTGGCTTAGGCGACTAGATCTTCCTCTGCAACGCCACGGCCTGGAAAACGACTGCGAACGCCGGCGCACAGCGAGCGTTCGATGGAGCGACCGATGCGGCCAGGACACGACTGCGACGGAGAGGATGTCTGGGAGGGTCGGACGCTCACCGCGGAGAGGTTGGTGCAGACGGTTCGGGCTGGGACGCGGTGGATCGACGGCGATGCAGACGCTCCCGCGGCTAGGGTTTTCAGGCGGCGCGTCGGTGTACAGCTCGGCCTGGGGCTCCTCCTCCTCGCTGGCGGGTACGGGTCGACGTAGGGACAGGTCTTCGTCTTCCTCGACAACCAGAGCACCTCGCCACCGGCTGCTAGAGGGGGGGAGGGACGGTGGAGACCGGCGGTGGCCGGCGATGGGGTAGGCGGTTGTAGGGGAAGGCAGGGAGAAAGGGGAGCGGCCTGGGGAGATCTGGGAGAGGCAGAGATGCCGTGTGGGGGAGGGAAAGAGAGGGAGAGGGAGGCGATCAGCTGGGGCAGGAGTAAATAGGGTGGCTCGGTTCCACCTTTTTCTCCCCCTCCTCCTCGATCACGTGCACGGGCTGGGCAGGGGAGCGCATGGGGCTGCAGGTGGGGTCATGGCGAGGCCAGGTAGGCAGGGGAGGCTCGGCTGGAGGGGCCCTCTCGGCAGGGAGAGAAAAGAGAGGGAGAGAGCTAGGGTAGGAGGGAGGCTCGGGTAGATGCTAGGGTTTGCAGAGGAGGGTAGATCGGGTTTGTTTAGGGTTGGGTAGAGAGAGAGAGGGAGAGGGCAGGTGGTGCAACTAGGGTTAGGTTAGGGAAGACTAGGTTTAGGGTTAACTAGGTTAGAGAAAAGAGAGGGATTAGGGTTTAGGAGAGAGGAGAGATGAGAAGGTGGTGAGGGAGGATTAGAACTAGGGTTAGTTAGAGAGGGGGTTTAGGGTTAGAGATGGTTTGGTTTAACCCAACCAAAGAGGTAGGTTTAAGATATGGTTAAAGAGATTCAAAAAAAACAAGGAAACATGTAGTTTGAATTAAAAAGTAAAGCTCAAGCCCAAAATAAAACAAAACAAAGAGGAGAAAGCCAAGGGTTATGGTTGCATGGCCCATGCAAGTAATTAATGCCATGTGTTAATCTTGTGAAAACAAAATAAAATCACATGGCATGATTCCATGCATTCCCAAAAGGTGGAATAAAGACCAAGCAAAAGAAATTAGAGTTGGATCTACCCAACCCACATGAGCTAGAGTAAAAAATCCAAAGAAAAGACTTACAAGCTCATGGGTTATTGGAATGGTGGAAGGTATAAGGTGGTCTCAAAGAAAGGTGGTGGAGTGGAATAAAAGATATGCCCCCAACTCAACCTGGGCATTTAAACAATATATCAAGAACCAAATACAATAACAAGAGGCAATACAATTTACAATGCATATGAGAGAAGAACCAAATCAAAAAGGGGTTTTATATGATGCTCAAATGCAAGGTGGCATGATGACATGAGCATGATATAATGATGATGCAACAATTATGTCTAGGAAGTAGCATTTATATAGACTAGGCTAGTAGCATTGCAATTGTTAGACAATTGGGATGCTACAAACGGCCCGGGCGATGGCTTGTGTCCCCTATGTGGGACTCTGGAGACCTGTGCCCATATTATGTTCTCATGCTCGGCGGCCCAGGCTCTTTGGTGCTTTGTCAGAGAGGCGCTAGGGCCTGCCTGGGGCGCGCAGGAACTTGGGGAGTTCCTGCAGTCCCAGGCTTTCAGGGCCGGAGGAGGTCGCCGTCTCTTCTGGCTCGTGTTTGCGGCTATCTCGTGGTCTTTGTGGAACATGCGGAATAAGATGGTGATTGGGAAGGTGTATCCTTCCCGCGTGTCTGACCCTGTGTTTTCCTTTCTTGCCTTTCTCCAGCAGTGGTCTCCCCTGGTGAGGCAGCGTGATCGGGCGGCTTTTGACAGCTCGATGCGGGCCCTGAGGACGGCAGCGATCCCCCTATCTGCTCCGACTTCCCCGGCCCAGGCGTCCTGAGTCCTCCCGCATCCTCGTTGCGGTTTTTAGTTTTTGTTTGGGCGTGCTTGTGCTGTGGCCCCAGCGGTGGTGTGTACACTTCTTTTCCTTTTCGTTTGGCCTAGTCCGTGGTGGATGCTTGCTGAACTTTGTACCTGGATGTTGCTTTATTTATAAAGCGGGGCGAAAGCCTGATTTGAGAGAGATCCCTTTTGATGACCCCATACAGAACTAATACTCATCTAGGTTTGCACCGTCTTGTTCATCCACTACTGTTGTTTTTCTCTGCCTTTAGTTGGTCAAACAGAACCAACTCAGCCTTACAACGTGTCCATCAATTGGTTCGCGGAGTAGAAGGGTGAGATATTTCATGAATCCTTACATATTGTTGCTCCATGGGGATACGTTATCCATGGACTACTTGGTAAAGCGAGGTTGGAACGCTTACTATATATAACATTAAAGTTATAGTGGATTTTTATCATGTAGGAAGAGAGGAAGCCCACTCCTGCTTTAGACAAGCTCCACGTCTTCCCCAGCAACTCCAACTAAAATTCCCAATGCATCCTATTCCTAATGAATTATACCTTTACTATTCCGTAGCCGCATGATTTTTTGTCACTTTCAGCTTTCAGCCCTTTCTCAGAAACCTCACACGGTATTTATAGACTTTTGCGATGTCTATTGATGCGCTGTCCACCCCCTCAAGAACTGAGAGAATTGGTGTGTCACCAATCATCCCACCTATAATAAAAGTAATAAAAGAAGCTAGCATGTAATAAGATACTGCACATATTTAGTTTGAAGATGGAACATGGTACATGAGGACGATGCCCATGTAATGCCCTGCTAGAGTCCTCGTAGATTCAGGTCCGGTCATGAGATTTCAGTGGCCCGGGGCAAAACTAAAATTTCGGGCCCCTTTCTATTTTTTTATATACAAGAATGAAATGATGAAAAATAAATACTTTAAGTATATCTATTTGTAATATTCATATAAAAATGACAATGTTTACATATTACCTTAAAAATTTCTCCGTGTATTCCTAGAAGAGAAGTCGGTGATAATGAAATCAATATCAATCTCGTCCAATAACTTCTTCTCGATGCCGGATCATAAATAACCACACTAATTGGTTCCTCATCAACACTAGTAGATTTTGTAGGAGACGAATCAAATGCGATATCATGATCACTTATATTGTTATTATCCGCGCTTGATGTCATCGTTCTCCTATGTACCGATCTCATCCTCTAGATAAATATTACTATGTTCATCAACAAGAACTACTACCTCCGTTTCGGTTTACAAGTCTTGCGCGTACTTCTATGTCTCCAAATTGAAAAACTTAGTATGAAGTATATATTATAAAACATATATCATCGAAAACTTTAGACTTTGTATTTTTTTAATAATATAATTTTTGTATTATATAATTTAAATTATATAGGTCAAATTGATAACCTAGATATACGTGAATAACTTGTAAACCGAAACGGAGGAAGTAGTGCTAACTCAACTGGATTCCTCAAATTGCTCCTGTTACTCTTTAAAAATTTATGAAGGGATCCTCTATGTGTAGTTCGTCAAGTGTGTTATGTGGGTGCTGTTGCTCCCGCACCCTAACCCCTCCCGCACCTGCGCGACGGCGCCGCGCCGCGCCGGGCGGCCTCCCCTCCCCGCCAAGCTCTCCCTCCCTCATGTTCTCTCCTCTCGCTGCCGCCGCCCGGATCGTCGACGGGGCAAAGACCTGGTGGCATGGCGGCGGCGACCCTGCCCGCGATCTGGCAGGAAGGCGGAGGGCGTCCGCCACTACTGGTTCGGCGGCGGTGTTGCTGCGGGCGGCGGCCGGTGAACCTCGGCCCAGATGGCGGCAGGCGGCGGCGGGGATTTGGGCCTAGCCGTGATTTGTCCCGTCCGCTGCCCTCAACACTGGCGCCCAGGCTACCCGGGCCTTATCCGCGACACTAGGGCGCTTGGGGAATCTGCCCCCGGCATGGTGGTGGTGGCCTCCTTCTCCGTCGGAATGGTCTGCCGGGTGGTCTTGCCTTCTTGCGGCGGATCCTGCTAGTTTCCGGTGGGTGGCGTGGGGGCTGCTGGCTTGGTTTTAATAAAGGAGGTGGTCCTGGATCTCTCTCAAACCAAGACGAAGAATTGCCGGATGTTGGTCTCCATTCATCTGGTTTCTGTGTCATGTTCCGGAAGGCTCCGCCGGCGAACTCCATATGTGCACTCATGCCGTGATTTTGCTAAAAGGATTGAATTCGGTCGTACGCACCCATGTTTTACTCTGACCGTTTGGTTTCAGAGGGTGTGCTTCGAAGCTTTGTTGGCTGTTATTATCATGGGGCATGTTCTCGTTTCATGGTGCTGATGGAGAAAGTCATGGAGACCGAGATCTGAGAACTGACAATGGTGGTTCGAGTCTGGGTGGTGATGAGGAATTGTCTAGGTGACTTGTGAATTGGAGCAGTGGCATGCAAGTCGGGGTGACTGCACAGGAGAGGTTCATGGTCCTACCTCTCAGGGTGACAATGGCCTTGTTGAAGGTATTGTTTTGAGAGCGTGGACTTTCTTCGGGTAAAAACCTAGATCTTTGATCGGGCGACGACGGTGTTTTTGCACTGTTCCTTTTTTGGAGGCGTTGTTTTTGGAGAAACTGGACTTCTAGTGTTGTCTTGGTGGTGGTAGTATTGTTGTTTCAATGAATAAGTCACTGTAACGGGACTTTTCTTTTTTGTAATTCTTCTTTGTTTTTTGGATGTGTGCATCCGTGTGGCCGATAGGGCAATGCGTTGTTGCAGAGGCTGCGTGTAATTCATATCCTCTGATATTAATATATGCTCCTTTCCAAAAAAAAAAGTGAGTCAATCAACTTCTGCTCTTCCTTCCTCTTTTTACTTTTCTTAGCACCGGAATAAGTGCCATGACCAATTAACCACGCTAAAAATATAAAGAAGAACTACTAATTAGAACAAAAATTAGGGGCAACGTTAGACTGTAGAAGACTGAGATCAAAAATTCAGAATTCGGACCTGTAGACGCTAATCGGCCAAAGCGAGATGAGAGACAGGCCACAGGCAGGGGCACAGAGAGAGGCGATATGCGACGGCTTGCTTCTTGTCGCGTGCGGGCCTTTCTACAATCGACAGCGCAGCGTTGAGTCGAGGTCGAGGCAGGAACCGGCGTGCGGCGTGCCTTCATACGATACGATCAAAGAGGATAGCTGATCTAATCGCAGGTTAGGTATGTGCTGCCATGATGCACTCCAAATCTGAAATGCATGTGTATGTCTAGCAAAGTAGAGGGCCCAATCTAGCCTAATAAAAAACTCAAAAATTCTTTTTTTTTATCTTTTCTGGGATCTATTATAGCATATATATATATGAAACACATATCTGGGGAGGGCCCCCAAAATTTTGGGCCCGGGCGGCTGCCCCTCTGGTCCCCCCAAGGGCCGGACCTGTGTAGATTAGTACGGCAAGTCCCTCTGTCGTCACCTTTCACATGTTTGGGTTTTTTTAGCTCTTTAACACTCGGAATAGGACATAATAACTAGAGAGGAGCTCTTCATGATAAATGTGTCATCTTTAGACAATCTATATAGCTCCGGATCGTTGATGAGCCCGGTGCCTTCCACAACGCTATTGTGAAATGCATCAAGACATGCATGGATCTGGATGGAACAACCTGCGATGTGAATGTGTCGTGTGTGCGTATAGGGTACGATATGTGTCTCCTTGGTGGCTGCAGCTACCACACCTTTGCAAACTTCTACTCGAACTAAAAGAGGGCCAAGGGATTGTTCAATCTTTACTAATACGTGTTCCTCACTCTCTTCTCCTAATAGGAACAACATCCATTCACGGATAGATTATATTACACCAAAATATTCATGTAGAAAATGGCAAAAGTGTATATATCAGAAATATGGACAAACTACATATTTTCAAACCCCAGTTTTGTAAAAAAAATCGTTTTTGTGTTGAGGTATTTAGTACTGCAATTATGCACGCCTGGAAGTTACATCCTTATGTACATCTCGAGTTGTTTTCAAATCTTTTTAAAATTTAAAATGTCATTTTTCATTTTTTTTTAGAAAAGAACGGGCTACCCCTAGCAGAGCTCAAACTTGATTTTTTTTGCGTCTTTATGTAACCTCCTAAATTAAGTTTTACCCTTTCAGAATATTTAAGAGTATCTCCTACCTGTAACCAGAGCTCATATTACATATTTTTTGCGTCTTATGTAACCTCCTAAATAAAGTTTTTACCCTTTCAAAATAGTTAAATGTGACTCCTTTTCTTTTTACTTCAAAAAGTTTGGTGGTCCATAAAGTGGCCAGTTCCTATGTTGAGCCAGAGCCTGTATCTTATTCACAATGCAAGGTTTTGTTGACTCTTCATGGTTTATCTCCGGTCAGTCAATCATAGATCCACACAACCAGCAAGCACAAACATCAAAATACGTACAAATTTTTGTAAATATTTAAGTTGCTAGAAAAAGAAAGATAAACACACTAATGCCGCCTGAAAGTTGAAGGCACCTGTAACACCCTCAGAATCGGCCATATGCAAGTTTCAGCGATCCCCGCCAAACCCGCATGGAAACGATTCAAAGGTGCCCACCAGGCACTTTCGTGCGGGTGGAAAACGAAGTAATATCATTACACAATAGTCCGCGATGGAACCCACAGAACAGTTATATACAACAGCGACTCAAAGAGTCAAGAATACAGATATACAACACAAAGATCCAAATCACCTTCAAAACGATACAGCGTCTGAGTATGGAAAAGATGCAAATTGAGCTAAGAGCCCTGAAGAATAACCAATGGCGTCTATAACCCTGTCCAGGCCAAGCCGGAAGGGTAACCCTGCTAACGACGTCAATCTCAAAACCTGCTTAAACCAAAGGGGTGCCGACAAAGGGCAAAGGAAAAAGAGAGCGGTCAGTACTGAGGCCAGTACACGGCGAGACTAGAATTCGGCGGTCCTCGCCTACATAGGTATGGTGGACTGAAGCGGCAGCGCAGCATGCACTAAACAACCTATAGAGACTCAATACAACTGGCGGCTATCAGATAGGGATAAGAAAGAACTACTCGGATCCAACCTATTGTAACACCAAACATACCCATCCTGGTATTCCCCCTCGATACCAACCGAGGAACTCACACCGTTGGCAGTTTTATTCATTTCGTTATAGTTGCGGCAATTACTAGTCAGATATAGATAGCATGAGTCATCCTGATATAATAAGCAGTGGTCAGTTTTAAATAACCATTCCGTTGTAGTTGTAGTACTTACTAGTCAGATACATATAGCATGAGGCATCCCAAAACCCAGCAGTTGTTGGTACTTTTATTTAGCCATTCCGTTGTAGTTGCAATACTTACTAGTCAGATACAATGGTAACAGGTGACAACCCAAACCAGCAATTATTGGCACTTTTATTTAGCCATTCCATTATAGTGAAGCTGATTACTAGTCATTATAAAGTCAAATTTATAGCACTACTTTAGTTATAGTTGTCTATGATCGAGATACTGTGCTCAAAGTCGTCCATAACCGCGGACACGGCTTTCAGAAAGTTTTACCCTGCAGGGGGGCACAAATAGCAACACACGCACGATCAACCTCGAGAAAAACCAAATAAAAACCCAACGAGGCATCACGACAGAGCAATTGCAAGATTCATATAAATTTCAGGGGGCCACCCTACCAAGCTACCCGCGACGAAGTTGGCCGACTCCGGAACGGACCCAGAGGTTTGCGTCAATGGCTGTAAACGACTGGGAACCCGAAAGTGTGACTGGGCTTGTCGATACCGCGAAAACACTCCGCTTACCTAAACAGTACAGGCGCTCCACGCGCAATCATAAATAAAGCAATAAGGCATGGCATAAGTACAGGATAGTAATAAAGCTCCAAACTACTTTGTAGCCCCAAGAAATAAATATGACTCAAGCTCTGGCTAGGGGGATTCATGGTCCCACATGCGGATAGTGCGAATATTCAAAGAACAGGTATCAAGTACTCGGGATCCTAAGGGACACAAGTAGACGGTTAAAAACCAAATAACATCTATTGCCCACCTGTGCCTCTGCATTATTTACCTACTTCAATTTTAGTTATTAAACAGTAATTAAAGCCATGATCATCTCCAACATTAAATATGCGGTAATCTTCCAACAACTGTGGTATTTGATGACACGCAACCGCACTTGAGCAAGCGACTACGACACGCAAGTCCAACTATCTACCAAACAACATGTAATAGGATGTGTCCAAGGCAATATAAGGCTGCAAGGGATATCACGGGTACGAAAACTAGAGCATCGCAACACAGATAGCAATAGATCAACAAGAGGAAATAAAGACTATAAAGTAAAATAGGTAGAAAGAGGGAGAATGCTCGCCTGAAAACATTGCCAAAGTTTCATCCGAAGATCGGATCGACACTCACATCACCTCAACGACCTTATCCGCGAAGAAGCAAAACACTAGAAGAAACACCGGATGCACTATTTAATAATACGACAAAAGATCGGGCATGATGCATGTAGATGTATGACATGGCAAAGGTGCGGTGCATCTAGGTAATATTAAGCGGAAGCAGGGTCCCGACAATTAATTATATGGTTCATGTGGTTTAGATACCCCGCAATTTAAATGTTGTATTACAAGGCAAAATAGGTTACCGGTTCGCTACACAAATTTAAATGGAGACAAACTAAGACTAGAATAGCCCGCATATGGTCTCCATATTTAATTATATGGTGAATCGGCATAAGGCCCCCAAACCACATGATGAGATGCAAGCATGAATAATTGAATATGCAACAACTTGTCTTATATTATCAAAATAGGGGCTCGGAGAAAGGTCGCACATCGGCATCGATGATCTTGGGGTTCACCGAGGGGTTTGGTTTGGTCTTCGAAGAGGAAGGAGAATGCGACGGGGTACGATCTTCGGCTTCGGGGAACGGTCTTGCGGTCCGTGAGGGAGATCTTGAGGCGCCCACTTCACCGGGCCCGACAGGAGTTCTCGGCGTCCCATGATCTTCGAGTGGCAACGTGTCGAACTTGGATCGGTGCCGGGGTCTCCGAATAGCAGTCCGTCTCCACAAGGCTAACGCTGATAAAGGAGCTTGGCATCCAACCAAAACAGAGCCAACGCCTCTGCACGTGGGATGGAAGGAAGAAACAGGACCTGTAGGCGGCGCTGCAGAGGTGGAACATGGGAGGCCGGCAGTGTCACGGACGACCTGGGCGACATGTATATGGAGGCACAAACTGCAGCCTTGGTTGCTTGCGAGTCACTACAGAGAGGAGAACCATGGGGCCTCGTCGGTGCGGGCGTGCCAGCACGTCCACAACAAGAAGGAGGGAGTCCCTGGGCGATGACTGCAGGGCGGGCGGGTGCTAACTCGCGGTGGTGAGGGGCGCCAGGGCGAAGCAAGGCCTGCAGGAGCCAGCGGGTGCTCGCAGGAGGCAGGCGGCCCTTCGCAAGGGACAAGACGGCGTCGGCCTGCGGATGAAGCGGGCTGAGGGAGAGGCCTTGCGGGAGGGGACCCGTGCGAGGGGAGTGGGAGAGGCGGTGGAACAGAGGGAGGCCAGCCGCGGCGGGCGATAGTTGGACGGAGGGACTCCAGCGACGAGGCCGCGGCCAGGCGCGAGAGAGAGGCTAGGGAGGAAGAGGACCAAGCAGCGGCGGTCGCTGGGGTTGTAGAGGGGCGAGGTAGGAGACGGCCGGAGGTCCTGAAACGGGGCGACGACGGCTGGAGCGACGGGGAACATGCGCCAGGGTCGGCGTCATGAAGACGGGCGCCCAGAGGTGCTCGCGGCGGCGGGCTCGATGCAGCCAGAACGGATAGGAGAGGGAGGGCCGGCGATGGGGCACTGTAAAGCATGCAGGGCGGTGCGGGAGACATCTGCAGGCGACGGCGGCGGGTCGAGGATGGGGAGGAAACGGGGTCGAGGCATGGCTCGCGATCGAGGTGGGCCAGGCGAAAAGGACAGCACGCGGGGATCGCTGCGGGGCTGGGGAGTGGGTCCAAGGCAGGGTCGGATTGACCGGGTGTGGGATTCCCAGGCAGTTGGGGGAGAATTGGGTGGTGGAGGCGGTTGGTGGTGGATGAGGAGTGGGGATTAGCTTGTATGCTAGGGGTTGGCTAGGTAGGTTGGGTAGATTAGGGTTTCCACCGGTTGGGCCTTTGGGCCTGACCAGTTTAGGTCTAGGTAGTATTTTTTATATTTAAAAATATTTTCTGTTTTATGTTCTTTTGTTAAAAATCATTTTGGTAAACATCTTTACACGATTTAAATAGTAAGAGAAATAATTTTAATGTAAAGAGAAGATGTAAAGTAGAAAACGATATAGGGTTTTACAGGTATGCATGATGATGATGGCATGATGATGCATAGAGGTAACCGCAGGAGATTTTCTAGTAGTGGTTTTACCCGGGGTGCTACAATTCGACACCACTAACAATGGATCTCGCCCTCGAGATCCGCCTCCTGGTATGGGGAAGAAGGCCGACGCTCTGAATCTTCGCGCTTCGTGTCGATCCTTGTGACACCACTAACCAGGGTTCTTTCTCCGTCTTGAAATCGGCGACACCACCAACAAGAAGTCGTTGATCATGCTCGTCGAGAGAGCACTCCGGATAAACAAAAACGAAGGTAGAGGCATCAAACAATAAGGCCACCTCTAACCTCGGCGAACGGAGTAGAATTGCTTGATCCACCGATTCAATGCACAAGAGCGAATGTTAAGAGTAGTCGGATGGTGATCATTCCATCGCGCACCCAAAGCATTACTCTGCACATGAATAGGAGAATTATGCAACCAACTCTCAGAATTCAGACTGAAGGTCTCGTCAATCGAGATTCAGAAATAAAAGGATAAAGTAGGCTCTTCATCTGATCTGATGTAGATGGTCGTCGCGTTGAAAAACACCGGAAGATACAAAGAAAAAAAATTAGTGGATTTTCGGTTCATTGAAAGACACAGCAGAGGAAAGATTCCTCGGATAGCATGAAGACCAGATGTAGAAGCACCGTTTCGAAAGGATGGAAGCGAAACCCTAAAGGTACGACAGAAACCCATCCACGAGAATTCCTGGACTCGGAGAAAAGATAAGATGGCAGATTCAAAACACGAAGAGATAAGAGGAGAATAGCAGAGGGGTAAGGAGTAAAAGCAGACCTAATCAGATCTATCCACCCGATTTTCCAAAATAGTTTTGACGTTCTACATCGTCCGTTAGCTAGGTTATCCTATAGACTGGACCAGTGGGGTATCGTAACTGCTGAGCTCTGATACCACTCTGTAACACCCTCAGAATCGGCCCTATGCAAGTTTCAGCGATCCCCGCCAAACCCGCATAGAAACGATTCAAAGGTGCCCACCAGGCACTTTCGTGCGGGTGGAAAACGAAGTAATATCATTACACAATAGTCCGCGATGGAACCCACAGAACAGTTATATACAACAGCGACTCAAAGAGTCAAGAATACAGATATACAATACAAAGATCCAAATCACCTTCAAAACGATACAGCGTCCGAGTACGGACAAGATGCAAATTGAGCTAAGAGCCCTGAAGAATAACCAATGGCGTCCATAACCCTGCCCAGGCCAAGCCGGAAGGGTAACCCTGCTAACGACGTTGATCTCAAAACCTGCTTAAACAAAAGGGGTGCCGACAAAGGGCAAAGGAAAAAGAGAGCGGTCAGTACTGAGGCCAGTACACGGCGAGACTAGAATTCGGCGGTCCTCGCCTACATAGGTATGGTGGACTGAAGCGGCAGCGCAGCATGCACTAAACAACCTATAGAGACTCAATACAACTGGCGGCTATCAGATAGGGATAAGAAAGACCTACTCGGATCTAACCTGATTGTAACACCAAACATACCCATCCTGGTATTTCCCCTCGATACCAACCGAGGAAGTCAACCGAGGAACTCACACCGTTGGCAGTTTTATTAATTTCGTTATAGTTGCGGCAATTACTAGTCAGATATAGATAGCATGAGTCATCCTGATATAATAAGCAGTGGTCAGTTTTAAATAACCATTCCGTTGTAGTTGTAGTACTTACTAGTGAGATACATATAGCATGAGGCATCCCAAAACCGAGCAGTTGTTGGTACTTTTATGTAGCCATTCCGTTGTAGTTGCAATACTTACTAGTCAGATACAATGGTAACAGGTGACAACCCAAACCAGCAATTGTTGGCACTTTTATTTAGCCATTCCATTATAGTGAAGCAGATTACTAGTCATTATAAAGTCAAATTTATAGCACTACTTTAGTTATAGTTGTCTATGATCGAGATACTGTGCTCAAAGTCGTCCATAACTGCGGACACGGCTTTCAGAAAGTTTTACCCTGCAGGGGGGCACAAATAGCAACACACGCACGATCAACCTCGAGAAAAACCAAATAAAAACCCAACGAGGCATCACGACAGAGCAATTGCAAGATTCATATAAATTTCAGGGGGCCACCCCACCAAGCTACCCGCGACGAAGTTGGCCGACTCCGGAACGGACCCAGAAGTTTGCGTCAATGGCTGTAAACGACTGGGAACCCGAAAGTGTGACTGGGCTTGTCGATACCGCGAAAACACTCCGCTTACCTAAACAGTACAGGCGCTCCACGCGCAATCATAAATAAAGCAATAAGGCATGGCATAAGTACAAGATAGTAATAAAGCTCCAAACTACTTTGTGGCCCCAAGAAATAAATATAACTCAAGCTCTAGCTAGGGGGATTCATGGTCCCACATGCGGATAGTGCGAATATTCAAAGAACAGGTATCAAGTACTCGGGGTCCTACGGGACAAAAGTGGACGATTAAAAACCAAATAACATCTATTGCCCACCTGTGCCTCTGCATTATTTACCTACTTCAATTTTAGTTATTAAACAGTAATTAAAGCCATGATCATCTCCAACATTAAATATGCGGTAATCTTCCAACAACTATTGTATTTGATGACACGCAACCGCACTTGAGCAAGCGACTACGACACGCAAGTCCAACTATCTACCAAAAAACAGGTAATAGGATGTGTCCAAGGCAATATAAGGCTACAAGGGATATCACGGGTACGAAAACTAGAGCATCGCAACACAGATAGCAATAGATCAACAGGAGGAAATAAAGACTATAAAGTAAAATAGGTAGAAAGAGGGAGAATGCTCACCTGAAAACATTGCCGAAGTTTCATCCGAAGATCGGATCGACACTCACATCAACTCAACGGCCTTATCCGCGAAGAAGCAAAACACTAGAAGAAACACCGGATGCACTATTTAATACTACGACAAAAGATCGGGCATGATGCATGTAGATGTATGACATGGCAAAGGTGCGGTGCATCTAGGTAATATTAAGCGGAAGCAGGGTCTCGACAATTAATTATATGGTTCATGTGGTTTAGATACCCCGCAATTTAAATGTTGTATTACAAGGCAAAATAGGTTACCGGTTCGCTACACAAATTTAAATGGAGACAAACTAAGACTAGAATAGCCCGCATATGGTCTCCATATTTAATTATATGGTGAATCGGCATAAGGCCCCCAAACCACATGATGAGATGCAAGAATGAATAACTGAATATGCAACAAGTTGTATTATATTATCAAAATAGGGGCTCGGAGAAAGGTCGCACATCGGCATCGATGATCTTGGGGTTCACCGAGGGGTTTGGTTTGGTCTTCGAAGAGGAAGGAGAATGCGCCGGGGTACGATCTTCTGCTTCGGGGAACGGTCTTGCGGTCCGTGAGGGAGATCTTGAGGCGCCCGCTTCACCGGGCCCGACAGGAGTTCTCGGCGTCCCATGATCTTCGAGTGGCAACGTGTCGAACTTGGATCGGTGCCGGGGTCTCCGAATAGCAGTCCGTCTCCACAAGGCGAACGCTGATAAAGGAGCTTGGCATCCAACCAAAACAGAGCCAACGCCTCTGCACGTGGGATGGAAGGAAGAAACAGGACCTCTAGGCAGTGCTGCAGAGGTGGAACATGGGAGGCCGGTAGTGTCACGGACGACCTGGGCGACATGTATATGGAGGCACAAACTGCAGCCTTGGTTGCTTGCGAGTCAGTACAGAGAGCAGAACCATGGGGCCTCGTCGGTGCGGGCGTGCCAGCACGTCCACAACAAGAAGGAGGGAGTCCCTGGGCGATGACTGCAGGGCAGGCGGGTGCTAACTCGCGGTGGTGAGGGGCGCCAGGGCGAAGCAAGGCCTGCAGGAGCCAGCGGATGCTCGCAGGAGGCGGGCGGCCCTTCGCAGGGGACAAGACGGCGTCGTCCTGCGGATGAAGCGGGATGAGGGAGAGGCCTTGCGGGAGGGGACCCGTGCGAGGGGAGTGGGAGAGGCGGTGGCACAGAGGGAGGCCAGCGGCGGCGGGCGATAGTTGGACGGAGGGACTCCAGCGACGAGGCCGCGGCCAGGCGCGAGGGAGAGGCCAGGGAGGAAGAGGACCAAGCAGCGGCGGTCGCTGGGGTTGCAGAGGGGCGAGGTAGGAGACGGCCGGAGGTCCTGAAACGGGGCAACGACGGCTGGAGCGACGGTGAACATGCGCCAGGGTCGGCGTCATGAAGACGGGCGCCCAGAGGTGCTCGCGGCGGCAGGCTCGATGCGGCCAGAACGGATAGGAGAGGGAGGGCCGGCGATGGGGCACTGTAAAGCATGCAGGGCGGTGCGGGAGACAGCTGCAGGAGACGGCGGCGGGTCGAGGATGGGGAGGAAACGGGGTCGAGGAATGGCTCGCGATCGAGGTGGGCCAGGCGAAAAGGACAGCATGCGGGGATCGTTGCGGGGCTTGGGAGTGGGTTCAAGGCAGGGTCGGATTGACCAGGTGTGGGATTCCCAGGCAGTTGGGCGAGAATTGGGTGGTGGCGGCGGTTGGTGGTGGGTGAGGAGTGGGGATTAGCTTGGATGCTAGGGGTTGGCTAGGTAGGTTGGGTAGATTAGGGTTTCCACCGGTTGGGCCTTTGGGCCTGACCGGTTTAGGTCTAGGTAGTATTTTTTATATTTAAAAATATTTTCTGTTTTATGTTTTTTTGTTAAAAATCATTTTGGTAAACATCTTTACACGATTTAAATAGTAAGAGAAATAATTTTAATGTAAAGAGAAGATGTAAAGTAGAAAACGATATAGGGTTTTACAGGTATGCATGATGATGATGGCATGATGATGCATAGAGGTAACCGCAGGCGATTTTCTAGTAGTGGTTTTACCCGGGGTGCTACAGCACCAAAATACAGAACTAGGTCGCCACATTATTTGAGAGAAAAATTGATGGATTATTGGACAAACTTTATATTGACATATATTGCTACCATTTGTTTTTTTGTATATGTCACATACTATAAGTATTTCCTCTTAAATTATTTGTGACGAATAATATAATATTGTACAACACTCTTCCTTTTTTTCATTTTTGTATTGATTTAACATTATATATAAAAAGTAAACAGTTAAAGAGGGTTTAGGCGTCATGGTGCTCACTCATATTTTTCCTTTTTTTTTTCTTCCCTAAAAAAACGATTGTGTTTTTCTGTTGTCTTATATTTCTAGTTTGGAGGTTTGGGAAGTTGGAGGACTGCCGAACATGCTGTATATCAAGACTCCTGATTCAGCGAGGTCGCCAACACTTACTCTACATAACATTCTTTTGTAGTGAGTTTTCTATCATGTAGGAAGGGGGAAGGCCTAATCGTGTTCTAGAGATGGTCTACAGCTTCCTTTTCAACTCTAACTCTAGTTCCCAATGTATTCTATTCCTAATGGATTATACATGGACCATTTGGATGCCACCTGATTTCTTGTCAGTCTCAACCTTCTTCGTTTAGCCCTCCCTCGCCATCCTCACAGTTTTTATAAACTTATGCAATAGCGTATATATTTATAGATGCACTGTGCAATACCTCAAGAACTACAAGCATTAGTGTGTCACCAATCCTCCGACCTACGAAAATAATAGTACTCCCTTCGACCTATATTAGTTGACTCAAATTTCTTTAAATTTAGATGAATCTAGACATTATTTAGTATATAGGTTTATTCAAATTTTAATAAATTCAAGTCAACTAATATTGATCGGAAGGAGTAGTAAAAGAACTTCAAAGCAATGAAGAACCAGTTAGAGTCCTCATCACATCTTTTTTTTAGGGTAAGTCCTCATCACATCTTTTCATTCAAGATGGAACGTGGATAACAACTGCAATTCTTGTAGATTAGTACCGCAAGCCTGTTGGACAGGACCTTCACGTGTTTGGGCTTCTGTAGCTCTTTAACCCTTGTGATAGGAGCGACCGGCACTCTTGAAGAAAAATGGGTCATCATCGACTGCAAATGAGCATAGCTCTAGGAAAATACGACATGACATGTGTGGATCTCTATCGAACAACCTGTGATGAGGACTGGAGTCGGAAGGCTCTGTGGGGATTTCTTGGTGATGTGCGTGTGCTTAGGGTATGATACATGTTGCTTTGTTCGCTGCAGCTACCGTGCCTGCACGGAGTTCTACTGGAAATAAAAGTAGGCCAAGAGATTGTCTAATCCTTCGTAATACACTACTCTCTTCTCCTAATAAGTACAACTTCCATTCACATATAAATTATAAATCTATACCTAATAATAAAGGAAGGAGTGTTTCTTGTAGTACCTACACTTTTTTAGACCGTTTTACCCTCCCACTAAACCCTGTATTACCACTAAAGCCACCGATAAGTAAAAGGAAAAACAATTGTATTTTTCTACGTGCGCGGAAATTCGAATAATAATGATCGGATCTCGCTAGACACGACAGGACTCCTTCCTCTTCCTCCACATAACGTGTCCTTTCGAACCAGATCCACATACCGCGTCCTCTCGAACCAGATGAACGAACTAGGGCATGCCGCCTAGCATAGATCCGACGTCGTCACGCCCATCGTGTCCTGCAGCATCGTGGCCCTTGCGGTCTTCAGAATCGCCACGCGCTTACCGGCCTCTGTGACGTCCGGCCGCGCGCCCGATCGAGGTTCTTGGTAAAGTTGCGCTCTGCAAGGTTGCCATCAGCATCTCGATCGCGATCTTGGAGCTCAGATCCTACCCAAAGGAACCACATGACCTTCCTCATCTACGCCATGGCGCACTTGCGTAGGACAGGAAGGCTCCAGTCTACCTGATCAGAACGACCCACAAAAAAACGCAGCGCTTGAGTGGATGTCGAGCTGTTATAGTCACACGTAGATCGTGATGGGACGCACTTCAAAGCCATGGTCGACGGCAGACACATCATCGCCGGGATCGGAACCAATGCACGGGTGCTCCAGGAAAAGTTGTTTGGCTCCACCGGCTGGCCAGGACGCGTCCCGCTGACGCCGGAGAGAAGGGCCATCTCGGTGCGCACAAAGGAGATAAGACGGTTTCAGCTTGGCACAATACATCCAGCTTGTCACAATACATTTGTAATTTTAGATTTCAGACGCGACAATTAACGATATGCATGAAAAGATGTCTGTTGACTCGCCGGCAGCTTGAACACAGAGGCTATTATTTCAAGCAGTTTTTCGAAATCCTGGAGAATTCCCTACTTCAAAAAATCAGGTGTCTATAATCAGATGGATACATATCGTCTGATTTTTTTGTACATAGAAAGCGATGGTAAGCATCTGCTTGTGACTTATTGTTGATTGTTTTCTCTTTCAGTGGAGGAGTTTTGCGTGTGGTCTTCTATAGCGAGTTTTGCGTCTGATCTTCTATAGCAGAAGTTCAGAAGAAAGTGTGTCCAGACTCCAGATCTTGGAATAAACGTGATCGGCATTGCAGCTTTCATGGCATGGAGTATCATCTGAACTAGGTGTTGTGGTGACGGCGTCGATATCAACGGTAAGTACTAAAAATTCAGATAAGATCATGTAATTACCTCTTTCCACATAATAACTTGGCTTTTTGACATGTCCGGAGAGATTTTCAATAAATAAACCACTTACACTATGTGTGATACTTTTTAGAGAAGATGCATGCCTCATTCTTTTGCGTTCTAGACATGTCTTCTGCGAAGATTGTCTATAAATGTTAGCTGTAGTCATTTTTTTTTCTAAATCCCCGTACCGAAAGCAACAAGAATTTACTTTGTACACCTTTGTAGCGGAGATTTTTCATGTTTACTTCAGAGCTTAGGTTCGCTTCAATCATCCATAATAGGTTAATCTAAGTTTCTATTGGTAGCACCAGCTAGCAAATGTGACCTCACCGAATTTTAGTTGCAGGTTATATTCCATTGTGGGCAATAAAGGTTGCTTATCCACGTAATATTGTTGTATTCTCTAAATATAAAACCTAGAAAACACAACATCAAATAAATCTTAATGCCAAAACATTTTTACCTTTATTGTTGCTTGTCGACCCGCCTCCTAACTGTGCTTCGTCATCTTACGTGCTCCACCCTGGAGACATGCCAGTGGTAGATGGGGCCATCCTATAGTTTATAAGGCTTTCTAATCTTGCTCTACTTCGGGGCCTGCAGGTAATAAGCAAAGGCGTTAAGTGAGGTGGCGGTGGCGATGCATGGCTCTAGCACCCATGTGAGTGGCCTCACTTAAACAACGGGCAAAGGGAGCAATGAGCGGCCTACCTGATCGTAGAGCGGTGGACGCCGTCATATGGTGATTTTTTCACACGCCATAACTTTACTTACAACAATATACTTTGTGTCATATAATTTTTTTTCTCCCGGTGCAACGCACGGGCACGTTTCCTAGTACAATATAACAAAAAGTAAATTTCTCTATATACAAAAATGACAAAAGTGTATATAAGCCCCCAAGTTCTGTCAAAATTTCATGTCGACCAGAGTATAGGGTATTTATGTATTAAGGCGCCTAAGTTTCCTTGCCTGTGAGACATCCACGGCATATGCACTGTTCACGTACAATTTCTACCAATTGGTGGCTAACACATCGTCCTATGCAACAGTGTATTTTCTTTTACCATTTTCATTTTTTTCTAACTTTTCACACTGATTTGTTTTCTCAGCTTCTAGACTACTACTTTCTAACAGATTTTGGATTTCTTCTACATCTTGGTGGCTACACTTTCCGACAATAATTTCCCACACCTTAACAGCCGTATTTTTCTACAGTATTTCTCACCAAATTTCTAGTGATAGTTACCACACATACATCTCGGCGTCTACACTTTTAATAGTAACTTCTGCGCATCTTCTCGACCGCAATTGTTCGACGGTATTTTCAGGCGCAACTTTCGTTGGCATACCTTCCGGTCATAATTTACGATAGTAGTTAACCTATGTCTACTGTATTAGTTCGTAACTCATTATTCGAACTACTTGGCCATAACTTTTTGGTGCAACTTTCCAACTGTACTTTCCCGACGGTAAGTACCCGTTGGTATTTCTTTTGCATCCTTATTTAATTACTCGGCCGTAATTCTTTTACGCACCTTCTCATCTGTCATTTGCGACGAAGCTAGCTTACGTCCATGATAATATTTTTTCACTCTATCATTTGCCAACGGTAGTTGGCTTATGATCCGGGATAATATTTTCTTACTTCTTCTTTTATCACTCGATGGTAATTTCCTGACACAACTTTCTGACTGTAATTTCCCGGCGGTAGTAACCCCATGTACCTTCTCGCGGTGGATATTCTCTAACCTATTATTTCACCGGCGGTATTTTGCCCGAGGTTTCTTCCACATTCCTTGGCAGTAATTTTTCATCGACGGTATATTCCCGAGGTTTCTTTCACACTCATTCGCAATAAATTTATGCCGCACTCTATTGGGCACAATTCTCATACGATAACTATCCTCCGGTAATTTTTCAAGGACGAGCCATTTTCTAGCTGTAATCTTCTAGCAATAATTCAATTTTCTGCACTTTTTTATTCTCTGACTCTACCACCACCCGCCTCCTCTTTTGTCCAAAAAATATTACTATCATCTTTTGTAGTAACTCCGGACAACAATATTACACTACTTACGACGTAATCTCCATCAATACTTTTAACCTATTATTAGATGATATTATCTCATCACGCGCCATATTGCCTAGTAGGTTATTTAGTACTGTAAGTTTTCACGAATGTAGGATGCTTCCTGATGTACATCTAGAACTCATCACGAAACATTTTGAAACTTCGAAATGCATTTTGAAAATTTCAAGAAAATAACCGGCCAGATGTAGGGCCAGAGCTCACATTTGTTTTTTATTTTGCATCTTTATGTAATCTACTAAATTAAATTGATACGCTTAGGAAGATGTAAGATTATCTCTTTTACATTTTCTTCCTCACTTCAAAATGTTTGGTTGTCAATACTATATATTGGCTAGTGCCTACGGTGTCAGTATTCCATATGTAAACCGTGTGCCAAAATCTCAGCTGGTAAGCTGCACCCTACGGCGTTCCTGGCAACATAGTGACCATGTGTGACGAGGATGGCGAGACCGAAAACGTTGAGGGATACTCGCTCGAACGCCCTGTCGTGTGTGGGGGTGCAAGACATGCGTGCCCCTAAGCTGCTTTAACGGTTGCAGCTGTATCGATTAGGACATCAAATCAATGGAAGCATAGGGGATCGTCTCATTCTTAATATACTCGGTTGCTTTAAAAATTAGTGCGGTTTCATTTCTCTGAACCTAGTCGAAAAGAGATAGGAGTACGATAATTTATATTTTGAGGGGCGAGATGAAATGGGACCTAAGCTGAAAGAGGTAATAATTTGCACAGACATGAAACGCGACATCACTACAGGAATGGAGTTGTGTGCCGACGGCCGGATGCTACGCCGACGGCCCAAAGGTCGGGGCCGTCGGCGTAGCACAGGGCCAGGCCAGCCCAGCTTCCGAGCCCTCGGCGTACCGCAGCCGTCGGCGTAGCGGCAGGTACGCCGAGGGTGACCGTCGGCGTAAACATTGCCCTCGGCGTACGCGGTGGCCGCGTGGCACTAGACAGTCCAGGCCAGGGAAGGCCCTAACGGCGTCAGCATTACGCCGAGAGCCGCTGTCGGCATAGGATACGCCGACGGTGACCCTCGGCGTACGTCCTGCCTACGCCGACGGTGACCCTCGGCGTACCTATGCACCTTTTTTTTCCTTACCAAATTATTTGTATTTATTTATTAGTATCAATTATTTAGGTTCTATTTTATCAATTGGATGGATTCGTAGCCTCCGAATAATAGTCTTCACGTCCACATAAAATGTCGAATCTTCTCACAAGTTGAGAAATTTGCATGTTTGTGTGTTATTATCACATGTGCATGAAATTTATATTTCACAAATTTTTGTGAAGTTGTTCAAAGATTCAATCACATGTGCGTGTCCCCCCTCGCATGCATGCGGAAGCGTAGGTTCCGGACCCGTATAAGGGGGAATCTCCACGTTGAGGCGAAGCTAATATGGTTTTACATCACCCTATGACCTAAACAAACACAAAACATATGTGTGTGAGTGTGGTGAGAGGTTGGTATAGGTGCTTGCATGTGTCCCCCCTCGCATGCATGCGCTCTAACCTAGAGGCGAAGGTTCCGTACCCGTATAAGGGGGGAATCTCCCCGTCGAGGTGAAACCGGGTAGGATAGTGCCCCAACTTGTGAACCAACATGGTTTTACATCAACCTATGACATAAACAAACACAAAACAAGAGAGAGCTACGCCGGGCTACCCCTGTCAGAGGAACGTCTAGGAGGGTAGACGATCCGAGTGCGCACAGAGATCAGGGTTTCGCCGGAGGAAGACCACGAGAACATTGGAATGAGATGAAAACTTGCATGTGACCCTAGCATATGTGTGTGAGTGTGGTGAGAGGTTGGTATAGGTGCTTGCATGTGTCCCCCCTCGCATGCATGCGCTCTAACCTAGAGGCGAAGGTTCCGTACCCGTATAAGGGGGGAATCTCCCCGTCGAGGTGAAACCGGGTAGGATAGTGCCCCAACTTGTGAACTAACATGGTTTTACATCACCCTATGACCTAAAAAAACACAAAACAAGAGAGAGCTACGCCGGGCTACCCCTGTCAGAGGAACGTCTAGGGGGTAGACGATCCGAGTGCGCATAGAGATCAGGGTTTCGCCGGAGGAAGACCACGAGAACATTGGAATGAGATGAAAACTTGCATGTGACCCTAGCATATGTGTGTGAGTGTGGTGAGAGGTTGGTATAGGTTCTTGCATGTGTCCCCCCTCGCATGCATGCGCTCTAACCTAGAGGCGAAGGTTCCGTACCCGTATAAGGGGGAATCTCCCCGTCGAGGTGAAACCGGGTAAGATAGTGCCCCAACTTGTGAACCAACATGGTTTTACATCAACCTATGACCTAAACAAACACAAAACAAGAGAGAGATACGCCGGGCTACCCCTGTCAGAGGAACGTCTAGAGGGGTAGACGATCCGAGTGCAAACAGAGATCAGGGTTTCGCCGGAGGAAAACCACGAGAACATTGGAATGAGATGAAAACTTTCATGTGACCCTAGGATATGTGTGTGAGTGTGGTGAGAGGTTGGTATAGGTGCTCGCATGTCTCCCCCCTCGCATGCATGCGCTCTAACCTAGAGGCGAAGGTTCAGTACCCGTATAAGGGGGGAATCTCCCCGTCGAGGTGAAACCGGGTAGGATAGTGCCCCAACTTGTGAACCAACATGGTTTTACATCACCCTATGACCTAAACAAACACAAAACAAGAGAGAGCTACGCCGGGCTACCCCTGTCAGAGGAACGTCTAGGGGGGTAGACGATCCGAGTGCGCACAGAGATCAGGGTTTCGCCGGAGGAAGACCACGAGAACATTGGAATGAGATGAAAACTTGCCTGTGACCCTAGCATATGTGTGTGAGTGTGGTGAGAGGTTGGTATAGGTGTTTGCATGTGTCCCCCCCGCATGCATGCGCTCTAACCTAGAGGCGAAGGTTCCGTACCCGTATAAGGGGGGAATCTCCCCGTCGAGGTGAAACCGGGTAGGATAGTGCCCCAACTTGTGAACCAACATGGTTTTACATCAACCTATGACCTAAACAAAGACAAAACAAGAGAGAGCTACGCCGGGCTACCCCTGTCAGAGGAACGTCTAGGGGGGTAGACGATCCGAGTGCGCACAGAGATCAGGGTTTCGCCGGAGGAAGACCACGAGAACATTGGAATGAGATGAAAACTTGCATGTGACCCTAGGATATGTGTGTGAGTGTGGTGAGAGGTTGGTATAGGTGCTTGCATGTGTCCCCCCTCGCATGCATGCGCTCTAACCTAGAGGCGAAGGTTCCGTACCCGTATAAGGGGGGAATCTCCCCGTCGAGGTGAAACCGGGTAGGATAGTGCCCCAACTTGTGAACCAACATGGTTTTACATCAACCTATGACCTAAACAAACACAAAACAAGAGAGATCTACGCCGGGCTACCCCTGTTAGAGGAACGTCTAGGGGGGTAGACAATCCGAGTGCGCACAGAGATCAGGGTTTCGCCGGAGGAAGACCACGAGAACATCGGAATCAGATGAAAACTTGCATGTGACCCTAGCATATGTGTGTGAGTGTGGTGAGAGGTTGGTATAGGTGCTTGCATGTATCCCCCTCGCATGCATGCGCTCTAACCTAGAGGCGAAGGTTCCGTACCCGTATAAGGGGGGAATCTCCCCGTCGAGGTGAAACCGGGTAAGATAGTGCCCCAACTTGTGAACCAACATGGTTTTACATCAACCTATGACCTAAACAAACACAAAACAAGAGAGAGCTACGCCGGGCTACCCCTGTCAGAGGAACGTCTAGGGGGGTAGACGATCCGAGTGCGCACAGAGATCAGGGTTTCGCGGGAGGAAGTCCACGAGAACATTGGAATGAGATGAAAACTTGCATGTGACCCTAGCATATGTGTGTGAGTGTGGTGAGAGGTTGGTATAGGTGCTTGCATGTGTCCCCCCTCGCATGCATGCGCTCTAACCTAGAGGCGAAGGTTCCGTACCCGTATAAGGGGGGAATCTCCCCGTCGAGGTGAAACCGGGTAGGATAGTGCCCCAACTTGTGAAACAACATGGTTTTACATCAACCTACGACCTAAACAAACACAAAACAAGAGAGAGCTACGCCGGGCTACCCCTGCCAGAGGAACGTCTAGGGGGGTAGACGATCCGAGTGCGCACAGAGATCAGGGTTTCGCCGGAGGAAGACCACGAGAACATCGGAATCAGATCAAAACTTGCATGTGACCCTAGCATATGTGTGTGAGTGTGGTGAGAGGTTGGTATAGGTGCTTGCATGTGTCCCCCCTCGCATGCATGCGCTCTAACCTAGAGGCGAAGGTTCCGTACCCGTATAAGGGGGAATCTCCCCGTCGAGGTGAAACCGGGTAGGATAATGCCCCAACTTGTGAACCAACATGGTTTTACATCAACCTATGACCTAAACAAACACAAAACAAGAGAGAGCTACGCCGGGCTACCCCTGTCAGAGGAACGTCTAGGGGGGTAGACGATCCGAGTGCGCACAGAGATCAGGGTTTCGCCGGAGGAAGACCACGAGAACATTGGAATGAGATGAAAACTTGCATGTGACCCTAGCATATGTGTGTGAGTGTGGTGACAGGTTGGTATAGGTGCTTGCATGTGTCCCCCCTCGCATGCATGCGCTCTAACCTAGAGGCGAAGGTTCCGTACCCGTATAAGGGGAGAATCTCCCCGTCGAGGTGAAAGCGGGTAGGATAGTGCCCCAACTTGTGAACCAACATGGTTTTACATCACCCTATGACCTAAAAAAACACAAAACAAGAGAGAGCAACGCCGGGCTACCCCTGTCAGAGGAACGTCTAGGGGGGTAGACAATCCGAGTGCGCACAAAGATCAGGGTTTCGCCGGAGGAAGACCACGAGAACATTGGAATGAGATGAAACTTGCATGTGACCCTAGCATATGTGTGTGAGTGTGGTGAGAGGTTGGTATAGGTGCTTGCATGTGTCCCCCCTCGCATGCATGCGCTCTAACCTAGAGGCGAAGGTTCCGTACCCGTATAAGGGGGGAATCTCCCCGTCAAGGTGAAACCAGGTAGGATAGTGCCCCAACTTGTGAACCAACATGGTTTTACATCAACCTATGACCTAAACAAACACAAAACAAGAGAGAGCTACGCCGGGCTACCCCTGTCAGAGGAACGTCTAGGAGGGTAGACGATCCGAGTGCGCACAGAGATCAGGGTTTCGCCGGAGGAAGACCACGAGAACATCGGAATCAGATGAAAACTTGCATGTGACCCTAGCATATGTGTGTGAGTGTGGTGAGAGGTTGGTATAGGTGCTTGCATGTGTCCCCCCTCGCATGCATGCGCTCTAACCTAGAGGCGAAGGTTCCGGACCCGTATAAGGGGGAATCTCCCCGTCGAGGTGAAACCGGGTAGGATAGTGCCCCAACTTGTGAACCAACATGGTTTTACATCACCCTATGACCTAAACAAAGACAAAACAAGAGAGAGCTACGCCAGGCTACCCCTGTCAGAGGAACGTCTAGGAGGGTAGACGATCCGAGTGTGCACAGATCAGGGTTTCGCCGGAGGAAGACCACGAGAACATTGGAATCAGATGAAAACTTGCATGTGTCCCTAGCATATGTGTGTGAGTGTGGTGAGAGGTTGGTATAGGTGCTTGCATGTGTCCCCCCTCGCATGCATGCGCTCTAACCTAGAGGCGAAGGTTCCGGACCCGTATAAGGGGGAATCTCCCCGTCGAGGTGAAACCGGGTAGGATAGTGCCCCAACTTGTGAACCAACATGGTTTTACATCACCCTATGACCTAAACAAACACAAAACAAGAGAGAGCTACGCCGGGCTACCCCTGTCAGAGGAACGTCTAGGGAGGTAGACGATCCGAGTGTGCACAGATATGGGTTTCGCCGGAGGAAGACCACGAGAACATCAGAATAAGATGAAAACTTGAATGTGTCCCTAGCATATGTGTGTGAGTGTGGTGAGAGGTTGGTATAGGTGCTTGCATGTGTCCCCCCTCGCATGCATGCGCTCTAACCTAGAGGCGAAGGTTCCGGACCCGTATAAGGGGGAATCTCCCCGTCGAGGTGAAACCGAGTAGGATAGTGCCCCAACTTGTGAACCAACATGGTTTTACATCACCCTATGACCTAAACAAACACAAAACAAGAGAGAGCTACGCCGGGCTACCCCTGTCAGAGGAACGTCTAGGGGGGTAGACGATCCGAGTGCGCACAGAGATCAGGGTTTCGCCGGAGGAAGACCATGAGAACATCGGAATGAGATGAAAACTTGCATGTGTCCCTAGCATATGTGTGTGGCTCTGGGTATGTTGGTGACTCCACCGTAGCCTTCCTTTATTCGGCATGGGCCTCCCTTCTGGATCCATCTAACTGGGCCGCTCAGCAGGCCATAGGCCATGCTACCGACTATGGGCCACCCGGGTTAGCCGGATAAGAGACATGCTATAAGGATACCCATATAGCATATCCCCAACAGTAGCCCCCGGAGAACTCCGAGATCTGGGTTTCGCAGGAGGAAGACCACTAGAACATCGGAATCAGATGAAAACTTGCATGTGTCCCTAGCATATGTGTGTGAGTGTGGTGAGAGGTTGGTATAGGTGCTTGCATGTGTCCCCCCTCGCATGCATGCGCTCTAACCTAGAGGCGAAGGTTCCGTACCCGTATAAGGGGGGAATCTCCCCGTCGAGGTGAAACCGGGTAGGATAGTGCCCCAACTTGTGAACCAACATGGTTTTACATCAACCTATGACCTAAACAAAGACAAAACAAGAGAGAGCTACGCCGGGCTACCCCTGTCAGAGGAACGTCTAGGGGGGTAGACGATCCGAGTGCGCACAGAGATCAGGGTTTCGCCGGAGGAAGACCACGAGAACATTGGAATGAGATGAAAACTTGCATGTGACCCTAGGATATGTGTGTGAGTGTGGTGAGAGGTTGGTATAGGTGCTTGCATGTGTCCCCCCTCGCATGCATGCGCTCTAACCTAGAGGCGAAGGTTCCGTACCCGTATAAGGGGGGAATCTCCCCGTCGAGGTGAAACCGGGTAGGATAGTGCCCCAACTTGTGAACCAACATGGTTTTACATCAACCTATGACCTAAACAAACACAAAACAAGAGAGATCTACGCCGGGCTACCCCTATTAGAGGAACGTCTAGGGGGGTAGACAATCCGAGTGCGCACAGAGATCAGGGTTTCGCCGGAGGAAGACCACGAGAACATCGGAATCAGATGAAAACTTGCATGTGACCCTAGCATATGTGTGTGAGTGTGGTGAGAGGTTGGTATAGGTGCTTGCATGTATCCCCCTCGCATGCATGCGCTCTAACCTAGAGGCGAAGGTTCCGTACCCGTATAAGGGGGGAATCTCCCCGTCGAGGTGAAACCGGGTAAGATAGTGCCCCAACTTGTGAACCAACATGGTTTTACATCAACCTATGACCTAAACAAACACAAAACAAGAGAGAGCAACGCCGGGCTACCCCTGTCAGAGGAACGTCTAGGGGGGTAGACGATCCGAGTGCGCACAGAGATCAGGGTTTCGCGGGAGGAAGTCCACGAGAACATTGGAATGAGATGAAAACTTGCATGTGACCCTAGCATATGTGTGTGAGTGTGGTGAGAGGTTGGTATAGGTGCTTGCATGTGTCCCCCCTCGCATGCATGCGCTCTAACCTAGAGGCGAAGGTTCCGTACCCGTATAAGGGGGGAATCTCCCCGTCGAGGTGAAACCGGGTAGGATAGTGCCCCAACTTGTGAACCAACATGGTTTTACATCAACCTACGACCTAAACAAACACAAAACAAGAGAGAGCTACGCCGGGCTACCCCTGCCAGAGGAACGTCTAGGGGGGTAGACGATCCGAGTGCGCACAGAGATCAGGGTTTCGCCGGAGGAAGACCACGAGAACATCGGAATCAGATCAAAACTTGCATGTGACCCTAGCATATGTGTGTGAGTGTGGTGAGAGGTTGGTATAGGTGCTTGCATGTGTCCCCCCTCGCATGCATGCGCTCTAACCTAGAGGCGAAGGTTCCGTACCCGTATAAGGGGGAATCTCCCCGTCGAGGTGAAACCGGGTAGGATAATGCCCCAACTTGTGAACCAACATGGTTTTACATCAACCTATGACCTAAACAAACACAAAACAAGAGAGAGCTACGCCGGGCTACCCCTGTCAGAGGAACGTCTAGGGGGGTAGACGATCCGAGTGCGCACAGAGATCAGGGTTTCGCCGGAGGAAGACCACGAGAACATTGGAATGAGATGAAAACTTGCATGTGACCCTAGCATATGTGTGTGAGTGTGGTGACAGGTTGGTATAGGTGCTTGCATGTGTCCCCCCTCGCATGCATGCGCTCTAACCTAGAGGCGAAGGTTCCGTACCCGTATAAGGGGAGAATCTCCCCGTCGAGGTGAAAGCTGGTAGGATAGTGCCCCAACTTGTGAACCAACATGGTTTTACATCACCCTATGACCTAAAAAAACACAAAACAAGAGAGAGCAACGCCGGGCTACCCCTGTCAGAGGAACGTCTAGGGGGGTAGACAATCCGAGTGCGCACAAAGATCAGGGTTTCGCCGGAGGAAGACCACGAGAACATTGGAATGAGATGAAACTTGCATGTGACCCTAGCATATGTGTGTGAGTGTGGTGAGAGGTTGGTATAGGTGCTTGCATGTGTCCCCCCTCGCATGCATGCGCTCTAACCTAGAGGCGAAGGTTCCGTACCCGTATAAGGGGGGAATCTCCCCGTCGAGGTGAAACCAGGTAGGATAGTGCCCCAACTTGTGAACCAACATGGTTTTACATCAACCTATGACCTAAACAAACACAAAACAAGAGAGAGATACGCCGGGCTACCCCTGTCAGAGGAACGTCTAGGAGGGTAGACGATCCGAGTGCGCACAGAGATCAGGGTTTCGCCGGAGGAAGACCACGAGAACATCAGAATCAGATGAAAACTTGCATGTGACCCTAGCATATGTGTGTGAGTGTGGTGAGAGGTTGGTATAGGTGCTTGCATGTGTCCCCCCTCGCATGCATGCGCTCTAACCTAGAGGCGAAGGTTCCGGACCCGTATAAGGGGGAATCTCCCCGTCGAGGTGAAACCGGGTAGGATAGTGCCCCAACTTGTGAACCAACATGGTTTTACATCACCCTATGACCTAAACAAACACAAAACAAGAGAGAGCTACGCCAGGCTACCCCTGTCAGAGGAACGTCTAGGAGGGTAGACGATCCGAGTGTGCACAGATCAGGGTTTCGCCGGAGGAAGACCACGAGAACATTGGAATCAGATGAAAACTTGCATGTGTCCCTAGCATATGTGTGTGAGTGTGGTGAGAGGTTGGTATAGGTGCTTGCATGTGTCCCCCCTCGCATGCATGCGCTCTAACCTAGAGGCGAAGGTTCCGGACCCGTATAAGGGGGAATCTCCCCGTCGAGGTGAAACCGGGTAGGATAGTGCCCCAACTTGTGAACCAACATGGTTTTACATCACCCTATGACCTAAACAAACACAAAACAAGAGAGAGCTACGCCGGGCTACCCCTGTCAGAGGAACGTCTAGGGAGGTAGACGATCCGAGTGTGCACAGATATGGGTTTCGCCGGAGGAAGACCACGAGAACATCAGAATAAGATGAAAACTTGAATGTGTCCCTAGCATATGTGTGTGAGTGTGGTGAGAGGTTGGTATAGGTGCTTGAATGTGTCCCCCCTCGCATGCATGCGCTCTAACCTAGAGGCGAAAGTTCCGGACCCGTATAAGGGGGAATCTCCCCGTCGAGGTGAAACCGAGTAGGATAGTGCCCCAACTTGTGAACCAACATGGTTTTACATCACCCTATGACCTAAACAAACACAAAACAAGAGAGAGCTACGCCGGGCTACCCCTGTCAGAGGAACGTCTAGGGGGGTAGACGATCCGAGTGCGCACAGAGATCAGGGTTTCGCCGGAGGAAGACCATGAGAACATCGGAATGAGATGAAAACTTGCATGTGTCCCTAGCATATGTGTGTGGCTCTGGGTATGTTGGTGACTCCACCGTAGCCTTCCTTTATTCGGCATGGGCCTCCCTTCTGGATCCATCTAACTGGGCCGCTCAGCAGGCCATAGGCCATGCTACCGACTATGGGCCACCCGGGTTAGCCGGATAAGAGACATGCTATAAGGATACCCATATAGCATATCCCCAACAGTAGCCCCCGGAGAACTCCGAGATCAGGGTTTCGCAGGAGGAAGACCACTAGAACATCGGAATCAGATGAAAACTTGCATGTGTCCCTAGCATATGTGTGTGAGTGTGGTGAGAGGTTGGTATAGGTGCTTGCATGTGTCCCCCCTCGCATGCATGCGCTCTAACCTAGAGGCGAAGGTTCCGGACCCGTATAAGGGGGAATCTCCCCGTCGAGGTGAAACCGGGTAGGATAGTGCCCCAACTTGTGAACCAACATGGTTTTACATCACCCTATGACCTAAACAAACACAAAACAAGAGAGAGCTACGCCGGGCTACCCCTGCCAGAGGAACGTCTAGGGGGGTAGACGATCCGAGTGTGCACAGATCAGGGTTTCGCCGGAGAAAGATATAGGGGTAGCCCACGTCTAGGGTTTGAGGGAAAACAAGCACAAGACGAAATAAAAAAGTATATAGTAATAATATATTATAATTTTTTATATTAGTAGACACCTTGTATAATTTTTTATATTTGTGCTCGTATAATTTGTTACTAAAAAAACCTTGCTACGCCGACGGCTGCCCTCGGCGTACGCCTGGCCGTCGGCGTAGCCCTATCCCTTTAGCTACCCTGCGGCCCACCCCGGGCCACTCACACCCACCCTTTCCTCTAGCTACCCCGTGCCCTGACCCCGACCCCGGCCCCGCACCGCCACCAGCTGCCAACCGCCGCTCGCCCCCGACCCCTCCGCACCAGCCGCCACCGCTCGCCGCTCGCCGTGCCCGCCTCCTCCATCTCCCCCATCCCCGATCCTCGTCCCCGCCTCATCCTCCCCATCCCGAGCCCGACCCCGCCCTCCTCTTCCCTGCCTCCGCCTCCCTCCTCCCCGCCGAGCGTCCCTCCTCCCCGAGCGCCGCCGCCTCCCTCCTTCCCGAGCGCCGCCGCCTCCCCTTTCCCTTCCCAAGCGCCGCCGCCTCCCCTTTCCCCCAGCCGACCCCTGCCCCGCCGCCAGATCCCTCCCCCTCTGCCAGCAGCCCCTCCCAGCACCGCGCCTCCCCCAGCCGACCCCTCCCCCGCCGCTAGATCCCTCCCCCGCCGCCTCCAGATCCCTCCCCCGCCTCCCCAAGCTCGGCTCCGCCGCCCCGAGCTCGCCTTCGCCCCACAGGTACCTCGTCCACTCCCCTCTTCGGTTTAGGTTTAGGTTTAGAAATATATTGGTACAAATAAAATTGTAATAGTATTGGTACAAATAAAAATATAATAGGTTTAGGTTTAGAAATAGAAATAAAATATATTGGTAGAATATATTGGTAGAATTGTTTAGAAATATAATAGGTTTAGGTTTAGGTTTAAAATGTATTGGTACAAATAGAAATAAAATTGTTTAGAAATAGAATTGGTAGAAATGGGACTAGAAATGGTATGTGAGAAGTAGAATATTTTTTGAATGAGCCTAATTATACATGTTGTGACTAAGGAGTTCTCTTTATGTCAATGTACAGACTTTGTAGTGTTTCGGGAGTGACCATCCTTGGCAGACTGACTGTCGTTGCGGGAGATGGTGTAGGTGACACCTCGATCCCGTCTCCGAGTTTCATCGCCGACCTCGACACTCGGTTGATCGACTACTTCCTCTACCGCCAAGGGTGAGAATTTGTTCGCCTCTCTTGTACCTAGGTTTATTTTCGTGTCTAGGTCACCAGGTATGTCGCGTCTCCTAGGCGTCATCCCGACCGTAAGCGTTACGCGACTTAATATGCATTAGTGGTCTCGCATATTTTGGACCGTAACGCTTATGGCTTTTATCGGGCAGTCGGCGGATTCGTAGTTGGGTTTGGTTCTCCCTGGCTCTACCTCGATTCGAGACAGGATTTCGGTGGCGCCTCCTCGTTGTTCTCCGGATGCACATCCTCTTGGCTTTTCGTCGAGACGTGTATCAGGAGAGCAGCGGGGAGGTGCTGCCGAAATTCTGCTTGGATCGGGGTAGAACCAGGGAGAACTTACCCAATCTACGGATCCGGCGGCTGGTTAGGACCCTCTTTTCCTATTGGACATGTAGGTTGATGAATGCGTAAAAATATGAAGCATTTAATCTCCTGTTTGATATAAAATGTTATATTTGTTGTTTGTCTCCCAACAAAGCAGAAGAGGATGGCTGATAATGGATGGATGTACAGTGGCCGTATTAGTGCGACAAATAAAACAGACGATTGGGTACGGAACACTCATTTGTTAGTGAATGAGTTAGCGCGTGGTTCGAAGGCAATGGTTCGGGCACTTTTTCCCTGCGCTCATTGCACTAAGCGTCATCGTCAGGGAAAGGATGACATGTACAAACACCTTCTGCAATATGGGTACATGTCTAACTATGTCACGCAAGTCGACTTTGCTCGGTACGAACGTGACAGAGGTGAGGTGATGCGTCAGCGGCTCAATGGCAATGAGCACGATGGGATTAGAAACATGCTAGATGATCTTATCGATGCCGACCAGCCGAATTCGCCACCTCCATGGGAGGAATCACCAGAACCGGAGGAACCGCTAGAACCGGAGGAACCGGAGCCAACCGCGAAGGCCTTCCTTATATGATGACCGCGGCTAAGAGGCCTCTATACGAGGGTGCAAAGATTTCTCAGCTCGATGCCATCTCTCAGTGTCTAGCCGACAAGTGCCAGTACTCCGCCTCCCGTTCTCACTTTGAAGCTAATCTGAGAACATGTGGTAACATGTTGCCCGAAGGACATTGTCTGCCTAAAACCTTTCACGAAACGAAGAAACTCATGAAGGAGCTCAACATGGATTATGAAAAGATAGATTGTTGTCCAAAAGGCTGCCTTTTGTTTTGGAAACAGTTTGAGGGTGACAAGTACTGCTCCATTTGTAAGGCCTCTAGATATGAAGAGATAAAGGGGAAGGATGGTCAGGTGAGGCAGTCGAAGGTCGCTAAGAAGATACTTCGGTATCTCCCATTCATAAAAAGAATCCAACGGCTTTACTTGAGCGAGGAGACTGCCAAATAGATGACGTGGCACAAGAAGGGGAAAAGATACGAGGACGGGCATGGACGGAAGAAGATGGGACATCCATCTGATGGTAAGGCATGGAAGAACTTTGATGACAAATACCCCCGGTGGGCAGAAGAGGCTTGGAATGTTAGAATTGCGATAGCAACAGATGGCTTCAACCCATATGGTATGTCGACGGCCTCGTACAGCTGCTGGCCGGTGTATGTTATTCCGCTCAATCTCCCTCCCGGAGTATTAATGCAACGGAAGACCATGTTTTTGTCGCTGATAATTCCAGGACCTGAGTATCCGGGGAAGAACTTGAGTGTCTACATGCAGCCGATTGTGGATGATTTGAACCACTCTTGGATACACGGGACATTGACATACGACCGAGCATCAAAGAGAAACTTTTTGATGAAAGTTTGGTTACAATATACTATGCATGACATGCATGCCCGGGTACGCCCTAACGTGCGGATGGTGTACAGCTGGTAAGTGGCCATGCCCAGTGTGCAGGCACCGACTTGAGTTCCTTTGGCTAAAGTCAGGTCGCAAATATGTTGCGTTTGACACGAATCGACAGTACCTCAAAAGAAATCATTCGTTCAGAGAAGATAGAAAGAACTTCAAGAAGGGCAAAGTTATGCATGAAGTAAAAGAGGTACCAAAGTTCGAGGGTGCAGTTGTTGATGCCGAGATACGTGCTCTCGTGCCCGCGGCGCCGGGAACTGGCCATCAATTTGCGGGATATGGTGTAACGCATAATTGGACTCACATGGCAGCCTTAACGAATCTCGTGTATTACAAGGACCTCGAACTTCCCCATAACATCGATGTGATGCACACCGAAAAGAATGTCGGGGAGTCCCTTTTTCACACAGTCCTGAACATTCCTGGGAAGTCAAAGGATAATGTCAAGGCTAGAGTCGATGTTGATAAGCTTTGTGATAGGAAGAGATTACACATGCAGCCTCCTACTGTCCGTCGAAAGAATTGGTTCAAGCCGCATGCCTACTACTGCCTTGATAATGTCCAAAAGAAGGAGTCATTTAGGTGGCTCAAATACGTCGTGATGTTCCCTGACGGTTATTGTTCGAATATAAGTAAGGGAGTCAATCTTTTGACGGGACAAGTCAACGGGCTCAAGAGTCACGACTATCATATATGGATTGTGCGGCTGATGCCGGTGATGGTTCGAGGGTATCTCCCCGAAAAAGTATGGCGAGTGCTTGCGGAGTTGAGCCATTTCTTCCGCACCCTCTGTGCTAAGCAGATATGTCCTCTGGTGATTGAGAAGCTGTAAGTTCAGGTGCCGGAGTTGCTATGCAATTTGGAGATGATCTTTCCGCCAGGCTTCTTTACTCCGATGGCACATCTCATTGTGCACCTCGCGAACGAGGCACTATTGGGGGGGGGCGGTGCAATTTCGTTGGCAATTTTGTATTGAGAGAGAGTTTAAGTATATTCGAAAGATAACTAGAAACAAAGCCAAGATTGAAGCATGCATAGCTGAAGCAACATGCCTTCGGGAGATGGCAGACGCCGCGACAACCTACTGGCCCGATGATGTTCCCACTATGCATAACCCGGTCTCTCGTTACAATGTCGACCTGCCCAAGAATGACCCCAATCTCGAACTATTCCAATTTCCCGGTGGCAAGGCCGGTAAAGGACTAAAATATAGGTTGCCGAAGGAAGAGAAGGATTGCATAATGCTCTTTGTGCTTATGAACATGAAGGAAGTGGTCGATTTCATTAGGTAAAATGGTGAACACCCTATTTCTCTATGCAGCTAGTAACTCGGTCTCCCGTCTAATGCTTATTTTCTCCTTCTTAGCGATTTCACGGATGAACAGTGGTCGGGACCGACTGATCCCTCTCATGGAGTTGGACACTCTACTGAAAGAGGGTGCTCCCGGAAATAAAAAAACTTTGTGTCCTGGTTTATGGAAAAAGTAATTTCTAACCTGTCCCTCTTACCTTGCAATATGTGACTTGTCGCTCTTATTCCACGTAACTACTGAACACAACAAATTCCTCTTGTACCTGTAGGGAGCTGATCCCAACGTTGAGATGTCAGATGAGCTGAAATGTGTTTCCCAAGGTTGTAACAATGTCGTCATGAAGTATGAGAAGTATGATGTGAATGGGTTTCGCTTCCATACAGAGACGCACCAGAAAGGGCGACCGAATGCAAAAACGGTAAATACTGGGGTGTTCACTCAATCTTGTTGTGTTCAAGTGCCACTGGTTTGACCCAAGGGGTGGACTGAGAAGTACCCCTTCCATTGGGTTAGTTGAAGTTAGGCCTTCAACCACCTATAGCGGAGCCGACATCTTTGTTGTTGCTCACCAAGCCAACCAAGTTTATTATTTGCCCTACCCATGCCAGAAAGCGGAACTCCAGGGCTGGGAAGTCGTGTTCCAGGTATCGCCACATGGTAACCTACCGATTCCGTCCGAGGATGATTACAACAACATTAACCCTGTAACGTACGAGGGAATTTTCTATCAAGAGCAAGAGGACTTCGGACACTTTGATTTAGAACCGGTTGATCTTGAGGACCTTGGGAATGATGTAGAAACTCGGGGTGAGTCAGTGGTGAATCTACATGACATAAGTATGCTCGAGAAGCTCCATACCGAGAATGACAACAATGATGAGCCTACACCCTTCGATGAGAATCCAGATTTCTACTCAAAAGATAGTGATAGTGAGAATGAGAATGAGAATGAGAATGAAAATGATAGTGAGTATTTATTTTTTAATGCATTTTATTTTGTCTTTGTGCTTAACTGTTTTCTTAATTGCATTGTGCCTTTATTCTTTGTGTATACATTTTATTATGTCTTTGTGCTTAACTGTTTTCTCTTACTTAATGCAGGTGATTGAACAATATGAGCAGCGGCAAGGCAGCCAGTTCGTCCTTGCTTAATGCGCTGAAGCAGCGCAAGAAAAGAGCTACACGGAGTGGGAGACAGCCAAATCCCAATCCGCGTTACCCCGATCTTGCTCCTGCTGGCGGAGGACGGGGTCGAGGCCGAGGTCGAGGAGGACGAGGACGAGGTGCCACGGGAGGAGGCGTGGACTTTGACCCACCACCCTCTGCTTCTGGCGACGTGGCTCCTGAGTTGTTCCTGACAGAGCAGCCTTTCAGGGCCGAGAGGGAGGCAGAGTCCGAGAGGGAGGCAGAGTCTGAGAGGGAGGCGAGGACCGAGAGGGAGGCGGGGACCGATACGGAGACGGACACTAGCCGCGAGTTGGTGGGGCCGAAGAAATTGCGGAATCGTGGGGAATCGGGAGTCCCTGACGAGAAGTTTGAGCCTAGGACTCAGGAGGCGAAAGCCCTTATTATTCCAGATGGCCTTGAGTAAGTGTACTAGTTTGGCAATTTAAAATATTTTATTTCATGTTGGTCATAAATAATTATTGTGTACTAATGTTTATTATTGTGCAGCAATTGGACATTTCCTCCGGGGACCAAGCCTCGCCTTCCTAACAGCCTTGTTGGAGCTCTGATTAGGAAGTTCTGGCCGGGCTATCACATTACCCACGAGGGTGATAGGAAGCTAGCTACCACTTGGGCGGACTACCAGACTACCCGTGTCCCGGGCTTTCCGACAGCTGCTGATGCTGTCATCACCAAGTTTTGGGTAAGGCATATTTCTCGAGTTATGTTCATACTTGATGACCCCACCGTGCTAACTCATGACTCTTATGCATGATTGAAGTGCTTTTACCGTGTGGCCGAGGAGGACCAGGAGAAGGCGCAGAGGACTTTGCCTGGGGCTTGTGTGAAGTTGACCCCCCAGGTGTGGTACAACCAGAAGGTCACGGCCGCTAGCCACTTCTGGGCTGACAGGGGCGTGAGGGTCAGGAAGGAAGACATTGTCGGTAGGAACCCTAATACCGAGTACTCGATGACGCCAGAAGAGTACATGTCGGTGAGTAAAATGTCAATGAGATTCTACATTGCTTCTAAGTTGCCATTGCATTGTCTGGAGTTGACTATTGCATTTTCAGGTTATCCCCGATTGGGCCGAGCCGCATCGACTCGCATGGGAGGAGCTGGTTAGGACGAGGTGGCTCAGAGAAGACGAGGAGTTTGCAGCCTTGTCGAGGCGGAACGCGGATAACCGAGGCGATGGTGGAACGCACTGCGCGGGAAACCGCAACTTTGACCGCTTCAAGGGGAAGGTGGTACGTATATACATGAAACGACCTGCGTGCATTTCTGCTTACGTTTGTACTTCATATGCTTAATATTTTCTTTTCGCGATACAGGTGGCCGAGGCACAACCCGGGGAGGTGATTCATGACGTCGCCGTCTATGAGATGATGCGGCGAAAGAAGCCCAATTACTCGGAGCCTCAACCCTCGTTGCCCGTGTACTTCGGCACTGCCCAGAACGACTTGGGGAACTACAGCACGATGGTGAAGGCTCGTCACCCCCATGTGGATGACCCCATTCACGCGGAGATCGACGAGGAGTCGTTGGTCCTGTCGGGGCACGGATTGCAGCATGGACGCCTCAAGATTCTGAATAAGAAGGTCAAGCCTACCCTCAGCACGAGCTTCAGCCGTCTCAAGGCTACCTACCCCGCCGACGGCCCCCCTATCCCGCCTCGTGGCCAGCCTCGTCGCTCCGCCGAGGATGTAAGTTTTTCTCGTTCTCATCATCTTTATGACTTTTGTTCCTGCATGGCTAACCACTGACGAGATTCCTTGTATTTGAAATTGTAGCCTGAGTTAGACGCGGCCTACGATACCGTTTATGAGGAATATCAGGTGGCCTTTCGACAGCATCAAGAGGCGCTTGCGATCTACATGCAATACGTAAATGTAAGTCCGAACCTTTATTTTTGCAAAAGATACAAGTCCCACTTCCCCCCGTTTGTTGTACTACGGCCTGACTTCTAAACTATCTTGCAGGACATGATGGTGAATATTCAAACTGGGCAGAATAGAGATTTGGGGCCCGTGCCTCCCATGCCAGGTCCGGCGCCATTTTTGCAATCGAAGGAAAGCTTCGCTAGGACCTACTACGCATCGACACCGGTAAGTTCTTTGCTAACCCACTGGTTATCGCTTTACTTTGCCTCGCAAGTTGCTAACATGTAGGCAACATGTAGGGAACGGGAGCTTCTGGGAACCGGCACTTTGGCCACGTCTCGCCGTATGGGCGTCAGATCACACCGCTTCATGACCATGGTCCATCTCCTGGCCATTCTGCAGGTGGTTCTCCCGAGCTTCACACTTCTCCTACTCCCTCGCCAGGTGGCTCTTCTGCTGCTTCTACTGGACGCAACCCTCGGCAGAGGTCGCCACTTTTCACCAGGGGAGATCTCGGGTACACCCCGTCTCCTCCAGAGTTGTAGGTTGTTATTGTCTATGCATGTGCGATGATGTTGATACCCCTGTATGAATGGTGTGATCTTGTTTGATACATGTTTGAATAATGTATGAATGATGTGATCTTTGTTTGATACATGTATGGCATATGTGATGTTGTTTGAATTGCTATGGAATATATTTCCACATATTGTTGTGAGTATTGCTGTGAAAATTGGTACATATTGCTGTGAAACAAAACTGTGCCATTTGGTATATATCGCTGCGGAGCAGAAAAAAAATTCTAGGCAGGTGATACGCCGAGGGCCTTGCTGTGTGCCATTTGGTCTGCGCTACGCCGAGGGCCTGGCCGTCGGCGTATCAGTGGGCCATACGCCGAGGGCCGTGGCCGTCGGCCTAGCGTCGGACTGGGAGGCCTAGGCGCCTGCCACGTGCTCCTCATACGCCGAGGGTTGGGGCCGTCGGCGTACGTCGCCCCCTGGGAAGGCCAGCGCATGCCACGTGTCGAGGCTATGCCGAGGGCACGGCCGTCGGCGTACGTGCCGCGCCGTTAGCCGGCCGTGTAACGGCGAGGATGCCGTGCGCTGACGGCTAATACGCCGACGGGCCGCCAACGGCTGTCGGCAAAGCTATACGCCGACGGTGAGTGGATACGCCGACGGCCAGTGTTGCTCCGCCGAGGGAGCTACGCCGACGGCAGCCCTCGGCGTAGCGTACGCCGACGGCGAAAGGGGCTACGCCGAGGGCTTTTTGCCGTCGGCCTAGCAGTCTGTTCCTGTAGTGCATGAAGAAAACCTTCGTATATGAGAGATTCAGAGGTACTCAATTATTTCCCGTAAAAAGGTTAAACCTGACCTTGGCGAACAACAATGCTGGAGCAAAAAAGAAGAACGGAGCAAGATAGTGACCAGCTGACACTAGAAACTGGCAGCACTGAAATAATCTACAATCTCCTCTCACACAGGCAGAGCTCGATGATATGGTTCTCCTACTTGTTTGGATAACTAGAGATAGAAGTCTTTCAGCTTCTACATTCCGAAAATGCACACGGTTGTCGATTTTGCTTCTCCAAGTTTAGTTCCCAACGCATCCTATTCCAGATGGAATTGCCTGCTCCGACGCCACTTGGTTTATCATGCTCACACTTTGTGATGTCCTTCCCACCACCAATGATATTTATATGACCCGCAAAAAAATGGTATTTATATGGACAAGTGTTAAGATGAGTACGCAAAAACATGCCACACTTAATGTGCAATATATCCTCTCCTACTATCGACATTTCATATCTTGAAGGAAATTATCCATGTGCAATATCTGCATGCAGGCCAGGTGGCTCTAGCTTCATGGACTACTCGCTCCGTCCTGGTTTAAAAGATACAATTTGCAATTCTCTGGGCCTAGCCGTTCTCTAATTGTTCATTTTATAGCGTGGAGAAAAACATGGATGAAAAGAGATGGAGCTAGCAAAACGTTCACATTTGTTCACACATGTGCATACAAGCATTTTGTTATTTTCACACAAGAGTAATTACAGAGATTAAATGCTTTTGTGCCTAAATATTTTGGAATTGCATGGTTTGCAAATTGTGCCTTTAAACCGGGACGGAGGGAGTATATTTAATGTACTCCCTCTGATTCACAATAAGTGTCACTGATTTAGTATACTAAACCGAGCGAGCAGTAGTTTCCACGGTACGTAGACTATGACTACTTATCACAACTTAGTATCTTACACATCATGTGATCCCTTAAACACCAACGAAGCTTGTAGGTTGTAGCTATTGAGTGGTTGCATAGTGCATCTATTGTTACTTCTCTCGTCAATAAATATGGTGAGGGTGGAAGGAGGGGGAGTTAAGCATGAAGTGTGAGAGTGCCCAAAGAAAATAACACTTACGGGTTCAAAGATCTTCAATTTGATATAGGATCCATTGACAATTTAGATTTGGAATTGCAAAGTAATTCATTGTATGTAGTATTGTACAAAGAGGTCGAGAATATATTCTCTTGAATTATCTATGACAAAAAGCATAACATGTCAGCATCTTCTCAAAGCTATAGTGCAGAGAGTGGGTTTTTTGCAAATGGGCTCACGCATTATCTTTACCAGTTCTATACTCCCTCCGTTCCTTAGAATAAGGCTTATAAATTTACTCAAAAGTCAAACAATACAAAGTTTGACCAATCTTTTAGAAAAAACTATAAACCTCTACAGAGTTAAATCAATCTTATTAAATACATTATGAAATATATTTCCGTACTGTAGCTATCTATTATCATAGTTATTGATAGTTTTTTCTATAAATTTGGTCAAATTTTACACTGTTTGACTTTTGACTAAATTTATAGGCCTTATTCTAAGGAACGGAGGTAGTATAGGTTTAGTGCCATTGAAATGATAAACAGGGCATGCATTGATGAAAATGCTCCCTTGAATATGGTTCCAAGCGAGGTGTATTGTTGTGATGGTTCATTAAATACTGATTTTTAAAAAGTCACAGAGTTCTGTCCCCCTCCTTCCTGCAAAGATGGCTAGGGTTTCGTCGCCTCCCGTCAGCATCGCCGCCAATCTTCCTCACTTCTATGGACTTCGGGCCATTGAGGCGAGATGTATCTAGGCCCAGAGGGATCCGTTTTCCTGATTTTAGGGTTCAAGTTTGGTGGGGCGTGACCCACAAGTATAGGGGGTGTATCGTAGTACTTTTGATAAATAGGAGTATCGATCCCAACGAGGAGTAGAAGGTGTTGACTAGTGGTAAGGAGCAGAAAATCTCTGTAAATACTTAGCAAACGGATTTTTAGGGGTTTTCTGATAAAACAACAAAATAAAGTACAAGTAATAAAGACAACGAGCAATTGCAGCAAGTGTCCCAATTCTTTTTTAGCAAAGGACAAGCCGGTGAAAATACTTATAAGGACCAAACGTTCTCGAAGACACATGGGAATTCTGTCAAGTGCTTTCACTTCAAATAGTTGAGTACCTTTCTTTGGTGTTGTAAGTGTCATGTGGGTGAACCTGTGCTAATGTACCGATCTTACTTGGACTAATACATACTTATGATTAAACCCCCTGTAAGCATCCGCAACTACAGGAAAGTAATTAAGATATAAACCTAACCATAGTCTTAAACTCTGAGATTCTACACTCCCTTGTGCAAAGGTGTCCTAACGGGGGTTTATGTTTCTGTCACTCCGGCTACCCCGCAATTAGCACAATGCATTCTCCTAGGCCCATAAATGGTGAAGTATCATATAGTCGACGTTCACATGACACCACTAGAAGAATAGCACCACAACTTAAATACTAAACCATTGAATAATAACTCAACACAAATCAACTACTAACAATATGACTTCTCTCATGTCCTCAAGAACTAAACGAACTACTCACGAGACATCATATGGATCAAGATCAAATATGATATGATAATGGATAACAATATGAACATAAACAATAATCCAATGGTTCCACTCACAAGCATCAACTACAATAGTAATCAATACCGAGAAAGTTTCCCCTAAGAACTATGCAATTATTCAACACGATTGTTACAGCGAGATGGAGTGGTAATGATGTTGCTGGTGGAGATGATGGTGTGGATGATGATGATGATGATCCCTATGAAGTCTAGCTTGACGATGGTGTTGATGGCGACGATCTCCCCTCTCCGGGAAGGAATTTCCCCGGCAGAAATCTGTCTGCCGGAGAGATCTTTCTCTCTCGGTGTTTTCCGCCCTACAGAGGCGGCGGAAATATTTCTGTGGTCGCTCCCCCGGTATTAGGGTTATGATAGGAAGTTATAGGCGAGAGGGTGGAGTCGGAGGCCATCCAGGTGGGCCACACCTGCCCTAGGCGCAGCCCAAGGGGACCCGCGCCTAGGGGGGTGTGGGCCCCCTGTGGCCCAGCTACGCCTCCTCTTCTGTCTTCCTTCATCTTCTGGGAAAATATAATTTTTATGGTATTTTTCTGATCTTCGCGAAATTGCATTAAAACACCTCTTCTTCCATCAGAATCCTTACTCCGGCAGTTCATCCTCCAAGAATGATCCAACATGCAAAAACAGAGGAAAAGGCATAAGTAACACCTCATAATAAGACATATATCAATGAATAGAGGCAAATTATGATATAGAATGATGATGCAAATTGGACGTATCAGGGCGACGCTCATGTGGTGACGGCAACATTTCTTTCAATAAGGTCTCCACGACTTCAACCCATCTGGATGGTGAGGTCAAGGAGCTTGTGGGAGTGGTGTGGTGCGCGAGGACTTCTTCTAGCTATGGGGATCTTCAGATCATCAAGCAACTTAATCGGCAGTTCATCCTTGTTCTTCGTCTTTGGGCCAGATGTGGTCTTTTGGACCCGTTCGGCGAATTCCCGCATGCAACCAACAACGTTAGGCTGGCTTAGGGAGGAGTGGCGGTGGCGGCGCACTGTCGACATAGTTTGGAGGTTGAAGATGAAGGGCTTTTCAATGATTTCTATGCAATTTTCATTTTTGTTGAACATCTTTGTATTGTTCGATGTTTCTTTTAATGTCAGAGTCCTATTTGTAAAACAATAGTGATTTATTGAAGCATATTCAATCGCTGTATTTGCTGGGTACTCCCTCCATACGATGGTATACATGACCTAGATATAGGTTTTGACGGGCTCAAAAGAAACTGACCCACACAAATTTAAGTTTGAGGGAGGACACCGAAGCACACATCTTTTGTCTTGACGGTTAAAATATCTACTTGAGAAGAAAACCGTGTCCATAACTTGTTAGTGTTGACGGTAGCCTATGCTGAGGTAGAGCGTGTATTTTTTTTGTCAATGGAAGATTTGGTCAATTCTTCGCGATGTATCTCAAGCCACTCCATCGAAGATGCACACAGCCACCATGTGCAACCATACAAATGGGAATAAACCCGTGTAAAAAATTAATTTGCTAGAGAAGAGAGAAAAACAAAAAAAAATTTATGTTTCTTCACAAATGTGGATAACTTTGGCCTCTGCATCGATTAACGGATAGCCATAAATACATTTTTAATGCCACCGAAAAGCTTAAGGCTGGTCATAGTGGAAATATTAATATCATGCATATGGTACTAGTGTGTATGATATACCATGTCTATAGTGTATTATATCGTGTGGTATCATAATAGTAGTATATTTATTAATTTTTAAAATCTCTATATAAATTTGTGTACAAGATTTATTTTCCATTAGAATTTCTAGTTTTACGTGCTATAATACGATATCTACTATGATACTTTAACCATCTTTTTTTTCATTAATTATTGTGCCAATATCAGATTTTTGCCAACATGATATGCATGATACTAGTTATGATACTTCCACTATGGATATCCTAAGATGCTAAATGCAAAGACCGGATCACACCACCCATGCTGCAAAAATAATTGCTTCACCTGCCATATATCTCATTTCCAAGATATGGATGTTTTGTATTGGGATTTATAGTGCCTAGCACGCTTTTCGGGTGTATTTTTGAAGGAAAAGGTCCAAAATAACCCTAGAGTTGTAGGAGAAAGATAAATTGAACACTGAACTACTAATTACGAAAATTGGCACTTTGAACTTATCAATCCTGTTCTATTTTAGATCCTAGACCTGTTTGTCACACCGGGAATACTACAATCCCGTTCGGGTTAAAGTACTACTCTCATTGACAATTCGGACCCACATGTCATATCATTCCACTTCCTACCTTCCTAGATCTCTCACAATCACCGGACGATGCAATTGTGGCCGCTCGTGTGCCTCAGCCCTACAAGTCGTCGCCGGCCACTAGCGACGCTACATGTATGTAAGGGGGCCTCAGGGGGTGCCACAGTCCCCCCATCTATACCTAATAATAATAAAGCACGAAGTGTTTCTCCCGGTCCAACACTTTTTTAGACAAGTTTGCCCTCCCACCAAAATACATAATACCACTAACGCCACCATTAAGTCAAACCCAAAACATTATTTTCCTATTATTATTTTTAGGAGATCACGCACGGACCGATCGCTAATTGTTTCTATTAGCAACGATCTTATCTCGTCCCGGCCTGAGAGATGGACCTGCGATGCCGATGGCGAGACGCGGACGACGACGGGGTGAGATGCAGTCGGCAGCCATCCATCAGCTGTCCGTGAGTCTGAGATTGGCCAGGCACGATCACGTCCGTGAGTCTGAGATTGGCCAGGGACGATCACCTCCGACTACTCCCGATAGCAAGGTATGTTTCACCCAGATTAATGCCAAGCTAGCCTTTTTAGATTTTTTATCAAGGATGGTTATGAAACTCAACTCGTCCACGTACGTATTCAGCAGGCCGCCGGAAGTCATCCGGCCACCTGCGATAAGGAGATCACCTGTTACCTAGGTATATGATCCAGCCATGCGGTATGATGGTTGGGCTTTTTTCCCGGCGATGATGATGCATATGATGGTCGACCTTCATGGTATGAATCTATGACAAGGGTATGACTTGCCCTCCTTTTCTCCACAATTCATGACCGTGGCTGCTCCTATAATTCGATCGCCGAATCAAACTGCATAGATAGAATCTTGGCCTATCCCAAATTTTGTAGCAACACGTGATCTTAACAGAACGACCAGATCAACTTATTTAGCTGGTGTTCAAGTCGGCGGATGGCAGTACGTAGATAATCCGGATGATGGCAGAGTGTTGTGTCTAGCCATCGGAGCATGCATGCTTCCAAATCCATCGTCCATGAACATCGATGGCAGATTGATTTCTATTGCTGGCGTTTTCTCTCTCTAGATTTCCGCTATATTCTTGATGCTCATGGCGATAGTCATATGGAAGCTCTAGGCATGGGACATGCTCATGTAGGCCACAACCCAACACACAGTCATAAATCATTTCTTTTGAACTGTATGTGTGCTTTCACCGTTTCATATCTTAAATTTCATAGTGAATATTAATCACCTCTGGTCCTGCGTACCTGAAGAAAAAGAAAATCAAATCAGGCATGCACATCCTGTAGGTTTTGGGCATAACTGATAAGTCCATAGTTAAGTGACCAAATCTGGTATGCACTCTTGGAAGGTTAGTTCACCTCTAACTCGCACCCCTTCTCTGGCCTGAACCGCTGGCGAGGCATGTATTGAATAGTACCACCTCGCTCTCTTACACTAAATTTCACCGGTTTATATTTTTTATAGATTCGCTGCCAACAAGACAAGCGACAGATGCTCAATAACATATGGAATGGCGATGGTTGTGACGAGCGGAGCAAAGATCTACATGGTGATAGGTGGCTTTGGGAGCTGAACGGGAAATCAAAGAGCCAAGAAAAAGGATTCGAGCTAGATAGCGGGGGTAGCCAGAGAAACCATCACCAGCGACCATAGGTGTTGCCTCATGTGAGATAGGAGTGGCGGAAGGATGGAGTCGTGCTAGGGGAGGGGTCGACAAGGAAGATATGGTCGCCACCTGGATCATGCTAAGCGAGTTGGATGAGAGGATGAGAAAAGCAGAGCGAGCTGAGGGTGCTGGCGGCGCGAGGCGGATGAAGGAGGACTCGAGCGAGGTGAGGTCGGTCTCGTCCGCGTTTGGGGTTTAGGTTTCCAGAATTTAGAGGTATGAACGGTTTGGATCTGATGCAAAAAGTTTTTCTCCCGTTGCAACGCACGGGCATTTGTGCTAGTATTCAGAAAAATCATTGAAGGGAAAAAAATTTGGGGACATAAATAAAGAACTGCAGTGTCATCCCCCCCCCCCCCCCCCCCCCAACCCCAAACATCCATATTTCGGTTTTGCGCCCCTTGGAATTCTTGGCTAGCTCCACCACAGTCGCTGGCCCATGACCCTGCTAGCAAGGATCGCCGTACGTCGTGCTCGCGTGTGTCACTCTGGCAAACCACCGCTGCCCACGGCCCTATTAGTCAGGCTTGCCGCTCTCCTGGCTGAGGACGGACAGTGATGGGACGCTAGATGGGACGCTATACCTCCGCGAGCTCTCCCCGGGATGCTTGTTCCAGGCTCAGGGACACGTCGGCACCATGGAGCTGACGACCACTATCGGTGGGTGTAGAAGACAAGAGCGGCTTCTCAACGCTCAGAGTAGCGCCCTGAACATGTCTGGGAACGGTGTCTGCCCATGCGCGCCGAACCAGCTCGATCTTTCACTTGAACTTTTTCATAATTGATTTGATCCAACAAAGCTAACTTGATGGTCTCGCTCGCTACACCCCTGATTGATATTTCTTAAGGCAAGTACTCCTATCGCTGATTGGGAATGGAAACAACACGGTTTAATTGGCCAGCAACGCTACCTGACAACTTCCCTCCTAGAATATCGGGGCAATTAACGGCGGACAACGAAAATCACACTATTCAACAAAACTATCAAAGTAATTCTCTTAGATTTTCAGCGTCAAACGTTATTCACCTTGAATTGGGTCTTGCCAATTTGGTTCTTGCTCTTTCCGCACGCAAGTCCGCAACATTGTTTAGATCCACAGCTGCCCAGTGTTGCAAATGGCCAGAAACCAAGCACGATGACCGAGTGCGTGCAACACTTATAGTTGCAGTATAGATACAGTCGTATTTTTTGGACTAAAATGGATATAGTTGTATAGAACGCATGGGAGCTTATAGGTCTTAATAGAATTAGACTTAACAGAATATTAAGTAATGACCATCATAGACTTAATCATGAAGAGATATGGAGCAATCTTAGCCGTTGTTGTGTTTAAATATGTGTGAGGGAGGAGCACTGAAGCATAAGATGGAGACATGGACTCATTTATAGTGCAGATTTCGTCCAGTGAAGTACGTATTTTGAGGGGCTAGATGAAATGAGACGTAACCTGAACGAGGTGATAATTCACACGGACATGAAACGTGACACAGGGAATACGTTTGTATATCAGAGTTCCCTTTATTACTTCCCTGTAAAATAATGGAACCTATCCCAAACGACACAGCAAGATACTGACCAGCTGACAATACAAGCCGGCACAACTAAACTAATCTACAATGTCCAGTCACACGGGCAGAGCTTGCTGCTATGCTTTCCCTCTTTGTTTGGATAACTAAAGATAGAAATCTTTCAGCTTCTACCCGATATTATACACGGTTCTCCATATTGCTTCTCCTAGTTTAGTTCCCAACGCATCCTATTCCGGATGGATTTATCTTAAGCCGCTCCGATGCTACTTGGTTTGTCATTTTCACATTTTGTGATGTCCTCTCACCACCCATGGTATTTATATGGAGAAGGGTAAAGATGAGTATCGCACTTAATGTGAACTTGCATAAATGGTGGCATATATCCTCTAATAATAGTATCCAAATTTCATATCTTGAAGAAATTAACCACATGCAATATCTACATTGAGGCCAGCTGGCTCTTCATGGACTATGACGTACTCTAGTCATAGTGCAAGTAACTTTAAGAATAACTAAGGGTCCAACTCAGCAAAAGTGCTTATGTGGCATTGAGTTAATGAAAACAGAGTAAGATGAAGTAACATATTTGGTTACTGTAACATCACATATACCAAGGCGAAATGAGTCTATCATCCAATAAATGATACTTTGCATGACACCACTTATGTTATTATCCATTGTAAAAGCAGTACATAGACTAGTAACTTATGCATGTTACTAGTGTTATATGTTGATCCAAATTCTACAAAGTATAGGCCAACTTCTGACGAGTGGAGCGAGGCCCGTCGCTGGAGGCTTGGGCCGAGTGGTCGAAAACCTAGGTTTCCACCGATATATAAACCCCTTGTAAGCCGCCGGTTGGGATGAGTTGCATCTGTGAAATCCCCGGCGTTTGTAAACACTCCTCGATATAGTGAAGTTTCGCTGGCTGGCGCCCGTGGTTTTTTCCTCTCTTTGTTGGAGAGGTTTTTCCACGTTAAATCTGTGTCCCCCTTGCTGTGTTTTTCGTTTTCGTTCTTCGTTATCTTCTTTTCGCAATTGTAACAAGTGGTATCAGAGCCCCAGGTTCTAATCTAGGGTTTGCGACATGTCGTCATTGAAGTTCGATCTACCACAGCTGGACTACACCACAAGATTCTCCTTGTGGCAGGTGAAGATGTGGGCGATTCTCGCCCAAACTTCTGATCTGGATGAAGCGCTGGATGGATTCGGTGAAAAGGATGCTAAGACCTGGTCCGCCGAAGAGAAGCGGAAGGACCGTAAGGCTTTGTCTTTGATTCAACTTCATCTGTCCAATAATATTTTGCAGGAAGTACTGGAGATAAAATCTGCTGCTGCCCTATGGGAAAAACTGGAAACGATCTGTGTGTCAAAGGATCTAACCAGTAAGATGAACGTGAAGATGAAGTTGTTCTCGCACAGGCTGCAAGAAGGTGGATCGGTAATGAATCACATATCTGTTTTTAAAGAGATTGTTTCAGACTTGTAGTCTATGGAGGTAAAATATGATGATGAGGATTTAGCTCTTCTACTCTTATGCTCGTTGCCTAGTTCCTATACACACTTTCGTGATACAATATTGTTGAGCCGTGACGAACTAACCCTTGCCGAAGTACATGACGCCCTCAAACAGAGGGAAAAGATGAAAACTATGGTAGGGTCAGATGGGACGTCGTCCAAGGCTGAGGCTCTGCAGGTTCGTGGCAGGACCGAGCAGAGGTACAACAACTATGGCAACAGAGATAAGAGCAAGGACGGTAGAAGTCGTTCAAAGTCCAAGGGAAAGGATAAATTCTGCAGGTATTGTAAGAAATCTAATCATGTTATTGATGATTGTTGGAAGTTGCAGAATAAGGAGAAAAGAAACGGAACTTACCAACCGAAAGATAGGACTGAAGGTTCTGGTAAGGCTGTTGTTGTTTCTGATAGTTCTGATGGTGAATGCTTAGCTGTTTTTGCTGCTTGTGCTTCTCGTGATGATGAATGGATACTTGATACTGCATGTTCGTTTCATATCTGCTGTAATAAAGATTGGTTCAGTTCATATGAGTCTGTGCAGACTGGAGATTTTGTGCGTGTGGGGAATGACAACCCATGCCATATCGTTGGTGTTGGATCTGTTAAGATTAGGACACATGATGGCGTGACACGCACGTTGAGTGAGGTGAAGCACATACCAAGCATGGCCAGAAATTTGATCTCCCTGAGTACCATGGACGTTGATGGATACAAGTATGTCGGTGGGCATCGAGTTCTGAAGGTATCAAAAGGTTCTCTTATTCACATGATAGGTGATATGAATTCTGCTAAATTATATGTTCTTAGAGGTAGCACTTTGCCTGGTATTGTTGCTGCTGTTACTTCTAATGATTCTGATGATTGTGATAAAACACATCTATGGCATATGCGTCTTGGGCATATGAGCGAACAAGGCAAGGCAGAGTTGGTCAAGAGAGAGCTGATTGATGGTTGCAACATGAGTAAGTTTGAGTTATGTGAGCACTGCATCTTTGGTAAGCATAAAAGAGTTAAATTCAATGCTTCCGTTCACACCATTAAAGGCATATTAGATTATGTGCATGCTGATGTATGGGGTCCGTCCCGTAAGACTTCTATTGGTGGTGCTAATTATATGCTTACTATTATTGATGATTACTCAAGAAAAGTGTGGCCTTATTTTCTGAAGCATAAATCTGATGTTTTTAATGCTTTTAAGAAGTGGAAAGTTATGGTTGAAAAACAGACTGAAAAGAAGGTAAAGGTACTACGTACTGACAATGGTATGGAATTCTGTTCTAATGAGTTTGAGGAGTTTTGCAGTAACGATGGCATGATCAGGCATCACACCATCCCATATACTCCTCAGCAGAATGGCGTGGCAGAGCGCATGAACAGAACCATCATCTCGAGGGCTCGTTGTATGTTGTCTAATGCAGGTATGCATAGGCGTTTCTGGGCTGAAGCAGCCAACACAGCGTGTTACCTCATCAACATGTCACCTTCTATTCCACTTGAGAAGAAAACTCCCATTGAGGTATGGTCAGGTTCGCCTGCTGATTATTCACAGTTGAGAGTTTTTGGCTGCACTGCATATGCTCATGTTGATAATGGAAAGTTAGAGCCTAGGGCTGTTAAGTGCATATTCCTTGGTTATGGTTTAGGAGTTAAAGCATATAAACTATGGAATCCTGAAACTAAAAAGATTTTGCTAAGTAGAAACGTTGTTTTCAATGAGTCCGTTATGTATCATGATAGCTTGCCATCAGATACCTCTCCTGTTGCTGTTGGAGAGGAGAGAGTTAATGTGCAGGTGGAGAACCTGCAGAAAACTGTTGATAATGATGCTATCGTTGAAGATACACATGAGGAAAACATTGATGATATTGTTGTTCAGCACTCACCTACTGTTTTGCAGCAGCCACATGAGTCCATTGCTGCTGATAGACCGAGGCGTAACTGTGGTCCTCGTCCTCGTTTAATTGAAGAGTGTAATCTTGTACATCATGCTTTGAGTTGTGTTGAACAGGTGGAGACGATTCTGAACCTGCTACATATAATGAAGCCATTGCATCCGCTGACCGCGAGAAGTGGGTTTCTGCTATGCAAGAAGAGATGCAATCGCTTGAGAAAAATGGCACATGGGATGTTGTGCGCTTGCCTAAACAAAAGAAGGCGGTCCGCTGCAAGTGGATCTTTAAGAAAAAGGAAGGTCTATCTCCCAAAGAGCCTTCAAGGTACAAGGCAAGGTTAGTAGCAAAAGGCTTCAGCCAGATTCCAGGTATTAATTACAATGATGTGTTCTCTCCAGTTGTGAAGCATAGTTCCATTCGTACTTTCTTTAGTATTGTGGCTATGCGTGATCTTGAGCTTGAGCAGTTAGATGTCAAGACTGCTTTTCTGCATGGAGAGGATTTTGTGTGCAAATTAAAGAAGTCTCTTTATGGCTTAAAGCAATCTCCAAGACAGTGGTATAAAAGGTTTGATTCATTTATGATCTCACATGGTTTTGAGAGGTCTAAATATGATAGTTGTGTTTATATCAAGTTTGTTGATGGGTCACCTATATACTTGCTGCTATATGTTGATGATATGTTAATTGCTACCAAGGGCATGAAAGAAATCACTACTTTGAAGGAACACCTAAGTAGTGAGTTTGAGATGAAGGATCTTGGTGCTGCTAAGAAGATCTTAGGTATGGAGATTACCCGAGATAGAAAATCTGGTTTGTTATTTCTTAGTCAGCAAAGTTACATTAAGAAAGTTCTTCATCGTTTTAATATGGATGGTGCCAACTCAGTTAGTACTCCTATTTCTCCTCATTTTAAATTGTCAGTTTCTCAATGTCCTACTACTGATGAAGAGTTTGAGTACATGTCAAAGGTGCCATATTCCAGTGTTGTTGGTTCTTTGATGTATGCCATGGTTTGTTCTCGTCCTGATTTATCATATGCTATGAGTTTGATAAGTAGATACATGGCTAATCCTGGTAAAGAACATTGGAAGGCTGTTCAGTGGGTTTTCAGGTACCTTCTTGGCACTTCCAATGCTTGTTTGAAGTTTGGCAGGACCGGTGAGGGACTCGTTGGCTATGTGGATTCAGATTTTGCTGCCGATTTGGATAAGAGAAGATCCCTCACAGGTTATGTGTTTAATGTTGGTGGTTGTGCTGTTAGCTCGAAGGATACATTGCAGGCTGTTGTTGCACAATCTACTACTGAAGCTGAATACATGGCTATTGCTGAAGTTTGCAAAGAATCTGTTTGGTTGAAAGGTTTGTTTGCTGAGCTTTGTGGAGATGATTCTTGCATTACTTTGTTTTGTGACAGTCAAAGTGCCATATACCTTACAAAAATTCAGATGTTCCATGAGAGAACTAAGGACATTGATGTCAAGTACCATTTTGTTAGAGACATTGTTGCTCAAGGTAAATTAAAGGTATGCAAGATCAACACTCATGATAATCCTGCTGATATGATGACTAAACCTGTTCCTGTTGCTAAGTTTGAGCTTTGCTCGAACTTAGTTGGTTTAACTGATTAGCCCAAGTGGCTATTGGCACCGAAAGTATTTGCTTTGTTTTGTTCAGGGAGATGGTTGCTGTTGATGCTACAAGGAGGAATTTGTCTCAAGGTGGAGTTTGTTATATGTTGATCCAAATTCTACAAAGTATAGGCCAACTTCTGACGAGCGGAGCGAGGCCCATCGTCGGAGTCTGAAGTTGGGCCACACCGTGCCCAACAGGGACGCCTGTGGGGGTGCGGGGGGCGATAGCCCCCGCGGTACGGTACGGATCGTCGAAGACCTAGGTTTCCACCGATATATAAACCCCTTGTAAGCCGCCGGTTGGGATGAGTTGCATCTGTGAAATCCCCGGCGTTTGTAAACACTCCTCGATATAGTGAAGTTTCGCTGGCTGGCGCCCGTGGTTTTTTTCTCTCTTTGTTGGAGAGGTTTTTCCACGTTAAATCTGTGTCCCCCTTGCTGTGTTTTTCGTTTTCGTTCTTCGTTATCTTCTTGTCACAATTGTAACAACTAGCTTATGTTACTCTGCACTATGACCAGTCTTAGGAAATATAAGGCCTAAGAGATTTTTTTTCAATGTTAGGGATATAACACATCTCTCATTTATTACCAGCTCTTCTTCAATGCATGTACTCTTTTTTTGTCTCTCTTCTCTAATGCATGTATAACTATTGGTGCATATAGTACTATCAAAGTGGTTCATAGGCCTTATGATCCTTAGGAGTAGTTTTCACAGCAGACTTTTAAATAATACTCCAGCTTATTTATAGTAAATCACAACTTATTAGCTTATCTTGCACATCAAGTGATCTGTGATCTGTAAAAAACTAAAGCGTGTCACAATTTTGTGATTGTCCGGTGCATCTATTGCTTCTTCTCTCATTGATAAAATGGTAAGGGTGTGATGAGAGTGCCCAAAGAAAATGACATTCAAGGGGCTCCAAGATGATCTACAAGAGATAAGATGCATTGGGAATTACATTTGGAATTGCAAAGTAATTGAATGTTTACATTCTTGGACAAACTTGTCAAGAATATAACTGTATAGACTAGCCCTTTTTATAAGTTCAGACTTTTGGTTCAGTTGGCTAGGGCATCGATTTAATATGGTATTAGATCCAAGAGGTCTCAAGCTCAAGACCCTACTCACGCGGTTTTGAAAAAAAAGTGGCATGCACCGAACTCATGCTAAGCCTAGACGTGAGAAGTGTTAAGAATATAAATATATATAGACACTCTTTTCATAAGTTCGGAGTTTTGATTCAGATGGTTGATGCATCAGTTCAATAAGAGTAACATGGCTTTGGGCCTTGGACGCGTGTGTAAGCCGCTCCATCACCGTCTGCGGCTGGCACGCCTGTCTCGATTTCTATAGGAACTCAAACGAATCATAAGGGGCATCTCGTTCTTAATACTCGGTCCTTATAAAATTAGTACGGTTTTCACTTGCCAGAAAAAATGTTACTTCTATGAACCAATTGGCGCAAGTGCCGCCTAGCTTTTGGGAGATCGAGACTATATAATTTACAATGACATGTAAACTGAGCTGGTGATAATTTGCAAAGACACGAAACCCGACCTAAGAAATACGTTCCTATATCAGGTGCACACACTTCTGCAGTAGAGAAATGAGACCTGACCTGGCCGAACAATAATGCTGGAGAGCAAATGAAGAACGGCGCGAAATACTGACCAGCTGGCAGAGTTCATCTTGTGGTGCGGGCAGAGTTCAGCGACATGCCATGTCTACTTGATTAGATAGCTGAAGATAGAAATCTTCCGGCTTCTACATTCCGAGAATATAGACTTCTGCCTATTGTGCTTCTCCAAACTTTGTTCCCTACGCACTACAGGAGAAGCTGAATACGCCGACGGCCGGGTCCCGTCGGCGTAGTCCCTAAATGCCGTCGGCGTAGGCTGGCCCGACCGTTGCCGTCGGCGTACAACCCCGTAGGCGTAGCCCTTCTCCCGTCGGCGTAGAGAAGCCGTCGGCGTAGCGGCGTATATTGCCGTCGGCGTAGACCATATGGGGCCCACCTAGATGACTAACGGTCGTTTGGCTACGCCGACGGCTTTACCGTCGGTCTAGATTTTTTTTTTCCAAATTTTTTTTTCATTTTTTTTCAAATTTTTTTAACATTTTTGAATTGTTTAACTTGTTAATCTCAAGTGGACATTTTTAATTCTAAGTATACTTAGTCTCAAGTCAAATTGCACAATTAGTCAAACTTCTCAACCGGTCACCCATCCTAATACTACTCCAGCCCCAGCACGCTTAACTTTTTCGTTCTTTCCACATGAGCTTCCGACAAAGAAACTAGAACTTGTTGTGAATATTAGCATATCAAACCTATTAACCATTACACTATAATGTTAATATATTTATTTTTTTACATTCCATACAATTATTTGAGTAAACAACAATGAATAAGTAATAATAATTTTGAATTCAAATAAAAATAAAATAAATTTTATTTATTTTGCTTTTTTTTCATTTAAATTTGAATAATTCATATCTATAAATCCGAAAAATCACAATTCGACAAATAATATATCCAAATCGATCAGAAAAATGAGAGGAATACAAATATGGCATCCCTATCATCTATTTAATTATATATCGTAACTTTTAAATATTAGACCAACTGAAACGATGTCAAGATTCATGAAACACCCTGTTTTTCGCACTCGAAAAATAAAAAATGGCTTTTTGGTGCGACGAAAAGGAAAAATTCCTCCTGCAATATTGTTCGCCATCCCATGATATATACGAGTGCACAATATGGGCACATTAGCGCAAACTATATCACGATTCTAGCAATAACATTGGTCATTTGACCTGAAATCCAGAAAACTTCAATTGAGATAGGTCATTTTGTGAAGGTTTTTTCGAGACACAATCAATATACCAAGTTTGGTATTTTTCCATACAACTATGTCATATAATATGACACCACGCGAAAGTTTTGCATTGTTTCGATCGTTTTTGAATTTTTTATGCCCGTTTCAAACTATCGTCAAACTTCCTAAATCGAGGGGCATGATGATTCTTAGCTCGGGGCTGAGCCTCACTAAACTTGCATTATATCTCTGATGAAATAGCATATTGTGAACCTAAAAATTATTTTTGCAAAAAATCATGAGCAATATATCATGTACCTGTAGTTCAAATCTAACTCATTTCCTACCGATTCAGCAGGAATTTGTCTTTTTTACGAGAGGTGAACGGAAAGGTTTGAGATATCCAGGTTGGGAAATTGTCCATTCAATATGCTCTAGTATTTTTAAAAAATGTTGTATTATCATTTTGAAACTTTCATTTGGTGGTTGCTTCACAAAAACACCCTGTTTTTCGCACTCGAAAAAAAAATAGCTTTTTGGTGCGACGAAAAGGAAAACTTCCTCCTGCAACATTGTTCGACATCCCATGATATATACGACTGCACAATATGGGCACATTAGCGCAAACTATATCACGATTCTAGCAATAACATTGGTCATGTGACCTGAAATCTAGAAAACCTCGATTGAGATAGGTCATTTTGTGAAGGTTTTTTTGAGACACAATCAATATACCAAGTTTGGTATTTTTCCATAAAACTATGTCATATAATATGACACCACGCGAAAGTTTTGCATTGTTTCGATCGCTTTTGAATTTTTTATGCCCGTTTCAAACTATCATCAAACTTCCTAAATCGAGGGGCATGATGATTCTTAGCTCGGGGCTGAGCCTCACTAAACTTGCATTATATCTCTGATGAAATAGCATATTGTGAACCTAAAAATGGTTTTTGCAAAAAATCATGAGCAATATATCATGTACCTGTAGTTCAAATCTAACTCATTTCCTGCCGATTCAGCATGAATTTATCTTTTTTACGAGAGGTGAACGGAAAGGTTTGAGATATCCAGGTTGGGAATTTGTCAATTCAATTTGGTCTAGTATTTTTTAAAAATGTTGTATTATCATTTTGAAACTTTCATTTGTTGGTTGTTTCACAAAAACACCCCGTTTTTTGCAGTCGGAAAATAAAAAATGGCTTTTCGGTGCGACGAAAAGGAAAACTTCCTCCTGCAACATTGTTCACCATCCCATGATACACACTAGATTTAGAAGTGCGCCTCGGCGCACGAGCCCGTAGGTTTCACATCTATTTGGCGTTTGTTTATAGACTTTTTAGATTTTGATGTCCAAGTTTTTATTATTAATAAAATTAATCAAGCAACGATGAAGTCAGCCTGCATAGCTTAGAAATAGTCCAGCTCTTTAATGCTGGAGAGACAAACAATAAGGCTGCAATGCAATGCTGGACAGACAAACACGTATGTACTATGATAGATTGGCCAGTATCTTTAGAAAACAAAAACTATAGAAGAATTCCAGCATGAAAAAGAACCAAATTAGATGTGACTACCAGCTATATTAAGCACTCGATTTCCTGAGAATCTTTGCGGCGTCTTCAAGAAAAACTGGGTTGATATAGCACCCGCTTCACATCCCAAATCCACCAGTTACACTCAACTGCGGCACTATCAGTGTGTTTAAGGTTGGCACGAAGATGATAGTCCAAACGGCGCCATGGATCGTATAGTTGAATGACGAATCATTGAGCTACTTATACAACTTTTGCAGCATGCTTCTCAACAGAGACCCAAGATACGATACCTGTATACATCATAGTGATCATTTAGTACAAATAAAAGGGCACTCGGAACAGCCAGGTGGCCAGGAAGTCTATGAAGTTTAGTTTCAACTTAGGTTAATACACATATATTTGAGCAAGAAAATGTTTGAGACGTATGGTTTATAAAAAGATGGAATCAAATAGAATCAGGAACAATCCATACCTTATCCTAAATTCAAAAAAAAAATCCGTACCTTATCCTGATCTATTTCATGCAAATAGGAGCTATGTTGCAGAGGAGTGATCCACGTCTCAAATGGATAAATAGATGCAAAAGGTACATTTGCAGAAAAATTGCGGGTCTCGCTGACCAAAATATCCTGCGATTGAATTTCACAAAGGCTGCACTTTCCCGACCTCTCAAAAACCTCCTTCATACAGTTTAGCCGGAAGGTAACCGATGGAGGGACAAAAGGAGTTCCTATCACCTGGTTGTGTGAATGTGCCATCGAGGCTCCAGCAGATGCCCCGTGGTTATTAAACACCTAAGCAATTTCAAAACAACAAAGATTTCAGCGTAATAAAAGGAATTTTCCAACACACAATACAAGCTGCAGTAGGCGAAGTAACTCAAGTAGCTAATGATATAGACAAATTAAGGCTATTATTAGCAAGTGAAATATGAATTAGCAATAGTTGTATCTAGCTGACTACCTTATTGAAATTGATCAATGCATTATCAAGACCACCTAAAGTACTAAGGAAATAGCTATCAAGATAATATATATCTACATATTGGATAATGCATAAATTCATCACAATTCAGTTCAAATCTTGCTTTTATAGGCACCCACTATTGTTGAGGCTCTAGAGTTAAATAGAACTGGAACTGTAGCCATGTTAACATATATATCTACCTACAAAGGTTATGGCTAATTACATACAAAACAAAGGAGATGTGTAAAGACTCCATTCACTGGTCAAGAATGCTCACTTTTTAGCCAGCATACCCCTTCATTTGACGATAAGGGGCATGTTCATAGGATTTGGTCTCACAAACAATAGGGGCTCCTCTAGGATCAAAATAGTCGGAAAAGGTGGATTAACTGATCTTGGAAAGACCGTAATGAATGAAGAAAAAAAAGGCATTCTCTCTCCATCCGTCCGAGCTGTTACATGATGCTGGTGGTTTATTCATATCATCAATCACAGATGAAGCAAGTTGATGTGAAATTTAAGCAAACAATGAAATAAGCAGGTTGAGTATAGGCAGTGATGATCAAATGAACTTTTGATGCAAGTATTTACCTCTACCGATCCAACCTGAGAAGTCGAGTCTTGTAATAGACCCCTTTGAACGGATAAAATCTACCAGGTCACATGAATATTGAGGGACACTTTCTAGACCAAACTATATCTCAGCGTTTGGTCCGTTAAACCTATTTATAACATAGTGCAGATGTCACGAATACAGAGGAAAGGGTTACATAAGTAGCATGATGTAGGTCATTAACATAAAAGTAACCCATCAGTAAAACCACTTATATACGAGTCGATAATTGGTAGAGAAAACAAATGTATTTATAGGGCTGGTACAATGTGTTTAATTTGATTAAAAGAACATAAAACCTAGGCAACATAACAATAATGTAGAAAATCAATAGGCACAAGCACAAATTTTGAAGAGGAAATGAGCAGCAGAAGAAACTTGACATGTCGGCATGGACAGCGTACCCTTATTCAAATCACATCATTTGACATGTTGAAAAATGACATGTAAATAGACAAAAGATAAACATATGGACTTGGAGAAAGGAAAATACCTGAAGAATGAAACACATGATACGGGAGCTGGCCCTGTAGCCCAAATATACATGAGAATTACTCTATTCTAAAAATAACCTGGAACAATAATACTGGAATATCATGATTTTGTTTCTCAAAATGATTACTTCGCCACACCAAACTAATAGCTTCCATTATCCATAACAAAACGACTGAAAAGGTAGTTCAATATTCCGAATAAGGTGTCATGTAGACAATAAACATCTAGGCTTGAATATATCAAGAACGATGTATTTGAGTTAGAAAGGGATGCAACTTCAGATTTTGTTCCAAAGGATGCACAGGTCAAGGACAGAGATGTGAACTGCTCAATTTTCTTTGTAGGTGTTGCCCGTGTATCCATGGGTATCCTTTTCCTCCTCCCTCACTATCTCTTCATCCAAATTACAAAATATTTTATCAAGGTTTTATTTGTTCTGAAACAAAAGAAATGGCCTAAAATTCATATTGTTACATACACCATGGCCAAGCAATCTACAACACGAGAACGGTAGACTGCACGGAACAAGTAGTATAAATCGGAGAACCTGTAAAGCTAGCCTGAAGTCCATATGAAAAATGACTTCTGATCCAACATGACATTCATATATATCATTTATTCTTTTGAAGGGAACAATATCCAGTCAAATTTGTAATGTTCATTTAGTGAAATTTATATGGTGATTTTAACCAAAGAAACAATTGAACCGTCCTTATAAAAACAGTATGCACATACCAAGAGTGTAGATTCACAAGATATTAAGTATGGCATGATATAGGAAAAGCAATAGAGCACTCACATTGGCCCTTAGGAAAATAACAGGCCAGGCTCGAGTTCACCGAGGCACGCGGCGACATAGTCGAAAGGTACAAATCTTTTGCTTTGTATAGAAGGGCATGCACTATACGTCCATACACGGTGAAATCTTGATAGCAATAGAAGTAGGAAGACAGCAACCTGCAATTGGCCACAAAAAAATAAAAGTAAAAAATAATATCTGGTTTAATGTGAAGAAAGGTTGAAAGATATTTACATATCTGCACAGTACATGCAAGAAAAAAGATGCTAAAACACCGGGTGGATAGTAAATTAAATCAGGTATGAATCATACAAATTGGGAGCACATTTTTTATAGAATATCAAGGCACTGGGCAAGAACAAACTGGAGGCACAATATTGAGTGAGAGATCACTAACAGGAAAGGGCCAGCGGGTCGTATAGTTGGAAGCAAGTATATGGAAATGCAGTACCGATAGAGCATAGTTTGAAGGAAATTAGGTAATGCAACGATAGTTATAAAACACAGTGTGATTGGATAAGCTGAATATATTGAAGGACTGACTTTCATAACAGTCGTTTCTCCATAGTCTTTGATGCTTAACTTGTTTGTACAGAAGAGTAAGCATGGCTAAAAACACTGAGCTATATATATTCAGAGATAGGTGCACGACGACTGATCAGAACATACCTGACGGTCACTAAATAGAAGCCCCAGTTCGTACATTTTTCACTCTTTGTTCCTATTTACCCAGATGGTTGCAGCTAGTAGCTGCAGATATCCGATGAAAGATATGGCAAGTTAAATATAAAAGAAAATAAGAATGCTGGGTATCAGATGCTAATGGCATATGAGATAAGGCCAGATATTTAGAATTTTGGAGATCCATTTATCAAAATCAGTGGCTGCGCAGGAGGTAAACTATGCATTAAAGGAAAAAATCTATTTATATACTCCATCGGTCTAGAAATAAATGACTCATGTGTTGATCCGTCCGGATATATTTTATATACTCCATCCGTCTAGATATTGTCTCTATACAAAATTCATATGGAGAACTGATACTTCCATTTGAATTCACCATCATTCACAATATACAATCATACAACTCATGTGTTCCCTACATCCCAATGAAAATTGAGGCCTGTAAGCACTAACTGTATTACATATGATCGATCAAAGTAGGTGAAAATTAGATCAACTTGTTGATATGTTGTAAACGCTGAGTGGTATCCAGGTTAAAATTTGGATTAAACTACATGGAGTAAATAGACTTACTGTAAAATTTTAGAGGGCAGTTGCAGCTTCAAGGATAAATATTGTCTTATATCACACTCAGGAAAGAGACACCAAAGCACCACATCGCTCAGTTTGCTGAATATAGCAGTGAGCTTCTTGGGATTTCCTAGCTGGATCCAAATCTGCAGCAACAAATACACCGCTGAAATTGGTAAAACATGCCATACGTAAATGTGATGAAATTCCGCGAGCGTGCAAAAACTAAGCTACCATTTGGCAGGAAAAACTAAGATGAAGTTCAGGGGGATTAGATAGACAAAAATATGAGAGAGAGACTGTCTATCTAACCATTGCCCATTGCAGCTTCGAGTGCTTACTACAGCATAATCTAGCCTATTACCTTAGCACGCAATGGAGCAAAAATAAGTAGCTCGCCCTGGCCACGGCAGGAATTCATAGCCTGCAGCATATCCAAAGAGAAATATATTAGCCCATGTGGACAATTCATCCAACACCTGGCAAGCACAAACATTATGAAGTCAAAGAAAGCACATCCAAAGCAAATTAGATCGATCAACCTCACGTATTAGCCCAAGATAACAGTGACAAAACAGATCAAACACTACATGGATAGGGAGGAAGATAAAAATGCGAGGAGAGAGAGGGAGAGAGAAAGAGAGAGAGAGAGAGAGAGAGAGAGAGAGAGAGAGAGAGAGAGAGAGAGAGAGAGAGAGAGGCCAAGAGCACATGATCTGGCCTGGGGAGTGAGGATGGACATGCGGGCGAGGTGGCCCGGCTGTGCATCGACCTCTACACGTTCGTCCTGCTGCTGACAGGCGGCAAGGCCGTTCTGGGGAGGAGTGCTGGGTCATGGAGGTTGAGTGGCGGCGAGGTTGTGCTTTACCTGCAGCTCGTCCTTCACTCCAATCTGGTCAACGACGAGGTCGACGGTGACAACGCCATTGTTGGAGCAGATGCGGGAGGAGAGACTGGGCCTAGGAGGAGGAGGAGGGCGGGAGGAGGAGAGACTGGGTCTAGGAGGAGGATGAGGGCGGGTGGCGGCTAGGAAGGCGCCGCCAGACGCAGGAGAAGATGTGCAGGGATTGGGGAAGATGAGCGCGGTGGGACTGGGGGCCGGCGGCTAGGGTTCAACTTGCCTTTGGGCTGCCTCTTTATATGACCGAGTACCACGCGAGGCGGGTGTGGCTGGACAAATCTGGATGGTTGTTTTCGAATCGAACGGCCCATCAATTCGGATTTTTGAGGAGAGTCGTACTACCCCCTCCACTTATAGGTTAGATGTGTGCACAATATGGACACATTATGGCAAACTATACCGCGATTCTCGCTATAACATTGGTCATTTGACCTGAAATCCAGAAAACCTTGATTGAGATAGGTCATTTTGTGAAGGTTTTTTGAGACTCAATGAATATACCAAGTCTGATATTTTTCTATGCAACTATGTCATATAATATGACACCACGCGAAGGTTTTGCATTGTTTCGATCTTTTTGAATTTTTATGCCCATTTCAAACTATCGTCAAACTTTCTAAATCGAGGGGCATGAAGATTCTTAGATCGGGACTGAGCCTCACTAAACTTGCATTAGATCTACGATGAAATAGCATATTGTGAACCTAAAAATGATTTTTGCAAAAAATCATGAGCAATATATCATGTACATGTAGTTCAAATCTAACTCATTTTCTAACGATTCGGTAGAAATTTGTCTTTTTTACGAGAGGTGAACGGAAAGGTTTGAGATATCCAGGTTGGGAAATTGTCCATTCAATATGGTCTAGTATTTTTAAAAAATGTGGTATTATCATTTTGAAACTTTTATTTGGTGGTTGCTTCACAAAAACACCCCGTTTTTTGCACTCGGAAAATGAAAAATGGCTTTTCGGTGCGACGAAAAGGAAAACTTCCTACTGCAACATTGTTCACCATCCCATAATACACATGTGTGCACAATATGGACACATTATGGCAAACTATACCGCGATTCTCGCAATAACATTGGTCATTTAACCTGAAATCCAGAAAACCTCAGATTGAGATAGGTCATTTTGTGAAGGTTTTTTTGAGACTCAATGAATATACCAAGTCTGGTATTTTTTCCATGCAAATATGTCATATAATATGACACCACGCGAAGGTTTTTCATTGTTTCGATCGTTTTTAATTTTTTATGCCCATTTCAAATTATCGTCAAACTTTCTAAATCGAGGGGCATGAAGATTCTTAGATCGGGGCTGAGCCTCAATAAACTTGCATTAGATCTCTGATGAAATAGCATATTGCGAATCTAAAAATGATTTTCGCAAAAAATCATGAGCAATATATTATGTACCTGTAGTTCAAATCTAACTCATTTCCTACCGATTCGGCAGGAATTTGTCTTTTTATGAGAGGTGAACAAAAAGGTTTGAGATATCCAGGTTCGGAAATTGTCCATTCAATATGGTCTAGTATTTTTAAAAAATGTGGTATTATCATTTTGAAACTTTCATTTGGTGATTGCTTCACAAAAACGCCCCGTTTTTTGCACTCGGAAAATGAAAAATGGCTTTTCGGTGCGAAGAAAAGGAAAACTTCCTCCTGCAACATTGTTCAACATTCCATGATACACATGTGTGCATAATATGGACACATCATCGCAAACTATACCGCGATTCTCGCAATAACATTGGTCATTTAACCTGAAATCCAGAAAACCTCGATTGAGATAGGTCATTTTGTGAAGGTTTTTTTGAGACTCAATGAATATATCAAGTCTGATATTTTTCCATGCAACTATGTCATATAATATGACACCACGCGAAAGTTTTGCATTGTTTCGATCGTTTTTGAATTTTTTATGCCCATTTCAAACTATCGTCAAACTTTCTAAATCGAGGGGCATGAAGATTCTTAGATCGGGGCTGAGCCTCAATAAACTTGCCTTAGATCTCTGATAAAATAGCATATTGTGAACCTAAAAATAATTTTTGCAAAAAATCATGAGCAACATATCATGTACCTGTAGTTTAAATCTAACTCATTTCCTACCGATTTGGCAGAAATTTATCTTTTTTACAAGAGGTGAACGGAAAGGTTTAAGATTCCTAGGTTGGGAAATTTTCCATTCAATATGGTCTAGTATTTTTGAAAAATGTGGTATTTTCATTTTGAAACTTTCTTTTGGTGGTTGCTTCACAAAACACCCCGTTTTTTGCACTCGGAAAATGAAAAATATGTTATATGAAAGTAATTGTATTTTTATGAATAAAAATATATAATATTTGAGTTTATATAGATAGATCTTATTTTTCTGCAAATTTTGATATATTATATGTATTTTTATGAATTTAAATGATTTAGTTATGTTTTTTAAGATTAATGTGGAAAAAAAAAAGCTACGCCGACGGCTTTGCCATCGGCATAGGTCTGAAACCTAGCCGTCGGCGTAGACTTGACGCCGTTGCTCTGCCGTTAGCCCAATGGGCTACGCCGACGATCCTGTTTACGCCGACGGCGGCCGTCGGCCTATTTATTCTACGCCGACGGCAAAACTGGGCCGACGGCCCGTCAAGCTACGCCGACGACGGCCCCGACATTTTTCCGTTGGCGTATAAAAAGGGCGTCGGTCTATTTGGTTATTCACGTAGTGACGCATCCCATTTTCAATGAATTTCTATCTTAAGCCGCTCCAATGCCACTTGGTTTTTTTATTCTTACCCTTTGCGTTGTCCTTCCACCGCCGATGGTATTTATAGGAAAAAACGTGAAGATGAGTGCCAACTTACCACATTTAATGTGCACTTGATAAAGGGTGGCATATATCCTACCATCCACATTTCATAACTTCAAAGAAATTAACCATGTGCAATATCTACATACACAGGACAGCTTGCCCATAGACGATGAAGAATTTTTCATAGTAGACTATGATATACTCCCTCCATTTTAAAATATAAGATGTTTTAGCTTTGTGAAGCTAATGAATCTAGACCCCTTTTAGTGTATAGGTTTACTCCCAACCTCTCCAAACCTATATACTAAAAGGAGTATATATTAGCTTCATAAATCTAAAACATCTTATATTTTAAAACGGAGAAAGTACTTTTTTCCGAGAAGAGGAGCACAGCCCCGGCCTCTGCATCCTAGGATGTACACAACCTTTATTAAGGTCTAAAAAGTATCATCATGACATTACAGTTCAAGAATCAGATAAGGTTGATACATGCACCGATCATATGAAAACAGGTAAAAATCAATTCCAATTGCTAGACATTTGTCAATCTATCAGAATGACGCCACGAAGCCTGACCGAAGAATTCCGAAGTAACCGCCACAAGACGGTTGCACCTAGAAACCATAGGTGAATGTTGATGCTCTGGGAGAAGGAAAGCCCAGAGCTAAATCCAATACGGCGTCATATGAATAAACTTCAAAAAGGAAGGAACTTCAGCTTTGTTAAAAATAGAGGAAGTACTTACCACTAACATAGTATCTTGCACATCAGGTGACAAATCCACTCCTTGTACGGCTGCACTTATGTTTGTAGAATCTGCACAATAAAAGAAATCGGCTTATTTGGTGAACCAAATTTAATTAAGGAATACAAACACAAAAGATAAACGATGATGAACTGGAGTTTGGAACTTCCTCACGCACGGAGAAGAGAGCATAAACGGTTGGTATAAGATCTCGGGGAGAAAGATAGGGGCAGATAGCTGCAGAAATGGGTTCAGACTACAGACAGTGTTGTCTTATTCGTCTTTTCCTCGCTCAACATCATATCTACCGTTATTTTCCCTTCTGTTTGATTGATCACACTAATCTAGTTTCTTTTCTTCTTGTTACCCCATCGGCCTATCAATTTTTTTAGTTCGGCCGGGGTATGGCCTGGCGATGAATTATTGGAGGTGACGAGACGCCACTAGTCAGACCATTGCGTGTGTGTCACACAGACATTGCAGCATTCCTCCCTTTTTTCCTCTTAATTTGACGATGACTACTCCATTAGGCACCCGCAATTTTCTGGTGATTTCTTTTTTTGCGAAAATTTCACCAAACTATTAATAATCACATCGATAGTACAAAGAGACATAAAAGTAATAAAATTATAAATAGATGCATGGACCACCTAGCGTTTCATTGATCATGGGCTCTAGGTCATGGCTACGATCCAACTTGCTTGCGTCCGGAATGCCGTGTGAGCATTTTTTAACTAACCAAGTATCAATAGAAAAATAGAGGACTATCGATTCCTAGCTACCTCTTCTTTCCATATCTTCCTCTATAGAGATGTAACCGGATAGGGATTGGATTGGATTGCATTTTACCTTTACGTATCTTGTACCATGTTTTATGATTCAAATGTGGATATAATAGACCGCGGATTTGGAACGGACTCGGGGCAGAAATAAAATTAATCGGATAGGTACACACATAATTAGATTGACAAACTTTACAACCAAAAATAATTGATAAAAGAAATTCAATGAAACACTCATAGATTAAAGTTCTATAACACAGTAGGATGAATAAATATAACATGATCACATGGACAAAAGAGTTCCATATGAATGCAATAACACAAACACAATGGCTAAGATAAGATCGACGCATGATTCAATAGCCTAGTATCTTAACAAGTTTGGACTCCATATTTGGTATTCCCTCTGTCCCAAAATAACTGACACAACTTGTCCGGATAGTCATGTTTTTGTATATAGATACATCCGAATCTCCATAAAATTGTGGTCACTTGTTTGGAACGGAGGAGGTACTATGACTATGTAAGTGAGCGGATGTTTAATGGGTAAACTTGGCACTCACTAACTACTAGCTAGTTGTACTTATTACTTTCGATGTTACAATTGAAAATCAGATTGTTGTGTTTAAACCCATCGATAACCTACCACTTTTACTTCGTTCTACCCATCTCCTCTCAAACTAATGAAACTGAAAAATACAAGGAAGGGTGGCCTTGAACGATACCCCTTCAGTTCGAAGGGCGTGAAGGGGCATCGGCTATCCTTGGTCGCTCTTGTGTTTTATGTTTCTTGAGTTTGGAAGGAGGGGGCACCAAATCACACCTCTAATCCTACATATTATTTGGATAAGGATATATGACGGCTATTTGGCATACAATATCCTATACCATTTCCGAGTGTCAATTTCGGAATCAGATATCCTTATTCTTCGGATTCCTTCAAATCGGATATGGATTCTCTAAAACTGATATGGAAATGATTTCGGTGTGAAAATTATGATATCTCTTTAGATCTATCATCGCGAAATAAAAAGAGAGCAAGATCAAGATGGCGGTACTACATAATTTAACCTTGGCAACAAAGCTTTCCAAGTCGAGCTACTCAAGATCAATATATTATTTTCATTGTTCTCGAGCGTCCACTCCTATCTGCCATGGGCTTTGAGGTTCCTTGATCTCTTCTTACTGACGATTCTGCACGGAAATCAAACTCATCTCTGTTGTTGTTGTTGTCTTGGTGATTTGCTCTACCTTTTTTTGATCAAACGGAACCAACTCATCTATCTAGTTGTCCATCAGTTGGTTCGGACTGATGGCCGTGGCAAATCGCATGTTGGCAAGGATCAATAAGGAGGAGATGTAGGGTCTGGACATTCAGAGACTTTGTGCAGGTTACTTGTAAGAATTTTGGTGAAGAAATACACAAAATATTGTTGCTCCATGGGGATAGTATATCCACACAACCACACACTCCTGGATTCTGTTGAGGTTGCTATGAATACTTTAGGTAACATTCTTTTAGAGTGAATTTTCTATCATGGAGGAAGGGGGATTTGGAAGAGGAATACCCTCTCGTGCTCTAGAGTAACTCGAGGCCGTATGGTTCCACTAGAACTCTAATTCCCAATGCATCCTATTCCTAATACAGTAGAATATGGCTGGACTATGCCAAAGCCACTTGATTTTTTTTGTCACATTAAGCTGACAACCTTTTCTCACCATGACAACCTTTTCTCACCAGCTTCACGGTATTTATAGACTTTATATATCCACTATTCAACCCCTTAAGAACAACGAGCACCTAATCATCTAACACTAGTGGAAAAAGGGATATCCGTTCGCGACCCCTCAGAGCATTTGTCCCGGTTCCGCCACCAACCGGGACTAATGCTGGCACGCGTCCCGGTTGGAGCGGGCACGGGGCCAGGGGGCATGCGTCCCGGTTGGTAAGGGGGCATGCGTCCCGGTTGGAGCCACCAACCGGGACTAAAGGTTTGGCCACAGCCACGTGGCGTGGCACGCACCTTTAGTCCCGGTTGCTGGCTCCAACCGGGACTAAAGACCCCTGCCCTCTATAAATGCAACGCCCCAGCCCCCTCTGCCTCCATTCTGTTTTTTCGAATGGTGTAAGGTGTGAGGGGGTGTGCTAGTTTTTTCTCATGCATGCATTGCAGGTGTTTGTTGAAATGTTTGAGTGAAAAATCCCGTTGAATTTCTCATAGAACAAAAATATAGAAGGTGTCCGAGACGCACTTGAGCTTTCTCCTCTTTATTTCCCTCGATCGAGGTTAGCAATCTTATCTTTTCTAGGTCATTGATACAATTCATGTGTCGGTGTGAATTGGTTATTTCACTATTTATGATGTTCTGTTTTTTGATAAACTTATTTATATGATGCAGATGAACGGTCGGGAATGGATGTACGGTGACCGGCGGGTAGCCGGGTATATCAAAGGCGTGGATAAATTTATCGATGTGGCTACGGCAAACAAAGAGAATGGATTTATACGTTTTCCATGTGTTCAATGTCGGAACGACAAGGAGAACCCTTCCTCGAAAATCATTCGCGGCCACCTGATTATGAAAGGTTTCATGCCCAACTATAATTGCTGGACCAAGCACGGGGAAAGAGGGGTTATGATGGAAGATGGTGAAGAAGAAGATGATGATAACAACTATCATCATATGTTTCCTGAATACAGTGATACTGCAATGGAAGACAATGGAGAGGAAAAAGGTGAAGAACGGGCATCAGATGAGCCGGCTGATGAACTTGGTAGGGTCATTTCTGATGCAAAGCGAGACTATGAAACAGAAAATGAGAAGTTGAAGTTAGAGGGCATGTTAGAAGATCACAAGAAATTGTTGTACCCAAATTGTAAAGATGGCAGCACAAAGCTCGGTACCACACTGGAATTGTTGCGATGGAAGGCAGAGTGTGGTCTAACTGACTCCTCATTTGAAAAGATGCTGAAAATAATGAAGCTGAAGTTTCCAAAACATAACAAACTTCCCGAGAGTACCTACGAAGCAAAGAAGACTCTCTGTCCTCTGGGACTAGATGTGCAAAAGATACATGCATGCATTAATGACTGCATCCTCTACCGCGGTAAGGAGTATGAGAATTTATATAAATGCCCGGTATGCAACGCGTTGAGGTATAAGATCAGACGAGATGACCCTGGTGATGTTGAGGGAGAGCCCCTCCGGAAGAGGGTTCCTGCTAAGGTTATGTGGTATGCTCCTATAATACCAAGGTTGAAACGCATGTTCAGAAACAAAGAGCATGCCAGGTTTTTGCGATGGCACAAAGAAGACCGTAAGAAAGACAGGAAGTTGAGACACCCTGCTGATGGGTCACAGTGGAGAAAAATCGAGAGAGACTTCCCAGACTTTGCAGGTGACGCAAGGAACTTATGGTTTGGTCTAAGTACGGATGGCATGAATCCTTTTGGGGAGCAGAGCTGCAGTCATAGCACCTGGCCCGTGACTCTATGTATCTACAACCTGCCTCCTTGGTTGTGCATGAAGCGTAAGTTCATTATGATGCCAGTGCTCATCCAAGGCCCGAAGCAACCGGGCAACGACATTGATGTGTACCTTAGGCCATTAGTTGAAGAACTCTTACAGTTGTGGGGCAAACCAGGTGTACGTGCGTGGGATGAGAACAAACAGGAGCCATTTAATCTACGAGGGTTGTTATTCGTAACCATCAATGATTGGCCTGCTCTTAGTAACCTTTCAGGACAGACAAACAAAGGATATAAGGCATGCACCCATTGTTTAGATAAGACCGAAGGTATATATTTGCATAAATGCAAGAAGGTTGTGTACTTGGCGAATCGATGATTTCTTCCGACCAATAATCCCGTAAGAAAGAAAGGCAAGCATTTCAAAGGTGAGGCAGATCACCGGAAGAAGCCTGAACTCCCTGCTGGTGATGATGTATTTGGTATGGTCAAGGACATAGAAGTAATCTTTGGAAAGGGTCCCGGCGGTCAATCAGTTCCGAACGACGTCGCTACAGGACACGCACCCATGTGGAAGAAGAAATCTATATTTTGGGAGCTGCCATATTGGAAAGTCCTGCGTGTCCGCTCTTCAATCGACGTGATGCACGTGACGAAGAATCTCTGCGTGAACCTGCTAGGATTCCTAGGCGTGTATGGGAAGACAAAAGATACACCTGAAGCACGGGAGGACCAACAAATTATGAAAGACCCAAAGAACATGCATACAGATAACAAGACGGATAAAGGGCGTCACTTAAGTCGTGCCAGCTATGCTCTTTCCAAAGCAGAGAAGGAAATCTTTTTTGAAGTCCTTTACAGTATCAAGGTGCCATCGGGCTTCTCATCTAATATAAAGGGGATAATAAATATGGCAGAGAAAAAGTTCCAAAACCTGAAGTCTCATGACTGTCACGTGATTATGACGCAGTTGCTTCCGATTGCATTGAGGGGGCTTCTACCGGAAAATGTTCGAGTACCCATTGTGAAGCTGTGTGCATTCCTCAATGCAATATCTCAGAAGGTAATCAATCCAGATATTCTGGCAAGGTTACAGAAGGATGTGGTACAATGTCTTGTTAGTTTTGAATTGGTGTTCCCACCATCCTTCTTCAATATTATGACGCATCTCCTGGTTCATGTAGTGGAAGAGATTGCCATTCTCGGTCCGGTATTTCTGCACAATATGTTCCCCTTTGAGAGGTTCATGGGAGTCTTAAAGAAATATGTTCATAACCGTGCTAGACCAGAAGGAAGCATCTCCAAGGGATATGGAACAGAGGAGGTCATTGAGTTTTGTGTTGACTTTATTCCTGAAGTTAAGCCGATTGGTGTTTCTGACTCGCGGCATGAGGGAAGACTAAGTGGAAAAGGTACGCTGGGAAAGAAAGCAATGATATGCAGGGACGGGGATTCTTTCACTAAAGCACACTACACAGTTCTACATAATTCCACCTTGGCAGCTCCGTATATCGAGGAACACAAGAATATTGTACGCTCCAAAAACCCGGGGAAGCCTGAATCATGGATTACAGATGAACAAATAAAGTCTTTCGGTGGTTGGATGCGGACACATCTCTTGAATGACACCACTGTTGGAGATCAGCTATACTTGTTGGCCGCGTCACCATCTTCTACTGTATTGAATTTCCAAGGGTACGAAATAAATGGGAATACATTCTACACGATCGCCCAAGATAAAAAGAGCACCAACCAAAATAGTGGTGTCCGCTTTGATGCAATAGACGAGAATGGACAAAAGGACACATATTATGGTTACATAGAGGAGATATGGGAACTAGACTATGGAGTCTCTTTTAAGGTCCCTTTGTTTCGCTGCAAATGGGTCAACCTGAATGGGGAAGGGGTAAAGATAGACCAGTTGTACGGAATGACAACAGTGGATCTCAACAATCTTGGTTATAGAGATGAACCATTCGTCCTAGCCAATGATGTGTCTCAGGTTTTCTATGTGAAGGACATGTCCTCCAGACCGAAAAAAAGAAAAAATATGCAAACGAATACATCATATGATGAGCCAAAGCGTCACATAGTTCTTTCAGGGAAAAGAAACATCGTGGGAATCGAGGACAAGATAGACATGTCAGAAGATTATAATAAGTTTGTTGAAATTCCGCCCTTCACAGTGAAAACTGACCCAAGCATTCCGTTAAGTAAAGAAGATGCTCCATGGTTATGTCTGAAGTGGTCATAAGGAATGACATATGCCAAGAAGTTCATGCTCATATTATGTAACTCTAGTTCATGCCTTTCGCGGTTTGTGGCTTGACCGAAGGATATCTTTCGCGGTTTGTGGCCTTTAGTCCCGGTTTTGTAGTCTCAGTTTTTAATATTAATAAATGTCTTGAGTGTTAGTCCCGTTTTGTGGCTAGACCGGGAGTGCCTCTATGACCAGTTTCTTGGAGATGCCGGAGGACTGGGCTCCGTCGGCATCTCCCTGAAACTGGTCGTAGTGGTGTCCCTGCTCTCGAAAACCATCTTGCATCTTGTAACTTCACTAACTAGATCAATACGCCTCGGAGCTAACTAATTTCACATATTAGAGAGTGCCTCTATGACCAGTTTCTCGGAGATGCCGGAGGACTGGGCTCCGTCGGCATCTCCCTGAAACTGGCCGCAGTGGTCTCCCTGCTCTCGAAAACCATCTTGCAGCTTGTAACTTCACTAACTAGATCAATACGCCTCGGAGCTAACTAATTTCACATATTAGGGAGTGCCTCTATGACCAGTTTCTCGGAGATGCCGGAGGACTGGGCTCCGTTGGCATCTCCCTGAAACTGGCCGTAGTGGTGTCCCTGCTCTCTAAAACCATCTTGGAGATGCCTCAAACTGGCTGGAGGACTGGACTCACAAGGATGCATATTTATAGTACAAGCAGCTCGGCATAATGTCGACACTCACGACATAATGTCGACACTCACCCCTATTATTAGTGCTGACTCATCTTTAGTCCCGGTTGGTGTCTCCAACCGGGACTAAAGGTTCATCTTTAGTCCCGGTTGGTGACACCATCCGGGACAAGGTACAAGACGCACGACATAATGTCGACACTCACCCCTATTATTAGTGTTGCCTGGCCCACTCTGCCGCAACCCCTATTATGCCTTACCAATATGAACCCTCTCTTTATATAGGCATTTCCCTCTATTTATTAGGTAACACTTAAGACATTTATTAATATTAAAAACCGGGACAAACCGGGACTAGCTAACACTCAGGCCTAAAGCCGTCCCCTTTAGTCATAATCATCCCTAGTCCTATAGTACGCAGCTTCAGGGTCTTCATCGTCGTTGTCATCATCATCGTCATCGTCACCTGCCACTCCGGGGATCCTCAGCCCATCCATGGCATATACCAGGGGCCATTCCAGCCTCGGATTCACGGCGGGTGGGAGAGGGGTCTCCTGGAAGACGATGCCGCTACCGCCGGGACAGTGTGGGGCCTGTGGCGGGTGGACTCGTGGGCACCGTAGGCGAGGATGGTCTCCCCCGGCGATGTAGCGCATCACCAAAATACTATACCACCTTACATGGACTATCTCCCAACCGGTACATCTCAAACCTTTTCGTCCATCCCGAGTAAAAAGGACAAATATCTGCCGAATCGCAGGAAGTGGGTCCGGTTTGTACTACAGGTACATGATCTATCGCCCGTGATTTTTTGAAAAAATCATTTTTAGACTCGCAATATGTGGTTTCTTCAGAGATCCAATGCAAGTTCTAACGATGCTCGTCCCCTATCTTCATGCACACCGGTTCGACCATAGTTAGAAATTCAGATAATTCAAAACGGGCATAATAAATTCAAAAAAAATCCGAACAATGAAAATCCTTCGCGTGGTGTCATATTATGTTACATAGTTGAAAGGAAAAATACAGACTTGGTATATTGATCATGTTTCGAAAAAACCTTCACAAAATGACCTATCATGTTCGAGGTTTCATGGCTTTTGGTCCAAATGACCGATGTTATGTGCTGAATCATGGCATAGTTTGTGATGTTGTGCCCATATTATGCATGTGTGTGGACATTGGTATGGAGAACAATGTTGCAGGAGGAAGTTTTCCTTTTTGTCGCACGGAAAAGCCCTTTTCCATTTTCCGAGCGCAAAAAACGGGTCGTTTTGTGAAGTAACCACCAAAATGCCGTTTCAGAATGCTACCGTCCTATTTTCCTAAAATACTAGACCACCTTACATGGACTATCTCCCAACCGGTACATCTCAAACCTTTTCGTCCATCCCGGGTAAAAAGGACAAATGTCTGCCGAATCGGCAAGAAGTGGGTCCGGTTTGTACTACAGGTACATGATCTATCGCCCGTGATTTTTTGAAAAAATCATTTTTAGACTCGCAATATGTGGTTTCTTCAGGGATCCAATGCAAGTTCTAACGATGCTCGTCCCCTATCTTCATGCACACCGGTTCGACCATAGTTAGAAATTCAGATAATTCAAAACGGGCATAATAAATTCAAAAAAAATCCGAACAATGAAAATCCTTCGCGTGGTGTCATATTATGTTACATAGTTGAAAGGAAAAATACCAGACTTGGTATATTGATCATGTTTCGAAAAAACCTTCACAAAATGACCTATCATGTTCGAGGTTTCATGGCTTTCGGTCCAAATGACCGATGTTATGTGCTGAATCATGGCATAGTTTGTGATGTTGTGCCCATATTATGCATGTGTGTGGACATTGTTATGGAGAACAATGTTGCAGGAGGAAGTTTTCCTTTTTGTCGCACGGAAAAGCCCTTTTCCATTTTCCGAGCGCAAAAAACGGGTCGTTTTGTGAAGTAACCACCAAAATGCCGTTTCAGAATGCTACCGTCCTATTTTCCTAAAATACTAGACCACCTTACATGGACTATCTCCCAACCGGTACATCTCAATCCTTTTCGTCCATCCCGGGTAAAAAGGACAAATGTCTGCCGAATCGGTAGGAAGTGGGTCCGGTTTGTACTACAGGTACATGATCTATCGCCTGTGATTTTTTGAAAAAATCATTTTTAGACTCGCAATATGTGGTTTCTTCAGAGATCCAATGCAAGTTCTAACGATGCTCGTCCCCAATCTTCATGCACACCGGTTCGACCATAGTTAGAAATTCAGATAATTCAAAACGGGCATAATAAATTCAAAAAAAATCCGAACAATGAAAATCCTTCGCGTGGTGTCATATTATGTTACATAGTTGAAAGGAAAAATACCAGACTTGGTATATTGATCATGTTTCGAAAAAACCTTCACAAAATGACCTATCATGTTCGAGGTTTCATGGCTTTCGGTCCAAATGACCGATGTTATGTGCTGAATCACGGCATAGTTTGTGATGTTGTGCCCATATTATGCATGCTTGTGGACATTGGTATGGAGAAAATGTTGCAGGAGGAAGTTTTCCTTTTTGTCGCACGGAAAAGCCCTTTTCCATTTTCCGAGCGCAAAAAACGGGTCGTTTTGTGAAGTAACCACCAAAATGCCGTTTCAGAATGCTACCGTCCTATTTTCCTAAAATACTAGACCACCTTAGATGGACTATCTCCCAACCGGTACATCTCAAACCTTTTCGTCCATCCCGGCTAAAAATGACAAATGTCTGCCGAATCGGTAGGAAGTGGGTCCGGTTTGTACTACAGGTACATGATCTATCGCCCGTGATTTTTTGAAAAAATCATTTTTAGACTCGCAATAGGTGGTTTCTTCAGAGATCCAATGCAAGTTCTAACGATGCTCGTCCCCTATCTTCATGCACACCGGTTCGACCATAGTTAGAAATTCAGATAATTCAAAACGGGCATAATAAATTCAAAAAAAATCCGAACAATGAAAATCCTTCGCGTGGTGTCATATTATGTTACATAGTTGAAAGGAAAAATACCAGACTTGGTATATTGATCATGTTTCGAAAAAACCTTCACAAAATGACCTATCATGTTCGAGGTTTCATGGCTTTCGGTCCAAATGACCGATGTTATGTGCTGAATCATGGCATAGTTTGTGATGTTGTGCCCATATTATGCATGTGTGTGGACATTGGTATGGAGAACAATGTTGCAGGAGGAAGTTTTCCTTTTTGTCGCACGGAAAAGCCCTTTTCCATTTTCCGAGCGCAAAAAACGGGTCGTTTTGTGAAGTAACCACCAAAATGCCGTTTCAGAATGCTACCATCCTATTTTCCTAAAATACTAGACCACCTTACATGGACTATCTCCCAACCGGTACATCTCAAACCTTTTCGTCCATCCCGGGTAAAAAGGACAAATGTCTGCCGAATCGGCAGGAAGTGGGTCCGGTTTGTACTACAGGTACATGATCTATCGCCCGTGATTTTTTGAAAAAATCATTTTTAGACTCGCAATATGTGGTTTCTTCAGAGATCCAATGCAAGTTCTAACGATGCTCGTCCCCTATCTTCATGCACACCGGTTCGACCATAGTTAGAAATTCAGATAATTCAAAACGGGCATAATAAATTCAAAAAAATCCGAACAATGAAAATCCTTCGCGTGGTGTCATATTATGTTACATAGTTGAAAGGAAAAATACTAGACTTGGTATATTGATCATGTTTCGAAAAAACCTTCACAAAATGACCTATCATGTTCGAGGTTTCATGGCTTTCGGTCCAAATGACCGATGTTATGTGCTGAATCACGGCATAGTTTGTGATGTTGTGCCCATATTATGCATGTGTGTGGACATTGGTATGGAGAACAATGTTGCAGGAGGAAGTTTTCCTTTTTGTCGCACGGAAAAGCCCTTTTCCATTTTCCGAGCGCAAAAAACGGGTCGTTTTGTGAAGTAACCACCAAAATGCCGTTTCAGAATGCTACCGTCCTATTTTCCTAAAATACTAGACCACCTTACATGGACTATCTCCCAACCGGTACATCTCAAACCTTTTCGTCCATCCCGGGTAAAAAGGACAAATGTCTGCCGAATCGGCAGGAAGTGGGTCCGGTTTGTACTACAGGTACATGATCTATCGCCCGTGATTTTTTGAAAAAATCATTTTTAGACTCGCAATAGGTGGTTTCTTCAGAGATCCAATGCAAGTTCTAACGATGCTCGTCCCCTATCTTCATGCACACCGGTTCGACCATAGTTAGAAATTCAGATAATTCAAAACGGGCATAATAAATTCAAAAAAAATCCGAACAATGAAAATCCTTCGCGTGGTGTCATATTATGTTACATAGTGGAAAGGAAAAATACCAGACTTGGTATATTGATCATGTTTCGAAAAAACCTTCACAAAATGACCTATCATGTTCGAGGTTTCATGGCTTTCGGTCCAAATGACCGATGTTATGTGCTAAATCACGGCATAGTTTGTGATGTTGTGCCCATATTATGCATGTGTGTGGACATTGGTATGGAGAACAATGTTGCAGGAGGAAGTTTTCCTTTTTGTCGCCCGGAAAAGCCCTTTTCCATTTTCCGAGCGCAAAAAACGGGTCGTTTTGTGAAGTAACCACCAAAATGCCGTTTCAGAATGCTACCGTCCTATTTTCCTAAAATACTAGACCACCTTACATGGACTATCTACCAACCGGTACATCTCAAACCTTTTCGTCCATCCCGGGTAAAAAGGACAAATGTCTGCCGAATCGGTAGGAAGTGGGTCCGGTTTGTATTACAGGTACATGATCTATCGCCCGTGATTTTTTGAAAAAATCATTTTTAGACTCGCAATATGTGGTTTCTTCAGAGATCCAATGCAAGTTCTAACGATGCTCGTCCCCTATCTTCATGCACACCGGTTCGACCATAGTTAGAAATTCAGATAATTCAAAACGGGCATAATAAATTCAAAAAAAATCCGAACAATGAAAATCCTTCGCGTGGTGTCATATTATGTTACATAGTTGAAAGGAAAAATACCAGACTTGGTATATTGATCATGTTTCGAAAAAACCTTCACAAAATGACCTATCATGTTCGAGGTTTCATGGCTTTCGGTCCAAATGACCGATGTTATGTGCTGAATCACGGCATAGTTTGTGATGTTGTGCCCATATTATGCATGCTTGTGGACATTGGTATGGAGAAAATGTTGCAGGAGGAAGTTTTCCTTTTTGTCGCACGGAAAAGCCCTTTTCCATTTTCCGAGCGCAAAAAACGGGTTGTTTTGTGAAGTAACCACCAAAATGCCGTTTCAGAATGCTACCGTCCTATTTTCCTAAAATACTAGACCACCTTAGATGGACTATCTCCCAACCGGTACATCTCAAACCTTTTCGTCCATCCCGGGTAAAAATGACAAATGTCTGCCGAATCGGTAGGAAGTGGGTCCGGTTTGTACTACAGGTACATGATCTATCGCCCGTGATTTTTTGAAAAAATCATTTTTAGACTCGCAATAGGTGGTTTCTTCAGAGATCCAATGCAAGTTCTAACGATGCTCGTCCCCTATCTTCATGCACACCGGTTCGACCATAGTTAGAAATTCAGATAATTCAAAACGGGCATAATAAATTCAAAAAAAATCCGAACAATGAAAATCCTTCGCGTGGTGTCATATTATGTTACATAGTTGAAAGGAAAAATACCAGACTTGGTATATTGATCATGTTTCGAAAAAACCTTCACAAAATGACCTATCATGTTCGAGGTTTCATGGCTTTCGGTCCAAATGACCGATGTTATGTGCTGAATCATGGCATAGTTTGTGATGTTGTGCCCATATTATGCATGTGTGTGGACATTGGTATGGAGAACAATGTTGCAGGAGGAAGTTTTCCTTTTTGTCGCACGGAAAAGCCCTTTTCCATTTTCCGAGCGCAAAAAACGGGTCGTTTTGTGAAGTAACCACCAAAATGCCGTTTCAGAATGCTACCATCCTATTTTCCTAAAATACTAGACCACCTTACATGGACTATCTCCCAACCGGTACATCTCAAACCTTTTCGTCCATCCCGGGTAAAAAGGACAAATGTCTGCCGAATCGGCAGGAAGTGGGTCCGGTTTGTACTACAGGTACATGATCTATCGCCCGTGATTTTTTGAAAAAATCATTTTTAGACTCGCAATATGTGGTTTCTTCAGAGATCCAATGCAAGTTCTAACGATGCTCGTCCCCTATCTTCATGCACACCGGTTCGACCATAGTTAGAAATTCAGATAATTCAAAACGGGCATAATAAATTCAAAAAAATCCGAACAATGAAAATCCTTCGCGTGGTGTCATATTATGTTACATAGTTGAAAGGAAAAATACCAGACTTGGTATATTGATCATGTTTCGAAAAAACCTTCACAAAATGACCTATCATGTTCGAGGTTTCATGGCTTTCGGTCCAAATGACCGATGTTATGTGCTGAATCACGGCATAGTTTGTGATGTTGTGCCCATATTATGCATGTGTGTGGACATTGGTATGGAGAACAATGTTGCAGGAGGAAGTTTTCCTTTTTGTCGCCCGGAAAAGCCCTTTTCCATTTTCCGAGCGCAAAAAACGGGTCGTTTTGTGAAGTAACCACCAAAATGCCGTTTCAGAATGCTACCGTCCTATTTTCCTAAAATACTAGACCACCTTACATGGACTATCTACCAACCGGTACATCTCAAACCTTTTCGTCCATCCCGGGTAAAAAGGACAAATGTCTGCCGAATCGGTAGGAAGTGGGTCCGGTTTGTATTACAGGTACATGATCTATCGCCCGTGATTTTTTGAAAAAATCATTTTTAGACTCGCAATATGTGGTTTCTTCAGAGATCCAATGCAAGTTCTAACGATGCTCGTCCCCTATCTTCATGCACACCGGTTCGACCATAGTTAGAAATTCAGATAATTCAAAACGGGCATAATAAATTCAAAAAAAATCCGAACAATGAAAATCCTTCGCGTGGTGTCATATTATGTTACATAGTTGAAAGGAAAAATACCAGACTTGGTATATTGATCATGTTTCGAAAAAACCTTCACAAAATGACCTATCATGTTCGAGGTTTCATGGCTTTCGGTCCAAATGACCGATGTTATGTGCTGAATCACGGCATAGTTTGTGATGTTGTGCCCATATTATGCATGGAGAACAATGTTGCAGGAGAAAATGGTTTTGAATTATTTATTTAAATCCAAACACTTTTTATGTTTAAAGTTTTTCTAAATTCCAAATTAATATTAAAAATATATAAGTTAATTCATTTTAAATTGTAAATGGTTCATATTTTAAATGGTTACATTAATTATTTTTTAAAACAGAAAATGTTTTTGAATTATTTATTTAAATCGAAACACTTTTTATGTTTAAATTTTTTCTAAATTCCAAATTAATATTCAAAAATATAAGTTAATTCATTTTAAAAGGTTACATTAATTATTTTTTAAAAATAGAATATGTTTTTGAATTATTTATTCAAGTCCATACACTTCTTATGTTTAAAGTTTTTCTAAATTCCAAATTGATATTAAAAAAATATAAGTTAATTCATTTTTAATTGTAAATGGTTCATATTTTAAATGGTTACATTAATTATTTTTAAAACAGAAAATGTTTTTGAATTATTTATTTAAATCCAAACACTTTTTATGTTTAAAATTTTTCTAAATTCCAAATTAATATTCAAAAATATAAGTTAATTCATTTTAAAAGGTTACATTAATTATTTTTTAAAAATAGAATATGTTTTTGAATTATTTATTCAAATCCATACACTTCTTATGTTTAAAGTTTTTCTAAATTCCAAATTGATATTAAAAAAATATAAGTTAATTCATTTTTAATTGTAAATGGTTCATATTTTAAATGGTTACATTAATTATTTTTTAAAACAGAAAATGGTTTTGAATTATTTATTCAAATCCAAACACTTTTTATGTTTAAAGTTTTTCTAAATTCCAAATTAATTATCATTTAAAAAACAATACAAATTTAAATCCCAAAATAAAAAATAAGGCGGGAACAGAGAGAAAATACCTGAAATTTTTTGAAAACAGGGGAAATGTCCCGGTTGGAGCCACCAACCGGGACTAAATACCCCCTGCGCGCCAACCCTTGGTCTGCTGAAAATATTGGAGTATAGGTCCCGGTTGGTGGCTCCAACCGGGACGTATACCCCTTTTGTCCCGGTTGGAGCCACCAACCGGGACTAAAGGTCCTTTGGTTATAACTGGGTACCCCTCGTCTTCTTCTTCCCCATCTCCCCTCCTCTTCTCTTCTCGCGCACGACGCCGTCAGGCTGCCCCGCCGCCGTGCACGCCCTACCGGCCGCCCCTCGCCCAGCCAAGCGTGCAGGAAGCTTCGCCTCGTCGCCCCGAGGCTTCTCCCTGAAGGAATCGGCCCCGCTCGCTCCCAATCGTCGCCAACGACCCTCGAGCCCGACGATCGCCGCCGTCGATTCGTCGGCTCCCGACCTCGCCTCGCCTCCCCGACACCACCACCGCACACCTGGTATGCTGCTGGTCCTCGTGGACCCTCTCTCTCGCCCCCTCTCGCTCTGGTTCATCCTCCCCGTCGACCACCTGCCACCACCGCCGCTCACCGTCGTCGTGCTCTCTTTCCGGTGACCTTTTGGAGGCGGCGCCGCTACTCTTTGGCTCGCCTCAACCTCCTCTCTCTAACGCGCGCACGCACGCGCCCTAGATCGCCCCCTAACGCCGTTCCTGATCACCGTCCTGCAAGCCACCGCCGGCGTGACGTCACCCGTGCATCAGCGCAACCCAGCCAGGGAGCCACTTTGCCTGCATGGCTTTCCTATGTGGCCTCTGGCCCACAGGTCAGCGTCTCTGGCTAGCCCCAGCCCGAGTGAAAAATGCCCCCCTGAACCACTTTTGCTTGTGTGGCTGCTGAGGTGGCTCCGGGCCCCTCTGTCAGTCACTGTGGGTAGGTTTGCCTGCGGTGTAAAAAGTTTAACCAGCTTTTAATAATTTCAGAAATAATTATAATCTTATAAATTCAATAACTTTTAATCTATAAGTCATAAAAATATGAATAATATATCAAAATGTTCAGAAAAATGAAACCTAGCTATCTAAGCTATAATCGTGCATTGTTCAACAACTTAAATTACAAGTTTAATTAGAAGAACAAATCCACCCCTCTCATGTGTTCCGGAGTTTCTCCGAGTTAGGGTTTTCACCCCTCGGAACCCCGATTAAATCGTCGAGCATTTCTTAGGGTTACATTCCAATGCAAATTAACTTGTCATATCATCATACTTGCTTGAGCATTGCATCGATGCCATGTGTTGATTGTTTCCCTTTCTTTTTGGTGTTTGGATTATTAGGTTTATTATTAGTTAGGTATTATTAGATTTATTAATTAGTTTGGTATTATTGGTCTTCGGCCCCACTGGTCAGTCACTGTGGGTAGCCCCAGACCCGATTCACATTTTCAAGCAACTTAGGTGCATGTGGGTTCGACGATGTGCCTATCTACTACACGGTTTCCCTTTCTCTTCATTTTTATTATTGTGTATGTATATATTAGGGTTTCTCTGAATTAGGGTTTATATCTCTCAACACCGTACTTAACTTTCTCCTTTAGCCGCTTTGACTTATTCGTTTTTTCCACCTATGCAGAAAATATGGACCCAGACGTCAGAGACGAAGAAAAGGAAGAGTTGATCCAAGGTGTGATCCGTGGGGAAGATAATTTAGATGTATCAACGTTTCTGAACAACTCCGGTGAGGGTGATCCTCTTTTTACTGGAGTAGACAACTTGTTTGAGGTTGAAGGTGTTGCCTTCCGCGAGGGAGAAGGCGATGCCTTGTGTAATCGAGAAGACGACCGCTCCGGCGAGGTGCATGTAATATAAATCAATTCATTAATTAATCATCTGCTATCTATATAGAAATAGTAACGACGATCTTTCTTCTTTTAGCCCTCCGGATCAAAGGAATCTACTGAAAAGAGCAGACGAGGCCCAACCAAAAAGTTGCAAGACCATGAGAGGTTCAGGATCAAAGATGTCGCTGAAGACGGCAGACCGACAGCTCCCGAAGTTGTCGCAACCAAATTTGTGGCACAATGCAGAGTAATCGTTAGGGACTTAATCCCGATCACCATTAGAAATTGGAATAGGCCTGCTAATGCGGATGAAGAGGGAACATGTTTATTTGTCCCTAACCACGCCAAAGATTTACTGTGGAAGAGGCTCATGGTTAATTTCAAACTACCGAAGATAGAGCTGGATCCAAATGCGGAGGATCCAGTTGAGGACGCCTTACAACATGGGAGAGCCATGGAGGCTAAGGTCAGGGAGTGGGCTTTGAAGAAGATGGCCCAGTGTTTCACCAACTGGAAGAAAAGATTGCACCTTGACTATGTCGTGAAAAAGAAGACTCCCGATTTCAAGAATATTCAGTTTGAGAAGATAAAACCATTCTGGGATGGGTTTGTGGAATACAAGAAATCAGAAAAAGCTAAGAAAATGTCTGAAACGAATAAGCTGAATGCTGCTAAGAAGAAGTATCACCATACTATGGGGCAAGGTGGCTACAGGGTTGGCATTCCTAAGTGGGAGAAACTTGAGCAGGAACTGCGTGATAAAAATATCACCCCAGAGACAGACGATTGGGTAGAACGTGCAAGGAATTGGTTTTACGGGCATGGGGGCACGTTGGACTCGGAAGGGAGGTGTATATATAACATACGACATAAAGAAGACCCCTTGCCAATCGAGAGGATCAGAAAAGCAGTAAAGGCTGTTAAAGATGGGGACTTCATTCCCGATAGAGAGAATGATGAGCTCACACTCGCCCTTGGAAATAAGGAACATGATGGACGAACACGAGGCACAAGAGGCTCCCAATCATGGAGGACTGGATTTCCCGAAGAGAGGAAGAAATATCCTGATAGAAGCCGTCAGAGGAGAAAGGACAGGGCGGCAGTTGAAGCAGAAAGTCAGAAAGAGCGAATGCGTTTAATTGAAGAACGATTAAAGGAACAACAAGATGAAATTAACACACTTAAAGAGCAAAGTACTACCGGCCCATCTCAGCAGCACACTGCATTCGATGCTACCGGCCTATCGAATAATCGAAAAAGCAGTGTGGCTTCCACCGAGGTCCCGGGTGATGACAATGGCGATGCCGATGATGCACCGACGATGGCTCCTGTTGGCTACCCAGTGGATGATATCACAGAGATGACACACTGCGAGCTACATGTCAAAGTTGTGAACATATCAATGAAGGTGGCGGTCGGCTATGCCTTACCAATTGGACGCACACCAACTTACCACTGTCGTCCGGTTCCAGAGGGCTACGCTGTTGTCGGCGTGGATGAAATCATGCCCACCTTTGAGGTTTTGGATCTTCACTACCCTGCTGGTGAAGGGGATGTGACTGTGCTGGGTGACGCAAAAAACGTCACCATTCTATGGCCGAAGGATTGTATCGTGCTTCGAAATCACACGCCAAGGCCATCTTCGCCGCCGCCTCACCCGTCTCCAGCGAGGTCGTCACCGCCGCGGCAGCCGTCTTCGTCGCCTCACCCGGCTTCGTCGCATCACCAATCTCCGGTGCAGCCATCGCCGCGGGAGCCATCGCCGGCGCCTCAGGATAAAAAGCGTAAGCGTACCGCTACTGTGCGTCGTAAGCGATCGCCGAAACGTAAACAAGAGCCTCTTCCAAAAGTACCAACGGTTCCTCCCAAGAGAGCTTATGATTGTACTGAAGAGAAGACTGCGGCGATCGTTGATGCGGAAACGACAGCGTTTTTCGCTAAGCTGAGGCGGCCGAAAGAGCCAGAGTTCCCCAGCACCAAAGAAGAAAAAGCCAAAGTGTTGAAAATGCTAAAGAATCTTCATCAACCCGAGCCAAAGCTGTCATCAGACTATGAGCGTTCTATTCTCAAGTCACATGCGGCACAAAAAGCCTCGAAGAGCAGTACTGATACAAGCGGGAAATCTGTTGCCCAGCTCGGAGAACAAGCAAAACAGACTTGCGCCCCTCTCAAGGTGATTTCTCAAACCAATGTGTGGTCGAGCAAATATGGGGCCGAAGAGCAGTATGATCTAGAGGTAGTTGCACAATACGGAGAAGCTGCCGCTGCTCAAGGTATGAGTATTGCCTAGTACTTATCCCAGTTAGAGTTCTTCCCCGTGAGTGAAGTAGCATACCAATACCAGTACGGAAAACCTCTCGTCAAACCTGAGGAGGTAAACAATCTTCCAACAAAAATGCGAAGATTGCATAACTGGTACATGCATGCCACAAGGGCCGGGGCTAACTGGATAGTGCTGAGGGTTACAAAAAAGCATCATGGGAAAGATAAGGATGACATGATATCCATTGAATTTGATGAACTATTTCAATTATTCAATCAAGACGCCTTGGACAAATCGATCATGAGTGCCTATTGTCTGTAAGTACTAATTCTGTAATTAATTTAGTCTCCAGCTATATTATTTTGTTTATTGCATGTATATAATCATACTGTAATATGCAGAATGAAGATTCTCGAATGCAGCAGAGGACAAATCTATGACATTGGCTTCATTGACCCATATTGGGTTCATGAAGCTAACCTCAAAATAAGCCCCCAGGATACGGAGGATAATATAGTACACGCGTTAAGGTTTCAAGAAACCAAAAGGGAAATACTATTTCCTTACAACTTCCAGTGAGTGTTATTGTCTTGTATACACTTTCTATTTCGCTTACTCGATGTTAAGTATATAATTGATTAGTTCTGCATTCACAGGTACCACTATATTCTGTTAATCATTCAACTTGACAAAGGGCGTGTACTAGTCATGGACTCGAAACATAAACCCCTTGAGACGTGGAAGGACATGCAGATACTTCTCCAGCGGTAATTCTAATCATTACGACACTATATCGGCAACGTTCGTGAATTTTATGATATCAAGTACTTAATAACTTATTTTATTCGTTTTCTACGCCGGGCAGCGCTTGGAAATGGTTCACCAAGAAGGCTAGGGGTGTTTGGAAAGAGGAGCTTACATTTCAACCACTAGATGTAAGCACCACTAGCTATATCCGCGCATCTCTTTGATTCTAGTTTTGATACAGTTATTATCATGCTTGATTATTATTTTGATTGAACTCTGTTCTCGTAAAGTGCCTGACGCAGGGACCAGGTAACAATCTATGTGGATACTATGTATGCGAGTTCATCCGGCAGACCTGTGATGAGAAGGGCAGAAATTTAGAGCAACTCCACGTACGTAAACAATTTCTATAGTTTTTAATTACAATCAAATTGTGTTTAGTTTCATATTCATATAGGTTGACTCCTTTTTTAAATCAGATCGAACGTCTACGGGACGGTCTTCTGCCAAAGGATCGCATACGAGCAATTCAGGAGGAATTGGCGGGATTCTTGGATGCAGAAGTCCGAAACACACAAGGGGAATACTACTCGGCTGTGTATAGACAATAGGAATTGTAAAAATAGCAACTTTCAAGAAATTGGCCGGTAGCATCGAATAGCAACTTTTGTATGTAGTGCATGAACTCGATCCGTGTATTGAATATAATGTTGTCATGATGATCTTGTGTAATATAAGGTTCCTTCGTTGATAAGTGCAAAACACTAAATAAACAATAAAATAACCTAAATGAATTCTCTGCTGCGGCACAAAAAGTGGCGAAAATGCTGCCGCGGCAACAAAATGTGCCAAAATGAATTCTCTGCCGCGGCAGAGAAATGGGCCAAATCTCTGCCGCGGCAGCAGGTTATTAGTCCCGGTTCTCCACCCCCCCCCCTCGCGCTCTGATGCCGCCACGTGTGCCCCATTTGTCCCGGTTGGTGGGGCAACCGGGACTAATGGTTAGAGCTTTAGTCCCGATTGCCCGTCCCGGTTGGGCAACCGGGACTAATGACCCTTACCAACCGGGACGCATGGGCCCTTTTCTACCAGTGTAATCACCAAATCATCTAACCTACAAAAAAAAACTAAATGAAGGTCATAGCAATGAAGACCCAGTTTGCTTGAATAAGTATATTGCACATCTTCTCTTTGAAGAAGGAACGTAGATATATATATACCAGTCTCAGGATGCCTACGTAATGGCCACCTCATGTAGCGTAGATACCCAACTTCACATCTTGCAGATTAGTACGGCAAGTCTGTCTGTCCACACCTAGTCACCTTCACGTGTTTGGTTTTTTAACTCTTTAACCCTCGTGATATTAGCAAGACCGGAGCTCTTCAAAAAAAATGGGTCATCGTTCACCTCCGGACAGCAGATGAGCCCTGCGCTTAGGGCATCTCCAGCCAGGAGAAGTGGAGAACCATTTCGGGCACAAAAAGTGTCTGTATTGTAGTTAAATGGCTCTTTGCGTGGACAGAAATTTGGTCCAAAATTTGCCCCATCCATTTGGGTCAGTGGTGCTCCCCATGGGAGATCTGTTTTGTTTAGTCATTGAAAAATAGGTCCCTTGCATGATTGTCTCTTGCAAAGTTAAAAAATAAGATGAATGATAGTCTCTTGCATGATTGTCTTTTCACATACATTGAGAAATATGTTCTCCGACGTGGATGAAGATGTATAATTGAGACCTTTATGTTATTAAGGAGGCATAGCCAGACAAGTCAAACAAGTAGATTTATAAGTTTTTTAATATTTCAGAATATCTTTCAACACTAGTAGAAAAAGGGCATATAGTTCCGGTTTGTAAGGGCCTTTAGTACGATTTTGCATCCGGGACTGGAAAATCGGGACTAAAGGCTCCTATCTCTAGTCCCGATTTGTTACAACCCGGGACTAGAGGCCCACCGCATGGCCATTTTTTCTAGCGCATGGCCGTTTTTTGTAGCGGGGGAACAAAGGACCTTTAGTCCCGGGTCGTAATACGGTCCTGGACTAAAGATTTTTTTTTCAAATTTTTTTGATTTTGGTTTTGAATTTTTTTCTTTAACTTTTGAATTGTTTGACTCGTAATTCTCTCACTTAGAACATTTTTAGCACTAAGTATATTTAATCTTAGGTCAAATTACACTTGTGGTCAAACTTCCCATTCGGTCACCCATCCTAGCACTACTCCACCGTCAGCATGCTTAACTTCTCTGTTTCATCCGGATGTCCTTTTGTGAAGCCCATTTGTACTTTGTTGTCAATACTATCATATCAATCCTATTAGCCCATATCAATATGCCATACATCTTTATTTATTAAAACTACAAACAACTATTTTAGTAAAGAACAATAAATAAGTAATAATAATATTTTAATATAATGAGAGTAAAAAATAAATAAAATAATATTTTATTCATTTTTTGCCATTTATTCATTTAATATGGCATAAATAATATCTTTAAATCTGTAAATCGAAATTTGACAAATAATATATTCATTACTATCAGAAAAATGTGAGGAATCAAAATTTGGAATAAAAAATTGCTAAATAATTAAAAAAAATCAATAACTTTTTCCCTTTTCAAAATTTAAAAATGTAAAAGAATCAGAAAAATGTGAGGAATCCATTATTTATAATTTTAAAAATCTAAAAATGTGAGGAATTCAAATAAGGCTGTTGAAATCAAAGTCAAAAAATTTCCATACATTTTGATAGGTTGTACTTTTTTTTCGACATCGTACGCAGAAGTTATAGCAATTTTAAGTTGCTCGCGTTCGCACCCCTTTAGTCCCGGACCGTATCACGACCCCCCTTTAGTCCCGGACCGTATCATGGCCCGGTACTAAAGGGTGTTGCCCGCGCCTGCACACCTTTAGTCCTGGGCCATATCACGACCCAGGACTAAAGGTCCGGAATGACCCGGGACTAGAGTTTTCTCGGGCTCCTGGCCACTGAAAACGGTACGAACCGGGACTAGTGCTCATACTAGTCCCGGCCCGTAATAAATCGGGACTAGTGTCAGACTCTAGATCGAACCGAAGCCCATTTTTCTACTAGTGCAATTATATATTACATATTGCTTCTATAGTGTATTATAATGCAAATTTACACTTATTTATTGAATTGGCAAATTAATATCGTCCAAATAGCCATTAATATTTTGTGCGGCATACCCATGGGTAAAACACTAGGTCCACCACTGGTTAGTATCGTACTAAAAATATAGTTTACCAGGGTTGTGGTGTGATCATATGATATGTTGGTTTAGATTTTAAACTGTGGCAAATATTGTCCATGATGATGTATTTATTTGGTTACTATGTTGGTTTGTGCATCTGTTTCAAGTTTGAGGCGATGAAAACGTCATCATCACCGAGCTACACTTGTTGTGAGTCGCTCCCACATCAAACCAAGTTGTCGGCAGCAGCTGCCCTCTTCGAATTGAATCACGTAGTCGGCAGGGGCTGTTCCAAAGAGAGATGAGTTGGGGGGCTAGACCCCAACTAATATTTTGTATATCTTCTCAAATTTGTGACACAAATGCCCCCACTCAAAATTTTTGACCCCTCTCAAAATATTTCGGGGTCAGCCACTCACGTAAGTGGCCCTCTTCAACAAAGAATGCCTTAGGAACTAGATCAAACTGAAATGACTTGACGAAAATCACCACATATGTCATGTCCGTATTTAGTAAATAACCACGAGTCGATAGAGATATAGAAGAGGTCTTTATCGAAAAAAAAGAGATACAGAGGACAATCGATTACTAGCTCCTTCATATTTCTCTTTTCCCTTAGGTTCATTCACGGTAGAAAAAACAGGAGATTGATCTACCAATCTTACATCATTTAACTATGGCATCAAGCTCTGCCAATTGAGATTCTCATTATTTATTTATTTCATTTCAACAGTTCTTCATTCAGAATGTAAAATTTGTGTAGAGAGGAAAATTTTGGACCCTAGGAGTACCCTTTGACCATCTCTAGTCCGACCAAATGAACTAATTATTCAAAAGTGATGTTACTTTGTAAAATTTAGTTTAGGGTCACTAGTTTGTATCCTTACTCCCATGGGATTTGGGGGTGCCTTGATCAATTTTGGCAGCCCTTGGAGACCACTTTTGATTAATCTATTCAGAGCTCAAACTAATTTAAGGTTTGCACCGTATTTATTCATTAACTATTAAGATTTTTCTCTGCCTTTGTTCCATCAAATTGATCCAACTCATATTTTAACTTGTCCATTAGTTGGCTCGGGTTGATGTTCGTCGCACACGACATCTCGACAAATATTGGCAAGGAGGAGCTACAGGGTATGGGCACAAATCTTGCTGGTTACACACGAGAAATTTGTAGGGGTTCGTAGCATGGAAATCAAAAAAATTCTACCGCATGAACACATAATCAAGATCTAATCTATGATCAAGCCAAGATCTATCTACTAGATTGGTGCAACAAGTTGATAGAGTACTAACCCTCGAAGATCCAAAGCGGTTAACGAGAGCAGATTCTCGTGGGTGATATAGTCGTTCACTTGCCGATCTCAAGATCGTGTAGACGATCCTTCCAGTGCCGCGTTCCGGCAGCGCTCCCACAGTCGGTCACACGTACGGTACTCGATGAATACCTTCCTCTCCCTTGTTCCAGCAGGCAGCGGAGGTTGTATCTCTCTTCTCGCGATTCCGGCAGCACGACGGCATGGCGTTGGAAGTAGAGGGGAGATCCCGCAAGGCTTCACCTAAGCCGGAGCGAGTATGGTGGAGTAGAGGGAGCCTCGGCGATCTAGGGTTTAGAGGGCCGAGGTTTGGAGGTAGCTAGCAACTAGAGTTTAGCTAGTCGGTAGCGGTTTAGAGGAGATCAAGATTGGTCGCAACTAGAGAGGGGGGCGGCGGCCAACCTAGGATTTCTTGGGTGCCTAGGGCAAGGGGGATAGCTTGGGGTGCGTCCCTACCCCTCCTTATATAGGTGGGGGGCGTCCAAGGGTGTTCCCAACACAGGTGGAAACCCTCCCTAACTCAGAAACCCTCCCTAACTCGGAAACCATGTTGGGATTTGCCTTTTCAAACTCCCTCTCTTCCAAGTATCCAGCTAAGTGACCTAGGACATGATGCAACCATTACACTTTGTCATGAAACATCCATGTACCCTTCCCCTTCTGGATCGGTGAACCTTCTAGAACATTCCGGTGAAAACACCGGAATCATTCCCGAACTCCGAAATTGGACTTTCCTTATATGAATCTTATTCTCCGGACCATTCCGGATCTCCTCGTGATATCCCAGATCCCATACGAGACTCCAAACTACATTCGGTCTCTTTACTCACATTACATATCTACTAAACAACATGAAATCCTTAAGTGTGTCTCCCTACGGTTCATGAATTATGCAGACATGATCGAGACTCTTCTCCGATCAATAACCAATAGAGGAATCTGGAAATTCATATGGCTCCCACATATTTCTATGATTACTTCGTGATCGAATGAACCATTTACATACGATACCAATTTCCCTTTGTCTCATGATACTTTACTTATCCGAGGTTTGATCATCGGTATCTCTGCATACCTAGTTCAACCTCGTTACCAATAAGTACTCTTTTCTCATTCCCGTGATATGTGATCCCTTGTGAGCCAGTCACATGCTTGCAAGATAATTGGATGAGATTCCACCGAGAGGGCCCAGAGTATATCTATCCGTCATATGGATGGACAAATCCCAATCATGATCCATGTGCCTCAACACATACTTTCCAAACACTCAGTGCCACCTTTATAGCCACGCAGTTACGGTGTGGTGTTTGATGTCATCAAAGCATCCTTCCAGTGATGGTGATTAGCATGATATCATGGTCAAAGGAATTAGGTTACTATGTATCAGAAAGCTTATAGCAAGTGAACGATATTAAATGACTTGATCTTTATGCTATGCTTAAATATAGGAGTATGTCCATCACATCATTCTCCTAATGATATGACCCTATTGTTAATAACATCTCTATGTTCATGATCAGGAAACCATGATCATATATTAACCAACAAGCTAGTTTAACAAGATGCTTTACTAGGGGCTCTTTTATGTTTACAAATCACACAAGTATTAATGTTTCCGGTTAATACAATTATAGCATGGTATGTAAACATTTATCATAAGCATGAAGATATGATAATAACCACTTTATTATTGCCTCTTGGGCATATCTCCAACAGTCTCCCACTTGCACTAGAGTCAATAATCTAGTTTCAAACATGTGTGCATTCAACACCTATGGCTTTCCGGTGTTGTATATACACGATTGCTAGTGGTCAAATGATCTCCGGATCCGACACTTTCAGGTCCGTGTGTAATTGCATGTCTTTGCGTCTCTATGCATCACTCATTCTCTAATGAGATGGCTTTGTATAAATTTGGTCCTTTGGTGAGACCTTTAGTTCCTTGGGGTTAAAAAATGTTGATAATATTGTCGTACAATATATCTTCATAGTACTATCCCGCTGTGAACCACACCTAGTTTGATAACAAACTACTTGACACAAATGCCCTCTTTTGTTGCTATTATAGCAGTCATATACTTAGCCTTTTGTTGTAGTATCTATCACAATGTCTTAACTTTGGAACTCATTCAAATCCATTATGTAACTTACTTTCCATCATATTGTTCCACCCTTAGTTTAGATAGAGATAAACTTAATTTGTACTTTGTGACAAAACTAGTATCAATGTAATACTTTTACAATGAGCTAACCATGTATTTGTCACTTCTACAAAATAATATATTCTTAGTTCTTCTAAAAGATCATAAGAATATCTTTACTATCGTCCAATAATCATCTTATGAATCATTCTGGTATACGCTCATAACATTTAGAGCATAGGACATATCTGGATTTGTACACATCACAGCATAATTGATAAAGTACTCTTTGTGATTTTAAATATCAAGTATCAAAAATACTTGAATCTTTATTCAATCCTTCCTGTGCAACAAGAATCTTTCTTGTAGTTTCTATATTAAACTCATTTAATATCTCATCTATGTACTTCTGGCACAACCATATTAGCGTCTCAATTTATCCATATAGACATTGATGCCAAATATTCGGGTTCTGCCTAAGCCTTTCATCGAGATGAAATTCTTAACCTTGGTCAATAAAAAGATACATCATTTCTAATCAACAATATGTCTTCCACATAATGTATTAGAAACATGTCTTAGCTCTCCCACTTAATTTCTTGCAAATGCAAGCATCTTCATCGTCTCTGATGAAATTAAGCTCTTTTAACGGTTTCATCATAGTGAAGATTCCAACTCCGCGATGCTTACTTCAACCATTGAAGTTTGCATATGCTTTTAGCATCCTTTGAATTAACAAAACCCTTTGGACCGTGTCATGCACACGTCCTAGGTAACCATTCTATTAGAAGAACTTGTTTTGTTTATTCAACTACCACATAACAAAATTATATGTAGTGGTTGCTACATTAATCCGTTCAGACTAAATATCGCTTAATGAAAGATCAGATCTTGTCATAGTCAACTCTTTGAACATTGTCGTGAACTCTTTCCCGACATGTCGATAATTTCATAGATGTGAAACATTCATGTCTATTTATTTATAGATCCAAATACGACTGTAAGGTCTTGTACCTTTTCAGAGGGTCTTTCAAGTTCAAAGCTTGATCTCTCGTATATGAAACTATCAAGGATTTTATGGCTTCAAACCTTTTTTGGAGTTAGGGCCCATCATCGCTTCTTTCCATGTAGTCGGACCATTATTGTCAAATAATGATTTAACTCTCAAATCTTGGTATTTTATTTGTTACCCGACCTACTTGTTTCAATAAGAACTTAGACCTCCGTGACCACAACATTTGAGGCACGTGAGCCATGAGCATTGTTGCTGCCTCCGGAACAATTTTCAGCGCTGCACAACTTTGCACATATAGCTAAGGTTCTTTTAACCTTATCAAAGTTCTATTGTCCTCCCACTTAACTTTTCACGGAAAATTTCTTTCTCAAAGAAACTTGACGTTCTAAGCGACAAACATTTTTGTCTTTGGTGTTATGGAGGAATATTCAACGATTATTCAAAATAACATACAAAGATATGTTCATCCGATTTTGGTTGCAAACATCTTTATTATGCATAGCATACCAATGTTTAAGAAAGGAGAACTTGGGTTTTATCCCAAACCATAACTTTATATGGTGTCTTTTCAACGGATTATGATGGAGCTCTTTTCAGTGGAAAAACGGTAGTCTCTAAAGCTTTAATCTTTAAAATATAATGGCAGTTTTATCGATTACACCTTTGATCTTACCATGTCAAACATGTTTCATTGCATATCTCGATTATTCCATACTCATATGGTGTTTTGGGAAACGCAAATCCATGGAACGATTTCTCAAATCTTAGGTGTTATGCTAAACTTTATAACTCAAATATCTTCCTTTATGATCCTATCATAAATTCTTTATTTTCTTATTACATTGATTTTGCACTTCATCTTGAAAGTCTTTAAACTTTTCAAATGTTTCACACTTCATCCTTATTAAGTAAATATTTATATATTCACTCAAATTTTTGGAAAAAGTATATGAAGTTGAAATCTATCGCTCTTGACTACACATATGGACTTCATACAACAATATGTACAAGTTCCAATAAGCTAGTCCTCTGTTCCCTTTGGCCTATGAGCGGAGTTTTAATTATCTCTAGGAAAATTTCACAAGCTTCATTTGATCAAAAATCAAAAGACTCCAAAATTCCATCCACATGGAGTTTCTTCATGTTTTCTTTCCAATATAATTTAAACGGCGATGTCACTTCCTAAGTGATATTTCTTATCAATTGTCTTTCGACATTTTTAGTAATATTTTTATGGATGTGATTTATCCAACGAGATTTGTAAATCATCCATCTTTTATGGATTACGGCAATTATTTGAACTACCCTTTTGTTCTCATAATACCTGATAAAACAAATCTTGAAGGCAAGCTTTGATGTTAACGAGCAACACAACAACCCTTTATTTTTTCTTGATGAACATCATCATCTATTCTTTTGCTAGTTACTTAGGCCATTGTAGTTCATGAATTGTGTTGTTTCGTATGACGATTCACACCAACAAATTCAGTATCCAATACTTAAGAACCACATTGTTTAATAAGCAAAGAATATAGCCATAACATGTATATCCTCTATATACCTAAGATGAACAATTCTAGTCTTTTCTTTTCTGCCATATATTTCTGAGATTCTCTTTCAGTATTTCCTTTTCTGTTTGAAAGAATCTATCAATATTAATAGTGGAGCCATACACATGACACATAGTCCAAAGCATTTATAGTTAAATACCAATGTCTTTGAACTTGCACTTTGAAGTAGATCACCATCATCAAATACTTGGTGTTCTTTCAAATTCCATTCTTTAGTAATCTTTTAGTGTAATAAACATTTTATCAAATATTCACCCTTATCATGGAACTATTCATGATCAAGCTACTTTTATCTTATAACGGTGAATCATGAGTATAATGTTGCTCTCAAAAACCTTTTGGAGGATTAGGACGACAAGCGTCTCCAACCTTTTTCAAATTCTCATCAAATATGAGAACATAAACTTTGCCATATTATACTCTCTCGTGTTGCAACCAAAACATCATTTCAGATATCGCAATATCTTCCACACATCATGGTTTCTGAAACAACTCTTTCAGATCCTAGATAACCTTGATATTAAAACAATCTTTTGAATATCAAGAATCATGGAGACAAACATGATACTTGTATACTAACACTGGAATTGTCACTCTTGATTTAATAGCAATTATTAAACTTCACGGAGTAACCGGAACTTACTAAAAGTTTGCAATAGGACTTTTAAACTTTAGATTAACACTTCAAAACAATACGATACCAATTCGTAAACTAACTAACCAGAATTCTATAGCTCTATTATCTCAATTAAAACTAAGCGCAAGGTGGTAAACGGATGCCAATGACTACAACAACTATGCAAATTTACTTTTATTTAATTTATGATAAATAGTGTTCATATTTTAATCATATTGCTATTGAACTCCCACTCAAAACAATATCCCTCACATTGTTTTAGTGATCACACGAACCAAATTTACTACACCAAGTCCGATCATCACGTGACATGATATAGTTTCAAAGGCGAACAATCATCATGTTCATCAGATCATCTATATGACTCATGCTTTACCTTTTGGTATTCCATGTTCCGAGACCATGTCTGTACATGCTAGGCTCGTCAAGATCAAACATTAGCTTCCGCATGAGAAAATCTGGCTTGCTCCCATTGTATACACTCGCAGAATTTAACACAGCCGATCATCACGTGCTGCTTCGAAACAACGAGCTTTGGCAACGGTGCCTGCTAAGGACGAACACTCTATAACTTGATATTTTTTTAGAGGGATCATCTTATAATGCTACCGTCGCGAACTAAGCAATACAAGATGCATAAAAGGATTAACATCACATGCAATTCAAAATATGTGATATGATATGGCCTTTCTTCTTGTGCTTCCTATCTCCATCTTCAAGCACGAACATGATCTCCATCATCACCGGCGTGGCGTCAAGGTCAATGGCGCCACTCCATGGTTGTCGTCCACCAGCATCAACTATTACAACTACTTTCAATAATAGACACACAGGTCTAGACAAAATTAAAAGACAACCATATGGCTCCTGCCGGTTGCCGACTTTCAAAAAGGAACATTTCATACATCATATATAATCACAATCATGGCCATATCACATCACAGCACACCCTTGCAAAACAAATTTAGAAGCCTCTCATTTTCTTTGCATGTTTTACGTGGTTTGGGGCTTTCAATAAGTGTCGTTCTAACTTACGAACAAGAACCATAACGTTGATGCTTGAACTATCAAGTGACTGTTGTAAATTGAATCTTTACTATGATGGGAGAGACAGACACCCGCAAAGCCACTTATGCAATACAAGTTGCATGTCGAGCATGGAGCAAGTCTCATGAACGATGTCATGTAAGGTTAGCCCGGGCCGCTTCATCCCACCATACCATAAGATGCAAAGTACACAAGAAGCAATAGATAATAAAAGCACCACCGCCCATAATGACCTACTCGTGCAACAGATCTATATATAGACACGGCTCTGATACCACTGGAGGGGTTCGAAGCATGGAAATCAAAAAAATTCTACCGCATGAACACATAATCAAGATCTAATCTATGATCAAGCCAAGATCTATCTACTAGATTGGTGCAAAAAGTTGATAGAGTACTAACCCTCGAAGATCCAAAGCGGTTAACGAGAGCAGATTCTCGTGGGTGATGTAGTCGTTCACTTGCCGATCTCAAGATCGTGTAGACGATTCTTCCGGTGCCGCGTTCCAGCAACACTCCCGCAGTCGGTCACACGTACGGTACTCGATGAAGACCTTCCTCTCCCTTGTTCCAGCAGGCAGCGGAGGTTGTAGCTCTCTTCTCGCGATTCCGGCAGCACGACGGCGTGGTTTCGGAAGTAGAGGGGAGATCCCGCAAGGCTTCGCATAAGCCATAGTGAGTATGGTGGAGTAGAGGGAGCCTTGGCGATCTAGGGTTTAGAGGGCCAAGGTTTAGAGGTAGCTAGCAACTAGAGTTTAGCTAATCGGTAGCGATTTAGACGAGATCTAGATTGGTCGCAACTAGAGAGGGGGGCGGCGGCCAACCTAGGGTTTCTTGGGTTCCTAGGGCAAGGGGGATACCTTGGGGTGCGCCCCTGCCCCTCCTTATATAGGTGGGGGCGTCCAAGGGTGTTCCCAACCCAGGTGGAAACCCTCCCTAACTCAGAAACCCTCCCTAACTCGGAAACCATGTTGGGATTTGACTTTTTCAAACTGCCTTTTTGACTTTCAAATTAGAGTTTGATTTCTCTCTTCCAAGTATCCAGCTAAGTGACCTAGGATATGATGCAACCATTACACTTTGTCATGACACATCCATGTACCCTTCCCCTTCCGGATTGGTGAACCTTCTAGACCCTTCTACAACATTCCAGTGAAAACACCGGAATCATTCCCGAACTCCGAAATTGGACTTTCCTTATATGAATCTTATTCTCCGGACCATTCCGGATCTCCTCGTGATATCCCGAATCTCATCCGAGACTCCTAACAACATTCAGTCTCTTTACTCACATTACATATCTACTAAACAACATCGAATCCTTAAGTGTGTCTCCCTACGATTCGTGAATTATGCAGACATGATCGAGACTCTTCTCCGATCAATGACCAATAGAGGAATCTAGAAATTCATATGACTCCCACATATTTCTACGATTACTTCGTGATCGAATGAACCATTTACATACGATACCAATTTCCCTTTGTCTCACGATACTTTACTTATCCGAGGTTTGATCATCGGTATCTCTGCATACCTAGTTCAACCTCGTTACCAATAAGTACTCTTTTCTCGTTCTCGTGATATGTGATCCCTTGTGAGCCAGTCACATGCTTGCAAGCTAATTGGATGACATTCACCGAGAGGTCCCAGAGTATATCTATCTGTCATATGGATGGACAAATCCCAATATTGATCCATGTGCCTCAACACATACTTTCCGAACACTCAATGACACCTTTATAGCCACCCAATTACGGTGTGGTGTTTGATGTCATCAAAGCATTCTTCCGGTGATGGTGATTAGCATGATATCATGGTCGAAGGAATTAGGTTACTATGTATCAGAAAGCTTATAGCAAGTGAACTATATTAAATGACTTAATCTTTATGCTACGCTTAAATATAGGAGTATGTCCATCATATCATTCTCCTAATGATATGACCCTGTTGTTAATAACATCTCTATGTTTATGATCAGGAAACCATGATCATATATTAACCAACAAGCTAGTTTAACAAGAGGCTTTACTAGGGACTCTTTTATGTTTACAAATCACACAAGTATTAATGTTTCCGGTTAATACAATTATAGCATGGTATGTAAACATTTATCATAAGCATGAAGATATGATAATAACCACTTTATTATTGCCTCTTGGGCATATCTCCAACAAAATTAGGTGAGGAAATACACTACATGATATTGTTGATCCCTAGAGATACTATATCCATAGAATCTTAGATTCAGTGAGGTTGCTACGTATCCTGTACACTACACAGTTTTCTCCTATATTGAGTTTTTTTATCATGGTGGAAGGGGGAAAGCCTGCTCCTACTCTACAGAAGCTCTTGTCCTTTTGATGCAACTCCAATTCTAATTCCCAATGTATCTTATTCCTAATGGATTATACATGTGTACTGTTCTGATGCCACTTGATTTTTTTTGCCAGTTTCAGCCTTCCCTCACTAACCTCACACTATTTATAGACTTTTGTTATATCCCCTCAAGAACTACAAGCATTAGTGTGGCACCTACCATCCTACCTACAAAATACTCATATTGCAATGAAGACACTGTTTTCCGGGATGAAGATATTGCAAATCTTTTCCATGAAGATGATGGGGATAACAGCATGAGGAAAGGTGTGCCCACCACATGTGGCGTAGATAGTAAACTTCAATTCTTGTAGATTACCACATGTGGCGTAGATAGTAATCTTTTTAGCTCTTTAACCCTCGTGTGATAAAGCTTGACTGTAACTCTTTAAGAAAGATGGGTCACCATCACCATAGCTCTCGACAGCAGATGAGCCATGTGCTTAGCACAACACTGCCAAATGCGACAACACATGGGGGATCTGGGTGGTATAACATATGATGAGGAGGAGGCGGAGTGGGCGAGATGCGGAGATGGCTCCATGGTTGTTTCTCGCAGGCAGGGACATACGGGGATGTGTTAAGTGTGTTTGCTTACGACACAAGACATGTCGCCATGTTGGATGTGAGAAAAATGCAAAAAACCACCACAATTGAGGCAATCTTTATAGAAAACCATCCGACTAAAATTTTCATAAGAAGCCACTGGTTTGGTGTAACACCGGCTCAAAGAAACGTTGATCTGTCCATAACAACAGTTTAACACCATTTCTGACCGGCGGGACCTGCTGTCAATGATGATGTGGCATCAAACACTTACATAGCTTCACCAAGCCGCTGAAACAAACTAAGGGGTTATATAATCCTTGCTAATTAATACACCACTCTCTTCTCTTAATAAGTAGAACTTCCGTCCATAGATAGATTATATTATACCAAAAAATTGTTTCTTCATGTACAAAATTGGAAAAAGTGTAGACATAAAAAATATGAACACTATACATTTTCAAGCCCTAAGTTTTATCAAAATTTGTCTTGTGTAGCTCAAAGTATAAGGTAGTATTTAATATTGTAATTCTACACTGCCTATTCGATATATTTATGTATATCTAAAATTGTTTCAAAATGTTTTGAAACTTAAAAATACTACTCCCTCGTTCATATTAATTGTCGCTGAATCCGATATATCTAGTACTAAAACATGTCTAGATACATCCGATTTAGCGACAATTAATATGGATCAGAGGGAATATCATATTTAAAAAATTCGAACAAGAAAGGGCTACCTCTGGTGAGAGCTCACATTTGTAAATCGTTATATTATCTCGTAAATTAATTTGATACCCTTTGAGAATATTTATGGGAGCCTTTTTCCTCTAACTTCTAGATGTTTGGTGGTCCATTAGTGGTCAATGCCGATGATATCTCCTTTGTTGAGGTGGAGCGTGTCTTGGAAGTACTTGGCTCCTTTTTGATGGTTGATTTTTGTATCGATCATCTCTGGTCCGTGACTTGTAGTAACTTTGAATACTGAAACTTCTATTCTATTATATACTAAAAGCAATATAAGGGTGATTTTCAAGGGACCCGGTTGATCCACATAATCTTAAAATATGTGCTCCATCAATCCTAATTTTAATGGTTAAGATTTTAAGTCTATGGATGTTATGCAAAAGTTGCCACGTATAAACCTAACACTGACACGCACCAGCATATATGGACACACGTATACAAGTAAAAGAAAAAAAACATTGACACGTTTCCATGAGTTACAAGAAAAGAAAAAGCAGATCTATCTCTACATGTATGTGTTGCGTGCAACCAAAACAGCGGGCAGGACAACATCTAAAAAAAGCGTAGGACAACTCTATATGTACAGCACATATTGGACAAGGACACGACGTGCCTAACTGATTTTCCTTTTAGTAATTAACCATAGAAAAACAAAGAGATATATTGGGTGCCAACAAACAACAAAATTAAAACAGAGAGATCGATCTACGGGCTCCTCAAGCTCTCAGCGGTTGATAAGACTCAGATCAATTCAGAAAATATCTTTTTTTACATAAAATCGCCTGCTTGACCAAAATATATTCAATCAACGTCAATCTTCAATAGATTTTCGTTGCATGGTCGCAGAATCAATATCATCATAATGTATTAGAAAAAGTAACACCATAATGTAAGAGTAGAAAAATTAACATGCAGAACTTCTTTAGCGATGAGAACATTCCTTTCCAAAAAAAGATGAGAACATGGTCATTGCTTAGCGTATGAGTAGTTCTTTATCTGAAGTGTAGCCGTATGTACCCACATTGTAGGCACTAGCGATATTAGGCATTGTAATTTTCTGAAAATTCGACACAAGTTCGCTTTGTAGTTCAAGTTCTTTTGGAGCAAGCATGGCACGACTCGACTAATGGGCCTCCTATAATTAGACAGGCAATTTCTCTACGAATGAGTAAAACCGACACATATTCTTACTACGAAAACATATTTTCTTGATTGACAAACTGACAACTAAGTTTGAACACCCCGCTGATAGTGCTAACTCACCAATGCTCCATGCCAATTAAAACATAAAATTTTAGACTCTCATCACTACTATCAACTGAAAAAAACAATATGGTCGATAGAGAGGTTATCTTCTGATTTTAAGCTCTTGCAACAAATAAACTGGCTCTATTGTGGTGTCATGGCATAGTGATAATTAACTGGAAGATTTAGTTCTAAAAAAAGGGTCACTCTCAAGTTTTACATCTTAAAATGTTGTACCAACATGCATTAAGTCGGGTAATAGTTTGTGCAATCTGTCGATAAACAATGGTAGATACAATTCTTATTAGGAGAATGAATAATGCAAACCTATATATGATAGTCAGGATGATTCTTAAAAATAATACAACTCTTATTGTATAGATTTAATAACCTTATATGAATAAATTGGGAAAATATATAGGTGTACTGTATGCCATGGTATATAAAGTCTAAAATAGGTAAATTTGGAGTCAAATACATGTAAAATAAGAAAGGGATATATAGAAACCTAAACGTGAGATAAAAATGAAATAAGTTGACCAACTTGATATTGAATCCACACTATGAGACGTGATGTAGCAATGGATTATACATATCAAAAATATCAACGTGCATAACTATCTAAGATATGTATAAATATGATTGGTTTTAACAATGTGAGAGCATGTCACGGTAAAACATACACGAGCTAATGTTATGCGTGCATGGATCATCGAGGGCAGAGTTCAACGTGGTCGTAAGTAATAGAAGTGTTTAAATGGGAATAATTAAATAGTACATGGACTTTGTACAAGGTATATATGAAGTTAGGAAGTAGAAGCTTTCCCACATAAGCCGAGTATGTGCGACCATATCGAACGAAAGATAACTAAAACAATCAATGTTGTCTCAAAATTATTTACGACCAATGAATCATGCGTAATGTGCCATTTTAATTTCTAGGTACTCAAAATTAGGCATACCTTAATTATTTAACTATTTGAAGATTAGGCTTGAGCATCACATGAAATCTATCGGCTAGGTCAAGGTCTAAAATTTAATTTTATATACCAATTTAACCTCATGCACAAACTTTACATATGCTCATTAATGTAGTATTTTGAAAATACTCTAAAATTAAAGACGACCAAAGATGTCTTCTAGACATGTGATATACATTTAGCATATATAGATTATGACTTTATAATTTATTGATCTAAAAAATACTTTATAATTTATTATTTTGGTAGTATTTTTAAAGACATTTATATTTTTGATAAATTCTGACATACAAAAAGAGAAATCAACTATAGGTGATGCCCTCGCATTTGCGAGGGCCCTCATGCTAGTTTTAATAAAGGGCTATGTCCATATACTGATGTTGAAGCCGGGGTTAAATTACCCATTTCGAAATAAAAACCTACTGTTGTTTTCTCTTGGGTTTGCTCGATCAAACCAGCCTCATTTGATCTTCTATTCTTCTCTGACCCGTCGGTGCATAACTTTGTTCGGGTTAGAGAGATGGCGCATTTCGGTGAAGGGAAGCTGCAAGGAGTCGCAGAGTTCCATGTTGGTATTTCATTGATTCGTGCAGAGTTCAGCGATATACCTTGTCTACTTGATTAGATAGCTGAAGATAGAAATCTTCCAGCTTCTACATTCCGAGAATATACACTTCTGCCAACTATGCTTCTCCAAACTTTGTTCCCTACGCATCCCATTTTCAATGAATTGTCTTAAGCCGCTCCAATGCCACTTGCTTTTTTTCATTCTTACCCTTTGCGTTGTCCTTCCACCACCGATGGTATTTATACGGAGAAGTGTGAAGATGAGTAAACATGCCACATTTAATTAATGTGCACTTGCATAAAGAGTGGCATATATCCTCTCATGCTATCCACGTTTCATATATCTTTGAAGAAATTAACCATGCGCAATAATATCTACATACAGGCCAGCTTGCTCTTCATAGACGATGAAGTAGTTTTCACAGTAGACTATGATATATACTTACCACTAACATAGTATCTTGCACATCAGGTGACAAATCCACTCCTTGTACAGTTGCACTTGTGTTTGTAGAGTCTGCACAATAAAAGAAATCAGCTTAGTAGGTGAACCAAATTTGATTAAGGAATACAAGAACAAAAGATAAACGATGATGAACTGGAGTTTGGAACTTCCACACGCATGGAGAAGAGAGCATAAGCGGTTGGTTCAGAGAGCTGCAGAGATGGGTTCAGACTACCGACAGAGCTGTCTTATCCGTCTTCTCCTCGCTCATCATCATATACCTACCGTTATATTTTCCCTTCTGTTTGATTGATCAAACTAATCTAGTTTCTTTTCTTCTTGTTGCCCCATCAGCCTGTGAATTTGTTTAGTTCGGCTGGGGTACGGCCTAGCGATGAATTATTACAGGTGATGAGATGATACTAGTTATTAGACCACTGTGTTTGCGTCACACGGACATTGCAGCATTCCTCCTTTTTTTTCACTTAATTCGACGATGACTACACCATTAGGCACCCGCGATTTCTTGCTGATTTCATTTCTTTTTTTTTGCGAAATTTTCACTGAGCTATTAATAATCATCAATGACAGTATAAAAGAGACATAAAAATAATACTCCCTTCGACCCATATTAGTTAACTTTAATTTGGATGTATCTGGACATCTTTTTATGATAGATACATCCAAATTGGAGTCAACTAATATGGGTCGAAGGGAGTAATAAATTATAAATAGATTCATGGGCCACCTAGCGTTTCATTGATCATGGGCTGTAGCTCACGGCCACGATCCAACTTGCTTGCATCCGAAATGGTCGTGTGAGCATTTTTTAAGTCACCATGTATCAACAGAAAAATAGAGGACTATCGATTCCTAGCTACCTCTTCTTTCCATATCTTCCTCTATAGGGATCTAACCGTATTGGATTGGATCGGATCACATTTTACCTTTACGTATCTTGTACCATGTTTATTGGTTCAAATGTGGATATAATAGACCGCGGATTTGGAACGGACTCGGGGCAGAAATAAAATTAATCGGATAGGTACACACATAATTAGATTGACAAACTTTACAACCAAAAATAATTGATAAAAGAAATTCAATGAAACGCTCATAGATTAAAGTTTTACAACACGGTAGGATGAATAAATATAACATGATCACATAGACAAAAGAGTTCCATATGAATGCAATAATAGAAACACAATGGCTAAGATAAGATCGACGCATGATTCAATAGCCTAGTATCCTAACAAGTTTGGACTCCATATTTGGTACTCCCTCTGTCCCAAAATAACTGACACAACTTATCCAGATTGTCATGTTTTTTAATATAGATACATCCGAATCTCCATAAAATTGCGGTCACTTGTTTTGGAACGGAGGAGGTACTATGACTATGTAAGTGAGCTGATGTTTAATGGGTAAACTTGGCACTCACTAACTACTAGCTAGTTGTACTTATTACTTTTGATGTTACAGTTGAAAATCAGATTGTTGTGTTTAAACCCATCGATAACCTACCACTTTTGCTTCGTTCTACCCATCTCCTCTCAAACTAATGAAACTGAAAAATACAAGGAAGGGTGGGCTTGAACGATACCCCTCCAGTTCGAAGGGCGTGAAGGGGCATCGACTATCCTTGGTCGCTCTTGTGTTTTATGTTTCTTGAGTTTGGAAGGAGGGGGCACCAAATCACACCTCTAATCCTACATATTATTTGTATACGGATATATGACGGCTATTTGGCATACAATATCCTATACCATTTCCGAGTGTCAATTTCGGAATCAGATATCCTTATTCTTCGGATTCCTTCAAATTAGATATGGATTCTCTAAAACTGATATGGAAATGAGTTCGGTGTGAAAATTATGATATCTCTTTAGATCTATCATCGCAAAATAAAAAGAGAGCAAGATCAAGATGGCGGTACTACATAATTTAACCTTGGCAACAAAGCTTTCCAAGTCGAGCTACTCAAGATCAATATATTATTTTCATTGTTCTCGAGCGTCCACTCCTATCTGCCATGGGCTTTGAGGTTCCTTGATCTCTTCTTACTGACGATTCTGCACGGAAATCAAACTCATCTCTGCTGTTGTTGTCTTGGTGATTTTCTCTACCTTTTTTTGATCAAACAGAACCAACTCATCTATCTAGTTGTCCATCAGTTGGTTCGGACTGATGGCCGTGGCAAATCGCATGTTGGCAAGGATCAATAAGGAGGAGATGTAGGGTATGGACATTCAGAGACTTTGTGCAGGTTACTTGTAAGAATTTTGGTGAAGAAATACACAAAATATTGTTGCTCCATGGGGATAGTATATCCACACAACCACACACTCCTGGATTCTGTTGAGGTTGCTATGAATACTCTAGGTAACATTCTTTTAGAGTGAACTTTCTATCATGGAGGAAGGGGGATTTGGAAGAGGAAAGCCCTCTTGTGTTCTAGAGTAGCTCGAGGCCGTCTGGTTCCACTCCAACTCTAATTCCCAATGCATAATACAGTAGAATACTCCCTCTGTTCCAGTTTAGTGTGCGCGGTGCTACAGTGCACGCGAAACGAGGTGAGCGATTTCTCTCTTATTTTTCACTTTTTTTGCTCTCGGTTTTTTGGTATGTGTAGCTCCGTGTTTACTCTACCTATTTCAAAAATTATAGAATTTTTTTGATAAAAGATAAGAGAAAAATGGACCGCCTTGTTTTACGTGATGAACAGTAACGCGCGGAGTAATATGAAACAGAGGGAGTATGTCTGGACTATGCGAAAGCCACTTGATTTTTTTGTCACATTAAGATGACAACCTTTTCTCACCAGCTTCACGGTATTTATAGACTTTATATATCCACTGTTCAACCCCTTAAGAACAACGAGCACCTAATCATCTAACCTACAAAAAAAACTAAATGAAGCTCATAGCAATGAAGACCCAGTTTGCTTGAATAAGTATATTGCACATCTTCTCTTTGAAGAAGGAACGTGGATATATAACAGTCTCAGGATGCCTACGTAATGCCCACTACATGTAGCGTAGATACCCAACTTCAGTTCTTGCAGATTAGTACGGCAAGTCTGTCTGTCCAGACCTAGTCACCTTCACATGCATGTTTGGTTTTTTTTTACTCTTTAACCCTCGTGATATTAGCAAGACCGCAGCTCTTCAAAAAAATGGGTCATCGTTCACCTAGCTCCGGACAGCAGATGAGTCCTGCGCTTAGGGCATCTCCGGCCAGGAGAACTATTTCGGACACAAAATGTGTCTGTATTGTAGTTAAATAGATCCCGCGTGTCACCGACTTAGATTTCTTATTCTCTCATGTCAACATATTCCAAACAATTGCTAGCTAAAATTTGATACACATCGTACTATCTGGACGAGATTTAGCAAAGGAAGGTACCAAATCGATCGGCACGTGGACAAGTACTAGACGGCGAGCTCGACGAGATTCTAGCAAAGAACAAGCTCAAGTACCAAATCTCGATCGATCCGCATCTGGACGGGCTTGTCTCCGTCCGCCAGCGCAGTGTGCTCCCAGCAAAGAGATGCGGTCGCATCGTGCTTGGCGTCGAGTGTGGCCAGGAGGCGGTTCATCACAGCGTCGAATGACCGTAAAAGCGCCTGGTCTTACCGCATCTTGTCCTTGAGGTGGGTTGTGAGTGAGCCACTTCAGCTTCGACAAATGCCGAGGTGTGACACTACGAGGAAGACCGCGCTTGACTTCGGCGGAGCAGCGTGACGCAACCAGCGGCAACTTTTTCCCGACGATCAGCGACCTGCTCTTGGCTGCGCTAGCGCCTAGCGGTGAGGTTGCGGCTGCATGGGGTCGATACGGGAGAGGGGTGGGTGGGATACCGGGAGGAGTAAGAGAGGCAAGCCTTTCTGGCTGCCAGATGGCACATTGCAACAAATTTGCTATAAAGTGGTGGATTTCTGCTATTCAAACTTAAACTGGTGGTTTTTCAGATATTTTGCGAAAAAGTGATGGTTTTATGCTATATACTCCACCACCACCACCACCACCCTGAAGAAAAGAATGTGACACGTTGTGGGTGAGGCTTATCTCATACCGCCGATGGAGCGGATCAACTTATCATATGCCGCCACCCTACCCTTATTTATGTATATATAGGGAGTGGGTGAGATGACATAACACCTTGTGTTCCTCGGTGCGGCGCCAATTACTTACATGGTCACGCGGCGCCTGCTAACACGTCCTTGTGACCATCGATTACGGAGAGCATTCCGGCTTCAATGACGTGCTAGCAGGCGCGCCAGGGCAACGATGACTGCTCATGTGATAGCCTTAGAGCACACTAGAGGAAGGCGTGCATTGTGCGGTGCATCGTACAAGGACTTGGTTTTGCGCCGCTGCTACCACGGCTATTAAAAACTGAAGCGACTATACAGGAGGGGCAATAGAGACGGTACAATGCATGCATGGTTTGCTGCGAGCACTACGGGACACGCGCGCTACGCCGAGGGCAAAAGGCCGTCGGCGTAGGCCAAAATGCCCTCGGCGTATGGTACGCCGAGGGCTGCCCTCGGCGTAGCCTCCTCGGCAAAGATCTCCCTCGGCGGAGCACACTCAAGCCGTCGGCGTATCAAAATGCCGTCGGCGTATGCTACGCCGAGGGCTTTGCCGTCGGCGTAGCGGCCGTCGGCATAGCCTGTCGACCGGTTGCAAAAATATTTTTTTTTTGATTTTTTTTTGAAAAAAAATATTTTTTTTATTTTTTTTCTCAATTTTTTTATTCTTTGAATTGTTTTACTTATTAATCTCCTACTTTGAACATTTTTAACACTAATTATACTTACTATTTGATTAAATTCCAGTCTTAGTCAAACTTTCCAGCAGGTCACCCATCCTAATACTACTCTAGCTTCAGCACGCTTAACATCCTCGTTCCTTCAGAATCCGTTTCCGCAAAGTAATTCATACATTGGTGTCAATACTATGATATCAATCCTATTAACTCTTATATCATCATGTCACATGTTTGTATTTTTTGAAATTACAAACAATTATTTAAGTAAATATTAATGAATAAGTAAAAATATTATTGAATTCAAATAAAAATAAAATAATTTTTTTTTTGTATTTTTCTATTTAATATAGAATAATTAATATCTTTAAATCTGTAAATCCAAATTCAACAAATAATATGTTTAAATTGATCAGAAAAATGAGAGGAATCCAAATATGATATCCATATCAACTAATCACAAACCCTCCGTTTTTGAATTAGCTATTTGGTGGTTGCTTTAGAAAATTCCCTTTTTGCGCTCGGATAATGAAAAATGCCTTTTTGGTGCGATGAAAAGGAAAACTTGCATTGGATCTTTGATAAAATAGCATATTGTGAACCTAAAAAGGATCTTTGTAAAAAAACATGAGCATCGGATCATGTACCTGTAGTTCATATCTGACCCACTTCCTACCGATTCGGCAGGAATTTGTCTTTTTCACCAAAGGTGGACGGAAAGGTTTTGGATCCCCCTGTTGGGATATTGTCCATATAAGGTGGTATAGTATTTTTGTAAAATTTGGTGGTAGTATTTTGAATTAGCCATTTGGTGGTTGCTTCACAAAACCGTCCGTTTTTTATGCTCGGAAAATGGGAAATGGCTTTTTGGTGCGACGAAAAGGAAAACTTCCTCCTGCAACATTGTTCGCCATCCCATGATGCATGTGTATGCACAATATGGGCACATTATCACAAACTATGCCTTGATTCTAGCCATAACATTGGTCATTTGACCCGAAAGCCAAGAAACCTCGAATGAGATAGGTCATTTTGTGAAGGGTTTTTTGAGACATAATCAATATATCAAGTTTTCTATTTTTTCTTATAAATATGTCACATAATATGACACCACGCGAAGGTTTCGCATTGTTTCGATCATTTTTCAATTTTTTATGCCCGTTTTAAACTATCGTTAAACTTTGTCGAACGGCGGACATAAAGATTCTTAGCTCGGGGCCGAGCCTCGCTAAACTTTCATTAGATCTTTGATCAATAGCATATTGTGAACCTAAAAATGATTTTTGTAAAAAAACATGAGCATCGGATCATGTACCTGTAGTTCATATCTGACCCACTTCCTGCCGATTCGGCAGGAATTTGTCTTTTTCACCAAAGGTGGAAGGAAAGGTTTCGGATCCCCCTGTTGGGTCATTGTTCATATAAGGTGGTATAGTATTTTTGTAAAATGTGGTGGTAGTATTTTGAATTAGCCATTTGGTGGTTGCTTCACAAAACCGTCCGTTTTTTATGCTCGGAAAATGGGAAATGGCTTTTTGGTGCGACGGAAAGGAAAACTTCCTCTTGCAACATTGTTCGCCATCCCATGATGCATGTGTATGCACAATATGGGCACATTATCACAAACTATGCCTTGATTCTAGCCATAACATTGGTCATTTGACCCGAAAGCCAAGAAACCTCGAATGAGATAGGTTATTTTGTGAAAGGTTTTTTGAGACATAATAAATATATCAAGTTTGCTATTATTCCTTATAAATATGTCACATAATATGACACCACGCTAAGGTTTCGCATTGTTTCGATCATTTTTCAATTTTTTATGCCCGTTTTAAACTGTCGTTAAACTTTGTCGAACGGCGGACATAAAGATTCTTAGCTCGGGGCCGAGCCTCGCTAAACTTTCATTATATCTTTGATCAATAGCATATTGTGAACCTAAAAATGATTTTTGTAAAAAAACATGAGCATCGGATCATGTACCTGTAGTTCATATCTGACCCACTTCCTGCCGATTCGGCAGGAATTTGTCTTTTTCACCAAAGGTGGACGGAAAGGTTTCGGATCCCCCTGTTGGGACATTGTCCATATAAGGTGGTATAGTATTTTTGTAAAATGTGGTGGTAGTATTTTGAATTAGCCATTTGGTGGTTGCTTCACAAAACCGTCCGTTTTTTATGCTCGGAAAATGGGAAATGGCTTTTTGGTGCGACGAAAAGGAAAACTTCCTCCTGCAACATTGTTCGCCATCCCATGATGCATGTGTATGCACAATATGGGCACATTATCACAAACTATGCCTTGATTCTAGCCATAACATTGGTCATTTGACCCGAAAGCCAAGAAACCTCGAATGAGATAGGTCATTTTGTGAAGGGTTTTTTGAGACATAATCAATATATCAAGTTTGCTATTTTTCCTTATAAATATGTCACATAATATGACACCACGCGAAGGTTTCGCATTGTTTCGATCATTTTTCAATTTTTTATGCCCGTTTTAAACTATCGTTAAACTTTGTCGAACGGCGGACATAAAGATTCTTAGCTCGGGGCCGAGCCTCGCTAAACTTTTATTAGATCTTTGATCAATAGCATATTGTGAACCTAAAAATGATTTTTGTAAAAAAACATGATCATCGGATCATGTACCTGTAGTTCATATCTGACCCACTTCCTGCCGATTCGGCAGAAATTTGTCTTTTTCACCAAAGGTGGACGGAAAGGTTTCGGATCCCCCTGTTGGGACATTGTCCATATAAGGTGGTATAGTATTTTTGTAACATGTGGTGGTAGTATTTTGAATTAGCCATTTGGTGGTTGCTTCACAAAACCGTCCGTTTTTTATGCTCGGAAAATGGGAAATGGCTTTTTGGTGTGACGAAAAGGAAAACTTCCTCCTGCAACATTGTTCGCCATCCCATGATGCATGTGTATGCACAATATGGGCACATTATCACAAACTATGTCTTGATTCTAGCCATAACATTGGTCATTTGACCCGAAAGCCAAGAAACCTCGAATGAGATAGTTCATTTTGTGAAGGTTTCTTTGAGACATAATTAATATACCAAGTTTGATATTTTTCCTTCTAACTATATCACATAATATAACACCACGCGAAGGTTTCGTATTGTTTCGATCGTTTTTGAATTTTTTATGCCCGTTTTAAACTATATATAATATTTTATATTTTACTTAATTTTTATTTATAAATGTGTAATATTTAAGTGTAGATAGATAGGTCTTATTTTTCTGAAAATTTTGATATATTATTTGTATTTTTCCGAATTAGAATGATTTAGTTATGATTTTTCAAAGTTTAATGAGATAAAATAAAAAATAGCTACGCCGAGGGCAGCCGTCGGCGTAGCATAGAATATGCCGAGGGCAATTTTACGCCGACGGCTGCTTGGTGGGGCTGGCCTGGACGATGGCTACGCCGACGGCCCCGACGTTTGGCCGTCGGCGTAGCGACCGGCCGTCGGCGTAGCTTCCCAGTCCTGTAGTGGAGCCTGCGACATAGACAGACTAGCTAGCACACATATAGAGTTCAAACAAGGTGGCCAAGAATAATGTTATATATGTACGTGGCTGGAGAGCAAATGAAGAACGGAGAGCAAGGTACGTACTGTAACACCCTCAGAATCGGCCCTATGCAAGTTTTAGCGAAACCCGCCAAACCCGCATAGAAACGATTCAAAGGTGCCCACCAGGCACTTTCGTGCGGGTGGAAAACGAAGAAATAACATTACACAACAGTCCTCGATGGGACCCTCAGAACAGATATATATACAACAGCGACTCAAAGAGTCAAGAATACGGGTATAATATACAAAGATCCAAATCATCTTGAAAATGATAGAGCGTCCAGCTACGGACAAGATGCAAATGGGGCTAAGAGCCCTGAAGAATAACCAATGGCGTCCATAACCCTGCCCAGGCCAAGCCGGAAGGGTAACCCTGCTAACGTCGTCGATCTCAAAACCTGCTTAAACAAAAGGGGTGCCGACAAAGGCAAAGGAAAAGAGGAGCGTCAGTACTGAGGCCAGTACACGGCGAGACTAGAATTCGGCGGTCCTCGCCTACATAGGTATGGTGGACTGAAGCGGCAGCGGCAGCGTGCACTGAACACCCTATAGAGACTCGATACAACTGGCGGCTATCAGAGAGGGGTAAGGCAGACCTATCCGGATCCAACCTGAATCTTACACCAAACAATCCCATCCTGGTATTTCCCCCTCGAGACCAATCGAGGAAGTCCACCGAGGAACTCACACAGCTGGCAGTTTTATTTATTCAGTTATCGTTGCAGCAATTACTAGTCAAATTTAGATAATCATCCTGATAAAATAAGCAGTGGACACTTTTAGTTAACCATTCCGTTATAGTTGCAACACTTACTAATCAGATACAACTAGCATGAGATAACCCAAAAACCCAGCAGTTATTGGTACTTTTATTTAGCCATTCCGTTATAGTTGCAATACTTACTAGTCAGATACCATGGTAGCAAGCGCCACCCAAACAAGCAATTGTTGGCAATTTTATTTAGCCATTCCATTATAGTGAAACTGATTACTAGTCATTATAAAGTCAAATTTATAGCACTACTTTAGTTATAGTTGTCTATGATCGAGATACTGTGCTCCAAGTCATCCATAACCGCGGACACGGCTTTCAGAAAGTTTTACCCGGCCGGGGTGCACCAATAGCAACACACACTCGATCAACCTCGGAAAAACCAAATCAAAACCCAACGAGGCCTTCACGACAAAGCAATCACAAGATTCAGAAATATTTCAGGGGGCCACCCCATTGAGTACACCCGCAACGAAGCTAGCTGACTCCGAGACGGACTCAAGGTTTGCGTCAATGGCTGTAAACGACTGGGAACCCAAAACTGGGCTTGTCGATACCGCGAAAACACTCCGCTTACTTAAACAGTACAGTGTGCTATCCATCGCACAATTTAAATAAAGCAGTAAAGCATGGCATAAGTACAGGATAGTAAATAAAACCTCAAACTAGTTTGTGGCCCCAAGAAATAAGAATGAATCAAGCTCTGGCTCAGGGGGGTCCCATAAGCCTCCCGGATGTGGATAGCGCGATAAAATCAAGGAACAGGTATCAAGCACTCGGGGTCCTACGGGACACAAGTGGACGGTTAACAACCAAATAACATCTATTGCCCACCTGTGCCTCTGCTTACTTACTTCAATTTTAGTTGTTTAAACAGTAATTAAAGTGAACGATAAGTAAAACCATGATCATCTCCAACATCAAACATGTGGCAATACACCAACAACTGTGGCACTTGACGACACGCAACAGCACTTGAGCAAGCGACTACGACACGCAAGTCCAACTATCTACCAAACAACAGGTAATAGGATGTGTCCAAGGCAATATAAGGCTGCAAGGGATATCACGGGTACGAAAAACTAGAGCAACGCAACACAGATAGCAATAGATCAACAGGAGGGAAATAAATACTATAAAAGTAAGATAGGTAGAAAGGGGGAGATGCTCGCCTGAAAACATTGTCGAAGGTTCAACCGAAGATCGGGGCGAAGATCACATCAACTCAACGGCCTTATCCGCGAAGAAGCAAAACACTAGAATAAACACCGGATGCAATATTTAATACTACGGCAAAAGATCGGGCATGATGCATGTATGATGTATGACATGGCAAAGGTGCGGTGCAATTAGGTCATATTAAGCGGAACCGGGGTCCCGACAATTAATTAAACGGTTCAAGTTATTTATCTACCCCGCAAATTAAATGTTGCATTAGCAAGACCAAACATGGCTTCGGTTCGCTACACCAATTTAAATGGGACCAATATAAGACTAGGTTTGCCCGTATATGGGCCCCATATTTAATTATATGGGGAATCGGCATAAGGCCCCCAAACCACGCAATATGCATGTGAGTATGACAATTTAATATGCATCCATTTGTTATTACACTTATAAAATAGGGTTCGGGAAAAGGGGTCACACATTAGGGTTCGGCAGATCTTGGGGTTCGAGGGGTTCGGGGTCGGTCTCAGGGTTCGGGGTTCGACGGGATCGTTCTCGGATAACTGAGGTAGATCTTGGCGCATCCGTGGTCTTCGGGTCATGTCGACGGTCATGGCGTTCGGGACGAAGTACTTGTCGCACCGGGGTCTTGGTGTCCTCGGTCATCGTATTCGTGAGGGAGTCCTTGAAGTACACGATGAAGATTTTGTTGCGGTTCTCGTCTTCGAGATCGATGGTGAACTTGCGACGATATCCTCGGAGCAGACCACACGCAAGAACTTGTCGAGGACACGATGCGGCCAGGGTAGCAGGTAGGCGACGACGGGTGGCCGTGAGACCTGCTGCCGGAGACGGGGAGGAGGGTCGCTGTCTCCGGGCGGCGCTGGAGAAGGCGGGCCCGAGGCGAGCTTGGCGAGGAGGGGGAAGACCGCAGGGGGCGAGCGAGGTCGACCGGCGGCGGTGAGGCGGCGTTCCGGCGGAGCTCGGGCGGGGTCGCGGCCGGAGAGCGCCGGGCCGGCGAGGTGGAGGGCCGCGGCGGCGGAACTAGAGGGGGCGGGGAGCGAGGAAGGACGCGGAAGGAGGGGGCGTAGCCGACGCGGTCGGGGGCCAGCGCCGGGGGAGCGGAGCGAGGACGGCAGCGGCCGGCCGGAGGAAGGCAGGGAGAGGGCGCTGGGCGCCGGCAGAGGGCGGGGCGAGGCCGGAGCGCGCGGGGAGGGAAGGAGGCCGGCGAGGAGGGAGTCGTGGGCGGGGCGGGGCGCGGTGGAGGCCGACGCGGCGGCGAGCCCGAGCGGGAGCGGGGCGAGGTGGGGGAAAAGGAGCACGGCGACGACTGCTCGCGGGGAGGGCGCTGCCGGCGAGGCGAGGTGGAGGGCGCGGCGCCGGCGTCGGGAGGCGGGGCCGGGCGGCGAGCTAGCGAAGGGGGAGAGGGGCGGTGGTCAGAGGTGAGGGGGGTAGCCGGAGAGGGGGAAGAAGGTGAGGTCGAGCGGGGGAGGAAAAGGGGAGAGAGACGGGAGGAGAAGAGGAACAAGGGAGGGCGCGTCGGTGGGGTGGGGCTGGGACGCGTCAGGGGGTGGGGCCGGGGGTGCGGGACCGCGGGAGGGGGCTGGTGGCTGGCATGTGGGGCCAGGGGGGGAAGTGGGTGCGGCTGGGGGAGGGTTTGACCAGGGGAGGCAGGTGGGGAGATGGGTCCACGCGGGGGAGGGCGCGCCCAGGTGAGGTGGGATCTGGGACAGAGAGAAGGAGGTGGGGGACAGGCGGCAGGGGCTGCTGGGTGTGTGCGTGTGTTGAGTGTGTGCTGGGGTGTGTCCGGGCTGGAGAGAGAGTGGGGAGGGGAGAGGGGGTAGGTGACGTGGCAGCTAGAGAGTGGTGGAGGGAGGGAGAGAGGTGAGGTGGCGAGAGAGGATTGGGTGGGGTGAGGTGGCTGGAGGGGTGGGTAGAATAGGATTGGGTGAGTTTAGGACTAGAAATTTTAGACCAGGGTTTCTTTTATTTTAACAAAAGATTTTGTAATTAGTTTTAGACAAATAAAAGACCGGACAGACCGATGTTTTAATTTGAAATAAAGACGGGGCTATTTAGAAAACAACTCGGCGTTTCGAAAATAATTTCAGACAAACAATGCATGATGATGACGATGCAATGCACAAAAACAACGCGATTTTCTAGTAGTGGTTTTGTGGGATGCCACACGTACTGACCAGATGACACTACAAACCGGCACCGATAAAGTAATGTACAGTTCCCTATATTCACTCTTCCGAGAATAATACCGGCAGAGTTCAGCGATAAGATTTTTCTACAGAAGTCTTTCAGCCTCCACATTCCGAGAATATACACAGTTGTCCATTTCGCTTCTCCAAGTTTATTTCCCAATGCTTCCTATTCCCGGCGGGTCGTGTTATGCCGCTCCAATTCCATTGGTTTGTCCTCACCCTTTGTATTGTCCTCGCACCACCAATGATATTTATACAGAAGTATGTACTCCTCCCAGTGGGAGGAGGGGGTGGAGCATGAAGGGTATGAGTGCCCAAAGCAAGTAACATTCAAGAGGTTCAAATATTATCTACGGGAGATAGGGTGTATTGGAATTGCAAAGTCATTGGATGTTTGTATTCTTGGACAAAGTGGTCAACAAAGTTTTCTCTTGGGATCATGTTAGTGTTTTTCGAGGCACCATGTTAGTCCACATAACCTAAATTATATTAACAGTTAGATTTACTATGTGTGGCTATGATTTAAAGATAACAACGCGGCAGCAGGGAATCATCAAGTTAGTCCATATTCCCGTTGTTGCCTTGCCGTTCACCTCCCCGGCAGCATGGAATCATCAAGTTAGTGACAACACGGTCAGTCAGCATGGTAATCTTTGTTTCTAGCATCGCATGTGATGTGAGATTTATTAAACATGCAATATGTACTGCCAACTGAAGTAAACTAGTACTCTTCTTTTCTATGGTAACTAGCACAGTGGCCCTCTCAAATGCGAGGGTAATATCTGAAGGATGACTTGAAAATATATTTATATTGACAAGTTCTCATAAATATTAAGGGATTATAAACTATGGAATGTGCAACAAAAGGTGCACGATGAATTGTGTCATCGATTTTGCGCACGTTACTTTTCTCCTAGCCATCGGTATATAAACCATATTTTGTTGATCTATCTCCACTACTTTGATTTGTTCCTATATACTACCTCTGTGTCGTACTAGTTGCCAGATATTGATCTAGGTTCGCATGTATGTACACACTAAAATGTGCCTTAATACATGCGTATCTAGAAGAATTTGTGGTAGGTAATATGGAACGGATGGTGTAATAACTCTGGAATACACTTATGCCTAGTTCACGCTACATATAATTTTCTACATGGTTGTAGTAGGATTTAGATCGTCTCTCATTACTTTTTACTCCGGGATGTTGTGTATATAACATAAATATTTTTCACAGAAATATTACATCATTTTTTATTTGGGTCTTACATATGACGACATAGTAATTTGGATTTGAATGGTCTCCACACTTTCTGGGGTGCTCTACTCTCGGTCTCGGTAGAGGAAGAATTGCATGCATTGTGCTAAGTCTACACCATCGTACATGCGTGGACCCCATATTAATTTATCTATTATTTTTATATAACTGAAAATTTTATAGTATTTCTCCTTAGCTACTGACGATTTTGGTTGACCTTGTTCCATAGACTATTGTTTGTAGATCACAGAATATATATTTGGAAGAAACAAAATGATCTCATTTTTAAAAGCCAAACTCTCTCTCTCTCTCCGAAGTTGGAAATTTTGTTTTGAGAGTTATATAAAACATCATTGTTTTGGGTGAGAATAGATTTGGTTCAACAACTCTTTGACTAGCTTATTGGCCCTTTTGTTTAACATTTCTTTTATTGTTTTCCAATATTTTAACTTTCCTCTATAATGTAATATCCTTTGCTAAATTTGTTTATTTTCAATATTAATATAAATCCACACCCTATTGGAACATAAAAATATTCTAATATAAATAATATTTTTGCTATATCAAGAACATTTACATTAAAATAATTTTCTTTCTTAGTCAACCGAGTTTTTCTGCAAGTCTTATTGGACCCGCACTTTGCTAATTTTGCCTTGTGGTCTATATTATGTGTAGTATATATATATTCTATCTTTTTTGATCGAATGGTAGAGATGTACCTACTCACTTGTCAACTGATCTAGTCTTTAGTAGTCAACTGAGTTTTCTATAGTGTTAGTCAGCCTTGCTTTGACCTCTTTGATTCAAATGATTTTCATATGATGATAAAGCCTCTATATTGTGAACATAGAAAATGAGTCATATCGTACGTTTTGATGGACATTGTTGAAAATCTGGTTTTGGAACGTAATGGATGATTGTCGAGTTTCCAAAAATGTCTAGGGACTTGTGATTGTTCAAGGAAAATCTGTAGGCTGAAACTGACATTTCGGTTCCAACACGATGGAAAATTGATGACTGACTCCAACAATCTCATAAAATAAGACTCATGAAGTGATACATGCGATGTGATGCAATGACTCACTCGCCGACTGACCTAGTGTATTTTAGTCACCTCGGTTATGTAAATTCTTAGTCACCTTGCTTAGAATTCTTTGATTTGAATGATCTAGGATGCTTAAGCCCTAGAAAATGAGCTATGTGTGATATATTTATGTCGGACCTGCTTGACGATTCTTTTGGGATGTGATGGATGATTGTCGAGTTCCCACGAGAAGATAGTTAGAGACCTTTTACATGCTTGATGACTTGGGTTTGTGATGTGGTGATTTTTTTTGTGAAGTCCAATATGGTGTATAATTTTCTAGTTGCCTGGAATTGTTAGACTTGTGAATTATTCAAATAAGATTTGTAGACTGGGACAGGCTTAATGATTTTTATTTTCAACATGTCAGAGTACTATTGCTGAATAACCAACATGAAAATTTTGTGAAATGAGACTCGTAGACTGAGCGGTGTACCTCGAGTATACTTATATAACGATTGCATAATTCCCTACGGAAAAGTGAAAAATTGCATATATGAGAGGAGAGTTGGTTTAGTCTTGTACTAATCCTTCACGTGTTAGGATATTATTACCATGCAAGGAGTGGCAATAAAAGGATCCTTTCGCAAAAATAAAGAACATATCGTGCATGTACAGGCCATGTGCTATATGCATCTAAAAAAGGGTCATGTGCTACATGTGTCATACTAACTGATCAAAAGCGCGCACACATTTTTTAAAAGAAGAAGAAGATGAATGTACACATGAGCTGCTCCATTTGTTTATCCGTGAGAGTCCAATCCGCCACAGAGTATACTTTTGTTTTGAATTACACGTTATCTCTCATTATATCTTCTTATATATCTCACTAAAACTTGACTATATTTTTACTATGTATGAGAGGGTCTGGGTTTCCTAGCTGCTCACGTTTTCTACTAATTCGAACACAATGGAGGTTAGGTGTGTGGGCTTAGGAGGCATGCGTAAGTGAATTAGGACTTTAGGCCAGTCGGACCCAGTTTAGGTTGGGCTAAACACACGTCATGTATATACGTTAGCAGTCCTATGTTGGCTCTCTAAAAAATAGTCCTAACGTGTTGGCTATGCGTTAGGTTGTCATATTTGTTACATAAATCTAACGGTTCTGATTAAATATATAGCAACTTAATTAAGATCTAATAGTTAAAATAATTTTGGATGATGTGTGGCTTAACGTCGTGCCTCGAAAAACATCCTTATATTGCTTTTAGTATATAACTAGCACAGTGGCCCTCGCATTGCGAGGGCAGCATGCATATTGCCTTTGATGTTCTTCAATTCAATTTATGATTACACACATACTCATATTACCGGATCTGACACTAACCCATTTGATTCAATAGCCGTTGTCTAAACTAAGTTGAAGATAATATCATGAGCAAGGAACAAATATATCTGACTGGTGACTGTTTTTTCATTCATAAATTCAGAAAATATATAATAGTGAGTTAATGTATATGGTCCTTATTAGCACATGGTATTAGTAAGTAAGAAAATAAAAAGGTTTGGATCTCGCTAGTTAGCTAGTCTATAAGTGGCAGTATATCTATACATAGAGATAAAGTTGGAATTTGGGCCTAGAATATCTGCATGGTGTAGTGAAATAAAATTTCAACCAAAGTAATTGCCAGATGTGTTTATGTACAATTATGAAGATCGACCAGTCATGGTCAACAAAAATAAGGTTGCTAGGTCTAGCAGATTAATTTTATATGGTTTTCCTTTACTGTAGAATTTTCTAGTCTTATTTTCTCTTATTTTGTAATAGAGTTGGGGTCATATATCACGAACATATATAAGGATCCAAGTTCAGATGAAAATACCATGAAACTTTGCGAATATTTATCATGTGACTATCTATTAAATACTTTTCGTTCTTAGAAATGTGCCTAGCGTACTTTCTTACATGAGTGGATCAATAACCACACCACCATAGTTCAAGTATTCATTGTCGCTAATTTCGGTTCTCCTTGCGTGAAAATAAATTGTATCAACCACCTACATATTTCCTAAAGGAAACCAATCTAATATTTAGATATGTAAGAAGTTAATACATCAAAATTATTTTTGCATCATTGGAAGTTATGTCGTTTTTTTTCCATCCGGTACTTCTTCATATCATTTACTTACTTTGTTAAAATATAGATGATGCTCTAGACATGTCTACATTCCCCAAGATATAAGTTAGTTATTTATTATATATAAATATGTTGTCAAAAATCATATGATTAAAAAATATAAAGATATACTTTTTCATCCAGAAAAAGATGTCTTTGTCTAAATACAGATGTATCTATACACAAAAATAGTGTCTCCATGCATTCGAAATTGCAAAAATCTGTGGCAACCTTTCTAGGATGGAGGGATTATTATTTTCACTCGACTGGTCCTAGTGATCTGTTTACCTCTATTATTTGCACAAATTATTCTCAAATCATATCTGAGTTGAACCCTATTAACCTTTGGATTAAACGAAATATACTATATCCAAAAATATGTATGTATAATGTACGTAAAAAATATTTTGTATATTAATGGAGGAGGCTGGTTAACAACGTGATGCACGATCCAGGGTGAACCAATAATCTGCTTTTCACGTTTGTTATATTAACACATCTGGACTCTACGCCCAATAGGCATGGGTTGTAACATATTTGGACTCTCCACGGTCGATCACCAACCTGGACGTGGACTCTCACGTGTTATGTTTGTTTCAATTTGTATCCAGCAACGTTGTACACACGGATGTTACGTTAAACTAATATGTCCACTTTCTCTAATTAAATCCTAGCCATGTATTTTAGATCTAACCACTAAAATAATTCTGATGATGTGGATCGACGTGGTGTCTCGAAAAACAATCTTATATTGCTTTTAGTATATAATAGATAGATTCCAGTCATGAACAAGAGAAGTGGAGACATTATTGCATCTATCTTCGAGAGACATGAGATGAATTTAGTGAGATCAAAGTTAAAAATAAGATAAGTGATAGTCTGTTGCATGATCGTCTTGTCACATACATTGAGAGATATGTTCTCCGACGTGGATGAAGATGTATAATCGAGACTTTCATGTTATTCAGGAGGAGTAGGCCATACAAATAGAGTTGTAAGTTTTTTAATGCATATTTCAGAATATCATATGTTGTTTTGAACTATTTGAATGTAATCTTTCAATTATATATTATATATTGCTTCTATATTTTATTATATGCAAATTTACACTTATTTATTGAATTGGCAAATAAATATCGTCCAAATATCCATAAATTTTTTGTGCGGCATACCCATGGGTAAAATCCTAGGTCCGCCACTGCTTAGTATCGAAACTAAAAATATAGTTTACAAGGGTTGTGGTGTGATCATATGATATGTTGGTTCAGATTTTAAATTGTGGAAGATATTTTGCATGATGACGTAGTTATTCAGTTACTATGTTTCAAGTTTGAGGCGGCGAAAACTTCATCATCGTCGAGCTACACTTGCTATGGGTCGCTCCCACATCGAACCAAGTTGTCGGCAGCTGCTGCCCTCTTCAAATTGAATCACGGAGCCAGCAGGGGCTGTTCCAAAGAGAGATGAGTTGGGGGATAGGCCCCAACTAATGTTTTGGATATCTTCCCGAATTTGTGACACAAATGCCCCCTCTCAAAATATTTTCAGGGTCCTCCACTCACGTAAGTGGCCCTCTTCAACAAAGAATGCCTTAGGAACTAGATCAAACTGAAATGACTTGATGAAAATCACCACATATGTCATGTCCGTATTTAGTAAATAACCATGAGTCGATAGAGATACAGAGGAGGTCTTTATCAGAAAAAAAAGATACAGAGGACAATCGATTACTAGCTACTTCATATTTCTCTCTTCCTTTAGCTTCATTCACGGTAGAAACAAAGAGGAGATTGGCCTACCAATCTTACATCATTTAACTATAGCATCAAGCTCTCCCAATTGAGATTCTCATTATTCATTTATTTCATTTCAATAGTTCTTCATTCCAGAATGTATATTTCGTGTAGAGAGGAAAATTTTGGACCCTAGGAGTACCCTTTGACCCTCTCTAGTCCGACCAAATGAACTAATTATTCAAAAGTGATGTGACTTTGTAAAGTTTAGTTTAGGGTCACCAGTTTGTATCCTTACTCGTATGGGATTTGGAGGTGCCTTGATCAATTCTGGCAGCCCTTGAAGACCACTTTTGATTACTCCATTCGGAGATCAAACTAATTTAGGTTTGCACCGTCTTTCTTCATTCACTGTTAACATTTTGCTCTGCCTTTGTTCCATCAAATTGAACCAACTCATCTTTTAAGTTGTCCATTAGTTGGTTCGGGTTGGTGTTTGTCGCACACGGCATCTCGGCAAGGGTCAACAAGGAGGGGCTACAGGGGTATATGGGCACGCATCTTGCGGGTTACACACGAGAAATTAGGTGAGGAAATGCACTACATGATATTGTTGATCCCTAGAGATACTATATGCACAGACTCCTGGATTCAGCGAGGTTGCTACATATTCTCTACACAACATTCTCCTATATTGAGTTTGTTTTACCATGGTGGAAGGGGAAAGCCTACTCCTGCTGTAGAGAAGCTCTTCTCCTCTTTTGGCAACTCCAACTCTAATTCCCAATGTATCTTATTCCTAATGGATTATACATGTGTACTGTTCTAATGCCACTTGATTTTTTTGCCAGTTTCAGCCTTCCCTCACCTACCTCACACTATTTATAGACTTATGTTATATCCCCTCAAGAATTACAAGCATTAGTGTGGAACCTACCATCCTACCTACAAAATACTCATATTGCTATGAGCACACAGTTTTCCGGAATGAAGATATTGCAAATCTTTTCCATGAAGATGAAACAGGGATAACAACATGAGGATGCCCGAGTTGTACCCACCACATGTGGTGTAGATAGTAAACTTCAATTCTTGTGTAAGTTAGTACAGAAAGCCCGCTTGTCCACACCTTCGGATGTTTGGGTTTTTGTAGCTCTTTAATCCTCGTGTGATAAAGCTTGACTGTAACTCTTCAAGAAAGATGAGTCACCATCACCATAGCTCTAGACGGCAGATGAGCCATGTGCTTAGCACAACATTATCAAATGTGACAACACATGCAGGGATCTGGGTGGTACAACATATGAGGAGGAGGAGGCGGAGTGGGCGAGATGCGGAGATGGCTCCATGGTTGTTCTCGCGGGTAGGGGCGTACGGGATGTGTCAAGTGTGTTTGCTTACAACACAAGACATGTCGCCATGTTGGATGTGAGAAAATTGCAAAAAACCATTACAATTGAGGCAATCTTCATAGAAAACCATCTGGCTAAATTTTTCAAAAGAAGCCACCGATCTAGGGTAACACCGGCTCAAAGAAACATTGATCTGTCTATAGCCACGGTTTAACACTGTTTCCGACCGGTGGGACATGTTGTCAATGATGACATGGCATCAAATACTCACATAGTTTCACCAAACCGTTGAAACAGACTAAGGGGTTATATAATCCTTACTAATTAATACACCACTCTCTTTTCGTAATAAGTAGAACTTCCGTCCACAGATAGATTATATTATACCAAAAAATTGTTTCTTCATGTACAAAATTGGCAAAAGTGTAGATATAAGAAATGTGAACACTATGCATTTTCAAACCCCAAGTTTTGTCAAAAAAATTCTTCTGTACCCCAGAGTATAAGGTAGTATTTAATACTGTAATTCTACACTGCCTATTCAATACATTTTATGTATATCTAAAATTGTTTCAAAATGTTTTTCAACTTAAAAATACTATCATATTTTAAAAAATCGAAAAAGAAAGGGCTACCTCTGGTGAGAGCTCACATTTGTACATCGTTATATTATCTCGTAAATTAATTCGATATCCTTTGAGAATATTTATGAGAGTCTTTTTCCTCTAACTTCTAGATGTTTGGTGGTCCATTAGTGGTCAATGCCGACGATATCTCCTTTGTTGAGTTGGAACGTGTCTTAGAAGTACTTGGCTCCTTTTTCAATGGTTGATTTTTGTATCAATCATCTATGATTCGTGATTTGTAATAACTTTGAATACTGAAACTTTTTAATAATGGGCTACGTCTATATATTGATGTTAAATTAGCCATTTCGAAATAAAAACCTACTGTTGTTTTCTCTTGGGTTTGTTCGATTAATCCGTGATTCAGTAGATAAACCGTGTGTCGGAAATCTCAATTAAGCTGCTGAGCTCTGCGGCATTCAGAAAGAACTACGGACGGCAGACGGCTACCGGTCGTTCTAGTCATTGACCAGGCGACACCATGACTTCATCCTGTGTGCCAATGTGAGGGGGCGGTTCCAAGTATGAGTACTTGGGCCTTGGTGTGTAGGGCACGCATGCCGCTTCACTGCTGTGAGTACCTCGCCTGTCTCGATCTCTACCGAAACTCAAGGAAGAGTAGGCCGGGGATCATGTCGTTCTTAATACTCGGTTTCTTTCAGCATTATTACGGTTTCATTTGTCTGAAAAAATATCATTGAGTGTGGCCTAGTCGAGTAGAGAGATGATAATTTACAATGAGATGTAACCTGAACTAGGTGATAATTTGCACATACATGAAACATGGCCAAAGGAATACGTTCCTATATCCGGGAGCCGAAAAATAATGTTGGAGATCCCCTAATCATGTACTCGCTTCGATCCATAATAAGTGCCGTCCATCTCTAGTATAAAATTTGTACTAACTTTGTACAAAATGAGCGACACTTATTTTAGATGGAATGGAGTACCTTTCCTATGGAAATAAGAAAATGTGTTCGTTGATCGGCCCCCATCTATTATATACTAAAAGCAATATAAGGGTGTTTTTCGAGGCACCACGTCGATCCACATCATCCAAATTATTTTGATGGTTAGATCTAATACTTACGGCTAGGATTTATCAAAAAATTAGTAGTTACGTAACTACGTAATTTGGTTTGACACAACTATAGTCCGTTTGACACGCCTGGTCGGTGTACGCGAGAAGGCTTCGCGAGTCCATGAATGGGCCATGAAACGAAGAACTAAGGCCCACCCATGTACATCGTTGAAGAGCCAAGTTTCTGAATTAATCCTGCTCACAATTAACCACGTATGTACAACCTTAACTGTCTTCACGGCCACATCACGTACATGATTGTTACCAGCCCACTAGCCAGAGCAGTATTTTATATTTGCGTCGCACTAGCCAGCAATATGAGGCAGCTCAATCTTCAAAGGGAAATCTACTGTACGTATCAAGAGAATGCACATACATCACCGAAATCAGGACAAGGCAAGGTCACGTACTGCCGTTTATAAATCAACTGAAAACTATACTTGATGTCCTACTTTTATGTTAGAATAAATGACGAGATCCTATGAATGCATAATGCACATAAAATACTTATAGACTTGGATCTCAATTCCGAAGTTGATCGATCCGGCCTTTGTGTAAAATACGTATGGACAAGGAGATCAACTCTAAAGCTGCTCGATCCGCCCAGTTGTTTGAGATCATATGCTTAATGTGTATGAAATACTTACGAATTTGGATCTCAATACCAAAGTTGATCGATCTGGCCAGACAGAGTCCATGTAAAATACGTATGGACAAAGAGATCAAATCTCAAGCTAATCGGTCCGACCAATTGTTCAAATTGGATGGACATGCATTTATCGTTTTCAAGTGAACTAATTACATGAATAAGAAAATTCAGCAGTTAGAAAATTAATTGTTTTATAGACACATGCATGAGTTCACAAGAAGTAATAATCCAAGGATAACATTTTTTGCAAGAAAAAGAAAGATAACTATGTTGTAATTTAGACTACAATTGTATATAGCAAAAAACTTCTGAAAATAAATTTGCAAACATATTTCCACATTTTGGTGCTACGATAATCCAATTTGACTGATTACAAAATCATGTACAACCGACCGACTATCCACAAGACATTGATAACATTTTTGGCCACACAATTCATCCATGTGTTGGTCTTCTATCTAGAACTAAAAGAGTAAAAACCTCACACTAGCTTGTATTGCGGTTGGTTGAGCATGTGGTCCATATGCATGGTAGCATGCCTTTCACACTGATTATTTATAGATAAAATAGCTAGAAAATATCACATTAATCGGCTATTATCTAGAAAATCTTCCATGTACTTTTTTATGCTTGAAGCTTAGTATGGTAAAAAAAACATGTGTATGTGCATGATCATGCTTGAAGAGAGGCATTAGAAGGAAACGCAGTCACCGCCCCTAGGTGCCAGCCATGATCATGTCCACGCAGGTGATGATGACAAGGAGGAGAAGACGACGAAAGCGCAATATTTCAAATCCAGTCGCAAGCGTCCGCTTCACTCCTGCTCCGACTGAAGGAAGATGTTAGAGTACCTACACGTGTATAGGCTGGAGATAGACTAGACTCTACATCTTATACTCCAAGTCTCCACCTATCCCTTTATATAAACCCCACAAGGATCATTGCAATAAAACACAATATTCTAGGGTTCAATATTTTCCACACAATGTACTTTGTGTTTTCCGAAACAAATATGAATTATATCTCAAGAAAAGGATAATATCTATTTCCCGATCTAATAAGCCATATTTTTGTTAGTGGATCATAACACCTAAATCTTTAGAATTCTACCAAACATATCCCGACCAGGACAATGCATGGCATAATTTAAATAAACCATATAGTAGACACTAGACTATTTTAGAGAACATTATGTTCAGGAAGAGTGATATGGTTGAAGTTCTAACTTAAAAATTGAATATGTAAATGTCAATGTAGTGAACCATCTTTTTATCACTGCACACAAGATTAAAACAATAAATCATCATATAGCTATACGTACAGAAATCACAATAATATATCTTCATAAATATACGTAAACATATCACATCAAATCAACTAAATAAGTGAAGCTAAAATACATGTGATCAAAAGGATAGATTAATTGGATCAAAGGTTGGCGACACACCGTAAATCTAAAAGCAAGGAAGTGGGAAATACAAAGGATTCAGCTTCATTGGCTCAGTGAAATTGTTGAAGAATTTTAGATGATTTGGATTAGATATTTATTCTATGTAAGTCGTTTTGATTCACATGTTTAGAATCCATTAAAAATCTATGATCATTCTTTTAGACTCTATTTTGGACAAAAATTTAGTAGTAAAGAACACTTTCTACAATTCCATTTGTTCTCCGATGATATATGTTTTTATTCACATTTCTGAAGTTTTTGAATATGTATGGTTCAAGGTACATGCCACACCTAAACCTACGATTTTCCAATTCCTGCGCTTAAAACGTTAGGAAAAATACTACAATAAAATCTTATGAAAATTTCACTCAATAATAGAAGGCCACTAGATCCATTTATTTTCAATATCGCAACAATGACTATACATAAAAATAGTTAATGAATTACTTTAAGTAATTAAAAAAATGCCCTCGCATTTGCGAGGGCCACCATGCTAGTTCCTTCCTAAAAATAAATGAATATTGGAGGGCAAACGAAGCACAGAGATAGCATGCACGAGCAATTCGTCATCGTTCCAAATATTCTAGAATAATCTAATCTAGCCTGCAATACGGCCGGGCAGAGCTCAATGATATGCTTTGCCTCCTTGTTTGGATAACTGAAGATAAAGAAGACATTGTTTTCACGTTCCGAGAACATACACTTTCGTTGATGTTGGTTCTCTAAATTTAGTTCCCAGTGCATCCTACTCCAAATCGATTTATCCTAAGACGCTCCAACGACACTTGGTTTGTCACTCTCACTCTTCATGTTGTTCTCCCGGCACCAATGGTATTTAGTTTTATGGAGAACCGTAAAAATGAATACATACGAACACCCCACACAAAGTATGAACTGGCATCACGTTTGTCATATATCTTCATCCTACTATTAACGCTTCATATATTAAAAAATAGCCATGTGCAATATCTACATGCAAGCCAGCTAGCTCTTCATGGGCAATAAATTAGTTTTCACAACACACTATGAAATACTTATCACAACAGAGTATCTTCCACGTAAAGTGATCTGTTAAACACCAAATATGTGAAGGTGGGGACTGGCGGGGAGTGGAGAGCATGAAGGGTGAGAGTGCCCAGAGCAAACATTTGATGGTATATTGATGATCTATTAGAGATAGGATGCATTTGGAATTAAAGTTGGAATTGCAAAGTGCTTGAATATTTGTATTCTTGGACAATAGGTCAACCAAAATTTCTATTGGATTTTCTTGAAAAAAGGGCATAACGTCACCGGATCCTCTAGCTATAGTGCAAGGAGCGGATTTGTGCTTTCGGGCTCGCATGTTATATTTATCAAGCCTACAGATATAGTGATATTGCATCATTGGTAGGACTTTCACCGGAAAAATGCTCCTTTGGACATGGTTTCAAGCAAGGATGGAATCCAGTCCACCCATGATATGGAGATTCACACTATATTTATGTATGTAAAGTATTTTTGCAGAGAACCTTGCTACACACACGACACTTTCTATCCGACTCTTGTACAATACGTAAGACCCAACCATCTGTAGCAGTGACAAAGTGTAGCAAACGACCCTATTGTGCATCATACGTGGATCATATCGGACCTGGAAGCATCGTCCGTGCAGCACTTCCGTTACCCAAATAAATGTCTCCTTAACCTGGGGTATCTTTGTGGTATAACCAACTAGCACTCATTGATTTGGATCCTAGGTTGAATAAATGCAACTATAGTTCCACTTGACTCGCAATGAGTCAATTTATTACACTAGACTTTATAATACACTGGTGGAAAAAGGGGCTCTAGTCCCGGCCGCAACGGGCTCTAGTCCTGGTTTTGGGCCCGGGACTGCGAAAACGGGACTAGAGCCCCCCCCTCTAGTCCCGGCTCGCAAAGGCCCGCGACTGATAACAGCCACGTGGCTGTTTCAGCGCCGCGGGGGGCGGAACCCTCTAGTCCCGGGCTGTAACACCACCCGGGACTAAAAGGTTTCCTGCCGCGGCAGAGAAACACCACATTTCTCTGCCGCGGCAGAGATTGTGTATTTCCTTTTTTTTGTTCCTTTTTCGTTTTGTGTTTCACTATAACAAACATATATTTCAGTAGACATATTATACGCTACTACATACACACTACACGTCGATGCATTTATATAAGATCGATCCCTTGCAAGCATACATATAATCAATCATATCAAAAGGAAGAAATGTTTTGAAAATTACATGGTCATTGATGAATATATATATCATATGAACTACATGGAGATGACTAAGGCAAATCGAGTTCCACGTCATCCGCATAATGCTCTCCATGTACATCAAGGACTTCCTTCATCATAAATCCCGCCAGCTCCTCTTGAATTGCTCTTATGCGCTGGTCTGGCTCTAGTGTCTCCCGCAAATCATAAATATAATGTGAGTCAACTTTCTGCTTACTGGTCAACTCGCGGATGTACTCGCAGACGTAGTATCCACATAAATGAGTTTCCGGTGGCTGCTGTAAACTCTTCGCCATTTTATAAGTTAGCTCCTCTTTGAATGGACCTGGTATTTTCTGTCTGAATCGTGTCCAACACCTGCTCGGCAAAGAAAATGAACAAAGGAGTTATTAGTTACTTGATATCAGGAAATGAATGAAAGAGGACGATATAATGCGATAATGATTGAAATTACTTATGGAGAATTGCTTTCATGTCGCTCCACTTCTCTTGGTCCCAACTTAATGAGTCGTGGACTTCGACTAGGTACTTGTCAACTTGAATGTTTAGCAAGATCCAGTGGAATCTGCGGACATTTACATAAGCATACATGCATAGCTCATCCAGTAAGCAAAAATAAAATGTGTACAAGATATAAACACTCACTTGAAGTTGTAAGGAAATAGTATTTCCTTAACAAAATTATGCTCGGTTAAGAACCTGGACAGGTCTTCCTCCACGTCTTTGGGGTGATTCTTTAACGTATATTCATTAATGATATATGGGTCAATGAACCCAACGTCGTATCTTCTAGCTCTTTTGCATTCAAGCATCTTCATTCTGCGGAATATAATATCATCATACAAAAGGATATATAGTTAGGATAATATATTAAATGCAATGAACGAGCTAAAGCTACAAACTTAATTATAGAAATAAATAACTTACAGACAGTAGCAACCAATGATAGATTTGTCGAGCGCGCGCTGGTTGTATAACTGAAACGGTTCGGTCATTTGAACTTGTATCGAGTATGGTTTGAAGTGATGCTCCTTTCTAACGTCCACCGGAAACCAATCTTTGTGATGCTTTTTTTCTGCTTGCGACATGTACCATTCATGCAGATTTCGCATATGTGTGGATAGACGCGCGAGCTCCTCATTACTGACTAGAGGCTGCCCTTGGATATACTGCCGTACTATCTGACCCACTGGCGTATCTTCATAGCCTAAATATTGACCAAGAGACATATTTGCTTCGTTAGCAAGTGCTTTGGCATCCGATACAGTGATTCCCATAAGTGCAGCATTATTACGTGCTCTAGGATCCATTATTTGCATGTCTATATCCATTTCAGCTGTGAAGGCCTTGTCGAGGTCTGAAATGACTTTGAGCGGTGCGACCGATTGATTCTTCTGTGCTCCGAGCTGGGCAACTTGCTTCCCGCTTTTTGCACTTGTAATTTTTTTCTTCTGTGCTTGCTTAATAATCTCCCGGTCATAGTCTGATTCCAGATTCATCGATATCTGGGATGGTTACTCAAGAAAGGACTTAGCCCACTTTTTTGTTTTTTCGTTATATACCGGCTTTGGCTCAGGCTTTTTGGGTGCAAAATGTGCCTTAACTTGGGCAGCCACATCCGCGTTAGTTTCCTCGTCGGTCTTGTCATAAGGTCTCTTTGGAAGAGCCGGCGGGATATCGACTATCTTCGGCGTTTGACCTTTCTTCGATGTGGGGCGCGGGGGACCGTCGAACTTCTGTCTCTTCGACGAGGTAGTAGTATTGTACGGAGGCGGAGGCGGAGATCGAGTTGATGTACTCCTACTGCGGCGATCGTCAGCGGGGCGGGGTGGACTTGGAGGTTGGCGATAATCGGGTTGGGGTGGACTTGGAGGTTGGCGATAATCGGGTTGGGGTGGACTTGGAGGTTGACGATATTCGATGCGGGGTGGATTTGGATTCCTTGGAGTCGGTGGCCTTGGCGCCGAGCCTGGAAACTTGATGTACTTCTTATTCCATAGAATGATGTTGCGCTTGACATCTCCTAATTTTGTAAGGCCTTCAGGCGTAGCGATTTCAATCTCTAGGTCCACAAAATCCTCCACTATGTCATCCACCGTGACACGAGCATAGCCTGGTGGAATCGGAAGTGAATGGTGGAGTGCTCGAGGTAGACAAGGTAATAAAGGGTTTCGCGGCATAGTAAATCAAAATTTTCTACGGATGCGAACAGAGGGAAAGCCAAGGTCTAATCTAGGAGATGCAATCAACGAGAGAGATTGGATTAGATCTTCATACCCTTGAAGATTCGCACAGCGGAACGTTCGTCGGAACGTGGGTGATGTAGTCGTACTCGCTTCTCCTCCTCGCGATCCGATCCGATCTAGCACCATAAGTGGCGGTGCCTCCGTGAGATGCACACGTGCAGCACCTCGACGTCTCCTCCTTCCTCGGACCAGCAAGTATGGTGGAGAGATAGATTGGATGTACAGCATGACGGCGTGGTGTATATGGTGGAGAATTTCTGCTGCAGGGCTTCGCCTACAAACAGTCGGGAGGGAGAGAGGAAGGCAGCAAGGCTACTAGGGTTGGAGGCAAGGTGTGTAGGGGGGAGGGGGCGCACCAGCCCTCTATATATAGAGGGGGGGCGGCCAGCCCTTGCCCCTCCTCCAAGCCTTGGGCTGGCGGCCAAGGGAGGGAGGAGTGGGGGGCAAGGACTCTCCCTCCTTCTAGAAATTCTATCCCTAGTTTAAACGATTTAAACTCTCTAGGATCGGCTGGGCCCTATGGGGCCTTGTGCCCCTGGCCCAATGCGGCCAGGACACTCCCTCATAGGCCCATGCCCCCTCCCGAAAGGTGGGGCCACGTTGGTCCCCTTCCGGAAGGTTCTAGAAGCTTCCGGTACAATACCGATTAACCCGGAACAATTCCGAACTCCAAAAACTGCACTGCCTTATATGAATCTCATTCTCCGGACCACTCCGGAACCTCTCGTGATGTCCCGGATCCCATCTGAGACTCCGAACAAAAATTCATAAACCAATTATCCAATCTATCCTAGCGTCGAGACACGTTAAGTGTGTGACCCTGCGGGTTCGAGAATATGCAGACATGATCTTCTATCAATAATCAATAGCGGGGTCTGGGCACCCATATTGACTCCCACACATTCATCGATGATCATATCGGATGAACCACGATGCCAGGATTCAATCAATCCCATATATATATTCCCTTCGTCTCGTGATATTTTACTTGCCCGAGATTCGATCGTCGGTACCGTCATACCTAGTTCAATCTCGTTCACAGCAAGTACTTTACTCGTTCCGTAATCCGATATCACTTTGTGATTAACTCCTTAACCACATGCTTGCAAGAGGTGTTGATATCGATTACCGAGTGGGCCCGAAGTATATCTCTCCGACTTGGGAGGGACAAATTCCATCTCGATACATACAACCCAACAGATACTTTCCGATCACCTGAGAGACACCTTTATGATCACCCTCTCATAGGATTACGTTTGATGACCTCAAAGCTTTCTTCCGATACCAGGGAGTTGTATTATCTCATGGTCTAAGGAATACAATATTTGACATAGGAAAAGCTTCGCAAAGATGAACACGATGATACGATCTAATTGCTTCGCTTAGTTTGGGTCTGTCCACCATATCATTCTCCAATGATATGATCTCATTATCAATTGACAACTCATGTCTATGGTTAGGAAACCTTAACCATCATTGATCAATGAGCTAGTCCATAGAGGCGTACTAGGGACACGGTGTTGTTCACAAACCACACAAGTATTAAAGTTTCCGCTTAATAAAATTCTAGCATGGAATATAAACTTTATCATGAACAAGAATTATAATAATAACATCTTTATTATTGCCTCTAGGGCATAATTCCAATAGTCTCCCACTTGTACTAGAGTCAATAGTCTAGTTTACATTTGGCAACAATCTCACACCCATGGCACTGAGGTGCTGATCATGTTTTACACGTGGAAGAGGTTTAGTCAATGGATCTGCGACATTCAGATCTGTATGTACTTTGCTGACCTTCAGATCTCCATCTGCTATATAATCTCGGATTATATGAAACTTGCGGTTGATATGCTTGGTCTTTGGATGATATCTTGGTTCCTTAGCGAGTGCTATGGCGCCAGTGTTGTCACACAATATCTCCAGTGGATCCAATGCACTTGGAACCACGCCAAGCTCAGTGATGAAGTTTCTGATCCAAACTCCTTCACTTGACTCTTCTGCAGCAGCCATGTATTCCGCTTCCACTGTAGATCCCGCGATCACGCTTTGCTTGCAGCTTCTCCAGCTCACAGCTCCTCCATTCAAAATATAAACGTATCCTGTCTGAGATTTGGAATCATCCTTGTCGGTGTCAAAACTAGCATCGACGTAACCTTTTACGACAAGCTGTTCATCACCCCCATAGACTAAGAATATTTATTTAGTCCTATTTAGGTACTTTAGGATGTTCTTCACGGCTGTCCAGTGTTCCACTCCTGGATCACTTTGATATCTGCTCGTCAAACTAAGAGCATTGGACACATCCGGTCTAGTACACAGCATGGCATACATGATGGAACCTATGGCCGAGGCATAAGGCACTTTGCTCATAGCTTCCCTATCATTTACCGTAGCTGGACACTGAGCCTTGCTCAATATCTTACCTGACAACATAGGCACTGAACCTTTCTTTGCCTTATCCATTCTGAACCTTTTCAGAACTTTTTCTAGGTATGTACTCTGGCTTAAAGCTATCAGGCGTATTTGTCTATCTCTATAGATCTTGATGCCCAATATATAAGCAGCTTCACCTAGGTCTTTCATTGAAAAACACTTATTCAAATAACTCTTCACATCGTTAAGCATGTTGATGTCATTTCCAATAACCAATATGTCATCCACATATAGTACCAGAAACGTCACCGAGCTCCCACTCACTTTCTTGTAGATGCAAGCTTCGTAGCAATTTGGAAAAAATCCAAAGCTCTTGATCACTTGATCAAAACGAAGGTTCCAACTCCGAGATGCTTGCTTCAGTCCATAAATGGAACGCTGAAGTTTGCATACTTTATCAGCATCCTTAGGATCGACAAAACCTTCGGGTTGCATCATATACAACTCTTCATCAATGTTGCCATTGAGGAACGCAGTCTTGACATCCATCTGCCATATTTCATAATCATGAAACGCAGCAATTGCTAATAAAATCCGAATGGACTTAAACATCGCTACAGGAGAGAAAGTCTCATCGTAGTCAACACCTTGAACTTGTCGAAAACCTTTTGCGACAAGCCGTGCTTTATAGAAGATAACATTACCATCCGCGTCCGTTTTCTTCTTGAATATCCATTTGCACTCAACGGCCTTTCGGTCGCTAGGAGGGTCCACCAAAGTCCATACTTGGTTTTCGCTCATGGATCCCAATTCGGATTTCATGGCTTCTAGCCATTTCTCAGAGTCTGGGCTCATCATCGCTTCCTCATAGTTCGTAGGTTCACTGTCTTCTACTAACAAGACAGTCAAGACAGGGTTGCCGTACTACTCAGGAGGGGCACGTGACCTTGTCGACCTGCGACGTTCAGTAGCAGCATCATCCGAAGCTTCATGATCCTTGTCATTAGCTTCCTCTATTGTTGGTGCAGGCGGCACTGGAACAATTTCAGGTGCTGCGCTACTCTCCAATTCAAGAGAAGGTTCAATAACCTCGTCAAGCTCTACTTTCCTCCCACTCACTTCTTTCGAGAGAAACTCCTTCTCAAGAAAAGAACCGTTCTTTGCGATAAACACTTTGCCTTCGGATCTGTGATAGAAGGTATATCCAATAGTTTCCTTAGGGTATCCTATGAAGACGCATTTCTCCGCTTTGGGTTCGATCTTGTCCGGCATCAACTTCTTGACGTAAGCTTCGCATCCCCAAACTTTAAGAAACGACAACTTAGGTTTAGCACCAAACCACAGTTCATACGGTGTCGTCTCAACGGATTTAGATGGAGCCCTATTTAAAGTGAATGCAGCGGTTTCTAATGCATAACCCCAAAATTATAACGGCAAATCAGTAAGAGACATCATTGATCGGACCATATCTAATAGGGTTCGATTCCGGCGTTCAGACACACCATTGCGCTGTGGTGTTCCGGGTGGCGTGAGTTGTGAAACGATTCCACTTTCTTTAAGATGTGTGAGAAAATCATAACTCAAATATTCACCTCCACGATCGGATCATAGAAACTTAATCTTTCTGTTACGATGGTTCTCCACTTCATTCTGAAATTCCTTGAACTTTTCAAATGTTTCAGATTTATGTTTCATTAAATATATATACCCATATCTACTTAAGTCATCGGTAAAAGTGAGGAAATAGCGATATCCACCGCGCGTCGAAACACTCATCGGTCCGCATACATCGGTATGTATGATTTCCAACAAGTCCGTTGCTCACTCCATCATACCGGAGAACGGGGTTTTGATCATCTTGCCCATGAGGCATGGTTCGCATGTGTCAAATGATTCAAAATCAAGAGACTCCAAAAGTCCATCATAATGGAGTTTCTTCATGCGCTTTACACCAATATGACCTAGACGACAGTGCCACAAATAAGTAGAATTATCACTATCTACTTTGCATCTCTTAGCCTCAATGTTATGGATGTGTGTTTCATCCCTTTCGAGATTTAGAAGAAATAAACCATTCATAAGAGGTGCATGACCATAAAAGATGTTACTCATATAAATAGAAAAACCATTATTCTCCGATTTAAATGAATAACCGTCTTGCAATAAACACGATCCGGAAATGATGTTCATGCTCAACGCAGGCACATAATAACATTTATTAAGGTTTAAAACTAATCCCGAAGGTAAAACTAAGGAGAGCGTGCCGACGGCCATCACATCAACTCTTGATCCGTTGCCAACGCGCATCGTCACCTCATCCCTCGCAAGCCGCCGTCTATTCCGTAGCTCCTGTTTCGAGTTACAAATATTAGCAACTGAACCGGTATCAAATACCCAGGCACTACAACGAGGGCTAGTAAGGAAAACATCAATAACATGTATATCAAATATACCTTTGATGGTGCCAGCCTTCTTGTCCGCTAAGTACTTCGGACAGTTGCGCTTCCAGTGACCCTTGTCCTTGCAATAGAAGCACTTAGTGTCCGGCTTAGGACCAGACTTGAGCTTCTTCTCAGCAGGAGCATTGCGCTTGCCGCCACCCTTCTTGAAGGGCTTCTTTTCACCCTTACCTTTCTTAAAGGAGGGCTTGTTGACCATCAACACATGATTATCCTTTTTGATGTCCACCTCCGCAGCCTTCAGCTTTGCGAAGAGCTCGGTGATCGTATCAGTGGAACCAATCTGATTATGAGTCACTACAAAACTTTTGTAGCTGGGAGGGAGTGATTGCAGAACCCTGTCAATCTTGAGCTCCTCTGGAATCGTGCATTCCAGTTGCTTAAGGCGTTGAGTGTAGCCCGTCATCTTTATGGCGTGCTCACTAACGGAACTCCCTTCCTCCATCTTGCAGTTAAAGAACTTCTCGGAGATCTCGTATCTCTCAGAACGGGCCTGAGTCTGAAACATGGTTTTCAGCTCCTCGAGAATCTCAAAGGGCCTGGGATACTCTTCAAAATGATTTTGAAGTTCCGGTTCCATAGCAAACAACATGGTGCTCTTAATCACACCATAATCATCTTTGCGCGACTGATAGACAGCTTTCTCATCAGCCGGCGCAGTTGCAGCAGGGGGGTCACCTAACGCTTTTCCAAGGACATAGTCCTTTTGTCCGCCAGACAGAATGATTCTTAGATTGCGGAACCAATTGGTGAAGTTAGACCCATTGTTTCTAAGTTTTTCCTTCTCAGCAAAAACGTTGAAGTTGAAATTGGACTTGGCCATGTGATCTACAGTATTTGCAAGTACAATTTAGACTATGTTCATGATAAATAGTTCAACTTAATCAAATTACTAGATGAACTCCCACTAAATTCAACATCCCTCAAGTTGTTTAGTGAACACGATCCAAATTCGCCACACCTAATTCGATCATCACGAGAAGAGATGTGGTTTCAATGGTGGACAACAAAGTGTCGATCATATCATTCATATGACTCATGCTTAACCTTTCGGTTCTTGTGTTCCGAGGCCATGTCTGTACATGCTAGGCTCGTCAAGCTAGACCCAAGTATTTCCGCGTGTGCAAAACTGGCTTGCACCCATTGTATGTGAGCGTAGAGTCTATAGCACCCGATCATCACGTGATGCTTGGACACGACGAACTTTCGCAACGGTGCATACTTGGGGAGAACACAGTTTTTATCTTGATCTTTAAGTGAGGAATCATCTTATAATGCTACCGTCGCGATCTAAGCATAATAAGATACATAAAAGGATAAACATCACATGCATATAACTTTATGTGACATGGTATAGCCAATCTTCGCGCAATGATCTCCATCTTGTGCGTTCCGGCATGATCTCCATCACTCCACCATGATTGCCTCCACCACGAATAGCAACTACAACTATTGCTAACTACTTAGCGATAAAGTAAAGCTATTACATGGCGTATAAGAAGTTGACTCGCAGGTCATACACAATTATAAAGACAACCATATGGCTCCTGCCGGTTGTGTACTCATCGACATGCAAGTCGTGAAACATTACAAAACATGATCATCGCATACAATATACACATCACATCTTGGGCCATACCATATCACAGAAAACACTCCCTGCAAAAACAAGTTAGACGCCTCTACTTTGTTGTTGCATGTTTTACGTGGCTTATGGGAGTAGATGCTAAGAACGATTCTTACCTACGGAAAGCCACAACGGTGATATTATGGTTGCCAAACTCTGGTGTTAATCCCATGACAACTATAGTGAGAGAAACTGACATCCACCAGCCGCATGTGTGGAACAAGCCACACGTCAAGTGCGGAGCCGGTCTCGCGAACGACGTCGCATAAGGTTGGCCTGGACCGCTTCAATCTCACTATCCCGCATCATAAGAAGAACACAAACAAGAGGCTTGCAACAGAAAACATCAACGCCCGCAACAACCATGTTGCGTTCTACTCGTGAAACACATCTACGCATAGATCTAGCTCTGATACCACTGAAGGGTTTCGCGGCATAGTAAATCAAAATTTTCTACGGATGCGAACAGAGGGAAAGCCAAGATCTAATCTAGGAGATGCAATCAACGAGAGAGATTCTATTAGATCTTCATACCCTTGAAGATTCGCACAGCGGAACGTTCGTCGGAACGTGGGTGATGTAGTCGTACTCGCTTCTCCTCCTCGCGATCCGATCCGATCTAGCACCACAAGTGGCGGTGCCTCCGTGAGATGCACACATGCATCACCTCGACGTCTCCTCCTTCCTCGGACCAGCAAGTATGGTGGAGAGATAGATTGGATCTACAGCACGACGGCGTGGTGTATATGGTGGAGAATTTCTGCTGCAGGGCTTCGCCTACAAACAGTCGGGAGGGAGAGAGGAAGGCAGCAGGGCTACTAGGGTTGGAGGCAAGGTGTGTAGGGGGGAGGGGGCGCACCAGCCCTCTATATATAGAGGGGGCGCGGCCAGCCCTTGCCCCTCCTCCAAGCCTTGGGCCGGCGGCCAAGGGAGGGAGGAGTGGGGGGCAAGGACTCTCCCTCCTTCTAGAAATTCTATCCCTAGTTTAAACGATTTAAACTCTCTAGGATCGGCTGGGCCCTATGGGGCCTTGTGCCCCTGGCCCAATGCGGCCAGGACACTCCCTCATAGGCCCATGCCCCCTCCCGGAAGGTGGGTGTAACTACCTCGGTGAATTACGCTCCTAGATACAAGCCTGGATGAGCGGTAGTGGTTGAAATAGTACGGTGGGGCCCCAAAAGCCACTCACGGGTAGACCTTTCGGCCGTCCCAACCACTTCCAACTCATCGGGACCTGTACGGGCGGCGTAATCGGCAGGCGAAGGGATCAACTACATACACAAATGAGTATGTATGCAAGCCACCATACAAAAGTACATCAGAGCCATTCCATCTAGAAAGAAAGGAAATATAGCAACGCCATACGGCAAGATTCAAATGACCTAGATAGATATAATATTTTAGGATAATTCCTCATACATCACACATCAGAGTATCAAGCGGAAGCGGCAAAACAAATTCCGAGTACGGATAAGAAGCAAATCGGCATAAGATGCCATAGAAATAAGCACATCCCGCCCACAGATCTCACGGATCCCCGTTCCCGGAATCTCTACACCGAACGATCGTTGCCCACATCATCAGCCTCTTCCACCCAGTATCCGTCCTGCGAGTGTACCTGTTCATCTGAACCAATAATTTATCGTGTGAGACCCTAAGGGTACTCAGCAAGTCTTAATGCCTCTAAAGGGACACAACCTGGGGTGACGCAATTGCAGCAAAAGATAAACCCTAGCAGTTCTATAGATACTCGCTAACCATCCGCCTAACCAAAGATAGACGGATGTCCGTGAATTAATGACAACAGTTATAACAGTAATATCCACAGATCCATCCTCCTCCTCGCTTACCGACGAGGAAGCGGACGAACAACCCCCCATCCGTTGGCAATTTTATTAACCATTCCATGAGTGTTGCACTATTTACTAGTCAATTACTTAGTCAAGTTAAAAGTGGTACTTTAGTTATGCTTGTCTATGATCGAGAAACTGTGCTCCAAGTCGTCCATAACCGCGGACACGGCTTTCAGAAAGTTTTACCCTGCAGGGGTGCACAAATAGCAACACACACTCGATCAACCTCGGAAAAACCAAATCAAAACCCAACGAGGCCTTCACGACAAAGCAATCACAAGATTCAGAAATATTTCAGGGGGCCACCCCTTGGAGTACACCCGCAACGAAGCTAGCTGACTCCGAGACGGACCCGAGGTTTGCGTCAATGGCTGTAAACGACTGGGAACCCAAAACTAGGATTGTCGATACCGCGAAAACACTCCGCTTACCTAAACAGTACAGTGTGCTCCTCGCACAATTTTAATAAAGCAGTAAAGCATGGCATAAGTACAGGAGATTAAATAAAACCTCAAACTAGTTTGTGGCCCCAAGAAATAAGAATGAATCAAGCTCTGGCTCAGGGGGGTCCCATAAGCCTCCCGGATGTGGATAGCGCGAATATTCAAGGAACAGGTTTCAAGTACTCGGGGTCCTACGGGACACAAGTGAGCAGGAAAAACCAAATAGCAGATATTGCCCACCGGTGCCACTTTCATTAGTTATCCCATTACTACTCAGGTTAAGTTGTTTAGGTACCTCGTTATCCATCAGACTCTCACATACCCTACACATGCTGTTCTACGACTCGCATGGCTCAAACAACTCCTGTAGTAATGATTCATGGGATGGAGGAACAAGCTTGGTGGGGTTTAAAAGTAAAAGCTATGCAATACTTGGGATTCAGTTTAATGCAATCGCGACTCAATGATGCAAGAATAAGATAGAGGCCATAGGTACTGTATGTATGCAAGCATGTGGTAGTGCTTGCCTGGCAACTCAGTTGAAGCGAGAGACGGATCTGGGTAGTGCTCCTGGTTCTCTTGATATATCCCCTGCTCAGAGTCTATCCGAAGAAGAACCAAACAAACAAGGGCCAACATAAATAAAGTGCACAAGCATAGGAATACAATGCGTCAAGCAAACAATCATGCCATGATGAATGATGCACAAGTTGCATGGCAATAAAGTAGCATGGCATGGGTGAGGTGTAGAACACAAGAAGTAACATTTTTATGGGGTTTTGGTCCCATTTTATTGTCATAATAGTTGCTGTATACTTTATATTTATATGATGCATGCTGCAATGGAAGTCATGGATAGCATAAACAGAAAGGTCTCGTCGAGCTGATCATTTTAGACATATCATTTGTTAAATTCGGAGTTATAAATCAAAAGTTATTAATTTATTAAGTTCCAGTGGCATTTGTTGTAATTTACTCAACTTGGAATTTTAAATGTGCAAAAGGTGATTTGAATAGCATATTTGAAATCCTCACATTTTTCTGATTCCAAAACATATATTATTTGTATTATTTGGAATTATGAATTTAATTTTATTTTTAGGTCAAAATTAGTCAAATTGGGTCAAAGTCAAAGTTGGACTATTTTAAATTAGTTTTGAAAATATTTGATTATAGATTTGAATTTTAATTCAAAAACAAAACATTTTTCATATAAGGTTTGAATTCAAATTCCAAATATTTAATTAGTTATGAATTAAATCATATTTAAACAGATTTGAAATTTTGAATTTGAATTAAATTTGAAAGGTTTGAATTTAAACAGATTGAAATTCGAATTAATTTAAAAGGATTTGAATTGAATCAGATAAACAGAAAAACTTTTAACACTCAGGCAAACTTAGCCCTAGTCACAGACAGGTGGGACCCGAGGGCTGACTGTGTGCTGACGTGGCAGGAGCTTGAGGGGGTGACAAGTGGCAAAGGGAGGACTGCGGGTTAAGGGTCTAAAATGTGGGGTACCTTTCTACAAAAATAACTGGACCCAGAGGGGCCACGGGTTGGGAGTCAGAGAAGCCTAGGGGCCTATTTAGAAAAGCGTCCGGGAGGTGCAGACTGACGAATCTGAAGATTACTCGCGGAAACAGCTAGCTGGCCCGAACTTTGAATGAAGATGGCGAGGAATCTGTGGAGATTTTGTACAAGACACAAAAACCAAAGTTGAAGAGGGGATACCAGGCTACAAGTTTTATGTTTGGGGTGCCACCAACGGAGGACTCTACGCGCCGAGAAACTACGACGAACAGAGGCCGACCCGAGGCAAAAACTGAAAAACATCGATAGGTAAAAGAGGGTTTTTCTCAGGATCTTTCGAGGATGATGGCGAAGGATACAACGCGATTTTGGGGATGATGTAAAAACTAAAAACGCAGAGGAAAGGTAGGGCTAAGATTTTCATGTTGGTGATTTTTGCGGAGGAGGGCTGTAGCGGACGGGGCGAGGTGAAGAAACAGAGGATGCGCTCGGGCTTTGCTGAACTGGTGAGCGGCGTCGTCGACAGGGTTCAGTTAACGCGCGCGCTGACAGCAACGGCTACCGATGGTTGGGGACGCCGGCCTGGTGATGATCCTCGACCGAGGCGAGGTTATGGTGCACAACAGCAAAGGAGGAGAACGGGGATTGGACCGAGGTGCTCACCTGGACCGATTCCCAGAGGAATCGAGGACGGGGGAGGTCGGAGTGGAGGACGGTGAGCGGCTGCGCTGCTCCGGTACTGGGTCAGAAAGAAGGGGAAGCAGGGCTCCTGGGCGTGCAGCTCCTCTCGATGTACCCCCACAGCGGCGCGGACGAAGCGTGCGATCCCGGCTTCAGCGGCGCTCACCGGCGACCATGGCGTCCACTGCGGCTCCGCTTGCTGCTGCTGCGGGAGGAAGGAGGACAGGGAACAGGGGATGGCGGCGGAGAGGAGGGGGAGGAAAGCTAGGGTTCGAGGGGGAGGCGACTGCGCGGCTTGGATAAGAAGGGGGGCAGGGTTCACGTGCTGCTGACGCGGACGACGGAGCGGGACGGCCACCTGCCACCCCGTCTGCTTTCCGTCTTCTGCCGCGAGAGAGGAAGCTGAGAACGGCGTCAGGTGCCAGGGAAGAAGAACAGGAGCGCGGCAGGGTGAAGGGGTACTGGGCCAGGGGAAGGCGAGTTGGGCCGGAGGAGGGTTTGGTCTGATGGGCTGCTACTTCCTCTTGGGCTGCTGCGGCTGGTCCAGGGTGGGCTGTTGCCAGGTTTGTTCCTCTCCTCTTTATCCCTCTTCTTTTTTATTTTCATTTGTTTTGAATGTTTCAAATTCAACCATCCTTTTTATTTCAAAACCTGTTGAACCTAGCAGATGATTTTGAACAGAGAAAAGGGAAGGCCAAAGGATAGAAAAGGGAGACAAAAGAAAGGGGGGGTGATTGATGCATACATACATAATTTATGAATGTGCCAAAAGGGGCATTTTCCAAGAACATGAAGATATGGGGTTTTGCAGAAATAGATGAAAACATTTGTAAAAGTAGGGAACCCTCACATGGAACCAAGGCTTGAAGAAGACAAAACAGAGGGAAAGAGATGAGGTGGTTCTTGCATGGCCCATGCAAATGCATTAAATGTTAGGTCTTATCCTGTGAAAACAAAACAATATCTCATGGCATTTATTTATTTGCATCCTCCAAAGTTGGAGTAAGGCCAAGCAAAAGATTATGAGTGGAATCCACCCAACCCACATGAGCTAGAAGTAAACTCAGTTAAAAAGCCAAGCTCATATTAATTGGATGGTGGAATTATATGGTGGTGAAGACAAGGTGGTGGAGTCAATAAGAGATATGCCCCCAACTCAACTTGGGCATTTAACAATATATCAAGAACCAAATACAATATCAAGAGACAAATACAAATATTAATGCATATGAGATAAGAACCAAAACAAAAGGGTTTTTGTATGATGCTCAAATGCAAGGTGGCATGATGACATGAGCATGATATGATGATGATGCAACAATTATATGTAGGAAGTGGCCCTTTTATTACTAGATCAAGTAGCATTACAGGTGTTAGACAACTGGGATGCTACAACTCTCCCCCACTAAACAGGAATCTCGCCCCGAGATTCTAGGAAGAAGAAGAAGACACAAAGAGGGTAGGATAGTTGGCACGGAGTTCATCTTCACGTTCCCAAGTGGCTTCATCAACAGAATGGTGTGACCACTGCACCTTGCAGAACTTGATGGACTTGTTGCGAGTCCTTTCTGCGGTCTCAAGGATTTTGGTGGGGTGTTCTTGATAAGACAGGTCTTCTTGGAGATTGATTAGCTCATGATCCACGGTCCTGCCGAGATCCTATCCTACCCTAGCGTCGAGACACGTTAAGTGTGTGACCCTGCGGGTTCGAGAATATGCAGACATGATCTTCTATCAATAATCAATAGCGGGGTCTGGGCACCCATATTGACTCCCACACATTCATCGATGATCATATCGGATGAACCACAATGCCAGGATTCAATCAATCCCATATATATATTCCCTTCGTCTCGCGATATTTTACTTTCCCGAGATTCGATCGTCGGTACCGTCATACCTAGTTCAATCTCGTTCACAGCAAGTACTTTACTCATTCCGTAATCCGATATCACTTTGTGATTAACTCCTTAACCACATGCTTGCAAGCGGTGTTGATATCGATTACCGAGTGGGCCCGAAGTATATCTCTCCGACTTGGGAGGGACAAATTCCATCTCGATACATACAACCCAACAGATACTTTCCGATCACCTGAGAGACACCTTTATGATCACCCTCTCATAGGATGACGTTTGATGACCTCAAAGCTTTCTTCCGATACCAGGGAGTTGTATTATCTCATGGTCTAAGGAATACAATATTTGACATAGGAAAAGCTTCGCAAAGATGAACACGATGATACGATCTAATTGCTTCGCTTAGTTTGGGTCTGTCCACCATATCATTCTCCAATGATATGATCTCATTATCAATTGACAACTCATGTCTATGGTTAGGAAACCTTAACCATCATTGATCAATGAGCTAGTCCATAGAGGCGTACTAGGGACACGGTGTTGTTCACAAACCACACAAGTATTAAAGTTTCCGCTTAATACAATTCTAGCATGGAATATAAACTTTATCATGAACAAGAATTATAATAATAACATCTTTATTATTGCCTCTAGGGCATAATTCCAACAGGTAAAGCAGTGCCGATCGCCACCTTGAAGGACAGGTTGTTCATTGGCTGATGTAGCTCACATTGTGCCATCTCTCTGACATCATCCACGGGGTAGTGAGGAGCCGGTGCATCATCCAGCAGTGCTTGATCATCAGCACGGACCTCCGTGGAAGCCACGCTGCTTCTCCGTTGGCTAAGATCCAATGCAGGATCATCAGACCGCGGGTGAGTTGACGATGGCGGCCTTTGGCTAATTTCATGCATGAGGTTCTTCAGATCATCTAGGTCCTGCTCTACCCTGGAGATCCGGTCTGCCTCCCGGTCCTTCTTTCTCTAACGGCTTCTAGAACTGGCATCGTATAGAGGAAACCCTTTCTTCCACGAGACACCGGCGCCTTTGCCTCGTGTTCGTCCTCCCTTTTCAGGATTCCCTAGGGCGCGTGTCAGCTCGTCGTTCTCTCTCTCGGGACGGAACAATCCCAATTGAGCATCATTCATTGCTTGAATAAGGTCTTGGGAGGATTTTAGAATTTTATCATGAAATAATGTCTTCCCTGTTTCTGGGTCCAAGGATCCCCCGTGCCCGTACCACCAGAGCTTTGACCTCTCGGGCCATCCATCTGTACCAGGAGTGATGCCTCTAGCCCTCATATCCTTCTCCATAGTTTCCCACTTAGGGATGGCACTCTTGTAGCCACCTGTCCCCATTTGATGATGGTATTTCTTGTTGGCAGCATTTAACGCGTTCTTTGCAGACTTTGCCTTTGCTTTATCAGATTGCTTGTACTGTACAAAATCGGGCCACTGTTCTCTCAACTTCTCGTTTACTCTTGTGAAGTCTGGAGTTTTCTTTTTCGCGACATATTTCGCGTATAAATTTTTCTTGTGGTTCCGGTACAGTTCAGCCATCTTGCTTAGTGCCCACTCCTTAACTTTTGCTCTATTTTCAAGCCCAACCGGCCTTCGGGTAATACCATCTACCTCAAATTCCTCATACTCTGGAGGTAGTATGAAATGCGCAATGAGCTTCTGCCAAAGGTCATCTTTGGCATCATCGGTGACATAGCTGTTGGATTCTTCACCGGGTTTCTTTGACTTATTCCATTCTTGGATGGTGATCGGCAGGTTGTCCCTAACCAGCACCCCGCATTGATTTATAAACATCCTCCGGTGCTTCTCTGGAGCAATCGGTTCACCATCATCAGCTATTTATTTGATGATGAACCTCTGATTACCATCCAACTTTTTGTTCGGCCCTCGTTTCGTTCGAGCTGTTGATTGCTTCGATCCGGTGGGCTAAAAGAAGAAGAGAGAGTGATTAATATATATCTAGATCAGTTAATGAATAGAGGTAACACGAGACTTTATATATATATATATGTACCTCGCCGGATCCTGTCGAGGGGCCATCATTATTGTTGTCATTTGTTTGCCCTTCGTCCATCTGGTCTTCCCCTTGGTTTTCCTCTAGTCCATCACCGGATGGATTCAGATATGAGGATATCTCTTCCTCGAGCAAAATATCTTCGGCCGTGCCCGTAATAAGAGGAATTTCACCTCTTATCATGCCCTGAAGAAAACCTTCACCGATGCGACCAGGATCTTCGGATGGATCCATGACTTAATTATCTATAACAAAAAGAGAGTTAAACAGGTTAGAAAAAACAATAATCCTAATAACTAAAACAATATAATCCTAATTATAATAACTTAAACAAAAAAATAACCCTAATCCTAAAGGGCTTCGATCTCGATCTCGATCTCGATATCGTATTCTACCGAGAAGCACCAAACACTAGAAAAAAATAAAGGGGAAACAATCAATACATGGCATCGATGCAATGATCAAGCAAGTATGATTATATGACAAGTTGAATTGCATTGAATTGAAACCCTAAAACATGCTCGGCAAATTAATCGGGGTTCCGAGGGGTGAAAACCCTAACTCGGGAAAACTCCGGAACATATGAGAGGGTGCATTTGTTCTTCTAATTATACTTGTAATTTAAGTTGTTGAAAAATTCATGATTATAGGTTAAATAGATAGGTTTCAATTTTCTGAACATTTTGATATATTATTTGTATTTTTCTAACTTATAAATTAAAAGTTATTGAATTTACAATATTTAATCAAATTCTGGAATTACTAAAAAGGGTTATTTCATCATTATGACATCAGCAGAGGGGGTTAAACTTTTTATACCGCTACTAAGCCTAGCCACTATGACTGACCAGTGGGCCGGGGTACTAGCCACCTCAGCATGCCACGCAAGGAAGAGGGACCGGGGGGTTGATTATTTTCACGAGCCAGTGACGGCGGCGCGCGCGGGACGGCGATTGATGGCGGCGCGGGACGGCGAACTGGCCTGGGAAGAGGAAGGAAGCAGGAGGGTGCCTGAGGTCAGTGAGGCCGAGCGAGGTCGAGGGTGCAGTGGCCGGAATCGGCGACGGACGCGGCGGCCGGAGACGGGGAAGGAGCGGATGGGAAGCTCGACTAGGGGCGCGGGGCTTCGATTCCTTCGGTGAGGCTTTGCGGTACGGCACGTGGCGGCACGGCGGGGTGGTGGCTGGAGACGAGGGCGGCGGCGTGGTGGAATCCGGCAGCACCTCCCCTGTGTCGAGCTCTCGCCGTCGTCTGCACGCGTCTCCTCGTCGATTTCGCCAAGTGCTGGTGGGGGAGGCCAGGGGTGGGCGCAAGTTACTTATACCCCCACCCCTTTAGTCCCGGGCTAAGCCACCGCCCGCGACTAAAGGGTCTTTAGTCGCGGGCCGTGGCTTAACCCGCGACTAAAGACCCCCCCTTTCGTCGCGGGCTAAGCCACGGCCCGGGACTAAAGGTCTTTCTCGGCCGTTTCGTTTTCGCGCGCGCACTGACCCTTTAGTCCCGGGTCCATCCACGACGCGCGCGCACTGACCCTTTAGTTTTTTTGTAAATTTTCTTTTTTAATTCAAAACTAATATAAAAACTTTGAAAAATCATATCTTTTATTGTAATAATCCAAATAAAACAAATAATATGTCTATTATTATCAGAAAATATAAAGAATTTTAATATAATATCCATTTAGCTGTTTGCATCATTTATAAATTATTTCATTTTTAAATTTTCTTTTTTAATTCAAAACTAATATAAAAACTTTGAAAAATCATATCTTTTATTGTAATAATCCAAATAAAACAAATAATATGTCTATTATTATCAGAACAATATAAATTTTTTTAATATAATATCCATTTATCTGTTTGCATCATTTATAAATTATTTCATCTGTAAATTTTCTTTTTTAATTCAAAACTAATATAAAAACTTTGAAAAATCATATCTTTTATTGTAATAATCCAAATAAAACAAATAATATGTCTATTATTATCAAAAAATATAAAGAATTTTAATATAATATCCATTTATCTGTTTGCATCATTTATAAATTATTTCATTTGTAAATTTTCTTTTTTAATTCAAAACTAATATAAAAACTTTGAAAAATCATATCTTTTATTGTAATAATCCAAATAAAACAAATAATATGTCTATTATTATCAGAACAATATAATTTTTTTTAATATAATATCCATTTATCTGTTTGCATCATTTATAAATTATTTCATCTGTAAATTTTCTTTTTTAATTCAAAACTAATATAAAAACTTTGAAAAATCATATCTTTTATTGTAATAATCCAAATAAAACAAATAATATGTCTATTATTATCAAAAAATATAAAGAATTTTAATATAATATCCATTTATCTGTTTGCATCATTTATAAATTATTTCATTTGTAAATTTTCTTTTTTAATTCAAAACTAATATAAAAACTTTGAAAATCATATCTTTTATTGTAATAATCCAAATAAAACAAATAATATGTCTATTATTATCAGAAAAATATAAAGAATTTTAATATAATATCCATTTATCTGTTTGCATCATTTATATATTATTTCATTTGTAAATTTTCTTTTTTAATTCAAAACTAATATAAAAACTTTGGAAAATCATATCTTTTATTGTAATAATCCAAATAAAACAAATAATATGTCTATTATTATCAGAAATATATAATGAATCTTAATATAATATCCATTTATCTGTTTGCATAATTTATAAATTATTTCATTTGTAAATTTTCTTTTTTTAATTCAAATCAAATATAAAAACTTTGAAAAATCATATCTTTTATTGTAATAATCCAAATAAAACAAATAATATGTCTATTATTATTATAAAAATATAATGAATCTTAATATAATATCCATTTAGTCCCGGATGTAGTCACAAACCGGGACTAAAGATATTTTCCGCCATTTCCCACCTCTTCCCGCCAAGTTTTCCCGCCCTTTCCTTTCTACGAGAGCTTTTAGTCCCGGATGTAGTCACTAACCGGGACTAAAGATATTTCCCGCCATTTCCCAAAGCTTCACGCCAAGTTTTCCCGCCCTTTCCCTATATATTTAGGGTGATCGTGCCATGGCTATCCACACATCCACACCTTCCTCTCTTAGAACAATGGACAATGCCTACTGGGCCATTCTGACCCTCGAGGAGACCGAGGCGCTGTGCGCCTCCAACTACCCTTGTCCTCCGGGCTACCGGTCGCCCGCCGGCTGTATGCTAAGCGCTGGAGGGGTTCCTGTCCCTCCTGTCCCTCAAGGTTCCGCACGCCAAGCGGCCATCACAAACCACTTCTACCACGAGCTCACGCCGGAGCAGCGGATGGATCCCAAGTGGGATCCCGACAACTACGACACCTGGAATGCCTTCTTCGCTAATAGGCGGGAAAGGGAGCTCGCCAGGTACGAGGGTGATGGCCCGCCACTGGTGAACCACAACGAAGTCGGCCGTCGTCTGTGGTGGGCGAACCGAACTATCATCGGAGTGATGCGCTACATCGCCGGGGGAGACCATCCTCGCCTACGCTGCCCACGAGTCCACCCGCCACAGGCCCCATACCGTCTCGGCGGTAGCGGCATCGTCTTCTAGGAGACCCCTCTCCCGCCCGCCGTGAATCCGAGGCTAGAATGGCCCGTGGTATATGCCATGGATGGGCTGAGGATCCCCGGAGTGGCAGGTGACGATGACGATGATGATGAGGATGAAGACCCTGAAGCTGCGTACTATAGGACTAGGCATGATTAAAGATGACGATGACGATGATGATGACGATGAACCTTTAGTCCCGGTTGGAGACACCAACCGGTACTAAAGATGAGTCAGCACTAATAATAGGGGTGAGTGTCGACATTATGTCGTGAGTGTCGACATTATGCCGAGCTGCTTGTACTATAAATAGGCATCCTTGTGAGTCCAGTCCTCCAGACAGTTTGAGGCATCTCCAAGATGGTTTTAGAGAGCAGGGACACCACTACGGCCAGTTTCAGGGAGATGCCGACGGAGCCCAGTCCTCCGGCATCTCCGAGAAACTGGTCATAGAGGCACTCCCTAATATGTGAAATTAGTTAGCTCCCAGGCGTATTGATCTAGTTAGAGAAGTTACAAGCTGCAAGATGGTTTTCGAGAGCAGAGACACCACTACGGCCAGTTTTAGGGAGATGCCGACGGAGCCCAGTCCTCCGGCATCTCTGAGAAACTGGTCATAGAGGCACTCCCTAATATGTGACATCACGCGTTTGGAGATCAGATCTTAATGGTAAGTATGAATAGGTACTAAAGGCCCTCCTTTAGTCCTGGTCCAGCCACAAAACGGGACTAACACACTCAAGATTGTTTGCAGACAACACTATAAAAATGGACACATGCATGGAACATCTTAACTCATAAAATTTTACAATTATTACATATCATTTCTTCGCTTGTGTTCCTTTCTGATCCCGTCGTACCCATGGAGCATCTTCATTCATTAACATGATGGTTGGGTCATCCTTCACCGCGAAGGGCGGAATTTCATGGAACTTATCAGAATCTTCTGACATGTCTGTCTTGTCCTCCACTCCCACGATGTTTCTTTTTCCTGAAAGAACTATGTGGCGCTTTGGCTCATTGTCTGATGTATTCTTTTTCTTATTTTTTTTGTTTTCTAGGTTTGGTAGACATGTCCTTCACATAGAAAACCTGGGCCACATCATTGTCTAGGATGAATGGTTCGTCTAAGTACCAAAGATTGTTGAGATCCAACGATGTCATTCCATATTTCTTGTCTACCTCAACCCCTCCTCCCGTCAGCTTGACCCATTTGCACCGAAACAAGGGGACCTTAAAAGTAGGTCCATAGTCAAGTTCCCATATCTCCTCTATGTAACCATAATATGTGGTCTTTGACCCATTGTTGTCTGTTGCATCAAAGCGGACACCACTGTTTTGGTTGGTGCTCTTCTTATCTTGGGCTATCGTGTAAAATGTATACCCATTTATCTCGTACCCTTGGAAAGTCGATATAGTCGAAGATGGTGACCTAGACAACAAGTATAGCTGATCTCCAAGAGTGTTGTTTTTGATGAGATGTTGCAACCAACCGCCAAAACTCTTCATGTGTTCATCTCTAATCCAAGAGTCATGCTTTCCAGGGTTGTTGGAGCGTAAGATTTTCTTGTGTTCCTCGATATATGGGGCTGCCAAGATAGAATTCTGTAAAACGGTGTAATGTGCTTCGGTGTAAGAATGTACGTCTCTACATATTATTGATTTCCTTCCAGAGTACCCTTTCCACTCAGTCTCCCCTCATACCGCGATTGAGGAAGACCAATCGGCTTAAGGTCAGGAACGAAGTCAACACAAAATTCAATGACCTCCTCTGTTCCATAGCCCTTGGAGATGCTTCCTTCTGGCCTAGCACGGTTACGAACATATTTCTTTAAGATTCCCATGAACCTCTCAAAGGGAAACATATTGTGTAGAAATACAGGACCGAGAATGGAAATCTCTTCGACTAGGTGAACCAGCAGGTGCGTCATAATATTGAAGAAGGATGGTGGGAACACCAACTCAAAACTGACAATACATTGGACCACATCATTCTGTAACCGTGGTAGATCTTTAGGATTGATTATCTTCTGAGAGATTGCATTGAGAAATGCACATAGCTTCACAATGGGTACTCGAACATTATCTGGTAGAAGCCCCCTCAATGCAATCGGAAGCATTTGCGTCATAATCACGTGGCAGTCATGAGACTTTAGGTTTTGGAACTTTTTTTCTACCATATTTATTATCCCCTTTATATTCGTATATTCGACGAGAAGCCAGACGGGACCTTAATACTGCTTAGGCATTCAAAAAATATTTCCATCTCTTGTTTGGTAAGAGCGTAGCTGGCATGACCTTGAAACCATTCTGGATGCAGGCCATCTGGGTCTTCCATACGTTGATGGTCCTTTCGTGCTTCCGGTGTATCTTTTGTCTGCCCATACACGCCCAAGAAGCCTAGCACGTTCACGCAAAGATTCTTCGTCACATGCATCACATCGATTGCAGAGCGGACCTCTAAGAATTTCCAATATGGTAGCTCCCAAAATATAGATTTCTTCTTCCACATGGGTGCGTGTCCTTCAGCGTCTTTCGGAACAGATTTTCCTCCAGAACCCTTTCCAAAGGTTACCAGTTGATCCAAATCTTTGACCATATCAAATATATCAGCACCAGTACGCTCCTTAGGCTTTGTCTGGTGACATGCCAGACCGTTGAAATGCTTGCCTTTCTTTCTTAAGGGATGCTTGGCTAAAAGAAATCGACGATGCTCATTGTATACATTCTTCTTACAATGTTCCAAATATATACTTGCAGTCTCATCTAAACAGTGTGTGCATGCATTGTATCCCTTGTTTGACTGTCCTGAAAGGTTACTAAGAGCAGGCCAATCATTGATTGTTACGAAAAGCAATGCTCGGAGGTTAAATTCTTCCTGCTTGTGCTCATCCCACACGCGTATCCCGGGTTCGTGCCACAACTGTAAAAGTTCTTCCACTAATGGCCTTAGGTACACATCAATGTCGTTGCCGGGTTGCTTCGGACCTTGGATCAACACTGGCATCATAATGAACTTCCGCTTCATGCACAACCAAGGAGGAAGGTTATAGATGCATAGAGTCACGGGCCAGGTGCTGTGACTGGAGCTCTACTCCCCAAAGGGATTCATGCCATCTGTACTTAGACCAAACCTTAAACTCCTTGCGTCATCTGCAAAGTCGGGTACTTTCTATCGATTTTTCTCCATTGTGACCCATCAGCGGGGTGTCTCAACATCCCGTCTGACTTACGTTCCTCTTTATGCCATCGCAACAACTTGGCGTGCTCTTTGTTTCTGAATAAGCGTTTCAACCGTGGTATTATAGGAGCATACCACATCACCTTCGCAGGAACCCTCTTCCGGGGGGGGGGGGCTCGCCCTCAACGTCACCAGGGTCATCTCGTCTAATCTTATACCGAAGTGAAGTGCATACCGGGCATGCATCTAAATTCTCATACTCCTCACCGCGGTAGAGGATGCAGTCATTAGGGCATGCATGTATCTTCTGAACCTCTAAACCTAGAGGGCAGACAACCTTTTTTGCTTCGTATGTACTAGCGGGCAATACATTATCTTTTGGAAGCATATTCTTCATCATTTTCAGCAACTTTTCAAATGAGGAGTCAGGTATAGCACACTCAGCCTTCCATCGCAGCAATTCCAGTGTGCTGCCCAACTTTTTCAGACCATTTTCGCAATTTGGGTACAACAACTTTTTGTGATCCTCTAGCATGTGATTGAACTTCTCCCTATCCTTTTCAGTTTCACAATCTCTTCGTGCATCGGCAATGGTCCGACCAAGATCATCAGCGGGTTCATCATGTGTCTCTTCTTCATCCTCCCCTTCAGCATCCCCCATGGAAGTATCTCCGTACTCAGGGAAACCATGATAGTTGTCATCCTCCTCCTCTTCTTCATTGTCTTCCATTATAACCCCTCTCTCTCCGTGCTTGGTCCAACAATTATAACTGGGCATGAAGCCGGACTTCAACAGGTGGATGTGAAGGGTTTGAGTCAGAATAATCCTTCTGATTCCTACATCCATTACATGGACAGAATACAAAACCATTGTGCTTGTTTGCATCAGCAACACAGATGAATTCATGCACGCCATTAATGAACTCGCCAGAGCGTCGGTCAGTACCGTACATCCATTCCCGGACCATCTGCATTATAGTAAAAGTATATCAAAAACCATTACACAACATGATAAAATTATTACAAGTTAAATTGAGAGCTTCTAGAGCATTAATTTTGAATTTTGAAAAATTTACATGCACCAATTTGTGAATTGGAGAAAACAAACAACATGATAAATGTGGAGTTTTTTATTATTGTTCCATCAGTGAAAACCTCATTCCATTCTAAACTCTGAAACTCTAAAATTACACATTTCAATTTTCAGTAACTATGTGCCTAATCAAAATTTGTTACACATATATATCAAAATCCTTCTAGCTACTTCTAGAGCATGTATGCATTTGATCCATATCTCTATACTTCTAGAGCATTATATAGAGCTAAAGTAGCAATAAGAGATGAAAGAATGAAGTTATAACCTTTTAAAGCTTTGGATTTAGGTGTTGCAAACTAAATCTTGACAAATCTTGAGAAAAAAATGGCATGAACTCTCTTGCTTTCTTTGAGAAAAATGGCCACCATATGCTTTAGGGCAGTTGGCCAGGGAGCTGTATATATAGTGATGGACAATTAGTCCCGGGCCGTGATACGACCCGGGACTAATAGTCCCCGAAAAGAGCTATTGCCCCGCTCCAGCTTATTAGTCCCAGGCCGTATTACGGACCGGGACTAATGCTCTGTTCCGGCCCGGGACTAATGCTTATGGCCATTTCTAGCCGTTGGAGGCCTCACGGACCGGGACTAGTGCTAGCACTAGTCGCGGTTCGTGACGGACCGGGACTGCTGGGCTTCTAGTGATCGAACCGAAGATGGTTTTTCCAGTAGTGATAGTTGTTGTTGTTATAGCGAATCATGATTCAAAAATTTATATACTCGACTCAGTAAGTATTCACTCAACATAATAAAATTTATGTGTTAAAAAATTGTTAATTTAGGGAACCATCCATAAAAACCTTTTACAATGTAAGACTATGGAAAATAAAATTGTATTTGTAATATTTGGTAATTTCATATTTATCTTTTTAACATTCTGAAATATGGAAAATTAATCTTATAAAATTAAATTGTTTAAAACAATGATATATTCACAAAAACAAATGAGTAGTTTTAATCCATTGGATTTAGCTCTATAATTGTAACTCAAGCAAATGAATCGAGTAAACCAGGTTAGCCTCCTTTTTACCAAGTAAGTCATTAACGACAACTAAAAGGTAGACTACCCCCACCACACATACACAAACACACACACCCACACCCACCCCTCCCCCACATACATAGTTCACATATGGCTGTTTGTGTCTGCTTGACAATAAAAAATTCTCAATAGCATGCCTAAATAGACAAATTGTCCACAAACTGGCTTAGCAGATATGATTTTTTTAATATTTAAAGAAACTTATCACTGGTGCCCCGATTAACAGCAAATCTCCATTCCCTAAGCCCATCTTCCCTGAGCTTATTTTCTTCAGAAAAGCTTAGAGTACTCAAATCATGCAGGAGGGACTGAACTTCTCATGGCTTCTTTGTCCCTACTGCTTGCTGCGATGCTGATAAAAATAATACACCTCATGTACACACACGAGTAGATAATTATTGAGGCTGGTTGATCTTCTTTAGAGATTTGCCATGGAGCTATAATGGATGGTGAAGCACTCACAAGACCTCGGCACCTCAACACATGCTTGTGCAGTTTCTTGTTCATCGTCTTAACGAGGTACAAAACAGTCGCCTATAGCACCTCAGCACGATAACGGTCACAACGAAATTCAGAATTGTTTCATCCAGATTTAAAAAATCATGATCTATCAAATATACAAATTATTTAATTTGCTATTCCATTAACTTATGGAATACTAATATTTTTTAAGTCTTTCGTGTGTGAAAAAGTGGCAAAATTTGACACACATTTGTTGAGAGGTTCAAGAACGGCTAATCATGATTAAACTTTGACTAATATTTAAATTTTAGCATAAATATTAAACATATCTTTAAGGTGTTCTCTAGAGTAGGGGTCATTTCCCTCCTTGACCCTGGAAATCTCTGCTACTTTGAATAAGAGGGCACTGGTGTCGTGTTGGCATAGGTCCCCAAAAATTTGTGGACCGGTCCTAGATCTAGTGGAATGGAGAACACTGTGAATATTTATTTTTCATATTTTCTATTTTTCTGTACCACCAAGATTTGAATATTTTCGTAAAATTCATAGTATACATGAACATTGGACTCTGTGATAAATGCACATTAATTTTTATGGTACATGGACACTCAGTTTTTCTTATTGTTATGATTACATTTTATTTTTCCCCTGCTAGTAAATAAGATATTATAAATAGATACATCGTACTCCCTCCGTTCACTAATATAATATGTTTTGACAAACTAAATTAATTTTCCAAAACATCTTATATTAGTGTATAGAGAAAGTAATTTTTGTAAAGAAATTTATGATTTTAAATTCATACCACGAACTGACTTCTAAGATATATGAACGTTGTTCTTTCATATATAGGTACATATATTTGGATAGAGATAAAAAGTTATATTTAGGCATGTGAAGTTGCTTTTGCCAATGAGTCGAAGCTCTTTATGAATCAAATATAAACATTACAAGAAAAACCCTAAACTAAAAGAAAATGCAAACCCAGTTCTTGAGAAATTCTTCATGTTCTCTCCATCCAGGCGCATGTCGATGGTGCATCGATGTAGCCACATTTGGACTTTATGCAATTGTAGGAACCACCAGGACAAGAAACTTCCACATAGGCAGTCGGGAAGTTCTAGCGACATCAATACCAAAGGATCCATGACGTAGAGAAGAAGATGACACTGGGTTGATCATTGTAACACAACAATCTCCACATGGATCTTAACGAGGCTGGGAGGACTTATATCATGTCGATGGTGATGTCATCGCCTCACCACTAGCAATCAAAGATGAAAAGCTAACCTGCAAACAGACCCTAAACCTACTTGGCCTCCAATGAGGCAAACGATGGGTCCTTAGTACATTGGAGCGTCCCCCGCTCCCGCGATGTTCGAGCTGATGAGGAAGGCGGAGGAGGTGGTGGGGATGGGGGTCGATCCCCGGTCAAAGAGGGGGACTGGAGGCGGACGCCCGGGAGGTGGAGACTAGCTGTTGGAAGAGAGAGGAGTGATTGCTAGGTCGTCCCACCCGGATGGGCCTTCGTCGCCTGGCGCTCACTCGCCTGCGGCCTCGTCTTCTGATGAGCCACAGTCACCAGCTGCCCCTGCTCCACCAATTGGGCCCGTGACTCGTTTGCGCAACAACGTTCGGGGACCACTTCAGCGCACGGACGGGACAGTCGCCTGGCTCGCGCACTGCATGGCACATGCAGTTTCTTCAGAGAGTGCTGAGCCACGTGATTTTCGTGTTGCTCTCGGCATACCACACTGGCGTGCAGCGATGGACGCTGAGTTTGCTGCGCTTCTCCAGAATCAGACCTGGCGTCTGGTTCCTCGCCCAGCCGGTGTCAACATCATCGACTCGAAGTGGGTGTTCAAGGTTAAACATCATGCCGATGGGTCAATCGAGAGGTATAAGGCTCGTCTAGTGGCCAAAGGATTCAAACAACGTCAAGGTTTGGATTATGATGATACCTTCAGTCCGGTAGTCAAGCCGACCACAATTCGGTTGCTACTTTCTTTGGCTGTTTCACGTGGATGGCACCTTCGTCAGCTTGACATTCAGAATGCTTTTCTTCATGGAGTACTTGACGAAGAGGTATATATGCGGCAACCACCTGGCTATGAGGATCCTGATCATCATCAACATCTTTGTCGTCTGGAAAAGGCTCTTTATGGTCTTAAACAGGCGCCTCGAGCTTGGCATGCTCGTCTCAGCTCTGTTCTTCGCACACTTGGTTTTGTTGCCTCCGCTGCTGATTCCTCTTTATTTATCTCACAGCATAGTGAGGTGATCACTTTTCTGCTTGTTTATGTGGATGATATTATCGTTATCAGTTCATCACGGTGTGCTCCTGATCAGCTTATTCAGGATTTGAGGACAGAGTTTGCAGTCAAGGACCTCGGTGCACTTCATTATTTTCTTGGTATTGAAGTTCTTCGGCCATCTGGTACAGGTATATTACTCTCTCAGCGGAAGTATGCTTCCGAGCTTCTTCGTCGTCCTGGTATGCTTAAATGCAAGCCCGCTCATACACCTATGTCTGCTGCTGATAAGCTTTCAGTTCTGGATGGTGATCTCTTATCTCCTAATGATGCGACATTATATCGCAGTATAGTTGGTGGCCTTCAGTACCTCACAGTTACACGACCTGATCTCTCCTATGTGGTCAATCGTGTGTTCCAGTATCTTCATGCTCCACGTGATAGTCATTGGTCAGCTGTCAAGAGGATTCTTCGCTATGTCAGGTTTACTCTGTCGACTGGTCTGGCCCTTCGTTCTGCATCAACTGATCTGTTGTCTGCCTTTTCTGATGCTGATTGGGCGGGAAGTGTTGATGATCGGCGATCAACCGGGGGATATGCTATATTCTTTGGTGGTAACTTGATCGCCTGGAGTGCTCGTAAACAGGCTACCGTCTCACGATCCAGTACAGAGTCCGAATATAAAGCACTTGCTAATGCTACTGCCGAGCTTATATGGGTACAATCGCTTCTTGCTGAGTTGGGCATTCAGCAATCTCGACCTCCAGTTCTGTGGTGTGACAATATTGATGCAACCTATCTCTCAGCTAATCTAGTGTTTCATGCTCGTACTAAACACATTGAGGTAGATTTTCACTTTGTACGAGAGAGGGTTTCCCAGAAGCAACTAGAGATCAAATTTATTTCGTCCAATGATCAAGTTGCGGACATCTTCACCAAGCCACTCCCGGATCCTGCTTTTCGATGGTGTAAACGCAATCTCAATCTGCTAGACAGTTGAGATTGAGGGAGGGTGTTAGAATATATTGTTAATATTTGATTTAACTAGAGATAGACTCTGATTTAGATAAAGATAGAAGTAGTTCAGATTGTTGTATGTTTAACGTGTTGTACACGATGTAACCTGACTGCCTTCTGATTGCTATATACATATGAGACACACGGCCGGCCCTTGGGAGCTGTGCGAGATTGCCTCACCAAAACTTCCTGGTTTCCCTTTATGGTATCAGAGCTAGATTGAATCTGCTCCACGCTTTTCCCAATGTCGTCTTCCTCCTCCACCACCTCCAACTCCGATGCCGCCTCCAATCTCTTCTCCGGTGGCCTCTCCATCACCAATCCAACCACCAGCTCTCCAATCCCACCCACCTACAACTTCACCAATGTCAATCTGATTAAACCAATGTCACCTGCATCTGAATGTTTAGGTGTTGCGAGTTTGGGATGTTTGTTCGGCATGTGATGCGAGCTGTTGTCTCTGAGTTCAGAACTGTCTCAAGAACTCATCCACTTGCTACCTAGTTTACCTCCGTTACTGAAAGGATGAAGAAAGTTGCTCTGCTCACCAAGTTAAGGAAGTCTCTCTCCTAACCAAGCTGCTGGAAGGATCCTCTTGCTGCTGCCACTAAAGGAATGCTGAGACTCTGCTGACCAAGTTACTGGAAGGATCCTCTCGCTGCTGCTGCCACTACAGGAATGAAGACAGTCTCTCTGCTGAACAAGTTACTGGATGGATCCTCTTGCTGTACAAAGACAGCGAGACATTAACGCATTAATTAGTAGTTTCTGAATATTTTGGTGTCGGACCATTCTGAATTGTGGATGTTTGTTCGACCTGCGTACTGTGATTTCCTTCGGTGTAATCTTCCGAAGCTCAGAACTGGATCAAGAAGTTCCAGTCATTTTGCTTAATACTCTAATATACTCTATTTTGAATATACTCTTGATTACTTGTTTTCCTTTTTCAATTTTATTTTGTTCATATGTATTTTCACCATGCGCACCATGGGTGTACCGAAGGAAAAAATGTAAATCATTATTTTATTTTATTTTGAAACGAAGGTAGAAGCTTTGCCTCATCTATTTAAGAAGAAAGTGTTCAGTTTTTTAAGAAGAAAACCGGACGAAAACATATAACAACACACAAAGAACAGTTTCAAGCCACCTAAACACCAACAACACAGCGACAACGCCCATAAACTGACAGCCAACCCTAAGAGAAGACCCACAGAGCCACGCGACCAAACAGAGCAAACACGACACTCCTACACCGCGTTGTCAGTCATCCATCGACCAACTGCAGATGCCTTTCTTGTAGCACCCTTCTTCTTGCTTGAAAGTAAATCATTATAAGGACAGCTGAACCAGAGATCAAAATTGAACATTCCAGGTGTTTATACAGTATGCAACTTTGGAGTAATAAGATGCTCTTTTGATTTTCAGGGGTCAATTTAATCATCTGTAGATCATGTCCGAGCTGAGAACTAACCCGTGATAAAACTGTGTAGATTCTATATACCTAACCCAATGCTACGGAGAAACTAATGCTATCATTTGATGAACAAATGTTCACAAATCTCACATGTTATGAACCGGAAGAAAATGAACGGTGCATCATATATCTGGTCACATGATCTAGGTAATAGTTTAACTGTATATGTGCGATGAGAAAACAGTCAGCATACCCTGTTATATCCAGAAAAAAAGGATAACAGCATATCCTCGAAGAAGACTCGGTGTAACTGACGATCAGCTGGATAAGTCCACTAATCATTTAACTTGTATTATTGTTTTTTGAATGATGCAACATCCTCTGTGTAGGTGACGAACTCACATTGTGAATATTTATAGGCAAATTTATTTTGAGTAGAAGCATTGCACTTCACTAAGAAGTGAAGAACTGCACCTCACTTGAGGAATTCAAGAACTACGCCTCAAGGAGTCGGCTGCAGGGGGGTCATGTTGGGAAGACGCGCGCAGAGTCTCCCATAATGATCAAGACGCAACCAAGAAAACTAGATTATCTACTTTGTATATCTATCTCATTTGTAACAGTGAATTCATATTGAAATACATGTTTATGAGGTGTATGAATTATGCAAAAAAATATCAGTGATATCATACTATTATATGTTGCTGCATAAGCTGGGCATAGATATGCATTGTGAGAACATGTAGAATAGTACCTATCAGCATACAAGTGGTTTATTTGAAATAAAATGTTTGCAGAAAAATCCGAACACATACTACGAAACAAAATATGTCGTTTGCGATCATCCGGAATCATATGAAAATGCAGGAGATAAACACAGACACTGCCTATTTGAAGGCCCAACAATTCGTAGACGGTTGGTTTCTGAGAAGCGTGTGACCATTCACACACGGTTTGTGAAAACATGTGCGTAGCAGAGGCTGATCGCTCACACTTAGGTAGTGACGGTTCGAATCACCATGTGTGAAGGGCATTTTTGTGCGAAGACCCGACCTAAACTAGCGAGGTAAGAAATACGGTAGTATTTTCTACGGAATTGAGAAAATGTGTTCGTCAATCTGCCCCCGTTTCTTCCTTATAATTAAATAAATACTGGAGAGCAAAAGAAGAACAGAGCAAGTGTGCACACGAGCAATCCATCGTTCCAAATATTCTGACTAACTGACACTATGAACCGGCACCACTAAACTAATACGGACAGAGCTCAATGATGTGCTTTGTCTACTTGTTTAGATAGCTGAAGAGAAAAATACAAAGACATGAGTTTCTACATTTCAAGAACATACACTCCTATTGATGCAGTTTCTCTAAATTTAGTTCCCAATGCATCCTAGTCCGAATGATTTTATCCTAAGTCGCTCCAATGCAACTTGGTTTTCCATTTTCACTCCTCGTGTTGTCCTCCTACCACCAATGGTATTTAGTTTTACGAGAACCATGAAACTGAATACATATGAACACCCCGCACAAATTATGCAATGGCATCAAGTCTGTTATATATCCTCATCCTACTATTCGGACTTCATATATTCAAGAAAATTAACCATGTGCAATATCTACATGCAGGCCTGCTGGCTCTTCATGGGCAATGAAGTAGTTTTCACAAGAGCCTATCAATCACAACAGAGTATCTTGCACATCAAGTGATCTACTGAACACTAAATATCTGAGGGTGGGGACAGGCGGGGAGTGGAGAGCATGAAGGTTGAGAGTGTCCAAAGCAAACATTTGATGTATATTGATGATCTATTAGAGATAGGAATAGGATGCATTGGGAATTAGAGTTCGCAAAAGTGGTTAAATGTTTGTATTTTTGGACAAATGGGTCCACAAAATTTAGTTTGGATTTTCTTGAAAAAAAAGGGCATAACATCACGGGATCCTATAGCTATAGTGCAAGGAGCAGATTTTTGCACTCAGGCTCGCTAGTTATATTTATCAAGCCTACAGATATAGTGACCTTGACCTGATTAATAGGACCTTCACTCGAAAAATGCTCCTTTGAACATGGCTTCAAGCAAGGATGGAATTTTGGATGACTCGAGATAGATGTCGGACCATTCTCCCGTTAGTCAGAATCCTCTTGCTGTACTGATCATGACTGATGACCCGAGATAGATGTCGGACCATTCTGAATTTTGGATGTTTGTTCGACCTGTGGCTGTGTAATGTGATTTCCTTCGATGTAATCTGCCGAAGCTGTTGTCTCTGGGCTCAGAACTGGCTCAAGAACTCACCTTTCTTGCTACCTAGTTTTCCAGGGTTACTGAAAGGACGAAGAAAGTCGCTGTGCTGACCAAGTTACTTGAAGAACAAAGGCTCTCTGCTGACCATGTTACTGGAAGGATCCTCTTTCTGTACAAAGACAGCAAGACATTAAGCATTAGTTAGTCCATCTGAATATTTAGGTGTCGGACCATTCTTAATTTTCGAAGTTTGCTCTGTTAAACTCAACTTTGTAATGGATCTAGTCTAGATTTATCAGTAGCACTGTGCTTTACCTTTCTAGATCGAAACAGAGAGAGAGAGAAGGATAGGGGAACTACCTGCTCCCTGGCTCGACAGACATGAGCCAGAGGGGATGCCCGAGCTGGTGCCGGAGCTGGAACCTCCGTCGTTGGCCATGGGTGATAGGGGGGAGAGTGTGGCGGCGGTGGTGCTTCCCGTCGGTGCAGCGCTAGGCCTAGATCGGATTGGCTTGTAGGTGGGGCGGCTAGGGCACGGCTAACCTCGTGAGGCGTGCTGCCGGCCCCCCACCTCTTTATATAGCGCTGGCGACAGGGGCCCACCCACCAGATGAGGTGGGGCGCCCCTGATCAGGGCGCGGATAAGGGACTCCGTTCGGCCGTTGGGCCCGAACGGGGAGAGATCTATCTAACATGCTCGACCCATGAGTTGTGATTTTATTTGGTGTAATCTTCTGAAGTTGTTGTCTTTGAGCTCAGAACTGGCTCAAGAAGTTCTATTCATCTATTATCTATTTTTATTATATACTAAAAGCAATATAAGGGTGTTTTTCGGGGCACCACGTTGATCCACATATACTAAATAAATATAAACCGATGATTTTAATGTGAACGTCTAAGATTAAAAGATAAGAAGTGTTACGTACAAAAATAAATGTGTAAAAAAGAAGTTATGTCACGAATAAGTCAAATATTGCTACACGGGTTCGTTTAGAATAAGTGTACAAAACGGACCCATGAGCGAGGATCAATCATGTCACGTATGACCCTAGGTAATATCTAGGCTGATACGGTTAAGATCATGGTACGTATCCCTCTCAACTACATATTCTACTGTCCTTTTCTCTTTTTTCTGTAAAAAGAATTAAGAACAAAAATATGTCGAGGGTGTGTACACCAGCAGAACACTGTCAAGTCCATGTGTTAGCAGATTACTTAAAAGAAGACGTGTAAGATAGAGAAATATATCAGCCTAAAATTCAGTGCGGACAGAAAAATTGGAAGGCCTGTGCAGACTATCTGGTAATATTCAAGTTTCTTATGAGTATTTTTACGTTTCTGCCATGCATATATAGTTTTGCAAGGTAGAGAAAGAAAAGTCTTATTTCTCTTACTTCTAATAATACATTGCACATATCACAAGCCGATATGATCCTGGTGTATCTTATTGCAAAAAAAATGAAAAAGTGGAAAATTATTCTAGGTACCTACTTAGCGTGGACTACCCAAATAGCTGAAATTCAAAAAAAAGTACAAGTATTGTAGGTAAGGGAAGTGTGGAAATAAAACAATAAAAAAGAGGATTTAATAAGACCAAGACACTCCATGTGTTTGTTAGAGCAAGAAATATTAAAATTATTTTTATTTTGTACTTTGTATGAAATCCATATATGATAAAATTTGTAGATTTTGTGTTCGGAATAAAATAAATAAATTAGCATTCATTACCACATCAATGGCATGTAATAAGTATGAAAAATAATCAATTAACTAAAGAGATGGTAAAATGGAGCGGTTGGGAGTCATCACAATGATTTGAGGTATTCATTTATTTGATATATTATTTGATCATCCATATGTGTCGGCCCATTAAGAAAGAAGTACTAGATGAAAAATCCGCTACGATTGGAAGTAGAGGAAATGTGAAATCTGTTTTTAGAAAATAGCACATACATATTGATAAAGAAACACATTTCTAAACGAGTGGATTCATGCATGAATAGGTGGCCGCTTGCATATTTGGTGGCAATATAATGAGGCGGGGAAATTGAAATCGTAAAATAATATTATTTGTATGTGCAACGACATCGTAAAACACGTGGACACTAAGATAATACCAGAAGATCAATAAATCAATGCCAATTTGTTATTTATATTACAAAGTATGAACAATGGTGATGTCATCAAATTAGTAAAATTCTAACACATCAATGACCTACTAGATGAAAATCGACACAACGAAATAGGTGAAGTTTAGAAAGAACATGGTATAATGATAGTATAAGCATGATTAAATGTTTTAGTGACTATTCATGAACATTTGGAGAAGAGGCAAGATGCATCAAAGTAAAAAGAGTATAAATATAAGCATATAGAGGTAGAAAACATAGACTTAGATATGGACCATTAATATTTCATTTAATTCTTCGAGATATATTTCTAAAAAGTTCTTGATAAAAATAAGTGTAGAGAGAGAAAAGTGTATATTATTGCATGGTAGCACATGACAGGCCATGAAACTTCGGCCAATTGTTGTCAGACACCAATTCATTAATTGTCAAAAACTTAATATAATTTATGCCATATTCTTAACAAAATTTCTATCATGAAGCACGCATTCAAATAAATTACAACTCAGGTGGAGGTCAAGAAAAGTGCGCAACATAAATTTTAGTATAATGCAAATAGTCAAAAATATTTTTAAAAACATGTCTACACCAAAAAATTAATCTAAAAAAATCCTAAAAACATAAATACAATGACACACATGTATATAATCAAGTTGCACAAATGCGCAGTACATAGTAGGATAGTTAATATATGGCTATGATTTCATTAGTAACTTGGACGTATAATTAAGCCTTGGCATAGTCCATCTCCAATTAAACGAGGGACTTGAGCCGGTAATAAAGTAAAAAGGGACATATGGATCAAGGACATCTAAAATGGGAGTCTTATTATGGTAAGAACATGGCACAATTTGTGTTTGGGTCTCCAATGCGATGTAGCGTGATAAAATATGTGTTAGACTACTTGAGACGTAGCGGTAAAAGTGAAACTAAATTTTAAGTGCAGTTATTTATTGAAATTGAACTACAAACTGTAAACCTATTTATTCATATATGACGAGTATTGAAAGCATCGAAAGCAATTCAGGATCTAAAATATGTCTGCTCTCATCCCTAATAACTAGGTTGATAGTATATTTTGTAAACATATCGCACTAGATCCTTGTGTTGCTGCCTTTTGTAAATAACACGGCCAATGAGTTTTAAGTAACATGAGCGACTCAGTTTTAAATTCTACTTGGTCGATGTTCATCACCATAAGTGCTTTTAAATCTAGGCCATTATAATCCCTTATAATTAAGACTCACATTTCGACTGACATGCTGAATAACTAAGTCAATGTGGATGACCGGAGTGCCTTCTTTTTGCAGTGTGAAAGATTGTGTTTCCCTTTATGCTTTTCAAAACAAATCATGTTAATTTATGAAAATACATTGCAAGTTTAGCACTAAAATATGAATAAACTTGGTCTTCCAAATTATAATATTATGGGAATACTATCCAATTATCCATCCTTATAAGTATCTATTCTATGTGGTCACACACTCGGAACAAACAATAGTAATTTAACAAAACCATCATCAAGTACCGGTGAATATTATTGGTTGGACAACAAGCAACATCTAAATGATACGCCTAGATTGTGCAAACCAGCCACTTTCTAAGGATACACACGATTGACCCATGGCTGATAACAGCCACGTGGCTGTTTTAGCGCCGCAGGGGGCGAAAACCCTCTAGTCCCGGGCCGTAACACCACCCGGAACTAGAAGGTTTCCTGCCGCGGCAGAGAATTGTGTGTTTCTATGCCGCGACAGAGATTGTGTATTTCTTTTTTTTTTGCCATTTCGTTCCTTTTTCGTTTTGTGTTTCACTATAATTCAAACATATATTTCAGTATACATATTATACGCTACTACATACACACTACACGTCGATGCATTTATATAACTAATCGATCCCTTGCAAGCATACATATAATCAATCATATCAAAAGGAAGAAATGTTTTGAAATTACATGGTCATTGATGAATATATATATCATATGAGCTACATGGAGATGACTAAGGCAAATCGAGTTCCACGTCATCCGCATAATGCTCTCCATGTACATCAAAGACTTCCTTCATCATAAATCCCGCCAGCTCCTCTTGAATTTCTTTTATGCGCTGGTCTGGCTCTAGTTTCTCCCGCAAATCATAAATATAATGTGAGTCAACTTTTCGCTCACTGGTCAACTCGCAGATGTGCTCGCAGACGTAGTATCCACATAAATGAGTTCCCGGTGGCTGCTGTAAACTCTTCGCCATTTTATAAGTTAGCTCCTCTTTGAATGGACCTGGTATTTTCTGTCTGAACCGTATCCAACACCTGCTCGGCAAAGAAAATGAACAAAGGAGTTATTAGTTACTTGATATCAGGAAATAAATTAAAGAGGACGATATAATGCGATAATGATTGAAATTACTTATGAAGCATTGCTTTCATGTCGCACCACTGCTCTTGGTCCCAACTTAATGAGTCGTGGACTTCAACTAGGAAGTTGTCAATTTGAATGTTTAGCAAGATCTAGTGGAATCTGCGGACGTTAAAATAAGCATACATGCATATATAGCTCATCGAGTAAGAAAAATAAAATGTGTACAAGATATAAACACTCACTTGAAGTTGTAAGGAAATAGTATTTCCTTAACAAAATTATTCTCGGTTAAGAACCTGCACAGGTCTTCCTCCACGTCCTTGGGGTGATTCTTTAACGTATATTCATTAACGATATATGGGTCAATGAACCCAACTTCGTATCTTCTAGCTCTTTTGCATTCAAGCATCTTCATTCTGCAGAATATAATATCATCATACAAAAGGATATATAGTTAGGATAATATATTAAATGCAATGAACGAGCTAAAGCTACAAACTTAATTATAGAAATAAATAACTTACAGACAGTAGCAACCAATGATAGATTTGTCAAGGGCGCGCTGGTTGTATAACTGAAACAGTTCGGTCATTTGAACTTGTATCGAGTATTGTTTGAAGTGATGCTCCATTCTAACGTCCACCGGAAACCAATCTTTCTGATGCTTTTTTTGTGCTTGCGACATGTACCATTCGTCAAGATTTCGCATATGTGTGGATAGACGTGTGAGCTCCTCATTACTGACTAGAGGCTCTCCTTGGACATACTGCCGTACTATCTGACCCACTGGCGTATCTTCATAGCCTAAATATTGACCAAGAGACATATTTGCTTCGTTAGCAAGTGTTTTGGCCTGCGATACAGTGATTCCCATAAGTGCAGCATTATTACGGGCTCTAGGGTCCATTATTTGCATGTCCATATCCATTTCAGCCCTGAAGGCCTTGTCGAGGTCTGAAATGACTTTGAGTGGGGCGACCGATTGATTCTTCTGTGCTCCGAGCTGGGCAACTTGCTTTCCGCTTTTTGCACTTGTGATTTTTTTCTTCTGTGCTTGCTTAATAATCTCCCGGTCATAGTCTGATTCCAGATTCATCGATATCTGGGATGGTTGCTCTAGAAAGGACTTAGACCACTTTTTGGTTTTTTCGTTATATACCGGCATAGGCTCGGGCTTTTTGGGTGCAAAATGCGCCTTAACTTGGGCAGCCACATCCGCGTTAGTTTCCTCATCGGTCTTGTCATAAGGTCTCTTTGGAAGAGCCGGCGGGATATCGACTATCTTCGGCGTTTGACCTTTCTTCGATGTGGGGCGCGGGGAACCGTCGAACTTCCGTTCTTCGACGAGGTAGTAGTATTGCGCGGAGGCGGAGGCGGAGATCGAGTTGATGTACTCCTGCTGCGGCGATCGTCAGCGGGGCGGGGTGGACTTGGAGGTTGGCGATAATCGGGTTGGGGTGGACTTGGAGGTTGGCGATAATCGGGTTGGGGTGGACTTGGAGGTTGACGATATTCGATGCGGGGTGGATTTGGATTCCTTGGAGTCGGTGGCCTTGGCGCCGAGCCTGGAAACTTGATGTATTTCTTATTGCATAGAATGATGTTGCGCTTGACATCTCCTAGTTTCGTAAGGCCTTCAGGCGTAGCGATTTCAATCTCTAGGTCCGCAAAATCCTCCACTATGTCATCCACCGTGACACGAGCATAGCCTGGTGGAATCGGAAGTGAATGGTGGAGTGCTCCAGGTAGACAAGGTAAAGCAGTGCCGATCGCCACCTTGAAGGACAGGTTGTTCATTGGCTGATGTAGCTCACATTGTGCCATCTCTCTAACATCATCCACGGGGTAGTGAGGAGCCGGTGCATCATCCAGCAGTGCTTGATCATCAGCACGGACCTCCGTGGAAGCCACGCTACTTCTCCGTTGGCTAAGATCCAATGCAGGATCATCAGACCGCGGGTGAGTTGACGACGGCGGCCTTTGGCTAATTTCATGCATGAGGTTCTTCAGATCAGCTAGGTCCTACTCTACCCTAGAGATCCGGTCTGCCTCCCGGTCCTTCTTTCTCTGACGGCTTTTGTAACTGGCATCGTACTGAAGAAACCCTTTCTTCCATGAGACACCGGCGCCTTTGCCTCGTGTTCGTCCTCCCTTTTCAGGATTCCCTAGGGCGCGTGTCAGCTCATCGTTCTCTCTCTCGGGACGGAACAATCCCAATTGAGCATCGTTCATTGATTTAATAAGTTCTTGGGAGGGTATTAGAATTTTCTCATAAAATAATGTCTTCCCTGTTTCTGGGTCCAAGGATCCCCCGTGCCCGTACCACCAGTGCTTTGACCTCTCGGGCCATCCATCTGTACCAGGAGTGACGCCTCGAGCCCTCATTTCCTTCTCCATAGTTTCCCACTTAGGGACGGCACTCTTGTAGCCACCTGTCCCCATTTTATGATGGTATTTCTTGTTGGCAGCATTTAACGCGTTCTTTGCCGACTTTGCCTTTGCTTTATCAGATTGCTTGTACTGTACAAAATCAGGCCACTGTTCTCTCAACTTCTCGTTTACTCCTTTGAAGTCTGGAGTTTTCTTTTTCGCGACATATTTCGCGTATAAACTTTTCTTGTGGTTCCGGTACAGTTCAGCCATCTTGCTCAGTGCCCACTCCTTGACATTCGCTCTATTTTCAAGCCCACCCGGCCTTGGGGTAATACCATCTACCTCAAATTCCTCATACTCTGGAGGTAGTATGAAATGCGCTATGAGCTTCTGCCAAAGGTCATCTTTGGCATCATCGGTGACATAGCTGTTGGATTCTTCACCGGCTTTCTTTGACTTATTCCATTCTTGGATGGTGATCGGCAGGTTGTCCCTAACAAGCACCCCGCATTGATTTATAAACATCCTCCGGTGCTTCTCTGGAGCAATCGGTTCACCATCATCATCTATTTCTTCGATGGTGAACCTCTGATTACCATCCAACTTTTTGTTCGGCCCTCGTTTCGTTCGAGTTGTCAATTGCTTCGATCCAGTGGGCTAAAAGAAGAAGAGAGAGTGATTCATATATATCTAGATCAGTTAATGAATAGAGGTAACACGAGACTTTATATATATATATGTACCTCGTCGGATCCTGTCGAGGGGCCATCATTATTGTTGTTATTTGTTTGCCCTTCATCCATCTGGTCTTCCCCTTGGTACATTAGGTTTTCCTCTAGTCCATCACCGGATGGATTCAGATATGAGGATATGTCTTCCTCGAGCAAAATATCTTCGGCGCCGGTAGTAATATTAAGAGGAATTTCACCTCTTACCATGGCATGAAGAAAACCTTCACCGATGCGACCAAGATCTTCGGATGGATCCATGACTTAATTATCTATAACAAAAAGAGAGTTAAATAGGTTAGAAAAAACAATAATCCTAGTAACTAAAACAATATAATCCTAATTATAATAATCCTAATATTATTTGTGCTAAAACAATAATCATAATAACTAAAACAAAAAAATAACCCTAATCCTAATCCTAATTATAATCTTAATAAATAAAACAAAAAATCACTAAAACAATAATCCTAATCCTAATAATCATAGCTCATAACTAAAACAAAAAAATAACCCTAGCTAAATATAATTAAAACAATAATTAAAAAAATAACCCTAGCTAATTATAATTAAAAAAATAACCCTAGCTAAATATAATTAAAAAATAACCCTATCTAATTATAATTAAAACAATAATTAAAAAAATAACCCTTGCTAATTATAATTAAAAATATAACCCTAGCTAAATAAAATTAAAAAATAACCCTAGCTAATTATAATTAAAATAACCCTAGCTAAAATATAATCCTAATCCTAGCTAATTATAATTAAAACAATAATTAAAAAATAATATAAAATAGATTTGTATTTGAAAAATACAAAGAGAAAAGGAAAATAGAAAAATAAAAAAATTTGGAAAAGAAAAACAGTAGCCAGACCCCAACCAGGCCAGCCCATCTCTCACCCTCTTCCTTTCCTGTCGCTCGCATGCGTAGCCAGCAGCCCAACACGGCCCAGCAGCCTCGGCCCAATACCTCGCCGGCCGTCCTTTCCCCTGTCGTATTCATCCTCTGGCCAAGCCGTCCGTCGCCCTCGCCGGCCGTCCATCGTCGATCCGCGCTGCCGCCGCCCTGGAGAGCACGTCTCTCCCTCTCCCCTATCCTCTCATTCCCCCCAGGCTTGCTCCCTCTCTCGTTTCCTTTCCCTGGCCGAACCCTAACCGTCGCAGAGGCGCCGTCGTTGTCGACGTTCCCGGCTGGCCACCCCGAGCGACACTGAAATGCCCTGGAGAACCATCTCACCTGCGAAGCGGCGGCGGCACGACGGAGCACGTACGCACGGCGGAGTGGCGGCGGCACGACGGAGCACGTACACACGGCGGAGCGGCGGCGGAATCGGACAGCACCTCCCCTGCTTTCGTCTTCGTCTGTGTGTGCTTCGTCGTCTTTGTCGAGAAATGCGAAGTGTTGGGGCAGCACCTCCCCTGGCGCCAGAATATAAAGGGACAGACCTTTAGTCCCGGGCTAAGCCACGAGACGGGACTAAAGGGTCTTTAGTCCCGGGCCGTGGCTTAACCCGCGACTAAAGGACCCCCCTTTAGTCGCGGGTTAAGCCACGGCCCGGGACTAAAGGATTTTTTCGGCCGCTTCGTTTTCGCGCGCGCAGGCACCCTTTAGTCCCGGGTCCAGCCACGACCCGCGACTAATTGTTTTTTCGTAAATTTTCTTTTTTTAATTCAAATCAAATATAAAAACTTTGGAAAATCATATATTTTATTGTAATAATCCAAATAACACAAATAATATGTCTATTATTATCAGAAAAATGTAAAGAATCTTAATATAATATCCATTTATCTGTTTGCATCATTTATAAATTATGTCATTTGTAAATTTTCTTTTTTTTAATTCAAATCAAATATAAAAACTTTGGAAAATCATATCTTTTATTGTAATAATCCAAATAAAACAAATAATATGTCTATTATTATCAGAAAAATATAAATAATCTTAATATAATATCCATTTATCTGTTTGCATCATTTATAAATTATTTCATTTGTAAATTTTCTTTTTTAATTCAAATCAAATATTAAAACTTTGGAAAATCATATCTTTTATTGTAATAATCCAAATAACACAAATAATATGTCTATTATTATCAGAAAATATAAAGAATATTAATATAATATCCATTTATCTGTTTGCATCATTTATAAATTATTTCATTTGTAAATTTTATTTTTTAATTCAAATCAAATATAAAAACTTTGGAAAATCATATCTTTTATTGTAATAATCCAAATAACGCAAATAATATGTCTATTATAATTAGAAAAATATAATAATCTTAATATAATATCAATTTAGTCTCGATTGTAGTCACAAACCGGGACTAAAGATATTTCCCGTTATTTCCCACCGCTTCCCGCCAAGTTTTCTCGCCCTTTCCTTTCTACGAGAGCTTTTAGTCCTGGATGTAGTCACTAACCGGGACTAAAGATATTTCCTGCCATTTCCCAAAGCTTCCCGCCAAGTTTTCCCGCCCTTTCCCTCTATATTTAGAGTGATCGCGCCATGGTTATCCACACATCCACACCTTCCTCTCTTAGAACAATGGACAACGCCTACTGGGCCATTCTGACCCTCGAGGAGACCGAGGCGCTGTGCGCCTCCAACTACCCTTGTCCGCCGGGCTACCGGCCGCCCGCCGGCTGGATGCTGAGCGCTGGAGGGGTTCTTGTCCCTCCTGTCCCTCAAGGTTCCGCACGCCAGGCGGCCATAACAAACCACTTCTACCACGAGCTCACGCCGGAGCAGCGGATGGATCCCTAGTGGGATCCCGACAACTACGACACCTTGAATGCCTTCTTCGCTAATAGGCGAGAAAGGGAGCTCGCCAGGTACGAGGGTGATGGCCCGCCACCGGTGAACCACAACGAAGCCGACCGTCGTCTGTGGTGGGCGAACCGTACTATCATCGGAGTGATGTGCTACATCGCCGGGGGAGACCATCCTCGCCTGCGGTGCCCACGAGTCCACCCACCACAGAGCCACAAAAAGGCCCCACACCGGCCCGGCAGTAGCGGCATCGTCTTCCAGGAGACCCCTCCCCCGCCCGCCGTGAATCCGAGGCTGGAATGCCCCCTGGTATATGCCATGGATGGGCTGAGGATCCCTGGAGTGGCAGGTGACGATGACGATGATGATGACGATGACGAAGAAGACCCTGAAGCTGCGTACTATAGGACTAGGCATGATTATGACTAAAGGGGCGGCTTTAGTCCTGAGTGTTAGCTAGTCCCGGTTTGTCCTGGTTTTTAATATTAATAAATGTATTGAGTGTTACCTAATAAATAGTGGGAAATGCCCATATAAAGAGAGGGTTCATCTTTAGTCCCGGTTGGAGAAACCAACCGCGACTGAAGGGATTGCGGTAGACTGGGCCAGGCAACACTAATAATAGGGGTGAGTGTCGACATTATGTCGTGCGGCTTCTACCTTGTCCCGGATGGTGTCACCAATCGGGACTAAATATGAACCTTTAGTCCCGGTTGGAGACACCAACCGGGACTAAACATGAGTCAGCACTAATAATTGTTGAAGATATGCCCTAGAGGCATTAATAAATGTAGTTATTATTATATCTTTGTGTTTATGATAAATGTTTGCATTCATGCTATAATAGTATTAACAAGGAAACATTAATACTTGTGTGATTTGTAAACTTAAATTGAAGTCCCTAGTAAAGCCTCTTCATAATACTAGCTTTTTGGTTAATAAATGATTGTGGTTTCCCTATAATGAACATTGAGATGTTATTAACAACAAGATCATATCGTTAGGAGAATGATATGATGGACATACTCCTATAGATAAGCGTAGCATAAAGATCAAGTCATTTTAATAGTTCAATTGCTATATGCTTTCTGATACATAGTAACCTAATTCCTTCGACCATGAGATCATGCTTATCACCATCACCGGAAGGATGCTTTGATGACATCAAACACCACATCATAACTGGGTGGCTAAAAAGGTGGCATTGAGTGTTCGGAAAGTATTGGTTGAGACACATGGATCAAGAGTGGGATTTGTCCATCCATATGACGGATAGATATACTCTGGGCCCTCTCGGTGGAATGTCATCCAATTATCTTGCAAGCATGTGACTGGCTCACAAGGGATCACATATCACGGGAACGAGAAAAGAGTACTTATCGGTAACGATGTTGAAATAGGTATGCAGAGATACCGACGATCAAAACCTCGGATAAGTAAACTATCGTGAGACAAAGGGAAATTGGTATCGTATGTAAGTGGTTCATTCGATCGCAAAGTAATCGTATAAATATGTGGGAGCCATGTAAATTTCCAGATTCCTCTATTGGTTATTGTTTGGAGAAGTGTCTCGATCATGTCCGCATAATTCACGAACCGTAGGGAGACACACTTAAGGATTCGACGTTGTTTGAGTAGTTATGGAATGATGAGTAAGAGACCGAATGTTGTTCGGAGTCTCGGATGGGATCCGGGATATCACGAGGAGATCCGGAATGGTCCGGGGAATAAGATTCATATAAGGAAAGTCCTGTTTCGGGGTTGGAGAATGGTTCCGGTGTTTTCATCGGGAATGTTCTAGAAGGTTCCGGAATGTCCGGCACTCCGGAGGGGAAGGGTACATGAATGTGCCATCACAAGTTGGAATGGTTGCATCATGTACTAGGTGTCATCGCTGAGCAAAATAAAGGGATAAATCAAATCCTAGTTTGAAAAGTCAAACGCCAATTTGAAAAGTCAAACGGCTATTTTGCTTGGTGGAGGGAGAGTAGGAAACCTACTTGGGGAGGAAGTCCCTCTCCCTCCACCGCCGGCCAAGGAGGCCGAGTTGGGGAGGGACTCCCCTCCCCTTGGCCGCGCCCTCCCACCTATATAAGGAGGGGAAGGGCTGCCCCTCCTAGACCTACACCTTGCCCCTCTAAACCCTAACCCTAGCCGCCGCCCTAGGGTTTCTCCCAAGCCGCCGAGTTGGGGCTTATACTTGCCCTAGCCGCCGTCCTAGCTCCCTCTACTTGGTGTGTCTAAACCCTAGATCACCGAGGGCTCTCTCATAGTCCACCATACTCGCTCCGGCTTAAGGCGAAGCCCTGCGAGATCTCCCCTCTACTTCCTGTACCATGCCGTCGTGCTGCTGGAATCACGAGGAGAGAGCTACAACCTCTGCTGCCTGCTGGAACAAGGGAGAGGAAGGTCTTCGTCGAGTACCAAACGTGTGACCGACTGCGGAAGCGCTGTCGGAACGCAGCGCCAGGAGGATCGTCTACGCGATCTTGAGATCGGCAAGAGTACGACTACATCACCCACGAGAATCCGCTCTCGTTAAACACTTTGGAATCTTCGAGGGTGAGTTATTATATCGACTCGTTGCTACAATCTAGTAGATATATCTTGGCTTGTTTGTTTGTATGTGGTAGAAATTTTTTGTTTTCCATGCTACGAACCCCAAAGTGGTATCAGAGTCGTGTCTATATGTAGATCTGTTGCACGAGTAGAACACAATGGTCATTGTGCGCGGTGGTGCTTTTATTATCAATTGCTTCTTATGTACTTTGCATCTTGCGGTATGATGGGATGAAGCGGCCCGGGCTAACCTTACATGACATCGTTCATGAGACTTGCTCCACGCTCAACATGCAACTCGTATTGCATAAGTGGCTTTGCGGGTGTCTGTCTCTCCCATTATAGTATAGATCCAATTTATAACGGGCACTTGATAGTTCAAACATCAACGTTGTGGTTCTTGTTCGTAAGTTAGATCGACACTTATTGAAAGCCCCAAACCACGTAAAATATGCAAAAAAATTAGAGGTGTCTAACTTTGTTTTGCAGGGGTGTGCTGTGATGTGATATGGCCATGATTGTGATTATATTTGATGTATGCAATGTTCCTTATTGTAAGTTGGCAACCGGCAGGAGCCATATGGTTGTCTTTAATTTATGTTAAGACCCGCGTGTCTATTCAAAGTAGTTGTAATAGTTTAAGCCGGTGGACGACAACCATGGAGCAGCATCATTGACCTTGATGCAATGCCGGTGATGATGGAGATCACGTTCGTGCTTGAAGATGGAGATCGGAAGCACAAAGAAGAAAGGCCATATCATATCACATATTATGAATTGCATGTGATGTTAATCCTTTATGCATTTTGTATTGCTTAGTTAACGACGGTAGCATTATAAGATGATCCCTCATGCACATAAATTTCAAGTTCTAAAGTGTTCATCCTTAGTGAGCACCGTTGCTAAAGCTTGTTGTTTCTAAGCACCATGTGATGATCGGGTGTGTTAGATTCTGCAAGTGTATACAACATGAGCAAGCCAGATTTGCTCATGCGGAAGCTAAGGTTTGATCTTGACGAGCCTAGCATGTACAGACATGGTCTCGGAACACGGATCACCGAAAGGTAAAGCATGAATCATATAGTAGATATGATGAACATGTCGATTGTTCGCCATTGAAGCTACATCAACTCTCGTGATGATCGGTGTTGATGTGGTGAATTTGGTTCGTGTGATCACTAAAACAATGTGGGGGATATTGTTTTGAGTGGGAGTTCACCTAGATTAATTTAACTATTAATTATAACTCAATTTGTCATAAACTTAGTCTAAAACTATTGCAAATATGTTGTAGATCAATGGCGTCCCCTACCATCAATATTAATGCGTTCCTAGAGAAAGAGAAGTTGAAAAACAATGGAAGCAACTTCGCGGATTGGTTCTGCAATTTGAGGATTGTCCTCAATGCTGGTAATTTGACCTATGTGCTGGATGCACCGCTAGGTGACCCACCTGCAGCTACTGCTACCGATGAAGTAAAGAATGTTTACCTCGCTCGAAAGACTCAGTACTCCACAGTTTAGTGTGCTATCTTGTATGGTTTAGAATCGGAGCTTCAGAAAAGGTTTGAGAATTCAGACCCACATGATATTGTCCGTGAACTCAAATTGATATTTGAGACTCACGCGGCAGTTGAGAGCTATGAGGCTTCTAAAAAGTTCTTTAACTGCAAGATGGAAGAGGGCAGCTCCGTCAGTGAGCATGTGCTTAAGATTTCTGGGCACGCAAACAAACTTCAAAGCTTGGGTATAGTGATTCCTAATGCTTTGAGGATTTACCGTGTCCTCCAATCACTACCACCAAGTTACAAGAACTTTGTGATGAACTACAATATGCAAAGCATGAACAAGAAGTTGCCAGAACTCTTCTCCATGTTAAAATCTGCAGAAGTGGAGATCAAGAAAGAGCACCAAGTGTTGATGGTCAATAAGACCACCAAATTCAAGAAAGGCAAGTCTAAGCAAAAGGGACACTTCAAGAAGGGTGGTAAGAAAGTTACCGCACCGACGAAGAAGACCAAGGCTGGACCTAAGCCTGATACTGAGTGCTTTTACTGCAAGGGAGAAGGTCACTGGAAGCGGAATTGCCCAAAGTACTTGGCGGATTTGAAGAATGGCAACATAAAAAAGAAAGGTATATCCGATATACATGTTATTGATGTGTATCTCACTAGTACTCGTAGTACTGCCTGGGTATTTGATACTGGTTCGGTTGCTCATATTTGTAACTCGAAACAGGTGCTGCAGAATAAACGGAAGCTAGCGAAGAACGAGGTGACGATGCGCGTGGGAAATGGATCAAAAGTTGATGTGATCGCGTTCGGCACGCTACCTATTCATCTACCACCGGGATTAGTTTTATACTTAAATAATTGTTATTTGGTGCCTGCGTTAAGCATGAACATTATATCGGGATCTTGTTTATTGCGAGACGGTTACTTGTTTAAGTCCGAGAATAATGGTTGTTCGATTTATATGAGTAATATGTTTTATGCACATGCACCTTTGATAGATGGTCTATTCTTATTGAATCTCGATAGTGGAAATACACATATTAATAACATTGGGGCTAAACGTTTGAAATTGGGCGATAACTCGACCTATATGTTGCACTGTCGTCTTGGTCACATTGGAGTGAAGCGTATGAAGAAACTCCATTCCGATGGACTTCTTGAATCACTTGATTTCGAATCACTTGAAAGATGCGAAGCATGTCTGATGGGTAAAATGACTAAGACTCCATTTTCTGGTATGATGGAGTGAGCTACGGACTTATTGGAAATCATACATACCGATGTGTGTGGTCCAATGAGTGTAGCATCGCGCGGTGGTTATCGTTATGTTCTTACCTTCACGGATGACTTGAGTAGATATGGGTATATCTATTTCATGAAACATAAGTCCGAAACTTTCGAGAAGTTTAAGGAATTCCAAAGTGAGGTGGAGAATCAACGTAACAAGAAGATTAAATTTCTACGTTCTGATCGTGGAGGTGAATATCTAAGTTACGAGTTTGGCGAGCATTTGAAGAAATGCGGAATACTTTCACAATTGACACCGCCGGGAACACCACAGCGTAATGGTGTGTCCGAACGTCGTAATCGAACTCTCTTAGATATGGTTCGTTCTATGATGTCACTTACAGATTTACCGCTATCATTTTGGGGTTATGCATTAGAAACAGCCGCATTCACTTTAAATAGGGCACCATCTAAATCTGTTGAAACGACACCGTATGAATTATGGTTTGGGAAGAAACCTAAATTGTCGTTCCTTAAAGTTTGGGGTTGCGAAGCCTATGTAAAGAAGTTACAGCCGGACAAGCTTGAACCCAAAGCGGAAAAATGCGTCTTCATAGGATACCCAAAGGAAACTATTGGGTATACCTTCTATCATAGATCCGAAGGCAAAATCTTCGTTGCCAAGAATGGATCCTTTCTAGAGAAAGAATTTCTCTCGAAAGAAGTGACTGGAAGGAAAGTAGAACTCGACGAGGTTGTCGAACCTTCTCTCGAACTTGCGAGTAGCGCAGCACCGAAAGAAGTTCCTGTGGTGCCTGCACCAATAAGAGAGGAAGCTAATGATGATGATCATGAAACTTCGGTTGTAGTTGCTACAGAGCCTCGCAGGTCAACGAGAACTCGTACCACTCCTGATTGGTATGAACCCGTTATGAATGTCATGTTGGTGGACAACACCGATGACCTTGCGACATATGAGGAAGCGATGATGAGCCTAGATTCCAATAAATGGCAAGAAGCCATGAAATCCGAGATTGGATCCATGTACGAAAACCAAGTATGGACTTTGGTGGACTTACCGGATGGCCGGAAGGCTGTCGAGAACAAAGGGATTTTCAAGAAGAAAACAGATGCTGATGGTAATGTTACTGTCTATAAAGCTCGACTTGTCGAAAAAGGGCTTTGACAAATTCAAGGAGTTGACTACGATGAGACTTTCTCACCAGTAGCGAAGCTAAAGTCTGTGAGGATTATGTTACCAATCGCTGCATATTATAATTATGAGATATGGCAGATGGATGTCAAAACAGCGTTCCTCAATGGAGACATTGATGAAGAGTTGTATATGATGCAACCCAAAGGTTTTGTCGATCCTAAGGATGCTAACAAGGTATGCAAACTTCAACGGTCCATTTATGGATTGAAGCAAGCATCCCGAAGTTGGAATCAACGTTTTGATAAGGTGATCAAAAGTTTTGGTTTTATACAAATTTATGGAGAAGCTTGTATTTACAATAAAGTGAGTGGGAGCTCTGTAGCATTCTTAATACTATATGTAGATGACATATTGTTGATTGGGAATGATGTAGACCTTCTTAATAGTGTCAAGGAATATTTGAATAATAGTTTTTCAATGAAAGATCTTGGCGAAGCAGCTTACATATTAGGCATAAAGATTTATAGAGATAGATCGAGACGCCTAATATCATTGTCACAAAGTACATATTTGGAAAAGTTCTAAAGATGTTTGGAATGGAAGATAGCAAGAAAGGGTTCTTGCCCATGTTTCCCAATACGACCTTGAGTAAAACTCAAAGTCCGACAACGGCAGAAGATAGAGAGAGGATGAGTAAGACTCCCTATGCCTCAGCCATAGGATCTCTAATGTATGCCATGCTATGTACTAGACCCGACATTGCATATGCTGTTAGTTTGACTAGCAGATATCAAAGTGATCCAGGAGTGGATCATTGGACAACGGTCAAAAACATCCTTAAGTATTTGAGAAGAACTAAGGATATGGTTCTTTCTTATGGAGGTGATGAACAGCTCGTTGTTAATGGTTACACCGATGCTAGTTGGAACACCGATCCTGATGATTCTAAATCACAATCCGGATACGTATTTACTTTGAATGGTGTAGCAGTTAGCTGGAGGAGTGCAAAGCAAAGCATTGTGGCGAGATCTTCAACTGAATCGGAATACATGGCTGCTTCGGAGGCTTCACAAGAAGCGATATGGATGAAAGAGTTCATTACAGAGCTCGGTGTGGTTCCAAGTGCGCTGGACCCAATGTCTATCTACTGTGATAACATAGGCGCCATAGCCAATGCGCAAAAACCAAGGTCACACAAGAAGCTGAAGCACATCAAGCTATGTTTCCACGCTATTCGAGAACATGTCCACGATGGTGACATAAAGATTTGCAAAGTACACACAGATCTGAATGTGGCGGATCCGTTGACTAAACCTCTCCCGAGGGCAAAACATGACCAACACCAAACTGCCATGGGTGTTCGGTATATTACCATGTAATCTAGATTAGTTGACTCTAGTGCAAGTGGGATACTGTTGGAGATGTGCCCTAGAAGCAATAATAAATATAGTTATTATTACATCTTTGTGTTTATAATAAATGTTTACATTCATGCTATAACAGTATTAACAAGGAAACATTAATACTTGTGTGATTTGTAAACTAAATTAGAGTCCCTAGTAAAGCCTCTTTATAATACTAGCTTGTTGGTTAATAAATGATTGTGGTTTCCCTATCATGAACATTGAGATGTTATTAACAACAAGATCATATCATGACATCAAACACCACACCGTAACTAGGTGGCTATAAAGGTGGCATTGAGTGTTCGGAAAGTATTGGTTGAGACACATGGATCAAGAGTGGGATTTGTCCATCCATATGACGGATAGATATACTCTGGGACCTCTCGGTGGAATGTCATCCAATTAGCTTGCAAGCATGTGACTGGCTCACAAGGGATCACATATCACGGGAACGAGAAAAGAGTACTTATCGGTTACGAGGTTGAACTAGGTATGCAGAGATACCGACGATCAAAACCTCGGATAAGTAAACTATCGTGAGACAAAGGGAAATTGGTATCGTATGTAAGTGGTTCATTCGATCGCAAAGTAATCGTAGAAATATGTGGGAGACATATGAATTTCCAGATTCCTCTATTGGTTATTGTTTGGAGAAGTGTCTCGATCATGTCCGCATAATTCACGAACCGTAGGGAGACACACTTAAGGATTCGACGTTGTTTGAGTAGTTATAAGATTCATATAAGAAAGTCCTGTTTCGGGGTTGGAGAATGGTTCCGGTGTTTTCATCGGGAATGTTCTAGAAGGTTCCGAAATGTCCGGCACTCCGGAGGGGAAGGGGTACATGAATGTGTCATAACAAGTTGGAATGGTTGCATCATGTACTAGGTGACAACGCTGAGAGAAATAAAGGGATAAATCAAATCCTAGTTTGAAAAGTCAAACGCCAATTTGAAAAGTCAAACGACTATTTTGCTTGGTGGAGGGAGAGTAGGAAACCTACTTGGGGAGGAAGTCCCTCTCCCTCCACCGCCGTCCAAGGAGGCCGAGTTGGGGAGGGACTCCCCTCCCCTTGGCCGCGCCCTCCCACCTATATAAGGAGGGGCAGGGCTGCCCCTCCTAGACCTACACCTTGCCCCTCTAAACCCTAACCCTAGCCGCCGCCGCCCTAGGGTTTCTCCCAAGCCGCCGAGTTGGGGATTCTACTTGCCCTAGCCGCCGGCCTAGCTCCCTCTACTTGGTGTGTCTAAATCCTAGATCACCGAGGGCTCTCTCATAGTCCACCATACTCGCTCCGGCTTAAGGCGAAGCCCTGCGAGATCTCCCCTCTACTTCCGGTACCACGCCGTCGTGCTGCTGGAATTACGAGGAGAGAGCTACAACCTCCACTGCCTGCTGGAACAAGGGAGAGGAAGGTCTTCGTCGAGTACCGAACGTGTGACCGACTACAATAATAGGGGTGAGTGTCGACATTATGTCGTGAGTGTCGACATTATGCCGAGCTGCTTGTACTATAAATAGGCATCCTTGTGAGTCCAGTCCTCCATCCAGTTTGAGGCATCTCCAAGATGGTTTTCGAGAGCAGGGACACCACTACGGCCAGTTTCAGGGAGATGCCGACGGAGCCCAGTCCTCCGGCATCTCCGATAAACTGGTCATAGAGGCACTCCCTAACATGTGAAATTAGTTAGCTCCGAGGCGTATTGATCTAGTTAGAGAAGTTACAAGCTGCAAGATGGTTTTCGAGAGCAGGGACACCACTACGGCCAGTTTCAGGGAGATGCCGACGGAGCCCAGTCCTCCGGCATCTCCGATAAACTGGTCATAGAGGCACTCCCTAATATGTGACATCACGCGTTTGGAGATCAGATCTTAATGGTAAGTATGAATCGGTACTAAAGGCCCTCCTTTAGTTCCAGTCCAGCCACAAAACGGGACTAACACACTCAAGATTGTTTGCAGACAACACTATAAAAATGGACACATGCATGGAGCATCTTCACTCATAAAATGTTACAATTATTACATATCATTTCTTCGCGTGTGTTCCTTTCTGATCCCGTCGTATCCATGGAGTATCTTCATTCATTAACATGATTCTTGGGTCATCCTTCACCGCGAAGGGCGGAATTTCATGAAACTTATCACAATCTTCTGACATGTCTGTCTTGTCCTCCACTCCCACGATGTTTCTTTTTCCCGAAAGAACTATGTGGCGCTTTGGCTCATCGTCCGATGTATTCTTTTTCTTATTTTTCTTTTTCTAGGTTTGGTAGACATGTCCTTCACATAGAAAACCTGAGACACATCATTGGCTAGGACGAATGGTTCGTCTAAGTACCCAAGATTGTTGAGATCCAACGATGTCATTCTGTATTTCTTGTCTACCTCAACCCCTCCTCCTGTCAGCTTGACCCATTTGCACTGAAACAAGGGGAACTTAAAATTAGGTCCATAGTCAAGTTCCCATATCTCCTCTATGTAACCATAATATGTGGTCTTTGACCTATTGTTGTCTGTTGCATCAAAGCGGACACCACTGTTTTGGTTGGTGCACTTTTTATCTTGGGCTATCGTGTAAAATGTATACCCATTTATCTCGTACCCTTGGAAAGTCGATATAGTCGAAGATGGTGACCTAGACAACAAGTATAGCTGATCTTCAAGAGTGTTGTTTTTGATGAGATGTTGGAACCAACCGCCGAAACTCTTAATGAGTTCATCTCTAATCCAAGAGTCATGCTTTACAGGGTTGTTGGAGCGTAAGATTTTCTTGTGTTGCTCGATATATTGGGCTGCCAAGATAGAATTCTGTAGAATGGTGTAATGTGCTTCGGTGTAAGAATGTCTGTCCCTACATATTATTGATTTCCTTCCTAGAGTACCCTTTCCACTCAGTATCCCCTCATACCGCGATTGAGGAAGACCAATCGGCTTAAGGTCAGGAACAAAGTCAACACCAAATTCAATGACCTCCTCTGTTCCATAGCCCTTGGAGATGCTTCCTTCTGGCCTAGCACGGTTACAAACATATTTCTTTAAGATTCCCATGAATCTCTCAAAGGGAAACATATTGTGTAGAAATACAAGACCGAGAATGGAAATCTCTTCGACTAGGTGAACCAGCAGGTGCGTCATAATATTGAAGAACGATGGTGGGAACACCAACTCAAAACTGACAAGACTTTGGACCACATCATTCTGTAACCGTGGTAGATCTTCAGGATTGATTATCTTCTGAGAGATTGCATTGAGAAATGCACATATCTTCACAATGGGTACTCGAACATTATCTGGTAGAAGCCCCCTCAATGCAATCGGAAGCATTTGCGTCATAATCACGTGGTAGTCATGAGACTTTAGGTTTTGGAACTTTTTTTCTGCCATATTTATTATTCCCTTTATATTCGACGAGAAGCCAGACGGGACCTTAATACTGAAGGGAATATGCCCTGAGAGGCAATAATAAAGTGTTTATTATGTGTATTCCAAGTATATGATAGATGTTTATTTTGCATGCTATAATTGTATTAATACGGAAACGTTAATACATGTGTGTTTAATAAACAAATAGAAAGTTCCTAGTTATGCCTCTCTCATAAACTAGCTCGTTGATTAACAAGATGATCAAGGTTTCCTGATCATGGACATTGGATGTTGTTAATAACGGGATCACAACATTAGTGTAATGGTGTGATGAACATTCATCCGAAGTATAGCATTACGATCAAAGTCATTGAGTTTATATTGCTATAACAACTTACGAAGTGATCCTAATCCTTAGACCATGAGATCATGTCAATCACTAACACCGGAAGAGTTTCTTGATAACATCAAACGTCACACCATAACAGGGTGATTATAAAGATGGATTCAGAACTAATAAAGTGTTATGTTGGGGCTCATGGATCGATAGTGGAATTTGTTCATCCCGATGACGGATAGATATACTCTGGGCCCTCTCGGTGATATCACATTGATTAGCTTGCAAGCAAGTGATTTGATCACTAGAATGTTATATCACAGGAACGAGAAAAGAGTGCATGTCGGTAACGAGATCAAACTAGGTATGGAGATACCGATGATCGAATCTCGGACATGTAATATATCGTGAAACAAAGGGATTAAGATACTAGCGTAAAAGGTTCCGACGATCACAAGAAAGTCATCGTTGAATGTGTGGGAGTCAGTATGGGTCTCCAGATCCCGCTTCTGATTATTGATCCGAGAGGGGTCTCGATCATGTCCGCATTATTCACGAACCGTAGGGTGACACACTTAAGAGACACCGACATCCATTTGGAGTAAATGTTTCATGCCGAAAGAATGAACAAGCGCAGGAATTTATTTCACTAGATACCGAAACAGGTTTTCGGGTGAAATTGCATAAAGTGGTTATGCATGTGAAATAGAATTCTAGCAAGGGGTTATTTGTGAATGTTTGTCATTAAAGTAATTGACAAAATTCATTTAATGAGAGTTTGCATTAAATTTGGTGGAAATTTAATGGGAATTTGAGTGGACTTTTGAGTGGAGGGAATTTAAAGGAGATTTGTGAGTGGAGTGTCCACCCACATGAAGAGGGGAGGGCAAGGGGGCAGCCCCCATGCGCCGGCCACCCCCTTGGGGTTCCCCCCTCCTCCTATAAAAGGATCCCCCCTTCTCACTTGTCTCTCACACCTCCTCGTGAAGGATCTCTCTCCCCCTCTAGAATTTATTCCCCATGGTCTCGGACTAGCGAGATACATGTTCCCGGTGGCTATTCGGCAAGAAAGAGTTGTGCTTCCGCTGCATCGCTGGAGCGAGGAGGCGGAGGTTGCTCGGTGTCTCGAACGTGTGTGCGAGCACGGATGCGCTGCTGATTTGCGGCGCTAGGACTTCCTCTCGATCTTGAGATCGGCAAGAGATCGTCTACATCAACCACGAGTTGAACTCGTTAAGCTTTGTCGGTCTTCAAGGGTATGTTCTCTACGGATATACATCCGCCCATTGTTTGTATCTAGTAGATAGATCTTGGTATATAGTTCACATCGTAGGAAATTTTTTGTTTTCTATGCTGCGAACCCTACAGTGGTATCAGAGCCGAATCTATGCGTAGATACTTTACACGGGTAGTACACATATGAGTATGTGGGCGATGATGATCATGTTGTTGCTCCTTTGTTGTAATTTTGGATATTGGTGGCATAGTGGGATGAAGCGGCCCGGACAAACTTTACATGTCCTCGCACATGAGACCTGTTCCACGCTTGACATGCAACTAGTTTGCATAAGTGGCTAGCGGGTGTCTGTCTCTCCTACTATAGTCAATATCTATTTTGCAAGCGAGTTGTCAACAATTTGATTATCCTCGTTGTGGTTCATGTTCGTAGGTAAGAACGGTTCTATCTCGAAAGCCCTAAGCCACGTAAAACTTGCAATGGATAAATTAGAGGCGTCTAGTTTAGATTGTTGCTGGGCTAGTGTTATGATATGGTAGTGTTGTAAGTAGAAGTATGAGATGATACTCTTACAACACACATAGCGTGTAAAATCCATAGACCTTGGATTTACACATATAGGTATGATAGTGATCATACCACGATGCACATGATAGAGATCATCTGCGGGAACCATATCATTTCACTAATAAACATATGATGTTTTGATAGCATCTTATATTGCTTGTTTAGCGCTTTGTTAGCATAATAAGATGATCCCTCATTTAAATATCAAGATAAGAATGTGTTCTTCCTTTAGTATGCACCGATTATGTTTTCGTCGCTCCAAGACATCACGTGATGATCGGGTGTTCTTGGATCCACGACCATATTTCGGGTGTAAAACAGTTACACACGCGAATACTAAGGTTCTAACTTGGCGAGCCTAGCATGTACAGACATGGCCTCGGAAAACGGACCGAAAGGTTAAGCATGAGTCATATAGTTGATATGATGCCCATTTGATGCTCGCCTTTGAAGCTATACCGACTCACGTGATGATCGGACTTGGTGTAGTGGATTTGGTTCATGTAATCACCAAAAAGGCACGAGGGATGTCGTTTTTGAGTGGGAGTTCATTCGTAATATAGATTAGTTGAACTCAATCTATCATACACTTAGTCTAAACTTTACAAATTCTGTTGTAGAAGGCACCACCTGCTTTTAATTTCAATGTGTTCATGGAGAAAGATAAACTAGCAATGAACGGTAGCAACTTTACCGAATGGGCCATGAATTTGAGGATTCTCCTCTCTGCTGCACAAAAGCAATATGTGCTAGAAGCGCCGTTAGGCCCCCCACCTTTTGATGATGCCCCTGACGAGGAGAAGAATGTCTATCAGACTCGTCAGGAGGACCACAACTTAGTTCATTGCAGCATATTGTATGGGCTAGAGCCGGAACTTCGAAAGCATTTCGAAAACGGCAATGCATTTGATACAATGGGTGAGTTGAAAATGATTTTCGACACACATGCTGCTGTAGAGAGCTACAACGCTTCAGAAAAGTTCTTTAGCTGCATGATGGAAGAGCACAGCTCCGTTAGTGAGCATGTACTCAAGATGTCGGGTTACGCCGATAAGCTTGTGTCCTTGGGAATATCGATTCCCATTGACTTAGGCATCCATCGTGTTCTGCAGTCTCTGCCACCTAGCTATAAGAGCTTCGTGATGAACTATAATATGCAAGGCATGAAGAAGTCTCTCCCCGAGCTTCTGTCAATGCTTAAAACTGCAGAAGTGGAGATCAAAAAGGAACATCAAGTGTTGATGATCAATAGGAACACTGGTTTCAAGAAAGACAAGAAGGGAAAACGGAAGGGAAGTAAGGGCGGCAAGCTTGTTGCCGCGCCTGAAAAGAAACCCCGAGTTGGACCTAAGTCTGATTCCGAGTGCTACTATTGTAAGGGGACTGGCCACTGGAAGCACAACTGCCCCAAGTATCTGGCAGACAAGAAGGCCGGCAAGGCAAACAAAGGTATATATGATATACATGTTATTGATGTGTAATTGTCTAGTGCTCGCAGTAGCACCTGGGTATTTGATACCGGTTCAGTTGCTAATATTTGTAACTCGAATCAGGGGCTGCGGAACAAGCGACCGCTAGCAAGGGGTGAGGTCAAGATGCGTGTCGGCAATGGATCAAGCGTTGATGTGATCGCCGTCGGAACGCTGCCTCTCCACTTGCCGTCGGGATTAGTTATAAACTTGAATAAATGTTATATGTTGCCTGCACTGAGCATGAACATTGTATTTGGATCGTGTTTGATGCGAAGTGGTTATTCATTTAAATCCGAGAACAATGGTTGTTCCCTTTATATGAATGAAATCTTTTATGGTCATGCACCGATGATGAATAGTTTATTTCTATTAGATCTCGATGATAATATTACACATATTCATAATGTTGATGCTAAAAGGATTAAACTTAATGATGATATATCCGCATATATGTGGCACTGCCGTCTAGGTCATATTGGCGTTAAACGCATAAAGAAGCTCCATTCGGATGGACTTTTGGAATCACTTGATTATGAATCATTTGATACATATGAGCCATGCCTTATGGGAAAGATGACTAGAACGCCGTTTTCCGGTTCAATGGAACGGGCGACAGATTTATTGGAAATCATACATTCTGATGTATGTGGTCCAATGAGTGTGTCGGCGCGAGGTGGATATCGTTATTTTGTTACTTTCACGGATGATTTGAGTAGATACGGTTATATCTACTTGATGAAACACAAGTCTGAAACCTTTGAAAAGTTCAAGGAATTTCAGAATGAAGTGGAAAATCATCGTAATAGAAAGATCAAATTTCTACGGTCCGACCGTGGAGGTGAGTATCTAAGTTACGAGTTTAGCACTCACATGAAAGAGTGTGGAATTGTTTCACAACTCACACCTGCCGGAACACCACAGCGAAATGGTGTGTCGGAACGTCGTAATCGTACTTTATTAGATATGGTTCGATCTATGATGTCTCTGACGGACTTGCCGTTGTCATTTTGGGGTTATGCACTAGAAACTGCTGCATTCACTTTAAATCGGGCACCATCTAAATCCGTTGAAAAGACACCGTATGAATTGTGGTTTGGAAACAAACCTAAGCTGTCATGTCTTAAAGTTTGGGGATGCGATGTTTATGTGAAGAAACTTCCACTACTAGGAAAACAGCTATAGGTAATCAGCACATCCGTGGCTCACATGGTTGAAGTGCCCCACGGCTAAAACAGGCGTGGCTCACCTGTGGGCAGTGCCCTACTAGTAATTAGAACAACCATGGCGCACATGACTATAGTGCGCCACAGATGTGTGTGGTCCAGGGCCCTGTTGGACGCTCGCCAAACATCTGTAGCGCACTATAGTCATGTGCGCCACGGTTGTTAGTGTCATCTGTGGCGCACATGGGGGGGTGCGCTACGCCTAAGCGCACGCCCCCTCTGCTGTGAAACGGCCACAAACATCTGTGGCGCACATGGCATAGTGCGCCACAGATGTATAAACTTAGCCGTAGGGCACTCTGCCCTAGTGCCCTACGCCTAAGTGGCATGCACCAACTCAACCCCCCCCCCCCCCCCGTGGATCGCCTTTTTAGGGTTTGCAAAAAATAAACGAAAATGATAAACACTTCAAAAAATTAAATCCTTTCATATTTAGGTAGGTAATGTGTTATACCTTCTAGTAAAATTAACAAAAATGAGTTTCGACTTTATTTGCAAAAAAAAGTCATGCCACGGTAAAAAGGCCGTAACTTTTGCATACGATGTCGAAAAAAAACGTATAATATATCAAAATGACCAGAACGAGATTCCAGATCCGCTTGCAACCCTTTAGGTCGTTTAGCGATTTTTTAGAATCTCAAAATTCGAAAAGAGTAAAAAGTTATGGCAAAAACAAGATTTTTTGCTGCAGAAAAAAAAATTGAGGCAACTTACCCGTAGCGCACCACCACCTAGTGCGCCACGGATAATCTTGGGCGGGATTCAAATTTGAATCACCACCCCGCCCACCTACCCCTATTCCCTCCCTCTTCTCTTTTTCATTCTCCTCCCTCCTCCTTTTCCTTCTCTCTTCTCCTCCTCCTTTTCCTTCTCTCTTCTCCTCCTCCTCCTCCTCCTTTACTTCTCCTCCTTCCCTTGCCGTGGCAGTGACGATGACGATGGCGATGGCGGCGACGACCTTATCCTCCTCCTTGCAGTCATGACGGCACGACCTCCTTCCTTGCGGCCTCCTCCTCGCCTCCTCGCCTCCTCCTCCTTGCAGTCACGAAGAGCGACGACGAGCTCCGACGACCGCCGAAGACCTCCTTCTCCTTGCGGCAACCTCCTCCCTTCTCCAGCCACACTTCACTGCCTCTCTTCCTCGATGCCGGCGAGGAGTAGCAAGTCCACGGCCTCCCGCACCTCCCTGCGGTGGTAGGTCATGGCCACGGCCACCTCCCTGCCGGCGAGGCGACACGACGGCGGCGATGCGGACCCGATTGCTTTTGCAATTCAAAACGAGGGTGTTTTTTGCATTTTTTTTTTGATTTTTGAAAAAAACATGGCGCACATGTACCCCTACCCGTGGCGCACCTGGTAGTGCGCCACGCCTATCTCGATATAACCGTGGCGCACCATGCAGTGCGCCACGGCTACGAGATAGCCGTAGCGCGAGGCCCGTGGCGCACTGCTAGTGCGCCACAGAAGGCCTTTTCATGTGCGCCACGAATAAGCGTTTTTCTAGTAGTGTTCAACCGGATAAACTCGAACCCAAAGCGGAAAAATGCGTCTTCATAGGATACCCTAAAGAAACTATTGGGTATTCCTTCTATCACAGATCCGAGGGCAAGGTTTTTGTTGCCAAGAATGGATCCTTTCTAGAGAAAGAGTTTCTCGCGAAAGGTGTGAGTAGTCGGAAGGTAGAACTCGAAGAGGTTGTGGAACCTTCTCTTCAAAGTATGGCGAGTAGCGCAGCGCCGGAAGTTGTTCCGGAGTTGGCTCCACCTGTTGAAGAGGGAACTAATGATAATGATCATGAAACTCCGAAAGAGAGTACTACCGAACCTCGCAGGTCAAACAGGACGCGTGCAGCTCCCGAGCTGTACGGAAATCCTGTCATGAATTTCATGGTTGATGAAAATGATGACCCTGCGACGTATGAAGAAGCGATGATGAGCCCGGATTCCAACAAATGGTTAGAAGCCATGAAATCCGAGATGGAATCCATGTATGAAAATCAAGTTTGGAACTTGGTGGAATTACCTCACGACCGAAAGGCCGTGGAGAACAAATGGATTTTCAAAAAGAAAACTGATGCTGATGGTAATGTGACCGTCTATAAAGCTCGACTTGTCGCAAAGGGGTTTCGACAAATTCAAGGAGTTGACTATGATGAGACTTTCTCTCCCGTAGCGATGCTAAAGTCAGTTAGGATTATGTTAGCAATTGCTGCATATTTCGATTATGAGATATGGCAGATGGATGTCAAAACCGCGTTTCTCAATGGTAATATTGAAGAAGAGTTGTATATGATACAACCAAAGGGTTTTGTCGATCCTAAGGATGCTAACAAGGTGTGCAAGCTTCGGCGATCCATCTATGGATTGAAGCAAGCATCACGAAGTTGGAATCTCCGCTTTGATGAGGTGATCAAAGAGTTTGGATTTGTCCAAACTTATGGAGAAGCTTGTATTTACAAGAAAGTGAGTGGGAGCAATGTGGCATTTCTGATATTATATGTGGATGACATATTATTGATCGGAAATGATATAGATCTTTTAAACAGTGTTAAAAGTTATCTAAATAGCAAATTTTCAATGAAGGACCTAGGTGAAGCGTCATACATATTAGGCATAAAGATCTATAGAGATAGATCTAGGCGCCTAATAGGGCTATCGCAAAGTACATACCTTGATAAGATTTTAAAGAAGTTTAAAATGGACGGAAGTAAGAAGGGGTTCTTACCTATGTTGCAAGGCAAGACATTGAGTAAGACTCAAAGTCCGGCTTCGGCGGAAGAAAGAGAGATAATGGACAAAGTCCCCTATGCTTCAGCCATAGGCTCTATAATGTACGCCATGCTATGTACAAGACCGGATGTGGCACATGCTATTAGTTTGACTAGTAGGTACCAATCGGATCCAGGTTCGGAACACTGGATAGCGGTCAAGAATATCCTTAAGTACTTACGAAGAACTAAGGATATGTTTCTTGTATACGGAGGTGAAGAAGAGCTCGTCGCTAAGTGTTATGTCGACACTAGCTTTGACACCGATCCGGATGACTCTAAGTCTCAATCCGGATACGTATTTCTCATGAATGGCGGAGCGGTTAGTTGGAGGAGCTCCAAACAACCTGTGGTAGCGGGATCAACAACGGAGGCCGAATATGTTGCTGCTTCAGAAGCGGCTCAGGAAGCAGTTTGGATGAAGGAGTTCATATCCGAACTAGGAGTGGTGGCAAACGCGTTGGACCCAATGGTGATCTATTGTGACAACAATGGTGCCATTGCCAATGCCAAAGAGCCAAGGTCTCACAAGCATTCCAAGCATATTAAGCGCCGGTTTCACTCCATCCGCGAGCATGTCAAGGATGGAGATATAAAGATTTGTAAAGTACATACGGATCTCAATGTAGCAGATCCGTTGACTAAAACTCTCCCTAGAGAAAAACATGATCAACACCAGAACTCAATGGGTGTTAGATTTATCACTATGTAACTAGATTATTGTCTCTAGTGCAAGTGGGAGACTGAAGGGAATATGCCCTGAGAGGCAATAATAAAGTGTTTATTATGTGTATTCCAAGTATATGATAGATGTTTATTTTGCATGCTATAATTGTATTAATACGGAAACGTTAATACATGTGTGTTTAATAAACAAACAGAAAGTTCCTAGTTATGCCTCTCTCATAAACTAGCTCGTTGATTAACAAGATGATCAAGTTTTCCTGATCATGGACATTGGATGTTGTTAATAACGGGATCACAACATTAGTGTAATGGTGTGATGAACATTCATCCGAAGTATAGCATTACGATCAAAGTCATTGAGTTTATATTGCTATAACAACTTACGAAGTGATCCTAATCCTTAGACCATGAGATCATGTCAATCACTAACACCGGAAGAGTTTCTTGATAACATCAAACGTCACACCGTAAGAGGGTGATTATAAAGATGGATTCAGAACTAATAAAGTGTTATGTTGAGGCTCATGGATCGAGAGTGGAATTTCTTCATCCCGATGATGGATAGATATACTCTGGGCCCTCTCGGTGATATCACATTGATTAGCTTGCAAGCAAGTGATTTGATCACTAGAATGTTATATCACAGGAACGAGAAAAGAGTGCATGTCGGTAACGAGATCAAACTAGGTATGGAGATACCGATGATCGAATCTTGGACATGTAATATATCGTGAAACAAAGGGATTAAGATACTAGCGTAAAAGGTTCCGACGATCACAAGAAAGTCATCGTTGAATGTGTGGGAGTCAGTATGGGTCTCCAGATCCCGCTTCTGATTATTGATCCGAGAGGGGTCTCGATCATGTCCGCATTATTCACGAACCGTAGGGTGACACACTTAAGAGACACTGACATCCAATTGGAGCAAATGTTTCATGCCGAAAGAATGAACAAGCGCAGGAATTTATTTCACTAGATACCGAAACAGGTTTTCGGGTAAAATTGCATAAAGTGGTTATGCATGTGAAATAGAATTCTAGCAAGGGGTTATTTGTGAATGTTTGTCATTAAAGTAATTTACAAAATTCTGAATAAAATAAAAGAGTTTTATTTAATGAGAGTTTGCATTAAATTTGGTGGAAATTTAATGGGAATTTGAGTGGACTTTTGAGTGGAGGGAATTTAAAGGAGATTTGTGAGTGGAGTGTCCACCCACATGAAGAGGGGAGGGCAAGGGGGCAGCCCCCATGCGCCGGCCACCCCCTTGGGGTTCCCCCCTCCTCCTATAAAAGGAGCCCCCCTTCTCACTTGTCTCTCACACCTCCTCGTGAAGGATCTCTCTCCCCCTCTAGAATTTATTCCCCATGGTCTCAAACTAGCGAGATACATGTTCCCGGTGGCTATTCGGCAAGAAAGAGTTGTGCTTCCGCTGCATCGCTGGAGCGAGGAGGCGGAGGTTGCTCGGTGCCTCGAACGTGTGTGCGAGCACGGATGCGCTGCTGATTTGCGGCGCTAGGACTTCCTCTCGATCTTGAGATCGGCAAGAGATCGTCTACATCAACCACGAGTTGAACTCGTTAAGCTTTGTCGGTCTTCAAGGGTATGTTCTCTACGGATATACATCCGCCCGTTGTTTGTATCTAGTAGATAGATCTTGGTATATAGTTCACATCGTAGGAAAAATTTTGTTTTCTATGCTGCGAACCCTACAAATACTGCTTAGGCATTCAAAAAATATTTCCTTCTCTTGTTTGGTAAGAGCGTAGCTGGCATGACCTTGAAACCATTCTGGATGCAGGCCATCTGGGTCTTTCATACGTTGATGGTCCTTTCGTGCTTCTGGTGTATCTTTTGTCTTCCCATACACGCCCAAGAATCCTAGCAGGTTCATGCAAAGATTCTTCGTCACATGCATCACATCGATTGCAGAGCGGACCTCTAAGAATTTCCAATATGGTAGCTCCCAAAATATAGATGTCTTCTTCCACATGGGTGTGTGTCCTTCAGCGTCTTTCGGAACAGATTTTCCTCCAGGACCCTTTCCAAAGGTTACCAGTTGATCCAAATCTTTGACCATATCAAATATATCAGCACCAGTATGCTCCTTAGGCTTCGTCTGGTGACATGCCAGACCGTTTAAATGCTTGCCTTTCTTTATTAAGGGATGCTTGGCCAAAAGAAATCAACGATGCTCATTGTATACATTCTTCTTACAATGTTCCAAATATATACTTTCAGTCTCATCTAAACAGTGTGTGCATGCATTGTATCCCTTGTTTGACTGTCCTGAAAGGTTACTAAGAGCAGGCCAAGCATTGATTGTTACGAAAAGCAATGCTCGGAGGTTAAATTCTTCCTGCTTGTGCTCATCCCACACGCGTATCCCGGGTTCGTGCCACAACTATAAAAGTTCTTCCACTAATGGCCTTAGGTACACATCAATATCGTTGTCGGGTTGCTTCGGACCTTGGATCAACACTGGCATCATAATGAACTTCCGCTTCATGAACAACCAATGAGGAAGGTTATAGATGCATAGAGTCACGGGCCAGGTGCTGTGACTGGAGCTCTGCTCCCCAAAGGGATTCATGCCATCTGTACTTAGACCAAACCTTAAACTCCTTGCGTCATTTGCAAAGTCTGGGTACTTTCTATCGATTTTTCTCCATTGTGACCCATGAGCGGGGTGTCTCAACATCCTATCTAACTTACGTTCCTCTTTATGCCATCGCAACAACTTAGCGTGCTCTTTGTTTCTGAATAAGCGTTTAAATCGTGGTATTATAGGAGCATACCACATCACCTTCGCAGGAACCCTCTTCCGGGGGGGCTCGCCCTCAACGTCACCAGGGTCATCTCGTCTAATCTTATATCGAAGTGAAGTGCATACCGGGCATGCATCTAAATTCTCATACTCCTCACCGCGGTAGAGGATGCAGTCATTAGGGTATGCATGTATCTTCTGAACCTCTAAACCTAGAGGGCAGACAACCTTCTTTGCTTCGTACGTACTGGCGGGCAATACGTTATCTTTTGGAAGCATATTCTTCATCATTTTCAGCAACTTTTCAAATGAGGAGTCAGGTATAGCACACTCAGCCTTCCATCGCAGCAATTACAGTGTGCTGCCCAGCTTTTTCAGACCATTTTCGCAATTTGGGTACAACAACTTTTTGTGATCCTCTAGCATGTGATTGAACTTCTCCCTATCCTTTTCAGTTTCACAATCTCTTCGTGCATCGGCAATGGTCCGACCAAGATCATCAGCGGGTTCTTCATGTGTCTCTTCTTCATCCTCCCCTTCAGCATCCCCCATGGAAGTATCTCCGTACTCTGGGAAACCATGATAGTTGTCATCCTCCTCCTCTTCTTTATTGTCTTCCATTATAACCCCTCTCTCTCTGTGCTTGGTCCAACAATTATAACTGGGCATGAAGCCGGACTTCAACAGGTGGCTGTGAAGGGTTTTTGAGTCAGAGTAATCCTTCTGATTCCTACATCCATTACATGGACAGAATACAAAACCATTGTGCTTGTTTGCATCAGCAACACGGATGAATTCATGCACGCTATTAATGAACTCGCCAGAGCGTCGGTCAGTACCATACATCCATTCCCGGACCATCTGCATTATAGTAAAAGTATATCAAAAACCATTACACAACATGATAGAATTATTACAAGTTATATTGAGAGCTTCTAGAGCATTAATTTTGAATTTTGAAAAATTTACATGCACCAATTTGTGAATTGGAGAAAACAATCAACATGATAAATGTGGAGTTTTTTATTATTGTTCTATCAGTGAAAACCTCATTCCATTCTAAGCTCCGAAACTCTAAAATTACACATTTCAATTTTTAGTAACTATGTGCCTAATCAAAATTTGTTACACATATATATCAAAATCCTTCTAGCTACTTCTACAGCATGCATGCATTTGATCCATATCTCTATACTTCTAGAGCATTATAGAGCTAAAGTAGCAATAAGAGATGAAAGAATGAAGTTCTAACCTTTTAAAGCTTTGGATTTAGGTGTTGCAAACTAAATCTTGACAAATCTTGAGAAAAAAATGGCATGAACTCTCTTGCTTCTTTGAGAAAAATGGTCACCATATGCTTTAGGGCAGGTGGACAGGAAGTTGTATATATACTGATGGACAACTAGTCTCGGGCCGTGATACGATCCGGAACTAATAGTCCCCGAAAAGAGCTGTTGGCCCGCTCCAGCTTATTAGTCTCGGGCTGTATTACGGACCGGGACTAGAACTCTGGTCCGACCATGGCCATTTCTAGCCGTTGGAGGCCTCACGGCCCGGGACTAGTGCTAGCACTAGTCGCGGTTCGTGACGGTCCAGGACTACTGGCTTTATTCAGATCGAACCGAAGACATGTTTTCCACTAGTGCGATATGCAATGTAGACGAGTACCTAGCTGCACATGTGAGAATTTTCCCAAGGGTACATGAGAGGCAGTTCTTGAAAACCAAAAGCTTGAAGCCAAACACATGGGATTGGTTAATTTATTGGCTATTTTGTCAATATACTACCTCCATTCCGGTTTATAAGGCAAATACGTATTTCGAGAAAATAGTTTGACTATAAATTTAGTTAACAAAATATAAACTATATTTAATAAAAAATATACAATTAGATTCATATTTAAAATACGCTTCCAATGGTACAATTTTTGTGACATATAATTCATATATTGCTGACCAAATTACGATCAAACTATTTTTTTGAAGTACGTATTAGCCTTATAATCCAGAATGGAGTGAGTAAACACTTACGCAAGTTTCCTTACAAGTGTGACATGAAACATTTCTCATTATAACCTTGTGAGATAGTGTTGGAAGGTGAAAACCTTGTGAGATAGTGCTAGAAGGTGAACAATATTTGAGCATTGTAATTGCATTTGAGATTGATAGATCCACCATGAATAAATGTTTAGCACTTGATATTTGACGGGAAGATACTTATCACGTGTAAATTGTTCATGGATTTGGAGGTCGGATGATCCATAACTATGCATGTGCTTGCAAAGTGATACTATGAGACCACGATATAAATATAAGTACCAGAAACTGAAATTGTTTCGATAATTTGAGATTTAATGTTATTGGCTCAAAATTCAAACTTGAATCCTTTCTTATTCAAAAAATATAGATAACGTTGTATAATTGTAGTTCTTAAATATTACATAGGAGGTCATTTGTTTTGTAGTATTATTTATTCAGACTTTCATTTCAAATAGATTGCAATCTATTCAGAATATTAATTTCTTGGATTAAAGCTATATTATGGATCTTGACATTTTTGTATGTTATTTTTATTGATCTATAATCCTTTAAAAAATTACTTAATATTTCATTAGAATTTTGAATGTTCAGTTGCATTGTGAAGGAAGTCAATGTGAAACATCTCAAGTATGTTATGACAACGGGATATTATCACATAGTTCATAATATTGGTTGAAATTAAATGAGAGGAATAAAGAACTAAAGAAAGTACTATGACTTACCATTTACACAGCTTATCAACTTGCGAGGTAATTATATTTATACCACAAAAATAAGAAAACTTAACTTGATGTCCATTAGAAAAATCACCTAATTATTATTTTTTGACAAAAATAGACATAATTATTATTATTTTGACAAAATAGACTAACAATGTGAAAACTTTACTTCCTAAGGATTTAACTTATTCAATGTATTGATCAGATACATTGTATAAAAAACAAGTGGTCATTAATATGATATTTCGCATGCTCTTGGCATTTTCCATATAATATTTATATTTTCTTTATATGTCTTTTATTATTTCCTTAATGCAAATACATGTAAAACAATAGACTTATTGCTCAAACATTTTTTGACACATCGAAGATGTTGCCCTCGCATTTGCGAGGGCCACCTTGCTTGTTTTGTTTAATACTCTGTTTTGAATATACTCTTAAAAACTTGTTTTCTGCTTCCACTTTATTGTGTCCATCCGTATGTTTACCATGTGTGCCATGTGTTTATCGCTTTATATGGAAAAAAATAAAGTATTAGTACATTAATGTTTAATAAAATTTCTAGGATAGCTGAACGGGAGATCAAAAATGACCTTTCTAGGTGTTTATACAAGATAACACTTTGGAGAAATAAAATGCTCTTGTAATTTCCAGGGTTCGACTTAATCATCTGTAGATTATGCCTGAGCTTAGAACAAGCTTGTGATAAAACTGGAGAATCAAATGTTTACAGATCTCACATGTTGTGAACTGGAATGAAATGAACAGTACATCATATGTCAGGTCAGATAATCTGGGCAATAGTTTAACTGTATATGTACCATAAGAAAACCATCAGCGTACCCTGTTGATATTCAGATAAAATGATAAAAATATGCCTGCAGAAATGCTGCCAGATCTCAAGAACAACAACTGGGTACGTCAAGAAACTGAAAGATACAGCCGAAAGAATGTATGTAGCAAATTCTACATAAGCAGGAAACATCAAGAATCCAATCTCATATCATAAAAAATTCGGGATCATGTGCTACTTCTGCAAGCACACTCAATGGTGGGCACGCATCTTACAGGTTACACACGAGAAATTAGGTGAGGAAATACACTACATGATATTGTTAATCCCTAGAGATACTATATCCACTGACTCCTGGAATCAGCGAGGTTGCTACATATTCTCCACACAACATTCTCCTATATTGAGTTTTTTTTATCATGGTGGAAGGGGGAAAGCCTGCTCCTGCTCTAGAGAAGCTCTTCTCTTGTTGTTGTAACTCCAACTCTAATTTCCAATGTATCTTATTCCTAATGGATTATACATGTGTACTGTTCTGATGCCACTTGATTTTTTTACCAGTTTCAGCCTTCCCTCGCTAACCTCGCACTATTTATAGACTTTTGTTATATCCCCTCAAGAACTACAAGCATTAGTGTGGCACCTACCATCGTACCTACAAAATACTCATATTGCAATGAAGACACGGTTTTCCAGAATGAAGATATTGCAAATCTTTTTTATGAAGATGAAACGGGGATAATAGCATGAGGATGCCCAAGTTGTGACCACATGTGGCGTAGATAGTAAACTTAAATTCTTGTAGATTAGTATGGTAAGCCCATCTATCCACACCTTCGCGTGTTCGGGTTTTTTTAGCTCTTAAACCCTCGTGTGATAAAGCTTGACTAAGCTTGAATGTAACTCTTCAAGAAAGATGGGTCACCATCACCATAGCTCTGGACAGCAGATGAGCCGTGTGCTTAGCACAACACTGTCAAATGCGATAACACACAGGGGGATCTAGGTGGTACAACATATGATGAGGAGGAGGCGGAGTGGGCGAGATGCAGAGGTAGCTCCATGGTTGTTTCTCGCGGGCAGGGACGTACGGGGATGTGTCAAGTGTGTTTGCTTACAACACAAGACATGTCGCCATGTTGGATTTGAGAAAATTGCAAAACAACACCACAATTGAGGCAATCTTCATAGAAAACCATCCGGCTAAATTTTCTACAAGAAGCCGCCGGTCTATGATACGTCGTAAACGTATCTATAATTTTTGATGCTCTATGCTTGTTTTATATCATTTGTCTTATGTTTTGTCTATACTTTGGGGTATTTTTATACACTTTTTGAAACTAACCTATTGACAAGATGCCACAATGTCAGTTGTCTGTGTTCTGCTGTTTTTGGTTTCAGAAAGCTAAAAAATGAATATTCTCGGAATTGGACGGGACAAAAGCCAAAGTTCATATTTTACCATAAGCGATACAGAAAACCTAAGACGAGACGGAGGAGGAAACCAGGGTGGCCACACCCTAGGTGGGTGCGGGCCCACCCTACGTCGTGCCCACACGGGTTGTGGGCCCCTGGTTGCCTCCTCGCCTTGCCTCCTTCGCCTATAAAAGCCTCCCGGGGAGAAACCCCTGGATCATCGACCGGAAATCCATCATACTTCTAGAAAAAGTTCCGCAGCGCCACCGCCACCAAAGGGGAGATTCGGGGGACAGAAAGTCTGTTCCGGCACCCTGTCGGGACGGGAAAGTGCCCCCGAAGCCATCTCCATTCATATCCACCACCATCTTCATCATCGTTGTTGATTCCCATGATGAGGAGAGAGTAGTTATCTCTCGAGGATAAGGGCTCTACCAGTAGCTATGTGTTCATCTCTCTATGCATGATCTTGTTGTGGTCATGAGCTTTGTAATCTAGTAGATCAACCTTGCTACTCAAGTGCTTCAATAGATCTCTGCTCTCCCCATGTGTGTGAAAGTGACAGCGTGCACGCCATGGTGACACTTAGGCTTGAGTCTATATAAATACACATTATGCTTTAATAGATCTATGTTTTTTCCCACGTGTGTGATAGTGATAGCGTGTGCACGTGTGTGGCACTTAAGCTAGATTACATATATATTCATGAGTTATATTTTGAGTTGGTTATCTCTATGAAATTTTGGTGTTTGTTGGAACTATCTAGCGCTCAAGGTGACAGTGTGGGGTTATCTAGATTGGGGAAGGCCCTATCGTGGATTAGAGTGTCCAACGGGAGAGTATTTAAGAGTAGTATCATAAAGAGAGAATATTTATATGAGAGAGTATTCACTAGTGAAAGTATGATCCCTAGGCCTTGTTTCTAAGCATTGAAACACCATTTGCTACTAGATCTGTTGCATGTTTGCTTGCTTCCATCCTTTCACCTTTAGCCTTTATCTCACTGTCAAGCTATTTTCTGGCACTCACACACATTACCCCACATCAACAACAAGTCGGGAGCTATTTTCTGGCACCGTTACCACTTGTATTTCACTATCTGTTCGTCGAACTAGTGCACCTATAAACCTGATAAGTGTATTGGATGTGTTGGAGACACAAGAGACTTCTTGTATCTTGATTGCAGGGTTGCTTGAGAGGGATACCTTTGACCACTTCCTCCCTGAGTTCGATAAACCTTGGGTAATCCACTTAAGGGAAACTTGCTACTGTTCTACAAACCTCTGCACTTGGAGACTCAACAACTGTCTACAAGAATAGAAGTGTGTAGACATAAAGCTCTTTTCTGGCTCCGTTGCCGGGGAGGTAAGGTAAAAGTTACTCACATCCTCTGGTGTGAGTGCTCGAAGTTATTTCCTTTAGATTCTGCAATTTTGTCTTTTTGTTTCTTGTTTTCACTAGTTAGGCTTAATGGAAAACAACAAAAAAAGTAGAGAGCTTTTTAGTATTTTTCCTAAGTTAGAACTTGTGTGGTCTGGAGAGAAAATTAAAAAAACCTATGGAGATTCCTTTGCATGCTAATAGCAATGTTATTAGTATGAATTTTTTGAACACCATTGTTACTAATGGTATGAAAACGTCTAAGCTTGGGGAAGCTAGTTTTTATGGGAAAGATCTTTTTAGTTCCCCAGCTTTAGGGAAGAAAATTTTCTCTTATGATACTTTATCCCCCATATGTGGTAATTCTAATGATACTTTTGATATTTTAAATCCACATACTGAAAGTGTCCCTTTTAAAATACCTATTGAAATTGTTGAACATGTTATGAATAACTGCTATTTTGGAGATGGAACTGTCCATCCTAGTGATCATTTACTCTTTATACATGAATTATGTGAGTTGTTCAAGTGTGCAGGTATTTTAATGGACCAAGTTAAGAGGAAGCTATTCCCTTTCTCACTTAGGGACAAAGCAAGGGAGTGGTATGAGCTACTAGATGATCCTCATCATTTGGGGTGGAAGGAACTTGAATCTCTCTTTTACTCTAAATTTTATCCTCCTCATGAAATTCATAAAGATAGGAACTATATTTATAATTTTCATCCTCATAAGGGAGAAAGTATTGACAAAGCTTGGGGGATATTGAAGTCACTAATGCTCAAATGTCCCATTCATGAGCTACCTAGTAATATTATTATCAATATTTTTTATGCAAGGCTTTCAGGACATTACAAGGACTATCTAGATACCTGTTCAGAGGGATCCTTCACAAGTAAGAAGGTCAAAGCTAAGTGGGATCTTCTTGAAACAATTCAAAGCAATACTGAATGTTGGGATAGCAACAAAGGTAACGAACCAGGTATAAACTATGAGTATGATTGCATTAAGTCTTTCGCTGAAACTACTAATTTTCAAGATCTTAGTGCTAAATATGGTCTTGATCCTCAAATTCTTGTTAGATATTATAGAGCATTTTCTTCCCATATTAATGCTCCTAACAAAAAATGGGACATGTATCATGAACCTTTTAAAGACACTTGCATGGAAAATGAAAATGTTATTAATGATTGCAATAAACATTCTCAAACTTCTGAAAGTGCCATTTCTTATAAGCATGTTAATTTTTGTGGTATGCATAGACCTTGTGAAAAGAATAAAAATGAAGAAGATTATTGTATCACCCACTGGAATGAAAGAACTAGAACGTGGTATAAGGCTCTAAATGATCTTGGTAAAAAGTGTGTGCCCTCTATCCTTTTATTTGTGAACTCTGCTATGAAGTGGGTCATTTCAATTTTCAATGCTCAGGCCATAATAATAACTCTTCTAATCCAATGAGTACTGCAAGCTTGTATTGTGATAACACGATCACTGAAATTAACATGATGAACTTACATTGTTTTTGGGGTGTGAAGAGTTATCAAGAAAAACTTCTTTGGTAGATATAAGTGCTTTTGGTATGAATTGCGTCCTGCATGGGTGTCATCTTTATTGTGTTGATAATTATCACGCAAATACTTACATATAAAATCTTATAAAAGATGATATTTTACCAAAATATGATAGGACTGATATGAGTTTTGTTCTTATTAATGAAAAGGAGGAATCCTCCAAAGTTTCTTCTATTGTCTCTAACAATAAACCAGGGTATGTGGAGAAGCTTCCTTTCAAGCCTCTCCCTCCTAAAGAGGAGAAGAAGAAGAAGAAGAAGAAGAGGAGTAAAAGGAGAGATGAAACGGTATCTTCCTCTAAGCATGTTGCTCCTATCATAGTTTTTGCTGATGAGTCTAAACTAGATGATGTTCCTATGCCTGTTACCTATATTAGTGATCATGATTGGGAAAAGCACACTAATTTTGATATTGAAAATCTCTTTGGCACCAATTCTGAAAATGATAATATTAATAATTGTTGTGCTATTAGTGCTATCCATGTTCCTTCCAATGATGATATGTTTACAAATGAAAACACTTGGGAAGATAGCTATTCTATTGCTTATAATGATACTATACCTCCAATGTATGATGATTGCAATGATGATTATGATATTTTCAAACCACCTACTATTGAGGAGAAAGTTAATTATGATTACAATATGCCTCCTATATTTGATGATTATGGTGATGATAATAATAATGATATCTAATTTGTTGAATTTGCTCCCACTACAATTAATAGGAATGACTATGCCTATGTGGAGAGTAATAATCATTTTATGCATGTGGCTCATGATAAGAATGTTTTATGTGATAGTTATATTGTTAATTTTATTCAGATGCTACTGAAATTTATTATGAGAGAGGGAAACATGGTTTTATGCATCTCAAAAATATTAAGTTTCCCCTCTTTATGTTGAAAACTTTGAAGTTGCACTTGTTTTGCTTTCCTATGCTTGTTTCTTTGTGCTTTCATGACTTGTTTCTTTACAAGATTCCGATGCATAGGAAGCGGTTTAGGCTTAAATATGTTTTGAATTTGCTTCTTGATGCTCTCTTTTACTTCAATTCATATTTATTATGTGAGCATCTTCTCAAACTATCAAGCCTAACTTAAAGGCGTTAAAGAAAAGTACTTGTTGGGAGATAACCCAAGAGTTTTCTTGAGTCTTGAAGTTATTACTTCAGAAATGACCTTTCCTTATCCTTTTTGTTTGATTTTTGTGCCAAGAATAACCTCTAATGAGAGGAAAGTAAGATTTGGGGAGTTGTTGTCCCGAAATAGATTTTTTTGCTCCACCATAAAAATTCGTGAGGAATCTCTATAAGTCGTATTAAGCTGATATTTTACTAATAAATCCCCCAGTATGTTAGATAACTTTAATTAGTTCAACACTTTTTTATTTGAGCAACATAAGGTCTTCGAAAAAATAGGTTTCTACATGCTGGTCTGTTTTAACAGATTTCTGCCATTATTTGCATTTGCTTCTTACTGATTCCTTTTTGGGTTCTTTTTGGGAAATTGAGCTTTTTGTGGGAATTGCTACAGTATCTTGTGTTTTTAGTGAAAGTTTTGCTGTTTTAAAACTAAAACCAAAAGGTCTATTATCTTTTGAATACACTAATGTTGCTAATGAAATTGTGTGAAGTTTTGTATGAAGCATAATTTTCACGTGTAGAGAAAGAATGAGATGAAGAATGGAAAAAGCTCAAGCTTGGGGATGCCACCCCATGTAATCCCAATAAATATTCAAGGGGTACAAGCGTCAAAGCTTGGGGATGCCCAAGGCACCCCCTTCTTCATCAATAAAAATCTCAGATCTCTATCTAGGCACTTTGTTTTTATTGTTTCATGCACAGTGGTGTTGTTCTTGGAGCGTCTTAGTTTTCGTTTTTGGTTTTCGTTTGCTTAGTTTGCTTGAGTAAGTTGGTTGGATCACAACACACTTCTTTTGGAGAGAGACACGCTCTGTTTTCATTGCCTAAAACACTCTAGTTTTCATTCTTATTGTCTTGTGAGTGTTCTCTTTTGCTAGCACTGTGTTTAGCATTAGTTTTCTTATGCTTTCAGCTTAGAACTTTTGAGTTCTTATTTGTGGATTTGTGAGACAAGCTCACTGATCTTTATTGATTATTATCTTTGTGAGTTGTTTCAAATAAGTTGCTTGGTGTTGGAAAAGAGTAGAAAGCTTCATGCTTATAGTGGTACAAAAGGGAGCTTATTTTGATTGTGGCTTAAACTTTATCATGTCATGTTAGATGTTGTTTTGACCTTATGCTTAGTGATTACTGTTGTAGCATGACTTGCTCCAAATCATTGAGAGTGCTTAGTGTGCCTTGAAATAATCATGCGTTGTTTTAGCATACAAAAGCATAGTATTGTGGTATTCTCCTTTGATTCTTTGTTTGGGTTGACTTGGCACATGCTCACACCATGTTATGACTATGAACCAGTCACCATAGCCTCTATGATCATTTAGTTTTTGACATGTGGTACCACTTTATGCTTTGATTAGTAATGTTTTGTCACTTTGCATGATTATGGCCATTATTGCTATCTTAGTTGGTTGCTCCCAGTCTTTTGCTAGCCTCCACTTGTATGAGTAAAGTTCTACTCATGCTTCCAACTCCCAAGAAACCAAGTTATTCCAAAGTGTCCACTATAAATTCCTATGCATGGTGTGTTACACCATTTCAAGTATATTCTTGTTTTCAGCTATCTTCCAATTAAAAAGTATTTTGTTATGTGAAAACTTAGTGATTAAAGCCCTAACGAACTTGATCGCACACTTTATATTCTTTGTCCCTAATAAACTTGAACCATTATGTCGTCTATGTTGTATATGATTGCACTTATACATTGGAATTAGCAGAACCATGTTGTCATGGGAAACGCTTTCAACATTACACTTATACTTTGTATTCAATTGATATCATGCTCTTTTGTCTATGTATGTCACCAGTGTGAAATAAAGAGGGAGCTTGTAAGTCCATGGAGTTATGTATTTTGTGTTAGAGAAACGCCTGGGCCGTTAGCCTAAGCCATGCCTAATCATGGTGGAAACTTGCAGCATCACCATAATGAGCAATCTGTGAAGCATCCCCAATAAAAATATATGCAAATAGTAAATAAAAAGATCGTTGAGATGCTCATTGTCTGCTTGCCTTGTCATTTTGGTTATGGGATAGCTCCTATACCATGTACAAGGGGTACCCCGTTGGCGGTTCTCTATGATACGCATGTATTTACTATGACAAGAACTTACAGGTGACTGAAGTTGAGTAGCATGAGGTGTGGCCCTCGTATTCAAGGGATATGAGATTGCCAACTTATACTTTGTAAAGCATATACTCCATAGTTTGTTCACTTTAACCTTAATAACTTCAAGATGCTTATGATAGGGGAAATGAGGGCTGAAAGCTAACAAGTACCATAATTTTTGGAAGCTCTTTTTGAAACTTGAAATCGCTGCTTCCCTTATGAAGGGCCTTTCTTTCGCCACTATTGACTCTCCACCTTCTATCTTTAGGCACCATTAAGAGAGCATAGTTGCCATTCTTAGTTCTATGTGTAGTGTCCCAAAACTTATGGATTGATGCATATTGTTGATATTACTTGTTCTTGTGATATTTGTATCTATTCACTCTTATGAACTTCGAAGGTGTCCTATGCATCTATTTGCTACTCTATGAGGGATAAGCTGATTGCCACTATGTCATGTTTTTTGTATGTGAAACAAACAAATGTTTTTCAATTCATGTTATTCATGAATCTTTGTTTGTAACCTTTCATGTTGCATGCATAGTTACTTTGTCTTATTGTTAGAACTCCATCTTTCATGCTCATGTTTAGAGTTCTTTGATCCCAGCTTTCAATGCTTTGTAAACGGTTTGATCTTGATTGTGATGGTGCATGTCACCTCAAAAATTATTCTTTTTATCACTTACCTACTCGAGGACGAGCATGAGTTAAGCTTGGGGATGTTTGATACGTCGTAAACGTATCTATAATTTTTGATGCTCCATGCTTGTTTTATATCATTTATCTTATATTTTGTCTACACTTTGAGGTATTTTATACACTTTCTGGAACTAACCTATTGACAAGATGCCACAGTGCCAGTTGCCTGTTTTCTGCTATTTTTGGTTTCAGAAAGCTAAAAAATGAATATTCTCGGAATTGGACGGGACAAAAGCCAAAGTTCATATTTTACCGGAAGCGATACAGAAAATCGAAGATGAGATGGAGGAGGAAACCAAGATGGCCACAACCTAGGTGGGTGCGGGCCCACCCTAGGCCGCGCCCACAGGGGGTGTGGGCCCCCTGGATGCCTCCTCGCCTTGCCTCATTCGCCTATAAAAGCCTCCCGGGGAGAAAACCCTGGATCATCGACCGGAAATCCATCATACTTATAGAAAAAGTTCCACAGCGCCGCCGCCACCAAAGGGGAGATTCGGGGGACAGAAAGTCTCTGTTCCGGCACCCTGCCGGGACGGGGAAGTGCCCCTGGAGCCATCTCCATTGATCTCCACCACCATCTTCATCATCGTTGCTGATTCCCATAATGAGGAGGGAGTAGTTATCTCTCGAGGCTAAGGGCTCTACCGGTAGCTATGTGTTCATCTCTCTATGCATGATCTTGTTGTGGTCATGAGCTTTGTAATCTAGTAGATCTACCTTGCTACTCAAGTGCTTCAATAGATCTCTGCTCTCCCCATGTGTGTGAAAGTGACAGCATGCACGCCATGGTGGCACTTAGGCTTGAGTCTACATAAATACTCATTATGCTTTAATAGATCTATGCTTTTCCTCACGTGTGTGACAGTGACAGCGTGCGCACGTGTGTGGCACTTAAGCTAGATTATATATATATTCATGAGTTATATTTTGAGTTGGTTGTCTCTATAAAATTGTTGTGTTTGTTGGAACCATCTAGCGCTCAAGGTGATAGTGTGGGGTTATCTAGATTGGGGAAGGCTCTACCGTGGATTAGAGTGTCCAACCGGAGAGTATTTAAGAGTAGTATCATAAAAAGAGGATATTTATATGAGAGAGTGTTCACTAGTGAAAGTATGATCCCTAGGCCATGTTTTTAAGCATTGAAACACCATTTGCTACTAGATCTGTTGCATATTTGCTTGCTTCCATCCTTTCGCCTTTAGCCTTTACCTCACCGTCAAGCTATTTTCTGGCACTCACACACGTTACCCCACGTCAACAACAAGTCGGAAGCTATTTTCTGGCACCGTTACCACTTATATTTTACTATCTTTTCGCCGAACTAGTGCACCTATACACCTGACAAGTGTATTGGGTGTGTTGGGGACACAAGAGACTTCTTGTATCTTGATTGCAGGGTTGCTTCAGAGGGATACCTTCGACCACTTCCTTCCTGAGTTCGATAAACCTTGGATAATCCACTTAAGGGAAACGTTTTGCTGTTCTACAAACCTCTGTACTTGGAGGCCCAACAACTGTCTACAAGAATAGAAGTGCGTAGACATCAGTCTAACGTAACACCGGCTCAAAGAAACATGGATTTGTCCATAAGCACAGTTTAACACTGTTCCTAACCGGTGGGACCTGCTATCAATGATGACATGGCATCAAATACTCACATAGTTTCACCATACCGTTGAAACAGATTAAGGGATTATATAATCCTTACTAATTAATACACCACTCTCTTCTCGTAATAAGTAGAAGTTTCGTTGATGGATAGAGACTATTATACCAAAAATTGTTTCTTCATGTACAAAATTGGCAAAAATGTATATATAAGAAATGTGAACACTATACATTTTCAAACCCCAAGTTTTGTCGACATTTAATATTGTAATTCTACACTGCCTATTCGATACATTTTATGTATATCTAAAATTGTTTTCAAAATGTTTTGATACTTAAAAATACTATCATATTTAGAAATTTCTAAAAAGAAAGTGCTACTTCTGGTGAAAGCTCACATTTATACATCGTTATTTTATCTCATAAATTAATTTGATACCCTTTTAGAATATTTATGAGAGACTTTTTCCTCTAACTTCTAGATGTTTGGTGGTCCATTAGTGGTTAGTGCCGATGATATCTCTGTTGTCGAGGTGGAGCGTGTCTTGGAAGTACTTGGCTCCTTTTTTGATGGTTGATTTTTTATCAATCATCTCTAGTCCGTGATTTGTAATAACTTTGAATACTAAAGCTTTTTAATAAAGGGATATGTCCATATATTCACGTTGAAGCCGGGGTTAAATTACCCATTTCGAAATAAAAACTTACTGTTGTTTTCTCTTGGGTTTGCTCGATGGAACCAACCGCATTTGTTCTTCTCTTCTTCTCTAACCCGTCGGTGCATAACTTTGTTCAGGTTAGAGAGATGGCGCATTTTGGTGAAGGGAAGCAACAGGAGACACCTTGACTTATGGCCACCATGAAGACTTCATCCCGTGTGCCAATGTGAGGGGGCGGTGCCAAGTGTGAGTGCTTGGGCCTCGCTATGTAGGGCACGCGTGCTGCTTCACTGCAGTGAGTACCACACATGTCTCGATCACTACCGAAACTCAAAAGGAAGAGTAGGCCGGGGATCATCTCGGTCTTAATACTCAGTTTCTCTCAGCGTTAGTATGGTTTTATTTGTCCCAAAAAATATCATTGAGCGTGGCTTAGACGAGTAGAGAGATGGTGATCTACAATAAGATGTAACCTGAACTAGGTGATAATTTGCACGGACATGAAACACGACCAAAGGAATACGTTCCTATATCCGGGACACATTTTTCCTAAAAACGATATTTGAAACCTTTATCTAGCCGAACAATAATGTTGGAGAGCCCCTAATCATGTACTCCCTCTGATCCATAATAAGCGTCGTCCATCTAATATAAAATATGTACTAGCTTATTACAAAATGAGCAGACACTTATTTTGGATGGGATGGATTACCTTTTATATGGAAATGAGAAAATGTGTTCGGTTGATCGGCCCCCATTCCTTCCTAAAAATAAATGAATATTGCAGGGCAAACCCAAGAACAGAGAAAGCGTGCACGAGCAATTCGTCATCATTCCAAATATTCTAAAATAATCTAATAGCCTGTAATACGGTCGGGCAGGCTCAATGATATGCTTTTGCCAACTTGTTTGGATAAGTGAAGATAAAAAAGACATTGTTTCCACATTCCGGGAACATAAGCTTTTGTTGATGTTGGTTCTCTAAATTTAGTTCCCACTGCATCTTACTCCGAATCGATTTATCCTAAGCCGCTCCAATGCCACTTGGTTTGTCATTCTCACTCTTCATGTTGTTCTCCCGGCACCAATGGAATTTTGTTTTATGGATAACCGTGAAAATGAATACATACGAACACCCCACACAAAGTATGAACTAGCATCATGTTTGTCATTTATCTTCATCCTACTATTAACGCTTCATGTATTCAAAAGAAATAGTCATGTGCAATATCTACATGCATGCCAGCTGGCTCTTCATGGGCAATAAATTAGTTTTCACAACACACTATGAAATACTTATCACAACAGAGTATCTTGCACATCAAGTGATCTGTTAAACACCAAATATGTGAAGGTGGGGACTGGCGGGGGAGTGGAGAGCATGAAGGGTGAGAGTGCCAAAAGCAAACATTTGATGGTATATTGATGATCTATTAGAGATAGGATGCATTTGGAATTAAAGTTGGAATTGCAAAGTGCTTGAATGTTTGTATTCTTGGACAAATAGGTCGACAAATTTTTCTGTTGGATTTTCTTGAAAAAGGGGCATAACGTCATTGGATTCTCAAGCTATAGTGCAAGGAGCGGATTTATGCACTCGGTCTCACATGTTATATTTATCAAGCCTACAGATATAGTGACCTTGACATGATTGATAGTACTTTCACCAGAAAAATGCTCATTTGGACATGGTTTAAAGCAAGGATGGAATCATGTCCACCCATGATATGGAGATTCACACTATATTTATGCATGTGAACTATTTTCGCAAATAACCTTGCTATATACACGACGCTTTCTATCTGACACTTGTACGATACGTAATATCCAACCATCTGTGGCAGCAACAAAGTGCAGCAGACGACCTGATTGTGCATCGTACATGCATCGGACCTGGAAGCATCGTCCGCGCAACAGTTCTGTTTCTCAAACATATCTTCTTACCACGAGGTATCTTTATGGTATAACCAACTAGCACTCGTTGATTTGGATCCCAGGCTGACATAATTGCAACTATAGTTCCACTTGACTAGCAATGAGTCAATTTATTATGCTAGACTTTATGATAGTTGTTGTTGTTATAGTGAATTATGATTCAAAAATTTAGTACACTAGACACAGTTTGTATGCACTCAACATAATAAAAATTTATGTGTTAAAAAATTGTTGTTTAGGGAATCGTCCATAAAAGCCTTTAACGTTGTAAGACTATGGAAAATAAAATTGTATTTTTAATATTCAGTAATTTCATATTTATCTTTTTAACATTCTGCAATATGGAAAATTAATCTTATAAAATGAAATTGTTTAACATGATGATATATTCACAAAAACAAATGAGTAGTTTTAATCCATTGGATTTAACTCTATAACTGTAACACAAGAAAATGAATCAAATAAACCGTGTGAGCCTCCTTCATACCAAGTAAAGTCATTAACGACAACTAAAAGTTAGACCCTCACACCCCCACATACATAGTTCACATATGGTTGTTTGTGTCTGCTTGACAATAAATATGTCTCAATATCATGCCTAAATAGACAAATTTTCCACAAACTGGCTTAAAAGATATGATTTTTTTAATATTTTAAAAAACCGGATCACGGGTGCCCCCATTAACAACAAATTTCCATTCCCTAAAACCATCTTTCCCAAGCTTATTTTCTTCAGAAAATATTAGAGTACTCAAATCATACAGGAGGGACTGAACTTCTCATGACTTCTCTGTCCCTATGATGCTCATAAAATTAATACTCCTCGTGTACACACATGAGTAGATAATTATTAAGCATGGTTGATCTTCTTCAAAGATTTTCCATGGACCTATAATGGATGGTGAAGCACTCACAAGACCTAAAAGTTTACACATGCTTGTGCAGTTTCTTGTTCATCCTCTTGCAGAGGTACAAAGCAGTCATTTATAGCATCTCAGCACGACAATAGTCACAACGAAATTCAGAATTGTTTCACCCAAATTTCAAAGATCATGATCTATCAAATGTACATATTATTTAATTTGGTATTGCATTACCTTACGGAATACTAATATGCTTTAAGTCTTTTGTGTGTGAAAAAGTGGCAAAACCTGACACACATTGTTGAGAGGCCCAAGAACGCTATCATGATTAAACTTTGACTAATCTTTAAATTTTAGCATACATATTAAACATATCTTTAAGGTGTTCTCTAGAGTAGGGGCAATTGCCCTCTTTGACCCCACGAAAGCTCTACAACTTTGAACAAGGGGGCCTTGGTGTCGTGTTGGCATCGGGCCTGGATCGGTCCTAGATCTAGTGGAATGGAGAACACCGTGAATATTTATTTTTCATATTTTATTTTATTTTATTTTGTACCACAAAGTTTTGAATATTTTCGTAAAATTTGTAGTATACATAAACATTGGACTCTTTGATACATGCACATTAATTTTTATGGTACATGGACACTCAATTTTTCTTATTGTTATGATATTTTATTTTTTCCTTGTTGGTAAATAAGATATTATAAATAGATATATCATACCCCCCCCCCCCCCCGTCCACTAATATAATATATTTTGGCAAAATAAATTAATTTTCTAAAACATCTTATATTAGTGTACAAAGGAAGTAGTTTTTGTAAACAAATTATGATTTTAATTTCATACCATGAACCGACTGCTTCTAAGATATATGAACGTTGTTCTTTCATATATAGGTACATATATTAGGATAGAGATAAAAAGTTCTTTTCAGGCATGTGAAGTTGCTTTAGATAATGAGTAGAAGCTCTTTATGAATCAAATATAAACATTACAAGAAAAACCATGAACTAAAATAAAATGCAAACCCATTTCTTGAGAGATTCTTCATCTTCTCTCCATCCTGGCACCTGTCGATGGTGCGCCGATGTAGCCGCTTTTGGACTTTATGAAATTTTCGGACAAGAAACTTCCACATAGTACTTCAAAAAAAACTACCACATAGGTAGTCGAAAAGTTCTAGCGACATCGATACCAAAGGATCCACGACCTAGAGAAGAGGACGACATTGGGTTGATCATTGTAACACAACAACCTCCACATGGCTCTTAACGAGGCGGGGAGGACTTATATCATGCCAATGGTGATGTCATCGCCTCACCACTAGCAATCAAAGATGAAAAGCTAACCTGCAAACATACCTTAAACCTACTTGGCCTCCAATGAGGCAAACGATGGGTCCTAATTTTTTCCGAGAATACACCCTGACATGATAGGTGTATCAGCTTTTTATAAAAGAGATTCCAAGGGACAGGTTTACACACGCCATCCGAGTGGCAGATAGCCCTAGATCTCTCGGGATCCACCCACTGGCAATATCGTGCCACAACTAAACCTATCCCCTCTAATTCTAAAGAACCCGAAGAGAACAGCCCAAGCAGAGAAACAACGTACGAAAGAAGAAAACTCAGTCCTCGGCCCAAATGGGCCTTAACGAGCGGAGGGTACGCATGCCGCTGGAAAAGAAACAGAGCCCTTCCATTCAAATCCTCTCGTCTCTCCTCACGCGTTTCTCTGCTTCAAATCGACGCGCGCTCCGCCCGCCGCCGACAGCACCAAGCTCCAAACCCTAGCCTTCTCGACCGCGCTCATGGCGTCTCCGCCTCCCGCTCCAATGCCTGAGCGCATCCCCGGCCTTTCCTTCGCCCCCGAGGACGACCAACTGCTAACCCTCTACCTCCGCCCCAAGCTCGCCCGCCAGCCGCTCCCTGCCGCCACCGCCGAATTCATCCACGAAGCGGATGTTTACGCCACGGATCCAGACACTCTCTGCGCCGATTTCACTCCGGCGTTCTGGGGGATCGAGGAGAGCAGCAGGGTATGGTACTTCTTGACCTGCCCGAGGGCCAAGAACAGCCGCGGGAGCCGCAGATCGAGGACCGTCGGGGCAAACAAGGGCACCTGGCATGCCGAGAGCCGGAAGGACGTCTTTGACGGGGAGAGCCTTGTAGGGTACCGTAGGAGCTTCAGCCATGAGACCAGCAGCGGCGCGAGATCCGGGTGGCTGATGATGGAGTTTGGGTTCGGCGACGATCAAGAAGACGGCACGGTTGTTTGCAAGATTTACAAGACCCCTCGCCCTGGCAAGAAAGGGAAGGCCAAGGATCCCGCGGCGCCATCAGCTCGCGGATGCTCGGCGCGCGGCAAGAAGAGGAAGGCCCAGGACCAGGAGCGCTCTGATTCTGCAGCTCGCGTGAGGCGGCGGCTCAACTTCCGTTCCCCTCCTGCAGTTCTTGAGGACGCTTTCTTGAACGGACCCCAAAGGCAACATTCAGAAGCAGAGGAACCCACACCAGCGTTCGATCCCATCTCCTTCTTGGCCAATGGCCACGCACTTCCTTCCCTAAGCTGCCCGTTGGTTGTTGTGGTTGTGGGGAGAACGATGCGTACCCGTTGGGGGTGCACCGGTACGTGTTAATAAGGTAGGGAAAAGCCCCCTACGTGGCTTACACAAGATATATGAGTCCGGGTGGAGTACTAGGAAAAATACAACTCCAACACTCCCCCTTAATCTAAAGCTTGGAAAGGTTTAGATTACGTTTGAACTCATTGAGCTTCGTAGAGCAGAGTGTCTTTGTGAAACCATCTGCAATCTGATCCTTGCTGGAGATAAATTTGACCTCAAGTTGTTTACTAGCAACTCGTTCCCGAACAAAATGGAAGTCAATCTCAATATGCTTGGTACGAGCATGAAACACAGGATTAGCAGAAAGGAAAGTAGCACCAAGATTGTCACACCATAAACAAGGTTTTTTCAAGAAGAGAGATACCCAACTCTCGAATTAAGGCTTCGAGCCAAATCAATTCTGCAGTAGCATTAGCGAGTGCTTTGTACTCAGCTTCAGTGCTGGAACGTGACACAGTGGGCTGTTTCCTAGCACTCCATGATATGAGATTAGGACCAAAGAAAATAGCAAAACCTCCTGTAGAACGGCGATCATCAAAATCTCCTGCCCAATCTGCATCTGAAAAGGCACTAAGAAGTGTGGAATTGGACTTACTAAACGTTAGTCCAACTGTACATGTACCATGAATATACCGCAATATCCGTTTAACTGCTGTCCAATGAGTTGTGGTAGGGGCATGAAGGAACTGGCATACCTTGCTAACAGAGAAGCATATGTCTGGTCGTGTCAAAGTCAAATACTGAAGAGCACCTACAATGCTCCTGTATCGAGTACTATCTTCAGGACCAAGCAGAGTACCATCATGCAGTGATAATGTGTCATTGGTAGACAAAGGTGTGGGAGATTAGGAACAATCTTGCATACCAACACGTTTCAGAATATCAGTAGCATACTTCTCTTGATTCAACAGTAAACCATTAGACTGTCTGTGAACCTCAAGACCCAAAAAATAATGAAGATCACCAAGATCTTTAAGTGCAAACTCATGACTGAGATTCTTAAGAAGAGTTGTGATTGCATCATTAGAGGAACTGGTGACAATAATATCATCAACATATATGAGAAGAAATATCTGAATACCTGCATGATCAAATAGAAAAAGAGAGGTATTTGCCTTGGACGGTATGAATCCAAGTGTATGAAGCTTATTACTTAACCGAGAATACCAAGCCCGAGGTGCCTGTTTCAGTCCATAAAGGGCTTTATCAAGTTTGCAAACATAGTTTGGGTTAGCGGAAGACTCAAAACCAGGTGGCTGTTTCATGTAAACCTCCTCTTCCAGAACACCATGTAAGAACGCATTCTTGACATCTAGCTGCCGTAGGCTCCAACCTTGTGAGACAGATATTGATAGAACAATTCTAATAGTGGCAACTTTAACAACTGGACTGAAAGTATCCTCATAATCTATACCATACCGTTGTTTGAATCCTTTGGCAACAAGGCGAGCTTTATACCTGTCAATTGTACCATCAGCATTTTTCTTGATACGATAAACCCACTTGCAGTCAATGACATTCCTTTTAGAGCTTGGAGGAAGAAGGTGCCACGTGTTATTAGTCATGAGAGCATCATACTCATCTTGCATAGCGAGTCTCCAATTTTCATCAGAGAGAGCCTCATGAAGATTTGCTGGTTCTCCTGTAGATGTCAACAAAGCCCATCGAACAGTACCATCAGTACGAATTTTTGGATTTTCAATACCTTTTTGCAGACGAGTGCGCGGTCCAACAACAGGCAAGTCAGCAGCATTATCTGGCATAGAAGATCCCTCAGGTGGATGATCAAAGGACGAAACATCACTGTCACCTGACCGCAGCGACCCCAAGGGAGAAGTGGAGCTGGGAGAGCTGTCGCTGTCGAGGTCCACATTTGGCTGCAAGGGAGACACGGTCGCGTCGCTGTCGCAGGGAGCACCGTCGATGTCGTGGTCCGTACCCTGGCGCAAAGGCGAGACAGCGTCGACAGGCGGGCATGACTGGGACCGAGCCGCGTCGTGGCGTGAGGCAGAGGGACCGCAGGGCGGGGACCGCAGCGACCCCGAGGGAGATTCTCGCCGCATGGGCGCACGGACAGGGGATGACAGCGACATGGACGCGTCTGCTGGCTCCCGATCCGAGATACTGCACCCAGAATCAACATAAAAATCAGCATTTTCTTGTCCTGTAGTATCTTGTGCTTCTTGGTCCATATTGCATGTGTTTGGGACTGTATTTTGCTCAGAATTGAATCTGGTTTCTTCAGAAAAATTGTTGGTAGGTGCCTGTGGAGGAACAACAACAGGGACAATCGGCAAATAATGTTCATTAGTGTGCACACCCCTATTTGTATCAACCGGTGACGGATTTTCTAGAGACAGAAGAAGAATTTCCTCTCGAAGACGACGACCAGCATTTGGATGAAGTGAGGCAAAGGGAAAAACATTCTCATCAAAAACAACATCTCGAGAGATGTAGACACGGCCAGTGGAAACATCAAGACACTTGACGCCTTTGTGTAATGGGCTATAACCAATAAACACACATCTCTTAGAACGAAAAGAAAGTTTATGCTTATTGTATGGGCGTAAATTTGGCCAACAGGCACAACCAAAAACCCGTAGGGAATCATAGTCAGGTTTGGTGTGAAGAAGTCGTTCTGTAGGAGTTTCAAAGTTGATAACTTTGGAGGGAGTGAGATTAATGAGAAAAGTGGTTGTTAGGAAAGCATCATCCCAAAATTTTAATGGCATAGAAGCGTTGGCAAGTAAGGCAAGACCAACTTCAACAATATGACGATGTTTTCTTTCAGCAGAGCCATTTTGTTGATGAGCATGAGGATAGGAAACATGATGAGTAATACCCACTTTTTGGAAGAAACCATTAAGTTTTTTATATTCACCACCCCAATCAGTTTGCATGGTAATGATTTTCCTATCAAACTTGTGCTCAACAAATTGTTGAAAATTCAGAAACACTTGATAAACATCAGAACGCTTCTTGAGAAGATAAATCCATGTAAATTTACTAAAATCATCGATGAAGCTTACATAGTATGCATGTTTGCCTAAAGACAAGGGAGCAGGACCCCAAACATCAGAAAACACCTGTTCCAAAGGAACAGTAGAAACACTAGTGGAAACATGATAGGGGAGCTGGTGACTTTTAGCCTATTGGCATGGATCACATATGTAAGAATTTATTTCTGGGGTATAGGGGAGATTGTTTTTTCTAAGAATTTGCTGAACAATAAACGACGAAGGATGACCTAGACGACGATGCCATGTAGAGGAAGAAGGCTTGACGGTGACCAAAGCATGCTTGGAGGAACCCGTTGACACAGGAACAAGAGGATATAGACCACCCCGACATGGACCTCTATACATTATTTGCTGCGTGGCCTGGTCCTTGATCAAGAAAAAGAATGGATGAATTTCAATAAAGGCATTATTGTCTAAAGTAAGCTTATGAGCAGAAACTAAATTCATGAAAGAGCTGGGAACATGTAATATATTACGAAGTTGAAGAGAATTATTAGGGGTGTGCAAAACTGAATGACCAACATTAGCGATTGCCATACCTTGTCCACTAGCGTTGTGGATTTGATCATGGCCTGGATATGCATCATGGACCTGTAGCTTGCTTAGCTGACCTGCAACATGGTTTGTCGCCCCCGTGTCAATGACCCAATTTGTGTCAACACCATAAGCACCTTTTTGATCATTGGGTGTATCCTCCTCCTCATCATCACCATAGCGCCACCAGCAGTCATTGGCAGGATGACCCTCCTTTTTGCAAATCTGGCAATAGACACCGGGCTGCCAAGGAGAGGCGACCCGTCCTTTATTTTTGCCACGCCCCCCCTTGGGGCGATGATCCTGGCGACCCTGGTCTGGACGCGCGCGCGGCTGTGGTGGGGAAGGAGGGGGGCGATATGGATGGGGAGGATGGTAAGGGTATGGTGGATAGGTGTAGGGGGCGGCGCATAGGAGGGAGGGGAGTAGTGTGGGTGAGGTGGTGTGGGATATGGGGGATGGTTGTAGGACGGTGGCTGGTAAGGATGTGGTGGCGTCGGGTTGTAGGGTGGTGGCGGGGGTTGTAGGATGGTGGCGTGGGGTTATATGGTGGTGGCGTTGGGTGGTAGCTGGGAGGGGAAGGTAAAAGGGGTGGCTTGGGTGATGCGCCTCCATAGGGAGCAGGAGGGCGGCGAGAAGCGGCGTTGACAAAGGAGGTGAAAGTACCAATGTTTTGACCAGTGGCAGCGACCATATTTTCACGATACTCATAGGACAAAAGCTGAGAGCACATATCATTGAGGGTTGTAGCAGGATTGGCGTCGATGGAGGCAACAAGAGGATTAAAGGTACCATCAAGACCATTGAGGATGTAGTCCTTGAGCTCATCATCATCAATCGGCTTTCCTGCAGCAGCAAGCTCAGAAGCAAAACCCTTCATCTTTGTCAGGAATTGAGTAGCATTCATGTCGAGCTTTTTGGTGTTGGTGAGGGCTCCACGGAGAGTAGAGACCCTTGTTTTGGATTGAGTAGTGTAGAGGCTGGTGAGGGTAGTCCACACATCCTTGGCTTGAACAAGACCAAAAACATTGGGTAGCATCTCATCAGAAAGAGAATTCACCAGGTAGCTCATAACCTGTTGATCCTTGAGGACCCAAGCATCATGGTCGGGGTTGGGGATGAGGATTTTCTTGTGATTTGCATCTTCAGCTTCAAGCTGCTGAGGGGGCGCCGCATCAGAGCCATCGAGGATTCCCATGACACGGGCAGCACGAAGGGTAGGCAGAGCTTGGGTCTACCATAGGAGAAAGTTTTCTCGAGTCAGCTTGGTGGCAGGCGGCGCCCCAAGAGAGGCCGACGGAGAATTTGTCGAGGACGACATGGTCCTGGAGATCTAGGGTTTTGGGGAGGGTGGGATTTGTGTGGTTGTTTTGGATGGAATTTGTGGGGAATAGGTAAAGGATGCCTTGATCTATAGAGAGGAGATGATCTTGGGATTTTTGGAGGGGAGGAGGAGGGCCGGCGGCGATGGAGAAGGTCAGACGGTCGGCGGCGGCTAGAAGGGAAGATGCAATGCTCGTGATACCATGTTGGTTGTTGTGGTTGTGGGGAGAACGATGCGTACCCGTTGGGGTGCACCGGTACGTGTTAATAAGGTAGGGAAAAGCCCCCTACGTGCCTTACACAAGATATATGAGTCCGGGTGGAATACTACTCCATACCGATTGTAAACAGGAAAAATACAACTCCACCAGGGTGGGGAGGGTGGGATTTGTGTGGTTGTTTTGGATGGAATTTGTGGGGAATAGGTAAAGGATGCCTTGATCTATAGAGAGGAGATGATCTTGGGATTTTTGGAGGGGAGGAGGAGGGCCGGCGGCGATGGAGAAGGTCAGGCGGTCGGCGACGGCTAGAAGGGAAGATGCAATGCTCGTGATACCATGTTGGTTGTTGTGGTTGTGGGGAGAACGATGCGTACCCGTTGGGGTGCACCGGTACGTGTTAATAAGGTAGGAAAAAACCCCCTACGTGCCTTACACAAGATATATGAGTCCGGATGGAATACTACTCCATACCGATTGTAAACAGGAAAAATACAACTCCAACACTGCCCTGTCCAAAGCGATTGCCAGATTGCTCCTGAGAATTCAGGTTCTTGGACCGCCGCCGTGCCTTTCCCAAGCCCGTTGAGACACGCCCAGAGGAGTCGACATCAGCTGAAGATTGCAGCTTCTTCCTGAACGATCACGCCGGTTTCGTGCCGAGCTGCCCTGACATGCCCCCCGGTGCTTATTGGGCCTCTCCGGCGGCGTCCGAGCAGTATGGCGAGACATCAGCCGTGGATTGCAGTTCCTTCTTGAACGACCATGCCAGTTTCGCTCCGAGATTCCCGGACACAACCTTCCTGCCCACCGGTGCTGATTGGGCCTCCACGGCGGCGTACGAGCACTATGGTCAGAGTCCCTTTGGTTCTTGCACAAGCGAGATGGAATTCTTTGCGAGCTCGCCGGTGACCAGATTCGAAGACGACGCGTCGATCTACTGGTCTGCCGAGGCCTCCTATGCTCCTACAGCCTCGTCGGCGACGTCGACTCCATAGCACAGCAGCAACAGCAGCGGAGCAGAGTGGGCGTATCCAATGCTACCGCCACTACATGGATATGCATCCGAATGTTTAGGTGTCTGTCCATTCTGAAGTTGGGATGGTTGTTCGACCTGTGTAATCTGCCAAAGCTCGTCTCTGGCTTCAGAACTTGCTCAAGAATTCATCCTCTGCTGCCTAGTTTTCCTCGGCTGAAGAAAGGATGAAGAAAGTCGCTCTGCAGACCAAGTTATTTGTAGAAGGAACTCTCTCTGCTAACCAAGCTGCCACTACAGGATGGAAGAAAGTCTCTCTGCTAACCAAATTACAGGAATGGTAAGACTCTCTACTGACCAAGTTACTGGAAGGATCCTCTTGGTGCTGCTGCCAATACAGGGATTTGCATCTGAATGTTTAGGTTGCTGTCACATTCTGAAGTTGGGATGTTTGTTCGGCCTGTGTGATGCGAGCTGTTGTCTCTGAGTTCAGAACTGGCTCAAGAACTCATCCTCTTGCTACCTAGTATTCCTCGGTTACTGAATGGATGAAGAAAGTTGCTCTGCTGACCAAGTTAAGGAAGTCTCTCTGCTAATCAAGCTGCTGGAAGGATCCTCTTGCTTCTGCCACTAAAGGAATGCTGAGACTCTGCTGACCAAGTTACTGGAAGGATCCTCTCGCTGCTGCTGCCATTACAGGAATGAAGACAGTCTCTCTGCTGAACAAGTTACTGGATGGATCCTCTTGCTGTACAAAGACAGCGAGACATTAACGCATTAATTAGTAGTTTCTGAATATTTTGGTGTCGGGCCATTCTGAATTGTGGATGTTTGTTCGACCTGCGTACTGTGATTTCCTTCGGTGTAATCTTCCGAAGAAGTTATAGTCATTTTGCTTAATACTCTAATATACTCTGTTTTGAATATACTCTTGATTACTTGTTTTCTTTTTCAATTTTATTTTGTTCATATGTATTTTCACCATGCGCACCATGGGTGTACCGAAGGAAAAAAAGTAAATCATTATTTTATTTTATTTTGAAACGAAGGCCAAAGCTTTGTCTCATCTATTTAAGAAGAAAATGTTCAGTTTTTTAAGAAGAAAACCGGACGAAAACCTATAACAACACACAAAGAACAGTTTCAAGTCACCTAAACACCAACAACACAGCGACAACGCCCACACACCGACAACCAACCCTAAGAAAAGACCCACAGAGCCACGCGACCAAACAGAACAAACACGACACTCCTACACCGCGCTGTCGGGCATCCATCGACCAACTACAGATGCCTTTCCTATAGCACCCTTCTTCTTGCTTGAAAGTAAATCATTATAAGGACAGCTGAACCAGAGATCAAAATTGAACATTCCAGGTGTTTATACAGTATGCAAATTTGGAGTAATAAGATCCTCTTTTGATTTTCAGGGGTCAACTTAATCATCTGTAGATCATGTCCGAGCTGAGAACTAACCCGTGATAAAACTGTGTAGATTCTATATACGTAACCCAATGCTAGAGAGAAACTATTGCTATCATTTGATGAACAAATGTTCACAAATCTCACATGTTATGAACCGGAAGAAATGAACGGTACATCATATATCTGGTCACATGATCTAGGTAATAGTTTAACTGTATATGTGCGATGAGAAAACAGTCAGCATACCCTGTTGATATCCAGATAAAAGGATAACAGCATACCCTCGAAGAAGACTCGGTGTAACTGACGATCAGCTGGATAAGTCCACTAATCATTTAACTTGTATTATTGTTTTTTGAATGATGCAATATCCTCTGTGTAGGTGACAAACTCACATTGTGAATATTTATAGGCAGATTTCTTTTGAGGAGAAGCATTGCACTTCACTAAGAAGTGAAGAACTACACCTCACTTGAGGAATTCGAGAACTACACCTCAAGGAGTCGGCTGCAGGGGGTTCATGTTGAAACCATCGAGTCTCAGGAAGACGCGTGCAGAGCCTCCCATAATGATCAAGACGCAACCAAGAAAACTAGATTATCTACTTTGTATATCTATCTCATTTGTAACAATGAATTCATATCGAAATACATGTTTATGAGGTGTATGAATTATGCAAACAAATATCAGTGATATAAATACTATTATATGTTGTTGCATAAGCTGGGCATAGATATGCATTGTGAGAACATGTAGAATAGTACCTATCAGCATACAAGTGGTTTATTTAAAATAAAATGTTTGCGGAAAAAGCCGAACACATACTACGAAACAAAATATGTCGTTTGCGATCATTCGGAATCATCTGAAAATGTAGGAGATAAACGTAGAAACTGCGTATTTGAAGGCCCAACAATTCGTAGATGGTTGGTTTCTGAGAAGCGTGTGACCATTCGCACACGGTTTATGAAAACATGTAAATCTGTTTTTTTGAAAATGAAAATCGCGTTCAGGTGGGCTATCGCCCCCCGTTGCAGTCTCAAAAAAAACATGTGCGTAGCAGAGGCTCATCGCTCACACTTAGGTAGCGACGGTTCGAATCACCATGTGTGAAGGGTGGTTTTTATCGTGTCGAAGACCCGACCTATACTAGCAAGGTAAGAAATACGGTAGTATTTTCTATGGAATTGAGAAAATGTGTTCGTCAATCTGCCCCCATTTCTTCCTTATAATTAAATAAATACTGGAGAGCAAAAGAAGAACAGAGCAAGTGTGCATACTACCAATCCATCGTTCCAAATATTCCGACTAACTGCAGAAAACAAACTCTATATATATGTGGGCGTTCCGGGCTTATCCTGGATGTCCACTTCTACATTAAGATCTGTGATGTTAGTTTTAGAAATTGCAAAAGGCCCCCCTCGTTACATCCTATTCCAATCAGCCAGTCCCTCTCCCTCGTATGCTTTTAATCTTGATCTTAACCACGGGCTCTCTAGCTGTATAGCATCCATGGCCAGTTGTAGAGCTCACCAAGGGCCAAAATAATTATCACAATTTCATTTTGGTTCAACATCCTGGATTCCTGGTGTGTCGACTACATATTCAGAGCTCACGTATATACAGATCTGAGAAAGATTAGATAACGTGCTACTGGTTTGGCTAAAATGAAGAAGAGGAAATTGATCCAGAATTTCTGAAGAGGTGCCTCCATGCCCAGATCTTGTCTCCTCCACGCACTCGACGATGTTGCTTGGGTCGGCCGCCTAGAGGTGGATGGGAAGCGGAGCAAGAGGATGTAGCGGAGAGAGCGGGATTGGCTATAGCGTGCAGCGACGAGCGGGGTCAAAAGTACGACGTCCGTTGATTTGAAGAAGACCGGTGTGGGGGACAGTGGCCGAGGTCGTTTTGGATTTCAGGGTTGCCACCTCCATGCTCATGGCAGCCGATGTGGTGGGCGGGCTCGAGGCGGCAGCATGGCCAGGGACGTCGGATCCGGCACGGTAGGCTGCTATGGTGGGCGAGCTCGAGGCGGCGATGGAGCAGTTTTTCCCGAGGCGGCGATGGAGCAGTTCACGTGGACAAGGTGGCCAAGAAGATAGATAGCTCGGGAGGTGAAGAAAAGGAATTGTACCTGTCCACTTTCGTTTCTATAAGGTGATAAGGTAGGATAAGCCGGGAACACCATCATATGGAAAAAAAACTGCGTTCGACTAACTGACACTACGAACCGGCACCACTAAAATAATACGGACAGAGCTCAATGATGTGCTTTGCCTACTTGTTTAGATAGCTGAAGAGAAAAAATACAAAGACATGTAGTTTCTACATTCCAAGAACATACACTCCTATTGATGTAGTTTCTCTAAATTTAGTTCCCAATGCATCCTAGTCCGAAATGATTTTATCCTAAATCGCTCCAATGCAACTTGGTTTGCCATTCTCACTCTTCCGTGTTGTCCTCCTACCACCAATGGTATTTAGTTTTACGGAGAACCGTGAAATTGAATACATATGAACACCCTGCACAAAGTATGCACTGGCATCAAGTCTGTTATATATCCTCATCCTACTATTCGGACTTCATATATTCAAGGAAATTAACCATGTGCAATATCTACATGCAGGCCTGCTCGCTCTTCATGGGCAATGAAGTAGTTTTCACAAGAGCCTATCAATCACAACAGAGTATCTTGCACATCAAGTGATCTGCTGAACACTAAATATCTGAGGGTGGGGACCGGCGGGGAGTGGAGAGCATGAAGGTTGAGAGTGCCCAAAGAAAACATTTGATGTATATTGATGATCTATTAGAGATAGGAATAGGATGTATTGGGAATTAGAGTTCGCAAAAGTGGTTAAATGTTTGTATTCTTGGACAAATGGGTCGACAAATTTTAGTTTGGATTTTCTTTAAAAAAAAGGGCATAACATCACGGGATCCTATATCTATAGTGCAAGGAGCAGATTTTTGCACTCAGGCTCGCTAGTTATATTTATCAAGCCTACAGATACAGTGACCTTGACATGATTAATAGGACCTTCACTGGAAAAATGCTCCTTTGAACATGGCTTCAAGCAAGGATGGAATTTTGGATGACCCGAGATAGATGTACTGATCATGACTGATGACCTGAGATAGATGTACTGATCATGACTGAGATAGATATAGTGACCATTCTCCCATTCGTCAACAGCCTCTTGCTGTACTGATCATGACTGATGATCCGAGATAGATGTCGGACCATTCTGAATTTTGGATGTTTGTTCGACCTGTGGCTGTGTAATGTGATTTCCTTCGGTGTAATCTGCCGAAGCTGCTGTCTCTGGGCTCAGAACTGGCTCAAGAACTCACCTTCTTGCTACCAAGTTTTCCGGGGTTACTGAAAGGGCGAAGAAAGTCGCTGTGCTGATCAAGTTACTTGAAGAACAAAGGCTCTCTGCTGACCATGTTGCTGGAAGGATCCTCTTGTTGTACAAGGACAACAATACATTAAGCATTAGTTTAGTTAGTCGCGTCTGAATATTTAGGTGTCGGACCATTCTGAATTTTCGAAGTTTGTTCGACCCATGAGTTGTGATTTCCTCCGGTATAATCTTCCGAAGCTGTTGTCTTTGAGCTCAGAACTGGCTCAAGAAGTTCCACTCATTTTGTTTAATACTCTTATTTGAATATGACGAGCGCGAGAACCAACCCGTGGTTGGATGGTTAGGAGGGCAGTGGTACCCCAGCCCACCAGAGTTCAAACCCCGGAAGGCGACGTAGGGGTGAGGCTCCAATCCCTCTTTTTCCTGCAAATGTCCCCGTTCTTGAACGACCATGCCGTTTTCGTGCCGAGCTGCCCTGACACAACCCTCCTGCCCACCCGTGCTGATTGGGCGTCCGAGCAGTATTGACAGAGTTGCTATGGTTCTTGCACGAGCGGGATGGGATTCCTTGCGAGCTTGCCCATCACCGGATTCGAACACGACGCATCAATCTACTGGTCTGCCGACCCCTCCTCTTCCCTTACAGCCTCGTCCGCGGTGTCCACACCATTGCGCAGCAGCAGAGCAGAGTGGGCGTCTCCAATGCTACTGACACTACAGGGATGAAGCAAGCCTCTCTACTGATTATGACTGACGACCCAAGCTAGACAGTCTTGCTGTACTGATCACGACTGATGACCCGAGATAGATCTCAGACCAATTCTGAATTTTGGATGTTTGTTCGACCTGTGGCTGTGTGATGTGATTTCCTTTGGTGTAATCTAACGAGGCTGCTGTCTCTGAGCTCAGAACTGGCTCAAGAACTCAACCTCTTGCTACCTAGTTTTCCTCGGTTTCTGAAAGGACGAAGAAAGTCGCTGTGCTGACCAAGTTAATTAAAGAACAAAGGCTCTCTGCTGACCATGTTACTGGAAGGATCCTCTTGCTGTACAAAGACAGCAAGACATTAAGCATTAGTTTAGTTAGTCGCGTCTGAATGTTTAGGTGTCGGACCATTCTGAATTTTCGAAGTTTGTTCGATCCATGAGTTGTGATTTCCTTCGGTCTAATCTTCCGAAGCTATTGTCTTTGAGCTCAGAACTGGCTCAAGAAGTTCCACTCATTTTTTTTAATACACTGTTTTGAATATACTCTTAAATACTTGATTTCTGCTTCCACTTTATTGTGTCCATCTGTATTTTTACCATGTGTGCCATGTGTTTACCGCTTTATATGAAAAAAAACCATTAGTACATTAGTATTTAATAAAATTTCCGAGATAGCTGAACGAGAGATCAAATATGAACTTTCTAGGTGTTTATACAGGATAACACTTTGGAGAAATAAGATGCCCTTGTAATTTCCAGGGTTCGACTTAATCATTTATAGATTATGCCCGAGCTTAGAACAAGCTCGTGATAAAACTGGAGAATCAAATGTTTACAGATCTCACATGTTGTGAACTGGAATGAAATGAACAGTACATCATATGTCAGGTCAGATAATCTGGGCAATAGTTTAACTGTATATGTACCATAAGAAAACCATCAGTGTACCCTGTTGTTATTCAGATAAAATGATAAAAGTATGCCTGCAGAAATGCTGCAAGATCTCAAGAACAACAACTGGGTACGTCAAGAAACTGAAAGATAGAGCCGAAAGAATGTATGTAGCAAATTCTACATAAGCAGGAAACATCAAGAATCCAATCTCATATCATAAAAAAGTCGGGATCCTGTGCTACTTCTGCAAGCACACTCAATGGTGCGCACGCATCTTGCAGGTTACACACGAGAAATTAGGTGAGGAAATACACTACATGATATTGTTGATCCCTAGAGATACTATATCCACAGACTCCTGGAATCGAGGTTGCTACGTATTCTCTACACAGCATTCTTCTATATTGAGTTATTTTTATCATGGTGGAAGGGGGAAAGCCTGCTCCTTGCTCTAGAGAAGCTCTTCTCCTTCTTCTGCAACTCCAACTCTAATTCCCAATGTATCTTATTCCTAATGGATTATACATGTGTACTGTTCTGATGCCACTTGACTTTTTTTGCCAGTTTCAGCCTTCCCTCACCAACCTCGCACTATTTATAGACTTTTGTTATATCCCCTCAAGAATTACAAGCATTAGTGTGGCACCTGCCATCCTGCCTACAAGATACTCATATTGCAATGAAGACACAGTTTTCCGGAATGAAGATATTGAAAATCTTTTCCATGAAGAAAAAACAGGGATAATAGCATGAGGATGCCCAAGTTGTGCCCAGCACATGCGGTGTAGGTGATGATCTCACATTGTGAATATTTATAGGCAGATTTGTTTTGAGAAAAATCATTGCACTTTACTTTAGGAAGCGAAGAAGTGCACCTCACTTGAGAAATTCAAGAACTACACCTCAAGGAGTCGGCTGCAAAGAGTTCGTGTTGAAACCATCGAGCCTTGAAAAGACGCGTGCAGAGCCTCTCACAATGATCAAGATGCAACCAACAAACTAGATTATCTACTTTGTGTATCTTTATCATTTGTATAACAATGAATTCATGTCAAAGTATATGTATATATATGAGGTGTATGAATTATGCAAACAGATATCAGTATTATCATACTATTATATGTTGCTGCATAAGCTGGGCATAGATCTGCATTGTGAGAACATGTACAATAGTACCTAACAGCATACGAGTGGTTTATTCAAAATAAAATATTTTCACAAAGAGCCGTACACATACTACGAAACAAAATATGCCGTTTGCGATCATCCAAAACTGCAGATGATAAACGCATGAACTGCGTATGTGAAGGCCCAACAATTCATAGACGATTGGTTTCCGAGAAGCGTGTGACCATTCGCACATGGTTCATGAAACCTTGTGCATAGTAGAGGTTAATCGCTCACCCTCAGATAGAGACGGTTCGAATCACCAAGTGTGAAGAGTGGTTTTCATCATGTGGTAGTATTTTCTATGGAATTGAGAAAATGTGTTTGTCGATCAGCCCCGTTTTTTTGTTATAGCTAAATAAATACTGGAGAGCAAAAGAACAGGGCAATTGTGCACATGAGAAATCGTTCGTTCCAAATATTCTGACTAAATGACACCACGAACCGGCATCACTAAAATAATATAATCTAGCCCTTAATACGGGCAAAGCTCAATGATATGCTTTGCCTACATGTTTAGATAACTAAAGAAATAAGTCATCTAGTTTCCCCATTTGGAGAACATACACTATCATTGATGCTGGTTCTCCAAATTTAGTTCTCAATGCATCCTACTCTGGATCGATTTATCCTAAGCCACTCCGATGCCACTTGGTTTGTCATTCTCACTCTTCGTGGTGTCCTCCCACCACCAACGTTATTTAGTTTTATGGAGAACCATGAAAATGAATACATACGCAAGTCCGGTATATATCCTTGTCCTACTATTTGCACTTCATATATTCAAAGAAATTAGCCATGTGCAATATCAACATGCAGGCCAGCTAGCTCTTCATGGGAAATGAAGTAGTTTTCACAACATACTATGGAATACTTATCACAACAGAGTATCTTCCACATCAAATGATCTATTAAAAATTAAATATGTGAGGGTGGAGACCGGCAGGGAGTGAAGAGCATAAAGGGCGAGAGTGCCCAGAAGCAAACATTTTATGGTATATTGGTGATCTACTAGAGATAGGATGCAGTGGGAATTTATAGTTGGAATTGCCAAGTAGTTGAATATTTTTATTCTTGGACAATCACTACAGGAAACGCTCAAGGCGCCGACGGCCAAATGTCGGGGCCGTCAGCGTAGCGGCAGGAGACGGGCGGGCCGGCAAACGGGTCGTCGGCCTAGAAAAGGCGTGGCATAGGCAAAAATAGTTGTCGGCATAGACGGGCCGTCAGCGTAGTAGATAGGACGTGAAGGCAATGCGACGGCGTCAACGCTACTCCGACGGCAAAGCCTAGGCTTTACACCTACGCCGACGGCAAAGCCGTCGGCCTAGCTATTTTCCCTTTTTGTCATTTAATACTAGAAAAAACATAACTAAATCATTCTAATTCAAAAAAATACATATATTATATCAAAATTTGCAGAAAAATAAGATATATCTAATTAAACTCAAATATTACATATTTTTATTGAACAAAATATAAAAACATTATATATACTTTTGTATAACATATTTTCTATTTTCCTAGCGCAAAAAAGGGCGTTTTGTGAAGTAACCACCAAATAACAGTTTCAAAATGGTACCATCATATTTTTTTAAAATATTAGACCACCTTGCATGGACATTGTCCCAACCGGGGTATCTCAAACCTTTTCGTCCACCCCTGATGAAAAAGACAAATGTTTACCGAATCGGTAGGAAGTGGGTTCGGTTTGAACTACAGGTACATGATCTAATGCTCATAATTTTTTTTTAAAATAATTTTTAGACTCACAATATAATGTTTCTTTAAAGATCCAATGCAAGTTTTAGCGAGGTCCATCACATATTTTCATGCCCGTCGTTTTGGCCATAGTTTGAAACGGAATTTTTTTGAAAGGGGCATAAGAAATTCAAAATTGTCTGAACAATGTAAATCCTTCGCGTGGTATCATATTATGTGGAATAGTTGCAAGAAAAAAATACCAAACTTGGTAAATTGATTATGTCTTAAAAAAATCTTCACAAAATGACCTATCGTGTTCGAGGTTTCCTGACTTTCGGGTCAAATGACCAAAGTTATGGCTAGAATCAGGGCATAGTTTGTGATTCTGTGAACATATTGTGTATTCATGTGAATCATGGGATGGCGAACAATGTTGCATGAGGAAGTTTTCCTTTTCATCGTACAGAAAAGCCATTTTCTATTTTTCGAGCGCAAAAAATAGGGTGTTTTGTGAAGCAACCATCAAATGACAGTTTCAAAATGGTACCATCATATTTTTTAAAAATATTAGACCACCTTACATGGACAATGTCCCAACCGGGGTATCTTAAACTTTTCCCTCCACCCTTGGTGAAAAAGACAAATGTTTGCTAAACCGGCAGGAAGTGGGTCTGGTTTGAACTACATGTATATGATCTAATGCTCATGATTTTTTGAAGAAATCATTTTTAGACTCACAATATGATTTTTTGAAGATTTGAACACTATTAAATAAATTTTATTTAGAAATACATGATTCATGATTAAAAATACTATATGGATGTGATGTTTGGATTTTTCTCATTTTTTGATTAATTTAGACATATTATTTGTCGGATTTCGATTTACGGATTTAAAGATACAAATTATTCCATATTAAATAGAAAAAGGCAAAAAAATTACATTTATTTTATTGTCATGTGAATTCAAGATTATTATTACTTATTCATTTTTGTTTACTTAAATAATTGTTTGAAATTTTAAAAATAAAGACATGTGACACTATGGTTCAAGGGTTAATAGGATTGATATGGTAGTATTATCAATAAGGTCTAATTTTTTTATCGGAAACTCATTTTGACCATTAGTGCAATTTAACCGAAGATTAATCATACTCAGAGTTAAAAAATTGCTTGTGAGATTAATAAGTCAAAAAATTGGAAAAAAATGAAAACTTTTTCTGAATAAAAAATAAAAAAAACTAGGCTGACGGCTAAGCCGTCGGCACCTCCTCCCAGGCACGCCCAGATGCGCCCATGTGGCAATCTAGGCCGACGGGCAGGCCGTTGGCATAGTTTCTTCTGTCGCTAACAGCCGTTATGGGGCAAGTGGGACCCATAGCAAGCTACGCCGATGGTCTATTCTTATGCGTTGACGCCGTCATACGCCGATGGAAGCCGTCGGCGTAGACCTAACCCGACGGCTTGTTGACCTATGCCGATGGACATTAGCCGCCGGCGTAGTGAGCGTTTCCTATAGTGAATAGGTCAACAAATTTCTCTATTGGATTTTTTTGAAAAAAGGGCATAACGTCACCGGATCCTTTAGCTATAGTGCAAGGAGCAGTTTTGTATTCTCGGGCTCGCTTGTTATATTTATCAAGCCTATAGATATAGTGACCTTGACATGATTGATAGGACTTTCACTGGAAAAATGCTCCTTTTGACATGGTTTCAAGCAAGAATGGAATCCAGTGCACCCATGATATATGCAGATTTACACTATATTTATGTATGTGAAGTATTTTCGCAAAAAAACCTTGCTATACACACGACACTTTCCATCTGACTCTTGTATGTTACGTAAGATCCAACCATCTGTCACAACGATAAAGTGCAGTGGACGACCCTATTGTGCATCGTACATGGATCGGACCTGGAAGCATCGTCCACGCAGCAATTTCATTTCCCAAATAAATATCTCCTTAACCCGGGGTATCATTTTGTATAACCAACTAGCACTCATTGATTTGGATCCCATGTTAAAAAAAATGCAACTATAGTTCCACTTGACTCGCAATGAGTCAATCTATTACATTAGACTTTATGATAGTTGTTGTTGTTATAGTGAATTGTGATTCAAAAAATTATATACTCGAATCAGTTTGTAATCACTCAACATAATAAAATTTATGTGTAAATTTTTTTTAATTTAGGGAACCGTCCATAAAAACCTTTAACAATGTAAGACTATGGAAAATAAAATTGTATTTTTAATATCTAGCATTTTTTTTGAAGCAACCAGCACACTGTCTTTTCTATTAGAAGAAAAGAATTGGCCGGTTTGAAAGGGAAACCAGCCAAAACCCCGAAACAGACGTATATACACATGACTCCGGTTAAAAGCGGAAACTGAGCGAAAAAAGACCCCAAACGGCACTGTTTTAAGGAAAAATCGGTAGAACCACACGAGGCCACGGGACCTAGCACGACTAGGTCTGAAGGACCGCCAAATGACACCAGCACAACAACAACAGCGGGCGCTATGAAGAGCCTGATCCACGTCCCCGGTGAGGAAGTCAGAGCCGAAGAAAACGACTAGGCCGCACAGGCTTCATGGCGAGAGGCAGGCTGCAGGGAGCACACCAGTGATACTCGCACGCCGATAGGGTGCTACAAAGAGCCTGGTCCATGTCCTCGGAGAGGAAGTCTGAAAGTGCAATGGATGTCGCCTAGAGGGGTGAATAGGATTTTTAAAAGTACTACGGTTTAGGCTCAAGTAAATGCAGAATAAAACTAACGTTTAATTTATTGAGCACAAAACTTAACCACTAGGTTCACCTAAGTGCACCAACAACCTATGCTAAGCAATACAAGAAACAAGGTGATAGCAAGATATAAATACTTCAAGCACGATGGCTATCACAAAGTAAAGTGCATAAGTAAAGGGCTCGGTTGAGAGATAACCGATGGACGCGGAGACGAAGATTTATTTCCCGAAGTTCACTTCCAAAGAAGCTATGTCTCCGTTGGAGAGGTGCGATGGCGCAATGCTCTTCGAACGCCAAAAATGGCTCACCTCGAGGTGTGGTGGCTCGATGCTCACCCAACGCCACACAAGGCCTCACCCCAGATGCGGAATCACACAACTCACCGACGCCAAAAAAGGCTCACCCTATTCTCCCGAGTACGCACCACAAAAGACGGGCACTCGCTCCACTATGGGACGCTTGAGGGCGGTCACCGAACTCGTACAAGATTGGGGCTATCTCCACAACTCAATTGGAGGCTCCCAACAGCAAAGCCACAAAAGGCTAAAATGCCGCAAAAGGCCAACAAAGCCACAAAATGCTACAAGACCACAAAAGGTCAACAATCTAACCACACAACCGTCTAGGGTTCCAAGAACCCAAGAGTAACAAGCTCACAAGCTTGTACTCGTCGAATCTCCAAGGAGAACTCAAATCTATGTAACAAATGCAAGAGGCAAGTCCTTCTCTCTCAAATTCCACCAAAGCTACAAAAGCTATTGGGGGAATAAGAGAGGAAGAGCACAAGAGGATAACACAAAACTCCAAGATCTAGATCGCAATGATTCCTTCACAAAGAAGGGATTGTCTTGGAGGGATTGTAGATCTAGATCTCCTCTCTCAAATCCCTAAAAAAGATGCAAGAATCATAGGAAGGGAAAGGAGATAGGGAAAGCTTCTTCAAGGTCAACAATGGAGGAGAGGGAGAAAGCCAACAACCAAGAAAAGAGTTAATGCCCACGAAGGGGAAGAGAAGCCCATTTTAAAGGGCTCCCAGATCTGCCCCTTATGGGCATTCGCGACCCTGGCCGGAACTTCCGGTGGCACACAACCAACGGTCAAAAACTGCGATGCGAGAGACTAAAACGTGAGTCCTGGTCGAAACTTCCGCCGGTCCACCGGAACTTCCAGTGGGAGCGGAACTTCCGGTGGAAATTCTGACTGAAGTTCCGTCAAATATGACACTTCCAAAATAGAAGTTTACTGATCGTGAGAGGAATGAGAGCGGGATTTTCAATCGGAACTTCTGGCGGCAACTAGGCCCGAGCGGAACTTTCGGTGCCTGGCCGGAACTTCTGGTGTGGGCGGTATTACCGCCAAAACTTCCGACCCAAATTCCATCAAAAACAACAAACCAAATAGAGAGGATATAGTACATGAGCAGAAGAAGAACCGGAACTTCCGGCGGCAAAATGCCCTAGTGGAACTTCCGATGGGAAGCCGGAACTTCCGGTCAGGGAAATTCCAGAAACTAGAAATGCAATAACTTCCACATCTGAACTCCAAATGAGATGAAACCAATTGTGTTGTAAAGATAACGACGAATCGAAATTTTGGGTATCACCTAGGGAGAAAATACCATGATTATATATGTGAAGTATCCCCCAATGTGTGGAGCCGGAAAACTCACAAGATCAAAAACCGCAAAAAGATATGCAAGGGAAATCCTTAGACGATGAACTAGAGGTTGTTATGATGATGACTACAAGCTCTAGATCCTCTCATGGACAAGAACCAAATAACAACCAAGAAAGATGATGTTATGAATGCAAAGGTTTGAGCTCTCCCCGAACGATGTAATCGAGACACCCGCTTGAGAGCCCCTCTTAATAGTACGGCTATCTATCCTAAACCCGGTCTCCCAACTAACAACACGAGACCGGCAAAAGAGAAGCCCTATCAAGAACATACCTTTGCCTTGAGCATTCCACTTGAACTTGATGTAGACTGTCTTGTTCTTCTATAGTGGGAACACCTTTCTTGTTTGCTCTTGCTTGATGAAGATGAAGACTTGAAAATTGCTTCCCCATACTCCATGGGGAAACCTCTTCTTTGAACTTGTCTTCATCACTCCATGATCATGAGGATGGCAAGCTTCAAGCATGAGATCTTCTAGAGATGGCGCATTGAATACGCCCAATTTGCATCACCATTCTATATCATAATTTACCTCTATTCATTGATATTTGTCTTATTATGAGGTATTACTTATGGCTTTTCATCTATTTATGCATGTCGGATGATTCCTGGAGGATGGACTGCCGGAGTCTGGATTCTAATGGAAAATAAGGCATTTCGGTGCAATTTCGTGAAGATCAAAAAAATACCAGAAAAATATGGAAACATATTATTTTACCAGAAGACAAAGGAAACCAGAAGAAGGGACGGAGATGGGCCTCAGGGGTCCCACACCCCCCTAGGCGCGGGCCCACCTGACCCCGCGCCTAGGGCAGGTGTGGCCCACCTGCCCGGCCTCCGACTCTGCCCCTCCGCCTATATCTTCCCTACGGAACCCTAATCCAAGGGGAGCGACCATAGATAGATTTCCGCCGCCTCTGGGAGGCGGAAAACACCAAGAGAGAAAGATCTCTCCGGCAGACAGATTTCTGCCGGGGGAATTCCTTCCCAAAGAGGGGAGACCGTTGCCATTAACACCGTCACCAAGATAGGCTTCATCGGGATCATCATCATCATCATCCACACCATCATCTCCACCAGCACCATCACCACCACTCCGTCCCGCTGTAACAATTGTGTTGGATATTGCTTAGTTCATTAGGGGAAACCTTCCCGGTGTTGATTACTATTGTAGTTGATGCTTGTGAGTGGAACCATTGGATTATTGTTTATGTTCAGATTGGTATCCATTATCATATCATCTTTGATATTGATCCATATGATGTCTTGTGAGTAGTTCGTTTAGTTCTTGAGGACATGGGAGAAGTCATGTTGTTAGTAGTGAATCTGTGATGAGTTATTATTCAATGGTTTAGTATTTAAGTTGTGGTGCTATTCTTCTAGTGGTGTCATGTGAACGTCGACTACATGATACTTCACCATTTATGGGCCTAGGGGAATGCATTGTGTATTTGGCTACTAATCGTGGGGTTGCCGGAGTGACAGAAACCTGAACCCCCGTTAGGACACCTTTGCACAAGGGAGTGTAGGATCTCAGAGTTTAAGGTTGTGGTTAGATTTATATCTTAATTACTTTCCTATAGTTACGGATGTTTGCAGGGGTTTAATCACAAGTATGTATTAGTCCTAGGAAGGGCGGTATGTTAGCACAGGTTCACCCACACAACACTTACAAACACCAGAGAAGAGTACTCAGCTATTTAAAGCGAAAGCACTTGACAGAATTCCCATGTGTCCTCGAGAACGTTTGGTCCTTATAAGTATTTCCACCGGCTTGTCCTTCGCTAAGAAAGGATTGGGCCACTTGCTCCGTTTGTTTGTTACTTCTGTTACTTGCTCTTTATTTTGTTGCCTTGTCAGAAAACCACTAAAAATCCGTTTGCTAAGTATTCACAGGGATTTCCTGCTCCATACCACTGTTCAGCACCTTCTGCTCCTCGTTGGGATCGACACTCCTATTTATCGAAAGTACTACGATACACCCCTTATACTTGTGAGTCATCAAGACTATTTTCTGGCGCCGTTACCGGGGAGTGAAGCGCTATTGAAGAGTGGAACTGGTAAGGGGAACTTTCACTATGATTACTCTTGTTACTGCTTGTTACTTTGTTCCAATATGGATAACCCACTTGCTTTTCTGTTTGGGAAAACTACTACCACTACTAGGGTAGTGGATGAACCACCTCCTGTTGAGATAGATCCTTTTAAGATACCTATAAGTATTGTTAATCTGGTTATGGATAGTTATTATTTAGGGGATGGAACTGTCCATCCTGGTGATCACTTGCTTTTTATCCATGAATTATGCGGGTTGTTTAAGTGTGCAGGTATCACAACTGAACATGTGAAGAAGAAGTTACTCTCCATGTCCTTGAAAGGGAGAGATGAAGAATGGTATAAGCTGCTGAAGAATGGACAATCCATGGAATGGGAGGAGATGTCATCTCTCTTTTACTCTAAATTTTATCCTCCCAGTGAGATTCATAAGGATAGAAATCTTATATATAACTTTTGGCCTCTTGATGGAGAGAGTACAGATCAAGCTTGGGGGATATTGAAGCTACTAATGCTTAATTCATGAACTCCCTAACAATATTATTCTCAATAACTTTTATGCTAGGCTTTCTCTTCATGATAAAGATTTACTAGATGCTTCTTGTGCTGGATCATTCACACGTATGAAGGAAGAAGCTAAATGGGATCTCCTAGACCGTATTCAAGATAACACTGAAGCTTGGAAGAATGACAAAGGAAGAAAGTCAGGTATAAACTATGATTATGAATGCATTAAATCTTTTATGGGAACTGACAACTTTTGTGATATTAGTAATGAGTTTGGTCTTGATTACCAAAGTATTGCCAGCTGTTTTAATGCCTTTGCCTCTTATATTGAAATTCCCAAGAAGAAGTGGAATAAGTATCATGCTCCTTATAAAGATGTTGTTAATCATGCTCCTATTAGAAGTACTCAAGTTTGTACTACTAATCATATTGTGCCTGAACCTCATGTTGAGAAAATGCCTTTCCCAGCTAAGGTGAAGGAGTATTCTATGATTATTAGTGCAAATAACAAAGGTACAATGAAAACTATGGAGCCTGGTAAGCATTTGAGTGATGAACCTGTGGTAGCTATTGTGAAAGACACTGTCACTAGAAATATAGAGGATGAGCACATTGTCTTCTGTGAAGAAGCTTCTAATATTATCTCTCATCCTAGTAAGGCTAGAAAAGCTAGTGTTCCTGTGCTTTCTGTTAAAATTGGTGATCATTGCTACTATGGTTTATGTGATATTGGTGCTAGTTCTAGTGCTATTCCTTATGAGCTTTACAGGGAAATTATGCATGAGATTGGTCCTTGTGAGCTTGAGGACATTGATGTGGTTATTCACCTTGCTAACAAGGAAACCATTTGCCCCATTAGCATTGTAAGAGATGTGGAGGTTCTTTGTGGTAAGATTAAGTATCTTGCTGATTTTCTAGTGCTTAATTCAGCAGCTAGCAAAACTTGTCCTATCATTTTTGGTAGACCTTTCTTGAACACTTGTGGATCTATTATTGATTGTAAGAAGGAAAAAGTTTTAACTAAGTTTGATGGAGAGTCTTATGCGTTTAACTTTTCCAAATTTGCTAAATCTCCTTGTGAAAATAGCTTGCCTAAGAAAGATTTCAGGATGGAACAACTTGCTTCTATTGATCCAGTCTATGACCTTGGACCTCTTTTTGATGACTGTAAGTATGCTTATTCTGATGATAAAGTTGTTTCCAGTGATAGTTATATTGTCAACTTTATTCAAAGTGTTACTGAAATTTATTATGAGAGAGGTAAACATGGTTTTATGCATCTCAATGATGTTAAGTTTCCCCGTTTTATGTTGAAAGCTTTGAAGTTGCATCAGTTTTGTCTTCCTATGCTTGTGGATTTTTGTTTCAACAATTCGTTTTCTCATGATACCCCCATGCATAGGAAGTGGGTTAGACTCAAGTGTGTTGGTTATTTGCTTCTTGATGCTCTCTTTCATTTCAAATATATATATCCTATGTGAGCATCTTTGAAAGTTTCGAACCTAACTTAAAGGCATTAAAGAAAAGTACTTGTTGGGAGATAACCCAAGAGTTTTGTCGAGTCTTGGAAGTTATTACCTCAGTAATAACCGCTCCTTATCCTTTTTGTTTTGTTTTTGTGTCAAGTTCAACTACTTTTGTGAAGTAGAGGAGTTGTGAAAAGTGGCTGTCCTAGGACAGATTTTTGTTCTGCATTGTAAAAATTCATGAGGAAGATCAGTACTTCGGATGGATCTGAATTTTTTTAGCTTGTTCTCCAAGTTGTTACCCAACTTTCATTAGTTCTGCACTTTTTGATTTGAGCAACAGAAGGTCTTCGAAAAAATCAATCTTTACCTGCTGGTCTGTTTTGATAGATTTCTGCCATCATTTGCATTTGCCTCTTACAGAAGCTTTTGGTTTGATGAGTTTTCAGTTGAAGTGTGTACCAAAGGTTTGTTGTTTTTTCTTACACTAATGTTGTTATTAAGTTTGTGCAAGGGTTTTGTAATTAGGAAATCCTCAGGAGAAAGAGAGAAGGAATCTGCAGAGTTCGTCTTTGAATAGGTAAAAGTGGTGAAAACAGAAGATACCGTGCTTTGAGGATGAAGGTGGATATGCTTCAAGAGGAAAATAAAAGGCTTCGTAAGATGCCGGAAGATTTCCTGACCCATGACAAGAGAACACCACCACCAAAGGAGTAATTCGTCATCAGCTTTGGCATCCCCTTGGCTTGTTCCAAGCTTGGGGGAACGCCGCGGTATCACCACCATTATATTTTATCTTTTACCTTTTTAGTGGATTCATATCTGTGGTATAGAGGTTATCTTATAGTTTGGTTTGCATTTGGAAGTATCTCTCCTTTAGTTGATTATCTTTGTATCCCTTGGTGTGAGTGCCTTTATTGGAATATTAATGAGAAGTCTCATCTTTTACTTTTTGCACTTCTTATTTTTAGTTTGCAATCTCTATTATATGATGGATCTTGTTGATCAGTATTGGCACCACTCTGGGATCATCAAGTGGATCTAAATTGGTTTTGGCAAACCGAGTTCTGGTCAGTGGCATTAGTTTGAAAGAAAAAGAAAGAAAGAAAAAGCTTACAGGTATTTGGTACCATTTGTTTTCTTTCCTGTTAGCTCATAAGCTTAGTATTCTTTATTTAAGATTCTTTTGTGTCTTCAAGGAAGATTGCATGTTTGGCTTTATTACTTGTATGTTTGCTTGTTTCTTTCAACTCTCTTGCTTGCTACTCAGCCTTGCTAGCCAAAAACCTGTTTTGAGAAGGCATACTTCTCATGTTTCCAAAAATCCTTTGAACCCCAAAATTTTCCCACTTGTGTCCACCATATCTACCTAGTAGAGTTGTTGCTATTCCAAGCAAATTCTCAAGCTTCATCTACCTTTCGAATTAAAAAGTATTTTGTTATGTGAAAACTAGTTAGTAAGCTCTCACGAACTTGATGGCACACTTTATTACTTGCCCCTAATAGACTTGAACCATTGTGAACATCGAAGTTGTATATGCTTGCATCTATACGTTGGAATTAGCAGAACCATGCTGTCATGGGGAACGTTTTCAACATTGCACTTGTACTCTGTACACAGTTGATATCGTGCTCTTTTGTCTATGGATGTCAACAGTGTGAAATAAAGAGGGAACTTGTAAGTCCATGGAGTTTGTATTCTGTGTTAGAGAAACGCCTGGGCCGCTAGCCTAAGCCATGCTTAATCATAGTGGAAACTTGCAGCATCACTATAGTGAGTCATCTATGAAGCATCCTCAATAAAAAAGCTATACACATGGTAAATAAAAAGATTGCTGAGATGCTCATTGTCTTCTTGCCTTGTCATTTTGGTTATGGGAAAGCTCATGTACCATGTGCAAGGGGTACCCCGTTGGCGGTTCTCAATGATATGCAAATACTTACAATGACAAGAACTTATCTGGACCCAAAGTTGAGTATGCATGAGGAGTGGCCCTCATATTCAAGGGACATGAGATTGCCAACTTATATTTTGTCAAGCATATACTCCATCTTTGATCACTTTAACCTTAATCATATCAAGATGCTTATGATAGGGGCAATGAGGTCTCAAAGCTAGTAAGTACCATAATCTTTTGGAAGCTCTTTATGACTTGTAATCCCTGCTACCCTCTAAGAAGGGACCTTTCTCCTAGTTACCAGTTGAGTCAGTAAACCTACTTCCTCTCTACCTCCAGCAAGCTTTTGAGTTGTTGTGTTTCAAGCATTCATATGGTGATTTATTCAATCATGTTCTTTATCTTCCTTGTTTGCACAAAACTCTTATCTATTGAGTATTACTTTGAAAGACTTCACTTGTGAAAAACCTTTTTGAGCAAAGAGTGCTCCTGTTTCGAAACTTCTACAAAGAGCTTTTGTGAAACTGTTTGCCAGGTGTTCTCTGACCAAGAACAAGTTTTCCAATTCCAATTATGATTTATCTTTATGCCTCTCTATTGTGAATGTTGTACTTGGTTGCAAGCTAAGTTATATGATGGTGAGTTGCTTTCTTCTATGAGTTGTGCAATGGTAAGTGTGATGCTTCTTGTGCGTATTCTTTTATCGACACTTCACTCCATAAACCTGTGGACATGTTTACTGAGCTCAGTATTCGCTTGGGGACAAGCGAAGTCTAAGCTTGGGGGAGTTAATATGCCCAATTTGCATCACCATTCTATATCATAATTTACCTCTATTCATTGATATTTGTCTTATTATGAGGTATTACTTATGGCTTTTCATCTGTTTATGCATGTTGGATGATTCCTAGAGGATGGAATGCCGGAGTCTGGATTTTGATGGAAAAGAAGGTGTTTCGGTGCAATTTCGTGAAGATCATAAAAATACTAGAAAAATATGGAAACATATTATTTTACCAGAAGACGAAGGAAGACAGAAGGAGGGATGGAGATGGGCCTCAGGGGGCCCACACCCCCGAGGCGCAGCCCACCTGACCCCGCTCCTAGGGAAGGTGTGGCCACCTGCCTGGCCTCCGACTCTGCCCCTTCGCCTATATCTTCCCTACTGAACCCTAATCCAAGGGGAGCGACCACATATAGATTTCCGCCGCCTCTGGGGGCGGAAAACACCAAGAGAGATAGATCTCTCCGGTAGACAGATTTCTGCCGGGGGAATTCCTTCCCGGAGAGGGGAGACTGTTGCCATCAACACCGTCATAAAGCTAGGCTTCATCGAGATCATCATCATCATCCACACCATCATCTCCACCATCATCATCACCACCACTCCGTCCCGCTGTAACAATTGTGTTGGATATTGCTTAGTCCATTAGGGGAAACCTTCCCGGTGTTGATTACTATTGTAGTTGATGCTTGTGAGTGGAACCATTGGATTATTGTTTATGTTCATATTGTTATCCATTACCATATCATCTTTGATCTTGATCCATATGATGTCTTGTGAGTAGTTCGTTTAGTTCTTGAGTACATGGGAGAAATCATGTTGTTAGTAGTGAATCTGTGATGAGTTATTATTCAATGGTTTAGTATTTAAGTTGTGGTGCTATTCTTCTAGTGGTGTCATTTGAACGTCGACTACATGATACTTCACCATTTATGGGCCTAGGGGAATGAATTGTGTATTTGGCTACTAATCGTGGGGTTGCCGGAGTGACAGAAACCTGAACCCCCGCTAGGACACCTTTGCACAAGGGAATGTAGGATCTCAGATTTTAAGGCTGTGGTTAGATTTATATCTTAATTACTTTCCTGTAGTTACGGATGTTTGCAGGGGGTTTAATCACAAGTATGTATTAGTCCTAGGAAGGGTGGTATGTTAGCACAGGTTCACCCACACAACACTTACAAACACCAGAGAAGAGTACTCAGCTATTTGAAGCGAAAGCACTTAACAGAATTCCCATGTGTCCTCGAGAACGTTTGGTCCTTATAAGTATTTCCACCGGCTTGTCCTTTGCTAAGAAAGGATTGGGCCACTTGCTCCGTTTATTTGTTACTTCTGTAACTTGCTCTTTGTTTTGTTGCCTTGTTAGAAAACCACTAAAAATCCGTTTGCTAAGTATTCACAGAGATTTCCTGCTCCATACCACTCTTCGGCACCTTCTGCTCCTCGTTGGGATCAACACTCCTACTTATTGAAAGTACTACGATACACCCCCTATACTTGTGGGTCATCACGCATCTTGAGCTTTCCCTTCTTCATCCTTTCTTAAGGTTGATCCATCTTGATGCAACTCTTTGCACTAGTCTTGATCAACCTTCAAGCTCCTTCTTTCTTCATGATTCCAATGGGAACAAAGCCCTTGGGCATTTCTTCAGCTTTCAACCTTGAGACCAACACATGGCCCAAGCGATGCCAATGGACAAACCTACAAGTAAAACTCAATTTACACATTAGTCCATAGAGATTGTCATTAATTACCAAAACCACATGTGGGGGCATACATGCCCTTTCAAAGTCAGAGGAAAAGGAATTGGCTAGGCCTCACAGGCTTCATGGCGAGAGGCAGGACGCAGGGAGCACACCAGCGGTACTCGCACATCGATAGGGTCCAAAGACATCGGCACAACCGACGTCAGTAGCATCCCAAGAAAGGCTCCACATACTCCAAAAAAAGATGCCTCCAAGGAGGTAACGACATCCAAAAGACGCCGCCGTATTCCAATATGGCAAGCCAGATTTGGGTTTTCACCCCGGAGTGGTGGACAAAGGGGTGTCAGGGATCCACAACAACGCCCCCAAGAGGGATAACGGTGCCCTCAATCGCCACCGCTGTCGGCACCGACCAAGTCGGGCTAGACTTTTGTCCGGAGACCTCGACCATCACCTACAATGGACTATCATCGAGACAGTCTGTGCCGCCCGGCAAGTTAGATCACCGGTGAAATAGGCGAGGTCCACACCCACGGAGCCATGCCCCGCCGCCCGCGCGGCCAAGGCAGAGCATCACCAACATCCCGATCTGGAGCCGTCGCTCCGGCTTTCGTGCGCAACATCGTAGCACCACATGCCGATCTGCCACCGCCCAGCCAGCAATCCACCCCGCAACGACCCTCCACAGTTACTAATGCACCGACGGAGCTGGGCGCGGCCTCGACGAGACCATCGCGCCGAGACACCCCAAGACCCACCGTCCTCCACGCCACTGCTGTGTTGAGGTAAACCTCTGGCCGCCGACCGCCCAAAAGCCGTTGCGTCCTTAGGGCCGCCGCCGCCTCAGCTTCCTCATCTCCGGCAAGCGGACGCTGCCGGTGCCGCAGAAGCAAACCGGCCACCCCTACCGGCTACCCAAGGTCGAGGGACACCACCCCGACCGATTCCACGCCCGAGCCTGCCGGCTCGGCATCCCGCATGTCCGCAGAAGGTGCACCATGGCTGCAGCCCACCTGGCCCATCCAAGTCCCAGATCAAGCCCATACACCACCACCACCCCCTGCAGCAGCGCCGGCCCGAGCGCCGCCTCCAGAACCACCGAAAACACGGCCAACCGCCACCGCGCGACCACCCAAACGCCAAAACGGGCCGCCGCCGGGAGATCCCCTACCTCCACGCGCCGCCGCGAAGAAGCCAAGCCTTGCCGCCGCCGGCTCCGCACGGGCTTTGCCCGGTGGAGGCGACCAGCGGCTGTAGGGGGGAGGAGGAGGGCTGGGTTGACGAAGGCCGGGACGGAGTCGCCTCCCGGGTCGCCCCTAAGGAGGGAGCGACGGGGGTCTATTTTCTTCTCAAGGAATGATTAGGCATATTTATCTTTTTAACGTTCTGTAATATGGAAAATTAATCTTATAAAAGTAAATTGTTTAACACAATGATATATTCATAAAAACAAATGAGTAGTTTTAATCCATTGGATTTAGCTATATAATTGTAACTCATGCAAATGAATCGAATAAACCATGTGAACCTCCTTCTTACCAAGTACTTATATTACGAAACGGAGGGCCCTGGTGGCCTGGTGTCGTGTTGGCATAGGTCCTCAAAAAATGGTGGACCGGTCCTAGATCTAGTGGAACGGAGAACACCGTGAATATTTATTTTTCATATTTTATATTTTTCTGTACCACCAAGATTTGAATATTTTCGTAAAATTCGTAGTATACATGAACATTGGACTCTTTGATAAATGCACATTAATTTGTATGGTACATGGACACTCAGTTTTTTTATTGTTACGATTACATTTTATTTTTTCCTCTGGTAAATAAGATACTATAAATAGATATATCGTACTCCCTCCGTTCACTCATATAATATGTTTTGGAAAACTACATTAATTTTCCAAAACATCTTATATTAGTGTATAGAGAAAGTATTTTTTTAAACAAATTATGATTTTAAATTCATACCCCAAACTGACTTCTAAGATATATGAACGTTGTTCTTTCATATATAGGTACATATTTTCGATAGAGATACAAAATTATTTTCAGGCATGTGAAGTTGCTTTTTCCAATGAGTCAAAGATCTTTATGAATCAAATATAAACATTACAAGAAAAACCCTGAACAAAAAAGAGAATGCAAACCCAGTTCTTGAGAATTCTTCATCTTCTCTCCATCCTGACGCATGTGGATGGTGTGCCGATGTAGCCGCATTTGGACTTTATGCAATTGTCGGAACCACCAGGACAAGAAACTTCCACATAGGCAGTCGAGAAGTTCCAGCGACATCGATACCAAAGGATCACGACCTAGAGAAGCAGACGACATTGGGTTGATCACGGTAACACAACAACCTCCACATGGCTCTTAACAATGTAGGGAGGACTTATATCATGCCAATGGTGATGTCATCGCCTCACCACTAGCAATCAATGATCAAAAGCTAACTTACAAACAGACCCTGAACCTACTTGGCCTCCAATGAGGCAAACGACGGATCCTAGACTCCTAGTACATTGGAGCCTCCCCCGCTCCCGCGCCGTTGGAGCTGATAAGGAAGGCGGGCCAGGTGGTGGGAGGGTCGATCCCCGGTGGAAGAGGGGACTGGAGGCGGACGCCCGGGAGGTGGCGACTAGCTTTTGGAAGAGAGAGGAGTGATCGCTAGTTCGTTCAGATTGATAACATTTATATATGTGAACGTTCTTTCATGCAAAACATGAATATTTTTTTTACTATAAAAAATATTTGAAGAAGTAACAAAAATACAAATATAAGTTTTGAGCGTCAAAAATATTTCACAACATATCTTGAAATTCTCCTTTTCCATGGTTTGATTTTATGGAACACTACATTGATGAGAAACTAGTAGGTTTCCTTTTTTTAAAGCTTTGTTGACGGCGGATTTCTTACCTTCTCATTTCAGCGCGTGAGGAAAGAACCGAAAGAGAACAGCCCAATTCCCGAACGAAAGAAGAAACTCATTCCTCGGCCCAAATGGATCTTAAAGAGCGGAGGGTACGCGTGCCGCTGGAAAAAAAAAGAGCGCCATTTCATTCAAATCCTCTCGTCTCTCCTCACGCGTTTCTCTGCTTCAAATCGACGCGCGCTCCGCTCCCCTGCCGGCGGCACCAAGCTCCAAACCCTAGCCCTCTCGACTACGACTGCACTCATGGCGTCTCCGCCTCCCGCTCCAGTGCCTGAGCGCATCCCCGGCCTTTCGTTCGCCCCGGGAGACGACGAACTGCTAACCCTCTACCTCGGCCCCAAGCTCGCCCGCCAGCCGCTCCCTGCCGCCACCGCCGAATTCATCCACGAAGCGGATGTTTACGCCGCGGATCCAGACACTCTCTGCGCCGATTTCACTCCGGCGTACTGGGGGATCGAGGAGAGCAGCAGGGTATGGTACTTCTTCACCTGCCCGAGGGCCCAGAACAGCCGCGGGAGCCGCAGATCGAGGACCGTCGGGGCAAACAAGGGCACCTGGCATGCCGAGAGCCGCAAGGACGTCTTTGACGGGGAGAGCCTTGTAGGGTACCGTAGGAGCTTCAGCCATGAGACCAGCAGCGGCGCGAGATCCGGGTGGCTGATGATGGAGTTTGGGTTCGGCGACGATCAAGAAGACGGCACGGTTGTTTGCAAGATTTACAAGACCCCTCGCCCTGGCAAGAAGGGGAAGGCCAAGGATCCGGCGGCGCCATCAGCTTGCGGATGCTTGGTGCGCGGCAAGAAGAGGAAGGCCGAGGACCAGGAGCGCTCTGATTCTGCAGCTCGCGTGAGGCGGCGGCTCAACTTCCGTTCCCCTCCTGCAGTTCTTGAGGACGCTTTCTTGAACGGACCCCAAAGGCAACATTCAGAAGCAGAGGAACCCACACCAGCGTTCGATCCCATCTCCTTCTTGGCCAATGGCCACGCACTTCCTTCCCTGAGCTGCCCTGTCCAGAGCGATTGCCAGATTGCTCCTGAGAATTCAGGTTCTTGGACCGCCGCCGTGCCTTTCCCAAGCGAGATGGAGTTCTTTCAAAGTTCCCCGATGCCCGTTGAGACACGCCCAGAGGAGTCGACATCAGCTGAAGATTGCAGCTTCTTCCTGAACGATCACGCCGGTTTCGTGCCGAGCTGCCCTGACATGCCCCCCGGTGCTTATTGGGCCTCTCCGGCGGCGTCCGAGCACTATGGCGAGACATCAGCCGTGGATTGCAGTTCCTTCTTGAACGACCATGCCAGTTTCGCTCCGAGATTCCCGGACACAACCTTCCTGCCCACCGGTGCTGATTGGGCCTCCACGGCGGCGTACGAGCACTATGGTCAGAGTCCCTTTGGTTCTTGCACAAGCGAGATGGAATTCTTTGCGAGCTCGCCGGTGACCAGATTCGAAGAAGACACGTCGATATACTGGTCTGCCGAGCCCTCCTATGCCCCTACAGCCTCGTCTGCGACGTCGACTCCATTGCACAGCAGCAGCAGCAGAGCAGAGTGGGCTTATCCAATGCTACCGCCACTACATGGATATGCATCTGAATGTTTAGGTGTCTGTCCATTCTGAAGTTGGGATGGTTGTTCGACCTGTGTAATCTGCCAAAGCTCGTCTCTGGCTTCAGAACTTGATCAAGAATTCATCCTCTGCTACCTAGTTTTCCTCGGTTGAAGAAAGGATGAAGAAAGTCGCTCTGCTGATCAAGTTATTTGAAGAAGGAACTCTCTCTGCTAACCAAGATGCCACTACAGGATTGAAAAAGGAACTCTCTCTGCTGACAAAGTTACTGGAAGGATCCTCTTGCTACTGCCACAACAGGAAAAATGAGACTCTCTGCTGACCAAGTAACTCGAAGGATCCTCTTGCTGCTGCTGCCACTACAGGGATTTGCATCTGAATGTTTAGGTTGCTGTCCATTCTGAAGTTGGGATGTTTGTCTCTGAGTTCAGAACTGGCTCAAGAACTCATCTTCTTGCTACCTAGTATTCCTCGGTTACTGAAAGGATGAAGAAAGTCGCTCTGCTCACCAAGTTACTTGAAGAAGGAAGTCTCTCTGCTGATCAAGCTGCTGGAAGGATCCTCTTGCTGCTGCTGCCGCCACTACAGGAATGAAGAGTGTCTCTCTGCTGAACAAGTTACTGGATGGATTCTCTTGCTGTACAAAGACAGCAAGACATTAACGCATTGATTAGTAGTGGATGATTTCCATCGGTGTAATCTTCCGAAGCTGTTGTCTCTGAGCTCAGAACTGGAACAAGAAGCTCCAGTCATTTCGCTTAATACTCTGTTTTAAATATACTCTTGATTACTTGTTTTCTTGTTCCATTTTATTTTGTTCATCTATATTTTTTACCGCATTATAAGGAAAAAGTATAAATCATTTGTATATGCCTATTCAACTAAATTCCGGGGACAGCTGAACGAGAGATCAAAACTGAATATTCCAGGTGTTTATACAGTATATGCAACTTTGGAGTAATAAGATGCTCGTTTGATTTTCAGGGGTCAACTTAATCATATCCGAGCTGAGAACTAGCCAGCAATAAGACCGTGTAGATTCCGTATACTTAACACAATGCTGCAGAGGATCTAATGCTATCATTTGATGAACAAATGTTGACAAATCTCACATGTTATGAACTGGAAGAAATGAGCGATACATCAAATGTTCAGGTCACATAATCTGCGCAATAGTTTAACTGTATATGTGCGATGAGAAAACCATCAGCATGCCATATCCAGACAAAAGGATAACAGCATGGCTGCAGAAATGCTAAAAGATCTCAGGAACAATAGCTGGGTACATCAAGAATGCAGCAAATTGTACTCTCTCTGTCCTAAACAGGATGTCAAAAATTTGTCAAAATTCGTATGTATCTATATACTACTAAATAGTGTCTAGATACATCCAAATTTAGGCAAATTTGTGACATCCTTTTTACAACGGAGGGAGTACATAAGCTAGAAACATCAAGAATCCAAACTCATCATATGATAAAAGAGTAAATTGGGATCCTGTGCTGCTGCTGCAAATACAAGCAATGGATTATAAGTCACTACAGCAGTAAACGACTTGCATATTACAGGAAACGTAACCCATCACATCTCGTTTGTGAAACACAGCGGAGCAGCATACTTTAATTTAATAGAAGTTCATTCAACACGAGTCAAAATTACATCCAGGGTAAAAGTACAGGCATTAACTACTTGCGATGTCGGCCACCACCACCACCTCTCCCTGGTGAATGTCGGCCTCCACGTTGCTGCGGCCTTCTGCCACGGAAGGATGAGTTTCCCTGATTAAACTGCCCGGAACTGAATTGCATAGGAGGCTGACCTCCCTCTTCCTGTGGTGATGGGAGGGAATTGAATTGCATAGGAGGCTGGCTGCCATCTCCATGTGGTGATGGAAGGCGCCCATATCCATGCATGTTCGGAAATCCAGAAGGCTGATCTCCATTTTCATGCGGTGATGGGAAGGGCCCAAAACCCTGGGCATTCGGAAATACAGGAGGCAACCCTTGGTCGCCAGTCATGTGCGGTAGCTGACCAAAGTTTCCTTGCCCCATAGGCAATTGAGACGCCTGACCAAATGGATGATTTCCTGGCTGTCCACCAAACGGCATCGGGTTCGCAGGCATGCCGCTGCCTGGCATAAATTGTGGTGGGACCATGGGCATTCCATTTGGAAAGCCACCAAAGTTCTGATTCTGTAGATACTGCTGGTATTGGGTGGCTCCGATAAGTATATTCTGCATAATATTAGCTGCAAGAGCAGCTCCGTCAACTCCCATGTTTGGCTGCGGTGGATGCGGAAACCCACCAGGCCAAACCATGTTTGGCTGCTGATGAGGGAACTGTTGTGATGGATTGATGAAGCAACCGCCCATCTGATTTGCAAGTTGAACAGGTGATGGCACGGAATGATTCATTGAGATCGGTGGCAACATTGTTGGTGCAGTCATTGGGAAGTTTTGAGGACCCGATGGACGTGGCATGCTGTCAGCACCAGTAGGAGCCATATCTGACCGATGAAAGCGATGCTGTGATCGGTGATCTGGTGTGGGTGCATTATGGATCCTAGGTGACCTTGTTGGTGTACTCACAGAGAAGTTTTGAGGACCTGATCCATGAATTGGGCGGTCAGAAACAGGAGGCATATCTGAGCGGTGGAAACGACGCTGTGATTGGTGACCAGGTGTCGGTGTATCGTGGATCCTAGGTGGCATGTCCTTCCGGAATCCAGCATTTCTTGCCTGACCCCTCTTCTTATCACCAGAAGGTTTTGTAGACTCCTGCTGCCTATCAGTCTGCCTTTTTGCTAATCGCTGTGTTCTTTTGTACTCAGCCTCCTTCTCGTCATCAGAGAATTCAGGCTCATCTGCCTCCTCGTCATGGTCTGCAGATTCATCATAGCCTTTGGCATATAATTCCTTGATATTTAGGATGTGATCTGCAAACTCCGCAACAAAAGAGACAGTAGTTCCTGAACTGATCCCAACAGGTACTTCTTCCGCGGAGTTATACCGCACAAGATAGTATGGGTTTTTTACAGGTCCAAATAATTCATCAACAATGCCAAGTGGTGTCCTGCTTTCAGTTATCCAGAGTATAGAACCCTCAGTCAGGGGACTGTGTTCCACTGACCCTTCAACAATCACTCTCTCACCCATGATCTGGATGAACAGCAAACAGTTAGGTATGGATCTCATGAGAAATATATTATGTGTATTTCAGCAGTCATAAACAAGTAGCTCATGATCACAAAACCTCAAACAGCACAATGGAAAAGTATGCTACTCAAAATATTAGCTGCACTAAACGAAATATATATCACCCAAAAAACTTGCAAATTCAAGAATCCGCTGATAATAGAGTACAAACATACCGGGTGAATAAAAGTTCCATAGATTTCTAGTTATAGCATTCAAATTTTCTACTGCTTAATAACACCTAAAAATGACGGGAACTGAATGTGTCTTCATCAGATGTCACATAGAAATAACAGGTATCTATAAAGTGCTGGAAAAAACATGATTTTTGTCCACCAACAAATGCAAAGAAATGTTTATATGAAAATTCAGAGCTCAATACAAGACTTACAGCTGAAACTGTTCCAACTGGGAGTGCCTTATGATGTGGTTCCAACTGAACTTCAATCTTTGGAACTGGAGGGAGTACCTGCAAGGTATTATGGTACACCTACTTTAGAACAGACATACAAACAAGTAACACCGTATTTTAACAAGTATATGTGTGATTTTTTGGTAACTGGCACCGAAGTGTGTGCCTGTATGAGGATCATAGTAATACAGAATAATTTGTTGCTATAATACATTTTCAGAAAGTGCAGGATTTTCACAAGAACAATAGATACGTGAGCATGAACTTTTACCGGACTATCAATTAAGTAATTGACCAGGGAACAATTTTTTATATAAGGCAGTTGAACTTTTACCGGACTATCAATTAAGTAACTAACTAATTAGCCTTTCATACAACTTGCTTGGTGAAAAGGCTTTGATGTTGATGTTAAGTTGAAGTAATTAGAACCAAATTCTAACTCGCTAGCAAATGATCCACACTACTACATGCAAGAAAGGACACCTATAATAGTTAACGAGTGAGCTGCACAGAAGTGGGATACAACTTAATACCTGTACTTCATGTTTGGACTTGATAGGACCCTTTGGTGTTTCATCCTCGTCATCGTCGTCGACTTCAGCCATCAATTCGCCCTCTTCAAGGAGGGCCTCCAGGTCAATCACATCACCCTGTTTTTTGGCCGCCGGCACTTCCTCATCGCTGCTTGATGAGGCATCACTTGACTCCTCGTCATTCTTGGCCAACTCTTCTTCCTCGTCACTGCTCGACGAGGCCTCGCTCGACTCCTCATCATCGCTAATCTCCAACACTTTGTCCTTGCTCTCCTCCTCCCCAACCTTGGCGACTCCACACCTCACCTCCTTGTTTACCGAGACCCCGGAGCTCATCTCCGCATCAACCGCAGCTACGGTAATAGTATCAACATCGACATGGGCTACAGTACTAGTATCAGCATGAACAGCAGCTACGGTACCCATATCTGCATCAGCATCAGCAACAATACTAGAATCAGCATGAGCAGCAGCTCCGTTGCTCATCTCGGCAGCATCAACAGCAGCTATGGTGCTCATCTCAGCATCAACAGAAGCTACGGTACCCATCTCGGCATCAATCGGTCCCTCCACACTATCCTGTTCTGCAACCAAATCGATAATCCCCAACACCGGAAGCTGATGATCCGGGCCGAGCTCCCCACCGAATCCACCGGTCAGCATCACGGCCTCCTTCTTGACATCCAATTCGACGCCCCGAGGAGCACCAAACGGCCCGAGCAGCCCGTCCTTCTCCTCCAACTGCACGGGGCCCACACCCAATCCGCCGGTTCCGGAGACGGAACCATCATCCTCCGAGACAGGGGCCCCTGCGCCGCCGCCCATCGGCTCCATCGAATCCGAAGCCGTCTCGTCGCCGAGACCGAAGCTGTTGGCCAGCTCGCTCGCCATGGCCTGGTCGAAGTCGAAGTCGTCGAGGAGCCACGCCTCGACGGGGTCGAAGCCGGCGTCCGGGTCGGCTGGCGCGGGCGGCGGCGGGGAGTAGGGGGACGGGGGCCTAGGATGCCGCGCCATGGGGGGTGGGTGTCGGCGGGCTGAGGTTTCGGGGAGGCGGCGCCATGCTTCGCTTTATCTCGCGCTCGTGGGGGTTTAGGGTTTTAGGCTGCTACCATCGCGGGTCGCGGCGGCTGGCTGCGCGGCGCAGGGTGTGGAGGGGGAGAGTGTGGAGGCGCTCGTTCTCACGGTGGGGAACCGGGGAAGTGTGTTCCTTCGCGAATCTGGGATACACGTCAGCAGGTTCCCGTGCACGAATCTCAACGCTCGGCGACTAGGGATGCTTTGCAGCACCACTTTATGGAGAAGATTTTTTTTTAATGAAACACATGGGTAGATCCACGTGGAAGCTATGTGGTGCACAGGACACCGGGTAGAAATGTCTTTTTTTGTAAAGCAATATTTTTTCACTATGTATAAAGATTAATTTTTCTCTAATCTAGCACCTTATGCACCCGGTTGCTCAAGGCTCTAGCTCCGCCACTGCTCACAAATACGCATATACTCACTATGAATACATGCACGCATATTCTACCCCTATACCTCTGGAACCAACAAGTCACAAGTGTAAGCAAAACTCGATAGTGCATTTGGACCTTTGAAACATGTCGAAGCAAGGAAAATGGTGTTGACGTGGCGGCTAGAAAGTCGTTGATTGGAGCCAGAAGACACACTCAATAGTTGTCTAAGAAAAAGATCGTCATTCCAAAGAAAGCAAATGAGAGGGCTAGATGACCCGCCCGAATCCGGGTAGACCGATCCAGAGTGACCTAGCCTTACTCGCTCTACAACAAGAGAGAATGTCCAACTCTTGTCACAAGTTTTGGTCACCTCAAAATATACATAGTTTTTGGCGGGGTTCATAACGTTGGGTTGATCCCGACCTTCTTGGTAGATGTGTGTTTTGCTCATGGAACTCCAACGTTCATAACAGTGGAGATGGATGGACAATTCAGGATTCGATAAAGCCTTGCCAAGAAGGATGGAGAATGGACGGCAACACTGCCACCCACGAGATAGTCTTGCAAGGCCTATCCAATTCAACGATATTACTTAAAAATCATTTACTAACGGACACATTCTGCAGGAAAGTTTTTTTTTGAGTGCACCAAAGAATAAGAAATCTTCCCAAATAGACTTAGTTAATGAAAAACTTCACATAAGATGTGATATTACTAACTACTCCTAGAAAATTTCATACAGATAATCGTACAATTGAAGACCTTACATAGGAAAACTACTATCTTGGCTCGTAAATACATGATGTTCTAGAAAGTACAAAGCAATCAACCTTTCCTAGCTTATATTATTAATATGCACCAAATTATTTAGAGTCGTTACTTGAAAAATACTGACATTAAACAATTATTTTACAAAATTAAATTTCATGTATTTTTGTTAACATATACATACATATATTACGACTAAAGATAGGTTTAAAATATTGTAAATACTACCTGTTTATGAGAAGAGAGGGTACTGTACACTCCAGCTCATACTAATTCATATGGTTCTTCAAATCAAAAGGCCTTACAAAGGCACCGCTAATAAGGTTTCCTTCCGGGCAACACCCGGAGCACCATTTGGAGCCAAATAAACGAACAAAGTGTAACCCTTGATTCCCACATAACCACATTGACATCCCGTGTTCCCTAACAACACCACTAGAAGACCAAGCCTCACCTCCGGTGTCATTCCCTCTCCTCTCTAACTTCAGTTTGGCTGAAGCCACTGGCACAAGAAGGAACGATGTAGAGTGGAGAAGAAATATGCAAGACGAAATAGGAGATGCATGTTTCACATAATAAACAATGTGACATGTGACCAATGAAACAGTAAATGATGGGTGAAACACTAAATTCCAAGAGCCTCGAGTGGTTGAGCCGTGTGTTTCTATATATGTCATTGGTCAAGCACCCGTGGTTTGTCTATCCATTACTAGCTTTCTCTATGAAAACCAACACAATGTGAACCTAGAATATTAATGCAAAGATATGGGAGAAAAAGTATAGGATTGGTTGAGAGACAATGAGTTCTAATAAACTATAAGTGGCACCGGACAACACATAGTGATCTGATGGAAATAGGATGCATCGGAAATCCACCCGGAACTGCAAGGCCCCGAAATTTCATGTGCCCTACTTGCTCTGTCTAGCGACGTGATATGGGACCCAGTGTTACCAAAAACTGAAGCTTGTCTCATTTGGACTTGTCTAGGCCACGCCTACAATTCATTGGGAGAAGCATTCAAGGTCGTGTTGGGTCCATGTGTTGTGCTAAAGATGCTAGTTTACTTTGACTAAGTAAAAGGAACCATATATAGGATCTCCAGGATATTCTAGTTTACATCATCATCCATTACTCAATATGATAAGCAGGGTGTGTGGAGCGGAGATTGAAAGGAAGTTTGTCATCATATGCTTAAAAATTGCACAAGCCTTCGCGTACTCGAAATATGACGAGTGTTTAGGATATGTCACTATACACAATTTTTATTATTTTATGGGAAAAAAGCAAGAGAAGCTTACTAGTAGTAAACCCTAATGTCACATAACCACCACACAAGGTGATTCAATGGGAATGGGATACACTGTGCATTCCCTTCCAAATTAAACTCTTTCTGGCGCAGACCAGGGACATCGACAGGGGGGCAAGGGGGGAAGGGCTAGGCCTCTCCCAAGGTCCAGGCTTTGTGTAGCATTCTAGCTATTAGAGCTCTCATTTCTTAGCAATTTAGCAAGATTTGCCCCCTTAAGAAATTTACAACACTAAACATATCCACTTAGCCCTCTCAAGGTAAGATGTTGGCTCCGTCCCTTCGTAGACTTCCATTAAAGATGACCCTCTAGTTGAAAACATGGCTCCATCTTCGCAAATACATGGTAAAGATAAGGTCTAGGTTTATAGTCTTCATAGATTTTATATTTTTTAACAAAGTTAACAGATAATAAGAGACAACATGGGTATCACCCCTACAATAATATTTTTTGTGACCTGAGTAGGATTAAATTGGACGGTGCACGTCATGCATGAACATTGGTAGGAACACCCAATGGAAAATACAATGATATGAAGTGGGTCTTCCGAAAAAAGTAAGACGGAGATGGACAAGTGGTGTGCAATAAACCCCATCGCACAAGGTTTTCACATTAGTCAAATGTTTGTAATTTGGTGAGATGGTTACACCCGCATCTATTGGGAACTTGCTTGCTTATTATGTCAACCGTCATAATTATATGAAATCACAGTGGAAAGCTATGTTCCTATTGGTAAATCAGTAGACTAGTTTATACTGAACAAGCTCCGCATTTGACGAAAACATCTTAGCCATCCTTTTAAGTTCACAAGACACTTTGCGGACTCATAAAGCTCAAAGAATATGGCATTACGTTAGAAGCTCATTATATGTTCATGTTTCTAGTCAAGAAAGAATTCGGTATAAGGAAGATTGACTCCACACTTCTCCTGAAAAATATGGTTGACATTGATATTTTTCATGTCAAATATATATGGACAATTTTATCTTTGACTCAACTAACTATGCATGCATTTAGTAAGGAAAAATGGTAACCTGAATCCACAAGAAAATATATTGAAGATTTTATATTAAACTTGCCATTCATTAGTTTCCATTAACATAATAATATTAACATGGCGGTTCAACATGCATACTGGAAACTGTGTCAATATCTAAAACTTTGTCTATGTATCAACGGAAGGATCAATGAAGATTCTAAACCTACAAAATCCCTTCATAAATCCTTTGAATCAAAAGGCCTTACAAATGAAATGCTGGACGTTTCTGTTGTACTCGGTCTAGCTCTAGATCTTACCGGTAGTTACTATAGGGTTTGATCTATGAGATCTGAGAGAGAGAGAGAAGAGAGATTGGAGAGGAAGAGGTTGTATACCTGCGCCCTGGCTCGAGGAACACGAGCCAGAAGGGATGCCAGAGGTGGTGACCATGGCGGAGAGGGGCGACGGCGTGGGTGTGGTTGAGGGTGGCGGCGGCGGAGCTTCCCGTCGGCCTAGCGCAAAACCCTAATCGGTGGGTGTGTCAATGGGGGGCTGCGGCGCACGATGAACCTCGTACCGTGTGCGTCCGGCCCCCACCTCTTTATATGCGCTGGCGACAGGGGCCCACCAACCATGAGGAGGTTGGGCGCCCCCGATCAGGGCGCGGATAGGGGTTCCGTTCGAGCCGTTGGGCTCGTACGGGAGAGATCAACCTAACATTCTCCCCCTTGATCTCGACTTTTCTTTTAACTTTATACTTCATATTTTACTCGTTTCATCACGGATCAGTACATAGAGCATGTTTCATCGTCACAGCTCAATTGCCTATAGAATCAGACATCCACTACACACCTTTCTATTTTAAAACAAATCATGTTACTTTTGGGCCTCTGTAGTCCAGGAATCATAGGCTTTCCCTTAATTCCATGCCGGCTAAGTGTTCCTTGAACACATTGGGAGGTAAGCCTTTCGTTAGCGGATCCACAAGCATATCATTTGTCCTTATATGCTCGAGACTTATAGTTTGATCCTGGACTTTATCTTTCACAACATAATACTTTATATCTATTGACTTTGTAGCATTACTCGACTTATTGTTATGAGCATAGAATACTGCGGGCTCATTGTCACAGTACATCTTTAGTAGCCTGCTAATGCAGTCTGTCACTCTCAAGTCGGGTAGAAATTTCTTTAGCCATAACGCCTGCCCTATGGCCTCATAACATGCTATAAACTCTGCATACATCGTAGATGATGCAACTATTGACTGTTTGACGCTTCTCCATGAAATAGCACCTCCTGCGAGAGTAAAGACATATCCTGTCGTGGACTTTCTATCATCTTTACCTCCCGCAAAATCTGCATCTGAATACCCTCTTATTTCTAGGGAATCAGATCTTTTATATGTTAGCATGAGGCATTTTGTACCTTGCACATAACGCAAAACTTTCTTTACCATTTTCCAGTGCTCTATGCCTGGATTCTCTTGATATCTACCGAGTACCCCGGTGATAAAAGCTAAGTCAGGGCGAGTGCACACTTGTGCATATTGTAATCTTCCAACGGCCGAAGCATATGGTACTGCTTTCATTTGATCGATCTCATATTGGTTCTTTGGACATTGAAATTTTCCAAAACTGTCCCCCTTGACTATGGGAGCATGTGTGGCATTACTCGCATGCATATTGTATTTATTTAGAATCTTTTCACAATATGCCTTCTGCGACAGTCCTAACACTCTTTTCTTTCTATCTCGGTGAATTTCTATGCCCAAAACATAAGAAGCTTCACCAATGTCTTTCATATCAAAATTTGAGGACAAGAACTTCTTTGTTTCTAATAGTAGACTGACATCGCTGCTAGCAAGCAGGATATCATCCACATACAAAATTAGGAAAATGTATTTCCCACTTTTAAACTTTGCATAAATGCAGTTATCCTCAACATTCTGTTTGAATCTAAATCTTTTGATTGTATCATTTAACTTTAAATACCACTGTCTAGAGGCTTGCTTTAACCCATAAATTGATTTCTTTAGACGGCATCCCATATGTTCCTTCCCCTCCATGAAAAAACCCTTGGATTGTTTCATGTAAAAATTCTCTTCTAAATCTCCATTTAGAAATGTCGTCTTTACATCCATCCAACTCTAAATCAAAATGTGCAACTAGTGTCATTATGATTCTGAAGGAATCCTTACATGAGACCAGAGAAAAAGTCTCATTGTAATCTACCCCTTCTCTTTGCGTAAAGCCTTTTGCCACAAGTCTTGCTTTGTACTTTTCTACATTCCCATTGGAGTCATACTTTGTTTTATAGACCCATTTGCATCTTACTGTTTTGGATCCTTTAGGAATTTCCTTTAAGTCCCAAACATTGTTGGAACTCATCGATTTCATTTCATCTTCCATTGCCTCCACCCACTTGGATGAGTGAGGGATTCTCATGGCTTCTTCATATGAGGTGGGATCACCTTCCATATGAATTGTTTCTATGTTATAAACTTTGTAAATTTATTTAGAAATGGCTGGTCTTCTTTCTTTTTTAGACCTTCTGAGTTCGTCAGACTCTTGCTCATTTCGTGCCTCAGGTTCTGGCACATTTTCTGTGTGTGGCTATTCCAGCTCCCTTTCGTGCTCAGCAGTGGGTTCAGGTGATGTCTACGCACTTCTATTCTTGTAGATAGTTGTTGGGCCTCCAAGTGCAGAGGTTTTTAGAACAACAGCAAGTTTCCCTTAAGTAGATTACCCAAGGTTTATCGAACTCAGGGTCGAAGTGGTCAAAGGTATTCCCTCTCAAGCAACCCTGCAATCAAGATACAAGAAGTCTCTTGTGTCCCCAACACACCCAATATAGGTGCACTAGTTCGGCGAAGAGATAGTGAAATACAAGTGGTAACGGTGCCAGAAAATAGCTGATGGCGTGGAGGACTAAAGCAAGCAAACATGTAATAGATCTAGTAGCAAACGGTGTTTTAATGTTTAGAAACAAGGCCTAGGGATCATAATTTCACTAGTGAACACTCTCTCATATAAATATCCTCTCTTCATGATACTACTCTTAACTACTCTCCGGTTGGACACTCTAATCATCGGTAGGGCTATAACAGCACTCCTCAGAGTCCACCTTCCCCAATCTAGATAACCCCACACTGTCACCTTGAGCGCTAGATGGTTCCAACAAACACCACAATTTTATAGAGACATCCAACTCCAAATATAACTCATAAAAATATTCAATCTAGCCAAAGTGCCACACACGGTATGCACACTGTCACTTTCACACACGTGGGGAAAAGCATAGATCTATTAAAGCACAAAGAGTATTTATATAGACTCAAACCTAAGTGCCACCATGGCGTGCATGCTGTCACTTTTACACACATGGGGAGAGCAGAGATCTATAGAAGCACTTGAGTAGCAAGGTAGATCTACTTGATTACAAAGCTCATGATCACAATATGACCATACATAGAGAGGGAGATGAACACATAGCTACCGTTAGATCCCTTAGCCTAGAGGAAGAACTACTCCCTCCTCATCATGGGGATCAGCAACGATGATGAAGACGGCTCCAGGGGCACTTCCTCGTCCCGGCAGGGTGCCGGAACAGAGACTTTCTGTCCACCGAATCTCCCTTTCGGTGGCGGCGGTGCACAGAGGTTTTCGTGGATTTGTTCTGGATGCCCTAGGGTTTTTGGGTCGGAGGCTTCTTATAGGCGTAGGAATCAAGGTCGGTGGGGGTCCAGGGGGCACACCCCCTATGGGCGCCTCCAGGGCTTGCTCTGCTTCGTGGTTCCGTGTTGCTCCGGGAAAAATAATAACTTTGGCTTTTGTCCCGTCCAATTCCGAGAATATTGATTTTCTGCCTTTCTGGAACCAAAAACAGAAGAAAACAGACAACTGGCACTGTGGCAACTTGTTAATAGGTTAGTTCCAGAAAAGATATAAAAACACCTCAAAGTATAGACAAAGAAAAGCAAAGTAGATACAAAACAAGCATGGAGCATAAAAAATTATAGATACGTTTCCGACGTATCAAGCATCCCCAAGCTTAACTCCTGCTTGTCCTCGAGTAGGTAAGTGATAAAAAGAATAATTTTGAGGTGACATGCACCATCAAAACCAAGATCAAACCATTTGCAAGCATTGAAAGCTGGGATAAAAGAACTCTAAACATGTGCATGAAAGATGGAGTTCTAACAATAGGACATAGTAACTATGCATGCAACATGAAAGGCTACAAACAAAGATCATGAATAACATGCATTGAAAAATGTTTGTTTGTTTCACATACAGAAAACATAGCATAGTGGCAATCAGCTTGTCCCTCATAGAGTAGCAATATAGATGCATAGGACACCTTAAAAGTTCACAAGGATGACTAGAAACAAATAGCACAAGAACAAGTAATATCACAATATGCATCAATCAATAAGTTTTGGGACACTGCACATAGAATGACAACTATGCTCTCTTAATGGTGCCTAAAGGTAGAAGGTGGAGACTCAAATAATGGTGGAATAAAGACATTTTATAAAGTAAGAAGGGATTTCAAGTTTCAAAAAGAGCTTCCAAAAATTATGGTACTTGTTAGCTTTCAACCCTCATTGCCCCTATCATAAGCATCTTGAAGTGATTAAGGTTAAAGTGAACAAAGATGGAGTATATGCTTGACGAAGTATAAGTTGGCAATCTCAAGTCCCTTGAATACGAGGGACACACCTCATGCTACTCAACTTCAGTCACCTGTAAGTTCTTGTCATTGTAAGTATTTGCATATCATAGAGAACCGCCAACGAGGTACCCCTTGCACATGGTACAGGAGCTATCCCATAACCAAATTGACAAGGCAAGCAGACAATGAGCATCTCAGCAATCTTCTTATTTACCATGTGAATATGGTGCTTTTTCTCTCTTTCCTCTTTTCTCAATGTGTCTCCTTTTTATAAGAAGAATGCTTCATAGATGTCACTATGGTGATGCTGCAAGTTTCCACCATGATTAGGCATGGCTTAGGCTAGCGGCCCAGGTGTTTATCTAACACAGGATACAAACTCTATGGACTTACAAGTTCCCTCTTTATTTCACACCGGTGACATCCATAGACAAAAGAGCATGATACAACTAAGTACAAAGTACAAGTGCAATGTTGAAAATGTTCCCCGTGGCAGCACGGTTCTGCTAATTCCAACGTATAAGTGCAAGCATATACAATATATATGAGACAATGGTTCAAGTTTATTAGGGGCAAGGAATATAAAGTGTGCCATCAAGTTTTTGAGGGCTTTAATCACTAAGTTTTCACATAACAAAATAGTTTTTAATTGGAAGATAGCTGAAAACAAGAATATACTTGGAATGGTGTAACACGCCATGCATAGGAATTTATAGTGGACACTTTGGAATAACTTGGTTTCTTGGGAGTTGGAGGCATGAGTAGATCTTACTCATACAAGTGGAGGCTAGCAAAAGACTGGGAGCAACCAACTAAGAGAGCAATAATGGCTATAATCATGAAGAGCAACAAAACATTACTAATCAAAGCATAGAGTGGTACTACAAGTCAAGTACTAAATGATCATAGAGGCTATGGTGACTTGTTCATAGTCATAACATGGTGTGAGCATGTGCCAAGTCAACCCAAGCAAAACATCAAAGGAGAATACCACTATACTATGCTTTTGCATGCTAAAACAACGCATAATTTATTCAAGGCACACTAAGCAATCCCAATTGTTTAGAACAAGACATGCTACAGCAATAATTACTAAGCATAAGGTCAAAACAACACCTAGCATGTCATGCTAAAGTCTAAGTCACAGTCAATGCAAGCTCCTCTTGCACTTACAAGCAAGAACTTACTACTCCTTTCCAACACCAAGCAACTTAATTGAAACAACTCACAAAGATAATAATCAATTAAGATCAGTGAGCTTGTCTCACAAATCCACAAATAATAACTAAAAAGTTCTAAGATGAAAGCACAAGAAAACTAAGGCTAAACACAGTGCTAGCAAAAGTGAACACTCACAAAACAATAAAAGTGAAAACTAGATTGTTCTAGGCAATGGAAACAGAGTGTGTGTCTCTCTCCAAAAGAACTGTGGTGTAACCAACCAACTTACTCAAGCAAACTAAGAAAACAAAAACCAAAAATGAAAACTAATACTGTCACATCCCAAGATTTTCCAATCTTGTTATGTGAAAAAATAAATAAACAAAATAAATTATTGTTGAAATTTAGGGTGAAAAGAAACTTTTGTTTCTAAATGGAAACTTAAAATCCCATCTGGAACAAACTTTGGTTAATATTTGAATCCAACTAAATTCAAATCAAGTGGAATGCATTCTTCATAAAAGCATCTGGAAATTTAAACACTTGGAAAATAAATCCAAACCCTAAACCCTAATGGAATAAAATCATTTCCAAGTTATCTCCAAGCCAATGGATTTTATCCATATAAAAATTTGTCAACAAACATTTACAAATGATCAAGAAATACAAATGGAAATATTATAAAACCATATAAATTGGTTTCACTTAATTTGGAACCATAGATAAAATCTTATGAATTTAATAAGATAAAGGAATGGAATTTCCAAAGCTAATAAAGCACTTATCTAAAATCCAAACCAAATGGTTGGCAATTAATCCTAAAAAGATTTAAAGTGATAATTAAATATCAAATAAGATTTTACAAAATTGGAATCACCAAGTTTGGATCTCTAAATAAAAAGATATGGATTTTACAAGATGAAGGAAGAAATATTAAATAAAGAATATTTAAAGACCAAATTAAATCTTGGCAAAAACCATGAGAAAATGGAATGAATATAATCCAAATCCAAATAAAATAAAAGGATAATGAATTTCCAAAGTAAATAAAATGGCATAAACCATTCTATCCCTATTTTAATAAAGACAAATCTCTAATAAGAATTCATGAGAAATAATATTTTGGAATTACCCAAGTGGAATAAAAGTTGTTTAATTCAACTTAATTAAGATTAAAGAAATCTTCCAAATAAACTTTAGGGAATTAAAACTATATTTAATTCCATTAGAAATAAAACAAATACCCAATTCAAATGATTTATGAATCATATTGAATTTATTCCAAATGATCCTAGGTGAATATTTTGACACCCTATTAAGTAAATAAAACTTACTGAAAAAGATTTGGAAGAATTTAGAAACTTAAGTGGTGTTTGAAAATATTATTAAAATCTTATTTGATTTAAAACAAGGGCCTTTTTGAATAATTAAAAGACCCCAAAAAGAATAAAATTTTATTCCAAAATTGACTTCAGATTATATTACTAATCAGTATTTAAACCTACATAAATTTTGGTTGAGGTTTGAATTCAAATTGATGTTTGAAATAATTAAGCAAAATCAAAACAGAATAAAAAGAAAGAGAAAAAGAAAAAGAATCAGATCAAAAAAAATGAAAAGGAAGCAACCCAATCCGACAAACCCAGCCCAGCCCAACAGCCCATCTCTCCACCCCCTCAGAGTGAACCGTTTTTCACTTGCGAATTGACCCACAGAGACGCTGACTACGTGACCCCACTCCCTCTCTCTCCCTCTCGCTGCCAGACGACCCCACCCTTCCCAGTCATCGTCTTCACCCACCTCGCTGACCACGCCCCCTCTCGCCGGCCGTTTCTGCAGGTTTTAATTTGCTTCAATATGCGTTGATGCCGCGACCATTACTCGCCGCGACTGTGCCCTATTAACCGTCCTGGTCTCCTCTCCCTTCTCCCCTAGACCACACCCCGCAGGAGCCACCAGGATGCACAAATTTCTCTCCCAAACCCCACTATCTCCGACGGCTTTCCCGGCCGATTCCGGCCAGCCTCCTCCTCCCCTCGCCCCCTGGAGCACACGAGCACCTTCCCCAGCCTCTGGCGCACCTCACCGTAGCTCCCGTTCATTCGCGCGAGCACCACATTGTCAGCAACGACGACACCAAGCACCGCCGCCGTCTGCCTCTTCTCCGGCGACTCCCCTGCTAATGTTCTGACCGCGCCGCCCCCTCTCCTTGAAGATCCCACACTCCCTACTCTCTTACGCGTCTAACGCACCCTTTATTTTGCATTGGCACGCCTTGTAGCCTCGCCCCCGTCGATGACCGTACGAACTCGAGGCGCAGCGCAGCTCCGGCGAGCGATTGCCGTCACCACCGTGCGCCCCTCGACGAGATATCAGCACGTTGAGCATCGTCGTGATCTCCTGAACCTGGTGAGCCAATCCCCTTCCTCCCTCATTTCCTCTATCACCAGCCCCGTCGTAGCCAGAGCCAGCGCCGCCACCTGCCGCCGCCAGCGCCGCCCATCTTTGACTAGCTCATGTGTACCGTTCGATCTGGATCCGACGAGTGCGATAGAAACTTAACTGAAAGGGTACGCTTGCTTCTGAGCCGTGTGATCCCACTTAAATCCAACGGATGCCATCGCACGATCCAACCGAAGCGGTACAGACGAATAAAATCACGCCACGTGGCCTAGAGTCTGTTTTAAAAACCAGAAATGATCTATGTGTTGTTCCAATTTGAAAAATTCATAACTTTCAAACCACACGTTCAAATTTTGCAAATTTTATATCAATGGATTCAGAAAAACAAGTACTTTCTGACCATGCACTTTGTTTAGTAAAATGCTTCTGTTAGATTGGTTGTTTTTGCAGAAACTTGTGTATGCATGTTTAAAATATAAAAAATTGTTCTAAAATGATTTTTGAGATAAAATCTTTGGCAAATGGTTTGTTTTGAACCTACTGACCATATAAATCAATTTGTGGTTTCAAAAACATATTTGGTGAAGCAAAAGAATAAAACCTTGAATTAAAGCAATTCTAGTCAAATAAAAATATGGTTTAATTGTTAAAAATGATTTTGGAGGAAAACCTTTGGGAAGTGTTTTGACTTAAACTCTCTGATCCCAAACACCAAGTTTTATGATTTTAAAATGTATTTGGTGAACCCTATAAGATTATTACTTTGCTAAAGGCATTTTGAACCACATAAAATAATGACTTAGTTTAAAAATAGTTGATAGGAAGAATCTTTTGCAAATGGTTTTGCCACTTTATAAAATGACCAAAAAGTGTTTTAGAATGTTTATAACCAATTATAAACCACTTTTGTAAATAAAACAAAGTTTGGCATGCTTGCATGCATTGTTTTGTTTCTATCATTTTATGTGTTGTTTTGCTTGAATGGTAGATTGAAATATTGCTTGCTTGATTGAAATGTAGTGATTTGAAGAGTGTGATCATTGCAAAGACAAGGAGTGAACTTATATTCTCTACCAAAAATGCAAGTGATGCTTCATACTTTTGACCCATTATTTTCACTATGCATTAGTGATATTTCTAAGTAGGACTTGCATAGAATTTTTGCTAAGTATAAACTATGCCATGGGAAATCCTAGTAGATGAAACCTTAGTAGAAATTTCCTAAGTTAAGATTCCTACTACTATCATGCTTAGCTTAGCTAGTAGAAAACAAGGGTGGAATATAAATTCATGCTATGAAATATTTCTAAGTCTGTGGACTTGTGTTTTGTTTAATAAAACAACTAAGTGAATGAATCACCTGGGTGGAATGGAAGGAATGGTTTGTGTTGAGTGGTTCACAAGGCCCATTTCTATGGTTTACCTTGTGTATCTCACTTGTGGATGGCCACCCAGGAACAAAGAGATTTGAGATGTCAAATGTTGAGAAGCTTCAAGTGCAGCCACTTGGCATTATGGGCTCTGCCTGGATCATATAGGTTGCAATAACTTAGCCAAATGGACAGTTGGTGGTAGGGGATGATAGGTTGGAACGCGTCCATTCTGGTCTTAGGGAAGGCTTCTGAAAGATCTTGTCTTGGTGAAACCAAGTCTTGTGGGGAAAGTGCACCACCTCTATAGAGTGTAAAATCTAAGTACTTAGCCATGTCCCTGGTAAAGGACAATTTGAGCATCAAGACATGGAAGCTATCAAGAATCTCCTCATCCCAATTTCTAAGTTAAAAACTTGTGGTTGAACAAGGGTTGAAGGATCACCAATTTCTATTGGGAGATGCCTTGGGAAAGATTTTGTCAAACAAAACTTAGTGTTTTCAAATGATAAGGAAAAGCTATTTTGAGCAATGCAAGCCTAAGCTCCACTTATCCAAATGCATATAGATGATAGACTCCACTATACTACCATAGTATCACTTGCCAATACAATTCAAATGTATTGACCCTTGTGGCTGTAACTTGTTATGTTGCAGGTTTGTTTGATATTAGTGAAGTTTAATGATTAGGATTACAAGTCTACAACCAACATGTCTGCCTGTGGAACTTTGAAGATGAAGGACCCCATGCTATTGTTATATTCTGCTGCATTGTAATGAGATAGCCAAATGAGCTATGTAAGATGTAATAAATTATTTTATTCCTGGTTATAAAGTTGTATTATGACCTTTGTTTCTTGATATTACATCTTAACTGTGGATGCTAGCTATTGATCCAGGGACTAGCATTGTAAACACAGGGATCTCTACCTTATTAAAGGTTGGGAACCTTACAAATACGCTCCAAGAACAACACAACAATGCATGAAACAATAAAAACAAAGTGTCTAGAAAGACCTGAGATTTTTATTGATGAAGAAGGGGATGCCCAAGGCATCCCCAAGATTTGACGTTTGTACCTCTTGAATATTTCTTGGGTTGACACGGGGTGGCATCCCCAAGCTTGAGCTTTTGTCCATTCTTCATCTCATTACATCATTCTTTCTCTACACCTGCAAATTTTCCTTCATACAAAACTTCACACAATCTTCATTAGCAACATTAGTGTATTCAAAAGATAATAGACCTTTGGGTTTAGTTTAAAAACAGCAAAACTTTCACTAAAGACGCAAGTTACTGTAGCAACTACTTCAAAAAGCTCAATTTCCCAAAAAGAACCCAAAAAGGAATCAATAAGAAGCAAATGCAAATAATGGTAGAAATCTGTCAAAACAGACCAGCAGGTATAAACCGATTTTTTCGAAGATCTTCTGTTGCTCAAATTAAAAAGTGTTGAACTAACTAAAGTTATCTGACATACTGGGGGATTTATTCGTAAATTTTCAGCGTAATCCGAGTTACAGAGACTCCTCACGATTTTTTTTGGTGTAGAATAGAAATCTGTTTCGGGACAGCAACTCCCCAAATCTTACTTCCCTCTCATTAGAGGTCATTCTTGGCACAAAAAAGAAAAAAAAGGATAAGGATAGGTCATTAAAGAATTAATAACTTCCAAGACTCAAGAAAACTCTTGGGTTATCTCCCAACAAGTACTTTTCTTTAACGCCTTTAAGTTAGGCATGATAGTTTGAGAAGATGCTCTCATAGGAAATATGAATTGAAGTAAAAGAGAGCATCAAGAACCAAATTCAAAACACATTTAAGTCTAACCCGCTTCTTATGCATAGGAATCTTGTAAAGAGACAAGACATGAAAGCACAAAGCAACAAGCATAGTAAAGGAAGACAAATGCAACTTCAAAATTTTCAACATAAAGAGGGGAAACTTAATATTGTTGAGATACATAAAACCATGTTTCCCTCTCTCATAATAACTTTCAGTAGCAACATGAACAAAATTAACAATATAAATATCACATGAAACATTCTTATCATGAGCCACATGCATAAAATAATTATTACTCTCCACATAAGCATAGTCACTCTTATTAATTGTAGTGGGAGCAAATTCAACAAAATAGCTATCATTGTTATTCTCATCACCATAATCATCAAATATAGGAGGAATATTGTTATCACAATAAATTTCCTTCTCAATAGTAGGTGGACTAAAAATATCATACTCATCATTGTAATCATCATATATTGGAGGTTTGGTATCATCATAAGCAATACAATAGCTATATTCCAAAGCTGGGGGACTAAAAAGATCATTTTCATCAAAACTAGCTTCCCCAAGCTTAGACTTTTACATAACATTAGCAACAATGGTGTCCAAAGAATTCATACTAATAACATTGCTATTAGCATGCAAATAAAGTTCCATAAGTTTTTAAATTTTCTCTTCAAACACTTCATGTCCTAACTCAAGATAAACACTATAAAGCTCTCTAATTTTTTTTGTTTTCCATTAAGTCTAACTAGTGAAAACAAGAAACAAAAGACCAAATTGCAGAATCTAAAGGAAATAACTTCGAGCACTCACACCGGAGGATGTGAGTACCTTTTACCTTACCTCCCCGGCAACGGCGCCAAAAAATAGCTTGATGTCTACGCACTTCTATTCTTGTAGACAGTTGTTGGGCCTCCAAGTGCAGAGGTTTGTAGAACAGCAACAAGTTTCCCTTAAGTGGATTACCCAAGGTTTATCGAACTCAGGGAGGAAGTGGTCAAAGGTATTCCCTCTCAAGCAACCCTGCAATCAAGATACAAGAAGTCTCTTGTGTCCCCAACACACCCAATATAGGTGCACTACTTCGGCGAAGAGATAGTGAAATACAAGTGGTAACGGTGCCAGAAAATAGCTGATGGCATGGAGGACTAAAGCAAGCAAACATGCAACCGATCTAGTAGCAAACGGTGTTTCAATGTTTAGAAACAAGGCCTAGGGATCATACTTTCACTAGTGAACACTCTCTCATATAAATATCCTCTCTTCATGGTACTACTCTTAACTACTCTCTGGTTGGACACTCTAATCATCGGTAGGGCTATAACAGCACTCCTCAAAGTCCACCTTCCCCAATCTAGATAACCCCACACTATCACCTTGAGCGCTAGATGGTTCCAACAAACACCACAATTTCATAGAGACATCCAAATCCAAATATAACTCATAAAAAATATTCAATCTAGCCAAAGTGCCACACACGGTATGCACGCTGTCACTTTCACACACGTGGGGAAAAGCATAGATCTATTAAAGCACAAAGAGTATTTAGGTAGACTCAAACCTAAGTACCACCATGGCGTGCACGCTATCACTTTCACACACATGGGGAGAGCAGAGATCTATTGAAGCACTTGAGTAGCAAGGTAGATCTACTTGATTACAAAGCTCATGATCACAATATGACCATGCATAGAGAGAGATGAACACATAGCTACCGGTAGAGCCCTTAGCCTCGAGGAAGAACTACTCCCTCCTCATCATGGGAATTAGCAACAGTGATGAAGATGGCGATGGAGATGGCTCCAGGGGCACTTCCCCGTCCCGACAGGGTGCCGGAACAGAGACTTTCTGTCCCCCGAATCTCCCTTTCGGTGGCGGCGGCGCTACGGAGGTTTTCGTTGATTTCTTCTGGATGCCCTAGGGTTTTTGGGTCGGAGGCTTCTTATAGGCGTAGGAATCAAGGTCGGTGGGGGTCCAGGGGGCCCACACCCCTATGGGCGCCTCCAAGGCTTGCCCACGCCTAGGGGGTGTGGCCACCCTGTGGCCCCCCTCCGGCTCTGCTTTGTGGTTCCGTGTTGCTCCGGGAAAATAATGACTTTGGCTTTTGTCCCGTCCAATTCCGAGAATATTGATTTTCTACCTTTCTGGAACCAAAAAACAGAAGAAAACAGGCAACTGACACTGTGGCAACTTTTTAATAGGTTATTTCCAGAAAAGATATAAAAACACCTCAAAGTATAGACAATGCAAAGAAAAGTAGATACAAAACAAGCATGGAGCATAAAAAATTATAGATATGTTTCCGACGTATCATCAGGACAGGTTCCGAACCTTCTCCCATTGTTGTCACATGTGGAGTCACAACAGGTGCATGCACCACAACCTCAGGGTTGTCGATGGTGGCACAACAGGTAGCGAGAAAAATGGCTCCTGAGTCATCGGATTAGGTGCATGCACCCTCTTCTCCTCAAGATCGATTTTCCAAGCTACCATGCTCCCCCTCATCAATTCGTCCTCCAAGAAGACTTCATGTCTCGTTTCTAAAAACTTTGTGTATTTGTCAGGACAGTAGAAACGATAACCTTTTGATCTGTCAGGATTGCCTATGAAGTGGCAAGTTAATGTTTTGGGGTCCAACTTTGCAATATTTGGATTAAATACTTTTTCCTCAGCTGGGCTCCCCCAGACCCTCAAGTGGCGCAGAGAGGGGACCCTACCTGTCCACAACTCGTACTGTGTTTTGGGCACCGACTTGCTTGGTACTCTGTTGAGAATGTGAATGGCGGTTTTAAGCGCCTCCATCCATAATCCCAATGGGAGGGTGGAATAGCTCATCATGCTGCGCACCATATCCATAAGAGTACAGTTACGCCTTTTAGCTACTCCATTTTGCTGAGGTTCGCCCGGCATAGAATACTAAGAGACTATTCCATTTTCCTGTAAGAACCTTGCAAAAGGTACAGGTACTTGACCATATGGAGTGTGACAGCCATAGTACTCCCCCCACGGTCGGACCGGACTATTTTAATTCTTTTATCATGCTGATTTTCAACTTTAGCCTTGAAAATCTTAAATTTATCCAATGCCTCAAATCTTTCTTTAGTTGGATAAATATAACCATATCGAGAGTAATCATCTGTGAATGTTATGAACGAATCATAACCATCCACACTTTTCACAGAAAATGGTCCACAAATATCAGTGTGAATGATTTCTAGTGTTGTTGTACTTCAATTTACACCCTTTTTGATTTGCTTTACATATTTTCCTTTTATGCATTGTTCGATATCTGAGAACTCTAACGGAGGAAGAATATCATTTTAACGAGGATTTCTATTCTTCCCCTCGAAATATGGGATAATCGACAGTGCCATAACTTCGATGAGTCATGAGTTCGCTTTATTTTCTTTTGTTCTTTGTTTGACAAGGAAATTTGCTCACTCACATTACACATAGAAAGAACTTTTTCATGTAAGGACAACAAATAAAGCTTATCGTGAAGTAAAGCAGTACCCACACAAGCATCTTTAAACCATATGGCACACTTGCCATGTCCAAAATAACATTCATAACTATCTTTATCCAGACATGACAAACTTATTAAGTTTCTGTGAAGCGAGGGAACAAATAAAACATCTTTTAACAGAATAATGAAACCATCAGCTAGCTCCAAGGGGATGTCGCCAACAGCTTCAACTTCTGCTTGAACTCCATTCACGACTTCAATGCATCTTTCACTTCTTTGCATAGTTCTTGTCGAATGGAATCCCTGTAAAGAGTTTGCAACATGAACATTTGCACATGAGTCAATCCACCAAGTAGATTTTGAAAACTGTGTATACAGGGATTCATTTACAAAAGAAACTATATCTATAAATTTCTTTGCCATTATGGACTTGAGCCATTCTGGGCAATCTTTCTTGAAGTGCCCATACTTCTTGCAGTGGTGACACTGGTCCTTGTCCCCTGGGAGACTCTGCTGATGCTGATACTGTTGGAGACCTTTTCCATGTGGCTTGGAGGGGGAACCACCATGGTTGCTGTTGTTGAAGGTTCTCTTCCTGTTGTCCTTCACGTAGTTCAGAGAACCACCATGAATGGACTTGAGCCTTTCTTCCTCTTGCACACACATGCCAATGGTCTTTTCAATGTCCCATTTTTTAGGAGACATGTTGTAGTTGATCACAAAATTGTCAAATTGTTGAGGAAGTGAAGCCATGACAAGGTGAACGAGCAGAGCAGGCTTGAGCTCTAGATCAACATCCATGGGCTTTAGTTTAGCGGCCATGTTGCTCATCCTCAGGATGTGCTCCCTGATGCCATGTGCACCTCCTGTGTACTTTTCTGTGACCAGCTGTTTGAGCAGCTGGGTGACATACATCTTTGAAGAGCCAGTGAATTGACTCTTTATCTTTCCAAGAAACTCCCCAACAGAAGTGCACTCTTCGATTGATCCCAACAATGGCGTTCTCAATCGTATTCTTTACAAAAGCCATGCACTTTTTATTGGCATTCACCCGCTTTTGGTTGTCAATGGAGTAAGCCAACTCCACTGGAGCATGGTCCCTTTTCCTCTTCTCCCAAGCATCATTATCATCAGCAAGATCTCTTTCTGGGTCTTTTGGCTTGACTGGCTGTGGAGTGTCCACAACCCAGTCAACCTCGGCAAACACGAATGCCAGGTCCACTTTCTTCCTCCACTTTGTGTAGTTGTCACCCCTGAGCATCGAAATATCCTTGAGGCAACTCATGAGGTTGAGACCTCCTGAAAACCACAAAGATGTGAGATAAAAAAAATTATATGCATTAATCCAATGTTGGTATAAATTAAACATACAACTATTTATGCAATTAAAAATATATCACCGTTGGGAAAAAATAAAGATAAATGCACCTTTAACACCTAATAAAACAAATTATGATCATGCTATTAATAACATTGGTCATATAATAACAGAACCATAATCACCTTTAATATCACTTTATCACATCTTTAAACAATTTAATTATCACTTTATTGCATTTAAGAAATTTCTATCAACTATTTGCAGCGGAAAAATGAATAAAATTCATCAACATTAATACTTTATAGAAAAATTTCTGTTACTTTTCTATTTTTCTACACAAATTTTCGTTGGATACTTTTGTATATAAAAACTGTGGCAAAAACTATTAAAAAACAGATTATTAAAACCTGTAAAACAGCTTCTGTAAAATTAAAAAAAAACAGGCATCACTGTGCTCGCGCGCGCAGCCGGCCCATGGCCTACCACGGACGCTTGATGACCCACAAGTATAGGGGATCGCAACAGTCTTCGCGGGTAGTATTACCCAATTTATTAATTCGACATAAGGGGAGCCAAAGAATACTTGCAAGCCTTAACAATGAGTTGTCAATTCAGATGCACCTGGAAATAGTTCTTTCTCACAGAAGTTTATAAGTAGCAATAGTTTGTAGTAGCAACAGCAGCAAAACAAGAGCAATAGTAACAGTAGCAGCAAACAGTAGGATATGAGTGCGGTAGGCATAGGGATGGATGGATGGGCGTTGCATGGACAAGTCTAAACATGTAACTTCAAGATCTAGGGCATTGCAGATAAATAAGAATAAGCATCCAAGTACTAAACAATCATAGGCATGTGATCCATATATAGTCATGCGTGCTCGCAATGAGAACTTGCACAACATCTTTTGTCCTGCCAGCCCGTGGCAGCGGGCCTCTAGGAAACTACTGGCAATTAAGGTGCTCCTTTTAATAGAGCACCGGAGCAAAGCATTAACACTCCATGAACACATGTGATCCTCACACCATAGCCATCCCCTTCGGTTGTCCCAATTTCTGTCACTTCAGGGCCTTTGGATCCGGACAATGATATGTGTACACAACTTGCAGATAAGATCACAAACAATACTATCATAATGATTCAATAATAATCTCAGATCTGAGATCATGGCACTTGGCCCCTAGTGACAAGCATTAAGCACAACAAGTTGCAACAAAGTCAAAAAGCACTAATAGAGATACTAGGCACCATGCCCTAACAATCTTATTTGATTACATGATAGAACTCATCCAATCCCTACCATCCCCATAGCCTACAGCGGGGGATTACTCACTCATGGATGAGGGAAACATTGATGGTTGATGGAGAGGCGTTGGTGATGACGATTGCGATGATCCTCCCCAAATTCTCCGTACCGGAGGATGCTAGAACGAAGTTTTTGGATCTGAATCACAACTTCTGGTGGTGGCGGCGCAGCGGAACTCTTTCTGGAAAAATGATGAACCCCCCTTGTTTTTTAGGTCAAGAGGTAACTTATAGGTGAAGAGGGAGCTCGAGGGAGTGCCTGGGGTGGCTACACCCCCCTAGGCGCCACCAGGCCTGGCCCATGCCTAGAAGGGGTGTGGGCCCCCCAGGCCTCCACTCCGTCTCGTACTCTGGCTCCATGGATCTTTTGGTGAAATAGGATTTTTGGCATATTTTTTGGGATTTTTCCTAAATGTTGATTTTCTGCACAAAAACAAGACACCAAGGTAATTCTGCTGAAAACAGCGTCAGTTTGTGTTAGTTGTATCCAAATTACACAAGTTTAGAGGAGAAACAATAGCAAAAGTGTTCGGGAAAGTAGATACGTTTTGGACTTATCAACTCCCTCCAAGCTTAGCTTATTGCTTGTCCTCAAGCAATTCAGTTGAAAAGTGAGTGCGAGAAAAGAACTTTCATGAACAAATTTTCTTCATATGATGTATATATTCTCAGCATAGGAGTAGATACTTAAACCCTTCATAATAAGAAGTATGCAACTAAGTCTACTCAATAGTCATTTGCAAGCTATGAAGAGAAACCAACTCAATAATAATAAGTAGCACGAAACATAAATATAAGCAACATCGCAATGCTCATAATAAGGTATGATAGAGTGGTATCTCACTTGTCTCTGTTTGTAGAGCACAGTCTAAATGCCAAGGCACCACTGAAGTTTAAGTGAAGACTAGAAGTAAAAATATCAGAGATACAAGCATCAAAGTCATGACATAATTAACCAAGTTTTGATACAAACACAAGAATGACAACTATGCTCTCAAGAGGGTGCTCATATAAGTGGTGACTCGATAACAAGGGAGTGAAAAAGTTTTGAAAGGTTTGAAAGGCTTCCAAATGATGAAAGTAAGGTACTCATTAGCTTTGAGCTCTCATTGCCCCTATCATAGGCATCTTCATATGGTTAATGTGAAAGTGAGGTCCAATATGAGTTATATGCTTGACAGACCATAAACTGGAAATCCCAAGTCCCTTGAGTACGAGGGCCGATCATCGTGCTACTCAACTTTAGTTACCTGTAAGTTCTTGTCATTGTAAATACATGCATATCATAGAGAACCGCCAACGGGGTACCCCTCGCACATGATACATGAGCTATCCCATAATCAAAATGACAAGGCAAGCAGACAATGAGCATCTCAGTGATCTTTTTATTTACTATGTGCATAGCTTTTTACTGAGGATGCTTCACAGAATGCTCATTATGGTGATGCTGCAAGTTTCCACCATGATTAGGCATGGCTTAGGCTAGCGGCCTAGGCGTTTCTCTAACACACACACACATATATATATATATATATATACTCCATGAACTCACAAGCTCCCCTTTTATTTCACACCGATGACATCCGCAAAAAAAAGAGCAAGGTATCAACTGGATATGTATCCATAAGTGTTGAAAGCGTTCCCCGTGACATCACGGTTCTGCTAAATCCTAGCCTATAATTTGCAAGCATATAACTTTCATGGACAGGTCACAATGGTTCCGGATTATTAAGTGCAAGGAATAAAGTGTGCCATCAAGTTCGTGAGAGCTTTACTAACTAACTTTCTCAAAACAGTCAAACATTTTATTTGGAAGAAAACAAAGCATATAGAATATGCACTAAAATAGCAAATGATGCTAATAGGTAGGTATGGTGGACACTGTTGGCGATATTTGGTTTGGGGAGTTGGAAGCACAAGTAGAGCTCATACTCAGTGCAAGTGAAGGCTAGCAATAGAGAGGGAGCAACAAACGAGAGAGCAATATCTGTCATAATCATGCTTACAACAAAACATGACTAATTATGGCATGAAAGTGATACAAGAACTCTGCGGCAAAATAAATCACCGAGGCTTACTAACTATTGTTTAGTCATATGCATGCGTGAGCATGTGCCAAGTCAATTCACATGAAACTTTCAGAGGAGGATACCACAAGATCATACCGAGTTATGAATAAAACAATGCAAGCAAACATTCACAAGCCATGCTACAAACTATTAGCAAGATGGAGCTAATCACAAACAAGCAAGAACTACTAAGCTTCCATTAGTAACATACTCCTTACATGAGCAGACTAAGCATGCTCACAATGATGAGTATATGTACAAAAATAAAAACAAATAGAGTTCGTTACCAGTCTCTTACCACACCTAAAGTTGTCTTATTCTTCATTATTGCCCTTCACTTGTGTGACTTGAATAATAAAATGAAACCAAAATCCACTGAGGACGGCTGAACCCTGCAAAGAACTCACAAAACCAAAGAAGAACAACAAATATTTTTGGTGTTTTCTATTTTTCAAAGCAAGGCAAAGCAAAGCTAAAAAGCAAAGAAACAAACCAAGAGAAACAACGAAAATAGTTTTGGTATTTTTGTGTTTTGAGAAAGCAGAAACAAAAACCAAAACAAAAGCGAAACAATGGATATACAAAGGACCGATGAAACATGATATATAGATGAGTGTGATGTCGGTATACCTTCCCCCAAGCTTAGGCTTTTGGCCTAAGTGGGGCTCAACTCCATGGTGACCAAGAAGGTGCACCTCCGTAGTACGTCGAGGAGGCCCCTTCGTCCTGGTACGAACTCGAGGACTCGCATGTGTAGTACACAGAGGGGTCGTATGAGGGCGCGTCCCCCTGATAGTGTCCACGGAAGCCTAGAATGCGTAGCTTGTCATCCGCCTCCTCCTTGGAGTGTGGCAAAGGTCCCTGGGAAATACTGAACAAAGCAGTTTGGGGGAGTGGGATCTCTCTCTTTTCCCCATCAGTAAACAACATTCTATAAACCAAGCTCTCAAGGGTAGAACCAGCCGTGACAAAGTGATGTGCTTTCATAGCAACAAGATCAAGACTCTGAGGAGCCAAAACTGTATCATTTGGATCAACAGCAAGGTCCAAGGCAGCAACAACACGTGCAACAATAATTCCCCCATAAATGGGTCGCTTAGCAGCTAAGCGACGAGCAATGAAAGAACCAAGATTGTACTTAGTTTCATTGTTGAGCGCAACAGCTATGAAGGCCAAATGATAGTTGGAAATATTACTAGTGTTCTCCCTACCAAGAACACTAGTGGCAAGATAATAGGCAAAGTACCTGATAGCCGGGAGTTATCTTTCCCCATTGGGCTGTACGGTCATCATCATTGGTTATCCCGCGGTAGAGCTCCAATAAATCAGTGGGTTGAGCTGGAATCTTCTTTTCCGACCCAGGTGTACCAAGTCCCAGGGCCTCACAAAATTTCTTCAATGTCATGGTGTAAGGCCTGCCATAAATTTTGAAAGACACATCTGGCTTGAACAAGCTGTTAGTAAAAGAGAAGCTCTCCACAAATGTTTTAGTGAGCGTTGCATATTGCACGCTCTCATCCTGCATATAGCTTGTTGGTCCAACCCTCCGAACTAAGGTTAGAAAATCATCAAGAATCCCAGCAGCCTGCAAAATGGTTAGGCAAGGAAAGGTGGAAGGGTGAGCATCCCTCTCATCTCCCTCGTCACCGAATTGCGGTGTAATGAGATCCTCATTGTATGAGGGCCTAGCTTGGGAGGATGATCTTGAAGGCCTTGCCCTTCTAGGTGCATCACTCTCAAATATTTCACCAAATGTGTGGTTGTCCATGACCTATTTTTTCTGAAGTTTTTAGACAAACATCAAGCCAAGTGATTTCTAAGTTGATAAATGATGAGAAACTACTATAGGAACTTGCTAGAGGGCTACACATGCATCAAAATGAAATATCTAAGCATAGAACAAGCATGTAAGCTCACACAACCTGTCACCTTTAGCAGCAAAAGACTCAAGATACAATCTACCAATCACAAATCTAATTGGACAAGCGGAGGAGGCACATACCAAGGAGCAATCCCTCCAAAAATCAGCAACAAAGATGGGCTGAGCAAGGAGATCGAAAATCGCGAGCAACAATAGCAGCAACTCAAGCTTGAGAAAGTTTTCTGATGTTTTTCGGGAGAGAAAGAAGATGGCTGGGAGGAGGCACCTTGGAGGGGACCAGGTGGGCCACACCCCAGCTAGGCGCCACCTAGGGGCTGGCCGCGCCCACTAGGGGTGTGCTGGCCTGGGGTGGCCCCTGGGTCACTCCAGGTGTCGCTCTGCCCCTTTTTTCGAGGAAAGATTTATTTTGAGATTTTTGAGATTTTTTGGGTGGTTCCTCAACTATTTTATGTTTCTTTTTCTTTCTCTTACGAGGACTACCACTACTTTCACTTTTTTGACACAAAAACAGTAGGGAAGGCCCCTACTGTATCATTTTTCATTTATAAAATGGATATGTACAAAGGGTAAAGGGCAATATAGTTCAAAGATAAATTACAAGGTATCAAGCCACTTCTGCATGCCCTCCTTAAGGCTGGGCTTTGCTCTATGCATAACAAGAGCAAATGATTCCTTAAAGAATCTAAAATACTCCAAATGATCTTGTTGCTGCCCATCAAATATAATTTTGTTTCGATGGTTCCAAATACTCCAACAGGCAGTAATCAACACTTCTTTAAAACACAGAGAATTAGCCCTTTGACCACCATCAATGAGCATATCAATAAATGAAAGATCAATATTCCACTCCATGTTAAGTTTCCACCAAAAAGACTGACTGAAGTCACATGAGAAGAATAGGTGGGTCATGGTTTCCAGTGTATTATCCTCACATAGCACACAGTCAGTAGATTCCACATAAAAGTTCTTTATATTCAATAGATCTCTAGAATTTAGCCTGTCTTGGATTAGTAGCCAGAAAAAGAATTTCTGCTTAGGGAGCACACAAGATTTCCATATCCATTGAAATGGCAGAGGAGCAGATTCAGTTGTCCTCAGGGATTGATAAACCTTCTTGCAATAGTAACCATGGTTCCAGGGAAGCTTCCATTCATCTGACTGATTGATCAAGGCAGAGTTTGACCAGTCAATAAGAATGTTGATCATCTCATCAAACTGCTGGGCTGCTATCAGAGATAGTGGGAGGTGAAAATGATCATAGAAATCCTCAGTAATGATGACTAATGCATGGTAAAGACTGATATTTTGGTTTTTAGAGAAAGAAAACAGGCGAGGGAATCTGCTTTGAAAAGTTTCCTCCATCCATATATCTTTCCACAAACTAATGGTCTCACCCTTTCCAGGTTTTATGGATAAAAGTTTCTCAAACTCAAACCAAAGGGATAAGCAATCTCTCCACCAAAAAGAACCACAAGGTGAGCTAATATGAGGCAATTTCCCTTATGAATAGTGAGCTTTCCAAATAAGCTGGACCCATGGAATATCTCTGTTATTCATGAATTTAAATAAATTGTTCATGAGCAATGAGCAATTATGTACTATCAGATCCTTCACACCCAAACCACCAGCCTTTTTGGACTAACAGACCTTCTCCCATTTGACCAAACATTTTCCTTTCTTTTCAATATCCTTCCCTCTCCATATAAAACCTCTTCCAGATCCTTCCACATGATCAACAAATCCAAATGGAAGTTTCATAGAGCACATATCATAATTTGGAATAGCATCAATAACTGCTTTAAGAAATACTAATCTTCCATCATATGATAGAGTAGATGCAACACCAGATAATCTTCTATCAATTCTTTCAATAATGCCAACCAGATGCACCATCTTTGGTTTAGTGGTTCCCATAGGAAGTCCCAAATAAGTAAATGGCAGGCATTCTCTCTTACAAGCAAATATATCAGCAAGGGTCTGGCATCTCTCAGCAGAGATATTTATTGGTACCATGGAAGATTTGCTGTAATTGACATTCAGACCAGTAGACTGAGAAAATCTCATTAAGAGAGACTTCAAATTGGTGAGCTATACTGGATCGGCTGGCATAAAAATGAGGGTATCATCAGCATACTGAATGATAGGATAATATAAACCATATGATTGATCAAGTGGCAGTGATATCTGACCATCAGCCCAGGCTGCATTTACCACATATTGCAATAATTCTCCCCTAGAACATATAATAGAGGAGATAAGGGGTCATCTTGCCTGACACCCTGTTTAAATCTGATCAATTTCCCTGAAACACTGTTTAGAAGCACTAAGGTTGTAGCACTAGTTAAATTTTTTTTGGTCCAAGACAGAAATTTAGCACCAAAACCAAGCTGCTTCATCATGGAAATAATAGCAGAATATTCAATCTTATCAAATGCCTTTTCAAAATCCAGCTTGAGAATAATAATTTCCTTTTTGGATTTATGACAGAGATGCAGATACTCAAAAGACCATGCCAAATAGTCATGAATGGTATTGGACTTGATGAATCCATGCTGGTTCTTATGAATCATGGGAATAATAATATTCTGAAGCCTGTTTGCAAGTAGTTTAGTAAGGAATTTCAGAGAAATGCTAACCAGGGAGATTGGTCTGTAATCGGAGACACATTCAGGATTGCTGACTTTGGGAATGAGGGTTATGAATGCAGTGTTTATACTATCAATATTCAATGAGCCAGAATGGAAATCATTGCATAATCTGTAGAAAACACTCTTAACAGTCTCCCAACATTTTTTTAGAAAGGCACCATTAAATCCATCAGGCCCAGGAGATTTATCAGCAGGCATATGCTTGACAATATTATGAATTTCCTCAATGGAAAAAGGTTCCTCAAGACTGCTAAAATCCACATTAGATGCTGGACTAACAAGCTGTTCCAGATCAAATAGCATATTAACATTGTCAGAGCAACCCACTCTTTGCTTAAATGAATGCCATATTAAAGCTGCTTTCCCATCATGATCAGAGACAATTCTACCATCCTCATCAGACAGATTAGCAATATAGTTACATCTGAAATTTTGTGTGGCAACAGTATGGAAAAATTTAGAGTTTTCCCCTCCCAATTTTGCCCATTTAATTCTAGCTCGGCTCTTCCAATAAATCCTCTTGGCTTCTAAAAGGTTTAATTGATGGACTTTAAGAGAAGCTCTGAAGTTCTTCTCCTGGATAGAGAGGGATCTCTGTTCTTCTAGTCCATCTAAAAGATCAAGAACATAACTGCATGTTTCAATAATATTACTGAGCTGAGATAGGTTTTTACTCCACTTCTTTAGACCGTGCCTCAATGATTTGAATCTAGTAGTAAGTTCAGATGCAGGGTTGTTGTATAGGGTTGGAATGTTCTAATTATTAATGACTGTTTCAGAAAACCCATCAAAATCCATCCAATAATCCTCAAACCTGAAGATTTGAGTGTCACATCCCAAGATTTTCCAAAATCTTGTAATTTGAAAAATAAATGGATAAAATAAAACTTTGTTTGATTTTCAGAGTGAGAAGAAACTTTTTGAATCCAATTGGAAATCTCCAAACCAATTTGGATCAAATAAATCCTAAAGGGATTTAAAAAGATAAACATTTAATAAAGGAAAATAAAATATTTTGGAATTGCTATTTTGGATCTTTTAAATAAAAGGATTTGGTTTTCAAATGAAATAGAAGTTTTTATAAATAAAGATTATTCCATAGAGCCAAATTAAACCTTGACCAAACTTTTGAAATAAAACATTTTGTTTTGATAAAAATAGTAAAGGTTTTTTTAAATAAATTAATAAGGATTTAATATCCAAGTTTTATTAATAAAGGTTTTACTATTTACAAAACATCAAAACTTATTTATTTATTTAAAATAAGTTTTCCAAGTATTTCATATTCCGAAATAAAACCTACTGATTTGGTTTTGAAAATATTTAGATTTCAGAAGAGGTTTTAAATAAAACAAGACCCATTGGATTTAATAACATTGGTCTGTTTATTTAATTAATAATGGACCCTATTATGAAAATTGTTATTTTGTTTTGGAAATTTGGTTTATGCTACTGAACAGAACCAAGTTCAAAGTTACAAAGTATGGTGAAAGTTTGAATGGATTTGAGTGTTGTTTGTTTGTTTGAATTTCAAAACACAATTAGAAACAGAAAAAGGAAAAAGGCATTTGAAGAAAAAAATGGATTTGGACCTAGCCCAGCCGGCCAAGCCCACAAGCCCATCAAACAGCCCAGCTCCCCTCTCCCACAACGAAACGTTTTCCACTCACTTCCAGACCCGCAAAGAGACTGACTGGTGGACCCTTCCCCCTCACTTCCTCCTTCACTGCCAGATAGACCCCACAGCCACGTGGTCATCTTCTTCGCCGCGACCTCCTCCCCCCAAACCTCGCTGCCGTTGCTGCCATTCAAAGACGCATTCAATTCACCTTAATGCCGTGCCTTAAACCCTGCCGTGACTGCACGCTATTAATCGCCAGCGTCTCCTCCTCCTTTCCCCTCACACGCCCCTCCCTCTCTGCCCCGAGGCTGCCTCAATTTGAGCTCGCACCGTCGTAGTTCCGACCACCGTCCTCCCTCGATTCCGGCCGAGCCACACCACCTCCTGCCTCCCCGAGCACACGAGCAGACTCCCCACTCCCAGACACTCCTCCCAGTACCCTCCGTTCAACCGCGGGCGCCCCAGAGCGTCGACTACGACAAGCTTCCGAACGCCGCCGCGTCTGCCTTCTTCTCCGGCGAAGCCTCCTGGTAAGAGCAGACCGCCCCTTCACCTCTCGTTCACGCACACAGCACCTCCTTCATCTTACGCGTCTAACCATGCTTCTGGTTTGCCTTCTCGTGACCCGTAGCATCATCTTCAACCTCGACCAGAGCCAACCGTCGCCAGAACGAACTCCGGCAAGGAATTCCTCCTGCCCTTGTGCGCCCCTTGCCCCGCCGACCACACGACGAGCTTTCCCAGCCTCCTGCGATCTCGGTGAGCACCCTCCCATCCTTCCCCGTTTCCTGTTTCGCTAGCGTCGCCACCATCTGACCGTCGCCGCCGCTAGCCACCGCCGGCGCCGCCCGCATATGGTCAAGCACGCTAGCACCGTAGGATCTTGATCTGACGCTCGCGATAGATCACTTAAACCGCGAAAGGGTACGCTCTCTGGACCACACGATCTGATAGATCCAACGCACCGCAGAGCCGATCCGGCCGAACCGGTATCGACCAGTGAAATAGCGACGCGTGGCCAGTTCTGTTTAAAACAGAATTTGAAAAACAGATTTAAGTTGCAATTTGAAAACCCTGTAACTTTTGATCCACACGTCCAAAAATTGCAAATTTGGTATCATTGGAATCAGTAGAACAAACCCTAGCCAACCATGCCTTTAGTTTAGCAAATAGTATCTATTAGCTTGTTGGTTTTTCGAGAAACTTTTGTTTTCTTGTTTAGATTAGAAAAATGATTCAAAAATGTTTTTGAGGTTGAAACCTTGGCAAATTAGTTTGTGGTGAAATTACTGACCCTAGGAACCAACCCATGGAGTTAAAAATGAATTTGGTGAAAATTAGAATGGACTAATTGATTTAGCCCATTTCTAGCCAAATAAAATAATGGTTTTTGTTATCAAAATGATTTTGAGTAAAAACTTTGGGAAAATGCCTTGGATCAAACCTACTGACCCAAAACACCAAGTTTTGTGGATTAGCAACTCATTTGGAGAAAGACTTAAAAAGTTTTGAGAGGATAAAAACATTTTTCACCACATAAAATAATGATAAGATTTAAAAATGGTTTATGGACAAAACCCTTTTTGCAAATGACTTTGCCACTTAGGAAAATGACCACTTTGGACTTTACAAAGTTTAGAAGCCTAGTGGGGACCATCCTTGCAAATAGAACCATCCCTTGCCCTTGCATGCTTACATGCATGACTTAGAATTCCATTGTTTTATGTGTGAAATGTTTGATTGATTATTTGGAATGCTAGTTGATATAGAGTTTGCTTGATTGATTGTAGTGAAATTAGCAAAGTGTGAGACTAGCAAGATCAAGGAGTGAACCACCATTCCCTACCAAAAAGGCAAGTTACACTATCATCTAAAAGTCCTACTATTTTCATTATACTTAGTGGATTTTGAAAACATGCATGAAAAGAATTTCTATACTTATGCTATGCTAAATCCTAATAGGATTCCCTATACACTCCTTAGTGAAAATATGTAGTTGTTACATGCTTAGCCATGCTATATTGTGAAAAGAGATACATGTTGAGATTTTATGAAGTTGAGAAAAGGACTTGTGATTTTATATAATAAAACAAGGACTCAATGAACCACCTGGGTGGCCAAGGATACTTTGAGTATTGGAGAAGGTGGCAACAAAAGGAACCATGTCTATGGAAATCTCTTTGTGTTGTGCTCCAAAGGAAACCACCCAGGAAACTTAGAGATTGAACATGTTTCTCCAATTGTGGCTTTCGTGTGCAACCACATGCTATTATGGCTCTGGCTTAGTCAACTACATTGGGAAGACCCATGCACTGTCTTCAGTTAACTGGACATGGGGACCTGGAATCCTACATGGGTGCTGAAGGCAAGCTAGCAATGGTGTATGGGAGGACCTTTTGGAAAGACTTCGTCACATTCTCAATCTGCCAGTACTCCATCTTGGTGAGCACTAATCCAGTGGCCACTGGTGGCAACAAGATGGGATTGTGACATGTGGGTAAAGTGTACTCCTTCTGCAGAAGATAATAAAATCTAAGTACTTAGCCGTGTCCCCGGTTATGGACAATACTGAGCAACTAAAGTTTGAAGCTATGGGAGATCTCGACATTCTAATTTCTAAAAGAAAACTTTTAAGGACTTGATGCACTTGGGGTTACCAAGGAGCTCAAGAGACTTTGACAAAACTTGATGTACTTGGGGTTACCAAGGAACTCAAGAGATTTTGTTGAAAACATGAACACTTGGGGTTACCAAGGAGCTCAAGAGACTTTGACAAAACTTGATGTACTTGGGGTTACCAAGGAACTCAAGAGATTTTGTTGAAAACATGAACACTTGGGGTTACCAAGGAACTCATGTGATTTTGATAAAACTTGTTGCACTTGGGGATACCAAGTAGATCAAGAGATTTTTGACAAGAACTTGAACACTTGAGTTTCTACCAAGGAGTTCAAGGGATTCTTGGAAAAGAGATTTGACAAAGGACCAAAACCATTTTGAAAAGATAGGATAAAATATTGCTTTATGGAAATAAGCCTTAAACTCTACTTAGCCAAAAATTGCATGTAAAGATAGGATCCACTCATATTATACATAGTAGTGAAACTTGCCAATACAATTCAAATGTATTGACCCTTGTGGCTGTAACTTGTAATGTTGCAGGATTGATTGATTTTAGTGAAGATTGATTGATTAGGATTACAAAGTCTACAACCAACATCTGCCTGTGGCACTTTGAAGATGAAGGACCCATGCTTATAGTTATTCCGCTGCAATGTAATGTAATAGCCAAATGAGCTATGTATGATGTAATAAAATTATGTTATTCCTGGTTATAAAGTTATGTTATGACCTTTGTTTCTTGATATTACATCTTAACTGTGGATGCTAGCTATTGATCTAGGGACTAGCATTGTAAACACAGGGGATACCACCTTATATTGTGTAAAGGTTGGGACACTCTCTCTACAGATTGTATCAGAGCATTGTGTTGCCTGTAGGATTTGTAAACCCTAGGATTGGACAAAAACCCTTAGAAAAATAGGAGTTGTCTTATTCCAAAAACTTATTTACAAACATACTTGTAAACTCTTTCCTCAACCATTTTGGTTTCAACTCTACATCTCTTCTACTTCAACTTGATGGAAAAGCCTATCCCATGGCCCAAGACTACACCATGTGCAAAGGACTTTTTCAACATCTTCAACTCTAATGACTTCAACTTCTTCAACTCTAATGACTTCAACATCTTCAGCATATTCACCAAGGACTTCCAACTTGGAAACCACTAAGGACTACAAGTGAAACAAGGAAATCTTACTCAAGATTTAGAGACTGAGGGAATGCAAAAGTTAGAAGGAACCTACATCATTTGGAGTCTTGTGACCAAGAGTTTTTCTCAAGGAAACCATGAACCCAAGTAAGAAGAGTCAAGAAGGAAGGAAAGATCACAAGTGAACCATATAGATGGACCACCATATTTTAGTTAAGACAAACCCACCAACTTATGTGGTGTAACAAAAATATTTTGTTGCCTAAGTGTGTGCTTGAACTTTGTTGTTTGAGTGAAATGTTTGACTTATGATTGCATGCACATTGTTTGTGTGAATTGTGATGTGTGCGATTAGAAATATTTCCTTAGAAATATATTGCCTATTCTAATCTACCATTCAACCCAAACAGATGACTACTCCAAGAGACTCCAACATCAAGGTTGATGACACCAACACCAACCAAGAGGACATCATGAAAGAGCTCATAGCAACCCAACATCAGTTGAACCAAGTGACAGCTCAGTTCATAGCCAACACTAGTGGAGAAGATCCAAAGCTACAAGGATTCTTGGAAACTCAAGGCCAACTGATGCTTAAGGTGACTGATCAAATGATCAAAATGGAAGAAAGTTATCCCAAAAGAGTTTGTGACAACAAGGATGACAGAAACATTATCCTAGATGGAGCCCCAGCTTGCATTATTTGTGGAGACAAGGACCATACTTCCAGGGAGCATGGAGATCAATGCCCCAACTGTGAAGAGAAACATCCTGTTGGACAATGTCCCACTTCTCAAGCTACTTGCTACCTATGTGAAGGAAACAACCATGTTCCTATCCAATGCCCTATCTATTCCCTTGTGGAACAAAGGAAACAAGAAGGATCCAAGTATACCAAGAAGGTTGATGACAAAGGAAAAGGACCACTTATACCTCCAAACAAGACAACCCAATTCAAAGGATCAAAGAAACCCAAGAAGCAAAAGATAGACAAAAGCCATGTGCAATGTTATAAATGTAAGGAAATGGGACACTATTTGGGTGAATGCCCAGAGAACCCAAAGAATAAAGAAATTGTCCAAGTGGTGTGCAACAACTTCAAAGAGCTAGGCCACTATGTAGCAACTTGTCCACAAGAGCCACGTAAAGAACTCAAAGATATCCACTGTTTCAATTGCAAGAACCCAGGACATTATGCAAGCAACTGTCCAGAAAATATGAAGAACAAATTGAACAAGCCTATGGAGAAACTCAACCTTGGCCCATGAGTCAAGTGTGGAAACCAAGGACAATGCAATTGTTTGCTTAGAGAAGCCTCCCCAGGATCCCAAGAAGGGCAATATGTAATTTTTGTTTGAAAATTTTTAAGGGTGGTAGTACCCTAGTTGTTTTGAGCTTACTTGTAACCCTAGCCTTCCCAAATCTCGGGACGAGATTTATTTTAAGGGTGGTAGCCTGTCACATCGCAAGATTTTCCAAAATCTTGTAATGTGAAAAATAAATGGATAAAATAAAACTTTGTTTGATTTTCAGAGTGAGAAGAAACTTTTTGAATCCAATTGGAAATCTCCAAACCAATTTGGATCAAATAAATCTTAAAGGGATTTAAAAAGATAAACATTTAATAAAGGAAAATAAAATATTTTGGAATTGCTATTTTGGATCTTTTAAATAAAAGGATTTGGTTTTCAAATGAAATAGAAGTTTTTATAAATAAAGATTATTCCATAGAGCCAAATTAAACCTTGACCAAACTTTTGAAATAAAACATTTTGTTTTGATAAAAATAGTAAAGGTTTTTTTAAATAAATTAATAAGGATTTAATATCCAAGTTTTATTAATAAAGGTTTTACTATTTCCAAAACATCAAAACTTATTTATTTATTTAAAATAAGTTTTCCAAGTATTTCATATTCCGAAATAAAACCTACTGATTTGGTTTTGAAAATATTTAGATTTCAGAAGAGGTTTTAAATAAAACAAGACCCATCGGATTTAATAACATTGGTCTGTTTATTTAATTAATAATGGACCCTATTATTAAAACTGTTATTTTGTTTTGGATATTTGGTTTATGCTACTGAACAGAACCAAGTTCAAAGTTACAAAGTATGGTGAAAGTTTGAATGGATTTCAGTGTTGTTTGTTTGTTTGAATTTCAAAACACAATTAGAAACAGAAAAAGGAAAAAGGCATTTGAAGAAAAAAATGGATTTGGACCTAGCCCAGCCGGCCAAGCCCACAAGCCCATCAAACAGCCCAGCTCCCCTCTCCCATAACGAAACGTTTTCCACTCACTTCCAGACCCGCAAAGAGACTGACTGGTGGACCCTTCCCCCTCACTTCCTCCTTCACTGCCAGATAGACCCCACAGCCACGTGGTCATCTTCTTCGCCGCGACCTCCTCCCCCCAAACCTCGTTGCCGTTGCTGCCATTCAAAGCCGCGTTCAATTCACCTTAATTCCGTGCCTTAAACCTCGCCGTGACTGCACGCTATTAATCGCCAGCGTCTCCTCCTCCTTTGCCCTCACACGCCCCTCCCTCTCTGCCCCGAGGCTGCCTCAATTTGAGCTCGCACCGCCGCAGTTCCGACCACCGTCCTCCCTCGATTCCGGCCGAGCCACACCACCTCCTGCCTCCCCGAGCACACGAGCAGACTCCCCACTCCCAGACACTCCTTCCAGTACCCTCCGTTCAACCGCGGGCGCCCCAGAGCGTCGACTACGACAAGCCTCCGAACGCCGCCGCGTTTGCCTTCTTCTCCGGCGAAGCCTCCTGGTAAGAGCAGACCGCCCCTTCACCTCTCGTTCACGCACACAGCACCTCCTTGATCTTACGCGTCTAACCATGCTTCTGGTTTGCCTTCTCGTGACCCGTAGCATCGTCTTCAACCTCGACCAGAGCCAACCGTCGCCAGAACGAACTCCGGCAAGGAATTCCTCCTGCCCTCGTGCGCCCCTTGCCCCGCCGACCACACGACGAGCTTCCCCAGCCTCCTGCGATCTCGGTGAGCACCCTCCCATCCTTCCCCGTTTCCTGTTTCGCCAGCGCTGCCACCATCTGACCGTCGCCGCCGCTAGCCACCTCCGGCGCCGCCTGCATATGGTCAAGCATGCTAGCATCGTAGGATCTTGATCCGACGCTCGCGATAGATCACTTAAACCGCGAAAGGGTACGCTCTCTGGACCACACGATCTGATAGATCCAACGCACCGCAGAGCCGATCCGGCCGAACCGGTATCGACCAGTGAAATAGCGACGCGTCGCCAGTTCTGTTTAAAACAGAATTTGAAAAACAGATTTAAGTTGCAATTTGAAAACCCTGTAACTTTTGATCCACACGTCCAAAAATTGCAAATTTGGTATCATTGGAATCAGTAGAACAAACCCTAGCCAACCATGCCTTTAGTTTAGCAAATAGTATCTGTTAGCTTGTTTGTTTTTGCAGAAACTTTTGTTTGCTTGTTTAGATTAGAAAAATGATTCAAAAATGTTTTTGAGGTTGAAACCTTGGCAAATTAGTTTGTGGTGAAATTACTGACCCTAGGAACCAACCCATGGAGTTAAAAATGAATTTGGTGAAAATTAGAATGGACTAATTGATTTAGCCCATTTCTAGCCAAATAAAATAATGGTTTTTGTTATGAAAATGATTTTGAGTAAAAACTTTGGGAAAATGCCTTGGATCAAACCTACTGACCCAAAACACCAAGTTTTGTGGATTAGCAACTCATTTGGAGAAAGACTTAAAAAGTTTTGAGAGGATAAAAACATTTTTCACCACATAAAATAATGAAAGGATTTAAAAATGGTTTATGGACAAAACCCTTTTTGCAAATGACTTTGCCACTTAGGCTAATGACCACTTTGGACTTTACAAAGTTTAGAAGCCTAGTGGGGACCATCCTTGCAAATAGAACCATCCCTTGCCCTTGCATGCTTACATGCATGACTTAGAATTCCATTGTTTTATGTGTGTGAAATGTTTTGATTATTTGGAATGCTAGTTGATATAGAGTTTGCTTGATTAATTGTAGTGAAATTAGCAAAGTGTGAGACTAGCAAGATCAAGGAGTGAACCACCATTCCCTACCAAAAAGGCAAGTTACACTATCATCTAAAAGTCCTACTATTTTCATTATACTTAGTGGATTTTGAAAACATGCATGAAAAGAATTTCTGTACTTATGCTATGCTAAATCCTAATAGGATTCCCTATACACTCCTTAGTGAAAATATGTAGTTGTTACACGCTTAGCCATGCTATATTTTGAAAAGAGATACATGTTGAGATTTTATGAAGTTGAGAAAAGGACGTGTGATTTTATATAATAAAACAAGGACTCAATGAACCACCTGGGTGGCCAAGGATACTTTGAGTATTGGAGAAGGTGGCAACAAAAGGAACCATGTCTATGGAAATCTCTTTGTGTTGTGCTCCAAAGGAAACCACCCAGGAAACTTAGAGATTGAACATGTTTCTCCAATTGTGGCTTTCGTGTGCAACCACATGCTATTATGGCTCTGGCTTAGTCAACTACATTGGGAAGACCCATGCACTGTCTTCAGTTAACTGGACATGGGGACTTGGAATCCTACATGGGTGCTGAAGGCAAGCTAGCAATGGTGTATGGGAGGACCTTTTGGAAAGACTTCGTCACATTCTCAATCTGCCAGTACTCCATCTTGGTGAGCACTAATCCAGTGGCCACTGGTGGCAACAAGATGGGATTGTGACATGTGGGTAAAGTGTACTCCTTCTGCAGAAGATAATAAAATCTAAGTACTTAGCCGTGTCCCCGATTATGGACAATACTGAGTAACTAAAGTTTGAAGCTATGGGAGATCTCGACATTCTAATTTCTGAAAGAAAACTTTTAAGGACTTGATGCACTTGGGGTTACCAAGGAGCTCAAGAGACTTTGACAAAACTTGATGTGCTTGGGGTTACCAAGGAACTCAAGAGATTTTGTTGAAAACATGAACACTTGGGGTTACCAAGGAGCTCAAGAGACTTTGACAAAACTTGATGTACTTGGGGTTACCAAGGAACTCAAGAGATTTTGTTGAAAACATGAACACTTGGGGTTACCAAGGAACTCATGTGATTTTGATAAAACTTGTTGCACTTGGGGATACCAAGTAGCTCAAGAGATTTTTGACAAGAACTTGAACACTTGAGTTTCTACCAAGGAGTTCAAGGGATTCTTGGAAAAGAGATTTTACAAAGGACCAAAACCATTTTGAAAAGATAGGATAAAATATTGCTTTATGCAAATAAGCCTTAAACTCTACTTAGCCAAAAATTGCATGTAAAGATAGGATCCACTCATATTATACATAGTAGTGAAACTTGCCAATACAATTCAAATGTATTGACCCTTGTGGCTGTAACTTGTAATGTTGCAGGATTGATTGATTTTAGTGAAGATTGATTGATTAGGATTACAAAGTCTACAACCAACATCTGCCTGTGGCACTTTGAAGATGAAGGACCCATGCTTATAGTTATTCCGCTGCAATGTAATGTAATAGCCAAATGAGCTATGTATGATGTAATAAAATTATGTTATTCCTAGTTATAAAGTTATGTTATGACCTTTGTTTCTTGATATTACATCTTAACTGTGGATGCTATCTATTGATCCAGGGACTAGCATTGTAAACACAGGGGATACCACCTTATATTGTGTAAAGGTTGGGACACTCTCTCTACATTGAGCCTTTGGGATGGATGTTCCAATCTGAATATTTATAGGAACATGATCAGATGTCAGTTTAGCAAGAGGAATAGCTAGGGTATTGGGAAATGTAGTAGTCCAGGCAGTATTGGAAAAAATCCAATCCAGTCTCTCTAGGAGAGGATCGTTTTGCATGTTGCTCCAAGTAAATGCTCTGCCTTTTAATGGGATTTTCTCCAGATCAAGATGTGATATAATTCTGTTAAAAAGTAGCATATTGTTGGTGTCACCTCCATCTCTGTTTCTGTTAACTGGACTTCTGACCGGATTAAAATCTCCCAAAATCATCCAAAGATCAAATAAGGAAGAATCTAAGGAGAGTAACCAGTTGGATAAAAGAGCTCTGTCTTCACTAGTTGTTGGCCCATAGACATTAGTAAGATACCAAGATTGAGAAATCATTTGCAAGTTTGTTGTACAGTGATATGAAATTTACTCTGGCTATGGACCACACCATCAAACATATTTCCATTCCAGATAGTAATTAGCCCACCAGAATTTCCAATAGATGGCTCAAAGACAAACTTATTAAATCTTTGAGGACAAAAATTATGTATATAAGAGTGATCAAAATGCTCTCTCTTAGTCTCCTGAAAACACATAATATTGCAATTTGATTCATCGACTTTTAATCTTATATCATCCCATCTCCTCTGAGAGTTGATACCCCTCAGATTATAATCCAAGATATTACAGTTTCTAATCATAAAACCAATGAAGAAGAATTGGGGACCAGGAAATATTAAAGAGCCTGGAGGAGTATAACCACTTGGGAAAATAACATCACATAACACAGCCAGACAGAGATAATAAGGATAGATAACCAGTTCCACAAGTCTGACTGATATAGCAGTTGAGATTATTACAGATGGCAGACAGGAGCTACAAGTGTTTAGAAATTAAAGTAACAAGAGATAAATGACAAGTGACAACACAAAATTCCATTGTGCATATTTCCATAGGTCATACATGCATAGTGAGTTACACACTATCATAGTTCAATGCATCTTCAGATACCACGCCAGGTGGCATATGACAAGGACCAGTTCCCAGAGCCTGCAGAGTGGGGACTAGAAGATGAGGAGGTGCTGTTGCCTTTGAGTTGATGATCTCAGCTTAAAAAACAGGGGCATTCTTCACTGTATTCTTACCCTTTTTCTTCTTCTTCTCAGGGACAGGTGTAGTAGAAATCTATTCAATGGGTGCATTATCCTTAAAGCCAGCAGTAATATCAGCAATTCTTCCACTCCTCCTTACATATGCCACAGTAACCGGCCCCTTCTTTCTCTTATTTCCCCCCAACATCTAGAGGTGCCTCCTCAACAAGTTCAGAAATCTGAACTGAAGTTGGCATAAGGAAATCTTTCTCATTAACAGTGGTAATTTGAATATAGCACTTCCTCTAAGCACCAGTACCATCATCAATATCAATCACTTTGCACTCAACATTGACCACTGAAGAAGTGCAAATGACAAGTAGGACAGTGTTGGAAGACTGAATAAGTGAAGCAAGCATACTTTTCATTGCATCAACTGGATCAGGTACATGAGAGTTGGCAGGTGAGACATCCATCTCCATATCCTGAACTGGAATATCATTGTCTTGAACAGTAACATCTGCAGACAAACTCATGCTATCCACTACAGCATCTGAGTTCTGAACAACAACATCAATAATAGGAGCTGCAACATTAGCTTGTGGAGGGCTATTTGGTGGGGTCTGCAACATGGGATCATCATTGGGTGGAACTGGTTGTGCAACAGGTGGTTGAGGATGCTGCATCCCCTTATTTTCAGCATGCCAAAAATCAAAGTCATCAACAATAATGGGAATGGGGTGGGGATTCTGTCCATCAGGAGGCAGAGGATCCTCATCAGCTGCAAGTGCTCCCAACAGATGTTGAGACATAATAATGACAGGGCATGACCATGAGTCACCAAATCCATCAGCAGATGAGTTATGCAGTACCACAATGCTATTAGGAATTTTATTGATATCATAAGCTCTTATCTGAACAAGAATTATGGCTCTAAATTGGTTCTGCCTGTTCCACACAATAAATCTACCATATGGCGCCATAGTGGTGATGATTGAGTCAAGATCTCAACATTCTTGAGGAAAGTTGATGATAGCAAGCCAGACATCATGAGTGAAAGTTGCATTCCTATGACTTAATCCCCTATTTTGAGGATCAATACGAATAAGAGTTGTGCCAACAATAATAGGACTAGCAAATACTGCATTATCACGATCAATCACACCATGAAAACGAAATAGAGCAGAGCCCATACCACTGTGCGAAATCTGCCTAATCTGAAAACCTATCACCTCTAACTGGTTGGCGATGAGCTGAGCAGTACCTTCAAACTGCTGCCAGGCAGGCTCTGGCTCCACCGATACAATCGCCCAGTCATCAGCAATGACAGGAAGGTTGCTGTCGCCAAGAACCACATAGCCACGCTGAGGACGGAGGCCATTGTTAGGCACGATCGTGGCTCCAGGGGGCAGATGAGGAATCAGATCACAAGGATAGTTTTCCATGGTATCACCCTCAGCGGCGGCAGCGGGCTCTGCAACTAGAGGGGCAATGTAGCTTGGGGAAGGAACTGAGGCGGAGAAAACAGTGACTCTGCCACTTCTATCGGGTGAGTTTCTGTTTAATACCGGCCTAAAAATCTTCTTTTGCTTTTTATTGTGACATTGCCGAGATATGTGACCATAATTATAACAGATTTGACACCTGATTTGATTGTTGCAGTCAGAAATAACGTGACCCTGTGCCAGGCAGCGAGAACAAATAATATCCAATGCAACAGATGCAGGGTGGGCTGAAACAGAACTGGGCTGGGCCAAAACAACCAATGTGCGGTCAAGATTGGCATTTGAAATTCCGAAATTCCCTCCTGGCTGAACTGACGATCGATTAACATGATCATCACCCGGAAATACCGGATCAGATCCCAAATGGATCCTAGCGCCCAATGGGAAAGAATTAGCTCCCGTTAGGTTCGAAGATGACCCAGCATTGTTATGATCATGATTAATGCGAACAAATCCACGTCGAAATGGAGCTGGTTTATGCAGATTAGGGTTGTCACGTCGAAGTTTGCTACGACGAGAACTACGAGCAGGGAACCATTGAGCATCCTCTTATGCATAGAAACGTCGTTCCTCACGAATCCAATTTGGTCCACCCCCACCCCACAGATGGAAAAAGCTGTGGAAAGAATGAAAATAAAATGATCTCAAGTTATGAATCATGAATCCTACTGCCTTAGAACAAAGCGATAATTTGAAAACCCTAGCAGCCAGTGATTCCACACATAATTCATTATATGCAGCACCCAGACAAGATGAGATAGCCAGACTCACATTGAGGCAATTAAGACAAAAATTGGACCGGCTAAAATAGATCACGAGGAAGAACTGACCCGAGGATGACAGAGGGTGGACTGGAATGGCATAAAGATCACGAACCTTGATGCAGAAAGCATGACCTAGGGTGAAATCCAATGAGTGGGCAATGGAGGATGGATCACTGAATGGATCCATAGCCTTGCTCAAGGAGATCAACCGAGGAGATCCACTCATATGAGGAGAGAGCCGCCATCGCTGTGGCATCCCGCAAAACCACTACTAGAAAATCGCGTTGTTTTTGTGCATTGCATCGTCATCATCATGCATTGTTTGCCTAAAACTATTTTCGCAAAGCTTGTTTTGTTTTCTAAAATGCCCCGTCTTGTTTTCAAATTCAAACCCGGGTCTCCGGAATATTTTGTTTCGTCTAAACACAGATTGCAAATGCCCCGTTTTAATTAAATAAAATGTTTAGTTATTTTTGTGGGGCAGTCGAACGGGCCGAATGACCCGAACGACCACCCCAGAAAATAAAACGGTCCACCTAACCCGCCCTTCTAAATCCTACAGCTACCCACCTATCTACCCACACACCCCCTCCACCTCACCCCCACCAATAACCTGCCGCCACCTCATCTCCCTCACCACTCCCACCAACCAGACTATGCCACCTAGACTAACTCACTCCTTCTCTCTCCCTCACCCACCCCTCACAGCCACACACGCTCAGCACGCACTCCACGCCGCACGCACCCTACCCCCCTCTCTCTCTGCCTCACCGCCACCCGGACCCCACCGTCCTCCCTGGTCCCACCCGTAGCCCTCTCTCCCCACTCACCCTGCCACCAACCCACTCAGAGCACCCAGCGCCCTCCCACCACGCGTTCAACCCGCGTGGGCCCCGCAGCCCACCTTCCCTGGGCAGACCCTCCCCACCGCCAGACCCGCTCCACCCCCCCCCCGTGGCCCCCACCTGTCGGCCCCCACCTACCCGCTCCCTCCCCAACCTCCTCTCTCCGCGTGCACCCTCCGTCCCCGCGTCCCACCCTTCTCCCTCTCCCCCGGCGCCTCCCCGCTCCGGCGAGTGCCGCCCCGCCACCAGCCCGCCGCGCCTCCTTCCCGCTCAGCCGCGCCGCCGCTTGGCTCGCCTCCTCCGCTCCGGACCGTTCTCCCTTCCTCCACCGGCGCCCGTCGCGACCCTCCGTCCTTGCATCCTCTCCGCACCGCGCCCCGCCCGAGCTCGGCCGGCTCCTCCTCCGCGCTCGCGGCGTTCCGCCTCCCCGTCGCTCGCTTCCGACCCCGGCGCCGCGTCTGGTCGCCTCCGCGCCAGCGCCTCCCGACCTCGTCGCCGGAGCCGCCCTCATCCTCCCGCTCGCCCCGCTCCTCGCCGCCGGAGCCGCCTGCGCCTCCGCCCTTTTTCCTTGAGCAGAGCCGCCCCGTCCGGCCTCCTCTGCCGCGGGCCCGACCGGGTCGCCCGGAGAGCCTCCTCGCCGCGTCCCTGTCGCCGACCTCCGCCGTGCCGCCTCTGCCTCGCCCGCTTCGGCCTGCTCGGGCGCGCGCGTCCGTCGCTGGCCCGTCCCTGCCCCGCGTGCAGCGTCGCCGACCCCCTTTGTGCGCTGCCCGGCCCGTGTGCAAGAGCGACACGCTGCCTGCGTGGTTGCGTACTGTTCCGGGTAGTGGTTTTGCCATCTTGTGATCTGCTGCTATTTGGCAACAGAGCCGTTTGTGTTTAGCCATGTTGACGGGTGTTTGGACGCCCTCATCGGATAACTTCGTTGCTGATGCCGACAAGATCTCCGACATGGCAGAGATGGAAAAGCCTCGAAGACCGTTCCCCCGGACCGCCATGATCTTCCTCTCGGACCGAAGACCACCAAGTGCTCCGTCATGGATAAGATGCCCGGGCCCCGAAGACCGCTCCTAGCGCCGTACCCGCAACCGAACCCTCGGAACCGCCAAGGTCGCCGAGACCCCCGTACACGAAGGCCGAGGATGCGACAAGATCATCTCCCGGACGCCACCCGGAACGCCAAGTACTCCCTCGAGGGCGCCGAGCCCCCCCGGTACGACAAGTACTTCCTCCCGGGACGCCACGATCTCCGCGTGGGACGACAAGACCGACAACATGGCCCGACCACCGGGGATGCGACAAGATCTACTTCTGTTGTCCGAGACCGTTTCCGTCGAACCCCGAACCCCAGATCCGGACCCCGAGACCGGACCCCGAACCCCCCGGAACCAAGTTTGTCGAACCCTAATGTGTGAACCCCTTCCCGAAACCCTATTTTATAACATAATACAACTTGTTGCATATTAAATTGTCATTCTCGCATGCATAGCATTGGTTTGGGGGCCTTATGCCGATTCACCTAATAATTAAATATGGGGCCCATATGCAGGCAAATCTAGCCTCATATTGGCCTCATTTAAATTTGTGCATCGAACCGTTGTCCTATCTTGCCTGATAAAACAACATTTAAATTGTGGGGTAGCTAAATCACATGAACCATCTAATTAAGTGTCGGGACCCCGGTTCCGCTTAATCTTGACTAATCGCATCGCACCTTTGCCATGTCATACATCATTCATGCATCATGCCCGATCTTCTGCCGTAATCTTAAATATTGCATCCGGTGTTATGCTAGTGTTTTGGTTCTTCGCGGATAAGATCGATGAGTTGATGTGAGCTTCGCCCCGATCTTTGGTTGAACCTTCGGCAATGTTTTCAGGCGAGCATCTCCCCCTTTCTACCTATCTTACTTTTATAGTATTTATTCCCTCCTGTTGATCTATTGCTATCTGTGTTACGATGCTCTAGTTTTCGTACCCTTGATATTATTTGCAGCCTTATATTGCCTTGGACACACCCTACTTCCCTGTTGTTTGGTAGATAGTTGGACTTGCGCGTCGTAGTCGCTTGCTCAAGTGCTGTTGCGTGTCGTCCAGTGCCACAGTTGTTGATGTATTGCCGCATGTTGATGTTGGAGATGATCATAGTTTTACTTATCGTTCACTTTAATTCCTGTTTAACAACTAAAATTGAAGTAAGCAGAGGCATCGGTGGGTGATAGATAATATTTGGTTTCCGAACGCCCACTTGTGTCCCGTAGGACCCCGAGTACTTGATACCTGTTCCTTGATTTATCGCGCTATCCACATCCGGGAGGTATATGGGACCCCCCTGAGCCAGAGCTTGATTCAGTCTTATTTCTTGGGGCCACAAACTAGTTTGAGGTTTTATTTACTATCCTGTACTTATGCCATGCTACTGCTTTATTTACGATTGTGCGAGGAGCACACTGTACTGTTTAGGTAAGCGGAATGTTTTCGCGGTATCGACAAGCCCAGCCACACTTTCGGGTTCCCAGTCGTTTACAGCCATTGTCGCAAACCTTGAGTCCGTCTCGGAGCTTGCTTACTTCGTTGCGGGTCTACTCAATGGGGTGGCCCCCTGAAATATTTCTGAATCCTGTGATTGCTTTGTTGTGAAAGCCTCGTTGGGTTTGATTTGGTTTTTCCGAGGTTGATCGAGTGTGTGTTGCTATTGGTGCACCCCGGCCGGGTAAAACTTTCTGAAAGCCGTGTCCGCGGTTATGGACGACTTGGAGCACAGTATCTCGACCATAGACAAGCATAACTAAAGTTTATTGCTATAAATTTGACTTTATAATGACTAGTAATCAGCTCCACTATAATGGAATGGCTAAGTAATACTGCCCACAATTGCTTGTTTGGAGTGTCGCTTGCGACCATTGTACCTGACTAGTAAGTATTGCAACTACAACGGAATGGCTAAATAAAAGTACCAACAACTGCTGGGTTTTGGGTTATCTCATGCTATTTGTATCTGATTAGTAAGTGTTGTAACTATAACGGAATGGTTAACTAAAATGACCCACTGCTTATTTTATCAGGATGATTATCTATACCTGACTAGTAATTGCTGCAACGATAACCGAATAAATAAAATTGCCAACTGTGTGAGTTCCTCGGTTGACTTCCTCGTTTGGTCTCGAGGGGGAAACACCAGGATGGGTTTGTTTGATGGTAGTATCAGGTTGGATCCGAATAGGTCTTTCTTACCCCTCTCTGATAGCCGCCCGTTGTATCGAGTCTCTATAGGTTGTTTAGTGCATGCTGCCGCTGCCGCTTCAGTCCACCATACCTATGTAGGCGAGGACCGCCGAATTCAAGTCTCGCCGTGTACTGGCCTCAGTACTGACGCTCCTCTTTTTCCTTTGCCCTTTGTCGGCACCCCTTTTGTTTAAGCAGGTTTTGAGATCGACGTCGTTAGCAGGGTTACCCTTCCGGCTTGGCCTGGGCAGGGTTATGGACGCCATTGGTTATTCTTCAGGGCTCTTAGCCCCATTTGCATCTTGTCCGTCGCTGGACGCATTATCGTTTTCAAGGTGATTTGGACCTTTGTATATTATATCTGTATTCTTGACTCTTTGAGTCGCTGTTATATATATCTGTTCTGTGGGTCCCATCGAGGACTGTTGTGTAATGTTATTACTTCGTTTTCCACCCGCACGAAAGTGCCTGGTGGGCACCTTTGAATCGTTTCTATGCGGGTTTTGGCGGGAATCGCTGAAACTTGCATAGGTCCGATTCTGAGGGTGTTACAGAGTGGTATCAGAGCCCAGCAGTTGCGATACCCCACAAGTCCAGCCTATAGGATAACCTAGCTAACGGCCGAAGTAGAGTGTCCAAAACTATTTTGCAAAACCGGTTGGATAGTTCTGATTAGGTCTGATTTTATTCCTTACCCCTCTGCTATTCTCCTCTTACCTCTACGTGTTTTGAATCCGCTCTCTTCTCTTTCTTCGAGTCCAGGATTTCTCGTGGTTGGGTTTTCCGTCGTACCTTCAGGGTTTCGCTTCCTTCTTCGATAACGGTGTTCTACCATCCGGTGTTCAAGCTGCCTGAGGAATCCGTCTGCTGTAGTACCATTCTTTGTTCCTTGTTTGTGCTTTCCGGTGTTTTCCGACACGACGACATCATCTACACCAGATCCGATGCAGAGTCTGCATCACTCCTTTGTTTCCGAACCTCGTTTGCCGAGATCTTCAGTCTGATTCCAAGAATGGTTGTACTCTTCTCTACTGATTGTGCAGAGTAATAGTTTGGGTGCGTGATGGATTGGCCCCCATGCCGACTACTCACTCTATTTGCTCGCGTACATTAAAGTGGACGAGAATGCATCGGTTCCCTCTTTCCATCGAAGTTAGAGGTGGCTTTATTTGTTGATACCTCTACCTTCGACCTTTTGCTCCCGGAGTGTTCTCTCGACGATCACGGACAACGACCTCTTGTTAGTGGTGTCGCGAGGACTTCCACGAAGCGAGAAGACGCAGATCACCGACCTTCTTTCCGGTACCATGAGGCGGATCTCGAGGGCGAGATCCATTGTTAGTGGTGTCGAATTGTGGCATCCCGCAAAACCACTACTAGAAAATCGCGTTGTTTTTGTGCATTGCATCGTCATCATCATGCATTGTTTGCCTAAAACTATTTTCGCAAAGCTTGTTTTGTTTTCTAAAACGCCCCGTCTTGTTTTCAAATTCAAACCCGGGTCTCCGGAATATTTTGTTTCGTCTAAACACAGATTGCAAACGCCCCGTTTTAATTAAATAAAATGTTTAGTTATTTTTGTGGGGCAGTCGAACGGGCCGAATGACCCGAACGACCACCCCAGAAAATAAAACGGTCCACCTAACCCGCCCTTCTAAATCCTACAGCTACCCACCTATCTATCCACACACCCCCTCCACCTCACCCCCACCAATAACCTGCCGCCACCTCATCTCCCTCACCACTCCCACCAACCAGACTATGCCACCTAGACTAACTCACTCCTTCTCTCTCCCTCACCCACCCCTCACAGCCACACACGCTCAGCACGCACTCCACGCCGCACGCACCCTACCCCCTCTCTCTCTGCCTCACCGCCACCCGGACCCCACCGTCCTCCCTGGTCCCACCCGCAGCCCTCTCTCCCCACTCACCTTGCCACCAACCCACTCAGAGCACCCAGCGCCCTCCCACCACGCGTTCAACCCGCGTGGGCCCCGCAGCCCACCTTCCCTGGGCAGACCCTCCCCACCGCCAGACCCGCTCCACCCCCCCCGTGGCCCCCACCTGTCGGCCCCCACCTACCCGCTCCCTCCCCAACCTCCTCTCTCCGCGTGCACCCTCCGTCCCCGCGTCCCACCCTTCTCCCTCTCCCCCGGCGCCTCCCCGCTCCGGCGAGTGCCGCCCCGCCACCAGCCCGCCGCGCCTCCTTCCCGCTTAGCCGCGCCGCCGCTTGGCTCGCCTCCTCCGCTCCGGCCCGTTCTCCCTTCCTCCACCGGCGCCCGTCGCGACCCTCCGTCCTCGCATCCTCTCCGCACCGCGCCCCGCCCGAGCTCGGCAGGCTCCTCCTCCGCGCTCGCGGTGTTCCGCCTCCCCGTCGCTCGCTTCCGACCCCGGCGCCGCGTCTGGTCGCCTCCGCGCCAGCGCCTCCCGACCTCGTTGCCGGAGCCGCCCTCATCCTCCCGCTCGCCCCGCTCCTCGCCGCCGGAGCCGCCGGAGCCGCCGGAGCCGCCTGCGCCTCCGCCCTTTTTCCTTGAGCAGAGCCGCCCCGTCCGGCCTCCTCTGCCACGGGCCCGACCGCGTCGCCCGGAGAGCCTCCTCGCCGCGTTCCTGTCGCCGACCTCCGCCGTGCCGCCTCTGCCTCGCCCGCTTCGGCCTGCTCGGGCGCGCGCGTCCGTCGCTGGCCCGTCCCTGCCCCGCGTGCAGCGTCGCCGACCCCCTTTGTGCGCTGCCCGGCCCGTGTGCAAGAGCGACACGCTGCCTGCGTGGTTGCGTACTGTTCCGGGTAGTGGTTTTGCCATCTTGTGATCTGTTGCTATTTGGCAACAGAGCCGTTTGTGTTTAGCCATGTTGACGGGTGTTTGGACGCCCTCATCGGATAACTTCTTTGCTGATGCCGACAAGATCTCCGACATGGCAGAGATGGAAAAGCCTCGAAGACCGTTCCCCCGGACCGCCATGATCTTCCTCTCGGACCGAAGACCACCAAGTGCTCCATCATGGATAAGATGCCCGGGCCCCGAAGACCGCTCTCGGCGCCGTACCCGCAACCGAACCCTCGGAACCGCCAAGGTCGCCGAGACCCCCGTACACGAAGGCCGAGGATGCGACAAGATCATCTCCCGGACGCCCAGGACGCCACCCGGAACGCCAAGTACTCCCTCGAGGGCGCCGAGCCCCCTGGTACGACAAGTACTTCCTCCCGGGACGCCACGATCTCCGCGTGGGACGACAAGACCGACAACATGGCCCGACCACCAGGGATGCGACAAGATCTAATTCTGTTGTCCGAGACCGTTTCCGTCGAACCCCGAACCCCAGATCCGGACCCTGAGACCGGACCCCGAACCCCCCGGAACCAAGTTCGTCGAACCCTAATGTGTGAACCCCTTCCCGAAACCCTATTTTATAACATAATACAACTTGTTGCATATTAAATTGTCATTCTCGCATGCATAGCATTGGTTTGGGGGCCTTATGCCGATTCACCTAATAATTAAATATGGGGCCCATATGCGGGCAAATCTAGCCTCATATTGGCCTCATTTAAATTTGTGCATCGAACCGTTGTCCTATCTTGCCTGATAAAACAACATTTAAATTGTGGGGTAGCTAAATCACATGAACCATCTAATTAAGTGTCGGGACCCCGGTTCCGCTTAATCTTGACTAATCGCATCGCACCTTTGCCATGTCATACATCATTCATGCATCATGCCCGATCTTCTGCCGTAATCTTAAATATTGCATCCGGTGTTATGCTAGTGTTTTGGTTCTTCGCGGATAAGATCGATGAGTTGATGTGAGCTTCGCCCCGATCTTTGGTTGAACCTTCGGCAATGTTTTCAGGCGAGCATCTCCCCCTTTCTACCTATCTTACTTTTATAGTATTTATTCCCTCCTGTTGATCTATTGCTATCTGTGTTACGATGCTCTAGTTTCCGTACCCTTGATATTATTTGCAGCCTTATATTGCCTTGGACACACCCTACTTCCCTGTTGTTTGGTAGATAGTTGGACTTGCGCGTCGTAGTCGCTTGCTCAAGTGCTGTTGCGTGTCGTCCAGTGCCACAGTTGTTGATGTATTGCCGCATGTTGATGTTGGAGATGATCATAGTTTTACTTATCGTTCACTTTAATTCCTGTTTAACAACTAAAATTGAAGTAAGCAGAGGCATCGGTGGGTGATAGATAATATTTGGTTTCCGAACGCCCACTTGTGTCCCGTAGGACCCCGAGTACTTGATACCTGTTCCTTGATTTATCGCGCTATCCACATCCGGGAGGTATATGGGACCCCCCTGAGCCAGAGCTTGATTCAGTCTTATTTCTTGGGGCCACAAACTAGTTTGAGGTTTTATTTACTATCCTGTACTTATGCCATGCTACTGCTTTATTTACGATTGTGCGAGGAGCACACTGTACTGTTTAGGTAAGCGGAATGTTTTCGCGGTATCGACAAGCCCAGCCACACTTTCGGGTTCCCAGTCATTTACAGCCATTGTCGCAAACCTTGAGTCCGTCTCGGAGCTTGCTTACTTCGTTGCGGGTCTACTCAATGGGGTGGCCCCCTAAAATATTTCTGAATCCTGTGATTGCTTTGTTGTGAAAGCCTCATTGGGTTTGATTTGGTTTTTCCGAGGTTGATCGAGTGTGTGTTGCTATTGGTGCACCCCAGCCGGGTAAAACTTTCTGAAAGCCGTGTCCGCGGTTATGGACGACTTGGAGCACAGTATCTCGACCATAGACAAGCATAACTAAAGTTTATTGCTATAAATTTGACTTTATAATGACTAGTAATCAGCTCCACTATAATGGAATGGCTAAGTAATACTGCCCACAATTGCTTGTTTGGAGTGTCGCTTGCGACCATTGTACCTGACTAGTAAGTATTGCAACTACAACGGAATGGCTAAATAAAAGTACCAACAACTGCTGGGTTTTGGGTTATCTCATGCTATTTGTATCTGATTAGTAAGTGTTGTAACTATAACGGAATGGTTAACTAAAATGACCCACTGCTTATTTTATCAGGATGATTATCTATACCTGACTAGTAATTGCTGCAACGATAACCGAATAAATAAAATTGCCAACTGTGTGAGTTCCTCGGTTGACTTCCTCGTTTGGTCTCGAGGGGGAAACACCAGGATGGGTTTGTTTGATGGTAGTATCAGGTTGGATCCGAATAGGTCTTTCTTACCCCTCTCTGATAGCCGCCCGTTGTATCGAGTCTCTATAGGTTGTTTAGTGCATGCTGCCGCTGCCGCTTCAGTCCACCATACCTATGTAGGCGAGGACCGCCGAATTCTAGTCTCGCCGTGTACTGGCCTCAGTACTGACGCTCCTCTTTTTCCTTTGCCCTTTGTCGGCACCCCTTTTGTTTAAGCAGTTTTGAGATCGACGTCGTTAGCAGGGTTACCCTTCCGGCTTGGCCTGGGCAGGGTTATGGACGCCATTGGTTATTCTTCAGGGCTCTTAGCCCCATTTGCATCTTGTCCGTCGCTGGACGCATTATCGTTTTCAAGGTGATTTGGACCTTTGTATATTATATCTGTATTCTTGACTCTTTGAGTCGCTGTTATATATATCTGTTCTGTGGGTCCCATCGAGGACTGTTGTGTAATGTTATTACTTCGTTTTCCACCCGCACGAAAGTGCCTGGTGGGCACCTTTGAATCGTTTCTATGCGGGTTTTGGCGGGAATCGCTGAAACTTGCATAGGTCCGATTCTGAGGGTGTTACAATCGCCTAGGGAGTCGCCATAGGTGGAGGTGGAGGTGGGAGTCGCCATCTTGCCTGTTTTTTACTACTTTCACCTTGTTGAGAATCCTGCTCAATTCTTTTAGGGTGTCCTTCAGGATATAAAGGATCTTGAGTAGCTATACCACTCCTAGTTCTAATTCCATAAGCATGTTTATCTCTTGAGGCATTAACTAGCATATCTTTTTGTACCTTAGCAAGTTGATCAAGTTGGATTTGGACCATTTGAAAGTGTTTGCAAAGCATTTTAATATCATTAGGAGTTCTTTTCATAGTATCTTTCAACTCATTGATAGCTCTAGAGTTTTCCAATAAATGATTCTGAACTTGTTTATTAAAATTACCTTGTTTAACAATAAAAATGTCAAGTTCCTCTAAGCATTGACCAGGAGGCTTACCATAAGGAATATCACCTTCATCAAAGTGTTGGAGAGAGTGTACCTCAATAGTAGATGAGTGGGGAATTGGCTTACATAATTCTTCTACAGGAGGTAGATTCTTCACATCTTTAGCTCTAATACCTTTCTCCTTTAGACACTTTTTAGCTTCCTTCATCACTTCATCATTTAATGCAATAACTCCCCTCTTCTTTGGTATTGGTGTTGGAACTGGTTCAGGAGTAATAGGCTCAGGTATATTTAGCTCAGTTGAAGTCCAATCATCATAATTCTTGCTTATCTTAGCCATTAATTCTTCAGCATCTGTAGGAGTTCTTTTCCTGAAAACACAATCAGTAAAGCTATCTAGGTATGTCCTAGAATCATTAGTTAGTCCATTATAATAAATATCAAGAAGCTCATTCTTAGGCAATGGACATCAGGATGTGCATGATTCAAGGCACAAAACCTTGTCCACGACTTAGGCAATTTCTCTTCTTCTCCCTGTTTAAAATCAAAAAGTCTCCGCAAAGCAGCATGTCTAGCACTGGGAGGAAAATATTTTTGGAAGAAAGAAGCAATCAGGGCTATCAATGGAACCAGGAGGTAATCTATTAAACCAAGCCCTAGCTTCCCCTTTTAGTGAAAAAGGGAAGATCTTAGTAACAAAGTACTTACGCATCTTAAAATCATCAGAGAACAAAGCACTCATAGTAGAAAGCTCATTCATATGAGCCACAACAATCTCATTTTCAGTCCCACAAAAAGGTCCATTTCTCAACAATGTCCAAATAGGATAAATCAAGAGAGAAATCATAATCTTTATCTTTAATATCTATGGGAGAGGTGGCAAACTTTGGAATAATGGTGCGTCTAGCAAGGAGACTCTTAATAGCACTTGTACCATGTGTGTTTCGGCACTCTTCAACAAATTCATCAGTGAACTCAATGTAACCATCATTAATATCATAACTCTCTCTAGACTCAGGTGAGCTAACAGGTGTAACAGTGTCTTCACTGGGAGTTTCAGTATTTCCTAGACTAGCCATAGTAGCATCTAGAAAAGGACATAGTGAACCACTCGCATCAAGCACAGTAGAAGTAACATCATGAGCATAAAAAGCAGTTTCAGATTTAGCAGTAGTAGAAGTGTGTGTAACATGAGTATGTGGTGGTGGTGTGACAAGCTTACTTATAATAGACGATGAATCAAGTGCAACAGAGGTGTTTAGGACTGTACCTCTTCTTGTAGTGGATGGTAAAATAGGGAACTTTCCATCACGAGACTTACCCATGATGAAAGGAGTAGTAGTGAACAATAGTAGATCCAAGTGAACTTACAAATAAAGCTATGCTCCCCGGCAACAATGCTAGAAAATATTTTTGATGACCCACTAGTGTAGGGGATCGCAACAGTCTTCGCAGGTAGTATTACCCAATTTATTGATTCGACACAAGGGGAGCCAAATAATACTTGCAAGCCTTAACAACTGAGTTGTCAATTCAGCTGCACCTAGAAATAGTTCTTGCTCACAGAAGTTTATCACTAGCAACAGTTTGATAGCAGCAAGAGCAAAGCAATAGAAACCGTAGAACATGAGCAATATTAACAGTAATGGTAATAGTGGGATTCGAGTGCGGTAGGCATAGGGATGGATGGACGGGCGTTGCATGGACGAGTCTAAACATGTAACTTCAAGATAGGGCATTGCAGATAAATAATAATAAGCATCCAAGTACTAAACAATCCTAGGCATGTGTTACAAATAGTCATACGTGCTCGCAATGAGAACTTGCACAACATCTTCTGTCCAGCCAGCCTGTGGCAGCGGGGCCTCTAGGGAACTACTGGCAATTAAGGTGCTCCTTTTAATAGAGCACCGGAGCATAGCATTACCACTCCATGAACACATGTGATCCTCACACCATAGCCATCCCCTCCGGTTGTCCCAATTATTGTCACTTTGGGGCCTTTGGATCCGGACAATGATATGTGTACACAACTTGTAGATAAGATCACCAACAATACTATCATAATGATTCAATAATAAGTTCAGATCTGAGATCATGGCACTCGGGCCCTAGTGACAAGCATTAAGCACAACAAGTTACAACAAAGTCAAATAGCACTAATAGAGATACTAGGCACTATACCCTAACAGATCTTATTCGATTATATGATAGAAGTCATCCAATCCCTACCATCCCCAAGCCTACAATGGGGGATTACTCACTCATGGATGAGGGAAACATCGATGGTTGATGGAGATGCGTTGGTGATGACGATTGCGATGATCCTCTCCAAATTTCCCGTCCCGACAGGGTGCCAGAACAGAGTTTCTGGATCCAAATCTTGGTTTCTGATGGTGGCGGCGGAGCGTTAACTCTTCTCTGGAAAACGATGAACCCCCCTCGGTTTTTAGGTCGAGAGGGAACTTATAGGCACAGAGGGAGGCCGAGGGGGTGCCTGGGGTGGCTGCACCCCCTAGGTGAGGCCAGAGGTGGGCCCGCGCCTAGCAGGGGTGTGGGCCCCCCAGGCCCCTTCTCCGTTTCGTCTTCTGGCTTCGTGGGTCTTCTGGTGAAATATAATTTTTGGCATATTTTTCGGGATTTTTCCTGATAGTTAATTTTCTGCACAAAAACAAGACACCAAGATAATTCTGCTGAAAACAGCGTCAGTCCGTGTTAGTTGTATCCAAATCACACAAGTTTAGAGGAGAAACAATAGCAAAAGTGTTCGGGAAATTAGATTCGTTTTGGACGTATCATACCTTAGCAAGTTGATCAAGTTGGGTTTGAACCATTTGGAAGTGTTTACAAAGCATTTTAATATCATTAGAAGTTATTTCCACAATATCTTTCAACTCTTTAATAGCTCTAGAGTTTTCCAATAAATGATTTTGAACTTGTTTATTAAAATTACCTTGTTTAACAATAAATGTGTCAAGTTCCTCAAAGCATTGACCAGGAGGCTTACCATAAGGAATATCACCTTCATCAAAGTGGAGAGAGTGTACCTCAATAGTAGATGAGTATGGAATTGGCTTACATAATTCTTCTATAGGAGGTAGACTCTTCACATCTTCAGCTCTAATACCTTTCTCCTTTAGACATTTCTTAGCTTCTTTCATCACTTCATCATTTAATGCAATAACTCCCCTCTTCTTTGGTGTTGGTATTGGATCTGGTTCAGACACAACTGGTTCAGGATTAATAGGCTCAAGTGTATTTAGCTCAGTTGAAGTCCAATCATCATAATTCTTGCTTATTTTAGTCATTAATTCTTCAGTATCTGTAGGAGTTCTTTTCCTGAAAACACAATCAACAAAACTATCTAGGTATGTCCTAGAATCATCAGTTAGTCCATTATAATAAATATCAAGAAGCTCATTCTTAGGCAATGGACATCCAGGATGTGCATGAACCAAGGCACAGAACCTTTTCCATGACTCAGGAAGTTTCTCTTCTTCTCCCTGTTTAAAATCAAAAAGTCTCTGCAAAGCAGCATGTCTAGCACTGAGTGGAAAATATTTCTAGAAGAAAGAAGCAATCAAGCAATCAGGGCTATTAATGGAACTAGGAGGTAATCTATTAAACCAAGCCCTAGCTTCCCCCTTTAGTGAAAAAGGGAAGATCTTAGTAACAAAGTACTTACGCATCTTAAAATCATCAGAGAACAAAGCACTCATAGTAGAAAGCTCATTCATATGAGCCACATCACTCTCATTTTCAGTCCCACAAAAGGTTATTTCTCAACAATGTCCAAATAGGATAAATCAAGAGAGAAATCATAATATTTATCTTTAATATCTATGGGAGAGGTGGCAAACTTAGGATCAGAGGACAACTTAGGAATAATGGTGCGTCTAGCAAGGAGACTCTTAATAGCACTAGCACCATGTGTGTTTGGGCACACTTCAACAAATTCATCAGTGAACTCAATGTAACCATCATTAATATCATAACTCTCTCTAGACTCAGGTGAGCTAACAGGTGTAACAGTGTCTTCACTAGGAGTTTCAGTATTTCCTAGACTATCCATAGTAGCATCTAGGAAAGGAACTAATGAACCACTCGCATCAAGCACAGTAGAAGTAACATCATGAGCATCAAAAGCAGTTTCAGATTCAGCAGCAGTAGTAGTGTGTGTAGCATGAGTATGTGGTGGTGGTGTGACAAGCTTACTTATAACAGACGGTGAATCAAGGGCAACAGAGGTGTTTAGGACTGTACCTCTTCTTGTAGTGGATGGTAAAATAGGAAACTTTCCATCACGAGACTTCCCCATGATGAAAGGAGTAGTAGTGAACAATAATAGATCCAAGTGAACATACAAATAAAGCTATACTCCCCGGCAACGGCGCTAGAAAATAGTCTTGATGACCCACAAGTATAGGGGATCACAACAGTCTTTGCGGGTAGTATTACCCAATTTATTGATTCGACACAAGGGGAGCCAAAGAATACTTGCAAGCCTTAACAACTGAGTTGTCAATTCAGCTGCATCTAGAAATAGTTCTTGCTCACAGAAGTTTATCAGTAGCAACAGTTTATAGTAGCAACAGCAAAACAAGAGCAATAGTAACAGTAGCAACAAACAATAGGATATGAGTGCGGTAGGCATAGGGATGGATGGACGGGCGTTGCATGGACAAATCTAAACATGTAACTTCAAGATCTAGGGCATTGCATATAAATAAGAATAAGCATCCAAGTACTAAACAATCATAGGCATGTGCTCCATATATAGTCATGCGTGCTCGTAATGAGAACTTGCACAACATCTTTTGTCCTGCCAGCCCGTGGCAGCGGGGCCTCTAGGGAACTACTGGAAATTAAGGTGCTCTACTCGGAGAAAAGCATTAACACTCCGTGAACACATGTGATCCTCACACCACAACCATCCCCTCCGGTTGTCCCAATTTCTGTCACTTCGGGGCCTTTGGATCCGGACAATGATATGTGTACACAACTTGCAGATAAGATCACAAATAATACTATCATAATGATTCAATAATAAGTTCAGATCTGAGATCATGGCACTCGGGCCCTAGTGACAAGCATTAAGCACAACAAGTTGCAACAAAGTCAAAAAGCACTAATACAGATACTAGGCACCATGCCCTAACAATATTATTCGATTACATGATAGAACTCATCTAATAGCTACCATCCCCATAGCCTACAACGGGGGATTACTCACTCATGGATGAGGGAAACATTGACGGTTGATTGAGAGGCGTTGGTGATGACGATGGCGATGATCCTTCCCAAATTCCTCGTCCCGACAGGGTGCCAGAACGGAGTTTCTAGATCCGAATCGTGGCTTCTGGTGGTGGCGGCGCATCGGAATCTTTTTGGAAAAACGACGAACCCCCCTCGGGTTTTAGGTCAAGAGGTAACTTATAGGCGAAGAGGGAGCCCGAGGGAGTGCCTAGGGTGGTCGCATCCCCCTAGGCGCCACCAGGCCTGGCCCGTTCCTGGCAGGGGTGTGGGCCCCCCAACCTCCACTCCGTCTCGTACTCTGGCTCCATGGATCTTCTGGTGAAATAGGATTTTTGGCATATTTTTTCTGTGATTTTTCCTGATAATTGATTTTCTGCACAAAAACTAGACACCAAGGTAATTCTGCTAAAAATAGCGTCAGTCTGTGTTAGTTGTATCCAAATCATACAAGTTTAGAGGAGAAACAATAGCAAAAGTGTTCGGGAAAGTAGATACGTTTTGTACGTATCACCACTCCCTAGTCTAACACCCGCGCGCAACGTTTTCCTCTGCGCAGTCGCGGCCCACGGCCTAGCTGTGCGGACCTCTTAGCCCTGCGCCGCCCACGACCCAGCCTCCAGCGCCCCAGCGGCCGCCGCTTGATCTGTACCGTGCACGCTCTCCGACCTAGATTGGATGGGCCAGCCCGACTGTCGCCAGAACAAAACCTGCCAACCCTAGTGCCCCCGTAAACCCTAAGACCATTCCGCCCCTTCCCTCTGTCTGTCTCGCGTGCCTAGTGGCGGCGGCACAGCGCCCCGTGCCGGCGAGGCGGCCGCGACGCCCGGAGCATGGCCAGCAGCGATCCGCTCCCCCTCAACGGCGATCCCCTTCCCTTTATCTTCTTTCCCATCCACCTCCCCACCACCCCGTGAGAGGTACCATAGAAGAAGACATCGAGACTGGCGGCACCCCTGCCTCCCTTGCCGGCTGTGCGTCCACCCGAGGTTGAGCGCACCGCCGTCAAGCGGCGCAGTGGCGGCGGCCCGTTGCACTTTCTGTTTTGGATTTGATCCGGGGAAAAATTGAGGCTTTCTCTCTTTCTTGTTTGGGGATCTGGGGCTTTGGGGATTGATTTTGTTCGACATGGGATCTACTTTTCTATTTTCGATTCGGGGACGGGGATTTTACTTTGCTTTGCCCCTGAAGGGGTTGTTTCTTCTTCCGACGCCTCGGCTTGCCGATGCGTGTCGAGATAGAGAGGAATGGCGTGACCAGGTGGGCAGGCGCACTTTAGGGTTAGATATCTAGGGTTTTACTTTTGATTTCTTTTGTACCGAAAAAATCTAGCAACTAGTAGGCTCTCATACCATTGTTGTACTCGGTCTAGCTCTAGATCTTATCGGTAGTTACTATAGGGTTTGATCTATGAGATCTGAGAGAGAGAAGATAGAGATTAGAGAGGGAGAGGTTGTATACCTGCGCCCTAGCTCGAGGAACACAGGCCAGAGGGGATGCTAGAGGTGGTGACCATGGCGGAGAGGGGCGGCGGCATGGGCGTGGGTGTGGTTGAGAGTGGCGACGGCGGAGCTTCCCTTCGGCCTAGCGCAAAACCCTAATCGGTGGGTGTGTTGGTGTGGGCTGCGGCGTACGTGAACCTTGTACTGTGTGCGTCCGCCCCCCCACCTCTTTATATGCGCTGGCGATAGGGGCCCACCAACCATGAGGAGGTTGGGCGCCCCCGATCAGGGCACGGATAGGGGGTTCCATTCGAGCCGTTGGGCTCATACGGGAGAGATCAACCTAACAGTTTCCTCCCAGGCAGAGGAGTATCTTGACCCACATCTGCAGCACCACTTGGAACGAAATGAACATATGAAGTGTAAGGTGGCACCCTTGATTCCCATGTAACCACGTTGAAATCCCCTTGTGGCCTAACTCCAGGATCCAGCACTAGATCCACAATCCTCACCGTTGGTAGTAATTCCCTTTCCTCTGTAGCCTCAGCCCGGCTAATGCCAACGACACCAGATGGTACGATGCGGAGTGGAGAATCAGGATGCAAGATGAAGTCTGTAATGTCTACCTGATGGCGTCTCTAGATGAGGAACTTTGGGTGCTCCCCATACATGGACAAGTTCCTCTCAACGAATCTTCTTAGCCTCCTCAACACGCAGAGCCAGAAACAGAGATTCAGGTTCTTTCTCATTAGGTCAGCGAGAAAATTTGCAGCGATAAGGGACCAATCTGAATGCAACTCCCTGGTCAGCTCGTCTGCTATCCGTGCTAACCGCGGGTGTTCTGCCGGGTCCATGCTCCCAAATTCCATTGTCCTGAAGAGGTAGCTAAACTCCTCATATGACAGCATATTGATGAAGATTGGCTTGGCTATTCCCAATTTCGCTGAATTTTTATAGTGACTGACAATGATCACCTTGCTTCCTCTGTCCATGCTTGCCAGGGTTGAACAAAACTTGGCCCGGGCCTCCTCGTCAACATCTGAAACAATCTCAACAACAACCAATACTTTCCCTGACAAGAGATTGCCATGGTCCACGATTCAGCAAAAGGAATGCCCTTCAGGTGCAAAATCAAAGAGAAGTGCGAGCTAACTCTCTCATCCCTGCATACATGGGCGACCAAAGTCTTCTTTCTAGCCGAAGTAGCACCAATGATCGGGAGGACAGCCGGTGAACCATTCGGAGAGCTGTGCTGCAACATGAAGTTCAGGAGCCTTTGATTTTCGACGTGGCGTCCGAACATGATGTTGTCGTTGTAAAGATATGTGTCATATGGTCGATGCGGCATACGGTCGCATCCACAAAGGAGAACAACAAACTCCGTCATGCTAGCGATGACATTCTCTAAGCTCTTCGACGCCCCTCGCAGGTTGACAAGATTCTTTCTAGATCAGCCATGGATCATGCGAAAATGTTTGAGAGGAGATGAGTTGCTTACCTCCTCCTCCTCGAGGGGAGTTGACTCTTCGAGTGATCTGTACCCAAATACGCCTAGTGACCAGTAGCCTCTGTACATGTCCTCTGCCAGCATATTGAGCTGGACCACTGTGGTGACCCAGCATACCACTTCATGTTGTAGTATACTATAGTCGTGGGCATAACACTCACGGAGTACCATTCTGCAAATATTACATCCTCAGAGTGGTACAACAAAAACAAAGCGGGTCCATAACATATATTATCATTATAACAACCAGAAATTACATGACGACTTCGAGATCCTCATAGGTCCACAGAGGCATCCCGATGACTTAGGATAAACTATAATAATTCTGAGAACAATATAAAGAAGCAAACTAAACTTTAAGGTTTATACGAGATTTAATATAGATAGAGGATAGAGATTTATGCTACTGGACTCGATCACTATAGATAACACATCTACGCTTCCGATACTTCGGTCTCCATTCCATAGATGTTTTCGTAATTGTCCCCTTCGACGCTTCCAAATACTTCTGGTTCTTCATAACTCTTCTTGGTCACCAATTGGATATAGTATTTCCTCTTCCTGATCTTTAATGACTTCAGAATTTAGCAAGGGTTAAGAAGATACGTTGAGTACGAGCGTACTCAGCAAGTTCACTAAAAAGAGTGTTGATGCACTATTTCTACAGCCACAGACCATGGGTCGTAGGCAATGCAGGTTTTCGTAAACATTTCTTCAAAGATTGCTTTTATTCTGAAAAGCTATGTCCGTGAGCCTTCACAGGTTTACCAGAACTTTCATGGAGTTCCTTTCCTGCAGCGTTCGTAGCTTCTTCCTAGAACAGGGAGTAACAAGTTACAGTTCTTACACTCTGCAGAGGTGCGTTGATTTACCCATGATATATCTTAGCTTTGTTGCACATCCGAGTTGCATTCTCGTCCACACTTCCTTGGTGTGGGGCCCATACTAAGATCCAAGCCAATCACTGTCCTTCTCCGCGATCCCGCATACACCGCAATTGTTGTATGCAACTAGAGGGACACTGTAGCTTGGGGAAGGAGCTAAGGCAGAGAAAATAGTGACTCTGCCACTTCTATCGGGTGCCTTTCTGTTTAATACCGGCCTAAAAATCTTCTTTTTCTTTTTGTTGTGACATTGCCGAGATATGTGACCATAATTATAACAGATTCGACACCTGATTTGATTGTTGCAGTCAGAAATAACGTGACCCTGTGCCAGGCAGCGAGAACAAATAATATCCAATGCAACAGATGGAGGGTGGGCTGAAACAGAACTGGGCTGGGCCAAAACAACCAATGTGCGGTCAAGATTCGCATTTGAAATTCCGAAATTCCCTCCTGGCTGAACTGACGGTCGAATAACATGATCATCACCCGGAAATACCGGATCAGCTCCCAAATGGATCCTAGCGCCCAATGCAAAAGAATTAGCTCCCGTTAGGTTCGAAGATGACCCAGCACTGTTACGATCATGATTAATGCGAACAAATGCACATCAAAACGGAGCTGGTTTATGCATATTAGGGTTGTCATGTTGAAGTTTGATACGACGAGAACTACGAGCAGGGAACCATTGAGCATCCTCTTTTGCATAGAAACGTCGTTCCTCACGGATCCAATTTGGTCCACCCCCACCCCACAGATGGAAAAAGCAGTGGAAAGAATGACAAGAAAATGATCTCAAGTTATGAATCATGAATCCTACAGCCTTAGAACAAACCGAGAATTTGAAAACCCTAGCAGCCAGTGATTCCACAGATAATTCATTATATGCAGCACCCAGACAAGATGAGATAGCCAGACTCACATTGAGACAATCAAGACGAAAATTGGACCGAATAAAAGAGATCACGAGGAAGAACTGACCCGAGGATGACAGAGGGTGGACTGGAGTGGCATAAAGATCACGAACCTTGATGCGGAAAGCATGACTTGGGGTGAAATCCAATGAGTGGGCAATGGAGGATGGATCACTGAATGGATCCATGGCCTTGCCCAAGGAGATCAACCGAGGATATCCACTCATATGAGGAGAGAGCCGCCATCGCGAAGGGAGTCGCCATAGCTGGAGGTGGGAGTCGCCATCTTGCCTGTTTTTTACTAATTTCACCTTGTTGAGAATCCTGCTCAATTATTTTAGGGTGTTCTTCAGAAGGTAAAGGATCTTGAGTAGCTATACCACTCCTAGTTCTAATTCCATAAGCATGTTTATCTCCTGAGGCATTAACTAGCATATCTTTTTGTACCTTGATGACTCACAAGTATAGAATATCGCAACAGTCTTCACGGGTAGTATTACCCAATTTATTGATTCGACACAAGGGGAGCCAAAGAATACTTGCAAGCCTTAACAACTGAGATGTCAATTCAGCTGCATCTGTAAATAGTTCTTGCTCACAGAAGTTTATCAGTAGCAACAGTTTGATAGCAGCAACAAAACAGCAACAGCAACAGTAGAACAGGAGCAATAGTAACAGTAATGGTAATAGTGGGATTCGAGTTCTTAATAGAGAAAGGAATAGTTGGTATACCTGGATCACCAAGTTTCTTTGGAACCTTACCATTGAAGGAATAATTAGCAAGCAAAGTAGAAATCTCCTCATTAGGAATCTTCCTTTTATTAGAGACAATATCCTTCATATACTTTGAATAAGGAGGCAACTTAATAGCATCAGTCAAAGGAATTTGCAAAAATAAAGGTTTCATCCACTCACAAAACTTGTTGTAGTGTTCTTCCTCCTTTGACTTGTGTTTCTTACCTGGAAAAGGCATAGGTTTCTGCACCCAAGGTTCTCTCTCACTACCATGTTTCTTAGCAATAAAATCTTCCTTAGTGTACCTAGTGTTCTTAGTGTGCTTCTCAGGTTCTTCCTCAACTTCCTCCTTATCAGGAGACTCATTTTTATCATTACCACTCTTCGTTTCAGCATTAGAGACAGATATACTATTAGGATCTATAGCAGGTTCGAGGGGTTCCTCAACTATCTTATGTTTCTTTTTCTTTCTCTTACGAGGACTGCCACTACTTTCGCCATGCTGAGAATCCTGCTCAATTCTTTTAGGGTGTCCTTCAGGATATAAAGGATCTTGAGTAGCTATACCACTCCTAGTTCTAATTCCATAAGCATGTTTATCTCTTGAGGCATTAACTAGCATATCTTTTTGTACCTTAGCAAGTTGATCAAGTTGGGTTTGGACCATTTCAAAGTGTTTGCATAGCATTTTAATATCATTAGAAGTTCTTTCCATAGTATCTTTCAAATCATTGATAGCTCTAGAGTTTTCCAATAAATGATTATGAACTTGTTTATTAAAATTACCTTGTTTAACAATAAAAATGTCAAGTTCCTCTAAGCATTGACCAGGAGGCTTACCATAAGGAATATCACCTTCATCAAAGTGTTGGAGAGAGTGTACCTCAATAGTAGATGAGTGGGGAATTGGCTTACATAATTCTTCTATAGGAGGTAGATTCTTCACATCTTCAGCTCTAATACCTTTCTCCTTTAGACACTTCTTAGCTTACTTCATCACTTCATCATTTAATGTAATAACTCCCCTCTTCTTTGGTATTGGTGTTGGAACTGGTTCAGGAGTAATAGGCTCAAGTATATTTAGCTCAGTTGAAGTCCAATCATCATAATTCTTGCTTATCTTAGCCATTAATTCTTCAACATCTATAGGAGTTCTTTTCCTGAAAACACAATCAGCAAAGCTATCTAGGTATGTCCTAGAATCATCAGTTAGTCCATTATAATAAATATCAAGAAGCTCATTCTTAGGCAATGGACATCCAGGATGTGCATGAATCAAGGCACAGAACCTTGTCCATGACTTAGGCAATTTCTCTTCTTCTCCCTATTTAAAATCAAAAAGTCTCTTCCCCTTTTAGTGAAAAAGGGAAGATATTAGTAACAAAGTACTTACGCTTCTTAAAATCATCAGAGAACAAAGCACTCATAGTAGAAAGCTCATTCATATGAGCCACAACACTCTCATTTTCAGTCCCACAAAAAGGTTCTTTCTCAACAATGTCCAAATAGGATAAATCAAGAGAGAAATCATAATCTTTATCTTTAATATCTATGGGAGAGGTGGCAAACTTAGGATCAGAGGACAACTTAGGAATAATGGTGCGTCTAGCAAGGATACTCTTAATAGCACTAGTACCATGTGTGTTTCGGCACTCTTCAACAAATTCATCAGTGAACTCAATGTAACCATCATTAATATCATAACTCTCTCTAGACTCAGGTGAGCTAACAGTTGTAACAGTGTCTTCACTGGGAGTTTCAGTATTTCCTAGACTAGCCATAGTAGCATCTAGAAAAGGACATAGTGAACCACTCGCATCAAGCACAGTAGAAGTAACATCATGAGCATAAAAAGTAGTTTCAGATTTAGCAGTAGTAGCAGTGTGTGTAGCATGAGTATGTGGTGGTGGTGTGACAAGCTTACTTATAATAGACGGTGAATCAAGTGCAACAGAGGTGTTTAGGACTGTACCTCTTCTTGTAGTGGATGGTAAAATAGGAAACTTTCCATCACGAGACTTACCCATGATGAAAGGAGTAGTAGTGAACAATAGTAAATCCAAGTGAACTTACAAATAAAGCTATGCTCCCCGGCAACAGCGCCAGAAAATAGTCTTGATGACCTTCTAGTGTAGGGGATCGCAACAGTCTTCGCGGGTAGTATTACCCAATTTATTGATTCGACACAAGGGGAGCTAGAGAATACTTGCAAGCCTTAACAACTGAGTTGTCAATTCAGCTGCACCTGGAAATAGTTCTTGCTCACAGAAGTTTAGCACTAGCAACAGTTTGATAGCAGCAACAACAAAGCAATAGCAACAGTATAACATGAGCAATAGTAACAGTAATGGTAACAGTGGGATTCGAGTGCGGTAGGCATAGGGATGGATGGACGGGCATTGCATGGACGAGTCTAAACATGTAACTTCAAGATCTATGGCATTGCAGATAAATAATAATAAGCATCCAAGTACTAAACAATCCTAGGCATGTGCTCCAAATAGTCATACGTGCTCGCAGTGAGAACTTGCACAACATCTTCTGTCCAGCCAGCCCATGGTAGAGGGGCCTCTAGGGAACTACTAGCAATTATGGTGCTCATTTTAATAGAGCACCGGAGCAAAGCATTAACACTCCATGAACACATGTGATCCTCACACCACAGCCATCCCCTCCGGTTGTCCCAATTATTGTCACTTTGGGCCCTTTGGATCCGGACAATGATATGTGTACACAACTTGTAGATAAGATCACAAACAATACTATCATAATGATTCAATAATAAGTTCAGATCTGAGATCATGGCACTCGGGCCCTAGTGACAAGAATTAAGCACTACAAGTTGCAACAAAGTCAAATAGCACTAATAGAGATACTAGGCACTATGCCCTAACATATCTTATTCGATTATATGATAGAACTCATCCAATCCCTACCATCCCCAAGCCTACAACGGGGGATTACTCAGTCATGGATGAGGGAAACATCGATGGTTGATGGAGATGTGTTGGTGATGACGATTGCGATGATCCTCTCCAAATTCCCCGTCCCGACAGAGTGCCAGAATAGAGTTTCTCGATCCGAATCTTGGTTTCTGATGGTGGCGGCGAAGCGGAACTCTTCTCTGGGAAACGATGAACCCCCCTCGGTTTTTAGGTCGAGAGGCAACTTATAGGCACAAAGGGAGGCCGAGGGGGGTGCCTGGGGTGGCTGCACACCCCTAGGTGCGGCCAGAGGTGGGCTCGCGCCTAGCAGGGGTGTGGGCCCCCCAGGCCCCTTCTCCGTCTCGTCTTCTGGCTCCGTGGGTCTTCTGGTGAAATATAATTTTTGGCATATTTTTCGGGATTTTTCCTGATAGTTGATTTTCTGCACAAAAACAAGACACCAAGATAATTCTGCTGAAAACAGCGTGAGTCCGTGTTAGTTGTATCCAAATCACACAAGTTTATAGGAGAAACAATAGAAAAAGTGTTCGGAAAAGTAGATACGTTTTGGACGTATCATACCTTAGCAAGTTGATCAAGTTGGGTTTGAACCATTTGAAAGTGTTTACAAAGCATTTTAATATCATTAGAAGTTCTTTCCACAATATCTTTCAACTCTTTAATAGCTCTAGAGTTTTCCAATAAATGATTTTGAACTTGTTTATTAAAATTACCTTGTTTAACAATAAATGTGTCAAGTTCTTCAAAGCATTGATCAGGAGCTTACCATAAGGAATATCACCTTCATCAAAGTGGAGAGAGTGTACCTCAATAGAAGATGAGTGTGGAATTGGCTTACATAATTCTTCTATAGGAGGTAGACTCTTCACATCTTCAGCTCTAATACCTTTCTCCTTTAGACATTTTTTAGCTTCTTTCATCACTTCATCATTTAATGCAATAACTCCCCTCTTCTTTGGTGTTGGTATTGGATCTGGTTCAGACACAACTGGTTCAGGATTAATAGGCTCAAGTGTATTTAGCTCAGCAGAAGTCCAATCATCATAATTCTTGCTTATTTTTCTTCAGTATCTGTAGGAGTTCTTTTCCTGAAAACACAATCAACAAAACTATCTAGGTATGTCCTAGAATCATAAGTTAGTCCATTATAATAAATATCAAGAAGCTCATTCTTAGGCAATGGACATCTAGGATGTGCATGAACCAAGGCACAGAACCTTGTCCATGACTCAGGAAGTTTCTCTTCTTCTCCCTGTTTAAAATCAAAAAGTCTCTGCAAAGCAGCATGTCTAGCACTGGGAGGAAAATATTTCTGGAAGAAAGAAGCAATCAAGCAATCAGGGCTATTAATGGAACAAGGAGGTAATCTATTAAACCAAGCCCTAGCTTCACCCTTTAGTGAAAAAGGGAAGATCTTAGTAACAAAGTACTTACGCATCTTAAAATCATCAGAGAACAAAGCACTCATAGTAGAAAGCTCATTCATATGAGCCACATCTCTCTCATTTTCAGTCCCACAAAAAGGTTCTTTCTCAACAATGTCCAAATAGGATAAATCAAGAGAGAAATCATAATATTTATCTTTAATATCTATGGGAGAGGTGGCAAACTTAGGATCAGGGGACAACTTAGGAATAATGGTGCGTCTAGCAAGGAGACGCTTAATAGCACTAGCACCATGTGTGTTTCGGCACACTTCAACAAATTCATCAATGAACTCAATGTAACCATCATTAATATCATAACTCTCTCTAGAATCAGGTGAGCTAAGAGGTGTAACAGTGTCTTCACTAGGAGTTTCAGTATTTCCTAGACTATCCATAGTAGCATCTAGGAAAGGAACTAATGAACCACTCGCATCAAGAACAGTAGAAGTAATATCATGAGCATCAAAAGCAGTTTCAGATTCAGCAGCAGTAGTAGTGTGTGTAGCATGAGTATGTGGTGGTGGTGTGACAAGCTTACTTATAACAGACGATGAATCAAGAGCAACAGAGGTGTTTAGGACTGTACCTCTTCTTGTAGTGGATGGTAAAATAGGAAACTTTCCATCACGAGACTTCCCCATAATGAAAGGAGTAGTAGTGAACAATAATAGATCCAAGTGAACTTACAAATAAAGCTATGCTCCTCGGCAACGGCGCTAGAAAATAGTCTTGATGACCCACAAGTATAGGGGATCGCAACAGTCTTTTTCACATCCCAAAATTTTCCAAATTTTGAAATGTGAAAAATAAATAAACAAAATAAAAAAATTGTAGGTTTTTAGGGTGAGAAGAAACTTTTTGATTCCAATTGGAAACATCAAAACCTATTTTGATCCAATAAAATCCTAAAGGGATTTACAAAGATAAATAAACAATAAAGTTAAAATAGTTGGAATCACTATTTTTAGATCTTTTAATAAAAGATTTGATTTTCAAAAGCAAAGGTAGAATTATAAATAAGGATTATTTTATAGAGCCAAATTAAATCTTGGCCAAGCTTTTGAAATAAAATATTTCTATTTGATAAAAAGAGTAAAGGTTTATTTAAATAAAATAATGAGGATTTATTAATATCCAATTTTATTAAAGTAAGGCTTTTTCCTTTTAAATAATCATTGAAACTTGTTAAAGTATTTTAAATAAGATTTCCAAGTCTTTTAGTTTTTCAAATAAAACCTACTGAAAAGGTTTTGATAAGGTTTTGATTTCAAATAGAGTTTTTAAAATATATTAAATCCTATTTGAATTAAAACCTAAGGTCTATTTATTTAATTAATAATAGATCCTAAAAGAATAAAAGAATTATTTTATTTTGGACTTTGGAATATGTTGTTAAACAAAATTAGAATCAACACAAACTTTGGTGGTGGTTTGATTTGAATTGGTGTTTGAATTGTTTGAATGAAAATCAAATCAGAATATTCAAACAGAAAAGGAAAAACTTTATGTATAAAAAAAGTGAATCAAACCCAACCCAGCCAACAGGCCCAGCAAGCCCACTCGCAGCCCAACTAGCCCACCTGCTCACCCCGCAGTGAAACGTTTTTCACTGAGTAACACACCCACGCAGTCACAGACAAGTGGACCCAGTAAACATTCTCTCTCCCTCGTTGACGTCTGACCCCCACTGCCACGCAGTCATCGTCATCCCCACGACCGTTCCTCCCGAATGTTTCTGTGATGAATTTGCGCTGTTAAATTCGCGTTGATAGCTCAGTTAATCCCGCCCGCGACCACGCTCGATTAATAGCCTGCTTCCCCTCTCCATTTTCCCCCAACCAACGCCACCAGAGAGCCACCGGGCTGCCCCAATTTCCTTTTGCACCGCCGCAGCCTCCGACAAGCTTCGCGAGCGATTCCGGCCACTCCTCGTCGCGCCTTACCCCCTCGACCACTCGAGATCACTCCCCAGCCTAAGGCGCATCTATCGGTGGTCTTCACCTGCCCGCGCAAGCGCCGTAGCCTTGGCTTCGTCATCACCTGAACGCCGCCGCGTCTGCCGTTTCTCCGGCGAGCTCCCCTGGTAAGCGCAGACCGTGCCGAACCCTCCCGTTGATGCTCCTATCATCTACGCACTCGCCCGCATCTAACTGCATGCCCCGTTCGTCTTAGCTCGCTCTCAAGCCTCGCCCCGACGACATCCAGAGACACCCGACGCCGCTGCACACTCCGGCGAGCAATCCCCTCCGTTCCTGAGCGCCCCTCGTCAAGCAGACCTCACCTTGAGCTTCGCCACACCTCTGCGAGCACGGTGAGCTACTCCTTTGTCTCCCTTGCGTCCTGTATCGCCGGCTCCGCCGTAGCCAGAGTGTGCGCCGCCCAACCTTGGTCAGAGACACCGTGCCCGTTGGATCTTAATCTTACGGCTAGGATTAGATTATAACAAAGGGGTATCGTGTGCTCTGTGCCACACGATCTCATTTAGATCCAACAACCCACAGAGCTCAATCCGAACGAATCGGTATTAGCCAGTAGCAAGCAACCACGTGGCTCAGACTTCGATTTAAAAACAGAAAAATATTCTATTAGATGCTAGGTTTTGTAAAATTCATAACTTTAGTTCTACACGTCCAAATTTTGCAAATTTTATATCAATGGAATCAGAAGAACAAGTAATTTTCAACCATGCACTTTGTTTAATGTTTTGCTTCTAGAAAATTGGTTGAATTTGCAAAAACATGTGTAGGCTTATTTTGAATATAAAAATTGTTCTAGATATAATTTTAAGATGAAACCTTTGCAAATTGGATTTTTATGAACCTACTGACCATAGGAACCAACTTATGGATTTAAAAATGTATTTTGTGAAGTTAAGGAGTAAATATTTGAATTAGCACATTTCTAGTCAAATAAAAATATTGTTTATGGTTTAGAAATGAATTTTTAGGTAAAACCTTTGGGAAATGATTTGATTCAAACCTTCTGACCCTAAAAACCAAGTTTTGAGATTTAAGAACATATTTGATGAACCATATAAAGTCATTACTTTGCTAAAAGATATTTTCAACTACATACAATATCACCTTATCATAATATTTGGTTTATGAGATGAAACCTTTTGCAAATGGTTTTTCTACTTTATTAAATGACCACTTTGAACTTTATAATGTTTAGAGCCTAGTAGAAACCACTTTTGCAAATAAAACTATCTTTTGCATGCTTACATGCTTGACCTTGTTTTTGTTATTTTATGTGTGATAAATGGTTTGAATGCTAGTTGAATTTGTGTTTGCTTGATTGAATTGTAGTGAAGTTAGAAGAGTGTGATATTTGCAAGATCAAGAAGTGAACCAACACTCTCTACTAAAAAGGCAAGTGACACTATCATCCATGTCCTACTATTTTCATTACACTTAGTGGATTTTTGTAACATGCATGATAAGGACTACTCTATTTTATGCTATGCTAAATCCTAATAGGATACCCTTATATCTTCTTTAGTGAAAACATTGTAGTTGTAGTAAGCTTAGCCCTGCTATATATTTGGGATGGGATACAAGATATGATTATATGAAGTGTTGGAAAGATATATGTTTTATATAACAAAACAAGTACTCAATGAACCACCTAGGTGGAAAGAGGATACTCAAGTTTTGGACAAGGTGGCAACAAAGGGAACCATGTTTATATGGCTGTCTTTTTGTTTGTGCACTAGAAGAAAACCACCCAGGGACTTAGAGATTGAACATGTTTCTCGTATAGTGGCTTCCGTGTACAGCCACATGCTAAATGAGCTCTGGCTTATTCAACTATATAGTGGAAGACCCATGCATTGGCATCTTCAGGTTAACTAGAATTGTGTATGGAAATATATCCCTACATTGGTGCCTGGTAGACAATCTAGCAGTGTGTATTGGGAGGACTTCTATGGAAAGACTTTGTCACATTCTCGATCTGCCGGTACTCCATTTTGGTGAGTACTTATCCAACGGCCACTGGTGGCATCAAGACGAGATTGTGTCATGTGGGTAAAGTGTACAACTTCTGCAGAAGATCAAATTCTAAGTACTTAGCCGTGTCCCCGGTTATGGAAAACTCTGAGCAACTAAGGCCTGAAGCAATGGAAGATCTCGACATTCCAATTTCTCAAAGTAAAACTTGATGGTGTCAACAAGGGATTAGAAGCACTTGGAGTTTTTCCAAGGAGTTCAAAAAGATTTGTCAAAAGATCAAAACTATTTTGAAAAGATAGGATAAAAATATATTGCTCTCTGCAAATGAGCCTAAACCCTACTTAGCCAAATATGCATATATTGATAGGTTCCACTTATTTCTACATAGTAGTGAAACTTGCCAATACAATTCAAATGTATTGACCCTTGTGGCTGTAACTTATAATGTTGCAGGTTTGTTTGATGTTAGTGAAGTATGTTGAATAGGATTACAAGTCTACAACCAACATGATTGCCTGTGGCACTTTGAAGATGAAGGACTCCATGCTATATAGTTATTTCTGCTGCATTGTAATGAGATAGCCAAATGAGCTATGTAAGATGTAATGAATTATTTTATTCCTGGTTATAAAATTGTACTATGACCTTTGTTTCTTGATATTACATCTCAAACTATGGATGCTAGCTATTGATCCAGGGACTAGCATTGTAAACACAGGGATCTCTACCATTAAAGGATGGGACCTCTATAGTCTTTGCGGGTAGTACTACCCAATTTATTGATTTGACACAAGGGGAGCCAAAGAATACTTGCAAGCCTTAACAACTGAGTTGTCAATTCAGCTGCACCTGGAAATAGTTCTTGCTCACAGAAGTTTATCAGTAGCAACAGTTTGTAGTAGCAACAGCAAAACAAGAGCAATAGTAACAGTAGCAACAAACAGTAGGATATGAGTGCGGTAGGCATAGGGATGGATGGACGGGCGTTGCATGGACGAGTCTAAACATGTAACTTCAAGATCTAAGGCATTGCATATAAATAAGAATAAGCATCCAAGTACTAAACAATCATAGGCATGTGCTCCATATATAGTCATGCATGCTCGTAATGAGAACTTGCACAACATCTTTTGTCCTGCCAGCTGTCGTGGTATTGCCGATGAGTACTCCATGGAGGAGTCCTCATAGTGCGTGTTTAGAGACGTGGCGTAAGGCGGACGGTTGACGGGTACGAGGTAACACTGCTTACCTAGGTTCAAATCCCACAACGGTGGCGGAATCCTACTCCTGCTATAAATCACTATAAGGGCAATACGCCGAGTTACAGAGATAGGTTCGCTGTGCGAGGTTGTATGAGATTGTCTAATCTGGTCGTGCCCTAAAGGTTCCCATAGGCCCGACTTATATAGTCGCCAGGTCCTAGGGTTACAGGGAAAAGTCCTAGCACAGGTTACAGAGTCCTACACCGTCTATCACTAGTCTTGTGTATCTTGTACTCCAAGGCTCCGGGTACGCTGGTGAATCCACCGTAGCCTTCCTTTATCCGGCATGGGCCTCCCTTCTGGATCCACCTAACTGGGCCGCCCAGCAGGCCACAGGCCATGCTACCCACTATGGGCCACCCGGGTTAGTCGGATAAGAGACATGCTATGAGGATAGCCATATAGCATATCCCCAACAGTAGCCCCCGGAGAACTCCGAGATCTTGCGCCGTCTTGCCTCTTCCCGTGGAATGCTCCGTCTAGATGGATGTCGGAAAATCGTCAAGCAATACCTTGTAGTCCTCCCAAAGAACCCTGCAAAGGTTTCTCCGTCTTCTATGAGTAAGTCGGAGAAATGCTGAATCTTCCATCGTACGCTTCCGTAGTCGGATTAAATCCGTCCATGCCGAAATCTTCGATGGGACGGCTCATCTACCATGTCAGTTATGACGACGTAGGCTGTAGGTCAGCGACGCCTCGTAACTCACAAATGCAGAGAACGCAATCATATCCGATTTTCCCGCTCGAGCGATACGAACCGTTGACGGCGGCGGTTGGAGACGTGGCGAAATTTCCGCGCACGTTCACGAACACGTCGTCTACGCGGCAACCGTCCGATTAGCTACACGAATCTTGACGCAGAGTAAGATAAATAGTAACAGTGGGACACTTGCCACTTTTTCACCCCATTCTCTCGCGTCATCATCTTCTTCCTCCAGCCGCACGCCTCCTCGAGCTCTCCGTGGAAAACCTCGAAGAAACCCTAGCCTCTCTCTGCACCAGTCGCATCCTCCCAGTCCTCCATGGCCAACAGCAGCTCTTCCCCGTCGATGGCGGCGTCGAGCGGAGCCACGGCGAAGCCGGTGAGCTCCGTCGTTGTGCCCCCAGAGGGCTTGGTCATCCCCGCGTCGGTGGTGATTGAAACCACCGGCGGTGACCACAATCTGGCGGCGCTGGAGCCTCTGGAAGAGGAGCCAGACTCGCACAAGGGCGACTGGCGCGGCTCGGACATCACCAGCCGCGACATCCAAGAGATGGTCGCCGAAGGCTACCTCCCCGCGACGGAGGGGCTTGCCTGGCGGGCGGCACCGGCCGGCGAGGTGACACCTTCTCCCCAAGCCGGAGAAAAGGTGTACCTCAAGGCCCAGCTGGTACGCGGCGTTTCTCTGCCCATCTCCCACTTCTTCCTGTCCGTCTTGAACCACTTCAAAGTCCAACCCCATAACCTATCCCCCAATAGTATCTTAGTGCTTAGCAACTTCGCGGCACTTTGTGAGGGTTACCTAGGGATTAAGCCCAGGTTACACTTGTTCGTGTATTTCTTCACCGTCAAACGTGAAGCCGGACATAGTAGGGAGGAGCTTAGGAACTGCGCACCATAAGCTTCAAGATCCGACCTGGCCGGCGGTTCCCCGACATCGTCGGACACGAGTCGTGCAAAAACTGGCAGTGGACATACTTCTACGGCCCCGACATTCCTTTGGCAGGCCGAGAAGTGACGTACCCGGACTTCGTGGATGGAGCCGCCGCTGAAGTTTCCACATGGAGATCCCATGCCTCCCTTCCCTCCGACCTCAACGCTTCTCGCACAATAAGGCGGATCGAGTGGTTCGTAGAGGCGGGTTTGACCGGCTTGGACCTAGACATGTGCTGGTTCATCAGGCGAATCCAACCCCTGCAGCACCGCGCGAAGTTCATGCACGAGTATACGGGTGATCGAAAGGATTCCCTTCGGATCTCCGTGGATAACTTCTCAAGCGACTCCGTCAAGCTCCGTCTGAAGGACATCTTCAAGGTGAAGGATAAGAAGCGTGGCTTCACCATCACCTGCGACATGTACGTAGACGGCAAGTGCCCAAAGGTAGGTATTTATTTTCTGTGTATGACATTGCTCTAGTTTCTCCGTCTTGCCAGTGCCATCTTATCTAACACGGTGACTTCTAACTTAACAGCTTAGCGATCTAGATGAGGACAACCTGGCTGCCCAAATCTATGATCCAAAGATGAAGGAAGTCACGGTCGTGTCCGACGACGATGCCCCGTTGGCGTGAAAGCGGAAGAGCTCCACCTCTGATGCTGCCGACGGAGGCAAGAAGAAGAAGACAGAGGGTGGAGCCTCCAAATAGAGTACTTCCGCCCTGGAGGCGGAAAAGAAGAAAGCCACCGGGATGTTTGCCAAAGCGCCCCCCTAGTGAAAGCCTCTCATTCTCCGACATTTGTCTTATTTATCTGTCTTATTCCTGTACTTATGAATTTTGCACGTTTCAGGAAGAAAGCCACAACCAGCCTCAAGAAGTCCTCCAAGACTCTTGGGGCTTCTAGAAATATCAAAGATGCTGCATCGCGACTCCTCCCCTGCTACTCCTGCAGTCAAGCCCTCCTCCGCTCCGACAAGATCCCAAGTCCAGGAGGCACCAGGCCCTTCCGCCATGGAAGTGGACTCTGGCGCCTCTACCGAACTAGCTGTTGTCGGCGAGCAGGCGACACAGGAGAGCGCTGCTCTTCAAATGGCTGAAGCTCCGGCTAAGGATGCCATCGGTAGCGGCAAGGCGGTGGTGGCAGCTGGTACTTCTGCCGAAGGCGGCGCCTCTGCTCCCCAGAAACCCTTCGAGTTCCCGAAGATTGTTTACCCGACGCTCATGCCGAGTAACACAACTATGGTTCCTGGAGGAGTGCTGTCATCTCCGACGTGCGGTCTTGAGGAGCTACTCCGACAAGCAGACATCTTGCAAGGAAACAACATTTCCTTTGGCAAGCTGCTGGCCGAGAGCGCTACAAACCTCAAGATCATTGCACTTGTAAGTTTTACTTTACCTTTTGCATTTCGTATGAGTATCCCACTATAGCCCCCGAGGATGTAGACGGAAAACCATAGGTTTTGCATCTATATGCTCTAAGAGTGACTAAGTTAGAAAGAACTCTCACTGTAGCCCCCAAACATTTAGATGGAAGAAATTATTCCGACTAGATGCTTTAAGAGTAGCATACACAGTGTTTATATTTTTCAGTGTCGTAGCCCCCCCAAGCCTCTAGTGGTAACTGAATTAGTTCCGACTAGATGCTTAAAGAAAAGCTAAGCATTTTTGGAGCTAAAAACTTTATACTGTAGCCCCCAAGATTCTAATCGAGAACTGAATTAGCTCCGACTAGATGCTTTAAAGAAAAGCTAAGCATATTGATAAGTTTAAAAACTCTCTATGTAGCCCCCGAGAACCTAGATGGAGAATCTCCGACTAGGGGCTCCAAGCAGACCAAACAGCGACTTAACTTTGTATTTGTTTCCACAGAATGAGAATGCTCAGAGGGGCATGGCCAATGACAAGTATCAGAAGATGCGCGCAGATCTCGAAGCTGAAAAGGGTAAAACTGCCATCTTGAAGGAACAAATCATCAAAAACAAGAGTCTGTTTTCTTTTTGCGCATTTCCGTCTTACTTTTGTGCCCATAATCTCCGAGTACTCAATGTGTACTTTGTTTTCTCCGACTTGCAGAGCATGTTGCCAAGGCCAAGGATATTGTCGAGTAGTCCAAGCACATCCAGTAGCTGGACAGCGAGAACAAGATCCTTAAGATGGAGAGGGAAGAAATGCTGAAGATGCACGAGGATTCCATGAAAGCCCTGCAGGACTCCGCCTCCGCGGAGATCAATCGATTGAAGGAGGAGCTTGTGATCCTAAAGGATCAGAAGCAAGCTACTGATGAGCAAAACCTTCGCCATAACGAAGCGTTTAAGCTCCTCCAACAAGAGAAGGAATCCTTGGCAGACACCGTCTGGCAGGCTAAGGCCAGCATCTTCAATAAGTGTCGTCCGCCTTGTAGTTCTGTCGTCTGGATACTTAGAATTTATTGAACTCATGCAATCCTTGTCGGAATTTTCAGCTCCCATGGGTTTAAACCGCTCGCCTCCTTCGGATAAGGAATGCATGGTTCTTGTCGGCAAATTCATCAATACCACCATCGCCCAAGCCAAGGATATTGCCAAGCCCCTCCAGATCTATATCAAGGCCTCGGACTCCGTGACGAAGTACTCGGAGATTCTGCGCCGAGCCCCCGAGCGTGTCGCGAGCTAGAAAGCTTCCTGCGCACGGGCTGGCGCAAGGATGGCCCTGTCTATGGTGAAGGCACACTATGAAGATGCCGACATCGACACGGTGATATCTGGTATCCTTGACGTGGATGATGACGGCAAGGAGATTGATCACGAAGCCATCCTGTCATCATTCGCGGGTTATGACACCAGGGTTGCCGAGTTGGTGGACGTTGACGTCTTCGTGCCCAGGAACTTCATCGACAACGTCAACCAGGACTCCTCCGAGTCTCATCACAGCGCTGACGTCGAGGGTGATTCTCCGGTTGGCGATGATGCGGCCTCCAAGCCTCCTGCGCCCGAAGAATGAAAACACTTTGTAATTTCTGTTTCACCTCTGGAGGGTGCGCGGGAAAAAACTTGTTGATGTAATCTTAAGGCAGAAAAAAATGGTTGTTGTATCCTGCTACTTAAGAATTAAGTTTCAGCATGTATATATTTTTTGAGCAAGTGCTGGCTTATCCATTACTCTGGTTCTTATGCTTGACTTTTCGTGAGTCGGAAGACTCGTTGTCGGAACCATGCGCTTAGGTGATGATGCCCAATGGCACCGTCAATAACCTGAGCACAAAATCGCCGACAATAAGTGCCGAAATGCACTACTCTAGAATCCACATAAAAACGACAAAGAATGTGTAGACCAGAAAACTTAAGCTAAAGCCCGTAGGCAGAATTTTCACAAGTGCAATCGCAAGACTTGTGCATAAAGGTTTTATATGATCCAAAAATGAACACTAAAGGAGGTAAAAGACTCAGCAATATGAGTGAACCAAAGAGCTTTATTTCATTGATCATATAAGAGGTACACAGTTAGATAAAAAATGCTAAGTGTAGAAAGGACGTAGCTGTGCTATGTTCCATGGCCGATCAAGCTCCGGGTAGTCATCATCCGGGTCACATCGCTTACGCTTATGATCCTCGTTGGGTCTATCCTTGAGTTCACGATTGTCGACAAGGTAGTAAGACCCATTGAGCAGCGCCTTGCTTATGATGAATGGTCCTTCCCATGGCGGGGATAATTTGTGTGACTTCTTCTGCTTAAGTCGGAGCACCAAATCCCCCTCTTTAAACGAGCGATGCCGAATGCGGTGACTATGGTAGCTGCGTAGCTTCTGCTGGTAGATGGCGGATCTTTGGCATGCCAAAACGCGCTCCTCCTCGAGAAGGTCCACATCTAGGCGTCTGGATTCTTCATCATCATCTTCGTCGTAGGCGGCAACTCTTGGTGCGTCGTGGAGGATGTCGGAAGGTAGGATGGCTTCTGCTCCATATACCATGAAGTAAGGGGTGTAGCCAGTGGATCTGTTGGGTGTGGTGCGTAAACTCCACAGCACAGATGGCAATTCTTCCGCCTAGGCTCCAGCCGCTCTATGTAGCGGTGCCTCAAGACGTGGCTTGATTCCCTGCAGAATTAATCCATTGGCTCGCTCAACCTGACCATTGGATTGTGGGTGTGCCACAGATGCAAGGTCAAGTCGGATGCCTTTGTCCCAGCAATAGGCCTCTACTTATCCGAGTGACAAGTTGTTTCCGTTGTCGGTGATGATGCTGTGTGGGAGACCAAATCTCACCACTAGATCCCGGACAAACCTGAGGGCAGTTGCCCCATCAAGCTTTCTAATGGGTTTAGCTTCTATCCATTTGGTGAATTTGTCAACTGCTACAAGCAGATGCGTAAATCCACACGGTTCCGTCTGTAACGGTCCCACCATGTATAACCCCCAGACTGCAAACGGCCAAGTTATTGGTATTGTTCTGTAACACCCTCAGAATCGACCCTATGCAAGTTTTAGCGATTCCCGCCAAACCCGCATAGAAACGATTCAAAGGTGCCCACCAGGCACTTTCGTGCGGGTGGAAAACGAAGTAATAACATTACACAACAGTCCTCGATGGGACCCACAGAACAGATATATATATACAGCAGCGACTCAAAGAGTCAAGAATACAGATATAATATACAAAGATCCAAATCACCTTGAAAATGATAGAGCGTCCAGCTACGGACAAGATGCAAATGGGGCTAAAAGCCCTGAAGAATAACCAATGGCGTCCATAACCCTGCCCAGGCCAAGCCGGAAGGGTAAGCATGCTAACGACGTCGATCTCAAAACCTGCTTAAACAAAAGGGGTGCCGACAAAGGGCAAAGGAAAAAGAGGAGCGTCAGTACTGAGGCCAGTACACGGCGAGACTAGAATTCGGCGGTCCTCGCCTACATAGGTATGGTAGACTGAAGCGGCAGCGGCGGCATGCACTGAACATCCTATAGAGACTCGATATAACTGTCGGCTATCAGAGAGGGATAAGAAAGATCTATTCGGATCCAACCTGGATATAACACCAAACAAACCCATCCTAGTATTTCCCCTCGATACCAAACGAGGAAGTCAACCGAGGAACTCACACAGTTGGCAGTTTTATTTATTCAGTTATCGTTGCATCAATTACTAGTCAGGTATAGGTAATCATCCTGATAAAATAAGCAGTGGGCCGTTTTAGTTAACCATTCCGTTGTAGTTGCGACACTTACTAGTCAGATACAATTAGCATGAGATAACCCAAAACCCAGCAGTTGTTGGTACTTTTATTCAGCCATTCCGTTGTAGTTGCAATACTTACTAGTCAGGTACAATGGTCGCAAGCGACACCCAAACAAGCAATTGTTGGCAGTTTTATTTAGCCATTCCATTATAGTGAAGCTGCTTACTAGTCATTATAAAGTCAAATTTATAGCACTACTTTAGTTATAGTTGTCTATGATCGAGATACTGTGCTCCAAGTCGTCCATAACCGCGGACACGGCTTTCAGAAAGTTTTTACCCGGCCGGGGTGCACAAATAGCAACACACACTCGATCAACCTCGGAAAAACCAAATCAAAACCCAACGAGGCTTTCACGACAAAGCAATCACAGGATTCAGAAATATTCCAGGGGCCACCCCTTAAAGTAGACCGGCAACGAAGCCGGCCGGCTCCGAGACGGACTCAAGGTTGTGGGGACGGCTGTGAACGACTGGGAACCCAAAACTGGGCTTGTCGACACCGCGGAATCGTGCCACGATCCTAAACAGTACAGTGTGCTCCTCGCACAATCGTAAATAAAGCAGTAAAGCATGGCATAAGTACAGGATAGTAATAAAACCCCAAACTAGTTTGTGGCCCCAAGAAATAAGACGGAATCAAGCTCTGGCTCGGGGAGGTCCCATAATCCTCCCGGATGTGGATAGTGCGATAATTCAAGGAACAGGTATCAAGCACTCGGGGTCCTACGGGACACAAGTGGACGGTTAACAACCAAATAACATCTATTGCCCACCTATGCCTCTGCTTACCTACTTCAATTTTAGTTGTTAAACAATAATTAAAGTGAACAATAGACAAAGCCATGATCATCTCCAACATCAACATGCGGCAATACACCAACAACTGTGGCACTTGACGACACGCAACAGCACTTGAGTAAGCGACTACGGCGCGCAAGTCCAACTATCTACCAAACAACAGGTAATAGGGTGTGTCCAAGGCAATATGAGGCTGCGAGGGATATCACGGGTACGAAAACTAGAGCATCGCAACACAGATAGCAATAGATCAATAGGAGGGAATAAATACTATAAAAGTAAGATATGTAGAAAGGGGGAGATGCTCGCCTGAAAACATTGGCGAAGGTTCAACCGAAGATCGGGTCGACACTCGCATCAACTCAACGGCCTTATCCGCGAAGAAGCAAAACACTAGAATAAACACCGGATGCACTATTTAATACTACGGCAAAAGATCGGGCATGATGCATGTATGATGTATGGCATGGTAAATATGCGGTGCAATTAGGCCATATTAAGCGGAACCGGGTCCCGACAATTAATTAAACGGTTCAAGTTATTTAGCTACCCCGCAATTTAAATGTTGCATTATCAAGACAAAAGATAGCACCGGTTCGCTACACAAATTTAAATGAGGCCAATATAAGACTAGATTTGCCCGCATATGGGCCCCATATTTAATTATAAGGTGCATCGGCATAAGGCCCCCAAACCAATGATATGCATGCGAGTATGACAATTTAATATGCGACCATTTGATATTACATTTATAAAAATAGGGCTCGAGAAAAGGGTCACACATTAGGGTTCGATGATCTTGGACCGGGGGTCGGGGTTCGGTCTCAGGGTTCAGGGTTCGACGGGGTCGTTCTCGGATAACTGAGGTAGATCTTGTCGCATCTGGGAAGGAGGACTTGGTTCGGTGTCGGGGGCGCATCGGACTCGCCCTGGTCGGTGTCGATCTTGTCGGACCCGCGTATCAGGTCGGACTTGGCGTTCGGGGTGCCGTGCTTGACGTCCTTCGGTCCCATGTTGACGGCCTTGGTGTCCTCGATGGAGAACTCGGTGTACCCGTGTCGTGGTCCTTGTCGGGGTTCCCGGCTTCGGGCGCCGGGACCGGGCTTCGGATTCCGGGACTGGTGCGAGGTCTCGGCCATCAGATCCTTGGAGGAGGGCATGGCGGTTCCATTCAACCCATGAAGGAGATCTTGTCGCTTGGTATCCGTGTAGGAGAACTCGAGGTCGATGGCGAACTTGTCCGGTACCGGGGTTCTTCGGAGATCATGGCGCGGCACCGGGTTCGGGATCAGTCTCCAGATCCGGGAAAGAGAACTTGGTGTTCCACGTCGGAGGCCTTGGAATCCAAGACGAAGTACTTGGAGACGAGGTCGGGGTATTCGAGTGGGACCATGTACTTGCTTCAAAAATCATCTGCATCGAGCCGATCTTGTCGACGAGGGGATCTCGACGCCTTATCCGTGCCCTCCATGTTCGATTGTTTTGTCCTGGGATTGAGCGCCACCGAGGAGAACGGAGGCGGTGCCTGGCATCAACGCGAGGACGCCGAGCTCCGCTGCAGGGAGGGGCCGATGGGCTCCAGGGCGGCGAGGGTGGTCGCAGACGGCGCTCGGGGGAAGGCTCCTGCAGGCGGCGGCGCTACAGGGGAAGAGCGAGGGAGGCGGAGACGGGGAGGATGAGGGGCGGCTCGGCGCCGGGTGGACGCGGAGGGGAGCCTGTGGCGGCGGCGCTGGGCGGTCGCCGGCGAGGCGCGGGGAGGTGCTCGGCCGTGGGCTCGAGGAGGCGAGCTCGGGCGGTGCGAGGCGCGGCCGGGAGGAGACCGGCGGGCGACGGCGGTTGGTGGGGGGCGCAGCGGCGGAGAGCGGAGGAGGGAGGAGGGCCGGAGCTCGGGGGCGCGAGCTAGGCAGATGCGGGAGGCGGGTGGTAGCGCTGGGTGGCGAACAGCGGGGCGGAGCGAGCGCGGAGGTGCGGTGGGGTTGGCGGCCAGAGGGGCGGAGCAAGGACGGGGGGGGGGGGGGGGGAAGAGCGGGGCCGCCGGTGGAGGAGGTGCAGGGCGGCCGGCAGGAGCGGGAGCGAGGGGGAGCGGCCGCGGGCGGGCGGCGCTCGGCCGGAGGCGGTGGAGAGGGAGAGAGAGGTTCCGCCGGAGGGTGCGCCGGAGAGGCGGGAGGGTCGCCGGTGGCGGCCGGTGGTGAGCGGGTCGGGGGAAGGGGAAAAGGAGGGAGGAGGCGGGCGCGCGCGGGGAGGAGGACGGGTGCGGGAGGAAGGAGAGAGGAGGGAGCAGGCGGGGTCGAGTGGGCCAGAGAGGTGGGGCCGGGGGCGGGTCCCGCGGGACAGGGGAAGAGGGAGGGGGCTGACCAGGGAGTGGGTCGGTTTGGGAGGGAGTGGGGGCTGTGGGGAGGTGGGGCCGCAGGGAGAGTGGGGTGGGGCCCGGCTGGCGGTGAGGCAGAGAGAGAGGGGGTAGGGAGGCTGTGGGGTGAGATAAAAGAGGGGGAAGTGGGGGTGGATTGATAATGTGGCGGGGTGGGTAGGGAATTGGGGGAGGGGTGAGGTGGCGAGCTGCGGTTGGTGGGTAGATTAGGATTGGGTGTAAATAGGATTTAGAGTTTAGGTTTTGTAAAGATGTGTTTGTTTGGTTTTGTTTATTTTAATACAAGGCTACTTTGCAAATAGTTTTTAGGGAAATGAAATATCCGATACGATCGGGGTTTTGCCTTTGAAATAAAGAGGGGTATTTGTACAAAGCAAAACTAGGCTTTTCGAAATAATGCAGACAAACAATGCAAGATGATGGCGATGCAATGCACAAAAACAACGCAATTTTCTAGTAGTGGTTTTGCGGGATGCCACATGTTCGCAGTTCTTCAGCAGGAACATGTGGTTGTCGGGCATAATACTGGCATCCTGTGCATGTCTCAACCAGCTTGACGGCGTCCGCCTTCGTGGTCAGCCAGTAGAATCCTTGCCGGAAGGCTTTCGCGACCAACGATCGAGGAGCGGCGTGATGCCCGCAATCTCCGAGATAGATTTCGCGTAGGATTTCCATACCTTCTAGCTGGGAAACGCACTTTAAGTATACACCATTAGTGCTCCTTTTATAGAGTTGCCCATTTATTATGGTATAGCCCTTTGCTCGTCATACTATTTGCCGTCTTTCTACTTCGTCGTCGGGCAAAGTTCCGTGTTCGAGATACTCCATGAACGGTATTGTCCAAGCCGGAGGGATCTTTGCCACCATGTTGACGAAAGAGTCAGCTCTATCCGGATTGTCGATGTCGGCGCCCTTCATGGATGGTGTGCGTAGATTCTCTAGGAAACGGAATTTGCTTGCGCCCTTATCCAAGCTTAGACAGTAGATCAGCCGCCTCATTTTGCTCCCTAGGCACATACTTGACTTCGTAGCCCAAGAAGCTCTTGGCTATCTCGTCCACTTCGTCGCGATATGCTGCCATCATAGGGTTCCACGCGTTCCAGGTGCCAGCCACCTGCTGGGCAACCAAGTCGGAATCTCCACAGCAAACTATGCGCTTGATGCCCATATCCTTGGCTACACGTAGTCTGTGAATGAGTGATTCATACTCCACCATATTGTTTGTAGCCTCGAAGTGGATCTGCAGGACGTAGTGCAGCTTGTCTCCTTTTGGTGACTGTAATAGTACACCAGCCCCCGAGCCGTTGAGCAACTTTGATCTGTCAAAGTGCATTACCCAGTATTCTGGTTCTGACAGCGGAGTAGCATCTGGCATATCCGTCCAATCTGCAATAAAATCTGCCAAAGCTTGTGACTTGATAGCGTCGCGTCTTATGTAGGTGATCTCGAAGGCGGCAAGTTCAATGACCCACTTCGCGACCCTTCCTGTAGCGTCGCTGTTGTTGATAATGTCGGACAGTGGAGTCTTGCTCACTACTGTGATTGGGTGCTCCTGAAAGTAATGCCTCAGCTTCCGAGAAGCAAGGAATACTCCATAAGCTATCTTTTGGTAGTGCGGGTAACGCTGCTTGGACTCCGTCAAGACCTCGCTTACATAGTAAACTAGTCGTTGAACTCCGTGCTCGTAGTCTGGTTCCTTCCGCTCTACTGCGACGACGATGCTAATAACCCGGTTGGTTGCCGCCATGTAAATTAATAGGGGCTCACCAGGTTCGGGTGCTACAAGGATGGGCACTGAGGAAAGAATATCCTTGAGCTGCTTCAATGCTGTATCTGCTTCGTCTATCCATGTGAATTTGTTCGCCTTCTTCAGCAACTTGTACAGCGGCAGAGCCTTCTCTCCAAGTCGGCTGACGAACCGACTAACTGCTGCAACACAACCTGTTAGTCGTTGGATGTCCTTTAGGCATGTCGGACGGTTTATGTTTAAGATGGCCTTGATTTTCTCCGGGTTGACCTCGATTCCGCGCTGGGAAACGATGAAGCCCAACAGTTTGCCGGCTGGAACCCCGAAGACGCACTTCTTAGGGTTGAGCATCATGTTGTATTTCCGGAGATTATCAAAGGTTTCTTTTAAGTCGGAGATTAAGTCGTTTGACTTTTTAGACATCACCGCGATATCGTCCACATAGGCGTGAACATTCCGACCAATTTGGTCGTGAAGGCAACGCTGCATTGTCCGCTGGTAAGTAGCACCTGCGTTTTTCAGCCCAAAGGGCATCGTGACATAGCAAAACATGTCGTATGGGGTAGTGAACGAAGTGGCCAATTGGTCCGACTTCCTCATCTTGATCTGGTGGTATCCTGAGTATGCATCAAGAAAACACAAAAGTTCCGAGCCAGCCGTCGAGTCAATGACTTGGTCAATGCGAGGCAAAGCAAACGGATCTTTGGGACATACTTTGTTCAAGACGGTGTAATCAACGCACATTCTTAATTCATTGGTTCCCTTTTTGGGGACAAGTACAGGATTGGCCACCCATCAGGTGTGAAGGACTTATCGGATAAACCCAGCCTTAAATAACCTAGCTATCTCTTTGCCAATGGCGCGTCTCTTCTCATCTCCGAAGCGTTGTAGAGGTTGTTTCACTGGTTTACATTTTGGATCTATGTTTAAGCTGTGCTCGGCAAGTTCCCTAGGTACACCTTTCATGTCGGAAGGTTGCCAGGCAAAGATGTCCCTATTCTCACGGAGGAACTCGACAAGCGCTAGTATTGGAGGCATCGCCTACCACAACTTCCACCGGCTTGGTCTCGATGGAGGCCTTGAACACAGGAGCAGAGTCGGAGATCTGCTTCTTCGACGCGGGCATCTCTGAGTCATTGACCTTGCTCTGGATCTCCTTGAATTCTTCGCTGTAGAGGACAGCTTCTGCAACGGCTGCTTCATTGATCTCGCAGTCCCTTGCCTTGGTAAAGCTTCCGGATATGGTGATGACGCTGTTTGGTCTGGGTATCTTGAGTTTGTTGTAGACGAAGCATGGCTTGGCCATGAACGTGTGGAATATGTCGCGGCCGAATATGACGTGGTACACGCTCTTGAAGGGGACCACCTCAAAGGTCATGCGCTCTTGGCGGTAATTATTAACGTCGCCAAAGGCTACCTGAAGCGTAATGCACCCAAGGGACCGAGCCTCCCGACCAGGAACTACGCCATGGAACACGGTGTTGGTCCGCCTTAGGTTTGCCTCCATCAAGTTCATCTTCTGCAGTGTATCCAGGTACATGATGTTGATGCTGCTTCCACTATCCACCATGCACTTGGTGAACTCCACGCCGTCAATCAATGGGTTGATGACCATGGCGTACTGGTTCTCCGTGGGCACAAGGTCTGGGTGGTCCGTCCTGTCCCAAGTGATTGGAACCTCCGACCAGTGCAGGTATTGGGGAACTGGGGGGGAGAGTGGCCATCAGGATCCTTAGAGAGGTCTTCTGTTGTCGGACGGTGGGGGTGCCAAGGAAAGTGTGGTAGACTGGGGCCTTCTTTGCGAAGGGGTTCTTGCCCTTGTCGTCGCTCTTGGCGGCGTGCTTGGGGTCAACATCCTCGTCCATGTCACTTGAATCCTTGGACTCCTCCTCCTTCTTCTTCCCCTTGCCCTTGCCTCGCGGTCTGTTCTTTAGACTTCTCTTGTAGCCGGACTCTAGGTCTTCCTTGAGGTCGTTCACAAACTTGCAGTGTCGATTGGTATGGGTAGCCTTGCCATTGACATCGAGGTGTACGAGGCACGGCATATCGCGGTACTCCTCGTACGTTTGGGGAACGCGGAGCGGCGCCAAGTTGGTTTCACTTCCTCGTTGCTGCTCGCGGCCTACTCCCCTTCCTCGGCCACGCTGTCCGCCTTCTCCTCGTCCTGCAAAAGTCATAGCGACCATGTCGGTAGATTGCTTTTCTTCTGGAGCGGTTTTCCGCTTTGTACCGCTGTTCCTCTGAGCTTGGGTTGGATCGGCCGTTGCCGGCAGAGAGCCACGAGCATCATCGTCGGCAGCTGCGAATTCACTAGCTAACTGAATCATCTGATTCAAGTCAAGCTAATGATTGTCCTGCAAGCGCTTTAGCTTATGTCGGAGTAACGTGCCCCTTTCCAACCCATCAATGAAGGCGGCCATAGCGGTCTGAGCGTGCACTCCTGCGCAGGAATTCTTCATGTCCAGCCAGCGGGAGAGGTAGGCACGAGATGTCTCGTCTTTCTCTTGCACGCACCGCTGTAGATCGCCCACAGTGCAGGGACACTTGTATGTACCCTCAAAGTTCTTGGTGAATGCTTCTTGCATATCCAGCCAGTTGTAGATCGATTTTTCCGGCAAGTCGTCAATCCATTGACGGGCCGTTCCCGCCAACATTAACGGGAGGTACTTGACGGTGACATTGGGGTTGCCTCCGGCAATCTCCACCGCATTGTCGTAGTCCTGCAACCATGTGGCGGGCTTGGCGGTGCCGTCATAGGGTTTGATGTTCTTGTCAATCCGGAAACCTTTGGGGGTAAGTTGCGGACCATATTGCAGGTCCAAAGCAACGTGGTCCTAGGTATGGTCCTTCCCGGGCCTCGTGGATCTTATCGATCCGCGGACGTGCATCGTACGGCTCCAGGTTCTTCTTCTTGTTGTCAACAGGGGATGGGCCGCGTGAACGACACAGGCCTCTTCCGCCATGGTGACTGCTTGGCGGCGACGGAGGCGGAGGTGGCGGTGGGTTAGCCTTCTTGCTGTTACCCTCCTGCGACGCCTCACGCCTGTCATGGTTGCTTGTCGGACGCGGAGGGTCATGGTGTGACCTGCTCTTGTGTCCTTGGTGACGCTCTTCATCATGACGGGTCTGCGCCGTGTTGTCGCGGATGACGATGCCACACTGCTTTGGAGGGGGCATATCCGTACGATGGTGAGCCTTGTAATCTTCCTAACGTTGGGGGGATTGGGGCGGTGGCGATGGTCGGCGAGGTCGGGCTTTTTCTCCGTGGTCGGAGGATATGGGGATAGCATCCTTCCTGTTGCGCGCATCCCTCCGTCTTCGTTCTGATGAACCCGTTTGTGATCCGACGTCCTGAGGAGATCTGTCCCTTGGCGATTTATACTGGCTAGATCGGCAGAGCGCTGGGTCAGACTCAAGCCTCTGGGAGGTGGCCTTTTCCTGCTGCTTTACCGCCTTGGCCACTAGGTCATATACCTGTTCTACTTCCTCAGGCGATCTATACTGCTCCAGAAGGGTCTTGGCGACGGCGAGGTTAAGGAGTGGGGTGGGCATCACCTGCTTGCCTTCACTATCAATGTATGGCTTGTCCTGTGCCGGCTTCGAGGGAGCCCATCCTAGGTTGCGCCGTACACCAGGATCGTTGATGACGCGAGCCGGAGCCTTCTTAGCTTTCTGCTGCTGCTGCAGAGTCTTGTACTCGGCCTCCATTGCTCTAGCTTTCTCTATGGACTTCTACGCATTGACCAGGTCTCGATCTAGTTTAGCGCCTTGCTCCGCGATGGCTTGCGCCTCCTCCAGCAGCTGCTGGCGCTTCTCGTCAAGCTGAGTCACGTTCCGGATATGATCAACGGTTAGTGGCTCAGCGAGGAGATTTCCGTACATTACTCTATCAGCTGGAGTAACATGGGCTGCTGCCGACGTGGATGATGGAGGCAGAAAGTTTGCGATGTTGTTGTTGCTCGGACCGGTGCCGAGTTCCTGCGGCTGCTGCACTGGATTAGGCGGAGGAGGCATGACCTTTGCACGATCCTTGTCGGCAGCAATAAGTGGGCCCTTCCCCTTTTCCAGCACCATAGGCGGAGCTTGCCCGGGTTGATCTTCATCCATCGCTGTCCAATGGTGACGAACACCCCTCGAGACATGACGGTGTTATTAGCTTGCTCGTCGCGCGAGTACTCCTCCTCCATCTCCTGCATCGCGGAGTCCAGCTCTTCTGGACTGAAGTCTATTTCATTTGAATCTGCACTGAAATCAGCATAAAGCGCGTCAATGACAGAGTCGGAGGGTGCCAGGACTTCCTCGATGACGGGCGGTGGAGGTGCAACGGCCTCGACGATGACTGGAGGTGGTGCTGCTGCTACGACGATGGCGGATGGAGGCGGTGGTGGTGGTGGCTGAATCGGAGGGGCTCCGTCAATGAGCGCACGGGCTGTTTGAGCTGCCGCTTCAGCCTCCGCGTAGTTGTTGACGGTGTTCACCACGCCTTCGAAGGTAAGGCGTCCTGATGCCTGTTGCCGTCTTAGAGAATGTCGGAGAAGCGTGCCATGGTCCAGTCCTTCCACAAGGTGATATATAGCATCATCATTGGGGTAGTGGGCCAGATCGGCTCGTATACGGAGCCACCTGGCCAGGTAATCGCGGGGGTTTTCGCCCTCTCTCTGAACGCAGCGCGCCAGATCGAAGATGGTAACCACGCCGACGAACTTGGATCTCTGTTGTCCAGACGCATGGACAAAACCGGCGGATTTGCAGTGATCTTCCACCTTTATATCCTTCACAGGGGCGGTTTGGGTGGATCTTGAATTTTTCCGATCTTTGCCGGCAAACTCCGAGGAGAGATCCGACATCGATCCTTCCGCGAACGTATCCTGCCCGTAGGCGGTCCGTGCGGGTCTTGATGCTTTCCGATCTTTGCCGGCAAACTCCGAAGAGAGATCCGACATCGATCCTTCCGCGAACGTATCCTGCCCGTAGGCGGTCCGTGCGGGTCTTGATGCTTTTCGATCTTTGCCGGCAAACTCCGAAGAGAGATCCGACATCGATCCTTCCGCGAACGTATCCTGCCCATAGGCGGTCCGTGCGGGTCTTGATGCTCCTCCGACTTCCAGGGAACTAGTGCCCGAGTCGGTTTCGCCGATGAAGAGATGGATGTCTCCGATAGGAACGATCTAACACCGGGTAGGGTTCGTCTTCGCCGGGATCCAGAATTCGTCAGGGGGGATGATCGGAACATTGCCGGAGAAGAGAACACGGCGATGGCTACAGTTTTGCCGATTCCCGTGAAGATCTTGGTCCTCGCCCGCTGAAGAGCCTGAAGCGCCTCTTGCCCCACGGTGGGCACCAACTGTCGTGGTATTGCCGACGAGTACGGCATGGGGGAGTCCTCACAGTGCGTGTTTAGAGACGTGGGGTAAGGCAGACGGTTGATGGGTACGATGTAACATAGCTTACCCAGGTTCAGATCCCACAACGGTGGCGGAATGCTACTCCTACTATAAATCACTATAAGGGCAATACGCCGAGTTACAGAGATAGGTTCGCTGTGCGAGGTTGTATGAGATTGTCTAATCTGGTCGTGCCCTAAAGGTTCCCATAGGCCCGACTTATATAGTCGCCAGGTCCTAGGGTTCCAGGGAAAAGTCCTAGCCGGAGAGGTTACAGAGTCCTACACCGTCTATCACTAGTTTTGTGTATCTTGTACTCCATGGCTCCGGGTACGCTGGTGACTCCACTGTAGCCTTCCTTTATCCGGCATGGGCCTCCCTTCTGGATCCACCTAACTGGGCCGCCCAGCAGACCACAGGCCATGCTACCGACTATGCGCCACCCGGGTTAGTCGGATAAGAGACATGCTATGAGGATACCCATATAGCATATCCCCAACACCAGCCCGTGGCAGCGGGGCCTCTAGGTAACTACTGGAAATTAAGGTGCTCTACTCGGAGCAAAGCATTAACACTCCGTGAACACATGTGATCCTCACACCACAGCCATCCCCTCCGGTTGTCCCAATTTCTGTCACTTCGGGGCCTTTGGATCCGGACAATGATATGTGTACACAACTTGCAGATAAGATCACAAATAATACTATCATAATGATTCAATAATAAGTTCAGATATGAGATCATGGCACTCGGGCCCTAGTGACAAGCATTAAGCACAACAAGTTGCAACAAAGTCAAAAAGCACTAATACAGATACTAGGCACCATGCCCTAACAATCTTATTCGATTACATGATAGAATTCATCCAATCGCTACCATCCCCATAGCCTACAATGGGGGATTACTCACTCATGGATGAGGGAAACATTGATGGTTGATAGAGAGGCGTTGGTGATGACGATGGCGATGAATCTTCCCAAATTCCTCGTCCCGACAGGGTGCCAGAACGGAGTTTCTGGATCCGAATCGTGGCTTCTGGTGGTGGCGGCGCATCGGAATCTTTCTGGAAAAACGACGAACCCCCCTCGGGTTTTAGGTCAAGAGGTAACTTATAGGCAAAGAGGCAACCCGAGGGAGTGCCTAGGGTGGTCGCACCCCCTAGGCGCCACCAGGCCTAGCCCGTTCCTGGCAGGGGTGTGAGCCCCCTAGCCTCCACTCCGTCTCATACTCTGGCTCGTGGATCTTCTGGTGAAATAGGATTTTTGGCATATTTTTTCTGTGATTTTCCATATAGTTGATTTTCTGCACAAAAACTAGACACCAAGGTAATTCTGCCGAAAATAGCATCAGTCTGTGTTAGTTGTATCCAAATCACAAGTTTAGAGGAGAAACAATAGCAAAAGTGTTCGGGAAAGTAGATACGTTTTGTACGTATCACCACTCCCTAGTCTAACACCCGCGCGCAATGTTTTCCTCTGCGCAGCCGTGGCCCACGGCCTAGCTGCACAGCCCGCTTAGCCCTGCGCCACACACGGTCCAGCCTCCAGCGCCCCAGCGGCCGCCGCTTGATCTGTACCGTCCACGCTCTCCGACCTAGATCGGACGGGCCAGCGCGACTGTCGCCAGAACAAAACCTGCCAACCCCAGTGCCCCCGTAAACAATAAGCCCATTTCACCCCTTCCCTCTGTCTGTCTCGCGCACCCAGTGGCGGCGGCGCAGTGCCCCGGCAGCGAGCCCCTCCCCCTCAACGGCGAGCTCCTTCCCTTTAGCTTCTTTCCCGTCCACCTCCCCACCACCCCGTGAGAGGTAACATAGAAGAAGACAGCGAGACTGGCGGCACCCCTGCCCCCTTGCCGGCTGTGCGTCCACCCGAGGGTGAGCGCACCGTCGTCAAGCGGCACAGTGGCGGTGCCCTCTGCCGGCGCACGGCGGCGGCCCGTTGCACTTTCTGTTTTGGATTTGTTCCGGGGAAAAAATTGAGGCTTTCTCTCTTTCTTGTTTGGGGATTTGGGGCTTTGGGGATTGATTTTGTTCGACATGGGATCTACTTTTCTATTTTCGATTCGATTCGGGGACGGGGATTTTACTTTGCTTTGCCCCTGAAGGGGTTGGTTCTTCTTCCGACGCCTCGGATTGCCGATGCATGTCGAGATAGAGAGGAATGGCGCGACCAGGTGGGCAGGCGCACTTTAGGGTTAGGGATCTAGGTTTTGAATTTTGATTTCTTTTTTACCGAAAAAATCTAGCAACTAGTAGGCTCTCATACCATTGTTGTACTCGGTCTAGCTCTAGATCTTATCTATAGTTACTATAGGGTTTGATCTATGAGATCTGAGAGAGAGAGAAGAGAGATCAGAGAGGGAGAGGTTGTATACCTGCGCCCTAGCTCGAGGAACACGGGCCAGAGGGGATGCTAGAGGTGGTTACCATGGCGGAGAGGGGCGACGGCGTGGGCGTGGGTGTGGTTGAGAGTGGTGGCGGCGGAGCTTCCCGTCGGCCTAGCGCAAAACCCTAGTCGGTGGGTGTGTTGGTGTGGGCTGTGACGTACGGTGAACCTCGTACCATGTGCGTCCGTCCCCCCACATCTTTATATGCGCTGGCGACAGGGGCCACGAACTATGAGGAGGTTGGGCTCCCCCGATCAGGGCATGGATAGGGGTTTCCATTCGAGCCGTTGGGCTCATACGGGAGAGATCAACCTAACAGTTTCCTCCCAAGCAGAGGAGTATCTTGACCCACATCTACAGCACCACTTGGAACGAAATGAACATATGAAGTGTACGGTGGAACCCTTGATTCCCATGTAACCACGTTGAAATCCCCTTGTGGCCTAACTCCAGGATCCAGCACCACATCCAAAATCCTCACCGTTGATAGTAATTCCCTTTCCTCTGTAGCCTCAGCCCGGCTACTGCCAACGGCACCAGATGGTATGATGCGGAGTGGAGAAGCAGGATGCAAGATGAAGTCTATAACGTCTACCTGATGGCGTCTCTGGATGAGGAACTTTGGGTGCTCCCCGTACATGGACAAGTTCCTCTCAACGAATCTTCTCAGCCTCCTCAACACGCAGACCAGAAACAGAGATTCAGGTTCTTTCTCATTAGGTCAGCGAGAAAATTTGCAGCGATAAGGGACCAATCTGAATGCAACTCCCTGGTCAGCTCGTCTGCTATCCGTGATAACCGTGGGTGTTCTGCCGGGTCCACGCTCCCAAATGCCAGTGTCTTGAAGAGGTAGCTAAACTCCTCATATGACAGCATATTGATGAAGATTGGCTTGGCTGTTCCCAATTTTGCTGAATTTTTATAGTGGCTGACAATGATCACCTTGCTTCCTCTGTCCATGCTTGCCAGGGTTGAACAAAACTTGGCCCGGGCCTCCTCGTCAACATCTGAAACAATCTCAACAACAACCAATACTTTCCTTGACAAGAGATTTCCATGGTCCACGATTCTGCAAAAGGAATGCCCTTCAGGTGCAAAATCGAAGAGAAGTGCGAGCTAACTCTCTCATCCCTGCATACATGGGCGAGCAAAGTCTTCTTTCCAGCCGAAGTAGCACCAATGATCTGGAGGACAGCCGGTGCACCATTGGGAGAGCTGTGCTGCAACATGAAGTTCAGGAGCCTTTGCTTTTCGACGTGGCGTCTGAATATGATGTTGTCGTTGTAAAGATATGTGTCATATGGTCGACGTGGCATACAGTCGCATCCACCAAGGAGAACAACAAACTCTGTCATGCTAGCGATGACATTCTCTAAGCTCTCCGACGCCCCTCGCAGGTTGACAAGATTCTTTCTAGATCTACCATGGATCATGCAAAAATGTTTGAGAGGAGATGAGTTGCTTACCTCCTCCTCCTTGAGGGGAGTTGACTCTTCGAGTGATCTGTACCCAAATACGCCTAGTGCCCAGTAGCCTATGTACATGTCCTCTGCCAGCATATTGAGCTGGACCAGTGTGGTGACCCAGCATACCACTTCATGTTATAGTATACTATAGTCGTGGACATAACACTCACAGAGTACCATTCCGCAAATATTACATCCTCAGAGTGGTACAACAAAAACAAAGCGGGTCCATAACATATATTATCATTATAACAACCAGAAATTACATGACGACTTCGAGATCCTCATAGGTCCACAGAGGCATCCCAATGACTTAGGATAAACTATAATAATTCTGAGAACAAGATGAAGAAGCAAACTAAACTTTAAGGTTTATACGAGATTTAATATAGATAAAGGATAGAGATTTATGCTACTGGACTCGATCACTATAGATAACACATCTATGCTTCCGATACTTCGGTTTCCATTCCGTAGATGTTTTCGTAATTGTCCCCTTCGACGCTTCCAGATACTTCTGGTTCTTCATAACAGAATTCTTCTTGGTCGCCAATTGGATATAGTATTTCCTCTTCCTTATCTTTAATGACTTCAGAATTTAGCAAGGGTTAAGAAGATACGTTGAGTACGAGTGTACTCAGCAAGTTCACTAAAAAGAGTGTTGATGCACTATTTCTATAGCCATATACCATGGGTCGTAGGCAATGCAGGTTTTCGTAAACATTTCTTCAAAGATTGCTTTTATTATGAAAAGCTATGCCCGTCAGCCTTCACAAGTTTACTAGAACTTTCATGGAGTTCTTTTCCTGCAGCGTTCGTAGCTTCTTCCCAGAACAGGGAGTAACAAGTTACAGTTCTTACACTCTGTAGAGGTGCGTTGATTTACCCATGATATATCTTAGCTTTGTTTCACATCCAAGTTGCATCCTCGTCAACACTTCCTTGGTGTGGGGCCCATACTAATATCCAAGCCAATCACTATCCTTCTCCGCGATCCCACATACACCGCAATTGTTGCATGCCCAAACTCAAGGTAGACCTTTCCCGGTATAAAACGGCTATACCTTAGTTGGATACACACAACAACCATTAACACTAGAAATCTGTCTTTTGTAAGCCCAGATCCACGGTAGACCTTTCCCCGTATAAAACAGCTATACCCATGATCTGCAACTTACAAATGGCCAGAACAGTGTCCAATGCATGCGAAAGGGAGCTGATCCAGCTAACTTCCCCATAGCCATATAGATCTCATGGTTAACGCGTAATATACGGCGCGAATATCACTGGCAACATTGGTTGTTAAGTCCAAGATGATATATTCCTGTGCAGTGGTATTCCAACTGCCAGACTTAATAGATTAGCTGATCACCCTGGATCAGTAACCGATACTTCAAGTTTATTATGAAAATAGTATTTTCGACCTTTTTGAAATGCAGGTGATGACACAAAAATTTGCAAATACTTACAGAAAATAATCAAAGGACATGAGCAAGTGTGAACTTGCCTTGATAAAGTGAAGTATTGTAGTCGAATGTCTCGACTTGAACCTAGACCTCAGGTTCTATAAAAATATCATCATTGCCCGATAAGGACAATGTTTAAAGAAACAATATGCTATTATGCATAAGTAATGACATGCATAATGTAGAACCCCAAGTAATTCTCCAATCATTACAAGTGAGATGGACTTAGATGATTTATTTTAAGGTTTGGTTTAACTTCAAGTTTACTTCACAAAACAATGTGGTCGTAAGGATTTTGAGTTAAACATATAAGCCATGAAGATAAAGTACAATCATACTAGTATTCTAAGATTGGGTGGTATCATGTAATTATTACAACGTTCATGTTTTAAGTTGTTATGGTTTAAAATAAATGGTATAGTGTTTATTTTAAAGTGGCAAAAAGAATAACATTTGAAGAAAATATTATTTATGTTAAGTTAATCAACTCTGAAGATTAGTAGGATTGAAGCTATGGTTTTGTAATAAGGTTTAAATGATCTTGAGTCATTATATATCTAGCTTAGGTATCTCAGACCAAAGTAAACTATAAAAATGTGATTGGTCTAGAGATATAGAATTTGTAGCATTACCAATTATTAGGGTTTTTCCTAAGCATAATCAAAGATGAAATCTTATAATTATGGAACTTTGTTTTAAAGATTTAAATTTAGCATGTGTAATATTTATATATTATACTTATGAGATTTTCTATATAAAGGAAAATAGATGAATTTGTTTTATAATTTATTTAGAGAATACTAAGTTTGCTAAATATGATTATATATGAATTGAGATCACTTACTTCTAATATAAGTTAATGATTTGCAAAACTAAATTTGTAAATCTTGGACTTTTAGTTAGTTAAAGATTTTAAAGGAATATTATGAAATTGATTGTTTATATTTGGATAGTATCCTAAATTATAATTATAAGTTTCAACTATTAAAGTAATGTGTTTTGAATATGATCATTTCTTATTTTGGGAATCATTTTAAATAATTAACAAAATAACTATCTTATTTTAATAATTTAGATAATTGAAGCTATATGATCTAGGGACTTTAAAGTGTTTTTGGAATAATATACTTAGTATTTACCTTAAAATCTTAAAAATGAATTTTATTTATTTTTAGGCATTATCTTTATTTTTTATAAAATTTCTTAATTATTTAATGTCTTTAAATATTTGTTTCAAATTTATTGATAACATTTTTAAGTTAGTATTTTTATGCGATAACTTATTTCTTTTTATGCATAAAAGTGATTTTTATTTATTTTTAGATTTTTTTCTAAATTTATTAAATTTCATTTAGATATTTAAGGGTGTTAATATTTATTTGCATTTGATTTCTCTCAAATAAGTAGTATTATATTTTTCTTAGGTAGGTATTATTTTAATAAACATTTTGATCTATTAAATATATTTTTAGAATTTTTCTATATTTTTATAGAGCTTGAACTGTTTAGAGGGTATTTTGGTCATTACTTTATTAAAGCTTTTGCTTATGCCTTTTATTTTTCTGGCCTGTTTGGTTGGTAAGACGGCCGGCCCGGCCCAACCAGGTATGTCTCGGGGTCAACACGACCCCAGCTCCCTCACCCCTCTCGCATCTCTCTCCTGAGAACAATCCCGAGCTCTCCCTGGCAGCGCTCTCTTCCACCGCTTGACAAATTCCGATGAACACCAGTCATTGTGGCCACCGCCGCCAGCCACCATAGCCCCACCGATCCGAGGCCTACCCTTACATCCAATTCAATTTGCATATGGTGCCCTATTGATCTCGCCCCCTTCGATTATCTGGTTCTAGGGATCTCGCCGCCCATGGCTTTAGAGTTTGCTGGAGACCTTGTGGTTGTGTGGTGTGGACCTGGTGATGCAGCGAGGGATGGTGGTGTTTTGGTGGTCATTGATCATAGCCTCTTGCGGTGACGAACTAGTGGTGCCAATTGCCGTAGGTTGCACCTCGGCGTAGTGTCTAGCACTCGGTGCTCTCTGTGCCGATGTGCCGCTGCTTAGTTCAGGATGACGTCTGCCTCCTCTTGGGCGAGCAGTACCTTGCCAAAGGAAGGAGTTCTTCCTCTGCCTATCCTCTCTTCTCTATTTCATTCTCTTGCGCAAACTTGTTTTCCCTTCTTCTGATCCTTCCCTTGCTAAGCTCCAGAGATGCTTCTCTGTAACTCTCTACTGTTAAGCTCAAAGGATTCAGTGTTAAGGCCTTAATTTTTTTGTATTACTTCACTATGGTTAGAATTTATTTGGTGGTGGGGATACAAGTTCTCTGTTTCCAGTGATTTCTAGTTTATAAAAATGGGATGGTAGCATTCTGTAACTGCATTTTGGTGGCTGCTTCACAAAACGACCCGTCTTTTTGCGCTCGAAAAATGGAAAATGGCTTTTCCGAGCGACGAAAAGGAAAACTTCCTTCTGCAACATTGTTCTCCATCCCAATATACACATGCATGCACAATATGGGCACCGTATCACAAACTATGCCACGATTCAACACATAAGATCCATCTCTTGGACCAAAAGCTATGAAACCTCGAACATGATAGGTCATTTTGTGAAGGTTTTTTGGAGACATAATCATTATACCAAGTTTAATATTTTTCCTTACAACTATGTCACATAATATCACACCACGTGAAGGATTTACATTGTTAGGACCTTTTTTGAAATTTTTATGCCCGTTTTGAATTTTTTTGCCGTTTCGAACTTAGGTCAAAACGGCGTCCATGAAGATAGGGGATGATAATGTTAGAACTTGCATTTGATCTATGAAAAAACAACATATTGTGACTCTAAAAATGATTTTTTCAAAAAATCACGGACGTTAGATCATGTACATGTAGTTCAAACCGGACCCACTTCCTACCGATTCGGCAGACATTTGTCTTTTTCACCCGAGAAGGACAGAAAGGTTTGAGATCCCCCGATTGGGATATAGTTCATGTAAGGTGGTCTACTATTTTATAAAAATGGGATGGTAGCATTCTATAACTGCATTTTGGTGGCTGCTTCACAAAACGACCCGTCTTTTTGCGCTCGGAAAATGGAAAATGGCTTTTCCGAGCGATAAAAAGGAAAACTTCCTCCTGCAACATTGTTCCCATCCGAATATACACATGCATGCACCATATGGGCACCGTATCACAAACTATGCCGCGATTCAACACATAACATCCGTCTCTTGGACCGAAAGCCATGAAACCTCGAACATGATAGGTCATTTTGTGAAGGTTTTTTGGAGTCATAATCAGTATACCAAGTTTGATATTTTTCCTTGCAACTATGTCACATAATATCACACCACGCGAAGGATTTACATTGTTCGGACCTTTTTTGAATTTTTATGCCTGTTTTGAATTTTTTGCCATTTCGAACTTAGGTCAAAACGGCGTGCGTGAAGATATAGGATGAGAATGTTAGAACTTACATTGTATCTCTAAAAAACAACATATTGTGAGTCTAAAAATGATTTCCCTCTGAACGGTATTTTTAGTACTGGTTGTAGCCACTAACTGGGACTTAAGATATTTCCCGCCATATCCCACCGCTTCCCGCCATGTTTTCCCGCCCTTTCCCTCTGAACGGTGCTTTTAGTCCCGGTTGTAGCCACTAACCGGGACTAAAGATATTTCCCGCCATATCCCACTGTTTCCCGCCATGTTTTCCTGCACTTTCCATCTATATATAGGCCGACCACGCCATGGCTATCCATACATCCACACCTTCCTCTCTCACAACTATGGACAGTGCCTACCGGGCCATTCTGACCCTCGAGGAGACCCATACGTTGTTCACCTCCAACTACCCTTGCCCGCCGGGCTACCGGCCGCCCGCCGACTGGATGCTGAGCGCTGGAGGGGTTAATGTCCCTCCTGTGCCTCAAGGCTCCGTCCGATAGGCGACAATCACGAACCACTTCTACCATGAGCTAACGCCGGAGCAGCGGATAGATCCCTAGTGGGATCCCGACAACTACCACACCTGGAATGCCTTCTTCGCTAACCGACAAGAAAGGGAGCTCGCCAGGTACGAGGGTGATGGCCCGCCCCCGGTGAACCACAATGAAGCCGGTCGGCTCTGTGGTGGGCGAACCGTACTATCATCGGCATGATGCGCTACATCGCCAGGGGAGACCATCCTCGCCTGTGGTGCCCACAAGTCTACCCTCCATAGAGCCACAAGAAGGCCCCTCCCCCGCCCGGTGGTAGCGGCATCGTCTTCCAGGAGACTCCTCCCCGCCCGCCGTCAATCCGAGGCCGAAGTGGCAGGTGCCCCCGGTATATGCCATGGCTGGGCTGAGGATCTCTGGAGTGGCAGGTGACGATGACGATGACAAAGAAGACCCTGAAGTTCTGTACTATAGGACTAGGCATGATTACGACTAAAGTGGGTGGCTTTAGTACTTAGTGTTAGCTAGTCCTGGTTTGTCCCGGTTTTTAATAATAATAAATGTCTAAGTGTTACCTAGTCTAGTGTTTTGGTACCTGCCTACAGCAATCTCAGAAATTCCTTTTTGTCCCGGTTTTTTATATTAATAAATGACGATGAAAAATAGGATTAATTCACAAAAGGTTTAATACATTACATCACCAACATCCACATCTAGTGTTTTGGTTCTCTTCTTGTCCGTAACCATGGAGCATCTTCCTTATTTAGCGATATGCTTGGGTCATTTTTCACTTTGAATGGCGGAATTTCATGAAATTTGTCATAATCTTCTGACATGTCTGTCCTATCCTCAACTCCCACCATGTTTCTTTTTCCTGAAAGAACTATGTGGCGCTTTGGCTCATCGTATGATATTATATTTATTTGCTTATCTTTCCTTTTTCTCGGTCTAGTAGACATGTCCTTCACATAGAAAACTTGAGCCACATCATTGGCAAGGACGAATGGTTCGTCTCCGTACGCAAGATTATTGAGATCCACTATTGTCATTCCATACAGCTGGTCTACCGTTACCCCATCTCCTGTCATCTTGACCCATTTGCATCGAAACAATGGGACCTTGAAATTAGGACCATAGTCAAGTTCCCATATGTCCTCTATGTAACCATAATATGTGTCCTTTTTCCCATTCTCGTCCGTTGCACCAAATCAGACACCACTGTTTTGGTTAGTGCTCTTTTTATTTTGGGCGTGCGTGTAAAATATATTCCCATTGATCTCGTACCCTTGGAAAGCCAATATAGTTGAAGATGGAGACCTGGCCAACAAGTACAACTAATCTCCAATAGTGGTGTCATTCATGAGATGTGTCTGCAACCAACCACCAAAAGTCTTCATGTGTTCATCTATAATCAACCTATCAGACTGCCCCGGGTAGTTCGAGCGTACAATATTCTTGTGTACCTCGATATACGGAGCTACCAAGGTGGAACTTTGCAGAATTGTATAGTGTGCTTTAGTGAAAGAATGCCCGTCCATACATATCTTTGCTTTCTTTCCTAGTGTGCCTTTTCCACTAAGTCTCCCTTCATGCCGTGATTCAGGTATACCGATCGGCTTAAGGTCAAGAATAAAGTCAACACAAAACTCAATGACCTCCTCTGTTCCATATCCCTTGGCGATGCTTCCTTCTGGCCTCGCACGGTTATGGACAAATTTCTTTAAGACTCCCATGAATCTCTCAAAGGGGAACATATTGTGTAGAAATACAGGACCGAGAATGGTAATCTCTTCGACTAGGTGAATTAGAAGGTGCGTCATTATGTTGAAGAAGGATGGTGGGAACACCAACTCAAAACTGACAAGACACTGGACCACATTTCTGTAACCCTGGTAGACTTTCTGGATCGACTACCTTCTGAGAAATTGCATTGAGGAACGAACATAGCTTCACAATGGGTACTCTAACATTTTCCAGCAGAAGCCCCCTCAAAGCAACCGGAAGCAACTGCGTTATAAGCACGTGGAAGTCATGAGACTTCAGGTTCTGGAATTTTTTCTCTGCCATATTTATTATTCCCTTTATATTGGACGAGAAGCCAGAAGGAACCTTGATACTACTTAGGCATTCAAAAAAGATTTCTTTCTCTTCCTTGGTAAGAGCATAGCTGGCAGTACCTTGAAACAACTCTAGATGCGTGCCTTCTCGGTCTTTCATATGTTGTTGGTCCTGTCGTGCTTCTTGTGTATCTTTATTCTTTCCATACACGCCCAAGAAGCCTAGCAGTATCATGCAAACATTCTTCGTCAGGTGCATCACGTTGATTGCAGAGCAGACCTCTAAGACATTCGAATAGGGTATCTCCCAAAATATAGATTTCTTATTCCACATGGGTGCGTGTCCGCCAGGACCCTTTCCAAAGATTACTTTTAAATCCTTCACCATATCAAATACAGCATCACCAGTATGACGGACAGGCTTACTCCGGTGATCTGCTTCACCATTGAAATGCTTGCCTTTCCTTCTTAGGGAATGCGTGGGCGGAAGAAAACGACGATTCCCTAGGTACACATTCTTCTTGCACTTATCCAAATAAATACTTTCAGTGTCATCTAAACAGTGTGTGCATGCATTGTATCCCTTGTTTGTATGTCCTAAAATGTTACTAAGAGCAGGCCAATCATTGATGGTTACGAACAATAATGCTCGTAGGTTAAATTCCTCATGTTTGTGCTCATCCCACACACGTACAACTTGTCCGTGCCATAGCTGTAAAAGTTCCTCAACTAATGGCCTTAGGTATACATCAATGTCGTTGCCGGGTTGCTTCGGGCCTTGGATGAGCACTGGCATCATAATGAACTTCCGCTTTATGCACAACCAAGGAGGAAGGTTATACATACACAAAGTCACAGGCCATGTGCTATGACTACAGCTTTGCTCCCCAAAGGGATTCATGCCATCCGTACTTAGACCAAACCATAAGTTTCTCGCGTCTCCTGCAAAGTCCGGGTACTTTCTCTCAATTTTTCTCCACTGGGGTCTCAATATCTCGTCTTTCTTACGGTCTTTGTGCCATCTCAACAATTTGGCATGCTCTTCGTTTCTGAACAAACGTTTCAGCCGTGGTATTATAGGAGCATACCACATCACCTTGGCGGGAACCCTCTTCCTCGTGCGCTCCCCCTCAACATCACCAGGGTCATCTCTTCGGATCTTATATCGCGATGCAGTGCATACCGGGCATGCATCCAAATTCTCGTACTGCTCATCGCGATAGAGGATGCAGTCATTAATGCATGCATGTATCTTCTGTACCTCTAATCCTAGAGGGCAGACAACCTTCTTTGCTTCGTAAGTACTGGCGGGCAGTTCGTTATCCTTTGGAAGCAGCTTCTTCATTATCTTCAACAACTTTTCAAATCCCTTGTCAGGCACACCGACCTCTGCCTTCCATTGCAGCAATTCCAGTGTTCTGCCTAGCTTTTTGTGGCCATCTTCGCAATTCGGGTACAACAATTCGTTGTGATCATCTAACATCTGCTCAAATTTCAACCTCTCTCTTTCGTTATCACATTCTCCCTTTGCATCGGCAATGGCCCGACCAAGATCATCATCTCGCTCATATGATGCACATTCTTCTGCTTCTTCTTCATCATTGTCTTCCATTGTAGTACCACCGTATTCAAGGGACATAGGATAGCTGTCATCATTCTCTTCATCTTTGTTGTCTTCCATCATAACACCTCTTTCTCCGTGCTTGGTCCAACAATTATAGCCAGACATGAAACCGAACCAAAACAAATGGCCATGAAGGACCCTTGAGGAAGAGTATTACTTCTGATTCCGACACTCACCACATGGACAACACATAAAACCATTCCGCATGTTTGCCTCTGCCACAACGAGAAAAGAACACACGCCTTTAATGAACTCGTCAGAGATTCGGTCAGCGTACATCCATTGCCGTCTCATCTGAATTTTATAAGTTCATCAAACAAAATCACGATGCTAAGAGTAGTACTAGTCTAAAAATAAAAGAACACATTGTATACATCAAACAAGCACTGATTTAAAAACTTCCTACTACATCTTTAGTCCCGGTTGGACACACCAACCGGGACTAAAGGGGTTGCGGCAGGCTGGGGCCGACATGAGCCCGTTTAGTCCCGAATGGTGTCTCCAACCGGGACTAAAGGACACTCCAATCGGGACTAAAATTGGGTGACGACACTATATGCCGTGAGTGGACACTATGCCAGTGAGTGGCGACACTGTTTCAGTGGGTGGCGACACTATGACAGGGGTGAGTGTCGACATTATGTCATGAGTGTCGACACTATGTTGTGCTGCTTAATCTATAAATAGGCTTCCTTGTGAACTATGAACTGCAAGGAAGATCGTGTGCGAGACCAGAGACACCACTACGGCGGACCTTCTCGAAGATGTCTTAGGACGAGTCCATCTTCGAGGAGCTCGCCGTAAAGGCACTCCCTAATATGTGAAATTAGTTAGCTCCACCAGCATACTGATTTAGCTAGAAAAGATATGAACTGAAAGATGGTGTGCGAGAGCAGGGACACCACTATGGCAGAGCTTCTCGAAGATGTCTTAGGATGCCTTGTCCTCAGACATCTTCGAGGAGCTCGCCATAGAGGCACTCCCTAATTTAATTTGGTAGCTCCTTGGCGTGGTTTTTGTTCTTAATTTCTTACTTAACTGGCCGATGATTAACTAAAATGCTAGGGCGCCACTATATATATGTGTGCCTTCATATTTTTGGTACTTATTTTTGTTTCAATGGATTTTGTGACGACAGGTAGAAGAAAGAAGAATATTTGTTGCTCGACGGTGACATGATATGCACTGTGAACCGTCCGGATTTCAAGACAATGTGTCAAACCAAGATATGTATATAGGATGAACTCATGTATCTATGTGCTTCGATGAATCAAATGAATTTCGAGAACTATATGTGCCAAATTAACCAGATATATAGAGATAGAATCCACACAAAATCTATCCATTTCTAGAGCATGAAATGAGCTAAAACAAGCAATGAGAGCTGAAATGATGAAGTTTCTAACCTCTTAGGACCCTTGATAGATGTGGAGCCAAAAAATCTTCACAAATCTTGAGAAAAATGGGGAAGAACTCGAGCTTGAGGAGAAATTTGAGAGGGATGATTCTGTGAGCTTGAAATGGCTCGGGCTGGGAAGGGGAAGAAGATATAGTCGGGGACTTTAGTCTCAGGTTGAGAAACAAACCGGGGCTAAAGGTCCACGCATCTGCTCTTTTCCAGTGCCAGACCCTTTAGCCCCGGTTTGTTAAACGAACCGGGGCTAAAGATCCCGTATGAACCGGGGCTAATGTCTTCTGGTCCCTGCGTCCGTTTCTAGCCGTTGGGACCAGGGCATTAGTCCCGGTTTGTACCAGAACCGGGACAAATGCTCTGGACGGAAGGTCCGTTTTCTACTAGCTACCTTTTCAATGTGAGTATAATGATAATGTTACCATATCTTCTTATGTTAAAGGAAATTATGACTTTTATGATGTGGAACAGATTGAAGAATTCATTGCCTTCAAGGGTGCATTTGAACTGGCTAGTTTGTTTGAAAATACTGATGATGCACCTTATGAAAATGAGGTTTATGAGATACTTAAATTTTGCTTTGACAATTACAAGGAAGCAAATGGCTATATTCTTGAATATTTTAATAGATGCTTTCCACAAATGGAAGAGACTAATGCCTTGCAGGAGCCTATGGAAGAAGAAATTTCTAAAACTGAAAGCTCATTAGATGAAAAAGAGGAGGAGAGTGATGAACAAAAGGAGGAAGAATGGATCTACCCATGTCTACCTTCTAATGAGAGTGACTCTTTATCCCTTACATTATTTGATTGTCCCCCATGCTTACCAAAGGGGGATGAATGTTATGTTCCTATGGATCCTTTTGAAATATCTACTTTGGGTAAAACCTGTGAAGGTTTCAATCCCACTATTTTTGAGCTTGATAGAAATTATGTGTTTGTAGATCATGAAAAGCATGCTTTATGTGATAGCTATATTGTTGAGTTTATTCATGATGCTATTTAAAATTATTCTGAGAGAGGAAAGTATGGTTGTAGAAGTTTTCATGGTACTAAAACACCTCTCTTTGTGCTGAAAGTTTTGAAGTTACTCTTGTTTTCTCTTCCTATGCATGTCACTTTGTTCTTTGTGAACTTATTTGTGTACCATATTCCTATGCATAGGAAGAGGGTTAGACATAAAGGTGTTTTGAATTTGCTTCTTGATTCTCTCTTTTACTTCAACTCATAGTTCTTATGAGAGCATCTTCTCAAACTATCAAGCCTAACTTAAAGGCGTTAAAGAAAAGTACTTGTTGGGAGATAACCCAAGTGTTTCCTTGAGTCTTGGAAGTTATTACTTCAGTAATGACCTCTACTTATCCTTTTTGTTTGCTTTTTGTGCCAAGAATGACCTCTAATGAGAGGGAAGTAAGATTTAGGGAGTTGCTGTCCCGAAACAGATTTCTGTCCTCCACCAAAAAAATTAGTGAGGAGTCTATGTAACTCGGATTGAGCTAAAGATTTATGAATAAATCCCCCAGTATGTTAGCTAACTTTAATTAGTTCAACACTTTTTGATTTGATCAACATAAGATGTTCGAAAAAATCGGTTTCTACCTGCTGGTCTGTTTTGACAGATTTCTGCCATTATTTGCATTTGCTTCTTATTGATTCCTTTTTTAAGTTCTCTTTAGGTGAACTGAGAGTTTTTAAGGAGTTACTATAGTAGTTTGTGTTTTTACTCAAAAGCCTTGCTGTTCCAAAGCTTTGCCAGAGGTCTCATATCTTTTGAATACACTAATGTTGCTAATGAAGATTGTGTGAAGTTCTGTATAAAGGAAAATTTTCAGGTGTAGAGAGAGAATGATGCAATGAGATGAAGAATGTAAAAAAGCTCAAGCTTGGGGATGCCACCATGGTGTCACCCCAAGAAATATCCAAGAGGTACAAGCGTCAAAGCTTGGGGATGCCCAAGGCATCCCCTTCTTCATCAATAAAAAGCTCATGTCTGTCTAGACACTTCGTTTTTATTGTTTCATGCATAGTTGTGTTGTTCTTGGAGCGTCTTAGTTTTCATTTGCTTTGCTTAGATTATTTAGTTTGCTTGAATAAAGTAGTTTAGACCCCCGTTCTCACTGTGTTGTTTTACAAATAAGTTGCTTGGTGTTGGAAAGGAGCAGTAAGTTCTTGCTTGAAGTGCAAGAGGAGCTTGCATTGACTGTGACTTAGAATTTAACATGACATGCTAGGTGTTGTTTTAGCATTATGCTTAGTGACTATTGTTGTAGCATGTCTTGTTCCAAAAAATTGGGATTGCTTAGTGTGCCTTGAAGAAATTATGCATTGTTTTAGCATGCAAAAGCATAGTATTGTGGTATTCTCCTTTGATGCTTTGCTTGGATTGACTTGGCACATGCTCACACCATGTTATGACTCTCACAAGTCACCATTAGCTTCTATGATCATTTAGTCATTGACTTGTAGTACCACTCTTTGCTTTGATTAGTATGCTTTGTTGCTCTGCATGATTATGGCCATTATGCTCTCTTAGTTGGTTGATCCCAGTCTTTTGCTAGCCTCCACTTGTGTGAGTAAGTTCTACTCATGCTTCCAACTCCCAAGAAACCAAGTTATTCCAAAGTGTCCACTATAAAATCCTATGCATGGTGTGTTACACCATTCCAAGTATATTCTTGTTTTCATCTATCTTCCAATTAAAATTTATTTTGTTATGTGAAAACTTAGTGATTAAAGCCCTCACGAACTTGATGGCACACTTTATATTCTTTGCCCCTAATAAACTTGAACCAGTGTGACAACTTTGTTGTATATGCTTACACTTATAAGTTGTAATTAGCAAAACCGTGCTGTCATGGGGAACGTTTTCAACATTGCACTTGTACTTTGTACTCAGTTGATATCATGTTCTTTTGTCTATGGATGTCACCGGTGTGAAATAAAGAGGGAACTTGTAAGTCCATGGAGTTTGTATCCTGTGTTAGAGAAATGTCTGGGCCGCTAGCCTAAGCCATGCCTAATCATGGTGGAAACTTGCAGCATCACAGTAATGAGCTATCTATGAAGCATCCTCAATAAAAAGCTATGCATAAGGTAAATAAAAAGATTGCTGAGATGCTCATTTTCTGCTTGCCTTGTCATTTTGGTTATGGGAAAGCTCCTGTACAATGTGCAAGGGGTACCTCGTTGGCAGTTCTCAATGATATGCAAACACTTACAATGACAAGAACTTACCTGGGCCCAAAGTTGAGTATGCATGAGGTGTGGCCCTCGTATTCGAGGGACTTGAGATTGCCAACTTATACTTCGTCAAGCATATACTCCACCTTTGCCACTTTAACCTTAACCACTTCAATATGGTTATGATAGGGGCTATGAGGGCTGAAAGCTAACAAGTACCATAATTTTTGGAAGCTCCTTTTGAAACTTGTAATCCCTGCTTCCTTTACAAAAAGGCCTTTCTTCCACCATTATTTGAGTCTCCACCTTCTACCTTTAGGCACCACTAAGAGAGTATAGTTGTCATTTTGCGTGTAGTGTTCCAAAGCTTATTAATTGATGCATATTGTGTTATTACTTATTCTTGTGCTATTTGTTTCTAGTCACCCTTGTGAACTTTGAAGGTGTCCTTTGCATCTATAGTGCTACTCTATGAGGGACAAGCTGATTGCCACTAAGCTATGTCTTCTGTATGTGAAACAAACAAACGTTTTTCAATGCATATTATTCATGATCTTTGTTTGTAGCTTGTCATGTTGCATGCATAGTTACTATGTCCTATTGTTAGAACTCCATCTTTCATGCACATGTTTAGAGTTCTTTGATCCCAGCTTTCAATCCTTGTAAATGGTTGGATCTTTATTGTGAGGGTGCATATCACCTCAAAATTATTCTTTTTATCACTTACCTACTCGAGGACGAGCAGGAGTTAAGCTTGGGGATGTTGATACGTTGGAAACTTATCTATAATTTTTGATGCTCCATGCTTGTTTAGTATCTACTTTGCTTTGCTTGTCTACACTTTGAGGTGCTTTTTACATGTTTTCTGGTACTAACCTACTAACAAGTTGCAACAGTGCCAGATGCCTGTTTTCTGTTGTTTTTGGTTTCAGAAAAGTTAGTAAAGAAATATTCTCGGAATTGGACGGGACAAACGTAAAAGTCAATTACTTTCCATAGGGAACAAGAAGTCTAGAGGGGAGACGAGGAGGCGTGCCAGGGCGGCTAAACCCCCCTAGGCGCGGGTGGGCCCTACCCCGCGCCTGGGTAGGATTTGCCCCCTCTAGACGCCGCCTCGTCCTCCCCCTTCGCCAATAAGAAGCCCCCAATGCAGAAACCCTAAGCAACCCGATCAAATCTCCACGAAACCATTTGTAGCCGCCGCCACCATCGTCCCTAGATCGGGGGATCTGAAGTTCTTCCCGGCACCCTGCCGGAGGGGAGATCATCCTGTAGGCCTTCTCTCCCGTATGATGCGTGAGTAGTTCCACCTTGGACTATGGGTCCATGTAGTATCTAGATGGTTGTATCTCCTCCTTTGTGCTTTCATGTATAGATCTTGTGAGCTCCGTTCATCATCAAGATCTAATCTATTTGTAATCATGCATGTTGTGTTTGCGGGGATCTGATGGATATTGAGATTATTATGTTGGTTTGATTAATGGTTTTGTCTTCATGATTCTATCATGTATGTGTTGTTTGTGATCTTGCATGCTCTCTGTTGTTAGTAGCTATCTTGTCCAAGTAGTTGCTAGTGACTCCAAGAGGGAGTATTTATGCTCGATAGTGGGGTCATGCCTCTAGTTTCCAAGGGAAGTGACAGAAATCTCTTCGGTTGTAGATGTGATGTTACGACTAGGGAGAAAACAACGATCTCTTGTTCATGGAACATGTGGACTATTTACCTTACACACTTTGCTTAAAGCAGTTGTCTATTGCTTGTAACTTAATACTGGAGGGGGTTCGGATGATAACCTGAAGGTGGACTTCTAGTCATAAATGCAGTTGGATGGCGGTCTATGTATCTTGTTGTATTGCCCAATCGAATCTCATAGGATATTTCTACCTAGTAATTGCATTGTTAGGCCTTTCTCAGTTCCTGTCAATTGTCCTGCTGTAATTTGTTTACCCTTCATGCCATGTTGTTTATCAAAGGAGAGCACCTCTAATGAACTATGGATCCCGGTCCAATCTTTACCATTGATACATCTTCCACTGTTACTTGTTTACTTGCTGCAAACCATTATCTTCCACACCATATGTTTAATCCTTTGTTACAGCAACCAGTGAGATTGACAACTTCACTATTAGTTGGGGCAAAGTCTTGAGTTTGTGTTGTGCAGGCCTCCGCGTTGCTTGCAACACCTTTGTGACGTTTCCTTCCTCCTACTGGTTTGATAACCTCGGCTTCTTACTGAGGGAAGACTTGCTACTGTACTGCTTCACACCCTACTCTTGGGGTTCCAAATAGGCTCCACATAAGCTATGCAGGCCATCAGCAATTGACAGGAACTGAGCAAGGAATAACAATGCAATACCAAACAAAAAGATCCTATGAGATTCGATTGGGCAATACAACAATATACATAGACCGCCATCCAACTACATCTATCACTAGAAGTCCACCTTCAGGTTATCATCTGAACCCCCTCTAGTATTAAGTTGCAAGCAACAGACAACTACTTTAAGCAAAGTGTGTAAGGTAAACAATCAACTTGTTCCATGAACAAGATACCATTGTTTTCTCCCTAGTGGCAACAGCACATCTACAACCGAAGAGATTTCTGTCACTTCCCTTGGAAACTAGAGGCATGAACCCACTATCGAGCATAAATACCCCCTCTTGGAGTCACTAGCAACTACTTGGCCAAGATAGCTACTAACAACGGAGAGCATGCAAGATCACAAACAACACAGACATGATAGTATCAAATAGACAAAACCATTAATCAATCTGACATAGTAGTCTCAATATCCATTGCATCCCCGCAAACACAACATGCATGATTACAAATAGATTAGATCTTGATCATGAACGGAGATCACAAGATCTATAAATGAAAGCACAAAGGAGGAGATACAACCATCTAGCTACTATATGGACCCATAGTCCAAGGTGGAACTATCACACATAATACCGGCGAAGAAGGCCTCTGGGATGATCTCCCCTCTAGCAGGGTGCTGGGAAGAACTTCAGATCCCCCCGATCTAGGGACGACGGTGGCAGCGCCTATAGAAGGTTTCGTGGAGTTTTGATCGGGTGCCTAGGGTTTCTGCATCGGGGGCTTCTTATAGGCGAAGAGGCGAGGCTGGGAGGCGGCTAGGGGCCCCACACCCTACCCAGGCGCGGGGTGGGCCCACCCGCGCCTAGGGGGGTCTCTCCGCCCTGGTCCACTTCTCCGTCTCTCCTCTGAACTATGTGTTTCCCACGGTAAAATATTGACTTTGGCTTTTGTCCCGTCCAATTCCGAGAATATTGATTTTCTGCCTTTCTGGAACCAAAAACAGAAGAAAATAGGCAACTAGCACTATGGAAACTTGTTTAATAGGTTAGTTCTAGAAAAGATATAAAATACCTCAAAGTGTAGACAAAGCAAAGCAAAGTAGATACTAAACAAGCATGGAGCATCAAAAATTATAGATACGTTTCTGACGTATCAATGACTATCCCCTAAATAGAATGAATGTCATGGGTGACTATGGATTTGTATCCAAAGATGATTCCTAGTATTATTCCTAGGAAAATGATTTGTTCTTTTATTTGATATGATTCCTAGTGTTATGTAGATTCACTAGTGAGATTCCACTGTGATGCCTCCATTAGGATGGAACACAGTGGTTTCACCTACTGGATCTTTTCAAATTTTCCAATTATAGTGTGGAAAAAAGGATATCATCCAGTTTGGATGATCTAGATGCACCACCCTAATATTTGATCTTGGTCAATGATGCACAAGGCTGAGGCCTGACTCTTAAAGAGATAAGAGCAGATACACACATGTGTTTCCATATCCTAGGATGATCTTGTACTCTATTTGAGTACAGATCTGAGGATACAACCACTAATCCACCTCTCATGCCTATGCTATTAAGAATGGATAATATGCATGATTTCTGGATGCCAACCTGTTGTTGTAGAGTGGATAATGGAGTTTAGTGAGGTTGAATTGATTAGACTGGTTTGATCTGTTGTTCTTGCTCTAACTTGATCTTCTCTTCCTTGTTACTGGTTTGGTCTTGTTCCAGACTTGACCTTGATGCTTGCTGGCCTTCTCCTCCCTGATCTAGTGCTGGAATCCTTCTTGATATTGTCCTCCTCCTGATATTGTTTGATCCTGACCTACATCTGGCTGGCACATTGAAGCAACCAGATTGCTTGGAATACGGGATTGAAAATAGGGTGGTTGATGAGATGTAGCTATTGTTTTCTGGTGATGGGTTGGAAGAATAGATAAAGTTTTGTATGAATTCTTGCTATAAGTGTGGTGTTGTATTCAGCAGAGAAGCTCTCTGCTGCTACAACTGTGAACTGTTGTTCCGAGAAAGAATTGATGCTACGGCTGGCTTATCTTCTCCTTCTAATACATGCCTTGATGTGTTGACAACACACACATTTGCATGTGTTGTGTGAGCTGTTGGTGTGCTTGCATCACTCAAATGGATCAGATCAACTGAAACTAGATATTTTGCTGGGTATTACTACTTTACTTTTACCTTCTTCTCAATTGGTGAAATTTGCCCCTGTTTGCCTATGATGTGGTTCTGAGGCCAGATTTAAAATAAGAACAGATACTACTCCATTTGGCCCTCATTTTACTCTGCTCAATGATGTAAATAGCAATGCATTTCATTGCTAAACTGAGAGAGAAACTAATCAACACTAACCCCTTTGTTTTTGTCTTATTAGTATTTGTTTGCAGGTACCAAGAGGAAATACAGGAAGGTCCATACTAGATGTAGAAATTAGTTTTAGGTGTTTTCTTTTTATCCTTTTTTTGTAAATTCCTTTTCTGTCAAGAAATTATATAAAGGTATTGTAATGCATTAATTTATCTTATTATTATTGTATCCATTTCTTACTATGTCTTTGTTGTAAAAGGATAATGAAATATATGTATATATTATTTTAATAAAGAGTTCTTCTATTTGTTTCATTATTGCAATTCATTTTCTATTTTCTTGATTCACTTATTTGTTTCATTGTAATATTCCTTTATTCTTTTATTGTAAAAGAACATTGTAATGTTGGTTTTTAATAATCTTTATACTTTTATTTATAATACTTGTATTTGTATATTGTGAATAATTATTTATAATTCAAATTTCTTCCCTCGTAATTCAATATAGCAATAGAGGTCATGGCAAAATTCATCCCACTCCCCCTTGGTTGACACTAACCCTAATTCATCGGAGTGAGAATTCTGATCACTCTAGTTTGTTACTTTGGCGAAAAAATTTACCCGGATTTTCAGATGCATGCATGCAGATGCACAAAATTCTAAATCTACCCTTCGTTTAGTCCAAAATGCTGGGATGTTACAGACTTCCCCCCTTAAATTAAACTTTGTCCCGAAGTTTGTGGTATCTTGCTCATGAAGGTTTCCAATAAGCTCGTCTTGAGTTTTCTTCTTTCCTCCCAAAGTGATGCTTTAATAAACTCGGCACTCCTTAAGTTCACTTTCAACCTTGATTCAGTTATGGCCAATGCCTAATGCTAATTTATACTTCCTTCCGAAGCTTCATGAGATTACCTTTAACCTTGAATAACATGAAGGACTACTGATGCTAAACATACATGTCGTAGCCTCGTCGATGTGGTTCCATACGAAGTTTCCACCTCTTAATGGTGACTTGACTCCTCGAGAAACCAACTTGTTGGGACATCCATATCTCTTATGTCTGTCTAGACCACACCTATAGCACACCTTTCCGGTCTTCCAACAATCCCTACTTATATGACCTGATGCTCCACACTTACCTCATATGATTTGTTTCCTTACTTTTGATGCCTCATACTTTGATGTACCACTTGTGGCAAATTTCTACTATTGATTAGAAATATGCAGTTTCCACACTTACCGCATATATTGATTAGAAGTACCTAGATTGAGGTTAGCCATTGAGAAATGACTAGAAAATGTGTGATCTCCCGTGGAATTATCATGTCCACCTTCAAACACATTTTCAAAGTAAGATGTATTCTCTGCTTTTTCCTTGATTCAGTCATACATATAGATGTAATAACCGCGAGTGCCTTCTTCCAGGTCAATAGGATTGGTACTACCCCCACATGGATCATAGGTTCCATTCTAATCTAACTGGTTTCTACTCCTTTACTAGGATCACAGGGTATAGGATTCTCCCTGGTTCCAATGCAAGATTCTACTCCCCATCCATCGTGATTCCAAACTGGAATACTTGGATTGGATGTTTCCTAAGTTTCCTGTTTTGTTTTATACTTGTCCATGGCCTACATGTTTCTAAGTCCCATTCCAATAATAGGCACATGTTTCAGACTATGATCACAAAACTCATTCTCTTCATACACCTCTCTCGAGAAGACTGTTCTAAGATGCCTAGCTTCTCTCTAACTCCTTTTTGCATTATATTGCTTTAGTAGAATTAACATACTCCTCATGGTTAGTATCCAACTTCTGGACTAGAACCTTAATGTGTGTCATGGTAGGTTTCGAGTAATGTCCTTCTATGACCTATGTATTTGGCAGCTCAAGTAGATTCAGTCTGCACGAACGCAACATGATCCAACTTACATTCCGAATTTATAGAATCTTGAGGTATAGTAGTAAGAATACTACCTACCAATTTCCTTAGATTCTTGTTCTCGAATCCTTATTAGTGCTTTTAGAACTGCAATTTAGTATGCCGCTGCCATACATCTCATCTACTCTTATGGCATTTCTTCACTTATCCCCAACTTTTTGGTAAGGTAAGCACTACACGGTACTTGACTAACACTTCCCTATGATGGAAACTGTAAACCTTGACGAAAAGTCAGATTTGCAATTCCGTATTCCATGAAAGTTGTATCAAAAATTCTGTCTAATCCTCTACATATTCCTATATATCACTTGAACATTTTGGTTTGAGTACCGAGATGTCATTCCTCACTATAGATATGAGATTATAATTGGTCCTTCTAGGTTATAAATTATTATTATTACCCAAATTGCATCATAATAAAGAATTATTGCACTAGAAACATGACAATGTAATTCTCAAGTGAATACTCATCGTATTTCTAGAGAACTCTTTTATCATTGCTAACATACTTCCTACAAGTTCTACCCATTTAATAGGTTTCCAACCTAAGGTCAAAGCTTTTTATCTGATACCAGCTGTGGCGACCCAACATACCACTGCATGTTGTAGTATACTATAGTCGTGGACATAACACTCATGGAGTACCATTCTACAAATATTACATCATCAGAGTGGTACAACAGAAACAAAGCGGGTCCACAACATACATTATCATTATTACAACTAGAAATTACATGATGACTTCGAGATCCTCATAGGTCCATAGAGGCATCCCGATGACTCAGGATAAACTATAATAATTCTGAGAACAAGATAAAGAAGCAAACTAAACTTTAAGGTTTATACGATATTTAATATAGATAGAGGATAGAGATTTATGCTAGTGGACTCGATCACTATAGATAACACATCTACGCTTCCCATACTTCGGTCTCCATTCCATAGATGTTTTCGTAATTATCCCCTTTGACGCTTCCAGATACTTCTGGTTCTTCATAACGGAATTCTTCTTGGTCGCCAATGGGATATAGTATTTCCTCTTCCTGATCTTTAATGACTTCAGAATCTAGCAAGGGTTAAGAAGATACGTTGAGTACGAGCGTACTCAGCAAGTTCACTAAAAAGGAGTGTTGATGCACTATTTCTATAGCCATAGACCATGGGTCATAGGCAATGCAAAATTTTGTAAACATTTATTTAAAGGTTGCTTTTATTCTGAAAAGCTATATCTGTTAGCCTTCATAGGTTTACCAGAACTTTCATGGAGTTCCTTTCCTGCAGTGTTCGCAGGTCCTTCCCGGAACAGGGAGTAACAAGTTACAGTTCTTACACTTTGCAGAGGGGCGTTGCTTTACCCATGAGAGATCTTAGCTTTGTTGCACATCTGAGTTGCATTCTCGTCCACACTTCCTTGGTGTGTGGCCCATACTAAGACCCAAGCCAATCACTGTCCTTCTCCACGACCCCGCATACACCGCAATTTTAGTATGCCCAAACTCAAGGTAGACCTTTCCCCATATAAAACAGCTATACCTTAGTTGGATACACACAACAATCATTAACACTAGAAATCTGTCTTTTGTAATCCCAGATCCATGGTAGACCTTTCCCCGTATAAAACAGCTATACCCACGATCTACAACTTACAAATGTCCAGAACAGTGTCCAATGCATGCGAAAGGGATCCGATCCAGCTGACTTCCCCAGAGCCATATAGATCTCATGGTTAACACGTAATATACGGCGCGAGAATCACTGATGACATTGGTTGTTAAGTCATAGATGATATATTCCTGTGTAGTGGTATCCAACTGTTAGAATTAATAGATTAGCTGATCACCCTAGATCAGTAACCAATACTTCCAGTTTATTATGAAAATAGTATTTTCGACCTTTTTGAAATGCACGTGATGACACAACAGTTTGCAAATACTTTACAGAAAATAATCAAAGGACATGAGCAAGTGTGAACTTGCCTTGATAAAGTGAAGTATTGTAGTCGAATGTCTCGACTTGACACTAGGCCTCGGGTTCTACAAAAATATCATCATTGCCCGGTAAGGACAATGTTTAAGGAAGAAATATGCTGTTATGCATAAGTAATGACATGCATAATGTAGAACCCCAATTAATTCCCCAATCATTACAACTGAGATGGACTTAGATGATTTATTTTAAGGTTTGGTTAAACTTCAAGTTTACTTCACAAAAGAGTGTGGTCGTAAGGATTTTGAGTTAAACATATAAGTCCTAACGATAAAGTACAATCATACTACAATTGTAAGATTGGGTGGTATCATGTAATTATTACAAAGTTCATATTTTAAGTTGTTATGGTTTAAAATAAATGGTATAGTGTTTCTTTTGAAATTGCAAAACGAATAATATTTGAAGAAAATATTATTTATGTTAAGTTAATCAACTCTAAAGGTTAGTAAGATTAAAGCTATGGTTTTGTAATAAGATTTAAATGATCTCGAGTCATTATATATATCTAGCTTAGGGTATCTCAGACCAAAGTAAACTATAAAAATTAGATTGGTCTAGAGATATAGAATTTGTAGCATTACCAATTATTAGGGTTTTTCCTAAGCATAATCAAAGATGAAATCTTATAATTATGGAACTTTGTTTTAAAGATTTAAATTTAGCATGTGTAATATTTTTAGATTGTACTTATGAGATTTTTCTATAAAAATAAAAATAGATGAATTTGTTTTATAATTTATTTAGTGAATAATAAGTTTGCTAAATATGATTATATATGAATTGAGATCACTTACTTCTAATATAAGTTAATGATTTGCAAAACTAAAATTGTAAATCTTGGACTTGTAGTTAGTTAAAGATTTTAAAGGAATATTATGAAATTGATTGTTTATATTTGGGTAGTATCCTAAATTGTAATTATAGGTTTCAACTATTAAAGTATTGTGTTTTGAATATGATCATTTCTTATTTAGGGAATCATTTTAAATAATTAACAAAATAACTCTCTTATTTTAATAATTTAGATAATTGAAGCTATATGATCTAGGGACTTTAAAGTGTTTTTGGAATAATATACTTAGTATTTACCTTACTTAAAATCTTAAAAATGAATTTTATTTATTTTTAGGCATTATCTTTATTTTTTTATAAAATTTCTTAATTATTTAATGTCTTTAAATATTTGTTTCAATTTTATTTATAACATTTTTAAGTTAGTATTTTTATGAGATAACTTATTTCATTTTATGCATAAAAGTGAATTTTATTTTTTTAGATTTTTTTCTAAATTTATTAATTTCATTTAGATATTTAAGGGTGTTAATATTTATTTGCATTTGATTTCACTCAAATAAGTAGTATTATATTTTTCTTAGGTAGGTATTATTTTAATAAACATTTTGATGTATTAAATATATTTTTAGGATTTTTCTTTATTTTTCTAGAGCTTTAACTGTTTAGAGGGTATTTTGGTCATTAATTTATTAAAGCTTTTGCTTATGCCTTTTATTTTTCTAGCCTGTTTGGTTGGTAAGACGACCAGCCCAGGCCAGCCAGGTCTGGCTCGGGGTCAACACGACCCCATCTCCCTCACCCCTCTCGCATCTCTCTCCCGAGAACAATCCCGAGCTCTACCCTGGCAGCACTCTCTGCCACCGCTTGACAAATTCCGACGAACACCTATCATTACGGCCACCGCCGCCAGCCACCATAGCCTCGCCGATCCCATGCCTACCCTTCCATCCAATTCGATTTGCGTATGGTGCCCTATTGATCTCGCCCCCTTCGATTATCTGGTTCTAGGGTTCTCGCCGCCCATGGCTTTAGAGTTTGCTGGTGTTGATGGCTCAGTTGACGTGGAGCCTGTTGGGAACCCCAAGAGCAAGGTGTGAAGCAGCACAACAGCAAGTCTTCGCTCAGTAAGAAACCGAGGTTATCGAACCAGTAGGAGGAAGGAAACATCACACAGGTGTTGCAAGCAACGCGGAGACCTGCACAACTCAAACTCAAGACTTTGCCCCAACTAATGATGGGGATATGCCTACGGGGGTATACCCAGCAGGACGTTTCCGACTGGCCCAGGAACTGGCGACTGGGCCTGCGAGACGGTGACTGGATCAAGGCCTGGTGTGGAGTCAAGCGACTGGAAGCTGAAGGCCCAGGCGAGTAGATAGGCCCAGTCGGATTAGGTTAAACAAGTACCGAAGCCTTAACTGATTCGGTTGAGATATGTAAACCCTAGGGGGAAGTGAGTCTATATAAACCTCCCTATAGGGCATGTAGAGATACGTTCCATCATACACCCAAGCGACTCGCCGCCTAGCCGTCGAGCTCGCCCCATTGTACCACCATCATAATACAATCTAGCAGGAGTAGGTCTTTACCCTCTGGGGGGCCGAACCTGGGTAAAACCCTGTGTCTCCGCCCTCATCTCGCACCGCAGATGGCTGGACGCCCTTGCCCCTTGTTCTACTACTCGCTGCCGATTGCAGCATCTGCCGTGACCATTCCCACGACAGTGGCGCCCACCGTGGGGCCTGGCCGGTCTGGCCGGTGTTCTGCTGCGAGATCCAATCTACCCATCAACGAGACGGTCGCCACCGGCCGCATGATAGCGATCGGCGAGATGCTCCAGATCTTGCCGAGCAGCTACGTCCCGGCGGCGCGACCCGTCACGCACAGCATGATCTTGCCGGTCGGCACGATCAGCCTCTTCGTCGGCCTCACCGACGTCATCACCTCGGAGGACTCGGCTCGCATCCGCGAGTTGCCGCCACGCGACCGGCTCTCCGAGAGCCAGGTCCGCACGATCCATCGACTTGCCTCCGAGTACAACTCGGCCCACAGCAACGTGGCCGAAAAATCCGCGGCCGCGGAAGACACGACCCTCAACGACGACGCCGACTCGGCGACCCCGGCGTCACTCGCCGGATCCATCACCGCGGATTCACCCGCGGGCTCCGTCACCCAGGTCTCCAACATGGGAGACTTCGAGGATCCCTCCATCCTTGGGATCTTCGACTTTGACTCCGGATCGGAAAACTCCGCCGATCTCCGCGATGGGACCAGTCGCCACGCCGTGACTTACATGGCGACTGGCACCGAACCGCCTGAGGATCCCTTCTCCACCCCGATCCCTCCTAACGCCACGGCAACGGAGGTCGAGGAACTTCGCCTAAAGCTGGCGGAGGCAGTCCGCAAGGAGCAAGCCGAGCGCGATTTTTTTTGCCTCGAGCAGGTGACGGCACAGGAGCTGTCGCACTACCACCAGCAGGGAATCAGGTCGCGCCTGAACCCCACCGTCCAGGGGCGTGCCCTGAACTTCGACGACGAGAACGACCCGGCCCGCGTGGCCGAGCACGCGATCTGCAAGAACACGCCGCCAGGAGGAAGCGCCCGGCCCCCGCCAGGGTCGACGGCGAACGGCGCCCCACCTCCACCCAACCGCACACCCCCCAGGGATCAACCGCAGATAGTGGTCTCCTCACGGGAGCGCGACGCAAATGGCCTACCACTGTTCTCCACCCCGATGGACAACCTCGTGGCAGGTCGAGCAGCGTCCTACAACATCACGGCCACCGGTGACGACGCCCTATAGATCCAGTACGTCAGGGCCCTGCTCGCAAAAGCGGTCGAGAAGCAAAACGCAGGCGCCGACTCGCAAGGTCGGGTGTACTCGCGTTCTTCGGGCAGCAGAGCGGCCTCAAGCGGCCGCCCATTGGCAGAAAACACCCTCAATTGCCTGCCACCCGAACCGCTTCAGCTCCAACACCGACCCGCGAACGCGGCACTCTCCACGAACGACCCCAGGCCAGCGACCAACTTCGTCGCCGCCAACGGTCAGCCCGTCGACGCCCGCACCCACATCTCAACAACCAAAGCTGGCGCGCACGCCAACCCGACGACCTGCGACACACCCTAACCAATCTCCGCGACGGCGAGCCGATGGGGTCGCTAAGCCGACTCGGGACCAGGTGCTTCGGACCGATGATCCGAGGAGAAAAATATCCGGCGAACTTCAAGGCGCCGAAGGAAATAGAGAAGTACGACCCTTCGTACGACCCTTCCGTGTGGCTGGATACATACCTCATGGCGATGGGGATCGCTGGCCACACCGACCTTCTAGCCACCCGTTACCTCCACTTGATGATGGAGGGGACGTGCAGGCAGTGGATCAATATCCTCCCCCAGGATATCTTCGACTCCTGGGAGGAGATGTGCGACGCCTTCGTCAGGCACTTCGAGTGCTCCTACACCCGCGCCACCACCATCGAGGACCTGGAGCGATGCGTCCAGGGACCCCGCGAGTCGACCCGCAACTGGGTCCAGCGGTGGCAAGAACTATGGTACAACGCGGTCGGCATCCACCCGGACACCGTGATCCATTGCTTCAAGACCTCGTGCCGTTACGAGCCCTTGGTCGCCAAGCTCAAGCGACACTCTCGCACGCTCGACAACATACCGAACCTCCTCGAGATCGCCAAACGGTACGCGGAGGAAGACCCAAACCAGGAAACCGACGACGAGTCGGGAGGCCAACGCCGCACGAGCGTCAACGACAATGGACGACGGTCCGACCTACGCTACAGCAACACTCGCCTCACTGGCAAGCGCCGCAATGACGAACGAGTCGACTTTGTCGCCAACGCCGGGCACGCGCAGCGCGAGCCCAAGAGCTTCCGCCGTGATGGAGGGCAACGCCGCGACGGCGGCAACTACAAGGAGAAACCAAGGTTCGACCCCGCGGCCCTCCTTAACCAACCTTGTGCGTTTCACAGCAGGGAAGGGAAGCCCGCCACGCACACGACCGCCGACTGCCACACTCTCAGGGAGATTGAGAAGGCACGGCGAGCGCGGGAGGACCCCGACAACAACCCGCCAAACGGCGGAAAATTCGGCAACGTGGCCGGCTCACTCCATACCTTCACAGGCTTCAACACGAAGCGCGAGAAGAAGGTCATCGCCCGCGCCGTCGCCGTCAACGCGGTGGCCCAAGTGGACGTTCCCCAGTTCCTCAACTGGTTGGAGCAGCCCATCACCTAGAGCCGCCAGGACCACTCGCCACGCATCGAGTACCCAGGCTGAGTCGCCCTGGTGTTCAAGCCTAAGGTGGGCGACTACTGGCTCCCCAAGACATTGATGGACGGCGGCAGCTCCATCAACATCCTGTACATGGACACCTTCAGGCGACTGCGGCTCCCGTAGTCGATGGTCGAGACGACCTACACCACGTTCCACGGCATCGTCCCCGGTCGGAAGGCGTACCTGATCGGCAACGTCACGCTGCCAGTCACCTTCGGCACACCAGCAAACTTCCGCACCGAGCGGATCGTCTACGAGCTGGTACCCTTCGACAACCCCTACCATTGCGTCCTGGGGCGCCAGGCGTTCGCCAAGTTCATGGCAGCGCCCCATTATGCGTACAACGCGATGAAGCTCCCCGGGCCGTGCAGCGTCATCACCATCAACGGCGACCCTGACATGGCCGCCGAGTGCGAGGCCAAAGGAGCCGAACTCGCCGATGCCGTCATTGCGGCAGAGGCCAACCATGCCGACGAGCTCGCCAAGTACGCGAGCGGGGTCAACAGCGACGACCCCACCATACTCAAGAAGCCCAACTCGGAGGGCGCAAACACCTCAGCCTTCGAGGCAACGACGCACACCCGCACCGTTGAGCTAGCTGGTCCCAGGCGACTCCAGCCAGACGGTGACGATTGGGACGGGCATGAGCCCAGCCTAGAAGGCGCGCTCATCGAGTTACTCCATGAGAACAGGGACATCTTCGCATGGAAACCCTCTAACATGCCTGGTGTCCCTAGGGAACTCACTGAGCACAAACTAAACGCCGACCCCAAAGTGCGACCCGTGAAGCAGTCGCTGCGGCCCTTCAATGAAGAGCGCCGCCGAGCTATCACCGAGGAGGTGCAGCGTCTACTCGCTGCAGGCTTCATCCGGCCAATTAAATATTCCAAGTGGCTGGCAAACCCAGTCTTGGTCGAGAAGAAGAATGGGACCTGGAGGATGTGTATCGACTACACAAACCTGAACAACGCCTGCCCGAAGGAGCAGTTCGTCCTCCCGCGGATCGACCAAATAATTGACTCCACCGCGGGCTCGGAGTCGCTGTGTTTCCTAGACGCCTACTCTGGGTACAACCAGATCAAAATGTCTGTTGAGGACGAGGAGAAGACGGTGTTTATCACGCCATTCGGAGCCTTCTGCTACACCGCCATGACCTTCGGCCTTAAGAACGCCGGGGCGACCTACCAGCGGTGCATGCAGGAGTGCCTCGCGAGCCAAATTGGCCGCAATATCCACGTCTACATCGATGACGTGGTCGTGAAGTCCGCTCGCCAGGGCGATCTACTCGCCGACCTGGCGGAAACATTCGCCAACCTGCGGAAATACAAGATAAAGCTTAACCTAGGCAAATGCACCTTTGGTGTACCAGCAGGACAACTACTAGGGTACGTCATCTCGAAGCGCGGGATCGAGGCGAACCCCACAAAGATTGACACAATCGCTCGACTCGGCAAACCCGAGTGCCTGCGCGACGTCCAGAAACTGGCCGGGCGAGTAGCGGCTCTCAGTCGCTTCATCCCCCGCCTGGGCGAAAAGGTGATGCCCCTATACCGCCTGATGCGCAAAAACCCTACCTTCCAGTGGGACAAGGAGGCGGACGACGCGCTCCACGACCTCAAGAAGGTGCTACTCGCAGCACCGCTACTCGCCGCCCCCGCTGACAAAGAACCCATGTTGGTCTACGTCGCGGCTTCCGAGCGTGTTGTCAGCGCCGTCATGGTCGTCGAGCGACCAGAGGAAGGCAAGGAGCGCCCGGTACAGCGACCGGTGTACTACATCAGCGAGGTCCTCACCGAGTCGCGCCAGCGGTACCCACAATACCAGAAACTGGTATACGCAGTCTTCAGAGCACAACGGCGACTGCTGCACTACTTCCAGGAGCATCCGATCACGGTCGTCTCCTCAGCACCGTTGCAGGACATCATCCGCAACCGCGAGGCGACTGGGCGAGTCGCCAAGTGGGCCGTTGAAATCGGCGTCCACAACATCAAGTATGAGCCGCGAAAAGCGATCAAGTCGCAGGCTCTCGCGAACTTCATCGCCGACTGGGAAGAGGACCAGCACCCGGAAAAGCTGCCGTATCTCCACTACTGGATCCTACACTTCGACGGCTCCAAAAATGCGGACGGCGCAGGAGCAGGGAACGTGCTGACTTCACCGAAGGGCGACAAGCTCCGCTACGTCCTCTGCCTCGACTTCACCCCCGGCACCAACAACATGGCCGAGTATGAGGCACTACTCCACGGCATGCGAGCTGCCAAGGAAATGAACGTCAACCGCCTACGCTGCTACGGAGACTCCGACCTCGTCGCCGGGCAAGTCGCTGGCACCTGCGACGCCGTCTCCCCTACCATGGCGGCATACCGCCAAGCAGTAGACAAGCTGGGGGACACTTCACAGGCTACTCCGTCGAGTGGATCGACAGGCGGAAGAACGAGGAGGCCGACGCACTCTCTCGCATCGGGTCGGCTCGACTGGCACCACCCGCCGGCGTCTTCCTCGACACGATCACCAAGCCATCAGTCTCTTCCCCAAGGGAGATCGACATCGGAGTACCGCTATAGCCAGAAGCCGCCCTGGTCGCACTCATCGCCAAGCCAGACGACTGGACCAAGCCGTACATCACCTACCTGGAGGCTGGCACCTTGCCGGCAGACGAGACAGACGCCCGGATGGTTGCACGACAATGCAAATCCTTCACCATAATCGACGGCGAGCTCCACAAGCGCAGCGTGACCGGCGTGTTCCAACGCTGCGTCCAACCCACCGAGGGACGCAAGATCCTCCATGACATTCACTCCGGCGACTGCGGCCACCACGCCGACGCCCGCTCTCTGGTCGCCAAAGCTATGCGGCATGGCTTCTACTGGCCCACCGCACACGCCGATGCCGTCGACATTGTCCAGCGGTGCGCCGGGTGCCAGAAGTACGCCAATCAGACACACGTGCCGAGCTGAGTGCTCAAAACAATCCCCATCACCTGGCCATTCTCCATGTGGGGTATGGACATGGTAGGCTCCTTCAAAAGTCCCCCTCCGGCTTCACCCACCTCCTGGTCGCGGTCGACAAATTCACAAAGTGGGTGGAGGCCAAACCAGTCCGAAAATGCGACGGGAAGACCGCCACAAAATTCCTACGCGAGCTCATATATCGCTACGGGTTCCCAAACAGCATCATCACGGACAACGACACCAACTTCGCCAAAGGAGCCATGGCCGAGTTCTGCTAGGAACACCACATCCGGCTCGACCTCGCGTCAGTCGCCCACCCGGAGTCCAACGGCCAGGCGGAACGGGCCAACCAGAGCATCCTCCACGGCCTGAAGCCGCGACTCCAAGTACCACTAGAGCGCACCGCCGGGTGCTGGGTCGAGGAGCTACCCTCCGTCATCTGGGGCATCCGCACCTCGGTCAACAGGTCGAGAGGGTTCACCCCCTTCTTCATGGTGTACGGCGCCGAGGCAGTCATGCCCACCGACCTCGAGCACGACTCGCCAAGGGTCGCCACTACACGGAGGCTGCGAACGAACTCGCACGACAGTATGGAGTCGATCAACTCGACGAGGCACGCGACCTAGCTCGCTCACGCACCGCCATCTACCAGCAAGGACTCCGCCGCTACCACAGCCGGCGGGTGAAAACTCGCACCTTCCAAGAAGGCGACCTGGTGTTGCGCCTCATCCAGGACAAGAAGGGCATGCACAAGCTTTCCCCCCCGTGGGAGGGACCATTCGCCATCGGGCGAGTACTCGGCAACGACGCCTACTACCTCATCGACGTCCGCGGAGACGACAAAATCGACGTCAAGCGACCATGGAATGTAAACCTCCTACGGAAGTTCTACTCCTAGAACCCCACATATGTACCCTCCAGTCGCCATGAAATAAAAAGAATTGGTTACCGCAAATTGCGCCTACTCTCCGTGTCCTGTGCCACTCGCACTCGTAATAACAGCGTCAAGCTAACTGCAGAAGTCAACCTCTGGTACAGCGATCGGCACGGCCAAGTAGTGCGTTACAAGGGCACTGGGTCACCTCAGGTCTTGTAACGTCCATGAAAAACGCCTACCCGGAGCTCCATTGGAGTCGCCTACCTCGACTGGCTCTACGAGCCAAGACAACTGCCTTCGCTTCTCACAGCGACCATGGTCCTCCGCATCCTCGACATAGCGACTCGAACGGCCAAGTACCACGCTCGGGGACTGACGACCAGTTCAGCACGAGCGGCTAGGGAAAATGCCAAGTATGAGAGCATGCCCAGGACTCTCCATGTGACTGACCCGACGGGCCAGGAAGGAGTGATGCGCTCACACTAACGCGCCAAGTCCTCACCCACCCTCGAGTCGCGCCTAGAACAACCAAGTACCATGCCCGGGGACTCGGCCACCCGACCTCGTTCGCGCAAGGGAAAACGGTGAAGTACAGAGCACTCATGGGAGTCGCCTTGCGACTGGCTTTCCAAGTTCGGGCGAGTCGACCTCAATAACAAAACATTCAAAACAACAAACACATAACAGACGAGGTAAACCCCATAAAAAGGGCGGACGCGCTCGGGGACTCGTTCAACCCTCAACCAGAAACACACAACAATTCAAAAAATACCACGATATTTCATTATAGCATGTCACAAATGTCACAAAATACAAAGTATGCCCAACGGCAGCACTACTACTAACGCCCCAAGGCACAATGTCTTATTCCGCAGGCTTCGATGACGACTCACCGCCACCCTTGCGGTTGCGAATGAAGGGAGTATACGGGTTCGACGGGTACGTTGTCAACTCGCCCGCCATCGCCGCACGGAAGGGCTTCTCGATCTTGAAGTCTCGGTGCTTTGGCTCGGAGTCGTTGGGTGCGACGACCGTCTCCTGATAAGGAAGGAGGTCGCCCATCGCCCAGACGCGCTCGGAGTACACCGCGGCACGGTCCGTCAACTTCAGGACCTCGGAGATCTCCACCGAGCCAGTCGACGACGGGTAGCCACTCGTCACGTCGTCCAAGTCGAAGTCCTCTGGGAAGTGAGCGAGCCCAAGGCTAAGCGTCGTCGCCGCACCGCGCCGGAACGCCGATTGCGTTATGAACTCAACGACCGACGGTGCCTTCTCCAAGTATCGCCACACCTCGACGAGGTCGCTGGGAATTACTTCTATGGGTGACATCTCCTGAAGATACGCTCGTATGCATGTCGCCGACAACGTGGCCGAGCCGACCAGCGTGGCTACACATTGCCGTGCGTCGAACGAATTCGCCTCCTCCGCGATGTCAATGATCCGACCTGCGGACATAAGGTGATAGTGAGTACACCAAAAATTACACAATACATATGCTAAAGGCAGAAGCAGGCACACTCACCAATCAAGGGACGGGAGAAATCCGTGATGAAGCTCTGAAGAGAAGTGTAGTCATCTTGAAGCCCAGCAACAAGGGCGTCGGAGACCCTACGCTCCTCAGCAGCGGCTGTAACGGCAGCCTTGGCTCGCCCATCCACCGAAGTCGCCTCCTCCTTCTCTTCCTTCAGCTCGCGCTCAAGGTCGGTGATCCGCTTCTCAGCCGAGCTCAGCGCAGTTTGAGCTGCCGCCAACTCACTCGCTGGACAACGCCCTGGCGGACCTCCTCTGCCTTCGCAGCAGTCGCCTGGAGTCCCTTGTTCGCCTCTTGGACGATGGCAAGTTCTTCCTCCGCGCGACGCTTCGCAGCAAGCCGGTCAGCTGACTCACGTTGCAAACCCTGCGCAAAAAGACAAACAGTTACGAAAATGAAATCCTAAGCGCCCACCCGCTGAAATTCAGCGCATAGGCACTCGTGGACTGGGGGTCAAAAATCCTAAGTACCCACCCGCTGAAATTCAGCGACCAGGCACTCGGGGACTGGGGATCAAAAATCCTAAGTACCCACCCGTTGAAATTCAGCGACCAGGCACTCGGGGACTGGACGCGAGCACTAAAAGAATCCGACCCCTGCAAGTCAGCGACCTGATCCTCAGGGACTGGACATACCTGTATGGCCACGCCCAGCGTGCCATGAAGTTGCAGTGCGTCCACGGAGGTGAGAAGGGCCGGATTGTGCCCGCGCCGCTGCTCGACCTCCGTCTCGGCGACTCCGAGTGCGCGGCTCGATGGTGTGGTACCACTCGCTGTGGCCGCTCTGGCCATGAAGCGCGGGAAGGTCGTGATGGACACGCCGGCACCAAAAGAGGCCGGCTCGGTCTCCCCTCGCGAAGGAGCACCCTCCTTGATTGCCGAGGCTGCCACCGCCGCAGGATCACTCGGAGCCACCGTCGTGTCGTCAGACACCGTGACGACCTCGTCGTTCTTGGCCTTCTTGGCACCATCTGTGGGGGCAGCGACCTCGTCAGCCTTCCTCTTCCGAGAGGGGTCCTCCTCCGCGACGACTGGAGGCACCTTGGCCACGGACGAGTGGCCTATCTTCTTCGCTCCAGTCCTACAAAATGATCGCTTGAGCAAAGTGATCCGAGTACAATGAGAGACAAAGGTAGGTGAGCAAAACTCACTTGGCGACTGGAATGAACTATAGCCCCGTGCGGATGCCGGCCGGCTTCTCCAGTTCGGGGCCTAGTCGATGACTGAGGCCCATCTCCAGGACATCGCGCGCCCAAGACACGGACGGCTTCTTTGTCGTCAAAGCCGCGACAGGAGCTTCCGAAACGTTTCCGGCGGGAGCTTCCCTGGTCGGCGAAGCTGCCGCGACCGGAGCAGCCCCCGACCCAGAGACTGGGGCGAACGGCGGAGGCATCGAGGCCAGAGGCACCTCGCTCAGGACGGCGGTGATATCTGGCGCCGCCATCGTCTGTGGTGCTTCACCCCTGGCCAGACTGGTGGCGTCGGAGCTTCTTGGCGAGTGAGGCGAAGATGCCTGTCTCGCTGGCTTCGTCTTCCTCTTCGGAGGGGCCTTCACCTCCTTCTTCTTCTTCTTCTTCTTATTCTTCTTCGATGGAGTGGCCTCGTGATGCGAGGTGTGCTCGGGGAGCTCGTCGTCGTTGTCGTCATGACGTTCGAGGCTTTTGCTCGCTTCGAGCTCTCGCTGCCGCTGCCCGCGAGTTTTCCGGACCAGCGGGGCGACCTCCTCCTCGAATTCGTCGTCGTCGCCGCTCCTGTCACTCTCGACGCCGCCCCTTGCTGGAGGCGATTCGCCCCCCTCCTGGACGGACGAGCTCAAACTCTCGTCGTCTGCGGGCGGGAGCCACCCTTCCACCACTTGAAACAACTGCAATAGGCATAAGACAATGTCAGTATAACCGCGACAGCATTAACTGCGACTGCGAATGAAAGAAAGTTGACTTACTGTCGGAGCTGGATGCTTCGCGATGTAGGGGCGACCCCAGCCTTCGCGTCGAGGTACGCCACCTGGGTGATCTTCTTCAACGCCAGGAGGTAATCCTCGAGTTGCCACTCGGCGAGGCAGGATTTTGTCGAGTCCTCCCGGCCCGTGTACTCGTACATGTAGTGGTCACGGCGGGCCAGGGGGACGAGTCGCCGCCCGAGCCAGCAGTTGTACAAGTTGATGGGCTGGAGACCTTTCTTCTTCAGTCCGCGGATGGTCTGAAGCATTTCGTCTACAACCATCCGCTAGTCTGTTGGAAGCTTGGCGACTTGGAGACGGCGCGGTTCGGGCCGGTCGGCGGAGTACCTTGGGATCGCCACCTCACCCTCTGGGACCGCTTCGGTGATGTAAAACCAAGACTTCTTCCACTCGCTCGCTGCCTTGGCGGGTAGCATCAGATCAAAAAAGGAGGCCTTTGACTTCAGTTGAAACGTCAGGCCCCCCGCGGCGAGCATTGGGCCGCCCGCTTCTTCGCGACTGATCCGCCCGTGGAACAGATCTTGCCACAAGGGAAAATAGGGCCTACAGCCCAGGTAGCACTCGCAGAACGCCACGAAAATGGCGAGCTGCTCGATGCTGTGCGGGCCCAGGTCCGACGGTTGGATCCCGTAGAAGGCGTAGAAGCGCCGGAAGAAAAGAGATGTTGGAAATCCCAGCCCCCGTTCTAGGTGTCTGGTGAAGCAGACGAACTCTCCCTCGCGCAGGTCCGGAGTCATCTCTCCGGCCGTGGGGATGCGCCACCAGCCGGCGCGCAGGATCCCGGCCTCCTCGAAGGACGGCAGTTGCGCTCTCGTGCACTTGGACCTGCCCCATGGTTCGGTGGAGGGGGCCATTGGCAGAGGAATTTGCGGGGGTCGGAGGATTTCGGTTCGGCTGGATCGCGATGCGGAGGAAAACAAAGGTGCGTGCAATCGAAGGAAATGACGAGGAGGTGGTTCTCCGATCGCCTACCATTCCCTTTATATAGCGGTTGTTACCCGCCAAATCAGGAAGCCGTTACTATGCGGTGATTACGCCAAAAGTTACCGTTGGGTTATCCCAACGGCTAGTTTGACTACGTTGACGGTCCAACTTCAGCCACTCGGCTCGCCGACCCGATCACTACAACGGTGACTGAATATTTCGCCGACCCGATCGCCAAAGCTGCGACCAGAATGACTAGTTTACTCCTTTTGTTCGGGAGCCCGCCATCGATTCGACCGGACGTCCGCGTTGAACTCGTATGCTCCGACTGCCAGCGGCCACCTGCGTCCAATCGACGATGGCCTCGGGGACTACTGATGGGGATATTCCTACCGGGGTATACCCAGCAGGATGTTTCCGACTGGCCCAGGAACTGGCAAGTGGGCCTGCGAGATGGCGACTGGATCAAGGCCTGGTGTGGAGTTAAGCGAGTGGAAGCTGAAGGCCCATGCGAGTAGATAGGCCCAGTCGGATTAGGTTAAACAAGTACCGAAGCCTTAACTGATTCGGTTGAGATATGTAAACCCTAGGGGGAGGTGAGTCTATATAAACCTCCATATAGGGCGTGTAGAGATACGTTCCATCATACACCCAAGCGACTCGCCTCCTAGCCGTCGAGCTCGCCCCATTGTACCACCATCATAATACAATCTAGCAGGAGTAGGTCTTTACCCTCCGGGGGGCTGAACCTGGGTAAAACCCTGTGTCTCCGCCCTCATCTCGCACCGCAGATGGCTGGCCGCCCTTGCCCCTTGTTCGACTACTCGCTGCCGATTGCAGCATCTGCCGTCACCATTCCCACGACAGCTAACAGTGAGGTTGTCAATCTCACCGGTTGCTGTAACAAAGGATTAAACGTATGGTGTGGAAGGTAATGGTTTGCAGCAAGTAAACAGGTAACAGTGGAGGATGTATTAATGGTAAAGATTGGACCGGGGTCCATAGTTCACTAGAGGTGCTCTCCTTAGATAAACAACATGGCATGAAGGGTAAACAAATTACAGCAGGGCAATTGACAGGAACTGAGCAAGATATAACAATGCAATACAAGACAAAAAGATCCTATGAGATGCGATTGGGCAATACAAAAAATATACATAAACCGCCATCCAACTGTATCTATGACTAGAAGTCCACCTTCAGGTTATCATCCGAACCCCCTCCAGTATTAAGTTGCAAGCAACTGACAACTGCTTTAAGCAAAGTGTGTAAGGTAAACAATCCACTTGTTCCATGAACAAGAGACCGTTGTTTTCTCCCTAGTGGCAACATCACATCTACAACCAAAGAGATATCTGTCACTTCCCTTGGAAACTACAGGCATGAACCCACTATCGAGCATAAATATCCCTCTTGGAGTCACTAGGAACTACTTGGCCAAGATAGCTACTAACAACGGAGAGCGTGCAAGATCACAAACAAAACATACATGATAGAATCATAAATACAAAACCATTAATCAATCTGACAGTAATCTCAATATCTATCAAATCCCCGCAAACATAACATGCATGATTACAAATAGATTAGATCTTGATCATGAACGGAGCCCACAAGATCTATACATGAAAGCACAAGGAGGACATACAACCATCTAGCTAATACATGGACCCGTAGTCCAAGGTGGAACTACTCACGCATCATACCGGAGAAGAAGGCCTCCAGGATGATCTCCCCTTCGGCAGAGTGCCGGGAAAAACTTCAGATCCCCCAATCTAGGGACGACGGTGGCGGCTGCTACAGAAGGTTTCTTGGAGTTTTTATCGGGTGCCTAGGGTTTCTGCATCGGTGGCTTCTTATAGGCGAAGAGGCGAGGCTGGGAGGCGGCCAGAGGGCCCATAGCCTACCCAGGAGCGGGGTGGGCCCACTGAAAGGGAATTTATTGTCATAATCACTTTTGGTGTTCGTTAACAACAAGTAGATCATTTTACAGTTTGTCACTGTCCACAGGTTGGTATTATGTTAGATGAACAACACCCTCACTCTTGGGAAAAGACCACATTCATATGCCAATGTTCTGGAAACTCCAGACCGGAGTCTCCGGTCTGACAAGACTAGAGTCTCCGGTGTGGTCCGGAGTTTCCGGTTCTGGCTCCGGAGGTGCCTCCCAGGATCTAGCTGGGACATTCTGTCTGGGGGTCCGGAGCCTGCACCGGAGGTTACTCCGGAGTCTCCGGACTTTGTTCAGTCCGGAGTCTCCGGTGTTGGAAGACCGGAGTCTCCGGTGTTGCTAGGGCAAGATTGGCCTGGGTCAGTCAGATGGGCAGTCCGGAGGCTGGTCCGGAGATTGGCCGGAGTCTCCGGTGTAGACCGGAGTCTCCGGTCTCTAGACCGGAGTCTCCGGTCTGACTTTTCTACAACGGTCAGAAAATGGTTCGTGGAGGGGGCTGCCTATAAAAAGGGACCCTTATCTTCTTCCTCCAGCTGCTCGAGCTGCTCAAGAACACCAACCCCATTAGAGCCACCAAATCTACAAGATCTCTTCATCCAACCATCCAAAGTCATTGATCTTTGGAGAATCGAAGGAGGAGGCCTTGATTTACATCTTCACCAAGAGAGATCTTCATTTCCCCCTCATTCACTTGAGGGCCCCCAAGCTCTAGTGTTTCTTTGGAAACCCTAACTTTGATTTGGTTCTTACAAGCTTGTCTTTGATTTGTCTAGACAACTTGCTTGTATTTGGGAGCCTCCAATTCAGTTGTGGATGTGTGCCCCGAACTTGTTGTAAAGGTGCTAGCTTCCACCTCGAAGATTGTCGATATAGTGGAAGGTGAATCGAGCCCGTTGGGGTGAGGTTCATCGGAGAACAAGGGAGGCCTCTCATGGCGTTGGTGGTTTGAAACCACCCCCTCTCCAAACATAGACGTACTTCCCCTCAAAAGGAAGGAACTACAGGAAACAAATCCTTGTGTCTCCGCGTCCACTCTCTTGGTTACTTCTTTCCTTTACCGCACTTTACTTACTTGTTCTTGCTTAGTGTTGTGTTAGTTTGTGCTTGATTGACATATAGGTAAATTCACCATAGTTGCATATTCTAGAGAATTTACTTTCTTGTTAAACCCTAATTTGAAAAAGAGTAAAATTTGAAGTAGCACCTATTCACCCCCCCTCTAGGTGCCCATACGATCCTTTCAATTGGTATCAGAGCCTCGGCTCTTTATTTGGGCTTTACCGCCTAAGATAATATGGGTAGCCAAGAAGGGGATGGTGGTAGTGAGCCAACCCCGGTGACCATGGAAGATCTCAGAAACTTGGAAACAAGATTGAGCTCTTCCTTGGTCAATGAAGTCAAGAAGATGCTTGAGCAACTTCTTAAAGACAAAGATGGCTCATCACCCCCATCTCCTCAAGAGGATCTACCATCCGTTGTACCTAAAGGGAATACTTTGGTATCCCCTGAGGGTATGGTGGTAGGGGGCAAACTAGACAACGCTAATTCCTCCACACAACTTGATGGGGGGAAGGGTGAGCACCGTGATTCTTGGTACTCTCCCGATCCTCCCGTCCCTCACCCTCATGTGTACAATAGAGGTGACCCACCTAAGTTAGAAGAGTCTGCTACTTTTGCTCAATGGCAATCACTAATGAGAACTCATGTGCGCATCTCTTGCATTGAACTATGGAACATCATCGAGCATGGACTCTTTATTGGGGATCCAAACAACTTGACAAGAAGATAGGTTGTCAATAGTCAACTCAATGCCACTGCTTTGCATATGATTCAACAAGGATTGGGAACAAAGGATTACCCACACATTGAGCACTTTAGCATTGCCAAGGAAGCTTGGGATGCTCTCACTGTGTTGTTTGTTGGAAATGAGAGTATGAGGATGAACCGATATGATGCTCTAAGCAATGAAGTCGAAGGCTTCTACATGAAATAAGGTGAAGATCATGAAGACATGTACCGAAGGCTCAAGACCACCGCCACCGCTTTTATAAATGTGGGTGCCTCACATGTGGATGATGCATGGATAAAAAGGAAATATATGAGTGCACTCATGCCTTTTGATCCCACTAACTTGAAGAGTCTACAAGGAAGACACAACTACCATCTCATGACCTCAAATGAAGTTATGCAAGAGATGGCCGCTTTCAAGGTTGCCGCCAAGAATGCCAAAGATGCCCGTGCTCGTGCCCTTGGTATGAGCAATGTTGTCAATGTTGCATTGAAGGCCAAAGTTGTGGACCATGGGTATGAAGATGATAGTGATGAAGGGCTTTCCATGGACCACCCCGGTGAAGTCAAGATTGCTCATCGTCAATATATGGCCTTCTATGCAAAGAACTTTTGGAAGAATATGGAAATGCAAAGAAAAAGCAACCCAAATGGGAAAAGAGAAAATACAACGAGATTGAGAACTTGCTTCAATTGTGGTGACCGCTATCACTTTGTAGCAAGTTGTCCCTATGAAAAGAGATAAGATCATGGGGGTAAGATTGTGTTGAAGAAGACTCTCAAGGCACCTTACAAGAAACCTTTCATCAAGAAGAATCCCATCAACAAGAAGTCAGGAGAAATTGTCTTGATCACTCATGAAGAATACTCCTCCGACAATGAAGATCATGAAGATGAGGAAGAGGAAACTTCGCATGGTGTGGCTGCTCTAGCCACCACCTCTACTCCGACATTCTCACTCTTTGATTCTCCAAATGAGAACTCTCCCACCAAGACGTCACTTGCCTTATGGCAAGAGGAACGGAGGTATCCTCATCATCACACTCTACTCCCTTAGATAATGATGAACTTGATGATGATATGTCTCTTGATGTTAAAAAGGAATTAATTGCCTTTGATGAGTTTATGAATAACCTAGAAGGAGATGCTAAGTTACACTTTGAAAACATCCTAGATCAACTTTCACATACTCAAGAGCTTCTAGATGTAAGATGTAAACTTGGGCATGAACACTTGATTGAGCTAGAGGCTTTAAACAATGCTCTAGAAGAAGAACAAGAAACTAGGTTATCACTTGAATTAAAACTTGAAGGGCTTGATGAGGACAATGACAATATTGTTAACAAACTCATCAAAGAGCGTGATCATGCTATTGCTAAATACAAAAGTGCTAAAAAGGACAAGATTGAGTTTGGTGTGGTTCATGAAAAACTTGTCGAGGACTTTAGGTTGCTTAACAAGGCCCACAAGGCTTTGGAGAGTGAACTCTTGTCACTCAAAAAGTCCCATGAAATGCTTCAAACTCAATTGGCCAATATTCCTTCACCTAGTAACTTCATTCCATCTAGTAGTACAACTATTCTTGAAGAGAATGCTACGTTGAAGGGGGAGCTTGCTAAGGCCACATTTCCACAAGGCAACAAGTCCATTGATGATATTTTGAGTAAGCAAAGGCATAGTGGTGATAAAGGGGGCATTGGATTTGTCTCCAATTCTAAGAAGAAGAAGAACAACAACAAGAAGAAGAAGGCCAAGCCCACACAAGAAACTAACAAGGCCATTGTGGGTAGTAAGACCACAAGTGGTAAAACTATGTCTCATGATGACTTTGCGGGTAGTGCTAACCCTCACTATGTTCTAATGCATGATTATTATGGTGATGTGTATGCACAATATGTTGGCCCATTTGATGGTTATATTGCTTGGTCTATTTGGGTTCCCAAGACCCTTGTTGCTAACAAAAGAGGACCCATTAAAAAATGGGTACCTAAAAAAATAGCTTGATCTTTTGTAGACTTATGCTTCCGGAGGGTCAAAGTGGGTGATTGATAGTGGTTGCACAAGTCATATGACCGGAAGCTCATCTATTGTCAAGGACTTAAAGCCAAATGATGATCAAATCACCGTGACTTATGCCGACAAGTCAAAATCTAAGGTATTGGGTTTTGGCAAAGTTGTGGTTGCTCATGACATTACACTCGTGAACGTCATGCTTGTTGAGACCCTTGGGTACAATTTACTTTCAGTCTGTGCTCTTGGAAAGATGGGTTTTTCCGTCTTTTTACATAATGATCTTGTGGTCCTCATGTGGAGCAAGTCTCTCAAGGTCGCTTTCGTTGGGTATGTCGAACATGAGTTGTATGTGGTGGACTTTTCGGGGCAAGCCACTACAAGTGCGATGTGCTTATTTGGAAAGGCCGATGTGGGTTGGTTATGGCATCGCCGACTGGCCCATGTCAATATGAGAACTTTGCAAAGTCTCCACAAGGAGGGCCATATTGTTGGACTAAAAGAAAATGTTTCCTTTGCCAAAGATCGTGTTTGCAGGGCATGTGTTCTAGGGAAGATGCATGATGCTCCTCACAAGCCTAAGAACCGCATCAAGTCCACCAAGATCTTGGAGCTCCTCCACGTGGACCTCTTTGGTCCTCCATCTCATGCAAGTCTTGGTGGGAAGAAATATTGCTTGGTGATTGTTGATGACTTTTCAAGATACTCTTGGGTTTATTTCTTCAAATTGAAGAGTGAGACTCAAAAGACCTTCATCGACTTCATCAATTTGGTCCAAAGGCAATACAATGTTCCCGTGTTGATCATTAGAAGTGACAACGGCACCGAGTTCAAGAACTACACCTTGAATGATTTCCTTAGTGATGAGGGGATTAAACATCAATATTCCGCTGCATACACCCCTCAACAAAATGGCGTGGCCGAAAGGAAGAACCGGACTCTTATTGAGATGGCTAGGACCATGTTGCCGGAGTTTAAATCTCCATACAACTTTTGGGCCGAAGCCATTTCCACTGCTTGCCATGCTTCAAACCGGCTCTACCTCCGCAAAGAAATCAACAAGACTCCATATGAAATTCTTACCGGTAACAAGCCCAACATATCTTACTTCCGGGTGTTCGGTTGTAAGTGTTTCTATCTCATAAAAGGTGTTCGTTTGTCTAAATTCGAGTCTAAAGCATTAGAGGGTATTTTGGTTGGCTATGGTCTCGAATCTCACACTTATAGAATCTATGATAAGCTCTCCGGAGCCGTCATAGAATCTTGTAGTGTGACCTTCGAAGAATATGATGGTCCCCAAGGGGGGCGTGTTGATGCCTGTGATGCAGATGATGAAATGCCTCAGGATGCCATAGGAAGAATGGGTGTGGGATATATCCGCCCCGTTGAGGAACCCCTTATGGCGGATCGAGAAGAACTATGCTCCACTCAAGTGGAGCCCTCATCTTCACAACCTCAACATGCTCCATCCACCGAAGAGGACATTGACTCAAGCCAAAGACAAGATGTGGACCCACAACATGGTGATCAAAGTGAAAACTCTAGTCAAAGGGAGCTTGGTCCATTCGACGGATTGTCAAGTGGTGCCAAGTCAATTTCTCAAGGAAGATCCGTACAAGCTGCTTTGAGACAAGCTCAAATTGACACTAGAAGAGCACTTGATCAAGACCAAGGTCAATCTTTGCCTCCCAATGTAGAGGATGATTCCAATGATGATCATGGTCAAGATGATGGTCAAGACGAGGATCAAAATGATGAAGAGGATCCCCCAAGAAACAACACGAAGATCCACGCACGTCGCGAAGCTAGAAAGGAAAGAATGTTGGAATTAAGAGATCACACTCTACAAAATGTAGTTGGTGATCTAAGGAAAGGCATTTCCACAAGAGCACAATTTAAGACGTTCAGTGAACACCAAGCACACATCTCCATTATTGAACCAAAGAAAGTGTGGGAAGCACTTGAAGATTCGGATTGGTTAGAATCTATGCACAAAGAACTCAACAACTTTGAGAGAAACAAAGTATGGAAGTTAGTAGAGAAGCCAAAGGATTGCCGCAATGTTATTGGAACAAAGTGGATATTCAAGAATAAGCAAAATGAGCATGGAATCATAGTAAGGAACAAGGCTATATTGGTTGCACAAGGGTTCTTTCAAATTGAAGGCATTGACTATGGAGAGACATATGCACCCGTGGCTCGCCTTGAGTCCATTCGTATCCTTCTTGCTTATGCGGCACATCATAACTTCAAGTTGCAACAAATGGATGTAGAAAGTGCATTTCTTTATGGTCCACTAAATGAATTGGTATATGTTAAGCAACCCCCGGGATTTGAGGACCCCAACTTCGCAAACCATGTCTACAAACTTGATAAGGCGCTCTATGGGCTCAAGCAAGCCCCACGCACGTGGTATGAGCACCTTAGTGTAACACCCTCAGAATCGGCCCTATGCAAGTTTTAGCGAAACCCGCCAAACCCGCATAGAAACGATTCAAAGGTGCCCACCAGGCACTTGCGTGCGGGTGGAAAACGAAGTAATAACATTACACAACAGTCCTCGATGGGACCCACAGAACAGATATATATACAGCACGACTCCATGAGTCAAGAATACAGATATACAGAACAAAGATCCAAATCACCTTGAAAACGATAGAGCGTCCAGCTACGGACAAGATGCAAATGGGGCTAAGAGCCCTGAAGAATAACCAATGGCGTCCATAACCCTGCCCAGGCCAAGCCGGAAGGGTAACCCTGCTAACGACGTCGATCTCAAAACCTGCTTAAACAAAAGGGGTGCCGACAAAGGGCAAAGGAAAAAGAGAGAGCGGTCAGTACTGAGGCCAGTACACGGCGAGGCTAGAATTCGGCGGTCCTCGCCTACATAGGTATGGTGGACTGAAGCGGCAGCGCAGCTTGCACTAAACAACCTATAGAGACTCGATACAACTAGCGGCTATCAGAGAGGGGTAAGAAAGACCTATTCGGAACCAACCTGATACTAACACCAAACATACCCATCCTGGTGTTTCCCCCTCGAGACCAAACGAGGAAGTCAACCGAGGAACTCACACAGTTGGCAGTTTTATTTATTCAGTTATCGTTGCAGCAATTACTAGTCAGGTGTAGATAATCATCCTGATAGAATAAGCAGTGGGCACTTTTACTTAACCATTCCGTTGTAGTTGCAACACTTACTAGGCAGATACACTTAGCATGAGATAACCCCAAAACCCAGCAGTTGTTGGTACTTCTATTTAGCCATTCCGTTGCAGTGAAACTGATTACTAGTCATATCGGATACAAGTCAATTTATAACAGTAAACTTTAGTTATAGTTGTCTATGATCGAGACCTGTGCTCCAAGTCGTCCATAACCGCGGACACGGCTTCTCGAAAAGATTTAACCCTGCAGGGGTGCACCAAAGTTTCCACACGCACCGACACCCTTGTTGTCGGATCAGGTAGGTACAAGATCACAAAACATACACCCAACGGTATGTCGACGGGGTTTCGGACACGACGTTTTCCAGACCCAAAGCAAGCACGGGGGGACACCCCACTAAGTACACCCGCAACGAAGTCGGCCGGGCTCCGAGACGGACTCAGGGTTTGTGGAGCCGGCTGTAAACGACTGGGAACCCGAAACTCTCGGGCTTGTCGATACAGCGAAAACGGGTCACGATCCTAAACAGTACAGGTGCTCCTCGCACAATCATAAATAAAGCAGTAAAGCATGGCATAAGTACAGAATAGTAATAAAGCCCCAAACTACTTGTGGCCCCCAGTACAGTACTTGGAATCAGGTACTAAATCGATGGGGGTGCCCATACATCCCACATGTGGTTAGCGCGCTCGATCTCGGAACAGGTGTCAAGAACTCGGGGTCCTACGGGACACAAGTGGACGGTTAACAACCAAATAACATCTATTGCCCACCTGTGCCTCTGCTTACCTACTTCAATTTTAGTTATTACACAATAATTGAATTAAACAATAATTAATGCCATGACCATCTCCAACATTAAACATGCGGTAATACTCCAACAACTGTGGTACTGGACGACACGCAACAGCACTTGAGCAAGCGACTACGACGCGCAAGTCCAACTATCCACCAAACAACATGTAATAGGATGTGTCCAAGGCAATATAAGGCTGCAAGGGATATCTCGGGTACGAAAACTAGAGCATCGCAACACGGATAGCAATAGATCAACAGGAGGGAATAAATACTATAAAAGTAAGATAGGTAGAAAGGGGGAGGTGCTCGCCTGAAAACATTGCCGAAGATTCAACCGAAGATCGGGTCGACACTCGCATCAACTCAACGGCCTTATCCGCGAAGAACCAAAACACTAGAATAAACACCGGATGGACTATTTAATACTACGGTAGAAAATCGGGCATGATGCATGTATGATGCATGACATGGCAAAGATGCGATGCAATTAGGCCATATTAAGCGGAACCGGGGTCCCGACAACTAATTAAATGGTTCAAGTTATTTATCTACCCCGCAAATTAAATGTTGTCTTAACATGGCAAAAGATAGCACCGGTTCGCTACACAAGTTTAAATGAGGCCAATATAAGACTAGATTCGCCCGCATATGGGCCCCATATTTAATTATATGGTGAATCGGCATAAGGCCCCCAAACCACACCAATATGCATGCGAGATGAATGATTTAATGCAACAAGTTATATTATTTATAAAATATAGGGGTCTCGGGAAAAAGGTCACACATCGGGGTTCGGAAGATCTTGGGTGCCGGGGTTCGGGGTTCGGTCTCAGGGTTCAGGGTTCGACGGGATCGGTCTTCGAAGGTCGAATACAAGATGCAGAGCTTGGCGTTCCGGGAAGAAGGACTTGGTGTGGCGTCGGGGGCGCATCGGACTCGCCCCGGGTCGGTGTCGATCTTGTCGGGACCGCGTATCAGGTCGGTCTTGGCGTCCGGGATGAAGAACTTGGCGTTCTGCGTCGGCGACCTTGGCGTTCGGCAACCTACGAAGTAGACCTTGGAGTTCCGCGATGATCTTGTCGATTCCCTGTCGAAGGCCTTGGCGCTTCGGATCGGTCTTCGGTTTCGATAGGGAGTTCTTGGTGCTCCGTGAGGCAGATCTTGTGAGTTCCACGACTTCGATGTCGATAGCGTACTTGATACGTCCTCAATCTCGGTCAAGCCGGATGGCGAATTCACGAAGATCTTGCCGGTAGTTGACTCGGGGCGCCACACTTCTGGGCACATCGCCTTCGGGTTTAGGACGAACTTGGCGGAGAGTTTGGTCTTGCCGTGGTTGCAGCGGCACGAGTCCGTTCCCTACCATTTTCATGGAGATTCGCCAGCAGCAGGAGCACAAACCCGATGGCACAAACACGATGGGCACCAACACCTGTTCGGGGTCATGCTTCTGCCGGAGGACGTGCTAGACATGTACAGCTCGGCGCGCAACCAGGTCGGGTCGAGCAGAGGGACTCGGGAAGACCTGCTGCCAGGAAGGAGGGCGGCGCTGCGGGTGCAGAGCTGCTGCAGGGAAGGCGCCAGGCCAGGGTGACGCGGTGGCCGGGAAACGCGCGGTTGGAGGCCGTCTGCAGCGACGGTGGACAAGGGGAGGCGGCAGAGGTGGCGCCTGGCGGCGCGGAACCACCCGCGGGAGGAGGAGGCGGTGCTCTGGGCTGGTGAGGATTGCAGAGAGCGGCGGCGGGAGGCGTCTAGCGGCGGGGTTGGTGGAGAGGCCCGCCGGTGGCAGCAGCGCTCAGGATCGAGGCAGAGGGGCGCGTTGCTGCTGCTGCTTATGAGCGGCAGCGGCGAGCGGCGAGATGCAGGGAGACGGGGGGCACGGGAGGATGAGGGGAGGCGGCAGCCGGAGGAGAAGCCCGGCGGCGGCCGGCGGCGCCAGAGGGGAAGGTGGAGGCGGGGGGAGCGACAGGGAGGCTGCGGCGGCGGGCTGTGGAGCAGAGAGATGGGAACGAGGCGAGAGGAAGGGGACAAGGGGAGCGGGGCACGGGTCGCGAGAGAGCAGGTAGGTTCGGGGAGGTGGGTCCAGGGAGGGTGGACTCGGTCTGCTGGGAGTGGAGCGGGGCAGGTGGGGTCGGCGGTTCCTGGGGAGTGGTGGCGTGGGTGTGTTGTGGGTGTGAGTGGGGTTGGTGACTGTGTGGGTGTGAGGGAGGGGATTTTTGGTGAGGTGGCAGTGTTTGGTTGGATGGGGATTGGGGCAGGGTGACGTGTCGTGCCGTGGTTGGCCGGGGTGATGTGGAGGGGGATGGGTAGAATAGGGTTGGGTGGAATAGGGTTTAGGTAGCTGGGATTTTTATACTGGGGTGGCGACTGGGTCAGATCGGCCCGGAACGGCTGCCCCCTAAAAATATTTAAACTTTTTATTTATTTAAATCAGGGCGTTTGCAATCCGTTGGCAGACAAAACAAAATAATCCGGAGACCCGGGTTTTGGTTTTGAATTAAAGATGGATCGTTTAGAAAACAAAACCAGGCTTTTTCGAAAATAGTTTTATGCAAACAAATGCAAGATGACATGACGATGCTCAAATGCAATGTGGCATGATGACATGAACATGCAGTCATGATGATGCAATGCACAAAAACAACGCGATTTTCTAGTAGTGGTTTTGCGGGATGCCACAATTCGACACCACTAACAATGGATCTCGCCCTCGAGATCCGCCGCATGGTACCGGGAAGAAGGGCGGCGATCTGAATCTTCTCGCATCGTGTAGATCCTCGCGACACCACTAACAAGAGGTCGTTGTCCGTGATCGTCGAGAGAACACTCCGGGAACAAAAGGTCGAAGGTAGAGGTATCAACAAATAAAGCCACCTCTAGCTTCGATGGAAAGAGGGAACCGATGCATTCTCATCCACTTCAATGTACACAAGCGAATAGAGTGAGTAGTCGGCATGGGGGCCAATCCATCACGCACCCAAACTATTACTCTGCACAATCAGTAGATAAGCGTGCAACCATTCTCGGAATCAGACTGAAGATCTCGACAATCGAGGTTCAGAAACAAAGGAGTGATGCAGACTCTGCATCGGATCTGGCGTAGATGATGTCGTCGCATCGGAAAACACCGGAAGGCACGAGAAGGAACAAAGAGAAGTCCACCAGACGAAGGATTCCTCGGATAGCATGAAGACCAGATGTAGCAACACCGTTACCAAAGGAGGAAGCGAAACCCTGAAGGTACGATGGAACCCAACCACGAGAAATCCTGGACTCGAAGAGAGAGAAGAGAGCGGATTCAAAACACGCAGAGGTAAGAGGAGAGCAGCAAAGGGGTAAGGAGTAAAATCAGACCTAATCAGAACTATCCAACCGATTTTGCAAAAATAGTTTTGACACTCTACTTCGGCCGTTAGCTAGGTTATCCTACAGGCTGGACTTGTGGGGTATCGCAACTGCTGGGCTCTGATACCACTCTGTAACACCCTCAGAATCGGCCCTATGCAAGTTTTAGCGAAACCCGCCAAACCCGCATAGAAACGATTCAAAGGTGCCCACCAGGCACTTGCGTGCGGGTGGAAAACGAAGTAATAACATTACACAACAGTCCTCGATGGGACCCACAGAACAGATATATATACAGCACGACTCCATGAGTCAAGAATACAGATATACAGAACAAAGATCCAAATCGCCTTGAAAACGATAGAGCGTCCAGCTACGGACAAGATGCAAATGGGGCTAAGAGCCCTGAAGAATAACCAATGGCGTTCATAACCCTGCCCAGGCCAAGCCGGAAGGGTAACCCTGCTAACGACGTCGATCTCAAAACCTGCTTAAACAAAAGGGGTGCCGACAAAGGGCAAAGGAAAAAGAGAGAGCGGTCAGTACTGAGGCCAGTACACGGCGAGGCTAGAATTCGGCGTTCCTCGCCTACATAGGTATGGTGGACTGAAGCGGCAGCGCAGCTTGCACTAAACAACCTATAGAGACTCGATACAACTAGCGGCTATCAGAGAGGGGTAAGAAAGACCTATTCGGAACCAACCTGATACTAACACCAAACATACCCATCCTGGTGTTTCCCCCTCGAGACCAAACAAGGAAGTCAACCGAGGAACTCACACAGTTGGCAGTTTTATTTATTCAGTTATCGTTGCAGCAATTACTAGTCAGGTGTAGATAATCATCCTGATAGAATAAGCAGTGGGCACTTTTAGTTAACCATTCCGTTGTAGTTGCAACACTTACTAGGCAGATACACTTAGCATGAGATAACCCCAAAACCCAGCAGTTGTTGGTACTTTTATTTAGCCATTCCGTTGCAGTGAAACTGATTACTAGTCATATCGGATACAAGTCAATTTATAACAGTAAACTTTAGTTATAGTTGTCTATGATCGAGACCTGTGCTCCAAGTCGTCCATAACCGCGGACACGGCTTCTCGAAAAGATTTAACCCTGCAGGGGTGCACCAAAGTTTCCACACGCACCGACACCCTTGTTGTCGGATCAGGTAGGTACAAGATCACAAAACATACACCCAACGGTATGTCGACGGGGTTTCGGACACGACGTTTTCCAGACCCAAAGCAAGCACGGGGGGACACCCCACTAAGTACACCCGCAACGAAGTCGGCCGGGCTCCGAGACGGACTCAGGGTTTGTGGAGCCGGCTGTAAACGACTGGGAACCCGAAACTCTCGGGCTTGTCGATACAGCGAAAACGGGTCACGATCCTAAACAGTACAGGTGCTCCTCGCACAATCATAAATAAAGCAGTAAAGCATGGCATAAGTACAGAATAGTAATAAAGCCCCAAACTACTTGTGGCCCCCAGTACAGTACTTGGAATCAGGTACTAAATCGATGGGGGTGCCCATACATCCCACATGTGGTTAGCGCGCTCGATCTCGGAACAGGTGTCAAGAACTCGGGGTCCTACAGGACACAAGTGGACGGTTAACAACCAAATAACATCTATTGCCCACCTGTGCCTCTGCTTACCTACTTCAATTTTAGTTATTACACAATAATTGAATTAAACAATAATTAATGCCATGACCATCTCCAACATTAAACATGCGGTAATACTCCAACAACTGTGGTACTGGACGACACGCAACAGCACTTGAGCAAGCGACTACGACGCGCAAGTCCAACTATCCACCAAACAACAGGTAATAGGATGTGTCCAAGGCAATATAAGGCTGCAAGGGATATCTCGGGTACGAAAACTAGAGCATCGCAACACGGATAGCAATAGATCAACGGGAGGGAATAAATACTATAAAAGTAAGATAGGTAGAAAGGGGGAGGTGCTCGCCTGAAAACATTGCCGAAGATTCAACCGAAGATCGGGTCGACAGTCGCATCAACTCAACGGCCTTATCCGCGAAGAACCAAAACACTAGAATAAACACCGGATGGACTATTTAATACTACGGTAGAAAATCGGGCATGATGCATGTATGATGCATGACATGGCAAAGATACGATGCAATTAGGCCATATTAAGCGGAACCGGGGTCCCGACAACTAATTAAACGGTTCAAGTTATTTATCTACCCCACAAATTAAATGTTGTCGTAACATGGCAAAAGATAGCACCGGTTCGCTACACAAGTTTAAATGAGGCCAATATAAGACTAGATTCGCCCGCATATGGGCCCCATATTTAATTATATGGTGAATCGGCATAAGGCCCCCAAACCACACCAATATGCATGCGAGATGAATGATTTAATGCAACAAGTTATATTATTTATAAAATATAGGGGTCTCGGGAAAAAGGTCACACATCGGGGTTCGGAAGATCTTGGGTGCCGGGGTTCGGGGTTCGGTCTCAGGGTTTAGGGTTCGACGCGATCGGTCTTCGAAGGTCGAATACAAGATGCAGAGCTTGGCGTTCCGGGAAGAAGGACTTGGTGTGGCGTCGGGGGCGCATCGGACTCGCCCCGGGTCGGTGTCGATCTTGTCGGGACCGCGTATCAGGTCGGTCTTGGCGTCCGGGATGAAGAACTTGGCGTTCTGCGTCGGTGACCTTGGCGTTCGGCAACCTACGAAGTAGACCTTGGAGTTCCGCGATGATCTTGTCGATTCCCTGTCGAAGGCCTTGGCGCTTCGGATCGGTCTTCGGTTTCGATAGGGAGTTCTTGGTGCTCCGTGAGGCAGATCTTGTGAGTTCCACGACTTCGATGTCGATAGCGTACTTGATACGTCCTCAATCTCGGTCAAGCCGGATGGCGAATTCACGAAGATCTTGCCGGTAGTTGACTCGGGGCGCCACACTTCTGGGCACATCGCCTTCGGGTTTAGGACGAACTTGGCGGAGAGTTTGGTCTTGCCGTGGTTGCAGCGGCACGAGTCCGTTCCCTACCATTTTCATGGAGATTCGTCAGCAGCAGGAGCACAAACCCGATGGCACAAACACGATGGGCACCAACACCTGTTCGGGGTCATGCTTCTGCCGGAGGACGTGCTAGACATGTACAGCTCGGCGCGCTACCAGGTCAGGTCGAGCAGAGGGACTCAGGAAGACCTGCTGCCAGGAAGGAGGGCGGCGCTGCGGGTGCAGAGCTGCTGCAAGGAAGGCGCCAGGCCAGGGTGACACGGTGGCCGGGAAACGCGCGGTTGGAGGCCGTCTGCAGCGACGGTGGACAAGGGGAGGCGGCAGAGGTGGCGCCTGGCGGCGCGGAACCACCCGCGGTAGGAGGAGGCGGTGCTCTGGGCTGGTGAGGATTGCAGAGAGCGGCGGCGGGAGGCGTCTGGCGGCGGGGTTGGTGGAGAGGCCCGCCGGCGGCAGCAGCGCTCAGGATCGAGGCAGAGGGGCGCGCTGCTACTGCTGCTTGTGAGCGTCGGCGGCGAGCAGCGAGATGCAGGGAGACGGGGGTGACGGGAGGATGAGGGGAGGCGGCGGCCGGCGGCGCCAGAGGGGAAGGTGGAGGCGGGGGGAGCGACAGGGAGGCTGCGGCGGCGGGCTGTGGAGCAGAGAGATGGGAGCGAGGCGAGAGGAAGGGGACGAGGGGAGCGGGGCACGGGTCGCGAGAGAGCAGGTAGGGTCGGAGAGGTGGGTCCAGGGAGGGTGGACTCGGTCTGCTGGGAGTGGAGCGGGGCAGATGGGGTCGGCGGTTCCTGGGGAGTGGTGGCGTGGGTGTGTTGTGGGTGTGAGTGGGGTTGGTGACTGTGTGGGTGTGAGGGATGGGATTTCTGGTGAGGTGGCAGTGTTTGGTTGGATGGGGATTGGGGCAGGGTGACGTGTCGTGCCGTGGTTGGCCGGGGTGATGTGGAGGGGGCTGGGTAGAATAGGGTTGGGTAGAATAGGGTTTAGGTAGCTGGGATTTTTATACTGGGGTGGCGACTGGGTCGGATCGGCCCGGAACGGCTGCCCCCTAAAAATATTTAAACTTTTTATTTATTTAAATCAGGGCGTTTGCAATCCGTTGGCAGACAAAACAAAATAATCCGGAGACCCGGGTTTTAGTTTTGAGTTAAAGACGGGGCGTTTAGAAAACAAAACCAGACTTTTTCGAAAATAGTTTTATGCAAAAAAATGCAAGATGACATGACGATGCTCAAATGCAATGTGGCATGATGACATGAACATGCAGTCATGATGATGCAATGCACAAAAACAACGCGATTTTCTAGTAGTGGTTTTGCGGGATGCCACACTTAGAGAGCTCTTGTTTGACCGTGGATTTGAGGTTGGGAAAATCGATCCCACTCTTTTTACTAAGAAAGTCAATGGGGAGCTTTTTGTATGCCAAATATATGTTGATGATATTATCTTTGGCTCTTCTAACAAAGCTTTTAATGATGAATTCTCAAAGCTTATGACTAGTAGGTTCCGGATGTCTTTGATGGGGGAGTTGAGAGTATTTCTTGGTTTTGAGATCAAGAAAGTTAGAGGAGGGACATTCTTCAATCAAGCCAAGTATACTCAAGATATGCTCAAGAGATTCAAAATGCAAGATTTAAATGGAGCTCCTACTCCCATGGCTACAAAGGCTCATCTAGAGCAAAATCCAAATGGTAAAGATGTGGATCAAAAGGTATACCGGTCTATGATTGGTTCTTTGCTTTACCTTTGTGCATCTAGACCCGATATTGTATTAGAGTGTAGGTGTGTGTGCAAGATATCAAGCGGCTCCTAAAGAAAGCCATTTAATGGCAGTCAAGAGAATCTTTCGATATTTGGTTCATACCCCATTTTATGGTCTTTGGTATCCTCGAGGGTCAACGTTTGCTCTTTGTGGAAACAGGGATTCGGATTGGGCGGGTGACAAGGATGATAGAAAATCAACATCCGGGACTTGCCAATTCCTTGGTAGGTCCTTGGTATGTTGGTCTTCCAAGAAGCAAAATTGTATATCTCTCTCCATCGCCAAAGCCGAGTATGTGGCAGCTGCTAGTGCTTGCACCCAATTGCTATGGATGAGGCAAACTTTAAAGGAATACGGTGTCCATTGTGACAAAGTGCCTCTTCTGTGTGACAATGAAAGTGCCATCAAGATTGCCTACAACCCGGTGGATCACACAAGGACAAATAATATTGAGACTCGCCATCACTTCATTAGAGATCATGTTGCTCGAGGTGATATTGAGCTATCATATGTATCAACCAAAGATCAACTTGCCGATATCTTCACGAAGCCACTTGATGAAGCATGGTTTTGCTACTTGAGGAATGAACTAAATGTCGTAGATTCAAGGAGCTTGACTTGATATTCTTACACTCTCACCTATGTTTCATCTCATATTTGGTTTAGATGTAGGCATGGAAATAGGGGGAGTGCGATCCTAATTGATTGGATCATCCCTCCCCCCATTATGCCCAAAGCAATCAAAACCATTCCTCTTAATATCATTTAGTGATATGTGAGCTTAATGATGAGTTTTGGTAATGGACCCAAGATATATCTTCGTGGTGCCAAGCCAAGTATACTCAAATATTGTGGCCTAGGCCACCGCCCTCTCTCATTTGAGAGGTTGGCACTTACTCATGTTTTTCATTTGCTTGATTCTAGTCTCTTGAAGCTTTTCTGAACATTTTTTGAAACCCTATGGCTCTTGTTGGTTCTTCACAGTTTGATGTCTCAACCCAAGCCCTATACCTATCTTAAAAACCATCTATCTCTCATATATGTCCCCAAACACTTTTCCTGGAACTTTTGGTCGAGGAGGACCGGAGTCTCCGGTGTACAAACACCGGAGTCTCCGGTGTAGACCGAAGTCTCCGGTCCGAACGGTTTCTGTCACTTAAAGAAGGGGGCACGGGGTGAACTGGGGCAGCAGTTCACCATTCTTCACCCCGTCCCCTACCTTCAACCCCATCGCCCCCTCTTCCAAAAATTCTCCCCGGAGGTCAAGAAGCCCCCGGGATCCGCCGTGCCGCCGGCCAACCTTCCCCTCTCCTCCATTGGGTCATTTCCACCGAAGGAATTGATCCCATGGACAGATCTGGTACCTCTCCTCTATTTTTCTCCTAGGGTTCATCTCTAGATGTGGTTTTTGAGGATTGTTGCTGATTTGTCCATTGGAATCACTTGTTTGCGTGCACTCTAGTACTTTAGCCTTGTTGCATTGCCCGATCTACTAGATTCACCCTCACAAGCATCTTCCCACCTCATACCCGAGCCTCCCGACCGGAGATTCCGGACTTAGGTCCGGAGACTCCGGTCCAGGCCGGAGACTCCGGTCTGAGCCGGAGACTCTGGTGTAAGGTGCGGAGACTCCGGTGTTGGGTGAATCAAAATAGTCCAGAAATGCATCAAAGCTCTTGTACTGCATCTTTGGGACATATATACTCATCTCCATGCTATCTCCCTCACTACTGTTCACAGGTGATGGTTCTAGTCGTCCTCGTCGTACCAAGGCCAAGTCCCAAAGGGGCAATCCTCGCTATGATGAAGCTCAGGGTCAGTTTATCGTGCCTCCGTCCAACCGGAAACAGCGGGCACATGATACATGAAGAGGGATCAGGAGAGGGCTGAACAGGGGGACCGTGCCAAGAGGGCCAAGTATGACAACCTGTAGACCTTAGCCAAAATGTCCAAAGAGGAGTACCGTGAGCTGAGAAATACATATTTCTATGCGATGCCTCGTACCAGTGAGGACCATCGCTACTGGAGGAAAGAACAGGCTGTGTTCATGAAGGATGTGTATGGTATACTCACCAGATCACCTGTCTGCCCTTAGAAGTTCATGAGTGTTGAGAAAATGCGCCAGAGCCCTTACTTCAATGATGCCCTGTGGATCTGTGAGAAGCTGGGTCTCTACAACTTGATGGAGCTGCGTGAAGACTATAGTGTCCATCTTGTCCAGCAGTTCTATGCCACAGTTGTGTTTGGGACTGACCTTGACAGGACCATGGTGTGGATGACTGGCACCACTCGCTGCACGGCTACATTTCATGACTTTGCCAATGTCATCTTTGAGACCTTCCATGGAGTATCCACTCCTGTGGGACTGCGCATGCACTCAGCTGCTTTGGGTGAGAACAAGTTGAAGCTGGCAACTCTGTATGATGATGGTGTTGTGGGGGGTTCCAAGGGACTCAAGACCCTCTACAACCTTATGCTGAGGATTTTTCGTCACACTATTGCTCCAAGTGCTGGAAATGATGATGCTATTAGGGGTGGGCTTGTCAACCTCCTATACCATACTCACCGGATCTTCAATGCTGGACCTGAGGCTGATGCTGCACCTATTGATGTGATGGACTTCATTTTCGAGGAGATGTTCCATGCCATTCTTTACAAGAAATCTCCTCCATATGCACACTTGGTTATGAGGCTCATCAACTCCCAGGAGCATGATTCTCCACATGGCATACCACCACACCTCACTGAGCACACTCTGGTCTCTCTGTAGCAGAAGGGGCACATGGGGCCTGCTCCAAGGTGTCGCTATGGGGATGATGATGAGGAGATTGAGACGGAGAGGGCTCCCTCCCCACCTAGAGTTCGGAGGAAGAATACCTCCAATGCCCCTATGCCTACTATGACTCGAGACTATGTGCATGAGAGGGTCAAGAAGGCCAGCTTTTGGGAGAGGACCCTTTGTTGCATGAACGTCGACATTCGCAAGCAGCATCATGCATCCTACCAAAGCAACCGCCGCATTGAGAAGCTCCTCAAAGAGATCAAGGAACAGGGTGATGAGGATAATAAGGAAGGTGAAGATGAATACAATGATGAGCATGGGGCTCAGCAGTCTACAGAGTCTGATCATACACTCTCATTTGGGGCATGGAATGCCCAACATGACAGTCTAGTGGATTGGAAGACGTTTGCTGATGTCACCTCAGGTTTTGGGTACCAAGGTACTTCCTCTTCTCGTCCTCACGGCAAAGGGCCTGCTGTCCCTGAAGACGATGATGATGACTATGATCAGGATGATGGTGACCAGGAGGAGGATGAGGATGACGAGGATGGCGATGACTACTGAGCGGTTGGGGGGGCTAGTGTAGGTCTTTTCCCTTTTTCGGCATTTCGATGCCAAAGGGGGAGAAGACATTCTCATCGGTTTGCATGGACTTGGGATTTGGGATTTGCGACTATCTGCCCTTATTTGCCTTTTATTTGCCATTTTCGAACTTGAACTTTATGTGTGTTATCCGTTGTTCATGTGCTTGTGCGACTATGACTATGTGCTTGTGTGCACCATCTATTGTAACTCATGTGAGACTTATGTGTGCTATCGTTGATACTATCCATCTTACATGTTTTACTTAATTATCTTGCTGCACATAGTCAGGGGGAGCCACATTTATATGTAATTCCATGCAAATCACTTGTTGTCATCGAACACCAAAAAGGGGGAGATTGAAAGGGCATTTATTGTCATAATCACTTTTGGTGTTCATTAACAACAAGTAGATCATTTTACAGTTTGTCACTGTCCACAGGTTGGTATTATGTTAGATGAACAGCACCCTCACTCTTGGGAAAAGACCACATTCATATGCCAATGTTCTGGAAACTCAAGACCGGAGTCTCCAGTCTGACAAGACCGGAGTCTCCGGTGTGGTCTGGAGTTTCCGGTTCTGGCTCCGGAGGTGCCTCCCAGGATTTGGCTGGGACATTCTGTCTAGGTGTCCGGAGCCTGCACCGGAGGTTACTCCGGAGTCTCCGGACTTTGTTCAGTCCGGAGTCTCCGGTGTTGGAATACCGGAGTCTCCGGTGTTGCTGGGGCAAGATTTGCCTGGGTCAGTCAGATGGGCAGTCCGGAGGCTGGTCCGGAGATTGGTCGGAGTCTCCGGTGTAGACCAGAGTCTCCGGTCTGAATTTTCTACAACGGTCAGAAAACGGTTCGTGGAGGGGGCTGCCTATAAAAAGGGACCCTTATCTTCTTCCTCCAGCTGCTCGAGCTTCTCAAGAACACCAACCCCATTAGAGCCACCAAATCTACAAGATCTCTTCATCCAACCATCCAGAGTCATTTATCTTTGGAGAATCGAAGGAGGAGGCCTTGATTTACATCTTCACCAAGAGAGATCTTCATTTCCCCCTCATTCACTTGAGGGCCCCCAAGCTCTAGTGTTTCTTTGGAAACCCTAACTTTGATTTGGTTCTTACAAGCTTGTCTTTGATTTGTCTTGACAGCTTGCTTGTATTTGGGAGCCTCCAATTCAGTTGTGGATGTGTGCCTCGAACTTGTTGTAAAGGTGCCAGCTTCCACCTCTAAGGTTGCCGATATAGTGGAAGGTGAATCGAGCCCGTTGGGGTGAGGTTCATCGGAGAACAAGGGAGGCCTCTCGTGGCGTTGGTGGTTTGAAACCACACCCTCTCCAAACGTAGACGTACTTCCCCTCAAAAGGAAGGAACTACGGGAAACAAATCCTTGTGTCTCCGTGTCTACTCTCTTGGTTACTTCTATCCTTTACCGCACTTTACTTACTTGTTCTTGCTTAGTGTTGTGTTAGTTTGTGCTTGATTGACATATAGGTAAATTCACCATAGTTGCATATTCTAGAGAATTTACCTTTCTTGTCAAACCCTAATTTGAAAAAGAGTAAAATTTGAAGTAGCACCTATTCACCCCCCCCCTCTAGGTGCCCATACGATCCTTTCACCCACCCGTGCCTATGGGAGGTGTGGCGGCCCTGGTTCGCCTCTCTATCTCCCCTCTGGACTTCGTGTCGCCCATGGTAAAATATTGACTTTGGCTTTTGTCCCGTCCAATTCCAATAATATTGATTTTCTGCCTTTCTAGAACCAAAAACAGAAGAAAACAGGCAACTGACACTGTGACAACTTGTTAATAGGTTAATTCTAGAAAAGATATAAAAACACCTCAAAGTGTAGATAAAGCAAAGCAAAGTAGATACTAAACAAGCATGGAGCATCAAAAATTATAGAGACGTTTCTTACGTATCACTGACGACCTTGTGGTTGTGTGGTGTTGACCTGGTGATGCGGAGAGGGCTGGTTGTGTTTTGGTGGTCGTTGATCACAGCCGCTTGCGGTGACGAACTGGTGGTGCCAATTGCCGCAGGTTGCAGCTCGGCGCAGTGTCTAGCACTCAGTACTCTCTGGGCCGATGTGCTGCTGCTTGGTTCAGGATGACATCTGCCTCCTCTTTGGCGAGCAGTAGCTTGCCAAAGGTAGGCGTTCTTCCTCTGCCTCTCCTCTCTTCTCTATTTCATTCTCTTACTCAAAGTTGTTTTCCCTTCTTCTGATCCTTCCCTTGCTAAGCTCCAGAGATGCTTCTCTATAACTCTCTACTGTTAGGCTCAAAGTATCCAGTGTTAAGGCCTTAAACATTTTTGTATTACTTCACTATGGTTACAATTGATTTGATGGTGGGGATACAGGTTTTCTGTTTCCAGTGATTTCTAGTTTATGTGATCATATACTTATGGTTTATCTTGTCAAGTACTTCTGGCTTCTTATGGTTCAGTTTTTCTCACTAGATATGGTATTGTGTAGATTGTTTGAATTCAGACACAAACAATGGAATTCAATTACTGTGATAAATCTGTCCTAGGTGCACTTAATCCTGCTATTTTGTGGTGTACTAAATTCAATTCAGTGAGCTCCTTGTGTATTTGAATGGATTGACATTTGAGTCTAAAGTACTGAAGCTTTGCTTTAGTGAGTAGTTCCTGGAACCTACTATATCTGCATGTTGGCTTAAATGACTATCCCCTAAATAGAATGAATGTCATGGGTGACTATGGATTTGTATCCAAAGATGATTCCTAGTATTATTCCTAGGAAAATGATTTGTTCTAATATTTGATATGATTCCTAGTGTTGTGTAGATTCACTAGTGAGATGCCACTGTGATGCCTCCATTAAGATGGAACACAGTGGTTTCACCTACTGGATCTTTTTAAATTTTCCAATTATAGTGTGGAAAAAAGGATATCATCCAGTTTGGATGATCTAGATGCACCACCCTAATATTTGATCTTGGTCAATGATGCACAAGGCTGAGGCCAAACTCTTAGAGAGATAAGAATAGATACACACATGTGTTTCCATATCCTGGGATGATCTTGTACTCTATTTGAGTATAGATCTGAGGATACAACCACTAATCCACCTCTCATGCCTATACTATTAAGAATGGATAATATGCATGATTTCTGGATGACAACCCGTTGTCGTAGAGTGGATAATGGAGTTTGGTGAGGTTGGATTGACTAGACTGGTTTGATCTGCCGTTCTTGCTCTAACTTGATCTTCTCTTCCTTGTTACTGGTTTGGTCTTGTTCTAGACTTGACCTTGATGCTTGCTGGCCTTCTCCTCCCTGATCTACGGCTAGCCTCCTTCTTGATATTCTCCTCCTCCTCCTCCTGATATTGTTTGATCCTGACCTACATCTGGATGGCTCATTGAAGCAACCAGATTGCTTTGAATACAGGATTGAAAATAGGGTAGTTGATGAGATGTAGCTATTGTTTTCTGGTGAAGGGTTGGAAGAACAGATAAAGTTCTGTATGAATTCTTGCTATAAGTGTGGTGTTGTATTCAGCAGAGAGAGCTCTCTGCTGCTACAACTGTGAACTAATGTGTCGAGAAAGAATTGATGCTATGGCTGGCTTCTCTTCTCCTTCTAATACATGCCTTGATGTGTTGACAACACACACACACATTTGCATGTGTTGTGTGAGCTGTTGGTATGCTTGCATCACTAAAATGGATCAGATCAACTGAAATTAGATATTTTGCTGGGTATTAATACTTTACTTTTACCTTCTTCTCAATTGGTGAAATTTGCCCCTGTTTGCCTATGATGTGGTTCTGAGGCCAGATTTAAAGTAAGAACTGATACTACTCCATTTGGCCCTCATTTTACTCTTCTCAATGATGTAAATAGCAATGCATTTCATTGCTAAACTAAGAGCAAAACTAATCAACACTGACCCCTTTCTTTTTGTCTTATTAGTATTTGTTTGCAGGTACCAAGAGAAAATACAGGAAGGTCCATACTAGATGTAGAAATTAGTTTTAGGTGTTTTATTTTTATCCATTTTTTTTGTAAATTCCTTTTTTGTCAAGAAATTATATAAAGGTATTGTAATGCATTAATTCATCTTATTATTATTGTATCCATTTCTTATTATTTCTTTGTTGTAAAAGGATAATGTAATATATGTATATATTCTTTTATTAAAGAATTCTTCTATTTGTTTCATTATTGCAATTCATTTTCTATTTTTTGTATTCACTTATTTGTTTCATTGTAATATTCCTTTATTCTTTTATTGTAAAAGAACATTGTAATGTTGGTTTTTAATAATCTTTATACTTTTATTTATAATACTTGTATTTGTATTATTGTGAATAATTATTTATAATTCAAATTTATTCCCTCATAATTCAATATAGCAATAGAGGTCATGTGAAAATTGATCCCACTCCCCCTTGTATGACAATAACCCTAATTCATCGGAGTGAGAATTCTGATCACTCTAGTCTTTTAATTTGGCAAAAAAATTTACCCAGAGTTTTAGATGCATGCATGTAGATGCACAAAATCCTAAATCTACCCTTCGTTTAGTCCTAAATGCTAGGATGTTACAACCAGCATCCCAGAATTTGTGATGTATCGCCCTCCGCCTCCTCGACAACCGTGCGGGATCTCAGGAGCAGTTGCTAGATGGTTGTATCTCCTCCTTTGTGCTATCATGTTTAGATCTTGTGAGTTCCATTCATGATTACGATCTCATCTATTTGTAATCAAGCATGTTGTGTTTGCGGGGATCCGATGGATATTGAGATTACTATGTCAAATTGATTAATGGTTTTGTCTTATTGATTCTATCATGTATGTGTTGTTTTTTATCTTGCATGCTCTCCGTTTCTAGTAGCTATCTTGGCCAAGTAGGTGCTAGTGACTCCAAGAGGAGGTATTTATGCTCGATAGTGGGTTCATGCCTCTATTTAATCTAAGGAAAGTGACAAAAATCTCTAAGGTTGTAGATGTGTTGTTGCCACTAGGGAGAAAACAACGGTCTCTTGTTGATGGAACAAGTGGATTGTTTACCTTACACACTTTGCTTAAAGCAGTTATCTGTTGCTTGCAACTTAATACTGGAGGGGGTTCGGATGATAACCCGAAGGTGGATTGCTAGTCATAGATGCAGTTGGATGGCGGTCTATGTATCTTGTTGTATTGCCCAATCGAATCTCATAGGATCATGAATGTCTAGTATTGCATTGTTATGCCTTGTTCAGTACTATCAATTGCCATGCTGTAATTTGTTTACCCAGCATGCCATGATTGTTATCTAAGGAGAACACCTCTAGTGAACTATGGACCCCGGTCCAATCTTTACCATTGATACATCTTCTACTGTTACTGTTTACTTGTTGCAAACCACTATTACCTTCCACACCATACAGTTAATCATTTGTTACAGCAAACCGGTGAGATTGACAACCTCATTGTTCGTTGGGGAAAAGTCTTGAGTTTGTGTTATGCAGGTCTCCAAGTTGCTAGCAACACCTTTGAGTCGTTTCCTTCCTCCTACTGGTTCGATAACCTCGGTTTCTTATTAAGGGAAAACTTGATGATGTGCTCACCACACCTTGCTCTTGGGGTCTCCCAACAAGGCGTCATCAACACCCATCATCAACGGGTATACGGGGCCTCGGCGCGCCACACCCCAGGACACCAGCACGAACATGGCACCCGTGTTGAACACCCCAGAGTATACCACCGTGGCCAGCTGCATGTCCCACCGGAGCCTCCAGGCCGCCAGCGCCAGTCCCTGACCGGGGCCAGTGAGGGCGACCGCCACGGCGGCCACGATGGCGGACTGGACGCTCCCGATGAGGCAGGTGAGCGTGGTGGAACAGTACCTGGAAGGGAACACCACGGTGACCCTGGCCTGCACCACAAACCAGAGCGCGTAGTTGACGCAGCTGCCAGCAAGGAAGAGCGTGCCGAGGGCCATGTCGCCGTGGACGAGGTTGGCAGAGCTGGCGCCGTGGGAGTGGGATGATGGGTGGAGGAGGCGCGGGCCCTTGCAGAGGTTGACGACCATGGCGCCAACGACGCCCGCGGCGGCGCCCAGGAGCTTGGCCCTGCTCGACCAGGAGGCGAGGGAGCTTGGCCCTGCTCGGCCAAGAGGCAAAAGCAAAAATCAAGCAATTTTAGTTATGTGCTTTCTCTCTAGTCGTGGTCGAACTTTACTAGTAATTTTTGTCAAGCCAACTGACTTAGATAGCCTCGGTCTAGAACTCTAGATCGAACAAGATAGAGTAAATAAGTTTGTTCCAAATCTTGACTTTGTAGTGGTTCAACCATCAATATCTAAGACTCTCTTGGAAAGATCATGGTTCAAAATAGACTTTACTAAAGATATGAATGAAGGTCCAAATTTTCCTTTCAAACCCTAACCTCCTTGTTTTATAAGATAAATATTATGAAAAAGTCCGAAATCAATGGTACCTTGCGTATCCATGGCATACCACAAACCTGTCGACCTTGGATACAAAGACAACTCCTAATCAAAACTGGTTTCGGGTCAATGATAGTACTACCACTACTAATTTTATGGCAAATGCATTGCAGTACAAGCCTACCACCCATATCCTTCCTGAAATAAAATGAAACAATTTAAGGAGCTGAGATATTTAAAAACTGCCAATTTGGCCATTGAGAGTTTAGTCTACGGTACCAGTATGATCTTTATCTATCTATTATATACTAAAAGCAATATACAGGGATTTAACGGAGACCTCACGTTAAGCCACATCATCTAAATTAATTTTAGTGGTTAGATCTAAAATATATGGCTAAGATCTAATTAAAGGTTACGTAACATGTACCATCACTTATTATTTTGAACATCCAAAAGTTTTCAATAGGACACGTACAACCCTGTGATGTACATCTACACCGGTGCATATCAAATATCATATTAAAGTCGTATGGTTTAAAAAAAGAGATTAGATATTTAAATAGAGAAAGATACCAAAGGAGTCGTACAAGTCAAGAGACCTATAGATGTACAGGAGACGTACAACCAAAAAACTCCTTTTGTTCAGCCGTTGAGTGAATTTGTCTCGATAGGGCCACATGCAAAGAATTCAATGTATATTGATTGCCAAAACTTCGAGTAAACTCATGCTCAAAGGTACAATACTAATAAGGTCATTGCAGCAGAAAACACATGCTAGGCTTCAAATGATTAATTGAGTACATGAAAGAGTATATATTTTAAAAATGATAAGAAATTCACAAACCAGATCGAGTGTAACGTTGAAGGTTTGGAAGAGTGCACAACCGCCAATTTCAAAGATAGGAAAATTCAGTTTATTGATCACACAATAGCGAGAGACACGGCCCTTGCAAAACAGACTGCCAAACCACTGCATAGTCGCCAAAACACATAGTTGCCAAAATCAACGACAATAATGCTCGAAAACTATCTCCATGGAGCAGAGCATGACGGGCCACACCAAGACTTGGAATGGAGAAATGCTACTTTTAATCCATGCCATTACGGATTTTTTTCGCGAATAACACGCTAAAGTGACAAAGATATATACCTAATTGCACATGAAGGACGGACCATGCTTCCATTGCAACCCAATAACTTATAGATCGTGTTAAGGTGAGGGGAATGATTTTGTGTAAGAGTAAACACTTTTTTATAAGTTAACATAAAAAACCAAATATTTACAAACTCTAATAACAATACAATTGAATAACGAGAGTGTATTTACTCGGATCAAGTGTCTTGTCCGTTTTGTTACATAGTCACTACAAACATTATTTTTACAAAAGTATCCACATCAACAAAATAAATTATATTATGTATAAAAAGCAAGATAAGACCTAAATAGAGAGATATTCTAGAAATTCTTACAAAAGCCAAACATCCAGATGTTAATATGGTAGACCATTATATTGGTATTTAAACATATCACAACTAGGGGTTTTGTTTCTCGGTGGAAGGAAATACTTGTGGGCAATGGTATTTCCGGTTTTCGAAAATACTAGAGCTTCCGGTCAAACTACCTCCCGAATTTTTTCAAACAAAATCATCCAAAGTTTATCAAAATTCTTTAAATTTGAGAAAAATATTAAAATACCTATCAATTTGGTATGGTAGTATTTGTTCTTAGTGGTAACCGGAAACACCTGTTTCTGACTACATACCCGAACATCGTTCAAGAATAAAAACCTGATCATAACCATTGAATCTCCGTAAGTTTGCTAATGTATCATGCTGTTCTCATGTTACATAAGAAAAATGATAAAAATCCCCTCGATTTAGTAACACTATGCATTAGGTTTGTAGAAGAGTAAATGTTTGAGAAAATGATAGTAGATTATTAATAAGATATGTCCTGACCATGCGCATGAGACACTAGATAAGCGTCCCATAGTAAGTATTGACACATCTAGAGATATGTGGATGTCTTAAATATCGTGTATTTGTTATATTAAGGAGATAAATGTGAGAATATGTTGGTATAACATTGAAAAAATGTTAACATACTAAACATGACTACCTCGCATTTTTTACGGACATTGATATTGTAGAACTATGAATACCGCTATACTACCACTAGGATATCATCTTCAATATCGACGATGTAGATATGCAAACTTGCACTTTCAAAAGAATGTTTAAAATAATTTTTAAAGTGAACTATCTACCGAGACATTATATCTTTAATAATATAAAAAATTCTTTATTGATTTCCCTGAATTTGAAACCCAATATATGTCGGTCTACCTCTTCGAAAAATGACATTTAGCTTATGTCTTTTTCCATGATATAATAAAGTAATCTGTATCTTATATTTAAGTAGACAAGTCATTGAAAAGGTAGTTTTACTCATGTGATATTTTTGTGTGGTGTCTCTAGAATAATTATTAATAAATTCAAATTTTTAGTATGTATATAACCATAAATTTATTTCTCAAGAATATATAAAATGAGATTAAGAAATTGCCCTCGCAATTGCGAGGGCCACCTGACTAGTTATATACTAAAAGCAATATACAGGGATTTAACGGAGACCTCACGTTAAGCCACATCATCTAAATTAATTTTAGTGGTTAGATCTAAAATATATGGCTAAGATCTAATTAAAGGTTACGTAACATGTACCATCACTTATTATTTTGAACATCCAAAAGTTTTCAATAGGACACGTACAACCCTGTGATGTACATCTACACCGGTGCATATCAAATATCATATTAAAGTCGTATGGTTTAAAAAAAGAGATTAGATATTTAAATAGAGAAAGATACCAAAGGAGTCGTACAAGTCAAGAGACCTATAGATGTACAGGAGACGTACAACCAAAAAACTCCTTTTGTTCAGCCGTTGAGTGAATTTGTCTCGATAGGGCCACATGCAAAGAATTCAATGTATATTGATTGCCAAAACTTCGAGTAAACTCATGCTCAAAGGTACAATACTAATAAGGTCATTGCAGCAGAAAACACATGCTAGGCTTCAAATGATTAATTGAGTACATGAAAGAGTATATATTTTAAAAATGATAAGAAATTCACAAACCAGATCGAGTGTAACGTTGAAGGTTTGGAAGAGTGCACAACCGCCAATTTCAAAGATAGGAAAATTCAGTTTATTGATCACACAATAGCGAGAGACACGGCCCTTGCAAAACAGACTGCCAAACCACTGCATAGTCGCCAAAACACATAGTTGCCAAAATCAACGACAATAATGCTCGAAAACTATCTCCATGGAGCAGAGCATGACGGGCCACACCAAGACTTGGAATGGAGAAATGCTACTTTTAATCCATGCCATTACGGATTTTTTTCGCGAATAACACGCTAAAGTGACAAAGATATATACCTAATTGCACATGAAGGACGGACCATGCTTCCATTGCAACCCAATAACTTATAGATCGTGTTAAGGTGAGGGGAATGATTTTGTGTAAGAGTAAACACTTTTTTATAAGTTAACATAAAAAACCAAATATTTACAAACTCTAATAACAATACAATTGAATAACGAGAGTGTATTTACTCGGATCAAGTGTCTTGTCCGTTTTGTTACATAGTCACTACAAACATTATTTTTACAAAAGTATCCACATCAACAAAATAAATTATATTATGTATAAAAAGCAAGATAAGACCTAAATAGAGAGATATTCTAGAAATTCTTACAAAAGCCAAACATCCAGATGTTAATATGGTAGACCATTATATTGGTATTTAAACATATCACAACTAGGGGTTTTGTTTCTCGGTGGAAGGAAATACTTGTGGGCAATGGTATTTCCGGTTTTCGAAAATACTAGAGCTTCCGGTCAAACTACCTCCCGAATTTTTTCAAACAAAATCATCCAAAGTTTATCAAAATTCTTTAAATTTGAGAAAAATATTAAAATACCTATCAATTTGGTATGGTAGTATTTGTTCTTAGTGGTAACCGGAAACACCTGTTTCTGACTACATACCCGAACATCGTTCAAGAATAAAAACCTGATCATAACCATTGAATCTCCGTAAGTTTGCTAATGTATCATGCTGTTCTCATGTTACATAAGAAAAATGATAAAAATCCCCTCGATTTAGTAACACTATGCATTAGGTTTGTAGAAGAGTAAATGTTTGAGAAAATGATAGTAGATTATTAATAAGATATGTCCTGACCATGCGCATGAGACACTAGATAAGCGTCCCATAGTAAGTATTGACACATCTAGAGATATGTGGATGTCTTAAATATCGTGTATTTGTTATATTAAGGAGATAAATGTGAGAATATGTTGGTATAACATTGAAAAAATGTTAACATACTAAACATGACTACCTCGCATTTTTTACGGACATTGATATTGTAGAACTATGAATACCGCTATACTACCACTAGGATATCATCTTCAATATCGACGATGTAGATATGCAAACTTGCACTTTCAAAAGAATGTTTAATATAATTTTTAAAGTGAACTATCTACCGAGACATTATATCTTTAATAATATAAAAAATTCTTTATTGATTTCCCTGAATTTGAAACCCAATATATGTCGGTCTACCTCTTCGAAAAATGACATTTAGCTTATGTCTTTTTCCATGATATAATAAAGTAATCTGTATCTTATATTTAAGTAGACAAGTCATTGAAAAGGTAGTTTTACTCATGTGATATTTTTGTGTGGTGTCTCTAGAATAATTATTAATAAATTCAAATTTTTAGTATGTATATAACCATAAATTTATTTCTCAAGAATATATAAAATGAGATTAAGACATTGCCCTCGCAATTGCGAGGGCCACCTGACTAGTTCATATATAAATTTAAAATTAAGTTCATAGGGGATCTTTAGTTAGATTTATGTCCCCGCAAAATGCAGCTGGCCGGCTCGAGATCATTAGTCCCGGGCCGTATTATGGACCGGGACTAGAGACCCAGAACCGTCCGGAACTAGTGCTTTCTCTGGTTCGTAGTCGTTCGAGACGTTAAGAATCGGGACTAGTGCGTCCGGAAGTTGCCATGAAAATTCGGGAGTGGACCCTGGCAATTTCTCACGCGGCTGCTTTAGCAATTTTCCGTACCTTGAAGATCCGATGGCAATTGATGCCTTCACTCAGCAAGACTAAAATTCTCATGTTCGCTCCCTATAATTTGGGTTTTCTCTTTATGCATTGCCTACAGCTTTGTCCAAATTACACAAACATTAACACATTATAAGTAATTATTAGCCACTAATTTTCTATTCCCGCGTGCTCCACTTCCTAATGCTTCAGGTGCATTTTCATAGCAGGTTGCTTGTAAATTAGCAATGTTTCTGATTAAACTATGGGAAAACGAAAGAGGATGACATTGATTCAGGATTCATCTTTCTTCATATAGATGGTAAAATTGAGTTGTATTTGGTATACGAATTCTGAGCAATGTTAAGGAATTTGGTTCCACTGAAAACTAGCTTGCCGCGGAGCACACTCTCTGTCTCAAGTACTAGTACTACGATTGAACAGGTCAGCTAAGGGATTATTCGCTAGCTTAGCTCTGGCACCAGTTGCTAGCTAGGCAATATTGCAGCCATCGTGGACGTCTCCACGTCGCCGCTCCATCTCCTTGGCGGCGGCGAGCTCCTTGCCCTTGCCCCAGAGGAAGGCATAGAGCCCTGCCACGACGAGCGCGGCCCCGAGCACGCCGCCGAGGTAGACGTCGGTGCCGAGCACGATGGCGTCGACGACGGTGGTGGCCACCAGCGAGAGCGAGTTGAACATGGACGGGTACACGGGGCCTCGGCGCGCCACAGCCCAGGACACCAGCACGAACGTGGCGCCCGTGTTGAACACCCCGGAGTAGACCACCGTGGCCAGCTGCATGTCCCACCGGAGCCTCCACGCCGCCAGCGCCAGTCCCTGGCTGGGGCCAGTGAGGGCCACCGCCAAGGCCGCGATGGCGGACAGGACGCTCCCGATGAGGCATGTCAGCGTGGTGGACCAGTACCTGGACGGGAACACCACGGCTACCCTGGCCTGCACCACGAACCAGAGCGCGTAGCTGACGCAGCTGGCAGCAAGGAAGAGCGTGCCGAGGACCATGTCGCCGTGGACGAGGGCGGCTGAGCCGGCGCCGTTGGAGTGGGACGACGGGCGGAGGAGGCGCGGGCCCTTGCAGAGGCTGACGACCATGGTGCCAGCGACGCCAGCGGCGGCGCCCAGGAGCTTGGCCCTGCCCGGGCAGGAGGCGAGGGAGAGGCGCTCGACGCGGAGGACGGCGGCGATGAGGAATGTAGCGACGGGGATGAGGTTGAGGAAGTCGACGGCGTAGGCTGCGCTCGTGGCGCGCAGGCCGCAGTAGTAAAGCCCCATCGCCAGCAGCACTCTGCATGCACCCAATATGAGTATCGGACATGCAGGATGTATGAGGAATTTTTTTTTTTTGAGAGGCTATGTATGTATGAGGAATTTTGAGGAGGACAAATTGTAAAAAAAAAAGGTAATATGTTTTGGCTGTAGTTGGATGATGCGAACCCTAAGGTGGCGTTGATGGTGATCCAGCCCAACGCCGGCAGGTTCAGTTTCTTCCACAGATCCCTGCAGTAAAAACAAAAATAAATGTAAGAAGAGATTATTAATGGATCGACAGCAGAAAGAGCGATATATTGTTTAACGCGAGGACATGGGTAGCCTGAGTCTGAATTTACTTACCTACTCCTTAAGTTAACTTAGGCGTTCTTTCTTAATGTTTATTTGGAATTTTGTCATTTTTTCTAAGATATATAGTTTCGAGTTTCGGTATACCACAAGTCCCGCACATACATACATACATGCAAACATTTATTTCGAGCTTTTTATTTTTATTTACTCACATACATACATGCAAGATATATACAGTAGTTTCGAGTTTCGGTAGCCTGGGTACTATGTTTTTTGATTTTACTATTCCCCGCAGGGTTCATATGAGTACCCTAGTTCCACACTGCGTATTTGAGACATTGTTGAGATTATTTGCAAATGATGTTGCGTACAGGCTGTCAGCAAGACACACACACACACACAAGCTTTCTTATACTAGTACTCGAAACAATCTCTTGAGCTGAAGACACTTGAGCACGCGGACCCACATAATAACCGGTGTGTAAGTTGGTGTACACACTTTCCAAATTGAGACGCACAGATGAGTCAGTGTAGCGTGTAATTAAGCTAGTGTTGTGTGCATGATCTCTCGGTGGATTAATTAGCAGCAGAAAAGGAAGTCTGTGCCTGATCTAACAGCCTACAGCTAGCAGTCTGGATGGATGCATGTGTAGGCTAGTCAGTGTGATGTAGACTGTACTGACCCAAAAACACATAAGCTAGTAGACAACTCCATGTACTCCATTTCGAATTATAGGGCTAATACTATAATGGAGACCCGGCCCTTTTACTAGGAAAGAATATCTACATATATCAGTAGTAGCTACGTCATCGATTTATCGTCGTGGGTTTTTGGTCGCCACCATCTGCTACGTGTGTCCGTGCATGCTAGTGGTTCAGTTATCACTCTAGCTCTAGCATGCGGACGGCCGGTGTCATGCATGCGGACAACACTTGCATGGTCGGACGCGGCGACCAGGCGCCGCCTGCTGCAAATTATTACATCCCCACGAAATCATCCCCACGCAAATTATTAGTGCATTGCATATGTTTTGATCGATTAATTAGCACAATTGCAGTCATGGGGACAATATGCAAGCCGAACTGTCAAGATCTCTCGGTCCAATGTTCGTCTAGCTACCACCACTGATCAGGAAACAAAATCTATCTATGACAAGTACTACTATACTACTCCATGTCAAGAATCGATCTACTCCATGGTGGGGGACAACATGTGCAGATGTTCGTCTATCACAAATGCTAATCAAAAGTGAGAGGAAGAATCGCTCACCGCTCAGTCGTCACTAGCTAGCGGTTCAGTCGTCACTCTAGCTCTACCCTAGCTACACTCTCATACGGGACAAAACGGTGTCATGCATGCGGACAAGGCACGTACGGTCGGACGCGGCGACCATGCGCCCCGGCAAATTATTACTACATCCGAAATCCCCACGGCGACCATGCGCAGCGTGCTGTGCAAATTATCAGTAGCTAGCTAGTCGCGAAATTAATTCCCCACGCGATCGATCTCCTCGTACCTCTCCAAGGCCACGGCGAGGGGGAGGACGGCGACGGCGGCGAAGATGTTGCGGTAGACGAGGAGCACCAGCGGGTGCATGCCGGCGTTCAGCGCCACCTTCGACAGCACCATCGTCACCACCGTGAACGCCTGCACCAGCACCATCCCGGCCGGCAGCGCCACGCGCTCCACCTTCCTCCTCCTAGCCTCCGCCTCCTTCTGCATCGCCTCATCCGCCGCCGTCACGGCCTCCACGTTACCTCTTTCCGCCATGACTACCGGACCGGACAGAGATAGCTAGGGAGCTTTGAGTGATTTCTTGGGAAACGAGCGCGCGCGACAGCACTACTAGCCAGAGAGTGAGGTACTGTGTGGCGATATATAGCGCCAGAACGAGCAGTGCGATCGGCATATACCGTGGGCTGCAGGCTAGCTAGCGGTCTTTGTGTTGCGTCTGGTTTGTGGCTGGTTCCATATGCATCGATGTACTAGTACTACATTAATTTCCATGCTTTATCTATATAATCCTTCTAATTCAGTCTCTGCAAATAGAAACAGCTACTAATTAATTACTTGGGTCCTGCCTCAAACAATCGACTCAATATTTGGTCTATCTTGAGGGGGAAAAGAAACGGAGGCATTAAATTTTATTTCCCAAAGTTATACTTTATGGCTATGGATAGGCCCTATATACTCCCTTCGTCAGAAATATAAGACAGAGGGAGTATATGACTATGGATGAATCTAGACAGCTTTTAGTGTACAGGCTCACCAGACCTAGTTATATATTAAAACATGTCTAGATACATTTGATTCATAAAGCTAAAACGTCTTATATTTTTAAACAAATGCGCTGCTGGCATGCGTGGTGAAGGACTGGAGGATGGTGCTGGCTGTGATCTTCGTTCCTGTCTACGGCGACAACTGCAGGGGTTTGCTCTGGTTGCTTCGGCAGCTATTTCGCAAGCAGCGGTGATGATCTGTATGGCGACTTTCGTCGCAGCGACAGGGAGCCTAGGTGTGGCGGTGTGCAGGAGGTCGGGTCCAGCTGCCCTGTCCGATGGCTTCGACGGCGGGCGTGTTCGTGGCGGTCTTCGTGTGGGATGGTGATGGTGGTCTGGCCGGCCTCGAGTGACGGGTTTGAGGTTGTGACTCTCTACCGGGCGAAAGTCTTGTTCTGGCTGCGGCCGGAGCCGACGGCGGCGACGCCTTTTGGCGTTGTTTCCTCCTTGGAGGCGCCGTCGTGGTGGTGCTCTTGCGCCTCCGCCCGGGTTCTCTAGGGGAAAACCTGATCCCTCGCAGGATAGGATGATGGCGGCACTTTCTTGTGTCGTTTTAGCCTCCTAGGTCCTCGTCTTGGATGCTTCGTCGGCCAGTGGGGCTTGTGGTTCGAGTTGGTTGTTGGCGTCGACAAGCTGTTGGGCTTCCTCGACTCAGCGGTCAGGTGGACATGACTTCGGTTTGGTGTGCTCCGGGTGAAAACCCTGCACTAGCCACGGCCGATGCCGGTGATGGCGGCACTCATGGTCGTCGCTCCCCTCATTGGAGGCATCACTGTGGAGGCCCTTTCCTATGTTGGTGTTCGGTTTGTCTGTCTTGTCGGTTTCGTCCTTGGCCTGTTTTCGGCTAGGTGGTGCGCGGCCCCGGGGGTCGGCGTGGATGTCGGAGCGGCGGCTCTGAGTTTTTGCCTCCACCTTGTCGCGTTTTGAGGTGTTTTGGGTGTCGGCCTTGGCCACTCGGGTGGCTAGGCCTTCAGCTCGTGTGGTGCGCGGCCTCGGGGCCGGTGTGTAGTGTTGTGTTATATCGGTTTTCGGCTGGTTTCCCTCATAAACTGGCCATCTCTTTTCTATTATATCAATGATGACAAGCCTCTTGAATATATTTCTAAACAAAGGGAGTATATGGCTATGGAAAATGGAATGGCCCTATATATGGCTATGGAATGACAGATTCGCATGCAGCCACGCTCCACTGTGTGTGTGTGTGTGTGTGCGTGTGTGCGTGTGTGTGTGTGCGTGTGTGCGTGCGTGCGTGCGTGTGCGTGTGCGTGTGCGTGTGCGTGTGCGTGTGTGGGTGTGTGGGTGTGTGTGTGTGGGGGGGGGGGGGATGGGGGGAAATGAGCTTGCCATCTTAATTAAGTTCCTCTAAATGTACATTGAGGGTCTCTATTATGTGGAACCCCAAGTCCCCGAATTTTTTGTCAATAGATGAACTGTGAAACCTAAAAACTTCATTATGAAGCTCCATGATTTGTGCGTCGCGGGAGCACCATGCCACGACCACGTGAGCAGTGGTTATCCACCCACGATCTCCTTCCTCCACCACCCCATCTTCCACCTCTAGCAACCACCGACCTAGCCAGCCACGGCGACGCTGTGGCGCTCGTAAGAGAAGGAGCCAATGATCTGGAGACACTAAGACTGCCCGCGGCGGAGGCGAGTACTAACTTTATAATTAGGGGTTGTGGGTCGGGTCATTGGAGAAAAAAGAGTGCGGTGGGGGGCTTAGATGCCGGGATCGTGAGTCGTGATAGACTGACAGAGGTGGTGATTTCGTTAGTGCGATAAATTGTGGGCAACGGCGGCTATCGCTACGGCCGGTGCCTACAAGCGGGGGAGTAGAGGTGGTGACGGTTCAGCCGGTGCTTCCATCTTTTGTTTTGTATGTGGAGCACACCTCCCTCCGTCCCTCTCTCCAACATGGCTCGCCCTGCCAAATCCGGCTTTTCGAGGTTTGAGCTGCAAACTACAAGCACCAACTTAATCAATTTAGAAATCGACCTTCTCTCATCGAGATTGTCTACAGATGCATTGTTGCAGGACCAAGTTGCCATTTCCCTCGAAAAACATTGGGGCATTCTCTTTGTTAGTGTAAATAGCATAAGGAGATGTTTTACCATTTTCTTTCAATAAGATTGCTAAAATCTTAAAGTTTATTTGAGAAGGTAAAAGGGCTGTATATGACCTCATATGTACTAGGTCTCCTAGTAGTCTGGAATGGAACATCAATCACATATAGGGAATCATCATGTAAATGACAACTTAATGATGTGTACCTGTGCCATTTGTTTTAGCCTTTCCTTGTACGGACTAGTAGTGGCAAAATGAGGTTTGGCGAGGAACCATCCCCCGCCATCGCTCCATGTTGCATACGTATGTACTGATCCTCCATGTCGCTCCACCATGTCACTTAGGAATACATTGTTGCATGGCCAAGTTATCTCTCAGCTCCAGTTTGCCAAGAGGTCAAGGTACTTGTAAGATGTAACATTTCTCCGACCATGGTCCTTGTTATATGTCTGTCACCAAATTGACGGCGTGTTGTCTTCACCATCCTTGTTGGTGTGCGAGAAGAGAGGAGTGGAGGGTGAAGAAGAATCAAAGTGGCTTTAGCATGATTGAGATAGGAGTGCGATTGCTTTCACGTCATATATATGGGTTAGTTACAAAACGAGAGTACCCAAGGATTTAGAAGAAAGCCATGTATAGTAGTAGTACTAAGCTCCAAGTTAACAAAAGAGGCAAGCATTATTCAGTTTGTCACTCGTACAGGTCATGATTACCTGTCGATGGTGAGCACAATCACGAAGCAAATTATTCGCTAGTGATGTCCAACGGTACATATCAGCTAAAAGTAAAGTCACCACATGTCATGGCCTCATTGGTCCATTTTGAGTGATGGATATTTCCACGTGTTTTTTTGGCTGTCCACAATAATTTCATATATGGATTCTTTGGGGTCAAAAGAAGTTAAATGTGACCACCTACTATGAACTAATTTCCTACGCCCCAACTCACTACGGGAATAACTAAATAGGCCGACGGCCTTTTTATACGCCAACGGCAAAATGTCGAGGCCGTCGGCCCAGTTTTGCCGTCGGCGTAGAATAAATAGGCCGACGGCCGCCGTCGGCGTAGCCCATTGGGCTAACGGCAGAGCAACGACGTCAAGTCTACGCCGACGGCGGCGTAGGTTTCAGACCTATGCCGACGGCAAAGCCGTCGGCGTAGCTATTTTTCTTTTTTTGCCACATTAATCTTAGAAAATCATAACTAAATCATTTAAATTCAGAAAAATACATATAATATATCAAAATTTGCAGAAAAATAAGATATATCTATATAAACTCAAATATTATATATTTTTATTCAAAAAATACATAAAAATACAAATACTTTCGTATAACATATTTTTCATTTTCCAAGTGCAAAAAACGGGGTGTTTTGTGAAGCAACCACCAAAAGAAAGTTTCAAAATGATAATACCACATTTTTCAAAAATACTAGACCATATTGAATGGACAATTTCCCAACCTAGGAATCTCAAACCTTTCCGTTCACCTCTCGTGAAAAAGACAAATTTCTGTTGAATCGGCAGGAAATGAGTTAGATTTGAACTACAGGTACATGATATATTGCTCATGATTTTTTGTAAAAATCATTTTTAGGTTCACAATATGCTATTTCATCAGAGATCTAATGCAAGTTTAGTGAGACTCGTCCCCGAGCTAAGAATCATCATGTCCCTCGATTTAGAAAGTTTGATGATAGTTTAAAATAGGCATAAAAATTAAAAAACAATCGAAACAATGCAAAACCTTTGCGTGGTGTCATTTTATATGACATAGTTCCATGGCCTCTATCTAATCTCAGCAGGATCTTACATCTCATACAAATTTTCATTCGTGTTTCCTTTTTTTTGCGGAAGTGTCTTTTTTTTAAGTGAGAGAATTTTCTTTTGTGTCTTGTGTTCATCTTATATCACTTTAGATTCCTCCAGAGTATCCGTGAAAAATAATGCCATTATATCTTATTCATATATATATATATACCTACTACTATTTTATGTTTTGGAGTCATTAGTTACATAGATACCCAGTTTTTCTCTCATCCGTTTTTCAGGATTTCGGACTTCGAATATATGCAGGTATAGAAGGAAAATGGACCAAATTAATATGGTCGTGGTCTGGATAAGTGCACTAGGCCACGTTAAGACCCGTGAGCAGAGACAAAATAGGGTATTTCTTCGGTTTGTACATGCATATTCGACGTTGAGTACTCTTAACACTAGAAAAATTATGCGACTATTTGCATTGACATCGAGTATAACATAGCTAGATACACTTATCACCATGCACAAACTCACATATCGTCTCTTTGCATATTATAGTCTGCAAGGCAAAGTTGACAAAATGACCACGTACGCCTCACACTACTGAGGGTAATGCTGCCTCTCACGCAACACGCAAGAATGGTTCATACTAATGAGACAAAGGGTGTTTAACCGTAGTTTTATCACTGGTCATCTAGACGTACAACCAACCTTCTAACTATCGATTAAAAAAAACCTTCTGACTATGGATGGCTATTTTACCATACGGGTGCCGTATCCGGATGAACAACGTACGGGCACAATTTTATACCATGGGAAGTTTGATAACTTTCTAGTTATGATATCGTGATGATTTTACCTAATCTTGATATTTCCCTCAAAGTGGAAAAACATGCACATGTAAGGTCATATTGACCATGGGTGTATCTGATGTAGTGTAGGTATGCTGGGTGTATCTGCGTGAGCAACTCGCCGGCCGACAGTTCGGTGGGGCGAGATCATGCGCAATCGAAGCACTCGTACGGTCACACTAGTAGAAAAAGAGCCATACGTCCACCCTAATTTAGAGCATTACTTCCGGTTATGGTTGGACCCGGGACTAATGTCAGCATAGTCCTGGTTGCAACGGCTAGAACGCCAGCAATCTTTAGTTCCGGGTCAAACGGGACCTTTAGTCCCGGTTCGTATCAACAACTGGGACTAAAAGGGATGTCCTTGGTGCCAACCCTTTAGTCCTGGTTCGTATCACCAACCGGGACTAAAGGTGTGACTTTTAGTTTCGGTTCGTATTATCAACCTGGACTAAAGAAAGTTAGCAAAAAAAAAAATTCAAGTTCTGCCGTGGCAGTAAAACGGACACAAATTCGTCTGAAAATCGTCTTTTCTAGATTCAAAATCATGCCAAAAAATTATAAAAATTTCTAAAAATAAAATCCTTCGAACTGTAGTTATATTAAGTGATTTAATTGTTACAAAATTAACAAATATAAATTTTGACATAATTTACAAAAAAATGTTATGAAAAATTCAAATGGCCATAACTTTTGCATACGATGTAAAAAAAGTACAACCTATCAAAACATGCAGAAAAAATTAGCTCTTTGATTTCAACATCCTTAGGCCGTTTTGGATTCTTAAAATTCGAAAAGAAAAAATATTTCAGAAATTAAATTATTTTAGTATTTTTTATATCATATTTGAATTCCTCGTATTTTTCTGATAATTATGGATATATTATTTGTCAAATTTTGATTTACAGATTTGAAGATATTATTTATGTCATATTAAATGAATAAATGGCAAAAAAATAATAAAATATTAATTTAATTAGTTTTTTACTTTTATTAGAATAAAATATTATTATTACTTATTTATTGTTGTTTACTAAAAAATAGTTGTTCTTAATTTTCAAAAAAATAAAAACGTGTCACATGTTGATATGAGTTAATAGGATTGATATACTAGTCTTGACAACAAGTTATCAGTGTCCTTCGCGCGGGGTGGGAGAGATGGAATGGAGAAGTTAAGCGTGCTGGGGATGGAGTAGTGCTAGGATGGGTGACCGGCTGGGAAGTTTAACTATAAGTATGATTTGAACTAAGATTAAGTATAATTAGTGTTAAAAATGAGAGATGTGGGAGATTAACGAGTTAAATAATTCAAAAGTTTAAGAAAAAATTGAAAAAAAATCAATTTTTTTTTGGAAAAATATAAAATAAACCTTTAGTTCGGGTTCGTATTACAAACCGGGACTAAAGGTCCCGTGCGCTAGACGCTGCCCTTTAGTCCCGGTTTATGATCGAACCGGGACTAAAGGATGAAGGCTTTAGTCTCGATTGTCCCGTCCCGGTTGGGTAACCGGGACTAAAACCCTTTACCAACCGGGACACATGGCACTGTTTGCACTAGTGTTAGTGTTCCCATGCTGCCTGCAGATTGTAGGGCGTGGTGTTCGCCCACGAAGATCCTGAGTCCACCGAGGTCCTAGCTAACGTGGAGCAGCATGCTCCTTCGAAGTAACCCGTCCCATAACTCGGGGAAGGGCTGGTTGCGTAGTTGCGTAAGAATCTGAGGTGGTGACATTGGGATAACCTATGTAGATGCCCTGAGCTGGGTCACCGGGGTAGCCCGCTGTGGCGCCTTAAAGGTAGCCCACACTAGCATACCCATAGGCCACTGACCGAGGTACCGCGTGGCACACTTTCAGGTGGTGCCGATATGAGGCGCCGAAGGTCGCTTATATACTTGTAGTAGTCCTTGCAGGAGGTCGACGGAGTGCTCGGGGTGGACTCTTCTTTTGGTGTAGGAGCCTTGGGGATGACAGAGAGTTGAATCCCCGTGCTAGCCCTCGAGCCCCCGACAATGGGGAGGTCAGAGGCAACCTCCTCTATAGTTAAAGTAGATCCAATTTGCATGACGCGGGTACCCCATGCCTAGCACGCCAACTGTCGAATGATAGTTTTCACGTTTCCGCGGCAGTCTCATTTTCGAATATCGAAAGAGGGTCTCTTAGTTTAGCAGCCGGCTCGGGTCAACATGTTTGGATCTCAAAGATAAATATGGGTGTAATGGGGATAATCTCTCAGACTTTATTCATAAGATGATCGAGAAATCGTATAAGGGGTTTACAAAGATGAATCTTGATGGATTTATAACAGTACCTAGCAAGAATATGAATCTAGGGTTTATGACTAATGCTAATGGCTACTTGTTGGGCGAATATGGCGCATCTTCTTTAAGTGAATGTCCTCCATTATATATAGCCATCGGTGGTTTAAGAGTCTCAACTAGTCACTACGGGTCTTCATTTTGCCTTGCACGTTAAGTCGGTCTTCGGTCTCCCTTGATGTGCATCTGGTCTTCTAGGTCCTCTAGAGCCGTTTTGCAGCCTGACAGGTTAAGTCGGTTGAGAGCTTCAGGACATGAGCCTCGCGGATGCCAGGGTCTTCGAGGGTAGGAATGTGGGTGACAACCTATGTGAAATACAGGGCCGGATCCACCCATCACCGACACTTACGCTAACTGAATAAAAAATGCAACTATTTTCATATTAACAGGTAGACCTTGTCCAATCAAAGGCGAAAGAAAGCAGGTTAATCGCCTTAGCTAACAAACCCAAAAGATCACATATTTTTAAGTTCAACCACAAGGCATTTTGTGGAATCATATATCAATATAAGATGCAAAACTTTTGCCTCGTTTTAATCGCCTTAGCTGATAAACCCAACACATCACATGTTTTTAAGTCCACAAGGAACTTTTCACACTCATAGAGCTCAAAGAATATGCCATGAAGCTGCGAGCGCATTATATGTTGATGTTTCTACACATGATAAGCTACCTCAAACCAACAAACAAAAAGAAAGAAATCAATATATGGAAGATTTACTCCACACTTTTCCTGAAAAAATTGGTCGACCTTGAATTTTGGCAAGTCAAATATATATTAGCTTTGATTCAACTAAGTATGCATTTAGTGATTTTTCATGTTAAAGTGAATCCACACAAAAAAAATATGTTGGTGATTTGAGAATAATATTCTTTTTTCAAAATTCCATAATTTCTATTGATATATATTAATATTACTATGGAAGATCCATATTGGAATCTGATTCAATATCTAAAACTTTGTCTGTCTATATCCAGATGGAGCAATAAAGGTTCAAACCTACAACATACCTATTTTTTACAAAAAAAAGTGTAGCTCCGTCCTTTGTATCAATGGATGCATACCGCCTACACTAAAAAATATGGAGGCATGCCGCCTCTTATTTTATTATTAAAGATAGTAGTTTACGACTTATTACAATTCATGGGTCGCAAAGAGTCTTAGTGTGGACCAACCATCTAAATAAATAAATAAATAACATGAAATGTCTTTGCATCCGCATGGTATTCGCTGATCAAACCGCCAGACACATCATTGTCATCGGCAGGCATCATTACTGATAGCATCAATATAAAATATTATGAGATTTGTCTATCTAGAAAATAATATTGTTTAGTTATACTTTTTCAGTTAAAATCGTAAGTTATAATTTTTTCAAATCTACATGGACTTAGGACTACCATTTTGTTAAATTGTAAGAACCCAGATCTGCGTCCATAAGAATTTGAACATGGGTAGTTAGGTTGTACATCCATTGGCTAACCCTTACAACCGATGGGTAGTTCGTAGTACTACCTAAGCAAACAAGATTATTGAACTCATTAAACCATGCAAAACACCATTGTCCACCATTAAATCAATATAAGTGGACTGTAGACGATAGTGGCTTCATAAACAAATTATATTTACTTCAAAAAAACAAAGTATATTATATTTTTTTAGCTTATATATACTTGTTCCTAATCATTTACAAAATATATGTGAAGATATTTTTAGACCGCGCGCTTTAGAGACATAATACCGAGATATAGGAAGATATAAAATATGCTTGAAAATACACCTCATTTTGTAGAATTCGAGACCATGTTTTTAAATAGCATCTTAGAGAGATTGAAAATTTACTTCTACAATAGGATACTATTTAAAAATCATCTAAGTAACCGTATGTTTTCATTATAGATGTTACAACTTTATCATAACAATATTAATATCCAGTAGCATCAATATGTGGTTAAATATGCTAACTAATTAATATAAGAATATCCTACTTAAAAATGTAATTTGACAAAAAATATAGAGAAGTATAAAATATCAGTATAAATACTATTTGTTCATGGATTAGCCATGTGTTTTTGACAGAGTTGTGGCAACCACAGAAAGGACAGCGCCAGCACCTTGCACATCGCCTAGTTGGTGTTGTAAACACCTCGGACAACCATCGCCTTTCATTGGCAAGCTCCTCAGCTAGGTCGATAAACAAGGAGAAACCCATGGCTAGAACGCCGCCTTTTATTTGATGCAAGAGGTTGAAATTGTTGGAGATATGCCCTAGAGGCAATAATAAATGTAGTTATTATTATATCTTTGTGTTTATGATAAATGTTTACATTCATGCTATAATAGTATTAACAAGGAAACATTAATACTTGTGTGATTTGTAAACTAAAATAGAGTCCCTAGTAAAGCCTCTTTATAATACTAGCTTGTTGGTTAATAAATGATTGTGGTTTCCCTATCATGAACATTGAGATGTTATTAACAACAAGGTCATATCGTTAGGAGAATGATATGATAGACATACTCCTATAGATAAGCGTAGCATAAAGATCAAGTCATTTTAATAGTTCAATTGCTATATGCTTTCTGATACATAGTAACCTAATTCCTTCGACCATGAGATCATGCCCATCACCATCACCGGAAGGATGCTTTGATGACATCAAACACCACACCGTAACTGGGTGGCTATAAAGGTGGCATTGAGTGTTCGGAAATTATGGGTTGAGACACATGGATCAAGAGTGAGATTTGTCCATCCATATGACGGATAGATATACTCTGGGCCCTCTCGGTGGAATGTCATCCAATTGGCTTGCAAGCATGTGACTGGCTCACAAGGGATCACATATCACGGGAACGAGAAAAGAGTACTTATCAGTAATGAGGTTGAACTAGGTATGCAGAGATACCGACGATCAAAACCTCGGATAAGTAAACTATCGTGAGACAAAGGGAAATTGGTATCGTATGTAAGTGGTTCATTCGATCGCAAAGTAATCGTAGAAATATGTGGGATACATATGAATTTCCAGATTCCTCTATTGCTTATTGTTCGGAGAAGTGTCTCGATCATGTCCGCATAATTCACGAACCGTAGGGAGACACACTTATGGATTCGATGTTGTTGAGTAGTTATGGAATGATGAGTAAGAGACCAAATGTTGTTCAGAGTCTCGGATGGGATCCGGGATATCACGAGGAGATCTAGAATGGTCCGGAGAATAAGATTCATATAAGGAAAGTCCTGTTTCAGGGTTGGAGAATGGTTCCGGTGATTTCATCGGGAATGTTCTAGAAGGTTCCGAAAGGTCCGGCACTCCGGAGGGGAAGGGTACATGAAATAACAAGTTGGAATGGTTGCATCATGTACTAGGTGTCATCGCTGAACAAAATAAAGGGATAAATCAAATCCTAGTTTGAAAAGTCAAACGCCAATTTGAAAAGTCAAACGGCTATTTTGTTTGGTGGAGGGAGAGTAGGAAACCTACTTGGGGAGGAAGTCCCTCTCCCTCCACCGCCGGCCAAGGAGGCCGAGTTGGGGAGGGACTCCCCTCCCCTTGGCCGCGCCCTCCCACCTATATAAGGAGGGGCAGGGCTGCCCCTCCTAGACCTACACCTTGCCCTCTCAAAACCCTAGCCCTAAGCCGCTGGCGCCACCACCTCCTGCTGCTGCCGCCGCCTAGGGCAAACCCTAGCCGCCGACTTGGGCTTCCCCAAGGCCTAGTCGTCACCATAGCCCTCTCTCCTTGGTGTGTCTAAACCCTAGATCACCGAGGCCTCTCTCATAGTCCACCATACTCGCTCCGGCTTAAGGCGAAGCCCTGCGAGATCTCGCCTCTACTTCTGGTACCACGCCGTCATGCTGCCGGAATCACAAGGAGAGTGCTACAACCTCCACTGCCTGCTGGGACAAGGGAGAGGAAGGTCTTCATCGAGTACCGAACGTGTGACCGACTGCGGGAGCGCTGCCAGAACGCAGCGCCGGAAGGATCGTCTACGCGATCTTGAGATCGGCAAGAGTACGACTACATCACCCACGAGAATCCGCTCTCGTTAAACACTTTGGAATTTTCGAGGGTGAGTTATTCTATCGACTCGTTGCTAGAATCTAGTAGATAGATCTTGGCTTGTTTGTTTGTATGTGGTAGATTTTTTTTGTTTTCCATGCTACGAACCCCTACAGTGGTATCAGAGCCGTGTCTATATGTAGATCTGTTGCACGAGTAGAACACAATGGTCATTGTGGGCGGTGGTGCTTTTATTATCAATTGCTTCTTGTGTACTTTGCATCTTGCGGTATGATGGGATGAAGCGGCCCGGGCTAACCTTACATGACATCGTTCATGAGACTTGTTCCACGCTCAACATGCAACTTGTATTGCATAAGTGGCTTTGCCGGTGTCTGTCTCTCCCATTATAGTATAGATCCAATTTACAACGGGCACTTGATAGTTCAAACATCAGCGTTGTGGTTCTTGTTCGTAAGTTAGATCGACACTTATTGAAAGCCCCAAACCACGTAAAATATGCAAAGAAATTAGAGGCGTCTAACTTTGTTTTGCAGGGGTGTGCTGTGATGTGATATGGCCATGATTGTGATTATATTTGATGTATGCAGTGTTCATTATTGTAAGTTGGCAACCGGCAGGAGCCATATGGTTGTCTTTAATTTCTGTTAAGACCCGCGTGTCTATTCAAAGTAGTTGTAATAGATGAAGGTGGTGGACGACAATCATGGAGCAGCGTCATTGACCTTGATGCAATGCCGGTGATGATGGAGATCATGTTCGTGCTTGAATATGGAGATCGGAAGCACAAAGAAGAAAGGCCATATCATATCACATATTATGAATTGCATGTGATGTTAATCCTTTATGCATCTTGTATTGCTTAGTTAACGATGGTAGCATTATAAGATGATCCCTCATGCACATAAATTTCAAGTTCTAAAGTGTTCATCCTTAGTAAGCACCGTTGCTAAAGCTTGTTGTTTCGAAGCACCACGTGATGATCGGGTGTGTTAGATTCTGCAAGTGTATACAACGTGATCAAGCCAGATTTGCTCATGCGGAAGCTAAGGTTTGATCTTGACGAGCCTAGCATGTACAGACATGGTCTCGGAACACGGATCACCGAAAGGTAAAGCATGAATCATATAGTAGATATGATGAACATGTCGATTGTTCGCCATTGAAGCTACATCAACTCTCGTGATGATCGGTGTTGATGTGGTGGATTTGGTTCGTGTGATCACTAAAACAATGTGAGGGATATTGTTTTGAGTGGGAGTTCACCTAGATTAATTTAACTATTAATTAGAACTCAGTTTGTCATAAACTTAGTCTAAACTATTGCAAATATGTTGTATATCAATGGCGGCCCCTACCATCAATTTTAGTGCGTTCCTAGAGAAAGAAAAGTTGAAAAACAATGGAAGCAACTTTGCAGATTGGTTCCGCAATTTGAGGATTGTCCTCAATGCTGGTAATCTGACCTATGTGCTGGATGCACCGCTGGGTGACCCGCCTGCAGCTGATGCTACCGATGAAGTAAAGAATGTTTACCTCGCTCGGAAGAATCAGTATTCCACAGTTCAGTGTGCTATCTTGTATGGTTTGGAATCGGAGCTTCAGAAAAGGTTTGAGAATTCAGAGCCACATGATATTGTCCGTGAACTCAAATTGATTTTTGAGACTCACGCGGCAGTTGAGAGCTATGAGGCTTCTGAAAAGTTCTTTAACTGCAAGATGGAAGAGGGCAGCTCCGTCAGTGAGCATGTGCTTAAGATGTTTGTGCACGCAAACAAACTTCAAAGCTTGGGTATAGTGATTCCTAATGCTTTGGGGATTTACCGTGTTCTCCAATCACTACCACCAAGTTACAAGAACTTTGTGATGAACTACAATATGCAAAGCACGAACAAGCAGTTGCCAGAACTCTTCTCCATGTTAAAATCTGCAGAAGTGGAGATCAAGAAAGAGCACCAAGTGTTGATGGTCAATAAGACCACCAAATTCAAGAAATGCAAGTCTAAGCAAAAGGGACACTTCAAGAAGGGTGGTAAGAAAGTTACCGCACCGACGAAGAAGACCAAGGCTGGACCTAAGCCTGATACAGAGTGCTTTTACTGCAAGAGAGAAGGTCACTGGAAGCGGAATCGCCCAAAGTACTTGGCGGATTTGAAGAACGGCAACATCAAGAAGAAAGGTATATCCGATATACATGCTATTGATGTGTATCTCACTAGTACTCGTAGTAGTGCCTGGGTATTTGATACTGGTTCGGTTGCTCATATTTGTAACTCGAAACAGGTGCTGCAGAATAAACGGAAGCTAGCGAAGAACGAGGTGACGATGCGCGTGGGAAACGTATCAAAGGTTGATGTGATCATGGTCAGCATGCTACCTCTTCATCTACCATCGGGATTAGTTTTATACTTAAATAATTGTTATTTGGTGCCTGCGTTAAGCATGAACATAAAGGGTTTCGCGACATAGTAAATCAAAATTTTCTACGGAGCGAACAGAGGGAAAGCCAAGATCTAATCTAGGAGATGCAAACAACGAGAGAGATTGGATTAGATCTTCATACCCTTGAAGATTCGCACAGCGGAACGTTCGTCGGAACGTGGGTGATGTAGTCGTACTCGCTTCTCCTCCTCGCGATCCGATCCGATCTAGCACCACAAGTGGCGGTGCCTCCGTGAGATGCACATGTGCAGCACCTCGACGTCTCCTCCTTCCTCGGACCAGCAAGTACGGTGGAGAGATAGATTGGATCTACAACACGACGGCGTGGTGTATATGGTGGAGAATTTCTGCAGCAGGGCTTCGCCTACAAACAGTCGGGAGGGAGAGAGGAAAGCTAGCAAGGCGGCTAGGGTTTGGAGGAGAGGTGTGTGGGGTTGGTGCGCCCCCACCCCTCTTTATATAGAGGGGGGCGCAGCCCTAGCCCCTCCCCTAAGCCCAAAGGATAAGGAGTGGGGGGCATGGACTCTCCCCTCTTCTAGAAACCCTATCTCTAGTTTAAACGATTTAAACTCTCTAGGATCGGCTGGGACCTATGGGGCCTTGTGCCCCTGGCCCAATGCGGCCAGGACACTCCCTCATAGGCCCATGCCCCCTCCCGGACGGTGGGGCCACGTTGGTCCCCTTTCGGAAGGTTCTAGAAGCTTCCGGTACAATACCGATTAACCCGGAACAATTCCGAACTCCAAAAACTGCACTGCCTTATATGAATCTTATTCTCCGGACCATTCCGGAACCTCTCGTGATGTCCCGGATCCCATCCGAGACTCCGAACAAAAATTCATAAACCAATTATCCAATCTATCCTAGCGTCAAGACACGTTAAGTGTGTGACCCTACGGGTTCAAGAATATGCAGACATGATCTTCTATCAATAATCAACAGCGGGGTCTGGGCACCCATATTGACTCGCACACATTCATCGATGATCATATCAGATGAACCACGATGTCAGGATTCAAACAATCCCATATATATATTCCCTTCGTCTCGCGATATTTTACTTGCCCGAGATTCGATCGTCGGTACCGTCATACCTAGTTCAATCTCGTTCACAGCAAGTACTTTACTCGTTCCGTAATCCGATATCACTTTGTGATTAACTCCTTAACCACATGCTTGCAAGCGGTGTTGATATCGATTACCTAGTGGGCCCGAAGTATATCTCTCCGACTTGGGAGGGACAAATTCCATCTCGATACATACAACCCAACAGATACTTTCCGATCACCTGAGAGACACCTTTATGATCACCCTCTCATAGGATGACTTTTGATGACCTCAAAGCTTTCTTCCGATACCAGGGAGTTGTATTATCTCATGGTCTAAGGAATACAATATTTGACATAAGAAAAGCTTCGCAAAGATGAACACGATGATACGATCTAATTGCTTCGCTTAGTTTGGGTCTGTCCATCATATCATTCTCCAATTATATGATCTCAATATCAATTGACAACTCATGTCTATGGTTAGGAAACCTTAACCATCATTGATCAATGAGCTAGTCCATAGAGGCATACTAGGGACACAGTGTTGTTCACAAACCACATAAGTATTAAAGTTTCCGCTTAATACAATTCTAGCATGGAATATAAACTTTATCATGAACAAGAATTATAATAATAACATCTTTATTATTGCCTCTAGGGCATAATTCCAACAGAACATTATATCGGGATCTTTTTTATTGCGAGGCGGTTACTTGTTTAAGTCCGAGAATAATGGTTGTTCGATTTATATGAGTAATATGTTTTATGCACATGCACCTTTGATAGATGGTCTATTCTTATTAAATCTCGATAGTGGAAATACACATATTAGTAACATTGAGGCTAAACATTTGAAATTGAGCGATAACTCGACCTATATGTGGCACTGTCGTCTTGGTCACATTGTATTGAAGCGTATGAAGAAACTCCATTCCGATGGATTTCTTGAATCACTTGATTTCGAATCACTTGAAAGATGCGAAGCATGTCTGATGGGTAAAATGACTAAGACTCCATTTTCTGGTATGATGGAGCGAACTACGGACTTATTGGAAATCATACATACCGATGTGTGTGGTCCAATGAGTGTAGCATCGCGCGGTGGTTATCGTTATGTTCTTACCTTCACGGATGACTTGAGTAGATATGGGTATATCTATTTCATGAAACATAAGTCCGAAACTTTCGAGAAGTTTAAGGAATTTCAAAGTGAGGTGGAGAATCAACGTAACAAGAAGATTAAATTTCTACGATCTGATCGTGGAGGTGAATATCTAAGTTACGAGTTTGGCGAGCATTTGAAGAAATGCGGAATACTTTCACAATTGACACCGCTGGGAACACCACAGCGTAATGGTGTGTCCGAACATCGTAATCGAACTCTCTTAGATATGGTTCGTTCTATGATGTCACTTACAGATTTACCGCTATCATTTTGGGGTTATGCATTAGAAACAGCCGCATTCACTTTAAATAGGGCACCATCTAAATCCGTTGAAACGACACCGTATGAATTATGGTTTGGGAAGAAACCTAAATTATCGTTCCTTAAAGTTTGGGGTTGTGAATCCTATGTAAAGAAGTTACAGCCGGAAAAGCTTGAACCCAAAGCGGAAAAATGCGTCTTCATAGGATACCCAAACGAAACTATTGGGTATACCTTCTATCATAGATCCGAAGGCAAAATATTTGTTGCCAAGAATGGATCCTTTCTAGAGAAGGAATTTCTCTCGAAAGAAGTGACTGGAAGGAAAGTAGAACTCGACGAGGTTGTCGAACCTTCTCTCGAACTTGCGAGTAGCGCAACACCGGAAGAAGTTCCTGTGGTGCCTGCACCAATAAGAGAGGAAGCTAATGATGATGATCATGAAACTTCGGTTGTAGTTGCTACAGAACCTCGCAAGTCAACGAGAACTCGTACCACTCCTGATTGGTATGATCCCGTTATGAGTGTCATGTTGGTGGACAACACCGATGACCCTGCGACATATGAGGAAGCGATGATGAGCCCAGATTCCAATAAATGGCAAGAAGCCATGAAATCCGAGATTGGATCCATGTACGAAAACCAAGTATGGACTTTGGTAGACTTACCGGATGGCCGGAAGGGTGTCGAGAATAAATGGATTTTCAAGAAGAAAACAGATGCTGATGGTAATGTTACTGTCTATAAAGCTCGACTTGTCGCAAAAGGGTTTCGACAAATTCAACGAGTTGACTACGATGAGACATTCTTACCAGTAGCGAAGCTAAAGTCTGTGAGGATTATGTTAGCAATTGCTGCATATTATGATTATGAGATATGGCAGATGGATGTCAAAACAGCGTTCCTCATTGGAGACATTGATGAAGAGTTGTATATGATGCAACCCAAAGGTTTTGTCGATCCTAAAGATGCTAACAAGGTATGCAAACTTCAACGGTCCATATATGGTTTAAAGCAAGCATCCCGAAGTTGGAATCAACGTTTTGATAAGGTGATCAAAAGTTTTGGTTTTATACAAACTTATGGAGAAGCTTGTAATTACAAGAAAGTGAGTGGGAGCTCTGTAGCATTCTTAATACTATATGTGTAGGGGTTCGTAGCATGGAAAACAAAAAATTTCTACCGCATGAACACACAATCAAGATCTAATCTATGATCAAGACAAGATCTATCTACTAGATTGTAGCAACGAGTCGATAGAATACTAACCCTCGAAGATCCAAAGCGGTTAACGAGAGCAGATTCTTGTGGGTGATGTAGTCGAACACTTCCGATCTCAAGATCGTGTAGACGATCCTTCCGGCGCTGCGTTCCGGCAGCGCTTCCGCAGTCGGTCACACATTCGGTACTCGATGAAGACCTTCCTCTCCCTTGTTCAGCAGGCAGCAGAGGTTGTAGCACTCTCCTCGCAATTCCGGCAGCACGACAGCGTGGTACCGGAAGTAGAGGGGAGATCTCGCTGGGCTTCGCCTTAAGCCGGAGCGAGTATGGTGGACTATGAGAGAGGCCTTGGCGATCTAGGGTTTAGAGGCACCAAGGAGAGAGGGCTAGGCCGGCGGCTAGGGCAAGGGGAGGGCCCCAACTCAGCGGCTAGGCAAACCCTAGGGGCGGCGGCGACTTGGTGGAGGCCGGTGGCTAGGGCTAGGGTTTAGAGGAGAGAGGTGTGTAGGGAAGAGGGGAACCCCTGCCCTCCTTTTATAGGTGGGAGGGAGGCGCGGTTGGGAGGAGGGAGTCCTCCTCCAACTCCTCCTCCTTGGCCAGCGGGTGGAGGGAGTAGGACTTCCTCCCTAAGTAGGTTTCCTACTCTCCCTCCACCAAGCAAACTTGTTGTTTGACTTTTCAAATTGGCATTTGACTTTTCAAACTAGGATTTGATTTATCCCTTTATTTTGCTCAGCGATGACACCTAGTACATGATGCAACCATTCCAACTTGTTATGACACATTCATGTACCCTTACCCTCCGGAGTGCCGGACCTTCCGGACCCTTCTAGAACATTCCCGGTGAAAACACCGGAATCATTCCCCAACTCCGAAATAGGACTTTCCTTATATGAATCTTATTCTCCGAACCATTCCGGATATCCTCGTGATATCCCGGATCCCATCCGAGACTCCGAACAACATTAGGTCTCTTACTCATCATTCCATAACTACTCAACAACATTGAATCCTTAAGTGTGTCTCCCTACGGTTTGTGAATTATGCCGACATGACCGAGACACTTCTCCGATCAATAACCAATAGAGGAATCTGGAAATTCATATGGCTCCCACATATTTCTATGATTACTTTGCGATCGAATCAACAACTTACATACGATACCAATTTCCCTTTGTCTCACGATAGTTTACTTATCCGAGATTTTGATCGTCGGTATCTCTGCATACCTAGTTTAACCTCGTTACCGATAAGTACTCTTTTCTCGTTCCCATGGTATGTGATCCCTTGTGAGCTAGTCACATGCTTGCAAGCTAATTGGATGACATTCCACCGAGAGGGCCCAGAGTATATCTATCCGTCATATGGATGGACAAATCCCACTCTTGATCCATGAGCCTCAACCCATACTTTTCGAACACTCAATGCCACCTTTATAGCCACCCAGTTATGGTGTGGTGTTTGATGTCATCAAAGCATCCTTCCGGAGATGGTGATTAACATGATCTCATGGTCGAAGGAATTAGGTTACTATGTATCAGAAAGCTTATAGCAAATGAACTATATTAAATGACTTGATCTTTATGCTACGCTTAAATATAGGAGTATGTCCATCACATCATTCTCCTAATGATATGACCCTGTTGTTAATAACATCTCTATGTTCATGATCAGGAAACCATGATCATATATTAACCAACAAGCTAGTTTAACAAGAGGCTTTACTAGGGACTCTTTTATGTTTACAAATCACACAAGCATTAATGTTTCCTTTTAATACAATTATAGCATGGTATGTAAACATTTATCATAAGTATGAAGATATGATAATAATCTACTTTATTATTGCCTCTTGGGCATATCTCCAACAGTCTCCCACTTGCACTAGAGTCAATAATCTAGTTTCAAACCTTTGTGTATTCAACACCTATGGCTTTCCGGTGTTGTAAGTACACGTTTGCTAGTGGTCAACTGATCTCCGGATCTGACACTTCCAGGTCTGTGTGTAATTGCATGTCTTTGCGTCTCTACGCATCACTCATTCTCTAATGAGATGGCTTTGTATAAATTTGGTCCTTTGGTGAGACCTTTAGTTCTTTGGGGTTAAAACATGTTGATAATATTGTCATACAATATATCTTCATAGTATTATCCCGCTGTGAACTACACCTAGTTTGATAACAAACTACTTGGCACAAATGCCCTCTTTAGCTGCTATAATAGCAGTCATACACTCAGCCTTTTGTTGTAGTATCTGTCACAATGTCTTAACTTTGGAACTCATCCAAATCCATTATGGAACTTACTTTCCATTACATTGTGCCACCCTTAGTTCAGATTGAGATAAACTTAATTTTTATTTTGTGACAAAACTAGTATCAATGTAGTACTTTTATAATGAACTAACCATCTATTTGCCACTTCTACAAAATAATATACTCTTAGTTCTTCCAAAAGATCATAAGAATATCCTTACTATCGTCCAATGATCATCTTATAAATCATTCTGGTATATGCTCATAACATTTAGAGCATAGGACATATCTGGATTTGTACATATCACAGTATGATTGATATAAATACTTTTTGTGATTTCATACATCAAGTATCAATCTATACTTGAATCTTTGTTTCACTTACCAAGTGTCAATACACTTGAATATAACATCAATATGAACTTATTCAATCCTTTCTGTGTGACAAGAACCTTTCTTGTAGTTTCTATATTGAACTCATTCAATACATCATCTATGTACTTTTGGCACAACCATATTAGCGTCTATTGATGCCAAATATTTGGGTTTTGCCTAAGTCTTTCATCGGGATGAAATTCTTAATATGTGTTAATAAAATATACATCATTTCCAATCAACAATATGTCTTCCACATAATGTATTAGAAACATGTCTTAGCGCTCCCACTTAATTTCTTGCAAATGCAAGCATCTTCATCTTCTCCGACGAATTTAAACTCCTTTAAAAGTTTCATCATGGTGAAGATTCCAACTCCGCGATGCTTACTTCAACCATTGAAGTTTTCATATGCTTTTAGCATCCTTTGAATTAACAAAACCCTATGGACCGCGTTATGCACATGTCCTAGGTAACAATTCTATTAGAAGAACTTGTTTTTTTATTCAATTACCACATAACAAAATTATATGTAGTGGTTGCTACATTAATCCGTCTAGACTAAATATCGCTATGAAAGATCAAATCTTGTCATAGTCAACCTTTGAACATTGTTGTGAACTCTTTCCCAACATGTCAACTATTTCATAGATGTGCAACATCCATGTCTATTTCTTTATAGATCCAAACACAACTGTAAGGTCTTACACCTTTCTCGAGGGTCCTTCAAGTTCAAAACTTGATTTCTCGTGTATGGAACTATCACGGATTTTATGGCTTCAAGCCATTTTACGGAGTCAGGGCCCATTATCGCTTCTTTGCATGTAGTACGTTCATTTTTCTCAAATAATGATTCAACCCTCAAATCTTGGTATTTGATTGTTTACTCGACCTACTTGGTTCAATAGAAACTTTGACCTTCGTAACCACAACCTTTGAGGCACGTGAGCCATGAGCATTGTTACTGCCTCCGGAACACTTTTCGGTGTTGCACAACTTTGCACATATAGCTAAGGTTCTTTTAACCTTATCAAAGTTCTATTGTCCTCCCACTTATCTTTTCACGAAAAATTCCTTCTCAAAGAAACTTGACGTTCTAAGTGACAAACACTTTTGTCTCCGATGTTATGGAGGATTACTTAACAGTTATTCGAAATAACATACAAAGACAGGTTCATCCGACTTTGGTTGCAAACATCTTTCTTATGCATAGCATACCAATGTTTAAGAAAGGACAACTTGGGTTTTATCCCAAACCATAACTTTATATGGTGTCATTTCAATGGATTATGATGGAGCTCTTTTCAGTGAAAAAACGGTAGTCTCTAAAGCTTTTAATCTTTAAAATATAATGGCAGTTTTATGAATTACACCTTCGATCTTACCATGTCAAACAAGGTTTAATTACATATCTCGAACGCTCCATACTCTTATGGTGTTTCGGGACATGCAAATCCACGAAACGATTCCTTAAATCTTAGGTATTATGCTAAACTTGTAACTCAAATATATGCTTGTGTGTTCATTCGTTATTGGGTAGGGTTGCATGGGGAGAATGATCGGGCGGTGCTGCAAGCTGGAGCAGATACTTTGCAGCAGAATGCGCTGGCTGATGCGGCAGCTATGGAAGTGGCTCCTGACGAGGTTTAATCTCATCAATGCCCATTGTTATGGACTTGAGTTTTGGAGAAGATGGGGATGCTGGAGATCGTGGCACGATTAATAGACAAGCGACCAGGGGACACGAGATTTACCCAGGTTCAGGCCCCCGGAGGGAAAACCCTACTCCTGCTTGTCTGCTCTTGATTACGGCGGAACCGAAGGTTACAGGGTGCGCAGATTTGATCTGGCGTGGAGGTGCGTGCGAAAGTATGAGTCGAGAGATCTAGGACGTGCCCTCCTGGCCTTTATATAGACTTAGGCAGGTCCCGGGCATAGCCCTAGTCGGTTACAGGTTCTAGGGTTTTACCCCTTTGAATTTCCTATCTATGCTAGTCTTGCTCTCCAAGGATCCGAAGGCGTCATGGGCCTTGGCCACCCGAAATCTTCATGGGCCAGCGTATATCCGCTGTGGGCCTTCCTTGGGCTGGACCAGGTATGCCGAAGTCACGTACCCGTAGGGTATAACCATGTCAGTAGCCCCCGAGTGTTCAATCGAATCGTAGATTCGGCTGAGGACTCTTCCATTTTTCGGGTGCAACTATGTATTTAATAATATATGTGTGTAGGGATTGTTGACGCGTGTGTCTGACTCACCCAACGGATCAGGGTCAGTTAACTGTCTTAGGACGAAACAACACGATCTTCTTCAAGTTCGAGTCCCTCAACTCGAACCTGTAACATATGCTGGGGCAATTCGACTCAGGCCGCGGAGGACTTACAGGAGTGGAATTCCAGTGATTTTAATTAACGTACCCAACGCGTCCGTCGGGATTTTTCATCATGCCTGTTGACATGGATTTTGTACTAGGAGGGCGTAGTCATGTACGTTGCCAGGCCGTTAGATGATATCTGCAGGTCTTATCTTTGTGTCGCAGACACAGCATCCGAATGTTTGTCACCGCGGAGGTGTTTCGGGTGGCCAAGGAGATCGTTGCTCACTCAGCGTTTTGTTGGGGCAGAGATGCCAAAAAGTTTTTGCGTGCTGATCCGAAAGATCATAGTCGAAGAATTCGTAGGGTGCGCGACCAGCGCTCCCTATGGGAGTAGCCCCCGAGTGTCTGTTCGAGTCGTAGACTCGAGCAGAGACTTTGGTTCAAGCATTTGTTCGGTTGTTAGGTCCGTAGGACTCAAAAAATTTCGGATGATTAAATCCATCCTCCCTATGGGAGTATCCCCCGAGTCAGTAGTGGAGTCGCAGACTCGACGTAGGACTCGAAGAAATACTTTGTCGTTATTCATCTTCCGGGTGCGCGGCCAGCGCTCCTGATAGGAGTAGCCTCCGAGTATTTAGTCGAATCGAAGATTCGAGTGAGTACTCTTAGCTCTTAGCTGTGGAGCCGAAGAATTGTAGTTGGTGCTAGTATAGCTTTTGATGACATCAGTGCTGACGATCAATGACCTCAAGCGCCTGCTACGCCAGAGATGACTTGACTGGACGAACATGGGTCCCACTTGCTGACTTTGAATTGACCGGTCACGCGGGGCGTGGAGATAATTACGGCGTCTCCTCGATTTCCGCGCGTAGTGGACAGCGTGGTAACGACGGTTCGTTGTGGTGTTGACACGTGTACGGCCAGATCTGCCGTGGCGTTAAGTCTTCTGGATGAACGGCTGACATGCGTCGTCTTCGCTGTTAAAATCACTGAGGGGAACCGTGGTTTGTTTTCACCGCACCAGTTCTTGTGTTTCACTGCCTCCTTGCGCTCGAGCGATTCTTGCTTCGCGATGGGATTTCCTTCCACATTTCCGTCGTCCTTTGTACGTTTTCACCGCCGGCGCCGCCGTAGCGTGATGGGGAAACCAAAGAAGTCTTCATCTGCGGTTGGGACCAGCGCTGCCGGAGGAAAGAAGGGCACCGCCGCTGCTCGCGTCACCGATGGTGGCTGGCGGCGATCAGAGACGCGGGATAGCGATCTCCGCAAGCTGCGCGAGCGGGGCCTGATCCCGCAAGATACGGAGGCCGTCAAACTACCCGGCAATGAGGTAATCCCCCGTCCCCCATCTGGGTACCGGGTTATGTTTCTCGCCTTCGTTTTGCGTGGGTTTTTGTATCCAGTCCATGACTTCCTTCGTGGACTGCTCTTCTTCTATGGGATTCAGCTTCATCATCTGTCTCCTAATTCTCTTCTCCACATTGCATGTTTTATCACTTTTTGCGAGTGCTGGCTTGGCATTGAGCCGCACTTTGGCCTCTTCCAGAAGCTCTATTCCGTGAAGAGGCAATCTGGTTCGGATGGTGTATATCCTATTGGGGGTTGCATCATCTCCCTTAGTCCCAATCTTCTCTTCTTTTCCTTTTCCATGTCCGAATCTGTCCAGTACTGGCGAAGGCGATGGTTTTATATCCGCGACTCCGTAGTGCCCGGGCAAGATTTTTGTCTTGTTCCCTTTGACCCCTCCCAAATGATTCAGAAGAAAAGGTCTTGGAAAAACCAAATCTTAGACGGTGAGGTGGCGGAGATAGAGGCCCTGTACCGTCGGGTGGAGGATCTCCAACTGATTCCTGAGAAGGAGGTGAACGGTGTGGACATCATCCGGACGTTTCTTGAGCGTTGGGTGCAGCCTCTCCAAGCGAGGGCGCACCCGATGTTTCTTTATTCTGGGCGCCGTGATCCGACGAGGGTTTCGAGTGAGAAAATCTCCGAGGTGGATCTTGACTGGGCCCTTCGCGCACTGCTGAAGTTCAAGGCCGGAGAAGAAATCCCGGGGAAGTCGCTGACTCCTCCCTTTTCTTCGATGTTGGTCGTGCCGAAGGTGTAGATTTGTGCACGTAGTGCTCCCCTTTTTTTTGTCGGCTGTGTATTTGTTTCCTTTGTTTGCCAACAAAGTTCCTTCTCATTTTGCAGAGCTTCAAAGTGCCGGGCATGGTACCACCGTTGCCCGAAAGGTATCCGAATGCCCCGGATAATGAAGTGGTTGATTCCGTGTCCGAGCTGCCGTCGACGCGATCTCCGGTGGAGGATGCGGACGAGTCGAGTGAGGACCATACGCGAAAGCGGTCGCGGAGCTCCAGCGAGTCTTCGGATGCCTCGACTCCTCCGACTCCCAGAAACCCTCTGGGCCTTGAGCGTCATGATGATGGTCATGGAGGCTCTTCCTCTCCTATTCCTGCCATTCCTGTGCGGGCTGTAGCGCCGCACCCGCTAGCAAAGCGGAAGAAGGAAGAAAAGAAGGAGGAGAAGAAGGAAGAGAAGAAAGAGGAGAAGAGGGCCCGAAGGGCTTCTCCTATCTTCGACCTGAGCGCATTGGGCTCGTAAGTTTTCTTGTTATACTGTTGTCCTTATTCCTTCGTGATTTTTGCACTTGTGCTGATTGGTTTGTATGCAGGCAATCCTCCCATGATTGCTCCAGTGATGGTGAACGGGAGATGATGGGGGAGTCGAAGATTGCGTCTCCTCCCCCTCAGATGGTGGCGACTTCGGGTGGCGCACCTCCGGATCCTCCATTGCAGGAGGTGCAGGTGGTTGCGCCTCAGAATTTCACAGGCGGTCCTTCGGAGTCACCATCAGAGCATGTAAGTTTGCTGCTTCATATCACGGGGGGAGCCCCCGAGTATCTTCGTGTGCGAATCTTGTTTTTACTCCTTTGTGTTGGGCGTAGCCCCCAAGTCCTTTTCTTACTGCTATCTTTTTCTTCAGCCTTTTGTGCAGGAGGCCAAGCGACTGGTGCAGGAGCGCTTGGCGCTGGAAGCGAAACTTCGGCAGCTTCAAGGTACCTGTCTGCCTCTTGACGCCTCTCTTATGTATCCTGCTTCTTTTGTTTGACACTTGCTTGTGTTAAATGCAGAGGAGCATAACGATTCCCTCCGTGAGGTCGATGCTCTCAAAAAGAGTCTTGGTCAATCGGAGCAGAAGGTCGGAGCCGCTGTTGGTGCGAAAGAGCGCCTCGAGCTAGAGCTGACTAAGGCAGCTGAAGCGAAAGAGCGTCTGCAGCAGGAGGCCGCGGATCGTGAGGAGCAGCTGGCCACCGTTGCGGCTGCTCGTGAAAAGGAGGTGGCGACGAAGCTCATGGCTGCTGCCAAGGCTATTTCGGGTGAGTGCTAGTTTTGTACTTGTTTCTTTTTCTTCGGGTCTTCTTCTATGCTGCTTTTCTTCATTTTTCCTTCTTCTTTTTTGTCTCAGATGCCGCAGGCATCGAGTTCGACCGCGGTGCTCTGGAGCACGGGAGTGCTCTAGATGATGCCACTGTGGCGGTCGAAGACCGCTGCAGCACCGTCGTCAACTCCCTTGCCAAGGCGAAAGAAGTCCTTGGTCGTTTCTACAAGGAGCTTGTCCCGAAGGGCGCAGCCCTTGACGATGTGGATTCTCTGGCGGAGGCTCTGTCAGCCGAAGCGCCTGCGGCGTACAAACGCAAGCAGAAGGGCATCTGCGCGTCCGTCGGGCTGGCGATGGCCATGGCGGCTGGAGCGGAGCTAGATCTGCCCCAGATCACTTCTCGGATGCCGACGGCTTCGGATGGATCCGAGGTAGCCTTTGCTGCCTATTCTGCTCGCTGCAGGCGATATGGGCCCAAGCTCATTGATTTGCTGTCTGAGTATGCACTGCGGCAGCAGGGTGGGGCCAAAGCTAGGCAGTCTGGCTCCGAAGCGACTCAGGCTCCTGCATCTTAGGCGTAGTAAATGTAGGCTAGTTTGTAGTTTGTTTTTGTTGTAAATATCTTGAAGAACACCATCCATGTGCCACGTAGTGGCTTTATATATTCAATGAATTTCTCTGAGTTGTGCTCCATCCTTGGCTGAATGTTTGTGTTCCTTTCTTTTGCTGCCGCTCTAGGTTCCTTCGGGTGCTGACCCTGTTAACGCTCCATCCGCAATGCCGTTGCAACCATCCTTGGATGATTCCTCGCAGCTCACTTTCCTTCGGGATCGTGTGCGTAGTCTGGAGAGGGAGCTGCTCGGGTTACGCGGTCATGCCGACGTTTGGAAGTCCAAGGCTGATCGTGGTGCAGCCAGAGAGGAGTACTTGATAGCGGAGTTGGTCCGGCTGTCCGAGCAACTGCAATGTAAGTTGTTCCTTGGTCGAGCTGTAGCTCTGTTCTTCGGATGAGCCTGCTGGCCTTACTCTTATGTTGTCCGATTGTTGCAGGTGCAAATCTTGCTTCGAGGGAAGAAAAAGAGCGTGTCGCTGTTCGGGTCAATTGCTTGACTCAACAGGACATGGAGGCCGGCGGCTTCTTCTGGATGGATCGTGATTGCGCCGTAGCCCTGGCGACGGTGCAGGATCGTGTTCATCAAGTTTCGCGGGTGCTCCGCTAGGTGCATACAACGCTTTCCTCGGTGCTGCACGTCATGTTCCCTTTGGATGCCGTGCCAACAAGCCTTGCGGGTCTTCTGTCGAAATTTCGGAACGTAAGCAATGTCAAGGAGTTGGTGCGGCAACAACTTGTCGCAGGAGTGAAGGCTGCGTTGTCTCTTGTGAGGCTGCACCGGCCTGACGTGGATTTGGCTGCCGTGGCTGCTGGGCCACCTCTTCGCCCTGATGGTGGCGAGTGGGACATGCGTCCGCATTACGCGGCTGTAAGGCAGCATGCCGAACAGATTGTAGATTTGTTTGAGCAGCGTGCCCAGGTTATTCTTCAACGTAGGTAGTACCTGTAAAAATAGAGAGATGTAAAATTTGTATATTTCGGCTGGGCGTGTTGTGCCCTTTGTTGTAAAGGTTTGTTTGTATGTGAGCCCGCAGTGCTTTAATTGGATACGTGTCCTTTTCGTTTGCCTGACGTTGTCAGCTACTCAGGTGTACACGTTTGGCCCTCAGTCGATGAAATCGTGAGGTGGGGGGAGCCCCCGAGTGTGCTTGTAGCATATAGTATAGTTGCAGAAAACAGTGAAATGAAGTTTTGGGGCGAGACACTTAGCTTTATTTATATCGTAATGGAGGAGATACATTGTTCGGCTGAGTAGCCTTGGCTGGAAGCCTTATTGAAAGTAAAAGAAGGGGGTAGGTTGCTACGGATAGAACCGTCGCAGGTGCGAGATATTCCATGGGTTGGAGTATGCGACTCCAGACTCCACGTGCTTGAGGCGATAGGCGCCACCTGGGATGACTTCGATGATGACGTAGGGTCCTTCCCATGGCGACTCGAATTTATTCGGTCGCTTTTGCTTGAGTCGCAAGACGAGGTCTCCTTCGACGAAGGACCTTGGGCGCAGCCGGCGGCTGTGGTAGTTGCGGAGACTCTGCTGGTACACCGCTGATCGAGCTGCTGCTATATCCCGTGCTTCGTCGAGTGTATCAACAGCGTCTTCGAGTGCAGTCGTGGATTCAGCTTCACTGTAGGCGACGACCCGTGGGTCCTGGTGGCGTACTTCGGCTGGTAGCACGGCTTCGGCTCCGTGTACCATGAAGAACGGTGTGTATCCGGTGGAGCTGTTTGGCGTAGTTCGTAAGCTCCACAGGACGGAGGGTAGCTCCTTCGTCCAATTTCCAGCTTTTTGTTCGAGTGAGCTCATGAGGCGCTTCTTGATGCCGGCTCCGATTAGGCCGTTGGCCTTTTCCACTTGTTCGTTCGTTTGCGGGTGTGCCACTGAGGCATATGTGATGTTGATCCCAAGGCCTTCGCAGAAGTCCTGGAATTCTTCGGAAATGAAGTTCGATCCGTTGTCGGTGATGATGCTGTGTGGTACGCCGAACCTGTAGACAATGGACTCGAAGAACTTGACGGCAGTTTTGCCTTTTTGGTTGGTGACCGGCATGGCCTCGATCCACTTGGTGAATTTGTCGACTGCAACCAGGAGGAAGACGTGTCCTCCTTTCGAGGATTTTGGCAATTTGCCTATCATGTCGAGGCCCCATTGAGCGAAATGCCAAGCTATAGGTATGGGCCTGAGCTCGAACCTGGGTGCGTGCGGTTTGTCGGCGAACCGTTGGCATCCGCTGCATCTTCGGACGATGTCCTTTGCGTCGGTCATGGCCGTTGGTCAGTAGAATCCTGCTCGCAGAGCTTTAGCGACAAGGGAGCGGCTACCTGCGTGGTGGCCACAGATGCCTTCGTGGATGTCTTGGAGTATGGCCTTGCCGTCGTCGATGGTGACGCACCGTTGAAGTATACCCATGATGCTGCGCTTGTACAGCTCGCCGTTGATGATGGTGAAGGCTTTTGACCGGCGAGATATGCGCCGGGCGTCTGTTGGGCTGTCGGGCAATTCTCCGGTTATCAAGAACTGGAGGTACGGTCGTGTCCAGGATTCTTCGACTGCCATGACCTGCATTAGGTTGACCATGGCTACCTCTGTGTCCAGTTTTTCGGGTCCTTCGTGTCCTTCGGGTAGCGTAGCTCCCGAGTGCTCTGATTCTTCGGGTGATCCCTTGGGGAATTTACGTTTGATGGATGGCACGCAGATTTGTTCGAGGAACACACCTGGTGGCACCTTTGCGCAGGTGGAGCCGATGTTGGCGAGTCTATCGGCTTCCTCATTGCTCTCTCTTCCAACGTGCCGAAGTTCGCAGCCGTCGAATTCTCCTTCGAGTGCGTTGTAGAGCGCGCGGTACGCGATCATGTTTTCGGCGTGTGCGTCACACTCATTCATCGTCTGCTGGACGACGAGGTTGGAGTCACCGTAGATGACCAGGCGCGTTGCGCCACATATCTTTGCCATCCTCATGCCATGGATGAGGGCTTCGTATTCGGCCTCGTTGTTGGAGGCCCTGAATTTCATCCGAAGGACGTACTTCATCTTGTCACCCTGCGGGGAGGTCAGTATGACCCCTGCCCCTGCTCCGGCTTCGCGCTTGGAGCCGTCGAAATGCATTGTCCAGGACTGCGACATGTCTGGGGTATCTGGCAGCTGCAGCTCCATCCAGTGCACCAGGAAGTCCGGAAGGACTTGAGATTTGATTGCGTGTCGCTTCTCGTAGACGATGTCCAAGGGTGATAGTTCGATGCCCCACAGGGCCACCCGTCCTGTGGCCTCTGGATTATTCAGGATGCTGTTCAGGGGTGCTTCGTTGACGACCATCACCTGGTGCTCCTGGAAGTAATGGCTCAACCGTCGAGCCGTCATGAACACGCCGTAGGCTAGCTTCTGGTAGTGAGGGTACCTCTGCTTTGTTGGTGTCAGTACCTCGTCGAGGTAGTAAATTGGGCGCTGGACTCCGTGGGTCTTGCCTTCTTCGGGTCGTTCGACCACGAGTACGGTGCTGACCACCTGATGTGTGGCTGCTATGTACAGCAGCAAGGGCTCGCGCTCCTTTGGCGTGACTAAAACGGGCGAGGTGGAGAGGAGCCGCTTGAGGCTTTCGAATGCGTCGTTGGCTTCTGGTGTCCACTCGAACATGTCTGCTTTACGCATCAGCTGGTAGAATGGTAGGGCCTTCTCGCCCATACGGCTGATGAACCTGCTTAGCGCCGCTACTCGTCCTGCGAGCTGCTGGACGCCCTTGAGGTTTTTCGGCTTCTCCATCGTCATGATGGCTTTGATTTTCTTCGGGTTCCCCTCGATACCTCGTTGAGAGATGAAGTACCCGAGAAGCTGACCTGATGGGACGCCGAAGGCGCACTTTTCGGGATTGATCTTGATCCTGTAGCGATCGAGGTTGTCGAACGTCTCGCGGAGATCGTCGATAAGTGTCCTTGCCTCTCTGGTTTTTATTACTATGTCGTCGACATAAACTTGGACATTGCGACCAATCTGGTCCTTGAGGCAGGCCTGCATGCATCGCTGGTACGTGGCACCCGCGTTCTTTAGCCCGAAGGGCATTGTGTTGTAACAGAATACTCCGAACGGTGTAATAAACGCCGTTTTCTCCTGGTCTTCGATCTTGAGCCGAATCTGGTTATAGCCTGAGTAGGCGTCGAGGAAGGAGAGTTTCTTGCAACCTGCAGTCGAATCGATAATCTGGTCGATCGGTGGAAGAGGGAAGTGGTCCTTTGGGCAGTGCTTATTTAGTGACGTGAAGTCCCCTGGAGGTCATGCTCCTGTTCCTTTTCTGGGACTACCTGCAATCCCTGGAGGTCATGCTCATGAAGCTCCGGAACTGGAAAGGGGGAGGGCGAAGAGAAGGAGAACTTGAAAAACAAAGGACTGGGCTGCGAGAAGACGGTGGTGGCATCTCATGTGGTCTTTTCTTCGCTTTGGTTTGATAGCTGTTTGTCTGTGTTTGATAGTACTGTTTCCCACTAGCCTGAGGGCGGTGTTCTTGCGTCTCCAGCCTCTTTCTTTCTATCTGTCTAGTTTATTTGGTGTGTAAGTTGGACCTCTTGAATCTTGTTTTGACCCCCTAGGTGGGTCAGTACTACGTTGATGTGTGTGTGGTTGTTGTTCCGTTATTTGATGATAATGGAACCCGATCCCTCTTCCTGGGGGATTGTATGGAAAAAAATGATTTTGCACTTCATCTTGAAAGTCTTTGAACTTTTCAAATGTTTCATACTTCATCCTTTTTAAGTAAATATTCATATATTCACTCAAATTTTTGGAGAAAGCATATGAAGTTGAAATCCATCGCTCTTGACTACACATAATGGACTTCGTACAACAATATGTACAAGTTCCAATAAGCTAGTCATTCATTCCCTTTTGACCCATGAACGAAGTTTTAATTATCTCTAGGAAAGTTTCATAAGCGTCGTTTGATCAAAAATCAAAAGACTCCAAAATTCCATCCACATGGAGTTTCTTCATGTTTTCTTTCCAATATAATTTAAATGGCGATGTCACTTCCTAAGTGATCTTTCAATCAATTTGTCTTTCGACATTTTTAGCACTAGTTTTATGGATGTGATTTCTCCAACGAGATTTGTGAATCATCCATCTTTTATGGATTACGACAATTATTTGAACAACCCTTTTGTTCTCATAATACCTGATAAAACAAATCTTGAAGGCAAGCTTTGATGTTTAACAAGCAGCACAATAACCCTTTATTTGTTCTCGATGAACATCATCGCATATTCTTTTGCTAGTTACTTAGGCCATTTTAGTTCATGAATTGTGTTGTTTCGTATGATGATTCACACCAACAAATTCAGTATCAAATACTTAAGAACCACATTGTTTAATAAGCAAAGAATATGGCCATAACATGTATATCATCTATATACTTAAACTGAACAATTCTAGTCTTTTCTTTTCTGCCATATATTTATGAGATTCTCTTTCAGTATTTCCTTTTCTGTTTGAAAGAATCTATCAACATCAATAGTGGAGTCATACATATGACACATAGTCCAAAGCGTGTATAATTAAATACCAATGTCTTTGGACTTGCACTTTGAAGTAGATCACCATCATCAAATGTTTGGTGTGCTTTCAAATTCCATTCTTTAGTAATCTCTTAGTGTGGTAAATATTTTACCTACATCAAATATTCACCCTTATCATGGAATTATTCATGATCAAGCTACTTTTAGCTTATAAAGATGAATCGCGAGTATAATGTTGCTCTCCAAAACCTTTTGGTGGATTAGGACAACTAGTGTCTCCAACCCTTTGCAAATTCTCATCAAATATGAGAATATGACTTTTGCCATATTATACTCTATCATGTTGCAACCAAAACTTTGTATCAGATATCACAATATCTTCCACACATCATGGTTTCTGAAACAACTCTTTCAGATCCTAGATAACCTTGATATTAAGACAATTCTTTGAATATCAAGAATCATGGAGACAAACATGATACTTGACATGGTTATACCCTACGGGTACGTGACTTCGGCATACCTGGTCTAGCCCAAGGAAGGCCCACAACGGATATACGCTGGCCCATGAAGATTTTCGGGTGGCCAAGGCCCATGACGCCTTCGGATCCTTGGAGAGCAAGACTAGCATAGATAGGAAATTCAAAGGGGTAAAACCCTAGAACCTGTAACCGACTAGGACTATGCCCGGGACCTGCCTAAGTCTATATAAAGGCCAGGAGGGCACGTCCTAGATCTCTCGACTCATACTTTCGCACGCACCTCCACGCCAGATCGAATCTGCGCACCCTGTAACCTTCGGTTCCGCCGTAATCAAGAGCAGACAAGCAGGAGTAGGGTTTTCCCTCCGGGGGCCTGAACCTGGGTAAATCTCGTGTCCCCTGGTCGCTTGTCTGTTAACCGTGCCACGATCTCCAGCATCCCCATCTTCTCCAAAACCCAAGTCCATAACAATGGGCATTGATGAGATTAAACCTCGTCAATTGGCGCCGTCTGTGGGAATCGGGGCTGCTGATTGTGCGATCGTGACGGTCCCAACCCGATCGATCTACAACTCCGCGGCGACGGAGAATCACCTCCTCTTCGGGACCTTCGACTTCACCGCCCACTCGCCGGCCACCATGAAATATTTCGAGCCCGTAGGCGACAGACTCGAGATTTTGTTCGGGAGCTTCTGCTTCCAGGTGGGACAAACTGGCACCCTCCGCCTTCCTGAGCGGGTGCCCGTGCCATCAATCAGGCCCGCCTCGTGGGCTCCATACCCCGTGCTACGCACGTCACCATCGACAGACGAGTTCTACAGCAGCAGCAGCTGCAACTTTGATCTGTGCGATCCACCTTCGGATGAAGGGACCTACGGTTCCGGATCTGAAAGCTGCGGCAGTAGTGAACCGATCTACGAGCGCTACCTATGCGCCGTGGTCATCTAGGATCAACAAACGCCCAACCCGCCGCCCAACACGAACCCCAACCCGCAGGACGGAAACGGCGGAAACGGCGGGAACAGAAGAAGCCAGTCCCCCCCACCCGAAGGGGAAAACAATGGCCACGTCATCCAACTTAGCAAAGAAGGATGGGTCCAGGCACGCCGTGCCATCGCGGGCGACATAGTCCTGCCTATGGATGCACCACGTGACCTACTGATGGCGTACCACTACCTCCTCATCGAGGAGCAGAAGAAGCAAGTCAAGATGCAGGAGACGCTCGATAAATGCAAGCAAGCAGCCTCCGAGTCCAGCGCGCGACGAGCTGCTCTCTCCGCCATGGCACCCGGCTCTAGCACAAATGGAAATCAGGGAAACAAGCATCGCTCGCGGTTGGAGAACATGGATCCCAAGGAACGCCGTGATGTGACCCGAACTCTCCACACGTCGTTCATGGATATGGATGCCGACGGCAACATCATCCCGAAGACACCACAAGCTGCGATCCTGGCAGCCACCGCGTATCTCGCGGCCCACCAACCTCCGGAGGGAGACCCGAAAAGAGCCATGCATAAGTCTGCACTCACCGGACTCAGACTCGTCGGAGCTGCGCTCCACGAAGACGCTCCTGCGGAGCCGAAGAAGAAAGCTCCGGTCAGGCGCGACCATAGCCCCACCCCTTCATCCGAAGAGGAGGAGGAGCACGACCTTCCTCGAAGGAAGAAGAGCTCGCATCGCCATAAACGCGACTACGACGCAGAGACGCGCTTACACAGCGCAAAATCGACAAAGCGCGAGCAAAACGCGCATGCTCGTCCGAGTCCGAGATGGATGAAGATGAAGGAGAACTCTGTGGAGCTCGATGCTTCAGCAGATCTGTTCGGCGAACAAAGATGCCACGCAATTTCAAGCTTCCTTCGGATACTCCGAAGTTCAACGGCACGCAAGATCCAAAATCTTGGCTCAGCGATCATCTGTCATCCGTCAAGCTGCACGACGGTAACAAAGAAACCGCCATGCAATGCCTCCAGCTGCAGCTGACAGGCGCGGCGCGGGTCTGGCTCAGCAGCCTATCATCAGGATCCATCCGAAGTTGGGAGGAGCTAGCTTACAGCTTCATCCGAAATTTCAAGGGCACCAGCAAGAGGCCTGCCTCAATCGAAGAGTTGCGAGCCTGCACTCAGAGAACGGGGGAATCTATTCGCTCGTACATATTACGCTGGTCTACCACCAAGAACTCCGCAGCGCATATCTCCGAGGAGAGGGCCATCGACGCCTTCAGAGACGGCGTCAAGCGACAAGATTTCAAGGAAGAACTTGGGCGTGTCAAACCCAAGACACTCGACCACCTCATGGAAATTGCCAACAGTTGGGCGGACGGCGAAGATTGCATCCAGCAAGCGCAATCAGATGAAGAGGACGACTACGGCCGAAGGCGAGAACGCCGCAGCAAGAGGAGATCGCGTGTCTACGAAGACCGCGACGGACCCAACATGGTCGCGGCTGGCTACGCCGACCGCCGCAACGACAACAGCCGCAACAGCGGAGGTTACCGCAGAGGAAATCTCCGAGACAGCGGACGATCATCACAATCGTGGCAACGCCGGGACCGCGACAACGGACCCTCAGCATTCGAAAAACTTTCGGGTCCATGCACCATCCACTTCTACATCGACAAGAAAGATGGCAAAAAGAAAGCCAGTCACATGCTCAAGGACTGCCGCGAGTTCCAGAAACTCAGCGAAAGCATGGCGCAGATGAGGCAACAAGCCCCAATCCCTGCGTTTGGAAACTCACCCGCGCAAGGAGAAATACCACACGGAGCTCCTCCTCCGCCACCTATTGGAGGCCCAAACCAACCAGTCGCACCAGCGCAAAACAACGCCGGGGTCGTATACCCCCCACCAAAGGGAGCACTAAATATGATCCAGAAAGGACGCCCCACAAACAGGGTGCAGAAGAAAATCACCCGACAAATCAACTTGGCCGTGGCAACTCCACCCGCAAGCCCTGAGTACCTCAGCGGATTGGAGTCCTGCATCATGTTCACTCGCGCGGATCACCCTTGCCAGATCCCTCGCCCAGGTCATGTTGCCCTGGTGCTGGAGGTGCAGATCGGAGGCTTCGAGATGAGTCGCGTCTTCATGGACGGTGGCAGCGGCATCAACCTAATGTTCGCAAGCACCCTGGCGGCTATGCGGATCCCGCAATGCAGCCTGGAACAATCAGACACAACGTTCCACGGCATTGTACCAGGAAAGGGCATATTTCCCCTGGGCAAAATAGGACTCGACGTCATCTTCGGAAAGCCGGACAACTTTCGGCAGGAGCGACTTGAATTCGAAGTGGTGGGCTGGCCGTCACAATACCACGCCATCCTAGGGCGTGTAGCATTCGCAAGGTTCCTGGCCGTCCCACACTACGCATACCTACTACTCAAGATGCCAGGCCCAAGGGGCGTCATCATAGTCCATGGGAGCTTCACCCGATCGGACCAATGCGACAGGGATTTCAACAAAATCTCCCAGTCTTTCGGCATGCAAGACGAGCTTGTAAGGCTCCGCGAGGTGACGGACAATGGGCTACCCCAGTCACAAGACAGAACGCACCTGACATGTCCTTTGACTCCACCGTCAACACCAAGAAAGTACAGGTCCATCCGACGGATGCCTCCAAGACGGCCTTGATCGCCAATGACCTCAGCACCGCATAGGAAGGCGCGCTCGTCGAATTCCTCCGTGAGCGCTGGGAAATCTTCGCCTGGTGTCCTGCGGACATGCCAGGAGTTCCCGGGGAATTCGCCGAGCACGCACTCAATGTCTTTCCAGACACCAAGCCAGTCAAGCAGTCCATCCGAAGATTGTCGGAGCCACGAGCCGAAGCCATCGGCCAGGAAATCAATAGACTACTCGCTGCAGACTTCATCAGGGAAATCAAAGAGAGCGAGTGGCTTGCAAACACAGTGATGGTCCCGAAGAAGGACACGAACATCCTGCGGATGTGCGTGGACTTCACGTCACTAAATAAGCACTGCCCAAAGGACCACTTCCCTCTTCCACGGATCGACCAGATTATCGATTCGACTGCAGGTTGCGAGAAACTCTCCTTCCTCGACGCCTACTCAGGCTATAACCAGATTCGGCTCAAGATCGAAGACCAGGAGAAAACAGCGTTTATTACACCGTTCAGAGTATTCTGTTACAACACAATGCCCTTCGGGCTAAAGAACGCGGGTGCCACGTACCAGCGATGCATGCAGGCCTGCCTCAAGTACCAGATTGGTCGCAATGTCCAAGTTTATGTCGACGACATAGTAATAAAAACCAGAGAGGCAAGGACACTTATCGACGATCTCCGCGAGACGTTCGACAACCTCGATCGCTACAGGATCAAGCTCAATCCCGAAAAGTGCGCCTTCGGCGTCCCATCAGGTCAGCTTCTCGGGTACTTCATCTCTCAACGAGGGATCGAGGGGAACCCGAAGAAAATCAAAGCCATCATGACAATGGAGAAGCCGAAAAACCTCAAGGACGTCCAGCAGCTCGCAGGACGAGTAGCGGCGCTAAGCAGGTTCATCAGCCGTATGGGCGAGAAGGCCCTACCATTCTACCAGCTGCTTCGTAAAGCAGACATGTTCGAGTGGACACGAGAAGCCAACGACGCATTCGAAAGCCTCAAGCAGCTCCTATCCACCTCGCCCATTTTGGTCACGCCAAAGGAGCGCAAGCCCTTGCTGCTGTACATAGCAGCCACACATCAGGTGGTCAGCACCGTACTCGTGGTCGAACGACCCGAAGAAGGCAAGACCCACGGAGTCCAGCGCCCAATTTACTACCTCAGCGAGGTACTGACACCAACAAAGCAGAGGTACCCTCACTACCAGAAGCTAGCCTACGGCGTGTTCATGACGGCTCGACGGTTGAGCCATTACTTCCAGGAGCACCATGTGATGGTCGTCAACGAAGCACCCCTGAACAGCGTCCTGAATAATCCAGAGGCCACAGGATGGGTGGCCCTGTGGGGCATCGAACTATCACGCTTGGACATCGTCTACGAGAAGCGACACGCAATCAAATCTCAAGTCCTTCCGGACTTCCTGGTGCACTGGATGGAGCTGCAGCTGCCAGATACCCCAGACATGTCGCAGTCCTGGACAATGCATTTCGACGGCTCCATGCGCGAAGCCGGAGCAAGGGCAGGGGTCATACTGACCTCCCCGCAGGGTGACAAGATGAAGTACGTCCTTCGGATGAAATTCATGGCCTCCAACAACGAGGCCGAATACGAAGCCCTCATCCATGGCATGAGGATGGCAAAGATATGCGGCGCAACGCGCCTGGTCATCTACGGTGACTCCAACCTCGTCGTCCAGCAGACGATGAATGAGTGTGACGCACACGCCGAAAACATGATCGCGTACCGCACGCTCTACAACGCACTCGAAGGAGAATTCGACGGCTGCGAACTTCGGCACGTTGGAAGAGAGAGCAATGAGGAAGCCGATAGACTCGCCAACATCGGCTCCACCTGCGCAAAGGTGCCACCAGGTGTGTTCCTCGAACAAATCTGCGTGCCATCCATCAAACGTAAATTCCCCAAGGGATCACCCGAAGAATCAGAGCACTCGGGAGCTACGCTACCCGAAGGACACGAAGGACCCGAAAAACTGGACACAGAGGTAGCCATGGTCAACCTAATGCAGGTCATGGCAGTCGAAGAATCCTGGACACGACCGTACCTCCAGTTCTTGATAACCGGAGAATTGCCCGACAGCCCAACAGACGCCCGGCGCATATCTCGCCGGTCAAAAGCCTTCACCATCATCAACGGCGAGCTGTACAAGCGCAGCATCACGGGTATACTTCAACGGTGCATCACCATCGACGACGGCAAGGCCATACTCCAAGACATCCACGAAGGCATCTGTGGCCACCACGCAGGTAGCCGCTCCCTTGTCGCTAAAGCTCTACGAGCAGGATTCTACTGGCCAACGGCCATGAACGACGCAAAGGACATCGTCCGAAGATGCAACGGATGCCAACGGTTCGCCGACAAACCGCACGCACCCGGGTCCGAGCTCAGGCCCATACCTATAGCTTGGCCTTTCGCTCAATGGGGCCTCGACATGATCGGCAAATTGCCAAAATCCTCGAAAGGAGGACACGTCTTCCTCCTGGTTGCAGTCGACAAATTCACCAAGTGGATCGAGGCCATGCCGGTCACCAACCAAAAAGGCAAAACTGTCGTCAAATTCTTCGAGTCATTGTCTACAGGTTCGGCGTACCACACAGCATCATCACCGACAACGGATCGAACTTCATCTCCGAAGAATTCCAGGACTTCTGCGAAGGCCTTGGGATCAACATCACATATGCCTCAGTGGCACACCCGCAAACGAACGGACAAGTGGAAAAGGCCAACGGCCTAATCGGAGCCGGCATCAAGAAGCGCCTCATGAGCTCACTCGAACACAAAGCTGGAAATTGTACGAAGGAGCTACCCTCCGTCCTGTGGAGCTTACGAACTACGCCAAATAGCTCCACCGGATACACACCGTTCTTCATGGTACACGGAGCCGAAGCCGTGCTACCAGCCGAAGTACGCCACCAGGCCCCACGGGTCGTCGCCTACAGTGAAGCTAAATCCACGGCTGCACTCGAAGACGCTGTTGATACACTCGACGAAGCACGGGATATAGCAGCAGCTCGATCAGTGGTGTACCAGCAGAGTCTCCGCAACTACCACAGCCGCCGGCTGCGCCCAAGGTCCTTCGTCGAAGGAGACCTCGTCTTGCGACTCAAGCAAAAGCGACCGAATAAATTCGAGTCGCCATGGGAAGGACCCTACGTCATCATCGAAGTCATCCCAGATGGCGCCTATCGCCTCAAGCACGTGGAGTCTGGAGTCGCATACTCCAAGCCATGGAATATCTCGCACCTGCGACGGTTCTATCCGTAGCAACCTACCCCCTTCTTTTACTTTCAATAAGGCTTCCAGCCAAGGCTACTCAGCCGAACAATGTATCTCCTCCATTACGATATAAATAAAGCTAAGTGTCTCGCCCCAAAACTTCGTTTCACTGTTTTCTGCAACTATACTATATGCTACAAGCACACTCGGGGGCTCCCCCCACCTCACGATTTCATCGACTGAGGGCCAAACGTGTACACCTGAGTAGCTGACAACGTCAGGCAAACGAAAAGGACATGTATCCAATTAAAGCACTGCGGGCTCACATACAAACAAACCTTTACAACAAAGGGCACAACACGCCCAGCCGAAATATACAAATTTTACATCTCTCTCTTTTTACAGGTACTACCTACGTTGAAGAATAACCTGGGCACGCTGCTCAAACAAATCTACAATCTGTTCGGCATACTGCCTTACAGCCGCGTAATGCGGACGCATGTCCCACTCGCCACCATCAGGGCGAAGAGGTGGCCCAGCAGCCACGACAGCCAAATCCACGTCAGGCCGGTGCAGCCTCACAAGAGACAACGCAGCCTTCACTCCTGCGACAAGATGCTGCCGCACCAACTCCTTGACATTGCTTACCGTTCCGAAATTTCGACAGAAGACCCGCAAGGCTTGTTGGCACGGCATCCAAAGGGAACATGACGTGCAGCACCGAGGAAAGCGATGTCTGCACCTGGCGGAGCACCCGCGAAACTTGATGAACACGATCCTGCACCGTCGCCAGGGCTACGGCGCGATCACGATCCATCCAGAAGAAGCCGCCGGCCTCCATGTCCTGTTGAGTCAAGCAATTGACCCGAACAGCGACACGCTCTTTTTCTTCCCTCGAAGCAAGATTTGCACCTGCAACAATCGGACAACATAAGAGTAAGGCCAGCAGGCTCATCCGAAGAACAGAGCTACAGCTCGACCAAGGAACAACTTACATTGCAGTTGCTCGGACAGCCGGACCAACTCCGCCATCAAGTACTCCTCTCTGGCTGCACCACGATCAGCCTTGGACTTCCAAACGTCGGCATGACCGCGTAACCCGAGCAGCTCCCTCTCCAGACTACGCACACGATCCCGAAGGAAAGTGAGCTGCGAGGAATCATCCAAGGATGGTCGCAACGGCATTGCGGATGGAGCGTCAACAGGGTCAGCACCCGAAGGAACCTAGAGCGGCAGCAAAAGAAAGGAACACAAACATTCAGCCAAGGATGGAGCACAACTCGGAGAAATTCATTGAATATATAAAGCCACTACGTGGCACAAGGATGGTGTTCTTCAAGATATTTACAACAAAAACAAACTACAAACTAGCCTACATTTACTACGCCTAAGATGCAGGAGCCTGAGTCGCTTCGGAGCCAGACTGCCTAGCTTTGGCCCCACCCTGCTGCCGCAGTGCATACTCAGACAGCAAAACAATGAGCTTGGGCCCATATCGCCTGCAGCGAGCAGAATTGGAAGCAAAGGCTACCTCGGATCCATCCGCAGCCGTCGGCATCCGAGAAGTGATCTGGGGCAGATCCAGCTCCGCTCCAGCCGCCATGGCCATCGCCAGCCCGACGGATGCGCCGATGCCCTTCTGCTTGCGTTTGTATGCCGCAGGCGCTTCGGCTGACAGAGCCTCCGCCAGAGCATCCACATCGTCAAGGGCTGCGCTCTTCGGGACAAGCTCCTTGTAGAAACGACCAAGGACTTCTTTCGCCTTGGCAAGGGAGTTGACGACGGTGCTGCAGCGGTCTTCGACCGCCATAGTGGCATCATCTAGAGCACTCCCATGCTCTAGAGCACCGCTGTCGAACTCGATGCCTGCGGCATCTGAGACAAAAAAGAAGGAAAAATGAAGAAAAGCAGCATAGAAGAAGACCCGAAGAAAAAGAAACAAGTACAAAACTAGCACTCACCCGAAATAGCCTTGGCAGCAGCCATGAGCTTCGTCGCCACCTCCTTTTCATGAGCAGCCGCAACGGTGGCCAGCTACTCCTCACGATCCGCGGCCTCCTGCTGCAGACGCTCTTTCTCTTCGGCTGCCTTAGTCAGCTCTAGCTCGAGGCGCTCTTTCGCACCAACAGCGGCTCCGACCTTCTGCTCCGATTGACCAAGACTCTTTTTGAGAGCATCGACCTCAAGGAGGGAATCGTTATGCTCCTCTGCATTTAACACAAGCAAGTGTCAAACAAAAGAAGCAGGATACATAAGAGATGCGTCAAGAGGCAGACAGATACCTTGAAGCTGCCGAAGTTTCGCTTCCAGCGCCAAGCGCTCCTGCACCAGTCGCTTGGCCTCCTGCACAAAAGGCTGAAGAAAAAGATAGCAGTAAGAAAAGGACTTGGGGGCTACGCCCAACACAAAGGAGTAAAAACAAGATTCGCACACGAAGATACTCGGGGGCTCCCCCCGTGATATGAAGCAGCAAACTTACATGCTCTGATGGTGACTCCGAAGGACCGCCTGCGAAATTCTGAGGCGCAACCACCTGCACCTCCTGCAACGGAGGATCCGGAGGTGCGCCACCCGAAGTCGCCACCGTCTGAGGGGGAGGAGACGCAATCTTCGACTCCCCCATCATCTCCCGTTCACCATCACTGGAGCAATCATGGGAGGATTGCCTGCATACAAACCAATCAGCACAAGTGCAAAAATCACGAAGGAACAAGGACAACAGTATAACAAGAAAACTTACGAGCCCAATGCGCTCAGGTCAAAGATAGGAGAAGCCCTTCGGGACCTCTTCTCCTCTTTCTTCTCTTCCTTCTTCTCCTCCTTCTTTTCTTCCTTCTTCCGCTTTGCTGGCGGGTGCGGCGCTACAGCCCGCACAGGAATGGCAGGAATAGGAGAGGAAGAGCCTCCATGACCATCATCATGACGCTCAAGGCCCAGAGGGTTTCTGGGAGTCGGAGGAGTCGAGGCATCCGAAGACTCGCTGGAGCTCCGCGACCGCTTTCGCGTATGGTCCTCACTCGACTCGTCCGCATCCTCCGCCGGAGATCGCGCCGACGGCAGCTCGGACACGGAATCAACCACTTCATTATCCGGGGCATTCGGATACCTTTCAGGCAACAGTGGTACCATGCCCGGCACTTTGAAGCTCTGCAAAATGAGAAGGCACTTTGTTAGCAAACAAAGGAAACAAATACACAGCCGAAAAAAAGGGGAGCACTACGTGCACAAATCTACACCTTCGGCACGACCAACGTCGAAGAAAAGGGAGGAGTCAGCGACTTCCCCAGGATTTCTTCTCCGGCCTTGAACTTCAGCAGCGCGCGAAGGGCCCTGTCAAGATCCACCTCGGAGATTTTCTCACTCGAAACCCTCGTCGGATCATGGCGCCCAGAATAAAGAAACATCGGGTGCGCCCTCGCTTGGAGAGGCTGCACCCGACGCTTAAGAAACGTCCGGATGATGTCCACACCGTTCACCTCCTTCTCAGGAATCAGTTGGAGATCCTCCACCCAACGGTACAGGGCCTCTATCTCCGCCACCTCACCGTCTAAGATTTGGTTTTTCCAAGACCTTTTCTTCTGAATCATTTGGGAGGGGTCAAAGGGAACAAGACCAAAATCTTGCCCGGGCACTACGGAGTCGCGGATATAAAACCATCGCCTCCGCCAGTACTGGACAGATTCGGACATGGAAAAGGAAAAGAAGAGAAGATTGGGACTAAGGGAGATGATGCAACCCCCAATAGGATATACACCATCCGAACCAGATTGCCTCTTCACGGAATAGAGCTTCCGGAAGAGGCCAAAGTGCGGCTCAATGCCAAGCCAGCACTCGCAAAAAGTGATAAAACACGCAATGTGGAGAAGAGAATTAGGAGACAGATGATGAAGCTGAATCCCATAGAAGAAGAGCAGTCCACGAAGGAAGTCATGGACTGGATACGAAAACCCACGCAAAACGAAGGCGAGAAACATAACCCGGTACCCAGATGGGGGACGGGGGATTACCTCATTGCCGGGTAGTTTGACGGCCTCCGTATCTTGCGGGATCAAGCCTCGCTCGCGCAGCTTGCGGAGATCGCTATCCCGCGTCTCTGATCGCCGCCAGCCACCATCGGTGACGCGAGCAGCGGCGGTGCCCTTCTTTCCTCCAGCGGCGCTGGTCCCAACCGCAGATGAAGACTTCTTTGGTTTCCCCATCACGCTACGGCGGCGCCGGCGGTGAAAACGTACAAAGGACGACGGAAATGTGGAAGGAAATCCCAGCGCGAAGCAAGAATCGCTCGAGCGCAAGGAGGCAGTGAAACACAAGAACTGGTGCGGTGAAAACAAACCACGGTTCCCCTCAGTGATTTTAACAGCGAAGACGACGCATGGCAGCCGTTCATCCAGAAGACCTAACGCCAACGGCAGATCTGGCCGTACACGTGTCAACACCACAACGAACCGTCGTTACCACGCCGTCCACTACGTGCGGAAATCGAGGAGACGCCGTAATTATCTCCACGCCCCGCGTGACCGGTCAATTCAAAGTCAGCAAGTGGGACCCATGTTCGTCCAGTCAAGTCATCTCTGGCGTAGCAGGCGCTTGAGGTCATTGATCGTCAGCACTGATGTCATCAAAAGCTATACTAGCACCAACTACAATTCTTCGGCTCCACAGCTAAGAGCTAAGAGTACTCACTCGAATCTTCGATTCGACTAAATACTCGGGGGCTACTCCTATCAGGAGCGCTGGCCGCGCACCCGGAAGATGAATAACGACAAAGTATTTCCTCGAGTCCTACGTCGAGTCTGCGACTCCACTACTGACTCGGGGGCTACTCCCATAGGGAGGATGGATTTAATCATCCGAAATTTTTTGAGTCCTACGGACCTAACAACCGAACAAATGCTTGAACCAAAGTCTCTGCTCGAGTCTATGACTCGAACAGACACTCGGGGGCCACTCCCATAGGGAGCGCTGGTCGCGCACCCTACGAATTATTCGACTGTGATCTTTCGGATCAGCACGCAAAAACTTTTTGGCATCTCTACCCCAACAAAACGCTAAGTGAGCAACGATCTTCTTGGCCACCCGAAACACCTCCGCGGTGACAAACATTCGGATGCTGTGTCTGCGACACAAAGATAAGACCTGCAGATATCATCTAACGGCCTGGCAACATACATGACTACGCCCTGCTAGTACAAAATCCATGTCAACAGGGATGATGAAAAATCCCGACGGACGCGTTGGGTACGTTAATTAAAATCACTGGAATTCCACTCCTATAAGTCCTCCGCGGCCTGAGTCGAATTGCCCCAGCATATGTTCCAGATTCGAGTTGAGGGACTCGAACTTGAAGAAGATCGTGTTGTTTTGTCCTAAGACAGTTAACTGACCCTGATCCGTCGGGTGAGTCAGAAACACGCGTCAACAATCCCTACACACATATATTATTAAATACATAGTTGCACCCAAAAAATGGAAGAGTCCTCAGCCGAATCTACGATTCGACTGAACACTCGGGGGCTACTGACATGGTTATATCCTACGGGTACGTGACTTCGGCATACCTGGTCCAGCCCAAGGAAGGCCCACAGCGGATATACGCTGGCCCATGAAGATTTTCGGGTGGCCAAGGCCCATGATGCCTTCGGATCCTTGGAGAGCAAGACTAGCATAGATAGGAAATTCAAAGGGGTAAAACCCTAGAACCTGTAACCGACTAGGACTATGCCCAGGACCTGCCTAAGTCTATATAAAGGCCAGGAGGGCACGTCCTAGATCTCTCGACTCATACTTTCGCACGCACCTCCACGCCAGATCGAATCTGCGCACCCTGTAACCTTCGGTTCCGCTGTAATCAAGAGAAGACAAGCAGGAGTAGGGTTTTCCCTCCGGGGGCCTGAACCTGGGTAAATCTCGTGTCCCCTGGTCGCTTGTCTGTTAACCGTGCCACGATCTCCAGCATCCCCATCTTCTCCAAAACCCAAGTCCATAACAATGGGCATTGATGAGATTAAACCTCGTCAATACTCATACACTAACTCTTGGAATTTTCACTCTCGATTTAATACCAGTTATTAAACTTCATGGAGTAACCGGAACTTACTGAAAGTTTGCAATAGGACTTTTAAACTTTAGATTAACACTTCAAAACAATACGATACCAGTTCGTAAAGTAACTAACCAGAATTCTATAGTTCTATCATCACAATTATAACTAAGCGCAAGGTGGTAAACGGATGCCAATGACTACAACAATTATGCAAATTCACTTTGATTTAATTTATGATAAATAGTGTTCAACTTTTAATCATATTGCCGTTGAACTCCCACTCAAAACAATATCCCTCACATTGTTTTAGTGATCACACGAACCAAATCCACCACATCAAAACCGATCATCACGACAGTTGATGTAGCTTCAATGGCGAACAATCAACATGTTCATCATATCTACTATATGACTCATGCTTTACCTTTCGGTGATCCATGTTCCGAGACCATGTCTGTACATGCTAGGCTCGTCAAGATCAAACCTTAGCTTCCGCATGAGCAAATCTGGCTTGCTCACGTTGTATACACTCGCAGAATCTAACACACCCGATCATCACGTGGTGCTTCGAAACAACGAGCTTTAGCAACGGTGCTTACTAAGGATGAACACTTTAAAACTTGAAATTGTGTGCTTGAGGGATCATCTTATAATGCTACCGTCGTGAACTAAGCAATACAAGATGCATAAAAGGATTAACATCACATGCAATTCATAATATGTGATATGATATGGCCTTTCTTCTTGTGCTTCCGATCTCCATCTTCAAGCACGAACATGATCTCCATCATCACCGGCATTGCATCAAGGTCAATGACGCCGCTCCATGGTTGTCGTCCACCAGCTTCAACTATTACAACTACTTTGAATAGACACGCGGGTCTTAACAAAATTTAAAGACAACCATATGGCTCCTGCCAGTTGCCAACTTACAATAAGGAACATTGCATACATCAAATATAATCACAATCATGGCCATATCACATCACTGCACACCCCTGCAAAACAAAGTTAGACGCCTCTAATTTTCTTTGCATATTTTACGTGGTTTGGGGCTTTCAATAAGTGTCGCTCTAACTTACGAACAAGAACCACAACATTGATACTAGTATTGTCAATCACCCGTTGTAAATTGAATCTTAACTATGTTGGGAGAAACAGGACCCGCAAAGCCACTTATGCAATACAAGTTGCATGTCAAGCGTGGAGCAAGTCTCATGAACGATGTCATGTAAGGTTAGCCCAGGCCGCTTCATCCTACCATCCCGCAAGATGCAAAGTACACAAGAAGTAATCGACAACAAAAGCATCAACGCCCACAATGACCATTGTGTTCTACTCGTGCAACAGATCTACATATAGACACGGCTCGGATACCACTGTAGGGTTTCGTAGCATGGAAAACAAAAAAATTCTACCGCATGAACACACAATCAAGATCTAATCTATGATCAAGACAATATCTATCTACTAGATTGTAGCAACGAGTCGATAGAATACTAACCCTCGAAGATCCAAAGCGGTTAACGAGAGCAGATTCTCGTGGGTGATGAAGTCGAACACTTCCGATCTCAAGATCGTGTAGACGATCCTTCTGGCGCTGCGTTCCGGCAGCGCTTCCCCAGTCGGTCACACGTTCGGTACTCGATGAAGACCTTCCTCTCCCTTGTTCCAGCAGGCAGCGGAGGTTGTATCACTCTCCTCGCGATTCCGGCAGCACGACGGCGTGGTACCGGAAGTAGAGGGGAGATCTCGCAGGGCTTCGCCTTAAGCCGGAGCGAGTATGGTGGACTATGAGAGAGGACTTGGCGATCTAGGGTTTAGAGGCACCAAGGAGAGAGGGCTAGGCCGGCGGCTAGGTCAAGGGGAGGGCCTCAACTCGGCAGCTAGGCAAACCCTAGGGGCGGCGGCGACTTGGTGGAGGCCGGCGGCTAGGGCTAGGGTTTAGAGGAGAGAGGTGTGTACGGAAGAGGGGCACCCCTGCCCCTCCTATTATAGGTGGGAGGGAGGCGCGGTTGGGAGGAGGGAGTCCTCCTCCAACTCCTCCTCCTTGGCCGGCGGGTGGAGGGAGTAGGACTTCCTCCCTAAGTAGGTTTCGTACTCTCCGTCCACCAAGCAAACTTGCCGTTTGACTTTTCAAATTGGCGTTTGACTTTTCAAATTAGGATTTGATTTATCCATTTATTTTGCTCAGAGATGACACCTAGTACATGATGCAACCATTCCAACTTGTTATGACACATTCATGTACCCTTCCCCTCCGGAGTGCCGGACCTTCCGGACCCTTCTAGAACATTCCCGGTGAAAACATCGGAATCATTCCCCAACTCCGAAATAGGACTTTCCTTATATGAATCTTATTCTCCGAACCATTCCGGATCTCCTCGTGATATCCCGGATCCCATCCGAGACTCCGAACAACATTTGGTCTCTTACTCATCATTCCATAACTACTCAACAACATCGAATCCTTAAGTGTGTCTCCCTACGGTTTGTGAATTATGCGGACATGACCGAGACACTTCTCCAATCAATAACCAATAGAGGAATATGGAAATTCATATGGCTCCCACATATTTCTACGATTACTTTGCGATCGAATGAACCACTTACATACGATACCAATTTCCCTTTGTCTCACGATAGTTTACTTATCCGAGGTTTTGATCGTCGGTATCTCTGCATACCTAGTTTAACCTCGTTACCGATAAGTACCCTTTTCTCGTTCCCATGGTATGTGATCCCTTGTGAGCTAGTCACATGCTTGCAAGCTAATTGGATGACATTCTACCGAGAGGGCCCAGAGTATATCTATCCGTCATATGGATGGACAAATCCCACTCTTGATCCATGAGCCTCAACCCATACTTTTCGAAGACTCAATGCCACCTTTATAGCCACCCAGTTACGGTGTGGTGTTTGATGTCATCAAAGCATCCTTCCTGAGATGGTGATTAACATGATCTCATGGTCGAAGGAATTAGGTTACTATGTATCAGAAAGCTTATAGCAAATGAACTATATTAAATGACTTGATCTTTATTCTACGCTTAACTATAGGAGTATGTCCATCACATAATTCTCCTAATGATATGACCATGTTGTTAATAACATCTCTATGTTCATGATCAGGAAACCATGATCATATATTAACCAACAAGCTAGTTTAACAAGAGGCTTTACTAGGGACTCTTTTATGTTTACAAATCACACAAGTATTAATGTTTCCTTTTAATACAATTATAGCATGGTATGTAAACATTTTTCATAAGTATGAAGATATGATAATAACCTACTTTATTATTGCCTCTTGGGCATATCTCCAACAATATGTAGATGACATATTGTTGATTGGGAATGATGTAGACCTTCTTAATAGTGTCAAGGAATATTTTAATAATAGTTTTTCAATGAAAGATCTTGGCGAAGCAGCTTACATATTAGGCATAAAGATTTATAGAGATAGATCGAGACGCCTAATATGATTGTCACAAAGTACATATTTGGACAAAGTTCTAAAGAGGTTTGGAATGGAAGATAGCAAGAAAGGGTTCTTGCCCATGTTGCCCAATACGACCTTGAGTAAAACTCAAAGTCCAGCAACGGAAGAAGATAGAGAAAGGATGAGTAAGACCCCCTATGCCTCAGCCATAGGATCTCTAATGTATGCCATGCTATGTACTAGACCCGACATTGCATATGCTGTTAGTTTGACTAGCAGATATCAAAGTGATCCAGGAGTAGATCATTGGACAGCGGTCAAAAACATCCTTAAGTACTGAAGAAGAACTAAGGATATGGTTCTTTCTTATGGAGGTGATGAACAGCTCGTTGGTAATGGTTACACCGGTGCTAGTTGGAACACCGATCCGGATGATTCTAAATCTCAATCTGGATACGTATTTACTTTGAATGGTGCAGCAGTTAGCTGGAGGAGTGCAAATCAAAGCGTTGTGGCGAGATCTTCAACTGAATCGGAATACATAGCTGCTTTGGAGGCTTCACAAGAAGCGATATGGATGAAGGAGTTCATTACAGAGCTCGGTGTGGTTCCAAGTGCGCTGGACCAAATGTCTATCTACTGTGATAACATGGGCGCCAAAGCCAATGCGCAAGAACCAAGGTCACACAAGAAGCTGAAGCACATCAATCTACGTTTTCATGCTATTCGAGAACATGTCCAAGATGGTGACATAAAGATTTGCAAAGTACACACAGATCTGAATGTGGCGGATCCGTTGACTAAACCTCTCCCGAGGGCAAAACATGACTAACACCAAACTGCCATGGGTGTTCGGTATATTACTATGTAATCTAGATTAGTTGACTCTAGTGCAAGTGGGAGAATGTTGGAGATATGCCCTAGAGGCAATAATAAATGTAGTTATTATTATATCTTTGTGTTTATGATAAATATTTACATTCATTCTATAATAGTATTAACAAGGAAACATTAATACTTATGTGATTTGTAAACTAAAATAGAGTCCCTAGTAAAGCCTCTTTATAATACTAGCTTGTTGGTTAATAAATGATTGTGGTTTCCCTATCATGAACATTGAGATGTTATTAACAACAAGGTCATATCGTTAGGAGAATGATATGATGGACATACTCCTATAGATAAGCGTAGCATAAAGATCAAGCCATTTTAATAGTTCAATTGCTATATGCTTTCTGATACATATTAACCTAATTCCTTCGACCATGAGATCATGCCCATCACCATCACCGGAAGGATGCTTTGATGACATCAAACACCACACCGTAACTGGGTGGCTATAAAGGTGGCATTGAGTGTTCGGAAAGTATGGGTTGAGACACATGGATCAAGAGTGGGATTTGTCCATCCATATGACGGATAGATATACTCTAGGCTCTCTCGGTGGAATGTCATCCAATTGGCTTGCAAGCATGTGACTGGCTCACAAGGGATCACATATCACGGGAACGAGAAAATAGTACTTATCAGTAACGAGGTTGAACTAGGTATGCAGAGATACCGACGATCAAAACCTCGGATAAGTAAACTATCATGAGACAAAGGGAAATTGGTATCGTATGTAAGTGATTCATTCGATCGCAAAGTAATCGTAGAAATATGTGGGAGCCATATGAATTTCCAGATTCCTCTATTGGTTATTGTTCGGAGAAGTGTCTCGATCATGTCCACATAATTCACGAACCGTAGCGAGACACACTTAAGGATTTGATGTTGTTGAGTAGTTATGGAATGATGAGTAAGAGACCGAATGTTGTTCGGAGTCTCGGATGGGATCCGGGATATCACGAGGAGATCCGGAATGGTCCGGAGAATAAGATTCATATAAGGAAAGTCCTGTTTCGGGGTTGGAGAATGGTTCCGGTGATTTCATCGGGAATGTTCTAGAAGGTTCCGGAAGGTCCGGCACTCCGAAGGGGAAGGGTACATGAATGTGTCATAACAAGTTGGAATGGTTGCATCATGTACTAGGTGTCATCGCTGAACAAAATAAAGGGATAAATCAAATCCTAGTTTGAAAAGTCAAACGCCAATTTGAAAAGTCAAACGGCTATTTTGTTTGGTGGAGGGAGAGTAGGAAACCTACTTGGGGAGGAAGTCCCTCTCCCTCCACCGCCGGCCAAGGAGGCCGAGTTGGGGAGGGACTCCCCTCCCCTTGGCCGCGCCCTCCCACCTATATAAGGAGGGGCAGGGCTGCCCCTCCTAGACCTACACCTTGCCCTCTCAAAACCCTAGCCCTAAGCCGCCGGCGTCACCACCTCCTGCTGCTGCTGCCGCCGCCTAGGGCAAACCCTAGCCGCCGACTTGGGCTTCCCCAAGCCCTAGCCGTCGCCCTAGCCCTCTCTCCTTGGTGTGTCTAAACCCTAGATCACTGAGGCCTCTCTCATAGTCCACCATACTCGCTCCGGCTTAAGGCGAAGTCCTGCGAGATCTCCCCTCTACTTCTGGTACCACGCCGTCGTGCTGCCGGAATCACAAGGAGAGTGCTACAACCTCCGCTGCCTACTGGAACAAGGGAGAGGAAGGTCTTCATCGAGTACCGAACGTGTGACTGACTGCGGGAGCGCTGCCGGAACGCAGCGCCGGAAGGATCGTCTACGCGATCTTGAGATCGGCAAGAGTACGACTACATCACCCACGAGAATCCGCTCTCGTTAAACACTTTGGAATCTTCGAGGGTGAGTTATTCTATCGACTCGTTGCTACAATCTAGTAGATAAATCTTGGCTTGTTTGTTTGTATGCGGTAGAAATTTTTTGTTTTCCATGCTACGAACCCCTACAGAAATAATTTGGGATGACATGAAGTCAGTTCAGTTATTCCAATATATAGTTGTTGGGTTTGTCATTTAAATGGTAGGAACGTCATGGTGGTTATGCTAAGTGATCTTTATTTCTGGTAGGAATTGATTCTTGTCCAACATATTTAAACGGGTGGTGTATTGATCTAAATAAAACACAAATTACCAGTCGGATGGGAAATCCTATATGGCTATGTAACTGTTTGTGCTTACATGGAACCGATAAGGCTATATGAGAAACTCTAGCAGATTCTGTAAACACACAAACTAGAAATTGCATTTATAGTCCATGGAAAACGTGTTTTAACGTTCAAAACTGGCCACGCGGAATAGACCCCGTGAACTCGACTTGTAAGAGAGAACATTCTGATGCACTAGCTCCAATGCTCCAGCCCAACGTTTGCAAGACGGTTTGATCACATCACATTGTCCTTGTAGGGATCGATATGAGCGATAGACCGGTTGGGCAACACTAGGCATATGTTTGATAAACCCAACACATCACATGTTTTTAAGTCCACAAGGCACTTTGCAGATTCATAGAAGAATAGGCCATGAAGCTACGAGGGCATTATATGTTGATGTTTTTACATGTGATAAGCTACCTCAAACCATCAACAAAAATAAAGAATTCAATATATGGAAGATAACCATTTCAAAAAAATATGGAAGATAAACTCCACATTTTTCCCAAAAAAATGGTCGACCTTGAATATTGGCAAGTCAAATATATATTAGCTTTAATTCAACAAAGTATGCATTTAGTGAAAAATTTGGTGAAGTGGATCCACAAAAAAAATATTTTGGTGATTTGAGAATAGTATTTTTTTAATATAAAGTTCCATAATTTCTATGGACATATATTAAAATTACGGTGGAAGATCCATATTGGAATCTATGTCAATATCTAAAACTTCCTCCATCTATATCTAGACTAGATGGAGCAACAAAGGTTCTAACCTACAACATACCTATTTTTTACAAAAAAAAGGGTAGCTCCAGCCTTTGTATCAATGGATGCATACGGTCTCTTATTTTATTATTAAAGATAGTAGTTTACAACTAATTACAATTCATGGGTCGCAAAGAGTCTCAACGTGGATCAACCATCTAAATATAACAAGTAACATGAAACGTCTTTGCATCAACATGATATTCGCCGATCAAACCGCCAGACACATCGGCTGTACAAGTCCTGGGCATGCCGAACGGTTGCACCCAAAGGCCTTACAAATGCACTGCTGGACGTTTCCTCTGAGACAGAGGAGTAGCTTGAGCCACACCTGTAGCACCACTTGGAACGAAATGAACAAATGAAGTGTATGGTGGCATCCTTGATTCCCACATGACCACGTTGAAATCCCCATGTGGCCTAACTCCAGGATTCGCCACCAGATCCCCAATCCTCACCTTCGGTAGCAGTTCCCTTTCCTCTGTAATCTCAGTTCGGCTGCTGCCAGCGATACAAGAGGAGACGATGCGGAGTGGAGAAGAAGGATCCAAAAAGAAGTCACTAACATCTATCTGATGGCGTGTCTGGACGAGGAACTTTGGGTGCTCCCCAGAAATCGAGAAGTTCCTGTCGACTACTTTCTTCAACCCGCTCAACACGCGCAGCCAAAAATGGACATTCAGGTTCATCCTCATTAGGCCTGCGAACAAATTTGCGGTCGTGAGCAAGCAATCTGGCTGCAACTCTCTGGCCAACTCATCTGCTATCCGTGCTAGCCGTGGGTGCTGTGTGGGGTGTATGCTCCCGAATGCGAGTGTCTTGAAGAGGTAGCTGAACTCCTCGTATGGCAGGGTGTTGAGCACGATCGGCTTCACGGTTCCAAGTTGCTCTGAATTTTTAAGCCGGCTGATGACAATCACCTTGCTTCCTCTGTCCATGCATGCCACGGTTGAAGAGAACTTGGCCCAATCATCCCCGTCAACATCTGAAAGAAGCTCAATAACTACCAATACTTTCCCTGATAAGAGTCTACCATGGTCTGCGATTCCGCCAAGGGAATCTCCATTCAGGTGCAAAATGGAAGAGAAGTGTGAGCTAACCCTCTCGTCCCTACATACATGACCAACCAGAGTCCTCTTCCCGACCGCAGGACCACCGATGACCGGGAGGACAGCCAGCGCACCAACAGGAGATTCATGCTGCAACAGGAAGTTCAGGAGCTTTTGCTTCTCGGCGTGGCGTGCGAACATGATGTTGCCGTTGTAAAGATACGTGTCGTAGGGTTGACGCAGCATACGGTCGCATCCACCCAGGAGAAGAACGAACTCCGTCATGCTAGAAAGCACATACTCCAAGCTCTCCAGCACACCTTGCAAGTCGATCTTGTTCTTTCTAGCAATGCCATGAACCGTGCGAAAACGTTTAGGAGATGTGTTGCTAACCTGCTCGTCATCCAGTGGAGTCTCCTGAAGTGACCTGTACCTGAACGCCCCTAGTGCCCAGTAGCCTCGTACATGGCCTCTGCGAGCATGTTGAGCTGTGCCAGCATCCCGGAGTTTGTGATGTATCGCCCGTCCGCCTCTTCGACGACCGTGCGAGCTCTCAGGAGCAGCTGTTGTAGCCTCTCCAGCTGCTTCTTTTCAGTGTACGCGCGGCCTGAGTGATACCTGTCGAGGAGGAATGAGACGAATCGGCTCACGAGTTCACCTGTTACTGCAGATATGGCAAGCTCCATCTTGAATCCCTCCAATCTAATTATCTCAGAGTTCTAAGTTCCAACTAAATCACGGGGTCCAAGAGAGGGCAGGAGGCAGGATGAAATAGCAGACTGCTAGCATTCCCTGCCTAACAAGTCAACAGGACTACTACACATGTAGGTCGTGAACACGGTTCCACACTGATCTAGACTGGTGCCTAACAAGTCAATAAGACTTTGAGACTTTGATTTTCTCAGCAGGTCAGTAGTATGGACAAACTCGGAGACTTCTTGTCCATTAAAACATATTCGATGGAAAAGCCTACAGCGGCCATCCTTCTCTCTTTGGGAAGGCTGGCAATATGGCCTACCTAATTATTAAATGGTATAAGAAATGAAAATACCAGGGCATAAAATTCCACCAGTAAAGGTTTAAGTCAGCTAACCAAATTCAACTAATTACCAGCTAAGCGAGCGAGAGTCTATGTGCTAACCAAGTCAGGCAACAAATTTTTTATGGCGTTACTGCTTGCTAGTTTACCATTCAAAAACAAAAATGCTCGCTAGTTTCTAGTCGCAATCATAAAAGATGGGGAACAGTATTTGGGGTCTAAGAGAACTATCAGACTCCAATGATACTATATATGTATGTCCCTAAGTAACTAGACAGCTTAAGTAGTACAGATGCTGACTTGTTTTACTTCAGTTGATTATAGTCCCAGAATACTACTCACAGAGACAATTCCTGAGAAAATACCCACCACTTCAAGCCCGCCCGCACGTACATTGAGAAAATTCCTGTAATTTAGTGACCTGAAAGTATTTTCTCATTACAAATTCAGAATCCATAACTCACAAAATTCAGACATTTCCACATACCAAGAAAGTCTGGCCATATATTTCACTTCTTAAGTTGTGCTTGTTAAAATTTATGTTATGACTTACGAACAATTCAAATGTATGTCAGTCTTTGGAACATACCAGGAAGTGTTGGCCTCACGGCCATTCTGCCGAACACCTTACGCACACTACCTTCTCCCAAACATCCTACCTTGATGAAAACAGAGCAAGCGATTAGCGATGCATAGAGGAGAGGAGAAAGTAGCTATGACGTGCGTACTGTATATTGGGGATCGCGGTGACGCAACACACGCCGCTCCTAGTCCTGTCCGAACAGAGAGAGAGGTCTGGCGGGGAACGTTTAACAAGAAGCCGCGACGCGGAGACGACATAGATGACCGCACCCGAAGACAACGACTCTAGCGGCAAGCTCGAAAAATAATGCCTTACAAGGCTTGGCAGGTTGGATCGAACACGAGGAGACGAGTAGGCGACGACGATTTTTATTTTATTTTAAAAGGTGAAGCGTCGAAATTTAGCGCGAGCTACGTGTAGATATAAGATGGCTTTTCGAGAGACCGTTGTTAAGCTTAAACCAAATCATCAAAAATTAATTTGATTGATAGAACTAAAATTATGGTTAGGATCTAAAACTATTTGCTTAGTCCAGTTTGATATGGATTTGACATGCCCTATGGTCATATATATAGCAGATAAAATATGAAAAGCGCAACAAACATGGTGTAAAACAGAAACGGTCTATGGTGAAGCTATATTTTTATAGTATATACCCTACTTGTAACCTCTGTGAATTAACATGCCGTGTTGTACAGAATCTGGGCATGGGCAGCCTGGCCCGCACGGCCAGGCGTGAAAAAAGCCTGCGGATGGGGCCTAGGCCTTTAAAAATGGCCTGAAGAGCACCCCGGGCCGGGCCTGGGCTTCAATTATGGCCCGACATGTGGCCCAACCTGGCCCAACTATCTTTTCTCCGCGTACAGCAGAAGCACCAGCAGGCACCGCACAGGTAGCAACCCAAGAGTGTCCTGTCGTGGAGGGTGCCATAATCCCCACTTCTCCAGTCTCCCACGAGTGCACGACCCTGCTCCCTTCCTTGCCCTGGCGGCTGGGCGATATGGAGGCGTTGGCGAGCCTAGCGGCCTAGCCTAGCTCCGGTCGCACCTCCTCCGAGTGTCGCCGCCTCTCCTTCCTCGACCAGCGCCTCCGCATCTCCTTCCACCGTTCCGCGTCCTCGGCCGAAGAACGACGAGGATCCCTCCCAGTAGGCAGTACCACGGCTCTCGAGATCCCTCCCATTGCACCATTCGTCTTCATCCCGGCCTGCCGAACCTCCTCCATGGCGAGTCCAAGGTATGCCCCGTGTTCGTGTATACTGTATGCTTGTTGTACTCAAAATGACCAGGAGTCCAGCACTTGTACTGTATGTCTGTATTGTATGTATATTTGCTCTTGTAGTGTGATATATGTGTACACGTTGTACATGTATTTGTATATATAGATGAACTTGCATATGATTGTTCATACTTTTAGATGTGTTTGTTCATACTGATCGTGCATATGATTGTATAAGATGCATAATGCATCTGTTTTTTTGCATCTCCTGTAGGTTGTAGCCTGTAGTTGATAACTTCATAGTTTATACTGATGAAAACTCATTCATTTGATGCATCATATGCAGTTTGAGCATGATGAATCAAGAAGGACCAGAGGGTGATGAACCATATTTTCATCTGGAAGAATTACAAGGACTCGAGGGTGAGAAGATGGAGTTGTTTATTGTACCTCCGAATCCTCCTTATACTCGGGCCAAACGTTCCATATCAAGGGCAAAACCGAAGGCAGCAACACAGTCGTAGCCTTCTTCCGAATCCAAACAAGCGCAACATAGCACAGAAGTAGAACAAGCACATCCTACTGCCTCTTTTAGTGCTTGCAGATTGAAATCAAAGGTGTGGAAATATTTCACCAGGATCTCCAAAGATGATGATGATGTGATCATAGCTAAATGCAACCATTGCAAGAACGTTTGTCGGGAAAATCTTCAAATGGTACATCTCATCTCCTTAGGAATACTGAAGTGATGCATAAGACTGATAATGTAACAATGTATAACTATTTCTTGAAAGCTGAAACCAAAGATGATGGAACGACTGCATTTAAAAATAGAAAATTTGATGTTCAAGTTGTTAGAATGGCAATCTCTATTATCTTGTGTCTGGTTCTCATCCATTTACAACAGTAGAATAAGAAGGATTTAAACATATGATGAATACTTGTTGTCCACAATTCAAGGTTGTTAGTCATCGCACAATAAAAATAGAGATAATGGCCATATTTCGTTTTCAGAGAAAAGAGACAATGTAAATGATTCTTGCTGCCCCTGGTAGGGTTAGTTTCACATCTGATAATTGGAAATCTGAAGTATCAAAGGATATCTAAATTTGTATTACTTGTCATTACATAGTTGCTGATTGGAAACTCAACAAGAGAATTGTATGGTTCAAAAAAACTGATCCACCATATGATGGAGCTTCTATTGCTGATGAGGTGCACTTAGCTTTCAGTGAATGGAGGTTTGAGAAAAAGGTTATGTGCATCTCTCTTGATAATGCATCATACAATGATAGGATGATAATCCCTTGCGAACCCACTTGTCAAAAGGTTCTTTACCTTTGTTTGGTAAATTCTTTCAAATCCGTTGTTGTGCACATATACCGAATTTGGTAGTTCAAGATGGTTTGACATTGATTGATCCTGCTGCTAGCAAACTTAGAGATGGCATAATGTACCTAAAGGCTTCAGGCACTAGGTTGCATAAGTTTTATAGCACTGCTAAAACTATTTTCAAACTATATACACAATGTGTGGCCGCTGTTTGTACTATGGAAAAGTATTCCATTGGTATTCTAAGAGGGACAACATATTCAAGGAGCATTTTTGGCCATCAAAAGAAGAATGGGCAAAGTTATCTCATATGTATCAGTTCTTGGAGGTTTTCTTCAAGGTGACTACAGTTTTCTCAGGTACTAAGTATCCAACAGCCAACTTGTACTTCATAAATGTCTATCTTGTCCATACTGCTATTAGGGAGGCTAGTGCTGGAATAAACAGTTACATGGCTGATATTTTGCATGTCATGAGGGAGAAATTCACGAAATACTAGTATGATTATAGCGTATTTCTGTCTTGTGCTACTATCCTTGATCCACACATTAAGTTCAAGTTCTTAATGTATGCCTACTCCAAGCTATATGATGAGGTTGATGCCCACTGACGCATTACTGATGTTAGGAACACTTTGAACTCTTTATTTAATGAGTATGTGTGGTAGTGCAACATCTGGTAGAGTTCCTCAAGCTCAAGCACTTGTGGACTTGGTGCCTTTGATTACTATGACCAGTATGTGGGAACAACATGCTCACAAGAAGAGAAATCTGAATTGGATTTGTACTTGGCTAAACACGTGAAGAGGCTGAATAAGAATATTGATATCTTGAATTACTGGAGTAAGTCTGCAACTAGGTATCCACAACTAGCAAAAATAGCACGTGATACACTTGCAATTCAAGTGTCAAGTGTTGCTTCAGAATCCGCTTTCAGCTTGAGTAAAAAGTTTATAACCTCGAACCGAAGCTCACTTAAACCAAAGAGGGTTGAGGCCTTAATGTGCTTGCAGGATTGGTAGCGTTGCAAGATGTAGAGAAAATAAGGTATCTACTTGGTATCATGGTCTGAGGAGGAGTGCACCGCCATGCTCAACATGTCCATCCAAGTGTATGCCGACGGAACGTCGTTGAGCTTTTCTCGTTGGTTGTGTGGTCGGGGTGCGAAGCCCTCTAAGCTCCCGTACGAGACGAAGCTCACCTTCGAGCGCTTCCCACGGGAGGCATGGAGCCCGACGTCGTTGGCCGATTCGTCAATGGGCTAGGCGGTCACAGGGTGGGACAGCTGGTTCTTCCCTGTTAAGGCGTGGATGAAGCAACCATCACATGTTCCCATGAAATTCCTCGTTGAGGTGTCGGAGCCAGAGATCCTGCCACATTACGACTCCGACAACTCGAACACTCCTCCGATGCCAAGCTCACCAAGTTGAAGAGGACACTGGTGCACACTGTCCTCATCCATGTCTCCGAAGTGGTTGATCGTGTCCCGGTCATCACGGACCTGCCGCTCAAGTACCATGACGACACCAGCGACACCATGTGCATGCACAAGTTCAGTTTCTTCAGTGACATCGTTGACGGAAGTGGTCCTCCCCAGGTGAGAGACGGCGGGCCCTGCTTCGGAGGGAACAACGACAGTGGATCTGTTGGAGGGGAATGACTGAAGGGCCTGAAAAATTCAGATTTCGTGTTTCTGCTAGTATTTCAGGTGTAATATCATGTATCGTTTGTACTAAATTCTTCCTTTGTTGGATTATTGTCATGTATCGTTTGTACTGAATTCTAATGTAATGTCATGTGTTTGGGCTAGATGTTTTGTCTTGTTGGCTTATTGTCATGAATTATGCCTTTGTTGGCTTATTGTCATAAACATGATGTTAAATTGAATTCAATTGTAATGCAACATAACTACGAAAGATTAAACGTATTCCATTGTTCATCCTTACTGCAACTAACTTGCTACTCCACACACCTAATAGAACACCTAGAAGAAACACAATGGCATAGAGAGCATACAACACAACATTGTTATTATACATATTATGTTTCCTAACTTTTTTAAACTTGTTCTTAGTTGCATCAACCTTCTCTTTGTACTCACTAAGTAAGTCAGTTGTCTGCAATTCAATTTGCATCCTCGCATCCACAACTTTTTCCTTCTCCTCCAATGCCTTCCTCAATAATTCTTCAGTTGATTCCTTTCAAGATTATATTGCTCAAACATGAACCAAACCTTGAACAGAGCTTTCTTTAATGTTGCAGGCCATTCACGATCTTCAAAACATACATAATCATAGTTATCACCTTCCTAAAAAAACACTTGTTTATCAAACAAAATTTATTGAGTTACACCAAATTTTAAGAAATATCTAGAAAATACTCACAACTCCACATCCTAGGAACTTTCTACCCGTATCTGTGTCTTCCTTACGCAAGCAAGCAAAAATTATCGATTTCAAGCATTAAGCGATAAAAATCCCTAAATTATACTACTAAAATCATTGAACCGGATCAGAATCAAACCTCATATTCAAGGAAGAAATACACACTATCCTCCCTTGATGCGCTGCGGCCGCTCCTCCTACCATGTCGGTTGCGGTGGCTATGATTATTCGGTGATGGCGGCACCCTCCAAGCTTGTTGGCTGTTCGCCGACGAAGGAGAAGAGGGCGATAAATGGGAGGGCTTGACGTGGCGAACCGATCGGAACGGTCGTTGACAACGAGAGTGGCCACGTACGCTTGAGGTGGGTCTCGGAGTTGTTCAGACTCTGCACGTCCAAGTCAGCACACCATGGACCCACTTGTCAGTTTGTATCAGAACGGTCATATGTTTGGGCCCACGTCATATAATCCTAACGATAAAAAATAGTATTACTTTGTTTTGATGTTTAAAGCCTAAAGACAACTAGGTCGGGTCCTGGCTATTTAGGCCACCAAAATCATTTCACAGGAGCTATTTTTTGAAACGATGACATGACACTTCGTGAACAGTTCACCTCAACGTCGTCACAGCCCTTGGTTCTTGGTGCAGGCCAGGGTCGCCGTGGTGTTCCCGTCCAGGTACTGGTCCACCACGCTCACCTGCCTCATCAGGAGCGTCCATTCCGCCATCGCGGCCGCCGTAGGGGTCGTCCTCACTGGCACGGTGGCGCCGGCCAGGGACTGGCGTTGGAAGCGTGGAGGCTCCGGTGGGACATGCAGCTGGCCAGGGTGGTCTACTTCGTGGCAGGGCTCTATGCCTTCCTCTGGGGTAAGGGCAAGGAGCTCGCCGCCACCAAGGAGATGGAGCGGCGACGTGGAGACGTCGACCATGGCTGCATTGCCTAGCTAGCTGACTGCCGCCCGAGCTAAGCTAGCGAACTATTCAATCTTTAGTAGTACTACTTGAGACAGAGCGTGTTCTCCGCGACAAGCTAGTTTTCAGTGCAACCAAATTCCTTAATATTGCTCGGAACTCCTAAAACTGAATTTAACCATCTATGATCTATATGAAGAAGGATGAATCCCGAATCAATTTCATCCTGTATCATTTTCCGTAGTTTAATCAGAATCACTGCTAATTTACAAGCAACCTTCCATGAAGCTGCACCTGACACTGGTGGAAAAAGGGGCTCTAGTCCCGGTTTTGGGCCCGGGACTAGAGGCCCCCCCTCTAGTTCCGGCTCGCAAAGGCCCGCGACTGATAACAGCCACGTGGCTGTTTCAGCGCCACGGAGGCGGAACCCTCTAGTCCCGGGCTGTAACACCACCCGGGACTAAAAGGTTTCCTGCCGCGGCAAAGAAACACCACATTTCTCTGCCGCGGCAGAGATTGTGTATTTCCTTTTTTTTTTGCTATTTTGTTCCTTTTTCGTTTTCTGTTTCACTATAACAAACATATATTTCAGTAGACATATTATACGCTACTACATACACACTACATGTTGATGCATTTATATAAGATCGATCCCTTGCAAGCATACATATAATCAATCATATCAAAAGAAAGAAATGTTTTGAAAATTACATGGTCATTGATGAATATATATATCATATGAGCTACATTGAGATGACTAAGGCAAATCGAGTTCCACGTCATCCGCATAATGCTCTCCATGTACATCAAGGACTTCCTTCATCATAAATCCCGCCAGCTCCTCTTGAATTACTCTTATGCGCTGGTCTAGCTCTAGTGTCTCCTGCAAATCATAAATATAATGTGAGTCAACTTTCTGCTCACTGGTCAACTCGCGGATGTACTCGCAGACGTAGTATCCACATAAATGAGTTTCCGGTGGCTGCTGTAAACTCTTCGCCATTTTATAAGTTAGCTCCTCTTTGAATGGACCTGGTATTTTCTATCTGAAACGTGTCCAACACCTGCTCGGCAAAGAAAATGAACAAAGGAGTTATTAGTTACTTGATATCAGGAAATGAATGAAAAAGGACGATATAATGCGATAATGATTGAAATTACTTATGGAGCATTGCTTTCATGTCGCTCCACTTCTCTTGGTCCCAACTTAATGAGTCGTGGACTTCGACTAGGGACTTGTCAACTTGAATGTTTAGCAAGATCCAGTGGAATCTGCGGACATTTACATAAGCATACATGCATAGCTCATCCAGTAAGCAAAAATAAAATATGTACAAGATATAAACACTCACTTGAAGTTGTAAGGAAATAGTATTTCCTTTACAAAATTATGCTCGGTTAAGAACCTGGACAGGTCTTCCTCCACGTCTTTGGGGTGATTCTTTAACGTATATTCATTAATGATATATGGGCCAATGAACCCAACGTCGTATCTTCTAGCTCTTTTGCATTCAAGCATCTTCATTCTGCGGAATATAATATCATCATACAAAAGGATATATAGTTAGGATAATATATTAAATGCAATGAATAATCTAAAGCTACAAACTTAATTATAGAAATAAATAACTTACAGACAGTAGCAACCAATGATAGATTTGTCGAGGGCGCGCTAGTTGTATAACTGAAACAGTTCGGTCATTTGAACCTGTATCGAGTATGGTTTGAAGTGATGCTCCTTTCTAACGTCCACCGAAAACCAATCTTTATGATGCTTTTTTCTGCTTGCGACATGTACCATTCATGCAGATTTCGCATATGTGTGGATAGACGCGCGAGCTCCTCATTACTGACTAGAGGCTGCCCTTGGACATACTGTCGTACTATGTGACCCACTGGCGTATCTTCATAGCCTAAATATTGACCAAGAGACATATTTGCTTCGTTAGCAAGTGCTTTGGCCTCCGATACAGTGATTCCCATAAGTGCAGCATTATTACGGGCTCTAGGGTCCATTATTTGCATGTCCATATCCATTTCAGCTCTGAAGGCCTTGTCGAGGTCTGAAATGACTTTGAGCGGGGCGACCGATTGATTCTTCTGTGCTCCGAGCTGGGCAACTTGCTTCCCGCTTTTTGCACTTGTGATTTTTTTCTTCTGTGCTTGCTTAATAATCTCCCGGTCATAGTCTGATTCCAGATTCATCGATATTTGGGATGGTTGCTCAAGAAAGGACTTAGTCCACTTTTTTGTTTTTTCGTTATATACCGGCTTTGGCTCAGGATTTTTGGGTGCAAAATGCGCCTTAACTTGGGCAGCCACATCCGCGTTAGTTTCCTCATCGGTCTTGTCATAAGGTCTCTTTGGAAGAGCCGGCGGGATATCGACTATCTTCGGCGTTTGACCTTTCTTCGATGTGGGGCGCGGGGGACCGTCGAACTTCCGTTTCTTCGACGAGGTAGTAGTATTGCACGGAGGCGGAGGCGAACATCGAGTTGATGTACTCCTGCTGCGGCGATCGTCAGCGGGGCGGGGTGGAGTTGGAGGTTGGCGATAATCGGGTTGGGGTGGACTTGGAGGTTGGCGATAATCGGGTTGGGGTGGACTTGGAGGTTGACTATATTCGATGCGGGGTGGATTTGGATTCCTTGGAGTCGGTGGCCTTGGCGCCGAGCCTGGAAACTTGATGTACTTCTTATTCCATAGAATGATGTTGCGCTTGACATCTCCTAGTTTCGTAAGGCCTTCAGGCGTAGCGATTTCAATCTCTAGGTCCGCAAAATCCTCCACTATGTCATCCACCGTGACACGAGCATAGCCTGGTGGAATCGGAAGTGAATGGTGGAGTGCTCCAGGTAGACAAGGTAAAGCAGTGCCGATCGCCACCTTGAAGGACAGGTTGTTCATTGGCTGATGTAGCTCACATTGTGCCATCTCTCTGACATCATCCACGGGGTAGTGAGGAGCCGGTGCATCATCCAGCAGTGCTTGATCATCAGCACGGACCTCCGTGGAAGCCACGCTGCTTCTCCGTTGGCTAAGATCCAATGCAGGATCATCAGACCGCGGGTGAGTTGACGACGGCGGCCTTTGGCTAATTCCATGCATGAGGTTCTTCAGATCAGCTAGGTCCTGCTCTACCCTGGAGATCCGGTCTGCCTCCCGGTCCTTCTTTCTCTGACGGCTTCTGTAACTGGTATCGTACAGAGGAAACCCTTTCTTCCACGAGACACCGGCGCCTTTGCCTCGTGTTCGTCCTCCCTTTTTAGGATTCCCTAGGGCGCATATCAGCTCGTCGTTCTCTCTCTCGGGACGGAACAATCCCAATTGAGCATCGTTCATTGCTTGAATAAGGTCTTGGGAGGGTTTTAGAATTTTATCATGAAATAATGTCTTCCCTGTTTCTGGGTCCAAGGATCCCCCGTGCCCGTACCACCAGTGCTTTGACCTCTCGGGCCATCCATCTGTACCAGGAGTGATGCCTCTAGCCCTCATATCCTTCTCCATAGTTTCCCACTTAGGGATGGCACTCTTGTAGCCACCTGTCCCCATTTTATGATGGTATTTCTTGTTGGCAGCATTTAACGCGTTCTTTGCAGACTCTGCCTTTGATTTATCAGATTGCTTGCACTGTACAAAATTGGGCCACTGTTCTCTCAACTTCTCGTTTACTCCTGTGAAGTCTGGAGTTTTCTTTTTCGCGACATATTTCGCGTATAAATTTTTCTTGTGGTTCCGGTACAGTTCAGCCATCTTGCTTAGTGCCCACTCCTTGACTTTCGCTCTATTTTCAAGCCCAACCGGCCTTGGGGTAATACCATCTACCTCAAATTCCTCATACTATGGAGGTAGTATGAAATGCGCTATGAGCTTCTGCCAAAGGTCATCTTTGGCATCATCGGTGACATAGCTGTTGGATTCTTCACCGGGTTTCTTTGACTTATTCCATTCTTGGATGGTGATCGGCAGGTTGTCCCTAACCAGCACCCCGCATTGATTTATAAACATCCTCCGGTGCTTCTCTGGAGCAATCGGTTCACCATCATTAGCTATTTCTTCGATGGTGAACCTCTGATTACCATCCAACTTTTTGTTCGGCCCTCGTTTCGTTCGAGCTGTCGATTGCTTCGATCCGGTGGGCTAAAAGAAGAAGAGAGAGTGATTAGTATATATCTAGATCAGTTAATGAATAGAGGTAACACGAGACTTTATATATATATGTACCTCGCCGGATCCTGTCGAGGGGCCATCATTATTGTTGTCATTTGTTTGCCCTTCGTCCATCTGGTCTTCCCCTTGGTTTTCCTCTAGTCCATCACCGGATGGATTCAGATATGAGGATATCTCTTCCTCGAGCAAAATATCTTCGGCCATGCCCGTAATAAGAGGAATTTCACCTCTTATCATACCCTGAAGAAAACCTTCACCGATGCGACCAGGATCTTCGGATGGATCCATGACTTAATTATCTATAACAAAAAGAGAGTTAAACAGGTTAGAAAAAACAATAATCCTAATAACTAAAACAATATAATCCTAATTATAATAACTTAAGCAAAAAAATAACCCTAATCCTAATCCTAATTCTAATCTTAATAAATAAAACAAAAAAATAACCCTAGCTAATTATAATTAAAATAACCCTAGCTAACAATATAATCCTAATCCTAGCTAATTATAATTAAAAAAATAACCCTAGCTATTTATAATTAAAACAATAACCCTAGCTAATTATAATTAAAACAATAATTAGAAAAATAACCCTAATCCTAATCCTAATACTAATCTTAATAAATAAAACAAAAAAATAACCCTAGCTAATTATAATTAAAATAACCCTAGCTAACAATATAATCCTAATCCTAGCTAATTATAATTAAAACAATAATTAAAAAAATAACCCTAGCTATTTATAATTAAAACAATAACCCTAGCTAATTATAATAAAAACAATAATTAAAAAATAATCCTAGCTAACAATTTAAAAAATATACTACTAATTAAAAAAAAATATATACTACGCTAAATATAAAAACCTAAATATACTACTAATTAAAAAACCTAAATATACTACAAAAACCTAAATATACTACTAATTAAAAAAATATAATTAATACTACACTAACTATACTAAATACACTAACTACTAACTAATTAATACTAGACTAAATAACCACCTCCGGCGAGGTGGGCGGCCGGAGGAACAACGGCGGCGTGGCGAGGCGGTGCGGCACGACGGGGCGGCGACACGGCGGGGCGGCGCGGCACAGCGCGCGGAGGCTCGGCGAGGCGGTGCGGCACGACGGGGTGGCGACACGCGGCGGGGCGACGCGGCACGGCGCACGACGGGGCGGGGCGGCGCGGCTCGGCGATGCGGTGCGGCACAGCGGGGCGGTGACACGGCAAGGCGGCTCTGCGGTACGGTGGGCCGGCCGGAGACAAGGGCGCCGGCGGCGCGGGAATCGGGCAGCACTTCCCCTGTTCTCTGCGTCGGCCGCTTCGTTTTCGCGCGCGCACTGACCCTTTAGTCCTGGGTCCAGCCACGACCCGCGACTGTTTGTTTTTTTAAATTTCCTTTTTTAATTCAAAACTAATATAAAAACTTTGAAAAATAATATCTTTTATTGTACTAATCCAAATAAAACAAATAATATGTCTATTATTATCAGAAAAATATAAATATTTTTAATATAATATCCATTTATCTGTTTGCATAATTTATAAATTATTTCATTTGTAAATTTTCTTTTTTTAATTCAAATCAAATATAAAAACTTTGAAAAATCATATATTTTATTGTAATAATCCCAATAAAACAAATAATATGTCTATTATTATCAGAAAAATATAAAGAATCTTAATATAATATCCATTTATCTGTTTGCATCATTTATAAATTATTTCATTTGTAAATTTTCTTTTTTAATTCAAAACTAATATAAAAAACTTTGGAAAATCATATCTTTTATTGTAATAATCCAAATAAAACAAATAATATGTCTATTATTATCAGAAAAATATAACGAATCTTAATATAATATCCATTTATCTGTTTGCATCATTTATAAATTATTTCATTCGTAAATTTTCTTTTTTAATTCAAAACTAATATAAATACTTTGAAAAATCATATCTTTTATTGTAATAATCCAAATAAAACAAATAATATGTCTATTATTATCAGAAAAATATAATGAATCTTAATATAATATCCATTAGTCCTGGATGTAGTCATAAACCGGGACTAAAGATATTTTCCGCCATTTCCCACCTCTTCCCGCCAAGTTTTCCCGCCCTTTCCTTTCTACGAGAGCTTTTAGTCCGGGATGTAGTCACTAACCGGGACTAAAGATATTTCCCGCCATTTCCCAAAGCTTCACGCCAAGTTTACCCACCCTTTCCCTCTATATTTAGGGTGATCGTGCCATGGCTATCAACACATCCACACCTTCCTCTCTTAGAACAATGGACAACGCCTACTGGGCCATTCTGACCCTCGAGGAGACCGAGGCGCTGTGCGCCTCCAACTACCCTTGTCCTCCGGGCTACCGGCCGCCCGCCGGCTGGATGCTGAGCGCTGGAGGGGTTCCTGTCCCTCAAGGTTCCGCACGCCAGGCGGCCATCACAAACCACTTCTACCACGAGCTCACGCCGGAGCAACGGATGGATCCCCAGTGGGATCCCGACAACTACGACACCTGGAATGCCTTCTTCGCTAATAGGCGGGAAAGGGAGCTCGCCAGGTACGAGGGTGATGGCCCGCCACCGGTGAACCACAACGAAGCCGGCTGTCATCTGTGGTGGGCGAACCGTACTATCATCGGAGTGATGCGCTACATCGCCGGGGGAGACCATCCTCGCTTATGGTGCCCACGAGTCCACCCGCCACAGGCCCCACACCGTCCCGACGGTAGCGGCATCGTCTTCCAGGAGACCCCTCTCCCGCCCGCCGTGAATCCGAGGCTGGAATGGCCCCTGGTATATGCCATGGATGGGCTGAGGATCCCCGGAGTTGCAGGTGACGATGACGATGATGATGACGATGACGATGAAGACCCTGAAGCTGCGTACTATAGGACTAGGCATGATTATGACTAAAGGGGGCGGCTTTAGTCCTGAGTGTTAGCTAGTCCCGGTTTGTCCCGGTTTTTAATATTAATAAATGTCTTGAGTGTTACCTAATAAATAGAGGGAAATGCCTATATAAAGAGAGGGTTCATCTTTAGTCCCGGTTGGAGAAACCAACCGCGACTAAAGGGATTGCGGCAGACTGGGCCAGGCAACACTAATAATAGGGGTGAGTGTCGACATTATGTCGTGCGGCTTGTACCTTGTCCCGGATGGTGTCACCAACCGGGACTAAAGATGAACCTTTAGTCCCGGTTGGAGACACCAACCGGGACTAAAGATGAGTCGGCACTAATAATAGGGGTGAGTGTCAACATTATGTCGTGAGTGTCGACATTATGCCGAGCTGCTTGTACTATAAATATGCATCCTTGTGAGTCCAGTCCTCCAGCCAGTTTGAGGCATCTCCAAGATGGTTTTAGAGAGCAGGGACACCACTACGGCCAGTTTCAGGGAGATGCCGACGTAGCCTAGTCCTCCGGCATCTCCGAGAAACTGGTCATAGAGGCACTCCCTAATATGTGAAATTAGTTAGCTCCCAGGCGTATTGATCTAGTTAGAGAAGTTACAAGCTGCAAGATGGTTTTCGAGAGCAGGGACACCACTACGGCCAGTTTCAGGGAGATGCCGACGGAGCCCAGTCCTCCGGCATCTCCGAGAAACTGGTCATAGAGGCACTCCCTAATATGTGACATCATGCGTTTGGAGATCAGATCTTAATGGTAAGTATGAATCGGTACTAAAGGCCCTCCTTTAGTCCCGGTCCAGCCATAAAACGGGACTAACACACTCGAGATTGTTTGCAGACAACACTATAAAAATGGACACATGCATGGAACATCTTCACTCATAAAATGTTACAATTATTACATATCATTTCTTCGCTTGTGTTCCTTTCTGATCCCGTCGTATCCATGGAGCATCTTCATTCATTAACATGATGGTTGGGTCATCCTTCACCGCGAAGGGCGGAATTTCATGGAACTTATCACAATCTTCTGACATGTCTGTCTTGTCCTCCACTCCCACGATGTTTCTTTTTCCTGAAAGAACTATGTGGCACTTTGGCTCATCGTCTGATGTATTCTTTTTCTTATTTTTTCGTTTTCTAGGTTTGGTAGACATGTACTTCACATAGAAAACCTGGGCCACATCATTGGCTAGGACGAATGGTTCGTCTAAGTACCCAAGATTGTTGAGATCCAACGATGTCATTCCGTATTTCTTGTCTACCTCAACCCCTCCTCCCGTCAGCTTGACCCATTTGCACCGAAACAAGGGGACCTTAAAAGTAGGTCCATAGTCAAGTTCCCATATCTCCTCTATGTAACCATAATATGTGGTCTTTGACCCATTGTTGTCTGTTGCATCAAAGCGGACACCACTGTTTTGGTTGGTGCTCTTTTTATCTTGGGCTATCGTGTAAAATGTATACCCATTTATCTCGTACCCTTGGAAAGTCAATATAGTCGAAGATGGTGACCTAGACAACAAGTATAGCTGATCTCCAAGAATGTTGTTTTTTATGAGATGTTGCAACCAACCTCCGAAACTCTTCATGTGTTCATCTCTAATCCAAGAGTCATGCTTTCCAGGGTTGTTGGAGCGTAAGATTTTCTTGTGTTCCTCGATATATGGGGCTGCCAAGATAGAATTTTGTAGAACGGTGTAATGTGCTTCGATGTAAGAATGTCCGTGTCTACATATTATTGATTTCCTTCCTAGAGTACCCTTTACACTCAGTCTCCCCTCATACCGCGATTGAGGAAGACCAATCGGCTTAAGGTCAGGAACGAAGTCAACACAAAATTCAATGACCTCCTCTGTTCCATAGCCCTTGGAGATGCTTCCTTCTGGCCTAGCACGGTTACGAACATATTTCTTTAAGATTCCCATGAACCTCTCAAAGGGAAACATATTATGTAGAAATACAGGACCGAGAATGGAAATCTCTTCGACTAGGTGAACCAGCAGGTGCGTCATAATATTGAAGAAGGATGGTGAGAACACCAACTCAAAACTGACAAGACATTGGACCACATCATTCTGTAACCGTGGTAGATCTTCAGGATTGATTATCTTCTGAGAGATTGCATTGAGAAATGCACATAGCTTCACAATGGGTACTCGAACATTATCTGGTAGAAGCCCCCTCAATGCAATCGGAAGCATTTGCGTCATAATCACGTGGCAGTCATGAGACTTTAGGTTTTGGAACTTTTTTTCTGCCATATTTATTATCCCCTTTATATTCGACGAGAAGCCAGACGGGACCTTAATACTGCTTAGGCATTCAAAAAATATTTCCTTCTCTTGTTTGGTAAGAGCGTAGCTGGCATGACCTTGAAACCATTCTGGATGCAGGCCATCTGGGTCTTCCATACGTTGATGGTCCTTTCGTGCTTCCGGTGTATATTTTGTCTGCCCATACACGCCCAAGAAGCCTAGCAGGTTCACGCAAAGATTCTTCGTCACATGCATCACATCGATTGCAGAGCGGACCTCTAAGAATTTCCAATATGGTAGCTCCTAAAATATAGATTTCTTCTTCCACATGGGTGCGTGTCCTTCAGCGTCTTTCGGAACAGATTTTCCTCCAGGACCCTTTCCAAAGGTTACCAGTTGATCTAAATCTTTGACCATATCAAATATATCAGCACCAGTACGCTCCTTAGGCTTCGTCTGGTGACATGCCAGACCGTTGAAATGCTTGCCTTTCTTTCTTAAGGGATGCTTGCCCAAAAGAAATCGACGATGCTCATTGTATACATTCTTCTTACAATGTTCCAAATATATACTTGCAGTCTCATCTAAACAGTGTGTGCATGCATTGTATCCCTTGTTTGACTGTCCTGAAAGGTTACTAAGAGCAGGCCAATCATTGATTGTTACGAAAAGCAATGCTCGGAGGTTAAATTCTTCCTGCTTGTGCTCATCCCACACGCGTATCCCGGGTTCGTGCCACAACTATAAAAGTTCTTCCACTAATGGCCTTAGGTACACATCAATGTCGTTGCCGGGTTGCTTCGGACCTTGGATCAACACTGGCATCATAATGAACTTCCGCTTCATGCTCAACCAAGGAGAAAGGTTATAGATGCATAGAGTCACGGGCCAGGTGCTGTGACTGGAGCTCTGCTCCCCAAAGGGATTCATGCCATCTGTACTTAGACCAAACCTTAAACTCCTTGCGTCATCTGCAAAGTCCAGGTACTTTCTATCGATTTTTCTCCATTGCGACCCATCAGCGGGGTGTCTCAACATCCCGTCTGACTTACGTTCCTCTTTATGCCATCGCAACAACTTGGCGTGATCTTTGTTTCTGAATAAGCGTTTCAACCGTGGTATTATAGGAGCATACCACATCACCTTCGCAGGAACCCTCTCCCGGGGGGGCTCGCCCTCAACTCCACCAGGGTCATCTCGTCTAATCTTATACCGAAGTGAAGTGCATACTGGGCATGCATCTAAATTCTCATACTCCTCATCGCGGTAGAGGATGCAGTCATTAGGGCATGCATGTATCTTCTCAACCTCTAAACCTAGAGGGCAGACAACCTTTTTTGCTTCGTATGTACTGGCGGGCAATACATTATCTTTTGGAAGCATATTCTTCATCATTTTCAGCAACTTTTCAAATGAGGAGTCAGGTATAGCACACTCAGCCTTCCATCGCAGCAATTCCAGTGTGCTGCCCAGCTTTTTCAGACCATTTTCGCAATTTGGGTACAACAACTTTTTGTGATCCTCTAGCATGTGATTGAACTTCTCCCTATCCTTTTCAGTTTCACAATCTCTTCATGCATCGGCAATGGTCCGACCAAGATCATCAGCGGGTTCATCATGTGTCTCTTCTTCATCCTCCCCTTCAGCATCCCCCATGGAACTATCTCCGTACTCAGGGAAACCATGATAGTTGTCATCCTCCTCCTCTACTTCATTGTCTTCCATTATAACCCCTCTCTCTCCGTGCTTGGTCCAACAATTATAACTGGGCATGAAGCCGGACTTCAACAGGTGGCTGTGAAGGGTTTTTGAGTCAGAATAATCCTTTTGATTCCTACATCCATTACATGGACAGAATACAAAACCATTGTGCTTGTTTGCATCAGCAACACGGATGAATTCATGCACGCCATTAATGAACTCGCCAGAGCGTCGGTCAGTACTGTACATCCATTCCTGGACCATCTGCATTATAGTAAAAGTATATCAAAAACCATTACACAACATGATAACATTATTACAAGTTATATTGAGAGCTTCTAGAGCATTAATTTTGAATGTTGAAAAATTTACATGCACCAATTTGTGAATTGGAGAAAACAATCAACATGATAAATGTGGAGTTTTTTATTATTGTTCCATCAGTGAAAACCTCATTCCATTCTAAGCTCTGAAACTCTAAAATTACACATTTCAATTTTCAGTAACTATGTGCCTAATCAAAATTTGTTACACATATATATCAAAATCCTTCTAGCTACTTCTAGAGCATGCATGCATTTGATCCATATCTCTATACTTCTAGAGCATTATATAGAGCTAAAGTAGCAATAAGAGATGAAAGAATGAAGTTCTAACCTTTTAAAGCTTTGGATTTAGGTGTTGCAAACTAAATCTTGACAAATCTTGAGAAAAAAAATGGCATGAACTCTCTTGCTTTCTTTGAGAAAAATGGCCACCATATGCTTTAGGGCAGCTGGCCAGGGAGCTGTATATATAGTAATGGACAATTAGTCCCGGGCCGTGATACGACCCGGGACTAATAGTCCACGAAAAGAGCTGTTGCCCCGCTCCAGGTTATTAGTCCCGGGCCGTATTACGGGCCGGGACTAATACTCTGGTCCGGCCCGGGGCTAATGAGTATGTCCATTTCTAGCCGTTGGGGGCCTCACGGACCGGGACTAGTGCTAGCACTAGTCGCGGTTCGTGACGGGCCGGGACTGCTGGGCTTCCAGTGATCGAACGGAAGATGGTTTTTCCAGTAGTGTGAATTTATTCAAATGGATCGAAGCATTAGGAAGTGGAGCACGCGGGAATAGAAAATTAGTGGCTAATACGTACTTATTTTTTTTTGGTAAAAAGACATTTTTTATTTAAATAATTATAAGCATTACGTCTAGCTTCTGCATAACCATGCACACAACCAGCTAAATCCAGATTCCGAAAGAGGATAAAAAAACAGAGACTAATTACATATAAAAAAAGAAATTATAAAACGTCTAAGATGTTAGTGGGCAGATCCGTATATTATACGGTCATCTATGACGAGTGAAGAAGTCCTTCATCGTATCCTCAGGTAGATAACCTGCAAGAGAGATAAAAAAATTATTGTTAAACATTTTATCATTTTTACATAGTCATAGCTATCAAATTAAGACAATCGCTGTTGGGATTCGTAGCATGGAAAACAAAAATTTTCTATCGCATACAAACAAACAAGCCAAGATCTATCTACTAGATTGTAGCAACGAGTCGATAGAGGAACTCACCCTCGAAGATTCCAAAGCGGTTAACGAGAGCAGATTCTCGTGGGTGATGTAGTCGTACACTTTGCCGATCTCAAGATCGCGTAGATGATCCTTCCGGCGCTGCGTTCCGGCAGCGCTCCCGCAGTCGGTCACACGTTCGGTACTCGACGAAGACCTTCCTCTCTCTTGTTCCAGCAGGCAGCGGAGGTTGTAGCACTCTCCTCGCGATTCCGGCAGCACAACGGCGTGGTACCGGAAGTAGAGGGGAGATCCCGCAGGGCTTCGCCTTAAGCCGGAGCGAGTATGGTGGAGTATGAGAGAGGGCTATTAGTGGTCTAGGGATTAGACATACCAATTAGAAGGCTCTAAACCGAAGGCTAGGGCAATTAGAAGCTCTAAACCAAAACGGCTCTAAACCGGAGATTAGAGGATAGGAACTTGTGTGTCTAGAGGAGGAGGCCCTGCCCCTCCTCTTATAGGTGGGAGGTGCGGCCAAGGGGAGGGGAGTCCCTCCCCAAGTCGGCCTTGGTTGGCGCGCCGGCTTGGAGAGGAGACTCCTCCCCCAAGTCGGTTCCAACCACCTCTTGCTTGTTTCCCACAGTTTCCTGTTTTAGCCGTTTGACTTTCAAACTGGACATTTGACTTTTCTGTTTTAGGATTCAATTTAATCCTTTATTTGGAACAGCAAGAACACTTAGTACATGATGCAATCATTCCAATATGTAATGACACATTCATGTACCCCTCCCCCCTCCCGGAGTGCCGGACATTCCGGAACCTTCTAGAACATTCACCGGAGTCATTTCTGAACTCCGAAACGGGACTTTCCTTATTTGAATATTATTCTCCGGACCATTCCGGATCACCTCGTGATATCCCGGATCCCATCCGAGACTCCGAACAACATTCGGTCTCTTTCTCATAATACCATAACTACTCAAAACAACGTCGAATCCTTAAGTGTGTCTCCCTACGGTTCGTGAATTATGTGGACATGATGGAGACACTTCTCCGAACAATAACCAATAGAGGAATCTGGAAATTCATATGGCTCCCACATATTTCTACGATTACTTTGCGATCGAATGAACCACTTACATATGATACCAATTTCCCTTTGTCTCACGATATGTTACTTATCCGAGGTTATGATCGTCGGTATCTCTGCATACCTAGTTCAACCTCGTTACTGATAAGTACTCTTTTCTCGTTCCCATGATATGTGATCCCTTGTGAGCCAGTCACATGCTTGCAAGCTAATTGGATGACATTACACCGAGAGGGCCCAGAGTATATCTATCCGTCATATGGATGGACAAATCCCACTCTTGATCCATGTGTCTCAACCAATACTTTCCGAACACTCAATGCCACCTTTATAGCCACCCAGTTACGGTGTGGTGTTTGATGTCATCAAAGCATCCATCCGGTAAAGGTGATATGCATGATCTCATGGTCGAAGGAATTAGGTTACTATGTATCAGAAAGCATATAGCAATTGAACTATTGAAATGACTTGATCTTTATGCTACGCTTATCTATAGGAGTATGTCCATCACATCATTCTCCTAATGATATGATCCTGTTGTTAATGACATCTCTATGTTCATGATTAGGAAACCATGATCATATATTAACCAACAAGATAGTTTAACAAGAGGCTTTACTAGGGACTCTTATTTTAGTTTACAAATCACACAAGTATTAATGTTTCCGGTTAATACAATTTTAGCATGGTATGTAAACATTTATCATAAGTGTGAAGATATGATAATAACCACTTTATTATTGCCTCTTGGTCATATCTCCAACAGTCTCCCACTTGCACTAGAGTCAATAATCTAGTTTCAAACCTTTGTGTATTCAACACCTATGGATTTCCGGTGTTGTATGTACACGATTGCTAGTGGTCAACTGATCTCCGGATCTGACACTTCCAGGTCCGTGTGTAATTGCATGTCTTTGCGTCTCTACGCATCACTCATTCTCTAATGAGATGGCTTTGTATAAATTTGGTCTTTCGGTGTGACCTTTAGTTCTTTGGGGTTAAAACATGTTGATAATATTGTCGCACAATATATCTTCATAGTATTATCCCTCTGTGAACTACACCTAGTTTGATAACAAACTACTTGACACAAATGCCCTCTTTTGCTGCTATAATAGCAGTCATATACTTAGCCTTTTGTTGTAGTATCTGTCATAATGTCTTAACTTTGGAACTCATCCAAATCCATTATGGAACTCACTTTCCATTATATTGTGCCACCCTTAGTTTAGATTGAGATAAACTTAATTTGTACTTTGTGACAAAACTAGTATCAATGTAGTACTTTTACAATGAACTAACCATCTATTTGTCACTTCTACAAATATTATACTCTTAGTTCTTCCAAAAGATCATAATAATATCCTTACTATTGTCCAATGATCATCTTACGAATCATTCTGGTATATGCTCACAACATTTAGAGCATAGGACATATCTGGATTTGTACATATCACAGTATGATTGATATAAATACTCTTTGTGATTTTATACATCAAGTATCAATCTATACTTGATTATTTGTTTCACTTTACCAAATGTCAATACACTTGAATATATCATCAACATTGAACTCATTCAATCCTTTCTGTGCGACAAGAACCTCTCTTGTAGTTTCTATATTGAACTCATTCAATATCTCGTCTATGTACTTCTGGCACAACCATATTAGCGTCTATTGATGCCAAATATTTGGGTTTTGCCTAAGTCTTTCATCGGGATGAAATTCTTAATATGTGTTAATAAAAGATACATTATTTCCAATCAACAATATGTCTTCCACATAATGTATTAGAAACATGTCTTAGCGCTCCCACTTAATTTATTGCAAATGCAAGCATCTTCATTTTCTCTAATGAACTTTTAAACTCCTTTAACAGTTTCATCATAGTGAAGATTCCAACTCCGCGATGCTCACTTCAACCATTGAAGTTTGCATATGCTTTTAGCATCCTATGAATTAACAAAACCTTATGGACCGTGTTATGCACATGTCCTAGGTAACGATTCTATTAGAAGAACTTGTTTTGTTTATTCAACTATCATATAACAAAATTATATGTAGTGGTTGCTACATTAATCCGTCTAGACTAAATATCACTATGAAAGATCAAATCTTGTCATAGTCAACCTTTGAACATTTTGTGAACTCTTTCCCAACATGTCGACTATTTCATAGATGTAAAACATCCATGTCTATTTCTTTATAGATCTAGACACAACTGTAAGGTCTTACACCTTTCTCGAGGGTCCTTCAAGTTCAAAACTTGATTTCTCGTGTATGGAACTATCACGGATTTTATGGCTTCAAGCCATTTGACGGAGTCAGGGCTCATCATCGCTTCTTTGCACGTAGTCGGATCATTATTGTCAAATAATGATTTAACTCTCAAATCTTGGTATTTGATTGTTCATCCGACCTACTTGTTTCAATAGGAACTTAGATCTCCGTGACCACAACCTTTGAAGTACGCGAGCCATGAGCATTGTTTGCTAACTCCGGAACACTTTTCGGCGCTGCGCAACTTTGCACATATAGCTAAGGTTCTTTTAACCTTATCAAAGTTCTATTGTCCTCCCACTTAACTTTTCACGAAAAATTCCTTCTCAAAGAAACTTAATGTTCTAAGCAACAAACACTTTTGTCTCCGGTGTTTATGGAGGAATACTTAACAGTTATACAAAGACAGGTTCATTCGACTTTGGTTGCACACATCTTTCTTATGCATAGCATACCAATGTTTTAAGAAAGGACTACTTGGGTTTTATCCCAAACCATAACTTGATATGGTGTCATTTCAACGGATTATGATGAAGCTCTTTTCAGTGGAAAAACGGTAATCTCTAAAGCTTTTAATCTCTAAAATATAATGGCAGTTTTATGAATTATACCTTTGATCTTACCATGTCAAACAAGGATTAATTACATACCTCGAATGCTCCATACCCTTATGGTGTTTTGGGAAATGCAAATCCACGGAACAATTCCTTAAATCTTAGGTATTATGCTAAACTCTATAACTCAAATATCTTCCTTTATGATCTTTATCATAAACTATTTATATTCTTGTTACTATGATTTTGCACTTCATCTTGAAAGTCTTTGAACTTTTCAAATATTTCATACTTCATCCTTATTAAGTAAATATTCATATATTCACTCAAATTTTCGGAGAAAGCAAATGAAGTTGAAATTCATCGCTCTTGACTACACATAATGGACTTCGTACAACAATATGTACAAGTTCAAATAAGCAAGTCATTCGTTCCCTTTTGGCCTATGAACGAAGTTTTAATTATCTCTAGGAAAGTTTCACAAGCGTCATTTGATCAAAAATCAAAAGACTCCAAAATTCCATCCACATGGAGTTTCTTCATGTTTTCTTTCCAATATAATTTAAACGGCGATATCACTTCCTAAGTGATATTTCAATTAATTTGTCTTTCGACATTTTTAGCACTAGTTTTATGGATGTGATGTCTCCAACGATATTTGCGAATCCATCTTTTTATGGATTACGGCAATTATTTGAACAACCCTTTTGTTCTCATAATACCTGATAAAACAAATCTTTGAAGGCAAGCTTTGATGTTTAACGAGCAACACAATAACCCTTTATTTGTTCTCGATGAACATCATCACATATTCTTTTGCTAATTACTTAGGCCACTGTAGTTCATGAATTCTGTTGCTTCGTATGACGATTCATACCAACAAATTCAGTATTAAATACTTAAGAACCACATTGTTTAATAAGCAAAGAATATAGCCATAACATGTATATCATCTATATACTTAAACTGAACAATTCTAGTCTTTTCCTTTCTGCCATATATTTATGAGATTTTCTTTCAATATTTCCTTTTCTGTTTGAAAGAATCTATCAACATCAATAGTGGAGTCATACATATGACATATAGTCCAAAAGCGTGTATAGTTAAATACCAATGTCTTTGGACTTGCACTTTGAAGTAGATCACCATCATCAAATGTTTGGTGTTCTTTCAAATTCCTTTCTTTAGTAATTTCTTGGTGTAGTAAACATTTTACCTACATCAAATATTCACCCTTATCATGGAATCGTCCATGATCAAGCTACTTTTAACTTATAACGATGAATTATGAGTATAATGTTGCTATCCAAAACCTTTTGGAGGATTAGGACAACAAGTGTCTCCAACCTTTTGCAAATTCTCATCAAAATATGAGAACATGAACTTTGCCATATTATACTCTATCATGTTGTAACCAAAACTTCGTTTCAGATATCACAATATCTTCCACACATCATGGTTTCTGAAACAATTCTTTCAGATCCTAGATAACCTTGATATTAAGACAATTCTTTGAATATTAAGAATCATAGAGACAAACATGATACTTATACACTAACACTTGGAATTGTCACTCTTGTTTTTATACCAATTATTAAACTTCATGGAGTAACCGGAACTTTACTGAAAGTTTGCAATAGGACTTTTAAACTTTAGATTAACACTTCAAAACAATACGATACCAGTTCGTAAAGTAACTAACCAGATTTCTATAGTTCTATCATCTCAATTATAACTAAGCGCAAGGTGGTAAACGGATGCCAATGACTACAACAACTATGCAAATTCACTTTGATTTAGTTTATGATAAATTGAGTTCTAATTAATAATTAAATTAATCTAGGTGAACTCCCACTCAAAACAATATCCCTCACATTGTTTTAGTGATCACACGAACCAAATCCACCATATCAAAACCGATCATCACGAGAGTTGATATAGCTTCAATGGCGAACAATCAACATGTTCATCATATCTACTATATGACTCATGCTCTACCTTTCGGTAATCCGTGTTCCTGAGGCCATGTCTGTACATGCTAGGCTCGTCAAGATCAAACCTTAGTTTCCGCATGAGCAAATCTGGCTTGCTCACGTTGTATACACTTGCAGAATCTAACACACCCGATCATCACGTGGTGCTTTGAAACAACAAGCTTTAGCAACGGTGCTAACTAAGGGTGAACACTTTATGACTTGAAATTCATGTGCATGAGGGATCATCTTATAATGCTACCGTCGTCTACTAAGCAATACAAGATGCATAAAGTATTAACATCACATGCAATTCATAATATGTGATATGATATGGCCTTTCTTCTTTGTGCTTCCGATCTCCATCTTCCAGCACGAACATGATCTCCATCATCACCGGCATTGCATCAAGGTCAATGTCGCCTCTCCATGGTTGTCGTCCACCGGCTTCAACTATTACAACTACTTTGAATAGACACGCGGGTCTTAACAGAAATTAAAGACAACCATATGGCTCCTGCCGGTTGCCAACTTACAATAAGGAACATTGCATACATCATATATAATCACAATCATGGCCATATCACATCACTGCACACCCCTGCAAAACAAAGTTAGACGCCTCTACTTTCTTTTCATATTTTACGTGGTTTGGGGCTTTCAATAAGTGTCGTTCTAACTTACGAACAAGAACCACAACATTGATACTAGTATTGTTAATCACCCGTTGTAAATTGGATCTTAACTATGCTAGGAGAAACAGGCACCCGCAAAGCCACTTATGCAATACAAGTTGCATGTCAAGCGTGGAGCAAGTCTCATGAACGATGTCATGTAAGGTTAGCCTGGGCCGCTTCATCCCAACATACCGCAAGATGCAAAGTACACAAGAAGCAATCGACAATAAAAGCATCAATGCCCACAATGACCATTGTGTTCTACTCGTGCAACAGATCTACATATAGACACGGCTCTGATACCACTGTAGGGATTCGTAGCATGGAAAACAAAAATTTTCTATCGCATACAAACAAACAAGCCATGATCTATCTACTAGATTGTAGCAACGAGTCGATAGAGGAACTCACCCTCGAAGATTCCAAAGCGGTTAACGAGAGCAGATTCTCGTGGGTGATGTAGTCGTACACTTTGCCGATCTCAAGATCGCGTAGATGATCCTTCCGGCGCTGCGTTCCGGCAGCGCTCCCGCAGTTGGTCACATGTTCGGTACTCGACGAAGACCTTCCTCTCCCTTGTTCCAGCAGGCAGCGGAGGTTGTAGCACTCTCCTCGCGATTCCGGCAGCACAACGGCGTGGTACCGGAAGTAGAGGGGAGATCCCGCAGGGCTTCGCCTTAAGCCGGAGCGAGTATGGTGGAGTATGAGAGAGGGCTATTAGTGGTCTAGGGATTAGACACACCAATTAGAAGGCTCTAAACCGAAGGCTAGGGCAATTAGAAGCTCTAAACCAAAACGGCTCTAAACCGGAGATTAGAGGATAGGAACTTGTGTGTCTAGAAAAGGAGGCCCTGCCCCTCCTCTTATAGGTGGGAGGTGCAGCCAAGGGGACGGGAGTCCCTCCCCAAGTCGGCCTTGGTTGGCGCGCCGGCTTGGAGAGGAGACTCCTCCCCCAAGTCGGTTCCAACCACCTCTTGCTTGTTTCCCACAGTTTCCTGTTTTAGCCGTTTGACTTTCAAACTGGACATTTGACTTTTCTGTTTTAGGATTCAATTTAATCCTTTATTTGGAACAGCAAGAACACTTAGTACATGATGCAATCATTCCAATATTTAATGACACATTCATGTACCCCTCCCCCCTCCCGGAGTGCCGGACATTCCGGAACCTTCTAGAACATTCACCGGAATCATTTCCGAACTCCGAAACGGGACTTTCCTTATATGAATCTTATTCTCCGGACCATTCCGGATCACCTCGTGATATCCCGGATCCCATCCGAGACTCCGAACAACATTCGGTCTCTTTCTCATAATACCATAACTACTCAAAACAACGTCGAATCCTTAAGTGTGTCTCCCTACGGTTCGTGAATTATGTGGACATGATGGAGACACTTCTCCGAACAATAACCAATAGAGGAATCTGGAAATTCATATGGCTCCCACATATTTCTACGATTACTTTGCGATCGAATGAACCACTTACATATGATACCAATTTCCCTTTGTCTCACGATATGTTACTTATCCGAGGTTATGATCGTCGGTATCTCTGCATACCTAGTTCAACCTCGTTACTGATAAGTACTCTTTTCTCGTTCCCGTGATATGTGATCCCTTGTGAGCCAGTCACATGCTTGCAAGCTAATTGGATGACATTACACCAAAAGGGCCCAGAGTATATCTATCCGTCATATGGATGGACAAATCCCACTCTTGATCCATGTGTCTCAACCAATACTTTCCGAACACTCAATGCCACCTTTATAGCCACCCAGTTACGGTGTGGTGTTTGATGTCATCAAAGCATCCATCCGGTAAAGGTGATATGCATGATCTCATGGTCGAAGGAATTAGGTTACTATGTATCAGAAAGCATATAGCAATTGAACTATTGAAATGACTTGATCTTCATGCTACGCTTATCTATAGGAGTATGTCCATCACATCATTCTCCTAATGATATGATCCTGTTGTTAATGACATCTCTATGTTCATGATTAGGAAAGCATGATCATATATTAACCAACAAGCTAGTTTAACAAGAGGCTTTACTAGGGACTCTTATTTTAGTTTACAAATCACACAAGTATTAATGTTTCCGGTTAATACAATTTTAGCATGGTATGTAAACATTTATCATAAGTGTGAAGATATGATAATAACCACTTTATTATTGCCTCTTGGGCATATCTCCAACAATCGCTCCCACCCTAAGAAGAATTATGTACTTGTAATCAATATCATATAGCCAATTTCCAAATAAATGGGTAACGCTACTCAGAGGATAGAAGCCGGAAGCTTCTTGGGATACTGTTCACACAGAGTAGTATTTCTAAACTACTTATCCTCCCATAACTGAATCTCCGATCCTTCCTTAGTCTAAAAGGAACCGAAGCAAAAGAAGTGATTCTTTGTCTCCATTAGATCAGCCCAGAAATGTGAATCCCCTGGTTTTCATTGAACTTGGGATAATGCATTCCAGCCAACATATTTTCGTTTAAGTAGAGTCTGCAATACCCCATGCATCCTTAGTAACTTGAGGATCTATTTACTAAGAAGGGTTGTATTTTTTACCTTAAAATCATGAATATCTAACCCTCCATGATCTTTGGAATGGCATAGAGCACTCCACTTAGCCAGCCTATACTTTCTTTTCTCACTATTGTCTTGCCAAAAGAATCTTGATTGGAAGTAATCTAATATTTTAAGAATTCCTTTGAAAAGTTTAAATAAGGATATCATATACACTACCATGTTACTTAGGACTAAATTGATAAGAACCAATATCCCCCCCCAAAGAAAACAATTTACATTTCCAACTACTTAAAGATAATTGCAGTCTCTCCTCCACAAGCTTCCATTAGCATTCATAAGTCTTCGATAATGAATCAGAATACCCAAATACCTAATTAAAAAATGACCTGGTTGTAGCTAAATAAATTAGCATATAGACTAGCCTCATATTGAGCCTAACCAAAACAAAAGAATTCACTTTTATAAAAGTTAACTTTTAGACCCAGAAGCTATTCAAAAGCTAAAAGGATCAGCCTAAAATTTCTCACCTTTTTATATCATGTTCCAAAAAGAGAATTATATTATCGTCATATTCAAGGACAGAAAGACCATCAACCAGATAGGGAATCACTCCTTTAATTAGGCCATCAGACTTTGCATGTTCAATCATGATAGTTACCATATCAGCCAATATATTAAATAACATTGTTCGTAATGGGTCGTCTTGCCTTGGCCCTTGTTTGTATGGAAGTAGTTGCCAATATTATCATTGACTTTAATGGCCACACTACCTCCCGACGGAAAAGCTATGAATGAGAGCACGCCACTCATCAGAGAATCCCTTTATTCTGAGAGTTTGTTGAATAAATGACCATTTGACTTTATCATATGCCATCTCAAAATCAGTCTTTAGAATAAACCCCATTCAGCTTTTTTCCTATGTGTTTCATGAAGTATAACAACTCCATAAACGATGTCGCGTCCTTGCATAAAAGCAGTCTGAGACAGACGTATCACATGATCAGCTATAGAGTTCAGTTTGATTGTCTCTACTTTGGTAAATATTTTAAAACTAACATTAAGAGAACATATATGCCTATATTATTGGACCTTTTGTGCTTTATTAATCATAGTTAGTAAAATAATCTCACCAAAATTTAGATGAAACAGCTCAAGCTATCCAATGTGAAGAAAACTGAACAACTCTAGGATATACTTAATAATATCCCAAAAAATTTGGTAGAACTCTGTGGAGAAGCCATCAGGACCAGGAGTTTTGTTGTGTTCCATTTGGAAAACAACCTATTTCACTTCCTTGTCTGAATATGGAGCAGTAAGTAGGTTATTCTCCTCATCGGTAACTTAGAGTATATCATCTGTTTGGGACTCGTTCATAGAGAAATTGCCTTCTTATTATGAGGCCCTGAACAATGATATGTAATAATAATTTGTAATATATGACTTCATCTCTTGGTTCCACTAGGTTCCATATCGCATGGCTAGACAAAGCGAGTAGGGCGCATGAAATTTAGGGGTCTTGCAGTTCCAAGTGGATTCCCAATGCATCATATTCCCATCAAATCTCCATGTGTTCTCCGCTGCCACTTATGGTTTATCACAACTCAACTCTCAGCCAATTCTCTAATTTTTCTCACATATCTTTGCATTAATATTCTATGGTTCCACATTGTGTTGGATTTCATGGGTAAAGCTAGTAATGGTAGACAAACCACGGGTCCTTGACCAGTGATATATATAGAAACACGCAGCTCAACCACTCAGGGCTCTTGGATTTTAGTGTTTCACCCATCATTTAGTGTTTCATTGGTCACCTGTCACATTGTTTATTATGTGAAACATACATCTCCTACTTTGTATTGCATCTTTCTTCTCTCCACTCCGCATCGTGCCTTCTTGTGCCAGTGGCTTCAGTCGAACTGAAACTAGAGAGGATAGGGAATGATATCGAAGGTGAGGTTTGCTAATCTAGTGGTGGATCTTGTTGTTAGGGAACAAGGGTTTTCAATGTGGTTACGTGGGAATCAAGGGTGCCACCTTACATTTTGTTCGTAAGGCCTGTTGATTCGAAGAATTGCCATATATATGAATTATGTATAAGCTGGAATGTATAGTGCCCTCTCTCTTTTCATAAACAGACAACAAAAAGTTACTCCCTCCGACTCATATTAGTTGACTCCAATTTGAATGTATCTATCACAAAAACTTGTCTAGATACATTCAAATTGAAGTCAAGTAATATGAGTTGGAGGGAGTGGTTATTTACAATATTCTAAACCTATCTTTAGTGTTTTTGGGTCAGTCTATATCGCAGCGACTAGACATGCATCCATCCAGACTGCTAGCTAGCTGTAGGATGCTAGATCAGGCACAGACTTCCATTTGTGCTAATCCACCGAGAGATCATGCACACACTAGCTTACACGCTGCACTGACTCATCTGTGCGTCTCAATTTGGAAAGTGTACACATGACCCTCGGCACGTACGCTCTTCCTTGTCGGCAGCTGCGTCAGCTATGCGCTCTGGTTTGTGGTCCAGGCCAGGGTCGCCGTGGTACTGGTCCACTACGCTCACCTGCCTCATCGGGAGCATCCAGTCCGCGATCGCGGCGGCTGTGGTGTTCGCCCTCACTGGCGCTGACTGGCGTTGGCGGCGTGGAGGCTCCAGTGGGACATGCAGCTGGCCACCGTGGTCTACTCCGGGGTGTTCAACACGGGCGCCACTACAGGAATGACGTTGTGTGCCGACGGCCGGGAGCTACGCCGACGGCCAAAGGTCGGGGCCGTCGGCGTAGCACCGGGCCAGACCAGCCCAGCTTCCAAGCCCTCGGCGTATCGCAGCCGTCGGCGTAGTGGCATGTACGCCGAGGGTGACCGTCGGCGTAAACGTAGCCCTCGGCGTACGGGGTGGCCGCGTGGCACTAGTCAGGCCAGGCCGGGACAGGCCCTAACGGCGTCAGCATTACGCCGAGAGCCGCTGTCGGCATAGGCTACGCCGACGGTCACCCTCGGCGTACGTCCTGCCTACGCCGAGGGTGACCCTCGGCGTACCTATGCACTTTTTTTCCTTACCAAATTATTTGTATTTATTTATTAGTATCAATTATTTAGGTTCTATTTTATCAATTGGATGGATTCGTAGCCTCCGAATAATAGTCTTCACGCCCACATAAAATGTCGAATCTTCTCACAAGTTGAGAAATTTGCATGTTTGTGTGTTATTATCACATGTGCATGAAATTTATATTTCACAAATTTTTGTAAAGTTGTTCAAAGATTCAATCACATGTGCGTGTCCCCCCTCGCATGCATGCGGAAGCGTAGGTTCCGGACCCGTATAAGGGGGAATCTCCCCGTTGAGGCAAAGCTAATATGGTTTTACATCACCCTATGACCTAAACAAACACAAAACATATGTGTGTGAGTGTGGTGAGAGGTTGGTATAGGTGCTTGCATGTGTCCCCCCTCGCATGCATGCGCTCTAACCTAGAGGCGAAGGTTCCGTACCAGTATGAGGGGGGAATCTCCCCGTCGAGGTGAAACCGGGTAGGACAGTGCCCCAACTTGTGAACCAACATGGTTTTACATCACCCTATGACCTAAACAAACACAAAACAAGAGAGAGCTACGCCGGGCTACCCCTGTCAGAGGAACGTCTAGGGGGGTAGACGATCCGAGTGTGCACAGAGATCAGGGTTTCGCCGGAGGAAGACCACGAGAACATTGGAATGAGATGAAAACTTGCATGTGCCCCTAGCATATGTGTGTGAGTGTGGTGAAAGGTTGGTATAGGTGCTTGCATGTGTCCCCCCTCGCATGCATGCACTCTAACCTAGAGGCGAAGGTTCCGGACCCGTATGAGGGGGGAATCTCCCCGTCGAGGTGAAACCGGGTAGGATAGTGCCCCAACTTGTCAACCAACATGGTTTTACATCACCCTATGACCTAAACAAACACAAAACAAGAGAGAGCTACGCCGGGCTACCCCTGTCAGAGGAACGTCTAGGGGGGTAGACGATCCGAGTGTGCACAGAGATCAGGGTTTCGCCGGAGGAAGACCACGAGAACATTGGAATGAGATGAAAACTTGCATGTGCCCCTAGCATATGTGTGTGAGTGTGGTGAGAGGTTGGTATAGGTGCTTGCATGTGTCCCCCCTCGCATGCATGCGCTCTAACCTAGAGGCGAAGGTTCCGGACCCGTATGAGGGGGGAATCTCCCCGTCGAGGTGAAACCGGGTAGGATAGTGCCCCAACTTGTGAACCAACATGGTTTTACATCACCCTATGACCTAAACAAACACAAAACAAGAGAGAGCTACGCCGGGCTACCCCTGTTAGAGGAACGTCTAGGGGGGTAGACGATCCGAGTGTGCACAGATCAGGGTTTCGCCAGAGGAAGGCCACGAGAACATTGGAATGAGATGAAACTTGCATGTGCCCCTAGCATATGTGTGTGAGTGTGGTGATAGGTTGGTATAGGTGCTTGCATGTGTCCCCCCTCGCATGCATGCGCTCTAACCTAGAGGCGAAGGTTCCGTACCCGTATAAGGGGGAATCTCCCCGTCGAGGTGAAACCGGGTAGGATAGTGCCCCAACTTGTGAACCAACATGGTTTTACATCACCCTATGACCTAAACAAACACAAAACAAGAGAGAGCTACGCCGGGCTACCCCTGTCAGAGGAACGTCTAGGGGGGTAGACGATCCGAGTGTGCACAGATCAGGGTTTCGCCGGAGGAAGACCACGAGAACATTGGAATGAGATGAAAACTTGCATGTGCCCCTAGCATATGTGTGTGAGTGTGGTGAGAGGTTGGTATAGGTGCTTGCATGTATCCCCCTCGCATGCATGCGCTCTAACCTAGAGGCGAAGGTTCCGGACCCGTATAAGGGGGAATCTCCCCGTCGAGGTGAAACCGGGTAGGATAGTGCCCCAACTTGTGAAACAACATGATTTTACATCACCCTATGACCTAAACAAACACAAAACAAGAGAGAGCTACGCTGGGCTACCCCTGCCAGAGGAACGTCTAGGGGGGTAGACGATCCGAGTGTGCACAGAGATCAGGGTTTCGCCGGAGGAAGACCACGAGAACATTGGAATGAGATGAAAACTTGCATGTGCCCCTAGCATATGTGTGTGAGTGTGGTGAGAGGTCGGTATAGGTGCTTGCATGTGTCCCCCCTCGCATGCATGCACTCTAACCTAGAGGCGAAGGTTCCGGACCCGTATGAGGGGGGAATCTCCCCGTCGAGGTGAAACCGGGTAGGATAGTGCCCCAACTTGTGAACCAACATGGTTTTACATCACCCTATGACCTAAACAAACACAAAACAAGAGAGAGCTACGCCGGGCTACCCCTGTCAGAGGAACGTCTAGGGGGGTAGACGATCCGAGTGTGCACAGATCAGGGTTTCGCCGGAGGAAGACCACGAGAACATTGGAATGAGATGAAAACTTGCATGTGCCCCTAGCATATGTGTGTGAGTGTGGTGAGAGGTTGGTATAGGTGCTTGCATGTGTCCCCCCTCGCATGCATGCGCTCTAACCTAGAGGCGAAGGTTCCGGACCCGTATAAGGGGGAATCTCCCCGTCGAGGTGAAACCGGGTAGGATAGTGCCCAAACTTTTGAACCAATATGGTTTTACATCACCCTATGACCTAAACAAACACAAAACAAGAGAGAGCTACGCCGGGCTACCCCTATCAGAGGAACGTCTAGGGGGTAGACGATCCGAGTGTGCACAGATCAGGGTTTCGCCGGAGGAAGACCACGAGAACATTGGAATGAGATGAAAACTTGCATGTGCTCCTAGCATATGTGTGTGAGTGTGGTGAGAGGTTGGTATAGGTGCTTGCATGTGTCCCCCCTCGCATGCATGCGCTCTAACCTAGAGGCGAAGGTTCCGGACCCGTATAAGGGGGAATCTCCCCGTCGAGGTGAAACCGGGTAGGATAGTGCCCCAACTTGTGAACCAACATGGTTTTACATCACCCTATGACCTAAACATACAAAAAATAAGAGATAGATACGCCGGGCTACCCCTGTCAGAGGAACGTCTAGGGGGGTAGACGATCCGAGTGTGCACAGAGATCAGGGTTTCGCCGGAAGAAGACCACGAGAACATTGGAATGAGATGAAAACTTGCATGTGCCCCTAGCATATGTGTGTGAGTGTGGTGAGAGGTTGGTATAGGTGCTTGCATGTGTCCCCCCTCGCATGCATGCAAGACGAAATAATGGGGGAATCTCCCCATTTAGCCCACATCTAGGGTTTGCTTGGAAAACGAGCACAAGACGAAATAAAAAATTATATATTAATAATATATAGTTTCTTCTATAATAGTAGACACTAAATAAAGTATGTTGTAAAATTTGATATTAACCAAAAGACCCTTCTTTCAAAAAAAAAGTTTAAAAAAAAAACCTAGCTACGCCGACGGCTGCCCTCGGCGTATGCCTGGCCGCCGGCGTAGCCCTATCCTACTTTGGCTCCCACGCGCCTGCTCCCGACCCCTCCTCCTCTCACCAACCGCTCTCTGCCCGCGCCCGCTCCCGACCCCGCCGCCAGTAGCCGCGCCTCCTCCCTCCCCCGAGCTCCACCGCCTCCTCCCTCCCCCGACCCCGGCCCTCCCCCACCGCCGCCTCCCTCCCTCCTCCCCGCCGCCAGCTGCCTTCCTCCCTCCTCCCTTCCTCCTCCCCGAGCCGGTCCCGGAGCTCCACCGCCTCCTCCCTCCCCTACCGCCGCCTCCCTCCCTCCTCCCCGTCGCCAGCCGCCTTCCTCCCTCCTCCCTTCCTCCTCTGTAACACCCTCAGAATCGACCCTATGCAAGTTTCAGCGATTCCCGCCAAACCCGCATAGAAACGATTCAAAGGTGCCCACCAGGCACTTCCGTGCGGGTGGAAAACGAAGTAATAACATTACACAACAGTCCTCGATGGGACCCACAGAACAGATATATACAACAACGACTCAGAGAGTCAAGAATACAGATATACAGAACAAAGATCCAAATCACCTTGAAAATGATAGGGCGTCCGACTACAGACAAGATGCAAATGGGGCTAAGAGCCCTGAAGAATAACCAATGGCGTCCATAACCCTGCCCAGGCCAAGCCGGAAGGGTAACCCTGCTAACGACGTCAATCTCAAAACCTGCTTAAACAAAAGGGGTGCCGACAAAGGGCAAAGGAAAAAAAAGAGAGAGCGGTCAGTACTGAGGCCAGTAGACGGCGAGACTAGAATTCGGCGGTCCTCGCCTACATAGGTATGGTGGACTGAAGCGGCAGCGGCAGCATGCACTAAACAACCTATAGAGACTCGATATCACTGGCGGCTATCAGAGAGGGGTAAGAAGGACCTATTCGGAACCAACCTGAATCCAACACCAAACAAACCCATCCTGGTATTCCCCCTCGATACCAACCGAGAAAGTCAACCGAGGAACTCACACAGTTGGCAGTTTTATTTGTTCAGTTATCGTTGCAACGATTACTAGTCAGGTGTAGATAATCATCCTGATAAAATAAGCAGTGGGCCGTTTTAGTGAACCATTCCGTTGTAGTTGCAACACTTACTAGTCAGATACATTTAGCATGAGATATCCCAAAAACCAGCAGTTGTTGGTACTTTTATTTAGCCATTCCGTTATAGTTGCAATACTTACTAGTCAGGTACAATGGTCGCAAGCGACAACCCAAACAAGCAATTGTTGGCAGTTTTATTTAGCCATTCCATTATAGTGAAGCTGATTACTAGTCATTATAAAGTCAAATTTATAGCACTACTTTAGTTATAGTTGTCTATGATCGAGATATTGTGCTCCGAGTCGTCCATAACCGCGGACACGGCTTTCAGAAAGTTTTACCCGACCGGGGTGCACAAATAGCAACACACACTCGATCAACCTCGGAAAAACCAAATCAAAACCCAACGAGGCTTTCATGACAAAGCAATCACAGGATTCAGAAATATTTCAGGGGGCCACCCCTTGGAGTACACCCGCAACGAAGCTAGCTGACTCCGAGACGGACCCGAGGTTTGGGTGGACGGCTGTGAACGACTGGGAACCCAAAACTGGGCTTGTCGACACCGCGGAATCGTGTCCCGATCCTAAACAGTACAGTGTGCTCCTCGCACAATCGTAAATAAAGCAGTAAAGCATGGCATAAGTACAGGATAGTAAATAAAACCTCAAACTAGTATGTGGCCCCAAGAAATAAGACTGAATCAAGCTCTGGCTCAGGGGGGTCCCATAAGCCTCCCGGATGTGGAAAGCGCGAATATTCAAGGAACAGGTATCAAGTACTCGGGGTCCTACGGGACACAAGTGGACGGTTAACAACCAAATAACATCTATTGCCCACCTGTGCCTCTGCTTACTTACTTCAATTTTAGTTGTTAAACAGGAATTAAAGTGAACGATAAGTAAAACCATGATCATCTCCAACATCAAACATGCGGCAATTCACCAACAACTGTGGCACTTGACGAGACGCAAAAGCACTTGAGCAAGCGACTACGACGCGCAAGTCCAGCTATCTACCAAACAACAGGTAATAGGATGTGTCCAAGGCAATATAGGGCTGCAAGGGGTATCACGGATACGGAAACTAGAGCATCGCAACACAGATAGCAATAGATCAACAGGAGGGAATAAATACTATAAAAGTAAGATAGGTAGAAAGGGGAAGATGCTCGCCTGAAAACATTGTCGAAGGTTCATCCGAAGATCGGGTCGACACTCGCATCAACTCAACGGCCTTATCCGCGAAGAAGCAAAACACTAGAATAACACCGGATGCAATATTTAATACTACGGCAAAAGATCGGCATGATGCATGTATGATGCATGACATGGCAAAGTTGTGATGCAATTAGGTCATATTAAGCGGAACCGGGGTCTCGACAATTAATTAAACGGTTCAAGTTAGTTAGAAACCCCACAATTTAAATGTTGGATTAACATGGCAGAAGATAGCACCGGTTCGCTACACAAATTTAAATGAGGCCAATCTAAGACTAGATTTGCCCGCATATGGGCCCCATATTTAATTATAAGGTGAATCGGCATAAGGCCCCCAAACCACACAAATATGCATGCGAGTATGACAATTCAATATGCATCAATTTGTTATTACATTTATAAAATAGGGCTCGAGAAAAGGGGTCACACATTAGAGGGCCTCGACGAAATTGGGGTTCCGGGGTTCGGGGTTGGTCTCAGGGTTCAGGGTTCGACGGGATCGGCCTCGGATAATGGAAGTAGATCTTGTCGCGTCCGGGGAGGGGAACCTGGTTTGTGTCGGGGCGCATTGGGTTCCCCCTGGTCGATGTCGTTCTTGTCGTTGCGAGGATCTTGTCGGGTCCGCGCCATCGCATCGGTCTTGGCGTTCGGGTCGCCGGTAGATCTTGGCGTTCCCGAGGAAGTACTTGGCGTATCCGTGGTGAAGTGCTTGTCGTTCCGGTGGCGATCTTGGATCCGAGAGGAAGAACTAGGCGTGCCGGGTTCGGTCCCGCCGGGATCGGTCTTCGTGGCAACGGCCTTCGGATTCCATGTAGACGGTCATGGCGTTCCAGTAGGGCGATCTTGGTGGTCCAAGTCAAAGACCTAGTCCGCAATCCGACGAGTGTCACCAGGTCGGTAGGTTCTTCGGGCTTCTCTACATGTATCACCAAACCCATCTTTGTGCATCGTCCTCGGACCTTAGAGGGTATGGTTTGGCAGCGAAAAGCATCGGGACAACAAATAAAATGTCCAGAGACCAAACTCCTGGCCCTGCGGCGTCTGAAGACAAGAAGGTCGCCAGCGACGCGCAAGTGCGACAAGGGGCGCTGGCCCAGGGCCCTACTGAGGCATGTCGACGGGCGCGCGGCGGGCGACCTGAGCGGGTGGCGGTGTAGACGGCGGCCGGAGGCGCGACTTGCAAAGGGGGGGGTGGTGAGGCGATTGGCGGCCAGAGGGGAAGGGCCGTGGCCGGCGGAGCAGGTGGCGAGCTCGACGAGGAGCGCGTCAGGGAAGGCTCGCCGACCGGAAGGGGAGCTCGGTGGCGACGTGGGGCCCGGCGAGGCGGCGCCCTGCGAGGAGGAGCCTGGCGGGGTCGGCCCCAGGGAGGCGGCGCGGCGGCGCAGAGACGCGGTGGTGGGCGGGGCAGAGGAGGAGCTGGAGAGGACGGCGGGGAGGCGCGGGAGGAGAGGGAGGCCGGTGGCGCGCTCGGGGGACGGCGAGGAGGTCGCCGGCAGAGGGGGGTGGAGGAAGGCCGGCGGGCGGTGGAGGGCGAGCAGGGCGGCGCCGCTAAGAGGGGAGAGGTGGGGGAGCGAGCTCCGGCGAGCCGGGGAGGGTCCGCGGGCGAGAGGGGGCAGGGCGGGGAGAGGCGGCTCCGGCGGGGGGAGAGGAGGCCGGAGGCGAGGTAGGCGGCCTGGGAGGGACGCAGGGGGTTGGAGAAGGGAGGGGGACGGCCGCGGGGTTCGGGCGGGGCAGATGCGGCGGCGACGGGGTGGCCGAGGCGGGAGGAGGCGGCTCGGTGGAGGCGAGCCGAGCGGGGCGGTGGCGCGGCCAGCTGCAGAGAGAAGGGAGGAAGAAGGCGAGGTCGGGGGAGCGGGGTGGATGGGGAGAGAGACAGCGGGGAGGGTGGCGCGTGCGTGGATGGTTCGGGGTGGGGCCCGGGTGCAGGGAGAGGTGGGCCTGGGGCGGTGGGTGTGGGTGCGTTGGGTGCTGGGGGGGTGAGAGAGGAGGGAGTAGTGACGTGGCAGCTAGGGAGTGGTGGAGTGAGGGAGAGAGGTGAGGTGGCGAGAGCGGATTGGGTGGGGTGAGGTGGCTGGAGGGGTGGGTAGATTAGGACTAGGTAGTTTAGGGATTTTTGGGTGGACCGATTTGGTTTTGTACGGGGGTGGTCGACTGGGTCGAATCGGCCCGTTCGACTACCCCCCTAAAATATTATAACTTTTATTTAATTTGCAATAAACTTTTGTAAATAGTTTTTAGACAAACAAAATATCCGGAAGCATCTGGGGTTTAATTTGAAATAGAAGGAGGGCTAGTTTCGGAAAACCATAGTCTTTCGCAACATAGTTTCAGGTAAAAATAATATGCATGATGATGTCATGATGATGCAACGCACAAAAACAACGCGATTTTCTAGTAGTGGTTTTGCGGGATGCCACAATTCGACACCACTAACAATGGATCTCGCCCTCGAGATCCGCCTCCTAGTACCGGTAAGAAGGGCGGCGATCTGAATCTTCTCGCATCGTGTAGATCCTCGCGACACCACTAACAAGGGCTGTTGTCCGTGATCGTCGAGAGAAACACTCCGGAAACAAAAGGTCGAAGGTAGAGGTATCAACAAATAAAGCCACCTCTAGCTTCCGTGGACGGAGTAAAACTGCTGGATCCACTGATTCGATGTACAAGTGCGAATGATAAGAGTAGTCGGATGGTGATCAGTCCATCGCGCACCCAAACCATTACTCTGTACACGAATAGGCGGATTATGCAACCGACTCTCGGAATTCAGACTGAAGATCTCGACAACGAGGTTCAGAAACAAAGGAGTGATGCAGACTCTGCTTCGGATCTGGCGTAGATGATGTAGTCGCGTCAGAAAACACCGGAAGGCACGAGAAGGAACAAAGATAAGTCCACCAAACGAAGGGTTCCTCGGATAGCATGAACACCGGATGTAGCAACACCGTTACCAAAGGAGGAAGCGAAACCCTGAAGGTACGACAGAACCCAACCACGAGAAATCCTGGACTCGAAGAGGGGGAAGAGAGCGGATCCAAAACACGCAGAGGTGAGAGGAGAGCAGCAGAGGGATAAGGAGTAAAATCAGACCTAATCAGAACTATCCAACCGGTTTTGCAAAAATAGTTTTGACACTCTACTTCGGCCGTTAGCTAGGTTATCCTACAGGCTGGACTTGTGGGGTATCGCAACTGCTGGGCTCTGATACCACTCTGTAACATCCTCAGAATCGACCATATGCAAGTTTCAGCGATTCCCGCCAAACCCGCATAGAAACGATTCAAAGGTGCCCACCAGGCACTTCCGTGCGGGTGGAAAACGAAGTAATAACATTACACAACAGTCCTCGATGGGACCCACAGAACAGATATATACAACAACGACTCAGAGAGTCAAGAATACAGATATACTGAACAAAGATCCAAATCACCTTGAAAATGATAGGGCGTCCGACTACGGACAAGATGCAAATGGGGCTAAGAGCCCTGAAGAATAACCAATGGCGTCCATAACCCTGCCCAGGCCAAGCCGGAAGGGTAACCCTGCTAATGACGTCGATCTCAAATCCTGCTTAAACAAAAGGGGTGCCGACAAAGGGCAAAGGAAAAAAAAGAGAGAGAGGTCAGTACTGAGGCCAGTACAGGGCGAGACTAGAATTCAGCGGTCCTCGCCTACATAGGTATGGTGGACTGAAGCGGCAGCGGCAGCATGCACTAAACAACCTATAGAGACTCGATATCACTGGAGGCTATCAGAGAGGGGTAAGAAGGACCTATTCGGAACCAACCTGAATCCAACACCAAACAAACCCATCCTGGTATTCCCCCTCGATACCAACCGAGAAAGTCAACCGAGGAACTCACACAGTTGGTAGTTTTATTTGTTCAGTTATCGTTGCAACGATTACTAGTCAGGTGTAGATAATCATCCTGATAAAATAAGCAGTGGGCCGTTTTAGTGAACCATTCCGTTGTAGTTGCAACACTTACTAGTCAGATACATTTAGCATGAGATATCCCAAAACCCAGCAGTTGTTGGTACTTTTATTTAGCCATTCCGTTATAGTTGCAATACTTACTAGTCAGGTACAATGGTCGCAAGCGACAACCCAAACAAGCAATTGTTGGCAGTTTTATTTAGCCATTCCATTATAGTGAAGCTGATTACTAGTCACTATAAAGTCAAATTTATAGCACTACTTTAGTTATAGTTGTCTATGATCGAGATATTGTTCTCCGAGTCGTCCATAACCGCGGACACGGCTTTCAGAAAGTTTTACCCGGCCGGGGTGCACAAATAGCAACACACACTCGATCAACCTCGGAAAAACCAAATCAAAACCCAACGAGGCTTTCACGACAAAGCAATCACAGGATTCAGAAATATTTCAGGGGGCCACCCCTTGGAGTACACCCGCAACGAAGCTAGCTGACTCCGAGACGGACCCGAGGTTTGGGTGGACGGCTGTGAACGACTGGGAACCCAAAACTGGGCTTGTCGACACCGCGGAATCGTGTCCCGATCCTAAACAGTACAGTGTGCTCCTCGCACAATCGTAAATAAAGCAGTAAAGCATGGCATAAGTATAGGATAGTAAATAAAACCTCAAACTAGTTTGTGGCCCCAAGAAATAAGACTGAATCAAGCTCTGGCTCAGGGGGGTCCCATAAGCCTCCCGGATGTGGATAGCGCGAATATTCAAGGAACATGTATCAAGTACTCGGGGTCCTACGGGACACAAGTGGACGGTTAACAACCAAATAACATCTATTGCCCACCTGTGCCTCTGCTTACTTACTTCAATTTTAGTTGTTAAACAGGAATTAAAGTGAACGATAAGGAAAACCATGATCATCTCCAACATCAAACATGCGGCAATTCACCAACAACTGTGGCACTTGACGAGACGCAAAAGCACTTGAGCAAGCGACTACGACGCGCAAGTCCAGCTATCTACCAAACAACAGGTAATAGGATGTGTCCAAGGCAATATAGGGCTGCAAGGGGTATCACGGATACGGAAACTAGAGCATCGCAACACAGATAGCAATAGATCAACAGGAGGGAATAAATACTATAAAAGTAAGATAGGTAGAAAGGGGAAGATGCTCGCCTGAAAACATTGTCGAAGGTTCATCCGAAGATCGGGTCGACACTCGCATCAACTCAACGGCCTTATCCGCGAAGAAGCAAAACACTAGAATAACACCGGATGCAATATTTAATACTACGGCAAAAGATCGGCATGATGCATGTATGATGCATGACATGGCAAAGTTGTGATGCAATTAGGTCATATTAAGCGGAACCGGGGTCTCGACAATTAATTAAACGGTTCAAGTTAGTTAGAAACCCCACAATTTAAATGTTGGATTAACATGGCAGAAGATAGCACCGGTTCGCTACACAAATTTAAATGAGGCCAATCTAAGACTAGATTTGCCCGCATATGGGCCCCATATTTAATTATAAGGTGAATCGGCATAAGGCCCCCAAACCACACAAATATGCATGCGAGTATGACAATTCAATATGCATCAATTTGTTATTACATTTATAAAATAGGGCTCGAGAAAAGGGGTCACACATTAGAGGGCCTCGACGAAATTGGGGTTCCGGGGTTCGGGGTTGGTCTCAGGGTTCAGGGTTCGACGGGATCGGCCTCGGATAATGGAAGTAGATCTTGTCGCGTCCGGGGAGGGGAACCTGGTTTGTGTCGGGGCGCATTGGGTTCCCCCTGGTCGATGTCGTTCTTGTCGTTGCGAGGATCTTGTCGGGTCCGCGCCATCGCATCGGTCTTGGCGTTCGGGTCGCCGGTAGATCTTGGCGTTCCCGAGGAAGTACTTGGCGTATCCGTGGTGAAGTGCTTGTCGTTCCGGTGGCGATCTTGGATCCGAGAGGAAGAACTAGGCGTGCCGGGTTCGGTCCCGCCGGGATCGGTCTTCGTGGCAACGGCCTTCGGATTCCATGTAGACGGTCATGGCGTTCCAGTAGGGCGATCTTGGTGGTCCAAGTCAAAGACCTAGTCCGCAATCCGACGAGTGTCACCAGGTCGGTAGGTTCTTCGGGCTTCTCTACATGTATCACCAAACCCATCTTTGTGCATCGTCCTCGGACCTTAGAGGGTATGGTTTGGCAGCGAAAAGCATCGGGACAACAAATAAAATGTCCAGAGACCAAACTCCTGGCCCTGCGGCGTCTGAAGACAGAGAAGGTCGCCAGCGACGCGCAAGTGCGACAAGGGGAGCTGGCCCAGGGCCCTACTGAGGCATGTCGACGGGCGCGCGGCGGGTGGCCTGAGTGGGTGGCGGTGTAGACGGTGGCCGGAGGCGCGACTTGCAAAGGGGGGGTGGTGAGGCGATTGGCGGCCAGAGGGGAAGGGCCGCGGCCGGCGGAGCAGGTGGCGAGCTCAACGAGGAGCGCGTCAGGGAAGGCTCGCCGGCCGGAAGGGGAGCTCGGTGGCGACGTGGGGCCCGGCGAGGCGGCGCCCTGCGAGGAGGAGCCTGGCGGGGTCGGCCCCAGGGAGGCGGCGCGGCGGCGTAGAGACGCGGTGGTGGGCGGGGCAGAGGAGGAGCTGGAGAGGACGGCGGGGAGGCGCGGGAGGAGAGGGAGCCCGGTGGCGCGCTCGGGGGACGGCGAGGAGGTCGCCGGTAGAGGGGGGTGGAGGAAGGCCGGCGGGCGGTGGAGGGCGAGCAGGGCGGCGCCGCTGAGAGGGGAGAGGTGGGGGAGCGAGCTCCGGCGAGCCGGGGAGGGTCCGCGGGCGAGAGGGGCAGGGCGGGGAGAGGCGGCTCCGGCGGGGGAGAGGAGGCCGGAGGCGAGGTAGGCGGCCTGGGAGGGACGCAGGGGGTTGGAGAAGGGAGGGGGACGGCCGCGGGGTTCGGGCGGGGCAGATGCGGCGGCGACGGGGTGGCCGAGGCGGGAGGAGGCGGCTCGGTGGAGGCGAGCCGAGCGGGGCGGTGGCGCGGCCAGCTGCAGAGAGAAGGGAGGAAGAAGGCGAGGTCGGGGGAGCGGGGTGGATGGGGAGAGAGACAGCGGGGAGGGTGGCGCGTGCGTGGATGGTTCGGGGTGGGGCCCGGGTGCAGGGAGAGGTGGGCCTGGGGCGGTGGGTGTGGGTGCGTTGGGTGCTGGGGGGGTGAGAGAGGAGGGAGTAGTGACGTGGCAGCTAGGGAGTGGTGGAGTGAGGGAGAGAGGTGAGGTGGCGAGAGCGGATTGGGTGGGGTGAGGTGGCTGGAGGGGTGGGTAGATTAGGACTAGGTAGTTTAGGGATTTTTGGGTGGACCGATTTGGTTTTGTACGGGGGTGGTCGACTAGGTCGAATCGGCCCGTTCGACTGCCCTCCCCTAAAATATTATAACTTTTATTTAATTTGCAATAAACTTTTGTAAATAGTTTTTAGACAAACAAAATATCCGGAAGCATCCGGGGTTTAATTTGAAATAGAAGGAGGGCTAGTTTCGGAAAACCATAGTCTTTCGCAACATAGTTTCAGGTAAAAATAATATGCATGATGATGTCATGATGATGCAACGCACAAAAACAACGCGATTTTCTAGTAGTGGTTTTGCGGGATGCCACATCCTCCCCGAGCTCGGCCCCCTCCTCCCTGACCTTCCTCCCTCCTCCCTTCCTCCTCCCCGAGCTCGGGCCCCTCCTCCCCGAGCTCTCCCCCTCCTCCCTGACCTTGCCCCCTCCTCCCCAAGCTCTCCCCCTCCTCCCTGGCCTTCCTCCCTCCTCCCTTCCTCCTCCCCGAGCTCGGCCCCCTCCTCCCCGAGCTCGGCTCCCTCCTTCCCGACCTCGCCCCCTCCTCCCCGAGCTCGCCCCCCTCCTCCCAAGCTCTCCCCCTCCTCCTCGAGCTCGGCCCCCTCTGCAGGTACCTCCTCCACTCCCCTCTAGAAGCAAATATTTAATTTTATTAGATTAAATCTTGTTGTTAATCTTGTTAGAATTTATTAGTTGCATCTATTAGTAGTTTATATCATTTGTTAAGTGATATGCATGCACGAGTTGCTAGGATTAGGCCGTTGGTTAGTGGCAAGCTAGCTTGGTCATATGGCCGTTGAAGAGAGAAGCCACACTAGGGCCGTGAGTGTGTTGCATGTTTACTAAGGTGTTCTCTTTATGTCAATGTACAAACTTTGTAGTGTTTCGGGAGTGACCATCCTTGGCGGACTGACTGTCGTTGCGGGAGATGGTGTAGGTGACACCTCGATCCCGTCTCCAAGTTCCGTCGCCGACCTCGACACTCGGTTGATCGACTACTTCCTCTACCGCCGAGGGTGAGAATCTGTTCGCCTCTCTTGTACCTAGGTTTTATTTTTGTGTCTAGATCACCAAGTCTGTCGCGTCACCTAGGCGTCATCCCGACCGTAAGCGTTACACGACTTAATATGCATTAGTGGTCTCGCATATTTTGGACCGTAACGCTTATGGCTTTTATCGGGCAGTCGGCGGATTCGTAGTTGGGTTTGGTTCTCCCTGGCTCTACCTCGATTCGAGACAGGATTTCGGTGGCGCCTCCACGTTGTTCTCCGGATGCACATCCTCTTGTATTTTTGTCGAGACGTGTATCGGGAGAGCAGCGGGGAGGTGCTGCCGAAATTCTGCTTGGATCGGGGTAGAACCAGGGAGAACTTACCCAATCTACGGATCCGGCGGCTGGTTAGGACCCTCTTTTCCTATTGGACATGTAGGTTGATGAATGCGTAAAAATATGAAGCATTTAATCTCCTATTTGATATAAAATGTTATATTTGTTGTTTGTCTCCCAACAAAGCAGAAGAGGATGGCTGATAATGGGTGGATGTACAGTGGCCGTATTAGTGCGACTAATAAAACAGACGATTGGGTACGGAACACTCATTTGTTAGTGAATGAGTTAGCGCGTGGTTCGAAGGCAATGGTTCGGGCACTTTGTCCCTGCGCTCATTGCACTAAGAGTCATCGTCAGGGAAAGGATGACATGTACAAACACCTTCTGCAATATGGGTACATGTCTAACTATGTCACGCAAGTCGACTTTGCTCGGTACGAACGTGACAGAGGTGAGGTGATGCGTCAGCGGCTCAATGGCAATGAGCATGATGGGATTAGAAACATGCTAGATGATCTTATCGATGCCGACCAGCCGAATTCGCCACCTCCACGGGAGGAATCACCAGAACCGGAGGAACCGCTAGAACCGGAGGAACCGGAGCCAACCGCGAAGGCCTTCCTTGATATGATGGCCGCGGCTAAGAGGCCTCTGTACGAGGGTGCAAAGATTTCTCAGCTCGATGCCATCTCTCAGTGTCTAGCCGACAAGTGCCAGTACTCCGCCACCCGTTCTCACTTTGAAGCTAATCTGAGAACATGTGGTAACATGTTTCCCGAAGGACATTGTCTTCCTAAAACCTTTCACGAAACGAAGAAACTCATGAAGGAGCTCAACATGGATTATGAAAAGATAGATTGTTGTCCAAAAGGCTGCCTTTTGTTTTGGAAACAGTTTGAGGGTGACAAGTACTGCTCCATTTGTAAGGCTTCTAGATATGAAGAGATAAAGGGGAAGGATGGTCAGGTGAGGCAGTCGAAGGTCGCTAAGAAGATACTTCGGTATCTCCCATTCATAAAAAGAATCCAACGGCTTTACTTGAGCGAGGAGACTGCCAAACAGATGACGTGGCACAAGAAGGGGAAAATATACGAGGACGGGCACAGACGGAAGAAGATGGGACATCCATCTGATGGTAAGGCATGGAAGAACTTCGATGACAAATACCCCCGGTGAGCAGAAGAGGCTCGGAATGTTAGAATTGCGATAGCAACAGATGGCTTCAACCCATATGGTATGTCGACGACCTCGTACAGCTGCTGGCCGGTGTATGTTATTCCGCTCAATCTCCCTCCCGGAGTATTAATGCAACGGAAGACCATGTTTTTGTCGCTGATAATTCCAGGACCTGAGTATCCGGGGAAGAACTTGAGTGTCTACATGCAGCCGATTGTGGATGATTTGAACCACTCTTGGATACACGGGACGTTGACATACGACCGAGCATCAAAGAGAAACTTTTTGATGAAAGTTTGGTTACAATATACTATGCATGACATGCCCGGGTACACCCTAACGTGCGGATGGTGTACAGCTGGTAAGTGGCCATGCCTAGTGTGCAGGCACCGACTTGAGTTCCTTTGGCTAAAGTCGGGTCGCAAATATGTTGCGTTTGACACGAATCGACAGTACCTCAAAAGAAATCATTCGTTCAGAGAATATAGAAAGAACTTCAAGAAGGGCAAAGTTGTGCATGAAGTAAAAGAGGTACCAAAGTTCGAGGGTGCGGCTGTTGATGCCGAGATACGTGCTCTCGTGCCCGCGGCGCCGGGAACTGGCCATCAATTTGCGGGATATGGTGTAACGCATAATTGGACTCACGTGGCAGCCTTAACGAATCTCGTGTATTACAAGGACCTCGAACTTCCCCATAACATCGATGTGATGCACACCGAAAAGAATGTCGGGGAGTCCCTTTTTCACACAGTCCTGAACATTCCTGGGAAGTCAAAGGATAATGTCAAGGCTAGAGTCGATGTTGAGAAGCTTTGTGATAGGAAGAGATTACACATGCAGCCTCCTACTGTCCGTCGAAAGAATTGGTTCAAGCCGCATGCCTACTACTGCCTTGATAATGTCCAAAAGAAGGAGTCATTTAGGTGGCTCAAATACGTCGTGATGGTCCCTGACGGTTATTGTTCGAATATAAGTAAGGGAGTCAATCTTTTGACGGGACAAGTCAACGGGCTCAAGAGTCACGACTATCATATATGGATTGAGCGACTGATGCCGGTGATGGTTCGAGGGTATCTCCCCAAAAAAGTATGGCGAGTGCTTGCGGAGTTGAGCCATTTCTTCCGCACCCTCTGTGCTAAGCAGATATGTCCTCTGGTGATTGAGAAGCTGCAAGTTCAGGTGCCGGAGTTGCTATGCAATTTGGAGATGATCTTTCCGCCAGGCTTCTTTACTCCGATGGCACATCTCATTGTGCACCTCGCGAACGAGGCACTATTGGGGGGGCCGGTGCAATTTCGTTGGCAATTTTGTATTGAGAGAGAGTTTAAGTATATTCGAAAGATAACTGGAAACAAAGCCAAGATTGAAGCATGCATAGCTGAAGCAACATGCCTTCGGGAGATGGCAGACGCCGCGACAACCTACTGGCCCAATGATGTTCCCACTATGCATAACCCGGTCTCTCGTTACAATGTCGACCTGCCCAAGAATGACCCCAATCTCAAACTATTCCAATTTCCCGGTGGCAAGGCCGGTAAAGGACTAAAATATAGGTTGCCGAAGGAAGAGAAGGATTGCATAACGCTCTATGTGCTTATGAACATGAAGGAAGTGGTCGATTTCATTAGGTAAAATGGTGAACACCCTATTTCTCTATGCAGCTAGTAACTCGATCTCCGTCTAATGCTTATTTTTTCCTTCTTAGCGATTTCACGGATGAACAGTGGCCGGGACCGACGGATCCCTCTCCCATGGAGTTGGACACTCTACTGAAAGAGGGTGCTCCCAGAAATAAAAAAAACTTTGTGTCCTGGTTTATGGAAAAAGTAATTTCTAACCTGTCCCTCTTACCTTGCAATATGTGACTTGTCGCTCTTATTCCACGTAACTACTGAACGCAACAAATTCCTCTTGTACCTGTAGGGAGCTGATCCCAACGTTGAGATGTCAGATGAGCTGAAATGTGTTTCCCAAGGTTATAACAGTGTCGTCATGAAGTATGAGAAGTATGATGTGAATGGGTTTCGCTTCCATACAGAGACGCACCAGAAAGGGCGACCGAATGCAAAAACGGTAAATACTGGGGTGTTCACCAAAGGAGCCGATTCCCTTGATTACTACGGAAGGTTAGAAAATGTATACGAGCTGACCTTCAATCGTACGAATGTCGAACTCAATCTTGTTGTGTTCAAGTGCCACTGGTTTGACCCAAGGGGTGGACTGAGAAGTACCCCTTCCATTGGGTTAGTTGAAGTTAGGCCTTCAACCACCTATAGCGGAGCCGACGTCTTTGTTGTTGCTCACCAAGCCAACCAAGTTTATTATTTGCCCTACCCATGCCAGAAAGCGGAACTCCAGGGCTGGGAAGTCATGTTCCAGGTATCGCCACATGGTAACCTACCAATTCCCTCCGAGGACAATTACAACAACATTAACCCTGTAACGTACGAGGGAATTTTCTATCAAGAGCAAGAGGACTTCGAACACTTTGATTTAGAACCGGTTGATCTTGAGGACCTTGGGAATGATGTAGAAACTCGGGGTGAGTCAGTGGTGAATCTACATGACATAAGTATGCTCGAGAAGCTCCATACCGAGAATGACAACGATGATGAGCCTACACCCTTCGATGAGAATCCAGATTTCTACTCAAAAGATAGTGATAGTGAGAATGAGAATGAGAATGAGAATGAAAATGATAGTGAATATTTATTTTTTTAATGCATTTTATTTTGTCTTTGTGCTTAACTGTTTTCTTAATTTCATTATGCCTTTATTCTTTGTGTATACATTTTATTATGTCTTTGTGCTTAACTGTTTTCTCTTACTTAATGCAGGTGATTGAACAATATGAGCAGCGGCAAGGCAACCAGTTCGTCCTTGCTTAATGCGCTGAAGCAGCGCAAGAAAAGAGCTACACGGAGTGGGAGACAGCCAAATCCCAATCCGCGTTACCCCGATCTTGCTCCTGCTGGCGGAGGACGGGGTCGAGGCCGAGGTCGAGGAGGACGAGGACGAGGTGCCACGGGAGGAGGCGTGGACTTTGACCCACCACCCTCTTCTTCTGGCGACGTGGCTCCTGAGTTGTTCCTAACAGAGCAGCCTTTCAGGGCCGAGAGGGAGGCAGAGTCCGAGAGGGAGGCAGAGTCCGAGAGGAGGCAGAGTCTGAGAGGGAGGCGAGGACCGAGAGGGAGGCGGGGACCGATACGGAGGCGGACACTAGCCGCGAGTTGGTGGGGCCGAAGAAATTACGGAATCGTGGGGAATCGGGAGTCCCTGACGAGAAGTTTGAGCCTAGGACTCAGGAGGCGAAAGCCCTTATTATTCCAGATGGCCTTGAGTAAGTGTACTAATTTGGCAATTTAAAACATTTTATTTCATGTTGGTCATAAATAATTATTGTGTACTAATGTTTATTTTTGTGCAGCAATTGGACATTTCCTCCGGGGACCAAAGGCTCGCCTTCCTAACAGCCTCGTTGGAGCTCTGATTAGGAAGTTCTGGCCGGGCTATCACATTACCCCCGAGGGTGACAGGAAGCTAGCTACTTCTTGGGCGGACTACCAGACTACCCGTGTCCCGGGCTTTCCGACAGCTGCTGATGCTGTTGTCATCACCAAGTTTTGGGTAAGGCATATTTCTCGAGTTATGTTCATACTTGATGACCCCACCGTGCTAACTCATGACTCTTATGCATGATTGAAGTGCTTTTACCGTGTGGCCGAGGAGGACCAGGAGAAGGCGCAGAGGACTTTGCTTGGGGCTTGTGTGAAGTTGACCCCCCAGGTGTGGTACAACCAGAAGGTCACGGCCGCTAGCCACTTCTGGGCTGACAGGGGCGTGAGGGTCAGGAAGGAAGACATTGTCGGTAGGAACCCTAATTCTGAGTACTCGATGACGCCAGAAGAGTACATGTCGGTGAGTAAAATGTCAATGAGATTCTACATTGCTTCTAAGTTGCCATTGCATTGTCTGGAGTTGAGTATTGCATTTTCAGGTTATCCCCGATTGGGCCGAGCCGCATCGACTCGCATGGGAGGAGCTGGTTAGGACGAGGTGGCTCAGAGAAGACGAGGAGTTTGCAGCCTTGTCGAGGCGGAACGCGGATAACCGAGGCGATGGTGGAACGCACTGCGCGGGAAACCACAACTTTGACCGCTTCAAGGGGAAGGTGGTACGTATATACATGGAACGACCTGCGTGTATTTCTCGTCATGTTTGTACTTCATATGCATAATATTTCTTTTCGCGATACAGGTGGCCGAGGCACAACCCGGGGAGGTGATTCATGACGTCGCCGTCTATGAGATGATGCGGCGAAAGAAGCCCAATTACTCGGAGCCTCAACCCTCGTTGCCCGTGTACTTCGGCACTGCCCAGAACGACTTGGGGAACTACAGCACGATGGTGAAGGCTCGTCACCCCCATGTGGATGACCCCATTCACGCGGAGATCGACGAGGAGTCGTTGGTCCTGTCGGGGCACGGATTGCAGCATGGACGCCTCAAGATTCTGAATAAGAAGGTCAAGCCTACCCTCAGCACGAGCTTCAGCCGTCTCAAGGCTACCTACCCCGCCGACGGCCCCCCTATCCCGCCTCGTGGCCAGCCTCGTCGCTCCGTCGAGGATGTAAGTTTTTCTCGTTCTCATCATCTTTATGACTTTTGTTCCTGCATGGCTAACCACTGACGAGATTCCTTGTATTTGAAATTGTAGCCTGAGTTAGACGCGGCCTACGATACCGTTTATGAGGAATATCAGGTGGCCTTTCGGCAGCATCAAGAGGCGCTTGCGATCTATATGCAATACGTAAATGTAAGTCCGAACCTTTATTTTTGCAAAAGATACAAGTCCCACTTCCCCCCGTTTGTTGTACTACGGCCTGACTTCTAAACTATCTTGCAGGACATGATGGTGAATATTCAAACTGGCCAGAATAGAGATTTGGGGCCCGTGCCTCCCATGCCAGGTCCGGCGCTATTTTTGCAATCGAAGGAAAGCTTCGCTAGGACCTACTACGCATCGACACCGGTAAGTTCTTTGCTAACCCACTGGTTATCGCTTTACTTTGCCTCGCAAGTTGCTAACATGTAGGCAACATGTAGGGAACGGGAGCTTCTGGGAACCGGCACTTTGGCCACGCCTCGCCGGATGGGCGTCAGATCACACCGCTTCATGACCATGGTCCATCTCCTGGCCATTCTGCAGGTGGTTCTCCCGAGCTTCACACTTCTCCTACTCCCTTGCCAGGTGGCTCTTCTGCTGCTTCTACTGGACGCAACCCTCGGCAGAGGTCGCCACTTTTCACCAGGGGAGATCTCGGGTACACCCCGTCTCCTCCAGAGTTGTAGGGATGTGTGATGATGTCGATGATCTTGTATGACTAATATATGGATGATCTTGTATGACTGATGTTGATACATGTATGGCATATGTGATCTTGTTTCAATTGGTGTGGAATATATATTGCATGGATGTATGGATGATGTATGGCTGTATAGATGTATGCATGGATGATGATGTATGGATGTATGCATGAATGATGTATGGCTGCTGTGAAAAATTCAAAAAAAAAACTGTGTATGTGATGCGCCGACGGCAATGCCCTCGGCGTAGCCCTCTGCCATGGCCATATGGTCAGGGCTACGCCGAGGGCACTGCCGTCAGCGTAGCACCTGCGCCTACGCCGAGGGCAGGCCGTCGGCCTAGCGCCAGCCTGGGAGGCCCAGGCGGTGGACACGCGTCCACATACGCCGAGGGCTAGGCCGTCGGCGTAGCCCCCTCCTAGGGAGGCCCAGCGGGCGCCACGTGGCCACCATACGCCGAGGGTACGGCCGTCGGCGTATACGGTGCGCCGTTAGCGGCCGTCTAACGGCAGCGCCGCCATTCGCCGACGGCCGTTACGCCGACGGGCCCGCCTCGGCCGTCGGCGTAGAGCTACGCCGACGGCCGTTTTTGCTCCGCCGAGGGAGACCTTCGCCGAGGGGGCTACGCCGACGGCAGCCCTCGGCGTAGCGTATGCCGACGGCAAGCCATCGGCGTAGCCGTCGCGTGCTGTAGTGCGCCACGTTCGTGCTGGTGTCTTGGGTTGTGGCGCGCCGAGGCCCGTGTACCCGTCCATGTTCGGCGGTGTGCTCGGGGCCGCGCTCGTCGTCGTAGGGCTCTATGCCTTCCACTGGGGCAAGGGCAAGGAGCTCGCCGCCGCCATGGAGCTGGAGCCGCGGCGTGGAGAATTCGACGATGGCTGCACTGCCTAGCTGCTAGCGACTGGCGCCCGAGCTAATCTAGCGAATAATCCCTTAGCTGAACTGTTCAATCGTAGTACTAGAGAGAGAGTGTGCTCTGCGGCAAGCTAGTTTTCAGTGGAACCAAATTCCTTAACCAAATTCCTAAACCAAATACAACTCAATTTTACCATCTATATGAAGCAAGATGAATCCTGAATCAATGCCATCCTCTTTCGTTTAATCAGAAATATTGCTAATTAACATGTAACCTGCTATGAAACTGCACCTGAATTTATTCAACGGGATTGAAGGATTAGAAAGTCGAGCACGAGGCAATGCATAAAAAGAAAACCCGAATTATAGGGAGCCAACAGCCCAACATGAGAGTTCTAGTCTTGCTCAGTGAACGCATCGCTGGCCATCCGATCTTCAAACATATGGCAAATTGCTATTTTCGTAAAAATCTGCCAAAATTGCCAGGGCCCACTCCTGAATTTTCATGGCAACTTCCGGAGGGAGTTGAATAATTTAAGTTAGCACAAGGCTTGTTGATGTCACCCTTGAAAAGGTTATTTAGTTCACCTTTACTTTATTTTGACCTAGTCAAACATTATATTTACTTATGTTTATTAGCAAGTAAATAATGTCTCTTGACCAGGAGATTATGGCCAATGAAACCTTAGATGACTAAATTAAGCATTACCACTTGGCTTGTCTCCAGAGTCTAGACCCAGTTGGTCATAAATCTAACTAAAGATCCCCCATGAGCTTACATTTTAGAAAGAGAGTATTGCTCCGCGGCAAGCTAGTTTCCAGTGCAACCGAATTAACATTGCTCAGAATTCCCTAAACCAAATTCAACTGAATTTACCATCTATGTGAAGAAGGATGAATCCTGAATCAATTTTATCCTCTTTTGTTTTCCCATATTTTTAAATATCTCAGCTCCTTAAATTATTTCATTTTACTTATGGTATAGGAGTGTTTGGCTTGTACTACTGCACTGCATTTGCCTGAAAAATTAATAATACTTGGTAGTACTATCATTCAGTCCCTGTCTAACCCAAAACCAATTTTTTATTTAGAGTTGTTGCTTGTATCTATATGAAGAAGGATGAATCCTAAATCTATTTCATCCTCTTTCGGTTTCCCATAGTTTAATCAGAAACATTGCTAATTTACATGTATCCTCCTATGAAACCGCACCTGATTTATTCAACTGGATGGAAGCATTAGGGAGTGGAGCACGCAGGAATATAAACTTAGTGCCTAATATGTACTTAATATATTAACTATTGCGTAATTTGGACAAAGTAATAGGCAATGCATAAAAAGAAAACCCAAAGTACAGGGAGTGAATCGACAATTTTATATTCTCACGGAGCGAACACATCATGGCCATCGGATCTTCAAGCGCACGACACATGACAATTTTCGGAAAAAAAAACTGTCACGTGGCAAATTGCCAGGGTCCACACCCAAAATTTCCAGGAACAGTTATGAGTTAGCACAAGGCTTGGTGATGTCATCCTTGGAAAGTTGCTTTAGGTCACCTTTACTTCATTTTGACCTAGTCAAACATAATATTTATTTATGTTTAATAGCAAGTAAATAAAGTTTTGGAGATTATGGCCAATGAAACCTTATTAGGTGACTAAATTAAGCATCACCACTTGCCTTGTCTCTAGAGTCTAGACCAAGTTGGTCATAAATCTAACTGAAGATTCCCCCATGAACTTACATTTTAAATTTAGATGTGCATATAAATAAAGATCATGACTAAGCTCTCAAGGGCCAAATTGGAAGTTAATAAATATCTCAGCTCCTTCAATTATTTCACTTTACTTCAACTATATGGGTGTTAGCCTTGTACTGCATTAGCCTAAAAAAATACTTGTTGGTACTATCATTCAGGTCCGTGTCTAACCCAAAACCACTATCGATTTGGAATTTTTTCTTGTATCCAAGGTCGGCAATGGTTTGTGGTATGGCATGTCTACGCAAGCTAACGTTTATTTCAGAGTACTATTACATCATCATAATCTTATAAACACAAAGAGGTTAAGGTTTGAAAGGAAAAATTAGACCGGCATTCATATCTTACCGAGTAAAGTCTATTTTAAACCATGGTCTTTCATAGAGAGTCTTAGAGATTGATGTTTAAACTTAGACAATCGGTACAAACTCAAGATTTGGAACAAACTTTTACTGTATCTTGTTTGATCTAGAGTTCTAGACCGAGGCTATCTAAGTCGGTTGGCTTGACACAAACTACTAGTAAAGTTCGACCACGACTAGAGAGAAAGCACATAACTAAAATTTCTCTAGCACGATACTGTAGACAAGAACAAAATTAAAAATGATAGCTTAACCTCTAAAAATAACATGCAAAGAATAAATGAATAAATTGAATCTTTTTCTTGTAAACTTAATATACATTAACCGGAGAGGAAGAGCCAAAGATGGCCGAAGTGATCAATAACCCCACAACTTGCCTTAATACAAGTAGATTTGTTGGTTCCAGTTCGATTTGGATGTATTATATAGTCCTTGTGGCCAACATGAACTGAGGTAATACAAGTTGTATGCTGATCGACCTATGGTCCTGGAGCATACATATACAGAGTACATTGCACGTAGGACCATATGCATCGAAGTGATCAAGAACGCATGGACCTTTTTTTTTCTGAAACAAAACAAGAGCTCAACTTTTCGTCCTAAATTTCTTGATTCTTGCTGCTCGCAATTGTCCAGGAAATTTGGAAAGAGCAAAATGTCAACGTTACCAGAGCTGAATTTTCATTCTGTTTCTTGAGAAGATCGATTTTTCTGCTTTGATGATCCAATTATGTACTCTGTACTTAATCAGGACTGCTAATGCATATACTGTAATCTGTACTAAACTGCAACTCAGTGTATTCAGTCAGAAGCATTAGGCAGAGGAACAAGAGAATACACTAATCATCTTATCAGAGCTAGCTGCATATCAAGCGGCACCAGAGGCTCGGTGCCGGCGAGCTCGAGATCGACGCCGAATAGCCGGACGTACCGGCTGCGCGGCGCGGCGACGACTTCTGAAAATGACATCGGTGCTCGTGAAGGCGCCGGCAGGATGGGTGTAGCCGGCGCCGAGGCTACCCCTCCGGCTCCGCGCCTCCGGCAGTCGATGAAGAGTCGCGCGCCGGCGCGGAAGAAGGAGACGGTGTCGCCGGCGGCGAGGCGGCGGTCGCGGACGAAGGCGCTCCAGCCCTTGGTCATGACGTAGCTCTGGCTGCTGCTCCAGTAGGAGAAGCGGAACGCCCACGCCTTCCCGGCGCCGCCGCGCCCGTCCTCAAACCGCAGCACGGCGCCGGCGAGCCTCGCTTTCGCCCCGCCGCCGAGCAGACGCGGGAGGAAGTGGCGCTCGGCGAAGTGCTTGGGCACCACCAGCCGGTTCAGCTTCCCCACGTCGCTCGGCGTCACCACCTTGTCGAACATGTGCTCCCGCCTCCTCTCCTCGCCTCCATTGCACGCCAGCTTGACTACTCCTTGGTCTGCTTGCTCTGCTCCGCAGCTCTCCCGCATCGTCGCCGCCACCGTCAACGCCATTGATGGACTTGCAGCTCGATGGATCCACCGCTCTTTCTCTTTGCCTAATCCCGAACAATATGCCTAAGTACACCTGCACATGTGTACATCTATTTATACACGATCTCTGTATTTCGCGCCAAGTCGTCGACGCGTTCACTCTCCAGTAGTCTCCATATCATATTAGCAATCTCAGCCTTAGCTTTACTATTGTTGGTGATCGGACGGCCTACATGCACGCATGCATCGTCTTGCATGCATATGTGACGTGTCAACCCACGCGATAATTTGACTGACGTGTTAACTAAGAAGCAAAGGTCCATGTGAAACAACGCAGGATAACATCATATTTTATTTACTACTTATTTTTTTGCAAATGAACTTCTAGTTACTTGCTGTAAAAATAATGAAACTCAAGCGTCAACGCGGTAGATTTGTTAGAATGGAACGGGTCATGGTCAAGCTGAAACAAGCCATGGTACTAAACAAACCATGCGATGACAAGTCATGCGAGCAGCGATCGACCCGACAGATGTGCATGGATAGATAATTTCCATTTGCAGATGTATAAGATCCAATTGATGCCAGGTAATATTATCTAGTTGCTCTCTTATACATATGCAAATGGAACCAATTAACTAATTAATTAAGGAGGTCAACTGCTACTCATAATTGTCGTATTTGGAAGAAAAGTCCTTGGCAAGAAAGGTCCGAAGATACACAGATGACTGGATGCAAGTATATTTCCGAGCTAAGTATATGTAGAGAGAGGTAAACAAAGATATTAATTTCAAGTTGTTTAATTGAGGTTAATACATAAAATTAGATGGATGCAAGCTGGAGGATTTGCCAGAAATGCTCGTACAAGTAGCAGTACAACTTACTAGTACAATTGTTGGGTTGGTATATCATGTGCAAATTTTGATTAGTCTTAATTTGAATGCAACTAGGCCAGCGAAGAAGTATTTCCAGCTTGCATAGAACAAAACCTTGTGGACGATTTCAAAGGTGAATATGTAATTTGGGTCTCTGTGGTGTTCTGGTGAGCTTGCCATGCATCCTCCTATCCCAAAACATAACATAATAATTATTTTAATCTTTTCTAAAACTGTAGTATTTTCACCCTTGTTAACCAAGCAATGGGATATCGCTCACTTCGCCTGGTGATGACGTCACCCTTGAAAAATGTGTTTAGGTCACCTCTAGTTTACTAAGTAAACCGTGTTTTGATCATATCCAAAGGTTCTTCCCTAGTCGACCACAATTTTTTAATTGTCTATGTATGATTACTAAGTAAACCTCTGACCAAGAGATTACTAGCCAAAGAAATCTTAGGTGTGGAAATTAAGCATCACCACTTAATTGGGTGGTCCACAGATCCCCTTGTTCATGCATCTGCGTTCACCCCTATGAAATTACATTTTTTAATTTGCATATAGTGAAAGAATATACTAGTAATTAATGTGGTCTCAACTCAACTCTCAAGGGCCAAATTGACAGTTTAATTATTTACATTTTGATCTAGTTTATTGTAGACAATTTTAATAGTAATAATTGATGATGTTTAATCTTGCCAATGCCCATTGTTATGAGCTTGGGTTTTGGAGAAGATGAGAATGCTGGAGATCGTGGAACGGTTAACAGACAAGCAACCAGGGGACACGAGATTTACCCAGGTTCAGGCCCCCGGAGGGAAAAAGCTATTTGCTTGTCTGCTCTTGATTACGGCGGAACCGAAAGTTACAAGGGTGCGCAGATGCAATCTGGCGTGAAGGTGTGTATGCGGTGGCGTGAGAGGTGCCCTCCTCGTTGTGCCCTCCTAGCCTTTATATAGAGGTAGGCAGGTCCCGAGCACAGATCGATTCGGTTACAGGTTTTAGGGTTTGCCTCTTTGAATATTCGACCTGTTCTAGTCTTGCTCTCCAAGGATCCGAAGACATCATGGGCTTGGGCCACCCGAAAATCTTCATGGGCCGCGTATATTCTCGTGGACCTTCCTTGGGCTAGACCAGGTATGCTAAGGTCGTGTACCCGTAAGGTATAACCATGTCAGTAGCCCCTGAGTGTTCAGTCGAATCGTAGATTCGGCTGAGGACTCTTTAATCTCTCGGGTGCAGTTCTGTTTGTTTGTTAACGAACAATTCTAGTGTGTAGGGATTGTTGATGCGTGTGCCTGACTATCCTGACGGATCAGGGTCAGTTAACTGTATTAGGAAAAACAACACGATATTCTTTAGATTCGAGTCCCTCGACTCGAACCCGGAACATATGCTGGCGTAATTCGACTCAGGCCGTTGAGGACTTATAGGAGTGGAATCCCAGTAATTTTCGAATGATGTACCCAACGCGTCTGTTGGGATTTTCATCGCGCCTGCTGGCATGGATTTTTACTAGCAGAGCGCAGTCGGGTGCGTTACCAGGCCATCAGATGGTATCTGTAGGTCTTATCTTTGCGTCGTAGACACAGCATCCGAAATTTTAGCACCGCGGGGGTGTTTCGGGTGGCCAAGGAGGATGTTTCTCACTTAGCATTAATTGGGGCAAAGTTGCCGAAAAAGTTTTTGCATTGTTGATCCGAAGGATCGCAGTCAAAAAATTCATAGGGTGCGCGACCAGCGCTCCCTATGGGAGTAGCCCCCGAGTGTTTGTTCGAGTCGTAGACTTGAGCAGAGACTTTTAATTCAGCCGTTGTTGGCTTTAGGTCCGTAGGACACAATTTTTTGGATGCTGGAATCAATCCTCCCTATGGGAGTAGCCCCCGAGTCCATAGTGGAGTCGTAGACTCGACGGAGGACTCGAGAATGGTTTAGCGGTGTAGTATCTCAGTCATGCTTTGGGTGCGCGGCCAGCGCTCCTTATAGGAGTAGCCCCCGAGTAGTTATTCGAATCGTAGATTCGAGTGAGTACTTTAGCTGTGTAGCTGAAATTTGTAACCGTTGCTAGCATGGCTCTGATGACGTTAGTGCTGACGATCGGTGACCTCAAGCGTCTGCGGCTCTAGAGGTGACGCGACTAGATGAACGTAGGTCCCACTTTCTGACTTGGAGTTGACTGGTCACGCGCGACGTGGCGATAATTACGGTGTCTCCTCGGTTTCCGTGCGTAGTGGACGGCGTGCGAGCGACGGTTCGCTGCTGTGCTGACACGTGGACTGTTGGATGTGATGCTGGATCTAGGGCTTCCCGATGAACGGTCCCTATTCATCGTCTTCGTCCTTATAATCTGTGGGGGAAAATTTTGTTTGTTTTCACCGCAGCCATTTGCTTTTCACTGCTTCCACCTTCTTGAGCTTTTCTTGCCGCGCGCTAGAAGTTCTTCGATCTTTCCCGTCCTCTTTTCTGCGCTCACACCGCCGCCATCGCCGTACTTCAATGGGGAAGCCTAAGAAGGCCTCCACCGTGGCGGGCACCAGCGCTGTTGCTGGTGGAAAAAAGGGCACCACCGCTACTCACGTCATAGATGGTGGGTGGCGACGTACGGAGATGCGCGAGGGCGACTTGCGCAAGCTTCGTGAGCAGGGTCTGATCCCGCAGGACAAGGAGGCCGTCAAGATTCCCGGCGACGAGGTAATTCCCCGTCCACCCGCGGGGTTTCGGGTCATGTTTGTTGCTTTTGTCCTTCGGGGCCTCTCTCTCTCCCAGTCCACGCTTTTCTCCGTGGCCTGCTTTTTTTTCTATGGCATTCAACTCCACCATCTCTCGCCAAATTCTCTTCTCCACATCGCCTGTTTCATCACCTTCTGCGAGTGCTGGCTCGATATCGAGCCGCACTTTGGCCTCTTCCGGAAGCTCTATTTCGTGAAGAGGCAATCTGGCTCCGATGGAGTTTATCCGATTGGTGGTTGTATCATTTCTCATTGATCCAACTTTCTTTTATTCTCTTTTTCTATGTCCGAGTCCGTCCAATACTGGCGGAAGAGGTGGTTTTATATCCGCGATTCCAAAGTGGACGGGAAGGATTTCGTCCTTGCCCCTTTCGACTCCACCCAGGAGATCTTGAAGAAGAGATCCTGGAAGAATCATATCCTGGAGGGCGAGGTGGAGGAGATAGAGGAGCTCTATCGTCAGGTGGAGGACCTCCAGGTGATTCCGGAGAAGGAGGTGAACGGTGTGGATATCATCCGCACCTTTCTTAAACGTCGGGTGCAGCCACTCCAGGCTAGGGCGCACCCGATGTTCCTTTATTCTGGCCGCCACGACCCGACGAGAGTTGCGGCTGAGGAGCTCTCCAAGGGGGATCTCGACAGAGTCCTTCGGCCATTTCTGAAGTTCAAAGCTGACGAGGACCTTCCGGGGAAGTCGCTGACCCCTCCGGTCAGTGCCTCTCGACCGGTTCCGCAGGTGTAGATCTGGGACGTGCGCGTAGCGCTTTTTCCGAATGCGTTTTCTTGTACTTCCTTGTTCTAAAAGTTTGCTTTCTTTGTGCAGGAGTTCAAGGTACCAGGCATGACGCCTCCACTACCAGAACGTTTTTCGGATGCGCCGGAGAATGAGTTAGTGGACTCCATGTCTGAGCTTCCCTCAGCGCAGTCACCGGTTGAGGAAGCCCCCGAGTCGAGCGAGGAGCAGACCCGAAAGCGGGCACAGAGCTCGAGCGAATAGTCGGATGCCTCGACTCCGCCAATGCCTAGGGACCCGCCATGCCTTGTGCGTCACAGTGGAGGTGATGATGGATCTTCCTCTCCTATTTCGGCCGTTCCTGTGCGGGCTGTGGCACCGCAGCCACCAGCGAAGAGGAAGAAGGAAGAGAAGAAGGGCAAGAGGGCCTTGCCTGTTTTCAACTTGAGCGATATGGACTCGTAAGTTCCTTCGGATGTTTTTTGCTATCTTTCCTTGTTGTTTGCTTTTGAAGGGTTTCGCGGCATAGTAAATCAAAATTTTCTACGGATGCGAACAGAGGGAAAGCCAAGATCTAATCTAGGAGATGCAATCAACGAGAGAGATTGGATTAGATATTCATACCCTTGAAGATTCGCACAGCGGAACGTTCGTCGGAACGTGGGTGATGTAGTCGTACTCGCTTCTCCTCCTCGCGATCCGATCCGATCTAGCACCACAAGTGGCGGTGCCTCCGTGAGATGCACACGTGCAGCACCTCGACGTCTCCTCCTTCCTCGGACCAGCAAGTATGGTGGAGAGATAGATTGGATCTACAACACGACGGCGTGGTGTATATGGTGGAGAATTTCTGCTGCAGGGCTTCGCCTACAAACAGTCGGGAGGGAGAGAGGAAAGCTAGCAAGGAGGCTAGGGTTTGGAGGAGAGGTGTGTGGGGTTGGTGCGCCCCCACCCCTCTTTATATAGAGGGGGGGGCGCAGCCCTAGCCCCTCCCCCAAGCCCAAAGGATAAGGAGTGGGGGGCATGGACTCTCCCCTCTTCTAGAAACCCTATCTCTAGTTTAAACGATTTAAACTCTCTAGGATCGGCTGGGCCCTATGGGGCCTTGTGCCCCTGGCCCAATGCGGCCAGGACACTCCCTCATAGGCCCATGCCCCCTCCCGGAAGGTGGGGCCACGTTGGTCCCCTTCCGGAAGGTTCTAGAAGCTTCCGGTACAATACCGATTAACCCGGAACAATTCCGAACTCCAAAAACTGCATTGCCTTATATGAATCTTATTCTCCGGACCATTACGGAACCTCTCGTGATATCCCGGATCCCATCCGAGACTCCGAACAAAAATTCATAAACCAATTATCCATTCTATCCTAGCGTCGAGACACGTTAAGTGTGTGACCCTGCGGGTTCGAGAATATGCAGACATGATCTTCTATCAATAATCAACAGCGGGGCCTGGGCACCCATATTGACTCCCACACATTCATCGATGATCATATCGGATGAACCACAATGTCAGGATTCAAACAATCCCATATATATATTCCCTTCGTCTCGCGATATTTTACTTGCCCGAGATTCGATCGTCGGTACCGTCATACCTAGTTCAATCTCGTTCACAGCAAGTACTTTACTCGTTCCGTAATCCGATATCACTTTGTGATTAACTCCTTAACCACATGCTTGCAAGCGGTGTTGATATCGATTACCGAGTGGGCCCGAAGTATATCTCTCCGACTTGGGAGGGACAAATTCCATCTCGATACATACAACCCAACAGATACTTTCCGATCACCTGAGAGACACCTTTATGATCACCCTCTCATAGGATGACGTTTGATGACCTCAAAGCTTTCTTCCGATACCAGGGAGTTGTATTATCTCATGGTCTAAGGAATACAATATTTGACATAAGAAAAGCTTCGCAAAGATGAACACGATGATACGATCTAATTGCTTCGCTTAGTTTGGGTCTGTCCACCATATCATTCACCCAATGATATGATCTCATTATCAATTGACAACTCATGTCTATGGTTAGGAAACCTTAACCATCATTGATCAATGAGCTAGTCCATAGAGGCGTACTAGGGACACGGTGTTGTTCACAAACCACACAAGTATTAAAGTTTCCGCTTAATACAATTCTAGCATGGAATATAAACTTTATCATGAACAAGAATTATAATAATAACATCTTTATTATTGCCTCTAGGGCATAATTCCAACAGCTTTTTCTTGACTGGTGTTTTCCTTTGCAGACACTCCTCTGAGGGTTCGTTTAGCGATGCCACTCAGGAGATGGTGGGGGAGTCGAAGATGACGCCGCCTCCTTTGCAGACGGTGGCCACCTCTGGGGGCGTTGCTCTGAACCCCTCCCCGCAGGAGGCTCGGGTGATCGTCTCTCTGAAGACTACAGCCGGACCTTCGGAGTCTCCGTCTGGTCATGTAAGCTTTTCCATTCTTGCCATGGGGGGAGCCCCCGAGCGTTTTTCGTATGATCTGCTGATCCTTTATTTCTGTTTTGTGCGTGTCTCAGAGGGAGCCCCCGAGCGCTTTTCGTGTGTTTGATTTTGTTTTGCTCTTGTCTTGGGCGTATCCCCCGAGCCCTTTTCCTGATAAGTTTCTTCTTCTCGTAGCCTTTTGTGCAAGGTGTCAACCAACTGGTGAAGTAGCACCTGGTGTTGGAGGCCAGCCTGCAGCGGCTTCAAGGTTCATCCTTAGTTAGGTCTTATATTTCTTCGTCTGCTTGCTTACTTGTGAATCTCATGCATGTTCTTATTTGCGGATGAAAATAACACTGCCCTCCGCGAGCTTGATGATCTCAAAAAGAGCCTCGGGCGAGCGGAGAAAAAGGCCGAGGACGCCGTTGGTGCGAAGGAGCGCCTCGAGCGGGAGCTAGCTGACGCAGCTGCAACCAAGGAGCGCCTGCAGTAGGAGGCTATGGACCGCGAGGAGCAGCTCGCCACTGGCGTAGCTTCGCACGAGAAGGAGGTAGCCGAGAAGCTGATGGCTGCTGCCAAGGCTATTTCGGGTGAGTAACTTCGCCTGCATGTTCCATGTCGACTGCTTTGTCTCTCTGGCTTTGTTTGATTTTTACTGTACTTGTTCCGTTTTTCTAGATGCCGCAGGCATTGAGTTCGACCGCAGTGCTCTGGAGCATGGTAGTGTTCTGGATGATGCTACTGCGGCGGTGGAAGACCGCTGCAGTACTGTGGTTGGCTCCCTTGCCAAAGCCAAGGAGGTTCTCGGGTGCTTCTACAAGGAGCTCGTCCCCAAGGGCGTTGCCCTTGAGGATGTCGACTTGTTGGCGGATGCGCTGTTAGCCGAGGCGCCCGCGGTGTACAAGCGCAAACAGAAGGGCATCTGCGTGTCCATGGGGCTGGTGATGGCCATGGTGTCCGGGGCGGAGCTGGATCTTCATCAGGTCACCTCCCAGAAGCCAACGGCTCCCGACGGATCCGAGGTAGCCTTTGCTCTCTATGCTGCCCGCTATAAACGCTATGGACCGAAGCTGATTGACCTTCTGGAGGAGTATTCGGCGAAGCAGCAGGAGGAGGTCAGGGGAAGGCGCTCTGGCTCCGAAGCCACTCAGGACGCAGCTTCTTAGGCCTTGTAGTTGTAGGATAGTTGTCGTCTGCTTTTGTTGTAATATATTTATGGACACTTCTTGTGCCACGTAGTGGCTTTTGTTGTATATAATGAATCTTCGAGCTGTTGCCCATTCGTGTGTTGTTCATATCCTTGTCTGTTTTCCTCTAGGGACCTTCGGGTGATGACCCCGTCGATACTTCATCTGCTCCGCAGCCGCAACCATCCTTGGATGATGCGTCGCAGCTTGTATTTCTTCATGACCGCGTCCGTAGTCTTGAGAAGGAGTTGCTTGGCATCAGGGGCCATGCGGACGTTTGGAAGTCGAAGGCGGAGCGAGGCGCTGCCAGAGAGGAATATCTGATGGGGGAGCTGCGGCAGTTGGCCGAGCAGCTGCAGTGTAAGTTCCATCGAGCTGCTGCTTATTTTCGGATGCGCCTGTTGGCTGGCAATCTTACTTTGTATTTGTTGCAGGTGCTAACCTTGTTCCAAGGGAGGAGAAGGAGCGTGTTGCAGTTCGGATCAATTGCCTATCCTAGCAAGATATGGAGGATGGTGGCTTTTTCTGGATGGATCGCGACCGTGCCACGGTCCTTGCGACTGTGCAGGATCGTGCCCATCAAGTATCACGGGTGCTGCAGCAGGTGAAGACTTCCTTGGCGTCGATTTTGCACGTCATGTTTCCCCTTGATGAGGCGCCATCGACTCTCTGGGGCTTGCTGGCGAAGTTTCGAGATGTGCGTCATGTCAGGGAGTTGGTACGTCACCAGTTAGTTACGGGGGTGAAGGCCGCTCTTTCCCTTGTGCGACTGCATCGCCCTGACGTGAATCTTGCGGCTGTGGTGGCTGGGCCGCCCCCTCGACCAGATGGTGGCCTATCGTACATGCGCCCGCACTATGCGGCTGTGAGGCAGTAGGCCGAGGAAGTTTTATATCTCTTCGAGCACCGTGCATAGGTGATCCTTCAGAATAGGTAGGACCTATAAAGAGATAGATGTAAAACTTGTATGTATTGCAACTGGGCGTGTTGTGCCCTTTGTTATAAAGGTTTATTGTATTAGCATGTGGTGCTTGTTTGTATCCATGCCCTTTTCGTTAGCCTAACGTGATCAGCTACTCAGGTGCACATGCGTTATCCTTAGTCGACGAAGTCGTGAGGTGAGGGGGATCCCCCGAGTGTATTGTGGCATAAAGAAATGCGAGTAAAAATAAATTTTGGGGCAAGACACTTAGCTTTATTCATATCGTAATGAGGAGGTACATTGTTCGGCTGAGTAGCCTTGGCTGAATAGCCTTATTGGAAGTAAAGGGGAGAATAGCTAGGGGTAGAAGCGTCGCAGTTGTGCGACGTTCCATGGGTTGGAGTATGCGACTCCAGACTCCACGTGCTTGAGGCGATAGGCGCCACCTGGGATGACTTCGGTGATGACGTAGGGTCCTATGACGAAGGACCTTGGGCGCCACCGATGGCTGTGATAGTTACGGAGGCTCTGCTGGTAGACCGCCTATCGAGCTACGGCTATGTCGCGTGCCTCGTCGAGTGTGTCGACGGCGTCTTCGAGTGCGTCCATCGATTCGGCTTCGCTGTAGGCGACGACCCGTGGGGCCTTATGGCGCATTTCTGCGGGCAACACGGCTTCGGCTCCATGCACCATGAAGAAAGGCGTGTAGCTAGTTGAGCTGTTTGGCGTTGTCCGCAGGCTCCAAAGTACGGAGGGTAGCTCTTCTGTCCAGGCTCCTACAAGTCGCTCGAGCGGGCTCATTAGGAGTTTCTTGATGCCGGCTCCGACGAGGCCGTTGGCCTTTTCGACATGTCCGTTCGTTTGTGGGTGCGCCACGGAGGCGTATGATATGTTGATCCTGAGGCCTTCGCAGAAGTCCTGGAATTATTTGGACATGAAGTTTGACTCGTTATCGGTGATGATGTTGTGCGGCACGGCGAAGCTATAGACTATGGATTCAAAGAACTTCATAGCCGTTTTACCCTTTTGGTTGGTAACAGGCATGGCTTCGATCCACTTAGTAAATTTGTCGAGTGCGACCAGGAGGTAGACGTGGACTTGGGCAGTTTGCCGATCATGTCGAGGCCCCATTGGGCGAAGGGCCAGGCTAGGGGTATGGGCCTGAGCTCTGATCCAGGTGTGTGCTGTTTGTCTGCGAACCTCTGGCACCCGTTGCACCTTCGGACGATGTCCTTGGAGTCATTCATGGCCGTTGGCCAGTAGAACCCGGCTCGCGGAGCTTTGGCTACGAGGGCGCGGCTACCCGCGTGATGGCCGCAGATGCCCTCATGGATGTCTTGGAGGATAGTTTTGCCGTCACTGATGGTGACGCACCTTTGGAGGACACCCGAAATGCTGCGTTTGTATAGCTCGCCATTGATGATGGTGAAGGCCTTGGACCGGCGAGATATGCGTCGGGCATCTGTCAGGTCATCAGGCAGTTCCCTCTCTATCAGGTACCTTAGGTACGGTTGCGTACATGTTTCTTCGATTGCCATGACCTGCATCAGGTTGACCAACACGACCTCTGTGTCGATCTTTTTGGGTCCGTCCTGTCCTTCGGGTAGCGCAGCCCCCGAGCACTCTGCTTCTTCGGGTGATCCCTTAGGGAATTTACTTTTGATGGATGGCATGCAGATCTGTTCGAGGAACACACCTGGTGGAACCCGTGCGCAGGTGGAGCCGATGTTGGCGAGTCTGTCGGCCTCTTCGTTGATTTCTCTTCCAACGCGCCGAAGCTCGCAGCCGTCAAAGTCCCCTTCGAGTGAGTTGTAGAGCGCGCGGTACGCGATCATGTTGGAGGCGTGCGCGTCGCACTCGTTCATCGTCTACTGGACGACGAGGTTCGAGTCACCGTAGATGACCAGGTGCATTGCGCCACAGATCTTGGCCATCCTCATGCCGTGGATGAGGGCCTCGTATTCGGCTTCGTTGCTAGAAGCTCGGAATTTCATCCGGAGGACGTACTTCATCTTGTCGCCCTGCGGGGATGTTAGTATGACCCCGGCTCCTGCTCCAGCCTCGCGCTTGGATCCATCGAAGTGCATCGTCCATGATTGTGTCATGTCCGGGGTGTCCGGCAACTGAAGCTCCATCTAGTGGACGAGGAAGTCCGGTAGGACCTGCGATTTGATCGCATGGCGTTTCTCATAGACTATGTCTAGAGGGGACAACTCGATGCCCCATAGGGCCACGCGTCTTGTGGCCTCCGGGTTGTTTAGGATGATGTTCAGGGATGCCTCGTTGACGACCATCACCTGATGCTCCTGGAAGTAGTGCCTCCGCCGAAGAGCCATCATGAACACGCCGTAGGAGAGTTTCTGGTAGTGAGGGTACCTCTGTTTTGTCGGCGTCAATACCTCGCTGAGGTAGTAGATTGGGCGCTGGACCCCATGGGTCTTGCCATCTTCGGGTCATTCGACCACGAGCACGGTGCTTACCACCTGGTGTGTGGCTGCTATGTATAGCAGTAGAGGCTCGCGTTCCTTTAGTGTGACTAGGACGGGCGAGGTGGAGAGCAGCCGCTTCAGGTCTTCGAATGCGTCGTCCGCTTCGGGTGTCCACTCAAATTTGTCTGCTTTGCGTAGTAGCTGATAGAAAGGCAGGTCCTTTTTGCCCATGTGGTTGATGAATCTGCTCAGCGCCGCGATGCGTCCAGCTAGCTGTTGGACGCCTTTGAGGTTCTTCGTTTTTTCCATGGCCATTATGGCCCGGATTTCTTTGGGTTTGCCTCAATCCCTCGCCGGGAGATGAAGTAGCCAAGCAGTTGACCAGATGGGACGCCGAAGGCGCACTTTTCTGGGTTCAACTTGATCTTGTATCGATCAAGGTTGTCGAACGTCTCATGGAGATCGCGATCAGTGTCTTGGCCTCCCTTGTTTTGATTACTATGTCGTCGACATAGACTTGTATGTTGCGGCCGATCTGGCTCTTCAGGCATGCTTGCATGCATCGTTGGTATGTGGCACATGCGTTCTTCAGCCCGAAGGGCATTGTGTTGTAGTAGAACACTCCGAATAGCGTGATGAACGCTGTTTTCTCCTGATCTTCGACCTTCAGCCGAATCTGATTGTAGCCTGAGTAGGCGTCGAGGAAGGAGAGTTTCTCGCATCCTATAGTCAAATCGCTAATATGATTGATCCGAGGGAGAGGAAAGTGATCCTTCGGGCAGTGCTTATTCAGCGATGTGAAGTGCACGCACATCCGTAGGATGTCCGTGTCCTTTTTGGGGATCACCATAACGGTGTTGGAAAGCCACTCGCTTTCCTTGATCTCCCGGATGAAATTAGCGTCGAGCAGTCTATTGACTTCGACTCCGATGGATTCGGCCCATGGCTCGGAAAATCGTCGGATAGACTGTTTAACGGGCTTGGCATCTGGGAACACATTGAGTGCATGCTCGGCGAATTCCCTGGGAACTCCTGGCATGTCCGCAGGACACCAGGTGAAGTTTCCCAGCGCTCATGGAGGAATTCGACGAGCGCACTTTCCTATGCGGGGATGATGTTGTTGGCGATCAGTGCCGTCTTGGAGGCGTCCGTCGGGTGGACCTGCACCTTCTTCGTGTTGACTGTTGAGTCGAACGACATGTCGGGTGCGTTTTGCCTTGAGACTGGGGGTGCCCCGTTATCTATCACCTCTCGGAGCCTTATAAGCTCCTCCTGCATGCCGAATGACTGGGAGATTCTATTGAAGTCCCTGTCGCAGTGATCCGACTAGGTGAAGCTCCCGTGGACCGTGATGACGCCCTAGGACCTGACATCTTTAGTAGCAGGTATGCATAGTGCGGTACTGCCAGGAACCTTGCGAATGCCACGCGCCCGAGGATGGCGTGGTATTGTGATGGCCAATCCACCACTTCAAACTCGACTCACTCACACCGAAAGTTATCGGGCTTGCCGAACATGACGTCGAGCCATATCTTTCCCAGGGGGAATATGCCCTTCCCTGGGACGATGTCGTGGAACGTTGTGTCGGATTGTTCCAGGCTGCACAGCGGGATCCGCATTGCTACTAAGGTGCTAGCTAACATCAAATTGATGTCGATGCCGCCGTCCATGAAGACGCGGCTCATCTCGAACCCTTCGACCTGCGCCTCGAGCACTAGGGCAGCATGGCCTAGGCGAGGGATCTGGCGGGGGTGATCCGAACGGCTGAACGTGATGCAGGACTCCGAACCGCTGAGGTACTCAGGGATAGCAGGTGGAGCGGTCACAGCCAAGCTAACTTGGCGGGTGATTTTATTTTGCACCTTGTTTGTTGGGCGCCCCTTTTGGATCATCAACGACCCTTCCGATGTGGGGTACCCGTTTCCACCGTTGTTTTGCGCGGGTGCGATTGGGTGATTCGAGGGTCCCACGGGTGGTGGTGGAGGAGCTCCGTGGGCGATGTCACCTGGTGCGGGTGCATGTCCGTATCCAGGGTTCGGGGCTTGCTGACTCATTTGAGACATGCTCTCGCTGAGTTTCTGGAACTCGCGGCCGTCTTTGAGCATGTGGCTTGCCTTCTTTTTGCCATCCTGCTTGTCGATGTAGAAGTGGATGGTGCATGGGCCCGACAATTTGTCGTATGCCGAGGGTTCGTCATCGCGGCCGCGGCGTTGCCACGATTGCGCTGGGCGTCCTCCATCGCGGAAGTTGTTTCCATGGGATCCGTCGCTATTGCGGTTGCTTTCGTTGCGACGGTCGGTGTAGCCAGCCGCGAACATGTCGGGTCCGTCACGATTGTCATAGACGCGCAATCTTCGTTTGCTATGGTGCTCGCGCCGGCGGCCGTTGTCATCTTCCTCCTTCGAATGTGCTCGGTGGACGGAATCCTCACCATCTACCCACCTGTTGGCAATGTCCATGAGGTGGTCGAGTGTCTTGGGCTTGACGCGCCCAAGTTCTTCCTTGAAGTCCTGGCGTTTGATGCCATCCTTGAAGGCGTCGATTGTTCTCTCCTCAGAGATGTGAGCCGCGGAGTTCTTGATGTTGGACCAGCGTAGTATATACGAGCGAATGGATTCGCCCGTTCGTTGGGTGCAGGCCCGCAACTCTTCGACCGAGGCTGGCCGCTTGCTGGTGCCCTTGAAGTTTCAGATGAAACTGTACGCCAGTTCCTCCCAGCTTCGGATGGATCCCGAGGATAGGCTGCTGAGCCAGATTCGGGCTGCGCCTGTCAGCTGCAGCTGAAGGCATTGTAGGGCGGTGTTTTTGTTGTCGCCGTGCAGTTTGACGGACGACAGGTGGTCGCTGAGCCACGCCTTAGGGTCCTGCGTGGTGTCAAACTTCGGAGAGTCCGAAGGAAGCTTGAAGTTCCTCGGCATCCGCGTCCGCCAAACAGATGTGCAAAAGCATCAAGCCGCGCAGAGTTCTCCTTCATCGTCATCCTCTTCAGATTCGGATGAGCACACATGCTTGGCGCGTGCTTTGTCGATCTTGCATTGGGTGAGCTTGCTTCGAGCGTCGTAGTCGCGTCTGCGATGTCATGAGCTTTTGTGCCATCGAGGCAGGTCATGTTCTTCCTCGTCGGATGAGGGTGTGGGACTGCGGTTTAATCTAACCGCAGCCTTCTTCTTCGGCTCCTCAGGAGCTTCCTCATGGAGCGCAGCTCCAACGAGTCCGAGTCCGGCTAATGCGGAATTGTGCATGGCCCTCTTTGGGTCCCCCACCGGAGGTGGATGGGACGCGAGGTATGTGGTGGCTGCCATGATCGTAGCTTGCGGCGTCTTCGGGATGACGTTGTCGTTGGCATCCATCTCCATGAAGGATGTGTTGAGGGTTTGAGTCACCTCGCGACGTGCAGCGGGGTCCATGTTCTCTACGCGAGAACGATGCTTGTTGGCATGATTGTCGTGCGAGCTGGAGCCGCCAACGGCAGAGAGCGCAGCTCGCCGTGCGCTAGACTCCGAGGCCGCTTGCTTGCGTTTGTCGAGTACCTCTTGCATCTTCACCTGCTTTTTGTGCTCTTCGATGAGGAGCAGGTGGTATGCCATCAGTAGATCCCGTGAGGCACCCACATGCAGGATCTTGTTGCCCTCCACGGCTTCACGTGCTTGGTTCCATCCTTCCTCGCTGAGGTGGATTACCCGATTTGCATCGGTGTCATCGTCATTGGGCGGGAGGGATGGTTGTCTCCTGTTTTCGTCGTTTCTACCTTGTGGGTTAAGCGGCGGCGCGTGTGTACCGGATTCTGGTGGTTGCTCCACGTCGCTTTGGATGACTGCGGCTCATTGGTAGCGCCCGTAGGTTGGATCGCTGCTGCCGCAGCTTTCGGATTCGGAACCGTAGGTCCCTTCATCCGACGGGGGATCACTAGATCTGAGTTGCTGCTGCTGCTGTCGTATGACTCATCTGTCGATGGTGATGTGCGTAGCATGGGATGCGGGGCCTATGAGGCGGGCCTAATCGATGGCAGAGGCACCCGCTCTGGGAGGCAGAGAATGCCGGTCTGACCCACCTGGAAGCAGAAGCTCCCGAACAGGATCTCGAGCCCGTCGCTAATGGGCTCGAAGTCCTTTAGGGTGGCTGGCGAGTGGGCAGTGAAGTCGAAAGCACCGAAGAGGAGATGGCTCTCCGTCGCCGAGGAGTTGTAGATCGCTTTGGTCGGGACCATCATGATCGCACAATCAGCGCCCCCAATTCCCACAGACGGCACCAATTGATGAGGTTTAATCTCGTCAATGCCCATTGTTATGAGCTTGGGTTTTGGAGAAGATGGGGATGCTGCAGATTGCGGAACGGTTAACAGACAAGCAACTTGGGGACACGAGATTTACCCAGGTTCAGGCCCCCAGAGGGAAAACCCTACTCCTGCTTGTCTGCTCTTGATTACGGCAGAACCAAAAGTTACAAGGGTGCGCAGATGCAATCTGGCGTGAAGGTGTGTATGCGGTGGTGTGAGAGGTGCCCTCCTCGTTGTGCCCTCCTAGACTTTATATAGAGGTAGCCAGGTCCCAGGCACAGATCGACTCGGTTACAGGTTTTAGGGTTTGCCCCTTTGAATATTCTACCTGTTCTAGTCTTGCTCTCCAAGGATCCGAAGACATAATGGGCTTGGGCAGCCCGAAAATCTTCATGGGCCACGTATATTCTCGTGGACCTTCCTTGGGCTGGACTAGGTATGCTAAGGTTGTGTACCCGTAGGGTATAACCATGTCAATAATCACTTCTCTCTCTCTCTGTAGGGTTCCTACTCCTCGTTCTTCTCCAGCGGTTGGAGGGGAGGAACGATATCTCCTTCAATAAAGTTCTGGCGGTGAACTACATGCTGCTGCTTGAGCATGGCGTGTGTGTGAGATCTTCCTAGCCGGCCTCGGTGGGGAGGGGGAATGTTCGGGCTTGCTGAAGGTCAAAGTTTCGGTATAACTCCTGGCCGGGTGTGGAGGCAAGTTGGAGTGCTACTGCTTCAAAGAAAGCTCAACATCGGCGTGGCGGTCTTATCTGCACCCACACCATAGTGGAGTTATGCCTCTTCTTTTCTTCTCAGTTGGCCTCAATGGCGAGGGAGAAGGGAGCGGAGGCGCTGCTGCAATCTACGAGTGTTTGAGGTGGTTGAAAGAGGTGGCGAGCCTATCCACCCATTTGCTGCATCCTGGAGCACATCTCATGGTCGACATGTTCGTCGCCATGCTCTGTGGCCAAGATGGCCACCCAAGATGTTGCCTCGACAACGCATCATCAACCTCCAATATGAAGGTCGTGAAGGGAATATGCCCGAGAGGCAATAATAAAGTGGTTATTATCGTATTCCTTGTTTATGATAAATGTTTATTTTGCATGCTATAATTGTATTAATACGGAAACGTTAATACATGTGTGTTTAATAAACAAAAAGGAAGTTCCTAGTTATGCCTCTCTTATAAACTAGCTCGTTGATTAACAAGATGATCAAAGTTTCCTGATCATGGACATTGGATGTTGTTAATAACGAGGTCACAACATTAGTGTAATGATGTGATGAACATTCATCCGAAGTATAGCATTACGATCAAAGTCATTGAGTTTATATTGCTATAACAACTTACGAAGTGATCCTAATCCTTAGACCATGAGATCATGTCTATCACTAACACCGGAAGAGTTTCTCGATGACATCAAACGTCACACCGTAACTGGGTGATTATAAAGATGGCTTCAGAACTACTAAAGTGTTATGTTGAGACCCATGGATCGAGAGTGGAATTTGTTCATCCCGATGACGGATATATATGCTCTGGGCCCTCTCGGTGATATCACATTGATTAGCTTGCAAGCAAGTGATTTGATCACTAGAATGTTATATCACGGGAACGAGAAAAGAGTGCATGTCGTTAACGAGATCAAACTAGGTATGGAGATACCGATGATCAAATCTCGGACATGTAATATATCATGAAACAAAGGGATTAAGATACTAGTGTAAAAGGTTCACACGATCACAGAAGTCATCGTTGAATGTGTGGGAGTCAGTATGGATCTCTAGGTCTCGCTACTGATTATTGATCGGAGAAGGGTCTCGATCATGTCTGCATTATTCGCGAACCGTAGGGTGACACACTTAAGGGATACCGACACCATTCGGAGCAAATGATATGCCAGAGAAAGAAAAAGGAAAGCGCAGGAATTTATTTCACTAGACACCGGAACTGTTTCGGTTGAAATTGCTGAAACTGGTTTTGCATGTGAAATTGAAATGTTGTAAGGGGTTTTATGTGAATGTTTGTTAATTAAAGTAATTAACAAAATTCTGAATAAATAAATAAAAGAGTTTTATTTAAATGAGAGCTTGCATTAAATTTGGTGGAAATTTAATGCATGTGAGTGGATTTTTGAGTGGAGGCTTTTTAATGGGAGTGGAGGCTTTTCATTTTGAGTGGGAGCTCCACCCACATGAATGTGGAAGAGGTGGGGGCAGCCCCATGGCTGGGCGCCATGCCCCTTGGGTGCCCCCCTCTCCCATATAAAAGGCCCCCCTCTCCTCCTCTCAAAGTACACCTCCTCGCGAAGGATCTCTCTCCCCCCTTTAGAATTTCCCCATGGTCTCGGATCAGCGAGATACATGTTCCCGGTGGCTTTTTCTGGAAGGTTTTGTTGCTTCCGCTGCTTCGCTGGAGCGAGGGCGCGGAGGTTGTTGGGGTACCCGTACGTGTGTGCGATCACGGATGCACCACTGCTTTGAGGTGCTGGACTTGATCGTGCTGGACCGGCTGGACCAGACGGACTTCATCACGATCTTGAGATCGGCAAGCATTCGTCTACATCATCCACGAGTACAACCTCATTAACGCTATTCGGTCTTCGAGGGTATGTATTCTATGGATGTATATCCACCCGTTGCTTGTATCTAGTAGATAGATCTTGGTACTTAGATGTTCCCATCGTAGGAAATTTTTTGTTTTCTATGTTGCGAACCCTACAGTGGTATCAGAGCCGGATCTATGCGTAGATGCTTTGCACGGGTAGTACACATATTAGTATGTGGGCAATGATGATCATTTTATTGCTTCTTAGTTGTACTTTGGATATTGGTGGCATAGTGGGATGAAGCGGCCCGGACAAACTTTACATGTCCTCGCACATGAGACCTGTTCCACGCTTGACATGCAACTAGTTTGCATAAGTGGCTAGCGGGTGTCTGTCTCTCCTACTATAGTCAATATATAATTTGCAACGAGTTGTCAACAATTTGGTTATCCTCGTCGTGGTTCATGTTCGTAGGTAAGAACGGTTCTATCTACGAAAGCCCTAAGCCACGTAAAATTTGCAATGGATAAATTAGAGGCGTCTAGTTTAGATTGTTGCTGGGCTAGTGTTATGACATGGTGATGTTGTAAGTAGAAGTATGAGATGATACTCTTACAACACACATAGCGTGTAAGTTCCATAGACCTTGGCCTTACACATAAAGGTATGATAGAGATCATACCACGGTGCACATGATGGAGATCATATGCGGGAACCATATCATTTCACTTATAAACATGTGATGTTTTGATTGCATCTTATATTGCTTGTTTGGCGTTTTATTAGCATAATAAGATGATCCCTCATTTAGATATCAAGATAAGAATGTGTTCTTCCTTAAGTATGCACCGACAATGTTTCGTCGCTTCAAGACATCACGTGATGATCGGGTGTACTTGAATCCACGAGCATATCTTGGGTGTAAGACAGTTACACACGCGAATACTAAGGTTCTTACTTGGCGAGCCTAGCATGTACAGACATGGCCTCGGAACACGGACCGAAAGGTTAAGCATGAGTCATATGTTTTGATATGATGACCATATGGATGCTCTCCTTTGAAGCTACGCCGACTCACGTGATGATCGGACTTGGTGTAGTGGATTTGGTTCATGTAATCACCAAAAAGGCACGAGGGATGTCGTTTTTGAGTGGGAGTTCATTTCTAATTTGGATTAGTAGAACTCAATTTATCATAAATTAAATCAAACTGAATTTGCATAATTTGTTATAGTCATTGGCATTCGTTCACCACCTTATGCATAGTTGTAATTGAGATAATAGAACTATAGAATTCTGGATATATACTTTACGAACTGGTATCGTATTGTGTTGAGTGTCAATCTAAAGTTTAAAGTCCTATTGCAAACTTTCAGCAAACTCTGTTTACTCCGTGAGATTTAATAATTGGTATTAAATCGAGAGTAACAATTCCAGTGTTAGTATCTTAAGTATCATGTTTGCCTCCATGATTCTTGATTGTTTTAATATCAAGTTTATCTAGGAGCTGAAAGAATTGTTTCAGAAACCATCATGTGTGGCAGATATAACGATATCTAAAACAATTTTTTGGTTGCAATATGATAGAGTATAATATATGTTCTCATATTGGATGAGAATTTACGAAGGTTGGAGATGCTAGACATCCTAATCATCCAAAAGGTTTTGGAAAGTACACGGTTCACCTTTATAAGCTACAGTAGCTTGATTATGAAAGTCTTCATGATAAGGATGAATAGAAGATGTATGTAAAGTGTTTACTACACTAAAAGATTACAAAAGAATGGATTTTGAAAGAATACCGATCATTTGATGATGGTGATCTACTTCAAAGTGCAAGTCCAAAGGTATTATTATTTGAATATACACGCTTTGGACTATGTGTCATGTATATGGCACCACTTTTGATGTTGATAGATTCTTTTAAAAATGAAAAGGAAATGCTGAAAGAGAATCTATAAAATATATTTGGCAGAAAATAAAAGATTGGAAATATCCAATTTAGGTATATATATGATATACATGTTATGGTTGTATTCTTTGCTTGTTAAACAATGTAGTTCTTGGGTATTGGATACCGAATTGGTTGGTATGAAATTTCATACAGAACGACGCAATTCATGAACCACAATGGCCTAAGTAACTAGCAAGAGAATATGTGATGATGTTCATCGAAAACAAATAAACCGTTGTTTGTATTTCTCGCTGACATCAAAGCTTGACTTCAAGATTTGTTTTAATAATTGTTATTTGAATTAGGTATTATGAGAACAAAGGTTGTTCAAATAATTACCATATTCCATATAAGATGGATGATTTACAAATCTAGTTGGAGAAATCACATCCATAAAACCTAATGCTAAAATGTCGCAAGACAAATGATTGAAAGATCACTTACGAAGTGACATCGCCGTTTAAATTATATTGGAAAGAAAACATGAAGAATCTCCATATTCATGGATTTTTGGAGTCTTTGATTTGATCAAGTGACGCTTGTGAGACTTTCCTAGGGATAATTAAAACTTCGTTCAAAGGCCAAAGAAGAACGATCGACTAAATTATTGGAATTTATACATATCGATGTATGTAGTCCATTATGTGTAGTCATAAGCGATGGATTTCAACTTCATATAATTTCTCCCGAAATTTGAGTGAGTATTCACTTAATGAGAAAGAAGTGTGAAATATTTGAAAACGTTCAAAGAATTTCAAGATGAAGTGAAAATCATTGTGACAAGAAAATAAATGGTTTATGATTTTATCGTAAGGGATTTATTTGAGTTACAAGTGTAACAAGAAAATAAATGAATTATGATTTTATCATAAAGGGATTTATTTGAGTTGCAAGTTTAGCAAAACACCTAGATTTACATCTCCCGAAACACCATACGAGTATGGAGTGTTTGAGATTTGTAATGAAACCTTGTTTGACATGGTTGGATCAAAGGTGTTATTCATAAAACTGCCATTATGTTTTAAAAGATTAAAGAATTTAGAGACTACCGCTTTTACACTAAAAAGAGCTCCATCTTGATTCGTTGAAAGGACACCATGGAAGTTATGGTTTGGGGTAAAACCCAAGTTGTCATTTCTTAAATTTTGGTATGCTAAACATAAGTAAGATGTTTACAACCTAAGTCGGATGAGCATGTCTTTGTAGGTTATTTCGAATAACAATTGGTTATTCCTCCATAACACCGAGGACAAAAGGGTTTGTCGCTTGAAATATGAAGTTTCTTGAAGAAGGAATTTTTCGTAAAAGTTAAGTGGGAGGACAATAGAACTTTGATAAGGTTAATGAACCTTAGCTATATGTGTTGAGTTGCGTAGCACCGGAAATCGTTCCAAAGGCTGCCATAATGCTCATAGCTTATGTGCCTCAAAGGTTGTGGTCACGGAGATCTAAGTTCCTATTGAACCAAGTAGGTCGGTTAAACAATCAAATGCTAAGATTTGAGAGTAAATCATTATTGTTTAACAATGATGAACCGAATACATACAAAGAAGCGATGATGGGCCCTGACTCCGTCAAATGGCTTGAAGCCATAAAATCCGTGATAAGTCCATACACGATAAATCAAGTTTTGAACTTGGAAGACCCTCCGTAAAGGTGTAAAAACCTATCGGTCGTATTTGGATCTATAAAGAAACAGACATGGATGTTTCAAATCTATGAAATAGTCGACATGTCGTAAAGTATTTTATGACAATGTTCAAGGAGTTGACTATGACAAGATTTGATCTTTCATAGCGATATTTAGTCTGGACGGATTAAAGTAGCAACCACTACATATAATTTGGTATATGGTAGATGAATAAACAAAACAAAGTTCTTCTAATAGAATGGTTACCTAGGACGTGTACATGACACGGTCCAAAGGGTTTTGTTAATTCAAAGGATGCTAAAAGGGCATGCAAACTTCAATGGTTGAAGTAAGCATCGCGGAGTTGGAATCTTCACCTTAATGAAAAGGAGTTTTCATCAGGAGACGATGAAGATGCTTGCATTTGCAAGAAATTAAGTGGGAGCGCTGAGACATATTTCTAATACATTATGTGGAGGACATCTTGTTGATTAGAAATGATGTATCTTTTATTGACAAAGGTTAAGAATTTCATTTCGATGAAAGACTTAGGCAAAACCCGAATATTTAGCATGAATGTCTATAGTGGATAGACTGTGATGCTAATATGTTTATGCCAAACGTACATATATGAGATATTGAAGGAGTTGAATATAGAAACGACTATAAACGGTTATTGTCGCATGGAAAGAAATTGAATCAAGATTCAAGTGCATCGACACTTGATAAGTGAAACAAGATTCAAGTGCTTTGACACTTGATGAGTGAAATCATGAGAATGTTTTGATCAATCATACCATGATATGTACACATCCAGATATGTCCTATGCTCTAAGTGTTATGAGCATATACCAGAATGAATCATAAAATGATCATTGTACGATAGTGAGGATATTCTTATGATCTTTTGGAAGAACTAAGAATATATTTGTGTAGAGGTGACAAACAATTACAAATAGTTCATTGTAAAGCGTTACATTGATACTAGTTTTGTCACAAGATACAAATTAAGTTTATCTCAATTTAAACTATCGGTGGCACAATGAAATGGAAAGAAAGTTTGCATGATGGATTTGGAAGAATTCCATAGTTAAGACATTGTGACTAATACTACAACAAAAGGGCTAAGTATATGACTGCTATAGTAGCAGCAAAGGAGGGAATTTGTGTCAAGTAGTTTGTTATCAAACTAAGGTGTGGTTCGCAACGGGTTAACACTAAATATATATTGTATGACAATAGTATCGACGTGTTTTAAACCCCAAGGAACTAAAGGTCTCACCGAAAGACCAAATTTGTACAATGCCATCTCATTGGAAAATGAGTGATGCGTGAAGACGCAAAGACATGCAAATACACACGGACCTGAAAGTGTCAGATCCGTAGATTATGTTAACCACTTGCAATTGCGTATTTGGAACACCAGAAAGCCATAGGTGTTCAATACACAAAGTTTTCAAACTAGATTATTGTCTCTAGTGCAAGTGGGAGACTAAAGGGAATATGCCCGAGAGGCAATAATAAAGTGGTTATTATCGTATTCCTTGTTTATGATAAATGTTTATTTTGCATGCTATAATTGTATTAATACGGAAACGTTAATACATGTGTGTTTAATAAACAAAAAGGAAGTTCCTAGTTATGCCTCTCTTATAAACTAGCTCGTTGATTAACAAGATGATCAAAGTTTCCTGATCATGGACATTGAATGTTGTTAATAACGAGGTCACAACATTAGTGTAATGGTGTGATGAACATTCATCCGAAGTATAGCATTACGATCAAAGTCATTGAGTTTATATTGCTATAACAACTTACGAAGTGATCCTAATCCTTAGACCATGAGATCATGTCTATCACTAACACCGGAAGAGTTTCTCGATGTCATCAAACGTCACACCGTAACTGGGTGATTATAAAGATGGCTTCAGAACTACTAAAGTGTTATGTTGAGACCCATGGATCGAGAGTGGAATTTTTTCATCCCGATGACGGATATATATGCTCTGGGCCCTCTCGGTGGTATCACATTGATTAGCTTGCAAGCAAGTGATTTGATCACTAGAATGTTATATCACGGGAACGAGAAAAGAGTGCATGTCGGTAACGAGATCAAACTAGGTATGGAGATACCGATGATCGAATCTCGGACATGTAATATATCATGAAACAAAGGGATTAAGATACTAGCGTAAAAGGTTCACACGATCACATAAGTCATTGTTGAATGTGTGGGAGTCAGTATGGATCTCCAGGTCCCGCTACTGATTATTGATCGGAGAAGGGTCTCGATCATGTCTGCATTATTCGCGAACCGTAGGGTGACACACTTAAGGGATACCGACACCATTCTGAGCAAATGATATGCCAGAGAAAGAAAAAGGAAAGCGCAGGAATTTATTTCACTAGACACCGGAACTGTTTCGGTTGAAATTGCTGAAACTGGTTCTGCATGTGAAATTGAAATGTTGTAAGGGTTTTTATGTGAATGTTTGTTAATTAAAGTAATTAACAAAATTCTGAATAAATAAATAAAAGAGTTTTATTTAAATGAGAGCTTGCATTAAATTTGGTGGAAATTTAATGCATGTGAGTGGATTTTTGAGTGGAGGCTTTTTAATGGGAGTGGAGGCTTTTCATTTTGAGTGGGAGCTCCACCCACATGAATGTGGAAGAGGTGGGGGCAGCCCCATGGCTGGGCGCCATGCCCCTTGGGTGCCCCCCTCTCCCCTATAAAAGGCCCCCCTCTCCTCCTCTCAAAGTACACCTCCTCGCGAAGGATCTCTCTCCCCCCTTTAGAATTTCAACATGGTCTCGGATCAGCGAGATACATGTTCCCGGTGGCTTTTTCTGGAAGGATTTGTTGCTTCCTTTGCTTCTCTGGAGAGAGAGCGCGGAGGTTGTCGGGGTACCCGTATGTGTGTGCGATCACGGATGCACCACTGCTTTGAGGTGCTGGACTTGATCGTGCTGGACCGGCTGGACCAGACGGACTTCATCACGATCTTGAGATCGGCAAGCGTTCGTCTACATCATCCACGAGTACAACCTCGTTAACACTATTCGGTCTTCGAGGGTATGTATTCTATGGATGTATATCCACCCGTTGCTTGTATCTAGTAGATAGATCTTGGTACTTAGATGTTCCCATCGTAGGAAATTTTTTGTTTTCTATGCTGCGAACCCTACAGGTCGCCCTTTCTCGGGATTCTTGCTGGCACTTCACTCCTCCCCGCAACCAAGTGGTTTGTCCCCAGCGGCGGGTCAAAGGAGGTCGGCATCAGAGTCTCGTCGTCGGTGGAGAAGATGTTGGAATGGATCGCCTTTTCTTTTTCTTTCCATGTTCTTCTTTGTCAGATAGCAGTCCTTTTCAGTGTATTTTTGTTGAGAGGCTTGTTTATAATTTGTACGCACCGCTTCCTTAAAGTTAATGCAGCACTCGGGGAGGGGGGGGCTTGTTAAAAAAACATCTTCCTCTCTTGAAACGGAGATAGTACTACCTAGTGTATCAGTCGAGTCCTCGGTCTGGCCCAAAACCACTTTATGTAGTGCGTTGTTTCTTGTAACCATGGTCGGCAATCAATGGTTTGTGGTATTTTGCATGGCAAAAGCAGCAACAACTAGTAGATTAACCTTTTTTTAACGGAGTAGATTGATCTTGCTAATAGGAGGTTGTATGTAAGAGCCATATGATAAGTCCTTTTTGGCAAATATGGGATGAAGTTATTAAGAAGGTCAAGTGCTAATCAGATTTGTTGCATTGGGAAGGAAATACTTTGTTACAGATAGTACCCACTAATTGACGTGGCCTTTCAGTGCAAATTAATTGGTTTCTCAATTCAACTATATATAGGTCAAGAGAAATATTGTTATCTCCCATAATTCAACACAACAATATATATAGCAATTGCTAAAACGGGATAATATGAAATTGGGGCGGCGGTAGGTCAGCCTTCTCCAAAGCCAATGTTAATACTCATTAATCAAGCAAGTAAGTATAATTAAGCTAGTTAGTTGTCTTGGTGACGTAACTCTTGAAAAGGTGGTGTTGGTCACCTCCACTTTACTTGGACCTGGTTGCAACCAAAGGCTAGCTATCCCTTGAGAAGTACATTTGATTAATTATTATACTATGTCAAACCATAATCAAGTAAAGTTTCCTGGCCAGGAGATTCTGTCCAATAAAAACACCTTAGATGACTAAACTAAGCACCACCACTTGTGTTGTCATGGTGGTGGCACGGCAGATGCCATGGATAGGATAAAGTATGGGGCTAATGGATGCTATTGGGATATGGGGAGGGAAGATGCAGTTGATTCTACACACAAAAAACTAAGGCAAAGATCTTTATTTCTCCTTCCTTGGGCTACAAGTGCTCCTTGAGCTGTATACAGGGAGAAAAGAAGAACTTTACCAGCCTAACGATACTAAATGAGCCGATGCCCTCCTCAGGATCCAAGCCTCCCCTTATAAAGGAGAGCCTTGGGTTCCTTTAGGGCTGACGTGGCAAGCATATTCTAGGAATATGCTTGTCCCAATATAGCAGTTCGGCGCCCTCCTTTCCCTGTCGCTTCTCTAATGACGGCAAGGTTCCAGAGGGCCCCTCCTGCGCGCCTCGGGCTTCTGGACTGTCACCTCCGTGACCTCCTTCTGCCCCTCTGTCGCTCTGCACCTTTGTCCCTAGTGCTTGGCTCTGCTCAGATTCTCCCTAGCCTATGACTAGAGTTTGACTTTAGGCTTCTCCTTCTTCTTCAAGCTTCGTATCATTCGGCCCCGCCTGCGTAACTCGGCTCGTCCTTTACCTGCATTAAGATTATTCGGGCTAACCCGGCCGACTCATACAGTACTTAGGCCGGGTAATGCCTTGCTATTATCATTGAGGTCCTGCCCCTTTCATACCTCGGCCGACACCTACATGATTCGGCCGACTAAGATGGTAACTCGGAAACTGGACGGGGAACGTCCTTCCGTCTTTCCCCGTCTTTACCCTATCCGAGGTCACCTCCCCAACATTAGTCCCCGAAGCTGGTATGGCCCTGACGTTAACTTCGGCTGGGCCGTATCAGTTTCATGAGATTCCTTCTGCTTTGTTTCCGAGTTACCTTTTTCTCGTTCGAGGTATCATCATATCTTCTCACGTACGCCTCGTCCTATGTGTCATACTCATCATTGTTTGTCTAGTTTTTTGCTCCTCTACAGTATTTACTGACAAGCTACAGTAATCACTGTGCCTGCGACGGCGCTGCGACGCCTCGTGTGCCGTTTCCATCGGGGATCGTGGCCTTCCTTTCCACCATGTGGTCGTTGGTGTGGTTCCACTTCGCGTCATGCGTTCGTGCCACGTTCACGACCTACACGGTCAACCGCCACAGCCACGATCCCATTACCTTGCAGGTAGCGCGGTTATAAAGAGGGGCGCGGCGCTGGAGGATTCACTTTCCCCCTTCGCTCACCTGCGCCCTTCTTCTACCTCTCGCCTCTGCGCCTGTTCGTCCTTCCGCCGCCGTGCGCTCGTCTGAGCCCTTGACAGAAGGGATCCCGTCGTACTGCTCCGTCGCCTTCGTCCCTGCTCGCTCGCTCAGCCACCGTCACCGGTGAGTTCCACCGGTCCCATCGCCTAGCTTTTCCTCTAGAGATCTCTGTTTTTCTTTCGTAGTCGCGCGGCGGTTCTTTCTCTGCTCTGCCCCCGTTTTTTAGGTAGAACCACGACGGGGCCTTGCAGTTCTAGATTTTCCTCCGCCGCTATTTCCTCCTCCGTAAATTTCTCCGGCGATCTCATGTCGAGCTCGGTCAGCGGAGCACTTGTTGAAGACGACGATACCGCATCTGGGCCCGAACGGGGCTCGTGGCAGGGCTCCTCCGTTACTCGCCGCGAGGTCGAGTGGTTAATCCGGACTCGCCGTATTCCTGCCGAGGTAGCTTGTCGCTTACCCGGCAGCGAGTCCTCTCTAGACCTTAGGGAAGGCGAGTATGTAGTTTTTATGTCGCATTTTGCACGCGGCTTTGGTATCCCTCTCAGTGACTTCGCTAGGGAGTTTCTCGATTATTTTGGCCTTCAGCCGCATCATCTTCCCGCCAACGCCATTGCCTCTCTCTGCCTTCCTCTCTGCTTCAGAGGGATACTTCGGCCTATGGCCGTCCGTGCATGTCTGGTCAAACTTTTTCCAGATTCGTTCTAACGTCGTCCCAGACAAATCTCTGCACCCCTCCGAGAAGTTGCTCACGCAATGTGGAGCAGCGTCCATCACACCTCAGAGGAAATCCGAATTTCCTCGTGTCGCGGGGCTAGAATCATGCAAGAAGTGGCACAAGTCCTTCTTTTATGTCAAGAACACGGGAAATGAGGATAAGATTCGGCTCCCTGCCTTCTCCATTGGCCCTCCTTCCAAGCTAAACTGGACCTATAACCCGAGGAAGAGTCATGCTTTGGCCGAGGCTTTTGAGATTCGGCTGAAGGAATTGATCCGCTCCGGGCTACGCGGCGAGGATCTGATGACTACCTTCGTCAGCAGCCGAATCTGCCCATTCCAGAAGCGCACACACAAACTCTGCTACATGAGCGGTCCCCTCGACCCCAACCGAGTCTCGACGGTGGAGCTGGACAACTTCCTCATCTTCAAGCGCGTCCGGGCTATCTTTAAAACGGAGTGTTGGAGATATGCCCAAGAGGCAATAATAAAGTGGTTATTATCATATCTTCATACTTATGATAAATGTTTACATACCATGCTATAATTGTATTAATAGGAAACATTAATACTTGTGTGATTTGTCAACATAAAAGAGTCCCTAGTAAAGCCTCTTGTTAAACTAGCTTGTTGGTTAACATATGATCATAGTTTCCTGATCATGAACATAGAGATGTTATTAACAACAGGGTCATATCATTAAGAGAATGATGTGATGGACATACTCCTATAGTTAAAGCATAGCATAAAGATCAAGTCATTTAATATAGTTCATTTGCTATAAGCTTTCTGATACATAGTAATCTAATTCCTTCGACCATGAGATCATGCTTATCACCATCACCGGAAGGATGCTTTGATGACATCAAACACCACACCGTAACTGGGTGGCTATAAAGGTGGCATTGAGTCTTCGGAAAGTATGGGTTGAAACACATGGATCAAGAGTGGGATTTGTCCATCCATATGACGGATAGATATACTATGGGCCCTCTCGGTGGAATGTCATCCAATTAGCTTGCAAGCATGTGGCTGGATCACAAGGGATCACATACCACGGGAACGAGAAAAGAGTACTTATCGGTAACGAGGTTGAACTAGGTATGCAGAGATACCGACGATCAAAACCTCGGATAAGTAAACTATCGTGAGACAAAGGGAAATTGGTATCGTATATAAGTGGTTCATTCGATCGCAAAGTAATCGTACAAATATGTGGGAGCCATATGAATTTCCAGATTCCTCTATTGGTTATTGATCAGAGAAGTGTCTTGATCATGTCCGCATAATTCACGAACCGTAGGGAGACACACTTAAGGATTCGATGTTGTTTGAGTAGTTATGGAATGATGAGTAAGAGACCGAATGTTGTTTGGAGTCTCGTATGGGATCCGGGATATCACGAGGAGATCCGGAATGGTCCAGAGAATAAGATTCATATAAGGAAAGTCCTGTTTCGGAGTTCGGGAATGGTGCCGGTGTTTTCATCGGGAATGTTCTAGAAGGTTCCGGAATGTCCGGCACTCCGAAGGGGAAGGATACATGAGTGTGTCATACCAAGTTGGAATGATTGCATCATGTACTAAGTGTCATCGCTGAACAAAATAGAGGGTTTAATCAAATCCTTGTTTGAAAAGTCAAACGCCAATTTGAAAGTCAAACGGCTATTTTTGGGAAGTGGAGAGGGAGGTGGAAACCGAGTTGGGGAGGAGTCCCTCCTCCACCGCCGGCCCACTTGGGATCCGAGTTGGGGAGGGATTCCCCTCCCCTTGGCCGGCGCCTCCCTCCTATAAGAGGAGGGGCAGGGCTCCCCTCCAAGTACACAACACCTCTCTCCTCTAAATCAAAAACCCTAGCCGTCGGCTTCCACCATTGTCGCCGCCGCCTCCTAGGGTTTGCCAAGTCGCCGAGTTGGGGCAATCCCCTTGCCCTAGCCGCCGCCTAGCTCCCTCTCCTTGGTGCGTCTAAACCCTAGATCATCGAGGCTCTCTCATAGTCCACCATACTCGCTCTGGCTTAAGGCGAAGCCCTACGAGATCTCCCCTCTACTTCCGGTACCACGCCGTCGTGCTGCTGGAATCACGAGGAGAGTGCTACAACCTCCGCTGCCTGCTGGAACAAGGGAGAGGAAGGTCTTCGTCGAGTACCGAACGTGTGACCGACTGCGTAAGCGCTGCCGGAACGCAGCGCCGGAAGGATCGTCTACGCGATCTTGAGATCGGGAAGAGTACGACTACATCACCCACGAAAATCTGCTCTCGTTAAACACTTTGGAATCTTCGAGGGTGAGTTATTCCATCGACTCGTTGCTACAATCTAGTGGATAGATCTTGGCTTGCTTGTTTGTATGCGGTAGAAATTTTTTGTTTTCCATGCTACGAAACCCTACAGTGGTATCAGAGTCGTGTCTATATGTAGATCTGTTGCACGAGTAGAACACAATGGTCATTGTGGGCGTTGATGCTTTTGTTGTCGATTGCTTCTTGTGTACTTTGCATCTTGCGGGATGGTGGGATGAAGCGGCCCGGGCTAACCTTACATGACATCGTTCATGAGACTTGCTCCACGCTTAACATGCAACTTGTATTGCATAAGTGGCTTTGCGGGTGCCTGTTTCTCCCAACATAGTTAAGATTCAATTTACAACGGGTGATTAACAATACTAGTATCAATGTTGTGGTTCTTGTTCGTAATTTAGAACGACACTTATTGAAAGCCCCAAACCACGTAAAATATGCAAAGAAAATTAGAGGCGTCTAACTTTGTTTTGCAGGGGTGTGCTGTGATGTGATATGGCCATGATTGTGATTATATTTGATGTATGCAATGTTCCTTATTGTAAGTTGGCAACCGGCAGGAGCCATATGGTTGTCTTTAAATTTTGTTAAGACCCGCGTGTCTATTCAAAGTAGTTGTAATAGTTGAAGCTGGTGGAAGACAACCATGGAGCAGCATCATTGACCTTGATGCAATGCCGGTGATGATGGAGATCATGTTCATGCTTGAAGATGGAGATCGGAAGCACAAAGAAGAAAGGCCATATCATATCACATATTATGAATTGCATGTGATGTTAATCCTTTTATGCATCTTGTATTGCTTAGTTTACGACGGTAGCATTATAAGATGATCCCTCAAGCACACAATTTCAAGTTTTAAAGTGTTCATCCTTAGTAAGCACCGTTGCTAAAACTCGTTGTTTCGAAGCACCACGTGATGATCGGGTGTGTTAGATTCTGCGAGTGTATACAACGTGAGCAAGCCAGATTTTCTCATGCGGAAGCTAAGGTTTGATCTTGACGAGCCTAGCATGTACAGACATGGTCTCGGAACACGGATCACCGAAAGGTAAAGCATGAGTCATATAGTAGATATGATGAACATGTTGATTGTTCGCCATTGAAGCTACATCAACTCTCGTGATGATCGGTTTTGATGTGGTGGATTCGGTTCGTGTGATCACTAAAACAATGTGAGGGATATTGTTTTGAGTGGGAATTCAACGGCAATATGATTAAAAGTTGAACACTATTTATCATAAATTAAATCAAAGTGAATTTGCATAGTTGTTGTAGTCATTGGCATCCGTTTACCACCTTGCGCTTAGTTTTAATTGAGATGATAGAACTATAGAATTCTGGTTAGTTACTTTACGAACTGGTATCGTATTGTTTTAAAAGTGTTAATCTAAAGTTTAAAAGTCCTATTGCAAACTTTCAGTAAGTTCTGGTTACTCCATGAAGTTTAATAATTAGTATTAAATCAAGAGTGACAATTCCAAGTGTTAGTGTATGAGTATCATGTTTGTCTCCATGATTCTTGATATTCAAAGGATTGTCTTAATATCAAGGTTATCTAGGATCTGAAAGAGTTGTTTCAGAAACCATGATGTGTGCAAGATATTGTGATATCTGAAACGAAGTTTTGGTTGCAACATGACAGAGTATAATATGGCAAAAGTCATGTTCTCATATTTGATGAGAATTTGCAAAAGGTTGGAGACACTAGTTGTCCTAATCCTCCAAAATGTTTTGGAGAGCAACATTATACTCGCAGTTCACCGTTAAAAGCTAAAAGTAGCTTGATCATGGATAATTCCATGATAAGGGTGAATATTTGATGTAGGTAAAATATTTACTACACCAAAAGATTACTAAAGAAAGTAATTTGAAAGAACACCAAACATTTGATGATGGTGATCTACTTCAAAGTGCAAGTCCAAAGACATTGGTATTTAACTATAGATGCTTTGGACTATGTGTCATGTATATGGCTCCACTATTGATGTTGATAGATTCTTTCAAACAGAAAAGGAAATACTGAAAGAGAATCTCATAAGTATATGGCAGAAAAGAAAAGACTAGAATTGTTTAGCTTAAGTATATAGATGATATACATGTTATGGATATATTCTTTTCTTATTAAACAATGTGGTTCTTAAGTATTTGATACTGAATTTGTTGGTGTGAATCGTCATACGAAACAACACAATTCATGAACTACAATGGCCTAAGTAACTAGCAAAAGAATATGTGATGATGTTCATCGAGAACAAATAAAGGGTTATTGTGCTGCTTGTTAAACATCAAAGCTTGCCTTCAAGATTTGTTTTATCAGGCATTATGAGAACAAAAGGGTTGTTCAAAAAATTGCCGTAAACCATAAAAGATGGATGATTCACAAATCTCGTTGGAGAAATCACATCCATAAAACTAGTGCTAAAAATGTAGAAAGATAAATTGATTGAAAGATCACTTAGGAAGTGACATCACCGTTTAAATTATATTGGAAAGAAAACATGAAGAAACTCCATGTGGATGGAATTTTGGAGTCTTTTGATTTTTGATCACATGACGCTTGTGAAACTTTCCTAGAGATAATTAAAACTTCGTTCATAGGCCAAAAAGGAACGAATGACTAGCTTATTGGAACTTGTACATATTGTTGTACGAAGTCCATTATGTGTAGTCAAAAGCGATGGATTTAAACTTCATATGCTTTCTCCGAAAATTTGAGTGAATATATGAATATTTACTTAATAAGGATGAAGTATGAAACATTTGAAAAGTTCAAAGACTTTCAAGATGAAGTGCAAAATCATTGTAACAAGAATATAAATAGTTTATGATAAGATCATAAAGGAAGATATTTGAGTTACAAGTTTAGCATAATACCTAAGATTTAAGGAATCGTTCCGTGGATTTGCATTTTTCGAAACACCATAAGAGTATGGAGCGTTCGGGATATGTAATTAAACCTTGTTTGACATGGTAAGATCAAAGGTGTAATTCATGAAACTGCCATTATATTTTAAAGATTAAAAGCTTTAGAGACTACCGTTTTTCCACAGAAAAGAGCTCCACCATAATCCGCTGAAATGACACCATATAAAGTTATGGTTTGGGATAAAACCCAAGTAGTCCTTTCTTAAACATTGGTATGCTATGCATAAGAAAGATGTTTGCAACCAAAGTCGGATGAACCTGTCTTTGTATAACTGTTAAGTATTCCTCCATAAACACCCGAGACAAAAGTGTTTGTCGCTTAGAACATCAAGTTTCTTTGAGAAGGAATTTTTTCGTGAAAAGATAAGTGGGAGGACAATAGAACTTGGATAAGGTTAAAAGAGCCTTAGCTATATGTGCAAAGTTGCGCAGCACCGAAAAGTGTTCTGGAGGCAGCAACAATGCTCATGGCTCACGTACCTCAAAGGTTGTGGTTATGGAGGTCAAAGTTTCTATTGAACCAAGTAGGTCGATTAAACAATCAAATACCAAGATTTGAGGGTTGAATCATTATTTGAGAATAATAAACGGACTACATGCAAAGAAGCGATGATGGGCCCTGACTCCGTCAAATGGCTTGAAGCCATAAAATCCGTGATAGTTCCATACACGAGAAATCAAGTTTTGAACTTGAAGGACCCTCGAGAAAGGTGTAAGACCTTACAGTTGTGTTTGGATCTATAAAGAAATAGACATGGATGTTTCACATCTATGAAATAGTCGACATGTTGGGAAAGAGTTCACAACAATGTCCAAAGGTTGACTATGACAAGATCTGATCTTTCATAGCGATATTTAGTCTAGACGGATTAATGTAGCAACCACGACATGTAATTTTGTTATGTGTTGAATAAACAAAACAAGTTCTTCTAATAGAAGGGTTACCTAGGAAGTGTGCATGACACGGTCCAAAGGGTTTTGTTAATACAAAGGATGCTAAATGCATATGCATACTTCAATGGTTGAAGTAAGTATTACGGAGTTGGAATCTTCACTATGATGAAACTGTTAAAGAAGTTTAAATTCGTCGGAGACAATGAAGATGCTTGCATTTGCAAGAAATTAAGTGGGAGCGCTAAGACATGTTTCTTATACATTATGTGGAAGACATATTGTTGATTGGAAATGATGTATCTTTTATTGACACAAGATAAGAATTTCATCTCGATGAAAGGCCTAGGCAAAACCCAAATATTTGGCATCAATAGACGCTAATATGGTTGTGCCAAAAGTACATAGATGATATATTGAATGAGTTCAATATAGAAACTACAAGAAAGGTTCTTGTCGCACAGAAAGGATTGAATGAGTTCAATATTGATGATATATTCAAGTGTATTGACATTTGGCAAGTGAAACAAAGATTCAAGTATAGATTGATACTTGATGTATGAAATCACAAAGAGTATTTATATCAATCATACTGTGATATGTACAAATCCAGATATGTCCTATGCTCTAAATGTTATGAGCATATACCAAAATGATTCATAAGATGATCATTGGACGATAGTAAGGATATTCTTATGATCTTTTGGAAGAACTAAGAGTATATTATTTGTAGAAGTGACAAATAGATGGTTAGTTCATTGTAAAAGTACTACATTGATACTAGTTTTGTCACAAAGTACAAATTAAGTTTATCTCAATCTAAACTAAGGGTGGCACAATATAATGGAAAGTAAGTTCCATAATGGATTTGGATGAGTTCCAAAGTTAAGACATTGTGACAGATACTACAACAAAAGGCTAAGTATATGACTGCTATAATAGCAGCTAAAGAGGGCATTTGTGTCAAGTAGTTTGTTATCAAACTAGGTGTAGTTCACAGCGGGATAATACTATGAAGATATATTGTACGACAATATTATCAACATGTTTTAACCCCAAAGAACTAAAGGTCTCACCAAAGGACCAAAATTATACAAAGCCATCTCATTAGAGAATGAGTGATGCGTAGAGACGCAAAGACATGCAATTACACACGGACCTGGAAGTGTCAGATCCGGAGATCAGTTGACCACTGGCAATCGTGTACATACAACACCGGAAAGCCATAGGTGTTGAATACACAAAGGTTTGAAACTAGATTATTGACTCTAGTGCAAGTGGGAGACTGTTGGAGATATGCCCAAGAGGCAATAATGAAGTGGTTATTATCATATCTTCATACTTATGATAAATGTTTACATACCATGCTATAATTGTATTAATAGGAAACATTAATACTTGTGTGATTTGTAAACATAAAAGAGTCCCTAGTAAAGACTCTTGTTAAACTAGCTTGTTGGTTAATATATGATCATAGTTTCCTGATCATGAACATAGAGATGTTATTAACAACAGGGTCATATCATTAGGAGAATGATGTGATGGACATACTCCTATAGTTAAAGCGTAGCATAAAGATCAAGTCATTTAATATAGTTCATTTGCTATAAGCTTTCTGATACATAGTAATCTAATTCCTTCGACCATGAGATCATGCTTATCACCATCACCGGAAGGATGCTTTGATGACATCAAACACCACACCGTAACTGGGTGGCTATAAAGGTGGCATTGAGTGTTCGGAAAGTATGGGTTGAAACACATGGATCAAGAGTGGGATTTGTCCATCCATATGACGGATAGATATACTCTGGGCCCTCTCGGTGGAATGTCATCCAATTATCTTGCAAGCATGTGACTGGCTCATAAGGGATCACATACCACGGGAACGAGAAAAGAGTACTTATCGGTAACGAGGTTGAACTAGGTATGCAGAGATACCGACGATCAAAACCTCGGATAAGTAAACTATCGTGAGACAAAGGGAAATTGGTATCGTATGTAAGTGGTTCATTCGATCGCAAAGTAATCATAGAAATATGTGGGAGCCATATGAATTTCCAGATTCCTCTATTGGTTATTGATCAGAGAAGTGTCTCGATCATGTCCGCATAATTCACGAACCGTAGGGAGACACACTTAAGGATTCGATGTTGTTTGAGTAGTTATGGAATGATGAGTAAGAGAACGAATGTTGTTCGGAGTCTCGGATGGGATCCGGGATATCACGAGGAGATCCGGAATGGTCCAGAGAATAAGATTCATATAAGGAAAGTCCTGTTTCGGAGTTCGGGAATGGTACCGGTGTTTTCATCAGGAATGCTCTAGAAGGTTCCGGAATGTCCGGCACTCCGAAGGGGAAGGGTACATGAGTGTGTCATACCAAGTTGGAATGATTGCATCATGTACTAAGTGTCATTGCTGAACAAAATAGAGGGTTTAATCAAATCCTTGTTTGAAAAGTCAAACGCCAATTTGAAAGTCAAACGGCTATTTTTGGGAAGTGGAGAGGGAGGTGGAAACCGAGTTGGGGAGGAGTCCCTCCTCCACCGCCGGCCCACTTGGGATCCGAGTTGGGGAGGGATTCCCCTCCCCTTGGCCGGCGCCTCCCTCCTATAAGAGGAGGGGCAGGGCTCCCCTCCAAGTACACAACACCTCTCTCCTCTAAACCAAAAACCCTAGCCGCCGGCCTCCACCATTGTCTCCGCCGCCTCCTAGGGTTTGCCAAGTTGCCGAGTTGGGGAAATCCCCTTGCCCTAGCCGCCGGCCTAGATCCCTCTCCTTGGTGCGTCTAAACCCTAGATCACCGAGGCTCTCTCATAGTCCACCATACTCGCTCCGGCTTAAGGCGAAGCCCTGCGAGATCTCCCCTCTACTTCCGGTACCACGCCGTCGTGCTGCCGGAATCGCGAGGAGAGTGCTACAACCTCCGCTGCCTGCTAGAACAAGGGAGAGGAAGGTCTTCGTCGAGTACCGAACGTGTGACCGACTGCGGAAGCGCTGCCGGAACGCAGCGCCGGAAGGATCGTCTACGCGATCTTGAGATCGGGAAGAGTACTACTACATCACCCACGAGAATCTGCTCTCGTTAAACACTTTGGAATCTTCGAGGGTGAGTTATTCCATCAACTCGTTGCTACAATCTAGTGGATAGATCTTGGCTTGTTTGTTTGTATGCGGTAGAAATTTTTTGTTTTCCATGCTACGAAACCCTACACGGATATGCCGGAGGATTGGGCTTGGGGACTGAAGCCGTTCACCCGCGAGCATCCCCCACCCCAAGTAAGCTTACTCATTAGAGTTTTGCTTCCTAATCGCGTTTGTAACTCTCTTTGCTAATCTTTCTCCTTCTTATCCTGCAGAGGTTTGAGGAGCAGAAGAATGAGGACGCCGAGGTTTTGTCACTCCCGTGGCCTGCGGATCGGAATACTCCGGACAGTGGGGAGCCGGACTCAGAAGAGTTCGTTCCCAAGTCTGATCTCGCTCCGGCCCGCGCTCGTGGCAAGACCCCGGCCCGCGAGGAGGAAGGTGATTCGGACGAGGTCCAAGTTCTATAGGTAGTTGCCGCAATGCCAATTTCTTACGCATTTCCGGCTTCTACTTTCTCAGCTAATCCGGCCGGTCAGGTTCACGACGCCGAGCCTCTTGCCTCCCGACCTCCTATTACCTCGGGGAAATGTGGTGCTCCCGCTGGTGCCTCAGAAACGGCCCCCAAGAAACGAATGAAGAAGTCAGCTCTGCATCCTCCCAGGCGCAAGACCATGCCCGGGGTCACTGGGTGAGTTGCTTTTGCTTGTATTTCTTGTTTTTCTCTTTCTACTTTCTGACTTGACCTTTTTTGTTTTCGCAGTGCTCCACTTTCTGTTAAGCCCAGCGGTCCTAGCATGATGAGTCGTACGACTCGGCCGCCGTCTCCTCCGCCTACTGAAGATACCAGGATTCCGAGTCCTGCTCACACTGCATTTCCTCCAGCTCCGAATCAGACGCCACCTCGCCATGATGCGCCTGAGATTCCTCCCGTTGATGCCGCTACCACTCGGCCAACAGATATTTCTACCGAACCTGCTGCCTCCTCTGTGAACCCTAATGTCTCCACTGAGCCTCTTTCGACCCCCGCGGTTTCTACAGTGAATCCAACTCCGGCCGAGGACATCAACATCTCGGCGCCCTCTGCAACTGTGATTCCTCCGGCTCCTAAAGACGCCGCTCCTAGTGCCGAGGTATCAGCTCCTACTGATGCCTCTTCTAAAACAAGAAAGGTTGTCGTCATCAAGGCTCCCTCCTCTCAGAAAGGTCTTGCTGGCTCTTCTCAGCCTAGTATTGCCGATGCGCTGCGCAAAGGGGTTGCTTCTGCCAAAGCCTCTGTTACCCGGCCGCCAGCACCCAACTCGCTCTTCACAAAAGCCTTGCGGCAGCGGTGGCTACACAGCACGTCCGAGGTAAAGTCCTAACTCGCACGAAGAGTGGGAACAGCCTCGGCTCGCTGGTTGAGTATGCCAATAATTGGAATGCTGCCGATCAGTTCGAGGGTAATCCAGGCAGCCAGCCGTTTCAACTCTCCGACATCAGCAGCCGCCTGCATCAGGCTGCCAAGATCGTTCTTGAAAGTGATAACATGAATGAGGTAATTGTTTTTTATGAAGTTTTGATTAGTTCTCCAGATACTATTATATATACTCCAGTCCCCGAAGCTTGCAACCGAATAACTTGTTATTCGTTTGGAAGTTTTATGATTCTTTACTTAGTTCAGTTTTATTTTGGAGTTTGAATCCTCTGTCCAACTAGATCTGCATTAAATTCTGCTTGATTTGTGTATATCTGAACCTTGAATATCCAGCCTCCTAGATCTGGGTTAAGTTTTGCTTGACTCGGATTTGTTTAAGCTTTGAATATCCAGCCACCTAGATCCGGGTTAAGTTTTGCTTGACTCGTATCTGTCTAAGCTTTGAATATCCAGCCACCTAGATCCGGGTTAAATTTTGCTTGACTCGGATCTGTCTAAGCTATGAATATCCAGCCACCTAGATCCGGGTTAAATTTTGCTTGACTCGGATCTGTCTAAGCTTTGAATATCCAGCCACCTAGATCCGGGTTAAGTTTTGCTTGACTCGGATCTGTCTAAGCTTTGAATATCCAACCACCTAGATCCGGGTTAACTTTTGCTTGACTCGGATCTGTCTAAGCTTTGAATATCCAGCCACCTAGATCCGGGTTAAGTTTTGCTTGACTCGGATCTGTCTAAGCTTTGAATATCCAGCCACCTAGATCCGGGTTAAGTTTCACTTGACTCGGATCTGTCTTAGGCTCGAATACCTATTTACCATTTTCTCTATTGCTTAGGTTGCGCATGATCGGCGGACTGCCGAGTTCCAAAGGCTGCTTTTTTCGCATAGAAAATTGGAAGAAAAGTACGAGAAGGTTATTCCTATGGTAAAGAAAGCTGGTAAGTCGACAAAATCTAAAGGTCTTGCTGGCTCTTCTTAGCCTAGTATTGCCGATGCGCTGCGCAAAGGGGTTGCTTCTGCCAAAGCCTCTGTTACCCGGCCGCCAGCACCCAGCTCGCTCTTCACAAAAGCCTTGCGGCAGCGGTGGCTACACAGCACGTCCGAGGTAAAGTCCTAACTCGCACGAAGAGTGGGAACAGCCTCGGCTCGCTGGTTGAGTATGCCAATAATTGGAATGCTGCCGATCAGTTCGAGGGTAATCCAGGCAGCCAGCCGTTTCAACTCTCCGACATCAGCAGCCGCCTGCATCAGGCTGCCAAGATCGTTCTTGAAAGTGATAAGATGAATGAGGTAATTGTTTTTTATGAAGTTTTGATTAGTTCTCCAGATACTATTATATATACTCCAGTCCCCGAAGCTTGCAACCGAGTAACTTGTTATTCGTTTGGAAGTTTTATGATTCTTTACTTAGTTCAGTTTTATTTTGGAGTTTGAATCCTCTGTCCAACTAGATCTGCATTAAATTCTGCTTGATTTGTGTATATCTGAACCTTGAATATCCAGCCTCCTAGATCTGGGTTAAGTTTTGCTTGACTCGGATTTGTTTAAGCTTTGAATATCCAGCCACCTAGATCCGGGTTAAGTTTTGCTTGACTCGTATCTGTCTAAGCTTTGAATATCCAGCCACCTAGATCCGGGTTAAATTTTGCTTGACTCGGATCTGTCTAAGCTATGAATATCCAGCCACCTAGATCTGGGTTAAATTTTGCTTGACTCGGATCTGTCTAAGCTTTGAATATCCAGCCACCTAGATCCGGGTTAAGTTTTGCTTGACTCGGATCTGTCTAAGCTTTGAATATCCAACCACCTAGATCCGGGTTAACTTTTGCTTGACTCGGATCTGTCTAAGCTTTGAATATCCAGCCACCTAGATCCGGGTTATGTTTTGCTTGACTCGGATCTGTCTAAGCTTTGAATATCCAGCCACCTAGATCCGGGTTAAGTTTCACTTGACTCGGATCTGTCTTAGGCTCGAATACCTATTTACCATTTTCTCTATTGCTTAGGTTGCGCATGATCGGCGGACTGCCGAGTTCCAAAGGCTGCTTTTTGCGCATAGAAAATTGGAAGAAAAGTACGAGAAGGTTATTCCTATGGTAAAGAAAGCTGGTAAGTCGACAAACTCTTGCGTTATCTCCGGAGCTCTCATTTTTTGTATACGAGATGTTGGCTCACTTTGTTGGTAAATAGGGAACATCAATAATCTTAACATCCGTCTTGAGAAGAAGGTTAAGGCCCTGGAAGGTTAGTTACTCTTTTACTTTATATACTCCCCTTTGAAATGTGCACTAAGTTTCTTTTAACTCTTTTGGCTTTGGTAAAGCCGAGTTACAAACCTTTGCAGCATCTCACCAAGATTGCACGCCCATGCCTGATGTGATGCTGCATTTTTTAGAACAAAGCGCTACTCATTCGGCGCAGCTGAAAGAAAAAGATGACGAGATAGCTCGCTTGCGCGCCGAGGTGGAGGCCCTTAAGCTCTCTCAGAAGTCCGAATTAGAAAAAGTCGGCCAGGAGTTCTCCGAGGAGAAAAAATGGCTAGCTCTACAATTGCAGAAAAATAAAGAGCTCCTCGAGGCTGCCGAACTGAAGACACGGGGAATGAGCGAGGATATCACTCGCCTTGAGAAGAGCAAGATTGACTGGGCTAAAGACCTTCAGATAATGCTGAGTTATATTCATCGTAAGCTTCTTACCACGGCCGGGTTATCTTTTTCCTTTTCCTACTGCTGACTGACGCAGTCGTGTTTTGCGCAGACCACTTTCTAGAAGCTAAGCCCGTGAGCTCTAAAGCGGTCCTTAGTGCTCATGTGCGCCGAGGTGTTCCTGTCGAAGCGGACTCGGAGTACTCGATGGAAGATTTCCTGGTTGCTGTCGGCGCTGCAGTTGGTCCGATGAAGATTATGGGCAGGGATTTGGTGCAGGCAGCTATCCGAGCCTACCATGTTCTCTGGACAAATACTTCTGGGACTCCTAATATTGATGAGGTCAAATTGCTGGTGGAAAGATTAATGGCATCTGAGAGGCAGCTAAGTCTTTGGAGGGAACCGGCCGGACGAGCTGGTGCTGATATGGTCTCACTGTCATCATGTCATGGTATGAAGATATTTCTCTTGATATTTGAGAAATTTGCGCACTGGTTCCCGTTGGGTTGAGGACCCAGACTTTGTTGCTCTTCGGCAAGCTCGTGCCTTCCAGCTCGTTGAGTATGCCAACGTGCATACCTAGAACGAAGGTCAGAGTTTCCTTCCTAACCCAGAGGACGAGGTCGTAGTTGAGGATGCCTCGGATAACAACTCAGCTAAACAAGGAGAAGATGAGGGTGACTCGGCTACTTCTGGTGATTCCAGTTCGAGCTCAGAAGGTAATTGCGACGCGCGATCCTCCTCCAAAGGTACTGGGCATTCTACTGCGCAAGCTGACGCTCCTCAGCAGCCTTGGGCTTCCTCCGAAGTCGCTCCTGGGTCTGTGGAGGGCGAGGCAACCTCGGTCGAAGTTCCACCTACCTCGGAGTGCCCAGCCCCTGACCAAGTTATTGCCTCTCCAGCTAAAAACCTCTAAGTCATTTCTTACCCCTAGTATGTCGGGCGTATGATGTACGTGGAATATTTGTCCGTCTTTTGTACGGTATGAATTTCTTTTGCCGTGTGCCGCTGAGACATATATGGTTGTAATCGTTATCACTTTGTTTAACTGGTCTTGTTTGTCTGAATCCTTGCTTTGGCGGCCTGCAACTTCTTGAGTTTGGGGTATATATTTGCCTTTGTGCTCCCATAGTTCGGCGTGCCATATCTCCTGACTTTGATAAACTTTGTCATTTGACCACTGTGGTTTGGACCGTTAATCTGGTTGTAGATCTCGAAGATCATACGAGAGCGAAATACTCTTACTCTGGGTGTCGAAGTTTGATATCCGCTCTTGTAACAAAGGATTACTCCTACTTAGAAACAATATAGGACAGTCCCCGAGTCACTGCCTATGGTGCCGAGGTTTAATATATAAATCAAATTTAGAAATAATATGAGACAGTCACAGAGTCACTGTTCAAGGTGCCGAGGTTTGATATATAACTCAAATCCAGAAATAATATGAGACAGTCCCCGAGTCACTGCTCAAGGTGCCGAGGTTTGACATATAACTCAAATCTAGAAATAATATGAGATAGTCCCCGAGTCACTGCTCAAGGTGCCGAGGTTTAGTATGCAACAAAAAATCAAAGAACGATATATGTCAGTCCCCGAGCCACTTCTCAAGCGCCGAAGTTTAATACATGAATCAAGCTCAGAAACAATATGGGGTAGTCCTCGAGCCACTGCTCAGGGTGCTGGGGTTTAATACATAAACCAATCTTAAAAACAAAATAGTGCAGTCCCTGAGCCACTGCTCGAGGTGCCGAGGTTTAATACATAACATGAAATTTAAAACAACATATGGCAGTCCTCGAGTCACTGCTCTGGACGCCGAGGTTCAATACATAGTTGGTGCTCCATCCTGAGACATTACTTTATAATGTGTCATAGATGACTGCTACGAGTAAAATGGACGAAGCAAAGCCACGTTCCATGATCTTTTCGATTCTTCGCCGGCTTTGTCTGCCTTGTTCTTTCCTGGTGATTGAGCATCGATTAGGTAATACGCATCATTGTGTAATGCTTTGCTCACGATGAATGGTTCTTCCCATGGAGGCGACAGCTTGTGCATGCCGGCCGTGCGTTGCACTAGCCAGAGAACCAAATCTCCTTCTTTGAACGTTTTTGGATTCACCTTCTTGTTGTGATATCGTCGCAAGTTCTGCTGATAGATAGCTGATCTTGATAGCGCTAGCTCTCTGGCTTCTTCTAGCAGATCGACAGTATCTTGCCGAGCTACTTCATTCACCTCTGAGGTTGTATACTGGGTAACCCTTGGCGAGTCATGTATTATGTCGGCTGGAAGCACAGCTTCTGCCCCATAGACTAAAAAGAATGGTGTATAACCTGTTGATCTGTTCGGGGTGGTCCTGAGGCTCCATAGTACTGCTGGAAGTTCCTCAATCCAACATCCCGCCGACCTTTGCAGGGGTTCGACGAGTCGTGGTTTTATCCCGGACAGTACTAGTTCGTTGGATCTTTCTACTTGCCCATTGGACGCTGGGTGAGCCACAGAGGCGACATCTAGTCTTATGTGCTTTTCTTGACAGAATCTAGCGAAAGCTCCTTCTGCAAAGTTTGTACCGTTGTCTGTAATAACACTGTGCGGGTACCCATATCTTAAGATAATATCTTTGAGGAATTTCACTGCTGTGGGCCCATCGCATTTCTTTATGGGTTTCACTTCAATCCATTTTGTGAACTTGTCCACCATGACTAATATGTGGGTCATCCCGCCTCGGGCCGGCTTGAACGGTCCCACCATATCTAAGCACCATACAGAAAATGGCCAAGTAATTGGTATTGTTTTTAACTCGGACGAAGGCATATGTATTTTGTTGGCATATATTTGGCAACCATTACATTTTTCGACCAGTTCTTTGGCTTCTTTCAACGCTGTTGGCCAATAAAACCCATGCCTAAATGCTTTGGCCACTAAAGCTCGAGATGAGGCGTGATGTCCGCATTCTCCTTGATGTATATCTAGGAGGATCTCCTGGCCTTCTGCCGAGCTCACGCATCTTTGTAACACACTTGTGACACTCCTTTTGTACAGCTCATTGTTTATGATTGTATAAGCTTTAGCTCTTCTCACTGTCTGTCTCGCCAATATCTCGTTACTCGGCAAAATCGCATCTTTAAGGAAAGATAATATGGGTTGCGCCCATATAGGTGTGATTTTCTCTGGTGTAGTCTCACTATCTATTTCCATGTTTTCTGCCAACATAACTACCTCGTATTTCTCCATACTCATACTTGCATCAGCTGTCTTTGTTTGCGGAAATTCCAGGTTATATTGCTTATCAATTTCCATCGGCACATTATCTTCTCTTGATCTTGCCAGAATAAAGATGGATTCGGACTCTGGTGACGGTGTTATTGATGGCTTCCTTAGGTGCTCTAGGGCGATACCTGGGGGAATTGACTGCCTGGTTGATCCCAGTTTTGACAGTGTGTCTGCGGCGTCGTTTTCTGCCCGAGGTACATGATGAAATTCATATCCTTCGAAGTATCCACTGAGTTTTTGCACATGAAATCTATACAAAGCCATATTATCATCCAATGCATCCCAATTGCCTGAGACTTGCTGTACTACTAGATCTGAATCTCCATAGCATAAGATTCGGCGTATGCCAATCTCTTTTGCCACCTTCAATCCATGGACTAGGGCTTCATATTCGGCTACATTGTTTGACGTGGCAAAATGTATCTGCAGCACATATCTCAGCCGATCTCTTTTTGGCGAGGTTAATACTATTCCTGCCCACAAACTGTTTCTTAGTTTGGAACCGTCAAAGTGCATCGTCCAATAATTCGGATCTGGTAATGGTGGCTCATATTGTACCTCGGCCCAATCTACGAAGAAGTCGGCCACAACCTGAGATTTGATTGCATCTCTCCTACCGAATTGCGGAGCATAAGGTGACAATTCAATTGCCCATTTTGCTATTCGGCCACTTGCATCTTTGTTGCTCAATATGTCGGCTATGGGTGCTTCACAAATCACTTTGATGGGGTGCTCTTCGAAGTAATGTTTAAGTTTCTTTGCTGACATGTACACTCCGTAAGCCATCTTATGATAATGTGGGTAATTTTGTTTTGAGGCTGATAGCACCTCGCTTAGGTAATACACCGGCCTTTGTACTGACTTATCACCTTCAATTCGTTCCACCACGATCACAGCGCTCACTACTCTGTTGGTGGCTGCTATGTAGAGTAACATAGGCTCTTTCGATAATGGAGAAGCTAAGACGGGCGCTGTGACCAACATCTTTTTCAATTCATGAAATGCACTGTCTGCTTGTGGAGTCCAAATGAACTTATCCGATTTTTTCATTAGCTGGTAAAGTGGTAGTGCTTTCTCTCCTAGCCGACATACAAATCGGCTGAGCGAGGCTAAACAACCTGTGAACTTTTGTACGTCATTCAGACATCTTGGCAATTCCATCCTTTCCACTGCTTTTATCTTAGTTGGGTTGGCCTCTATACCTCGGCTAGATACGAGAAAACCGAGCAATTTTCCCGCTGGCACACCAAATGTGCATTTTTCCGGCTTAAGCTTCATTCGGAACCTTCTCAGGTTCGCGAAAGTCTGCCGGATATCATCCAGTAGTGTTTTGCTTTCTTTGGTTTTGATAACCACATCATCTACATATACTTGTACATTTTTCCCTATTTGGTCATGTAGACATTTCTGCATGCATCTCTGATAAGTTGCTCCTGCGTTGCGCAGGCCGAATGGCATGGTGCGATAGCAATAAGCCCCATACGGGGTAATAAACGCAGTCTTTATTTGATCAGCCAGATTTAACGGTATCTGGTGAAAACCAGAATACGCGTCTACAAATGATAATAGTTCACAACCAGCGGTCGAATCAATGACTTGGTCTATTCTAGGTAAAGGGAAAGGATCTTTTGGACACTCCTTGTTCAGGTTCGTGTAGTCGATACACATTCGCCATATAATGGCTACATTTGGATCGTCCTTCTTCTTTTCTACCAGCACCGGGTTTGACAACCAATCCGGATACAGAACCTCCATGATGAACCCGGCCGCTAAGAGCGGAGCTATTTCATCCCCTATTATTTTTCTCCTGTCTTCGGCGAAGCGGCGGAGAGGTTGCTTCACCGGCCTTGCTCCTGGCCTTACATTCAGAGAGTGCTCAGCCAACTCCCTCGGAACACCTTGCAGATCCTGAGTTGACCATGCAAAGATATCCCGATTCTCACGGAGGAAGTTGGTGAGCTCGCTTTCCTATTTAGCATCTAGGCCTGCACCAATAGTAACGGTACGCTCTGGGAATTGCTCATCTATATGAAACTTCTTTGTTTCTTTAGTCGGCTGAAAGGAGACACTTCCATGTGGATTGGCTAATGCCGGCATATTCAGTTGTGCCGACTGAGCGAGGGCTGCTACCTCCTGAATCCTTCTTTTTTCTCTTTCTATTACCAATGACTCGGCCAAATTTGACCCGGCTGAAGCACATTCCATTGACTTCCTGTAATCCCCTCCTACTGTTATCACCCCTTGTGGTCCGTGTAGCTTCATTTTCAGATAACTTACATGACAGTTGCCCATGAATTTGGCCAATGCTGGCCGTCCGAGTAGAGCATGATAAAAACTCTCTAGATCCACCACTTCAAACTCTAAGTTTTCTGCTCTGCAGTTATCTCTTGTGCCGAATAACACATCCACTCGAACCTTACCAATGGGTTCGCACGAAAGCCCTGGTACTATCCCATGGAAAGTGGTCCTCGTGGATTACAGCATGTTCTGCGATATTTCGAGTTTATGCATGGTATCTTTGTACATGATGTTGATACTGCTCCCATTGTCAATGAGAACCTTTGAAAATTTCACATTAATGCTTGGTCCGACAAATGTCGGATCCAACATGAGTTCATACGACCCCGGACTCGGCATTATCTTGGGGTGATCCTTTATGCTCCAAGTTACTTCTTGATCTAACCAAGGCACATATCTCGGTACTGCCGGCATAACCGCATTTACTTCCATATGCCGGCGCTGCACACTCTGCTTGTCTTGTTGTTCTGTTGTGAACACGCAATACGACTGATGATGTTCTTTGTAATCATTGCGTCCATTATTTCCTGGATTCGTCCTTCCATCCTGGCCTTGGTTTATCACTTGATGCACCGCATCTCTCCGGTCCGAGTTGTCATACCTCGGGGGAGGAGGTGGTAACATCAATTGCTGTGTATTTGCTCCAGTCAACTGCGGCTGATGCTGCTGATGTGCCTGGAGAGGCGCTGCCTGAATGCCTGCGGGGTTTCCCATTGCATTTTTCATCCATGCACATTGGCGGGTCGTATGGTTGGCCGGCCTGGCTGGGTTTGACGTGTGAAATTTACAGGGTTGATCTAACATGGACTCGAACGTGTACTTCGGCCTCTCCTGCCATTGCTTCTTTTGTTCTGGTGTCCACTGTCTTTTTCCTTCATTTCTTGGTGTCCATTGCTGAGGACCATTCTTTTGTCGTTGAGTAGTTTCGTGACTCGGCTGATCTTGCACTACTGCTGCCACCTGGGCTGAACCATATCTATAATCCGGTCTCTCTTCTCTTCTTCTTCCTCTGAAATCATTGCGCCTGGATGACCCGGCCACATCTCTTGCATACTGATCTTGAAGCTCCCGATGATCTGTCGACATTAATTCTGGTTGCGTCGGATCTCCCAATGCATAGGAGTCCGCTATTCTGATGGTTTCTGCCAATGTGGTTGGCATATCTCTTTGCAGTCGCTGCCATAACACACTGGCATAGCGGCATCCTTGAGCGAGTGATACTATAACTCCTTCACACGAGTTTTTCAGGTTACACCACCGAGTTAAAACTCTCTGTCCGTCTCATTCGGCCTTTGTTTGCACATGGCTAACTGTTGCGGCCTGTTTGTCCTCTTGTAAGTACTGGTAAAGTTGCTAACGAACATTTCTTCAAAATCCAACCAACAGTTGATGCTGCCTGCTGGCAGATTATTCAGCCATACTCTAGCTGGTCCTTCCAACATTTGTGGGACATACCGTACTGCCCATCGTAAGTTCCCACCTGCTATTTTCACAGCAGTGGCATAATCAATCAACCAGTCTTGTGGTTTGGTGCTCCCATTATATGTCTTTGTGCCTCTTGCCAGCTGAAAGTTCGGCACAGGTGGTTCGCCCATGATCCGTGGTCCGAAGCATGTCGGACCCGGTGGACCCTGTTCTTCCAGCAACTCGGATCGGTATAGCCGGTCTAGCTTTACTCTGGCATCATTTGATGGAAAATCTCTGTACAGAACTCTGTCTTGCATTCCATAGTGGTTATTTCCACCATGGATCGCATATTCCATCTCGGAATAACCATCATTGTACCTTTCATTTACTTGATTGTGGCGAGCTGGTCTTGCTTCTCTTTCCTGCCGAGGTTCATGTCTCGGCTGCGGGTTGAGCGGCGGTTCTCTCCTTACTTCAACCGGGATATTGTTCTCGTGATTGCCTCTTTCGAGTTCTCTTCTGCCGAGATCTCCATTGCCTCGGCTTCCGCCGTATTTTTCAGCACAGTCGGGATTCCTCTCACCACTGTTACCACGGCTTCCATTGCCTCTGTTCTCGTTTGCTTTCCCGGCTATCGCCGGATCATACGGAACGATTTTCTTGTTTCTCTTTCCTGAAGTTACCGCTCTGTCTTTTCGTGCATTGTTTCCGGGTGAGGATGCTGCTGCCACAGATAAGGCAGGTGCTGCTCCAGCCGAGTGAACCATTCGCGAGGCCCCTGGCCTCGCCGGGTCTGCTCTGAGCATTTCTTCATTCTGCTGGTTTGCAATGCGCACCAGCTCATTTACTCTTTCTTGCTGTTTCTGCCGGGCTTCGCCGGTCAATCCCTCTAACTCTAATGCCGCGGCATTTGCCGCTCTCAGGTTCTTTGCCGGGGTACTGTACCTCGGCAAGCCTAAATCAACTGATTCTGCCTTATGAGCATCATGCTCCTTGTTGATATCATCCATGAGGTTCTTTCCTCTTAATCTCAACTCGTCAACCCGTTCGGGGGCGACGTCAAGCTTGTTTGCTTTGGCATACTCTCGCAGGGTCCTGTTTAAGGACTCCCGCAAGGCCGACACCTTCTTTTCCTCTACCAGCACCTTTTGCCTGGTTTCTTCCAACTCTGCCTGAGTATTGGCTCTACAGGGGTAGTCAGGTTATCTATGGTTGCCTGAAGGATGTTTTCTGGTCTTTCCAGAGGTGGCCCTCTTACCCTTGGTGCCTTTGGGGTTGTCTCCTGCACTTCGGCCTGGTTGGCCAGTGAAGGGATTACCTCGGTGGGTGGTGGAGCTGTCTGCCTGGGCGCGACCTGCACACCCGCCACCGGATCTCTGCTTGATCCTGCGCCTGCTACTCCCGCCTGCACCCCGGCCGCGACCATCACCTCGACGCTGCTGACTGGGCGCGCTCTGCACGGACCGCTCGCGGCGCTAAGGGGGGGTTCTCCTGCAACCACAACCTGGTGAGGATAAACGCCGGAGATGTCGACGCCGACGTAAATCTGGTGCATGCCCAAGTTGATGAAGACGTCGTTGCGCGGAGGGGTTTTTCCTTTGAAGCTGCCTGCGTTGTCGCTGACGTAGTCACAGAGATCAAGTCTCTGGACCAAGCTAGAGACAATGCGCTCGCCAGTGTCGATGAAGTTTTCTGTCCGGATCATGACTCCAGCTAGCACTGCTGCTGGCCCCATGGTGGGCGCCAACTGTCGTGGTGGTGGCACGGCAGATGCCATGGGTAGGCTAAAATATGGGGCCAATGGATGCTAGTGGGATCTGGGGAGGGAAGATGCAGTTGATTCTACACACAAAATACTAAGGCAAAGATCTTTATTTCTCCTTCCTTGGACTACAAGTGCTCCTTGAGCTGTATACAGGGAGAAAAGAAGAACTTTACCAGCCTAACGGTACTAAATGATCCGATGCCCTCCTCAAGATCCAAGCCTCCCCTTATAAAGGAGAGCCTTGGGTTCCTTTAGGGCTGACGTGGCAAGCATATTCTAGGAATATGCTTGTCCCAATATAGCAGTTCGGCGCCCTCCTTTCCCTGTCGCTTCTCTAATGACGGCAAGGTTCCAGAGGGCCCCTCCTGCGCGCCTTGGGATTCTGGACTGTCACCTCCGTGACCTCCTTCTGCCCCTCTGTCGCTCTGCACCTTTGTCCCTAGTGCTTGACTCTGCTCAGATTATCCCTAGCCTATGACTAGAGTTTGACTTTAGGCTTCTCCTTCTTCTGCAAGCTTCGTATCATTCAGCCCCGCCTCGCGTAACTCGGCTCGTCCTTTACCTGCATTAAGATTATTCGGGCTAACCCGGCCGACTCATACAGTACTTCGGCCGGGTAATGCCTTGCTATTATCATTGAGGTCCTGCCCCTTTCATACCTCGGCCGACACCTACATGATTCGGCCGACTAAGACGGTAACTCGGAAACTGGACGGGGAACGTCCTTCCGTCTTTCCCCGTCTTTACCCTATCCGAGGTCACCTCCCCAACATGTGTTGTTGTCCAATGACCTTGTTTAATTAGTTGGTCATGCATTTGAGATGCCCCATGAACTTGCACTAATTGATTTTCTCATAAGAGGAGTAGCTGGTACATGCTAGTTGGTGTAGCCTCAACTCTCAAGTTCCTAATTATCCTAAAAGTGTAATGACTGCATGTAGTGTACTAACAACATCTTTAAATAGGTGTACTTCTAACTCCTGTCTTAAGTCAAAATTTTAAAACTTTGACCAACTTTATTGAAAAGAGTAGCAACATATATGACATAAGATCGATATAATAATACATTTTAGGAAGGATCTAATGATACTAAATTAGTGCAATAAATGTTGTTACTTGTTTCCATAAAATTGATCGAATTTTAAAATATTTGACCTGGGAGAAGAGTTGAAGTAGACTTATTCGGGGATGGAAGGAGTAGTGCACTACATTTTTTTTCTAAAAATCAACTTGCCATACCATTGTTCCCTCTCCTGCCATAAACCATTGTGACCAAGAGATCAGGTCAGTAATGGTTTATTATATTGGACTACAACGAGGGCATGTACTGTTTTGGTTTCTGGATTTAGAAACCTTCATAGTTTTTTCATTTTCTGAAGAAAAGAGAGGCTTATGTTGTTGGAAATATGACCAATTTACCACATGATTCAACCAATAAAATAAGTGTATAGAAATGACTAATATCGTCGAACTAAAACTAGTCATACAATGTAACATAGGGTGTATATACCAAGTCTAAACAGATTGCAAGTAGTACTAACTGAAACATGATCTGAACAATATGAAGAAAGATCGCATATGATGTAGAAGAGGAACTACACTCGTTGACGTTGGTGTTGGTGTTGTTGTTAGCCATGTCATCAAAGAGGTTGTTGATGCATGTAAAATGCATACATGAACTTTGTATTTTATTCACATATATTATCATGTATTTATATCTTATAGAATGTTATATCCATATTTTACATTGATTTTTGAGATTTTCTAAATAATCCCCTCTCCTCTGGTTCTGACTTTGTCTAGCAGAAATCACCTTCTATTATTATTGACATTACAGGAACTATAAGACTCTAAAAAGGGCAAGGTCAGAGAGCACGCTTCAAAAATTTAGAGGAGAATCTAGCAGGCCAAAGGCCAGAGGTCACAAATAACTTATTGGGATGGGAAAGAGACCCATTGGCGTAGACTCCCTCCCAGGCCACACCACTGTAGGTGTTCGCAGCAGAAAACAATAATTTTTCTAACTAGCGTATGCCAACCGCCAAGATTTATCTAGGAGTAATGCTGTAACGGGAAGGTTTCAGTGACATATCCTTGTAGACCGAAAGCATTTAACGTTCACGATGAACACGAATGATGTAGTTTTACTCGTAGCCGACCTTAAGGTTGTGTTGATCCTTGCACGACGACAAGTGCCACAACTAGTAGCACCTCCATGGTTTCACACACGTACTATGCTCAACAAGGACTCCCGATTTGTTCGATCCAGCCGAGATTGCGGAAGTAGATCTTTTAAATCGGGATACCAGTAGTGCGACAATGTGCAGTGGTGAAATCATCTCCCACTGTGCAATTATTTTTGGAAACGCGAGCACGAAAGGCAACGAGGGAGAGAGAGGAGAGCCATGTGGGAGGGGGAAATGCCTCTAGGGATCGGCCTAATTGTGTGCCTCCCCTCCCCCACGTCCCCTCCTTATATAGGGGGAGTGGGTGCACCCCAAGGGGGAGGAGGCGGCCAACTAGGGGTGGAGGCGGTGGCCTAGGGTGGGCCCCACCCCCAAACCCTAGGCGCCCTATCCTTATCCAAAGGAGCAGCGCCCCCACATGGGCCCTCCTCCGGGAGTTGTCCATCCTTGGATGTAAGTCTCTATAATGGAGGTGATGTGGATCTACCTGGTGCCTCGAAAAATTCCCTTATATTTCTTTTATTATATAATAGATAAAACTCTTAATACAAATTATTATATACGATAAATCATATATACAACAAACTGTCTCAATGTAACTGAATACAAATAAACAAAATATAAATCAACATGTATCGTCAAAGCTCGTATCTAAAGCTCATGTACAAATACTCGATATATGATAAACTGTCCTCATACACCAGTGGCGGAGCTTGGCAAGGCTCTCTGAGGGCGTAAAACACAAAACTTCATGGTCTTGGTGCAAAAGGCTAAAAAAATCCAGTCTAACCCTTATGAATTTTTTCCTTCAACAAAAAATTCAAAAGTTGTGGGGGAAGAGGAGGGGGGTGGCCCCTCTTGACATGTGCATTGCTCCGCAGTTGTCATCCACAACGCGACATGGCAACGCTACCTCCTCCCCGAGGCAGTGATGGTGGAATACGTGGTCGCACGCAGGGAGATGGTATGCACATCTTGCACTGGATATGCCATCTCCTTTGGCGGGTACATGTCAAAGGGGATGCTCTGTCATCAAAGCACAACCTCGGGATGATGAAGCGCCGGGCACGGTAGAAAAGCGCCAACACCGCAATGAACAGTGCCTCTGCATCATCTAAATTTTGGGTCGACCCAAGTTACCCGTTGGGCAACAAGGCCAGCAACTATACCTATATGGGTTGGCCCGTGGCCTCGCAAATTGACCTTAGGGCCATGGGGAAGGGTTCAAGGCCAGGTCCAGGTCAACCCGTTCCCATCTTGAGGCCCACCACTTGTCACATTGAATACACGAAATTGTTGTTTCCATTGTGCCGGTACAGATGAAGGCCCAACGACCTGGACCGACGGGGCAACGCCCCCACCTACGTTTGACAGTTTGTTGTGAGGCCCAACTGCGCACGCGCACGGCCGGATACCAACTGCATGTGGAGTGAGGGATATCACGTATGTAGGAAATTTGGAGCAACAAATTCTTCCTCTAGGTGTAACAAAATAATGACTATCACATTCATACCGGTCACAAGACGAATCAAATTTGCCTTTCAAGCTGCTCCAATAACTCGACGTGCAGAAAATTCAAAAGAAGGAAATTTCACAACAAAATGTAACACAGCCCCTTACACGGTGATTTTATGCTGTCATCACTTTCTCCACACAAGGGTGCAAATTGGACTATATAACCCGAGCTCCAGAAGCAAGCCTGAGCTATCAATTTCTTTCTCCGGTCTCTAGAAAGAGAAACACACCTTTATTCGGCCATGGTCATGTTATCTCTTTCCTCGTGAGGAATGACAGTTTAACCAGTGGGTCAGTCATCCTACTACTGCTTGCACTTCTCGATGAACCAAGTGGTGAGGATCCAATACTATATTCTTGTCGACTAGAGCTGTTTCTGACATTAGAACTGGGGGAGAATGTTGTTCCATTTCTGGATTGCTTACATGATATCATTTTGATAGTCCGTGGGAGACATCTGAAACTGCTTGACTCAGCCAAGCTTTCCATATCCCTTCAGGGGTCTGGCACTCTATACACTCTGTAACATATTCACAGGAGATGCTAAATACACTTACCGAGCATCCACACACAATTTGGAACGTAGTTCCCAAACAATGATCAATGACCTCATGCATCCCCTAGCTTTTCTGCATAACAACGGATCGATTTCTCATAGGTACTCGCTGTAGAAGGACATGGATGGTGTCCTGTTCGGCAGTGCTCGACCAAACACCCTGCATGAGTAAGCATCAATTGCCAATAGTATTAGTTATCCCATGTGGCGGCACACCATAATTTTCGCACAAGGGCAGCATAAAGTAAGCAGAGCACTTATATGTTCTCCACAACATGCCATTAATTGTTGATCAATTTCTTCCCACACACTATAATTGCAGGGACTATAACGCATTGTTAATGTTTTCAGTAATTAGTCTGGAGTACAAATCAGGTTCATGTTTTCATGAATTGCTCATAGCGCCAACCACAAAATACCCTGGTAAAAATACTGCAACCAGTTTCTGTACTAATAAAAACATTATACCTTAACACAGTACTCCTTCCCAATTCTACCGAGAACTAGCTCCTACCAGCTACCACAAGTCGAAAACCACAGGCAAACTCGTGAGAACTGCTTCCATACCGAAGGCACAGACGAACCACCCATAGAGTTACTCATCCGGTTCATCCCAAACCCTACTGCCCAAATTGTTCCATATATTGCGGAAGAATTTTTTTACCTCTTCGTCCACCACGGAGCTAGAGGATGCATATTTCCACTACCCTGCACGGAATCAGCTCTTGTCCTAGTCAGCTTCTACTTCAAATCACCCACTACCGCCGCTTCGGTAAAAAAAAAAAAGACAACTTCCGATACTCCAATATGACTATTCACAAGATTTTTTTGTCGTTTTTGCACAAGCCACCGAAAATGTTATTTTCTTGCGAAACTTTGTGCGGCAACATAGAATGTTCGGATGTAGACATGAAATTTTCGTTCAGAATTTTTTCATATTTTCACATATGTTTTTATGCATTTTTTTTATACTAGGTGCATTTACACCCATGAGCCAAAACGCCACCTCTCAACCTCTAACACCAACCCTTTTATTCAAATAATGGTTAGTTCTTCCCGGTAGAACTGCACAAGTGCTTGGCCAAGAATACCTGCACAAGTGCTGAAAGCTCAGGAAGTTGACTTGGAGTGTTCTCGTTTTGCACCGCACCTCGTATGTCATAGTCATTCTTTCAAACGTGATGGAACAGCTGTGTAGCCACTATAGCAATCTGTCCATTTCACCCTAGGATAGCCTGTCGGACATTGCACCGCTGCACCAAAAAACATAAAAAATGCTGGTCCACATTAAAGGAAAAATGTCCCTTCCCCTCTCATTCTATGAAACAGGTTCATGTCCTAGACAGCACCTGGATACACCGTGTAGATAAACTGCATTTTTTCCTCATACACCACCTATCTCTATCTAGCTCAGGAGATCTCAAGATGGATCTTGCCATATCCGCCGTCACAGGCGATCTCGCGAACCGGCTCATCTCCTTTCTGATGAACAAGTACACAGATCATGTATCCTGGGAGGAGAAGGTGGAGAGGCTACAACAACTCTTGCTGAGAGTTCGCATGGTCATCGAGGAGGCGGACTCGCGGTACATCACCAACTCGTGTATGCTCGTGCAGCTGAAGACGCTAGCGGAAGCCATGTACCAGGGCCACCGTGTGCTTGACACCATCAAGTACAGGAAACACAAGGAGTTCTTAGAGGAAGCGGTATGTGACTCGTCCCCCTTATCGGATCCTAATCCTTACAAACGTTCTCGCACGATCAGCAGTAGTACTGCAAGAAGCAAAGTTTTCACCTCAGAGTTACCTAGTGCTCTGCAAAACCTAGAGGCTGGTGTTGCTAACATGGCGGAGTTCGTCGTGCTTTTGGGCGGATGCGAGCGCATCTCCCGCAGACCCTATGATGCTTATCTTTGCATTGACAACTTCATGTTTGGCCGGCATGTTGAGAAGCAGCAGATAATGAGGTTCTTGCTGCAACACAACAACACCTCTGGCTCTCCGGATGTGCTTCCAGTGGTTGGTGGCAATGGAGTTGGGAAGAAAACACTTGTTGCCCATGTATGCGACGACGGTAGGGTTCGTTCTCACTTCTCTATGGTTTTGCAGCTGAATGGATATGATCTCTCCAGAATAAATGGCCATGAAAGATTGTCTGGGAGGGCACTGGTGATTATTGAGTTTGTTTCAGATGTAGATGAAGATGACTGGAAAACACTTTATCATTCTATCACGAATATGGAGAGAGGAAGCAAGGTGATAATACTAGGCCGAAGTGCAGACTTAAAGAGGTTTGGAACTGTCAAGCCTATCTCTTTGGACTTTCTGGCATTAGAAGAGTACAGCTACCTGTTCAAGACGCTCGCGTTCGGGAAGCGCGAACCCGAGCGACCACCCGCAGTTAGCGGCGATGGTGGAAGAGTTCTCCATGGTGCTGGGAGGGTCACTCATCTCAGCAAATGTGCTTGCAGACGCGCTGAGGAAAAACTTGAGTGCCCGTTTCTGGCTGTACAGATTGAACAGTGCCAGAGATAGTGTCAGGAAGAACATCTCATGTTTCGGCGCCCATCCGCACGAGCTTTTTAGCCGAGGTCACCCCGTGCACCTGATCGGCGGCTACATCTTGTCTCCAGCTACTCCTTCACCTGCTAATGGTTTGGCTACTATTCCAGAAGAGGGTCTGCCTATGATTCTGTATGGAGACTTCATAGCAGGAGAAGGTCAGGTTGTTTTACCCAGAGGTGATTTTAGGCTGATTTCATGGGAATCGAGGCTACCGCCTTACACTTCATTTGTTCACTTGGTGCGGTTTGCTCCAAATTGTGTCGATGATAAGCCCGAGACACCCTTGTCCGGGAAGAAGCGTGTAGGTCTGTTTACTTAGTGTTGTGGCAATGTATTTGGGTAGCATTTTGAGATCTTATGAGCTGTGCTATGCTAATTACATCCAGTGTCACGGATGTGTTCATCTCGCTACATTCTCTCCTTTTGGAAAACCAAAAATGAACTATTGTAATCGTGTATCATTTGGGAAAATGGGTAAAGCCCACGGTTTATTTGATTCAGACAGGCACAGAAACTTAACTAGTCTCCACCACAGGAAAAGGACATAAAGGCAAATGGATGCATCACCTTGGTTCGAACTTACTGAATCTAGTTGAATGAATAAAAGATGCAACTGCTCTAATAGCAACAGACACAATCAAAGGCGAATGAGAAGCAAGTCAATGGCCTTAGCTGAAAACCCCAAAATATCACATGTTTTAAGTTCACAAGACACTTTGCGGACTCATAGAGCTCAAAAAATGTGGTATGAGACTACGAGCGCATTATATGCTGATGTTTCTAGTCAACAAAGGATTCAATATATGGAAGATTGACTCCACACTTCTAGAAAATTTTCGACATGGACCTTTTGCATATCAAATAAGGGTAATATTATCTTTGATTCAACTGACTATGCATTTAATGAATAAGTTGGTAAACTGAATCCACACCAAAAAAAACATATTGGAGATTTGAAAATCATAGATGTGTTAAGATGACAGTAAAACATCTATACTGGAAAATGTGTCAATATATGAAACTTTGTATTTTACAAATGGTTGGACCAATAAAGGTTCTACCTCTACATAATCCCTACAGAAATCCTCTGAATCAGATTACAAAAGAACTGCTGGACGCTTCCGCCCAGCCAGGGGAGTACCTTCCACCACACCAGGAGCACCACTTGGAACAAAGTGAACAAATGAAGTGTAAGGTGGCAGCCTTGACTCCCACGTAAGGACATTAAAATCCCCTTGTGGCCTAATTCCAGGATCCATCACTAGATCCCCAAGCCTCACCTTCGGTAGTGATTCCCTTGCCACTGTGACTTCAGTTCGGCTGCTCCCACTAGCAAAAGAAGGCACGATGCGGACTGGAGAAGAAGGATGCAACAGGAAGTCCGAAACATCTACCTGATGGCGTCTCAGGATGAGGAACTTGGGGTGCTCCCCAAACATGGAGAAGTTTCTCTCCACCACTCTTCTCATCTTGCTCAACATACATAGCCAGAAATGGAGATTCAGATCCCTTCGAATTACGTCCGCGAGCAAATTTGCAGCGACGAGCGACCAGTCCGACTGCAACTCCCTGGTCAGTTCGTCTGCTATCCGTGCTAACCGCGGGTGTTGTGCCGGGTCTGCACTCCCGAACGCGAGTGTCTTGAAGAGGTAGCTGAACTCCTCGTATGATAGGGTGTTGAGGAAGATTGACTGTACAGTTCCCAGTTTCTCAGAATTTTTACACCGGCTGATGAGGATCACCTTGCTTCCTTTATCACTGCTTGCTACGGTTGAACAGAACTTGGCCCAAGCCTCTTCATTAACATCAGAAACAAGCTCAACAACCAGCAACATCTTCCCTGACAAGAGACTGCCATGGTCTGAAATTCTACAAAACGAATCTCCATTCAGGTGCAAAATCGAAGAGAAGTGTGAGTGAACCCTCTCATCCTTGCACACATGGGCGACCAGGGTCCTCTTCCCGACCGAAGGAGGACCAATGATCGGGAGGACAGCCGGCGCAGCACCGGGGGAGCTGTCTTGCAACATGAATTTCAGGAGCATCTGTTTCTCGACGTGGCGTCCGAACATGATGTTCTCGCTGTAAAGGTAAGCTTCGTATGGTCTGCGCAGCATACGGTCGCATCCACCCAAGAGAACAACAAACTCCGCCATGCTAGCGACCACGTCCTCTAGGCCCTCCAACGCATCTTGCAGCTCAAGAAGGCTTGTTTCCTTGTTATTTGTAGGAGTACCATGAGCCGTGCGAAAACGTTTGGGAGGAGATGAATAGCTAACCTGCTCCTCCTCCACTGGAGTCCCTTGAAGTGACCTGTACCTGACCGCCCCTAGTGCCCAGTAGCCTCGGTACATGGCATCTGCGAGCATGCTGAGTTGTGCCAGCATACCAGAGTTTGTGATGTATCGCCCGTCCGCCTCCTCGACGACCATGTGTGCTCGCAGGAGCAGTTGTTGCAGCCTCTTCAGCTGCTTCTCTTCTGAGTATGCGCGTCTTGAGTAGTACTTATTGGCGAGGAAGGAGACAAATCGGCTCAGGAATTCACCTGTTACTGCAGATATGGCAAGTTCCATCTTGAATTCCTCTAATCTGGATATCTCAGAGTTCTCACTAATCAGGGGGTCCAAGAGAAGGCAGGAGGAAATTGCAGAGTGCTGGTGCTTTCTGCCTAGCACGTCAATGGCCGGATGTTGTACAGCAAGGAGAAAAATAGCATCATTTGTTGTGGTGTGAACTAGTCCGTGTCTAGGTAGTGCTTACCATTCCACGCTGATATATACTGGTCCTGAAAGCGTAGCACGGAAAAATCATGGTGACTTTGACTCAGCAAGTCAATAGTATGAACGAACTAGGAAACACCTTGTCCAGAGAACCTATGCGATGGAACAGCCAACCAAATAGCAGGGAGAAGGCTAAGTCAGCCAACCAAATAATCTTAATTACCACCAGCTAACCAAATGAAAGCCTATGTGCAAAACAAGTCAGGAAAACAAAATAAATGGCGTTCCTACTTACTAGTATCTAGTTCCATTCATACAAGACGTGGAACAGTACGCTGACCTCATTGGTGTGGCAGGCTGGGAAGGTGTTGGCCTCACGGCCAGTTCATCGAATAACCCACGGGCACTAGTGAGGCGCCACCCTCCACACCATCCTGAGCAAGCGACACACAATCGTCAGAGTAGCCATGACGAGACGAAGCTTCAGGGCTCGATGTCGATGTCAGTCATTCTTCTAAACGTGACGGAACAGCCACAGTAGGCACCATAGAAATCTGTCCACACTGGATCCACAGAAAGAACACACTGGAGATTTCAAAATCATAATTTTTCATTATATGAAATTTCGTTAGTTTCTATTGACATATACATATTAAGATGACGGTACAGATCCATACTGGATACTGTGTCAATACGTAAAAGTTTGTCTAATTACAAACGGATGGAACAATAAAGATTCCAATTCTATTAAATCCCTATAGAAAATCCTTTGAATCAAATGGACTTACCCTTCCTCCAAGACAAAGGAGTATTTTCAGCCACACCTGGCACACCGTTTGGAACGAAATGAACAAACGAAGCCTGATTCCAATGAAACCACATTGAAATCCCCATGTGACCTAACTCCAGGATCCACCAGAAGATCCCCCAGCCTCACTTTCGTTAAGAATTCCCTCAGTCCGGCTGCTGCCGGCGGCACAAAACGGTACAATGCAGAGTGGAGAAGCAGGATGCATGACAAAGTCGGAAACATCTATCTGATGGCGTTTTTCATGTTCAACGATCTTTATCAAGAGGCTTTAATGAACGGTTGGCGGACCAAGAGAGCTAATGTCTAATATACATTGTCAGTAAGGTGTATCTGGTAGGATATCGAATATGTATTCATTAGAGTTATTGAATTACAAAACCGATAAATTGCATCAATTTTGCACACGAGTTCATTATCTGCACGACACTTTTCTTGCAGGCCTGCACACACCCGTAGCGAATATGGCCTTACATGTGCATGTCTTGTCACTTTGAGGAAACTATCCAAATGAGGTAAAATCAACACAAGATCGCAAATAAGAAATCGAACATGGCAATGTTTTTCAAATGCAGTAGATGTTATCACAAGGTCGCAAATAGGGACAGAAGTGAAATTTACTCTGTTTTCTCTAATGCTAACCCTACACTAGAGAGAATCTTTGCATCATCCTCAAAAGAAACAAAGCAAGTTAGAAATTAAGATAGCGCCAATTGAATCTTAGTAAGATGGCAGTTTGGAAAATATGAATGGAGTCGCGGAGATTTAAGATCAGTGAAGTCACCATACAAGCAATCCTCTTTAGTGGGATAAAAACGTGAGGTTTAATCCCTGATAACCTAAATCGGACAACCCTTCCATTCAAAAAACTGGAAGTTCTTCCCTGTAGAGTTGTACAAGTGTTTGGTCAAGAAGACCTTGACTAGTGGCATCTAGCTTGTTCCCAGGAAGACCTTGACTAGCTAGTTCACACAAAAGGAAAAAAAATTCTTTACCAAAAAAAAGCTTGTTCACACGAAAGGAAAAAAAATTCCCCTCTCCTCACTCTATAAAACAGGTTCTGTCCGAGTTTGGTGCCTGGAATATCAATACCGCATAGATGAACTGCCTCGTCCCCTCATACACCACCTATCTAGCCCAGGAGGTCTCAGGATGGATCTTGCAATATCCGCTGTCACAGGCGATCTTGCGAACCGACTCATCACTTTCCTGACGAGCAAGTACACAGATCATGTATCCTCGGAGGACAAGGTGGAGAGGCTGCAGCAACTCCTTCTGAGAGTTCGCATGGTCATCGAGGAGGCTGACTCGCGGTACATCACCAACTCATGTATGCTCATGCAGCTGAAGACGCTAGCAGCAGCCATGTACCAAGGCCACCATGCCCTCGACACCATCAGGTACAGGAAACATAAGTTCTCAAATGACTCGGTAGGCGACTCGTACGCCCTGTATGTTACTACTTGCAAACGTTCTCGCATGATCGGTGGTAGTGGTAGAACAACAAACATGGTTTTCAGCTCGGATTTACAGAGTGCTCTGCAAAACCTAGAGGCTGGTGTAGCTAACATGGCGGAGTTTGTCATACTTTTGGGCGGATGCGAGCGCATCTCCCGCAGACCCTATGACGCCTACCTTTACATAGACAACTTCATGTTTGGTCGGCATGTCGAGAAGCAGCAGATCTTGAGGTTCTTGCTGGAACACAACACCCCTGGTCCTCCGGCCGTGCTTCCAGTCATTGGTGGCAATGGAGTTGGGAAGAAAACTCTTGCCGCTTGCATATGCGACGACGAGAGGGTGCGTGCACACTTTTCTAAGGTTTTGCAGCTGAATGGAGATGATCTCTCTAGAATAACAGATCATGAGAGGATGTCAGGGAGGACATTGGTGATTATCGAGCTTGCTTCATATGTAGATGAACATGTCTGGACAAAATTTTATCATTCTATCACGAACATGGACAGAGAAAGTAAGGTGATAATCTTAGGCCGAAATTCAGAGTTGGAGAAGTTTGGAACCGTCAAGCCTATCTCTCTGAATTGCCTGTCATTAGAAGAGTACAGTTACCTGTTCAAGACACTGGCATTCGGAAGCGCGAACCCAACCGACCACCCGCAGTTAGTGGCGATGGTGGAAGAGTTTGTCGTGCTACTGGGAGGGTCGCTCATCTCAGCAAATGTGCTCGCGGATGCACTGAGAAAAAACCTGAGTGCCCGCTTCTGGTTGTACAGACTGAACTGGGCCAGAGATACCATCAGGAAGAACATCTCTCGATTTGGCGCCCATCCGCATGTGCTTTTTAGACGAGGTCGCCCGATGCACCTAATCCATGGTTACATTTTGTACTCAGCTTCTCCATCAAAGCTTCTAGAGTCCGGTAACAGTATGGCCAGTGTTCCGGAAGAGGGTCTGCCTAGGATTATGTTTGGAGACGTGATAGCAACAGCAGGGCATGCAGTTTTACCCAGAGGAGATTTTTGGCTAGTTTTATGGGAATCAAAGCTACCGCCTTACAGTTCAGTTGTTCAGTTAGTGCACTCTGCTCCAAGTCGGGTAAATGATAAGCCTGAAACATCCTTGTCGGGGAAGAAGCGTGCCGGTCTGATGTGTTTATCTCGTGTTGCAGGCAGTTTTACCTAGTGTTGTGGTAAAATGTATCTGGATAGCATTTTGAGACCTTATCAAGTGTGCTATGCTAATTACATCGAGTGTTATGGATGTGTTTATCTCGCTACATTCTCTCCTTTGTTTTTGAAACAAAAATGATATATCAATAGTGCTTCTATCCATACAAAAATATCTCTCCTGGTACAGAAACTTAACTAGTCTCCACCACGCGAAGAAGACATGAAAGTGGTGGATGCAGCATTTAACTGAATCCATTTGAATGAAAAAAAGATGCAACTATTCTGATATTAACAGGTAGACCCTGTCCAATCAAAGGAGAAAGGAAACAAGTCAACTGCCTTTGCTGTCAAACCCAAAATATCACGTGTTTTAAAGTTCGACCACGAGGCACTTTTGCAGACTCATAAAGCTCAAAGTATATAGTATGAGGCTACGAGCGCATTATATGGTGATGTTTCTAGTCAAAAAAGGATTCAATATATGGAATATTGACTCGACATTTTTCCTGAAAAAATAGTCGACGTTGATTTTGGCGTTTATATAAGGACAATATTATCTTCGATTCTACTAACTATGCATTTAGTGAAGAAATTGGTAAACTGAATCCACACAAAAAACAAAAACAAAATGGAGATTTGAAAATTAAACTTATCATATATAAATTTTCATTAGTTCCTGTGTATGTCTATAAAGATGACAGGTAATGATTCATACTGGATACTGTGTAAATATCTAGAACTTTGTCTATTCATAAACAGATGTAGCAATAAAGATTCCAACTCCTTTGAATCAAATGGATTTACGCTTCGTCCCAGGCAGAGGAGTATCTTCAGCCACACCATTTGGAACGAAATGAACAAACGAATTGTAAGGTGGCAACCTTGATTCCCACGAAACCACATTGAAATCCCCTTGTGGCCTAACTCCAGGATCCACCAGCAGATCGGCGATGCTCACCTTCGGAAGCAATTTCCTTTCCTCTGTAACCTCAGACCGGCTGCTGCCAGCGGCACAAGATGATAGAATACGGAGTGGAGAAGCAGATGGCAAGACGAAGTCCGAAACATCTACCTGATGGCGTCTGCGGACCAGCAACTGCGGGTGCTCCCCGAACATGGAGAAGTTCCTCTCAACAAATCTTCTCGACCTGCTCAACAAGCTGAGCCAGAAATGGAGATTCATATTCCTTCTCATCACGTCAGCGAGCAAGTTTGCGGCGACAAGAGACCAATCCGACTGCAGCTCCCTGGCCAGTTCGTCTGCTATCCGTGCTAACCGCGGATGCTGTGCTGGGTCCGTGCTCCCGAATGCGAGCGTCTTGAAGAGGTAGCTGAACTCCTCATATGCCAGGGTATTGAGGAAGATTGGCTTGACTGTTCCTAGTTTCTCTGAAATTTTAGACCGGCTGATGATGATCACCTTGCTTCCTCTGTCCATGCTTGCCAGGGTTGAACAAAACTTGGCCCAAGCCTCCTCGTCAACATCTGAAACAAGCTCAACAACTAGCAATACTTTCCCTGACAAGAGACTGCCATGATCTGCAATTTTACAAAATGAATCCCCATTCAGGTGCAAAATCGAGGAGAAGTGTGAGCTAACCCTCTCATCCTTGCATACATGGGCAACCAGAGTCCTCTTCCCGACCGCAGGACCACCAATGATGGGGAGAACAGCCGGCGCACCACCGAGAGAGCCGTGCTGCAACACGAAGTTCAGGAGCTTTTGCTTTTCGGCGTGGCGTCCGAACATGATGTTGTCGTTGTAAAGATAGGCGTCATATGGTCGACGCAGCATGCGATCGCATCCGCCCAAGAGAACAACAAACTCCGTCATGCTAGAAAGCACATACTCTAAGCTCTCCAGCACACCTTGCAAGTTGACAAGGTATGTGGCCTTGTTCTTTCTACCAATGCCATGAACCGTGCAAAAACGTTTGGGGGATGAGTTGATAACCTGCTCCTCCTCCAATGGAGTGTCTTTAAGTGACCTATACCTGAACGCCTCTAGTGCCCAGTAGCCTCGGTACATAGCCTCTGCGAGCATGTTGAGCTGTTCCAACATCCCATAGTTTGTGATGTACCGCCCATCCGCCTCCTCGACGACCGTGTGTGCTCGCAGGAGCAGTTTCTGCAGCCTCTTCAGCTGCTTCTCTTCAGAGTATGTGCGGCCTGAGTGATACTTTTTGATGAGGAGGGAGATGAATCGGCTCACGAGCTCACCTGTTACTGCTGATATGGCAAGCTCCATCTTGAATCCCTCCAATCTAATTATCTCGGAGTTCTAAGTTCTAACTAATCGTGGAGTCCAAGAGAGGGCAGCAGGCAGGATGAAATAGCAGACTCCTGGCATTTCCTGCCTAACAATTCAATAGGACTACTCCACATGTAGGTTGTGAATACGGTTCCACACTGATCTAGACTGGTCAGGAAAGCAAAGCACGGAAAAGGACTTTGAGACTTTGATTTTCTCAGCAGGTCAGTAGTATGGACAAACTTGGAGACTCCATGTCCATAAAAACATGTTCGATGGAAAAGCCTACAGCAGCCATCCAGAAGCATGTGGAGTGGAGGAAGGCTGTTGCAGATAGAGTGACTTCGTATCGCCAACACGGAAAGGCCACATGTAGGTTGTGAATACAGTTCCACTCTGATCTCGACAGGTCCTAAGCACGGAAAATTCCTTGTCCGGAAAATATATTCGATGGAAGAGCCTAGAGCAACAATCCAGAAGCATGTGGAGGAGGGTCATACTTGTCTAGACCATGTCCTTCTCTCTTCGGGAAGGCTGGGAATATGTCTTACCTAATATAATTATTACTGGGTATAAAAAATGAAAATAGCAGAGCAGAAAAGTGCACCAGTAAAGGTTAATTCAGCCAACCAAATTCCCATAATTACAAGCTAACCAGACGAGAGTCTATGTGCTAACCAAGTGAGGCAACAATTTTTTATGGCGTTACTGCTTACTAGTTTACCATTCAAAAAAAATTGCTTGCTAGTTTCTAGTAGAAATCATACAAGATGGGAATCAGTACGCTGACCTCACTGACGCGGCAGGCCAGGAAGTGTTTGCCTCACGACCATTTTGTCGAGCACCTTACGGGCACCACCTTCTCCCCAACATCCTGCCTTCCCAGACACAGAGCAAGCCACGCACAGAGGAGAGGAGAGAGTTGCCATCAAGAAGATTGAGGGCTTGAACTGCGCACGCTCACTGTATAATGGCGGTCAAAGCAACGCACGCTACTCCTCCCAGTCCTTCCTGAAAGAGAGAGAGAGGTCTGGTGGTAACAAGAAGCCGCGGAGCTTTTTTTTTTTGTTTTGAGCGGATAGAAACCGCGGAGCTGATAGAGATGGCCCGCACCCGCGGAGCTGATAGAGGTCTGGTGCATCTAGACTGTTTTTAGCGTATAACTTCATTTATTTTGTTTCAAACCTACAAAATAGTATGCGTTTCAAAAAAAATCTTATAATTTCATATGGAGGGAGTATCCGAAATCATATTTCCAAATACGATGACCGAAGTGATCCAGACCGACAAGTTTGATGACTAACAAAGGATGATGAATTTTACTAGATTAAGATAGCTACAATTGAATGTATAGATGCTACACGGCAGTTTGGACAATATGTATATCTCGCTATAACTGACTTTTAGGAACACTGAAAACAAGAGTAAGCAACGATTTAAGATTGATAAAGCCACCACGTGCCTCCATCACACCGAAGAAGCAATCCGTTTTACACCGGTGAAGCACAAAAATGAGTCTTATTTCTCGGGTCGCCTCTCGCATAGGCGATCAAGACACCCTAACTCTAGTGTCACCTTCCCTCCTCCTTGCCGTTGTCAGCGAGAGACGCATGACAAAGCCCGTGTGGTGTCGGTGGTTGCGGAATCTTTCTTACCCGGCGTTGGTGCTTCATCGCTGGAGGGAGCGGTTGGCAGCAGTGCGCCCAAACGGAGGTGACAAGCTCGACCGGCGGCGGCGCGGTGGTGGTGTCGCTCCCGGTCGTGGCACGCAAGCCTACTGGTCGGCGCAAGGATCAGGGTAGATTGGTGTAGTGGAGTCGCTGCTGATGCCCTCCAACGGCGGGACATGGCAGCAAGGTCAGCGATATAGTAGCGTGTGTAGGACGGCACATGGTGCACATGGATGGCGGCGGCATCCTAGGCACAGTAGTGAAGGGGAAGCTGATATGACCTGCTATATGGGCTTGGTCGGGCCTGATCCGAGCCTAATCGGCACTGCTGCCACGTCCGAACGGTGATCACCTCACTTGATGGAGGGCGGATCCCCTCACCTGGGTTGTCATGTGGCTTGATGCCAGCAGTCTAGTGCTAACCTTACCTCGCTCTATCAATTGGCTTTATGATGTGGCGTTGATCAGGGCATTGTCTCGAGTTCGTGGATGTCAGGGCGGCGGCCTCAGAATGTGGATAGCGTGGACGACTCTACGAAAATCGGTGTGGCGATTGTGCTGGTCTCTCTCTTCAATCATGTGGATCGCGCAGAGAGGACAGTGGGGGACATTGGTGTTGGTGGCGCTTTAGATTTGGAAGCTCTTAGAACGTGTGTTGGAGGCCTAACTCGGCGACAGTGGGCACGGGCGGTCTGAGACCTGGAGCGGTGCGATGGTTTTTTTGTCCAATCATAATGCTTTGGTGCCATCAGCGGCGATGCCAACATGTGTCGTCCACACTTCTTACGGAGAAGAATCAAAGATAAACATCATAAGAATTATTATACTATTAAAATTAGCATTTTAACTAAGGGATTGGCATTGTTGCTATTGCAATACACTACAGAATTAGGTTCTTTGGCTAGAAATTATATTTCTATCTAATCAGTAACTTCGTCTTCACTTGAGTTGATGTATATGTTTACTTCATGGAAGAGCTTTGACTTTGGATGGCGAGTCTTGGAGCATACCTTGATATGGATGTTGTCTTTTCCGTCTTCACAATCTAGCAAGGGTTAAGAAGATACTTTGAGTACGAGCGTACTCAGCAAAAATTCACTAGAAAAGGAGTGTTTGATGCACTATAACTACAGCCACAGACCATAGGTCGTAGGCAATGCAAGTTTTCATAAACATTTCTTCAAAGATTGCTTTTATTCTAAAAATCTATGTCCATCAGCCTTCACGGGTTTACCAGAACTTTCATGGAGTTCTTTTTCCGCCGTGTTCGCAGCTCCTTCCCGGAACAGGGAGTAACAAGTTACAGTTCTTACACTCTGCAGAGGTGCGTTACTTTACCCATGAGAGATCAACTCTTTGTTGCACAACCGGGCAGCTTATTCCCGTCCACAATTCCATGATGTGGGGCCCAGAAGATGATCCAAGCCAATCACTGCCCCCTTCGTGACCTCGCATGCCTCCTTGGTGTACACCATGCCCACATAAAGAATTACGGCAATGGTTTGTACAAACCGTTAGATGTCAGAACTATCGTGGGACGTTGAGGGTTCCCACCCATATGTTGCATATCCTCTATAAATTACCAATTAATATGCACGCTACGAGGATAACAGCCACGACCTGCACATCCGGCTTCATGCGAGAGGAAGAAGATACAGCTGACTTCTCCGTCCCATTCCAAATCTCATGGTCAACGCGTAATATACGGCGCAAGAATCACTGGAGACATTGGTTGTTAAGTCCTAGGTGATATAGTTCTGAACAGTGGTATTCCAACTGTCAGATTTAATAGATTAGTTGATCACCCTAGATCAGTAACCAATAGTTCACATTATTATCAAAAATAGTGTTTTCAGATCTTTTTCAAATGCAGGTGATGACAACACTGGATTTGTAAAATAATTTATAGAAAATAAACAAAGGACATGAGCAAGTGTGAACTTGCCTTTTGTGATTGCAAGATTATGCACTCACGGTCTTCGAGTTAGTATAAGATCCAAAATCTTAAATCAGCATCATTGGTCCGGTAAGGACTAATGTTTAAAGAGAAATATGCTTTTATACATAAGTAATGTGAGGCACGTTCTAAACACGAATCCCGGGGATAACGTTGTTCTAGGGTTTGGATTCCGGAAATGGTTACTTTAGAATGTGTTGTTCTTTTAGATAAGTTTCACATTTGTGCTTCTTATTAGGACTTGTGAGTGTGTGTGAACAGCACATATTTATGCAACAATAAAGTATCTATCTATGAAATTTTATTTAAAATTGATTACACTTTAACAGTTTATCTTCAAACTTTACTTTACAAGTAGAGTCATTTATAAATAGCTTAAGTGTTATCGCTGCTAGGTATACAAGTGAAGTATGAAGTAATGTGATCTTGATTATTTTTTATATATTGTCTGAAGTGGCAAAACGAATAACTTTTGAAGAAAAGATTCCTTTTCTAAGGTTTAAACAATCTTTGTGGTTAGTTAGTGGTGGTCGATGTTATTTGTGTTTGCTTGAATAGTTTTGGCTTGAGATTCTTATAACTTAACTAGTTCATACCAAAGTTAACTATAAAACATATAATAATGCTTATAGTATTATATTTAGATTCTTGTAGACTAAAGTTAACTTTAAAACAAGGATAGTTTGAAAGTATAATGCTTATAACATTTGTATTTTTGGTGTACTTGGTAATGTTGCCTTAAGGTTACTTAAGAATAGTTATATTTTTCTTTGATGTGGTGGTCTTCTTGATTTTATAATGGAATAAGATTTCTTGTTTCCTTATAAAAGTATGATTATGGTTTGTGGATAAATAAATAGTACTAGTGACTACTCATGAATTATCTTTGGAGTTAGTCCATTATAATGTTGTGTTTGATTGATATATCATTCTTGAAGATTTTATAATTATTAAGGATCTTAAAATATAATTTATTCATATAGTAGAAGGATAATTCAATATAATAGTATTTCTAATGTTTTGAATCATTATGACGTATTAGTAATATTCAAGACTAATACTTATTTATTAGACTTAATTGACTAATTTTAGAAATATTAACAAATTTTCTTTATTCTTATATGAATTTTAAACTAAGGAAATAGGTTTAAATTCAAGTTATTAGAGTATCTGAATTTTTTATCTAACTCAATAGTGAAATATTATATTTTTAACATGTAGATATTATTCTTGTGATCATTTTGGTATATTATATTTATTTTTATGATTTATAAATAATAATAATACTTTAAAAATACTTAATAAATAATAAATATTTAAGTAAGTGAAATAATAATGTATGATTATAGTTTTAAATTATAGTTTTTATTTTGCTAAGATTTTTGGTATATTATTCATATTCTTAATATTTATCATTATTCAAATATGAATTATCAAGGTTTTATTAATTATAAAACCTTTATTAAATAATATTTATTTAAATAATCATCATAATAATATTTGATAATAATTTTAAGTTGTAGAATTTATTTTTCTACAAATTTTCATATATTATACACATTTTTCTGAATTATAAATCAAAAGTTATTAATTAAACAAGATTTAATCGTTTATTTGATTTCTGGAATATTAATAATTGAGTTTAGAACATTTTATTTATTTCTTAAACAGGAATTGATTTTTTACACCGCACCCGCACCTAGCCTGGGTCACTGACCAGTGGACCAGTGGCCACCTCAGCGCACAGGTTAAAGAAAATGCATTTGTTATTGATTGGTTGGCTACCTCCAGTCAATGACATATGGGCCCTAGGCCATGTCACTTGCCACGTGAGGCAAAGACCAGGTCAAACAGGGAACTGGGTCCAGGGTGGCGTAGGTGTGACATAGCTATGGCATCAGCACCACCACCACCGTCAGTAGGTGGTCGCCGGCGACGATCCACGACGCCCTAACATGCGAAACTAACCTAGTTCGAATCAGTGCAACGCGCTGAACCCTAAAGTGGCGGCGCCACGCAGAAATAGTCATCGGAGCTTCAGTTCTGACGACCTCCGACGGTGGCCGACAGTGACAGGAGGTGCGACGGCGTTTAACAACGAGATGCAACGATTTAGGAATGCTGGAGTGTTCAAGAACTCACCCTGATGATGATAGAGAGGTTGGCAAGGACCGGCGTGGTCGGAGGCGAGCTCTCCGACGAGGATTCTGACGAACTGCCACAAAGAGGAACAGCAAAATTCGCCCTCTCTAGTGCTCCCCTTGATATAAGATTCTACCCGAATGATCTACGGAGCACGGGGCTTCTCCATGGCTACTTGGAAGAGAGTGGGGAGATGCGGTTCGACAGCGAGGTGTGGCTCCGGTGAGCTAGGGTTTCGGCCCCATTCGAATCGGAGAGTATAAGGAGGGATTGTGGATAGGGATTGAGGCAAGGCGTCACGGTGACCTTCTTATCCTCTCTTGGCGACGGCGGCGTTGATCTTGGCGCAAGGACGACGATGACGCATCGGGCGGCGGCGATATCCTCCAGCGAGTTGTCTATGTGCGTGAGGATGACGACGACGTGCTATTTTGCGGATAACCCCTGGCGTTTCTTTCCTCCCAACCCGCAGTCCTTCCCTGGCACCACTCGTTAGTCACAGATGAGAAAGAGTTGGGTTGGCTGTTGGGCTTTTGTGGGCTGCACATGGGCGTCAGATAAGTACAGAGGTGTTGGGCCACAGCGAGGTAATGTTTTTTATTTGTTTTCTCTTTTTTCTATTTTCTGTTTTCCTTTTCAGATTTGAATTTAATTTATCTTTGAACTTTTCTTTGTAGAATTTATTTACTGGATAATTGTAGTAATACTAAAATATATTTAGTATCATTTGTGAACTTTTATTATATAATATTTTTATATTTCTTTTATTAAATAACTCCTCTTAATACTTTGTAGAAGCTTTTCTTATTATTTTTCTTTCCACTTTTAATCATTAATTTATTAAATGGTATATTCTTATTTGTTAATAAAACTTAACTCTAGTTGACTCATAGTTTGAATATAAATTTTTATATGTATAATGATTCTATATCATTATTTGATGCATGAAGTATAAAAGACATTGATATGGTTATTACTACATTAATTTGGAAAATGGCAATGTATATATTCTATTATGATAAACAAAGAAGTTTTGGGTTTTGAATTATGAATGTTTACCCTAGGGTTTAGGGTTTTTAATATACTTAGATTCCTTTATGAATGTGAGTAAAAAATTAAAATCTAAGCATATTGTTTTCTGTTTGGGGTATTTGATGACATCATCTTTAGGACTAGAAAGTTATATTTAGAATGTTTTATAGAAAGAAATTGATAAATATACTCCTAGGCACATATAATTATGATGGTTAGAATTGGCAGAGATGTGCTTATGTGATCTGTTATAGGAAAATACTCCTATAAAGTGATATTAATATAAGATGATGAATCAATTCCCTGAAATGGACCTTATACTTGGTTTAAGATTTAGAGTTGAGTGTTTACGAGGAATGTCTATTTACCATAATTCACAATCCTAGACCTTTAATTAAGGAATTCCTTTCCTAGATATAATACTTCTTCCTATCCACCATCATGGTTAGTATGATGAGCTTTACTTCACAAGAATGTTCTTATTCACCTTTTATTCTTCTAAACTCCACTCATAATCTTCCTTAATCATCCATCTACCTTTATTTAAGGCTTACTATCCTTTAAGATGGATAACACTACTTCCATAACTCTATGCTACATTAGCTTTAATTGAATAATATCATCCTACATTTACTTTACTCCAATAACTCACACTTCAACGCTACATTATATTCATGTGGCTTGTAATGACTACTCTAGAATAACTTATCTATACTAGGGTCTTAATCATGTTCTACACTCCAATATCACTTATACTTGATATAAGTATCCAATCTTGGTGAGCAAAGTATGATCATTTAAATCCTTTAATCATTTATAGCTTAGGTTTCCAACTGGCTAATCAAGACTTTATCAATACAAGCTTACTATTGTATTGGAGTTATCTTCTTAGTATCTTAAATTAGATTAATGCTGTTATTCATGGACTATGCCTTATTTAAAAGGTTTAAGTATATGCTATGATGAGATCAAGAAATAGTAGATCAAGGATTGATAGTTCAAGAATTTGTAAATCAATGGTGGATTACTCAACATTGATGAACAATAGATATTAAGATAAGTTCCATAAAAATTGATATGGAAGGAAAGATATATAGTGAATGTTCTTGACTTAGTCTCTTTCCAACTCAAACTCATTAAAGAATTAAAGTTAGGTATTACTATGATACTCATAGTAAGAATAGATAGGAATAAGATAGGTCAGGATTAGTCATCACATTTAGATTACTTTAGTTATAATCTTAACTTGGCATTTATGAGTTGTTGGGTTGACTATTATGATACGGTCCCTTAAGGATCAATTTTTAATTCTTTAAACAATATAATATGAGTAACATTTTATTATATCTGATCTATCCTTAAATCAAATCCTGATTACCTAAATAGGGTTTTAGCAAAGGTCATACTGAAACTTATCGCAGTCAACTTGATGATCTACTTCAATTCTATCAAGTTAAGAGAAGCTTCAATCACTTTGACAAGTTTTGTTCAAAAGCGCAAAAATTATTCAGATTTTCTATGCATGAATGCAATGCACACATCTGGGTTCAGCTTATTTTTGAGCTCTAATACTCGGATGTTACAACATTCGTTCACCACCTTATGATTAGTTGTAATTGAGATAATAGAACTATAGAATTCTGGATATTTACTTTACAAACTGGTATCGTATTATGTTGAGTGTCAATCTAAAGTTTAAAGTCCTATTTCAAACTTTCAGCAAACTCCGTTTACTCCGTGAAATTTAATAATTAGTATTAAATCAAGAGTAACAATTCCAGTATTAGTATCTAAAGTATCATGTTTGCCTCCATGATTCTTGATTGTTTTTAATATCAAGTTTATCTAGGAGCTGAAAGAATTGTTTCAGAAACCATAATGTGTGGCAGATATAAAGATATCTGAAACAATGTTTTGGTTGCAATATGATAGAGTATAATGTATGTTCTCATATTGGATGAGAATTTGCGAAGGTTGGAGATGCTAGACATCCTAATCATCCAAGAGGGTTTTGGAAAGTAACGTTATACTCACGGTTCGCCTTTATAAGCTACATTAGCTTGATCATGAAAGTCGTCATGATAAGGATGAATAGAATATGTATGTAAAGTGTTTACTACACTAAAAGATTACTAAAGAATGGATTTTGAAAGAACGTCAATCAATTGATGATGGTGATATACTTCAAAGTGCAAGTCGAAAGGTATTAGTATTTAAATATACACACTTTGGACTATGTGTCATGTATATGGTGACACTGTTGATTTTGATAGATTCGTTCAAAAAGGAAAAAGGAAATGCTGAAAGAAAATCTACAAAATATATTTGGCAGAAAAGAAAAGACTGGAAATATCCAGTTTAGGTATATAGATGATATACATGTTATGGTTGTATTCTTTGCTTGTTAAACAATGTGATTCTTAGGTATTGAATACCGAATTGGTTGGTATGAAATTTCATACAGAACGACGCAATTCATGAACTACAATGGCCTAAGTAACTAGCAAGAGAATACGTGATGATGTTCATCAAAAACAAGCAAGCTGATGTTTATATCTCTCGTTGACATCAAAGCATGCCTTCAAGATTTGTTTTAATCAGGTATTATGAGAACAAAGATTATTCAAATAATTACCGTATTCTATATAAGATGGATGATTTACAAATCTAGTTGGAGAAATCACATCCATAAAAACTAATGCTAAAATGTCGCAAGACAAATGATTGAAAGATCACTTACGAAGTGACATCGATGTTTAAATTATATTGGAAAGAAAACATGAAGAAACTCCATATTCATGGATTTTTGGATTCTTTGATTTGATCAAGTGACGCTTGTGAGACTTTCCTCGAGATAATTAAAAACTTTGTTCAAAGGCCAAAGTAGAACGATCGACTAAAATATTGGAATTTATACATATTGATGTATGTAGTCCATTATGTGTAGTTATAAGCGATGGATTTCAACTTCATATGCTTTCTCCGAAAATTTGAGCGAATATTCACCTAGATTTGCATCTCCCGAAACACCATAGGAATATGGAGTGTTTGAGATTTGTAATGAAACCTTGTTTGACATGGTTGGATCAAAGGTGTTATTTATAAAACTGTCATTATGTTTTAAAAGATTAAATCTTTAGAGACTACGGCTTTTTCACTAAAAAGAGCTCCATCTTGATCCGTTGAAATGACACCATATGAGTTATGGTTTGGGGTAAAATCCAAGTCCTTTCTTAAATTTTGGTATGCTAAGCATAAGTAAGGTGTTTACAACCAAAGTCAGATGAGCATTGATGATGCTCACGGTGTTGACGTGGGTGCTTTGTTGGAAGACCCCAAGAGCAAGGTATGATGAGCACAGTAGCAGTTTCCCTCAGTAAGAAACCAAGGTTATCGAACCAGTAAGAGGAAGGAAACGAATCAAAGGTGTTGCAAGCAACGTGGAGACTTGCACAACACAAACTCAAGACTTTGCCCCAACGAATCAATGAGGTTGTCAATCTCGCCGGTTTGTTGTAACAAAGGATTAACTGTATGGTGTGGAAGGAAATAGTAGCTTGGCAGAAAGTAAACAGTGGAAGATGTATCAATGGTAAAGATTGGACCAGGGTCCATAGTTCACTCCTTAGATAAACAAACATGGAATGCAAGGTAAACAAATTATAGCAGGGCAATTGACAGGACTGAGCAAGGAATAACAATGCAATACTAGACATAAAGATCCTATGAGATTCGATTGGGCAATACAACAAGATACATAGACCGCCATCCAACTGCATCTATGACAAGAAGTCCACCTTTGTGTTATTATCCGAACCCCCTCCAGTATTAAGTTGCAAGCAACAGACAAGTGCTTTAAGCAAAGTGTGTAAGGTAAACAATCCACTTGTTCCATGAACAAGAGACCGTTGTTTTCTCCCTAGTAGCAACAACACATATACCATCTTAGAGATTTCTGTCACTTCCCTTAGACTGAATAGAGGCATGAACCCACTATCGAGCATAAATACCCCCTCTTGGAGTCACTAGCAACTACTTGGCCAAGATAGCCACTAACAACGGAGAGCATGCAAGATCACAAACAACACAGACATGATAAAATCAATAAGACAAAACCATTAATCAATCCGACATAGTAATATCAATATCCATCGGATTCCCACAAACACAACATGCATGATTACAAATAGATGAGATCTTGATCATGAACGGAGCTCACAATATCTAGACATGAAAGCACAAAGGAGGAGATACAACCATCTAGATACTACATGGACCTGTAGTCCAAGGCCTCCGGGATGATCTCCCTTTCGGCAGGGTGCTGGGAAGAGCTTCAGATCCCCCTGATCTAGGGACGATGGTGGCGGAGGCTACATACGGTTTCGTGGAATATTGATCGGGTTTTTAGGGTTTAAGCATCGGGGGCTTCTTATAGGCGAAGAGGCGAGGCAGGAGGGCGGCCAGGGGGCCCACACCCTGCCCAGGCGTGACCTAGGGTGGGCCCACGCCTGGGGGGTGGCCACCATGTGGCTCCGCTCTGTCTCTCCTCTGGACTCCATGTTCTCCTCGGTGAAGTATTGACTTTGGATTTTGTCCCGTCCAATTCCGAGAATATTTCCTTACTAGCTTTTCTGGAACCAAAAACAGAAGAAAACAGGCAACTGGCACTGTGGCATCTTGTTAATAGGTTAGTACCAGAAAACATATAAAAAACTCCTTAAAGTGTAGACAAAGCAAAGCAAAGTAGATACTAAACAAGCATGGAACATAAAAAATTATAGATATATTTACGACGTATCAAGCATCCCCAAGCTTAACTCCTGCTCGTCCTCGAGTAGGTAAGTGATAAAAAGAATAATTTTTTAGGTGACATGCACCATCAAAACCAAGATCAAACCATTTGCAAGCATTGAAGGCTAGGATCAAAGAACTCTAGACATGTGCATGAAAGATGGAGTTCTAATAATAAGACAAAGTAACCATGCATGCAACATGAAAGGCTATAAACAAATATCATGAATAACATGCATTGAAAAACGTTTGTTTGTTTCACATAAAGAAAACATAGCATAGTGGCAGTCAGCTTGTCCCTCATAGAGTAGCAAATAGATGCATATGACACCTTCAAAGTTTATAAGAGTGACTAGATACAAATAGCACAAGAACAAGTAATATCAACAATATGCATCAATCAGTAAGTCTTGGGACAACGCACATAGAACTAAGAATGGAAACTATGCTCTCTTAACTGGTGCCTAAAGGTAGAAGGTGGAGACTCAATATAATAGTGGAAGACAGGCCCTTCATCAAGGGAAGCAGGGATTTCAAGTTTCAAAAAGAGCTTCCAAAAATTATGGTACTTGTTAGCTTTCAGCCCTCATTGCCCCTATCATAAGAATCTTGAAGTGATTAAGGTTAAAGTGAACAAACTATGGAGTATATGCTTGACAAAGTATAAATTGGCAATCTCATGTCCCTTGAATATGAGGGCCACTTCTCATGCTACTCAACTTTAGTTACTTGCAAATTCTTGTCATAGTAAGTATATGCGTATCATAGAGAACCTCCAACGGGGTACCCCGTGCACATGGTACAAGAGCTTTTCCATAACCAAACTGACAAGGCAAGCAGACAATGAGCATCTCAACGATCTTTTTATTTTCTATTTTCATAGGTTTTTATTGAGGATGCTTCATAGATTTCGCATTATGGTGATGCTGCAAGTTTCCACCATGATTAAGCATGGCTTAGGCTAGCGGCCCAGGCGTTTCTCTAACACAAAATACATAACTCCATGGACTTACAAGATCCCCTTTTATTTCACACCGACGACATCCATAGACAAAATACCATGATATCAAATGTGTACAAAGTAGAGGTGCAATGTTGAAAGTGTTCCTCGTGACAGCACGGTTCTGCTAATTACAACGTATAAGTGCAAGCATATACAACATATATGAAACAATGGTTCAAGTTTATTAGGGGCAAGAATAATAAAGTGTGCCATCAAGTTCGTGAGAGCTTTAATCACTAAGTTTTCACATAACAAAATACTTTTTAATTGGAAGATAGCTAAAAACAAGAATATACTTGGAATGGTGCAACACACCATGCATAAGAATTTATAGTGGACACTTTGGAATAACTTGGTTTCTTGGGAGTCGGAAGCATGAGTAGAACTTACTCATACAAGTGGAGGCTAGCAAAAGACTAGGGGCAACCAACTAAGAGAGCAATAATGGCCATAATCATACAGAGCGATAAAACATTACTAATCAAAGCATAGAGTGGTACTACAAGTCAAGGACTAAATGATCATAGAGGCTATGGTTACTTGTTCATAGTCATAACATGGTGTGAGCATGTGCCAAGTCAACCCAAACAAAGCATCAAAGGAGAATACCACAATACTATGCTTTTGCATGCTAAAATAACGCATGATTTTTTCAAGGCACACTAAGCAATCCCAATTGTTTGGAACAAGTCATGCTACAACAATAATCACTAAGCATAAGGTAAAAACAACATCTATCATGACAAGATAAATTCTAAGTCTAAGTCACAGTCAAAGCAAGCTCCTCTTGCACTATTCAAGCAAGAACTTTCTACTCCTTTCCAACACCAATCAACTTATTTGAAACAACACAGGGAAAGTGGGGGTCCAAACTACTTTATTCAAGCAAAATAAACAAACTAAGCAAAATCAAACAAAAACTAAGACGCTCCAAGAACAACACAATAGTGCATGAAACAATAAAAACGAAGTGTCTAGAAGGACCTAAGCTTTTTATTGATGAAGAAGGGGATTCCCTGGGCATCCCCAAGCTTTGACGCTTGTACCTCTTGGATATTTCTTGGGGTGACACCAGGGTGTCATCCCCAAGCTTGATCTTTTGTCTATTCTTCATCTCATTACATCATTCTTTCTCTACACCTGAAAATTTTCCTTCATACAAAACTTCACATAATCTTCATTAGCAACATTACTGTATTCAAAAGATAATAGACCCTTGGGTTTACCTTTATAACATCTAAGATTTCACTAAAAACACAAGCTACTGTAGCAACTTCCCGTCAAAAGCTCAATTCCCCAAAAGAGAACTCAAAAAGAAATCAATAAAAAGCAAATGCAAATAATGGCAGAAATCTGTCAAAACGTACCAGCAGTTAGAAACCGATTTTTTCTAAGACCTTATGTTGCCGAAATCAAAAAGTGTTGAACTAACGAAAGTTAGCTAACATACTGGGGGATTTATTCATAAATTTTATTCTCCGTCCGATCTACAGAGACTCCTCACGATTTTTTCTGTGGAGGACAAAATCTGTTTCGGGACAACAACTCCCAAAATCTTACTTCCCTCTCATTAGAGTCATTCTTAGCACAAAAATCAAACAAAAAGGATAAGTAGAGGTCATTAAAGAAGTAATAACTTCCAAGACTCAAGGAAACTCTTGGGTTATCTCCCAACAAGTACTTTTCTTTAACGCTTTTAAGTTAGGCTCAAGAAGCGAGAAGAATCAAGTATTTTCAAATGAGGAAGCATTAACATCAAACCTTGCTTTCAAAGGAGGAGAAAAAAGCAACTCCTCTATCATCATAAGGAAGTGTTCAATACCTTTCTTGAATGGAAAATGATATTAAATGGTGCCTTCTTTTATATCAATGATGACACCAATAGTTCTAAGAAAAGGTCTTCCCAAGGTAATAGGACAAGAAGCATTGTATTCAACATCCAAAACATAGAAATCAATAGGGACATAAGCATTGTAAACCATAATGTGAACATCATTAATACTCCCCATTAGTTTCTTTTTAGCATTATCATTGAGTGGGACATCCAAATAAAAATCTTCCAAAGGTGGCAAATTAAGCATTTCATAAATCTTCCTAGGCATAATAGAGACACTAGAACCAAGATCATATGAGGCTTTGAGATCAAAGTCATTCACTTGCATATTAATAATGGGTTCCCAACTATCTTCTACTTTCCTAGGAATAGAAGCTTTGTGTTTTAGCTTGTCTTCCTTAATTTTCATAAGAGCATCTATAATATGTTTAGTGAAAGCAACATGCATATCACTAGCATCAGGACTTCTAGCAACCTTTTGCAAGAAAAGAATCACTTTAGAAATATTGCAACCATCTATATCAAATTCAAACTTAGCTTCACTAGCAGTAGACTCCATAGGCTTAGGCATAGTAGAAGGAGGAACAAGGTATTCTTGTGGTTTTGTGGTATCCATATTGGCGGTGGTGATGGTTCACACACTATTTTCTAGCAATTTCAGCTTCCCTTTCTCACTTAGCATGAAGTTGGGCTAACAGTCTAACATTTTCTCAATAGTAACTTGTATGGCATGAGTGGCAGCAAAGGTACTTTCCATGGTTTCAGGTTTAGCAGCCATTTTATTAATCAAAGAGGGCTGTGCTTCAGACAAAGAGGAAATATTTTTTCTCAGCACTCAAAATTTTGGACTGTAAACTAGGTATTTCCCTATTCAAATTCTCAAGTTGATGACTAATATTTTTCAAAATAGCAGATTGTTCTTCCATAGTTTTAGTAAATATTTTATTCTGCTCATATTGAAATTGCATAAAAGTTTTTGGTGGATCTTTCAATCCCTAGAATCCTATCTTCACTAGGCATTCCAGATCTACCATGATAAGTATTGCTATTATTAGGAGGATAAGGCCTATAGTTATTACCATAGGTGTTGTTGCCAAAGTTATTATTCCTAATAAAATTCACATCCACTTGCTCTTGTTGACAAGCATAGCCATTATTAGGGAACATTATTAGGATCTAAAGGAGCTTTCCTATTACCAAGCATAGCCATTATAACATCTATCTTATCACTCAAAGAGGAGGTTTCTTCAACAAAATTTACCTTCTTACCATGTGGAGCTCTCTCAGTGTGCCATTCATAATACTTAACCATCATATTATCAAGGAGTTTTGTTGCAGCACCCAAGGTGATGGTCATAAAGGTACCTCCAGCAGCTGAATCCAACAGGTTTCTTGAAGATAAGTTCAAACCTGCATAAAAAGTCTGGATAATCATCCAAGCAGTAAGTCCATGAGTGGGACAATTCTTAACCAAAGATTTCATTCTTTCCCAAGATTGAGCAACATGTTCATTATCAAGTTGTTTAAATTTCATAATATAATTTCTCATAGATATAATCTTAGCAGGAGGGTAGTACTTTCCAAGAATCAATACTATTTCTAGGCAAAGATAGCAACCATTCTTTAGCTTTTCTTATCAAGGAGAAAGGAAACAACTTGAGATTAATAATATCTCCATCTACATCCTTATACTTTTGCATCTCACAAAGTTCAACAAAGTTATTAAGATGGGCAGCAGCATCATCAGAACTAGCACCAGAAAATTGCTCTCTTATCACAGATTCAACAAAGCAGGCTTAATTTCATAAAAGGTAGCATCAGGAGCAGGTGGAGCAATAGGAGTGCTTAGGAAATCATTGTTGTTTGTGCTAGTGAAGTCACACAACTTGGTGTTCTTAGCAAAATTCATTTTGTCAAAAGTGGAGGAAGCCAACGGCAACAACAACTAGATCAGTAACTGATTTTTTTTGTGTTTTTTGATAAAAGAAAGCAAACCAAACTAAACTAATTTTGTTGGAGTTTATGATAAAAAGAGGCAAACAAAACCAAGCAAAAGAAACTAAGCAAACCAAAAACAAAGTAAAGAGAAAGGTTGAGAAGGACTCCCCTTGTGAAGACATCCTTAGCCTCCCCATCAACAACGCCAAAAAAAGCTTGATGACGCTCACGGTGTTGACGTGAGCGCTTCGTTGGAAGACACCAAGAGCAAGGTATGATGAGCATAGCAGCAGTTTCCCTCAGTAAGAACCCAAGGTTATTGAACCAGTAGGAGGAAGGAAACGACTCAAAGGTGTTGCAAGCAGCATGGAGACATGCACAACATAAACTCAAGACTTTGCCCCAACGAATCAATGAGGTTGTCAATCTCACCGGTTTGCAGTAACAAAGGATTAACTGTATGGTGTGGAAGGAAATAGTAGCTTGACAGAAATTAAACAGTGGAATATGTATCAATGGTAAAGACCGGACCGGGGTCCATAGTTCACTAGAGGTGTTCTCCTTAGATAAACAAACATGGCATGCAGGGTAAACAAATTACAGTAGGGCAATTGACAGGACTGAGCAAGGCATAACAATGCAATATTAGACATAAAGATCCTATGTGATTCGATTGGGCAATACAACAAGATACATAGACCGCCATACAACTGCATCTATGACTAGAAGTCCACCTTTGGGTTATCATTTGAACCCCATGATGATCCACAAGTATAGGGGATCGCAATAGTCACCGTGGGTAGTATTACCCAATTTTTTGATTCGACACAAGGGGAGCCAAAGACTTGCAAGCCTTAACAACTGAGTTGTTAGTTTAGCTGCACCTGGAAATAGTTCTTGCTCACAGAAGTTTATCAGTAGCAACAGTTTGATAGTAGTAACAACAAAGCAACATCAACAGTAGAACAAGAGCAATAGTAACAGTAACAGTAAACAGTGGGATTCGAGTGCGGTAGGCATAGGGATGGATGGACGGGCATTGCATGGACGAGTCTAAACATGTAACTTTAAGATCTAGGGCATTGCAGATAAATAATAACAAGTACCCAAGTACTAAACAATCCTAGGCATGTGCTCCATATATAGTCATACGTGCTCACAGTGAGAACTTGCACAACATCTTATGTCCAGCCAGCCGGTGGCAGCGGGGCCTCTATGGAACTACTGGAAATTAAGGTACTCCTTTTAATAGAGCACCGGAGCAAAGCATTAACACTCTGTGAACACATGTGATCCTCACACCACATCCATCCCATCCGGTTGTCCCAACTATTGTCACTTTGGGGCCTTTGGATCCGGACAATGATATGTGTACACAACTTTCAAATAAGATCACAAACAATACTATCATAATGATTCCATAATAAGTTCAGATCTGAGATCATGGCACTCGGGCCCTAGTGACAAGCATTAAGCACAACAAGTTGCAACAAATTCAAATAGCACTAATAGAGATACTAGGCACTATGCCCTAACAATCATATTGGATTACATGATAGAACTCATCCAATCCCTACCATCCCTAAGCCTACAGCGGGGAATTACTCACTCATGGATGAGGGAAACATGGATGGTTGATGGAGATGCGTTGGTGATGATGATGGCGATGATCCTCTCCAAATTCCCCGTCCCGGCAGGGTGCCAGAACGGAGTTTTTGGATCCGAATCTTGGTTTCTGGTGGCGGCGGCGTAGCGGAACTCTTTCTGGAAAACTATCGAATCCCCCTCGGTTTTTCGGTCAAAAGGCAACTTATAGGCGCAGAGGGAGGCAGAAGGGGTGCCTGGGGTGGCTGCACCCCCCCAGACGCGTCCAGTGGTGGGCCCATGCCTGGCATTGGTGTGGACCCGCCAGGCCCCTTCTCCGTCTCATCTTCTGGCTCCGTGGATCTTCTGGTGAAATAGGATTTTTGGCATATTTTCCCGAATTTTTCCTGATAGTTGATTTTCGACACAAAAACTAGACACCAAGCTAATTCTGCTGAAAACAGCGTCAGTCCGTGTTAGTTGTATCCAAATCACATAAGTTTAGAGAAGAAACAATAGCAAAGTGTTCGAGAAAGTAGATACGTTTTGGACGTATTAACTCCCCCCAAGCTTAGCTTATTGCTTGTCCTCAAGCAATTCTGTTGAAAACTGAGTGCGATAAAAGAACTTTCACGAACACATTGCTTCATATGATGTATATATTCTCAGCACATGAGTAGATGCTTAAACCATTCATAATAAAGAGTATGCAACTAAGTCTACTCAATAGTCATTGCAAGCCATGAAGAGAAACCAACTCAATAATAATCAGTAGCATGGAACATAAACATAAGCAACATTGCAATTCTCATAGTAAGGTATGATAGAGTGGTATCTCGCTTGCCTTTATTTGAAGAGCACAATATAAATGTCAAGGCACCTCTGAAGTTCAAGTGAAGACTAGAGATAAAGATATCAGAGATACAAGCATCAAAGTCATGACATAATCAACCAAGTTTTGAGACAAACACAAGAATGAAAACTATGCTCTCAAGAAGGTGCTCATAGAATAAGTGGTGACTCAACAAGGTTGTGAAAATGTTTTGAAAAGTTTAAAAGGCTTCCAAATGCTGAAAGAAGGGTACTCATTAGCTTTGAGCTCTCATTGCCCCTATCATAGTCATCTTCATGTGGTTAAGGTGAAAGTGAGGTCCACTCTGAATCATATGCTTGACAGACCATAAACTGGAAATCCCAAGTCCCTTGAGTACGAGGGCCGCTCTGCATGCTACTCAACTATGGTTACCGATAAGTTATTGTCATTGTAAATACATGCATATCATAGAGAACCGCCAATGGGGTACCCCTTGCACATGATACAGGAGATATCCCATGATCAAAATGACAAGGAAAGCAGACAATGAGCATCTCAGTGATCTTTTTATTTACTATGTGTATAGCTTTTTATTGAGGATGCTTCATAAATGCTCATTATGGTGATGTTGCAAGTTCTCACCATGATTAGGCATGGCTTAGGCTAGCGGCCCAGACGTTTCTCCAACACAATGTATAGACTCCATGAACTCACAAGCTCCCCTTTTATTTCACATCGTCGACATCCGCAAACAAAAGATCAAGGTATCAACTGGATGAGATATCAATAAAGTGTTGAAAGAGTTCCCTGTGACAGCACGGTTCTGCTGACTCCCAGCATATAATTTGCAAGCATATAACTTTCATGGACATGTCACAATGGTTCAGAATTATTAAGTGCATGGAATAAAGTGTGCCATCAAGTTCATGAGAGCTTTACTAACTAACTTTCTCAAAACAGACAAACATTTTATTTGGAATAAAACACGGAATATAAAATATGCACTGAAGTAGCAAATGATGCTAATAGGTAGGTATGGTGGACACTGTTGGCAATATTGGTTTTGGGGAGTTGGAAGCACAGATAGAGCTCATACTCAGTGCAAGTGAAGGCTAGCAATAGAAAGGGAGCGACAAACGAGAGAGCAATAACTGTCATAAACATGCTTGCAACAAAACATGACTAATTATGGCATGAAAGTGATACAAGAACTCTGAGGCAAAATAAACCATCAAGGCTTACTGACTATTGTTTAGTCATATGCATGCGTGAGCATGTGCCAAGTCGATTCACATGAACATTCAGAGGAGGATACCACAATATCATACCAAAGTATGAATAAAACAATGCAAGCAAACATTCATATGACATTCTACAAACTATTAGCAAGCTGGAGCTAATCGCATGCAAGTAAGAACTACTAAGCATCTATAATGACATACACCGTGTACAAACAGGCTAAGCATTCTCACAATTATGAGTATATGTACAAAAATGAAAACAAATAGAGTTCGTTACCAGCCTCTTACCACTCCTCGAGTTGTCTTAATCTTCATTATTGCTTTTCACTTGTGTGACTTGAATGATAACATGAAACCAAAATCCACTGAGAACGGCTGAACCCTGCAAAGAACTCACAAAACCAAAGAAGAACAACAAATATTTTTGGTGTTTTCTATTTTTTCAGAAACACGCAAACAAAGAAACCAAACAAGAGGCAAACAAAGCAAAAAACGCAAACAAAGCAAAATATTTTTGGATTTTCCTTTTAAGGCAAACCAAAACCAAAAATCAAAGAAACAAACCAAGAGAAATAACAAAAATATTTTTGGTATTTTTGTGTTTTTGAGAAAGAAGCAACAAGAACCAAAAAAAGCGAAACAATGGATATACAAAGAACCGACTGAACATGATATATAGATGAGTGTGATGTCGGTATACCTCCCCCCAAGCTTAGGATTTTGGCCTAAGTGGGGCTCAATCCCATGGTGTCCAAGAAGATGCACCTCCATAGTATGCCGAGGAAGCTTCCTCGTCCTGGTATGAGCTCGAGGCCTCCCCTGTGTAATACACAGAGGGGTCGTATGATGGTGCTTCCTCCTGATATTTCCCGTGGAAGTTAAGAGGGTGCATCTTGTCATCCATATCCCCCTTTGAGTGTGACAAAGGACCCTGAGAAATACTGAACAAAGTGGTTTGGGGTAGAGGGATCTCTCTCTTCCCCATCAATAAACATCATTCTATAAACCAAGTTCTCAAGGGTAGAGCCAGTGGTGACAAAGTGGTGCGCCTTCAGGGCAGCAAGATCAAGCCTCTGAGGAGCCAAAACTGTATCATGTGGATCAACAGCAATGTTCAAGGCAGCAGCAACACGAGTAGAAATAATTCCCCCATAAATGGGTCCCTTAGCAGCTAAATGAAGAGCAATGAGAGAACCAATATTATACTTAGCTTCATTGTTGAGCGCAGCAGCTAAGAAGGCCAATCGATAGTTGGAAATATTACTAGTGTTCTTGTAGGGGTTCGTAGCATGGCAAACAAAAAAATTCTACCGCATGCACACAAACAAGCCAAGATCTATCTACTAGATTGTAGCAACGAGTCTATAGAGGAACTCACCCTCGAAGATTCCAAAGCGGTTAACGAGAGCAGATTCTCGTGGGTGATGTAGTCGTACACTTGCCGATCTCAAGATCGCATAGACGATCCTTCCGGCGCTGCGTTCCGGCAGCGCTCCCGCAGTCGGTCACACGTTCGGTACTCGACGAAGACCTTCCTCTCCCTTGTTCCAGCAGGCAGCGGAGGTTGTAGCACTCTCCTCGCGATTCCGGCAGCACGACGGCGTGATACCGGAAGTAGAGGGGAGATCTCGCAGGGCTTCGCCTTAAGCCGGAGCGAGTATGGTGGACTATGAGAGAGCCCTCGACGATCTAGGGTTTAGACACGCCGAGGAAGAGATGCTAGAGCGGCGACTAGGGTTTGGAGCTTGCCCAAGTCGGCGCCAAGAGGAGCCCTAGGAGGCGGCGGCAGCTGCAGGAGGTGGCGGCGCCAATCTAGGGTTTTTGGGTGGAGAGCTTGTGTCTTGGAGGGGCAGCCCTGCCCCTCCCTTTATAGGTGGGAGGTGCGGCCAAGGGGAGGGGAGTCCCTCCCCAACTCGTCTTGGAGGTGGGCCGCCGGTTGGAGGAGGGAACTCCTCCCCAACTCGGTTTCCACCTCTCCTCCTCTTTCCAAAAACTGCCGTTTGACTTTCAAACTAGCCGTTTGACTTTTCAAACTAGGATTTGAATAAACCCTTTATTTTGGACAGCGATGACACCTAGTACATGATGCAATCATTCCAACTTGTAATGACACATTCATGTACCCCTTCCCCCCCGGAGTGCCGGACATTCCGGAACCTTCTAGAACATTCCCGATGAAACACCGGAACCATTCTCCAACTCCGAAACGGGACTTTCCTTATATGAATCTTATTCTCCGGACCATTCCGGATCTCCTCGTGGTATCCCGAATCCCATTCGAGACTCTGAACAACATTCGGACTCTTTCTCATCATTCCATAACTACTCAAACAACGTCGAATCCTTAAGTGTGTCTCCCTACGGTTCGTGAATTATGCGGACATGATCGAGACACTTCTCCGATCAATAACCAATAGAGGAATCTGGAAATTCATATGGCTCCCACATATTTCTACGATTACTTTGCGATCGAATGAACCACTTACATACGATACCAATTTCCCTTTGTCTCACGATAGTTTACTTATCCGAGGTTATGATCGTCGGTATCTCTGCATACCTAGTTCAACCTCGTTACCGATAAGTACTCTTTTCTCGTTCCCGTGATATGTGATCCCTTGTGAGCCAGTCACATGCTTGCAAGCTAATTGGATGACATTCCACCGAGAGGGCCCAGAGTATATCTATCTGTCATATGGATGGACAAATCCCACTCTTGATCCATGTGTCTCAACCAATACTTTCCGAACACTCAATGCCACCTTTATAGCCACCCTGTTACGGTGTGGTGTTTGATGTCATCAAAGCATCCTTCCAGTGAAGGTGATAGGCATGATCTCATGGTCGAAGGAATTAGGTTACTATGTATCAGAAAGCTTATAGCAAATGAACTATATTAAATGACTTGATCTTTATGCTATGCTTAACTATAGGAGTATGTCCATCACATCATTCTCCTAATGATATGACCCTGTTGTTAATAACATCTCTATGTTCATGATGAGGAAACCATGATCATACATTAACCAACAAGCTAGTTTAACAAGAGGCTTTACTAGGGACTCTTTTATGTTTACAAATCACACAAGTATTAATGTTTCCTGTTAATACAATTATAGCATGGTATGTAAACATTTATCATAAGTATGAAGATATGATAATAACCACTTTATTATTGCCTCTTGGGCATATCTCCAAAAGTCTCCCACTTGCACTAGAGTCAATAATCTAGTTTCAAACCTTTGTGTATTCAACACCTATGGCTTTCCGATGTTGTATGTACACGATTGCTAGTGGTCAACTGATCTCCGGATCTGACACTTCTAGGTCCGTGTGTAATTGCATGTCTTTGCGTCTCTACGCATCACTCATTCTCGAATGAGATGGCTTTGTACAAATTTGGTCCTTTGGTGTGACCTTTAGTTCTTTGGGGTTAAAACATGTTGATAATATTGTCGTACAATATATCTTCATAGTATTATCCCGCTGTGAACTACACCTAGTTTGATAACAAACTACTTGACACAAATGCCCTCTTTAGCTGCTATTATAGCAGTCATATACTTAGCCTTTTGTTGTAGTATCTGTCACAATGTCTTAACTTTGGAACTCATCCAAATCCATTACGGAACTTACTTTCCATTATATTGTGCCACCCTTAGTTTAGATTGAGATAAACTTAATTTGTACTTTGTGACAAAACTAGTATCAATGTAGTACTTTTACAATGAACTAACCATCTATTTGTCACTTCTACAAATAATATACTCTTAGTTCTTCCAAAAGATCATAAGAATATCCTTACTATTGTCCAATGATCAACTTATGAATCATTCTGGTATATGCTCATAACATTTAGAGTATAGGACATATCTGGATCTGTACATATCACAGTATGATTGATATAAATACTCTTTGTGATTTCATACATCAAGTATCAATCTATACTTGAATCTTTGTTTCACTTACCAAATGTCAATACACTTGAATATATCATCAATATTGAACTCATTCAATCCTTTCTGTGCAACAAGAACCTTTCTTGTAGTTTCTATATTGAACGCATTCAATATATCATCTATGTACTTTTGGCACAACCATATTAGCGTCTATTGATGCCAAATATTTGGGTTTTGCCTAAGCCTTTCATCGAGATGAAATTCTTAATATGTGTTAATAAAAGATACATCATTTCCAATCAACAATATGTCCTCCACATAATGTATTAGAAATATGTCTTAGCGCTCCCACTTAATTTCTTGCAAATGCAAGCATCTTCATTGTCTCTGATGAAATTAAACTCTTTTAACAGTTTCATCATAGTGAAGATTCCAACTCCGCTATGCTTACTTCAACCATTAAAGTTTGCATATGCTTTTAGCATCCTTTGAATTAACAAAACCCTTTGGACCGTGTCATGCACATGTCCTTGGTAACCATTCTATTAGAAGAACTTGTTTTGTTTATTCAACTATCACATAACAAAATTATATGTAGTGGTTGCTACATTAATCCGTCTAGACTAAATATTGCTATGAAAGATCAGATCTTGCCATAGTCAACCTTTGAACATTTTTGTGAACTCTTTCCCAACATGTCGACTTTTTCATAGATGAAAACATCCATGTCTATTTCTTTATAGATCCAAAAACGACTGTAAGGTCTTGTACCTTTCCAGAGGGTCTTTCAAGTTCAAAGCTCGATCTCTCGTATATGGAACTATCACGGATTTTATGGCTTCAAGCCATTTGTCAGAGTCAGGGCCCATCATCGCTTCTTTGCATGTAGTCAGATCATTATCGTCAAATAATGATTTAACTCTCAAATCTTGGTATTTGATTATTTACCCGACCTACTTGTTTCAATAGGAACTTAGATCTCCGTGACCACAACCTTTGAGGCACGTGAGCCATGAGCATTATTGCTGCCTCCAGAACACTTTTCGGTGCTGTGCAACTCTGATCATATAGCTAAGGTTCTTTTAACCCTATCAAAGTTCTATTGTCCTCCCACTTAACTTTTCACGAAAAATTCTTTCTCAAAGAAACTTGACGTTCTAAGCGACAAACACTTTTGTCTCCGGTGTTATGGAGGAATACTTAACAAAGACATGTTCATCCGACTTTGGTTGCAAACATAGCATACCAATGTTTAAGAAAGGACAACTTGGGTTTTATCCCAAACCATAACTTTATATGGTGTTATTTCAACGGATTATGATGGAGCTCTTTTCAGTGGAAAAACGGTAATCTCTAAAGCTTTTAATCTTTAAAATATAATGGCAGTTTTATGAATTATACCTTTGATCTTACCATGTCAAACAAGGTTTAATTACATATCTCGAACGCTCCATACTCTTATTGTGTTTCGGGAAATGCAAATCCACGGAACGATTCCTTAAATCTTAGGTATTATGCTAAACTTGTAACTCAAATATCTTCCTTTATGATCTTATCATAAACTATTTATATTCTTGTTACAATGATTTTGCACTTCATCTTGAAAGTCTTTGAACTTTTCAAATGTTTCATACTTCATCCTTATTAAGTAAATATACATATATTCACTCAAATTTTTCGGAGAAAGCATATGAAGTTGAAATCCATCGCTCTTGACTACACATAACGGACTTTGTACAACAATATGTACAAGTTCCAATAAGCTAGTCATTCGTTCTCTTTTGGCCTACGAACGAAGTTTTAATTATTTCTGGGAAAGTTTCACAAGCGTCATGTGATCAAAAATCAAAAGACTCCAAAATTCCATCTACATGGAGTTTCTTCATGTTTTCTTTCCAATATAATTTAAACGGCGATGTCACTTCCTAAGTGATCTTTCAATCAATTTGTCTTTCGACATTTTTAGCACTAGTTTTATGGATGTGACTTCTCCAACGAGATTTGTGAATCATCCATCTTTTATGGATTACGGCAATTATTTGAACAACCCTTTTGTTCTCATAATACCTGATAAAACAAATCTTGAAGGCAAGCTTTGATGTTTAAGGAGCAACACAATAACCCTTTATTTGTTCTCGATGAACATCATCACATATTCTTTTGCTAGTTACTTAGGCCATTGTAGTTCATGAATTGTGTTGTTTCGTATGACGATTCACACCAACAAATTCAGTATCAAATACTTAAGAACCACATTGTTTAATAAGCAAAGAATATAGCCATAACATGTATATCATCTATATACTCAAACTGAACAATTCTAGTCTTTTCTTTTCTACCATATATTTATGAGATTCTCTTTCAGTATTTATTTTCTGTTTGAAAGAATCTATCAACATCAATAGTGGAGTCATACATATGACACATAGTCCAAAGCGTGTATAGTTAAATACCAATGTCTTTGGACTTGCACTTTGAAGTAGATTACCATCATCAAATGTTTGGTGTTCTTTCAAATTCCTTTCTTTAGTAATATCTTGGTGTAGTAAACATTTTACCTACATCAAATATTCACCCTTATCATGGAATCATCCATAATCAAGCTACTTTTAGCTTATAACGGTGAATCACGAGTATAATGTTGCTCTTTAAAAAAAACTTTGGTGGTTTTAGGACAACTAGTGTCTCCAACCTTTTGCAACTTCTCATCAAATATGAGAACATGTCTTTTGCCATATTATACTCTATCATATTGCAACCAATACTTCGTTTCAGATATCACAATATCTTCCACACATCATGGTTTCTGAAACAACTCTTTCAGATCCTAGATAACCTTGATATTAAGACAATTCTTTGAATATCAAGAATCATGGAGACAATCATGATACTCATATACTAACTCTTGGAATTGTCACTCTTGATTTAATACCAATTATTATACTTCATGGAGTAACCGGAACTTACTGAAAGTTTGCAATAGGACTTTTAAACTTTATATTAACACTTCAAAACAATACGATACCAGTTCGTAAAGTAACTAACCAAAATTCTATAGTTCTATCATCTCAATTATAACTAAACGTAAGGTGGTAAACGGATGCCAATGACTACAACAACTATGCAAATTCACTTTGATTTAATTTATGATAAATAGTGTTCAACTTTTAATCATATTGCCGTTGAACTCCCACTCAAAACAATATCCCTCACATTGTTTTAGTGATCACACGAACCAAATCCACCACATCAAAACCGATCATCACGAGAGTTGATGTAGCTTCAATGGCGAACAATCAACATGTTCATCATATCTACTATATGACTCATGCTTTACCTTTCGGTGATCCGTGTTCCGAGACCATGTCTGTACATGCTAGGCTCATCAAGATCAAACCTTAGCTTCCGCATGAGCAAATCTGGCTTGCTCATGTTGTATACACTCGTAGAATCTAACACACCCGATCATCACGTGGTGCTTCGAAACAACGAGCTTTAGCAACGGTGCTTACTAAGGATGAACACTTTAATACTTGATATTGTGTGCTTGAGGGATCATATTATAATGCTACCATCGTTAACTAAGCAATACAAGATGCATAAAAGGATTAACATCACATGCAATTCATAATATGTGATATGATATGGCCTTTCTTCTTGTGCTTCTGATCTCCATCTTCAAGCACGAACATGATCTCCATCATCACCGGCATTGCATCAAGGTCAATGACGCTGCTCCATGGTTGTCTTCCACCATCTTCAACTATTACAACTATTTTGAACAGACACGCGGGTCTTAACAGAATTTAAAGACAACCATATGGCTCCTTCCGGTTGCCAACTTACAATAAGGAACATTGCATACATCATATATAATCACAATCATGGCCATATCACATCACAGCACACCCCTGCAAAACAAAGTTAGACGCCTCTAATTTTCTTTGCATGTTTTACGTGGTTTGGGGCTTTCAATAAGTGTCGTTCTAACTTACGAACAAGAACCACAACATTGATACTAGTATTGTTGATCACCCGTTGTAAATTGGATCTTAACTATGCTAGGAGAAACAGGCACCCGCAAAGCCACTTATGCAATACAAGTTGCATGTCAAGCGTGGAGCAAGTCTCATGAACGATGTCATGTAAGGTTAGCCCGGGCCGCTTCATCCCAACATACCGCAAGATGTAAAGTACACAAGAAGCAATCGACAATAAAAGCATCAACGCCCACAATGACCATTGTGTTCTACTCGTGCAACAGATCTACATATAGACACGGCTCTGATACCACTGTAGGGGTTCGTAGCATGGAAAACAAAAATTTTCTACCGCATGCACACAGACAAGCCAAGATCTATCTACTAGATTGTAGCAACGAGTCGATAGAGGAACTCACCCTCGAAGATTCCAAAGCGGTTAACGAGAGCAGATTCTCGTGGGTGATGTAGTCGTACACTTGCCGATCTCAAGATCGCGTAGACGATCCTTCCGGCGCTGCATTCCGGCAGCGCTCCCGCAGTCGGTCACACATTCGGTACTCGACGAAGACCTTCCTCTCCCTTGTTCCAGCAGGCAGCGGAGGTTGTAGCACTTTCCTCGCGATTCCGGCAGCACGACGGCGTGATACCGTAAGTAGAGGGGAGATCTCGCAGGGCTTCGCCTTAAGCCGGAGCGAGTATGGTGGACTATGAGAGAGCCCTCGACGATCTAGGGTTTAGACACGCCGAGGAAGATATGCTAGAGCGGCGGATAGGGTTTGGGGCTTGCCCAAGTCGGCACCAAGAGGAGCCCTAGGAGGCGGCGGCAGCTGCAGGAGGTGGCGGCGCCAATCTAGGGTTTTTGGGTGGAGAGCTTGTGTCTTGGAGGGGCAGCCCTGCCCCTCCCTTTATAGGTGGGAGGTGCGGCCAAGGGGAGGGGAGTCCCTTCCCAACTCGTCTTGGAGGTGGGCCGCCGGTTGGAGGAGGGAACTCCTCCCCAACTCGGTTTCCACCTCTCCTCCTCTTTCCAAAAACTATCGTTTGACTTTCAAACTAGCGGTTTGACTTTTCAAACTAGGATTTGAATAAACCCTTTATTTTGGACAGTGATGACACCTAGTACATGATGCAATCATTCCAACTTGTAATGACACATTCATGTACCCCTTCCCCCCGGAGTGCCGGACATTCCGGAACCTTCTAGAACATTCCCGATGAAACACCGGAACCATTCTCCAACTCCGAAACGGGACTTTCCTTATATGAATCTTATTCTCCGGACCATTCCGGATCTCCTCGTGGTATCCCAAATCCCATTCGAGACTCCGAACAACATTCGGACTCTTTATCATCATTCCATAACTACTCAAACAACGTCGAATCCTTAAGTGTGTCTCCCTACGGTTCGTGAATTATGCGGACATGATCGAGACACTTCTCCGATCAATAACCAATAGAGGAATCTGGAAATTCATATGGCTCCCACATATTTCTACGATTACTTTGCGATCGAATGAACCACTTACATACGATACCAATTTCCCTTTGTCTCACGATAGTTTACTTATCCGAGGTTATGATCGTCGGTATCTCTGCATACCTAGTTCAACCTCGTTACCGATAAGTACTCTTTTCTCGTTCCCGTGATATGTGATCCCTTGTGAGCCAGTCACATGCTTGCAAGCTAATTGGATGACATTCCACCGAGAGGGCCCGGAGTATATCTATCCGTCATATGGATGGACAAATCCCACTCTTGATCCATGTGTCTCAACCAATACTTTCCGAACACTCAATGCCACCTTTATAGCCACCCTGTTATGGTGTGGTGTTTGATGTCATCAAAGCATCCTTCCAGTGAAGGTGATAGGCATGATCTCATGGTCGAAGGAATTAGGTTACTATGTATCAGAAAGCTTATAGCAAATGAACTATATTAAATGACTTGATCTTTATGCTATGCTTAACTATAGGAGTATGTCCATCACATCATTCTCCTAATGATATGACCCTGTTGTTAATAACATCTCTATGTTCATGACGAGGAAACCATGATCATACATTAACCAACAAGCTATTTTAACAAGAGGCTTTACTAGGGACTCTTTTATGTTTACAAATCACACAAGTATTAATGTTTCCTGTTAATACAATTATAGCATGGTATGTAAACATTTATCATAAGTATGAAGATATGATAATAACCACTTTATTATTGCCTCTTGGGCATATCTCCAACAGTTCTCCCTACCAAGAACACTGGTGGCAAGATAGTAGGCAAAGTACCTAATGGCTGGGAGTTGAATATTCTTTATCTTTCCTCGTTGAGCTCTGCGGTCATCATCATTGATTATTCCTCGGTAAAGCTCCAAAAAATTAGTGGGTTGAGCTGGAATCTTCTTTGCTGACCCAGCTATACCAAGTCCTAGGGCCTTACAAAATTGCTTCAAAGTCATAGAATGAGCCCTGCCATAAATTTTGAAAGACACATCTGGCTTGAACACGCTGTTAGTAAAAGAAAAGATCTCCACACATGTTTTAGTGAGCAAAGCATATTGCGCGCTCTCATCCTGCATGTAACTTGTTAGTCCAGCCCTCCGAACCAAGGTCATAAAATCATCAAGAATCCTAGCAGCCCGCAAGAAAGTTTGGCAAGGAAAGGTGGAGGGGTGCGCATCCCCTTATCTCCCTCGTCACCAAATCACGGAGTAATGAGATCCTCATTGTATGAGGGTCTAGTACTGGTGGATGACCTTGGAAGACTTGCCCTTCTAGGTGCATCACTCTCAAATATTTCACCAAATGTGTGGTTGTCCATGACCTTTCTTTAATTCTGAAATTTTTAGACAAACATCAAACCAAGTGATTTCCAAGTTGATAAATCATGAGAAACTACTATAGGAACTTACTAGAGGACTACAAATGCATCAAAATGAAATCTCTAAGCATAGAACAAGCATGCAAGCTCAAACAACCTAACACCTATAGCAGAAAAATACTCAAGATACAATCTACCAATCACATATCTAATTGGACAAGTGGAGGATGCACATACCAAGGAGCAAACCCTCCAAAAATCAGCACTTGATATGGGATGAACAAGGAGATCGAAAATCGCGAGCAAGAACAGCAAGAACTCGAGCTTGAGAAAAAAATTCGGTGTTTTTCGGGAGAGAGAAAGGAGGTGGCTTTGAGGAGGCAGCCTGGAGGGGCCTAGGTGGGCCAAACCCCCTAGGCGCCACCCCTAGGTAGGCCGCGCCTACCCAGGGTGTGGTGGCCTGGGGTGTCCCCTAGGTCACTTTAGGTGTCTCTCTGCCCCTTTTTTCGAGGAAAAATTATTTTGAATTTTCTGGGATTTTTTGGGAAACTTTATTTTTGGCCAATTTTCAGGGTATGAAAATTGATTTTCTCGCAGAAACAGTTTTTTTAGAAGAAGCAAAAGCAAACCAAAAGCCAAACTACAGAAGCTCTAAGAAACTCAAACAAACAAACAACTAACAAAACCAAAGCTAAAAGCAAAGACTAGGAAGGAGAAAAGTAAAAGAAAGCAAGAATAACCAAAGTGAGAACATTATTTTGTTCATTAAAATCCTTTTGTTAACAAGGTTGATCAAGTCTTGTTACCAAAACAATCTTATATGAGACAAAACTTTGTATTCCACCAAGTAATTATGTTACCTCATACTTGATAGCAATGGTCCCAATCATAATAGTTTCAAAATTTTCATGTGGAATGGGACAATATATTTCTCTAACCTTGATGCTCTCAATATTTTCAATGGAATTCAAGCAATATCTCTTAGCAACCTTCTTGGGGAAATAGACAATGTGCTCTTTGTCATTAATATTGAATGTTACTTTTCCTTGATTACAATTGATGACAGCACCTGCAGTGCCAAGAAAAGGTCTCCCAAGAATAATAGACATATTATCATCTTCAGGCATTTCAAGCACAACAAAATCAGTTAAAACCAAGAAATTATGAGCCACTTGAACAGGAACATCCTCACATATACCAACAGGAATAGTAGTTGACTTATCAGCCATTTGCAAAGATATATCAGTTTGTATCAACTTTTCTAGCTAGAGTCTCTTATAGAGAGAAAAAGGCATAACACTAATTCTAGCTCCCAAATCACATAAAGCAGTTCTAACATAATTATTCTTAATAGAGCAAGGAATAGTTGGTATACCTGGATCACCAAGTTTCTTTGGAACCTTACCATTGAAGGAGTAATTAGCAAGCAAAGTAGAAATCTCCTCATTAGGAATCTTCCTTTTATTAGAGACAATATCCTTCATATACTTTGAATAAGGAGGCAACTTAATAGCATCAGTCAAAGGAATTTGCAAAAATAAAGGCTTCATCCACTCACTAAACTTGTTGTAGTGTTCTTCCTCCTTTGACTTGTGTTTCTTACCTGGAAAAGGCATAGGTTTCTACACCCAAGGTTCTCTCTCTTTACCATGTTTATTAGCAATAAAATCTTCCTTAGTGTACCTAGTGTTCTTAGTGTGCTTCTTAGATTCTTCCTCAACTTCCTCCTTATCAGGAGAATCATTTTTTATCATTACCACTCTTAGTTTCAGCATCAGAGACAGATACACTATTAGGATCTACAGCAGGTTCAAGTGGTTCCTCAACTATTCTATGTTTCTTTTTCTTTTCTTACGGGGGCTACCACTATCTTCAACTTGCTGAGAGTCCTGCTCAATTTTTTTAGGGTGTCCTTCAGGATATAAAGGATCTTGAGTAGCTATACCACTCCTAGTTCTAATTCCATAAGCATGTTTATCTCCTGAGGCATTAACTAGCATATCCTTTTGTACCTTAGCAAGTTGATAAAGTTGGGTTTGAACCATTTGAAAGTGTTTACAAAGCATTTTAATATCATTTGAAGTTCTTTCCACAATATCTTTCAACTCTTTAATAGCTCTAGAGTTTTCCAATAAATGATTCTGAACTTGTTTATTAAAATTACCTTGCTTAACAATAAAAATGTCAAGTTCCTTTAAGCATTGATCTGGAGGCTTACCATAAGGAATATCACCTTCATCAAAGTGTTGGAGAGAGTGTACCTCAATAGTAGATGAGTGAGGAATTGGCTTACATAATTCTTCTATAGGAGGTATATTCTTCACATCTTCAGCTCTAATACCTTTCTCCCTTAGACACTTCTTAGCATCCTTCATCACTTCATCATTTAATGCAATTACTCCCCTCTTCTTTGGTGTTGGTGTTGGAACTGGTTTAGGACTAATAGGCTCAGGTGTATTTAATGCAATTACTCCCCTCTTCATCATTTAATGCAATTACTCCAATCATCATAATTCTTGCTTATCTTAGCCATTAATTATTCAGCATCTGTAGGAGTTCTTTTCCTGAAAACACAATCAGCAAAGCTATCTTGGTATTCCTAGAATCATTAGTTAGTCCATTGTAATAAATATCAAGAAGTTCATTCTTAGGTAATTGACATCCAGGATGTGCAGGAATCAAGGCACAAAACTGTAGGGTTTGCAGCACAGAAAACAAAAAATTTCCTACGATGGGAACATCTAAGTACCAAGATCTATCTACTAGATACAAGCAACGGGTGGATATACATCCATAGAATACATACCCTCGAAGACCAAATAGTGTTAACGAGGTTGTACTCGTGGATGAAGTAGACGAACGCTTGCCGATCTCAAGATCATGATGAAGTCCATCTGGTCCAGCCGATCCAACACCATCAAGTCCAGCACCGCAAAGCAGTGGTGCATCCGTCATCGCACACACGTATGGGTACCCCGAAAACCTCCGCGCCCTCGCTCCAGCAAAGCAGCGGAAGCAACAAATCCTTCCAGAAAAATCCACCAGGAACATGTATCTCGCTGATCCGAGACCATGGGGAAATTCTAAAGGGGGGAGAGAGATCCTTCGCGTGGAGGTGTGCTTTGAGAGGATGAGAGGGGGGCCTTTTATAGGGAGAGGGGGCCACCCCAAGGGGCATGGCTCCAGCCATGGTGGCTGCCCCCACCTCTTCCACATTCATGTGGGTGGAGCTCCCACTCAAAATGAAAAGCCTCCACTCCCATAAAAGAGCCTCCACTCAAAAATCCACTCACATGCATTAAATTTCCACCAAATTTAATGCAAGCTCTCATTTAAATAAAACTCTTTTATTTATTTATTCAGATTTTTGTTAATTACTTTAATTAACAAACATTCACATAAAACCCCTTGCTAGTATTCAATTTCACATGCAGAACCAGTTTCAGCAATTTCAACCGAAACAGTTCCGGTGTCTAGTGAAATAAATTCCTGCGCTTTCCTTTTCTTTTTCTGACATTTCATTTGCTCTGAATGGTGTCGGTATCCCATAAGTGTGTCACCCTACGGTTCGCTAATAATGAAGACATGATCGAGACCCCTCTCCGATCAATAATCAGCAGCAGGACCTGGAGATCCGTACTGACTCCCACACAATCAACGATGACTTCTGTGATCGTGTGAACCTTTTACGCTAGTATCTTAATCCCTTTATTTCACGATATATTAAATGTCCGAGATTCGATCATCGGTATCTCCATACCTAGTTTGATCTTGTTACCGACATGCACTATTTTCTCGTTCCCGTGATATAACATTCTAGTGATCAAATCACTTGCTTGCAAGCTAATCAATGTGATATCACCGAGAGGGCCCAGAGCATATCTATCTGTCATCGGGATGAACAAATTCCACTCTCGATCCATGAACCTCAACATAACAATTTAGTAGTTCTGAAGCCATCTTTATAATCACCCAGTTATGGTGTGACGTTTGATGTCATCGAGAAACTCTTCCGGTGTTAGTGATTGACATGATGTCATGGTTTAAGGATTAGGATCACTTTGTAAGTTGTTATAGCAATATAAACTCAATGACTTTGATTATAATGCTATACTTTGGATGAATGTTCATCACATCTTTACACTAATGTTGTGACCTCGTTATTAACAACATCAAATGTCCATGATCAGGAAACTTTGATCATCTTGTCAATCAACGAGCTAGTTTATAAGAGAAGCATAACTAGGAACTTCCTTTTTGTTTATTAAACACACATGTATTAACGTTTCCGTATTAATACAATTATAGCATTCAAAATAAACATTTATCATAAATAAGGAATACAATAATAACCACTTTATTATTGCCTCTCGGGAATATTCCCTTCAGTCTCCCACTTGCACTAGAGACAATAATCTAGTTTGAAAACTTTGCGTATTTGAACACCTATGGCTTTCTAGTGTTCCATATACACAACTGCAAGTGGTTAACATAATCTAAGGATCTGACGCTTTCAGGTCCGTGTGTATTTGTATGTCTTTGCGTCTCCACGCATCACTCATTCTCCAATGAGATGGCATTGTATAAATTTGGTCTTTTGGTGAGACCTTTAGTTCCTTGGGGTTAAATCATGTCGATACTATTGTCGTACAATATATCTTTAGTGTTAGCCCGTTGCGAACCACACCTTAGTTTGGTAACAAACTACTTGACACAAATGCCCTCCTTTGCTGCTACTATAGCAGTCATATACTTAGCCTTTTGTTGTAGTATTCGTCATAATGTCTTAACTTTGGAACTCTTCCAAATCCATCATGGAAACTTTCTTTCCATTTCATTGTGCCACCCATAGTTTAAATTGAGATAAACTTAATTTGTATCTTGTGACAAAACTAGTATCAATGTAACGCTTTATAATGAACTATTTGTAATTGTTTGTCACCTCTACACAAATATATTCTTAGTTCTTCCAAAAGATCATAAGAATATCCTTACTATCGTCCAATGATCATTTTATGATTTATTCTGGTATATGCTCATAACACTTAGAGCATAGGACATATCTGGATGTGTACATATCATGGTATGATTGATCAAAACATTCTCGTGATTTCACTCATCAAGTATCAAAGCACTTGAATCTTGTTTCACTTATCAAGTGTCGATACACTTGAATCTTGATTCAATTCTTTTCCATGCGACACGAACCGTTTCTTGTCGTTTCTATATTGAACTCCTTCAATATCTCATATATGTTCGTTTGGCACAACCATATTAGTGTCACAGTCTATCCACTCTAGACATTCATGCTAAATATTCGGGTTTTTCCTAAGTCTTTCATCGAAATGAAATTCTTAACCTTTGTCAATAAATATTACATCATTTATAATCAACAAGATGTCCTCCACATAATGTATTAGAAATATGTCTTAGCGCTCCCACTTAATTTCTTGCAAATGCAAGCATCTTCATCGTCTCCTGATGAAAACTCCTTTTCATCACGATGAAGATTCCAACTCCGCGATGCTTACTTCAACCATTGAAGTTTGCATGCCCTTTTAGCATCCTTTGAATTTAACAAAACCCTTTGGACCGTGTCATGTACACGTCCTAGGTAACCATTCTATTAGAAGAACTTTGTTTTGTTTATTCATCTACCATATACCAAATTATATGTAGTGGTTGCTACTTTAATTCGTCCAGACTAAATATCGCTATGAAAGATCAAATCTTGTCATAGTCAACTCCTTGAACATTGTCGTAAAATACTTTACAACATGTCGACTATTTCATACATGTGAAACATCCATGTCTGTTTCTTTATAGATCCAAATACGACTGACAGGTTTTTACACCTTTCCGGAGGGTCTTCCAAGTTCAAAACTTGATTTCTCGTGTATGGAACTATCACGGATTTTATGGCTTCAAGCCATTTGACAGAGTCAGGGCCCATCATCGCTTCTTTATATGTGGTCGGTTCATCATTATCAAACAATAATGATTTACTCTCAAATCTCAGCATTTGGTTTGTTTATCCGACCGACTTGGTTCAATAAGAACTTAGATCTCCATGACCACAACCTTTAAGATACATAAGCTATGATCATTATGGCAGCCTCTGGAACCATTTCCGGTGCTGCGCAACTCAGCACTTTTAGCTAAGGTTTGTTAACCTTATCAAAGTTCTATTGTCCTCCCAATTAACTTTTGCGAAAAAATACTTTTTCAAGAAACTTCACATTTCAAGCGACAAACCCTTTTGTCCTTGGTGTTATGGAGGAATACCCAATTGTTATTTGAAATAACCTACAAATACATGCTCATCCGACTTTGGTTATAAACATCTTACTTATGTTTAGCATACCAAAATTTAAGAAAGGCAACTTGGGTTTTACCCCAAACCATAACTCATATGGTGTCATTTCAACGGATCAAGATGGAGCTCTTTTCAGTGTAAAAGCGGTAGTCTCTAAAGCTTTAATCTTTTAAAACATAATGGCAGTTTTATAAATAACACCTTTGATCCAACCATGTCAAACAAGGTTTCATTACAAATCTCAAACACTCCATACTCCTATGGTGTTTCGGGAGATGTAAATCTAGGTGTTTTGCTAAACTTGTAACTCAAATAAATCCCTTTATGATAAATCATAATTCATTTATTTTTCTTGTTACACTTGTAACTCAAATAAATCCCTTATGATAAAATCATAAACCATTTTATTTTCTTGTTACAATGATTTTTCACTTCATCTTGAAAGTCTTTGAAACATTTTCAAGTATTTCATACTTCTTTCTTATTAAGTAAAAAATCACTCAAATTTCCAAAGAAAGTATATGAAGTTGAAACCCATCGCTTACGACTACACATAATGGACTACATACATCGATATGTATAAATTCCAATATTTTAGTCATTCGTTCTTCTTTGGCCTTTGAACGAAGTTTTAATTATCCCTAAGAAAGTCTCACAAGCGTCACTTGTTCAAATCAAAGACTCCAAAAATCCATGAAAATGGAGTTTCTTCATGTTTTATTTCTAATATAATTTAAACGGCGATGTCACTTCGTAAGTGATCTTTCAATCATTTGTCTAGCGACATTTTAGTATTAGGTATTATGGATGTGATTTCTCCAACTAGATTTCTAAATCATCCATCTTATATGGAATACGGTAATTATCTGAACAACCTTTGTTCTCATAATACCTGATTTGAATATCTATTATTAAAACAAATCTTGAAGTCAAGCTTTGATGTCAACGAGAAATACAAACAACGGTTTGTTTGTTTTTGATGAACATCATCACATATTCTCTTGCTAGTTACTTAGGCCATTGTGGTTCATGAATTGCGTCGTTCTATATGAAATTTCATACCAACCAATTCGGTATCCAATACCCAAGAACCACATTGTTTAACAAGCAAATAATAGAACCATAACATGTATATCATCCATATACCTAAATTGGACATTTCCAATATTTTCTTTTCTGCCAAATATATTTTATAGATTCTCTTTCAGCATTTTCTTTTCCTTTTAAAAGAATCTATCAACATCAAAAGTGGCGCCATATACATGACACATAGTCCAAAGCATGTATATTCAAATAATAATACATTTGGACTTGCACTTTGAAGTAGATCACCATCATCAAAATGATCTGCATTCTTTCAAAATCCATTCTTTGGTTATCTTTTAGTGTAGTAAACACTTTACATACATCTTCTATTCATCCTTATCATGACGACTTTCATGATCAAGCTAATGTATCTTATAAAGACGAATCGTGAGTATAACGTTACTTTCCAAAACCCTTTTGGATGATTAGGATGTCTAGCATCTCCAACCTTCGCAAATTCTCATCCAATATGAGAACATATATTATAATCTATCATATTGCAACCAAAACATTGTTTCAGATATCGTTATATCTGCTACACATGATGGTTTCTGAAACAATTCTTTCAGCTCCTAGATAAACTTGATATTAAAACAATCAAGAATCATGGAGGCAAACATGATACTGCAGATAATAACACTGGAATTGTTACTCTCAATTTAATACCAATTATTAAATTTCACGGAGTAAACAGAGTTTTCTGAAAGTTTGCAATAGGACTTTAAACTTTAGATTGACACTCAACACAATACGATACCAGTTCGTAAAGTAAATATCCAGAAATCTATAGTTCTATTATCTCAATTACAACTAAGCATAAGGTGGTGAACGAATGTCAATGACTACAACAAATTATGCAAATTCACTTTTATGTAATTTATGATAAATTGAGTTCTACTAATCCAAATTAGAAATGAACTCCCACTCAAAAACGACATCCCTCGTGCCTTTTTGGTGATTACATGAACCAAATCCACTACACCAAGTCCGATCATCACGTGAGTCGGTGTAGCTTCATGGGCGAGCATCCATATGGTCATCATATCAGAACATATGACTCATGCTTAACCTTTCGGTCCGTGTTCCGAGGCCATGTTTGTACATGCTAGGCTCGCCAAGTAAGAACCTTAGTATTCGCGTGTGTAACTGTCTTACACCCGAGATATGCTCGTGGATTCAAGTACACCCGATCATCACATGATGTCTTGAAGCGACGAAACATTGTCGGTGCATACTTAAGGAAGAACACATTTTTATCTGATATCTAAATGAGAGATCATATTATTATGCTAATAAAACGCCAAACAAGAAATATAAGATGCAATCAAACATCACATGTTTGTAAGTGAAGTGATATGGTTCCCGCATATGATCTCCATCATGTGCACCGTGGTATGATCACTATCATACCTATATGTGTAAGGCCAAGGTCTATGGAACTTACACGTTATGTGTGTTGTAAGAGTATCATCTCATACTTATACTTACAACATCACCATATCATAACACTAGCACAGCAACAATCTAAACTAGACGCCTCTAATTTATCCATTGCAAGTTTTACGTGGCTTAGGCTTTCGAAGATAGAACCGTTCTTACCTACGAACATGAACCACAACGAGAATAACCAAATTGTTGACAACTCATTGCAAATTAGATATTGACTATAGTAGGAGAGACAGACACCCGCTAGCCACTTATGCAAAACTAGTTGCATGTCAAGCGTGGAATAGGTCTCATGTGCGAGGACATGTAAAGTTTGTTCGGGCCGCTTAATCTCACTATGCCACCAATATCCAAAGTATAACTAAGAAGCAATAAAATGATCATCATCGCCTACATACTCATATGTGTACTACCCGTGAAAAGCATCTACGCATAGATCCAGCTCTGATACCACTGTAGGGTTCACAACATAGAAAACAAAAAAATTCCTACGATGGCAACATCTACGTACCAAGATCTATCTACTAGATACAAGCAATGGGTGGATATACATTCATAGAATACATACCCTCGAAGACCGAATAGCATTAACGAGGTTGTACTCGTGGATGATGTAGACGAACGCTTGCCGATCTCAAGATCGTGATGAAGTCCATCTGGTCCAGCCGGTCCAGCACCATCAAGTCCAGCACCGCAAAGCAGTGGTGCATCCGTGATCGCACACACGTACGGGTACCCCGACAACCTACGCGCCCTCTCTCCAGCGAAGCAGCGGAAGCAACAAATCCTTCCAGAAAAATCCATCGGGAACATGTATCTCGCTGATCCGAGACCATGGGGAAATTCTAAAGGGGGGAGAGAGATCCTTCACGAGGAGGTGTGCTTTGAGAGGATGAGAGGGGGGCATTTATAGGGAGAGGGGGTCACCCCAAGGGGCATGGTGCCAGCCATGGTGCTAACCCCACCTCTTCCACATTCATGTGGGTGGAGCTCCCACTCAAAATGAAAAGCCTCCACTCCCATAAAAGAGCCTCCACTAAAAAATCCACTCACATGCATTAAATTTCCACCAATGCAAGCTCTCATTTAAATAAAACTCTTTTATTTATTCAGAATTTTGTTAATTACTTTAATTAACAAACATTCACATAAAACCCCTTGCTAGTATTCAATTTCACATGCAGAACCAGTTTCAGTAGTTTCAACCGAAACAGTTCCGGTGTCTAGTGAAATAAATTCCTGCGCTTTCCTTTTCTTTTTCTGACATTTCATTTGCTCCGAATGGTGTCAGTATCCCTTAAGTGTGTCACCCTACGGTTCGCGAATAATGCAGACATGATCGAGACCCCTCTCCGATCAATAATCAGCAACGGGACCTGGAGATCCGTACTGACTCCCACACATTCAACGATGACTTCTGTGATCGTGTGAACCTTTTACGCTAGTATCTTAATCCCTTGATTTCACGATATATTACATGTCCGAGATTCGATCATCAGTATCTCCATACCTAGTTTGATCTCGTTACCGACATGCACTCTTTTCTCGTTCCCGTGATATAACATTCTAGTGATCAAATCACTTGCAAGCTAATCAATGTGATATCACCAAGAGGGCCCAGAGCATATCTATCCGTCATCGGGATGAACAAATTCCACTCTCGATCCATGAACCTCAACATAACACTTTAGTAGTTCTGAAGCCATCTTTATAATCACCCAGTTACGGTGTGACGTTTGATGTCATCGAGAAACTCTTCCGGTGTTAGTGATTGACATGATCTCATGGTATAAGTATTAGGATCACTTTGTAAGTTGTTATAGCAATATAAACTCAATGACTTTGATCGTAATGCTATACTTTGGATGAATGTTCATCACATCATTACACTAATGTTGTGACCTCGTTATTAACAACATCCAATGTCCATGATCAGGAAACTTTGATCATCTTGTCAATCAACGAGCTAGTTTATAAGAGAAGCATAACTAGGAACTTCCTTTTTGTTTACTAACACACATGTATTAAACGTTTCTGTATTAATACAATTATAGCATGCAAAATAAACATTTATCATAAATAAGGAATACGATAATAACTACTTTATTATTGCCTCTCGGGCATATTCCCTTCAAGAACCTTGTCCATGACTCAGGTAATTTCTCTTCTTCTCCTTGTTTAAAATCAAAAAGTCTCTGCAAAGCAGCATGTCTAGCACTGGGAGGAAAATATTTCTGGAAGAAAGAAGCAATCAAGCAATCAGGGCTATCAATGGAACCAGGAGGTAATCTATTAAACCAAGCCCTAGCTTCTCCTTTTAGTAAAAAAGGGAAGATCTTAGTAACGAAGTACTTGCACATTTTAAAATCATCAAAGAATAAATCACTCATAGTAGAAAGCTCATTCATATAAGCCACATCACTCTCATTTTCAGTCCCACAGAAAGGTTCTTTCTCAACAATGTCTAAATAAGATAAATCAAGAGAGAAATCATAATCTTTATCTTTAATATCTTTGGGAGAGGTGGCAAACTTAGGATCAGAGGACAACTTAGGCATAATAGTCCGTCTAGCAAGGAGACTCTTAATAACACTAGTACCATGTGTGTTTCTGCAATCTTCAATAAAATCATCAGTGAACTTAATGTAACCATCATTAATATCATAACTCTCACTAGACTCAGGTGAGCTAATAGGTGTAACAGTGTCTTCACTAGGAGTTTCGGTATTTCCTAGACTGGCCATAGTAGCATCTAGAAAAGGACCTAATGAACCACTCGCATCAAGCACAGTAGAAGTAACATAATGAGTATCAAAAGCAGTTTCAAATTCAGTAGTAGTAGCAGTGTGTGTGGCATGAGTATGTGGTGGTGGTGTAACAAGCTTACTTATAATAGACGGTGAATCAAGAGCAGCAGAGATGTTTAGGGCTGTACCTCTTATTGTAGTGGATGGCAAAATAGGGAACTTTCCATCACGAGACTTTCCCATGATGAAAGGAGTAGCAGTGAACAATAATAGATCCAAGTGAACTTACAAATAAAGCTATGCTCCCCAGCAACGGCGCCAGAAAATAGTCTTGATGACCCACAAGTATAGGGGATCGCAACAGTCTTCATGGGTAGTATTACCCAATTTATTGATTCGACACAAGGGGATCCAAAGAATACTTGCAAGCCTTAACAACTGAGTTGTCATTTCAGCTGCACCTGGAAATAGTTCTTGCTCACAGAAGTTTATCAGTATCAACAGTTTGGTAGTAGTAACAGCAAAGCAACATCAATAGTAGAACAAGAGCAATAGTAAGAGTAACAGTAAACAGTAGGATTCGAGTGCGGTAGGCATAGGGATGGATGGGCGGGCGTTGCATGGACGAGTCTAAACATGTAACTTCAAGATCTAGGGCATTGCAGATAAATAATAACAAACACCCAAGTAATAAACAATCCTAGGCATGTGCTCCATATATAGTCATACGTGCTCGCAATGAGAACTTGCACAACATCTTCTGTCCAGCCAGCCCATGGCAGCGGGGCCTCTATGGAACTACTGGAAATTAAGGTGCTCCTTTTAATAGAGCACCGGAGACACTCCGTGAACACATGTGATCCTCAAACCATAGCCATCCCCTCCAGTTGTCCCAATTATTGTCACTTTGGGGCCTTTGGATCCGGACAATGATATGTGTACACAACTTGCAGATAAGATCACAAACAATACTATCATAATGATTCAATAATAAGTTCAGATCTGAGATCATGGAACTCGGGCCCTAGTGACAAGCATTAAGCACAACAAGTTGCAACAAAGTCAAATAGCACTAATAGAGATACTAGGCACTATGCCCTAACAATCATATTGGATTACATGATAGAACTCATCCAATCCCTACCATCCCCAAGCCTACAGCGGGGGATTACTCACTCATGGATGAGGAAAACATGGATGGTTGATGGAGATGCGTTGGTGATGACGATCGTGATGATCCTCTCCAAATTCCCCGTCCCGGCAGGGTGCCAGAACGGAGTTTCTAGACCCGAATCTTGGTTTCTGGTGGCGGCAGCGTAGCGGAACTATTTTTGGAAAACTATCGAACCCCCTCGGTTTTTAGATCGAAAGGCAACTTATAGGCGCAGAGGGAGGCAGAGGGGGTGCCTAGGGTGGCTGCACCCCCCAGGCGCGGCCAGTGGTTAGACCACGCCTGGCATGGGTGTGGGCCCCCTAGGCCCCTTCTCCGTCTCGTCTTGTGGTGAAATAGGATTTTTGGCATATTTTCCCGGATTTTTCCTGATAGTTGATTTTCTGCACAAAAACTAGACACCAAGGTAATTCTGCTGAAAACAGCGCCAGTGCGTGTTAGTTGTATCCAAATCATATAAGTTTAGAGGAGAAACAATAGCGAAGTGTTCGAGAAAGTAGATACGTTTTGGATGTATCACCCCCTACAGTATTAAGTTGCAAGCAACAGACGATTGCTTTAATCAAAGTGTGTAAGGTAAACAATCCATTTGTTCCATGAACAAGAGACCGTTGTTTTCTTCCTAGTAGCAATAGCACATCTACCATCCTAGGGATTTCTGTCACTTCCCTTAGACTGAATAGAGGCATGAACCCACTATCGAGCATAAATACCCCCTCTTGGAGTCACTAGCAACTACTTGGCCAAGATAGCCACTAACAACGAAGAGCATGCAAGATCACAAACAACATAGACATGATAAAATCAATAAGACAAAACCATTAATCAATCTGACATAGTAATCTCAATATCCATCGGATTCCCACAAACACAACATGCATGATTACAAATAGATGAGATCTTGATCATGAACGGAGCTCACAAGATCTAGACATGAAAGCACAAAGGAGGAGATATAACCATCTAGCTACTACATGGACCTGTAGTCCAAGGTGGAACTACTCACGTTTCATACTGGAGGCTGGCATGATAAAGAAGAAGGCCTCCGGGATGATCTCCCTTCCGGCAAGGTGTCGGGAAGAGCTTTAGATCCCCTCGATCTAGGGACGATGGTGGCGGCGGCTACAGACGGTTTTGTGAAATATTGATCGGGTGTTTAGGGTTTAGGAATCGGGGGCTTCTTATAGGAGAAGAGCCGAGGCAGGAGGGCGGCCAGGGGTGGGCCCGCGCCTGGGGGGCTGGCCACCCTGTGGCTCCCCTCCGTCTCTCCTCTGGACTCTGTGTTCTCCTCGGTGAAATATTGACTTTGACTTTTGTCCCATCCAATTCCGAGAATATTTCCTTACTAGATTTTCTGAAACCAAAAATAGAAGAAAACATGAAACTGGCACTGTGGCATCTTGTTAATAGGTTAGTACCAGAAAACATATAAAAACTCCTCAAAGTGTAGACAAAGCAAAGCAAAATAGATACTAAACAACCATGAAACATAAAAAATTATAGATACGTTTACGACATATCAAGCATGTCTTTGTAGGTTATTTTGAATAACCATTGGGTATTCCTCCATAACACCGAGGACAAAAGGGTTTGTCTCTTAAAACGTGAAGTTTTTTGAAAAGGGATTTTTTCGCAAAAGTTAAGTGGGAGGACAATAGAACTTTAATAAGGTTAACAAACCTTAGCTATATGTGCTGAGTTGCGCAGTGCCGAAAAACGTTCCGGAGGCAGCCACATTGCTCATGGCTCACGTGCCTCAAAGGTTGCGGTCACGGAGGTCTAAGTTCCTATTGAACCAAGTAGGTCGGACAAACAATCAAATGCTGAGATTTGAGAGTAAATCATTATTGTTTGACAATGATGAACCAACTATATGTAAAGAAGCGATGATGGGCCCTGACTCCGTCAAATGGCTTGAAGCCATAAAATCCATGATAGTTCCATACACGAGAAATCAAGTTCTTTGAACTTGGAAGACCCTCCAGAAAGGTGTAAAAACTATCAGTCGTATTTGGATCTATAAAGAAATAGACATGGATGTTTCACATCTATGAAATAGTCGACATGTTGGTAAAGTTTTTACGATAATGTTCAAGCAATTGACTATGACAGGATTTGATCTTTCATAGCGATATTTAGTCTAGACAGATTAATATAGTAACCACTACATATAATTTGGTATATGGTAGTTGAACAAACAAAACAACGTTCTTCTAATAGAATGGTTACCTGGGACGTGTACAAGACACGGTACAAAGGGTTTTGTTAAATTCAAAGAATGCTAAAAGGGCATGCAAACTTCAATTGTTGAAGTAAGCATCGCGGAGTTGGAATCTTCATCGTGATGAAACTGTTAAAGGAGTTTTCATCAGGAGACGATGAAGATGCCTGCATATGCAAAAAATTAAGTGGGAGCGCTGAGACATATTTCTAATACATTATATGGAGGACATCTTATTGATTGTAAATGATGTATCTTTTATTGACAAAAGTTAAGAATTTTATTTCGATGAAAGACTTAGGCAAAACCTGGATATTTAGCATGAATGTCTATATGGATAGACTATAACTCTAATATGGTTATGTGAAACGTACATATATGAGATATTAAAGGAATTTAATATGGAAACGACGAGAAAATGTTCTTGTCGTATGGAAAAGAATTGAATCAAGATTCAAGTGTTTCGACACTTGATAAGTGAAACAAGATTCAAGTGCTTTGACACTTAATGAGTGAAATCACAAGAATGTTTTGATCAATCATACCATGATATGTACACATCCAGATATGTCCTATTCTCTAAACATTATGAGCATATACCAGAGTGAATCATAAAATAATCATTAGACGATAGTAAGGATATTTTTATAATATTTTGGAAAAATTAATAATATATTATATCTGTATAAGAGACAAATAGTTTATTGAAAAATGATACTAGTTTTGTCACAAGATACAAATTAAATTTATATTAATTTAAACTATGGGTGGCACAATGTAATGGAAAGAAGATTCCATGATGGATTTGGATGAAGACATTATGACGAATACTACAACAAAAGGCTAAGTATATGACTGCTATAGTAGCAATAATGGAGGGCATTTGTGTCAAGTAGTTTGTTATCAAACTAAGGTGTGGTTCGCAACGGACTAACACTAGAGATATATTGTACGACAATAATATCGACATGATTTAACCCCAAGGAACTAAAGGTCTCACCAAAAGACCAAATTTATACAATGCCATCTCATTAGAGAATGAGTGATGCGTGAAGACGCAAAAACATGCAAATACACACGGACATGAAAGCGTTAGATCCGTAGATTATGTTAACCACTTACAATCGCGTATATGGAACACTAGAAAGCCATAGGTGTTCAATACGCAAAGTTTCTAAACTAGATTATTGTCTCTAGTGCAAGTGGGAGACTGAAGGAAATATGCCCGAGAGACAATAATAAAGTGGTTATTATCTTATTCCTTGTTTATTATAAATGTTTATTTTGCATGCTATAATTGTATTAATATGGAAACGTTAATACATGTGTGTTTAATAAACAAATAGAAAATTCCTAGTTATGCCTCTCTTATAAACTAGCTCGTTGATTAACAAGATGATCATAGGTTTTCTGATCATGGACATTGAATGTTGTTAATAACGAGGTCACGGCATTGTTGGAATAATGTGATGAACATTCATCCGAAGTATAGCATTACGATCAAGGTCATTGTGTTTATATTGCTATAACATCATATGAAGTAATCTTAGTCCTTAGACCATGAGATCATGTCAATAAATAACACCGAAAGAGTATCTTGATAACATCAAACGTCACACCGTAACAAGGTGATTATAAAGATGGGTTCAGTGCTACGAAGGTGTTATGTTGAGGCTCATGGATCAAGAGTGGAATTTTCCATCCCGATGACGGAGAGATATACTCTGGACCCTCCCGGTGATATCGCATTAGTTAGCTTGCAAGCAAGTGATTTGATCACTAGAATGTTATATCACGAAAACAAGAAAAGAGTACATGTCGGTAACGAGATCAAACTAGGTATGAAGATATCGATGATCGAATCTTGAACATGTAACATATCGCGAGACAAAGGGATTGAGTTACATGCGTATAAGTTTCACACGATCACAGTAGTCATCGTTGAATGTGTGGGAGTCAGTACGAATCTCCAGGTCCCGCTGCTGATTATTGATCGGAGAGGGGTCTCGATCATGCCTACATTATTCGCGAACCATAGGGTGACACACTTAAGGGATACCGACACCATTTAGATCAAATAAGATGCCAGAGAAAGAAAAAGAAAGCACATGAATTTATTTCACTAGATACCGTAATCATTTTGGTTGAAATTGCTAAAACTGGTTCTGCATTTGAAATTGAATACTGACAAGGGGTTTTATGTGAATGTTTGTTAATTAAAGTAATTAACAAAATTCTAAATAAATAAATAAAAGAGTTTTATTTAATGGGAGATTGCATTAAATTTGGTGGAAATTTAATGGGATTTAAGTGGGATTTTGAGTGGAGGAAATGGAGGGGCATTTGTGTGAGTGGGAGCTCCACTCACATGAATGGAGGAAGAGGTGGGGGCACCACCTTGGCCGCCGGCCATGGCTAGTGGGCTGCCCCCTCCTCCTATAAAAGGAGCCCCTCCTCTCACTTCTCACTCACACCTCCTCGCGAAGGATCTCTCTCCCCACTTTAGAATTTTCCCATGGTCTCGGATCAGCGAGATACATGTTTCCGGTGCCTTTTTCTGGAAGGATTTGTTTCTTCTGCTGTTTCGCTGGAGCGAGGGTGCCGAGGTTGTCGGGGTACCCGGACGTGTGTACGATCACGGATACATCAATACTTTGCAGTGCTGGACTTAATGGTGTTGGACCGGCTGGACCAGATGGACTTCATCACGATTTTGAGATCGGCAAGCGTTCGACTACATCATCCACGAGTACAACCTCGTTAACGCTTTTCAGTCTTCGAGAGTATGTATTCTATGGATGTATATCCACCCGTTGCTTGTATCTAGTAGATAGATCTTGGTACTTAGTTGTTCCCATCGTAGAATTTTTTTTGTTTTCTATGTTGCCAACCCTACCAACGGCGACGACACAGTGTGTTGTTACCTCTTGGGGGAATCGTCGTGGAGCCCTGGTTCTCCTAAGGCCTCGTTCGGTGTCTTCGGTGGAAAGTTTTGGTGTTCCATGTTTTTCTTGTTTATCTTGATCTCCTTTATAAGGGAGCCTCCCATCACCTTCTATGGTTTCGGCCATTATGGTTTTATTTGTAAAGAGGGACAAAAGCCTATTTCGAGAGTAATCCGTTTAAATGAGAAGCAAAAAAAGTGAAACCTATAGTTTATTCCTTATTATTTGGTTACAATCATATTTTCATTCAAACAATGGTTTAGTTCTTCCCGGTATAGGTGTTTGGCCAAGAACACCTCGAGGAATTGCATTTGGCTAAGCCGGTATAAATACGGTTTGCCCGGTTTGACCTGTTTGGGCTAGTTCAAAATTTTGTACTAGCTTCAAAGTTTAGATTAGATTTGCGAATGAGATTAAACTAGAGATTTTCTGGCCGGTTTGAGCAGTTTGAGGGGTTTCACTTTTTGTACTGTCTTACATCTGGCTTGCTGAAAACTCTTGGAGGTTGACTTGGAGTGTTCGCTTTGCTCTGCAGTAATCAAACTTGAAAAGTTCTTGTTGGCACCTCACATGTCATAGTTATTCTTTTCAACGTGATAGAACAGCTGCCGTAGGCTGCACTATGGCAGACATTGCACCATAGTTGGGGTAAAAACACCAACATCATGTTCGATTCCATTAAGTTAATGAAAACGACAACTAGGACTGCAAAGCAAACACCCCCGCAAGCCCATATGTAGATATATAAAAAATCAAATTTATACTAATCACAAATAAAAATTACAATCGTCTAACTTTTAGAACATCTATACGCGGGTTTATGCGACCCTCTGCTTGCAACCCTAACGGCAACCCAATCAAGCCAAAGTTGGACCAGTAACCTAATAGGTTCCACTTGGTAAAGTTATTTCATTGCATTGCGGTGTTTGGTTGAGAACTTTCATCACACTGTACAACAAACAAGTAGCAATCAAGTGCAGAACTTTGAACATCATGTACCATGATACAAAACGCACACAGAAATTCCACAAATATTGAGAAATTAAGAAACTGATGAATGTTTTGGTGAAGGTATCCAAAGTATTGTTCACAATAGACTCTTTGTTTTCACTGTATAATATCGAATTTGAACTTGGAATGTGTTTATATTATAAGTTATATCGTGTTAACTTGCATCGCCTTTTGTATTATCTCACGCTTTTTATATTGACACCCCAAGAAAATTGGTGCGCTCGAACTTTTTATGTATGGTTTCATACAATAAATAATGTGACGGGTGATCGGTGAAACAGTAAATGATTAGAGTCGCACTAAAGTCTAAGAGACTCGAGTGGTTGATATGTGTGGTTCTATATATGTCAATGGTCAAGGACCCACAGTTCGTTTATAGATTACAAGCTTTCTACATGAAAATAAACAGAATGTGCAACACCAGAATATTAGAACCAAGATATGTGAGAAGAACTGGAGTGTGGTCTGAGAGGGCGGGTGGTAATAAGCCTTACGTGGAACCAGAACAGTCGGATGGCCATTTTAGGGGAATAGGATGCGCTGGGAATCCGGTCGAAACGAGAAGCCCCTTGAGTTCATGTTCCTTAATCTGTCAGTGTACACCTGAGAAACCCAATTGAACTGAGATACGCTGCTGATGTCTAGTTTAGAGTTGTTTGGGTCGAGGCTACAGTTCATTGGGCGAATCTATAATTGTAGAGTGTTGTCCATGTGTTGTGCTAAGGCTGGTGGTTTAATTACACCTAGCTGAAAAGAAAAGGCACTACACAAAGTTCTCTAGTTCCTATACTTTGCATGTGCTTTAATGCAACAAATAAGCGATGCATAGCGAGGGAGCAGAAGCTTTGGAGACGTGGGGAAAACTTTGGTGATGTCAGAAGATCTATTCCTGCTCATTTTCATCTACTTTCGATTAGTCTCTTAGATAGATATATCATGAAACTCTGCGTGAATTTTGGAGTAAATGAAACGTTATAAAAAATATATTCAGTTGATATCTCTTACTCCCTCTGTTTTAAAATATAAGATGTTTTAGGTTTATGAAGACAATGTATCTAGACTTCTTTTAGTGTGTAGGTTCACTCCAAACCTCAATGAACCTAGACACAAAATGAAGTCTAGACACATTTTCTTCACAAACCTAAAACATCTTATATTTTGAAACGGAGGGAGTACAAAAGACTAAGATCTGTAGAAATGATTTTCCATGCTTAGTCCTTCTAACCAATTCTGTTTAGCTAGATTATCTTCTGTAAAAATGACATCACAACACGGAAACCAAAGGAAAACTTTAATTTGTAGTGGCACTTTACGTTTACATTAATTTGTAAACCTGAACCATAATCAACTGCCAAATAGCGCATAATACATAATACTAACTGTAAAATATTTAGCAGTATTCAACTCCGATCTAAAACCTTTGACATCATAACATTTGTTATCTTGCCAATTATGCCATGCCAACTAGAGTTCAGAGGAACTCAGCGTTAAAAGAGCAATGTTACTAAAGCCTATGTCTCTGAATTGCCTGCCGCTAGAAGAGTACAGATACCTGTTAAAGACACTCGCATTGGGAAGCGCGAACCCAACCGAGCACCCGCAGTTAGTGGCAACGGTGGAAGAGTTCGTCGTGCTACTGGGAGGGTCGCTAATCTCAGCAAATGTGCTCGTGGATGCGCTGAGAAAAAACCTGAGTGCATGCTTCTGGATGTGTAGACTGAACTGGGCCAGAGATACCATCAGGAAGAACATCTCCTGTTTTGGCGCCCATCCGCATGTGCTTTTTAGACGAGGTCGCCCGATGCACCTGATCAGTGGCTATATTTTGAATCCATTTGCTCCATCAAACCTTGTAGAGTCCGGTAACGGTATGGCCAGTGTTCTGGAAGAGGGTATGCCAAGGTTTGTGTTTGGAGAAGTGATAGCAACAGCAGGGCATGCAGTTCTACCCAGAGGAGATTTTAGGCTAGTTTTATGGGAATCAAAGCTACCGCCTTACACTTCAGTTGTTCAGGTGGTGCACTCTGCTCCAAGTTGGGCAGATGATAAGCCAGAAACCTTGTCGGGGAAGAAGCGTGCCGGTCTGATGTGTTTATCTCGTGTTGCAGGCAGTTTTACCTAGTGTTGTCGTAAAAAGTATCTGGATAGCATTTTGAGACCTTATCAAGTGTGCTATGCTAATTACATCGAGTGTTATGGATGTGTTTATCTTACTACATTCTCTCCTTTTAAAAAAAAATGATCTATGGTAATAGTACTTCTATCCAAACAAAAATATCTCTCCTGGTACAGAAACTTAACTAGCCTCCACCACACGAAAAAAACATGAAACCAATGGATGCAACATCTTACTGAATCTAGTTGAACGAAAAAAAGATGCAACTGTTCTGATATTAACAGGTGGACCCTGTCCAATCAAAGGCAAAAGGAAAGCAAGTCAACTGCCTCAGCTGTCAAACCCAAAATATTACACATGTTTTTAAGTTCGACCACAAGGCACTTTTGCAGACTCATAAAGCTCAAAGTATATAGTATGAGGCTACGAGTGCATTATATGTTAATGTTTCTAGTCAAAAAGGATTCAATATACGGAAGATTGACTCCACATTTTTCCTGGAAAAAATGGTCAACATTGATTTTTGGCGTGTCAAATATATAAGGACCATATTATCTTCAATTCTACTAACTATGCATTTAAGGAAGAAATTGGTAAGCTGAATCCACACAACAACAAAAAACATAATGGAGGTTTGAAAACTAAACTTGTCATAATATAAATTTCAATTAGTTCCTGAGTATGTCTATCAAGATGACGAGTAATGATTCGTACTGGATAGTGTGTCAATATCTAGAACTTTGTCTATTTACAAACGGATGTAGCAATAAAGATTCCAAATCCCTACAGAAAATCCTTTGAATCAAATGGATTTACGCTTCTTCCCCGGCAGAGGAGTCTCTTCAGCCACACCTGGGGCACCATTTGGAACAAAATGAACAAATGAAGCGTATGGTGGTAACCTTGATTCCCACGAAACCACATTGAAATCCCCTCGTGGCCTAATTCCAGGATCCACCAGCAGATCCCTGAGCCTCACCTTCGGTAGAAATGCCCTTTCCTCTGTAACCTGAGTCCGGCTGCTGCCAGCGGCACAAGACGGTACAATGCGTAGTTGAGAAGCAGGATGCATGACAAAGTCTGAAACATCTATCTGATGGCGTCTTTGAACGAGCAACTGCGGGTGCTCTCCAAACATGGAGAAGTTCCTTTCAACAAATCTTCTCACCCTGCTCAACATGCTGAGCCAGAATTGAAGATTCGGGTTCCTTCTCATCACGTCAGCGAGCAAGTTTGCGGCCACGAGCGACCAATCCGACTGCATCTCCCTGGCCAGTTCGTCTGCGATCCGTGCTAACCGTGGATGTTGTGTTGGGTCCGCGCTCCCGAATGCGAGTGTCTTGAAGAGGTAGCTGAACTCCTCGTATGGCAGGGTATTGAGGAAGATTGGCTTGACTGTTCCTAGTTTCTCTGAATTTTTATACCGGCTGACGATAATCACCTTGCTTCCTCTGCCCATACTTGCCAAGATTGAACAAAACTTGTCCCAAGCCTCCTCGTCAACATCTGAAACAAGCTCAACAACTACCAATACTTTCCCTGACAAGAGACTGCCATGGTCTGCAATTCTACAAAAAGAATCCCCATTCAGGTGCAAAATCGAAGAGTATTCTGAGCTAACCCTCTCATCTTTGCATACATGGGCGACCAGAGTCCTCTTGCCAACTGCAGGACCACCGATGATCGGGAGGACAGCCGGCGCACCACCGGGAGAGCCGTGCTGTAACACGAAGTTCAGGAGCTTCTGCTTTTCGGCGTGGCGTCCGAACATGATGTGGTCGTTGTAAAGATACGCGTCGTATGGTCGGCGCAGCATGCGTCGCATCCACCCAGGAGGACAACAAACTCGGTCATGCTAGCGACGGCATCCTCTAAGCTTTCCAGCACACCTTGCAAGTCGACAAGGTATGTGGCCTTGTTCTTTCTAGCAATGCCATGAAGCGTGCGAAACCGTTTAGGAGATGTGTTGCTAACCTGCTCCTCCTCCAGTGGGGTCTCTTGAAGTGACCTGTACCTGAACGCCCCTAGTGCCCAGTAGCCTCGGTACATGGCCTCTGCAAGCATGCTGAGCTGTTCCAACATCCCGGAGTTTGTGATGTACCGCCCGTCCGCCTCCTCGACGACCGTGCGTGCTCGCAGGAGCAGTTGCTGCAGCCTCTTCAGCTGCTTCTCTTCGGAGTATGCGCGGCCTGAGTGGTACTTGTTGATGAGGAGGGAGATGAATCGGCTCACGAGCTCACCTGTTACTGCTGATATGGTAACCTCCATCTTGAGTTCCTTCAACCTATAAACTCAGAGTTCTAAGTTCTACTAACTTGTAAGTAACCATGGAGTCCAAGAGAAGGCAGGAGGCAAGAAGAGATAGCAGACTGCACATAAAGCCACTTTTTGTTGCCGACAGGGAATGGGAACCGGGAACGTGCTGGAAAATATCACTTTCTGTGGTCTGAACTACTCCACCTTCGCATCTGCTTACCTTTCCACGCTGATCTAGATTGGTCCTGGAAGAGCACGTCAGCTGATCTTTTTGACTTCGAGCCACCTATTTGCTCAGCTAGTCAGTAGTATGGAGAAACTTGGAGACTCCTTGTCCAGAAAACATACTCGATGTATCAGGATACAGCAGCCATCCAGAAGCATGTGGAGGAGGGTCATACTTGTCTAGACCATGTTCTTATCTCTTTGGGACTACCTAATTTTTGATCAGTATAAGAAATGGAAATAGCAGGGCATAAAAGTCCACCGGTAAACTGGCCAATTCTTTTCCTACTTAATGAAGAGGCAGTGCTCCTGCCGGTTGCTCCAAAACAAATTCCACCAGTAAAGTTCAAGTCAGCCAACCAAACTCCCCTAATTACCAGCTAACCAAGTGAGAGGCTATGTGCTAACCAAATCAGACACCAATTTTTTTTATGGCGTTACTGCTTGCTAATTTCTTGTCGCACTCATACAAGATGAGGAAGTAGAGAACAGTACGCTGACCTCATTGGCGCGGCAGGCCGGGAAGTGTTGGCCTCACGGCCATTTCGTCGAACACCATACGGGCACCACCTTCTGTCCTTCTCCCAAATATCCTGACTTTGTGAAGACAGAGCAAGCGATGCACAGAGGAGAGGAGAGAGTAGCCATGACGAAGGTTGAGGGCTTGACTTGCACACCGTATATGGATCGTCGCAGTGAGCCGGTGAGGCAACCGCACGCCACACCTAGTCCTTTCTGAACAGAGAGAGAGACAGAGAGACAGGTCTGGCGGGGAACGTTTGACAAGAAGCCGCGACGCGTGGACGGCAGAGACAGCCGCACCCACGCTGGCGCCGCCGGAAAAGGTCCAAAGCAAACTTATTTAACTGTAGACTAAAGATAAATTAAAAGTTCAGGGTACCAACATTCGGGACTCTAGCAACGCGGCGGTTATTGAAGATTTAAAGTTTCAGAGCCGGACCTGGTTTTCTTCATGCTCGTTCCAGTTTGCTCGGTGAAATGCGAACAAAGTTGCCCATATTCTTGCTCAGGAAGGAGCTAAATGTGTTGTAAATTCCTGCTTATCCTGGGAATATGAAGTACCTATGTGTGCTAATGATGCTGTAACGGGCGATTTGGCCCAGAATGTTTCGTAATAAAGTTGTGTGCTTTACTTTTAAAAAAAAAAATCGGGACTCGAAGTTGAGTATTAGCCTTAGCTTGAGTTAATACACTTTTAGTTTTACATTTTGTAGCGTGAGAGCGTTTTAATCTCATGTCTTGCAGAGTGAGGAACACTATTTTCGTAATTTGCATCCTAAGAATATTTTAGTCCAAAGAAACTTCATCAAGGTTGACCGATTTTGAACAAATTCGTTAACCAGGGTCACAATTTTTTTAAAAGATCCTGTGTATTTTTTCTATGGCATTTGTGCCCTTGGTGCTAACCAACATGTGGGCCCACCTGTACAAAATAGATAAAACTGTAGCAAGGGAGTCGAACTTGTGACCTTTTTATACAATATAAACACACACAAAAATGCTCACATCCGCTTATTACCGTAAAGGACGAACTAGTGACCATTATTGATTGACTATGTACACTCGGGTTACTTGTAAGCCTTTATTTTGAAGATTCAAAAAGTACATGTTCTAACCTTGAAAAATTTATAAAAAAATACAAATTTTCAATCTAAAATAATTTATGTTCTGGGCTCCATATAAAAGACAAATTAGAGATCCGGGTTTGTAAACGGTGCACCTTCAAATATTGTTAGAATTTTGTTTTGTATAGCCCTAATACAAATCAATCTGGGCTGAAATTTTGCACACTAAAATCGTATAACATTGTCCACATGTACATAATTTTTAAGGTGTTTTTGATGTTGGGAATATGCCCTAGAGGAAATCATGTATGATGAAATTTACCATTGTATTCATAAACATATTAAGTTGTCCTTGTATAAACATCTGATGTGTATCATTGAATATATGATACAGTTGTGAAACTATACATTCATGTTGTTTATACTAAATATCCTTAATTATTGAGGTTGTGCTGGACACACAACTTAGACCAATGTGAAAGTTGGCTTGATGACTCGGTTTCACTTGTCATGGGCATGGAGATGCTATTCCAACTTACACAGATTCGGCTAAAGAGTTTAGCGATTCGGATTGACCCATATTGAGGTATAACGAATAAGCTGTCATTTGTATATCTCAATCAATGTAATTCTTAGACCTGAGGTTATTGCATAATCCAAGTTGAGGGTCACCGACTTAGGTTCTGTCAAACGCTGATCCGTAACTGGGCAGTAATAAAGGCAGAGTTCGGGTTGACTAAGAATCAAGCTGCGTGATGTGAATAACCAAGATGGGATTTTACCCCTCCACTCGGAGAGATATTCTCTGGGCCCTGTCGGATGATATGATTCGGAAAGCATGGCCATGCACGACTCGGTTAAGTGTTAACCGAGGCGATCGACTAAGAGTTAGTCGGGTGAATCACTTATCTTGGATCGAGAAGAGAGTCAGACTATTTAAGGGATGATAATTATTCGCCTATAGTCTGACAAGGTATATCGTGAGGTAAAAGGGACTTGGACGCAAGTCGCATTGAAAAGACAAGTCGTCATGACTTTTTGGTATTTGGGAGTCGGCAGGTTCTGCTAGGAGCCGCTACCGATTGATCGATTGAGAGTTGGACTCTAATCGTGTCCAAGTTGCCAAGAGCCCGTGGGGTCACACACTTAAGAGCGGGAGCAAGTTCGTATTGGATCTGAACCGGTAATCTGGTTGGGTTGGACCCAAGCCGGATTAGGACTGAGTTAATGAGTTAGACTCATAGTGACTAGTGTTATATGAGCTTTAGTGAATGGGCCACGAGAGTGGAGCCCACGTTTACTCCATATATATAGTGGAGTACCATAACCCAGAAAGGTTAATCGTTGTTCGGTTTGGTCATTCCATGTGTTGGAAACCCTAGCTCCACAGCAGTCTTGTCGCCGTAACGAATCTAGCAGTTCGCCGCCGGCGCTCCTCCTTATACGTATGGATACCAGCAGAGGTGTTGTACGATCAGCACCAGGACGATCGGATCGCAAAGGACTGCACTGCATCAACTGACGCGCTCCATCAGTAATCCGCAACTGCGCGTCTAGTGGTAAACCTCGTGGCCTTCTACCTCGGCTAGTTCTTTGGATCACCACGTTAGAGGAAAAAGTTTTGTTTTATCTCTGTATGGCCCAATAGTGGTATCAGAGCAATAGCTTCTGGTTTTAGGCTCGGGATCTCACATATGTGATATGCGGTTGGCTGTAGATGAGATCTATGTGTTGTTTTGGTGGTCAATCTATGAGATAGATCGGTTTTGTACGAGGTTGATTGGATCAACTGTACTCGGGGAATGGTAGATCTGATTTCCGTGATCATACTGCTGAGGTCGTGGAACGACATACCCCTACCGGTCGGCTTCCGCCATCAGGGTAGACTGTGACACGTAAATCCAGGGGCGGTGATCGAAGATCAAAAAGTTTGATCGAATCAGAACAATGGTCGGAATCCATGTCCGGATCGTAGATGAGATCTACGTTTTCGGAAAAATCGTTGGGCGCTGCCCGCACCCGCGAGGGGCGCTGCCCCTTCGATCTCCGCCCGCTATCCGGCTAGCGGGACCGCCGGCTTCGCCCTGTCGTAGCGTCTTATATGTCATTGTGAGTTTCACAACGCCGGTAGATATAGTATCTATGCATAACTTGTTTTTGCAGAAAATTGTGAATGGTATGGTTCATGTGCATGTGATGTATGTGTGTAATCCATACGTGATCTGCGAATCACGGTTTTTGTCAGCCCGCTGGAGCCTAGGTGCTGTCATTTTATTGTATAACGACTTGCATGTCGGATTCTCCATGTAATTTACTTTATTAAGCTAGTGTAGCTGTTTGGAGAACCCGGATGGCATGAAAGGCGATGTACATGTCGGCGACATAGAGTAAGACGACAAGTGACAAGAGTTGGCACGAGTCGGATTACAGGCCTTGTGGAGATGGAGATCGTCATGAAGGGAGCCATACCATTTCACATTATAATTGCTTTATTTTGTGTTATTGTTATGTCTTTGTTTTACCTCTATTAGATAGTCGGTAAAATTTAATCCCTCAAAGAAGGTCTAATCGGTTTTCCCGCCAGTGTTTGCACCATCACAAGTCGGACATTTTTGGTAGTGGGCTCATAAAATTGAGGTGCTGCCAATTTTTTCCGACTAGGTGGGTTCGAGTCGGACTATTACTACGGAAAAACTCGGTAAGATAGACGGGTCTATCACAACGGTTGTGGGGCTCGGGGAAAGGTCGGAAGGGAGCCGGGGCATATGATGCCACCCGTCCAACATGAGTCGTATGAGATGCGATTGACAAGGAGTTGTCTACCTAGATCACTTGGCGGCTAGCGGTGATGCTAAAGCTCACTAGACGACTTGCTTATTTAGGGTCCTGAATCACTAAGTAACCATTGGAGGGGTGTTGGTTCTAGTGGGAGCATAAAATATTAAAATGTTTAATATGCTTGCTCTTTTGTGAATACATGTCTTAAGTGTTTTGCATATTTTTTGTTGTAGATCATGGCACCAAGTAGCAGTCACTCTCAGATATCCGGTTTTGCATTGAGAACCAATCTTGAGAAAGATAAACCGAACGACACTAATTTTACCAAATGGTATCGAAATCTGAGAATTGTTCTCAAACAAGAAAAGAAGGACCATGTCCTAGACAACCCACTTCCAGATGAGCCGAATGAGAATGCGACTGTCGCTGCCACCAATGCCTACCGTCGGGCTAAGGATGGGTCCACGGATATTAGCTGTCTTATGCTTGCTCACATGGAACCAGACTTGTAAAAGCAGTTCGAGCACGTTGAGGCCTACGATATGATCGAAAGCCTCCAAAGTATGTTCCAGACTCAGGCGAAAACTGAGAGGTATCAAGTCTCTCAGGATTTGCTGAGTTGCAAGCTTAAGGATGGTGATCCACTGAGTCCGCATGTGATCAAGATGGTTGGTTACGTGCAGTCTCTGGAGAGGCTTGGCTACCCCATTAGCAAAGAGTTTGCTACAGATATAATTTTGAACTATCTTCCTAGTGCATATGAGCAGTTCATTTCGAACTACCACATGCATGGTATGGATAAGAAGCTCACTGAATTGCGTGGGATGCTCAAGCAGGCAGAGGCGGATCTCAAGAAGGGCACCAGTCAAGTGTTGATGGTGCAGAATAAGGCTAAGTTCAAGAAGAGTTCTTGGACTAAGAAGAAGGCTAAGTCAGGAGGAAAGCAGGCTCAGAACCCGGTCCCAAGATCTTCCTCAGGGACTAAACCATCTCCTTTAGCCAGGTCCACTTGCTTCTACTGCAAGGCGGATGGCCACTGGAAGAGGAACTACAGCAAGTATTTGGCTGATAAAGCCAAGAGTGGAGGTATGACTTTCGACTCAGGTACACTTGTTTGCAATGTTATAGACATATATCTTGCTGATGCACCTAATAGTTCTTGGGTATATGATACCGGATCAGTTATTCACATCTGCAACTCGTTGCAGGGACTGGTAAGAACTAGGAGCGTAGCAAGAGGCGAGGTTGATATTCGAGTCGGCAACAAAGCAAGAGTTGCTGCGTTGGAAGTCGGCACGATGCAGCTTCATTTACCTTCCGGATTCATTATGGAACTGAATAATTGTTATTATGTTCCAGTGCTCAGTCGAAACATTATTTCTGCTTCATGTTTGATGAGGCGAGGCTATGAGTCGAATATCAAGAATAATGGTTGTTCTTTGTATTTGAATGATATGTTTCACGGCTTTGCACCCATCTAGGACGGGTTATTTATTTTGAATCTTGATGGTGAGTCAGTTTATAACATAAATGTTAAAAGGTTGAAACCAAATGATCTGAATATGACTTACTTTTGGCACTGTCGGCTTGGTCATATAAGTTGGAAACGCATGAAGAAGCTCCATGATGATGGACTCCTAACTTCGTTCGACTTGGAGTCATTTGAGACATGTGAATCTTGTCTACTCGGCAAAATGACCAAGACACCTTTTGCAAAGAGTTGCGAGAGGGCGTCCGACTTGTTGGGATTAGTACATAGTGATGTATGTGGACCAATGAGCACGACAGCCAAAGATGGTTATGAGTACTTCATTACCTTCACTGATGATTTGAGTAGGTATGGATATATCTATTTGATGGAACATAAGTCAGAAGCCTTTGAAAAGTTCAAAGAATTCCAGAATGAAGCACAGAATCAACTCGGCAAGAAAATAAAGTTTCTTCGGTCAGACCAAGGAGGCGAGTACATGAGCCATGAGTTTGATGACCATCTGAAAAGTTGTGGAATAGTTCCCCAACTTACTCCGCCAGGAACGCCACAAAGGAACGGTGTTTCGGAAAGGCGGAATCGAACCTTGTTGGACATGGTACGATCAATGATGAGTCGGATAGATCTGCCTTTATCATTTTTGGGGTTATTGTCTAGAAACAGCGGCGTTCACACTAAACAGAGTACCATCAAAATCAGTAGAGAAGACACTGCATGAGATGTGGGCAGGCAAAAAGCCAAGTTTGTCTTTTCTTAAGATTTGGGGTTGTGAAGCATTTGTCAAGCGACTCCAGTCGGACAAGCTTACGTCCAAGTCGGATAAGTGTATTTTCGTGGGGTATCCGAGGGAAACCTTGGGTTACTACTTCTACAACCGAGAAGAGGGCAAAGTGGTTGTCGCTCGGAACGGTGTCTTCCTTGAGAAAGAGTTTCTCGGTCAGGGAGTAAGTGGGAGCACGGTGCAGCTCGAAGAAATTCGAGAGGAACCGGCTAGTAGCGAGTCGGCAAAAACTTTGGAGGTTGAGCCGGTCGTGGTAACTGAGCCGGCAGCAGCACCTGTACTACGAATATCGGCAAGATTACGAAGTGTTCGTGATGTATTACTGTTAGACAGTGATGAGCCGGCAAATTATTCGGAAGTGATGGTGGGATCTGATTCCGAGTCATGGCTTGGAGCCATGAGATCCGAGTTAAAGTCCATGGATGAAAATCAAGTTTGGAACTTGGTTGATCTGTCAGACGGTGCAAGACCCGTCGAGTGCAAATGGGTCTTTAAGAAGAAAACTGATATGGATGAAGCACGTCTTGTCGCGAAGGGGTTCCGACAAGTTCAAGGAGTTGATTACGACGAGACTTTCTCGCCTGCATCGATGCTTAAATCAGTTCGGATCATGTTAGCTATAGCAGCCTATTTCGACTATGAGATATGGCAGATGGATGTCAAAACGGCTTCCCATAACGGAAATTTAACCGAGGACATGTATATGATACAACCCGAGGGTTTTGTCGATCCGGCTAACGCTGACAAAGTGTGCAAACTTTAGAAATCCATTTATGGGTTGAAGCAAGCATCTCGGAGTTGGAATATTCGCTTTGATGAGGTAGTCAAATCGTTTGGATTCATCAAGAGTGATCGTGATTCTTATTTATACAAGAAGTTTAGTGGGAGCAAAGTAAACTTTCTAATCTTATATGTGGATGACATATTATTGATTGGAAATGATGTCCAGATGTTGCAAGAAACCAAGGAATCATTGGAAAGGAGTTTCTCAATGAAAGACTTGGGTGAGGCAACATATATTCTCGGAATCCAGATCTATAGAGATAGATCAAGACGGCTCATTGGATTGAGTCAGAGTACTTATTTGGACAAAGTGTTGAAGAAGTTCAACATGGAATCGTCTAAGAAGGGGTTCTTACCGATGTCCCATGGTGTAAAACTTAGCAAGACTCAGTGTCCTTCGACAACTGATGAGTGAAGTCGGATGAGTGCGATTCCGTATGCTTCTGCAGTCGGATCCATCATGTATGCCATGATTTGTACTAGGCCGGATGTTTCCTATGCTCTAAGTGTTGTGAGCAGATACCAGGCTGATCCTGGAGAGATCCACTGGACAGCGGCTAAAAATATCCTAAAGTACTTGAGAAGGACTAAGGATATGTTCTTGGTTTATGGTGGTGAAGATGAACTCAGTGTAAAGGGTTACACGAATGCGAGTTATCTTACCGACTCTGATGATTCTCGTTCGCAATCCGGATACGTGTTTATTATAAACGGAGATGCTGTGAGCTGGAAGAGTTCCAAGCAAGAGACTGTGTCTGCATCTACAATAGAGGCTGAGTATATTGCCGCCTCGGAGGCAGCAAAGGAAGCTGTTTGGATGAGGAATTTCCTCATGGATCTTGGTGTGGTTCAGGGCTCGTCCAATCCGTTAGACGTGTATTGTGATAACAATGGTGCTATTGCACAAGCCAAGGAACCTAGACAACACCAGAAGAACAAGCACATACTCATGCGGTACCACCTGATTCGCCAGTTCGTGGATCAGGGTGATATCAACTTATGCAAGGTACACACGAATGCAAATATTGCGGATCCGTTGACAAAGCCCTTACCACAGCCAAAGCATGAGGCGCACCTGAGAGCCATGGGCATTATGCTTAGACATGTGATGTCGGAAGATTAACTCTAGTGCAAGTGGGAGACTGTTGGGAATATGCCCTAGAGGCAATCATGTATGATGAGATATCCCGTTGTATTCATAAAGATATTATGTTGTCCTTGTATAAACATCTTATGTGTATCATTGAATATGTGATTCAGTTATGGAACTATACGTTCATGTTGTTTGTACTAAATATCCTTGGTCATTGAGGTTGTGTTGGACACACAACTTAGACCAATGTGAAAGTTGGCTTGATGACTCGATTTCACTTGTCATGGGCATGGAGATGCTATTCCAACTTACACAGATTCGGCTAAAGAGTTTAGCGATTCGGATTGACCCATATTGAGGTACAACGAACAAGCTGTCATTTGTATATCTCAATCAATGTAATCCTTAGACCTAAGGTTATTGCATAATCCGAGTTGAGAATCACCGACTTAGGTTCTGTCAAACGCTAATCCGTAACTGAGCAGTAATAAAAGCAGAGTTCGGGTTGACTGAGAATCAAGCTGCGTGATGTGAATAACCAAGACGGGATTTTGCCCCTCCACTTGGAGAGATATTCTCTGGGCCCTGTCGGATGATATGATTCGGAAAGCATGGCCATGCACAACTCGGTTAAGTGTTAACCGAGGCGATCGACTAAGAGTTAGTCGGGTGAATCACTTATCTCGGATCGAGAAGAGAGTTGGACTATTTAAGGGATGACAATTATTCGCCTATAGTCTGACAAGGTATATCGTGAGACAAAAGGGACTCGGACGCAAGTCGCATTGGAAAGGCAAGTCATCATGACTCTTTGGTACTTGGGAGTCGGCACGTTCTGCTAGGAGCCACTACCGACTGATCGATTGAGAGTTGGACTCTAATCGTGTCCAAGTTGCCAAGAGCCCGCGAGCTCACACACTTAAGAGCGGGAGCAAGTTCGGATTGGATCTGAACCGGTAATCTGGTTGGGTTGGACCCAAGCCGGATTAGGACTGAGTTAGTGAGTTGGACTCACGGTGACTAGTGTTATATGGGCTTCAGTGAATGGGCCACGAGAGTGGAACCCACGTTCACTCCATATATATAGTGGAGCACCGTAACCCAGAAAGGTTAATCGTTGTTCGGTTAGGTCATTCCATGTGTTGGAAACCCTAGCTCCATAGCAGTCCTGCCGCCGTAACGAATCTAGCAGTTCGCCGTCGGCGCTCTTCCTTGTACGTGTGGATACCAGCAGAGGTGTTGTACGATCAGCATCAGGACGATCGGATCGCAAAGGACTGCACTGCATCAACTGACGCGCTTCATCAGTAATCCGCAACTGCGCGTCTAGTGGTAAACCTCGTGGCCTTCTACCTCGGCTAGTTCTTGGGATCACCACGCTAGAGGAAAAAGTTTTTTTTATCTCTGCGTGGCCCAACATTTGATACTTTGAATTGCATTTTCTAAATGTTCAAATAAATGCCTCCACATAGCCTGGTTTTCAAAATAAAATCCTCCACAGATGACACACAAGATCATGCTAACAGTGGATATGAGCATTTTTATGTGTGTGTGTGCTTATATTGTATAAGAAGTGTTCATCCTTTGCAATAAGAATCAGCATTGTTCAGTGTAATGACTTCAGGAGGTGAATAGCAATGCAAAGGTCACCGGTTTGATTCCCTCCCTTGCTACAATTTTATCTACTTTGTATGTCTACAGACAGGTGGGCCCACATATTGGTTACCACCAAGGACACAAGTGCCATAAAAAAATACATATGGATCATTTAAAAGATTGTGACGCCATAGGTTGACGAATTTGGTCAAAATCGGTCAAACTCGACGAGTTCGATCAAATTGGACTAGAATGTTTCTGGGATGCAAGTTGCGGGACTAGTGTTGCTCACTTTGCAAGATGTGGGACTAAAACGCTCTCACGCTGTAAGATGTGGGACTAAAAGTGTATATAGCTCCTTTAGCTTGCGTGTAAGTTCAAGGTTTATTTTGGACTTTTGTCGAAATTGCCTCACGCCGTCACACATCACAAAAGGCCACAACTCAAAAAATAACGCATCCAAGACTGAGTTGGTTGGGTCGAAGTATCGAACGATAGAAGAGGGGCAAGACTGAGTTGGTTGGGTCGAAGTATCGAACGATAGAAGAGGGGGGCATCGGGGTGTGGTGAAATGTAGCTAGGGCTACGTACCTCTTCTTTGAAAAAATTAAAAACAATATTTTGAATTTTTAAAAATATTAAAAATCCTAGAAGTACAAAATGATGAATTCTACCAACATGCAAAATATCAACTCAAAATAATTTGTATTCTAGACTGCAAAAATGATAAAAGTGAGAAACTGGAAGTAGTGAACGGTATAAATTTTCGAACCTCCGGAATTTATCAGATGTTATGGTATTTTGATTTTATGGCATTTTGATTTGAGATTTTACTGTGAGGCATAAATTTTCAAATCCAAAACTGAACAGCTGCGGTAGGCACTATGGCAGACATTGCACCGCACTAGTGCCAAAAATGACAACATCGTGTTTGGTTCGATTAAGTTTACGTAAACAACAACCCAATCAAGTCAAAGTGGGACTGGTAACCTAATGAGTTCCACTTGGTAAATTTATTTCATAGCATTACCGTGTTTGGTTGGGAACTTTCGTCATACCATACGACACACAAGTAGCAAATAAAGGTGCACGACTTTGAAGAGCATGTACAATGATACAAAATGCAAAGCGAAATTCCACAAATATTGAGAAGTAAGAAATTGAATGTCTGGTGAATAGTATCCAAAGTATTGTTCACAATAGACACTTTTCTTTTCACTGTATACCTAGTTTGAACTTGGAATTTGGTTACAATATAAGTCTATATCATGTTAACTTGCTTCATTTTCATATATTTGCAAATTTTATTTAGAATCCTTAACAAACTTGAGCACTAGATATGCTTTGTGTTTGAAATCTACGTTTCACACATTAAAAAATGTGACGGGTGACCGATGAAGCAATAAATTTCGGTCAAACACTAAAGTCCAAGACCTCGAGTGGTTGAGCCGTGTGTTTCTATATATGTTGGTGGTTACCTTGGGTTGTCCTTAGATTACTAGCTTTCTCCATCAGAATCAAAAAAAAGTTGAAATCATAATGCAAATATATGTAAGAAGAACTAGAGACTTGATTGAAAGAGCGGTGGTGATAAACTTTAAGTGGAACCAGAGACACATGGTGATTTGATGGGAATAGGATGTGCTGGAACCTGTCAAAACTAGCATGCCATGCTTTTATTGTGCCTTAATGTCATTGTGTGGGATCCAAATGTACCTCTCACTTCTAGTTTAGGACTTGAGGCTTGTTTGGATCGGGACTAGAATCCATCAGTGTAGCGTTTTGTCCATGTGTTGTGCTAAGATAGTAAGGGTATTCTGTTCAAAATAAAAAGATAGTAAGGGTATCTATAACCGATCCCCAATAGTTAGCGGAGTAAAATGGCTCTCTAAAACTTAAAAGGCAAAAATACTCCTATACAGAAAAGCGGTTTCCAAACCATCCCTAAAACTTAGAGGAGTAAATTTTCTATCTAGATATCAAACTATTAAAAGACAAACACTTGGCAGAGTTTAATATGGCAGAACACCCATATGCAAGCACTCGAACAGCTGCAAGGCACTTCATCAATGGGCTTGCGCTGACCTCACTGGATTCACTCCTCTGAAGCTTGAACCAATCATCATGCTTCTCGACCGCATTTGCAATGGTGAGAAAGAGGCTCTTGTGCATGCGGAATTGCCGGGGGAAATATTTCTCCGGATAGATACATTTTCGTTGAAGTAATCTCACATGATCTTGGCATCGCCCTCGGATCTTCTCGACCGCATTTGCAATGGTGAAAAAATCATCGAAAAACCTCACCTAGCGATTCTATTGAACGGCTGCTGGGAGGAGGAGGTGAGGAGGGTAGACAGACGTCGTCTGCTTTCTCCGAGGCGGCTTCACGGGCGGCAGGAAGGGTGGAGGGTCAACGGAGAGGTTTAGCCAACAAAGAATCATCAGGGTTCGCCGACCCCAACCTCACCGCGGCCACAAACTGTCTCTGTTGTGAGGGACCGGCCTCCCTCGACTCTGGCCGCAACCTAGCTCCGGTGCCGGCCATCTACCACCTTCCCATCCTCCGGCGGCTCTGTTTTGCAACGAATCGAGACCGGCGGTGGCCGATTTGCAACAAATCAGGGTAGCGGTCAGTGAAATCTCGATCTCCTCATCGATTCTGCGACGGCGAGGAGCAGCGAGCGATGGGATGTGCAGGGTCCGGGGTGCCGACAGTGAGTTTTGGTGGTCAGCAGAGGTGACGCCGGCGTGAATGGGGACGACGGGGTGGGAGGTCGGTTTTTTTCTCCATGGTGGCTGTCGACTCTTATATTTACAAGTCAACAGATGCGACTCGTAAATTTTTAGTCCTCTAATAGTTATACGAGTTTGATTAGGTCCACGTTAGAGGAGTGAAGGGCTAACTTTTACTCCTCTAACCGGTTTTTTGGGACACTAAGACTAGTAGTTCAATTACCTCTAGCGGAAAGGAAAAGGCACTACACAGTGGCTCAAGAGTCTAGATGCATTGTGTAAAAAGGGGTCTAGATGCACCTTTTATGAAAAAAATATTTTTAATGCATTTCAAAATTTCAAAGAATTCCTAAAAACAATTCTTATGTACATCCGCATATTTTATATTCTCACACAAAGTTTTGCTGGAAAAGACATTTTATATGGCACACATAAAAACACAAAAAATGACCCATGAAAACAAAAACAAAAACATCGTCTTTGGTTCGATTAAGTTAATGGATAAACAATACAACTAAGTCAAAGTGGAATGGTAAGAGCATCTCCACTTATTGGAGGCCCCAGGCCAAGATCTGGCGAACATTTTCGTTGAATTAGGTGAAGAATTTTTCTGGAGATCCTCCAACTTCCAGCCATGATCCAAGCCGTACAACCCCACGGCCGACGAAATTTGGCAACTTTCGGTCAAAATTTGACACGAATGTCATGTAAATCAATTTTGCGCATAGTTCTGCCATTATTCCCCGAGTTTCGTTAAAATTTTATCAAATAGTTTTACACGAAGCAAATAGGTCAAAAAGTATAATGTCATGATTTAACAAGTTTTTCAAACACAAGAACACCTCAAACTAGGTGTTTCCTTTGAGACTCCACATGTGCTCCACCATCGTCCTATAGTTATTGATGCACCTGCGGGTCTAGAATCTCCTGACGCATAGAGACAAAGGCAGCCCACGATGTTGACACCTAGTGATCAGGCTCTGCAAGAGGATCTTGTCGGAAATATGATTGCGGGGTAGAGAGGGGTGGTACCGACGGCGAAACAATGGCGATGAGGGGAGGAGTGAGCAAAGCGCCAGGTAAGAGAATCTGCGAATAGAATGTGTCTTCTTTCACTGACAGAACTGGCCCGCTCGGCTTTTCGCTTCATCCGGCGCCCCAGGCGAACCCTGGCTTGCTGGGTTTGGCTTGTGTTTGTCGGTGGATTTTGGGCCAAATCTAGATAAAAACAAGGAGTTGGGCGTGGCTAGCCCGATTTTCACCGTCCGGATGAAAAAAGTGGCCTCTCGGTGCCTTCCTGGGTGTGAGTGGAGATGCTCTAACCTAAAGGGTACCACTTGGTAAACTCATTTCATATTTTCGGTGCATTATGGTGTTTGGTTCTGAACTTTTTCGCCACATTGTAGAACAAACAAGGTACTCCAAAGTTGTTGCATTGTGGAGTAGCAATTGAAGAAGTGAGCCTAGTTCACTTGGTTAGGGAGGTGGATGTACTGTCCAGCCTCCCAGGTTCAAATCCCCACGAACGCAGACTTGGGTTCTTATTATTAAAAAAACTCGCTATAGGGGATTCCTCTACCACATTCTTTTCAAAAAATAGTGCAAAACTTCGAAGCGCATGTATCATGATATAAAGTGCAAATAGTAACTCCAAAAATATTGAGAAATAAGACAAAGAATGTTTTGGTGAACAGTATTCAAACTATTGTTCACAATAGACTTTTTGTTTTCACCATCTGTCAAATTTGAACATGAAATTTGTTTACGATATAAGTGTATGTTGTGTTAATTCGCTTAATTTTATATTTTGACCACTTCTATATTAACAACCCGAAGAAATTGGAACACAAGATATGTCTTGTGTATGAAATATACGTCTCATACATTAAAATATGTGACGGGTGACAGATGAGGCACTAAATTATCGGTGAAACGCTTAAAAGTCCAAGACCTCTAGTGGTTGAGCTATATGTGTTTCTATATATGTTGGTGGTCACCCATGGGTCATCTACTCCCTCCGTTTCAAAATATAAGATGATTTAGATTTGTAAAAAAAATAAATCTAGACTTCTTTTAGTGTGTAGATTCATTCCTAAGTTGAGTGAACCTATATTAATAAAACAAGTCTAGATACATTTACTTCACAAATCTAAAATATCTTATATTTTAAAACGGAGGGAGTATAAACTACTAGCTATCCCCAAGAAAACCAACGCATTTTGATATCACACTGCAAAGATATGCAAGAAGAACTGAGGCTCGATTGAGAGGGTGGTGGTGATAGACTTTAAGTGAAATCTGACAATGAATGGTGATTTGATGGGAATAGGATACGCTAGGAATCCCATTGAAGCTATCGGACACCGTTGTACCTCAATGTGATATTGTGAGACCCAATTGTACAGGGACGCATCGTTGTTCGGATCGGGGCTAGAGTCCATCACTGTAGCGTTCTGTTCATGTGTTGCGCTTTGACAGAAAGACTTGTAGTAGTCTAATTACCTCTAAGCGGAAAGGAAAAGGCACCACACAAGGCTTCCTAGCTCTTCTAGTGTGCTCGTGCTCTCTTGAAACGAATAAGCGAGGCAGAGTGAGGGAGTAGAAGCTCTGGAGACGTTCGAAAGCAGGCCATGCGTTTTTTTTTTGAAATTGCCCCAATTTATTAATTAAGAAGAAGAGAATTGTCCAGTTAATTAACGGAAAACCGGACGAAAACCACTACAACGACGCTATGAAGGGATAACATCTAAAACATGCAACCTCTAATCAACAAGCACTCGAGCACTCTCAACCTACTACAGTGAACAACGAACCGACGACACAAGAAGCACAACGCCATAAAGAAGACCCGCCAACCGGACAACCTAAAAAAGATCATCAAGCCTTCCTTGTTACGCCTCTAATTCTTCTTTTGCTCCTGAGAAATACCTTCCCGAGAGACTTCTCTACCTTCCTGATTATGTCCTCTGAAGCCGTTCCCGCCAAGACGCAAGCAATATCTTTGCCATATCCAGGACTCGCCGCCTCTAAACTGGTGAGAAGGTCGTCAAGGTCTTTAGCAAAAAGAGCCTCAGAACTATCCGGCCACACTCCTCCAATATCCATGGAGGCAGGAAAATGCGGTGGCGAGGGTGTCGTGGCCACCACCAAGGCCTCAAATGAGTTCCCACACAATTGAAGCTCGGGAGTGATATGCAGCACCAGCGCCATGATCCCATCCATGCCCTTGCCCTCAGAAGCAGTCGACACATCAGGCTGCAGCGACGGGTAGGGGCTACTATGAGGAAAGAAACAACCATAGAGATGTTCTCCCTCAACCACAGACGACTGCTGCTCAGACGAGCTAAGTGAAAACGAAGCCTGGCCAGCAGCAAGGTCCAGGCCACCAGAAGTACACACCTCCGCCGGCTCCGAAGAATCACCAACGCGCGCTAGCAACATCTTGAGTGTTGCCACCTCTTCACGAAGGGGGCGAGACACCTCCTCGACACGGACTTCGACCATCTGAAGGAGCTCCAAGCGCCTCAAGGCAACCTGTGACTGAAACAGAGAGTCCAAACTGGCGTTGACATTGAACTCCTCACAACACCTATGAGAGGGTCTTGGCGGCACCGTTGCGTGCAACGACGAGTGGCCCATGACTGCATCCCAACTCTGGGACGACAAGGTACGACGAGGCGGAGAGCGGCTCCGATGGCAAGGAACATGAGTGTTCGGAGAGAGGCTCCCCTTGCAAGGAACACGAGAGTCTAGAGAGCGAGAACGAGCGGTAGGAAAGCGCGCGCGACAGAATCGCTCCCGATGAACAGGACGACGACATCGGATGCATTTGAAGGGCTCACGGCATGTGCTGACCTGGTGGTCAGGCCCGAGGCACCGAAAGCATCTTCCTCGATCCCAACGCTTGAAGGCAAGACTACGCTCAAGACCTTCCGACGATGGCTCATGGTCGGGATGGCTGCCCCGACCCACCTGCACCAAGCCTTCCTCGTCTCCAAGAGTGGCAATTGCAGTAGAGATGCCTCCGCAGGGTTTCGCTGGCGCCTTCTCATGGTGCACATCGGTGGTGCCACTTCCTGATGGTGTTGTGCTGCTGACTTCGAGTTTGCTTTGGGTTGCTTCTTTGAGCTCCGACGAGGAAGATGAGGATGAAGAGTTGGATCTGCAGACGTCGTTGGCCTGTTGTACCGTCAAAAGATCTATTTCGGGGGCGGTAGGGAGCTGCGTCGGCCTACCTCCGGTGCGTCTCTTGAGATGCCTATCTCCCCACTCAGATCCCGTTAGATTGTCTCTACGAGATTGTGCAAATTTGGATGTCTATATGTTCTTATACGCAATTATGAAAAAAATTAGATACTCAGTTTTCTAGCAACTCGTCCAAACGCAGGACTTTTATATTCTCACTCCCATATGCAAAATTCTAGAGTTAGCCTTTGTCCTATAGACATTGTGGCTAGAGTGTATCAGGGCATCTCCACCGGGCCGACACATACAGTCGATCCAAACGGTTCGTTTATGTCTGTTTGGATCGGACGCCGGTCGATTTGGGTGGGGATCCGGCCTATCCGGCCAGCCGCGCCTAGCGGCGCGACCCATTTGTCCGCGCTGGGCGAGGCAATTTTTTTCAGATTCAAACACAAACCGTTCGCACTAAAAACAGGCAAAATTTATACTTAATTTATATTCAAAATATAAAAAACATAATCTAAACTACTAGCCCTAGCTACTGGTCTTCGCGCGTCGGCGTTGTCTCATCCATCTACGGGCCAAGGGCGATGTACTCCGACGGCGTCCAGAGGTTGGGCGGCGACAGGGCCGGAGCGGGAGCGGGCGCAGGCGGGTTAGTCACCTACCCAGGCCACGGCGCCCACTGCGGTGTTGGGGTTCGTAGCATAGAAAACAAAAAATTCTACCGCATAAAAACACACAAGTCAAAATCTATCTACTAGAGTGTAGCAACGAGTCGATAGAGTACTCATCCTCGAAGATTCCAAAGCGGTTAACAAGAGCAGATTCTCGTGGATGATGTAGTAGTTCACTTGCCAATCTCAAGATCGCATAGACGATCCTTCCGGCGCTGCATTCCGGCAGCGCTTCCGCAGTCCGTCACACATTCGGTACTCGATGAAGACCTTCCTCTCCCTTGTTCCAGCAGACAGCGGAGGTTGTAGTTCTCTTCTCGCGATTCTGGTAGCACGACGGCGTGGTGTCTGAAGTAGAGGGAAGATCCTGGAGGGCTTCGTCTAAGCCGGAGCGGGTTATGGTGGAGAATTAGGGTTTTTGGTGATCTAGGGTTTAGAGGACGGAGAGGAGGAGGCGTGGCCAGTGGTGGTGCAAGGCGGCGGCGCGGCGGCTTGGAGGCTGATACGTCGGAAACGTATATATATTTTTTATGTTCCATGCTTGTTTAATATCTACTTTGCTTTGCTTTGTCTACACTTTGAGATGTTTTATATATTTTCTGTAACAAACCTATTAACAAGTTGTCACAGTGCCAGTTGCCTGTTTTCTTCTATTTTTGGTTACAGAAAGGCAGAAAATCAATACTCTCAGAATTGAACGGGACAAAAACCAAAGTCAATTTCTTTCTGTGGGGAACACGAAGTCCAGAGGAGAGACGAAGGGGCGAGCCAGGGCCGCCACAACCCCCTAGGCGCGGCCAGGGGTGGGCCCGCGCCTAGGCAGGGTGTGGGCCCCTTGGTCGCCTCCCAACCTCGCCTCTTCGCCTATAAGAAGCCCCCGATGCAGAAACCCTAGGCACCTGATAAAAACTCCATGAAACCGTCTGTAGCCGCTGCCACCATCGTCCCTAGATCTGGGGGGTCTGAAGTTCTTCCCGGCACCCTACCGGAGGGGAGATCATCCCGGAGGACTTCTTCTCAGGTATGATGCATGAGTAGTTCCACCTTGGACTATGGGTCCATGTAGTAGCTAGATGGTTGTATCTCCTCCTTGTGCTTTCATGTATAGATCTTGTGAGCTCCGTTCATGATCAAGATCTAATAAATTTGTAATCATGCATGTTGTGTTTGCGGGGATCCGATGGATATTGAGATTATTATGTCATTTTGGTTAATGGTTTTGTCTTTATGATTCTATCATGTATGTGTTGTTTGTGATCTTGCATGCTCTCCGTTGTTAGTAGCTATCTTGGCCGAGTAGTTGCCAGTGACTCCAAGAGGGGGTATTTATGCTCGCTAGTGGGTTCATGCCTCTAGTTTCCAAGGGAAGTGACAGAAATCTTTTTGGTTGTAGATGTGATGTTGCTACTAGGGAGAAAACAACGGTCTCTTGTTCATGGAACAAGTGGATTGTTTACCTTACACACTTTGCTTAAAGCAGTTGTCTGTTGCTTGCAACTTAATACTGGAGTGTAGGGGTTCGTAGCATGGAAAAACAAAAAAAAATCTACCACATGCACACAAACAAGCCAAGATCTATCTACTAGATTGTAGCAACGAGTCGATAGAGGAACTCACCCTCAAATATTCCAAAGCGGTTAACGAGAGCAGATTCTCGTGGGTGATGTAGTCGTACTCTTGTTGATCTCAAGATCGCGTAGACGATCCTTCCAGCGTTGCGTTCCGGCATCGCTTCCGCAGTCGGTCACACGTTCGGTACTCGATGAAGACCTTCCTCTCCCTTGTTCCAGCAGGCAGCAGAGGTTGTAGCACTCTCCTCGCGATTCCGGCAGCACGACGGCGTGGTGTCGGAAGTAGAGGGGAGATCTCGCAGGGCTTCGCCTTAAGCCGGAGCGAGTATGGTGGAGAAAGAGAGGGGCCTTAGCGATCTAGAGTTTAGAGGCACCAAGGGGGGTGGTGTAGCCGGCGGCTAGGGTTTGGGGAAACCCTATTCGGCGACTTGGGAGGAGCCCTAGGCGGCGGCAGTACTTGGAGGTGGTGGCGCCGGCGACTTGGGGCTAGGGTTTTTGGGTGTGAGGGGTAGGGGCGCCCTACCCCTCCTTATATAGGTGGGAGGGAGGCGGTTGGGAGGAGGGAGTCCTCCTCCAACTCCTCCTCCTTGGACGGCGGGTGGAGGGAGTAGGTCTCCTACCCTAGGTAGGTTTCCTACTCTCCCTCCACCAAGCAAACTTCGGATTTGACTTTTCAAATTGGCGTTTGACTTTCAAACTTGGATTTGATTTCTCTCTTCATATTGCCCAGCCAAGTGACCTAGTACATGATGCAACCATTCCACATTGTCATGACACATCCATGTACCCTTCCCCTCTAGAGTGTCGGACCTTCCAAACCCTTCTAGAACATTCCTATTGAAAACACCGGAATCATTTCTGAACTCCGAAACAGGACTTTCCTTATATGAATCTTATTCTCCGGACCATTACGGATCTCCTCATGATATCCCGGATCCCATCCGAGACTCCGGACAACATTCGGTCTCTTACTCATCATTCCATAACTACACAACATCGAATCCTTAAGTGTGTCTCCCTACGGTTCGTGAATTATGCGGACATGACCGAGACACTTCTCCGATCAATAACCAATAGAGGAATCTGGAAATTCATATGGCTCCCACATATTTCTACGATTACTTTGCGATCGAATGAACCACTTACATACGATACCAATTTCCCTTTGTCTCACAATTGTTTACTTATCCGAGGTTTTGATCGTCGGTATCTCTGCATACCTAGTTCAACCTCGTTACTGATAAGTACTCTTTTCTCGTTCCCGTGGTATGTGATCCCTTGTGAGCCAGTCACATGCTTGCAAGCTAATTGGATGACATTCCACCGAGAGGGCCCGGAGTATATCTATCCGTCATATGGATGGACAAATCCCACTCTTGATCCATGTGTCTCAACCCATACTTTCCGAACACTCAATGCCATCTTTATAGCCACACAGTTACGGTGTGGTGTTTGATGTTATGAAAGCATCCTTCCGGTGATGGTGATTAGCATGATCTCATGGTCGAAGGAATTAGGTTACTATGTATCAGAAAGCTTATAGCAATTGAACTATTAAAATGACTTGATCTTTATGCTACGCTTATCTATAGGAGTATGTCCATCACACCATTCTCCTAATGATATGATCTTGTTGTTAATAACATCTCAATGTTCATGATCGAGAAACCACGATCATCTATTAACCAACAAGCTAGTATTATTAAAGAGGCTTTACTAGGGACTTTAATTAAGTTTACAAATCACAGAAGTATTAATGTTTCCGGTTAATACTGTTATAGCATGAATGTAAACATTTATCATAAACACAAAGATATAATAATAACTATATTTATTATTGCCTCTAGAGCATATCTCCAACAGTCTCCCACTTGCACTAGAGTCAACTAATCCAGATTACATGGTAATATACCGAACACCCATAGAAGTTTGGTGTTGGTCATGTTTTGCCCTCGGGAGAGGTTTAGTCAACGGATCCACCACATTCAGATCTGTGTGTACTTTGCAAATCTTTATGTCACCATCTTGGACATGTTCTCGAATAGCGTGAAAACGCAGCTTAATGTGCTTCAGCTTCTTGTGTGACCTTGGTTCTTGCGCATTGGCTATGGCGCCCATGTTATCACAATAGATAGACATTGGGTCCAGCACACTTCGAACCACACCAAGCTCTGTAATGAACTCTTTCATCCATATCGCCTCTTGTGAAGCCTCCGAAGCAGCAATGTATTCCGATTCAGTTGAAGATCTCGCCACAACGCTTTGCTTTGCACTCCTCCAGCTAACTGTTGCACCATTCAAAGTAAATACGTATCCAGATTGAGATTTATGATCATCCGGATCGGTGTTCGAACTAGCGCCGGTGTAACCATTTACAACGAGTTATTCATCACCTCCATAAGAAAGAACCATATCCTTAGTTCTTCTCAAGTACTTAAGGATGTTTTTGACTGATGTCCAATGATCCACTCCTGGATCACTTTGATATCTGCTAGTTAAACTTACAGCATATGCAATGTCGGGTCTAGTACATAGCATGGCATACATTAGAGATCCTATGGCTGAGGCATAGGGAGTCTTACTCATCCTTTCTCTATCTTCTGTCGTTGCTGGACTTTGAGTTTTACTCAAGGTCGTATTGGGCAACATGGGCAAGAACCCTTTCTTGCTATCTTCCATTCCAAACCTCTTTAGAACTTTGTCCAAATATTTACTTTGTGACAATGATATTAGGCGTCTCGATCTATCTCTATAAATCTTTATGCCTAATATGGAAGCTGCTTCGCCAAGATCTTTCATTGAAAAACTATTATTCAAATAATCCTTGACACTATTAAGAAGGTCTACATCATTCCCAATCAACAATATGTCATCTAAACATAGTATTAAGAATGCTACAGAGCTCCCACTCACTTTCTTGTAAATACAAGCTTCTCCATAAGTTTGTATAAAACCAAAGCTTTTGATTACCTTATCAAAACGTTGATTCCAACTTCGGGATGCTTGCTTCAATCCATATATGGACCATTGAAGTTTGCATACCTTGTTAGCATCTTTAGGATCGACAAAACCTTTGGGTTGCATCATATACAACTCTTCATCAATGTCTCCATTGAGGAACGCCGTTTTGACATCCATCTGCCATATCTCATAATCATAATATGCAGCGATTGCTAACATAAACCTCATAGACTTTAGCTTCGCTACCGGTGAGAAAGTATCACCGTAGTCAACTCCTTGAATTTGTCGAAACCCTTTTGCGACAAGTTGAGCTTTATGGACAGTAACATTACCATCAGCATTTGTTTTCTTCTTGAAAATCCATTTGCTCTTGACAGCCTTCCGGCCATCCGGTAAGTCCACCAAAGTCCATACTTGGTTTTCATACATGGATCCAATCTCGGATTTCATGGCTTCTTTCCATTTATTGGAATCTGGGCTCATCATTGCTTCCTCATATGTCACAGGGTCATCGGTGTTATCCACCAACATGACACTCATAACGGGATCATACCAATTAGGAGTGGTACGAGTTCTCGTTGACCTGCGAGGTTCCGTAGTAACTTCAACCAAAGTTTCATGATCAACATCATTAGCTTCCTCTCTTATTGGTGTAGGTGCCACAGGAACTTCTTCCGGTGCTGCGCTACTCGCAAGTTCAAGAGAAGGTTCAACAACCTCGTCGAGTTCTACTTTCCTTCCAGTCACTTCTTTCGAGAGAAATTCTTTCTCTAGAAAGGATCCATTCTTGGCAAAGTAGATTTTGCCTTCGGATCTATGATAGAAGGTATACCCAATAGTTTCCTTCGGGTATCCTATGAAGACGCATTTTTCCGCTTTGGGTTCAAGCTTGTCCGGCTGTAACTTCTTTACATAAGCTTCGCAACCCCAAACTTTAAGGAACGACAATTTAGGTTTCTTCCCAAACCATAATTCAAACAATGTCGTTTCAACGGATTTAGATGGTACCCTATTTAAAGTGAATGCAGCTGTTTCTAATGCATAACCCCAAAACGATGTCGGTAAATCTGTAAATGACATCATAGAACGAACCATATCTAAGAGAGTTCGATTACGACGTTCGGACACACCATTACGCTGTGGTGTTCCCGACGGTGTCAATTGTGAAAGTATTCCGCATTTCTTTAAATGCTCGCCAAACTCGTAACTTAGATATTCACCTCCACGATCAGATCGTAGAAATTTAATCTTCTTGTTACGTTGATTCTCTACCTCACTTTGAAATTCCTTAAACTTCTCGAAAGTTTCGGACTTATGTTTCATGAAATAGATATACCCATATCTACTCAAGTCATCCGTGAAGGTAAGAACATAATGATAACCACCGCGCGATGCTACACTCATTGGGCCACACACACATCGGTATGTATGATTTCCAATAAGTCCGTAGCTCGCTCCATCATACCAGAAAATGGAGTCTTAGTCATTTTACCCATCAGACATGCTTCGCATCTTTCAAGTGATTCGAAATCAAGTGATTCAAGAAGTCCATCGGAATGGAGTTTCTTCATACGCTTCACTCCAATATGACCAAGACGACAGTGCCACATATAGGTCGTGTTATCGCTCAATTTCAAACGTTTAGCTTCAATGTTATTAATGTGTGTATTTCCACAATCGAGATTTAATAAGAATAGACCATCTATCAAAGGTGCATGTGCATAAAACATATTACTCATATAAATCGAACAACCATTATTCTCGGACTTAAACAAGTAACCGTCTCGCAATAAACATGATCCAAATATAATGTTCATGCTCAACGCAGGCACCAAATAACAATTATTTAAGTATAAAACTAATCCCGATGGTAGATGAAGAGGTAGCGTGCCGACCGCGATCACATCAACCTTTGATCCATTTACAACACGCATCGTCACCTCGTTCTTCGCTAGCTTCCATTTATTCTGCAGCACCTGTTTCGAGTTACAAATATGAGCAACCGAACCAGTATCAAATACCCAGGCACTACTACGAGTACTAGTGAGATACACATCAATAACATGTATATCGGATATACCTTTCTTCTTGATGTTGCCATTCTTCAAATCCTCCAAGTACTTTGGGCAATTCCGCTTTTAGTTACCCTCTCCCTTGCAGTAAAAGCACTCAGTATCAGGCTTAGGCCCAGCCTTGGTCTTCTTCGCCGGCACGGCAACTTTCTTACCGCCCTTATTGAAGTTTCCCTTTTGCTTAGACTTGCCTTGCTTCTTGAATTTTGTGGTCTTATTGACCAACAACACTTGGTGCTCTTTCTTGATCTCCACTTCTGCAGATTTCAACATGGAGAAGAGTTCTGGCAATGTCTTGTCCATGTTTTGCATATTGTAGTTCATCACAAAGTTCTTGTAACTTGGTGGTAGTGATTGGAGGACACGGTGAATCCCCAAAGAATTAGGAACCACTATACCCAAGCTTTGGAGTTTATTTGCATGCCCATACATCTTAAGCACATGCTCACTGACGGAGCTGCCCTCTTCCATCTTGCAGTTAAAGAACTTTTCAGAAGCCTCATAACTCACAACTGCCGCGTGAGCCTCAAATATCATTTTGAGTTCACGGACAATATCATGTGGGTCATGGTTCTCAAACCTTTTCTGAAGCTCCGATTCCAAACCATACAAGATAGCACACTAAACTGTGGAGTACTGATTCTTCCGAGTGAGGTAAACATTCTTTACTTCATCGGTAGCAGTAGCTACAGGCGGGTCACCCAGCGGTGCATCCAGCACATAGGTCAAATTACCAGCATTGAGGACAATCCTCAAATTGCGGAACCAATCTGCGAAGTTGCTTCCATTGTTTTTCAACTTTTCTTTCTCTAGGAACGCATTAAAATTGATGGTAGGGGCCGCCATTGATCTACAACATATTTGCAATAGTTTAGACTAAGTTTAATTGATTTCTAATTAATAGTTAAATTAATCTAGGTGAACTCCCACTCAAAACAATATCCCTCACATTGTTTTAGTGATCACACAAACCAAATCCACCACATCAAAACCGATCATCACGAGAGTTGATGTAGCTTTAATGGCGAACAATCAACATGTTCATCATATCTACTATATGACTCATGCTTTACCTTTCGGTGATCCGTGTTCCGAGACCATGTCTGTACATGCTAGGCTCGTCAAGATCAAACCTTAAGTTCCGCATGAGCAAATCTGGCCTGCTCACGTTGTATACACTCGCGGAATCTAGCACACCCGATCATCACGTGGTGCTTCGAAACAACGAGATTTAGCAACGGTGCTTACTAAGGATGAACACTTTAAAACTTGAAATTTGTGTGCTTGAGTGATCATATTATAATGCTACCATCGCAAACTAAGCAATACAAGATGCATAAAGGATTAACATCACATGCAATTCATAATATGTGATATGATATGGCCTTTCTTCGTGTGCTTCCGATCTACATCTTCAAGCACAAACATGATCTCCATCATCACCGGTATGGCGTCAAGGTCAATGGCGCCGTTTAATGGTTGTCGTCCACCAGCTTCAACTATTACAACTACTTTGAATAGACACGCAGGTCTTAACGGAATTAAAAGACAACCATATGGCTCCTGCTGGTTGCCAACTTACAATAAGGAACATTGCATACATCATATATAATCACAATCATGGTCATATCACATCACAGCACACCCCTGCAAAACAAAGTTAGACGCCTCTAATTTTCTTTGCATATTTTACGTGGTTTGGGGCTTTCAATAAGTGTCGTTCTAACTTACGAACAAGAAGCACAACGTTGATGCTTGAACTATCAAGTGCCCATTGTAAATTGAATCTTTACTATGATGGGAGAGACAGACACCCGCAAAGCCACTTATGCAATACAAGTTGCATGTTGAGCGTGGAGTAAGTCTCATGAAAGATGTCATGTAAGGTTATCCCGGGCCGCTTCATCCCATCATACCGCAAGATGCAAAGTACACAAAAAGCAATTGATAATAAAAGCACCACCGCCCACAATGACCATTGTGTTCTACTCGTGCAACAGATCTACATATAGACACGGCTCTGATACCACTATAGGGGTTCGTAGCATGGAAAAACAAAAAAAATCTACCGCATGCACACAAAAAAGGCAAGATCTATCTACTAGATTGTAGCAACGAGTCGATAGAGGAACTCACCCTTGAAGATTCCAAAGCGGTTAACGAGAGCAGATTATCGTGGGTGATGTAGTCGTACTCTTGCCGATCTTAAGATCGCGTAGACGATCCTTCCAGCGCTGCGTTCCGGCAGCGCGTCCGCAGTCAGTCACACGTTCGGTACTCGATGAAGACCTTCCTCTCCCTTGTTCCAGCAGGCAGCGGAGGTTGTAGCACTCTCCTCGCGATTCCGGCAGCACGACGGCGTGGTGTCGGAAGTAGATGGGAGATCTCGCAGGGCTTCGCCTTAAGCCAGAGCGAGTATGGTGGAGCAAGAGAGGGGACTTGGCGATCTAGAGTTTAGAGGCACCAAGGGGGTGGTGTAGTAGGCGGCTAGGGTTTGGGGAAGCCCTAGTCGGCGACTTGGGAGGAGCCCTAGGCGGCGGCAGCACTTGGAGGTGGTGGCGCCGGTGACTTGGGGCTAGGGTTTTTGGGTGTGAGGGGTAGGGGCGCCCTACCCCTCCTTATATAGGTGGGAGGGAGGCGGTTAGGAGGAGGGAGTCCTCCTCCAAATCCTCCTCCTTGGCCGGCGGGTGGAGGGAGTAGGTCTCCTACCCTAGGTAGGTTTCCTACTCTCCACCAAGCAAACTTCGGATTTGACTTTTCAAATTGGCGTTTGACTTTTAAACTTGGATTTGATTTCTCTCTTCATATTGCCCAGCCAAGTGACCTAGTACATGATGCAACCATTCCACATTGTCATGACACACCCATGTTCCCCTTCGGAGTGCCGGACCTTCCAGACCCTTCTAGAACATTCCTGGTGAAAACACCGGAATCATTTCCGAACTCCGAAACAGGACTTTCCTTATATGAATCTTATTCTCCGGACCATTCCGGATCTCCTCATGATATCCCGGATCCCATCCGAGACTCCGAACAACATTCGGTCTCTTACTCATCATTCCATAACTACACAACAACATCGAATCCTTAAGTGTGTCTCCCTACGGTTCGTGAATTATGCGGACATGACCGAGACACTTCTCCGATCAATAAACAATAGAGGAATCTGGAAATTCATATGGCTCCCACATATTTCTACGATTAATTTGTGATCGAATGAACCACTTACATACGATACCTATTTCCCTTTGTCTCACGATAGTTTACTTATCCGAGGTTTTGATCGTCGGTATCTCTGCATACCTAGTTCAACCTTGTTACTGATAAGTACTCTTTTCTCGTTCCCGTTGTATGTGATCCCTTGTGAGCTAGTCACATGCTTGCAAGCTAATTCGATGACATTCCACCGAGAGGGCCTAGAGTATATCTATCCGTCAGATGGATGGACAAATCCCACTCTTGATCCATGTGTCTCAACCCATACTTTCCGAACACTCAATGCCATATTTATAGCTACCTAGTTACGGTGTGGTGTTTGATGTCATCAAAGCATCCTTCCGGTGATGGTGATTAGCATTATCTCATGGTCAAAGGAATTAGGTTACTATGTATCAGAAAGCTTATAGCAATTGAACTATTAAAATGACTTGATCTTTATGCTACGCTTATCTATAGGAGTATGTCCATCACACCATTCTCCTAATGATATGATCTCGTTGTTAATAACATCTCAATGTTCATGATCGAGAAACCACGATCATCTATTAATCAACAAGCTAGTATTATTAAAGAGGCTTTACTAGGGACTCTAATTAAGTTTACAAATCACACAAGTATTAATGTTTCCGGTTAATACTGTTATAGCATGAATGTAAACATTTATCATAAACACAAAGATATAATAATAACTATATTTATTATTGCCTTTAGAGCATATCTCCAACATGGAGGGGGGTCGGATGATAACCTGAAGGTGGACTTCTAGTCATAGATGCAGTTGGATGGCGGTATATGTATCTTGTTGTATTGCCCAATCGAATCTCATAGGATCTTTCTGACTAGTATTGTATTGTTATGCCTTGCTCAGTTCCTGCCAATTGCCCTGCTGTAATTTGTTTACCCTTCATGCCATGTTGTTTATCTAAGGAGAGCACCTCTTGTGAACTATGGACCCCGGTCCAATCTTTATCATTGACACATCTTCCACTATTACTTGTTTACTTGCTGCAAACCATTACCTTCCACACTATACGTTTAATCCTTTGTTACAGCAACCGGTGAGATTGACAACCTCACTGTTAGTTGGGGCAAAGTCTTGAGTTTGTGTTGTGCAGGTCTCCGTGTTGCTTGCAACACCTGTGTGACGTTTCCTTCCTCCTACGGGTTCGATAACTTCGGTTTCTTACTGAGGGAAGACTTGCTGATGTGCTGCTTCACACCTTGCTCTTGGGGTTCCCAACAGGCTCCACATCAACTGAGCCATCAACAAGTTTTCTGGCACCATTGCCGGGGAGGCTAAGGACGTATTCACAAGGGGAGTCCTCCACTTCCTTTCTCTTTATTTTGTTTTTAGTTTGCTTAGTTTATTTTGCTTGGTTTTGTTTACCTCTTTTCAAAAACACAAAAAATAGTTCCTGCTCTATCTGCTGTTGTTTTTGGCTTGCCCACCTTTGCCAAAATGAACTCTGCTGAGAACACCAAGTTGTGTGACTTCACTAGCGCTAACAACAATGATTTCCTAAGCACTCCTATTGCTCCACCTACTCCTGATGCTACATTTTATGAAATTAAGCCTGCTTTGTTGAATCTTGTGATGAGAGAGCAATTTTCTGGTGCTAGTTTTGATGATGCTGCTGCCCATCTCAATAACTTTGTTAAACTTTGTGAGATGCAAAAGTATAAGGATGGAGATGGAGATATTATTAAGCTCAAGATTTTTCCTTCTCCTTGAGAGGAAAAGCTAAAGAATGGTTGCTATCTTTGCCTAAAAATAGTATTGATTCTTGGACTAAGTGCAAAGATGCTTTTATTGGAAAGTACTACCCTCCTGCTAAGATTATATCTCTGAGAAGTGACATTATGAAATTTAAACAACTTGATAATGAACATGTTGCTCAATCTTGGGAAAGAATGAAATCTTTGGTTAAGAATTGTCCCACTTATGGACTCGCTGCTTGGATGATTATCCAGACTTTTTATGCAGGTTTGAACTTCTCCTCAAAAACCTGTTGGATTCAGCTGTTGGAGGTACCTTTATGAGCATCACTTTGGGTGTTGGAACAAGACTCCTTGATAATATGATGGTTAACTACTCTGAATGACACACTGAGAGAGATCCACATGGTAAGAAGGTAAATTATTTTGAGGAAACTTCCTCTTTGAGTGATAAGATTGATGTTATTATGGCTATGTTTGTTAATGGGAAAGGTCCTTTAGATCCTAATAGTGTTCCCTTAGCCTCTTAGGTTGCTCAAGAAGATCAAGTTGATGTGAACTTCATTAGAAACAACAATTTTGGCAACAATAGTTATGGTAATTATAGGCCTTATCCTCCTAGTGGAAGTGCTTATCATGGTAGATCTGGAATGCCTAGTGAAGAAAGGATTCTAGAAGTAGAGATATCCACTAAGAATTTTATGTAGATGCAATATGAGCAAAATAAATTTTCACTAAAACTATGGAAGAACAGTCTATTATCTTGAAAAATATTAGTTATTAGCTTGAGAATCTGAATAGAGAAATTCCTAGTTTACAGTCAAAAAATTTGAGTGCTGAGAAAAATATATCCTCTTTGTCTGAAGCTCAGTCCTCCTTGATTAATAAAATGGCTGCTAAATCTGAAACCATGGAAAGTACCTTTGCTGCCACTCATGCCACACAAGTTACTATTGATGAAAATGTTAGGCTATTAGCTCAACTTCATGCTAAGTGGGAAAGGGAAGCTAAAATTGATAGAAACAATAGTGTGTGCACAATCACCACTAAACCACAAGTAGTCCCTATTCCTCCTCCTACTATGCCTAAGCCTATTGAGCCTACTACTAGTGATGCTAAGTTTGATTTTGATATTAATGGTTGCAATATTTCTGAAGTGATTATGTTCCTACAAAAGCTTGCTAGAACTCCTGATGCTAGTGATATGCATGTTGCTTTCATCAAACACATTACAGATGCTCTTGTTAAGATTAAGAAAGAGAAGCTAAAACACAAAGCTTCTATTCCTAGGAAAGTAGAAGATAGTTGGGAACCCATTTTTAATATGCAAGTGAATGACTTTGATCTCAAAGCTTCATGTGATCTTGGTTCTAGTGTCTCTATTATGCCTAGAAAGATTTATAAAATGCTTGATTTGCCACCTTTGGAAGATTGTTATTTGGATGTCCCACTTGATGATAATGCTAAAAAGAAACTCATGGGGAGTATTAATGATGTTCTCATTATGATTAACAATGCTTATGTCCCTGTTGATTTCTATGTTTTGGATGTTGAATACAATGCTTCTTGTCCTATTACTTTGGGAAGACCTTTTCTTAGAACAATTGGTGTTATTATTGATATGAAAGAAGACACCATTAGATATCAATTCCCAGTCAAGAAAGGTATTGAACACTTCCCTATGAGGAGAGAGAAGTTGCTTTTTGATCCTCCTTTGAAAGCAAGGTTTGATGTTAATGCTTCCTCATTTGAAAATACTTGATTCTTCTTTCTTTTTGTGCCTAACTTAAAGGCGTTAAAGAAAAGTACTTGTTGGGAGATAACCCAAGAGTTTCCTTGAGTCTTGGAAGTTATTAATTCAGTAATGACCTCTCCTTATCCTTTTTGTTTTATTTTTGCGCCAATAATGACCTCTAATGAGAGGAAAGTAAGATTTGGGGAGTTTCTGTCCCGAAACAGATTTCAGTCCTCCACCATAAAAATTTGTGAGGAGTCTCTGTAACTCGGATTGAGCTGATTACTTACGGATAAATCCCCCATTATATTAGCTAACTTTCGTTAGTTTAACACTTTTTGATTTGAGCAACAGAAGATTTTCGAAAAAATCGGTTTCTACCTGCTGGTCTGTTTTGACAGATTTCTGCCATTATTTGCATTTGCTTCTTATTGATTCCTTTTTTAGATCTATTTTGGGGATTTGAGATTTTTGAAGGAGTTACTACAGTAGCTTGTGTTTTTAGTGAAATTTTTTGCTGTTCCAAAGCTTTGCCAGAGGTCTAATATCTTTTGAATAAACTAATGTTGCTAATGAAGATTGTGTGAATTTTTGTATGAAGGAAAAAATTTCAGGTGTAGAGAGAGAATGATGTAATGAGATGAAGAATGGACAAAAGCTCAATCTTGGGGATGCCACCATGGTGTCACCCCAAGAAATATCCAAGAGGTACAAGCGTTAAAGCTTGAGGATGCCCAAGGCATCCCCTTCTTCATCAATAAAAAGTTCAGGTCTATCTAGACACTTCGTTTTTATTGTTTCATGCACAGTTGTGTTGTTCTTGGAGTGTCTTAATTTTTGTTTGCTTTTCTTAGGTTGTTTAGTTTGCTTGAATAAAGTAGTTTGGCCCCCCGTTCTTGCTGTGTTGTTGCAAATATGTTGCTTGGTGTTGGACAGGAGTAGGAAGTTCCTGCTTGAAAGTGCAAGAGGAGCTTGCATTAACTGTGACTTAGACTTTAGCATGACATGCTAGGTGTTGTTTTGACCTTATGCTTAGTGATTATTGTTGTAGCATGTCTTGTTCCAAACAATTAGGATTGTTTAGTGTGCCTTTAAGAGATTATGCGTTGTTTTAGCATGCAAAAGCATAGTATTGTGGTATTCTCCTTTGATGCTTTGTTTGGGTTGACTTGGCACATGCTCACACCATGTTATGACTATGAACAAGTTACCATAGACTCTATGATCATTTAGTCCTTGACTTGTAGTACCACTCTATGCTTTGATTAGTAATGTTTTGTCGCTCTGCATGATTATGGCCACTATTGCTCTCTTAGTTGGTTGCTCCCAGTCTTTTGCTAGCCTCCACTTGTATGAGTAAGCCCTACTCATGCTTCCAACTCCCAAGAAACCAAGTTTTTCTAAAGTGTCCACTATAAACTCCCATGCATGGTGTGTTACACCATTCCAAGTATATTCTTGTTTTCAGCTATCTTCCAATTAAAAACTATTTTTGTTATGTGAAAACTTAGTGATTAAAGCCCTCACAAACTTTATGGCACACTTTATATTCTTTGCCCCTAATAAACTTGAACCATTGTGTCGTCTATGTTGTATATGCTTGCACTTATACGTTGGAATTAGCAGAACTATGCTATCACGGGGAACATTTTCAACATTGCACTTGTACTTTGTACTCAGTTGATATCATGCTCTTTTGTCTATGGATGTCACCGGTGTGAAATAAAGAGGGAACTTGTAAGTCCATGGAGTTTGTATTTTGTGTTAGACAAACGCCTGGGCCGCTAGCCTAAGCCATGCCTAATCATGGTGGAAACTTGCAGCATCACCATAGTGAGCTATGTATGAATCATCCTCAATAAAAATCTATGCACATAGTAAATATTGCTGAGATGCTCATTGTCTGCTTGCCTTGTCATTTTGGTTATGGGATAGCTCATGTACCATGTGCAAGGGGTACCCCGTTGGCGGTTCTCTATGATATGCAAATACTTACAATGACAAGAACTTACAGGTGACTGAAGTTGAGTAGCATGAGGTGTGGCCCTCGTATTCAAGGGACTTGAGATTACCAACTTATACTTTGTCAAGCATATACTCCATAGTTTGTTCACTTTAACCTTAATCACTTCAAGATGCTTATGATAGGGGCAATGAGGGCTGAAAGCTAACAAGTACCATATTTTTTGGAACCTCTTTTTGAAACTTGAAATCCCTGCTTCCTTTATAAAAGGCCTTTCTTCCACCACTATTGAGTCTCCACCTTATACCTTTAGACACAATTAAGAGAGCATAGTTGTCATTCTGTGTGCAGTGTCCCAAAGCTTATTGATTGATGCATATGGTGATATTACTTGTTCTTGAGCTATTTGTTTCTAGTCACCCTTGTGAACTTTGAAGGTGTCCTATGCATCTATTTTATACTCTATGAGGGACAAGCTGATTGCAACTTTGCTATGTTTTCTGCATGTAAAACAAATAAACGTTTTTCAATGCATGTTATTCATGATCTTTGTTTGTAGCCTTTCATGTTGCATGCATAGTTACTTTGTATTATTGTTAGAACTCCATCTTTCATGCACATGTTTAGAGTTCTTTGATCCCAGCTTTCAATGCTTGCAAATGGTTTGATCTTGGTTTTCATGGTGCATGTCACCTTAAAAATTATTCTTTTTATCACTTACCTACTCGAGGACGAGCAGGAGTTAAGCTTGGGGATGCTTGATACGTCGGAAACGTATCTATAATTTTTATGTTCCATGCTTGTTTAGTATCTACTTTGCTTTGCTTTGTCTACACTTTGAGATGTTTTTATATCTTTTCTGGAACTAACCTATTAACAAGTTGACACAGTGCCAGTTGCATGTTTTCTTCTGTTTTTGGTTCCAGAAAGGCAGAAAATCAATATTCTCGGAATTTGACGGGACAAAATCCAAAGTCAATTTCTTTCTGTGGCGAACACGAAGTCCAGAGGAGAGACGGAGGGGCGAGCCAGGGCCGCCACCGCCCCTCCCCCTAGGCGTGGCCAGGAGTGGGCCCGCGCCTAGGTAGGGTGTGGGCCCCCTAGTCGCCTCCCAGCCTCGCCTCTTCGCCTATAAGAAGCCCCCAATCCAGAAACCATAGGCACCCGATTAAAACTCCACGAAACCGTATGTAGCCACCGCCACCATCGTCCCTAGATCGGGGGGATCTAAAGTTCTTCCCGGCACCCTGCCGGAGGGGAGATCATCTCGGAGGCCTTCTTCTCCGGTATGATGCGTGAGTAGTTCCACCTTGGACTATGGGTCCATGTAGTAGATAGATGGTTGTATCTCGTCCTTGTGCTTTCATGTATAGATCTTGTGAGCTCCATTCATGATCAAGATCTAATCTATTTGTAATCATGAATGTTGTGTTTGCGGGGATCCGTTGGATATTGAGATTATTATGTCAGTTTGGTTAATGGTTTTGTCTTTATGATTCTATCATGTCTATGTTGTTTGTGATCTTGCATGCTCTCTGTTGTTAGTAGCTATCTTGGACGAGTAGTTGCTAGTGACTCCGAGAGGGGGTATTTATGCTCGATAGTGGGTTTATGCCTCTAGTTTCCAAGGGAAGTGACGGAAATCTCTTCGGTAGTAGATGTGTTGTCGCTACTAGGTATAAAACAACAGTCTCTTGTTCATGAAACAAGTGGATTGTTTACCTTACCCACTTTGCTTAAAATAGTTGTCTATTGCTTGCAACTTAATACTGGAGGGGGTTCGGATGATAACCTGAAGGTGGACTTCTAGTCATAGATGCAGTTGGATGGCGGTCTATGTATCTTGTTGTATTGCCCAATCGAATCTCATAGGATCTTTCTGAATAGTATTGCATTGTTATGCCTTGCTTAGTTCGTGTCAATTGCCCTGGTGTAATTTGTTTACCCTTCATTCCATGTTGTTTATCTAAGGAGAGCACCTCTAGTGAACTATGGACCCCGGTCCAATCTTTACCATTGATACATCTTCCACTGTTACTTGTTTACTTGCTGCAAACCATTACCTTCCACACCATACGTTTAATCCTTTGTTACAGCAACTGGTAAGATTGACAACCTCACTGTTAGTTGAGGCAAAGTCTTGAGTTTGTGTTGTGTAGGTCTCCGTGTTGCTTGCAACACCTGTGTGACGTTTCCTTCCTCCTACTGGTTCGATAACCTCGGTTTCTTACTGAGGGAAGACTTGCTGATATGTTGCTTCACACCTTGCTCTTGGGGTTCCAACAAGCTCCACATCAACTGGGCCATCAGAGGCGAGGTGGTAGTGTTGTGTGTTGAGGGGAAGCCCTCTCCCCTCTATTTATGAGAGGGAGGGCAGCTTGGGAGAGGGGATTTTGAATCCTTCCCCAACTCCCTATCCTACTAGGCTTGTGGTGGAGGGAGAGAAGGATTCTCTTCTTCCTCCACTAGGAAACATTGTCCCAGTTTGACTTTTCAAACTTTCCTTTTGACTCTCAATTTCGGAGTTTGATCTCACTCTTTATTTGCACATACCTTTGACCTAGGACATGATGCAACCATTCCACTTAGTCATGACACATTCATGCACCCTTACCCTTCCGGTCCGGAGAACCTTCTAGACCCTTCTAGAACCTTCCGATGAAAACTCCGGAATTGGACTTTCCTTATATGAATCTTATTATCCGGACCATTCCGGATCTCCTCGTGATATCCCGGATCCCATCCGAGACTCCGAACAACATTCGGTCTCCCTACTTACATTCCATATCTACTAAACAACATTGAATCCTTAAGTGTGTCTCCCTACGGTTTGTGAATTACGCAGACGTGACCGAAACACTTCTCTGATCAATAACCAATAGAGGAATCTAGAAATTCATATGGCTCCCACATATTTCAACGATTACTTTGCGATCGAATGAACCATTTACATACGATACCAATTTCCCTTTGTCTCGCGATATTTTACTTATCCGAGGTTTGATCGTCGGTATCCCTTGATACCTAGTTCAACCTCGTTACCGATAAGTAATTTTTTATATTTCCCGTGATATGTGATCCCTTGTGATCCAGTCACATGCTTGCAATCTAATTGGATGACATTCCACTAAGAGGGACCAGAATATATCTATCAGTCATATGGATGGACAAATCCCACTCTTGATCCATGTGCCTCAACACATACTTTCCGAACACTCAATGCCACCTTTATAACCACCCAGTTCGGTGCGGTGTTTGATGTCATCAAAGCATCCTTCTGGTGATGGTGATTAACATGATCTCATGGTCAAAGGAATTAGGTTACTATGTATCAGAAAGCTTATAGCAAACGAACTATTGAAATGACTTGATCTTTATGCCACGCTTATCTATAGGAGTATGTCCATCATACCATTCTCCTGATGATATGATCTTGTTGTTAACAAAATCTCTATGTTCATGATCCAGAAACCATGATCATATATTAACCAACAAGCTAGTATTATAAAGAGGCTTTACTAGGGACTCTAATTAAGTTTACAAATCATACAAGTATTAATGTTTCCGGTTAATACTATTATAGCATGAATGTAAAAAATTATCATAAACACAAAGATATAATAATAACTACTTTTGTTATTGCCTCTAGGGCATATATCCAACATGCGGGAGGTGCGCCAGCTCCATGCCCACCTCCGGCGTGATCGGAGGCGCCCAAACCGGCGGCGGTGGAGGCAGCTAGGCGTTCGTCTCAGCCACCATGCGGGTGAGCTCGAGGGCCTCCTCGTAGTCGCGCCACTAGGCCTCCTCCGCCTGCGCGCTGGCTACGATGACCTGCTCGGTGAAGGCGTCCTCGTCGTAGCCCCGCGCCAGCACCTCACGGTACTCCGGGGGCAGGTTCGCAGCGACGTCGTCCACCGCCTCCTGCTTAAAGACGATGTCGTCATTGCCGCCCTCGTTGTTGTTGTCCTCGCTGTCGAGCTTGATGTCGGAGTGGTTGACGGTGTCCTCCTCGTCCGAGTCGATGTCAGGGACGGGGTAGACCTCCCCTGGCTGTAGGTCGCGGCGGATTCTGGTGGCCCGCCGCACATCGTGCTCCCACTAGGCCGCGCTCTGGTAGGCGGCATCCCACCGTAGGACCGGCGAGAGTCCCCTGATCCGGCGGCGGATCTCCTCCTCTGGCCCCTTCCCCTCCTTGGGCACGGGCGGCACCGGGGCACGGTCCCGGTTGAGGTGCCAGATGGTGGGGAGGTACACGTCATTGTGTTGGATGCCCCGTCCCTCCCTCCAGTGGCGCTCGCACTCCGTGATGCGGAAGTACTGCCGATCGCGGCGCTCTCCCTCCGGCCATGTTGGCCGGCGAACCTCCGCGTGGCGGCCCCGAAATCTCCTAGCCATGGCGGAGGCGGCAGGGACGTGTTGTGGAGGAAGGCCGGCATCCGGCCGGAGCGCTGGCTGCTAGAGCCGGACGCCTTGTGGCCGTTCTTGACCCTTCCTTTCTTCAGCCACGACGACATCTTCATCGTTCGTGGTGGTGGTGGCGGCGTCTAGCGTTTGCGATGGCGAGAGGTGAGGAGTGCAGCACCGACGGGTGCAAGGTTAAATAGCCCCCTCGCCCGCAACACGCGCAGCTTCCCGCTCCTTCACCATCAATGCCGGCGCGAGAACACATGCGGCGCCTAGTGGGTCAGCGTGTCGTCGTGTCGCCATTGATGGCGCAGGCTGCCGATGGTCAGCCTTCCGCGCAGCGCCTCTGAATCTCTGTCGCGGTTGCGTCTGAATCGATGCCGCTGACCGCGTCTGAAATCAATGTCGCGTGTGGCTGGCGGGTGGGCCAGTGGCACGCGCGGGAACGACTTCCGCGCTATCCGCGCGTGTCCGGGCCGACGCAACTGAGCCCCAGATTAGTTATACGGATGAATCGGGCCGGACACGTTTCGCCAGATGGGTCTCCCCGTTGGAGAGCCGCGCACGCCCCGCGCGTCCGCGCGGACAGTTTCAGACACGCACATACCGTTTGGGTCGTCCCGGTGGAGGGCAGATATTTAGAAAGTGTGGATATTTAGACGTTGCTTTAGGCAAGCTAGTGGAGAATGTTTCTCTGTCTATCTTGTTTCTACACCATTTACCCATGATGCTAGGGATGCTCTTAGGCGTCGTGGTACATATTGCATGGTGGAGAACGAACATAGAGAGGGATGTGGATGGTGCCATCGCCATGGTACCGGTTTGGTGGACTTGCCCAGGAACCGGGCGAGTAGTATGGAACTTGCAAATTGCTCATCCAAATAAATTATTGAAGAGAGAAGTTTTGGGGTTGGGGATATTTCAATTCTTTTGCTTTAGTGTAGTGAAAATGGAAAATATTTTTTCATATTATATGAATGAAATTGGAAAGACTGAAATTTGTGGTTGATAAAGTTACATTGAAAATTATGTTTGCCGGCCTAACAATAGGCCCTATATGACTAATTGGGCATAATAACACTGTAACAGTTAGTTTTGTGTTCCCCGCAACTGTTTGCAACTGTTTACCGTAAAATGTGGTGTCTTGTGGGGAAAAAAAGGTAGTTGTGCTTCTGTGCAAAAGAGACGCCAATATATGGTATGATGTGCAATTTCCTCGTGCAACTACAACATCAGGCTATTGTGTTCTTGAGGTATTAGAGCATCTCCACTCCATCCCTCAAAAGGGTTTTTTTTTTGGGGGGGGGGGGGGGGGGGGGGGGAGGCACCGGCACGAAAAATCGCTCCCTGTCGGCCCCCCAAATATTTTTTTCATTCGGCGGGTGCTAAAAAATCATCCGGCACCCCCAGCCCAAACCCCTCCCATACAAGGAGGCAATCGGGGGCGCCTGCTACCACGTTTGGCCCCAAGGGCCCACTCGGCAGTCTTCCCACTGTCTTTAGTATTGGGGACATGACTGGGTAGCATCCACCCCCTATAACTAAAAATCACTCGGCGTCCCCCCATACGGGCTACCGCCGGACGCCGTTTGGAGGGGGGGAGGGGGCATGAGTGGAGATGCTCTTAGAAGTGTGGGCATTGAATTCCCACACATGTTAAGAAATAAGAAATTCAATATTGTGGTGAACAATATCTACAATTGACTTTTTTTCACTTCTTGATGTGTAAATCAAATTTGAACTTGAAATTTGTTAACAATTACAAGTGTATGGTGTGTTAATTTGCTTCATTTTCATATATTTTTGATGATTTCCTGTGTTAACACCCCCAAAAAGTTGGAACACTAGATATCCTTTATGTATGAGATATATGTTTCATGCAAGAAACAACATGACCGGCAACTGATGAAGCACTAATGATTGGTAACCATTGAAGTCCAAGAACCTCGAGTGGTTCATCCTAGTGTTTCTATATATGTCAGTGGTCACATGTGGTTCGTCTATAAATTACTAGCTTTCTCCTGGAAAATAGACATAATGTGGAGCCATAGAATATTGATGCAAAGGTATGCGAGAAGCATTGGCTAGATTGAGAGGGCAGCGTAATGTAACTTAGTTGGCACTGGACAACACAAGCTAAGTTGATTCGGCGAGAATAGGATGCACTGGGAATCCCCTCGAAATTGTAAGGCCCCTCGATTTCACGCGTCCTGCTCGCTCTGTGTAGCCGCATAGTCTAGGACAAAGTGTTACAAGGACAAGGATCATGGCTCCTTTACACTTGCCTAGGTAGGCACATGAGTTCATTGGCTGGATATGTGCACATCGTGTCTGGTCCATGTTTTGTGCTAATGGTGGTAGTATACTTCTTCCGGAAAGGAGAAGGCACCAATCCGTTCCTTTGCATGTTCTAATTTCCATGGTCGTCCATTCATTTGCATGTTCTTTCTTGCAAAGCATGCGGATGGACATAAGTAGTAGAGGCTTTGGAGACGGGGTATGTTAATTAGCTACACTGGGAGCACGCACAAACGAAATGTGTGTTTGAGAACCTCATTGTAAACAGTGTAGTTGGTTATCCTGTTTAATGGTGTGGAAAATTGCACTTCTGGGTGTGATGATGTTCCAAAAACTTGGTATTGGTGTAGTGGAGATGGATAATATGTCTAGAGATTACATGAATTTAACCTGGAAAGGGTTGGATTTGTCATTGATAAAGATAGGGTGACAATTATGTGTCCAACAAACAGACAATGGATTTTTTTTTCAGTGTTACAACAACTCCAGCAGTCGCGCTATTGCACGGCACACTAAATTCACTTTGCGGCGCTCCACATCTCAATATTGCACACGGCCCTGCTTTTCCTCCATCGGGCACGCTAAATGCGGCGCGCGGCACCGGCGCAAACAGATTTCACAATCAATAATAGATTGAACTAGATCAAACGAACCCAAAATAAATCAACAATAAATTGTCTAGTTATTATTACAACACAAACAAATAATTTAAAAAATACAATAAATTGTTCACCAACAAATACAACAAGTTATTCATCAACATTACAACAAAATGTTTTCGAACAATTGAACAAACATACAAACACCTTGCATGCGCCATGTTGCTTATCGACTTGAGGAGGACATGGTTGCAGTCGAGGTTCGGCGCGACGGCGCGTGAAAGAGTATGAGTTTGACGGAATATGATGGATGTATTATTGAGCCTCATGATCGAGTATATATATAGGCATACAGGGGATCATCGTGGAGTACAAGTCTGTTGGAGATATGCCCAAGAGGCAATAATAAAGTAGTTGTTATCATATTTTTATATTTATGATAAATGTTTACATCCCATGCTATAATTGTATTAACAGGAAACATTAATACTTGTGTGATTTATAAACATGTAAGAGTCCCTAGTAAAGCCTCTTGTTAAACTAGCTTGTTGATTAATTGATAAACATGGTTTCCTAATCATGAACATTAGATATTATTAATAACAAGGTCATATCATTAGGAGAATGATGTGCTAGACACACTCCAATAGTTAAGCGTAGCATAAGATCAAGTCATTTAATATAGTTCACTTGCTATAAGCTTTCAAATACATAGTAACCTAAATCCTTCAACCATGAGATCATGTTAATCACTGATGGATGCTTTGATGACATCAAAAACCACTTCATAACTGGGTGGTTATGAATATGGCATTGAGTATTCTATGTGTTGAGTCACATGGATCAAGAGTGGGATTTATCCATCCATATGACGGATAGATATACTCTGGGCCCTCTCGATGGAATGTCATCCAATTGGCTTGTAAGTATGTGACTAGCTCACAAGGGATCACATATCACATGAACGAGTAAAGAGTACTTATTGGTAATGAGATTGAAATAGGTATGCACAGATACCGATGATCAAACCTTAGATAAGTAAAGTATCGCGAGACAAAGGGAAATTTGTATTGTATGTAAATGGTTCATTCGATCACGAAGTCGTCGTAGAAATATGTGGGAGCCATATGAATTTCCAGATTCCTCTATTGGTTATTGATCGGACAAGAGTCTCGATCATGTCTGCATAATTCACGAACCGTAGGGAGACACACTTAAGGATTCGATATTATTTAGTAGATATGGAATGTGAGTAAGAGACTGAATGTTGTTCGGAGTCTCGGATTGGATCCGGGATATCACGAGGAGATCCGAAATGGTCCGGAGAATAAGATTCATATAAGGAAAGTCCAATTCCGAAGTTCGGAAATGGTTTCGATGTTTTCACCGGAATGTTCTAGAAGGGTCTAGAAGGTCTATCACTCCGGAGTGGGAAGGGTACATGGATGTGTGATGGCTGTGAAATACCACCTATTTTAGCCATATAAAATGTGTCATTTATCTCTCGTATCTTGTTTTTTCTAGCTATAGCTATGCCTTATATGCATGACTTCTAGTTTTCATTATACTTTCATATGAGCTTTGCACATTTAGTAGTTTAGGTAGAATTTTATCAATTTTCTTGTCTATGACATGTGTGTAGGTGTTGATGATGATTATGAATAAAGTAGAGGCAAAAGGAACAAAGAGATCATAGTATGGAGGAGCTGCAGGGGACAGACTTAGCAATTTGAGAGGTTGAAAAGGTGATTTTTTTTCAAACTTCTCAAAATAAAGATCCAAGACCATGGGGTTGTATCCCTCGTCAATATGAATCCAACGAGCCGAAGAACACCCAAAATGGAGTTCGTATGAAGAAATGACAACCAAAATACGGAAGGGTGTTGAAGGTATGACGACCAACTATATGGCCGAGCTCCGGTCGTATAGTTGCCAAAAAGGTCGGAAACGACGGGATTTGGCCCGAGAAAAGCTCCAGAACTTCCCAAAGTCATATGAAGGTATTAGGGATACCCTAGGGCACCCCCAAGGCCTATATAAAGAGGGGTGGGATCAAGAAACAAAGACACAACATCATAGCCCTCCAGGGGCGGAGCTCTGCTGCCGCCACCCATCCAATCTCCATAGTGGCGGAGCTCTGCCTCAACCACACCTCTGAGATCTAGATCTCCCTCAACACCATCACCATCAAGGCATCCAAGCAAGAAGAAGAGGAGGAGAAGGAAGACATCACCACCACCACGCAGCGATCTCCATCTCCATCATCATCTCCATATCCCTCTCTCTCTTGTGTTTGGTAATTGTAAGATTGAACACGGTTGTGACATCATTATATATTTATATGTTTTTCCATTCATCCATATGTGAGTGATTGATTCAATTCTAGGTTGAGGTATGATCTAGTGCGCTAAGTTAGAATTTATTATGATCTAAGATGAGTTTATGTAATCCTTTGGTCCGGAAGTGTCTTTTTCCTTGCGGTGACGCGTGAGAATTATGCATAGTGCACACAGAGTGACAGCCCGGTAATTAATTAGAGAATGTTTATTTGTCTGGGTAATCTCTTATAAATCACATATATATTTGCCCATCTAGCACTAGTGAGACCGAAGCCTAGAAGCCCTCCTCATTCCATTCAATCCTACAACTATAATCTCTTTAATTCAGTTTATATTCTTGTTTACTTTCCGTCTTAGTTTATTTTGTTCTTAAAAGTTCTTTGTTATTAGATACTTTAAACCTCTCTCATTTATGGTTGTTCTAGTAACTTATAGAATAGGCTATTTCCAAACCACGGTTTAGGTGCGAAACATGGCCGCATTGACAACGGGGGGTCGTGTTGTTTTCGTTCGTCGATCTCTCATCGGGACAAACTCTTAAATATTTGCTGCTATAGGTACTGCAATAACCCTGTTGTTGGTGCAGAAATCCAGTCACCAAATTGGCGCCGTTGACGGGGAGATAGGCGTTCGGTTATTACCTTCCTACTTACACATAGTTTATTTCTGTTTGTTGCTATTTATCTTACTGATTTTGATTATTTGAAAAGAATAAAAAAATAGTTTACCTTTTGTTAGTAGTCTTGTTATTTATTTTAGTTGTAGGAAATTCAAAAACATAGGAACTATGAAAAGTAAAAGTCTTGCAGAGTATGCTTCTCCGAGTGTTGATCATTTACATGCTTCTATTGTTCAGCCCGCTATTGATGTGGGTGAATAGGAGCTGGTTTGGAGGAGGCGGGGCGCATCGGACGGCCGTCGCTCATCTCGCAGGTCGTCGCCTCCCACGGCAGAACTTGATGTGAGAAATAAGGATAGGTGGTGGCGCTCTCAAACAGAGATCCCACACACGTTCTTCCCTTTTAAGATCACCCTCACACGTTAACCCCAAAGGCCAAAAGGAACCGACTTTGAAAAATTGAAACTGTCATTGCTTGGCACGTAGCCCCGTTTGTGGTAGCATGCGAACTCACAAGCCAAACTCAAACCGGAAGCACGCATAAGCATTCAAAACCAGGGAGCTTAGGCCCCGTTTGGTAGCTCCGTTTTTTGAAGTATTCTTAGAATACTTCAGTTTCCAAAAATAATAAAGTATTAAATACTTTAAGTCGTTTGGTTCCAAGTAATACGAGGTTGGTTTTGGAAACTGAAGAATCTCTAAAACTGTAGTTTTTTTGACGTATTAGAAACTTCACTCCCGACCTCTTTATTCCTAAACGGAGAACTCACAAAAACGCATCTACTTCGCTCCGTGGTCTTTGCGTACAGCGCCTACGATCATGTCCTCTTTTTCAGCCATGGAGAAAGCAAGCTCAGTAAACGGAAAAGAAGGTTCGTTCTGCTGAATTCTTGCCAAGATCTATGACGTGATATTCTTCTTAACTTGATCGTACCATTGTTGCCATCTGGGGCTTGTTATTCATGCCGAGATCCCACCGATTTTCACACAGACGGACGCCATCCGTCAAGATTTGGCGCTCCTTAGCATTTCTGTATAGACTAGTGTCTTATTATCATGGTTGCATGAATGAACTAGGCCAAATTTAGTGCAGATCTCCCTTGTGTTTCGCATCCTGTGAAGATGCGTTAGATTTTTTGCTTACCGAGCTCTCCAATAACCATATGGCACCTGGTATTCAACGCCAATCCGCTGGCATCTACAGCACTTGAACAGCAATCATACATGCATAATGTTAGAAGAAATCGAGAGAGGAGAGAGAGTAAAAATGATTCAAATGTGTTGTTCCATTGATGATTCACAGCTTATATACAAGGGGAAGGGACACCAACAAGGGTCACATCCGTTCGAAGGGGTGTGAGGAAGAGTTGTGTCGGTTGACAAACCAACCGACATAGAGAATTGAAAGAGGGAGGATTATCCCTTTAATTAACCTATTAATTAAATCCTAACACTCCCCCTAATCCTTCCTTGTCTTTGTGATCGATCATCTTTGAAATTATCTCCTCTAAAAACCCTGTGGGAAAAATGTGAGGAGAGTAGTGTATGATATGTTGCTAAAACTCCTTTAAACCCAGTGGGAAAATAAGGAGAAAATGGTGCAACATATAATGGTTAGATATGCTGTTAAAACTCCTTCAAACCCAGTAGAAAAATAAGGAGAAAATGATACAGCATATAATGATTATTGCCTCCATGTTAACTCCGTATGAGAAAAACCTTGTAAAGGGGAAAAACCCATAGAGTTTAGAGGACAATATATATATCGTGTATACTTTCCTAAAAACTCCGATGGGGAAAACAGAAAGTATGACATATGATCTTGTGTTGATATTACCTCATTAAAAACCTTGATGAGAACCTGTATAGTAAACTCATAAAGGGAAAAAGAGTGTAATATGATGCTTTAAATAGGAGTAGTCTAGGGAGATACTCCCCCTGATTCTTGCAAATCCTGAAGCCATTGAATACCAATTACATGAAAACATTTCTGGAATGTTAAAATTGGTAGAGACTTCGTGAATAGATCAGCGATGTTATTGTCGCATGACTTGACTCGCAAGACGTTTATTTCCTGAATCTTCTGGAGTTCATGGAGCTAAAACAATTTATAGGCAATATGCTAAGTGATATTGCTCTCGATGTATCCTATTTGCATCTATACAACACAAGCAACATTATCTGTGTAGATAATGGTCGATGATTTAAGAGAACCAATACCACATGACTCATGTATGTGGTTTATCATTCTGTAAAGCTACATATGTCAATGTGGCTTTGTATTTCAGAATGATTGGTAGGTGTAGTCACCGAAGTCTATATCGAAGACATCAATTGAGTGACACTTCTACCATGTAGGTACACATTATGAGGATCATTCAAGTAGCCAACATCAGTGTATTCTGATGATATTGGAGGTCTTGCACTTGTTAGTAGGGTGCGTGTAACATCCACACTTGTCACAAAGCCTAGTTTTGTCATACTTTGGCTTTGCGGTGCCTTTTCCACGGTCCGAGTTTTGAGGCTTCCTGTTCTGGTTGTGCTTACACTTACCCTTGAAGTTCGGTTGGTTACCGTTGAAGGCGCCACCAAACCTTCTTCCGTTCACGACATTCATATGAACTTTCGGCAAAGGTTGGGAACCAACCGGGCGCTGAGAGCCATTCTTAGCAAGAAGCTCATGATGCTTTTCAGCCTGAAGTAGGATATGAATAAGGTCTGAATAGACCTGGTAGTCACGAGCGCGGTATTGCTGCTGCAGGAGCCTTTCAGATGAGAGCATAGTGGATAGAGTTCTTTCTATCTTTTTCGCATCTGTAGGTTCCTTCTCGCAAAAGCGCAGCTTAGAACTTATCTTATGAACCTCATGATTGTAATCCCCGACGGACTTAAAGTCCTGGAATCGAAGATGAGTCCAATCATGAAGTGCTTCGGGCAGGACAACCGCCTTCTGCTTTTCATATCTCGTCTTGAGGGCCTGAAACAATGTAAATGGGGATTCCTCCTCCAAATACACAGACTTAAGATCCAGGTGGATATGGTGCCTTATAATGTATAAGGCAGCATAGTTCTGCTCTTCTCTCAGCGGTGTGACTCTAGCCGGAAGGGGGTTCTCCGGGTTCTGGATGGCACGCTCTATCCCACGGGACGCAAGGGAGATCTTGATGTCCATGGCCCAAGTAGGGTGGTTGTGGCCATCGAGTTCGAGTGCATCGAACTCTCTTCCAGCCATTAGTTACCTACTTGGGTAAACCAAAGGTTATTGATTTACGCTTTGGCAAATCACACACCATCATGGTTATGTTGTAACGAACTATGCAAAATTAATAGTAGCTTCAAGAAGTGGGCTTGAGACCATTAGTGTGGACTTCAAGTTGTTAAGTATGACACATTGTAGATACTCCCCAAAAAGAATTTCAGGGTCCATCTCTCAGTACTTAGAGAGTATAATCTGATAAAATCAGTAGATACTCATGTTTCTAGTACCTTATGTCATGACTTAATTAAATGTATGGAAGATCACTTGATAAGTAATCATGGTAGCGGAGATAATCTGCAATTCATGCAGTAGATCCGTGCACTACCTTTGATCCCAAACATCAACTTGAAGTAGTCACTTTGAATTTTGCATTTGTCAATTTGTGCTCGTATTGAGTCTAAAAGATTCAATTGAGGCGATGAATTTCTTTATTTCTTGCAAATAGTGGATGTAATCAATCTCAACATGTGTACACATGGAAATATATTACATCACATATTTTCAAGAATACACATAGTACTCGAATTGAAAAACAGTACCGAAAAACTTGTACTATGAACAACAGTGTCTATAACATGAAATAAATCACTACTAGAACTTGCTGTTGAGTAATCTGCTAAGTGCAAAAGTCACTGTGCAAATTAGCGAAGGGCTGCAAGCGGCCTAGTACGTATGCAAATGGGCCAAATATGGCAGCCATCGCTAGGACCATACATGATCGGATAAGGAGAGAGCAACCAGAATCCCTAGGAACTGAATCCCCAAATCACACGACCAATACGCACGCAGACGGAGGTCCCTAACAGCCGAACGGTCGCATCACTGGCAGCGACAAGTACTCCCGCCGTGCTCAACCTCGCCGAACGAGCAACAGGGCAGCAGGGTGCCTAAGGTGGCGCCATTCGTCAACCCAGTGGTGGCTTGACTCCATATTCCCGCGCGGACGCGGCTGTTCGACAGCGAGGTCGATGGCGGGCTCCGTAGCGAGACGCCGAGGGCAAGGAGTCGCCTGCGAGCGCGTGTGGGCGGAGAGGGCGGAGGCGAGGATGGCATTGGGGATGGCAGGCGTGATGAGGAGCCCAGGGAGGGCTGGCCGTGAAAGGTCGAGCCGTGCACGGGCGGCACAGCGTCGTCCTCGGCTGCAGGCGTCGGCGATTGGAGGCGCGCGGGGCGACGTCGGCGACTGGTGAAGCTGCACACCTATCCCGGCAGCACGTCGTCGTCCTTGACGGATGGCGTCGACGACGGGAAGCGCAGGGGCACGACAAAGTCAGCGACCGCGGCACCGCCGGCACCAGGGGCGCATAGTGCGACGCGGACGGCTCAAAGGCCTGGACCGGCAGCGGCGCGACGGGCTGCGCGGCCGGCTTGTGGGCCTGCACCAGGGCGGCGCGGCGGCACCGGCCGTCGTCGCGAAGCAAGTGACGGAAACTCAGGCATGAATCTTACCTTGTGCTTGTTCTTTGTATTCCGTTCTTTCGTTCTCATCGGAGACTTTAATTGGCTCAACGGCAAGCGTGCTGATAACGTGTTAGAAGAAATCGAGAGAGGAGAGAGAGTAAAAATGATTCAAATGTGTTGTTTCATTGATGATTCACAGCTTATATACAAGGGGAAGGGACACCAACAAGGGTCACATCCGTTCGAAGGGGTATGAGGAAGAGTTGTGTCGGTTGAAACCGACCGACATAGAGAATTGAAAGAGGGAGGATTATCCCTTTAATTAACCTATTAATTAAATCCTAACACATAACAATCTGTCAAAAGGGAAGGTAAAACAACATCTCCCAAACGCCTGGTTGTTTTTGCCAAAACTGAGAAATACTGCAATATCAAGAAACTATATTATTCCTCTCCCGTGCTCTTCTAAGATTTTGGCTTCGGCTTTTTCTAGCCGGTTTAGCTTTTTTTCCTTTTTCTTTCTTCAGTTCTTTTCTTGTTTTCTATTTTCATTTAGTTATTTTTTAATCTTAATATTTGTTTAGTCTAAATAAACACTTTTAAATTGAACATTTTTAAAATTTGTACCTTTTCAGAATCTTAACATTTTAAGAATCTGGACATTCTATTAAAAGTAAATCTTAAAAATAAAACAATAAAGAAAGAAAAAAAGGAAAGAAAAATCCTAGCCAGATCGATTCTGACATAGGAAAACAGAGATGGATGGACGGGCTATCGGATAAATAGGCTTGGCCAAGGAGTTGGTCGCTTCAGGCGGCACCATCGCAGCATGCGCTCAATAGTAGTACTGTACCTAAAATAAAACGTTGTAGTGGATTGGATTAGCCATGGGATGCCTGCATCTGTAATCATGTAAGTAAGAGATTCATCTTAGCTGACAAACACAGCAGCGGCCTGCATCAACATTGCCAGGAAATGAACAGGCATTGCCTCGATATATTCCACCAAGAGTATCAATCGATTCTCGCTATCAACCACATCTAAAACCATGTCAACCAATGGAAACAACACAACACGTACCAAAACAAGAAAGGCTCGTTATGTTTGTATTAACAGAAGAGCAAGATGATATAGCTATATGCTTTTGATGATACAAATCCGCACGGTGCAGCAATGTACAAGACTACCATGCCCAATCGGCACACATCCTGTCTTCCTTCCACTCACACTACCTTGCCTATAACTCTGGCTGCTGGTTTTCTTCATCAGAACGCATTACTCAGGGCACTGCGTGCCGCCTGTTGTTTCATTTCCTGGGCTTTTCCACTTCCACGGAAGTACATGTATACTTGCTGCATGTTGAGTAAGAGAGTTAGATGATCAAGAGACAACAGGAACATGAGTTACAATCAAATTATCTCTTGGCTATACCAATCTGTCTAATGCAATTTGAACATTTCAGTTAAACACCCAAAAAGATGGAAACCACACCCACCTGAATGACAGCTATGCTCAGCAGTGATTCAAGGCAGAACAGTCCAAATCCAACGAAGTAAAATATCTGCCAAAGGAAAATACCACAAAAAATTACACATTGGTAAGGAGAATTGAATAAGACTAGTAGATCCAGCATATCACTTGCAAATGCATTGATGTTAAATCTACCAAGCAAAGCCTTGATACTCATATGCATGTGAGGTACAGTGCGCAATATCTGTTTCAAAATGAAAGGTTTTTTTTGTCTAGGCAGTGGACTCTGCTGGGCCTCAAACTTAGGCAGCATGAAGCAGCTCAATCATTGGGGAAAAAGCATAAAACATGGACTGGGTAAGAGGAAGATGTGGCTACATGAACAAACTAGTCCTCTGATAAATTGGATAAAGTTGTAATGAAGACTTACCCCAACAATAGCACTCTTGGTTATGACATCAATGGCAGGCAAAATCCCACTGCAGCATTAGAAAGCAAACAAATTTAGTGATTTTAAAAAAAAAGGTGTTTATGCATTCTAATGAGAAAGCAAATGTTCGGATAGAAAGGTCTAAGTCTGAATATGATAACATGGATAGTCAGAATTCACTGTAAGCACTACTTTGAGTCGCATGGTTGACAAGAAACATGATAATTGCAGTCTGCGTTGGCATGTACCTGGTATAACAATATACTCCTATATGTTCAGTTCCAGGATCACAAATTATGTTTGTTCCATGATCCCTTGCAGAGGTCAACATGGACCACAACTCAAGAAAAAAGGTGACAATGGTTCACGATCTTTTTACTTGAGCACAAGTATATAACAGCTTCTGATGTGTATAGTTTTCCCGTATTCGTCTTGGATATGCATATGTACCCCTTAAATATATACCCTTTATAGCTGCACCGATTTATTGACACCACATTGTAAAAGCAAATCACCTCATTGTGTGTACCCACTATTTTTTCTCAGTTTGGGTTTCCAGTAAATAAATTATCTAGTTCATGGATTATCTTCGTTATTTATTGTGTGTTCTAACATCTTTAGACATACCGTTCGATGAAACAACTATTTCTTTATGAGGTGATCACATAATCTTTACCGACAAAACACAAAATGTGACCATGGAATGCATAACCCCTCTCATCTAAACCCATTTACAACATAAAACCTACGCAGCATCCCAAAAGTAGATGCACAAGAAAAAGAATATGAGACTTACGTCAAAGAGTTTCCTTTGAAAGGAAATGGGGGCGACACTGCTGACCACACGCAGAAGATAATATGAAGCTGGAAATGGACAAAGAAGATCAGTAGGGTGCACAGTTGAGGATAGAGCCTTTCATTTAATGCTAAGTGGTGGCCACATGAAACCTAGCAAAGAGTATCTTACCATGTAAAACAGAAAAAACCACCCAAACTTCAAAGCACTCTCAGTTCTGCAACAGGCATTAAATAAAACAAGATATGGTCACATGAAATATTTGGAAAGGTGAAATTCTTTCTTATAGTCAATAACGCATATGGCCTACCTCATTGCGTTATAAAGAGGGCGATACCATAACACATAAGCCCCAGGGACACCAGATATGAAGTAGATAATTGCAAGCAGCCAAATCATAACACCTGTTAAAGCAGAGATGTATTATTAATTCAAATGCTAAGTAGTGTGATAGCAACTGATATATTAGATGTAGATATAATAAGGTACACTTCAGATATACCTTCCCCTTTAATCCATGCTGTTGTAGTCGCTATGATATTGAAGAAGAGGCAGGCAGCAATTCCTGCATGAGATCCACATTTTACACAAATTACACAAAATCCATAAAGTAGCCATCTATCAAAATGCTTTTCTGCCAGATTAGTTCTTGGTCCACCAATCAAATGAAAATGGTAGATCCCTTTGCATTATGCCAGGGAATCCAGACTTATAATGCTTTATTTCATGTTGATAATCATCTCATTGGTGCAACAATAAGAGAAGAAATTCCAATGGAAATACTTGTTGGTTAAATTGTATATTAAGATCCAATAGGAGCTCAAATTGGTAGTCAGTGTGCAGGCGCCGACAGGCTCCAGTAGCTACCCGTGCAGGTCCTGTCAGGCAGCTGGAGAGAGAGAGACCGAGAAGAGTTATAGTTGTGTTGCTGGCAGGTCGCTGCTGAATATGGCCACTCGCTGCTCATAGGTTCTAGCCATAGTATGAGTTGGTTGTTGGCCGTGCTTGTCCAGTTATTAGGCTTGGTTGTTCTGTCTGCTGTGTAGGCTTTGGTGATGGTACGGAGCCAGCAGATTGGAGAGGGCCAAGAGATTGAGGGAAATCATGGAGGCTGACGCTTGAGGCAAGTTGGTAGAGGGCAGGTTTTGATGGAAGGGCGGTGGAGGTCAGGGCGTGGAGTGCGTCGGTAGAGGTGGGAGACATGATCCTGTTGTCGAAGGTGCTTGACGTGATTTCTTAGATAACAGAAGAGAAAACAGTCCTGGTTTCTGCATCATATGATGCACCCAGCTTGAGGTGGTGATCCCATTTTCTTAAGTACCCTCTGCCAAATTGTAAGACGTTTTAGGTAGGCTGGCACAGAGGGAGTACTTTATAGTTGATACGCTAGCAGAAATTCAATCATGGGTACATGTAATCGCAAAATAAAAAATGCAACGGTAGAACAACATATTCACACAGAACACTACATTTTTCACATTATCAGAGCTTACCCAAAAATGATGAAAATGCAAGGTACTGCATTTTTTGTAGATGGATGGGTATCTCATTTGAAATGTTGTGGTGAATGAGAGGAAAAAGGGGTGGCCAGTTTTTCTCTTCAATGACAATTCCAGCTGAAAATGAAACAAAGATGTGATTAGGGTAAATAAACTGTGCAAACATACTGCCTATAGGGAAACCAGAATAAGTATGAAACGAAATTTGCTATTGCCAGAAGAAATAACAATTGCTTATTTAGACCAATCCAAAGTTATCAAGAAAAGGAACATCGTCAGCAAAGATGACCAATAACAATGCAGTGTGATAAGCTGATAATAACCCTGTTATCCCATTCTATCTATGTTGTTTTTTCTGTGAAAAATGCTGAAACAATATGCACTCTACTCAAAATGAGTGGGCAAGCAACAGTTTCTTGGTACACTTCCAGGAATAAATTGCTTTTTATCAATGCTGCTTCTGTATTTAATATTTTATGCTAGCGAAGTGACCAAAACAAAACTATTAAAGCTATTCAGCGAAAGGAAAGAATTTGAGTTGTACCTCGTGATGCAGCCTCTTCCCTCCTTTTCAATTCCTATGGCAAAAGAGGAACCAGATGAGCATTTGAAGAGGGAACATTGCATATGGTAACTAAAACATGTGTCCACATGCATGGAATGATCTAGAGGAGAATATTTTTTTAAAAATTAAATTCTCAGTCAAAATTCAACAAGTTCAATATCATGCTCAGGAAACATGGTCCTCCCAGATGAAACCTTCTGACTGGGAAACAAAATTGTATAGACCATTCATCACTTGTATATACATAGCAATAGCCAGCCCAATTTAGCACGAATTTGAGACATAGGTTCCCCTATCTGCATAATATAAGGCTGATTAAAAGAATAATGAGACCAAATGGGCAAAAGCAAGGTAAAACGAAATGGCTCTTGGAAGCACCTGCTCTTGGGATGAACAGTTGATTAAAATATACAAAATTCCAATACTAGGAAAAATTACGCATGTAATGCTTGTAATTTTGTGTCGATAAATCATAAATTTGCGCTGTGAGAAAAAAATGCTGTGCTTTGAAAAGCAATTTTTAGAGCTTTGAACCTTTTTTAGGGTGCCAAAGTTCCATTAAAAATGTATATGCCTGTTAGAATTATCATGCAAAAGCACCCTTTATTTTCTAGCGCAGCCGTTATATGCCCAACCGTGGAGGATGATGCCTGTTTCTGCCCATATTACTTTTGGACTCAAATTGTATCACTAGAAAGTAGATAGTTATGTTAGCCCATAGATCTCATACTAAAGTCAATGCACCATGGTTTTTAAGGCGTTAAGGCGTCTTAAGGCGACCTGGGGGCGCTTTGGCGCCTAGGCGGGCGCTTTGGACGCCTAGGCGCCTAAAGCGGTCGTTTTTGTAAAGCATAGGGTGGGCGCCTTGACGCCTAGGCGTCCGCGGGCGTCCTAAAGCGGACGCCTTAAAAACCATGCAATGCACAGTACATGTTCATGCTCATTAACGCAATTACCCTGTTGACGGTTACAGACAGCTACTTAATAATTTTGGCAAGTTGAGGACACATAACTTCTGTAGACTCATGCAGAACAACAGATAATTGTCGTTACCAGATTAGCAGATAATTAATGTATAGCATGTATAAACTATCGATATTTTAGAGCTAGGGTAGTTACCCTATGCGGTAGTAATGATCTGGGAATCCAAAATCAACATACATACGTTTTGGTTCAATGGCTATAATGACAAATAAAGTAATGCAGCATATGGAAATCATAAATGCCAATGAAGTTGTAGATTCTTGCTTCACATAAGCTTTGGCGCCACTTATGAGATTACTTGTAGTGCTACGAGCAGCAGAATTGCTGAATCACTCAGCAACTGTAAGGCACATACCTTTTCTCTTTTGTTGAGCTCAGCTTCCAATGCCTGGAGTTCTTTCTCCTTTTTCTTATCCTGACGGTAGAAAAAACACATGCATGACATAAAGAGTCATACATAAACAAAATACTCAAGGGATAGCCAAAACTAACATTGCATATGAACAGTGTAAAATAAAGGAATAACGTTTCACATTCCTTATACAGTTTTACTCCATACATTAAATTTTATAAGGCGTACTTTGATTTGGCACATGGATTAAGAAACCTCCAAAACTGACAAAGCTAACAAATAGAATGACAAAAGTGCCCTGCCATTAACTGCGCTGGGTAGATGCCAGAGAATATTTTATGCGTTTGTTCATGCTTAGATTCTTCAAGAAAGATAATGAAATAAATAATGGCCAAAACAAAACAATATTAGTTATGCAGGGATGTCTTATAATTTTCACCAAAACTGGTTACGATAATCATCACAAGTACTTGATAATACATACAAAATTGACGATGACAATGGCAAAGAGAGTATCTATCCAATTACAGCAAGAGGATAAGTTAAACACTCCAATGAATAAAAACTTCAAACAACTAGAAGTACCTTAGTTGAATCCATGGGAATGTCCACATTATAGAAACCTGCTGGCTCGTGGGAGAGAGGTGACAGTCGAGAATTGGAGGCAGGGGGAACACTTCCTCCCTGTAGAAATGAAGCATTTGGAAGATATTAGGAACAGACAGATCCGAAACTAGAAGCATTTGGGCAAGTTAACAATAGCATGATCTTCTTTTCCCAAAACTTTAACATGCTTGGTCAAGAACAATAGTCTATATGGATGAATGATCAACATAACATAGCATAAAATAAAAAGCTGATGAAAGAATCTAACAATACAAAAACACCCAAAAAAATTGACTGGAGATGGGTGCAAGAATTGCTGCATACCAGCGTATTTACTTGATTATTAAGAACTACATGGAGGTTTTGGCTTTACATGCCCAGTGATCAGTATATATGGACGATAAAACACAAATATTTCGGCATGTGATTGAGCATGACCTGTTAATGCATAAATATGTCCGCAGGCATGTGCATGGGCACATTTAGTTTTGCATGCGATCACCGCAACAATGATTATGATGTGTGCTGCCAAAGAGTGGGTGTGTTTAAGTTGATTATAGTCAAATGTGATGTTACCTACATCAGCTCGATGACATCACCAACAAATAGACATATCAAGTGGTACAAAAATAACTTGTGACAAGGACAGTTCAATTTTAGAACTTTCCACCTAGAGCACTACAATGGAGACATCTCAGAGGTATGATTTTTATCCATTATCCATCCATACATTGGGTATCACATTAACCAAGTTATTGCAAGTACGTTGTAGCACATCGTTATAAAATTTAGAAGGTTCGCTCTAGAACCCACTTGAACAACCAAACATAAAACAGTGTCTGGCATTAGTTATGCCTTAAAATAGCCCCAAGAAGTAAGGTAAGTATCATCATATTGCATTTTCTGAACCAGCAGCAAGTGGCACGTCCTGTACCTGACAAACACTAGCAGCATAAAGAAACTAATGTTTAATAAGATGGCAAAGTTGGCTCCATACACATACTGCCGAAGTCACAAATGTTCAGTACTATAGCATATGGTAGCAACCGAGCTCCTATAACTATACTCTGCTAGTATATTCCATAACAACTCAATAAAAGCAGGTCCCGAGGGCGTTTCCTAACAAATGAAGCAGTCGACAACGATTAACAAGTGAGGCTAGGCATATGAGGCGTGGCCAGACAAGGGAAAGCGTGAGATGGTCTTGCACCACAAGCATAGAGGGTACCACATTGCGTTAGTCTGCTATGATACCAAATCCCCAAGTTCCAGCAACCATGCTACACTCTCGCTTAGAAAAAATTATCCAGCACGGGCTACTACTCATCTGCTACGCAGAGCTTAGTTCATCGGATGAACGCAGATCCAGAGCGAACCAACCGCTCCGAGAGCAATCCACCGACACTACCCGCAAAGCGTAACCGCAAACTCGAACCGCGAAAATCCGCATCTCCCCGTGACGCGTCCCGCTCCCACGCTCAGATCCAGCACGCCAGGCACCACCAAAACAATGGCGGATCCCAGACGCAAGCAAAAAACCTACGCGGACTGGAACGGAAAAGGCACGGCCCGAGATCTACGCGAACGGGGAAGCTTCCCGAGGGCTCGTGCCGACGGCGCGAGACAACCAGAGTGGCGGCGGCGGGGACGGGTAGAGCGAGGCAGGGAGCACTCACCGCGAAGGGGTTGACGTCGTCGTCCTCGAAGCCGTTGCGGCCCCTCCCCGCCATGGTGCCGGCCGCCTTCCTCCTCTTTCTCCGACGGCGGGGCGAAGGACGTGGTGGCGACCAACCGGTGCTTTGCTGCCTCCCCCTCTCTGCTACTTCCGTTGCTTTCTACTGGTACGGGGAAAGGGCAACGCGGTGGCTGCGCGCGAGGTAGTCCGTGACAGGTGGGGTCTGGCGAGACTGACGAGTGGGCCCGGGAATGCGAGACGCCAACCTGGCCGTACGGTGCGGTGCTGTGTTGGTGGTGGGGTGTCCCTTTCGGCCGCGAGCAAACTTCGCTCGCAGGTTATCTTTTCCTGCTCGGCTAAACCGACGCTATCATATTTTCTTTCAGCCCAACGAATGATCCAGATTTATTGATTAAATCACCAAACCATGTATACCTCATAAATTAAAATACACATAGGTAAAGATTACTGGTAAAACGATAAATAACATCAAATTTTGTTTCTCGATGAACTTGTATTACTCGAAAAATCAGGAATTACAACCTCTATGATATGTTCTACTAGCAAAGTTTGCGAGAGAAAAAAACTACTACCTCCGATCCATATTAAATATCGCTGATTTAGTGCAAAATTATACTAAATCAACTATACTTATTATGGATCGGATTGGGTACTAGTGTTTTGTATCTCTTAATATGAGTAATACAAGTCTGATGAACTTTTAACAAGGTTATTATAATATCTTCAATCACCATAGTGTAGACCGAACAACCTATATCTTTATTCTCGAGAAGCCTGACTATCTCCAAATAGTCCATATCAATAATCATGTGTTGCTTGCACCATTTGCAATGCTACTGACAAACCTTTCATTGTTGTAGAAAGCAACTAGTGCATCCCTGTGTGAGAAGAGAGAGCGACAAGATGACAATATGATTTCACCTATATGATCATGACGAGTTGTCTCTAGATAATTCATTTTACACCATATTACAGCAAAAAGACACCTACAAACCAAATCCACACAAGGCTTCTATTGGGTTACAAAAGATTCATATCCCCGCATTTTAGATAGAAATCGAATAATAACTGGAATTCAGTTTTGTTGTTTTCCAACGATGATACCGAATTTACTACTAGGGTCTTTATTTTGGACAAATAACTTATACTTTGTAGATCTGACTGGCGGGCTAAAGTTAGACCGAAAATAGAAGTGGTTCTAGCTTTTAGTTGAATGGTTTGACTCTTGAAAGGATGGGAGAGACGAGGTTTTGTGGTCAAGGACCGCACCCTTAGCTAAACGTGAAGACGTTACAATGTCTTAGAATTCGCATGGCTTCCGTTAAAGGGAGGATAGACATTTTGGGAAGAGTTAAATCCATCGTTAGTCATCGAACTTGCTTAGCGAAGTCAATACGGTCATCGTATATTGAAAATACAAGATTACGGTCACTGAAGACGCATCGGAGCATCACTCGAGGTCACCGCTCGTGCCGAGAGAAGTATTTGACCACGTGACGAGCTCAGTACCCATTGTCACATAACTGAATATACACATATAAAATAACCACCTATATGAGGGCTTTTTTGCAAAACAGGAGCGCCGAGGGCCGAGGCAGGACAGGTCAAAGCCTTGATCTGTGTTCAAAGAGGCCGCTGCCGCTCCTCGCCACCTCGTCAGCCAAGGAGCCGCCGGGGGCGAACTCAAGGAAGAGCTGGTAGGACCCGTCGCGCTCGGCGCGGCCGCCGATGCAGGACACGACGCACGGCGAGCGGAGACCAGACATGATCCCCTGCTCTCGCCTCAGCTCTGCGGCGCCGGACGCGCATGCAGACTTGACCGCGAACATCTCCCCCGACGCGTCGTCCGCCGCCAGGAACACCTCAGCGCCGGACGTGCCGCGGCCTAGCGTGCGCGCCCGCGTCCACTCGCGTCTCTCTGTGTTTACCAATCTGCTCTGGCTCGTGCTCAGCTTGTGCAGATGAGCTCCTTTTCTGTGGCGGGTGGGAGTATATATAGGATAACCTGCCGAACAGCTGCTCATCGGTGTCAACGAACTCTGCCGTTCCTTGCACACCCTACAAGAAATAATGTGGGAAATGGATTAGCAAGAACTGATAGACTCTAGAAATCGAATCGATAAACTAGAGACAAGGCTGTTTCGATTTCTTGGTGAAATACCAAATCTTGAAGCGGAACCTGACAACGAACAATAGATCAAGAACGGGCAAGAATCTAAACTCACCCCAATGAACTGTTCCAGTTTCCTGTCCTAATAATCCACTACAGAGAAATTTTGTGGAACGGGTGGGCGAGGCGCCCGCCTCCACTTCTTGCTTACTCGCAGTTCCTTTGGTAGGCGCTCGCAACAAACCAAGCGACGACGGAAGCGCGAGGTGTTCTTATAGGCTGCCGCATCATGTGAATCTGGACCGTGGTGCGTGCTAGGCGCATCTCGCACACGCGCGGCGACTCCGCGACGCAGGGTGTGCAAGGAACGGATGCAAGAAGCGAGGGGAAAAGGAGCTCATCTGTGCTCAGCTTGTTCAGGGCGATGTCCACGTCAGCGAGGACGCAGAGTTCGTCGGGGATGCCCCTAGAGAGGCGGTTGTTGCTGAATGCTGATGTCAAAGAGCTCTAGGACGTCGGCACCCCCGAACAGCTGCCTATGTCGTCTCCGGGGGGAGGCGGTCGGAGTAGCAGCTCATAGAGCAGGGGAGGCGGCCGGAGGTGAGCTCTGGAGGTTGGGGAAGGGCACAGAGCGGGGGAGGCAGAAGAGGATGGGGTGGCCTGTTGATGTATTTTATTTGAGGTGCCTTTATGAAAAACAACACGTCCTGTCAGTGTGTTTACTCAGCGCCACATCATCAAATACATAGCTACGTTTTGAGCGGTGACCTCGAGTGATGCTCCGATGCGTCTTCAGTGACCGTAAACTTGTATTTTCAATGTACGATGACCGTATTGACTTTGCTAAGCAAGTTCGATGACTAACGATGGATTTAACTCTTTTGGGAAGTTAGCGAGGAATCTTTCGAAATGTCATGTAGATATTTGACAACGTGGACACCTCCCATCAAATTGATCGTATTTTTTACTATACACTTTAGATGGTGCAAGGTTTGTTGAGTAGGAAATGAACTACACTTTTTTTTTACTTGGAACACTCAATTCCTTGAAATGAACTACACTTGAGGGAACTTCTAGTGGCATGCCTCGACATAACGTTGCTCTTTCAAGGTGGTCATGACCGGTGGTGGACCTTGGCCAACATCCTAAGGGGAAAAATGGGATGGAGGCGAAATCAGGCTGATTTTTAATTGATAAATGGACAATACATGTGAATAGTTGTCAAATTCTGCGTGGACTGGCGCGACCGCCCCTTTTGACCTCCACTAACACTAGTGCAGAGCCCCCCCCTTTAACTCCGGTTGGGAGGGCCCTCTAACAGCGGTTCCCCAACCGCTGTTGAGGGTTCGGTGTTAGAGGGGGGGCCCTTTAACACCGGTTCTTATACGAACCGGTGTTAAAGGGTGGCGCACGTGGGGCTGCCGCAGGCCTCAGCCCCCCCCCCCCTTTAACACCGGTTCGTATCTGGAACCGGTGTTAAAGGTTCTTCTGCCGCGGCAGAGATTTAGGCCGTTTTCCTGCCGCGGCAGAACTCTGCCGCGGCAGGAAAACGCCTCTGCCCCGTTCTGGGCGTATTTCTGCGGGAGGGGGGGAGCGAGGGGAAATCGATCGGGAGCGGTATACTTATAAATCGTCATCGGTACATACGAGTACATGAATAATTAAGCAACTATTATTATACACAAACATTGTCATCGGCACATACATCGTCATCGGCACATACATCGTCATCGTTCATTTTGGTGGATATCTAAAGAGTTCTCCGCCAGGCGTGACGACCTCATCAAGTATGAACCCCGTCAATTCCTCTTGAATGGCTCGTATGCGTTCAAATGGTAGGAGTTGGTCCCGCATCCGTTTGATCTGAATATATATGAAGAATGGGCCGTCAATATATATATAAGAATAAAACTCAACACAATTGATGGTAATAAAATAATGTTGTGGACTTTGTTTACTTACTCTAAGTTGTTCTAGTGCAGCTTGGCCTGTCGCATATATCGAGTTGCGAATGAATTCGCAAACATAGTACCCACATAAGTTATTGACGTGTCCCTGATGCGCGCACTTTACGAGAATAGAGAGTTCAATCAAAATAATAATCAATAAAGCATGATATAATGGAATTGGAAGCTAGCTAGTATTACTTACATTTTGGTCTACAAATTTTAGTTCTTCTGACCATTCACCCACGGCCCTGCCCGTGAACATTTTCCAAACCCTGTACGACAAAGAAAATGGATAAAGGAGTAATTAATTACTTATTGTCACGAAAGTTGCCGATCTAGTGCGATAATATGATTGAAATTACCTCTGGAGCATCTCTCTAAAGTCTGCCCATAGCTCTTTTTCTTTTCGTAACGAGTCCATGACAAGGACTTTTCCTGAGTCGGGTTGAATGACTAGCAGAATAAAGTGGAACCTACGCACGCATAACTCATCATCAGTTACACTTAACATCGAGTAAGCCGAAACAGAATGTGTACAAGAGAGAGGGTAACAGTACTCACGAGAAGTTGTAAGGCAATAGTATTTCCCTTTTGGTTTGTTGTCTCAGTAAAGACTTTAGCAAGTAATCTTCTGTTTGCCCGGGTTTGTCTCTTACCACTTCTTCATGAACTCTATTTGGGTCAATGAACCCAATGTCAAAAGGGTCTCCTTTCATGCATTCCATAACCTTTTTTCTACATAATAGTATATACATATATGGTGAGCATATATATATACATGCAATTAATGAAGTGAATGAGATGAGATAAAAATTACAGAAATAGTACTTACACACAATAAAGGCTGATGGCAGATTTGTCGAGTTCCTTCTGATTGAATAGAAAATGCAAGTCTTGAATGTTGAAGTCCATCGCGTCGTCTCCGCACAAGAAAATCTGATCTCTTATATGCGCCGTGATCCATTCTTCTTTTCTCGTCTTGCAGAAATGAAGGTACCACTTGTGCAATTTTCGCATCTTTGTTGGTAGATTCTTGAGCTCCTCTTTCTTGACTAGATTCTTCCCATACTTCCATGGCTGTCTGGGGTTGACATCGCATTTGGGCAAGTTGTCTCCCATGACGTTCAAGTATGCAATGTAAGTCATCCCCATCTCATTGGCCTTTCTTTGTAGCTCTGCCTCGTAATCATCTACGGGAGGAGCGTCCCGTTTGTCAAACATTTGGAGCGGGGCGCATGATTGGTTTTCCTGCTCTCCGAGCATGGGAACTGTTTTCTGGGGTGCCTCACGACTGCTACTTTCAGTCTCCCTACGGCGCCTTGCATCCGCCTTCAAAATCTGGCGCTCGTAGTCCGGCACAAGTGGGGTTTCAGGTTTCAAAAGATTTTTGTAAAACTTCTCCACCACCGCCGGATCTATTTTCTCCTTTGGCTCGGCCCGTCTAGGTGCAAAGAATTTCTTGACCTGTTCTCCCGAGATCCTATTGGTCTCCTCGTCGCTGCGATTCCACGGTAAAACCGGCAATGGCTTGGCGGAAGGCTGCGGGACGTAGTTTTTTGAACTCTTTGGCGTACGGTTTCCTGCGGATTTCTTTGTGGCAGTGCTACTGATGCTCCTCGTGGCAGTGCTCTTCCGCTTACGCTGAGGAGATGGCTGAAGCACCGGAGATGGCTGCCGCGCAGGAGATGGCTGACGGGCCGGAGATGGCTGCCGCGCAGGAGATAGCTGAAGCGGCTCAGACTGCTGACGCTGCGGAGACGGCGGGGGTGCCAGTGACCTCCAATTTGGAAGAACAATGTGTTCCTTCTTCCAAAGAATGGTTGTTTTCACTGCAAATTTGAGTTGAGTTTCCCCTTCACCTGTAGCATGGTCAAGCTGTGCTTCCTCATATTCCTTTACAACCTCATCCACCCCGACAATAGCATAGCCATCTGGAATCGGTCGGCAGTGGTAAGTTCCACCAGCTACAGGAGGTAAGGCATAGCCGACAGCCACCTTAATGGATAAGCCCATTAATCTCACATGCAGCTCAGCGTGTTCGCTCTCCGTGATCTCATCAACGGGGTATCGAGGACCCGTCATTTCAAGCGTTGGCTGCACGTTCTCCGTGGAAGCCACACTGCTTTTCCGCGCAGAGTCTGGGCCGCGGGCAGCTTCCAATGCACGCTCTTCATGCCGCTGAGATGGGCCGGTAGCTTGATGGCTCTGTTGTGAATTCACTTGCGTCTGCAGCGCCGCAAGTGCATGTTCTATCTGTGTCATCCGCTCTGTACGCTCTTTTTCTTTTCTGCCGCGCCATCTGTAAGAGTCGCTCCAGTCGGAAAACCCATCCTTCCACGTCATACCCCCTGTGCCTCGTGCATGTCCAGGGTGTTCTTTTTTACCGATGGTGCGTGTGAGATGGTCATTCTCTCTGTCGGGATGGAAGGTCCTGGCGGATGTTTCCTCGTATGCCGTGATGAGTTCAGTGACGGGTTTGGCAAGGATGGTTGGGAAGATACACAATCCTGTTTCTGGGTCCAACCTTGCCCCGATTCCGTATAACCAAGTCTTTGCACGTAGGTCCCACCCATCTGTCTGGGGTGTGATCCCTCTCTCGCGCAGGGCCCTCTCAGCTTCCTCCCACTTAGGCCTCTGAGATATGTAGCCACCTGACCCCGTCCTCTGGTGATATTCCTTCTTCAGGGCATTAAGCGTATTGGTTTCTGACCTCTTTTTAGCTATAGCACTTTTTTTATATGTCTCAAATTCGGGCCAGTGAGGTCTTATCTTCGCATAATATGCGTCTTCGAAATTTGGAGTCTCGCCAGCTTTGACAAATTTGTTCAATTTTGTCTTCCAGTTGCGGAAAGCCTCAGCCATCTTCTTTAGAGTCCACTCTTTGACCTTTTTCTTTATAACCGGGTTGTTTTCATCCTCCTCTGGCGGAAGGGTGAAATTTACCAACAACGAATTCCAAAGCGTTTCTTTGGATCTGTCATCGACAAAGGTACCGTCGCCCTTCTTTGGCTTATTCCAATTTTCAATTATGATTGGGATTTGGTCCCTAACAAGAACACCAGCCTGACGTATAAATTTTTCTGCGGCCTTCTTGGGCTCCATCGGCCTGCCATCAACACGGACTGCTTCGATCGTGAACTTTGCACGATCTTTCAACCGCTGGCTCGCGCCTCGCTTGCTCTTTTTCGTAGAAGAAGATGGTTGCTGGCTGGTCGATCCAGAGGGCTAAAAGAAGAAAGAAGCGTTAATTAATACATGTAGAAGAAGATTGTTGGTGGAAGTCAGCTGAGGCTTAATCAATGCATATACCTCGCCGGACTTTGTAACCATTAAATTGCGTTCACCGGAGTCTTCATCTTCTCCATGACTAGTACTTGAGCTGTCGTCGTCATGTCCCTCCAAGTTCAGATATTGTGAGGTGTCCTCATCAATAATGTTCTCCATTATTTCTTATTCTTCAAGGTTTCTACTAAGTGGATCCATAGTTTCTAAAACAATAATATTATCTAGAGTAAGAGTGTAAACATTCAAGTGGACTTGGATTCATACACAAATATACATATTATTCATACCAAAATACACAAATAAATACACAAATGAGTCAGAGGTCCAATTTGTATACAAGTTTTAATCTATGCATGTAGTACAATTTATCGAGCAAACAAGTTTTAATCAGGATGAGTCAGCAATCATACACGTGGCAGACACGTGGCGCTCACCGGTGGGGTGACGTTGTTCTCGTCCGGCGGCGGTGCTCGTCGGGCGGATGCGGCGGTCTCGTCGGGCGGCGGTGCTAGCGGCGGGCTCGTCGGGCGGCGGGCGGCGTCGGCGTTTAGGCGTGGCCTATGAGCTCCGAGCAGCGGCGGCGAGACGCTCCTGCACGGGGAAGAGAGTGAGGTGGTCAGTTAGGGTTTAGGCGTGGCCTATTATAATATCTTTGCTATAAGCTATTTTATTTTTACTCCACATGCTTCTAATTCACATGTGCAAGGTTTAGATCGTCGGGGGTCGATGTCACTACGTTCATCTCGCCCATCTTTGGCACCCTGGAATCGTTCCGAGGGTCAATATATTATGCAAAAAACTGTGTTTATATCGTTCCGAGGCGTCGGCGTTTAGGCGTCGGCGTTTAGGCGTGGCCCAATCGAAGCCGCAGAGCATGCTGGCCAGGGCGAACTCCACGTTCATCAGCGCCGACCTAGGCCAGGAGGGGGGATGCCACATCGGAGCTCGCACCCCACCTAGGCCGCATCGCGAGCTCGCACCCCATGGCCACCACCAGAGCTTGCACCCCACCTAGGCCGCCCCCGCAGCCGAGAGGGGAGGCCGTCCCCGTAATCTCTGCCAAAAAGTTCGTGAACTCAACCCACAGCCGCCGCCGCTAAAACAAGGCTGTCACCACCACCCGGCACCCGCCTCCTCTGTCGATGCTGGACCATGCGCGCGCGACGTACTGAACCTGAACGAGTTTATAGTATAAAACTACCAGTTTACTACCTAAATTTACCACTTTACATTTTCGGAACAAAAAACCACCGGATTTTGGTTTGTTTTTTCCAATTCGCCCTAAACTCCATTTGTTGACGAATTGATGCGTTTTCTGGCAAGATGACCCCACCAGGAAGATGACGTGGCACCGGGTCCCACATGGCAGCACAAATTAAAGAATCAAAATATCCTAAAAATAGAAAATCTCAAATAAAAATCTATCAAAAATAAAAAAACAGCCCACAGGCCCCGTCTCTGTCCCTGTCCCTGTGGAGGCGCCACCGCTCATCCCTGGAATCGGCGTGGATGCCACCTCCAATAGTCACCTGCAGAGCGCCGCCCATCACCTGCTGGCTCGCCGGCCGGAGCACGCCGCCGGCGCAGGAGCACACACACGGCTGAGAGGAAGGAGCTGGGGAGGAGGGCCAGACGGCTAGGCGTGCCTCGTCGCTGGTGCACGGCGGAGGGGAAGGAGCTGGGGAGGAGGGCCAGACGGCCAGGCGTCGGCCCGGTGCGACGTGGCGGTGGGGACGGGGCTGGGAGGACGGAAGCCCTCGGCCATGGCGCGGCGGCGCCTTGACGGGGACAGGGACGGGAGCAGCCTGCAAAGGGGGGCGCCAGCGACGAAACAGAGAAGGGGAGGAAACAGAGCATGCTCACCACGGCGTCGGCGTCGGGCAGCTGCAACGGCGGCCGGACAGAGGCGGCCGGACAGAGGCGGTGGCGGTCGTCGGCTTCGGTGGCGCGCGAGGATGACGAGGGGTGGCGGTCGTCGGCTTCGGTGGCGCGCGAGGACGACGAGGCGGTGGCGGTCGTCGGCTTCGGTGGTGGCGAGGACGACGGCGAGGGGTTCGGGCTCTGGCGGCGGTGGCGCGATCTGGCTCTGGGGGGAAGAAAGGAGCGAAGGGGCGCATTTAATACCCCCCCCCTTTAACACCGGTTCGTGGCAGGAACCGGTGTTAAAGGGGGGGAATTCGTTTGCGCGCGTATTTATTAGCCCCCCCCCTTTAACACCGGTTCCTGCCACGAACCGGTGTTAAAGGGGGGGTGCGCGTTGGAAACGAAATAAATGCCCCCCCTTTAACACCGGTTCCTGTCTGGAACCGGTGTTAAAGGGGGGGCATTTATTTCATGCATTAAAGGGGCTTTTTTAATTCAAAAAATATGATATGAATTTAGAAAATTCATATCTTTTTCATTTCAACTCAGAAAAATATGAATAATATATCATAATTTTCAGAAAAATAATATCTACCCATTCATGTAAATCATTTTATATTTACTTTACATGAAATTTTTTAAAATAATTAAAACACTTATTTCATGCATTAAAGGGGCTTTTTTAATTCAAAAAATATGATATGAATTTAGAAAATTCATATCTTTTTCATTTCAACTCAGAAAAATATGAATGATATATCATAATTTTCAGAAAAATAATATCTATCCATTCATGTAAATGATTTTTATTAGATCAAATCATATTTTAATGCCGCATCTTTTGTATTAACATTTTTGAATTGATTGGATATTTAAATGTCGCATCTTTTGTATACACTTGAATCTCACCAAGCCTCTCTCAACTTGCATTGTTTTTTGATCAATGTGTTGGTGGTTTTTTGAATTAGCCATTTGGTGGTTGCTTCACAAAACCGTCTGTTTTTTATGCTCGGAAAATGGAAAATGCCTTTTTGGTGCGATAAAAAGGAAAACTCCTCTTGCAAACTATGCCTTGATTCTAGCCATAACATTGGTCATTTGACCCGAAAGCCAAGAAACCTCGAATGAGATAGGTCATTTTGAGACAGTTACATAAAGCCGAACTGGAACTGAAAATTAAGATACATAAAAGAACTGAAAATTAAGATACATGGCCAGATTAAGTAACAATCGACCGAACTTGTTTCGGAATGTTGGAGTGATTCAGTCATGCTCCTGCCTACACCTGTAATACTCGCCACTGTAGTCGTCGTACTCGCCGCCGCCGTCGTCGCTGTCGTCGTCGGGGTCGCCGTAATTGAACCTCTGGAGAGTACGCGTGGGCTGGACTTGAGGGTAGCGCGTGGGCTGGACTTGAGGGTAGCGCAGACGGGGGTTAGAGTCGGCGGCAGTGTCATAGGCCATGACGCTCTGGAGAGTCCGACCGCGCCACCATAGCCGACGGCCGGCCTCGTTGAAGTTAGGAGGAGGTGGGTCGTCCTCCTCGTGCTTGGCGAGCGCCCTCTCATGCCGATCCACGAAGAAGGCTTCCCAAGTAGGGAAATAGTCGGGATGCCATCTGGGATTCCTCCGCTGCTCCGGCGTGAGCTCGAAGTAGTAGTGGTTCGTGATGGCCATCCGGCGCGCCACACCTAGAGGGACAGGAGGAACCGGCACGCCTCCGACGCTCAGCATCCAGCCGACGGGGACACAGTAGCCCGGCGGGCAGGGGTAGTTCGAGGCGCAAAGCGCCTCCGCCTCCCTGGGGGTTAGTGCTACGGTGGAAGCCATGGGAAAGAGTGATGAGGTTGCAGATATGAGTCTAGAGATGTGCAATGACAATGGAGGCCAACCCCCTACATATATATATAGTGAACTAGCGGGAAGAACTGGAGGGAAGAACTGGCGGGAAGAAAAATGGCGGGAAGAAAAATGGCGGGAAGAACTGGCGGGAAGAAAAATGGCGGGAAGAAAAATGGCGGGATGAACCTTTAGTCCCGGTTGGAGACACCAACCGGGACAAAACACGAGTCAGCACTAATAATAGGGGTGAGTGCATGTCGACATTATGTCGTGCGGCGTGTACCTTGTCCCGGATGGTGTCACCAACCGGGACTAAAGATGAACCTTTAGTCCCGGTTGGAGACACCAACCGGGACTAATAATAGGGGTGAGTGTCGACATTATTTTGTAAGTGTCAACACTATGTCGAGCTGCTTGTACTATAAATAGGCATCCTTGTGAGTCCAGTCCTCCAGCCAGTTTGAGGCAGGGACACCACTACGGCCAGTTTCAGGGAGATGCCGACGGAGCCCAGTCCTCCGGCATCTCCGAGAAACTGGTCATAGAGGCACTCCCTAATATGTGAAATTAGTTAGCTCCCTGGTGTATTGATCTAGTTAGAGAAGTTACAAAGCTGCAAGATGGTTTTCGAGAGCAGGGACACCACTACGGCCAGTTTCAGGGAGATGCCGACGGAGCCTAGTCCTCCGGCATCTCCAAGAAACTGGTCATAGAGGCACTCCCTAATATGTGACCGCGCGCGTTTGGAGATCAGATCTTAATGGTAAGTACGAATCGGGACAACTTCTTCTCATAGTCCCGGTCCATCCACAAAACATGACTAACACTCAAGACATGTATTAATATTAAAAACATGAACTAGAGTTACATAATATGAGCATGAACTTCTTGGCATATGCCCTTCCTTATGATCGCTTCATACGTAACCATGGAGCATCTTCTTTACTTAACGGAATGCTTGGGTCAGTTTTCACTGTGAAGGGCGGAATTTCATCAAACTTATTATAATCTTCTGACATGTCTGTCTTGTCCTCGATTCCCACGATGTTTCTTTTCCCTGAAAGAACTATGTGACGCTTTGGCTCATCATATGATGTATTCGTTTGCATATTTTTTCTTTTTTTTGGTCTGGAGGACATGTCCTTCACATAGAAAACCTGAGCCACATCATTGGCTAGGACGAATGGTTCGTCTAAGTTCTTCATAAGATTGTTGAGATCCACCGTTGTCATTCCGTACTTCTTGTCTACCTCAACCCCTCCTCCTGTTAGCTTGACCCATTTGCATCGAAACAAGGGGACCTTAAAATTAGGTCCATAGTCAAGTTCCCATATCTCCTCTATGAACCCATAATACGTGGTCTTTTGCCCATTGTCTTCTGCTGCATCGAAGCGGACACCACTGTTTTGGTTGGTGCTCTTTTTATCTTGGCCTATTGTGTAAAATGTATTCCCATTTATCTCGTACCCTTGGAAAGTACATACAGTCGAAGACGGTGTCCTGGCCAACAAGTACAACTGATCCCCAACAGTGGTGTTATTCGTGAGAAGTCTTTGCAGCCAGCCGCCAAAACTCGCCATGTGTTCACTTATAATCCATTCATCAGACTGCCCCGGGTGTTTGAGGCGTATTAAATTCTTGTGTTCATTGATATACGGGGCAACCAAGATAGATCTTTGTAAAACCGTGTAGTGTGCTTGATTGAGAGAATGCCCGTCCCTACATATCATTGCTTTACATCCTAGGGTGCCTTTTCCACGCAGTCTCCCCTCATGTCGTGATTCTGGAACACCAATCGCCTTAAGGTCAGGAATAAAATCAACACAGAACTCAATGACCTCCTCTGTTACATAGCCCTTGGAGATGCTTCCTTCTGGCCTAGCACGGTTATGAACATATTTATTTAAGACTCCCATGTACCTCTCAAAGGGGAACATATTGTGTAGAAATACAGGACCGAGAATGGCAATCTCTTCTACTAGGTGAACCAGGAGATGCGTCATAATATTGAAGAAGGATGGTGGGAACACCAACTCAAAGCTGACAAGACATTGGGCCACATCTGTTTGTAACCCTGGTAGGCTTTCTGGATCGATTACCTTCTGAGATATTGCATTGAGGAATGCACATAGCTTCACAATGGGTACTCGAACATTTTCAGGTAGAAGCCCCCTCAATGCAATCGGAAGCAATTGTGTCATAATCACGTGACAGTCATGAGACTTTAGGTTTTGGAATTTTTTCTCTGCCATATTTATTATTCCCTTTATATTCGACGAGAATCCAGACGGGACCTTGATACTGCTCAGACATTCAAAAAAGATTTCCTTCTCTGCTTTGGTAAGAGCGTAGCTGGCAGGAGTTAAGTGGCATCATTTACCCTTCTCGTTCTCAGGATGCATAGGCTCTTCAGGGGCCTTCAGACGTTGCTGGTCCTGTCGTGCTTCCGGTGTATCTTTTGTCTTCCCATACACTCCTAGAAAGCCTAGCAGGTTCACGCAAACATTCTTCGTCACGTGCATCACGTCGATTGAAGAGCGGACCTCTAAGACTTTCCAATAGGGTAGGTCCCAAAATATAGATTGCTTCTTCCACATGGGCGCGTGTCCGGCATCGTCATTCGGAACAGATAGACTGCCAGGACCTTTTCCAAAGATTACTTCTAGGTCCTTGACCATACCAAATACCTCCTCACCGGTACGGAGGACAGGCTTCCTCCGGGGTTCTGCCAGACGTTTGAAATGCTTGCCTTTCTTTCTTACTGGATGCAGGTTCGGAAGAAATCGGCGATACCCTAGGTACACAACCTTCTTACATTTATCCAAATATACACTTTCAGTATCATCTAAACAGTGTGTGCATGCATTGTATCCCTTGTTTGTCTGCCCTGAAATGTTACTAAGAGCAGGCCAATCATTGATGGTTACGAAAAGCAATGCTCGTAGGTCAAATGGCTCCCCTTTGTGCTCATCCCACATACGTACACCTGGTTTGGCCCACAGCTGTAAAAGTTCTTCAACTAATGGCCTTAGGTACACATCAATGTCGTTGCCGGGTTGCCTCGGGCCTTGGATGAGCACTGGCATCATAATGAACTTCCTCTTCATACACAACCAAGGAGGAAGGTTATAGATACATAGGGTCACAGGCCAGGTGCTGTGACTGCAGCTCTGCTCACCAAAAGGATTCATGCCGTCTGTACTTAGACCAAACCTTAAGTTCCTTGCGTCACGTGCAAAGTCCGGGTACTCCCGCTCGACTTTTCTCCACTGTGACCCATCAGCGGGGTGTCTCAACATCGCGTCTTTCTTACGGTCTTCCCTGTGCCATTGCAACAACTTGGCATGCTCTTTATTTCTGAAGAGACGTTTTAACCGTGGTATTATAGGAGCATACCACATAACCTTGGCGGGAACCTTCTTCCTAGGGGCCTCGCCCTCAACATCGCCAGGATCGTCTCGTCTGATCTTATACCGCAGTGCAGTGCATACCGGGCATGCATCCAAATTCTCGTACTTCTCACCGCGGTAGAGGATGCAGTCATTAATGCAGGCATGTATCTTCTGCACGTCTAATCCTAGAGGGCAGACAACCTTCTTTGCTTGGTATGTACTGTCAGGCAACTCATTATTTCTTGGAAGAAGATTCTTCATTTTTACCAACAACTTTGAAAATGCGCTGTCAGTCACACCATTCTCTGCCTTCCATTGCAGCAAATCCAGTGTGGCACCTAGCTTTTTGTGGCCATCTTCGCAAGTTGTATACAACAATGTTTTGTGATCCTTTAACATCTGCTCCAGCTTCTCCTTCTCCTTTTCAGTTTCACATTCTTCCTTTGCATCAGTAATGGCCCGACCAAGATCGTCATCAGCGGGCCCATCTGCTCCCTCTTGATCTTCATTATCTACCTCCGTTGCATTATCATCATATTCAGGATACATATTATGATAGTTTTCATCATCCTCTTCTTCTTCGTTGTCTTCCATCACAACCCCTTTTTCTCCGTGCTTGGTCCAACAATTATAGCTGGGCATGAAACCAGATCGAAGCAGGTGGGCGTGAATGGTTCTGGTATTTGAGTAGTCTTTCTTGTTCTGACAGTGAACACACGGACAACACATAAAACCATTGTGACCACGGTTTGCATTAGCCACAACGATGAAATTTTGGAGGCCCGTAATGTACTCGGAAGTGCGGCGGTCACCGTACATCCATTGCCGATTCATCTGCATTAATATGTAGTATATATCAAAAAATAATAGGGAGATGACCATTTATATATATAGTACATCAATGACACATGAAACTATAGTTGCCGACCTCGACCGAGACGGAAAGAGCAACAAGAAAGCTTATTTTGAGCTCTCGGGCATTTCACCGAACACCTCTAGTGCATATGAAAAAAACACAAACTAGCACTCTTCACACCCTCTTGCTAGGCTCCAAAATGTGAAAGAATGGAAGAGTGGGGTGTGTGTGTGGGCTGGGGTGGTGTCTTATATAGCCCCCCCCCTTTAACACCGGTTCGTGCCACGAACTGGTGTTAAAGGGGGGGGGCGCGGGCCACTGGTGCAGGGACCTTTAACACCAGTTCGTGCCACGAACCGGTGTTAAAGGGGGGGCTCCTTTAATGCCGCAGAGGCCACGCTGGTACGCCCCCCCTTTAACACCGGTTCGTAGAAGAACCGGTGTTAAAGCCCATTTTCGGGATCAACAAAAGCCCTCGTTTCCACTAGTGTAAGGTTCGCCAGTGACTAGTCATGACACACAAAACGTAGATGATTTTTTGCACTTTCCCGTGGGATCAAATTAATCAATTATTAAAAATATAGGTATAGAATAAAGTTAAGTTGGTACCTTTTAACAAAGAGGGTGCTATTTTTTATTGAGAAAGGGAGTTTTGTTTGAAACAATTGAATTGAGCAAAATTTTCAAAATAACATAGAGAAAAACCGAGTACTCGTCTTTGAAAGGACCATGTTTTTCATTCCAGACGTAATCTGAAATGACAAAGTATGTTAAGACACATGTATGTTTATTTTTTTGAAAGTGGGCAGGGTCTAGAAGACCCCAGCTGCTTCATCCATTCATACACATGGCAGGTACATTTTACCAAGAGGCCCTTGACAAACTAAGGCCTCAGATTTTTGCGAAAAAGACCCTAGCACAAAAATTAAAAAGCAATCGGGTGCTTGGTCTTCTCTGCCACAGCTCGCCGGCGACCTCAGGGCGTCGCCAGCGCCGAGGCCGGAAGGAAGGTGCTCGAACGAATGCCTCCGGCGAGAGATCGCAGCCACCGGCCACCTCGCAATCTCCAGGGACAAAACCACTTGGAGCCACAGAGACGTCGAGCTCCAGCGCTGGATTAAGAGGGCCTCCACCATGGAGGTTAAATAACCTGGGCCGCCATTCCGGCCGAAGATCGCGGCGACTCCGTTGTCGACCGCGTGATGCGCTTGATGAAGCAGAAAATCCGCCGACGTCGTCTTATCTTTTTTCCGCCAACTCCAACCTCCCCCTCACCGCCATGGCCGGCCAGGAGGCTGAAGCACATCAGGAGGATAGGAAGACGTCGGCAGATGCGCTGAAAGTGGTAGAGGGGTGTCAACACCCGAATTTTTAATCCCAGATGCATGTTATGCCATACATCGCAATCCCAGGATTACCATTTTTGCGAGACATAACAGATTGGATATCATAGTACATCATCCATTACAACTCATACATAAGGTCTTACAACAAATAAAGGATCTCATGATCCAATCTTAATACAATCATAGCAGCGGAATAATATAATAACGATAGCGTGGGCGAGGCTCCATCTTCATGGTCATAGGCAATGCTGACGATGGGAGTTGATCCTAGTTGTCATAACCTTCCTGCGGTCCATCCTCCTGATAGCCCTCTTCATAGTCTGGCCACGGGAATAGCCAGGGACAAAGCCATGAGTACTCTTTAAATACTCGCAAACTAAGACTAACAAGTGAAGTGGTTTTGAGTAGGAAATGATAGGCTGTATGTTGTTTTGCAAAAAGTCAAATTTACCTTAACTGAGTTCAGAAGCAAAGAAAGCTAGTTTAAAGTTTTATAGCACCTAAGTGGGAACTCAAATTTTCATATCACAATCATGTTGTGGCCAAGTCAAGGTCATGATTCATTTCGTAAGTTATTTTGAAAACATCTGACGACGGAACAGTATGACCACTCCAACTGTCCATAACCGCGGACGCGGCTATTCGAATAGTTTGACACTCTGCAGTGATGGTACACTTTCACCATAATATTCGATACATCCGTCAGGAACAATCCCGAATTCACCATACTCAGTATGCGGATAATCAATCCTAACCTTTCAATTACACGCCCTAGTATAGGCACCTCTCCTATCAGTTTGGCCTCCCAACCATGACCATATGTCATCTTAGGAACTGCATAGGTGGACAATCTTCACAAGGTAGCCTCAGCTCAAACCTTGGCTGCAAGGGAACCCATACTCAAGTATATAAACTTCCAGTCAATCCCTACCCAAATTTCGGGTATTGTGGTTGTACGGTAAAATTGGAATGGTATCGCATCCAGACAACCATCAGTTTTATATAGGGCTAAGGCTCATGCCTTAACATTTTCATCATCAAAATCATCTGGTGTTCAAGAACACATGTCAAAACATTTCAGTAGAATGACTCATCATTCTAAGGTTTTCATAACCATTTTCACCAAGTATTCCCATCTAGAGTGATCAAGTTTTATGCTTAGCACTAGCATCTACAAGTGGGGTAAACACTAATGAGGGGTGGTAAACAAGTGTGAATGATCTAAGTTCAATCTCATGCCTCGGGATGACATCAAGATTATCTAACTTAGGCCAAGCTTTATGCTCTTTATGCTACCTTTAAATATCTTTCTAAAATCTACAAGTCACTAAGTAAACACAAATAAAAGCTTTGATAAAGAAATAAAATAACTAAGCTTGCAAGTAAAACTGGGATTTGGTATCATTCATTGGCATAACTAAGGCATGCCTAGTGCATTGCATAGGTTATCTAACTTTCACAGTTGCATGTGTTAGCTTGCCTTGTGTAGTGTAGTGGTTGAAGTTCTCCTCGGCTTCTTCCTCGTAGTAGTCTCATTTCTCCTCGTATCCTTGGTTGGTACTAGCGTCTATAAATAAATACGAGGTACACAATCACCAAACAATACTTAACTAATTATATTTATCACAGCAAGGTTCACACTAGATGATCTAGCATCATCACTATTATCACAAAGATTAAAGCACTTGTTTTATTTATTTTATTTTAGAAAAGTAATTTCTACTCATTGAAAAACTACTTAAGATTTAATATTCTCCAACCAAAATAGGGGATCATCTTAACACATGTCATCACCATATATTTCAGTACTTGGGAATGTGATTTAAAGTGGTGTCACAATTTAATAAGGTTTAACTCTTTTATTTTAATTAAATAAAGTGACTAGAAATGCCTATGGGGCATTCTTTTATTACTTGTCCATTATTTCTGCAAGTAAACCTAGATATTTTTATATATTCAGAAAGGTCTTGTCAAATGTGATTTTTTAGAGTTGGAATCAACTCAAAAGCTTTTATGGTTGAATTTTGAAAAATGTTTGAATGCAGAAAAGTCTCTGCCTTGTTATTTTTACTGGAGGTGATCTACAATTCCAAATGATTTGAATCCAACAGGCTTGGATTAAGATTTTTTGTAACTTTCTAGTAAAATTACTTTCATGCAAATTGGTTCAGTGAATCTCCCTGGATTGATTTTTGAATCTAGAGACACAACTAAGTTTGAAACTAAATGGAAAAACCTAAGTTTGAATTACTGGGTCGCGCAGGAGTGTAACTGGGCCGGCCCACTGCGCACAGCGCACGCGGGCGGGTTTAAGTGGTTCTCCCCACCAGTCAGCGAGACAGGGGGTGCGAAGGGGTACGGGATGATTAGGGCCGTAGGATTAGAAGCTAGATCTACAACTGAGGTTCATCGTCCATGTTTGAACAAAACAGGGCGAGGTCGAACCCTAGGCTAGTGGGGGTCAGTGAGGGCTCACCGGAGCTCCGAAGATGGTCCGCAATCGGGGCGAACGACGAAGTCGACGACGACGATCCTCCTGGTACCGGTGGCTCCTCCCGAGGCGGCTCCAATCGACGACGCCCTTCTCCTCCAGCAGCGTCAAGCTCCGGCGAAATTCCGGCCACCTGGTGCTCTCCTTGCTCCGGGGATGAGGTGGGGTGGTTCTGAGAGAGAGGGGAGTGAGGTGGTGTGCTGAAATCGAACGGGGAAGGCCTCTATTTATAGTGCGACGAGGGTACCGAAGGGTACGGGTGGAGCTCGTCGTGGTCGTCTATACAGCGAGCTAACGACATGGCTGGGGGTAGGAGATGGTGCGCTGCCTCCTGGCGAAGCTCAACGACATGGTGGCGAGGCGTGAGGCGATGCGAATTGGTCGAAACACTGCGATGCTCTGGGCGGGTCCGACGGAAAATTTAATGGCGCACAACGTCTACGGTCCGCGCGGCGGCGAACGGGCATGTCCGGGCGGTTTCTGGGACGGTGGTGATCACGCATGAGGGCGGCGAAGGCGTGGTATGGTCTGTGCGAGCGTGTCGAGCGCGACGCTCTGGCGCGCTCTCGGCATGGTTGTAGAGAGACTGGACACGCTCGTTCTGAGTGGTCCAGTGGCTGGCAAGGCTTGGGCACTAGACAGGGGGTGGCGGTGGACGGTGGCTTGTGTCCCAGACAAGGTGGCTAGGCTTGGTGAGGCTCCTAGCTTGCTGTCAACATTGGGGTGGCAAGTTGGGCTCGACCATGGTCACCATTGATGGCATTGTCCAGTTTACAGTGATCTAGGGCTTCATAAATTAGTTAGATCATCTACTGGGAGTGTGATGTGAGCTAGAGGGGAGACAAGTTAGGCACAACACTGCTCACTATAGTGTTTGATGTTTTATTTGATTTGTGTTTACAAGGTGTTTGATGAAATGGCTGCAAGAGATTTGAATTTGAATTTTTGAGTGAAACTTGGTGGGTGTACTAGTCACATACTATGTAGTCTCTGGTTGCTTGGATTTGTCAAGGTGAACTGGTTTGGTGGGGTTTTGAAAAATGGTGATTTTCACATATGATATAGATGCAAATTTCAAATGTCATTTGAATCAAGTTGCCAAATGTTTCTATGGGTTTGCAAGGTGGGCTTGGCTTCACTTTCACCTGGTCTATCAAGGGGTGAAAAGAAATGGATTTGTTTCTGTTTAAAATCTTGAACTAGAAACACTCAAAGTGGTCTAGTGAGCAAGATTGACAAAAATGACCATTTACTTGTTTTGTTTGTTTTTGAATTTCTATTGTTTTGTTTCTGCTTGGATTTGATTTAGATGATATTGTTTTCATCTTTAAACCGTTCCTTGCTATTCACAACAATCAAACAAGTCCATTCATACATTCATACAATCATCACATACACACATGCATTCATAATGATTTTAATTAACAAAAGTTTTTGTTAACCCTAATTTTGGTGATTGGAATTTGATAACCTTGATCAATATTTTTGGAATGTTATAAGGGGGCTGGCTACTCTCCACGCCGTCGCTCCCTCCAACCCCTCGCCTCCACGACCGGCCGGAGGAGAGTAGAGCGACGGAAAAGGCGAGGCACACCACCGCTCCATGCCGCGCACACGCGGCGAAGCTACATCACCCTTGCCACCCCCAAATCCCCACGACGCCCAGATCCCCATCTCCCTCTCCTCTCCACCATGGACGACCAGAGATAGATAGAGGAACACTGAGGCAACGCAGGAACAGGGGAGGCATGCGACCTTATTGGATGATTCGATGGCCATCCCTATCGTCAACCACCCAAACCAAATGGGCAGGGGACGAATAGGATGAACCCTAAATCGCAGGACTGGTCACGGTGACCTGCGACTTCGAATCCGGGCACGCGGCCCACAACCGGCATAAAGCCACTACCACTAAGCCTACAACTACTAGGGGGAGCACGGCCATCCCACCCCCAACCCCTCCGGCCGACGAAGCCACCAGTGAGGAAGGGGGAGGGTGCCGTGGACGCGAGGGCGACTTTCAAAGTGGAGGCTTGCGTCTAAAAACTTTATAAATTACAATCCTAGAGAATCAAAGAACACACAAACGTAGTAATAAATACTTAAAAAATCTCCTAAAATTATTTTCGAAATCCTTGGGATCAAGGAAACCATGAGACCTGCGAACACTATCATCGTGCAATGCACACTTTACACGGTGTCAAACAGGTCGTTAACACTACTTTCCACTGAGCAAGAACATGACCTGACCAGTATTTTAAGCCTAAACATCAGATGGCAAGCACATCTAAATTAGAGCTTAGTCCTTTTGACTCGTGGTCTCCCACCACCACCTCAGCCGGTCCTCGTCTCCTCTGCTCACCTCACACATATCAAAGCACGACGGAGGGAAACCCGAAGCCGTTGTTCCCTCATTCTCTCCTCCCCGCTCTTCCACAGTTCCCACTCCAGGTCCAGTGCAAGGAGCCAGCTCGTGCTCGCGGCGAATGGCCGCCTAGCTAGGTAGACCCCGGGAAGAAGCAGGAAGGAAGGACAGTGGAGAGGGATGGGTTGCTGCGTGAGCAAGAAGCGTGGCGAGCCGTCGGGCGCGGACGGGGAAGCTGAGCGGAGCAAGGTCGTGGAGGCCCGTGACCTGGCGCCGCCGGAGGAGGAGAAGGTCAAGGAGGTGCTCTCGGAGACGCCGCGCGTCAAGCCGCGGCCCAAGCCCAGCCGGGTCGCTGGCGCCGTAGTGGCGCCGTCGTCGGCGGAGAAGGTCAATGCGAAGGAGGTTTGCGGCGACAGGGTCGGCAGGAGGGCAGCGCGGCCCGCGCGCTCCATCGAGGAGAAGTCGGAGGCGGCGTCCGAGTCGTCGGTCGCGACCACTGCGACTTGTCCCGAGCGGTCCCCGTCGTCGAAGCCTCCCAGGTACAGGCAGGGTGCGACGTCCGGCGCCGAGCCCAGGCGCGCCAGGCGGGACCGGGACCGCGCCGGCGCCGTTCCTGGCGGGCGCGCGTCTCCCTCGCCGCCCCCGCCGCGGCGCGACCCCGGGCGGAGGTCGCCGTCGCCCGCGGCGAAGCGGTCGCAGGACCAGCGCCGCGACACCGCCTCCTCCTCCTGCGCGCAGCGGAAGCCGCCCGTGCCCGCGAGGCCGGGTGTCCGCGCGCCGCCGCCGCGGCGTGCGCAAGACGCGCCTTCTCCCCAGCCATCGTTGCCGGCACAGCCAGACGAGCCTACGCGATGTGCGTCGCCACCGACACCGGAGGCACCGTTGCACGAGGTGGAGGCTCCCCCTGGCAGCGACGTCACTGACGGGGCCGGCGACGGCGACGGCGAGGGGAAGGAGTCCCTGGAGAACCCGCTGGTGTCCATGGAATGCTTCATCTTTCTGTAGCTGTAGCTCATCGGCAGGGCAGGTAATTACTCCGTTGTTACGGTTAGGAGTAACCCTGTTTAGGAGCCGCCGTCGGTAATTCTGTTCCTCGGTTCTGTTTTCTATCCCGGGGAAATAGTTGATGGTTTCGATCCTAGGCTGTACATTACAGTAGTAGTACTCCATGTTAGCAGCGCCGCCGTCTGGTCGGAATCCGATGGATTGCTCCGGTTGTGCTGCCCCTGCCATGCCATTGTTGATGATGATGTAATCTGTAGACTGTAGCTACTAGCCAGGGCAGCTCTTTAATGAACTGCATGTTTCCTTCCTGGAGTAGTACATTAATTCCACTCTGATCTCTTCTCTTCTGCAAAGCTGGAGCTGCCACTTATGTTTGATCCTATCCACGGACCATGCATGGCCACTTCTTCTTCCTCGATCGATGGTCCAGCGCGATCAGTTCCCGCTTGCGCATTCAATGGAGCCCTTCCGCATTTGCCCAGCTCAATAACTCTATTCAACGGCTCTGCAGCAAGCAGCACCACAAGGCACGTCCCGTGCCTCCGTTTTCAGTGTTTATGGAGACGATCTGCGAAGCCGCGCACGCGTGCGACGTGCAATCGCATAAATTCCAGAGAGTTGCAGATCGGCTCACCAGCGATGTGTAATGGCAGGGGAGTGTGTCCATCCGCGTGCGCGCGCGCTCCTCTTTGTTCCGTTCACGCGCGCACGACGCCAGCGGCAGGGCGTTTGTGTGGCCCGGGAGGGGAGGGACGGCACGCGCGCGACAGCACCGGGGACCGGCCTGGGCTCGATCGGCTCGCAAGGCCCCCCGCCGCTACCTTTTCGCGCCCTCCACTGTCTACTGCTCCAGGCCGTTAACCTAGCCGCCGCTTGTCGGCCGCTCGCCGTTGTCGCCACCCCCATGGCCGCGCCCCGGCCCCCGCCACGATTACTTTATTCTAGCAAGCACGGTTGCTCTTGCCTGCCTGCCTGCTGCTCGATCTGGTGCCCACACGGGCGGGCACACGCTGCTGCTACGGCGTGATGGTGTACTGGAGAGCACGAGCAGTAGTACTGCACCGGCTGGCCCTTTGCCCTTTGCGCCTGGAACGAGCGAGTGTGTTCTTTTCGCGGAGTACGGCGTACGGGAGATCGCGGCGGAGATCCGCGGCCGGGAAGGGTGGAGGGGCGTGCGGTGACAGCATCTCCACTCGTCTACCAGTACGCCAATCCAGACGCTGAAATTTGGTTTGGACGCTGAAAATTGGTCTAGTCACGTATCAGACCTGTTTTCGGCCAGATTTGAGCCAATTTTGATCCGGACTATTTAGGCCGAACCAAGGTTCTCGGATACGCCCTGGGAATGCCGGACGCAGGCGAAAAAAACGAAACGGCGCGTGGACCCGCCGAGTCAGCGACGGAAGCTGAGTCGTCGTCATCCTCGAAACGACGCGACGACCGCCGGACATTAACTGCCCGTCGCGTCGGCCACGGGTCGCCGATTTACGGCGTCACCGCTGCCGCATCGGCTCCCTCGACGGACCGGCGGGCACTAACTTCCCGTTGTTTCCCCCTTTTCCCGCCCTCGCCGCTACACCCCTCCCGCCCTCGCCGCCCACCCTGACCTATATAAGCCGTACCCCTCGCCGGAGACCCTCACACTCTCTCACAGCTCCCTAGCCCACCAGCTCGAAACTCCGGCGAACTTTCCCCTCTCACTCACTCTCCCCCTCCCCACCAGCCATGGCCGAGGGATACCCGGCGACAGTGCCGCGCCGAACGGCTTTGGCCGGTGCACCCTGCAGGCCTGGGAGACACGCCTGCTGTACGAGGCCGGCTACATGGCGCCACCGGACACGCGGAACCCTCCGGGGTGGAAGCTCAGCGCGCGGCGGCATCCCTATACCGCCGACGCCGACGCCGGAGGAGCTGGCGTACGAGATAACAGAGTATATCGCGGCCATGGACGACCCCTCCGTCGCCGAATCGCCGGACAACCTCCTGTACTAGGAGGAGTTCTTCGCGGACCGCCGCGCCCAGGAGCTCGCCCGCCACGAAGGGCCGCCCAACGAGTCGCCGCCGAAGCGCAACAACTCGGTGGATTGCCGGCGTTGGTGGAGTGCGCCAGGCCGCACGCTGAGGGCGGTGCTAGAGCACATCAACGTCGACAACACGCCGTGTTTGGGCTTCCTACAAACTCCCACGCCGGCAACGAGGTCAGGGCGGCGTCCTCCGGCGAACTGGATGCCGAGGAGGATGGCCAGCATGAGCTCGTCCTCCTCCGCCTCGGCATCCCACTCCTCCAGCTCGGCGCTGCTACGCACGCCGACAACACCTTCGTCGGGGCTGCGCGCAGTCAAGCGCGAGGCGGGCTCACCTGTGCGCTCGCTGCCGCGGACACGCTCGCGCGGCATCGTCATCGGCGAGCCACGGGCGACAGCGTCGCCAACCGGCCACCTGCACCTTCGTCGCCCCAAGACTGAAGACTCGGCGCCGCCCCAAGACGGCGCCTTTGGGGATGACGCTGGAGCAGTCGCTCCGCGACTCGGCCACAGCAGCCGCCGGGGGAGCCCTCCTCGCCGGACATCCTGGAATGGTCCAGGAAGGACTGGAACGTCCCTGGCTGCTGTAGGCCGAGGAGCAGGCGGCCCGGCGACGAGCGTTGTCTGGGCGCGAGCTCGCCTACCAGGGCGCCCTGCTCTATGTCCTCGACGACGACGAGGATGAAGGCCCATCCTACCAGCCGTGGAGATTTAGCGACCTAGGCCAGGGGAGCTCCCGCCAGAACCAGCCGCCGAGCGACGATGACGACGACAACGACGACGAGGATGGCGGCCGGCCGACCCCGGCTACACGGTGTTCTACAACAACTTCGGCATGTAGAACGGTGAAGGCACCGGCGAAGGCCACGACGGTGGCTTTTTTTAAAGTTTATTATGTGCTAGTTTAGTTTAAATTTATTGTAGTCCGCCTATATTCACCCAATTTAATGAAATTCGTCATTTTTAATGAATTTTAATTGAATTTCGAAACTCGGCCTGAATACACGGGAGAGAAACTGAGCGTACGCAGACCGAAAACTATTTATATCCGGCCAAGAAAAGTCCGATTTTTAGCCAGGGTTCGTCCAACGAGGTAGAGATGCTCTGAGGGCGCGGCAGCAGCCCCGATGCCGGCCGGCCGGCGTGCTACAAGCCCTGCTCTGCTTGCTCGTACGCAGTGCTACGCTTTCTGCTGCCGCCTCCAGGGCCAACTTTCGAGCCTTCGCAGTCTCTCGTCCCCCGACGTTGAGCAAAAAAGGAGCGCTTGCACGCCGGCATGCACGTAGTGGCATGGTGAGCCCGGCAGCTCCTTTTTTTTTTACCTTGGTAGAGTACCTCCGTTTGAGATTATAGGTCTGGCACGGTTAACTAGGTTACTAATTTGATCAACAAAATATAAATAGAATGACATAAAAATTATATCATTAAAAACTTTAGATGCTATATTTTCAAATGCTATAATTTTTATGATATATAATTTATATTTTATTAATCAAATTAATAATCTAGATATAGTTATAGGACCTGTAATCCCAAACAGAGAGAGTACGTTGCAGCTTTCGCGTACACTGGTCGGCCCGCCGCTTCTGGGAATCTGGGATTGTACAGCATTCCTCACGTTCTACACTACACGTCAGGTCTTCTCCAGCGACCCGTCACCTGTGCTACGGATTAGACGAGGACGGCGGGTCGGCGGCCATCTGTTCCTGAAATGCAAGAAAGCTAAACAGGTCTGGCGGAATGATGCTCCCAAATCTGGCCACTCCATTGCTACTGCTTGCGCAGGTTCTGAATTTGCCAATTGACAGGAGGAACCCAGTGAGTGTTAATCCTTGTTTGGGATTGGTAGACAACGAGGAACAAAGGTAACGCAGGAGAACCGGAGGTGACGACACAAGCAGTGTGTCAGGCAATTGCTAGGCATCTGCTTGAGTTCAATTTTCATCAGGAGCAGTTGACTCAATGTCTGTGGCGCCTAGAATGACATGAACCCGCAACCGAGCTCGCTCGGGTTGGACAAGGCCAAAGAAAAACCTTCACGAAGGCTAACTTTGATATATGTCTAGATACATCCATTTCAGTGACAAGTAATATGAATCGAAAGGAGTATAACTTTTCTGGAGTCCACTAGATTTTCGTAGCAGCAGCTAAAGGCGGCAAAAATCACTGTTTTGACCTAATTAACGTTTGATCTCACAAAATGACCTACTTTTTCGAAGATATTCCGATCTGACCTGTTTTCATGACGCTTTACCAGAAAGCGCCATGCTCAGTAGGACGACGCTCCCGGCAAAAGCGCCATGCCACCATGGCGCGCCCTAAGAAAACGCCATGTCCCCGTCCGACGTGGCGGCCGCCGTGGCACAGGCGGGCCCGTTTTAATGTTTGACGCTTTCCGCGGGGGCACCATGCTACTAGGCATGACGCTTTTGCGGAAAGCGCCATGGTCCTATACCTAGAAAACGGCTCGGGCGCCCTCCCAGGCCATACCTCTTCATTTCTCCCAGCTCTCCTCTCTCTCTCTCGCCCCAAGTTCTTCCCCTACTCGAATCCCTTCGAATCGGTTGCTTTTCTCCGTGGATTTGGTCTTCCCCTTGCTTCAAGAGGTAATCTCCCCCTAACCCCTTGGTTTTGTCCAAATAGATTTGTGAAATTTGGTTCTATGTTGGTAAAGAATGTAGAACCCTAACCCTAACCCTAACCCTAGCTATATCTTGGCTTGATGTTGTTGCTTCTAGTTATTAGATTGGTAGTTTATGGCTAGGATTTGTATGTTAGAATTAGCAAAGTGGCATGACTTGTTTTAGTTGGTAGCTACGGTTGGTGGTGGTAATATAGTTGTCTTTGAAGCGTAATGGTTGGTGTCATTGTTTTTTAGATGGCAAGAATCGTTAATGTTCATCATGTGGACAAGGCCACATTCTTGAAAGGCAATACCGAGTGTGACCCGGAGGAGGTAGTCATGGTGTTTGGCACAAGTCCTACATATGCCGAGGTTGTGGAAAGAGTGAGGAATGATTTGAAATGGATGGAACCTAGTGATGTGTATGAGTTGGTTGGAAGGTATAACGCCGGGTTTGGCCATCACAATAGATTGAAGATAATGCCTATCAACTCCGAGTTGAATTGGAGTGCATATAAGGAGATGGTGGCAGAATCCGAAGATAAGTCACTCGAGATATTTGCCACAAGAAAGGTTGCGGCTCGGTTGCACATTGACTTGAACCGGCATGCTTCCATGAGCCCGGCTCGAGGTGAGCCACAGGTGTATGACACAACAATGAGCCAACCTCCATTGAGCCCGGTTCGCGTAGAGCCAACCTACGACGATACAACAACGAGGCAACCTTCCATGAGCCCTTTTCGTAATGACAACTATGAAGCACCTCAAATGGAGGATGATGACTTTGAGGGTGATGAGGTTGAATATGGGCTTCGTGACAATGAAGTAGGAGATGTGGAGGCAAATTGCCATGAGGAGGACATGGACCATGATCTCCCTTATTTGAGGTGTCATGCATCGGACTCCGAGGATGAAGGACCGGATGAAGATGTGGATGAGGATGGTCTAACGGTTAAATTCGCCGAAGCTCACAAAAAAGTAGTAGGTCGGGATCATCGACCTTCATTGTTCCATGATGTTAGTCTTGCGGATGAGGCCCAAGTTGACGGTGGAATTAGTCGAGTGCTCGAGGCGCGAGCACCTTCTAAAAAGGACATGAAGCCGAAAAAATACGGGATAAATCCCGGGGTGAAGTTTGATAGCTTGTTGGAATTTCAGATGTGGATCAAGGACTATGCGGTGAAGTACCACCGACCGTACAAGGTGACTCACTCGGACACTAAGGTGCGTTACACAGTCAAGTGTGAGAAGCAAGGATGTCCATGGGTTGTTCGCGTACGACCACTGAGGGGCGGGCCACAATGGATCATTGTAAGTTGTGTTTATCAAGGATGCCAAAGTTGTGAAGGAGGACCATCGGCAGCTCACCTCCGATTTCATCGCGTATAGAGTTGCAAATAACATAAGGTCTCTCCCAACATATACTATTAAGGGTGTCATAGATTTGGTTAAAGAAGTATTCGGTTATAAAGTGAAGTATGGTAAGGCGTGGAAGGCCAAACAAGCCGCATTTAAGATGTTGTATGGTGATTGGGAAGAAGCATACAACCGCCTCCCAAGGTTGTTGGGAGCAATGGCCGCAAGGAACCCAGGAATGTATTATGTGGTGGAGCCTCTTGGGTCGGTGACTAGGTTGTACAATGGTGCCACTGTCCGGGTATTTGGCCGTGCATTTTGGACATTTGGACCATGCATCAGGGGATTCAAACATTGTCGGCCTGTTATGTCCGTGGATGGCACCTTTTTGACCGGCAAGTTCAAGGACACACTATTAACTGCCATATGCCACGACGCAAACAACCGGGTTTTACCTTTGGCTTTTGCCTTGGTTTCGGTGGAGAACAACGACAACTGGGAGTGGTTTTTCCATATATTGAGGACCAAGGTTATAGAACCTGATAGAGAGGTTTGCATCATCTCGGATCGCCATCAAGGAATACTAAATGCAGTCGAGAAGGACATTCCTGGATGTGCTCGTATCCACCATCGATGGTGCATGAGGCATTTTGTGTCCAACTTCTATAGAGCTTGTGGCAACAAGGAACGTGCCGAGGATCTACAAGATTGTTGTCTTGCCTTCACCGCTCGACATTTTCAAAAACTATATGATAGATTGTATTGTCTCACAGATGATGGTGGGAAAGAGTTTCTCAGAAGGCATCTTAATGAACGGACAAAGTGGGCAAGGGCTTATGATTATGGAGGCAAGAGATACGGTGATTCCACCAGTAACATGGCTGAATGCTTCAATAAAGTACTTAAAGGTGTACGTCAATTGCCTGTGACTGCTATAGCGGAGTACACATTTCAGAAGTTGAATGAATACTTTCTAAAGTATAGTGATGAAACGGATAAGCAAATCGCTGGGGATAACAAGAAAAAAAAGAAGTATGAGTACCCACCATTGGTTGATAATTGGCTGGAATATCAATCAAAGAAAGGGGATACACAAACGGTTGAATGTTTCGACAACCAAAAACTGATTTACCAAGTGAATGAGCATGGAGGCAGCACAAGGGAAGGTGTGCAACATGGGGGACTGTCCTATAAGGTGTGGCTACGCAATGGTTATTGCTCCTGCGAGAGGCCGACATTGTACCATCTCCCTTGCTCACACGTGATGAAGGCGGCATCTGAACGAATGGTGGGTCTTAATCACCCGGATACGGTTAGGTTGGATGAGCATTCCATCCAAGCGGTGAAGAACACATGGGCGGGTAGATTTCAGCCTTACCTTGACCAATCTCAATGGCCAGAATATCATGGTGTCCAACTTTGGCCTGATCCGTCAAGGAAGGTTGTTGGTCGGGGAAGAAGACAAACCAAACGTTTCTGAGGTGACATGGACGATTGGGCTGGTGGATATCGACGGGAATGGGGGAGCGAGTATTTCGCGGAGCCTCGTGACAAAACCCGTTGTGGAGAATGCAATGCTGAGGGCCATAATAAAACATCATGTAGCAAAAGGAGAAAATCAAAGGAGGCCAACACCCCTATTGGCAGCACAAGCCAAGGAGGTGGTGACGGTGGTACAAACACAAGCCAAGGAGGTGGTGATGGTGGTACAAACACAAGCCAAGGAGGTGGTGACGGTGGTACAAACACAAGCCAAGGAGGTGGTGATGGTGGTAGAGGTCGTGGTGGTAGAGGTCGTGGCGGCGGTAGAGGTCTTGGCGGCGGTAGAGGTCGTGGTGGCGGTAGAGGTCGTGGCGGTAGTATGTTTACTTATCTTCGAGGAGAATTTCCGTATGTGTTTTCTTGATGATTTTACTAATTTTTATTGTGCATTTAAGTGTATTTCTATTTACTAACTATTTGGTTGCATTCCTGTTATAGGTATGTCGACCCAACCAACCAAGGAGAACAATGATGGGAACGGTATGAGCTACTCCAAAGTGTGGGCGGAGGCTTTGAGGAGGGTGAAGGAGAGGGAAGATGAAGTAGCTCAGTTGACCAAGAAAAGGGAAGAGGAAAGGAGGGAGGCTGAAGAAGAACGTCGGTGGGAAGAAGATTTCAACAGGAGATTGCGTGAGGCAAGCATCAAGAAAGCAAAGAAAGAACGTGAGAGGAAGGAAAAAGAAGCAAAACATGAAAGAGACATGTACTTGAAGAGCTTGAGGAATTATCGTCGGTTTGAGAAGGTGTTTGAAGAGGCTAGCCTCATAATGGAGGAAGAGGAGATCAAGAAGAAAGAGGAGAGTAGACGCCAATTCGAGGGGCAGTTCAACTCTGTTGTCCAGCTAGCACGTGACTTGAGGGAAAAGGAAGAGGCAGAGGAAGAGAGGAAAAGGAAGGCGAAGGGGAAGGAGCCTAGCGCGACACAGTAGAGTTGTCACCATGCTATGATCTATGTTATGGACTCCACTATGTGGAATTTATCTTGAACATTGGCATGCCGAATTTGTCGTATGTAAAACCCCTTAAGGGCGCAACGCCATGTATTTCGTAAACATTCACTGCACTTGCCTATAATGTTTCTGGAATGTTGCCACTAGCATTGTACTGTAAAATTTCTGGAATGTTGCCACTATCATAGAAACTAGCTCCAACTTAAGTGAATGCAGGCGCATGGCACCCTCGCCAAAAGCGCCATGCTAGGAAGCATGGCGCTTTTATGGAGGACGCCATGCTACCATGGCGCTTTGAGCAAGCTCTAGCGCGCTGGGACACAGTGACCGCGCATGCTCGAAGGAAAACTGGACCACGAAAACTGCTAAGTCAGGCGCATGGCGCCCCCGCCAAAAGCGCCATCCTAGGAAGCATGGCGTTTTCCTGGAGGGCGCCATGCTTCCATGGCGCTTTCCTGGAGGGCGCCATGCTACCATGGCGCTTTGAGCAAGCTCTAGCGCGCTGGGACACAGGGACCGCGCGCGCTCGTAGGAGATGTGGACCAGGAAAACTGCTAAGTCAGGCGCATGGCGCCCTCGCCAAAAGCGCCATCCTAGGAAGCATGGCGCTTTCCTGGAGGGCGCCATGCTCAGTTGCATGGCGTTTTCCTGGAGGGCGCCATGCTTCCTAGGACATTCAGTTTTTAGCACATTCAACAGATACAAACATCAACATTCAGTTTTTAGCATATTCAAACAGATACAATCAACAGATACAGAACATCAACATCAACAGATCAAGTTTTAAGCACATTCAACAGATACAATCATTAACATCACCAGATCAAGTTTTCCTCACAACAACAGATTCAAACATCAACAAGCATCCAGTTTTTTAGTACATCAACACACCAACAAGTTCAAAACGACGACACCAAACAACAAGTTTAACTGGCAAGTTCATAATGACCACAAGCACTAGTTCAAGCTACGAGTTCACTTTCTCCCTTTCCCCCTTTTGGCCACTCGATCCTCATTCGCCTTGCTCCGTCCCTCCTGCCTCCTAACCCTCCGTGGAGGATCGGAGTATTCCCCCTCATCCTCATCCTCACGGCGTGACACATGTGCCCGACGCTTGTTCTCCCATTCACTTGGCGTGTATGGATTCCTCGGTAGCCTCCTCCTCCTCACCCGTTGACTAGACTGTGGGGCGTCGTGTAATTGAGACATGCCTATCTCCTCCTGTTCATCCTCGTCCTCACCATCTTCCTTCTCATCCTCATCATGGCCAGCTTCCTCCTCCTCGTAATCGCCCTCTTCCTCCTGTTCATCTTGTGCATCATCTTCTAGGCTGGAAGACCTAACTGGCGATGCGGCATCGACGGTGCGGCAACCAAGCAAGACACCTAATCTACGGCCCCAACGCTTGGTACGCTATGATATTGACGAATATGTTAGAACATTTCAACACCCATAAAAATACAATACAACTAGGAACGGTATAAACACATACCTCCACAAATGCTCGAAGGGCCGACTCAGACTCCTTGCCAGGAGGATGTTTAAGTGCTTCCTCGGCCTCGTCCACGTGTTTCGAGATCTCCTCGCGCTAGCAAAAGAACAAAAAGTCAATTTTATGTTGCTATAATCGCATATACGTACTCCCCTGACAATGCTTACCACAAAGCGGACAACCCCCGCTGAATTTGCACCCCTGCCGCCTCGGACAAGTCTGTTGTACTCTAGCTGGCTCAGATCATCAAAAGCAGGATAAGGATCCTCCACTATGTCATGAGATGCAAACGAAGCCGACTGCAGGTACAAACGAGACACCTTCCCAAGCCACACAAGGTACCGATTGAACGCTGCAGCATCATGCGGCGCCTCAGGATGAGAGACCGCATTCGGGTTTTCGATCTCCTCAATCCTTGCATAGAACTTCTGAACATACTTGTGATGATATGCAGCCCAATCTTTTTCCCTCTTCTGCTTGATCTTGTCCAATCTACAATCAAATTCATCGACTTAGCAAGTATCATGAGATGCCCAAGAAAATTAGAGACTGGGTGTATAAGGATCACTCACCCGTGAAGAGCTATGCTAGTGTCCTTGTATGGCGGCGGGGTCTCCTGAAATAATCCAAATTGCCTCATCACCCGTTGTGGAAGGTGGAACTCAACAGCGTAGACACAAATCAACGGGACACGAATCCTCCAGAGATGTGCTTCTTGCATACATTTGCGATTCAAGTCCGCCTGGAACCAAACACCCGTACCCACATTCCCTCAAGTTCCGTATGGCTCCCATTCCACCTGAGCGAGGAACACAATATTAGCATGTCGACTCGAAGTATGTATGGTGGAAAAGATGAGTTCTTGAGAACAATCAAATTATTACCTTCTCCGGGGTTAGCAAGTCGATTTGGTTAGTGTAACGCAAGTAGCATTCCTCAGATTCACCGTGGAATACTTCGGTATTATCCCACAAGTACGCCCATGTAGGACCGCGGAGACGGCTATTGCCATGATCATCCCACCGTTTTTCCTTCATCGGAATGGGTTGACCAACTGGTATGCGCAACCAGGACCATATGGTCAGTAGCACCATAGGTCCACCAATACTTGCTCCTTTTCCAGTTCTACAACACGCATCGTCCAGCTGCACATACAACAAGAATACATAAGTATCCGGTCGATCAATCATATGTACTACTACCATGCAATATATATAGTTTATTACCTGTCGATACAAGTAAGCAAGTGCCGCCGAACCCCAGCTGTGCATATAGCCCCATTCCACAAATAGAGTGAGCCACATGAATGAAGCATTCCTTCCCGTGCCATCTGAGAAAAGTGTCCTACTAATGGCATACCATAAGTATGCACGGGCATACATCTGGATCACCTCCTCATCGGCGTCCTCGGGGCACTTGCTGAAATTTTGTTGTATCCATTTGTAAGTAGCACCGGCAGACATCTTCTCTTGCGTTGGCGCCTTACCAATTAAGCCAATCATCACTTCACGCCACTTACCCGAATCTGAGCTCATACACACAGGCTGTCCTTTGATGGGAAGCGCAAAAATCATGGAGACGTCCTGCAGAGTGACCGTCATCTCACCACAAGGGAGGTGGAAACTGTGTGTCTCCGGTCTCCATCTATCAACAAGCGCTGTGATCAAACAAGGGTTCATATGCGGCGTCGAACGCGAGACAAGCTGGATGAAAGGGAGAAGTCCAGTCCGCTCAACATATGGAGTGTAGAGCTCATCATATGGCATCTTCTTGCTATGCACCTCCTTGGACCTTAGGTGCAACCACTTGAAGACATGCTTATTCTCCACGATGTACCGCCCACGGTGCCGTTGATCATAATGCCCATGCAAAATAGATTGTCCTTCCATCCTACAAGTGGTTGCAAAAATCCAAGTAAATACACCATCCACCACAATATGCATATATGAATACATATATGACTACATTCATGAATACACCATGCATTCCATATCAACAATAGCCCAACAATTGCCATATATGCCAACAATAGCCCAACAATAGTCCATATATTAATTCATTCATTCCATATCATCTACACAAATCACAATATGAACACACCATTCAACTAAGCTACTAACCCTAACTAAGCATTTCATATCATCTACACACCATTCCATATCTTTGTATTCATATGCCCATATGTACATGTCAAATATAAACTACTAACCCTAACTAAGCAATGTCAATGATTTACTAACTAACTTTAACAAACTATCATTCTACCACACTAGTTTCTTCAAACAAATTACACATTGCACAAAATACATGCATCATTTCACAAGAACTAGGGTTAGGAGGAAGAGGACCATGTGATGATTTCAACCAATAAAACAAGCAAAATTGAAGGGGAATACCTCAAGTGGGGGGAGAGGAAGAAATTCCACCAGAAATCAGTTCAGATAAGAGGGGGGGGGCATGTGGATTTGAGGGGGATTAGGGGGAGGAGCAGCCGCCGCCGTCGTCTGTCTGCTGGGGGAGGGTTTGGCGCAGGGGGGTATGGCGCTGGGAGGGGTGGGGGGAGGGCGCCCGAGCCGTTTTCTAGGTATAGGATCATGGCGCTTTCCGCAAAAGCGTCATGCCTAGTAGCATGGCGCCCCCGCGGAAAGCGTCAAACATTAAAACGGGCCCGCCTGTGCCACGGCGGCCGCCACGTCGGACGGGGACATGACGTTTTCTTAGAGAGCGCCATGGTGGCATGGCGCTTTTGCCGGGAGCGCCGTCCTACTGAGCATGGCGCTTTCTGGTAAAGCGCCATGAAAACAGGTCAGATCGGGATATCTTTAAAAAAGTAGATCATTTTGTAAGATCAAACGTTAATTAGGTCAAAACAGTGATTTTTGGCGCTAAAGGCAAACCGAGACACCTGCAGCATGCCTATGCAAGGCGAAGCAGAAGTGTGTGTTGCAGCGACAGATCAGGTGCCGCGCGCGGCACTGGGACTTAACAGGGTTGTTTTTTCAGTCTGATTCATAAGCTCTGGACCATTGGCGTTTTGCTATGTGAAGCTAGGAGTAACTGTATCAGCTCCTTCGGTACGGCAATGTAATAATGTAGCTCACACTTCAGCTCGGCGTGGTTCTCGGGCAGAGGAGGAATGTGTAGCATGGGCAGACTCTGCTCCTCCGTTTGTTACTGATTTGTTAGCTAGCGATTTAACTGTGTCATCTCGTTAATGGAATCCCCATTTACCCGTAGAAAAAGGGTCAAGGGTCATCTTCAGCAACCCGTAACCTGCCCCGACGGGGCGAGCAGATTGTTCTTTCACCGAGGCCCAGGCACCCACCATCAACACCCAGCTCAGCAACAAATGTAGAGCTGGAAGGACTGAACATGGCTGCCAGAACAGACGCAAAAGACACTTCTAAGAGCATCTCTAGTGGAACGTCTAAATCTGAGCGTCTATATGTCTGTATAGACGACCGTCTAAAAGGAGAGAGAATATAGACGATCTTAGTTTTTCAGCGGAACGTGTAGATGTAGGACGTCTACATCCTCTCTCCAATATTTTAATATTTTTTATAACTACCATCAAAATTTAAAAGCAATATTCAGTAGCAAACATGACAACAGCATGATTATTAATACAAGCAAATATTTGTATATTATGCAGCGATACAAGTAATGTCAGCAATATTCAGTAGTACATCACCTCATCTCTATATTTTGTATTGATGCACAAGCAGCAAGTTCAGTACTAGACAAGCATTCTCTCTTCAACACCGTCGGAGTAGCTGCAGCCCTCCACCATGACCCTGCCGTTGCTCCTCCCAAACCGCCACCATGCCCCTTGCAATTCTCCTCCCTGTCCGCCGCTAGGCCCGACGCCTCGCGCGACCCCATGCCCCCTCCACACCCGAGCCTGTCCCCAACAGGACCAAACGAGACCGTACCCGGCTACACTGATTTGCATTCGGATCCGACAAAAATTGGCTGCCGACGGATGGATCTAAGCGTGCGCCTAGGCACCATGGTTGAGCACCCTCTCGTTCTCATCCAATTTATCTCTCCCTCTCGCCAAACCTGCGTCCTACGTCTCCAAATGCTGGCGCGGGAGTGAGCTCCCGGGAGAGAAGTTGCTTTGGACGGCCGTGGCACCGTCGTGCATATATAGACGATGGGTAGCAGGTTTGGAAGGACGTCTAAATTTAGACCTTCGTTTAGACGAGCCACTGGGAAGGTTTTTTTCATCCACGGTCGTCCAAATCGCTTTAGACGGGCATATAGACGAGCCACTAGAGATGCTCTAAGCGGCTAAGCTCAAACAAATTTATTCTCAGGTATTTCTTGTTGCAAGGAACTTATTCTCAAGTTAAACAAAGACAGCCAACCAAGTTATCCATACAAGCACACACACGGAAAAAAAAAAGACAATTCATCTCGAGTCAAGTCCGCGAGACTTCTTCATCCTCTGCCTGTCAACGGAATTGACAGGCTTACTCGTCTTCCCTTGTTTACATCTGAAGATTCCTTGAGCACGGCCAGATTTCCCCCCAGCCAAAATTGTGCTGGGACTTGTCCGGCAAAAACAGCTCTCACGCGGCTGCTGCCGACTCTGCCCACTTGTTCACCACCTCTTTCAGCTGGTCAAATCCCTGGAATGCGAGAGACGGGTAAGACAGTGAGTACAGGCCAGTTCTGATATGTGCACAAATATACTACTGTACTAGCACACATAGAGCCCATGTTAACACATCTGAACTTTCCGGTTTCAAATTAAACATGCTGGTGCAATCAGGCAGTGAACTCTGAATTCATATCCACGTTCATGTACCAGACCTTATACTGATGAGAACTACCTCATGAAAAGTCACGATTTTAACAACCGTGCTGGTTTAACACTAATTAGTCAACAGTCTCTGAAGAATCTGCCATTCAAATGTGCTTCATTCCCAGATCACTAACTGCCACAGTATTTGAAGAAAGAACTCACCATTCGGTTTGTGAAGGTCCCGAAAGATTCACCTTCCTGACGTGTGCTGTGCCAATAGGAGAACAGTGGTTCCAAAACCTTCTCAATATCTTGAAGCTTCACCTTATTCATGAAGGTTTCTGCCAAGGTGGTCTGGTTTGGTGTTCCTCCAAGCCAGATCTATGTTCACAGTAAGGAAAAGCTCAGTTGAGATAAAATAAAATATACAATCCCAACTAGGAAAATAAACAAAAAAAGGAAGTAATATTGTTGCATAAATACGACAAAACGTCGTTTTTTTTACCTGGTAACTGTTTGGGCCATCACCAACGAAACCAACCTCTGCCATGTACGGTCTGGCGCATCCATTAGGGCAGCCAGTTATTCTCACCACTACAGACTCCTCGTCCTTGATGCCAACCTATTAAGCATGCAAAGATTATCTCAATACTCGAATCACAAGACATTTAAAAACTACGCACAACATATTCTCAAGTGTTAAATTGATTTTTGACAGCGCGACAGATGAATACCTTGTCGAAAACTGCTCTAATCCGTTTAAGAATTGGTAGGATCCCTCGTTCAGCTTCTGTTTGTGCTAGAGGGCACAGAGGTAAGGCAGGGCATGCCATGGAGGTTATGTTCAGGAGATCAACATCCTTCGGTTCCTACAGACATGAATACCAACCTTTTAGTGGGCAGAAAAAAGATCACATTGTCTGCTTGCACCGCAGCCAATAAGTACAGAAAAACTTTGCAATTTCTTTTCTATTTTCAGCAGCAAAGAAACAGTGTATCAACTTAAAAAGTGCATAATCTACATTACAGGACAGGGGTATGAAATGGACAAAAGAAATCTTACCAACAGACCAGCTTGAGCAAGAGCTGCAGTGATGGGTTCTCTCCATGCCTGTTCGACCCCACATAAGATAAGATTTTGGTTTGGAGTAATGCTAACATCCAAGTTGTACTTCTCAATTATCTCTCGCAGAGTTTTCTTTACTTGCCCGCCGAGACGGCCATTGTCAACATGCACCCCATAGAATAATTTACCATCACCCTGCAATAGACAACAAAGAAAGAAAAACCACTTGAAATATAGATCTTGTGAATTAATTAGCATACAAGAGGTATGGCAGGATTAATCAAACACTCCTTTTTAGGTTACAGCAAGAGAGTAAACAAGTATGCAAGTCATGTCAATATGGAGTACCAAAGGAAGTAACTTTTAAAAAATGATGACAGAAAAAAAATTAACTATAAGTTGGCGCACCATCCCTAAACAAGGTAAGTAATTCCTTTTCACAAAAAGGTTGCCACTATTTGACTTAGAAATTACAATGGAACTATACCTGTTCCTGCCAGCCAAGGTAGCTGTTGAATTGCCATTCTGGCTGTGGACGGAACTCTTCAAACTTCTTTCCATAATATTTTTCAGCTTCAGCCCGGAACTTGTCAATTCCCCAGCGGTCAAGCAGATACTTCAATCTGCTGTACCTGCGGTCATCTCTTCTTCCATTTTCCCTCTGCGTGACAACTATTGCCTTTATAGCATATAATATATCCTCCTTAGGAACATAACCAAGTGGATCAGCCAGTCGAGGGAATGTGGTTTCCACTCGGTGTGTCCTTCCCATGCCACCTCCAACCTGAAAAATAAGGACAGCGAAACGTTTAGGAATACATTTAAGGATACGCTTTGCCAAACAAATTTAAGATGCGGCAGTGATTTCTTAGGGCCTTACATAAATGTTAAAGCCCACAGGTTCTCCTGCATCATCTGAAACAACAACCACGCCGATGTCATTGGTCAGAATATCAACAGAGTTATCACCACCAACTGTGACCGCAATCTTGAACTTCCTGGGGAGATACTGGGTCCCGTAGATTGGTTCAGGGGAGTCAGGGAAGTTTGTTCCATGTGAGTTATCATTCCGGGCTGCCGTGACCTCAGGAGGTTCTTCTGCTGACATTATCTTCTCTCCATCCACCCACAGGTCATAATAAGCCCCTGACTGTGGCGCAAGAAGCGCCGCAATATTGTCTGCTGTTTCCTGAGCAAACTGAATATCTTTTCTCACATATGGCGCAGCAGGCGCAAGCACATTCCTGTTGAGATCTCCACAGGCACCTAAGGTTGACCCCATGTTCTTGATCACAGTGCTGATGACGGTCTTGAGGTTCTTCTTTAGAACGCCGTGCAGCTGAAACGTCTGCCTGGTCGTTAGACGGAGCGTTCCGATCCCGAACTCATCAGCCAGCGTATCCATAGCCAGGTAAGTCTGGTTAGGAACTTTTCCAGAAGGATTCTTCGTCCGGAGCATGAACGAGTAGTTCTTCTGTCCACGGACTTCGCGGTCGCTCTGCTGATAGCTTCCGTGGAACTTGATCAGCTGGACCGCACTGTCGTTGACGTTCGGAGCCTCCGATTCCAGCTCCTCGTTCAAAGGGTACCGGAGGAAGTTGCTCTTCTCCTTGATTATCTCGACCTTGCTTCGCTTAACTGTTGATGCATCCTTCTTCAGAGGCTGCACGAACGACAAGAGGCTTCAGAACAGAGTAGCTTTTATTACCGGTATAATATATTCCTATGTTCTACTGATCTAATCAGCATTCCAGGTGTAATTGACTAAGACAAGCAATTCTACATGCTTATGCACTACTCTCTCCGTCTAAAAACTAGTGACTTGAATTTGTCTAGATTTGCACGTATCTAGACATGTTTTACTTTATAGATACATTTCCGGACGGAGGGAGTATTTAAAATGAATTTATTTGCTATCAATGACATAGCCAGTGTATCTGTGTTCGCCTCCTGAGAGATGGGAATTTTGGAATCAATCAACACTGGGCATGGGGACTGGTTTGCTTTCACACGACTGGTAAGCCACACCAAGATAGACCAAAATCTGCAGGCTAAACAAATTATACCGGCATCTAATCATAACAATTTGATCAAAACCATGCTCGTCTAAACTGCCCCTATAATAAAAAAAACAGTAATTCCATTCCTGACGCCCAAAGCCAAAAGTCTCGCCCCAAAAAACGAATAAGCCCTGAAATCCACCATATCACCAGCACAGCAGAGAGCTCACCGCGGAGACGGCGCGAATGCTGGCCGCCGATGAGCCGCCAGCCGGCGACGCCCCGGGCGGCGCCACCCTGACGGGCCTCCCGAGCATCCGGGACCTCGGCAGCTGCGCCGCGCCGGCGAAGCCGTGGAAGTCGGCGCCGCCCACCGCCGCCGACATCGCCGGAGCAGGGATTGGTCGGAGGCTGTAGGGAGATGCGATGGCGAGGAGTGAGTGCGAGCGATGGATTTTTTTTTTGTTTGGCTGTCGCGGGCGCTTCGCACGGTCGAGAGGGCGTGACGACGGGCCGCGGGCTTTATGGGTGCGGCCACGACCGCCCTGGCCCACCGGCAGATGCGAGGGGAATACATAGCATGCACTCTGTCTACCGTAGACCAGGAAGACTACGCAACTGGCTGGTGGGGTTGACTTTTCTCTGGGTGTATGCACCCGGCGCAGGTGTCTCTTGGCGCAGTGGAGAAGTAAAAACGGGATCGGCTGCGGGGAAGCATCACACCTGACGACTGTGGCGGCCACACGTCCACTGCGAACGGCTGCCAAGTGGGTCTCGCGCCTACCCTGTCCCACCTGTCGGTGACGGCTGGGGGCACACGGCCGTGGCCTCGGAGCACTGCACTTGTAGTATATTCGCAAGGCAAACGCAACGAGGCGGCTGAGGCAAGTGAGTAGGTGCGACGGGTGGGGGCTCCGGATTGACCCCAGTTCGTGTGGGTACAATGCACCTGGACGTCTTTTTCGGTGGGGAAAGCTGGATTCCCCTCGCACTACAGACTACTACTCCAGTATAGGCGGCTCGTAGCAGCCTCACGGCACGAAGTGAGGTCAGAGATGAGATCAAGGGACAATCTCGTGTGGACCGTGGCCTGTGTGGCCGCCTCTGTTGTTTTTTAGCGCGAGAGTGGCTCATGGTCCTGGATAAAAAAGCGGCACACCACACGGCCTCTGCTCATCTGTGGACACGAGCCCAGCACGGAATATCGCACCAACAGTAACATGTTCGGACCGGAAAGCTACTGTACCACAACAGCTGAAACGCGCCCACGTTAATTAGGTTAGCCTTGTGATCGACGATTCTACGGGTAAAATGGCTCCGCATTAATATTCTCGTGTTTTATCACGAGAGAAAGGCCAAGCCGACGTACGGTACGACACATCAATTCTTATTGTCATTCCTAACTATACTATATGTGAATTGACTAATTTTAGCAACAAATATGTTAATAATGGGAGACATATGTACAGTAAAGAAAATATCTTTTCTCTAATTTTATAAGGTTCATATTAGTTAAGAAAAAAAACTTTTTTTTTCGTAATTCTCTCTCTCCTCCGGCTAGCAAAAATCTGATATGTCAAGTCTAAGAAAAGTCCGATATCGTCGAATTGTACATGTCCTAAGTTAATGCTCGCGCGATTAATGGACCTGGCTTTCATTCACAAATAAACATACTTCTTTCACATGGCACACCGTATTCGAAGATCTGATGCCATGCATTTAGGCGGCCATGATCGCCGAACTGGTAGCCAGGATATGGGGATATTGGGTCTCCCCGGAGCTATTTCGCTCGCATGGTGCTTCAAGGAGCTCTAGCCTCCCCTTGATTTGGCCATGCTCTAGCCACCTCCAACCAATAGTGTGTGTGCCGCGTCCGTGCTTCAGGCTGACGAACGCATCTGCTATGTGGAGGGCTTCGACAAGACCAACACCAACAAATTCGCGAAGATGCCAATGCTTGACGCGTCAAATATTATACCTAAGACCGATAAAATCTATAAATATCTATTATTAAGATATTAGTTATTTTGCATGCAGTATAACTCTTTGCCGCCGCCACTTAGATATATAATACATCTAGGTGGTTAATAGGTGAATGCATGATCGCTTTTTTTTCATATCTAGAGTGGTTTAGTTAGTGAAATATATAACTATGGTATAATGAGTAAAGACGAAACCAAACAACTTACACTTCACTGCAAACACATGGTTTAAACTTGTAAACTGTAATTTTAGTGGCACCAATTATTATTGTAGAACAAATAATATTTTATATTATGTGTGGGTATTATGTGGTTAATTGCATAAGTATATAAAATAATAAACTAATTAATATCATATTTTGAATAAGCAATAAAAAGAAAAAGTATTTAGTATAAATAAGTGACATTTAAAATTTAACTCATCAATCTGCTTACGGATTTCATTTTTGGCTAACAGATGTATGTGAAATGGTATCTACTAAATTGAAAAGAAAGTGCACAATTAGATAGGACATTATTAGGGTAGATGCAAATGGTTATAACCTAACCTATTGTTCCTCGTAGAAAAATGAAACAATAAGATTGACAAAGCACGGGTAGGATAATTTTTTGCTCACCCTAGTAGTTATCTATTTTTTTTGCCTTAGTTCATTTCAGATGTTTCTCTTTAAAAGGCACTACTAAAAATTAGTGCAAATTCACATTTCTATTGAGCTGAACATCAACCGAAATAGGAACCAAATTTTTAGTGAAATTGATCTCATCTGGGTAGACCTAGTAATTGTTTTCTTAACTGAAAGAAAATACCACCTTAAAAGTATATAACAAGATCAATATAGTATACACAAGAGAAAGGGATTTCCACATAGCAATTGAAGACTCTTTTAGGTGATTATTCTGTTACGAGCATTGTAAATCAGTCATGATACGCTCCAAATTTCCATTGAAAGTAGCATTACACATATCTTACTAAAACATTGACACGTATTTCTCACATAGAAATGAAATAAGTGCGTTTGAATATACTGGTTGTCTAGTTCTAATTTGCACATTTTGCAAAAAAAACTTATAGTTTGCACATCATTTTTTTTCTTTTATGTTTTCTGGCTACATGCGAAAGTTCTCATCACGCAGAGGGATATATTGGTTGTCTTAACGGGAACATCCGACACGTTTTTTTTTGGCATGGAACATCTATACCTCTTTCACGTTTTTTTTTGTCTTAACGGAAAAAATGAAGTTAGCTAGCTTAACCAAGCCGGTCATATAATTCTTTATTGCACATCTTAATAGACATTGAGTTTTGGAGTAGTATATTGAAGAGGTATATAAACCTGAGAGCAATTTAGTCCCACAATTTGTAGACTGAGCAAAATTAGTCACACAACTTGCAACCTGAGAACAGTTTAGTACAATTTAAGCAAATTTCAATAAGTTTGACCAAATTTGTCCACGTTTGGACTATCTGGACCATAGGGATATATTGGTTGTCTTAACGGGAACATCCGACACGTTTTTTTTTGGCATGGAACATCTATACCTCTTTCACGTTTTTTTTTGTCTTAACGGAAAAAATGAAGTTAGCTAGCTTAACCAAGCCGGTCATATAATTCTTTATTGCACATCTTAATAGACATTGAGTTTTGGAGTAGTATATTGAAGAGGTATATAAACCTGAGAGCAATTTAGTCCCACAATTTGTAGACTGAGCAAAATTAGTCTCACAACTTGCAACCTGAGAACAGTTTAGTACAATTTAAGCAAATTTCAATAAGTTTGACCAAATTTGTCCACGTTTGGACTATCTGGACCATAGTTTAAAAAACCGAATTGGTACAATCTAAATAAACCAGAAATAGTAGACCTCAATCAGCTAAGCGTTGTTAAAAAGTTATTAGGCAAAGATGGGGTTCGTACCTTGCACCTAGAACTGAGCAGGCTAACTGCGATCTCGATATGACCAGCTAAGCACTTCACGGCTTTCGGAAAAAAAAGTGACACATGTTATTTGTACATACTGTGTATAGCAGTATTAGATTTTTATTGCAGGTGCTAGAAATTAAACAAATACAAAAATTAACAGGCTTGCTAGCATGCAGATAGGACTACAGTACGTTTTGAAAGGTAAATTGCATCTTATTATCTTGATTATTATGTCAGACGATCGTCAACTTTTTATGCCAAAGTGTGATTTTGTAATATTTTTCATATGCAATTATTTACTTATTGCATCATTTATAAGTAAAAATTATAATACTTCAAAAATTAAAAACCATACAATGAACCTATGGCCCGACCGGTAAAAACCTGACCCAACGGCCTCACATGTTCAATCACCGATGATGGGGGAATACCAATCGGGGTATACCCACGAAGCGGATTCGCCAGCTGGATCGAGCCGACTGAAGCCAAGCCCAGAGCGGGTCGACTCGCCCAATACGGCGACTGGCGCACGCTGGACCCGGACAAGCGGCGCCGACTGGAGGCCCAAGACGGCGACTCCAATAGAAAGCCCACCAAATACTTGTAAACCCTAACTGGCTGCATATATAAAGCCACCAAGGGCACCCCCAAGGGGTACGTCATATTAAATCTAGTCTCTCCCTCCGCCTACGGCGGCTCCCATGTAAACCAATCTATGATCATATACTGGATTGATAGCAGGACGTAGCGATCCTCCACCGAGGGGACGTGAACCTGGGTACATCGTGTGCCAATCTCGCTCCCGGATTCTCCTACGTCGCCTTGCTCCCTCTACGTAAGCTACCCCCAGTAGCATCTGCCGTGCAATACCACGACAACCGATATGGTTTTTAAACTATGGTCTAGACGCATAACTTGCATAAAAGGCCCTCATGAATCCGCTCAAACGACTCACACGATGACTGCAGAGCTAACCCCATATGTCTTGACGCATGTTTGACTGAGTGGCACATGCTGACTACAACACGCCAACGGTCCTCGTTGTGCTTGCGGTAGTGCATTGCCATCGGGATCGAGCGTGAAGCGACGACACAGACGATCATGTGGTCATCCTTGCATGACCGATATACATTTTAACTATGTCTGGTTATTTAAGATATAAAGTATTATATTTTTACATATAAGTGATGCAATAAGTAAATAATTGTCTGTGCAAGATATTTCAAAACTGCTGGTTGACCAAATTATTTTTGACGATTGTTTGACATAATAATTAAGATAATAGGTTGCAATTTGCCTTCCAAAACATACAGCAGTACTAGCCGCCCGCATGCTCATTAGTTTTTGTATTTGTTTAATTCTAATCATGCTACGTATTTCCTGAGGCAGCCGCTAGGCGATTAGCGACCAGTTAAACCCATCTAGGGTTCCGTCCCCTCTCCCGCGACGCCGGCGGTTCACTCCGCCTCCGAAGACCTCAGGGCCGTGGAGGTGTGGCATACCACGACCTCTCACTAGCGGAAGAGTTTTCGTTTTTGTTTAGCCTTTTTAGTGTCTTCTTCGGGATATTGAGACAACGGCTGCGTCGTATAGTTAGAATAAGGTTCTCCTTGCCATATCCTCGCACTGGTGGTGCGTCTAGCGCATGCGGAGAGGACGTGGAGTCATGTGTCCGGCGGATCTCTTGGAATCCGATCGTTTTCCGTATTTGTCGATATGGTTTGAGGTCAGTCTCTTCCGATCTACGGTTGTCATCTTCGACGATGGTTGTTGTTCTAGTCATTGGTTCTATGGGGCCTTAGCATGACGACTTCCCGTCTGTCTACTACAACAAGGTCAACTACGACGAGCTTTGTCTGGTTATAGCGATGGAGAGGCGAGGACGGCGGCGCACATTTGGCTCGCGTTAGTGTATGTAGTTGTCGCTAGGTGGTCCAATGACCGATTTGTAATTTCTATTAAGTAGACCATGAGATCATGTCAATCACTATGACAACTTACGAAGTGATCCTAATACTACTATTAATAGATTGGTGGAATTTTGAAAAAAAAATCTAATACTACTGTAACAATATGTACAAATAACATTTGTCACTTCTTTCCGTGTGAATTGTGAAGTGCTTAGCTGGTCATGGCTAGATCACACGTAGCTTGCTCGTTGTAGCTAGGTGCAGGGTTCAAACCCCACCTTTGCCGAATAACTTTTTAACAACGCTGGTTGTCATTTATAGTTCAGTACGCACAAAGAACCGGCAAGGTCGACGTTTCTGGCATGTTTTTTTAAACTACGGCCCAGACAACGCAAACATGGACGGATTTGGTCAAACTTGTTAAAATTTGATCAAATTAGACTAAACTGCTCTGAGGTTGCAAGTTGTGGTACTAGTTTTGCTCAGTTTGCAAATTGTGGGACTAAACTGCTCTTAGGTTGCAAGTTATGGGACTAAAATTGTATATACCTCTATATTGAAATATTAAACATCACATGTCATGGAAGTAGCTAACTAAAATTAATCTTCAAACTGAAGGGAATATGTCCTGAGAGGCAATAATAAAGTGTTTATTATGTATATTCCAAGTATATGATAGATGTTTATTTTATATGCTATAATTGTATTAATACGAAAACGTTAATACATGTGTGTTTAATAAACAAATAGAAAGTTCCTAGTTATGCCTCTCTCATAAACTAGCTTGTTGATTAACAAGATGATCAAGGTTTTCTGATCATAGACATTGGATGTTGTTAATACCGAGATCACAACATTAGTGTAATGGTGTGACGAACATTCATCCGAAGTATAGCATTATGATCAAAGTCATTGAGTTTATATTGCTATGACAACTTATGAAGTGATCCTAATCCTTAGACCATGAGATCATGTCAATCACTAACACCGGAAGAGTTTTTTGATAACATCAAACGTCACACCGTAACAGGATGATTATAAAGATCGGTTCAGAACTAATAAAGTGTTATGTTGAGGCCCATGGATCGAGAGTGGAATTTGTTCATCCCAATGACGGATAGATATACTCTGGGCCCTCTCGGTTATATCACATTGGTTAGCTTGCAAGCAAGTGATTTGATCACTAGAATGTTATATCACGGGAACGAGAAAAGAGTGCATGTCAGTAACGAGATCAAAATAGGTATGGAGATACCGATGATCGAATCTCAGACATGTAATATATCACAAAAAAAAGGATTAAGATACTAGCGTAGAAGGTTCCGACGATCACAAGAAAGTCATCGTTGAATGTGTGGGAGTCAGTATGGGTCTCCAGATCCCGCTTCTGATTATTGATCCGAGAGGGGTCTCGATCATGTCCACATTATTCGCGAACCATAGAATGACACACTTAAGAGACACCGACATCCAATTGGAGCAAAAATTTCATGCCGGAAAGAATAACAAACGCAGAAATTTATTTCACTAGATACCAAAACATGTTTTCAGGTGAAATTGCAGAAAGTGTTTTTGCATGTGAAATGAAATACTAGCAAGGGGTTATATGTGAATGTTTGTCATTAAAGTAATTGGCAAAATTCTGAATAAATAAAAGGAGTTTTATTTAATGAGAGTTTGCATTAAATTTGGTGGAAATTTAATGGGAATTTTGAGTGGAGGGAATTGAAAGAATTTTTGTGAGTGGAGTGTCCACCCACATGAATGAAGGAGGGGAGGGGGCAGGCCCATGGCTGGCGGCCACCCCCTTGGGTGCCCCTCCTCCTATAAAAGGAGCCCCCTCTCCTCACTTCTCACTTACACCTCCTCGTGAAGGATCTCTCTCCCCCTCTAGTATTTATCCCCCATGGCCTCGGACTAGAGAGATACATGTTCCTGGTGGCTATTCGGAAAGAAAGAGTTGTGCTTCCGCTGCATCGCTGGAGCGAGGAGGCGGAGGTTGCTCGGTGCCTCGGACTTGTGTGCGAGCACGGATGCGCCGCTAAGGACTTCCTCTCGATCTTGAGATCGGCAAGAGATCGTGTACATCAACCACGAGTTTAACTCGTTAAGCTTTGTCGATCTTCAAGGGTATGTTCTCTACAGATATACATCCGCCTGTTGTTTGTATCTAGTAGATAGACCTTGATACATAGTTGTTCCCATCATAGGAAATGTTTTGTTTTCTATGTTGCGAACCCTACAGTGGTATCAGAGCCGGATCTATGCGTAGATGCTTTACACGGATAATACACATATGAGTATGTGGGCGATGATGATCATGTTATTGCTTCTTAGTTGTATTTTGGATATTGGTGGCATAGTGAGATGAAGCGACCCGGACAAACTTTACATGTCCTCGCACATGAAACCTGTTCCACGCTTGACATGCAACTAGTTTGTATAAGTGGCTAGCGGGTGTCTGTCTCTCCTACTATAGTCAATATCTAATTTGCAACGAGTTGTCAACAATTTGGTTATCCTCGTTGTGGTTCATGTTCGTAGGTAAGAACACTTCTATCTTCGAAAGCCCTAAGCCACGTAAAACTTGCAATGGATAAATTAAAGGCGTCTAGTTTAGATTGTTGCTAGGCTAGTGTTATGATATGGTGATGTTGTAAGTAGAAGTATGAGATGGTACTCTTACAACACACATAACGTGTAAGTTCCATAGACCTTGGCCTTACACATAGAGGTATGATAGTGATCATACCACGGTGCACATGATAGAGATCATATACGACAACCATATCATTTCACTTATAAACATGTGATGTTTGATAGCATCTTATATTGCTTGTTTGGCGTTTTATTAGCATAATAAGATGATCCCTCATTTAAATATCAAGATAAGAATGTGTTATTTCTTAAGTATGCACCTATTATGTTTTCGTCGCTCCAAGACATCACGTGATGATCGGGTGTTCTTGGATCCACGACCATATCTCGGGTGTAAGACAGTTACACACGCGAATACTAAGGTTCTTACTTGGCAATCTTAGCATGTAAAGACATGGCCTTGGAACACGGACCGAAAGGTTAAGCATGAGTCATATAGTAGATATGATGCCCATTTGATGCTCGCCTTTGAAGCTACACCGACTCACGTGATGATCGGACTTGGTGTAGTGGATTTGGTTCATGTAATCACCAAAAAGGCACGAGGGATGTCGTTTTTGAGTGGGAGTTCATTCTTAATGTGGATTAGTTGAACTCAATCTATCATAAACTTATTCTAAACTTTACAAATTCTGTTGTAGATGGCACCACCTGCTTTTAATTTCAATGTGTTCATGGAGAAATAGAAACTTGCTAAAAGGATTAAACTTAATGATGATATATCCGCATATATGTGGCACTGCCGTCTAGGTCATATTGACGTTAAACGCATGAAGAAGCTCCATTTGGATGGACTTTTGGAATCACTTGATTTTGAATCATTTGATACATGTGAGCCATGCCTTATGGGCAAGATGACTAGAATGCCGTTTTCCTGTTCAATGGAACGGGCGACAGATTTATTGGAAATCATACATTCTGATGTATGTGGTCCAATGAGTGTGTCGGCGCGAGGTGGATATCGTTATTTTGTTACTTTCACGGATGATTTGAGTAGATACGGTTATATCTACTTGATGAAACACAAGTCTGAAACCTTTGAAAAGTTCAAGGAATTTCAGAGTGAAGTGGAAAATCATCGTAATAGAAAGATCAAATTTCTATGGTCCAACCATGGAGGAGAGTATCTAAGTTACGAGTTTAGCTCTCATATGAAAGAGTGTGGAATTGTTTCACAACTCATACCTGCCGGAACACCACAGCGAAATTGTGTGTCGGAACGTCGTAATCGTACTTTATTGGATATGGTTCGTTCTATGATGTCTCTAACGGACTTGCCGTTGTAATTTTGGGGTGATGCACTAGAAAGTGCTGCATTCACTTTAAATTTGGCACCATCTAAATCCATTTAAAAGACACCATATGAATTGTGGCTTGGAAACAAACCTAAGCTGCCATTTCTTAAAGTTTGGGGATGCGATGTTTATGTGAAGAAACTTCAACCGGATAAACTCGAACCCAAAGCGGAAAAATGCATTTTTATAGGATACCCTCAGGAAACTATTGGGTATTCCTTCTATCACAGATCCGAGGGCAAATTTTTTGTTGCCAAGAATGGATCCTTTCTAGAGAAAGAGTTTCTCGCGGAAGGTGTGAGTAGTCGGAAGGTAGAACTCGAAGAGGTTTTTGAACCTTCTCTTCAAAGTATGGAGAGTAGCGCAGCACCGGAAGTCATTCCAGAGTTGGCTTCACCAGTTGAAGAAGGAACTAAGGATAATGATCATGAAACTCCGAAAGAGAGTACTACCGAACCTCGCAGGTCTAGCATGACGCGTACAACTCCCGAGCTGTACGGAAACCCTGTTATGAATTTCATGGTTGATGAAATTGATGACCCTGTGACGTATGAAGAAGCGATGATGAGCCCGGATTCCAACAAATGGTTAGAAGCCATAAAATTCAAGATGGAATCCGTGTATGAAAATCAAGTTTGGAACTTGGTGGACTTACCTCACGACCGAAAGGCCGTGGAGAATAAATGGATTTTCAAAAGGAAAACTGATGCTGATGGTAATGTAACCGTCTATAAAGCTCAACTTGTCGCAAAGGGGTTTCGACAAATTCAAGGAGTTGACTACTATGATACATTCTCTCTAGTAGCGATGCTAAAGTCAGTTAAAATTATGTTAGCAATTGCTGCATATTTCAATTATGAGATATGGCAGATGGATGTCAAAACCACGTTTCTCAATGGTAATATTGAAGAAGAGTTGTATATGATACAACCAAAGGGTTTTGTCGATCCTAAGGATGCTAACAAGGTGTGCAAGCTTCAGCGATCCATTTATGGACTGAAGCAAGCATCACGAAGTTGGAATCTCCGCTTTGATGAGGTGATCAAAGAGTTTGGATTTGTCCAAACTTATGGAGAGGCTTGTATTTACAAGAAAGTGAGTGGGAGCAATGTGGCATTTCTGATATTATATGTGGATGACATATTATTGATCGTAAATGATATAGATCTTTTAAACAGTGTTAAAAGTTATCTAAACAGCAAATTTTCAATGAAGGACCTAGGTGAAGCGTCATACATATTAGGCATAAAGATCTATAGAGATAGATCTAGGCGCCTAATAGGGCTATCGCAAAGTACATACCTTGACAAGGTTTTAAAGAAGTTTAAAATGGACGGAAGTAAGAAGGGATTCTTACCTATGTTGCAAGGAAAGACATTGAGTAAGACTCAAAGTCCGGCTACGACGGAAGAAAGAGAGATAATGGACAAAGTCCCCTATGCTTTAGCCATAGGCTCTATAATGTACGCCATGCTATATACAAGACCGGATGTGGCACATGCTATTAGTTTGACTAGTAGGTACCAGTCGGATCCAGGTTCAGAACACTGGATAGCGGTCAAGAATATCCTTAAGTACTTGCAAAGAACTAAGGATATGTTTCTTGTGTACGTAGGTGAAGAAGAGCTCGTCGCTAAGTGTCATGTTGACGCAAGCTTTGACACCGATCCGGATAACTCTAAGTCTCAATCCGGATACGTATTTCTCATGAATGGCGGAGCGGTTAGTTGGAGGAGTTCCAAACAACCTGTGGTGGAAGGATCAACAACGGAGGCCGAATATGTTGCTGCTTCGGAAGCGGCTCAGGAAGCGGTTTGGATGAAGGAGTTCATATCCAAACTAGGTGTGGTTGCGAGCGCGTTGGACCCAATGGTGATCTATCGTGACAACAATGGTGCCATTGCCAATGCCAAAGAACCAAGGTATCACAAGAATTCCAATCATATTAAGCGCCGGTTTCACTCCATCCGCGAGCATGTCAAGGATGGAGATATAAAGATTTGTAAAGTACACACGGATCTCAATGTAGCAGATCCGTTGACTAAAACTCTCCCTAGAGCAAAACATGATCAACACCAGAACTCCATGGGTGTTAGATTCATCACTATGTAACTAGATTATTGTCTTTAGTGCAAGTGGGAAACTGAAGAGAATATGCCCTGAGAGGCAATAATAAAGTGTTTATTATGTATATTCCAAGTATATGATAGATGTTTATTTTGCATGCTATAATTGTATTAATACAGAAACGTTAATACATGTGTGTTTAATAAACAAACATAAAGTTTCTAGTTATGCCTCTCTCATAAACTAGCTCGTTGATTAACAAGATGATCAAGGTTTCCTGATCATAGACATTGGATGTTGTTAATAACGATATCACAATATTAGTGTAATGGTGTGATGAACATTCATCCGAAGTATAGCATTACGATCAAATTCATTGAGTTTATATTGCTATAACAACTTACGAAGTGATACTAATCCTTAGACCATGAGATCATGTCAATCACTAACACCGGAAGAGTTTCTTGATAACATCAAACGTCACACCATAATAGGGTGATTATAAAGATGGATTCAGAACTAATAAAGTGTTATGTTGAGGCCCATGGATCGAGAGTGAAATTTGTTTATACCGATGACGAATAGATATACTCTGGACCCTCTCGGTGATATCACATTGGTTAGCTTGCAAGCAAGTGATTTGATCACTAGAATGTTATAGCATGGGAACGAGAAAAGAGTGTATGTCAGTAACGAGATCAAATTAGGTATGGAGATACCGATGATCGAATCTCGGACATGTAATATATCGTGAAACAAAAGGATTAAGATACTAGCGTAGAAGGTTCCGACGATCACAAGAAAGTCATCGTTGAATATGTGGGAGTCGGTATGGGTCTTCAGATCCCGCTTCTGATTATTGATCCGAGAGGGGTCTCGATCATGTCCACATTATTCGCGAACCGTAGGGTGACACACTTAAGACACACCGACATCCAATTGGAGCAAAAAAATTCATGCCGGAAAGAATAACAAGCGCATGAATTTATTTCACTAGATACCGAAACAGGTTTTCGGGTGAAATTCCAGAAAGTGTTTTTGCATGTGAAATGAAATACTAGCAAGGGGTTATATGTGAATGTTTGTCATTAAAGTAATTGACAAAATTCTGAATAAATAAAAGGAGTTTTATTTAATGAGAGTTTGCATTAAATTTGGTGGAAATTTAATGGGAATTTTGAGTGGAGGGAATTGAAAGGATTTTTGTGAGTGGAGTGTCCACCCACATGAATAAAGGAGGGGAGGGGGCAGCCCCATGGCCGGCGGCCACCCCCTTGGGTGCCCCCTCGTCCTATAAAAGGAGCCCCCTCTCCTCACTTCTCACTTACACCTCCTCGTGAAGGATCTCTCTCCCCCTCTAGTATTTATCCCCCATGGTCTCGGACTAGCGAGATACATGTTCCAGGTGGCTATTCTGCAAGAAAGAGTTGTGCTTCTGCTGCATCGCTGGAGCGAGGAGGCGGAGGTTGCTCGGTGCCTCGGACGTGTGTGCGAGCACGGATGCGCCGCTAAGTTGCGGTGCTAAGGACTTCCTCTAGATCTTGAGATCGGCAAGAGATCGTCTACATCAACCACGAGTTTAACTCGTTAAGTTTTGTCGGTCTTCAAGGGTATGTTCTCTACAGATATACATCCGTCCGTTGTTTGTATCCAGTAGATAGATCTTGGTACATAGTTGTTCCCATCGTAGGAATTGTTTTGTTTTCTATGCTGCGAACCCTACACAAACTGATACATAATACTCATCTAACATTTAATGATGTAAGCAATGATGTGATGTTTGAAATAATAATATTGAACTAAATTAAGCTTGATTAATAATATTGAACGATGTGATGAGTTTACATCATTAAATGAGTTTACATCATTAATAATATCAAACTGATACATAATACTCATCTAACATTTAATGATGTAAACTCATCTACGAATAATATTGAAATAAAACTAGTCATGAAATCTAACATGTATAAAGTAGATAGCAATTCTAGACAGACTGCTACACATAATGTATAAGGCATAATTTGCAACAATAGGAATAGAATTTGAACAAGATGATTGAAGGACACATAAGGCGCAGAAGAGGAACCATTTGTGTTGTTAGACATGTCGTCTAAGAGGTGGTCGACATCGGGAAAGAAGTCATCGGCGTCCGTGATGAAGCCAGTAGTCGCAGGGCAGCGCTCCCCCAAAACCTTATATCCTCTCTTCCATACAGGATTGCACCTACTGTCCCAACTCGCGGAGCTAGGTGATGGTGTGTCTAAGAGGAGGAGCGACGAGGCGGGTTGCAGAGGAGGAACGCGCGTGTATGTCTCTGTCCTTCTCATGTTCTTACAAGTTGTAGAGCAAGGAGGTCACTCTCTCTCAACTGAACTTTTGTTCCATATCTTTGTCATGCATGAATGGACCAAGTGAGACTCTAGAATTTCAGAAATTACTGAATAACATAAATGGGCTAACCTTTATTGAGCAAAATTCCAACATACTATACAGGTTTGGATCTAGATCTCGATGAACCATCCTAATTAAAACAGACAATTAGCTAATTACAATGGCCCTTGTGAGTTTTGGGGAGGGGTGTATCGAACCAGATAGCCCTTGTCAAACGACATAAACTGGTGCCTAATCAGCTAAACCGGCTAACATGGTTCGGTGGTTAGTTATCCGGTTTTAATAAGGTTACCAAGTTTTTTTTTTTGAACGAAATAAGGTTACCAAGTTAGATGCACCAGGCAATAGGTTAGGGGTAAAAGCGGCCCAAACCTGATGCTTTGGGAGTTAAGCGAACTTTTTTTTTTGAAAAACACACAAGCTGTGTGTCTTTTGTATTAAGATAGAGAAGCAACCAAGTTACAAGAGAACAATGTCTCTGATCACACATGATCAGGCATAAATCCACCGGCGGGGGAGGGGTACACTCTTTATTCTACGTTTCCTAATGACCCACAGAGCTTCGCTCTCACCCACTGATCGAACTCCTCTCTGGCCTTCTTACAGACTAGCATCGTCATGCTCGCTGCCCAATCGAAGACTCTACTATTCCGCTCAGCCACAAGCATCGAGCCACCAAGATGATTAACATGTTCACTGTTTTGCGGTGCTTAGGATGAGTTGCCTCCGAGACCTGCTTCCACCAAGTCTGAATCTCCGCTTCCCGGCCAGGGGTGAGGTGCTGCAACCTGAAAGGGAGCAGGATGTGATACTACCAAACTTCTCAGGCGAACGCGCACTGCAGCGTCAGGTGCACTGCCGTCTCCGGTTCTTGACAGCAAAGGGTGCAAGCGGGGGATGCTCCATGCCTCTCTTGGCGAGCCGGTCCGCAGTCCACAGACGGCCCCTGATGGAGAAAATTACAAAAAACCACCACAATTTGGGTCACTATAATAGAAAACCACCAAAATTCAGATTCGTGACAAAAAACCACCAGAATCGGGATACAATTTCTGTTATAGTGGTGGTTTTTTGTTCCAATTGTGATGGTTTTCTGTTATAGTGACCCCAATTGTGGTGGTTTTTTGTAATTTCCTCCCCCTGATGGCAATCCACATATGCAGTTTATGCATCAGCGGTGCTCCTGCTGTCCACAAGTACCCTCCGCTGCCAACAAACTTGTTCTGCCCAGGAAGAATGCACGGTAGGCTGTCTTAGCAGAGTACTCACCATTCGCTGATACGTACTAGATTCCAAGAGAAAATGTCCTCTGTCAGCTGAAGGACCTGCCCTGTGGTGATTCCCCACAGGTCCACAAATTCGACGATCGCCGGTATATGGATAGAGCGCCAGATCGAGATGGATGACACCCACTTGTGATTAGATCAACAAGGCTTCCGCCACCGACATTTTGAGGTCAACGTTCTTAACGAATTGGATGAGGTTTGGCGCCATCTCCATAGGGGCTGGAATAGTTTGCCCATCTATCTGTCCACAAACAGAGCCTCTTGCCATTGCCTAACTCAACTTTTGTGCAAGCCTTGCACATATCATATCATCTGCCTCCTTGGCGATGGAGAACTCCAGGCCCTGACAGGGGGAGGCTTGCCGCTGTCGCTCTCGAGACTATCCAAGAATGCATCTTCAGCCGCAGGTGTGGTGGACAAGGTGGCGGGTGCAATCCCAACATGGAAAGCGGCGCTGCTAAAGAAGAGTGGGAGATTGAAATTCCGAGGTCCTCCCGTCTTCAGCTGCTACTCGAGGTCCTCCCGTCTTCAGCTGTCGACTAGAACGCGTGCATCTGGGCTTGAAATTCCGTTTGCCGTTCGTGTGTGCTTGCTACTGGTCGCTACTCTTGAAATTCTGGTCGCCTTGCGTGCATGTGCATTCCAACCGTTGAGGACTAGAGGTACTGTGCAAAATTCAGAAGAAGTTCAGATAAAATTTGCCAGAAATTCAGAAGATCTAATTATTGCTTTTGTGCATAGGTTGTTGCATTTGGTCTGAAATATGACGAGAAAGAGTGGTCTTCTTGTTGATCTGAAGATTTTATTTTTGCTAGTCAAGGATTATGACATCATTATTATTCCCTCCGTTTTATAATATAAGATGTTTTAGATTTGTAAAAGAAGTGTATATAGACCTCTTTTAGTGTGTAGATACACTCCGAACCTATACGCTAAAAAAGTCTAGATACACTCCTTTCACAAATCTAAGAGGGAGTACTTTTCAAGCCTTGAAGCATGTGAAAGTTATCCCCTAACTTGTCTTCCGGCGGCGGCACAGGCGGCGGTGGCGCAGCAAGGTAGCGAAGCGGAGGCGCTGCAAGGTAGAATGGGAGGCGGCACGGAAAGGGAGCGAGGCGGCGGTGCCGCAAGGGATGCAGGCTGCGGTGGTGCAGCAAGGGATGTAGGAGGCTGTGGCGCAGAAAGGGAGCGTGGGCGACAACGACGCAGCAAGAGAGGCGAGGTGGCGACGCTGACATGGATATACTCCACGGGTACATGACATTGGTATACCTGGTCCAGTCCAAGGAAGGCCCACGTCAGGACACGCGACCGAGGAAGACTTCGGGTGGCCCAAGCCCATGGCGTTTTCGACTCCTTGGAGGACAAGTCTAGATTAGATATAATTTCAAAGGGTACCAACCTAATCTGTAACCGACTCGACCTAACCCGGGACCTGCCCATTTATATAAGGGCGAGGAGGGTACAGCGAGAAGGATCTCTCAACTCACCGCATACACACCTCCACGCCAGATTGCATCTGCGCACCTTTGTAATCTTTGGTTCCGCCGTAATCAAGAACAGACAAGCAGGAGTAGGGTTTTCCCTCCGGGGACCTAAACCTGGGTAAACATCGTGTCCCCGTGTTGCTTGCCTGTTAACCGTTCCGCGACTTCCAGCATCCCCATATTCTCCAAAACCCAAGTCCATAATAATGGACATTGACGAGTCGAACCCTCGTCAATTGGCGCCGTCTGTGGGAAACGGGGATGCTGATCGTGCGGTCATGACGGTTCCATCCGGAGCGATCTATGACTCATCAACAACGGAGAGTCATCTCCTCTTCAGCGCCTTCGACTTCACCGCCCACTCGCCGGCCACCCTAAAGGATTTTGAGTCCATCGGCGATGGGCTCGAGATGCTGTTCGGGAGCTTCTGCTTCTAGGTGGGATAGACCGGCACCCTCCGCCTCCCAGAGCGGGTGTTACTACCATCCATTAGGCCCGCTTCATGGGTCCCGCCCATCAGCGCGTTGCACGCGTCGACGCTGACAGACGATTCGGATGACAACGGCAACTGCAACTCCGATATGTGTGGCCCCCCTTCGGATGAACTTCGGTCTGCAACTCCGAAAGCTGCGGCAGCTGCAATCCACTCCGTAAACACTACCTATGCGCCGTCATCACTGACGGAGCGGACCCACCATTGGGTCCGAGTGCATAGCAAACACCCAATCCCTCTCAGTGAGAACGGAGGAAACGGGGAGGATCCGACTAACAGAGGCAACGTAGGCGACGACCACGCCTACAACAACATCAACCTCAGCAATGATGGCTGGCGCCAAGCACGCGATGCTGTGGCAGGCAACCGAATCCTGCCTGTGGATGCCTTGCGAGATCTGCTGATGGCCTACCATCTCTTCCTGGTCGACGAGCACAACCGACAGGTGAAGCTGTAGAAGGAGCTCGAAAAGCGTCAAAAGGCAGCTGCGGAATCCAGTGCGCGGCGAGCTGCGCTCTCCACGCTGACGGCTCCACCCCGCATGGCAATAACGCCAACAAGTACCGCTCCCGCATCGAGCGCATGGACCCTGCCACACGACGTGAGGTCACCAGGGCCCTCAATACGTCCTTCATGACGATGGACTCACATGACAACATCATGCCGAAAATGTCGCAGGCTACGATCATGGAAGCCACCACATATCTCGCATCCAACCCGCCTTCGGCGGGCGACCCGAAGAACGCCATGTGCAAGTCCGCGCTAGCGGGCCTCAGACTCGTCGGAGCTGCGCTCCACGACTAAACTCCCGCGGAGCCGAAGAAAAAAGTTGTGGTGAAGTTCGCTCGAAGCCGCACACCCTCATCCGAGGAGGACGAGCACAACCTGTCTCGACGCCGCAACAGCAACTATGACGCTTGCGACGAGCTTACCGAACGCAAGATCGACAAAGCACGTGCTAAACATGCGTGCTCAACTGAATTTGAAGAGGAGGATGACGGAGAACTGTGCGGAGCCAGATGCTTCAGCGGATCCGTCCGAAGAACACGGATGCCGAGAAATTTCAAGCTCCCTTCGGACAACCCAAAGTTCGACGGCACGCAGGAGCCAAAGTCTTGGCTCGATGGCACATGTCATCGGTCAAGATCCACGGAGGGAACAAGAACACTGCCCTACAATGCCTTCAGCTACAGCTGACGGGCGCAGCCAGGGTCTGGCTCAGCAGCCTATCCTCCGGCTTCATTCGAAGTTGGGAAGAACTGGCATACAGTTTCATCCACAATTTCAAGGGAACCAGCAAGAGGACAGCCTCAATCGAAGAGCTGCGGGCATGCACTCAACGAACCAACGAGTCTATCCGCTCGTACATACTCCGCTGGTCCCACATCAAGAACTCCGCCGCGCACATCTTCGGAGAAAGAGCAATCGACACCTTCAAGGATGGTGTCAAGCGCCCAGATTTCAAGAAGGAGCTCGGGCGCGTCAAGCCCAAGACACTAGACCACCTCATGGACATTGCCAAACGATGGGCAGATGGCGAGGATTTCGTCAACCGAACACATTCAGACGACAGACGATTACGTCCGCAGGCGCGAACGCCGTAGCAAGAGAAGATCGCGCGTCTATGATGATCGTGATGGAGTCGACATCGTTGTGGCTGGATACGCCGATCGACGCGATGATGGCAACGGCAACAGCGGATACCGCAGAAACAACTACCGTGACGGAGGGCGACCCACGCAAATGTGGCAACATCGCAACCGCGACGACGAGCCTTTGGCATACGATAAGCTATCTGGTCCTTGCACCATTCACTTCTACATCGACAAGCAAGATGGTAAGAAGAAGGCTAGCCATGCTCAAAGACTGCCGGGAGTTCCAGAAGCTCAGCGAGGGCCTTACCCAGATGCGGCGCCAGACCGTAAACCCTGGTTTCGGACCTGCACCCGCACCAGGTGACATCGCTCATCGAGCTCCTCCGCCACCACCAGCCAGACCATCGCAGCCGCCGATCGCACCAGCGCCAAACAACAGTGGAGGAGGGTACCCGCCACAAAAAGGTTCCCTGATGATTTAGAAGGGGCGCCCGACCAACAGAGTATAGAAGAAGATCACCCGTCAAGTCAGCCTGGCCGTGACCTCTGCACCAGCAATCCCTGAGTACCTCAGTGGCTCGGAGTCCTGCATCACGTACGACTGTTTGGATCACCCACGCCAGATACCTCGCCCAGGTCATGCTTCCCTGGTGCTCGAGGCGCAGATCGGCGGATTCGAGATGAGCCGCGTCTTCATGGACGGCGGCAGCGGCATCAACCTGATGTTTGCTAGCACACTCGCAGTGATGCGGATCCTGCTTTGCAGCCTGGAGCAGTCAGATACAACATTCCACGACATAGTCCCAGGGAAATGAATATACCCCTTGGGCAAGATATGGCTCGACGTCATCTTCGGTCAGCCCAAAAATTTTAGGCGCGAGCGTCTAGAGTTAGAAGTGGTGGACTGGCCATCACAGTATCACGCCATCCTCGGGCGTGTAGCATTCGCAAGATTCTTGGCAGTACCACACTACTCGTACCTGCTACTGAAGATGCCAGTACCTAGGGGCATTATCACCATCCAAGGAAGCTTCACCAGGTCCGATCACTACGGCAGAGACTTCAACCGAATCTCCCAGTCGTTCGGCATGCAGGAGGAGCTCACGAGGCTCAGAGAGGTGACAGACAATGGGGCAGCCCCAGTCACTAGGCAAAACACACCCGATATGTCCTTCGACTCCACAGTCAATACGAAGAAGGTGCAGGTCCACCCCACCGACGTCTCCAAGACGGCGTTGATCGCCAACAATCTCAGTACCGCATAGGAAAGCGCGCTCGTCGAATTCCTCCGTGAGCGCTGGATTTTTTTTTCCTGGTGTCCTGCGGACATGCTAGGAGTCCCCAGGGAATTCGCCGAGAATGCACTCAATGTGTTTCCGGATGCGAAGCCAGACATGCAGTCAATTCGACGACTGTATGAACCAAGAGCCGAAGTATAGTGGCCTTGGATCGATAAAGATCCCAAGTCCCTGTGATTAACATGCTAGTCCCTGGATCAATAGCTAGCACTCAAAGTCGATGAAGTATCATGTAAAACACAAGTCTTTATTACATGAATCGAATAATCCAGAGTTTACATTATTACAACAGAAAGCAAAATAACACAACTTGGAGTCCCATCAATGCCACAGGCAGGTTGAGCGAAGACCCGCGATCCTAGTGCACCTTTCAACGATCTCCAAATTATACACATAAAACGTGCAACCAACAAGTTGGGTCAATACTTTGAATGTATTGGCAAATTACACCATGAAAGAAAGGACTTGGCTATCTCTACATGCATAGGCTTGAGGTTTATTTGCATAAAGCCAATTTTTCTTAAGTCAAGAAGAAGAGAGAAAAACTTTTATCCTACTTTGTAAATGTTTGATAAGTAAAATATGGTCAGGTGGCTCACACTGGATTCCACCAGGCTACCATCTTTCAACCCAACACATGGAGTACACCATGCAAATCAAAATCCCATCTATGGACGATTCCACAACCATAAAGTTTTAGTTTTAGAAAAGAGAGAGGAAATCCTTCAGAGGTTCCATCCTTCAGACGCTCAAAGTTGTTCTTTTCCGTGAACAATGCTGATTGATCAGGTTGATATTCTCAAGAGTTTGTACACTTTACCCACAATCCACGATCAAGTTATTTTACAAACAAGACCATGGTGAAGCTTTCCCTTAGTAGCACCTCTACCAGGTTCCACGGGAGCCAAAACTGTGGTACTCAGGTGAGGTTTCCCACTAAGTACTAGGCCAAGACAGAGCCCATATGTATTGTGGTTGCACTGGAAGCTTCTGAATTCTGAATCATGGCAGACTTCTTTGTTCCTGGGCGGTGGAGGGAACAAGCAGAGCCAATCCAGGTTACTTCCCCTACTAGACATACCACTTCGCCGAGAGAAAAACATAGTTTTATTTTGAAGTAGATTTGAGGAAAAAACTTGCGCTCAAACACATAGGTCTTATACCTAGAAAAATTTCCGTCTATCGAAACCCCATTGGTATTTGTTTATATATAGCATAACACAAGCATAATACTTAAAAATTTAGGAGAACCTAATAGGAGTAGAAATATTCCTAAGTATAAAGCTACTCATGGCATACTACAAAACGACATAGCACTTGTAAAATATTTCTCTTCTACTAAAAACATCCTACACATGCATACTACTATTTTGAGGATCAAAACATGCATAGTAGTAAAACTGGGACAAGGATATGAACAAAGGTGTTACTATCCTTGATAGTTGTTGAATTTGTTCAAACACTCGTTGCAATCTGATACGTCCAAAACGTATCTACTTTCTCGAACACTTTGCTATTGTTTCTCCTCTAAACTTATGTGATTTGTATACAACTAACACAGACTGACGCTGTTTTCAGCAGAATTACCTTGGTGTCTAGTTTTTGTGCAGAAAATCAACTACCAGGAAAAATCCGGGAAAATATGCCAAAAATCCTATTTCACCAGAAGATCCACGGAGCCAGAAGACGAGACAGAGAATGGGCCTGTGGGGCCCACACCCCTGCCAGGCGCGAACCCACCTCTGGCCGCGCCTAGGGGGGGGGGGGTGCAGCCACCCCAGGCACCCCCTCGGCCTCCCTCTGCGCCTATAAGTTGTCTTTCGACCTAAAAACCGAGGGGGGTACGATAGTTTTCTAGAAAGAGTTCCGCTATGCCGCCGCCACCAGAAACCATGATTCGGATCCAGAAACTCCGTTCTGGCACCCTGCTGGGATAGGGAATTTGGAGAGGATCATCGCCATCGTCATCACCAACGCATCTCCATCAACCATCCATGTTTCCCTCATCCATGAGTGAGTAATCCCCCGCTGTAGGCTTGGGGATGTTAGGGATTGGATGAGTTCTATCATATAATCGAATAAGATCTGTTAGGGCATAGTGCCTAGTATCTCTATTAGTGCTATTTTGACTTTGTTGCAACTTGTTGTGCTTAATGCTTGTCACTAGGGCCCAAGTTCCATGATCTCAGATCTGAACTTATTATTGAATCATTATGAAAGTATTGTTTGTGATCTTATCTGCAAGTTGTGTACACATATCATTGTCCGGATCCAAAGGCCTCAAAGTGACAATAATTTGGACAACCGGAGGGGATGGCTGTGGTGTGAGGAACACATGTGTTCACGGAGTGTTAATGCTTTGCTCCGGTGCTCTATTAAAAGGAGCACATTAATTGCCAGTAGTTCCCTAGAGACCCCGCTGCCACGGGCTGGCTAGAAAGAAGATGTTGTGCAAGTTCTCATTGCGAGCACGTATGACTATATATGGAGAACATGCCTAGGATTGTTTAGTACTTGGATGCTTGTTATTATTTATCTGCAATGCCCTAGATCTTGAAGTTACATGTTTAGACTCGTCCATGCAACGCCCGTCCATCCATCCCTATGCCTACCGCACTCGAATCCCACTATTACCGTTACTGTTACTATTGCTCATGTTTCACTGTTACTGTTGCTTTGCTGTTGCTACTACCAAACTGTTGCTACCGATAAACTTCTGTGAACAAGAACTATTTATAGGTGCAGATGAATTGACAACGCAATTTTTAAGAGTATTCTTTGGCTCCCCTTGTGTCGAATCAATAAATTGGGTAATACTACCCGCGAAGATTGTTGTGATCCCCTACACTTGTGGGTCATCAAGACTATTTTCTGGCGTCGTTGCCGGGGAGCATAGTTTTATTTGTAAGTTCACTTGGATCTATTATTGTTCACTGTTACTCCTTTCATCATGGGGAAGTCTCGTGATGGAAAATTCCCTATTTTTACCCTCCACTACAAGAAGAGGTATATTCCTAAACACCTCTGCTGCTCTTGATTCACCGTCTGTTATAAGTAAGCTTGTTACACCACCACCACATACATATCCTACACACACTGCTACTACTGCTGAATCTGAAATCGCTTTCGATACTCATGATGACCACCGTCTGTTATAAGTAAGCTTGTTATAAGTAAGCTTGATACTGTTATAAGTAAGCTTGATTCTACTGTGGTTGATGCAAGTGGTTCATTAGGTCCTTTCCTAGATGCTACTATGGCTAGTCTAGGAAATACCGAAACTCCTAGTGAAGACACTATTACACCTGTTAGCTCACCTGAGTCTAGAGAGATGTGATATTAATGATGGTTACATTGAGTTCACTAATGAATTTGTTGAAGGGTGCTGAAACACACATGGTATTAGTGCTATTAAGAGTCGCCTTGCTAGACGCACCATTATTCCTAAGCCGTCCTCCGATCCTAAGTTTGCCACCTCTCCCATAGATATTAAAGATAAAGATTATGATTTCTCTCTTGATTTATCCTATTTGGACATTATTGAGAAAGAATCTTTTTGTGGGACTGAAAATGAGAGTGTTGTGGCTCATATGAATGAGCTTTCTACTATGAGTACTTTATTCTCTGAAGATTTTAAGATGTGAGGTACTTTGTTACTAAGATCTTCCCTTTTTCACTAAAAGGAGAAGCTAGGGCTTGGTTTAATAGATTACCTCCTGGTTCCATTGATAGTCTTGATTGTTTTATTGCTTCTTTCTTCCAGAAATATTTTCCTCCTAGTGCTAGACATGCTGCTTTGGAGAGGCTTTTTGATTTTAAACATGGAGAAGAAGAGAAATTGCCAGAGTCATGGACGAGGTTCTGTGCCTTGATTCATGCACATCCTGGATGTCCATTACCTAAGAATGAGCTTCTTGATATTTATTATAATGTACTAACTGATGATTCTAGGACATACCTAGATAGCTTTGCTGATTGTGTTTTCAGGAAAAGAACTCCTACAGATGCTGAATAATTAATGGCTAAGATAAGCAAGAATTATGATGATTGGACTTCAACTGAGCTAAATACACCTGAGCCTATTACTCCTGAACGAGATGTTCCTGAACTAGTTCCAATACCAACACCAAAGAAAAGATGAGTTATTGCATTGAATGATGAAGTGATGAAGGAAGCTAAGAAATGTCTAAAGGAGAGACGTATTAGAGCTGAAAATGTGAAGAATCTACCTCCTATAGAAGAATTATGTAAGCCAATTACCTACTCATCTACTATTGAGGTACACTCTCTCCACTTTGATGAAGGTGATATTCCCTATAGTAAGCCTCCTGATCAATGCTTAGTGGAACTTGACACATTTATTGTTAAGCAAGGTAATTTTAATAAACAAGTTTAGAATCATTTATTGGAAAACTCTAGAGCTATTAAAGAGTTGAAAAATATTGTGGAAAGAACTTCAAATGATATTAAAATGCTTTGTGAACACTTTCGAATGGTTCAAACCCAACTTGATCAACTTGCTAAGGTACAAAAGGATATGCTAGTTAATACCTCAGGAGATAAACATGCTTATGGAATTAGAACTAGGAGTGGTATGGCCACTTAAGATCCTTTATATCCTGAAGAACACCCTAAAAGAATAGAGAAGGATTCCCAACAAGGTGAAGATAGTGGTAGTCCTCGTAAGAGAAAGAAAAAGAAACATAGAATAGTTGAGGAACCACTTGAACCTGCTGTAGATCCTAATAGTATATTTGTCTCTGATGCTGAAACTGAGAGTGGTAATGATAAAAATGATGCTCCTGATAATGAGGAAGTTGAGGAAGAACCTGAGAAGCACACTAAGAACACTAGGTACACTAAGGAAGATTTTATTGCTAATAAACATGGTAAAGAGAGAGAACCTTGGGTGCAGAAACCTATGCCTTTTCCAGGTAAGAAACACAAGTCAAAGGAGGAAGAACACTACAACAAGTTTTGTGAGTGGATGAAGCCTTTATTTTTGCAAATTCCTTTGACTGATGCTATTAAGTTGCCTCCTTATTCAAAGTATATGAAGGATATTGTCTCTAATAAAAGGAGGATTCCTAATGAGGAGATTTCTACTTTGCTTGCTAATTACTCCTTCAATGGTAAGGTTCCAAAGAAACTTGGTGATCCATGTATACCAACTATTCCTTGCTCTATTAAGAATAATTATGTTAGAACTGCTTTATGTGATTTGGGAGCTGGAGTTAGTGTTATGCCTTTTTCTCTCTATAAGAGACTCCAGCTAGAAAAGTTGATACCAACTGATATATCTTTGCAAATGGATGATAAGTCAACTACTATTCCTGTTGGTATATGTGAGGATGTTCCTGTTCAAGTGGCTCATAATTGCTTGGTTCTAACTGATTTTGTTGTGTTGGGGGGGGGGGGTGACCCCGGATAGGGTCAAGATAGGGGAAAGAAGAAAGGAGTCTCCCTAACCTTAAGCCGAATTACTGACTGTGTTGACCGAATCATGCAAGATCTGGCCGAGATAAGTTGAGCCTTGGCAAATATCGAATGAGTAACACCTTACTCGGACGATGTATGAGCTATGTCGGCCGAATGAGGCTGATCGACTTGTATGCAGGTGAAGGTCGAGCCGAATTATGCGAGATGAGGCCGAATAACAGGAAACTTGCAGGAGAAGGAGGTGCCTATAGTCAAACCCTAGTTGCTAGCTAGGAGGAATCTAGAAAGAGCCAAGCGCTAAGGACAAAGAGCAGAGCAGCAGAGGGGCAGACAAGCGTCACGGAGGTGACAGTGAGGAAGCCTGAGGCACGCATGTGATGGCCTCTAGAACTTTGCCGTCAATAGAAGGGGGACAGGGAAAGGAGTCCGCCGAGTTACCACTTTGGGACAAGCATATTCCAAGAATATGCTTGCCACGTCAACCCTAGAAGGAGTCCAGGAACTCCTTTATAATGAGGGGTACGAGCTACTGAGAGAGGGATCGATTCATACCACACCGAAAGGCTCGCGTAGTAGTTTTCTTCTTCTCTGTGATACAGCTCTAGGAGCACTTGTAGTTCTTGAGAAGAGGAATAAAGATCTACTCGTTAGTCAATTGAGTGTAGAAATCACTACATCTTCCCTCCCCGGATACCTCTAGCATCCATTGGCCCCATACGTTAGCCTACCCATGGCATCTGCCATGCCACCACCACGATAGTTGGCGCCTACTATGGGGCCAGCAGCGGTGCTAGCTGGAGTCAAGATCCGGACGGGAAACTTCATCCACACCGGCGAGCGGGTTGTTTCTGGCTTAGTCCAGAGATTTGATATCTAGGACTATGTCAGCGATAATGCTGGCAGCTTTAGGAGGAAAGCACCTCCGCGCAACGGTATCTTCATCAACCTGGGCGCTCACAAGGTCTACGCCGGCATCGACACATCCCGTGTCTACCCGCACCGAGTCATGGAGGCGGGAGAACCTCCCCTCCGTGCTGCTAGCGGTCCGCGTGGAGTTCGCCCTACTGGCAGCGTCGAGGTGATGATGACGGACCCGACACCAGCAGCAGGAGCAGGCGCCGGACCAATCAGGGATCCGGCGGCAGGAGGACAGGTGGCCACAAAGCAAGCAGCTCCACAGCCCACCGAGGTAGATCCACCAGCAACCAGGATAGCCAAGGTGCAGGAGGTGACTCCAAAGGCGGCAAGGGTAAGATGGCCACCTCTAGAGAGGCCAGAGAATATCCTTCAAGCAACTATAGATAACCTAACTACGCCTATGGCGCCGATACTTGACCCGGCAAACGCACAGGCGGAGTTAGAAGAAACTAGAGAGAAAGTGCTAGTAGAGGCAAAAAAGGTGTCGTCCTTGCGAGAATCCTTAAACAAGACCCTGCGAGAATATGCTAGGGCAAACAAACTAGATGTGGCCCCTAACCGAGTAGATGAATTGAGATTAATAGGAAAGAACCTCATGAATGATATCAACAAAGAGCATGAGGCTCGTCCAGATGATTCGGTTGATCCAGGCTTGCCGAGGTACAGTACCCGGCAAAGAACCTCAGGGCGGAAAATGCCACAACCCTGGAGTTGGAAGGATTAAGCAGGGGCCCGGCAAAAACAACAAGAAAGAGTAAATGAGCTGGTGCGCATCGCGAACCAGCAGAATGAGGAAATGCTTAGGGCTGACCCGACGAGGCCAGGAGCTTCGCGCATGGTTCATTCGGCAAGAGCAGCCCCCGCACTATCTGCGGCAGCAGCGTCCTCACCCAGAAACAATGCGCGAAAAGACAGAGCGGTGACTTCGAGAAAAAGAAATAAGCAAATTGTCCCATATGATCCGGCGATGGCCGGGAAGGTCAATGAGAATAGAGGCAATGGGAGCCGAGGTAACAGTGGAGATAGAAACCCCGGCCATGCAAACAAAGAGCACGGAAACCTCGGAAGGGGAAATCATGAGAACAATAACCCGGCGGAAGGGAGGAGGAACCCTCCACCGGATCCTCAGCCGAGGTATGAGCCTCGGCAAGAACGAGAAGCGAGACCAGCTCACCATAATCAGGGAAATGATAGATACAATGATGGTTACTCATACATGGAGTATGTAGAGCATGGTGGGCACAACCACTATGGAATACGTGAGAGAGTTGTCTATAGGAACTTGCCGTCAACTGACGCAAGATTAAAGCTGGACAGGCTGTATCGGTTTGAACTATTAGAAGAACAGGGTCCACCTGGCCCGGCGTGTTTTGGACCTCGGATCATGGGCGAACCACCCGTACCGAACTTCCAGTTAGAAAGGGGGACGAAAACGTACAATGGGAGTACAAAACCACAAGATTGGTTAATTGACTATGCCATAGCAGTGAAAATAGCTGGCAGAAATTTAAGATGGGCGGTAAGATACATCCCACAGATGCTGGAAGGACCAGCCAGAGTATGGTTGAACAATTTACCAACAGGAAGTATCAACTGTTGGTTAGATTTTGAAGAATTGTTTGTCTGTAATTTAACCAGTATCTATAAGAGGCCAAACATGCCACAACAGCTCGCAATGTGCAAGCAGAAGCCGAATGAAACAGATAGAGAATTCTTGACTCGGTGGTGCAACCTCAGAAACTCATGCGAAGGGGTCATCGAATCTCAAGCGATAGCTTGGTTTGCTCAGGGCTGCCGATATGCAAGCGTACTATGGCAAAGGTTGCAGAGAGATGTGCCAACCACGTTGGCAGAAACCATCAGGATAGCAGATTCATATGCCTTAGGTGATCCGAATCAACCAGAGTTAATGTCAGCAGAACATCGGGATCACCAGGATCAGTATGCTAGAGATGCTATCGGATCATCGCGATGCAATGAATACCAAGGTAGAAGAAGGGAAGAGAGGCCGGATTACAGATATGCTTCCAATCAAGTGGCAACGGTTGTGCAGGATCAGCTGAGTCATGAGAACAATTAGCGACAGAAGAATGGTCCTCAGCAGTGGACGCAGAGGAATGAAGGGAAAAGGCAGTGGACACCAGAACATAAGAAGCAATGGCAGGAAAGGCCAAAGTACATATTTGAATCCATGCTGGATCAACCGTGTAATTTCCATACTCCAAACCCGGCCAAGCCGGCCAATCACACCACTCGTCAATGTGCTTGGATGAAAAATGCAATGGGAAACCCGGCGGGCATGCAAGCACCTCCTCATCAAGCACATCGGCAGCAGCAGCCACAGCTAACCGGGGCAAATGCGCAGCATTTAATGTTACCACCGCCCCCTCCGAGGTATGATAACTCGGACCGGAGGGATGCATTACATCAAATAGTAAATCAAAATCAAGACGGAAGGGCAAACCCCGGGAACAATGGGCGTAGAGATTACATGGAGCATCATCAATCGTATTGTGTGTTCACTATAGAACAGCAAGATAGACAGAGTGTACAGCGCCGGCATATGGAAGTGAATGCAGTTATGCCAGCGATAGCAAGATACGTGCCATGGTCTGATCAAGAGATAACCTGGAGCATAAAGGATCACCCGAAGATAATGCCGAACCCTGGGTCGTATGCATTGGTACTCGATCCGACATTAGTCGGGCCTAACATCAATGTGAAATTCTCAAAGGTACTCATAGATAATGGAAGTAGTATCAACATCATGTACAAGGACACAATGCACAAACTCGGAATAGCACAAAATATGCTCCAGCCCACAAGGACCACATTCCATGGGATAGTGCCGGGGCTCTCATGCGAGCCCATTGGGAAAGTCCGAGTAGATGTATTATTCGGCACAAGGGAGAATTGCAGAGCGGAGAATCTGGAGTTTGAGGTGGTGGACCTAGAAAGTTGCTATCATGCTTTAATCGGACAACCAGCACTGGCTAAATTCATGAGCAGCTGTGACATTACCTACTTGAAAATGAAGTTACCAGGGCCTCAGGGGGTAATAATAGTAGCTGGGGATTACAGAAAATAAATGGAATGTGCTCCAGCCGGGTCGAACCTGGCCGAATCATTGGTAATCGCAAGGGAGAAAAGAAGAATTCAGGAAGTATCAGCTCTGGCTCAGTCAGCACAACTTAATATGCCGACGTTAGCCAACCCGCATGGGAGTGTATCTTTCCAGCCGACTAAAGAGACGAAAAAGATCCAGATTGATGATCAGTTCCCAGAGCGCACCATCACGATTGGTGCTGGCCTCGATGCCAAATAGGAAAGAGAGCTCACCAACTTCCTCCGTGAGAATCGAGATATCTTTGCGTGGTCAACTCAGGACCTGCAAGGTGTGCTGAGGGAGTTGGCTGAGCACTCTTTGCATGTAAGGCGAGGATCAAGACCGGTGAAGCAACCTCTCCGCCGCTTCCCCGAAGATAGGAGAAAAATCATAGGTGATGAGATAGCTCGGCTCCTTGCAGCTGGGTTTATTATGGAAGTGCTTCACCCGGATTGGTTATCAAATCCGGTGTTGGTAGAAAAGAAAAAGGATGACCCAAATGTAGAGGTCGTGTGGCAAATGTGCATCGATTACACGAACCTCAATAAGGCGTGTCCCAAAGATCCTTTTCCTTTACCTAGTATAGACCAAGTCACTGATTCAACCGCTGGCTGTGATCTATTATCATTTGTAGACGCGTATTCTGGTTTCCACCAGATACCGTTAAACCCGGCTGATCAAATAAAGACTGCATTTATCACCCCGTACGGGGCTTATTGCTATCGCACCATGCCATTCGGCCTGCGTAATGTAGGAGCAACATACCAAAGATGCATGCAAAAATGTCTACACGAACAAATAGGAAAAAATGTGCAAGTATATGTTGATGATGTGGTTATAAAAACCAAAGAGAGCAAAACTCTCCTAGAAGATATTCGGCAGACATTCGCAAACCTTAGAAGGTTCCGAATGAAACTTAATCCGGAAAAATGTACCTTTGGAGTACCGGCTGGAAAATTACTCGGTTTCCTTGTGTCGAGCCGAGGTATAGAGGCAAATCCAACTAAGATCCGAGCAGTTGAAAGAATGGAACTACCGAGGTGCTTGAACGATGTGCAAAAATTTACAGGATGTCTTGCTTCTCTGAGTCGATTCGTATGTCGGCTAGGGGAAAAGCATTACCTTATACCAACTGATGAAAAAATCCGATAATTTTATCTGGACGCTGCAAGTCGATAATGCATTTCATGAGTTAAAAAAGATGTTGGTCACAACACCAATTTTGGCTTCTCCATTGTCAAAAGAGCCTATGCTACTCTATGTGGCAACTACTAACAGAGTGGTAAGTGCGGTAATTGTTGTGGAACGGAACAGGGGGATAAATCAGTACAAAGGCCGGTATATTACCTAAGTGAGGTATTATCGGCCTCAAAGCAAAACTATCCACACTACCAGAAGATGGCTTATGGAGTATACATGTCGGCGAAAAAACTCAAACACTACTTCGAAGAACATCCGATAAGAGTGATTTGTGAAGCACCCATAGCCGAGATATTAAGCAACAAAGATGAAAGTGGCCGAATAGCAAAATGGGCATTTGAGTTATCGCCTTATGCTCCGCAGTTTGATAGGCGAGATGCAATTAAGTCTCAGGCAGTGGCCGACTTGTTTGTGGATTGGGACGAGGTACAGTATGAGCCCCCATTACCAGATCCGAACTATTTGACAATGCATTTTGACGGGCCAAAGTTAAGAAATGGGCTAGGAGCAGGAATAGTACTAACTTCACCAAAAAAACATCAGGTGAAATACGTGCTGCAGATACATTTCGCTGCATCAAACAATGTGGCCGAGTATGAAGCACTCGTCCATGGCCTAAAAATGGCAAACGAGATTGGCATACGTCGGATTCTGTGCTATGGGGATTCGTACCTAGTAGTACATCAAGTATTAGGGAATTGGGACGCGCTAGATGCGAATATGGCCCTGTATAGGTTTCATGTGCAAAAAATCAGTGGTTATTTTGATGGGTGTGAATTCCATCACATACCTTAGGCAGAAAATGATGCTACAGATACATTGTCAAAATTCGGATCAACTAGGCAGTCAATTCCCCCCGGCGTAGCTCTGGAACACCTGAGAAAACCATCTATTACGCCTTCCCCAGAATCCGAGTCAATCCGTATCTCGGCAGAACAGACGGAAGGAAATGTCCCAATGGATATTGACAAAGAATATGATTCGGATTATCTAAGGGTTAACTCGGCTGACCTACGAGTGAACGGGGAAAATCCCAAAGATGTTATGTCGACGGAAATTATGGAAATTGATAGCATAATTCTCCCGGAAAAAGTCACGCCGACATGGGCGCAACCCATATTCTCATTCCTTAAAGAGGAAATCTTGCCGGATGATGAGGTCATGGCTAGGCAAACCGTGAGAAGAGAAAAATCCTACACAATTATAAACAATGAGCTCTATAAGAGAAGTGCCACGAACGTACTACAACGATGCATTGACTCGGCAGAAGGGCAGAAAATTCTTTTGGATATACATCAAGGAGAATGTGGGCATCACGCCTCGTCCAGAGCCCTAGTGGCCAAATCATTTAGGCATGGATTTTATTGGCCAACTGCACTAAGAGAAGCAAAGGAGTAGAGAGGTGTAATGGTTGCCAGAGATACGCCAGCAAGATACATCTGCCTTCATCCGAGTTAAAAATGATACCCATCACTTGGCCATTTTCAGTGTGGTGTTTAGATATGGTAGGTCCATTTAGGCCGGCTCACGGCGGAATGACTCATATTCTGGTCATGGTGGACAAGTTCACAAAGTGGATAGAAGTAAAGCCAATAAGAAAATGTGATGATCCCACAACAGTGAAGTTCCTCAAAGATATTATCCTAAGATATGGATACCCGCACAGTATCATCACGGATATCGGCACGAACTTCGCCGAAGGAGCTTTCGCTAGATTCTTCCAAGAGAAACACATAAGACTCAATGTTGCCTCGGTAGCTCACCCGACATCGAATGGGCAAGTAGAAAGAGAAAATGTACTAGTATTCAGGAATAAAACCTCGGCTAATTGAACCGCTACAAAGGTCGGCAGGATGCTGGATTGAGGAACTTCCAGCAGTGCTGTGGAGCCTCAGGACCACCCCAAATAGATCGACGGGATATACCCCTTTCTTTCTCGTATACGGGGCAGAAGCTGTACTTCCAGCCGACATAATGCATGACTCGCCAAGAGTAGCCCAATACACAAATGCCGAGATAAACGAAATATCGCGGCAAGATGATGTGGAATTGCTAGAGGAAGCAAGGGAATTGGCATTATCATGATCAGCTATTTATCAGCAAGAGCTCAGATGATATCATAGCAAAAAGGTTAGTCCAAGAGTTTTTAAAGAAGGAGATCTAGTTCTTCGGCTAGTGCAACGCACAGCCGGCATGCACAAGCTCTCACCCCCATGGGAAGGACCATTTATCGTGAGTAAAGCATTACACAATGATGCATACTACCTGATCGATGCTCAGACACCAGAAAAGAACAAGGCAAGCAAGGCCGGAGATGAATCAAAAAGACCATGGAACATAGCCTTACTTCGTCCATTCTACACTTAGAAGCCCTATATTGCATATTGTGGCGTGATGCACTAAATTAGTGTGTCAGGCATGTATCAGACTTCGGCACCTCGAGTAGTGACTCGGGGACTGCCCCATATTATTTCTTAGTTTTGAACTATGTATCAGACTTCGGCACCTCGAACAGTGACTTGGGGACTGCCCCATGTTATTTCCTATTTTAAACTATGTATCAGACTTCGACACCTCGAGCAGTGATTCGGGGACTGCCCCATGTTATTTCCTATTTTGAACTATGTATCAAACTTCGGTACCCCGAACAGTGACTCGGGGACTGCCCCATGTTATTTCCTAATTTGTACTATGTATCAAACCTCGGCAACCCGAGCAATAACTCGGGGACTGCCTCATGTTTTTTGTTATTTTTGAACATGTGTGAAACTTCGGCAACCCGAGCAATAACTCGAGGACTGCCTCATGTTGTTTGTTTTTTTAGCATGTATGAAACTTCGGCTAACTCGGGGACTGCCTCATATCGTCTGCTGATTTTTGGCATATACATAAGAGGTTCGGTAACTCAAGCAATAGCTCGGGCACTGCCCCAACTAATCAGTCATCAATCAAAAAACGCGATGTAAACTTGCCTCGACAACCGGAGAAAGAAATATATGAGCTTAACATTTATGCTCCTCCAAGGAAAAATTGCAGAACCAATAGTTCTGCAACCAGAAATGAATAAGAAACACAAGATGGGTGCCAAACAGAAATCAGTCTCATGAAAAAAGTGATCTGGATTCTCGAAATTAAAGTTTGACAAAGCAAAGATACAATTCACATACTCAGTTAGACAGAGTAACAACAATTACCAGAGCATTAGAGGCCAAAGGCAAAACAATTCACATTGTACCAAAAGGCGACAACTGTTTCAAAGACAACATACACCCGACATACCGGGGCTTAAATAAAATAAGAGTTGATGAGCCTAAACATCGGGAGAGGCCAAATCACAGGTGGGAGGAACAATAGCAGGACCAGGAGTCTCGGACGTGGGTATCTCGGACACAGACGGAATAACCTCGGTTTCCCGCAGAGGTGTATCCTTAGGAACTGGGTGCTCCGAGGTTGGATGGGCCTCTATAGAGGTTACCTCGGCATCGACGGGGGCCGTAGTAACACCTGGGCCAAGCTCTGGCTGCTGGGAGACATCACCTTGGGCTCGATAAGCTTCGGTTCCTTTGGAATACGATCGAGCATCGCCATCTCCACCTGAGCTATCATTGGAATCATTGGCATTATCCGAGCCATCCTCCGATTCATCTCGATCAGCCGAATCACCACCAGATGCATCTTCAGCTTCGGCATCATCGGCCGGGTTGGAAAGAAAACTAGGCCCATCGATCCAATGATGCACGTCAGCGTACTCAATAAGTTTGTAGGCACGGGCCTGACGGCGAGTAACAAACTCCGGATTCTCAATCCAAGGAGAGCCAGTGCGCATATTCATCAAGATATCGAGGGAAATATCCTCATACCATGACAAAACAACTATAAGCGCCATATCAACACCAACCCTTCCAGCATATTCCCTCCAGAGATTAAGTTGAGTCTGAGATTCCATCAGCCTCACCACAAGCACTTCTACTTCATCAATATCCAACGTATTCGGCCAAAGGACATGGTAGGCTCGGATAGCTGCTTGCACCAGATCTCTTCCCATAATTTTCATTGGTCCAATAGCAGCACCAACGGCAATCAGGAAGTCTTCCATCAAATATTCTTGACTCGGAGCAATGGGAACACCTCGGCGCTCGCGAGCAGAAATCACAACCTTGGATCTCACAGGTGTAGCTTCTAGAAAATGATCTACACGAAAGGAAGTCATATAAGTTAAGATAAGAAACGGAAGAAAATAACTCAGTGAGAGACGGAAACTTACGATGGATGTAACTCAGCATTTTCTAGATATCCAGGGACCAATCGGCCCTACTCCTCTCGAAACGAGTGATTTCCTCGCTCATCGCCCGATTTTTTAGTTCAACAGCGTCAAGAAGTTCTTTGCCCTTCTGAAGCTGCAGTCTTAGTCGGTTCTTTTCCTCGGAAAACTCCTGGTCAACCTTCTCTAACTCAGACTTCTGGAAGAGCTTAAGAGATTCAACCTCGGCACGTAACCGGGTTATCTTGTCATCCTTTACCTTGAGAAGGGCCGAGTGAGTGGCAGCTTGTTCTAAAAAATGTAGCATCATATCAGGAGTAGATATGCATTCTTGATGCGACACTGCAAGGGTTTGTAACTCGGCTATACCAAAGCCGGAGGATCATAAGATACCCAAGATTTACCTCAAACAAATAATCGACAAATTAAAAGGCAAAATGAGTAACTAACCTTCAAGAGCGCCAACTTTCTTGGTAAGACGAGTATTCAGATTGTTGACACTAGCTGCATATCAGCAAGATACGGGTTATCACAAAAACTAAATATTTTACAGGGGAAGATGAACCAAATGGACGAGATAATTTACCAGTTTTCTTCACAACAGGGACAACTTGCTCATATTTGTCTTGAAGTTTCTTGTGCGCAAAGAGCAACCTTTGAAATTCGGCTGTCCGCCGATCATGGGCAACCTGAATACAAAAGCAAGTTACAAAGGTGGATATTCAAAGCTAAAATAGATCCGAATCAAGTAAAACTTGACTCAGATCTAGGTGGCTGGATATTCAAAGCTAAAACAGATCCGAATCAAGTAAAACTTGACTCACATCTAGGTGTCTGGATATTCAAAGCTAAAACAGATCCGAATCAAGTAAAACCTGACTCAGATCTAGGTGGCTGGATATTCAAAGCTAAAACAGATCCGAATAAAGTAAAACTTGACTCAGATCTAGGTGGCTAGATATTCAAAGCTAAAACAGATCCGAATCAAGTAAACCTTAACTCGGATCTAGGTGGCTGGATATTCAAAGCTAAAACAGATCCGAATCATGTAAAACTTGACTTAGATCTAGGTGGCTGGATATTCAAAGCTAAAACAGATCCGAATCAAGTAAAACTTGACTTAGATCTAGGTGGCTGGATATTCAAAGCTAAAACAGATCCGAATCAAGTAAAACATGACTCAGATCTAGGTGGCTGGATATTCAAAGCTAAAATAGATTCGAATCAAGTAAAACTTGACTCAGATCTAGGTGGCTGGATATTCAAAGATAAAACAGATTCGAATCAAGTAAAACTTGACTCAGATCTAGGTGACTGGATATTCAAAACTAAAATAGATCCAAATCAAGTGAAACTTGACTCATATCTAGGTGGCTGGATATTCAAAACTAAAACAGATCCGAATCAAACAAAACTTGACTCGGATCTAGGTGGCTAGATATTCAAAGCTAAATCAAATCTGAATCAAGCGAAACTTGACTCGGAGCTGAATCGTTTGATATTCTAGACCACGGCTAATCCAAATCATGAAGAAAATTGACTTAGCAAGTAATGCATTTGAAACCTGATGAAGCTTCCAAACGAACAACAAATTATCCGGTTGCAAGCTTCGAGGACTAGTGTGTATATAATACCATCTGAATAATAGACAAAGGATCAACGAAGGCGCTTACCTCGTTCATCTTATCACTATCAAGGACAATCTTAGCAGCCATATGCAAGCGACTGCTGATGTCGGAAAGCTGAAATGGTTGGCTACTCGGATTGCCTTCAAGTTGATCGACGACATTCCAGTTATTGGCATACTCCACTAGAGAGCCGAGGCTGTTCCCGCTCTCAGTACGGGTCAACACCTTACCTCGGGCCCGTTGTGTAACTACCGCCGCTGCCGGACTCTTATGAAGAGTAAGCTGAGTGTCGGCAGCAAGGGCGACACCGGGTTTAGCGGAGGAAGCTCCCTTACGAAGTACATCAACAATGTTGGGCTGAGAAGAGCTTGTTGGACCCTTCTGAGATGCCGAGGGTTTAGTAACAACAACTTTATTGCTCTTTGTAGAGACTATGGCAGGGGCAACAACTTCAGCACTGGGAATCACGCCCTTGGCGACAGGAGGTGCTACAGTTTTTGAAGGGGCCGAGGTAGTGGTGCCCTCGGTAGGGATTGGAGTAGGAACTGGAGCTACGGCAATCGAAGGATCACTGGGGGAAACTTCGGGGGTCTTAAGAGGGACAGTAGGGTCGGCCGGGTGATCCGGCATAGGGGTTTTGTCGGCAACAACGGTGGGAGCAATGGGCTCATCTTGTCGAGGTGATACATTGGTTGGCATAGGAGGAGAATCAACACGAGAGGGACTGGGAACCCGAGTATCCTCTGGAGGTGGGGGAGAAGACGGCCGAGTAGTATGGCTTGTCATACTCAGACCGCTTGGTTTTGCGGAGAGAGGATCTCTACAAGAGAGAAAAAGCTGAGTCAGAAATAGAAAGAGAGAAACAAGAAATACAAATGAAAATAAACTCACCCAGTAACCCCAGGCATGGTCTTACGCCTCGCGATATGCTGAGCAGATTTCTTGACTCGCTTCTTGGGGGGAAGCACAAGAAGGATCCGTCGAAGCGGTGCGCTTCTTCGAAGCAACAGGAGACTCAGAAGCAAGAGGTTCGGCTTCGTGCCCCTGGCCAGCTTGGTTAGCTGGGAAAGGAGCCGGAAATGCGTAAGAGATAGGCACCGCGGAAACTACCTCAAGAATTTGGACATTGTCCGAATCACCTTCATCCGCACGGGCCGTGGTCTTGCTCCGAGGACGAACAGGAGCAACATCCGACTTAGGGAAAAATTCCTCCGGGTCAGGCTCTCCATTGTCTGGGGCATTGCGGTCTATGGTCCAAGGAAGATCCAAAACCTCGGCATCTTCTATCTTCTGCTCATCAAACCTCTGCGGGAGAAGTGAATAATAACTAGCAAAAGAACAATGGAAAAACAACTTGGAAGAAAACACCTGTGTTTAACTTAGCTTAGGAGGAGGATTCCCGCGAGAAAATGGCCTCAGTCCCCACGTCCATTCCTCGGGCATCTCAGTCTTAAAAATAGCCCGGATACATTTATAGATCTGATAATTGTCAAGCTCAACCGTAGAAACTCGATTGGGATCCAGAGGAGCGCTCATGTAACAGAGCTTGTGAGAGCGAAGCTGGAAGGGGCAGATTCGGCTGCTAACGAACGCAGTCATCAAATCTTCACCTCGGAGCGCAGCGCGAGTCAGTTCCTTAAGCCGGAGCTCAAATGCCTTGGCAAGAGCATGGCTTTTCCTCAGATTGTAGATCCAGTTCTTCTTTGAGGGAGGACCGATAGAGAAAGTAGGGAGCCGAATCTTGTCTTCTTTCCCAGTATTCTTGACAAAATAATTTATGCCACTTCTTACAAGATTCGAGGCCGGCGACCTGAGGGATCACGGAGTTTTTCCGAGGTGTAATGGATGCAGCCCCACATTGGGTAAGAGATTTTTCAGAAGGATGAAGAGATTTATCCGGCACTACGTTAGCTCGGATCTGAAATAATTTGGACCAAACGTCTACGGAAGGCCAGAGGCCGAAATACCCCTTCGAAGCCGAGATAAAGGCCGATAGAGAGGCTACGGCGTTAGCCGACATGTGATGCGGCTGAAGGCCGAAGTAGTCTAAGAAGCTCCTAGCAAAGTCACTAAGAGGGAGGCCAAATCCACGAGCAAAGTGGGACATACAAACTACGTACTCGCCCTCATCGAGTACATGTGAGGATTCATTGCCGGGTAAGCGACAACTTACCTCGGCAGGAATTCGACGCGTTTTGATCAACCATTCCATCTCCCGGCGAGTAACCGTGGAACCCTGCCAGGAACCATGCTCTGGACCGGCCGCAAAGTCATCTTCCCCGACGAGAGCACCGCTAGCGGAGCTAGACATAGGCTCGTCAGAGGAATCGACCAAGGAAAAACTGGCGGCGGGGAGGGGTCTAGAGGTGCAGGGCCCCATCGCGACGGTGATGAACACAGCGGAGGAACAGAGAAAGAACCGCCGCGGGGAATCTTGGAAAACTAGAAAAATGCCTAGCGCTGGGACCTAGCGGCGGCGCTATAGAAAAACTCACTGGCGAGAACGCCAAAGCGGAGGCGTTGTGGCGAGGTCGCGGGAGCCATAGAACCGCATCGTGTCCGTCGAGGGGGACGGCGGTGGCGCGGCCACTGGAACACGAACAGAGGCGGCGGAGCGGGGAAGAAGATGAAGGGAATAGAAAGGGGGATAATGAATCATCCTACACCGCTCCCCTTTTTATAACCGCGAAAGGTAAACCATAGTGGGATCGTGGCTGTGCCACGTTAACCGCATAATCGCGTGTATGGCTTAACCGCTCGCAGGTAGTGGAGACACAGTGAAGACCACATGGCTCAGGAGGGGATCATGCCTTCTAACTGCTGTGGTACTCGAGGCGTCACCGCGCCAACGCGACGGGCGCAGAAATCACTGTAGCGTGTCAGTGAACACTGTAGAGGAACAAAAAACTAGAGAACAATGATGAGGCTTACCCATGAAGCCAAGAAAATATCTCGAACGAAAGGAGATAACTCGGAAGAAGCCCACAACAGGAAAGGATGAGATGAAGAAGAGGATAATGGAAAAAGAACATCGGCTAAGAAATACCTCGGAAAGAAAGAAAGAAGATAAATGTCTGGAAACTAATGTGGCACGGCCGAGGTTTTCGGCAGGACCGCACCATCTTCGGGGACTAATGTTGGGGGGGGGGGTGACCCCGGATAGGGTCAAGATAGGGGAAAGAATAAAGGAGTCTCCCTTACCTTAAGCCAAATTACTGACTGTGTCAGACGAATCATGCAAGATCCGACCGAGATAAGTTGAGCCTTGGCAAATATCGAATGAGTAACACCTTACTCGACCGACGTATGAGCTATATCGGTCGAATGAGGCTGATCGACTTGTATGCAGGTGAAGGCCGAGCCAAATTATGCGAGATGAGGCTGAATAATAGGAAACTTGCAGGAGAAGGAGGTGCCTATAGTCAAACCCTAGTTGCTGGCTAGGAGGAATCTAGAAAGAGCCAAGCACTAAGGACAAAGAGCAGAGCATCAGAGGGGCAGACAAGCGTCACGGAGGTGATAGTGAGGAAGCCCGAGGCACGCATGTGATGGCCTCTGGAACTTTGCTGTCGATATAAGGGGGACACGGAAAGGAGTCCGCCGAGTTACCACTTTGGGACAAGCATATTCCAAGAATATGCTTGCCACGTCAGCCCTAGAAGGAGTCCAGGAACTCCTTTATTAGGAGGGGTACGGGCTCTTGAGAGAGGGATCGATTCATACCACACCGAAAGGCTCGCGTAGTAGTTTTCTTCTTCTATGTGATATAGCTCTAGGAGCATAGTTCTTGAGAAGAGGAATAAATATCTACTTGTTAGTCAATTGAGTGTAGAAATCACTACATCTTCCCTCCCCGGATCCCTCTAGCATCCATTGGACCCATACTTTAGCCTACCCATGGCATCTGCCGTGCCACCACCACGACATGTTGTGCTTGAAATGCCTGAAGATGATAATATGTCTATTATTCTTGGGAGACCTTTTCTTAATACTGCAGGTGCTGTCATTAATTGTAATCAAGGGAAAGTAACTTTCAATATTGATGATAAAGAGCATACTGTCTATTTCCCCAAGAAGGTTGCTAAGAGCTATTGCCTGAATTCCATTGAAAATATTGAGAGCATCAAGGTTGGAGATATATATTGTCCCATTCCACAAGAAAATTTTGAAACTATTATGATTGGGACTATTGCTATCAAGCTTGAGGAAACATAATCACTTGGTGGAATACAAAGTTTTGTCTCATATAAGATTGTTTTGGTAACAAGACTTGATCAACCTTGTTAACAAAAGGATTTTAATGAACAAAATAATGTTTTTACTGTGGTCATTCTTGTTTTCTTTTAGTTTTTCCTTCCTAGTCTTTGATTTTGCCCTTGTTAGCTAGTTGCTTGCCTCTTAGAGTGTCATAGAGCTGCTGTAGTTTGGTTTTTGTTTGCCTTTTCTTCTTCTGAAAAAACTTTTTCTGCGAGAAAATCAATTTTCACACCCTGAAAATTGGCCAAAAATAAAGTTTCCCAAAAAATCCCAGAAAATTCAAAATAAATTTGTCCTCGAAAAAGGGGCAGAGGGACACCTGGAGTGACCCAGGGAGCCATCCCAGGCCACCACACCCATGGTAGGCGCGATCTACCTGTGGGTGGCGCCTAGGGGGGGGGGTCAGGCCCACCTGGGCCCCACTAGGGTGCCTCCTCAAAGCCACCTTCTTTCTCTCTCCCAAAAAAGGCCGGAAAACTTTCTCAAGCTTGAGTTCTTGCTGTTCTTGCTCGCGATTTTCGATCTCGTTGTTCAGCCCATCTCAAGTGCTGATTTTTGGAGGGTTTGCTCCTTGGTATGTGCCTCCTCCACTTGTCCAATTAGATTTGTGATTGGTAGATTGTATCTTGAGTATTTTGCTGCTATAGGTGTCAGGTTGTTTGAGCTTGCATGCTTGTTCTATGCTTAGAAATTTCATTTTGATGCATGTGTAGTCCTCTAGCAAGTTCCTATAGTAGTTTCTCATCATTTATCAACTTAGAAACCACTTGGTTTGATGTTTGTCTAAAAATTTCAGCAAGGAAGATGAGTGCTTATCCACTGAATCAATATGACTTGATGGTACCTAAGCCAATGAAATTTCATCATGAGGAAGGAGTCTTCCCTTTCATATATCCATGCCAGGAATTTATGAGAACCGCAAGAATCCTCCAGGATTTCCAAACTATGATTACCAATGCAGGGTTGGAACACTTTGCTGAAGGTGAACAATTTCAATTTGTTAAGCTAACCATGGATTTTGTGCAGGACTTCCAGTTTACTTGGTCTTCATCTAACCCCATGGTCCATTACAAAATATACAACATACCAGTCGACTTGCCTTTTGCTGATTTCTGTGCAGCAATTAGAGTACCTCAGTGGGGATCTTGTGAGAAGATCAAGGAGAGGCCCAAGTCGCTTATGGATTTATATGCTGAGATTTTACAAGGTTTCGACTTCTCAAAGGAGAGTGATAAAATTCGGAACATTCAGTTCCTAGCCATTAGATATTTTGCCTATTTCGTTACCAAGTGTGTTCTTGCTAGAAAGATTGGTAGAAAGTTGTCTTCTTTTGATCTAGCTTTTATCGCAGCTTCTCTGAATAGGAATAGATATTATAACTTGGGTGCTTTGATAGCTTACCTTCTCACCACCAATCGCGAGAAGGGTGGAATTTGTGGAGGTGTCATTGCTTCTAGGTTGCTAGCTTTCCATGGTTTAGAGCCTCACCATTCAGATTATCAGTTCCCTATAGAAAGGCTTGATCTTGAATCCATGATTCAGCATGGTTTTGTTTCCTTGGGGGATAATGTGAGAAGTTTACCGTTTGAATTATCTTTTGCCAAGCACAGTTGGAGAGGGGGTAGGACTGAGAAAATAGTTTATTTGCCCGCACCTACTTTGTTTAATTTTGATAACAGGCAAGGATGGTCGCTCACAGAGGAGGAGGTTGACACATATGTGGCGGAGCTCTCCCAGCAAGAGGATAATGTTGGAGAGGATGCCAAATATGATTCGGTTCAGCCCTCCAACTTGGCAGAGTCTTCATACCAGCAGCCCTCATTTGATTGGGGTGCGTCTTCTTCTTCATCACAAGCGCCTGACTACGATCATTCCTATGATGACCCACCAGCTTGGGGTTACTACCCGCGCTATTGAGCCCCACTTAGGCCAAAAGCCTAAGCATGGGGGGAGGTATACCAACATCACACTCATATATATATCATGTTTCGTCGGTTCTTTGTATATCCACTATTTCGCTTTCTTTTTGGTTTTTGTTGCTGCTTATCAAAAAACACAAAAATACCAAAAATATTTTCGTTGTTTCTCTTGGTTTGTTTCTTTGCTTTTTGGTTTTGGTTTTCCTTAAAAGAAAAAAATCCAAAAATATTTTGCTTTGTTTGCTTATTTTGCTTTGTTTGCCTCTTGTTTGGTTTTTCTTTGTTTGCTTGTTTCTAAAAAATCGAAAACACCAAAAATATTTGTTGTTCTTACTTGGTTTTGTGTGTTCTTTGCAGGGTTCAGCTATCCTCAGTGGAGTTTGGTTTCATGTTATCATTCAAGTCACACGATTGAAGGGCAATAATGAAGATTAAGACAACTTGAGGAGTGGTAAGAGGCTGGTAACGAACTCTATTTGTTTTCATTTTTGTACCTATACTCATCATTGTGAGCATGATTAGCCTGTTTCTGTAAGGTGTATGTCATTATGGATGCTTAGTAGTTCTTGCTTGCTTGTGATTAGCTCCATCTTGCTAATAGTTTGTAGCATGACGTATGAATGTTTGCTTGCATTGTTTATTCATACTTTGGTATGATATTGTGGTATCCTCCTCTGACTATTAATGTGAATCGACTTGGCACATTCTCACACATGCATATGACTAAACAATAGTCAGTAAGCCTCACTGATTTATTTTGCCTTAGAGTTCTAGTATCATTTTTATGCCATAATTAGTCCTGTTTTGTTGCAAGCATGATTATGACAGTTATTGCTCTCTCGTTTGTCGCTCCTTTTCTATTAACAGCCTTCACTTGAACTGAGTATGAGCTCTACCTGTTCTTCCAACTCACCAAAACCAATATTGCCAATAGTGTCCACCATACCTACCTATTAGCATCATTTGCTACTTCAGTGCATATTTTATATGCCGTGTTTTCTTTCAAATAAAATGTTTGTCTGTTCTGAGAAAGTTAGTTAGTAAAGCTCTCACGGACTTGATGGCACACTTTATTCCATGCACTTAATAATTCTGAACCATTGTGACCTATCCATGAAAGTTATATGCTTGCAAATTATATGGTGGGAGTCAGCAGAGCCGTGCTGTCATAGGGAATGATTTCAACACTTTTTGGATATTTATATCCAGTTGATACCTTGCTCTTTTGTTTGCAGATGTCATCGATGTGAAATAAAAAGGGGACTTGTGAGTTCATGGAGTTTATACATTGTGTTAGAGAAATGCCTGGGCCGCTAGCCTAAGCTATGCCTAATCATGGTGGAAACTTGCAGCATCACCATAACAAGCATTTATGAAGCATCCTCAATAAAAAGCTATACACATAGTAAATAAAAAGATCGCTTAGATGCTCATTGTCTGCTTGCCTTGTCATTTTGATCACGGGATAACTTCTGTATCATGTGCAAGGGGTATCCCGTTGGCGGTTCTCTATGATATGCATGTATTTACAATGACAAGAACTTACATGTAACCAAAGTTGAGTAGCATGCAGAGCGTCCCTCGTACTCAAGGGACTTGGGATTTCCAGTTTATGGTCTGTCAAGCATATGATTCAGAGTGGACCTCACTTTCACCTTAACCATATAAGGATGCTTATGATAGGGGCAATGAGAGCTCAAAGCTAATGAGTACCTTTCTTTCAGCATTTGGAAGCCTTTCAAACTTTTCAAAACCTTTTCACAACCTTGTCGAGTCACCACTTATTCTTTGAGCACCTTCTTGAGAGCATAGTTGTCATTCTTGTGTTTGTTTCAAAACTTGGTTAATTATGTCATGACTTTGATGCTTGTATCTCTGATATCTTTATCTCTAGTCTTCACTTGAACTTCAGAGGTGCCTTGGCAATTATATTGTGCTCTACAAACAAAGGCAAGCGAGATACCACTCTATCATACCTTATTATTAGCATTGCAATGTTGCTTATGCTTATGTTTCTTGCTACTTATTATTCTTGAGTTGGTTTCTCTTCATAGCTTGCAATCACTATTGAGTAGACTTAGTTGCATGCTTCTTATTATGAATTGTCTAAGCATCTACATCCTGTGCTGAGAATTTATACATCATATGAAGCAAAGTGTTCGTGAAAGTTCTTTTATCGCACTCAGTTTTCAACAGAGTTGCTTGAGGACAAGCAATAAGCTAAGCTTGGGGGGAGTTGATACGTCCAAAACGTATCTACTTTCTCGAACACTTCGCTATTGTTTCTTATCTAAACTTATGTGATTTGGATACAACTAACACGGTCTGGCGCTGTTTTCAGCAGAATTACCTTGGTGTCTAGTTTTTGTGCAGAAAATCATCTATCAGGAAAAATCCGGGAAAATATGCCAAAGATCCTATTTCACCAAAAGATCCACGGAGCCAGAAGACGAGACGGAGAAGGGGCCTGGGGGCCCACACCCCTGCCAGGCGCGGACCCACCTTTGGCCGTGCCTAGGGGGGGTGCAGCCACCCCAGACACCCCCTCGGCCTCCCTTTGCGCCTATAAGTTGCCTTTCGACCTAAAAACCGAGAGGGGTTCAATAGTTTTCCAGAAAGAGTTCCGCTACGCCACCGCCACCAGAAACCAAGATTCGAATCTAGAAACTCCATTCTGGCACCCTGTCGGGACGGGGAATTTGGAGAGGATCATCGCCATCGTTATCACCAACGCATCTCCATCAACCATCCATGTTTCCCTCATCCATGAGTGAGTAATCCCCCGCTGTAGGCTTGGGGATGGTAGGGATTGGATGAGTTCTATCATGTAATCAAATAAGATCTGTTAGGGCATAGTGCCTAGTATCTCTATTAGTGCTATTTGACTTTGTTGCAACTTGTTATGATTAATGCTTATCACTAGGGCCCGAATGCCATGATCTCAGATCTGAACTTATTATTGAATCATTATGAAAGTATTGTTTGTGATCTTATCTACAAGTTGGGTACACATATCATTTTCCGGATCCAAAGGCCCCAAAGTGACAATAATTGGGACAACCGGAGGGGATGGCTGTGGTGTGAGGATCACCTGTGTTCACGGAGTGTTAATTCTTTGCTCTGGTGCTCTATTAAAAGGAGCACCTTAATTGCCAGTAGTTCCCTAGAGGCCCCGCTGGCACCTGCTGGCTGGACAGAAGATGTTGTGCAGTTTCTCATTGCGAGCACATATGACTATATATGGAGCACATGCCTAGGATTGTTAAGTACTTGGATGCTTGTTATTATTTATCTGCAATGCCCTAGATATTGAAGTTATATGTTTAGACTCGTCCATGCAACGCCCGTCCATCCATCCCTATGCCTATCGCACGCGAATCCCACTGTTTCCATTACTGTTACTATTGATCATGTTTCACTATTACTGTTGCTTTGGTGTTGCTACTACCAAACTGTTGCTACTGATAAACTTCTGTGAGCAAGAAATATTTCCAGGTGCAGCTGAATTGACAACTCAGTTGTTAAGGCTTGCAAGTATTCTTTGGATCTCCTTGTGTCTAATCAATAAATTGGGTAATACTACCCGCGAAGACTATTGCGATCCCTACACTTGTGGGTCATCACAATCACACACGATGCACTCCTCGCAATCTATCGATCAAACAATTGAATACAATATAAGCAATCACACAATCATAAACAAATGCACAAATGCATGCATGATGATCTAATATATTACATTAGTTGTATTTAGTTATTTATACATTACTAGATCATATGGGGCATGCGAGAGATTAATTAGAGTATTTGATTTATTAATTGATTGCCATTAATGGGGTTTTTAGAAGATCTACTATAAATCATGTTCTCATTGTTGAATTAAATTTGGATCTGAAGTTCAATACATAGAGGGAATTAATATGAACGATTAGAAATTGGATTCACCCTAATCGAAGTTGTAGATCTTTTCTTATGATATATTTGGTATTTTATAGAGTTTAAATCACTCAAATAATTTTCATTGTCAAAAATTAGATCTAAAACCAGATATGCAATCTACACGATAATGTGAATCCAGGGAAATATTATTCATATTTTTTTGACCTATAAATAATTTACTATGGATTTAATAATATAAAAGGACATTAAAACTATTTAAATTATTACCATAAATATATACGGTAAAGCTTAGATCTAACTCCATAATAATATTCTACACTTTTTTTGAATCCATAGGTATTTTAATTGCATTTTTTGGTAAAGTAGATCCTTTAATATGAATTTTCTAAGATCTATCTATTTCCTGCAATTTCCTTTTGATTATTATTAATGTAGGCGAGCTAACGGCATGTGGCGGCTGCTGATTAGCCGAGCTAGATGACGCGACACTGACGCAGACGCTGACTAAGCGATGTGCCACGCGGCGCGATGCCACTAGACGGTACCCCTTCGCCTCTACTTCTAATCTACACCTTGCGTTGCAGATCAAACGACCCGGGACCGAAGTTTCTAAGCTCACCGTGGTGACGTCGACGGCCGGCGGCGGACGGGGCAGATGGCGATGCTTGCAGGCATTCTGGACGTCCTCTGGAATGGATGGTAGGTCTACGAAACGCGGCAGGTCAAGGCGGTTCTCCTCGTATGCTTGGTGACTTCCCCTTATTCCTGTGGCACTGGTGGTGTTCAGTTGGAGAGCTTCGGCCGGTGGCGAATTATGGCGAGCAATCCTCGACGCCTTGGCGTGCTGCAGAGGGTAAAAACAGATGGGGCGATGAAGTAATTAGTGGCAGTCTCAAAGGTGGAGAAAACGAGAGAGGGGAGCTCGTTATTGATGGCATCTCAACCTTCCTGAGGGTACTACGGCGGAACTCCGACGACGAGATTGGAAGCTTCGAAAAATCAGAGGATAGGGTTTTGAGGGAAAATCCAAAGGGGAAAGAGTGGCGGCGGGGTCGGGTTTTTGTGGGGAAGGAATTCGTGGAGAAGGGGCAATAAATCGACCGGAATCGATCGGATTTGAAACAGGGACGACATTGTGTTCATCGCGGTCTCCTGCCACGAGGTGGAAGAAGACGTGGTGGGCCCTACCTGTCGATGACAGAGAGAGGAGAGAGGGTCGGTGGCTGTTTCTGTTGTGACGGGCCGGCCTTGGGCCGCTGCGTTTTGTAACTTGGGCCGGTGGCTGTTGCTGTTGTGTTGGGCCGGCCTTCGGCCGTGCGCGGCAGGGAAGTGAGCGGTAGTTAGCTAGGTGGGCTGGGCTGCAGGGTCAGTGGCCGGGCCAGGGGGTTCGGCCAACAGTATTAGGTTAGTTTTTTTAAATTCTTTTCTCCTTTTTTATTTTCTTATTTCCTTCGTAACTTTTTCATATGACCTTCAAATGAGTTGATTCTTGTCTCCAAAATTTTCAAAAATTATGTAGATCCTCTTAGGATCATTTTTGCAAACTTTTATTTAGTTCAACATATCGTATATTCAAATCTCTTAATAACCCCCTATTAGGAACATTAGTAAAATGGAATGGAGTTGAAACTAGGTTTTTTTATTTAAATTTTTACATGCAATGCAGTGCTAGAGAATACATGCGAATGCAAAATTTTCCAGTTTTCAATACTGGGATGTTACATGAAGGCGTTGGAATCAAAGTCAACAGATTGCTCGATGCCAACTTCATCAGAGAAATCAAGGAAAGCGAGTGGCTGGTCAATACCATGCTGGTCCCCAAAAAGGGCACGGACATCCTGCGGATGCGCGTGGACTTCACATCGCTCAACAAGCACTGCTCCAAGGACCACTTGCCTCTACCGCGGATCGATCAAATCATCGATTCAACTGCAGGATGCGAGAAACTCTCCTTCCTTAATGCCTACTCAGGGTACAACCAGATTCAAATGAAGGTTGAGGATCAGGAGAAAACGACGTTAATCACACCGTTCGGAGTGTTCTGCTACAATACCATGCCCTTCAGGCTAAAGAACGCAGGAGCCACGTACCAGAGGTGCAAGCAGGCGTGCCTGAAAAACCAGATAGGTCGCAACATCCAAGTCTATGTCGACGATATAGTAATCAAGACCTGGGAGGCCAAGATGCTGATTGACGATCTCTGCGGGACGTTCGATAACCTTGACCACTACAAGGTCAAGCTAAAACCAGACAAGTGCGCCTTTGGCGTCCCGTCTGGTCAACTACTCAGCTACTTCATCTCCCAACATGGGATCGAGGCGAATCCGAAGAAAATTAGAGCCATACTAGCCATGGAGAAACCAAAGAACCTCAAAGGCGTCCAACAACTAGCCGGACGGATTGCGACATTGAGCAGATTCATCAGCCGAATGGGTGAGAAAGCCCTACCCTTTTATCAGCTGCTGCGCAATACAGAGAAGTTCGAGTGGACACCCGAAGCAGATGATGCGTTCAAAGACCTCAAGCGGCTGCTCTCCACATAACCTGTCCTGGTCACACCAAGGGAAGATAGCAAGACCAGGTGGCGGCTGCTGATTAGCCTTTGCTTCTATACATCGCAGCCACACATCAGGTGGTCATTACCGTACTTGTGGTCGAGCGACCCGAAGATGGCAAGACCCACGGGGTCCAATGCCCAATCTACTACCTCAGCGAAGTACTGACCCCAACAAAGCAAAAGTACCCTCATTATCAGAAGCTCATCTACGACATATTCATGACGGCTCGTCAGCAGAGCCACTACTTCCAGGAGCACCAGATTATGGTCATCAACGACGCCCCGTTGTCTAACATCCTGAACAACCCTTAAGCCACGAGGTGTGTAGCCTTATGGGGAATCGAGCTGTCCCCTCTAGACATAGTCTACGAGCGACGCACCGCCATAAAGTCTCAGGTACTCCCGGACTTCCTAGTCCACTGGATGGAACTCCAGCTACCGGACACTCTAGACATGTCGCAATCCTGGATGATGCACTTCGACGGCTCCAAACGCGAGGCCGGAGCTGGGGCCGGCGTCATAATGACGTCCCCTCAAGGCGACAAAATGAAGTACGTCCTTCAGATGAAATTTTGCGCCTCCAATAACGAATCCGAATACGAAGCCCTCATCCACGGCATGAGGATGACAAAGGTATGCGGCGCAACACACCTTGTCATTTACGGCGACTCGAACCTCGTCGTGCAGCAGACGATGAACGAGTGCGACGCCCATAGAGCCAACATGATCGCGTACCGTGCACTCTACAACTCACTCGAAGGAGACTTTGGCGGCTGCGAGCTTCGATACATAGGCAGGGAAAGCAACGAAGAAGCTGACAGGCTCGCCAACATTGGCTCCACCTGCGCGCTGGTGCCACCATGTGTGTTCCTCAAACAAATATCCATACCCTCTATCAAGCAGAAATTCCCAAAAATATCAGCCGAAGAAGCAGAACACCCGGGGGCTGTGCTACCCGAAGGCTAGGAAGGACCCGAAAAGCTAGACACGGAGGCCGAGCTGGTCAGCCTGATGCAGGTCATGGCAGCCGTACCTTCAGTACCTGATAAACAACCAACTGCCTGATGACCCGACAGATGCCCGACGCATATCTCACCGGTCGAAAGCCTTCACCATCATCAATGGTGAACTGTACAAGCGCAACATTTTGGGTGTTCTCCAATGGTGCGTCACCATCGGTGATGGAAAAAGCATCCTCCAAGATATGCATGAGGGTATCTGCAGCCATCACATAGGCAGCCACGCCCTTGTCGCCAAAGATCTGCGAGCTGGGTTCTACTGGCCAACCGCAATGAATGACGCCAAGGACATAGTGCAAAGGTGCAACTCCTGTCAGAGGTACGCGAACAAGCCGCACGCACCAGGATCAGAGATGAGGCCTATACCGCTGGCCTGGCTCTTCGCCCAATGGGGTCTCGACATGATCGGCAAACTGCCAAAGTCCTTGCCAGGAGGCCACGTCTTCCTCCTGGTCACAGTCGACAAATTATCCAAGTGGATTGAGGCCATGCCCGTCACCAACCAAAGCAGCAAAACTGCTGTCAAATTCTTCGAGTCCATCGTCTACAGATTCGGCGTGCCTCATAGCATCATAACGGACAATGGCTCGAACTTCATCTCGAAGGAATTCCAAGACTTCTGCGGGAACCACTACTAGGAAAACGGCTATAGGTAATCAGCACATCCGTGGCTCAGATGGTTGAAGTGCCCCACGGCTAAAACAGGCGTGGCTCACCTGTGGGTAGTGCCCTACTAGTAACTAGAACAACCGTGGCGCACATGACTATAGTGCGCCACAGATGTGTGTGGGCCAGGGCCCTGTTGGCCGCATGCCAAACATCTGTAGCGCACTATAGTCATGTGCGCCACGGTTGTTAGTGTCAACCGTGGCGCACATGGGGGGGGGGGGTGCGCTACGCCTAAGCGCATGCCCCCCTCTGCTGTGAAACGGCCACAAACATCTGTGGCGCACTCGGCCTAGTGCGCCACAGGGAGTAGGAACATCTGTGGCGCACATGGCCTAGTGCGCCACGATTGTTTCTACTCCCTGTGGCGCACTAGGGCCGTGTGCGCCACGGATGTGTCGATTTTTTTAGGACAGCACTTTATGTGCACATGTGTGACCACATCCACCACCCCACACTTCACTTTCCCATTCTTCTTCCTCCTTAGATCTAGTCGGGATCTTCTCCTTCCCACCTCAATTTCTCCACCCATTCACCATTTTTAGCATGTAAAACTTGCTTTGGATGTTACATAAGTAATAGAGGAGGTCTCCGGTCTCTCATCTCCTTCTCCGGTCGACGCGCGCACCTCTCCTTTCCATCTTTCTCGCGATCGGTCTCTCATCTCGGTAAGTTGTCCATGTAAGGATGTGTTCATGTGTATATGGATGATGTGCTCATATGTATGTAGATGATCGATGCATGCTCATGATGTGTGTATGTGGAGAGGAGGGTCATATGTGTGTGTATATGGAGAGTATCGATGATGCTCATGCATGTGTTTATGGAGAGGATAATGATATGTTCATGTGTGTATGGATCGGTCTCTCTCTCTCTCTCTCTCTCTCTCTCTCTCTCTCTCTTGTGTTTGTATGTGAAAAAGTTGCCATTTGTTTTGCCAAAATGTTGATTCATTTCCATTTTGGCAAGACTTTGGCATTTCGCAAAGGTCCTAATTTTAGGATAGGTCATGCCGAAATTTTCTATCGGCCATTGCATGCATGCATTCATTATGTGGTTCTAATAGACTTCAAAATTGTACCGTGTACACCATGCAGGCAAAAATGGTCCGCATAATGAGCGAAGACATTGTGGCTAGATTTTTGAAATGTGCGACGGCCGACATGATACGAAATAACAAGACAGATATAAGATGTCCGTGCAGAAGATGCAAACTCAACTGGGTGATCGACCCAGATTCCAGGAATCTGCAGGCGCACCTGCTCCGCCATGGTTTCATGGATGGATACACTCGTTGGATAAGAGATGACGTAGACGATGGAGACGGTGAAGGTGGCCAACATGACGATGATCATCATCACGGCGAGAACGGGCGAGATGATGAAGAGTCTCCTGGAGATGGTGAAGGTGCGGAAGCAGACCGGGATGATGATGATCTAGATGCCGGAGGAGCAGACGACGATGGAACAACGTCAGGCTGGGTGCGGGAACCTTATGTGCAAGAGCTGCTTCTCAAGCAGACGAGTAACGCCAGGGCTGCCGCTAGAGAGAAAGCCAAGCTTGCGCAACTTGAGAAAGACGCGGTTACTCGATTGTATGAAGGATGCATGCCCGATGATACCCGGTTGAATGTAACGCTCAAGGCTATGGAGATGAAGACAAAACACAAATTGAGTGACGCAAGCTTCGATGATATGATGGCATTCTGGCACGATCGTCTCCCGGAGGGGAACACATGTCCAACTAGTATCGAGGATGCCAAGAAAATCGTCTGTCCTCTCGATCTACCGCACGTTAGATATCTCGTATGCATCAACTATTGCATCATTTATCGGGGCGAGGACGCAGAGAAAACCACATGTCCGGTGTGCGGCGTGAGTCGATACAAGAAAGGGAAGAAAGCACCTCGAAAAGTGGTATGGTACTTTCCTATCACTCCTCGTCTGCAGCGCTATTTCGCGGACCCTAAGGAAGCGAAGCTCATGCGATGGCATGCGGAAAGGAAGAAGCCAGGAGATGATGATGACCCCGAAAAGGAAGAGCTGCTGACACACCCTTCAGATGCTAGCCAGTGGAAAGCATTGGACCTCGAATTCCCAGAATTCGGTGGAGATTCGAGGAACATCAGGCTTGGTGTGAGCACCGATGGACTCAATCCGTTCGGTAGCCAGAGCAGCACGCACAGCACTTGGCCCGTGTTTGTATGGATGTACAACCTCCCTCCATGGTTGTGCATGAAGAAGAAGTATATACAAATGAGTATGCTAATTCAAGGGCCGAAACAACCTGGTACCGACATCAATCTGTATCTCGGGCTGTTGAAAGAGGAGCTAGCCACGTTATGGGAATCTGGAGCCAATACTTACGACGCCGTCGCACAAGATTATTTCACTATGAGAGCCGCGTTGGTCACTACGGTGCAAGACTATCCAGGTTGCGGGTATATCTCGGGGCAGGTTATCCAAGGATTCTGCGCATGCGTTAGGTGCATGGATAACACAAGCTATCTCCAACTAGAGAAAGATCCAGGGTCATCGAAAACCGTGTTCATGGCGCACCGGAGGTGGCTCGGCAAGAATGATCCATGGAGAAAACGTGGAGACCTGTTCGATGGCAAATCAGAGACCCGAGGAATCCCAGAGCGTAGGAGCAGCGAAGAAGTGGAAGAGTTGCTGAAAAACTGGAAATATTGTCCTAAGCCTGGAAAGAAGCGAAAGAGGCAACAACAAGACAAGCCGCTGATGAAGGTATGGAAAACAAGGTCTGTTTTCTGGGAGTTGCCATACTGGAAGTTTCTCCGCATGCCTCATAGCCTCGACATCATGCATATCATGAAAAACGTGTGCGAGAGTCTGGTCGCCACCATAATCAACATGCCAGATAGGACGAAAGATGGTCCGAAAGCAAGGCACGACCTGATATGCTTGGGTATCCGGAAGGAGCTTCACGGAGGACGCACTACTCCTGATGATCAGGAAGATGACGATGATCATGAGTCGAAGACGACACAAGGTCGTCGGAAGGGTAAAAAGTTCAAGAAGAACGAATATTACTGCCCTCCTTCTTGCTTCACTCTAAGCCAGGATGAGATCAAACAGTTTTTCAAGTGCCTTCTAGGAGTCAAATTTCCTTACGGCTACGCGGGCAAGATAAGCAGATACCTAGACGAGGCGAAGCAGAGGTTCAGTGGCATGAAGTCTCACGACTGTGCCGTGCTAATGACGCAGGTACTTCCGGTCGCACTAAGAGGGATAATGGACGAGCATGTCCGTGAAACGTTATTTGGCCTATGCAAGTTTTTCGACGTCATCTCTAGGAAGTCGATTGGCGTGAATCATCTCGGGAGGCTACAGGAGGAGATCGTGGTGATACTATGTGAGCTTGAGGTCTACTTCCCACCCGCATTCTTCGACATTATGGTGCATCTGCTGGTCCATGTCGTGGAGGACATCGTACAACTCGGGCCGATGTTCCTCCGCAGCATGATGGCGTTCGAAAGGATGAACGGACACATCAAAGGATATGTTCGCAACAGGTCCCGTCTAGATGGAAGCATAGCCAAGGGCTTTCTGGCCGAAGAGTGCATCTCTTTCTGCACGAATTATCTAGACATCGAGAACCCTGTCGGTCTTCCTGTCAACAGGCACCTTGGCAAGCTCGACGGATCTGGTCACCGAGAGGGTCGTCGCATACTGCATGCAGACTTCGATTTTCGACGCGCAGACTTTGATCGAGCAAACCTTGTCGCGCTATAGCATTTAGAACTGGTCGATCCTTGGGTACAGAAGCACAAAAGGTTAATCGAGAAGAAGTACAGTGACCGGGGCATACAGAGGACGTAGGGAGAAATAATCAAAGAGCACAACTCAGATTTCACGCGTTGGTTTAGGCAGACGCTCCTTGATAATCCCCCGCGATCGCATTCTTCTGACACGGAAAAGATCATATTCACCTTGTCGCAGGGACCGATGCAAAACCTGGTGACCTATCAGGCGTATGACATCAACGGCTATACATTCTACAGGGAAGAAAAGGACAACAAGTGTGATTATCAGAACTCAGGCGTAACGTCGGAATTCTACACCGATGACAACGTGAAGGAAAGATTCTACGGAAGAATCGAGGAGATCTGGGAGCTCGACTACTGTGGAGAAAAGGTGCCGATGTTCCGTGTCAGATGGGCAAAGAGCGTCGAAAGAGAAGACCGGTATTTCACAACCATGGTTATACCCGAAGCAGCCAAATCCAAGGCCGTCGGTGCAAACGTGGCCGCGAAAAATGAACCGTGGGTACTGGCTACCAAAGTGGACCAATGTTTTTTCATTACCGACCCGACAAAGTCTAGCCTTGTTGTCGTGAGGAGAGGAAAAAGAAACATCATCGGAATGGATGGAGTCGCCAACGAGCAAGACTTCGACCAGTACGGCGATCCAAAGATTGAAGATGACGACGACTACGATGCAGCAACATACATCACAAGAAGAAAAAGGACAACCCTACCCAAAAAAGGTAGCCCGTTCGAAAGAAGAAACATTAAAGTGCCGGGGCTAAATTATTCAACCGCGACAAAGAAGGGAAAAAAGATTGTAAAACGCTAGCTCAAAAAATATTGTAAAACGCGTGGTCAAAAAATATTGTAATATTCATGGACAAATTATTATGAAATTTAGTTATACTTTAAATCATATTTGTACCACTTTTATGACATATATTATCACTTTTGGGCATTTTTGGAATATTTAAAAGTATTTTAAAATCAAAACAAAACTTCTATGGCATATATCACCACTTTTGGGCATTTTTTGGAACATTTAAAAGTATTTTTAAAATAAAAACAAAAAATTGGGGCACCAGGATTCGAACCTAGGTGCTCTCAGGTTTAGAATAGAGTAGTGGGCAGAACCAGTGGGATAGGCTAGTATAGTTGTTAGCTAGTGGGGCTGTAGTTTTCTTATGCAGTAGTTAGAAGCCGATAGGCGTAGCGCACTAGCCCATAGTGCGCTACAGATATCCGTAGCGCACTATGGCTCAGTGCGCTACGCCTAAGTGGCTTTATCCACACGTGGTGCCCGACCCCCCTCTCTCATCCCCATCTCTCCATCTCTCCATCTCTCAGCCCGAGCACGATCCGCCGCCTTCGCCGCGTCTGAGGAGGAGGAGGCCTGCCCGTGCCCGAGGAGGAGGAGGTCTGCCCGTGTACGAGGAGGAGGTCCGCCCGCATCTTAGGAGGAGGCCTGTGTCCGAAGAGGAGCAGCCGCCGCGTCTCAGGAGGTGGAGGCCGCCGTCGTCCGCCCGTCGTCGTCCGCCCGTCGTCCGCCCGTCAGAGGTGAGCGTCGCCTCTCCCCTCTCTCCCTCTCTCCCTCTCTCTCCCTCTTTCCCTCTCTCTCCCTCTCTCCCCTCTCTTAACTACTGTAATATCCTCATTTCGGCTGAAACAAACTCTTGTTCAGCAAATAGTGGTCTTATTAGAGACAAGTTACAGCAAGATTCCATCTAGTTATTTTTTCCTTCATGATTCTGTTGCATCTGGTTAGGTAGGTCTTATCAGAGACAAGTTACAGCAAGAACAAGTGTGAATGCAATGCCAGGAACAAGTGTTGGAATTTTCCTCTAGAAACATAAGTGTTGGAATTTTCCTCTAGAAACATAAGTGTGAATGCAATGCCGAGGAACCTGTTCACTGACATGCTGCTTGATAGATCACCTTACTACCTACAATGCTCTCCTGCTTGACTTACCCACAAGTAGCACACCAGTAGCAACTGCGTGGAACCAATGGCTGTAGATATAATACAGTTGTGTCAGTTTGTTCTATGCACCTCCAGCGTGTCTCATGCTAAAGAATTTATATGCCTCTCCACGTCACCTGATCAGGTCCAACACCTTGGTCATATTGCAGTCGAGGAGGAGTCTCCTCTGGCACTGGTTCTATAGCCAGTGCTGGCGAGGAGTCGCTGGAACAAGCGCAAACCAAGCTGGTGAAAGTTCAGTGGACCGACACAAGTGGAAAGGAAACTCTTTCAGATCGAGACAAGGTACACACCCAGATGTTCTATGCACCCTGCTACATTCATTTTAGTAACGGGAGAATAGTACCATGTTGCCTCTCACTCTACTGTTAGTGATCAAAACACACCAGCTTGAAAACAACATGTTTCCCTTGCTATCCCGTGACGTCTTACACTTGTTTCTCTATATATTTATGCCTAGATTAATTACACACTTTAGACACTGAAAACATATGTTACTTAGTTAAAGGGGAAAATATCAACCCAAACCCCATCATATTTCTTCTAGGGGAAAATGTTGAAATGACTGCTGGCAGTTTTGTTTGTGGTCTAGTGCATTTTCAGGCTTTGCTTCTGAAAGCAAATAGTGGTCCTTCTCTTCTCCCATGCATTTTCAGGCTTTGCTTTGCTGGCACTAATGTGCACGGACACTGCTACTGAAAGCAAATAGTGGCCCTTCTCTTCTCCCAGTCTTTGCTTTGCTTTTTAGTAACCTCTATCAGGTTTTCTTTTTGGCTGGATTGTATGCATATTAGTGCTTGTGGACCGAGAACAAAGCTGTGCCAGTTGTGTAGTAGTAATTCACTTCCTCATGCAGCTACCTTTGCATCCGTCTCAGCTTTTGTAAAGGGAATATGGTTTCATGGTCTGGCACCTAGTGAGCATGTTCTGAGATATATATATTTTTTTCATGAAGAGTTGACTGTCTGGAAGTAAAAAAGAGAGGAATGGTCTCTTATTATTTCACTTTACCTAGTACTATTTGTTTCTGTTTTTTCCATGTCCATTTTCTTTCAAACCGTTCTGCCACTTTTGGAAAGTAGTTTGTTTTAAGATGTCTAAATGGAGGGTAAGAATGTCTTGCATTTGTATTTGGTTATTAATGACTACTTCATGTTATGCAGTTAGATAAGTGTATATTACATCAGGAAACACCAGGGGCACCACCATAGAGGGTCATGTTGATGCATTCTTAACCAATGTGTTTTCTACCTAGATGTTTATGTGCTGGCTGTGTTGGCCAGATTATCCTATGTGACCAGATTATGTGCTGGCTGTGTTGGCCATTTATTGTGTGCTGGTTGTGCTGGCTATGATGGCCATTTATTGTGTGCTAGCTATGCTGGCCATATATATGCAGGTTCTTGTATGAAATGAGTCCCGATTTTTGTCGGAATGTTGATTAACTTCCGTTTCGGCAGAAATCGGGCACTCCTAGTTTAAGAAAATTAGCAAAGGTCATGACGGATTTTTCCGTGCATTTATCCAATTATTTGTTTTTATTAGTGCAAAGATGTGTGACAACAACGAGGATGGATGTTCTAAGCGCATCGGCGCTGAAGGAGAACTCAGACCTCCGAATAAACAATTGACATTCTGGGAGGCGGCCCAGCAGCTAGAAGACGATGAAGAATACCATCCTTCGGAGAGCGAGGATGATGAGATGGAAGACGTGGAGGAAGAAGCCGAAGGAACGGCGGACGATGAAACCACTGATGGCGGCGAGGGCACAGGGAGTGGTAGCAACCCTCCTAAGAAGAAGAAGAAGCCGAAGGACCGGCGCCCGAACACGGTCGGCACGGTCAGGGAGGAAATTACCGAAGTGAGCCCATCAGGGGTTCCTTTGGAGCCCGCCCTTGTCGTCAAAGGGTACGGTGGGCAAGTGGCGGCGATCACCCGGACAACCATCTCGATCAACACCGAGAATCTCCGGCATAAAGATAATGGCCACTTGCGCACACTCCTCTCCGAGAAGCTGAACGCAAGATACAAGTTCCCCGTTAAGTATCAGAACACAAATTATCATGGGAACGAAGTAAACAAATCCGCCCTCACAAAGATGAGCACCGCCCTGGCTAGCTGGAGAACCCGGATAAAGAAGAAGATCTATAAAGAAGGCAAAAGTCTCGAGGAGATCCAGAAGATTGACCCGCAGATCACCGAAGATCAGTTTCGGGAGTTCAAGGAGAGGTGTGAATCCGAAAGAGCCCTGGCCAATAGTAATCGGGGAAAGGTGCTGCAGGCGATGAATATAGGTCATCACCATCTCGGATCTGGTGGATACAGAACCGCGGAGGCCAAATGGAATAAGGAGGACGAAGAGTATAGATCCAAGGGGATAGAAAACCCCTTTGCTAAATTCGAACCCGGGCAGGTTCGAAACTTCATCAGGGCCCGTTACCATGTGGACCCAAAAACCAAACAACTCACCGCGGATCCTACGGTGAAGGAATTCGAGGAAATTGTGGTAAGTATAATCTAATTACCGCGGATCAACACGATTGCAATCTAATCGATGATCTAAATGATTCACTGTTACTTCTTCTGCAGGAGGAGGAAATTGTTGCTAGTCATGGATCCCAGGGTTCCTCATCCCAGGGGTCGACGGCGGCCACCCGGTGGGATAACCCTTTTAACAGGGCGATGAACCGGGCCAAGAAAATAGAGCCGGTTACGAAGAAGCCATGGTCGGCTGGCCGTCTGGCCGGCCTCGGGGGTAAGAATTGGGTGGATCATTTTGGTCCACCGCCGATGACGCATGTGGCGCCGTCGGGAAGGAGTGAGGAGGAAAACCGCGAGGTTCAAGAACTTAAGGCACAAGTGGCGCGGATCCCGCAGATCGTCCAAGACAACCTGGCAATCACCCTCACGTCCTTCCTGCCTACCTTGGTGGAGTCAATAGCGAACTGGAGTGCGGGTGGTCGAGTAGGGCCGTGCCCGATTCCAAGCTTGGTCAGCAGCCACTCGAACAACGCGGCGCCGAAGAATCAGGCGAACTACATGTTCGTGACTCTGCCCGCTAGCACCGCGGCGCCGCAAGTGTTGGTGACTCCCCCTACCATCACCGCGGCGCCGGAGTACATGTTGGTGCCCCCCTGCCATCGTCGCGGCGGCACCGGAGCTCCAAGCACCCGTCGGTAGGGAGAATACACCGACGGCCAGCACCGCGCCATCAAGCAGCCCTTCCGTCTCTTGCACGCCCGTCGCCGTATGCGGTGCGTCAACATTAGCCGATCTCGACGCCATCACGGTAAACAAATTGCTTTAATTACCGCCTTTCATGCCATCTATTACTCTTATGGCATCTCTGACGACGTCGTACATGTTTTCCGCAGACGGATGTTCCTTGCACTCTCTTATGCTACGTGAACAACGAGCTGAGGGATGTTGCCAAGGGTACCATCGTTCAACCCTTGCAGCGCACGTTCCACTCAAGGCCGATGTCAGATAGCGTGCACAGGGTTAAAATTAGTCGGGTGCTAAGGGGCTGCGACGACCTAGAACCTCCCATTCAACCCCCAGGAGTGGATGAAGAAGAGCCGTCTGTCCTCAGAACTTGCTTTGGCTTATTCTTGCTATGGCCAAAGAGCATGATCCGTTTGGGGACGGCGGGGGCCATCACGCCACAGACAACAGCACCGCCTGTCGTGCCAGCGACAAGCGGTGGCAAGGCCCCCTTACCACCCTCGCCGTCACCTCCACGCGGTGGGTCGGATGATCATGTTGATGATATGCACATGGTGCAGGATCCGGCCGAGGACGACGAAGACTGGAATGATCACTTCTTCAACACTCAGTTTGGCAATGAAGAAGACCTAGCTGGTGGCCCCACAGAGAAAGCCACTATCACCAAGCGTCTGTTTGGTTCTCAGGAGACGCCTCCAGCTTGCGCCTTTACAGAGCCAGCTGATACAACCAACCGACCCTTTATTCTAAGCCCTGACACACTACATAGGGTGGCCGGTGCTCAGATTGCGGTGCCTGCCCGCTCTCCAAAAGGAAAAAAGGGCAGGAAAAGAAAATCTAGCAGCTCGAGCCAGCCGGTGGCGTCAACAACTACGAATCCGATCAGGTTTCGGGACGGGCCACCAAGACCCGAGGGTATTATGTGGAGGATTCATGTGGCGGGTGAGCCCATGCTACCTAAGAATTTGCGGAAGCTCGCTAGTTCGGAACTGCAGAGTGTGCATGACGGCGTGCTGACGATAGAGAGACGCCTTCTATCGGAGAAAGATACCTCGCACCCGATATTCGTGGTTAAGGTGCCACCAGGCTTGGGATTCGTCGACAATGCCCCTGCGGATCTGTTCTTCCTGCGGTTCGACGACATCTTCAATATGTTCCACCTATACCCGCTGCACTATACCATGGTCCGTCTGTTTTCTCTCAGCCTGGCCATGCAGATCATTAGAGAGAACACACCGGGCATTGCTATAGTGGACCCCTACTACATGCGTGACGGCTGCTTGGGTTCCCCCGCCGAACGACGTATCGTGGCCTCGTACCTAAAAGGAATCCTCGTGGCGAACAAGACAAAGGAATACATTCTCGTGCCTTACTTTCCCGAGTAAGTCGTTATTCACTCGCCACCGTCGATTGGCTTTATTAGATCATCATCATTCTTTTTCCAACACATTCCATTTGAATTTTTTGCACAGAGATGAACACTGCACGCTCATCTCCTTATCGCCGAAGCATTCCCACGCCACGTATTTCGACTCGGGGAGTCTAGAAAAGAAGAAAAACTACGACAATATCAAGGAAGTTTTGGATGATGCTCTCACTGGCTTTGCCTCGACGGAAGGCACCACCTTCGTGCGTACGAAGGTCAAGTTCGGCAGGCACGTCTTCAACCATGTAACGGAGTTCCCCTGCGTGAAGCAGCCGGAAAACAGTAAGAAGGAAGCCTACTACGCACTCCATCACATGAGGGCGTTCCTACTTGACCAGCAGAATTCTACGCTGCCAGATCATCTCAAACAGTGGGCCGAAGCAAAGGCCAAGATCAATGATTCGGATATTAGACAAGAGATGTATCGCATCCAGCAGCAGTTTGGGGCAATCATCTTTCGTGATGTCATGACTTCGGGGGGGGGATCTTCTACGGAGGAAATATCCCAAATAACCGTGACATATAAGATCGCCTAGAGATGCAGGGTGACTATAGGAAGTTCATGACGAGACAATGCGTCCTCCTGTTCCCTAAGCCGAGCCAGAAGGCTTGATGTTGGCCTAGTTGTAGTTACAAACTATAGATGACCTTTGTGTGTGTGTGGACAAGTGTACTTATCTTATTAGGTTTATGAATCATCGCTTAATTATTTTGCTTATTATTATTATATATCAATCAATGCTTGGTTTTTTTGCTTACTCTTTGGTCCTTTGCTCAATTTGGTCCTTCTTTTTTTCCTTACTCTTTTTTCGAGAATAATGCCGATGATTGAAATGTCGTGGCACACTATATATGTGAATGTGCTACGATGGGATTGTGAGCCTTGTGATATGCACAAGTCCAGGTCTTGTGCATCCTACTTGGCTCACCGTTCCATCGTAGCATATTCCTGTGTCCAACGACCTATGTATATATATGAGGCATTATTTTTGAGTTATTTTTGTCTTTTTCGAGAATATGCCGATGATTTAAATGTCGTGGCACAATATATATGTGAATGTGCTATGACGGGATAGTTAGCCTTGTGATATGCACAAGTCCAGGAATTGTGCATCCTACTTGGCTAACGGTTCCGTCATAGTATATTCTTGTGTCCAACGACCTAGCTAGTTATATATGAGGCATTCTTTTCAAGCTACTTTGGTCTTTTTCGAGAATAATGCCGATGATTGAAATGTCGTGGCACACTATATATGTGAATGTGCTATGATGGGATTGTGAGCCTTGTGATATGCACAAGTCCAGGTCTTGTGCATCCTACTTGGCTCACAGTTCCATCATAGCATATTCCTGTGTCCAACGACCTATGTATATATATGAGGCATTCTTTTCGAGTTATTTTTGTCTTTTTCGAGAATATGCCGATGATTGAAATGTCGTGGCACAATATATATGTGAATGTGCTATGACGGGATAGTTAGCCTTGTGATATGCACAAGTCTAGGAATTGTGCATCCTACTTGGCTAACTGTTCCGTCATAGCATATTCCTGTGTCCAACGACCTAGCTAGTTATATATGAGGCATTCTTTTCAAGCTACTTTGGTCTTCTTCGAGAATAGTGCCGATGATTGAAATGTCGTGGCACACTATATATGTGAATGTGCTACGATGGGATTGTACGCCTTGTGCTATGCACAAGTCCAGGTGTTGTGCATCCTACTTGGCGTATGGTTCCATCGTAGCATATTCCTGTGTCCAACGACCTATGTATATATATGAGGCATGCTTTTTGAGTTACTTTGGTCTTTTTCGAGAATAATGCCGATGATTGAAATGTCGTGGCACACTATATGTGAATGTGCTGCGATGGGATTGTTCGCCTTGTGCTATGCACATGTCCAGGTGTTGTGCATCCTACTTGGCGAACAGTTCCATCGTAGCATATTCCTGTGTCGAACAACCTAGTTATATATGAGGCATGCTTTTTGAGTTTGGTCTTTTTGATTTAGGAGTACTTTCTATAAGTGTATCTTCATATGCGACTTTAATTATATATGTTTTTTTCCAATCATCGGTTAATTATTATTGTCAACTTATAGATGACGTGGTACGTCGTGTACAAGGGACGGGTTCCCGGAGTCTACGATGATTGGGAAGACTACCGGAGACAGGTGCACCGTTTCAGCGGCAATAGCTACAAAGGGTACAACACTATGGTGGAGGCAGAAGCTAGATACACGCGCTATCTAGCGGGAGTTAGGACAAGGAACCGGATGAAGACCTACACCTTCGTCGCGGAGGTGATCGTGCTTATCTTCTTTGGTTATTTATCCCGCGTTTGTGTCTAGCTAGTTTAGATGTCTAGGCGAGCTTTCGAGCTCTAACTTGTTCGATCGACACATGTATTCGCATGTCACCAACTACTACTTTGTAACATGATCGAAACAATGTAACTTAGACTATGTATTCATGTATGAGACTTATCTATATGTATTTGTTTCAATCTTGTTTTTCATATTGAGTATTTATATATATAATTGTATATCTTGTATCTATGTGTGTATATCTGCTGTAATATTGTATATAATCTGTATTGTATATAATCTGGCTCGGAAATTAAAATAAACAAAAATACATCTGTGGTGCACATGGTCTACCTTCTGTGGCGCACTACACCTAAAGCGCACTATGGAAGCTTAGTGGCGCACTAGGTAGTGCGCCACAGAAGATCCCAGGGGTAGCGCACCTGCCCAAACATCTGTGGCGCACTAGCAGGTGCGCTACGCCTGTCTCTACACAACCGTGGCGCACTAGGCAGTGCGCCACGACTGAGAGATAGCCGTAGCGCAAGGCCCGTGGCGCACTAGCAGTGCGCCACAGATGATGTTTCCAGGTGCGCCACTAAAGGCCATTTTCCTAGTAGTGAACCTCGGCATCATCATATCGTACGCTTCTGTGGCGCAACCACAAACCAATAGACATGTCGAAAAGGCCAACGGACTCATAGGCAACAACATCAAGAAGTATCTACTTCGCCCACTCGAAAGGCTGGTGGGAGCCTGGGCAGACGAGCTACCCTCGGTTCTCTGGAGCCTTCACACAACTCCAAATAGCTCAACTGGCTACACGCCCTTCTTCATGGTGCACGGAGCGGAAGCTGTGCTACCCTCCGTGGTACGCCATAAGTCCCCACGGGTCGTCACCTAGAGCGAAGACGAATAATCGGCAGCACGCTAAGACGCCGTCAACACACTCGACGAGGCACGCGACATCGCCGCGGCTCGCTCAGCCATCTATCAGCAGAGCCTCCGCAACTACCACAGCCGCCGGCTGCGGCCAACTTTGTCAAAGTAGACCTCGTCCTGCGACTCAAGCAAGAAAGGTGCAAGAAGCTCGAGTCACCCTAGGAAGGGCCCTACATCGTCACCGAAGTCATCCCAGGTGGCGCCTACCGCCTCATGGACGTCGCATCAGGAGTTGAATACTCCCCCTGGAATGTCGCACAACTGCGACGCTTCTACCCTTAGTTACCCTTTACTTTCAATCAGGCTATTCAGCCAAGGCTACTCATCCGAACAATGTACCTCCTCATTTTCTATGAATAAAAGCTAATTTCCTTGGCCCTAAAATCTTTTTATCCTTACATTATTTCTCGCTAAATAAGCTTGAGGGCTACGCCTCACCTCACGACTTCGTCAACTGCAAACAACGCATACAACCCGAGTAGCTAACCACGTCAGGCTAATGAAAGAGACATGCACATTACAAAGCACCACGTGCTCACACATACAAAATTTACAAAGGGCATAAAAGCCCACACAAATAAATACAGAATTTACATTGTATCATTTTTCTTTTCATGATTTACTCACGCTGCAACAAGACATTCGTCCGCACCTCAAAAAAAATCTACGATCTCCTCGACATATTGCACCATATCTGCGTAATGCGGGCGCATATTGCACACATTGCCATCCGGAGGAGGGGGTGGCCTAGCCGCTATCTCCGCAAGATTCACGTCACGCCGATGCAGTCGAACAAGAGATAAAGCTGCCTTCACCCCTGCAATAAGTTGATGGCGCACCTGAAGGGAATATGCCCTGAGAGGCAATAATAAAGTGTTTATTATGTGTATTCCAAGTATATGATAGATGTTTATTTTGCATGCTATAATTGTATTAATACGGAAACGTTAATACATGTGTGTTTAATAAACAAACAGAAAGTTCCTAGTTATGCCTCTCTCATAAACTAGCTCGTTGATTAACAAGATGATCAAGGTTTCCTGATCATGGACATTGGATGTTGTTAATAACGGGATCACAACATTAGTGTAATGGTGTGATGAACATTCATCCGAAGTATAGCATTACGATCAAAGTCATTGAGTTTATATTGCTATAACAACTTACGAAGTGATCCTAATCCTTAGACCATGAGATCATGTCAATCACTAACACCGGAAGAGTTTCTTGATAACATCAAACGTCACACCGTAACATGGTGATTATAAAGATGGATTCAGAACTAATAAAGTGTTATGTTGAGGCTCATGGATCGAGAGTGGAATTTGTTCATCCCGATGACGGATAGATATACTCTGGGCCCTCTCGGTGATATCACATTGATTAGCTTGCAAGCAAGTGATTTGATCACTAGAATGTTATATCACAGGAACGAGAAAAGAGTGCATGTCGGTAACGAGATCAAACTAGGTATGGATATACCGATGATCGAATCTCGGACATGTAATATATCGTGAAACAAAGGGATTAAGATACTAGCATAAAAGGTTCCGACGATCACAAGAAATTCATCGTTGAATGTGTGGGAGTCAGTATGGGTCTCCAGATCCCGCTTCTGATTATTGATCCGAGAGGGGTCTCGATCATGTCCGCATTATTTACGAACCATAGGGTGACACACTTAAGAGACACCGACATCCAATTGGAGAAAATGTTTCATGCCGAAAGAATGAACAAGCGCAGGAATTTATTTCACTAGATACCGAAACAGGTTTTCGGGTGAAATTGCATAAAGTGGTTATGCATGTGAAATAGAATTCTAGCAAGGGGTTATTTGTGAATGTTTGTCATTAAAGTAATTGACAAAATTCTGAATAAAATAAAAGAGTTTTATTTAATGAGAGTTTGCATTAAATTTGGTGGAAATTTAATGGGAATTTGAGTGGACTTTTGAGTGGAGGGAATTTAAAGGAGATTTGTGAGTGGAGTGTCCACCCACATGAAGAGGGGAGGGCAAGGGGGCAGCCCCATGCGCCGGCCACCCCCTTGGGGTCCCCCCTCCTCCTATAAAAGGAGCCCCCCTCCTCACTTGTCTCTCACACCTCCTCGTGAAGGATCTCTCTCCCCCTCTAGAATTTATCCCCCATGGTCTCGGACTAGCGAGATACATGTTCCCGGTGGCTATTCGGCAAGAAAGAGTTGTGCCTCTGCTGCATCGCTGGAGCGAGGAGGCGGAGGTTGCTCGGTGCCTCGAACGTGTGTGCGAGCACGGATGCGCTGCTGATTTGCGGCGCTAGGACTTCCTCTCGATCTTGAGATCGGCAAGAGATCGTCTACATCAACCACGAGTTGAACTCGTTAAGCTTTGTCGGTCTTCAAGGGTATGTTCTCTACGGATATACATCCGCCCGTTGTTTGTATCTAGTAGATAGATCTTGGTATATAGTTCACATCGTAGGAAATTTTTTGTTTTCTATGCTGCGAACCCTACAGTGGTATCAGAGCCGGATCTATGCGTAGATACTTTACACGGGTAGTACACATATGAGTATGTGGGCGATGATGATCATGTTGTTGCTCCTTTGTTGTAATTTTGGATATTGGTGGCATAGTGGGATGAAGCGGCCCGGACAAACTTTACATGTCCTCGCACATGAGACCTGTTCCACGCTTGACATGCAACTAGTTTGCATAAGTGGCTAGCGGGTGTCTGTCTCTCCTACTATAGTCAATATCTATTTTGCAAGCGAGTTGTCAACAATTTGATTATCCTTGTTGTGGTTCATGTTCGTAGGTAAGAACGGTTCTATCTCGAAAGCCCTAAGCCACGTAAAACTTGCAATGGATAAATTAGAGGCGTCTAGTTTAGATTGTTGCTGGGCTAGTGTTATGATATGGTAGTGTTGTAAGTAGAAGTATGAGATGATACTCTTACAACACACATAGCGTGTAAAATCCATAGACCTTGGATTTACACATATAGGTATGATAGTGATCATACCACGATGCACATGATAGAGATCATCTGCGGGAACCATATCATTTCACTAATAAACATATGATGTTTGATAGCATCTTATATTGCTTGTTTAGCGCTTTGTTAGCATAATAAGATGATCCCTCATTTAAATATCAAGATAAGAATGTGTTCTTCCTTTGGTATGCACCGATTATGTTTTCGTCTCTCCAAGACATCACGTGATGATCAGGTGTTCTTGGATCCACGACCATATTTCGGGTGTAAAACAGTTACACACGCGAATACTAAGGTTCTAACTTGGCGAGCCTAGCATGTACAGACATGGCCTCGTAACACGGACCGAAAGGTTAAGCATGAGTCATATAGTTGATATGATGCCCATTTGATGCTCGCCTTTGAAGCTATACCGACTCACGTGATGATCGGACTTGGTGTAGTGGATTTGGTTCATGTAATCACCAAAAAGGCACGAGGGATGTCGTTTTTGAGTGGGAGTTCATTCATAATATAGATTAGTTGAACTCAATCTATCATACACTTAGTCTAAACTTTACAAATTCTGTTGTAGATGGCACCACCTGCTTTTAATTTCAATGTGTTCATGGAGAAAGAGAAACTAGCAACGAACGGTAGCAACTTTACCGAATGGGCCATGAATTTGAGGATTCTCCTCTCTGCTGCACAAAAGCAATATGTGCTAGAAGCGCCGTTAGGCCCCCCACCTTTTGATGATGCCCCTGACAAGGAGAAGAATGTCTATCAGACTCGTCAGGAGGACCACAACTTAGTTCATTGCGGCATATTGTATGGGCTAGAGCCGGAACTTCGAAAGCGTTTCGAAAACGGCAATGCATTTGATACAATGGGTGAGTTGAAAATGATTTTCGACACACATGCTGCTGTAGAGAGCTACAACGCTTCAGAAAAGTTCTTTAGCTGCATGATGGAAGAGCACAACTCCGTTAGTGAGCATGTAATCAAGATGTCGGGTTACGCCGATAAGCTTGTGTCCTTGGGAATATCGATTCTCATTGACTTAGGCATCCATCGTGTTCTGCAGTCTCTGCCACCTAGCTATAAGAGCTTCGTGATGAACTATAATATGCAAGGCATGAAGAAGTCTCTCCCCGAGCTTCTGTCAATGCTTAAAACTGCAGAAGTGGAGATCAAAAAGGAACATCAAGTGTTGATGATCAATAGGAACACTGGTTTCAAGAAAGACAAGAAGGGAAAACAGAAGGGGAGTAAGGGCGGCAAGCCTGTTGCCGCGCCTGAAAAGAAACCCCGAGTTGGACCTAAGTCTGATTCCGAGTGCTACTATTGTAAGGGGACTGGCCACTGGAAGCGCAACTGCCCCAAGTATCTGGCAGACAAGAAGGCCGGCAAGGCAAACAAAGGTATATATGATATACATGTTATTGATGTGTACTTGACTAGTGCTTGCAGTAGCACCTGGGTATTTGATACCGGTTCAGTTGCTAATATTTGTAACTCGAATCAGGGGCTGCGGAACAAGCGACCGCTAGCAAGGGGTGAGGTCAAGATGCGTGTCGGCAATGGATCAAGCGTTGATGTGATCGCCGTCGGAACGCTGCCTCTCCAATTGCCGTCGGGATTAGTTATAAACTTGAATAAATGTTATCTGGTGCCTGCACTGAGCATGAACATTATATCTGGATCGTGTTTGATGCGAAGTGGTTATTCATTTAAATCCAAGAACAATGGTTGTTCCATTTATATGAATGAAATCTTTTATGGTCATGCACCGATGATGAATGGTTTATTTCTATTAGATCTCGATGATAATGTTACACATATTCATAATGTTGATGCTAAAAGGATTAAACTTAATGATGATATATCCGCATATATGTGGCACTGCCGTCTAGGTCATATTGGCGTTAAACGCATGAAGAAGCTCCATTCAGATGGACTTTTGGAATCACTTGATTATGAATCATTTGATACATGTGAGCCATGCCTTATGGGCAAGATGACTAGAACGCCGTTTTCCGGTTCAATGGAACGGGCGACAGATTTATTGGAAATCATACATTCTGATGTATGTGGTCCAATGAGTGTGTCGGCGCGAGGTGGATATCGTTATTTTGTTACTTTCACGGATGATTTGAGTAGATACGGTTATATCTACTTGATGAAACACAAGTCTGAAACCTTTGAAAAGTTCAAGGAATTTCAGAATGAAGTGGAAAATCATCGTAATAGAAAGATCAAATTTCTACGGTCCGAACGTGGAGGTGAGTATCTAAGTTACGAGTTTAGCACTCACATGAAAGAGTGTGGAATTGTTTCACAACTCACACCTGCCGGAACACCACAGCGAAATGGTGTGTCGGAACGTCGTAATCGTACTTTATTAGATATGGTTCGATCTATGATGTCTCTGACGGACTTGCCGTTGTCATTTTGGGGTTATGCACTAGAAACTGCTGCATTCACTTTAAATCGGGCACCATCTAAATCCGTTGAAAAGACACCATATGAATTGTGGTTTGGAAACAAACCTAAGCTATCATTTCTTAAAGTTTGGGGATGCGATGTTTATGTGAAGAAACTTCAACCGGATAAACTCGAACCCAAAGCGGAAAAATGCGTCTTCATAGGATACCCTAAAGAAACTATTGGGTATTCCTTCTATCACAGATCCGAGGGCAAGGTTTTTGTTGCCAAGAATGGATCCTTTCTAGAGAAAGAGTTTCTCGCGAAAGGTGTGAGTAGTCGGAAGGTAGAACTCGAAGAGGTTGTGGAACCTTCTCTTCAAAGTATGGCGAGTAGCGCAGCACCGGAAGTTGTTCCGGAGTTGGCTCCACCTGTTGAAGAGGGAACTAATGATAATGATCATGGAACTCCGAAAGAGAGTACTACCGAACCTCGTAGGTCAAACAGGACGCGTGCAGCTCCCGAGCTGTACGGAAATCCTGTCATGAATTTCATGGTTTATGAAAATGATGACCCTGCGACGTATGAAGAAGCAATGATGAGCCCGGATTCCAACAAATGGTTAGAAGCCATGAAATCCGAGATGGAATCCATGTATGAAAATCAAGTTTGGAACTTGGTGGAATTACCTCACGACCGAAAGGCCGTGGAGAACAAATGGATTTTCAAAAGGAAAACTGATGCTGATGGTAATGTGACCGTCTATAAAGCTCGACTTGTCGCAAAGGGGTTTCGACAAATTCAAGGAGTTGACTACGATGAGACTTTCTCTCCCGTAGCGATGCTAAAGTCAGTTAGGATTATGTTAGCAATTGCTGCATATTTCGATTATGAGATATGGCAGATGGATGTCAAAACCGCATTTCTCAATGGTAATATTGAAGAAGAGTTGTATATGATACAACCAAAGGGTTTTGTCGATCCTAAGGATGCTAACAAGGTGTGCAAGCTTCAGCGATCCATCTATGGATTGAAGCAAGCATCACGAAGTTGGAATCTCCGCTTTGATGAGGTGATCAAAGAGTTTGGATTTGTCCAAACTTATGGAGAAGCTTGTATTTACAAGAAAGTGAGTGGGAGCAATGTGGCATTTCTGATATTATATGTGGATGACATATTATTGATCGGAAATGATATAGATCTTTTAAACAGTGTTAAAAGTTATCTAAACAGCAAATTTTCAATGAAGCACCTAGGTGAAGCGTCATACATATTAGGCATAAAGATCTATAGAGATAGATCTAGGCGCCTAATAGGGCTATCGCAAAGTACATACCTTGATAAGATTTTAAAGAAGTTTAAAATGGACGGAAGTAAGAAGGGGTTCTTACCTATGTTGCAAGGCAAGACATTGAGTAAGACTCAAAGTCCGGCTTCGGCGGAAGAAAGAGAGATAATGGACAAAGTCCCCTATGCTTTAGCCATAGGCTCTATAATGTACGCCATGCTATGTACAAGACCGGATGTGGCACATGCTATTGGTTTGACTAGTAGGTACCAATCGGATCCAGGTTCGGAACACTGGATAGCGGTCAAGAATATCCTTAAGTACTTACGAAGAACTAAGGATATGTTTCTTGTATATGGAGGTGAAGAAGAGCTCGTCGCTAAGTGTTATGTCGATGCTAGCTTTGACACCGATCCGGATGACTCTAAGTCTCAATCCGGATACATATTTCTCATGAATGGCGGAGCGGTTAGTTGGAGGAGCTCCAAACAACCTGTGGTAGCGGGATCAACAACGGAGGCCGAATATGTTGCTGCTTCAGAAGCGGCTCAGGAAGCAGTTTGGATGAAGGAGTTCATATCCGAACTAGGAGTGGTGGCAAACGCGTTGGACCCAATGGTGATCTATTGTGACAACAATGGTGCCATTGCCAATGCCAAAGAGCCAAGGTCTCACAAGCATTCCAAGCATATTAAGCGCCGGTTTCACTACATCCGCGAGCATGTCAAGGATGGAGATATAAAGATTTATAAAGTACATACGGATCTCAATGTAGCAGATCCGTTGACTAAAAATCTCCCTAGAGCAAAACATGATCAACACCAGAACTCAATGAGTGTTAGATTTATCACTATGTAACTAGATTATTGTCTCTAATGCAAGTGGGAGACTGAAGGGAATATGCCCTGAGAGGCAATAATAAAGTGTTTATTATGTGTATTCCAAGTATATGATAGATGTTTATTTTGCATGCTATAATTGTATTAATACGGAAACGTTAATACATGTGTGTTTAATAAACAAACAGAAAGTTCCTAGTTATGCCTCTCTCATAAACTAGCTCGTTGATTAACAAGATGATCAAGGTTTCCTGATCATGGACATTGGATGTTGTTAATAACGGGATCACAACATAGTGTAATGGTGTGATGAACATTCATCCGAAGTATAGCATTACGATCAAAGTCATTGAGTTTATATTGCTATAACAACTTACGAAGTGATCCTAATCCTTAGACCATGAGATCATGTCAATCACTAACACCGGAAGAGTTTCTTGATAACATCAAACGTCACACCGTAACAGGGTGATTATAAAGATGGATTCAGAACTAATAAAGTGTTATGTTGAGGCTCATGGATCGAGAGTGGAATTTGTTCATCCCGATGACGGATAGATATACTCTGGGCCCTCTTGGTGATATCACATTGATTAGCTTGCAAGCAAGTGATTTGATCACTAGAATGTTATATCACAGGAACGAGAAAAGAGTGCATGTCCGTAACGAGATCAAACTAGGTATGGAGATACCGATGATCGAATCTCGGACATGTAATATATCGTGAAACAAAGGGATTAAGATACTAGCGTAAAAGGTTCCGACGATCACAAGAAAGTCATCGTTGAATGTGTGGGAGTCAGTATGGGTCTCCAGATCCCGCTTCTGATTATTGATCCGAGAGGGGTCTCGATCATGTCCGCATTATTCACGAACCGTAGGGTGACACACTTAAGAGACACCGACATCCAATTGGAGCAAATGTTTCATGCCGAAAGAATGAACAAGCGCAGGAATTTATTTCACTAGATACCGAAACAGGTTTTCGGGTGAAATTGCATAAAGTGGTTATGCATGTGAAATAGAATTCTAGCAAGGGGTTATTTGTGAATGTTTGTCATTAAAGTAATTGACAAAATTCTGAATAAAATAAAAGAGTTTTATTTAATGAGAGTTTGCATTAAATTTGGTGGAAATTTAATGGGAATTTGAGTGGACTTTTGAGTGGAGGGAATTTAAAGGAGATTTGTGAGTGGAGTGTCCACCCACATGAAGAGGGGAGGGAAAGGGGGCAGCCCCATGCGCCGGCCACCCCCTTGGGGTCCCCCCTCCTCCTATAAAAGGAGCCCCCTCCTCACTTGTCTCTCACACCTCCTCGTGAAGGATCTCTCTCCCCCTCTAGAATTTATCCCCCATGGTCTCGGACTAGCGAGATACATGTTCCCGGTGGCTATTCTGCAAGAAAGAGTTGTGCTTCCGCTGCATCGCTGGAGCGAGGAGGCGGAGGTTGCTCGGTGCCTCGAACGTGTGTGCGAGCACGGATGCGCTGCTGATTTGCGACGCTAGGACTTTCTCTCGATCTTGAGATCGGCAAGAGATCGTCTACATCAACCACGAGTTGAACTCGTTAAGCTTTGTCGGTCTTCAAGGGTATGTTCTCTACGGATATACATCCGCCCGTTGTTTGTATCTAGTAGATAGATCTTGGTATATAGTTCACATCGTAGGAAATTTTTTGTTTTCTATGCTGCGAACCCTACAGCACCAACTCCCTAACATGGCCGACCTTCCAAAACATCCCAAGAAGACCGAAGAAACTGTAGGGCGCAACGTCTAAAGGAAACATGACAGACCAAACGGCCGCAAGAGATGCTCTCGCCTATTTCAGCACCCGAAGGACCTGGTACACACGGTCTTGCACCGTCACAAGGACGAGTGCTCGATCACAGTCCATCCAAAAGAAGCCACCAGCTTCCAACTCTTGCTACGTCAGGCAATTCATCCGAATTACAACGCGCTACTTCTCTTCCTTCGGAATGAGATTCACAACTACACAATCATTGGGTGAGCAAACACAAAATAAAACAAGGCGCAATCGAAAGAGCATCCGTTTGCAAAGACTCACATTGGATTTGATCACCCATCTGCCGAAACTCTTCCAGCAATAACTCCTCCCTGGCAGTGGCTCGCTTGGCCTTTGACTTCCACACATCCGCATGGCCCCAGATGCTAAGGATATCCTTTTCTAGACCGCGGAGACGGTCATGTAAAAATATCAACTGCGAAGATTCATCCAAAGATGGTCAATGTTCAAGTGATGTCGGAGTAACTACTGGAGCCTCACCCGAAGGACCCTAGGGGTAAAACAAGCAAGTATAAACATCACAAATACTCCTGACAGCAGTCAAAGGCGGATTTATATACATAAATAAGGCCACCTCGTGGTAAAGTGAGAATCGTTCATCTACAAGGTGTTACATCAAAAACAACAAAAATAAAAGCTACACTAGCTAAACTACAAAGGCCTAAGCACCCACATCCAGAGCAGCCTCGGAGCCAGATTGCCTGCTCTTAGCCTCCTTCTGCTGCTTCGCTGCATAATCGGCCAGGAGGTCGATGATCTTAGGCCCATAAAGCTTACAGCAAGAAGCAAAGGGGCCGAAATCTACCTCGGAGCCATCTTCCACCGTCGGCATACTGGAGGTGATTTGAGGCAGGTCCAGCTCGGCTCCAGACGCCATCGCCATGGCCAGCCCCATGGAAGCGCTGATGCCCTTCTGCTTGCGCTTGCACTCTTCCGGAGCTTCCTCTGACAGAACATCCGCAAGGGAGTCGATGTCATGAAGGGCAATGCCCTTGGGGATGACCTCCTTGTAGAGGCGTGTGAGCACTTTATTGGCTTTCTCCAAGGATCCAACAACAGTGGAGCAGCAAACTTCGATCGCAGCAGTAGCATCAGCCAAAGCATGTCCATGCTCCATCGCACCATGATCAAACGCGATGCCAGAAGCATCTGAAACAACAAAGACAAGAAGACTCAAATGAGAATGGATAAAAATCACTCAAAAAATCAGAACACCCAAGGGGTAAAAGAGCAACTTACCAGAAATAGCCTTGGCAGCAGCCATGAGCGTGTCGGCCATCTCCTTCTCCCGCGTGACTGCAACGACCACGAGCTGCTCCTCATAATCTTCGGCCTCCTTCTGTAGGCGTTCCTTAGCCTCCGCAGCCTCCACAGCTTTCTTCTCCGCTTGACCAAGGCTCTTTTCGAGAGCATTCGGCCTTCGGAGTGCATCGTTATTATCATATACATCATGAAGAAGTTTCGGGTTAACACATGCAGCAAACTTGGAAAACTCGAATGACAACCAAAAAGAAAGCTATGCACCTTGGAGCTGCTTCAGTTGACCCTCCAGCGCGAGATGTGATGACCCACAAGTGTAGGGGGTGTATCATAGTATTTTCGATAAATAGGAGTGTCGATCCCAACAAGGAGAAGAAGGTGTTGTGTTGGGGATATGCTATATGGGTATCCTCATAGCATGTCTCCTATCCGGATAACCCGGGTGGCCCACAGTTGGTAGCATGGCCTATGGCCTGCTGGGCGGCCCGGTTAGATGGATCCAGAAGGGAGGCCCATGCCGGATAAAGGAAGGCTACGGTGGAGTCACCAGCGTACCCGGAGCCTTGGAGTGCAAGATACACAAGACTAGTAATAGACGGTGTAGGACTTTGTGACCTGTCCGTCTAGGACTTTTCCCTGTAATCCTAGGACCTGGCGACTATATAGGTCGGGCCTATGTGAGCCTTTAGGGCACAACTTCAGACAACCTAGTATCGATTTATACAACCTTGCACAACGAACCTGTCTCTGTAACTCGGCGTATTGCCCTTATAGTGATTTATAGAAGGAGTAGGATTCCGCCACCGTCGTGGGATCTGAACCTGGGTAAGCTGTGTTACCTCGTACCCGTCAACCGTCCGCCATCCCCCACGTCTCTAAACACGCACTGTGAGGACCCATTCATGGCGTACTCGTCGGCAATACCACAATAGTTGGCGCCCACCGTGGGGCAAGAGGCACTTCAGGCTCTTTAGCGGGCGAGGACCAAGATCTTCGCGGGAATCGGCGAAACCGTAGCCATCGGTCGTGTTCTCTTCTCCGGCAACGTTCCGATCGTCCCTCCTGACGAGTTCTGGATCCCGGCAAAGACGAACCCTACGCGGTGTTCGATCGTTCCTATCGGAGACATCCACCTCTTCATCGGCGAAACCGACTCGGGCACTAGTTCCCTGGGAGTCAGAGGAGCATCAAGGCCCGCACGGACCGCCTATGGGCATGATACGTTTGTGGAAGGATCGATGTCGGATCTCTCTTTGGAGTTTGCCGGCAAAGATCGGAAAAATTCAAGGCCCACCCAAACCGCCCCTGTGCAGGATATAAAGGTGGATCACTGCAAATCCGCCGGCTTCGCCCGCACATCTGGACAGCAGAGATCCAAGTTCATCGGCGTGGTTACCATCTTCGATCCAGGTGGCTCCGTATACGAGCCGATCTGGCCCACTACCCCGATGATAACGCTTTGTATCATTTCGTGGAAGGACTGGACCGTAGCACACTTCTCCGACATTCTTTAAGACGACAGCAGGCAACAGGACGCCTTACCCTTGAACAGATGGTGAGCACCGTCAACAACTACTCGGAGGCTGACGCAGAAGCCCATAAAACACTTGCGCTCGTCGACGGAGAACCTCCGATTCAGCCACCGCCACCACCGCCTCTGGCCGCCATCGTCGCAGCCGCGCCAGCACCTCCAGTCATCGCCGCTGTCTTTGCACCACCACCGCTCGTCATTGAGGAAGTCCTGGCACCCTCCGATTCTGTCATTGACGCGCTTTATGCTGACTTTAGTGCAGATTTAGAGGAGATAGATTTTTAGTCCAGAAGAGCTAGACTCAGCTATGCAGGAGATGGAGGAGGAGTACTCGTGCGACGAGCAAACCAACAACACCGTCACGTCTCGAGGGGTGTTCGTCACCATTGGGACGACAATGGATGAAGATCAACCTGGACGAGCTCCGCCTATAGCGCTGGAGAAGGGGAAGGTGCCACTTATTGCTGCTGACGATGATCACGCAAAGGTCATGCCTCCTCCGCCTAACCCAGTGCAGCAGCCGCAGGAACTCGGCACCGGCCTGAGCAACAACAACACCGCAAACTTGCCGCCTCCAGCATCTATGTCTGCAGCAGCCCAAGTTACTCCAGCTGATAGGGTGATGTACGACAATCTCCTCGTCGAGCCACTGACCGTTGCTCATATCCGGAACGTGACCCAGCTTGACGAGAAGCGCCAGCAGTTGCTGGAGGAAGCACAGGCCATCGCGGAGCAAGGCACTAAGCTAGATCGAGATCTGGTCAACGCGCAAAAGTCCATAGAAAAAGCTAGAGCAATGGAGGCCGAGTACAAGACTTTTCTGCAGCAGCAGAAGGCCAAGAAAGCTCCGGCTCGTGTCATCAACGATCCTGGTGTACGGCGCAACCTAGGATGGGCTCCCTCGAAGCCAGCACAAGCCAAGCCATACATCGACAGTGAAGGCAAGCAGGTGATGCCCACCCCACTCCTTAATCTCGTCGTCGCCAAGACCCTTCTGGAGCAGGATAGATCGCCCGAGGCAGTGGAACAGGTCTATGACCTAGTGGCCAAGGCGGTGAAGCAGCAGGAAAAGTCCACCTCTCAGAGGCTCGAATCCGACCCAGCGCTTTGCCAGTCTAGCCAGTATAAGCCGCCAAGGGACACATCTCCTCTTGATGTCGGGTCCCAGACGGGTTCATCAGAACGAAGACGGAGGGATGCACACAACAGGAAGGATGCCATCCCCATATCCTCCGACCATGGAGAAAAGGCCCGACCTCGTCGCCACCACCCCGATCCCCCCGCCATCGCAAAGATTACAAGGCTCACCATCGTACGGATATGCCCCCACCAAAGCAGTGCGACATCGTCATCCGCGACAACACGGAGCAGACCCGTCATGACAGAGAGCGCAACCAAGGACACAAGAGCAGGTCACACCATGACCCTCCGCGTCCGACAAGCAACCGTGACAGGCGTGAGGCGTCGCAGGAGGGTAACAACAAGAAGGCTAACCCACTGCCACCTCCTCCTCCGTCACCACCAAGCAGTCACCATGGCGGAGGAGGCCCGCGTCGTTCACGCAGCCCATCCCATGTTCACAAGAAGAAGAAGAACCCGGAGCCGTACGATGCACGTTCGCGGATCGATAAGATCCACGAGGCCCAGGAAGGACCATACCTAGGACCACGTTGATTTGGACCTGCAATACGGTCCACAACTTACCCCAAAGGTTTCCGGATTGACAAGATCATCAAGCCCTATGACGGCACCGCCAAGCCAGCCACATGGTTGCAGGACTACGGCAACGCGGTGGAGATTGCCAGAGGCAACCCCAACGTCGCCTTCAAGTACCTCCCATTAATGTTGGCAGGCACGACCCGTCAATGGATCGACGACTTGCCGAAGAAATGTATCTACAACTGTTGGCGATCTACAGCGGTGCGTGCAAGAGAAAGACGAGACATCTCGCGCCTACCTCTCCCGCTGGCTGGACATGAAGAATCCCCGCGCAGGAGTGCACGCTCAGACCGCCATGGCCGCCTTCATCGACGGGTTGGAAAGGGACATGTTGCTCCAACATAAGTTAAAGCGCTTGTAGGACAATCACCAGCTTGACTTGAATCAGATGATCCAGTTGGCCAATGAGTTCGTAGCTGCCGACGATGATGCTCGCGACTCCTTGCCGGCAACAGCCGTTCCAACTCAAGCTCGGAGGAACAGCAGTACTAAGAGGAAAACCGCTCCAGAAGAAAAGCAATCTACCGACATGGTCGCTATGACTTTTGCAGGACGAGGTGATGGCAGACAACGTGGCCGAGGAAGGGGAGCTGGTCGTGGGAAGCAACGAGGAAGTGAAACCACCTCGGTGCCGCTCCGCATTCCCCAAACCTACGAGGAGTACCTCGATATGCCGTTCCTCGTACACCTAGACGTCAACGGCAAATCCACCCAAACCAATCGACACTGCAAGTTCGTCAACGACCTCAAGGTAGACCCGGAGTCCGGCTACAAGCAAAGTTGGAAGAACAGACCGCGAGTCAAGGGCAAGGGGAAGAAGAAGGAGGAGGAGTCCAAGGATTCAAGTGACATGGACGAAGACGTTGACCCCAAGCACGCCGCCAAGAGCGACGACAAGGGCAAGAACCCCTTCACGAAGAAGGCTCCAGTCTACCACACTTTCCTTGGCACCCCCATCATCCGACAACAGAAGACCTCTAAAAGGATCGTATGGGCACCTAGAGGGGGGGGGGTGAATAGGTGCTACTTCAAATTTTCTTCTTTTTCAAATTAAGGTTTGACAAAAAGGTAAATTCTCTAGATAATGCAACTATGGTGAATTTACCTATATGAAAATTATGCAAGGACTATCACAACACAAAGTAGTAGCAAGTAAGTAAGGTGTGGTAAAGGATAGAAGTAACCAAAAAGTGGACGCGGAGACACAAGGATTTGTTTCCCGTAGTTCCTTCCTTTTGAGGGGAAGTACGTCTACGTTTGGAGAGGGGGTGGTTTCAAACCACCAACGCCACGAGAGGCCTCCCTTGTTCTCCGATGAATATCACCCCAACAGGATCGATTCACCTTCCACTATATCGGCAACCTTCAAGGTGGAAGCCGGCACCGTTAGAATTTTGGGGCACACATCCACAACTTAATCGGAGGCTCCCAAATACAAGCAAGCTGTCAAAGCAATCAAAGACAAGCTTGGAAGAATCAAAACAAGAACTAGGGTTTCCAAGAAAACACTAGAGCAAAGGGGCCCTCAATGAAATGAGGGGGAAATGAAGATCTCTTTTGGTGAAGTAGTAGATCGGGGCCTCCTCCTTCTATTCCCCAAAGATCAAGGACTTTGGGTGGTGGGATGAGGAGATCTTGAAGATTGGGTGGCTCCAATGGACTCCAATGGTGGTCTTTGACTTAAATGAGGTGAGCACTTTGTCCCAAGGTAGGTGGAGGGGTATTTATACCCCTCCACGAAATATGGCCATTAGAGTCATTAATGCACCAGTAGTACCGGTACTCAAGCGGTAGTACCGCTTGCAAGCGGTACTACCGGTCAAGTACCGGACCAGGTACCGGAGGTGCTTCAGTTCATCAGCTTTCTTCAGTTTTGGGAGGTATCGCCCTTGCGGTACTACCCCCAAGCGGTAGTACCGGTCGTAGGACGCGGTACTACCGGTCTGGGCGGTAGTACCGGTCCCATGTACCGCTTGGTACTGACCAAAATGGAGAGGAGTGAGTGTTAGTCAGTATGCCCTGGTACTGCCGAGCGGTACGACCGTGTCAAGCGGTAGTACCGCTTGTATCAAGAGGTACTACCGGTTGGACCGGTAGTGCCGCTCCGTGGTACCGGGTGGTACTGAATAGCACACACCCTTATCAGTTTTGGACAGTGCCAACCGGTACTGGAACCGGTAGTACCGGTGTCAAGCGGTAGTACCGGTCGTAGTTTCGGTACTACCGGTTGGCATAGTGGTTTTTTTGCAAAGGGAATTTATATGCCAATATTTGTGCCTCCTCTTATCAAACCTGTGATACACTTAGCACACAGTTAAACCGATAAGTGTGTTGTTATCAAACATCAAACATCAGAGGGATAGGAAAATGCTCTTTCAACCTCTCTGAGGATCCTGATGGCTACTCTCCCCCCAGTTCCCCAGTACCTGCGCTGGTCGGAGGTTCCAATCACTTGGGACAGGACGGACCACCCAGACCTTATACCTACGGAGAACCAGTACGCCATGGTCATCAACCCCTTGATTGACGGCATGGAGTTCACCAAGTGTATGGTGGATAGTGGAAGCATCAACGTCATGTACCTGGATACACTGCAGAAGATGAACTTGACGGAGGCAAACCTAAGGCGGACCAACACCATCTTCAACGCGTAGTTCCTGGTCGGGAGGCTCGGTCCCTTGGGTGTATTACACTTTAGATTGCCTTTGGCGATGTTAACTATTACCGCCAAGAACGCATGACCTTTGAAGTGTTCCCCTTCAAGAGCGTGTACCACGTCATATTCGGCCGCGACATATTCCACACGTTCATGGCCAAGCCATGCTTCGTCTACAACAAACTCAAGATACCTAGACCAAACGGTATCATCACCGTATCCAGAAGCTTTACCAAGGCAAGGGACTACAAGATCAATGAAGCAGCCGTTGCAGAAGCTGTCCTCTACAGCGAAGAATTCAAAGATATCCAGAGTAAGGTCGATGACTCAGAGATGCCCGCGTCGAAGAAGCAGATCTCCGACTCCGCTCCTGCGTTCAAGGCCGCCATCGAGACCAATCCAGTGAAACTTGTGGTAGGCGATGCCTCCAAGGTCACCGCCATTGGGACGAACCTGGACCCCAAATAGGAAAGCGCGCTCGTCGAGTTCTTCCGTGAGAATAGGGACATCTTTGCCTGGCAACCTGCCGACATGAAAGGTCTACCTAGGGAACTTGCCGAGCACAGCTTAAACATTGATCCAAAATGCAAACCAGTGAAACAACCTCTACGACGCTTTCGAGATGAGAAGAGACACGCCATTGGCAAAGAGATAGCTAGGTTACTCAAGGCTAGATTTATCTGAGAAGTCCTTCACACCCGATGGGTGGCCAATCCTGTACTTGTCCCCAAAAAGGGAACCAATGAATTAAGAATGTGCGTTGATTACACCGGCTTGAACAAAGCATGCCCCAAAGATCCGTTTGCTTTGCCTCGCATTGACCAAGTCATTGACTCGACGGCTGGCTCAGAGCTTTTGTGTTTTCTCGATGCATACTCAAGATACCACCAGATCAAGATGAGGAAGTCGGACCAATTGGCCACTTCGTTCACTACCCCGTACGGCATGTTTTGCTATGTTACGATGCCCTTTGGGCTGAAAAACGCAGGTGCTACCTACCAGCGGAAAATGCAACGTTGCCTCCACGACCAAATTGGTCGGAACGTTCATGCCTATGTGGACGATATCGCGGTGATGTCTAAAAAGTTAAACGACTTAATCTCCGACTTAAAAGAAACCTTTGATAATCTCCGGAAATACAATATGATGCTTAACCCTAAGAAGTGCGTCTTCGGGGTTCCAGCCGGCAAATTGTTGGGTTTCATCATTTCCCAACGCGGAATCGAGGTCAACCCGAAGAAAATCAAGGCCATGTTAAACATAAACCGTCCGACATGCCTAAAGGACATTCAATGACTAATAGGTTGTGTTGCAGCAATTAGTCGGTTCGTCAGCCGACTTGGAGAGAAGGCTCTACCGCTTTACAAGTTGCTGAAGAAGGCAGACAAATTCACGTGGACAGACGAAGCAGATGTAGCATTGAAGCAGCTCAAGGAGATTCTTTCCTCAGCGCCCATCCTTGCAGCACCCGAGCCTGGAGAGCTCCTGTTAATCTACATGGCGGCAACCAACCGGGTAATCAGCATCGTCGTCGTGGTAGAGCGGAAGGAACCAGGCTATGAGCACGGAGTTCAACGACCAGTTTACTATGTGAGCAAGGTCTTGACGGAGTCCAAGCAGCGTTACCCGCACTACCAGAAGATAGCTTATGGAGTATTCCTTGCTTCTCGGAAGCTGAGGCATTACTTTCAGGAGAACCCAATCACAGTGGTGAGCAAGACTCCACTGTCCGACATAATCAACAACAGCGACGCCACAGGAAGGGTCGCGAAGTGGGGCATTGAACTTGCCGCCTTTGAGATCACTTACAAGAGACGCGACGCTATCAAGTCACAAGCCTTGGCGGATTTTGTTGCGGATTGGACGGAGATGCCAGATGCTACTCCGTTGCCGGAACCAGAGTACTGGGTGATGCACTTTGATGGATCAAAGCTGCTCAACGGATCAGGGGCTGGTGTATTGCTACAGTCACCAACAGGAGACAAGCTACACTACGTTCTATAGATCCACTTAGAGTCTACAAACAACATGGCAGAGTATGAAGCACTCATTCACGGATTGCGTGTAGCCAAGGATATTGGCATCAAGCGCATAGTTTGCTGTGGAGATTCCGACTTGGTTGCCCAGCAGGTGGCTGGCACCTGGAATTCGCGGAACCCTATGATGGCGGCATATCGAGACGAAGTGGACGAGATAGCCAAGAGCTTCTTGGGTTACGAAGTCAAGTATGTACCTAGGGAGCAAAACGAGGCGACTGATCTGCTATCTAAGCTTGGATCAGGTTGCAAGCAAATTCCGCCAGGAGTTTTCCTAGAGCATCTGCGCACACCATCTGTGAAGGGAGCTGACATCGACAACCCAGATAGATATGACTCTTTCGTCAACATGGTGACTAAGGTCCCTCCGGCTTGGACAAAACCGTTCATGGAATATCTCGAACACGGAACTATGCCCGACGACGAAGTCGAAAGACGGCAAATAGTACGACGAGCAAAGGGTTATACCATAATCAATGGGCAACTCTACAAAAGGAGCACTACTGGTGTATACCTAAAGTGTGTTTACCAGCTAGAAGGTATTGAAATCCTACGTGAAATCCATCTCGGAGACTGCGGACATCACGCCACTCCTTGATCATTGGTCGCGAAAGCCTTCCGGCAAGGATTCTACTGGCTGACCGCGAAGGTGGACGCCGACAAGCTGGTTGAGACGTGCATGGGATGCCAGTATTATGCCCGACAACCACACGTTCCTGCTGAAGAATTGCGAACAATACCAATAACTTGGTCGTTTGCAGTCTGGGGGCTAGACATGGTGGGACCGTTATAGACGGCACCTTGTGGATTTACGCATCTGCTTGTAGCAGTTGATAAATTCACTAAATGGATAGAAGCTAAACCCATTAGAAAGCTCGATGGGGCAACTGCCCTTAGGTTTGTCCGGGGTCAAGTGGTGAGATTTGGTCTCCCACACAGCATTATCACCGACAACGGCAGCAATTTGTCACTCGGAGAAGTGGAGGCTTATTGTTGGGAGAAAGGCATCCGACTTGACCTTGCATTTGTGGCACACGCACAGTCCAACGGTCAGGTTGAGCGAGCCAATGGATTAATTTTGCAGGGAATCAAGCCACGTCTGGAGGCACCGCTACATAGAGCAGCTGGAGCCTGGGCAGAAGAATTGCCATCTGTGCTGTGGAGTTTACGAACTACACCCAACAGATCCACCATCTACACCCCTTACTTCATGTTATATGGAGCAGAAGCCATCTTGCCTTCTGACATCCTTCACGATGCACCAAGAGTTGCCGCCTACGACGAGGATGACGCTGAAGAATCCAGGCACCTAGATGTGGACCTTCTAGAGGAGGAGCGCGTTTTGGCATGCCAAAGATCCGCCATCTACCAGCAGAAGCTACGCAGCTACCATAGTCGCCGCGCTCGGCATCGCTCGTTTAAAGAGGGGGATTTGGTGCTCCGACTTAAGTAGAAGAAGTCACACAAACTATCCCGCCATGGGAAGGACCGTTCATCATAAGCAACGCGCTACTCAATGGGTCTTACTACCTCGTTGACAATCGTGAACTGAAGGATAGACCCAACAAGGATCATAAGCGTAAGCGACGTGACCCGGATGATGACTACCCGGAGCTTGATCGGCCATGGAACATAGCACAGCTACGTCCTTTTTACACTTAGAGCATTTTTTATCTAATTGTGTACCTCTTATATGATCAATGAAATAAAGCTCTCTGGTTCACTCATATTTCTGAGTCTTTTACCTCCTTTAGTGTTCATTTTTGGATCATGTAAAACCTTTATGCACAAGCTTTGCGATTGCAATTGTGAAAATTCCGCCTACGGGCGTTAGCTTAAGTTTTCTGGTCTACACGTTCTTTGTCGTTTTTATGTGGATTCTAGAGTAGTGACTTTCGACACTTATTGTCGGTGATTTTGTGCTCAGGTTATTGACGGTGCCATTGGGCATCATCACCTAAGTGCATGGTTCCGACAACGAGTCTTCCGACTCACGAAAAGTCAAGCATAAGATCCAAAGTAATGGATAAGCCAACACTTGCTTAAAATAATATATACATGCTGGAAACTAGTTCATGAGCATCAGGAAATAACAACCATTGTTTTCCGCCTTAAGTTACATAAACAAGTTTTTTCCCGCATATGCACCAAAGGTGAAACAAATATTACAAAGTTGTTCTTCACTCCTTTGGCGCAGGTGACTTGGAAGCAGCATCATCACCAGCCGGGGAACCACCCTCGAAGTCGGCGCTGTGGTGGGACTCAGAGGAACCTTGGTTGCCGCTGTCGATGATGTTCATGGGCACGAAGACGTCGACGTCCACCAACTCGGCAACTCTGGTGTCATAGCCCGCGAGTGACGACAAGATGGCTTCATGGTTAATCTCTTTGCCATCATCGTCTACGTCGGGGATGCCAGAGGTCACCGTGTCGATGTCAACATCTTCATAGTGTGCCTTCACCATTGACAGCGCCATCCTTGCGCCAGCCCGTGCACATGAAGCTTTCCATCTTGTGATACGCTCGGGGGCTCGGCGCAGAATCTCCGAGTACTTCACCACGGAGTCCGATGCCTTGATGTTTATATGGAGGGGTTTGGCGATCTCCTTGGCTTGCGTGATGGCGGTGTTGATGAAGTTGCCGGCAAGAACCATGCATTCCTTGGCTGGAGGAGGTGATCGGGTTAAACCCATAGGAGCTGCAAATTCCGACAAGGAGCGCATGAGTTCAACAATTCAAAGTATCCAGACTACAGAAATCCAAGACGGAGAAAACTTACTGAAGATGCTGGCGTCATCTTGCCAGAGGGTGTCCGCCAAGTATTCTTTCTCTTATTGGAGGAGCTTATACGCCTCGCTATGGCGTTGATTTTTCTCATCGGCATCTTGATTATGATCTTTTAAGATCGCAATATCCTCCTTCAAGCGATTGATTTCCTCGGTGGCAAAGTCCTGTAGGACCTTCATCGACTCCTCATGCATTTTCAGCATGTCCTTCATCTCCTGCTTAAGAATTTTGTTCTCGCTATCCAGCTCTTGAATGTGCTTGGATTGTTCGACAATATTCTTAGCCTTGGCGATGGTTTCTGCAAGTTGGAGAAAGTAAAGTACACAGTGAGTACTCGGAGAATATGGGCACAAAACCAAGTCGGAATGCGCATTAGAAAACAGACGCTTGCTCTTGGTGATCTGTTCCTTCAAGAAGGTAGTTTTACCCTTTTTAGCTTCCAGGTCTGTGCGCATCTTCTGGTACTTGTCATTGGCCATGACCCTTCGAGCACTCTTGTTCTGTGGAGAAAAGTTCAAAGTTAAAAATGTTGTTTGGTCTGCTTGGAGCATCTAGCCGGAAGTTTTCCACCTAGATGCTCGGGGGCTACAACGAGAATTTTTGACTTGGTAATATGCTTAGCTTTTCTTTAAGCATCTAGTCGGAATTAATTCAGTTCTCGATTAGAGGCTTGGGGGCTACAGTATAAAGTTTTTTAAACTCGGATATATGCTTAGCTTTTCTTTAAGCATCTAGTCGGAACTAATTCAGTTACAACTAGAGGCTTGGGGGATATAGTATGGAAATTTATAAACACTGCGTATGCTACTCTTAAAGCACCTAGTCGGAACATTTCATTCCATCTACATGCTTGAGGGCTACAATGAGAGTTTTTTCTAACTTAGTCACTCTTAGAGCATATAGATGCAAAAACCTATGGTTTTTCCGTCTACATCCTCGGGGGCTACAGTGGGATACTCATATGAAATGCAAAAGGCAAAGAAAACTTACAAGTGCGATGATCTTGAGGTTCGTAGAACTCTCGGCCAGCAGCTTGGCAAAGGATTTGCTGTTTCCTTGCAAGATTTCTGCTTGCCGGCAGAGCTCCTCTAGACCGCACGCCGGAGATGTCGGCGTCGCACCAAGGATCAAAGCAGTGCTACCTGGTGTAAGTACCGGATAGACTATCTTTGGACAGGCTATGATTTTCTTGGGTGCGGGGGCACCACCAACGGCAGAGGTACCTGCTTCCACCACCGCCTTACCGCCACCGATGGCATCCTTAGCCGGAGCTTCAGACATTTGGTGGGCGGCACTCTCCTGCGTCGCCTGCTCGCCGACGACTGCAACCTCGGTAGAAGCACCTGAGTCCACTTCCATGGCGGAAGGGCCAGATGCCTCCTTAGCTTGTGAGATTGTTGGGGCAGACGAAGGCTTGACGGAGGGAGTGGTAGGGGCGATGGCGGGAGATGCGTTGCGATGCAGCATGTCCTTGATAGTTCTAGAAGCCCCCAATTTGGAGGTCTTCTTGAGGCTGGTCGTGGCTTTCTTCCTGAAACGTGCAAAATGCATAAGTACAGGAGCAAGACAGATAAATAGACAATGTCAGAGGAAGATAAGTTTACACAAGTGGGGGGTGCTTTGGCAAAGGGGATCCTAGTAACTTTTCTCTTTTCCGCCTCCAGGGCGGCGGTAGTCTTCTTGGAGGCTCCACCCTCCGTCTTCTTCTTCTTGCCTCCGTCGGCAGCGTCAGAGGTGGAGCTCTTCCGCTTTCGTGCCAACGGAGCCTCGTCGTCGGACACGACCGTGACTTCCTTCATCTTTGGATCGTAGATTTTGGCAGCCAGGTTGCCCTCCTCTAGATCGCTAAGCTGTTAAGTGAGAAGTCACCGTGTTAGATAAGATGACACTTGCAAGACGGAAGAACTGGAGTATATGTCATACAAGGAAAATAAATACCTACCTTTGGGCACTTGCCGTCTACGAACATGTCATAGGTGATGGTAAAGCCACGCTTCTTATCCTTCACCTTGACGATGTCCTTAAGGCGGAGCTTGACGGAGTCGCTCGAGAAGTTGTCCACGGAGATGCGGAGGCTATCCCTTCTATCGCTGGTATACTCGTGCATGAGATTCGCGCGGTGCTGCAGAGGTTGGATTCGCCTCATGAACCAGCACATGGCTAGGTCCAAGCCGGTCAAACCCGTCTCTACGAACCATTCTATCCGCCTTATGGCGCGGGAAGCATCAAGGTCGGAGGGAAGGGAGGCCTGGGATCTCCAGGACGAGGCTTCAGCGGCGGCTCCGTCAACGAAGTGTTGGAGATATGCCCAAGAGGCAATAATAAAGTGGTTATTATCATATCTTCATACTTATGATAAATGTTTACATACCATGCTATAATTGTATTAACCGGAAACATTAATACTTGTGTGATTTGTAAAAATAAAAGAGTCCCTAGTAAAGCCTCTTGTTAAACTAGCTTGTTGGTTAATATATGATCATGGTTTCCTGATCATGAACATAGAGATGTTATTAACAACAGGGTCATATCATTAGGAGAATGATGTGATGGACATACTCCTATAGTTAAGCGTAGCATAAAGATCAAGTCATTTAATATAGTTCATTTGCTATAAGCTTTCTGATACATAGTAACCTAATTCCTTCGACCATGAGATCATGCTAATCACCATCACCGGAAGGATGCTTTGATGACATCAAACACCACACCGTAACTGGGTGGCTATAAAGGTGGCATTGAGTGTTCGGAAAGTATGTGTTGAGGCACATGGATCAAGAGTGGGATTTGTCCATCCATATGACGGATAGATATACTCTGGGCCTTCTCGGTGGAATGTCGTCCAATTAGCTTGCAAGCATGTGACTGGCTCACAAGGGATCACATACCACGGGAACGAGAAAAGAGTACTTATCAGTAACGAGGTTGAACTAGGTATGCAGAGATACCGACGATCAAAACCTCGGATAAGTAAACTATCGTGAGACAAAGGGAAATTGGTATCATATGTAAGTGGTTCATTCGATCGCAAAGTAATCGTAGAAATATGTGGGAGCCATATGAATTTCCAGATTCCTCTATTGGTTATTGATCGGAGAAGAGTCTCGATCATGTCCGCATAATTCACGAACCGTAGGGAGACACACTTAAGGATTCGATGTTGTTGAGTAGTTATGGAATGATGAGTAAGAGACCGAATGTTGTTCGGAGTCTCGGATGGGATCCGGGATATCATGAGGAGATCCAGAATGGTCCGGAGAATAAGATTCATATAAGGAAAGTCCTGTTTCGGAGTTGGGGAATGATTCGGGTGTTTTCATCGGGAATGTTCTAGAAGGTTTCGGAATGTCCGGCACTCTGGAGGGGAAGGGTACATGAATGTGTTATATCAAGTTGGTATGATTGCATTATGTACTTGGTGTCATCGTTGTACCAAATAGAGGGTTTATTCAAATCCTAGTTTGAAAAGTCAAACGGCTAGTTTGAAAGTCAAACGGCTAGTTTTGGGAAAGAGGAGAAGGAGGTTTGAAACCGACTTGGGGGACGAGTTCCTCCTCCCATCGCCGGCCCACCTTGGGTCCGAGTTGGGGATGGACTCCCCTCCCCAGGCGCGCCTCCCTCCACCTATAAGAGGAGGGGCAGGGCTCCCCTCCTAGACACACAAGTTGCCTCCCTCTAAACCTAAACCCTAGCCACAGCCTAGGGATTTCTCCCAAGCCGCCGAGTTAGAGCTTCTAATTGCCCTAGCCGCTGGTTTAGCCCCTTCTAATTGGTGTGTCTAAACCCTAGATCACCAAGTCTCTCTCATAGTCCACCATACTCGCTCCGGCTTAAGGCGAAGCCCTGCGAGATCTCCCCTCTACTTCCGGTACCACGCCGTTGTGCTGCCGGAATCGCGAGGAGAGTGCTACAACCTCCGCTGCCTGCTGAAACAAGGGAGAGGAAGGTCTTCATCGAGTACCGAACGTGTGACCGACTACGGAAGCGCTGTCGGAACGCAGCGCCGAAAGGATCGTCTGCGTGATCTTGAGATCGGGCGTGTACGACTACATCATCCACGAGAATCTGCTCTCGTTAACCGCTTTGGATCTTCGAGGGTTAGTACTCTATTGACTCGTTGCTACAATCTAGTAGATAGATCTTGGCTTGATCATAGATTAGATCTTGATTGTGTGTTCATGCGGTAGAAATTTTTTGTTTTTCCATGCTACGAACCCCTACACGAAGTCCGGGTATGTTACTTGTCGGCCGGCCAGAGGGATGTTTGGGCCGTAGAAGTACGTCCATTGCCAGTTTTTGCAGGACTCGTGGCCGACGATGTCGGGGAACCGCCGGCCAGGTCGAATCTTCAAGCTTATGGTGCCGCAGTTCCTAAGTTCTTCCTTGCTATGTCCGGCTTCACGTTTGACGGTGAAGAAGTACACAAAGAGGTCTAACCTAGGCCTTATCCCTAAGTATCCCTCGCAGAGCGCCCCGTAGTTGCTAAGCACTAAGATACTATTGGGGGAAAGATTCTTGGGCTGGACTCTATAGTGATTCAAGATGGAGAGGAAGAAGTTGGAGATGGGCAAGGAGACGCCGCGTACCAGTTGGGATTTGAGGTACACCTTTTCTCCGGCTTGGGGAGAAGGTGTCACCTCGCCGGCCGGCGCTGCTCGCCAGGCGAGCCCCTCCATCGCAGGGAGGTAGCCTTCGGCGATCATCTCTTGGATATCATGGTCCGTGATATCTAAGTTGCGCCAGTCGCCCTTGTGCGAATCTGGCTCCTCCTCCAACGGCTCCAGCGCCGCCAGATTAAGGTCGCCGCCGGTGGACTCGATCACCGCTGATGCGGGGATGACTAGGCCCTCCGAAGGCACGACAATGGAGATCGCCGGCTTTGCCGCGGCTTCGTTTGATGCCGCCATGGAGGGAGAGGTGCTGCTGCTGGCCATGGAGTGAAGTTGAGTGTGACTGGTGCGGATTGGAGGCTAGGGTTTTTTCGCGAGTTAGGCACGGAGAGCTCGAGGGGGCTCGCGCTGGAGGAAGAAGACGATGCAAGGAGGATGAGGTAAAAAGTGGAAATTCCACCGTGGTTACTATTTATCACCTCCAGCGTCAAGATTCGTGCATCTTGATCGGATGGTTGCTGCGTAGACGACGTGTTCGCGAACGTGCGCGGAAATTTCGCCACGTCTCCAACCGTCGTCGCCAATGGTTCGTATCGCTCGCGCGGGAAAATCGGACATGATTGCGTTCTCTGCATGTGTGAGTTACGAGGCGTCTCTGACCCAAGCCTACGTCGTCCTAGCTGGCATAGGCAGATGAGCCGTCACATTAGAAGATTCTGGCATGGATGGATCCAGTCCGGCTACAAAAGAGTACGATGGAAGATTCAGCATTTCTCCAACTTACATATTGAAGACGGAGAAAGCCTTGCAGGGTTCTTTGGGAGGACTACAAGATATTGCTTGACAATTTGCCGACATCCATATAGACGGAGCATTCCACACGAAGAGGCAAGACGGCGCAAGATCTCGAAGTTCTCCGGGGGCTACTGTTGGGGATATGCTATATGGGTATCCTCATAGCATGTATCATATCCGGATAACCCGGGTGGACCACAGTTGGTAGCATGGCCTATGGCCTGCTGGGCGGCCCAGTTAGATGGATCCAGAAGGGAGGCCCATGCCGGATAAAGGAAGGCTACTGTGGAGTCACCAGCGTACCCGGAGCCTTGGAGTGCAAGATACACAAGACTAGTAATAGACGGTGTAGGACTATGTGACCTGTCCGGCTAGGACTTTTCCCTGTCCGACAAACTTGTTCTTGGTTAGAGAACACATCGCAAACAATTTCACAACAAGCCTTTTGTAGGAGTTTCGAAACAGGAGCACTCTTTGCTCAAAAAGGTTTTTCATAAGTGAAGGCTTTCAAAGTAATACTCAATAGATAAGAGTTTTGTGCAAACAAAGAAGATAAAGAACATGATTGAATAAATCACCATATGAATGCTTGAAACACAACAACTCAAATGCTTGCTTGAGATAGAGAGGAAATAGGTTGACTGACTCAACTTGGAAGTGGAAGAAAGGTACCTTCATAGAGGGAAGCAGGGATTGCAAGTCATAAAGAGCTTTCAAAAGATTATGGTACTTACTAGCTTTGAGCCCTCATTTCCCCTATCATAAGCATCTTGAGATGGTTAAGGTTAAAGTGAACAAAGATGGAGTATATGCTTGACGAAATATAAGTTGGCAATCTCACATCCCTTGAATAAGAGGGCCACTCCTCATGGATACTCAACTTAGGGACCAAGCAAGTTCTTGTCACTGTAAGTATTTGCATATCATTGAGAACCGCCAACGAGGTACCCCTTGCACATGGTACAGGAGCTTTCCCATAACCAAAATGACAAGGAAAGCAGACAATGAGCATCTCATCAATCTTTTTATTTACTATGTGTATAGCTTTTTATTGAGGATGCTTCATACATAGCTCACTATGGTGATGCTGCAAGTTTCCACCATGATTAGGCATGGCTTAGGCTAGCGGCCCAGGCGTTTCTCTAACACAGAATACAAACTCCATGGACTTACAAGTTCCCACTTCATTTCACACCGGTAGCATCCATAGACAAAAGAGCACGATATCAACAATGTATAGAGTACAAGTGCTATGTTGAAGACGTTCCTCGTGACAGCACGGTTCTGCTAATCCCAACGTATAGATGCAAGCATATACAACTTCGATGTCCACAATGGTTCAAGTTTATTAGGGGTAGGAAATAAGGTGTGCCATCAAGTTCGTGAGAGCTTTACTAAGTAGTTTTCACATAACAAAATACTTTTTAGTTTGAAAGGTAGTTGAAGCTTGAAAATTTGCTTGGAATAGAAATAGCTACTAGGTAGATCTGGTGGACACAAGTGGCAAAAGTTTGGTTCAAAGGAGTTTGGAAACATGAGAAGTATGCCTTCTCAAAACAGGTTTTTTGGCTAGCAAGGCTGGGTAGCAAGCAAGAGAGTTGAAAGAAACAAGCAAACATACAAGTAAAAAAGCCAAACATGCAAACTTCCTTGAAGACACAAAAGATCTTAAATAAAGAATACTAAACTTATGAGCCAACAAGAAAGAAAACAAATGATACCAAATACCTGTAAGCCTTTTCTTTCTCTTTTTCTTCAAACCTCAAAAATTGTTGCTACTGACCAGAAGTCGGTTTGCCAAAACCAATTTAGATCCACTTGATGCTCCCAAAGTGGTTCCAATACCGATCAACAAGATCCATCATATAATAGAGATTGCAAACTAAAATAAGAAGTGGAAAAGTAAAAGATGAGACTTCTCAGTAATATTCAATAAAGGCACTCACACCAAGGGATACATAGGTAATCAACTAAAGGAGAGATACTTCCACATGCAAACCAAACTATAAGATAACTTCTCTACCACAGATATGAATCCACTAAAAAGGTAAATGAAAGATAATGGTGGTGATACCATGGCACTCCCCCAAGCTTCGAACAAGCCAAGGGGATGCCAAACCTGATGACGAATTACTCCTTTGGTGGTGGTGGTGTTCTCTTGATAAGCTCTTCAATAAGTTTCTTAAACTCCTCGAACTCAAAAGTGAGAGTACGGATTAGCTCCGAGTTTTGCTCTATACGATTCATGATCATGTAAGCCTGAGAATCCCAGTTCTTGTTATTCTTTTGCCACTCTTCATCCTTAGCATGATCCTTCTCTGCATTGTTAGAACGACGCATATCCCAAACCGAAGGCAAGTTCCCTTTGGGCTCATGTTGATATTAATATTCATGTATAAGTGTATGGAAGGGTCTCTTGTTACGTGGAGGAGATGACTATGGATTGTAGAAGAGACGTGGAGGTCTCCCTCCTATAGACATCCTGTTGTCCTCTTAAGCTTGGTAGGTCGTGCCACCAAACCAATGCTTGCGACGGTAGCGTGAGTGTCCGGTTGCTTGTCCTCCTCCATGTCACCTTCATACCCTACCGGAATCTCCTCCTCCTTTGGGACTTGAGGTTCTTCTTCGGGCTTCTTTCCTTTGTCGTCGGCGGAGGCCATGGCGCTCTTAAACTTGAGAAGATTTCCTGACAGAAATAGATCGAAACAAAAACACGATGAGAACATGATGCACGAACCTCGAGGGATCCAGGGGGTTATATATTACGAAGTTTCAATACATACGGAAGGTTTTGACATGGAAACGAAGCGGAGACGGAGTTCGGGGGGGGGGGGGGGGGGGAGGACACCACCCTCAGGCGCGGCCAGGCTGGGGCCCCTGCCTGGGATGGGTTTTTCCACCCCGGGCTCCGTTTCCTCTTCAGTTTCGTCTCATAACTTCCCTTATGTATTAAAAACATCAAAAATATAAAAAGATTGGAGTTTCACGAACCTTCTGTTTTCACCACTTTTACCTATTCAAAGACGAACTCTGCAGAGTCCTTTCCTCTTTCTCCTGAGAATTTCCTTCATTCAAAACCTTTGCACAAACTCAATGACAACATTAGTACAAGAAAAAACAATAAACCTTTGGTACACACTTGAACTGAAAACCCATCAAATCAAAAGCTTCTATAAGAGGCAAATGCAAATGCCGGCAGAAATTGTTGGAGATATGCCCTAGAGGCAATAATAAATGTAGTTATTATTATATCTTTGTGTTTATGATAAATGTTTACATTCATGCTATAATAGTATTAACAAGGAAACATTGATACTTGTGTGATTTGTAAACTTAATTTGAAGTCCCTAGTATAGCCTCTATACATCACTAGCTTGTTGGTTGATAAATGATTGTGGTTTCCCTATCATGAACATTGAGATGTTATCAACAACAATATCATATCGTTAGGAGAATGATATGGTGGACATACTCCTATAGATAAGCGTAGCATAAAGATCAAGTCATTTCAATAGTTCAATTGCTATATGCTTTCTGATACATAGTAACCTAATTCCTTTGACCATGAGATCATGCATATCACCTTTACCGGATGGATGCTTTGATGACATCAAACACCACACCGTAACTGGGTGGCTATAAAGGTGGCATTGAGTGTTCGGAAAGTATTGGTTGAGACACATGGATCAAGAGTGGGATTTGTCCATCCATATGACGGATAGATATACTCTGGGCCCTCTCGGTGGAATGTCATTCAATTAGCTTGCAAGCATGTGACTGGCTCACAAGGGATCACATATCACGGGAACGAGAAAAGAGTACTTATCGGTAACGAGGTTGAACTAGGTATGCAGAGATACCGACGATCATAACCTCGGATGAGTAAACTATCGTGAGACAAAGGGAAATTGGTATCGTATGTAAGTGGTTCATTCGATCACAAAGTAATCGTAGAAATATGTGGGAGCCATATGAATTTCCAGATTCCTCTATTGGTTATTGTTCGGAGAAGTGTCTCGATCATGTCCGCATAATTCACGAACCGTAGGGAGACACACTTAAGGATTCGACGTTGTTTGAGTAGTTATGGTATAATGAGAAAGAGAACGAATGTTGTTCGGAGTCTCGGATGGGATCCGGGATATCACGAGGAGATCCGGAATGGTCCGGAGAATAAGATTCATATAAGGAAAGTCCCGTTTCGGAGTTGGGGAATGATTCCGGTGTTTTCAATGGGAATGTTCTAGAAGGTTCCGGAATGTCCGGCACTCCGGAGGGGAAGGGGTACATGAATGTGTCATTGCAAGTTGGAATGATTGCATCATGTACTAAGTGTCATCGCTGTTCCAAATAAAGGATTAATCGAATCCTAGTTTGAAAAGTCAAATAGCTAAATTGAAAAGTCAAACGGCTAAATTTGGAAAATGGAAAAGAGGAGGAAGAGGTGAAACCGAGTTGGGGAGGGAGTCCTCCTCCCCAAGCCGGCGCACCACCCAAGCCGAGTTGGGGAGGTACTCCCCTCCCTCCCCTTGGCCGCCGGCCCCTCCACCTATATAAGGAGGGGCAGGGCTCCCTCCTAGCACACACAAGTCCCTCACCTCAAACCCTAGAAGCTGCAGCCCTCCATAGCCGCCGCCACCCCCTAGGGTTTTGCCCTAGCCGCCGACTTGGGGTCCCCGGAACCCTAGCCGCCGGCTCTAGCACCTCCTCCTTGGTGTGTCTAAACCCTAGATCACCGAGGAGCTCTCTCATACTCCACCATACTCGCTCCGGCTTAAGGCGAAGCCCTGCGAGATCTCTCCTCTACTTCCGGTACCACGCCGTTGTGCTGCCGGAATCGCGAGGAGAGTGCTACAACCTCCGCTGCCTGCTGGAACAAGGGAGAGGAAGGTCTTCGTCGAGTACCGAACGTGTGACCGACTGCGGGAGCGCTGCCGGAACGCAGCGCCGGAAGGATCGTCTATGCGATCTTGAGATCGGGAAGAGTACGACTACATCACCCACGAGAATCTGCTCTCGTTAAACACTTTGGAATCTTCGAGGGTAAGTTATTCCATCGACTCGTTGCTACAATCTAGTAGATAGATCTTGGCTTGTTTGTTTGTATGCGATAGAAATTTTTTGTTTTCCATGCTACGAAACCCTACAGTGGTATCAGAGCCGTGTCTATATGTAGATCTGTTGCACGAGTAGAACAGAATGGTCATTGTGGGCGTTGATGCTTTTATTGTCGATTGCTTCTTGTGTACTTTGCATCTTGCGGGATGTTGGGATGAAGCGCCCCGGGCTAACCTTACATGACATCGTTCATGAGACTTGCTCCACACTTGACATGCAACTTGTATTGCATAAGTGGCTTTGCGGGTGCCTGTTTATCCTAGCATAGTTAAGATCCAATTTACAACGGGTGATCAACAATACTAGTATCAATGTTGTGGTTCTTGTTCGTAAGTTAGAACGACACTTATTGAAAGCCCCAAACCATGTAAAATATGCAAAGAAAGTAGATGCGTCTAACTTTGTTTTGCAGGGGTGTGCAGTGATGTGATATGTCCATGATTGTGATTATATTTGATGTATGCAATGTTCCTTATTGTAAGTTGGCAACCGGCAGGAGCCATATGGTTGTCTTTAATTTATGTTAAGACCCGCGTGTCTATTCAAAGTAGTTGTAATAGTTGAAGCCGGTGGACGACAACCATGGAGAAGAATCATTGACCTTGATGCAATGCCGGTGATGATGGAGATCATGTTCGTGCTTAAAGATGGAGATCGGAAGCACAAAGAAGAAAGGCCATATCATATCACATATTTTGAATTGCATGTGATGTTAATCCTTTTATGCATCTTGTATTGCTTAGTTGATATAGTTTCAATGGCGAACAATCGTCATGTTCATCATATCTACTATATGATTCATGCTTTACCTTTCGGTGATCCGTGTTCCAAGACCATGTCTGTACATGCTAGGCTCGTCAAGATCAAACCTTAGTTTCCGCATGAGCAAATCTAGCTTGCTCACGTTGTATACACTTGCAGAATCTAACACACCCGATCATCACGTGGTGCTTCGAAACAGCAAGCTTTAGCAACGGTGCTAACTTAAGGGTGAACACTATATGACTTGAAATTCATGTGCATGAGGGATCATCTTATAATGCTACCGTCGTCTACTAAGCAATACAAGATGCATAAAGGATTAACATCACATGCAATTCAAAATATGTGATATGATATGGCCTTTCTTCTTTGTGCTTCCGATCTCCATCTTTAAGCACGAACATGATATGTGATGTGATGTGATGTGATGTGATATGCATAAAGGATTAACATCACATGCAATTCACATAAGTAGTTGAACTTGACACAAAAACCAAAACAAAAAGGATAAGGAGCGGTTATTACTGAGGTAATAACTTCCAAGACACGACAAAACTCTTGGGTTATCTCCCAACAAGTACTTTTCTTTAATGCCTTTAAGTTAGGCTTGAAACTTTCAAAGATGCTCACATAGGATATATATATTTGAAGTTAAAGAGAGCATCAAGAAGCAAATAACCAACACACTTGAGTCTAACCCACTTCCTATGCATGGGAGTATCATGAGAAAATGAATTGTTGAAACAAAAATACACAAGCATAGGAAGACAAAATAGATGCAACTTCAAAGCTCTCAACATAAAACGGGGAAACTTAACATCATTGAGATGCATAAAACCATGTTTCCCTCTCTCATAATAACTGTCAGTAGAACTTTAAATAAAGTTGACAATATAGCTATCACTGGAAACAACTTTATCATCAGAATAAGCATACTTACAGTCATCAAAAAGAGGTCCATGGTCATAGACTGGATCAATAGAGGCAAGTTGTTCCATCCTGAAATCTTTATTAGGCAAGCTATTTTCACAAGGAGATTTAGAAAATTTGGAAAAGTTAAACTCATAAGAATCTCCATCAAACTTAGTTAAAACTTTTTACTTCTTACAATCAATAATATCTCCACAAGTGTTCAAGAAAGGTCTACCAAAAATGATAGGACAAGTTTTGCTAACTGCTGAATTAAGCACTAGAAAATCAACAGGATATTTAATCTTACCGCAGAGAACCTCCACATCTCTTACAATGCCAATGGGGCAAATGGTTTCCTTATTAGCAAGGTGAATAACCACATCAATTTCCTCAAGCTCACCAGGACCAATCTCATGCATAATTTCCCTGTAGATCTCATAAGGAATAGCACTAGAACTAGCACCAATATCACATAAACCATAGTAGCAATGATCACCAATTTTAACAGAAAGCACAGGAACACTAGCTTTTCTAGCCTTACTAGGATGAGAGATAATATTAGAAGCGTCTTCACAGAAGACAATATGCTCATCCTCTATATTTCTAGTGACAGTGTCTTTCACAATAGCTACCACAAGTTCAACATTCAATTGCTTACCAGGCTCCACAATTTTCTTTGTACCTTTGTTGTTTGCACTAATAATCATAGAATACTCCTTTACCTTACCTGGGAAAGGCATTTTCTCAACATGAGGCTCGGGCACAATATGATTAGTAGTACAAACTTGAGTACTTCTAACGGGAACATGATTAACAACATCTTTATAAGGAGCATGGTACTTGTCCCACTTCTTCTTTGGAATTTCTATGTAACAGGCAAAGGCCTTAAAACAGTTGGCAATACTTTGGGAATCAAGACCAAACTCATTGCTAATTTCACGGAAGTCATCAGTTCCCATAAAAGATTTAATGCATTCATAATCATAGTTTATACCTGACTTTCTTCCTTTTTCATTCTCCCAAGCTTCAGTGTTATCTTGAATACGGTATAAGAGATCCCATTTAGCTTCTTACTTCATACGTGTGAATGATCCAACACAAGAAGCATCTAGTAAATCTTTATCATGAAGAGAAAGTCTAGCATAAAAGTTATTGAGAATAATATTGTTAGGGAGTTCATGAATAGGGCATTTAAGCATTAGTAACTTCAGTCTCCCCCAAGCTTGAGCTGTACTTTCTCCATCAAAAGGCCAAAAGTTATATATAATATTTCTATCCTTATGAATTTCACTGGGAGGATAAAATTTAGAATAAAAGAGAGATGCCATCTCCACCCATTCCATGGATTGTCCATTCTTTAGCAGCTTATACCAATCTTCAGCTCTCCCTTTCAAGGATATGGAGAGTAACTTCTTTTTCACCTGTTTAGTTGTGATACCTGCACACTTAAACAACCCGCATAATTTATGGATAAAAATCAAGTGATCACCGGGATGGACAGTTCCATCCCCAAAATAATAATTATCCACAACATGATCAACAATACTTGTAGGTATCTTAAAGGATCTATCTCAATAGGTGGTGGTTCATCTACTACCCTAGCAGTGGTAGTAGTTTTCCCAATCAGAAAACCAAGTGGGTTATCCATATTGGAAACAATGTAACAAGCAGTAACAAACGCAATACTCATAGTAAAAGTTTCCCTTACCAGTTCCACTCTTCAATAGCGCCTCACTCCCCGACAACGGCGCCAGAAAATAGTCTTGATGAACCACAAGTGTAGGGGGTGTATCGTAGTATTTTTGATAAATAGTAGTGTCGATCCCAACGAGGAGCAGAAGGTGCTGAACAGTGGTATGGAGCAGGAAATCCCAGTGAATACTTAGCAAACGGTTTTTTAGTAGTTTTCTGATAAGGCAACAAAACAAAGAGCAAGTAATAGAAGTAACAAACAAACAGAGCAAGTGGCCCAATCCTTTCTTAGCAAAGGACACGCCGATGGAAATACTTATAAGGACCAAACGTTCTCGAGGACACATGGGAATCTGTCAAGTGCTTTCGCTGCAAATAGCTGAGTACTCTTCTTTGGTGTTTGTAAGTGTTGTGTGGGTGAACCTGTGCTAACATACCGCCCTTCCTAGGACTAATACATACTTGTGAGTAAACCCCCTGCAAACATCCGTGACTATAGGAAAGTAATTAAGATATAAATCTAACCATAGCCTTAAACTCTGAGATCCTACACTCCCTTGTGCAAAGGTGTCCTAACGGGGGTTCAGGTTTCTGTCACTCCGGCAACCCCGCGATTATTAGCCAATAACATAATGCATCCCCCTAGGCCCATAAATGGTGAAGTGTCATGTAGTCGATGTTCACATGACACCACTAGAATAATAGCACCACAACTTAAATACTAAACCATTGAATAATAACTCAACACAGATTCACTACTAACAACATGACTTATCCCATGTCCTCAAGAACACAACGAACTACTCACAAGACATCATATGGATCAAGATCAAAGATGATATGGTGATGGATAACAATTTGAACATAAACAATAATCCAATGGTTCCACTCACAAGCATCAACTACAATAGTAATTAACACCGGGAAAGTTCCCCCTAATGAACTAAGCAATATCCAACACAATTGTTACAGCGAGATGGAATGGTGATGATGGTGCTAGTGGAGATGATGGTGTGGATGATGATGATGCTGATCCCGATGAAGCCTAGATTGATGATGGTGTTGATGGCGACGGTCTCCCCTCTCCGAGAAGGAATTCCCCTGGCAGAAATCTGTCTGTCGGTAAGATCTTTCTCTCTCGGTGTTTTCCGCCCCTAAAGGTGGCGGAAATCTATCTGTGGTCGCTCCCCGTGTATTAGGGTTCCGAAGGGAAGTTATAGGCGAAGGGGGAGATTCGGGAGCCGGGAAGGTGGGCCACACCTGCCCTAGGCGCGACCTCAGGTGGGCCCATGCCTAGGGGGGTGTGGGCCCCTGCGACCCCCCTTCGCTCCTCCTTCTGGCTCCAGTCATCCTCCGGTAAAATAATATGTTTCCATATTTTTCTGGTATTTTTCTGATCTTCGCGAAATTGCACCAAAACGCCTTCTTTTCCATCAGAATCCAGACTCCGACATCTCATCCTCCAAGAATTATCCAACATGCATAAACAGATGAAAAGCCATAAGTAGTACCTCATAATAAGACAAATATCAATGAATAGAGGTAAATTATGATATATAATGGTGATGCAAATTGGGCGTATCAAGATGCTGTTGGATAAGGAGGTTGGCACTAGGCACAAAAGGCTACACAAAAAACAAAAATAAATACGTTGAATAAAGGGATCGGGGGCTCCCCCCGCAAAGTAAAAGAACAACAGATCAGGCAAAAGGGCTCGAGGGCTCCCCCCACGAAGGAAAAGGGGCAAAACTTACGTGCTCAGGTGTGGACTCCGAAGGTTTACCTATTGCCTTCTGAGTTACGAGCGCATGAGCTTGACGCCTTGCGGAGCTCGAGTCGTCTTCCTAGGAGTTGGCCACCACCTGACGAGGAGAGGATATCGGCTTAGACTCCGCAATCACTTCTTCGGTGTCCCCGTTGAGAGATTCCTCCGATGAATGGCTGCCAGCACATTATCAGATCAGCAACAAGCTATAACTACAACATGATAATCATCATTAGGTAAAGCAACTTACGATTCGAAGTCCAACAAGTTGAATATGGGAGCTGCCTTCTCCTTCTTCTTGGCTGGCGGCTGCGGAGCTACCCCCGAAGGGGCACATCAGGAAAAGGTGTGGACGATGCACCTTCATCCTCGCCATGCTGCTCGAGGAAGGACAGACCCGTTGTAGTTGGTGGTGTCGCCCCATCCGAAGAATCACTCTGGGAGCGCTTTCGGGTCCGCCCTTCACTCTGCCCGGGGGCTTCTGTGGTAGGAGATTGCGCCGGAGGAAGCTTGGATTCGGAATCCACAACCTCATTATCCGACGCAACTGGAAATTTTTCAGGTAAATGGGGCGTCATCCCCGCTACCTTGAAGTCTTGCAAATTGAATACACGAAGATTACAAATGTGTCAGTACAAGTAACAAAGAGCAGGCACTCGAAGAAGAATTACGTGCAATTACAAGATTTTCACCTTCGGGACTGTTTTCTTCAAACTGAACGGGGAGGTCAAGGATTTCCCCGGGAGATCCTTGTCGGCCTTGGCCTTCAACAGGGGCCGAAGTGTTGGAGATATGCCCTAGAGGCAATAATAAAAGTGGTTATTATTATATCTTTATGTTTATGATAAATGTTTACATTCATGCTATAATAGTATTAGCCGGAAACATTAATACTTGTGTGATTTGTAAACTAAATTAGAGTCCCTAGCAAAGCCTCTTTGTAATACTAGATTGTTGGTTGATAGATGATTGTGGTTTCCCGATCATGAACATTGAGATGTTATTGACAACAAGATCATATCATTAGGAGAATGGTATGATGGACATACTCCTATAGATAAGCGTAGCATAAAGATCAAGTCATTTCAATAGTTCGTTTGCTATAAGCTTTCTGATACATAGTAACCTAATTCCTTTGACCATGAGATCATGCTAATCACCATCACCGGAAGGATGCTTTGATGACATCAAACACCACACCGTAACCGGGTGGCTATAAAGGTGGCATTGAGTATTCAGAAAGTATGTGTTGAGGCACATGGATCAAGAGTGGGATTTGTCCATCCATATGACAGATAGATATACTCTGGGCCCTCTCGGTGGAATTTCATCCAATTAGCTTGCAATCATGTGACTGGCTCACACGGTATCACATATCACAGGAACGAGAAAATAGTACTTACCGGTAATGAGGTTGAACTAGGTATGCAGAGATACCAACGATCAAACCTCGGATAAGTAAACTATCGCGAGACAAAGGGAAATTGGTATCGTATGTAAGTGGTTCATTCGATCACAAAGTAATCGTTGAAATATGTGGGATCTATATGAATTTCCAGATTCCTCTATTGGTTATTGATCAGAGAAGTGTCTCGGTCATGTCCACATAATTCACGAACCGTAGGGAGACACACTTAAGGATTCGATGTTTTTTAGTAGATATGGAATGTTAGTAGGGATACTGAATGTTGTTCGGAGTCTTGGATGGGATCCGGGATATCACGAGGAGATCCGGAATGGTCCGGAGAATAAGATTCATATAAGGAAAGTCCAATTCCGGAGTTCGGGAATGATATTGATGTTTCCATCGGAGAGGTTCTAGAAGGGTCTAGAAGGTTCACTGGACCGGAAGGGGAATGGTCCATGAATGTGTCATGGATAAGTGGAATGATTGGGTCATATCCTAGGTCACTTGGTTTGGGCATTTGCAAGAGAGAATTAAAGCTCTAAATTGAAAGTCAAAAGGGAGGTTTGAAAAGTCAAACTGGAACAATGGTTTCCTAGTGGAAGAAGGAAAGAGTCCTTCCTTCAATCCAACTTGGGTTTGGGTTTGGATTCAAACTCTCCCCTCCCAAGGCTTCCCCCCTCTCATAAATAGAGGGGGAGGGCTGCCCCAAACATAACCAAGCCAGCCCTGCCCACCCCGTGCGCCGCCGCTGCCGCATGCTGCCGCCGCGCCGCCGCCGCCGACCCGTCGCCGTCGCCCTAGCCACCGCTGACTCCTCCTCCTCCTCTCCGGCCTTCTAAACCTAGATCACCGGAAAACCCTAGATCCACCATAACTCGCACCGGCTTAGGCAAAGCCCTGCGGGATCTTCCCTCTACTTCCGACACCACACCGTCATGCTGCCGGAATCGCAAGGGGAGAACTACAAACTCCGCTGCCTGCTGGAATAAGGGAGAAGAAGGTCTTCATCGAGTACCAAACGTGTGACCGACTGTAGAAGCACTGCCGGAATGCAGCGCCAGAAGGATCATCTACGCGATCTTGAGATCGGCAAGTGTACGACTACATCACCCACGAGAATCTGCTCTCATTAACCGCTTTGGAATCTTCGAGGGTGAGTACTCAAACGACTCGTTGCTACAATCTAGTAGATAGATCTTGGCTTGTTTGTGTGCATGCGGTAGATTTTTTTTGTTTTCCATGCTACGAACCCCTACAGTGGTATCAGAGCCGTGTCTATATGTAGATCTGTTGCACGAGTAGAACACAATGGTCATTGTGGGCGTTGATGCTTTTGTTGTCGATTGCTTCTTGTGTACTTTGCATCTTGCGGGATGGTGGGATGAAGCGGCCCGGGCTAACCTTACATGACATCGTTCATGAGACTTGCTCCACGCTTGACATGCAACTTGTATTGTATAAGTGGCTTTGCGGGTGCCTGTTTCTCCCAACATAGTTAAGATACAATTTACAATGGGTGATTGACAATACTAGTATCAATGTTGTGGTTCTTGTTCGTAAGTTAGAATGACACTTATTGAAATCCCCAAACCACGTAAAACATGCAAAGAAAATTAGAGGCATCTAACTTTATTTTGCAGGGTTGTGCTGTGATGTGATATGGCCATGATTGTGATTATATATGATGTATGCAATGTTCCTTATTGTAAGTCGGCAACCGGAAGGAGCCATATGGTTGTCTTTTAATTCGGATAGACATGCGTGTCTATTATTCAAAGTAGTTGTAATAGTTGATGCTGGTGGACGCCAACCATGAAGCGGCGCCATTGACCTAGACGCCATGCCGGTGATGATGGAGATCATGTTCGTGCTTGAAGATGGATATCGGAAGCACAAGAACAAAGGCCATATCATATCACATATTATGAATTGCATGTGATGTTAATCCTTTTATGCATCTTGTATTGCTTAGTTCGCGACAGTAGCATTATAAGATGATCCCTCTCACAAAATTTCAAGTTATAAAGTGTTCACCCTTAGTAGGCATCGTTGTTAAAGCTCGTTGTTTCGAAGCACCACGTGATGATCGGGTGTGTTAGATTCTGCGAGTGTATACAACATGAGCAAGCCAGATTTGCTCATGCGGAAGCTAAGGTTTGGTCTTGACGAGTCTAGCATGTACAGACATGGTCTCGGAACACGGATCACCGAAAGGTAAAGCATGAGTCATATAGTAGATATGATGAACATGTTGATTGTTCGCCATTGAAGCTACATCAACTCTCGTGATGATCGGTTTTGATGTGGTGGATTTGGTTCATGTGATCACTAAAACAATGTGAGGTATATTGTTTTGAGTGGGAGTTCACCTAGATTAATTTAACTATTAATTAGAACTCAATTTTTCATAAACTTAGTCTAAACTATTGCAAATATGTTGTAGATCAATGGCGGCCCCTACCATCAATTTTAATGCGTTCCTAGAGAAAGAAAAGTTGAAAAACAATGGAAGCAACTTTGTGGATTGGTTCCGCAATTTGAGGATTGTCCTCAATGCTGGTAATTTGACCTATGTGCCGGATGCACCGCTGGGTGACCCACCTGCAGCTGATGCTACCGATGAGGTAAAGAATGTTTTCCTCGCTCGGAAGAATCAATACTCCATAGTTCAGTGTGCTATCTTGTATGGTTTGGAATCGGAGATTCAGAAAAGGTTTGAGAACCATGACCCACATGATATTGTCCGTGAACTCAAAATGATATTTGAGGCTCACGCGACAGTTGAGAGTTATGAGGCTTCTGAAAAGTTCTTTAACTGCAAGATGGAAGAGGGCAGCTCCGTCAGTGAGCATGTTCTTAAGATGTCTGGGCACGCAAGTAAGCTTCAAAGCTTGGGTATAGTGATTCCTAATGCTTTGGGGATTCACCGTGTCCTCCAATCACTACCACCAAGTTACAAGAACTTTGTGATGAACTACAATATGCAAAACATGGAAAAGTCGTTGCCCGAACTCTTTTCCATGTTAAAGTTTGCGGAAGTGGAGATCAAGAAAGAGCACCAAGTGGTGTTGGTCAATAAGACCACCAAATTCAAGAAGCAAGGCAAGTCTAAGAAAAAGGGAAACTTCAAGAAGGGCGGTAAGAAAGTTACCGCGCCGACAAAGAAGACTAAGGTTGGGCCTAAGACTGATACTGAGTGCTTTTACTGCAAAGGAGAAGGTCACTGGAAGCGGAATTGCCCTAAGTACTTGGAGGATTTGAAGAGCGGCAACATCAAGAAGAAAGGTATATCCGATATACATGTTATTGATGTGTATCTCACTAGTACTCGTAGTAGTGCCTGGGTATTTGATACTGGTTCAGTTGCTCACATTTTTAACTCGAAACAGGTGCTGCAGAATAGATGGAAACTAGCGAAGAACGAGGTGACGATGCGCGTTGGAAATGGATCAAAAGTTGATGTGATAGCGGTTGGCACGCTACCTCTTCATCTACCATCGGGATTAGTTTTATACTTAAATAATTGTTATTTGGTGCCTGCGTTGAGCACGAACATTATATCCGGATCATGTTTATTGCGAGACGGTTACTTGTTTAAGTCCGAGAATAATGGTTGTTCGATTTATATGAGTAATATTTTTTATGCACATGCACCTTTTATAGATGGTCTATTCTTATTGAATCTCGATTGTAGTAATACACATATTAATAACATTGAAGCTAAACGTTTGAAATTGAGCGATAACTCGACCTATATGTGGCACTGTCGTCTTGGTCACATTGGAGTGAAGCGTATGAAGAAACTCCATTCCGATGGACTTCTTGAATCACTTGATTTCGAATCACTTGAAAGATGCGAAGCATGTCTGATGGGTAAAATGACTAAGACTCCATTTTCTGGTATGATGGAGTGAGCTACGGACTTATTGGAAATCATACATGCCGATGTGTGTGGTCTAATGAGTGTAGCATCGCGCGAGGGTTATCGTTATGTTCTGACCTTCATGGATGACTTGAGTAGATATGGGTATATCTATTTCATGAAAAATAAGTCCGAAACTTTCGAGAAGTTTAAGGAATTTCAAAGTGAGGTAGAGAATCAACGTAATAAGAAGATTAAATTTCTATGATCTGATCGTGGAGGTGAATATCTAAGTTACGAGTTTGGCGAGCATTTAGAGAAATGCAGAATACTTTCACAATTGACACCGCCGGGAACACCACAACGTAATGGTGTGTCCGAACGTCATAATCGAACTCTCTTAGATATGGTTCGTTCTATGATGTCACTTACATATTTACCGCTATCGTTTTGGGGTTATGCATTAGAAACATCCGCATTCACTTTAAATAGGGCACCATCTAAATCCGTTGAAACGACATGACATGAATTGTGGTTTGGGAAGAAACCTAAATTGTCGTTCCTTAAAGTTTGGGGTTGCGAAGCTTATGTAAAGAAGTTACAGCCAGACAAGCTTGAACCCAAAGTGGAAAAATGCGTCTTCATAGGATACCCGAAGGAAACTATTGGGTATACCTTCTATCATAGATCCGAGGGCAAAATCTTTGTTGCCAAGAATGGATCCTTTCTAGAGAAGGAGTTTCTCTCAAAAGAAGTGACTAGAAGGAAAGTAGAACTCGACGAGGTTGTTGAACCTTCTCTCGAACTTGTGAGTAGCACAACACCGAAAGTAGTTCCTGTGGCGCCTACACCAATAAGAGAGGAAGCTAATGATGTTGATCATGAAACTTCGGTTGAAGTTACTACGGAACCTCACAGGTCAACGAGAACTCGTACCACTCCTGATTGGTATGATCCCGTTATGAGTGTCATGTTGGTGGATAACACCGATGACCCTGCGACATATGAGGAAGCGATGATGAGCCTAGATTCCAATAAATGGCAAGAAGCCATGAAATCTGAGATTGGATCCATGTACGAAAACCAAGTATGTACTTTGGTGGACTTACCGGATGGCCGGAAGCCTGTCGAGAACAAATGGATTTTCAAGAAGAAAACATATGCTGATGGTAATGTTACTATCTATAAAGCTCGACTTGTCGCAAAAGGGTTTCGACAAATTCAAGGAGTTGACTACGATGAGACTTTCTCACCAGTACAGAAGCTAAAGTCTGTGAGGATTTTCTTAGCAATCGATGCATATTATGATTATGAGATATGGCAGATGGATGTCAAAACAGCGTTCCTCAATGGAGACATTGATGAAGAGTTGTATATGATGCAACCCAAAGGTTTTGTCGATCATAAAGATGCTAACAAGGTATGCAAACTTCAACGGTGCATTTATGGATTGAAGCAAGCATCCCGAAGTTGGAATCAATGTTTTGATAAGGTAATCAAAAGCTTTGGCTTTATACAAACTTATGGAGAAGCTTGTATTTACAAGAAACTGAGTGGGAGCTCTGTAGCATTCTTAATACTATATGTAGATGACATATTGTTGATTGGTAATGATGTAGAACTTCTTAATAGTGTCAAGGATTATTTGAATAATACTTTTTGAATGAAAGATCTTGGAGAAGCAGCTTACATATTAGGCATAAAGATTTATAGAGATAGATCGAGACGCCTAATATCGTTGTCACAAAGTACATATTTGGACAAAGTTCTAAAGAGGTTTGGAATGGAAGATAGCAAGAAAGGGTTCTTGCCCATGTTGCCCAATACGAACTTGAGTAAAACTCAAAGTCCTGCAACCACAGAAGATAGAGAAAGGATGAGTAAAACTCCCTATGCCTCAGCCGCAGGATCTCTTATGTATGCCATGCTATGTACTAGACCCGACATTGCATATGTTATTAGTTTTACTAGCAGATATCAAAGTGATTCAGGAGTGGATCATTGGACAACTGTCACATCCCAAGATTTTCCAAATCTTGTTATGTGAAAAATAAATAAACAAAATAAAGAATTTTTGAAATTTAGGGTGAAAGAAACTTTGTTTCTAAATGGAAACTTAAAAACCCCATCTTGAACAAACTTTGGTTAACATTTGAATCCAACTAAATTCAAATCTAGCAGGATGCATTCTCCATAAATGCATCTGGAAATTTAAACACTTGAGAAATAAACTAAAACCCTAAAACCCAAATGGAAGAAAATCATTTCCAAGTTATCTCCAAGCATATGGATTTGATCCATATAAAAATTTGTCAACAAACATTTATAAAAGCTCAAGCATGACAAATAGAAATATTATAAAACCATAGAAAATGGTTTCACTTAATTTGAAGCCATAAATAAAATCTTATGAATTTAATAAGACAAGGAAATTGATTTTCCAAAGCTAATAAAGAACCTATCTATAAATCCATACCAAATGGTGAGAAAATAATCCTAAAGATATTTAAAAAGATAAATAAATCTCAAATAAGATTTTACAAATGGGAATCACCAAGTTTGGATCTCTAAATAAAAAGATATGGATTTTATAAGATGAAGAAAGAAATATTCAATAAGGAATATTTAAAGACCAAATTAAATCTTGGCCAAGATCATAAGCAAATGGAATGAATTTAATCCAAATCCAAATAAAATAAAAGGGATAAAGAATTACCAAAATAAAATAAAATGACATTAACCATTCTATCCCTATTTTAATAAATACAAATCTCTAATAAGAATAATTATATTATTCATGGGAAAATAGTATTTTGGAATTTACCCAAGTGAAATAAAAGTTGTTTAATTCAACTTAATTAAGATTAAAGAAATCTTCCAAATAAACTTTAGGGAATTAAAACTATATTTAATTCCATTGGAAATAAAACAAATACCCAATTCAAATGATTTATGAATCATATTAAATATATTCCAAATGATTCTAGATGAATATTTTGACACCCTATTAAACAAATAAAAACCTACTGAAAAGATTTGGAAGGTTTTAGAAATTCAAATGGAGTTTGAAAATATTATTAAATCTTAATTGATTTAAAACAAGGGCCTAATTAAATAATTAAAAGACCCCAAAAAGAATAAAAGAATTATTCAAAAATTGACTTCAGATTATATCACTAATCAATATTTAAACCTACACAAATGTTGGTTGAGGTTTGAATTCAAATTGATGTTTGAATTGTTTAATCAAAATCAAAACAGAATAAAAAAATGGAAAAAGAAAAAGAAACATGAACAAAAAAATATGGAAACGAACCCAGCCAGCCTAGCTAGCACAACAAGGCCCAGTTAGCCCATCTACCCACCCCGCGAGAAAAACGATTCACACCATCGCCTGCACCCTCTCAGCAACTGACCGATGGACCCCACCTCCCCTGTCTCTCTTCGCTGACGAAACGGCCCCACCGCCAGATCATCTTCGTCCTCACCCGCGCGAAGACCACGCTTCTCTGGCCGTTTCTCCGGTGATGAATGCCGGTGGTAAATCCCCATCAATCCCGTGCTAAAATCTCGCCGCGACCGCGTGTATTTAGTCGCCCCTATCTCCTCTACCATTCCCCTCTGCTCCCGTTTCCCCTCTGCCTCCAGGCTGTCCCTGATTTCGTTTACAACCACGCTGCCCCGACGAACTACTCCGGCCAAATTCCGACAACTCCGTCCACCCCTCCGCTCCCAGTACCCACTGGATTTCTCCCCATCTGCCTACGAACCACCCAGTAACACTAGCTCACTCGCGCGCGTGCCAGAATGTCGGCAACATCTCCACCAGTACGCCACCGACGACCCCCGCAACTCCGGTGAGCTCTAGAACTCGACTCCGTGCGCGCCTCGACCAGTGAATCATGCCGTTTGGTTCGTCTGTGTCTTTTGCATCTCCAGGTGCTCACCAATCACTCGCGTGTGGCCTGCAGCCTCGCCTCCGATGACTCCCGAACGTGCTGACGCCAGGAGCATCTTCGGCGAGGAATTCCCGCCGCATCCGCGCGCCCCCTGCCACCTCTCGAACACGTTGAGCATCGCCATGTACTCCTGAACCTGGTGAGCCACTCCTTTTACTCTCTCGCTTCTTGCATCGCCGGCGACGCCGTAGCCAGAGCCAGCGCCGCCACTTGATGGCTAGCGTGCTGAGCGCCGTTCGATTTTGATCTAGGGCTAGGAAAGAAACTAAGCGAAGGGGTAAGTAGCAACCTGTGCCGTGCGATCAAGTTAAATCCTACGGTCTGAATCGCTCGATCCAACCGAAACGGTACAGACGAATAAGAACACGCCACGTGGCCCTGCCTGTTTGAATAAAAACAGAAATGTTCTATTTGATGTGCCAATTTGAAAAATTCATAACTTTCAAACCACACGTCCAAATTTTGCAAATTTTATATCAATGGAATCAGCAAGACAAGTACTTTATGACCATGCACTTTGTTTAGTAAAATTCTTCTGTTAAATTGATTGTTTTTGCAGAAACATGTGTATGCATGTTTAGAGTATAAAAATTGTTCTAAAATGATTTTGGGGATAAAATCTTGGGCAAATGGTTTGTTTTGAACCTACTGACCATAGGAATCAATTTGTGGTTTCAAAAATTTATTTGGTGAAGCAAAAGAATAAACTTTTGATTTAAACCATTTCTAGTCAAATAAAAATAATGTTTATTTACTAAAAATGCTTTTGGAGGAAAACCTTTGGGAAATGTTTTGATTTAAACTCTCTAACCCCAAACACCAAGTTTTATGATTTGAAAATGTATTTTGTGAACCCTATAAAAATTATTACTTTGATAAAGGCATTTTCAACCACATAAAAATAATGACTTGGTTTAAAAATGGTTTGTGAAGTAAAATCTTTTGCAAATGGTTTTGCCACTTTATAAAATGACCATTAGGTGTTTTCAAATGTTTATGACCCATTAGAAACCACTTTTACAAATAAAACAATCTTTTGCATGTTTGCATGCATTGTTTTTATCATTTTATGTGATGAATTGCTTGAATGGTAGATTGAAATATTGCTTGCTTGATTGAATTGTAGTGATTTGAAGAGTGTGAATATTGCAAGATCAAGGAGTGAACTTATATTCTCTACCAACAAGGAAAGTGATGCTTCATACTTTTGTCCCATTATTTTCACTATGCATTAGTGATATTTCTAAGTAGGACTTGCATGGAATTTTGCTAAGTGTAAACTATGCCATGGGAAATCCTAGTAGATGAAACCTTAGTAGAAATTTCCTAAGTTAAGACTCCTACTACTATCATGCTTATCTTAGCTAGTAGAAAACAAGGGTGGAATATATATTCATGCTATGAAATATTTCTAAGTCTGTGGACTTGTGTTTTGTTTCATAAAACAACTAAGTAAATGAATCACCTGGGTGGAATGGAAGGAATGGTTTGTGTTGAGTGGTTCACAAGGCCCATTTATATGGTTTACCTTGTGTATCTCACTTGTGGATGGCCACCCAGGAACAAAGAGATTTAAGATGTCAAATGTTGAGAAGCTTCAAGTGCAGCCACTTGGCATTATGGGCTCTGCCTGGATCATATAGGTTGCAATAACTTAGCCAAATGGACAGTTGGTGGTAGGGGAATGATAGGTTGGAACGCGTCCATTCTGGTCTAAGGGAAGGCTTCTGAAAGATCTTGTCTTGGTGAAACCAAGTCTTGTGGGGAAAGTGCACCACCTCTGCAGAGTGTAAAATCTAAGTACTTAGCCATGTCCCTGGTAAAGGAAAAATTTGAGCATCAAGACATGGAAGCTATCAAGAATCTCCTCATCCCAATTTCTAAGTTAAAAACTTGTGGTTCAACAAGGGTTGAAGGATCACCAATTTCTATTGGGAGATGCCTTGGGTGATTTTGCCAAGCAAAAACTTAGTGTTTTCAAATGATAAGGAAAATATATTTTGAGCAAAGCAAGCCTAAGCTCCACCTAGCCAAATGCATATAGATGATAGTTACCACTATACTACCATAGTATCACTTGCCAATACAATTCAAATGTATTGACCCTTGTGGCTGTAACTTGTTATGTTGAAGGTTTGTTTGATATTAGTGAAGTAGGATTACAAGTCTACAACCAACATGTCTAACTGTGGCACTTTGAAGATGAAGGATCCCATGCTATTGTTATATTCTGCTGCATTGTAATGAGATAGCCAAATGAGCTATGTAAGATGTAATAAATTATTTTATTCCTGGTTTTAAAGTTGTATTATGACCTTTGTTTCATGATATTACATCTTAACTGTGGATGCTAGATATTGATCCAGGGACTAGCATTGCAATCACAGGGATCCTTTTCCTTTAATAAGGAGGGATCTTACAACAACGCTAAAAAATATCGTTAATTACTTAAGAAGAACTAAGGATATGGTTCTTTATTATGGAGGTGATGAACAACTCGTTGTTAATGGTTACACCGATGCTAGTTGGAACACCGATCCGGATGATTCTAAATCTCAATCTGGATACGTATTTATTTTGAATGGTGCAGAAGTTAGCCGGAGGAGTGCAAAGCAAAGCGTTGTGGCGAGATCTTCAACTGAATCGGAATACATAGCTGCTTTGGAGGCTTCACAAGAGGCGATATGGATGAAGGAGTTCATTACAGAGCTCGGTGTGGTTCCAAGTGCGTTGGACCCAATGTCTATCTACTGTGATAACATGGGCGCCATAGCCAATGCACAAGAACCAAGGTCACACAAGAAGCTGAAGCACATCAAGCTACATTTTCACGCTATTCGAGAGCATGTCCAAGATGATGACATAAAGATTTGCAAAGTACACACAGATCTGAATGTGGCGAATCCGTTGACTAAACCTCTCCCAAGGGCAAAACATGGATAGCACCAAACTGCCATGGGTGTTCGGTATATTACCAAGTAATCTAGATTAGTTGACTCTAGTGCAAGTGGGAGACTATTGGAGATATGCCCTAGAGGCAATAATAAAAGTGGTTATTATTATATATTTATGTTTATGATAAATGTTTACATTCATGCTATAATAGTATTAACCGGAAACATTAATACATGTGTGATTTGTAAACTAAATTAGAGTCCCTAGTAAAGCCTCTTTGTAATACTAGCTTGTTGGTTGATAGATGACCGTGGTTTCCCGATCATGAACATTGAGATGTTGTTGACAACAAGATCATATCATTAGGAGAATGGTATGATGGACATACTCCTATAGATAAGCCTAGCATAAAGATCAAGTCATTTCAATAGTTCGTTTGCTATAAGCTTTCTGATACATAGTAACCTAATTCCTTCGACCATGAGATCATGCTAATCACCATCACCGGAAGGATGCTTTGATGACATCAAACACCACATCGTAACTGGGTGGCTATAAAGGTGGCATTGTGCAACACCCGGATTTTTAATCCCAGATGCCTGTTATGCCATACATCGCAATCCCAGGATTACCATTTTTGCGAGACATGATAGAATTGGATACCATAGTACATCATCCATTACAAACCGTACATAAGTTCTTACACAAATAGGGATCTCATGATCCAGTTCTTAATACAACATCAAGCAGCGGAATACGTAATAATAACGGTAGCGTAGGCGAAGCTCCATCTTCGGGGTCACAGGCAATGCTGACGATAGGAGATGATCCTAGTTGTTGTAACCTTCCTGGGGTCCATCCTCCAGGTACTCCTCTTCATAGTCTGGCCATGGGAATAGCCAGGGACAAAGCCATGAGTACTCTTTAAGTACTCGCAAACTAGTACTAACAAGTAAAGGGGTTTTTGGGATAATAGGACACTAGGCTCTAGGGTTGTTTTGCAAAAGCCAGATTTATCTCTACTAAGTTTAGGAGCAACAAATGCTATTTGAAGTTTTATAACACCTAAATGGACACTTGTATTTCATATCACAACCCTGTTGTGGTCAAGTCAAAGTCTCAATTCATTTCACAAGTCATTTTGAAAAGTCTGACGGGGGAACAGTATGGCCACTCCAACTGTCCATAGCCGCAGACACGGCTATTCGAATAGTTTGACACTCTGCAGAGATTGTACACTTTCACCACAACATTCGATACATCCGTCAGGAACAAATCCTGAATTCACCATACTCAGTATGCGGATAATCAATCCTAAACTTTCAATTACACGCCCTAGTATAAGCACCTCTCCTGTGAGTTTGGCCTCCCAACCATGACCAACTGTCATCTTGGGTACTGCACAGGTGGACAATCTTCACAAGGTAGCCTCAGCTCAAACCTTGGCCTCAAGGGAACTAATACTAAGGTATATAAGTTTCCAGTCAAGCCCTACCCAATCTTCGGGTATTGTGGTTGTACGATAAAATTGGAATGGTATCACATCCATACAACCATCAGTTTTATAAAGGGCTAAGGCTCATGCCTCATCATTTTCATCACCAAAATCATCAAGTGTTCGGAAACACATGTCCAAAACATTTCAATAGAATGATCCATCATTCCAAGGTTTTCATAACCATTTTTCCACCAAGTATTCCCATCTAAAGTTGATCAAGTTTTATGCTTAGGACTAGCATCTACAAGTGGGGGTAAGTACTAATGAGGGGGGTGGTGGACTAGTGGAGTTTCAACTAAGTACAACCTTATGTCTTAGGCTGATATCAAGGTTTCTAACTTAGGCCAAATTTTATGCTCTTTATGCAACCTTCACATATTCTTCTAGTATCTACCATTTACTTAGGTAACATCTAGTTAAGAGTTTTGATAAGGAAATAAAGTAAGAGGCTTGCAAGTAAAACTAGGATTGGTTTACCAAGTGGTTATGATCATATATGCTTTAAGGCATATAGTGGCCATGGTAACAAGCAAGTATTAGCTTGCACATTCAACTAGTAGTATTAAGCTTGCTAAATTGCAAGTCTTTGCAAGGTTAATAGCTTGCATTGGTCAACTTGATTAGTAAAGCTTGCCTTGAGCATAGCAGTGGTTGAAGTTCTCCTCGGCTTCTTCTTCGTAGAATCCTCCTTCTTCCTCGTATCCTTGGTCGGTACTAGCGTCTATAAATAAATACGATGTACACAATCACCAAACAATACTTATCTACTTGCAATCATCACACACAAGGGTCCTATAGATGATCTAGCATCATCACTAACATTACAAAGTTAAAGCTTGGTTTAATTCCTTTTATTTTTAGAAAAGTAATTTCTACTCATTGAAAAACTACTTAAGATTTAATATTCTCCAAACCAAACATGGGATCATGTTGACACATGTCATCACCACATATTTTAGTCCATGGGAATATGATTTAAAGTGGTGTCACAATTTAATAAGGTTTTACCCTTTTATTTTAATTAAATAAAGTGACTAGTAATGCCTATGTAGCATTCTTTTATTACTTGAACATTATTTCTGCAACTAAACCTATATATTTTTATATATTCTGAAAGGTATGGTTAAATGTGATTTTTGAGAGTTGGAATCAACTCAAAAGCTATTATGGTTTAAATTTTAAAAATGTTTGAATGCAGAAAAGCCTTTGCCTTGTTATTTTTACCATGGGTGATCTATAGATCCAATTGACTTGAATCCAACGGGCTTGGATTCAACATTCCTAGACCTTTCTAACAAAAATAGTTTCATTCGATTTGGTGCACTGAATCGATCTGGGTTGATTTTTGAAACTGGGTACAGAAGTGTGTTTGAAATAAAATGGAAAAGGTTAAATTCAAATAACTGGGCTGCGCGGGAAAAGTTAACGGGCCAGCCTGCTAAGAGCAGTGCTTCCGCAGGCTGCTTAAGTGGCTGTCCACACTCGTCAGTGGGACAGGGGGGTGCGAAGCGGTACGAGGTGATGTGGGTCGTTCGATCTGGTTCTAATCCAACGGCTGGGAGTCATCGTCGACGTTGGGCAACGCCGGCGAGAAAGAAACCTAGCGCGGCCAGTGGGGGTTGCTGGGGGCTCACCGGGGTGCAGGCGAGGGTCGGCGAGGCGGGCGAACGACGAAGTCGACAACGGCGAATCTCCTGGTACCGGTGGCTCCTCCTGGGGCGGCTCTAGAGGCGACAGGATCCGGTGAAATTCCGGCGAAGTGTTGCTCGCCTTGCTCGGGGAACAGTGTGGCACGATCAGTGGTGAGAGGGGAGTAGAATGGTGTGCTTAGTTCGGCTGGGGGTGGCCTCTATTTATAGTCGAGCGAGGGGACCGACGGGGTGCATGGTGAGCTCGTCGGGGGCGATGGTACAAACCGCTATTGGCATGGGCGACGGTAGGGGACGGTGCGGTGTTCCCTGGCGATGCTCAACGCTACGGTGGCGAGACGTGGGGTGGTGCAGGTTGGTCTGGAACATGCGACGCTCTGCGTGGCAGAGGCGGCGTCTTCGACGGCGAGCGGTGGCTATGCGTCACGGGGCGGCGAACGGGGATGTCTGGCGGTCTCCTAGGTCGGTGGCGATCGTGTATGCGCGCGGCGAGGGCGGCGCACGGTCTGTGGGATTCGGTCGAGGGTGGCGCTCTGGCGAATGCTCGGCATGGTTGCTGGCGAGCTGGGCGCGGTCCGTGCGTGTGGTCCAGTGGCTGGCAGGGTTCGAGCGCTGGACAGGGAGTGGCGATGGACGGTGGGATACCTCCCAGACATGTTGTTTTGGCTTGGTGCTTGCTCTGGCTAGCTAGCCATTGTCGGCTGGCAAGGGGGTGGTCGGGTTGGCATGGCATGGAGCAAAGGGTAGGGGCTAGGGTTGGTCCACGCACTGGTTGGCACTGGGGGAGACAAGGGTGATCAATGGTGAACATTGCTTAGCCCAATTACTGCTCCAAACAGTGAAGTTAGGCCAGTTTGATTTGAATCTGCCAAGTGTTTGATGAAATGGCCGCATGAATTCAAGTTTTGAATTTTGAAAAGATTTTTGGTGAGTGTGCTAGATTGGTGCTGGTGAGTCTGCAGATGCTTGGGTTTTGAAAGTTGAGTTGGTTTGAGTGGTTTTTGAAAAAGTGGGATCTTCCCATATGATAAAGATTCAATTTTGAATTGTCATTTAAACTATGCATTTGAAAGTTTCTGGATGATCACAAAGTGGGCCTTGATACCTTGTTATGAGTACATTCAAGGGGTGCAAAGATCCAGAAAAGTTTTTGTTAGGTTCTGAAAGTTTGAGACAGCCAAAGTAGGCATGGGAGTTAAATTGGTCAAAATGACCATTCACTCATTTAGCTTTGTTTTGATTTTTTTTGTCTTTGGGAAAAGTTTGGGAAATGTTTAGATGATGTTTATTTCACCTAAGAAATATTCTACAAGCAAAGAAACACACAAACAAGGTGGTTTAAAAGAATTCAAAATGAAATGCTTACTCACATGCATGTTTCCATTATTTTATTTAGAAAATTTTTTGTTAACCCTAATTTTGATGATTAGAGTTTGATGATCCAAGTTTAGTATTTTTTGGATGTTACACATTGAGTATTCGGAAAGTATGGGTTGAGGCACATGGATCAAGAGTGGGATTTGTCCATCCATATGACGGATAAATATACTCTGGGCCCTCTCGGTGGAATGTCATCCAATTAGCTTGCAAGCATGTGACTGGCTCACAAGGGATCACATATCATGGGAACAAGAAAAGAGTACTTTTCGGTAACGAGGTTGAACTAGGTATGCAGAGATACCGACGATCAAACCTCAAATAAGTAAACTATCGCGAGACAAAGGGAAATTGGTACCGTATGTAAGTGGTTCATTCGATCGCAAAGTAATTGTTGAAATATGTGGGAGCCATATGAATTTCCAGATTCCTCTATTGGTTATTGATCGGAGAAGTGTCTCGGTCATGTCCGCATAATTCACGAACCGTAGGGAGACACACTTAAGGATTTGATGTTGTTTAATAGATATGGAATGTTAGTAGGGATACCGAATGTTGTTCGGAGTCTTGGATGGGATCCGGGATATCACGAGGAGATCCGTAATGGTCCAGAGAATAAGATTCATATAAGGAAAGTCCGATTCTGGAGTTCGGGAATGACATCGATGTTTTCATCGGAGAGGTTCTAGAAGGGTCTAGAAGGTTCACTGGACCGGAAGGGGAATGGTCCATGAATGTTTCATGGATAAGTGGAATGATTGGATCATATCCTAGGTCACTTGGTTTGGGCATTTGCAAGCGAGAATTAAAGCTCTAAATTGAAAGTCAAAATGGAGGTTTGATAAGTCAAACTGGAACAATGGTTTCCTAGTGGAAGAAGGAAAGACTCCTTCCTTCAATCCAACTTGGGTTTGGGTTTGGATTCAAACTCTCCCCTCCCAAGGCTGCACTCTCTCATAAATAGAGGGGGAGGGCTGCCCCAAACACAACCAAGCCAGCCCTCCCCTCCCCGTGCGCCGTCACCGCCGCACGCCGTCGCCGCCTCGCGCCACCGCCGGCCCGTCGCCGTCGCCCTAGCCTCCACCGTCTCCTCCTCCTCCTCTCCGGCCTTCTAAACCTAGATTGCCGGAAAACCCTAGATCCACCATAACTCGCACCGGCTTAGGCGAAGCCCTGCAGGATCTTCCCTCTACTTCCGACACCACGCCGTCATGCTGCCGGAATCGCAAGGGGAGAACTACAACCTCCGCTGCCTGCTGGAACAAGGGAGAGGAATGTCTTCATCGAGTATCGAACGTGTGACCGACTGCGAAAGCGCTGCCGGAACGCAGCGCCGGAAGGATCGTCTACGCGATCTTGAGATTGGCAAGTATACGACTACATCACCCACGAGAATCTGCTCTCGTTAACCGCTTTGGAATCTTCGAGGGTGAGTACTCCAATCGACTCAGTGCTACAATCTAGTAGATAGATCTTGGCTTGTTTGTATGCATGCGATAGAATTTTTTTGTTTTCCATGCTACGAACCCCTACACGAAGGGCTCTATCAAGGTCACCCGAAGATAACTCTTCATGTGAAACCCTCGTCGGATCACTGCGACCCGCATAAAGGACAATTGGGTGCGCCCTCGCCTGGAGCGGCTGCACCCGACGCCTAAGGAATGTGCGGATTATGTCGACACCATTCACCTCCTTGCGGCCACCAGCTGGAGTACCTCCATGCGACAGTAAAGCTCCTACACCTCCGCTGTTTCACCCTCCAAGGCATGGTTCTTCCATGATCTCTTCGGGATGATTTTCTGAGTGGATTCGAAAGGGGCGAGACCATAGTCTTATCCGTCCAATTTGGCATCGCGGTTATAGAACCACTTCTTCTGCCAATACTGGACGGACTCACACATGGAAAAGGAGAAGAAAAGGATAGAAGAACGAATGGAGATGATGTAGCTGCCGAGCGGATAAACACTGCCTCTTCACGGAATAGAGCTTCCGAAAGAGGCCAAAGTGCGGCTCGATACCGAGCCAGCACTCGCAAAGAGTGATGTAACAAGCGATATGGAGAAGAGAATTGGGAGACAGATGACGCAATTGAATCCCCTAGAATAAGAGGAGTCCACGAAGGAAATTGTGGACAGGAAGAGAAAGACCGCGAACAACAAAGGCATCATCTTTGTTCTTGGGGATCAACCCAGCATCGCGCAGCTTGCGCAGATCCCCATCGCGCATGTCCGTGCGCTTCCACCCGCCGTTAGTGGTGCGGGCCGTAGCGGCAACCTTCTTGCCACCGGCGGCAACACTCGAACCAGCTCCGGCAGTGGTCTTCTTCGGCTTTCCCATCTTGCAGTGGCGAGTGCGGCGGTGCGAGCGCAAGAATGAGGACGAAAAAGTTCTGATGATGTCCAGTGCGCAAGGGAAGGCAGAAAAAGCTCGCGAAAATGGAGATGGAAAATGGCAAAGGGTAAAAAGAAAAGCACTGTTTACCTGCGGTATAAAAGGACGAAGACGATGCACACGAGCCGTCGATTGGGAAGCCCTAATGAGCAACTCAGATCTCACCATACACGTGTCATCACTTCACCAAACCGTTGCCAGCACGCCGTCTACTACGCCCGGAAATCGAGGAGACGCCGTAATTTTCGCCCTGATTACGCGTGACTAGTCAACGTCATGTCAGGCGATGGGACCCACGATCGTCTTGTCGCATCATCTCTGCTGTGGTAGACGGTTGAGATCACCAATCGTAAGCACTGACGTCATCAAAAGCAAAGCCAACAACGGTTCGAAGTTTTCGGCTGATCAATCAAGTACTTACTCGAATCTACGATTCGAGAAACTACTCGGGGGCTACTCCTATCAGGAGCGCTGGATACGCACCTGAGAAATGACTAAGGTAACTTCACTTTGACAATATCTTCGAGTCCTATGTCGAGTCTACAACTCCACTACGGACTCGGGGGTTACTACCATAGGGAGCGCTGGCTGAGCATCTGAAAAAAATTTATCCTTCGGATTTACATTAAAAACAACTGGATTAAAGTCTCTGATCGAGTCTACGACTCGAACAGATACTCGGGGCTACTCCAATAGGGAGCGCTCGCCGCGCACCCTATGAATTCTTTGACTGTGATCCTTCGGATCAAAATACAACAAAATATTTTTGGCAACTTTTCCCAAACAAACGCTAAGTGAGAAGCAGTCTCCTTGGCCACCTGAAACACCTCCGTGGTGATAGAACTTCGGATGTTGTGTTATGACGCAAAGATAAGACCTATAGATATCATATGATGGCTTGGTAACGCACCTGACCGCGCTCTACCAGTAAACTCCCGTGTCAACAGGCACGATGAAAATCCTGACGGACGCATTGGGTACATCACTTAAAAATCACTGGGATCTGACTCCTATAAACCACAACGGCCTGAGTCGAATCACGCAGCAATCGTTCCGAATTCGAGTCCGGGGACTCGAGTTTGATGAAGATTGTGTTATTTTGTCCTATGACAGTTAACTGGCCCTGATCTGTCGGGTGAGCCAGACACACGCATCAACAATCCCTATGAACTAAAACACTTTTCTTTGAAATAAGCAGGTTCAATTGCACCCGAAAGATTGAAGAGTCCTCAGCTGAATTTACGATTCGACTGAACACTCGGGGGCTACTGACATGGATATACCCCACGGGTACATGACATTTGTATACTTGGTTCAGTCCATGGAAGGCCCACGTCAGGACACGCGGCCCAGGAAAACTTCGGGTGGCCCAAGCCCATGGCGTTTTTGACTCTTGGAAGACAAGTCTAGATTAGATAGAATTTCAAAGGGTAACAACCCTAATCTTAACCGACTCCACCTAACCCGGGACCTGCCCATCTATACAAGGGCCAGGAGGGTATGGCGAGAAGGATCTCTCAACTCACCGCATACATATCTCCACACCAGATTGTATCTACACACCTTTGTAATCTTCGGTTCCGCCGTAATCAAGAACAGACAAGCAGGAGTAGGGTTTTCCCTTCGGGGGCCTGAACCTGGGTAAACCTCGTGTCCCGTGTTGCTTGCCTGCTAACCGTTCTGCGACTTCCATCATCCCCATCTTCTTCAAAACCCAAGTCCATAAACAATGGGCATTGACGAGTCGAACCCTCGTCAGGCGCAGCAAGGGAGCGCGAGAGGGCGAGGCGCAGCACGGGAGGCGAGGCGGCAGCGCAGCAAGGGAGCGTGCGAGGCGGTGGCGGAACAAGTGAGACAAGAGAGAAGGAAGAGGAGATATGGGGATTACCACGATGGGATATTTTCCTTTTTTTTTGACATGAGGGATCGCACTTTTCTCACGCAGTCGTTTGACAGTTCGTGACCAGACGTCTAGAGCACGCGTTGAGGGCTTGGGGCTGGGGTTGCCAGTTGCCACGATGGGATCTAGACTACATACACTACACAATGACATGTGGGTCATTCCTCCTATCATACGGGTACACGGGTCTGTGGGTATGGGTTTTACACCTCCATACCCGTCTCCGCTAGACCCGATGGATCTAGGTTTTTACCAATAAGTAGCCCCGCAGGTCTTTTTCCTTACCAAATCCTTCCCATTGAAGACGGATATCCATCAAGTTAGCGGGTATCAGGTATCCATTGTCATCCGTACAAATAAATAGGCCAAAAGAAAGAAGAATATCAGAGGCCGTCCGCTGGAGCATCTCCACAATATTAGCTGTCTAATGCGAAACCAGCTCACCACACAACCAAAACACATGGAACGCAATCAGCACAAACCGGGGCCTAACACAACAGCTAGGCACTGACCAACCTCCACATCTCCCAAACAAGCACCAGCGAAGCAGCCAACCGAACCAGCCAATGACACCCAGCGTCTGCCGGCCGGCCAGAAGGGTTACAGCCAGAAACCTTTGTTCCAAGCCAAGTTGAGTTGAGGCTCTCCAGTCTGAATTCTGAAGTCTCTAGCTCCTAATTCTACTATATATACCTCCCCAAATGATCTCTCCTCCTTCACCCAAGATCACAAGCTACACCACATCTACAGCTCTCTTCCAACACCAAAGAAACCTTTCCTAGTTGCAGCAAGCAAGCTAATGGCGGCGACTTTGAAGATCAGGATGCTCGCCGTGGCCTTCGCCACCGCCGCTGTGGCCTCGTCGCTGGTCGGCATGGCCTCTGCTCAGGCACCAGCTCCCGCACCGGCCTCCTCCGACGCGTCGGTGGCTGCCCCAGCTTTCGCCGTGGCGTCTTTGACCGCGCTCGTCTTTGGCTACTTCTTCTGAGGCTATGATGCGCGCAACATGTGATTTTTCTTTGGTTCTTCACGTATATGAGTGTATATTTTGTTAATTACTTGTACATTTTTTAATAAATATTGTGTTGAGTACATAAGTTTGTAGCTGATCGGTTATTGATTTTACATCTTTTGAATATATATTTTTTTATAAGGAGTATATATTAATATTATGGAGATGCCAATTACATCCAGCCTTTACAACAACGCAGTGTCCTAATGGCAATACGGATACACATGGACAAAAAAAACAAGAATTATATAAAAAAGGAAAAGTCCCATTACATCAATCAGTGTCTTGTATCAACAGACCAAACACTACCAAGATAGCGCCAAAAATCCAACTTCTTCAAAAGCAACGTTTTCAAAAAGAAAAATAGTGCACAAGCGTCGTCGTTGTCCGATCATAGATAATAGGTTTTTACCATGGAGATAAATCCGCCTTCTCAAAGCAATACCTTCAACAAAGGACATTGTCATGCACAACCAATTAGTACCAGATATTGGGTTTTCACTTTGAAAGCTTAGACACTGAACTTCTCCTTTGCTATCACCTCCACTTTTCGATGCCGCTACTACGAAATACGAATCACCAAGCCAATTCCACATCGCCATCAGGATTCGAACCACCATAGCTAGTCATGTGATCTTGGCTTTTATGACATTCACCACAACTAAAGGCATGTCCCACGATGGCAATAGACTGCAGAGGTTCGTCTCACTCTCTCTGAAACCAAACGGTCAGCAAAAACATGGTTGCTCGCAATTGAATCCTATCCAATCTTACAATCTCCAGGCATGATTCACCCATGAAAGTTCGCCGACGGAGCCTTCCGGAAATCGATACTCGGGCCAGATCACGAGGGAAGGCATCAAGTAGATCTTCGTCGTGGCACGAGTGAAACCCTTGGACTGTTGCCAAAATTGTTCTGGCCGATCCAGCAGTCCCCACACTACCGATCGAGTCCCAACGATCGGACGAGCGGGATCGGGCCCGAGCCCGCAGGTACCGCACCGCTTCGGCCAGGGCATGGCAGTGCCGATGGTATGAAGCACCACACCCTCCATTGCCCTTCGTGCCTCACATCCCCAAGACAGCAAACGCCGCAGCTCTGCGCTGCCCTAGAGTCCACCCCCGCATGAAGGGAGCCAGACGAGACACGAAAGTCCAGCCCGCCGCCTTCGAGAACGTGCCATGGCCGCCACCGCCGTCGCCACGGTAGCAATGTCTGGGAAGATAGGAAGGGGCGACACTTTCTCGGGTTTTCTTGTGGTCCTCCGGAGCCTCCCTCGCACGAGCGGCCTGGGAGGAAGTTTTTATGGCAGTAGAAGCACTTTTTTTAGTTTTCCACTTGTCTATGATGGTGCCTAGATTTCCTGATAAATTGCACAATGTGGGACCCTGCTTAAGTGGAATTCGTGGATAGAACGCAACCTGAATCAAATGAATGTGCTAGCTCCCCAACACCGGGTCCGAAAATATTTATTTTGTAATTCAACTTCCACGTATTGTCTGGCATTTTTAATCCAAGGAGAAAATATATTAATATCAAGTTGATACATAGAACATCCAGACTCCACAACAACAGTCTCAAATGCTAGTTAAGATACCCACGATTCACAAATCCACCATATTATTTGCCTTAATCCAAAAAACTAAGCTAAGTGGCCATTGCTGAGTATTACTCCCTCCGTTTTAAAATGCTATTGGAATCTTCTCCTTGAAAAGGAATTGCCAGGGTAAGCAAAGTAGTTGAATATGTGATGAAGATGAGACTATCCAACACATTGTATATGTTTGACCGCCTATTTTGAAGGTGATAAACATACTTAACTTTCAAAAATTTGTCATATGCTCGAAAATTGGTTGACTTGGGCCAAACTGATCCTAATGAAGCTTGAGCGGTGTGCTGGTCAATTTGGCTATGTGGAGCTAGCTAATGTTGTGTTTTACAACAAACCTCTCATTCTTTTTAATTAATTATCTTTTGCATCTATTGGCGGTAGCCAGCAGCCAGATAAGAGACTGATCTCAATGAATCCACGTCTCATCGTAGAGGGCAGTTACTTGACTTGTTATGTAGTGCTTGGGTTGGTGTATCTTTCATTTATCTTTTCCATTTCAGCCGTTTGACACATGCAACGCAATCAGCACAAACGGCGGCCTAAACACACCAGCTAGGCACTGGCCAACCTCCACATCTCCCCCTTAGCTGCTAATTTAATCCAACCCAAACAAGCACCAGCGAAGCAGCCAACCGAACCAGCCAACGACACCCAGCATCTGCCGGCCGGCCAGAAGGGTTACAGCCAGAAACCTTCGTTTCCAAGCCAAGTTGAGTTGAGGCTCTCCAGTCTGAATTCCGAAGTCTCTAGCTCCAAATTCTACTATATATACCTCCCCAAATGATCTCTCCTCCTTCACCCAAGATCACAAGCTAGACAACATCTTCAGCTCTTTTCCAACACCAAAGTAATCTTTGCTAGTTGCAGCAAGCAAGCAAATGGCGGCGACTTTGAAGCTCAGGATGCTCACCGTGGCCGCCGCCACCGCCGTCGTGGCCTCGTCACTGGTCGGCATGGCCTCTGCTCAGGCACCAGCTCCCGCACCGGCCTCCTCCGACGCGTCGGTGGCTGCCCCGGCTTTCGCCGTGGCGTCATTGACCGCGCTCGTCTTTGGCTACTTCTTCTGAGGCTATGATGTGTGCAACATGTGATCTTTCTTTGGTTCTTCATGTGTTCATATATGAGTGTATATTTTGTTAATTACTTGTACATTTTTTCTAATAAATATTGTGTTGAGTACATAATATTGTAGCTGTAACTGATCGGTTCTTGATTTTACATCTTTTGAATATACATTTTTTATAAGGAGTATATATTAATATCGCCAAGATGCTAATTACACCGGCACATAGACAAAAAAATAAAAAAGAATTATAAAAAAGAGAAAAGTCTCATTACATCCATCAATGGCTTGTAACAACAGACCAAATACTATCGAGATACATTAGAAATCCAACTTCTTTAAAACAGACGCATTCAAGAAGACAATAGTGCACAAACGCCGTCGCCTGGTCATAGATTATAGATTTTCACCATGAAGATAAATTTGCGTTCTCAAAGCATTACCTTCAACAAATACCGTTGCCATGCAAAACCAATTAGTGCCAAAACTTGGATTTTCATCTTGAAAGCTTAGACACTGAACTTCTCCTCTGCTATCACCCCCACTTTTCAGTGGCGCTGCTACAAGGCACGAATCACCAAGTCAATTCCACATCGCCATCACGATTCGAACCACCATAGCTAGTCCTCAGATCTTGGCTCTCATGACATTCTTCGCACACTGACTTCACTATGGAACTAAAGGCATGTCCCACGATGGCAACAGACTGCAGAGTTACTCCTCGCTCCCTTTGAAACCAAACGGTCAGCAAAAACATGGTTCCTCACGATTAAATCCCATCCGATCCGACAATCTCTAGGCATGATTCTCCCATGGAAGTTCGATGGCGGAGCCTTCCGGAAATCGACACGAGGGCAGACATCAAGCATATATTTGTCGTGGAAAGAGTGGAACCCTTGGACTACCGCCAAAATTATTCGGGCCGATCCAACAGTCCTCACACTGCCGGTCAACTCTCGGCGATCGGACAGAGCGGGATCAGACCCAAGCTCGCAGGTACCATGCTGCTGCCGCCAGCGCATGGCCACGCCGACACCTTTGGTCTGAAGCATCGCACCCGCCGTTTCCCTCCATGCCTCACAGCAACGAGCCGACGAACGCCGCAGCGCCGCCGTCCCGCCGCTCGGACTCCAGCCACGCTGCGCTGCCCTTGAGTCCACCCCATGCGTGAAGGGAGCCAAACGAGATGCACAAGGCCTGCTCGCCGCCTTCGACAACAAGGCATGGCCGCCACCGCCGTCGCCACGACGGCAGCGGACGGGGAGATCGGAAAGGCGACGTTTTCTAGGGGTTTCAGTGGAATTCGGGATGGAACGCAACCTGAATCAAATGAATGTGCTAGCTCCCCAACACCGGATCCAAAAATAGTTATTTTGCTAATTCCACTTCCACGTATTGTCTTGCATTTTTAATACAAGGAGAAAATATATTAATATCAAGTTGATACATAGAACATCCGGAGTCCACAACTAGTCTCAAAAGCTAGTTAATATACCCAGGATTCACAAATCCACCATAGTATTTGCCTTAATAAAAAAACTATGTGCCCATTACTGAGTATTACTCCCTCCGTTTCAAAATACTATTGGAAGCTTCTCCTTGAAAAGGAATTGCCATAAGCAATGTAGTTGAATGTGTGATGAAAATGAGACTATCCAACACATTATATATGTTTGACCGCCTATTTTGAAGGTGATAAACATACTTAACTTTAAAAAAAAAATCATATGCTTAAAAATTGGTTGACTGGACCAAACTGATCCTAATGGAGCTTTAGCGGTGTGCTGGTCAATTTGGCTATGTGGAGCTAATGTTGTGTTTTACAACAATACTCTCATTGGTAATAGCCAGCAGCCAGATTAGAGACTGCTCTCAATGAATCCACGTCTCATCGTAGATGGCAGTTACACGACTTGTTATGTAGTGCTTGAGTTGGTGTATCTTTCATTTATCTTTTCCATTTCAGCCGTTTGACACATGCAACGCAATCAGCACAAACGGCGGCCTAAACACAACAGCTCAGCTGCTAATTTAATCCAACGCAACGCACTGGCCAACCTCCACATCTCCACTCAGCTGCTAATTTAATCCAACCCAAACAAGCACCAGAGAAGCAGCCAACCGAACCAGCCCAATGATACCCAGCATCTGCCGGCCGGCCAGAAGGGTTACAGCCAGAAACCTCTGTTCCAAGCCAAGTTGAGTTGAGGCTCTCCAGTCTGAATTCCGAAGTCTCTAGCTCCAAATTCTACTATATATACCTCCCCAAATGATCTCTCCTCCTCCACCCAAGATCACAAGCTACACAACATCTACAGCTCTCTTCCAACACCAAAGTAATCTTTGCTAGTTGCAGCAAGCAAGCAAATGGCGGCGACTTTGAAGCTCAGGATGCTCACCGTGGCCGCCGCCACCGCCGTCGTGGCCTCGTCACTGGTCGGCATGGCCTCTGCTCAGACACCAGCTCCCGCACCGGCCTCCTCCGACGCGTCGCTGGCTTCCCCGGCTTTCGCTGCGGCGTCTTTGACCGCGCTCGTCTTCGGCTACTTCTTCTGAGGCCCTGCTGTGGGCGACCTGCATCGTGCGCGCAACCTGTGATCTTTATTCTTTGGTTCTTCTTGTGTTCATATATGAGTATATATATTGTTAATTACTTGTTCAATTTTTCTAAATTGTGTTGATTACATAAGCTTGTAGTTGTAACTGGTCGGTTCAGTTTTTCAGTTTTACATCTGTTAAATATATATATTGGATTCAGTCATTCAGTTTTCCACTTGTCTATGATGGCTCCAAGATTTCTCCAGCAATTGCACAATGTGGGACCCTGCTTCAGAGGAATTCGTGGATGGAACTCAACCTGAATCAAATGAATGTGTTTGCTGCAGCTGGCTATCAGCTGTCCCAACACCTGATTCCGAAAATATTTATTTTGTCATTCTTTCAACACTTAAGTTTCCACCGACAACTCAACGACTGGTTGCTAATTCCACTCAAACTTATTGTCTGGCATATTTTAATAAAAGGAGAAAATATATTAATATCAAGTTGATACAAAGAATATCCAGACTATACAACAACACAATCTCAAAAGCTAATTAAAATGCCCCGGATTCACAAATCCACCATATTATTTGGCTTAATCCAAAAAAAGTAAGTGCCCCTTGCTGAGTATTAAATGCTATAGAAGCTTCTCCTCGAAAAGGAATTGCCAGGGTAAAGAGAGTTGTTGAATGTGTGATGAAAAATAGACTATCCAAAACCTTATACTCCCTCAGCTAAAAAGGATGTCATAAATTTGTCCAAATTTGCATGAATCTAGATATTTTTTAGTGTGTAGATACATCCAAATTTTAACAAATCTAAGACATCCTTTTTAGAATGGAGGGAGTATATGTTTGACCGCCTATATGGTTATTTTGAAGGTGATAAACATACTTAACTTTTAAAAAATTGCCATATGCTTGAAATTTGATTGACATGACTAAGCTGATCCTAACTGATCTTGCGCGGTGTGCCGGTCAATTTGGCTATGTGGAGCGAATGTTGTGTTTTAGAAAATCTCTCCATCCTTTTTAATTAATTATATTTTGTATCTATTGGTGATAGCCATCAGTCAGATTAGAGACTGCTATGAAGGAATCCATGTCTCATCGTAGATGACAGTTACATGACTTACTAGACCATGAAGGCGCGCTTTGTCGCGCCCGTCTTTTTGATGAAATGAGAGTAGATATATTTAATAAAAAATTGTTGGTACAAATATCTGTGAAAAATGAATTAACATGGACTACAAAATATTTAAAATACCCTATAGAGGGGTACTTCTGTGCAAGTCAGCTTGGATATTGTAAATCCTTTGCAGATCCATGAGATAGAAGGCATATAAGCAAAAAACATGCGCATAATCACGAGGAACAACTATAAGCGATGATGTGAAGTAGACAACATGACATAGAATACTGGTTTCCGATTTGAACATTAGTATATTTAACGTATAATTTGTAGTAAAACTACACCTGCCGATTTGGGTGACCATATGGTAGGAAGATCTGAGGTAACCTCTTTGCATGCAAGCCGTGCTTCACTAGCATTTTTCCAGCACCATGTACCTGTCAACTGGGTAACTATGAGCATCCTCATGTGATCATCTAAATTGGGGTTTAGGGGTAACTATGAGCATCCTCATGTGATCATCTAAATCGTCCTTCATCTTATCCAATGTTGTACGCGTGCAGTTGCTTCATTTTCTAAAGATAACTTGTTGAAACCCTATCCTTTGGATTCGCAAAACAAAAATCCATATCCTTTAGATTTCCTAATCACACGATGGAAATTACTTACATAGTACAACACATCCATCAGAAATTGAACAAAAGACATCTCAGGGAGCATGCTGAGGAGAAAATCAATTTAGTAGATCTTATCCTAATGAATAAATTGGAGCATGAGGATAAAATCAATTGAAGAATTTAGCAGTTTCCCGATTGGAACCGTGGCATGGAGCAACGCTTCATTCTCCAATTTTGCATCACGAGTAAACCCTAGAAATAATCCCTCAAGAAGTGTGGATCAATAGCAACACAGTGCATGCATGAGACAGAAATGAAAGATCCGTGCATGGTGCAGATTGCGACCAAGTATTAAGAGGGCAAACTAATGCAGGGAACCACAGTTTTGCACCATTCGATCGCCATCGCTGGCATGTGCCACCGCCATGTCGTCGCCATTGGTAGCGTTTAGCACAATTTCTTTGTGGTGAGACGGTGCTCCTACCTTGGAAGGAGGGTGAGTGCATGCTTTGAACGTCTACGGCGAGGGCGAGCTTTGGAAGCAGATGCGTCGCGTCGCCGGCGTCATCCGCACACACAAGGGAGGGGAATGAGTAGGTTACGAATTGATCCAAAAAAAAAGAGTGGGTTGCGATGGGATGAGGAAAAGAGGAAAGCAGCGAGGCCTTGTACTGGGAGAAATCGGAAGGAGAGAAGATGCAAATGGTCTCTAGCACCCATCTACCGGCCCATTTGATTCCCGATTAACGATAGAGCTCCCAGCTCGGCCTGCAGAGCTGAAGCCCAGGTAATATTGGGTAACGTTGGGCTAGCTATTCAATGAGAATTTATCGGAGCGAAGTGTTCCAGCGACGTTTCGGTAAGACCGGAAAGATCTCTACCGTATATATGCCAGATCGAACGGTCTAAAACGCCAAATCACTGTGAGTGTTAGTGTTCTAGCGACGTTTTGGTAAGACCGAGAAGACTGCATGGGCCCTTATATTTTTATCCGTCGAAACCCATATCGAGACCACGTATGTCTCTGTATATGTGTACCCGATCGAACTGGATATAATCCACGTTCCGGTCAGCTAATCCCACCTTCCATTATCGCGATCTACATTTTTTGCATGTCATATTTAAAAAAAATTGTTGCTGTTATATAACATCCGATTTTCGCCTTTCACGAGAACATGAGTATACGTCTAAGAGGACCATATGGACTTCGAGTGGATTCGTACGGTCCTATAAACAATCGGTATCGAGTTTTTGTTTGTCAAAGTTTGAAAGAAAGGAGAGGACCTAAGCAAAAGTGGTAAATCAACTGTTTCCATGTCCTCTCCTGTCTTTGTGCGCGTGTCCTTCTCTCGTCACTTAGCGGGCCGAGCGTTAGTGGTTTAACCATACACATATGAGTTGGTGAAACAGTGAAGCCTTAGTGGTTGAACCATACACATATATACATCAGAGACTATATGGCTGTCCACATACTTTTCATGTAAACCGGCTTCGTGATAGTAGGCAGAATGGCATCGAATGACCAGTGAATGATCTTTGGGAGAATAGGATGTATAAGGAATTCGTGTTGGAGATAGAAGAACTGTGCAAGGACTTCTCTTCATGTATGTGCTAGCGGAGACTGTTTTGGTGCGCCGGTCAGTATCAGCATGCACTGCCCTTGATGGACCCAAATGTACCTCTGGAAGCATTTTTTGTACCAAATGTATCTCTGGCGTGTTTTAGTTGGAGTAGCTGTGTCTAGCTGCTCTCTATTTCGACATGAACATTGGTTGGCAAGCTTGGCTTAATCTCAAGTTAGAAAAAAAATATTCATCCGCCTGAAGATTATCATTTAGCACTGCTAGTTTTTTTTTATGTTAGACAAAAGTCTATTTTGAACTCTGAATTATTTCTCCCTGTTTGACCTGAAGTACAAATTACTCCCTCTGTTCTAAAATATAAGATGTGTTACCTTTTGTGAAGCGAATGTATCTAGACGTCTTTTATTGTGTAGGTACAGATTGAATCTACATACGTTTAATTCATACATCATGTTCATAAATCTATCTATTATCTATTATATACTAAAAGCAATATAAAAGTGTCTTTCGAGGCATTAGGTTAATTCACATAGGCTAAATTGTTTGGGTCGTTAATCATATCGTGGGACCAGATTATAATGGCTGAGATTTACCGGACAACATGATACGTGCACACACTAGTAGAAAAGAGGCTATTTGTTCGTGCCTCCTAACAGCATTAGTCCCGGTTCCTCCACGAACCGGAACTAATGCGGGCACGCGTCCCGGTTCGAGCGGGCACGGGGCCCGGAGGCATGCGTCCTAGTTGGTAGGGGGCATACGTCCCGGTTTGTAACACAAACCGGGACTAAAGGTTTGGTGTCAGTCACGTGGCGTTGCCAGCACCTTTAGTTCCGGTTTGTGTTACAAACCCACCTTTAGTTCCGGTTTGTGTTACAAACCGGGACGTATGCTCCCGCCCTCTATAAATGCAACGCCCCAGCCTCTGCCTCCACTCTGTTTTTTTTGGTGGAAGGTGTGAGGGGTGTGCTAGTTTTTTCCCCTATGCATGCATTCAAGGTGTTTGATGAAATGTTTGAGTGAATGATCCCGTTCAATTTCTCATAGAACAAAAATATAGAAGGTGTCCGAGACGCACTTGAGCTTTCTCCTCTTTATTTCCCTCGATCGAGGTTAGCAATCTTATCTTTTCTCTGTCATTGATACAATGCACATGTCGATGTGAATTGGTCATTTCACTATTTATGATGTCCTGTTTTTGATAAACTTACTTATGTGATGCAGATGAACGGTCGGGAATGGATGTATGGTGACCGGCGTGTACCCAGGTATATGAAAGGCATGGATAAATTTATCGATGTGGCTACGGCAAACAACGAGAATGGTTTTATACGTTGTCCATGTGTTCAATGTCGGAACAACAAGGAGTACTCTTCCTCGAAAATCATTCGCGGCCACCTGATTATGAAAGGTTTCAGGCCCAACTATAATTGCTGGAACAAGCACGGGGAAAGAGGGGTTATGATGGAATATGGTGAAGAAGAAGATGATGATAACAACTATCATCATATGTTTCCTGAATACAGTGATACTGCAATAGAAGACAATGGAGAGGAAGGAGGTGAAGAACGGGCATCAGATGAGCCGGCTGATGAACTTGGTAGGGTCATTTCTGATGCAAAGCGAGACTGTGAAACAGAAAATGAGAAGTTGAAGTTAGAGGGCATGTTAGAAGATCACAAGAAATTGTTGTACCCAAATTGTGAAGATGGCAGCACAAAGCTCGGTACCACACTGGAATTGTTGCGATGGAAGGCAGAGTGTGGTCTAACTGACTCCTCATTTGAAAAGATGCTGAAAATAATGAAGCCGAAGTTTCCAAAACATAATGAACTTTCCGAGAGTACCTACGAAGCAAAGAAGACTCTCTGTCTCTAGGATTAGATGTGCAAAAGATACATGCATGCATTAATTAATGCATCCTCTATAGCGGTAAGGAGTATGAGAATTTAGATAAATGCCCGGTATGCAATGCATTGCGGTAGACGAGATGACCCTGGTGATGTTGAGGGATAGCCCCTCCGGAAGAGGGTTCCTGCTAAGGTTATGTGGTATGCTCCTATAATACCAAGGTTGAAACGCATGTTCAGAAACAAAGAGCATGCCAGGTTGTTGCGATGGCACAAAGAAGACCGTAAGAAAGACGGGAAGTTGAGACACCCTGCTGATGGGTCACAGTGGAGAAAAGTCGAGAGAGACTTCCCAGACTTTGCAGGTGACGCAAGGAACTTATGATTTGGTCTAAGTACGGATGTCATGAATCCTTTTGGAGAGCAGAGCTGCAGTCACAGCACCTGGCCCGTGACTCTATGTATCTACAACCTGCCTCCTTGGTTATGCATGAAGCGTAAGTTCATTATGATGCCAGTGCTCATCTAAGGCCCGAAGCAACCGGGCAACGACATTGATGTGCACCTTAGGCCATTAGTTGAAGAACTCTTACAGTTGTGGGGCAAACCAGGTGTACGTGCGTGGGATGAGAACAAACAGGAGCCATTTGATCTACGAGGGTTGCTATTCGTAACCATCAATGATTGGCCTGCTCTTAGTAACCTTTCAGGACAGACAAACAAGGGATATAAGGCATGCACACACTGTTTAGATAAGACTGAAGGTACATATTTTCATAAATGCAAGAAGGTTGTGTACCTGGCGAATCGATGATTTCTTCCGACCAATCATCCCGTAAGAAAGAAAGGCAAGCATTTCAAAGGTGAGGCAGATCACCGGAAGAAGCCTGAACTCCCTGCTGGTGATGATGTATTTGGTATGGTCAAGGACATAGAAGTAATCTTTGGAAAGGGTCCCGGCAGTCAATCAGTTCCGAACGACATCGCTACAGGACACGCACCCATGTGGAAGAAGAAATCTATATTTTGGGAGCTGCCATATTGGAAAGTCCTGCGTGTCCGCTCTTCAATCGACGTGATGCACGTGACGAAGAATCTTTGCGTGAACCTCCTAGGATTCCTAGGCGTGTATGGGAAGACAAAATATACACCAGAAGCACGGGAGGACCAACAAATTATGAAAGACCCAAAGAACATGCATACACAGAACAAGACGGATAAAGGGCGTCACTTAAGTCGTGCCAGCTATGCTCTTACCAAAGCATAGAAGGAAATCTTTTTTGAAGTCCTTTACAGTATCAAGGTGCCGTCTGGCTTCTTATCTAATATAAAGGGGATAATAAATATGGCAGAGAAAAAGTTCCAAAACCTGAAGTCTCATGACTGTCACGTGATTATGACGCAGTTGCTTCCGATTGCATTGAGGGGGCTTCTACCAGAAAATGTTCGAGTACCCATTGTGAAGCTGTGTGCATTCCTCAATGCAATATCTCAGAAGGCAATCAATCCAGATATTCTACCAAGGTTACAGAAGAATGTGGTACAATGTCTTGTGAGTTTTGAGTTGGTGTTCCCACCATCCTTCTTCAATATTATGACGTATCTCCTGGTTCACCTAGTGTAAGAGATTTCCATTCTCGGTCCGGTATTTCTGCACAATATGTTCCCCTTTGAGAGGTTCATGTGAGTCTTAAAGAAATATGTTCATAACCGTGCTAGACCAGAAGGAGGCATCTCCAAGGGATATGGAACAGAGGAGGTCATTGAGTTTTGTGTTGACTTTATTTCTGACCTTAAGCCGATTGGTGTTTCTGACTCGCGGCATGAGGGAAGACTAAGTGGAAAAGGCACGCTGGGAAAGAAAGCAATGATATGTAGGGATGGGGATTCTTTCACTAAAGCACACTACACAGTTCTACATAATTCCATCTTGGCAGCTCCGTATATCGAGGAACACAAGAATATTGTACGCTCCAAAAACCGGGGAAGCCTGGATCATGGATTACAGATGAACACATGAAGTCTTTCGGTGGTTGGATGCGGACACATCTCTTGAATGACACCACTATTGGAGATCAGCTATACTTGTTGGCTGCGTCACCATCTTCTACTGTATTGAATTTCCAAGGTTACGAAATAAATGGGAATACATTCTACACGATCGCCCAAGATAAAAAGAGCACCAACCAACATAGTGGTGTCCGCTTTGATGCAATAGAAGAGAATGGACAAAAGGACACATACTATGGTTACATAGAGGAGATATGGGAACAAGATTATGGAGTCTCTTTTAAGGTCCCTTTGTTTCGCTGCAAATGGGTCAACCTGAATGGGGAAGGGGTAAAAATAGATCAGTTGTACAGAATGACAACAGTGGATCTCAACAATATTGGTTATAGAGATGAACCATTTGTCCTAGCCAATGATGTGTCTCAGGTTTTCTATGTGAAGGACATGTCCTCCAGACCAAAAAAAAGAAAAAATATGCAAATGAATACATCATATGATGAGCCAAAGCGTCACATAGTTCTTTCAGGGAAAAGAAACATCGTGGGAATCGAGGACAAGACAGACATGTCATAAGATTATAATAAGTTTGATGAAATTCCACCCTTCACAGTGAAAACTGACCCAAGCATTCCGTTAAGTAAAGAAGATGCTCCATGGTTACGTCTGAAGCGATCATAAGGAAGGACATATGCCAAGAAGTTCATGCTCATATTATGTAACTCTAGTTCATGTCTTTCGCGATTTGTGGCTTGACCGAAGGATATCTTTCACGGTTTGTGGCTTGACCGGGACTATATATAGGGGGGCCTTTAGTTCAGGTTTTGTAGTCTCAGTTTTTAATATTAATAAATGTCTTGAGTGTTAGTCCCGTTTGGTGGCTGGACCGGGACTATGAAGAAGTTGTCCCGATTCGTACTTACCATTAAGATCTGATCTCCAAATGCGCACGGTCACATATTAGGGAGTGCCTCTATGACCAGTTTCTTGATGATGCCGGAGGACTAGGATCCGGCGGCATCGCCCTGAAACTGGTCGAAGTGGTGTCCGTGCTCTCGAAAACCATCTTGCAGCTTGTAACTTCTCTAACTAGATCAATACACCTGGGAGCTAACTAATTTCACATATTAGGGAGTGCCTCTATGACCGGTTTCTTGGAGATGCTGGAGGACTGGGATCCGGCGGCATCTCCCTGAAACTGGTCGTAGTGGTGTCCCTTTTCTCGAAAACCATCTTGCATCTTGTAACTTATCTAACTAGATCAATACACCTGGGAGCTAACTAATTTCACATATTAGGGAGTGCCTCTATGACCAGTTTCTTGGAGATGCCGGAGGACTGGGATCCGGCGGCATCTCCCTGAAACTGGTCATAGTGGTGTCCCTGCTCTCGAAAACCATCTTGCACCTTGTAACTTCTCTAACTAGATCAATACACCTAGGAGCTAACTAATTTCACATATTAGGGAGTGCCTCTATGACCAGTTTCTTGGAGATGCCGGAGGACTGGGATCCGACGGCATCTCCCTGAAACTGGTCGTAGTGGTGTCCCTTCTCTCAAAAATAATATTGGAGATGCCTCAATCTGGCTGGAGGACTGGACTCACAAGGATGCCTATTTATAGTACAAGCAGCTCGGCATAGTGTCGACACTTACGACATAATGTCGACACTCATCCCTATTATTAGTGCTGACTCGTGTTTTGTCCCGGTTGGTGTCTCCAACCGGGACTAAAGGTTCATCTTTAGTCCCGGTTGGTGACACCATCCGGGACAAGGTACACGCCGCACGACATAATATCGACTCTCACCCTATCATTAGTGTTGCCTGGCCCAGCCTGCCGAAATCCCTCCAACCGGGACGAAAGACGAACCTTTAGTATATTGAAAATCCGAACAACGCAAAATTCAAAAAATTCAAAAAAAAATCCGAACAATGAAAATCCTTTGTGTGGTGTCATATTATGTGACATAGTTGAAAGGAAAAATACCAGACTTGGTATATAGATCATGTCTCGAAAAAACCTTCACAAAATGACCTATCATGTTCGAGGTTTCATGGCTTTCGGTCCAAATGACCGATGTTATGTGCTGAATCACGGCATAGTTTGTGATGTTGTGCCCATATTATGCATGCATGTGGACATTGGTATGGAGAACAATGTTGCAGGAGGAAGTTTTCCTTTTTGTCGCACGGAAAAGCCCTTTTCCATTTTCCGAGCGCAAAAAACGGGTCGTTTTGTGAAGTAACCACCAAAATGCCGTTTCAGAATGCTACCGTCCTATTTTCCTAAAATACTAGACCACCTTACATGGACTATCGCCCATGATTTTTTGAAATATCATTTTTAGACTCGCAATATGTGGTTTCTTTAGAGATCCAGTGCAAGTTCTAAATGAGCCATTTTTCTTCCCGCCATTTTTCTTCCCGACATTTATCCCGCCATTTCTTCCCGCGAGTTTTTCCCGCTAGTTCTTCCCGCCAGTTCTTCCCTCCAGTTATCTTCCTGCCATTTCTCACTATATATATATGTAGGGTTGGCTTCCATTGTCATTGCACATCTCTAGACTCATATCTGCAACCTCATCACTCTTTCCCAGGGAGGCCGAGATGCTTTGCGCCTCGAACTACCCCTGCCCACCGGGCTACTGTGCGTCGGCTGGATGCTGAGCGCCGAAGGTGTGCCGGTTCCTCCTGTCCCTCTAGGTGTGGCGCGCCGGATGGCCATCACAAACCACTACTACTTCGAGCTCACGCCGAAGCAGCGGAGGAATCCCAGATGGCATCCCGACTATTTCCCGACTTGGGAAGCCTTCTTCGTGGATCGGCGTGAGAGGGCGCTCGCCGGGCACGAGGAGACGGCCCACCTCCTCCGAACTTCAACGAGGCCGGCCGTCGGCTGTGGTGGCGCGGCCGGACTCTCCAGAGCGTCATGGCCTACGACACGGCCGCCGACTCTATCCCCCGCCTGCGCTACCCTCAAGTCCAGCCCACTCGTACTCAGCCTTCAAGGTTCAACTACGGCCGCGGCGAGTACGACGACTACAGTGGCGAGTATTACAGGTGTAGGCAGGAGCATGACTGAATCACTCCAACATTGTAAAACAAGTTCGGCCGATTGTGGCTTAATCTAGCCATGTATCTTAATTTCAGTTCTTCTATGTAACTTTGTGTTAGTTGCGTTATGTACTTCAATTCCAGTTCTATCCTAATAAAATTTTCTTTCCGCCCATTATTTCCTGTCCTTTTTTTCCCGCCCCTTAATATATAAAAAATATAAGTTAATTCAAATCCAAATTAAAAACAAAAAATAGTTTTGAATTAGTTATTCAAATCCAAACACTTTTTATGTTAAAAGTTTTTATAAATGCCAAATTAATATTCAAAAAATAAAAGCTAATTCATTTTTAATTGTAAATGGTTACATTAATTATTTTTTAAAATAGAAAATGGTTTTGATTTATTTATTCAAATCCAAACACTTTTTATGTTTAAAGTTTTTCTAAATTCCAAATTAATATTCAAAAAATACAAGTTAATTAATTTTTAATTTTAAATGGTTCATAGTTTAAATGGTTACATCAATTATTTTTTAAAAATAGAAAATGATTTTGAATTAGTTATTCACATCCAAACACTTTTTATGTTTAAAGTTTTTCTAAATTCCAAATTAATATGCAAAAAATATAAGTTAATTCATTTTTAATTGTAAATGGTTCATATTTTAAATGGTTACATTAATTATTTTTTAAAATAGAAAATGGTTTTGAATTAGTTATTCAAATTCAAACACTTTTTATGTTTAAAGTTTTTCTAAATTCCAAATTAATATTCAAAAAATATAAGTTAATTCATTTTTAATTTTAAACGGTTCATAGTTTAAATGGTTACATTAATTATTTTTAAAAACAGAAAATGGTTTTGAATTAGCTATTTCAAATTCAAACACTTTTTATGTTTAAAGTTTTTCTAAATTCCAATGTAATTATCATTTTAAAAACATTACAAATTTAAACCCCAAAATAAAAAATAAGGTGGGAACAGAGAGAAAATTCCTCAAATTTTTTGAAAACAGGGTCATATGTCCCGGTTGGAGCCACCAACCGGGACGAAAGACCCCTGCGCGCGCCAACCCTTGGTCTGCTGAAAAAAGTGGAGTATACGTCCCGGTTGGTGGTTCCAACCGGGACGTATGACCCTTTAGTCCCGGTTGGAGCCACCAACCGGGACAAAAGGTCCTTTGGTTATAACTGACGCGTCTCCTCTTCTTCTTCCCCATCTCACTTCTCTGCTTCTCACCGACACGCGCACATGAACCGCCCCCGACGCCGGCAGGCTGCCCGAGCTCGCCGCCGCCCGCGCGTTTCGTCCGCCACCACCGCCGCCTCCGTTCGCGCGCGCCCCGGCTACTTTCCCCCTCGCGCGTGACCTCAATCGCCTGGATTGGAAGCTCCGTCCGCCGTCTGTCTCCGTCGATTCCGGCGTCTCCCGAGCTCGCCCGGCCTCGCCACCACCTCTGTCTTGTTCCTGGTGAGCTGCTGATCCTCACGTTGCCTTCTTTCTCTCCCTCTCCTCCTATACTATTCTCCCCGTGTGTGACCGACGCCGCCGCCGCTCGAGCTCGACGGAGGCGACGCTCCGGTGACCAAGAAGGAGCGGCGCCTGCATCGCCCTCTCTCTAACGCGCCCATCCGCGCGTCCAGGCGTGCACTGGATCGATGGATCCATGCTCGACCTATGAGCATCACCATTGATGAATCAACATGATATCATGCTGGTGTCATATTTCGGTGGGTCCTGCTTGCTTGCGTGGAGGCTGAGTTGGTACTGGGGCCCTTCTGTCAGTCTCACTGGCTAGGGGTCGCCCCGGTGTAAAAACTATTTGCCTTTTTGTTTTTAATTCCAGAAAATGATTTAATATTGTAAAATCAATAACTTATTGTTTATAAGTCAGAAAAATACAAATAATATATCAAATTGTTCAGAAAAATGAAACCTATATATTTAACTTATAATCATGCATTATTCAACAACTTAAATGACAAGTATAATTAGAAGAACAAATGCACCCCTCTCATATGTTCCGGAGTTTCCCTGAGTTAGGGTTTTCACCCCTCGGAACCCCGATTAAATCGTCGAGCATGTCTTAGGGTTACATTACAATGCAAATTAACTTGTAATATCATCACTTGCTTGAGCATTGCATCGATGCCATGTGTTGATTGTTTCCCTTTCTTTCCGGTGTTTGGTTCTTCCCGGTAGAATACGATATCGAGATCGAGACCGAAGCCAGAGATCAACTACCCCCTGTGCTGATGTACATATTGATTGCGCATTGTATTATGCCATGTATTGATTGCCGCCTTTCTTTCCGGTATTGGTTCTTCGCGATAGGATCCGAGCCCGAGGGTTTCTCCGAATTAGGGTTTCTGATATTGTAAATTCATTTTTATTATTGTGTATGTATATATTAGGGTTTCTCTGAATTAGGGTTTATATCTCTCAACACCGTACCTAACATTCTCCCTTAGCCGCTTTGACTTATACGTTTTTCCACCTATGCAGAAAATATGGACCCACACGACAAAGACGAAGAACAGGAAGAGTTGATCCAAGGTGTGATCCGCGGGGAAGAAAATTTAGATGTATCGACGTTTCTGAACAACTCCGGTGAGGGTGATCCTCTTTTTGCCGGAAGAGACGCCTTGTTTGAGCTTAAAGGTGATGCCTTCCGCGAGGGAGAAGGCGATGCCTTGTGTAATCGAGAAGACGACCGCTCTGGCGAGGTGCATGTAATATAATTAATTCATTAATTAATCATCTGCTATCTATATAGAAATAGTAACGACGATCTTTCTTATTTTAGCCCTTCGGATCGAACAAATCTACTGAAAAGAGTGGACGAGGCCCAACCAAAAAGTTGGAAGACCATGAGAGGTTCAGGATCAAAGATATCGCTGAAGACGGCAAACCAACAGCTCCCGAAGTTGTCACAATTAAATTTGTGGCACAATGCGGAGTAATCGTTAGGGACTTAATCCTGATCACCATTCAAAATTGGAATAGGCCTGCTGATGCGGAAGAAGAGGGAACATGTTTGTTTGTCCCTAACAAGGCCAAAGATTTACTGTGGAAGAGGCTCATTCTTAATTTCAAACTACCAAAGATAGAGTTGGATCCAAATGCAGAGGATCCAGTTGAGGACGCCTTAGAACATGGGAGAGCCATGGAGGCTAAGGTCAGGGAGTGGGCTATGAAGAAGATGGCCCAATATTTCACCAACTGGAAGAAAATATTGCACCTTGACTATGTCGTGTGAAAGAGAAGACTCCGGATTTCAAGAAGATTCAGTTTGAGAAGATAAAACCATTATGGGATGAGTTTGTGAATTACAAGACATCCGAAAAAGCTAAGAAAATGTCTGCAACGAATAAGCTGAATGCTGCTAACAAGAAGTATCACCATACTATGGGGCAAGGTGGCTACAGGGCTAGCATTCCTAAGTGGGAGAAACTTGAGAATGAACTGCGTGCTCAAAAGATCATCCCAGAGACAGACGATTGGGTCGAACATGCAAGGAATTGGTTTTACGGGCATGGGGGCACGTTGGACTCGGAAGGGAAGTGTATATATAACATACGACATAAAGAAGACCCCTTGCCAATCGAGAGGATCAGAAAAGCAGTAAAGGCTGTTAAAGATGGGGACTTCATTCCCGATAGAGAGAATGATGAGCTCACACTCGCCCTTGGAAATAAGGAACATGATGGACGAACACGAGGCACAAGCGTCTCCAAACCATGGAGGACTGGGTTTCTCGAAGAGAGGAAGAAATATCCTGATAGAAGCCGTTAGAGGAGAAAGGACAAGGCGGAAGTTGAAGCAGATATTCAGAAAGAGCGAATGCATATAATTGAAGAACGAATAAAACAACAACAAGATGAAATTAACGCACTTAAAGAGCAAAGTACTACCGTCCCATCTCAGCAGCACACTGCATTCGATGCTACCGGCCTATCGAATAATCGAAAAAGCAGTGTGGCTTCCACCGAGGTCCCGGGTGATGACAATGACGATGACGATGGTGCACCGACGATGGCTCCTGTTGGCTACCTAGTGGATGATATCACAGATATGACACACTGCGAGCTACATGTCAAAGTTGTGAACATATCAATGAAGGTGGCGGTCGGCTATGCCTTACCAATTGGACCCACACCAACTTACCACTGTTGTCCGGTTCCATAGGGCTACGCTGTTGTCGGGGTGGATGAAATCATGCCCAGCTTTGAAGTTTTGGATCTTGACTACCCTGCAGGTGAAGGGGATGTGACTGTACTGGGAGACGCAACAAACGTCACCATTCTATGGCCAAAGAAATGTATCGTGCTTCGAAATCACAGGCCAAGGCCATCTTCACCGCCGCCTCACCCGTCTCCAGCGAGGTCGTCGCCGCCCCGGCAACCATCTTCGTCGCCTCACCCGGCTCCGTCGCCTTACCAATCTCCGGCGCAGCCATCACCGCGGGAGCCATCGCCGGCACCTCAGGAAAAAAAGCATAAGTGTACCGCTACTCTGCGTCGTGGTAAGCGATCGCCGAAACGTAAACAAGAGCCTCTTCCAAAAGTACCAAAGGTTCCTCCCAACAGAGCTTATGACTGTACTGAAGAGGAGACTACGACGATCATTGATGCGGAAACGACAGCGTTTTTCGCTAAGCTAAGGTGGCCGGAAGAGCCAGAGTTCCCCAGCACCAAAGAAGAAAAAGCCAGAGTGTTGAAAATGCTAAAGACTCTTCATCAACCCGAGCCAAAGCTGTCATCAGACTATGAGCGTTCTATTCTCAAGTCACATGCGGCACAACAAGCCTCGAAGAGCAGTACTGATGCAAGCGAGAAATATGTTGCCCAGCTCGAAGAACAAGCAAAACAGTCTTGCGTCCATCTCAAGGTGATTTCCCATACCAATGTGGGGTCGAGCAAATATGGGGCCGAAGAGCAGTATGATCCAGAGGTAGTTGCAGAATATGAAGAAGCTGCCGCTGCTCAAGGTATAAGTATTGCCCAGTACTTATCCCAGTTAGAGTACTTTCCTGTGAGTGAAGTAGCATACAAATACTAGTACGGCAAACCTCTCATCAAACCTGAGGAGGTAAATAATCTTCCAACAAAAATGCGAAGATTGCATAACTGGTACATGCATGCCACAAAGGCCGGGGCTAACTGGATAGTGCTGAAGGTTACCAAAAAGCATTATGGGAAAGAAATGGATGACATGATATCCATTGAATTTGATGAACTATTTCAATTATTCAATCAAGACGCCTTAGACAAATCGATCATCAGTGTCTATTGTCTGTAAGTACTAATTCTGTAATTAATTTAGTCTCCAGCTATCTCACCTTGTTTATTGCATGTATATAATCATATTGTAATATGCAGAATGAAGATTCTCGAATGCAGCAGAGAAAAAATCTATGACATTGGATTCATTGACCCATATTGGGTTCATCAAGCTAATATCAAAACAAGCCCCCAGGATACGGAGGATAATATAGTACACATGTTAAGGTTCCAAGAAACCAAAACGGAAATACTATTTCCTTACAACTTCGAGTGAGTGTTATTGTCTTGTATACACTTTCTATTTCGCTTACTCGATGTTAAGTATATAATTGATTAGTTATGCATTCGCAGCTTTCACTATATTTTGTTAATCATTTAACTTAACAAAGGGCGTGTACTAATCATGGACTCGAAACATAAACCCTTTGAGCAGTGGAAGGACATGCAGATGTTTCTCCAGCGGTAATTCTAATCATTACGACATTATATCGGCAACGTTCGTGAATTTTATGATATCAAGTAACTAATAACTTCTTTTATTCGTTTTCTTCGCCGGGCAGCGCTTGGAAACAGTTCACCAACAAGGCTAGGGGTGTTTGGAAAGCGGAGCTTACATTTCAAGCACTAGATGTAAGCACCACTAGCTATATCCGCGCATGTCTTTGATTCTAGTTTTGATACCGTTATTATCATGCTTGATTATTATTTTGATGAAACTATGTTCTCGTAAAGTGCCTGACGCAGGGACCAGGTAACAATCTATGTGGATACTATGTTTGCGAGTTCATCCGGCAGACGTGCGATGAGAAAGACAGAAATTTAGAGCAACTCCACGTACTAAACAATTTCTATAGTTTTTAATTACCATCAAATTGTGTTTAGTTTCATTCATATAAGCTGACTCCCTTTTTAAATCAGATTGAACGTCTACGGGACGGTCTTCTGCCAAAGGATCGCGTACGAGCAATTCAGGAGGAATTGGCGGGATTCTTGGATGCAGAAGTCCTAAACCCAAAAGGGAAATATTATTCGGGTGTGTATAAACAATAAGGATTGTACAAAGAGCAACTTTTGTATATAGTGCATGAACTCGATCCGTGTATCGAATGTAATATTGTCATGATGATCTTGTGTAATATAATGGTTCCTTCATTGATGAGTGCAAAACACTAAATAAACAATAAAACAACATAAATAAATTCTCTGCCGCGGCACAAAAAGTGGCCAAAATGCTGCCGCGGCAACAAAAATTGGCAAAATGAATTCTCTGCCGCAGCAGAGAAATGTGTCAAATCTCTGCCGCGGCAGAAAGTTATTTGTCCCGGTTCGTGTTACGAACCGGGACGGTTGCTCCACCCCCCGTCCTCTGCCGCGGCCACGTGTACCACCTTTTGTCCCGGTTGGTGGGGCAACCGGGAATAAAGGTTGGGGTTTTAGTCCCGATTGCCCCGTCCCGGTTGGGTTAGCGGGACTAATGCCCCTTACCAACCGGGACTAATATGGCTGTTTCCACCAGTGACACGACAATATGTTATATGCACAACGTTTGGACACGTCTCAACTCATTCTGTCAAAAGAATTCGTGGTCGATCCGATGTATTCACGTAAGCTGGGTCGGACTGGCCACATAATTAGCTTATACTGTACACGCTGATTCAAAAAAAAAAGCTTATACTGTGCACGCATAACCATCTCCGTACAAATAGCTAAGTCCGGTTACAAATAGCTCCTCCACGAACCACGAAAAGAAAAGAATGGGCAGCTCTTTTTTTAGAACGAAATGAGTAGCTAGAAGGTGGTCCTTGTGGGTAGATGTACTAGGATATATAAGGTATATAAACTTGTGACTATACTACTCTAAGTCACCACAATTTATAATTTGAGTACATGATATAAAAGGAAGATTTAACGGTGCATGGGACTACACATTTAAATGTGTAGTGTATGGACGGTCCAAATTAATTGGGCCAGTTTTGGACCATCAGTTAATCCGGTAATTCCTGTCAAAATTTCAAAGATAAAATTGTAGTTTTATGTACAAATGAAATTAAGACCTTATTCTTCGACGGGAAAATTAGGTGTGTGCCCTTGAGACGAATATACTACCGAAACGAAACTCTTAGGTGGTATATTAGATCTAGACCGTAGGATCAAGTCGACTGGACCGCCAAGTTGCATTGATGTACCATATAATGTCACATACAAAAAGACATAAAAATATTCTAAAAATAGTAGCCTCCAAAAGTTCGTTGTCACGAGATGTATAAAATCTACCTAAGATTGAATGTTAAGTGAAAAGGCAAGAATGTTCAAGCGTCTCGACACAAAAGAAGATGGCAACCAATAGGTCAGTGTAATTGGCAAGTCTTGGAACTCTACCGAAGCAAATCCTATCGATATATTATCAACTATTCCACGGATATATTATCATATTGTATCTGACATAGTATAACCAATATAACTTCATGGAATGCATTGCATTTGGTAATCCTTTGTAACATGATGTAAACATAAGATACCTAATAGATTTTGTAAGCATACAAAAACACCTTCCGGTAAAAATTAATAGTGTATAAATATACATAGAATAAACCCGTCAGTGTCTATTGGACCATACTATCAGTTAGAATATAAGCAGTACTCATATTATTTCTAATTATAGTCACACTAATCCAAATCTAACGCATAAGACGATAGGTAAATTGATTTGTGTGGCACTATCTTAATCTTATATGAATTAAATAGTCTGCGATGCATCACTACGAGAATAAAAAGAGGAGTATGTTAGTTGCGATTCTCAAGAGAGTTTTTAGTGCATATTTTGCCTTCTCATAAAAATATGGGTTCAACTGTATATACATGCTAGAAAACAAATGCAACTAAACTACTAGGAAAAGACGAGGTATTTCAGATTATTCTCGATATTTCTACAATTTAGTGTTGTCAAGCGAATTTTAGAATATGGTATTTTTTGTACCCACATCATAAATCATAGCGATGACTATTTATTATTTCCATTATTAGAGAGTATCTTCTTTGTATTTTATTTGATGAAAATAAGTCAACTTATTAAGAGCACATGACGTTCCAATTACTGTATAAAATCAATGAACGATTAAGTAACACGAACTGTGGCATTCAAGTAGTATCGTTATACAAGACACATCAAAAACATATTATTGAATGTGTAGAGCCTCTAGAATAAAGAACAAAGATAATACCAAGAAATTTAAAAAGAAGATAAAAGTTAATATATAATTTCTCTGTCCGAAAATAAGTGACTTAAATTTATCTATATTCACATGTATCTATACACTAAAATACGTATAGATACATATGAATTAATCTATACAAATTAAAGTCACTTATTTCTGGACGGAGGGAGTATGTAAATAGATTGGCATTCTAGAAACATAATGTGATACTTCTAACTATAAAACCCGATGTATGAACATGGTAACAAATCTATCTATTATATATTAAAAACAATATAAGGTTGTTTTTCGAGACACCACATTAATCTATATCATAAAAATATCTAAAATTAATTTTCTTTTTCAAAATGTGGGAAAGCCCCGCCTCTGCATAGATCTAAAATTAATGGTGAAGATGTAGTCTGAGATTAAAAGATAAGTCATGTTATGGTAAAAATAAACATGTATAAAATAAGTCTCATGTCATGTTAGTTGTTATGGGCGGAGTTGGACGGTCAGCTAACCTATTTTTTATTTTAAAGAATCATGTTGGCTCCTGCCGATCCGTGTCAATCACGAATGGTGCAACTGTGCCTTTTTTTGAAACTCATGAATACAACTACTTTGGCTCGCTGTCAGTCAAAAAAAAGTATGGATCAGATTGTACGCTTCCGATGGTTATTCTAGCCAGGTTGAACCCCTACAAACACAGCTGTTCATGCTAGCTACGTGGCAGATGTGAACCTAAAGAAAACAAACCTTCCGGGCTTCGGGGACGTTGTCAGGCAATCTTGGAGCAGCCCCTCCGGGCATATGGATCCCTACCAAAACCTCTATCATAAGCTAAAAATGACGGCCAAGGAACTATCTAAGTGGATCCGTAGGCTATTCTCAAATACTAAAGTGCTTCTTCACGCCGCACTACTTGTAATCCTCCATCTTGATATCGTCCAAGAAAACCGCCTTCTCTCCTGGGACGAGAGAGATCTTAGAGCTTGCCTCAAGAGAAGAGTCGTTAGACTTGCTATCATGGAGCGGGCAAGGAAAAAGCAAAGTGCAAGAATCTCCCATATCAAGGAAGGAGACGCTAATACAAAATTCTTTCACCTTAGAGTAAATGCAAGAAGGAAAAACCATATCCAACGGCTCAAACACAATGGAGGTTGGGTCACCGAGCATGAGCAAAAAGAGAAAGTCATCCAAGACCACTTCTCGTCGGTTATGGGAAGAGGGGCAAGAAGAGCATATGACCTAAAGTGGGAGAGCCTAAACCTCGGGGGTGTATCCATGGAAGGAATTGATGAGCCTTTTTCGGAGGAGGAGGAAGTGCAGAAGGCAATAAATCAAATGCCCGCTGACAAAGCACCTGGACCCGATGGATTTACCGGGGAATTCTTTAAGACATGTTGGGATATTATAAAAGTTGACGTTATGAGAGCTATCCAACAATTCAATAACCTCCATGTCCAACATCTTCAATGGCTAAACTCGGCAAACATTGTGCTATTACCGAAGAAGGAGGGAGCCGAGGGGATCTCCGATTATAGGCCTATTAGCTTGATTCATGAGATTGCAAAGATCATTGCCAAAATGATTGCTATTCGGCTTGCCCCCCTTATGGACGAGCTTGTCTCCAAAGCCCAAAGTGCATTCATAAAGAAGAGGAGCATTCATGACAACTTCATGTATGTTCGCAACCTTGCAAGAAAACTTCATAAAAGCAAGATTGCAACGCTCCTCTTCAAGCTTGACATCCGCAAATCTTTTGACTCCGTAAGATGGGATTTTATTATAGAGCTTCTCAAGAGACATGGGTTCCCTCCCAAATTTAGAGATTGGATCACCGCCTTGCTCTCCACCTCGTCTTCGAGGGTCCTTCTCAATGGCATTGCCGGGAGACCAATTAAACATGGAAGGGGGCTTCGGCAAGGTGACCCGCTATCGCCACTCCTTTTTGTCCTTGCCATCGACCCACTTCACCAAATCCTCGAGTTTGGCCACTCGTCATGAGCTTCTTCACAAGATTAGAGGTCGGGGCACCGTTTTGAGAACATCTCTCTATGCGGATGATGCGGCTATTTTTGTTCACCCAATAAAACAAGACATACAAAACCTATCTTCAATTCTCTCTCACTTTGGCCAAGTCACCGGTCTTGAGACAAACTTCCAAAAGAGCATGGTACTCCCCATTAGGTGCCATAACATTGAGCTTCACAACATACTCAATGGTTTGCCGGTGATCCATGCAACATTTCCTTTGAAGTACTCGGGCCTCCCTCTTTCGGTGAAGCAACTAAAGAGAGCTGATTTTCAACCGCTTGAAGACAAGATGGCAGGGAAGCTTGTTACTTGGGATGGGAAAAATATTAATGTGGCCGGCTGAGGGGCTCTCATCAAATCCGTCCTAACCTCGCAAGCCATCTTCCACCTCACGCCGCTTTCCATCCCTACAGGTTGTGCCAACTCCTTGAAAAAAAAATCAAAAGGGCTTTCTTGTGGGCGGGTGCCAAAGAAATCTCCGGTGGCAAATGCAAGATTAATTGGGAGGTGATTTGTCGGCCCACAAATCTTGGTGGTTTGGGAATCCTTAACCTTGACAAATTCGCACGTGCCCTCCGCCTACGATGGCCATGGTTTGAATGGAGATATCCTTCGAGGCTTTGGGTGGGAATGGGTTCTCCGTGCAACTCCGTGGATATGAGCCTCTTTTATGTATGCACCACTATTTCCATTGGCAACGGAAAGATTGCACCCTTTTGGGATGCCCCTTGGCTCAATGGAATGGCACCAAAAGATATTGCCCCCCTCATTTATGAAGCGTCCACAAGAAAAAAGTGGAAAGTTAAGGAGGCATTGCACCAAAACAATTGGATATCCAAGATAAAGATGGACTCCATCTTGACCATCGACCACATACACCAATACTTGCGGCTATGGAGTGAAATAAATGGGAAACAACTTAGGGAAGATGTTGAAGACACAATTGTTTGGAACCTCACGGAAAATGGAGAATATTCTTCTTCGTCGGCATATAAGGCGCAGTTCTTTGGCTCCACCCTCACTCTCTTCAAAAAAATGGTGTGGAAGGCATGGGCACCGCCCAAGATCAAATTCTCTGCGTGGTTGGCCATCCAAAATAGGCTTTGGACGGCAGACCGCCTTGAAAAAAGAGGATGGGCAAATTGTGGGCTTTGTCCGTTTTGCAAGCAAACCCAAGAATCGGCATCCCACCTTTTCTCCCATTGCCGGTTCACCAAGAGGACTTGGGGTTTAGTCAAAGATTGGCTCGGGATCCCAAACATTCAAACTCACTTGTTGACGCCGGAGCTATCCATTCAAGGTTGGTGGATGATGATGTCTTGCAAAGCCACTTCCAACCGTAAAGCCATGGCTTCCATTACAATGCTTGTTACTTGGACGATTTGGAAAGAGAGAAATGCGAGAGTCTTCCGAAAGAAGTATGCACCCCCTACAATACTACTCCAAACAATCAAAGAGGAAGCAAAGCTTTGGGTCACCGCGGGTGCCAAATTTTTGAGTGTTGTAACTTTGGGAGAGTAACCCCTTCTGTTTTTGGGCACTCCTTTTCCTTTTGTCATGTCATGACTCTCTCCTTATTTAATATGAGGCAAATCTTTTGCCTCCGTTCAAAAAAAAAGTAAGAAAACAAACTGTGCTAGAATCGTGGTGGTAGAGCAAAAGGCTGTGCTAGCATATGGAGTGTTTTGCCCCAAAACAGTGAACTGTATCCTGATCAGTATTGTACATTGTATGCATGACTTGAGTACACAAAAAATGAAAACTTAGTTTGATTAAGTTTGCCGGTTTGGAGTATCTGAACATGAAGGTTAATGAGGCAATCACAATAGTCGTACTATCGACCAGAATGCTCCTCGAATTCAGAAATATTTAAGTCTGATCAGATATGGCCTTGAAACAAAACTGTATTGTCTCTGTTTTTTCGGAAGATGAGGATTAGCAAGCTGATTCTAACATAATTTTGGAAGCCGGACGATGAAGCCTAAAAATATGATAAATATATCTCCAACACGACCGGAATAAATACAGCTAGATTTTATAGAGGTCGGAAGTGCTAAATCACCACATATTTTCACCAGCGATTAGACCCTCCATTAAAATATATGCTGACTTACTGAGGCCCGTGACATCAAACCTAGGATTTGATCTATCACCGATGAACTGCGGGTACAACCAACCTACTAATCACCCTTCACGGAAATTTGGAGAACCCTTCGTTGCTGACATGGTCATTCTAACTTCATGGCATATCTAGAAGTAGAGGAAAAAGGCAATTTTCTAGAAGGTTATGCCTTCTTTCAGGTCATGGAAGGGAAGGTTTATTCATGAGATGATTCTGAAGAAGCATAGGGTGAAGGCGAAGTACCTGAACAATCTCTAAAAAATGATCGACAATCATTGTAATTTAACTTTTTGTTGGTATATATACATAACTGTAAATATGTGGAACTTAAATAATAAATTTACTATGGGGCTCAAGCCCTACGGTTAGTGCTAAACAAAATCATAGTTTGTCTCATGAGAACTATATTTCGAGTTTCAGTGCAAAATATAAAAGCAGATACATTGGTTTCGAAACTCTGTTTATTGAACATTTTGATCACGGATACACCTCTTACTATCGTGTTAGTATAACCTTGAAGCCTGGTCCAATTTGTATATGTATGCAAGCAAGAGTATACAACCCTATATTTTCAAGAGGGTATGACGAGGCATGCTGGGTTATTCTTGATATCCTTACAGTTGGAATTGTTGTCTTTTGTATTTATTGTCATGTTTCATCTTTAGTGTCCACACATCATGGTAATAATAATTTTTATTCAGAGAACCTGAAAAACGGTCTTAATTTTGGGAATTGTTCTAGAGGATACTGTTTATTTGTTGTATGATAGACAAATTTGGAATATTTTATATATGACTTCCAGTGGGTAAAAAAATCAATGTTGGAGCACATGTCATTACAATCACACAATAATATTTACAATTGATTGACAGTATTGAACTACGTTGTCCTAGCTGCATAGTCATGTTGCATGAAAGGAAGTACAGCTGATGGAGTTTGTATAATAAGTGCATTGAAGATCAAGATAACACAGAGATATTTAAACAAAAAAATGTACTCTCCCGTTCAAAATTAAGTGACTCGTATTTTTCTAAATTTGCATGTGAATCTAGACCAATCCGAGTCACTTATTTCCGAATGGAGGAAGTATATGATATACCAATAGATGGTGTTATAGAAAACCATTAGCCATACTTTCGTAACTTTAACTACCGATCAATAAAGATGTTAATTAATATTCCCAAAAAATAATAATTTATTTTTAAAATCATATTAATATTATCAAATAATCGCATAAGTTTCACTATAATGACAAGGTTACAAATTTAAGTTGGCTAAAGATGTTATTACGCATGAATTTTATTTTCCATACCACTTGCAATGGTTGTAAAGTGTTTTTGTTCCTTCTAACAAAACATGAAATAATGTTTTATTTATCAAACACTTTTAACCACTAAAGATGATGCCCTCACATTTGCGAGGGCCACCTTGCTAGTTAAATACTAAAAGCAATATAAGAATGTTTTTCGAGGCACCACATTGATTCACATATACTTAAAATATATACTACGTTGATTTGTATTTTAATGGCTTAGATTAAAAAATAAAGTGTTACGTAAAATGCTAAACGTGCACACGATGGGTATATCTGACACGCTCCCCTGGACTTCCGAGTTCGAAAATAATCTCTACGTGAACTTTGGGCCGGCCGGCCAGCTATACACGTAACAAACACAAAGATCCGTACGGTCATTTATTTGCGTGTGACCCAGATATATTGGTAGAGTCCGTACCAACTACTCTTACTAATTGTTGCCGTCCGATTTTATTATAGTGGAAACCTGAAACACCGAGTAGCTTCCCTAAACAAAGTGCACTTCCTTCAATCCAAACTAATTAACTCGAATTTGTCTATATGTCCGAATCTAGATAAAATTGAGTCCATTAATTTGGATAGGAGGGAATACATGATTACATTGATATTAGTTTGTACCATTCTAGAGGGAAAAAAAAAAACCCTTTGTATTACACGTAGATGGTGTTTATCTAGAAGGGCCTCGCATGCTTTGCTGCGCCATCTTCGTTTTTGGTGTGTTTTTCCCTGTTGTGCAGGTAATATGCAATGAAGCAAAAGGGTGAAAGTAAAATCAAAAGTTGCTTTGGCTCTCAAGAACAACAATGGACAATAAATGAGCTTTGGCAACATATTGCAATTTAGGAATAATCTGTTTTTCAGTTTCAACAAAATTCATAGACCCAACACACACTAGAGGAAAAAGGGCTATCCGTTCGCGACCCCTCGGAGCATTAGTCCCGGTTGCGCCACCAACCGGGACTAATGCTGGCACGCGTCCCGGTTGGAGCGGGCACGGGGCCAGGGGGCATGCGTCCCGGTTGGTAAGGGGGCATGCGTCCCGGTTGGAGCCACCAACCGGGACTAAAGGTTTGGCCACAGCCACGTGGCGTGGCATGGACCTTTAGTCCCGGTTGGTGGCTCCAACCGGGACTAAAGACCCCTGCCCTCTATAAATGCAACGCCCCAGCCCCCTCTGCCTCCACTCAGTTTTTTCGAATGGTGGAAGGTGTGAGGGGGTGTGCTAGTTTTTTCTCATGCATGCATTGAAGGTGTTTGTTGAAATGTTTGAGTGAATAATCCCGTTGAATTTCTCATAGAACAAAAATATAGAAGGTGTCCGAGACGCACTTGAGCTTTCTCCTCTTTATTTCCCTCGATCGAGGTTAGCAATCTTATATTTTCTAGGTCATTGATACAATTCATGTGTCGGTGTGAATTGGTTATTTCACTATTTATGATGTCCTGTTTTTTGATAAACTTACTTATATGATGCAGATGAACGGTCGGGAATGGATGTACGGTGACCGGCGGGTAGCCCGGTATATCAAAGGCGTGGATAAATTTATCGATGTGGCTACGGCAAACAAAGAGAATGGATTTATACGTTGTCCATGTGTTCAATGTCGGAACAACAAGGAGTACTCTTCCTCGAAAATCATTCGCTGCCACCTGATTATGAAAGGTTTCATGCCCGACTATAATTGCTGGACCAAGCACGGGGAAAGAGGGGTTATGATGGAAGATGGTGAAGAAGAAGATGATGATAACAACTATCATCATATGTTTCCTGAATACAGTGATACTGCAATGGAAGACAATGGAGAGGAAAGAGGTGAAGAACGGGCATCAGATGAGCCGGCTGATGAACTTGGTAGGGTCATTTCTGATGCAAAGCGAGACTGTGAAACAGAAAATGAGAAGTTGAAGTTAGAGGGCATGTTAGAAGATCACAAGAAATTGTTGTACCTAAATTGTGAAGATGGCAGCACAAAGCTCGGTACCACACTGGAATTGTTGCGATGGAAGGCAGAGTGTGGTCTAACTGACTCCTCATTTGAAAAGATGCTGAAAATAATGAAGCCGAAGTTTCAAAACATAACGAACTTCCCGAGAGTACCTACGAAGCAAAGAAGACTCTCTGTCCTCTAGGATTAGATGTGCAAAAGATACATGCATGCATTAATGACTGCATCCTCTACCGCGGTAAGGAGTATGAGAATTTAGATAAATGCCCGGTATGCAATGCGTTGCGGTATAAGATCAGACGAGATGACCCTGGTGATGTTGAGGGAGAGCCCCTCCGGAAGAGGGTTCCTGCTAAGGTTATGTGGTATGCTCCTATAATACCAAGGTTGAAACGCATGTTCAGAAACAAAGAGCATGCCAGGTTGTTGCGATGGCACAAAGAAGACCGTAAGAAAGACGGGAAGTTGAGACACCCTGCTGATGGGTCAAAATGGAGAAAAATCGAGAGAGACTTCCCAGACTTTGCAGGTGACGCAAGGAACTTATGGTTTGGTCTAAGTACGGATGGCATGAATCCTTTTGGGGAGCAGAGCTGCAGTCACAGCACCTGGCCCGTGACTCTATGTATCTACAACCTGCCTCCTTGGTTGTGCATGAAGCGTAAGTTCATTATGATGCCAGTGCTCATCCAAGGCCCGAAGCAACCGGGCAACGACATTGATGTGTACCTTAGGCCATTAGTTGAAGAACTCTTACAGTTGTGGGGCAAACCAGGTGTACGTGCGTGGGATGAGAACAAACAGGAGCCATTTAATCTACGAGGGTTGTTATTCGTAACCATCAATGATTGGCCTGCTCTTAGTAACCTTTCAGGACAGACAAACAAAGGATATAAGGCATGCACCCACTGTTTAGATAAGACCGAAGGTACATATTTGCATAAATGCAAGAAGGTTGTGTACCTGGCGAATCGACGATTTCTTCCGACCAATCATCCCGTAAGAAAGAAAGGCAAGCATTTCAAAGGTGAGGCAGATCACCGGAAGAAGCCTGAACTCCCTGCTAGTGATGATGTATTTGGTATGGTCAAGGACATAGAACTAATCTTTGGAAAGGGTCCTGGCGGTCAATCAGTTCCGAACGACGTCGCTACAGGACACGCACCCATGTGGAAGAAGAAATCTATATTTTGGGAGCTGCCATATTGGAAAGTCCTGCATGTCCGCTCTTCAATCGACGTGATGCACGTGACGAAGAATCTTTGCGTGAACCTCCTAGGATTCCTAGGCGTGTATGGGAAGACAAAAGATACACCTGAAGCACGGGAGGACCAACAAATTATGAAAGACCCAAAGAACATGCATACAGATAACAAGACGGATAAAGGGCGTCACTTAAGTCGTGCCAGCTATGCTCTTACCAAAGCAGAGAAGGAAATCTTTTTTGAAGTCCTTTACAGTATCAAGGTGCCGTCGGGCTTCTCATCTAATATAAAGGGGATAATAAATATGGCAGAGAAAAAGTTCCAAAACCTGAAGTCTCATGACTGTCACGTGATTATGACGCAGTTGCTTTCGATTGCATTGAGGGGGCTTCTACCGGAAAATGTTCGAGTACCCATTGTGAAGCTGTGTGCATTCCTCAATGCAATATCTCAGAAGGTAGTCAATCCAGATATTCTGCCAAGGTTACAGAAGGATGTGGTACAATGTCTTGTTAGTTTTGAATTGGTGTTCCCACCATCCTTCTTCAATATTATGACGCATCTCCTGGTTCATCTAGTGGAAGAGATTGCCATTCTCGGTCCGGTATTTCTGCACAATATGTTCCCCTTTGAGAGGTTCATGGGAGTCTTAAAGAAATATGTTCATAACCGTGCTAGACCAGAAGGAAGCATCTCCAAGGGATATGGAACAAAGGAGGTCATTGAGTTTTGTGTTGACTTTATTCCTGACCTTAAGCCGATTGGTGTTTTTGACTCGCGGCATGAGGGAAGACTAAGTGGAAAAGGCACGCTGGGAAAGAAAGCAATGATATGTAGGGACGGGGATTCTTTCACTAAAGCACACTACACAGTTCTACATAATTCCACCTTGGCAGCTCCGTATATCGAGGAACACAAGAATATTGTACGCTCCAAAAACTCGGGGAAGCCTGAATCATGGATTACAGATGAACACATGAAGTCTTTCGGTGGTTGGATGCGAACACATCTCTTGAATGACACCACTGTTGGATATCAGCTATACTTGTTGGCCGCGTCACCATCTTCTACTGTATTGAATTTCCAAGGGTACGAAATAAATGGGAATACATTCTACACGATCGTCCAAGATAAAAAGAGCACCAACCAAAATAGTGGTGTCCGCTTTGATGCAATAGACGAGAATGGACAAAAGGACACATATTATGGTTACATAGAGGAGATATGGGAACTAGACTATGGAGTCTCTTTTAAGGTCCCTTTGTTTCGCTGCAAATGGGTCAACCTGAATGGGGAAGGGGTAAAGATAGACCAGTTGTACGGAATGACAACAGTGGATCTCAACAATCTTAGTTATAGAGATGAACCATTCTTCCTAGCCAATGATGTGTCTCAGGTTTTCTATGTGAAGGACATGTCCTCCAGACCGAAAAAAAGAAAAAATATGCAAACAAATACATCATATGATGAGACAAAGCCTCACATAGTTCTTTCAGGGAAAAGAAACATCGTGGGAATCGAGGACAAGACAGACATGTCAGAAGATTATAATAAGTTTGATGAAATTCCGCCCTTCACAGTGAAAACTGACCCAAGCATTCCGTTAAGTAAAGAAGATGCTCCATGGTTACGTCTGAAGCGGTCATAAGGAATGACATATGCCAAGAAGTTCATGCTCATATTATGTAACTCTAGTTCATGTCTTTCGCGGTTTGTGGCTTGACCGAAGGATATCTTTCGCGGTTTGTGGCCTTTAGTCCCGGTTTTGTAGTCTCAGTTTTTAATATTAATAAATGTCTTGCAGCTTGTAACTTCACTAACTAGATCAATACGCCTCGGAGCTAACTAATTTCACATATTAGGGAGTGCCTCTATGACCAGTTTCTCGGAGATGCCGGAGGACTGGGCTCCGTCGGCATCTCCCTGAAAATGGCCGCAGTGGTGTCCCTGCTCTCGAAAACCATCTTGCAGCTTGTAACTTCACTAAGTAGATCAATACGCCTCGGAGCTAACTAATTTCACATATTAGGGAGTGCCTCTATGACCAGTTTCTCGGAGATGCCGGAGGACTGGGCTCCGTCGGCATCTCCCTGAAACTGGCCGCAGTGGTGTCCCTGCTCTCGAAAACCATCTTGCAGCTTGTAACTTCACTAACTAGATCAATACGCCTCGGAGCTAACTAATTTCACATATTAGGGAGTGCCTCTATGACCAGTTTCTCGGAGATGCCGGAGGACTTGGCCCCGTCGGCATCTCCCTGAAACTGGCCGTAGTGGTGTCCCTGCTCTCTAAAACCATCTTGGAGATGCCTCAAACTGGCTGGAGGACTGGACTCACAAGGATGCATATTTATAGTACAAGCAGCTCGGCATAATGTCGACACTCACGACATAATGTCGACACTCACCCCTATTATTAGTGCTGACTCATCTTTAGTCCCGGTTGGTGTCTCCAACCGGGACTAAAGGTTCATCTTTAGTCCCGGTTGGTGGCACCATCCGGGACAAGGTACAAGCCGCACGACATAATGTCGACACTCACCCCTATTATTAGTGTTGCCTGGCCCACTTTGCCGCAATCCCTTCATTCGCGGTTGGTTTCTCCAACCGGGACTAAATATGAACCCTCTATTTATATAGGCATTTCCCTCTATTTATTACGTAACACTCAAGACATTTATTAATATTAAAAACCGGGACAAACCGAGACTAGCTAACACTCAGGACTAAAGCCGCCCCCTTTAGTCATAATCATGCCTAGTCCTATAGTACGCAGCTTCAGGGTCTTCATCGTCGTCGTCATCATCATCGTCATCGTCACCTGCCACTCCGGGGATCCTCAGCCCATCCATGGCATATACCAGGGGCCATTCCAGCCTCGGATTCACGGCGGGTGGGAGAGGGGTCTCCTGGAAGACGATGCCGCTACCGCCGGGACAGTGTGGGGCCTATGGCGGGTGGACTCGTGGGCACCGTAGGCAAGGATGGTCTCCCCGGCGATGTAGCGCATCACTTCGATGATAGTACGGTTCGCCCACCACAGACGACGGCCGGCTTCGTTGTGGTTCACCGGTGGCGGGCCATCACCCTCGTACCTGGCGAGCTCTCTTTACCGCCTATTAGCGAAGAAGGCATTCCAGGTGTCGTAGTTGTCGGGATCCCACTAGGGATCCATCCGCTGCTCCGGCGTGAGCTCGTGGTAGAAGTGGTTTGTGATGGCCGCCTGGCGTGCGGAACCTTGAGGGACAGGAGGGACAGGAACCCCTCCTGCGCTCAGCACCCAGCCGGCGGGCGGCCGGTAGCCCGGCGGACAAGGGTAGTTGGAGGCGCACAGCGCCTCGGTCTCCTCGAGGGTCAGAATGGCCCAGTAGGCGTTGTCCATTGTTCTAAGAGAGGAAGGTGTGGATGTGTGGATAGCCATGACACGATCACCCTAAATATAGAGGGAAAGGGCGGGAAAACTTGGCGTGAAGATTTGGGAAATGGCGGGAAATATCTTTAGTCCCGGTTAGTGACTACATCCGGGACTAAAAGCTCTAGTAGAAAGGAAAGGGCGGGAAAACTTGGCGGGAAGAGGTGGGAAATGGCGGAAAATATTTTTAGTCCCGGTTTGTGACTACATCCGGGACTAAATGTGTGCCGAACAATGATCATGTTTCGAAAAAACCTTCACAAAATGACCTATCATGTTCGAGGTTTCATGGCTTTTTCGGTCCAAATGACCGATGTTATGTGCTGAATCACGGCATAGTTTGTGATGTTGTGCCCATATTATGCATGTGTGTGGACATTGGTATGGAGAACAATGTTGCAGGAGGAAGTTTTCCTTTTTGTCGCACGGAAAAGCCCTTTTCCATTTTCCGAGCGCAAAAAACGGGTCGTTTTGTGAAGTAACCACCAAAATGCCGTTTCAGAATGCTACCGTCCTATTTTCCTAAAATACTAGACCACCTTACATGGACTATCTCCCAACTGGTACATCTCAAACCTTTTCGTCCATCCCGGGTAAAAACGACAAATGTCTGCCGAATCGGTAGGAAGTGGGTCCGGTTTGTACTACAGGTACATGATCTATTGCCCGTGATTTTTTGAAAAAATAATTTTTAGACTCGCAATATGTGGTTTCTTCAGAGATCCAATGCAAGTTCTAACGATGCTCGTCCCCTATCTTCATGCACACCGGTTCGACCATAGTTAGAAATTCAGATAATTCAAAACGGGCATAATAAATTCAAAAAAAATCCGAACAATGAAAATCCTTCGCGTGGTATCATATTTTGTTACATAGTTGAAAGGAAAAATACCAGACTTGGTATATTGATCATGTTTCGAAAAAACCTTCACAAAATGACCTATCATGTTCGAGGTTTCATGGCTTTCGGTCCAAATGACCGATGTTATGTGCTGAATCACGGCATAGTTTGTGATGTTGTGCCCATATTATGCATATGTGTGGACATTGGTATGGAGAACAATGTTGCAGGAGGAAGTTTTCCTTTTTGTCGCACGGAAAAGCCCTTTTCCATTTTCCGAGCGCAAAAAACGGGTCGTTTTGTGAAGTAACCACCAAAATGCCGTTTCAGAATGCTACCGTCCTATTTTCCTAAAATACTAGACCACCTTACATGGACTATCTCCCAACCGGTACATCTCAAACCTTTTCGTCCATCTCGGGTAAAAAGGACAAATGTCTGCCGAATCGGTAGGAAGTGGGTCCGGTTTGTACTACAGGTACATGATCTATCGCCCGTGATTTTTTGAAAAAATCATTTTTAGACTCGCAATATGTGGTTTCTTCAGAGATCCAATGCAAGTTCTAACGATGCTCGTCGCCTATCTTCATGCACACCGGTTCGACCATAGTTAGAAATTCAGATAATTCAAAACGGGCATAATAAATTCAAAAAAAATCCGAACAATGAAAATCCTTCGCGTGGTGTCATATTTTGTTACATAGTTGAAAGGAAAAATACCAGACTTGGTATATTGATCATGTTTCGAAAAAACCTTCACAAAGTGACCTATCATGTTCGAGGTTTCATGGCTTTCGGTCCAAATGACCGATGTTATGTGCTGAATCACGGCATAGTTTGTGATGTTGTGCCCATATTATGCATATGTGTGGACAGTGGTATGGAGAACAATGTTGCAGGAGGAAGTTTTCCTTTTTGTCGCACGGAAAAGCCCTTTTCCATTTTCCGAGCGCAAAAAACGGGTCGTTTTGTGAAGTAACCATCAAAATGCCGTTTCAGAATGCTACCGTACAACTGGTCTATCATTATAGTACTGACTTTCAGTAAGGCCACATAGTTTATTTGTCCCTAACCACGCCAAAGATTTACTGTGGAAGAGGCTCATGGTTAATTTCAAACTACCGAAGATAGAGCTGGATCCAAATGCGGAGGATCCAGTTGAGGACGCCTTACAACATGGGAGAGCCATGGAGGCTAAGGTCAGGGAGTGGGCTTTGAAGAAGATGGCCCAGTGTTTCACCAACTGGAAGAAAAGATTGCACCTTGACTATGTCGTGAAAAAGAAGACTCCCGATTTCAAGAATATTCAGTTTGAGAAGATAAAACCATTCTAGGCTGAGTTTGTGGAATACAAGAAATCAGAAAAAGCTAAGAAAATGTCTGAAACGAATAAGCTGAATGCTGCTAACAAGAAGTATCACCATACTATGGGGCAAGGTGGCTACAGGGCTGGCATTCCTAAGTGGGAGAAACTTGAGCAGGAACTGCGTGATAAAAAGATCACCCCAGAGACAGACGATTGGGTAGAACATGCAAGGAATTGGTTTTACGGGCATGGGGGCACGTTGGACTCGGAAGGGAGGTGTATATATAACATACGACATAAAGAAGACCCCTTGCCAATCGAGAGGATCAGAAAAGCAGTAAAGGCTGTTAAAGATGGGGACTTCATTCCCGATAGAGAGAATGATGAGCTCACACTCGCCCTTGGAAATAAGGAACATGATGGACGAACACGAGGCACAATAGGCTCCCAATCATGGAGGACTGGGTTTCCCGAAGAGAGGAAGAAATATCCTGATAGAAGCCGTTAGAGGAGTAAGGACAGGGCGGCAGTTGAAGCAGAAAGTCAGAAAGAGCGAATGCGTTTAATTGAAGAACGATTAAAGCAACAACAAGATGAAATTAACGCACTTAAAGAGCAAAGTACTACCGGCCCATCTCAGCAGCACACTGCATTCGATGCTACCGGCCTATCGAATAATCGAAAAAGCAGTGTGGCTTCCACCGAGGTCCCGGGTGATGACAATGGCGATGACGATGATGCACCGACGATGGCTCCTGTTGGCTACCCAGTGGATGATATCACAGTGATGACACACTGCGAGCTACATGTCAAAGTTGTGAACATATCAATGAAGGTGGCGGTCGGCTATGCCTTACCAATTGGACCCACACCAACTTACCACTGTCGTCCGGTTCCAGAGGGCTACGCTGTTGTCGGCGTGGATGAAATCATGCCCACCTTTGAGGTTTTGGATCTTCACTACCCTGCTGGTGAAGGGGATGTGACTGTGCTGGGTGACGCAAAAAACGTCACCATTCTATGGCCGAAGGAATGTATCATGCTTCAAAATCACACGCCAAGGCCATCTTCGCCGCCGCCTCACCCGTCTCCAGCGAGGTCGTCGCCGCCGCGGCAGCCGTCTTCGTCGCCTCACCCGGCTCCGTCGCCTCACCAATCTCCGATGCAGCCATCGCCGCGGGAGCCATCGCCGGCGCCTCAGGATAAAAAGCGTAAGCGTACCGCTAATGTGCGTCGTAAGCGATCGCCGAAACGTAAACAAGAGCCTCTTCCAAAAGTACCAAAGGTTCCTCCCAAGAGAGCTTATGACTGTACTGAAGAGGAGACTGCGGCGATCGTTGATGCGGAAACGACAGCGTTTTTCGCTAAGCTGAGGCGGCCGAAAGAGCCAGAGTTCCCCAGCACCAAAGAAGAAAAAGCCAAAGTGTTTAAAATGCTAAAGAAACTTCATCAACACGAGCCAAAGATGTCATCAGACTATAACAGTTCTATTCTCAAGTCACATGCGGCACAAAAAGCCTCGAAGAGCAGTACTGATGCAAGCGGGAAATCTGTTGCCCAGCTCGGAGAACAAGCAAAACAGACTTGCGCCCCTCTCAAGGTGATTTCTCAAACCAATGTGGGGTCGAGCAAATATGGGGCCGAAGAGCAGTATGATCCAGAGGTAGTTGCACAATACGGAGAAGCTGCCGCTGCTCAAGGTATGAGTATTGCCCAGTACTTATCCCAGTTAGAGTTCTTCCCCGTGAGTGAAGTAGCATACAAATACCAGTACGACAAACCTCTCGTCAAACCTGAGGAGGTAAACAATCTTTCAACAAAAATGCGAAGATTGCATAACTGGTACATGCATGCCACGTCCGCCGGGGCTAACTGGATAGTGCTGAGGGTTACAAAAAAGCATCATGGGAAAGAAAGGGATGACATGATATCCATTGAATTTGATGAACTATTTCAATTATTCAATCAAGACGCCTTGGACAAATCGATCATCAGTGCCTATTGTCTGTAAGTACTAATTCTGTAATTAATTTAGTCTCCAGCTATATTATTTTGTTTATTGCATGTATATAATCATACTGTAATATGCAGAATGAAGATTCTCGAATGCAGCAGAGGACAAATCTATGACATTGGCTTCATTGACCCATATTGGGTTCATGAAGCTAATCTCAAAATAAGCCCCCAGGATACGGAGGATAATATAGTACACGCGTTAAGGTTTCAAGAAACCAAAAGGGAAATACTATTTCCTTACAACTTCCAGTGAGTGTTATTGTCTTGTATACACTTTCTATTTCGCTTACTCGATGTTAAGTATTTAATTGATTAGTTCTGCATTCGCAGGTACCACTATATTCTGTTAATCATTCAACTTGACAAAGGGCGTGTACTAGTCATGGACTCGAAACATAAACCCCTTGAGACGTGGAAGGACATGCAGATACTTCTCCAGCGGTAATTCTAATCATTACGACACTATATCGGCAACGTTCGTGAATTTTATGATATCAAGTACTTAATAACTTATTTTATTCGTTTTCTTCGCCGGGCAGCGCTTGGAAAAGGTTCACCAAAAAGGCTAGGGGTGTTTGGAAAGAGAAGCTTACATTTGAAGCACTAGATATAAGCACCACTAGCTATATCCGCGCATCTCTTTGATTCTAGTTTTGATACATTTATTATCATGCTTGATTATTATTTTGATTGAACTCTGTTCTCGTAAAGTGCCTGACGCAGGGACCAGGTAACAATCTCTGTGGATACTACGTTTGCGAGTTTATCCGGCAGACGTGCGATGAGAAGGGCAGAAATTTAGAGCAACACCACGTACGTAAACAATTTCTATAGTTTCTAATTTCAAACAAATTGTGTTTAGTTTCATTCATATAGGCTGACTCCTTTTTTAAATCAGATCGAACGTCTACGGGACGGTCTTCTGCCAACAGATCGCGTACGAGCAATTCAGGAGGAATTGTCGGGATTTTTGGATGCAGAAGTCCTAGACCCGAAAGGGGAATACTATTTTGATGTGTATAGACAATAGGGATTGTAAAAATAGCAACTTTGAAGGAATTGGCCGGTAGCATCGAATAGCAACTTTTGTATGTAGTGCATGAACTCGATCCGTGTATTGAATGTAATATTGTCATGATGATCTTGTGTAATATAAGGTTCCTTCGTTGATAAGTGCAAAACACCAAATAAACAATAAAACAACCTAAATGAATTCTCTGCCGCGGCACAAAAAGTGGCGAAAATGCTGCCGCGGCAACAAAATGTGCCAAAATGAATTCTCTGCCGCGGTAGAGAAATGGGCCAAATCTCTGCCGCGGCAGCAGGTTATTAGTCCCGGTTCGTGTTACGAACCGGGACTAATGCTCTACCCCCCTCGCGCTCTGATACCGCCACGTGTGCCCCCATTTGTCCCGGTTGGTGGGGCAACCGGGACTAAAGGTTAGAGCTTTAGTCCCGATTGCCCCGTCCCGGTTGGGCAACCGGGACTAATGGCCCTTACCAACCGGGACGCATGGGCGTTTTCTACCAGTGACATGATAGAAATTTCAGTGGGTTGGAGCTAACGCCCCTACAGGAATAAAATAGCAGGATGTGGAAGAGAATACTATTATGAGAACAACTATTCAACTGTTTCAACATGTCATTGTGATACTTTTAGCCTTTGACAAATAAAGGGCCTTAGATGTGGAATCCATGACACTAAACATTACTCCGAGGCTTCAGAGCCGGTTAATACCGAACATAACATAGGGCACATAAAGGTGCATTCTTCCAAGCCAGACATGCAAGCATATAGAAGCCACGTGGACCCAAAATTTTATCTTCATATTTTCTTTGCACTGGAAGGATGAGGTGGACTTTTGGGAGTTTGATATGTTCCTATTAGAAAAGAAAATTAATAAATTTGGAGAAAAATCCCTTTGAAAGAAATAGCCACTAAATTACAGGACAATCATAGATTTACCACAATAATGTGATAGACTGATTCTAGTAAAAGGTCCAATTATAGTTATATATATACACAAAGTGACATGGTTATACCCTACGGGTGCACGACATTAGCAGTACCTGGTCCAGTCCGACGGAAGGCCCACTCGATGACCTGCTAGGGTCCATGACGCCTATGACGGTTCAGCTACTATGAATCCCATATGGACACGAACTCCCAAGCGCACAAGACAAGGAAAGCTCAAGACTAGAGTTTGAATACAACTTGTAACCTACTCGTATCGGTACCTGAGACCTAGTCTCCCCATATATAAAGGCTAGGAGGGTCCAACGAGGAGGGCACGTACACAATAGACAGATCTACAGATCTCTCACCTCATACTTTCGCATACACACCTCCACGCCAGATTGCATCTGCGCACCCCTGTAACATTCGGTTCCACCATAATTAGAGCAGTCAAGCAGGAGTAGGGTTTTCCCTCTGGGGGCCTGAACCTGGGTAAACCTCGTGTCTCTGTGTTGCTTGTTTGCTAACCGTTCCGTGATCACTAGCATCACCATCTTCTCCAAAACCCAAGTCCATAACAATGGGCATTGACGAGATCAAACCTCGTCAATTGGCGCCGTCTGTGGGAATTGGGGGCGCTGATTGTGCGATCGTGACGGTCCCATCATCAGCGATCTACAACTCGACAATCGGAAGTAGTCAGATCTGATTCGGCTCATCGATCTCCTTCGGGCATGACTTCTCATCGTCATCAGCAGCTGGCCTGATGCGGATCAGTTCGTCGGCTTTGGCGCGTTCTACTTCAGTCAACAACGACACGGCATCATCACCGATCAAACTTTCATGTCTCGGCGAAACAAGGCTGAGTCCGTGTTTAGCTGGAGCAGATCGGACCGATTTAAAGAGCAAAAAGATACACACGTCGTCTTGATCAAAGTATCAAACAGGAAATTGTTGCATGCAAGGAAGAGCTCAATAATTGCCTTTACACAATAACGAGCTAAGCTGACTAGGTGTATCCGTTTATGTTACGAAGGAGAACATCGAGCTACGAGCATGTACAGGATTTAGTTTCAAAGGATGGTGGCACATCCGCTTGTACAGCAACGGCGCCACGCTTCAAGAAAAATCAGAGATATTACTGACAAATCAAGTCCCGGGAAGAAACCTAGATGCATGCATACCATGTCACTTCGACAACCAGGGCTATCAAGGCATGAAGAGATCGTGGCTGAAGTAGTACGTCTGGCTCTACTCTCATCTGAGAATCCACCATGCGTCGATTCCTCCAAACAAAATCTCGGCGATCCCACCATGCCGACTCCGTTTCGTCAACCTTGACTACACGACCGCATTAAATATATGTCCAGGAGCTGCGCCAACTCCGCCGTGTGACCCGCTGCGGTCTTCGGCTTCAACGACTCGGGGCTCCTTCGGTTGCAGCGACCCGCTGCGATCTTTGGCTCCAACGACTCGGGGGCTCGGAGGCTTCCTCCGCTTCGGCGACCCGCTGCGGTCTTCGGCTACGGCGGCCCGGGGGCTTCTTCGACTTCGACGACCCGCCACGATCTTCGGATGCGGCGACCCACCATGTCTTCGACTGAGGCAACCCGCCACATTCTTCGACTTTGACGAATCGCCATCACGTCGACTCCATCGCGTCGATTACGTCCGCCACGTGACTCGCTACAGCATCAACTTCGTCCACGTCAACAACCAACAAAGCTAAGTTTCCCTCTACTTAGAGTTGATTTTCTTTTTAACTCGCACTCGAAACACTCGGGGGCTGCGTCCTCTTCGAGTAACCTAATGTGCCATCGGCTCCACGCACTCGAGCACCTCGAACGCGACAGCCCGAGTAGCTGATTTTGCCTGATCATCAAATCCTTAAACTCCGAGTGCCTCGGCAAGGTACTGAGACCAAGAGTAATCAGGCTAACGAAAAGGCCTAGCATACAGTGCAACAGTGTCGACTCGATCGGTACCAGAATCTTACTGTACAAGCCGGAAGGCAAATATTCTTTACAAGATACAAGTACTTCATAATTCTTAATGTTTTCTGCATCTTACAATGACGTCGACTGCGCCGATGTATTCTATCGGGTCCTCCAACGGAGTCGACCAGCGCCAGTCACGTCAACAGACGCCAACACCCGAGTCGAAGTACTCCTCGGATGACCACATCAATCATCGACAAAGACGCGGCGCTGTCCACGCACCCGACATAAGAAACGGCGTCGACTTCACCCGCAACGTCGAGTCCTTCTGGCTAAAATGCCGCATCACTCCGCTACGTCGATTCTTGGATCCTTATGTGTGAGACGCTGACTCGATGCACTTCCGGGTCAGTGGTTTCTCCTCGCATGAGTCTCTACTCGAGTCTGCGACTCGACTAGACACTCGGGGGCTACTCCTATCAGGAGCGCTGGTCGCGCACCCCATGTACTTCCGGGTCAGCGGTACGCCCACAAGATTTCCTACTACAACTGCACGATACAAGACTCGAGTCTCTGCCCGAGTCTATGACTCCGCCAGACACTCGGGGGCTACTCTAAACTGGAGCGTTTGTCGCGCACACAGAAAATATTCGGCTGACAGCTAAAAGTACTCACTCGAATCTACGATTCGAGCAACTACTCGGCGGCTACTCGTATTAGGAGCGCTGGCCGCGCACCCGAGGCATAAATAAGGTACTACACTAATGACCTATTCTTCGAGTCCTACGTCGAGTCTACGACTCCACTACGGACTCGGGGGCTACTCTCATAGGGAGGATTGATTCAAGCATCCGAAAAAATTGTGTCCTACGGACCTGAAGCCAACAACGGCTGAATTAAAGTCTCTGCTCGAGTCTACGACTCGAACAGACACTCGGGAGCTACTCCCATAGGGAGCGCTGATCGCGCATCCTATAAACTCTTCGACTGCGATCCTCCGGATCAGAATGCAAAAACCTTTTCGGCAACTCTGCCCCAATTAACGCTAAGTAAGTAACATCCTCCTTCGCCACCCGAAACACCTCCGCGGTGATAAAAATTCGGATGCTGTGTCTACGACACAAAGATAAGACCTACAGATATCATCTGATATCCTGGCAACGCACACGACTGCGCTCTGCTAGTAAAAATCCGTGCCAGCGGGCGCGATGAAAATCCCGATGGACGCGTTGGGTATATCATTCAAAATTTACTGGGATTCCACTCCTATAAGTTCTCAATGGCCTGAGTCGAATTACGCCAGCATATGTTCCGGGTTCGAGTCGAGGGACTCGAATCTGAAGAAGATCGTGTTGTTTTGTCCTAAGACAGTTAACTGACCCTGATCTGTCAGGAGAGTCAGGCACACACATCAACAATCCCTACACGCTCAAATCATTCTCTAGTAAATGGAGACAGCTGCACCCGAAAGATTGAAGAGTCCTCAGCCGAATCTACGATTCAACTGAACACTCGGGGGCTACTGACATGGTTATACCCTACGGGTACACGACATTAGCATACCTGGTCCAGCCCGACGGAAGGCCCACTCGACGACCTGCCAGGGTCCATGACGCCTATGACGGTTCGGCTACTATGAATCCCATATGGACACGGACTCCCAAGCGCACAAGACAAGGAAAGCTCAAGAATAGAGTTTGAATACAACTTGTAACCTACTCGTATCGGTACCTGAGACCTAGCCTCCCCATATATAAAGGCTAGGAGGGTCCAACGAGGGTACACAATAGACAGATCTACAGATCTCTCACCTCATACTTTCGCATACACACCTCCACGCCAGATTGCATCTGCGCACCCCTGTAACCTACGGTTCCACCATAATCAGAGCAGACAAGCATAAGTAGGATTTTCCCTCCGGGGACCTGAACCTGGGTAAACCTCGTGTCCCTGTGTTGCTTGTTTGCTAACCGTTCCGCGATCTCCAACATCCCCATCTTCTCCAAAACCCAAGTCCATAACAATGGGCATTGACAAGATCGAACCTCGTCACAAAGTTAACCATAGCTTCTCTTGGAGCATGAAAGAGCGGTCTGATAACATGGTAAACACACCAAAGAACAACAATGCTAACATCTGAGAATCATAGATCGAGAACATCATCAATCAATATGCAGGACTAATAAAAAACAATGCATAAAATCTGATCATCCTAAAGAGAGGGGCTATGTCAATCGCTAGATCCGATTATTCAATCAAAAGAGCTAAGTGTACATGTGCTACTTCAAATTATGTACCATCGAGAAACAGAACGTGAGTAAGAACACACAAGAACATGAGGTGAAAGGAATGTTTGCTCCTGCAATTGCTTTGTATCACTTGCGAGACTGACTTTGCTCCTTGTTCCCTCTAAATTGTTCGTAGTTGTTACTGCATGGGTCAATCCATAAAATGTTGCCATAAGAACAGAAGCGCAGAGTGAGAATGGCATGCATGCGACTAAAGCTTACACTTATCTTCTAAAATCATGACAATGGATTCTTAAAGGATATGTAAAGTGTGTTACAGAACTTTTATGCACCATTGCAAGGAAACATTGTACTGTATTAATTTTTTTTTAACTTCACTACCGTGCCAATGCAAATTTTTAGTGGAATCTTCAGGGAGCATACATTTAAGGAGCCTACATATCCAAATGGAATTAAACCCCACTTATCCATGTTCTGTTGAGAAGGACCGGAACAAGCATAATCATAGTGAACAACAATGAGATAAATCCTAAGAAACAATGTTAAACATACATGAGACCCTTCAGTGCAATAGACCGCCTCAAATAGGATGGGCAAAAGAGCATAGCAAAACTAAACCACGCCCCTGCATGAGAATTTCCTAAGGATTCATGTACCAGTAGTTTACACTTTCCTCTTATGCTATGCGTTTGCCTAAGAACCAGAGAAATTCTGGAAGTAGTTAGCAGTTGCCGCCATATAGTAATTTAAGATCAGGTATATCTTCGGATACTTAATTACTCTCATAAATATTGCTAAACACGATATTCAGATACTTAATTACTTACATAAATATTGCTAAACACGATAAACTTGACTAAGCTGTCCTCACAAAGAACAGAAGAAGCGTTGCGGCGGGCAGAGTTCGTGGGTGCACGTCATGTGCATACTGTGTTCAGGAATTTTGTCGACCTTGATGGAATTGCCAAACAAAACAACTGCAATGTAGGAGATGACAGTATATATTAATAAAGTATGAGAACTACTTCTTTGCAATAACAAGCACATCATATAGATGAAGGAGAATAGGAGTCGGGAGAGCAGAACATTTTTACCTGCTTGGAATTGGTGGCACTAAGCATGCATGGGGAGGTATTGGAGCCCAGTGGATAAAGGCTTCTTCACTTCCAGGACACCAGCCCACACATAGGCAACTTTGGGCCTAATAAACTCATAAGACCTCCCTTGTGAACTAAGATCAGAATATGATACTATCATTTATTAATATAAGACATCATAGGTTTTCTAAGTGACGGCAGATTAGATCTTGGTTCCCATCTTGTTAGTAAACATTTTTCAAAGTCTGAAAGTAACCTGAGGTGTATTATCAGGTTGTCGTCACTAATTAGTATAATTTTCAGTCAAGAATCCGAGTACATTAGGGATTCTATATACACACCAGTATACCACATATCTATTATATACTAAAAGTAATATAAGATTGTTTTTCGAGGCACCACGTTAACCCACATCATCATAATAATTTCTGATAGTTAGATCTGAAACCTATGGTTAGGATTTAACTAAACAAGGTAACCGAATTTTATTTCTATATACAAACATCCAGCCTCGGTCACGTCTTTAATCTCTAGCGCAGTTGAGTAAAACATAACGTGGTCATTGTGTTTTTTTTTTTTGGCATGAATCCGATCGGTCATGTGTTGTTAATTAGCCAAAACAAAGAGTCCGCATAAGTTGGTGTATAATACAAAAGGTGCATGTAAGCCTGTTCCAATCCGTGATGTGTTAATTAGCCAAAATTAAAGAAAGAGTCCGGATAAGTTGGAGTATAATACAAAACGTGTAAGCCTAAGTTACCTAACGAGTTAAAGTTTTTGGTCCGATAGAACTCGGGTGTGTTGAGATTGGCCAAAAAAAAGTCCGGCTGTGTTACAATATCAATCTTTTAAACCCAAAGGGAATCTATGCACATATACACATCCCTATAAATACATGCACGTACACCCTATCTCTATAGACACCTTCGAAAAACTCACTTTGAGAGACTGATTCGGCAAATCTTGACTCGATGTCAATGGGAGTGTCGCCTTCCACCAAAGGATATTTCACTTTTTGTGAGACATCTATGTGGTGATGCTATAAACACGTTTATATACCAATGTGTGTAGAAGGTAGCTAGCAATATATCACACAGATTAATATAAGCTTTTGCTCTTTGTTAAAATTATGTTCATAATGTGCTTTTTCAAACATTTATGAACTACCAGTGAAAACGGATAGTTAATCTATTATATACTAAAAGCAATATAAGAGTGTTTTTCGAGACACCAGGTTAATCCACATCATCTGAATTATTTTGACAGTTAGATCTACTATTCACGGCTAAGATTTAACCAAACACGTAACGCGAGACTGCCACAACATGCACACAACATGCACAGTATGTAACACGTTTGATTTGTAACAGACTATATATAATTCACGGAACGTGTAACGAACTACAGAATTCACGGACCATGCAAACCAAGTCTACTTTGTAACGTGCGGGCCGGACTCGATTTAAATACGCACATACACGGTGTCCATCTCCGCCACGTCTGAAAACAACAGCCCATCACAACAGCCCTACTTGGAATCACATAAAAAAACGAATTTGGATAGCTAGCTGCGGGCATGAGACAACACACAATGCCCATGTCCCAGGACTAAACCTGATCTTAATCCTATTCCAAATCAGTCGTCATGTATCAAGCTGGATTATCAAATGTATCTTCTCATGTGTATATACATGTAAAAGGAAATACGCATCTAGATCCATGACACGTACAAAGTCTTAATCAGATTGCAAGTCACCTCATGTATCAAGCTTGATCACCAAAGGCATCTTCTCATGTGTATAGACATTTAGATGCATGTCACTTCAAAGTCAAAGCATTACATTATATTTGCAAAGTAAGAATCTCAAGTCTATTCACTTTTTCGCAAAACTTTTTTCGGCATATCTATCAGAGATAAAAGATAAAACTAGAAACCGCACAATATTTAGATGAAAATATTAGCATATTGGTTTTAATCAAAAATATATAGTGGAAAGGTATATATCAAACCTCTTATATTAAATCAATAATTCTTTATATGAAATCCAAATAAGAATTAATGATGAACATTTCATATTGAGTCCATAAGTAGCTTAATTTTGAAATGTATTTATGTGGAAATTGCCATTGCAGCAAGCCTACCAAATAGGAACAGGAAGAAGAGAGACAGAGGAAGAATTTTTGAGCAATTTATGATTAGAAAGCACCAACTATGAAGAAATTTTATTAGATATCCTAATAATATAATAAATAAATAAAAGTAGATCATGCTTAGGGGCATATGAATGCACCGTACTACACAAATTGAATATGTAATGCCAGTTCCACTTATCATGAGGTGGGAGGAGGACAATAACAATAAATTGACATATTAGCCATAATACTAAGGTGATCCTACTTTATTTTGGTGTTTAAATATCCATTTGTGTCAAAGCACATTAGACCAGACAGAGAAGATTCATGCATTTAAACCATTTATTTATACATAAAAGTGATGTTTTAGACCGGTCAAGTAAAGATAATAAAATATTATTTTGCATGGACTGTCCTTAATACATTATACGTTTATGACAGTAGGAAAAATTGTGCATTAACGGCTATATCAAAATCTATTTCAAAATGTATAAATCCATACAAAAAATTGCAAACAAGGTTTTAGTATAGATAATAGTAACATAATTGTGTAATCATGTTTGTCACGTTAAATAAAAAGAGTATGTATCAAAAATGGAACATAACTCTTGTGCCAGGTGACACGTCAAAAAAGAACCGACCAACCGAGATGTTATTTTTTAAACCACATTAGAGTGGCAACACTTGGACTTTAGAAAAAGGCCGGAACTTCCATACAAGGTAAGATGCATTTTTTTAAATCACAATAGGGTGGCAAGACGTATCACACTAGGATTCTAACGCGGCCAATAAAAATGCTGCCCATATGCATCGGACAGAGATGAACAATTTCACACTGATACAAGTTAATTAGTCCATGATTTTTTTCTTGGTCGGTAGCAAACCATGTGATATCCAAATATTAATTTCTCTTTGAATAATATTTTCAACCTCATGTAATATGCATCTCATGTAAGACGTAATATATTAGAATAGTTAAGACATGTATATTATGTGGATAATATTTTACATAAGAAAAAATATTCAATGTGCTTATTTTTTAACTATTTGAACAGACAAGCTATGGTTAAACCTTGATGAAACAATCATAACAAATACTACAATTATAGTTTTCTATAAGGTATGTAAGTATATTTCAACTTGTACAAGTGATATTTAATTAGAAATGATTCACAAGCATAGTGGACGATTTAAAGAACTAGAAGGACAACAAATCTAGACCAAAAGGAGTTGGTATTGACCTGAAAATCATCATAACATAGTGTTGGGTGAGTATAAGGACCACCTTAAACTAATATATGTACTAAGTTATAAATGAATGTTCTTGATTTGTGTGGATGCATAAAGCTGCAGTCATGCTAACATAAAAATAAGAAACTAAAGTTGATATTATTTATTTTGTGGTATTGTTGATCTTTTGGGGCTTATTTCTAGAGAAGGAGACAGAGAAGAGTTCCAGGTGGTATATTTTTCAATATAATTTAATTATTGTCAACCTATCTTTCCGGTGTCTAGAACAATATATATCCTGATAAAGTCGGGTGGAAGGACCAAAAGATAGGCATCCAATTTTTGTTTGTTGATTGTATATGGAGCTTGTAGCTAACATGACATGCATAATTAACTGATAAGCATTGAATAATCTAGGGAATACATGAAGATAAATCGGTTACATAAGTGTAAATAGAAATTATCAATTACCTTATGGGTCAACATGATTAATTTTATTCCATTTGCAGAAAAGATATATTTTTGGTTCCACTAAAACTTTGCTAAATTTTCAAATGGTTAATCAAGCAACTGACCAAACTATCATACAACTTTGTGTGTTATAATTTTTCCTCCTTTTGAATTTCATCCTTATTTGTTGATAACAAACCATAGTTACCATTTCAAGTCACATATGAGGAACCAAAAACTAGAGAAGTGGTCTAAAAATTCTCTTGGTGAAACAACTAAGCCAACATGACACAACCGATGGTTTTTATTGAACCTATTGACCTCTCACAACTTATTTTGAAAAGGCATCAACATATATATCTTCCTAATTTTACGCAACATCATCTTATCATAAATATGTTGCATCTTTATTATACATGAACTTCATCAGCTAAGAAATGACTAATTAATCTTAGTAACTTACTTGAACATCATGGGAAATAAAATTTTATTAAGCATTATTATTTAGATTTTATTAAATCTAAATGGATCTATAATAAATGAGTCTAACATGAGGTAACAAGTATATCCTATCTTGCAGTACAAATTTAAATATCTATACATCTCGAATAATACCATGTAAAAGAGACATAATTTGTACTTATTTATATGATGACATTAATTATTCCAAACAAATTAAAGATGCTTCTCTACATGTAAAAAACTTATTTTGCCGATAGAACTTTCTAACTTACAGTAGATTAGTATAAGTTAGTTTTATAGTGCGATGCAGTTATATTTTATAGGCACACTGAGATATTTCCCTCGCATTTGCGAGGGACACCTTGCTAGTTGAACTAACAGTGAGAACTAAAACTTTTAAAAAATTACAACCAAAGGAATCTAGATGACGTAAAATTACATGCATGACAGGGCGGATCTACGCCCCGGGCTACCCGTGCAGCCCGTGTCATGACTCTAATTGAGAACGTACTAACCGTTAATTAGGTTCGCTACTAACGATGCAGCCCGTGCCTTGGTGCAGACCGACCAGGGCTACATAAACTAGCCCGTAAACTAGAGGCCCATTGATTGCCAAACAATAGCTTTGTCTATCTGTCAAAGGAATCTGTTCTTCTGACTTTTCTAAAAAAAATCTGTCATCACAGCCGCCACTGTAATAATCCACACCTCACGGCTCATGCCCCGCCGCCGGCCGCCGGGAGACCGCAGCTCTATGCCCGCGTTCCTTCATGGCCGTGAACTCGATGGTGTGCACTCAATTCCCTGCAACCGATTTAAAAAGTACTATCTTCATTTCAAAATATTTTAGTTTTGTGAAAAAATGTAGCTAGACATCTTTTAGTATCTAGGTTCACTCAAATCTATACACTAAAAGATATCTGAATACATTTGCTTTATAAACCTAAATTATCTTATACTTTGAAACGGAGTGAGTAGTATATGGTTTCCTTTTTTTATCGAAAAAATGGTCTCCTTTGTTAGCTGGGTCATAGGCTCATAGCTGACTTATTGTTTCTCATAAGTGTCCATAGTCAAGTCTATTCGTTTTGACAATCTCTAAATTGTTCGCTAGATTAGATATTCGTCGATTAAAGATCTACATAAATAGTAGCTTAGGGTGACGAGGGACCAAGGGGTGTTCTGATAGTTACCTAGTGTTCACATATTTTTTTAAAATATTACATGTTTAAGTTGGAACTCACCTTGTTAAAATATACTTACTCCGTTTATAAAAGGATGTCTTAAATTTGTCTAACTTTACATGTATAATATGTACACTAGAATATGTGTCTAGATATATTTGAATTTTAAAAAAGTTGAGACATCCTATTTTGTCTATATTATGTTCTGTGTAAACTCAAGTTTTATTTGTCACTATGGTTTAGCCCCGGTCATGCTCAAATCCTGGGTCCGCCACCGCATGCATGCAAGAAAGAGCCGAAGGCTTCCACAGCAGGATCTAGCAAAATGCAGCGCCCTCGGCTAGCACTCTCCTTAAATAAATATAGAAATTGATTTCAAAAATCACGGCAAGCTTTAAAACAGAACATGATTTATTTTCATAAATGTACAAATTAAACAACTTCTAAAATAATATAGGGGATATCCAACTGTTGAGGCGAATATTCGAATGGTACAAAGATAAGCATCCAAAAATTCAAGGGCTAGCTTAAAAACTATTCAACCAAAGTTCTAAAAAGCGAAATACAAAATATTAAATGCACAATGATGGCTTCTAAAGTTTTACGATCAAAGTTTAGAACATAATAGAGAAAAACAAAGAAAGGCTTCCATGTATTTACATAAAACTTCAAAATTTTCAAAAAATCCAAACAAAATGACATGTTTCTAAAAAAAGCTAACAAAATCAAAATTAGTTTAACCATGCATTTTAAAAACCTTTCTTTCGCACCAAAAATGGCAACTACACATGCTGCTGCACCATCTAAAATTGGAAGTGTGGCCACATGACAGAAACTCACCTCGCATAGGTTAATCGTCCATGTACATGAAGGGATTGATAAGTGGCGCAACGTAAGACATTCGACTCACCGACATAGGGTAGTTGACTCTAAGAGCATCGATGAAGTGTTTATATAGTGGATGTGCCTTGAGAGATAGAGGGGATGAGAAATAGAGCACAATGGAACGTCCCGCTCAGAGAATGGTGTACATGCCACATGTTTTGGTGGATTATTTGGAGGACGTTCATCATGTAATAGCAATAGCGATATAGTACCTTGCCAGGAAAAAAAATCAATGGATGATATATACAAAATAATCTTAAAGAAAACACATTTCCTAATAATGTCTGATAGATAGATTAGATTAACCACATTAAATGTGTATATGCAACATGCTAATATAACGATATGACAAATTTTATTTGGCAAAAAGCTTAACACGAAGAGCGGGAAAACACAAGATTGAATATGATCCACAATATGATAAATGTGCATGAAGCCTTTGCAGATCACGATTTAATGAATAGTATATTATCCTAACTAATATCGTTGATTACAACTTTTCTAGGAGCATAATTCTCAAAAGTTAACCTTCCAAATTGTTGCTTTATCCCTTAGTCAGCAAGGAGATAATCGAATTTTCTAAAGGTACGTGTATAATGGAATTGGTTCCATGAAGTAAACCATTATGGTCACACCAGAATGATGATTGGGCCAACATTATTAGTAAGACTAAATCTCAACTATCATAACCGACGTAACATGTTGATCTGTGGTTACTTTGCTTCCTGGCGTCTTAACGGATATTCTATGTGAGATGAGTTGGCGGGGATGGTACGGTGGAATATTGATCCGATGCCCATCATACAAGCTGAAGACTTTGATTGTTCCACACTGAAGTAAAAAGGTTAAAAATTCGCTATTTCAATCTTGCTAAAGCTTCTCTTTAACATATATTTGAAGGCCAGTCAAAATGTGGACATACTTAGCATATTTGGAAATTATAAGAGAAAGTAGTAATAAATTACAACACACAAAGATAAATCAAGAAATTCACAGATATATCTATCTATTTATGTGGACCGTAGAACTCTATGATTTTACTTGCAATGAATTAAAAATGATACCCTCGCAATTGCGAGGGCCATCCTGCTAGTTCTATAAAAAGTATATGCACACTACGCGTGCAGGCAACCTTGCCTTTTGGGCACTAAATTCTCAAATCGTCATGTGGTAGATGTTCCTGAAGTATTAACTATTCTCTGGTATTAGTAAGCTACTGCATCACAAAGCAGTACGTGAGTTCTCCAGATAGAAGATATCAAAGCTTCAACCAAAAAGTACATAGATGCTATTGACACTCCACCAGACCACATCAATATTAAGAGGAGAGCAATTGCTCATTGTACATACAGTACATTATGCAGTCCAGTTCGGCAATGAAATATACACAATGATAATCCATGTTAGTTTTCGGAGCTTGATACGCGGAAGCTGACTATGCCAAAACATATATCAGCAATAGGAATGCAGTTACCTAATATTATACAACATGATTAACTGGACGTGAAGAAAATAGCTAAAAAGATGAACAAGAAGAAAAAATTGACCGTTCAAATGAACAATGGCAATGCAAAACTCCAGTAGATAAGAGGCCACAAGATAATAGAGAAACTCATTAAGTAACAGTCTCGCTTACTCGCATTGAACTACAGTTCCTTTTTTCAGCTGAGAAGGTATTCAGCACCCGGTCAGGTTTAGGATACATAATAAGGTGCATGTGAAGTCTGAAAATAAACGAAGGTATAATAGTGGTTTTCTCTCAAGTAAACAAATGTTGAGAATAGAGAAAAAGAACCTTTGACCTGTGGTTTACATGTTTCCCTTATTCCTATAGGAATTTATGCACCTGATGAACTAAGGGCACATTTATAATGTCACCATTTATCCACCTATTTGCAAGCATATAATTTGACCAAAACATGACAGGAAGAGTATTTAGCCTAATCAGATCACCACTGGACTCTAAGATTCAGGTTAGATACTGTCTTAAGTCCTTCCGTGCAATTCATACTTGTTTGGACTATCAACATAGACCATTCGAAAAAAATAGCTCACACTGGATTAAGTAATCAACCAGAAATTTATACCTGATTTTGTGCTTGGAGTCCTCGATCCTAGCTTGCTTTCACAACCAACAAAAATATATTAATGAAATTTATGCTTAGCCTCGGCATCTAAATATGATAGCTGGGACAAAAATTTACTGGTCCATCATAGAGACCAGGAATCAAAGAGAGCACAAAGTAGTATACCTCGTACCACTCTCCTTCTCCCCTGATGCAGCCAGGTAGACAGCGACCCGTCCAGCACCTTGCCAACCCTGAATTCCATTAATTCTGCATATCAGAGACCCACGGCGATCGAGTAAGAGATGGACAGATGGACGTCAAATCGTCCATGCTGCAAAGGCATGGAATCTGCGCAATGCGAGGAAGCCACGCGAAGGAACAAAACTAGGGACACTGGGAGAAGAGGAGGCTGCAGGTCCGTCACAGCCGTAGGTCTAGGAATCTGTGGCACCCTTGGCGGCCAGCGGCGGTGTTGGAGCCTTGGTGGCATAATCCCCTCGTTTTACTGAAAGAAAAACACTCCTACTACATATTAATGATTCCAAACGAATCCAATACAAATACTCTGAGAGATAGGGCATGGTGTCTATGAGCTCACTTGAGGGCTTGCACCCGTCGATCTGGTTGCGGAGAAGCCACCCATGGGTGCGACCAGCGTCAGTCCGCCGCCGGAAGACTGCTCCGGCGCCAGTTCTGGCCAGCTATCCATCTCATCCATGCCCTCTCCCAGCCTGACGTCACCTCCGCCCCGTTCCGCGCGGATATCGCCGGCGAAGACCGCCACACCAGCGAACCGGGCCTTGGCTAGGGCTCCCTGCGGGTGCACAAGGTTGAGATGGCGGCGGGGAATTGTTAGAGGGAAGCAATAAGGGACAGGCTAGCGAGCGGCGACGAGATTTCTGATGGAGGCGGCCGGAATCGAACACGGCGTCATCACCGATTTTGAGAGGCAGCGAATGTGCAGGGAGGGAAGGTGTCAAATGCGGAGACTAATCCCGCGGGCTGACTCTCCAGAACGACCGAGTCAGATTGGACGCGCGTGAATTCTAACCGACATAAGCAAGTACCCCACCTGAATTAATCATGGCTCGTCAATTCCAGGGAGCTTAGAGCTCCTTAGGGATTTGCAAACATCAAGAGCCATGTGGTCGTTTATTTCTTTTTCTTTTTGCGAGAAGTGGGTGTGACAAGTTTTCCAATATAGTCCATACAAAGTACTAACAATGTCTACGGTCCATTTTATAAAATTGGAAGATGAGTCAAATCCCCAAAAAAATGTGGACATGATTTTGATTGGAAAAAGAACCATTTAAATAGCCAGATAAATTATATTTGTCGGGAAATGCAAAATGATAGTGAAATGATCCGTATTATTTTCTTGTATTCATATTGTCAGTTTTTAACACTAATTTAAATTCATTTATTCAAGAAATATGAACAATAGATCAATATCACTCAAGAGGTAAAACCGTGGTTCAAAGAATGATGGAAGGGCAAATGATATACCCAACCATTGGTCTGATTGACACGTAATTTTTTTTATGTAAGCCCATGATGAGGGTTCAAGATTGCTCTCTAAAGTAAAAATAAACTTCATATTAGAAATTTTATATTATCTATTCATTTAGATGTTATGGTAAATGAACGCTAACTATTAGTTAGATAATGAAATAGTAGGACCTCTTTCCCATCACTCTTGCCCTTTGTACCAACAATGGGTACTATAGAAATGTTGACATATTGTCCATCGACTATTCCTTTCAGCATGAGATGTTAGGCCCTGATTCACCTGCCCCACCTTAATTGTTTGTAGTCAATCTCAATTTTGGTTCAATAGTACATCCCAGTGAAACGTCAAATCGACAACTAGCTAGGATCATGAAACTATGTTGCCAATTTTGTGTAGTCATAGCATATTGCATAACAAATACATGCAAGCAAGAGCTTGGCGCAACTATGTTGGAGTCAAGGATAATAGACATCTAATATTGCCTCATTTTCAAATAAATGATGTTATAGACAAGTTTATTTAAAATTTCTTTGACTAAAGAAAGGTATTCATATATAACATAATGTTCAAACTTGCATCTCAGAGACAATCCATGTAAAATGCATTATGTATATTAACTTTCATGTGTGGCAGCGGAACCAAAAGTACGAAATGAATAAGAAGATTGGTAAATCCAAATAAACTTCAACTCCCACTCTCATGTGTGGCTCAAGAATTCCTATGCATGGATAGAAAGAGGGAATACAATTTTGTTTTCTAAGTTGCGAGTGCTGAGACTTGAACCCGAGACATCCACTTAGATATCATAATAAGTTTATAGTGCTAATCACTAGAACCAAAAGTTAAACCTGATGGGGACGGATGTGTAATCCATATATAGTTCAACAAGGTATATTAGAACAAAGGTAGTATGTTCAGTATTTTAAAAAATGGAGCACCATCACATGTTTTAGAATAGAGGAGAAAATGAGGGAAAAAATCACATGAATATAAAACTCTTATTGTTTAGTTGGCTTTAGAGGATAATTTTTTTATTTGATTCATTAAGAAAATTTATTTTCCTATCCATTAGAAAGATTGTATAATCATCATGTGGTCTTTTATCAAGTAAAACCTAATTTCTATATGCAGAAAAATAAATAGAAATTTTGTTTTCACATATAAATACCGATGATTCTGATTTGAATGATAAATCTCAAAAATATTACAAAGGATTACACGCATGGAGTTTTCAAAATTGAATTATCATAATGCCTATAAATTAAAGATTGTTAACAAATGGTGCACGAAGGTATGATGTTTTATTTTGCACTATGTTTACACTAACTATATATAGAATGTTTTTTACTTCCTATAAAATAATTTTAATATTCATAAAATCGTAAATTAGCTACTCAGTCACTTTCAACACACTACAGATCATGCCCTCACATTTGTGAGGGCCACTGTGCTAGTTAAGTATAAACACATCGCATAGATCCCCAAGTCCAATGCAGTACCGCGCGTAGAGGTTGCCAATATTATCATCGTCGTTGCTGCAACCTCACGTGGATTTCATCATCATTGTTAGCACCAAGTCAACTATAACTACATTTGTCGTCACAAATAATTTGTGATGATGTGGACTAACGTGATGCTTTGAAAAAGATCCATATATTGCCTTTAGCATATATAAGAGATGCTTGCACTTCAAAATGTCGCGGTTGCATTTTGGAAAGGGTTAATTGGATAGATGCCACTATAATTTCTGCCTATTTGAGAAACACCACTACAACTTTTATCTTTTGAAAAACGCCACTATAATTCTTGATACATTCTATAAACGCCATTATGCCCACTTAAACACATATACCTGCCAATATACACTCGTATTTCTGCCGTATATACGTATAGAAGGTGGACACCGTCCTAATAAGCTAAGGAAGGTAACCGTGACAGAATAAAATTGGATAAAATAATTGGAGTAGTGTAAATTGTATCACATTTTTTAAAAATTTGTTTGCAATATCGTATAATGATTTTTTAATATCATAATCAAACCTGAATATAAAACAACTCATGGTGCAGAACGTCTGAAAGTTTCCAGTTTTCATTAACAATTTAGCATGCAAACCAATGTACGTTAGGAAAAATGTCCATTGCACTAGTAGTGTATAAATGTGAGTTCTTTTTGTCCACCGATGTTGCATTGTACTAACGAATTATGTGTTCGTTTTTGGTGCAATTCCTCATATGATGGTGATGAATCGGTATTCTTGCCGGAGATTTGTACTGCAGTTTCTTGTTATTTAATGCTAAACTAATTTTGAATATTAAGGAACCGGTGTTAATTCGTGTGACAAGTGTTTCACTGCTAATTACACTACTAGTGCAATGGATTTTTTTCCTAACGTACTGCATTTTCTTGCATGTTAAATTGTTATAATGGAAACTGAAAAGTTTCACACGTCCTGCCCCACGAGTTGTTTTATATTCGGATTTGATTATGATATGAAAAAAATTCATTGTACGATATTGCAAACAGATATTAAAAAGATGTGATATAATTTACACCATCCTTGTTATTTCCTCTAATTTTATTCTGTCACAGTTACCTTCATTAGCTCATTAGAGTGAGGCCCACTATGTATAGGTATGTGCGACAGAAATATAAGTGTATATTGGTTGGTATATGTGTTTAAGTGGGCACAATGGCGTTTATAGAATGTATCGAGAATTGCAATGGCGTTTGTCAAAAGATGGAAATTGTAGTGGCATTTCTCAAATAGGCAGAAATTATAGTGGCATCTATCCAATTAACCCTTTTGCAAAATTCGAAGATGGCAACTCTAAAATAGGAAATTTGAATTCTTAAAGTGGGAAAGTTGCAATTTTAAAAGGTGGGTAGTTGACATTGTTTATTTGGAAGCTTATGATTCTAGGTGGGAACTCTGACATTCTTATATTGAAACCATGCAAATTAAAGGTTGAAATGAAGTTATGTGTGATGGAATTGAGGGTAAAAGGAAGCTCATGGACTCTGTTTTGACATTCATCCATGTAGTGGACATATGTTGGCTCGCCCTCTGTCCCATCAACGCTAGCCGAACATAGGTTCCCCGTAACTTTGTTCATCTTATTTCAAGGGATCTATTGTTTATGTTAATGTTTGAACATTGGCTAAATCATTGTTATAACTTTACAAATAAACGAGGCATATAGAAATCTAACGTGGAAGGTGATGTTGCTGTGGGCCTGCATTGTGTGGTCTTTGAATTTGATTCACTAACACCGGAGAATGACCTGAAATTTGATTCACTAACACTAGCTATCCGAGATTGGAATGTTAGTTCATGACACTAGGATCTTAATTATGTGTTGCTTATTTTGAGTCATCAAGTTTCTGTTGTTGTCTCGTGGTTGTAATAAAGTATCTCACTCTCTAGCTAAGTATGGCTCTCAGGCCAAGGATGAGTGTGTCGGATCTGCTGATGTTGCCCCGGACTTGGTACATGAGCAAAGTTGCTAGCGAATCTTATGCACTCAGGGTAACGGATCATCATTTTCATGTCAAAAAAGGGAGAGGTGGCACCAGCCTTTTTAAGGGTTACATTCAGAGGTGTCGGCTAAGCCGAAGCCGAGACAGAGCCCCAAGCAATGCTCAATCTCGTGATTGCCTCAAGAAATGATTGCCATTGATTAATTATCGAAGCGCCACACAACGCCACAACGTGATGACTGATGCAGGGTTCGAATCGATGTTGTTGAAAGCAAGCACATGCAGAACTCAAAGATGTACTGGCTCGAGCATCACAAGATCCAATCGGTAGTATAGCACTATACCAAGAGTTATAGCTTGATCTCTCGATAAGGGTAGAGTGGACGAGGATCAGACACCTTGTGGCGCACTCGATCGTATCCTTGTAAATCATGTAAAGTGTCTCTGGCTCCCGGGATCAAGTGCTCACTTTATTTAAAAAAATAAAAAATCATATTACCAATTTCAAAATAAATGAAAATATTTGTAGATGTAGTCAATGTTGTATCCCACAAGCATGAAAATTGCAACACGAAGTTCTTTGTATTGTGTGCTATATAAATATGAAAAAATCTGATAAAGTTTAGGGATTTCAAAAATGCTTGCACAAATTTACACTGTTGTCATTTTTGTGTAGCTTAAAATACAAAGTATTTGAAATTGATATTTTGCATGTTTGTGGGAAATCATTGGCTGTGTTTGGATGCTTTCTAAAAAAATGAATCTCACGAATATGTTTTTCTTAAATAGTAGGAGAACCAGTGCTCGGGAGCCAAAAATCTCGGTCTGTGAATCACTGCTTTCTAATATATTGACCCGCAGATCTCCCGATGTGTCCTTGAAAAAACGTGACAATGGAGTTCCTCCTTTATGGACTTCGCATCTTCTATTGAATGATATACCTATTAAAAGTTTCCTATTTGATAGTAGAAAAAATAAGAACGAATTCAATGTTGCAGCCAGCGGAGGTGCATAAAACCTTGAGAGAGCACACATAAGTCAAGAGATGTGTTAGTTTGGCACGATTACTAGTGGCTGGGCTGCTAAACAGGAAGCCATTGGGCTACTTGCGATGTTGGGTTGAACGAGCAAGGCAACATAGTAGAGTGGCTCGCCGTGGACAATGGTAGAGGAGATCTGGCATCGAGCGAGCGAGAGAAAGAAATAAGACTGTTTATAAGCGCGACCCATGCCCTAGAAGGAATAACTTGTTTAGATGGATGATGCATTCGCATGCGGTGCTTACAAAATTGAACCTACGTACATAGAATGATTATATTACCCTGTTACAAAGGTCTAGGTTTATCGGGCACTCCGACATCTCTCTGAGGAGCACTAGGGTACTGTAAAAATGTCCTGACAGGCAAGTTAGTTCTTCAAGCACATTTACACACCAAGAATGGAAAATAAAGGCCAACAACTGGCATGTAAAGTTTGGTGAATCAATCAAGTTTGTACTACTCGCCCTTTTTCTATAAATAACCTAGCCTTCTCATTTAGCAGAAGCAATGCTCGGAAGTATAGAAGAGGTGAGCAAGGCACTCACGTAGAGTGATAATATGGACAAATGTAAGAGAAGAGAAACAATACCAAGACGACGAGTGGCACCAACGGCGGAATGGGTACACTTTTTCGTAGTGGGATGCATTGGGAATTTGAGTTGGAGACTGGTACTCCCGCCATGTACTTCCAGGTTCATTAGCTCTAGTGGAGGTAGCGGAGCAAACTCGTTCCTCCTGACACTTTCTTCGAAACGCTGCTGGTTCTGCTGCATTGCTGCCAAGGCATTGGCGATGCTTGACAACGCGGCCCCCAGTTCAGGTTGTATGTTCTCCTCAGCACGGCGTGGTGGTGCCATCCTGTGATTGATATAAAACACAAGTCGGTACTATAATGGAGAATAATAATAATCCAGAATAGTACCAAGATGGAATTAACCAAGACTAAAGGATACAATTTACTAAGATGATATTAAAATATCAGCAAAGTTCAAAGCACCTAGAAGATATTAAGCATATCGCACACGAATGAAAAGGAGTGCGGTACACAACTATCAAAGAAAAAAAAATTCCGCAAATTTCGGCATTAAAATACCAATATATGCGCAAAATCACTTAACGAGTCAAGATTAGTGACTCTACCAAATCAATATACAAGAGCGAATGATAAAAGTAGTGGTATGGTCGCGACTCCATCCCGCACTCAAATCATTACTCCGTACATGATTAAGTAGAACACATATCCCAACACCTTCTTCTCCCGATGAACCTAAAGATTAGTAACTACGGAAACGAACACCCCAAACAAGATAACGTCGGATAACAAAGAGTAAGACAGATCGCGGCGGTATACAACAAATCAGATAGATTGCGTCGGTTTGCAAAAGCCTGCCGGTATGGAATGTACCAACAGTTGATAACCAAAAGGCCGATTGTGATAACAACTTGGATGCAACAGATAGACAAGGAATTACACATACACACACACAACCTATGGTACTACGGAAACCCAGAACACGTGAATCCTAGTTTGAACTTTTAAGAAGAGGATTGAAAACGTTACACTTCCTTACCAGAAAAGGGTGGGTGGGTGGGTAAGAAGAAAAGTGGAAGCAGTCCTACTCTCGCGTTTTGTTTTTCCCTAGTATACATAGCTACCAAAAATATTTGCTAGACTGACAACGACCATTTGGCTGAGACCCTGAAGGGCGGGATGGCTCTGATACCAATTGTAACTACCTTGGTGAATTACGCTCCTAGTTACAAGCCTGGACGAGCGGAAATGGTTAAAATAGTACGGTGGGGCCCAAATGCCACTCACAGGTAGACCTTTCGGCCGTCCTAACCATTTCCAAACATCGGGACAAGAACGGGCGGCGTAATCGGCAGGCAAAGGGATCAACTACATACACAAATGAGTATGTATGCAAGCCACCATACAACAGTCCTCAGAGCCATTCCATCTAAAAGAAATGGAAATATTGCAACGCCATACGGCAAGATCCAAATATCCTAGATAGATATATAGTTTAGGATATCTCCTCATACATCAAACATCAGAGTATCAGGCGGAAGCGGCAAACAAGATCCGAGTACGGATAAGAAGCTAATCGGCATAAGATGCCCCATAATAAACACATCCCGCCCACAGATCTCACGGATCCCCGTTCCCGGAATCTCTACACCGAATGATCGTTGCCCCCATCGTCCATCTCCTCCACCCAGTATCCATCTTGTGAGTGTACCTGTTCATCTGAATCAAATAATTTATTGTGTGAGACCCTAGGGGTACTCAGCAAGTCTTTATGCCTCTAAAGGGGACACAACCTGGGTGACGCAATTGCAGCAAAAGATAATACCTAACAATTCTATAGATACTCGCTAACCATCCGCCTAACCAAAGATAGACGGATGTCCGTGAATTAATAACAATAGTTATAACAGTAATATTAACAGATCCATCCTCCTCCTCGCTTACCAACGAGGAAGCGGACGAACAACCCCCATCCGTTGGCAGTTTTATTATCCATTCCATGAGTGTTGCACTATTTACTAGCCAGTTACTTAGTCAAATTAAAAGCGGTACTTTAGTTATACTTGTCTATGATCGAGAAACTGTGCTCCAAGTCGTCCATAACCGCGGACACGGCTTTCAGAAAGTTTTACCCTGCAGGGGTGCACAAATAGCAACACACACTCGATCAACCTCGGAAAAACCAAATCAAAACCCAACGAGGCATTCACGACAAAGCAATCACAGGATTCAGAAATATTTCAGGGGGCCACCCCATTAAGCTACCCGCAACGAAGTTAGCCGGCTCCGAGACGGACTCAAGGTTTGCGTCAATGGCTGTAAACGACTGGGAACCCGAAAGTGTGACTGGGCTTGTCGATACCGCGAAAACACTCCGCTTACCTAAACAGTACAGGTGCCTTCCTCGCACAATCTTAAATAAAGCAGTAAAGCATGGCATAAGTACAGAATAGTAATAAAGCCCCAAACTACTTTGTGGCCCCAAGAAATAAGAATGAATCAAGCTCTGGCTCAGGGGGGTCCCATAAGCCTCCTGGATGTGGATAGCGCGAATATTCAAGGAACAGGATTCAAGTACTCGGGGTCCTACGGGCCACAAGTGAGTATGAAAAACCAAATAGCAGATATTGCTCACCGGTGCCACTTTCATTAGTTATCCCATTACTACTCGGGTTAAGTTGTATAGGTACCTCGTTATCCATCAGACACTCACATACCCTACACATGCTGTTCTACGACTCGCATGGCTCAAACAACTCCTGTAGTAATGGCTCATGGGATGGAGGAACAAGCTTCGGTGGGGTTTAAAAGTAAAGGCTATGCAATACTTGGGATTCAGTTTAATGCAATCACGACTCAATGATGCAAGAATAAGATAGAGGCAATAGGTACTATATGTATGCAAGCATGTGGTAGTGCTTGCCTGGCAGCTCAGTTGAAGCGAGAGAAGGATCTGGGTAGTGCTCCTGGGTTTCTTGATATATCCCCTGCTCAGCGTCTATTCGAAGAAGAACCAAACAAACAAGGGCCAACATAAATAAAGTGCACAAGCATATGAATAAGATGCGACAAGCAAACAATCATGCCATGATGAATGATGCACAATTTGCATGGCATTAAAGTAGCATGGCATGGGTGAGGTGTAGAATACAAGAAATAAACATTTTATTGAGTTTTGATCACATTTTATTCTCGAATAAGTTGCTGTATACTTTATATTTATATGATGCATGCTGCAATTCAGAACATGGAATACATAAACAGAAAGGTCTCGTCGAGATAATCATTTTAGACATATTATTTGTCAAATTTGGAGTTATAAAACAAAAGTTATTAATTAATTAAGGAAAAAGGGCATTTTATTGTAATTTTAATCAACTTTGAAATTAAAGTGTCCAAAATATATTTTGAAGGGCATATTTGAATTCCTCACATTTTTCTGATTCCAAAACATATATTATTTGTATTATTTGGAATAATATTTTAAAAGTTATTAAAACAGAATTTAAAACATATTTAAACATTTAAGAAATTGTTTTATTTTAAACAGAAAATCGTCAGAACATTTTATACCCAGACTGAACTAGCCTCAGCCACAGACATGTGGACCCATGCTGACTGGGTGAAGCAGCGCGACGGAGAAACGTTTTACACCGCGGCTTAACCAGCCCCAGGCGCTGACAAGCGGGTCCGTGCTGCGGATGGACCCACGCGCCAGTGGATGAGAGAGCGGCGGGCACGTGGCACGGACGGGGACGGCGGGTTGAGGCCCGGACTTTGCGGGTGCTTCCTTGCAAAACAACCACAGTGGCTGACAGGTGGGGTCAGAGGGGAACGCGGGTTGACGAGATCAAAAAGGTGGGGGGTTTTCGCTAAACTGCCACGGCCACTGTGGATCTTCCCTGTCGAACGGACATCAGACGGAAAACAGCGCGCGGCGACAGAGCGCAGGGCGCGGGGATCGAACCCACGACGCGGGACACGCGCGCGGTGGGCGGAGCCGCTGCGGTAGGTGTGGGGGTTACTGACAGGAAGCAGCTGGGCGGCTAGATCTACCTAGGCGACGCCACGGTCTGGAAAACAAGCGCGGACACCGGCGCGCATAGAGCGTTCGATGGAACGTCCGGCGCGACCAGGGCACGACTGCAACGACGAGGATGTCTGGGAGGTTGGATAGCTCACCGAGGGTTCGCTGGAGGGCTTGGATCGAGACGGGGAGCAGCAGACCGTCGACGGAGCTGGCGCACCCAGATCTAGGGTTTGCGGCGGAGCGACGATGGTTCTGGTGGCCTGGTGCTTCTCCTCCTCGCTGGCGGTTACTGGACGATGCAGGGCGGTCTTCTCGGTTCCCCAGGCCACCTCCACGACGTGCTCACCGGCTGGAGCGACGGGGGCGACGCGGTGCTGGCGGTGGCCGGCGAGAGAGGGTGGGCGTCGGTGGAGAGGAAGGAGAGGAGCGGCAGGGCTCTGGGCGGATCTGGGAGAGGCAGAGGAGTCGTGTGGATGAGGTCAAGCCAGAGAGAGGGAGGAGGTTGCGTGTGGGCACAGGTAGAGGAAAAAGCTGGTCTCGGCCACCTTTTCTCCACCTCCTCTCACGTGCTCGAGCTAGACGGCAGGGGCAGGGGCTACCAGGTGGGGTGGCTCGGGCTAGGGGGCCCTCATGGTAGGGAGAGAAGAGAGGGAGAGAGAGAGGGGAGGCTCGGTTAGGGTTTTGCTAGGGATGGGGTAGGGTAGCTCGGGTTGGTGAGAGGAGAGGTGAGGTGAGAGGGGGAGATGGTGTAACTAGGGTTAGGTTAGAGGAAGACTAGGTTTAGGGTTAACTAGGTTAGAGAAAGGAGAGGGATTAGAGAGAGAGGTGTGGTGGTAGCTATGGTTTGAAACATGACCAAAACAAGAGGTGTCAAAAGAGAGGAGAGAGGGGTAGGTAGAGGGATTAGGGTTTAGGAGAGAGGAGAGATGAGGTGATGGTGAGGGATGGAGATGACCCCAAAAAGAGAAAAACCTACTTAAACCAAGAGTAAAACAAATGGCTAAAGGTGATGGTACTCTTGCATGGCCCATGCAAATTAATAAATGCCATGTATTATCCTTGTGAAAACAATAATGATGCTATGGCATTATTCTTATGCATTCCCAAGAAGTGGAATCAAGGCCAAGCAAAAGAATTTAGAATTGGATCCACCCAACCCACATGAGCTAGACTAAAAATCCAAAGAAAAGAATTACAAGCTCATGGGTTATTGGAATGGTGGAAGTATAAGGTGGTGTCAAAGAAAGGTGGTGGAGTGGAATAAAAGATATGCCCCCAACTCAACTTGGGAATTTAAACAATATATCAATAACCAAATACAATATCAAGAGGCAAATACAATTGACAATGCATATGAGAGAAGATCCAAAACAAAAAGGGTTTTATATGATGCTCAAATGCAAGGTGGCATGATGACATGGGCATGATATAATTATGATGCAACAATTATATATAGGAAGTAGCCATTATATTACTAGACCAAGTAGCATTACAATTGTTAGACAATTGGGATGCTACAACTCTCCCCCACTAAACAGGAATCTCGCCACGAGATTCTAGGAAGAAGAAGAAGACATAAAGAGGGTAGGATACTTGGCACGGAGCTCATCTTCACATTCCCAAGTGGCTTCATCAACAGAATGGTGCGACCACTGCACCTTGCAGAACTTGATGGACTTGTTGCGAGTCCTTCTTTCTGCGACTTCAAGGATTTTTGTGGGGTGTTCTTGATAAGACAGGTCTTCTTGGAGATTGATAAGCTCATGGTCCACGGTCCTGCCGGGATCCTTGAAGCACTTCTTGAGTTGAGAGATGTGGAAAACATGATGGACCTTGAGTTTTTCCAGGAGCTCAAGAGCATAAGCAACTTCTCCTCTTCTTCCACGAATTTTGAATGGACCGATGTATCTAGGAGCCAGCTTTCCTTTGATACCAAAACGGTGCGTGCCTCTCATGGGAGTGACACGAAGGTAAACGAGATCACCAGGGACATACTCCATGTCCGTGTGCTTTCTGTCATAATTGCTCTTTTGGCGACTTTGAGAAATCTTCAGATTTTCAAGAATGATGTGCACCTTCTCCTCCGCTTGAGTTACAATGTCAGGGCCAAACAATATTCTTTCTCCTGCACCCGACCAACCAATCGGAGTTCTGCATTTGCGGCCATAGAGAGCCTCAAATGGTGCCATCTTTAGACTTTTCTGGAAGCTGTTGTTGTAAGAGAATTCAGCATAAGGAAGACATTCTTCCCACTTCATGCCAAAAGAGATGACGCAAGCACGAAGCATATCCTCCAGAATCTGATTGATCCTTTCAACTTGTCCTTGCGACTGAGGGTGGTAAGCTGTGCTGAAGTTCAACTTTGTTCCCAAAGCATTTTGGAAACTTTCCCAGAACTTGGAAGTGAAGATGCTTCCACGGTCTGAACTGATCTCAAGCGGAACCCCATACAGAGAGACAATTCTGTTGATAAAGAGCTCAGCCAACTGAATTGCAGAAATTGTTTCCTTAACGGGAAAGAAGTGAGCCACTTTAGAAAGCCTGTCAATGACAACAAAGATTGCATTGTTGCCCTTCTGTGACCTTGGAAAACCAGTGATGAAGTCCATTTCTACTTTCTCCCATTTCCATTCCGGGGGTTTCAATGGCTGTAGAAGACCGGAAGGTTTCTGATGGACAGCTTTAACTCTGCGGCAGACATCACACTCCGAGACATACTTGGCACAATATCATTTCAAACCCGGCCACCAATATTGTGTTTTCAAGTCCATGTACATCTTTGTGCTGCCAGGGTGGATAGAAAGAACAGAATCATGCGCCTCCTTGAGAACTTGCTCTCTCAAACCCGGGTAGTTCGAAACAAACATCCGGTGTTCAAAGAAAAGCGTGCCTTGATCATCGACGTGGAAGGACTCATACTTCGGAAGCTGAAGTCTGGAGATGATCTTTTTGGTGTACGGATCACCAAGCTGAAAGGAGCGAACCTTTTCTTCCAAGAGAGGAGTAGCCAGAAGGTTCAGGAGATACCCTTGTTCCACAATTTCAAGGTTGAGCTGACGGAATTCCTCGCACAAGAGAGGCTATTGTTCTTCCATCATGAGGTTGTTGACATAAGCTTTGCGGCTGAGAGCATCGGCCATGACATTAGCTTTGCCCGGAGTGTAGTTGATTGTCAAATCGAAGTCATTGATTGCTTCAATCCACCTCCTCTGCCGAAGGTTGAGATCAGGCTGAGTGAAGATATACTTCAGACTCTTGTGATCAGAAAAGATTTCACAACGGTTGCCCAGCAAGTAATGCCTCCATAGTTTCAAAGCAAAAACAACTGCTGCGAGTTCGAGGTCATGTGTAGGATAGTTGATCTCATGCGTCTTCAACTGTCGAGAGGCATAAGCAACAACTTGTTTTTCTTGCATAAGGACCGCACCCAATCCTTGCAAAGAGGCGTCACAGAATATCTGGAAAGGCTTAGATGTATCCGGAGGAACCAAGACTGGTGTGGAAGTGAGCTTCTCTTTGAGTGTCTCAAAGCTTGCTTGACATGCAGGAGTCCAAAGGTATTTCTTGCCTTTCTTGAGGAGATCGGTAAGAGGCTTCGCTATCTTCGAAAAGTTCTGAACGAAGCGACGGCAATAACTAGCCAAACCAAGGAAACTCCGCACTTCTTTGACATTAACAGGAGGAAGCCATTCAACAATTGTCTTTACAGTTTCCGGGTTGACTGCAATGCCCTTGGCAGAGATGACGTGACCAAGATAGGTTACTTGAGGCAGCCAAAACTCACACTTGGAGAACTTTGCATACAGGCGATTCTCACGAAGCTTGTTTAGGACACACCGAAGGTGTTCTTCATGTTCTTCCTTTGACTTAGAATAGACTAGGATGTCATCCAGATAGACCACAACAAACTTATCAAGATACTCCATGAAAACCGAGTTCATAAGCCTCGAGAAGGTGGCCGGTGCGTTGGTGAGACCGAAGGACATGACCGTGTACTCATACAGGCCATAGCGGGTGGTGAAAGCTGTTTTAGGAACATCTTCCTTGCGAATCTTGATTTGATGATAACCACTTCTCAAGTCAAGCTTAGAGAATACCACAGCTCCAGCTAGCTGATCGAAGAGATCATTAATCCGCGGAAGGGGATATTTATTCTTGATGGTTTTAGCATTGAGAGCCCGATAGTCAACACAAAGTCTATCAGTCATGTCTCGCTTCTTCACAAAGAGGGTTGGGCTACCCCACGAAGAAGTACTGTGTTGAATGAAACCCAACTTCTCTTTTTCATCAAGCTGTCGTTTGAGTTCAGCCAACTCAGCAGGACCCATTTTATAAGGCCGCTTGGAGATAGGAGCCGTTCCAGGTTCAAGCTCAATTACAAACTCAACCTCACGATCCGGAGGCATACCCGGCAACTCTTCAGGAAAGACATCTGGGAACTCACAGACCACCGGAACACTCTGAATAGCTTCCATAGCATCATCATTCAGAGCCGCCAAAGAGAAAAGCTGGATAGCAGGAGTCAGACTTGGAGAATAGACTATATGGCCTTCAGGAATCTTCAGAGAAACCGAGCGTTCAGCACAATCAATCACAGCTGCATTTGCTGTCAACCAATCCATGCCCAAGATGACATCAATGTCAGAATTGCCCAGAACAATTAAGGATGCCGAGAACGAAGAGCCACCAATCTCAATTTGATTGTCATGGCTGATTTTTGAAGCTGCCATTGTTGCTCCAGGAGAAAGGACCATTAACCGCTTAAGGAGAGGATCCATAGCTAACTCATTTTCATTTGCAAACTTGTGAGAAACAAATGAATGCGATGCACCAGAATCAAACAAAACTCGTTTAGGGACTGAGTTAACGGATAGCATACCCATCACAACTCCAGGTGCATGCTCAGCTTGAGCGGCGTTGACACAGTTGGCACGAACAACAGTAGACCCGGGCTTGGTGTTGATGTTGAGAGCCCGAGGTGGTGGTGCACGAACCAAAGGAGAGCTTTCCGCAGATCTTGGAGGTGGTGGAGGAAGAGCTTTGTTTTTCATCGGACAGTTCCAGTTTTGATGCCCAGTGTCTCCACAAGTGTAACAAGCACCAGGTGGACATGGAGCAACGTAGACAGGGACTCCGCCAGGCGCTCCAGGGTAGTGGTGGTTGTAGCCCCTGGGAGCAGCAGTGAGGAAGTTTGGTGGCCTTGCCGCGTAGCTTGAAGGTCTTGGTGGAGCCGGGAGCGACGGTTGGGTGTTAGGAACCCAGACACGACGCTTAGAAGGAGTTGACATAGCTGAAGAGCTTGCTGCATCGCGTTTGTGTTTCTTTGACTCCTCAAACACTTGCCTACTTGCTTCTTCCTGCAGAGCTGTATGCTGAAGTTCCAGAAAAGACGCCGACCTTGCATGTGTGATTGCATATTTAATCGATGCATTGAGCCCTTGCCGGAACCTCTTTTGCTTCTTCTTGTCATCAGAGATCTCATCGCCACCATAACGAGAAAGGTTCATGAAGTTCCTGATGTAGGTATTGACACTATCATTGCCCTGCTTGAGGTTGAGAAACACTTCCTTCATCCTCTCCATGACAATTTCTGACAGGTATTGCTCTTTGAAGGCTCCAGTGAACTGTTCCCAAGTAGGCTGAAAACCAATGCAGTTTGCCTTCAGGTAATTCTCCCACCAGAGAGTTGCATCTCCCTTCAGAAGGTGAGTGGCACACTTTAAACATTCTTGCTCAGGAACATCAGCAGTCGTCAGTAGCCTTGACATCTCACGCAACCAATCATCAGCATCAAGTGGTTGATCGGACACATCAAATTGGCGTGGGTTGAACTTCAGGAAGCTTTTAATGTCTCCTCGCTTGGGAGGTGGAGGTAGCGGAGCAAACTCGTTCCTCCTGACACTTTCTTCGAAACGCTGCTGGTTCTGCTGCATTGCTGCCAAGGCATTGGCGATGCTTGACAACGCGGCCCCCAGTTCAGGTTGTATGTCCTCCTCAGCACGGCGTGGTGGTGCCATCCTGTGATTGATATAAAACACAAGTCAGTACTATAATGGAGAATAATAATAATCCAGAATAGTACCAAGATGGAATTAACCAAGACTAAAGGATACAATTTACTAAGATGATATTAAAATATCAGCAAAGTTCAAAGCACCTAGAAGATATTAAGCATATCGCACACGACTGAAAAGGAGTGTGGTACACAACTATCAAAGAAAAAAAATTCCGCAAATTTCGGCATTAAAATACCAATAGATGCGCAAAATCACTTAACGAGTCAAGATTATACAAGAGCGAATGATAAAAGTAGTGGTATGGTCGCGACTCCATCCCGCACTCAAATCATTACTCCGTACATGATTAAGTAGAACACATATCCCAACACCTTCTTCTCCCGATGAACCTAAAGATTAGTAACTACGGAAACAAACACCCCAAACAAGATAACGTCGGATAACAAAGAGTAAGACAGATCGCGGCGGTATACAACGAATCAGATAGATCGCGTCGGTTTGCAAAAGCCTACCGGTATGGAATGTAACAACAGTTGATAACCAAAAGGCCGATTGTGATAACAACTTGGATGCAACAGATAGACAAGGAATTACACATACACACACACACAACCTATGGTACTACGGAAACCCATAACACGTGAATCCTAGTTTGAACTTTTAAGAAGAGGATTGAAAACGTTACACTTCCTTACCAGAAAAGGGTGGGTGGGTGGGTAAGAAGAAAAGTGGAAGCAGTCCTACTCTCGCGTTTTGTTTTCCCTAGTATACATAGCTACCAAAAATATTTGCTAGACTGACAACGACCATTTGGCTGAGACCCTGAAGGGCGGTATGGCTCTGATACCAATTGTAACTACCTCGGTGAATTACGCTCCTAGTTACAAGCCTGGACGAGCGGAAATGGTTAAAATAGTACGGTGGGGCCCAAATGCCACTCACAGGTAGACCTTTCGGCCGTCCTAACCATTTCCAAACATCGGGACAAGAACGGGCGGCGTAATCGGCAGGCGAAGGGATCAACTACATACACAAATGAGTATGTATGCAAGCCACCATACAACAGTCCTCAGAGCCATTCCATCTAAAAGAAATGGAAATATTGCAACGCCATACGGCAAGATCCAAATATCCTAGATAGATATATAGTTTAGGATATCTCCTCATACATCAAACATCAGAGTATCAGGCGGAAGCGGCAAACAAGATCCGAGTACGGATAAGAAGCAAATCGGCATAAGATTCCCCATAATAAACACATCCCGCCCACAGATCTCACGGATCCCCGTTCCCGGAATCTCTACACCGAATGATCGTTGCCCCCATCGTCCATCTCCTCCACCCAGTATCCATCTTGTGAGTGTACCTGTTCATCTGAATCAAATAATTTATCGTGTGAGACCCTACGGGTACTCAGCAAGTCTTTATGCCTCTAAAGGGGACACAACCTGGGTGACGCAATTGCAGCAAAAGATAATACCTAACAATTCTATAGATACTCGCTAACCATCCGCCTAACCAAAGATAGACGGATGTCCGTGAATTAATAACAATAGTTATAACAGTAATATTAACAGATCCATCCTCCTCCTCGCTTACCAACGAGGAAGCGGACGAACAACCCCCATCCGTTGGCAGTTTTATTATCCATTCCATGAGTGTTGCACTATTTACTAGCCAGTTAATTAGTCAAATTAAAAGCGGTACTTTAGTTATACTTGTCTATGATCGAGAAACTGTGCTCCAAGTCGTCCATAACCGCGGACACGGCTTTCAGAAAGTTTTACCCTGCAGGGGTGCACAAATAGCAACACACACTCGATCAACCTCGGAAAAACCAAATCAAAACCCAACGAGGCATTCACGACAAAGCAATCACAGGATTCAGAAATATTTTAGGGGGCCACCCCATTAAGCTACCCGCAACGAAGTTAGCCGGCTCCGAGACGGACTCAAGGTTTGCGTCAATGGCTGTAAACAACTAGGAACCCGAAAGTGTGACTGGGCTTGTCGATACCGCGAAAACACTCCGCTTACCTAAACAGTACAGGTGCCTTCCTCGCACAATCTTAAATAAAGCAGTAAAGCATGGCATAAGTACAGAATAGTAATAAAGCCCCAAACTACTTTGTGGCCCCAAGAAATAAGAATGAATCAAGCTCTGGCTCAGGGGGGTCCCATAAGCCTCCCGGATGTGGATAGCGCGAATATTCAAGGAACAGGATTCAAGTACTCGGGGTCCTACGGGACACAAGTGAGCATGAAAAACCAAATAGCAGATATTGCTCACCGGTGACACTTTCATTAGTTATCCCATTACTACTCATGTTAAGTTGTATAGGTACCTCGTTATCCATCAGACACTCACATACCCTACACATGATGTTCTACGACTCGCATGGCTCAAACAACTCCTGTAGTAATGGCTCATGGGATGGAGGAACAATCTTCGGTGGGGTTTAAAAGTAAAGGCTATGCAATACTTGGGATTCAGTTTAATGCAATCGCGACTCAATGATGCAAGAATAAGATAGAGGCAATAGGTACTATATGTATGCAAGCATGTGGTAGTGCTTGCCTGGCAGCTCAGTTGAAGCGAGAGAAGGATCTGGGTAGTGCTCCTGGGTTTCTTGATATATCCCCTGCTCAGCGTCTATTCGAAGAAGAACCAAACAAACAAGGGCCAACATAAATAAAGTGCACAAGCATATGAATAAGATGCGACAAGCAAACAATCATGCCATGATGAATGATGCACAATTTTCATGGCATTAAAGTAGCATGGCATGGGTGAGGTGTAGAATACAAGAAATAAACATTTTATTGAGTTTTGATCACATTTTATTCTCGAATAAGTTGCTGTATACTTTATATTTATATGATGCATGCTGCAATTCAGAACATGGAATACATAAACAGAAAGGTCTCGTCGAGCTAATCATTTTAGACATATTATTTGTCAAATTTGGAGTTATAAAACAAAAGTTATTAATTAATTAAGGAAAAAGGGCATTTTATTGTAATTTTAATCAACTTGGAAATTAAAGTGTCCAAAATATATTTTGAAGGGCATATTTGAAATCCTCACATTTTTCTGATTCCAAAACATATATTATTTGTATTATTTGGAATAATATTTTAAAAGTTATTAAAACAGAATTTAAAACATTTAAGAAATTGTTTTATTTTAAACAGAAAATCGTCAGAACATTTTATACCCAGACTGAACTAGCCTCAGCCACAGACATGTGGACCCATGCTGACTGGGTGAAGCAGCGCGACGGAGAAACGTTTTACACCGCGGCTTAACCAGCCCCAGCCGCTGACAAGCGGGTCCGTGCTGCGGATGGACCCACGCGCCAGTGGAAGAGAGAGCGGCTGGCACGTGGCACGGACGGGGACGGCGGGTTGAGGCCCGGACTTTGCGGGTGCTTCCTTGCAAAACAACCACAGTGGCTAACAGGTGGGGTCGAAGGGGAGCGCGGGTTGACGAGATCAAAAAGGTGGGGGGTTTTCGCTAAACTGCCACGGCCACTGTGGATCTTCCCTGTCGAACGGACATCAGACGGAAAATAGCGCGCGGCGACAGAGCGCAGGGCGCGGGGATCGAACCCACAACGCGGGACACGCGCGCGGTGGGCGGAGCCGCTGCGGTAGGTGTGGGCGTTACTGACAGGAAGCAGCTGGGCGGCTAGATCTACCTAGGCAACGCCACGGTCTGGAAAACGAGCGCGGACACCGGCGCGCATAGAGCGTTCGATGGAATGTCCGGCGCGACCAGGGCACGACTGCAACGACGAGGATGTCTGGGAGGTTGGATAGCTCACCGAGGGTTCGCTGGAGGGCTTGGATCGAGACGGGGAGCAGCAGACCGTCGACGGAGCTGGCGCACTCAGATCTAGGGTTTGCGGCGGAGCGACGATGGTTCTGGTGGCCTGGTGCTTCTCCTCCTCGCTGGCGGTTACTGGACGATGCAGGGCGGTCTTCTCGGTTCCCCAGGCCACCTCCACGACGTGCTCACCGGCTGGAGCGACAGGGGCGACGCGGTGCTAGCGGTGGCCGGCGAGAGAGGGTGGGCGTCGGTGGAGAGGAAGGAGAGGAGCGGCAGGGCTCTGGGCGGATCTGGGAGAGGCAGAGGAGTCGTGTGGATGAGGGCAAGCCAGAGAGAGGGAGGAGGTGGCGTGTGGGCACGGGTAGAGGATAAAGGTGGTCTCGGCCACCTTTTCTCCACCTCCTCTCACGTGCTCGAGCTGGACGGCAGGGGCAGGGGCTACCAGGTGGGGTGGCTCGGGCTGGGGGGGGCCCTCATGGCAGGGAGAGAAGAGAGGGAGAGAGAGAGGGGAGGCTCGGTTAGGGTTTTGCTAGGGATGGGGTAGGGTAGCTCGGGTTGGTGAGAGGAGAGGTGAGGTGAGAGGGGGAGATGGTGTAACTAGGGTTAGGTTAGAGGAAGACTAGGTTTAGGGTTAACTAGGTTAGAGAAAGGAGAGGGATTAGAGAGAGAGGTGTGGTGGTAGCTATGGTTTGAAACATGACCAAAACAAGAGGTGTCAAAAGAGAGGAGAGAGGGGTAGGGAGAGGGATTAGGGTTTAGGAGAGAGGAGAGATGAGGTGATGGTGAGGGATGGAGATGACCCCAAAAAGAGAAAAACCTACTTAAACCAAGAGTAAAACAAATGGCTAAAGGTGATGGTACTCTTGCATGGCCCATGCAAATTAATAAATGCCATGTATTATCCTTGTGAAAACAATAATGATGCTATGGCATTATTCTTATGCATTCCCAAGAAGTGGAATCAAGGCCAAGCAAAAGAATTTAGAATTGGATCCACCCAACCCACATGAGCTAGACTAAAAATCCAAAGAAAAGAATTACAAGCTCATGGGTTATTGGAATGGTGGAAGTATAAGGTGGTGTCAAAGAAAGGTGGTGGAGTGGAATAAAAGATATGCCCCCAACTCAACTTGGGTATTTAAACAATATATCAATAACCAAATACAATATCAAGAGGCAAATACAATTGACAATGCATATGAGAGAAGATCCAAAACAAAAAGGGTTTTATATGATGCTCAAATGCAAGGTGGCATGATGACATGGGCATGATATAATTATGATGCAACAATTATATATAGGAAGTAGCCATTATATTACTAGACCAAGTAGCATTACAATTGTTAGACAATTGGGATGCTACAAGGACCAAGACTACCGAGGAAATTATCAAACGCTAAACGAAAGGTCGATGATCTTGCACTATCTTTTATTTTTATGTAAGTTATGATGACAATTAAGACTGGAGATTGAACATGAGAAATTAATGTTGGTGTACTTAATTTAATCTTGTGCTGAAGTTATCATATATATTTTGGTATACTTAATTTTGTGCTGAAATCATATTTACGTGTGATGTAACAAGTACTTGTGTATGTTTTAAGTAAACCCTAGTCTTCATGAAGATATGTTACATAAAATATAGCAAAATATACTCGTGGCGCTCAAAACATACGAGATGCCACCAGTGGAGATATTAGTGGCGCCTCCCACCACTATAAAAATACCAAAGACGCCCATAAATTCTTGAACGCCACGACTATGGAACACTAGATCTCCAAATCTGTCCCGCCCCACCTCTTTCCCCACTAACAGCAACACACACCACACCAGACCACGTGCCAGCAAAGCGGCATTGCACCGCCGGAGCAGCGACGAACTCGTGGCCGCCGCTGAGAGCACTCGCCGCCATCTTGATGCCACCGCACGGGTCCACCTCGACGATGCCACCGTGCATGTGGATCCTCACCGCGGCTCGTAGTCCATGATGGCCCACCGTGCGCGGCTCCTCCTCGACGACGCCCCTCAGTGAGTCTTCCTCTCTTTCGTCACAGCTACCGGCGTGATTCCATTGACCAAAAAGTAGGGGCACAACCACTAATTTTGCATGTGTAGCTCTTATTTGTTAGGATGTACATGAATTTTAACCGAATTTTTCATGTATGTGCTATGGATTGACTATGTGTGTGCTTGTATGTTCTATGAACTTGCAAAAATTATAATGAAAATTTGTGTTTCTATCTTTGGAACAAAGATGGCCAAGAAAATTTTCATCGCGGCCTCCTCTTCTCATTCCACACATCCGGTAGGCTTACCAACTTGTGATGGTTTTCTTGTATGACTAAAATCATGCTTCCATGTTGCTAATGTTGTATAATCGACCATATGTGTGTTGCTAGGACAAATGCTATGCGGTATGTCGAGCAGTGGTTTCAGGAGTTTACAATTTATGGGAAGAGTGTAGAAAGCAAGTGATAGTATATCCTAATAATTGCTACAAAGATTTTCCAACTAAAGAGATGGCCTACGAAGAGGCGACTTCAACTCACTAGGGATAAAGAGTTGCAACTATGAGGTTGGGAAGCAAACAGCCGGGTCTACGTTAAGAACTACATAATTCTCTTCAAATTCATCAGTATTGTGTACTTTTCTGTTTCTATGTTATGTGATAGAATCTTCCATGTTCTTGTTATATGTTAAGTGATAACATCCACTATGTATCCCCATTAGAATATCTAAGTAGTTAGTTGATCAAACTATGTATGTAAGACAATTTTGATTGTGTTTTGAATGATATGAACTAACTAGTTCTACTAAATGAGATGAACTAATTATCTCATATGTGACCTAGATGTATATGTTTCAATATGCAGCTGCGGTAGAGAATTCTACTTTTTTGCACCTAGAATAAATAGTAGCGGCATTCAATACATTGTGAACGCCATTTGTAAGACAAACGCTAGTGGCGCTCAGGCAGAATGCTGCCACTAAGCATTTAGAGTGGCGTTCATGTTGAATTTCACTGGTGCAAACATAAACACCAGTGGTAACATGTAACTGGTAGCATTCGTAGGACACACCACTAGTACAATTTTTCCTGGTGGCGTCCCTGCTACACGCCAATAGTATCACATATGGTGTGATATTGGTGGCGTGCGGCTTGCATGCCACCAACCCACCTTTCCGAACACCACCAGTAAGGTTTTTCCTACTAGTGCCAGAAAAAGTATCATTCTCTCTACGATATTGTTCATCATAAGAATGATACAATCGCCATGGTGTTGGAGACTTCTCCAAATGTGATATTCATAAGAGATTTGTTTGGGCCCAGACTGGCTTGTTGGCTATTATCCATTTAATGTCTGGGTCTAATAAATTACGATAGAATTTACATGTGGGTGATAAATTTTCGGTTGATTCTATGTACAAGGTACTAGTCCAGCCAAATATACAAGTTGATAATAATAGAAAACTTTGAAAGATGAAGATATCTCGCAAGATTAAAATATTTGCATGGTATCTTCGTCGTGGGGTTATCCTTACCAAAGACAATCTTGTTATTAAAATTGGCATGGAAGTGCAAAATAATGTGTTTTTTATCAACATGATGAGACAATTAAACATTTGTTCTTCCAATATAATTTTTCCTATTCTATATGGCCAATCATCCAATTAGCCTCAAACCTGTACACACCACATTGTGTTGCCAATATTTTTAGAAATTGGCTACATGATATAGATCATAGGTTCCAAATTCTTCTTAGAATGGGAGCGTTTGCCATTATATGGTCATTTTGGCTGTGTAGAAATAACAATCTATTCAATGATATAAATTATTCTCTCTTGCAGGTTATCTACAGATGAACCCGTATACTCCGTTTATGGTTGTCTCTTCAGCGTGTAGAGTTTCGAGACCTGTTTAGAGATGTGTGTGCATGACTGGAGCATATGGCGAAGGAATTTATTTACCAACATGGATAGTGGCATAATATTTAGATTGGTCCTCTATCACCTTAGGCATTTTTACATTTTCTCATCCTGATATGCATTTCACCTTTTATTCTGTTTTGAGACCTTGTGGACATGTGTCGAATGTGTACATCCTAGCTATGCAGAGGCCAGGTGTAATGCTTAAGACGATTTTAAGAAATAAAACACCCTTTATTGATTTTTCTATAAAAGATTGGCCCACCGAGCTACATCACCTTTCCGTTTCATACCTTGATGTCACATTTCGTTGTAAATCAACTATCCCCTCCTCCTTTTTTCCAGGTCCCATTTTGCAAGATGAAATGATTTTATATCAATAATTTCATAATTATATTGAATTACGTATCCATCTTGGAATGCTTAGTTAATGCATTTGGAAAAAAAAATGTAATTATCGCGTGGTCGATGAGTTTCGGTGGAACCTACGTGAGATTGCTAAATTTTTAGTGTATTCCATATATAGAGAAATGGTCCAGCTAGAGGTGTCAGTTACTAATAACAAAAAAAGGAAGATGAAGATACCACTTAATATCGAAATTTTTGCTTGGTATATTCATCAAGGAGTCCTTATACAACCTTGTGAAGTGGAATTAGCATGCAAGTACAAAATGTGTATTTTTCGGCCCAATGAGACAATTAAGAACATATTCTTCCAATGCAAATTTTCCTGTTCAATAGCAGTCATCCAAGTATTGCTAATATTTTTGTCAACTGGCTATATGTTGTTGATCACATGTTAAGAATTCTTATTAGGGTGGGAGCGGTTGCCATTATTTGATCGATTTGGCTATGTAAATACAAGAATTTTAATGCTAAAATTCCTGTTTTGTGTTATCTATCGGTGCACCAGTATGCAATATGAGGAACACCGTTCCATGTTTACGGAGGTATCCAAGGATGTACCTAGGACCAGGGCAACAACGGCCATGGTCCAATGCACAGTCGAAAATCCTACTTACCATCTACGATTTTTTTTGCCCTTGGCGCAGCCCAACTGGCCTCCATACTCTGCGTTACTCGACATGTGCTCTACCTGAGGGTTGCTCGTGTCCTAGTCGCATTCCTAAGTTAGAGTGAATGTGAATTGAATAACAAAAAATAGCGGAGGACGTCGTTGGCTGTAGCTAAATGAGAAATAGCAGGTTAACAATAGACATTTTGCAATTGAAGAGGCATCGTGATATACTTGCATTGTCTTTATCGCAGCCGTGTCATATACCGTGGTATATTTGTTTCAACCTGTCAAAACGCAAGTCTATAGTACATATGTAGCCAAAACAATACAATTTGGATTAGCTCTGTAGTGAGAACTACACGTTTAACTGATAAATTATTAAAAAGCTAGATACAAACCAGGATAATAAGCAGGTTGCATATTATGGCTCGAACAAATCGATTTGATACCGTTGTTTGCCATCCTTTCTCACACATCCTCTGTTGGGACATGCTTGACGCAAGTACTCATGATATATACCTTTCCCTATGTGTTCTTGTAATTGGGGCATATACCATAATGTACTTGTTTCAACCATTCAAATCACAAATCTGTTTGTTAAAAAAAAGAAATTGTAGTAGTTACATTAGCCAAAAACAACACAATTTGGATTTGCACATCGAACTGGTCAATCATTAATTGGTTAGATGTAATACTATAACTAAGTTAGATCGATCTGGTGCCTGATGTGCACTAGTGCACACCCCCCCTCTAACACCGGTTTGGAGGGCCCTCTAACAGCGGTTGTAGAGAACCGCTGTTGAGGGTTCGGTGTTAGAGGGGCCCCCTTTAACACCGGTTCTTATACGAACCGGTGTTAAAGGGTGGTGCACGTGGGGCTGGCACAGCGCTCAGGGACCCCCCTTTAACACAAACCGGTGTTAAAGGTTTTCTGCCGCGGCAGGAAAACGGCCTAAATCTCTGCCGCGGCAGAGTTCTGCCCCTGCCCCGTTCTGGGCGTATCTCTGCGGCGCGGCGGGGACGGGGAGGGGGGGAGGGGGAATCGATCGGGAGCGGTATACACATACATCATCATCGGTACATACGAGTACATGAATAATTAAGTAACTATTATTATACACAACATCGTCATTGTGTGGTATTCTCCGTAAATGTTGAAGCATCAAGTACAAGACAAACACGTTCAAGCATATATACAACGTTTATTTTGGTGGATATCTAAGGCCCCCTTCTTTTCAGCTTCTTGGCCAGCTTCTCCCAGAAGCTACCCTCGACCAGCTTCTCCCAGAATCTCATCTGCTAAAATCGTTTATACTTTCAAATTGACATTGAAACTACTAGTTAAGAAGTTTGAACGAATTTTGAAGATGAGATTCTGGGAGAAGCTGGTCGAGGGTAACTTTTGGGAGAAGCTGGCCAAGAAGCTGAAAAGAAGGGGGCCTAAAGAGTTCTCCGCCAGGCGTGACGACCTCATCAAGTATGAACCCCGCCAATTCCTCTTGAATGGCTCGTATGCGGTCAAATGGTAGGAGTTGGTCCCGCATCCGTTCGATCTGAATATATATGAAGAATGGGGTCAATATATATATAAGAATAAAACTCAACACAATTGATGGTAATAAAATAATGTTGTGTACTTTGTTTACTTACTCTAAGTTGTTCTAGTGCGGCTTGGCCCGTCGCACATATCGTGTTGCGAATGAACTCGCAAACATAGTATCCACATAAGTTATTGCCGGGTCCCTGATGCGCGCACTTTACGAGAATAGCGAGTTCAATCAAAATAATAATCAATAAAGCATGATATAATGGAATTGGAAGCAGAATCAAAGAGATACGCAGACCTAGCTAGCTAGTATTACTTACATTTTGGTCTACAAATTTTAGTTCTTCTGACCATTCACCCACGGCCCTACCCGTGAACCTTTTCCAAACCCTGTCCGGCAAACAAAATGGATAAAGGAGTAATTAATTACTTGTTGTCATGAAAGTTGTCGATCTAGTGCGATAATATGATTGATATTACCTCTGGAGCATCTCTCTAAAGTCTACGCATATCTCTTTTTCTTTTCGTAACGAGTCCATGACAAGGACTTTTCCTGAGTCAGGTTGAATGACTAGCAGAATAAAGTGGAACCTACGCACGCATAACTCATCATCAGTTACACTTAACATCGAGTAAGCCAAAACAGAATGTGTACAAGAGAGGATAACAGTACTCACGAGAAGTTGTAAGGCAATAGTATTTCCATTTTGGTTTGTTGTCTTAGTAAAGACCTTAGCAAGTAATCTTCTGTTTCCCCGGGTTTGGTTCTTACCACTTCTTCGTGAACTCTATTTGGGTCAACGAACCCAATGTCAAAAGGGCCTCCTTTCATGCATTCCATAACCTTTTTCCTGCATAATAGTATATACATATATGGTGAGCATATATATATACATGCAATTAATGAAGTGAATGAGATGAGATAGAAATTACAGAAATATTACTTACACACAATAAAGGCTGATGGCAGCTTTGTCGAGTTCCTTCTGATTGAATAGAAAATGCAAGTCTTGAATGTTGAAGTCGATCTCGTCGTCTCCGCACAAGAAAATCTCATCTCTTATATGCGCCGTGATCCATTCTTCCTTTCTCGTCTTGCAGAAATCAAGGTACCACTTGTGCAATCTTCGCATCTTTGTTGGTAGATTCTTGAGCTCCTTTTTCTTGACGAGATTCTTCCCATACTTCCATGGCTGTATGGGGTTGGCATCGCATTTGGGCAAGTTGTCTCCCATGATGTTCAAGTATGCAATGTAAGTCATCCCCATCTCATTGGCCTTTCTTTGTAGCTCTGCCTCGTAATCATTTACGGGAGGAGCGTCCCGTGTGTCGAACACTTGGAGCGGGGCGCATGATTGGTTTTCCTACTCTCCGAGCATGGGAACTGTTTTCTGGGGTGCCGCACGACTGCTACTTTCAGTCTCCCTACGACGCCTTTCACCCCCCTTCAAAATCTGGCGCTCGTAGTCCGGCACAAATGGGGTTTCAGGTTTCAAAAGATTATTGTAAAACTTCTCCACCACCGCCGGATCTATTTTCTACTTTGGCTCGGCCCGTCTAGGTGCAAAGAATTTCTTGACCTCTTCTTCCGAGATCCTATTGGTCTCCTCGTCGCTGCGATTCCACGGTAAAACCGATAATGGCTTGGCAGAAGGCTGCGGGACGTAGTTTCTTGAACTCTTTGGCGTACGGTTTTCTGCAGATTTCTTCGTGGCAGTGCTAGTGATGCTCTTCGTGGCAGTGCTCTTCCGCTTACGCTAAGGAGATGGCTGAAGCGCCGGAGATGGCTGGCGTGCAGGAGATGGCTGAAGCGCCGGAGATGGCTGCCGCGCAGGAGATGGCTGAAGTGCCGGAGACGACAAGGGAGTATTCAGATGACTTGGAGACGGCTGAGGCGGCTCAGACTGCTGACGCTGCGGAGACGGCGGGGGTGCCAGTGGCCTCCAATTTGGAAGCATGATGTGTTCCTTCTTCCAAAGAATGGTTGTTTTCACTGCAAATTTGAGTTGAGATTCCCCTTCACCTGTAGCATGGTCAAGCTGTGCTTCCTCATATTCCTTCACAACCTCATCCACCCCGACAATAGCATAGCCATCTGGAATCAGTCGGCAGTAGTAAGTTCCACCAGCTACAGGAGGTAAGGCATAGCCGACAGCCACCTTAATGGATAATCCCATTAATCTCACATGCATCTCAGCGTGTTCGCTCTCCGTGATCTCATCCACGGGGTATCGAGGACCCACCATTTCAAGTGTGGGCTGCACGTTCTCCATAGAAGCCACGCTGCTTTTCCGCGGAGAGTCTGGGCCGCCGGCAGCTTCCAATGCAGGCTCTTCGTTCCACTGAGATGGGTCGGTAGCTTGCTGGCTCTTTTGTGCATTCACTTGCGCCTGCAGCGCCACAAGTGCATGTTCTATCTGTGTCATCCGCTCTGTATGTTCTTTTTCTTTTCTGTCGCGCCATCTGTAAGAGTCGCCCTACTCGGAAAACCCATCCTTCCACGTCATACCCCCTGTGCCTCGTGCATGTCCAGGGTGTTCTTTTTTACCGATGGTGCGTGTGAGCTGGAAATTCTCTCTGTCGGGATGGAAGGTCCTAGCGGCTGTTTCCTCGTATGCCGTGATGAGTTCAGTGACGGGTTTGGCAAGGAGGGTTGGGAAGATACACAATCATGTTTCTGGGTCCAACCTTGCCCCAATTCCATAGAACCAAGTCTTTGCATGCAGGTTCCACCCATGTGTCTGGGGTGTGATCCCTCTGTCACGCAGGGCCTTCTCAGCTTCCTCCCACTTAGGCCTCTGAGATATGTAGCCACCTGACCCCGTCCTCTGGTGATATTCCTTCTTCTGGGTATTTAGCGTATTGGTTTATGACCTCTTTGTAGCTATAGCACCTTCCTTATATGCCACAAATTCGGGCCAGTGAGGTCTTATCTTCGCATAATATGCGTCTTCGAAATCTGGAGTCTCGCGAGCTCTGCCAAATTTGTTCAATTTTGTATTCTAGTTGTGGAAAGCGTCAGCCATCTTCTTTAGAGTCCACTCTTTGACCTTTTCCTTTATAACCGTTTTTTTTTCATCCTCCTCTGGCGGAAGGGTGAAATTTACCAACAGCGAATTCCAAAGCGTTTCTTTGGATCTTTCATCGACAAAGGTACCGTCGCCCTTATTTGGCTTATTCCAATTTTCAATTATGATTGGGATTTGGTCCCTAACAAGAACTCCAGCCTGACATACAAATTTCTCTGCGGCCTTCTTGGGCTCCATCGGCCTGCCATCAACACGGACTGCTTCGATTGTGAACTTTGCACGATCTTTCAACCGATGGCTCGCACGTCGCTTGCTCTTTTTCATAGAAGAAGATTGTTGCTGGCTGGTTGATCCAGAGGGCTAAAAGAAGAAAGAAGCATTAATTAATACATGTACATATATACAAATCAATCGGTGGAAGTCAGCAGAGGATTAATCCATGCATATACGACGGACTTTGTAATCACTAAAGCACGTTCAACGGAGTCGTCATCTTCTCCATGACTACTTGATCTGTCATCATGTCCCTCCAAGTTCAGATATTGTGAGGCGTCCTCGTGGATGATGTTCTCCATTATTTCTTCATCTTCAAGGTTTCTACTGAGTGGATCCATAGTTTCTAAAACAATAATATTATCTAGAGTAAGAGAGTAAACATTCAAGTGGACTTGGATTCATACACAAATATACATATTATTCATACAAAAATACACAAATAAATACACAAATGAAATTAAAACCCTAAGGATGCTTGATCATTTTAAACGAGTTTCGAGGGGTCTAAACCCTAATTCGGAGAAATCCCGGATGCATATGAGAGGGGCTAGCCACAGTGGCTGACGCGTGGGACCGTGGCCACGTCATAGCCACACAAGCGCCACGCGAGCTCACCGGTGGATGCTCGAGACAACGGTGGCTGGCGGCGCTGGAGAGCGACCTAGGGCGCGCGAGGTAGCGGGTTCGCCTCAGCGTGATGCGGCCTACCTAAAACGGGCGGCGCCACTACCTAGGGGTCACCGGAGCAGCGAGGTGACGACCCTAAACTAATACTAACTATAAAATACACTAAATAACCCTAAACTAAATACACTAAACTACACTAAATAAATAACCCTAAACGAAATAACCCTAAACTAAATAAACCCTAATAACCCTAAACTAAATAAACCCTAAACTAATACCAACACTAAACTACTAATAATACATTAAACTACACACTTATAAAATACTAATAACTAATTAACTACCGGGGTCGGCTGGCGGGGTCGGCGGGGAGTGGCGGCACCGGGCGAGGACGGCGGGGTCGGCGGCGAGTGGTGGCGCGCGGCGCCGGCCGAAGGCTCCGCGAGTTTGCTGGCGGAGGCGCCGGCTCCCCAGAGTTGCTGGCGGCGGCGCGGTGGCGGATCCGCGAGTGGACGGGGGGGGGGGGGTGGCGGACGACACAGACGTGGTGGCGGGCGGCAGTGATGGCGGCGGACGGCGAAGGCGTGGTTGGGCAGCCTGGCGGCGTCTCTGTTTCTCCGCCACGGCTCCTGCTCTGCTCCTCTTTGTGCTCGATCAAATTCTGGTGGGGGGAGAGGAAGAGGAAGGCGCGTGCCTTTATACCCCCCTTTAACACCGGTTCCAGCCACCAAGCTCGTAGGCCATGACGCTTTGGAGAGTCCGACCGCTCCACCATAGCCGACGGCCGGCCTTGTTGAAGTTCGGAGGAGGTGGGCCGTCCTCCTCGTGCCTAGCGAGCGCCCTCTCACGCCGATCCCCGAAGAAGGCTTCCCAAGTAGGGAAATAGTCGGGATGCCATCTGGGATTCCTCCACTGCTCCGGCGTGAGCTCGAAGTAGTAGCGGTTCATGATGGCCATCCGGCGCGCCACACCTAGAGGGACAGGAGGAACCGGCACGCCTCTGGTGCTCAGCATCCAGCCGACGGGGACACAGTAGCCCGGCGGGCAGGGGTAGTTCGAGGCGCAAAGTGCCTCCGCCTCCCTGGGGGTTAGTGCTACGATGGAAGCCATGGGAAAGAGTGATGAGGTTGCAGATATGAGTCTAGAGATGTGCAATGACAATGGAGGCCAACCCTACATATATATAGTGAGAAATGGCTAGAGGGAAGGACTGGCGGGAAAAAATGGCGGGAAGAAAAATGGTGGGAAAAAATGGCGGGAAGAAAAATGGTGGGAAGAAAAATGGCGGGAAGAAATGGCAGGAAGAAAAATGGCTCATTTAATACATATACTGTTAACAGAAGAAATATGGCATTGATTTCCATGTTGAGATACATATGTGTGCCAAAAATGGTTCAATTAATACATACAGTCAATCTTATGATCGCGTCGGCCGTAACCATGGAGTATCAGCACCGTTTAACAGGATCGTTGGGTCAGTCTTCACTCTGAAGGGCGGAATTTCATCAAACTTATTATAATCTTCTGACATGTCTGTCTTGTCCTCCAATCCCACGATGTTTCTTTTCCCTCAAAGAACTATGTGACGCTTTGGCTCATCGTGTGATGTATCTGTTTGCTTATTTTTTCTTTTTTCGGTTTGGTAGACATGTCCTTCACATAGAAAACCTGAGCCACATCATTGGCTAAGACGAATGGTTCGTCTAAATTCTTGTCTACCTTCATAAGATTGTTGAGATCCACTATTGTCATTCCGTACTTCTTATCTACCTCGACCCCTCTGTTGGAGATATGCCCTAGAGGCAATAATAAATGTAGTTATTATTATATCTTTGTGTTTATGATAAATGTTTACATTCATGCTATAATAGTATTAACAAGGAAACATTGATACTTGTGTGATTTGTAGACTTAATTTGAAGTCCCTAGTATAGCCTCTATACTTCACTAGCTTGTTGGTTGATAAATGATTGAGGTTTCCCTATCATGAACATTGAGATGTTATCAACAACAAGATCATATCGTTAGGAGAATGATATGGTGGACATACTCCTATAGATAAGCGTATCATAAAGATCAAGTCATTTCAATAGTTCAATTGCTATATGCTTTCTGATACATAGTAACCTAATTCCTTCGACCATGAGATCATGCATATCACCTTTACCGGATGGATGCTTTGATGACATCAAACACCACACCGTAACTGGGTGGCTATAAAGGTGGCATTGAGTGTTCGGAAAGTATTGGTTGAAACACATGGATCAAGAGTGGGATTTGTCCATCCATATGACGGATAGATATACTCTGGGCCCTCTCGGTGGAATGTCATCCAATTAGCTTGCAAGCATGTGACTGGATCACAAGGGATCACATATCACGGGAACGAGAAAAGAGTACTTATCGGTAACGAGGTTGAACTAGGTATGCACAGATACCGACGATCATAACCTCGGATAAGTAAACTATCGTGAGACAAAGGGAAATTGGTATCGTATGTAAGTGGTTCATTCGATCGCAAAGTAATCGTAGAAATATGTGGGAGCCATATGAATTTCCAGATTCCTCTATTGGTTATTGTTCGGAGAAGAGTCTCGATCATGTCCGCATAATTCACGAACCGTAGGGAGACACACTTAAGGATTCGACGTTGTTTGAGTAGTTATGGTATTATGAGAAAGAGACCGAATGTTGTTCGGAGTCTCGGATGGGATCCAGGATATCACGAGGTGATCCGGAATGGTCCGGAGAATAAGATTCATATAAGGAAAGTCCCGTTTCGGAGTTCGGGAATGATTCCGGTGTTTTCATCGGGAATGTTCTAGAAGGTTCCGGAATGTCCGGCACTCCGGAGGGGAAGGGGTACATGAATGTGTCATTGCATATTGTAATGATTGCATCATGTACTTAGTGTTCTCGCTGTTCCAAATAAAGGATTAAATTGAATCCTTAATTGAAAAGTCAAATAGCAAGTTTGAAAAGTCAAACGACTAAAACAGGAAAGAGAGGGAAAGAGGAAAGAGGGGGCAAACCGAGTTGGGGAGGAGTTCCCTCCTCCAACCGGCGGCCCACCTCCAAGCCGAGTTGGGGAGGGACTCCTCTCCCTCCCCCTTGGCGCGCTGGCCCCTCCACCTATAAAAGGAGGGGCAGGGCCCCCTCCTCTAGACACACAAGTTCCTATCCTCTAAATCTAAACCCTAGCCCTAGACCCCGGTTTAGAGCCGCTTTGGTTTAGATCTTCTAATTGCACTAGCCTTCGGATTAGAGCCTTCTAATTGGTGTGTCTAAACCCTAGACCACTAAAGCTCTCTCATACTCCACCATACTCGCTCCGGCTTAAGGCGAAGCCCTGCGGGATCTCCCCTCTACTTCCGGTACCACGCCGTTGTGCTGCCGGAATCGCGAGGAGAGTGCTACAACCTCCGCTGCCTGCTGGAACAAGGGAGAGGAAGGTCTTCGTCGAGTACCGAACGTGTGACCGACTGCGGGAGCGCTGCCGGAACGCAGCGCCGGAAGGATCGTCTACACGATCTTGAGATCGGGGAGAGTACGACTACATCACCCACGAGAATCCGCTCTCGTTAAACACTTTGGAATCTTCGAGGGTAAGTTATTCCATCGACTCGTTGCTACAATCTAGTAGATAGATCTTGGCTTGTTTGTTTGTATGCGATAGAAATTTTTTGTTTTCCATGCTACGAATCCCTACAGTGGTATCAGACTCGTGTCTATATGTAGATCTGTTGCACGAGTAGAACACAATGGTCATTGTGGGCGTTGATGCTTTTATTGTCGATTGCTTCTTGTGTACTTTGCATCTTGCGGTATGTTGGGATGAAGCGGCCCGGGCTAACCTTACATGACATCGTTCATGAGACTTGCTCCACGCTTGACATGCAACTTGTATTGCATAAGTGGCTTTGCGGGTGCCTGTTTCTCCTAGCATAGTTAAGATCCAATTTACAACGGGTGATCAACAATGCTAGTATCAATGTTGTGGTTCTTGTTCGTAAGTTAGAACGACACTTATTGAAAGCCCCAAACCACGTAAAATATGCAAAGAAAGTAGAGGTGTATAAATTTGTTTTGCAGGGGTGTGCAGTGATGTGATATGGCCATGATTGTGATTATATTTGATGTATGCAATGTTCCTTATTGTAAGTTGGCAACCGGCAGGAGCCATATGGTTGTCTTTAATTTATGTTAAGACCCGCGTGTCTATTCAAAGTAGTTGTAATAGTTGAAGCCGGTGGACGACAACCATGGAGAAGCGTCATTGACCTTGATGCAATGCCGGTGATGACGGAGATCATGTTCGTGCTTGAAGATGGAGATCGGAAGCACAAAGAAGAAAGGCCATATCATATCACATATTATTGAATTGCATGTGATGTTAATCCTTTATGCATCTTGTATTTCTTAGTAGACGACGGTAGCATTATAAGATGATCCCTCATGCACATCAATTTCAAGTCATAAAGTGTTCACCCTTAGTTAGCACCGTTGCTAAAGCTTGTTGTTTCGAAGCACCACGTGATGATCGGGTGTGTTAGATTCTGCAAGTGTATACAACGTGAGCAAGCCAGATTTGCTCATGCGGAAACTAAGGTTTGATCTTGACGAGCCTAGCATGTACAGACATGGTCTCGGAACACGGATCACCGAAAGGTAAAGCATGAATCATATAGTAGATATGATGAACATGATGATTGTTCGCCATTGAAACTATATCAACTCTCGTGATGATCGGTGTTGATGTAGTGGATTTGGTTCGTGTGATCACTAAAACAATGTGAGGGATATTGTTTTGAGTGGGAGTTCACCTAGTTTAATTTCATTATTAATTTGAACTCAATTTGTCATAAACTTAGTCTAAACTATTGCAAATATGTTGTAGATCAATGGCAGCCCCTACCATCAATTTTAATGCGTTCCTAGAGAAAGAAAAGTTGAAAAACAATGGAAGCAACTTCGCGGATTGGTTCCGCAATTTGAGGATTGTCCTCACAGCTGGTAATTTGACCTATGTGCTGGATGCACCGCTGGGTGACCCACCTGCAGCTGATGCTCCCGATGAAGTAAAGAATGTTTACCTCGCTCGGAAGAATCAGTACTCCATAGTTCAGTGTGCTATCTTGTATGGTTTGGAATCGGAGCTTCAGAAAAGGTTTGAAGAATCAGACCCATATGATATTGTCGAGGATCTCAAATTGATTTTTGAGACTCATGCGGCAATTGAAAGCTATGAGGCTTCTGAAAAGTTCTTTAACTGCAAGATGGAAGAAGGCAGCTCCGTCAGTGAGCATGTGCTTAAGATGTCTGGGCACGCAAACAAACTTCAAAGCTTGGGTATAGTGATTCCTAATGCTTTGGGGATTTACCGTGTCCTACAATCACTACCACCAAGTTACAAGAACTTTGTGATGAACTACAACATGCAGAACATGAACAAGACGTTGCCAGAACTCTTTGCCATGTTGAAATCTGCAGAAGTGGAGATAAAGAAAGAGCACCAAGTGTTGTTGGTCAATAAGACCACCAAATTCAAGAAAGGCAAGTCTAAGCAAAAGGGACACTTCAAGAAGGGTGGTAAGAAAGTTACCACGCCGGCGAAGAAGACCAAGGTTGGACCCAAGCCTGATACTGAGTGCTTTTACTGCAAGGGAGAAGGTCACTGGAAGCGGAATTGCCCAAAGTACTTGGCGGATCTGAAGAACGGCAACATCAAGAAGAAAGGTATATCTGATATACATGTTATTGATGTGTATCTCACTAGTACTCGTAGTAGTGCCTGGGTATTTGATACTGGTTCGGTTGCTCATATTTGTAACTCGAAACAGGTGCTGCAGAATAAACGGAAGCTAGCGAAGAACGAGGTGACGATGCGCGTGGGAAACGGATCAAAGGTTGATGTGATCGCGGTCGGCACGCTACCCCTTCATCTACCATCGGGATTAGTTTTATACTTAAATAATTGTTATTTAGTGCCTGTGTTGAGCATGAACATTATATCGGGATCTTGTTTATTGCGAGACGGTTACTTGTTTAAATCCGAGAATAATGGTTGTTCGATTTATATGAGTAATATGTTTTATGCACATGCACCTTTGATAGATGGTCTATTCTTATTGAATCTCGATAGTGGAAATAGACATATCAACAACATTGAGGCTAAACGTTTGAAATCAAGCGATAATTCGACCTATATGTGGCACTGTCGTCTTGGTCACATTGGAGTGAAACGTATGAAGAAACTCCATTCCGATGGACTTCTTGAATCACTTGATTTTGAATCACTTGAAAGATGCGAAGCATGTCTGATGGGAAAAATGACTAAGACTCCATTTTCTGGTATGATGGAGCGAGCTACGGACTTACTGGAAATCATACATACCGATGTGTGTGGTCCAATGAGTGTAGCATCGCGCGGTGGTTATCGTTATGTTCTTACCTTCACGGATGACTTGAGTAGATATGGGTATATCTATTTCATGAAACATAAGTCCGAAACTTTTGAGAAGTTTAAGGAGTTTCAAAGTGAGGTAGAGAATCAACGTAACAAGAAGATTAAATTTCTACGTTCTGATCTTGGAGGTGAATATCTAAGTTACGAGTTTGGCGAGCATTTGAAGAAATGCGGAATACTTTCACAGTTGACACCGCCGGGAACACCACAGCGTAATGGTGTGTCCGAACGTCGTAATCGAACTCTCTTAGATATGGTTCGTTCTATGATGTCACTTACATATTTAACGCTATCATTTTGGGGTTATGCATTAGAAACATCCGCATTCACTTTAAATAGGGCACCGTCTAAGTCCGTTGAAACGACACCGTATGAATTATGTTTGTCGTTCCTTAAAGTTTGGGGGTGCGAAGCCTATGTAAAGAAGTTACAGCCGGACAAGCTTGAACCCAAAGCGGAAAAATGCGTCTTCATAGGATACCCGAAGGAAACTATTGGGTATACCTTCTATCATAGATCCGAAGGCAAAATCTTCGTTGCCAAGAATGGATCCTTTCTAGAGAAGGAATTTCTCTCGAAAGAAGTGACTGGAAGGAAAGTAGAAATCGACGAGGTTGTCGAACCTTCTCTCGAAATTGCGAGTAGCGCAGCACCGGAAGAAGTTCCTGTGGTGCCAGCACCAAATAGAGAGGAAGCTAATGATGGTGATCATGAAACTTCGGTTGAAGTTGCTACAGAGCCTCGGAGGTCAACGAGAACTCGTACCACTCCAGATTGGTATGATCCCGTTATGAGTGTCATGTTGGTGGACAACACCGATGACCCCGAGACATATGAGGAAGCAATGATGAGCCCAGATTCCAATAAATGGCAAGAAGCCATGAAATCCGAGATTGGATCCATGTACGAAAACCAAGTATGGACTTTGGTGGACTTACCGGATGGCCGGAAGGCTGTCGAGAACAAATGGATTTTCAAGAAGAAAACAGATGCTGATGGTAATGTTACTGTCTATAAAGCTCGACTTGTCGCAAAAGGGTTTCGACAAATTCAAGGAGTTGACTACGATGAGACTTTCTCACCGGTAGCGAAGCTAAAGTCTGTGAGGATTATGTTAGCAATCGCTGCATATTATGATTATGAGATATGGCAGATGGATGTCAAAACAGCATTCCTCAATGGAGATATTGATGAAGAGTTGTATATGATGCAACCCAAAGGTTTTGTCGATCCTAAAGATGCTAACAAGGTATGCAAACTTCAACGGTCCATCTATGGATTGAAGCAAGCATCCCGAAGTTGGAATCAACGTTTTGATAAGGTGATCAAAAGTTTTGGTTTTATACAAACTTATGGAGAAGCTTGTATTTACAAGAAAGTGAGTGGGAGCTCTGTAGCATTCTTAATACTATATGTGGATGACATATTGTTGATTGGGAATGATGTAGACCTTCTTAATAGTGTCAAGGAATATTTGAATAATAGTTTTTCAACGAAGGATCTTGGCGAAGCAGCTTACATATTAGGCATAAAGATTTATAGAGATAGATCGAAACGCCAAATATCATTGTCACAGAGTACATATTTGGACAAAGTTATAAAGAGGTTTGGAATGGAAGATAGCAAGAAAGGGTTCTTGCCCATGTTGCCCAATACGACCTTGAGTAAAACTCAAAGTCCGACATCGGCAGAAGATAGAGAAAGGATGAGTAAGACTCCCTATGCCTCAGCCATAGGATCTCTAATGTATGCCATGCTATGTACTAGACCCGACATTGCATATGCTGTTAGTTTAACTAGCAGATATCAAAGTGATCCAGGAGTGGATCATTGGACAGCGGTCAAAAACATCCTTAAGTACTTGAGAAGAGCTAAGGATATGGTTCTTTCTTATGGAGGTGATGAACAGCTCGTTGTTAATGGTTACACCGATGCTAGTTGGAACACCGATCCAGATGATTCTAAATCACAATCTGGATACGTATTTATTTTGAATGGTGCAACAGTTAGCTGGAGGAGTGCAAAGCAAAGCGTTGTGGCGAGATCTTCAACTGAATCGGAATACATGGCTGCTTCGGAGGCTTCACAAGAAGCGATATGGATGAAAGAGTTCATCACAGAGCTGGGTGTGGTTCCTAGTGCGCTGGACCCAATGTCTATCTACTGTGATAACATGGGCGCCATAGCCAATGCGCAAGAACCAAGGTCACACAAGAAGCTGAAGCACATCAAGCTATGTTTTCACGCTATTCGAGAACATATCCAAGATGGGGATATAAAGATTTGCAAAGTACACACAGATCTGAATGTGGCGGATCCGTTGACTAAACCTCTTCCGAGGGCAAAACATGACCAACACCAAACTGCCATGGGTGTTCGGTATATTACCATGTAATCTAGATTAGATGACTCTAGTGCAAGTGGGAGACTGTTGGAGATATGCCCTAGAGGCAATAATAAATGTAGTTATTATTATATCTTTGTGTTTATGATAAATGTTTACATTCATGCTATAATAGAATTAACAAGGAAACATTGATACTTGTGTGATTTGTAGACTTAATTTGAAGTCCCTAGTATAGCCTCTATACTTCACTAGCTTGTTGGTTGATAAATGATTGAGGTTTCCCTATCATGAACATTGAGATGTTATCAACAACAAGATCATATCGTTAGGAGAATGATATGGTGGACATACTCCTATAGATAAGCGTAGCATAAAGATCAAGTCATTTCAATAGTTCAATTGCTATATGCTTTCTGATACATAGTAACCTAATTCCTTCGACCATGAGATCATGCATATCACCTTTACTGGATGGATGCTTTGATGACATCAAACACCACACCGTAACTGGGTGGCTATAAAGGTGGCATTGAGTGTTCGGAAAGTATTGGTTGAAACACATGGATCAAGAGTGGGATTTGTCCATCCATATGACGTATAGATATACTCTGGGCCCTCTCGGTGGAATGTCATCCAATTAGCTTGCAAGCATGTGACTGGATCACAAGGGATCACATATCACGGGAACGAGAAAAGAGTACTTATCGGTAACGAGGTTGAACTAGGTATGCACAGATACCGACGATCATAACCTCGGATAAGTAAACTATCGTGAGACAAAGGGAAATTGGTATCGTATGTAAGTGGTTCATTCGATCGCAAAGTAATCGTAGAAATATGTGGGAGCCATATGAATTTCCAGATTCCTCTATTGGTTATTGTTCGGAGAAGAGTCTCGATCATGTCCGCATAATTCACGAACCGTAGGGAGACACACTTAAGGATTCGACGTTGTTTGAGTAGTTATGGTATTATGAGAAAGAGACCGAATGTTGTTCGGAGTCTCGGATGGGATCCGGGATATCACGAGGTGATCTGGAATGGTCCGGAGAATAAGATTCATATAAGGAAAGTCCCGTTTCGGAGTTCGGGAATGATTCCGGTGTTTTCATCGGGAATGTTCTAGAAGGTTCCGGAATGTCCGGCACTTCGGAGGGGAAGGGGTACATGAATGTGTCATTGCATATTGTAATGATTGCATCATGTACTTAGTGTTCTCGCTGTTCCAAATAAAGGATTAAATTGAATCCTTAATTGAAAAGTCAAATAGCAAGTTTGAAAAGTCAAACGGCTAAAACAGGAAAGAGAGAGAAAGAGGAAAGAGGGGGCAAACCGAGTTGGGGAGGAGTTCCCTCCTCCAACCGGCGGCCCACCTCCAAGCCGAGTTGGGGAGGGACTCCTCTCCCTCCCCCTTGGCGCGCCGGCCCCTCCACCTATAAAAGGAGGGGCAGGGCCCCCTCCTCTAGACACACAAGTTCCTATCCTCTAAATCTAAACCCTAGCCCTAGACCCCGGTTTAGAGCCGCTTTGGTTTAGAGCTTCTAATTGCACTAGCCTTCGGATTAGAGCCTTCTAATTGGTGTGTCTAAACCCTAGACCACTAAAGCTCTCTCATACTCCACCATACTCGCTCCGGCTTAAGGCGAAGCCCTGCGGGATCTCCCCTCTACTTCCGGTACCACGCCGTTGTGCTGCCGGAATCGCGAGGAGAGTGCTACAACCTCCGCTGCCTGCTGGAACAAGGGAGAGGAAGGTCTTCGTCGAGTACCGAACGTGTGACCGACTGCGGGAGCGCTGCCGGAACGCAGCGCCGGAAGGATCGTCTACACGATCTTGAGATCGGGGAGAGTACGACTACATCACCCACGAGAATCCGCTCTCGTTAAACACTTTGGAATCTTCGAGGGTAAGTTATTCCATCGACTCGTTGCTACAATCTAGTAGATAGATCTTGGCTTGTTTGTTTGTATGCGATAGAAATTTTTTGTTTTCCATGCTACGAATCCCTACAGTGGTATCAGACCCGTGTCTATATGTAGATCTGTTGCACGAGTAGAACACAATGGTCATTGTGGGCATTGATGCTTTTATTGTCGATTGCTTCTTGTGTACTTTGCATCTTGCGGTATGTTGGGATGAAGCGGTCCGGGCTAACCTTACATGACATCGTTCATGAGACTTGCTCCACGCTTGACATGCAACTTGTATTGCATAAGTGGCTTTGCGGGTGCCTGTTTCTCCTAGCATAGTTAAGATCCAATTTACAACGGGTGATCAACAATGCTAGTATCAATGTTGTGGTTCTTGTTCGTAAGTTAGAACGACACTTATTGAAAGCCCCAAACCACGTAAAATATGCAAAGAAAGTAGAGGTGTATAAATTTGTTTTGCAGGGGTGTGCAGTGATGTGATATGGCCATGATTGTGATTATATTTGATGTATGCAATGTTCCTTATTGTAAGTTGGCAACCGGCAGGAGCCATATGGTTGTCTTTAATTTATGTTAAGACCCGCGTGTCTATTCAAAGTAGTTGTAATAGTTGAAGCCGGTGGACGACAACCATGGAGAAGCGTCATTGACCTTGATGCAGTGCCGGTGATGACGGAGATCATGTTCGTGCTTGAAGATGGAGATCGGAAGCACAAAGAAGAAAGGCCATATCATATCACATATTATTGAATTGCATGTGATGTTAATCCTTTATGCATCTTGTATTTCTTAGTAGACGACGGTAGCATTATAAGATGATCCCTCATGCACATCAATTTCAAGTCATAAAGTGTTCACCCTTAGTTAGCACCGTTGCTAAAGCTTGTTGTTTCGAAGCACCACGTGATGATCGGGTGTGTTAGATTCTGCAAGTGTATACAACGTGAGCAAGCCAGATTTGCTCATGCGGAAACTAAGGTTTGATCTTGACGAGCCTAGCATGTACAGACATGGTCTCGGAACACGGATCACCGAAAGGTAAAGCATGAATCATATAGTAGATATGATGAACATGATGATTGTTCGCCATTGAAACTATATCAACTCTCATGATGATCGGTGTTGATGTAGTGGATTTGGTTCGTGTGATCACTAAAACAATGTGAGGGATATTGTTTTGAGTGGGAGTTCACCTAGTTTAATTTCATTATTAATTTGAACTCAATTTGTCATAAACTTAGTCTAAACTATTGCAAATATGTTGTAGATCAATGGCAGCCCCTACCATCAATTTTAATGCGTTCCTAGAGAAAGAAAAGTTGAAAAACAATGGAAGCAACTTCGCGGATTGGTTCCGCAATTTATCCAAACATACACTTTCAGTCTCATCTAAACAGTGTGTGCATGCATTCTATCCCTTGTTTGTCTGCCCTGAAATGTTACTAAGAGCAGGCCAATCATTGATGGTTATGAAAAGCAACGCTCGTATGTCAAATGGCTCCCCTTTGTGCTCATCCCACATTCGTACACCTGGTTTGGCCCACGACTGTAAAAGTTCTTCAACTAATGGCCTTAGGTACACATCAATGTCGTTGCCGGGTTGCCTCGGGCCTTGGATGAGCACTGGCATCATAATGAACTTCCTCTTCATGCACAACCAAGGAGGAAGGTTATAGATACATAGAGTCACAGGCCAGGTGTTGTGACTGTAGCTCTGCTCACCAAAGGATTCATGCCATCTGTACTTAGACCAAACCTTAAGTTCCTTGCGTCACGTGCGAAGTCCAGGTACTCTCGCTCGACTTTTCTCCACTGTGACCCAGCGGGGTGTCTCAACATCGCTTCTTTCTTACGGTCTTCCATGTGCCATCGCAACAACTTGGCATGCTCTTTATTTCTGAAGAGACGTTTTAACCGTGGTATTATAGGAGCATACCACATAACCTTGGCAGGAACCTTCTTCCTAGGGGCCTCGCCCTCAACATCGCCAGGATCGTCTCGTCTGATCTTATACCGCAGTGCAGTGCATACCGGGCATGCATCCAAATTCTCGTACTTCTCACCGCGGAAGAGGATGCAGTCATTAATGCAAGCATGTATCTTCTGCACGTCTAATCCTAGAGGGCAGACAACCTTCTTTGCTTGGTATGTACTGTCGGGCAACTCATTATTTCTTGGAAGAAGATTCTTCATTTTTACCAACAACTTTGAAAATGCGCTGTCAGTCACACCGTTCTCTGCCTTCCATTGCAGCAAATTCAGTGTGGTACCGAGCTTTTTGTGGCCATCTTCGCAAGTTGGGTATAACAATGTTTTGTGATCCTTTAACATCTGCTCCAGCTTCTCCTTCTCCTTTTCAGTTTCCCATTCTTCCTTTGCATCAGTAATGGCCCGACCAAGATCGTCATCAGCGGGACCATCTGCTGCCTCTTGATCTTCATTATCTACCCCCGTTGCAGTATCATCATATTCAGGATACATATTATGATAGTTGTCATCATCCTCTTCTTCTTCGTTGTCTTCCATCACAACCCCTTTTTCTCCATGCTTGGTCCAACAATTATAGCTGGGCATGAAACCGGATCGAAGCAGGTGGGCGTGAATGGTTCTGGTATTTGAGTAGTCTTTCTTGTTCTGATAGTGAACACACGGACAGCACATAAAACCATTGTGACCACGGTTTGCATTAGCCACAATGATGAAATTTTGGAGGCCCGTAATGTACTCGGAAGTGCGTCGGTCACCGTACATCCATTGTCGGTTCATCTGCATTAATATATAGTATATATAAAAAATGAATAGGGAGATGACCATTTATATATAGTACATCAATGACACATGAAAGGATAGTTGCCGACCTCGACCGAGAAGGAAAGAGCAACGGGAAAACTTATTTTGAACTCTCGGGCATTTCACGGAACACCTCTTGTGCATAGGAAAAAACACAAACTAGCACACCTCTCACCCTCTTGCTAGGCTCCAAAATGAGAGAGTGAAAAAATGGAAGAGAGGGGTGTGGGCTGCGGTGTGTTATATAGCCCCTCCTTTAACACCGGTTCAAGCCACGAACCGGTGTTAAGAGGGGGGGGGCTGCGCTGGCCACTGGTGCAGGACCTTTAACACCGGTACGTGCCACGAACCGGTGTTAAAGGGGGGCTCTTTTTTGCTGCACGGGCCACGCTGGTACGGGCACCCTCTTTAAAGCCCATTTTCAGGCTCAACCAAAGGCCTCGTTTACACTAGTGGGTGGTCACCACATCCAAAGAAGAATTAACTGGTTAATGTTTCGGTCCATGGGAAAGCAATTTTGAGTGATCTTGCAAAGATGAAGGACTTGACTTAAATTGGGTACGTAGCACCAAAGCACAAACTGGCTTGATTCATCGATTTGGCTAATCAATATGTGGTGCACACTGACCCATACCATCTGAACCCGTAGATTGCTGTTTGCGGGCGTGTGGGCAGAACGAGCCATGGCGGCTGTGTGGGAGACGGGAGAGTCAAGAGATTCCACACGTATTTTTTTTCTTTGGTTGAAAATATCATGATTGGTGAGGACTCTTTCCCGTGCGTGGCCGGTGAAGCCGGTTCCAAACGTATGATTGGAGGGAGTAGCATTTTCCCAAAGGTATGACTTTTTCATATGTTATACAACTATAAAATAGAAAATTGCTCGGGTTAGGGCTTATATATGTTAAACGGTTCAAGAAAGTTTAGGTCATAATATGGTTCAGTAATTAAGTTATACATGGCATCATATTTTTTATTGTCTGAAATAATTTGTTCTCATGATTTTATACTCTTGCATAGATGGACAAAGAAATATGCATTGTCGTTCTTCAAATATAATTGTTTGTGAAATAATTTTACCAAATTAATACTAGAAAGATTTTATCAATATGGACCTCCGGTGGGTGATGCACGCTTGGTCATCCAAGAATTTGATGCTACACACTGCTAATAAAATTCTAGGTTTTGCCTGCTACACTTTCTTTTATCAAATTGTGTGTGGTACTTATAGTTTGTTTTCGGAAGAGTAAAGATAGTAGGCCATCCAAACCTAGTTTCTAAAACTACACTTTGATATTTATAAAGACATTCTTTCCATTAGATGAATACCACATGGGATATATGGTGGGTGAAATATTAAAGTAAAAGATCATGTAGTGATTGAACCAAATATCTATATATATAAACATTGCATATGAAGCCGCTATTCGTCTATGCATCATTTCCTTTCTCAATGTGAATGAAGAGATGTATGATCTTAGAATGTGAATGTGTAGACTGAGGGAGTCTAGAGGCTTTATCAAGATATCGGTGAAAAATTAAGTGGCATTAGACGATAGATGTTGACCCATGGGAGTAGGATGCTTTGGGAATTTTAGTGAAACACACATAGAAGGAACATGCTCGAATGTAGCTTGTCATACTTTTGGATTTGTTGATTATCCGTCACCTTGCGGTGTTGGCAGGAAAGTTTCACCTCGATATTGTACTAGGACATGCTGGCTATCTGGGCTCCTTGCTTAGGTTGATTGGATGCTGCATTCGCATATTAAATACAAGGTTCATTGTGACATGATTTGATGGCTAAATACTACTACCAGGACATGTGGTCTTTTTTAACAAAATTATCCGTGTTTATTGTTTAAGGTATAGCAAAGTACATCAGATCGAACATACAAAACATGTAACAAAGATCTAGGATAAATCTGAAAGTTATATCAACTTTCTTTAAGTTCACAACTCAAGCAGTTATACACGATGCATGTATGATTGTTTGCATAATTTGATGCATGCCACAAAGACTTGGACTTGGAAATCAATACTAAATTTATATACATATATTAAGTCTGTGAGCTACCCATTGGTATTTTGGTTTTCAAGAACCAAGTAACAGAAAAATTCATGGTCCAATATGAATCCAATACTTGAAATAGCTCGATAATTACAATTGGTATAGATCCATTAAATGACTGACTTTCTGACAAAGACATATTTTTTCGTAGAGGTCACATCTTCCTTCATTTATTAGTAAAAAAATCAGATAGGGCACGACACTCTTGTTCCACGATCTATGTTTCTTGTAGGGTAAAAAGAGTTAACAACTATGTGCATCTAGTAGAAACCTTGCATGGTGGCACAAAGTTGTAGTTCTTGCACTGAAAGTTTTCATTTTTATTCGAATGCTTACAACTAAAAATGTGGAAGTTGCATTTTGGAATATGGAAGGTGGCAACTCTTACATAGGAAATTTGAATTCTTGAAGTTGGAAAGTTGCAATTATAAGGTAGGTAGTTGGTATTGTTTATTTGGAAACTTGTGCCTATAAGTGGGACATCCCACATTTCTTATATTGAAAGCATGAAATAAAGGGTTGAAATGAAGTTATGTGTGATGGAATAGAGGGTAAAGGGGAGCTCATGGACTGTGTTTTGACATTCATCCATGTAGCCGACATTCATGCTCGCCCTCTATATGACGAACAGTAGCCGCACACAAGTTCCCCAAAACTTTGTTCATCTTATTTCAAGGAAACTCGAAGTGGTTAGTTGCCAAACAAAACTAACTGCGTAGTACCACCTAGGAAAGTTATGAGCTAGCGTGACAAGCTCTGGCTTAGTCTTCGTGCGGCAGCAGAGCACCAACAGTGGCGAGCTGGGTGCTACGGCCAGCGGCTCTGTTTCTACTTGTTGTTATTCAATTTGGAGTCAGCAGCAGAGCACCGACAGTCAGGCTTCATGCGGCAGCAGAGCACCAACAGATCTGCTGCTGATCCTCAAGGTTGTTCTGCTTGCGATTGATTTCCCTGGAGATTACTCTGCTTGTTTTTGCTAGTACAATGTTCTTAGGTAATCTACACCAAAGATAGTGCTTGTTTTTTCTAGTACAATGTGCTTAGGTAATCTACACCAAAGATAGTGCTGTAATGGACGGATGTAAGCATTTCTTGGCAGTTGTTATAATTGAAGATGTAAGCACACGTTGGCATGATGTAAAATGTAAGCACTGGTATATTATATATGTGGGTGAATTTTGAGTTTGTGAGTTCATACATCCTTGAGAACTTGTACTGTGAAACGTGTGGCAGTTTTGGTAGTTGGCACAAATTAACAACGTTATGGACTGAATTTTGGCAGAACAAAACAACAAGTGTTGAGCTGAGATACCAACTTTGATATAATTTTGGCATTGGAACATAGCAATAGTTAGAAAATACATGACTGAAGTACAATATATAACTGCTTGTTTCTTATTGTTGCTATCTAATAAGCGACCCACATCCATAATTCATGTTCACAAGAACAGAAGGCACATCTAGATATAATGTTCACAAGGACAAAAGATCTCAAAACAAAAGGCACACAAAACTATTGCAATTCAAGAATTAACAATCATGAAGCCTAAACTGACTACTCCTCACTTGAAGCCCCACCTCTAGCAGCTGCATTACCACTAGTTTGGAACCATGAGCAAATTCTACCACTTGAAGTCCTTCCATATGCCATGTTTTGACCAATATCAGTTTCAGCTACATGTGTGGCAGTTCTTTTTCCTCTTCCAGCTATAGTTGCAGCTCTAGTTGATGCATATGCCTAGGATTCTTGGACATTTGATGGTGGTGCAACACCCCTAGTAGAACCCCTCCTTCCCCTACGTGATCCCCTAGTAGAACCACTACTTCCCCTGCCTCTTGATGTTGTTGGTGCCGTTTTCTTCGCCCTAATGCCTCTGGTGGTAAAAGTAGGAGGATGTGAAGATGATGCAGCCGGAGGAGGATTTGCAGATGGAGGTGGATGTGCTGAGCTTTGTTGAGTGTTGGGTACCACAGGCTACAAAAAAATTAGATGCAAAGATTTTTGAGCAATAATATTGAAAAAATATGGAAAATTCATGGAAATCAAATGCTTACCACATGTTTCTTGACCCTTAGAGCTAGATATGCTTTAAGTGGCTTAGTGCAACCCCTAACATTGTGACCAGGGCCTCCACAATTGCCGCACTCAATAAACCCTTTCTTAGCTCTTGATGTAGATGGCCCTCCCTCCTCATCAACACCTTTCCTTCTATTTTTCTTCGGTCTTCCAATTGGTATAGTGTATGATGGTGGATCAATATCAGGACTCAATGTTTTCACCCACTCCTATTGGTGTGGCACAGGGTGGATAATTCCTGCATATGCTGCTTTATATGCATATTTTTTGAAAAACCAATGCACATAGTTCTCTGTCCTCTCTTTTGCCTTAAAGATGGCTGCACATGCATGGTGACATGGAACTCCAGTGAGCTGAAAAGTAAAACATCCACATGTCCTATTTAATAAATTAACTTCATAGCTCTTGTTATCATAGTCCACTTGCCAAATGCCCACAACAGATTGGTAAGCTTGACAATATTTTGAACGACTCTTAGCCGATTCAAGTTTTTCAGACATATCTGGTGTTATTTCCCATCCAACTATGTCTACTCCTGTCCTCTTTAGGTGATATCTAGTCATAAGCCTTGTTCTTATCAACTCCGACATGGTCACAATTGGCTTGTCTCTATAATCAAGAATATATTTGTTAAACACCTCACTTAGGTTGTTCACCACAAGATCTGTCATGGAATTAGTCCTGAATGCATGTCTACTAATGTGTTGTTTGGGAATTGCTTTCACCCATTTCCATGCATCCTCGTCGTAGGCCTTCAAATTCTCCATGGCTATGTTGTATTCAGCTAATGTGTGTGCGTACACTATCTTGTCAAATAGATCTTTGTAGTTTCCACCTTTGAAACCAGCCGCAGAGAAATTGGCTAGGACATGTCTTTTGCAGTACCTATGCTCACATGTTGGGAAGACTTTACAAACAGCAGCAAGTAAACCCTGCATAGTGGAATATGCATGAGATTAAATACTCTATACAACAAACATAAATGTAAACTATGAAAGTCAAACGATTTGTGATTACCTTCTGCCTATCAGACATAATTGTCCATCCACCATGTGTATCACCTTGTCCTATAGCGGACTCAAACGTTTGGAAAAACCATGTCCAATTCTCAGTGTCTTCTTTATTGACCACTCCAAATGCTAAAGGGTACATATTATTGCTGCCATCCCTTGCCGTAGCTGGTAGGACTTGTGCACCATTAGCAAGCTTGATAAAACAACCATCTAGACCAAAGAATGGCCTACAACCTGCTAGAAACCCTTTTATTTGAGCCCTAAAACTAATAAACATACCGTAGAACCTAGGATTGAGATTATCAACTAAGCCTGGCTCTGTGCGAACCACTGCTGTGCTCCCTGGATTTTTCTCAAGCAATGTCTGCAAATAGTCCCTGATTCTACGATATTGATCATCATGATGCCCTAAAACGAGCTTCTGAGCATGTGCCTTAGTCCTATAAGCCATTCTCTTGGTTATCTCAAAATTATGACTGCCTCCATGAAAGCACCAATCTTCCAATTGGGATCAACTCTAAAATGGTTCTCATAGTGTGCTGCTAGCCATGTGGATCTCAACCTGCTAGCTTATCTTGTTATGCCACAAGTATGTTCCACCACATCTTGCATTATCATGAAGGTTGGTTCACCAGCTATTTTTGATGCAAATAGGGAAAATGGGCAATTAGAATCTGCACAATGAACCTTCACCTTTTCCATCTTGTTTTTCAAGAAATTGTAACTTCTACCTTGCTTGATATGACATGACTCAAGTGCTTTTCTAAACTCTTTGACATCTTTAAAACACATGCCCTTCACCATCTGATCATCCTCATCCATTATAGATTCATCAAACTCCATTCTTGGCTGCAATAACCTCGTAGGTCTTTTTCTCTTTCTTCCTTCCTCCATTACCCTTGCATCGTCATCACTATCTTCAAATGGATCATTGCCACCATCTGAACTTGGAGGGTCAGACAAGTCCAAGTCATCTATATGTTTTTTCTTCTCCCTTGCTTTAGCCAATGCCCTTTTCCCTTGTGCCTTTTCCTTTTTCAACCTTGCTTCTTCTGACTTGCCAAAATCAATCTCCTTCTCCTTCTGTGACATAGGGATGGTAATATCATCAAAGTAAAATCCTCCTAAGCCTTCTGTAACGTCAAACAAGTCATCTACCTCATCTTCTAAATATATACCCTTTGATTCCAACTCTTCCTTCTTCTTTTTACCATAAAGAGCTCTTAGCTTTTCATTTTCGTTTTGCACATCAAAATCTGAATCATCATCACTTGCTTCACTACCTAGCTCCTTTTCATAAAACTCCTTCCAATAAGCACCTGGATCATCATATTCCACATCTGATAGTAGATAACCACTATTATGATAATCTTCCTCGTCATTGTCTTCAATTGCTACCACATGGATTGACTTGTACAATTCAACATGTGATGGCAAATGGCGATTAGGTTCCATATTCTTGAAGGCATGCAAATTGACCTCTTTTTCTGCATCAAACACCTCCAACATATTCATAACACATGCATCATCTTTTAGCTCAACCATGTCTTGTACTGATCCTGTCCTCTGATAATACACACTGTCACAACTCCTGTACCCCATATCTTTCTTGATTTTTTCCATAATATCCAAATAAGAAATGAAGTCTCTATCAACCTCCTCAACCTCAGCTAGCTTGGGCTCAGGATCATGCACGATGTACCTAACAATCCACATCTCAACAGCCATCTCTACAACAACAAAATTAACAAATCAGTAGTGGTTGCAGCTTACTCACATCAGATTCACATAACATAATTGCAATGTATGCAGACATCAGATTCACAAACTTATGGCCACTGTAACTAATAATCTTCACATGCCGTAGTTAAGTACAACTTTTACACACAACTAATCATCCTGCAAACAAATTATTCAAACCTTTCACTCCATGCACCCTACGTATACATGGTCTGCATCCTAAATTGTACTGTTTACGATCTAAATCATGTTACTGAATGAATATACACTAACCAGACAGCTTTACAACTAAACTAACCATAACTCACATCATTTATGGAACTTAGATTAGCATCACACGGACGAACTGAAGTTCAGAGACCATGCCGCTCAACCCTGCAATCTATCCATCTATGAAAAATCGAATTCCTGAAGTTGTCAGAACAGTTCAATTAGAGTTAACTGAACTTTCATGTGTTCTGAAGTTTGCCACCGTGTCCAAATCACATCTAGTCTCGGTCTAAGAAGATTAAAAATGGAATCCTAATAAAAATACACGATCTAGTCCTAATTCAGAAAATTGTACAATCCTTATGCCATTGATGATCACGACCAACAATCTAAACCCACTCTGATTGGGAAGGATTACCAGACAAAGGATCCTAAATAGCGAGTGTACACAGCCAAATCAAGTGGCAAGGGCCAGGGACAAGAAATCCTACCGGTGAACCACGTGTTTCTCTGGCGATCGCCGCCGATCACCGGCCGTGGAGTGACCTAGTGTCCCTATCAACTGCCTCTTCTCTCGTTTCTGTTGCACGAGGTTTATGGAGGGCGAGCGGGTCACGCATCAGAACAAAGGATTGGTTCAGCTAAACGTCCGTGCGAACGGGTCTGGCTCGACCTGATTGAGGTCTGACTAGTTCAGGTTGAACCGGACCTGGCTAAACCGGCACATGGTTAAACCCGCTCGGCTCAGCTCCGGAGCTGACTTGGACACAACCACGTCAGACTGGGGGTGGGACCAACCAGTCAGGATGGGTTAAAATTTAAAGAGGGGTAAAAAGTGGAAGAAAGTTGGCTAAATGGGGTAGTTTTGAGGAATTTCTGTTAAATTGGGTAAAAAGTGGCACAAAATTAATCTCGGGGGGTAAAAAGTGGAATTCACTCTTTATATAATGTAAAGACTTTGTACCTGGATTTGATGAACGATGATACAATATTTCTTCGTAAATAACTTTGGGAGTTGAAAAACCCATTTAAAATTAAAAAATTAATGTGGTTTCTCAATAATAAAGTTACACTTACTAAAGAGAATTTAGCAAGGAGAAACTGGAATGGATATCAAAAGTGTTGTTTTTGTGATAGCAATGAAACTGTTCGACATTTATTTCTCTGCCCTTTTGCTTGTATGTTGGGGTGCATGATCTTTTTTACTTATAATATTCCTCCTCCAACTAATATTACTAATATGTTTAAAATTGGCTGAATGGATTGGATAATGGAGACAAAGCTTGCATACGCATTGGAGTATCAACTTTATGTTGGGCTATCTGGAATTGTCGAAATGATATGATTTTTAACAGGAAAGGTTCAACAATTTTTTTTCAGGTTATTCGCTTGACTATTCACTGGATCCAACTATGGTCCAATTGGCTTCGGGAGGACCAGCGAGAGGGTATGGTGGATGGGTGCAACCGTCTGCTCCAGGTTGCGCAGGATTTCTACTACCTGACTATTGGGTGGCGTTGCACTAGTAGAATCCAAGATGTTTAGACTATTGGGTGGCGTTGATTCTTGTTTTGACCCTCTTTGATCCTTGATTGTAACGTACTGAATCTTTGAACTATGCAATAAACGGCCGTGTGTATCATCATGATGCAGAGGCCGGGTTCATACTTCCCATTACCAAAAAAAAAGTTTAGTGCACCTAGTAGTGCGTCAGAGTATTAACTTTGTTGGGTCAGACACTAATTATTGATAGACTTTACTCCACCTTTCGTTTCTACTGCATGTAATTAAGAGGTTATCCAAAATGCTGCAGGGTCATCTGACCCACAGATGGCATGTAGGTCAGCCTGTAGGTGGGATCGGGCAGCCCACGGCGCCGCCAGCCCATCCCATCTGGTTCCGCTAAATGGACACCCATGGGCTAGCGAAATAATATCATAGACACGGACGGGCTGCTCGCTACCGCCGCCACGCCCATGCTGCATCGGGACTCCCCCATTCCCCTCGATGGAGGCAGACGCCATGCCCCGACGACCCATTCCCCCGTCGCCGTTGCCTTCCCCCACTCGCCCCCTTCCTTCCCCCACTCGCCCTCATCCTTGCCCTCGCATTCCAAGCCGCATGGACAGCACGGCGCCGCCCCAGATCCTCGCCCACTCGCCCACTTCCCCCGTCTGTGGCGACATCACATCTAGACCCTCGCCCACGGAGCAAGGAGGCCAGGAGTCTAGGGATTTGGGGCAGGATCCAGCGGGTAGCATCTCTATGGGGCAGGATCCAATGGCTTCGTCCAAGAAGAAGGGGAAGAAGGTAAATCGTCCTCTCCATCCTGCTTAAATTCAACCAGATAGTGTGCAGTGTGGACTATAGCGTGACGCTAAATTTAATCAGTGTTTGGAAGGATCCATGTAAGATCCATGTAGACTGTAGCGTCAAATACTTGTTTTTTAGCAGAATCTTGCTAAAAATGTTGATGGAATGTTTGTCCTGATGGAATTTTACTTAAAAGGGGTCAGTTCTGAAATCGAAGTTGTATGGAAAAGGGGTCAGTTTTCCCTGATGTTTGCAGAACAACTCTAGAAACAACTTGCAAAAATGTTCTGATCTAGAGTATCCCAGTCATGCTAGCTTCAGATTTTGGTCTTCGATTCTGAATAACTGTAGTTGTAGTGCTGTATTTTTAGATATGTTGGTGGGAAACCAAAAGACACTAGCCAAAAAAACTCATCCAACTTATGTGTAAAACTCTGATGGTTTTTTAGAGGCTTGACAACAAACTCGTGTGTAGATATGTTTCTCTAATATATGATGGTTAATTAACGATGTGAAGTGAACCAGTAGTGAGCATCTGAACCTGAGCATCTCAAACTCTCTAGATGTATGAGCATATTTTGTACATAAGCAGAACTAAATGGTTCTGCACCTGAACCTGGACTAGTACAAGCCTATTTGTTCATAACTTTAGTATGAATCAAATCTTACTACTTACTGTAGTCTGGTAATCAAAATGATGGTTCGTTCGTCATGTAACTCCACCATGTAAGCTCTCTCTTTCTGTGTTGTTATCTTAAGTTATTTATCATTTCTCTTCTTTCTCTGAATTTTTCAAGGTGAAAGAGTCATTTCTCGGGGTGCAGCTCTGTGAAAGTCATTGCTCTGAACATGTACTGAACTGAACGACGATTATTCAGAAATCAAGTAAAAATCATGTTAAGAGTGCAGCTCTGTGAAAGAGTCCAAGCAGAAATCATGTTAAGTGGAATTAATTCACTTCAGCGACAACAGAAATAATTCAAGACTCCTGACTGATGTATGAGGTGAGCCTATAAACCACACACTGTTATATCATACTATGAATGTTAAAATAACCCCTTTCTAAAATCTTATTTACTCCCTTGCAGTTGATAGTCAGGAGGCCTACTGAAATTGGTAGCCTACCAACGATAGAGACCTACAATTCCCTTGCAAATGTGTATGCCAAGGGTGGGCACTTCCAGGGAGGTATGGTGCTGGCGAGGAGCCGTCTATTCTCGGATGACCAACAGTGCTGGGAGAACGACGAACGGGAGCGGTGCGCCCGTAGGAGGGAGCACGGCTAGCAGGCTGGCTGGCCGCCAGGTCGAGACTCCAAGTCTGGCGTCCGTGATCAATCTCCTGTGCGTCCGTGATCTCGGATGCAGCGGGACAACTGACGGACCAGTCGATCGGCGGAAGCAGCGTGACGGAAAGATTTCAATTTGGAATTTAATTTTGAAGCCCAAATTTCAAACGTTCTAAATGTATTAGGGATATTTTTGCAAAAAAAAATTGAACTGGGCAGAAGGATCTTTTACGGGACGGAGGGAGTATATTGATCTTTTGGATGATCACTATTAGAAATATATACCAGAGTTTGCAAAGCTAGCATGCATAGCTGCCCGGGCAAAACTTCTGGACACGGGCGTAAGGTAGCGTGAAGAAACAACTATCATCCAGCGCATCCAGCGTAACATATAGAGAAACTAAAATGGGTTTAGGTGGGCAAAGTAGACGCCGCGAAACCTAGACAGTTTGAATGGGCACAAACAAAACATCCCAGCTAGTTTATCTGGGCACAGGCGGCAAGGTGGTGGGCCTCCATGGACGTGCCCATTTACAGGGTGACATGTAGGTTGGCCGCTGCATCTTGACGATAAAGCTAGAGTCTAGAGAGCTCGAGGTCGTTGAATCGACGGTTCATTTGCGTCGGTGCTGCTTGTAAGCAAAGACTATCTGGGTGTGTTGGCCAGCGTCCACAAGAGCTGCTCTCGAGTGATCTACTCCTTATTCAAAAGCTCATGCACAGGATGTTTCACCGCCACTTCAATTTGAGCAGCTGCTCTTCTTTCTACATTGGTCGACCGCACATGATCATATCTTTGAGCTTGAGAAAACATTCAAGGGCTTGACATTGAACGTGTCCGTTAGCTGTATACAGAATTCCACTCCCTCCATTTCTTATTTACATGGTGCACACATATTTCGAAGTTAAAATTTGGCAACAGATCTGATCCAAGAAATGTGTGTCGTGTGCCACACAAATTATAGAAGATGAGTCCGTATTCAAAACTGAGTTTCTGGTGGCATAGTGTTATGCCACACAAATCGTGTATTATTGGTAAATATTAAATCATGTAAAACAAGAACAACACGTAAATTAGGACACATGCAACAACTTTTTGAGTTTATAGTTTTTGATTTCTAGAATATTGTGCTTTGTCCTACTTAATTAATCTATAGATTAAATTCTAAACTTTTTAAAACTGTCTAAAATTATTCCTAAACCCCATTTCAAAGGTGGTTATATAATTGAAGTGTTTCAACATTCCAGAGAAAACATATGCTAGTACCGAATGCGATGAAATGATGCTAAGTAAAAGTTCGTAGAACAATATGACAATTCATATCATCTGCAAGGATGAAAATAGAAACTAATTTATCGTTTGTACTCCTCCGTCCTTCATTTGGTTTTTCGGTGCTCGTGATCTTTTGAATAATGATTATTTCCCTTTTAGAAAGACACTGGATCCATTCAAAATTACAAGATGTTTTAGCCTTTTTCTGAAACGCATGTATCTTTTATTCTATAGGGTCGGAGCAAAATGAGTGCACATACACATTAAAAGTCATCTAGATATAAGCATTGCTTTTTTGCCAGACCGAAGCAGTACGTGAAGGCCAAGAAGAAGCAATCTCTTAGGTGACAACCAAAACTCATCTAGTGTTTCGCCCCTCTCCCCGGCGATGTTGCACGTCCGCCCCGCCGTCGGTGGCCTTGGGTCCTTGGAGTAGTACAATGCATTGTTTCTTAAGTAGAGTCTCTATATTTAATGATTTAGAGTGATTGGTCTAGCAATGCCTTTTGCCTATGGTTTCGTGCAAGTGGTATTTCTTTATTAACTATAGTGTCATATAAGCAAAGTGCCTAGAATATGAAGATAAGAAACCCTATTGTAAAAGGACTTAGTCACTTAGTGCGTGTTGCCGCTTATTAAAAAGGATCTGTCAGGCTGTCACCTTGTCTAGGTATTGGGTTATAGACAAGCAACAGAATAAATAACTTTATCTGCATGCGGTGTTAATGTTCTTGGTAGTAATTACAACGTTTGCAAAGACGAACAATCGTCCGACTATTGTTAGGTGGATTTGGGGGCGCACTTATGTGTCTCGTAGGTACTTACGGACTATAAAAGTTGGTTCCATTGCGTAGCGGAGTGGATACTCAAAGCAGCAGCATAGGTAGCTAGGCATCATAACCATGTCTTTCTAGGAACCACTACTGGATGAATGAGAAGTAATGGAGGGATACACTATATGTGGATAGGATGCATCGAGAGTCTAAGCTGAACATAAGTAGAAATGTACGTTACAGAAGGTACCTTCTCTTCTAGAGGATCAACATTTATGCAGATCTCCATCGCAGATGAGAAGTGCATCTTGTTTCAGATTTTCTCCCCTCACTTCTGCTGGATGACCGGTCTTCGATTCTTGGAGAGCGAACAATAATTTATTTAGGTTGCATAACATCCATGTACGTTCTCAAGTTGATCGACACTGTAAGCCAAAATAAAGTAGGCATGCATCAATTTTTTTGAGGCAATCAACTGGGGGAAGAGGATCCCCACCTGAATTTACTTCAATTACCGAAAGAGTTAAACATTACAGTGGGAGAGATGGCCGCGCCAGGAAGTGGCCGCCATCTTTATTTCCGTTGTCCTAAAACGGTGAGTCCAGAAGGTGAGGTCGGAGAGGATGTTTTTAATTGTTTCATTACATGGTTGGGCATAATGCCGGAAGACCTGCGCATTACGCGCGTCCCATATCTTCCATAAAATGATCATGAGCACAGAGGGCCACACAGCAGCGGGGAGGTGAGGCGCATCGGCGTCGCCCGGACCTGTGTGAATGTAGAAAATATGGGGGTGATGCCGATCTTGAGCCAGATGGCATAGGCAGCCAGGCAGAGGAAGAACAAGTGATCTCTGTTCTCGGGGAGTAGACCGCAACGGGGGCATGTGTCGGAGTCGATGATGGTCTTTCGCAGCAGATTGGCCCGTGTGTTTAGCATGTTGAGGTGAAGTAGCCATGAGAATATCTTGACCTTGTTGGGCACCTGCGAACACCAGATAACCACGGCGTCTGGGTCCTGTAGGTGCGTCTTTAGCTAAAGGTACGCGCCCCTCGAGGGGAAGCACCCCCCCCCCCCCCCCAACCAGGAGGCGGGAGTCTGGGTCCGTGGCAAAGGAGACAAAGAAGCAAGCTCGGATGCAGCAATTGCAGCCAGTCGGTTACGCATGCCCTCTTGGATGCCATCATGCAGAATATCATTAACAAACGTATTAGGTTGGTGTGGTGCAAGTATAGAGATGGGAAGGCAATCTGTAGGGGATCGGAGAGCAGCCATCGGTCCTGCCAAAACAATACCGACGAACCATTGCGAACTACACATTGTGTAATTTGCGATAGGAGGGAGAGTTGTGTAGTAATTATTTTTCCAAGATAGGTTTTTTTTTGTTTTGGTGGAGGGGGTGGAAGGGGGAGTGGTGTAGGATCCAGGTCCTCCATGGGATGAGGTCGACGTGGAGAAATTTGTAACAAAATTTCAGCAAAAGACAAACATTCCGTGAGTTGATGTTTTTAATGCCTAGACCTCCTAAAATCTTTAGTGTACAGACTGTGTCCCACGCCACCAGGCACTGAGCGTCTGTGCATGTGTCATCGGCTGCCCAAAAGAAGGCTCTTCTACGCTTGTCCATAAGTTTGATGGTTGATTTGGAGAGGAAGGAGGAGGACATGAAGTAGGTGGGCAGAGAGTCGTGCACGAAGGATAGGAGGACGAACCTGCCACCTTTGGATAGAAGGGTAGCACGCCTCCCAGCTAGGTATCTGTCACATTTCTCAATAATTGGTGGAAAGGCTGAGGCAGGGAGTTTGAGTGGGGAGAGGGGTAGTCCGAGGTAGGTCTGCGGGAAGGATTGGATGGGCGTTTGTAGTATATCTGCGATGGAATGGGAGAGGTCTTAAGAAATGTTCATTGGGACAAAAGTTGTTTTATGGAAGTTGATGTGGAGCCCTGTTGCGTCCGCGAATAGTCCAAGGATTTCTTTGAGACGCGATGCAGCATCTGTAGAGGCTTTGACTAGCACTAGCATATCGTCGGCGTATTGGAGGATCGAGCATGGGAGTTCGTTATCAATAGGGTGCGTGAGTACACCGTTTGAGAGTTCTTGTTGGATTAGTTGCTGAAGGATGTCTGCCACTATAATGAAAATGTATGGGATTTGTGAGATCCATGTGCAGAAACGAGAGGGGAAGCCACGAAGGCACATGCGTCAATTTGATCCACACTAGATAAGAGAATGCTTAATGTACCTTTGCACAATTTCCATTTTATAATCCTTGTAGTCGCCTGGTGTCGGGCTTATAGCTCCTATGCGACGTCTTTACATGGAATTGGAAGAAAAGCGACATCGTTGAAAAGAATAGCTCGCATGCGACGGATGTGAGGCAACTAATATTCCAGGGCCACACGGGCCTTAAATCGGTCGTAAGGACACATTTAACTTTGTTCCAATATTAGGGTTAAGCCAAACCGGTTGGTTGGGACAGCCAGTCAAACCAACCGCTTCCGACCGAGAGCGCACGTAACACTGACTGTAGCTTCCCCGACGGCGGCGGAGGACCTCACCCATCGTTTCTCGGCGCCGGCAGCGGTGGCACGGTAATTAATTTAGGCGGCGGAGCTTTCGTTCGACGACGAAAGTGGTGAGTGCCATTTGAAAGCTAATTCCTCTCCCATTCTTCTCAATTCGAGATCTAAGCGTGCCCATTGATGCTAGATTGTGGAGGCGAGGGTGTGCTGAACGGGGCGAGGGGAACGATATGGAGCATGGAGAGGGGACTTCTAATCGGTATATCCCGTATCTCTGCACTTAATTTCTCTAAGGTTGAGCTCTCTGTTCGCTTCCGCTAGCTCACAGTGCCCGCCAAAAACAGGGGAGACGATGTTGCGCGCCAAACCTTCGAATTTCGCATCAATTTCTTTCCCTCTAGGGCTGTTTTAGTTGATGGAAGCACGCAGATCATTGAGAGAGACACGGTTGTTAAATGGGAGGTGGAATTAGAACATGTTGATCCCCAAGAGCTAATAAACATGGGAGAGGAGGCAGTAAGGAAAATGGTGGAAAAAATTGGGGATAGTGTGGTTTGGGGGCCAGAGCAAGAGGTTTCTTTGTTACGATTTGATGATTGCAAATGTGACTATGTTAGGGTTGAGACAGGGGAACATATAGTTGATGAAATCGATGAGAGAAACGGTTGGACAAGCAAAACTGTTCTGTTTTTAGTAGAGCTCATTGATCTGAAACCTGATTCGAGGGTTGGATATGTGGCCTCGAAGCTGGCTGCTCAGATGGTCGAGGATGATTGGGCTGCACAAAGGCAAGTAATGCCTATACTCACTGAGTTGGAAGTGTTAACAGTGGAGGATGATGATGCTAATGCACAAGGGGAGGCTGTAGATGGTAATGCACAAAGGATTGTAACTGTTGATTGGAATTCAGTTGAGATACATGACCGCACTGATTTGGTCATTGCACCAATAGATGACATTGAAATGGCAAAGCTTTTTGGCATTCCTATAGATGACAGAGACAAGGAGAAGAAGAGGGATGAAGCTGCAAATGATGGTGACAACCATTTAAGAGATGAAGAGGCAGATATAGATCTAGAGTTGTTGGAAAATGCTGCAGTTCATGTAGATGATGCACATGATGATGAGCTAGTAACAGTTTATGACAAAGAGGACCCAGTTATTGAAGTTGGGAGATTGTTTCCAAGCATGGATGAATTCAGGATGTGTTTCAGGACATATGCAGTCAAACGTGAGTTTTCTACCAAGACTATGTGGACTGATAAAAAGAAGTTCTATGCAAAATGCATAGGTTATGATGGTGGTGCCAAGCCTTGCAAGTGGTATATATCTGCTAGACGCCAACCTGATGGAAGGACAATAAGAGTGAATCAAATTCCAAAACCTCATACTTGCATTACAAGTTCTCAAACAGTTACAAAGATGACATCACAATTATGGGTTGCAGAAAAGATCAAGCCCATTTTAGCCACAACACCAAACAGCACTGCAAAGAGACTGAAAATAGACTTGGAAAAGCAGTACCCCATTAAGCTGAATTATACTACAGTGTGGAAGGCAAAGCAAAGGGCAATGAAAGAGCTATATGGTGATTGGGCAAATACCTTTCGAATGCTTTATAACTTCAAAGCAGAAGTAGAGAAGAGGTCACCTGGCAGTGTTGTGGAGATAGATACTGAGGTAACAGCTGATGGGAAAGTCTTCTTCTCTAAATTCTTCATGGCTTTAAAGCCTTGCATCGATGGCTTCAAAGCAGGTTGCCGTCCATATTTGAGTATAGACTCATCTTTCTTGACTGGAAAGTGGAATGGTCAACTAGCAGCATGCAATGCTTTAGATGGACACAATTGGATGTTCCCTGTAGCTATTGGCATGTTTCAGTCTGAGACAGAGGCATCATGGACATGGTTCATGATGCAGTTGAAAAGATGCATAGGGCCAGTCTCTCCATTGGCAGTGCACACAGATGCATGTAAAGGTTTAGAAAATGCAGTGAAGATTGTTTTCCCTCATGCTGAGCAGAGGGAGTGCTTCGGCCATATGTGGATGAATTTGATCAAAAAATTCAGAGGAGATGATTTTGGACGCATGTGGCCAGCAACAAGATCTTACACCAGGCAGACACATTCATATCACCTTGAGAAGATTAAGGCGGCATGCTCTGAGGAGGATAGGGTCAAGTTTTGTACATGGTTGGAAACCTACCATTCTCTTTTATGGTACAGGTCTGGTTTTAACATTGCCATCAAATGTGATCATATCAACAATAATTTGGCAGAAAGTTTCAACAACAAAGTGAAGGAGTTAAAAGACTTGCCTGTCCATGACATGGTTGACCAGATCAGGATCATGATCATGAGGTTGTGGGAATTGAGAAGAAGGCTTGGTGATGTTCTTCAAGGAGATAAGCTTCCTGATGTTGTGCAGCAGGTGGTCAACAGGAGCAGAAATCTTGCACATTTGCGTGTTGATAAATCCTCATTGTGGGGTGCTGAAGTCAGAGATACAAAGACTGGCAGGAGGCATGTTGTTGACACTCAATTGCATGAATGCACATGCCTTGAGTGGCAACACACTGGGAAGCCTTGTGAGCATGCCATACTTTTCTTGGCCTCCAAACACAAGCTAAATATGCACCCATATTTGCATGAGTATTATTCTGTAGCAAAATTCAAGGCTGCATATGGAACACCAATTCCAGCACTTACAGATCAGTCTCAGTGGCCTGAAGTGGACATTCAGTTCTCCTTGTGTCCTCCTTTGATGAAAAGAAAGGCTGGCGGGCCCAAGCAGAGTAGATTCAAGGCTTGGTTTGAGAAAGGTGGGAGCAGCAAGAAGGGAAAGAAAGATGAAAAGAAAGATGCCAAGCCAAAAAGGGCCCAAAAAGGTAACAAGAATAGATGCAAACTCTGTGAAGAACTTGGACACCGAGCTGGCTCTACCAAGTGCAGATACACTGCTGAAAAGCCAAAGTATGTTCATCCAAAATCTATCCCATTTCTTGTTGATGATTTTTCTCCCCCAGCTAAATTGCTTGTTTTCAGGAGGAAGCGTGGAGAAAAAGGCCCACCTCTTGTTGTTGACGAATGCTGGCCAGTGAAAAGGGCAAGAATCAATGGCCAAAGAAAGAAGAGAACTAACCAGATCATGTTTGGTGCTGCTGAGGTGCAATCTGAACTTGTTTTGGAGGATGATGTGCAAACTGTTGAGGCTTTAGGGCACACCGTTTCTGATTTGGAAGCTCTGGTGCAAAATGAGGGGCAAAATGAGCCTGTTGTTGAGGCTCTAGTGCAAAATGAGCCTGTTGTTGAGGCTCTGGTGCAAAATGAGCCTGTTGTTGAGGCTCTGATGCAAAATGAGCCTGTTGTTGAGGCTCTGGTGCAAAATGAGCCTGTTGTTGAGGCTCTGGTGCAAACTGACCAAGTTGTTGAGGCTCTGGTGCAAAGTGACCATGTTGTTGAGGCTCTGGTGCAAAGTGACCATGTTGATGAGGCTCTGGATCATGATCATGAGGTTGTTGAGGAGGTGCAGGAGGTGAAGGAGACTCTTGGACGTGCTGTGGGGAGGCCAGATGGTAATGGTAAGAAAAAGAAGAGCATAAACCTATTGTGTGGTGTGAAACTTGTGAAGGAGAAGAAAACGAGGGGTAAGAAGAGCCAAAAGAAATAGACATTTGTTATTGTAAACATTTGTTATTGTTGTAAACATTTGACACTTGTTGTTGTAATAATTTGGCACTTGTTGTTGTAAACATTTTTTATTATAATAATTTGTCACTTGTTGATAATTTGGACAAAATTCAAATATGATGGTAAATTTGAATTTCAACATATGTAGCTATGTCACTTTTCTATGTTTGTATGAGATTCCAACGTTTTTCTCATATGTACAATACAACTCATCCTCACCCTGATCACTTTTGTGAAGTACAACTCACCCTCACCCAAAATGGGGTAGAAATGGGCTCCAAAGCTAGGGTAAACCACCCCATTTCTAAGCAAGTTTTTTTTCGACCATTTCTAAAACCAAGTTAGATATTTTTTCTCAGAACTATGTCACATAACATGACACCATGCGAAGGTTTTGTATTTTTTTGATTTTTTTTGAATTAGTTATGCACATTTGAATGTCTGGTCAAACTTGAAGGGTTTTCATAAATATTCTTAGCTAGGGGCTGAGGCTCGCAAAACTAGCATTGGATCTCTGATGAAATAGCATGTTGTGAACCTAAAAATTATTTTTATAAAAAATCATCAGCATGGAATCATGTACCTGTAGTTCATATCTTACCCACTTCCAACCGATTCGGCAGGATTTGTCTTTTTCACCAGGGATGGAATAAAAGGTTTGAGATACTCAGGTTGGGAAATTGTACATTCTAGGTGGTCTAGTATTTTTGAAAAATAGGATGTTACCATTTTGAAACTTCAATTTGGTGGTTGCTTCACAAATCCCCCCCTCTTTCGGCACTCAGAAAATAGAAAATGATTTTTCTGTGCGTCGAAAAGGAAAACTCTGTGCTACAACATTGTTAGTCATCCCATTATAGACATGCATGCCAAATATGGGCACATTATCACAAACTATGCCTTGATTCTAGCCATATCATTGGTCATTTGACCCGAAAGCCAGAAAACCTCGGAGGAGATAGGTCATTTTGTGAAGGGTTTTTTGAAATATGATCAATAGACCAAGTTTGATATTTTTCCTCACAACTATGTGACATAACATGACACCATGCGAAGGTTTTGTATTTTTTTGATTTTTTTTGAATTAGTTATGCACATTTGAATGTTTGGTCAAACTTGTGAAACCCCGTTGACTGCATCCTAAACCCCGCTAACCCTAAGGCCGAATGAGGACCGTAGATCTAACCCTAGCGCGACACTGTGGCCGTCCGATCGCGTCTTCTAGAAGGATTCCGCGGGTGGCTCTGGCGATCCGTGGAAGGGCTTGTTCTGCAGCCTGATTGGTTGGCGTCTCTTAGAAGGATTTCGTGGCTAGCTCTTGGCGATCCGTGGGATGGATGATTCTGGAATCTGATTGGCTTCATCGTTTTTACGTGCAACAGCGTGGCATGCGAGGGCGCTGGGCGGGGCGGGCTGCACCATGCGGGCATGCAGCTGCCCCTAGCGTCGCAGTCTAGCTATTTTACGTCCAACAGCGCTGCAGCGTATTTACTCCCTCCGTCGCATTAAATAAGTTTACGTGTAACAACTTTCTCCAATCAAACTTACTCCCCTCAGGTTCATTGTAATAAATGAGACTTTGCATGATACCACATCTATGTTATTTTGGCTTGTGGATAGCCTTAGGCTGGTCATAGTGCTAAGTAACTAAGACTAGTAACTTGCACATGTTACTAGTTGATGTTACTACCTTCATAGTGGGTGATAACATATGTATGGTGTCATGCAAGAGCTAATTAATTAGGTTGTAGACTCATATGATCTTGGTATGTGTGATGTTATGGTAACTAGCTAAGTTACTACCTCTCTCTCTTTCTTCATTAATTGTCATGCCATGTCACCAATTTGCCTAATTGGCATTGCATGTACATGCATGTTACTACCTAAGTTACTCCCACTATGACTAGTCTTATGGACTACTTTTTGGCTTGTGGATAGCCTTATGGACTACATAGTGGATGCCCAAGTGCATTGGAAAGGTAGAAGTACATTTTTTGTGGACAAATTTTGAAGCCAAACGTACACTTATTTGTGGACAGAGGGAGTATGCATGTCACTATGACCAGCAGAAAAAATATCAAAATCTAAAATATGTAATAAATATAACGTACAGCGTTGGCACACTCGAGACCGTTGGACCGAGCGTGGCATGCGAGGGCGCTGGACGGGGCGGGCTGCAACATGCATGCAGCATGCAGGGTCGGGGGCGGCGGTGCAGGGGTTACAGTACGTCGCATCCTAGCTATTTTTTTCTCTCTTTCGCATTGATCACGCCCGCTTCCCACACGCAACGCAGCGCACGCGTCTCGTCTCGGCGTCTGGGCGGGCTGCACCATGCATGCAGCAGCTGCCCCTAGCGTCGCAGTCTAGCTATTTTGCGTGCAACAGCGCTGCCCCATTAAATAAGTGTACGTCGAACAACTTTCTTCAGTCAAATTTACTTCCATCTGGTTCATGCGCCATACAAAAAAGTCAATATTACTCCCACCGATTTTTCTTGCGTGTGTAAAAACGAACGAGTACCTTGGTACTAGATTCCTGCATTTATTACCGAAGTAAATCAAGGCCAAATTATATTTTCCCTTTTATTTTTCACTGCCAATGAACAACTACCTTGGACGTTTTTTTCTCTCTTTCGCATTAATGCACATGCATGCATGCAGGGGCGGGGGCGTCGCATCCTAGCTATTTTTTTCTCTCTTTCGCATTGATCACGCCCGCTGCCCCGCTTCCCGTCTCTTTCGCATTGATCATGCATGCAGGGGCAACGCAGCGCACGCATCTCGTCTCGGCGTCTGCGCCAACGCGACGCTGGATTCCCACGCCGCCCTTCACGCTCCGCCCTCAATAAATAGGCAAAACTCCTTTGCCTCCTCATCTCATCTTGCCCCTCATCTCTTCAACCTCGAGCCCGTCCCTTTGCCTCCTCCCAGCCGCCCCCCAAACACTCCGACCATGGCGACCTCCCCCTTCCGCCTCCCTTCCGACGAAGAACTCAGCGACGAGGACAACCACCCGGACCACAAGCAGTGGTGGGAGCAGCCCACGCGCCGCCCCCGCCCCAAGCGTGGCAAGAAGGAGAAGTCCCCGCCCTGCCCCTGGGGAGACCAGGGCCCCATCGTCCACAACCCCGTCCCCAACCTCCCCGGCGGCGGCGACCTCCCCTCCGAAGCCTACTGGGCTAAGGCGGCGCAGGAGGAGGCAAGGGAGGTGGCTCGCATCGCCAGGTGGGAGGAGAAGGAGGCCCAGCGCTCCTTGAAGAAAAGGCGCAGACGGCGAGAGGAGGAGCAACGGGAGGCCAATGGCCGGGCCTTCTGGGAGGAGCAACGGAAGCGGGACCAGCGGGAGAGGCTGGCGGCGTGGAATGCGGCCCGGAATGCGGCTGCACCGGCACCGCCTCCACCGCCGATGGAGTAGGGGGTTAGGGTTTAGGGGCTAGCCCAGGGTTTAGGCGGGGCGCCTATTCCGCCCCTTCTATATTATTGTACCTTTTTATTTTTATTGTAATGTTATCGATCCCCCCTATCTAATATAAGTAATGTTATCTGTGTTTTATTAATATTATTGCGCCTATTCCATCCCTTGTTTCATTGTAATCTGTGTTTTATTGTATTGTCATTTGTCAAAACACCCAAAACAACAAGTGTATAAAACAAAAGACACAAAAACAAGTTCATATAATACTCGTGCAATATTTATATATTTACAAGTGTATAAAACAAAAGACACAAAAACAAGTTCATATAATACTCGTGCAATATTTATATATTTACAAGTGTATAAAACAAAAGACACAAAAACAAGTTCATACAACACATGGTTCATTTTCAAATAAGACATTTACATATTTACATAAGTTAAAGGAGCGCCCAAGTTATGTTAGTTAAATGGATGTCCTTGGACTTCATTTATATATTTATTTTTGCAAAAAAAAAAGATTGCAACCTGAGCACGAGTATCTGCAGATCCACACGTTCCTATTTAGATTGTAACGTGAGTACCATTTTTTTTTGCCCAATCAACATATAGTTACTATTGGGCCTGGATACGTCCATTTTGGCATGGCTAAGTTATATTTGGGCCTGGCCTTTTTCAATCCTCGTCAATTGTTTTTTTACTTTTCAACCCCTCCCCCTCCCCTGCACACGGGCGCCCCCTGCACACTGATAAAAGGAACACCGACGAAACTGACGAAACTGAAGAAACACTGATTTCGAAAACAGAGCAGCTCAAAATTAGCCCGAATTTTTGTTGCATTTTATTCAAGCCAAAGACATAGACCATTACATCCATTACAAAGCATCACTCGAACACTGACTGCGCTGTCTAATGACTAACGATGAGGAGATAAACTAATCCGAGAGAAATTACACAAAAATAAAAAAAACCGGCCATCAGATTGTCCTGCTTCTTCAATTCGATGATTTGCCTTAGCTGCTTGTTCATCTTCTTTAGCTCAGCCTTCACTTCCGCATCCACCGTAGTACCAGCGGAAATGGGGTTGCCACATCCCAATTGCTCCACCACGGACGGGTTTTCGAGCTCCCGGGATGCTACCTCCACCCCAATTCGCTCGATGTACTCATCAAGCCACTCAAAATGCCCACATTTTGGCAGTTCCTGAAATCGCAGAGATGAACCCTAAATCCCAAATTCGATGAAATGCATGAAATTTCGAAAGAAAAGCGAGAAATTGGCGCTCGGAACACTCAGATTTCACCTTTCCCGGCTCGGGCTTGCTCTCACACTTCACAAATTCCCGACCAATGTTGCCGTTCTTGTCGGTGGATGTGACAAGCCGCTTCAGGGGCGCGGTACGGGGGCAATCGGGGCACCTCCTCATCGGCACCGCACCATACCGAGGCCATGAGCGGTGGGAGGAAGCAGAGCTCGACATCCCTCGCCGGCGTTGCCGCACTTGCTCGCCGGAGAAGAAAACAGAAGGGGATGAGATGCTGGAACGGTGGCGGGAGTGCTCGGGTGCGGGGACGGATCGGGGCCAACGGCTCTCTTCAACCACAGGGTGGGTCCCACGATATGAGGTGGACATCAGGTGAGTTCCGCCGTGACGTGGAGAGGCTGTGGGTCCTACTGTGCTCAGCTGATTCGAACTCGTTGACGGTCTCGTGGGGTTAAGTGGAAGTGTCGCACGGGAGCTATTTGCCGCTTCAGAAGTGTCGCGTGCGAGCTATTCTTTTCAACGATGTCGTGTTCCTTCCAATTCCATGTAAAGACGTCGCATAGGAGCTATAAGCCCCCTGGTGTCACGGTTATTTGACATTTCCAGATTTACTTTACCCTATATAGGTTATGTACTCGATCAATTGTTTAATAAACCTATTTATCAAGCTTCCTCTAGCATGACTATGACAGCTGATTCAACTGCTACTTCAAAATTCATGGGAAAACATTACCGGAGCGTATATATTTATGCCAGTTAAATCTATGCCAGCAGGAATGGTTTCACAATAAAGTTTGCATATGAACCGCAAGGAGGAATCAACCATGTTTAGACATATAATGATGGAGTGGGAATCAAATACAAATTTGGTTCCACATTCTGCTCAAGAATGCAAACAACGATCCCAAACACAAAATAAAATAGTTTGAATTAATTTGCCTTGCTTACCTTTCTCCTGCACCACAGAGCGCATGGAATTGTAACCGAAGACTAGAAAACACGAATTGTTTGAAGACCCAATGTTCCAAGTTGAAGATCTAAATCTTCCACTATATACCAATAAAAATATATTGATTTGTACACTATAGCTGTATCCACCTGACTAGTTCTTTCTGGATGATTTATTTGTGCTGAAAGTTTATTTTCATGCGATCATATTATTGTCAACTTATATTGTTTTTTCTCTAGCCTCCTAGGTCGCCTCCAGCGACCCGTAGGCGCTGCCCGCAACACCTTAGGAAGGCACTCGCTCTCTGTCCCATTCGCTCGCTGCTGACAGAGGAGGCCAGTGCGTTCGAAGCACCCAACCAAGGGTACTTCTCTCTAAGAAACAATCACTTAGGCTGATGATGAGAAGTGTGGTTTTGCCCCATGAAATAGATAATAATTGTTCCGAAGGAACCTTCCCTTCTACTGAGAGTTGTCCATTGATACATTGTATAAACATAACCTTAAATGATTTAACCGACTTCTTTTACTTATTTTAAAATTTTAAATAAAAATATAAAATTTGACCTCTTAGTGTTCTATAGTTCAAAAGTCTAGTAAAGTAAAAAAATCTGCTTTATGTATCCTTAAATCGTATAAATGGGGGTTCTGATGTCTCATAGAAATTGTTTGTTATGTTAGAATCCGAAGAAACTAATTCTGAAGGATTCCTCTCCTCTTCTAGTTGGTCTATATTACTACATGGTCCCCTAAAACAGGCAGCCGGACGGCGTTGGCAGGGCGTTTTCCGCTCTCTTTTTTTTCTCCTGCCTGCAGGGACGAATCTGGCGTACGTTGGTTGGTTTCAGCTGACACCAATAAATCTGATGTAACACGAAAGAGGGCCATGCAAAATTAGAGTCTGACCCCATTCCAAAAATTGGTTTGACCCCATCAAAGCCCGGCTATACTAGGCATTGTCTTAATGGGCCTTGCAAACCTATGGGAAAATTTACTGGGCGTGTCTATCCTTGCCGCAAAGGCATCAGCAGACCGTTCGATCCAGGTCTCACATACGTAACCCTCCAGTCCACCCCACGCCACAATCGAGGCCACGACGGCGCGATCAACCGACAGAAACACAAAATTGATCTGACGCCGCGGCGCAGGGTCGCAGCTGCCGGAGAAGCGCGGCAAGAACGACAGCTGATTGAAACAACAGTTTAGGTAATGGATTTTCTGAAATCTAACTCACGTTTATACTATACGCCCTCTGGTAGTCAAGCAATCGGTAAGCACAAAAGCCTAATCTGTATTGTCTCTTCTTGATTTTTCTAGATTATGGATCGATTTGTGATCAAAAGAAAAAGAACAAATGTTGATGTTGGTTCCTCTAGTCAACCTGGGCAATCAACATGGCAAGATGATGGATCGATTTCTGTTAGTCTCCCTAGAGAAATTAATTTGGATGAGCTACCCTATGATCCGGCCGATAGGAAAAGAATTACTCAATACACTAAGAATCCTAGGAAACAAGATGAGATTAGACGGATATATTTAACTAGAGGGCCTTATAGGCCACAACCTGGATTTAAATATCCACAGAAACTCATCGCAGGTGCACCGCGAAGATTTAAACCAGAATGGTTTAACGAGTACGGTGGTTGGTTAGAATACAATGAGAAGGATGATAAGGCTTTTTGTTTGTGTTGCTACTTGTTTAGAGATTGCATTGTTGGCCAAGACGGGAATGAGGCCTTTGTAGTTGAAGGTTGGTCCCATTGGAACTATAAAAGTAGACTTGACACTCATGTGAGTATTATTAATAGTTTTCATAATGTGGCAGTTAAGAGATGTGATGCTCTAATGAATCAAGATCAATCAATTCAGGCTGCTCTGAATAGGCAAAGTGATCTGACAAAAAAGGAAAATCGAATTCGATTGAGTACGTCAATTGATTCGGTAAGGTACTTGCTAAAACAAGGCTTAGCATTTCGTGGTCATGATGAATCAAAGGAATCAAAAAATAGGGGAAACTTTTGAGAGTTGGCAGATACTTTAGCGGATCAGAACGATGTTACAAAGAAGGCAATTAAGAATGCTCCAGAAAATTGTCAATGGGTCTGTCCAGACATTCAAAAAGAACTTGCTAACATCTATGCAAAGGTTAAAAAAGGTGTAGTTATTTTTTCTTTATTTTGTTGTAACTGATCTCTTGCTATACTGAAAATAATGTTTCTTGTTGTTTTGCACAGATAACGTTAAATTCTATTATTGAAGCCATTGGTGGTGATGTGTTCAGTTTGTTAATTGATGAGGCTTATGATGTGTCTGATAAAGAACAAATGGTTGTTGTCTTAAGGTATGTTGAAAAGCGTGGGCTAATACTAGAACGATTAGTTGGAGTTGTGCATGTAAAAGAAACTGTAGGGGTTCGTAGCATGGAAAACAAAAATTTTCTATCGCATACAAACAAACAAGCCAAGATCTATCTACTAGATTGTAGCAACGAGTCGATGGAATAACTTACCCTCGAAGATTCCAAAGTGTTTAACGAGAGCGGATTCTCGTGGGTGATGTAGTCGTACTCTTCCCGATCTCAAGATCGTGTAGACGATCCTTCCGGCGCTGCGTTCCGGCAGCGCTCCCGCAGTCGGTCACACGTTCGGTACTCGACGAAGACCTTTCTCCCTTGTTCCAGCAGGCAGCGGAGGTTGTAGCACTCTCCTCGCGATTCCGGCAGCACAACGACGTGGTACCGGAAATAGAGGGGAGATCCCGCAGGGCTTCGCCTTAAGCCGGAGCGAGTATGGTGGATTATGAGAGAGGGCTATTAGTGGTCTAGAGATTAGACACACCAATTAGAAGGCTCTAAACCACAGGCTAAAGCAATTAGAAGCTCTAAACCAAAACGGCTCTAAACCGGAGATTAGAGGTGGAAACTTGTGTATGTCAAGGAGGAGGCCCTGCCCCTCCTTTTATAGGTGGAGGGGCTAGGCGCGCCAGGGAGGGAGGGGAGTCCCTTCCCAACTCGGCCTAGGGCTGGCCGCCGGCTTGGAGGAGAGGAACTCCTCCTCCAAGTTGGTTTCAACCTCCTCTTGCTTGTTTCCCACAGTTTCTTGTTTTAGCCGTTTGACTTTCAAACTGGACATTTGACTTTTCTGTTTTAGGATTCAATTTAATCCTTTATTTGGAACAGCAAGAACACTTAGTACATGATGCAATCATTCCAATATGTAATGACACATTCATGTACCCCTCCCCCCTCCCGGAGTGCCGGACATTCCGGAACCTTCTAGAACATTCACCGGAATCATTTCCGAACTCCGAAACGGGACTTTCCTTATATGAATCTTATTCTCCGGACCATTCCGGATCACCTCGTGATATCCCGGATCCCATCCGAGACTCCGAACAACATTCGGTCTCTTTCTCATAATACCATAACTACTCAAAACAACGTCGAATCCTTAAGTGTGTCTCCCTACGGTTCGTGAATTATGCGGACATGATCGAGACACTTCTCCGAACAATAACCAATAGAGGAATCTGAAAATTCATATGGCTCCCACATATTTCTACGATTACTTTGCGATCGAATGAACCACTTACATACGATACCAATTTCCCTTTGTCTCACGATATGTTACTTATCCGAGGTTATGATCGTCGGTATCTCTGCATACCTAGTTCAACCTCGTTACTGATAAGTACTCTTTTCTCGTTCCCGTGATATGTGATCCCTTGTGAGCCAGTCACATGCTTGCAAGCTAATTGGATGACATTTCACCGAGAGGGCCCAGAGAATATCTATCCGTCATATGGATGGACAAATCCCACTCTTGATCCATGTGTCTCAACCAATACTTTCCGAACACTCAATGCCACCTTTATAGCCACCCAGTTACGGTGTGGTGTTTGATGTCATCAAAGCGTCCATACGGCAAAGGTGATATGCATGATCTCATGGTCGAAGGAATTAGGTTACTATGTATCAGAAAGCATATAGCAATTTGAACTATTGAAATGACTTGATCTTTATGCTACGCTTATCTATAGGAGTATGTCCACCATATCATTCTCCTAATGATATGATCTTGTTGTTGATAACATCTCAATGTTCATGATAGGGAAACCACAATCATTTATCAACCAACAAGCTAGTGAAGTATAGAGGCTATACTAGGGACTTCAAATTAAGTTTACAAATTACACAAGTATTAATGTTTCCCCGTTAATACTATTATAGCATGAATGTAAACATTTATCATAAACACAAAGATATAATAATAACTACATTTATTATTGCCTCTAGGGCATATCTCCAACAGTCTCCCACTTGCACTAGAGTCATCTAATCTAGATTACATGGTAATATACCGAACACCCATGGCAGTTTGGTGTTGGTCATGTTTTGCCCTCGGGAGAGGTTTAGTCAACGGATCCGCCACATTCAGATCTGTGTGTACTTTGCAAATCTTTATATCCCCATCCTGGATATGTTCTCGAATAGCGTGAAAACGTAGCTTGATATGCTTCAGCTTCTTGTGTGACCTTGGTTCTTGCGCATTGGCTATGGCGCCCATGTTATCACAGTAGATAGACATTGGGTCCAGCGCACTAGGAACCACACCCAGCTCTGTAATGAACTCTTTCATCCATATCGCTTCTTGTGAAGCCTCCGAAGCAGCCATGTATTCCGATTCAGTTGAAGATCTCGCCACAACGCTTTGCTTTGCACTCCTCCAGCTAACTGCTGCACCATTGAAAGTAAATACGTATCCAGATTGTGATTTAGAGTCATCTGGATCGGTGTTCCAACTAGCATCGGTGTAACCATTAACAACGAGCTGTTCATCACCTCCATAAGAAAGAACCATATCCTTAGTTCTTCTCAAGTACTTAAGGATGTTTTTGACCGCTGTCCAATGATCCACTCCTGGATCACTTTGATATATGCTAGTTAAACTAACAGCATATGCAATGTCGGGTCGAGTACATAGCATGGCATACATTAGAGATCCTATGGCTAAGGCATAGGGAGTCTTACTCATCCTTTCTCTATCTTCTGCCGTTATTGGACTTTGAGTTTTACTCAACGTTGTATTGGGCAACATGGGCAAGAACCCTTTCTTGCTATCTTCCATTCCAAACCTCTTTAGAACTTTGTCCAAATATGTACTTTGTGACAATGATATTAGACGTCTCGATCTATCTCTATAAATCTTTATGCCTAATATGTAAGCTGCTTCGCCAAGATCTTTCATTGAAAAACTATTATTCAAATATTCCTTGACACTATTAAGAAGGTCTACATCATTCCCAATCAACAATATGTCATCTACATACAGTATTAAGAATGCTACAGAGCTCCCACTCACTTTCTTGTAAATACAAGCTTCTCCATAAGTTTGTATAAAACCAAAACTTTTGATTACCTTATCAAAACGTTGATTCCAACTTCGGGATGCTTGCTTCAATCCATAGATGGACCGTTGAAGTTTGCATACCTTGTTAGCATCTTTAGGATCGACAAAACCTTTGGGTTGCATCATATACAACTCTTCATCAATGTCTCCATTGAGGAATGCTGTTTTGACATCCATCTGCCATATCTCATAATCATAATGTGCAGCGATTGCTAACATAATCCTCACAGACTTTAGCTTCGCTACAGGTGAGAAAGTCTCATCGTAGTCAACTCCTTGAATTTGTCGAAACCCTTTTGCGACAAGTCGAGCTTTATAGACAGTAACATTACCATCAGCATCTGTTTTCTTCTTGAAAATCCATTTGTTCTCGACAGCCTTTCGGCCATCCGGTAAGTCCACCAAAGTCCATACTTGGTTTTCGTACATGGATCCAATCTCGGATTTCATGGCTTCTTGCCATTTATTGGAATCTGGGCTCATCATCGCTTCCTCATATGTCTCGGGGTCATCGGTGTTGTCCACCAACATGACACTCATAACGGGATCATACCAATCTGGAGTGGTACGAGTTCTCGTTGACCTCCGAGGCTCTGTAGCAACTTCAACCGAAGTTTCATGATCACCATCATTAGCTCCCTCTCTAATTGGTGCAGGCACCACAGGAACTTCTTCCGGTGCTGCGCTACTCGCAATTTCGAGAGAAGGTTCGACAACCTCGTCGAGTTCTACTTTCCTTCCAGTCACTTATTTCGAGAGAAATTCCTTCTCTAGAAAGGATCCATTCTTGGCAACGAAGATTTTGCCTTCGGATCTATGATAGAAGGTATACCCAATAGTTTCCTTCGGGTATCCTATGAAGACGCATTTTTCCGCTTTGGGTTCAAGCTTGTCCGGCTGTAACTTCTTTACATAGGCTTCGCATCCCCAAACTTTAAGGAACGACAATTTAGGTTTCTTCCCAAACCATAATTCAAACGGTGTCGTTTCAACGGATTTAGATGGTGCCCTATTTAAAGTGAATGCGGCTGTTTCTAATGCATAACCCCAAAATGATAGCGGTAAATCTGTAAGTGACATCATAGAACGAACCATATCTAAGAGAGTTCGATTACGACGTTCGGACACACCATTACGCAGTGGTGTTCCCGGCGGTGTCAATTGTGAAAGTATTCCGCATTTCTTTAAATGCTCGCCAAACTCGTAACTTAGATATTCACCTCCACGATCAGAACGTAGAAATTTAATCTTCTTGTTACATTGATTCTCTACCTCACTTTGAAACTCCTTAAACTTCTCGAAAGTTTCGGACTTATGTTTCATGAAATAGATATACCCATATCTACTCAAGTCATCCGTGAAGGTAAGAACATAACGATAACCACCGCGCGATGCTACACTCATTGGACCACACACATCGGTATGTATGATTTCCAATAAGTCCGTAGCTCGCTCCATCATACCAGAAAATGGAGTCTTAGTCATTTTTCTCATTAGACATGCTTCGCATCTTTCAAGTGATTCAAAATCAAGTGATTCAAGAAGTCCATCGGAATGGAGTTTCTTCATACGCTTCACTCCAATGTGACCAAGACGACAGTGCACATATAGGTCGAATTATCGCTTGATTTCAAACGTTTAGCCTCAATGTTGTTGATATGTGTATTTCCACTATCGAGATTCAATAAGAATAGACCATCTATCAAAGGTGCATGTGCATAAAACATATTACTCATATAAATCGAACAACCATTATTCTCTGACTTAAACAAGTAACCGTCTCGCAATAAACAAGATCCCGATATAATGTTCATGCTCAACTTAGGCACCAAATAACAATTATTTAAGTATAAAACTAATCCCGATGGTAGATGAAGGGGTAGCGTGCCGACCGCGATCACATCAACCTTTGATCCGTTTCCCACGCGCATCGTCACCTCGTTCTTCGCTAGCTTCCGTTTATTCTGCAGCACCTGTTTCGAGTTACAAATATGAGCAACCGAACCAGTATCAAATACCCAGGCACTACTACGAGTACTAGTGAGATACACATCAATAACATGTATATCAGATATACCTTTCTTCTTGATGTTGCCGTTCTTCAAATCCGCCAAGTACTTTGGGCAATTCCGCTTCCAGTGACCTTCTCCCTTGCAGTAAAAACACTCAGTATCAGGCTTAGGTCCAGCCTTGGTCTTCTTCGCTGGCGTGGTAACTTTCTTACCACCCTTCTTGAAGTGTCCCTTTTGCTTAGACTTGCCTTTCTTGAATTTGGTGGTCTTATTGACCAACAACACTTGGTGCTCTTTCTTAATCTCCACTTCTGCAGATTTCAACATGGCAAAGAGTTCTGGCAACGTCTTGTTCATGTTCTGCATGTTGTAGTTCATCACAAAGTTCTTGTAACTTGGTGGTAGTGATTGGAGGACACGATAAATCCCCAAAGCATTAGGAATCACAATACCCAAGCTTTGAAGTTTGTTTGCGTGCCCAGACATCTTAAGCACATGCTCACTGACGGAGCTGCCCTCTTCCATCTTGCAGTTAAAGAACTTTTCAGAAGCCTCATAACTTTCAATTGCCGCATGAGTCTCAAAAATCAATTTGAGATCCTCGACAATATCATATGGGTCTGAATCCTCAAACCTTTTCTGAAGCTCCGATTCCAAACCATACAAGATAGCACACTGAACTATGGAGTACTGATTCTTCCGAGCGAGGTAAACATTCTTTACTTCATCGGGAGCATCATCTGCAGGTGGGTCACCCAGCGGTGCATCCAGCACATAGGTCAAATTACCAGCTGTGAGGACAATCCTCAAATTGCGGAACCAATCCGCGAAGTTGCTTCCATTGTTTTTCAACTTTTCTTTCTCTAGGAACGCATTAAAATTGATGGTAGGGGCTGCCATTGATCTACAACATATTTGCAATAGTTTGGACTAAGTTTATGACAAATTGAGTTCAAATTAATAATGAAATTAAACTAGGTGAACTCCCACTCAAAACAATATCCCTCACATTGTTTTAGTGATCACACGAACCAAATCCACCATATTAACACCGATCATCACGAGAGTTGACATAGTTTCAATGGCGAACAATCGACATGTTCATCATATCTACTATATGATTCATGCTTTACCTTTCGGTGATCCGTGTTCCGAGACCATGTCTGTACATGCTAGGCTCGTCAAGATCAAACCTTAGTTTCCGCATGAGCAAATCTGGCTTGCTCACGTTGTATACACTTGCAGAATCTAACACACCCGATCATCACGTGGTGCTTCGAAACAACAAGCTTTAGCAACGGTGCTAACTAAGGGTGAACACTTTATGACTTGAAATTGATGTGCAAGAGGGATCATCTTATAATGCTACCGTCGTCTACTAAGCAATACAAGATGCATAAAGGATTAACATCACATGCAATTCAATATATATGTGATATGATATGGCCTTTCTTCTTTGTGCTTCCGATCTCCATCTTCAAGCACGAACATGATCTCCATCATCACCGGCATTGCATCAAGGTCAATGACGCTTCTCCATGGTTGTCGTCCACCGGCTCCAACTATTACAACTACTTTGAATAGACACGCGGGTCTTAACATAAATTAAAGACAACCATATGGCTCCTGCCGGTTGCCAACTTACAATAAGGAACATTGCATACATCAAATATAATCACAATCATGGCCATATCACATCACTGCACACCCCTGCAAAACAAAGTTAGACGCCTCTACTTTCTTTGCATATTTTACGTGGTTTGGGGCTTTCAATAAGTGTCATTCTAACTTACGAACAAGAACCACAACATTGATACTAGCATTGTTGATCACCCGTTGTAAATTGGATCTTAACTATGCTAGGAGAAACAGGCACCCGCAAAGCCACTTATGCAATACAAGTTGCATGTCAAGCGTGGAGCAAGTCTCATGAACGATGTCATGTAAGGTTAGCCCGGGACGCTTCATCCCAACATACCGCAAGATGCAAAGTACACAAGAAGTAATCGACAATAAAAGCATCAACGCCCACAATGACCATTGTGTTCTACTCGTGCAACAGATCTACATATAGACACGGCTCTGATACCACTGTAGGGGTTCGTAGCATGGAAAACAAAAAATTTCTATCGCATACAAACAAACAAGCCAAGATCTATCTACTAGATTGTAGCAACGAGTCGATGGAATAACTTACCCTCGAAGATTCCAAAGTGTTTAACGAGAGCGGATTCTCGTGGGTGATGTAGTCGTACTCTTCCCGATCTCAAGATCGTGTAGACGATCCTTCCGGCGCTGCGTTCCGGCAGCGCTCCCGCAGTCGGTCACACGTTCGGTACTCGACGAAGACCTTCCTCTCCCTTGTTCTAGCAGGCAGCGGAGGTTGTAGCACTCTCCTCGCAATTCCGGCAGCACAACGGCGTGGTACCGGAAATAGAGGGGAGATCCCGCAGGGCTTCGCCTTAAGCCGGAGCGAGTATGGTGGATTATGAGAGAGGGCTATTAGTGGTCTAGAGATTAGACACACCAATTAGAAGGCTCTAAACCGCAGGCTAAAGCAATTAGAAGCTCTAAACCAAAACGGCTCTAAACCGGAGATTAGAGGTGGAAACTTGTGTATCTCAAGGAGGAGGCCCTGCCCCTCGTTTTATAGGTGGAGGGGCTAGGCGCGCCAGGGAGGGAGGGGATGAAGGGAATATGCCCGAGAGGCAATAATAAAGTGTTTATTATCATATTCCTTGTTTATGATAAATGTTTATTTTGCATGCTATAATTGTATTAATACGGGAACGTTAATACATGTGTGCTTAATAAACAAACAGAAAGTTCCTAGTTATGCCTCTCTCATAAACTAGCTCGTTGATTAACAAGATGATCAAGGTTTCCTGATCATGGACATTGGATGTTGTTAATAACGGGGTCACAACATTAGTGTAATGGTGTGATGAACATTCATCCGAAGTATAGCATTACGATCAAAGTCATTGAGTTTATATTGCTATAACAACTTACGAAGTGATCCTAATCCTTAGACCATGAGATCATGTCAATCACTAACACCGGAAGAGTTTCTTGATAACATCAAACGTCACACCGTAACAGGGTGATTATAAAGATGGATTCAGAACTAATAAAGTGTTATGTTGAGGCTCATGGATCGAGAGTGGAATTTGTTCATCCCGATGACGGATAGATATACTCTGGGCCCTCTCGGTGATATCACATTGATTAGCTTGCAAGCAAGTGATTTGATCACTAGAATGTTATATCACGGGAACGAGAAAAGAGTGCATGTCGGTAACGAGATCAAACTAGGTATGGAGATACCGATGATCGAATCTCGGACATGTAATATATCGCGAAACAAAAGGATTAAGATACTAGCATAAAAGGTTCCGACGATCACAAGAAAGTCATCGTTGAATGTGTGGGAGTCAGTATGGGTCTCCAGATCCCGCTTCTGATTATTGATCCGAGAGGGGTCTCGATCATGTCCGCATTATTCGCGAACCGTAGGGTGACACACTTAAGAGACACCGACATCCATTCGGAGCAAAAGTTTCATGCCGAAAAGAATAACAAGCGCAGGAATTTATTTCACTAGATACCGAAACGGGTTTTCGGGTGAAATTGCATAAAGTGGTTATGCATGTGAAATAGAATTCTAGCAAGGGGTTATTTGTGAATATTTGTCATTAAAGTAATTGACAAAATTCTGAATAAAATAAAAGAGTTTTATTTAATGAGAGTTTGCATTAAATTTGGTGGAAATTTAATGGGAATTTGAGTGGGTTTTTGAGTGGAGGGAATTGAAAGGCTTTTGTGTGAGTGGAGTGTCCACCCACATGAATGAGGGAGAGGTGGGGGCACCCTCCATGGCCGGCGGCCATGCCCCCTTGGGCTGCCCCCCCTCCCCTATATAAGGAGCCCCTCCTCTCACTTCTCACTCACACCTCCTCGTGAAGGATCTCTCTCCCCCTCTAGAATTTATCCCCCATGGTCTCGGACTAGCGAGATACATGTTCCCGGTGGCTTTTCGGCAAGAAAGAGTTGTGCTTCCGCTGCATCGCTGGAGCGAGGAGGCGGAGGTTGCTCGGTGCCTCGAACGTGTGTGCGAGCACGGATGCGCTGCTGTTTTGCGGCGCTAGGACTTCCTCTCGATCTTGAGATCGGCAAGAGATCGTCTACATCAACCACGAGTTTGGACTCGTTAACCTTTGTCGGTCTTCAAGGGTATGTTCTCTACGGATATACATCCGCCCGTTGTTTGTATCTAGTAGATAGATCTTGGTACATAGTTGTTCCCATCGTAGGAAAATTTTTGTTTTCTATGCTGCGAACCCTACAGTGGTATCAGAGCCGGATCTATGCGTAGATGCTTTGCACGGGTAGTACACATATGAGTATGTGGGCGATGATGATCATTTTATTGCTTCTTAGTTGTACTTTGGATATTGGTGGCATAGTGGGATGAAGCGGCCCGGACAAACTTTACATGTCCTCGCACATGAGACCTGTTCCACGCTTGACATGCAACTAGTTTTGCATAAGTGGCTAGCGGGTGTCTGTCTCTCCTACTATAGTCAATATCTAATTTGCAACGAGTTGTCAACAATTTGGTTATCCTCGTTGTGGTTCATGTTCGTAGGTAAGAACGGTTCTATCTTCGAAAGCCCTAAGCCACGTAAAATTTGCAATGGATTAATTAGAGGCGTCTAGTTTAGATTGTTGCTGGGCTAGTGTTATGATATGGTGATGTTGTAAGTAGAAGTATGAGATGATACTCTTACAACATACATAACGTGTAAACTCCATAGACCTTGGATTTACACATAAAGGTATGATAGTGATCATACCACGGTGCACATGATAGAGATCATATGCGAGAACCATATCATTCCACTAATAAACATGTGATGTTTGATAGCATCTTATATTGCTTGTTTGGCGTTTTATTAGCATAATAAGATGATCCCTCATTTAGATATCAAGATAAAAATGTGTTCTTCCTTAAGTATGCACCGACAATGTTTCGTCGCTTCAAGACATCACGTGATGATCGGGTGTACTTGAATCCACGAGCATATCTCGGGTGTAAGACAGTTACACACGCGAATACTAAGGTTCTTACTTGGCGAGCCTAGCATGTACAGACATGGCCTCGGAACACGGACCGAAAGGTTAAGCATGAGTCATATGTTTTGATATGATGACCATATGGATGCTCGCCTTTGAAGCTACGCCGACTCACGTGATGATCGGACTTGGTGTAGTGGATTTGGTTCATGTAATCACCAAAAGGACACGAGGGATGTCGTTTTTGAGTGGGAGTTCATTTCTAATTTGGATTAGTAGAACTCAATTTATCATAAATTAAATCAAAGTGAATTTTCATAATTTGTTGTAGTCATTAGCATTCGTTCACCACCTTATGCATAGTTGTAATTGAGATAATAGAACTATAGAATTCTGGATATTTACTTTACGAACTGGTATCGTATTGTGTTGAGTGTCAATCAAAGTTTAAAGTCCTATTGCAAACTTTCAGCAAACTCTATTTACTCCGTGAAATTTAATAATTGGTATTAAATCGAGAGTAACAATTCCAGTGTTAGTATCTTAAGTATCATGTTTGCCTCCACGATTCTTGATTGTTTTAATATCAAGTTTATCTAGGAGATGAAAGAATTGTTTCAGAAACCATCATGTGTGGCAGATATAACGATATCTGAAACAATGTTTTGGTTGCAATATGACAGAGTATAATATATGTTCTCATATTGGATGAGAATTTACGAAGGTTGGAGATGCTAGACATCCTAATCATCCAAAAGGGTTTTGGAAAGTAATGTTATACTCACGATTCTCCTTTATAAGCTAAATTGTCTTGATCATGAAGGTCGTCATGATAAGGATGAATAGAAGATGTATGTAAAGTGTTTACTACACTAAAAGATTACTAAAGAATGGATTTTGAAAGAATACCGATCATTTTGATGATGGTGATCTACTTCAAAGTGCAAGTCCAAAGGTATTATTATTTGAATATACACGCTTTGGACTATGTGTCATGTATATGGCGCCACTTTTGATGTTGATAGATTCTTTTAAAAGGAAAAGGAAATGCTGAAAGAGAATCTATAAAATATATTTGGCAGAAAAGAAAAGATTGGAAATATCCAATTTAGGTATATGGATAATATACATGTTATGGTTGTATTCTTTGCTTGTTAAACAATGTGGTTCTTGGGTATTGGATACCGAATTGGTTGGTATGAAATTTCATACGGAATGACGCAATTCATGAACCACAATGGCCTAAGTAACTAGCAAGAGAATATGTGATGATGTTCATCGAAAACAAACAAACCGTTGTTTGTATTTCTCGTTGACATCAAAGCTTGACTTCAAGATTTGTTTTAATAATTGTTATTTGAATCAGGTATTATAAGAACAAAGGTTGTTCAAATAATTACCGTATTCCATATAAGATGGATGATTTACAAATCTAGTTGAAGAAATCACATCCATAAAACCTAATGCTAAAATGTCGCAAGACAAATGATTGAAAGATCACTTATGAAGTGACATCGCTGTTTAAATTATATTGGAAAGAAAACATGAAGAATCTCCATATTCATGGATTTTTGGAGTCTTTGATTTGATCAAGTGACGCTTGTGAGACTTTCCACGTGATAATTAAAACTTCGTTCAAAGGCCAAAGAAGAACGAACGACTAAATTATTGGAATTTATACATATCGATGTATGTAGTCCATTATGAGTAGTCGTAAGCGATGGGTTTCAACTTCATATGCTTTCTCCGGAATTTTGAGTGAATGTTCACTTAATGAGAAAGAAGTATGAAATATTTGAAAATGTTTCAAAGACTTTCAAGATGAAGTGGAAAATCATTGTGACAAGAAAAATAAATAAATTATGATTTGATCATAAAGGGATTTATTTGAGTTACAAGTGTAACAAGAAAATAAATGAATTATGATTTTATCATAAAGGGATTTATTTGAGTTGCAAGTTTAGCAAAACACCTAGATTTACATCTCCCGAAACACCATAGGAGTATGGAGTGTTTGAGATTTGTAATGAAACCTTGTGAGACATGGTTGGATCAAAGGTGTTATTTATAAAACTGCCATTATGTTTTAAAAGATTAAAGCTTTAGAGACTACCGCTTTTACACTGAAAAGAGCTCCATCTTGATCCGGTGAAATGACACCATGGAAGTTATGGTTTGGGGTAAAACCCAAGTTGTCATTTCTTAAATTTTGGTATGCTAAACATAAGTAAGATGTTTACAACCGAAGTCGGATGAGCATGTCTTTGTAGGTTATTTCAAATAACAATTGGTTATTCCTCCATAACACCGAGGACAAAAGGGTTTGTCGCTTGAAATGTGAAGTTTCTTGAAAAAGGAATCTTTCGCAAAAGTTAAGTGGGAGGACAATAGAACTTTGATAAGGTTAACGAACCTTAGCTAAATGTGCTGAGTTGCGCAGCGCCAGAAATCGTTCTGGAGGCTGCCATAATGCTCATAGCTTATGTGCCTCAAAGGTTGTGGTCACGGAGGTCTAAAGTTCCTATTGAACCAAGAAGGTCGGTTAAACAATCAAATGCTAAGATTTGAGAGTAAATCATTATTGTTTGACAATGATGAACCGAATACATACAAAGAAGCGATGATGGGCCCTGACTCCATCAAATGGCTTGAAGCCATAAAATCCGTGATAGTTCCATATACGAGAAATCAAGTTTTGAACTTGGAAGACCCTCCGGAAAGGTGTAAAAACCTATCGGTCGTATTTGGATCTATAAAGAAACAGACATGGATGTCTCACATCTGTGAAATATTCGACATGTTGTAAAGTATTTTATGACAATGTTCAAAGAGTTGACTATGACAAGATTTGATCTTTCATAGCGATATTTAGTCTGAACGGATTAAAGTAGCAACCACTACATATAATTTGGTATATGGTAGATGAATAAACAAAACAAAGTTCTTTTAATAGAATGGTTACCTAGGACGTGTACATGACACGGTCCAAAGGGTTTTGTTAAATTCAAAGGATGCTAAAAGGGCATGCAAACTTCAATGGTTGAAGTAAGCATCGCGGAGTTGGAATCTTCACCATGATGAAAAATGAGTTTTTCATCTGGAGACGATGAAGATGCTTGCATTTGCAAGAAATTAAGTGGGAGCGCTGAGACATATTTCTAATACATTATGTGAAGGACATCTTGTTGATTAGAAATGATGTATCTTTTATTGACAAAGGTTAAGAATTTCATTTCGATGAAAGACTTAGGCAAAACCCGAATATTTAGCATGAATGTCTATAGTGGATAGACTGTAACGCTAATATGTTTATGCCAAACGTACATATATGAGATATTGAAGGAGTTCAATATAGAAACGACAAGAAACAGTTCTTGTTGCATGGAAAGGAATTGAATCAAGATTCAAGTGTATCGACACTTGATAAGTGAAACAAGATTCAAGTGCTTTGACACTTGATGAGTGCAATCACGAGAATGTTTTGATCAATCATACCATGATATGTACACATCCAGATATGTCCTATGCTCTAAGTGTTATGAGCATATACCAGAATGAATCATAAAATGATCATTGGACGATAGTGAGGATATTCTTATGATCTTTTGGAAGAACTAAGAATATATTTGTGTAGAGGTGACAAACAATTACAAATAGTTCATTGTAAAGCGTTACATTGATACTAGTTTTGTCACAAGATACAAATTAAGTTTATCTCAATTTAAACTATGGGTGGCACAATGTAATGGAAAGGAGATTCCATGATGGATTTGGAAGAGTTCCAAAGTTAAGACATTGTGACGAATACTACAACAAAAGGCTAAGTATATGACTGCTATAGTAGCAGCAAAGGAGGGAATTTGTGTCAAGTAGTTTGTTATCAAACTAAGGTGTGGTTCGCAACGGGCTAACACTAAAGATATATTGTATGACAATAGTATCGATGTGTTTTAACCCCAAGGAACTAAAGGTCTCACCAAAAGACCAAATTTATACAATGCCATCTCATTGGAGAATGAGTGATGCGTGGAGACGCAAAGACATGCAAATACACACGGACCTGAAGCGTCAGATCCGTAGATTATGTTAACCACTTGCAATTGCGTATATGGAACACCAGAAAGCCATAGGTGTTCAATACGCAGAGTTTTCAAAGTAGATTATTGTCTCTAGTGCAAGTGGGAGACTGAAGGGAATATGCCCGAGAGGCAATAATAAAGTGGTTATTATCATATTCCTTGTTTATGATAAATGTTTATTTTGCATGCTATAATTGTATTAATACGGGAACGTTAATACATGTGTGCTTAATAAACAAACAGAAAGTTCCTAGTTATGCCTCTCTCATAAACTAGCTCGTTGATTAACAAGATGATCAAGGTTTCCTGATCATGGACATTGGATGTTGTTAATAACGGGGTCACAACATTAGTGTAATGGTGTGATGAACATTCATCCGAATTATAGCATTACGATCAAAGTCATTGAGTTTATATTGCTATAACAACTTACGAAGTGATCCTAATCCTTAGACCATGAGATCATGTCAATCACTAACACCGGAAGAGTTTCTTGATAACATCAAACGTCACACCGTAACAGGGTGATTATAAAGATGGATTCAGAACTAATAAAGTGTTATGTTGAGGCTCATGGATCGAGAGTGGAATTTGTTCATCCCGATGACGGATAGATATACTCTGGGCCCTCTCGGTGATATCACATTGATTAGCTTGCAAGCAAGTGATTTGATCACTAGAATGTTATATCACGGGAACGAGAAAAGAGTGCATGTCGGTAACGAGATCAAACTAGGTATGGAGATACCGATGATCGAATCTCGGACATGTAATATATCGCGAAACAAAAGGATTAAGATACTAGCGTAAAAGGTTCCGACGATCACAAGAAAGTCATCGTTGAATGTGTGGGAGTCAGTATGGGTCTCCAGATCCCGCTTCTGATTATTGATCCGAGAGGGGTCTCAATCATGTCCGCATTATTCGCGAACCGTAGGGTGACACACTTAAGAGACACCGACATCCATTCGGAGCAAAAGTTTCATGCCGAAAAGAATAACAAGCGCAGGAATTTATTTCACTAGATACCGAAACGGGTTTTCGGGTGAAATTGCATAAAGTGGTTATGCATGTGAAATAGAATTCTAGCAAGGGGTTATTTGTGAATATTTGTCATTAAAGTAATTGACAAAATTCTGAATAAAATAAAAGAGTTTTATTTAATGAGAGTTTGCATTAAATTTGGTGGAAATTTAATGGGAATTTGAGTGGGTTTTTGAGTGGAGGGAATTGAAAGGCTTTTGTGTGAGTGGAGTGTCCACCCACATGAATGAGGGAGAGGTGGGGGCACCCTCCATGGCCGGCGGCCATGCCCCCTTGGGCTGCCCCCCCTCCCCTATATAAGGAGCCCCTCCTCTCACTTCTCACTCACACCTCCTCGTGAAGGATCTCTCTCCCCCTCTAGAATTTATCCCCCATGGTCTCGGACTAGCGAGATACATGTTCCCGGTGGCTTTTTGGCAAGAAAGAGTTGTGCTTCCGCTGCATCGCTGGAGCGAGGAGGCGGAGGTTGCTCGGTGCCTCGAACGTGTGTGCGAGCACGGATGCGCTGCTGTTTTGCGGCGCTAGGACTTCCTCTCGATCTTGAGATCGGCAAGAGATCGTCTACATCAACCACGAGTTTGGACTCGTTAAGCTTTGTCGGTCTTCAAGGGTATGTTCTCTACGGATATACATCCGCCCGTTGTTTGTATCTAGTAGATAGATCTTGGTACATAGTTGTTCCCATCGTAGGAAATTTTTTGTTTTCTATGCTGCGAACCCTACAGGGGAGTCCCTCCCCAACTCGGCCTAGGGCTGGCCGCCGGCTTGGAGGAGAGGAACTCCTCCTCCAAGTTGGTTTCAACCTCCTCTTGCTTGTTTCCCACAGTTTCTTGTTTTAGCCGTTTGACTTTCAAACTGGACATTTGACTTTTCTGTTTTAGGATTCAATTTAATCCTTTATTTGGAACAGCAAGAACACTTAGTACATGATGCAATCATTCCAATATGTAATGACACATTCATGTACCCCTCCCCCCTCCCGGAGTGCCGGACATTCCGGAACCTTCTAGATCATTCACCGGAATCATTTCCGAACTCCGAAACGGGACTTTCCTTATATGAATCTTATTCTCCGGACCATTCCGGATCACCTCGTGATATCCCGGATCCCATCCGAGACTCCGAACAACAATCGGTCTCTTTCTCATAATACCATAACTACTCAAAACAACGTCGAATCCTTAAGTGTGTCTCCCTACGGTTCGTGAATTATGCGAACATGATCGAGAGACTTCTCCGAACAATAACCAATAGAGGAATCTGGAAATTCATATGGCTCCCACATATTTCTACGATTACTTTGCGATCGAATGAACCACTTACATACGATACCAATTTCCCTTTGTCTCACGATATGTTACTTATCCGAGGTTATGATCGTCGGTATCTCTGCATACCTAGTTCAACCTCGTTACTGATAAGTACTCTTTTCTCGTTCCCGTGATATGTGATCCCTTGTGAGCCAGTCACATGCTTGCAAGCTAATTGGATGACATTTCACCGAGAGGGCCCAGAGAATATCTATCCGTCATATGGATGGACAAATCCCACTCTTGATCCATGTGTCTCAACCAATACTTTCCGAACACTCAATGCCACCTTTATAGCCACCCAGTTACGGTGTGGTGTTTGATGTCATCAAAGCGTCCATACGGCAAAGGTGATATGCATGATCTCATGGTCGAAGGAATTAGGTTACTATGTATCAGAAAGCATATAGCAATTTGAACTATTGAAATGACTTGATCTTTATGCTACGCTTATCTATAGGAGTATGTCCACCATATCATTCTCCTAATGATATGATCTTGTTGTTGATAACATCTCAATGTTCATGATAGGGAAACCACAATCATTTATCAACCAACAAGCTAGTGAAGTATAGAGGCTATACTAGGGACCTCAAATTAAGTTTACAAATCACACAAGTATTAATGTTTCCCCGTTAATACTATTATAGCATGAATGTAAACATTTATCATAAACACAAAGATATAATAATAAATACATTTATTATTGCCTCTAGGGCATATCTCCAACAGAAACATCAGCAATATGCCTGGAGAATGCTTTTCAAAAATTGTTTGTTGATATCGGGTTGAGCCTAAAGCAGGTTAGAGGCCAGTGCTATGATGGAGCAAGCAATATGAGGGCTGAGTTTAATGGTTTGAAAGCTAAAATTCTAGAAGAGAATAGCTTGGCCTATTATATGCATGTTTTGCTCACCAACTACAAATAGTTATTGTGGCAGTGTCAAAGAAGAATGATGACATCTCTGATTTTTTTTACATGATATCAACATTGACTAATGTGGTTGGAGGATCTTGTAAATGAAAAGACATGATTAGGGAGAAACATAGAGAGACTATACAAGCAGCCATAGGCCGCGGGGAAAATTGGTACAGGTATAGGGTTGCATCAAGATCAATCTCTTCAGAGAGCTGGAAACACTCGTTGGGATCTCATTTTAGAACACTCTCAAGCCTAGTTAATTTATTCCCAACTCTTGTCGACGTTCTTAAATATGTTGCAAAAGAAGGGAAAAAGGATGCGAAGAAAAGTCAAGCACGTGGACTCTTATCATATTTTGGCACCTTTGATTTTGTGTTTTATCTGCACATGATGTTGCATATATTAGGAAGTGCGGATACTTTGTCACGTTGCTTGAAGCAGAAGGACCTAGACATCCTCAATGCCATGTCGAATGTCAAGTCAACAAGGAATGAACTCCAACGACTAAGAGATGATGGGTGGGAATCACTTCTTGAAAAGGTACATTTATTTTGTGAAGACCATAATATTCCTAGCCTCAACATGCTAGATGAATATGTTGATCGCCATAGACCACATTATAAAACCAACATCACAAACCATCAGCATTATCGGACAGATTGTCTCAACTCTGTTATTAATTGACAACTTCAAGAATTTGATGGTCATTTTAATGAGGTAAATTCTGCATTGCTTATTCACATGGCCTCTTTTGAGCCAAAAGAATCGTTTGCTGCTTTTAACTTAGAGAGCTTAGTGAAGCTAGCTGAGTTCTATCATGATGATTTTGATCCAATGCAATTGGTTGCTCTTCGTCACCAGCTTAGCATATACATTGACAATGTGAGGTCAGACGAATGATTGAGTGATTTGAGTGATATTGGTGATCTTGCTCAGTCACTGGTCGACACAAATAAGCATGTATCTTTTCCTTTGGTCTATCAACTGCTGAAGCGAGTGCTAATTTTGCCGGTTGCCATGGCATCAGTGGAGAGATGCTTCTCAGCAATGAATATTGTCAAGAATGTGTTACGCAATAAAATGGGCGAGATAAAATGGGCGAGCAATTCATGAGTGATTGGCTCATATGCTTTGTGGAGAAGGATATGTTTTTCACTATTACTAGAGATGCAGTGATTGATCGCTTTAAAAAGGCGAAAAATCGAGAAGGAAAATTGTAAAATGTAAGTGAGCAAGTCACATGTTTTTACTCCAATACTTCTCTCGCCTTTAATTACTTACGTGTAATTTTTTAATAAGTGTAACATATTTTTCTTACTGTCTACATATGCAGGTTGCTACAAATTAGGCTTCAAGGTTTTGCCAGTTACAATTTAGTTTTATATTAATATTTCTAAAGAACAAAGAAGCGGATTATATCGTCTCAATGGTATATGTTACCTTTATTGATGTAATACCGTTCTATTAGCGAAAACTTTTGCCATTTGTATTGTTTCTCCATGCTATATTATAGTACAATATTGCATTATATTACTTCCTTCGATCCATATTAATTGACTTTGATTTGTCAAAATTTGGGTGAACCTATATCTAAATAGTGTCTAGATTTATTTAAATTTAGAAAAATTTGAGTCGATTAATATGGGCCGGAGGGAGTAGTATGACTAGTTTAACCTCCATAACTTTATAGTAGCCGACCCATCGCCAATTTTTTCTAGATTCGCCCCTGCCTGCCTGGTAGTCCTCCTCCTCCATCCTGCAGTCCTCTCTCGCGATCTAGCCGCCATCATCCCATGTCGCCGGCCTGGCGGCCTCCCGATCTGCCGCCGCTGGTCTGGCCTCCCAACCTGCCATGCTAGACTAGCATACGGACTTGACAGATCGCTGGTGGTGGTGGCCAGCCTCCTGATATGGAGCTAGAGCCTTCCTGTGCATGAATGCATGCTGGTATGCCAATGCTTGCACGTAGCAGCTGCTTGGCCTCTGCATATGCAAGCTGAAGATATGTGACAGCCTAGCCTAGCCCCGTCGGCTCGTCGTAGCCCCCGGCCGTGGCTTGAAGTCAAGAAGGTCTCGGTATGGTGTGACATCGCTGATGTCTGCGTGGCTTGGCGACATGAATCTCAAGTCCTACTTTTCATCGGCACAATCGGCAACAAGCCTTAATTACGTTTGTGCTAGCAGAGGCAGGTTCATCCTCGATCTGACCGCGGACAAGTTCCACTTTGGATCTAGACAAGAACACATTTGAGTGGATGTGGATATTTGTTGAACTACTCTACATTGGATTTTGACACATGTCCAGTTCTAGGTTTACCCCTGTCCCTTTGCCACGAACCAGACGCTTCTCCATTCACCTCGTGCGGCACGGGCATCCTCCACCATCCTCCCAAGTGTAATCATACCAAAATATTAATAGCATTTAGTTTCTCAGGAGTAAGTACGATTTCTACTGGGTGTTTTAGTTGGAATAGCTCTTCATCAACACCAAAACATTGATTATCCAAGACCGGTTTAATATCCATTTAGAGGAAAAACTGCGGACCTAGCAATGATTTTATCTTTTTTGTTTTATTGCGTGACAATTGAACTATTTATCTAGAATTCTATGAATTATTCCTGATTTTTGGATAACCTGAAAATATGAAATTAACTTGGTTATTATAGTAGTCATACATTTTGTGATGTTACGGATTGTGAACCAATAAGTCAAAACAGATATGATTTATTCTTCTAAGAGAATAGGCAAGAGAAAATTTGTTGATGTCTTGTTGTTTTTACACATGACAAAAATAGCAAGATTTAGTATATACTGGGAGATGCCCAGAGAGATGTTAGTTTCACAGCAAAAGCTAGAAAAGTCATCAATTGGCACGTGAGGTTTGTAGAAGCAATGAAGTGTACATTTGCACACTATCTATAAGTATCTTGCTTTCTCGTGCAACCGAAGCAATGTCCAGAACTACCCAATGGATCGTATGGGCAAGTCCAGGAGAACAGAGAAATTGTCCAGACACAATTGCTGTCACCGGAGATTGAATGGAAACATTGTTTAGAAATGGGATGCACCGAAAATTCGTTCTAGAGAAGCTCGAGTCAGCATAGCAGTTGGCACAATTAGTTAGTTCCTCGGCTCCGATGTGCTGGAGGTGAGCCTGGAGAACTAATGTTTTAGACTGAAGCACCATTGCTAGAGCCAATGGAATCGTTTGCTGGGATGAGCATTTCTGCAGACTGAGGCTATTTGGAGTATCTGGCATTTCTGTAGGAAGTATGACTTCTGTTCATGTTCTCTTGGCAAACCAGAGTTTTTACATCAATAATCCTACACCTACGGACAGATTACGGACGAACGTGGCTTCGGTTGGTTGGTTCAAATTTTATCTCTTGCATAAAAAGCGGGAGCAGTTTGTATTTCCTCCCCTAGGTGCTATGCCACTTCTTCTGTCCGTAATAGTTTTCTACATGGGCTTGAGCGTGAAGACTTATGCAACGGGAAGGAAACTTGCACAGACAACCAGTACATGGGACATCTTCACACTCCTATGGGTATTAAAGTGTACTGGTAAACATCTAGAAAAAGTGTACACGTACATTCTGGATTCACCTCGTGGGTTGCCGCCATGCCTTCATCTCGTGCGCCGCCAGCCTCTCCTCTACCATCCTCCCCTGCTCTCACGCCACCATCCCCACTAGCTCTCAATCGGAGGCACAACCTTGGACCAGCTGCCTAGCTCATCCAGCCCGATGAGCGTTGCTGCATGGCCAATCGACTGTCCATGCTGCTGCAAGCTACGGCCCATTCCGGCCCCATCTACTATGAGTAGATCTTCTCATTTCCCCCAAAGCTTCTTCACTTTTTCTACGGATCCCAGATATATAATTTTCCTCCTACTATTCATTTTCAGATGTTGGTTCATTCGTAACTGCCGCAAATTGTGAATGTTTGCTTATCATTAACTATATTACTGATTTTTTTATCTGAGATCTAGTTTTGTTCACGGTAGTTTTTTGTATCCATGAACGTATTTTTTTGAACCCGTCAATATATTTTTAACCATGTGAAATTTTCTATACTCTGAATATTTATTTTTATTCCGTGAACTTACTTTTTTTAACCTCATAAACATGTTACGTTCGTTGGGTTTTCACCCTAAAAATTACGACTTGGTACTCGAGGAGCCCACCCACAAAGAAGTCCTCCCATGCTGCCGACCTACTTGTGGAGGCTGCTACTACAAGTCACGTACCACCAGGCTCATAGGAATTAGTGTCCGGTCTGGACAGGGCCAAGTCCAAACTATAGCATATGAGCTAAAGTGTTCATCGCATCAAAACCAAGGCATTGCCACAGTCTGGTCCTCCATTCATAGCCACCGTGGCATTCTTTGTTTGTGTCGATCCCTTGGAAATCTTGGTGTAGTCTCATGGGGTCAACTAAAAACAGATGTTGTGGATGCACATGACTGACCCTAAGCTGCCCAAGGAGCACCAAATACACAAGTCCTTGTTTTTCTCCGAAGGAGTAGTCTGGAACTTGTTGGTGGCCAGATAGAAGAGGACGACCGAAGGTAGATCAGTGGCTTCACGCGAAGACCACTAGGGTCGCCGTCTAGCTCTTTATTTTGCAAGACATGGGATCCCAGATCCACCACATCTTGTTACCCACCTTCGACATAGAAGGAAGGGGCAGCCACCACCATGCCCGGAGCCGTCGCTCTGGCACCCATGTGATGCGAGTAGCACGGCCATAGTTGCCGCATATAAGGTGAGCAGGAGAAGGAGGGTGCATTCTCGGGCCCTCTGGTCACACATCGGCGAAGGATCCCAACCGTCCCGCCTCCACTATCGGTTGTCTGCCTCTAGCCGCCGTCGCCGCGCACCACCACCGCTACAGGAGAGGAGATATGCGCCGCCATCACGTGCACACCCGTGGCCACGACAAGGAGGCGCCCCACGGCCGCCACGCCGCGTGGGCTTTGCCCGGTGATGCTTCCAAAGGCGGCGGATGGAGGGAGGGGAGGGGCCTCAAGGGCAGCACAGAGCCACCACCACAGGTCCTGGATAGAGGGAGTACTAGTTTAGTGGTGCTAGTATGGCGTTAGAGTATTAACTTTATCGGGTGAGACAATAATTATGGACAGACCTTAGTTCATCTTTTGTTTTTACTGTATGTATTAAGAGGTTATCTAAAATGCCGCGGGGTCAGTTGACCCACAGATTGTACCGTGGATGCGCCGCTTCATCTTGACAATAAAACTAGGGATCTTGAGTGGTTGAATCGTGTTCAACAACCGTTCGTCTATAAATACTTATACAGAATGATGATGAGCTAGTAAAAAGATCTGCAGAAGTGCAAAGAGTGCCAATTGACGAATAGCAAATGGTATTGGTTGGCCAACCCAACCATAGGATAATTTGATGGAGAATAGGATGCACCAGGAATTTGTGTTGGAGAATGAAAACAACCGCTAGTTCATTTGCGTAGGTGCTGCTTGTAAGCAAAGATTATTCGGGTCAGCGACTCAGCGTCAACAGGAGCTGTTCTCGATGGATCTACTGCATACTCAAGCCCTTCTGCACAATACTCCACTTGTACTTTAATTAGAGTAGCTGCTCTTCACTCTACATTGATCGATCGCACCTGATTGAATCTACGCTCGAGACCACATTCGAGAGCTTGACGCTGAACGAGTCCATTACAAGTAGGGATGCACGCGGTCCGTATAGGCATTGCTAGTCTTCAAATCCTACAGACTACTACTACAATATAATCAAATAGACATTAGTTTTTTAGTGGTTGAGTGGTCTGACCAGGACATTATTAATCTTAAGTTCGTTCTTCTCTGCTTCCAGGAGATGTCGGGACTTAGGATTAGTTTTGACAAGAGCGATGTCATTACTCTCGGTTTCTCCCATGAGGACCAGGACAGGATAGCTGACAATTTAAATTGTGACCTCATTCCCTATCACCTATTTGGGAATGCCGGCCTGGGCTTCTGGGATTCTTATCCGGGACTTAGAGCCTCCAGTTGGCCGCGTGCGCGCCAAATCAGAACCATGGTGTGGCCTGTTCACGTCCAAAGGTAGCAAGACGAACCTCATCGATGCTTGCCTGTCTAGTTTACCAATGTATATTATTGGGCTATATATACCTCCTCCCAGAAGGGGTGCACGGCTCCTTTGACAAGGAACTGTCCTGTTTCTCTTGGAAGGATCCACACGGCCACCAGAAATATCACATGGCCAAGGAACATGGGGGTATAGGCCTTATAGCTTCACGCCAATAAAACGTAGCACTGATGTTAAAAATGGGTTTGGCGTATCTTGACAGGAGAGGGAGGTCTTTGGCTTCAACTTCTGGAAGCTAAATATCTCAGAGGGTGCCCACTCCTTGCTTGTGACCACCGAGACGGCTCGCAATTTTGGCGGTCCATATAGGAGATCAAACCGGAGATACAGCGAGGGGTGCCCTTCACCATTGGGAATGGGGAAGGCACACTCTTCTTGTTGGATCCATGGCTTGTGGGAGGCCCTCTTAGGACTACGTATCCGCACCAATTTGCAATATGTGCAGACCCGTCGTTATATGTTCCTGCGGCGGCCCAGGACGAGGCATGGCCCGACACTTTTTGGAGGACCTTCGACCCAGTGGAAAGAGTGTAGTGGCAGAACCTCAGGGCTCTCTTGCCTGCTTCTCTCTCAGTAGAGGTGGACTTAGCATCTTGGTGATTCCTAGGGGCCTTCTCAGTTAGTTCGGCATATAGGGCCCTATTTAGAGGGCCTGCCTTGCCTTGCACCAAACACCTGTGGAAATCCCCTCTACCCCTGAAGATGAAGATTTTCGTGTGGTAGATGATGCACAATTGCGTTCCCTTGGAAGTAGAGGTGTCCATGCAACATGGGCCGGGGGCGGCTTATGTCCATTATGTTGCTACCACGAACTCACCATGATGATCGCATATAATCACGCCACCGCTACCATGGCCTCTATGCTGGAGAAAAGCACCATCTGCATTAGCTTCGTAAATGATGACACATGCAACGATATTTGAGTTCAGAGTTTTTGAATTCTAGAATATTGTGCTCTTTTCTACAATTAATATCTATATTAAACCCTAAACTTTCTAAAACTATCTACAATTATCCCTAAACCGCTTTTTGAAGGCCGTTCTATAATAGAAGGGTTTCAACATTCCAGAGAAAAATTATCGAAGTACTGAAGGAAACGAAATGATGCTGAGAAAAAGTTCATAGAATAATAGGACAATTTATATCATTTGCATTAACGAAAAGAGAAACTGACTTATCGTTTGTCCTTCATCCTTGAATTGGTTTTTCACTGCTCGTGATCTTCTGAATAACGATTGTATTCTTGTGAGAAATAGGACTTGCTGCCAAGAGCTTCTTGCGTTCAAGGCAGGACGACGGCGCCCGCGATGTGGGGCGGTGGCACTCGCTTCGGCGGAACGGCAGCGTTTGCAGCAATGCACGACTGGGAGGCACAGAGAAGGACACAGAGATGGGCGGAGGTGGTGGCACGACCTGCTGTTCGTGGCGAAGGAATTGCATCTCCATGGCTCGATTCGCAGGCCTGATCTGGGGCTACCTCGAGCTCGTCTAGGCTGGAGGTCAGCCCGCTCATTCTGATTGCCAAAAGCCGGCCGGCGGTGTGGGGACTGCTGTCCCGACATGAATAAAGGAGGTGGTCCTAGGTTTCCTCCCGCGCCAAGATGAAGATCTGTTAGTTTCCTATTCTTATTAACCTGTCCTGGAGTAGAGGAAGGCTCTGTCGGCGAAGTTGCATAGACGACTCATGCCCGGAGGTTGCTGGATGGTAAGGAATTCGGTCGTGCATACCCGTGTTTTGCTGACCATTTGGTATCGAACAGAGCGTTGCGAATCTATGCTATCTGTTACCATTATTTGTCATGTCTTTGATGATCCATGATGAAATTAGATGCGGAAAATGTCACGAAAGCAAAGACATGAGGGCTAATGATGGTGGTTTGAGTCTTTGTGGCGATGAGGAACTGGCTTGATGATGTGTGACTCGCAGCAGCGAATGTTAGTAGGGGCAACAGGACATGGGAAGTTCACAGTCTTACCTTGTAGGGTGAAAATCCAAGGTTTGACCTTAATTGGTTATGCCAGGCAATGGACTTATTGAAGGCTTTGTTTTATGAGAAAAGACTTCTTTGGGGTGAAAAGCTATGATCTTTGATCGGGTGACGATGGTTCTTGTGCACTATTTCCTTTCTGAAGGTGTCGTTATTGGAGAGTTAGACTTTTGGTATTGTTTTGGTGGTGTTAGTGTGCTGATACGAGGAATTGATCGTTATAGTGAAACTTTTTTAAAATTCTTTTTCTTTTTTTCTGAACTATCTGTATCCGTAGGACCGCTAGGGCAATATGTTATTGCAGAGACCGGATGTAATTAGTATCTTTGCGATATTAATAAATGCTCTTTATTAAAAAGTCAATAAGTTTAAAAAGAATTGATACTTTTAAACATAGAACTACATTTGTAGGCAAAATTAATTGCTAATAGAATACATTTGACATTAAGGTATTTATCTTTCTATCATGTGCGTTTGCAGGTCATTCAACTGCACCTTGCTTCTCATAAGTAGCTGCCTCTTCCATGCTGCATGAGCAACACGAAAAATTGTAAAACTCGCAGCTTCTATTTTCTTGCTAAGAGTTGTACTAATATCTGGGAAACATTGGGAAGGTTGAGCACCGCTACCGATTGCATAGTGTTACAGCTAGCAACGAGATCACATTACTAATGGGAAACATTGGGAAGATTGAACACTCCTGCTGTACCGGTGGCATGGGTTGGCCACAGGTGCAATCACCATTTGACAAGGTAAAGGCACTGACCTCACTACAATCACCACTTCTGCCCTGCCACCGCAGCCGGCAAAGGCTCCGGCTGGCCTTGTTTCAGATGTGCCGGCTGCCCCTACTCTTGCGGATCCGGCTGCCCCTGGTTCGCAGGCTGTTATTGGTCCCTTTTCCTCTTCATACAAGCAACAGTCACCCCAAACGCGAACTGAGCTAGCTGTTGTTGTTCGGGAGGAGCTGCCGCCGCCGCCTCCTCGACCGGCTCGGCCTGGATCGCCACCGTGCAGTGAAGCAAATACCGGCCCGGCCGCCCTTTGAAACCTGCAACAAAACCTCCTTGAACTTGCAGAGTTGCCGACGTTGCACGCTGAGCCTGCTGATTCCCGGGGTTGCTTGAAACGTCGAAGCCAACCTCCGGCGGCGAAGTCCTCGTCGTAAACGAGCTGTAGCCCTGGTCGTGGCCATTGTAAACCCTACAAGTTGGAATTTTTGCCTAAACAGGTCCAGCCCATTTATTATATGCCAATAAATTCCTGAAATCCTGAGGCCCATTTGGCCCATTTATGTAAGGCAAGAGCTGGGACAAATGTTTAGTCTCACATTGCTAGTTGAGTGAAAGTTAGACCAGCTTATAAGGTGAGCTCTTCCACCACTTGTACGAGCTTGAGAAGAGAAGACATATACACGCGTGCTCCTCCTCCTCGCGCGCCGTGGGTTGCGGGTTACGGGTTGCGGGAATCTCGTCGAGCCGGGCTTTCTTTTGCCACGCATGAATGGTATATGAACAGTCGTACAGAAGCTCTTTATTCAACTTTTGTCCGTTCGTTTCATCTTCTGCGTAGCCTGTCTGCCTTCCCCTCTGTGCCTATATAAGAGAGAGGTCGTGCCTCCTCTCAGACACACTGCCTTTGCGCTTCCAGTTTCAGAGCACTGCGCTACTTAGATCTTCCCCATCCCGTCCCGGGGCGTGCACCGCGAGACGGGACAGTAGGCCTCCGAGACCCTGCTGCTTCGAGTCCTGTACGGGAGAAGGGCGATAAGGTTTTTGGGGAGCGCTATCGGCGCGACTACTGGCTTCGTCACGGACTCCCTCATGGATAGCGACTGTGGCGACGTCTTCCCCGATGAGGACTTCTTCTCCGACATCAGCACCCTCTTCCTCGACGACATGGCAAACGACAGTTCTAACGCCGGTGGTTCCTCTTCTGCTACTGCCGTGTATATTTTCTTTCTCAATCTTGTTCTGATCGCATCTAAAGTTTTACGCCTTGCAGTTTGTTTGGTTATTTGTCTTAATATGTATTCGCTATTTCACATGATTAGTATATTGCATATTATTCTAATCATGTTTTATCTAGCGTTTATTATGGATAATTCGATTGGTAAATTGCTCTTTTATTCAACAATTCAAAAACCTTATTTCAGGAAATTTGCCCTAAGTGGCTTTGTTGATTCTATGAAGCCACCTGTGTTCGAAGGTGTCAATTACAAACGATGGCGTGCGAGAGCAGTGCTCTGGTTTCAGACCATGAGCTTCTATAACGCCATCTATGGCGCACCTGAGGGAGAACTTAATCCCGCTCAGGAAGAGGAGTTCCAAAAACTTGATACCACTTTCAAGGCTGCCTTGACCAGCATTCTTGGCGACAATATTGTCGATTCATATCTGTCATTTAGCAATGGCAAGGATATGTGGGATGCGCTCGAGAGAAAATTTGGAGTCTCTGATGCTGGCAGTGAACTGTATGTCATGGAACAATTCTATGACTATAAGATGGTTGACCGCCCCATTGTGGAGCAGGCTCATGAGATACAGTCACTTGCCAGGGATCTTGAGCACTTCACTTATGTGTTACCAGACAAGTTTGTTGCCGGAGGCATTATTGCCAAACTTCCCCATTCATGGAGGAATTTTGCTACTTTTCTGAAGCACAAGAGATAAGAGTTCTCCATGACGAATCTCATTGGGACTCTTGATGTGGAAGAGAAGGCGAGAGCAAAAGACACACGTGCTCGAGGTACCGAGGGAGGTTCTAATGCCAATTTGGTACAGAAAAGGAACTTCCAGCCTCATAAGTTCAAGAACAAAGGCAAGTTCGACGGCAAAGGAAAGTTCGATGGAAAGAACAAGGTCTCACAGTCTACCAGCTTCAAGAAGAAGACTGATAAGAGCAAAGGTGCTTGTCATGTGTGCGGTGATCCTGATCATTGGGCTCTTGCCTTTGACAAGTGCCAGCATGGGAAGGGCAGCAAGACTGCTAATGTTGTAATGGGCGACGTTGAGATGAAAGATGTTGGGTATGGTATATTACCTACTATTCTTTCATTATGTCATTCTCCTGATTGGTGGATTGACACGGGCGCTAATGTACATGTCTGTTCTGATATTTCCATGTTTTCTTCATATCAGGTCAGAGGGACTCAAACCGTGCTGATGGAAACGGCTCGCATGATTCTGTTCATGGTGTTGGTACGGTCTATCTGAAGTTCACTTCGGGAAAGACTTGTGCGCCTGAAGAACGTGCATCATGTTCCCTCAATAAATAAAAATCTTGTTAGCGGATCTCTTCTGTGTCGAGATGGCTACAAGATTGTATTCGAGTCCAATAAATTTGTAATTTCGAAATATGGAACCTTTGTTGGTAAAGGCTATGAGTGCGGAGGCTTGTTCCGCTTATCTCTGTCAGACATTTGTAATAAAGTTGTTAATCATATTTACACGAATTTTGAATCAAATGTTTGGCACTCTCGTCTTTGTCATATTAACTTTGGTTGTATGACATGACTAGCCAAAATGAATTTAATCTCTGATTTCACAACTGTTAAGGGATCTAAGTGCCAAGTTTGCGTGCAAGCTAAACAACCTCGAAAGTCACATACGACTGCAGAAGTGAGAAATTTAACACCACTAGAGCTCATACATTCTGATTTTTGTGAGATGAATGGTGTGTTGACAAAGGGTGGAAAGAAATATTTCATGACTTTGATCGATGACTCTACGAGATATTGTCATGTGTAACTTCTGAAATCAAAATATGAGGCTTTCAGTTTTTTCAAAATCTATAAAGCTGAGGCAGAAAATCAACTTGATCGAAAGATTAAGAGCCTTAGGTCTGATCGTGGTGGAGAGTATTTTTCCAACGAGTTTGATTCCTTTTGTGTGGAACATGGCATAATTCATGAAAGGACGCCTCCCTACTCACCCCAGTCAAATGGAGTAGACAAAAGAAAGAACCGTACTCTAACAGATTTGATTAACGCCATGTTAGACACATCGGGTCTCTCTAAGGAATGGTGGGGGGAGGCACTATTGACTGCGTGTCATGTCCTAAACCGATTTCCCACAAAGAACAAATAAATTACTCCATTCGAAGAATGGGAGAAGAAAAGATTAAAACTCTCTTACTTACGTACTTGGGGTTGTTTGGCAAAGGTTAATGTACCAATCCCCAAGAAGCGCAAGCTTGGACCAAAAACCATTAATTGTGTATTTCTGGACTATGCTTTTCATAGCATTGGTTATAGATTCTTGATAGTAAAATCTGAAGTGCCTGGCATTCATGTCGGTACAATCATGGAGTCGACTGATGCGACTTTCTTTGAGGATATCTTTCCAATGAAAGATAAACCTAACTCATCAAATCCGGAGATACCTAGTTCATCTAATCAGGAATTTGCTACATTCTCTAAACCTACCATTCCAATTGAACACTCTGAAAGTCCTAAGGAGGATGATAATGAAATTCCTAAAAGGAGCAAGAGACAGAGCACTGCAAAGTCCTTTGGTGATGATTTCATTGTGTATCTTGTGGATGACACTCCCACTTCCATTTCAGAAGCATATGCATCTCCTGATGCTGACTACTGGAAGGAAGCCGTCCATAGTAAGATGAATTCCATCTTAGCTAATGGAACATGGGAGATCACTGATCGCCCTTATGGGTGCAAACCTATAGGGTGCAAGTGGGTGTTTAAGAAAAAGCTTAGACCTGATGGTACTATTGAGAAGTACAAAGCACGACTTGTGGCCAAGGGATATAATCAAAAGGAAGGTGAAGACTTCTTTGACACTTACTCACATGTTGCTAGATTGACCACCATTTGAGTATTACTCTCATTGGCTGCCTCTCATGGTCTTCTCGTTCATCAAATGAACGTTAAGACAGCTTTCCTTAATGGAGAGTTGGATGAGGAAATTTACATGGATCAGCGAGATGGCTTTGTGGTAAATGGTCAAGAAGGAAAGGTGTGCAAGTTGTTGAAGTCTTTATATGGTCTAAAACAAGCCCCTAAGCAGTGGCATGAGAAGTTCGAAAGAACTTTAACTGCTGCAGGCTTTGTTGTAAATGAAGCTGATAAATGTGTGTACCATCGCCATGGTGGGGGTGAGGGAGTCATCCTTTGTTTGTATGTTGATGACATACTGATTTTCGGAACCAACCTTAATGCAATTAAGGAGGTCAAAGATTTCTTATCTCGTTCCTTTGAGATGAAGGATATGGGAGTAGCTGATGTCATCTTGAACATCAAGCTATTGAGAGATGATGATGGTGGGATTACATTGCTTCAGTCCCACTATGTGGAAAAGATCTTGAGTCGTTTAGGGTATATCGACTTCAAGTTTTCTCCTACACCGTATGATCTTAGTGTGTTGCTTCACAAGAATCGAGGAAATGCTAGAGACCAACTGAGATACTCTCAAATTATCGGCTCGCTTATGTATTTAGCTAGTGCCACAAGGCCTGACATCGCCTTTGCTATAAGAAAACTCAGTCGATTTATTTTAAATCCAGGAGATGATCACTGGCATGCTCTTGAGAGAGTTATGCGCTATCTAGAAGACACTGCGAGCTATGGCATACACTATACCGGGTATCCGAGGGTACTAGAGGGTTATAGTGATTCAAATTGGATATCTGGTGCTAACGAGATAAAGGCCACGAGTGGCTATGTATACACACTTGCTGGTGGCACTGTTTCTTAGAAGTCTTGCAAGGAGAACATCTTAACGAGGTCAACTATGTAAGCAGAACTCACAGCACTAGACACAACCACTGTTGAAGAAGAGTGGCTTCGTGAACTCTTGATGAACTTACCTGTGGTTGAAAAACCAATACCCGCAATCCTTATGAACTGTGATAATCAAACTGTGATTTTCAAGGTAAATAGTTCTAAGGATAATATGAAGTCATCAAGACATGTGAAGAGAAGACTGAAATCTGTCAGGAAAATGAGAAACTCCGGAGTTATTGCATTGGATTATATCCAAACATCTAAAAACTTGGCAGATCCCTTCACAAAGGGTCTATCACGTAACATGATAGAAAATGCATCGAAGGAGATGGGTATGAGACCCATAATTTGAGCTTTTTCCACAGTTGTAAACCACTCTATGGGATCGGAGATCCCATGAATTAGAATTGGGAGACAAGCTGTTGGTTAGCTAAGACGAAAGTATCCCTACTTTAATAAACACCACTCCATAAAGATGCAATACTTTCCTATTCTTCACGGTAGGTTGATTTATTATCTTAATGTGTTCTAAGTGGCTTATCCTAAGCAAAGATGTCCTACAGAACATCTTTTGAAAAACACACCTATATGAGTCTGACTATTAAAACGTCGCAGTCTATGAGAGTAGGGTGCTCTCTAATAAACTCATGAAAGGTCATGGAGTATGACGTATAAGCTCCACCCGCGGGGAAGTCCCACGGTAGCCTAGTATCGGTCAAGACTTTTTGTGAAGCTGGGTTCGCAGCAAACTTGCAGTTCAAGGCATAGTCTACTGTACAAGTTGCAGCCTAGTATAACATAAAGCTCTAGGTGGAAGTTCAACTTAACAGTCTCCACTACAGTACCGGTATATAAACAATGTTTTGGAACCAAAGACCAACTTCATGTGCCTCTGGGATCTGGTGGGGGATTGTTGGAACTTTTGCCTAAATAGGCCCAGCCCATTTATTATATGCCAATAAATTTCTGAAATCTTAGAGGCCCATTTGGCCCATTCATGCAAGGCAAGAGCTGGGACAAATGTTTAGTCCCACGTTGCTAGTTGAGTATAAGTTGGACCAACTTATAAGGTGAGCTCTTCCACCAATTGTACGAGCTTGAGAAGAGAAGACATATACATGCGCGCTCCTCCTCCTCCTCGCTCGCCACGTCGCGCGCGCCGCGGGTTACGGGAATCTCGCCGAGCCGAGGTTTATTTTTCCACGCAAGAATGGTATATAAACAGTCGTACAGAAGTTGAAAAGTTTTTCTCGAGTGGACTTTTAATACGAGCTAAATAAATACGAACTGAGTGGAGGCTGTCCGGTTGGCTGCCGCCTGTTCGCTTCTACTTCTGTCCATTCATTTCATCTTCTGTGTAGCCTGTCTGCCTTCCCCTCTGTGCCTATATAAGAGAGAGGTCGCGCCTCCTCTCAGACACACTTCCACACATCCTTTGCGCCTCCAGTTCCAGAGCACTGCGCTACTTAGATCTTCCCCATCCCGTCATGCGGCGTGCACCGCGAGCTAGGACAGTAGGCCTGCGAGACCCCGCTGCTTCGAGTCCTGTACGGGAGAAGGGCGATAAGGTTTTTGGGGAGCGCTATCGGCGCGACTTCTGGCTTCGTCACGGACCCCCTCACGGATAGCGACTACGGCGACGTCTTCCCCGACGAGGACTTCTTCCTCGACATCAGCCTTTGCCCCGTTCTGGGCGTATTTCTGCGGGAGGGGGGAGCGAGGGGGAATCGATCGGGAGCGGTATACACATAAATCGTCATCGGTACATACGAGTACATGAATAATTAAGCAACTATTATTATACACATACATCGTCATCGGCACATACATCGTCATCATTCATTTTGGTGGATATCTAAAGAGTTCTCCGCCAGGCGTGACGACCTCATCAAGTATGAACCCCGCCAATTCCTCTTGAATGGCTCGTATGCGTTCAAATGGTAGGAGTTGGTCCCGCATCCGTTCGATCTGAATATATATGAAGAATGGGCTGTCAATATATATATAAGAATAAAACTCAACACAATTGATGGTAATAAAATAATGTTGTGGACTTTGTTTACTTACTCTAAGTTGTTCTAGTGCGGCATGGCCCGTCGCACATATCGTGTTGCGAATGAACTCGCAAACATAGTACCCACATAAGTTATTGCCGTGTCCCTGATGGGCGCACTTTACGAGAATAGAGAGTTCAATTAAAATAATAATCAATAAAGCATGATATAATGGAATTGGAAGCTAGCTAGTATTACTTACATTTTGGTCTACAAATTTTAGTTCTTCTGACCATTCACCCACGGCCCTGCCCGTGAACCTTTTCCAAACCCTGTCCGGCAAAGAAAATGGATAAAGGAGTAATTAATTACGTGTTGTCACGAAAGTTACCGATCTAGTGCGATAATATGATTGAAATTACCTCTGGAGCATCTCTCTAAAGTCTGCCCATATCTCTTTTTCTTTTCGTAACGAGTCCATGACAAGGACTTTTCCTGAGTCGGGTTGAATGACTAGCAGAATAAAGTGGAACCTACGCACGCATAACTCATCATCAGTTACACTTAACATCGAGTAAGCCGAAACAGAATGTGTACAAGAGAGAGGGTAACAGTACTCACGAGAAGTTGTAAGGCAATAGTATTTCCCTTTTGGTTTGTTGTCTCAGTAAAGATGTTAGCAAGTAATCTTCTGTTTGCCCGGGTTTGGTTTTTACCACTTCTTCATGAACTCTATTTGGGTCAACGAACCCAATGTCAAAAGGGCCTCCTTTCATGCATTCCATAACCTTTTTCCTGCATAATAGTATATACATATATGGTGAGCATATATATATATACATGCAATTAATGAAGTGAATGAGATGAGATAAAAATTACAGAAATAGTACTTACACACAATAAAGGCTGATGGAAGATTTGTCGAGTTCCTTCTGATTGAATAGAAAATGCAAGTCTTGAATGTTGAAGTCGATCGCGTCGTCTCCGCACAAGAAAATCTGATCTCTTATATGCGCCGTGATCCATTCTTCTTTTCTCGTCTTGCAGAAATCAAGGTACCACTTGTGCAATTTTCGCATCTTTGTTGGTAGATTCTTGAGCTCCTCTTTCTTGACTAGATTCTTCCCATACTTCCATGGCTGTATGGGGTTGGCATCGCATTTGGGAAAGTTGTCTCCCATGACGTTCAAGTATGCAATGTAAGTCATCCCCATATCATTGGCCTTTCTTTGTAGCTCTGCCTCGTAATCATTTACGGGAGGAGCGTCCCGTGTGTCGAACATTTGGAGCGGGGCACATGATTGGTTTTCCTGCTCTCCGAGTATGGGAACTGTTTTCTGGGGTGCCTCACGACTGCTACTTTCAGTCTCCCTGCGGCGCCTTGCATCCGCCTTCAAAATCTGGCGCTCGTAGTCTGGCACAAGTGGTGTTTCAGGTTTCAAAAGATTTTTGTAAAACTTCTCCACCACCGTCGGATCTATTTTCTCCTTTGGCTCGGCCCGTCTAGGTGCAAAGAATTTCTTGACCTGTTCTTCCGAGATCCTATTGGTCTCCTCGTCGCTGCGATTCCACGGTAAAACCGGCAATGGCTTGGCGGAAGGCTACAAGACGTAGTTTTTTGAACTCTTTGGCATACGGTTTCCTGCGGATTTCTTTGTGGCAGTGCTACTGATGCTCCTCGTGGCAGTGCTCTTTCGCTTACGCTGAGGAGATGGATGAAGCACCGGAGATGGCTGACGGGCCGGAGATGGCTGCCGCGCAGGAGATGGCTGACGGGCCGGAGATGGCTGCCGCGCCGGAGATGGCTGCCGCGCAGGAGATAGCTGAAGCGGCTCAGACTGCTGACGCTGCGGAGACGGCGGGGGTGCCAGTGACCTCCAATTTGGAAGCATAATGTGTTCCTTCTTACAAAGAATGGTTGTTTTCACTGCAAATTTGAGTTGAGTTTCCCCTTCACCTGTAGCATGGTCAAGCTGTGCTTCCTCATATTCCTTCACAACCTCATCCACCCCGACAATAGCAGAGCCATCTGGAATCGGTCGGCAGTGGTAAGTTCCACCAGCTACAGGAGATAAGGCATAGCCGCAGCCACCTTAATGGATAAGCCCATTAATCTCACATGCAGCTCAGCGTGTTCGCTCTCCGTGATCTCATCCACGGGGTATCGAGGACCCGTCATTTCAAGCGTGGGCTGCACGTTCTTCGTGGAAGCCACACTGCTTTTCCGCGCAGAGTCTGGGCCGCGGGCAGCTTCCAATGCAGGCTCTTCGTGCCGCTGAGATGGGTCGGTAGCTTGATGGCTCTGTTGTGCATTCACTTGCGCCTGCAGCGCTGTAAGTGCATGTTCTATCTGTGTCATCCGCTCTGTACGCTCTTTTTCTTTTCTGCCGCGCCATCTGTAAGAGTCGCTCCAGTCGGCAAACCCATCCTTCCACGTCATACCCCCTGTGCCTCGTGCATATCCAGGGTGTTCTTTTTTACCGATGGCGCGTGTGAGCTGGTCATTCTCTCTGTCGGGATGGAAGGTCCTGGCGGATGTTTCCTCGTATGCCGTGATGAGTTCAGTGACGAGTTTGGCAAGGAGGGTTGGGAAGATACACAATCCTGTTTCTGGGTCCAACCTTGCCCCGATTCCGTAGAACCAAGTCTTTGCACGTAGGTCCCACCCATCTGTCTGGGGTGTGATCCCTCTAGCGCGCAGGGCCTTCTCAGCTTCCTCCCACTTAGGCCTCTGAGATATGTAGCCACCTGACCCCGTCCTCTGGTGATATTCCTTCTTCAGGGCATTAAGCGTATTGGTTTCTGACCTATTTTTAGCTATAGCACTTTTTTTATATGTCTCAAATTCGGGCTAGTGAGGTCTTATCTTTGCATAATATGCGTCTTCGAAATTTGGAGTCTCGCCAGATTTGACAAATTTGTTCAATTTTGTCTTCCAGTTGCGGAAAGCGTCAGCCATCTTCTTTAGAGTCCACTCTTTGACCTTTTCCTTTATAACCGGGTTGTTTTCATCCTCCTCTGGCGGAAGGGTGAAATTTACCAACAACGAATTCCAAAGCGTTTCTTTGGATCTGTCATCGACAAAGGTACCGTCGCCCTTCTTTGGCTTATTCCAATTTTCAATTATGATTGGGATTTGGTCCCTAACAAGAACTCCAGCCTGACGTACAAATTTGTCTGCGGCCTTCTTGGGCTCCATCGGCCTGCCATCAACACGGACTGCTTCGATCGTGAACTTTGCACGATCTTTCAACCGCTGGCTCGCGCCTCGCTTGCTCTTTTTCGTAGAAGAAGATGGTTGCTGGCTGGTCGATCCAGAGGGCTAAAAGAAGAAAGAAGCATTAATTAATACATGTAGAAGAAGATTGTTGGTGGAAGTTAGCAGAGGCTTAATCAATGCATATACCTCGCCGGACTTTGTAACCATTAAATTGCGTTCACCGGAGTCTTCATCTTCTCCATGACTAGTACTTGAGCTGTCGTCATCATGTCCCTCCAAGTTCAGATATTGTGAGGTGTCCTCATCAATAATGTTCTCCATTATTTCTTCTTCTTCAAGGTTTCTACTAAGTGGATCCATAGTTTCTAAAACAATAATATTATCTAGAGTAAGAGTGTAAACATTCAAGTGGACTTGGATTCATACACAAATATACATATTATTCATACAAAAATACACAAATAAATACACAAATGAAATTAAAACCCTAAGGATGCTTGATCATTTTAAACGAATTCCGAGGGGTCGAAACCCTAATCAGGATGAGTCAGCGGTCCAATTTGTATACAAGTTTTAATCTATGCATGTAGTACAATTTATCGAGCAAACAAGTTTTAATCAGGATGAGTCAGCAATCACACACGTTGCACTCCTCGCAATCTATCGAGCAAACAATTTCATACAACATAAACAATAGCACAAAGAGATCAAACAAATGCAACAAATGCATGCATGGCAATTTAATAAGTCACAATGGTTGTTACTTTAGTGCTCTAAACAATACTGAAGTATATGATGCATGCAAGAGCCAATTAATGCAATGGAGTATTTGTTATGGATAGAGGACATTAATACGAACCAGTAGGCGTTGGATTCACCCTAATCAGAGTTACAAATCTTTTCTTATGATTTAAATAGTGTTTAATGGGTTTTAAATCATTTAAATAGTTTCTGTTTTCTAAAAATCAAACTAAAATCAGATATATAATCCCCACGGGGTTGTGATTCCAGGGACATATTATTTGGTATTTTCTGAACATTATTTATTTTCTTATGAATTTATTACTCTAAATAAGCCATTATACCATTTATTTAATTGCTTAAAAACCTTATATTATTTGGCTTAACCATTTGCATATTGATGATCTACACACAATTGTGAATCCATAGGTATATTATTTGTGATTTTTGGACCAGTAGATATTTTACTATGAATTTATTAACCTAAAAGACCATTAAAACTAATTAAATTATTACAGTAAACACGTACTGTAAAAGTTAAATCCAACTTGATATTAATAATCTACTCAATTTTCTGAATTCATTGATATATAATTTGCTATTTTTGGATCTACGAATCTTTTTATATGATTTTTGCAAGATTATACAATTTCTGCAATTTTTATCTTTTCTTCTATTTTTCACGAGAGTCAACGTTGACTGGCTGTGTCATCGCTGACGTGGCAGACAGGTGGCGCATTCTGGTTTGTTGGTACCCTTTCGACCTAGGGACAGATGGTGGCCGTCGGATCTTAGATTGATCGGACGGTGCAGGGCGTCCGAGGCGAGACTCACCGGTGGGGTGACGTGGAGGCGGCGGGCTCGTCGAGCGGCGGTGCTAGTGGCGGATGCGGCGGTCTCCAGCGATGTCGAGGTGGACTACGAGAGGCGGGGTACTATGGCGAGAAGGTTGGTGGCCTCAGCGCGGTGGATTGCTTCCTCGGGCGACAGAGGCAGACGGCTGGAGACGGGCGGCGTCGGCGGTGCTCCGGCGAGGAATTGGGCGCGGTCGGCTGCTCCTGCACGGGGAAGAGGTGGTCAGGGCGATGCGGTCAAGTGAGAGGGAGAGGTCTTACGGAAAAGAGAGGGTCGGGGGCGACTGCCTCGTCGAGGACCTCGAGCTCCAAAGCTCGACAATGGAGGCGGCGGCGGCGAGACGGACGATTCCTCCCTCACTCCGAGGGCGGCAGCGGCGAGACGCGCGAGCTCCGAGGGCACCCACGGACGATTCCTCCCTCACTCCGAGGGCAGTGGCGGACGGCGGTGGCTTCTCTCTGCTCCGATGCGGTGGCGGCGCTTCTCTCTGCTCCGATGGCACGCGCGCGGTGGCGGTACGGTGGCGGTGGCGGTTCGATCTGGCTCTGGGGGGAAGAAAGGAAGGGGAAGGCGAATTTAATACCCCCCTTCAACACCGGTTCGTGGCTGGAACCGGTGTTAAAGGGGGGGGTAATAAATGCGCGCGGGAGAACCGGTGTTAAGGGGGGGGAGGATTCGGTTTCCCGCGCGCATTTATTACCCCCCCTTTAACACCGGTTCCATCCAGGAACCGGTGTTAAAGGGGGGGGGTGCGCGCGGGAAACGAAATAAATGCGCCCCCCTTTAACACCGGTTCGTGTCTGGAACCGGTGTTAAAGGGAGGGGGCATTTATTTCATGCATTAAAGGGGCATTTTTAATTCAAAAAATATGATATGAATTTAGAAATTCATATATTTTTCATTTCAACTCAGAAAAATATGAATAATATATCATAATTTTCAGAAAATAATATCTATCCATTCATGTAAATCATTTTATATTCATGTAAATCATGTAAACCATTCATGTAAAACACTTACATATAAATTTTGATTATTCAATTCAAACAAAAATAAATTTTTAAATCCTAAAACTTTGAACATAAGAAATATTAAGCATCTAAAAATAAATCTAACCCTATTTTATTAGATCAAATCATATTTTAATTCCGCATCTTTTGTATTAACATTTTTGAATTGATTGGATATTTAAATGTCGCATCTTTTGTATACACTTGAATCTCACCAAGCCTCGCTCAACTTGCATTGTTTTTTTGAACCTAAAAATGATTTTTGTAAAAAATCATGAGCATCGTATCATGTACCTGTAGATCATATCTGACCCACTTCCTGCCGATCAGATCCCCTGTTGGTACATTGTGCATATAAGGTGGTCTAGTATTTTTGTAAAATGTGTTGGTGGTTTTTTGAATTAGCCATTTGGTGGTTGCTTCACAAAACCGTTCGTTTTTTATGCTCGGAAAATGGAAAATGCCTTTTTGGTGCGATAAAAAGGAAAACTTCCTCTTGCAACATTGTTTTCCATGCCATGATGCACATGTATGCACAATATGGCCATATTATCACAAACTATGCCTTGATTCTAGCCATAACATTGGTCATTTGACCCGAAAGCCAAGAAACCTCGAATGAGATAGGTCATTTTGTGAAGGTTTTTTCGAGACATAATCAATATACCAAGTTTGAGATTTTTCCTTCTAACTATGTCACATAATATAACACCACGCGAAGGTTTCGCACTGTTTCGATCTTTTTTTATTTTTTTATCCCCGTTTTAAACTATCGACAAACTTTGTCGAACAACGGGCATGATGATTCTTAGCTCGGGGCCAAGCCTCGCTCAACTTGCATTGTTTTTTTGATAAAGTAGCATATTGTCAACCTCGAATGAGAATGCAACTAATAGTAAGTTACATAAAGCCGAACTGGAACTGAAAATTAAGATACATAAAAGAACTGAAAATTAAGATACATGGCCAGATTAAGTAACAATCGGCCGAACTTGTTTTAGAATGTTGGAGTGATTAAGTTATGCTCCTGCCTACACCTGTAATACTCGCCACTGTAGTCGTCGTACTCGCCGCCGCCGCCGTCATCGCTGTCGTCGTCGGGGTCGCCGTAATTGAACCTCTGGAGAGTACGCGTGGGCTGGACTTGAGGGTAGCGCGTGGGATGGACTTGAGGGTAGCGCAGACGGGGGTTAGAGTCGGCGGCAGTGTCATAGGCCATGACGCTCTGGAGAGTCCGACCGCGCCACCATAACCGACGGCCGGCCTCGTTGAAGTTAGGAGGAGGTGGGCCGTCCTCCTCGTGCCTGGCGAGCGCCCTCTCACGCCGATCCACGAAGAAGGCTTCCCAAGTAGGGAAATAGTCGGGATGCCATCTGGGATTCCTCCGCTACTCCGGCGTGATCTCGAAGTAGTAGTGGTTCGTGATGGCCATCCGGCGCGCCACACCTAGAGGGACAGGAGGAACCGGCACGCCTCCGACGCTCAGCATCCAGCCGACAGGGACACGGTAGCCCGGCGGGCAGGGGTAGTTCGAGGCGCAAAGCGCCTTCGCCTCCCTGGGGGTTAGTGCTACGGTGGAAGCCATGGGAAAGAGTGATGAGGTTGCAGATATGAGTCTAGAGATGTGCAATGACAATGGAGGCCAACCCTACATATATATATAGTGAACTAGCGGGAAGAACTGGAGGGAAGAGCTGGCGGGAAGAAAAATGCCGGGAAGAAGAACTGGCGGGAAGAAAAATGGCGGGAAGAAAATGGCGGGAAAAATGGCGGGATGAACCTTTAGTCCCGGTTGGAGACACCAACCGGGACTAAAGATGAACCTTTAGTCCCGTTTGGAGACACCAACCGGGACAAAACACGAGTCAGCACTAATAATAGGGGTGAGTGTCGACATTATGTCGTGCAGCGTGTACCTTGTCCCGGATGGTGTCATCAACCGGGACTAAAAATGAACCTTTAGTCCCGGTTGGAGACACCAACCGAGACAAAACACGAGTCAGCACTAATAATAGGGGTGAGTGTCGACATTATTTCGTAAGTGTCGACACTATGTCGAGCTGCTTGTACTATAAATAGGCATCCTTGTGAGTCCAGTCCTCCAGCCAGTTTGAGGCATCTCCAAGATGGTTTTCGAGAGCAGGGACACCACTACGGCCAGTTTCAGGGAGATGCCGACGGAGCCCAGTCCTTCGGCATCTCCGAGAAACTGGTCATAGAGGCACTCCCTAATATGTGAAATTAGTTAGCTCCCAGGTGTATTGATCTAGTTAGAGAAGTTACAAAGCTGCAAGATGGTTTTCGAGAGCAGGGACACCACTACGGCCAGTTTCAGGGAGATGCCGACGGAGCCTAGTCCTCCGGCATCTCTAAGAAACTGGTCATAGAGGCACTCCCTAATATGTGACCGCGCGCGTTTGGAGATCAGATCTTAATGGTAAGTACGAATCGGGACAACTTCTTCTCATAGTCCCGGTCCATCCAAAAAACATGACTAACACTCAAGACATGTATTAATATTAAAAACATGAACTAGAGTTACATAATATGAGCATGAACTTCTTGGCATATTTCCTTCCTTATGGTCGCTTCAGACGTAACCATGGAGCATCTTCTTTACTTAACGGAATGCTTGGGTCAGTTTTCACTGTGAAGGGCGGAATTTCATCAAACTTATTATAATCTTCTGACATGTCTGTCTTGTCCTCCAATCCCACGATGTTTCTTTTCCCTCAAAGAACTATGTGACGCTTTGGCTCATCATATGATGTATTCGTTTGCATATTTTTTCTTTTTTTTGGTCTGGAGGACATGTCCTTCACATAGAAAACCCGAGCCACATCATTGGCTAGGACTAATGGTTCGTCTAAGTTCTTGTCTACCTTCATAAGATTGTTGAGATCCACCGTTGTCATTCCGTACTTCTTGTCTACCTCAACCCCTCCTCCTGTTAGCTTGACCCATTTGCATCGAAACAAGGGGACCTTAAAATTAGGTCCATAGTCAAGTTCCCATATCTCCTCTATGAACCCATAATACGTGGTCTTTTGCCCATTGTCTTCTGCTGCATCGAAGCAGACACCACTGTTTTGGTTGGTGCTCTTTTTATCTTGGCCTATTGTGTAAAATGTATTCCCATTTATCTCGTACCCTTGGAAAGTACATACAGTCGAAGATGGTGTCCTGGCCAACAAGTACAGCTGATCTCCAACAGTGGTGTTATTCGTGAGAAGTCTTTGCAGCCAGCCACCAAAACTCGCCATGTGTTCACTTATAATCCATTCATCAGACTGCCCCGGGTGTTTGAGGCGTATTAAATTCTTGTGTTCATTGATATACGGGGCAACCAAGATAGATCTTTGTAAAACCGTGTAGTGTGCTTGATTGAGAGAATGCCCGTCCCTACATATCATTGCTTTACATCCTAGGGTGCCTTTTCCACGCAGTCTCCCCACATGTCGTGATTCTGGAACACCAATCGCCTTAAGGTCAGGAATAAAATCAACACAGAACTCAATGACCTCCTCTGTTACATAGCCCTTGGAGATGCTTCCTTCTGGCCTAGCACGGTTATGAACATATTTCTTTAAGACTCCCATGTACCTCTCAAAGGGGAACATATTGTGTAGAAATACAGGACCGAGAATGGCAATCTCTTCTACTAGGTGAACCAGGAGATGCGTCATAATATTGAAGAAGGATGGTGGGAACACCAACTCAAAGCTGACAAGACATTGGGCCACATCTGTTTGTAACCCTGGTAGGTTTTCTGGATCGATTACCTTCTGAGATATTGCATTGAGGAATGCACATAGCTTCACAATGGGTACTCGAACATTTTCAGGTAGAAGCCCCCTCAATGCAATCGGAAGCAATTGTGTCATAATCACGTGGCAGTCATGAGACTTCAGGTTTTGGAATTTTTTCTCTTCCATATTTATTATTCCCTTTATATTCGACGAGAAGCCAGACGGGACCTTGATACTTCTCAGACATTCAAAAAAGATTTCCTTCTCTGCTTTGGTAAGAGCGTAGCTGGCAGGAGTTAAGTGGCATCGTTTACCCTTCTCGTTCTCAGGATGCATAGGCTCTTCAGGGGCCTTCAGACGTTGTTGGTCCTGCCGTGCTTCCGGTGTATCTTTTGTCTTCCCATACACTCCTAGAAAGCCTAGCAGGTTCACGCAAACATTCTTCGTCACGTGCATCATGTCGATTGAAGAGCGGACCTCTAAGACTTTCCAATAGGGTAGGTCCCAAAATATAGATTGCTTCTTCCACATGGGCGCGTGTCCGGCATCGTCATTCGGAACAGATAGACTGCCATGACCTTTTCCAAAGATTACTTCTAGGTCCTTGACCATACCAAATACCTCCTCACCGGTACGGAGGACAGGCTTCCTCCGGGGTTCTGCCAGACGTTTGAAATGCTTGCCTTTCTTTCTTACTGGATGCAGGTTCGGAAGAAATCGGCGATATCCTAGGTACACAACCTTCTTACATTTATCCAAATATACACTTTCACTATCATCTAAACAGTGTGTGCATGCATTGTATCCCTTGTTTGTCTGCCCTGAAATGTTACTAGGAGAAGGCCAATCATTGATGGTTACGAAAAGCAATGCTCGTAGGTCAAATGGCTCCCCTTTGTGCTCATCCCACATACGTACACTTGGTTTGGCCCACAGCTGTAAAAGTTCTTCAACTAATGGCCTTAGGTACACATCAATGTCGTTGCCGGGTTGCCTCGGGCCTTGGATGAGCACTGACATCATAATGAACTTCCTCTTCATACACAACCAAGGAGGAAGGTTATAGATACATAGGGTCACAGGCCAGGTGCTGTGACTGCATCTCTGCTCACCAAAAGGATTCATGCCGTCTGTACTTAGACCAAACCTTAAGTTCCTTGCGTCACGTGCGAAGTCCGGGTACTCTCGCTCGACTTTTCTCCACTGTGACCCATCAGCGGGGTGTCTCAACATCGCGTCTTTCTTACGGTCTTCCATGTGCCATCGCAACAACTTGGCATGCTCTTTATTTCTGAAGAGACGTTTTAACCGTGGTATTATAGGAGCATACCACATAACCTTGGCGGGAACCTTCTTCCTAGGGGCCTCGCCCTCAACATCGCTAGGATCGTCTCGTCTGATCTTATACCGCAGTGCAGTGCATACCGGGCATGCATCCAAATTCTCGTACTTCTCACCGCGGTAGAGGATGCAGTCATTAATGCAGGCATGTATCTTCTGCACGTCTAATCATAGAGGGCAGACAACCTTCTTTGCTTGGTATGTACTGTCGGGCAACTCATTATTTCTTGGAAGAAGATTCTTCATTTTTACCAACAACTTTGAAAATGCGCTGTCAGTCACACCATTCTCTGCCTTTCATTGCAGCAAATCCAGTGTGGCACCTAGCTTTTTGTGGCCATCTTCGCAAGTTGGATACAACAATGTTTTGTGATCCTTTAACATCTGCTCCAGCTTCTCCTTCTCCTTTTCAGTTTCACATTCTTCCTTTGCATCAGTAATGGCCCGACCAAGATCGTCATCAGCGGGCCCATCTGCTCCCTCTTTATCTTCATTATCTACCCCCGTTGCATTATCATCATATTCAGGATACATATTATGATAGTTGTCATCATCCTCTTATTCTTCGTTGTCTTCCATCACAACCCCTTTTTCTCCGTGCTTGGTCCAACAATTATAGATGGGCATGAAACCGGATCGAAGCAGGTGGGCGTGAATGGTTCTGGTATTTGAGTAGTCTTTCTTGTTCTGACAGTGAACACACGGACAGCACATAAAACCATTGTGACCACGGTTTGCATTAGCCACAACGATGAAATTTTGGAGGCCCGTAATGTACTAGGAAGTGCGGCGGTCACCGTACATCCATTGCCGGTTCATCTGCATTAATATGTAGTATATTGTTGGAATTATGCCCTGGAGGCAATAATAAAGCTGTTATTATTATAATTCTTGTTCATGATAATGTTTATATTCCATGCTAGAATTGTATTAAGCGGAAACTTTAATACTTGTGTGGTTTGTGAACAACACCGTGTCCCTAGTACGCCTCTATGGACTAGCTCATTGATTAATGATGGTTAAGGTTTCCTAACCATGGACATGAGTTGTCAATTAATAATGAGATCATATCATTGGGAGAATGATATGGTGGACAGACCCAAACTGAGCGAAGCAATTAGATCGTGTCATTGTGTTCGTCTTTGCGAAGCTTTTCTTATGTCAAATATTGTATTCCTTAGACCATGAGATAATACAACTCCCTGGTATCGGAAGAAAGCTTTGAGGTCATCAAACGTCATCCTATGAGAGGGTGATCATAAAGGTGTCTCTCAGGTGATCGGAAAGTATCTGTTGGGTTGTATGTATCGAGATGGGATTTGTCCCTCCCAAGTCGGAGAGATATACTTCGGGCCCACTCGGTAATCGATATCAACACCGCTTGCAAGCATGTGGTTAAGGAGTTAATCACAAAGTGATATCGGATTACAGAACGAGTAAAGTACTTGCTGTGAACGAGATTGAACTAGGTATGACGGTACCGACGATCAAATCTCAGGCAAGTAAAATATCGCGAGACGAAGGGAATATATATGGGATTGATTGAATCCTGGCATCGTGGTTCATCCGATATGATCATCGATGAATGTGTGGGAGTCAATATGGGTTTCCAGACCCCGCTGTTGATTATTGATAGAAGATCATGTCTGCATATTCTCGAACCCGCAGGGTCACACACTTAACGTGTCTCGACGCTAGGATAGATTGGATGATTGGTTTATGAGTTTTTGTTCGGATTCTCGGATGGGATCCGGGACATCACGAGAGGTTCCGGAGTGGTCCGGAGAATAAGATTCATATAAGGCAGTGCAGTTTTTGGAGTTCGGAATTGTTCCGGGTTAATTAGTATTGTACCGGAAGCTTCTAGAACCTTCCGGAAGGGGACCAACGTGGCCCCACCTTCCGGGAGGGGGCATGGGCCTATGAGGGAGTGCCCTGGCCGCATTGGGCCAGGGGCACAAGGCCCATATGGCCCAGCCAGCCAAGAGAGTTTTAAACTCGAGATAGAGCTTCTAGAAGGGGGGGTTTCCTTGCCCCCCACTCCTCCTCTTTTGGGGCCGCCGGCCTTGTCTTGGGGGAGGGGCTAGGGCTGCGCCCACCCCTCTATATATAGAGGGCTGGGGGCGCACCACCCCCCCACACCTTCCCCTCCAACCCTAGCCGCCCTGCTGCCCTCCTCTCTCCCTCCCGACTGCTTGTAGGCGAAGCCCTGCTGCAGAAATTCTCCACCATATACACCACGCCGTCGTGTTGTAGATCCAATCCGTCTCTCCACCATACTTGCTGGACCAAGGAAGGAGGAGACGCCGAGGTGCTGCATGTGTGCATCTCACGGAGGCACCGCCACTTGTGGTGGTAGATCGGATCAAATCGCGAGGAGGAGAAGCGAGTACGACTACATCACCCACGTTCCGACGAACGTTGTGCTGTGCGAATCTTCAAGGGTATGAAGATCTAATCCAATCTCTCTCGTTGTTTGCATCTCCTAGATTAGATCTTGGCTTTCCCTCTGTTCGCATCCGTAGAAAATTTTGATTTACTATGCCGCGAAACCCTTCAGTGGTATCAGAGCTAGATCTATGCGTAGATGTGTTTCACGAGTAGAACGCAACATGGTTGTTGCAGGCGTTGATGTTTTCTATTGCAAGCCTCTTGTTTGTTTTCTTCTTATGACGCGGGATAGTGAGATTGAAGCGGTCCAGGCCAACCTTACACGACGTCATTCGCGAGACCGGCTCCGCACTTGACGTGTGGCTTGTTCCACACATGCGGCTGGTGGATGTCAGTTTCTCTCACTATAGTTGTCATGGGATTAACACCGGAGTTTGGCAACCATAATATCACCGTTGTGGCTTTCCGTAGGTAAGAATCGTTCTTAGCATCTACTTCCATAAGCCACGTAAAACATGCAACAACAAAGTAGAGGCGTCTAACTTGTTTTTGCAGGGAGTGTTTTCTGTGATATGGTATGGCCCAAGATGTGATGTGTATAATGTATGCGATGATCATGTTTTGTAATGTTTCACGACTTGCATGTCGATGAGTACACAACCGGCAGGAGCCATATGGTTGTCTTTATAATTGTGTATGACCTGCGAGTCAACTTCTTATACGCCATGTAATAGCTTTACTTTATCGCTAAGTAGTTAGCAATAGTTGTAGTTGCTATTCGTTGTGGAGGCAATCATGGTGGAGTGATGGAGATCATGCCGGCACGCACAAGATGGAGATCATTGCGCGAAGATTGGCTATACCATGTCACATAAAGTTATATGCATGTGATGTTTATCCTTTTATGTATCTTATTATGCTTAGATCGCGACGGTAGCATTATAAGATGATTCCTCACTTAAAGATCAAGATAAAACTGTGTTCTCCCTAAGTATGCACCGTTGCGAAAGTTCGTCGTGTCCAAGCATCACGTGATGATCGGGTGCTATAGACTCTACGCTCACATACAACGGGTGCAAGCCAGTTTTGCACACGCGGAAATACTTGGGTTTTACTTGACGAGCCTAGCATGTACAGACATGGCCTCGGAACACATGAACCGAAAGGTTAAGCATGAGTTATATGAATGATATGATCGACACTTCGTTGTCCACCATTGAAACCACATCTCTTCTCGTGAAGATCGGATTAGGTGTGGTGAATTTGGATCGTGTTCACTAAACAACTTGAGGGATGTTGAATTTAGTGGGAGTTCATCTAGTAATTTGATTAAGTTGAACTATTTATCATGAACATAGTCTAAATTGTACTTGCAAATACTGTAGATCACATGGCCAAGTCCAACTTCAACTTCAACGTTTTTGCTGAGAAAGAAAAGCTTAGAAACAATGGGTCTAACTTCACCAATTGGTCCCGCAATCTAAGAATCATTCTCTCTGGCGGTCAAAAGGACTATGTCCTTGGGAAAGCGTTAGGTGACCCCCCTGCTGCAACTGCGCCGGCTGATGAGAAAGTTGTCTATCAGTCGCACAAAGATGATTATGGTGTGATTAAGAGCACCATGTTGTTTGCTATGGAACCGGAACTTCAAAATCGTTTTGAAGACTATCCCGGGCCCTTTGAGATTCTCGAGGAGCTGAAAACCATATTTCAGACTCAGGCCCGTTCTGAGAGATATGAGATCTCTGAGAAGTTCTTTAACTGCAAGATGGAGGAAGGGAGTTCCGTTAGTGAGCACGCCATTAAGATGACGGGCTACACTCAACGCCTTGAGCAACTGGAATGCACGATTCCAGAGGAGCTCAAGATTGACAGGGTTCTGCAATCACTCCCTCCCAGCTACAAAAGTTTTGTAGTGACTCATAATCAGATTGTTTCCACTAATACGATCACCGAGCTCTTCGCAAAGCTGAAGGCCGCGGAAGTGGACATCAAAAAGGATAATCATGTGTTGATGGTCAACAAGCCCACCTTAAAGAAAGGTAAGGGAGCAAATAAGCCCTTCAAGAAGGGCGGCGGCAAGCGCACTGCCCCTGCTGAGAAGAAGCTCAAGTCTGGTCCTAAGCCGGACACTGGGTGCTTCTATTGCAAGGACAAGGGTCACTGGAAGCGCAACTGTCTGAAGTACTTAGCGGACAAGAAGGCTGGCACCATCAAAGGTATATTTGAGATACATGTTATTGATGTTTTCCTTACTAGCCCTCGTTGTAGTGCCTGGGTATTTGATACCGGTTCAGTTGCTAATATTTGTAACTCGAAACAGGAGCTACGGAATAGACGGCGGCTTGCGAGGGATGAGGTGACGATGCGCGTTGGCAACGGATCAAGAGTTGATGTGATGGCCGTCGGCATGCTCTCCTTAGTTTTACCTTCAGGATTAGTTTTAAACCTTAATAAATGTTATTATGTGCCTGCGTTGAGCATGAACATTATTTCTGGATCGTGTTTATTGCAAGACGGTTATTCATTTAAATCGGAGAATAATGGTTGTTCTATTTATGTGAGTAACATCTTTTATGGTCATGCACCTCTTGTGAATGGTTTATTTCTTCTAAATATCGAAAGGGATGAAACACACATCCATAACATTGAGGCTAAGAGATGCAAAGTAGATAGTGATAATACTACTTATTTGTGGCACTGTCGTCTAGGTCATATTGGTGTAAAGAGCATGAAGAAACTCCATTCTGATGGACTTTTGGAGTCTCTTGATTTTGAATCATTTGACACATGCGAACCATGCCTCATGGGCAAGATGATCAAAACACCGTTCTCCGGTATGATGGAGCGAGCAACGGACTTTTTGGAAATCATACATACCGATGTATGCGGACCGATGAGTGTTTCGACGCGCGGTGGATATCGCTATTTTCTCACTTTTACCGATGACTTAAGTAGATATGGGTATATCTATTTAATGAAACATAAATCTGAAACATTTGAAAGTTCAAAGAATTTCAGAATGAAGTGGAGAACCATCGTAACAGAAAGATTAAGTTTCTACGATCCGATCGTGGGGGCGAATATTTGAGTTATGATTTTCTCACGCATCTTAAAGCAAGCAGAATTGTTTCGCAACTCACGCCACCCGGAACACCACAGCGCAATGGTGTGTCTGAACGCCGGAATCGAACCTTAATAGATATGGTCCGATCAATGATGTCTCTTACTGATTTGCCGTTATCATTTTGGGGTTATGCATTAGAAACCGCTGCATTCACTTTAAATAGGGCTCCATCTAAATCCGTTGAGACGACACCGTATGAACTATGGTTTGGTGCTAAACCTAAGTTGTCGTTTCTTAAAGTTTGGGGATGCGAAGCTTACGTCAAGAAGTTGATGCCGGACAAGCTCGAACCCAAAGTGGAGAAATGCGTCTTCATAGGATACCCTAAGGAAACTATTGGGTATACCTTCTATCACAGAACCGAAGGCAAAGTGTTTGTCGCAAAGAACGGTTCCTTTCTTGAGAAGGAGTTTCTCTCGAAAGAAGTGAGTGGGAGGAAAGTAGAGCTAGACGAGGTTATTGAACCTTATCTTGAATTGGAGAGTAGCGCAGCACCTGAAATTGTTCCAGTGCCGCCTGCACCAACAATAGAGGAAGCTAATGACAAGGATCATGAAGCTTCGGACGATGCTGCTACTGAACGTCGCAGGTCGACAAGGTCGCATGCCCCTCCTGAGTGGTACGGCAACCCTGTCTTGACTGTCTTGTTAGTAGAAGACAGTGAACCTACGAACTATGAGGAAGCGATGATGAGCCCAGACTCTAAGAAATGGCTAGAAGCCATGAAATCCGAATTGGGATCCATGAGCGAAAACCAAGTATGGACTTTGGTGGACCCTCCTAGCGACCAAAAGGCCGTTGAGTGCAAATGGATCTTCAAGAAGAAAACGGACGCGGATGGTAATGTTACCATCTATAAAGCACGGCTTGTCGCGAAAGGTTTTCGACAAGTTCAAGGTGTTGACTACGATGAGACTTTCTCTCCCGTAGCGATGTTTAAGTCCATTCGGATTTTATTAGCAATTGCTGCGTTTCATGATTATGAAATATGGCAGATGGATGTCAAGACTGCGTTCCTCAATGGCAACATTGATGAAGAGTTGTATATGATTCAACCCGAAGGTTTTGTCGATCCTAAGGATGCTGATAAAGCATGCAAACTTCAGCGTTCCATTTATGGACTGAAGCAAGCATCTCGGAGTTGGAACCTTTGTTTTGATCAAGTGATCAAGAGCTTTGGATTTGTTCCAAATTGCTACGAAGCTTGCATCTACAAGAAAGTGAGTGGGAGCTCGGTGACGTTTCTGGTGCTATATGTGGATGACATATTGATTATTGTAATGACATCAACATGCTTAACGATGTGAAGAGTTATTTGAACAAGTGTTTTTCAATGAAAGACCTAGGTGAAGCTGCTTATATATTGGGCATCAAAATCTATAGAGATAGACAAAGACGTCAGATAGCTTTAAGCCAGAGTACATACCTAGACAAAGTTCTGAAAAGGTTCAGAATGGATAAGGCAAAGAAAGGTTCAGTGCCTATGTTGTCAGGTAAGATATTGAGCAAGGCTCAGTGTCCAGCTACGGTAAATGATAGGGAAGCTATGAGCAAAGTGCCTTATGCCTCGGCCATAGGTTCCATCATGTATGCCATGCTGTGTACTAGACCGGATGTGTCCAATGCTCATAGTTTGACGAGCAGATATCAAAGTGATCCAGGAGTGGAACACTGGACAGCCGTGAAGAACATCCTAAAGTACCTGAATAGGACTAAAGAAATGTTCTTAGTATATGGGGGTGATGAACAGCTCGTCGTAAAAGGTTACGTCGATGCTAGTTTCGACACCGACAAGGATGATTCTAAATCTCGGACAGGATACGTTTATATTTTGAATGGAGGAGCTATGAGCTGGAGAAGCTGCAAGCAAAGCGTGATCGCGGGATCTACAGTAGAAACGGAATACATGGCTGCTGCAGAAGCGTCAAGTGAAGGAGTTTGGATTAGGGACTTCATCACTAAGCTTGGCGTGGTTCCAAGTGCATTGGACCCACTGGAGATATTGTGTGACAACACTGGCGCCATAGCACTCGCTAAGGAACCAAGATATCATCCAAAGACCAAGCATATCAACCGCAAGTTTCATATAATCCGAGATTATATAGCAGATGGAGATCTGAAGATTAGCAAAGTACATACAGATCTGAATGTCGCAGATCCATTGACTAAACCTCTTCCACGTGTAAAACATGATCAGCACCTCAGTGCCATGGGTGTGAGATTGTTGCCAGATGTAAACTAGATTATTGACTCTAGTGCAAGTGGGAGACTGTTGGAATTATGCCCTAGAGGCAATAATAAAGCTGTTATTATTATAATTCTTGTTCATGATAATGTTTATATTCCATGCTAGAATTGTATTAAGCGGAAACTTTAATACTTGTGTGGTTTGTGAACAACACCGTGTCCCTAGTACGCCTCTATGGACTAGCTCATTGATTAATGATGGTTAAGGTTTCCTAACCATGGACATGAGTTGTCAATTAATAATGAGATCATATCATTGGGAGAATGATATGGTGGACAGACCCAAACTGAGCGAAGCAATTAGATCGTGTCATCGTGTTCGTCTTTGCGAAGCTTTTCTTATGTCAAATATTGTATTCCTTAGACCATGAGATAATACAACTCCCTGGTATCGGAAGAAAGCTTTGAGGTCATCAAACGTCATCCTATGAGAGGGTGATCATAAAGGTGTCTCTCAGGTGATCGGAAAGTATCTGTTGGGTTGTATGTATCGAGATGGGATTTGTCCCTCCCAAGTCGGAGAGATATACTTCGGGCCCACTCGGTAATCGATATCAACACCGCTTGCAAGCATGTGGTTAAGGAGTTAATCACAAAGTGATATCGGATTACGGAACGAGTAAAGTACTTGCTGTGAACGAGATTGAACTAGGTATGACGGTACCGACGATCAAATCTCAGGCAAGTAAAATATCGCGAGACGAAGGGAATATATATATGGGATTGATTGAATCCTGGCATCGTGGTTCATCCGATATGATCAGCGATGAATGTGTGGGAGTCAATATGGGTTTCCAGACCCCGCTGTTGATTATTGATAGAAGATCATGTCTGCATATTCTTGAACCTGCAGGGTCACACACTTAATGTGTCTCGACGCTAGGATAGATTGGATGATTGGTTTATGAGTTTTTGTTCGGAGTCTCAGATGGGATCCGGGACATCACGAGAGGTTCCGGAGTGGTCCGGAGAATAAGATTCATATAAGGCAGTGCAGTTTTTGGAGTTCGGAATTGTTCCGGGTTAATCAGTATTGTACCGGAAGCTTCTAGATCCTTCCAGAAGGGGACCAACGTGGCCCCACCTTCCGGGAGGGGGCATGGGCCTATGAGGGAGTGCCCTGGCCGCATTGGGCCAGGGGCACAAGGCCCATAGGGCCCAGCCGCCCAAGAGAGTTTTAAACTCGAGATAGAGCTTCTAGAAGGGGGGGTTTCCTTGCCCCCCACTCCTCCTCTTTTGGGGCCGCCGGCCTTGTCTTGGGGGAGGGGCTAGGGCTGCGCCCACCCCTCTATATATAGAGGTCTGGGGGCGCACCACCCCCCCCCCACACCTTCCCCTCCAACCCTAGCCGCCCTGCTGCCCTCCTCTCTCCCTCCCGACTGCTTGTAGGCGAAGCCCTGCTGCAGAAATTCTCCACCATATACACCACGCCGTCGTGTTGTAGATCCAATCTGTCTCTCCACCATACTTGCTGGACCAAGGAAGGAGACGTCGAGGTGCTGCACGTGTGCATCTCACGGAGGCACCTCCACTTGTGGTGCTAGATCGGATCGGATCGCGAGGAGGAGAAGCGAGTACGACTACATCACCCACGTTCCGACAAACGTTCCGCTGTGTGAATCTTCAAGGGTATGAAGATCTAATCCAATCTCTCTCGTTGTTTGCATCTCCTAGATTAGATCTTGGCTTTCCCTCTGTTCGCATCCGTAGAAAATTTTGATTTACTATGCCGCGAAACCCTTCATATATATCAAAAAATAATAGGGAGATTACCATTTATATATATAGTACATCAATGACACATGAAAGGATAGTTGCCGACCTCGACCGAGACGGAAAGAGCAACAAGAAAACTTATTTTGAGCTCTCGGGCATTTCACCGAACACCTCTTGTGCATATGAAAAAAAAACTAGCACTCTTCACACCCTCTTGGCTAGGCTCCCAAATGTGAAAGAATGGAAGAGTGGGGTGTGCGTGGGATGGGGTGGTGTCTTATATAGCCCCCCCTTTAACACCGGTTCAAGCCACGAACCGGTGTTAAAGGGGGGGCTGCGCGGGCTACCTGTTGCAGGGCCCTTTAACACCGGTTCGTGGCATGAACCGGTGTTAAAGGGGGGCTCCTTTTTTGCCGCAGGGGCCACGCTGGTACGCCCCCCCCCCTTTAACACCGGTTCGTAGAAGAACCGGTGTTAAAGCCCTTTTTCGGGATCAACAAAAGACCTCGTTTCCACTAGTGTGGTCCTAAGATTTCTCCCGGTACACGAATGGAAAGGAGAGGGGGTACATTCGAAGCCCTGCACAGGGAAGGTGGCGCCCGCCTTCCTCACAACCTCGGTGCCGGCAACATTGTCAGGGATTTCTCCCGACCCCTAGAACCCACCACCATGACAGACCGAAGTGCTCCCCCAAGCTTGCCGTCCACCAACATGCACCACCACGACCTTGAGGACACCATCATCGTCTCCCCGTGGCAAACATTGGGCAAACATTGCGAGGCCGGCTGGACCAAAAGCAAATAACCGCGTAGGCAAAGAGCGGCAATACCACAGCCACGTGGGAGGAAACAACCTCCACCACCATAGATGTTAGTTGGCCGGACGCAGCGGCAAGATCAGACCTGGCCACTGGGAGCCGAAGGGCGGCAACCGCAAAGCCATCGGGAGAGCTCCATCGCTGAAATTAGGTGCCGGGACGCGCCAGCAAGGACACACCAGGGCAGAGGCCCGGCCAGACCAAAGAAGGTTCCGTAAATTCCTCGCCACCATGCTGCAGCACGTAGGCCTGTCACCGCTACCCATGATCGACATCCTAGGCACTGCGGGGGAGGGGGGTTGAAGCTCCCGCCGCCTTGCTGCAGCAGACGTGGCGCCAACACCACCACCCTCGTAACGATCTCTACCTAGGTCCTACCGAAGCCGGTGCAGTAGGGCCCGACCCGGCCCGCCCTTGTCCAGATGGGGCCTAGCTAGAAGGCCTAGATAATATTTGTCTTCTCATTCTCAGTCTCCAAGTCAAGTCATTTAATTTGTCCCTTTGGATAATCTTTCAATTGTTGATTTTATTCAATAATATGATTGCATAGATATTTAGAAGATGAAAAGGCCAAAGACATTCTCTGTGACCAATATCATTTTCTTTAATTAGGTAACCTACTGATTATGCATCTTCTAATTCATCATTCATGCTACCCCGTGGGTTGCATATGGTTGCAACTGAGATTTAGTACATGGGTTGGAGCTGCAATTTTACTAATTGCACCTAGGTTGAAACCGAGAAAAATGTCTGAGACCCCTGAATTTGCCTCATGATTCGTGCTAGCATATGAGTCTAACATGAGTTGCAAATGGGATGCAACTAGGATTTGGCTGGCGGGTGTTACCCCTCTTAGATTAAGTCAATTGTCAATCCACTAATTAGTGTGTTCAAGCACCCCTAGCGTAAATTCAATTTCAAAATATCAATGATCAATTTTGCCGTGTATATTGGCCAAAAGATTATGTTCTATAGAGGAAGGAGGATTTCTACTATTTTGTCACGGTTTGTTGCCACCACATAGTTTCAGCCCTGGTCACGCCCGAATCCTGGGTTTGACATCGGTCTTGGACGAGCCTCTAAGAGGTTGATGTCAGAGATGACAGTGACGAGAGTCAACGGTTGATGTCAGAGATGACAACAAAGTCCGTGATCCCTCGGCTATTGGCGAAGAGGCGGAGGACGATAGAGTGAATGATGATGATAGAGCGAGCGAGGTAAACTGCAAACAAACGGTGGAAGACAATGATTGAGCATGTGTCAAAGTGTGTGTGGTGGGGCGAGAGGCGTCTTGATTGAACCCACCCAACTAGATCTCCCAAAGAAAAATCATGCGACGGTGCAGAAATGTCCATCAAAACCGATGGTTCGGGTCGTCTGCATGAACCCGGGGCCCACCATCAAGATCTTCTTAAATTTGAACCTAAAGAGATTGCGCCTCCTTAATCTCCTTCCACTCTGACCACCGGATCTTCGACGAAATGTCTACCTCTACCATGGCCCTGGACATGGACTCCTTGCTGGCTGATTATAAATTAAAATTGACCCAAAACCGCCAGCGACATGATCCAACATTGAGGAGAGGGCAGTTCCACTAGCCAATCCAAACCCACGTCATCTCCTCAAATACACGGGTGATGAAGACGAATGTCGCCGCGTCCACAATGTTAGCGTCCGCCTAAGAATGACTTCTTACTTGGGGTCACCTACGACATACACTCACAAAACCTCGACGCTGATGTCAGAAACCTAATGTTATTCGAGAAAACATGCAACAGCTCCTCCGTTGACCTTTTCTTTATTCTAACTATCATGTTCCATCCTTTCTCCAGCCATATCTCCTCGATCGCCTCTATTACGACATTGAACATAAAGTCTGGCAAGCACTCGACATTCTCTAACAAGGTGTATTCAGACTCCAGGAGGGAGAAAAAGAACCCTCCTATGTGATATCCCCCAAGAGCAAGGGGTCACTCTAGCACATCTCAATTTGGAACTATGGGTATCGATCCACATGAGAAAGAAGGAAATCTATTTGCTATCTCCAACTAGAGTGTCACAATTATATTTGTCTATGCACTAAACAAGTTAAATAAACAAGGAGGTTGGTTCAATACATGAAGTACAATACAACAAAGAGAAAATTTATAAGTTTCAATTCTCTAAATGCAAGAGGACATGACCGAGGTTTACTCTTATAGGAACAATACACTTGGGTTCATGGTCTCTCTCTCTCTCTCTCTCTCTCTCTCTCTCTCTCTCTCTCTCTCTCTCTCTTACAACCGTTGTGATCACGTTACAAGGGGATAAAAGTTACAAATAATTGTTTCATGATTAAGGGATAACGTTTATAGTGTCTACATGTCCTAAAACACATAGTAAAAAGAAGTGCCCATATATGTCTTGATGCCACTCAGCATGCCATTTCTGTCACTTGGCCATGTCATACTTGCTCTCTTTTTACTCTCTCTCCAACAACCGTTGTGATCATGTTACAAGGGGATAAAAGTTACAAATAATTGTTTCACGATTAAGGATAACGTTTATAGTATCTACATGTCCTAAAACACATAGTGAAAATAAGTGCCCAGATATGTCTTGATGCCACTCAGCATGCCATTTCTGTTACTTGACCACGTCATACTTCCTCTCTTTTTACCTGTAGACAGAGGATGTGGTGCTAGCTATCACTTCGGCGGTACCGTTTCTGTTACTCCCTCCGATCCATATTACTTGTCACTAAAATAGATGTATCTAGACATGTTTTAGTGCTAGATACATCTATTTCAATAACAAGTAATATGGATCGGAGGGAGTAATTGAAAACGCCCATCATCTACATACATCATACTCCATTATAAAAAACTTCTTGCCAAAACAATGCTTACAATCTGTTAAATAGACTCACACACGTACTGTCTCTCTCTCGAAATAGGCTTTCGCCCCGCTTTATAGATAAAGCACACAGGTGAGACCGCTGCTGGGCCAGACAGCAGAACGCCCAAAGGACCAACACGATACACGGACCGAACAGGCAAGTCCAAAACAAAAACAAAAACAAGAAGAAAGAAAAGAAAACAAAGCCGACAACGGCGGAGCGACGAAACAGAGAAGATTCGCAACCGTTGCGCCCACCGAAGAAGTACCACCACATCACTAGCAATCCAAAGCGCCACGTACCAAAGCAGCACCTCCAAGAAGGGGAGTGAAGATGATGACACTGCTGCCCGGACTAGTCCTAGGGTTTCCCCCGGTACGCCATGGGAGACGCGGAGGAGATACCCCCGACGCCCTTCAAGAAGGATGGCGATACCCAAAGGCGTCACCGCGCCGGTGTCAAAGAGACAAAGATTTCTCCCGATCCCTCCAACGACCCTCCCGACCGCTATGCTTTGCCCGGCGGCGGCGAGGCGGAGGGAGCAGGAGAGTGGCCCTGGGGCGACGGCGGCAGGGGGTCCTCCCGTCGCTCGCGGGAGCGACGCGGAGGACGGGCGGTTCTTTTTTCAGTCGCGATCGATTAGCTGCTCTTCAATCTACATTGACCGATCACACCTGATTTTGCATGTACGCTCGAGAAAACATACGTCCGCTAGTCTTCAAATCCTACAGATTATTAATACAGCAATAATCAACTACTACTAGACAGATTGGTTTTTCAGTTAGGAAAATATTTAGTGTAGTGTACCATTGGTCAATATAAAATCACATGAAAGAAGAACGACATGTTTTTTGACATTAAGCTGATACTTTATTAAATACCGGCACGCTCAGGTGCCAACAAGTTCACAGAGTACAGAGGTGGTACCCAAAACCAAGTCTTACATAAATCATTATCGTAGCTGCCCTTAGCTAGAAGATGTGCTACTCCATTCTCCGATCGTCGAACGTGTCGAAACTCAACGTCACCAAACAAGTCTAGCATCACCTTCGTTTCTTCAACCAGCGGTCCATGGATTGATCTATCCATCTCCCTGTTCTGCAGCTTCATCACCACACTCAAGCGGTCAGATAATCAGATTCCAGTACCAGCTTCTCCACCCAAACTTCCGTTGCCAATTGCACGCCCGTCTACAAGCTATAGCAGCTCTGTTCTCTCAGGGTCTGACGCCGAGGAAAAAAATCGGTAGCTAGCTCCTGCCACGAACTCGCCATGATGATCGCATCCCTGGCCTCTGTGCTGGAGAAAAGCACCATCCGCTACCCCTGACACATGCATGCAACATTTGAATTTAGAGTTTTTGAATTCTGGAATATTGTGCTATGTCATACTTAATTAATATCTATATTAAATCCTGGACTTTCTAAAACTGTCTACAATTATAACTAAACCGCTTTTCGAAGGTGGTTCTATAATAGAATGGTTCCAACATTCCGGAGAAAAATTATGCAAGTACTGAAGGCAACGAAATGAGCAAAAGTTCATATAATAATATGAAAATTTATATCATTTGCATTAATGAAAAGAGAAACTGATATATCGTTTGTCCTCCATCCTTGAATTGGTTTTTCACTCCTCGTGATCTTCTGAATAATGATTGTATTCTTGTGAGAAATGGGCTTTGCTGCCTAGAGCTTCTTGTGTTCTAGGCGGCGCCCACGATGGTGGGGCGGTGCGCTCGCTTCGGCGGAACAGCGGAGTTTGCAGCATTGAAGGCATTGTTTTGTAAGCGGGAACTTTCTCGAGGATGAAAATCTATGATCTTTGATCCGGCGACAACGGCGCTTGTGTACCGTTTCCTTACTAAAGGTGTTGATATTGGAGAAGTTGAACTTCTGGTGTTGTTTTGGTGGTTTTTGTGTCGCTGCTATAGAGAATTGATCGCTGTAGCGAAACTTTTCTTTAATTATTTTTTTCAGGGTGTGTACATCCGTAAGACTTGCTAGGGCAATGCGTTGTTACAGAGACTGGATGTAATTGGTATCTTTGCGATATTAATATATGCTCTTTATAAATAAAAGTCAATAAGTTTGAAAAGAATGGACAGTTTAGGACATATAACTGCATTTGCAGGCAAAATTATTCCTAATGAAATACATTTGACATTTAGGTATCCATGTTTCTGTCACGTGCGTTTGCAGCGTCATCCAAGTGCACCTTGCTTCCCATAAATAGCTGGCGGCTCTTCCATGCTCCATGGCCAACACGAAAAATTGTGCAACTCGCAACTTAATTGTGTTTTCTTGCTATAAGAGTTGTGCTAGTATCTGGGAAAGGACAGCGCGTTGAGCACCACCACCACCGATTGCATGCATAGTGTCACAGTTAGCAGCGAGATCACATTAAGAATGGGAAACATTAGGAAGGTTGATCACTCCTGTTGTAGCGGTTGGGCCACAGATGCAATCACCATCTGAGGATGCACAGGCTGCGGCCGGCCTTGTTTCAGATGTGCCGGCTGCCCCTGGTTCGGACGCTACAGCCAAGGATCCAAAGACCGGCCCGGCCGCCCTTCCGAAATCTGAAAGAAAACCTCCTGGAACTTGCGCTGGAGTTCCGACCTAGCATGCTGAGCGACCCTGCTGAGTGCTGAGCCCATACGGCGAGTGGTAACAGCCGACCCGGATGAGAAAGGCCGCTAATAATCACATACGGGAATTCACAAATTAGCTTCCTTGTAATTGGCAGCACTATGTTTTATTTCTTTGACTGCTTGACTCATTCCTATTCCAGTTGAAGGATATTCGTCGCCGCCATGGCACCTAAGCTGGTCCGCCGGGGCCTTCATTCGTATTACTATAGAGCTACTCACTCTTCATACACATACGGTATACGATAAAACCTCTGTCTTCCTGATCCCGCCAGTAGTGCTTAAGAATTCCCACAGCGAAACGGTGCCCGCGGAGACCTTGTTCACACAGCCCTTACATGGAGGCCACGGTCACAAGGTATGGAAAGAGAGAGGGAGAAAATCAATCAGAAGGTTGCATGAAAAAAAGGTTGTTCGAAATCTGCAAATAATTTTAGAAATATACGTCATTAAGTTTGAAATGAAAGGACACTTTTAGGACATAGAACTACATTTGCAGGAAAAAATAATTTCTGATCAAATACATTTGACATTTTTTTTTAAATAATAGGCCAAAAGGCCCAACGTTAAATTAATAACGCCAAACGGCGAAAAAATACATGGAGCTGCACCTATCTTACACAGAGGAACAACCCACCCACATAAGAAGGCTACCAACCAGTGGCGAAGCTAGAATCAGCGGTTAGTGATGTCAAAGCTCAAAAAAAACTAGAGTGATGTCAAAAATAAGGATTTATGGGGTCATTATGGTGTATTTATAGCTAAACCTTCAATGCTCACTAATTTTTTGTGTGGTCGCTTGACCACATAGAATAGATGCAGCTCCGCCGCTGCTACCAACGACATCTACCCTTTGATACCAAACAAAGACCAAGATCCGCGACCCCTCCACCCGACCCCTCCTCCGGGGCTCCGCTCCCCATTTCGAAAAAAAATAAGGCTACCATCGAAGCTACAACCGAAAGCGCGAGCAGCCTGAGAGGCCATTACAGTTACTACAAAAGCGGTAGGCAAGCACAATTTATCTTTCTATCATGTCTGTTTGCAGGCCATTCATTCAACTGCACCTTGCTTCCCATAAGTAGCTTCCTCTTCCATGCTGCATGACCAATACGAAAAATTGTAAAACTCGCAACTTGTATATTCTTGCCAAGAGTTGTACTAGTATCTGAGGAAGGACAACGCGTTGAGCACCACTACCGATTGCATAGTGTCACATTTATGAATGGGAAACATTGGGAAGGTTGATCACTCCTGTTGTACGGGTGCCATCGGTTGGGCAATCACCATTTGACAAGGTAAAGGCACTGACTTCACCGTACCATGTTCTGCTCTGCCACCACAGCCGGCAAAGGCTCCGGCTGGCCTTGTTTCCGATGTGCCGACTGCTCCTACTCTTGCTGCTGATCCGGCTGCCCTTGGTCCTGCTGCCTCGGCTGCCCTTGGTACAAAGACCGGCCCAGCCCGCCTTCTGAAACCTGATAGAAAACCTACCTGAACTTGCGCTTGAGTGCCGACCTGGCATGCTGAGCATGCTGATTTCACAAATTTGCATGCTCCCTACTCACACACGGGAATTCACAAATTAGCTTATTTAATTGCTTGAAATAGGCTTTACGCCTGCTATATTAACATATCATCCACCCAAATTAGCTTTTTTAATTGGCAGCACTATATTTTGTTTCTTTGACTACTTGACTCATTCGTATTTCACTTGAAGTAAATCCGCCGCAGCCATGGCTAGCAGATGTCGACTATGCTGGTCCGCCATTCTAGAGGGCAGAGATTGGCCTGTAGAGCCACTCACGACGCAGGCGCTGCACCCATGCAGCAGTGCTCGCTTATCTTGATGGCCATGTAATCAGCACCTATTTTAGTAGCCTCTAGAGTCTTACCAGGTAACTAGGTGAATACACACGCTTCGCCACGCCTCAAGCATTTCGTCCTGGCACTGCATGGCTTACATGGTAGTGTTGCAGGTGTTTTGCCACACCGTTAACACTGAAGCTGGTACAAAGTAAATCCATAAATACTGCACTGGGCTTTCGGAACATGTCTACTTACTGATTTTGATTTTCGTCATTCTACCACATAATATTATCCTTTCTGCCCACGAATAGCAACTTATGTTGTTCTTCTCTCATTCCTCTAAAACAATAACCTTGTAAATTAAGGACAATCGATGATGTTCAGAGCATAATTGTAGCCATTTTCTCCTATATTAACATCTAATCGTCGAAACACCACCAGTCTCTCTTCCCCATTCCAGTACAGAGCTGCCACACTCAATGACACAAATTCAGGGATATCATAAAAAGGTTTGTCTGAACTAATTGTGAAGCAGCCTCAATAAAGTTCTTGTTGGAAAATTGAACTAATATATTTTTTACTGCAAGAAAGGAATTAAGAGTGAATATAGTACCTTCATTACACTCCACTGATTAGTCTATCAATCATGGCTTGGACCGTATGAATTGCAAACATCAAAATATTGGAATAGTCACTGTTAGAAATTTCCTAAAAGAAAGACAAGTAATCTTGGTCTATTTGTTGGAGGGAAAATTATGATTATATCAATGGAGTATCAAGCACCACACTGGACACCAAATTTTGCACATAAATACTTACAAAAAAACGAAGAAAGAATTCTAGTAGCTAAATCAATCGCGCTCTTGGCCGTTAGAGCAACATATCTTGCCTATTAAGACGGAGGAACCAATCCGAACAAAACTCCACATGACCGGTCGAGAAATAGATGGATTTCGATGGCATCAGAAATCAGAAGCATGAGTGTAAAAAATTGTTGAAAGCTCATGGATTACAATTTACGCTAGAACTTTTGCCAACAGATACTTATCATGATGATATCTTAATGTAGTAGTATCTTGTACCACGATACATATCGTTGTATCTCTAGTATCCTGATAGAAAAGCCCTACTATGTGATCCCACTCTTATGCTAAAATATAAGTCACATAGACACACAACATCATGATGATCTGAAGAGAAAAAGTTGGTTTTGAGTTGCAAGGTAATCTAATTATTTAAATAAGATGACTTTCATTAGTTTAGGTGTGATGGGAATAAAAACAGAGTTTGTACTTGAAAGAAATGAGTGAACTACCCATTTGGATGTACTAGTTTGTAGTATATATGAGCCTCAATATTTTGTATCATGAGTTCATATAAAACTTGATATGCTCAAAATTTGAATCTATGTTCATTCAAAACTCTGTATGCAGAATATAGCCTATAGCGTTATTTTCATTGAAAACTTTGTATGCAGAATATATAAATGTTCACAAGGTATTGCTAAGAAAATATTTGTGGAAGCTTAAGGTAGATTTAAAGACAAAGATCTTTATATGGTTCCTTAAACGGAAAGTATTACTCCCCAACCATAATCCGAAAACAAGGCGATGGAATGAGTGCACAAAATGTGTCTTTTGTGATGCACATGAGTCTATGGAGCATCTATTTATGTCATGACCTTTTGCACATCATTAAATTACTAGTCGGCTCAACAAAAGGAGCAATAATAAATGAAACTATTTTAATCCAACATTTGGTAGTTTCTTAAAATTCAAACAAGAGGCTGCTATGAGCCAAAGTTTCCCTAGATATCAAAAGATTTAAGTGTAAAACTACTCGCTCATTGCACATGGCCAACCACAAAATTTTAACTTATTAGAGTAGATTTAAAACCCAAATCCAATATTTTAACGATCGCTAACATCAGTTGGAAATCAGTATTATAGGTACTGAACTTAACATGGAACTGTGAAACTAGCCGCGCACGGGTCGCCTTGATAGCCACCAGACTGGCACTGATGCTGAAGGGCCGATGTGCCCATCGTCTAGATAAGATAAAAAATAGTCCCTCCATTTCAAATTATAGTATTTTTATCCATTTTCTAAAACGCATGTATCTAAACGTTTTAGTATGTAGGTTTTGAGAAAAATGAGTAAACTTATACACTAAAAGTCTAGAACATGTGTTTCAAAAAAATACTAAAACATCTTATAAATAGCTGGTCAAACCATGTATACTGGAGTTATATGATCATATCTGGATATGTTTCTGTTTGTGCTGGGAACAAAAAAAATACCGCTCTAGGAGAAGGTTATTCTCTGTGTGACATCCACATGTGACACAGTTTCCTGCAAAATCTCTTGGGAGTGGGATGCACGGGGAATTTGAGCGTGAGCTACACATGTCACCTTGGCTAGTTCATTCTGTTGAGATGGTGGCAAACTTCTTCTCGTGTTGCTTCTCCGGAACCGTCAGTCTGCTTCGTTCATAGGCTAGACAGCTAGCGAAGTTGCAGCGGTAGCATCAATGAGCTTAGAAGAAAAGCCCAGTTATATGAGACAGCTGTGTTCTTGCCACATCCTAAGATCTCCTAGGTCTTCTCAAGCCTCCTGGGTGCAGCAGTCTTCTCTAGGCAACCAGCGAATTACCAGCAGTCCTCTTGTGTTTAAAGAAAGTATCACCGAGTGTTTTTACCCTTATTTTTGTTTTGTCAGCCACAGTCAAATCCCTCTCCGTCAGATGTTGAGGCAGCTAATGTAAATTTGTGCGTATCTATTCATAATCACCATACACAGGTATTTGCATTTAAGAAACCGTACTAAGGAAACACGTCAAATGATGAACACAAACAGGTTGATGCATACATGAACACAAACAGAAACATGTCAAATGATGAACACAAACAGGTTGATGCATACGTTTATCAGAAAATTTTGATGAACACAAACAGAAATTAGTTACTTCATATTGGCACTATACATTTATCAGAAATTTTTGACGCACCAGATTGATGCATGAACACAAACAGGTCAAGTGATGAACACAAATAGATCACTTGGACAACAACTATGTCTCTATGTACCTGTTTCAGCAACTAAAACAATGGGCCTAAAGGCTCTCTCTGTCAGCTTGGCACCAAGGTTTTTTACAGTAGCACACATATATGTCTAAGACACTAGTGATAAAAAATGAGAACAAGCATGGATTGTCGTTTAAGTGTCAGATAACTAGCCTGACTGAGATACACGAGAACAGTTGAATAGGTATTCAAAAATACATAACTTGAGATTAATGTAACCTACCCTTGCTTCCACCCGGGGACAAAGCACTGATATAATATCATTTACTCCTTCAGAGATTGATTGCCACTAAACAATATCTTCGAGTTCACCCACACAAGAAAGCATGGTATATTGGTCTATCTTTTTAAAAACATGATATTCCTCAGATGGATGTACCATGGCAGGACCAGCTTGGCTCTAGTAAATCAATGGAATCTGCAATATACCATGGCAGTAAATCAATGGAAAGTTCTGAAGATATAGAAAACTTGGTGAGCTTAGTTAACATGTAATACATCTCTGAATATATATGCTAAACTTGGTGAGCTTAATTAACATTCAGAATACAAAAAACATCAGAATTATCTCAATCAGTCACGAGAACAGCTACGCACAGAACTCTTCGCTTCAGGTGAGAGAAATTTAAGGAGCTCAAAACTTTGCAGTTTAGATGCAGGTTCGCTAGGTTGATTTTATTGTGTCCTGAATTATGTAGAACATGATGTGATACAGTACAAATTATTTCAGAGATTCCTTAGCCAGGAGACTGGTTTGTTCAGCATATCCGTTTATGAGTGTGTCAAAGGTTGTAAGCATGGGAATCACAAGGAGATTCATTGGTTTCACATCTTCTACATGCACGGTTCTGGAGCATATATATTTTTTCTCCACGGCTAAAAACATGGCAGTCATATATGAAAATTTCCTTGCCTGATGCGACACGACGCCAAAATTATTCAGTCCTAGCCTCTAGTTGAAAAACCTGACATAAATTCCAGTCCAGACTCTGCACCTAGAGTAGTTTGGGCTCAAGATGTCCTGCTAGTCGTGGTTAATCTGTATCTTTAGAGTATAAGTACACAAGAGAGGACCAATACTAAACGCTTTGAGATTGTATCCAGTCCTGATTCATTGGGTTTCAAGAGCTTCTAAATCAAATCTTAACATTCTTTGCATAATAACTGAACATATGCTGTTTTTTCTGTATGAAGTCGAGAGAGAATCGAACAAAACCATTTGATTGCAAAAACAAAATCATGGCCATTTTCATCAGATGCGCTATAGAAAATCTATGTAATATAGAAGAGCACTAGACAACCTCTTAGGAAAAGAAACAAACTTCGATAGCTGGCGACCTCCACCGTCCCTAGATCTGGCGACCTCCACCGTTCCTGTAGCTGGCGACGATGCACAACACTAGACTATACTCCACCACAACTTTTCGAAGTCAGTGCCAACACCGCCGCATCGAGTTTCCTCACCGACTGCAGACCCTCAACTCTCCGATCGCGTCCGCCTCACCGCAAGAATTGATTTTCCCTGACTAGTTAGGGTTCGCGGATGGAGGGACCACTCGCTGCAGGCGAGCTCGAAGAACAGGAGGAGGGTGAGGCGTGGTCGAGGTTGCATTGCGGCGCGGGGGAAGGAGCGGAGAGCCGGCGACGGCGCGGCGCCAGTGATGCGGGAGACCAGGCGGAGGAAGAACATGAGGACGCTGTGTTTTGTCGGATGAACATCGGGGACGATTTTGCAAAATGTTTCTCGCGTCAGTTAATTCGGAACGGAGGGAGTAGGTCTTTCATGCTGTAATTTCGTTTTGAGTATTCGTTGTTCTAAATGTGTCTTATGCGTTTGTATCTAACAAATAAGATGCCATTTGTTTGCTAGATGGCCTATCCGTGAGTTGAGAGAAAAAGAGATAGGTGCAGAAAGGCGCTAGCTAGCTATTAGTTGTTTGCAGGTCCTTTGCTGGTGCATTGAGAGCGAAGAAAGTCTAAGTTATCTAAGGTGTGCTCCCCCCCCCCCCCCCCCTAAACTTAAGCTGCATGGGCTGTTTTTTTTTACCTGTCGAAACCCATATCGAGGCCACGTATATCTCCGTATATGTGTACTCGATCGAACTGGGTATAATTCACGTTTCGGTCGGCCGATCCCATCTTTTATTATCGCGATCTACGTCTTTGCATGTTATTTAATTTTTTTTGTTGCTGTTATATAACTTCTGATTTTCGCCTTTCGTGGGCACATGAGTATACATATACAGTGAGTATACGTCTAAGAGAACCACACATACTTCGGATGGATTCATACGGTTCTCTAAACAATTGGTATCGAGTTTTTGTTTGCCAAAGTTTGAAAAAGGCGGGGGGACCGAAGCAAAAGTGAAGTTATGTAGACATGATAAAGAGTAAAGGAGCAGACACAGCTCAGCTGCGACAAAGAACGCCCGCGCACGGATACACTCCGTGTGCCAGGCCATGGGAAAACATGGGACCAGCGGCGCGGCGAAGCCCGCAGGTCCTTCCACTAAAAATATAATAAATTTGTATACATTGGAGATGGCCGTAGAGATCTTAGTTTCTCACCACCAACTACATATTAAGAGAGATAAATGGAATTGATCAATTGATAGTGAGGTCCAGTGAAGCAATGAAGTTTGCATTTACGGTACGTTATTTCCTCACCAACAACTACAATAATAAGATAGCTAGCTTCCTTAGGATAGGGGAACGCGAGGTAATCACACACTTCGGGAAGTATGTAAGAGTCCAACAGAGTAGTGAAGAGTAGCCAACATGACTAGCACCGGCAGTCACATGGAGACATTATCTAGAAATGGGATGCATCGGAAATTCTTGCAGGAGATCCTATCCTTGATCTTGTACATGCTGAAACCTATCCGGCTATGGTACATATTACAACATAATCAGTAACTACTACATCTCGTGCTCCATGCCATAGCGGAATGAGCATTCATCTGTCACGTTGAATGGACCTCTTTTGGAGCCATAGGCTCTAACTACAGGTGGGTCATCCTGGTCTCTGAGTATAAATACTGTCAGTGGGTATGATCGGAAAGTATAACCCTGACACTAGCCCCTATTTGGTGAGTGTCTATTTGGTGAACCCCTATGGAGGCCTACGTGGATGTGGTTGATTATGATCAGCTAACAAAGTAGTGTGTGATTATAATGCTTATTATTCTTCCTTAGGTTACTAGTTGTAGATTGTTTGGGTAGTGCTTGATTCTTATTTATCTGCACTCATTTATATTTTTCGAAAAGGGACCATCGTCTCGGCATTTGAATCGATTGATGCATGCAACCTTTATTTTATTATTATTGATATCTAAAGCTATAAAATTATTACCTCATGGGTCACTCAAGGTCTCAGCATGTATGAGCCATCTAAAAATAGAAGAAGACAACAAGGATTGACTCTGCATCAACACGTACGCCAACTGGACTGGTTCTATATAGCACGATCTGAACTCACTTATATGGTTGATTGGTTGTTCAATGGTTGTTTTAAAACATGGTAGTGCTCTCTTTTGAACCAACGATCCCTTATTCATTACAACTTGCAGCAAAAGTTTGTTTATTTGGTGCACAACATGGTTTGTAGGATGCATGTTTCATGCCTATAGAGACAATCGTATTGTAGGACATCATGCCGGACATGTGTCTTGATATGTCTACTTCCTCGATGTGGCATGGCGTGCACTAGTACATAAGATGATATCGATAACTGGCACTAAGAAATCTGTCAGCGATAGTATCTTGGAATATGTTAGTAGAAGCCTTCCTGTGGGCCACCAAGCACGACATCTTTGTTGGTCATCACTTTTATTGACAGACCACTTCATAATGCCCATTAGGGGAATGCGTTAGTGTTGTAACCGACCACTGAGTTTCTACCTATTTGGATGTGCACATTTTGCCCGCTTGTCTAAAATTTTACCTGGCATCTCTAGGTTATGCTCTGGGTTTTCAGTAGGACCTAGTCAATGCCTGGACCTCTGAATTGTTTCACTGCTGATATCTACATTGTACGTTGGTAAAAAGGTCTTCCCTAAGTTAATATATTAGTGGTCAAAAAAACATTGGCTCGAGGGAGGGCCGGAAGGCCTGAGTCGGCGAGAAAATGCGCGAGGCGAGAAAGGAAAAGAACTGGAAGTAGTGTGAACACTACTACCGTGTGCCCAGAAGGAGGGGTGAGTGGTATGTTCTTCCCAGAAAAAGCCAATGAATCGCCAAATATATAATGCATATTAATTCATTCATCGAGAATGAGATGTTTGCAACCAAATTAATATCATATCCGGATAATACGAATTGTTCACATGAAACAAACTAAAAGTTGCGCAATATCCTCAACAACACCAAAGTAGGACAAGTTCATAAACTACTACATTGTAGGACGAGTTCACATGCATTTGGTTAAGATCTAGGAACCAATGCACACATCGGAGAGGTGTTATTGACAAGCAGAGGTTACTAGATTCAGCAATGATGCCTTAGCGCATATTGTCCTCTTTTGGATTCCGTATCCAAACTCAAAGCATCGGGCGAGCCAATGCTTAAGAATGTGGATATCATTCATGCCGATTTTTAGCCAAACTTTTAGAAGAAAAGGGCCCCGCCCTGGTTTCCATTACTGAAACCACACGAGTTTTAACACGCAAATTTTGTCCAGTTCTCGGATCATATGCCACAAGCATTGATCAGATCACCTCATAAACCTTCAAAAGATCGTAAAATCTAAACCTGTTACACCACCCATGACCGGGAAAAGGTTACACTACTGTTGAAACACCCTGAAGCACTCGCTATTGCCGACCAAAGCAAGATCAGTAATCCACCTCCAGAGTCTTCGACAAGACTTCAACTGTAATCCACCTCTCGCCCGTCATCGTGGTAAATTTCTTGAAATCGACCATATCTCGTGCCATCTTTCTCCTCTGCACCATCACCCAGGCTCCGGCCACAACAGCAGCTGAGGATCTCGCGCCAAAACCTCCATTCTGGACCCCAGGATGATTAGCTTTTCTCTTTCTGCTCCTTCCGGCAGAATTTCCCATTGTGCAATGTTGAAGGCACATCTCCTCCAGATTTCCTTCATTTCAGGCCACATAGATCATTTAAAACATAAGTCATTCTATACGATCCATATTACCCATAACGCAGCAGCACATAATACATTTTCCACTCTAAAGAGCTTATTATTTTTCCACCTAGAGCGAATATCAACAAAAGACAGAGGTTCATTCATATTACTATTGAATATAGCAACCTCCCTCCATACAGCCTTCGCCGCCACACATTTGAAGAACAGATGATCACATGTTTCAATTTCATTACAGAATCAACACGTGGCTGCAGAATGTGTCTATCAACATCCCTTATTCAATGGTGTAATCCATGAGGTAATCTGCGAACTTGGCTGAGAACGACTACTTCATTATTTGAACATGCATGTGCAGAAGAAATACAGGTAGCAATTTTTCTCATGATCTTACTCTTGGCAACGATGATAAAGTTGAAGCATGAGTTGATTGGGCTAAGGTGTGCAGGCATGACCCCTCCGTAGATAAACTATGTTGCATCTCACGTTGTTGTTGGTCAATTTGTGATGCATCACACTACGTAGGTCAACACCAACCTGTGACTAGATTTAACTAGTAAGTTTTTGTTGAGAAAGATTGTTGGAGAATCGAAGTCGTATAATTTGTCACGTTGTACCCTATCTCGTCTTCTGGCACTAGTTTTTTTTTATGAAATATTATTAGTACATTATTTTTCACAAAAGGTTGTTCGAAATCTGCAAATAATTTTAGAAATATGTCATTAATTTTGAAATGAAAGGACACTTTTAGGACATAGAACTACATTTACATGAAAAACTAATTGCTGATCAAATACATTTGACATTTAGGTATTCATCTTTCTATCATGTGCCTTTGCAGGCCATTCATTGAACTGCACCTTGCTTCCCATAAATAGCGCTGGGTCTTCCATGCTGCATGACCAGCACGAAAAATTCTAAAAATCAGAACTTCTATTTTCTTGCTATAAGAGTTGCACTAGTATCTGAGGAAGGAGAGCACGTTGATCACACCACCAGTACCGATCACATAGTGTCACAGCTAGCAGCGAGATCGTCACAATAAGAATGGGAAACATTAGGAAGGTTGATCAATCCTGATGTACGGGTGCGATTGGTTGGGCCACAGGTGCAATCACCATTTGAGAAGGTAAAGGCACTTACTTCACCGTACCATGTTCTGCTCTGCCACCACAGCCGGAAAAGGCTCCGGCTGGCCTTGGTTCAGATGTGCCGTCTGCTGCCCCCGCTCTTCCGGATCAGGCTGCCCCTGGTCCTGTTGCGCCGGACTAGTGCGCCGGCTTCTAGTGATCCCTTTTCCTCTTCGTACGAGCAACATTCACCTGAAACGCGAACTCAGCCAACTGTTGTTGTTTGGGAGGAGCTACCGCCCCACGTCCTGGACCGGCTTCGCCTGGATCGACACAGTGCAGTGAAGGAGACAAAAACCGGCCCGGCAGCCCTTTGAAACCTGCAACAAAACGTCCATGAACTTGTGTTTGAGTTTTTTTTTGTCAAAGAGCAATGATTAGTATCGCGCATATACCAATTATAACTAGTGTATGCAAGAATACATGTGGTAGCGGTTTTACGGATGCACACAGTCCAGAAAAAGGAAGAAAATACAAAAAAACTCCCGCTACATTGAACGATTTCTTTTAGCAACGATACTAACACCAACAGAACAACATCAATAGTTCAAACACTCTAATAGCACGCCTTCAACAAGGACAGTCGCTGTCCAATCAAAGTCATAGATTTTCATCCTAAAGAAAATGCTCGCTCACAAAACAATGCACTTCAACAAAGAAATTGCCGGTCACGACCACTTAAGACAGATCTTGGGTTTTCACCCTGCATTGTGAACTCCTCCTATGTGGACGCCCTCAACAAACTGTCGTTGTTGCGGGTCACGGATCACCAGTTCCTCGACACCACAAAAACGCAAATCACCATCGTTAGCCCTCATATTCCTTCTATCATGACATTCTCCATATCTAATTTTACCATGGATTGTCTAAGGCATGACACATGATGTTTAACAGATAGCAAAGCTTCACAGCGCTCCCTGTTTAACCAAATGGCCAGAAAAAAATATGGGTATACACGACCAAATATCTTCCGAATCTGTAATCTCCAGGAATGATATGCCCATAGGAGTTCACCGATGGAGCCTTTTAAAAGTTTTTTTTTGTCAAAGAGCATATATTAGTATCGCGGATATACCAATTATAACCGGTCTATGCAAGAACACATGCCCTAACTTTTTTACGGATATACTCGGTCCAGAAAAAGGTAGAAAAATACAAAAAAGAAAACCCCCTCTACAGCGAACGATTCCTTTAGCAACGACACTAACACCAACAGAACAACACTAATAGTCCAAACACTCTAATAGCGACGCCTTCAACAAGGACAATTGCGGCGTGGCCCTCCTTCACAAAATATTAGGGTTGCTGTAGGGTCCAATACACATGCCTCATCACCTCCTAGCCGCGCGGCAGCGAGCCCCCCGCATCGTCCAGCACCGCCGGCCCGGCAGGACACCGATTGCACCTCCCCGCAGGATGGTAGGCTAACAAGGCGCACGAAGGAGGGCCGCCTACCACCTTCGGAGGTGAACCGGGCCACCACTGCCGGTGACGCGGCGGCAGCGGCCGAAGAGAACCGCCGGAGAAAGTTTTGTAGATTAGGGCTGGCACCTCCGGAGTCGCCCACACGTGGATGACACGGGAAAAGGTGTAGAAAGGAGGGGGAGGGCGGCGCCGGGGAAGTCCAGGGCCGGCGGTGGCGGCTTGCGTTGGAGTTGCCTAGTTGCATGCTCAGCCTGTTGATTCCCGGGGTTGTTTGGAACGTCGAAGCCAACCACCGGCGACGAAGTCCTGGTCGTAAACGAGTTGTAGCTCTGGTCGTAACCTGAAAGAAACGCTGGAGTTCCGACCTGGCATGCTGAGCGAGCCTGCTGACTGCTGAGCCCATACAGCGAGTGGTAATGGCCGACCCGGATGAGAAAGGCCACACAATTTGCAAGCACGCTAATCACATATGAGAATTCACAAATGAGCTTCCTTGATTATTATTCACTAAAGGTTATTCGAAATCTAGAAATAATTTTAGAAATATGTTACCAAGTTTGAAAAGAATGTACACTTTAGGAGATAGAACTACATTTGCAGGCAAAATTAATTTCTAATGAAATACATTTGACATTTAGGTATCCATCTTTCTGTCACGTGCGTTGGCAGCGTCATCCAAGTGCACCTTGCTTTCCATGCATAAATAGCCGCCTCTTCCATGCTGCATGACCAACACTAAAAAATTGTAAAACTAGCAGATTATATTTTCTTGTAAGAGTTGTACTAGTATTTGAGCCCGTCGAGCACCACCACCACCGATTGCATAGTGTCACAGCTAGCTAGCAGCGAGATGATCACAATGGGAATGGGAAACATTAGGAAGGTTGATCACTCCTGTTGTAGCGGTGTCACCGGTTGGTTGGGCCACAGGTGCAATCACCTTCTCAGAAGGTACAGGCGCTGTCTGTCCCTGGTACGGCTGTGCCGTCTGTACCTGGTACGGTTGATCAGGCTGCCCTTGGTCCTGCTGCGCTGGATGCCCCTGAAACAAAACCTCCGTGAACTTGCGCCCGAGTTGTCAACGTTGCAACTGGTCATGGCTGATCAGGCTGGTGATTCCCACGGTAGTGGGGGACGCCGGATACCTGGACGTTGAAGGTCCGGCAGAGTCAGGCTCTGCCCGAGCTCGCTGTGGTCCAGGAGTCCAGAGTCATCTGCGGGCCGAGCCCAGCTTGCACCGAGCCCATAAAGCTCGGGCCAAGCCCGCCTGACCGATTTTAACATCTAGGTATAATCGATACTGTTTAATGGCAAAGCCTCGTCTCAGCAGCTATGCGAACAAAAGATTCACTCCGTTTTAGAGAGAACAAAAGTCTAGCCGGGATACTACGCCGACGGCCAATTGTAAGGGCTCTCAGCGTAGGTCCCTCTCCAGCCCAGACCAGCAGGCCGGCCCTTGGCATAGGAATGCCATCGGCGTAGTCTAGTTGGGCCGAGGGAGGCCCTCGGCGTAGCTACCGCCTGCAGGACAGTGTTAAGGCTACGCCGACGGCATTGCCCTCGGCATAGGTTTCACAGCTGTGCCGACGGCAATGCTCTCGGCATAGGTTTCACAACTGTGCTGACGACAATGCCCTCAGCATAGCTATTTTTTATTTTACCACATTAATTTTAGAAAAGTCATAATTAAATCTTTCTAATTCACAAAAATAAAAATAATATATCAAAATTTGCATAAAAATAGGATCTGTCTATCTACACTCAAATATTACACATTTATAAATAAAAATTAAGTAAAACATAAAAACATTACATATAGTTTAAAACGGGCATAAGAAATTAAAAAATGATCCAAATAATATAAAACCTTCGTGTGGTGTCATATTATGTGATATAGTTGCAAATAAAAAGATCAAACTAGGAATATCGTAAATATCACAAAAAAAACCTTCTCAAAATGAGATATTATGTTCGAGGTTTCGTGGCTCTCAGGCCAAACGACCAATGTTATATGTGAGCCTCAATATTTGTACTTGATAGATAGATCCTATTTTTATGAGTGGTGTTATATGTGAGCCAAACGACCACAGAGTTTGTACTTGAAAGAAATGAGTAGACTACCCATTTGTATGTACTAGTTTGAAGTACATGTGAGCCTCAATATTTTGTATCATGGGTTCTGATATGCTCAAAATTCGAATATATGTATGCAGAATATAGCATATAGTGTTAATTTCATTCAAAACTTTGTATGAAGAATATATAAATATTCACAAGGTATTGCTTAGAAATATATGTAGAAGCTTAAGGTACATTTAAAGATAAAGAACTTTATATGGTTCCTTAAACATAAAGTATTACTATTGAGAATTTATTTATATGCGATGGAATGAGTGCACAAAATGTGTCTTGTGTGATGCACATGAGTCTATTGAGAATCTATTTATATCATGACTTTTTACACATCATTAAATTACTAGTCGGTTCAATAAAAATAGAAGGACCAATAACAAATGAAACTATTTTAAATTTTAATCCAACATTTGATAGTTTCTTAAAATTCAAACTATTTATATGCAACTGTCATGGTGAAGGGAATATGCCCTGAGAGGCAATAATAAAATGTTTATAATGTGTATTCCAAGTATATGATAGATGTTTATTTTGCATGCTATAATTGTATTAATACAGAAACGTTAATACATGTGTGTTTAATAAACAAACAGAAAGTTCCTAGTTATGCCTCTCTCATAAACTAGTTCGTTGATTAACAAGATGATCACAGTTTCCTGATCATAGACATTGGATGTTGTTAATAACGAGATCATAACATTAGTGTAATGGTGTGATGAACATTCATCCGAAGTATAGCATTACGATCAAAGTCATTGAGTTTATATTGCTATAAACAACTTACGAAGTAGTCCTAATCCTTAGACCATGAGATCATTCCAATCACTAATACCGGAAGAGTTTCTTGTTGACATCAAACTTCACACCGTAACTGGGTGATTATAAAGATGGCTTGAAAGCTACTAAAGTGTTATGTTGAGAATCATGGATCAAGAGTGGAATTTGTTCATCCCGATGACGGATAGATATACTCTGGGCCCTCTCGATGATATCACATTGGTTAGCTTGCAAGCAAGTGATTTGATCACTAGAATGTTATATCACGGGAACGAGAAAATAGTGCATGTCAGTAAAGAGATCAAACTAGGTATGGAGATACCGATGATCGAATCTAGGACATGTAATATATCGTGAAACAAAGGGATTAAGATACAAGCGTAAAAGGTTCCGACGATCACAGGAAAAGTCATCGTTGAATGTGTGGGAGTCAGTATGGATCTCCAGGTCCCGCTACTGATTATTGATCTGAGAAGGGTCTCGATCATGTCCGCATTATTCGCAAACCGTAGGATGACACACTTAAGGGACACTGACATCCAATTGGAGCAAATGTTTCATGCCGAAAGAATAAACAAGCGCTGGAATTTATTTCACTAGACACCGAAACAGGTTTTTGGGTGAAATTGCATAAAGTGGTTATGCATGTGAAATAGAATTCTAGCAAAGGGTTATTTGTGAATGTTTGTCATTAAAGTAATTGACAAAATTCTGAATAAAATAAAAGTTTTTTATTTAATGAGAGTTTGCATTAAATTTGGTGGAAATTTATTGGGAATTTGAGTGGATTTTTTAGTGGAGAAAATTGAAGGGCCATTTTGTGAGTGGAGTGTCCACCCACATGAATGAGGGAGAGGTGGAAGCACCCTCCATGGCCGGCGGACATGCCCCCTCCCCTATATAAGGAGCCCCTCCTCTCACTTCTCACTCACACCTCCTCGTAAAGAATCTCTCTCCCCCTCTAGAATTTATTCCCCATGATCTCGGACTAGCGAGATACATATTTCCAGTGGCTATTCGGCAAGAAAGGGTTGTGCTTCCGCTGCATCGCTGGAGCGAGGAGGCGGAGGTTGCTCGGTGTCTTGTACGTGTGTGCGGGCACGGATGCGCTGCTGCTTTGCGGCGCTAGGACTTCCTCTCGATCTTGAGATCGGCAAGAGATCGTCTACATCAACCACGCGTTGAACTCGTTAAGCTTTGTCGGTCTTCAAGGGTATGTTCTCTACGGATATACATCCGCCCGTTATTTGTATCTAGTAGATAGATCTTGGTACATAGTTGTTCCCATCGTAGGAAATTTTTTGTTTTCTATGCTGCGAACCCTACAGTGGTATCAGAGCCGGATCTATGCGTAGATGCTTTACACGGGTAGTACACATATGAGTATGTGGGCGATGATGATCTTGGTCCGGACCGACGGAAGGCCCACTCGAAGACCTGCCAAGGTCCATGACGCCTATGACGTTTCGGCTGCTATGAAGCCCATATGGACACCGACGCCCAGCGCACAAGACAAGGAAAGCTCAAGACTAGAGTTTGAATACAGCTTGTAACATATTCGTATTGGCACCCGAGACCTAGCCTCCCCATATATAAAGGCTAGGAGGGTCCAACGAGGAGGGCACGACCTACACACGCCATAATCCCTGATAGACTAGACCACAACAGATCTACAGATCTAGCACCTCATACTTCCGCATACACACCTCCATGCCAGATTGCATCTGCGCGCCCCTGTAATCACCGGTTCCGCCGTAATCAAGAGCAGACAAGCAAGAGTAGGGTTTTCCCTCCGGGGGCCTGAACCTGGGTAAACCTCGTGTCCCCGTGTTGCTTGTTTGCTAACGTTCCGCGATCTCCAACATCCCCATCTTCTCCAAAACCCAAGTCCATCACTATGGGTATTGACGAGATTAAACCTCGTCAATTGGCGCTGTCTGTGAGATTAAACCTCGTCAATCGACCCATCTAGATCCGTTCGTTGTACGCGCTCATAGCAGAAATCCATCGTGAATCAAGTCGCATAAAGAAGCTTATTTGATCAGCTACTGATCCAATATGCCAGCAGCAATCATCCGCTACCTGATTTGTTTTTGGAAACCTCACATGCCTCGTTCGATGGTCCCAGGGAAAAGAAATTGAGGAATCTTGTATGTATGCATTAAGGCTAATTGCACATGTCGTACGGCCATGAAGACAAATCAGAAAACTTGCTTCACGTGAATTAAGAGGCCACGTCTACGTACAGGAATTAAAACAAAAGATCAACAACAACAACAAAAAAGATCGGATCAGCTACGCGCGACCTGCCACCTCGACTACATGGACCGTGCTGGTTCTATGCTCGGAGGCTCCATCGACTCCGCCGCATGACTCGCTGTGGTCTTCGACCCTGACGACCAGCTGCACTCTTCGACTACGTCAACCCTCTACGATCTTCGATTGCAGCAAACTGCCGCCGCCATCAGTTTCAGAGACCCGCTGCCGCGTTGACTCTGGTTTACCGCATTGGCTCTCGGACGCCGCCTCAACCACATCAAATCCACGCCCGGGGGCTGCGCCTCCTCAGCCGGGCGATCCGCCGATTCTTCGGACGCAGCAACTCGTCATCACCATGCGGCTCCGGCCCGCCACGTCGACTACGTTCGCCGCGTGACTCGCTGCGACGTCAACTACATGTCTGCTGCAGTTTTTGACTTCGGCGATCCTCTACGATCTTCGGCTCCAATGACTCGGGGGCTCGGGGGCTCCCTCCGTTTCGGCGACCAGCCGCGGCCTTCGGCTCTAGCAACCCTCTGTGATCTTCGGCTCCAGCGACTCAGGGGCTCTCCCGGCATCGGCGACCCGATACGGCTTTCGGCTGCAGTGATCCGATACATCCTTCGGATGCGGTGACCCGGTGCGGTCATAGATTGCAACAATCTTCGGATGCAGAACTCGCTGCCGCCATCGACCCCAGGAACCTGTCGATGCTATGACTGTGGTCCGCCGCGTCGACTACGTCTGCCGCGTGACCCGCTACCGCGTCAACTTCTCCACGACAACCAACAAAGCTAAGTTTCCCTCTACTTAGAGTTGATTTCTTTTTTAACTCGCACTCGTAACACTCGGGGGCTGCGCCCTCTTCGTGTAACCTAATGTACCATCGGCTCCACGCACTCCAGCACCTCGAACGCGACCGCCCGAGTAGCTGATTCTACCTGATCGTCGAATCCTTGAACTCCGAGTGCCTCGGCAAGGTACTGAGACTAAGGGTAATCAGGCTAACGAAAAGGCCTAGCATACAGTGCAAAAGTGTCGACTCGATCGGCACCAGAATTTTACCTTACAAGCCGGCATGCAACTATTATTTACAAGATACAAATACTTCACAATTCTTAATGTTTTCTATAGCTTACAAGGATGTCGACTGAGCCGAGCTATTCTATCGGGTCCTCCAACAGGAGTCGACAAAACAGCAGGCTACGCCATACACTCAAGACCCGAGTCAAGTCCCTCCTCGGATGGTTGCATCGCTTGATGCTACGAAGACGCGACGCTGACCACACACCCAACAAACGCGACGTTGGCCGCTCACCCGACAGAAGCAACTGCGTCGACTTCATCCGGAACATCGAGTCTTTCCGGCTAAACGTCGCGCGACTCCGCTACGTCGACTCCTGGCTCCTTATGTGTGAGACACTGACTTGATGCACTTCCGGGTTAGTGGTTTCTCGTCACATGAGTCTCCACTCGAGTCTGCGACTCGACTATACACTCGGGGGCTACTCCTATCAGGAGCGCTGGTCGCGCACCCGATGTACTCCCGGGTCAGCGGCACGCCCACGAGATTGCCGACTACAACTCCACGATACAAGACTCGAGTCTCTGCCCGAGTCTACGACCCCGGCAGACACTCGGGGGCTACTCCTATCAGGAGCGCAGGTCGCGCACCCGATGTACTTCCGGGTCAGCGGTACGCCCACGAGATTACCGATTACAACCGCACGATTCAAGACTCGAGTCTCTGCCCGAGTCTACGACTCCGCCAGACACTCGGGGGCTACTCCAAACTGGAGTATTGGTCGCGCACACAGAAAATCTTCGGCTGACAGCTAAAAGTACTCATTCGAATCTACGATTCGAGCAACTACTCGGGGGCTACTCCTATCATGAGCGTTGGCCGCGCACCCGAGGCACGAATAAGATACTACACCAATGACCTATTCTTCGAGTCCTACGTCGAGTCTACGACTCCACTACGGACTCGGGGGCTACTCCCATAGGGAGGACGGATTTAAGCATCCGAAAAATTTGTGTCCTACGGGCCTGAAGCCGAACAACGGCTGAATTATAGTCTCTGCCCGAGTCTACGACTCGAACATACACTCGGGGGCTACTCCCATAGGGAGCGCTGGTCGCGCACCCTATGAATTCTTCGAGTGCGATCCTTTGGATCAGCATGCAAAACTTTTCGGCAACTCTGCCACAATTAACGCTAAGTGAGTAGCATCCTCCTTGGCCACCCGAAACACCTCCGCGGTGATAAACATTCGGATGTTGCGTCTGCGACGCAAAGATAAGACCTATAGATACCATCTGATGGCCTAGCAACGCACACGACTGCGCTCTGCTAGTAAGAATCCGTGCCAACAGGCGCGATGAAAAATCCCGTCGGACGTGTTGGGTACATCGTTTAAATTCACTAGAATTCCACTCCTATAAGTCCTCTGCGGCCCGAGTCAAATTACGCCAGCATATGTTCCGGATTCGAGTCGAGGGACTCGAATCTGAAGAAGATCGTGTTGTTTTGTCCTAAGACAGTTAGCTGGCCCCGATCTGTCTGGAGAGTCAGGCACACGCATCAACAATCCCTACACACTCAAATCGTTCTCTAGCAAACAGAGATAGCTGCACCCGAAAGATTGAAGAGTCCTCAGTCGAATCTACGATTCGACTGAACACTCGGGGGCAACTGACATGGATATGCCCTACAGGTACCCGATGTTAGCCTACCTGGTCCGGCCCGACGGAAGGCCCACTCGACGACCTGCCAAGGTCGATGACGCCTATGACGTTTTGGCTGCTATGAAGCCCATATGGACACCGACGCCCAGCGCACAAGACAAGGAAAGATCAAGACTAGAGTTTGAATACAGCTTGTAACCTACTCGTATTGGCACCCGAGACCTAGCCTCCCCATATATAAAGGCTAGGAGGGTCCAACGAGGAGGGCACGACCTAACCACGCCATAATCCCCGATAGACTAGACCACAACAGATCTACAGATCTAGCACCTCATACTTCCGCATACACACCTCCACGCCAGATTGCATCTGCGCGCCCCTGTAATCACCGGTTCTGCCGTAATCAAGAGCAGACAAGCAGGAGTAGGGTTTTCCCTCCGGGGGCCTGAACCTGGGTAAACCTCGTGTCCCCGTGTTGCTTGTTTTCTAACCGTTCCGCGATCTCCAGCATCCTCATCTTCTCCAAAACCCAAGTCCATAACAATGGGCATTGACGAGATTAAACCTCGTCAGCTTCAAAAAAGTTCTTTAGCTGCATGATGGAAGAGCACAACTCCGTTAGTGAGCATGTACTCAAGATGTCGGGTTACGCTGATAAGCTTGTGTCATTGGGAATAACGATTCCCATTGACTTAGGCATCCATCGTGTTCTGCAGTCTCTGCCACCTAGCTATAAGAGCTTTGTGATGAACTATAATATGCAAGGCATGAAGAAGTCTCTCCCTGAGCTTCTGTCAATGCTTAAAACTGCAGAAGTGGAGATCAAAAAGGAACATCAAGTGTTGATGATCAATAGGAACACTGGTTTCAAGAAATACAAGAAGGGAAAACGGAAGGGAAGTAAGGGCGGCAAGCCGGTTGTCGTGCCTGAAAAGAAACCCCAAGTTGGACCTAAGTCTGATACCGAGTGCTACTATTGTAAGGGGACTGACCACTGGAAGCGCAACTTCTCCAAGTATTTGGCAGACAAGAAGGCCGGCAAGGCAAACAAAGGTATATATGATACACATGTTATTGATGTGTACTTGACTAGTGCTCGCAGTAGCACCTGGGTATTTGATACCGGTTCAGTTGCTAATATTTGTAACTCGAATCAGGGGCTGCGGAACAAACAACCGCTATCAAGGGGTGAGGTCAATATGCGTGTCGGCAATGGATCAAGCATTGATGTGATCGCCGTCAGAACACTACCTCTCCACTTGCCGTCGGGATTAGTAATAAACTTGAAGAATTGTTATCTGGTGCCAGCACTTAGCATGAACATTGTATCTGGATCGTGTTTAATGCGAAGTGGTTATTCATTTAAATCCGAGAACAATGGTTGTTCCATTTATATGAATGAAATATTTTATGGTCATGCACCGATGATAAATGGTTTATTTTCTATTGGATCTCGATAATAATGTTACACATATTCATAATGTTGATGGTAAAAGGTTTAAACTAAATGATGATATATCCGCATATATGTGGCACTGCCGTCTAGGTCATATTGGCGTTAAACGCATGAAGAAGCTCCATTCGAATGGACTTTTGGAATCACTTGATTTTGAATCATTTGATACATGTGAGCCATGCCTTATGGGCAAAATGACTAGAACGTCGTTTTCCGGTTCAATGGAACGGACGACAGATTTATTGGAAATCATACATTCTGATGTATGTGGTCCAATGAGTGTGTCGGCGCGAGGTGGATATCGTTATTTTGTTACTTTCACGGATGATTTGAGTAGATACGGTTATATCTACTTGATGAAACACAAGTCTGAAACCTTTGAGAAGTTCAAGGAATTTCAGAATGAAGTGGAAAATCATCGTAATAGAAAGATCAAATTTCTACGGTCCGACCGTGGAGGTGAGTATCTAAGTTACGAGTTTAACACTCACATGAAAGAGTGTGGAATTGTTTCACAACTGACACCTGCCGGAACACCACAGAGAAATGGTGTGTCGAAACGTCGTAATCGTACTTTATTAGATATGGTTCGATCTATGATGTCTCTGACGGACTTGTCGTTGTCATTTTGGGGTTATGCACTAGAAACTGCTGCATTCAATTTAAATCGGGCACCATCTAAATCCGTTGAAAAGACACCATAAGAATTGTGGTTTGGAAACAAACCTAAGATGTCATTTCTTAAAGTTTGGGGATGCGATGTTTATGTGAAGAAACTTCAACCAGAGAAACTCGAACCCAAAGCGGAAAAATGCGTCTTCATAGGATACCCAAAGGAAACTATTGGGTATTCCTTCTATCACAGATCTGAGGGCAAGGTTTTTGTTGCCAAGAATGTATCCTTTCTAGAGAAAGAGTTTCTCGCGAAAGGTGTGAGTAGTCGGAAGGTAGAACTCGAAGAGGTTATTGAACCTTCTCTTCAAAGTATGGCGAGTAGCGCAGCGCCGGAAGTTGTTCCGGAGTTGTCTTCACCTGTTGAAGAGGGAACTAATGATAATAATCATGAAACTCCGAAAGAGAGTACTACCGAACCTCGCAGGTCTAGCAGGACGCGTGCAGCTCCCGAGCTGTACGAAAATCCTGTCATGAATTTCATGGTTGATGAAAATGATGACCCTGTGACATATGAAGAAGCGATGATGAGCCCGGATTCCAACAAATGGTTAGAAGCCATGAAATCCGAGATGGAATCCATGTATGAAAATCAAGTTTGGAACTTGGTGGACTTACCTCACGACCGAAAGGCCGTGGAGAACAAATGGATTTTCAAAAGGAAAACTGATGCTGATGGTAATGTAACCGTCTATAAAGCTCGACTTGTCGCAAAGGGGTTTCGACAAATTCAAGGAGTTGACTACGATGAGACATTCTCTCCCGTAGCGATGCTAAAGTCAGTTAGGATTATGTTAGCAATTGTTGCATATTTAGATTATGAGATATGGCAGATGGATGTCAAAACCGCGTTTCTCAATGGTAATATTGAAGAAGAGTTGTATATGATACAACCAAAGGGTTTTGTCGATCCTAAGGATGCTAACAAGGTGTGCAATCTTTAGCGATCCATCTATGGATTGAAGCAAGCATCACAAAGTTGGAATCTCTGCTTTGATGAGGTGATCAAAGAGTTTGGATTTGTCCAAACTTATGGAGAAGCTTGTATTTACAAGAAAGTGAGTGGGAGCAATGTGGCATTTCTGATATTATATGTGGATGACATATTATTGATCGGAAATGATATAGATCTTTTAAACAGTGTTAAAAGTCATCTAAACAGCAAATTTTCAATGAAGGACCTAGGTGAAGCGTCATACATATTAGGCATAAAGATCTATAGAGATAGATCTAGGCGCCTAATAGGGCTATCACAAAGTACATACCTTGATAAGATTTTAAAGAAGTTTAAAATGGACGGAAGTAAGAAGGGGTTCTTACCTATGTTGCAAGGCAAGACATTGAGTAAGACTCAAAGTCCGGCTTCGGCGGAAGAAAGAGAGATAATGGACAAAGTCCCCTATGCTTCAGCCATAGGCTCTATAATGTATGCCATGCTATGTACAAGACCGGATGTGGCACATGCTATTAGTTTGACTAGTAGGTACCAATCGGATCCAGGTTCAGAACACTGGAAAGCGGTCAAGAATATCCTTAAGTACTTGCGAAGAACTAAGGATATGTTTCTTGTATACGGAGGTGAAGAAGAGCTCGTCGCTAAGTGTTATGTCTACGCTAGCTTTGACACCGATCCGGATGACTCTAAGTCTCAATCCGGATACGTATTTCTCATGAATGGCGGAGCGTTTAGTTGGAGGAGCTCCAAACAACCTGTGGTGGCGGGATCAACAACGGAGGCCGAATATGTTGCTGCTTCAGAAGCGGCTCAGGAAGCAGTTTGGATGAAGGAGTTCATATCCGAACTAGGAGTGGTTGCAAAACGCGTTGGACCCAATGGTGATCTATTGTGACAACAATGGTGCCATTGCCAATGCCAAAGAGCCAAGGTCTCACAAGCATTCCAAGCATATTAAGCGCCGATTTCACTCCATCCGCGAGCATGTCAAGGATGGAGATATAAAGATTTGTAAAGTACATACGGATCTCAATGTAGCAGATCCGTTGACTAAAAATCTCCATAGAGCAAAACATGATCTACACCAGAACTCCATGGGTGTTAGATACATCACTATGTAACTAGATTATTGTCTCTAGTGCAAGTGGGAGACTGAAGGGAATATATCCTGAGAGGCAATAATAAAATGTTTATTATGTGTATTCCAAATATATGATAGATGTTTATTTTGCATGCTATAATTGTATTAATACGGAAACATTAATATATGTGTGTTTAATAAACAAACAGAAAGTTCCTAGTTATGCCTCTCTCATAAACTAGTTCGTTGATTAACAAGATTGGTTTCCGGTGGACGTTAGAAAGGAGCATCACTTCAAACCATACTCGATATAGGTTCAAATGACCGAACTGCTTCAGTTATACAACCAGCACGCCCTCGACAAATCTATCATTGGTTTCTACTGTCTGTAAGTGATTTATTTCTATAATTAAGTTTGCAGCTTATCTTGTTCATTGCATTTAATATATTATCCTAACTATATATCCTTTTGTATGATATTATATTCTGCATAATGAAGATGCTTGAATGCAAAAGAGCTAGAAGATACGACGTTGGGTTCATTGACCCATATATCGTTAATGAATATATGTTAAAGAATCACCCCAAGGACGTGGAGGAAGACCTGTGCAGGTTTTTAACCGAGAATAATTTTATTAAGGAAATACTATTTCCTTACAACTTCAAGTGAGTGTTTATATCTTGTACACATTTTATTTTTTCTTACTCGATGAGCTATGCATGTATGCTTATGTAAACGTCCGCATATTCCACTGGATCTTGCTAAACATTCAAATTCACAAGTCCCTAGTTGAAGTCCACAACTCATTAAGTTGGGACCAAGAGCAGTGGAGCGACATGAAAGCAATGCTCCATAATTAATTTCAATCATTATCGCATTATATCGGCTTCTTTCATTCATTTCCTGATATCAAGTAACTAATAACTCCTTTGTTCATTTTCTTTGCCGAGCAGGTGTTGGACACGGTTCAGACAGAAAATACCAGGTCCATTCAAAGAGGAGCTAACTTATAAAATGGTGAAGAGTTTACAGCAGCCACCGGGAACTCATTTATGTGGATACTACGTCTGTAAGTACATCCGCGAGTTGACCAGTGAGCGGAAAGTTGACTTACATTATATTTATGATTTGCGGGAGAAACTAGAGCCAGACCAGCGTATAAGAGCAATTCAAGAGGAGTTGGCGGGATTTGTAATGAAGGAAGTCCTTGTTGGAGATATGCCCTAGAGGCAATAATAAATATAGTTATTATTATATCTTTGTGTTTATGATAAATGTTTACATTCATGCTATAATAGTATTAACAAGGAAACATTAATACTTGTGTGATTTGTAAACTTAATTTGAAGTCCCTAGTAAAGCCTCTATACATCACTAGCTTGTTGGTTAATGAATGATTGTGGTTTCCCTGTCATGAACATTGAGATGTTATTAACAACAAAATCATATCGTTAGAAGAATGATATGGTGGACATACTCCTATAGATAAGCGTAGCATAAAGATCAAGTCATTTTAATAGTTCAATTGCTATATGCTTTCTGATACATAGTAACCTAATTCCTTCGACCATGAGATCATGCATATCACCTTTACCGGATGGATGCTTTGATGACATCAAACACCACACCGTAACTGGGTGGCTATAAAGGTGGCATTGAGTGTTCGGAAAGTATTGGTTGAGACACATGGATCAAGAGTGGGATTTGTCCATCCATATGACGGATAGATATACTCTGGGCCCTCTCGGTGAAATGTCATCCAATTAGCTTGCAAGCATGTGACTGGCTCACAAGGGATCACATATCACGGGAACGAGAAAAGAGTACTTATCGGTAACGAGGTTGAACTAGGTATGCAGAGATACCGACAATCATAACCTCGGATAAGTAAACTATCGTGAGACAAAGGGAAATTGGTATCGTATGTAAGTGGTTCATTCGATCGCAAAGTAATCGTAGAAATATGTGGGAGCCATATGAATTTCCAGATTCCTCTATTGGTTATTGTTCGGAGAAGTGTCTCGATCATGTCCGCATAATTCACGAACCGTAGGGAGACACACTTAAGGATTCGACGTTGTTTGAGTAGTTATGGAATGATGAGAAAGAGTCTGAATGTTGTTCGGAGTCTCAAATGGGATTCGGGATATCACGAGGAGATCTAGAATGGTCCGGAGAATAAGATTCATATAAGGAAAGTCCCCTTTCGGAGTTGGAGAATGGTTCCGGTGTTTTCATCGGGAATGTTCTAGAAGGTTCCGGAATGTCCGGCACTCCGGAGGGGAAGGGTACATGAATGTGTTATATCAAGTTGATATGATTGCATCATGTAATCGGTGTAATCGCTGGACAAAATAGAGGGATTATTCAAATCCTAGTTTGAAAAGTCAAACGCCAAGTTTGAAAGTCAAACAGCTAGTTTTGGGAAGTGGAGAGGGAGGTGGAAACCGACTTGGGGGAGGATTTCCTCCTCCCACCGCCGGCGCACCACCAAGCCGAGTTGGGGAGGGACTCCCCTCCCCTTGGCCGGCCCCCTCCACCTATATAAGGAGGGGCAGGGCTCCCCTCCTAGACACACAAGTTCCTACCTCTAAACCCTAGTACCAAGCCGCCGCCGCCTCCATAGCCGCCGCCGGCCCTAGGGCAAACCGCCGCCGCCTCCATAGCCGTCGCCGGCCCTAGGGCAAACCGCCGCCGCCGCCTAGCTAAACCCTAGCCGCCGGCTTGCCCCCTCCTCGGCGTGTCTAAACCCTAGATCGTCGAGGGACTCTCTCATACTCCACCATACTCGCTCTGGGCGAAGCCCTGCGAGATCTCCCCTCTACTTCCGGTACCACGCCGTTGTGCTGCCGGAATCACGAGGAGAGTGCTACAACCTCCGCTGCCTGCTGGAACAAGGGAGAGGAAGGTCTTCGTCGAGTACCGAACGTGTGACCGACTGTGGGAGCGCTGCCGGAACGCAGCGCCGGAAGGATCGTCTACGCGATCTTGAGATCGGGAAGAGTACGACTACATCACCCACGAGAATCCGCTCTCGTTAAACACTTTGGAATCTTCGAGGGTGAGTTATTCTATCAACTCGTTGCTACAATCTAGAAGATAGATCTTGACTTGTTTGTTTGTATGCGATAGAAATTTTTTGTTTTCCATGCTACGAATCCCTACAGTCCTTGATGTACATGGAGAGCATTATGCGGATGACGTGGAACTCGATTTGCCTTAGTGATCTCCATGTAGCTCATATGATATATATATTCATCAATGACCATGTAATTTCAAAACATTTCTTCCTTTTGATATATATATCATCAATGTATGCTTGCAAGGGATCGATTAATTATATAGATGCATCAATGTGTACTATGTATGTACTAGCGTAAAACACGTGTACTTAAATATATGTTTGAAATTATAGTGAAACACAAAACAAAAAAGGAACAAAATGACAAAAATAAGGAAATACACAATCTCTGTCGCGGCAGAGAAACACACAATTCTCTGCCGTGACAGGAAACCTTATAGTCCCGGGTGGTATTATGGCCCGGGACTAGAGGGTTTCCGCCCCCGCGGCGCTGAAGCAGCCACGTGGCTGTTATCAGTCGCGGGCCGTAGCGAGCCGGGACTAGAGGGGGGGGACTCTAGTCCCGTTTTCGTAGTCCCGGGCCCAAAACCGGGACTAGAGCCCGTTGCGGCCCGGAACTACAGCCCTGTTTTCCACCAGTGGTTCTGTCCGGCGAGTTAGTGGCGGTGACGGTTATGTCCGGTGCGGTGGTGGCGGTCACTCCGAGGTGCATCTGGCCGGCAGACGGCCTAGCCTTGTAAGTGTGCCGGCAGGGCTGGCGTGTAGGTTTGATGGCAGCGCGGAGGCGGTGTGCGAGATTGGCAGCGGCGAGTTGACCCGTCAGACAGTATGGATCATGTCCGGCGAATTTTTCGGCAACACAAAGGACGGTTCAGAAACATGTCCGGTGACTTGCCCAGCGACACGACAGAAACACGGCGACGACGGTTGCGATGATGGCCCGTGTCCGCTTGATCCCGTGATTTCCTCGGCGGCTGCGGTGATTAGGGTGGGCGAGGTTGGGCAGCTCGGGTCATGTGCGGGAAGACTGTCATATGCCTATATATGGGCATCCCCCCATATATGTATGTCTATACTAGATGTACAGGGTTTTGTATATGGGTATGGACTGGGCTTCTATGTGTTTGTTTGTTTGCATGCGTGCATGTGTGTAAAGATAACATTAACGGGAAACACATTAACAGACCAAACACTCGACAAAGGTGGTGAAGGGACTTCTCAGAGATTCCATCATGGCATGGAGTAATGTACGCTGAGTGCCACCATCGCGGGCATCAACATAGGTTGGTGCATGTTTTCTCCTTGAGCTCACCAAACCGGAAGTCGCTTCCTCCTATCTGATGTATCCAAGGTTTCCATGAAAGCGCTGCCACTACCAAGCACTAACTTGCTCCACTGGTCGGTCTAGTCTGCGCTGGAACATCCAAGGAGAGGCCCCAAGAGTCCAGGGACGCATAAGTGCCGCTCTTTCCCAATTCCACATGCGATCTGGGGTTTCCCATAGAAGATCTCGGGTGGAGGAGGAAGAGTAGAACCACAATAATGCCTTTAAGAAGGAAAAGGCACTCAAGATGAGATCGGCTTCGAAGAGAGCTTTGATATCATCATACTTCGCCTTGTGCTCCTCAGGCAGCTCGTCGTATGTGACCGGTCTGTTCTCCATCGCAGCGTCGGATGTTGATGTAGACGTTGTTGAATGTCCCACCGGGCGTGCCAGAATGTGTTGCCTGCCAAAACCCACCGGCGAGCAGCGACGGGCAACACGGAGAGCCGGGAGGCTCCCAGAACTGCTGGTGGGCCCTGGTCCCTCGGGCAACGGCCCGCAAAACTCCGGCACACGTCCTGGCTTGGTTCAAGGGCGTGCCACCTGACCTATACCTGGTCAGGAAGGTGATGGATTGCTTCGATCAGTTTCCTGCATGGTAAACAAGTATACGTAAAATTCGAGCCGTAACCGGCTCCCAGGTTTCCCTGTGAATCGGCTCCTAGAGCCGATTATCCCATGGTTCTGCATTAGATCTACAATAACATGGGGTTTTGCTTCATCATTACAAGTTAAATCGATCTACGACAGTTTAACGTTTTCACCACGTAATTGGAACGTCCTACACGTGATTGAGCCTGGTAGATACAAAAGATGATAGAAAACTAACCCTAGAGGAGGCCTAACAACCGACGTAAAATCAATTACCGGAACAACTCCTCTCGAACTAGCAAACCATATCCTTACGTACTACTGGATCCTTCAACCCGTTTGCAAGGCCTGACTACGTGGATATCAAACTAAACCTTGGAAAACAAGGCATAACTATAACAGATCGAATCAACTGAATAAAGATCAAGCAAGATGCTACCCTTACACCCGGGAAAAGGTGCAAAGGTAGCGAGGCAACTAGAGGCAGCATAACCAAACAAACATAAGCGAAAAGTACCGATGCTAGCCTCAACAAATCTATGATAATAGTATTACTCGCCATCAACAAGGCTTCAGTACGAGTAACACCGAATAACGCATAAGAAGATACTGCCTAGATCGCAAGATGCAATCTAGGCAGCATGACACTTACCCGAAAGAAACCCTAGAAACAAGGGGTGGCGATGCGTCGAGATTGTGTTTGTTGTGAACGTGATTGTCCTCCTTTTCTCAATAACCTTAGGTACATATTTATAGTCCGGAGACTTCCTATCTTTGGAATAAACCTAGCAATCCTATCTCTTTACTTAAACCGAAACGTAACCTACTACAACATAAGATACACGGGCAATTTAGCCCAATTCCACGCACAAGGCCGATTCAACAACACGTTGCATATATGTATCTTCCAAGCCCATCTTGATTACGGCCCATCTCCTCCTTTGGCAAAAATATGGCGATAACACATGCCCCCCTGGTTTTGGCAATAATAATTCCAAAACCACTCTGCTGATGTTTTTTCTCCTCTTTTTTTGTATCGGGTTACGCGTTGCAGAGCAGAATCGTCACGCCACCCCCAATTCCCAACAACCTCATCTTTACCTCATCAACCGATGGTTTTGAGAACTGGTGGGCGATGTGGAAGACTCATGCCTTCAGGAGAGCTCTGGGACCGTTGCTGGCACAGCTCGATGCTGACCACGATATCCCCGTAGAACAGGTACTATTACTTGTAAATTTTCTTGATGCTGCTCCCAAATGATCCTTCTAATAACCCGCTCTGTCTCCTTGCAGCAACAAGATGGTCCTGAACCTACACACGATGATGGTTCCCCCTTCGAATTCTTCCCACCAGCTCCTGTGGTCCTTTTCTGCAAAAATTCGCCACCGTTTAAAAAGGTCGTGATGCAGAACCAGCCGATACCACCACAATCGGCTTCCAAGATCCAAGCCACTCGAGTTCCCACTAAAACAAGAACAGTGGTGAGGAAGGTAGCTGCCAGGAAGACTTTGAAGCGCCGGAGCCCTTCTCCAGAAAGTTCGCATGTATGCTGATCCATGCCTTGGTCGATCTCCTTCATCCTTGCAAACATGTTTGTGCTTACTAGCTCTCCTTTCTTACAGGCTTCCGTCGAGGACACCTCCAGCGAGGACACACAATCCAATCGAGGAGAATTGGGTCCAACAGACTCCGATAGGACCATCACCCCGAGCCAGCCAGATTTGCCACAATCAGCTCCCAGGAAAAGGCCAGTTCCTGAACCTGCTGCCCCCCGAGCGTCAGTCGAGGCGGGGCCAGTCGTGAGCCCCAAAAGGGCTCGCAAGGAACTGCAAACTCCTTCGTCGAGCCAGGAGGTTTCGAAACATCACTCTCCATGCTCTTACCAATTGTTTTTTTTATCTGCCGATTCATCACTATTTATATCGGCAAGCACCTTCCATGCAGGCGACTGACACTCCTAGTGGGAAAGCAGGGGAAATGCCGATGCCTACCGCAGGGCCGGATCTAGGAATCCCTAAAGGTGCAACTGAAACGGTTACCATTTTGGCCAAGCCCCCAGCAACAACACACAAGCCGATGGTTTCGTCATCTGCTATCCCCTTGACCTTAGGAGAGGTACGTTCGCTTCGTTCGGCTCTTCCTTCCGTGTTGGACGCATACTGACGCCATTTCGGCCTGCCAGGGTTGTGATATCTCAGGTCTGCTAACGTTCGACCCTGAAACCATCGAACCAGCTCTCCCTGCTGCTGACGATGAACCACGAGCAAAGGCTGTTCTACCTCAATTCCAGCGTCTCAAAGCCTTGCTGTCCTCCCCGATCGAGAAGTTGATCGAGGGCTCTGAAGAGGTGCAGAGTGTTCTTGCTGAAATCAAGGACCAACTTCCAGTAGCACTGCAGGTGAAGCTTTGGCCAGTTGTAACTCTGTCTTTCTACGGGTCAAGGGTGAAGGTGGCTCGCGAGAGGATTAATCTGCGCCGCGCCCAACTCCCACTGAAGGCCAACATTGCAGACAAATGTCAGCAGCTCAACGAGAAAAAGGCGACTCTGGATGCCAAAACTGACACCTCTGTCAGCACCGCCGAGCTTGCATCCTTGAAAAAGGGACTGGGAGATCTTGAAGAGAAGGTCCGGGCGACTAAACAGCTCATCCGTGACAAAGAAGCATCCATCGCCCGCTCCCAAAACGAAGCAGAAGGCCTCAAAGCTCAACTGAAGACTGATCTGGCGGAAATACGTGCCCTGAACAAGCAGCTCGTGACGGGTAAGGACGAAGACGACGAATCCGAGATCGCCGAAGTGGATCGTGTCCGTGCTGACGCCCTCCACGCTTTCGAGGCATTCCTTCAGTAGCTTCTTCGCGTATACTGACACCTGCTCGTAGCAGTTTGAACCTCTAGAGTCGATGGCTGTGCATCGGCTGTATTTTTTTTTTATTGGCCGATTTCATGTATCGGCCCCCATATTTCACTGTCCATCATCCCACATGCTTGGGAAATATTTCTTGAGGTGTTGACCGTTGACAGCCACTGGGAATTTTACGCCATCCAGCTCCTCAAGCATGTACGCATTTCCCCTTAAGACTTGATCGACCCTGTATGGCCCGTGCCAATTTGGAGACCATTTACCATATGCTGCATCCTTAGTCCCCAGTGGCAACACAGCTTCCCATACCAGATCGCCAACGTGGAACTCTTTCGGTCTCACCTTTTTATTATATGCACGAGCTACCTTGGCCTTATTTTCTTTGATTTTCTCAAGCGACCACAGCCTGAGCTCAGTTAAATCCTCAACACTGTCACTCATCAGGGCCGTATATTCTTCAGTTGTTAGATCGTTCTGAAAAGTGACACGTCTCGATCCAGCCGTAATTTCCCAGGGCAATACGGCTTCTTGTCCATAGACTAGATGGTATGGCGAGGTTTTTATTGCTCCATGACATGACATGCGATAAGCCCATAAAGCCTCTGACAAAACCTCGTGCCAACGCCTAGGGTGCTCATCGATCTTCCTCTTGATCAGCTTGATAAGGCTCTGGTTGGACGCTTTAGCTTGCCCATTTGCTTGAGCATAGTACGGAGATGATCGGATCAGCTTGATTCCCGTGTCCTCACAGAACTCTCTAAACTCATAAGAAGTGAAGACCGAACCTCCATCGGTCGTGATCGTTTGGGGAATCCCGAATCTATGAATGACATGTTCCTTCACAAAATCGACAACATCCTTCGAGCTTACTGACTTCATAGGGACGGCTTCCACCCATTTAGTGAAATAATCCGTAATGGCCAAAATCCACATGTGGCCTTTGCTTGATGGAGGATTGATCTTGCCAATCATATCCATGCCCCAACCTCGGAATGGCCAAGGCTTGATGATGGGGTTCATTGCTGACGCGGGTACCGTCTGAATTTTTCCAAATTTCTTACATGCTTGACACCCTTTGTAGTACTTAAAGCAGTCCTCAAGCATGGTGGGCCAATAAAACCCTGATCGCCTGATCAACCATTTCATCTTGTGAGCCGATTGGTGAGTTCCACAGGCGCCTTCGTGTACCTCGTGTAGGAGCCGATTGGCCTCGGTTGGTCCCAGACATTTGAGCAGTAATCCTTCCAGAGTCCTGTAGAACATGTCGTCCCCGATAAGCACATACTTCATGGCCTTGTACCTTATCCGTTTAGGTGCCCCCCGAGTCGAATCTTTCAAGTAATTGAAGATATCGGCTCTCCAGTCGTCCGCCTCCAGGAACTGTACTTTAACATCAGTTCCTTCTGCTACGTCCTTGTAGCCTGAAGCCATTTGTGCGAGATCATTCGCCTCTGCATTCTGCGATCGCGGGATCCAGTTAAAGTTTATGTACCGGAACTGTGTCATGAGCTCACGGCATTGCAACCATAATGGGAAGAGCGACTCGCTCTCACACTTGTATTCCTCCGTGAGTTGGGAAATCACCAATTTGGAGTCTCCAAAAATTTCCACTGCCTCTGCTCCAGCTTCAATGAGCAACTTCATTCCCTTGCGTATCGCCTCGTACTCGGCGACGTTGTTGGTGCACGGGGTAGCAAGCCTGATGGAGAAGGAATATGTTGCCCCCCGGGGCGACACGAGTAGAATGCCAATGCCGCAACCATCATCGCAAACTGATCCATCAAAAAACATAGCCCACGCTCGTATAGACAGCGCTGCTATATCAGTGTTGATCCTTTCAGCAATAAGGTCGGCTAATGCCTGACCCTTAACTGCTTTCGCAGGTTGGTACCGGATGTCAAATTCCGATAATGCAAACATCCATTTGCCGAGTCGGCCTTTCAACATAGGAGCCGACAGCATGTGCTTTATGACATCTGATTTGCATATAATGATAATCTCTGCCGAGAGCAAGAGGTGGCGCAGCTTGGTGCAGGTGAAAAACAGGCAGAGGCACAACTTATCGATCTCAGGATACCTTGTCTCTGCATCCAGCATCCTTCTGCTGATATAAAACACAACTCGCTCCAGACCATCAAAAACCTGCACCACCACCGAGGCGATAGACGTGTCAGCTACTGACAAGTAAATGTAGAACGGCCTATCCGGCTGGGGCGGAACCAATACTGGCGGCTTTGTCATATATTCTTTGATTTCGTCGAAGGCTCGTTGTTGTTCTGTCCCCCAGCGGAACTCCTCATCAGTTTTAATTTTCACAAGTCCCATGAACGGCTCTATTCTTCCTGACAGATTGGAGATGAATCTCCTGACGAAGTTGATCTTGCCGATGAGAGACTGCAGTTCTTTCTTCGTGGTAGGTGGCTTCATTGTTCGCACTGCCTCTGACTTTTCAGGCCGATCTCAATTCCTCGTTCATGGACCAAGAAACCCAAGAACTGACCGGCCGTCACACCGAAGGCACACTTCTTTGGATTCATCCGTAGGCCGAATTTCCTTGTTCGGTCCAGGACGCGTCGCAGATCGTCCAAGTGTCCTTGTACTGAAGCTGACTTGACCACCACATCATCGATATAAATTTCCACCAGCTTGCCGATCAGATCATGGAAGATGTAATTCATGGCTCTTTGGTATGTGGCGCCGGCGTTCTTCAGTCCAAACGTCATGACCACATATTCAAACAACCCCACCGAACCTGGGACTCTGAATGCAGTCTTGTGTATATCTTCCGGAGCCATAAAAATTTGGTTGTAACCGGCATTGCCATCCATGAAGCTCAAGATTTTATGACCAGCGGCTGCGTTGATTAATGTCTCTGCTACCGGCATCGGATACTCATCCTTCGGAGTAGCTCTATTGAGATCCCGAAAGTCTATGGCAACACGCCAGCGGCCATCCTTTTTCTCTACAGGTACGATACTAGAAATCCACTCAGCATACCTGCATGGCCTGATTAACTTGGCTGTCAACATTTTCTCGATCTCCTTCTTGACTTCTTTCAAAATTTCGGCCTTCATCTGTCGTGCTCGCTGCTGGAATGGCCGAAATCCTTTTTTAAGCGGGAGTCGATGCTCAATGATGCTCCTGTCTAGTCCGGGCATCTCTGTATAATCCCAGGCAAAGCAATCTGGATATTCTTTCAACAAAGCTATCATCGGACCCCGCAGACTCGGATCTAACTTCTTGCTGATAAATGTTGGTCTTGGCTTATCCCCAGGACCGATGTCAATCTCCTCTAGCTCATCAGCGGATGTAAACCCATACCCTAGCTTTCCGTCACCTGCTAAATCGATGCTAAACACGGGGCTAGCAGCTGGTGAGGATAACAAAGATAATTTGGGCCGATTGCCGAAATCGGCCCCCTTTTCGATTGCATTAGTCAAGGAAGGTTTACAACTTATCTGTGCTCTACAATGGCGGGGAACCTCCCTGCTACGACTGCATGACCTGTTCGTCGTAAGATTGCTGCTTTTTATTTTTTGTGTCCGATCGCAGAGATCGGCCTTACCACGTACGATCGTGGACTTTGCTACTCTGTCAGGCCAGTGGATAAGACCAGCCTCACCCCGTTTTTTGTAGCTTCAATGCGCTCACAGCCGTCTAGACTGACTCCAGAGATCGGCTCTTGGTATCCTGCCTCCCAGATGTTCATGCCAGCTATGGAGATCTCGATCGAATCATCTGCATGAATGACCTCCACTTCATCTCCATCCCACTGTATCAGGCACTGGTGCATCGTGGATGGAATGCAGCAGTTGGCGTGAATCCAATCCCTCCCCAGCAAGACAGCATAGGTGCTTTTGCTGTCAACGATGAAGAATGACGTAGGGATGGTTTTTCTGCCCACGGTCAGGTCCACATTCAGAACGCCTTGCGTCTCTGAAGTTCGGCCGTTGAAGTCGCTTAACGTTACGTTGGTTTTGATCAGATCTGCAGTGGAGCGTCCCAAACGCCGTAGCATGGAGTATGGCATTATATTCACTGCTGCTCCGGTGTCAACCAACATCTTGCGGACAGGCTGCCCATTGATATAACCTCGCAGGTACAGAGCTTTCAGATGTTTGTAGCTCTTCTCTTGTGGCTTTTCAAAGATAACCGGCCGTGGGCCGCAGTCGAGCTGTGCTACTGGTAGTTCTTTGGCTGTTGGAGCACAGAACTCTGACGGAAGCGTGAACACCATGTTTGTGCCAGCCGATGTCTTCGCACCGGCTTTTACTGGTTTGGGGCGCCATTCTTTTCTTTTCGGACGAGCCTCCGTCTCCAAGGTTTGCTGCACTTTCGCGGCCAGATCGGGCCGTGCCTTCCTTAAAGCGTGGAGGTACTGCGCTTCGGCTTCCTCCAAGTTACGCAGCCGCTGAACTCGACGCTTTTGGGTGTGCCTGAGTCCATCGGGGCACCACCTTGGCCGGTGATATCTGTCTTCTTCTTTTCCACCTATTGGCTCCTCGAGGTCTTTCGCTCGAGGAGGGAGAGGCCCTAGGCGCTTGAACACTGAGACTGGACCTGTGTCCTCCTTCTGCCGCCCACATTCTGGGCAGTTGTCGATTGTAGGCAATCGGCTCATTCCCGCGTCCCAGCAATACTTGAAGAAAGGACAATCCCAATGTTTATCCACGCCTTCTTTTTCCTTTGGCTTTTTACTAGCGAGGTGCTCATATCCTTCATCATCTCTATCGTGCCGGCGATGTCGGTCACACTGATGCTCATACTTGTTAAGGAGGTGCGTGGAGTGTGGCTTCTGATATCGCACGCTTCTCACTTGCTCCTCGGTCACATACCGCCTGTCATCATAACGGGGCCGGTCACGTGGACCGGCCTCCTCTCTTTCTCTGCCCCGAGAGCGACCGTCTTCCTCCTTATATGTGCCATGGTGGTACACAGGTCCTGCCATATTAACATCGAACGAGAAATCCAACTGAAGCCTTGTAGACTGGCTGTGTTCTACCATGTTGACGCCGGGAAATGGGTTTGTGTCTACTTTCATGGCGAACTGCCCAAGGATCAGACGGCCCTGTTCTATCGCCATTTGGATCTGGCGACGTAGCTCTTTGCAGTCATTGGTGGTGTGGGTGAACGAGTGATGCCACTTGCAGTAAGGTCTCCCGTTCATCTCTTGAGCCGTAGGGATTTTGTGGCCTTCGGGTAACTTCAGCTGCTTTTCTTTCAGCAGCAAATCGAATATCTGCTCAGCTTTGCTTACGTCGAAGTCGAACCCTTTTGCAGGCCCTTGCTGTTTTACCCATTTGCAGGACACAGGATCTGCCCCCCGAGCCCATTCAGCCACGGCCACCTCCTGGTCTTGTGTAGGATCCTCTTCTTCTGTATCGACCAGGCTTATTGGACGTTTGAACTTGTCTTGGTACAACTCAGGGTGGCGCTGTTCATACATTGTCAGCTTCTGGGCCATGTGCGCCAATGAATTGTACTCTACTTGGAAAGCCAGATCCTTGATAGGTGCTGAGAGACCCAACACTGCCAGCTCGACCGCTTCTTTCTCAGTTAAACGAGCCGAATAACATCGGTTCTTGATAGTCCTGAAACGTTGAATGTACTCAGCTACCGTTTCTCCCCGCCTTTGCCGCACCTGCGCCAGATCTGCAATGCCAGCCTCGGTAGCTTCTGAATGATACTGAATGTGGAACTGTTCTTCCAGTTGCTTCCAGGTCTGGATCGAATCCGGTGGCAACGAGGTGTACCACCCAAAAGCTGGTCCTGTCAGAGATTGCGCAAAGAACCTTACGCGTAACTGATCCGATGCTGAAATCATGCCTAACTGTGCCAGGTATCGGCTCACATGCTCGATCGAGCTCGACCCTTCTGATCCTCTAAACCTTGAGAACTCGGGGAGCCGATACTTGGGTGGCAGCGGAATCAGATCAAACTCGTTGGGGTACGGCTTAGAATAGCCGATTGTCCTTCTCTTCGGCACGAAGCTGAACTGGTCTCTCAAGATGGTACGAATTTGCTCCACCGTTTGCGCTGCAGGGGCTAAATTCTCAGAACTCGCTCCGGTGGCGTACTTGGCTAGCCATGCCTGTTTATCAGCGTCCATCCTAGACATCCCTGCTCCAGGGATACCTGCTCCCGGAGCCCCTGCTCCAGAAACTCCTGAACCAGAAATCCCTGCAGTTGCCACCTGGTTCATGCGCGTCAGGGCATTGCAGTCCGGCACGTAGGTGCACACATATCCATGTGGGATTTCTTTAGGTGGTTCAAACAGGAATTGGCAATCGCCAGGGTCACCTCCAACCTTGTAGACGACGTAAGCCGGTGCCCCTGGTGGCTCCGGAGCTGCAAGCGTGAATGGCAGCTGCGGCCTAGTCTGGAGCGGTCTTTCTCCCTGGTGAGTCCCTAGAGTAGGCCCCGACGGAGAGTACTGATGTTTCATGATCTCCTGAACTACGCGAACCGCGACGCGCTCGAAAGCGTTTACTAGGCTCTCAGAATGGCGGTGAAGAGAATGAGCTACCATGTAATTGACTTCCTGTCGCAGAGCTCTGGTGCGCTCTTCTGAAGGAACAGATAGATCCACCTCGTCAAGAGCACCTTCGGGTGAGAACCCTTTCCATCTGATGCCATGCTTACGGGTCCTCTCAAAAGAGCCTATGAGATCGGCTTCGAAGAGAGCTTTGATATCATCATACTTCGCCTTGTGCTCCTCAGGCAGATCGTCGTATGTGACCGGTCTGTTCTCCATCGCAGCGTCGGATGTTGATGTAGACGTTGTTGAATGTCCCACCGGGCGTGCCAGAATGTGTTGCCTGCCAAAACCCACCGGCGAGCAGCGACGGGCAACACGGAGAGCCGGGAGGCTCCCAGAACTGCTGGTGGGCCCTGGTCCCTCGGGCAACGGCCCGCAAAACTCCGGCACACGTCCTGGCTTGGTTCAAGGGCGTGCCACCTGACCTATACCTGGTCAGGAAGGTGATGGATTGCTTCGATCAGTTTCCTGCATGGTAAACAAGTATACGTAAAATTCGAGCCGTAACCGGCTCCCAGGTTTCCCTGTGAATCGGCTCCTAGAGCCGATTATCCCATGGTTCTGCATTAGATCTACAATAACATGGGGTTTTGCTTCATCATTACAAGTTAAATCGATCTACGACAGTTTAAAGTTTTCACCACGTAATTGGAACGTCCTACACGTGATTGAGCCTGGTAGATACAAAAGATGATAGAAAACTAACCCTAGAGGAGGCCTAACAACCGACGTAAAATCAATTACCGGAACAACTCCTCTCGAACTAGCAAACCATATCCTTACGTACTACTGGATCCTTCAACCCGTTTGCAAGGCCTGACTACGTGGATATCAAACTAAACCTTGGAAAACAAGGCATAACTATAACAGATCGAATCAACTGAATAAAGATCAAGCAAGATGCTACCCTTACACCCGGGAAAAGGTGCAAAGGTAGCGAGGCAACTAGAGGCAGCATAACCAAACAAACATAAGCGAAAAGTACCGATGCTAGCCTCAACAAATCTATGATAATAGTATTACTCGCCATCAACAAGGCTTCAGTACGAGTAACACCGAATAACGCATAAGCAGATACTGCCTAGATCGCAAGATGCGATCTAGGCAGCATGACACTTACCCGAAAGAAACCCTAGAAACAAGGGGTGGCGATGCGCCGAGATTGTGTTTGTTGTGAACGTGATTGTTCTCCTTTTCTCAATAACCTTAGGTACATATTTATAGTCCGGAGACTTCCTATCTTTGGAATAAACCTAGCAATCCTATCTCTTTATTTAAACCGAAACGTAACCTACTACAACATAAGATACACGGGCAATTTAGCCCAATTCCACGCACAAGGCCGATTCAGCAACACGTTGCATATATGTATCTTCCAAGCCCATCTTGATTACGGCCCATCTCCTCCTTTGGCCAAAATATGGCGATAACAGTGATTACGATCCTTCAGAGGAGGTCAAAACATTTATTGAAATTCAATAATTCTCCAATATGTGAATGTGGACAATGTTTTCCATGACCATAGTTAAAGTTATTGAATTAAAATTATATGTTTTCTCTTTCGTTCATGTAATGTTTTTTTGTGCTGAAAATTTTATTCACCATGTTTTTATACAAATGTAATATTTATATATTTTGAGTTATATGCTTGTATGAATTTTGAAAACAATCAATATAAGAACTTTTCAAGTTCTCCAAAAACAATATTTAAATACTTACACCTATTTTTGGAGGATATAGATTATTCTCTTGTGGTTTCTTTAATTCATGTTAATCAAATATGCTTTCTAGCTAGGTACATTGTTTTTGTTATGGTGATGTGCTAAGATTTTAAGGGACTTAATAATAATGTCATTTATCATCTGCCTATAATTTTATTATGTCTGTACACTCAATAATATTTGGATTTTATTTTATGCTATTCTACATAATTTATACTTAGTCAATTGACATGGTTTTCAGCTCTTGAGCTCATTTGCTCCTTCCTCGAAAATGAAATCGAGAAAAACAGCAAACAAAATCAAAAAAATTGTAAAACTGACATGAACATGTGTTCTAATCTGAACCCAAAATTCTCCGCGAAAAGATATATGTACTATTCTATGCAAAAAAAAGAGACAAATTTGAATGGTGTAAAAAGCAAAATTGAATGATGTAGAAAATACTACTCTAAATTTGTTTTTTTTTGGAACTGACAAATACACAGGTTATAAATTCCGCATGCAGTTAGAACATATTCTAGTGTTCGTGGCTAATTTTTTATTGAGCTATTAACACTTTTGGTACCACAACTTGCGTCCAGATTGCGTTTTAGTCCCACTTCTTGTAAAACAGACATGTTAGTACCACAACTTGCTTAACCCGAACACTTTTAGTCCTACCAGTCCGAGTTGTGTATGTGGCTGCCAAAGTGGAAATTTTGTTTTGCGTTGAAGTCCTTGAGAGATCAAAGAACTTGTGTAGCTGGTCCTTGCACGCGTAATAATTGTAATTTTACGAGTTGACCCTCAATCTCCCTCTAGTTTTCTCACCCCGTTGCCTTACCTGTTCGTCCAGAACAACCTGGGCGGAAGTTACGCCGTGACGGCTGCGAGCAGCTCGCGAAGACCCAACGATCGTCGACGCCGATTCATTCTCTCCCTCTTTAGATCCCCGCCGCCATGCATTACCGGGAGCATGGTGAAGATCCTCCTCCCTATGGTACGGTTTCATTTTTCTCATCCTCGTACTTCTCTTGCAGCGGTTCTGCAGGGTGTCGTAGTGGTGGGCGCATGATCGGGACGATCTGATTTGGTGTTAGGGGTTGAAATCGTGCGCAACTTGTGACCTTAGTATGAGCACAATGTTTAGTAGGCTAAAAACTACTGATCGTAGGAGATCTATTAGAGTTCTGAATTTCAACCCCTTAGTACAAGCACATCACTTAACTGTCAAGCATCGTCGTCGCTGAAAGATATGCGATCGCTGAAACATGGAAGGAGAACGGGGCTAGGGTCAATCCTTCACCCTGGGGAGCCCTTCTAGCATTAACTCCAGCAAGCCCCGGATTTATAGCTCGTAGGCCAATTTTGTACTGTTTACTCATTGTTTCAAACACAGTACTTGTCAGTATAGCAGACGCTAAGCTGTTTTCATCAAGCCATGAATCATAAAACGAGATATGAAAATCAGCCTGTAAAGCTTACTTCAAACTGAAAGTAGGAGTGAAGCTTTACACAGAATGTGTGTCTTTATCAAATAGTAGCTACATGAGTATTTTTGGTCCCTGAAGTTTCAGTTCTGAATTTGTGATCGTGTGTACGTGTACACTGCAGATCAGTTCAGAAACTCGAAGTTTTTTGGGCTATGTAGGATATAATTTAATTACACTTTTTTGAACATTGCTTATGTTACTCAAACCATATTACTCAAGATTATATATGTATGAATTCTCCTTGAATAAGATGCTGGTGTCTGTTCTATGTTTGTTGGGTGCAGTTTCAGCTGCAGATGAATTCAATATGATTGGTATTTAGTTGGTCGTTCTTATTTTGATCAACTTTAGTTTTGTGTTTAGGATGTCACTGAATTTTGTTTAGTAATGTTCTCTTATGCTCTCTTGTGCAGTTATGTTCCCAGGAGAAGATACTTGTATGTTCACAGTAGAAGTGGTGTACAATGGATTTTTCTGTGGGTTAAGTGGACATTTGTAGTATGTCTCTGCAACAACAGCACATTTTTACAACTGCACAACTGACACTTGGTCACTTAGCTGGGTTGATAATATTCTCGGGATATTGGGCCATACAAGAGGAGAGAGAGTAAGTGTGTATTGGTGCTTGCCAGACAAAGATTTGAATGATGGATTGGTGCTTCTTGAGAATCAAGCAGGCATAAGGCAGATGATTAATGCTGCCAAAACTGTGAAGACACTAGTGATGTTTGTTGATCACACAAACTTTCTGAAAGGGTTGAGGGATGATGCCTTTGTTAGGCCAGCAGGTCCAGCTGTTCCATTTACAACAGCTGCAGGTACGCATGCTCCAACAGCTGGTCCATTTGTTTCATCTACAGCAGCTGCAGCTACTCATGCTCCAACAGCTGGTCCATCTACAACAGCTGCATCTAGACATGCTCCAACATCTGGTCCATCTACTGCACTTGCAGTTACACATGGTCCATGTACAAATGGTGGAAGTTCAAGCTCTTCGGTGAGAATGAAAAAAAGAGTTACAGGATGGATCAGGTGATGATGGTGTGGAAGTTGCAGTTGATAGTGATTCCTCAAGTAATGATGATAGTGACTTCATTGACAGTGACTAAGATGCCGAATCAGGTGATGATGACCTATTTGCTGATAATATCGACAGATCAGTGAATGATCACAATGAAAAGGAAATATGTGATGAAAAAGAAGATGAGGAAGCATTGGAAGATAATGATCTGAATATTGGAGAAGGAGATAGGGAGAAGTTGAGTAAGGCTATTAAGCCATTTAATCCAGAAGTTGACATGGATAATCCTTGTTTCAGGCTAGGGATGAAGTTCACTGGTGTTGAGGAACTAAGAAAGGCACTTACCACATATGGCATCAGAAATAGGAAGCACATAAAGAAAACAAAGAATGATAGAAGGAGGTTAGAAGCTCATTGTGCTCCTGGCTGCACTTGGTTTCTCAAATCATCTAATGATGCAAAAAGAACTGGTGGTTTTGTCATCACTTCATATGAGGGAAATCACACATGTGAGGGAAGATGGCCTATCAAAGCAATCACTACTAGAGTTCTTACAGAGAAATTCATGCATGAGTTTAGAGATGACCAGAAGTTGGGTCTTCGTAGCTTCTCTACAAAGGTTGTTAGAGAATTCAAAATGAGCCCTCCAAGGTGGAAGCTAAGCAGAGCTAGGAAAGCAGCTTTGGAACATATCTATGGTGATGAGGTTCAGCAGTTCAACTAACTTTTTGATTATGGGCAGGAGCTGAGGAGAAGCAACCCTGGATCACAATTTTTTATCACAACAAATTCTGTGAATGATCTAGTTAGCCCTGACCACAAGGAGCACTTGGCTACAGTCTACTGGAGTTATGATGCTTGCAAGAGGGGTTTTCTTTCTGGATGCAGGCCTTTTATTTGCTTAGATGGTTGCCATATAAAAACAAAATACAAGGGTGTGCTTTTGACAGCTGTAGGAATAGACCCGAATGATTGCATATATCCTATTGCATTTGGTCTAGCTGAGGTTGAGTGCACTAGTTCATGGGAGTGGTTCCTTACAAATCTAAAAGATGATCTCAACATAACAAACACAACTCCATGGACAATTATGAGTGACAGGCAGAAGGTTTGTATTTTTTGGCAAATTTTTACTTATTGTTCTCATGTTTATTTACCAACTAACAAGTAATTATATCTACATTTGCAGGATCTAATTAATTCTGTGGAGAAGATATTTCCAGATGCAGAACATAGATTTTGTGTCAGGCATTTGATTCAAAATTTTCAGAGGGCAGGACATAGAGGAGAGACATTGAAGAATGACATTTGGGAAATTGCAAGGTCAACATTTATTCCCAAGTGGCAGAGAACCATGGACAAGCTAAAGGTGGACAACACTTCAGCATTTACATGGATTGAACATCTTGTCCCAAACACATGGATAAAAGCTTTTTTTCAGTGAATTTCCCAAGTGTGACATGCTATTGAACAATCATTCAGAGGTTTTCAATAGCTATATTGTAGATGCCAGAGAAATGCCTTTCTTATCCATGCTGGAAACTATATTCAACAAGATTCTCCAAAGGATTGAGAGCAAGCAGAGAGAAGGCTTGAAGATGACAGGAAGGATTTGTCCTAAAATTAAGAAGAAGTTGGACAAATTCATAGAATGGAGTAATGAGTGTGGTGTCACACCAGCTGGTAACTACAAGTACTCTGTAAGCAGCTTTGAGTTTGACAAAGACTACAGTGTGGATTTCAGAGCAAGAACCTGTGATTGCAGGAGGTGGCAACTTACTGGAATTCCTTGTCATCATGTAGTTGCTTGTTGTAGGAAAGACAACATCAATCCAGAGAATCTCGTGCACAATTGCTACACGGTTGACACATACAACAAAGCATATGGATTCAACTTGGCACCACTCCGAGGGAGAACATTTTGGAAAAAATGTAACGGGCCATCCATTCACCCGCCTCTGTTTACCAAAGTTATGGGAAGGCCTAAAAAAAATAGGAGGAAAGCACCTGAGGAGAAAATAAAGAAGGGGAAGAAAATCTTTACAAAGGAAGGGGTGACAATTCATTGTTCCATTTGTGGGAAAGCAGATCACAACAAGAAGGGGCACCAAAAATATCTTGATAATCTAGCAGAGCAAAGGCAGAATAATATTTTCCAAGAGGATGAAGAAATTGACATTCCTTCAATTCTTGAGGTACATTTTCCATTGCTTGTGCATTGGTTAAGTTCTGTAAGCTATTGGAATATATGGTAATATTTAATAACTTAATTATTTTTTTAGCACTGCATCCCACACACTCCAAATCCAACAATGGACCCTTCAAACCAGCAAGAGAGCATGGTCTTCATGATGCAAGCAAAGGTTTGATTTTGCTAATTTTTGTGCATGTCCAAATGAAGATGCAATTATGTACTATTTTCATGATTTCCCTTTTTTCAGGAGCAAGAACATGTGCCTATCGAGAGGTTACTTGGCCCACTACCAGAGAATGCTTTTGTTGTTGCTGCTAGAGAAAGTATTCCGGCAGCAAGAGGCAGGGTCACAACTGCATCTACTAGAGGAAAGTTGAGGGGAAAAGGTAGCAGAGGAAGGAGCAATGCACCTAGGGAAGAACCAAGAGGAACTTTAGAACAAGGTAGAAGCAGTACAAGAGGAAGAGGGAAGGGTAAAAAGAGTCCTGCTAGTGAAAGTTCAATTCCTGATCTAAATGTAGAAGTTCCTGATGTCAACATAGAAGAATTCCATTACAGTCAGAATGTAGCAAGTTTTGATTGACATTTGTATTGAGAGTTTCTGAGTGAGGTTGGCTTCAAATATTATGTGTGATGTTGCATTCTTATGGATTACTATGGATTAAATGCATCTCTGTAGCTTTTCGGGGAATTATGTGGAATTATATAATTTATATGGATTTGTATCATTTATATGGATTTATATAATATGAGTGATCTCAGTAGGTTGCTGAAGTGATAATATATCATGTACCATATCTGTGAACTTACAAAGGTCCTTCATGCTTCCATCAGGCACAAGTGATTACAAAGCAGCACTGCCATAGTAATACATTGACAGAAAATAAGCCATTACCTCCACAAATTCCATTTGTTATACATTGACAATAATATTGGACATACTTTTCTAAGACAATATGGGCAAACAGATGACTCTTGTAATATGGCCAAATCCCTCATACATTTCTTAGATAATATAGGCCAAAAGACCTATATATTTCCCAGGTATTGTAGCTCATACATAGAAACTTGACAGTACAATAGCTCATAAGGCACACACACATTGACACATTTACCCAGCTGTGATCGCATCTCAACACACACATACACACACATATTCTACTCGTTGGCATTCTGCTTTTTTATTGGTAGTGACAGTACATTCACTTCTCCTCCTACTCCATCTTCTACTTGTTACCATTCTTCTTTTCGCTAAAATTGAGCAAACTCATGTTGGAGATATGCCCTAGAGGCAATAATAAATATAGTTATTATTATATCTTTGTGTTTATGATAAATGTTTACATTCATGCTATAATAGTATTAACAAGGAAACATTAATACTTGTGTGATTTGTAAACTAAAATAGAGTCCCTAGTAAAGCCTCTTTATAATACTAGCTTGTTGGTTAATAAATGATTGTGGTTTCCCTATCATGAACATTGAGATGTTATTAACAACAAGATCATATCGTTAGGAGAATGATATGGTGGACATACTCCTATAGATAAGCGTAGCATAAAGATCAAGTCATTTTTATAGTTCAATTGCTATATGCTTTCTGGTACATAGTAACCTAATTCCTTCGACCATGAGATCACGCATATCACCTTCACCGGAAGGATGCTTTGATGACATCAAACACCACACCGTAACTGGGTGGCTATAAAGGTGGCATTGAGTGTTCGGAAAGTATTGGTTGAGACACATGGATCAAGAGTGGGATTTGTCCATCCATATGACGGATAGATATACTCTGGGCCCTCTCGATGGAATGTCATCCAATTATCTTGCAAGCATGTGAGCAAGCATGTGACTGGCTCACAAGGGATCACATATCACGGGAACGAGAAAAGAGTACTTATCAGTAACGAGGTTGAACTAGGTATGCAGAGATACCGAATATCATAACCTCGGATAAGTAAACTATCGTGAGACAAAGGGAAATTGGTATCGTATGTAAGTGGTTCATTTGATCGCAAAGTAATCGTAGAAATATGTGGGAGCCATATGAATTTCCAGATTCCTCTATTGGTTATTGTTCAGAGAAGTGTCTCGATCATGTCCGCATAATTCACGAACCGTAGGGAGACACACTTAAGGATTCGACGTTGTTTGAGTAGTTATGGAATGATGAGTAAGAGACCGAATGTTGTTCGGAGTCTCGGATGGGATCCGGGATATCACTAGGAGATCCGGAATGGTCCGGAGAATAAGATTCATATAAGGAATTCCTGTTTCGGGGTTGGAGAATGGTTCTGGTGTTTTCACCAGGAATGTTCTAGAAGGTTCTGGAATGTCCGGCACTCCGGAGGGGAAGGGTACATGAATGTGTCATAACAAGTTGGAATCATTGCATCATGTACTAGGTGTCATCGCTATACAAAATAAAGGGTTAAATCAAATCCTAGTTTGAAAAAGTCAAACGCCAATTTGAAAAATCAAACGGCTATTTTGTGAGGTGGAGGGAGAGTAGGAAACCTACTTGGGGAGGAGTTCCCTCCCTCCACCGCCGGCCCACTTGGAGACCGATTTGGGTAGGGACTCCCCTCCCCTTGGCGCGCCCCCTCCACCTATATAAGGAGGGGCAGGGCTGCCCCTCCAAGGACACAACACCACACCCTCTAAACCCTAACCCTAGCCGCCGTCGCCCACCATAGCCGCCGCCTAGGGCAACTCGCCGCCGCCACCTAGGCCAAACCCTAGCCGCCGGCCTTGCCCCCTCCTTGGTGCGTCTAAACCCTAGATCGCCGAGGCTCTCTCTCATAGTCCACCATACTCGTTTCGGCTTAAGGCGAAGCCCTGCAAGATCTCCCCTTTACTTCCGGTACCACGCCGTTGTGCTGCCGGAATCGCGAGGAGAGTGCTACAAACTCCGCTGCCTGCTGGAACAAGGGAGAGGAAGGTCTTCGTCGAGTACCGAACGTGTGACCGACTGTGGAAACGCTGCCGGAACGCAGCGCCGGAAGGATCGTCTACGCGATCTTGAGATCGGGAAGAGTACGACTACATCACCCACGAGAATTCGCTCTTGTTAAACACTTTGGAATCTTCGAGGGTGAGTTATTCCATCGACTCGTTGCTACAATCTAGTAGATAGTTCTTGGCTTGTTTGTTTGTATGCGGTAGAATTTTTTTGTTTTCCATGCTACGAAACCCTACAGTGGTATCAGAGCCGTGTCTATATGTAGATCTGTATGCACGAGTAGAACACAATGGTCATTATGGGCGTTGATGCTTTTGTTGTCGATTGCTTCTTGTGTACTTTGCATATTGCGGGATGGTGGGATGAAGCGGCTCGGGCTAACCTTACATGACATCGTTCATGAGACTTGCTCCACGCTTGACATGCAACTTATATTGCATAAGTGGCTTTGCGGGTGCCTGTTTCTCCCAACATAGTTAAGATTCAATTTACAACGGGTGACTGACAATACTAGTATCAATGTTGTGGTTCTTGTTCGTAAGTTAGAACGACACTTATTGAAAGCCCCAAACCACGTAAAACATGCAAAGAAAGTAGAGGCGTCTAACTTTGTTTTGCAGGGGTGTGCTGTGATGTGATATGGCCATGATTGTGATTATATTTGATGTATGCAATGTTCCTTATTGTAAGTTGGCAACCGGCAGGAGCCATATGGTTGTCTTTAAATTCTGTTAAAGACCCGTGTGTCTATTCAAAGTAGTTGTAATAGTTGAAACTGGTGGACGACAACCATGGAGCGGCATCATTGACCTTGATGCAATGCCGGTGATGATGGAGATCATGTTCGTGCTTGAAGATGGAGATCGGAATAACAAAGAAGAAAGGCCATATCATATCACATATTATGAATTGCATGTGATGTTAATCCTTTATGCATCTTGTATTGCTTAGTAAACGACGGTAACATTATAAGATGATCCCTCATGCACATGAATTTCAAGTTTTAAAGTGTTCACCCTTAGTAAGCACCGTTGCTAAAGCTTGTTGTTTCGAAGCACCACGTGATGATCGGGTGTGTTAGATTCCGCAAGTGTATACAACGTGAGCAAGCCAGATTTGCTCATGCGGAAGCTAAGGTTTGATCTTGACGAGCCTAGCATGTACATACATGGTCTCAGAACACGGATCAATGAAAGGTAAAGCATGAATCATATAGTAGATATGATGAACATGTCGATTGTTCGCCATTGAAGCTACATCAACTCTCGTGATGATCGGTGTTGATGTGGTGGATTTGGTTCGTGTGATCACTAAAACAATGTGAGGGATATTGTTTTGAGTGGTAGTTCACCTAGATTAATTTAACTATTAATTAGAACTCAATTTGTCATAAACTTAGTTTAAACTATTGCAAATATGTTGTAGATCAATGGCGGCCCCTACCATCAATTTTAATGCGTTCCTAGAGAAAGAAAAGTTGAAAAACAATGGAAGCAACTTCGCAGATTGGTTCCGCAATTTGAGGATTGTCCTCACTGCTGGTAATTTGACCTATGTGCTGGATGCACCGCTGGGTGACCCACCTGCAGCTACTGCTACCGATGAAGTAAAGAATGTTTACCTCGCTCGGAAGACTCAGTACTCCACAGTTCAGTGTGCTATCTTGTATGGTTTAGAATCGGAGCTTCAGAAAAGGTTTGAGAATTCAGACCCACATGATATTGTCCGTGATCTCAAATTGATCTTTGAGACTCACGCGGCAATTGAGAGCTATGAGGCTTCTGAAAAGTTCTTTAACTGCAAGATGGAAGAGGGAAGCTCCGTCAGTGAGCATGTGCTTAAGATGTCTGGACACGCAAACAAACTTCAAAGCTTGGGTATAGTGATTCCTAATGCTTTGGGGATTTATCGTGTCCTCCAATCACTACCACCAAGTTACAAGAACTTTGTGATGAACTACAATATGCAAAACATGAACAAGCAGTTGCAGAACTCTTCGCCATGTTAAAATCTGCAGAAGTGGAGATCAAGAAAGAGCACCAAGTGTTGATGGTTAATAAGACCACCAAATTCAAGAAAGGAAAGTCTAAGCAAAAGGGAAACTTCAAGAAGGGTGGTAAGAAAGTTACCGCGCCGACGAAGAAGACCAAGGGTGGACCTAAGACTGATACTGAGTGCTTTTACTGCAAGGGAGAAGGTCACTGGAAGCGGAATTTCCTAAAGTACTTGGCGGATTTGAAGAACGGAAACATCAAGAAGAAAGGTATATCCGATATACATGTTATTGATGTGTATCTCACTAGTACTCGTAGTAGTGCCTGGGTATTTGATACTGGTTCGGTTGCTCATATCTGTAACTCGAAACAGGTGCTGCAGAATAAACGGAAGCTAGCGAACAACGAGGTGACGATGCGCGTGGGAAAAGGATCAAAGGTTGATGTGATCGCGGTCGGCACGCTACCTCTTCATCTACCATCGGGACTAGTTTTATACTTAAATAATTGTTATTTGGTGCCTGCGTTAAGCATAAACATTATATCAGAATCTTGTTTATTGCGAGACGGTTACTTGTTTAAGTCCGAGAATAATGGTTGTTCGATTTATATGAGTAATATGTTTTATGCACATGCACCTTTGATAGATGGTCTATTCTTATTGAATCTCGATAGTGGAAATACACATAATAATAACATTGAAGCTAAATGTTTGAAATCGAGCGATAACTCGACCTATATGTGGCACTGTCGTCTTGGTCACATTGGAGTGAAGCGTATGAAGAAACTCCATTCCGATGGACTTCTTGAATCACTTGATTTCGAATCACTTGATAGATGCGAAGCATGTCTGATGGGTAAAATGACTAAGACTCCATTTTCTGGTATGATGGAGCGAGCTACGGACTTATTGGAAATCATACATACCGATGTGTGTGATCCAATGAGTGTAGCATCGCGCGGTGGTTATCGTTATGTTCTTACCTTCACGGATGACTTGAGTAGATATGGGTATATATATTTCATGAAACATAAGTCCGAAACTTTCGAGAAGTTTAAGGAATTTCAAAGTGAGGTTGAGAATCAACGTAACAAGAAGATTAAATTTCTACGTTCTGATCGTGTAGGTGAATATCTAAGTTACGAGTTTGGCGAGCATTTGAAAAAATGCGGAATACTTTCACAATTGACACCGCCGGGAACACCACAGTGTAATGGTGTGTCCGAACGTCGTAATCGAACTCTCTTGGATATGGTTCGTTCTATGATGTCACTTACAGATTTACCGCTATCATTTTGGGGTTATGCATTAGAAACAGTCGCATTCACTTTAAATAGGGCACCATCTAAATCCGTTGAAACGACACCATATGAATTATGGTTTGGGAAGAAACCTAAATTGTCGTTCCATAAAGTTTGGGGTTGCGAAGCCTATGTAAAGAAGTTACAACCGGACAAGCTTGAACCCAAAGCGGAAAAATGCGTCTTCATAGGATACCCGAAGGAAACTATTGGGTATACCTTCTATCGTAGATCCGAAGGCAAAATCTTCGTTGCCAAGAATGGATCCTTTCTAGAGAAGGAATTTCTCTCGAAAGAAGTTACTGGAAGGAAAGTAGAACTCGACGAGGTTGTCGAACCTTCTCTCGAACTTGCAAGTAGCGCAACACCGGAAGAAGTTCCTGTGGTGCCTGCACCAGTAAGAGAGGAAGCTAATGATGATGATCATGAAACTTCGGTTGTAGTTGCTACAGAGCCTCGCAGGTCAACGAGAACTCGTACCACTCTTGATTGGTATCATCCCGTTATGAGTGTCATGTTGGTGGACAACACCGATGACCCTGCGACATATGAGGAAGCGATGATGAACCCAGATTCCAATAAATGGCAAGAAGCCATGAAATCCGAGATTGGATCCATGTACGAAAACCAAGTATGGACTTTGGTAGACTTACCGGATGGCCGAAAGGTTGTCAAGAACAAATGTATTTTCAAGAAGAAAACAGATGCTGATGGTAATGTTACTGTCTATAAAGCTCGACTTGTCGCAAAAGGGTTTCGACAAATTCAAGGAGTTGACTACGATGAGACTTTCTCACCTGTAGCGAAGCTAAAGTCTGTGAGGATTATGTTAGCAATCGCTGCACATTATGATTATGAGATATGGCAGATGGATGTCAAAACAGCATTCCTCAATGGAGACATTGATGAAGAGTTGTATATGATGCAACCCAAAGGTTTTGTCGATCCTAAAGATGCTAACAAGGTATGCAAACTTCAACGGTCCATCTATGGATTGAAGCAAGCATCCCGAAGTTGGAATCAACGTTTTGATAAGATAATCAAAAGTTTTGGTTTTATACAAACTTATGGAGAAGCTTGTATTTACAAGAAAGTGAGTGGGAGCTCTGTAGCATTCTTAATACTGTATGTAGATGACATATTGTTGATTGGGAATGATGTAGACCTTCTTAATAGTGTCAAGGAATATTTGAATAATAGTTTTTCAATGAAAGATCTTGGCGAAGCAGCTTACATATTAGGCATAAAGATTTATAGAGATAGATCGAGACGTCTAATATCATTGTCACAAAGTACATATTTGGACAAAGTTCTAAAGAGGTTTGGAATGGAAGATAGCAAGAAAGGGTTCTTGCCCATGTTGCCCAATACGACGTTGAGTAAAACTCAAAGTCCAATAACGGCAGAAGATAGAGAAAGGATGAGTAAGACTCCCTATGCCTTAGCCATAGGATCTCTAATGTATGCCATGCTATGTACTAGACCCGACATTGCATATGCTGTTAGTTTAACTAGCAGATATCAAAGTGATCCAGGAGTGGATCATTGGACAGCGGTCAAAAACATCCTTAAGTACTTGAGAAGAACTAAGGATATGGTTCTTTCTTATGGAGGTGATGAACAGCTCGTTGTTAATGGTTACACCGAAGCTAGTTGGAACACCGATCCAGATGACTCTAAATCACAATCTGGATACGTATTTACTTTGAATGGTGCAGCAGTTAGCTGGAGGAGTGCAAAGCAAAGCGTTGTGGCGAGATCTTCAACTGAATCGGAATACATGGCATCTTCAGAGGCTTTACAAGAAGCGATATGGATGAAGGAGTTCATTACAGAGCTCGGTGTGGTTCCAAGTGCGTTGGACCCAATGTCTATCTACTGCGATAACATGGGTGCTATAGCCAATGCGCAAGAACCAAGGTCACACGAGAAGCTAAAGCACATCAAGCTACGTTTTCACGCTATTCGAGAACATGTCCAAGATGGTGACATAAAGATTTGCAAAGTACACACAGATCTGAATGTGGCGGATTCATTGACTAAACCTCTCCCGAGGGCAAAACATGACCAACACCATAGCAACACCAAACTGCCATGGGTGTTCGGTATATTACCATGTAATCTAGATTGGATGAATCTAGTGCAAGTGGGAGACTATTGGAGATATGCCCTAGAGGCAATAATAAATATAGTTATTATTATACCTTTGTGTTTATGATAAATGTTTACATTCATGCTATAATAGTATTAACAAGGAAACATTAATACTTGTGTGATTTGTAAACTAAAATAGAGTCCCTAGTAAAGCCTCTTTATAATACTAGCTTGTTGGTTAATAAATGATTGTGGTTTCCCTATCATGAACATTGAGATGTTATTAACAACAAGATCATATCGTTAGGAGAATGATATGGTGGACATACTCCTATAGATAAGCGTAGCATAAAGATCAAGTCATTTTTATAGTTCAATTGATATATGCTTTCTGATACATAGTAACCTAATTCCTTCGACCATGAGATCATGCATATCACCTTCACCGTAAGGATGCTTTGATGACATCAAACACCACACCGTAACTGGGTGTCTATAAAGGTGGCATTGAGTGTTCGGAAAGTATTGGTTGAGACACATGGATCAAGAGTGGGATTTGTCCATCCATATGACGGATAGATATACTCTGGGCCCTCTTGGTGGAATGTCATCCAATTAGCTTGCAAGCATGTGACTGGCTCACAAGGGATCACATATCACGGGAACGAGAAAAGAGTACTTATCAGTAACGGGGTTGAACTAGGTATGCAGAGATACCGACGATCATAACCTCGGATAAGTAAACTATCGTGAGACAAAGGGAAATTGGTATCGTATGTAAGTGGTTCATTCGATCGCAAATTAATCGTAGAAATATGTGGGAGCCATATGAATTTCCAGATTCCTCTATTGGTTATTGTTCAGAGAAGTGTCTCGATCATGTCCGCATAATTCACGAACCGTAGGGAGACACACTTAAGGATTCGACGTTGTCTGAGTAGTTATGGAATGATGAGTAAGAGACCTAATGTTGTTCGGAGTCTCAGATGGGATCCAGGATATCACGAGGAGATCCAGAATGGTCCGGAGAATAAGATTCATATAAGGAAAGTCCTGTTTCGGGGTTGGAGAATGGTTCCGGTGTTTTCATCGGGAATGTTCTAGAAGGTTCCGGAATGTCCGGCACTCCGGAGGGGAAGGGTACATGAATGTGTCATAACAAGTTGGAATGATTGCATCATGTACTAGGTGTCATTGCTGAACAAAATAAAGGGTTAAATCAAATCCTAGTTTGAAAAAGTCAAACGCCAATTTGAAAAGTCAAACGGCTATTTTGTGAGGTGGAGGGAGAGTAGGAAACCTACTTGGGGAGGAGTTCCCTCCCTCCACCGCCGGCCCACTTGGAGACCGAGTTGGGGAGGGACTCCCCTCCCCTTGGCGCGCCCCCTCCACCTATATAAGGAGGGGCAGGGCTGCCCCTCCAAGGACACAACACCACGCCCTCTAAACCCTAACCCTAGCCGCCGCCCACCATAGCCGCCGCCGCCTAGGGCAACTCGCCGCCGCCGCCTAGGCCAAACCCTAGCCGCCAGCCTTGCCCCCTCCTTGGTGCGTCTAAACCCTAGATCGCCGAGGTTCTCTCTCATAGTCCACCATACTCGCTCCGGCTTAAGGCGAAGCCCTGCGAGATCTCCCCTCTACTTCCGGTACCACGCCGTTGTGCTGCCGGAATCGCGAGGAGAGTGCTACAACCTCCGCTGCCTGCTGGAACAAGGGAGAGGAAGGTCTTCGTCGAGTACCGAACGTGTGACCGACTGTGGAAGCGCTGCCGGAACGCAGCGCCGGAAGGATCGTCTACGCGATCTTGAGATCGGGAAGAGTACGACTACATCACCCACGAGAATCCGCTCTCGTTAAACACTTTGGAATCTTCAAGGGTGAGTTATTCCATCGATTCGTTGCTACAATCTAGTAGATAGATCTTGGCTTGTTTGTTTGTATGCGGTAGAAATTTTTTGTTTTCCATGCTACGAAACCCTACAACTCAACACACACATCTTCTACTTGTTGACATTCTGCTTTCCAGAGGGCAGTGACAGTACATTCACTTCTCCTTCTCCATCTTCTACTTGTTGCCATTCTTCTTTCCTCTGAAATTGAGCAAATTGCATTGTAAAATCAGCCAATGCAAGTAATTTAACCAAATGGAATTAATTTCAGCATATGGAAGTAATATACCTTATTCTGTTCATACTGATTGCAACAATAATTAGTAAAAACAGCCCCAAGAGATTGTGCTACTTACCCTGCATTTGCAAGTGCAAACTTTGGAGAATTCTGCACGGCACACGGATTAGGCCTCAAACACGTCGACGACAATCTTGGCTGTGCAGCTGCGCCCCTGTAGGAATCCCGGAATAAATTTATATATCGCTTACTGCAAACAAGTGGTGAAACTACCTAGCATTTCATGAACGCGAGCACAATCTGTTGACAAGCATTAGTTTTTCATCTTCGTTTTGGTTAAGCCCTTAACAGAAGGCAGATTAGCAACGTAAAGAGTTGCGACGGAAGAGCTTGACCATGAATGGACAGTTGGACACTTATTAATTTGAACTAGGTTTGGCACAGAATGCCTATCTCAAACTAAACCAAGTATGGACAGTTGGACACTTATTAATTCTTATCGATTGTCAAAGCCAAAGTCTATTTGTAAGAAATTGCTAAAAACATACTTGGCAGCTGCTTTAGTTCCACCCGCTAGAGAATCCACACTGGTTCCAATCATGCGGAGATACACCATATATCCAATCAGGCATACACCAAACCTGAAGAGTAAACAATATTATTGAAAGAAGCAAACTAGTCGTAACAAGTAGTATAAAGAAGGCCACCTTCAAAGTTTGTCTAGATATAACTAGCCACAAGTGCTTAGAATTTCAGATACACAAATGAGCCAGCTTATAAGCGATCCACTAATCAAAAGTAGAAAAAGGGTACCTCGCAGCAATTTCAAAGGCAAGAAAACGAGGCTACATTGTGAGGGCATGGGATTTGATCGAAAAACCTCAGAGCCAGTGGATCGACCACAGCGGGAAGCCTCAAGCTGGGTCCGCAGGATTGACTTGGTTGGCGACAGAAGCTCCTTGCTCAGATCAACATCCACACTACAATGCACACCCTCCATTAGTGGGGACAGCGGCCTCCCCCTTCGCACCTCTGCCTCGCCCATCGCCCCTCCTCCTCCATAGGGACAACGGCCTCCCCCGTCGCACCTCCGCCTCGCCCGTCGCACCTCCTCCTCCGCGCGCAGTTCAGGCGAGGGCGCCGCCCCCCATCAGCGTCGAGGCGTGGACAATGTCATGCCGCCCCTCAACCGCGCCCCTTGGCGAACAGGCCCAGAAGACCTTGCTCAAGGTGAGAATGGGGTGAAACCCACCCCAGATCCAGACCACACCACATAGCTATACACGAAAACACCAAACTGCACCAAACCAAATTTCACTTAACAAAACCAAACCCGCACCAACCCATTTCTATTTTCCACCCACACCAAACCAAACCATTTTCTATTTGTGGTTTGAACCCACGGGTCCAACCATGGTGCCATGTCGCATCCTCACGATCGTCTTTGTTGCTGTAGCCGACAGACAGTAACGTTAAGGGAGGCTCACAGAGCTGTGTTGCCAACAGTAAATAAAAAGTTAATTGGACCTACCAACAGAATTAGGGTCTCCGTGTAGAAAGGGGGAGCTGGCCTGCGTGCCGCGTGTGTGTTGGCCTGTTTGGGCAGTTTATAAGAACATCTCCACTCGCTTTCCAGAAAGGCCCTTAGGCAGATTTTTTTTATCCGAACGGCGAAAATTCGTCCAGTCGCATTCTCATGCGTCTAATTTTCGTCGAATTTGGCTCATATTTCATCCGGCGTTCCCAAACCGAACGCGGACGCTGGAAACCATCTGGAACAGAGAGAAAAGGGCGAAAAAACAAACCCCTGCCAGTGGCTCCGCCTTGGCAACGACCGCCCGTATTGTCGTCCACGCGTCGCCGTAATGGCGTGCCTAGTAGCTATTTCAATATTTTTATTTTTATTTATTTAGACTAATGCAGTCAAAATTCGGGTGTATGTCCGAATTTGATATAATATGTACGAACCGCCTATATATTAACGAAGTCGTTTATATTCGTCTAAATTTCGCCAAGATTTTTGCTTAAAATTTGACCAAAACCGGAAACTCGGTCTGGAACGCGAGTAGGAAACAGACCGTTTCCAGCCAAATGTTACATCCGTCTAGCGCTAAATAGCACCGGAATTGGGGCTAGGAACGCCGACAGAGTGGAGGTACTCTAAGGCTGTGTACTCTGAATTTGAAAATATCGTTGAAACATGAAACTCTGAATCTCACCTATCTTATGCGGCCTCTCATCCCGTTCTCTGTTCCCTCGTCCAAATTCTAGCGGGAGGGGTGCAGCCATGGACATACCGTGCAGGCAGGGAGGCGGCCATGGAAATGCCAGATCAGCAAGGCGGCAGCCGTTGTGCAGGACCGCTAGCATCGCGCTGGTAGACATGGGGCCCGTCTGGGAATAGGGGACGGGGCTTGCTGGCTTTCATGGCATCTGATCCTGGGCATATAGGTGAATGGGGTGTGACTTTGGGCTCGACCCATGGGTTCACCCCATTGAGGTTGCTGCGATTTGGAACCGCACCAAGCCACACCAAACCGGAAAAAAGGTCAACCCGCGCCAAACCAATCCAATACGCAGCTAAACCCACTTGAACCCATCCCGTTTTGCCCCGATCAAAATCCACCCCGTTATACCCATAAGAACCCACACCATTCTCACCTTGAGACCTTGCCGTGCTGTCCAGGGACCCTTGCACCGTCGAGTTGGTCGCCATCCGCCGTCGATCCGGACACCACCATCGAGCCGGTCGCCGCCATCGAGCGATTTCGCTGGAGCGGGTCAATGGGTCGTGAAAATTAAAGAACAAACAGGCCAAGGGGTCCCGTGCAAATGTACTTGACCACGTTGGCAGACACATGTCAGCAGCAGAATGGCTAGGACGAAAAATCAGTCCGATTTACAAGTTGTGGTACTAACATGTCTGTTTTACAAGAAGTAGGACTAAAATGCAATCTGGACGCAAGTTGTGGTACCAATAGTGTTAATAGCTCTTTTTTATTCTGGTTGCTATTTTTTGGAATTTTTGGAGCATCTGAGCTCAAGTTCAGCTGGGAATCTTCTAATTTAATGCTTATATCCTTTTCGTCCACTCTATGGGTATCTGGTTTGACTGACAAAAAAGGTTGAATTGCTTAGTAGTCAAAAGACATCACCACACGTCAATTGGAACATCATCGTTGGGGCCAAGGATCTTTCCTCCTTTCATTCTTTGCAGGGCCTCCTTAACCCGAAGCTCTTGTACACTCTGAATGAATCACTCGTCGGTGTCATCAAAGCTAGTATTGTCCAGCACATGAATAGTTCTTCCCATTCTATCATTGAATAAGTAGTCAAAAGTAGTACTCTCCCGTCCAAAAATAAGTGACTTGATTTTGTCTAGATTTGAATGTATCCAGACACATTTTAGTGTATTAATACATTTGAATATAAACAAACCTAAGCCAGTTATTCCTGGACAGAGTGAGTACTTCCATCTGTATCTGAAAGGAGAAGAGATAAAAAAACAGATGAAAGGGCTTTACTGGAATGCCCCTGGCTGTACCAACCATAGTTGCTAGAAATCCGGGTTGTCCGGGTCGAGGGTTGACTTCCTAGCGAACAAGGGTCGACAAGGGGTATACATATCCGGGACGCCAATTTGGTACATGGCTCAGGATCCACATAAATTTGGGTCGATGATCCCGGTTCGATAATACTAATCCCGGTAAGTTGACCTAGAATTCTAGAAGAGCGCTGGAGGGAAGAAGAGAGGAAGAGGCGCAAGAAATTAGGAATTAATGAGTACCACAAAATAAGGGGTATTTAAGATTTCCATGCCCAGATATAATGCTGGTATTACCATTTTTATTTTATTTGTCATAATAAAGCAGTTACCATATCTCTGCATGCTCCTTCCTATCGAACGGGATAAGGGGCTATCGAACAGGATCGTGACCCGGTCATCGACCCTTGCCAGCCAGATTTCGATCTCGACCCCTGTTCTGGACCGATCGACCCAGGGTCAAGGATCGCGGTGTCGATCCTGTTTCCGGCTACTATGGTACCAATCACGTACGCTGCATAAATACCACTACCCGTCCAAGTGGTTGGTGAAGAACTGGAGTCGCGGTCACGGTGCATATGTAGCTCGTGATTGTATATATAAATACCCGTCAACTTAACTGGATTTCTTGGTATTAGCTCTTACTCTATGTAACACATAAAACATAAAAACTATAGTGAGAAATTGCTTGTCTCTTCTTTTTCCTTTTTGGCTTGTTAGGTATAAGAATGAGAGTCCGGAATGGCACATCACATCCAGCCTGCCGTGAGATGTCTGGATCTGGTTCCCGATCTCTGTATCCCAAATTTCTTGATCAACCTTGTGGCTCAGCGTACTGGTGGGTGGTCCAGAACATGCTGCTCGTTATTAGGAGGGTACGACTCGGGTTCTCTTAGGATAACCTAGGTACCAACATCGACTAATGAACTGAGCAAGGTTACGCATTAGTGGTGGCATGCAGTTCAATCTTTTACTATGCTTCGGTCCCTTCCTCTTAAACTTAAGTTGTATGGACCGTTTTGTTTTGTTGACCCGTCGAAACCCATATCAAGGCTACGTATATCACTTTATTGTTCTTGCTCGCTACCGCGTGTTCATTCCCATCATCACCTTATTGTTCTTGGCGTATTCGTGCCTGCCTGCATGCACTCCATCACCGCTCTATCACTTCATGGACAAAGGCAGGATCGTTGACGAGTCAACACTGACTTCCAAATGCTTGAAACTTAAAAACATAAATTGAAATCTTTTTGGAAAATAAAATATCAAACTACAATAGAATCGGATCCACCGCATCCGGCCAGGTGATACCCAACCCACGTCAACTCTAAAACCGAACATGCAAACCAAGCTACACTCTTATCCTCGCGATTCGGCAAAGAAATCCTGCGCGTTGTTGCCCCGGAGCCCCTCATTCATATATCGAAGACAACTAGACACGACCGCTGATGCCCGGTATGCCAATGGTATCGAGACTCCAACTACATGTATGGTTCTGCTCCTGTCACGAAAATGATGTAACGACGTGCACACCAACCTTGTCTTCTGGTCAGGTCGCTCTTTCCAGTTAAATATATCATTTGCACCACCGCCTCTCCTTCCACCAAAACCAAAAATAACTTTGAACCCCAAAAGATACTTCTACAGTCCGGCCAGTTTACAATATCTTTACATTGCTGCATATTTTGCAGCGTATGTATGGTGTTTTATGCACATTTACCACATATGTAGCATATTTCAAAATATGAAAATTTTGTACAATTGACATGAACATGTGTTCTAATCGCAATCCAAAATTCTCCGGGAAAAGATATTTGTACTGTTCTATGAACACAAAAGAGACAAATTTGAGTGGTGTAAAAAGCAAAATTGAATGCTCTAGAAAATACTGAATTTGGATTTTTGGGCACTGAGCAACACACATGTTATATCTCTTCAAAATGTCGCATGCAGTTAGAACATGTTCTAGTGTTTGTTGCCAATTTTTTTATTTTTTATTTATGTTGCTTGCTATTTTTTTGGATTTTTTGTTGGAGAGGGAGCATATGAGCTCGAGTTCAGCGGGGAATCTTCTAATTTAATGCTTATATCATTTTCATCCACTCTACGGGTATCTGGTTTCAACGAAAAATGTGGTTGAATAGATTAGTTAGCCATAATAGTGTGCATTCCCCCAATGCATCACCACACATCAATTGAAACATCGTTGGGGCCAAGGATCTTTCCTCCTTTCATCCTTTGCAGTACCTCCTTAACCCGAAGCGCTTGAACACTCTGAATGAATAACCCATCACTGTCATCAAAGCTATTGTCCAGCATAGCAATAGTTCTTCCCGTTCAAGTAGTACTTTCCATCTGTATCTAAAAACGGAAGAGATCAAAGCCAGATGAAAGGGATTTACTAAATGATGGGAATGACCCTGGCTGGACAAGACCACGTACTCCGCATAAATTACATTACCCGTCCAAGTTATTGGTGAAGAACCAAAGTCGCGGTCACGGAGCACATGTAACTCGTGATTCTATAAATACCCGTCAACCGAACTGATATCCATGGTGTTAGCTCTTACTCCATATATCCCACCTACCGTGAAAACAATATCGCGAACATGCTCGTATCTTCTTTTTCGCTTTTGTCTAGTTGGGTATGAGAATGAGAGTTCGGGAATGTAGTGAAGAGGAGTGGCACTGGCACCTCACATCCAGCCTGCCGTGGGATGTCTGTTGAAATGGGATGCTTTGGGAAACCGACCATCAGTTGAAGTGATGTTATAGCTCGGTACGCATGTCTCCAGTATGCTTGTGATCAGAAATTTGCGGAACATTAGTTCATAGCTGGCGTGGCTATTCACCATCAGGATCTGGTTCGTGATCTCTATATCCCAAATTTCTTGATCAATCTTGTGGCTGAACTGGTGGCTGGTCCAGAACATGTTGCTTGTCTCCAGAGTACAACTCAGCATCAGGAGGGTACGTATCAGGTTCTCTTAGGATAACCTAGTCATCACAGAAGAGGTACCAACATCGACTAAAGAACTGAACAAGGTTACGCATTGGTGGTGGCAGTTTAATATTTTACTATTGCAGCCATCCCTATTGCCTGTTGCTCGCAACCGTGTGTTTGTTCCTAGCTTCACCTTGTTGTTCTTGGTGTGTGTTCCTGCATGCACTCCATCACCGCTCTATCACTTCACGGACAAAGGCGGGATAGTTGACGAGTCTTCCAAATGCGTGACACTTAAACACAGAAATTGAAATCTCTCTGAAAAATACAAAATCAAACTACAATAGAATCAGATCCACCGCATCCGGCCAGGTGATCCCCAACCCTCGTAAACTCTAAAACCAAACATGCAAACCAAGCTACACTCTTATCCATGTGATTCGGCACAGAAAACCTGCGCGTTGCTTCCCCTGATGAGCCCCTCATTCCTAGCTCGAAGACAACTAGACACGACAGCTGAATCGCTGATGCCCGGTATTGCCAATGGTATAGAGACTACATGTATAGTTCTGCTCATGTCACGAAAATGATGTAATCGACGTGCACACCAACCTTGTCTTCTAGTCAGATCTGTCTTTCCATTAAATATATCATTTGCACCACCGCCTCTCCTTCCACCAAAACCAAAAATATCTTAGAGCCCCAAAAGACACCTTTGCAGTCTGACTAGTTTGCAATATCTTTACATTGTTGCATATTTTGTAGGGTATGTATGGTGTTTTCTGCACATTTACCACATATGTAGCATATTTCAAAATATGAAAATTTTGTACAATTGACATGAACATGTGTTCTAATCGCAACCCAAAATTCTCCCGGAAAAGATATTTGTACTGTTCTATGAACACAAAAGAGACAAATTTAAGTGGTGTAAAATGCAAAATTGAATGCTCTAGAAAATACTGAATTTGTTTTTTTGGGCACTGACCAACACACATGTAATATCTCTTCAAAATGCCGCATGCAGTTAGAACATGTTCTAGTGTTCGTTGCCAAATTTTTAATTTTTTATGCTGCTTGCTATTTTTTGGGACTTTTTGTTGGAGAGGGAGCATATGAGCTTGAGTTCAGCGGGGAATCTTCTAATTTAATGCTTATATCCTTTTCCTCCACTCTACGGGTATCTAGTTTGAACAAAAAATGTTGTTGAATAGCTTAGTTAGCCATAATAGTGCACATGGCCCCAAGGCATCACCACACGTCAATTGGAACATCGTTGGGGCCAAAGATCTTTCCTCCTTTCATCCTTTGTAGGGCCTGCTTAACTAATAATTCAGCTCTTGGAGACTCTGAATGAATCACCCGTCGGTGTCATCAAAGCTGTTATCCAGCATAGGAATAGTTCTTCTCATTCCATCAGTAGTTCTTCCATCTGTATATTTTTTTAGAAAATGGCGCCTTTATTACTTATAGTAATGTTTATATCCGGCCTGTGCATAACCAAGATCACACAGCTACACAAACCACACAACCAGGGAAAAAGAAAACAAAGTAAAATTACAAAGTGTCAACTAAAAACAAGAGGCCTCAACTATGGCAGATCAATGCGTAAATCACACGGCCATTCATGTAGGTAGAAAATATCTCTCGCCGTGTCCTCCAAACGCGTACGTCCCTCCAAAAACAAGTCACGAAACTCCATGCGTTGGAGAATAGTCCATGATCGAAGGATAGTCGTGGCCGAATAAATATCCTAGAGGGGTGAAGACATAATGTTATTAAAAAAATTGTCATTTCTACAAAGGCATAGCGACCAAATTATGGCAAGCGCTTCCACCCTAAACAAAATCTTGTATTTATCATCAACTCTATGCAACCAATTACCAAAAACATTGATGACTAAACGTGGAGAAGATAAACCAGAAGCTATTTGGTTAAATGATCATATAAAACGAGCAAATTTATAGTAGAAGAATAAATGACGAATTTTCTCATCATGATGACAAAAAACGTACTATGTACTTGCCAATTCCTCTTTACAATATTATCTTTAGTAAGGATTACACCTTTACGTAGATACCAAGCGAAAATCTTCGTCTTAAGGGATATTTTCATTTTCCAAATTTTACTATTATCATCGGCCGGGATATCAGGTTTAACCAATGCTCTATACAGTGAGGCAACTGAAAATTTACCACTCTCTTGTAATTTCAATTTGAACTCGTCCACACCGTCCGACAACTGTATCATCGATAATCGTAATAACAAATTGTTCCAAGATACCAGTCGAGGACCTATGAGACTTCTTCTAAAAGATATGTTAGGAGGATTATCTTCTATAATGGTGGAAAGTGTGTCCATTTTGTGTATAACAATCGAATATAGAGCTGGATATTGTTCGCGAACAGAAGTTTGGCCAAAGCCATTTACCTTTCTAAAATCTAATATGTGATCCATCCTTGATATTAAAAGCACCAAATCAAAGAAATATTTTTTTGGACGCCATTAGACCTGCCCAAAAATGTGAGCCACCGGGTTTCCAAACCACTTGATACACAGCTTTGGACCACACATAATTTCTTCATAAAATGGTTTGCCAGACACCATCTTCGGTAAGTATTTTGAAAAGCTATTTATCTAGAACGCGGTGTTTTTGACTTGCAAATCATGTATGGCCAGTCCACCATATTCTTTTGGTCGGCAAACTACATTCCATTTGACCAGTCAATATTTTTTTTTACTATCCCCTTGCCAAAAGAATCTTGACCGGAATAATCCACTTTCTTTAAGACACCTTTTGGTAGCATGAAAAACAAGATCATATATAGTACCATATTGATGAGTACATGGTGCACATGTAGCTCGTGATTCTCTATAAATATTCGTCAGCTGAACTGGAGCCCTTGGTATTAGCTCTTACTCCATGTAGCCCACAAAACATAAAAACTATATAGTGAGAACTTTCTGTTTTCTTCTTTTTTTTTCCTTTTTGGCTTGTTAGGTATGAGAAGGAGAGGTCGTTGAGTGGCACAGCACAACCATCCTGATATGATGTCTATTGAAATGGGATGCATTGGGAATTCGACCATCAGATGCATGCGACTTGGTGGCTCGGTACGCATGTCTCCACTATGCTTATGAAGAGAAACCTGAGGAACGTTAGTTCATAGCTGGCGTGGCTATTCACCACCAGGATCTGGTTCACGGTCCCGGGATACTAAATCGCTTGATGAATCTCGTGGCATTCCCCGCACTCGCTGCCCGTCTCCCGGGTGCAACTCATATCAGGCGTACACACGCCGAGGTCTCTTGAGATTCAGAGAAGTAGCACTATCAACTGAAGAACTAAACGAGGTTATTATTCACTAGTAGCTAGGGCAGTTTAATCTTTTTTCTGTGGCAAAATGTTGGTATTTTTTTCTTTAATCTGTTTATTATCTCCTGCACGCTTGTGCATTCGTCCGTCTCGACTACCTGCTAGAGCCATCCATGATGCATCTTGCTCCCTATCACGTACGTGCTCTTTCTCTCGAAACAGGCTTGCGCCCAGCTTTATAAATAAAGCACACATGTGAGACCGCTGCTGGGCCAGACAGCACAACGCCCAAGGAATAAACCGGTACAACCACGACAACTGCTGGGGCAAACGGCACAACACGAACATGCCCAAAGAAAAAATGAAAACAAAGGCGAAGCGACAAGGCTAAGATGATTCGCAATCGCTGCGCCCTCCGACTATGTCCTACCACGCTCCAAGCGCTCCGAAGCGCTGAGTACCAAGCAGCCCCTTCCCAAGGGAAGCACCGTCGACACGGTATTGCTACCCGGACAAGGTCCTGGGGTTTCCCCCGGTACTCTGAGTAAAGTGGAGGCAGAGGAATCCCGCGACGCCCTTCAGGAAGGAGTGGCGCCACCCGTAGCCGGCACCGCGTCGGGGTCGAACACGCCGACAGGGATTTCTCCCGACCGCTGCCCACATAGAACCCAACACCTCGGAACACCACCATCCAGCTAAGCCACCAACTAGCATGCGCCATCACGATCTTGCAATCATCTTCACCCACCTCTTCGTGGAGACTGACACGTGGCCTGATCAGCGAGGGTACACGACAACGCCGGAGTGAGGGACAGCAGCCCCGCAGCGCGCGGGAGGAACTCACCTCCACCGCCGAGAGGCGGTCATCGATCGGACAGGCCAGCCGGGGCACACCAGACCCGGGAGGGTCCGGCCGGGCCTAGACAGGCCCGTAAAGCCCTAGCCGCCGCTGCTGCAATGGGAGGCTACAGAGCCGCATCCTCCACTCTAGCTTGCCGCCGCCGCCACCTACAGAGAACGCCATCGAGGCAGCACACCGGCCCGCCCAAGCCCATCTGAGCCCGCTCGAGCCCATCTAGGCCCGAGATGCCCAGAGTCGAGCCGGGGACGGACTCCAGCAGAGCTCCCCGCCATGGCGGCTGCCGCCCGAGGTTGGCGCCACCGCCTGGGCCACCCGGCCGCGCCGGACCAGGGCCTCCCGAAGAGCACCGCCGCCGGGGAGAAGAGGGGCCCCGACCCCCTCTCCAGGACGCGGGGGAAGGCAGGCCGCCGCCGCCGGCGCCAGCAGGGCTCCGCCCTGCGACCCAAGCCGGCGGCGGCGAAGGATGGAGGGAGGTGGAGGGGACGGGGGTGGCCGGAGGGAGGGGCGGCGTCTCGTCGCCCTCGGGGGAGCGAGAGACGCGAGAGGGGTTCCCGACTCGAGTCAAGGTCCGTACGTGCTCTTTCACCAGCATCACCTTATTGTTCTTGTCATGTTCGTGCTGCCACCTATCCTCTTTCCCGTCGTGCCTGCCTGCACTCCATCGCCGCTCTATGCAACTCTATTTATCTGTCCGTCGGCTACCAAGAGGTCAAAGGCGGGGAGCGTTGATGACTCACCATTGTCTTCCAATTCCATTGTTGAAATTGAAATCTCTCCGGGATACACCAATTCAAATTAACATCGAATCGGATCCACTACATACGGCCCGGGTGATCTCCATCCCTCATCATCTCTAAAAAAGAACATGCAAACCAAGAGAATTGTCAAGCTTCATGCACTAGCCAACGCAACCAAAAGTCCGAACTGATGGAAAGGGCTAGTACAATCCACTTATACACTTCAACACCCCCTCTCACGTGTGACGGGGAGAAGTCAGCACGTGCAACTGGAAGAGAGCGACGGCGCGCGAAACTCACGTATGACTCAAGAGGCCTATACGTGGACACAGAGGGGTCTACAGCAATTTTAGGATAAATTATGAAAGCCAGGACTCGAACTCGAGACCTTAGGCTCTGATACCATGTCAAGCTTCATGCACTAGTCAACGCAACCAAAAGTCCGAACTGATGGAAAGGGCTAGTACAATCCACTTATACACTTCAACAAGAATCTTATCCTCCCTAGTCGGCGCAGAAAACCCATGTGTGATTGCCCATCATCCCTCGTAAACCTCTGATGCCTGCTACGCCACTGGTCTCGAGACTCCAACAACACGTACTGTGTTTCAGCTCATCTCACGAAGATGATGTAACATGTCCTCCATACCCCTATGTTTTCTTACGCTCTAATCGATATTTCCAGTAAAACATATCATTCACAGCACGTGCCTCTCCTTCCGCCAAAACCAAACACAATTTTGAGCCCCAAAACACCCGTCTATATAGTACGACTAGTTTACATTATCGTTACATTGTTGCGTATTTTGCAGTTCTATAAGGTGTTGTATATATACACACTTTACGACATATGCAGCTGGATATATGATGACACTTGGCCTCTAGGAAATATATATTTCAACATATGGTATCAGGCTATAGGTACTGGTTCCATCTCCTAAAGTTTGGACACTGAAACACATACATTTCGACCGAATTATATTCCGTTTTCTTTGTTTCGCTGGCTGATATTTCAAATTCGGTAATTTTTTTCTACTTCCGCAGCGCTCTCCATGCATCAATTCGCCCCTGTAAGCTCAACCTAGTTCCATACTTGTTCGTGTATGTTATTTCTTCCTAATTAGTCTGGTTTATTGTTTCTATATAAGAGGTAAATAGAATTAAAGCAATAACGTGTGTGGTACTTTCAACTTATATATGTGTGGCATCTAAAGGTGACAAATTAACTTTACTTGCCTTTTGTTTCTCAAAAAAAAACTTTACTTGCTATTTATTGTACCTGTGCAATAAAAGTAAGAAAACGACCAGATTAATATCAGCTTGTACTCCAGGATACCATGGGTACTGCACAACTACTTATAGCCACATATTGCCTTCTCCATGTGTACGTCGACGTTATACTAGTATCATAGGTGTTTTTTTATGGGATGAAGGGAAATATTTTAATACTTAAATAATTTCAATTATATCCAACCACTCCAATAGCATAATGACTCAATCAAGTCTAGACATTAAGGAAGCATACGGCCATAAACATAATAAAGAAGAAAACAACAAAGACACCTCCGAAGCAAATAGAAACTTGAAGCAGCAATAACACCACTAGTTGGCGACAACGCCTCGATTACGGAACAGCTTCTCCAAAATGACGCCTCTAGTAAGACAATAGTGCACAAACATCATCATCATCCGGTCTAACTAGCATGGTCAGATCCTGGGTTTTCACCCTAGAGAATGTCGAATCTACAAAAATGTCTTGAACAAGAGAATGATTAGGGAGCCACCATTGCCAGCTATAAAAACTGAAGGTCGGACCCAATGTTTCGACCGAAAAAGCTGAGTCGACATGAAGTTGAAGGAGAGGCACCAAGAACGAAATCCGCTAGTGTCATCGCTCCACACATTGAAAAAAGGTTGCAAAACTCCAATCGATTGACACACATACTTCTCCCGATGTGCTACGAGTACTCCCTAGGATGTGCACGACTAGACAAGAGTATGCAAGATGGAACTCTAGATCCTACGTTCTTATGCGACCACTATGCTCCCCCATCAACATATTGGTAATCACGCCCAAGGTGGAAAGGGGCACCACTAGAAGGACATGGCAGTACTGTCGGGAGAGAACGCCAAGGCCACAAATAGATCAGATTTATTGGGCACACTCCACTCTCCGTTCGTCGACATCCTCCTCCTGCGGCGACTGGGTGAGATGAAATGCATTGGGAATTCTTCAGGAGTTACTTATTGACATTTTTGTATAGTTTTTGTATAAATTAGAAATCCAAATGAGCTTTTTTTATGGAACCATGGAAATACGAACACAAGTTAGTAGATTTGTTAGAGGTAAATTACGGTTTCAATTGTTCATGTACATGTGTAGAATTGCTGGAAGGAACTGTTATCGTTTCTTATTTGAGCTTAATTAATTGATTAATGGAACTAACCGTGAGTTAATTTTAGTTCTTTCTTAGTAAAGGTGGATGAGCTTTCTCCATTAGAATTGCTTGATGCATACTACAATATATTCAACAACTAAGCGAAGTAAAACAGCGATGCAAAGAAATATGTTGTAGAAAGAAAAAGACGAAGATATCTGAGACCGTGTGTTTGCTAATAACAATGGCGCTCTGTTTTTTATAATTTGCCTAATGTTGTTTCTATGCCAATATCAGATGATGGGAAATGACATCCTGATATATTGAGTTGCATTGGAAACTCAGCTCTGGAAGTGTTTATCCTCGGCCATGACTATTGTGACAAGACCATGGAAGACGCCCAGTTAGTCGTCTCCTCAGAGCGACGAGCTCCAAGAACAGAAACATCTTCTTGTTTAGGGTGTGTCTGGTTAGGATTTTCCGGCCAGATTCACGTCATGGAAGCTAAAATCTGAACCAAACAAGTTTGTAAACCAACCTAGATTCTGAAACGCAGCAGATTCTTGTAGTGTAAAACAAAAGCTACTGGTACCCCAGATTTTCCTGCGTTGCGTTGAAGGGATAAGCTAAAAATTACATGCAGTGCCATCCCGAAGTAGAAAATGAACGGTTCGTTTCCTTTGTTGTCTCCTCCAACCTGACTCCCTTCTCCCGTTGTCCTCTCTTCCCCAACTCGCATCAGACATTGCAGAGAGCAGGCTAGTGTTAGTCCCTAGCCGGCCTATTCCAACAGCGCGCCAGCCAGAAAATATGCCTCCAACCCGATTCCCCTCCCCCTATCCTGAAACTTCGCGACGCCACGCGAGCATCCCAGCCTGCTATGGCCGACGTACAGCTTGCCGGCATGCGGGCTGGCTGGCTGGCTTGGTTTTTCCCGGAGTGTGCGCTGCATTCCACCGTGCTACGGGCTGGGATACACCTACTTCAAAGCCGAACGAGCTAGAGACACGAATATGGCATTGGATTTGCTGGTCGGCATACACCTATTTCTTAAAAAAAAATAACAGTTACGTGATGCACGATGGCAAACCAACGCCAAATACACTAGAGCAAAGCTAGCTCGGGTGAGTCTTCTACGCTTGCGTGCATGCGAGGACAGCGCTAGGGGTAATTATCTATTATTATATACTAAAAACAATATAAGACTGTTTTTCGAGCCATCTGGTTGATCCACATCCCCTAATTATTTAGACAGTTAGATTTAGAATTAATGGTCAGGATCTAGAGATAGATAGGTTGTCACGTACACGCACACATTTGTTACACAATAATTGATAGACCCGACACAAAAATCACGAGAAGAAAACCTAGATCCCTGCACAAATTCAATGCCCTAGCGCCCTCCGACCATCTCTGCCGGGATCCCCTCCGCCCGATCATCAGGTTCCCCCTCTAATCTTTCCGTTTCTCTTTCCGCAATGGAAAGGAAGTATCCGAAGCAGCGCTAGCTAGCCAGATGGAAATTATATCCCCGGCTCCCCGCGCGCGGCAGCGAGATCGATCATGATTCAAGAGAAAGTTGCTTGATCGCTTATCCCTCGCTTATCCCGTTGTGCTGTCAGCTAGCTTCTCCCTTGCATGTACACGTATTTTTTATTCTTTATTAATGAACAGCTAGCACATATGCTCGAAATAGGCTTTCGCCCCGCTTTATAAATAAAGCAACTGTCCACAACCAAACATCACAGTACAGATCCACACACACAACACATGCTGGGGCCACAGCACAAGACGGCCCAACTAGGACAGAGTCCAAAAACAAGAACCAACGACTCGCCGAGATCGTGGACGCCGAAGACACTATGTCGAGCTATGGGGGAGCCGCTGAGCCGCCTCCAAGAGCCGGCGCAGAGTCGCGTCCAACCTCACCTTGTCCCGCTGTCTACACAACGGGTACCAAAGCTGCAGGGAAGCCAGAAAGAGGAAAACAGAGTCAGACGCACGCCGAGGGAGAACCTTCTCAATAACCATCTTATTCCGAATATTCCAGAGGGACCACGACATGGCCGCGAACACAAGCCAGAAAAGGCGACGATCCCTCCCAGCTTGGTTAGCTCGGGTTTCTAGGAATTCCCCGAGGTCATGGGCCAGCCAATCCGGGCCCAACGCCTCGCGGATGAAATTCCACAGAAACCGGGCTGCGGGACAGCTGAACAATATGTGGGTGCCCGTTTCAGGGACCCCACATAATGGACATAGCCCATCCCCCGGCCCATGTCGTTTGGTCACCTCAACTCCCGAAGGGAGCCTATCGCGTAAAAGTTGCCACACAAAGATTTTACTCTTCAGCGGGAGAGGGGCTTTCCAGAGGTGCTTGGTCCAGGGAATAGGCGCCTGGCCAAAGAGGGCCCGATAGGCCGAGCCAACCGAGAAGGAACCAGACGGAGTGAGGGTCCACAGAACACTATCGGGTTCGCTGGCCAAGGAGGCCGGGAGCTCCGCCCTGAGTTCCCTCCAAGCTTCCGTTTCCTCCGGGCCGAAGGTACGGCGGAACGAGATGTTCCATGTACCTCCACGTGCCGCGGAGGAAACACGGAGCGCTGGGTCAGAACAGATGGCGAATAAGCCCGGAAAACCCTCCTGCAAAGGGCGCCCCCTGAGCCAGGGATCCAGCCAGAACAGGGTCCCCTCCCCATTCCCAATGGAAACGGCGAGGCCATGCCTGATCTCACCCTTGACCTCCTGAATGGAGTGCCAGAACTGGGACCCCTCGTGACGATCACAGGCCAGAAGGGGCCGGCCCCGCAGGTATTTGGCCTTGATGAGTTTGAGCCATAGGCCACCATCATCCCGCAGGATGCGCCAGACCCATCTGAGCATGAGGGCCTTGTTGAACTGACGGGAAGCAAGGATACCTATGCCCCCAACATCCTTGGGGGCGCAAATGTCTGCCCATTTGACCATGTGGTATTTCTGGCGACCCAAGGAGTCTTGCCAGAAGAACCTCGACAGCTCCTTGTCAAAGGTCCCATGCACCCCCTCTGGGAGGAGGTACATGCCCATCATGTACATGGGCAGGCTAGACAGACATGAGTCGATCAGGACGGTCTTGCTACCTTTAGAGGTAAATCTCCCACGCCAAGGTTCGGACCTTGAGCGCACCCTCTCCGCGAGCGGTTCCAGGTCCCTGATAAGGATCCTGGTGTCGCGGATCGGCATCCCCAGGTAGGTGATGGGGAAGGAGGCTAGCCGACAATTGAAGTTGTCAGCTATCCTCTGCTGCTCGTCCAGGGGGAACCCTAGTGCAATGATCTCGCTTTTATCGAAGTTGATACGGAGGCCAGACATCTCCTGAAAGCATAGGAGGAGGAACTTGAGGTTTGCAATGTCCAGGGCCGAGCCTTCAATCATGATCAACGTGTCATCAGCGTATTGGAGCTGGGTGATGCCCCCCCCCGGGGATAAGGTGGCCTACCACACCGGATATGTGGCCGGCCGCCTTCGCTTTCTCAAGCATTTCTGCGAGAGCATCGACCGCAGCGTTGAAGAGGAGGGGGGACAGGGGGTCCCCCTGGCGGACCCCACATGAGGGGCGGAAGTAAGGTCCGATCTCGCCATTGATGTTAATCGCGTTGCTCCCGGTCATGACGAACTGCATTATCCAGGTGATCAGGCGGTCGTCAAATCCTCGCCTGATGAGGACCTGACGAAGGAACCGCCAGTCCAGACGATCATAGGCCTTCTGGAAGTCCAGCTTCAAGAAGATGCCCTTCAATCGTCGGGACTTGATCTCGTGTATAACCTCATGGAGGGCCAGTATCCCATCATGTATAAATCTGCCTTTGAGAAAGGCAAATTGATACTGGTGGGTGAGGCGCTCCATGACCGGGGCGAGGCGAGAGGCGCAAACTTTTGCGAGGATCCGTTGGATGACATTGAGAACCGTGATGGGTCTGAATTGGCGAATGTCCGAGGCCCCCAGCACTTTGGGGATCAGAGTGATCACGCCCAAATTCAGACGCCCCATCACCAGAGTGCCGGTGTAGAATTCCTGAAACATGGGCATGATGACCGGTTGGAGCTCCCTCCAGAAAGTCTGGAAGAAGGAGACCGGGAGGCCATCGGGGCCCGGGGCGGAGTTGGTCCTCATGGCCTTCACCGCCCGCTCAACTTCCTCTGGTAGGAATGGGAGGGTGAGCTCCCCATTCTCGTCAGCTGTGACTCTGGCCCCACTAGGCCAAAAGTCATCAGCCAACGCGACCCCCGTAAGGGGCCCTGCCAAGAAGAGCTCCTTATAGAAGGAGTAAATATGGGCGGATAGCGCCCCCGGCTCCTCCAGGAGTAGATCCCCGTCCCGGAGGCAGGGGATCGAGCATTTCCTACGGCGACCATTAGCCACCGCGTGGAAGTACGCGGTGTTTGCATCTCCTTGGAGGAGCCAATTCTGGCGGCTACGCTGTCGCCAAAACAACTCCTCCCCCTTGTAAATCTCGACGAGCAAAGTCTCTAAGGCATAACGGTGGGACCACTCATCCGCTGAGAGGCCCACCGAGTCTGCCGCCAGGTCCAGCAGACGGATCTCCTCCAGTAACGACGCCTTCTGGAGACGCGTCACTGCACCCAAGTTGGCCCCCCAGCCCTTCATGAACTGACGGGCCATCTTAGCGCAATGATGCCAGACGTCCACCGCATTAAAGCGTCGGGGCGGGGTAGCCGCCGCCGCCAACCACTTGGCCTTTACCGCGTCCACAAAACCTGGCTGTTGAAGCCAGAAGTTCTCGAAGTGGAAGCGGTTCAGTCGTGGTGGTGAACTCCCCCCAGTCGAGAGCAGAAGCGGAACATGGTCTGAGCCAACCCTGGTAATGGCGCGGAGAGAGCAGAGAGGGAAGGCGACTTCCCAGTCCACGGAGACCAACACGCGGTCTAGGACGCTCCTGACAGGGTCAACCCTGTTGTTCGTCCACGTGAAGCGGGCTCCCACCCTCGTGATCTCTCTAAGGGCGAGATCAGCGATACAATCGTTGAACATCCGCATGCGCGGGACATCCACGTTGTGGGAGCTCTTATCCGCGTGGGAACGGATCAGGTTGAAGTCGCCCGCCACAACCACCGGTGTGGAGCACCGTTCAACCTTAGCCTTTAGTTCCTCAAGGAAGGCTGGGGAGCGGCTATGGTCCGCGGGGCCATAGACTATGACGACCTCCCACCGGAGGTTGGAGCGTCTATGGGTGAGCGCCATGCTCACAAAGAATTCCCTGCGGTCCATATCCTCCACCTCGAAGGTATCCTCCTTGGCGCCAAGGAGGATGCCTCCAGAGTGACCCACAGCCGGAAGCCAGTTCCAAGCGAACTTGTGCCGCGACAAGCCCTGGAGCTCCGAGGTCTGGAAGTCATGTTTGATGGTCTCCTGGAAACCTACGATGTCCACATTCTCCTGGCGCATGTAGTCTTTAATCTGGCGTCTCCGGCCGTCATTCCCAAACCCCCGGATGTTCCAGATGAGTGAGATGATGGCAGGCCAACTCATTGGACTACTCGGGTTTGGTCCCCTTCAGGGGGACAGATCGAGTTTTTCGGGACGACGAGGGCAGAGAACTCTGTCTCGGCGGCCTCCCTAGAGACCCCCCAGCTAGGGGGGTCTCCTGGGCGACGGCCGAAGGGCGCTGCTGAGGAGAACCCACCATCTCGGATCCAGGATCAGATGTCCCAGTTCCAGACGGTGTCGAGGTTTCCCCCTGCTGGCGTGCCGCACGTGCACGCGCAGCGGCTAGGGACCCCTCGTAAATCTCCCATATGGATCGATCAAAAGGGTTAATCATATGTTTACGTACGGGCACAGATTCGAATTCTCTTCTGTCGCATGGTACAGGGAAGCGATCATGGATGGGGAATACACGGGAGAAAAATATTTGGTTGCTGGCTTGATTATTTAGGTACTTACTTAATTTTTTTTAACCTCTTAGAGATCTATCGGCCATCACGTTTGAGTCCCGATGTGCCGTTGATATTGCTCATTGAAATCAAATTCATATTAATGGCTTCAATTTTACATATGTATCTAATTTAGTATTTAAACTAGATGCATTTGTATCTAGACAAAGTCGAGACCATTAGTATGGACTGGAGGGAGTACAAGAACCAACCCACCAATTCTATGCTTAATCCCTTTTGACAAAAAAAATCCAAGCTTAATCCGCACGGGAACCTAGGGTGCCGAGATGAGATGGACATGGTGTTAGCTCTAGGTAACATAACATGTGTTTCGATGTCTCGGATAGGAAAATCCATGGTCGAGTAGGCGACGCAGAAGGCTGATTTGAATGCATGACCGGACGCTATGTGTTCTGCCCTACAAACCCTTCGATGATCGGTCGACGGTTGGCGAGTCGACCACGACTAGGCTTGCATAAACACATACAACTATTGTGCGTCTCCTTGCCAGAAAGTCAAGCAACTAATTTTAGGTGCATGGTATGTACATGTTGTAATATGTAATTACTCTATAAGATTTGGCTAATCCGTGCTAAGAATATCATGTTGAGGGAGACGACCTGGAAAAAGGTTTCATGGGAACATGCACATGGTAGAATCATCTGTTAGCTGATGAAGCTAAATGCATCGCGTACATACATGCTTACTATATTACTCTACTTATGAAACGAGATGTACAATCTATAAGATCATCTAGAACATGTTCTACAGTCTATATGGAAGAAAATAATTATTGATTAAGCACAGCTTACGGTCTGATTAATTAATGAATAGGTGTTATAGTAGACATGGATACTCCAGCATGATTTTTGACCGTTACTTTCATACCAGTGTGTTGTCAAGCATTTTAGAACACAACATTTTAATATCCATGAGATTGATGTAATTTTGCTTAAACAACGTAAATTGCAATAGAAAATTTGAAAAATCAAGATAATGGTAACTTTAGTTTATGTGTTCAAGATCCATTAGTAGCACGTCAAGATCACCCCATGGGGATATATTTCACAATCCATTGTAATGGTATATTTTGGCCACAATAAAGAAGTAAATATGATACTATTTTTTTGACTTAAGAAAAAAATGTATGGTTGAATTTTTGGGAAATACAGAGTAATAAATAGGTAAGATACGCAAATTGCAAATACAAATTTATATATGTTATATATAAATATTAGTCAGCAATAACAGTTTTTGACATTGCCCAAAGAGAAGTTTTCACTATCCAGATTAATTACTTGATCTCTTGGTACCAAAATATGCACATGCATTTTAATATGTATGATTGTAAAAATATAAGCTATTAATACGATCTAATGTTTCCTATTTTGGTTGATGTAATTCTTAATTTTCTAAAAAGTTCTTAGTCAAAGATAAATCTTAGGAAACACATCTTCTTTGTATGATTATATTAATCTGAGGTTAAGCACAACATATATAGTGAATATTTCTTTGGGAAACTCATTCCTCATAAATTTAAGATGCTTTCCACACACACACACACACACACACACACACACACACACACACACACACACACACACACACACACACATGATATTTTAGTAAGCAAACAGAGGAGTTGCCCTCGCATTTGGGAGGGTCACCTTGCTAGTTGTGTATAATAATTTGTGATGATTACTTATATATACAACACAATCTACAGTTTAGGTGCAAGGTAAAATATAGGTGTAATTTAACATCTTATTTCTATTAACTATATTCCTAAAAAATTATAAAATGGATTCCTTCTCAAAATAGTCACATGCATGTGTATAATGTATAATTTGTCATTTTATAATTAATTATCCTATAAATAATCTTGTAAGCCTTAGCGGCGTCACAACAGTTTCCATCAAATTCACAGTTGGCAGTTGCTCCAACCAAACAGCTTTCAGCTTTTTCACAGTTGTTAGCTCACAACTGCTTTTTCACAGCAGATTTCGCGCATCTGATTTTTAGGAATCTGCAGCTCAACCAAACACACCCTTAGTCCGTTAAAAGGGTGACCGTTTTCCTTTCATACATTTTGTTCAACCCATGCCGTTACTATGCGTTGTGGGTGTGTTGTCGTGCTGGATTGAACTATAGCAGTGTTTTTGCTCCGTTCTCCGTGTTAACGAAGTTGTCTTATCAATAGTCCAGTCGAACACTATATGTACCACCTGTAATGAATCAGTTGGTCATCCTTCCCTTTGCTGTTTGCGCCTACATACATTCTTTGCTCTCTGTGCCTACGAGCGCCTTGTGCATTCTAATTTTACTGTTCGAGGAGACAATGGAAGCGAAGCTTTTCATTAAAAAAATAGGTCTTTCATATGCTGCAATTTCGTCTTGATTATTCGTTGTTCTGTATGTGTCTTATGCATTAGCTAACTAATAAGCTTTCATTTGTTTGCTAGAGAGCCTATTCGTTAGTTGAGAAAAAAGAGATAGGTGCAGAAGGGCGCTAGCTAGCTATCAGTTGTTTGCTAGGAGCTTTGTTGGTGCACTGAGAGTGAAGAAACTCTAAGTTATCTAGACATAATAATGATAACTAGAGTAAAGGGGCAGACATTACTCAGCTGCGACGAAAATTAGAACGCCCAAGGATACAATCTGCGTGCCAGGCCATGGGACAACATGGGACCAGTGGCGCAGCAAAGCGCGCAGGTCCTTCCAGTAAATATAGTAAATTTGTATACATTGGAGATGCCCGTAGATATGCTAGTTCCTCACCAACAACTACAATAGTAAGAGAGATAAATGGAATTGATCGATTGGCACTGAGGTTCAGTAAAGGAATGAAGTTTGCATTTGCGCTATGTCTATAAATAGATAGCTTCCTTAGGATAGGAGAATGCGAGGTAATCACACACTTTGGGAAGTATGTAGGAGTCCAACAGAGCAGGGAAGAGTTGCCAACATGATGACTAGCACCGGCAGTCACATGGAGACATTATCTAGAACTGGGATGCACCGGAAATTCTTGCTGGAGATCCTATCATTGATCTTGTAGCAGGCACAATTTGTTTGGCTTTCTGCTGTAGGATGGTGTTTTTAAAGGTCTTTTTTTTACCTTCATAGACGGTGATTTTAATCTCATAGCTGACGCTACCGACAAAAACAACAATAAAATTAACCTGAGATGCTTGTCTGTCTTCCGTAATTTCATCAACTAGGATAGTGGCCCTAGCAAATACAAGGACAGTGTCTAAATATGTCTAAAAACATTTTATGACTCATGAAATTTATAATATACAATTATAATTAACATGGTTCTAGTCACCATAAATATTATGCTAAAAAATTACTTTTGTGGAAGAGTCCTTTGTTGATCTGTAATTATACGATAATAACTAACGTATTAATGATTATATGCCCTTTTGTGTGTGGTGATATTAGATTGGTACATATGGCAATCTAAGATGTACTCCCTTCGTCCCATAAAGGATGTCACCGATTTTTCTAGTTTTCCATGTATCCATACACTAAAACGTGTCTAAATATATGCGAATCTAGTCAAATCTGTGACGACATCCAGCTACCAGGAATGCAAAGGGGCGTTCGATTGATTGCCACAACCAACTACATAGTGTTAAAGTAGTGAGATAACCTTATGAATGGGAAACATTAGGAATGTGACTTGAACTACATGGTAACTTGATCTTGGGATATGCCGAAAGGATAAACAACGATGGCACATCAATGTAGTGGGCTACCAGAAGAATTCTCTATGCAGGAGAAAGCTTGATATATTTCCTCCGTTTTAAAATATAAGATGTTTCAACTTTGTGAAGATAATATATCTAGACACATTTTATTTTAGTGTGTAGGTTTGAATTGAATCACTTCGAACTAGCATTTTGGTGTCTAGGTTCACTTCAAACCTACACACTAAAATTGCGTCTAGATACACTTCAAACCTACACACTAAAATATTTCTAGGTATATTATATTCACAAGTTGTTTTACTGTGATTGGGGCGGAACTTTTCACTCCGCCATGTTCTGTCTGGTTCTGTTGCCTGTGATTTTTTCTAACCATTGATTGAAACTGTTGATTACTTCAATCAAGATTTGACATAGAATCCATTGGCCTCTAATTCAGATTTTGGAATACAAGTGATGTGCATGCATTCCTGATTTGACGATCGTACCCAGCCTCATCGCCGCCGCCACCGCGCGCCCTCACCCGTGCCACCCCCTTAGGTGAGTACCAGCGGTGGCTACGGTCATTGGCGGGAGGTGATCGAGCGGCGTTGGGAAGGAGGGCGTCGGAATCGATGAAAGACTAAGGAGCGGCGCTGGCCTTGGGAGGGATCGGTCGTCTATTTGATGTTTTTTCTAGGGGGGATATGGAATTTAGACTGTGTGCATTAGAACGATCGACCTCTAATCAACCAAAATAACATAGTTTTTTTCTGTTCCGGTCCCACACTATTTTTTCCATCTCTTTCCACCGGGTTTGTTCCATCACTTTTTTCACCGTTAGATCGAGGGTTGTGGACGGTTATTAAAAATGCCAACCACTCTAAAACTTATATATCCTCACAAGCATTATGGTGTGTAGGTTCGAACTGATTCACACTAATATGCGTCTAGATACATTATCTTCGTAAAGCTAAGACATCTTAAATTTTGAAACAAAGGTAATAGATGAAGGTAGTAGATAACTAGCTTCCTGATCATGTAGCAGAAAAGCAATGTGCGATGCATTTGTGTATAGTAGCAGTATGGACTAGCTGAAGAGTAGAGAAATGTTCTACAAATCGGATGGACGGGAATCTTAGGTTTGAGGATTATGCGGGGGAAGGGGTCATGTTTGTTTGCTGATACCGGACACAATGCAATGTCCATATGCCATGCTTTCCTTGTTTCCGATAATGCGGACAAGAAATCCATGTGGCAAACATTGCCATTCACGATAAGGCCACCGTGGTGAAAAAGCAATGCAATAATCCAGGTGGCGACGAAGAGATTGGCATACCACACAAGGTGCTACGGTGGTGGCGAGCAGTTAGGGCAGAGCAAGAGTTTGGAAATGAGGGAGCAAGAAGGAGCACACGAGCAAAAGGTCTAGCACAACAATGTAGAGTGTCTACAAAATTGTACAGGTTTGATTATTTCCCGATTCTAATTGGCTAAGCCGTAGCTGCAATTAATTGTTCCCGGATTTTCCATTAAAAGAGAAATTTATGAAATTTCCTTTTATGACATGCAAATTTCTTCTTGTGTAAACTTTCATCGATACTAGCACAACCGGACTACAAACCAGCATATATATGTTCATACGTGGTGCAACCTAGAGATGTTCGGGAACTATGACACTATGCATGGCTCCGAAGTTGCCCTTGGGACTAAAAGTTTATAACATAAAAAGAATACTTTCGATAAGTTTACCATGCACGTGTTGGACGAAAGTAGGACTCATTTTGTGTGCCAAACTTTCAGGAACTATAACACTTAGAACTGGACGAAAGTAGGACTCTTATTCTCATGTACATTTTTGTAGCTCACGTGTTGGAGGCCTAATAAAGAAACTCAGGTGTAGTTGTATTAGAAAAAATCGACCAGGATCATCAAATTATATACTCCCTCTGTCTAGAAATAACTGACTTGAGTTTCTTTAAATTTAAATGTATCTAGACGCGTTTTAGTGTATAGATACATTCGAATATATAGACGAACCCAAGTTAGTTATTTCTGGACCAAGGGAGTGCTTTTCTTAGTTCTACCTAGCTTGCTAGCTATCTTATGGATCAGCTTGCTTCAGTTTGATGCTTGCTTTTGGTTTTGTTTGCAAACGAATACTGCAGGTTTGCATGGCTATTTCTCAAAGTCTGATACTCTAATTTTTGCTGCCATTGTTGCCGGATTCCCACAAAAATATAAGATGTTTTAGATTTGTGAAAAAAAAATCTAGACTTATTTTAATGTGTAGATTTACTTCAAACATTAGTGAACCGACATGCTAAATAAAGTCCCGATACATTTGCTTCACAAAGCTAAAACATCTTATATTTTAAAATGGAGGAAATATTATTGTGCTCATTTTCACCGCGACTAGCACAACCGAACTGCACTGAAAACTAGAGTTGCTATTTATTTATGAATTAAAACACTTGCAAGTGACTTCCTTTCTTTCCAGGGTTTGTATTAAAAATCCATACTTTCATTCAGGTACCTATCTGTTTTGCGGACGTGGCTTCTATCGTAGACTACCACATCGATTGGGACACCTATTCCATCTGTTAGTATTTTTTATGAAACATTAATGCCTGGCCAAACTATTCTCCGCATTTACTTTGCATCATTTTTATAGTTTTGGAAAACTTTGTTGTCTATAAAAGCCGGTTCCCATCATAGCAGAATGGATGCTAAAGGCAGTACCTTAATTATATGCATGTAAGAATGATGATATAGTATCAGAGCCACGATACAGCCTGATGCTTGGACGTCTGTACTTTTTCTTATGGCATTGGAGGGATCTGCTAGTTAGGATTGGGATGCATTTGGAATTCGACATGGAGATGAAATGAAAAAGGGAGTAGTCATTTACTGCGTCGTCTCCGAGGGTGAATCTTGGTAACATTGACCTTCACACTGTCTCAAGTGTGGCGATGTATATCACTCGTTAGAGTTAAAGTTTGTTTACCACAAACCACTCATAATATGGGAGCTCGTCGTCACGCTCTACAGGTTCATGCGGCCGGGTGAACTAAAATGTCTTCGGCCTAGATTCTTTGTTTCTCAGGTTCCGTAAGCTCCAGAGAGAAAATAAAGATCTAATAGCCCACATAGTTCAGACCGGAAAGGCCAATGCTTTATGTTTTAATGACGTCCAGATACATACATTTCTCTATGGTTCATACCACCACATAGTTCTCCAATCCTCACGAGATTAGCAGTCCACACACCACCAAATACACAACTAGAACGAATGGTAATCTAATTAAAAAATTGATGTTTTGTTTTTGTATACACACCTTCAAGCTATAAAAACAAATCATATCCCCCTCTCGACCTTCCGAAGTTCTCCACCCATCCGGCCGCCGTCAGGGATGTCGTCGTACAACGATCTGGTGGGTGTCGCGGCGGTGTTCGTTGCATCCTTCTTGGCGACGGCGATGTGGGGGTGGCGGCGGTCAATGCGCAGATGCGACGGCTGCATACAATGGTGCTAGTAGGAGGTGGCGGCATGGGCCCATATGATTGGGCGGGCTGCGATCACTCGCGAAGTAGCTCATGTTGCTGCTCTGCCGGCGGCACGCCGAGGCGCTCCTGGGCTACTCCCGCATCACGAGGACTTCCGCATGGAGGTGGTGGCCTCCTCTTTCGCTGGAGGCGATTGAACTGGCTAGTTGTGGCTAGTTTAATAAAAGGCTGTGTGCATCAACTGATGCACAGGCAAGGGTTTCACTCCCCTTTTCAAAAAAAAAGTTGTGGTGTCAATTCCACATCTAGCCCAGCGATGAGTTGGGAAGGTGCGACTACCTGTAAAAACTGAGCTCGAACTCTGGTCATGGAGAGCAATTGTGGCATCTACACGCTATTACCTTGTTGAACACATCACCGTTGCATCCTTTGTCTACTAACTCGTGCTTCTCCGAGGAAAACCCCTTATCTCTGTATAGTTGATCGGACGATAGGGGGAGCTTTGGTGTCGTTCTCTCTCGGGGCATTGTTTTTGGAGCAAATGATGGATGAGGAGGCAAGTGGTAGAGCGGTGTGCATCTTCCATGTCAATGATGACGAGTTTCAGATGTGTGGCATAGTGGCGTCTCGGTGACATACGTGTAATGAAGGACTAGTATCCAAGGAAAACTCGTAGTGATGTCGAGGGCACACCTGACCCGACGATGAGTTTGGCAGGTGCGACTGCATGGTGAAAACTGAGCTCTGACTCTGGTCATGGCGAGAAATTGTGGCACATGCTATTACCTTGTTGAAGGCATCGCCATTCCAGCCTTTGTCTAGTGACTCATGTTTCTCCGAGGGAAACCACATATCTCTGTATACCTCATCAGACGATGGGGGAGTTTTGGTGTCGCTCTCTCTCACGGGGCATTGTTTTTGGAGCAACTGATGGACGAGGAGGCAAGTGGTGGAGCGTTGTGCATCTTCCATGTCGACGACGATGAGTTTCGGATGTGTGGCGTAGCGGTGTCTCGGTGACATATGTGTCATGAAGTACTCCGATAGGACGGGGGTCCAGTATGGTGCCGAGGGCACACCTGGAAAGGCTATGCGGATCTCTGCCATAATGATGATTTAGATGTCCGATGGGCGATGGTGCTTAAAACTTCTGAAGCGAGTATATGAGGTGCTCACTGAGGGTCTGGTAGTCCAGATGAGTGCTCCTATTTTTCCATGGGTTGACTCGATGATGCTCCCCCCTTTACTTAGTTGGTAGGGTATTGTTTGTGTTTTTAGAGCATAACGCCTTTATGCCATTGTTTTCTTACATTGTCGGGTTTGTAGGTGTTATCTGATGGCTTAGGTTGTTTGACTTATGTTGTTACCAGTTCGTTGTTAGGTAACATGTAAATAAAGTCTGTATGCAGCTCTTCGATGCAGAGGGTGGGTCTCGACCTCCTATTCCAAAAAAATCATATCCAAATAGTGAAATAAATCTAGAAGGGACCCACAATCGAAGACTATACAAATTCAAATTGGATTGTGCACAATTGGAAGTTAAAAAGGATGCCAATAATAGCGCAGTGGGTCGTAACACATATGAAGATAAGGACAATTTTGGTACAACATTAATTTCATAGACGCGTGAAGCAGAAAAGTGTTACTATGTACACGTTGAACACTAAAAATCGCATCCACTCTGTATAATGCCTCCTACACAGCACAACGAGAAAGTCCCTCCTCTGCTGGTTCCTCAGGCATAAATTTTTTCTGTACTAAATATCTTTGCCGGTAGACATGCCAGCCGACACAAGAGAAAACTTTGACATGAAAGATCCAGATATCATAATCGCTTCCGTCGCTGTCCATAACATTACTTTTCTTCGCCGAGCGCTCCTGTTCGAGTCTCGACGGAGCCATTGTCTTGTGCCCAAAGAAAACATCTCGGCAAAAATTTCTTACCTGTATATTTGCTGACAACGTTGAACACGACAAAGGCTTTCCTGTGTATATCTGGCCTTTGGTGTGTGTTTCAAGCACTCAACAAGCGTTAAAAATCTAATATATGTCAAGGAGTAGGATTATAATAAGAGTCACTTGTGTGTAAAAGAAGATCGATTAGGATCATCACAGTCAACTCTTTACTTAGTTTTACCTCTCTTAATTTGGCTCATCTACATCTTGCTTCAGATTGGTTCTTGTGTTGACCTGGTTTACGAATAAAAAATGTTGCTTTGCATGTTTATTTCACTGCAAAAGAAAATGAAATTATTTATGTACTACTACATACAAACTTTGTTTGCCGTGCCAAAGTTTCATCACGACTAGCACAACCGGACTCCAAGCCAGCGTGCCTACATACGCGGTGAAACGTAGAGATGTTCATGAGTGACCAGATACGTATAAGATATTTAGGTGGATGATTTTGATGAAACATTAATGCATGGCTAAGATATTTTGTGCATTCACTTGTTGCCCTGTTTCTTTTGGAAAACTTTTCTGTCTACAAAAACTAGGCACCCAGCATAGATGTTAGAATGGTAACATATGAAACATTAATGGATGCTCGAAACAGTAATTTCACTTTATGGATGTTAGAATGGTAACATATGAAAGAAACACAAGGCCTCGGCGCTTTGAAAGCCATACTTTCCTGATGCCAACAGAGGGATCTACTAGTTAGGAATGGGATGCATTCAGAATTTGGCATGGAGGAGAAATCAGAATCAAGCCCATAGTCTATTAGGGCGTGTTCGGCAACTCACTGACTTCTAGCTTCCCAAAAATCCACGACGAAGCAGCGCCGAACAGTCTAATAACTCGATGAAGCCAGATCCGAGAAGACAGACAATTTTCCTTCACAAATCGCGGAGCACCACATTTGCTGATTCTCGGATCGACGAAACCATGGAGCAGCGCTTATTTACGGGATCATGCCACCGCCTAGTAAAAAAAATACCTGTTCGCTACCTCCACTAATACGATTGACCACACCTTATCCAGAAGACCCGCACCAGCCGCTCACTTCCCTGGAGACGGACGCGGACGCGCCCATGACCTTGTCGCCGCCGCCCGAGCTCGCTCGCGCCGCGGACGGAGCCCTCACCGCCGGAGAGCACGCAGTATCCTCGTCGCCCATCATCTCCAGACACCTCCCGACCCCGCCGTTCCCCACGTCCAGCCGTCGCCGCCCGCATCTCCGCTCCAACGCCACTTCTTCTACACCACCGGGCTCCGGCCCGAGCTCCGCACGCCGACTTCGTCCTCTACCCCGCCTCAAGAAGCAGCAGAAACCGGGCCCCCTCCCCCCATCCCCGACCTCCACCTGGACCGTGCCGTCAAGCAAGAGGAGGAGAAGCGGGTTCCCCGTCCCGTAGCTCTTCCGAAGCTTTCATTCTTTTTTCTTTTGTGAACCCGAAGCTTTCATTCTCATGCTAATTTGTCGTCCTCGTCCAGTATGTGAGCTAAAACAGCTAGTGCCAAATGAATTTGGTATTGCTACTGTCAATTGAATTTGGTATTGATATTGTTAAAGACGTACAGAGATAGAGAAATAAATACAAAGTAAAAGGAAAAGATCGGTAAAAAAATGTTCAAGATGGAACAAGCATGTCCGCTCCAGTAGCCAAGCCCAACTTTAATAGGCCACAGCCCAGCCGAGAGCAGGAGCAGAGGGATCAACGTTTCCAGCTCTGAACGGGAAGCTGGCACGGGTTCGGGAAGCTGGATTTGAGAATTTATAAAAAGCTGGGCGACTACCGAACACGTCCTTAGTGTGCCTACTCTGGAGTTAGGATCGGCACATTGATGTTCATGTTGTCTCAAGTGTGGCGGTCTATATCTCTCATGACAGGTAAAGTTTATTTTCCTCAACGCACTCACATTATGGGTGCCCATCTTGATACTCGAGCTAAAGATATGACCCCAGTTCAACTGTATAAACTTGACGTGACCGAGTAAACTTGAATGTCTTTAGTCCGAATAAACTTTTGTTTTGTCTTGATCTCTAGATCAGATTGAATAAAAATGAATATACATTGTCTATTGGTAATATTGTTTCTCCTTACAATAGGGCGGTCGCACAGAAGCACGTGACTAACATGTTACTTTAACCACCATGAGAAGGACGACCTAATTACCTGTGGCAGAGCTATGAAGGATTCAAACCAGGCCATGGCCCGCCTAAGATTTTGACAATACTTCGTTTTTCTTGCCGGCCCAGGCCATAAGTGTTCCATCTGTAGAGAAAACATGCTCTGCTGCACTCCGGCCCGCCCAGCATTTCTACTGTAGCTCAGCCACTGCTAATTGCCCCAAGAAGCCACGCCAAGAAGTTTCTACTTGCAGCTGTGCTCCACCGATTCAGATGGAGCATGTTCATGTACGACTTAAATTTGTCTTTTAATTTGATATTTTTTGACGCGGATCTAGCTTGCAGAATAGAATTGGAAGGTGTTACGCTTGTTCTAAGTTGTTGCAACCTTTTTTTTACGGAAATACTAGGACTCTGATGTGTATTTTCATTGATTTTTTATTTAATATAGTACAACTTTAGAAGAGAACTGTACATATAGGAAATAATGAAAACAAAATCAAATAAAGCTATCAACCCAAGCAGAGAAAAGTTTGTAGTTCCATCTAGTCGCTCTGAACTTAACCGCTTGATGTTCATCCTCTGATAGCACTGTGCATGGACTCTGGGCTGCTGTTATGAATGTTTCATCACCGCGATTGGGTCATTGTTTTCTTTTTCTCTTTTTTTCTTGGTTGTGTGCATACTTGATATCTTTCGATATTTTATTATCTTCACGATATTAATATATTGCTTTTCGCACTGATGCAGAGGCCAGGGTACATCTCCTTTTCAAAAAAAAAATATTTCTTTTATCCAAAGAAAAAATACGTGCTTTGCATAATTAATGATTTATTTATTTCTTATATACTCATCGATCCATTGAGTTGATGACTCACAACCAGATATATTTAGGCACCCATTCGATACATTAGTCACACAATTGGCAGGTAGAGCACTCAATTGCTAGCGGCTTTCTGTCTATCAGTACATGGACACCATACATATACGCAATAGACTCTTCTTTGCACAAGACTCACCACCCAAAATTGTATTGCACAGCCATCTCGTTCCTATAGTTCTAAAACTGACCACTAAGGCTCGCAGCAGAATGGTGAGGACATCTGGTACTAAAGGTTCCATGAAATATGAGAGATATTTAGATTGGGATGCATCAAGGATTTTAGTTGGCCATCAAGGTGGGAGCGGTCAACAAGTTGTTTTTCTTCCATATTCCTGACTACTTTTATCACTCCGGCTTTGCTTGGTTATCTTGGTAAAGTTGTGTAGGACTTCCTATTTCATTAAAAAGCCTCGCACTAAACATACCTGTTGTTTCAAAAAATTGAATATATTAATATCGTGAAGATAATAATTACGCTCAACTTTTGCAACAAAGCAATGCCATAACACATATGCACACGACCTGAAAAAAATAATAAGAATAAAGAAACCTACCACAGTTATCTATTCGTTGTAGCAGCAGAACAAACACCACCAAGACAACACCTGGAGAAAGGCCACGGGCTCAAAACAAGAAGAAAACAACATCGTTGTTGCCCGATCATAGATCATATCTTTTCACCCTGAAGAAAGTCCACAGTCTCAAAACAATGTCTTCAATAAGGTCATTGCACAACGCGACCAATTTAGGCCACATTTTGGATTTTCACCCTCAAAAGATAAGACAATGTACTTTCCTGTGATGTTGCCCCCACTTGCCGATGCCGCTGTGCGAGTCATAAAACACCAAGAAAATTCTTCATAGCCTCGAAGACTCAAACCGCTATTACTAGTCCTCAGATCTTAACATCCATAGCTTGTGACTCCACCATAGAACACAAAAGACATGTTTCATGGTAGCAACAGATAATAAAACTTTTCGGCGTTCCTCCTAAAACCGAATGGTCATAAAAATAACGGTGCGCACGACAAAATCCTAAATGATCCAACAATTTCTAGGCATGAGGCACCAATGTAGATATCTGATGGAGCTTTACGGAATTCGTCACCATTCAGATCAATGAGGGTAGGCTTTAAGCAGAACACTGTCTTGTTGTGAGAGTAACCCTATGAATGCCACCTCAACACGTTACACATGCGCTCAACTTGGCAAACTGCCTTTATTCCGATCGAGGTCACAACATATTTTGGCCTCAACCCGCCCGTGTCAGGGACGCCACGTATAGTATATGGCCAGAGGACGACTCACGCCCTGTCCACCTCGAATGTCGCTATACCCAGCCTCCTCCATGCATCTCCAGACGATCTACCGTCTCGACGACGAGTCTTGGTGGGACCCAGATCCGTAGCACCGCCCCTCCACAAATCACTGTCGTGCATCGTCGAAGGAGGATATCAGGATCGCTACCTTGACCGGGGAACTCCACCCCGGATGCCGCCCGCGACTGGAAGCCTTGTGCCACCCTAGTCTTGCTCGACCTCCATCATCGCCTTCTACTACCAACAGCTTCTGCGATAGGGCCCACTGCTGCGGAAAAGGATGATGGCAGCAGCGACATCAGATCGAGGGAGGGGTGTTTCAGCGGCGATGGGGTTACCCTCTAGGCCCCCCTAGGGAGGGACGCTTTTAGACCAATGCTAATGACTAGACATAACTGTTAACAACTGTGTTGTCATATATATGTATCGCCTCTACCAACTTAACCAAGTGTATGCAAAATGCAAAAAATTGCAAATATTCGGTGGAGACCATAGTTATATTATTGTTTAGGTTCTAGTCCTGGAACCATGTAAACTGATTGGCTATAGGAATCTCAATTAGACGTGTATCATGTGTTGCCTCGTCATAACATGTTGACGCAGATTCATATAATGTTGTCCCTCTTTTTTAGATGGCTGCTTCATGTGGCAACTCGATGTGATCCGTGATTTAATTATCTTGTAAACTGAATAATGAGTTAATAAGTTAATAAAAGGCTGCATGCATCGATTGATGCAGAGACCAGGGTATCCCCCATTTCGAAAAAAAAGGTGTTGCCTCGTGAATCAATATAATGAAAATCTGCATATAATATTTTCCTTGTTTTGTTTGTATTTTTAGTTTATTTACGTTGTTTTGGGTTTCTCATATGCAATTGAAGAATAAGCCTAGTAAATCCCATCTAAACATCACCCAACAAAAAATCATACTATTATAAATAATGTTTATCCAATTAACTCAAAACGAAATGTGCATACTTATTAGCACATGTGGTAAACAAGTCTTACGGAACTATGTCGTATTTGAATGGTTTCCTACCTAAAGAAAGCGAAAGATTCTGTGCATGGATCCTTGCTCGATGATTCAAAGTGACATACATCAGCCGACAATAATGTCTCTTTTTCTGGTGAAATTTGATAGTCTTCTTATCCATGCTCGATGACTCAAAGTCACGTACATCCTAATTATTCTCCACTTAGTAAAATGAAATTTCTGTGAAAGTTTTTGTTCATAAAAAAATCCTTTAACATTCATATATCATAGTTTACTTTATGGTACACTACAGGTCTAGAAACTCCCACAAATGTCATCTGGCATTCCCACAAATAACGCAACGAGGCGCTGCAACCTCTGGTAGCTCTTCTTCTCCAATAGCAAACGAAACGGTGTGGGCATATGGGGATAAAGGCTCAAGGATAATGAGTATAGAGGGTACAGCCATGGATCGTGAAGGTAATCACATTTTAATTATTTCTTGGCCAGCTTCTATTAAACTTCGCTAGCCTGGAAGGCAAAGAACTGACCTTGAATTTGTTGGCATGCACGAGTCTCACTTAGTGTACTATACTACAAGTGATTTGAGATGGATAACGAGCAAAAGTTTTAATAGCTGTCTATTTAAAGGTTTTGGCATGTTTTAGAAGCATAATGCACTTAGCCGCATCATGTGGAAACGGCTATAGCCTGGCTATTTGAAACATTGATAACAATAAGTGGTCGGCTCGCTAAAAGTAGGAGATACTGAAAGTGCATGTCTCACTGTCACAGAATTTTGAGCTATCTTTTGTGTTGTTTCCTTCGTTTAAGGGTGCATTACCAGTTCGAGTATTTGACAGGGAACAAACTCCTGTAGAATCATATACCCAACTCTCCTACCCCGTGCGCCTTCGGGCAGGTGTGGCCTTCACCGTTCTTCAAGCACGCCAATAACTACACGTAGTGGTTACATGCTCGAAAATAAATCCCTGAGACCTCTAGAAAGAATTTCGACATGGCCACAATCTTGGATACCCTGTAGACTGGTAGATATTGGCCGCCATCAACACTGTTTTGCATGAAGCCCCATCGACCACACCTAGCTAAAGGAGCTTGGGCCGCCAATTCATAAAAGTATAGATAGAATTTCATAAACATACGGTTAGAAAAAAAAAAGGAACATCACAAGAATAGAGTGAACATATATTTATGGAGACCAGTTACAGATATATCTATCTTGAAGAAATATACTTGGCACAAAACATTTATACATCTATTTTATCAGGCAACAACCATATGAATCAGAAACAAAGGACCATCTATTAGTTCTCATGTTTTACTTAATTTTCAGTGTGAGCACTACAATGTGATTAGTATGAGCAAATTTTTGGTTGCACCAAACAATTAGTTTCAAATGCAGAGATAGTTGTGATAGATTCATTTACTCGGCATAAAGAACGTGAAAATACGGTAAAGATGGGAGAAGAGAGAGTGAAAGAATCATCAGGCAGACACTACTACAAATGAGAACTGAATTAAACTAAATATATTAGCCCATCATCTTTAAAAAAATGTGAAAGTTTAGAATTTGAAAAAAAGAATAGGAGAAGTGGCTACTCATTTATATAGTAATGATTCTCATATATATTTTGCAACAATTCATTTTCTTCTTTTTTTCGATAAAGGGTGATTTTATTGCTTAAAGAATTCTTTTTCCTCTTGCGGTATAACAATGTCAATAAGTGAAGAAACGCCCTCTAGGCTACACATGTAGGCGTGTAGTCGATGTCGTCGAAGGCCACCGGAAATGTAGACACAAGGCTGTTGACCCAATAAAATGTAGCTACAAAAAAATGAACCCACCCATCTATATCGTGTTTTCCTTCATAAGTTTGTAGCCATGAGGCTGCTGATCCAGTGAAATGTAGGATAGCATCATCTAATTTTTACTCTTTCCCAACATGCAACATATTGAAATAATTTTTAGCTTTCTCTTTCCACATTTTAGGATGATTACCATCAAATTTAGGGCAACTTGTTTTGGGCATCCAAAATTCAGGCCTATGGAATTCTCTCCCACCAGTACTATGATGAAATTGCACACAAGAATGATGATACTCATCACCATTTTGTTTCGCTGGTTGATCCATGTATCAACTTTAAGTGACCCATGAATTGTAACTGTGATAGAATGATGAATGTTGGATGATGTTCTAATAACGTCTGTGTGCATCAACCGATGCAGAGGCTAGGGGATTCATTCCCCTTTTCGAAAAAAAAAGATGCATTGCGCTGGTGTTCATTGTCTTCATGGTGCCACACTGCAAGTTCAAGGAAGAACCAAGCACCGTTGTGATGGCTCCCTCGATTGAGTTCAGCCTAGTACCAATCCACAACATCTGCGTCTCCATGGCGTCTATCTTATTCTCCAAATTATCATGAGACTTGATCAACATCTCCGTGGTGACCCGCAAATCTTTGTAGCTAAGAGCATTTTGAGTCGTTGTCTCTGCTGCTAGTCAGCGCCATGGTCGATTGCCCTTGTTCCAATATGGTCACACTCACCGTTAGGGTTGCGCTGTGGTGAAGAATCTTCAGCACCAGAATCTATCGCTGCTTGACCAACGAGTACTAGGGAACCCGTTCCTATGCAATTGGCCTCAATTGCCGCTGCCGAAACCACGTCGAATTTGTTAGGAATAGACAACTTGTATTCCTCTGGTGGCCAAAGGCCACAATATATAGTACAGGTACAGGGCAAATATGCAGGAAGCCCCCTAACATATGGGGTAAATACAATATACAGATATATACATCTAACACCCCCCCTCAAACTCATGGTGGATCCACAACACTGAGTTTGGAGAGTAAGAAAGCATGCTGTGCTCTGGTCTGTGCCTTCGTGAAGAAATCCGCCAACTGTAAATTTGAAGGCACATACTGAAGCGCAACAACCTGAGCCTGCACCTGAGCACGTGTATAGAAAGCATCAACACCAATATGCTTGGTAAGCTCATGCTTGACCGGATCACGTGCAACACTAATAGCACCTGTACTGTCAGACAAAACCAGAGTGGGTGTGGTAATAGAGACCCCAAAATCCGCAAGTAACCACCGTAACCAGGTCACCTCAGCAGTCAACAAGGCCATAGCACGCAACTCAGCCTCAACACTCGAACGAGAAACCGCTGTCTGTTTCTTCGTCTTCCAAGCAATGAGCGAACCACCAAGAAACACACAGTAAGCAGAAAGTGAACGACGATCCGAAGGATCACTCGCCCACGTAGCGTCCGAGTAGCACTGGAGCTGGAGGGAGCTGGAACGAGGAAAGAAAAGGCGACGAGTGATCGTACCACGAAGATAACGAAGAACACGGAGAAGATGACTATAGTGAACAGTGGTAGGAGCAGAAACAAACTGACTCAAAATATGAACAGGATAAGAGATGTCAGGACGAGTGACAGCAAGATAAACAAGACTCCCAACAAGATGACGATAACGCGTCGGATCAGAAAGAGGATCACCATCAGTAGGTTGAAGCTTAACATTAAGCTCCATAGGGGTCTCAACAGTGCGCTCATCCCCAAGAGCAGCACGAGCAAGAAGATCCTGAATATACTTTTCCTGAGAGATGTAAAAGCCATCAGAAGTGGAGGAAACCTCAATCCCAAGAAAGTATCGAAGAGGACCAAGATCAGTCATAAGAAACTGATCACGAAGACGAGCCTTAACAAAGTCGATATACTCAGAATCATCACCAGTAATGATCATATCATCAACATAGAGAAGAATAAGAGTGCGGCCACGAGGAGAGGTGTGAACAAACAGCGCTGGATCATGAGCACTAGGGGAGAAACCAGCAGCAGTCACTACAGAAGCAAAGCGCTCAAACCAGGCACGAGGGGCCTGTTTGAGGCCATAAAGAGAACGTCGAAGACGACAAACCATCCCCTCGGGGACAGAATACCCAGGAGGAGGCTGCATATAAACCTCCTCACTCAACTCACCATTGAGAAAGGCGTTCTGAACATCAAGCTGAGACACAGACCAGTGACGAACAGAAGCAATAGCAAGAAGAGTACGCACAGTGGTCATGTGAGCCACAGGAGCAAAGGTCTCATCATAGTCACGACCATGCTCCTGCTGAAAACCACGAGCCACAAGACGCGCTTTATAGCGCTCAAGAGATCCATCAGAGCGGGTCTTAATCTCATAGACCCACTTACACGTGATAGGACGAACACCGGGAGGGGGAGAAACAAGATCCCAGGTGCCAGTGCGCTCAAGCGCAGCAATCTCCTCAGCCATGGCCAGCTGCCATTCAGGATGATGCTCCGCATCCCGATAAGAAGTCGGCTCGGAGGCAACAGAAAGACCATACTGACTAGGAGAGTAACGGTTGGGGGCACGATGCTGACGAACAGGACGAGTAGAGGGAAGCTCGTCAGAGGAAGACGACTCAAGAGACGACGATGAAGAAGAAGGAATAGCAGAGGAAGACTCTGGAGAACGAGGAGAACCAGGAGAACTAGACGGAGCAGAGGAGGACGGTGTAGAAGAAGAGACATCAGAGAGAGGAGATGCTGAAGAAGACACAAGAGGAGTAGAAGGAGGTGTGTCAGGAAAGAGAAGAAAAGAGATATCTTCCACCGGGTAGGTACCAGCGGTGGGACGAGGATAGAAAGGACGCGTCTCATCAAAAGTAACATCACGAGAGATACGCATCCGACGACCAACAGGGTCCCAACAGCGATAGCCCTTATGCTCATCACTGTATCCAAGGAAGACACACTCAACAGACTGAGCGGTCAGTTTGGTGCGTTCGTGAGGATCAAGGAGAACATAGCAAACACAACCAAAAAAGCGAAGCATGGAGTAGTCTGGAGACTGTCCAGATAGACGCTCAAGAGGGATGCCACCCTGTAGAGCGGCAGAAGGCTGAATATTGAGGAGGTAAGCCGACGTAGCGACAGCCTCAGCCCAAAAATGCGGCGGAAGAGAAGAAGCAATCATCATGGCACGAGTGGGCTCAAGAAGATGGCGATGCTTACGCTCAGCAACGCCATTCTGGGCATGTGCGCCAGGACAGGAGAACTGAGCAAGGGTGCCCTGCTCAGCAAGAACACCTCGCAACATCTGGGAGATATACTCACCAGCAGAATCAGCACGAAACACACGAATGGGGGTAGAAAATTGAGTACGGACCATGGCTGCAAAACGCTGATATATGGAGAGCACTTCACTACGAGAGCGCATAAAATACAACCAACTGTACCGAGAAAAATCATCGATGAATAAAATATAGTAGCGATGACCCCCTTTCGAAGCGAAAGGAGCCGGACCCCAAACATCGGAATGAACTAAATCAAAAGTTCGCTGAGATACAGACGTGCTAGTAGGATAAGGAAGCTGAATATGTTTACCCAACCTACAACCCTGACAATGTAAAGACCCATCTCCTGAGACATACCCCAGAAGACCACGATGAACTAATGACGACATGCGAGAGTCACAAAGGTGACCAAGACGATGATGCCACTGCTGAAAGGAGCTGGTAGCAGAGGCGATGACCGGAGAAGAACTGGCAGCGGAAGGAACACGAAGCCAGTCTAACTCCCAAAGTCCTGAAGAGTCACGGCTGCGAGGGCCAGCTCCAACCAGGGCCTGTGTGCGACGGTCCTGGACAACACAACAATCAGCATCAAGAATGACGCGACAGCCAGAGTCAGTAAGCTGGCTAGCAGAGAACAGATTCATCTTAAGAAGAGGGACATGAGAAATATCAGGAACAAAAAAAGAAGAAGTAGAAAGGGTGCCCCGACTAGAAACATGAAGAGAGGTACCATCAGCCGTGAAAACACGAACATGGGAAGGAAGAGAACGAAGAGCGGACAAAAAAGAAGACTCAGAGGTCATATGAAAGGAAGCTCCAGAATCCAGATACCACGGGGACGTACCTGACTGTGTAGAAGATGGTGGTCGCGGAGTGCCGGAAGAATCAGTCACAGAACCAGCAGTGCCCGTCGAAGAAGAGCCTGTAGCAGCAAGCAGACCGCGAAGACTCCTGATAATGTCCTGATCAGAGAGAGCAACTGCTGAAGACACTGAAGGAGCCGACTTCCCACGAGCCTGGTGCTGCTGACGTAAACTGGGATCCCGTGTATAACAGGTGGCCCAAGTGTGGCCATCCCTGTTGCAATAAGAGCAGTGACGAAGAGAACCACGGCGACCCTGACCACGAGCCTGCTGGTGCTGACTCTGACCCTGAGGCTGCTGACTCGGACCCTGAGACTGCTGGTGCTGACTCTGACCCTGACCTGGAGGAGTGGGTAGTATCGGTGGCGGCACAGAGGACCGCGGCTGAGTCGAGGGAGCAGACGGAATAGGGGGACCACGAGTAGCAAGCACAGACGGAACCGCAAGAAGACCAGCACCACGGAGACGGGTCTCCTCAGCCCGAAGCTCAGACAACACCTCAGAGAGCGGAACACGACCACAAGCATTCAGCTGAGCACGCCGGGGCTCAAACTCCTGGCCAAGCCGAGACAGAAACTCATAGATGCGGTGAAAATCCAAATCCGAGCGCACAATCTGGCAGCACGAGCATGTGCCACAAACAGCAGTACGGAGAGAATCAAGCTGACGCCAGATAGCAGCACTCTGAGTATAGAACTCATCAATGGTGGAATCACCCTGCTGAAGAGCATGCTCCTGGCGAACCACAGATAGGTAAAGAGCATCCCCGGACGGCTGATAGCGCTGACGAAGGTGTGCCCACTGAGCGGCAACAGTAGGAAGACTCATAAACGCAGCAGCATACTGGGGCAGGACACTGGAGGTGAGAACAGCAGCAACACGAGCATCCTCATCGACCCACTGAGTGTAGGCAGTCAGAGCGTGGCGATAGGACTCGAGATCAGCAGAGTACTGCTTGAACTTCAGGTCATAAGCAGCAACAGCACTATCATCAGCACTCTGAGCAGCATCCTTGGCCTCCTGAGAAGCATCAGCGCCAAGAACAATCAGCGTCGGCGGAAGAGGAGCCACAGGAGCAGGGGGGCACGGCGGACAGGGGACCTCGCCGGAGAGCATACCCCAAAGACGGAGACCGCGCATGTGAACGCGCATAAAGGCTGCGAAATCAGGATAATTCGCGCCATCGAAGATCACCGGGCAGCGAGGAATCGCAACATAGCCTGATGCAGAAGATATATCTCTCTTAATTTTTTTTTTGAGGTCAACTCTCAGATCCAATCGAAAACGGACGAAGAACAGCAATCAGAGGCAATCGGGCGCCCTGATCCGATCGGAAGAGCCCCAGATCCAATCGACCGACGGCGGGCAGCAGGGATCAGGCGGGACCGGTGGGGCTGGAGGGCAGGCGGGACCGGCGGGGCAGCAAGGCGTGGGGCGTGCGTGGTCAGGGAATCAATCCAGGGTCTGACTGCTGCTGCTGCTGGCGTCCTATTGCTGCTGAAAATCAAGACATGATCGATGCTAGCTTGGAACGGGAATCAAGACCTGATCGATCAAGGAAACAGCTAGCTAGCTTGGAACGGGAATCAATCTGACTGCTGGCGTCCTGATCTGACTGCTGCCGTTGGCGTCCTGTTGCTGCTGGAAGGTGAAGTCCCGTACGTGGGCGGGTGTCTCCCGCGCGGAATTTGACGAGGCAGGCGGGCGACGGGAGTCCCTCGAGGAGCGTCCCGCGTGAGCAGTCCCGCGGGCAGAAGGAGCAGTCCCGCGTGACACGAATCGATCTGGAGCAGTGTCCTGCGGCCGATTTGACGGGTAGACGGAGCTTGAACGGGGAACGGTGGTATCAAATCCGGATCAGATCTGAAAACAAGGATCGATCCGATCTGAAAACCGAACAAAACAGGCGGCGATCGGCGGCGACGACGACGGCAAGACCGGTGACGACAGGGACGGTGGCGGCCGACGAAGTTGCGAGAAATAGGACGGAGCTAACCTTGCTCTGATACCATGTTAGGAATAGACAACTTGTATTCCTCTGGTGGCCAAAAGCCACAATATATAGTACAGGTACAGGGCAAATATGCAGGAAGCCCCTAACATATGGGGTAAATACAATATACAGATATATATACATCTAACAGAATTGACCGAGAGAGCGGTGATTTTACCCCAGATTGAAGGATACGCCAAGAAGCTCTTCTTGTCGTAAAATCTGTGGCCAAAGAACGCCGCCACCGCCTCAAACCACCTCTACTACAAACGGTACCAGAGCATCCAAGTCGTCCACTTTCTGAATGTGCTGTTGAAGAGAACATGGTTCTGACATCTCTACTCCATCTTCAACTACTATATCGGTGGCCAAACCACGCATATCTTCAACTATATCCAAGAGGGAGGTTTGGTTTTCCTCACAGCTTCCGCTTGAGGACGAGGTGGGAAGCCGGCCGGAGTATCTTGTGGCAGACGCGCTCCAGCGGCCAGCTCCGTCCGGGAACCCACCCTACAGTCTGAAGCAACCACTACCTCTCCCTCTCCTCCTATCCCCACCAACACCTTCGTATCTTCCATTTAAATCGTTGCGACTGCAGTCATAGATTTTAGTCTCGTTCGTCTCTATCTTTGGGGACAACAATGTTTGCTCATGCTCTTTCAGGTCTTTTGGCTGAACGATTTATGACCCGAGATTTATCATTTGGTACTGTGTACCGGATACCTAAGATCTCCCCAAAAGAAAATTGAGCTACAAGCACTAGTAGAAAAAGAGCCTATAGTCCCGGTTTGTAAGGGCCTTTAGTCCCGAATTTACACCCGGAACTGCGAAATTGGGACTAAAGGTCCCTATCTCTAGTCCTGGCTTGTTACAACCCGGGATTAGAGGTCACCGCATGGCCGTTTTTATAGCAGGGGGACGAAGGACCTTTAGTCCCGGGTCGTAATACGGCCCTGGACTAAAGATCTTTTTTCAAATATTATTTATTTTTTATCAAATTTTTACTTGAACTTTTGAATTGTTTGGCTCGTAATCCTCTTACTTAGAATATTTTTAGTACTAAGTATATCTAATTTTAGGTCAAATTACACTTACGGTAAACTTTCCAGTCGATCACCCATCCTAGCACTACTCCACCCTCAGCACGCTTAACTTCTCTGTTCCATCAGGATGTCCTCGCGCGAAGCCCATTTATACCTTGTTGTCAACACTACCATATCTATCCTATTAACCCATATCAATATGCCATACATCTATATTTTTTGAAATTACAAACAACTATTTTAGTAAACAACAATAAATAAGTAATAATAATATTTTAATCCAATGAAAGTAAAAAATAAAATAAAATAATATTTTTTTGCCATTTATTCATTTAATATGGCATAAATAATATCTTTAAATCTGTAAATCAAATTTCGACAAATAATATATCCATAATTATCAGAAAAATGTGAGGAATCCAAATATGGAATAAATAAAATTGAAAATGATAATAATTTTTTAAATAACTTTTTTTCTTTTCGAATTTTAAAAATCTAAAATAATCTAAAACGGCCTAAGGCTGTTGAAATCGAACTCACAATTTTTTCTACACATTTTGATAGGTTGTACATTTTTTTCTGATATCGTACACAAAAGTTATAGCCAATTTAAGTTTTCCTACCGGGGCCGCACCCCTTTAGTCTCGGGCCGTATCACGACCCGGGACTAAAGGATGTTGCCCATGCTCAAACCCCTTTCGTCCCGGGCCGTATCACGACCCGGGACTAAAGGTCCGAAAAGGCCCGAGACTAGAGTTTCCTCAGGCTCCTAGCTACCGAAAACGGTACGAACCGGGACTGTGCTCATACTAGTCCCGGTCCGGAACAAATCGGGACTAATGTTAGACTCTAGATTGAATCGAAGACCCTTTTTCTACTAGTGAAGATTTTCCAAATCTGTTACATAGTACTAGATGCCATGTATATACTGATACTATACTGTGCAACTATGGAAGATTAGGTGGTGGAGGAGGTCTGCATCGAACTATGGCAGTCGACAAATGCAAATTTTCATATGCACCATGTTTAATATGCGGGTTGAAAAGAAAAAAGACCGTGGCAGTACGCAAACACTCAGCTATGTTGAAATATATTGCCTAGCCCTTTCCATCAGTTCGGACTTTTGGTTGCGTTGGCTAGTGCATGCAATTTAATATGGTATCAGAGCAGGAGGTTTTAGGATCAAATCCTGACCAACGCAAGAATTAAAAACAAATATTGCGGCTTCCCAAAACATACGTCACAATATGTCAAAGGGCGAAAGACGTAGGGTGAGTGTTAAAATATATTGTCTAGCCTTTTCCATCAGTTCGGACTTTTGGTTGTGTTGGCTAGTGCATGCAATTCAATAAGCTAGTCAAGATAATTTTGAGAAATTAACTACTACTTCCTCCGTTTCAAAATATAAGATGCTTTAGGTTTCTAAAAAAAATGAATCTAGACTTTTTTTTAGTGTGTAGATTCATTCCAAAGTTGAGTGAACCTGCTATATATTAAAACACGTCTAGATTCATTTTTTTCACAAACCTAAAACATTTTATATTTTAAAACAGAGGGAGTAGATCACTTTAGTTCATTGGATAATTCATTACGTACATTCTGGTGGACGTTCCACACGTAATCATATGAAGTCCAATACCAAACCATCTTGTGTGTGCCCGTTTTCCTGTGTGAGTTAGTGAGCTCCCGTACATGGACTCTTCGAGGAGCGGTGTGGTTGGTGATGGCGCTGTCGAGACCAGCAAAGGGGCTGGATCAGGCGACAAATCTGCACTACATAAGATTGGGGAGGGACTGCAGGCACACCTTGTGACCTTGACATGGCTTCGAATTCAGTCGTGGCAGCATGCAACATAGCGTGAGGACGCTTGATACAACTACTACTCACATTTCCGAGGCTTCCTATTCTCGTCAGATCATGACGGTGAACCGAAGTTCATTTGTTGCTGCCTTCTACTCCCTCCATTTACAAATATAAGATGTTTTAGGTTTGTGAAAGAGATGTATCTATACGCCTTTTAGTGTATAGGTTCAAACGAATCTAGACACTAAAAGGTATCTAGATACATCACTAGTAGGAAAATGCCCTTTTGTACCGGTTTCAGAGGGGCTTTGGTACCGGTTTGGCAACCGGTACCAATTAGTCGGGACTAAATCATCCCCCCTTTGGTACCGGTTTCTTACGAACCGGTATTAAAAGTGCCTCCACGTGGACACGCAGGAGCCAGCGGGGCTATAGTCTTTGGTACCGGTTTGTTACACGAACCGGTACCAAACGTGGGGACGTGGCAGAGAATTCAGTGTTTAGGGTTTAGGAGGGGTTTAGGGGTATCAGATCGTTTCATCGTACGAGGATCACGTCGATGTGCCAGAAACGCGTTTGGGTTTAGGTAGTACATGAAGATCAAGGTGATGCATATCAACTTGGTGCATATATATAAAATATGTAATTGCAGAAGATCGCAAATTAAGTAGTACATGCATAGTGGTACTCTTCAGAGCATACTATATATTACATGTAGCATAGTGGTACTCTCTGAGCCAAACTATATATTACATGTAGCATAGTGGTACTCTCCGAAATTAGCTATGACGTCCCGAAGGAAAAATCCCGCCAATTCCTCGCCAATTACTTTGAACTGGTCGATTGAGAGTGTGTCTCGCTTTCTTGCCAACTGTAAAAAAATGAGACACAAATAAATACATGAGCTATGTGTATATATATATATCAAATTATAATCAAACAATTATGACTAAAACTCAGCACAACTGATGGTAACAAAATAAATTTGTGAATATTGTTTACGTATCTCTTTATTTCTTTTATTATTCATTCTCTCGCTGACAATCTTGTGACTATACTCGCAAACGTAGTATCCACATAGATTAGTCCCCAAATGTTGTTTCGCGCAGTTCTATATAAGAATATAATTCAATCAAACAATAATCAAGTATGATAAAGGTGTGTGGATCTCGGTAGTACTACTTACTTTGTTCAAACGCCATATCAGCTTCAGTTTCCATCCACCGGCCGGATCTTCTTCGATGAAGTTTTCCATACGCTGCCTGACAAAGAAAATGCATAAAAGAGTTATCCCTTGCATGATCTTATACCGCAATGCACCACATACCGGGCATGCATTCAAATTCTCGTACTCCTCACCGCGGTAGAGGATGCAGTCATTGATGTATGCATGTATCTTCTGCATCTCTAATCCTAGAGGGCAGACAACCTTCTTTGCTTCGAATGTACTAGAGGGCAATACGTTCTTCCCTGGAAGCATCTTCTTTATTATTTTCAGCAACTTTTTAAATCCCTTGTCAGAAGTACCATTCTCTGTCTTCCATTGTAGCAATTCCAGTGTGGTACCCAACTTTTTCTGGCCATCTTCGCAATTTGGGTACAATAGTTTGTTGTGATCCTCTAACATTTTCTCCAACTTCAACCTCTCCTTTTCACTTCCGCAGTTTATCTTCGCATCAAGAATGGCTCGACCCAAATCATCATCAAAAAAGGGCTCTTCTTCAGATTCGTCTCCCCCATTCTACTATCACCGTCTTCAGTGAACATAGGATAGTTGTCATTATCCTCTTCTTCTTCTTCTTCTTCTTCTTCGTTGTCTTCCATTATAACCCCTCTTTCTCCGTGCTTGGTCCAACAATTATAGCCAGGCATGAAACCGTTCTCAAGCAGGTGGACGTGAAGGGTTTTTGAAGTAGAGTAATCCTTCGTATTCTTACAGGAACTACATGGACAACAAATGAAACCATTTGACCGCCTGTTTTCCTCAGCCACGTTGAGAAAAAAATGCATGCCAGTAATGAACTCGGGATGGCATCGGTCACCGTACATCCATTGTCGATTCATCTGCATTATATAAGTATATCAAAAATCATTAATTACACAACATCATGAATATATGAGTGACCAAATTAATTAATATTCAAGTTTATCATCACATAAAACTAAGTGTTTTTATAAAAAAAAAAGAGACTCACCGAGGTTGTGCCGGCTAGGGGACGACGCTGGCGATCGTCGGCGATGAGGACGAGGACGATACTAAAACCAAAAAATCATACTTCAATTTGAGCTCAAATTGCATATAAAAAGAATGAAATCCCTAACTTAGGCATTTCATCGAACACCTTGCTAGCACTAGAAAAATGATACGAGTTAAACTAGCAAAGAAATAAGCTAAATTAGGATGATATTGCTAACCCTTGGATAGACGGCCGATGCCGTCAATCTTGACAAAATGGTGGAGAAAAATGGAGATTTGTTGGAGTGTGAGAGGAGGGAAATATTTGGAAATGTGAGAGGAGAAGCAAAAATGGAGCTGGCTCGGGTGGCTCGCGTGAAGAAATAGATCTGGAGACCCTTTAGTACCGGTTCTTTATATGAACCGATACTAAAGGTGCAACGCTGGACCCACCTTTGCCTCAAATTTGGCGCGAAACCCTTTAGTACCGGTTCGTAACACGAACCGGCCGGTACTATACAGCCTAAACGAACCGGTACTAAGGTTTGCCCGGTGACCTGAGGAGTTAAACCAGTACTAATGCAGCCTTTAGTACCGGTTCTTAAGAAACCGGTACTAAAGGTCAAATCCTTTGGCTAGTTTTCTACCATTTACAAACCTAAAATATCTTATATTTCCAAACGGAGGAAGTACAATCTAAGTATTAGTTAGAAACTATATATAGTAGTACAATACACTTTGAGGGTGGTTCCCATACATTCATGCAGAGTTGAAGAAGCTCATCTGTTATTTATAGAGAGGTATAAGTGGGGTACCAAAATCTTCCGGAGTATGAGAATGGTCCATGAAGAACATCGTGTCGCATACCAAATTATGGATCCAACCAATTTTTCACTTACCCTCTTAATTGTATTGGTACGAGAACTCTAGAACACCTGTTTCGTATGATTATAGATTGCATTCATAACCTACTAACCAAAGAACCAAGTGGATCAGTAGGATTTCATGTCAAACAAATGGCAGATATATATAATTACGTCATACATTGCTCTGCTTTGCTTGAACTCAGCTTTGGTGGGAAGAAGACATATAACTACAATCTGTCGGCCTAAATAATGAATCATGGAACATTCCTATAAACCTGTCTCCATCCTAAGTCGTGCATCACATATGGTCAATAACTCGGATAACTGACGACCCACCTTGCAAGTCTCGAAGGCATACCCAAAATGCCAGGACAAATGGAAAAAATGTGAAAAGAAGTACTTAGCATACACCATATATAAGTAAAGTTCCCGACGGATGAAATTAGGCAAAGTACATTAATTCAGGTATCCAACTTAAAAATCTGTCTTTTTACATTTTATATTTTATGATAGACTTGAAATGCTTGCAACGCCGGTTCTGGTGTTTTAGAAAAGGGATCCCTTTCAAAAATCATGGAACAACATGAGAGAGTCATCATATCTAGTGAGTGCTGCCAACAAATCATCTCTTCTATCCTCCAGATTCTCTATTCTATTCGCTTTAGAGTTAAATCCATAGACAGTAACTGAACTTGCTTAGCAAAGTCAATATGATCATCGTACATAGGAAATACGAGTTTACGGTCACCGAACTTGCACTAAAGCTTCATCCACGGTCATCGAGCGATACGTAGCTATGTATGCGATGACTAGGAGCTTACACTGGTGGAAAAAGGGCCTCCAGTCCCGGGCCACAACGGGCTCTAGTCCCGGTTTTGGGCCCGGGACTGCGAAAACGGGACTAGAGCCCCCCCCCTCTAGTCCCGGCTCGCAATGGCCCGCGACTGATAACAGCCACGTGGCTGTTTCAGCGCCGCGGGGGGCGGAAACCCTCTAGTCCCGGGCTGTAACACCACCCGGGACTAAAAGGTTTCCTGCTGCGGCAGAGAAACACCACATTTCTCTGCCGCGGCAGAGATTGTGTATTTCCTTTTTTTTGCCATTTTGTTCCTTTTTCGTTTTGTGTTTCACTATAACAAACATATATTTCAGTAGACATATTATACGCTACTACATACACACTACACGTCGATGCATTTATATAAGATCGATCCCTTGCAAGCATACATATAATCAATCATATCAAAAGGAAGAAATGTTTTGAAATTACATGGTCATTGATAAATATATATATCATATGAGCTACATGGAGATGACTAAGGCAAATCGAGTTCCACGTCATCCGCATAATGCTCTCCATGTACATCAAGGACTTCCTTCATCATAAATCCCGCCAGCTCCTCTTGAATTGCTCTTATGCACTGGTCTGGCTCTAGTTTCTCCCGCAAATCATAAATATAATGTGAGTCAACTTTCCGCTCACTAGTCAACTCTCGGATGTACTCGCAGACGTAGTATCCACATAAATGAGTTCCCGGTGGCTGATGTAAACTCTTCGCCATTTTATAAGGTAGCTCCTATTTGAATGGAGCTGGTATTTTCTGTCTAAACCGTGTCCAACACCTGCTCGGCAAAGAAAATGAACAAAGGAGTTATTAGTTACTTGATATCAGGAAATGAATGAAAGAGGACGATATAATGCGATAATGATTAAAATTACTTATGGAGCATTGCTTTCATGTCGCTCCACTTCTCTTGGTCCCAACTTAATGAGTCATGGACTTCAACTAGGGAGTTGTCAACTTGAATGTTTAGCAAGATCCAGTGGAATCTGCGGACATTTACATAAGCATACATGCATAGCTCATCCAGTAAGCAAAAATAAAATGTGTACAAGATATAAACACTCAATTGAAGTTGTAAGGAAATAGTATTTTCTTAACAAAATTATGCTCGGTTAAGAACCTGGACAGGTCTTCCTCCAGGTCTTTGGGGTGATTCTTTAACGTATATTTATTAATGATATATGGGTCAATGAACCCAACGTCGTATCTTCTAGCTCTTTTGCATTCAAGCATCTTCATTCTGCGGAATATAATATCATCATACAAAAGGATATATAGTTAGGATAATATATTAAATGCAATGAACGAGCTAAAGCTACAAACTTAATTATAGAAATAAATAACTTACAGACAGTAGCAACCAATGATAGATTTGTCGAGGGCGCGCTGGTTGTATAACTGAAACAGTTCGGTCATTTGAACCTGTATCGAGTATGGTTTGAAGTGATGCTCCTTTCTAACGTCCACCGGAAACCAATCTTTATGATGCTTTTTTCTGCTTGCGACATGTACCATTCATGCAGATTTCGCATATGTGTGGATAGACGCGCGAGCTCCTCATTACTGACTAGAGGCTTCCCTTGGACATACTGCCGTACTATCTGACCCACTGGCGTATCTTCATAGCCTAAATATTGACCAAGAGACATATTTGCTTCGTTAGCAAGTGCTTTGGCCTCCGATACAGTGATTCCCATAAGTGCAGCATTATTACGGGCTCTAGGGTCCATTATTTGCATGTCCATATCCATTTCAGCTCTAAAGGCCTTGTCGAGGTCTGAAATGACTTTGAGCGGGGCGACCGATTGATTCTTCTGTGCTCCGAGCTGGGCAACTATCTTCCCGCTTTTTGTACTTGTGATTTTTTTCTTCTGTGCTTGCTTAATAATCTCCCGGTCATAGTCTGATTCCAGATTCATCGATATCTGGGATGTTTGCTCAAGAAAGGACTTAGCCCACTTTTTTATTTTTTGTTATATACCGGCTTTGGCTCAGGCTTTTTGGGTGCAAAATGCGCCTTAACTTGGGCAGCCACATCCGCGTTAGTTTCCTCGTCGGTCTTGTCATAAGGTCTCTTTGGAAGAGCCGGCGGGATATCGACTATCTTCGGCGTTTGACCTTTCTTCGATGTGGGGCGCGGGGGACCGTCGAACTTCCGTTTCTTAGACGAGGTAGTAGTATTGCACGGAGGCGGAGGCGGAGGTCGAGTTGATGTACTCCTGCTGCGGCGATCGTCAGCGGGGCGGGATAGACTTGGAGGTTGGCGATAATCGGGTTGGGGTGGACTTGGAGGTTGGCGATAATCGGGTTGGGATGGACTTGGAGGTTGACGATATTCGATGCGGGCTGGATTTGGATTTCTTGGAGTCGGTGGCCTTGGCGCCGAGCCTGGAAACTTGATGTACTTCTTATTCCATAGAATGATGTTGCGCTTGACATCTCCTAGTTTCGTAAGGCCTTCAGCCGTAGCGATTTCAATCTCTAGGTCCGCAAAATCCTCCACTATGTCATCCACCGTGACACGAGCATAGCCTGGTGGAATCGGAAGTGAATGGTGGAGTGCTCCAGGTAGACAAGGTAAAGCAGTGCCGATCGCCACCTTAAAGGACAGGTTGTTCATTGGCTGATGTAGCTCACATTGTTCCATCTCTCTGACATCATCCACGGGGTAGTGAGGAGCCGGTGTATCATCCAGCAGTGCTTGATCATCAGCACGGACCTCCGTGGAAGCCACGCTGCTTCTCCGTTGGCTAAGATCCAACGCTGGATCATCAAACCGCGGGTGAGTTGATGACGGTGGCCTTTGGCTAATTTCATGCATGAGGTTCTTCAGATCAGCTAGGTCCTGCTCTACCCTGGAGATCCGGTCTGCCTCCCGGTCCTTCTTTCTCTGACGGCTTCTGTAACTGGCATCGTACAGAGGAAACCCTTTCTTCCACGAGACACCGGCGCCTTTGCCTCGTGTTCGTCCTCCCTTTTCAGGATTCCCTAGGGCACGTGTCAGCTCGTCGTTCTCTCTCTCGGGACGGAACAATCCCAATTGAGCATCGTTCATTGCTTGAATAAGGTCTTTGGAGGGTTTTAGAATTTCATCATGAAATAATGTCTTCCCTGTTTCTGGGTCCAAGGATTGTGGAGAGTTAAACAGGTTAGAAAAAAACAATAATCCTAATAACTAAAACAATATAATCCTAATCATAATAATCCTAATATTATTTGTGCTAAAATAATAATCATAATAACTAAAACAAAAAAATAACCCTAATCCAAATCCTAATTCTAATCTTAATAAATAAAACAAAAAAATCACTAAAACAATAATACTAATTGTGGTAAAACAATATAATCATAGCTAATAACTAAAACAAAAAAATAACCCTAGCTAATTATAATTAAAACAATAATAATAAAAATAACCCTAGCTAATTATAATTAAAACAATAATTAAAAAAATAACCCTAGCTAATTATAATTAAAATAACCCTAGCTAACAATATAATCCTAATCCTAGCTAATTATAATTAAAAAAATAATTAAAAAAATAACCCTAGCTAATTATAATTAAAACAATAACCCTAGCTAATTATAATTAAAACAATAATTAAAAAAATAACCCTAGCTAACAATATAATCCTAATCCTAGCTAATTATAATTAAAACAATAATTAAAAAAAAATATAAAACAGATTTGTATTTAAAAAATACAAAGAGAAAAGGAAAAACAGAAAAAGAAAAAATTTTGGAAAAAAAAAGAGTTGCCCGACCCCAACCAGGCCGGCCATCTCTCCCTCTCTCCCCTACCAGCCCAACATCCCAATACGGCCCACCTCGCCGGCCGTCCTTCCCCGTCCTCTGACGCGCGACGCCCTCGCCGGCCTCGCTCGCCGCCCTCGCCGGCCGTCCTTCCCCGTCCTCTGGCACGCGACGCCCTCGCTCGCTCCCTCTCTCTCGTTTCATTCCCTAACCGTCGCAGAGGCGCCGTCGTTGTGGAGCGGCGCGGCAGCGGCACGACGGAGCGGCGCCACGTCCTGGAGAGCCATCTCACCTGCGGAGCGGCGATGGCACGGCGAAGCGGCGGCGGAATCGGACAGCACCTCCCCTGTCTTCGTCTGTGCTTCGTCTTCGTATGTGCTTCGTCGTTGATGAGAAATGCGAAGTGTTGGGGCGCAGCACCTCCGCTGGCGCCAGAATATAAAGGGACAGACCTTTAGTCCCGGGCTAAGCCACCGCCCGCGACTAAAGGTTCTTTAGTCGCGGGTCGTGGCTTAACCCGCGACTAAAGACCCCCCTTTAGTCGCGGGCTAAGCCATGGCCCGAGACTAAAGGGTTTTTTCGGCCGCTTCGTTTTCGCGCGCGCACTCACCCTTTAGTCCTGGGTCCAGCCACGACCCACGACTATTTGTTTTTTTAAAATTTTCTTTTTTAATTCAAAACTAATATTAAAACTTTGAAAAATCATATCTTTTATTGTAATAATCCAAATAAAACAAATAATATGTCTATTATTATCAGAAAAATATAAAGAATTTTAATATAATATCCATTTATCTGTTTGCATCATTTATAAATTATCTCATTTGTAAATTTTCTTTTTTTAATTCAAATCAAATATAAAAACTTTGGAAAATCATATCTTTTATTGTAATAATCCAAATAACACAAATAATATGTCTATTATTATCAGAAAAATATAATGAATCTTAATATAATATCCATTTATCTGTTTGCATCATTTATAAATTATTTCATTTGTAAATTTTCTTTTTTAATTCAAAACTAATATAAAAACTTTGAAAAATCATATCTTTTATTGTAATAATCCAAATAAAACAAATAATATGTCTATTATTATCATAAAAATATAAAGAATTTTAATATAATAACCATTTATCTGTTTGCATCATTTATAAATTATTTCATTTGTAAATTTTCTTTTTTAATTCAAATCAAATATAAAAACTTTGGAAAATCATATCTTTTATTGTAATAATCCAAATAACACAAATAATATGTCTATTATTATCAGAAAAATATAATGAATCTTAATATAATATCCATTTATCTGTTTGCATCATTTATAAATTATTTCATTTGTAAATTTTCTTTTTAAATTCAAAACTAATATAAAAACTTTGAAAAATCATATCTTTTATTGTAATAATCCAAATAAAACAAATAATATGTCTATTATTATCAGAAAAATATAAAGAATTTTAATATAATATCCATTTATCTGTTTGCATCATTTATAAATTATTTCATTTGTAAATTTTCTTTTTTTAATTCAAATCAAATATAAAAACTTTGGAAAATCATATCTTTTACCGTAATAATCCAAATAACACAAATAATATGTCTATTATTATCAGAAAAATATAATGAATCTTTATATAATATCCATTTAGTCCCGGATGTAGTCACAAACCGGGACTAAAGATATTTTCCGCCATTTCCCATCTCTTCCCGCCAAGTTTTCCCGCCCTTTCCTTTCTACGAGAGCTTTTAGTCCCAGATGTAGTCACTAACCGGGACTAAAGATATTTCCCGCCATTTCCCAAAGCTTCACGCCAAGTTTTCCCGCCCTTTCCCTCTATATTTAGGGCGATCGTGCCATGGCTATCCACACATCCACACCTTCCTCTCTTAGAACAATGGACAACGCCTACTGGGCCATTCTGACCCTTGAGGAGACCGAGGCGCTGTGCGCCTCCAACTACCCTTGTCCGCCGGGCTACCGGCCGCCCGCCGGCTGGATGCTGAGCGCTGGAGGTTCCTGTCCCTTCTGTCCGTCAAGGTTCCGCACGCCAGGCGGCCATCACAAACCACTTCTACCACGGGCTCACGCCGGAGCAGCGGATGGATCCCCAGTGGGATCCCGACAACTACGACACCTGGAATGCCTTCTTCGCTAATAGGAGGGAAAGGGAGCTCGCCAGGTACGAGGGTGATGGCCCGCCACCGGTGAACCACAACGAAGCCGGCCGTCGTCTGTGGTGGGCGAACCGTACTATCATCGGAGTGATGCGCTACATCGCCGGGGGAGACCATCCTCGCCTACGGTGCCCACGAGTCCACCCGCCACAGGGCCCACACCGTCCCGGCGGTAGCAGCATCATCTTCCAGGAGACCCTTCTCCCGCCCGTCGTGAATCCGAGGCTGGAATGGCCCCTGGTATATGCCATGGATGGGCTGAGGATCCCCAGAGTGGCAGGTGATGATGACGATGATGATGATGAAGACCCTGAAGATGCGTACTATAGGACTAGGCATGATTATGACTAAAGGGGCGGCTTTAGTCCTGAGTGTTAGCTAGTCCCGGTTTGTCCCGGTTTTTAATATTAATAAATGTCTTGAGTGTTACCTAATAAATAGAGGGAAATGCCTATATAAAGAGAGGGTTCATCTTTAGTCCTGGTTGGAGAAACCAACCGCGACTGAAGGGATTGCGGAAGACTGGGCCAGGCAACACTAATAATAGGGGTGAGTGTCGACATTATGTCGTGCGGCTTGTACCTTGTCCCGGATGGTGTCACCAACCAGGACTAAAGATGAACCTTTAGTCCCGGTTGGAGACACCAACCGGGACTAAAGATGAGTCAGCACTAATAATAGGGGTGAGTGTCGACATTATGTCGTGAGTGTCGACATTATGCCGAGCTGCTTGTACTATAAATAGGCATCCTTGTGAGTCCAGTCCTTCAGCCAGTTTGAGGCATCTCCAAGATGGTTTTGGAGAGCAGGGACACCACTACGGCCAGTTTCAGGGAGATGCCGACGGAGCCTAGTCCTCCAGCATCTCCGAGAAGCTGGTCATAGAGGCACTCCCTAATATGTGAAATTAGTTAGATCCCAGGCGTATTGATCTAGTTAGAGAAGTTACAAGCTGCAAGATGGTTTTCGAGAGCAGGGACACCACTACAGCCAGTTTCAGGGAGATGCCGACGGAGCCCAGTCCTCTGGCATCTCCGAGAAACTGGTCATAGAGGTACTCCCTAATATGTGACATCACGCGTTTGGAGATCAGATCTTAATGGTAAGTATGAATCGGTACTAAAGGCCCTCCTTTAGTCCCGGTCCAGCCACAAAACGGGACTAACACACTCAAGATTGTTTGCAGACAACACTATAAAAATGGACACATGCATGGAACATCTTCACGCATAAAATGTTACAATTATTACATATCATTTCTTCGCGTGTGTTCCTTTCTGATCCCGTCGTATCCATGGAGCATCTTCATTCATTAACATGATGCTTGGGTCATCCTTCACCGCGAAGGGCGGAATTTCATGAAACTTATCACACTCTTCTGACATGTCTGTCTTGTCCTCCACTCCCACGATATTTCTTTTTCCTGAAAGAACTATGTGGCACTTTGGCTCATCGTCTGATGTATTATTTTTCTTATTTTTTTCGTTTTCTAGGTTTGGTAGACATGTCCTTCACATAGAAAACCTGGGCCACATCATTGGCTAGGACGAATGGTTCGTCTAAGTACCCAAGATTGTTGAGATCCAACGATGTCATTCCGTATTTCTTGTCTACCTCAACCCCTCCTCCCGTCAGCTTGACCCATTTGCACCGAAACAAGGGGACCTTAAAAGTAGGTCCATAGTCAAGTTCCCATATCTCCTCTATGTAACCATAATATGTGGTCTTTGATCCATTGTTGTATGTTGCATCAAAGCGGACACCACTGTTTTGGTTGGTGCTCTTTTTATCTTGGGTTATCGTGTAAAATGTATACCCATTTATCTCGTACCCTTGGAAAGTCGATATAGTCGAAGATGGTGACCTAGACAACAAGTATAGCTGATCTCCAAGAGTGTTGTTTTTGATGAGATGTTGCAACCAACCGCCAAAACTCTTCATGTGTTCATCTCTAATCCAAGAGTCATACTTTCCAGGGTTGTTGGAGCGTAAGATTTTCTTGTGTTCCTCGATATATGGGGCTGCCAAGATAGAATTCTGTAGAACGGTGTAATGTGCTTTGGTGTAAGAATGTCCGTCTCTACATATTATTGATTTCCTTCCTAGAGTACCCTTTCCACTCAGTCTCCCCTCATACCGCTATTGAGGAAGACCAATCGGCTTAAGGTCAGGAACGAAGTCAACACAAAATTCCATGACCTCCTCTGTTCCATAGCCCTTGGAGATGCTTCCTTCTGGCCTAGCACGGTTACGAACATATTTCTTTAAGATTCCCATTAACCTGTCAAAGGGAAACATATTGTGTAGAAATACAGGACCGAGAATGGAAATCTCTTCGACTAGGTGAACCAGCAGGTGCATCATAATATTGAAGAAGGATGGTGGGAACACCAACTCAAAACTAACAAGACATTGGACCACATCATTCTGTAACCGTGGTAAATCTTCAGGATTGATTATCTTTTGAGAGATTGCATTGAGAAATGCACATAGCTTCACAATGGGTACTCGAACATTATCTGGTAGAAGCCCCCTCAATGCAATCGGAAGCATTTGCGTCATAATCACGTGGCAGTCATGAGACTTTAGGTTTTGGAACTTTTTTTCTGCCATATTTATTATCCCCTTTATATTCGACGAGAAGCCAGACGGGACCTTAATACTTCTTAGGCATTCAAAAAATATTTCCTTCTCTTGTTTGGTAAGAGCGTAGCTGGCATGACCTTTAAACCATTCTGGATGTAGGCCATCTGGGTCTTTCATACGTTGATGGTCCTTTCGTGCTTCCGGTGTATCTTTTGTCTTCCCATACATGCCCAAGAAGCCTAGCAGGTTCACGCAAAGATTCTTCGTCACATGCATCACATCGATTGCAAAGCGGACCTCTAAGAATTTCCAATATGGTAGCTCCCAAAATATAGATTTCTTCTTCCACATGGGTGTGTGTCCTTCAGCGTCTTTCAGAACAGATTTTCCTCCAGGACCCTTTCCAAAGGTTACCAGTTGATCCAAATCTTTGACCATATCAAATATATCAGCACCAGTACGCTCATTAGGCTTCGTCTGGTGACATGCCAGACCGTTGAAACGCTTACCTTTCTTTCTTAAGGGATGCTTGGCCAAAAGAAATCGACGATGCTCATTGTATACATTCTTCTTACAATGTTCCAAATATATACTTGCAGTCTCATCTAAACAGTGTGTGCATGCATTGTATCCCTTGTTTGACTGTCCTGAAAGGTTACTAAGAGCAGGCCAATCATTGATTGTTATAAAAAGCAATGCTCAGAGGTTAAATTCTTCCTGCTTGTGCTCATCCCACACGCGTATCCCGGGTTCGTGCTACAACTGTAAAATTTCTTCCACTAATGGCCTTAGGTACACATCAATGTCGTTGCCGGGTTGCTTCGGACCTTGGATCAACACTGGCGTCATAATGAACTTCCGCTTCATGCACAAACAAGGAGGAAGGTTATAGATGCATAGAGTCACGGGCCAGGTGCTGTGACTGGAGCTCTGCTCCCCAAAGGGATTCATGCCATCTGTACTTATACCAAACCTTAAACTCCTTGCGTCATCTGCAAAGTCCGGGTACTTTCTATCAATTTTTCTCCATTGTGACCCATCAGCGGGGTGTCTCAACATCCCGTCTGACTTACGTTCCTCTTTATGCCATCGCAACAACTTGGCGTGCTCTTTGTTTCTGAATAAGCGTTTCAACCGTGGTATTATAGGAGCATACCACATCACCTTCGCAGGAACCCTCTTCTAGGGGGGCTCGCCCTCAACGTCACCAGGGTCATGTCGTCTAATCTTATACCGAAGTGAAGTGCATACCGGGCATGCATCTAAATTCTCATACTCCTCACCGCGGTAGAGGATGCAGTCATTAGGGAATGCATGTATCTTCTGAACCTCTAAACCTAGAGGGCAGACAACCTTCTTTGCTTCGTATGTACTGGCGGGCAATACATTATCTTTTGGAAGCATATTCTTCATCATTTTCAGCAACTTTTCAAATGAGGAGTCAGGTATAGCACACTCAGCCTTCCATCGCAGCAATTCCAGTGTGCTGCCCAGCTTTTTCAGACCATTTTCGTAATTTGGGTACAACAACTTTTTGTGATCCTCTAGCATGTGATTGAACTTCTCCCTATCCTTTTCAGTTTCACAATCTCTTCGTGCATCGGCAATGGTCCGACCAAGATCATCAGCGGGCTCATCATGTGTATCTTCTTCATCCTCCCCTTCAGCACCCCCCATGGAAGTATCTCCGTACTCAGGGAAACCATGATAGTTGTCATCCTCCTCCTCTTTTTCATTGTCTTCCATTATAACCCCTCTTTCTCCGTGCTTGGTCCAACAATTATAACTGGGCATGAAGCCAGACTTCAACAGGTGGCTATGAAGGGTTTTTGACTTAGAGTAATCCTTCTGATTCCTACATCCATTACATGGACAGAATACAAAACCATTGTGCTTGTTTGCATCAGCAACATGGATAAATTCATGCACGCCATTAATGAACTCGCCAGAGCGTCGGTCAGTACCATACATCCATTCCCAGACCATCTGCATTATAGTAAAAGTATATCAAAAACCATTACACAACATGATAAAATTATTACAAGTTATATTGAGAGCTTCTAGAGCATTAATTTTGAATTTTGAAAAATTTACATGCACCAATTTGTGAATTGGAGAAAACAATCAACATGATAAATGTGGAGTTTTTTATTATTGTTCTATCAGTGAAAACCTCATTCCATTCTAAGCTCTGAAACTCTAAAATTACACATTTCAATTTTCAGTAACTATGTGCCTAATCAAAATTTGTTACACATATATATCAAAATCCTTCTAGCTACTTCTAGAGCATGCATGCATTTGATCCATATCTCTATACTTCTAGAGCATTATATAGAGCTAAAGTAGCAATAAGAGATGAAAGAATGAAGTTCTAACCTTTTAAAGCTTTGGATTTAGGTGTTGCAAACTAAATCTTGACAAATCTTGAGAAAAAAATGGCATGAACACTCTTGCTTTCTTTGAGAAAAATGGCCACCATATGCTTTAGGGCAGCTGGCCAGGGAGCTGTATATATAGTGATGGACAATCAGTCCCGGGCCGTGATACGACCCGGGACTAATAGTTCCCGAAAAGAGCTGTTGCCACGCTCCAGCTTATTAGTCCCGGGCCGTATTACGGACCGGGACTAATGCTCTAGTCCGGCCCGGGACTAATGCTTATGTCTATTTCTAGCCGTTGGAGGCCTCACGGACCGGGACTAGTGCTAGCACTAGTCGCGGTTCGTGACGGGCCGGGACTGCTGGACTTGTTCTGATCGAACCGAAGATGGTTTTTCCAGTAGTGTTAGTGGACCTATTGTCAGCGTCACACTTGAACTAATGGTCATCGAACTTGCACGAGAACATCGGACATGGTCACCGAGTGACATAGCTTGGGAGGGTTTTATTGCAAAATGGTAAATGTATACTAAGTCCCGCGTTTCAATCGGACCCGTTTGTTCTGACTCGCGCCGCTCCTCTGCTAGCGTCGTTCTGATCCTAAATCGGCGGTGGCGCTTGGAAGGGCTAGCTTGCTACTGTCCTCATAGAGCACACAATCTCGCTCAGAGTAATTTAACAAACAGATTGTCTTCACGTGCGGCACAATTGCCCCGCCTCCATCCATTATGCTAGCAAACCGATTAATCTAACGGACTTGACTACAGTACGTACCATGTCCACACCACACCAAACCCGCGGTAATCCTTCGATGCTCTGTCCGTAGCACCGCTCTCCACCTCCCCGCACTAGCAGAACAATAATGTTTGCTATGGTACTTTTGACTGCTACATTATTTTGGGCGGGTGTATAGTATTCTAAGGTCTATTTTATTAACTAGTACAATATTTTACCGAAAATGCTAGTAGTTTGATCTCGGGCACAGATGCTCCCTTTATTTGCACGGCAACCTGGTCCACGTCTGTGCACACATTAATTTGCCTGGTCGCTGTTTATCGCTGTAGGTACATAACGCCGTGAGGGACTGCACCGCCAATGTTCTGTACCACCCCCGTGCCGAGTAAACTAACCTCCATTATTTAACTACTAGGAAACTGTGGCGCGGCAATGCCGCACCCGCCAAGTTATATCTATGTTCGTCAAAATCATGTAACAGTACTGTCAAATTATGTTGCTTGGAAAATGTACTTGTACACAAAACGTTAGATTAGGTAGCTTGCTTATGCCAATACTTCTGATCTCAAAGAGCCAATCGCCTAATATATTGTCACAATAGAAATTCTTAAAGCTTGCTAACACAATGTTACTATATTGCTCTCTATAAACTGCACCAACATGACATGACCGTTAATCTTGATTTAATTTTAAAGGTACGCACTGTAAAAAAAATTACATACACATACAATACATATGTACTATTGTGCAAATAGTTCTTAGGATCAATGGCCAAATGCTTGAGCCAGTAGTAAAATGATCATGACTCTAAGGTGTACGAAACTGAACCTTGGGTATCACATTGATATGTGCTTGGAAATCATATGCACATAAATCAGCTGGGTTGACAATATAGTGATGCACTATCCAGTCCCAAAAATCTTGCGATGCTTCAACCAACCTCCTTTAGCTTTTAAGCCAAGGAAGTCTTCAGATCTATTATAAGTAAATAACATGACTATGGAGGAAATGAACTTAAGTTACCTTCTCTGTTTCTACACGGGTACACCAAATGTATATCAGTAAAAAACAATAAGAAGAAACGCTAAGTAAGCATGCTAGATTTGGCAACATGTATACCATCTTGGTATCAGAAGCTAAACTTGAGCCAAACTTGCAAACTCTTCAATAATCTTGGGCCAAAACACTGACGCATTGTTTATTATTAGTGATTCTCACCGTATCGTGCAAGATAAATATTGAGCGAAAGACACTTTAATTATATATTTGAAATAGGTATAAGAAAATCATCTAATCAAGGTCTCAATTGTATTCTATGTCAGACATTTTCCACCATGATTTAGGAGAAATCAATGTGTGTCAACTTCATACAAACTCTAGAAAAACTCTAATGATGGCAAGCAGTTGATTTTTAGTCACATGTAACATTTTGAGTGACACAAATCAGCCATAGCAGGTATAAGGAGATCATCTAAGCAGGGTCTCAATTATATTCCGTGTCAGACATTTGTTACGATAATAAATGAGAAATAAATGTGCGTAAACTTCATACAGATTCCCAAAAAACTACTATGATGGCATGTATCCGATTTTTAGTCACATGTAACATTTTGAGTGATATAAATCAGCCGTAATCACAATAGGAAATCTGTGTATGATCTAATATTTTTTAGACATCAACAAAATTAAAATGGGATATGGTGAGAAATGAATTTTTGTTTCTTTCCATTTGCACAATTTCTCAGAGGTTACTAACATGGTGGAACTGGTTAGAGGGGATGTAGCTTACAAATATTCACTCGACAACCATAAGAACTTCAAAGATAAAGAGAAAACATCACATGCACATGGATGTATGAAATGTTAAAATACTGTCCATGTAGTAAAAGAAATCTAATTACCTAGGTACCTTACACCATACCTTAGCCTTCATAAGAGTTATAGCTTCAGATTTTCTTTTGACATGTATCTAAATCCCTAAATCATAGAACTGAATGGAGCCTTTCCTCAAAACTACAACTTCAGTTTCTACATCTATCCGGGAGTAAGGGCCTCAATTTCAGAGTGGGGTGACTAAAGTTGGCAGCACACACATAGTTCCATACGTTTGATTCACTTGCGTGAGATTTGCATTGGTATGGTAAAGGTAGCAAAAGAAAACATAGACAAATTATCTCAATATGTACTGAGCATATTAGTATAACATTGATCAATGTAACTCTAGTATAAACCAATTTTGTGATACTAATCGTGATTGACTGATAGGTACAATCTTTTAACCTCATAATAGACCACAAAGAGAACGACAACTAAATCTTGTTGTACCTGATGCAGGCTCTGCTGGTAATTCGTATGCATGTGCTCCTGGAACAACTCTCTTAATGTGAAACCATAATCAGAATCATGTAGTAGACAGTTGGCAGCCACACAAACATGTAAAAGACCACCAAAGGTAAATAAATGGGGTTGGATATACCAATATAAAATACCATATCCCACAACCTGGTTATAAGAGGAAATATAACAGAACAAATCAGAAAAAATTAGAGCCCATAATGGAAGGAGGAAATATGATTAACCATATAAAAATCTTGTCGAGTAATATTGCACTGCTCGCTTGGCACCTCATGAGTGTTCATGACCATATTATCATACATGACAGTTCCTCAAACGAAGAAAGCATACTTGTAGCCTTGAAAGTAACAAAATGAACAAATGACCTTATGATTTAGATGATAATATCCAGTAGAGGTGGATAATCTTTTGTCCTTTTAAAGCAGCTGATTGAGATATGGCATCTTTATGATCTTAGCCAAAGCTGCAAGGCCAAATGAGTGTGAGGACATACCAGACAGGTAGTGCTACAAAAGGTTCCAGAAGCTGGGCCACGGCGTTAAGTTCTATGTGAGCTCATAGCAACTAAAAGAAATCTTTTACTGATATTTGAACTTCCTTGAAATTTACATAGATCTTAATTGTATACTAATTGCTACAGGGGAAAGTAAAATGGATGTCTTAAATAGGGGATTTATTTACCTTGGTTTGAAGTTGTAGTCAGCATGCATGGTTTAACTGAATGAACTATCAGAGAAGATCCAACCTCTAATATTTTGTGGATTTCAGTATATGCCATATACCCACGTACGTATGATGCTTTATAAAATAAATCTTCCACTTTTGTTGAAAGCAAATGACAGCCCTGCAAGGGAAGAAAAGGCATAAGGAAGCATCACGATGACTTGTGCACCTCACGCAAGAGATCAAGCCACTTATATTAGTTAAAGTACTATGTAGAAATCATGTGATATAGTTATTACGGTATAAAATTTACATTATAATAGTACTACCTACAGTTTTTATCCAGTAAATCTGTTGATGCAGCATTAGTAGTATTGCCTACAATTATCAAACTGGACTTTAAATTAGAATGATTGAAAAAGCAATACAGGAAATTAAATTTCGAATAGTTAATCATGAACAAAAATGTGCCAACCATACTTTCGACAAAATTGAATAAGTACCATCATAAGTAGAATGAACATGCCCTACAATTCATCTCATATAGACTTCTGCTAATTCATCCATCTAGGAAATCGAAAAAAAAGATTACCATCACTGAACTTACAAAACAACAGAATAAACTTTGCCTAATCCTCCACATGGGTTGCTTTCGTTGAATAATCCCCACAAATTCACCACCAAAAAACAGGGAGACGTCACATAACATAGGGGAAATCTCACTTCCCTGGTGAGGGCAAAAGGATTCTTGAAGGGGGAAGTTGGAGAGGACTTCTTGTTATCCTCCGCCTCTTCTATCCCCTTGTCCCCACTTCTTCTTCCTTTAACTCAGGGTGTGGGAGAAAGATAGGAAGGAGCCTGAACTGAGGATGGAGATGAAGACAACGTGGGGCGCCACGGGTGCTGCTCCGGGTGGTGGTCGTCGTCTCCCGCAATCGTGGCGGCCGCCACCGCCGCAGCAGAAGCATCCATTGGGGCCGGGGAGGCGAGGAAGGAGGAGAAGGAGGTCGTCAGCCATAGGGAGCCCGGGCACGGAGAGATCAGGCTAGCTTCTCCCGGCCAAGATCTTACAGGGAAGCACCAACGGTGGCCTCCCGCCGGAGAGGGCGTGAGGACGCGCCGCCGCACGTACATCTTCTTGATGACCGCGCTGCATCCATGTCGACCGCCGTGTGGAGCGGGAAAGAGCCTCGACTCTTCCGCCGCGACGACGGCGGCGGCGGATCGGTCGCCGATGGGGCATCTGCAGAGGGGGAGTAGGGGAAGCGTTTGAGGAGGAGGAGATTGGCGCAAGCCTTGGTGGGAGGCAGTGGTGGAGGGGTTGGGGGCGGTGGCGGAGGAGTTCTGGGGCTGTGGTGGAAGGGGAAGCAGCGGTGGAAAAGGTCGGGGGCGGTGGTTGACAGGGGGGAGAGATGGTGGATTCGTCGTATGAGGCAGCAGATAAATTGGCTGAGAAAAGAAGTTACACGCTACATGTTCAGTTACTGTAGAGGCGCGAGTCTACAGTACAAAGGCTGATTTGGCACACGTAAACCGTCGCTGAGGTGCTTCCCTTTCATATATATAGTTATTCGTCTATTCAATCCCCTGGCTGCCTTGATCAAGGCATCTCCATGGTTTTGGCGCATAGCATAATAAGATATCATTTATATATTTTGCATAACTCCAAGATGGCAGCAAGTTCAGATTTTTCAGGGGCCACAAAACCCCACCAAGCACGCCAGGACAACAAAAATAAGCGTTAATTTTTGTTCCCAACAAATACATTTTTTTCTGCATCAAATCAAATACTCCCTCCTCTCCATATAAATACCGACCCAATTTTGTCTAGATAAAGATACATCTAGTCTAAATAGTTAACTAGATACATATAAATATAAACAAAGTTGAATCCATTAATATGGAGCGGAGGGAGTAGGATTAGCATGCTAAGTCCTTCATACTACATCCTACCAATTTCTTAGTGCAATAATATCAGACACAAATGGAGAAAATCTTCCGTGCCGCTCCTCGCATCGACGGATCGTCCTCTACATTGCGTCCTTGAGGTCTAGTGTTGGGTAGATCTGGCCCTGTGGCACGGTAGTTTTTAGCGAATTGTTGGCTTACGACGCCCTCGGCTTTGTGGATGGCAGACGCCAGACATTCCCCGTCGGCTCGTGTCGGCTTCTACTTTTGGCATGTGCCATGGTCACCCAACGGAGCCTCTCGATGTCACTATGGTGGCTGCCCTCGCCGGAGCTTGAGCCCGTAATTGCGGACGAGACCGTTAAAAATAATAAAGTTTTTTTGAACTCTAAAAAACAATACAGTTGCTCATAATTAAACAGCGAGCGTCTTGCACGTCCAAAATGATCGGCATACAGAGTTGCACAGTATACCACCACGAAGTGATGAAAACATGTAATCTAGACATTCACACAGCTCAGCCGGCTTGGCTAACACACACGTGAGCAAATTAAGGCCTAATGGCCTATCTAGGCCCTATGCATGGGATAGGATGCATTTACTGGGCCGTGGCACCTCAGGGTGCACAGGTTCTAGAGCACCGGTACAGGACCTAGAGCAGAACTAACGACGAGCCCGGCAGTCTCCGTTGGTGCCCAAGCCCAGGCATCTAAATCTGTGGCGCCGCTTGGGACGGCAAGCCCGCTACTGTTCCGCGATGGCGCAACCGATTTAAAGTTAGAATGGCGACATCAGAGGAGCGGCGTGAGTCGAAACGAACGGGTCTAGTTGGGACGCGGGATTTAGTACACGTCCACCATTTTGCAATAAAACCATCCCAAGCTATGTATTACTCGGTGAGCATGACTGACACTCTCGTGCAAGTTCGGTGACCATCAATTCAAATGTGATGCTGACAGTGGGTCCTACTAAGCGCCTATACACCACTACGTATCGCTCGGTGACTGTAACTGAAGCTCTAGTGCGAGTTCGATGACCGTAAACTCGTATTTTCTGTGTACGATGATCGTATTAACTTTGCTAAGCAAGTTCAGTTACTAACCATGAATTTAACTCTTCGCTTTATCCTCTGTATCCTATGAATACTCCTGCAATACCTGATATTTCAGCAATTCGTGAGGTTAGGTTGCACAATGCACACATCTGTGCAAGTAAAACATGCTTCAAGAAAACAAGCTAAAATTTCAAGATGGCAAAATTTCATTTAACAAGATAGCAAGTAGGCCATGCTCATGCAAAATCCATATTGCTGAGAGACCTAATTCAACTATGATGATTTTAACTGTTGGCAGGTCTCTCTAATGGGAGCACAGGAAATTAATGACTTTAAATTAAATCATACAATTGCTTATATTCGCGGTCTCCACTTGGGATGAATTAATGGAAGGAATAGGGTGTTGGGTCCTTTGCTTTTGGTACAGAGGAATTGCAGGTGGGGTTGAGAGTATGTATATTATGGTTGGTACTGGTTTTGGGGTGGAGGGTAATGGTAATATCCTTGTTGTGGAGGGTGGTATGGGTTGTGTTGAAATGGTGGTGATTGGCGATAGGTGTATGAGTTTTGTTATTGAGAAAAAGGGGTGTAATTTTGTGTTGGGTGAGAGAGAGAGAGGTTTGGAATTGTTCAAGATATTTGGTTTTGGTAGATTGCTTCCCACATATACCATGTGGTGAGAGAGGTTGGAATTGGTTATGTGTTGAAATGGTGGTGATTGGTGATACATGTGAGAATGGGTGTGTGCGTTTGTCTTCTGGTGTGTGTGGTGAATTGTGGGTGTTGTTTGTGGTGGGTATGTGGAGAATTTGTCTTCTGTGTGTGGAATATTTGGTTTTATGGGTTGGGTCGTATTGGGTGGAAAATGGGGGTGTGGCAGCTGATCAGGGGTTAATTGACAAAAGTGGACAACTTGTGGAGGTAGTGGTCGGTTCTTCGGCGTTTGGGAAGGATTTGGGGTTGGGACTTCATTGGTTGGGCTATGGTTGGGTGGTGGGTATGGATGTAAATGGCACTTAAATGGCATCCGCATGTCCCGTTTATTTAAAATCTTAGTTCTTTGTTTTAGAAAAAACAAACTTTATTGAACTAGAATACAAATAAACGGTATTACGCGGGATTAAATGGTGTGCCACTTACATCCCTAGTGGTGGGGGAGGTGGGGTGCTGAATTTGGTTGTATTGTTGTCAGTGGAAGTGGATCCGGATGGTGTTTCTATTGGTTGAAGATGCATCGACAAGACAATTTGTGCTGCCATTTGTGTGAGTTTAGACATATCACCTTGGAGTGAGTCCACAGATCGATTGTTGACGTTCCAACTGGCGATGAAGATTCAAAACCTCGCGAGGGAGACGTCGTCCTCTGATTGCCTCCTCTATTTCTTCTTGAGCTCGAGCAGCTGCGAGCAGAGCATGTTCTTCGGCTGCGGCCCCCATCCTGTCTTGAGATCGAGTCCGACATGGGATCATCAGGGGCTCCGTGAGACGCAAGATCGGTCGGAATCTTGGTCGATGAGGGATTTTATGCCTGGATCGGTGAGATCCAGCAACCTGCGCCGAGCATGGACCTGCACCGCCCACCTTTTGCTGAACGATTTATAGCCTGAGATTTATCATTAGATCATGTACCGCCCACCTAAGACTTCCCCAAAAGAAAATTGAGGAGCAAGATTTTCCAAATTTGTTACTCAGTACTAGATGCCATGTATATACTGATACTATATTGTGCATGTATGGTAGATTAAGTGGTGGAGCTAGCAGGTCTGCATCGAACTATGGTAGTCGACAGATGTAAATTTTCATATGAACCATGTGTTTAATATGCGGGTTGAAAAGAAAAAAGACCATGGCAGCGCACAAACACTTAGCTAGTTAATACAGTATAATCTTGAGAAATTAACTAAACCGCTTGAGTTCTTTGGATAATTTATTAGGTACGTTCTGGACTTGCCATGCATTATCATATGAAGTCCAAAACTAAACCAACTTGTGTGAGCCCGTTTTCCTCTCTCATATGCCTTTTCCGCTAAAAGGCAAGTCAGTTACCGTTTCCCTCTCTCGAGGAGCGATGTGGTTGGTGCAAGGCGCTATCGAGACCAGCCAAGGGGTTGGAGCAGGCAACAAATCTGCGGCTAAGTGCTTGTGACCTTGAGATGGCTTCAACTTCGGTTGTAGCATGCAGGAATATGGCCTGAGTACCCTTGATACAACTACTACTCATATTTCTGAGGCTTCCTATTCCCGTCAGATCATGATGGGGAACCGAAGTGCCAGCGGCACTCCTGACGTTCATTTGTTGCTGCCATCTACAATCCAAGTATTAGTTATTAGATACATTCGTGCAGAGTTGAAGAAGCCTTGCTTCGGTGTCCCCCCCTTGAGAAAAACGTTGAGGAAAAAACCGGTTTTGGGGGTCCAACTGTGTGTTCCGGTCAGATTAGGAGCGGACTTTCTCTAATATTTTTTCTACGTAGTTGTACATAGAGTACATAGGGGAAAACAAACTGCCAGTCCCACTCGCGGTAATTCCGATCCAGATCGCATCAGTCATGAGAACGAATCCGTCTTCACTCGTTCAGGCGTTCGTAATATTTGGCATGAGAACGATCAGTTTATTACTCGTGTTTGCAGACGGAGTTTTCATTTTTGACCAAATTTTAAGCAAACTCGGCAAAATTTGGACGAATACAACGATTTCGTTAATACATAGGCGAGTTCGTACATATTATGTCAAATTCGGACATACACCCGAATTTTGTCTGCATTAGGATAAAAGAAAAACGTTAAAATAGCTACTAGGCGATGCCGATGCCGACGAATACGCCGTTTACATGCCAAAGTTGTGGTAGAAGACGGTGTAGTCGGCTCCCGGGTCCCGTCATCATTGCCGTCGTCGTTGCTCGGCTGCTGCGGGGGACACGAGCTGCCCTGGACGGCGTTGCCGTAGCGCCACGACTGAGACGAGGGAATGGCCTCGTCGTCGTCGTCGTCATCGTCAAGGGCGATAAGCGGCGCACCCAGGTAGGTGCACTGCCAGTGAGCGACGCGTGTGGCCTCACGCTCGGCCTGCTCCTGATGACGCCGAACGCGGTTGGCCTCCTCGCGCTCCCAGTCCGTCCTGAACCAGGCGCAGGCGTCGGGGGCCTGCATGGGTGGCAGATCGTTCAGGGAGCGCTCCAGCGCCATCTTCTTCAGGACGAAGCTGTCCTCGTCAATGGGAACCGCCTAGTCCGCCGACTCAGGCTTTGGGCGTGTGCAGGCGAAGCCGGCCGGTCGGCGGCGATGGCGCGCAACCTTCGTTGACGACGAGGCCGCATGAGCGCGTCCTCAGCGGCGAGCGCATCGGCAACTCCACCTCCCGCTTCAACGGATGGAGCGGAGGTGTGTCCACCATGCCAGCGTGAGGCGACTACTGGCGCCGAGCCAGACAAGCACGGCGCTGACGTCGAGGAATACGTAGAAAGGGAAGCCATCCTCCTCGGCAGCTAGTTGGCCGCCGCATAGCGTTAGGTGGCCGACAGCAGGGATCAAGGAGGATAGCCCAACTTAGGACCGGCGCTGAGCTCCAGGTAGCGGCAAAGGCCGAAAGATGATTTTCTTAGGACTGCATTTTCTTAGAGCTTCCATCGCCGCCGATCGGCCGGCTTCGCCTACGCACGCTGAAGCTTGAGCCGGCGGACTAGGCGGTTCCCATCGACGAGGACAACTTCGTCCTGAAGATGGCACTGTAGTGCTCCCTAAACGACGTGCCGCCCATGCAGGATCCCGGTACATGCGTGTTCCAGGGAGGACTGGGAGCGCGAGGAGGCCAACCGCGTTCGGCGTCATCAGGAGCAGGCCGAGCGCGAGGCCGCGCACGTCGCTCGCCGTCAGCGTGCCTACCAAAGCGCGTTGCTTATCGTCCTCGGCGACGAGGAGGAGGAGGCCGGTCCCTCGTCTCAGCCGTGGCGCTACCGCGACGCCGGCCAAAGCATCTCGCGTCTCCCGCAGCCGCAGAGGGAAGACGACGACAAAGACGATGGCACCCGGGACACGGACTACACCTTCTACCGCAACTTCGGCATGTGAACGACGTGCCCGGCAGCATCAACATCGGCATCGCCTACTAGCTATTAGAACGTTTTTTTCTTTTAGCCTAATGAAATCAAAATTCGTGTGTATGTCCGAATTTAACATAATATGTATGAAGTCGTCTATGTATTAACGAAGGCGCCTATATTCGTCCAAATTTCGCCGAGTTTGCTTAAATTTAGACCAAAACCAAAAACTCGGCCTAAGAACATGAATGAAAGACTGGCCATTTTAACGCCGAATGCCGAATGTTATATTCGTCCAGCGCTAAGTAGCGCAGGAATTAGGCCTAAAAACACAAAACGAGTGGAGGTGCTGATGACCAGAAATCCATCGGTGACGATGGTGCGTGACCGATGCGATCTGGATCCGGATTACCGCGAGTGGACCAGCAGTTTTTTTTTTGCGTTGGACAGTTTGTTTTTCCTACTGACGCCATGTACAACCAGACTCATATACGTACAGCTGTAGAAAAAATATCAGAATAGATCCGCTCCTAATCTGACCCGGAACATACCATCGAACTCTCAAAACCGGTTTTTTCCTAACTTTTACCCGGAGGGGGGGACACCGAAGCAAAGCTCGTTATAGGGAGGTATAAGTGGGCTACCAAAATGGTCTATGCAGAACAATATGTCGCATACAAAATTATGGATCCATTTCCAAAAAAAAAACAAATTATTGATCCAACCAATTATTGCACTTCCCTTCTTAATTGTATTGGAACGAGAACTATAGAGCACCTGTTGTGTATGATCATAGATTCGTGCATTCATAACCTACTGAATAAAGAACAAAGTGAATCAGTAGGATTTCATGTCAAACAACAGGCAGATATAATTACGTCGTACATTGCTCTGCTGAGGGAAACAAGACATTAACTCGATCAATAATGAACCATGGAGCACGCCTATTAACCTGTCTCGGGCCTAAGTTGTGCATCAAATCTGGTCAACAACTCAATCAACTGACCGCCTCCCTTAGCAAGTCTCGAAAGGCATATCTAAAATGCCAGGACACATGGAAAAAAAGTGAAGAGAAGAACTTAGCATACGCCATATCTAAATAAAGTTCCCCACAGATGAAATCAGGCAAGGTACATTAATTCACTTATCCAACTTAAAATTCTGACTTTTTACATTTTATATTTAATGATAGACTAGAAATGCTTGCAACACCGGTTCTGGTGTTTTAGAAAGGGATCCCTTTCAAAAATCATGGAACAACATGAGAAGAGTCATCAATGCTAGTGAGTGCTACGAACAAATCATGTTTTCTCTCCTCCAGCTTCTCCACTTTATCCTCTGATGAATACTCCTGCAATACATGCTATTTAAGCAATTCGTGAGGTCAGGTTGCACAATGCACACATCCGTGCAAGTAAAATATGCTTCGAATTCGGTTGTAGCAGCAACATCGCGCGATGAAGCTTGATACAACTACTACTCACATTTCTGAGGCTTCCTATTCCCGTCAGATCATGATGGGGAAGCGAAGCACTCCGCACATTCATTTGTTGCTGCCGTCTACGATCTTAGTATTAGTTAGAAACTATATATAGTACCACAATACACTTTAAGGGTGGTTCTCATACATTCATGCAGAGTTGAAGAAGCTCATCTGTTATTTATAGGGAGGTATACGCGAGTGAATAAGTGGGGTACCAAATTGGTCCATGCAGAACAATATATCGCATACCAAATTTTGCGATATGATCAGAGATTCGTGCGTCAATGGTACGAGAATAGAGTTTCCCTTTAAGGAATCCAACCAATTTTGCACTTCCCTTCATAATTATATTGGTACGAGAACTCCAGAGCACCTCTTGTGTATGATCATAGATTCGTGCATTCATAACCTACTGACCAAAGAACCAAGTGAATCTGTAGGATTTCATGTCAAACAACAGGCAGATATAATTACATCGTACATTGCTCTTCTTTGCTTTGAACTCAGCTTTGGAGGGAAAGAAGACAGATAACTACAATCTATCGTCCTAAATAATGAATCATGGAACATTCATATTAATCTGTCTCGAGCCCAAGTCGTGCATCACATCAGGTCAATAACGTGAAGAAATAAGCAGCGTCCCATACCCTCTTTGTTAGGGTTTAGTGTTCCGGCGGCGATCCCTGATCATCCCACGAGATTGGTCCCGGTTCCGAGACAAATCCCAATTCCCGTCCAATCGATCGATTCTCGTTTGATCTGCACATTGCCCACCCTCACGAACACCGTTTTTCTTCAACTCTGGTACTGAGATGACTGGTGGAGATACTGAGATGACTGGTGGAGATTTTGAAGGAAACTTCTTTCTAGTTAAAATTAACTTTGATGCGCGTAAGCAATTCAAAAGTGTGGTATATCAATGATCAAAGGGTGAAGAGATAATTATTTCATGTGAATTATGAAAGGGTCACAGATTGGTGCACATGTTTTGGCATGATATGCCACCTCCATTCTGAGCATGGCAACAACCTACACCCCGTCATTGTTGATCTTTAAAGATCTTAAAGCCTCATAGGGATTCTGTTCGCTTGGCTGTGTGAGGGTCGTGGAAGAGGAACTGGATGGGGTCGTGGCAAGGCTTTTCATGAGCATATAACCAGCGCACTGAGGAGGATGAACATGGAGAAGATCTGTTAAAGTATGATCCAAATTCAATTAAGGTGGCTAACTTTTGACGAGCGGAGCTAGGCCCATTGCCAGTAGGCTTGGGACAGTATGGATCGTTGAACACCTAGGTTTCTACAGTTATATAAACATCTTGTAAGCTGCCTATTGTCACATTTCGGATCAGAGAAAATCCCCGACGTTTGTAAACACTCTCCGATATAGTGATGTTTCGCTAGCTGGCGACCGTGATTTTTTACTCTCTTTGTTGGAGAGGTTTTCCACGTTAAATCTGTATCCCCTTGCTGTGATTTTCTTTTTGTTCTTCGTTATTTCATTGTCGCTATTATAACAAGATCCAATGCTCACTGATCCAATACACAAGGGTGGTATGGAGGGAATAATCCTAGCTAGAGCAGAGAGCACGTGAATCGATGGTTGTGGGAGTAAATGTTCCTGTTAATCTATTCCAGAAAGAAAACACAACTTCTACGGTCCTGGCAAGCCCTACTTTAAGGAGAATCTAAAGAGAGTAAGAACTAATGGTGTTTCAAATGATAAAAATTTGGCGGGCTCCATAATGGAGCGCCGCCGGGACCAATGAATCTCCTATGTCTGAACTACTGAGGTGGCACTAGTGCACACACAGGCCTCTAACACCGGTTCGGACCAGCCTCTAACAGCGGTTGTAGAACCGCTGTTGGCGGTTCGGTGTTAGAGCCCCCCCTTTAACAGTGGTTCTTATACGAACCGGTGTTAAAGGGTGGTGCACGTGGGGCTGCCGCAGCGCTCAGCCCCCCCCTTTAACACTGGTTCGTAACACGAACCGGTGTTAAAGGTTCTGTGTCGCGGCAGGAAAAAGAGATAAATCTCTGTCCCGGCAGGTAAACGACATAAATCTCTGCTGCGGCGCAGCGGGGACGGGGAGTGGGGGAGGGGGAATCGATCGGGAGCGGTATACACATACATCGTCGTCGGTACATACGAGTACATGAATAATTAAGCAACTATTATTATACACAAACATCGTTATTGTGTGGTATTCTCCGTAAACGTTGAAGCATCAAGTACAAGACAAACACGTTCAAGCATATATACAACGTTCATTTTGGTGGTTATCTAAAGAGTTCTCCGTCAGGCGTGACGACCTCATCAAGTATGAACCCCGCCAATTCCTCTTGAATGACTCGTATGCGGTCAAATGGTAGGAGTTGGTCCCGCATCCGTTCGATCTAAATATATATGAAGAATAGGGTCAATATATATATATAAGAATAAAACTCAACATAATTGATGGTAATAAAATAATGTTGTGTACTTTGTTTACTTACTCTAAGTTGTTCTAGTGCGGCTTGGCCCGTCGCACATATTGTGTTGCGAATGAACTCGCAAACATAGTATCCACATAAGTTATTGCCGGGTCCCTGATGCGCGCATTTTACGAGAATATAGAGTTCAATCAAAATAATAATCAATAAAGCATGATATATTGGAATTGGAAGCAGAATCGAAGAGATACGCAGACCTAGCTAGATAGTATTACTTACATTTTGGTCTACAAATTTTAGTTCTTCTGACCATTCACCCACGGCCCTGCCCGTGAACCTTTTCCAAACCCTGTCCGGCAAACAAAATGGATAAAGGAGTAATTAATTACTTGTTGTCACGAAAGTTGATGATCTAGTGCGATAATATGATTGAAATTACCTCTGGAGCATCTCTTTAAAGTCTGCCCATAGCTCTTGGTCTTTTCGTAACGAGTCGATGACAAGGACTTTTTCTGAGTCAGGTTGAATGACTAGCAGAATAATGTGGAACCTACGCACGCATAACTCATCATCAGTTACACTTAACATCGAGTAAGCCGAAACAGAATGTGTACAAGAGAGGATAACACTCATGAGAAGTTGTAAGGCAAAAGTATTTCACTTTTGGTTTGTTGTCTCAGTAAAGACGTTAGCAAGAAATCTTCTGTTTGCCCGTGTTTGAGTTTTACCACTTGTTCATGAACTCTATTTGGGTCAACGAACCCAACGTCAAAAGGGTCTCCTTTTATGCATTCTATAACCTTTTTCCTGCATAATAGTATATATATACATATATGGTGAGCATATATATACATGCAATTAATGAATTGAATGAGATGAGAAAGAAATTAAAGAAATAGTACTTACACACAATAAAGGCTGATGGCAGCTTTGTCGAGTTCCTTCTGATTGAATAGAAAATACAAGTCTTGAATGTTGAAGTTGATCTCGTCGTCTCCGCACAAGAAAATCTGATCTCTTATATGCGCCGTGATCCATTTGCCCTTTCTCGTCTTGCAGAAATCAAGGTACCACTTGTGCAATCTTCGCATCTTTGTTGGTAGATTCTTGATCTCCTCTTTCTTGACGAGATTCTTCCCATACTTCCATGGCTGTATGGGGTTGACATCACCTGCGGGCAAGTTGTCTCCCATAATGTTCAAGTATGCAATGTAAGTCATCCCCATCTCATTGGCCTTTCTTTGTAGCTTTGTCTCGTAATCATTTACAGGAGGAGCGTTCCGTGTGTCGAACACTTGGAGCGGGGCGCATGATTGGTTTTCCTGCTCTCCGAGCATGGGAACTGTTTTCTGTGGTGCCGCACGACTGCTACTTTCAGTCTCCCTCCGCCTTGCATCGCCCTTCAAAATCTGGCGCTCGTAGTCCGTCATAAATGGGGTTTCAAGTTTGAAAAGATTATTGTAAAACTTCTCCACCACCGCCGGATCTAGTTTCTCCTTTGGCTCGGCCCATCTAGGTGCAAAGAATTTCTTGACCTCTTCTTCCGAGATCCTATTGGTCTCCTCGTCGCTGAGATTCCACGGTAAAACCGGAAATGGCTTGGCGGAAGGCAGCGGGACGTAGTTTCTTGAACTCTTTGGCGTACGGTTACCTGCGGATTTCTTCGTGGAAGTGCTAGTGATGCTCTTCGTGGAAGTGCTCTTCCGCTTACGCTGAGGAGACGACTGAAGCGCCGGAGATGGCTGACGCGCAGGAGATGGCTGGCGCGCCGGAGATGGCTGACGCGTAGGAGATGGCTGGCGCACCGGAGATGGCTTCCGCGCAGGAGATGGCTGAAGCATCAGAGACGACAGGGGAGTATTCTGATGACTTGGAGACAGGTGAGGCGGCTCAGACTGCTGACGCTGCGGAGACGGTGGGGGTGCCAGTGGCCTCCAATTTGGAAGCACGATGTGTTCCTTCTTCCAAAGAATGGTTGTTTTCACTGCAAATTTGAGTTGAGTTTCCCCTTCACCTGTAGCGTGGTCAAGCTGTGCTTCCTCATATTCCTTCACAACCTCATCCACCCCGACAATATAATAATGAAGGATCACCATATAAAAATTTCTTATATACATATACTTTCCTATATATACATATAATGAAGGACCTATATAATAATGATATTATAATGAAGGATCTGTAGGGGTTCGTAGCATGGAAAACAAAAAATTTCTACCGCACGAACACACAATCAAGATCTAATCTATGATCAAGCCAAGATATATCTACTAGATTGTAGCAACGAGTCGATAGAATACTAACTCTCGAAGATCCAAAGCGGTTAACGAGAGCAGATTCTCGTGGGTGATGTAGTCGTACACTCCGATCTCTAGATCGCGTAGACGATCCTTCCGGCGTTGCGTTCCGGCAGCGCTTCCGCAGTCGGTCACACGTTCGGTACTCGATGAAGACCTTCCTCTCCCTTGTTCCAGCAGGCAGCGGAGGTTGTAGCACTCTCGTCGTGATTCCGGCAGCACGACGACGTGGTACCGGAAGTAGAGGGGAGTCTCGCACGGCTTCGCCTTAAGCCGGAGCGAGTAAGGTGGACTATGAGAGAGGCCTTGGTGATCTAGGGTTTAGAGGGCACCAAGGGGAGGGTGTGGCCGGCGGCTAGGGTTTGGGGAAACCCTAACTTGGTGAGTTGGGAGGAAACCCTAGGCGGCAGCAGCACTTGTGTGGAGGAGCCAAGAGCTAGGGTTTAGGTGGTGTTGGGTGTAGGGAGAGGGGCACCCCTGCCCCTTGTTTTATACGTGGGAGGGCGCCGGTTGGGAGGAGGGAGTCCTCCCCCAACTCGGCCTCCTTGGCCGGCGGGTGGAGGGAGGAGGACTTCCTCCCCAAGTAGGTTTCCTTCTCTCCCTCCACCAAGCAAACTTGCCGTTTGACTTTTTCAAATTGGCGTTTGACTTTTCAAACTAGGATTTGATTTCTCCCTTTATTTTCCCAGCCATGATACCTAGTACATGATGCCACCATTCCACATTGTCATGACACATTCATGTACCCTTCCCCTCCAGAGTGCCGGACCTTCCAGAACCTTCTAGAACATTCCCGATGAAAACCCCGGAATCATTCCCCAACTCTCAAACAGGACTTTCCTTATATGAATCTTATTCTCTAAACCATTCCGGATCTCCTCGTGATATCTCGGATCCCATCCGAAACTCCGAACAACATTCAATCTCTTACTCATCATTCCATAACTACTCAACAACATCGAATCCTTAAGTGTGTCTCCCTACGGTTCGTGAATTATGCGGACATGACCGAGACACTTCTCCGATCAATAACCAATAGAGGAATCTGGAAATTCATATGGCTCCCACATATTTCTATGATTACTTTGAGATCGAATGAACCACTTACATACGATACCAATTTCCCTTTGTCTCATGATAGTTTACTTATCCGAGGTTTTGATCATCGGTATCTCTGCATACCTAGTTCAACCTCGTTACCGATAAGTACTCTTTTCTCGTTCCCGTGATATGTGATACCTTGTGAGCCAGTCACATGCTTGCAAGCTAATTGGATGACATTCCACCGAGAGGGCCCAGAGTATATCTATCCGTCATATGGATGGACAAATCCCACTCTTGATCCATGTGCCTCAACCCATACTTTCCCAACACTCAATGCCACCTTTATAGCCACCCAGTTACGGTGTGGTGTTTGATGTCATCAAAGCATCCTTCCGGTGATGGTGATTAACATGATCTCATGGTCGAAGGAATTAGGTTACTATGTATCAGAAAGCATATAGCAAATGAACTATATTAAATGACTTGATCTTTATGCTACGCTTAACTATAGGAGTATGTCCATCATATCATTCTCCTAATGATATGACCCTGTTGTTAATAACATCTCTATGTTCATGATCAGGAAACCATGATCATATATTAACCAACAAGCTAGTTTAACAAGAGGCTTTACTAGGGACTCTTTTATGTTTACAAATCACACAAGTATTAATGTTTCCGGTTAATACAATTATAGCATGTATGTAAAAATTTATCATAAGCATGAAGATATGATAATAACCACTTTATTATTGCCTCTTGGGCATATCTCCAAGAGTCTCCCACTTGCACTAGAGTCAATAATCTAGTTTCAAACCTTTGTGTATTCAACACCTATGGATTTCTGGTGTCGTATGTACATTATTGCTAGTGGTCAACTGATCTCCGGATCTGACACTTCCAGGTCCGTGTGTAATTGCATGTCTTTGCGTCTCTACGCATCACTCATTTTTTAATGAGATGGCTTTGTACAAATTTTGTCCTTTGGTGTGACCTTAAGTTCTTTGGGGTTAAATCATGTTGATAATATTGTCGTACAATATATCTTCATAGTATTATCCCTACTGTGAACTACACCTGGTTTGATAACAAACTACTTGACACAAATGCCCTCTTTTGCTGCTATAATAGCAGTTATATACTTAGCCTTTTGTTGTAGTATCTGTCACAATGTCTTAACTTTGGAACTCATCCAAATTCATTATGGAACTCACATTCCATCATATTGTGCCACCCTTAGTTTAGATTGAGATAAACTTAATTTGTACTTCGTGACAAAACTAGTATTAATGTAATTCATTTACAATGAACTAATCATCTATTTGTCACTTCTACAAAATAATATATTCTTAGTTCTTTTACAAGATCATAAGAATATCTTTACTATCGTCCAATAATCATCTTATGAATCATTCTGGTATATGCTCATAACATTTAGAGCATAGGACATATCTGGATTTGTACACATCACAACATGATTGATAAAATACTCTTTGTGATTTCATGCATCAAGTATCAATCTATACTTGAATCTTTGTTTCACTTACCAAGTGTATATACACTTGAATATATCATCATTATTGAACTCATTCAATCCTTTCTGTGTGATAAGAACCTTTCTTGTAGTTTCTATATTGAACTCATTCAGTATATCATCTATGTACTTTCGGCACAACCATATTAGCGTCTATTGATGCCAAATATTTGGGTTTTGCCTAAGTCTTTCATCGGGATGAAATTCTTAATATGTGTTAATAAAAGATACATAATTTCCAATAAACAATATGTCTTCCACACAATGTATTAGAAACATCTCTTAGCGCTCCCACTTAATTTCTTGCAAATGCAAGCACCTTCATTGTCTCTAATGAAATTAAACTCTTTTAACAGTTTCATCATAGTCAAGATTCCAACTTCCACGATGCTTACTTCAACCATTGAAGTTTGCATATACTTTTAGCATCCTTTGAATTAACAAAACCCTTTGGACCGTGTTAAGCACATGTCCTAGGCAACAATTCTATTAGAAGAACTTGTTTTGTTTATTCAGCTACCACATAACAAAATTATATGTAGTGGTTGCTACATTAATCCATCTAGACTAAATATCGCTATGAAAGATCAAATCTTGTTATAGTCAACCTTTGAACATTGTTGTGAACTCTTTCCCAACATATCGACTATTTCATAGATGTGAAACATCCATGTCCATTTATTTATAGATCCAAACACGACTGTAAGGTCTTACACCTTTCTCGAGGGTCCTTCAAGTTCAAAGCTTGATTTCTCATGTATGGAACTATCACGGATTTTATGGCTTCAAGCCATTTTATGGAGTCAGGGCCCATCATTGCTTCTTTGCATGTAGTCCGTTCATTATTCTCAAATAATGATTCAACCCTCAAATCTTGGTATTTGATTGTTTACCCAACCTACTTGGTTCAATAGAAACTTTGACCTCCGTAACCACAACCTTTGAGGCATGTGAGCCATGAGAATTGTTGCTGCCTCCGGAACACTTTTTGGTGCTACGCAACTTTGCACATATAGCTAAGGTTCTTTTAACCTTATCAAAGTTCTATTGCCTCCCACTTAACTTTTCACGAAAAATTCCTTCTCAAAGAAACTTGACGTTCTAAGAGACAAACACTTTTGTCTCCGATGTTATGGAGGAACAGTTATTCGAAATAACATACAAAGACAGGTTCATCCGATTTTGGTTGCAAACATCTTTCTTATGGATAGCATACCAATGTTTAAGAAAGGACAACTTGGGTTTTATCCCAAACCATAACTTTATATGGTGTCATTTCAACGGATTATGATGGAGCTCTTTTCGGTGGAAAAACGTTAGTCTCTAAAGCTTTTAATCTTTAAAATATAATGGCAGTTTTATGAATTACACCTTTGATCTTACCATGTCAAACAAGGCTTAATTACATATCTCGAACGCTCCATACTCTTATGGTGTTTCGAGAAATGCAAATCCACGAAACGATTCCTTAAATCTTAGGTATTATGCTAAACTTGTAACTCAAATATCTTCCTTTATGATCTTATCATAAACTATTTATATTCTTGTTACAATGATTTTGCACTTCATCTTGAAAGTCTTTGAACTTTTCAAATGTTTCATACTTCATACTTATTAAGTAAATATTCATATATTCACTCAAATTTTTGGAGAAAGCATATGAAGTTGAAATACATCGCTCTTGACTACACATAATGGACTTCATACAACAATATGTACAAGTTCCAATAAGCCAGTCATTCGTTCCCTTTTGGCCTATGAACGAAGTTTTAATTATCTCTAGGAAAGTTTCACAAGCGTCATTTGATCAAAATCAAAAGACTCCAAAATTACATCCACATGGAGTTTCTCCATGTTTTCTTTCCAATATAATTTAAACGGCGATGTCACTTCCTAAGTGATCTTTCAATCAATTTGTCTTTCGACATGTTTAGCACTAGTTTTATGGATGTGATTTCTCCAACGAGATTTGTGAATCATCCATCTTTTATGGATTAAAGCAATTATTTGAACAACCCTTTTGTTCTCATAATACCTGATAAAACAAATCTTGAAGGAAAGCTTTGATGTTTAACGAGCAACACAATAACCCTTTATTTGTTCTCGATGAACATCATCACATATTCTTTTGCTAGTTACTTAGGCCATTTTAGTTCATGAATTATGTTGTTTCATCTGACGATTCATACCAAAAAATTCAGTATTCAATACTTAAGAACCACATTATTTAACAAGCAAAGAATACAGCCATAACTCGTATATCCTCTATATACCTAAACTGAACAATTCTAGTCTTTTCTTTTCTGCCATATATTTATGAGATTCTCTTTCAGTATTTATTTTTCTGTTTGAAAGAATCTATCAACATCAATAGTGGAGCCATATTCATGACACATAGTCCAAAACATGTATAGTTAAATACCAATGTATTTGGACTTGCACTTTGAAGTAGATCACCATCATCAAATGTTTGGTGTTCTTTCAAATTCCTTTCTTTAGTAATCTCTTGGTGTAGTAAACATTTTATCTACATCAAATATTCACCCTTATCATGGAATTACTCATGATCAAGCTACTTTAGCTTATAACGGTGAATCGTGAGGATAATATTGCTCTCCAAAACCTTTTGGAGGATTAGGACAACTAGTGTCTCCAACCTTTTGTAAATTCTCATCAAATATGAGAACACAAAATTTGCCATATTATACTCTATCATGTTGAAACCAAAACATCATTTCAGATATCGCAATATATTCCATACATGATGGTTTCTGAAACAACTTTTCCAACTCCTAGATTACCTTGATATTGAAACTATCTTTCGAATATCAAGAATCATGGAGATAAACATGATACTTATATACTAACACTGGAATTGTTACTCTTGATTTAATACCAACTATTAAACTTTACGGAGTAATCGAAATTTACTGCAAGTTTGCAATGGGACTTTTAAAATTTAGATTAACACTTCAAAACAATACGATACTAGTTCGTAAAGTAACTAACCAGAATTCTATAGTTCTATCAGCTCAATTAAAACTAAGCGCAAGGTGGTAAACGGATGCCAATGACTACAACAACTATGCAAATTCACTTTGATTTAATTTATGATAAATAGTGTTGAACTTTTAATCATATTGCTGTTGAACTCCCACTCAAAACAATATCCCTCACATTGTTTTAGTGATCAGACGAACCAAATCCACCACATCAAAACCGATCATCACGAGAGTTGATGTAGCTTCAATGGCGAACAATCAAAATGTTCATCATATCTACTATATGACTCATGCTTTACCTTTCGGTGATCCGTGTTCCGAGACCATGTCTGTACATGCTAGGCTTGTCAAGATCAAACCTTAGCTTCCGCATGAGCAAATCTGGCTTGCTTACATTGTATACACTCGCAGAATCTAACACACTGATCATCACGTGATGCTTCGAAACAACGAGCTTTAGCAATGGTGCTTACTAAGGATGAACACTTTAAAAATTGAAATTGTGTGCTTGAGGGATCATCTTATAATGCTATCGTCGTGAACTAAGCAATACAAGATGAATAAAAAGGATTAACATCACATGCAATTCATAATATGTGATATGATATGGCCTTTCTCCTTGTGCTTCTGATCTCCATCTTCAAGCACGAACATGATCTCCATTATCACCGGTATGGCGTCAAGGTAAATGGTGCCGCTTCATGGTTGTCATCCACCAGCATCAACTATTACAACTACATTGAATAATAGACACGCAGGTCTTAACGGAATTTAAAATACAACCATATGGTTCCTGCCGGTTGCCAACTTACAATAAGGAACATTGCATACATCATATATAATGACAAACATGGCCATATCACATCACAGCACACCCCTGCAAAACAAAGTTAGACGCCTCTAATTTTCTTTGCATATTTTACGTGGTTTGGGGCTTTCAATAAGTGTCGTTCTAACTTACGAACAAGAACCACAACGTTGATGCTTGAACTATCAAGTGCCCGTTGTAAATTGAATCTTTACTATGATGGGAGAGACAGACACCCGCAAAGCCACTTATGCAATACAAGTTGCATGTTGAGCGTGGAGCAAGTCTCATGAACGATATCATGTAAGGTTAGCCCGGGCCGCTTCATCCCACCATACCGCAAGATGCAAAGTACACAAGAAGCAATTGATAATAAAAGCACCACCGCCCACAATGACCATTGTGTTCTACTCGTGCAACAGATCTACATATAGACATGGCTCTGATACCACTGTAGGGGTTCGTAGCATGGAAAACAAAAAAATTCTACCGCATGAACACACAATCAAGATCTAATCGGTGATCAAGCCAAGATCTATCTACTAGATTGTAGCAACGAGTCGATAGAATACTAACCCTCAAAGATCCAAAGTGGTTAACGAGAGCAGATTCTCGTGGGTGATGTAGTCGTACACTTCCGATCTCTAGATCGCATAGACGATCCTTCCGGCGTTGCATTCCGGCAGCTCTTCCGCAGTCGGTCACATGTTCGGTACTCGATGAAGACCTTCCTCTCCCTTGTTCCATCAGGCAGCGGAGGTTGTAGCACTCTCCTCATGATTCCGGCAGCACGACGACATGGTACCGGAAGTAGAGGGGAGATCTCGCAGGGCTTTGCCTTAAGCCGGAGCGAGTATGGTGGACTATGAGAGAGGCCTTGGTGATCTAGGGTTTAGAGGGCACCAAGGGGAGGGTGTGGCCGGCGGCTAAGGTTTGGGGAAACCCTAACTCGGCGAGTTGGGAGGAAACTCTAGGCGGCGGCAGCACTTGTGTGGAGGCGCCAGGAGCTAGGGTTTAGGTGGTGTTGGGTGTAGGGAGAGGGGCACCCCTGCCCCTTCTTTTATAGGTGGGAGGGCGCCGGTTGGGAGGAGGGAGTCCTCCCCCAACTCGGCCTCCTTGGCCGGCGCGTGGAGGGAGGAGGACTTCCTCCCCAAGTAGGTTTCCTACTCTCCCTCCACCAAGCAAACTTGCCGTTTGACTTTTTCAAATTGGCGTTTGACTTTTCAAACTAGGATTCGATTTCTCCCTTTATTTTGCCCAACCATGATACCTAGTACATGATGCAACCATTCCACATTGTCATGACACATTCATGTACCCTTCCCCTCCGGAGTGCCGGACTCTCCAGAACCTTCTAGAACATTCCCGATGAAAACACCGGAATCATTCCCCAACTCCGAAACAGGACTTTCCTTATATGAATCTTATTCTCCGGACCATTCCGGATCTCCTCGTGATATCCCGGATCCCATCCGAGACTCCGAACAACATTCAGTCTCTTACTCATCATTCCATAACTACTCAACAACATCGAATCCTTAAGTGTGTCTCCCTACGGTTCATGAATTATGCGGACATGACCAAAACACTTCTCCGAACAATAACCAATAGAGGAATCTGGAAATTCATATGGCTCCCACATATTTCTATGATTACTTTGCGATCGAATGAACCACTTACATACGATACCAATTTCCCTTTGTCTCACGATAGTTTACTTATCCGAGGTTTTGATCGTCGGTATCTCTGCATACATAGTTCAACCGCGTTATCGATAAGTACTCTTTTCTCGTTCCCGTGATATGTGATCCCTTGTGAGCCAGTCACATGCTTGCAAGCTAATTGGATGACATTCCACCGAGAGGGACCAGAGTATATCTATCTGTCATATGGATGGACAAATCCCACTCTTGATCCATGTGCCTCAACCCATACTTTCCGAACACTCAATGCCACCTTTATAGCCACCCAGTTACGGTGTGGTGTTTGATGTCATCAAAGCATTCTTCCAGTGATGGTGATTAACATGATATCATGGTCGAAGGAATTAGGTTACTATGTATCAGAAAGCATATAGCAAATGAACTATATTAAATGACTTGATCTTTATGCTAAGCTTAACTATAGGAGTATGTCCATCATATCATTCTCCTAATGATATGACCCTGTTGTTAATAACATCTCTATGTTCATGATCAGGAAACCATGATCATATATTAACCAACAAGCTAGTTTAACAAGAGGCTTTACTAGGGACTCTTTTATGTTTACAAATCACACAAGTATTAATGTTTCCGGTTAATACAATTTTAGCATGGTATGTAAACATTTATCATAAGCATGAAGATATGATAATAACCACTTTATTATTGCCTCTTGGGCATATCTCCAACAGGATCACCATATAACTTTATGTGTCATATAATAATGAAGGCCCTATATAAAGAAAATAAAGAAACTATAATACATACACGTTCTTATGTATACACTTTCATAATAATCCTTTCTTTTGTTCATACAAAAAAATATACATACCCTTTATTTTTGTTCATACGCAACAATATATATACATATACTTTCTTATATATACATATACATACACTTTCCTAATAATCCTTTTTTTTCATACACACAAATAAAATTATTCAATCCAATATATATTAGGATATTTATATGCAACAATATATATACATATATGCATATATGCAACATTTATATACATATTAGGATAAAATTACACACAAATAAAATTATTCATACACAACAATATATATACATTTATGTAACATTTATCCAATATACACACAAATAACATTTATCCAATATCCAATATTCATATCCAATAACAGAGAGCTCACCGCCGGTGGCGGCAAACTCGAACGGGGTCGGCGGCAGCGGGCGTGGCCGGGCTTGGCGGCGGCGGCTCCGAGTTGGCGGAGGCTCCGGTGTTGGCGCGCGGCGGATCCGAGCGGCGGTGACGGCTCCCGCGAGTGGTCGAGGGTGGCGGCCGACGCGGGAGCGTGCGGTGGCGGACGGTGCTGGCGCGGTGGGGGTTGTTCGCGTCGATTCCTTCGGCGAGGACGGCGGGGGCGAGGGCGTCGACGGGGACGCGGTGCGGCAGCCTCCTCTGCTGTTCTTCCTCTGTGCGCGCTTGATCTGGCTGGGGGGAAGAAGGAAGAAGGAAGCGGCAGCCTCCTCTGATGTTCTTCCTCTGCGTGGTGCGGGGGTTCCAGCCATGAACCGGTGTTAAAAGGGGGGGAATTCGTTTCGCACCCGCACCCCCCCTTTAACACCGGTTCCAGCCAGGAACCGGTGTTAAAGGGGGGTGTGTGCACGCGCGAAACGAAATAAATGCCCCCCTTTAACACCGGTTCCAGCCAGGAACCGGTGTTAAAGGGGGGCATTTATTTCATACATTAAAGGGGTGGGGGCATTTTTAATTCAAAAAATAGGATAGAATTTAGAAAATTCATATATTTTTCATTTGAACTCAGAAAAATATGAATAATATATCATAATTTTCAGAATTATAAGATCTATCCATTCATATAAAAACATTTTATAGTGACTTTAGATGAAATTTTTCAAAATGATTAAAACACTTACATATAAATTTTGATTATTCAATTAAAACAAAAATAAAATAGTCAAACCCTAAAACTTTGAACATAAGAAATATTAAGCATCTAAAAAGGAATCTAACCCTATTTTATTAGAGCAAATTATATTGTATTTTGTATTAACATTTTTGAATTGTTTGGATATTTAAATGCCGCATCTTTTGTATACTTTGGAATCTGACAAAACCTCGCTAAAATTGCATTGGATTTTTGATAAAATAGCATATTGTGAATCTAAAAATGATTTTTGTAAAAAAACATGAGCATCGTATCATGTACCTATAGTTCATACCTGACCCACTTTCTACCGATTCGACGGGAATTTGTCTTTTTCACTAGAGGTGGACGGAAATATTTCAGATCCCCCTGTTGGTACATTGTCCATATAAGGTGGTCTAGTATTTCTGTAAAATGTGGTGGTAGTTTTTTGAATTAGCCATTTGGTGGTTGCTTCACAAAACCGTCCCTTTTTATGCCCGGAAAATGGAAAATTCCTTTTTGGTGTGACAAAAAGGAAAACTTCCTCTTGCAACATTGTTTCCCATCCCATGATGCACATGTATGCACAATATGACCATATTATCACAAACTATGTCTTGATTCTAGCCATAACATTATTCATTTGACCCGAAAGCCAAGAAACCTCGAATGAGATAGGTCATTTTGTGAAGGTTTTTTTGAGACATAATCAATATACCAAGTTTGATATTTTTCCTTCTAACTATGTCACATAATATAACACCATGCGAAGGTTTCGCATTGTTTCGATCGTTTTTTTTTAATTTTTATCCGCGTTTTAAACTATCGTCAAACTTTGTCGAACAACGGGCATGAAGATTCTTAGCTCAGGGCCAAGCCTCGCTAAACTTGCATTGGATTTTTGATAAAATAGCATATTGTGAACCTAAAAATGATTTTTGTAAAAAATCATGAGCATCGTATCATGTACCTATAGTTCATATCTGACTCACTTCCTACCGATTCAGCAGGAATTTTTCTTTTTCACCAGAGGTGGACGGAAAGGTTTCAGATCCCCATGTTGGTACATTGTCCATATAAGGTGGTCTAGTATTTTTGTAAAATGTGGTGGTAGTTTTTTGAATTATCCATTTGGTGGTCGCTTCACAAAACCATCCCTTTTTTATGCTCCGAAAATGGAAAATGCCTTTTTGGTGCGACAAAAAGGAAAACTTCCTCTTGCAATATTGTTTGCCATCCAATGATGCACATGTCTGCACAATTTGGCCACATTATCACAAACATGTCTTGATTCTAGCCATAACATTGGTCATTTGACCCGAAAGCCAAGAAACCTTGAATGAGATAGGTCATTTTGTGAAGGTTTTTTGAGACATAATCAATATACCAAGTTTGATATTTTTATTATGATAGAACTGGAATTAAAGTACATAATGCAACTAACAGTAAGTTACATAAAGCATGATTGAAAATTAAGATACATAAAAGAACTGAAAATTAAGATACATGGCCAGATTAAGTCATAATCGGCCGAACTTGTTTTGGAATGTTGGAGTGATTCAGTCATGCTCCTGCCTACACCTGTAATACTCTCCACTGTAGTCATCGTACTCGCCGCGGCCATCTTTGCTGTCGTCGTCGGGGTCGCCGTAATTGAACCTTGAAGGCTGATGAGTACGCGTGGGCTGGACTTGAGGGTAGTGCAGACGGGGGTTAGAGTCGGCGGCAGTGTCGTAGGCCATGACGCTCTGGAGAGTTCGACCGCGCCACCACAGCCGCCGGCCGGCCTCGTTGAAGTTCAGAGGAGGTGGGCCGTCCTCCTCGTGCCTGGAGAGCGCCCTCTCACGCCGATCCCCGAAGAAGGCTTCCCAAGTAGGGAAATAGTCGGGATGCCATCTGGGATTCCTCCGCTGCTCCGGCATGAGCTCGAAGTAGTAGTGGTTCGTGATGGCCATCCGGCGTGCCACACCTATAGGGACCGGAGGAACCGGCACGCCTCCGGCGCTCAGCATCGAGCCAACGGGGACACAGTAGCCCGGCGGGCAGGGGTAGTTCGAGGCGCAAAGCTCCTTCGTCTCCCTGGGGGTTAGTGCTACGGTGGAAGCCATGGGAAAGAGTGATGAGGTTGCAGATATGAGTCTAGAGATGTGCAATGACAATGGAGGCCAACCCTACATATATATATAGTGATAAATGGCAGGAAGATAACTGGAGGGAAGAAATGGCGGGAAAAAATGGCGGGAAGAAATGGCAGGAAGCAAAATGGCTCATTTAATACATATACTGTTAACAGAAGAAATGTGACATTGATTTCCATGTTGAGATACATATGTGTGCCAAAAATGGCTCAATTAATACATATAGTCAATCTTATGATCGCGTCGGCCGTAACCATGGAGTATCAGCACCGTTTAACAAGATGGTTGGGTCAGTCTTCACTCTGAAGGGCGGAATTTTATCAAACTTATTATAATCTTCTGACATGTCTGTCTTGTCCTCCACTCCCACGATGTTTCTTTTCCCTGAAAGAACTATGTGACGCTTTGGCTCATCGTGTGATGTATCTGTTTGCTTATTTTTTTCTTTTTTCGGTTTGGTAAACATGTCCTTCACATAGAAAACCTGAGCCACATCATTGGCTAAGACGAATGGTTCGTCTAAGTTCTTGTCTACCTTCATAAGATTGTTGAGATCAATTGTTGTCATTCCGTACTTCTTGTCTACCTCAACCCCTCCTCCTATTAGCTTGTCCCATTTGCATCGAAACAAGGGGACCTTAAAATTAGGTCCATAGTCAAGTTCCCATATCTCCTCTATGAACCCATAATACGTGGTCTTTTGCCCATTGTCTTCTGCTGCATCGAAGCGGACACCACTGTTTTGGTTAGTGCTCTTTTTATCTTGACCTATCGTGTAAAATGTATTCCCATTTATCTCGTACCCTTGGAAAGTACATACAGTCGAAGATGGTGTCCTGGCCAACAAGTACAGCTGATCCCCAACTGCGGTGTTATTCGTGAGAAGTCTTTGCAGCCAGCCGCCAAAATTTGTCATGTGTTCACTTATAATCCATTCATCAGACTGCCCCGGGTGTTTGAGGCGTATTAAATTATTGTGTGCATTGATATACGGGGCAACCAAGATAGATCTTTGTAAAACCGTGTAGTATGCTTGATTGAGAGAATGCCCGTCCCTACATATCATTGCTTTACATCCTAGGGTGCCTTTTCCACGCAGTCTCCCCTCATGTCGTGATTCTGGAACACCAATCGCCTTAAGGTAAGGAATAAAATCAACACAGAACTCAATGACCTCCTCTGTTACATAGCCCTTGGAGATGCTTCCTTCTGGCCTAGCACGGTTATGAGCATATTTCTTTAAGACTCCAATGTACCTCTCAAAGGGGAATATATTGTGTCAAAATACAGGACCGAGAATGGCAATCTCTTCTACTAGGTGAACCAGGAGATGCGTCATAATATTGAAGAAGGATGGTGGGAACACCAACTCAAAGCTGACAAGACATTGGGCCACATCTGTCTGTAACCCTGGTAGGCTTTCTGGATCGATTACCTTCTGAGATATTGCATTGAGGAATGCACATAGCTTCATAATGGGTACTCGAACATTTTCAGGTAGAAGCCCCCTCAATGCAATCGGAAGCAATTGTGTCATAATCACGTGGCAGTCATGAGACTTCAGGTTTTGGAATTTTTTCTCTGCCATATTTATTATTCCCTTTATATTCGACGAGAAGCCAGACGGGACCTTGATACTGCTCAGACATTCAAAAAAGATTTCCTTCTCTGCTTTGGTAAGAACGTAGCTGGCAGGAGTTAAGTGGCATCGTTTACCCTTCTCGTTCTCAGGATGCATAGGCTCTTCAGGGGCCTTCAGACATTGCTGGTCCTGCCGTGCTTCCGGTGTATCTTTTGTCTTCCCATACACTCCTAGAAAGCCTAGCAGGTTCACGCAAACATTCTTCGTCACGTGCATCACGTCGATTGAAGAGCGGACCTCTAAGACTTTCCAATAGGGTAGGTCCCAAAATATAGATTGCTTCTTTCACATGGGCGCGTGTCCGACATCGTCATTCGGAACAGATAGACTGCCAGGATCTTTTCCAAAGATTACTTCTAGGTCCTTGACCATACCAAATACCTCCTCACCGGTACGGAGGACAGGCTTCCTCCGGGGTTCTGCCAGACATTTGAAATGCTTGCCTTTCTTTCTTACTGGATGCAGGTTCGGAAGAAATCGACGATACCCTAAGTACACAACCTTTTTACATTTCTCCAAATATACACTTTCAGTCTCATCTAAATAGTGTGTGCATGCATTGTATCCCTTGTTTGTCTGTCCTAAAATATTACTAAGAGCAGGCCAATCATTGATGGTTATGAAAAGAAACGCTCGTAGGTCAAATGGCTCCTCTTTGTGCTCATCCCACATACGTACACCTGGTTTGGCTCACAGCTGTAAAAGTTCTTCAACTAATGGCCTTAGGTACACATCAATATCGTTGCTGGGTTGCCTCGGGCCTTGGATGAGCACTGGCATCATAATGAACTTCCTCTTCATGCACAACCAAGGAGGAAGGTTATAGATACATAGACCAAACCTGTACTTAGACCAAACCTTAAGTTCCTCAACATCTGTACTTAGACCAAACCTTAAGTTCCCTGCGTCACGTGCGAAGTCCGGGTACTCTCGCTTGACTTTTCTCCACTGTGACCTATCAGCGGGGTGTCTCAACATTGCGTCTTTCTTACGGTCTTCCATGTGCCATCGCAACAACTTGGCATCCTCTTTATTTCTGAAGAGACGTTTTAACCGTGGTATTATAGGAGCATACCACATAACCTTGGTAGGAACCTTCTTCCTCGGGGCCTCGCCCTCAACATCGCCAGGATCGTCTCGTCTGATCTTATACCGCAGTGCAGCGCATACCGGGCATGCATCCAAATTCTCGTACTTCTCACCGCGGTAGAGGATGCAGTCATTAATGCAGGCATGTATCTTTTGCACGTCTAATCCTAGAGGGCAGACAACCTTTTTTGCTTGGTATGTACTGTCGGGCAACTCATTATTTCTTGGAAGCAGATTCTTCATTTTTACCAATAACTTTAAAAATGCGCTGTCAATCACACCGTTCTCTGCCTTCCATTGCAGCAAATCCAGTGTGGTCCTAGCTTTTTGTGGCCATCTTCGCAAGTTGGGTACAACAATGTTTTGTGATCCTTTAACATCTGCTCCATCTTCTCCTTCTCCTTTTCAGTTTCACATTCTTCCTTTGCATCAGTAATGGCCCGACCAAGATCGTCATCAGCGGGCCCATCTGCTGCCTCTTGATCTTCATTATCTACCCCCGTTGCAGTATCATCATATTCAGGATACATATTATGATAGTTGTCATCATCCTCTTGTTCTTCGTTGTCTTCCATCACAACCCCTTTTTCTCCGTGCTTGGTCCAACAATTATAGCTGGGCATAAAACCGGATCGAAGCAGGTGGGCGTGAATGGTTATGGTATTTGAGTAGTATTTCTTGTTCTGACAGTGAACACACGGACAACACATAAAACCATTGTGACCACAGTTTGCATTAGCCACAACGATGAAATTTTGGAGGCCCGTAATGTACTCGGAAGTGCGTCGGTCACCGTACATCCATTGCCGTTTCATCTGCATTAGTATATAGTATATCAAAAATTAATAGGGAGATGACCATTTATATATAGTACATCAATGACACATGAAAGGATAAAGTTGCCGACCTCGACCGAGAAGGAAAGAGTAGCGAGAAAACTTATTTCGAGCTCTCGGGTATTTCACCGAACACATCTTGTGCATAGGAAAAAAACACAAACTAGCACACCTCTCACCCTCTTGCTAGGCTCCAAAATGAGAGAGTGAAAAAATGGAAGAGAGGGGTGTGGGCTGCGGTGTGTTATATAGCCCCCCCCTTTAACACCGGTTCAAGCCACGAACCGGTGTTAAAGGAGGGGCTGCGCGGGCCCACTGGTGCAGGGCCTTTAACACCGGTTCATGGGTGCTCCTTTTTGCTGCACGGGCCACACTGGTACGGACACTCCCTTTAACACCGGTGCGTAGAAGAACCGATGTTAAAACTCATTTTCGGCCTCAACCAAAGGCCTCGTTTCCACTAGTGTGGTGGGAACCCTCGGACAGTTCGTAAACTTGCGACTATTATTCAATCGCATTTACATAGCTTAGTATTCCTTTGTCAAACTAGACAAAAGGTTGAGCAGATGGAAAGTCTTAAAGAACATTTTGCTTTGCGGGCATGGATAGTGACAGGCTTGGTGGTGAGTCTTGCACGCTGTATTGGCACAAAAATCTACAACTAAATGTTGAAGAGGTTACTGACAACTAAATGTTGAAGAGGTTACTGACACGTACATTGATGTCCTTAGCCCACAATGAAGACTTACGTGTGTCAATGGTGAGCCAAGAGTAGAACAACGTCACTTGAGGAGGTAAAAGATGTGTGAACTACGTTGCTTCAATGACCTGCCACTACAGGAATAGGAAGCTACGCCGACGGCCGGTCGCTATGCCGATGGCCAAACGTCGGGACCGTCGGCATAGCCATCATCCAGACCAGCCCCATCAAGCAGCCATCGGCGTATAATTTCTCTCGGCGTATCCTATTCTACGCCAACGGCTGCCCTCCGGCGTAGCTACTTTTTCTTTTACCTCATTAAACTTTGAAAAATCATAACTAAATCATTATAATTTACAAAAATGCAAATAATATATCAAAATTTGCAGAAAAATAAGACCTATCTATCTACACTCAAATATTATACATTTGTAAATAAAAATTAAGTGAAACATAAAATATTATATATAGTTTAAAACGGGCATAAAAAATTCAAAAACGATCGAAACAATGCGAAACCTTCGCGTGGTGTCATATTATATGACATAGTTATAAGGAAAAATATCAAACTTGGTATATTGATTATGTCTAAAAAACCTTCACAAAATGACCTATCTCATTTGAGGTTTCTTGGTTTCGGGTCAAATGACCAATGTTATGGCTAGAATCAAGGCATAGTTTGTGATAATGTGCCTATATTGTGCATACATGTGCATCATGGGATGGCGAACAATGTTGCAGGAGGAAGTTTTTCTTTTCATCGCACCAAAAAGGCATTTTCCATTTTCCGAGAACAAAAAACGGACGGTTTTGTGAAGCAACCACCAAATGGCTAATTCAAAATGCTACCACCACATTTTACAAAAATACTAGACCATCTTATATGGACAATGTCCCAACAGGGGGATATTAAACCTTTCCGTCCACCCCTGGTGAAAAGACAAATTCCTGCCGAATCGACTGGAAGTGGGTCAGATATGAACAACAGGTACATGATCCGATGCTCAAGTTTTTTTACAAAAATCATTTTTAGGTTCAAAATATGCTATTTTATCAAATATCTAATGCAATTTTAGCAAGGCTCGGCCCCGAGCTAAGAGTCTTCATGCCCGATAGTTTAAAACGGGCATAGAAATTCAAAAACGATCGAAACAATGCGAAACCTTCGCATGGTGTCATATTATGTGACATAGTTACAAGGAAAAATATCAAACTTGGTATATTGATTATGTCTGAAAAAACCTTCACAAAATGACCTATCTCATTCGAGATTTCTTGGCTTTCGGGTCAAATGACCAATGTTATGGCTACAATCGAGGCATAGTTTGTGATAATGTGCCCATATTGTGCATACATGTGCACCATGGGATGGTGAAAAATGTTGCAGGAGGAAGTTTTTCTTTTCATCGCACTAAAAAGCCATTTTCCATTTTTCCGAGCACAAAAAACGGACGGTTTTGTGAAGCAACTACCAAATGGCCAATTCAAAATGCTACCACCACATTTTACAAAAATACTAGACCACCTTATATGGACAATGTCCCAACAGGGGGATCTTAAACCTTTCCGTCCATCCCTGGTGAAAAATACAAATTCCTGGCGAATCGATAGGAAGTGGGTTAGATATGAACTACAGGTACATGATCCGATGCTCATGTTTTAAAAAAAAAATTATTTTTAGGTTTACAATATTCACCTATCTCAAGCCTAAGTCGTGCATCACATCGGGTGACAAAAGAACCAAGTGAATCTGTAGGATTTCATGTCAAACAACAGGCAGATATAATTATGTCGTACCTTGCTCTGCTTTGCTTTTAACTCAGCTTTGGAGGGAAAGAAGAAAGATAATTACAATAATCTGTCGGCCTAAATAATGAATCATGGAACATTCCTATTAACCTGTCTCAAGCCTAAGTCGTGCATCACATCGGGTCAATAACGTGAAAAAATAAGCAGCATCCCATACCCTCTCTGTTAGGGTTTAGTGTTCCAGCGGCGATCCCTGATCACCCCATGAGATTGGTCCCGGTTCTAAGACAAATCCCAATTCCCGTCCAATAGATCGATTCTCGTTTGATCTGCACATTGCCCACTCTCACGAACACCGTTTTTCTCTGCCCCGTTCCTTCGTGGCTAGGGCTCCAGAGACGATCTCGATGTCGGACGCATCTGGCTGCTCGTCAGGCCTGGTGGAAGAGAAGGAAGTGGAGATTGAAAACATGCTCAAGAACTTGGAACTCCGTGATGACGAATTGGATGACGTGGTGATTGATGCGAAGGAGGTGGATGAATATCAGAAGGATGCGAGATGGCTTGCGATCGGTTGAGTGCATACGTCCCGGTCCTTCGGTGCTGAGGCGCTGTTTGCGAAGATGAGGGTGATATGGAACCTCTCCAGAGAGCCGATTTGTCGGGAGGCTAGGGAGAATCTATTCATCTTTCAGATGCATTGCTTGTGGATTGGAAGAAGGTGGTTCATCAGGGTCCTTGTACTTTCTAAGGCTGGGCCCTACTAGTGGAGGATTACGATGGAAGAGTGGATCCAGAGAAGGTGGTATTCAGTGGTTTGTTTGTTTGGGCTCAGTTCCATGGCATACCTGATCTCTATAGAAAGACTGCGGTGGTAGATGATCTAGCACGTAGAGTAGGGAAGACGAATGAGGTACATATGGCCTCGAAACTATTTTTTTAAGGAAACTATGTGCGATTTCGAGTGCTCATATATGTGGCAAAACCTCTGAAGCGGGTTGTTCTACTAACTGTAGAAGGAGAGGTAAGGAAAATGTTGATGGTAAAGTATGAAAAGATGCCCTTTTTCTCTAAACATTGTGGTCTGTTAGGGAATGATCATGAGGAGTGCGGGGACGATGTTTAGGAGGCCAAAGATCTGCAATACGGTGCTTGGATGCTTGCAACATGCCGGGCTAATACCCAGTAGTGCCTCGGTGGTTTGTTTCATGTGTACCAACAGGGGAACGCTAGTTTGGTCACGGAGGTCTGAATCAAAAACCTAGAGGCTTCATTGGATGATGAGGAGGAAACAAGTGATTCTGGCGAACGCCCTCTGAAATACAATCCCACTAAGGAGATGGTGGATGCTGATGAACTTGTGAATGCGAAAATGAAGCTAGACCTTGGGGACGATGTAGATATGACTTGTCAACACCCGGATTTTTCAATCCTACATGCATGTTATGCCATACATCGCAATCCCAGGATTACCATTTTTGCGAGACATAACAGAATTGGATACCATAGTACTTCATCCATTACAACGATACATAAGTTCTTACACAAATAGGGATCTCATGATCCAGTCCTTAATACAACATCAAGCAGCGGAATTCGTAATAATAACGGTAGCGTCGGCGAGGCTCCATCTTCGGGGTCACAAGCAATGCTGACGATGGGAGATGATCCTAGTTGTCGTAACCTTCCTGGGGTCCATCCTCCAGGTACTCCTCTTCATAGTCTGGCCATGGGAATAGCCAGGGACAAAGCCATGAGTACTCTTTAAGTACTCGCAAACTAATACTAACAAGTAAAGGGGTTTTTGGATAATAGGACACTAGGCTCTAGGGTTGTTTTGCAAAATCCAGATTTATTTCTACTAAGTTCCAAAGCTGGTCACAATTTTATAACTCCTAAGTGGGATCTTGTATTTCCGGTCACAACTCTGTTGTGGTCAAGTCGAAGTCTCAAGTCGTTTCACAAGTCATTTTGAAAAGTCTGACGGGGGAACAGTATGGCCACTCCAACTGTCCATAACCGCGGACGCGGCTATTCGAATAGTTTGACACTCTGCAGAGATTGTACACTTTCACCACAACATTCGATACATCCGTCAGGAACAAATCCTGAATTCACCATACTCAGTATGCGGATAATCAATCCTAACCTTTCAATTACACTCCCTAGTATAAGCACCTCTCCTGTGAGTTTGGCCTCCCAACCATGACCACTGTCATCTTGGGTACTGCACAGGTGGACAATCTTCACAAGGTAGCCTCAGCTCAGACCTTGGCCGTGAGGGAACTAATACTAAGGTATATAAGTTTCCAGTCAAGCCCTACCCAATATTCGGGTATTATGGTTGTACGATAAAATTGGAATGGTATCGCATCCAGACAACCATCAGTTTTATAAAGGGCTAAGGCTCATGCCTCAACATTTTCATCACCAAAATCATCAGGTGTTTGGAAACACATGTCCAAAACATTTCAATAGAATGATCCATCATTCCAAGGTTTTCATAACCATTTTTCCACCAAGTATTCCCATCTAAAGTTGATCAAGTTTTATGCTTAGCACTAGCATCTACAGGTAGGGTAGTACTAATAGAGGGTGGTAACTAGTGGGGTTTCAACTAAGTCCAACCTTGTATCATAAGCTGATATCAAGGTTTCTAGCTTAGGCCAAATTTTATGCTCTTTATGCAACCTTCAGCACAACTGTCTAGTATCTACCAAAACTCTTAGGTAGCCTCCAAGTAAGCTTTGATAAAGAAATAAAGTAAGAAGCTTGCCATAAAACTAGGATTGGTTTAGCAAGTGGGTATGGTCACATATGCTTAAGGCATATAGTAATCATATCACAAGCATGGGTTTGTGGCAACAATAGGGTATCTGGCAAGTGTTAGCTTGCATTGGTCAACTTGGTTAGTGAAGCTTGCCTTGTGCAGAGCAGTGGTTGAAGTTCTCCTCGGCTTCCTCTTCGTAGTATCCTCCTTCCTCCTTGTAGCCTTGGTCGGTACTAGCGTCTATGAATAAATACGAGGTACACAATCACCAAACAATACTTAACTACTTGCAATCATCACACATAAGGGTCCTATAGATGATCTAGCATCATCTCTAACATTACAAGGTTAAGGATTGGTTTAAGTTTTTTTATTTTAGAAAAGTAATTTCTACTCATTGAAAAACTACTTAAGATTTAATATTCTCCAAACTAAACATGGGATCATGTTGACACATGTCATCACCACATGTTGTAGTCCATGGGAATGTGATTTAAAGTGGTGTCACAATTTAATAAGGTTTTACCCTTTTATTTTAATTAATTAAAGTGGCTAGAAATGCTTATAAAGCATTCTTTTATTCCTTGAACATTATTTCTGCAAGTAACCTATATATATTTTTATATATTCTGAAAGGTATGGTTGAATGTGATTTTTGAGAGTTGGAATCAACTCAAAAGCTTTTATGGTTTAAATTTGAAAAATGTTTGAATGCAGAAAAGCTTCTTCCTTGTTATTTTTGCTATGGGTGATCTACAGATCCAAATGACTTGAATCCAACGGGCTTGGATTAAGCATTCACAGACCTTTCCAACAAAATTGGTTTCATCTAATTTGGTGCACTAAATCGATCTGGGTTGATTTTTGAAGTTGGGTACAAAAGTGTGTTTGAAATTAAAAAGAAAAGGTTTAATTTGAATTGCTGGGCTGCGCGGGAAATTCTAACGGGCCGGCCTGCTAAGCGCAGTGCTCCCGCGGGCTGCTTAAGTGGGTGTCCCCACTCGTCAGTGACACGGGGCTGGGCGAAGCGGTATGGGGCAACGTGGTTCGTTCGATCTGGTTCTAATCCAACGGCTGAGGGTCATCGTCGACGCGAGACAGCTCCGGCGAGAACGAAACCTAGCGCGGCCAGTGAGGGGTGCTGGGGGCTCACCGGGGTACGGGCGAGGGTCGGTGAGGCGGGCGAACGACGAAGTCGACGACGGCGAACCTCCTGGTACCGGTGGCTTCTCCTGGGGCGGCTCCAATCGCTGGCTCCTTTCTTCTCCGGCAGCGGCAGGCTCCAGTGAAATTCCGACGAGGTGGTGCTCGCCTTGCTCTGAGAATGGTGTGGCACGATCAGTGAGGAGAGGGGAGTGAGATGGTGTGAAGAAATCGGGCGGGGGTGGCCTCTATTTATAGTCGAGCGAGGGGACCGTCGGGGCACAAGGTGAGATCGTCGGAGGCGACGTTACAGGCAGCTAATGGCATGGGCAAGGGTAGGGGACGGTGCTGTGTCTCCTGGTGATGCTCAACGACATGGTCGCGAGGCATGGGGCGGTGTGGTTTGGTCTGGAACGGGCGGTGCTCTGCGCGGCAGAGGCGGCGTCTTCGACGGCGGGCGGTGGCTGTATGGCGCGGGGCGTTAAACGGGGATGTCTGGCGGTCTCCTGGGTCGGTGGTGATCATGTGTGCGCGCGGTGAGGGCGGCGCGCGGTCTGTGGGTGATGGTCGAGGGTGGCGCTCTGACGCACGCTCGGCATGGTCTGGGCGTGTCTTGTGCGCGTGGTCCAGGGCTTGGCAACGCTCGCGGCTGGGACAGGCAGTGGCGATGGACGGTGGGCTGCCTCCCAGACATGCTGGCTAGGCTTGCTGCTGCTCCTAGCTTGCTGTCCACATTGGGGTGACATGGGGTTGCTCGGCTGTTCACCATTAATGGCAATGGCAAGCTCACAGGGGTGCTAGTGCTGGTCTAACCTTTCTAGATGATCTACTGGATTGTGTGAGAGCTAACTAGGGAACAAGTTAGGCTCAAAACACTGCACACTATAGTGTTTGTGGTTTTGTTTGATTTGTGTCTGCAACCTGTTTGATGAAATGGCCGCATGAAATCAAGTTTTGAATTTTGAAATGACTTTTGGTGGGTTTGCTAGATTGGTTCTGGTGAGTCTGCAGATGCTTGGGTTTTGAAAGTTGAGCTTGTTTGAGTGGTTTTTGAAAAAGTGGGATCTTCCCATTTGAAGAAGATTCAATTTTGAGTTGTCATTTAAACCATGCATTTGAAAGTTTCTGGATGATCACAAAGTGGGCCTTGATACTTTGTTATGAGTACACTCAAGGGGTGCAAAGATCCAGAAAAGTTTCTGTTAGGTTTTGAAAGTTTGAGACAGCCAAAGTAGGCATGGGAGTTAAATTGGTCAAAATGACCATTCACTTAATATATTTGTTTTGACTTATTTTTCTTTAGGAAAAGTGTGGGGAATGTTTTAGATGAGGTTATTTTCACCTAAGAAACATTTTACAAGCAATGGATCACACAAACAAGGTGGTTTTTAAAGAAATTCAAAATCCATGCATACACATATACATGCATTCATGAATTGATTTAGAAAAGTTTTTGTTAACCCTAAACTTTAGGATTAGTGTTTTGTTGATCTAAGTTTGATATTTTGGGATGTTACAAACCTTTCCCCCTTAAACAAAATCTCGTCCCGAGATTTGAAAAAGGACGAAAAGATTACCTAGGATTTGAAGAGATCTGGAAACTCCGTCCTGATGTGATCTTCGCGTTCCCAGGTAGCTTCCTCTTCTGTGTGGTTGCTCCACTGAATCTTGAGCAAATTGATGCTTCGGGTTCTGGTCGTTCGAAAGGCTTCCTGCAATATACGGATGGGTACTTCGGGATAGGTTAGGTCATCATTGATCTCTATGGTCCTATGATCGATATTCTTGAACACTTCGGTCTTCTCGGGGACTTCGAGACATTTGCGAAGTAACGAGATATGGAACACATTGTGCACCGCTGACATCTCTTCTGGTAGCTCGAGTTGATACGATACTTCTCCTCGACGGTTCAAAATTTTGAAAGGTCCGATATATCTAGGGGCTAACTTTCCTTTGAGTTGGAAACGTTGCATTCCCTTCAATGGCGACACTTTCAGATAAACAAAGTCTCCAATGTTGAAGGCGAGGTCTCGACGTCTCTTGTCGGCGTAACTCTTTTGTCGGGATTGGGCTGTCTTGAGGTGCTCGCGAATCTTGTGAACCTTCTCTTCTGCTTCTCGTAGGATGTCGGGTCCGAAAATTTGACTCTCTCCTACTTCCGACCAGTTCAAAGGTGTGCGGCACTTCCTTCTATACATGAATTCAAATGGGGCCATTTGCAAACTGGCTTGGTAACTATTGTTGTAGGAAAATTCTGCAAACGGCAGACAGTCTTCCCACTTGGATCCATATTCTAACACACATGCTCTAAGCATATCTTCGAGTATTTGGTTTACTCGCTTCGTTTGTCCATCGGTCTGAGGGTGATACACGGTACTGAAATCTAGGCGGGTTCCTAAACCTTCCTGGACCTTCTTCCAGAATCTCGAGGTAAACTGAGTTCCTCGATCTGATATGATATTCTTGGGGACTCCGTGCAAACTAACGATCCTAGCGATGTACAACTCTGCTAGCTTCGAACTCTGATAGGTAGTTTTGACGGGCAAGAAATGGGCGACTTTGGACAATCTGTCCACTATGACCCAAATAGAGTCATTTCCCCTACTAGAAGTAGGTAGTCCAGTGATAAAGTCCATTCCTACAGAATCCCATTTCCATTCCGGAATTTGCAAAGGTTGCAACAATCCAGCGGGTCTTTGATGTCCTGCCTTGACTCGCTGACATATATCACACTTGGCGATATAGCTTCCGATTTCTCTCTTCATCTTATGCCACCAAAATTGCTCTTTCAAATCTTGATACATCTTAGTTCCTCCGGGATGGATAGAATAAAGAGTATCATGAGCCTCCTTCAAGATAACTTCTTTTAACTCAGAATCTGCTGGTACACAAAGGCGTCCTTTGTACCACAAAACTCCTTCTTCGTCCTTGGTGAATCCGGGTAATTTGTCTGTATCGATACGACGTTTAATTCCGTCGATACTAGCATTTCCTTTCCGCGCCTCCTTAACCTGACTGATCAAAGTGGGCTGAAGTTCTATGCTAGCCAAAAATCCTTCACTTACTAATTCTATTCGAAAATCTTCCATCTCTTAGTGCAAACTTGGTTGCTCCTTCAAAATCATGGAGTTCAAGCGGCACGGCAATCTGCTAAGGGCATCGGCTACTACGTTGGCTTTTCCAGGGTGATAGTGAATGTCCAGGTCGTAATCCTTGATTACCTCAATCCATCTTCTCTGCCTCATATTCAGCTCCTTCTGAGTGAATATATACTTTAGGCTCTTGTGATCCGAATAAATCTCACAACGGTTTCCCATAAGGTAATGTCTCCAGGTCTTTAGGGCTAGAACTACGGCTGCGAGTTCGAGGTCATGGGTTGGGTAGTTTTGTTCATGTTGCTTCCATTTTCGCGATAGATAGGATATAACTTTGCCTTCTTGCATTAGCACACATCCGAGACCAATCTTGGATGCGTCACAATACACATCGAAGGGCTTCGTGATATCCGGCATGATCAAGATTGGGGCGGAAATCAATCTCCTTTTGAGTTCTTGAAAACTCGCTTCACACTTGTCTGTCCATTCAAATATCTTGTCCTTCTTCAGCAATTGGGTCATGGGTCGGGCGATACTAGAGAATCCTTCTACGAATTTGCGGTAATATCCCGCCAATCCGAGAAAGGCACGAACTTGGGTTTGAGTGGTTGGGGCTTGCCAATCTTCTACATCTTTCACTTTGGCAGGGTCAAAGGCAATTCCTCCGGCTGATACAATGTGACCGAGAAATCCTACTTCCTGTAACCAGAATTCACATTTGCTAAATTTTTCATACAGCTGATGCTCTCTAAGGGTTCCAAGAATGGTCCTTAGGTGTAGCTCATGTTCTTCTTCCGATTTGTAATAAATCAGAATGTCATTGATGAAAACAACGACAAACTTATCCAGGAAGTCCATAAAAATATTATTCATGAGGTTCATGAAATAAGCGGGGGCATTGGTTAATCCAAAAGACATGACTGTATACTCATACAATCCATATCTGGTGGTAAAGGCAGTCTTTGGAATATCCTCTGCACGAATTTTGAGTTGACGATATCCAGTTCTAAGATCAATCTTAGAAAACACCTGGGCACCGGTCAACTGATCAAACAAATCCTCTATCTTGGGCAAGGGGTACTTGTTCTTGATGGTGACATCATTCAACTTTCGATAATCCGTACACAAACGGTTACCTCCATCCTTCTTGTCCACAAACAAGACAGGTGACCTCCATGGGGACGCACTTGGTTGAATCAATCCGATTTCTAACATGGAATCCAACTGCTTCTTCAGTTCTTCTAGTTCTGATGGGTTCATACTATAGGGTCTCTGGGCTATAGGTCCTGTTCCGGGGATTAGTTCGATGATAAACTCGATATCCCTATCTGGGGGCATACCGGGCAAAACATCTGGAAATACATCGGGGTATTCACAGACTATCCGAACTTGGTCAATGGTAGGTTGGGCTAGACTCTTGTTACACTTGAATTGGCGAGGTAAGGTTTCAGATATATGCTCGACTGATACTCCGGCGGTACTAGTCATGGTAATGGCTTTCTTGGCACAGTCAATCATTCCTTTATGTTTGGACATCCAATCCATTCCTAGTACTACTTCCAAACCTTTAGTTCCGAGTACTATTAGGTTAGCATAAAAATCTATGCCATGGATTCGGATAGGGACGGCTCTGCAAATTTGCCTAGCCTTGGTGGTCGATCCGGGAATTTGTACAATCATCACATGCTTCAGTTTGGTTGGTTGAATTTTACTAGTGCATGCAAATTCTTCGGTGACAAACGAATGCGATGCACCAGAATCAAGCAACACTCTTGCGAGTACTGAATTAACAGAAAACATACCCAGCACGATGTCTGGCGCTTCCTGAGCTTCTTCAGCATGCATGAGAAAAAGGCGGCCATTGCGGTTGAGTGAATTTCCTGGGGCAAATCTTCTCCCTGGTTGGACACGACGCTGCTGCTGAGCTGGGACATTGGTATTAGGGGCTGTAGCGTTCTTCTTGTTGGGGCACTCGTTGGAATAGTGGCCTTTATTTCCACAGTCATAACAGGTCACTTGTGACTTGTCCTTGGCTGCGACAGGCACAGCATTGCTTCCAGTCCTCGGGGCAGTATTGGGGTTGGCGGTAGCATTGTTGGTGTTGAACTTGGGTTGGGCACAGGTGAAATTGCTAGAATTGCCGGGGTTGTTGTGATTTCCTCCGGGTCTAGGGTTTCCACGGTTGGGATAGGTCGGATGGGTCATAGGGGGTCTGTTGGTTCTTAGGGCAAATCCTGGAGATGGGTTGGGGCGATACTTTGGCGTCAGATGGGTTCCTGGTTGATGCATCATGCGACGCTTGCGGTTCTCATTGGCCTGGTTGATCTTTCCTTCCATCTGGATAGCGGAGTCGACAAGGGCTTCAATATCAGCAAAGGGAATATTGACTAACACTGTCTGCATCTCGTCATGCAGACCATTCAGGAATCTTTCTTTCTTCTTGGCTTCAGTGTCTATCTCGTCCGGGGCATACCTAGCTAATGACAAAAATTTGTCACGGTATTCCACTACAGTCATCCTTCCTTGCTTCAATTCTCTGAACTCGTCTCTCATTCTCTTGATCAAACCTGGCGGCACATGGGTTCTGCTAAACTTGACCTTGAATTCCTCCCAGGTCATCATTTGGCCTCCGGTCATTGCACGAACACTGTTCCACCATGCCCTGGCATCTCCGTCTAGATAATGAGTGGCGAACAAGACTTTCTCGTTGGCTTCTACTCCGGCTACTTCTAAGTTATTCTCCATGGTTTGCAGCCAATCATCGGCGTCTAGGGGTTCTTCTGACTTGGTGAAAACGGGTGGGTTGGGTATTCTGGAAATTCTTGAGCTTAGATCCGTGGTTGTCCTGATTTCCATGGCCTTGGTTGTTGTGGGCTAGCTGGGCTATCTGTTGCAGAGTGGATAGGTTGGCTTGACGTTCCGCTCTTTCAGCTTCGCGGTCAGAAGTCAACATTTGCAGGATCTGCAACATCGGGTCCGGGGCTGAACCACTTCCTCCACGTGGCATCTGAAGATTGATATAGATCATGAGAAAAGAGGGAAATTTCTAAGGTTTTGGGTCTTTGAAAAGTTTTTAGAGTTTGACTCAAGTTTTCTAGCAACTTGCTTTTTCATTTATTCACTCATAGCACACAGTACAACACACACCACAACAAAGAAAAACAGATGGTTTTAAGAACCATTCTGGGAACTACGATACAGTGGGACCGACTACTACTCACTACGCTAGTGCTCAGTGCTACTATTGCTTGGAGTCTGTGGCTTCATCATCTTCCGCATCATCGATGAAGGCGAAATCATCCTCATCGGTGAAGAAGTCCATGGCCTGATCCTCCAGAAAATCATCGTCATCGCTGAGATAGGAGTAAGGGTCTCCACGAAGATCTTCTCCGGCATTCTCCCTTTCCTCTAACTGCATGTCTCTCTCATGGATGGTCTCTTCCAGAGATGAGATACGATGGCGAAGACGGGCAATAATGCGCTCCTTCTTGTCGAGCTGACGGCGGCGAGACTTGCGATCCTTTGCTAGCATGGCGATGGTCTGATCCTTCGTCTTGATGATGGCAGACTTGTGGTTGCAATAGTCACGGCAGTTGTCCAGTTCTTGCTGACGATCATACATCATGAAGCTAAGGTGGTCCAATTGAGTCTTCATCCCGGGGTGGTATGGGGCTTCCAGTGGTTGACCATTTGCATCACGTCTTGGGCAAAACTCAAAGCGAGTACCCTTGATCTGATTGATGCTCTGCCCACACAGACGGGAAAGAGCTTCCTGCATTGCTCTGGCAAGTCCATCAAGCCAGTTGTTTTTCCCTCAAGGTAAACTGAATTCCCTCCGCAGTGGGAGGTTCAATCTTTCCTCGGAGACTTACAACAATTAGCCACTGCAGATCTTCTCCCCCTTGATCATTGAGCTGAGCTCCGAAGAACTCGGGATGCGGGCGCTCCAGAAGTTCCGAAAGCTGATCCAGATCCCTCTCAAAGATAAGGTCTCCTCCATTCCCGAGTTGGTAAAACTTGCTGTACTTCACGTCCATCTATAAAAATAGAGGATGAGTAGATTAGCAAAGTGATCAAGTGTGTCAAAATTTTATCTATTTTGCAAGAGTTTTTGAGGAACATGAAGTTTTATTAAAGAATTAAAGAGGTAAGAATGAGAATAAGTTTTCGTAAATAGTTTTGTTCTTAAGTTTTGAAACTAAGTTTTTGGGTTCAGCGTCCAATCTAACTAGGGTCTCCTATGGTCAGGATGGCTCTGATACCAACTTGTCAACACCCGGATTTTTCAATCCTAGATGCTTGTTATGCCATACATCGCAATCCCAGGATTACCATTTTTGCGAGACATAACAGAATTGGATACCATAGTACTTCATCCATTACAACGATACATAAGTTCTTACACAAATAGGGATCTCATGATCCAGTCCTTAATACAACATCAAGCAGCGGAATACGTAATAATAACGGTAGCGTCGGCGAGGCTCCATCTTCGGGGTCACAGGCAATGCTGACGATGGGAGATGATCCTAGTTGTCGTAACCTTCCTGGGGTCCATCCTCCAGGTACTCCTCTTCATAGTCTGGCCATGGGAATAGCCAGGGACAAAGCCATGAGTACTCTTTAAGTACTCGCAAACTAATACTAACAAGTAAAGGGGTTTTTGGATAATAGGACACTAGGCTCTAGGGTTGTTTTGCAAAAGCCAGATTTATTTCTACTAAGTTCCAAAGCTGGTCACAATTTTATAACTCCTAAGTGGGATCTTGTATTTCCGGTCACAACTCTGTTGTGGTCAAGTCGAAGTCTCAAGTCGTTTCACAAGTCATTTTGAAAAGTCTGACGGGGGAACAGTATGGCCACTCCAACTGTCCATAACCGCGGACGCGGCTATTCGAATAGTTTGACACTCTGCAGAGATTGTACACTTTCACCACAACATTCGATACATCCGTCAGGAACAAATCCTGAATTCACCATACTCAGTATGCGGATAATCAATCCTAACCTTTCAATTACACTCCCTAGTATAAGCACCTCTCCTGTGAGTTTGGCCTCCCAACCATGACCACTGTCATCTTGGGTACTGCACAGGTGGACAATCTTCACAAGGTAGCCTCAGCTCAGACCTTGGCCGTGAGGGAACTAATACTAAGGTATATAAGTTTCCAGTCAAGCCCTACCCAATATTCGGGTATTGTGGTTGTACGATAAAATTGGAATGGTATCGCATCCAGACAACCATCAGTTTTATAAAGGGCTAAGGCTCATGCCTCAACATTTTCATCACCAAAATCATCAGGTGTTTGGAAACACATGTCCAAAACATTTCAATAGAATGATCCATCATTCCAAGGTTTTCATAACCATTTTTCCACCAAGTATTCCCATCTAAAGTTGATCAAGTTTTATGCTTAGCACTAGCATCTACAGGTAGGGTAGTACTAATAGAGGGTGGTAACTAGTGGGGTTTCAACTAAGTCCAACCTTATATCATAAGCTGATATCAAGGTTTCTAGCTTAGGCCAAATTTTATGCTCTTTATGCAACCTTCAGTACAACTGTCTAGTATCTACCAAAACTCTTAGGTAGCCTCCAAGTAAGCTTTGATAAAGAAATAAAGTAAGAAGCTTGCCATAAAACTAGGATTGGTTTAGCAAGTGGGTATGGTCACATATGCTTAAGGCATATAGTAATCATATCACAAGCATGGGTTTGTGGCAACAATAGGGTATCTGGCAAGTGTTAGCTTGCATTGGTCAACTTGGTTAGTGAAGCTTGCCTTGTGCAGAGCAGTGGTTGAAGTTCTCCTCGGCTTCCTCTTCGTAGTATCCTCCTTCCTCCTCGTAGCCTTGGTCGGTACTAGCGTCTATGAATAAATACGAGGTACACAATCACCAAACAATACTTAACTACTTGCAATCATCACACATAAGGGTCCTATAGATGATCTAGCATCATCTCTAACATTACAAGGTTAAGGATTGGTTTAAGTTTTTTTATTTTAGAAAAGTAATTTCTACTCATTGAAAAACTACTTAAGATTTAATATTCTCCAAACTAAACATGGGATCATGTTGACATATGTCATCACCACATGTTGTAGTCCATGGGAATGTGATTTAAAGTGGTGTCACAATTTAATAAGGTTTTACCCTTTTATTTTAATTAATTAAAGTGGCTAGAAATGCTTATAAAGCATTCTTTTATTCCTTGAACATTATTTCTGCAAGTAACCTATATATATTTTTATATATTCTGAAAGGTATGGTTGAATGTGATTTTTGAGAGTTGGAATCAACTCAAAAGCTTTTATGGTTTAAATTTGAAAAATGTTTGAATGCAGAAAAGCTTCTTCCTTGTTATTTTTGCTATGGGTGATCTACAGATCCAAAATGACTTGAATCCAACGGGCTTGGATTAAGCATTCACAGACCTTTCCAACAAAATTGGTTTCATCTAATTTGGTGCACTAAATCGATCTGGGTTGATTTTTGAAGTTGGGTACAGAAGTGTGTTTGAAATTAAAAAGAAAAGGTTTAATTTGAATTGTTGGGCTGCGCGGGAAATTCTAACGGGCCGGCCTGCTAAGCGCAGTGCTCCCGCGGGCTGCTTAAGTGGGTGTCCCCACTCGTCAGTGACACGGGGCTGGGCGAAGCGGTATGGGGCAACGTGGTTCGTTCGATCTAGTTCTAATCCAATGGCTGAGGGTCATCGTCAACGCGAGACAGCTCCGGCGAGAACGAAACCTAGCGCGGCCAGTGAGGGGTGCTGGGGGCTCACCGGGGTACGGGCGAGGGTCGGCGAGGCAGGCGAACGACGAAGTCGACGACGGCGAACCTCCTGGTACCGGTGGCTTCTCCTGGGGCGGCTCCAATCGCTGGCTCCTTTCTTCTCCGGCAGCGGCAGGCTCCAGTGAAATTCCGACGAGGTGGTGCTCGCCTTGCTCTGAGAATGGTGTGGCACGATCAGTGAGGAGAGGGGACTGAGATGGTGTGAAGAAATCGGGCGGGGGTGGCCTCTATTTATAGTCGAGCGAGGGGACCGTCGGGGCGCAAGGTGAGCTCGTCGGAGGCGACGTTACAGGCAGCTAATGGCATGGGCAAGGGTAGGGGACGGTGCTGTGTCTCCTGGCGATGCTCAACGACATGGTCGCGAGGCATGGGGCGGTGTGGTTTGGTCTGGAACGGGCGGTGCTCTGCGCGGCAGAGGCGGCGTCTTCGACGGCGGGCGGTGGCTGTATGGCGCGGGGCGTTAAACGGGGATGTCTAGCGGTCTCCTGGGTCGGTGGTGATCGTGTGTGCGCGCGGTGAGGGCGGCGCGCGGTCTGTGGGTGATGGTCGAGGGTGGCGCTCTGACGCACGCTCGGCATGGTCTGGGCGTGTCTTGTGCGCGTGGTCCAGGGCTTGGCAACGCTCGCGGCTGGGACAGGCAGTGGCGGTGGACGGTGGGCTGCCTCCCAGACATGCTGGCTAGGCTTGCTGCTGCTCCTAGCTTGCTGTCCACATTGGGGTGACATGGGGTTGCTCGGCTGTTCACCATTAATGGCAATGGCAAGCTCACAAGGGTGCTAGTGCTGGTCTAACCTTTCTAGATGATCTACTGGATTGTGTGAGAGCTAACTAGGGAACAAGTTAGGCTCAAAACACTGCACACTATAGTGTTTGTGGTTTTGTTTGATTTGTGTCTGCAACCTGTTTGATGAAATGGCCGCATGAAATCATGTTTTGAATTTTGAAATGATTTTTGGTGGGTTTGCTAGATTGGTTCTGGTGAGTCTGCAGATGCTTGGGTTTTGAAAGTTGAGCTTGTTTGAGTGGTTTTTGAAAAAATGGGATCTTCCCATATGAAGAAGATTCAATTTTGAGTTGTCATTTAAACCATGCATTTGAAAGTTTCTGGATGATCACAAAGTGGGCCTTGATACTTTGTTATGAGTACACTCAAGGGGTGCAAAGATCCAGAAAAGTTTCTGTTAGGTTTTGAAAGTTTGAGACAGCCAAAGTAGGCATGGGAGTTAAATTGGTCAAAATGACCATTCACTTAATATATTTGTTTTGACTTATTTTTCTTTAGGAAAAGTGTGGGGAATGTTTTAGATGAGGTTATTTTCACCTAAGAAACATTTTACAAGCAATGGATCACACAAACAAGGTGGTTTTTAAAGAAATTCAAAATCCATGCATACACATATACATGCATTCATGAATTGATTTAGAAAAGTTTTTGTTAACCCTAAACTTTAGGATTAGTGTTTTGTTGATCTAAGTTTGATATTTTTGGGATGTTACATGACTCCAAGGAATGATCAGTCAGGTGCACTCATTCTGAACCTGTAAAGGACAAGGACCGAAAGGTGCCCCCACCACCGCCTGGCTATCTCAACCCTCGTGATCGATCGAAGCAAAGGAAAGTGAATGGCTCTTCAAATGACTTGGCAACATCGGCAGCCACCCCGGAGGTGGACCTCCGGTCCCGATGACGACATTAGGCTAGAAGGGTCATAGTTTGGGGCAACCAGCGACCATTCATGAGCTAGTCTATCTTGTACAGACTTATCAGCCCTGCCTTGTATTCATATGTGAGACTAGGCAATCAGAGGAGAGAGTAAAGAATCTGCGTTTTCGGATCGAAATGAAAAACTTCTTTCATGTTAAAGGAGATGGGTCAGGAGGTGGGCTTGCCTTGTATTACCAGGACGATATCTCAGTTGATCTTCTCTTATTTAGCAAATGACACATTGATGTTCATATTAGTGGTGAACCGTTTGAGAGGCGGTGGAGGGGGGAATTTGTTTATGGTTAACCTCAAGCTAGTGATCTTCATCACATGTGGAAAACTCTAAGACATCTTAAGCCTCGCTCTTCGGATCCATGGTTAATGATGGGTGACTTTAATGAGGCCATGTGGAAGGAAGAGCATTTCTCAAGGAAGAAACGTTCTGAGAGGCTAATGATGGATTTCAGGGAGGTTTCTCGCACTGCGATTTGGATGACATTGGTTTTACGGGTACATCCTGGACATACGTTAATAAGCAAAAGGGGGAATGAAACGTGAAGGTTCGTTTAGACATCCCCACAATGAGACTGAAGCATCTTAGTTCATCGCGCTCAGACCACTGTCCTTTATTATTGGAGTCGGATAAAGATTATGGGCATAGGCCGGCGAGGCAAATTCGCTGGTACGAGTCATGTGGGAAAGAGAGCCGTTGCTCCCTACTGCTGTTGAGGAAGCATGGGCACGCCGTGTTTCTGTGCATGATCTAGGTGATGTGAACACGTCTATGCAAACCATGATGTCAAGCTTATATAGTTGGAAAGCAAAGCATTTTAAATCTGTTCCAAGGGAGATTGATAAGAAACGGAAGGAGTTGGATGATCTCCTTCTCTGTTCGGATGCGGAAAGTATAGCAAAAAAAGAGGTGTTAACGAAGAAGATGGATGAATTACTCTATAGAGAGGAAATTATGTGGATGCAAAGATCGCGTGTTGCATTGCTGTGAGGAGGAGACAGAAATACCAAATACTTTCATCGTCGTGCGTCCTGGAGGAGTAAGAAGAACCGGGTGTGCAAATTAAAAAGTCCAGATGGCACATGGACTATGGATGCATGGGAGATGGACGAAATGACTATGGAATCTATCTATTACTCCCTCCGTTTCAAAATATAAGATATTTTAGGTTTGTGAAGAAAATGAATCTAGACCTCTTTTAGTGTATAAATTCATCCCAAAGTTAAGTGAACCTACATAGTAAAACAAGTCTAGATTCATTTTCTTCACAAACCTAAAACATCTTATATTTTAAAACGGAGGGAGTATATACTAAAAGCAATATAAGGATGTTTTTCGAGGCACACCGGGTTGATCCACATCATCTAAATTATGTTAAGCGTTAGATTTGATGGACCCTTATTAACATTACTAGGTGAATGCCCGTGCGTTGTCACGGTGTTAAAAACTTTTTCTGAGATCTCAATTGGCAAGTGACAACGACGATCTCAAATCATCTCGGGTTGAAGCAGAAGGTGTGGATTGGGTTCGTGCTCGGGCTGGAGGCGCTCCAGAATGAGGAGGTCTTCCGGCTTGGAGGTGATCAGTTGGTAGTCTGATGACAGCGAGCCGAAGCCCGTCGCTGCCCTCTCCATGGGACACATCAAATCCGAATATACAGTAAAATATCACTGGAAAAGTTCCTTCCACATCTAAAGTAGAAAATATATAATAGTTCATGCCCAACATTGTATCATGATGGTTTTGAGAAACACAAAACAAAGACGTGTATGCTTCTGTTCATAACCTTTACCATGCTATTAAGTTTTTGTTCTAAGTCTTTGATAACTTAGCTTCATTATGCAGAGTTAGTGTACGAGCAAAATCTCCGAACGAACATCACACGAAGTCTTGCAAATGGATATGTAAAGAAAATTTTATATATATCTCTGTCGATTTATATATTATTTATCATACATTCAGTTTAGCTAAAGAATTCGGTAAGAACCCGGATTATACATGAAGATATTTTTCTGGAAGATTGAAGAATAAAATAGGCTTCCAAGTATAGAGAAAACATCAAGAGGAGGTCAGCAACACACATGTCAATTTATTGGACCAACCTGAAGTCTGAAACACTGATATCAGCTTTGAATCATCATTTGGTCAATAAACTAAAGCCTTCCATGTACCGAAGTATTTAACTTTTCATCTATGAGAGCAACGATATTGCAAGGCATACTCTTAGTTGTACATGTTGAAATCAACTGCCCCAGCAGCAGCATCCGAGAGAGAGCAGCACCAGCGACAGTGCCCATGTGATAGACAAGACAGATATCATCTTGCGAGAGGGATTGCATCAGAAAGAAAGGTGGAGGATTTTGAGGGAGTTGTTGCTGTAGATTCGAAGCTTGGCGTAGAGGTGGAGATGTAGCAGTTGTGAGGAAGATGCAACAGTTCATCGGCGTGCGGCCGCATCGTCTCCGGCCACCCGGCGGCGGCGCAGATCGGTGTTCGTGGAGGAGTAGGTCGCCACCTGATCCCCCGTTTTTCTTTCTCCTATTTCTCCCCCGTTCTCACATCTTCAATGGATCCCGATGAACCTGATGAAGAAGAGACCGTGAAAGTGAACCAACCCAGGATTCCACATCTGCCATGACATCAACATCACAGTGTCGCTCCGGCGAATCCAAATCATCCTCGACCTCCTCGGCCTCCCGCGGTGTGGCCAACGACGGCGTGCGGCTGAGGGTAAGGCGGCGGACTCCGGGTCAGCTAGCGGCGACGCATTCCAGGGAGGTAGCGGAGCAGCAGGCCCCGAGCTCAGTGCAGGGGAAGGGGTGTATGTGGTGGCGTTCGGGGATAGAGGGAAGACGGAGGCGGCGAGCAGGGAAGGGTGGGGGCGGGTATCCTCGATCCCTCAGACAGGGCGAGGGCACCATAGGAGGAGAGAACAGCTGCTACCTCGCCGGAGGAGAAGGATGAGGCGGTTATCGGCGACAACACAGAGACTTTGTAAACGAAGCCGTCAGGAGGTGAAGGACAGAGCAAGCCAAACGAACCGTTCAGTTTTTTAATGTAGTGGTACTGCAGGTAATTCAATCCAACAGTCAGGGGTAAAACTGTCATTTACTGGCAGACGGATTTCAAGGTCGACAAACGGTCCCAATCTTTTTAATAGTATAGATGAATCACAGCCATTAGATTTTACGTAACTGTTGGAACATATCATGGGACCTGTCACGTATATTCTTAATTGGACCTAGCATATACGGAAGAAAAAAAAGTAACGCCCCGTGAGCCAAATAGATTCGTATTGCTAGCACGTGATTTTTTGGCAGTTACGCAAAAAGTGAATCGGATAGATAACGTGTTAACTTGGAACTTCTTTCAAACAAAGAACTAAACGGACTCGGAATAGCTCAACCTTGCATAGGGACACAGAGAGGACAGCGTTGACGCGGCTGTGAACCATAATAACTACAACACCACAAGCGGCCGTAGAGCTGGTGCCCACGTAGATCGTTTTTCTGATTGCCACTATAGCAGCTTTTACCACGTCCCATCTCCCCGGCGAAGCTCTTCGGAGAGCTGGATGACATGCCCAAGGACGACGAGGCGGCCACCGGGAGTTGGGTTCAGGAGTTGAGAGAGGCGTTCTAGGTGTTCAATGTGGACAGTGATGAGCAGCTTAAGAAGCTGTGACTCCCGAAGGCCAACAGCCTCGCCGCAGTGCACAAGATGATCGAAAAACATTGACCACAACAGCGACGACCGTGTTACTTAAGAGAGAGTTCAAGTGCAAGATGCACCGAATTGATGAAAAGTAGGGTGACAAACGACTTGATGCATACTACCATATTCAGTACATTAATCGGTTAATGAAAAAGTATAGAAGTCACCAAGGCGACTGACATGAGGCGCAACATCTACCAAATTTCCAATAATGCACTACACCACACCACACTGTTAGGGTGCACCTTCATGAAAACAAAGCTATGTATACATACTACCTTGCCATAATTAGTTAGACTACTACTCTTTTGAAAAGTAGACGAGTGATTCACCCTGTCGCATTGCCTGCAATGAGTGTTGAATGTTACTCTTCTCATGAACATATAAGTAAAATAATATTTATAGTTATAGAACTCTTCTGAAGACACTTAGATCATGCAATGGTATTTTTTTAGAGATAATCAGAATATAGATCCTTATTAATCAGCTTGATTGCACGATTTCTACCAAGACATGTTTTTCAAATAAAGCACTTTATAAAACTAGCGTATAGCAATAATTAGAACAAAATAAAAGGAGCTACTTTCACCTTTGAGCATCAATTTATTTCTTTCACCTCTTCCTTCAAGCTTAACATTTTAGTGAGCATCTTTTGTACATGACTTGTATGGGTCATTCAAAATTTTATAAACAATCTAAATGGCACAATAATTTCCTCAACAAATATTTAATAGAATAAATGTATACTTAACCATCTATGGTACTCTTAGATCTTAGTTGTACTACTTTAAATATTGCTTGTCCTACTTTTACTTACTTCACTATTAGTACGTACGATGGTACTCGGTAGAATTTTTTTTGTTAAGGTAACCAATTTTTATTGTGGGTAATACTTGGACTATTCATGATTTAATTTTACTTGCTAGATCATCTCATTTCAAATGTTTGAAACATATTGGAGTTGCTCTTAAAATCTATTTAGTAAGGGATATAAAAGGTAAAGGTCTAAATAGGGTGCCGCGACCAAGGGAGGCGACAGGAGAGGAAAAATAATATGCTCACCCATGATTACTTTATAATTCAAGTCCCAAACCTCATATGGCATATCCAGTCCTGGATTTAATTTGTGCTTTGATTGTTTCATAGTGTTCAAATTTTGTCTCCATAATATATAGTACTCTCTCTATAATAATATATATATTATTCATGAAATGTAATTTTATTTGGATTATAAATCATAAGCACATGTTATGCTTGATTTAGACATGCCGGTCTTCACCACATGCACACGAATGCGATAGATGTATCTTTTGGACCACATAGGCATCCAATAGAAAATTTACAATTACCATTTTATGCTTTGTAGGCGATTGGTACTATCGTCAACATACAAATTTTTGAAGGGCTATGTACTAAAAGAACTTAAGTATGATTAGGCACCCGCCGTAGCACAAAAAAACAAAAAAGTACACAAATGAGTGTGTTGATTACACGACAATAGAAGATTTGAGGCCATGTTGATCAATGTTTTTGTTGAATTATTATTATTTATATAAAATATGGGTCCTTATATATATTCAAGAAAGGCTCCCATTACGAAATACTTTTTTGGCAAGGATGAGAGCCGCAAACAAACTGGATAGTATATATAGCCATGAAAAAAGTCACAGATAGACGAGCTGCAGACCACCTAAACTAGAGAGCATATCTCAGTTGATCTAACGGTCTTGTGGATTACGTCTTTTTTATTGGTATCCTCACATGCCACTTTTTTAAATATAAAATATTACTGAGAAAAAAATTTATTAGTTTTTTCTAAGACATGTTTCCTTTTTGATAATTTCATTGTAAGATAATTATATATTAATATACATAATACAACTTAAGTTTTCTAAAGCATTGTGTAATACAATAGTAAATACTTAACATATTTGTCAAAAAAAAGATAATGGCCTCGCAATTGCGAGGGCCACCTTGCTAGTTTGACATTAAAGGTGCAGTCAGATTTTTTTCATGTGCTTTTACACGTCATGCAACTGGCCAACTGCACCTTGTCCCCATAAGTAGCTGGCTACCTCTTCCATCCATGTTATATGATCGACACTAAAAATTGTAAAGCTTGCAACTTCCTTTTTTTTTTCTCTTTGCTAGTAGTCGCACTACGATGTGTGATAAGGATAGCGATAAGGGTGTGTCGTGTATTTCCACTAGTGGCTAGAAAGAGTGTCTTAGCGGTAAGAATAGGAAACATCGGGAATGTTAGTTCGATGCGATCGACGAGGCAGTACAAGCTCTAGAAGTACTTCTCGCCTAATGGCAAACCGACGTGCATTGGTTCTATGCCAGCCAGTGTTGCCATATACAGATAACCGGTCAAGGTGGAGAAGAATAAAGATTATTTCAGCATAGAAAGACGCTTACAACATTTTAATTCTGCCTTGATTAGCCTCTCTTAAACTTCGCATGAGATGGAGAGCTAGTGTACTACGTACCATAGATTAGACATGATCTGGGATGAATAAGGAGAAGTGGTTAGCTGGCTAAAAGTTGCTGGCTAGTGTACTTGAAGTGCTTGTCTCAGGGTCTAAACCTTTCGATCGACCTTTTGCACTGCTTACTATGTATGGTAGTCTTCCAATTTAAGTGAGACAACCAAATGACAACACAATCCAACACCCAAATCTTCGTAGGGGTGCGCCTATAGCGTCGGGGTCTCGCCCCTCTTCCGGTATTGAGCAGGTCTGACCTTCCCCGTTCTTCAAGCATGACATGCCAACACCTTCCCGAGACATCCAGAAAGAATTTCTATACATATGGCCGGAATCCTGGATTCCTGACACACTGGTTGATATATGGACAAAGCTTAACAACCAATTTTCAATCGTGGGATTCACGGTCAGTGTCAGAACAAGGCAATATGAGGGTGTTTTCCGAGGCACTAGGTTGATCCACATCATCATAATTATTTTAACAGTTGGATCTAAAATATATGGCTTTGATTTAATGAAATATAATTAATTACGTAAATCTGTGTGGTAGAAATTTGACACACTTTTGGTACGTGTCAATAGATTTTTTTTAAAACAACTTTTTTAGGGAATACTAGTTGGGTGCCCGTGCGTTGCTACGGATTGAGATATAGTTAAAATATTATAATTTATGTCTTAGGGATGAATGGTAATATGTTGTTGACCAGGAGAGCGAGGCCGAGCAATGTGATCCGGTGCGCTGCTCAAGTTCACGTAGGATTAAAGAAGACTGTCAATGCGGCGAGATATATAAGACCGACATCTATTGCAATTAGGTTGAGCGGATTCATCGCTGAAGGATTGTAAGGTTGATTTAAATTACACATACCACTTTTAATCGTGTCCCTCGCTCTCATAGTCTCATATTGTTCCGATGCTCCTTCCCTTGTCATCTGCCGTACAAAGCCAAGGATTTGACGTCAAACGGGCATGTTCCTTTCCGTGGCGTGTCCATATATTTATGTGCGGCCGCACCTTGCCGCACGTGTGCTGGTTTAATCCACAAAGATGTTGCGAGATGATATATCCCTGTATGTGATTAGGGCAAAAAAAAAACACGTTGGGATTCACTTGTTTTCTACCTCTTGATATCCACCTGACATGGATACATGGAGTCCCAGAACCACCGTATTTATTTCCAATCAACCAACATAAGGTACCATCCATTTGCCCAAGCACCTGGAGACATGGAATGCTGGTTTAATCGATCTCTTTCCTTGTTCTTCATGAAAGAGAGAAGCAGCCATTTGGAACATATTCCCGTCGTCGAGGAGCTCCATCGAGGTTATAGCAACCGCCACCATAGCATTCGGTGTCTACTCGACAGCCCTGAGCAAGCCTGGATTCGACAACGAGCGTGAGACCCGGCGCCGGAATCTTCCCCGGCGCGGCGGCTTGGCGCATCATCGCCGTACATACCCGACCGTTGCAGCCTGGCATGGTGTCGCAGATCACCGTCGTTTGTGGAGGGGAGACGCCATGTCCGGCCGGCGCGGGCGAGTCCGGTGCTAGAAGCCCGGTCAGGCGCGTAGCATGGAACTTCTTGCGCGACCATGGAGATTGGAGAGGACCTGGGACCTGGCCGTGTAGGAAATCAAATAATCTAAGCTGGCGCACGCGCTTGTGGCCGGGTGATCGATTCCGTAGCGGCGTCTTGCTGCCAACGAAACAAAACTGAACGGATCATGACTCGACACTCGTGCGGTTGAAAAACTCGCGGCAACGTGAAAGACTACGAGGATGGGGAAGTCAGCCCATAGCCTCTCCGCGTACATGACAAAGCTAGCTTGGTTCTTTCCCTAGCAATATGGGTGGGAGGAAGGAGATAATTGTGGTGTCGTGCTCGCGGATCCGTTTTAAACTGTGTGGTCGTTTTAATCACCGGTTTAACATGAAACAGGTCTGGCGTCTCATCCTTTCGTATCTAAGGAATTGGAAGGTCCCATTCAAAGAGCTGGAGGAAGGGAGGATCATCCTGTTCATGGAACGGATGATAAGCAGGCTGAGGAACCCACTGGAGCTCATGGCAACCTGATCGGCAATGGCTTTGAGTGGATCTCTACTTGGAAAACCACTGCTTCGTCGAGCTATGGGGGGCGCGCTTCTCTGTCGTTCCTGGAGACACACCCTGAGGCTGCTGATGAGATTCATGTGGTTATTTGAGTCAGAGTTTTTGTTTGCTTAGCCTGTTTCCTCTCCTGTCTCCCTCTGTTCTGAATGTAATCCTATCAATTTCTGAAAACTAGCTTCTCTGCTCGCTTTTGTGCTTTCTGGGATTCCCCTTAAGCAGTGGCGGACCTACAGGCCGAGCATACCCCGCGGCCCGGCCGTGCAACCTAAGCTAGCGCATGCAACTTTCCGAATGATCAAGCTAGCTACTGCATGCAACCTGGAGCACCACACATGTACTAGTATTAATCAAGCTAGCTAATAGTACATGGAACCTGGGGCTATGCACGTCTCGTTCAAGGACAATAATTAGCTTTGGTAGTCACTTGATCATCCGCTAAATTGTTGCATTGGCTTCTGGTCATACCTGTATGTTTATCAAGATGTTGGTTTTAATCTCTCTCGCTTAAGCCTGCAGGCTAGCTATGCCCATGCTTCGTGCATGCACCGAAGCTATTCTGGTAATGGGTTTGATCTGGTTAGCTGTGATAAGTTGATAACTAATCAAAGGAATTACTAGTATATATAGCTATTGCACATGTACATCGTTCTAGTAGTATATGGGCTAGCTGCCTCTATAATTAATCTTCGATTGTCCCTTGATTATTTTTATTTGCATCTTTTTGTAACATTTTTTTGCATATCTTGTTGCTTATTTTAGTACATCATGCATGTCTATGTTTTAAAGTGTCCCTGACTGATTATCCCATGGTCAAATACTTTGGAAATTTAGGGTCGCATCCAACGCGAAAATTTAGTTCAATATTAGGTTGTACATATGTCCAACACTTGATGTTTTTTACTACCTATAATGTGAAATCCTCTTTTGTTTTATCGTATTTCATAAGTTGACATTTCATCGTGATATTGTACAAAATCGTTATCTATACTCACAAAAAAAATTATGTGGCATACCCTCTGCTAAAATCCTAGGTCCGCCACTGCCCTTAAGGGTCCTGGAAACTTAGTAGCTTCAGTTTTAGCTTTTAGTTCGTTTTGCTTGTATCGGAACCTGAAGTACTGGTTGGTGTTTTGGTTTCATTTCCTGAAATGGAACCGGGGATGAATCCCTGTTGATCTAAAAAAATCACCTTGTTTAGCCGTGTTTTAAACTGAAACCGGCGTTGCACGATTGGGTAAGGCCACAGAACAATAAATCGGAGGTCAAATCCGTTAACGATATGAAACGGTGTGAGCAAACCACACGACGTAGAAGGCCCACACCGCGCGATCGATCAGAGAAACGTAGGAAAGGACGGACGACGGACGAAGACACGCGAAAACCACCTCTAGACTTTTTATACAGTAGAGATATCCCTAGGATAGCTGAGTCCGTTTGGAATAAAAGACTTAGCCAGCTAGAGGAGTCCGTTCAAATAAAACGTAGACCCTCTATGTAGCCGGCCGACCGGAGTAGCTTTTTTTCTATGATATAAGACGTATAGTAGCTAGGTCTACGTTCCTTCAAGAAAAAAATCGTACACAAGTCTAGCTAGCAAGAACAATGTTTTTTGTAGAGTAGCTAGAATAATGCCGGAAGCAAGCTTTCCTGTGGTAATATATACTCCCGTTTCAATAAAAAAAGTCTTATATTTATTACTCCCTCCGTCCAAGAATAGATGTCTTGGTTTTTTTAAATTTTGGATGAATCTATGTACTAAATAGTGTCTAGATTCATCCAAATTTTGACAAATTTGAGAAATCTATTTTAGGACGGAGGGAGTACTAAAAGTCAGACTTAGAAATTTTTGTTACAATATACAATCTAAAATCAATAGTTTTTAATATAGCGTGAAATATATTTTCATGTGATATCTTTATAATGCACTACGGGAACGAACGCAGATGCTGAGCGGGAAATTCAACGCTGAGGGGAAATGGTCGGGCCGCTCGGCATAGCTCGCGCAGTGCCGTGGGCCGCAAAAATGCCGTCGGCATAGCAAAACCTTCGGCACAGATGAGCAATGCCGAGAGGGATCCTCGGCGTAGCTATACCCTCAGCGTAGATGTAGCAATGCCGAGGGGTACCATCGGCGCAAGCTGAGCATGGGTTTCCTTCCCGCGTCGCGGACGGACAGTTCACGGTATATGGCAGTGCCGAGAGGATTACCGTTGGCATAGTTCTGTGTAGTAAAAATTAACGGCACAAAGCAAAGCCGAGAGGATTCCGCTCAGCATTGCGACACCTACACCGAGGGGAATCCCCTCGGCATTGCTATTAGCAAGCTAGCGGGATAGCACACCCGTCAGGACCTACGCCGAGGGGATTCCTCTCAGCGTTGCTAGCAGCATAACACACCTGGCAGGACCTACGCCGAGGGGATTCCTCTCACCATTGCTAGCAGCATAGCACACCTGGCAGGACCTACGCCGAGGGGATTCCTCTCAGCATCGCTAGCAACATAGCACACCTGGCAGGACCTACGCCGAGGGGATTCCTCTCAGCGTTGCTAGCAGCATAGCGCGCCTGGCAGGGTCTATGCCTAGGGGAATCCTCTCAGCGTTGTTGGCGCCATAGAACACCTAGCTAGATGAATACTGACCGGAAAAGTGATGGGCGTGTAGGAGGAAACTCCCGCCACGGATCAAACAGAGGGCTACCGGTGGAATCTTGGTCCCAACCTTTGTTGTCCATGTAGATATGACTTACACAAACCTAAACCAACAAAAAATTACATCGGTGAACCCTCGTACGAAAAACGCTACGGGGGTAGACCTGCGGGTCCCACGGACTAGGGTTTCGGTGGAGAAAGACAGCCGGAGCACCGGAATCACGCGAAAACTTGCAAGTGGCCCTAGAATACGTGTACAAGTGTCGTGGAAGGTCCATAGATGCAATTCCTAGCTCCCGGGTGCGTTCATGTTCACTTGCATGCGATAACACATAGAAAAGTGCTGGGCATGTAGGAGGAAACTCCTGCCACGGATCAAACGGAGGGCTACCGGTGGAATCTTGGTCCCAATCTTTGTTGTCCATGTAGAATATGACCTATACAAACCTAAACCAACAAAAACGTACATCGGTGAACCCTCGTACGGAGAATACTACGGGGGTAGACCTGCGGGTCCTACAGACTAGGGTTTCGGTGGAGAAAGACCGCCAGAGCACCGGAATCACGCAAAAACTTGCAAGTGGACCTAGAATATATGTAGAAGTGTGGTGGAAGGTCCATAGATTCAATTCCTAGCTCCCGGGTGCGTTCATGTTCACTTGCATGCGATAAAACATAGAGAAGTGCTGGGCGTGTAGGAGGACACTCCCGCCACGGATCAAACGGAGGGCTACCAGTGGAATCTTGGTCCCAACCTTTGTTGTCCATGTAGATATGACCTATACAAACCTAAACCAACAAAAAAGTACATCGGTGAACCCTCGTACGGAGAATGCTACGGGGGTAGACCTGCAGGTCCCACGGACTAGGGTTTCGGTGGAGAAAGACCGCTGGAGCACCGGAATCACGCGAAAACTTGCAAGTGGCCCTAGAATACGTGTAAAAGTGTCGTGGAAGGTCCATAGATGCAATTCCTAGCTCCCGGGTGCGTCCATGTTCACTTGCATGCGATAACACATAAAAAAGTGCTCGGCGTGTAGGAGGAAACTCCCGCCACGGATCAAACGGAGGGCTACCGGTGGAATCTTGGTCCCAACCTTTGTTGTCCATGTAGATATGACCTATACAAACCTAAACCAACAAAAAAGTATATCGGTGAACCCACGTACGAAGAATGCTACGGGGCTAGACCCGCGGGTCCCACGGACTAGGGTTTCGGTGGAGAAAGACCGTCGGAGCACCGGAATCACGCGAAAACTTGCATGTGGTCCTTGAATATGTGTACAAGTGTGGTGGAAGGTTCATAGATGTAATTCCTAGCTCACGGGTGCGTTCATGTTCACTTGCATGCGGTAACACATAGAAAAGTGTTGGGCGTGTAGGAGGAAACTCCCGCCACGGATCAAACGGAGGGCTACCGGTGAAATCTTGGTCCCAACCTTTGTTGTCCATGTAGATATGACCTATACAAACCAAAACCAACAAAAAAGTACATCGTTGAACCCTCGTACGAAGAATGCTACGAGGGTAGACCTGAGGGTCCCACGTACTAGGGTTTCGGTGGAGAAAGACCGCCGGAGCACCGGAATCACGTGAAAACTTGTAAGTGGCCCTAGAATACGTGTACAAGTGTGGTATAAGGTCCATAGATGCAATTCCTAGCTCCCCGGTGCGTTCATGTTCACTTGCATGCGATAACACATAGAAAAGTCCTCGGCGTGTAGGAGGAAACTCCCGCCACGGATCAAACGGAGGGAACCAGTGGAATCTTGGTCCCAACCTTTGTTGTCCATGTAGATATGACCTATACAAATGTAAACCAACAAAAAAGTACATCGGTGAACCCTCGTACGGAGAATGCTACGGGGGTAAACCTGAAGGTCCCACGGACTAGGGTTTCGTGGAGAAAGACCGCTGGAGCACCAGAATCACGTGAAAACTTGCAAGTGGCCCTAGAATACGTGTACAAGTGTCGTGGAAGGTCCATATATGCAATTACTACCTCCCGGGTGCGTCCATGTTCACTTGCATGCGATAACACATAGAAAAGTGCTCGGCGTGTAGGAGGAAACTCCCGCCACGGATCAAACGGAGGGAACCGGTGGAATCTTGGTCCCAACCTTTGTTGTCCATGTAGATATGACCTATACAAACGTAAACCAACAAAAAAGTACATCGGTGAACCCTCGTACGGAGAATGCTACGGGGGTAGACCTGCGGGTCCCACGGACTAGGGTTTCGGTGGAGAAAGACCGCTGGAGCACCGGAATCACGTGAAAACTTGCAAGTGGCCATAGAATACGTGTACAGGTGTCGTGGAAGGTCCATAGATGCAATTCCTAGCTCCCGGGTGCGTCCATGTTCACTTGCATGCGATAACACATAGAAAAGTGCTCGGCGTGTAGGAGGAAACTCCCGCCACGGATCAAACGGAGGGTTACCGGTGGAATCTTGGTCCCAACCTTTGTTGTCATGTAGATATGACCTATACAAACCTAAACCAACAAAAAAGTACATCGGTGAACCCTCGTACGGAGAATGCTATGGGGGTAGACCCGCGGGTCCCACGAACTAGGGTTTCGGTGGAGAAAGACCGCTGGAGCACCGGAATCACGTGAAAACTTGCAAGTGTCCTTTGAATAGGTGTACAAGTGTGGTGGAAGGTTCATAGATGCAATTCCTAGCTCACCGGTGCGTTCATGTTCAGTTGCATGCGATAACATATAGAAAAGTGTTGGGCGTGTAGGAGGAAACTCCCGCCACGGATCAAACGGAGGGCTACCGGTAGAATATTGGTCCCAACCTTTGTTGTCCATGTAGATATGACCTATACAAACCAATACCAACAAAAAAGTACATTGGTGAACCCTCGTATGAAGAATGCTACGAGGGTAGACCTGAGGGTCCCACAGACTAGGGTTTCGATGGAGAAAGACCGCCGGAGCACCGGAATCACGCGAAAACTTGCAAGTGGCCCTAGAATACGTGTACAAGTGTGGTGGAAGGTCCATAGATGCAATTCCTAGATCTTAGGTGCGTTCATGTTCCCTTGCATGCGATAACACATAGAAAAGTCCTCGGCGTGTAGGAGGAAACTCCCGCCACGGATCAAACAGAGGGAACCGGTGGAATCTTGGTCCCAACCTTTGTTGTCCGTGTAGATATGACCTATACAAACCTAAACCAACAAAAATTACATCGGTGAACCCTCGTACGGAGAATGCTACGAGGGTAGACCCGCGGGTCCCACGAACTAGGGTTTCGATGGAGAAAGACCGCCGGAGCACCGGAATCACGTGAAAACTTGCAACTGGCCCTAGAATACGTGTACAAGTGTCGTGGAACGTCCATATATGCAATTCCTAGCTCTTAGGTGCGTTTATGTTCCCTTGCATGCGATAACACATAGAAAAGTCCTGGGCGTGTAGGAGGAAACTCCCGTCACGGATCAAACGGAGGGCTACCGGTGGAATCTTGGTCCCAACCTTTGTTGTCATGTAGATATGACCTATACAAACCTAAACCAACAAAAAAGTACATCGGTGAACCCTCGTACGGAGAATGCTACGGGGGTAGACCCGCGGGTCCCACGAACTAGGGTTTCGGTGGAGAAAGACCGCCGGAGCACCGGAATCACGTGAAAACTTGCAAGTGGCCCTTGAATATGTGTACAGGTGTGGTGGAAGGTTCATAGATGCAATTCCTAGCTCACGGGTGCGTTCATGTTCACTTGCATACGATAACACGTAGAAAAGTGCTCGGCGTGTAGGAGGAAACTCCCGCCACGGATCAAACGGAGGGAACCGGTGGAATCTTGGTCCCAACCTTTGTTGTCCATGTAGATATGACCTATACAAACGTAAACCAAAAAAGTACATCGGTGAACCCTCGTACGGAGAATGCTATGGGGGTAGACCTGCGGGTCCCACGGACTAGGGTTTCCGTGGAGAAAGACCGCTGGAGCACCGGAATCACGTGAAAACTTGCAAGTGGCCGTAGAATACGTGTACAGGTGTCGTGGAAGGTCCATAGATGCAATTCCTAGCTCCCGGGTGCGTCCATGTTCACTTGCATGCGATAACACATAGAAAAGTGCTCGGTGTGTAGGAGGAAACTCCCGCCACGGATCAAACAGAGGGAACCGGTGGAATCTTGGTCCCAACCTTTGTTGTCCATGTAGATATGACCTATACAAACCTAAACCAACAAAAAATTACATCGGTGAACCCTCGTACGGAGAATGCTACGGGGGTAGACCTGCGGGTCCCACGGACTAGGGTTTCGATGGAGAAAGACCGCTGGAGCACCGGAATCACGTGAAAACTTGCAAGTGGCCCTAGAATACGTGTACAAGTGTCGTGGAACGTCCATATATGCAATTCCTAGCTCCCGGGTGCGTCCATGTTCACTTGCATGCGATAACACGTAGAAAAGTGCTCGGCGTGTAGGAGGATACTCCCGCCACGGATCAAACAGAGGGCTACCGGTGGAATCTTGGTCCCAACCTTTGTTGTCCATGTAGATATGACCTATACAAACCTAAACCAACAAAAAAGTACATCGGTGAACCCTCGTACGGAGAATGCTACGGGGGTAGACCCGCGGGTCCCACGGACTAGGGTTTCGGTGGAGAAAGACCGCCGGAGCACCGGAATCACGCGAAAACTTGGAAGTGGCCCTTTAATATGTGTACAAGTGTGGTGGAAGGTTCATAGATGCAATTCATAGATTCCGGGTGCATTCATGTTCACTTGCATGCGATAACACATAGAAAAGTGTTGGGCGTGTAGGAGGAAACTCCTGCCACGGATCAAACGGAGTGCTACCGGTGGAATCTTGGTCCCAACCTTTGTTGTCCATGTAGATTTGACCTACACAAACCAAAACCAACAAAAAAGTACATCGGTGAACCCTAGTACGAAGAATGCTATGAGGGTAGACCTGCAATTCAATAGCCCATAAACAATTCAATAGCCCATAAACAATTGAGGGGCCAAGGGGATACAATCCAAAAAAAAAATGTGCACGGCCGATAAAGTGCTATTCCCTCCAATCCATATTAATTGACTTTGATTTGTTAAAATATGGATGAACCTATATACTAAATAGTGTCTAAATTCATTTAAATCTAGACAAATTTGAATCAATTAGTATGGATAGGAGGGAGTAGCATATTTCTCCGTCGATTCTTTTAAAAAAAATTGCCGCCGCACGCACCCGGTCACGTTGCATAACACAAACGCACGCCTCTGTAAAAAAACACAAACACACGCCCAGATACCTTTTCCATAAAACAACGCTCGATTGACCAGAATACGTTTTTCATAAACAAACACAAACGCACGTTGCAACCGATCGAGCACGCACCGCTGCCCTCAGGGCCAACACGCGATGCCCAACACGCGACGCCCCAGGGTCCAACACACGACGCCCAACCGCTCCCCGCACTCTGCCCTCAGGTCCCTCGCACATGCCCGCAGCTCGAGCACGCCGCGCGACAGCATGAAGGCAGAGGCGGCGGATCCGGCTCCGGCGAGTAATCCCCTCTCTCCTCCTTCTCTCTCCGCTCTCCTCCTGCAGTTTATTTCCCCTCCCCGCGCCGTCGGCGCCAGCCATCGGTAGCCATGGCGTCCGCCCCCTCCACACCCCTGCCCCTAACCCTAGATCGACCGGAATACGGCGGCGGGAGGGGGAAAGGCGGCGATGGACGACCGACGGGTAAGGGGGACGGCGGCCACGCCCCTGGCCTGTCCCGAACAGCCTCTCCCATGCCCCTGGCCAGCGGCCAGTGGACGACCGACGTTGGTGGAGTTGTTTGCTGATTTGTTTTTCTTCTGAAATTGCAGAACCGTGGGAGAATCATCAGGTGATGAGGCTAGCACTGAAGGTTTGAAATTCATTTTCTCTACTCTGTGATTTGTGAGATTCGAATTTGTGTAGTATACATATATTTTGTTCATGTCTATGTTTGCATGCTAGAAAATGGATAATGTTGTCTTGTGTAATGTGTGCACTATATGTAAGACATAAACTAGGCCCTGTCATTTGTGAGAGACAATAATACTATTTGTGAGATATAGTAATACTATGCTATTTGTGAGAGACAATAATGTTGTAATAGATTTGCTAATCTTTGTTCATTTTGTATACTAGGCCGTGTCATTACCACCTTGCTGATCCGATCCTGTCGCTGTCCTGGAGTTCGGCATCCCGGAGGTCGCCGTCCGGGAGGTTGCTGTCCTTTCGCCGTGCCATGCCGCTAATCGAGCTTCTTCGCCGATTTGAGCACGCTTCAAGGGTAAGGATCATTCCGCTCTCTTGTCATGTGTCTAGGTTTATTATGGTTTAGATTAACAAGTCACTCGCGTAACCTAGGAGTCTCCCGTTCGGAAGGGTTACGCGAGTAAATATGCATTCAATTTCATATTTATAATCGTAACTCATTCTGACCGTGACTCGCGTCCACAATCTCCGACCCTGGTTAGTTCCAAGCATGAACTTTGACTTGGCAAATTTTTTATGCTCAACTTGCCATGCATGAACTTTGACTTAGACAATTTGTCATGCTAAACGTGTGTTGTTTCATATAATTTTCCATGCTTAACTTGCCACGTATGAACTTTGACTTAGACAATTTGCCATGCTAAACGTGCGCGTTGTATCATACAATTATCCATGCTCAACTTGCCTTGTATGAATTTTGACTTAGACAATTTGCCATGCTGAACGTGTGTGTTGTTTCATACAATTTTCTATGCTCAACTTGCCATGCATGAACTTCGACTTAGACAATTTGCCAGGCTAAACATGCGTGTTCTTTCATACAATTTTCCATGCTAAACGAGAATGTTCTTTCATTTTGTAGTGACGATGCTCTCGAAGACAAAATGTGTTGTGCCGGTGCTTGAAGTCCGTGGAAGACCGGTTGCCATGTGGCATTTATCGCATGACTATGTGTAATGAACTTGTAGTGATGATGCTCCCGAACACTATGTGTAATGAACTTGTAGTGATGATGCTATCGAAGACAATGTGCAACGAACTTGTAGTGATGTGTATTTGTGACTACATGTATCTATATATGGAGATTTGATGCTAGACATGTGATATGTTTATGGATGTCATCTATGCTGAAATGTTTTGGCATTTTTATAGCCAATTCTTATATATATGTGTATCTGCTGTCAATCCCAAAATTGCTGAAAAAAAGGCTTGGTGGACATCACCGCCGAGGGTAATCCCCTCGGCATTGGTCCTCAGAGTGGGTTGGTGGACATCAACGCCGAGAGGGATCCCCTCAGCACAGCTAGCAACGCCGAGCGGGATCCCCTCAGCACAACAAGCAACGCCGAGCGGGCACCCCTCGGCACAGATCACACAAAGCTGAGTGGGCTCCCCTCGGCACAGGTCTATCACAGCATCCTCCCAACCGCTCCACGTGGCAAGTAATGCCGAGCGTATCCCCCTCAGCGTTGCTCCTGGGCGCCGTCTTCTTCGCGCCGTCTTCTTCGCGCCGTTAACTCCATGTGCCGACGGCTGTGCTGTGCCGAGGGGCGTCATTAAACGCTCGACATAGCCATCTACGCCGAGGGCCGAAGCAACGCCGAAGGTAAACTGCTGTGCCGAGGACCACCTACGCCGAGGGCTTAATGCCGAGAGTTCCCCTCAGCGTTGAGCAGGCCCGAGGGGAAACCGGGCTACGCCGAGCGTTTTCCCGCTCAGCAGTGATGTTCCTTCCTGTAGTGATGCATGTCATAGTTTTTTATAGTCTTTTTCTACAAGTTTGGTCAAAGTTTACTTAGTTTTGACTTTTCAAAAAAAAGGCCTTATTCAATGGAATGGAGGTAGTACATGTGCAATTTTGCATGCATGGTTGAGTATACAAAAGTCACCATGCGATATCTAAATATTTATTTTATCTACAAAATTTAAAAGAGATACAATATTTTGAATATTAGTTTATTAAAACATTCGTCGGAATGTTGTTGTATCATACTCATTGAATATTAATAGAGAAATTACAAATGACTTATTATCTATTTTTTAAGTTTAAGCATCTGGTCTATATGTGTTGATATCAGCATGTTGATTATTTTAAAAAAGCTAGATATTACCACATAAACGTATGTAGTCTTTAAATTATCAACTTGATCTATTATATATTACAAGAAACAAGAGATATAATTGATATTTCTATGAAACGCTAAAGCGCCCGAATCCAATCCGTTGGATTTTCCTTTTGCCGAAATTGATATAGATCCCTAAGTATCCCAAGAAATATGTCATCACAATTATAATTAAAATTATTATGGACATGCTAGAAAGTTTTGCAGAAATGTAAGCATTCTTGGCATAAAATCAATAAAAACCAATAGGTCTTCCTAATTCTCATATATTACGTATTACATGGACAAACATAATGACACATTTAGCCTTTAGCCAAGACACACACTTTGATGTTAAAGGTTGATACTGACAAATGGTAGGTCCAAGTTTTATAAAAGGGTTGAAACCTGAAAATATGATTATTTTAGTATATTTTTTCCTTTTCACAAAATCATACACAAAAAAATATATTCATGAGATAAAAAAATGTATGCATCCTATATTACAAATAGGACGCCACCATGCATGTTAGATATGCGATAAATCTTTAGGTAATATCGTGTATCCACATTGTAAATCCTGGCACAAATTATTTATTTAGTGGACCTAAAATGTGTAAATTTTTATTAGAAATTTTGTCGATGGATATTTTTTGGTTAGCATGATTATATATATTTTGAATATTATATGTGCCTTTTTTTATGATGTTGTGGAGTCAACATAAAGAGCACAGGCCTTCACTGACTCAAAAAATTGAACATTAGTTAAAAAGGTGGAGCCATGTCATCCAAGCCGTATATTCATGTAAAATGGAACCACAAATACATGTCCGAGTGTGCATATAAAATGAATTGCCGAATAGGGAAACATGCAAAGATTTTCAAACATAGATAAAAATACTATATCAAAACAGATGATATTATAGAAAACTTCATGTCATAATTCTCTATCTTTTACTCGTGAAATTTAAAATGGTTAATGGATGGATTGAAAATAAAAATATCACTAAAATAGTGTTAACATACTAATATTAATTTTAGGATAATGTTTACATACTAAAAAGTAAAAGTTTCACCATGAAGACTGTAAAAATCTAAAAGGTTTAATGTTTTGAAATTGGAAAACTAATTGTGACGAAGAAACACATATTGAGATTACAATCCTAATTGTTTAATTTTCACTAACTATTAAAGATAATGAATTAATTTCCTTTAAGCTAATCAATTAAATTTATGAATGTTAGTTAACCTCACATACCGACCTAACATCACACATACTTCTATTATTGAGATAATATTACTTACAAACAATGCACATGTGTGTTTCATGAAATGACCCAACATCATTAGCCCATAAATTTTGGTTGGGTAAAGGTGTTACTTAGCATATGTGATACTTTATTTATCCTACATTTATTTGTAGTCCCATAGTCTTAATTTATTTATCATACATTTATTTGTAGTCCTATAGTCGTACTATTTATTATCTTGAAATGTGATATACCTGAAATAGTAACTTTATTTTTAAGACACTTTTGACTAATTAGAGATTGTGCCCTCGCATTTGCGAGAGCCACCATGCTAGTTATATACTAAAAGCAATATAAGGGGTTATTTAGAGCCACCAGGTTGATCCACATCATCTCAAATATTCTGACGGTTAGATCTAAAATATATGGTCAAGATTTAATTATTTGTTATAAACATGTCACGTCACGTATGTTGTTCTGTTAAAGACTATTGATGTTTAAAGGGTACGTATGAATACACGACCTCATGTCATATCCTAATTAAATCACCTACCATGTTGCACACTCGGCCGCCGCCGCCGTATGAGTACAAGCATGCTACCGCACCGTCGCCGTCGTGTTCACCTAGGATCCTTCCGGGCCGCCGGTCGGGAATCTCTAGCCCATACATGCATGGGCATTAGCGTGCGCAGTTTCGATCTTGCCTCATGCATACACCATGCGAGCATGCAAGTTAGATCGATCTATAGAATTAAGGATTACCTTACAGCCAGCCAAACATAATCATATCTATACCGATCTCTCTCATGCCGTGTACCCAGCCCGGCGAGCAGTTCCGATCCCAGCCAATCCATCTACGTACTGCTTCAAGGCTGTGCCGGCGTCCCTGATCGCCGTCACAGCTGGTTTGGTCGATATCACTATATATGCATGCATCAATTTGTAGATTTCTTGCGTGCGGTTTATTGTTTCACTATGTTTCTTTTCCTACTTTTTATTAATTGATTTTCGTACGAGCAGATGCTACGTACACTTCGTCCGGTGTGCATCATCCAGTGATGCATATTTGACTGGTAGCATCGGGGGTATGCAGACTTTCTCCAGTTTAGCTACAGATCACAACGGGTGTGTCGGTTAATTATTCAGCTCTTTTCACCCTTTCTATTTGCGGTAGCAGCATATAAAATGTATTTGTATGTCCTGGATATGAATTTATGTGTACTGCTCCAATAATTGGATAACCTTACCAGTTACCACATAATGCCTCTATCGTTGTCCTAAACATGGTAGCACCGTACTCTTTTATTTATTTTAAGGGATGCATGTTTGATTAGACTATTTACTGTTTTCAGATTTAACACAATAGAGTCATGGGGAGATGATATTCAGTGCGTCGATGATTTCTCACTTGGTATGTTTGATAGTTTGTGAGTACAAGCCTACATTAATGTTTGACAACTTATATCAAGTTTGGGAATTCTCATATGTTTGCATCTTACCCCGATGACTGTACTTAATTTGATAGCACTCAGAGGTTAGTGTTCTTTAGGGGATATTGAAATTGGCCATGTTCCTGGTGTTAAAAGAAATGAAATACAATAGAGATATCAATGCACATGTCCTACGTGTACATGTAAAATATAATGGATACATGGTAAGTTTAACGAATATTGTGAGAAAACATATTTGCTAAAATGAATTCTCTATCGTGTCTTATTTTTATGCCTAGGACACACCATGCGCCTTTATTCATGCAACTTCGTGGACACTTGTAAAACAGAAATATGTATGTATATTTCCAAAAGGAGATAGAGGTTTTTGAATCTTATTACTAATTTCCTATGTTTCAGTACCCGAAACACCCCCCCCATACACACACAAGCTTCATAGCATAAAATTTTATGGTTACCATTTCTCCCCCTATTAAGAGGGAAAAACGTCGAAATTACTTTTTATGGTCCACAGTCTATGAAGAGTTGGTTTTACACACGCTTAAACACACATTTGGCCTAGAAAACGGAGTTGTATGACTTTTAGAAGCTTAGGAAACTTTCAAAATGATAATACTCTACTCTTTTAGTATTTACCTTAATGTTTAAGGGAAATAAAAATCATTTTTATATGTCCTCAAATTACTAGGCTCCTGATCAATATCTATGATGTGGTTCTTCATTTCAGTTATTAGATTATGCTCTAAAGTCTCAAAGATAATTAATCTTATTAGTAATGCTTGTATGACCTGCCAATATTCTAAAATGTCTCTTCTTTCAAGTGATGGGAGATTTAGAATTTAATCCACAAGAAAGTTTTCAATGTATATTTCCCTCAACTAATTTAACAAATGTCTATAATACTACGAATTATGTGTCGCAACTATAGTTGAGGAACATTCTTGGTTTAACAATATGATACCTTATCACTGGTTCACATCTATAACAATTGTAACATCAATGAGGTGTGCCAAAAATTCAATCATGTATGTGACTTATTCAATATACCCTACATAAAAGATTGTGCCTCGGGTGTTTCAACAATAAAGCCATCCAACATCTCAAGGTGGAGAGACATATATACCTCACTTTTGAGTGTCCATGAGGAGGTAAATCTTTAGTACCTCAAGAGGAAGCAAGAAGACGAGTCACTTAAGTGTGACTAAGAGAACTTGCAAATAATCACAATTATCTTATTGCCAAATAGACTCAAGTCTCCCAAGATATCTATAAAAATAAGTCTTTGTAAATCATACTTTCTCAACTAGGAAATACTTGATGTTATTGATACTGATAATATTTTAGTAAATCCTTCCCATTGTATTTAGTATGACCACATTACAATGTAGGTAAAGTATATATTTATGAATGTTCTTCTCGAATATTTATGAATTTCTAAGAATATGAGGTGAACGTCGTGGCGGTGGCAACATCGTGCGAGAATCAAAAGGGGAGTTTGTAACCGTATTTTTGTTTTGAGGTTGGAGTCACCAATGTTTTATTAGCTATCCTAGAATCAAATGTCTACATCAACATATATCTCCTTAAGTAATAACTATCATAGCCTATATATAATCAGGATTCCTCCATCATGTCATATTATAGAAACCTATGAAGAGGAATTTTCCTATTCGGACATTTCCATCTTGCGAACATGATTTTTTGTCAACCCCATCAAAGAGGAGTTTACGGCTATCTCTGACAATCTCGACTGCTTTGGAAAGGCCAGCGGCCTCATCACCAACCTAATTAAGACGGAGGTCTTCCCATTAGATGTGACAATATTGACCTTGCGGCCATCCTTTCGGTTTTCCCCGCAAAGATCGCCACTTTCCCCGGAAAATACTTAGGCCTACCCCGCAGAGAGAGAGTACAAGATTGCTTACAAATAGCTTCCGGGTTGCTGCTAAGTACTCCGACTTGTGCATTACAGTGCGCTACATTATATTTAGGTGCATTGCTTAGCTACTAGTCTATGTACCCATGCATATTATAAATACCGGTACCTGTGCAAGTGATTGTCGAAGAACTGAAGTCCTGATCACATGCACACACATCTCCTACTCCCATGCATGTAGACCACATAACCAATAAATTGTAGTGCAAACTTGCTTGTTTCTTTTTTTCCTATTCCGTCTTGTTGGGTAGGACAATGAGACCGTGGAAAGTGAGTGACCGTGGAAAGTGAGACCGCGGCATAGAATGTCGTGATGTCTATTGAAATGGGATGTATTGGGAATTCAGGCACCACTAGCTCCACTTTGGTCACTTCGCATGTCTCCACGATGTTTGTCTCAAGGAACATGAAGAATGCTAGTCTGTATCTAGTCTGCGCTTTGCCAAAGTCTCTTGTTAGATCGTCTCTCTGATCTTGTGATGGCTCTAGGGTTACCGGTAACTCTACGCGGTACAACTAATCATCAGACAGTTATGCTCGAGAGGGATAGCAGTACTACAAGCTAAATCTGGTCGTTCATTACCAATAGCAGTTAAGTCTTTGAGTTGGCTTTAATCTCATTATCGCCTACACATGCATGCATCTACCTCCTTCATTCGCCGGCCGTCGCCATCTCCGCCGTCTCCTCCTCCATATCACGTGTTGCTCTTCTTACATCCCTTTTTGTGGAAATGGAGGATAACCCCTTTTGCATCACTTAATTGTTCTAATTGTGTTTGCCTTACCATCTCGTCCTCCTTTCCATCACGCGCGCGCGTGTGTGTGCGCTATCGCCGCTATATGAAAAGCTATACGTGGTGAATACAAAGGAACCTCAGTAACAGGTTGCTTGAAAATCAAACATCGAAATAGTAAAAATTGAACCGGGTCCATCACATACGGAAAATCCGGACCCTAATCAACTCTTGAAACAAACATGCAAACCATGGCAACTAGTTTATCCTCCTAATTCTGCACCTAATACTCATGCGCAGCTGTCCCTTTTTTCTCGTGAACAAATAGACGTGACCTCCGATGAATGATACCCTACTATTCTCAAGTGATCGGCTCCACGCACGGCTTCACTCCTCTCATGGAAACGACCTCATTAACCACCTCTTAAGATTCACCCCAAAGCTGATATGCGAGAAATCACATTACCAAGGGCACAGCACATGCGTGTCAACATTGCGTGAGATGAAATCTTGTGATTTCCTCCCGAATGAGTGCATACTAATCTTCCAAATCGTCATTGCCAGAAACCTTCTTAGTAGCGGTCAATCCCGTTGGAGAAAACGTTAGAAATAGGATGATGGATAGCCTCCTAGTTTCTAGTCGCACCTTCAGTGAATCCCGACAATAGGACAGGGTGGGACACTTGACATAAGAGGCCGGATCCGGTCACTTCTACAAACAGAGAGTTTTCCTCAAGGCCGTTTTACCAACATTGTTCAACACAAGTTAATTATAGCTTTTGTTCGAAAAGTGGAATAAGACCCCGGCCTCTGCATCATACGATGCGCACAAGCTTTAATTAATAGTTCATCATCCAAAGTTATTACAAAATTCAAGGGTCGCTCAAAATTGACACATAAATCAACCAACAAAAAATGAAAAGCATAGTAAGCCTAAACATTTTGTATTCGGCTAGTATGCTGCCAGCCACCCCGGCCGAAGATATCCTGAGATTGCATCTAGTAGACATAATATCCCGCTGATCCCATGGAGTAGGAATGCCAATAGTTGCACATAATATTCCACCATATGGATAACATGCAAAGAATTGAAGTTCTTATTTTTTGGTAAAAATAATATCATTCATGCATCTCCATATAGATCAACATAAGGCGGTATCACGAGTTACATATAGCTACTAAGAAAATCAGCGAGCTTTCACCTTTCTGCACCCAGTTAAGAAATCCTGGCTCCGCTACCAGCTCAAGTCAAAGACACTAAGTCAATAAATAAGGGCACATTCACTCATCTGTCCAATACTAGTAAAAGGTGTACTTGCGTATGCATGCCACTGCCCAAATGTGTTGAGAAACCAGTTGGCAATTAACTTTTCACTGAATTCATGATCCGTCCGTTTCCAATTGAACAATTTCTCCCTACAACTCATTACTCATTTGGCAAAGTGACGAGAATAAAAGAAAACACAGACTAATGAAACGGAAAGTCATTTGTAGACCAAAAGATCAGGGTGGTCTAGGAATTGGGGTTTTAGAAATTTAAAATAAGTGTTTATTAAGCAAATGGATTTTTGAACTACTTAACAAAGAAGGGGCATGGCAAGAGTTGTTATATAAAAAATATCTAAGTCAGAAGAGTTTGTCCGAAGTCCAAGCGAAACCGATTGACTCTCCTTTTTGAAAGGGACTGATGCGGGTAAAGAATGTGTTCTTTGCTAGAGGTTATTTCAAAATTGGGAACGGGTCTAGTACTAGGTTTTTGGAGGATACATGGTTGGGATATACACCCTTAGCATGACAATATCCATGCCTATACAATATTGTGCAAGGGCCGAATGTAACTATGGAGCAAGTGTTAGCTCAAGTTTCGCTTAACATTGGTTTCAGGAGAGTACTTAATGGGTCACCTGGTTACACTTATGCCGAAGGATCATGATGGTTCAATAGTCGGAGGACCAAGATAAGTTTGTGTGGAATACTTAACGTCGTCTGAGGTGTTCTCGGTTAAATCTATGTATAAATACTTTATGAATGATCATACGGTTTTCCTTTAGAAATATCTTTGGAAAATTAAAATCCCACTAACAATTAAAATCTTTATGTTGTTCCTAAACAACAAAATTCTTCTTACTAAGGATAATTTACTTAAAAAGAATTAGGTGGCTTGTAGCAAATGCTGTTTTTTCGGGTCTCAGAAAACCATAGAACATTTGTTGATTTCATGCCCTTTTTCTCGCATTTTGTGGCGCATTATTAATTTTGCATATGATTTACCCCCTCCTGTTAATATAACTAATATGTTTGGGAATTCGTTAAATGGTGTTGACCAAAAGTACAAGGCTAGAATTCGTATTGGTGTTTCGGCCTTATGCTGGTCTATTTGGCAATGCATAAATGACACTGTCTTTAACAAATCCAAAACTTTGAACGTCTTGCAGATTATACATATGGTGGCACATTGGGTACAACTCTAGGCGTTCCTCCAACTGCCAGACCAGTGGAATATTATGGTTACTGGGTACAACCGTCTCCTGATGATCGCTCAAGATATTTTCACCCAGTCTGGCTCGCATATTTTTAATTGACTACATGATGTTTAGTCGTCTATCTCTTATTTTTTGCTGGTTGGTTCATGTATCAACTTTATCCGATCCATGATTTGTAATACTTTTGGATGTTAAACTATTAATAAAATATTGTGTGCATCAAACTTTGCAAAGGCCAGGGTTTTATTCCCCTTTTCAGAAAAAAATCACTCATTTGTTTGACTTGTTCTTGCTTGATCGCCACCTGGGCTAATAAATGAAGCCATGGTTCCAATAAACAGACTACTTGTGTGGCTTCCATGCTACCAGTCTCCTAAAGCAGAACCTGAAGACTTTCTACGACTGAACTATGTTTGTTACTTTTGATGCCACATTTCTTGGAATTTTGAGGGTAACCATGTGCTTAATTTCTCACAGGCCACATGTGTCACATGTGTGATGGCAATTGATAGTTTTTCTCTGAATCAATAACTATATTATTAATTTAGATGTCAGAGCTAAGATATTGCTTCATTACTAGCTACTTACCACGACATACTTGAGATAAGTACGCGGCGCAGATGTTGGGTAAAGAACAGAAGTCCCGGTCATGTGCCATGTCCTGTCCTTAATGTTAGTGTATACTCTTTGTACCTAGGTATCTTGTTTAGGAATGTACCTAGGCTACCTACCGAATCCTTTTAGATTAATTCGATATTGACCTTGTTACGATCCGCCCCGATGGCCAAGCCTTGTACCCTATATATTGCTAATGAGAGATTGCCCTGATATGTGGCGTTTCCTGAACATACACGTTCTCCTGTTATAAGACCCAAACATACACGTTCTCTCTTAAGTAGCATCAGCATTTATCTTTAGCTCTTACTACATGGACAGATCTTGTAGACCTAAAGACAAGTAGAAACTTTCTCATGTTTCCTTCTTCGTATTTTAGGCTAGTGCAATGAGAGCAGGGAAGGAAATGATGGAAGGCATTGAGTGGCACAATTGCGCAGACGATGATCTTTCTGTTATATCTAGCGGTATGGGATGCATGGGGAATTCGAGCATCAGGTGATCACCAGATCATTGCCTAGTAAGCTTGTGTCAGTCGAGCAGCGGAATGTTTATTTGGACTAGATGGTGTGGCTTGTGGCTATTCACCGTGAGTAATTAGCTGCTTGATTCCCTCCGGCAAAGTTCCTGCTTGAGCGTGCAACTCATCTGGCGAAGGATTGAGTTGACTAGATGGACTCTGTAGTGGTAGGACTAATCTTTCTTCTTTTCGAATAGACTAGCAGTACCAAGGAAACTCTGGCTTTAGGGTTCAAACTTACGCTGAACTAGCCGTAGTTTAACAAAGAAATAAAGTGTGAATATAGCTTATAAGGTGTTAAGTACGGCTAACCTAAAAGAGCCACTCTTTCTTTATTATCTTGTTATTACTTTTGAAATTTCTTCGCAAAAAAGTATTTGTACCCCACTACATGAGAAGCTTGGTATGCCGAGGGCTTATTGCGGAGCAGGCTCGGCCATCGGCGTAGGACAAGACCATCGGCGTAGGTTAACGCCGACGGCCTGACGGCGCCCGTCGGCGTAGAGACCGTCGGCGAACGTCGACAGCGCCGTCACACGGCCAGTTAACGGCGCGTCGGCTACGCCGACGGCCTCCCCCTCGGCGTACGCTCGCCACGTGGAGGCAGCGGAGCGGCCTGGCTCAGCTCCTACTCCGACGGCCTCCCCCTCGGCGTACGCCCGCCACGTGGAGGCAGCGAAGCGGCCTGGCGCAGCTCCTACGCCGACGGCCTCCCCCTCGGCGTACGCTCGCCACGTGGAGGCAGCGGAGCGGCCTGGCTCAGCTCCTACTCCGACGGCCTCCCCCTCGGCGTACGCCCGCCACGTGGAGGCAGCGGAGCGGCCTGGCGCAGCTCCTATGCCGACGGCCTCCCCCTCGGCGTACGGCTGCCACGTGTAAGCAGCGGGCTGGCCCTACGCCGACGGCCTTGCCCTCGGCGTAGCCCTACTTTTTTTTTCAGTTCACAGCAATGGTCACCTTTATTTCACACATGCTCATATCAAACATTGCTCATATCACACATTGTTCATATCACACATGCTCATATTAAACATTGTTCATATCACACATGGTCATATCACACATTGTTCATACATCATCCATACATCGTTCATACATCATCACACATCCCTACAACTCTAGAGGAGACGGGGTGTACCCGAGATCTCCCCTGGTGAAAAGTGGCGACCTCTGCCGAGGGTTGCGTCCAGTAGAAGCAGCAGAAGAGCCACCTGGCGAGGGAGTAGAAGTGTGAAGCTCGGGAGAACCACCTGCAGAATGGCCAGGAGATGGAACATTGTCATGAAGCGGTGTGATCTGACGCCCATCCGGCGAGGCGTGGCCAAAGTGCCGGTTCCTAGAAGCTCCCGTTCCCTACATGTTGCCTACATGTTAGCAACTTGCAAGGCAAAGTAAAGCGATAACCAGTGGGTTAGCAAAGAACTTACCGGTGTCGATGCGTAGTAGGTCCTAGCGAAGCTGTCCTTCGATGGAAAAAATGGCGCCGGCCCTGGCATGGGAGGCACGGGCCCTAAATCTCTATTCTGGCCAGTTTGAATATTCACCAACATGGCCTGCAAGATAGTTTAGATGTCAGGCCGTAGTACAACAAACAGGGGGAAGTGGGACTTCTATCTTTTGCAAAAATAAAGGTTCGGACTTACATTTATGTATTGCATGTAGATCGCATGCGCCTCCTGATGCTGCCGAAAGGCCACCTGATATTCCTCATAAACGGTATCGTAGGCCGCGTCTAACTCAGGCTATAATTTTAAATACAAGGAATCTCGTCAGTGGTTAGCCATGCAGGAACAAAAAGTCATAAAGATGATGAGAACGAGAAAAACTTACATCCTCTCTGGATCGATAAGGCTGGCCACGAGGCGGGATAGGGGGGCCGTCGGTGGGGTAGGTAGCCTTGAGACGGTTGAAGCTCGTGCTGAGGGTAGGCTTGACCTTCTTATTCAGAATCTTGAGGCGTCCATGCTGCAATCCGTGCCCCGACAGGACCAACTACTCCTCGTCAATCTCCGCGTGAATGGGGTCGTCCACATGGGGGTGACGAGCCTTCACCATCGTGCTGTAGTTCCCCAAGTTGTTATGGGCAGTGCCGAAGTACACGGGCAACGAGGGTTGAGGCTCCGAGTAATTGGGCTTCTTTCGCTGCATCATCTCATAGACGGCGACGTCATGAATCACCTCCCCGGGTTGTGCCTCGGCCACCTGTATCCGAAAAGAAATATTATGCATATGAAGTACAAACATGACGAGAAATACACGCAGGTCGTTCCATGTATATACGTACCACCTTCCCCTTGAAGCGGTCAAAGTTGCGGTTTCCCGTGCAGTGCGTTCCACCATCGCCTCGGTTATCCGCGTTTCACCTTGACAAGGCTGCAAACTCCTCGTCTTCTCTAAGCCACCTCGTCCTAACCAGCTCCTCCCATGCAAGTCGATGCGGCTCGGCCTAATCGGGGATAATGTAACACCCTCAGAATCGTCCCTATGCAAGTTTCAGTGCTTCCCGCCAAAACCCGCATAGAAACAATTCAAAGGTGCCCACCAGGCACTTGCGTGCGGGTGGAAAACGAAGTAATACCATTACACAATAGTCCTCGATGGAACCCACAAAACATATATGTACCACAGCGACTCAAAGAGTCAAGAATACGGATATATAGTACAAAGATCCAAATCACCTTGAAAATGATACAGCGTCCAACTACGGACAAGATGCAAATGGGGCTAAGAGCCCTGAAGAATAACCAATGGCGTCCATAACCCTGCCCAGGCTAAGCCGGAAGGGTAACCCTGCTAACGACGTCGATCTCAAAACCTGCTTAAACAAAAGGGGTGCCGACAAAGGGCAAAGGAAAAAGAGAGAGCGGTCAGTACTGAGGCCAGTACACGGCGAGGCTAGAATTCGGCGGTCCTCGCCTACATAGGTATGGTGGACTGGAGCGGCAGCGCGGCATGCACTAAACATCCTATAGAGACTCGATACAACGGGCGGCTATCAGAGAGGGGTAAGAAGGACCTATTCGGAACCAACCTGTTACTACCACCAAACATACCCATCCTGGTATTTCCCCCTTGAGACCAAACGAGGAAGTCAACCGAGAAACTCACACAGTTGGCAGTTTTATTTATTCAGTTATCGTTGCAGCAATTACTAGTCAGGTATAGATAATCATCCTGATATAATAAGCAGTGGGCAATTTTAGTTAACCATTCCGTTGTAGTTGCAACACTTACTAGTCAAATACAATTAGCATGAGATATCCCCAAAACCCAGCAGTTGTTGGTACTTTTATTTAGCCAATCCGTTGCAGTGAAGCTGATTACTAGTCATATCGGTTACAAGTCAAATTATAACAGTAAACTTTAGTTATAGTTGTCTATGATCAAGCACTGTGCTCCAAGTCGTCCATAACCGCGGACACGGCTTCTCGAAAATATTTAACCCTGCAGGGGTGCGCCAAAGTATCCACACGCACTTCGACCCATTTTGCCAGATCAATTAACATACACCCATCGGTATGTCGGCGGGGCCTAAGTCATGACGTTTCCCAGACCCAAAGCAAGCACGGGGGGCCACCCCACTAAGTCTACCCGCAACGAAGTCGGCCGGTCTCCGAGACGGACTCAGGGTTTGCGCCAGTGGCTGTAAACGACGGGGAACCCAAAAACTGGGCTTGTCGATACCGCGAAAACACTCCACTTTCGTAAACAGTACAGTGTGCAGTACCTCGCACAATTTAAATAAAGCAGTAAAGCATGGCATAAGTACGGAATAGTAATAAAGCCCCAAACTACTTGTGGCCCCCAGTACAGTACTTTGAAATCAGGTACTAAATCGAAGGGGTGCCCATACATCCCACATGTGGTTAGCGCGCTCGATCTCGGAACAGGTGTCAAGAACTCGGGGTCCTACGGGACACCAGTGAGCGGTCGGAAACCAAATATTATCTATCACCCACCAGTGCCTCTGCGTTTACCTACTTCAATTTTAGTTATTAAACAATAATTAAAGTTATGATCATCTCCAACAATAAACACACGGCAATACTCCAACAACTGTGGTACTTGATGACACGCAACAGCACTTGAGCAAGCGACTACGACGCACAGGTCCATCTATCTACCAAACAACAGGTAATAGGAGGTGTCCAAGGCAATATAAGGCTGCAAGGGATATCACGGGTATGAAAACTAGAGCATCGCAACACAGATAGCAGTAGATCAACAGGAGAGAATAAATACTATAAAAGTAAGATAGGTAGAAAGGGGGAGATGCTCGCCTGAAAACATTGTCGAAGGTTTATCCGAAGATCGGATCGACACTCGCATCATCTCAACGGCCTTATCCGCGAAGAAGCAAAACACTAGAAGAAACACCGGATGCACTATTTAATACTACGGCAAAAGATCGGGCATGATGCATGTATGATGTATGGCATGGCAAGAATGCGATGCAATTAGATCATATTAAGCGGAACCGGGGGTCCCGACAATTAATTAATAGGTTCATGTTATTTAGATACCCCGCATTTTAAATGTTGTCTTAACATGGCAAAACATAGTATCGGTTCGCTAGGCAATTTTAATTGGGACCAATATAAGACTAGATTTGCCCGCATATGGGTCCCATATTTAATTTAGGTGAATCGGCATAATGCCCCCAAACCCACATGATATGTGTGCAAATATGAACATTTTAATATGCAACAAGTTTAGATATTATTATAAAATAGGGCTCGGGAAGGAATCACACATTAGGAGGTCGGTGATCTTGGTTCCGGGGGGTTCGGGGTTTGTCTCAGGGTTCAGGAGAAATGTTGGAGTTCGGACTCGCGATGGCGAACTTGAGTAGATCGGTACCGGGGTCTTCGGATCTGGGAAGTAGATCTTGTCGCACGGGCGTCAATGCTTCCGGGAAGGAGAACTTGGCGATCCCGAGGGTCTTGGTGTTCGACGGGGTTCGGGCGCGCCGGGATCGGTCTTCGGACCCGTGTAGATGGTCTTGGCGTTCCGGGGATCTTCGAGTCGGGGGTCTTGGACCGTGTCGGCATTCTCATGGTCATTCATCGCCGCTCCGTTGATGTACTTGTCCGCAAATGTAGCTGACGAACTTGATAGGGTACTTGTCCATGTTGTGTTCTTGTCGATGGAACATTACAACAACGGTGTTGCATCATGTGGAGGAAGCACTTAACCTATACATCACATAGCAGTGCCATCAACTCAAATGTTCATCCCCACCGAACATGACTTCACCAAACAGAGCACACACGAGGCAAAACACTTAGTGCCGGGCTTGGCAGATGCGGTTGGGAGGTGCGCAACACAGGAGAGGGGCGACAGAAGCTAGCGCGACCAGAAGGTCGAAGACGACCTTAGAGCCAACGAACTCGAGAAGCAGCACCGCCGCAGCATGGAGCAGAGCTCGGCCGGAGCAAGCCATCAACAGAGCACCTCGGGTACCCTGCTGGCTGCCGACGAAGGGCAGAGGCGCGGGATAAGTCTGCGCGGCCGAGAGCAGCAGACGATGGTGGCGGCAGGCGAGCGATGGTGGCCGCGGGATGGGGAGACGTGGCTGCGTCGGACGATTGGGCGCTCGCTGGGAAGGCGGTGGAGGAGAGGAGGTGGAGCTCCGGACGTCACGGAGGAGGCCGCAGGCTTGGTGAGGAGGCGACGGCTCGATGCGGACGGGGCCGCAGGAGAGGAAAACCCGCGGGGCGGCGGCGCAGGACGGGCCGGCCCTGCTCCAGCGAGACGGCCGCAGGCGGTTGGGGACAGAGGAAGGCGGCGGAGGAACGAGGATGGGGCACGGGGGAGACAGGAGGAGGCCGAAGGGGTCGCCGTGGCTCCGGCGGCGGCGCCACGGGGATCGAGCGGGCCTCTCCCTGGCGACGGGGACGGCACTGGGCAGCGGCCGGGCGCGGCGCGCCGCACGGTTGCGGATCCCGGCGGCGGGCGGCTGAGGATGAAGGAGGACGGGAAGAGAGAGAGGGGTCTGGTGGGGGAGGCTTGAAGCGGGGGAGGAGGAGAACGAGGGAGGCGGCGCGCTGGTTGGGGGAAGGAGGAGCCCTGGCGGCGGGGCAGAGGGAGGCGATGGCGTTGGGGGCGGGGAGAGGAAGGGGATCGCGGGCACCGCGGGGTGGGTCTTGCGGTCGGTGGGCCAGGGGAGCGAGAGGAGTGTGCAGCGGGAGCGTGTACCGCGTGGGGTGGGTGTCGCGTGCGTGCGTGCGTGGGTGGGTGAGAGGGAGGGAGCGGGCCCGGGGTTCCAGGGAGAGTGGGATCAGGTGGCGGGGTGGAGAGTTGTGTGCGTGGTGTGGGTCTGGTTCGAGTGGGTGAGGGAAGGTGGGACCAGGAGGAGAGAGGTAGTGGGGTTAGAGAGGTGGCTGGGGTGACGTGGCGCACCGTGGTTGGCTGCAGGATTGGCCAGGGTGAGGTGGCGACTCGTGATAGGAGGGGGTGATGTGGTTGGTTGGTGGTTAGAATAGGATTAGGTAGAATAGGACTGGGTTTAGTTTAGGTGGACCGGATTGTAGGTAGTCTGGTCCGATTGGGCCTCTGGCCTGACCGGTCGGACTGCCTCTCCGGACAAAATATTTTATTGTTTTAATTTTTATTTGTAAAACATTTTTGTAAATACTTTTTAGACAAATAAAAGATCTGATCAGACCGATGTTTTAATTTGAAATAAAGACGGGGGTTATTTAGAAAACAAAACTAGGCGTTTCGAAATAGTTTCAGACAAACAATGCATGATGATGACGATGCAATGCACAAAAACAACGCGATTTTCTAGTAGTGGTTTTGCGGGATGCCACAGATAACCTGAAAATGCAATACTCAACTCCAGACAATGCAATGGCAACTTAGCAGCAATGTAGAATCTCATTGACATTTTACTCACCGACATGTACTCTTCTAGCGTCATCGAGTACTCGGGATTAGGGTTCCTACCGACAATGTCTTCCTTCCTGACCCTCACGCCCCTGTCAGCCCAGAAGTGGCTAGCGGTCGTGACCTTCTGGTTGTACCACACCTGGGGGGTCAACTTCACACAAGCCCCAAGCAAAGTCCTCTGCGCCTTCTCCTGGTCCTCCTCGGCCACACGGTAAAAGCACTTCAATCATGCATAAGATTCATGAGTTAGCACGGTGGGGTCATCAAGTATGAACATAACTCGAGAAATATTCCTTACCCAAAACTTGGTGATGACAGCATCAGCAGCTGTCGGAAAGCCCGGGACACGGGTAGTCTGGTAGTCCGCCCAAGTAGTAGCTAGCTTCCTGTCACCCTCGTGGGTAATGTGATAGCCCGGCCAGAACTTCCTAATCAGAGCTCCAACGAGGCTGTTAGGAAGGCGAGCCTTGGTCCCCGGAGGAAATGTCCAATTGCTGCACAATAATAAACATTAGTACACAATAATTATTTATGACCAACATGAAATAAAATGTTTTAAATTGCCAAATTAGTACACTTACTCAAGGCCATCTGGAATAATAAGGGCTTTCGCCTCCTGAGTCCTAGGCTCAAACTTCTCGTCAGGGACTCCCGATTCCCCATGATTCCGCAATTTCTTTGGCCCCACCAACTCGCGGCTAGTTTCCGCCTCTGTATCGGTCCCCGCCTCCCTCTCGGTCCTCGCCTCCCTCTCAGACTCTGCCTCCCTCTCAGACTCTTCCTCCCTCTCGGATCGTCTACCCCCCTAGACGTTCCTCTCACAGGGGTAGCCCGGTGTAGCTCTCTCTTGTTTTGTGTTTGTTTAGGTCATAGGGTGATGTAAAACCATGTTGGTTCACAAGTTGGGGCACTATCCTACCCGGTTTCACCTCGACGGGGAGATTCCCCCTTATACGGGTCCGGAACCTTCGCTTCTAGGTTAGAGCGCATGCATGCGAGGGGGGACACATGCGAGCACCTATACCAACCTCTCACCACACTCACACACATATACTAGGGACACATGCAAGTTTTCATCTGATTCCGATGTTCTCGTGGTCTTCCTCCGGCGAAACCCTGATCTGTGCACACTCGAATCGTCTACCCCCCTAGACGTTCCTCTCACAAGGGTAGCCCGGCGTAGCTCTCTCTTGTTTTTTGTTTGTTTAGGTCATAGGGTGATGTAAAACCATGTTGGTTCACAAGTTGGGGCACTATCCTACTCGGTTGCACCTAAACGGGGAGATTCCCCCTTATACGGGTCTGGAACCTTCGCTTCTAGGTTAGAGCGCATGCATGCGAGGGGGGACACATGCAAGCACCTATACCAACCTCTCACCACACACACACACATGCTAGGGACACATGCAAGTTTTCATCTGATTCCGATGTTCTCGTGGTCTTCCTCCGGCGAAACCCTGATCTGTGCACACTCGGATCGTCTACCCCCTAGACGTTCCTATCACATGGGTAGCCCGGCATAGCTCTCTCTTGTTTTGTGTTTGTTTAGGTCATAGGGTGATGTAAAACCATGTTGGTTCACAAGTTGGGGCACTATCCTACCCGGTTTCACCTCGACAGGGAGATTCCCCCTTATACGGGTCCGGAACCTTCGCTTCTAGGTTAGAGCGCATGCATGCGAGGAGGGACACATGCAAGTACCTATACAAATCTCTCACCACACTCACACACATATGTTAGGGACACATGCAAGTTTTCATATGATTCCGATGTTCTCGTGGTCTTCCTCCGGCGAAACCCTAATCTGTGCACACTCGGATCGTCTACCCCCCTAGACGTTCCTCTCACATGGGTAGCCCGGCGTAGCTCTCTCTTGTTTTGTGTTTGTTTAGGTCATAGGGTGATTTAAAACCATGTTGTTTCACAAGTTGGGGCACTATCCTACCGGTTTCACCTAAACGGGGAGATTCCCCCTTATACGGGTCCGGAACCTTCGCTTCTAGGTTAGAGCGCATGCATGCGAGGAGGGACACATGCAAGCACCTATACCAACCTCTCACCACACTCACACACATATGCTAGGGACACATGCAAGTTTTCATCTGATTCCGATGTTCTCGTGGTCTTCCTCCGGCGAAACCCTGATCAGTGCACACTCGGATCGTCTACCCCCCTAGACGTTCCTCTCACAGGGGTAGCCCGGCGTATATCTCTCTTGTTTTGTGTTTGATTAGGTCATAGGGTGATGTAAAACCATGTTGGTTCACAAGTTGGGGCACTATCCTACTCGGTTGCACCTAAACGGGGAGATTCCCCCTTATACGGGTCTGGAACCTTCGCTTCTAGGTTAGAGCGCATGCATGCGAGGGGGGACACATGCAAGCACCTATACCAACCTCTCACCACACACACACATATGCTAGGGACACATGCAAGTTTTCATCTGATTCCGCTGTTCTCGTGGTCTTCCTCCGGCGAAACCCTGATCTGTGCACACTCGGATCGTCTACCCCCCCCTAGACTTTCCTCTCACAGGGGTAGCCCGACGTAGCTCTCTCTTGTTTTGTGTTTGTTTAGGTCATAGGGTGATGTAAAACCATGTTGGTTCACAAGTTGGGGCACTATCCTACCCGGTTTCACCTAAACGGGGAGATTCTCCCTTATACGGGTCCGGAACCTTCGCTTCTAGGTTAGAGCGCATGCATGCGAGGAGGGACACATGCAAGCACCTATACCAACCTCTCACCACACTCACACACATATGCTAGGGACACATGCAAGTTTTCATATGATTCCGATGTTCTCGTGGTCTTCCTCCGGCGAAACCCTGATCAGTGCACACTCGGATCGTCTACCCCCCTAGACGTTCCTCTCACAGGGGTAGCCCGGCGTAGCTCTCTCTTGTTTTGTGTTTGTTTAGGTCATAGGGTGATGTAAAACCATGTTGGTTCACAAGTTGGGGCACTATCCTACCCGGTTTCACCTCGACAGGGAGATTCCCCCTTATACGAGTCCGGAACCTTCGCTTCTAGGTTAGAGCGCATGCATGCGAGGAGGGACACATGCAAGCACCTATACCAACCTCTCACCACACTCACACACATATGTTAGGGACACATGCAAGTTTTCATATGATTCCGATGTTCTCGTTGTCTTCCACCGGCGAAACCCTAATCTGTGCACACTCGGATCGTCTACCCCCTAGACGTTCCTCTCACATGGGTAGCCCGGCGTAGCTCTCTCTTGTTTTGTGTTTGTTTAGGTCATAGGGTGATGTAAAACCATGTTGGTTCACAAGTTGGGGCACTATCCTACCGGTTTCACCTAAACGGGGAGATTCCCCCTTATACGGGTCCGGAACCTTCGCTTCTAGGTTAGAGCGCATGCATGCAAGGAGGGACACATGCAAGCACCTATACCAACCTCTCACCACACTCACACACATATGCTAGGGACACATGCAAGTTTTCATCTGATTCCGATGTTCTCGTGGTCTTCCTCCGGCGAAACCCTGATCAATGCACACTCCGATCGTCTACCCCCCTAGACGTTCCTCTCACAGGGGTAGCCCGACGTAGCTCTCTCTTGTTTTTTGTTTGTTTAGGTCATAGGGTGATGTAAAACCATGTTGGTTCACAAGTTGGGGCACTATCCTACTCGGTTGCACCTAAACGGGGAGATTCCCCCTTATACGGGTCTGGAACCTTCGCTTCTAGGTTAGAGCGCATGCATGCGAGGGGGGACACATGCAAGCACCTATACCAACCTCTCACCACACACACACACATGCTAGGGACACATGCAAGTTTTCATCTGATTCCGATGTTCTCGTGGTCTTCCTCCGGCGAAACCCTGATCTGTGCACACTCGGATCATCTACCCCCCACCCCCTAGACGTTCCTCTCACAGGGGTAGCCCGACGTAGCTCTCTCTTGTTTTGTGTTTGTTTAGGTCATAGGGTGATGTAAAACCATGTTGGTTCACAAGTTGGGGCACTATCCTACCCGGTTTCACCTAAACGGGGAGATTCCCCCTTATATGGGTCTGGAACATGCTATATCTACAACAGAAACTATCGTCCGCTCCTCATTAGGGTTGACAAAACCACTTGCGATAAAAGCATTCAATCTTTGAACAGCTTCTCCAAAATGTGTGATACATAAAATTCACACACATTTCATGTGGGCGTGGTGAGTGATATTCAGAACCACATGCGATAATAACACTTACAAACATATAGAAATTTCTCGGGGTGTGAGAAGATTCGCAACGACATTTCATGTTGGCGTGACGACTGCTATTCAGAGGGTACGAAATCATCCAATTAATAAAAAAAGAACATAAATAATTGATACAAATATAAAATAAGTGTGCAAGTATAAAGGAAAAATGCAGAAGGCTACGCCGAGGGTGACCGTCGGCGTACGTGGCGGGTACGCCGAGGGTCGCCGTCGGCGTAGAGTATGCCGAGGGTCGCCGTCGGCCTAACGGACGGCACCGTTAGCGCGCCGTCCGTGCTGGCCGGTATGTGCCACGCGTCCACACCGTGGCCTCCACTACGCCGAGGGTGACCGTCGGTGTAGGCTTGGCGACTTGGGCTGGCCTGGTCTGGTCCTATGCCCACGGCCCCGACGTTTGGCCGTCGGCGTAGCAAGCGGCCGTCGGCGCATCTGACCATTCCTATAGTGCCCACACAACTTGCCGTTCCTTGTCCATTAATTGCTTGTCCAGGACAATTCATGTAAAGGTTACAAATGAATTGCATTGCAAGGAATATGTGGGAGAAGAACGGGGATCTGTTCTAAGTGACATCGACGGCTAAGTATGATATTAAGAAATAGTAAAACTCAGCTACCTACACCCCTCCACAGCAATTTGGTTCGCTCAGCCATCCGATCGAGCTGCTGGACGTCCCAGATCACTTAGCCGTCCACCTCGCATACATCTCGCTAGGGCCAACATCTCTGGGCCGCTACTCCAGACCGATCTGGACAACATGTCGTAAACTGGGCCAAGATGTTATGGCTAACTGGACCGCAGAGTATCGTTTTGGTCAGGAAAAAACAGAACGTGATGCAACGAGCAACGAGGGAGTGCAGCGTGAAGGTAGCGGCTTCCGCTTCAAGTAACAGCGCTCCTTCCCATCAAGCTTCATCCGCTGCACGTGTAACGGGCGATTAATTTGTGTGCAGGAGCGCTCGCCACTTCCGCTCCTTCAATCCCCCATATAAAATCTTTCCTATCGTGTGTACTTTCTGCACCAATATCCTTCCTATTGGTTCAGGTTCACAGGGTTTTTCTTGTTCGATGGCTGCTTCATCGCAAAGGTGAGGATTGGATTGCTGACTTCCTGCAAATATGGAGCCGATATCCCTTCTCATCACTAATTCTTGGCTTGCTTTTCACTTTGGGAGGGACATCCTCCTCTGGAACTGCAACTTCAGTGGCCATGACTTCAACCCTTCGGGCGCTGACAAAAAATGTAATTTTTGTTTTATACATGTTGCATATAGTTGTTCTAATAAGATATTATTTAATAATGACCACACTTTTGATTTGAAGTGTCTATACAGGGTGGTGCTCCAAAATGTCCTCAACGAAAGAGATTTTGACTGTGGGGCTGACATTATTTTTGCAACTCCTTAAAGTTTGAATAGGAATTGTGGAATGTAGGCCAAAAGAAGTAAGGAAAATACCCTTAACAGGCCAGTCACATGGGTAATGGAAATGTTATTTATTTTGCGATCCCAAACACCAATGGAAATTGATTGTAGCATCGGTGTTATACCTTTGAGTTGCTATCCGTAAAATCTTCGCATCTTAGACTGGTTTTGTTACAATTATGAGAATTTGTTACAAAATCCATATCACTCATATTGTTTAGATTTCTCCAATATTTACTTTGACTGGTTTTCTCCAACAAACTATATCTCTTTTCTCAAGATGGACCGGCGCGGCAACGCGCGCTTCATGGTCTAGTATTAAGTATAAATGCACGAACAATCTAGAACCCAAGAGCAACTTGTAGCAATGTCGGATGAACAAAGCTAATAAAATTGTTTGTGCTTATTTGCTTCTGCATTTGAATCGTCAGGATCAAGGGAACAAAGGTTCATTGCTCGATAGAGGTGTGGTTGTGTGGCTACCAAGCCCTGCGTCCTGATATGAATAGCATATGCATTGTAGAAAGATGAAAGGGTCAAATCCACGCCTTTTGTGTGCTGAACTCACGTCTCTCCTATAAAAGATTAAAAAAACTTATTTCTTAGCTTAACATTGTATAAATTAAACCACCTCTCTGATCTCCATGATATATTTCGAGATTCTTTTCATGTGGTGAATTTCGATAGGCTTACATTTTTTTTACATGTACCTGATTTTGAAGTATATGAAGATCCCAACGGGAAAATTTATTTTAATTTGCCAGATCGATAAAGGAGCAGTTGTCCGTGTTTTCTGCTGGTCGAATATGTTGACAAACCAGTTCCGTCTTCACCTCACATTGCCTTCATGATCCACCGGTATATATCGACTATTCCTTCTATAACTCATTACTTATTTCTTAGGCTGGTTTGCCTGGTTCCCTTCAGGCCTAACACACATAGCCGCAGTTATTACAACATATTTTAATCTTCATAGGACCTCTGTGGTTTCTTTGCTATGCGTTAAATCGGAAGTGAAGAGATCCGAGAAGGACTGAACATAGTTCATGACTTCTGATCCCGCATTTTTCACCTGTTTGTGCATGGCTGTCCGTGTTCATCTAAACAACCATTTGCGTAGTTTAGATGCTAGAGCTTAGTAGCTGCTTTACTAAGAGCTAATAGTACGTAGCAACTAGCAACTAGTGGTTGGTGAAGAACTCAAGTCCTAGTCATGTGCACATGTTCACGTCCATCCTCGAGTAGCATCAGCATTTTATCTTAGGGTCTTACTACATGGACAAATCTTGTAAGAGTTAAAAAGTGTAGAATCTTGCTCGTGTTTTCCCTCTTTGCATTTTATCCTAAGGAATGAGAGCAGGGAAGGGGATGATGAAGGGGTTGAGTGGCACAAATGCACGAAACATTCATCTTTCTGCTATGTCTACCGGAATGGGATGCACGGGGACTTCAAGCATCCAATGCTTGAATTTGAGTGGGAGCAGAGCGATAAGGATGTGTTTTGAGTGGCATAGTCGGATAAACATTGTTGGATCTGTTAGACGAGAGGATTTTGGAAACGATCGTTAAGCCCCTAGGGCTGATCGGTTGCAGGTTATATAGGTTGAGAAAAGCCCTCAACCGGTGGCGTATACAAGGTGGAGTCCGTACACGTAGAGTACTACTCAATATGTACAGACTCAATAGATATCTTGTTACAAAGTCTAACACACCCTCTTAATCTAAAGCTTACAAAGATTTAGATTACACTTAAACTCATCAAGTTTCTTAGAACATAGAACCTTAGTAAAACCATCTGCAATTTGATCTTTGCTTGAGATGAACCTGACTTCAAGCTGTTTGTTGGCAACTCGTTCTCTGATAAAGTAAAAATCAATCTCAATATGTTTAGTACGAGCACGAAACACCGGATTAGCCGAGAAAAAGTTGCACCAAGATTGTCACACCATAAACATGGTTTTTCCTGAAGAGAAACACCTAGTTCACGAACCAGAGCTTCAACCCATATCAATTCTGCAGTGGCATTAGCAAGAGCTTTATATTCAACTTCAGTACTAGAACGTGACACAGTTGGTTGTTTTCTAGCACTCCAAGATATAAGATTAGAACCAAAAAATATAGTAAAACCTCCTGTTGAGCGTCTATCATCAAGATCACCAGCCCAATCAGCATCAGAAAATGCACTTAAGAGGGTAGATGCAGATTTCTGAAAAGTAAGACCAACTATGCGAGTGCCATGAATATACCTCAATATCCTCTTAACTGCTGTCCAATGAGAGGTAGTTGGAGCATGAAGAAAGTGACACACTTTGCTAACTGAAAAAGATAAATCTGGACGAGTTAATGTCAAATACTGTAATGCACCAACAATGCTTCTGTAGCGTGTACTGTCTTCAGTTCCAAGAGGGGAACCATCATGCAAAGATAAAGTGTCAGTAGTGGACAGTGGAGTAGGACATGGGGTATATAATGTCATTCCAACTCGTGCTAGAAGGTCAGCAACATATTTGTCCTGATTCAGTAAGAGACCAGTTGGCTGTTTGTGAACTTCAAGACCCAAATAATAATGAAGATCGCCTAAGTCTTTGAGGGCAAAATCATGACTCAAAGTATGCAGTAGAGTAGTGATAGCTGTGTCAGAGGAGCTGGTCACAATAATGTCATCAACATAAATAAGCAAAAACATTTGTATATCCAACTTGTTGAGTAGAAATAAAGAGGTATCTGCCTTGGAAGCAACAAAACCAAGAGTATAAAGTTTAGAGCTAAGACGGGAATACCAAGCTCGAGGGACCTGTTTTAATCCATAAATGGCTTTATTTAGTTTGCATATGTAGGTTGGCATAGCGGAAGACTCAAAACCAGGTGGTTGTTTCATGTAGACCTCCTCTTCCAGAACACCATGTAAGAACGCATTCTTTACATCTAGCTGCCTTAAGCTCCAACCTCGAGAGACTGCTATAGAAAGAACAAGTCGAATTGTTGCTGCCTTGACAACAGGACTAAAAGTGTCCTCATAATCAATACCATACCTTTGTTTGAAACCTTTGGCTACTAGACGAGCCTTATACCTGTCTATTATACCATCAACTTTCTTCTTAATACGATAGACCCATTTGCAATCAATAATATTCCTTTTTGAACTAGGAGGAACCAAGTGCCATGTGTTATTTGCAATGAGTGCATCATATTCCTCTTGCATGGCATGATGCCAATTTTGATCTGTCATGGCTTCTTGTAGATTTGTTGGTTCTCCTGTGGATGTAAACAAACACCAGCGAATTGTACCTTCAGAACGAATTTTTGGCTGTTGTATACCTTTTTGTAGTCTAGTGCGTTGTGCAACAGAAAGAGAGTCATCATCGGCTGATGCAGAAGATCCAGATGCGTGAAGTTGTGCTGATCCCGATGAATCTTCTCCTGCACTGTATGGAACAGCCCATGTGCTGCCTTCAGTTTCACTTGGCGTTGGCGAGGCAGGGTCACGTGAAGATCCAGGCGTGTTGCTGTTCGTGGCATGCATGGATGGCGACAGCGACGGCCCGTCCGTGGCGTACAATGGCGGCGACAGCGACTGCTGTCTCATGGGTGAACAGCCATGGCGCGGGGACGTAGGCGGGGATGCATGCGGTGTCCTGGGGGAGGGAGACCGACGCCGCGTGTCGGACTCGTGTTGGCGCGGGCAGGTCGTCGCGCGCGACGAGCGAGGAGGCGCTTGCTGGGCGGATTCGTCAGCGCCAGAGTAGTCAGGGACAGGCGTGTCCACTAAGGCACCTGGGAAGTGATCCGAGGTGGATTTGGCGCCAGAATCCTCCTCGGGATCAGCAGAACTTTGTCCTGTAGCAGCAAAAATACTGGGATTGTTATCACATGTGTTGTTTTCACCGTTTGGCTCCGAATTTTGACCAGTTGCTGCAGCATGTTTAACATGTGTATCGCCTGGGGGTGCCTGCAAGGGAGCAACATGTGGAAACATTTGCAAGTAATGATCGTTAGAATGCACACCCCTATCTGACTGTGGAGTATCTTGTGGAAGAAGAAGAATTTCTTCATGAAGGCGACGACCTGCGTTTGGATGAAGAGAAGCAAAAGGAAAAACGTTCTCATCAAACACCACGTCTCTAGAAATATAAACGCGACCAGTGGTGACATCAAGACATTTAACTCCTTTGTGGAGAGGACTGTATCCAAGAAAAACACACCGTTTAGACCGGTAAGAGAGTTTGTGCTTGTTGTAAGGATGTAGATTGGGCCAGCATGCACAACCAAACACACGAAGAGGTTCATAGTTTGGTGTAATTTGAAGGAGTTTTTCTGAGGGAGTTTGGAAATCTAGAACTTTTGTAGGCAATAAGTTTATGAGAAAGGTGGCTGTGAGAAAGGCATCATCCCAGAATTTTAGAGCCATGGAGGCGTTGGCAAGCAGAGCAAGACCAACTTCAATAATATGACGATGTTTGCGCTCAGCAGAGCCATTTTGTTCATAGGCATGCGGGCATGAAACATGATGAGTAATACCTACTTTTTGGAAGAAACCGTTGAGTTTTTCATATTCACCTCCCCAATCAGTTTGCATGGTAATGATCTTTCTGTTAAATTTTCTCTTAACAAATTGCTGAAAATTAAGAAAGACTTGATACACATCAGAATGCTTTTTGAGCAAATAAATCCAAGTAAATTTACTGAAGTCATCGATGAAGCTTACATAGTATGAGTGTTTGGCTACAGAGAGAGGGGAAGGACCCCATACATCTGAGAAAACTTGTTCCAAAGGAACAGTAGATACACTAGTAGAGATATAATAGGGCAACTGATGACTCTTAGCCTGTTGATAGGGGTCACATATGTAAGCATTTATTTCTGGAGAATACTCTAGATTATTTTTCCTAAGGATTTTCTGAATAATAAAGGAGGAGGGATGCCCTCAACAACGATGCCATGTAGAGGAGGAAGGCTTGATGGTGGCTAGAACATGCTTGAAGGAAGACTCTGTTGGCACAGGGACAAGAGGATATAGACCACCATGACACGGACCTTTAAACATGACGTGTCCCGTTTCTTGGTCCTTAATCAAGAAAAAGAATGGGTGAATTTCAACATATGCATTATTGTCTAGAGAAATTTTATGAGCAGAAAGTAAATTCATGGAGGCACTAGGAACATGTAAGATATTCTGAAGTTCAATGGAACTAGCAGGGGTGTGCAAAACTGAATGACCAATATGTGCAATGTCCATACCTTGTCCACTTGCGGTGTGAACTTGATCACGCCCCTGATAGTTCTGGTGCACTTGAAGCTTGTTGAGTTCACCAGTGACATGAGTGGTGGCGCCTGTGTCTAAGTACCAATTTGTGTCAACACCATAGGCCCCTTTTGGTTCATTGGATGTGTCATCAGTGTCATCATCATCGCCATAGCGCCACCAGCACTCATTTGCTGGATGTCCTTCTTTCTTACAAATTTGGCAAAAAAACCCGTCTTTCCAAGGAGAAGCAACTCGACCAGGTACCTTGGTGCGCCCCCTTTGCGCCGTCCAGAAGGGGGTCCAGCGGGCACGGGAGGACCACGTGGGAAGGGAGGATGATTGGGGCATGGGAGTAGGGGAGGTCGAGTGGGCGGTGGGGTGGGAGCATAGGAGGGATATGGTTGTGGGGTATAGGAATACATGGGAGGTTGGGCGAGTAGGGGGATGGAGCATATGGTGGATGGGACGGGGTGTAGGAGGGTGGTATATATGGTGGCATCGGGTAGGACGGTGGAGGGGGTGTATAGGGCGGGGGATTGTATGGTGTTGGATATGAAGACGGCGGGGGTGGTGTAGGTCGGGGTATACCAGTCCCATAACCAGGAGGTGGATGGTGCGAGGCGGCGTTGACGAAGGAGGTGAAAGTGCTGACAGATTGTCCCGTGGCCACAAGCATATCCTCACGGTATGCATAGGAGAGAAGCTGGGAATACATGTCTTGAAGAGTAGTTGAGGGATTGGCATTAATGGAAGCAACCAGAGGGGTAAATGTACCATCTAGACCATTGAGGATGTAGTCCTTGAGTTCATCGTCATCAACTTTCTTTCCTGCGGCGGCAAGTTCCTGAGCGAAGCCCTTCATCTTGGTGAGATATTGATCAGCTGTTAGGTCAAGCTTTTTGGTACTTGCAAGGGCACCGCGGAGATTGGACACCCGGGACTTGGACTGAGTGGAGTGAAGGGCGTTGAGGGCATTCCACACCTCGGCCGCATGCTCCAGGCCAACCACCTCGGCAAGGATGTCCTCGGAGAGGGAGTTCACAAGGAACCCGACTACTTGCTGGTCCTTGGTGACCCAGGCGTCGTAGGCGGGGTTGGGAACTGATATCTTCTTGCCATCAGAGTCTTCAGCATCGAGAAGGGCAGGGGGTGCGACATCGGTGTCGTCGAGAAGAGCAAGTGCACGGGCGCCGCGGAGAGTGGGCATGATCTGGGTTTTCTAGTGCAGAAAATTATGGCGAGTAAGTTTCATGGCCGGCGGCACACCGATCGAGCCAGCCGGGGGGTTTGTGGAGGTAGACATGGGAGGCTAGGGTTTTGTGGAAAAGGCGAAGCTGGGAGGGTCGTGGTCCTGGGGACAAGACGACTTGAGGAGATCTGATCTTGGGAATTGAAGGTTCTTGGGTGTAGGAAACAATCTAGGGAGTTTGGGAGGGTGGGAGGGAAGGATTTTGGAGCGGCGGCGCGGCTAGAGGAGCTGCGGCGGCGGCTAGATGAGGGGAGAAGGAGGTGCTCTCGATACCATGTTAGACGAGAGGATTTTGGGAACGATCGTTAAGCCCCTAGGGGCTGATCTGTTGCATGTTATATAGGTTGAGAAAAGCCCTCAACCGGTGGCGTATACAAGGTGGAGTCCGCACACGTAGAGTACTACTCAATATATACAGACTCAATAGATATCTTGTTACAAAGTCTAACAGGATCTACACGACGCATTAAGAATTTGGAACCCAAGAGTAACTTCCAGTAAAGCTAGTAAATCACTTCAGGCTTCGTTGCTCGAAGCAGGTATGCTTGTGTTGCTACCCAGCTTTGGGTTCATTTTTTGACAAAGAGAATATATTAATATTACAAAGATATTAATTACATCAAGCCTCTGCAACAACAAGAAGACATCATGATGCATACAACCAAGAACAAAATAAACGAGAGAAAAAAGAAAAACAAAGACCCCATCACGGTGTACAACCACTCGCAACAGAAGAACTTACCACCGCCGAGTATAACACCCGTACTACAAACTAGGCTCTCCAAAAGCAACGCTCCAAGAAGGGAACAATGCACAAGCGTTGTCGTCGCCCAATCGCAGCTCTTGAGTTACCCCAGACAACGTCCGAGTTTTCCACACCACGCTTTCAACTAAGCCATTGCTAGTTATGACCAATGAAGGTCATATCTTGGGTTTTCATCCTGAAAAATCATGGTTCATTACTCAAGGAGCACCACCAAAGATGGAATCCACCTGTGTTGTCAACCCCACTTGACAAGTTTGCTACTGCAAGTCACTGAACACCCGACACACAGGGAGAATCTGTGCCACATTATCTTAATCACAACCAAAACCTTTCTGCCTAAACCATCCTCCGATCATTGCCAACATAAATTTCTCCATCTCCGTCAGAACCATGGAAATCTATATGAAGACATGTCCCATGTTAGCGAATGGTTGCATCTTCGCGTCGCGCCCCAGAAGGTTGCACACAACCGCATCAATTCCACTCTAGATCTCCAATAGCATCTTGTAGTAGACTATAGAAATCTCCGAGAGGAAGAACAAAACTTTACTGCGGCCCAATCGACGAGGCAGAGTTGAAGCAGATCGATGTCTTGGTGCTCTAAGAACCGCATGGACAAGCCACTGTTATTCGGTTGGGCCAGCAGCCCCCACACCGCCGGCCAGCTTCCAACTATCCATGGCGCACTCACATGTTGGTGCCCCGCGGTTATGCGGTCTATCTATAGGCCTTTTCCTAATAGTGTTTGGAAGAAAACCTTAATAAATGTGTGGAATTATAGGCGCCATAAATATGTCCCTAGTCTCGCCTCTAAGTCTAGTTTATTTATCATTGATAGTCCCATCTTGCTGACTATGGAAAAATGTAAAGTTGTTATAGTGTTGCTAGTGATATATAAGAACAACATTGTTATTGGAAGAATGATGTTGACCGACAGTGAATGATATACCGTGAAACAAATCATCAATATTATTAACGGTAATTTCTCAGCGACAAGTATTACCATTATTAAGTTCGCTAGACCATACGACTTGTGTTGACTTGGATAAAATATGGATGTACACTAGTAGAAAAAGAGTCATTCGTCCATCCTAGTTCGGAGCATTACTCCCGGTTATAGTTGGACCCGAGACTAATGTGAGCATTAGTCCCGGTTCCAACGGCTAGAACGCTAGCAATCTTTAGTCCCGGGTCAAACGGGACCTTTAATCCCAGTTCGTATCACCAACAGAGACTAAAAGGGGTGTCCCGGTGCCAATCCCTTTAGTCCCGGTTCGTATCACCAACCGAGACTAAAGGTGTGACCTTTAGTCCCGGTTCGTATTACCAACCTGGACTAAAGAAAGTGGGCAAAAAAATTTTCTCAAGTTCTGTCGTGACAGTAAAATGGGCACAAATCCTTCAGGAGATCGTCTTTTCTAGATTCAAAATCATGCCAAAAAGTTATAAAAAATTCTAAAAATAAAATCCTTCGAACTGTAGTTATATTAAGTGATTTAGTTGTTACAAAAATTAACAAATATAAATTTTGACATAATTTACAAAAAAATGTTATAAAAATTCAAATGGCCATAACTTTTGTATACCATGTAAAAAAAGTACAACCTATCAAAATATGCAGAAAAAATTAGCTCTTTGATTTCAACATACTTAGGCCGTTTTGGATTCTTAAAATTTGAAAAGTAAAAAAATTATTTCAGAAATTAAATTATTTTAGTATTTTTATGTCATATTTGAATTCCTCGCATTTTTCTGATAATAATGGATATATTATTTATTAAATTTCGATTTACAGATTTGAAGATATTGTTTATGTCATATTAAATGAATAAATGGCAAAAATGAATAAAATATTAATTTAATTAGTTTTTACTTTCATTAGAATAAAATGTTATTATTAATTATTTATTGTTGTTTAGTAAAAATAGTTGTTCTTAATTTCAAAAAATAAAAACATGTCACATATCGATATGAGTTAATAGGATTGATATACTAGTCTTGACAACAAGATATAAGGGTCCTTTGCGCAGGTGGGAGAGATGGAATGAAAAGTTAAGCGTGCTGAGGATGGAGTAGTGCTAGGATGGGTGACTGGACGGAAAGTTTGACCGTAAGTACGATTTGAACTAAGGTTAAGTATAATTAGTGTTAAAAATGAGAAATGTAGGATATTAACGAGTCAAACAATTCAAAGGTTTAAGAACAATTTGAAAAAAAAATCAAAATTTTTTTTTGGAAAAAAATTAAAAAAAAACCTTTAGTCCCGGTTCGTATTACAAACCGGGACTAAAGGTCCCGCACACTCGACGCGGCCCCGTGAGTGCCTTTAGTCCCGGTTTGTGACTGAACTGGGACTAAAGGGGTAGGCCTTTAGTCCCGATTTCTTTGTCCCGGTTAGGAAACCGGGACTAAAGGCCTTTACAAACCGGGACGGATGGCACGTTTTCCACTAGTGGTAGCACGGTCTTCAAACATTGCTCCGTAACTAGGTAACTATAAAGTCGATCTTCTCTCATACAAGATAGTACGCCAGTGTTCTACATGATGATGTTATGTGAATTCCTATACAGATGATGGAGAGATATACTCCAGGGTCCACTCAAGTATCATGATGTTCGTCGTCGTCTGGACGAACACGTGGCTAAGTTATTATGTCACTAGAACATCAATGATGTAGTATGAGTAAAGGTGTACATGTCGGGTAAAGTATTGAAAAGAAATACAATATGCCTCAAACAATACCTAAGGCTCACCCGATAAACATCTTCATGTTATGTGTGTGGATCATTATGACTATCAAGATCCTGATGTTGATCGTTGTCGCAAAAGGTGTTCCGAACATGTCCACACATATCTGAACTCACACAGTCACACACTAAAAGGCTAGTGACATTTAGGAATGCAAGTGCTATACAAAGATAAGAGAGAAGGATTTCGAGAGTGTCTCGGATGATACCTTAATGGCCGCGAGAGGTCCTGGATGATCCCAAATTATCCAAAATGGTCTTAGAGTGTCCAAAATGATCCCAGGCATATATGGAAGATGTCAAAAGCACCAAAAGGATATGGAAGATGTCAAAAGCACCGAAAGGTTATGGAATGATCTGGAAGGTGCTAGAACGTCCTGAGCTGTCTTAGGAAGTCCGGAAGGTTCCATATTAGGTTCGGATATGTTTCTTGAGGGGAAATGTGTCGTTCCATATGGAAATTAAGATTTGGCAAGGAGGCAGTTTTCTAATAGGTTTTATTTGACAAAAACTTACCGGAACTTGTCCAAATTTGGGGCCGGTTTGTGGATGACCTAAGGGGCTTGGCCACCTATTTAAATGAAACCAAGCCAGGTTTTTTGACAATTTACTGACTGACCTTTTATTTTGTATTTAATGTATTCAAAGATGCTCCAATGTTTCCTGTAGGGTTCTACTTCAGGACAAGGAATCATATCGCCGTGTAACAAATTCATCAACCGTTCTCTCCATTTCATTTTTTATGGCTGGAGCTTCGTTTGATCTTATTCACAGTTTGTCGTGATACTTTAGGTTTTTTGTATGGTTTTTAGAGATTGAAAATAACTTTGTATTCATTTAGACTGGAAATGGTTCAGACCAGATTTCTAACCCGCTGTATATTCCTCAAAGTTAACAAAAAAGAACGGGTTCGAAACTTAGAAATTAATTAGTAGTTGCGTCGCTACTAATGTAATGCATTTGCTTTCATGTGATTGGTGAAGAATAAAGACCGATACCTCTACATGTGACATGTGTAGTGTACGTCACCAGGTAGCTCATGGTTCTCTAAATACCCGTCAAGTGAACTGAACTCTTTGGTGTTGGCTCTTGCTCCATGTAGTCAATAAAACATGAAACTGTAGTGCGTACTTTCTCGTTTCTTTTCTCGTCTTGTTGGCTGGGAGAATCCTTCTGTGATGTCTAATGAATTGGGATGCATCGGGAATGCGAGCATCAGCTGCATGGAATGTCGATGCTCACTAAGAACTTCAACCTGAGGATGTCCGCTCATAGCTGGCGTGGCTATTTCACCACCTGTGTACACTAGTACTATAGAACAGGGTTTCACACATGGCTAAAATCGTTTGTTACACACGGTTTACCATAGCATCACTATTCAAGGGTGTGCAACGATGCTCGCTGTGCTAAACTAGATGGTCATAGGCAAAAATCCATGTGTGAGACTGCTCAGATGCCAAGAAAGACAGCTGTCAGGATAGTGGAGCGAGCTGGAAGTTGATGAGGAGATAGAGAAGGGCCAGGATTCAAAGACTGCAGTACCAATTCTACAGCAGGTGGGAGCAATTCTAGGCATTGAACCAGAGAAGATCACCGAAGAGAATCTTAAGGCTCCTCTAAGGGCAAGAAAAGTTCCTAATGAATTTTAAGAAACTTTTTATTTTAAGGAGAGGGCTCTCCTCTAATTATTATGCCATGTATCTTTAATTCTGTCCCTTTGGTTTGTTTATTTTGCTGTCACCTGTACATGTGATGATTAATGGATTTTTGGACTATGTGGCTTATGTGTGTGGTAATGTGGCTTATGTGTGTGATAATTCTTCTGCGATGGGTTACCTATTATTCTGCATTATGTCATGTTGTGTTATTAATGGGGAAATACAACTACAGAAAGTGGAAAGTTTTGTGTTGGAATGTGAGGCCTAAATTCTGATGAAAGATAGAGGGAAGTTAGGTACAAAATTGAAGAAAGTCAATGTGCTGTTATTGGCTTACAAGAAACTAAATCTGATTATTTTGATCACAAATTTACCAGCAAGTGTTGTCCAAAGCGTTTTGATAATTTTGTTTATTCCCCTTCGGTGGGTGCCTCTAGGGGGATTATTATGCTTTGAATTCAGCAGTATTTACTGGTGCAGTAATAGACATTTAGACATTTGGTATTAAGACTGATATGGTTTCCGTGCATAGCATGGAATAGTGGACAGTGGTGTCAGTTTATGGTCCATGCTCTGGCCCTTTGAGAGACAACTTTGTTTCATGGCCCTATAATATCCATATTTCTGTGAACAGTAATTGGTTGATATTAGGTGATTTTAATTGTCATCAAAGAACATGACAATAGAAACAAACCAGGTGGCGTGACAAGAGGTAGTCCTGCCACAAGCCGGCGTGACTTTTTTGGGTCAAGTCCCTACAACGATGAGACCATAGAGTGATGTCGTCCACAATTTTAGAAATAGTTACCTTCAATGAGATCATTGGGCATCTAGGCCTGTTATAATTACCTTCAATGACATGCTATTGTTCAATGACATCACTTGAGGTGGTAAAATATTTGTAAACTATGTTCCTCCCATCAACTGCCTTCGATTGTTGTGGGTGATTCGAATGAGTGCTTGGAGCTCTAAACGTTTTTCTTCCACATAAAGATCAAAGGGATAGATTTTTTAGAAATGGGCGATCCCCGGCCTCTGCATCCTCGGATGCACACAACCATTTATTAAAAGCAAAGTAGTACAGAAGTCTCAAACAGTGTGCAAAGTAAAATTACATCTCAAGCACCAACCAAGTAAAAAACCGTTAGAGCCTCTCAAGAGAGCGCAAAGCGAAACTACTCATATGTCAATCTACTAGAAGGCCGCCACGAAATCAGGTTGAAAATATCCGAAGCAACCGTCACGAGGCGGCTGCACCCAGAAACCGTGGGTTGTCATAGATGCTCTGGGAGTAGGAATGCCCAGATCAAAGGGACAGATGGCGGCCTTCCGAGATGCATTGGGCATGTGCGTGTAGTGTGGTTGACTTGGGCTTATCTAGTGTTCCCCAAGACTTGAAAGGGATGTCCCAACTAATTCGTGGCACAACATATTCCTCTAAGAGCTTAAGCGTGAGCTGCTGGGAGCTCATTCAGACATCCTGCCGTGCGTACTGCTGCTTTTGGGTCGCTGCTTCTAGGCCGTTCGGACGTGGCTGTGCACGTGTCATTGCTCCTGATTTTGTGATGTGAACGGTGCATCCTGGTTCAGGAAAGTGGGTGACATTTGTTTGTCTGACGGGTGAGCCTTTTTTTGGGGCCCGATTTGTCATAGGCTTGCTGGGTACTTTTTGTGTCTTTTTTCGTTTGGTGTGGGATTGGGTGCATGTTGTTTTCGATTTTCTGCTTGTGAACGGTGTACCAGGACAGTGGGTGCCATTTGTTTGTCTGACGGGTGGGCCTCTTTTTTGGGGCCCGGTTTGTCATAGGCTCGATGGGTACGTTTTTTTTGTGTCTTTTCCGTTTCGTGTGGGATTGGGTGCATGTTGTTTTCGACTGCTTGTGAACGGACAGTGGGTGACATTTGTTTGTCTGACGGGTGGGCCTTTTTTGGGGTCCGGTTTGTCATAGGCTCGCTGGGTAGGTTATTTTTGTGTCTTTTCCGTTTGGTGTGGGATTGGGACTGGTTGTTTTCTCCGTACATTGACTCGGACCGGTTTTTTCCTCGGGGTGGAGCGGAGAGAGACGAGAGTGCTGCGGTCTCTTGCCGACAGGGGCGCCGCTCTGCTTTTCTTCCGGTCGTTTCCGCTGCCGGCGGTGGTTCTTGCCGCGAGGGCGGTGGTGCTTCTTCGCGGCGGCGGCTGCTGCGCTCTGCTCTGCTTCCGGTTGTCCCGCTGCCGGTGGTGTTCCTTACCGCGAGGGCGGTGGTGTTTGTACGCGGCGGCGACCGTGCTCTGCTCCGCTTCTGGTCCTTCCTACGGCTACGTGGGCTGCCGTGGGATTTGATTTTCTTCTAAAGGTTTGTCTGATTCGTTTTCTTCCTGCTATTTGTTTAGATTCCGGTGCGGCATGGTTGTTTTGGTGTAAATGTTAATATGGAACGGGAGTCATGGCCATTTAGATTTGTGTTTCTTTGATTGTCTAGGTGGAATGGAAGTTTTGTAGTGTGGGGAAATGTTTTGTTGCTAGGGATTAGTGGTCGTGTGATAGTTCTTGTGGAATGGGGGGTTAATCATGGCAGAGGATGTGAATGCATGTTATTACAATGTTGGTGATGTATTACGTCTGTACAGATTTAGATGTTTTGTATTGTTTCTGTGGAATTGGAGTACCTATGGGAGATTTGGTAGTCAAGACGAATATTGGGAATTATTCTTTCCATTGTTTATGTGGAATGGGAGTTCATCAGGAAAGAGATTGGTTTTGCATGAGCCGTATTACTTGTTGGAGGTTTGCTGGTGAATATGGGGATTGGGAATTGTTGCCGGACTTTTATTTTTCCCTTTTGGTTGCTAGACGTGTTGTTTTGAATTGCTGTGTATTTTGGTTTGCTGTTTTCTTTTGTCAGTTTATTGGTGCTTCTTTTTTGGGGTTATGCTTCCTATTTTCTGTGTGTGAATGGCGATATTGCCATGTTTGCATTGTGGGGAAATTGATCATGTTCCTCCAGGGTTTTGGTTGAGACTTTTAATGATAGTAGAGTTGCAATGCTGCTGTGAAGTGACTCACCATTTACAGCTGATTCTAGTTCGGTGAATGTTGTGTTGCTTCAAGTTAAGCTTAGTATATGTATCAGTTTATCCGGTTAGAGTGTTATCCTTATGGATTGGCGCTAGAGTAGAAAACTGAAAAACGTGTATTTAGGCACACGACAGTGAGTTCTCAAGAACATGTATGAGAATTGAATGGCATAGGCCTTTTAGAGCTTGATATAGAGCCTGCGAGTATCTATATTTTGATGTTGTTTAACACTTTAGATTCAACTTAGGCACTATTTGTACAGACAGTACAAGTATTGATTAATGTCGGCTATCTACACAATTCGCCAGTATTCATCTAGGAAACATGCTCACTACATAACAGATATCTAGCTATTGAATACCATGAAAAGAAGGTATTGTTTGTAGTTTGTTGCTTGTGGGTGGTGGTCTTTTCTGATAGCGATTATGGATTTGTGTTGATGCTACCTGTTTGGCTATTTACGTGTCGGGTGTGTTTTGCGTTTAATTTTGGGGTTTCTTGCTGTTATTTGGTTTTGCTTGATAGGTTGTCCTGGCGTTTTGATGGCTGATGTTCCTGGTGGTTCGCGGGGGACAGGGAGGAAGCGTCCTGGTATTTTGCTTTTGCTGCCTTTTTTTCCTTTTTTGTTCAGGTTTGTTTTGGTTAATTTGTCTGATGTTTGCTTCAGCGTCTGGGGACGGTGTTGGGATCCGTCGTGTGGTGCCGCGTTTGGTTCCGTCTTCTGTTGAGCCGGATTCTTTGGTTCCTGCTGTACGGCGTCGGCCTGCTAGGCGGCGTGGGCATCTTCCTGTGCCGTCTTTATCGGTGAATTATTTTGTTAGTCTGCTCGTTTCTTTATGGCATGCTGGTACGTGTGCTAGGTGTTTGGTTGTTTTTTGTTGGTGCCTTATTTTTTGGTTTCTTAGAAAATGTTTTTTCGTTGCAAGAGATCCCTTTTTCCCTTATTTATCTACTGAGATGTCGCGGGAGAATCGTAGGAGGCGTCGTCTTCGGAGGAGGCCTCATCTTTTTGGTGATTGTTTTGGGTGCTTCTTTGGTGTTTTATTCTTCCGTGCTTTTCTTTTCAGGTTCTTTATGTGTTTGATTTTGGTTTTGTGGTGTAGGTGCTCGGCCTCCTGTGTTGATAGATGGACAACCTGTTAGGATGTCAAAGAGTTATGTGTTGTATTTGAAAGGTTCGTTTCGAGCTCTTTTTTCTCCGACGTTTATTTATTACTGTTTTTCTCTTGTTGATTTTCTTGGGTTTAATGTTTCTCGGTTGTGTTTGCAGCTTCTTTTCGTGGTAGGTCGTATTTTGGTGGTACTGAGTACAATAGTTCCTATTGCAAAGCTGTTTTTTGGTATAATGAGCGGGTTGTTCATCTTAGTTCGTTTCGTCAAAGGAGGATGTTTTACAATCGTTGCTGTAAAGGCGGTAGAGTTTACTTGGATCCGTATAGGCAGTGGCCGGCTCCACTTGATCGTCTCATTGGTTTTCGTAAGGGGGCTGAGTCTATGGAGTTCATGCGGTTGATTAGGTCTTATAATAGTATGTTTGCCTTTTCTTCTCTCGGTGTTAAGGTTGATGACAGTATAAACACTTCAGATTCAACTCAGCCTGTAATTTCTCTTTATCTTATTTTTATATTGAAAATTAGAAAAGTAATAAGTATGTCCCCAGATTAAAAGGTCACTTCACCTCGCTAACTGCAAAGTTATGAACCGGGAAAAATATGGGGGTGAGCTTTGCTCTTTGTTTCATCTACATGGGCATCATAAGCACATTGTTCCGTTAACAAATCAGTAGTTATTAATTGGAATTGGTTTATGATATTTTTCTTTTTGTAGGTGGGTCAAGATAACTAGAAGTAATTACCATGTTCACAATTTTTACATAGAGTCATGCGAAACAAGCAATCCATGGACAACTGATTAAGGAAAGGATATTATTTGTTTCTACTACCAACTAAATACCTTCTGTAAGTGATGTCTACCTTTCTTGCGGCACTCTCTCAAGTAGTTGTGTATTCTTTCCAGGATCATGTTAAAGGCGGAAAGTGCATCATGTTTACGCAAACAAAAAGGGATGTTGATCGTTTGCCGCAACGTTCAGTACCAGCCCTTCATAGAGATATTACAAGCCCAAAGAGAGAGGACAACTGCATGATTTCGTGAAGGGTGGTTTAGTACTTTGATATGTACAGACATTGCTACTTTTGGTTTTTCTGCCTTGCGAGTTCTTCATTTCTATTTAGAACTTTGTTTTGAACTGTTTAGTGTTGGCAACAGCATCTAACGAGAATATATATTGTCAACTCCTTGGCTAGCTCTGTTTACTATCTACTGTAACCCTTTGCCACCACAGAAGATCAAAAATACCTAGGCGGATTAATATGTGCACCACCAGTTTTACGCAACGGCGTTGCATGAATAGGTTCCTGACCCCAGGGCAAACATAAACAGTTTCTTTTTTTTGACAGAGAAAACATGAACAGTTTCTGACTGCACGCAGGTGATCGATCGAATCAATGAGCATGCAAAATACAAGAAACTACAAGACGGAACTAGCCATACATAAAAAAACTTACTAAACAACTATGCCCTCTGAATCGAATTATCACACTGAATAAAACATATAAGATATAGAGTAAAATCATTTGGGAGAAAAAATAGGGTCGCCAAACCACGCCCCATAGCAACACGTTTGCAAAAACATAAAAAGGACGGCGCGGCGAAGCGCGCAAACATCGTCTAGTACCATTTCTACTCGGTTGAGAATATGCCCTATGGAACATTTGGAAAGGAAACACTGATTCTTTAAAAATGAAACCGAGCAAGGACTTTCTATCAATTTACCAATGACCTTTCCGCTTGGATTAAATGGATTCAAAGATGCTCAAATGTTTCCCGCAGCCCTCCACTTCACAACTGGACAATCATATCACCATGTAATGATTTAGGATTTCTCTCCAGTTCATTTTTTATGGCCGAAGCTTTGTTTGATCTTTTTCATAGTTTGTCATGATACTTTAGATTTCTTTATGGTTGTCAGAGATTATAAAGAACTTTGTATTTTATTTGGACTGGAAAATGGTTCAGACAGGCTTTTTAACCCACGGTAGATTCCTCAAAGATAAAAAAAAAGACCAGGTGCCAAACTTACAAGAGAGAGCTTAATAGTTACTTGGCGACTAATGTACAAACCTGATTTATTGTGATTGGTGAAGAATAAATACCGGTATGTACCTCTCCAAGTGATTGCTGAAGAACCGAAGTCCCGATCATCAAGACGCATGTGACATATGTACGCCACTCTCTGATCCGGGAAGGTACCAGGCTTTGGCGCCCAGCTGGTAAAGTGATTGCGATTTGAGTCCGGGGATCTTTGTCTTTCCCGGCTCTGTTTTTTTTTTTCTGTTTCTACTGTAGCTTGGTCCTGTCAAGCTTCAGTCTGAACCTGTGCTGCACCTCGGAGCTACCTTTGTACTCCTTTTCTGCTTAATAAAGATTGGCCTTTGGCCATTCGAGACATATGTACGCCACTCCATCTCTTACCACTCCATGTAGCTCGTGGTTCTACATATAGTTCATTCACGCGATCTGAAGAACTCCACGGTGTTGGCTATTGCTGGGTGGTAGTATTTAGAGGGTGGAAGGAGGACGATGAGTGGCACAAAACGCCCATCCTTCTGTGATGCCTAATGAATTGGGATGCATCGGGAATGCGAGCATCAGCTGCAATCACAGTCTGTGCTCAGTAAGGACGCCAACCTGACGATGTTTGCTTCAGGTCGTTTAGCTAAGAATGACACATGGCGTGTTTGCTTCACCACCCGTGTTTAGCTCGCTTTTTGCTCCTCCAAAACTTATCTGTCTGTCGTGTTTCTCGTCTTGAGGCCGTTCTACGTCTTTCAGTACTCCTTGATAGGGGTAGGAGTATAAACTAAATCAGGTCGTTCAATAATACAGACATTTCGATCTTCGTCTATTGCATTATACCATTTCTCTTTTGATAAAACGAATATAATCCTAGTCACTGTACCAACGAAATGCATTGTATCTGACCGGGAAAAGTGTACAAACTGCTTGAGTTCCATGACAAAGTCCATTCATCTTCAGAGTCGGGCACGAGATTGTAATTTCTCCACCAATGGAAATCTCTTGTAACAAACCTTCAATGTTGATTGTTTTCTTAGAGTTTGAGATGTTGATGCTAACATTGCAGTTGACACCACCCCCTACCAAACCTTTTCACCGCCCAACCATGAAGATCGTGTCGAGTAGGTTTTTTTGTTGTGGCTGTAAGACAGAATCTGTTAGTTTACTTAGATGTTTGCATGTACATATTCACGACATGTGAGAGAGAGAGCCTCTGGTAGTTTGTATAATAGTTTACGTGGGCGGTGCTTTGGTTCACGAGAAATATACTCCTATTTTTTTTGAAAGATCCAGCAATTGCTGGCTTCCGATTTTGATAGAAGGTAGAATATTTACATGTTGGTTTTGCACCAAAGAGGTAAACATAAAGAAAGGTTAAAGGGGACTAAAAAACAAGAACTAGAACTAGAGAAGCACAAAGAAATCAGGGTGGCTCCCAGATCAGCCTTTTGAGCTTCCGCGCTCCAGCAAAGACCCAACTTTGGGCCTCATCGCGAACTAGCTGGACTAGTCGGCGCAGCGATGAAGACTTATCCTTGAAGACGCGGTTGTTTCGTTCCTTCCAGAGCTCCCATGACACCAATATAATCAGAGAGCGGATACCTTCCTTGTGCTCAGAATCGGTAGCTGTGATCATTGCCTCCCATGTGTCCGAAAGCGATGAGTGCATGCTCCAGGAGCGTGGAGCCAGACCGGAACAGTGAGGCCATGCCGCAATGACGGCCCAAAGGATGCGAGCGAAAGGGCAGTCGAGGAACAGGTGCTTTGCGGTCTCCATGTGGCGGACTCACAACCAGAGTTTTGGATTTCGGCCGGAAAAAACGAATTTCGGCCGAATTTCGGCCATTTCGTTTGGGCCCGGTATTTATACAAATCGGTCAAATAATTTTGGCCTTTTTTGAATCTTCAGCCCGGCCCATGGTCTAGAATAGCCCAGAGATAACCCTCCATGGTATAAAAACATGAACAGTGCGTTTCCAAACCCTAAATTTCATTTTTCCCCATTGCCACTCGTCCACTCCCTATACGGCGGCTGGCAACCCAAGCGAGGGAGGCGGGGCAGCGCCGCCTCCACGCCATCTCCGTCCATCTCCTCCCGTAGCCCAACGCTCCACATCACCCTTCCCTCTCCCCCTCCCCATCCACCACGTCCATGGAGCCTGAAAACGTCATCAACAGCGGACGTACGACCGGTGGCCGGGTCGAGGGCGGCAGCAACATGGAGCACGGCCAAGGTTAGCCTGCCATACGTATATGCATATGTAGAACTCGTGCTAGCCATATTAGATTCCATAGCAATCTCTGTTTTAACATAGAGTCTAGAATTCAGAAATGGACATGGCGGCAGCAACAAGGTTTTCAGGCTGGACATGAGTCTAGAATTCAGAAATGGACACAGAAACAAGAGGTGACTTTTATCTTATGACAGCACTGACATCAGCTAACAAGCTTTTCATAAAAGTGAGAAACATCTTAGTTCCAGACCTGTTAGAATCAATTTACAAATAATAACTGTTTTATGGTGAAACTAAGTTATGACTTGAATTATGGTACTACTAGTAGTACAGAGAAGATACTAGTATAGAGAAGATACTAGTACGATACTAGGGTGTGGAAATACGGTTCCAACAGTTTGGACGGTTTAGATTAGTTCATATTTTTGTACTAGGATGGGGGTGACGATTGAGATTGTGAAGAGAAATGAACTAGGCTAGCTTCAGCCGGTTTCACCGGTTTCCACGGTTTGGAGTTTTGCACACCCTTAGGTACTAGTATCTTCTCTGTAAGCATTTTTATTGTGTCAAATATCCTAGCTATTTTAGCCATTTGTATTCCCCATCAGTACATGAGCATACGTTGTATCCAGTATTGATCAATTATGATTATGCGCCTCCGGCCGTCCGGTCTAATTAGATGATGTACATGTTTATATGATTTATTTTATTCATTAGCTGCTGAAAGGTAAACCAGCTATTTACATTAGCTTGTTTCTTAGCTGCTGCAACATCTCAATATACAAATGGCTTGTCTGTATTGTTCTAGCATTTATAGTTGCTGCAATATTCTAGCAATACAAATGCTGAAAGGTAAAACAGCTATTTGCTCACACTTTAACACATTTGCTATGTATAATTCTACTTGAATTTTGTGATTAAATTGATCAGACTTGACACTTGACTTATATTTTATTGTTTAGCTAATTTTTTAGTACTTACTTAATTCTGATATTTTCATTGTTGAGCTGATATTTTCTATTGCTAACATTGTGCTTGTATTTTGAAATGTAGGACGTATAAACAATGACATCTATCATGTTTGGAACCATGGCCCTAAGTTTGAAGGAGGATTTCATTGTAGGTATTGCAACCTCAAGAGTCGGGGAGGGGGTGCAACCCGCTTCAAGGAGCATCTTGCTGGTATATCGGGTCAAGTGAGGGAGTGTCCAAATGTTCCACGAAATGTTCGTGATGCAATGAAGGATGCCCGACATGAGACGATACAAAAGAAGAGGGATAAGGCAACTCGTGACTTCAGATTGGAAAGAGATATCATGGATGGGCTGTATTGTAGAGAAGGGGTGATAAACATTGATGATCATGAGGATGAACAGATTAAAATGGCACTTCGGGAGTCACTAAAGGACACGAATGTCTCTCGTGCAATTGAGAGGAGGCGGGGGAGTGGTGGTGGTGTTCGTGTTTCCCTTGGGAAGAAGAGTATCACAGCCTACTTCGACAAGGAGTTATCAAGAAACAAGGTATCAATGCAACCAAAGATTACCACTGCCATGGATGTTGATTCAAGAGAGGTACTCGGGCAAGCTTGGGCGAAGTTTTTCCAAGCCAATGACATTGCTGAAAGGAAAGCTGATTGTCCATACTTTCGAGCGGCGATGAAGATCACTCAAGAACTTGGCCCAACCCCTCTCCCAACCGCCAAGGAGATTGGTGGTATGTATTTGGACAAGAATTATGATGAAGCTACACAGTGGCTGAAGTTGTTCATGCAAGATTGGAAGAACTACGGGGTTACTTTGATGTGTGACTTGTGGACTAGTCCTACTGGTATGAGCATTATAAATTTCATGTTGTACTGCAATACTCGAATGTTCTTTCTCAAATCTATTGATGCATCTGGCCAAACTCAAAATTCAGGTTAGTTTTCTTTTAAGTTTGAAATTATGCTTCAGTTTACTTGCGCTTTATCCTCTTTTTTGTTGATAGTTCAATGCATTTAGAGTGAAAATATATTCAGTTTTGTTTACTCATGCTTAGTTCTGTTATAATTGTATTTAGAGTTCTATTCCGTTTATTCTTACTTGAGTTTTATTCTGTTTTCCCTTGTTTCATTTTGTTTGTTGCTGCTTGGTGAAATTCTGTTTGCTACTGATTTGTTCAAACATTTATTCTTTTTGCTTTTAAATTCTGTTTGCTACTGATTTGTTCAAACATTTATGCATTATATTGTTTTGTTACGCAGAATTTCTCTATAAAGAGATTAAAAAGGTTATTGATCAAGAGATAGGCCATGAGAACGTGGTTCAAATTGTGACCGACAATGGGTCAAATTACAAGAAAGCTTGTAAAACACTTGTAGAGGAACCAGAGTACAACCATATTGTTTGGCAGCCATGCGCAGCACACACCGTTAATCTCATGCTTAAAGATTTGGCAAAATTTCCCCATATTGATGTTATCATTAAAAGTGCCAAGAGAATCTGTAGGTTTTTCCATAATCACAATAACCTACATGATAGCATGAAAAAAAATGTTGGTGGTGAACTTATAAAACCCAATGCCACTCGATTTGGAACGGTATTTATGTTCCTAGATAGTTATCATGAAAAAAAAGATCTGTTCAGGAAATGGATGGTGTCGGATAATTGGAAGGAAAGTGTTTATCAGAATGAAGCTGGTTATGTGTTCGCCGAAGAGCTATTATCTAGTAATATGTGGTGGTCAGCCTTAGAGTGGGTTCTTCAGTTTTTGGAGCCACTCTATAGATCCCTGAGATATGCTGATACTCAAAAGAGGTGCACTCTCTCTGGATTCAAGAAGAATATAATGTCAGCTGTAAATGAGATAAGAGCTCATCTAGGTGAGGGGTCAGAGATGTGCCATAGAGTCATGAGCAAGGTTTCTAAGAGGATCGAGGCCATGCAAAATGACACTCTAATGATTGCAGGTAGTGATGAACTACTACGCTCATTATTATCTTGCTTTTTTTTCTATAGTTCTTAACATGTTTGACTTTTCTTATGTAGCTGCTGTTCTTGATCCACATACACATTATCAGATCAATATGAGCAAGATTCCTGAATATGCAACTGCACTAACAGATGCCATACAGAAGATAGCAGACCCTGATAGTGCTGTTCTAGTTTTCAAGGAAATCAGCACATATAGGGAATGTCGTGGGAGGTTTGGACAAAGGGTTGCACGTTTATCAGCAGAAAATATGTCGCCAAGTAAGCTATAATACTTGATACTATAATCTGTCTATTACCTCTAATGTGCAATTCCTTTGACCTCATTGTTTTGACTTTTGTAGCTGAGTGGTGGTTCCAATTTGGAGGAGAAGTTCCAAATCTGTAGAAGTATGCCTTGAGGATTGTATCACAGTGTGTGTCATCAAGTGGGTGTGAAAGGAATTGGAGCGCTTTTGCTTTGGTCCAAACAAGGCAAAGAAACCGTCTTCTTTATGGCAAGCTGCACAAGTGTGTATCTGTGCGCCATAACTTAAAGGTATGAAGTATATTTGCCTATACAAATGTTTATCCATGAGATATATAATGTATTGTGTCCCTGTATTTTGTTGATGGAATTTGTTTTCACTGAAGATACGTGCCGAAGAAGACCAGGACCCGGTGAGAGAGAATGCTAAAGAGAAGGAGGTTGATCCAAGTGCTATGATGCTAGATACTACCATGTTTGATGAAACAAATCCTATGATGGAGTGGTTAAATGAGGATGAGGAGCGTGTGATCTTGTATGGAGCTGCGGCTGCTACCTCCGTTTTTGAGAGGATTCGATCCCTTAATTCAAGCAAGAAAGCATCTCATCTTGGAAGGAAGGACAATAGCAGGAAAAGAAAGAGGGTAGTGGAAGAAGAGGATGAGTACACCGACTCTGATGATGAAGAAAAGGATGAGTACGATGACATTGATATTGATGGCCAAGATGATAGTGCAAGTGAATCTGATGGAGGAGAACCCAGTCAAGTTGGAGACGATGGAGCAAACCAAGTCGAAAACGAGCTTCATTTAACTAGTGAAGGCACTTCGCTGAACAGGAGATCTTTACGGGTTAGGCAAGCCAAGAAGGTTAAGGATCTCAAGAGCCTTTACCCTGAAAAATAGGTAAACTTCTTATGTTGTTAGTATTATATTGAGCTTGGGGTCTGTTTGAATCTATCGTCACTGTTAATCTTGTCTAAGCCGGTTAACAAAGTCATCATTGTATCATCAATTGTCTTAAAAAATAAAAATCAGTATAAATCACTAGCTACGGGCCTAAGTCAGATTCTTGACGAAGGACAAAAACAATTCTCCTTTTATTGAGAGATATCAACAGAACATTCTCAACTTTGTAAATGTAAAAAATAAGTTTGGTTCTAACCATGATAAATTTTAAGTTTATGTATTCAGGAGGCTGCAACCTTTGGTACTCTCTCCTATGATCCTATCTCAAGTATGATTAGTCTCTTGTATTATATATATCTACTTTGTCCAACATGCTTCTGGTATTACATCACATTTCCTAATCTTTGGTATTCTAAATTTCAAGGTAGAAGAGCAAGAAGCCTGGGAGCAAACAATTCTTGTTTAAGGCACAACTGAAGGATGAAGGAACCTAAAGTTGTGAATAAATTTACTGTTTTCATTTTGGGGCCGTGTTGCTTGTAATGGTTATGGCCCGTGTTTGAAACTGTTAGTAGTTTATTGATCTGGATGATCCTTGTGGAGTGTGGTCTTTTGCGTTGTGATGATTAATTTGGACACTTGTTGGATTACGATGTTGTGATGGTTGATCTGTGCAGTCGTTTTGTTATTTCGGATCTGGATGGATAATCTAATCTCTACTAGTATTAATCTTTTGTCCACGTACATGTATATGTTGCTATAGTTTTTGCTGTCCATTTTTGTTTTGCTTTGTTTCAAATTTTTTGGCAAATTTCGGTCATTTTTCGTTCATTTTTCGGTCATTTTTCGTTCCAAATTTTAAATTTTGGTTTAGCAATTTCGTCCGAGATTTTCCGAAATTTTTCCGAAAAACTGAATTTCAGCAATTTCGGCCAAGACCGGTAAAAAATACAAACCGAAAGCCGAAACTCTGCTCACAACGAGCAAAAATATCAGTTGGGCCATTCCCTCATCATGAGGCGATCGGCACACATGGAGCACTATGTTCTTGTCTCGAACGTGTCAGCAAAGTTTCATCAAAAAGACGTATGTCATGACCTAGAGAGAAAACACAATACCCGGTGCTCTGGTAACAAACCTTTTATAGCTTGATATATTTTTATTGTCAATAGATCTCCTTGCCTCATGTTTTACGTAAATAGACCGGAGGGCATGGACTGAATGGACTGGCAAAAGCTCTGTCCCATTAGTGGGACCGGGCAAGATCAGACTACTGAGATTAAATGAGAATCGCCTGTGAGCTTTCTCTTCATCCACTTTTTTAAACAATTTGTATGTATTGCAACAATTAGTTCAACAGGAAAGTAAGGCGTTGTTGTCTATTTTTTCATTTTAATTGATTTGTGAAGGTTTTAACCTGGATCATATGCCCCGTAAATCCGATTTGGATATCCCACTTTTATGTTTCAACACTTGGATGTTGGAAACTTTTTTCTCAGCCTCGTGATGGAAAGTAGCCATAATGCCGTATGGACAAAAGCATGTGAATGTTACTTAGCGAGGGCTCCTTCCTTATGACTCTTTTAGTTGTTTGATTTTTAGAAGATGGATATTTCAATATATTAGTCTCTCTGATTTGGTTCTTTTGTGTCAGCAAAGATTTAATGACACATCGAATCCAAGAAAATACTCCATTTGTCGTGTTTTAGTTGGAGCACACTTTTTTAATTCAAGTTTGTCCAGCAATTTGACCAATTAAATATTTTTATATGTCATGCGCATGTTATACCATTAAATTAATCAAATGAAGTTTACTGTGGGATAATTTTTATTATAAATGACACATGTATCCTTGATTAAATTAGCGGTTAAAATTCAAACACACAAAATGAGGGCGCCACCTCCCTTGAATGAAGGCACTACTTTACCAAAAAAATGTTGTATACTAAATTCGTGCACGCACAAATCCGTGCACAAGTAGGAACTCAAAACTTATTATGCCTTATTCTTGAGACCACGTGGACTATTGATACAACACTATAGGAGAAGACGGATACACCGACGGCCGGGTCCCATCGGCGTAGCCCCTAAATCCCGTCGGTGTAGGCTGGCCCGACGGCTGCCGTCGGCGTATAGACGTCGGCATACAACCCCGTACACGTAGCCCCTCTTTTCATTGGCGTATATAGCTACGCCGACGGCCCGCGTAGATCGTATGGGTTTCACCTAGATGACTAACAGGCATTTGGCAACGCCGATGGCTTTGCCGTCGGCTTAGATTTTTCCAAAAAATAAATATTTTTTTCCAATTTTTTAAACATTTTTGAATTATTTAACTTGTTAATCTCAAGTGGACATTTTTAATTTCAAGTTTCTCAAATCAAATTGCACAAGTAGTCAAACTTTCCTATCGGTCACCCATCCTAACACTATTCCATCCTAGCATGATTAACTTATACATTCCTTCCACATGAGCTTTCGACAAAGAAATTAGAACTTGTGAATATTATCATATCAATCCTATTAACCATTGGACTATAATCTTAGACGTCTTTATTTTTTTACATTCCATACAATTATTTGAGTAAACAACAATGAATAAGTAATAATAATCTTGAATTCAAATAAAAATAAAATAAATTTTATTTATTTTACCTTTTTTCATTTAAAATTGAATAATTCATATCTACAAAACCGTAAATCATAATTCGACAAATAATATATCCAAATCAATCAGAATAGTGAGTGGAATCCAAATATGACATCCCTATCATCTATTTAATTATATATCATAACTTTTTAATATTAGACCAACCGAAACTATGTCAGGATTCATGAAACACCCCTTTTTGGCACTTGGAAAATAGAAAATGGCTTTTTGGTGCAACTAAAGAAAATCTTGTATTAGATCTCTAAAGAAATAGCATATTGTGAACCTAAAAATGATTTTTATAAAAAATCATGAGCATCATATCATGTACATGTAGTTAAATCTAACTCATTTCCTTCTGATTCGGCAGAAATTTGTCTTTTTTACGAGGGGTGAAAGGAAAGGTTTGAGATACCCTGATTGGGAAATTGTCCATTCAATATGGTCTAGTATTTTTTAAAAATATGGTATTATCATTTCGGACCTTTCGTTTGGTGGTTGCTTCACAAAACACCCTGTTTTTTGCACTCAAAAAATAAAAAATGGCTTTTCGGTTCGACAAAAAAGGAAAACTTCCTCCTGCAACATTGTTCACCATCCCATGATACACATGCATACACAATATGTACACATTATCGCAAACTATACCGCAATTCCAGCAATAATATTTGTCATTTGACCTGAAATCCAGAAAACCTCGATTGACATAGGTCATTTTGTGAAGGCTTTTTTGAGACATAATCAATATACCAAGTTTGGTATTTTTCCATGCAACTATGTCACATAATATGACACCACGCGAAGGTTTTGCATTGTTTAGATTGTTTTTAAATTTTTTATGCCCGTTTCAAACTATCGTTAAACTTTCTAAATCGAGGGGCATGAAGATTCTTAGCTCGGGGCTGAGCCTCACTAAACTTGCATTAGATCTCTGATGAAATAGCATATTTTAAACCTAAAAATGATTTTTGCAAAAAATTATGAGCATCATATCATGTACCTGTAGCTCAAATCTAACTCATTTCCTACCGATTCGGCGGGAATTTATCTTTTTCACGAGGGGTGGATGGAAAGGTTTGAGATATCCCGGTTGGGAAATTGTCCATTCAATATGGTCTAGTGTTTTTGAAAAATGTGGGTATTATCATTTTGAAACTTTCATTTGGTGGTTGCTTCACAATACACACCGTATTTTGCACACGGAAAATAAAAAATGGCTTTTTGGTGCGACGAAAAGGAAAACTTCCTCATGCAACATTATTCACCATCCCATGATACATATGTATGCACAATATGGGAACATTATCACAAATTATACCGTGATTCTAGCAATAACATTGGTCATTTGACCTAAAATCCAGAAAACCTCGATTGAGATAGGTCATTTTGTGAAGGTGTTTTTGAGACACAATCAATATACCAAGTTTGGTATTTTTCCATGCAACTATGTCACATAATATGACACTACGCGAAGGTTTTGCATTGTTTCGATCATTTTTGAAATTTTTATACCTGTTTCAAACTATCGTCAAACTTTGTAAATCGGCGGGCATGAAGATTCTTAGCTCGGGGCTGAGCCTCACTAAACTTGCATTCGATCTCTGATGAAATAGCATATTGTGAACCTAAAAATGATTTTTGCAAAAAATCATGAGCATCATATCATGTACTTGTAGTTCAAATCTAACTCATTTCCCACCGATTCAGCAGAAATTTGTCTTTTTCACGAGGGGTGGACAAAAAGTTTTGAGTTATCCAGGTTGGGAAATTATTCATTCAAGATGGTCTATTATTTTTGAAAAATAGGGTAGTAACATTTTGAAACTTTCATTTGGTGGTTGCTTCACAAAAAACCTCGTTCTTTGGTCGAAAAATAAAAAAATATGTTATATGAAAGTATTTGTATTATATATATTTGTTTTTAATTTTTTTGTAATATTTGAGTTTATATAGATATATCTTATTTTTCTGTAAATTTTGATATCTTATATGTATTTTTCTGAATTTAAATGATTTAGTTATGATATTTCTAAGATTAATGTGGCAAAAAAGAAAAATAGCTACGCCGACGGCTTTGCCGTCGGCATAGGTGTGAAACCTACGCCAACGGCAAAGAAGTCGGCGTAGACTTGACATCGTCGCTCTGCTGTTAGCCTAATAGGATACGCCGACGGTCTTGTTTACGCCGACAGCTGCCGTCAGCCTATTTATCCTACGCCGACAGTCCCAACTTTTTGCCGTCGGCGTATAAAAAGGCTCTCGGCCTATCTGGTTATTCCCATAGTGCAAATACGCTCGCAGTAAGGAACATGTTTGAGGCAAAAAGCACAATCACGAGGTGCAATTAGGAATTATTTGTGTTTTGTAATAACTGAGGGCTGAGCCCTATGAAGTATTGTAGGTTGAATCACCTCAATTCGGCAGCTCGTCAATAAATTAAGCTACTCACAACCAAAGTCGCGCTTAAAGCCAATCTAGCCTTTGTTTAACACTTCGTATTACATATTAATTTGCAATATTCACAATGTATTCTCATATAATGCACATATCATTAGCAGAAAAAGGGCAAATTATATAGGCCGGCATCCCTCTAGGACACACAATCGTCTGGTTGGCAAGTAACTTAAATGCGGTCCTCGGTGTTTCTTTTAGAAAACAAAATGTTTCATTGCTGACAGACTCTATATATTATATCCTATATGCCCACGATCTGGTCTCAGTGTGTACCTACGAGCTATACATTCTATGTATATACTTTTCTCAATCCCGATGTCTCGAGATCAGCACCTGAATTGACAAAGTGTTACCACTTTATACATTCAGTTTTCTAAGAGGGCGTGTTGAAGGTGGAGGGTCATGAGAATGTCAAGGAGCCTCGTGGTTAGATTAGCCTATGTGAGAATGGGATTCATTGGTAATTTGAGATGTATGAAATGGCCCGAACAGGTTGCAACAACATGATCTGCAACATTTGCTTCGTGTACCTATCATCTAGGACTAGGAGACAACGGTTTCAAAATTTTCACTGGACAGTTCTAGAGCGCATAGCGTAGCAAAACTATTTGTTGTATGTAGTAGGCACTATAGCTTCTAATAATATGGATTGCTGCCTTTTGGATCGGGCATCCTAGATTTGCTAACGCTTAGAGAGTTATATTGGAGACCGGTTCTTCCATAGAACATTGGAGAATTTATAGCTCCTTGACTTGGTTTGCCAAGTCAGATAATCAGACTTGTTTAGCTTCTTCAGTGTCTATACCTTGGATGCCTTTTAATGCCATGGAAAGAAACATATGTTATCACTTATTCGGTTTGAATCAGGTACCATTTCTTGTTTGATCTCGAGTGTTGTTTTCTTCGAGAAGAAGAGAGGTGCCTGTATAATTGGGAAATACCGTGCAAAAACCTAGGTAAAAGCCCAATGGCAACTGTCGTAGAACAAGCTTTTCGCCAGAAAGTGCACAACCCCAACCTGGCTACAGATACAAATGCCATATAGATTACCAGGATAGGAAGAACCGTTAAGACAACCTGAAGCGTCATCGTAATACCCATCGTCTCATATCAAATCCGACTTGTCGTAGACGACCATTCAAGCACAAACCTCCCTACGGTTTCATAAGATACACATAGGCCCATGCCAAATAGTTGGCTGCAGCACCAACAATAGACGACTCCGAGTTCAACAACAATCTTCACAGGAGAAAAAGGATAGGGCTTGCACCGACTGAGCCCCAGGAAGACTCGTCGAACATCTCGCAAGGTTCGACAGCTAAAATCAAAGTCGTGACCCTGTTTGACTCGCAACCATCACCGTGATCAAACCGAATTTCGTACTAAATTAAGCCCACAAATCTCACAATAGGTCTCTCTTACTGAGTCTGACAAAAAAAAATGTGCCTTAAGGAAGATAACAATACCTGTATATGTACGACTTTGTATATAACATGTGAATTCTCAAAAACATTAGAAAGAAGGTAACTAAAAGTTAAATTAAACAACACCACTGTCCACTTTCCTCATTTTTCCACAGGCCATGACTGTCTACTCTTTTTGAAGGAAAACCATTCAGCGAGCTTTATTGATTCTCAAATAGACTTACAACATTTATGAGTTTGGGAAGTAAAAAGATAGGGGGATGATCTTCCCAAAATGTATCAACACGATCGATCAAACTATACCTAGATAGTTCATGGGCAACCTCATTGGCCTCCCTATTACAATGTTTGAAGATAATCTCCCAAAAACATGAAGCAAGGCCCATCGCCGGCAGGAAGCCAACCGAATTCTTAGGGATCATTGATGACCTAGTTTTCCATCATTATATATACCTCTTGTAATCCATCTAAGTCGCTTCTTTTAATTACCGATGTTGGGTAAACACTGCAAAATAGTGAAGTTTTACTGGGTGGCACTCGTGGTTTTTATCTCTTTGTTAGAGAAGTTTTTCACGTTAAAATCACGTGTCTCCTATGTGTTTCATTTTCGTTCTTTGTTATTTGGTTGTCGCGTTTATAACAGTGAGGAAGACGATGAACATGCACAGACATACACACGGTTTTTGCCCTGCAATAAGTCACACAAATTGTATATCTGCTACAATTGTTATTTTCATACACTACAGGAAATAATTGATACGCCGAAGGCCGGCTGCCGTCGGCACAGCGCCAAATTCCCGTCGGCACAGGCTGTGCCGACGGTGGCCGTCGGCGTAGCCCCCTCGGCGTACGTCCTCGTCGGCACAGCTCCGTGGCCGTCGGCACAGCCCCTACCCTTCGGCACAGCGTCTTCCAGCGGGCCCCGCGTGTTAGGCAACGGTCGTCTCCGATAACGGCCCAGCCTGGAGCCGTCGGCTGGCCGTCGGCATAGCCTAAAATATTTTTTTTATTTTTTTAAAAAAATTAATTTTTTTTAATATTTTTTTGTCTTTGAATTGTTTGACTCATTAATCTCTTGCTTTGATCATTTTTAACACTATTTATAGTTAATAATTGATTAAATTGCAGTCTTAGTCAAAGTTCCCAGTCGATCACCCATCCTAGCACTACTCCAACTCTAGCACGCTTAACTTTCTCGTTCCTTCAGAATCTCTTTCCGCAAAGCAATTTACACATTGTTGTCATTACTATGATATCAATCCTATTAACTCTTATATCATCATGTCACATGGTTGTATTTTTTGAAATTACAAGCAATCATTTAAGTAAACAACAATGAGTAAAAAAATTATTGAATTCAAATAAAAATATAATAATTTTATTTTATTTTATATTTTTTATTTAATATGTAATAATTAATATCTTTAAATCTGTAAATCGGAATTCGGAAAATAATATGTCTAAATTGATTAGAAAAATGAGAGGAATCCAAATATGATATCAATATCAACTTATCACAAACTATGTCGTAATTCTTATCATAATTTCATTTGCCCGTTTAAAACGGCACGCATAAAAATTCTTAGCTTGGGGTTGAGACTCGCTAAACTTGAAGTGGATCTATGATGAAACAACATATTTTAAACATATAAAATGATTTTTATAAAAAATCATGAGCATCCGTGTTGGAGATATGCCCTAGAGGTAATAATAAATGTAGTTATTATTATATATCTTTGTGTTTATGATAAATGTTTGCATTCATGCTATAATAGTATTAACAAGGAAACCATTAATACTTGTGTGAATTGTAAACTTAATTTGAAGTCCCTAGTATAGCCTCTATACTTCACTAGCTTGTTGGTTGATTGATGATGTGGTTTCTTTGTCATGAACATTGAGATGTTATCAACAACAAGATCATATCGTTAGGAGAATGATATGGTGGACATACTCCTATAGACAAGCGTAGCATAAAGATCAAGTCATTTCAATAGTTCAATTGCTATATGCTTTCTGATACATAGTAACCTAATTCCTTCGACCATGAGATCATGCATATTGCCTTTACTGGATGGATGCTTTGATGTCATCAAACACCACACCGTAACAGGGTGGCTATAAAGGTGGCATTGAGTGTTCGGAAAGTATTGGTTGAAACACATGGATCAAGAGTGGGATTTGTCCATCCACATGACGGATAGATATTCTCTGGGCCCTCTCGGTGAAATGTCATCCAATTAGCTTGCAAGCATGTGACTTGGTCACAAGGGATCACATATCACGGGAACGAGAAAAGAGTACTTATCAGTAACGAGGTTGAACTAGGTATGCAGAGATACCGACGATCATGACCTCGGATAAGTAACATATCGTGAGACAAAGGGAAATTGGTATCGTATGTAAGTGGTTCATTCGATCGCAAAGTAATCGTAGAAATATGTGGGAGCCATATGAATTTCCAGATTCCTCTATTGGTTATTGTTCGGAGAAGTGTCTCGATCATGTCCGCATAATTCACGAACCGTAGGGAGACACACTTAAGGATTCGACGTTGTTTGAGTAGTTATGGTATTATGAGAAAGAGACCGAATGTTGTTCGGAGTCTCGGATGGGATCCGGGATATCACGAGGTGATCCGGAATGGTCCGGAGAATAAGATTCATATAAGGAAAGTCCCATTTCGGAGTTGGGGAATGGTTCCGGTGTTTTCATCGGGAACATTCTAGAAGGTCCCGGAATGTCCGGCACTCCGGGGGGGAAGGGGTGCATGAATGTGTCATTGCAAGATGGAATGATTGCATCATGTACTAAGTGTTCTCGCTGTCCAAAATAAAAGGTTTATTTAATTCCTAAATTGGAAAAGTCAAACGGCTAGTTTGAAAGTCAAACTGCCAATTTTGGAAAGTGGGAAAGAGGAGGATTGGTGGAGGCCGAATTGGGGGAGGACTCCTCCCTTGGCCGGCGCCCCACCAAGCCGACTTGGGGAGGGTCTCTCCTCCCCATGGCGCAGCCAGCCCTCCCACCTATATAAGGAGGGGCAGGGCTCCCCTCCTAGGACACACAAGTTTCCTATCCTCTAAACTAAACCCTAGATCTAGACCCCGGTTTAGAGCTATTCGGTTTAGAGCCTTCTAATTGGTTTAGAGCCCTCTAATTGGTGTGTCTAATTACTAGACCACTAATAGCCTCTCTCATAAGCTCCACCATACTCGCACCGGCTTAAGGCGAAGCCCTGCGGGATTTCCCCTCTACCTCCGGTACCACGCCGTTGTGCTGCCGGAATCGCGAGGAGAGTGCTACAACCTCCGCTGCCTGCTGGAACAAGGGAGAGGAAGGTCTTCGTCGAGTACCGAACGTGTGACCGACTGCGGGAGCGCTGCGGGAACGCGGCGCCGGAAGGATCGTCTACGCGATCTTGAGATCGGAAAGAGTACGACTACATCACTCACGAGAATCTGCTCTCGTTAAACACTTTGGAATCTTCGAGGGTGAGTTATTCCATCGACTCGTTGCTGCAATCTAGTAGATAGATCTTGGCTTGTTTGTTTGTATGCGATAGAAAATTTTTGTTTTCCATGCTACGAACCCCTACAGTGGTATCAGAGCCGTGTCTATATGTAGATCTGTTGCACGAGTAGAACACAATGGTCATTGTGGGCGTTGATGCTTTTATTGTAGATTGCTTTTTGTGTACTTTGCATCTTGCGGTATGTTGGGATGAAGCGGCCCGGGCTAACCTTACATGACATCGTTCATGAGACTTGCTCCACGCTTGACATGCAACTCGTTTTGCATAAGTGGCTTTGCGGGTGCCTGTTTCTCCTAGCATAGTAAAGATCCAATTTACAACGGGTGATCAACAATGCTAGTATCAATGTTGTGGTTCTTGTTCGTAAGTTAGAACGACACTTATGGAAAGCCCCAAACCACGTAAAATATGCAAAGAAAGTAGAAGCGTCTAACTTTGTTTTGCAGGGGTGTGCAGTGATGTGATATGGCCATGATTGTGATTATATTTGATGTATGCAATGTTCCTTATTGTAAGTTGGCAACCGGCAGGAGCCATATGGTTGTCTTTAATTTCTGTTAAGACCTGCGTGTCTATTCAAAATAGTTGTAATAGTTGAAGCTGGTGGACGACAACCATGAAGAAGCGTCATTGACCTTGATGCTATGCCGGTGATGATGGAGATCATGTTCGTGCTTGAAGATGGAGATCGGAAGCACAAAGAAGAAAGGCCATATCATATCACATATTATGAATTGCATGTGATGTTAATCCTTTATGCATCTTGTATTGCTTAGTAGACGACGGTAGCATTATAAGATGATCCCTCATGCACATAAATTTCAAGTTCTAGAGTGTTCACCCTTAGTATGCACCGTTGCCAAAGCTTGCTGCTTCGAAGCACCACGTGATGATCGGGTGTCTTTGATTCCGCGGGTGAATACAACGTAAGCAAGCCAGATTTGCTTATGCGGAAGCTAAGGTTTGATCTTGACGAGCCTAGCATGTACAGACATGGCCTCAGGAACACGGATCGCCGAAAGGCAAAGCATGAATCATATAGTAGATATGATGAACATGATGATTGTTCGCCATTAAAACTATATCAGCTCTCGTGATGATCGGTGTTGATGTAGTGGATTTGGTTCGTGTGATCACTAAAACAATGTGAGGGATGTTGTTTTGAGTGGGAGTTCACCTAGTTTAATTTCATTAATTAATTTGAACTCAATTTGTCATAAACTTAGTCTAAACTATTGCAAATATGTTGTAGATCAATGGCAGCCCCTACCATCAATTTTAATGCGTTCCTAGAGAAAGAAAAGTTGAAAAACAATGGAAGCAACTTCGCGGATTGGTTCCGCAATTTGAGGATTGTCCTCACAGCTGGTAATTTGACCTATGTGCTGGATGCACCGCTAGGTGACCCACCTGCAGCTGATGCTACCGATGAAGTAAAGAATGTTTACCTTGCTCGGAAGAATCAGTACTCCATAGTTCAGTGTGCTATCTTGTATGGTTTAGAATCGGAGCTTCAGAAAAGGTTTGAAGAGTCAGATCCATATGATATTGTCGAGGATCTCAAATTAATCTTTGAGACTCATGCGGCAATTGAAAGTTATGAAGCTTCTGAAAAGTTCTTTAACTGCAAGATGGAAGAGGGTAGCTCCGTCAGTGAGCATGTGCTTAAGATGTCTGGGCACGCAAATAAACTTCAAAGTTTGGGTATAGTGATTCCTAATACTTTGGGAGTTTACCGCATCCTCCAATCACTACCACCAAGTTACAAGAACTTTGTGATGAACTACAACATGCAGAACATGAACAAAGAGTTGCCAGAACTATTTGCTATGTTAAAATCTGCAGAAGTGGAGATCAAGAAAGAGCACCAAGTGTTGATGGTCAATAAGACCACCAAATTCAAGAAAGGCAAGTCTAAGCAAAAGGGACACTTCAAGAAGGGTGGTAAGAAAGTTACCACGCCGACGAAGAAAACCAAAGCTGGACCTAAACCTGAAACTGAGTGCTTTTACTGCAAGGGAGAAGGTCACTGGAAGCGGAATTGCCCAAGGTACTTGGCGGATTTGAAGAACGGCAACATCAAGAAGAAAGGTATATCTGATATACATGTTATTGATGTGTATCTCACTAGTACTCGTAGTAGTGCCTGGGTATTTGATACTGGTTCGGTTGCTCATATTTGTAACTCGAAACAGGAGCTGCAGAATAAACGGAAGCTAGTGAAGAACGAGGTGACGATGCGCGTAGGAAACGGATCAAAGGTTGATGTGATCGCGGTCGGCACGCTACCTCTTCATCTACCATCGGGATTAGTTTTATACTTAAATAATTGTTATTTGGTGCCTGCATTAAGCATGAACATTATCTCAGGATCTTGTTTATTGCGAGACAGTTACTTGTTTAAATCCGAGAATAATGGTTGTTCGATTTATATGAGTAATGTGTTTTATGCACATGCACCTTTGATAGATGGTCTATTCATATTGAATCTCGATAGTAGAAATACACATATTAATAACATTGAGGCTAAACGTTTGAAATCAAGCGATAATTTGACCTATATGTGGCACTGTCGTCTTGGTCACATTGGAGTGAAGCGTATGAAGAAACTCCATTCCGATGGACTTCTTGAATCACTTGATTTTGAATCACTTGAAAGATGCGAAGCATGTCTGATGGGTAAAATGACTAAGACTCCATTTTCTGGTATAATGGAGCGAGCTACGGACTTACTGGAAATCATACATACCGATGTGTGTGGTCCAATGAGTGTAGCATCGCGCAGTGGTTATCGTTATGTTCTTACCTTCACGGATGACTTGAGTAGATATGGGTATATCTATTTCATGAAACATAAGTCCGAAACTTTCGAGAAGTTTAAGGAATTTCAAAGTGAGGTAGAGAATCAACGTAACAAGAAGATTAAATTTCTACGTTCTGATCGTGGAGGTGAATATCTAAGTTACGAGTTTGGCGAGCATTTAAAGAAGTGCGGAATACTTTCACAATTGACACCGCCGGGAACACCACAGCGTAATGGTGTGTCTGAACGTCGTAATCGAACTCTCTTAGATATGGTTCGTTCTATGATGTCACTTACAGATTTACCGCTATCATTTTGGGGTTATGCATTAGAAACAGCCGCATTCACTTTAAATAGGGCACCATCTAAATCCGTTGAAACGACACCGTATGAATTATGGTTTGGGAAGAAACCTAAATTGTCGTTCCTTAAAGTTTGGGGATGCGAAGCCTATGTAAAGAAGTTACAGCCGGACAAGCTTGAACCCAAAGCGGAAAAATGCGTCTTCATAGGATACCCGAAGGAAACTATTGGGTATACCTTCTATCATAGATCCGAAGGCAAAATCTTTGTTGCCAAGAATGGATCCTTTCTAGAGAAGGAATTTCTCTCGAAAGAAGTGACTGGAAGGAAAGTAGAACTCGACGAGGTTGTCGAACCTTCTCTCGAAATTGCGAGTAGCGCAGCACCGGAAGAAGTTCCTGTGGTGCCTGCACCAATAAGAGAGGAAGCTAATGATAGTGATCATGAAACTTCGGTTGAAGTTACTACAGAGCCTCGGAGGTCAACGAGAACTCGTACCACTCCAGATTGGTATGATTCCGTTATGAATGTCATGTTGGTGGACAACACCGATGACCCCGAGACATATGAGGAAGCGATGATGAGCCCAGATTCCAATAAATGGCAAGAAGCCATGAAATCCGAGATTGGATCCATGTACGAAAACCAAGTATGGACTTTGGTGGACTTACCGGATGGCCGGAAGGCTGTCGAGAACAAATGGATTTTCAAGAAGAAAACAGATGCTGATGGTAATGTTACTGTCTATAAAGCTCGACTTGTCGCAAAAGGGTTTCGACAAATTCAAGGAGTTGACTACGATGAGACTTTCTCACCGGTAGCGAAGCTAGAGTCTGTGAGGATTATGTTAGCAATCGCTGCATATTATGATTATGAGATATGGCAGATGGATGTCAAAACAGCATTCCTCAATGGAGACATTGATGAAGAGTTGTATATGATACAACCCAAAGGTTTTGTCGATCCTAAAGATGCTAACAAGGTATGCAAACTTCAACGGTCCATCTATGGATTGAAGCAAGCATCCCGAAGTTGGAATCAACGTTTTGATAAGGTAATCAAAAGTTTTGGTTTTATACAAACTTATGGAGAAGCTTGTATTTACAAGAAAGTGAGTGGGAGCTCTGTAGCATTCTTAATACTGTATGTGGATGACATATTGTTGATTGGGAATGATGTAGACCTTCTTAATAGTGTCAAAGAGTATTTGAATAATAGTTTTTCAATGAAGGATCTTGGCGAAGCAGCTTACATATTAGGCATAAAGATTTATAGAGATAGATCAAAACGCCAAATATCATTGTCACAAAGTACATATTTGGACAAAGTTCTAAAGAGGTTTGGAATGGAAGAAAGCAAGAAAGGGTTCTTGCCCATGTTGCCCAATACGACCTTGAGTAAAACTCAAAGTCCGACATCGGCAGAAGATAGAGAAAGAATGAGTAAAACTCCCTATGCCTCAGCCATAGGATCTCTAATGTATGCCATGCTATGTACAAGACCCGACATTGCATATGCTGTTAGTCTAACTAGCAGATATTAAAGTGATCCAGGAGTGGATCATTGGACAGCGGTCAAAAACATCCTTAAGTACTTGAGAAGAACTAAGGATATGGTTCTTTCTTATGGAGGTGATGAACAGCTCGTTGTTAATGGTTACACCGATGCTAGTTGGAACACCGATCCGGATGATTCTAAATCACAATCTGGATACGTATTTATTTTGAATGGTGCAGCAGTTAGCTGGAGGAGTGCAAAGCAAAGCGTTGTGGCGAGATCTTCAACTGAATCGGAATACATGGCTGCTTCGGAGGCTTCACAAGAAGCGATATGGATGAAAGAGTTCATTACAGAGCTGGGTGTGGTTCCTAGTGCGCTGGACCCAATGTCTATCTACTGTGATAACATGGGCGCCATAGCCAATGCGCAAGAACCAAGGTCACACAAGAAGCTGAAGCATATCAAGCTACGTTTTCACGCTATTCGAGAACATATCCAGGATGGGGATATAAAGATTTGCAAAGTACACACAGATCTGAATGTGGCGGATCCGTTGACTAAACCTCTCCCGAGGGCAAAACATGACCAACACCAAACTGCCATGGGTGTTCGGTATATTACCATGTAATCTAGATTAGATGACTCTAGTGCAAGTGGGAGACTGTTGGAGATATGCCCTAGAGGTAATAATAAATGTAGTTATTATTATATATCTTTGTGTTTATGATAAATGTTTGCATTCATGCTATAATAGTATTAACAAGGAAACCATTAATACTTGTGTGAATTGTAAACTTAATTTGAAGTCCCTAGTATAGCCTCTATACTTCACTAGCTTGTTGGTTGATTGATGATGTGGTTTCTTTGTCATGAACATTGAGATGTTATCAACAACAAGATCATATCGTTAGGAGAATGATATGGTGGACATACTCCTATAGACAAGCGTAGCATAAAGATCAAGTCATTTCAATAGTTCAATTGCTATATGCTTTCTGATACATAGTAACCTAATTCCTTCGACCATGAGATCATGCATATTGCCTTTACTGGATGGATGCTTTGATGTCATCAAACACCACACCGTAACAGGGTGGCTATAAAGGTGGCATTGAGTGTTCGGAAAGTATTGGTTGAAACACATGGATCAAGAGTGGGATTTGTCCATCCACATGACGGATAGATATTCTCTGGGCCCTCTCGGTGAAATGTCATCCAATTAGCTTGCAAGCATGTGACTTGGTCACAAGGGATCACATATCACGGGAACGAGAAAAGAGTACTTATCAGTAACGAGGTTGAACTAGGTATGCAGAGATACCGACGATCATGACCTCGGATAAGTAACATATCGTGAGACAAAGGGAAATTGGTATCGTATGTAAGTGGTTCATTCGATCGCAAAGTAATCGTAGAAATATGTGGGAGCCATATGAATTTCCAGATTCCTCTATTGGTTATTGTTCGGAGAAGTGTCTCGATCATGTCCGCATAATTCACGAACCGTAGGGAGACACACTTAAGGATTCGACGTTGTTTGAGTAGTTATGGTATTATGAGAAAGAGACCGAATGTTGTTCGGAGTCTCGGATGGGATCCGGGATATCACGAGGTGATCCGGAATGGTCCGGAGAATAAGATTCATATAAGGAAAGTCCCATTTCGGAGTTGGGGAATGGTTCCGGTGTTTTCATCGGGAACATTCTAGAAGGTCCCGGAATGTCCGGCACTCCGGGGGGGAAGGGGTGCATGAATGTGTCATTGCAAGATGGAATGATTGCATCATGTACTAAGTGTTCTCGCTGTCCAAAATAAAAGGTTTATTTAATTCCTAAATTGGAAAAGTCAAACGGCTAGTTTGAAAGTCAAACTGCCAATTTTGGAAAGTGGGAAAGAGGAGGATTGGTGGAGGCCGAATTGGGGGAGGACTCCTCCCTTGGCCGGCGCCCCACCAAGCCGACTTGGGGAGGGTCTCTCCTCCCCATGGCGCAGCCAGCCCTCCCACCTATATAAGGAGGGGCAGGGCTCCCCTCCTAGGACACACAAGTTTCCTATCCTCTAAACTAAACCCTAGATCTAGACCCCGGTTTAGAGCTATTCGGTTTAGAGCCTTCTAATTGGTTTAGAGCCCTCTAATTGGTGTGTCTAATTACTAGACCACTAATAGCCTCTCTCATAAGCTCCACCATACTCGCACCGGCTTAAGGCGAAGCCCTGCGGGATTTCCCCTCTACCTCCGGTACCACGCCGTTGTGCTGCCGGAATCGCGAGGAGAGTGCTACAACCTCCGCTGCCTGCTGGAACAAGGGAGAGGAAGGTCTTCGTCGAGTACCGAACGTGTGACCGACTGCGGGAGCGCTGCGGGAACGCGGCGCCGGAAGGATCGTCTACGCGATCTTGAGATCGGAAAGAGTACGACTACATCACTCACGAGAATCTGCTCTCGTTAAACACTTTGGAATCTTCGAGGGTGAGTTATTCCATCGACTCGTTGCTGCAATCTAGTAGATAGATCTTGGCTTGTTTGTTTGTATGCGATAGAAAATTTTTGTTTTCCATGCTACGAACCCCTACAATCCGATCATGTACCTGTAGTTCATATCTGACACACTTCCTACTGATTCGGTAGGAATTTGCCCTTTTCACCAGGGATAGACGGAAATGTTTGAGATCTCCCTGTTCTGACATTATCCATGTAAGTTGGTCTAGTATTTTTGTAAAATATGACGGTAGTATTTTGAATTAGCCATTTGGTAGTTGCTTCACAAAACCGTCCGTTTTTTGCACTCAAAAAATGGAAAACGGCTTTTTGATGCGACGAAAAGGAAAACTTCCTCCTGAAACATTGTTCGCCATCACATGATGCACAGCTATGCACAATACCGACACATTATCACAAACTATGCCTTCATTCTAGCCATAACATTGGTCATTTCACCCGAAAGCCAAGAAACCTCGAACGAGATAGGTCATTTTGTGAAGGTTTTTTTGAGACATAATCAATATACCAAGTTTGATATTTTTCCTTCTAACTATGTCACATAATATGACACCACGCGAAGGTTTCGCATTGTTCGGATCGTTTTTTAATTTATAATGCCCGTTTTAAACCATCGTTATACTTTGTCGAAGGGAGGGTATGAAGATTCTTAGCTCGGGACTGAGACTCGCTAAACTTGAAGTGGATCTACGATGAAACAACATATTTTGAACCTAAAAATGATTTTTGTAAAAAATCATGAGCATCCGATGATGTACCTATAGTTCATATCTGACCCACTTCCTACCGATTCGAGAGGAATTTGTCTTTTCACCAGGGATAGACGGAAATGTTTGAGATCCCCCTGTTATGAAATTATCCATGTAAGGTGGTCTAGTATTTTTGAAAAATGTGACGGTAGCATTTTGAATTAGCCATTTGGTGGTTGCTTCACAAAACCGTCCATTTTTTGCACTCGGAAAATGGAAAACGGCTTTTTGGTGCGACAAAAAGGAAAACTTCTTCCTGAAGCATTGTTCTCCATCACATGATGCACAGTTATGCACAATACCGACACATTATCATAAACTATGCCTTCATTCTAGCCATAACATTGGTCATTTGACCCGAAAGCCAAGAAACCTCGAACGAGATAGATCATTTTGTGAAGGTTTTTTTGAGACATAATCAATATACCAAGTTTGATATTTTTCCTTCTAACTATGTCACATAATATGACACCACGCGAAGATTTCACATTGTTTGGATCGTTTTTGAATTTATAATGCCCGTTTTAAACCATCATTATACTTTGTCGAAGGGCGGGCATGAAGATTCTTAGCTCGGGGATGAGACTCGCTAAACTTGAAGTGGATCTATGATGAAACAACATATTTTGAACCTAAAAATGATTTTTGTAAAAAATCATGAGCATCCGATCATGTACCTGTAGTTCATATCTGACCCACTTCCTACCGATTCGGCAGGAATTTGTCTTTTTCACCAGGGATAGACGGAAATGTTTGAGATCCCCCTGTTATGAAATTATCCATGTAAGCTGGTCTAGTATTTTTGAAAAATGTGATGTAGCATTTTTAATTAGCCATTTGGTGATTGCTTCACAAAACCGTCCGTTTTTTGCACTCGGAAAATGGAAAACGGCTTTTTGGTGCGACGAAAAGGAAAACTTCCTCCTGAAACATTGTTCGCCATCACATGATGCAAGGTTATGCACAATACCGATATATTATCACAAACTATGCCTTCATTCTAGCCATAACATTGGTCATTTGACCCGAGAGCCAAGAAACCTCGAACGAGATAGGTCATTTTGTGAAGGTTTTTTTGAGACATAATCAATATACCAAGTTTGATATTTTTCCTTCTAACTATGTCACATAATATGACACCACGCGAAGGTTTCGCATTGTTTGGATCGTTTTTGAATTTATAATGCCCGTTTTAAACTATATATAATGTTTTATATTTTACTTAATTTTTGTTTATAAATGTGTAATATTTGAGTGTAGATAGATAGATTTTATTTTTCTGCAAATTTTGATATATTATTTGTATTTTTCTGAATTAGAATGATTTAGTTATGATTTTTCAAAAAATAATGAAAAAGGAAAAAAATCTGGAGGCCTGAGCCGACGGCCTGGCCGTCGGCATAGCTTGGCTGCCTAACGCCGTTTCCGTCGTCGTGTATAAACTGGGACTACGCCGAGGGCTATATCTACGCCGGGGGCCACCGTCGGCGCAGACCTCGCTACTACGCCGATGGCCACACTACGCCGAGGGCTACCCTCGGCAACGTCATCTACGCCGACGGCCGTATCTACGCCGATGGCCGGGCTAGTCCGCTGGCCAGGAAAGGCAGTTTGGCCGTCGGCGTAGCCGGCCAGCCGTCGGCGCCTTAGTTCTTTCATGTAGTGATAATATATGGCTCTAACTAAAGCACGCTAAACGCGCTACATGATCCATGCGACTTATGCAATCTAACAAATCAAATCGTGCAACGCGAGAACTCTGATGTCCCAATCGACCCCTTCGTCGTGCCATGCCATGACTGGTGCGAGATCAAGACACTTCTGATAGCAGCTACTCTTGAAACGGCTCTGCATTTTACTGAAACACACATAGACGACTGTGTTGAATTATTCAGTGACTGAACAAACTGAACCTGAACTTAACTAAAACTCTAAAAACTAACCCTATGCACAAGATTTATTCTAAGAATAGTTTCTTGGTTGATCCAAATTGATTATTACTGAAATTCATGTGAGTTAGTTTAGCTAATTAGAAATACAATTCTCTTCGAACTATGTACACCAGCATTAGAAATCGGCATTGTGGCATCTAGCAACAGCTAACGTGAAAGACATACTAATCCAATGACTTGTGAAAAATCCTCTTAAGTTGTTGGACCGATAAAAGTGCAGTTGGCAATGCTTGCTACTGCTCCAATGTGTTGACAAACCGGTTGCTCACCTATCACTGCCATGATCAACCTATCGCGAGTGAAGTATTTTCCCTCTACAACTCATTACTTAATTTCTTAGCCTGGTTCGATTGGTTTCCTCCATGCCTAACATAGAAGTCATATTTGTTTACAACTGGATTTAATTTTGATTGTTATTGTGTGGTTTTTTTGCTAGCGACCTCCTCCTACGTGGTAAATCGGAAATGAAGACATCCTAGAAGGACTGAACTGAATTCATGACTTTGATGCCACATTTCTCACATGCATGCATGGCTAGTTGTCTCCCTCTCAAACAACAACGATGTGTGTAATTCAGATGACCGAGCTTAGTTATTGCTTCATTAGTACTTGCGAGTTTGCATGCTCGTTTGGAGGTGTGCGAGATAAATAACATGCTTCAGTGGTTGGTGAAGAACTTAAATTTTGATCATGTGCATATAAGCATACCATCCTTAAGCGGGATCAACATTGGTCTATGGCTCTTACTCCGTGTTCTTTTGTCGCAACACCTAAGAACCGTGGAACAAACTTTCTCATGTGCTCTTTTTTTGTATTTTAGCCTTGGGAATGGGACACTGAAGGGCGCGATGAAGGCGTTGAATCACAAAACCGTCAATTTTCTGTGACGATATGTCTATCGGAATGTGATATATGGGGAATTCGAGAATCAGCTCATATCCATGTTGATTCTCATGGTGCGTTAAAGATTCAGCTTGCTAAACCAGCTTCTGCCCTCAAAAAGATATAAAAGTCAACCAATGAAGAATTTTCCTAGAGCAGATTCCACATATCCATCGGCTATATTAGCATTCTCAGCAGAACCAAACGCACCATCAATATGAGTAACTAGTTCGTGGTTTTCTTTCCGCCGAATTTTCTAGTCATCCTAGATTCTGCGGCAGCAAGATTAATCTTTGACACATCAATATATCTCTCATTAGGTTTTCCGCTAGCATAAACAAGATACCTCTGCCTCACTTTGGCTGTGTTTTCTCTACCAACTCTTATGATTGTTTTATGTCTCATTAACATCTCTTGGCTCTCAAGAGCCATACTTCATTGATTTGTTATCAGCAAAAAAAGATGTCACTAGAGGAAAAAGGGCTATCCGTTCGCGACCCCTCAGAGCATTAGTCCCGGTTGCGCCACCAACCGGGACTAATGCTGGCACGCGTCCCTGTTGGAGCGGGCACGGGGCCACGGGGCATGCGTCCCGGTTGGTAAGGGGGCATGCGTCCCGGTTGGAGCCACCAACCGGGACTAAAGGTTTGGCCACAGCCACGTGGCGTGGCACGCACCTTTAGTCCCGGTTGATGGCTCCAACCGGGACTAAAGACCCCCTGCCCTCTATAAATGCAACGCCCCAGCCCCCTCTGCCTCCACTCTGTTTTTTTGAATGGTGGAAGGTGTGAGGGGGTGTGCTAGTTTTTTCTCATGCATGCATTGAAGGTGTTTGTTGAAATGTTTGAGTGAATAATCCCGTTGAATTTCTCATAGAACAAAAATATAGAAGGTGTTCGAGACGCACTTGAGCTTTCTCCTCTTTATTTCCCTCGATCGAGGTTAGCAATCTTATCTTTTCTAGGTCATTGATACAATTCTTGTGTCGGTGTGAATTGGTTATTTCACTATTTATGATGTCCTGTTTTTTGATAAACTTACTTATATGATGCAGATGAACGGTCGGGAATGGATGTACGGTGACCGGCGGGTAGCCGGGTATATCAAAGGCGTGGATAAATTTATCGATGTGGCTACGGCAAACAAAGAGAATGGATTTATACGTTGTCCATGTGTTCAATGTCGGAACAACAAGGAGTACTCTTCCTCGAAAATCATTCGCGACCACCTGATTATGAAAGGTTTCATGCCCAACTATAATTGCTGGACCAAGCACGGGGAAAGAGGGGTTATGATGGAAGATGGTGAAGAAGAAGATGATGATAACAACTATCATCATATGTTTCCTGAATACAGTGATACTGCAATGGAAGACAATGGAGAGGAAAGAGATGAAGAACGGGCATCAGATGAGCCGGCTGATGAACTTGGTAGGGTCATTTCTGATGCAAAGCGAGACTGTAAAACAGAAAATGAGAAGTTGAAGTTAGAGGGCATGTTAGAAGATCACAAGAAATTGTTGTACCCAAATTGTAAAGATGGCAGCACAAAGCTCGGTACCACACTGGAATTGTTGCGATGGAAGGCAGAGTGTGGTCTAACTGACTCCTCATTTGAAAAGATGCTGAAAATAATGAAGCCGAAGTTTCCAAAACATAACGAACTTCCCGAGAGTACCTATGAAGCAAAGAAGACTCTCTGTCTTCTGGGATTAGATGTGCAAAAGATACATGCATGCATTAATGACTGCATCCTCTACCGCGGTAAGGAGTATGAGAATTTAGATAAATGCCCTGTATGCAACGCGTTGCGGTATAAGATAAGACGAGATGACCCTGGTGATGTTGAGGGAGAGCCCCTCCGGAAGAGGGTTCCTGCTAAGGTTATGTGGTATGCTCCTATAATACCAAGGTTGAAACGCATGTTCAGAAACAAAGAGCATGCCAGGTTGTTGCGATGGCACAAAGAAGACCGTAAGAAAGACGGGAAGTTGAGACACCCTGCTGATGGGTCACAGTGGAGAAAAATCGAGAGAGACTTCCCAGACTTTGCAGGTGACGCAAGGAACTTATGGTTTGTTCTAAGTACGGATGGCATGAATCCTTTTGGGGAGCAGAGCTGCAGTCACAGCACCTGGCCCGTGACTCTATGTATCTACAACCTGCCTCCTTGGTTGTGCATGAAGCGTAAGTTCATTATGATGCCAGTGCTCATCCAAGGCCCGAAGCAACCGGGCAACGACATTGATGTGTACCTTAGGCCATTAGTTGAAGAACTCTTACAGTTGTGGGGCAAACCAGGTGTACGTGCGTGGGATGAGAACAAACAGGAGCCATTTAATCTACGAGGGTTGTTGTTCGTAACCATCAATGATTGGCCTGCTCTTAGTAACCTTTCAGGACAGACAAACAAGGGATATAAGGCATGCACCCACTGTTTAGATAAGACCGAAGGTACATGTTTGCATAAATGCAAGAAGGTTGTGTACCTGGCGAATCAACGATTTCTTCCGACCAATCATCCCGTAAGAAAGAAAGGCAAGCATTTCAAAGGTGAGGCAGATCACCGGAAGAAGCCTGAACTCCCTGCTAGTGATGATGTATTTGGTATGGTCAAGGACATAGAAGTAATCTTTGGAAAGGGTCCCGGCGGTCAATCAGTTCCGAACGACGTCGCTACAGGACACGCACCCATGTGGAAGAAGAAATCTATATTTTGGGAGCTGCCATATTGGAAAGTCCTGCGTGTCCGCTCTTCAATCGACGTGATGCACGTGACGAAGAATCTCTGCGTGAACCTGCTAGGATTCCTAGGCGTGTATGGGAAGACAAAAGATACACCTAAAGCACGGGAGGACCAACAAATTATGAAAGACCCAAAGAACATGCATACAGATAACAAGACGGATAAAGGGCGTCACTTATGTCGTGCCAGCTATGCTCTTACCAAAGCAGAGAAGGAAATCTTTTTTGAAGTCCTTTACAGTATCAAGGTGCCGTCGGGCTTCTTATCTAATATAAAGGGGATAATAAATATGGCAGAGAAAAAGTTCCAAAACCTGAAGTCTCATGACTGTCACGTGATTATGACGCAGTTGCTTCCGATTGCATTGAGGGGGCTTCTACCAGAAAATGTTCGAGTACCCATTGTGAAGCTGTGTGCATTCCTCAATGCAATATCTCAGAAGGTAATCAATCCAGATATTCTGCCAAGGTTACAGAAGGATGTGGTACAATGTCTTGTTAGTTTTGAATTGGTGTTCCCACCATCCTTCTTCAATATTATGACGCATCTCCTGGTTCATCTAGTGGAAGAGATTGCCATTCTCGGTCCGGTATTTCTGCACAATATGTTCCCCTTTGAGAGGTTCATGGGAGTCTTAAAGAAATATGTTCATAACCGTGCTAGACCAGAAGGAAGCATCTCCAAGGGATATGGAACAGAGGAGGTCATTGAGTTTTGTGTTGACTTTATTCCTGACCTTAAGCCGATTGGTGTTTCTGACTCGCGGCATGAGGGAAGACTAAGTTGAAAAGGCACGCTGGGAAAGAAAGCAATGATATGTAGGGACGGGGATTCTTTCACTAAAGCACACTACACAGTTCTACATAATTCCACCTTGGCAGCTCCGTATATCGAGGAACACAAGAATATTGTATGCTCCAAAAACCCGGGGAAGCCTGAATCATGGATTACAGATGAACACATGAAGTCTTTCGGTGGTTGGATGCGGACACATATCTTGAATGACACCACTGTTGGAGATCAGCTATACTTGTTGGCCGCGTCACCATCTTCTACTGTATTGAATTTCCAAGGGTACGAAATAAATGGGAATACATTCTACACGATCGCCCAAGATAAAAAGAGCACCAACCAAAATAGTGGTGTCCGCTTTGATGCAATAGACGAGAATGGAAAAAAGGACACATATTATGGTTACATAGAGGAGATATGGGAACTAGACTATGGAGTCTCTTTTAAGGTCCCTTTGTTTCGCTGCAAATGGGTCAACCTGAATGGGGAAGGGGTAAAGATAGACCAGTTGTACGGAATGACAACAGTGGATCTCAACAATCTTGGTTATAGAGATGAACCATTCGTCCTAGCCAATGATGTGTCTCAGGTTTTCTATGTGAAGGACATGTCCTCCAGACCGAAAAAAAGAAAAAATATGCAAACGAATACATCATATGATGAGCCAAAGCGTCACATAGTTCTTTCAGGGAAAAGAAACATCGTGGGAATCGAGGACAAGACAGACATGTCAGAAGATTATAATAAGTTTGATGAAATTCCGCCCTTCACAGTGAAAACTGACCCAAGCATTCCGTTAAGTAAAGAAGATGCTCCATGGTTACGTCTGAAGCGGTCATAAGGAATGACATATGCCAAGAAGTTCATGCTCATATTATGTAACTCTAGTTCATGTCTTTCACGGTTTGTGGCTTGACCGAAGGATATCTTTCGCGGTTTGTGGCCTTTAGTCCCGGTTTTGTAGTCTCAGTTTTTAATATTAATAAATGTCTTCAGTGTTAGTCCCGTTTTGTGGCTGAACCGGGAGTGCCTCTATGACCAGTTTCTCGGAGATGCCGGAGGACTGGGCTCCGTCGGCATCTCCCTAAAACTGGCCGCAGTGGTGTCCCTGCTCTCGAAAACCATCTTGCAGCTTGTAACTTCACTAACTAGATCAATACGCCTCGGAGCTATCTAATTTCACATATTAGGGAGTGCCTCTATGACCAGTTTCTCGGAGATGCCGGAGGACTGGGCTCCGTCGGCATCTCCCTGAAACTGGCCGCAGTGGTGTCCCTGCTCTCGAAAACCATCTTGCAGCTTGTAACTTCACTAACTAGATCAATACGCCTCGGAGCTAACTAATTTCACATATTAGGGAGTGCCTCTATGACCAGTTTCTAGGAGATGCCGGAGGACTGGGCTCCGTCGGCATCTCTCTGAAACTGGCCGCAGTGGTGTCCCTGCTCTCGAAAACCATCTTGGAGATGCCTCAAACTGGCTGGAGGACTAGACTCACAAGGATGCATATTTATAGTACAAGCAGCTCGGCATAATGTCGACACTCACCCCTATTATTAGTGCTGACTCATCTTTAGTCCCGGTTGGTGTCTCCAACCGGGACTAAAGGTTCATATTTAGTCCCGGTTGGTGACACCATCCGGGACAAGGTACAAGCCGCACGACATAATGTCGACACTCACCCCTATTATTAGTGTTGCCTGGCCCACTCTGCCGCAATCCCTTCAGTCGCGGTTGGTTGATCCAACCGGGACTAAATATGAACCCTCTCTTTATATAGGCATTTCCCTCTATTTATTAGGTAACACTCAAGACATTTAATAATATTAAAAACCGGGACAAACCGGTACTAGCTAACACTCAGGACTAAAGCCGCCCCCTTTAGTCATAATCATGCCTAGTCCTATAGTACGCAGCTTCAGGGTCTTCATCGTCGTCGTCGTCATCATCGTCATCGTCACCTGCCACTCCAGGGATCCTCAGCCCATCCATGGCATATACCAGGGGCCATTCCAGCCTCGGATTCACGGCGGGTGGGAGAGGGGTCTCCTGGAAGACGATGCCGCTACCGTCGGGACAGTGTGGGGCCTGTGGCGGGTGGACTCGTGGGCACCGTAGGCGAGGATGGTCTCCCCCGACGATGTAGCGCATCACTCCGATGATAGTACGGTTCTCCCACCACAGACGACGGCCGGCTTCGTTGTGGTTCACCGGTGGCGGGCCATCAACCTCGTACCTGGCGAGCTCCCTTTCCCGCCTATTAGCGAAGAAGGCATTCCAGGTGTCGTAGTTGTCGGGATCCCACTAGGGATCCATCCGCTGCTCCGGCGTGAGCTCGTGGTAGAAGTGGTTTGTGATGGCCGCCTGGCGTGCGGAACCTTGAGGGACAGGAGGGACAGGAACCCCTCCAGCGCTCAGCATCCAGCCGGCGGGCGGCCGGTAGCCCGGCGGACAAGGGCAGTTGGAGGCGCACAGTGCCTCGGTCTCCTCGAGGGTCAGAATGGCCCAGTAGGCGTTGTCCATTGTTCTAAGAGAGGAAGGTGTGGATGTGTGGATAGCCATGACACGATCACCCTAAATATAGAGGGAAAGGGCGGGAAAACTTGGCGTGAAGCTTTGGGAAATGGCGGGAAATATCTTTAGTCCCGGTTAGTGACTACATCCGGGACTAAAAGCTCTAGTAGAAAGGAAAGGGCGGGAAAACTTGGCGGGAAGAGGTGGGAAATGGCGGAAAATATTTTTAGTCCCGGTTTGTGACTACATCCGGGACTAAATGTCTGCCGAACAATGAAAATCCTTCGCGTGGTAGTCCATAGTTAGAAATTCAGATAATTCAAAACGGGCATAATAAATTCAAAAAAATCCGAACAATGAAAATCCTTCACGTGGTGTCATATTTTGTTACATAGTTGAAAGGAAAAATACCAGACTTGGTATATTGATCATGTTTCAAAAAAACCTTCACAAAATGACCTATCATGTTCGAGGTTTCATTGCTTTCGGTCCAAATGACCGATGTTATGTGCGGAATCACGGCATAGTTTGTGATGTTGTGCCCATATTATGCATGTGTGTGGACATTGGTATGGAGAACAATGTTGCAGGAGGAAGTTTTCCTTTTTGTCGCACGGAAAAGCCCTTTTCCATTTTCCGAGCGCAAAAAACGGGTCATTTTGTGAAGTAACCACCAAAATGACGTTTCAGAATGCTACCGTACCATTTTCCTAAAATACTAGACCACCTTACATGGACTATCTCCCAACCGGTACATCTCAAACCTTTTCGTCCATCCCGGGTAAAAAGGACAAATGTCTGTCGAATCGGTAGGAAGTGGGTCCGGTTTGTACTACAGGTACATGATCTATCGCCCGTGATTTTTTAAAAAAATCATTTTTAGACTCGCAATATGTGGTTTCTTCAGAGATCCAATGAAAGTTCTAACGATGCTCGTCCCCTATCTTCATGCACACCGGTTCGACCATAGTTAGAAATTCAGATAATTCAAAACGGGCATAATAAATTCAAAAAAAATCCGAACAATGAAAATCCTTCGCGTGGTGTCATATTTGTTACATAGTTGAAAGGAAAAATACCAGACTTGGTATATTGATCATGTTTCGAAAAAACCTTCATAAAATGACCTATCATGTTCGAGGTTTCATGGCTTTCGGTCCAAATGACCGATGTTATGTGCTGAATCACGGCATAGTTTGTGATGTTGTGCCCATATTATGCATGTGTGTGGACATTGGTATGGAGAACAATGTTGCATGAGGAAGTTTTCCTTTTTGTCGCACGGAAAAGCCCTTTTCCATTTTCCGAGCGCAAAAAACGGGTCGTTTTGTGAAGTAACCACCAAAATGCCGTTTCAGAATGCTACCGTCCCATTTTCCTAAAATACTAGACTACCTTACATGGACTATCTCACAACCGGTACATCTCAAACCTTTTCGTCCATCCCGGGTAAAAAGGACAAATGTCTGCCGAATCGGCAAGAAGTGGGTCCGGTTTGTACTACAGGTACATGATCTATCGCCCGTGATTTTTTGAAAAAATCATTTTTAGACTCGCAATATGTGGTTTCTTCAGAGATCCAATGCAAGTTCTAACGATGCTCGTCCCCTATCTTCATGCACACCGGTTCGACCATAGTTAGAAATTCAGATAATTCAAAACGGGCATAATAAATTCAAAAAAAATCCGAACAATGAAAATCCTTCGCGTGGTGTCATATTTTGTTACATAGTTGAAAGGAAAAATACCAGACTTGGTATATTGATCATGTTTCGAAAAAACCTTCACAAAATGACCTATCATGTTCGAGGTTTCATGGCTTTCGGTCCAAATGACCGATGTTATGTGCTGAATCACGGCATAGCTTGTGATGTTGTGCCCATATTATAGAAAATGGTTTTGGATTATTTATTCAAATCCATACACTTTTTATGTTTAAAGTTTTTCTAAATTCCAAATTAATATTTAAAAAATATAAGTTAATTCATTTTTAATTTTAAATGGTTACATTAATTATGTTTTAAAAATAGAAAATGGTTTTGGATTATTTATTCAAATCCATACAATTTTTATGTTTAAAGTTTTTCTAAATTCCAAATTAATATTTAAAAAATAAAAGTTATTTCATTTTTAATTTTAAATGGTTACATTAATTATTTTTTAAAAATAGAAATTGGTTTTGGATTATTTATTCAAATCCATACACTTTTTATGTTTAAAGTTTTTCTAAATTCCAAATTAATATTTAAAAAATATAAGTTATTTCATTATTAATTTTAAATGGTTCATAGTTTAAATGGTTACATTAATTATTTTTCAAAACAGAAAATGGTTTCGAATTAGTTATTTAAATTCAAACACTTTTTATGTTTAAAGTTTTTCTAAATTCCAAAGTAATTATCATTTAAAAAACATTACAAATTTAAACCCCAAAATAAAAAATAAGGCGGGAACAGAGAGAAAATAACTGAAAATTTTGAAAATAGGGGAAAACGTCCCGGTTGGAGCCACCAACCGGGACTAAAGAGCCCCCTGCGCGCGCGCCCCTTCAGCTGCTGAAAATTGGACTATAGGTCCCGGTTGGTGGCTCCAACCGGGACGTATGTACTTTTAGTCCCGGTTGGAGCCACCAACCGGGACGTATGCACTTTTAGTCCCGGTTGGAGCCACCAACCGGGACGTATACCCCCTCCCCTTTATATAACTTCTCTTCTTCTCTGGTTCTCTTCTCTGCTTCTCATCGACGACGCCGCCAGGCTGCCCGCGCCTCCGCCTCCGCCTCCGTCGTCGTCAACGCCTCCGCCTCCGGCCGCCACCGCCGCGCGCTCCCCGTAGCGTCTCCTTCCCCGACGACCGCCGCCCGCGTCTCTTCCCGCCGACAACCGCGCCGCCCGCGGCTCTTCCCGCCGACGACCGCGCCGCCCGCACCCTTCCCCCACCGCCGCGCGTGAGGTACGGCGCCCCTCCCTGCCTCTGTCCTCCCCCTCCCTCTGCTGCTGCTGGTGGGCGCGGCGGCTTCGATCGGGTGGTGCACCGTCGCCGGCGTCGTTTCCTCCACCGCCGCGTCCTCCTTGACAGCGGCGGCGAGGTGGCTCCGGGCCCCACCTCTGTTTCCCCTTTGCTTGCGTGGCGAGGTGGCTCCGCGTCCTCTGTTTCCCCTTTGCTTGCATGGCTGCTGAGGTGGCTCCGGGCCCACGTGTCAGCCACTATGGCTAGTTGTTACTATGGTGCAAAAGGTTTAAACATTTGATTTAATAATTTCAGAATTTGAATAAAACTTGTAAATTCAATAACTTTTAATCTGTAATACAGAAAAATACAAATAATATACCAAAATGTTCAGAAAAATGAGAACTATCTATCTATGCTATAATCATGCATTTTTCAACAACTTAAATGACAAGTTTAATTAGAACACCCTAGTAACCCTAACTGGTGATTCCGGAGTTCCTTGAGTTAGGGTTTGCGCCCCTCGGAACCCCGATTAACTTGTCGAGCATGCTTTAGGGTTACATTCCAATGCACATTAACTTGACGTATCATCATCATTGCTTGAGCATTGCATCGATGCCATGTGTTGATTGTTTCCCTTTCTTTCCGGTGATTTGGTTCTTCTCGGTAGAATACGATATCGAGATCGAAGACCGAGATCAAGACCATAGATAGATCTAATTAAATGACAAGTTTAATTAGAACACCCTAGTAACCCTAACAGGTGATTCCGGAGTTCCTTGAGTTAGGGTTTGCGCCCCTCGAAACCCCGATTAACTTGTCGAGCATGCTTTAGGGTTACATTCCAATGCACATTAACTTGTCGTATCATCATCATTGCTTGAGCATTGCATCGATGCCATGTGTTGATTGTTTCCCTTTCTTTCCGGTGATTTGGTTCTTCTCGGTAGAATACGATATCGAGATCGAGATCGAAGACCGAGATCAAGACCATAGATAGATCGAAGACCTTTTGTAGCCTTATACTCATGTTCCCCTCTCATAGCCTTAGGGTTTAGGGTTTCTCTTCATTTTGATTATTGTGTATGTATATATTAGGGTTTCACCTTCGATCCGGAAAATATTCGTTAGCCTCTTTGACTTATTCGTAACTTTCTCCTTTAGCCGCTTTGACTTATTCATTTTTCCACCTATGCAGAAAATATGGACCCACACGTCAGAGACGAAGAAAAGGAAGATTTGATCCATGGTGTGATCCGTGGGGAAGATAATTTAGACGTATCAACGTTTCTGAACAACTCCGGTGAGGGTGATCCTCTTTTTACCGGAATAGACAACTTGTTTGAGGTTGAAGGTGTTGCCTTCCGCGAGGGAGAAGGCGATGCCTTGTGTAATCGAGAAGACGACCGCTCCGGCGAGGTGCATGTAATATAAATCAATTCATTAATTAATCATCTTCTATCTATATAGAAATAGTAACGACGATCTTTCTTCTTTTAGCCCTCCGGATCGAAGGAATCTACTGAAAAGAGCAGACGAGGCCCAACCAAAAAGTTGCAAGACCATGAGAGGTTTAGGATCGAAGATGTCGCTGAAGATGGCAAACCGACAGCTCCCGAAGTTGTCGCAACCAAATTTGTGGCACAATGCGGAGTAATCGTTAGGGACTTAATCCCGATCACCATTAGAAATTGGAATAGGCCTGCTAATGCGGATGAAGAGGGAACATGTTTATTTTTCCCTAACCACGCCAAAGATTTACTATGGAAGAGGCTCATGGTTAATTTCAAACTACCGAAGATAGAGCTGGATCCAAATGCGGAGGATCCAGTTGAGGACGCCTTACAACATGGGAGAGCCATGGAGGCTAAGGTCAGGGAGTGGGCTTTGAAGAAGATGGCCCAGTGTTTCACCAACTGGAAGAAAAGATTGCACCTTGACTATGTCGTGAAAAATAAGACTCCCGATTTCAAGAATATTCAGTTTGAGAAGATAAAACCATTCTGGGCTGAGTTTGTGGAATACAAGACATCAGAAAAAGCTAAGAAAATGTCTGAAACGAATAAGCTGAATGCTGCTAACAAGAAGTATCACCATACTATGGGGCAAGGTGGCTACAGGGCTGGCATTCCTAAGTGGGAGAAACTTGAGCAGGAACTGCGTGATAAAAAGATCACCCCAGAGACAGACGATTGGGTAGAACGTGCAAGGAATTGGTTTTACGGGCATGGGGGCACGTTGGACTCGGAAGGGAGGTGTATATATAACATACGACATAAAGAAGACCCCTTGCCAATCGAGAAGATCAGAAAAGCAGTAAAGGCTGTTAAAGATGGGGACTTCATTCCCGATAGAGAGAATGATGAGCTCACACTCGCCCTTGGAAATAAGGAACATGATGGACGAACACGAGGCACAAGCGGCTCCCAACCATGGAGGACTGGGTTTCCCGAAGAGAGGAAGAAATATCCTGATAGAAGCCGTCAGAGGAGTAAGGACAGGGCGGCAGTTGAAGCAGATAGTCAGAAAGAGCGAATGCGTTTAATTGAAGAACGATTAAAGCAACAACAAGATGAAATTAACGCACTTAAAGAGCAAAGTACTACCAGCCCATCTCAGTAGCACACTGCATTCGATGCTACCGGCCTATCGAATAATCGAAAAAGCAGTGTGGCTTCCACCGAGGTCCCGGGTGATGACAATGGCGATGACGAAGATGCACCGACGATGGCTCCTGTTGGCTACCCATTGGATGATATCACAGAGATGACACACTGCGAGCTACATGTCAAAGTTGTGAACATATCAATGAAGGTGGCGGTCGGCTATGCCTTACCAATTGGACCCACACCAACTTACCACTGTCGTCCGGTTCCAGAGGGCTACGCTGTTGTCGGTGTGGATGAAATCATGCCCACCTTTGAGGTTTTGGATCTTCACTACCCTGCTGGTGAAGGGGATGTGACTGTGCTAGGTGACGCAAAAAACGTCACCATTCTATGGCCGAAGGATTGTATCGTGCTTCGAAATCACACGCCAAGGCTATCTTCGCCGCCGCCTCACCCGTCTCCAGCGAGGTCGTCGCCGCCGCGGCATCCGTCTTCGTCGCCTCACCCGGCTCCGTCGCCTCACCAATCTCCGGTGCAGCCATCGCCGCGGGAGCCATCGCCGGCGCCCCAGGATAAAAAGCGTAAGCGTACCGCTACTGTGCGTCGTAAGCGATCGCCGAAACGTAAACAAGAGCCTCTTCCAAAAGTACCAAAGGTTCCTCCCAAGAGAGCTTATGACTGTACTGAAGAGGAGACTGCGGCGATCGTTGATGCGGAAACGACAGCGTTTTTCGCTAAGCTGAGGCGGCCGAAAGAGCCAGAGTTCCCAGCACCAAAGAAGAAAAAGCCAAAGTGTTGAAAATGCTAAAGAATCTTCATCAACCCGAGCCAAAGCTGTCATTAGACTATGAGCGTTCTATTCTCAAGTCACATGAGGCACAAAAAGCCTCGAAGAGCAGTACTGATGCAAGCGGGAAATCTGTTGCCCAGCTCGGAGAACAAGCAAAAAAGACTTGCGCCCCTCTCAAGGTGATTTCTCAAACCAATGTGGGGTCGAGCAAATATGGGGCCGAAGAGCAGTATGATCCAGAGGTAGTTGTACAATACGGAGAAGCTGCCGCTGCTCAAGGTATGAGTATTGCCCAGTACTTATCCCAGTTAGAGTTCTTCCCCGTGAGTGAAGTAGCATACAAATACCAGTACGGCAAACCTCTCGTCAAACTTGAGGAGGTAAACAATCTTTCAACAAAAATGCGAAGATTGCATAACTGATACATGCATGCCACAAAGGCCGGGGCTAACTGGATAGTGCTGAGGGTTACAAAAAAGCATCATGGGAAAGAAAGGGATGACATGATATCCATTGAATTTGATGAGCTATTTCAATTATTCAATCGAGACGCCTTAGACAAATCGATCATCAGTGCCTATTGTCTGTAAGTACTAATTCTGTAATTAATTTAGTCTCCAGCTATATTATTTTGTTTATTGCATGTATATAATCATACTGTAATATGCAGAATGAAGATTATCGAATGCAGCAGAGGACAAATCTATGACATTGGCTTCATTGACCCATACTAGGTTCATGAAGCTAATCTCAAAATAAGCCCCCAGGATACGGAGGATAATATAGTACACGCGTTAAGGTTTCAAGAAACCAAAAGGGAAATACTATTTCCTTACAACTTCGAGTGAGTGTTATTGTCTTGTATACACTTTCTATTTCGCTTACTCGATGTTAAGTATATAATTGATTAGTTATGCATTTGCAGCTTTCACTATATTCTCTTAATCATTCAACTTGACAAAGTGCGTGTACTAGTCATGGACTCGAAACATAAACCCCTTGAGACGTGGAAGGACATGCAGATACTTCTCCAGCGGTAATTCTAATCATTACGACACTATATCGGCAACGTTCGTGAATTTTATGATATCAAGTACTTAATAAATTATTTTATTCGTTTTCTACGCCGGGCAGCGCTTGGAAACGGTTCACCAACAAGGCTAGGGGTGTTTGGAAAGAGGAGCTTACATTTCAACCACTAGATGTAAGCACCACTAGCTATATCCGCGCATCTCTTTGATTCTAGTTTTGATACAGTTATTATCATGCTTGATTATTATTTTGATTGAACTATGTTCTCGTAAAGTGCCTGACGCAGGGACCAGGTAACAATCTATGTGGATACTATGTATGCGAGTTCATCCGGCAGACGTGCGATGAGAAGGGCAGAAATTTAGAGCAACTCCACGTACGTAAACAATTTCTATAGTTTTTAATTTCAAACAAATTGTGTTTAGTTTCATTCATATAGGCTGACTCCTTTTTTAAATCAGATCGAACGTCTACGGGACGGTCTTCTGCCAAAGGATCGCGTACGAGCAATTCAGGAGGAATTGGCGGGATTCTTGGATGCAGAAGTCCTAGACCCGAAAGGGGAATACTATTCTGCTGTGTATAGACAATAGGGATTGTAAAAATAACAACTTTGAAGGAATTGGCCGGTAGCATCGAATAGCAACTTTTGTATGTAGTGCATGAACTCGATCCGTGTATTGAATGTAATATTGTCATGATGATCTTGTGTAATATAAGGTTTCTTCATTGATAAGTGCAAAACACTAAATAAACAATAAAACAACCTAAATGAATTCTCTGTCGCGGCACAAAAAGTGGCGAAAATGCTGCCGCGGCAACAAAATGTGCCAAAATGAATTCTCTGCCGCGGCAGAGAAATGGGCCAAATCTCTGCCGCGGCAGCAGGTTATTAGTCCCGGTTCTTGTTACGAACCGGGACTAATGCTCCACCCCCCCTCGCGCTCTGATGCCGCCACGTGTGCCCCCATTTGTCCCGGTTGGTGGGGCCACCGGGACTAAAGGTTAGAGCTTTAGTCCCGATTGCCCCGTCCCGGTTGGGCAACCGGGACTAATGCCCCTTATCAACCGGGACCTATAGGGCGTTTTCTACCAGTGTGTGCAGACACAACGCAACTCACAAGCATCGACTAAACATTAACTATACCTCGTTTTTGTGTGGTATGTGCACTGGTAACAACGAAACATTTTTTAGTGAGGAACATACTAAGACAAAAGAGCAATTACTTGACGCAATTCAAGTGAGGCACATAATGATACAAATGGCCGGACTGGTAAAAGTGCATTTGTCCGTGCTTGCTAGGTGGAATGTTTGACAAACAAGTTCCTCATTTCCTCTCACTGCCCTCATGATTCGTTATCTGATTTAACATTTTCCATGTATAACTCATCACTCACTTCATAGAATTGTTGTTCGATCACTATTGTTTCGGTGTCCCCCTCCTCCTCTTCAAACTTTGACAAACAAAAACTCGATACTGATTTGTTTTGAAAATCGTACAAACCCACCTGAAACCCATATGGTCCTCTTTGACATGTAACCGTACACAATACTCACATGCCTGCGGGAAGACGAAAATCGGGAGGTATGTAGCAGTAGTAATAAAAATTTAAAACGTGGCATGCGAAGAATTAGATCGTGATAACAGAAGGGGATTAGCCGGTTTAAACATGGAGTATACGTAGCTCGACCCAGTATACCTATACGGAGGTATACATGGGCTGGATACAGGTTTCAACAAACTAAAAAAAACTGGTCCATGCAAACTTAAGTTTAAGAGGGGGGAGTGGGGACACCTAAGCACACTCGCTCGATTGGCTCTTGGCCTAACACATGAATCCATGACTATAGCAACCGGCTCTAATTTTACATAGTAATTTTGTGGTTTTTCTGCTGCTAGCCTCCTCCTATGCCATAAATCGGAATATGAAGTAATCCTAGCATTGAAGTTATTTCTACTGACTTATTTTTTCACGCAATTCTACTGACTTCCAATGCACGATTTCTCACATGCTTTGCATTGCAGATCATAGTTATATTTTTCTGCTGCGAGGTTTTTCTGCTACTGCCTGGCTGGTACATTTCCTCCAAACTTACACTCCTATGACAAACCTAGAGGCAGATCATAGTTATTACTTCTTACTAGATACTCCCTCCATGTTCTCTAATATAAGATGTTTAGACATACTAAATTAGTTTGTCAAAATGTCTTATATTAGGGAACTTAGGGAACGTAAGTATTTCAGCATGCTATGCATATATGTGGGATAGATACCCACATCAATGGTGACTTGTGTCAACTTAGTGGCTATATGATTTTTATCTTTCATTGGTTGATCTTCATATCAACTTTGAGTGATCCATGATTTGTAATAATACTAGTTGATACTCTCGTTACTCATTTTTAGTAAAAGGCTACGTGCATGCCATGATGCAGAGGCCAGTATTTTACCCCATTAAAAAATAGACTATTGCTTGGTGTATAATTGAAGTCTCGGTTGTGTGCACATGTTCACACCCCTATTTAATTAGCATTGGCATTTGGCTTTGGCTTTTACTCTATGCGCATATGTTGTGGCACCTAATAACTGTAGTATGAACTTTATCATGTTTCCTGACTTCAAGTTTTAGGCTAGGGAATTCCATGATGTGGGGCCCAGTAGGTGATCCAAGCCAATCACTGCCCTTTCTCGCGACCCCACATAGAACATGACCCCCCCCCAAGGAGAACGACCTCTGTTATTCCGCATAGCGAAAATAACTATGGTTGACTCCTTGAGGACTCAAGTGAGCAGACAGGAACCTGGTCGCCCCCATCAATATGAGGACATACCTACGATGGTCTCTCAGGGATAGTCTAGACACCAATATCCGGGGAACTAAGGGGTCCCACCCATGTTGAGCCTCTTAGGGCACATCAGCGTCACGATGATGGTCATCTTGTTCATGTGAAAGGAGAAAGATTCAGCTGACTTCTTCGTCCCATTCCAAATCTCATGGTTAACGCGTGATATACGGCGCTAGAATCACTAATGTCATGGGTTGTTAATTCCTAGGTGATTAATCTTGTTGCAAATAGAAACCTAAGTTCTATTGCTCCTCTAATGCATATCATCACTTAGGATGATATCAACATTTTTTTTTTGAGAAAATAATATTTTCTTTTTCTGAAACATAGATGATAACACACAATTTATAAATACTTTGATAAAGACTCTTCAAAGGACATAAGCAAGTGATGAACTTGCCTTGTGATTGCAACGTAGTGAAGTTGAATGCTTGCACTGGACCTTGAGCCTCTATGTCTACAAAACATCATTATTGCCCGGTAAAGATAATATTTAAACAAGCAAAAATGAACATGCATAGTAATGTAATGCATCATTTGTTTTTTTTTGTTTTTTATGTGTTTTACCCAATATTTTAGTTTTTTTGGAATTTCTTTTAGGTACTTAAGAAATTCATTTGAAGGAATAACCTTAATATTTTATAAATATTATTCACTATTTTTTATAATGTAATATATTACTAATATAGTTAAAAACTAATTTTTATTTAATTTTAACTCTTATATTTATTACTTAATAATTCTTTTTAAGAATAAGAATTTTAATTAAGGAGATTTTATTTTTGGTATCTTCAACTATTTATTTAGTATTTTTCTAAAATACTATAATAACCAAATATAACAAAATTTATTTTTATTTATTTTTATGTATTGTCTTAATTTTTATAAAACTCCATAAGGAATATATATATTATAAAATCTTTGACCTAAAATTCATTTATTAAAAACAGGTTTCTTAATTTAGTTTAATAGGTTATTTTATTATGAATATAAAAATACATTGTTTGCATTTTTAACGCTTTTATTTTATTTTCTAAGATTTATTGAATTCTAGGGGTATTTTGGTCTTTTACTTAAATTATTAAAAGCCTTTCAGGGTTTGGGCCAAACCACTAGGCTATTTGGGCCAATCTTGGCCCAATTGGCCTGGTCAAAATATCTTCCCGAAGTGGTATTGGCCCTGTCGGCCTAGTACACTTCCTCCTCTCTCTCTCATTCTCACCTCTTCTTCTTCCTTGACCTCGTGGTTGCCGACACCCCCGCCGTGTGATTCACGCCACCGTGGTCCTCTCTAGCTGCCACCGTGGTGCATGGCGCGGTTGTTGATCCCCTCCTTCATCTAGTCCATTTTGATTTGGATTTGGGGCTCTTCTGTGGCCAGGCTGGCTCCGTCCTAAACCCTAGGGTTTGGGGTGATGGTGGTGGCCGCTGTCGCTGCTCCAATGGTACCGTGGGGTGTTCGTATGTTGCGGCGGTGGTGCTGCTCGCCCTCAAGCGCTGCTGCGGCCACCGCCTTGGCTCGGTGCTGGTTGCAGCACCCCTTGGGTGCTCCCTGTGCCGTCATGCCTGTAGGCCCCTCTGCTTCCTCTTCTAATCTATAGCAGGACCTCGAGTAAGTTTGTTCTCTCTTCCCTCTCGTGCTCTCTGTCCTCTGCCTCACTTGATCTCCCCTGGGTGTTTCTAGTGGCTATCCCTGATTAGGGTTCATGTCTTGATTAGGGTTCATCCCTTTGTTCTGGTTATATATGATGGATTGGAACTAGTAGTGAAGATCATTGAGGATGATGATTGAGTATATTATGTTGATCACTATCCACAGTTAATTTTGCTGATGCTAGTGGATTTATTGGTCTGATTCCAATTGGTATTTGGATATGATTTATATGATAGTGCTACTGTGGGATTCTGTTGATTTGGGAATTTACTACTGTCAAGATTTTAGTACTGACAGTAGTTCTGTCAGTGATTGTTCACATCATCTATAAATGTTGGCTTGTATGGTTATATACAGACTAGGATTAATCATTTTATTCTAGTGATACTCTGAAGATGTATAGATAAGCTTGATGATGATTTTTGGTGTTTGATTCCAGGAAAATGATATTTAATAGCTTGCCATTTTATTTGTGAAAGCTAAGTAATGGTTTTGCTTGGCTTTTAGAACTTGTTCTTGTGACAACATCTTAGAATGGCACACAAGTTGTTGGGTTCTACTACTGGGCTTAATTCTGATAGTGCTTGAAATTGGGTAAATGCCAAAGATAAGTTAAAATCTTCTTTTAAACATCTCTGCCTATGATGTTGGTCTGAGGCATAGGAACTAGTTTCCTATCTTGTTTCCCCTAATAGAAATGTTTTGGTATTAATACCAGTTACTAATTCTTGAGCCCTAGTTGGTAAAATGATTGGTGTGCTTCTTAAGTTATATGGATCCATAAGATCTAGGGATTCTGAGGTGCTACTCTTTTTTAAGAGATGTGCCTAGAATTCCAAATCTTGGCTATGTTTATTCTTAGAGGATGGGATATAGCTTTATAGCCAGGATCAATGAGGTTGGTCTAAGATCCTGGTTTGATCTGTATAGTTTACTTATTGCTTTTATATTCAAAAAAATCCTCTATGATGGATTCATCTCACTTGGGTGATTACTGAGAAGTTAAATATGAAACAACACATGAATCTCTATTTAGATATAATAGATAGATCATGTGAGGGTTTTATATAAATCACCACAATAGTTGGTTATTGTTGTGGTTGCTGGTTGATCTGGTGACTTGATCTTGCAATCTTGGGTTGCTGGCCTGATCTTGTTCTTCTCCTCCTAGTGCTGCTCCTTCTACTTTTAGCTCCTGGAAGCTTGTCCTTGTAGGGGTTCGTAGCATGGAAAACAAAAAAATTCTACCGCATACAAACAAACAAGCCAAGATCTATCTATTAGATTGTAGCAACGAGTCGATAGAATAACTCATCCTCGAAGATTCAAAAGTGTTTAACGAGAGCGGATTCTCGTGGGTGATGTAGTCGTACTCTTCCCGATCTCAAGATCGTGTAGACGATCCTTCCGGCGCTGCGTTCCGGCAGCGCTTCCGCAGTCGGTCACATGTTCGGTACTCGACAAAGACCTTTCTCTCCCTTGTTCCAGCAGGCAGCGGGGGTTGTAGCACTCTCCTCGCGATTCCGGCAGCACGACGGCGTGGTACCGGAAGGAGAGGGGAGATCTCGCAGGGCTTCGCCTTAAGCCGGAGCGAGTATGGTGGACTATGAGAGAGCCTCGAAGATCTAGGGTTTAGACACACCAAGTAGAAGGGGCTAGGCCGGCGGCTAGGGCAACTAGAAGCCCCAACTCGGCGGCTTGGGAGAAACCCTAGGGCGGCGGCTATGGTGGGCGGCGGCGTCTAGGGTTAGGGTTTAGAGGGGCAAGGTATAGGTCTTGGAGGGGCAGCCCTGCCCCTCCTTATATAGGTAGAGGGGGCGCGCCAAGGGGAGGGGAGTCCCTCCCCAACTCGGTCTCCAAGGGCCGGTGGTGGAGGGAGAGGAACTCCTCCCCAAGTAGGTTTCCTACTCTCCCTCCACCAAACAAAATAGCCGTTTGACTTTTCAAATTGGCGATTGACTTTTCAAACTAGGATTTGATTTATCCCTTTATTTTGTTCAGCGATGACACCTAGTACATGATGCAACCATTCCAACTTGTTATGACACATTCATGTACCCTTCCCCTCCGGAGTGCCGGACATTCCGGAACCTTCTATAACATTCCCTATGAAAACACCGGAACCATTCTCCAACCCCGAAACAGGACTTTCCTTATATGAATCTTATTCTCCGGACCATTCTGGATCTCCTCGTGATATCCCGGATCCCTTCCGAGACTCCGAACAACATTCGGTCTCTTACTCATCATTCCATAACTACTCAACAACTTCGAATCCTTAAGTGTGTCTCCCTACGGTTCGTGAATTATGCGGACATGATCGAGACACTTCTCCGAACAATAACCAATAGAGGAATCTGGAAATTCATATGGCTCCCACATATTTCTACGATTACTTTGCGATCGAATGAACCACTTACATACGATACCAATTTCCCTTTGTCTCACGATAGTTTACTTATCCAAGGTTTTGATCGTCGGTATCTCTGCATACCTAGTTCAACCTCGTTACCGATAAGTACTCTTTTCTCGTTCCCGTGATATGTGATCCCTTGTGAGCCAGTCACATGCTTGCAAGCCAACTGTATGACATTCCACCGAGAGGGCCCAGAGTATATCTATCCGTCATATGGATGGACAAATCCCACTCTTGATCCATGTGTCTCAACCAATACTTTCCGAACACTCAATGTCACCTTTATAGCCACCCAGTTACGGTGTGGTGTTTGATGTCATCAAAGCATCCTTTCGGTGATGGTGATAAGCATGATATCATGGTCGAAGGAATTAGGTTACTATGTATCAGAAAGCATATAGCAATTGAACTATTAAAATGACTTGATCTTTATGCTACGCTTATCTATAGGAGTATGTCCATCATATCATTCTCCTAACGATATGATCTTGTTGTTAATACCATCTCAATGTTCATGATAGGGAAACCACAATCATTTATTAACCAACAAGCTAGTATTATGAAGAGGCTTTTACTAGGGACTTCAATTTAAGTTTACAAATCACACAAGTATTAATGTTTCCTTGTTAATACTATTATAGCATGAATGTAAACATTTATCATAAACACAAAGATATAATAATAACTACATTTATTATTGCCTCTAGGGCATATCTCCAACAGTCTCCCACTTGCACTAGAGTCAACTAATCTAGATTACATGGTAATATACCGAACACCCATGGCAGTTTGGTGTTGGTCATGTTTTTCCCTCGGGAGAGGTTTAGTCAACGGATCCGCCACATTCAGATCTGTGTGTACTTTGCAAATATTTATGTCCCCATCTTGGACATGTTCTCGAATAGCGTGAAAACGTAGCTTGATGTGCTTCATCTTCTTGTGTGACCTTGGTTCTTGAGCATTGGCTATGGCGCCCATGTTATCACAGTAGATAGACATTGGGTCCAACGCACTTGGAACCACACCGAGCTCTGTAATGAACTCTTTCATCCACATCGCTTCTTGTGAAGCCTCCGAAGCAGCCATGTATTCCGATTCAGTTGAAGATCTCGCCACAACACTTTGCTTTGCACTCCTCCAGCTAACTGCTGCACTATTCAAAGTAAATACGTATCCAGATTGTGATTTAGAATCATCCGGATCGGTTTTCCAACTAGCATCGGTGTAACCATTAACAACGAGATGTTCATCACCTCCATAAGAAAGAACCATATCCTTAGTTCTTCTCAAGTACTTAAGGATGTTTTTGACCGCTGTCCAATGATCCACTCCTGGATCACTTTGATATATGCTAGTCAAACTAACAGCATATGCAATGTCGGGTCTAGTACATAGCATGACATACATTAGAGATCCTATGGCTGAGGCATAGGGAGTCTTACTCATCCTTTCTCTATCTTCTGCCATTGTTGGACTTTGAGTATTACTCAAGGTCGTATTGGGCAACATGGGCAAGAACCCTTTCTTGCTATCTTCCATTCCAAACCTCTTTAGAACTTTGTCCAAATATGTACTTTGTGACAATGATATTAGACGTCTCGATCTATCTCTATAAATCTTTATGCCCAATATGTAAGCTACTTCGCCAAGATCTTTCATTGAAAAACTATTATTCAAATATTCCTTGAAACTATTAAGAAGGTCTACATCATTCCCAATCAACAATATGTCATCTACATATAGTATTAAGAATGCTACAGAGCTCCCACTCACTTTCTTGTAAATACAAGCTTCTCCATAAGTTTGTATAAAACCAAAACTTTTGATCACCTTATCAAAACATTGATTCCAACTTCGGGATGCTTGCTTCAATCCATAAATGGACCGTTGAAGTTTGCATACCTTGTTAGCATCTTTAGGATCGACAAAACCTTTGGGTTGCATCATATACAACTCTTCATCAATGTCTCCATTGAGGAACGCTGTTTTGACATCCATCTGCCATATCTCATAATCATAATATGCAGCGATTACTAACATAATACTCACAGACTTTAGCTTCACTACAGGTGAGAAATTCTCATCATAGTCAACTCCTTGAATTTGTCGAAACCCTTTTGCGACAAGTCGAGATTTATAGACAGTAACATTACCATCAGCCTTTGTTTTCTTCTTGAAAATCCATTTGTTCTCGACAGCCTTCCGGCCATCCGGTAAGTCCACCAAAGTCCATACTTAGTTTTCGTACATGGATCCAATCTCGGATTTCATGGCTTCTTGCCATTTATTGGAATCTGGGCTCATCATTGCTTCCTCATACGTCGCAGGGTCATCGGTGTTGTCCACCAACATGACACTCATAACGGGATCATACCAATCAGGAGTGGTACGAGTTCTCGTTGACCTGCGAGGTTCTATAGCAACTTCAACCGAAGTTTCATGATCATCATCATTAGCTTCCTCTCTTATTGGTGCAGGCACCACAGGAACTTCTTCCGGTGCTGCACTACTCGCAAGTTCGAGAGAAGGTTCGACAACCTCGTCGAGTTCTACTTTCCTTCCAGTCACTTCTTTCGAGAGAAATTCCTTCTCTAGAAAGGATCCATTCTTGGCAACGAAGATTTTGCCTTCGGATCTATGATAGAAGGTATACCCAATAGTTTCCTTTGGGTATCCTATGAAGACGCATTTTTCCTCTTTGGGTTCAAGCTTGTCCGGTTGTAACTTCTTTACATAGGCTTCGCAACCCCAAACTTTAAGGAACGACAATTTAGGTTTCTTCCCAAACCATAATTCATACGGTGTCGTTTCAACGGATTTAGATGGTGCCCTATTTAAAGTGAATGCGGCTGTTTCTAATGCATAACCCCAAAATGATAGCGGTAAATCTGTAAGTGACATCATAGAACGAACCATATCTAAGAGAGTTCGATTACGACGTTCAGACACACCATTATGCTGTGGTGTTCCCGGCGGTGTCAATTGTGAAAATATTCCGCATTTCTTCAAATGCTCGCCAAACTCGTAACTTAGATATTCACCTCCATGATCAGAACGCATAAATTTAATCTTCTTGTTACGTTGATTCTCAACCTCACTTTGAAATTCCTTAAACTTCTCGAAAGTTTCGGACTTATGTTTCATGAAATAGATATACCCATATCTACTCAAGTCATCCGTGAAGGTAAGAACATAACGATAACCACCGCGTGATGCTACACTCATTGGACCACACACATCAGTATGTATGATTTCCAATAAGTCCGTAGCTCGCTCCATCATACCAGAAAATGGAGTCTTAGTCATTTTACCCATCAGACATGCTTCGCATCTTTCAAGTGATTCGAAATCAAGTGTTTCAAGAAGTCCATCGGAATGGAGTTTCTTCATACGCTTCACTCCAATGTGACCAAGACGACAGTGCCACATATAGGTCGAGTTATCGCTCGATTTCAAACGTTTAGCTTCAATGTTATTAATATGTGTATTTCCACTATCGAGATTCAATAAGAATAGACCATCTATCAAAGGTGCATGTGCATAAAACATATTACTCATATAAATCGAACAACCATTATTCTCGGACTTAAACAAGTAACCGTCTCGCAATAAACAAGATCCCGATATAATGTTCATGCTTAACGCAGGCACCAAATAACAATTATTTAAGTATAAAACTAATCCCGATGGTAGATGATGAGGTAGCGTGCCGACCGCGATCACGTCAACCTTTGATCCATTTCCCACGCGCATCGTCACCTCGTTCTTCGCTAGCTTCCGTTTATTCTGTAGCACCTGTTTCAAGTTACAAATGTGAGCAACCGAACCAGTATCAAATACCCAGGCACTACTACGAGTACTAGTGAGATACACATCAATAACATGTATATCGGATATACCTTTCTTCTTGATGTTGACGTTCTTCAAATCCGCCAAGTACTTTGGGCAATTCCGCTTCTAGTGACCTTCTCCCTTGCAGTAAAAGCACTCTGTATCAGGCTTAGGTCCAGCCTTGGTCTTCTTTGTCGGTGCGGTAACTTTCTTACGACCCTTCTTGAAGTGTCCCTTTTGCTTTGACTTGCCTTTCTTGAATTTGGTTGTCTTATTGACCATCAACACTTGGTGCTCTTTCTTGATCTCCACTTCTGCAGATTTTAACATGCAGAAGAGTTCTGGCAACTGCTTGTTCATGCTTTGCATATTGTAGTTCATCACAAAGTTCTTGTAACTTGGTGGTAGTTATTGGAGGACACGGTAAATCCCCAAAGCATTAGGAATCACTATACCCAAGCTTTGAAGTTTGTTTGCGTGCCCAGACATCTTAAGAACATGCTCACTGACGGAGCTGCCCTCTTCCATCTTGCAGTTAAAGAACTTTTCAGAAGCCTCATAGCTCTCAACTGCCACGTGAGTCTCAAAGATCAATTTGAGTTCACGGACAATATCATGTGGGTCTGAATTCTCAAACCTTTTCTGAATCTCCGTTTCTAAACCATACAAGATAGCACACTGAACTGTGGATTACTGATTCTTCCGAGCGAGGTAAACGTTCTTTACTTCATCGGTAGCATCAGCTACAGGCGGGTCACCCATCGGTGCATCCAGCACATAGGTCAAATTACCAGCATTGAGGATAATCCTCAAATTGCGGAACCAATCCGCGAAGTTGCTTCCATTGTTTTTCAACTTTTCTTTCTCTAGGAACGCATTAAAATTGATGGTAGGGGGCGCCATTGATCTACAACATATTTGCAATAGTTTAGACTAAGTTTATGACAAATTGAGTTCTAATTAATAGTTAAATTAATCTAGGTGAACTCCCACTCAAAACAATATCCCTCACATTGTTTTAGTGATCACACGAACCAAATCCACCACATCAAAACCGATCATCACGAGAGTTGATGTAGCTTCAATGGCGAACAATCGACATGTTCATCATATCTACTATATGATTCATGCTTTACCTTTCGGTGATCCGTGTTCCGAGACCATGTCTGTACATGCTAGGCTCGTCAAGATCAAACCTTAGCTTCCGCATGAGCAAATCTGGCTTGCTCACGTTGTATACACTTGCAGAATCTAACACACCCGATCATCACGTGGTGCTTCGAAACAACAAGCTTTAGCAACGGTGCTTACTAAGAGTGAACACTTTTAGAACTTGAAATTCATGTGCATGAGGGATCATCTTATAATACTACCGTCGTTAACTAAGCAATACAAGATGCATAAAGGATTAACATCACATGCAATTCATAAGATGTGATATGATATGGCCTTTCTTCTTTGTGCTTCCGATCTCCATCTTCAAGCACGAACATGATCTCCATCATCACCGGCATTGCATCAAGGTCAATGACGCTGCTCCATGGTTGTCGTCCACCAGCTTCAACTATTACAACTACTTTGAATAGACACGCGGGTCTTAACGGAATTTAAAGACAACCATATGACTCCTGCCGGTTGCCAACTTACAATAAGGAACATTGCATACATCAAATATAATCACAACCATGGCCATATCACATCACAACACACCCCTGCAAAACAAAGTTAGACACCTCTAATTTCTTTGCATATTTTACGTGGTTTGGGGCTTTCAATAAGTGTCGATCTAACTTACAAACAAGAACCACAACGTTGATGCTTGAACTATCAAGTGACCGTTGTAAATTGGATCTATACTATAATGGGAGAGACAGACACCCGCAAAGCCACTTATGCAATACAAGTTGCATGTTGAGCATGGAGCAAGTCTCATGAACGATGTCATGTAAGGTTAGCCCGGGCCGCTGCATCCCATCATACCGCAAGATGCAAAGTACACAAGAAGCAATTGATAATAAAAGCACCACCGCCCATAATGACCATTGTGTTCTACTCGTGCAACAGATCTACATATAGACACGGCTCTGATACCACTGTAGGGGTTCGTAGCATGGAAAACAAAAAATTTCTACCGCATACAAACAAACAAGCCAAGATCTATCTACTAGATTGTAGCAACGAGTCGATAGAATAACTCACCCTCGAAGATTCCAAAGTGTTTAACGAGAGTAGATTCTCGTGGGTGCTGTAGTCGTACTCTTCCCGATCTCAAGATCGTGTAGACGATCATTCCGGCGCTGCGTTCCGGCAGCGCTTCCGCAGTCGGTCACACGTCCGGTACTCGACGAAGACCTTCCTCTCCCTTGTTCTAGCAGGCAGTGGAGGTTGTAGCACTCTCCTCGCGATTCCAGCAGCACGACGGCGTGGTACCGGAAGTAGAGGGGAGATCTCGCAGGGCTTCGCCTTAATCCGGAGCGAGTATGGTGGACTATGAGAGAGCCTCGGTGATCTAGGGTTTAGACACACCAAATAGAAGGGTCTAGGCCGGCGGCTAGGGCAACTAGAAGCCCTAACTCGGTGGCTTGGGAGAAACCCTAGGGCGGCGGCGGCTAGGGTTAGGGTTTAGAGTGGCAAGGTGTAGGTCTTGGAGGGGCAGCCCTGCCCCTCCTTATATAGGTGGAGGGGGCGCGCCAAGGGGAGGGGAGTCCCTCCCCAACTCGGTCTCCAAGGGCCGGTGGTGGAGGGAGAGGAACTCCTCCCCAAGTAGGTTTCCTACTCTCCCTCCACCAAACAAAATAGCCGTTTGACTTTTCAAATTGGCGATTGACTTTTCAAACTAGGATTTGATTTATCCCTTTATTTTGTTCAGCGATGACACCTAGTACATGATGCAACCATTCCAACTTGTTATGACACATTCATGTACCCTTCCCCTCCGTAGTGCCGGACATTCCGGAACCTTCTAGAACATTCCCGATGAAAACACCGGAACCATTCTCCAACCCCGAAACAGGACTTTCCTTATATGAATCTTATTCTCCGGACCATTCCGGATCTCCTCGTGATATCCCGGATCCCTTCCGAGACTCCGAACAACATTCGGTCTATTACTCATCATTCCATAACTACTCAAAAACTTCGAATCCTTTAGTGTGTCTCCCTACGGTTCGTGAATTATGCGGACATGATCGAGACACTTCTCCGAACAATAACCAATAGAGGAATCTGGAAATTCATATGGCTCCCACATATTTCTACGATTACTTTGCGATCGAATGAACCACTTACATACGATACCAATTTCCCTTTGTCTCACGATAGTTTACTTATCCGAGGTTTTGATCGTCGGTATCTCTGCATACCTAGTTCAACCTCGTTACCGATAAGTACTCTTTTCTCGTTCCCGTGATATGTGATCCCTTGTGAGCCAGTCACATGCTTGCAAGCCAATTGGATGACATTCCACCGAGAGGGCCCAGAGTATATCTATCCGTCATATGGATGGACATATCCCACTCTTGATCCATGTGTCTCAACCAATACTTTCCGAACACTCAATGCCACCTTTATAGCCACCCAGTTACGGTGTGGTGTTTGATATCATCAAAGCATCCTTCCGGTGATGGTGATAAGCATGATCTCATGGTCGAAGGAATTAGGTTACTATGTATCAGAAAGCATATAGCAATTGAACTATTAAAATGACTTGATCTTTATGCTACGCTTATCTATAGGAGTATGTCCATCATATCATTCTCCTAACGATATGATCTTGTTGTTAATATCATCTCAATGTTCATGATAGGGAAACCACAATCATTTATTAACCAACAAGCTAGTATTATGAAGAGGCTTTTACTAGGTACTTCAATTTAAGTTTACAAATCAAACAAATATTAATGTTTCCTTGTTAATACTATTATAGCATGAATGTAAACATTTATCATAAACACAAAGATATAATAATAACTACATTTATTATTGCCTCTAGGGCATATCTCCAACAGTCCTTGATCTTGATATACACCTTCTTGTTCCTGTAAGCTTGGCCTTGTCCTTGCTATCCACCTGATCCACCCCCTCCTTATATCACCATCTGGTGAGTACTGGAATGATCTGGTGTAAGGTTGGGCTGATGGTTTGCTTGGATCTGATAAACTTGGTGTGTTCCTGATTTGCTATTTGAGAATAAGTGTAGGTTGCTGGAAGCTTTGTTACGGCTGAGCTCTTTCCCTTTAGCTTGTGTAGCTGTTGCTGCTGTGTTGACAGCACACACCATGCAGTTAGGTGATTGTGCTGCCTAGTGATACGTCCAAAACGTATCTACTTTCCCGAACACTTTTGCTATTGTTTCTCCTCTAAACTTGTGTGATTTGGATACAACTAACACGGACTGACGCTGTTTTCAGCAGAATTACCTTGGTGTCTAGTTTTTCTGCAGTAAATCAACTATCAGGAAAAATCCGGGAAAATATGCCAAAAATCCTATTTCACCAAAAGATCCACGGAGCGAGAGTATGAGACGGAGTGGAGGCCTAGGGGGCCTACACCCCTGCCAGGCGCGGGCCAGGCTAGGGAGCTCCTAGGGGGTGCGGCCATCCCAGGCACCCCCTTGGACTCCCTCTGTGCCTATAAGCTACCTCTTGACCTAAAAACCGAGGGGGGTTCGACGTTTTTTCAGAAAGAGTTCCTCTGCGCCGCCACCATCAGAAACCAAGATTCGGATCCAGAAATTCCGTTCTGGCACCATGCCGGGACGGGGAATTTGGAGAGGATCATCGCCATCGTCATCACCAACGCCTCTCCATCAACCATCAATGTTTGCCTCATCCATGAGTGAGTAATCCCCCGCAGTAGGCTATGGGGATGGTAGGGATTGGATGAGTTCTATCATGTAATCGAATAAGATTGTTAGGGCATAGTTCCTAGTATCTCTATTAGTGCTATTTGACTATGTTGCAACTTGTTGTGCTTAATGCTTGTCACTAGGGCCCGAGTGCCATGATCTCAGATATGAACTTATTATTGAATCATTATGATAGTATTGTTTGTGATCTTATCTGCAAGTTTTGTACATATATCATTGTCTGGATCCAAAGGCCTCGAAGTGACAGAAATTGGGACAACCGGAGGGGATGGATGTGGTGTGAGGATCACATGTGTTCATGGAGTGTTAATGCTTTGCTCCGGTGCTCTATTAAAAGGAGCACCTTAATTTGCTAGTAGTTCCCTAGAGGCCCCGCTGCAACAGTCTGGATGGACAGAAGATGTTGTGCAAGTTCTCACTGTGAGCACGTATAACTATATATGGAGCACATGCCTATGATTGTTTAGTACTTGGATGCTTATTATTATTTATCTGCAATACCCTAGATCTTGAAGTTACACGTTTAGACTCGTCCATGCAACGCCCGTCCATCCATCCCTATGCCTACCGCACTCGAATCCCACTATTTACTATTACAGTTACTATTGCTCTTGTTCTACTGTTGCTATTGCTTTACTGTTGCTACTGATAAACTTCTGTGAGCAAGAAATATTTCCAGGTGCAGCTGAATTGACAACTCAGTTGTTAAGGCTTGCAAGTATTCTTCGGCTCCCCTTGTGTCGAATCAATAAATTGGGTAATACTACCCGCGAAGACTGTTGCGATCCCCTATACTTGTGGGTCATCACCTGGTTGCTTGGTGCATGGTTTGGATCAGATCGATGAGGTGTTTTACCTTTTGACCTTTTACATTACACTTACCTGGTGAAACTTGCCCCTCTTACTTGCAGTTAAAATCTGACTTGTGGCTTATTTATTATGAAAGAACAAATTCTTTCATATTGGTGAAACTTGCTCCTTTAATAATACTCAATGATGTAACATGATCAGTGCACTTCACCGCTCTCCACTGAGAGTAATCCTAACAACTAATCTATTAATTTCTTTTTTGTTTCTTTGAATTTTGTTGCAGGTAGAAGATTTGGGATATGCAAGATTTATAATACGATTAGATAGATAGACATATTCTCATTGTAATTTCTATTTTATTATTTTTGTAACAATTTATAATAGTTTATTATTTGAATTCCATTTTTTGTAATTCCCTTACTGTACTGAAACTCTCATTGGTTTGATGAGTTCATCATTGTGACAGAAATGGGTATGGAATAAAGATAAGAAATAAAGAGTCATTTCTTATTTGAATTACTTTATATTGAATTCTATTATTATTTATTATCTCTTTATTATAACAAATGATATTACTAAATCATTTAAAAATTATTTCAATATCCAAATATTAACTTTTAAATATAAGTTCAAATTCCAAATTTGAATTCAAATTCTTCCCCCAAAACACATTTATTCATAAAGATCATGTTAGAATTATAACGATCACTCTCAATAACTATCACTACACACAGAGAGTGAAAGAAACTCTGATCACTTTAGGTTTTTAGTTTGGCGTAAAAATTACCCGCATTTTACAGATGAATGCATGTTGATGCATAAAATCCTAGTTCTACCCTTCATTGGTTCCTAAATACTAGGATGTTACAGACCCCCCTTAAATTAAACTTCGTCCCGAAGTTTGCCTGAGTGTACCTAAATAGTTCTGGATAGGCTTCTTTTAAGTCACCCTCTCTCTCCCAGGTGGCTTCCCTTTCAAGGTGATGCTCCCACTGTACCTTGCAGTACTTGATTGCCCTGTTTCTCAACCTTTTCCAGTTCTCTTCCAAAAATTTACAGGGTCTCTCAACATACGTCAAATCTACTTGTAATTCCACTTCTTGATGTGTGATTGCATCATCAGGAACCTTAAGACATTTCTGGAGTTGTGACACATGGAAAACATTGTGGACTTGAGGCAATCTTGGTGGTAACCCTAAAGCATAAGCTATATTCCTATTCTGACTTAGTATTTGGAATGGTCCTATATATTTGGGACTCAATTTTCCTTTAACTCCAAACCTATTAACTCCTTTCATTGGGCTTACTTTGAGATATACCATATCCCCCACTTCAGGATTCCATGATCTTCGACTTTGATCTGCATAACTTTTCTGTCTACTTTGAGATATTTTCAATTTATCTTTGATTATATCGATGATATCTTGCCTTTCCTTGATATAGTCTTCTGCAAATTCTTTGCTACTACCAGGCTCATACCAACATATTGGTGATCTACATTTCCTCCCATAGAGTACTTGATATGGGGCTGCCTTCAGACCACTCTGATAGCTGTTGTTGTAGGAAAATTCTACCAATGGTAGATGATCTTCCCATGAACCTCGAAAATCTAATGCACAAGCCCTAAGCATGTCTTCCAATATTTGATTGGTTCTTTCAGTCTGGCCCCCAGTTTCTGGATGATAGGCTGTGCTAAAATCTAACTTTGAACCAAGTGCTTCATGTAATTGTTTCCAAAATGCTGAAGTAAGCACATATCCTCTATCAGATACGATCTTCTTGCGCACTCCGTGCTTACTTACTATCTCTTTGACATATACTTCTACTAACTTCTCTGCATTATCTTTTTGATTTACCGGAATAAAATGTGCACTTTTTGTGAGTCTATCCACAATCACCCATATCATATCTTTCCGTTTTGGTGTCATGGGTAATCTTGTGATGAAATCCATTCCAATTTCCACCCATTTCCATTATGGAATTTCCAAAGGTTGTACCGGCTGGACTTTGATGTTCAGCTTTTACCCTTTGGCAGGTATGGCCTTCCGACACATATTTTGCAATGTCTCTTTTCATGTTATTCCACCAGAATAATTCTTTCAAATCCATGTACATCTTGGTACTTCCTGGATGAATGGAATATGGTGTTTCATGTTCTTCTCAGAGTATTACTTCATGAATTTCTGACACATCTGGAACACAAAGATGATCTTGTTACCATAAAGACGCATAATCTCCTAAGCGAAAAATTGATGCTTGACCTTGAGATATCCTTCGAATTTCTTTAGCAATAAAAGATTCTTTAGCTTGATGTCTAAAAATTTCATGCCTAAGATCACTGTTCTGTTCTGCAACTACACGCATGGTAGGTAGTCCTCCAAGAATCTCCGTTCTTATGAATTGAAGTTCCAACCTCTCCAAATCCATCTGTAGCTCTTTTGGTAGTTCTCTATTGATAGGCTGAATATCTGTGCTCTTTCGGCTTAAAGCATCGGCCACAACATTGGCCTTTCCAGGAGTATAATTAATTATCAGATCATAATCTTTGATTAGCTCCAACCAACGCTTCTGTCTCATATTCAATTACTTTTGAGTGAAGAAATATCTGAGACTTTTGTGGTCAGTGTATAACTCACAGCTTGCTCCATAAAGAAAATGACTCCATCCTTTCAAGGCAAAAAATACTGCTGCTAACTCCAAATCATGTGTTGGATAATTGACTTCATGTGGTTTCAGTTTTCTTGATCCGTAAGCAATTACTTTACGATCTTGCATTAACAGACAACCCAAACCTTCTTTGGATGCATCAAAATATACTGTGTAATCCTTTCCTGTTTCAGGAACTGCTAAGATTGGGGCTTTAGTTAATCTAGTTTTCAACTCTTGAAAAATCGCTTGACACTTCTCATCCCAGATGAATGTGTATTCTTTCTTAGAAATTTGTCCATCGGTCGATCTATCTTGGAAAAACCTTCAATGAACCTCCGATAATAACTAGCCATACCCAAAAAACCTCGTATTTGCTCTCACGAACTTGATGGCACACTTTATTTCTTGCACTTAATAAGCATGAACCATTATGACTGTCCATGAAAATTATATGCTTGCAAATTATATGATGGGAGTTAGCAGAACCGTGTTGTCACGGGGAACGCTTTCAACACTTATGGATACATATCCAGTTGATACCTTGCTCTTTTGTTTGCGGATATCGTCGGTGTGAAATAAAAGGGAAGCTTGTGAGTTCATGGAGTATATATATGTGTTAGAGCAAATTGCTTTGACCTTAGGTGGAAACTTGCAGCATCACCATAATAAACATCTATGAAGCATCCTCAATAAAAAAGCTATGCACATAGTAAATAAAAATATCGATGAGATGCTCATTGTCTTCTAGCCTTGTCATTTTGATCATGGAATAGCTCCTGTAACATGTGCAAGGGGTACCCCGGTTGCGGTTCTCTATGATATGGATGTATTTACAATGACAAGAACTTACAGGTAACCAAAGTTGAGTAGCATACGGAGCATCCCTCGTACTCAAGGGACATGGGATTTCCAGTTTATGGTCTCTCAAGCATATAACTCAGATTGGACCTCGCTTTCACCTTAATCACATAACGATGCCTATGATAGGGGAAATCAGAGCTCAAAGCTAATGAGTACCTTTCTTTCAGCATTCAGAAGCCTTTCAAACTTTTCAAAACCTGTTCACTTCCTAGTTGGGTCACCACTTATTCTATGAGCACCTTCTTGAGAGCATAGTTGTCATTCTTGTGTTTGTCTCAAAACTTGGTTAATTATGTCATGACTTTGATGCTTGTATCTCTGATATCTTTACTTCTAGTCTTCACTTGAACTTCAGAGGTGCCTTGGAATTTATATTGTGCTCTACAAACAAAGGCAAGTGAGATACCACTCTATCATACCTTATTATGAGCATTGCAATGTTACTTATGTTTATGTTTCATGCTACTTATTTTTATTGAGTTGGTTTCTCTTCATAGCTTGTAATGACTATTGAGTAGACTTACTTGCATACTCTTTATTATGAATGGTTTAAGCATCTACTCCTATGCTGAGAATATATACATCATATGAAACAAATGTGTTCATGAAAGTTCTTTTATCGCACTCAGTTTTCAACTGAATTGCTTGAGGAGAAGAAATAAGCTAAGCTTGGGGGGAGGTGATACGTCCAAAACGTATCTACTTTCCCGAACACTTTTGCTATTATTTCTCCTCTAAACTTGTGTGATTTGGATACAACTAACATGGAATTACGCTATTTTCAACAGAATTACCTTGGTGTCTAGTTTTTGTGCAGAAAATCAACTATCAGGAAAAATCCTAGAAAATATGCCAAAAATCCTATTTCACCAGAAGATCCACGGAGCCAGAGTACAAGACGGAGTGGAGGCCTGGGGATCCCACACCCCTGCCAGGCACGGGCCAGGCCTGGCCGCGCCTAGCGGGTGCGTCCACCCCCAAGCACACCCTCGACCTCCCTCTTCGCCTATAAGAATCCTCTTGACCTAAAAACCAAGGGGGGTTTTCGATGTTTTTCCAGAAAGAGTTCTGCTGCGCCGCCACCACCAGAAACCGCGATTTAGAACCAGAAACTCCGTTCTGGCACCCTGCCGGGACGGAGAATTTGGGGAGGATCATCGCCATCGTCATCACCAATGCCTCTCCATCAATCATCCATGTTTCCCTCATCCATAAGTGAGTAATCCCATGCAGTAGGTTATGGGGATGGCAGGGATTGTATGAGTTCTATCATGTAATCGAGTAAGATTGTTAGGGCATAGTGCCCAGTATCTCTATTAGTGCTATTTGACTTTGTTGCAACTTGTTGTGCTTAATGCTTGTCACTAGGGCCCAAGTGCCATTATCTCATATCTGAACTTATTATTTAATCATCATGATAGTATTGTTTGTGATCTTATCTGCAAGTTGTGTACACATATCATTGTTCGGATCCAAAGGCTCTGAAGTGACAGAAATTGGGACAACCGGAGGGGATGGCTGTGATGTGAGGATCACATGTGTTCACGGAGTGTTAATGCTTTGCTCCGGTGCTCTAGTAAATGGAGCACCTTAATTGCCAGTAGTTCCTTAGAGGCACCGCTGCAACGGGCTGGCTGGACAAAAGATGTTATGCAAGTTCTCATTGCGAGCACACATGACTATATATGGAGGACATTCCTAGGATTGTTTAGTACTTGGGTGCTTATTATTATTTATCTGCAATGCCCTAGATCTTGAAGTTACATGTTTATACTCGTCCATGCAATTCCCGTCCATCCATCCCTATGCCTACCGCAGTCGAATCCCACTAATTACTGTTACTGTTACTATTGCTCTTGTTCTACTATTGTTGTTGCTTTGCTGTTGCTACTACCCAACTATTGCTACTGATAAACTTCTGTGAGCAAAACTATTTCCAGGTGCAGCTGAATTGAAACTCAGTTGTTTAGGCTTGCAAGTATTCTTTGGCCCCCCTTGTGTCGAATCAATAAATTGGGTAATACTACCCTCGAAGACTGTTGCGATCCCCAATACTTGTGGGTCATCAAATACCAAGATTCCGCTGCCCCCCAGGTGCTCTATTGGGCAAGATAGTTAAACACTGGATAATGTACATTCCCTGGGTTTTGAGAAGATTTTAGTAATTCAAACACTCTCTCCTCAGGATCTTCTTCCTCATCCTGACTTCCTGCAATTATGGTATTTCTACTACTATCATTAGGATTGGTTCTCGCACCCATCCAGCTGGATTGTCCAACATCTCTGTCATACCCATCCACTGACATTTGATTCCCTCAGGATCCCTCAGGCGACCCTATCCTCCATCCATCAGAATTCTCAATAGGAAGTTCTGAATCAGATCCTTCCTCAGAAGCCTGTGATACAGAATACCTCATATCTAAATTAGGATAATGGGTAGGTTCTGGTCTGGGTGAATAAGGATATGGTGTAAATGATTTGGGATCTATAGGTATATCCTTAAAGATTGGTTTTGCACTACTCCTTGCTTCATTCTCTAACTAAGATGCTAACTGGTTCCTTCGTTCTGGATCAGTTAGATCCTCTAACATGTCATTTTTATCCTCTACTATGACTTGATGTGTCTTATACAAAGACCCAACAATTGTTCTATATCGATCCATAAACTTGGAAGCTAACTTTGGATGCTTCTTTACTAAAGTAAGATGATCCGGTACTGGCTCCGAGTCTATAGAATCATGAGGAATCACAGAAAATGTGATCCCTTCTAACTCATGGGCTTTGTACTCCTGGATATTGGTTATCGCCTCCAAAATAGCAACATGGTATGCTGCCAAATGACTCCTACCTTCACCTATAGGTAGATCATGATATAATCCAACCTCCTCTGGAAGTTGGATACTCACACAATACTTGTATAACATACGACCATCATAATAGGTTATGGTATTCACTGGAATCTTAGTTGGACAACTAAAAATCCTTAAGAGTTGACAAAGCTGATCAGTGAATGATCCTTGATAATCATCGAGAGTCTCCTCTTTCCTTACTAAAGTTTGTTTTGGAAACTTTGGTGCCATAACTCTGTATAACAAAAATATTTTTATTAGTAATCAATAATATATTGCATCATAACAAAGAATTATCGCACTAAAATATATAACGGAATATTCTCATTTGAATACCCATTATACCCTTTTAGAGAATTCTTTATCGTTGCTGTAAACTCCTACAGGTAATACCCTTTACTAGGTTTCCAACCTAAGGTCAAAGCAATTTGCTCTAATACCAACTGCGGTGACCCATCATACCACTGCATGTGTAGTACACTATACTCATTGACATGATATCCATAGAACACTGTTCCGTAAATATCACATCGCTCAGAGTGGTACAACAGAAACATTGCGGGTCCATATTACAAACATACACACATTATTATTATTACAATACTAGAAGTTTAAGACTTCAAAAGATTCAACTTACAAACCAAATATAAACTGTTTCAGCAGAAGTTTTAAAGTGATAACTTCAACTCCTAATTGAGCTCATCAACTTATTATTATATATTGTTCATGTTGCTCGGCTCAATTGGTTACTAATACTAAGGCAGTTATTCTGACTCATTGTGCTCTCCTCCATAGACGATGTCGTAGTCCACCCCTTCTACAGCACCGGAAAGATCTGGCTTCTCGTAATAGACCTCCTCTTGGCTCTCATCTGCATACATTGGGGTATCTTCTGGATCCTCAGAGTCTAAGCAGGGGATCAATGGAAAGAGTGAGTAACAGCGTTACCCAGCAAGTTCATTATATGCAAGGTGGGAAGTTTGATGCTCTATCTACCACCTCGGACTATTTGTCCTTGGAACTATGCAGTTTTCGTAAATATTTCTTCAAATATTTATTTTATTGTTAAAAACTATGCCCATTATCCTTCACAGGTTGACCAGAACTTTCATGGAGTTCCTTTCCTGTCGCGTTCGTAGCTCCTTGTTGCACAACCGGGTGTACTTTCCCGTTGTAACATCCCAGGATTAGCACCTAGAAATAAAGAGGACACAGGTTTATGCATTGCATTCATGCATAAGAAAATCGGGGGAATTTTCGCGCAAAACTAAAAGAGATGTAGAGGGATCGAGATCTCTCTTCTTCTGATGGAAACACCAGGACAGGTGCGATGGATTTCGACATGACCTCTATTGTACTGTTGTGTTTGAGGGGAAGGAAATCCAAATTTGAATATTCACTTGGTGAATTTGAGTTATAAAAGAATTTGAAATGGAATAATAATTGGAAAGTAAATTGTAATAATAAATAAAGGGTGAACTCTTATTTATTATTAAGATACAGTATTTACAATTATTTAAGTATACAATATAATTGAAATTCAAACACAAAAGGAAAAAGATTTACAATAAAAATTGAGTTTATAATTATAAACAAGATATGAATATTACAAGAATTTAGATTACAAATAGAAAGAAACATTAAGCTTTATTAATATTATATACTATTACATTGTCTTTACAAACGAAATATAAAACAAATAACTTTATTAAATAAAATACAACCATACAATGTCTTTACATTCTTCAAACAGAAAAGAAATTACAAAAATAATTAAAAGAAAGAAAAGAAAGAAAACCTAAACTAAAGCTGGTATCTTCTCATCCTCTTTTATACCTGCAAAACAAAACTAGTAGTAAATTAAAGAGGGGGTTAGTTTGGTTAGAGTAGTGCTCTCATTTTAACAGTGTAATGCACTATTCATCACATCACTGAGCTAATCTTAAAAAGGGGCAAGTTTCACCAACTCATAGTATCTGTCCTTAATCAGATAAATTGCCTTAGTACAACCTCATCGGCAGTAATTTATGGGGCAAGTTTCACCAGAAAAGTAGAAGTAGAAGAGTGGAAGTAAGATAGTTTTGCCTTGCACTGATCCAGAACAGTGCAAGCAGCACACGCACATACATGCAGGTATGTGGTGCTGTCAAAACAGGAAGCAATTAGGACAGGGGATAAGTATCAGTCGAAGTAGAGTGAGGATACTCTTCTAAACACTAGCTACAACACTCAGAATATCAAGAAACCATCTTATCATTAGTTCTCATCAGATTCACATCAACTCATCCCTATCTCATCAACCAAGATATTAGCCAGATCACCACCACATCACTTACACAATGGTTGCTGCAAGAAGCCATCCAATGGCAAGGACAAGGTGGAGAAGGCCAGGCTATGGCTGCTGTAGTGGATGATGTAGTAAAAGGAGAGGTGAGCAGGATATCAAGGTATAGTAGCAACTGATCAAAATCCATCACAAGGACAAGACTCCAGCACCACCTCATCTGTCAACACTACAAACAATAAGGTAGATGGGAATATAGCTAGATCTTGTAGCATCTGTTCTTATTCAATTTTGAAATGACATCTTTGAGGGTTAAGAACAAGAGAAGTATAGCAACCAAATCCACCTACCCTTCAACTAGAATTGATCTAGGAGGATTAGGTCTGGTGGTACTCTCAATATTGCAAAGGGTTGCTTTGCAAAATCATCATAGAGACATACAAAGATCTCCAAATCTTAGTATCTGTTCTTAAATAAAATCTTGCCTCAGTCTCTTGCCTCATTGGCCAGGGATTTCCAAGATATGAATTTGCATCCAAAATCATCTCAAGTAAATGAATAAGCAACCACCAGGTAAAGAACTTTCCCCACAAAAGGCAACCATAGAAGGAGCAACTCACCACCATAATCAATAATCAAGGAAAATAACAGCAGATCTTATCCCAACCAAATTACCAGCATCAGAAATCAGCTACAACAACATGGTATCCATCTAATCTCATGCTTAAGTATCTGTTCTTACCCTTGCATCTTAGAATGGATAGGGCCAATAGAAAATCCTCAGATCTGTACTCAAATGGAGTACTAGATCATCATCGGATAATTTTCTTAAGCAAGCAGTAACTGTAATACCCAAACATCATCAAAGCCTCAACTTTTGCATCCTAGGCAGGGCTAAGCAATGAAGGGAAACAATTTAAATATGAACTATGCTTCAGACCAGCATCACAAGCATTCAGGTTTAAATATTTTTGCTTAGCGGTATATGCAGCAGATTATCCTACCTGAAGTTATTCTGTGCACACTCCTGTATGGAGGCACCACAAAAATACTCCAGTCAAGAGAAGCCACTAAGGCAGTGTAACCATCAACCAATCATCTTCCTGATTATAAATCCTGGAATCATAATAATTATTGCCATATGGGCAATCCACATATGGCACATCATTCCATCTGCAAACCACAACAGTGTACCAAATCATCTTCTTATCCATCTTTTCTTAGGAATCATATTGATTCAAGTAACATAATATCCAGTTCTTCTTCCAAAAATTGTAAGTGGATTAATCAAGCTACTAGTTATAATCATTCAAATTAACAGTATAAATATCACCAAATAACATCTGTTGGGGGATGACTATTCATCCAAATAGCAGCATATCACTTAGTAATATCCCTTATATTCCAGGCAAGTCCTAAGTATATTGATAACAGCATCACCAAACCCTCATTAAGACGAGTATGCTCCCAACACTATCAATTGGTTCAAAAGAAACACCACAAACCACCAAACTGGGTCATCAGCCCAATGGCTGGTCACAACAAAGAACTTACCGCGTCCATACGAGGGAGTAGCGAAGTGCCGATGCCAGAATTGCGTCCATAGCATTATTGCACCAGGGTCGGAATCGAGGGAGAGGGCACCAGGGTTGCAGACATTACTGTCGTCCCTCCGGCGTCAGGAATTAGTATTAGCAGCAACCACAGCCGCAACACCGCACCACCAAGGGAAGGCGATAGCAGCTGAATAAGGTTGGCACGGAGGTTCCCGTGGCCTTCCTCGAGCAGCATCAGGAGGCACGGGAACTAGGAAGCCGCACCGGTAAGTCAAATCGAGGCTAGGGTTTCACGGGCGCACGCGTCAGAGCCGAACCAGGCCGATGAATAGAGGTATTGAGAGAGGATAGGGAGGCAAAGCATCACCGGTGAGTAGCTCTATCAGATGAAGTCGACGGCGGCCGGAGCAGTGGCAGGCGGCGGCGTACACATTGGGGGGCTAGGGTTTCTCCTAGGATAAGGGCATACGGGTACTGGACACCCTAGTAGAGGGGAATCGGAGATAAAGGCACACTACAAGAAATGTGTTAACTTGTGACCTTCTCATAGTGACAGGAAATGAAATTGTCATAAATATATTACGATTTGGCATAAGCTGGCCATAGGCTATTTGTATAGGTCAAAATCCGATAAAATTATGACGATTTGTGTCAAATCATCGTAATTTCAGCATATAAAATCATCATAATCACTAGGATACAACTTAGAGGATTATTTATGCTCCATTATGACGAATTTAAATCGTCATATCATCTAAAATCTGATACGTTGAATTGACTGGTTGGCCACATCAGCAATTCTGTCTACGTGGCATGTCTACATGTCAATTTCTATATATTGTATATTCATGTGCCAAACCCTAATCCCATCGCTCCTCCTCGTAGACCCCGCCGCCACTCCTTCCTCTCTCTCTGCTCGACAGCAACCCTAATCCCCTTGCTCCTCACTGCGTCGCTCGCCACCCGACCTGCCTCTCCTCTCTCTCAATCGTGGATGGCGGCCAGGCCGCCATGGCCGTGCGCCGTGGTTGCTTCCCGCTGTTTCCACCACCTTCTCCTCTCTTCTCTTCCCTTGTGTCAGATCCCGAGCCACCCTGCGCCTCCGTGTCGACCCGACCCACCCAGAGCTGCCGCCCAAGATCCAATCCATGCTGCCTCCCAAGATCCAATCCATGCTGCCGCCGCCACCCCCACCCACCCCTAATCAACGCCGTCTTCCATCCACATCCTCCCCGGTCCTCTCATGTCGCTGCTTCTCCATCCGCGTACGTGTTTCCCTTCTTCCTCCAAGCACTAGAACCACCGCCCGAACCTCCCTACTCGATCATGTGCCCTCACACCCACCGTCGGCGGCCTCAACGACATCCTCTGCATCGCCGCGAGCCCTACCACAAGTAACACCCGTGCCCGAAGAGGAGGGGAGGTCCGTCGGAAGGATGCCCGGATCTTCCAGATGCGCCGCTACCGCGACCATGGAGATGTGGGTGGGCGTGGGTGGCCTGCCGCCGATGCAGATGGAGGCGTGGGTGGCCCGTGCTGCTGGTGGGCTTCAGCGGGACGACCACCGGGAGGGGTTGCGCAGGACGCCCAAGCGCGTCGCCAAGGCCTTCTGGATCTATTCGTGATTCCACCAACCCGAGGTATAAATCCGCCAACCCACCTTATCCTCCCATCTCCTATGGATCTATTCGTGATTCCAAAATCATGGTTGCGTTCGTTCCATGGATGCTTGACCCCAACTCTATCTAGAGGCGAGAGAGTAGTACAGCTCCAGCACATCCGACCTTTTAGTAAGAGCGATGCCTTGAGGAATTTGGGTATGTTTAAGCTGGTACTATGTTGTGAATGGTTTGCTCGAGAGAGGCTATAAGGCAATGGACGTATGATGTTTGTTACCAATTTCATATCTCTGGATATTAATGCTTGGTGTCCCCTAGTTCGGATAGATTGATGCTTTATGTCCCTCAGTCCAGACAAATTTCTATTACAAAATAGTAGAAGTATAAATGCCTCATTAACCATGTATATAATTTCATGGCCAGCTTCTTAGCTCTAATGGTAGTTGCCTCACTTATCTTATTACTGTGATTCATGTATTGCTTGTTCTTCTTTTTGACTGTTCTACTGTGATCATTGAAGTAGTTTACTTCATAGAGTTTGTATTCAGTTCTTGAAATTGACTGCTTACATGATATCACACAAAGATACTGTAGTAGTTTACTTCATAGAGTTAGTTTAATGGAGTCACAGAAAACTTGCCTTTAGTTCATACCGCACTCAGTAAACATAGCACATATTATTCTTTCTTACTGTTGCTCATATGTTTATATGTTAACAGTAGCTCAAGTATGTAAAGTTGTAAACATATCTTAATACCTACAATGGAATATGTAAAGTTTGCAATCATATATAGTGTCATTTCCTAGAACTGAAACTGTCTGCATATCCTACTAGTTTGTTAATTCTACATTTTTGTAGTCCTGATCTTGACTTGGATACACGCAACATATGTAATCCTGATGTTGACTTGGTTTCCAATAAAACTGGAGTGTGGGGATCATGTACTTAGCCTTTCTTTGTTTGATGGCAACATTTAGGTGAGGCTTTTACTTTCAACAACTAAACTATGGCCTGCTGCTAGTATTCACAATTTGGCACAAATACTGCATACTTGTAGTCAAATGACAGTTTCCCCAGCAGGGTATCAAGGTACTGCTCCTCCTCCTTCCTCTTGCTCTCTTTTCTCTCTGGCGGCTTGCTCTATTTCTCTGAAGTCTGAACTGCTAGTGCTACCTGCTATGTGTTGTGTGCTGCTTGCCTGCTTGTACTGGTGCTGAACTGCTATCTGTTGCTTTGTGCTGGTGCTGAACTAGTGAACTGCTATATCTGCTGCTTGTACTGGTACTGCCTATGCTGCTTGTGCTGTGCTGAACTGCTATATGTGCTGCTGTACTGGTACTGCCTATGCTGATTGTTGTGCCTCACTGCTATATGTGCTGCTTGTACTGGTACTGCCTATGCTGATTGCTGTACTGGTACTGCCTATGTGCTTGTGCTTGTGCTGTGCTAAACTGCTATATGTGCAGTTGTGCCTTTTGTTTACTTTATCCTAGCAGTGGTTGTTCCTTAATTAAATACATGGTTTGCTTTGCAGTGCCACAATGGATGATGTTGATGATGCCAGTTATGATCCTAGCAGTGGAAACAAGAAATGGGGGCTTTGTGGGCTCAAGAACAAGAAAATTCAAGGTATGTATATATGTTCATGGCTACTGAATTTGTTCTGCCTTATTTGCTCAAATGACAGTAGTCAATTTGGCACAAACTACCTTTAGCTTCTTATAAAATCATATGACAGTGACCGCTAGTGTGATTGTAGTCAAATGACAGTACAAGGTTGCTTCATTTATTTTGCATATTCTGTTTCACTCTCCCTGAACATTATATGATAGTATCTCCAGTAGTGTTGATGCAAAGATCTGAGAGATAACATCATAGTGCTATTTTAGAGAATTAGGAGTATTAAGGTTTAGTATGAAATGTTATTCCTTTGCATAGTGCTAGTTAAGACATCATTGAATGGAGTTTCCTACATGAAAGTATCCTTCTTACTTTTGCTACAAAGATATCATGTTCTTTTCTAACCTTACTGTGTATGTTCTTATGTGAACAGGCCACAAGAAATAGACAAGACTTCTTCCTATTTGAGCATACATGCTTGACAAGGCAATGATGTCTCTAGTGTGCGATTCCTGATTTTTACTTTATAGTTCTTTTCTTATAAGATCTGTATTGGTTGTGGAAACCAACTGGACAATGTATTTTGCTTCTTTATGGTTGTGTGTAGAGCTAGCTGATGTAGGCTACACTGTTTTGCTCCTATTATAAATTCTTATACATTGACATAACCTTGTGTTTAACTTTTGTGTAGTGACCGGACGAGTCCCGCAGTTAATGGCTTTTGTACCCTGGGCGGCTGTCCTGTTGCTCGGCCCCGTGGCTTCTGGTTGGTGGCGGCGCACCACAAGTAGCCTATGATGGTTTAGCATCGGCTGTGATAACCCTCTAGTGAGTTCTGATTTCCATCTCCTCTATGTGCTCTATCTGTTGCGTCTCTCAAGCATCATGTGTGTTTGTAACATGTAAAATATATAGAAAAGCCAGCCAAATTTCTTCAGAAATTATGCTAGAGGCTGTTGAGCTCAGGTTAAAGTCAATGCAATTTCTGTTTGAGAACCATTGGTCAATTTGTTTCATGCTTCTGCTGGAGGTTCATAACATTAGTTTGATATGCACATTGTTCCTTGGCTGGTATGTTTTCTTCTTGTTGAACATACTTGGATCTCTGTAGCTATGTTGTCTTATGCCACAATCGATGAATTATGTCCATTAGGTCGTTAAAGGCTTCTGTTTTGAGTTGATAGACTAAAGCATGTACCGGATGCTCAAATTTGATATCTTTGGTCCCTCTTTTGTGCATTATCAATGTCAATTACTATTTCCTGATATTTGTTTGTTTATTTCTAGGACAAATGCAACACCAACATTGCAAGAAAGGATGTCCTTCGGAGGAAGTTACATGGTGTCAGCTTGCTTGAGATACTTTTAATATGGTTTTGTGTGAACCTGTATCTGTCATGGTTCATTGTATCAACCTATGAACCTGTTTCATTGTACCTGTGAACCTGTCTTGTAATTCAAATGTAGTCATATATATTCTGTTATTTAGATTTATATCAATCTGTGAAACCGTTTCATTGCATATTTATTGAAAAAACTACCTTATTTAATATAGTGTTTGATTTATATAATTGGGCAACTGAACCTAAAGAGTCCATGGCCCAAATAGTATTGCACTATTAAAAAGCCACATCTCTATTTTACACTGGACCAAATAATACTTTTATAATAAGGCCACGGCCCACAAAATTCTGGATAAAGAATGTTGAAAATAGAAAATTCATGGACGTACAAAGTACAAAGGCCCTCAATAATCAATACTAAAAAGGCCATGGCCTAGAAGAATAAAGGCTGAAGTAATGGGCTTGGCCCATGTAAGCAACAAGAATGGATCGGGTTGAATTCACACTACGACGATTTCATTTCGTCATAATTTTGCCACGTAGGATCGGCCACGTAGGATCTGAGCTGGCCTGGCTAGATGGCCTATGACGATATTGGATCGTCATAGACATTATGACGATCCAATATCGTCATAGACTATTATGACAATTTTACCAAAATCGTCGTTATAGTTCATTTGCGACGCCCAGCTTTCGACGATATCAAAATCTTCATAAAATCGTCATAAACAGACTACTATGACGATTCTGTGACGAAAATAGAGGGTCATATATAGCCAGATTCCTTGTAGTGGCATAGTGGCGCCGGGAGATGCCGGCGAGGGTGGGCGAGGCAGGCGGCAGCGATGGCGGCTATAGCGGCATCGCAAGCGGCCAGGAAGGGGGTGATGCGTGCGTGCTTGCGTGTGTTGAATGTGGGCGTGGTTGTCGCGAGGGGAGAGAGGGGCCGGGGCCAAGGTGACCCCGAGCCTGATCTAGCTAGGCCAGGTAGGCCCATGTTCCCAAAACAAGTAAACCAAACTTAAAGAAAATAAAAAAGATAAATTGTAAAATTACCACAATACCCTTAATAATATTCAAGCCCTAGAAAAATGTAGAAAAATCCCAAAAATACATATGATATATCAAAATGACCACAAGAATAATATATACTTAGAAAAATTATAATCTTACTTGTTAATATAAATAAAATGCAGAGAAATATTAACACCATTACATCCTAAATGAAATCTCATTAAATAAGGAAAAATCCTAAAAATAAATAAAAATCATTTTAGTGTATAAAAATAAATCCACTATTTTAAAAAAATACTAACTCTACTCTTTTATGAATAAAATTTGAAGTAAATATTTAAATACAATTAATCCTTTATGGAATTTTATAAACATAAAAATAATACTTAAAAATTAAATAAAAATCATTTTTAAGGTCTTGAGTAAATATGTTACACCAGAAAAATATTAAATATATTATTAGAAAAGTCTTTAATATTAATAATAAATCCTTATCTAATATCTATTTTGTGAATTCTTTAAAAACAATTCTTAAGTAAGAAATAATCACAATTCTTATAAAACCTTGAGAAATTAGTGTCTTAGTAGTAATTCCAAACCCATAACTTGAATTCATAATCAAACTTAAGTATAACTTTTAACTTTAAAATATTCTTTTTAAAAGAAATCTTATTAAAACCCCTTTTAAATAAACACTGGGTAGCACTCATATATATAATATGGTGAATAATCATTATATCTTAACCACTATTAACATAACTTCAAATTCTAACAAATTACTAAGATCATCTAATTATGCTTCCATTAAATAAATACATATTCTTTTCATAATAGCAAAACAAATTTAATCTAATCATTCACTTAAATAGAAAGTGAATAATTCCACACCTTAGTTATACCTATCATAAATCTAAAACATGGGAATGATTAAAACATATTACATCTTAAGTTTACTTACCTTTTTAAAGTTAACTTTAGTCTCAAAGCTTATAAACAATAGGTCTAATACACCACTTATGTTTTTATAGTTAACTTTAGTCTATTTCAATTAAGACATAAAGCATCTCAAGTTCAGACTATTCAAGCAAGCATAAACAACATCAATCACATTCTATCAATCATATTCTAAAATCTATCGAGGTTGTTTAAAACTTAGGAAGGAAATCTTTTCTTCAAATGTTATTCTTTTTGCCACTTCAAAGAATAATCTCATAATAAATTCTTCAACGCTTAAAAAATAAAACCAAGGACTCTTATCTTAGTCACCAAATGACAATTAAACATAATCACATTACTTTATACTTCACCTGTATATTTAGAATTATTATCATCTAGGTTCCTTATAAATGTCATTACATACAAAGTAAAATTTGAAGATAAACTAATTCTTAAAAGAATCACCTAAATTAACTTCACTCAAAGCATGGGGGATTCACTTTGGGGGTTTTACAAAATGCATATCCTTATTTATGCATAACAACATCTTGCTTCTTTAAACATTAGTCCTTACCGGACCAATGATGCTGATTTCAGATATTGGATCTTATATTGTCTCGAAGACCGTGAGTGCATAATCTTGCAATCACAAAAGGCAAGTTCACACTTGCTCATGTCCTTTGATTATTTTCTGTAAAGTATTTTGCAAATCCAGTGTTGTCATCACCTACATTTGAAAAAGGTCTGAAAACACTATTTTCATAATAATGTGATTATAGGTTATTTACCATGAGGTAATAACCTACTATGAAAGTTCCGGTGGTAAAGGAACATATTATTTAGGACTTAACAACCAATGTTACCAGTGATTCTTGCGCCGTATATCACGCGTTAACCATGAGATTTGGAATAGGATAGAGAAGTCAGCTGTATCTTCTTCCTCTCGCATGTAGACGGATGTGCAGGTCGTGGCTGTTATCACTCGTAGAATGCATATTAATTGGTAATTCGTAGAGGATATGCAGCATATGGGTGGGAACCCTCAACGTCCCATGATAGTGGCATCTAATGGTCTGTACAAACCATTGCCGTAATTCAATATGTGGGCATGGTGTACACCAAGGAGGCATGCAGGGTCGCGAAGGGGGCAGTGATTGGCTTGGATCTTAGACTGGGACCCATACCAAGGAAGTATGGACAAGTTCATGACTTGGTTGTGCAACAAGGCTAAGGTCTCTCATGGGTAAAGTAACGCACCTCTGCAGAGTGTAAGAACTGTAACTTTTTACTCTCTGTTCCGGGAAGGACCTGCGAACGCGGCAGGAAAGGAACTCCATGAAAGTTCTGGTAAACCCGTGAAGGCTGACGGACATAGATTTTCAGAATAAAAGCAACCTTTGAAGAAATGTTTACAAAAACTTGCATGGCCTATGACCTATGGTCTGTGGCTGTAGATATAGTGCATCAAACACTCCTTTTCTAGTGAACTTGCTGAGTACGCTCGTACTCAACGTATCTTCTTAACCCTTGCTAGGTTTTGAAGCCAGTATAGACGATGTCTACATCAAGTTATGCTCCAGGAATCATCACCAGAATCTGAAGTTCTCCAATGAAGTCAAGAAATTCAACATATACATCAACTCAAGTGAAGACGAAGTTACTGATTAGATAGGAACATAATCTCTAGCCATAGAACCTATTTCTATAGCGTATTGCAATAGCAGCAATGCCAGACCATTAGTTAAAATACTAGTCTTAATAGTATGATAGTTTTTGAGTTGTTTATTTCTGATTCTTCTTTGTAAGAAGATTCTTTCTCTCTCTTTAACCTAGAGTGTTCTCTGGATCTTGTGTAAAGAGTTGAGTTGTAACTTATAGTCATGTCTTGGACCTGCTGTGTTTCTGTTGTACCACTCTGAGGGATGTAATACTAGTGAACGGTGTTTCATTGGTGTTATGTCAACGACTATAGTGTACTACATCATGAAGTGGTATGCTGGGTAACCGCACCCGTCCACAATTCCATGATGTGGGGCCCAATAGGTGATCCAAGACAATCACTGCCTTTTCTCGCGACCCCACATAGAACATGACCCCCCAAGAAGAACGCCCTCTGTTATTCCGCGCATAGCGAAAATAACTATGGTTGACTCCTTGAGGACTCCAGTGAGCAGACAGGAACCTGGTCGCCCCCATCAATATGAGGACATACCTATGATGTTCTCTCACGGATAGTCTAGACACCAATATCGCGGGGAACTAAGGGGTCCCACCCATGTTGAGCCTCTTAGGGCACATCAGTGTCACAAGATGGTCATCTTGTTCATGTGGAAGGAGGAAGATCCAGCTGACTTCTTCGTCCCATTCCAAATATCATGGTTAACGCGTGATATACGGCACTAGAATCACTAATGTCATGGGTTGTTAATTCCTAGGTGATTAATCTTGTTGCAAATATAAACCTAAGTTCTATTGCTCCTCTAATGAATATCATCACTTAGGATAATATCAACATTTTTTTGAGAAAATAATATTTTCTTTCTCTAAACATAGATGATAACACACAATTTATAAATACTTTGATAAAGACTCTTCAAAGGACATGAGCAAGTGATGAACTTGCCTTGTGATTGCAAGGTAGTGAAGTCGGATGCTTGGACTGGACCTTGAGCTTCTATGTCTACAAAACATCATTATTGTCAGGTAAGGACAATATTTAAAGAAGCAAAAATGAGCATGCATAGTAATGTAATGCATCATTTATTTTATTTTTATTGTTTTTATGTGTTTTACCCAATATTTTAGTTTTCTAGAATTTCTTTTAGGTAATTAAGAAAATCATTTTAAGGAATGACCTTAAAATTTTATAAATATTATATTCACTATTTTTTATAATGTAATATATTATTAATAGAGTTAAAAACTAATTTTTATTTAATTTTAAATCTTATATTTATTTATTTAATAATTCTTTTTAAGAATAAGCATTTTAATTAAGGAGATTTTATTTTGGTATCTTCAAGTATTTATTTAGTATTTTTCTAAAATACTATAATAACCAAATATAATAAAAGTTATTTTTATTTATTTTTATGTATTTTCTTAATTTTTATAAAATTCCATCAGGAATATATATTATAAAATCTTTAACCTAAAATTCATTTATTAAAAATAGGTTTCTTAATTTAGTTTAATAGGTTATTTTATTATGAATCTATCAATATATTATTTGCATTTTTAAGGCTTTTATTTTATTTTCTAAGATTTATTGAATTCTAGGGGTATTTTCGTATTTACTTAAATTATTAAAAGCCTTTTAGGGTTTGGGCCAACCCATTGGGCTATTTGGGCCAATCTTGGCCCAATTGGACTTATTAAAATATCTTCCCGAAGTGGTACTGGCCCTATCGGCCCAGTACACTTCCTCCTCTCTCTCTCTATCTCTATCTCTATCTCTCTCTCTCACCTCTTCTTCCTCGACCCCGTGGTTGTCGACACCGCCGCCGTGCAATTCACGCTGACGTGGTCCTCTCTGGCTGCCGTCGTGGTGCATGGCGTGGTTGTTGACCCTGCTCCTTCATATAGTCCATTTCGATTTGGATTTGGGGCTCTTCTGCGGCTAGGCTGGCTCTGTCCCGAACCCTAGGGTTTGGGGTGATGTCGGTGATGCCGCCGTCGCTGCTCCAATGGTGTCGTGGGGTGTTCGTATGTTGTGGCAGTGGTACTGCTCGCCCTCAAGCGCTGCTATGGCCGTCGCCTCAGCTCGGTGCGGGTTGCATCGCCCCTTGGGTGCTCCCCGTGCCTCCATGCCCGTAGGCCCCTCTACTTTCTCTTCTAATCTACAACGAGGACCTCCAGTAAGTTTGTTCTCTCTTCCCTCTCGTGCTCTCTATCCTCTACCTTACTTGATCTCCCCTGGGTGTTTCTAGTGGCTATCCCTGATTAGGGTTCATATCTTGATTAGGGTTCATCCCTTCGTTGTGGTTATATATGATGGATTGGAACTAGTAGTGATGATCATTGAGGATGATGATTGAGTATATTATGTTGATCACTGTCCATAGTTAATTTTGATGATGCTAGTGGCTTTATTGGTCTGATTCCAATTGGTAATTGGATATGATTTAGATCGTAGTTCTACTGTGGGAGTATTACTTGTGTATTCTATTGATTTGGGAATTTACTACTGTCAAGATTTTAGTACTAACAGTAGTTCTGTCAGTGATTGTTCACTTCATCTATAAATGTTGGCTTGTATGGTTATATATAAACTGACATTAATAATTTTATTCTAGTGATGCTCTGAAGATGTATAGATAAGCTTGATGATGATTGCTGGTGTTTGATTCCAGAAAAATGATATTTAATAGCTTGTCATTTTATTTGTGAAAGCTAAGTAATGGTTTTGCTTGGCTTTTAGAACTTGTTCTTGCGACACCATCTTAGAATGGCACACAAGTTGTTGGGTTCTACTACTAGGCTTAATTGTGATAGTGCTTGAAATTGGGTAAATGCCAAAGGTAAGTTAAAATCTTCTTTTAAACATCTCTGCCTATGATGTTGGTCTGAGACATAGGAACAAGTTTCCTATCTTGTTGTCCCTAATAGAAATGTTCTGGTATTAATACCAGTTACTAATTCTTGAGTCCTAGTTGGTAAAATGATTGGTGTGCTTCTTAAGTTATATGGATCCATAAGATCTAGGGATTCTGGGGTGCTACTCTTTTTTAAGAGATGTGCCCACAATTCCAAATCTTGGCTATGTTTATTCTTGGAGTATGGGATATAGCTTTATATCCAGGATCAATGAGATTGGTCTCAGATCCTGGTTTGATCTGTTTAGTTTACTTATGGCTTTTATATTAAAAAAATCCTCTATGATGGATTCGCCCCACTTGGGTGATTACTGAGAAGTTAAATATGAAACAACACATGAATCTTTATTTAGATATGATACAAGGATCATGTGAGGGTTTTATATAACTCACCACAATAGTTGGTTATTGTTGTGGTTGCTGGTTGATCTATTGACTTGATCTTGCTATCTTGTGTTGCTGTTCTGATCTTGTTCTTCTCCCTAGTGCTTCTCCTGCTACTTCTAGCTCCTGGAAGCTTGTCCTTGATCTTGCTATCCACCTTCTGGTTCCTGTAAGCTTGGCCTTGTCCTTTCTATCCATCTGATTCACCCCCTCCTTATGTCACCATCTGGTGAGTACTGGAATGATCTAGTGTTGTCAACACCCGGATTTTTAATCCCAGATGCATGTTAGCCATACATCGCAATCCCAGGATTACCATTTTTGCGAGACATAACAGATCGGATATCATAGTACATCATCCATTACAAACCATACATAAGGTCTTACACAAATAAAGGATCTCATGATCCAGTCTTAATACAGTCATAGCAGCGGAATAATGTAATGATAATGGTAGCATGGGCGAAGCTCCATCTTCATGGTCACAGGAAATGCTGACGATGGGAGATGATCCTAGTTGTCATAACCTTCCTGTTGTCCCTCCTCCTGATAGTCCTCTTCATAGTCTCGCCACGGGAATAGCCAGGGACGAAGCCATGAGTAATCTTTAAGTACTCGCAAACTAATACTAACAAGTGAAGTGGTTTTGAGTAGGAAAAGCTAGGATATAGGTTGTTTTGCAAAAAGCCAGATTTACCTCTACTGAGTTCAGAAGCAAAGAAAGCTAGTTTAAAGTTTTATAACCCTAAGTGGGAACTTGAATTTCATATCACAACCCTGTTGTGGTAAAGTCAAATTCCCGAATCGTTTCACAAGTCATTTTGAAAACATCTGACGACAGAACAGTATGGCCACTCCAACTGTCCATAACCAAGGATGCGGCTATTCGAATAGTTTGATACTCTGCAGAGGTGGTACACTTTCACCACAACATTCGATACATCTGTTAGGAACAATCCTGAATTGACCATACTCAGTATGAGGATAATCAATCATAACCTTTCAATTACACGCCCTAGTATAGGCACCTCTCCTATGAGTTTGGTCTCCCAACCATGACCAACTGTCATCTTGGGAACTGCACAGGTGGACAATCTTCAACCATGACCCCTTCCTCAGCTCAAACCTTGGCTTCAAGGGAACCCATACTAAGGTATATAAATTTCCAGTCAAGCCCTACCCAAATTTCGGGTATTGTGGTTGTACGGTAAAATTGGAATGGTATCGCATCTAGACAACCATCAGTTTTATAAAGGGCTAAGTCTCATGCCTCAACATTTTCATCATCAAAATCATCTGGTGTTCAAGAACACATGGCAAAACATTTCAGTAGAATGACTCATCATTCTAAGGTTTTCATAACCATTTTCACCAAGTATTCCCATCTAAAGTGATCAAGTTTTATGCTTAGCACTAGCATCTACTGAAGGGTTTCGCGGCATAGTAAATCAAAAAAATTCTACGGATGCGAACAAGAAAACCAAGATCTAATCGAGGAGATGCAATCAACGAGATAGATAGATGAGATCTTTATACCCTTGAAGAAATCGCACAGCAGAAACGTTCAACAGAACGTGGTTGATGTAGTCGTACTAGCCGTCTCCTCCTCGCGATCCGATCCGATCCTACGCCGCAAGTGGCGGCGCCTCTAAGAGATGCACACGTATGGTGCCGCGACGTCTCCTCCTTCCTTGGTCCAGCAAGTGGGTGGAGAGATAGATTAGATCTGCAGCACGACGGCGTGGTGCTTATGGTGGAGAATTTCTGCAGCAGGGCTTCGCCTACGCGCAGTCGGGAGAGAGAGAGAGGAGGAGGGCAGCAGTTGGCGGCTAGGGTTGAGGAGGTGTAGGTGGGAGGCTGCGCCCTTCCCTCCTTATATAGGGGGCTGGCCGGCACCCCTTGGCCCCTCCTCCAAGCCCTAGGGCGACGGCCCCAAGGGTGGAGTGGGGGGCAAGTTTCCCCCCTCCTTCTAGAAGATCTCCCCTAGGGTTTCCCCTAGGGCTGGCTTGCTGGGCCTATGGGGCCTTGTGCCCCTAGCCCAAAGCGGCCAGGGCACTCCCCTTAGTCCCATGCAGGCCTCCGACAAGTGGGCCCACGTTGGTCCCACTCTGGAAGCTTCTAGAACCTTCCGGTACAATACCGATAAACTCTAAAACTATTCCGAAATCCAAAAACTGCTTTCCTTTATATGAATCTTATTCTTCGGACCATTCTGAAACCTCTCATGAAGTCCTGGATCTCATCCGAGAGTCCTAACAAAAACTCATAAACCAATTATCCATTCTATCCTAGCGTCGATGCACGTTAAGTGTGTGACCCTACGGGTTCGAGAATATGCAGACATGATCTTCTATCAATAATCAACAATGGGATCTGGAAACCCATATTGACTCCCACATATTCATCGATGATCATATCGGATGAACCACGATGCCATGATTCAATTAATCATGTATTCCCTTCGTCACGCGATATTTTACTTACCCGAGATTCGATCGTTGGTATCGGCATACCTAGTTCAATCTCGTTCACAGCAAGTACTTTACTCGTTCCGTAATCCGATATCATTTTGTGATTAACTCCTTAACCACGTGCTTGCAAGCGGTGTTGATATCGATTACCGAGTGGGCCCGAAGTATATCTCTCTGACTCGGGAGGGACAAATTCGATCTCGATACATACAACAAACAAGTACTTTCAGATCACCTTAGAGACACTTTTACGATCACCCTCACATAGGATGACATTTGATGACCTCAAAGCTTTCTTCCGATACAAGGGAGTTGTATTATCTCATGGTCTAAGGAATACAATATTTGACATAAGAAAAAGCTTCGCAAAGATGAACACGATGACACGATCTAATTGCTCTGCTTAATTTGGGTCTGTCTATCATATCATTCTCCTAATGACATGATCTCATTATTAATCGACAACTCATGTCTATGGTTAGGAAACCTTAACCATCATTAATCAATGAGCTAGTCCATAGAGGCGTACTAGGGACACGGTGTTGTTCATAAACCACACAAGTATCAAAGTTTCCGCTTAATACAATTCTAGCATGGAATATAAACTTTATCATGAACAAGAATTATAATAATAACATCTTTATTATTGCCTCTAGGGCATAATTCCAACAGTCTCCCACTTGCACTAGAGTCAATAATCTAGTTTACATCTGGCAACAATCTAACACCCATGGCATTAAGGTGATGATCATGTTTTGCTCGTGGAAGAGGTTTAGTCAACGGATCTGCGACATTCAGATCCGTATGTACTTTGCTAATCTTCAGATCTCCATCTGCTATATAATCTCGAATTATATGAAAACGGTGGTTGATGTGCTTGGTATTTGGATGATATCTTGGTTCCTTAGCCAGTCTTATGGCGCCAGTGTTGTCGCACAATATCTCTAGTGGGTCCAAGGCACTTGGAACCACACCAAGCTCAGTGATGAAGTTCCTGACCCAGACTCCTTCACTTGACGCTTCTGAAGCAGCCATGTATTCCGCTTCTGTTGTAGATCCCGCGATCACGCTTTGCTTGCAGCTTCTCCAGCTCACAGCTCCTCCATTCAAAATATAAATGTATCCTGTCTGAGATTTAGAATCATCCGGGTCGGTGTCAAAACTAGCGTCGACGTAACCCTTTACGACGAGCTGCTCATCACCTCCATAGACCAAGAACATTTCTTTAGTCCTATTTAAATACTTTAGGATGTTCTTTACGGCTGTCCAGTGTTCCACTCCTGGATCACTTTGGTATCTGCTTGTCAAACTAAGAGCATTAGACACATCCGGTCTAGTACATAGCATGGCATACATGATAGAACCTATGGCCGAGGCATATGGCACTTTGCTCATAGTATCTCTATCGTTTACCGTAGCTGGACACTGAGCCCTGCTCAATACCTTACCTGACAACATGGGCAATGAACCTTTCTTTGCTTTATTCATTCTGAACCTTTTCAGAACTTTGTCTAGGTATGTACTTTGGCTTAAAGCTATTAGGCGTCTTTGTCTATCTCTATAGATTTTTATGCCCAATATATAAGCAGCTTCTCCTAGGTATTTCATTGAAAAACATTTATTCATATAACTCTTCACATCGTTAAGCATACCAATGTCATTTCCAATAATCAATATGTCATCCACATATAGTACTAAAAATGTCACCGAGCTCCCACTCACTTTCTTGTAGATACAAGCTTCGTAGCAATTTGGAACAAATCCAAAGCTCTTTATCACTTGATCAAAACGAAGGTTACAACTCCGAGATGCTTGCTTCAGTCCATAAATGGAACGCTGAATTTTGCACACCTTATTAGCATCCTTAGGATCGACAAAACCTTTGGGCTGCATCATATACAACTCTTCATCAATGTTTCCATTGAGGAACGCAGTCTTGACATCCATCTGCCATATTTCATAATCATGAAATGCAACAATTGCTAATAAAATCCGAATGGACTTAAACATTGCTACGGGAGAGAAAGTCTCATCGTAGTCAACAAATTGAACTTGTCAAAACCCTTTTGCGACAAGCCGATCTTTATAGACAGTAACATTACCATCCGCGTCCATTTTGTTCTTGAAGATCCATTTGCACTCAACGGCCTTACGGTCGCTAGGAGGGTCCACCAAAGTCCATACTTGGTTTTCGCCCATGGATCCCAATTCGGATTTCATGGCCTCTAGCCATTTCTCAGAGTCTTGGCTCATCATTGCTTCCTCATAGTTTGCAGGTTCACTGTTGTCTAACAACAAGACGTTTAAGACAGGGTTGCCGTACCATTCAGGAGTGGTACGTGACCTTGTCGACCTGTTAAGTTCGGTAGTAGCATCGTTCGAAGTCTCATGATACTCGTCATTATCTTCCTCTCTTGTTGGTGCAGACGGCACAGGAACAATTTCAGGTGCTGCGCTACTCTCCAACTCGAGAGAAGGTTCAATAACCTCGTCAAGCTCTACCTTCCTCCCACTCACTTCTTTCGAGAGAAAATCCTTCTCAAGAAAGGATCCATTCTTTGCAACAAACACTTTTCCTTTGGATTTGTGGTAGAAGGTATACCCAAATGTTTTCTTAGGGTATCCTATGAAGATGCATTTCTCCGCTTTGGGTTCGAGCTTGTCCGGCATCAACTTCTTGACGTAAGCTTTGCATCCCCAAACTTTAAGAAACGACAACTTAGGTTTAGCACCAAACCATAGTTCATACGGTGTCGTCTCAACGGATTTAGATGGTGCCCTATTTAAAGTGAATGCAGTGGTTTCTAATGCATAACCCCAAAATGATAACGGCAAATCTGTAAGAGACATCATTGATCGCACCATATCTAAGAGAGTTCGATTCCGGCGTTCAGACACACCATTGCGCTGTGGTGTTCCGGGTGGCGTAAGTTGCGAAACGATTCCGCATGCTTTAAGATGCGGGAGAAAATCATAACTCAAATATTCACCTCCACGATTGGATCATAGAAATTTAATTTTCCTGTTACGATGGTTTTCCACTTTGTTTTGAAATTCTTTGAACTTTTCAAACGTTTCAGATTTATGTTTCATTAAATAGATATACCCATATCTACTCAAGTCATCGGTAAAAGTGAGAAAATAGCGATATCCACCGCGCGTCGAAACACTCATTGGTCCGCATACATCGGTATGTATGATTTTCAATAAGTCGGTTGCTCGCTCCATTATTCCGGAGAAAGGGGTTTTGATCATCTTGCCCATGAGGCATGGCTCGCACGTGTCAAATGATTCAAAATCAAGAGACTCCAAAACTCCATCAGAATGGAGTTTCTTCATGCATTTTACACCAATATGACCTAGACGGCAGTGCCACAAATAAGTTGGATTATCACTATCTACTTTGCATCTCTTAGCCTCAATGTTATGGATGTGTGTTTCATTGCTTTCGATATTCAGAAGAAATAAACCATTCACAATAGGTGCATGACCATAAAAGATGTTATTCATATAAATAGAACAACCATTATTCTCCGATTTAAATGAATAACCGTCTTGCAATAAACACGATCTAGATAGGATGTTCATGCTCAACGCGGGCACATAATAACACTTATTAAGGTTTAAAACTAATCCCGAAGGTAAAACTAAGGAGAGCGTGCTGACGGCCATCACATCAATTTTGATCCATTGCCAACGCGCATCGTCACCTCATCCCTTGCTAGCCGCCGTCTATTCCGTAGCTCCTATGTCGAGTTACAAATATTAGCAACTGAACCAGTATCAAATACCCAGGCACAACAACAAGCGCTAGTAAGGTAAACATCAATAACATGTATATCAAATATACCTTTAATGGTGCCAGCCTTCTTGTCCGCTAAGTACTTCGGACAGTTGCGCTTCCAGTGACCCTTGTCCTTGCAATAGAAGCACTCAGTGTACGGCTTAGGTCCAGACTTGAGCTTCTTCTCAGCAGGGGCAACGCGCTTGCTGCTGACTTTCTTGAAGGATTTCTTGGCACCCTTACCTTTCTTAAATCTAGGGGTCTTATTGACCATCAACACATGATTATCTTTCTTGATATCCACCTCCGCAGCTTTCAGCTTAGCGAAGAGCTCAGTGATCGTATCAGTGGAACCAATTTGATTATGAGTAACTACAAAACCTTTGTAGCTAGGAGGGAGTGATTACAGAACTCTGTCAATCTTGAGCTCTTCTAGAATCTTGCAGTCTAGTTGCTCAAGACGTTGAGTGTAGCCCGACATCTTAATGGCGTGATCACTAACGGAACTCCCTTCCTCCATCTTGCAGTTAAAAAACTTCTCAGAGATCTCATATCTCTCAGAACGGGACTGAGTCTGAAACATGGTTTTCAGTTCCTCAAGTATCTCAAAGGGCCCGGGGAACTCCTCAAAACGATTTTGAAGGTCCGGTTCCATAGAAAACAACATGGTACTCTTAATCACTCCATAATCATCTTTGCGTGACTGATACACGGCCTTTACATCAGCCGGCGCATTAGTAGCAGGGGCGTCATCTAGCGCTTTCTCTAGTACATAGTCCTTTTGTCCGCCAGCGAGAATGATTCTCAGATTGCGGAACTAGTTGGTGAAGTTATACCCATTGTTCTTAAGCTTTTCTTTCTCAGCAAAAACGTTGAAGTTGAAGTTGGACTTAGCCATTTGATCTACAAAATTTGCAAATGCAATTTAGACTATGTTCATGATAACTAGTTTAACTTAATCAAATTACTAGATGAACTCCCACGAAATTCAACATCCCTAAAGTTGTTTAGTGAACATGATCCAAATTCACCACACCTAATCCGATCTTCACGAGAAGAGATGTGGTTTCAATGGTGGACAACAAAGTGTCAATCATATCATTCATATGACTCATGTTTAACCTTTTGGTTCATGTGTTCCGAGGCCATGTCTGTACATGCTAGGCTCGTCAAGTCAAACCCAAGTATTTCCGCGTGTGCAAAACTGGCTTGCACCCGTTGTATGTGACGTAGAGTTTATAGCACCCGATCATCACAAGGTGCTTGAACACGATGAACTTACGCAACGGTGCATACATGGGGAGAACACAATTTTATCTTGATCTTTAGGTGAGGAATCATCTTATAATGCTACCGTCGCGATCTAAGCATAATAAGATACATAAAAGGATAAACATCACATGCATATAATTTTATGTGACATGGTATAGCCAATCTCCGCGCAATGATCTCCATCTTGTGTGCCAGCATGATCTCCATCACTCCATCATGATTGCCTCCACCACGAATAGCAACTACAACTATTGCTAACTACTTAGCGATAAAGTAAAGCTATTACATGGCGTATAAGAAGTTGACACACAGGTCATACGCAATTATAAAGACAACCATATGGCTCCTGCCGGTTGTGAACTCATCGACATGCAAGTCGTGAAATATTACAAAACATGATCATTGCATACATCACAAACACATCATGTCTTGGGACATACCATATCACAAAACACTCCCTGCAAAAACAAGTTAGACGCCTCTACTTTGTTGTTGCATGTTTTACGTGGCTTATGGGAGTAACAAGCTAAGAACGATTCTTACCTACGGAAAGCTACAACGGTGATATTATGGTTGCTAACATCCGGTCGAAATCCTATGACTACTATAGTGAGAGAAACTGGCATCCACCAGCCGCATGTGTGGAACAAGCCACACGTAAAGTGCGGAGCCGGTCTCGCGAACGAGGTCGCGTAAAGTTGGCATGGACCGCTTCGATTTCACTATGTCGCGCCATAAGAAATACACAACAAGAGGCTTGCAACAGAAAACATCAACGCCTGCAACTAGCATGTTGCGTTCTACTCGTGAAACACATCTACGCATAGATCTAGCTCTGATACCACTAAAGGGTTTCGCAGCATAGTAAATCAAAAAAATTCTACGAATGCGAACAAGAAAGCCAAGATCTAATCTAGGATATGCAATCAACGAGAGAGATAGATGAGATCTTCATACCCTTGAAGAAACGTTCAACAGAACGTGGTTGATATAGTCGTACTAGCCGTCTCCTCCTCGCGATCCGATCCGATCCTACGCCGCAAGTGGCGGCGCCTCTGAGAGATGCACACGTACGGTGCCGCGACGTCTCCTCCTTCCTTGGTCCAGCAAGTGGGGTGGAGAGATAGATTAGATCTGCAGCACGACGGCGTGGTGCTTATGGTGGAGAATTTCTGCAGCAGGGCTTCGCCTACGCGTAGTCGGGAGAGAGAGAGAGAGGAGGAGGGCAGCAGTTGGCGGCTAGGGTTGAGGAGGTGTAGGGGGAGGCTGCGCCCTGCCCTCCTTATATAGGGGGCTGGCCGGCCCCCCTTGGCCCCTCCTCCAAGCCCTAGGGCGATGGCCCCAAGGGTGGAGTGGGGGGCAAGTTTCCCCCTCCTTCTAGAAGATCTCCCCTAGGGTTTCCCCTAGGGCTGGCTTGCTGGGCCTATGGGGCCTTGTGCCCCTAGCCCAAAGCGGCCAGGGCACTCCCCCTTAGTCCCACGCAGGCCTCCGGCAAGTGGGCCCACGTTGGTCCCACTCCGGAAGCTTCTAGAACCTTCCGGTACAATACCGATAAACTCTGAAACTATTCCGAAAGCCAAAAACTGCTTTCCTTTATATGAATCTTATTCTCCGGACCATTCCGGAACCTCTCGTGACATCCTGGATCTCATCCGAGACTCCGAACAAAAACTCATAAACCAATTATCCATTCTATCTTAGCATCGATGCACGTTAAGTGTGTGACCCTACGGGTTCGAGAATATGCAGACATGATCTTCTATCAATAATCAACAGCGGGATCTAGAAACCCATATTGACTCCCACATATTCATCGATGATCATATCGGATGAACCACGATGCCAGGATTCAATTAATCCCATATATGTATTCCCTTCGTCACGCGATATTTTACTTGCCCGAGATTCGATCGTTGGTATCGGCATACCTAGTTCAATCTCGTTCACAGCAAGTACTTTACTCGTTCCGTAATCCAATATCACTTTGTGATTAACTCCTTAACCACGTGCTTGCAAGCGGTGTTGATATCGATTACCGAGTGGGCCCGGAGTATATCTCTCCGACTCGGGAGGGACAAATTCCATCTCGATACATACAACCCAACAAGTACTTTCCGATCACCTGAGAGACACCTTTAGGGTCACCCTCACATAGGATGACGTTTGATGACCTCAAAGCTTTCTTCTGATACCAGGGAGTTGTATTATCTCATGGTCTAAGGAATACAATATTTGACATAAGAAAAAGCTTCGCAAAGATGAACACGATGACACGATCTAATTGCTCTGCTTAATTTGGGTCTGTCCGTCATATCATTCTCCTAATGACATGATCTCATTATTAATCGGCAACTCATGTCTATGGTTAGGAAACCTCAACCATCATTAATCAATGAGCTAGTCCATAGAGGCGTACTAGGGACACGGTGTTGTTCATAAACCACACAAGTATCAAAGTTTCCGCTTAATACAATTCTAGCATGGAATATAAACTTTATCATGAACAAGAATTATAATAATAACATCTTTATTATTGCCTCTAGGGCATAATTCCAACATCTACAAGTGGGGGATAGACACTAATGAGGGGTGGTAAACAAGTGAATCTTATTTACGTTCAATATCAGGCCTCAGGATGACATCAAGATTTATCTAACTTAGGCCAAGTTTTATGCTCTTTATGCTACCTTTAATAATCTTTCTAAGCTCTACAATTTACCAAGTAAACCGAACTAAGGAGCTTTGATAAAGAAATAAAATGTTAAGCTTGCAAGTAAAACTAGGATTGGGTATCAAGTAGTGTAAGCTTGCTAGGTTGCAAGGGTTAGCTTGCTATGTCAACTTGTAGTATTAAGCTTGCCTTGTGCAGAGCAGTGGTTGAAGTTCTCCTCGGCTTCTTCCACGTAGTATCCTCATTCCTCCTCGTATCCTTGGTCAGTACTATCGTCTATAAATAAATACGAGGTACAAAATCACCAAACAATTCTTAACTACTCTATTTATCACACCAAGGTTTTCACTAGATGATCTAGCATCATCACAAACATTACAAACATTAAAGCACTTGTCTTATTTATTTTATTTTAGAAAAGAAATTTCTACTCATTGAAAAACTACTTAAGATATAATATTCTCCAACTAAAACATGGGATCATGTTGACACATGTCATCACCACATATTTTAGTACATGGGAATGTGATTTAAAGTGATGTCACAATTTAACAAGGTTTAACCTTTTTATTTTAATTAATAAAGTGACTAGAAATGCATATGAGGCATTCTTTTATTACTTGTCCATTAGTTCTGCAAGTAAACCTAGATATTTTTATATATTCAGAAAGGTCTTGTTAAATGTGATTTTTGGGAGTTGGAATCAACTCAAAATATTTTGTGGTTGAATTTTGAAAAATGTTTGAATGTAGAAAAGCTTCTGCCTTGTTATTTTTACTATAGGTGATCTATAAATCTAAATGGTTTAAATCCGTGGATTAAAAATTCCAGTACCTTTCTAACAAAATTGGTTTCATGCAATTTGGTTTAGTGAATCGAGCTGGGTTGATTTTTGAATCTAGGTATAGAACTGAGTTTGAAACTAATAGTATAAACCTAAATTCAAACTACTCGGTCACGCGGGAATGAAAATGGGCCGGCCCACGGTGCACAGCGCACGCGCGGGTGGGTTTAAGTGGTTGTCCCCACCAGTCAGCGAGATAGGGGGGATGCGAAGTGGTACGGGGTGATGTGGACCGCACGATCAACATCTAATCTAACGGCTGTGGTTCATCGTCCACGTCGGGCAACGCCAGCGAGACAGAACCCTAGCGCGGCCAGTGGGGGTCTAGAGGGCTCACCGGGGCTCGGGCGAGGGTCGGCGATAGGGGCCAATGTCAAAGTCGATGACGGCGATCCTCCTGGTACCGGTGGCTCCTCCTGGGGTGGCATTAATCGCTAGCTCCTTTCTTCCTTCTCCACTGCAGACTTCGGCCAAATTCTAGCGATGTGTTGCGCGCCTTGCTCTGGGGGTGAGGTGAGGTGGTTCTGAGAGAGAGGGGAGTGATATGGTGTTCTCAAATCGAATGGGGGTGGCCTCCTTTTATAGTGCCGTGAGGGGACCGAAGGGCGCGGGTGGAGCTCGTCGTGGTCGTCGGCAAACTGGGCTAACGGCATGGGCGACGGTAGGGGGTGGTGCTGTGCTCCCTGACGAATCTCAACGGCGTGGTCTCGAGGCGTGGAGCGGTGCGAGACGGTTGGAACGTTTTGGTGCTCTGGGCGGGTCCGACGGGCAATTTAATGGCGCACCGCGGCTATGGGTCACGCGGCGGCGAACGGGGTTGTCTGGCGGTCTCCTGGGACGGTGGTGATCACGCTTGCATGCAGAGAGGGCGGCGTGCAGTCTGTGGGTGCGTGTCAAGCGCGGCTCTCTAGCGCGCTCTCGGCATGGCGCAGAGGCATAGGGCGCGGCGATTCTAGAGTGATCCATTGGCTTGCTGATCGTTGGCGTTGGAAAGGGGGTGGGGGTGGACGGTGGTCAATATCCCAGGCATGGTGGCTAGGCTTGGTGCTGCTCCTAGCTTGCTGTCGACCATGGGGTGGCAAGGTGAGGCTCGGCATGGTCACCATTAATGGTAATGGAAAGCTCACAATGGTGCTAGAGCTTGATAACTAAGCTAGATGATCTACTAATAGCCTGTTGTGAGCCAGAGAGGGGACAAGTTAGGCCCAGATCACTTCTCACTATAGTGTTTGTTGTTTGTTTGATTTGTGTTTGCAAGGTGTTTGATGAAATGGCCGAAAGAGATTTGAATTTGAATTTTTGGTCCAAACTTGGTGGGTGAACTAGTTATATACTAGTTAGTCTCTGGTTAGTTGGGAAGGTCAAGGTGAATTGGTTTGGTTGGTTTTTGAAAAATGGGTGATCTTCACATATGAACTAGATTCAATTTTGAATTGTCATTTGAATCAAGTTGCCAAATGTTTCTGTGAGTTTGAGAGGTGGGATTGGGTTCACTTTTACTTGGTCTAGCAAGGGGTGAAAAGAATTGGAATTGTTTCTGTTTGAAATCTTGGACTAGAAACACTCAAAGTGGCCTAGTGAGCAAGATTGGCAAAAATGACCATCTGCCTTATTTGGTTTGTTTTTGAATTTCTCTAGATTTATTTCTGCTTGGAAATGATTTATATGATGTTGTTTTCATCTTTGAACCATTACTTGCTATTTAGAACAATCACACAAGACCATTCATGCATTCATAAAATCATCACATACACACATGCATTCATATGATGTTAATTAACCAAAAGTTTTTGTTAACCCTAATTTTGGTGATTGGAATTGATAATAATTGTTCAATATGTTTGGGATGTTATAGGTGTAAGGTTGGGCTGATGGTTTGCTTGGCTATGATAAACTTGGTGTGTTCCTGATTTGCTGTTTGAGAAGAACAGTAGGCTGCTGGAAGCTTTGCTACGGGTGAGCTCTTTCCCTTTAGCTTGTGTAGCTGATGCTGCTGTGTTGACAGCACACACCATGCAGTTAGGTGATTGTGCTGCCTGGCTGCTTGGTGCATGGTTTGGATCAGATTGATGAGGTGTTTTACCTTTTGACCTTTTACATTTCACTTACCTGGTGAAACTTTCCCCTCTTACTTGCTGTTAAAATCTGACTTGTGGCTTATTTATTATGAAAGAACAAGTTCTTTCATATTGGTGAAACTTGCCCTTTTAACAATACTCAATGATGTAACATGAGCAGTGCACTTCACTGCTCTCCACTGAGAGTAATCTTAACAACTAATCTTTTATTTTCTTTTTTGTTTGTTTGAATTTTGTTGCAGGTACAAGATTTGGGATATGCAATATTTAGAATAGGATTAGATAGATAGACATATTCTCATTGTAATTTATATTTTATTCTTTTTGTACCAATTTTATAGTAGTTCATTATTTGAATTCCATTTGTTGTAATTCCCTTACTGTAATGAACCTCTCATTGGTTTGATGAGTTCATCATTGTAACAGAAATGTGTATGGAATAAAGATAAGAAATAAAGAGTCATTTCTTATTTGAATTACTTTATATTGAATTCTATTATTATTTATTATCTCTTTATTATAACAAATGATATTACTAAATCATTTAAAAATTATTTCACTATCCAAATATTAACTTTTAATTATAAGTTCAAATTTCAAATTTGAATTTAAATTCTTCCCCCAAAACACATTTATTCATAGAGATCATGTCAGAATTATAACGATCACTCTCAATAGCTATTACTACACACAGAGAGTGAAAGAAACTCTGATCACTTTAGGTTTTTAGTTTGGCGAAAAATTTACCCGCATTTTATAGATGAATGCATGCTGATGCACAAAATCCTAGTTCTACCCTTTGTTTGTTCCTAAATGCTGGGATGTTACAATGATCCAGGTGAGTCATGGATGATTTCAAGGCCGTACTGCTTTCGGATAGTTCCCGAGTCCTTAAGGAAATCCTTCACTTGGAAGAACTGGCTCTCCTAAGGCAGCACCTCCCCGCCAAAGTTGCAGAGGATCTGGTTCAGTGCCTCCATCTTAAGTGCTTCTATTGGAAGGCCGTCGAAGCATAGCTTGCATAGCCATAGGTTGATTCTGACAATGGAGTGGGTCTAGAGATCGTGGATGTGTATGCAAAATTATGGATGTCGATGGAAAGTATTTCATTCAAATTCGGAATATATATAGTAAAATAGAAGCATATGGTCGATGGTAAGGTCAACTACTATTTTTATGCAAGGAGGCATAGCTGGATTGACAGGGGATCACTAAGGCAGAGGAGACAAATTAGGTGCCATTGTTTATTGAAAAAGTTCGTTAGTGTGGGGAGAGGATTAGGGAGGCCGATTAAAATATAATTTTCTTAAATCACAGGTCATAAGGGCACAAACATAATTTTGGTAGTGCGTCAATGGAGGGGGATGCAACAACGGGTGTGCTGCTTTTTTAGGCGGTTGTGCTGCGTGTTGAGTCTTACCGATTAAGCCACCTAGTGGAAACTACTCTGTGGAAAGGGGTCACAAAAAAAATATTGCGGTTTGAGTTTAGGGATGATAAAAGTCCATGATTTTAGGAAATTCCAATGACAAATAACCACTTGTCATTTTTTTAGAAATCTAAGGTATGCCATACAAAAACAACAATGCAAGTTTTGAGTTTTTAATTGGAATTAGGTCCGAAATCTGAAGAAAAATTGGTATGTGCTATGATGTTTCAATGCTTTTCAAACTTGGCATAAAAGTGCCTCCTGGAATTGCAAACAACTTCTACAAATAGGGATTTTTCATTTTTTTGAATCCAAGAAGTTGAATCCTAAGTGGATTTTTCCAAAGGAGGTGCAAGAATTCCGCATGTCTAAGGCCCTGTGGAATTTTTCACGAATGCTAGGTCATGTTGGATGGCCATTCCTAGGAGATAAGCATTTTTCTCATGGTGGTGCTATATACTTATTTTTTTCCTTGATTAATTCTTGGATAATACAAATTTTGAACTATAGGTACCATAAATATTTTTCTCAAAATTAAAAATAAAATGGTTTTGGGTGCCCTAGAGTTGCACTAGGCTGGATTTGTGTGTATGATGGAAAATTTAGAAACCCTCATGCGGTTGCGCATGCCAGCAAGCTTGGCACTTTAGTAATCAAACCTAATAAAATAATAAAAATAAAAAATTAAGACCTATGCAAGGGGTCCTCTTATGTGACCTACTATCCAAGAAAATTCATAAACAAGACATCAAAATAGTTTATACACGCAAACCTTCACCCGGATGGGTACCATGTATGTGTTAGCTTGGTTTTCATGCTCACTACCAAAAACATGGTAACCCTCGATGGAATGCGCCCAAACATGGAAGGAGGTCCCTCTTGGCATTACAAACAACTTCTCCAACTAGAGATTTTGGGGTTCACTGAAAAAACCTAATTTTTCATTTTTTTTGAATCCAAAAATTTGAATCTTAAGTGGATTTTTCCAAAAGTGGTGCAAGAATTCAATATGTCTAAGGCTCTATGGAATTTTTCACGAATGCTAGGTCATGTTGGATGAACATTCCCGACATATAAGTATTTTTTCAAGGTGGAGCTATAAACTTGTTTTTTCCTGAGTAATGATTGGATAATTCAAAATATGAACTTTAGCTACCCTAACTATTGGTCTTAAAATTCAAAACAAAATGGTTCTGGGTGCAACAGAGGTGTCCTAGGCTAGATTAGTGCATATGATTCAAAATTTAGAAACCCTCATGCATTTGTGAACGCTGACAAGTTTGGCCTTTTTTTAATCAAACCAAATGAAATTCAAAAATTAAACGGCATGAAGTCCTATTATGTCACCTACTACCAGGGAAAATCCATAAACAATACATCCAAATAATTCAATGCAAATCTTCATCCGGATGGCTATCGTGTCTGAGTTATCTTGGGTTTCAACCCTGGTGCTCATGCTTACTGCAAAAACATGGCATCCCTCAGTGGAATCCGCCCAAGTTTGGCAGATAGGTGCCTCTTGGCATTGCAAACAATTTGTACAACTAGGGATTTCGAGGTTCTATGAAAAAACTTGAATCCAAAAATTTGAATACTAAGTGGATTTTTCCAATGGAGGTGGAAGAATTACCTCTGTCCAAGGCCATGTGGAATTATTCACGAATGCTAGTCATGTTGGATAGCCATTCCCGAGAGATAATCATTTTTCTCATGATGGAGCTATGTACTACTTTTTTAAAGTAATGCTTGGGTAATTTAAAATTTGAACTATACATATCCTAAATATTGGTTTCCAAAATTAAGCAAAAATGGTTTTGGATGCCCTAAAGTTTTCCTAGGATGGACCAGGGCATAGGATTTAAAATTTAAAAACCTGCATGCCGTTATGATGCTGTAAGTTTGGCCTTTTGAGTGAAACCAAATGAAATAAAAATGGAAACATGTGCAAGGAGTCCTTGTATGTGACCTACTACCCAGTAAAAATCATAAAAAAGATAGTCGAATAGTTTGTACATTCATACCTTCACCGAATGGATCTCGCGTATGAGTTACTTGGATTTCAGCCCTAGTGCTTATGCTCTCTACCAAAAACATGGCTCTCTACCAAACTTGGCAGAGAGGTGCCTCTTGGCATTGCAAACAACTTATCCTACTAGGATTTCAGAGTTTGATGAAAAACTTGATTTTCATTTTTTGAATCCAATTTTTTAATCCTAAGTTGATATTTTAAGGAGGTGCAAGAATTACGCATGTCTAAGGACCCGTTGCATTTTTCATGAATGCTAGGTCATGTTGGATGGACATTCCTCGAAGATATATTTTTCTTAAGGTGGAGATATATACTGCTTTTTTAGTAATTCTTGGATAATTTAAAACTTAAACTATAGATACCATAAATATTGGTCACACAATTCAAACAAAAATATTTTTTTTGTACTCCAAGATGTCCTAGGATGGATCAGTGTGTAGGATTCAAAATTTAGGAATCTTTGCTAGTTTTTCTTTGAATTACATGTGCTTGTTTTATTGTTGGTAAACCCCATATAACCCCATTGACCGTCTTAAACCCCCTCAAAACTCAGCAGAACTAGCATAACCCTAACGCCCAACTATGGTCGTTCGATGGTAATCCTAGCGGCCAACTACGGTCATTCGATCGGGTCTCCTAGAAGGCCATCCGCGACTCTCTAACCAAATTATATCAAGCAGTTGGATCACTGTGCATGGATGGTTTAGATTATATTTTCTATGACTAGTTCGTGAGAAGGCTGTTCCTACAACCTGATTGGCTAGATTCGGTGGGATGACTTAGCCTGACTTTGGGTTCATTTTCTATGTTTTTTGCAACAAATTTAAAGTATCTGAAAAATTCTAAAAAAGCACGAATGTTGTCCACATACATTAGATTCATGCTGCATACACCAGATTCAAACATAGTTCACATCAATATTTTAGATTCACTAAAAACTCTAAAAATGACATTATTCTGCCCACTTTTTCATGCTCATCTTTCTAGACTTCAAACTTTATCTACATAAACAATAGTTGTAGTTGATTGAAATAAAGATGCTCGAAATGCCAATAAACATGTTTTGAAGCTTATCTTTCATCACGAGAATCATACAAAGAATAAATGGACATGGATTTATTGTTTATCCTGCGGTTAGTAGAAAAATCTTCAATAACATCCTCAATAACCCCAACAATGTCTTCATATTCACCTCCTTGCTTTTTCTTACCCTTCCATTTTATCTTTTGTTTTAACTTATTCATTCCCCCTTCCAGCTATTCATGTGCTACATTATCTCTCGGCAACTTAATACCCATCAATATCCTGTAGTTCATCATATTGCTACATTTCCACAACTTCACGTTTTTCACTAACTTGCTGCATTTTCACAACTTTCTAAGACATATATTTGTCATTTTTCTTGTCGTCCTTGTTTCCATTAACCTTGCTATGTTTCTCTAACTAGAAACAAATTTTGCCTGAGCAGTTTCAACTTTTGTCTCCCGAATGTGAACACAGAAAGGGTCATCATCTTTAAATCACATGGAAGTGTTTTTTACATGTCCTGCTAATATGACCAAATTTTCCACATTGTTTGCATTTATGTTTCCTTGCTCCTATCCTTGAGTCCTTTTCAGTGAAGGATTTGATCCTAACTTTCTAGGCCTTGGAAGAACTTGTGGTTCAAGTGTTTGAACCCTGGATAGATAATCACCCAATCATTTTTATCTGCCATAGGTGGTACATTTTCTGCATAATTTGCGGCGAACTTGTCCATTGAAAAAAATAGTTATGAACAAAAGTTTCTATTGTAGCACCATCACCTCTCAACTTTAAGTAGAAGTAGAGTGCATGATGACATGGCAGACTAGTAATCTGCCACTTCATACAAGAACAAGTCCTCTGGGTATTGTGCGGATAATTGCAGACCTTTGGGTATACAGATTGAAAGCTAGAGTGATGGCTCCATTTGTTGGTGGCGATCTAGCCAGCAGTTGGTTCGTGAAGGTGTGGCTTCCAGCCAAAGCCATGCCGAATGGCGGATGATGGTTGCATATTTGTGTTGTTACCATAGTGAAGGCATCGTTGTTACAGTTCTCGTATTCTCGCTCGGACTGCTACATGAGAAACCCTAGATCTGGGTCTCCCGGGTCGGATGATGGACGCTCTGCGCCATCCTCCCTCTTGGGGGCATCCTTATTATAGCAGATATTGGCTAAAGGGATATGAGGTGGTGCAGCATGGTCTTTGCCGTGTAGACAACGATGGGACTTGACTGTGTGGAGGCGTGGAGTCCCTAGTTTCCCAGCTAGAACCATCGTCAGATCATCGGCCAAAACGAACATTTTATGCGTCATCGGATCACTGACTAAAACTAGAGAGAGTGTCGGAAGTCGCCTCTGTCATCTTCCTCTAAGCCATCTCTAGGATGTAGAAAAAAGTAAACGCCTTAGCCAGGCATGCTGCCATGGCGCCAGATGGCATCTCCATCCTGCAATTCGATATAAAGGTCCGGGTATTTCCCTTTTCGAAATGGATAACTGTTTTAAAATAAGATGTTTTAGCTTTATGAATCAAATGTATCAAAACTTATTTTAGTACGTAGGTTCACTCGGATTTGGAGTAAATCTACACACTGAAACAAGTCTATATATATTTTTCTTCACAAACCTAAAACATCTTATATCTTGAAACGGAGGGAGTACCTCATATTCTTCTTCTTTCGCTCCTCGATTACTTCTTTTTTATATTATGATGCTCCTACTACACGCAAAAAAATGCACACTTATATATGATGCTCCTACGTGACTGTCTACTCCTTTCTTCTTCTTTCGCTCCTCGATTACTCCAAAATACACGGTTGCAGCAAAAGAAGTAAGGGCATCCACTATGTTGGCAATAAGGCAATCCATAAGCAAAAAGTAGACTACAAGGAGTTCCACATACATAGTAGAGGCTATCAATAAGCTATCCATAAGCTCAAAATCTTAAAGGTGACCTACAAGCTTGTGGGTTGTCCATAAGCAATAAAATATTATTTTAGCTTCTCCCCTCTCTCTTGCATGTATAGAACTTTAATTGACATGTGGGACCAGCTTATAGACAAGTTCAACTAGATACATTGTGAGGCTATCCATAAGCTTGTGGTGTGATATGTGGGTCCCAGCTTATGGACAAGTTCTTCTATATACATAGGTGATGCTCTAAAAGGGAAAGCACCAGCCTCACACTCGCACACGCGAGCCGTGCGCATCGATGCTTAGCTTTACTTTCTTTCTCCCTCTCGTGTCATACCTCTCTTTTGCTTTACAGGTTAAGAAGATTCACGTCTGCCACGCGGCCATGTCATGGATGGATCGAAATTTAATAAAATATGTACTATACGTGCCATGCAATTCACAGATCCCTGATCGAATATTTAATGCGTGGATAATGCAATCCACAAAACATGATTTACAAAAGCACTGCTCTTGTGTGAAATGTATATAGTGAGCTAGTCAGTGAGCTCAGTAACTTACACAGCAGATCAATATGCTAATTATGCAGCATCATGCTCAGAGCAAGGACATACAACTCGGCAGGTTGGATAAATACACACACGCACACAACAAAATACAAATCTCTGGTCAAAATCACCGTAGATTCAAACGAAATCGCGGAAGAATATGCGAAAGGTAGATTGATCGATCAACCTCGGTCAAAAATATGACAGACTTCTTGCGAGGGAAGATTTCAACTTTTGTACATTACCCCCACCACCAAAATCCACATTAAAGGAGTACTCTTCTCGCCCACCTTGTTCCACATAGCCATCAATGATCTCATCTTATAACACCTCCTCCTTCCTCGTTTAGACGGTCACCGGAGGAAGACGAGAATGGCATCGGTGGATGGTCGTCTCGGGGCGCTAGTCTCTCCGGCGTGGCGCAATCGTCGTCTTCCCAGCACGCCTGAAAGCACAGTTCTATTAGTTTGGAGGTGGCAACCAAGGTGAGTGCAGAGTGTTAGTGTGAACCTGATGTGTATCTGTTGATTAGTTAGCGGATAATTTAGTTTTTTTGATTTACAGCTATGGCCCTCTCTTACATTAAGCTGTCAGACCCACTGACAGATTTAGTTGGTTCCTGATTGTCACAGTTGTAATACCACATTCCCCAATCATTTGGGTGTGATACTGAATCTGTGGTTGGACCAGCTAAACCATGAAAAGCAGAGAGATAAGGTTCTAGTAATGGAATCCTAGGTGTCTGTCTCTGATGATACAGGTAGAGGACCGATACGCTTCTTGTCAGTAAAGCGACCTGTGAAGTGATTTGATTTGCCTAGAGGTACGCTTGCTTTTTTCTTCTTTTTATTCTTCTTGCCCAATGCCAAACCGGACCAACAACTCTTTGACTGATTGTAGAATTAACTAGGAGTTTTATCAGGTGTCATGTGGGTCTGGTCTGTGGGGTAGGCCTTCAATTGAGGATAAAGGCCGAAGAAAACCATTTACTACTAATTAGTTATGCCTAACGACCACCAATCGTTTATTTGTGCAATATTTTGAAGGAATAACTAGATAGACTGCATGACAAATTGGCTACTGGCTGAAGAGCAGAGTGCTTGTACGGGTACAGAAGAGCAGAGTATTTCAGGGTGTAGCATTTGTTCAGTTAACTAGAAAACATTTACTCCATGTATGTTACCAAGAGCGTGAGGCACTAGAGATGGAATCTTCAATTTTTTTCGATGCAAAAGATATTTTTATCTTCTTGATAAAACTTCTTGGAAAAATTGTAAGGTTTGCCACAGAAAAAGCATGAGGTAGATAGGAAGAATGCATGTCGAATGTCAAGCAAAATGACAAGTGCATGCATTCATATATGCGTGTCTAGAACACGAAGAGATCAAGGTTACCTGTTGTGGATAGGGTCCGGCCCCTTGGGAATCCTCCTCTTGCTGCTCCGGTACGCGTCCTCGCCGGCATGTCCGCCTCCCGAGTACGGCCCCGAGGAGCTTCTCGTCGTCGATGTGGTCGTTCTTCCGTCAGAAGGAGCTGCCGCCTTCGCACCAACACCGCTCGTCGTCGCCACCATAAGCACCAGAAGCAAAGCACACGCGAGGAAGACGAAGATAACCGCTACCCTGCAACACGCCAATCCCCCTAGCGACCTATCCGGCCTTCTTCCCATATAGCGAGTGATCCTCTCCTCTGCCTCTCAGCTTTCTTCTCCCCTCTGCTCCTCTATGACACCAATGTAAATTTTTTTTTCAAAACCAAAGGGCAGAGAACAACGCTGCTGAACTCTAGAAGAGGCAGAGGCGCCTCTATAAGTACGAAGTAGAGAAAAGCGAAGGTAGGAGAAGGAGGAGGGCAGAGCTGCATGATGACAGTGACAATGCCGATGCTGGCCGGCAGGCGAGAGGAATGATCTTAGGCAAAGGGAATAGCATAGCACTGGAGCGCACGCACAAGTGCAATGTCTTTTACTCTCTTTAGGTAATGCTGTGCGTGTCTAATGGGCACTTAGATGGCGCGAAACGCGCCTTTTGACGCGGCTTGGAACGGAAGGGGGCTAGCTCGCTTTGGGAATCTGTGATCCACATTCTCCTCCTCCTCTTTAGCTTCCCCATTGATGTTCGGACGCTTTGCTTGCTTTGGGAGCTCGTCGCTTTGCTTCTTCGCCATGGCTTTGCTCTTCTTTGCGGGCCTCAAAGCGAACCCTAGCTGCCCCGCTTTCCTAGGACCATGCGTGGCCTGGGGAGCCGGTTCGCCAACGTGACATGCTTCATTTCGAGCCGCTCCCTTTGGAAGACCATGGGGCCCTCGCCTTGCCGGCCGTAGTAGCTTCCTCTAGATATCACGTCGCGATCTCTGATTCTGTTCATGGGTCATCCGGTCCTGCGCCACTGACAGGCAGGGCCTGCCCAGAGCTTCACGACCTGGTAGGGTTTTTTTTTCCCTCTCGACAAAGCCACAAAGGGATGGTACAGCTATGAAGTTCCCGTACATGGTCCTTGTTACATTGGAACGGATTTACCTTGGTCACTGCTCGATCTTTATTTTCAATCGAGTGTACCTATATTGCTCTTTGTCCATTTCAAATGTCGAATCCTCTATAGTGACAATTTTGGGAAGCGCGTGGAGTATGTTTCGATGTTCCATTTATTTATGATTTTTGCATTTAACCCATTTTAATGAACATCTTGTTGCTACGTTTTACCGCAATGTTATGACGCGCTTCCTCCTGGCCGTAGGCCGTTCCGGAGGATCTTCCTCGACATTGGCGCGTGATCCACAACCCGCGTCGTCCCAAGTGGTTTGTTTCCCGGCGGCGGCGAAGGTACCAGGGCCTGGAGGTCATCAAGATGCGGTGGAGAAGACCGGGTCCAGATTGTGTTTCCCACTTTTTGCCCTATGGTCTTTTCTATAACACTAGCCAGGTGGCCCTCGCAAATGCGAGGGCAACATCTTAAATGCAATGAATATGTTTAATAAAAAAATATGGTAATATTTCAATGTGTGAAAAATTTTAAGCAAAAGTCAGATGTGTGTAAATATTAATCATTTTTATTTCTCGGAGAACGGTTATCATGAATTCCCCCAAAACTCCATATCTCCTTATTCTAGAACATCATCTGTTACGCTGTTTTGATTTATTTTTGCTCTCCTCCTGCTATCACAAACTTTTAAATCCCTTTGCTTTCGAGATAAAGACCTCAGTCCCGACCGACTTTTCAGCCCGTCAAGTTACAAACATAAATTATCAATAGAGTTTCGAGAATTACATTGTTATGGGCTTAGGGGGAATAGTACATGCGTCTATCATTTGTTAATTATAATTAAAATGTTGAGAATTTTTAACTATAATCAAAATGTCAATTTTTTTAAATATTTACCATACAAAAACTGTTGAGTTGGCACAAAGTGGCTTAAATTATAAGAATTTTGATGTGGATTGTTAGGACTGACTCTATGCATTTTTTTTGGTTGACAACATAGTATTCCATGGTTGACACCATAGGCTTAAATTATAACGTACGTCCTAGATTCTGGTTGACAACATAGTATGCATTTTTTTTGTTGATTTGGAGAAACTCTATGGTGTTTGATGTAAAAGAGCAAGCAAGAAAACACATTCATAATCATTTATATTCCAAAAATAGAATTGATAATTTATAGAAACAAAAAGGGAAACCACTATGAAATACCTTTTGATGATACATATCAAGTTTAACATCAATGGGTAACTCTTCGAACTACAAAGGGTCATACCGAGTTTGACACCAAGGAAGTTTTCGTGGGAGTGTCAATATGAAAGGGTTAGTGGATGGTTGCCTTCTAATTTTATTTAGCACATATGCAAATTAAATAGACAAAACCAAAATATTAGCTGCATAGAAATGATGCATGGACATCTTGATGATACTATTGCATTACACTATTCCACAATATCTACATTTAATGATTATTTTACATAAGAAGTAAGAATGGATGCCACATACTTTTTGTCAAAATGTTTTAGAGGGGAACTTAAAGAGACTAACATGGAATAAAAATATACTTACCAAGATGGACAATAAGCACTGCTCAAACATGATCCTTAGTAAGGAGTAATGCGACAACCTAGGCAACATAAGAAATTATTTGGACAATGGTTGTTACTAATCTAACCTTGTTAAATAATGTTTGAGAATATCTAGTGATATGATAGTTACCAAATAGAGAAGTAGTAATTATAAAAGGAGCATAAATGCAAAAAAATACTCATCAATCAATAATATAAATGCTAATTAACTTCATCAACATCATGTTTAGAAACTTCAGATTTCCTAGCTCTACAACTATGACTTCCAAAAACACTTCTCTATAAATGTATGGACATACAGAACTATATATATACCCCTAAGTCTAACACAGCATGCTATAAATGAGAGTAATGTCATAACATACATATTACATGTAATTTCTGTTTATTTCAAATGTGAAAATATGCCACCTCATTAATAAAAATACAAAGATAATTCTAGCAGGGGGAGGGGGTGAATGATGCTTATTGGTTAGTTCTTCCATCTTGTGATGAATTCATAAGATGGTTTTGCTTCCCGAAAGTATGCGCTGAAAAGTATGGTCTACCTTTCTAGAAAAACAAATTCCACGCTCTTGTGAATGCCTAAATACATGTCTTCATATCAGCCTCACTTCTGTGAGTATAGGTAGCCATAAAGGTCTCCTTGCCAATAAAAAACAAATATCATGGTTATGTGAATATGGTAGTATACATCTTCATACCAGCCTGACCTCGGAAATTGTAGTTAGCCATAAAATTTCTATAAAAGTTAATGGTCTAAAATTTCTAATATTATATAGTATTACCCATCTCTGGACCTACCCTTGTATATTTGGATGATTCGAAATGAAAAGATTAATGTAGAGGCATACACATAATTTATTGTACCTTTTAGCTCGATTTAATATTTTTTCTTTTAAGTACCCAGATAGAGATCCCTTGGAACAAAAAGAAATATTACTTTTGATGGATGTATGAACAAATAGATGTTAACTACTCCCTCTGTCTCAAAATATATGTCGTGGATTTGTCAAAATTTGATCTACGACATATATTTTGAGACAGAGGGAGTACGTTATATGTATAGAGTTTTGAAAAACCACCGTGTTTATATAGCTTCACTCATCGATATCACTCGTTCCGGAAAAGGAGTATAAGCGCATGTAGTTTAACTATAACATAGCAGTGTGAATCATGTAAAGATCACATTAGAGTATAAAAATTAATATCCTTGAAATTACGACAAAAACTATGTATACTTCAATATATGATGTTAGCTTCACATTTTGTGCGGGTACTCAACGTGGTCGCACACTGGCAATATCAACAAAAGTAGACACCTCCACCATGAGTCCTTGACATGTTTATCCTAATAAACTTTGCATTACCTTATTTCCCCGTGTTTAACAGCAAGCTAACACGGAGCAATTACTCGTGGTATATTTTGTCCTACAACAATTATCTACCATGATATTTTGTCCTTAAAAATATATAAAAACTATCATGTGTACCTGCACCTACTCGTGGTCTTGTATCCATACAGCTTGGAAAGTCATATTGATGTCCTTGCGAGATTGCCTCGTTCTCCAACGACTGAATCTTGTAGCTTCCAAGCAGCTTGGTGACGTGGCTGGAGGACCAACATGGTGGTCTCGCGAACACCAGCAGATCCACGGCGGTACTTCGCCTGTCCGAGTGTGAGGGCGCCGCCGAACAACCTAGTCCCGCTAGACCGTCAAGAGAACAACATGAGATCGAGAAATTCGCCAAGTTCCTGAAAGTTCCCAGCTGCTTCGCCACAGATACCAAGGTATATGATCTTGATACCGTGATATTATGGAGAAGAAAAGGTTGCATAATCAGATCTGGGCACGATGGATCTAATTTTGTCACGTAATGTAGGATCTGATCAGGTAGCAATCCTTGAGTCTATGTGGAAAGCCGGCCGGCCGGCCGGCCGGAGATTTATTCTACGGGTAAGAGTCCAAGGGACTCGTCACATATATGTTTGTTCGGTGCAAACCTTCACGATATAATAACGTAATTGTTTGGTAAATCCTAACCGTAAATTACAGATCTAACAACTAAAATAATTTTAATGATGTGGCTTAACCTGGTGCCTCGAAAAACATACTTATATTGCTTTTAGTATATAATAGATTTGTAGCCTTATCTGCTATTCCCCTATCTCTTGATGGCCTTATTGTAGCAATGTACCCACCGCATTGTTATTGGAGATTCCAAGGCCTTTGGGCCTTTAACCGTTCGAAAAAAACTAACAAGCCAGACCCAGATGTCAGGTTTAGGTGATAGCTAACTGATCAGGTAACGTGGAGACATGTCTGTCCGTGGCGTATATCCTACTTGCCACACGAAAATTGCGGTGCGGCTAGCCGCAGTTGTTTAGTACATAACTTGGCACAATTTCATAAAATTTGGAGTATTTGAAAAAAATAAAAGAAATGCCAACATAAATTGTTAACCTGGCAAATAATCCGTGGTTATGCATGTTCATCGCCTCGAAATAAAATGAATGCAATTGTTGGTGGGTACAATCAAGAAATAGCCATTTGGTAGTCACTTATTCCCGCACATATATATGCCTATAAATTGTACATAGACTTCTGCATCTGTAGGTTAACCAACACCCAAGGTGTTCTGCTAGCTGCTAGAGAAAAAGATTGGAGGGGAGGGTTACAAATGATTGTGCCGAGTGTTACCTATTAATTCTGTTCCACTACAAGATCTGATGGGAGTAGGAGGCATCGGAAATTTAAGTAACAATGGCAGTCAACTCTGACCTGAGAACATGTATTTCTTCACCGTTCCTGCGAACGAAGTTGACGCTTGAGATCCTTGTACCACGACCCAGATGTCATATTTACGTGATAGCTAACTAGGCAAAAATTTTTTAAAAAAGAATATATATTAATACCATGAGATACCAATTACATCAGCCTATGCAACAACGCATACCCTAACGGCCTTACAGATACACACAACATAGAAAAAAAAAAGTCCCGCCACAGAGAACGATTCCTCCAAGCAACGATACTGACACCACCAGAACAACACCATTAGTCCAATCACTCCAATAGCATGCCTTTAAGAATGAAACAGTGCACAAGGACCGTAGTCATCCGATCAAAGATCATGGGGTTTCACCCTAAAGGAAGTCCTCACACGCAAAACATTGCCTTCAACAAGTTCATTACCAGACACAACCAATTAAGCCCAGACCTTTGATTTTTACCCTGCAAGGTAAGACTGGGAACTCCTCCTAATCGTCGCCCCCACAAATAGTCTTTGCTGCGAGCCACAAATCACGCAGACAGTTCCTCGTCGCCACAAAGACACAAATCACCTTCGCTTTCGTGATGTTCCAGTTTTTCTGACATTCTCTGCATCTGACTTCACCATGGATCGCCGAAGACATGACACATGATGGTAACATATATCAGAGCGTCGCAATCCCGCCGAAACCAAACGGCCAGAAAGAACATGGGTACGCCTGACCGAATTCAATCCAATCCAGCAATCTCCAGGCATACTCGTCCATGGGAGTTCGCCGACGGAGCCTCCCGGAACTCACCGCTCCAAACCCGATTATCGAGGACAGGCAACCAGCAGATCTTCGTCTTCACGCGGAAGAAATCCTAGGACCACTACCATTATTTAGGCCGATCCAGTAGTCCTCAAACCGCCGACCGGCTTCCGGCAAACAGAACGAGCGGGTCACCCTTCAGCCATTTTGAAACCATGGCTGGACCCATAGATTCGTTAGAGAGGGGCCGAGATACAGCGTCGCTGCCTAAGGTAGCCACCACGCCGCTTCCAAGCCTGCATCATTGCCCCCATCTTATCCTCCACGCCTTCCTTCCAAGACGCTAGCAAACGCAGCTCGGGCGAGCGCTCTCGCCTGCCGCTTGGATCCACCGACACCTCCCCTTGGTGTCCACCCCTGGCGTGAAGAGGATCGACGGGGCCGCACATATCGCTTGCCGCCTTCGGCAGCCTGGGCGTGGCCGCCACAACCGGCGAGGGCGGCGGGAGAGCGACGGTTGCGGCTGACTAGGGTTCAGATTGGGGCGCCCCAAAGTCGCCACGCGAGAGCGACCCGGTTGCAATGGAGGAAGGAAATGGAGATGGTGGGAGATGGCCTAAGTTTTCGATCTGTTGGCCGCTCGCTGACCGGGCAGATAACTTGGAGACATGTCTGTTTGCAGCGTATATCCTACTCGCCACACGAAAACAGTGTTATGGCTAGCCACAGTGGTTTAGAGCATCTCTATCAGTTACCGAATATCGGCAAGCCCACAAAATTTTGCACTGATATGCGATATCGTAGCAAAAAATGATCATTCTAGATACCGCAACCGGCCGAAGCCCGCAAAATAAAATGTGGTTCCTGTATTTGGGCCCATCCTTGTGGTATATATTCGGTACAAGGAACTGAAAGGCGGCACCCCGCATCGCCTTCCCATTTCTCCCCCCACGTAGAAACCCACTCTGCCACCTCCGGTCGCTCCGATTATGGTCCACACCGCCGGAGAAATCCACATCGTCGTGCAACCGCCGGATCTCCCTATGGATGGCCAGTCACTGCGGAATTTGGGGGGATGCGGCGGCGCTTCTTCGTGGTGCGGAGGTAACTCCGGGCCTCTTCCGCGTGTCCGGACCCATTGGAGGAGGATCTCCACTGCCGCCGCTCCGAGCAGACACGCTCGCGCAGTGCCCTTTCCGACACCCGCATGACCTTACCTACATGGTAGGGGATGCCGTTCCGCCGCGGCGCCAACGATGGTGAGGCCCAAAGATTGAGCATGGTGGAGCGTGGTGGCCCGGTGCTCCGCCTCCTGCCGCGCCTGCAATCCGGTGGCCTCCGACAGCGACGATAGTGACGATGACGTCCATGAGGCCAAGCTCAACTTGCTCGAGACCCCGTCTCCGACGTGTGAGATCGTGCGAAGTGCCACCGCGTCAAGCACACCGACAAGCAGCGGCACCTTTGCTAGGCCTTGCGTCGTTCCGCACGCTAGCACCAGGCGCAGCTCAACCTCCTCCACGTCGGCTACTCCGATGACGACACCACCGACAACGACGAGGAGTAGGCGCGACGACGCTGTAGATGCTCCGGTGAGTAGTTATCGCCCATAGCTATGATAGAGCGCATGCAAGGGTTTGTTTCGATGCCTCAACGACATCGATTTTGCTTGTAAATTTTTTGATTTGGTGATAAAAAAACCTCCCCTATGTATGAAATAGTATAGATCTGAGGCCAATGATATTTTTTAAATTATGCAGTTGCGATTACTGTATTTATTCTGCACGAAGGTTTTTTGTATTGCAAAAGTGGTTTGCAGTTACGTTGCAGTACGCGTTTTTGTGGTATCTTCTAAAGATAACAAGTGTCGTTGATTTAGTATAAGCGACACTTATTTTAAATCGGAGGGAGTATAACTTTGCACAATTTCATAAAATTTGAAATATTTGAAAATATAAAAGGAAAGTCGACATAAATTATTAACCCAGCAAATAAACCACTGTTACGCATGTTCATGGCATCGAAATAAAATAAATGCAATTGTTGGTGGGTACAATCAATAAATAGCGTAGCCACTTATTCCCGCACATATACATGCCTATAAATTGTACATATACTTCTGCATCTGTAGGTTAACCAACACCCAAGGTGTTCCTCTTGCTGCTAGAGAAAAAAGAGTAGTGTGCCGAGTGTTACCTATAATTCTGTTCCACTACAAGATCTGATGGGAGTAAGGAAGCATCGGAAATTCAAGTAACAATGGCAGTTAACTCTAACCTAAGAACATGTATTTCTTCACCGTTGCAGCCATGGAACAGGACGCTTGCGATTCTTGTGCCGCGACCCCGCTATAGAATCTAGACCGCGCCAGGGTGCAGGATTGCGGGGACGTTTCAGTAGGGGCGGACAGAACGAACAACCATTTAAATTCATATACTAACTGGAAATGGAATACGGTGTTGCGCATAATTTTTAGTCAATGTCAAAAAAGTTAGAATTCGACCATATACAAAGATAAACATATAAGTCTTCCTTTAGACGGAATGCTTGAAAAGACTTCGACTTTGAATTTAAAAAGTCATTAAACATATAAATCTTTCAATATGTAATGCATACGACACGAAAAATATAAGTTTGATATTGTAGATGATGATCTTTTTTCTTATATATATGGTCAATCTTTAATTTTTGACTTTGATTTAAAATTATACTATACCCATTTCAATGAATGAGGCCTATTTCTTTTAATGTCATGCTAAGTGAAATTTGAGCAAACTTTTTAAAAAAAATATTAAGAAGTATATGTTATATAGATATCATATGAAAATATAACTCATAATATATATATCAAAGGTGTTGATTTAATATTTTACTTATTAATTTTTTTTCTAAAAAGTTGATAAAAATTGACGTAATTTGACTTTTGGATAACAATACAAGCCTTACTCATTAGAAGAGAGGAAGTATGCAACATAATTTGAGATGGGGGAAGTATATGTGAAAAAGTGCTACATGGTCACATATCTTCTAGAAAGATGCGGAGAAAACAAATTTATTTCAAATATGTTAACCACGTTCTAAAAAATTTTAAAAAAGGATTGCACCAAGCAAAAACTCAGGCAATATGAAGGAATTGAATAGCGTGAACGTTTGTGCTCACACTCCCAAGCGCGACGATATCGTAGTCCTGTATCAAAGAAGCAGCGAGCAACTTTTAGAGAAAAAAAGAAGTTTCCAGGGCCCAAATAGATTTTACCTTCTCAAATTTGTTTTCAAGTCGTGCCGAGGGACGATTGCCTCTCCATAATTTCCGATAGGAAGACTATGAAAAACACACTGACCCATTCTAGTACATTAATACTCACTCTGTCCAGAAATAAGACTTGCTTTTGTGTGGATTCGCATGTATGCATACACTAAAACGTGTCTAAAATACATATGAATCTAGACGAGTCCAAGTCATTTTTTTTCTGACGAAGATGTGGAACTAGGCCACTGGCAAACGGAACCACGACTCCGAGCCTAGAATTTTACTTTGTAGGTATATGCCTAAGTGTATGACATGGTCCGGTAAAAGTACTACTTTCTAAGGCCAAAAACAATTTGTCGCATATTTGTCTAGGTTCATAATTTAATAGTAGGTAATTAAGTATACCATTTAGGCCTCTAAAAAAAAGACCAATATCCATGACAAGAGGAGAGTAACACAGGGCAGGGGTCATCGATGAGGCAATTCCTATTGATCTCTCCAACCTGCAAATATAGGTCATCGCAGACTAGTCATGCGCATTTTTTCACCTCATCGGTTCTCAAAGAAAGAGCAAGCGCCCATGTAACTTATGTTTGCAAAATTCAAAGTACTGAATTAAAGTAGTAATTTTCTTGAACTATCCCTATTGCTTCCTTATTTGTTTCAGATTCCTTCTTTGGTTTTTCTTTTTCAGTGTTATTTGTATTTTCATTTCTTGGAAAAAATACAATAGCTAATATTATAACATATATGAATAGTTCTCATCATGTTCATTAACTATTTTTACATACAAAGTTTTTTCATATAATTTCCTAAAAAATGTTTTTCTGATAAGTACATCGATGTTTGTTTTTATATATAGGAAATAAATTATACATCAGATTAACATTTTTGTTGTGATATCCGCTCTTCTTTGTGGTCCTGAAAGCACATCAACTGCCGAGAGCGTTATTTTAGAGTCCACCCTAGTGGAATTTAATTTTTCTTTATTCAAATTATTGATTCAAAAAAATATGAAAAAAATACATGGATGTAAATAATAATTTTTAATATGTGCGTTCAAAAGATAATGGCAAAATACCTTGTATTTTAACCTCAGGAAAAAAAAGAGAAGTGCAGATCTGATCGTGAATACGGTAGTTTTGAATGGGCCTCCGTATTTTCTAAATTTTTTAGATTTTTTTTACTGCACGCCAAATACAATTTATTTTTCATTAAAAAATTGCAGACTTATATTTATAATTGTTGGCTACAAGTATATATTTTTTGGAACTATTTAATGCTTTAAAAAAATTAAAAACAGGCTCCGGTGAGCCCGTGCTCCAAAAGCATTTTCGGATCAGCTGCCCCCTTCTGTACTGGATCTTTAATTTCACTAAGTGTACCTATTGCTATTTGTCCAATTCAAATGTAGAATCTTCTCTACTGACATTTTTGTAAAGCGCGTGGAGTATATTTCAATGTTTTCTTTATTTATGATTTTGGCATTTCACCCATTTTAATGAACAAACTAGCTATGTTTTACCACTTGGTAACCATGTTGACCTATTTTATTATTGTCTTTATCTCAAACTTACAAACCAGACCCATATGCCTGGTTTACCTTATAGCTTACTAGGCACATAACTTGAAGAAATTGTGTAGCAGCTAGCCGCAGTTGTTTAGTATGCAATTTCATAAAATTCTGAATACTTGGAAAAATAAAAGGAAAGCTGACATAAATTTTTAAGCAAGCAAATAAGCTGCGGTTATGCATTTTCATGGCTTCGAAATAAAAAAAAATTCAATTGTTGGTGGGTAAAATCAGTAAACAGGAATTTGGTAGCTACTTATTCCCTCACATATACATGCTTATAAATTGTGTACATCGACTTCTGCATCTGTAGGTTAACCAACACCCAAAAAGTGTACCGCTAACTACTAGAGGGAAAGGTTGGAGAGGAGGGCCACAAATGAGTGTGTCGAGTGTTATCTATAATTCTGTTCCACTACAAGATCTGGTGGGAGTAGGAAGCATCGGAAATTTAAGTAACAATGGCAGTCAACTTTGACCTGAGAACCTGTACTTTTTCACCGTTGCTACCACCGAACTCGACTCTCGTCATCGTTAGTCCGCAGCCCTGCTATACAATCCAGACTGCGTGAGGGTGATGGGAGGTTCTAGTAAAGCCGGACGGGCCACGCAATCCTAGGGCTATAGCGCAGGCAGTCCTGGGTGCAGGTCTGCCCATAGTTTGGCACAATTTCGTAAAATTCTGAATACCTGAAAAAATATAAACAAAGCTGCCATAATTGTTGAGCTGGCAAATAAGCCGCGGTTATGAATTTCATGGCTTCGAAGTGAAAAATGCAATTGTTGGTGGGTAAAATGAATAAACATGCATTTGGTAGCCACTTATAGTCCCTCACATATGCATGCCTATAAATTGTGTACATCGACTTCTGCATCTGTACGTTAACCAACACACAAAGTCGATCTCAAAAGAAAGAACATCCAAAGTGTACGGCCAGCTGCAAGAGAGAAAGGGTGAAAGGTATGATGGGAGTAGGAAGCATCGGAAATTAGATACACATATTAAAGGGTGAAAGGTTGACAGCCTATTAGCAACTCTTTTACTCTAGATCTCTATTATTGGCCAATTGTGGTATGATGGCGTAGGACGTAGATACTGTGGACGGCCAATTGTGGTCTCAGTGCTCTCTCCCCTTTTGCTCGTTTTTCCTTCCCCACGAGTATAGAATGATGGGCCCAAGTTACGGCAGCTCCGGATGAAGGGAGAGTAAGCATTTTTCGTGTGTTTATTCTTTTTACCGGGTTCTTGTCAGTGGACTGCTCCTGGTGCCGGTTCATTCCGGTTAGGAAGCTCTTTTGGTTTTTCCGTGTCTCGCCTGTTGCATCCCCTCGTTGCAGCAAATGTGTGCCAAGTATGGCCAGCGGTCAAATGGGTGGCCATCCTCACAATTGGAAAAACCAGAAACTCCACGATTTCCAGTGTCAGACTACTCTGTTCATCCCAATCGCCGCCGCCCATGCATATCCTCTCGCGGCGAACAAATTTGTTTATATCCATCTCAAAGATGTAAATAACAAATCAAGAAACAAGGATGGAGAACAATTAAAAAAATGATACAACTTGGAAATGGGCAAGAACAAAGAAGGATCGTGTCAGAATCAAAACGGAGGGAAAAAAACGTCAATAGCATCCTCCCTCCCGTATCCAAAAAAGATCATATGAAACTGTCGGCAAGAGCTACATAAAAGCTACAGCTTTTCTGATCTTCTCTTCTCTTCTCTTAATTTGGCCGTTACAGTGGTAAAATGCTCCCATCACAACGTCTCCTGCCCACTCCCTACAACAACGCCATGATCGCTTGAATCGTGCCATCCCAGTCACAGCTCAGCTTATTTCTGACCGAAGAAACAAAAATAACTGCTTTCGAAATTGACAGAATCCTAACTGAATTTTCTCTGACTGAAACTCTGAAGATTTTGAAGCTGCAGCTGGTTAACTGACAGTTTTCATGACTTTCAAAAACTTTCTGTCATCATCTCAAGCTCTTAGGTTGTAGTTTGTGCAATTGTGCTAGCTAGAAATCGTTGCTCGGATAGGCATCCTAGCTGGGAAGAGATCCAAAGACTGTTCACGTACAGTACTCACAAGCTGCACTGAGTTGAAACTACATACTTTGATAAATAAAAACACATGGTAATAAGCAGGGACATCTTGACTCTTCAGTATTCACGGAGCATCTCTTCAACCTCCTATAAAATGGCAGCAATGAAAGAATTACTCCCTCCGTTTAGAAATATAAGATGTTTTAGGTTTGTGAAGAAGATGTATCTAGACACGTTTTAGTGTATATGTTCAAATGAATCTAGACACTAAAACGTGTCTAAATACATCTCCTTCACAAACCTAAAACATCTTATATTTCCAAACGGAGGGAGTAGTAGAGATCGAAGAAGAAAAATTAATATTTAGATGAGTTCACATCAATGTCACATACTCAACGCTACCACACACGGGCAGTACCTCCACAAGACAAATATAGATAGGAAAATGAGAAAAGACTGACATTCAAAATGGTGGCTACAGGCTGATGGCGAAGTATATATGGTCACAATATATAGTATTCCTACAATGGACCCGTGATGTTATATTCCTCTGTTACAGACCAACTAGGGTTCTTCATTGCACGGTGGTTCATGTTTAAAAATCACAGCAGCAACACTACTTTTCTTCTCGAAGACTTTTACAGTACCTAGAAATTAATATGGATCGTCTATTTTTCCTCATCGGATGGCCAGTATGATTTAGTACTCCACCCCTAGTTTATGGAGTACCTTGATTTAAAGGGCAAAACCGTAATGGAGTACCTTGATTTAAAGGGTAAAACCGTAATCGGAGAATTTTTAAGTGGAACTATAATTCTAGTTGTGGCGACAAGAGCTTGGATTCACGAAGTTCTACATGCCCGTCGTGGGCGAGGAGCCAGCACACGAGCCTGACGGCATACACACGCGTATGCCGGCATAGGTTGGCCGCGGTCTACACCTCCACCGCACCAAGCTCGTCCACCGCCATCGGGTCTGCCTGTCTACGGGAATGTCGCCGCTCGCCCGTCCACGATCTATTTCCTGTTTCATCACCAACTAAACCGCACGTGCCTCTGTGTTAGATTACGGCAATCATACTTCTAAACTCTGAACATAATGGATGGATTTATGACATAAAGTAGTGTACGTATATATATCCTGGACGACATGAAACCATTGATGGGCCATGTCAGATTTCCAATAGGTGATGTCCTGCCAGAGAGCATCAAGGAGATGTCAGAGGTCAAAGGTGTGCAGCCGATGGCGCCGATTCCCACCGGCGGCGACAACAATTCATACGGAGTGAGCCAAAATAGATCAGGCTGGCACCGCCGCTTGATTCGGATGAGCGACTCAAAGATATTTCGGTTAACAAAATGATCAAGCGAGTAAAAGAAGGTTGGGGAAATGACTAGGTTACCCTTCACCACGGACGGCTAGATCTAATTGGTACTCCGTTGTATACTTTTGGAGTACCGGGTACTGTAAAAACTGCCTTCTCGGAATGGTCAACTAGTATACGGAGTCATCTAAACAAAAACATGCAATGGCACAACTAATATCATACTACACGGCACAAGTAAACAGAGCAAAGGAAAACAAATAGAAGACCAGTTTAAAGCATCAAATATAGCCACCAAACAGATTTAGTGACCTAAGAACAATCATCAAATTTTAGGGGATACAAACACCAGCAAACTATTGAGCAGTTCGGAGACAAATGCCCATATTCTTCTCATGAGCATGTCCCCAGAAATCAGCCTCAGAACTATAAACCATTTTGGTAAGTACCAACATCCAAGAGCTTTCAGTTATTCTTACTCTAAAACATCTAAAATCTCACGTGGGAATCGGACAAAAACTTGACAGACACACAACTACTAACAAATTGAAGGAAATTGGAACTCGAACCTCCATAGTGATGTCTATGGGATTATGAAGACGTTTATTGCGGAGATTCTCCATATAAGCAACGTCGTCAACGTACTTCAGAAGATGATAAACAAAAAATAAATAATTAGTCAAGTGTCAAAATCAAGTTGCCACAAAATGATTCTTTGCCACACAATTAATGGCAATTACATCGAACAGCTTTTTTATCTTTGCTTGTTTCATTTTTTTGAACCTGCATGCGCTTCCTGCACACGACAAAACACACATAATTAACATTCATGCAGCAAAATGTGCAACTATGAAAGATGAACCACATGTAAGTAACATTGAAGATACTAAAACGCTAGCCAGTATATAGATCACCGTACATTGTTATCGGATTTGCGGCATAACTTCTCATTACAGGGACCAAAACCACTTGGGAAATAGATGTCCTCGTGGCCACCTTTGAATTTACAAGCAGGGGGGTGCTTCATATCAGTACTTCCGTTGTTTAAATAACCATGGCAAATAACTTTATCATCTAAAGGAAGACAGGTAGTAAATTTGTCATTTAAGTGTAACATAACTAGCCTGACTCAGATACACGAGAATAGCTGAATAAATGGCAAAAAATGGCATGCGTGGACCAGTTGGATTGCGATATTACAAACATAAACTGTGTATAGCAGAAGATGGCTCGATGGGCTGACAAACAGGCCAATAGTAATGGCTCCACAATAAACCAGAAATATATTCACAATTAATACTATAATAATATCTAACTGCTAACTTCAAACGATATTCCAAATGTGCTTAATATGAGATACGAATGAAAAAAAACCTTGCCGTCAGCGTTAACCCCACAGAAACTGCTGAGAAAATATCCCGGCGTATCGTTATGATCTATATCTAACAACTAATTTCAAATAGTATTTCAAAAATGTATAATTTGAGATAAGAGTGTAAGCTACCCTTGCTGTCAGTGCCAACCGGGAAGAGAGCCCTGATATAATATCCTAGCATATGACGGTTCTGATCACGTGCAACTTCAGCAAAGAATAGATTGGCACTGCCCGCATCATCAGCAGCTCATTTAGTCTTCAAAAGGATATTGGGATGATAGTACCATTTAGTCTTCAAAAGGATATTATTCTGCCCGCGTCAGCAGCAGAATAGATTGGCAAGCCTGGTAGTGGGACAGAGTGAAGGCGAGCAGGATGGAGAGAGAAATAAACCTCATTGTCGTTATGCTCGTCGAGTAAAGCTTCAACCAGTGTGTGAAGCTCCTCATCTACCCTCTTGGCCTTTTCAGCCCTTGTGCAGATCCTAATTGTACCATCTTGGCAGTAAAAATATTTCTGTTGAAGACGTTCCCTGGGTGAAAGTTTCGAAAGTCTCTCGGACCTAAATTTAGACCAGAGCATATGATTATTCTTATTTTTTTTATGAGTGAAAGAGATCAGAACATTACATGTGTCAATGCCACTATCAAGAGAGCCGGAAACAACAGCTAACACTTCCAACTTCATCGAGGCTGTGGAACGGCCACCGAGAGAAGGATATGTGTGAAAATCTCCCGAACGATCCTTTCTGACATAAACTGGTGAAGGCCAATAGGGATCCCTCCATTCCAAAACATGGTCCGCTACCCAAGTCTCCCAAACCCTGATGAAGTGGGCAGGCTGGGTCAATGCAGTAGAAGAACGGTTGTATGCTATGTTAGAAGATACATGGGATTTCATCTTGATAGAGGAACAAAAAACAAATGTGCAAAAGCATATATAGGAAGTGGCGGCATACTCTTCAGTCTCTGTGTCATACTCTTCAGTTTGCGACAGCCGGTAGGAAGATGGCTTCTCCTCACCACACTAGTGGAAAAAGGGCTATCCGTTCGCGACCCCTCAGAGCATTTGTCCCGGTTGCGCCACCAACCGGGACTAATGCTGGCACGCATCCCGGTTGGAGCGGGCACGGGGCCAGGGGGCATGCGTCCCGGTTGGTAAGGGCAATACGTCCCGGTTGGAGCCAGCAACCGGGACTAAAGATTGCGTCCACAGCCACGTGGCGTGGCACGCACCTTTAGTCCCGGTTACTGGCTCCAACCGGGACTAAATACCCCCTGCCCTCTATAAATGCAACGCCCCAGCCCCCTCTGCCTCCACTCTGTTTTTTGAATGGTGGAAGGTGTGAGGGGGTGTGCTAGTTTTTTCTCATGCATGCATTGAAGGTGTTTGTTGAAATGTTTGAGTGAATAATCCCGTTGAATTTCTCATAGAACAAAAATATAGAAGGTGTCCGAGACGCACTTGAGCTTTCTCCTCGTTATTTCCCTCGATCGAGGTTAGCAATCTTATCTTTTCTAGGTCATTGATACAATTCATGTGTCGGTGTGAATTGGTTATTTCACTATTTATGATGTCCTGTTTTTTGATAAACTTACTTATATGATGCAGATGAACGGTCGGGAATGGATGTACGGTGACCGGCGCGTAGCCGGGTATATCAAAGGCGTGGATAAATTTATCGATGTGGCTACGGCAAACAAAGAGAATGGATTTATACGTTGTCCATGTGTTCAATGTCGGAACAACAAGGAGTACTCTTCCTCGAAAATCAATCGCGGCCACCTGATTATGAAAGGTTTCATGCCCAACTATAATTGCTGGACGAAGCACGGGGAAAGAGGGGTTATGATGGAAGATGGTGAAGAAGAAGATGATGATAACAACTATCATCATATATTTCCTGAATACAGTGATACTGCAATGGAAGACAATGGAGAGGAAAGAGGTGAAGAACGGGCATCAGATGAGCCGGCTGATGAACTTGGTAGGGTCATTTCTGATGCAAAGCGAGACTGTGAAACAGAAAATGAGAAGTTGAAGTTAGAGGGCATGTTAGAAGATCACAAGAAATTGTTGTACCCAAATTGTGAAGATGGCAGCACAAAGCTCGGTACCACACTGGAATTGTTGCGATGGAAGGCAGAGTGTGGTCTAACTGACTCCTCATTTGAAAAGATGCTAAAAATAATGAAGCCGAAGTTTCCAAAACATAACGAACTTCCCGAGAGTACCTACGAAGCAAAGAAGACTCTCTGTCCTCTGGGATTAGATGTGCAAAATATACATGCATGCATTAATGACTGCATCCTCTACCGCGGTAAGGAGTATGATAATTTAGATAAATGTCCGGTATGCAACGCGTTGCGGTATAAGATCAGACGAGATGACCCTGGTGATGTTGAGGGAGAGCCCCTCCGGAAGAGGGTTCCTGCTAAGGTTATGTGGTATGCTCCTATAATACCAAGGTTGAAACGCATGTTCAGAAACAAAGAGCATGCAAGGTTGTTGCGATGGCACAAATAAGACCGTAAGAAAGACGGGAAGTTGAGACACCCTGCTGATGGGTCACAGTGGAGAAAAATCGAGAGAGACTTCCCAGACTTTGCAGGTGACACAAGGAACTTATGGTTTGGTCTAAGTACGGATGGCATGAATCCTTTTGGGGAGCAGAGCTGCAGTCACAGCACCTGGCCCGTGACTCTATGTATCTACAACCTGCCTCCTTGGTTGTGCATGAAGCGTAAGTTCATTATGATGCCAGTGCTCATCCAAGGCCCGATGCAACCGGGCAACGACATTGATGTGTACCTTAGGCCATTAGTTGAAGAACTCTTACAGTTGTGGGGCAAACCAGGTGTACGTGCGTGGGATGAGAACAAACAGGAGCCATTTAATCTACGAGGGTTGTTATTCGTAACCATCAATGATTGGCCTGCTCTCAGTAACCTTTCAGGACAGACAAACAAAGGATATAAGGCATGCACCCACTGTTTAGATAAGACCGAAGGTACATATTTGCATAAATGCAAGAAGGTTGTGTACCTGGCGAATCGACGATTTCTTCCGACCAATCATCCCGTAAGAAAGAAAGGCAAGCATTTCAAAGGTGAGGCAGATCACCGGAAGAAGCCTGAACTCCCTGCTGGTGATGATGTATTTGGTATGGTCAAGGACATAGAAGTAATCTTTGGAAAGGGTCCCGGCGGTCAATCAGTTCCGAACGACGTCGCTACAGGACATGCACCCATGTGGAAGAAGAAATCTATATTTTGGGAGCTGCCATATTGGAAAGTCCTGCGTGTCCGCTCTTCAATCGACGTGATGCACGTGACAAAGAATCTCTGCGTGAACCTGCTAGGATTCCTAGGCGTGTATGGGAAGACAAAAGATACACCTGAAGCACGGGAGGGCCATCAAATTATGAAAGACCCAAAGAACATGCATACAGATAACAAGACGGATAAAGGGCGTCACTTAAGTCGTGCCAGCTATGCTCTTACCAAAGCAGAGAAGGAAATCTTTTTTGAAGTCCTTTACAGTATCAAGGTGCCGTCGGGCTTCTCATCTAATATAAAGGGGATAATAAATATGGCAGAGAAAAAGTTCCAAAACCTGAAGTCTCATGACTGTCACGTGATTATGACGCAGTTGCTTTCGATTGCATTGAGGGGGATTCTACCGGAAAATGTTCGAGTACCCATTGTGAAGCTGTGTGCATTCCTCAATGCAATATCTCAGAAGGTAATCAATCCAGATATTCTGCCAAGGTTACAGAAGGATGTGGTACAATGTCTTGTTAGTTTTGAATTGGTGTTCCCACCATCCTTCTTCAATATTATGACGCATCTCCTGGTTCATCTAGTGGAAGAGATTGCCATTCTCGGTCCGGTATTTCTGCACAATATGTTCCCCTTTGAGAGGTTCATGGGAGTCTTCAAGAAATATGTTCATAACAGTGCTAGACCAGAAGGAAGCATCTCCAAGGGATATGGAACAGAGGAGGTCATTGAGTTTTGTGTTGACTTTATTCCTGACCTTAAGCCGATTGGTGTTTCTGACTCGCGGCATGAGGGAAGACTAAGTGGAAAAGGCATGCTGGGAAAGAAAGCAATGATATGTAGGGACGGGGATTCTTTCACTAAATCACACTACACAGTTCTACATAATTCCACCTTGGCAGCTCCGTATATCGAGGAACACAAGAATATTGTACGCTCCAAAAACCCGGGGAAGCCTGAATCATGGATTACAGATGAACACATGAAGTCTTTCGGTGGTTGGATGCGGACACATCTCTTGAATGACACCACTGTTGGAGATCATCTATACTTGTTGGCCGCGTCACCATCTTCTACTGTATTGAATTTCCAAGGGTACGAAATACATGGGAATACATTCTACACGACCGCCCAAGATAAAAAGAGCACCAACCAAAATAGTGGTGTCCGCTTTGATGCAATAGACGAGAATGGACAAAAGGACACATATTATGGTTACATAGAGGAGATATGGGAACTAGACTATGGAGTCTCTTTTAAGGTCCCTTTGTTTCGCTGCAAATGGGTCAACCTGAATGGGGAAGGGGTAAAGATAGACCAGTTGTACGGAATGACAACAGTGGATCTCAACAATCTTGGTTATAGAGATGAACCATTCGTCCTAGCCAATGATGTGTCTCAGGTTTTCTATGTGAAGGACATGTCCTCCAGACCGAAAAAAAGAAAAAATATGCAAACGAATACATCATATGATGAGCCAAAGCGTCACATAGTTCTTTCAGGGAAAAGAAACATCGTGGGAATCGAGGACAAGACAGACATGTCAGAAGATTATAATAAGTTTGATGAAATTCTGCCCTTCACAGTGAAAACTGACCCAAGCATTCCGTTAAGTAAAGAAGATGCTCCATGGTTACGTCTGAAGCGGTCATAAGGAATGACATATGCCAAGAAGTTCATGCTCATATTATGTAACTCTAGTTCATGTCTTTCGCGGTTTGTGGCTTGACCGAAGGATATCTTTCGCGGTTTGTGGCCTTTAGTCCCGGTTTTGTAGTCTCAGTTTTTAATATTAATAAATGTCTTGAGTGTTAGTCCCGTTTTGTGGCTGGACCGGGAGTGCCTCTATGACCAGTTTCTTGGAGATGCCGGAGGACTGGGCTCCGTCGGCATCTCCCTGAAACTGGTCGTAGTGGTGTCCCTGCTCTCGAAAACCATCTTGCAGCTTGTAACTTCACTAACTAGTGAAGGGAATATGCCCGAGAGGCAATAATAAAGTGGTTATTATCGTATTCCTTATTTATGATAAATTTTTATTTTACATGCTATAATTGTATTAATACGGAAACATTAATACATGTGTGTTTAATAAACAAAAAGGAAGTTCCTAGTTATGCCTCTCTTATAAACTAGCTCGTTGATTAACATGATGATCAAAGTTTCCTGATCATGGACATTGGATGTTGTTAATAACGAGGTCACAACATTAGTGTAATGATGTGATGAACATTCATCCGAAGTATAGCATTACGATCAAAGTCATTGAGTTTATGTTGCTATAACAACTTAAGAAGTGATCCTAATCCTTAGACCATGAGATCATGCCAATCACTAACACCGGAAGAGTTTCTTGATAACATCAAACGTCACACCGTAACAGGGTGATTATAAAGATGGATTCAGAACTACTAAAGTGTTATGTTAAGGCCCATGGATCGAGAGTGGAATTTGTTCATCCCGATGACGGATAGATATACTCTGGGCCCTCTCGGTGATATCACATTGATTAGCTTGCAAGCAAGTGATTTGATCACTAGAATGTTATATCACGGGAACGAGAAAAGAGTGCATGTCGGTAACGAGATCAAACTAGGTATGGAGATACCGATGATCGAATCTCGGACATGTAATATATCGTGAAACAAAGGGATTAAGATACTAGCGTAAAAGGTTCCGACGATCACAAGAAAGTCATCGTTGAATGTGTGGGAGTCAGTATGGGTCTCCAGATCCCGCTTCTGATTATTGATATGAGAGGAGTCTCGATCATGTCCGCATTATTCTCGAACCGTAGGGTGACACACTTAAGAGACACCGACATCCATTTGGAGCAAAAGTTTCATGCCGAAAAGAATAACAAGCGCAGGAATTTATTTCACTAGATACCGAAACGGGTTTTCGGGTGAAATTGTAGAAAGTGTTTCTGCATGTGAAATGAAATACTAGCAAGGGGTTTTATGTGAATGTTTGTCATTAAAGTAATTGACAAAATTCTGAATAAATAAAAGGAGTTTTATTTAATGAGAGTTTGCATTAAATTTGGTGGAAATTTAATGGGAATTTGAGTGGGTTTTTGAGTGGAGGGAATTGAAAGGCATTTGAGTGAGTGGAGTGTCCACCCACATGAATGTGGAAGAGGTGGGGGCAGCCCCATGGCTGGGCGCATGGCCCCTTGGGTGCCCCCCTCTCCCTATAAAAGGAGCCCCCCTCCCTCTCTCTCACTCACACCTCCTCGTGAAGGATCTCTCTCCCCCTCTAGAATTTATCCCCCATGGTCTCGGACTAGCGAGATACATGTTCCCGGTGGCTTTTCGGCAAGAAAGAGTTGTGCTTCCGCTGCATCGCTGGAGCGAGGAGGCGGAGGTTGCTCGGTGCCTCGAACGTGTGTGCGAGCACGGATGCGCTGCTGTTTTGCGGCGCTAGGACTTCCTCTCGATCTTGAGATCGGCAAGAGATCGTCTAAATCAACCACGAGTTTGGACTCGTTAAGCTTTGTCGGTCTTCAAGGGTATGTTCTCTACGGATATACATCCGCCCGTTGTTTGTATCTAGTAGATAGATCTTGGTACATAGTTCCCATCGTAGGAAATTTTTTGTTTTCTATGCTGCGAACCCTACAGTGGTATCAGAGCCGGATCTATGCGTAGATACTTTGCACGGGTAGTACACATATGAGTATGTGGGCGATGATGATCATTTTATTGCTTCTTAGTTGTACTTTGGATATTGGTGGCATAGTGGGATGAAGCGGCCCGGACAAACTTTACATGTCCTCGCACATGAGACCTGTTCCACGCTTGACATGCAACTAGTTTTGCATAAGTGGCTAGCGGGTGTCTGTCTCTCCTACTATAGTCAATATCTAATTTGCAACGAGTTGTCAACAATTTGGTTATCCTCGTTGTGGTTCATGTTCGTAGGTAAGAACGGTTCTATCTTCGAAAGCCCTAAGCCACGTAAAACTTGCAATGGATAAATTAGAGGCGTCTAGTTTAGATTGTTGCTGGGCTAGTGTTATGATATGGTGATGTTGTAAGTAGAAGTATGAGATGATACTCTTACAACACACATAGCGTGTAAGTTCCATAGACCTTGGCCTTACACATAAAGGTATGATAGAGATCATATTATGGTGCACATGATGGAGATCATATGCGGGAACCATATCATTTCACTTATAAACATGTGATGTTTGATTGCATCTTATATTGCTTGTTTGGCGTTTTATTAGCATAATAAGATGATCCCTCATTTAGATATCAAGATAAGAATGTGTTCTTCCTTAAGTATGCACCGACAATGTTTCGTCGCTTCAAGACATCACGTGATGATCGGGTGTACTTGAATCCACGAGCATATCTCGGGTGTAAGACAGTTACACACGCGAATACTAAGGTTCTTACTTGGCGAGCCTAGCATGTACAGACATGGCCTCGGAACACGTACCAAAAGGTTAAGCATGAGTCATATGTTTTTGATATGATGACCATATGGATGCTCGCCTTTGAAGCTACACCGACTTACGTGATGATCGGACTTGGTGTAGTGGATTTGGTTCATGTAATCACCAAAAAGACACGAGGGATGTCGTTTTTGAGTGGGAGTTCATTTCTAATTTGGATTAGTAGAACTCAATTTATCATAAAATTAAATCAAAGTGAATTTGCATAATTTGTTGTAGTCATTGGCATTCGTTCACCACCTTATGCATAGTTGTAATTGAGATAATAGAACTATAGAATTCTGGATATATACTTTACGAACTGGTATCGTATTGTGTTGAGTGTCAATCTAAAGTTTAAAGTCCTATTGCAAACTTTCAGCAAACTCTGTTTACTCTGTGAAATTTAATAATTGGTATAAAATCGAGAGTAACAATTCCAGTGTTAGTATCTTAAGTATCATGTTTGCCTCCATGATTCTTGATTGTTTTAATATCAAGTTTATCTAGGAGCTGAAAGAATTGTTTCAGAAACCATCATGTATGGCAGGTATAACGATATCTGAAACAATTTTTTGGTTGCAATATGATAGAGTATAATATATGTTCTCATATTGGATGAGAATTTATGAAGGTTGGAGATGCTAGACATCCTAATCATCCAAAAGGGTTTTGGAAAGTAATGTTATACTCACGATTCGCCATTATAAGCTACAGTAGCTTGATCATGAAAGTCGTCATGATAAGGGTGAATAGAATATGTATGTAAAATGTTTACTACACTAAAAGATTACTAAAGAATGGATTTTGAAAGAATACCGATCATTTTGATGATGGTGATCTACTTCAAAGTGCAAGTCCAAAGGTATTATTATTTGAATATACACGCTTTGGACTATGTGTCATGTATATGGCGCCACTTTTGATGTTGATAGATTCTTTTAAAAAGGAAAAGGAAATGCTAAAAGAGAATCTATAAAATATATTTGGCAGAAAAGAAAAGATTGGAAATATCCAATTTAGGTATATATATGATATACATGTTATGGTTGTATTCTTTGCTTGTTAAACAATGTGGTTCTTGGGTATTGGATACCGAATTGGTTGGTATGAAATTTCATACGGAACAACGAAATGGCCTAAGTAACTAGCAAGAGAATATGTGATGATGTTCATAACAAACAAACTGTTGTTTGTATTTCTCGTTGATATCAAAGCTTGACTTTAAGATTTGTTTTAATAATTGTTATTTAAATCTGGTATTATGAGAACAAAGGTTGTTCAAATAATTACCGTATTCCATATAAGATGAATGATTTACAAATCTAGTTGGCGAAATCACATCCATAAAACCTAATGCTAAAATGTCACAAGACAAATGATTGAAAGATCACTTATGAAGTGACATCGCTGTTTAAATTATATTGGAAATAAAACATGAAGAAACTCCATTTTCATGGATTTTTGGAGTCTTTGATTTGATCAAGTGACGCTTGTGAGACTTTCCTCGGGATAATTAAAACTTCGTTCAAAGGCCAAAGAAGAACGATCGACTAAAATATTGGAATTTATACATATTGATGTATGTAGTCCATTATGTATAGTCGTAAGCGATGGGTTTCAACTTCATATACTTTTTCCGTAAATTTGAGTGAATGTTCACTTAATGAGAAAGAAGTATGAAATATTTGAAAACGTTCAAAGAATTTCAAGATGAAGTGAAAATCATTGTGACAATAAAATAAATGGTTTATGATTTTATCGTAAGGGATTTATTTGAGTTACAAGTGTAACAAGAAAATAAAAAAATTATGATTTTATCATGAAGGGATTTATTTGAGTTGCAAGTTTAGCAAAACACCTAGATTTACATATCCCGAAACACCATAGGAGTATGGAATGTTTGAGATTTGTAATGAAACCTTGTTTGACATGGTAGGATCAAAGGTGTTATTTATAAAACTGCCATTATGTTTTAAAAGATTAAAGCTTTAGAGACTACCGCTTTTACACTGAAAAGAGCTCCATATTGATCCGTTGAAATGACACCATGGAAGTTATGGTTTGGGGTAAAACCCAAGTTGTCATTTCTTAAATTTTGGTATGCTAAACATAAGTAAGATGTTTACAACCGAAGTCGGATGAGCATGTCTTTGTAGGTTATTTCGAATAACAATTGGTTATTCCTCCATAACACCAAGGACAAAGGGGTTTGTCGCTTGAAATATGAAGTTTCTTGAAGAAGGAATTTTTCGTAAAAGTTAAGTGGGAGGACAATAGAACTTTGATAAGGTTAACGAACCTTAGCTATATGAGCTGAGTTACGCAGCGCCGGAAATCGTTCCGAAGACTGCCATAATGCTCATAGCTTATGTGCCTCAAAGGTTGTGGTCACGGAGATCTAAGTTCCTATTAAACCAAGAAGGTCGGTTAAACAATCAAATGCTAAGATTTGAGAGTAAATCATTATTGTCTGACAATGATGAACCGACTACATGCAAAGAAGCGATGATGGGCCCTGACTCCGTCAAATGGCTTGAAGCCATAAAATCCGTGATAGTTCCATACACGAGAAATCAAGTTTTGAACTTGGAAGACCCTCCGGAAAGGTGTAAAAACCTATCGGTCATATTTGGATCTATAAAGAAACAGACATGGAGGTTTCACATCTATGAAATAGTCGACATGTCGTAAAGTATTTTACGACAATGTTCAAGGAGTTGACTATGACAAGATTTGATCTTTCATAGCGATATTTAGTCTAGACGAATTAAAGTAGCAACCACTACATATAATTTGGTATATGGTAGATGAATAAACAAAACAAAGTTCTTCTAATAGAATGGTTACCTAGGACGTGTACATGACACGGTCCAAAGGGTTTTGTTAAATTCAAAGGATGCTAAAAGGGCATGCAAACTTCAATGGTTGAAGTAAGCATCGCGGAGTTGGAATCTTCACCATGATGAAAAATGAGTTTTTCATCAGGAGACAATGAAGATGCTTGCATTTGCAAGAAATTAAGTGGGAGCGCTGAGACATATTTCTAATACATTATGTGGAGGACATCTTGTTGATTGGAAATGATGTATCTTTTATTGACAAAGGTTAAGAATTTCATTTCGATGAAATACTTAGGCAAAACCCGAATATTTAGCGTGAATGTCTATAGTGGATAGACTGTGACGCCAATATGGTTGTGCCAAATATACATATATGAGATATTGAAGGAGTTCAATATAGAAACGACAAGAAACAGTTCTTGTTGCATGGAAAGTAATTGAATCAAGATTCAAGTGTATTGACACTTGATAAGTGAAACAAGATTCAAGTGCTTTGACACTTGATGAGTGAAATCACAAGGATGCTTTGATCAATCATATCATGATATGTACACATCCAGATATGTCCTATGCTCTAAGTGTTATGAGCATATACCAGAATGAATCATAAAATGATCATTGGACGATAGTGAGGATATTCTTATGATCTTTTGGAAGAACTAAGAATATATTTGTGTAGAGGTGACAAACAATTACAAATAGTTCATTGTAAAGCGTTACATTGATACTAGTTTTGTCACAAGATACAAATTAAGTTTATCTCAATTTAAACTATGGGTGGCACAATGTAATGGAAAGGAGATTCCATGATGGATTTGGAAGAAATCCATAGTTGAGACATTGTGACGAATACTACAACAAAAAGGCTAAGTATATGACTGCTATAGTAGTAGCAAAGGAGGGAATTTGTGTCAAGAAGTTTGTTATCAAACTAAGGTGTGGTTCGCAACGGGCTAACACTAAAGATATATTGTATGACAATAGTATCGACGTGTTTTAACCCCAAGGAACTAAAGGTCTCACCGAAAGACCAAATTTATACAATGCCATCTCATTGGAGAATGAGTGATGCGTGGAGACGCAAAGACATGCAAATACACACGGACCTGAAGCGTCAGATCCGTAGATTATGTTAACCACTTGCAGTTGCGTATATGGAACACCAGAAAGCCATAGGTGTTCAATACGCAAAGTTTTTCAAACTAGATTATTGTCTCTAGTGCAAGTGGGAGACTGAAGGGAATATGCCCGAGAGGCAATAATAAAGTGGTTATTATCGTATTCCTTATTTATGATAAATGTTTATTTTACATGCTATAATTGTATTAATACGGAAACGTTAATACATGTGTGTTTAATAAACAAAAAGGAAGTTCCTAGTTATGCCTCTCTTATAAACTAGCTCGTTGATTAACATGATGATCAAAGTTTCCTGATCATGGACATTGGATGTTGTTAATAACGAGGTCACAACATTAGTGTAATGATGTGATGAACATTCATCCGAAGTATAGCATTACGATCAAATTCATTGAGTTTATGTTGCTATAACAACTTACGAAGTGATCCTAATCCTTAGACCATGAGATCATGTCAATCACTAACACCGGAAGAGTTTCTTGATAACATCAAACGTCACACCGTAACAGGGTGATTATAAAGATGGATTTAGAACTACTAAAGTGTTATGTTGAAGCCCATGGATCGAGAGTGGAATTTGTTCATCCCGGTGACGGATAGATATACTCTGGGCCCTCTCGGTGATATCACATTGATTAGCTTGCAAGCAAGTGATTTGATCACTAGAATGTTATATCACGGGAACGAGAAAAGAGTGCATGTCGGTAACGAGATCAAACTAGGTATGGAGATACCGATGATCGAATCTCGGACATGTGATATATCGTGAAACAAAGGGATTAAGATACTAGCGTAAAAGGTTCCGACGATCACAAGAAAGTCATCGTTGAATGTGTGGGAGTCAGTATGGGTCTCCAGATCCCGCTTCTGATTATTGATATGAGAGGAGTCTCGATCATGTCCGCATTATTCTCGAACCGTAGGGTGACACACTTAAGAGACACCGACATCCATTTGGAGCAAAAGTTTCATGCCGAAAAGAATAACAAGCGCAGGAATTTATTTCACTAGATACCGAAACGGATTTTCGGGTGAAATTGTAGAAAGTGTTTCTGCATGTGAAATGAAATACTAGCGAGGGGTTTTATGTGAATGTTTGTCATTAAAGTAATTGACAAAATTCTGAATAAATAAAAGGAGTTTTATTTAATGAGAGTTTGCATTAAATTTGTTGGAAATTTAATGGGAATTTGAGTGGAGGGAATTGAAAGGCATTTGAGTGAGTGGAGTGTCCACCCACATGAATGTGGAAGAGGTGGGGGCAGCCCCATGGCTGGGCGCATGGCCCCTTGGGTTCCCCCCTGTCCCTATAAAAGGAGCCCCCCTCCCTCTCTCTCACTCACACCTCCTCGTGAAGTATCTCTCTCCCCCTCTAGAATTTATCCCCCATGGTCTCGGACTAGCGAGATACATGTTCCCGGTGGCTTTTCGACAAGAAAGAGTTGTGCTTCCGCTGCATCGCTGGAGCGAGGAGGCGGAGGTTGCTCGGTGCCTCGAACGTGTGTGCGAGCACGGATGCGCTGCTGTTTTGCGGCGCTAGGACTTCCTCTCGATCTTGAGATCGGCAAGAGATCGTCTACATCAACCACGAGTTTGGACTCGTTAAGCTTTGTCGGTCTTCAAGGGTATGTTCTCTATGGATATACATCCGCCCGTTGTTTGTATCTAGTAGATAGATCTTGGTACATAGTTCCCATCGTAGGAAATTTTTTGTTTTCTATGCTGCGAACCCTACAACTAGATCAATACGCCTCGGAGCTAACTAATTTCACATATTAGGGAGTGCCTCTATGACCAGTTTCTCGGAGATGCCGGAGGACTGGGCTCCGTCGGCATCTCCCTGAAACTGGCCGCAGTGGTGTGCCTGCTCTCGAAAACCATCTTGCAGCTTGTAACTTCACTAACTAGATCAATACGCCTCGGAGCTAACTAATTTCACATATTAGGGAGTGCCTCTATGACCAGTTTCTCGGAGATGCCGGAGGACTGGGCTCCGTCGGCATCTCCCTGAAACTGGCCGTAGTGGTGTCCCTGCTCTCTAAAACCATCTTGGAGATGCCTCAAACTGGCTGGAGGACTGGACTCACAAGGATGCATATTTATAGTACAAGCAGCTCGGCATAATGTCGACACTCACGACATAATGTCGACACTCACCCCTATTATTAGTGCTGACTCATCTTTAGTCCCGGTTGGTGTCTCCAACCGGGACTAAAGGTTCATCTTTAGTCCCGGTTGGTGACACCATCCAGGACAAGGTATAAGCCGCACGACATAATGTCGACACTCACCCCTATTCTTAGTGTTGCATGGCCCACTCTGCCGCAATCCCTTCAGTCGCGGTTGGTTTCTCCAACTAGGACTAAATATGAACCCTCTCTTTATATAGGCATTTCCCTCTATTTATTAGGTAACACTCAAGACATTTATTAATATTAAAAACCGGGACAAACCGGGACTAGCTAACACTCAGGACTAAAGCCGCCCCCTTTAGTCATAATCATGCCTAGTCCTATAGTACGCAGCTTCAGGGTCTTCATCGTCGTCGTCATCATCATCGTCATCGTCACCTGCCACTCCGGGGATCCTCAGCCCATCCATGGCATATACCAGGGGCCATTCCAGCCTCGGATTCATGGCGGGTGGGAGAGGGGTCTCCTGGAAGACGATGCCGCTACCGCCGGGACAGTGTGGGGCCTGTGGCGGGTGGACTCGTGGGCACCGTAGGCGAGGATGGTCTCCCCCGGCGATGTAGCGCATCACTTCGATGATAGTACGGTTCGCCCACCACAGACGACGGCCGGCTTCGTTGTGGTTCACCGGTGGCGGGCCATCACCCTCGTACCTGGCGAGCTCCCTTTCCCGCCTATTAGCAAAGAAGGCATTCCAGGTGTCGTAGTTGTCGGGATCCCACTAGGGATCCATCCGCTGCTCCGGCGTGAGCTCGTGGTAGAAGTGGTTTGTGATGGCCGCCTGGCGTGCGGAACCTTGAGGGACAGGAGGGACAGGAACCCCTCCAGCGCTCAGCATCCAGCCGGCGGGCGGCCGGTAGCCCGGCGGACAAGGGTAGTTGGAGGCGCACAGCGCCTCGGTCTCCTCGAGGGTCAGAATGGCCCAGTAGGCGTTGTCCATTGTTCTAAGAGAGGAAGGTGTAGATGTGTGGATAGCCATGACACGATCACCCTAAATATAGAGGGAAAGGGCGGGAAAACTTGGCGTGAAGCTTTGGGAAATGGCGGGAAATATCTTTAGTCCCGGTTAGTGACTACATCCGGGACTAAAAGCTCTAGTAGAAAGGAAAGGGCGGGAAAACTTGGCGGGAAGAGGTGGGAAATGGCGGAAAATATTTTTAGTCCCGGTTTGTGACTACATCCGGGACAAAATGTGTGCCAAACAATGATCATGTTTTGAAAAAACCTTCACAAAATGACCTATCATGTTCGAGGTTTCATGGCTTTCGGTCCAAATGACCGATGTTATGTGCTGAATCACGGCATAGTTTGTGATGTTGTGCCCATATTATGCATGTGTGTGTACATTGGTATGGAGAACAATGTTGCAGGAGGAAGTTTTCCTTTTTGTCGCACGGAAAAGCCCTTTTCCATTTTCCGAGCGCAAAAAATGGGTCGTTTTGTGAAGTAACCACCAAAATGCCGTTTCAGAATGCTAACGTCCCATTTTCCTAAAATACTAGACCACCTTACATGGACTATCTCCCAACCGGTACATCTCAAACCTTTTCGTCCATCCCGGGTAAAAAGGACAAATGTCTGCCGAATCGGTAGGAAGTGTGTCCGGTTTGTACTACAGGTACATGATCTATCGCCCGTGATTTTTTGTAAAAATCATTTTTAGACTCGCAATATGTGGTTTCTTCAGAGATCCAATGCAACTTCTAACGATGCTCGTCCCCTATCTTCATGCACACCGGTTCGACCATAGTTAGAAATTCAGATAATTCAAAACGGGCATAATAAATTCAAAAAAAATCCGAACAATGAAAATCCTTCGCGTGGTGTCATATTTTGTTACATAGTTGAAAGGAAAAATACCAGACTTGGTATATTGATCATGTTTCGAAAAAACCTTCACAAAATGACCTATCATGTTCGAGGTTTCATGGCTTTTGGTCCAAATGACCGATGTTATGTGCTGAATCACGGCATAGTTTGTGATGTTGTGCCCATATTATGCATGTGTGTGGACATTGATATGGAGAACAATGTTGCAGGAGGAAGTTTTCCTTTTTGTCGCACGGAAAAGCACTTTTCCATTTTCCGAGCGCAAAAAACGGGTCGTTTTGTGAAGTAACCACCAAAATGCCGTTTCAGAATGCTACCGTCCCATTTTCCTAAAATACTAGACCACCTTGAATGGACTATCTCCCAACCGGTACATCTCAAACCTTTTCGTCCATCCCGGGTAGAAAAGACAAATGTCTGCCGAATCGGGAGGAAGTGGGTCCGGTTTGTACTACAGGTACATGATCTATCGCCCGTGATTTTTTGAAAAAATCATTTTTAGACTCGCAATATGTGGTTTCTTCAGAGATCCAATGCAAGTTCTAACGATGCTCGTCCCCTATCTTCATGCACACCGGTTCGACCATAGTTAGAAATTCAGATAATTCAAAACGGGCATAATAAATTCAAAAAAAATCCGAACAATGGAAATCCTTCGCGTGGTGTCATATTTTGTTACATAGTTGAAAGGAAAAATACCAGACTTGGTATATTGATCATGTTTCGAAAAAACCTTCACAAAATGACCTATCATGTTCGAGGTTTCATGGCTTTCGGTCCAAATGACAGATGTTATGTGCTGAATCACGGCATAGTTTGTGATGTTGTGCCCATATTATGCATGTGTGTGGACATTGGTATGGAGAACAATGTTGCAGGAGGAAGTTTTCCTTTTTGTCGCACGGAAAATCCATTTTCCATTTTCCGAGCGCAAAAAACGGGTCATTTTGTGAAGTAACCACCAAAATGCCGTTTCAGAATGCTACCATCCCATTTTCCTAAAATACTAGACCACCTTACATGGACTATCTCCCAACCGGTACATCTCAAACCTTTTCGTCCATCCCGGGTAAAAAGGACAAATGTCTGCCGAATCGGTAGGAAGTGGGTCCGGTTTGTACTACAGGTACATAATCTATCGCCCGTGATTTTTTGAAAAAATCATTTTTAGACTCGCAATATGTGGTTTCTTCTGAGATCCAATGCAAGTTCTAACGATGCTCGTCCCCTATCTTCATGCACTCCGGTTCGACCATAGTTAGAAATTCAGATAATTCAAAACGGGCATAATAAATTCAAAAAAAATCCGAACAATGAAAATCCTTCGCGTGGTGTCATATTTTGTTACATAGTTGAAAGGAAAAATACCAGACTTGGTATATTGATCATGTTTCGAAAAAACCTTCACAAAATGACCTATCATGTTCGAGGTTTCATGGCTTTCGGTCCAAATGACCGATGTTATGTGCTAAATCACGACATAGTTTGTGATGTTGTGCCCATAATATGCATGTGTGTGGACATTGGTATGGAGCACGATGTTGCAGGAGGAAGTTTTCCTTTTTGTCGCACGGAAAAGCCCTTTTCCATTTTCCGAGCGCAAAAAACGGGTCGTTTTGTGAAGTAACCACCAAAATACCGTTTCACAATGCTACCGTCCCATTTTCCTAAAATACTAGACCACCTTACATGGACTATCTCCCAACCGGTACATCTCAAACCTTTTCGTCCATCCCGGGTAAAAAGGACAAATGTCTGCCGAATCGGCAGGAAGTGGGTCCGGTTTGTACTACATGATCTATCGCCCGTGATTTTTTGAAAAAATCATTTTTGGACTCGCAATATGTGGTTTCTTCAGAGATCCAATGCAAGTTCTAACGATGCTCGTCCCCTATCTTCATGCACACCGGTTCGACCATAGTTAGAAATTCAGATAATTCAAAACGGGCATAATAAATTCAAAAAAAATCCGAATAATGAAAATCCTTCGCGTGGTGTCATATTTTGTTACATAGTTGAAAGGAAAAATACCAGACTTGGTATATTGATCATGTTTCGAAAAAACCTTCACAAAATGACGTATCATGTTCGAGGTTTCATTGCTTTCGGTCCAAATGACCGATGTTATGTGCTGAATCACGGCATAGTTTGTGATGTTGTGCCCATAATATGCATGTGTGTGGACATTGGTATGGAGCACAATGTTGCAGGAGGAAGTTTTCCTTTTTGTCGCACGGAAAAGCCCTTTTCCATTTTCCGAGCGCAAAAAACGGGTCGTTTTGTGAAGTAACCACCAAAATACCGTTTCACATTGCTACCGTCCCATTTTCCTAAAATACTAGACCACCTTACATGGACTATCTCCCAACCGGTACATCTCAAACCTTTTCGTCCATCCCGGGTAAAAAGGACAAATGTCTGCCGAATCGGTAGGAAGTGGGTCCGGTTTGTACTACAGGTACATAATCTATCGCCCGTGATTTTTTGAAAAAATTATTTTTAGACTCGCAATATGTGGTTTCTTCAGAGATCCAATGCAAGTTCTAACGATGCTCGTCCCCTATCTTCATGCACACCGGTTCGACCATAGTTAGAAATTCAGATAATTCAAAACGGGCATAATAAATTCAAAAAAAATCCGAACAATGAAAATCCTTCGCGTGGTGTCATATTTTGTTACATAGTTGAAAGGAAAAATACCAGACTTGGTATATTGATCATGTTTCGAAAAAACCTTCACAAAATGACCTATCATGTTCGAGGTTTCATGGCTTTCGGTCCAAATAACCGATGTTATGTGCTAAATCACGGCATAGTTTGTGATGTTGTGCCCATAATATGCATGTGTGTGGACATTGGTATGGAGCACAATGTTGCAGGAGGAAGTTTTCCTTTTTGTCGCACGGAAAAGCCCTTTTCCATTTTCCGAGCGCAAAAAACGGGTCGTTTTGTGAAGTAACCACCAAAATACCGTTTCACAATGCTACCGTCCCATTTTCCTAAAATACTAGACCATCTTACATGGACTATCTCCCAACCGGTACATCTCAAACCTTTTCGTCCATCCCGGGTAAAAAGGACAAATGTCTGCCGAATCGGCAGGAAGTGGGTCCGGTTTGTACTACATGATCTATCGCCCGTGATTTTTTGAAAAAATCATTTTTAGACTCGCAATATGTGGTTTCTTCAGAGATCCAATGCAAGTTCTAACGATGCTCGTCCCTATCTTCATGCACACCGGTTCGACCATAGTTAGAAATTCAGATAATTCCAAACGGGCATAATAAATTCAAAAAAAATCCGAACAATGAAAATCCTTCGCGTGGTGTCATATTTTGTTACATAGTTGAAAGGAAAAATACCAGACTTGGTATATTGATCATGTTTCGAAAAAACCTTCACAAAATGACCTATCATGTTCGAGGTTTCATGGCTTTCGGTCCAAATGACCGATGTTATGTGCTGAATCACGGCATAGTTTGTGATGTTGTGCCCATATTATGCATGTGTGTGGACATTGGTATGGAGAACAATGTTGCAGGAGGAATTTTTCCTTTTTGTCGCACGGAAAATCCATTTTCCATTTTCCGAGCGCAAAAAAGGGGTCATTTTGTGAAGTAACCACCAAAATGCCGTTTCAGAATGCTACCGTCCCATTTTCCTAAAATACTAGACCACCTTACATGGACTATCTCCCAACCGGTACATCTCAAACCTTTTCGTCCATCCCGGGTAAAAAGGACAAATGTCTGCCGAATCGGCAGGAAGTGGGTCCGGTTTGTACTACACGTACATGATCTATCGCCCGTGATTTTTTGAAAAAATCATTTTTAGACTCGCAATATGTGGTTTCTTCTGAGATCCAATGCAAGTTCTAACGATGATCGTCCCCTATCTTCATGCACACCGGTTCGACCATAGTTAGAAATTCAGATAATTCAAAACGGGCATAATAAATTCAAAAAAAATCCGAACAATGAAAATCCTTCGCGTGGTGTCATATTTTGTTACATAGTTGAAAGGAAAAATACCAGACTTGGTATATTGATCATGTTTCGAAAAAACCTTCACAAAATGACCTATCATATTCGAGGTTTCATGGCTTTCGGTCCAAATGACCGATGTTATGTGCTGAATCACGGCATAGTTTGTGATGTTGTGCCCATAATATGCATGTGTGTGGACATTGGTATGGAGCACAATGTTGCAGGAGGAAGTTTTCCTTTTTGTCGCACGGAAAAGCCCTTTTCCATTTTCCGAGCGCAAAAAACGGGTCGTTTTGTGAAGTAACCACCAAAATACCGTTTCACAATGCTACATGTCCCATTTTCCTAAAATACTAGACCACCTTACATGGACTATCTCCCAACCGGTACATCTCAAACCTTTTCGTCCATCCCGGGTAAAAAGGACAAATGTCTGCCGAATCGGCAGGAAGTGGGTCCGGTTTGTACTACATGATCTATCGCCCGTGATTTTTTGAAAAAATCATTTTTAGACTCGCAATATGTGGTTTCTTCAGAGATCCAATGCAAGTTCTAACGATGCTCGTCCCCTATCTTCATGCACACCGGTTCGACCATAGTTAGAAATTCAAATAATTCAAAACGGGCATAATAAATTCAAAAAAAATCCGAACAATGAAAATCCTTCGCGTGGTGTCATATTTTGTTACATAGTGTTGGAGATATGCCCTAGAGGCAATAATAAATGTAGTTATTATTATATCTTTGTGTTTATGATAAATGTTTACATTCATGCTATAATAGTATTAACAGGGAAACATTAATACTTGTGTGATTTGTAAACTTAATTTAAAGTCCCTAGTATAGCCTCTATACTTCACTAGCTTGTTGGTTGATAAATGATTGTGGTTTCCCTATCATGAACGTTGAGATGTTATCAACAACAAGATCATATCATTAGGAGAATGATATGGTGGACATACTCCTATAGATAAGCGTAGCATAAAGATCTAGTCATTTCAATAGTTCAATTGCTATATGCTTTCTGATACATAGTAACCTAATTCCTTCGACCATGAGATCATGCATATCACCTTTGCCGGATGGATGCTTTGATGACATCAAACACCACACCGTAACTGGGTGGCTATAAAGGTGGCATTGAGTGTTCGGAAAGTATTGGTTGAGACACATGGATCAAGAGTGGGATTTGTCCATCCATATGACGGATAGATATTCTCTGGGACCTCTCGGTGAAATGTCATCCAATTAGCTTGCAAGCATGTGACTGGCTCACAAGGGATCACATATCACGGGAACGAGAAAAGAGTACTTATCAGTAACGAGGTTGAACTAGGTATGCAGAGATACCGACGATCATAACCTCGGATAAGTAACATATCGTGAGACAAAGGGAAATTGGTATCGTATGTAAGTGGTTCATTCGATCGCAAAGTAATCGTAGAAATATGTGGGAGCCATATGAATTTCCAGATTCCTCTATTGGTTATTGTTCGGAGAAGTGTCTCGATCATGTCCGCATAATTCACGAACCGTAGGGAGACACACTTAAGGATTCGACGTTGTTTTGAGTAGTTATGGTATTATGAGAAAGAGACCGAATGTTGTTCGGAGTCTCGGATGGGATCCGGGATATCACGAGGTGATCCGGAATGGTCCGGAGAATAAGATTCATATAAGGAAAGTCCCGTTTCGGAGTTCGGAAATGATTCCGGTGAATGTTCTAGAAGGTTCCGGAATGTCCGGCACTCCGGGAGGGGGGAGGGGTACATGAATGTGTCATTACATATTGGAATGATTGCATCATGTACTAAGTGTTCTTGCTGTTCCAAATAAAGGATTAAATTGAATCCTAAAACAGAAAATTCAAATGTCCAGTTTGAAAGTCAAACGGCTAAAACAAGAAACTGTGGGAAACAAGCAAGAGGAGGCAAAAACCGACTTGGGGGAGGAGTCCCTCCTCTCCAAGCCGACGGCCCACCTAGGCCGAGTTGGGGAGGGAGGGGGACTCCCCTCCCTCCCCTGGCGCGCCGGCCCCTCCACCCATAAAAGGAGGGGCAGGGCCTCCTCCTCTAGACACACAAGTTTCTACCTCTAATCTCCGGTTTAGAGCCGTTTTGGTTTAGAGCTTCTAATTGCTTTAGCCTGCGGTTTAGATCCTTCTAATTGGTGTGTCTAATCTCTAGACCACTAATAGCCCTCTCTCATAATCCACCATACTCGCTCCGGCTTAAGGCGAAGCCCTGCGGGATCTCCCCTCTACTTCCGGTACCACGCCGTTGTGCTGCCGGAATCGCGAGGAGAGTGCTACAACCTCCGCTGCCTGCTGGAACAAGGGAGAGGAAGGTCTTCGTCGAGTACCGAACGTGTGACCGACTGCGGGAGCGCTTCCGGAATGCAGCGCCGGAAGGATCGTCTACACGATCTTGAGATCGACAAGAGTACGACTACATCACCCACGAGAATCCGCTCTCGTTAAACACTTTGGAATCTTCGAGGGTAAGTTATTCCATCGACTCGTTGCTACAATCTAGTAGATAGATCTTGGCTTGTTTGTTTGTATGCGATAGAAATTTTTTGTTTTCCATGCTACGAACCCCTACAGTGGTATCAGAGCCGTGTCTATATGTAGATCTGTTGCACGAGTAGAACACAATGGTCATTGTGGGCGTTGATGCTTTTATTGTCGATTACTTCTTGTGTACTTTGCATCTTGCGGTATGTTGGGATGAAGCGGCCCGGGCTAACCTTACATGACATCGTTCATGAGACTTGCTCCACGCTTGACATGCAACTTGTATTGCATAAGTGGCTTTGCGGGTGCCTGTTTCTCCTAGCATAGTTAAGATCCAATTTACAACGGGTGATCAACAATGCTAGTATCAATGTTGTGGTTCTTGTTCGTAAGTTAGAACGACACTTATTAAAAGCCCCAAACCACGTAAAATATGCAAAGAAAGTAGAGGCGTCTAACTTTGTTTTGCAGGGGTGTGCAGTGATGTGATATGGCCATGATTGTAATTATATGTATGCAATGTTCCTTATTGTAAGTTGGCAACCGACAGGAGCCATATGGTTGTCTTTAATTTATGTTAAGACCCGCGTGTCTATTCAAAGTAGTTGTAATAGTTGAAGCCGGTGGACGACAACCATGGAGAAGCGTCATTGACCTTGATGCAATGCCGGTGATGATGGAGATCATGTTCGTGCTTGAAGATGGAGATCGGAAGCACAAAGAAGAAAGGCCATATCATATCACATATATATTGAATTGCATGTGATGTTAATCCTTTATGCATCTTGTATTGCTTAGTAGACGACGGTAGCATTATAAGATGATCCCTCATGCACATCAATTTCAAGTCATAAAGTGTTCACCCTTAGTTAGCACCGTTGCTAAAGCTTGTTGTTTCGAAGCACCACGTGATGATCGGGTGTGTTAGATTCTGCAAGTGTATACAACGTGAGCAAGCCAGATTTGCTCATGCGGAAACTAAGGTTTGATCTTGACGAGCCTAGCATGTACAGACATGGTCTCGGAACACGGATCACCGAAAGGTAAAGCATGAATCATATAGTAGATATGATGAACATGTCGATTGTTCGCCATTGAAACTATGTCAACTCTCGTGATGATCGGTGTTGATATGGTGGATTTGGTTCATGTGATCACTAAAACAATGTGAGGGATATTGTTTTGAGTGGGAGTTCACCTAGTTTAATTTCATTATTAATTTGAACTCAATTTGTCATAAACTTAGTCTAAACTATTGCAAATATGTTGTAGATCAATGGCAGCCCCTACCATCAATTTTAATGCGTTCCTAGAGAAAGAAAAGTTGAAAAACAATGGAAGCAACTTCGCGGATTGGTTCCGCAATTTGAGGATTGTCCTCACAGCTGGTAATTTTACCTATGTGCTGGATGCACCGCTGGGTGACCTACCTGCAGATGATGCTCCCGATGAAGTAAAGAATGTTTACCTCGCTCGGAAGAATCAGTACTCCATAGTTCAGTGTGCTATCTTGTATGGTTTGGAATCGGAGCTTCAGAAAAGGTTTGAGGATTCAGACCCATATGATATTGTCGAGGATCTCAAATTGATTTTTGAGACTCATGCGGCAATTGAAAGTTATGAGGCTTCTGAAAAGTTCTTTAACTGCAAGATGGAAGAGGGCAGCTCCGTCAGTGAGCATGTGCTTAAGATGTCTGGGCACGCAAACAAACTTCAAAGCTTGGGTATTGTGATTCCTAATGCTTTGGGGATTTATCGTGTCCTCCAATCACTACCACCAAGTTACAAGAACTTTGTGATGAACTACAACATGCAGAACATGAACAAGACGTTGCCAGAACTCTTTGCCATGTTGAAATCTGCAGAAGTGGAGATTAAGAAAGAGCACCAAGTGTTGTTGGTCAATAAGACCACCAAATTCAAGAAAGGCAAGTCTAAGCAAAAGGGACACTTCAAGAAGGGTGGTAAGAAAGTTACCACGCCGGCGAAGAAGACCAAGGCTGGACCTAAGCCTGATACTGAGTGCTTTTACTGCAAGGGAGAAGGTCACTGGAAGCGGAATTGCCCAAAGTACTTGGCGGATTTGAAGAACGGCAACATCAAGAAGAAAGGTATATCTGATATACATGTTATTGATGTGTATCTCACTAGTACTCGTAGTAGTGCCTGGGTATTTGATACTGGTTCGGTTGCTCATATTTGTAACTCGAAACAGGTGCTGCAGAATAAACAGAAGCTAGCGAAGAAAGAGGTGACGATGCGCGTGGGAAACGGATCAAAGGTTGATGTGATCGCGGTCGGCACGCTACCCCTTCATCTACCATCGGGATTAGTTTTATACTTAAATAATTGTTATTTGGTGCCTGCGTTGAGCATGAACATTATATCGGGATCTTGTTTATTGCGAGACGGTTACTTGTTTAAGTCAGAGAATAATGGTTGTTCGATTTATATGAGTAATATGTTTTACGCACATGCACCTTTGATAGATGGTCTATTCTTATTGAATCTCGATAGTGGAAATACACATATCAACAACATTGAGGCTAAACGTTTGAAATCAAGCGATAATTCGACCTATATGTGGCACTGTCGTCTTGGTCACATTGGAGTGAAGCGTATGAAGAAACTCCATTCCGATGGACTTCTTGAATCACTTGATTTTGAATCACTTGAAAGATGCGAAGCATGTTTGATGGGAAAAATGACTAAGACTCCATTTTCTGGTATGATGGAGTGAGCTACGGAATTGTTGGAAATCATACATACCGATGTGTGTGGTCCAATGAGTGTAGCATCGCGCGGTGGTTATCGTTATGTTCTTACCTTCACGGATGACTTGAGTAGATATGGGTATATCTATTTCATGAAACATAAGTCCGAAACTTTCGAGAAGTTTAAGGAGTTTCAAAGTGAGGTAGAGAATCAACGTAACAAGAAGATTAAATTTCTACGTTCTGATCGTGGAGGTGAATATCTAAGTTACGAGTTTGGCGAGCATTTGAAGAAATGCGGAATACTTTCACAATTGACACCGCCGGGAACACCACAGCGTAATGGTGTGTCCGAACGTCGTAATCGAACTCTCTTAGATATGGTTCGTTCTATGATGTCACTTACAGATTTACCGCTATCATTTTGGGGTTATGCATTAGAAACAGCCGCATTCACTTTAAATAGGGCACCATCTAAATCCGTTGAAACGACACCGTATGAATTATGGTTTGGGAAGAAACCTAAATTGTCGTTCCTTAAAGTTTGGGGATGCGAAGCCTATGTAAAGAAGTTACAGCCGGACAAGCTTGAACCCAAAGCGGAAAAATGCGTCTTCATAGGATACCCGAAGGAAACTATTGGGTATACCTTCTATCATAGATCCGAAGGCAAAATCTTCGTTGCCAAGAATGGATCCTTTCTAGAGAAGGAATTTCTCTCGAAAGAAGTGACTGGAAGGAAAGTAGAACTCGACGAGGTTGTCGAACCTTCTCTCGAAATTGCGAGTAGCGCAGCACCGGAAGAAGTTCCTGTGGTGCCTGCACCAATTAGAGAGGGAGCTAATGATGGTGATCATGAAACTTCGGTTGAAGTTGCTACAGAGCCTCGGAGGTCAACGAGAACTCGTACCACTCCAGATTGGTATGATCCCGTTATGAGTGTCATGTTGGTGGACAACACCGATGACCCCGAGACATATGAGGAAGCGATGATGAGCCCAGATTCCAATAAATGGCAAGAAGCCATGAAATCCGAGATTGGATCCATGTACGAAAACCAAGTATGGACTTTGGTGGACTTACCGGATGGCCGAAAGGCTGTCGAGAACAAATGGATTTTCAAGAAGAAAACAGATGCTGATGGTAATGTTACTGTCTATAAAGCTCGACTTGTTGCAAAAGGGTTTCGACAAATTCAAGGAGTTGACTACGATGAGACTTTCTCACCGGTAGCGAAGCTAAAGTCTGTGAGGATTATGTTAGCAATCGCTGCATATTATGATTATGAGATATGGCAGATGGATGTCAAAACAGCATTCCTCAATGGAGATATTGATGAAGAGTTGTATATGATGCAACCCAAAGGTTTTGTCGATCCTAAAGATGCTAACAAGGTATGCAAACTTCAACGGTCCATCTATGGATTGAAGCAAGCATCCCGAAGTTGGAATCAACGTTTTGATAAGGTAATCAAAAGTTTTGGTTTTATACAAACTTATGGAGAAGCTTGTATTTACAAGAAAGTGAGTGGGAGCTCTGTAGCATTCTTAATACTATATGTGGATGACATATTGTTGATTGGGAATGATGTAGACCTTCTTAATAGTGTCAAAGAATATTTGAATAATAGTTTTTCAATGAAGGATCTTGGCGAAGCAGCTTACATATTAGGCATAAAGATTTATAGAGATAGATCGAAACGCCAAATATCATTGTCACAGAGTACATATTTGGACAAAGTTCTAAAGAGGTTTGGAATGGAAGAAAGCAAGAAAGGGTTCTTGCCCATGTTGCCCAATACGACCTTGAGTAAAACTCAAAGTCCGACATCGGCAGAAGATAGAGAAAGGATGAGTAAGACTCCCTATGCATCAGCCATAGGATCTCTAATGTATGCCATGCTATGTACTAGACCCGACATCGCATATGCTGTTAGTCTAACTAGCAGATACCAAAGTGATCCAGGAGTGGATCATTGGACAGCGGTCAAAAACATCCTTAAGTACTTGAGAAGAACTAAGGATATGGTTCTTTCTTATGGAGGTGATGAACAGCTCGTTGTTAATGGTTACACCGATGCTAGTTGGAACACCGATCCGGATGATTCTAAATCACAATCTGGATACGTATTTATTTTGAATGGTGCAGCAGTTAGCTGGAGGAGTGCAAAGCAAAGCGTTGTGGCGAGATCTTCAACTGAATCGGAATACATGGCTGCTTCGGAGGCTTCACAAGAAGCGATATGGATGAAAGAGTTCATTACAGAGCTGGGTGTGGTTCCTAGTGCGCTGGACCCAATGTCTATCTACTGTGATAACATGGGCGCCATAGCCAATGCGCAAGAACCAAGGTCACACAAGAAGCTGAAGCATATCAAGCTACGTTTTCACGCTATTCGAGAACATATCCAGGATGGGGATATAAAGATTTGCAAAGTACACACAGATCTGAATGTGGCGGATCCGTTGACTAAACCTCTCTCGAGGGCAAAACATGACCAACACCAAACTGCCATGGGTGTTCGGTATATTACCATGTAATCTAGATTAGATGACTCTAGTGCAAGTGGGAGACTGTTGGAGATATGCCCTAGAGGCAATAATAAATGTAGTTATTATTATATCTTTGTGTTTATGATAAATGTTTACATTCATGCTATAATAGTATTAACAGGGAAACATTAATACTTGTGTGATTTGTAAACTTAATTTAAAGTCCCTAGTATAGCCTCTATACTTCACTAGCTTGTTGGTTGATAAATGATTGTGGTTTCCCTATCATGAACATTGAGATGTTATTAACAACAAGATCATATCATTAGGAGAATGATATGGTGGACATACTCCTATAGATAAGCGTAGCATAAAGATCAAGTCATTTCAATAGTTCAATTGCTATATGATTTCTGATACATAGTAACCTAATTCCTTCGACCATGAGATCATGCATATCACCTTTGCCGGATGGATGCTTTGATGACATCAAACACCACACCGTAACTGGGTGGCTATAAAGGTGGCATTGAGTGTTCGGAAAGTATTGGTTGAGACACATGGATCAAGAGTGGGATTTGTCCATCCATATGACGGATAGATATTCTCTGGGCCCTCTCGGTGAAATGTCATCCAATTAGCTTGCAAGCATGTGACTGGCTCACAAGGGATCACATATCACGGGAACGAGAAAAGAGTACTTATCAGTAACGAGGTTGAACTAGGTATGCAGAGATACCGACGATCATAACCTCGGATAAGTAACATATCGTGAGACAAAGGGAAATTGGTATCGTATGTAAGTGGTTCATTCGATCGCAAAGTAATCGTAGAAATATGTGGGAGCCATATGAATTTCCAGATTCCTCTATTGGTTATTGTTCGGAGAAGTGTCTCGATCATGTCCGCATAATTCACGAACCGTAGGGAGACACACTTAAGGATTCGACATTGTTTTGAGTAGTTATGGTATTATGAGAAAGAGACCGAATGTTGTTCGGAGTCTCGGATGGGATCCGGGATATCACGAGGTGATCCGGAATGGTCCGGAGAATAATATTCATATAAGGAAAGTCCCGTTTCGGAGTTCGGAAATGATTCCGGTGAATGTTCTAGAAGGTTCCGGAATGTCCGGCACTCCGGGAGGGGGGAGGGGTACATGAATGTGTCATTACATATTGGAATGATTGCATCATGTACTAAGTTTTCTTGCTGTTCCAAATAAAGGATTAAATTGAATCCTAAAACAGAAAAGTCAAATGTCCAGTTTGAAAGTCAAACGGCTAAAACAAGAAACTGTGGGAAACAAGCAAGAGGAGGCAAAAACCGACTTGGGGGAGGAGTCCCTCCTCTCCAAGCCGGCGGCCCACCTAGGCCGAGTTGGGGAGGGACTCTCCTCCCTCCCCTGGCGCGCCGGCCCCTCCACCCATAAAAGGAGGGGCAGGGCCTCCTCCTCTAGACACACAAGTTTCTACCTCTAATCTCCGGTTTAGAGCCGTTTTGGTTTAGAGCTTCTAATTGCTTTAGCCTGCGGTTTAGAGCCTTCTAATTGGTGTGTCTAATCTCTAGACCACTAATAGCCCTCTCTCATAATCCACCATACTCGCTCCGGCTTAAGGCGAAGCCCTGCGGGATCTCCCCTCTACTTCCGGTACCACGCCGTTGTGCTGCCGGAATCGCGAGGAGAGTGCTACAACCTCCGCTGCCTGCTGGAACAAGGGAGAGGAAGGTCTTCGTCGAGTACCGAACGTGTGACCGACTGCGGGAGCGCTGCCGGAATGCAGCGCCGGAAGGATCGTCTACACGATCTTGAGATCGGCAAGAGTACGACTACATCACCCACGAGAATCCGCTCTCGTTAAACACTTTGGAATCTTCGAGGGTAAGTTATTCCATCGACTCGTTGCTACAATCTAGTAGATAGATCTTGGCTTGTTTGTTTGTATGCGATAGAAAATTTTTGTTTTCCATGCTACGAACCCCTACAGTGGTATCAGAGCCGTGTCTATATGTAGATCTGTTGCACGAGTAGAACACAATGGTCATTGTGGGCGTTGATGCTTTTATTGTCGATTACTTCTTGTGTACTTTGCATCTTGTGGTATGTTGGGATGAAGCGGCCCGGGCTAACCTTACATGACATCGTTCATGAGACTTGCTCCACGCTTGACATGCAACTTGTATTGCATAAGTGGCTTTGCGGGTGCCTGTTTCTCCTAGCATAGTCAAGATCCAATTTACAACGGGTGATCAACAATGCTAGTATCAATGTTGTGGTTCTTGTTCGTAAGTTAGAACGACACTTATTGAAAGCCCCAAACCACGTAAAACATGCAAAGAAAGTAGAGGCGTCTAACTTTGTTTTGCAGGTGTGTGCTCTAGCAAGAGTACGACTACATCACCCACGAGAATCCGCTCTCGTTAAACACTTTGGAATCTTCGAGGGTAAGTTATTCCATCGACTCGTTGCTACAATCTAGTAGATAGATCTTGGCTTGTTTGTTTGTATGCGATAGAAAATTTTTGTTTTCCATGCTACGAACCCCTACACATAGTTGAAAGGAAAAACACCAGACTTGGTATATTGATCATGTTTCGAAAAAACCTTCACAAAATGACCTATCATGTTCGAGGTTTCATGGCTTTCGGTCCAAATGACCGATGTTATGTGCTGAATCACGGCATAGTTTGTGATGTTGTGCCCATATTATGCATGTGTGTGGACATTGGTATGGAGAACAATGTTGCAGGAGGAAGTTTTCCTTTTTGTCACACGGAAAAGCCCTTTTCCATTTTCCGAGCGCAAAAAACGGGTCGTTTTGTGAAGTAACCACCAAAATGCCGTTTCACAATGCTACCGTCCCATTTTCCTAAAATACTAGACCACCTTACATGGACTATCTCCCAACCAGTACATCTCAAACCTTTTTGTCCATCCCGGGTAAAAAGGACAAATGTCTGCCGAATCGGTAGGAAGTGGGTCCGGTTTGTACTATAGGTACATGATCTATCGCCCGTGATCTTTTGAAAAAAATCATTTTTAGACTCGCAATATGTGGTTTCTTCAGAGATCCAATGCAAGTTCTAACGATGCTCGTCCCCTATCTTCATTTTAAAAGGTTACATTAATTATTTTTTGAAAATAGAAAATGGTTTTGGATTATTTATTCAAATCCATACACTTCTTATGTTTAAAGTTTTTCTAAATTCCAAATTAATATTCAAAAATATAAGTTAATTCATTTTAAAAGGTTACATTAATTATTTTTTAGAAATAGAAAATGGTTTTGGATTATTTATTCAAATCCATACACTTCTTATGTTTAAAGTTTTTCTAAATTCCAAATTAATATTCAAAAATATAAGTTAATTCATTTTAAAAGGTTACATTAATTATTTTTTAGAAATAGAAAATGGTTTTGGATTATTTATTCAAATCCATACACTTCTTATGTTTAAAGTTTTTCTAAATTCCAAATTGATATTAAAAAAATATAAGTTAATTCATTTTTAATTGTAAATGGTTCATATTTTAAATGGTTACATTAATTGTTTTTTAAAACAGAAAATGGTTTTGAATTATCTATTCAAATCCAAACACTTTTTATGTTTAAAGTTTTTCTAAATTCCAAATTAATATTCAAAAATATAAGTTAATTCATTTTAAAAGGTTACATTAATTATTTTTTAGAAATAGAAAATGGTTTTGGATTATTTATTCAAATCCATACACTTCTTATGTTTAAAGTTTTTCTAAATTCCAAATTGATATTAAAAAAATATAAGTTAATTCATTTTTAATTGTAAATGGTTCATATTTTAAATGTATACATTAATTATTTTTTAAAACAGAAAATGGTTTTGAATTATTTATTCAAATCCAAACACTTTTTATGTTTAAAGTTTTTCTAAATTCCAAATTAATTATCATTTAAAAAACAATACAAATTTAAACCCCAAAATAAAAAATAAGGCGGGAACAGAGAGAAAATACGTGAAAAAATTTGAAATCAGGGGAACATGTCCCGGTTGGAGCCACCAACCGGGACTAAAGACCCCCAGCGCGCCAACCCTTGGTCTGCTGAAAATATTGGAGTATATGTCCCGGTTGGTGGCTCCAACCGGGACGTATGCCCCTTTAGTCCCGGTTGGAGCCACCAACCGGGACTAAAGGCCCTTCGTTTATAACTGACGCGTCTCCTTTCTTCTTCCCCATCTCACTTCTCTGCTTCTCACCGACGCGCGCACCCCCGGCGCCGGCAGGCTGCCCGAGCTCGCCGCCACCCGCGCGTTCCGTCCGCCACTGCCGCTGCCTCCGTCCACGCGCACCCCTACTACTTTTCCCCCTCGCGCGTGACCTCAATCGCCTGGATTGGAAGCTCCGTCCGCGCGTCGCCTCCGTCGATTCCGGCGTCTCCCGAGCTCGCCCGGCCTCGCCACCACCTCCGTCGTGTTCCTGGTGAGCTGCTGATCCTCACGGTGTTCTTCTTTCTCTCCCTCTCCTCATGTACTACTCTCCCCGCGTGTGCCCGACGACGCCGCCGCTCGTGCTCGACGGAGGCGACGCTCCGGTGACCAACAAGGAGCGGCGCCGCCACACCCTTTCTCCCTGCATCACGCTCTCTCTAACGCGCCCATCCGCGCGTCCAGGGGTGCCCGCTATCACCGCCGCTGCCGCTGCCTGGGAGCTCACCGCCAGCGTGACGTCGTGCTGACGTCACTCGTGCTCGCGTGGCAGCTGATGTGGCCTGGGGCCCATCAGTCAGCCTTAGTGGGTAGACTTCTCTGTGGTAGGAAAATGATCTGTACGCGTGGAGGCTACGTTGGCACTGGGGCCCTTCTGTCAGTCTCACTGGCTAGGGGGCGCCACGGTGTAAAAACTATTTGCCTTTTTTTAATTCCAGAAAATGATTTAATATTGTAAAATCAATAACTTATTGTTTATAAGTCAGAAAAATACAAATAATATATCAAATTGTTCAGAAAAATGAAACCTATCTATCTAAACTATAATCATGCATTGTTCAACAACTTAAATGACAAGTATAATTAGAAGAACAAATGCACCCCTCTCATATGTTCCGGAGTTTCCCCGAGTTAGGGTTTTCACCCCTCGGAACCCGATTAAATCGTCGAGCATGTCTTAGGGTTACATTCAATGCAAATTAACTTATCATATCATCATACTTGCTAGAGCATTGCATCGATGCCATGTTTTGATTGTTTCCCTTTCTTTTCGGTGTTTCGATTATTAGGTTTATTATTAGTTAGGTATTATTAGGTTTATTAATTACTTTGGTATTATTGGTCTTTGGCCCCACTGGTCAGTCACTGTGGGTAGCCCTAGACCCGATTCACATTGTCAAGCAACTTAGGTGCATGTGGGTTCGACGATGTGCCTATCTACTACACGGTTCCCCTTTCTCTTCATTTTTATTATTGTGTATGTATATATTAGGGTTTCTCTGAATTAGGGTTTATATCTCTCAACACCGTACTTAACTTTCTCCTTTAGCCGCTTTGACTTATTCGTTTTTCCACCTATGCAGAAAATATGGACCCACACGTCAGAGACGAAGAAAAGGAAGAGTTGATCCAAGGTGTGATCCGTGGGAAAGATAATTTAGACGTATCAATGTTTCTGAACAACTCCGGTGAGGGTGATCCTCTTTTTACCGGAGTAGACAACTTGTTTGAGGTTGAAGGTGTTGCCTTCCGCGAGGGAGAAGACGATGCCTTGTGTAATCGAGAAGACGACCGCTCCGGCGAGGTGCATGTAATATAAATCAATTCATTAATTAATCATCTGCTATCTATATAGAAATAGTAACGACGATCTTTCTTCTTTTAGCCCTCCGGATCGAAGGAATCTACTTAAAAGAGCGGACGAGGCCCAACCAAAAAGTTGCAAGACCATGAGAGGTTCAGGATCGAAGATGTCACTGAAGAAGGCAAACCGACGGCTCCCGAAGTTGTCGCAACCAAATTTGTGGCACAATGCGGAGTAATCGTTAGGGACTTAATCCCGATCACCATTAGAAATTGGAATAGGCCTGCTAATGCGGATGAAGAGGGAACATGTTTATTTGTCCCTAACCACGCCAAAGATTTACTGTGGAAGAAGCTCATGGTTAATTTCAAACTACCGAAGATAGAGCTGGATCCAAATGCGGAGGATCCAGTTGAGGACGCCTTACAACATGGGAGAGCCATGGAGGCTAAGGTCAGGGAGTGGGCTTTGAAGAAGATGGCCCAGTGTTTCACCAACTGGAAGAAAAGATTACACCTTGACTATGTCGTGAAAAAGAAGACTCCCGATTTCAAGAATATTCAGTTTGAGAAGATAAAACCATTCTGGACTGAGTTTGTGGAATACAAGAAATCAGAAAAGGCTAAGAAAATGTCTGAAACGAATAAGCTGAATGCTGCTAACAAGAAGTATCACCATACTATGGGGCAACGTGGCTACAGGGCTGACATTCCTAAGTGGGAGAAACTTGAGCAGGAACTGCGTGATAAAAAGATCACCCCAGAGACACACGATTGGGTAGAACGTGCAAGGAATTGGTTTTACGGGCATGGGGGCACGTTGGACTCGGAAGGGAGGTGTATATATAACATACGACATAAAGAAGACCCCTTGCCAATCGAGAGGATCAGAAAAGCAGTAAAGGCTGTTAAAGATGGGGACTTCATTCCCGATAGAGAGAATGATGAGCTCACACTCGCCCTTGGAAATAAGGAACATGATGGACGAACACGAGGCACAATAGGCTCCCAATCATGGAGGATTGGGTTTCCCAAAGAGAGGAAGAAATATCTTGATAGAAGCCGTCAGAGGAGTAAGGACAGGGCGGCAGTTGAAGCAGAAAGTCAGAAAGAGCGAATGCGTTTAATTGAAGAACGATTAAAGCAACAACAAGATGAAATTAACGCACTTAAAGAGCAAAGTACTACCGGCCCATCTCAGCAGCACACTGCATTCGATGCTACCGGCCTATCGAATAATCGAAAAAGCAGTGTGGCTTCCACCGAGGTCCCGGGTGATGACAATGGCGATGACGATGATGCACCGACGATGGCTCCTGTTGGCTACCCAGTGGATGATATCACAGAGATGACACACTGCGAGCTACATGTCAAAGTTGTGAACATATCAATGAAGGTGGCGGTCGGCTATGCCTTACCAATTGGACCCACACCAACTTACCACTGTCGTCCGGTTCCAGAGGGCTACGCTGTTGTCGGCGTGGATGAAATCATGCCCACCTTTGAGGTTTTGGATCTTCACTACCCTGCTGGTGAAGGGGATGTGACTATGCTGGGTGACGCAAAAAACGTCACCATTCTATGGCCGAAGGAATGTATCGTGCTTCAAAATCACACGCCAAGGCCATCTTCGCCGCCGCCTCACCCGTCTCCAGCGAGGTCGTCGCCGCCGCGACATCCGTCTTCGTCGCCTCACCCGGCTCCGTCGCCTCACCAATATCCGGTGTAGCCATCGCCGCGGGAGCCATCGCCGACGCCTCAGGATAAAAAGCGTAAGCGTACCGCTACTATGCGTCATAAGCGATCGCCGAAACGTAAACAAGAGCCTCTTCCAAAAGTACCAACGGTTCCTCCCAAGAGAGCTTATGACTGTACTGAAGAGGAGACTGCGGCGATCGTTGATGCGGAAACGACAGCGTTTTTCGCTAAGCTGAGGCGGCCGAAAGAGCCAGAGTTCCCCAGCACCAAAGAAGAAAAAGCCAAAGTGTTGAAAATGCTAAAGAATCTTCATCAACCCGAGCCAAAGCTGTCATCAGACTATGAGCGTTCTATTCTCAAGTCACATGCGGCACAGAAAGCCTCGAAGAGCAGTACTGATGCAAGCGGGAAATCTGTTGCCCAGCTCGGAGAACAAGAAAAACAGACTTGCGCCCCTCTCAAGGTGATTTCTCAAACCAATGTGGGGTCGAGCAAATATGGGGCCGAAGAGCAGTATGATCCAGAGGTAGTTGCACAATACGGAGAAGCTGCCGCTGCTCAAGGTATGAGTATTGCCCAGTACTTATCCCAGTCAGAGTTCTTCCCCGTGAGTGAAGTAGCATACAAATACCAGTACGGAAAACCTCTCGTCAAACCTGAGGAGGTAAACAATCTTCCAACAAAAATGCGAAGATTGCATAACTGGTACATGCATGCCACAAGGGTCGGGGCTAACTGGATAGTGCTGAGGGTTACAAAAAAGCATCATGGGAAAGATAAGGATGACATGATATCCATTGAATTTGATGAACTATTTCAATTATTCAATCAAGACGCCTTGGACAAATCGATCATCCGTGCCTATTGTCTGTAAGTACTAATTCTGTAATTAATTTAGTCTCCAGCTATATTATTTTGTTTATTGCATGTATATAATCATACTGTAATATGCAGAATGAAGATTCTCGAATGCAGCAGAGGACAAATCTATGACATTGGCTTCATTGACCCATATTGGGTTCATGAAGCTAATCTCAAAATAAGCCTCCAGGATACGGAGGATAATATAGTACACGCGTTAAGGTTTCAAGAAACCAAAAGGGAAATACTATTTCCTTACAACTTCGAGTGAGTGTTATTGTCTTGTATACACTTTCTATTTCGCTTACTCGATGTTAAGTATATAATTGATTAGTTATGCATTTGCAGCTTCCACTATATTCTGTTAATCATTCAACTTGACAAAGGGCGTGTACTAGTCATGGACTCGAAACACAAACCCCTTGGGACGTGGAAGGACATGCAGATACTTCTCCAGCGGTAATTCTAATCATTACGACACTATATCGGCAACATTCGTGAATTTTATGATATCAAGTACTTAATAACTTATTTTATTCGTTTTCTACGCCGGGCAGCGCTTGGAAACAGTTCACCAACAAGGCTAGGGGTGTTTGGAAAGAGGATCTTACATTTCAACCACTAAATGTAAGCACCACTAGCTATATCCGCGCATCTCTTTGATTCTAGTTTTGATACAGTTATTATCATGCTTGATTATTATTTTGATTGAACTCTATTCTTGTAAAGTGCCTGACGCAGGGACCAGGTAACAATCTATGTGGATACTATGTTTGCGAGTTCATCCGACAGACGTGCGATGAGAAGGGCAGAAATTTAGAGCAACTCCACGTACGTAAACAATTTCTATAGTTTTTAATTACAATCAAATTGTGTTTAGTTTCATTCATATAGGCTGACTCCTTTTTTAAATCAGATCGAACGTCTACGGGACGGTCTTCTGCCAAAGGATCGCGTACGAGCAATTCAGGAGGAATTGGCGGGATTCTTGGATGCAGAAGTCCTAGACCCAAAAGGGGAATACTATTCGGTTGTGTATAGACAATAGGGATTGTAAAAATAGCAACTTTGAAGGAATTGGCCGGTAGCATCGAATAGCAACTTTTGTATATAGTGCATGAACTCGATCCGTGTATTGAATATAATGTTGTCATCATGATGTAATATAAGGTTCTTTCATTGATAAGTGCAAATCACTAAATAAACAATAAAACAACCCTAAATGAATTCTCTGCCGTGGCACAAAAAGTGGCAAAAATGCTGCCGCAGCAACAAAATGTGCCAAAATGAATTCTCTGTCGCGGCAGAGAAATGGGTCAAATCTCTGCCACGGCAGCAGGTTATTAGTCCCGGTTCGTGTTACGAACCGGGACTAATGCTCCACCCCCCCCCTCGCGCTCTGATGCCGCCACGTGTGCCCCCATTTGTCCCGGTTGGTGGGGCAACCGGGACTAAAGTCCCGGTTGGGCAACCGGGACTAATGCCCCTTACCAACCGGGACCTATAGGGCGTTTTCTACCGGTGCCAAGCAAGTCCCAACTACAGAAATCGGACTGAAATTCGGCTATGAATCCAGAAATCAATTCGATTTTGATCTATCAAAAACAGGAAATGCTGCGGGACTGAGAGCAAGATCTTACAGGGCGGGCTGCGTCCTCTCGTCTCTGATCTTAACAACAGCTCTTGTTCCTACGGGCACGGGTGGCATCCTCTCCTTTGGCTGCTCAGAAGATCCGAGGCTTCCGCGGAGGCAACTCCTTTGGCAGCGGGAATAATTTCGCTGAGACTATCGGCGGCAGCCGGCAAGGGACTAAAAAGGACCCCTTGGTGGAAGCAAGGTTTTGGCTGTCGGATAAAAAAAAAGAAATTACCGGAGCGGTTACCTGAAAATACCGGCTGGAATTTTTGAACAAAATTTGAATTTGAATTTAGTTTGAATTTGACTAAGGATGGCCCTCTGTGGCCACGATCTGCAAGAAGAGGCGGTTTGAAGAAAGAAGCGCTGGGATAATTGGATATCATGAAAGAGGAGGCAACTCCTCTTGTTCTGGATGATAGCGAGGGAGAAGGAGCCAAGCAGAAGTGCTCATTTGCTGGGAAGGTTATCTTCAGAAACACTTTTAACCGAGTTTATAGTATAAAATCACCACTTTTCTATCTAAATTTTGAAAAACCACCGGTTTACGTTTGAATCGCAAAAAACCACCACCCTACTGCTGATTTTTTGCAATGTACGCTAACCAGTCGATTGACACGAATTGACGCCGGATCTGACAGATAGGGCCCACCAGCTTGAGACGGCCGCTAACAGACGTTATCGACATATAGCATAAAACCACCACTCTTCTGCTTCAATTACCAAAAACCACCACCTTTCGCTGAAATCGCAAAAAACACCACTCTACGGCATTTTTTTTTTGCAATGTGCACTAAACATCGATTTCACACGAATTGACGCTGGGTCTGACAAGACGACCCCACCAACGACGTGGCACCGCCGGCCGGCGCATCGTCAGCCTTTTTCATGCAGGTCCTCTAGTTTTACAATAAATCTGGACATATTATTTATATTATTTGGAGTTATACAATTAAAGTTATGCATTTTTAAAGTTTGTATTACTAATAAAAGCAATTTTAATTGTTTGCTTATTTTAATTATCTAAAATAGTGAACCAATTTTAAAACTATTCAAACATTTCTGAGCACGTTTTGTATTAAAAGTTTTTCCTTTTGAATTTGAATTCAAAAGTTATGGACTTCTTAAAATAAACTGCTGGTTTATTAAAATGTGTGAATGCGAGGGACCCCTGCGTAATTTGATTTCAAAACTTGAGGACCTGCCTGCGAACTGGCAGACGGCGCGCCGTCCCGCGCGGTGCCACGTCATGCGTCATCCAAGTTGGCGGGGTCATCTTGTCAGACCCAGCGTCAATTCGTGTGGAATCGGTGTTGTGTGCACGTTGCAAAAAAATGTTGTAGACTGGTGTTTTTTGCGATTTCAGCGAAAGGTGGTGGTTTTTTGCGATTGAAGCAGAAAAGTGGTGGCTTTATGCTATATGTCGTTAACGTCTGTTAACGGCCGTCCCAAGATGGTGGGCCTCATCTGTCAGATCTAGCGTCAATTCGTGTCAATCGACCGGTTAGCGCACATCGCAAAAAATCAGCAGTAGGGTGGTGGATTTTTGCAATTCAAACGTAAACCGGTGGTTTTTCAAAATTTAGGTAGAAAAGTAGTGGTTTTATGCTATAAACTCCCTTTAACCCGAAGGGGCTTACACTACAGGAAAACGATTTTTTACTGGGTATTTAAAATACACAGCAAAGGCCGAAATACACTCGGCAAACGTTTGCCGTGTATTTACACTCGGCAAAGAGTTCACAGCGTACACCCCGCCGGCAAACTCGACTTTGCCGAGTGTTTAACTCCCGGGTACTCGGCAAACTTTTGCCGAGTGTCTACCGGCCGTGCACTCGGTAAAATAACGCGTTCACGGCGCGGCAGCTGGAGACGGCGTCAAATGTTTGCCGAGTGTTTACGACAAACACACAGCAAATATTAACGGCTGGGATTTCTCCACATCGCCCCATTCACAAGATGGAGACACGTCGACTTATAATTTTTGCCGAGTATTTTTGATGCAATACACGGTAAAGACGCTTTTTTTGCCGAGTGTCTCTTAGGATAATACACGACACAGCCGTACTCTTTGCTGAGTGTATTGCCTGCTATACACGGCAAAGATGTTCTCTTTGCCGAGTGTTTTTCCTGGGTACATGGCAAAGATTATCTGTTTGCCGAGTGTTTTACCTGGGATACACGGCAAAGATGTTCTCTTTGCCGAGTGTTTTTCCTGGAATACATGGCAAAGTCTATGAAAAATTGGCAGGTTCATGTTGTTTTTCATTATACCCTGCATTTCAAAACAAATCTGGACATACATAATCATATGTAGGCTCACAACACACATATATCATAGCAAGAACTCACATAATAGGTTCACAAGTGCACTAGTACATCAAACATGCATACAAAGTTCACAAGTTCAACAAACACTTGAATTCAAGTTCACATAGCCATCAACACAACCAAGTGGCACACAAGTCCTCTAGCATGTGGTACATAGCTCCATCGACGACGACCATGTTCCACCACAACATAGGCTTCCTTGATGTAATCCTACAAAGTGCAAAACACACAAGCATGAGTAAAAATGATGCAATCTTAAAAAGTTCAAACTAGGTATATATATAGCTATATGGTAAGATGATTCTAACAAACATATTTACATGATACTAATAAGGTAAATTTAGCACTAGCATAATTATAATTTATTATCTATGTAGCTATATGGTAAGAATATTGACATGATTCTAACAAGGTATAGTTTCGCACAACCAAATTCAAATTTGTTATCTATGTAGCTATGTGGACTTGGTATGTATATGGTAAGATGATTCTCCGAAGAATATTGACATTTGATTCTAATAAGGGTATATTTGGAACAACCATAAAACTTGGTATCTATGTAGCTATATGGTAAGGACTTGGTATAATTTGACACAAGATGTATACAAACAAGAAATTGACAAAGAGTATGGGAACTCACAAAGTTGCCTCCTAATGTTCGGGTTGTCCAGATTCGGCATGAGCACGCTCGTAGTGGCAGGCGTCACAGGGCTTTCATCCTCCGGAGGGGTTGGTTTGTTGTTGGATCCGGCCGAAGACATTCCCTACAAAACATGGTAAACGGTTATGAGACGGTAAACATGTCACAATAAGATGGAGTATTGAATAGATGCAACACAACTTACAAATTGGAAGTTCATCGAAGGCAAAGGAGAAAGAACAGGAGGAGCTGTGCCATTCGCAGAAGCTAAGAGCTGTAAATCCAATTTGAGAAGGTAAGTTTTACAAGTTGAATGGAGTTAGCCATCCAGTCTTATGGGAAAGAACTCACATGAATTTGCGCATCATAGGCTGCGATCCTAGCATGCATTGCTCGTTGTTGCTCAACCCACATCTCCTGCATTTGTAGAACCTTTTGCTCAGCCGTCTCTCGCTTTCGCCGATCCTCCTATAGTTGAGCCTACATCGTGTTATCACAATTTCATCATCATCGTTACAATGCAAACACATAGTAAATTATTGTATGATCAATGAAGAGGACCATACCTGCATCCTGCTATACATGACCTATGAAGGTTGTGGGCACGTCTCTATACGCGAGCCCTTCCCACTACCGTAGAGTTGCCTCTTAGATGGAATGGAGATCTCAGGGACGCACCATCAGCAACATATAATCGACCATTCTTCTTGCCGTCTCCTGCTAGCATAGCAACCTCAGGGTCGAAGGGCTCCGTGAGCGGGTTTGAGTTCTCGCCATGCGACTCCTTATACTTCGTCTCGTATTTTCCAACCCTCAGCTCAGATCCTAGGGTCATCCACTTTGACTTCCCCTCCTCGGGTTTCTTCACCTCCCGGGTAGAACAGAAAGCCTGAAAGTGAGTGATGTCCTCGCCTGTGTCAAGTTTCTGCAAGAGAAAGAATTAAGATAAATAAAATAGACAATCACACATATAGAATAAAGTGGTGGGAATAAATAAATTATGGATTTGCTCACCCTTTTCTGGATGACGCCAGTGATGGTGAGGTTGCCTTGACGGTGTGTTCCTTCACCCAACATCTCACGCCGACGCATCACCAGTGTCAACCTCCATATACCTAGATGATTTGCACTTGACACAATATTTTGCTTTCTCATGTTATTTCCTAAATAACACACGTCCTCGGGTTGTCCAAAAACGAGGACAATCCGAAAGAGTTACGGCTATAAATATGCAATTTAATGCATATTTATTTGCGTAACCCTTTCGAACAGGAGACGCCTAAATAATGTGACTGACTTGGTTATCTAGACCAGAAATAAACCTACCCACATTAATTACAAGAGACGTGAATGAATTTTACCCTTGAAGCGTGATCTAATCGTCAAGAAATATCCGAGATGCTCCTTCAAGAGGCCCTGCAACACCGGTCCTGATGTCAAACTCGAAGCATGTTAATACATATGTTATTGTAATAGGTACAGTTAGTTCAAGCAAATAAACACATATGTTTTGTCAAGGTAAATGCACCGCTATTGTACATATGTTAATACAATAGGTACAGCTAGTTCAAGCAAATAAACACATGCACATCTGATGTTTCTTTCAAATAAACACATGCACATCTGATGCACATAATATATCTTACATATTCTTATGATAGCATCAAAATTATTTTATTTGCAAGCACATACAACAACACGCAGGTTAGAGAAAAGATGTCCAATCCACTGCCTAATAGTATGCATACACACCAAACCATATATGCATAAAGCCGTGACTAATCTGATGTTTCTAGTTCAAGCAAATTTGCATGAATTAATCCAATAGAAAAAGATGTCCAATCCACTGCCTAATAATATGCATACACACCAAATCTGTACACCAAATCTGCATGAATTAATCCAATAGACTAATCTGATGTTTCTAGTTCAAGCAAATTTGCATGAATTAATCCAATAGAAAAAATCTGGAAACTCACCATGGTGGAGCTCCTGGTTCTCTTCCTGATGGTGGCCCTTGGTGGTGTAGCTCCTGGTCCAGCGGGGAGTTGGCGGCATGGGGCAGAGGAGAGGTCGACGCCGGAGCAGTGGCCACGGCCGGCCGGAGTAGAGGCCCGAGCGGGCGTCCCCAGCTGCGGGGCAGTGGGCCGAGCAGGGCGGCGGCGGGTGCTTACCCGGGAGCCATTGGCAGCGGCGGTCCGGAGCAGCGCGGCGGCGGCAGTCCGGAGCAGCGCGGCGGCGGCAGTCCGAGCAGCACGGCGGCGGCGGTCCCGAGCAGCGCGGCGGCGGCGCGCAGGGGAAGAGGATGGGCGATAGGGAGAGTGCGTGTGTTCGATTGGGATTTTTTTTTGACCAGCTTATCCTTGCGATTTGGACTTGACCGTGTATTCTCGATCTAGGTCATTGTCTTTGCCGTGTATTCTTGTCTAAGACAGACGGCAAACACATGGTACTATATACCAATTTGTTCACTGCCCTTCAACTTTCAATATTGCACTTTCCTTTGTTCGCTCTGCACCTCATTTCCTTTCTGCTGGAGAGAAAATATAGAGCAAACAAGATTACTAATGGTTAAGCCCTATCTATCTATATTTTTCGGAACTTGAAAAGTTAATTTCAAAGTATCCAAAAAAATTCTGAAACAAATTTCGGGACATAGATAATGATGTACTCTACCAAACACACAAATTCTCAACCCGAAATACCTCATATTTTGGTCTTAACAAAATGGAAAAAAAATTGATGGTTTGAAATTTGGCATCGTTCACTACTTTAGATGTCCAGATATTTCGAGTTGAGACTTCTTCACAGTGGTAGAGCACATTGTTTTCTACATCTAAAATTTTTGCTTGGAATTTTTTAGAACTTTGAAATAATATTTCCAATGGTTCAAAAAACGGGCTCCCAAGATGGCGGTAATCTCAGACCGCATGGTGAGGGATTGCCTTGGCCCCTCCTACGACAAGTTTTTCTTCTTGCCGGCGACAAGGACCCACGGTGGAATCTTTCTTGCATGGCAGTCCAGCCTGGTCTCCGTCACTCACCCCCACTACACTGACAATGCGATCACTGCTCGCATTTCAACAGGTGCGGATCACAACTGGTGGTTCACCGGTGTGTACGGGCCTCAGAGCGACGTGGACAAGTGTGCCTTCCTCCAAGAGTTGCAAGACAACAGGGACCTGCACGCCGGTTTGTGGATCATTGCCGGTGACTTCAACCTCATCCTCAATCCGGAGGATAAGAACCAAGGGACCCTACATCGTCGCATGATGGCCAAGTTTAGGCGGACCCTTGCAATTCTGGAACTCAAGGAGCTCTACCTCAACGGCCGCAGATTCACGTGGACAAATGAACGGGAACGCCCCACTTTGGAGAGACTAGACAGGGTCTTCCCGACAGTGGACTGAGAGGCGCGCTACCCCGACACTTTCCTCTCGGCTATGTCCTCAGGCCCATCAGACCACTGCCCCTTGTTGTTGTGCCATGCCTCGGACCTTCAACGTGGATGACGTTTCTAGTTTCAATCCTTCTGGCCCAAAGCTGATGGCTTCCTAGAAGTGGTGTAGGAAGTGTGGACCTCACAACAGTGGGAGCCGAACCCTTTCAAGAGACTCGATGCAAAATTGTGAGTTGTGGGTAGCCCGGCATAGCTCTCTCTTGTTTTGTGTTTTCTCAGGTCATAGGATGACGTAAAACCATGTTGGTTCACAAGTTAGGCACTATAATACCCGGTTTCACCAGAACGGGGAGTTTCCCCCTTATACAAGTCTAGAACCTTCGCTTCTAGGTTAGAGCACATGCATGCGAGGGGGACACATGCAAGCACACGGAAAACTAGTAGGTTTTGTATGTTTCAACATAGCACCACACTTTCATGCATGTGATAGGGCCACATGTAGGTACTTGAGGTATTCCGATGCCCCGGAGCGTGGTTTGCTACGGAACCCTGATGTGCGGGCCTCAGATCGTCTACCCTCCTAGACATTCTTCTGATGGGGGTAGCCCGACATAGCTCTCTCTTGTTTTGTGTTTGTTTAGGTCATAGGATGACGTAAAACCATGTTGGTTCACAAGGTGGGGCACTAACCTACCCGGTTTCACCGGAATGGGGAGTTTCCCCCTTATACAAGTCCAGAACCTTCGCTTCTAGGTTAGAGCACATGTATCCGATGGGGACACATGCAAGCACCCGAAGACTAGTAGGTTTTGTATGTTTCAACATAACACCATACTTTCGTGCATGTGCTAGGGCCACATGCAGGTCCTTGAGGTATTCTAATGCCCAGGAGCGCGGTTTGCTACGGAACCCTGATTTGCGGGCCTCGAATCGTCTACCCCCCTAGACATTCTTCTGATGGGGGTAGCCCGGCATATCTCTCTCTTGTTTTGTGTTTTTTTAGGTCATAGGATGACGTAAAATCATGTTGGTTCACAAGGCGGGGCACTATCCTACCCGGTTTCACCGGAACGGGGAGTTTCCCCTTTATACAAGTCTAAAACCTTCTCTTCTAGGTTAGAGCGCATGTATGCAAGGGGGGACACATGCAAGCACCCGGAGACTCGTAGGTTTTGTGTGTTTCAACATAGCACCACACTTTCATGCATGTGCTAGGGCCACATGCAGGTCCTTGAGGTATTCCGATGCCCCGAAACGCGTTTTGCTGTGGAACCCTGATCTGCGGGCCTCGGATCGTCTACCCCCCTAGACATTCTTCTGATGGGGGTAGCCCGGCATAGCTCTCTCTTGTTTTGTGTTTGTTTAGGTCATAGGATGATGTAAAACCATATTGGTTCACAAGGCGGGGCAGTATCCTACCCGGTTTCACCGGAACGGGGAGTTTACCCCTTATACAAGTTTAGAACCTTCGCTTCTAGGTTAGAGCGCATGCATGCGAGGGGGGACACATGCAAGCACCCGGATATTAGTAGGTTTTGTATGTTTCAACATAACACCATACTTTCATGCATGTGCTAGGGCCACATGCAGGTCCTTGAGGTATTCCGATGCCCCGCAGCGCGGTTTGCTGTGGAACCCTAATGTGCGGGCCTCAGATCGTCTACCCCCTAGAAATTCTTCTGATGGGGGTAGCCCGGGATATCTCTCTCTTGTTTTATGTTTGTTTAGGTCATAGGATGACGTAAAACCATGTTGGTTCACAAGGTGGGGCACTATCCTACCCGGTTTCACCGGAACAGGGAGTTTCCCCTTTATACAAGTCTAAAACCTTCGCTTTTAGGTTAGAGCGCATGTATGCGAGGGGGACACATGCAAGCACCCGAAGACTCGTAGGTTTTGTATGTTTCAACATAGCACCACACTTTCATGCATGTGCTAGGGCCACATGGAGGTCCTTGAGGTATTCCGATGCCTCGAAACGCGTTTTGCTGCGGAACCCTGATCTGCGGGCCTCGGATCGTCTACTCCCCTAGACATTCTTCTGATGGGGGTATCCCGGCATAGCTCTCTGTTGTTTTGTGTTTGTTTAGGTCATAGGATGATGTAAAACCATGTTGGTTCACAAGGCGGGACAGTATCCTACCCGTTTTCACCGAACAGGGAGTTTACCCCTTATACAAGTTTAGAACCTTCGCTTCTAGGTTAGAGCGTGTAGCATCCCAATTGTCTAACATTTGTAATGCTACTTGGTTTAGTAATATAATGGCTACTTCCTACATATAATTGTTGCATCATCATGTTATCATGCTCATGTCATCATGCCACCTTGCATTTGAGCATCATGCAAAACCCTTTTTGTTTTGGTTCTTATCTCATATGCATTATTATTTATATTTGCCTCTTGATATTGTATTTGGTTCTTGATATATTGTTAAATGCCCAAGTTGAGTTGGCATATCTTTTATTGACTCCACCACCCTTTCTTTCACCACTTTACAATTCCACCATCCCATTATCCATGAGCTTGTAATTATTTTTCTTTTGGTGTTTAATCAAGCTCATGAGAGATAGGGTGGGTCCAATGCTACCAATCCTTTGCTTGGCCCTTACTCCAACTTTGGAGGATGCAATTAAATAGTGCCATGATAATATAATTGCTTCTACAATATTTTAATCATGGTAGTTCTCATCTTGCATGGGCCATGCAACCTTTGCCACCTTTGGTCCCCCTTGTTTTTAGTTGCATATTTAAGTGGATCATCTCCCTCTATATCTCTTTTCCTCACCTTCCTCTCTTTTCACCTCCCCATGCATGCTCCATTACTTGCCTACATGCATTATGGATGCATTGCATGGCACATGCAATATGGGCACCATCTACACCCTTTACTTCTATTTTTTGATTTGGTGTTGTTTGGGTTTTACCTAAAAGGGTGAGATCAATTGTTTTGGTCAACAAAATAATCAAACCTAGCTAACCCTAATTCCAATCCACCATCACACCAAACCTCACCTACCCCTCTCTCTCTAACCCCCTCTCTCATAATCTTCTTCCTAAACCCTGCCCCCTCTAATCACCATTCCCCATCTTCTATCTAAACCCTAAGCCTCCCCTCTCTCTCTCTCGGCTTCTCCCTCCCTCTCTCCTAGCTGGCCCCACCATGCCACCTAGGTACCACCCTCCTCTCTCCATGCCGAGCTTACCCAACCCTAAGCCCTAACCCGACCCTAGCTAGCCCGAGCCTAGCTCCACCCCCTCTCCTTTCTCCCTCTCTTCTCTCCCTGCCTGTGGCCCTAGCCCGAGCCTGCCTGCCTCCCTGGCCTCGCCTGGCCCACCTGGCAGCCCCAGCACCACCTCCCCCTGCCCACCTGCCTGGCCCCATGCTGATCACGTGAGGAAGGTGGCAAATAGGTGGCCGACGCCACCTTCCCCTCCCCCACGCCATCCACCCTCTCCCCATCCTTATCTACACCCCACGGCCCCCTCTGCCGTCCCCAGATCCGCCCAGGGCATCGCCCTCTTCTCTCCTTCCTCCCCACCACCGTCTACCCCCCCTACGACGGCCACCGTCGGCCTCCTCCTCCCCATCCTCTACCAGCCGGTGGCATGGCGAGCAGGGTTGTCGAGGAAGCTCCGCAAGGCCTCTGCATCGCCCCAGTACCCGCCGTCGTGAAGGAGAAACCCCAGGACCGCCGGTACCAACGCCGCCCGACGAAACCCTAGCTCTCGCCGGTCACCAGCTACGTCACCGATCTGCTGCGCCCCCACCCGATCCAACCACACCAACGGCCCCGCGGTGAGTCCCCGAACCCCCTAGACATGTCCCTGTCCTTCTTCGTTTCCTGTCGGCGGCGTTCGTTCCGTCGAGCAGGCTGCGTGCACCGACGAGCGCGCAGCGTCTGCCCGCCTGCGCCGTCTAGAGCCTTATCTAGCCCGCGTCCTCCCTCCTGACAGCAACCCCACCCCACCGCACTGGTTGCCGCCTTAGCGCGCGCGTCAGCGACCTGGGTTCGATCCTCGCCCGCGCCACGCGCCTGCTGTCCCGCGCACCGTCAGTTTCGTCAGAGAAGAAGCACAGTGCGCTGCGCCGCTTTCCTAAAACCCCCCCACCTTTTTGTTCCTCAACCCGCGACCCTCCGGACCCACCTGTCCGCGGCTGTTGGCTTTTTGCAAAAAGGCTCCCGGCTTCTTGTTGCATCAACCCGCGGTCCCCCTTCTTCCTGTGCGCTTGTGTGGCGTCTAGTCAGCCTGGCCCCACCCGTCAGCGGCAGTGGCTAGGTCTGCCAGGGTACCAAAAGACTTTCCGTTTCCCTGTTTAATTCAAATCTTTTTCAAATTAAATTAAATTCAAATTTCAGTTCTGTTTTTAAATAACTTTTAATTTATAAATCCAAATTTAACAAATAATATATGAACTTGAATCAGAAAAATGTGAGAAATTAAAATATGCTATCCACAATATCAATTGAGCACTTTATTTTCTAAGTTGAATAAAATTACAATAAATGCCATTTACCTTAATTAATTAATAACTTTTGTTTTATAACTCCGAATTTAACAAATGATATGTCTAAAATGATAAGCTCGACGAAACCTTTCTGTTTATGCTACCCATGACTTAAATTGCAGAATGCATCATATAAATATATAGTATACAGCAACTAATATGAGGATAAAATGTGGCCAAAACTCAATAAAATGTTTATTTCTTGTATTCTACACCACACCCATGCCATGCTACATTATTGCCATGCAACTTGTGCATCATTCATCATGGCATGATTGTTTGCTTGTCGCACTTTATTCATATGCTTGTGCACTTTATTTATGTTGGCCCTTGTTTGTTTGGTTCCTCTTCGAATAGACACTGAGCAGGGGATATATCAAGAGAACCAGGAGCACTACCCAGATCCTTCTCTCGCTTCAACTGAGTTGCCAGGCAAGCACTACCACATGCTTGCATACATACAGTACCTAATGCCTCTATCTTATTCTTGCATCATTGAGTCGCGATTGCATTAAACTGAATCCCAAGTATTGCATAGCCTTTACCTTTAAACCCCACCAAGCTTGTTCCTCCATCCCATGAGACATTACTACAGGAGTTGTTTGAGCCATGCGAGTCGTAGAACAGCATGTGTAGGGTATGTGAGCGTCTGTTGGATAACGAGGTACCTAAACAACTTAACCTGAGTAGTAATGGGATAACTAATGAAAGTGGCACCGGTGACCAATATCTGCTATTTGGTTTTTCCTGCTCACTTGTGTCCCGTAGGACCCCGAGTACTTGATTCCTGTTCCTTGAATATTCGCGCTATCCACATCCGGGAGGCTTATGGGACCCCCCTGAGCCAGAGCTTGATTCAGTCTTATTTCTTGGGACCACAAACTAGTTTGAGGATTTATTTACTATCCTGTACTTATGCCATGCTTTACTGCTATATTTACGATTGTGCGAGGAGCACCTGTACTGTTTAGGATCGGGACACGTTTTCGCGGTATCGACAAGCCCAGTTTTGGGTTCCCAGTCGTTTACAGCCGTCCACCCAAACCTTGGGTCCGTCTCGGAGTCAGCTAACTTCGTTGCGGGTGTACTCAATGGGGTGGCCCCCTGAAATATTTCTGAATCCTGTGATTGCTTTGTCGTGAAGGCCTCGTTGGGTTTTGATTTGGTTTTTCCGAGGTTGATCGAGTGTGTGTTGCTATTTGTGCACCCCTGCAGGGTAAAACTTTCTGAAAGCCGTGTCCGCGGTTATGGACGACTTGGAGCACAGTTTCTTGATCATAGACAAGCATAACTAAAGTACCGCTTTTAATTTGACTAAGTAACTGACTAGCAACACTCATGGAATGGTTAATAAAATTGCCAACGGATGGGGGGTTGTTCGTCCGCTTCCTCGTTGGTAAGCGAGGAGGAGGATGGATCTGTGGATATTACTGTTATAACTGTTGTCATTAATTCACGGACATCCGTCTATCTTTGGTTAGGCGGATGGTTAGCGAGTATCTATAGAACTATTAGGGTTTATCTTTTGCTGCAATTGCGTCACCCCAGGTTGTGTCCCCTTTAGAGGCATAAAGACTTGCTGAGTACCCCTAGGGTCTCACACGATAAATTATTGGTTCAGATGAACAGGTACACTCGCAAGATGGATACTGGGTGGAGGAGGCTGATGATGTGGGCAACGATCGTTCGGTGTAGAGATTCCGGGAACGGGGATCTGTGAGATCTGTGGGCGGGATGTGCTTATTTATGGGGCATCTTTGTAGGGGTTCGTAGCATGGAAAACAAAAATTTTCTATCGCATACAAACAAACAAGCCAAGATCTATCTACTAGATTGTAGCAACGAGTCGATGGAATAACTTACCCTCGAAGATTCCAAAGTGTTTAACGAGAGCGGATTCTCGTGGGTGATGTAGTCGTACTCTTGCCGATCTCAAGATCGTGTAGACGATCCTTCCGGCGCTGCGTTCCGGCAGCGCTCCCGCAGTCGGTCACACGTTCGGTACTCGACGAAGACCTTCCTCTCCCTTGTTCCAGCAGGCAGCGGAGGTTGTAGCACTCTCCTCGCGATTCCGGCAGCACAACGGCGTGGTACCGGAAGTAGAGGGGAGATCCCGCAGGGCTTCGCCTTAAGCCGGAGCGAGTATGGTGGATTATGAGAGAGGGCTATTAGTGGTCTAGAGATTAGACACACCAATTAGAAGGCTCTAAACCGCAGGCTAAAGCAATTAGAAGCTCTAAACCAAAACGGCTCTAAACCGGAGATTAGAGGTAGAAACTTGTGTGTCTAGAGGAGGAGGCCCTGCCCCTCCTTTTATGGGTGGAGGGGCCGGCGCGCCAGGGGAGGGAGGGGAGTCCCTCCCCAACTCGGCCTAGGTGGGCCGCCGGCTTGGAGAGGAGGGACTCCTCCCCCAAGTCGGTTTTTGCCTCCTCTTGCTTGTTTCCCACAGTTTCTTGTTTTAGCCGTTTGACTTTCAAACTGGACATTTGACTTTTCTGTTTTAGGATTCAATTTAATCCTTTATTTGGAACAGCAAGAACACTTAGTACACGATGCAATCATTCCAATATGTAATGACACATTCATGTACCCCTCCCCCTTCCCGGAGTGCCGGACATTCCGGAACCTTCTAGAACATTCACCGGAATCATTTCCGAACTCCGAAACGGGACTTTCCTTATATGAATCTTATTCTCCGGACCATTCCGGATCACCTCGTGATATCCTGGATCCCATCCGAGACTCCGAACAACATTCGGTCTCTTTCTCATAATACCATAACTACTCAAAACAAGGTCGAATCCTTAAGTGTGTCTCCCTACGGTTCGTGAATTATGCGGACATGATCGAGACACTTCTCCGAACAATAACCAATAGAGGAATCTGGAAATTTATATGGCTCCCACATATTTCTACGATTACTGCGCGATCGAATGAACCACTTACATACGATACCAATTTCCCTTTGTCTCACGATATGTTACTTATCCGAGGTTATGATCGTCGGTATCTCTGCATACCTAGTTCAACCTCGTTACTGATAAGTACTCTTTTCTCGTTCCCGTGATATGTGATCCCTTGTGAGCCAGTCACATGCTTGCAAGCTAATTGGATGACATTTCACCGAGAGGGCCCAGAGAATATCTATCCGTCATATGGATGGACAAATCCCACTCTTGATCCATGTGTCTCAACCAATACTTTCCGAACACTCAATGCCACCTTTATAGCCACCCAGTTACGGTGTGGTGTTTGATGTCATCAAAGCATCCATCCGGCAAAGGTGATATGCATGATCTCATGGTCGAAGGAATTAGGTTACTATGTATCAGAAAGCATATAGCAATTGAACTATTGAAATGACTTGATCTTTATGCTACGCTTATCTATAGGAGTATGTCCACCATATCATTCTCCTAATGATATGATCTTGTTGTTGATAACATCTCAATGTTCATGATAGGGAAACCACAATCATTTATCAACCAACAAGCTAGTGAAGTATAGAGGTTATACTAGGGACTTCAAATTAAGTTTACAAATCACACAAGTATTAATGTTTCCCTGTTAATACTATTATAGCATGAATGTAAACATTTATCATAAACACAAAGATATAATAATAACTACATTTATTATTGCCTCTAGGGCATATCTCCAACAGTCTCCCACTTGCACTAGAGTCATCTAATCTAGATTACATGGTAATATACCGAACACCCATGGCAGTTTGGTGTTGGTCATGTTTTGCCCTCGGGAGAGGTTTAGTCAATGGATCCGCCACATTCAGATCTGTGTGTACTTTGCAAATCTTTATATCCCCATCCTGGATATGTTCTCGAATAGCGTGAAAACGTAGCTTGATATGCTTCAGCTTCTTGTGTGACCTTGGTTCTTGCGCATTGGCTATGGCGCCCATGTTATCACAGTAGATAGACATTGGGTCCAGCGCACTAGGAACCACACCCAGCTCTGTAATGAACTCTTTCATCCATATCGCTTCTTGTGAAGCCTCCGAAGCAGCCATGTATTCCGATTCAGTTGAAGATCTCGCCACAACGCTTTGCTTTGCACTCCTCCAGCTAACTGCTGCACCATTCAAAATAAATACGTATCCAGATTGTGATTTAGAATCATCCGGATCGGTGTTCCAACTAGCATCGGTGTAACCATTAACAACGAGCTGTTCATCACCTCCATAAGAAAGAACCATATCCTTAGTTCTTCTCAAGTACTTAAGGATGTTTTTGACCGCTATCTAATGATCCACTCCTGGATCACTTTGATATCTGCTAGTTAGACTAACAGCATATGCGATGTCGGGTCTAGTACATAGCATGGCATACATTAGAGATCCTATGGCTGATGCATATGGAGTCTTACTCATCCTTTCTCTATCTTCTGCCGATGTCGGACTTTGAGTTTTACTCAAGGTCGTATTGGGCAACATGGGCAAGAACCCTTTCTTGCTTTCTTCCATTCCAAACCTCTTTAGAACTTTGTCCAAATATGTACTCTGTGACAATGATATTTGGCGTTTCGATCTATCTCTATAAATCTTTATGCCTAATATGTAAGCTGCTTCGCCAAGATCCTTCATTGAAAAACTATTATTCAAATATTCTTTGACACTATTAAGAAGGTCTACATCATTCCCAATCAACAATATGTCATCCACATATAGTATTAAGAATGCTACAGAGCTCCCACTCACTTTCTTGTAAATACAAGCTTCTCCATAAGTTTGTATAAAACCAAAACTTTTGATTACCTTATCAAAACGTTGATTCCAACTTCGGGATGCTTGCTTCAATCCATAGATGGACCGTTGAAGTTTGCATACCTTGTTAGCATCTTTAGGATCGACAAAACCTTTGGGTTGCATCATATACAACTCTTCATCAATATCTCCATTGAGGAATGCTGTTTTGACATCCATCTGCCATATCTCATAATCATAATATGCAGCGATTGCTAACATAATCCTCACAGACTTTAGCTTCGCTACCGGTGAGAAAGTCTCATCGTAGTCAACTCCTTGAATTTGTCGAAACCCTTTTGCAACAAGTCGAGCTTTATAGACAGTAACATTACCATCAGCATCTGTTTTCTTCTTGAAAATCCATTTGTTCTCGACAGCCTTTCGGCCATCCGGTAAGTCCACCAAAGTCCATACTTGGTTTTCGTACATGGATCCAATCTCGGATTTCATGGCTTCTTGCCATTTATTGGAATCTGGGCTCATCATCGCTTCCTCATATGTCTCGGGGTCATCGGTGTTGTCCACCAACATGACACTCATAACGGGATCATACCAATCTGGAGTGGTACGAGTTCTCGTTGACCTCCGAGGCTCTGTAGCAACTTCAACCGAAGTTTCATGATCACCATCATTAGCTCCCTCTCTAATTGGTGCAGGCACCACAGGAACTTCTTCTGGTGCTGCGCTACTCGCAATTTCGAGAGAAGGTTCGACAACCTCGTCGAGTTCTACTTTCCTTCCAGTCACTTCTTTCGAGAGAAATTCCTTCTCTAGAAAGGATCCATTCTTGGCAACGAAGATTTTGCCTTCGGATCTATGATAGAAGGTATACCCAATATTTTCCTTCGGGTATCCTATGAAGACGCATTTTTCTGCTTTGGGTTCAAGCTTGTCCGGCTGTAACTTCTTTACATAGGCTTCGCATCCCCAAACTTTAAGTAACGACAATTTAGGTTTCTTCCCAAACCATAATTCATACGGTGTCGTTTCAACGGATTTAGATGGTGCCCTATTTAAAGTGAATGCGGCTGTTTCTAATGCATAACCCCAAAATGATAGCGGTAAATCTGTAAGTGACATCATAGAACGAACCATATCTAAGAGAGTTCGATTACGACGTTCGGACACACCATTACGCTGTGGTGTTCCCGGCGGTGTCAATTTTGAAAGTATTCCGCATTTCTTCAAATGCTCGCCAAACTCGTAACTTAGATATTCACCTCCACGATCAGAACGTAGAAATTTAATCTTCTTGTTACGTTGATTCTCTACCTCACTTTGAAACTCCTTAAACTTCTCGAAAGTTTCGGACTTATGTTTCATGAAATAGATATACCCATATCTACTCAAGTCATCCGTGAAGGTAAGAACATAACGATAACCACCGCGCGATGCTACACTCATTGGACCACACACATCGGTATGTATGATTTCCAACAATTCCGTAGCTCGCTCCATCATACCAGAAAATGGAGTCTTAGTCATTTTTCCCATCAGACATGCTTCGCATCTTTCAAGTGATTCAAAATCAAGTGATTCAAGAAGTCCATCGGAATGGAGTTTCTTCATACGCTTCACTCCAATGTGACCAAGACGACAGTGCCACATATAGGTCGAATTATCGCTTGATTTCAAACGTTTAGCCTCAATGTTGTTGATATGTGTATTTCCACTATCGAGATTCAATAAGAATAGACCATCTATCAAAGGTGCATGTGCGTAAAACATATTACTCATATAAATCGAACAACCATTATTCTCTGACTTAAACAAGTAACCGTCTCGCAATAAACAAGATCCCGATATAATGTTCATGCTCAACGCAGGCACCAAATAACAATTATTTAAGTATAAAACTAGTCCCGATGTTAGATGAAGGGGTAGCGTGCCGACCGCGATCACATCAACCTTTGATCCGTTTCCCACGCGCATCGTCACCTCTTTCTTCGCTAGCTTCCGTTTATTCTGCAGCACCTGTTTCGAGTTACAAATATGAGCAACCGAACCAGTATCAAATACCCAGGCACTACTACGAGTACTAGTGAGATACACATCAATAACATGTATATCAGATATACCATTCTTCTTGATGTTGCCGTTCTTCAAATCCGCCAAGTACTTTGGGCAATTCCGCTTCCAGTGACCTTCTCCCTTGCAGTAAAAGCACTCAGTATCAGGCTTAGGTCCAGCCTTGGTCTTCTTCGCCGGCGTGGTAACTTTCTTACCACCCTTCTTGAAGTGTCCCTTTTGCTTAGACTTGCCTTTCTTGAATTTGGTGGTCTTATTGACCAACAACACTTGGTGCTCTTTCTTAATCTCCACTTCTGCAGATTTCAACATGGCAAAGAGTTCTGGCAACGTCTTGCTCATGTTCTGCATGTTGTAGTTCATCACAAAGTTCTTGTAACTTGGTGGTAGTGATTGGAGGACATGATAAATCCCCAAAGCATTAGGAATCACAATACCCAAGCTTTGAAGTTTGTTTGCGTGCCCAGACATCTTAAGCACATGCTCACTGACGGAGCTGCCCTCTTCCATCTTGCAGTTAAAGAACTTTTCAGAAGCCTCATAACTTTCAATTGCCGCATGAGTCTCAAAAATCAATTTGAGATCCTCGACAATATCATATGGGTCTGAATCCTCAAACCTTTTCTGAAGCTCCGATTCCAAACCATACAAGATAGCACACTGAACTATGGAGTACTGATTCTTCCGAGCGAGGTAAACATTCTTTACTTCATCGGGAGCATCATCTGCAGGTGGGTCACCCAGCGGTGCATCCAGCACATAGGTCAAATTACCAGCTGTGAGGACAATCCTCAAATTGTGGAACCAATCCGCGAAGTTGCTTCCATTGTTTTTCAACTTTTCTTTCTCTAGGAACGCATTAAAATTGATGGTAGGGGCTGCCATTGATCTACAACATATTTGCAATAGTTTAGACTAAGTTTATGACAAATTGAGTTCAAATTAATAATGAAATTAAACTAGGTGAACTCCCACTCAAAACAATATCCCTCACATTGTTTTAGTGATCACACGAACCAAATCCACCATATCAACACCGATCATCACGAGAGTTGACATAGTTTCAATGGCGAACAATCGACATGTTCATCATATCTACTATATGATTCATGCTTTACCTTTCGGTGATCCGTGTTCCGAGACCATGTATGTACATGCTAGGCTCGTCAAGATCAAACCTTAGTTTCCGCATGAGCAAATCTGGCTTGCTCACGTTGTATACACTTGCAGAATCTAACACACCCGATCATCACGTGGTGCTTCGAAACAACAAGCTTTAGCAACAGTGCTAACTAAGGGTGAACACTTTATGACTTGAAATTTATGTGCATGAGGGATCATCTTATAATGCTACCGTCGTCTACTAAGCAATACAAGATGCATAAAGGATTAACATCACATGCAATTCAATATATATGTGATATGATATGGCCTTTCTTCTTTGTGCTTCCGATCTCCATCTTCAAGCACGAACATGATCTCCATCATCACCGGCATTGCATCAAGGTCAATGACGCTTCTCCATGGTTGTCGTCCACCGGCTTCAACTATTACAACTACTTTGAATAGACACGCGGGTCTTAACATAAATTAAAGACAACCATATGGCTCCTGTCGGTTGCCAACTTACAATAAGGAACATTGCATACATATAATTACAATCATGGCCATATCACATCACTGCACACCCCTGCAAAACAAAGTTAGACGCCTCTACTTTCTTTGCATATTTTACGTGGTTTGGGGCTTTCAATAAGTGTCATTCTAACTTACGAACAAGAACCACAACATTGATACTAGCATTGTTGATCACCCGTTGTAAATTGGATCTTAACTATGCTAGGAGAAACAGGCACCCGCAAAGCCACTTATGCAATACAAGTTGCATGTCAAGCGTGGAGCAAGTCTCATGAACGATGTCATGTAAGGTTAGCCCGGGCCGCTTCATCCCAACATACCGCAAGATGCAAAGTACACAAGAAGTAATCGACAATAAAAGCATCAACGCCCACAATGACCATTGTGTTCTACTCGTGCAACAGATCTACATATAGACACGGCTCTGATACCACTGTAGGAGTTCGTAGCATGGAAAACAAAAATTTTCTATCGCATACAAACAAACAAGCCAAGATCTATCTACTAGATTGTAGCAACGAGTCGATGGAATAACTTACCCTCGAAGATTCCAAAGTGTTTAACGAGAGCGGATTCTCGTGGGTGATGTAGTCGTACTCTTGCCGATCTCAAGATCGTGTAGACGATCCTTCCGGCGCTGCGTTCCGGCAGCGCTCCCGCAGTCGGTCACATGTTCGGTACTCGACGAAGACCTTCCTCTCCCTTGTTCCAGCAGGCATCGGAGGTTGTAGCACTCTCCTCGCGATTCCGGCAGCACAACGGCGTGGTACCGGAAGTAGAGGGGAGATCCCGCAGGGCTTCGCCTTAAGCCGGAGCGAGTATGGTGGATTATGAGAGGGGGCTATTAGTGTTCTAGAGATTAGACACACCAATTAGAAGGCTCTAAACCGCAGGCTAAAGCAATTAGAAGCTCTAAACCAAAACGGCTCTAAACCGGAGATTAGAGGTAGAAACTTGTGTGTCTAGAGGAGGAGGCCCTGCCCCTCCTTTTATGGGTGGAGGGGCCGGCGCGCCAGGGGAGGGAGGGGAGTCCCTCCCCAACTCGGCCTAGGTGGGCCGCCAGCTTGGAGAGGAGGGACTCCTCCCCCAAGTCGGTTTTTGCCTCCTCTTGCTTGTTTCCCACAGTTTCTTGTTTTAGCCGTTTGACTTTCAAACTGGACATTTGACTTTTCTGTTTTAGGATTCAATTTAATCCTTTATTTGGAACAGCAAGAACACTTAGTACACGATGCAATCATTCCAATATGTAATGACACATTCATGTACCCCTACCCCTTTCCGGAGTGCCGGACATTCCGGAACCTTCTAGAACATTCACCGGAATCATTTCCGAACTCCGAAACGGGACTTTCCTTATATGAATCTTATTCTCCGGACCATTCCGGATCACCTCGTGATATCCCGGATCCCATCCGAGACTCCGAACAACATTCGGTCTCTTTCTCATAATACCATAACTACTCAAAACAACGTCGAATCCTTAAGTGTGTCTCCCTACGGTTCGTGAATTATGCGGACATGATCGAGACACTTCTCCGAACAATAACCAATAGAGGAATCTGGAAATTCATATGGCTCCCACATATTTCTACGATTACTTTGCGATCGAATGAACCACTTACATACGATACCAATTTCCCTTTGTCTCACGATATGTTACTTATCCGAGGTTATGATCGTCGGTATCTCTGCATACCTAGTTCAACCTCGTTACTGATAAGTACTCTTTTCTCGTTCCCGTGATATGTGATCCCTTGTGAGCCAGTCACATGCTTGCAAGCTAATTGGATGACATTTCACCGAGAGGGCCCAGAGAATATCTATCCGTCATATGGATGGACAAATCCCACTCTTGATCCATGTGTCTCAACCAATACTTTCCGAACACTCAATGCCACCTTTATAGCCACCCAGTTACGGTGTGGTGTTTGATGTCATCAAAGCATCCATCCGGCAAAGGTGATATGCATGATCTCATGGTCGAAGGAATTAGGTTACTATGTATCAGAAAGCATATAGCAATTGAACTATTGAAATGACTTGATCTTTATGCTACGCTTATCTATAGGAGTATGTCCACCATATCATTCTCCTAATGATATGATCTTGTTGTTGATAACATCTCAATGTTCATGATAGGGAAACCACAATCATTTATCAACCAACAAGCTAGTGAAGTATAGAGGCTATACTAGGGACTTCAAATTAAGTTTACAAATCACACAAGTATTAATGTTTCCCTGTTAATACTATTATAGCATGAATGTAAACATTTATCATAAACACAAAGATATAATAATAACTACATTTATTATTGCCTCTAGGGCATATCTCCAACAATCTTATGCCGATTTGCTTCTTATCCGTACTCGGATCTTGTTTGCCGCTTCCGCCTGATACTCTGATGTGTGATGTATGAGGAGATATCCTAAATTATTATATCTATCTAGGTCATTTGAATCTTGCCGTATGGCGTTGCTATATTTTCCTTTCTTTTTAGATGGAATGGCTCTGATGTACTATTGTATGGTGGCTTGCAAACATACTCATTTGTGTATGTAGTTGATCCCTTCGCCTGCCGATTACGCCACCCGTACTTGTCCCGATGATTGGAAATGGTTGGGACGGCCGAAAGGTCTACCTGTGAGTGGCATTTGGGCCCCACCGTACTATTTCAACCATTTCCGCTCATCCAGGCTTGTATCTAGGAGCGTAATTCACCGAGGTAGTTACAATTGGTATCAGAGCCATCCCGCCCTTCAGGGTCTCAGCCAAATGGTCGTTGTCAGTCTAGCAAATATTTTTGGTAGTTATGTATACTAGGGAAAAACAAAACGTGAGAGTAGGACTGCTTCCACTTTTCTTCTTACCCACCCACCCACCCTAATCTGGTAAGGAAGTGTAACGTTTTCAATCCTCTTCTTAAAAGTTCAAACTAGGATTCACGTGTTCAGGGTTTCCGTAGTACCATAGGTTGTGTGTGTGTGTGTAATTCTTTGTCTATCTGTTGCATCCAAGTTGTTATCACAATCGGCCTTTTGGTTATCAACTGTTGGTACATTCCATACCGACAGGATTTTGCAAACCGACGCGATCTATCTTACTCTTTGTTATCCGACGTTATCTTGTTTGGGGTGTTCGTTTCCGTAGTTACTAATCTTTAGGTTCAACGTGAGAAGAAGGGGTTCGGATATGTGTTCCACTTATTCATGTGCGGAGTAATGATTTGAGTGCGGGATGGAGTCGCGACCATACCACTACTCTTATCATTCGCTTTTGTATATTGAATTGGTAGAGTCACTAATCTTGATTCGTTAAGTAATTTTGCGCATCTATTGGTATTTTAATGCCGAAATTTGTGGAAAAATTTTCTTGGATATATTTGTGTACCACACTCCTTTTCAGTCGTGTGCGATATGCTTAATATCTTCTAGGTGCTTTGAACTTTGTTGATATTTTAATATCATCTTAGTAAATTGTATCCTTTAATCTTGGTTAATTCCATCTTGGTACTATTTTGGATTATTATTATTCTCCATTATAGTACTGACTTGTGTTTTATATCAATCACAGGATGGCTCCACCACGCCGTTCTGATGAGGACATACCACCTGAACTGGGATCCGCATTGTCAAACATCGCCAATGCCTTGGCAGCAATGCAGCAGAACCAGCAGCGCTTTGAGGAAAGTGTTCGGAGGAATGAGTTTGCTCCGCTACCTCCACCTCCCAAGCGAGGAGACATCAAAAGCTTCCTGAAGTTCAACCCTCGCCAATTTGATGTTTCTGATCGACCACTTGATGCTGATGATTGGTTGCGTGAGATGTCAAGGCTACTGGAGACTGTTGATGTTCCTGAGCAAGAATGGGTAAAATGTGCTACTCACCTTCTGAAGGGAGATGCAGCTCTCTGGTGGGAGAATTACCTGAAGGCAAACTGCACTGGTTTTCAGCCTACTTGGGAACGGTTCACTGGAGCGTTCAAAGAGCAGTATCTGTCAGAAATTGTCATGGAAAGGATGAAGGAAGCGTTTCTCAACCTCAAGCAGGGAAATGATAATGTCAACACCTACATCAGGAACTTCATGAATCTTTCTCGTTATGGTGGCGATGAGATCTCCGATGACAAGAAGAAGCAAAAGAGGTTCCGGCAAGGGCTCAATGCATCGATCAAATATGCAATCACACATGCAAGACCGGCATCTTTTCTGGAACTTCAGCATACAGCTCTGCAGGAGGAAGCAAGTAGGCAAGTGTTTGAGGAGTCAAAGAAACACAACCGTGATGCACCAAGCTCTTCAGCTATGTCAGCTCCTTCTAAGCGGCGTGTCTTGGTTCCTAACACCCCACCGTCGCTCCCGGCTTCACCAAGACCTGCAAGCTACGCGGCAAGGCCACCAAACTTCATCACTGCTGCTCCCAGGGGCTACAACCACCACTACCCTGGAGCGCCTGGCGGAGTCCCTGGCTACGTTGCTCCACGTCCACCTGGTGCTTGTTACACGTGTGGAGATTCTGGACATCTAAACTGGAACTGTCCGTTGAAAAACAAAGCTCTTCCTCCACCCCCTCCAAGATCTGCGGCAAGCTCTCCTTTGGTTCGTGCACCACCACCTCGGGCTCTCAACATCAACACCAAGCCTGGGTCTACTGTTGCTCGTGCCAACTGTGTCAACGCCGCTCAAGCTGAGCATGCACCTGGAGTTGTGATGGGTATGCTTTCCGTTAACTCAGTCCCTGCACGAGTTTTGTTTGATTCTGGTGCATCGCATTCATTTGTTTCTCACAAGTTTGCAAATGAGAATGAGTTAGTCTTGGTTCCTCTCCTTAAGCGGTTGGTGGTACAATCTCCTGGTTCAAACATGAGGGCTGTTCATATCAGCCATGGCAATCAAATTGAGATTGGTGGCTCTTCATTCTCGGCGTCCTTAATTGTTCTGGGAAATTCTGACATTGATGTCATCTTGGGCATGGATTGGTTGACAGCAAATGCAGCTGTGATTGATTGTGCTGAACGCTCGGTTTCTCTGAAGATTCCTGAAGGCCATATAGTCTTTTCTCCAAGTCTAACTCCTGCTATCCAGCTTTTCTCTTTGGCGGCTCTGAATGATGATGCTATGGAAGCTATTCAGAGTGTTCCGGTGGTCTATGAGTTCCCAGATGTCTTTCTTGAAGAGTTGCCGGGTATGCCTCCGGATCGTGAGGTTGAGTTTGTAATTGAGCTTGAACCTGGAACGGCTCCTATCTCCAAGCGGCCTTATAAAATGGGTCCTGCTAAGTTGGCTGAACTCAAACGTCAGCTTGATGAACAAGAGAAGTTGGGTTTCATTCAACACAGTACTTCTTCTTGGGGTAGCCCAACAATCTTTGTGAAGAAGCGTGACAGGACTGATAGACTTTGTGTTGACTATCGGGCTCTCAATGCTAAAACCATCAAGAACAGATATCCCCTTCCGCGGATTAATGATCTCTTCGATCAGCTAGCTGGAGCTGTGGTGTTCTCTAAGCTTGACTTGAGAAGTGGTTATCACCAAATCAAGATTCGCAAGGAAGATGTGCCTAAAACAGCTTTCACCACCCGCTATGGCTTGTATGAGTACACGGTCATGTCTTTCGGCCTCACCAACGCACCTGCTACCTTCTCAAGGCTTATGAACTCGGTTTTCATGGAGTATCTTGATAAGTTCGTTGTGGTCTATCTGGATGACATCCTAGTCTATTCAAAGTCAAAGGAAGAGCATGAAGAACACCTTCGGTGTGTCCTAAACAAGCTTCGCGAGAACCGCTTGTATGCAAAGTTCTCCAAGTGTGAGTTTTGGCTGCCTCAAGTAACCTATCTTGGTCATGTCATCTCTGCCAAGGGCATTGCAGTCTGTGAAGACAATTGTTGAATGGCTTCCTCCTGTTAATGTCAAAGAAGTGCGGAGTTTCCTCGGTTTGGCTAGTTATTGTCGTCGCTTCGTTCAGAACTTTTCGAAGATAGCGAAGCCTCTTACCGATCTCCTTAAGAAAGGCAAGAGATACCTTTGGACTCCTGCATGTCAAGCAAGCTTTGAGACACTCAAAGAGAAGCTCACTTCCACACCAGTCTTGGTTCTTCCGGACACATCTAAGCCTTTCCAGATATTCTGTGACGCCTCTTTGCAAGGATTGGGTGCGGTCCTTATGCAAGAAAAACAAGTGGTTGCTTATGCCTCTCGACAGCTGAAGACGCATGAGATCAACTATCCCACACATGACCTCGAGCTCGCAGCAGTTGTCTTTGCTTTGAAGCTATGGAGGCACTACTTGCTAGGCAACCGTTGTGAGATCTTTTCTGACCACAAGAGTTTGAAGTATATCTTCACTCAGCCTGATCTCAACCTTCGGCAGAGGAGATGGATTGAAGAAATCAATGATTTTGATTTGACCATCAACTACACTCCGGGCAAAGCTAATGTCATGGCCGATGCTCTCAGCCGCAAAGCTTATGTCAACAACCTCATGATGGAAGAGCAACAGCCTCTCTTGTGCGAGGAATTCCGTCAGCTCAACCTGGAAATTGTGGAACAAGGGCATCTCCTGAACCTTCTGGCTACTCCTCTCTTGGAAGAAAAGATTCGCTACCGTCAGCTTGGTGATCCGCACACCAGAAAGATCATCTCCAAACTTCAGCTTCCGAAGTATGAGTCCTTCCACGTCGATGATCAAGGCACGCTTTTCTTTGAACACCGGATGTTTGTTCCGAACTACCCGGGTTTGAGAGAGCAAGTTCTCAAGGAGGCGCACGATTCTGTTCTTTCTATCCACCCTGGCAGCACAAAGATGTACATGGACTTGAAAACACAATAGTGGTGGCCGGGATTGAAACGATATTGTGCCAAGTATGTCTCGGAGTGTGATGTCTGCCGCAGAGTGAAAGCTGTCTATCAGAAACCTTTCGGTCTTCTACAGCCATTGAAACCCCTGGAATGGAAATGGGAGAAAGTAGAGATGGACTTCATCACTGGTTTTCCAAGGTCGCAGAAGGGCAACAATGCAATCTTTGTTGTCATCGACAGGCTTTCTAAAGTGGCTCACTTCTTCCCCGTCAAGGAAACAATTTCTGGAATTCAGTTGGCTGAGCTCTATATCAACAGAATTGTCTCTCTGTATGGGGTTCTGCTTGAGATCAGTTCAGACCGTGGGAGCATCTTCACTTCCAAGTTCTGGGAAAGTTTCCAAAATGCTTTGGGAACAAAGTTGAACTTCAGCACAGCTTACCACCCTCAGTCGCAAGGACAAGTTGAAAGGATCAATCAGATTCTGGAGGATATGCTTCGTGCTTGCTGTAGGGGTTCGTAGCATGGAAACAAAATTTTTCTATCGCATACAAACAAACAAGCCAAGATCTATCTACTAGATTGTAGCAACGAGTCGATGGAATAACTTACCCTCAAAGATTCCAAAGCGGTTAACGAGAGCAGATTCTCGTGGGTGATGTAGTCGTACTTTTTCCGATCTCAAGATCGCGTAGACGATCCTTCCGGCGCTGCGTTCCGGCAGCGCTCCCGCAGTCGGTCACACGTTCGGTACTCGACGAAGACCTTCCTCTCCCTTGTTCCAGCAGGCAGCGGAGGTTGTAGCACTCTCCTCGCGATTCCGGCAGCACAACGGCATGGTACCGGAAGTAGAGGGGAGATCCCGCAGGGCTTCGCCTTAAGCCGGAGCGAGTATGGTGGAGTATGAGAGAGAGCTATTAGTGGTCTAGGGTTTAGACACACCAATTAGAAGGCTCTAAACCGAAGGCTAAAGCAATTAGAAGCTCTAAACCAAAACGGCTCTAAACCAGAGATTAGAGGTAGAAACTTGTGTGTCTCAAGGAGGAGGCCCTGCCCCTCCTTTTATAGGTGGAGGGGCTAGGCGCGCCAGGGAGGGAGGGGAGTCCCTCCCCAACTCGGCCTAGGGCTGGCCGCCGGCTTGGAGGAGAGGAACTCCTCCTCCAAGTTGGTTTCAACCTCCTCTTGCTTGTTTCCCACAGTTTCCTGTTTCCCACAGTTTCCTGTTTTCCACAGTTTCCTGTTTTAGCCGTTTGACTTTCAAACTGGCAGTTTGACTTTCAAGTTTTGGAACAGCATGAACAATTAGTACATGATGCAATCATTCAATGACACATTCATGTACCTTCCCCCCCCCCCCCGGAGTGCCGGACAATCCGGAACCTTCTAGAACATTCCCGATGAAAACACCGGAATCATTCCCGAACTCCGAAACGGGACTTTCCTTATATGAATCTTATTCTCCGGACCATTCCGGATCACCTCGTGATATCCCGGATCCCATCCGAGACTCCGAACAACATTCAGTCTCTTTCTCATAATACCATAACTACTCAAACAACGTCGAATCCTTAAGTGTGTCTCCCTACGGTTCGTGAATTATGCGGACATGATCGAGACACTTCTCCGATCAATAACCAATAGAGGAATCTGGAAATTCATATGGCTCCCACATATTTCTACGATTACTTTGCGATCGAATGAACCACTTACATACGATACCAATTTCCCTTTGTCTCACGATAGTTTACTTATCCGAGGTTATGATCGTCGGTATCTCTGCATACCTAGTTCAACCTCGTTACCGATAAGTACTCTTTTCTCGTTCCCGTGATATGTGATCCCTTGTGAGCCAGTCACATGCTTGCAAGCCAATTGGATGACATTCCACCGAGAGGGCCCAGAGTATATCTATCCGTCATATGGATGGACAAATCCCACTCTTGATCCATGTGTTTCAACCAATACTTTCCGAACACTCAATGCCACCTTTATAGCCACCCAGTTACGGTGTGGTGTTTGATGTCATCAAAGCATCCATCCGGTAAAGGTGATATGCATGATCTCATGGTCGAAGGAATTAGGTTACTATGTATCAGAAAGCATATAGCAATTGAACTATTGAAATGACTTGATCTTTATGCTACGCTTATCTATAGGAGTATGTCCACCATATCATTCTCCTAACGATATGATCCTGTTGTTAATAACATCTCTATGTTCATGATCAGGAAACCATGATCATATATTAACCAACAAGCTAGTTTAACAAGAGGCTTTACTAGGGACTCTTATTTTAGTTTACAAATCACACAAGTATTAATGTTTCCGGTTAATACAATTATAGCATGGTATGTAAACATTTATCATAAGTGTGAAGATATGATAATAACCACTTTATTATTGCCTCTTGGGCATATCTCCAACACTTGCGTCATCTCTTTTGGCATGAAGTGGGAAGAATGTCTTCCTTATGCTGAATTCTCTTACAACAACAACTTCCAGAAAAGTCTGAAGATGGCACCATTTGAGGCTCTCTATGGTCGCAAATGCAGAACTCCGATTGGTTGGTCAGGTGCAGGAGAAAGAATATGGTTTGGCCCTGACATTGTAACTCAAGCGGAGGAGAAGGTGCATATCATTCTTGAGAATCTGAAGATTGCTCAAAGTCGCCAGAAGAGCAATTATGACAGGAAGCACACGGACATGGTTTATGTCCCTGGTGATCTCGTTTACCTTCGCGTCACTCCCATGAGAGGCACGCACCGTTTTGGTATCAAAGGAAAGCTGGCTCCTAGATACATCGGTCCTTTCAAAATTCGTGGTAGAAGAGGATAAGTTGCTTATGCTCTTGAGCTCCCGGAAAAACTCAAAGTCCATGATGTTTTCCACATCTCTCAACTCAAGAAATGCTTCAAGGATCCCGGCAGGACCGTGGATCATGAGCTAATCGATCTCCAAGAAGACCTGTCTTATCAAGAGCACCCCACAAAAATCCTTGAGACCGCAGAAAGAAGGACTCGCAACAAGTCCATCAAGTTCTGCAAGGTGCAGTGGTCGCACCATTCTGTTGATGAAGCCACTTGGGAGCGTGAAGATGAACTCTGTGCCAACTATCCTACCCTCTTTGTGTCATCTTCTTCTTCCTAGAATCTCGGGGCCAGATTCCTGTTTAGTGGGGGAGAGTTGTAGCATCCCGATTGTCTAACATTTGTAATGCTACTTGGTTTAGTAATATAATGGCTACTTCCTACATATAATTGTTGCATCATCATGTTATCATGCTCATGTCATCATGCCACCTTGCATTTGAGCATCATGCAAAACCCTTTTTGTTTTGGTTCTTATCTCATATGCATTATTATTTATATTTGCCTCTTGATATTGTATTTGGTTCTTGATATATTTTAAATGCCCAAGTTGAGTTGGGGGCATATCTTTTATTGACTCCACCACCCTTTCTTTCACCACTTTACAATTCCACCATCCCATTATCCATGAGCTTGTAATTATTTTTCTTTTGGTGTTTAATCAAGCTCATGAGAGATAGGGTGGGTCCAATGCTACCAATCCTTTGCTTGGCCCTTACTCCAACTTTGGAGGATGCAAATAAATAGTGCCATGATAATATAATTGCTTCTACAATATTTTAATCATGGTAGTTCTCATCTTGCATGGGCCATGCAACCTTTGCCACCTTTGGTCCCCCTTGTTTTTAGTTGCATATTTAAGTGGATCATCTCCCTCTATATCTCTTTTCCTCACCTTCCTCTCTTTTCACCTCCCCATGCATGCTCCATTGCTTGCCTACATGCATTATGGATGCATTGCATGGCACATGCAATATGGGCACCATCTACACCATTTACTTCTATTTTTTGATTTGGTGTTGTTTGGGTTTTACCTAAAAGGGTGAGATCAATTGTTTTGGTCAACAAAATAATCAAACCTAGCTAACCCTAATTCCAATCCACCATCACACCAAACCTCACCTACCCCTCTCTCTCTAACCCCCTCTCTCATTATATTCTTCCTAAACCCTGCCCCCTCTAATCACCATTCCCCATCTTCTATCTAAACCCTAAGCCTCCCCTCTCTCTCTCTCGGCTTCTCCCTCCCTCTCTCCTAGCTGGCCCCACCATGCCACCTAGCTACCACCCTCCTCTCTCCATGCCGAGCTTACCCAACCCTAAGCCCTAACCCGACCCTAGCTAGCCCGAGCCTAGCTCCACCCCCTCTCCTTTCTCCCTCTCTTCTCTCCCTGCCTGTGGCCCTAGCCCGAGCCTGCCTGCCTCCCTGGCCTCGCCTGGCCCACCTGGCAGCCCCAGCACCCCCTCCCCCTGCCCACCTGCCTGGCCCCATGCTGATCACGTGAGGAAGGTGGCAAAAAGGTGGCCGACGCCACCTTCCCCTCCCCCACGCCATCCACCCTCTCCCCATCCTTATCTACACCCCACGGCCCCCTCTGCCGTCCCCAGATCCGCCCAGGGCATCGCCCTCTTCTCTCCTTCCTCCCCACCATCGTCTACCCCCCCTACGACGGCCACCGTCGGCCTCCTCCTCCCCATCCTCTACCAGCCGGTGGCGTGGCGAGCAGGGTTGTCGAGGAAGCTCCGCAAGGCCTCTGCATCGCCCTAGTACCCGCCGTCGTGAAGGAGAAGCCCCAGGACCGCCGGTACCAGCGCCGCCCAACGAAACCCTAGCTCTCGCCGGTCGCCAGCTACGTCACCGATCTGCTGCGCCCCCACCCGATCCAACCACACCAACGGCCCCGCGGTGAGTCCCCGAACCCCCTAGACATGTCCATGTCCTTCTTCGTTTCCTGTCGGTGGCGTTCATTCCGTCGAGCAGGCTGCGTGCACCGGCGAGCGCGCAGCGTCTGCCCGCCTGCGCCGTCTAGAGCCTTATCTAGCCCGCGTCCTCCCTCCTGACAGCAACCCCACCCCACCGCACTGGTTGCCGCCTCAGCGCGCGCGTCAGCGACCTGGGTTCGATCCCCGCCCGCGCCGCGCGCCTGCTGTCGCCGCGCACCGTCAGTTTCATTAGAGAAGAAGCACAGTGCGCGGCGCCGCTTTCCTAAAACCCCCCCACCTTTTTGTTCCTCAACCCGCGACCCTCCGGACCCACCTGTCCGCGGCTGTTGGCTTTTTGCAAAAAGGCTCCCGGCTTCTTGTTGCATCAACCCGCGGTCCCCCTTCTTCCTGTGCGCGTGTGTGGCGTCCAGTCAGCCTGGCCCCACCCGTCAGCGGCAGTGGCTAGGTCTGCCTGGTTACCAAAAGACTTTCTGTTTCCCTGTTTAATTCAAATCTTTTTCAAATTAAATTAAATTCAAATTTCAATTCTGTTTTTAAATAACTTTTAATTTATAAATCCAAATTTAACAAATAATATATGAATTTGAATCAGAAAAATGTGAGGAATTCAAATATGCTATCCACAATATCAATTGAGCACTTTATTTTCTAAGTTGAATAAAATTACAATAAATGCCATTTACCTTAATTAATTAATAACTTTTGTTTTATAACTCCGAATTTAACAAATGATATGTCTAAAATGATCAGCTCGACGAAACCTTTCTGTTTATGCTACGCGTGACTTAAATTGCAGCATGCATCATATAAATATATAGTATACAGCAACTAATATGAGGATAAAATGTGGCCAAAACTCAATAAAATGTTTATTTCTTGTATTCTACACCACACCCATGCCATGCTACATTATTGCCATGCAACTTGTGCATCATTCATCATGGCATGATTGTTTGCTTGTCGCACTTTATTCATATGCTTGTGCACTTTATTTATGTTGGCCCTTGTTTGTTTGGTTCCTCTTCCAATAGACACTGAGCAGGGGATATATCAAGAGAACCAGGAGCACTACCCAGATCCTTCTCTCGCTTCAACTGAGTTGCCAGGCAAGCACTACCACATGCTTGCATACATACAGTACCTAATGCCTCTATCTTATTCTTGCATCATTGAGTCGCGATTGCATTAAACTGAATCCCAAGTATTGCATAGCCTTTACCTTTAAACCCCACCAAGCTTGTTCCTCCATCCCATGAGCCATTACTACAGGAGTTGTTTGAGCCATGCGAGTCGTAGAACAGCATGTGTAGGGTATGTGAGCGTCTGTTGGATAACGAGGTACCTAAACAACTTAACCTGAGTAGTAATGGGATAACTAATGAAAGTGGCACCGGTGAGCAATATCTGCTATTTGGTTTTTCCTGCTCACTTGTGTCCCGTAGGACCCCGAGTACTTGATTCCTGTTCCTTGAATATTCACGCTATCCACATCCGGGAGGCTTATGGGACCCCCCTGAGCCAGAGCTTGATTCAGTCTTATTTCTTGGGGCCACAAACTAGTTTGAGGATTTATTTACTATCCTGTACTTATGCCATGCTTTACTGCTATATTTACGATTGTGCGAGGAGCACCTGTACTGTTTAGGATCGGGACACGTTTTCGCGGTATCGACAAGCCCAGTTTTGGGTTCCCAGTCGTTTACAGCCGTCCACCCAAACCTTGGGTCCGTCTCGGAGTCAGCTAACTTCGTTGCGGGTGTACTCAATGGGGTGGCCCTCTGAAATATTTCTGAATTCTGTGATTGCTTTGTCGTGAAGGCCTCGTTGGGTTTTGATTTGGTTTTTCCGAGGTTGATCGAGTGTGTGTTGCTATTTGTGCACCCCTGCAGGGTAAAACTTTCTGAAAGCCGTGTCCGCGGTTATGGATGACTTGGAGCACAGTTTCTTGATCATAGACAAGCATTACTAAAGTACAGGTTTTAATTTGACTAAGTAACTGACTAGTAAATAGCGCAACACTCATGGAATGGTTCATAAAATTGCCAATGGATGGGGGGTTGTTCGTCCGCTTCCTCGTTGGTAAGTGAGGAGGAGGATGGATCTGTGGATATTACTGTTATAACTGTTGTCATTAATTCACGGACATCCGTCTATCTTTGGTTAGGCGGATGGTTAGCGAGTATCTATAGAACTGTTAGGGTTTATCTTTTGCTGCAATTGCGTCACCCCAGGTTGTGTCCCCTTTAGAGGCATAAAGACTTGCTGAGTACCCCTAGGGTCTCACACGATAAATTATTGGTTCAGATGAACAGGTACACTCGCAAGATGGATACTGGGTGGAGGAGGCTGATGATGTGGGCAACGATCGTTCGGTGTAGAGATTCCGGGAATGGGGATCTGTGAGATCTGTGGGCGGGATGTGCTTATTTATGGGGCATCTTATGCCGATTTGCTTCTTATCCGTACTCGGATCTTGTTGCCGCTTCCGCCTGATACTCTGATGTGTGATGTATGAGGAGATATCCTAAATTATTATATCTATCTAGGTCATTTGAATCTTGCCGTATGGCGTTGCTATATTTTCCTTTCTTTTTAGATGGAATGGCTCTGATGTACTATTGTATGGTGGCTTGCATACATACTCATTTGTGTATGTAGTTGATCCCTTCGCCTGCCGATTACGCCGCCCGTACTTGTCCCGATGATTGGAAATGGTTGGGACGGCCGAAAGGTCTACCTGTGAGTGGCATTTGGGCCCCACCGTACTATTTCAACCATTTCCGCTCATCCAGGCTTGTATCTAGGAGCGTAATTCACCGAGGTAGTTACAGAGCGCATGCATGCGAGGGGGACACATGCAAGCACCCGAATACTAGTAGGTTTTGTATGTTTCAACATAACATCATACTTTCATGCATGTGCTAGGGCCACATGCAGGTCCTTGAGGTATTCCGATGCCCCGGAGCGCGGTTTGCTACGGAACCCTGATCCACGGGCCTCGGATCGTCTACCCCCCTAAACATTCTTCTGATGGGGGTAGCCCGGCATAGCTCTCTATTGTTTTATGTTTGTTTAGGTCATAGGATAATGTAAAACCATGTTGGTTCACAAGGTGGGGCACTATCCTACCTGGTTTCACCAGAACGGGGAGTTTCCCCCTTATAGAAGTCTAGAACCTTCACTTCTAGGTTAGAGCGCATGCATGCGAGGGGGGGCACATGCAAGCACCTAAATACTAGTAGGTTTTGTATGTTTCAACATAACACCATACTTTCATGCATGTGTTAGAGCCACATGCAGGTCCTTGAGGTATTCCGATGCCCCGCAGCGCGGTTTGCTGCGGAAACCTGATGTGCGGGCCTCAGATCGTCTACCCCCTAGACATTCTTCTGATGGGGATAGCCCGGCATAGCTCTCTCTTGTTTTGTGTTTGTTTAGGTCATAGGATGACGTAAAACCATGTTGGTTCACAAGGTGGGGCACTATCCTACCCGGTTTCACCGGAACAGGAAGTTTCCCCTTTATACAAGTCTAAAACCTTCGCTTCTAGGTTAGGGCGCATGTATGCGAGGGGGGACACATGCAAGCACCTGGAGACTCGTAGGTTTTGTATGTTTCAACATAGCACCACACTTTCATGCATGTGCTAGGGCCACATGCAGGTCCTTGAGGTATTCTGATGCCCCGGAACACGTTTTGCTGTGGAACCCTGATCTGCGGGCCTAGTTTGAAACGGGCATAAGAAATTCAAAAACGGTCCGAACAATATGAAAACTTGTGTGGAGTCATTTTATGTGACATAGTTGCAAAGGAAAAATATCAAACCATGTGAAACCTTCAAGTTTAGTGGGGCTTGAGCCTAGCTAATTTCAACATAGACCCACCTCAACACTAATCCTATTTTCCTACTATTTTACCGTGTATCTGATGTAAACACTCGGTAAAAACTAAGACACACGGCAAATTAGGTGTTTACCGAGTGTTTTAGACTAACACACAACAAAGTTTTAACATACACAGCATAGGGGTGTTTCAAACACTCAGTTTTTTGGCGCGCGCGGGAGAAGAAATTTGACGCGAACTATTACTGTGTGTACTTTTGAGGACACTCGGTAAACCATAACGCCGTAACCAACGCCGTCAACCGCGGACGGGGAGGACGCGTGGCAGGAAGCTTTGTCGTGTATCCTTCTTTTGCCGAGTGTTTTGAAGGTTATTACCGTGTATGTGTTTGTTTACCGAGTGTTTTCCCGATGCATACACGGTAAAGATGTAACTTTGCTGTGAGTGACCTGTTTGCCGGGTGTCATATGTGCGGTACACGGCAAAGAGCTATTTGCCGAGTGTCCGGGATTTAAACACTCGGCAAAGTAAAAAATACCCAACAAAATCTCGATTTCCGGTAGTGTTAATTACTTTTCGCTCAGCTGGAGTGCATAGGTTTGTGGCAGATTTCTATTCCCAGCATGATCGAGATCGTGTCAAGACATGTTCGCCTTGGCATGTGATATGAGTCCATCGGATTTCAAATTTGAGAAGCAACATACATGGCCTAGATTTTCAAAAATTCCTTTTAATATGATGAATGAACCATGAGGGAAGGCGATTGCCAAATAGATCGATGAAGTTGCAACTTTAGTGCAAATCGACCCTGTGGGAGGTTTTCTAAGGGCTTTCTAAGGGCTAGGATCACTGTTGATGTGAATATAAGCCCTTGAGGGGAGGCCTAGTGATTGTCTGATTGATTCGGCCAAGAGAAATACCACATACTGGTATGAAATGGTATCTGTGATCCTATTTATATTCGACCAACAGAAAGAGCACAAATTGGTATGAAACGCTAGTTAGGATAGAATCCTATGAACTGGTGTTCATGGAAACGAGGAAGATAAGTTTCAGTTCATCAGAACATCTATATCTATATCTATACCAATATAAAAAGAGCCAGAGGGGACAGATCCAATGCATCGGGGTCGTCTAACAAGTATCCAACGGTGGATTCAGCTCCCGCATTTGACGGTAAAACAGCGTCCGACCACTCTAATCACGGACACAGAAAAAACCATGCCACGGGACCCGGTCAAAACAGGACCTTAATCCCGTACCCATCCTTTTCCGACGGGAGGCACTCTGCCCGCCGCCTCCTGTTCAGGCGAGATCGCCGTTCCACGCGTTCGCCGCCTGATCCATGGGAGGCCGCCATTCTCTGCGACGGCGCCTAATCCGTGCCCCTTCCATCCTGCTACTTCAAGCACCTGCTGGACGAATGATGTGGTCCCGTCCAGATCGCGGTGGGAAGGATCTGTAACCGCCCTCGACTCCATGGCTTCCATGGCCGTAGCTTGCAACCCCAGGTCGCAGCCGTGGGGCCGGAAGTGCGACAGCCCTGTCTGACTGGAGCTGTCCTCTCGCAGTGTTCCTCCCGTGCCAGCGCTAGGCACCATTGGCGGCTGCCACTTTATTCAAGGTGAACGGCATACATAATTGTGCTACTAATTTCGCTCATTTCTAATTACAATTTAAACTGCATGCCATTCTTTGAGGATTGTAAGTTCTTGAAATAACTTGATTAGAGAGTGCATATCTGAAGCGGTCCTATATTGAGGCACGGTCACACATATCCGCACCTGGTAAAAATTTGATGATATTTTCATGCTTAATGCCTTTCCTTTAATAAGTTTTTAAATCATCGATCTGTCTTACTACTTGTGCTTCTCAAATTCTGATGTTATATACATGCTTTGTGTTTGTGAAATTTTAATTACACCTGATTGGTTGCATTTGCACCTTGTGGCAGTACAAAATTATTTGCAGCAAAGCATAAAGATTCAATGCACAAGTGTTTAGGTCCTACCGTACAGAATTAAGATAGCCTATACATGGTGTACATCTGTTAAACCTGAGGGGTTACTGAGCTAGAAAAGGAGACAATGGATTCCTAGGATTAAGATAGCATTTGGCCTTTCTAAACTGGTGAGAAGATCAATCTTACACAATTATGGATGTCTTATGCAAACCTGGTAAAGGTCATGCTAGACAAAGGTAGGTGCATTCCCATTGTTGTTGTTACTACTACTTAATGAAAATAAGTTTCTTTCCAGATGTAAGAAAATATTTCGCTTTCAAGATCTCTACATAGACATTTCAAGGCAACAAAACAATCTTAAGAAGGTTACTTGGACGTACTCAAAGGATCCGAGCTTGAAGATTTGTTTCCTTTTCTTGCTTGGTAGTGCGGTCTGGGCTACATGGAAGTCTCTTCATTTCTCCGCGTACCAAGATGAAGGCTGCAAAAAATGTTCAAGTTTCTAGAATGTACAGTTCATGTGTAAAAATGTGCAAATCTATGTATAAGTATGTCTAGATTTTGCCTCATAGTTTTTACACTGGTTGTTGAAACTTTATTTTTTATGAAATGCAAAAATATATTAGAAGCATTAACTTTGTGTTGTTACTAATCAACACGTGCATTGCACGTGCACAATTACTAGTGTTACTATAATATCGATGCCTTGATCCCAACTCTGATCCCTAGATAACTACCAGCCTGGCGTATTTCCTCTATTTGGTCCATCCTCCTCTTCTCCTCCAAGGCCCGGCCCAAGTACTTGGTCGTGACATAAATTTTCACTTTCTCTATTATTTTAGTACCTTTCACCGACCAACAAGGAAAATAGTAGAGAGCCCGTTTCCTTCAGCATTCATCTTTGATGACGATGATGGGAGTTAGTTTATCTAATATTTAGTACTCATTCCGATTTAAATTAATGGTCTAAGATTTTTCTAAATTTGAATGTATCTAGCACTAAACCATAACTAGTTATATCTGAGTCTTCCGTATTTACCATGAGGTAGATGCCCTACGGGACAGATTTTGGTGTTTTCTAGGCCCCTGGGTGAACTCCATGAATGGGCCTAGTGCAGAAAGAAGTCGATTGATGCCTTAAACACGGATGAGTTTTATATTATAAAATAATGTCTGAATTATACATTGCATAATTATGTTCTAAACTAAAGTGTCATGGAAGTTATAAAGCACAAAAAGAAGAGAAATAGCAGGCTAACAATGATCTGATAATCATGAGAAACAAATACTCTCTACATATTTTATGACTAAGTCTGACTAACCGAGAGCGCAAACCTACGAGACAGAAGCATCCTCCATTTTGTTTTAAAAAAATGACGATAAACCGGTGGCTAGATTGAGACCGAGAAGTGAGAACATATAGAGGACTACCTCTATCCCAGTTTATAAGACTTACGCGTATACCTAGGTCGTCCGCATGAGTTATATAATATAAATTATATAATATAAAAATTATATCATTAGAAAATATAACATTTGAAGTTTCTAATAGTATAGTTTTTATCTTATGTACCTCATGTTAAGTTGGTTAATTTATCGACCTAGAAATACGCGTAGGTCTTATAAACCGAGACGGAGGGAGTACATACGACCAGCCATGACTAATAGTAATTGATCCTAAAATTACCCATTGGTTGCCTTTCTCCGTAGTTTGGTGCTTCCTTAATTAGGGCATCTTCACCGGTCCTGCCATGTCCGAAACGGTTAGCGCAGACTGGCGGACAGCTGCGCGCCGGCCCAGCGGGCGACCCATCCAGACCGATTCACGCGGACCGATCCATCCATACATAAATTTGGGTCACAGTTGCGCTGGTCCAGACAACGCGCTTGGCCTCCTGCGTCCTTCCCTAGTTCGCCTGGGCCGTCTCGCCAGTGGATGGCCACAGCACGGACAAGCACGGACAGATGGGTCGCACTACTGGGCACGGCTGGCCGGATAGGCCAGACCATGAACCAAAATGGACCGTAGCCCGACCCAAATAGGGGTCGGCTCGGTGGAGATGCCCTTATTCCCTAGATGGATCAATGTCCGATCTAAGGTTTTTTTCTTGACATCAATTTTTTTCTAGAGGGCAGTGAGTAGGCATGTAATGAGATCAGATTTTCCCTTTACCATATCCTATACCATATTTCCCTAACAGATTTGGACCGGATCGGATAATCACTGGTTGAGAATTCGAATATGGATATACTACATCGGCGATTCAGAATGGAAACGGAGCATATTCAAGATGTAAACAAAATTAATCAGATCGGTACATGCATAAGTAGTTCGCCAACAAAAAATAGTTGATAAAACATGGTTAACAAAACACTCATAAATTCAATAATTGTAACATGAGTGAATGAATAAATATAACTTGACCACAGGAACAAACAAGTTGATGTGGATGCAATAACATAAACACAAGGGCGAAGATAATATTGATGCATGCTATACCGTATCCGGGTATCAAGTTCGAATTCAGATATCCATATCCATCGGATTCATGCAAACTAGATATGGAGTCTCTAAAATGGACTCGGAAATGAATTCGGTGTCGAAATTATCCTATCTATTTACATCCCTAGCAGATAGACTTCTGGTTTTAAATAAGCATCGAAAATCTCAACATTTAACCGTCCAAATTTTAATTCAATTTTTTTTGAAATAAAAACTTTCAATAACCAATCAAATGAATAAATAACCAAACAACATGGAAAAAACAGACACTCACGGTGTAGCCCCCGGAGTGTCCCTCCTTGGGAAACAAGTAGAGTGGTCGAACCCTTGTACAACCGGTTTTTTAGTCAAATACATTAAAAGTCCTTGTACTTGTGCGAGTGGCTTGATTTAGTCCTTATACTCGTAATTTGCAAAAATTACGCATGCACTTGTCAATTTAACTTGATTTAGTCCTGAATTGGTTTTTCTATCGAAATTATGCTGACACGGATGACACGTGCATGTTGGTCTCACTTCCGAGAAAACATCAGCGGAATTTACAAGTAGCCTCTCTCCCATCTAGAACTTACTTTAGCGCTTCTAGAAGTTTGCAGATTGTTGCTCCACTAGTGCAGGCCACCCCCTTTAACTCCGGTTGGGAGGGCCCTCTAACAGCGGTTCCCCAACCGCTGTTGAGGGTTCGGTGTTAGAGGGGGGGCCCTTTAACACCGATTCTTATATGAACCGGTGTTAAAGGGTGGCGCACGTGGGGCTGCCGCAGGCCTCAGCCCCCCCCCCCCCTTTAACACCGGTTCGTATCTGGAACCGGTGTTAAAGGTTCTTCTGCCGCGGCAGAGATTTAGGCCGTTTTCCTGCCGCGGCTGGAAAACGGCCTAAATCTCTGTCGCAGCAGACTTCTGCCTCTGCCCCATTCTGGGCGTATTTCCGCGGGAGGGGGGGGGAGCGAGGGGGAATCGATCGGGAGCGGTATACACATAAATCGTCATCGGTACATACGGGTACATGAATAATTAAGCAACTATTATTATACACAAACATCGTCATCGGCACATACATCGTCATCGGCACATACATCGTCATCGTTCATTTTGGTGGATATCTAAAGAGTTCTCCGCCAGGCGTGACGACCTCATCAAGTATGAACCCCGCTAATTCCTCTTGAATGGCTCGTATGCGTTCAAATGGTAGGAGTTGGTCCCGCATCCGTTCGATCTGAATATATATGAAGAATGGGCCGTCAATATATATATAAGAATAAAACTCAACACAATTGATGGTAATAAAATAATGTTGTGGACTTTGTTTACTTACTCTAAGTTGTTCTAGTGCGGCTTGGCCCGTCGCACATATCGTGTTGCGAATGAATTCGCAAACATAGTACCCACATAAGTTATTGTCGTGTCCCTGATGCGCGCACTTTACGAGAATAGAGAGTTCAATCAAAATAATAATCAATAAAGCATGATATAATGGAATTGGAAGCTAGCTAGTATTACTTACATTTTGGTCTACAAATTTTAGTTCTTCTGACCATTCACCCACGGCCCTGCCCGTGAACCTTTTCCAAACCCTGTCCGACAAAGAAAATGGATAAAGGAGTAATTAATTACTTATTGTCACGAAAGTTGCCGATCTAGTGCGATAATATGATTGAAATTACCTCTGGAGCATCTCTCTAAAGTTTGCCCATATCTTTTTTTCTTTTCGTAACGAGTCCATGACAAGGACTTTTCCTGAGTCGGGTTGAATGACTAGCAGAATAAAGTGGAACCTACGCACGCATAACTCATCATCAGTTACACTTAACATCGAATAAGCTGAAATAGAATGTGTACAAGAGAGAGGGTAACAGTACTCACGAGAAGTTGTAAGGCAATAGTATTTCCCTTTTGGTTTGTTGTCTCAGTAAAGACGTTAGCAAGTAATCTTCTGTTTGCCCGGGTTTGGTTTCTACCACTTCTTCATGAACTCTATTTGGGTGAACGAACCCAATGTCAAAAGGGCCTCCTTTCCTGCATTCCATAACCTTTTTCCTGCATAATAGTATATACATATATGGTGAGCATATATATATACATGCAATTAATAAAGTGATTGAGATGAGATATAAATTATAGAAATAGTACTTACACACAATAAAGGCTGATGGCAGCTTTGTCGAGTTCCTTCTGATTGAATAGAAAATGCAAGTCTTGAATGTTGAAGTCGATCGCGTCATCTCCGCAGAAGAAAATATCATCTCTTATATGCGACGTGATCCATTCTACCTTTCTCGTCTTGCAGAAATGAAGGTACCACTTGTGCAATTTTCGCATCTTTGTTGGTAGAGTCTTGAGCTCCTCTTTCTTGACGAGATTCTTCCCATACTTCCATGGCTGTATGGGGTTGGCATCGCATTTGGGCAAGTTGTCTCCCATGACGTTCAAGTATGCAATGTAAGTCATCCCCATCTCATTGGCCTTTCTTTGTAGCTCTGCCTCGTAATCATTTACGGGAGGAGCGTCCCGTGTGTCGAACATTTGGAGCGGGGCACATGATTGGTTTTCCTGCTCTCCGAGCATGGGAACTGTTTTCTGGGGTGCCTCACGACTGCTACTTTCAGTCTCCCTACGGCGCCTTGCATCCGCCTTCAAAATCTGGCGCTCGTAGTCCGGCACAAGTGGGGTTTCAGGTTTCAAAAGATTATTGTAAAACTTCTCCACCACCACCGGATCTATTTTCTCCTTTGGCTCGGCCCATCTAGGTGCAAAGAATTTCTTGACCTGTTCTTCCGAGATCCTATTGGTCTCCTCGTCGCTGCGATTCCACGGTAAAACCGGCAATGGCTAGGCGAAAGGCTGCGGGACGTAGTTTTTTGAACTCTTTGGCGTACGGTTTCCTGCGGATTTCTTTGTGGCAGTGCTGCTGATGCTCCTCGTGGCAGTGCTCTTCCGCTTACGCTGAGGAGATGGCTGAAGCACCGGAGATGGCTGACGGGCCGGAGATGGCTGCCGTGCAGGAGATGGCTGACGGGCCGGAGATGGCTGCCACGCAGGAGATGGCTGCCGCGCCGGAGATGGCTGCCGCGCAGGAGATAGCTGAAGCGGCTCAGACTGCTGACGCTGCGGAGACGGCGGGGGTGCCAGTGACCTCCAATTTGGAAGCACAATGTGTTCCTTCTTCCAAAGAATGGTTGTTTTCACTGCAAATTTGAGTTGAGTTTCCCCTTCACCTGTAGCATGGTCAAGCTGTGCTTCCTCATATTCCTTCACAACCTCATCCACCCCGACAATAGCATAGCCATCTGGAATCGGTCGGCAGTGGTAAGTTCCACCAGCTACAGGAGGTAAGGCATAGCCGACAACCACCTTAATGGATAAGCCCATTAATCTCACATGCAGCTCAGCGTGTTCGCTCTCCGTGATCTCATCCACGGGGTATCGAGGACCCGTCATTTCAAGCGTGGGCTGCACGTTCTCCGTGGAAGCCACACTGCTTTTCCGCGCAGAGTCTGGGCCGCGGGCAGCTTCCAATGCAGGCTCTTCGTGCCACTGAGATGGGCCGGTAGCTTGATGGCTCTGTTGTGCATTCACTTGCGCCTGCAGCGCCGCAAGTGCATGTTCTATCTGTGTCATCCGCTCTGTACGCTCTTTTTCTTTTCTGCCGCGCCATCTGTAAGAGTCGCTCCAGTCGGCAAACCCATCCTTCCACGTCATACCCCCTGTGCCTCGTGCATGTCCAGGGTGTTCTTTTTTACCGATGGCGCGTGTGAGCTGGTCATTCTCTCTGTCGGGATGGAAGGTCCTGGCGGATGTTTCCTCGTATGCCGTGATGAGTTCAGTGATGGGTTTGGCAAGGAGGGTTGGGAAGATACACAATCCTGTTTCTGGGTCCAACCTTGCCCCGATTCCGTAGAACCAAGTCTTTGCACGTAGGTCCCACCCATCTGTCTGGGGTGTGATCCCTCTCTCGCGCAGGGCCTTCTCAGCTTCCTCCCACTTAGGCCTCTGAGATATGTAGTCACCTGACCCCGTCCTCTGGTGATATTCCTTCTTCAGGGCATTAAGCGCATTGGTTTCTGACCTCTTTTTAGCTATAGCACTTTTTTATATGTCTCAAATTCGGGCCAGTGAGGTCTTATCTTCGCATAATATGCGTCTTCGAAATTTGAAGTCTCGCCAGATTTGACAAATTTGTTCAATTTTGTCTTCCAGTTGCGGAAAGCGTCACCCATCTTGTTTAGAGTCCACTCTTTGACCTTTTCTTTTATAACCGGGTTGTTTTCATCCTCCTCTGGCAGAAGGGTGAAATTTACCAACAACGAATTCCAAAGCGTTTCTTTGGATCTGTCATCGACAAAGGTACCGTCGCTCTTCTTTGGCTTATTCCAATTTTCAATTATGATTGGGATTTGGTCCCTAACAAGAACTCCAGCCTGACGTACAAATTTGTCTGCGGCCTTCTTGGGCTCCATCGGCCTGCCATCAACACGGTCTGCTTCGATCGTGAACTTTGCACGATCTTTCAACCGCTGGCTCGCGCCTCGCTTGCTCTTTTTTGTAGAAGAAGATGGTTGCTGGCTGGTCGATCCAGAGGGCTAAAAGAAGAAAGAAGCGTTAATTAATACATGTAGAATAAGATTGTTGGTGGAAGTCAGCAGAGGCTTAATCAATGCATATACCTCGCCGGACTTTGTAACCATTAAATTGCGTTCACCGGAGTCTTCATCTTCTCCATGACTAGTACTTGAGCTGTCGTCATCATGTCCCTCCAAGTTCAGATATTGTGAGGTGTCCTCATCAATAATGTTCTCCATTATTTCTTCTTCTTCAAGGTTTCTACTAACTGTATCCATAGTTTCTAAAACAATAATATTATATAGAGTAAGAGTGTAAACATTCAAGTGGACTTGGATTCATACACAAATATATATATTATTCATACAAAAATACACAAATAAATACACAAATGAGTCAGAGGTCCAATTTGTATACAAGTTTTAATCTATGCATGTAGTACAATTTACCGAGCAAACAAGTTTTAATCAGGATGAGTCAGCAATCACACACGTGGCAGACACGTGGCGCTCACCTGAAAGAACTATGTGACGCTTTGGCTCATCATATGATGTATTCGTTTTCATATTTTTCTTTTTTTTTGGTCTGGAGGACATGTCCTTCACATAGAAAACCTGAGCCACATCATTGGCTAGGACGAATGGTTCGTCTAAGTTCTTCATAAGATTGTTGAGATCCACCATTGTCATTCCGTACTTCTTGTCTACCTCAACCCCTCCTCCTGTTAGCTTGACCCATTTGCATCGAAACAAGGGGACCTTAAAATTAGGTCCATAGTCAAGTTCCCATATCTCCTCTATGAACCCATAATACGTGGTCTTTTGCCTATTGTCTTCTGCTGCATCGAAGCGGACACCACTGTTTTGGTTGGTGCTCTTTTTATCTTGGCCTATCGTGTAAAATGTATTCCCATTTATCTCGTACCCTAGGAAAGTACATACAATCGAAGATGGTGTCCTGGCCAACAAGTACAGCTGATCCCCAACAGTGGTGTTATTCGTGAGAAGTCTTTGTAGCCAGCCGCCAAAACTCGCCATGTGTTCACTTATAATCCATTCATTAGACTACCCCGGGTGTTTGAGGCGTATTAAATTCTTGTGTTCATTGATATACGGGGCAACCAAGATAGATCTTTGTAAAACCGTGTAGTGTGCTTGATTGAGAGAATGCCCGTCCCTACATATCATTGCTTTACATCCTAGGGTGCCTTTTCCACGCAGTCTCCCCTCATGTCGTGATTCTGGAACACCAATCGCCTTAAGGTCAGGAATAAAATCAACACAGAACTCAATGACCTCCTCTGTTACATAGCCCTTGGAGATGCTTCCTTCTGGCCTAGCACGGTTATGAACATATTTCTTTAAGACTCCCATGTACCTCTCAAAGGGGAACATATTGTGTAGAAATACAGGACCGAGAATGGCAATCTCTTCTACTAGGTGAACCAGGAGATGCGTCATAATATTGAAGAAGGATGGTGGGAACACCAACTCAAAGCTGACAAGACATTGGGCCACATCTGTTTGTAACCCTGGTAGGCTTTCTGGATCGATTACCTTCTGAGATATTGCATTGAGGAATGCACATAGCCTCACAATGGGTACTCGAACATTTTCAGGTAGAAGCCCCCTCAATGCAATCGGAAGCAATTGTGTCATAATCACGTGGCAGTCATGAGACTTCAGGTTTTGGAATTTTTTCTCTGCCATATTTATTATTCTCTTTATATTCGACGAGAAGCCAGACGGGACCTTGATACTGCTCAGACATTCAAAAAAGATTTCCTTCTCTGCTTTGGTAAGAGCGTAGCTGGCAGGAGTTAAGTGGCATCGTTTACCCTTCTCGTTCTCAGGATGCATAGGCTCTTCAGGGGCCTTCAGACGTTGTTGGTCCTGCCGTGCTTCCGGTGTATCTTTTGTCTTCCCATACACTCCTAGAAAGCCTAGCAGGTTCACGCAAACATTCTTCGTCACGTGCATCACGTCGATTGAAGAGTGGACCTCTAAGATTTTCCAATAGGGTAGGTCCCAAAATATAGATTGCTTCTTCCACATGGGCGCGTGTCCGGCATCGTCATTCGGAACAGATAGACTGCCAGGACCTTTTCCAAAGATTACTTCTAGGTCCTTGACCATACCAAATACCTCCTCACCGGTACGGAGGACAGGCTTCCTCCGGGGTTCTGCCAGACGTTTGAAATGCTTGCCTTTCTTTCTTACTGGATGCAGGTTCGGAAGAAATCGGCGATACCCTAGGTACACAACCTTCTTACATTTATCCAAATATACACTTTCAGTATCATCTAAACAGTGTGTGCATGCATTGTATCCCTTGTTTGTCTGCCCTGAAATGTTACTAAGAGCAGGCCAATCATTGATGGTTACGAAAAGCAATGCTCGTAGGTCAAATGGCTCCCCTTTGTGCTCATCCCACATACGTACACCTGGTTTGGCCCACAGCTGTAAAAGTTCTTCAACTAATGTCCTTAGGTACACATCAATGTCGTTGCCGGGTTGCCTCGGGCCTTGGATGAGCACTGGCATCATAATGAACTTCCTCTTCATACACAACCAAGGAGGAAGGTTATAGATACATAGGGTCACAGGCCAGGTGCTATGACTGCAGCTCTGCTCACCAAAAGGATTCATGCCGTCTGTACTTAGACCAAACCTTAAGTTCCTTGCGTCACGTGCGAAGTCCGGGTACTCTCGCTCGACTTTTCTCCACTGTGACCCATCAGCGGGGTGTCTCAACATCGCGTCTTTCTTACGGTCTTCCATGTGCCATCGCAACAACTTGGCGTGCTCTTTATTTCTGAAGAGACGTTTTAACCGTGGTATTATAGGAGCATACCACATAACCTTGGCGGGAACCTTCTTCCTAGGGGCCTCGCCCTCAACATCGCCAGGATCGTCTCGTCTGATCTTATACCGCAGTGCAGTGCATACCGGGCATGCATCCAAATTCTCGTACTTCTCACCGCGGTGGAGGATGCAGTCATTAATGCAGGCATGTATCTTTTGCACGTCTAATCCTAGAGGGCAGACAACCTTCTTTGCTTGGTATGTACTGTCGGGCAACTCATTATTTCTTGGAAGAAGATTCTTCATTTTTACCAACAACTTTGAAAATGCGCTGTCAGTCACACCATTCTCTGCCTTCCATTGCAGCAAATCCAGTGTGGCACCTAGCTTTTTGTGGCCATCTTCGCAAGTTGGATACAACAATGTTTTGTGATCCTTTAACATCTGCTCCAGCTTCTCCTTCTCCTTTTCAGTTTCACATTCTTCCTTTGCATCAGTAATGGCCCGACCAAGATCGTCATCAGCGGGCCCATCTGCTCCCTCTTGATCTTCATTATCTACCTCCGTTGCATTATCATCATATTCAGGATACATATTATGATAGTTGTCATCATCCTCTTCTTCTTCGTTGTCTTCCATCACAACCCCTTTTTCTTCGTGCTTGGTCCAACAATTATAGCTGGGCATGAAACCAGATCGAAGCAGGTGGGCGTGAATGGTTCTGGTATTTGAGTAGTCTTTCTTGTTCTGACAGTGAACACACGGACAGCACATAAAACCATTGTGACCACGGTTTGCATTAGCCACAACGATGAAATTTTGGAGGCCCGTAATGTACTCGGAAGTGCGGCGGTCACCGTACATCCATTGCCGATTCATCTGCATTAATATGTAGTATATATCAAAAAATAATAGGGAGATGACCATTATATATATAGTACATCAATGACACATGAAACTATAGTTCCCGATCTCGACCGAGACGGAAAGAGCAACAAGAAAACTTATTTTGAGCTCTCGGGCATTTCACCGAACACCTCTAGTGCATATGAAAAAAACACAAACTAGCACTCTTCACACCCTCTTGCTAGGCTCCAAAATGTGTAAGAACGGAAGAGTGGGGTGTGTTTGGGCTGGGGTGGTGTCTTATATAGCCCCCCCTTTAACACCGGTTCATGCCACGAACCGGTGTTAAAAGGGGGGTGCGCGGGCCACTGCTGCAGGGATCTTTAACACCGGTTCGTGGCACAAACCGGTGTTAAAGGGGGGCTCCTTTTTTGCCGCAGTGGCCACGCTGGTACGGCCCCCCCTTTAACACCGGTTCGTGAAAGAACCGGTGTTAAAGGCCTTTTTCGGGATCAACAAAAGACCTCGTTTCCACTAGTGCTCCCTCCTGCGAGTAGGACTCACGTGCACGTTGGGACAAATTTGACCACAATCCTGGTTTAGGACTAAATCAAGTCAGATTGACCAGTTGTGAGTAAAACTCAACAAATTGCGAGAGCGACCACTAAACGTTGTACCATAGGCCATGTGCGCAAGTTGGACATAGTCTAGGTGTCGGTAAGCAGAATGATACCAATTTTTTTTGCAAAATTCCATTGATTTATTAATAATCATCAATAGTAGTACAAAGAGGCCTAAAAGTAATATAAATTACAATTAGGTCGATGGACCTCCTATCAACGACTACAAAAACCAACGAGCCGAAGCCACGCCGTCATCCTCGCGCTCTATCGTTGGAGCCGAGCATAGGTTGTCGTAATAGACAGACAAGAATTTCTCGTGCTAAGGCCCCGAAGAACCAACACATTAGAGCAGCAACCATCGCCAATGATGATCTATCTATCTATCTATCTACTAATTTCTTCCCAGGTAGGTTCGTCACCTGTGTTTTTCCGTTCACCTTTTTTTCCCGGTTTTGCCCCTAGCTATTTAGTTAAATTACTGCCCTGCCACCGCAAGGAAAAAAGGCCAAAACTCCTACTCTCCCGATAGTCAACTCGCCGCGCGTCTCTCCTCCGCCCCCTCGCCGCGGCCGGCCATGTCGAGCCTCTCTCTCGGCGTCCATGGCGACGACGTCTGGCCGCGGGCGGTCCAGGCCGCACGTCCTGGTCGTCCCCTACCCGGCGCAGGGCCACGCACTGCCGCTGCTCGACCTGGCTGTCCCGCGGCATCCGCCTCACGGTGGTCACCACGCCCGCCAACGCCCCTCTGCTGTCCCCTCTCCTCGCCGCGCACCCCGGCTCGGAGACCATCCCCTCTCCTGCCAACGGACTCCCCCGCCTCTTCGCTCGTGAGCCCCGCCGCCGGCGCAACACCGCTGCCCACCATCTTCCCCTCCTGTCAGCCCCCGCCCGCGAGCGAGCCCGATGTTGGGATCCTGTCGTCACGCCCGTATCCCTTCCCCCTGCAGCCCTGCTTCCTCCTCCACCTGCGGACGGACACCGGCCTCCCCTACCCTTCGTCCTGATGCACCGGCGAGCGCAACTGCCACCGGGAAGAGGCTCGCGAGCTCAGGCGGCCGGATATTGAGCAGCCTAAACTCTATAAATCCCTCCCCCCCCCCCCGAGCAGAACTGGTCCGCGTGAGACAGGAGGTAGCAACGGGAGACCTCCAATGGATGAGGGAAGCGGGTCAGCGGGTGAAGGAGGAGAGAGACCTATACGGCGTGGAGTCGGGCGGGGCAAGCCGTCATCGCCATGGCTCTGCTCTATTGCAGCCGCCTTACTCTGCCTCCTCCTCCACCTGCGGACGGACACCGGCCTCCCCTACCCTTCGTCCTGATGCACCGGCGAGCGCAACTGCCACCGGAAAGAGGCTCGCGAGCTCAGGCGGCCGGATATTGAGCAGCCTAAACTCTATAAATCCCTCCCCCCCCGAGCAGAACTGGTCCGCGTGAGACAGGAGGTAGCAACGGGAGACCTCCAATGGATGAGGGAAGCGGGTCAGCGGGTGAAGGAGGAGAGAGACCTATACGGCGTGGAGTCGGGCGGGGCAAGCCGTCATCGCCATGGCTCTGCTCTATTGCAGCCGCCTTACTCTTCCTGTCGGCAAACTCCATGTTGCAAATCCATAGCCGTGAGAAATATGGACGAACAGAGGGAAGGGAAGGAGGAGAGGATGAGCGGTGGTCTGGTGAGGTGGGAAGAGGAGAGATCCCTCTGCTACCTCATCGTCGGCCACGGGGGCAGAGCAGGGTGCGACCCTCGATCTAGATGGGAGGCTGGTGAATCCCTGTTGGATGCAATTCACAGGCTGCTATCAGCGACTGAGTTCATGTCCGTGTAAAGCTAATTGATTCTATAGTAATTTTATGTTCATCGATTGCTCCATGTAGGTACTACCAGCAACTGATATAGCTAAAACTAACGGAAGCAAATGATTGATTGATATGATAAAGTACCCACGCGGGGTTGCGAATAACTAAATCCATTCCTCTGTTCAAGTAGCTGATAGAGATAACAAAAAAGTTTAGTCAAGAAAGGGGATATTTTTGGGTGGCTGCTCACAAGGTAAAGATGTAGAGTGTGAAAGGGGACACTGCACTGATAACATAGTAGCGAGAGTTCTCGATTCTGATAAGGTAGGTAATCGTATCGGTGGATCATCAATAAGTAGTACACCACAAAGAAGTGAACAAAAGATGATTGTTGGATGCCATAATATAGTACGATTGATATTAATATAAACATATTTGTATAGGTGCTGAAAATAATAAGTATATATATTGTTTGGTGTAGGATCAGGGTCTGCCGGAGTTTCTAGACTCCATAGAGGCCAGGGGGATGCTAGCGAGGTGCCGCATGTTCCTAAAAAAAATCCAGGCGACACTCCAAGGTGGTGAGTTTGTGCGGCAAGGTGCCAATGGTGTGTTGGTTCTCTTTCATGGAGGTCATGGCAACACACGTGCAGTCAATAATCATGAGAGCATGAGACCGAAAAATTCTTAGACATCAATGTTTTTCTTTAGAAACAAGACATGGATTGTCATGAGAGCATGAGATTGCAAACAATCATGGTATAAAATATAACAAAATTTGAATGAAATTTCATGTTTTTGTTGTTGTTCCGTAGCAACGCACGGGCATTCAGCTAGTATCCATAGATTGGAAGGGACTGGCCTGAAATTACATCAATTAACATGAAAACCAACCAGATCCCAGAAGATCAGCCGGACACACGACTACACTCGCCCTCCTTCAGCGCTAGACGCACCACCGAAACGAGGATAGAGAGGGGATGACCTTATTCTTACTCCAGGATGTAGCCGTCACCTCACCATCCCGAAGAAGATATGAAAAAACAGCCTAAACAAAGAACGAAAACGTCCACCGACGAGAGCCGTGGTCCGCCACACCTCCAAGTCTCTATGGCCATCGGAGGCGGATCACACCAGCCATGTCGTCGACAGAGGGAAAAGAACCCTAGATGGGTTTTCTTGAGCAGCCGCCGCCTCTCGCCTTAGTTGGCGGGTCAAAATCCATCAATTTGGTTTAAAAAATCTTAAATGGGGTATATTGCGCCAATTTGTTTCATGACATAGAAATATTAGTGAAAATATAAATATTATTCACCCTCACCTGTGTCATCTCTTTGTAGGTCGCAAGTGATATTTAGAATAACAAAAAATGTTGAACAATTTCATTTTTGGACGGGCTTTGCGTATGGAAAAAAATGTGAGCAACAAAAGAATGTGAAATAAAAAAAGACTAAACATTTATAGATACAATCACTAAATGAGCGTTTGGTAGCCATTTAATAACTCAGGTATACACATATATAAATAGCACACCGATTTATGCATGTGTATGGGAAACGGCAATCGGTCTATAGTTCTGGTGAAAAAGGTCGGGGAGGGAGCATCAAATGAGTGTACCAATTGCCATCAGCAACTCAATTCAAGTTCACCACAAGATCAGATAGGAGTAAGAAGCATCGGAAAATTCAGCAGCAGGTAGATGGCACTTGCCTGTGCGAGACTTTCTCCTTACAGTTGCTGCACCCGAACTCGGCGCAATCATGTCTGATACCAGGATCGTGTTCCAGAGTTTAACCTGACGTGTACTTAATAAAGTTCAAGAACCAATGCACCACAAATCTATTTCAAAGATTAGCAGCCTATCAACGAGAATGAAGTCCTAACAGCTTCCACGTGACGGAGTCAGAGTATCTCTAACAATTACATCCAAAGTGAAGGAAATTGGCATCAATATTAAGTTTCAGCCAACCTTTAGGTTCTAACGCTGTTAGGCTGCTGGCCTAGTTAGGGCTTGTTTGATAGGAGGGGACCCAGCCTTTTAACAGGGAAATATATCCACTAGTAGGGAGATGGGGAATAAAATCCCGATGATTTAAACTGTTTTCATGGATTTCCTGTCGGGATTTGATTCCCCGGGTAAAAATCCCGGTACATCCAAACAAGACCTTAGAGGGGGAAACAAGCCCTTAGCTTTAGCATCTTGGATCAACATGTCATATTTTCTTCAGCTAGAGGAGAACCGGCAGGCCATAGTTACTAGATGAAATCATATAGAAAAGGTTGCACGGGATTTATGCTACTGGTGTGGCGGACGTATTGATAATAGGATATCATGTCGATGCATTTTCGTTTATGCTACTAGCCTTTTTAGATGGTTGATAACATGTCGCAACTTTGTGTGATTTTTTAGCTGTACTTTGTATGAATTCGCTTAAGAATAGAATAATAAAGATAAAGACAATATGAACCAATCGATGGATGTTGTCCCCTTTATAAAAGAAGCTCCCCAAGAAGTGCTTTATTGATTACCCATGGAATCACGAGTAATTTGCAGTGTGTTTCCTTCCTCAAAATAACCTTTGTTTCCATGTTTAATTTGCTTCTTCATTCTCCCCGGAAATAACACCATTACAAAGATGCTAAGATCTCCACCATATCATGAGTGATTTGTTGTGTGTTCCATTTCGGTCGTTCAAGGTGTTTGGTTTTTGGACATGTGGACATATGCTTCCTTTTTGTTTATCTTTTATTTAAGGGATCACATGCAGATCTTCTTCATGGTTAAAAGACAAGGCCTCGTCTAAGAACATATAAGCACCTAGTCATTTTAAATTTGACTAAGACTCTGCTCGGATGTTGAGCATCCTCTTTCTATCATCTGGTGATATTCCCATGACGCGCAACCGTACATGATGTATGCAAGTCTATTTGTGGTCATTGTTGCAACAAGGTGCAACTGCACCTCTATTTTTAGGAATTGGTCACTGAAGAGAAAAAAAAGAGGCAAATGATTGGTAGATAAAATCACTAATTAAAACTTTAGGAGCCACTCCCCCAAATAGTGGACGAACTCTCTTATTCCCACTTCTTAGAGATGATGGATAAATTGTTTCAATGGCTAAAAGACATGTAAAAGCAGAACAATTTTTGAACAAAAAAATTGAGAGTAACACACCAATGTTACATGGTTACTACTCATATCTTGAAAATGTTTAAATAATTAGCAATTCTCGCATTAATTTAATTCAAGTATAAAACATAATTATACAATTTACAAGATTATTAAACATGTGCATATAGACATGCAACCAACAGGAAAGTGATAACATAGAACTTATACCAAACTACATATGTATATCATCAAAGCAAATAGCAGTAACAAAAAGAGGACTTACTGAGTTGGTCAATGATATGACCAATTTCGACATAGGAGGCTCTCCGACATGGCGATGGAAGTCGAGGAAGCAGGAAATAGTTGTGAAGAAGAACTTGAGTAGTCGCGCTGAGATGCTCCCAAAACCTTATCGCCTCTCTCCCGATGCCAAACCTGCCTAGTCATTTTCCAAAGATGCCTATCTCCAGAATTCCTCAGGGATGTTGAAGGGGTTTCGATGGTGTTACACATTTTATATCTTAAATCCTGAGTTTAATATATTTTTAACAATTTTATGTTAAAAAACATAAGACAATATCAATTTTGTTTAGTAGTACCCAACCAAGCAAGTGTAGAACCAAACAAATGATCAAAAAAAGATGGAAACTCAACTTTTACTGTAAGATGGATTTATTTTAGTAATGACACTTTTGATTTAATATGATCTTGTCCTGACTAAAAAAAGGAATTTATTTTTCCATGTTTTAATGCTTTGATATGCTTTTATATCCTAACTTTTGGAAGCGGTTTTCCTCAAATCGAAGATCCACTTCTACATGCATAAATCGATAGTTGTCTTATATCAGGCACAAAATATTCCAACATACACAAATAGACCCAATCATCGTTGCTGCTTCCACAGAAATAGAGGAGCGAAGAGTAGGGTTGAAAATGGTAAGAAAACTTCCCATTTGTTTCCAGAGAAAAAGGGAAACGGGGAGCTATAAAAGGAAACGAAAACGACATTTTGCGGAAAAGGAACGGAAACGGAATATTCTAAACGGAAACGGGAAAGGAAACGATGTAGCCATTTCTGACAAAAAAGAAACGGTAAGGAAATTCCGGATAAAGAAATATAGAAACTTTCCGAAAATATAACCACCTATACGAAATAGTACTTTGCATCAGTTATTTCTCTTGCTCTTGTCGGGGCATAGAATATATGGAAGGTCTGTAACCGGTGCAGGCTACATACTAATCAAGTGCATGTCTTAGCTTTTATATAAAACTATTTATATGAACTTATATGAAATGTTGAATTATGTGTGTTACTTTATGTTCAATTGTTGTTTGTCAAAGTTGTGAGCTATTTTTATCTATTATATGTTTTTTAGTGTAGAAACCGTGATATTATGCCACTATTATATTTTGAAAAATGTATCTTTTCCGTGTCCTTTCCATATCCGTCTCAGACGATTTCTGATTCTGTGTTCATTTCCGGAGTTTTCCGTTTTGTTTTCGATTGCGGCGATATAAAGAGAAAACTATAGCGATAACGCATGTTTCCGTATGTTTCCTTTCCGTTTTCAACCCTTGCGAAGAGTCTTATTTTTGTTATCACATGGATTTCTATAGGTTGTAATTAGTAATGCTATTATTATTACTAGTATTGTTTTAGTCTTACTACTATAATTGTGATCAAATATATAGATAGATTAGGATGGGCTACGCAGCGTAAGCCGTGCCCATTAACGGTAACATGCCGAGAGAACCGACAATACAACGCACAATGGACACACTACACTGTAACTAAAATTATCGCTTTGATTCAAACAAAGAATCACTGCTCAGGGCTGGCCAGCAGAGTAACACAACCCATAGTACACTCGAAACAGGCATACGCCCAGCTATATTAATATAGCAACGGTTGAGACAGCTGCTGGGCCAGACAGCACAACGCCCAAAGAAATAACAGAGAAAATAAAAAAGAAAGAGCAGAGAAAATAAAGCCGACAACAGTGGCTTGACAAAAACGACGATGACCCATAACCGCTGCGCCCACCGAAGAAATACCACCACGCTCCTAGCACTCCAAAGGATCGCGTATCAAGCAGCACCTCCAAGAAGGAAAACGACGACAACGACGCTACTGCCCGGACTGGTCCTAGGGTTTCCCCCGATACGCTACGGGAGGTGGGGAAGAGATTCACCCGACGCCCTTCAGGAAGGACGGCTACACCCGCAGGCGTGACCACGTCGGTGTCAAGACGACAAGGATTTCTCCCGACCCCTCAAAAAACCACACACCCGGACGCTTTGAATTGCTCCACCAACCTCACCGCCCACCAGCACATGCCATCACGGTATTGCAGTCACCATCGCCGTCTCACCGTGACCCACAGTGAGAGGCTGGTACGACCGAAGAGGAGAAACTGCGGCGGGGGTAGGCGGTACAATCATACGCGGGAGGAAACAACCTCCACCGCCGGGGGGCGATAGCCGACCGGATGTAGAAACAGGGGCAAACCAGGCCCTCGCTGGCCTGGCCGAGTCCAAACAGACTCGTGAAGCCCCGCTGCCACACTGCAGCAAGGGTGTCACCGTGGCCGCCAACCCTAGCTCTAGCTCCTACTCCTCCGTCCACCAGTGGATCTGCCGCCACCGCAGATCCCTGTCGCCAAGCAGCAACACCGTCGCCACCGTGCCCACCCGAACCAACCGGACTGCCACCGGTCTGAGAAGAACCACCGACGCAGACTCTTACCATCAACCGGTGACCACAGGAACAGCTAACTCCTTGGAGCGGGCGAGGGATATCAGAGAACAAACCAAGGATGACGAGCGAAACGGACACGGCAACCTCCGTGCCGCCCGCAGGACATGCAAGCATTGTGGCCGGCCAAGGCCCGCAAAGCCCTGACCGGGCCCAGATCGGGCCCAGATCCAGCCCGCGAGAACCTACTGCCATGCCACGCCGCAGGCTGTCGCCGTCCTCGGCCTGGACCTCACCGCCGCCACCTCCGCTGACCCAGCCGCGCCGCACCGCCGGTTGACGGGTCCAAGCCCACGCCGCGCGCCGCAGACAACCGCCGCCTGAGAGCAGCCACCGCCGCCCCGAGTAGCCCTCCACGGCGCAGCAGGGCGCCGCCGCCGCGCCTCGCATCACCAAGGCCGCCGCCGCGCCCTACCCACGCGCGCCGCCGCCGGACACCTAGCTCGGCCCGCGCCGCGAGCAGGGAGACCAGGGAGAGAGGAGGGGCCCCGCCGCCGCCGCCGGCGCGTCCCGGCGGCGGCGAGGAGGGAGGGGAGGAAAGGAGGAGGGGCCTGCCTGGCGGCGCTAGGGTTTCCTCCCGGTCGCTCGCGGGAGGAACGAAACCGGTTGTGTCAGGTGAAGGAACTTCAACCCATAGTACACTGACGGGCTAGGCAACGACGATATCTCCTAAAGCCGATGGCCTTCACGAGAAAGGCCAGAAACAACAATTAATTTCGTGGACAACGCGAGGCACGTCAAGACGACTGAGAGTGGACAAAACGATCTGCACAACTGGAACCTCGAATTCTTTCTCCTCACGGTGCTTGTGATTCAAGCGCCTCCTGCACTGACCTCTACGGTTGCGGCAACAAGCACACCACCAAAGAGCCTATCCCCGTCTGAAAAAAAAAAAGAGAATGCCCCTCCCTTCGTCTACCACCGTGACCTACAAAACCTACGAGGGCCATGACACATAATAACCGTCACCAAATGGATGCATATTCTCTAGACAACCACACACTCGATCGGCTATCTAGCTCAGGAACTGAACGAGTTGTCTCTCCATGTCCCATCAGTTAACCCACACGAAGAACAACGCCAGAGTCAACCGGAGTAGAGAGAAACTGAAATATACACAAGTACTCCTTTCGTTTTAAAATATAAGATGTTTTAGGTTTATGAAAAAAATGTATATAGACTTATTTAGTGTATAGATTCATTCCAAACATGAGTGAACCTTTTTACTAAAACTAGTCTAGATACATTTGCTTCATAAAACTAAAACATCTTATATTTTGGAACAGAGGGAGTAACAGTTAACTCCTAAGATGCACGCATCCCCCCCCCCCCCCCCCACCACCACCACACACACACGTCGACGGCTACAAACAAAAGAGATAGAGGGTGACACACACGAACGACGACTACACATGCAAAACCATCTTGATAGCCAAAACCTCGGTGCAACAAAAGCTCCAAGGACGTGACACACCGCTAGTCCGCCCCTAGACATTTGAGCCACGCCGTACACCCTCCTCGTGGGTCACTTCCATTGACACAACAAGGGACCGAGCATGCCAGCTGCTCCCCACGCGTCCGAGGTTGGCCCAGGACCCAGGAGAAAGCGGTTGGATATAGAGTGCCACAACATCGGTAAACTGTCCTAGAACCCACATACTCCGTATATACTCGCTCTGAATCCGCATAACTGTCCTAGTATGTGCCCACTCCTATGCTGAGCGTTCCTGCCATCGCGTTTCATAGGGAGATGTAGTTGTAGTCACCTATGTCAATGTTGTCACGCCCGCACAAGTAGCTCAAAGCAACCCGAGCAACATCCTCTCCTCTACAGGTGCCAGAGCAAAATCTTGAATGGGGTACATTGGGCCAGTTTGTTTTGACCCCCCTAAACTTAAATTTGTATGGGCTAGTTTTCTTTTGACCCGTTTGAAAAGGAGGGAGGGCACAATTTTTTAGGACGGGCTTTGGGTACGGCCAAAAATGTGAGCAACAAAACAATAAGGACATTTTTTTTGGGAATGAGTGCTTTATTACTTATTAGTAAGTTTACACCTGGCCTCCGCATAGTTAGGATGCACATAACCGATCAACCACACAACTCGAGACCAATGCAAAAGTACCAGAATTACAAATAATGGTAAAAAACAAAGTCCTCCAAATGCGCGATGGCAGATCTATTCGTAGATCACACTGTCATCCATGTCGGGAGAAGATATCCCTCGCTGTGTTTTCCAATCGCATACATCCCTCCACAAACAAGTTGCATAACTCCATACGTTGGAGAGTAGTCCATGATCAGAGGATAGCCATGGCTCGATAGATAACCTACAGGGGAGAAGACGCAATGTTATTAAAAATCTTGTCATTTCTACATAGCCAAAGCGACCAAATAATGGCAAGCGCTCACACCCTAAATAAAGTCTCATATTTATCCTCAATTCCGTTCAAACAGTTGCCAAATACATTGACTACCGAATGTGGATGAGATATACTAGAGGCTACTTGGATGATTGACCATATAGATCGAGCAAATTTATATTGGAAGAATAAATGGCGTATTGTCTTATGGTTACAAAAAACACATTATGTACTTCCATGCCAATTCCTCCTAACAAGATTATCTTTTGTGAGAATGACCCCTTTACGAAGTTACCAAGCGAAAATCTTCGTTTTAAGGGGTATTTCCGTCTTTCAAATTTTACTATTATCATCGACTGGAATATCAAGTTGGATCACAGCTCTATACATTGAATCAATAGAAATTTTACCGCTCTGTAGTAATTTTGATTTGAATTCGTCCACACCATCAGACAGCTGTATCATGGACAATCTTAATAAAACATTGTTCCAAGACACCAGTCTAGGACCTATGAGACTTATTCTGAAAGACACATTAGGAGGATTGGTTTCTATAACCATGGAAAGTGTATCCCCTTTGTGCCTAACAATCGAGTATAGAGCCGGATATTATTCACGAAGAGAAATTTAAAAAATCCATTTATCCTCCCAGAACCTACTCTGTGATCCATCCTTAATATTGAAAGAACCAAACCGGAAGAAATACTTTTTGGATGCCATTAGTCCAGCACAAAAATGTGAATCACTAGGTTTAGAAACCACTTGAGACACGGCTTTTGAGAATGGATTGCCAGACCCCTTCTCCTGTAAGAAGTTTTACAAGACATTTACCCAGGAGCGCGGTGTTTTTGACTTGTAAGTCATGTATGCCCAGTCCACCGTATTCTAATGGGTATGAAACCACATTTCATCTCGCCAGTCGATATTTCTTTTTTTCACTATCCCCTTGCCAAAAGAATCTTGAGCGGAAAAAATCCACTTTTGTCAAGACATCTTTTGATAGCTAGAAAAACGAGATCATATATACAGTACCATGTTGGTGAGTACTGAATTTATGAGTACAATTCTTGCGCCAAGGGATAGCAATTTGCCTTTCCAGCTATTAAGAAGTTTCTGAAGTCTTTCCTCAATGAGTTTCCATTCAGCAATCATGAGACATCGATAGTGGATCGGTATTTCCGGGTAATTGATTGGAAATTGCCCCTGAACTGAATAGTTCGGCATATATGTGGGCTTTGTTTTTAGCTTCGCCAAAAAAATACAAGTCACTCTTATGGAAGTTATTTTTCAATCCAGAGAGTTTCTCAAATGCTGATAATATTAATTTCAGATTCTTAGCTTTCTCCAGGTCGTGCTCCATAAATAAGATTGTATCGTCAGCATATTGAAGAATAGAGATTCCACCGTCAACCAGATGTGGAACTAATCCTTCAATTTTGCCACCAGCCTTGGCTCTCTCGATAAGGATAGCCAACATATCAGCCACTATGTTAAACAGTATAGGCGATAGTGGATCCCCTTGCCTCAGCCCTTTTTTGGTCTGAAAATATTTGTCAGTGTCATCGTTGATATTTATGGCAACACTTACTCCACACACAAAAGACTGTATGAGAGCACACCTCCTCTAAAAAGCCTTTCATATAGAGTGTTTGTTGAAGAAAAAACCAATTAACTTTATTATAGGCCTTCTCAAAGTCAATCTTGAACAATAACCCATTTAATTTCTTTGAGTGTAATTCATGGATCGTTTCATGCAAGATTACTATACCATCTAGGATGTTTCTCCCTTGCATTAAAGTATTTTTGGAAGGGCATACAACATGATCAGCTACTGAGTTTAGTCTAATCGTAGCAACTTTTGCAAAAAAATTACTAGTGTTAAGAAGATAGATTGGACGATATTGTTGTTGTATACGCTCTGCATTACTAATCTTAGATAGTAAAATTATGTTGCCAAAATTAAGTCTAAAAAGATCTAGCTGACCAACTTGCAAAAACTCAAACAAGTGCATCCGGTCCCCCTTGATAACTTCCCAGATCTTCTTATAAAATTCACTGGAAAGCCATCAGATCCCGATGCTTTGTTATGTTCCATTTGGAAAACATTTTTCTTAACCTCCTCCTCAGAATAAGGAGCGATCAGAAAGCTATTTTCCTCAACAGAAACCTGGGAATATTCTCTGTCTAGGACTCATCCAACGAAAACGAGTTTTCCGATGGTGCCCCAAACAATTTGTAATAACTTGTAATATAAGATTTTAGTTGCTTCTGACCTTCAATCATACCTTCATCCCGAATTAAAGAGGAACAAGTTTCTTCTTATTCTTGACATTGGCAACAACATGGAAGTATCTTGTATTCGCGTCTCCTTCAAGGATGCACTTAGCTTTAGACCGTTGGTACCATTTGAGTTCTTCCTTGCAAAGAAGTCTAGCAATTTTCGCATTCGATTGGTTTTTAAGCTCAATCTCATGTGCAGTCAGAAGCCTAACTTCCGCTGAAGCCTCTAAATCATTAATAATAGCTGAAAGGCATATTTTCTCTCTTTTGAGGATTCCAGTAGTATGTCTGGCCCAACCACAAAGGAATTTGCATAAGGAACACATTTTGTTGTTTCATCGTTGTATAGGTGTCTGACCACTAACTGTTTTCTCCCAAATAGCCTTCACCAAATCATGGAAACCATCACGATCGATCCATCCAAGTTCAAACTTAAAACTGTTTTTGGATTTTCGTGGTGGTGTTTCGACAGATAATAGTAATATAACATGATCTTACAAAGCCTCGATACGCTCTAGAGCACGAACAGTTACCATAGGAAATTTGTCCTCCCATTCGGTATCCATAAGCAATCTATCTAATTTTTCATATATAGACTCCGGAATACTATTAGCCCAAATAAATTGTGTTCCTAACATAGTAACCTCTCTTAAGTCCAAGATGTCAATGACAACATTAAACATGAAAGGCCAATGTTCATCAAAACGGCTCTGACTTTTCTCATGAGGGAATCTTAGCAAGTTAAAATCTTTATCTATAAGGATAAAATAGGGATTGTCCTTAGCAAGATTGACCAACTCACGTAAAAGACAGCTTTATAAATATCTTGGGCAGCCCCGCAGGCAGCGATTAGAGACCAAACGAAATCATCAGCCTTGTTACGGATATTGAGTTTAATAAAGAAATCCCCAACCGAATTGCATAAGACTTCCAAATTCTTATCTCTGACGCCTAACAGGATTCCCCCGGATCTCCCACGCGGTGGACGTGATATCCACGTAAAGTCTACTCCACCAGAAAGGCGATTGAGTTGAGTTTGTGATAAATCATGTCTAACAGTCTTAGAAATAGCTAGAAAAAATCCAACTTATGACTCTCACATAATCAAAAAAAAAAATGTATAGCCAAGTCACGAAGACCTCTGCTATTTGAGAACATGCCATTTATTGAGAAACAATTAGAGATTTGGATACAACTGATCTCTTGCGAGACTTTTGGCTCTTTTATTTCTGACCAGAAGCTATAAGCTCATATAATGAACTCAACCCAGTCTCATCAAAGCTCACTTCTAACATTTCATGAACTAAGTGAGACAGGAGTTGGCCATCTACTGTGGCATGCAACTCCTCCTCCTTCATTGGTGAAGAATCAGGAACAACAGAGACCTTAGGAGTAACTGTTAAACGGTCAACCTCCATATGTCTCAAAATAGAACTAGAAAAATTAACTTATTTTACAGATCTACCCAAACTTACACCAACATTAGCTAGCTTATCAACAATAAAAAAATTGGAGAAACAAAGAAAGAATTTTGAAGAGTTTAATATACCCTGCGAGTCAAGATTCTTCTCTAGAGTCATCGTCCGTAACAGATGCCCCAAGGGCGTCAACTCCATGACGTGAGCTCATGTAGGATGGGGTCCCGCCCACGAAGTGCTGCAGGCCTACAACAAGGGACAAACCCAACCCCGTCTGGGCCGGGCCATCCCCGCCGAACAATGAGGACATGTACAATTGTTGAAAAGACAGTCTCATCTTACGCATGCCATGTAATTTTGATATGACAACAAAACATGATATATAATAGATCTTTTTCCCAGTCTTATCTCTAGCAACATATACCCCTAAATATGTGGTGAGACATATCATTGCTAAGAGATGCTAAGAGAAGACAAACGTCTTTTTTTGTTGATCTCTTCTCCAGCTCAGAAATTATCCTACGTAACATTGCTAAGATAAAACCATTGTACATGGCCTAACATAAAAAAGACAAAGCATTTATAGATACAATCACTAAATGAATGTTTGCTAGACATTTAATAACTCAGTTATACATACACATATATAAAAAGAAACACGGATTTAAGGGAAACATCAATAGGTCTATCCTGCTGGTGAAATAGGTTGGAGAGGGACCAACAAATGAGTGTACCGAGTGCCATCAGCAACTCAATTCAAGTCCGTCACAAGATCTGATAGGATTAGGAGGCATCGGAAAATTCAGTAGTACGAACCTGTCACTTGCTGGTGGGAGACTTTCTTTCTTCACGGTTGCTGCCGCCGAACTCAACGCAGTCATCTTATGTAACCGTATGTGAGAAATGAGATCCATTCCGGTGATCTGCACCCGGTTGGGTTTCTCCGTGTCCATGCAGCGGATCAACTCGCATGCTAGTTGAATTGTTGTATGTTTTCTTGTAGTTGCTTTGGCAGCTGGCTAGCTCCTCAGGATTCTGCATGCACGCTTAGATTCGAGCTAACATTATAAGAGAAATTTTATGACGCTTGTAAACGGTTCTTGATTATACAGAGACAAAAACTTAACAATTTTTACTATATATATACATGTAATTTTGATTGAACTTAAAGAAAACCCTTTTCGTCCGCCCCATCCTAGTGTGCATACAGTCATTTAATACTAGATTGAAAGTATGATACGAATCTAGTACAAACGCATGGAATAGTGAAATAAAAGGAAGGAAAATGATGTTATCTGGCAAGAGAGTGAGCATCGTGCAAACTTCTGCTATAACTCCTCTTTTTTTTTAACGGGAAAGGGTCCGAAGACCCGAGAAGCTGCATTTAATATACCAGGCGATGGGTATAATTTACACAAAGGCCCCTAAAAGAGGGGAGCAGCGAAAGTAGTATAGAAACTATTGCGAAAAACACGCTAGGACTAAAAATCAAAAAGCAATCAAGTCCTATGGTGTCTTCTCCACCGCAGTCGTCGACGAGCTCCTTGGGCCGGCCGCCAGAGCGACTCCGGGGACGAACCACTTGGGGTCGCTTAGGGGGGAGTTCCGGCGAGGTGCGCCAGATAGGGCCTCCGAATTGGAGGTTTGAAGAAGCGCAAGCATGGCGCATCAAGGTCGCCCTTCGACCAGTAGAGGCAGCAGCCCCGCGGCAGTCACCGCCATGGTCCACTGCGGATGAGCATCAGAGGGGAGAAGTGTCAGGAATATGCAACTTGTATTCCTCTGGGGGCCAAAGGCCACAATATATAATACAGGTATAGGGCAAATATGCAGGAAGCCCCCTAACATATGGGGGAAATACAATATACAGATATATACATCTAACACCCCCCCCCTCAAACTCATGGTGGATCCACAACACTGAGTTTGGAGAGTAAGAAATCATGCTGCGCTCTGGTCTGTGCCTTCGTGAAGAAATCCGCCAACTGTAAATCTGAAGGCACATACTGAAGCGCAACAACCTGAGCCTGCACCTGAGCACGTGTATAGAAAGCATCAACACCAATATGCTTGATAAGCTCATGCTTGACCGGATCACGTGCAACACTAATAGCACCTGTACTGTCAGACAAAACCAGACTGGGTGTGGTAATGGAGACCCCAAAATCCGCAAGTAACCAGCGTAACCAGGTCACCTCAGCAGTCAACAAGGCCATAGCACGCAACTCAGCCTCAACACTCGAACGGGAAACCGCTGTCTGTTTCTTCGTCTTCCAAGCAATGAGCGAACCACCAAGAAACACACAGTAAGCAGAAAGTGAACGACGATCCGAAGGATCACTCGCCCACGTAGCATCCGAGTAGCACTGGAGCTGGAGGGAGCTGGAACGAGGAAAGAAAAGGCGACGAGTGATCGTACCACGAAGATAACGAAGAACACGGAGAAGATGACTATAGTGAACAGTGGTGGGAGCAGAAAAAAACTGACTCAGAATATGAACAGGATAAGAGATGTCAGGACGAGTGACAACAAGATAAACAAGACTCCCAACAAGATGACGATAACGCGTCGGATCAGAAAGAGGATCACCATCAGTGAGTTGAAGCTTAACATTAAGCTCCATAGGGGTCTCAACAGTGCGCTCATCCCCAAGAGCAGCACGGGCAAGAAGATCCTGAATATACTTTTCCTGAGAGATGTAAAAGCCATCAGAAGTGGAGGAAACCTCAATCCCAAGAAAGTATCGAAGAGGACCAAGATCAGTCATAAGAAACTGATCACGAAGACGAGCCTTAACAAAGGCGATATACTCAGGATCATCACCAGTAATGATCATATCATCAACATAGAGAAGAAGAAGAGTGCGTCCACGAGGAGAAGTGTGAACAAACAGCGCTGGATCATGAGCACTAGGGGAGAAACCAGCAGCAGTCACTACAGAAGCAAAGCGCTCAAACCAAGCACGAGGGGCCTGTTTGAGGCCATAAAGAGAACGTCGAAGACGACAAACCATCCCCTCGGGAACAGAATACCCAGGAGGAGGCTACATATAAACCTCCTCATTCAACTCACCATTGAGAAAGGCATTCTGAACATCAAGCTGGGACACAGACCAGTGACGAACAGAAGCAACAGCAAGAAGAGTACGCACAGTGGTCATATGAGCCACAGGAGCAAAGGTCTCATCATAGTCACGACCATGCTCCTGCTGAAAACCACGAGCCACAAGACGCGCTTTATAGCGCTCAAGAGATCCATCAGAGCGAGTCTTAATCTTATAGACCCACTTACATGTGATAGGACGAACACCGGGAGGGGGAGAAACAAGTTCCCAGGTGCCAGTGCGCTCAAGCGCAGCGATCTCCTCAGCCATGGCCAGCTGCCATTCAGGATGATGCTCAGCATCCCGATAAGAAGTCGGCTCAGAGGCAACAAAAAGACCATATTGACTAGGAGAGTAACGGTCGGGGGCACGACGCTGACGATTAGGACGAGTAGATGGAAGATCATCAGAGAAAGACGACGCAGGAGACGACGATGAACAAGATGGAATAGTAGAGGAAGACTCCGGAGAACGAGGAGCAGTAGGAGAACGAGACGGAGCAGAGGAGGACGGCGTCGAAGAGGGGAAATCAGGGGGAGGAGATCCTGAAGAAGACACAATAGGTGTAGAAGGAGGTGTGTCGGGAAAGAGAAGAAAAGAGATATCTTCCACCGGGTAAGTGCCAGCGGTGGGACGAGGATAGAAAGGACGCGTCTCATCAAAAGTAACATCACGAGAGATACGCATCCGACGACCAACAGGGTCCCAACAGCGATAGCCCTTATGCTCATCACTGTATCCAAGGAAGACACACTCAACAGACTGAGCGGTCAGTTTGGTGTGTTCACGAGGAGCAAGGAGAACATAGCAAACACAACCAAACAAGCGAAGCAGGGAGTAGTCTGGAGACTGTCCAGAGAGGCGCTCAAGAGGAATACCACCCTGCAAGGCAGCAGAAGGCTGAATATTGATGAGATAAGCCGACGTAGCGACAGCCTCAGCCCAGAAATGCGTCGGGAGAGAAGAAGCAATCATCATAGCGCGAGTGGTCTCAAGAAGATGGCGATGCTTACTCTCAGCAACGCCATTCTGGGCATGTGCGCCAGGACAAGAGAACTGAGCAAGGGTGCCCTGCTCAGCAAGAACACCTCGCAACATCTGAGAGATATACTCACCAGCAGAATCAGCACGAAATACACGAATGGGGGTAGAATACTGAGTACGGACCATGGCCGCAAAACGTTGATATATGGAGAGCACTTCACTGCGAGAGCGCATAAAATACAACCAAGTGTACCGAGAAAAATCATCGATGAATAAAATATAGTAGCGATGGCCCCCTTTCGAAGCGAAAGGAGCCGGACCCCAAACATCGGAATGAACTAAATCAAAAGGTCGCTGAGATACAGACGCGCTAGTAGGATAGGGAAGCTGAATCTGTTTACCCAACCTACAGCCCTGACAATGTAAAGACCCATCTCTTGAGACAGACCCCAGAAGACCACGATGAACTAATGACGACAGGCGGGAGTCACGAAGGTGACCAAGACGATGATGCCACTGCTGAAATGAGCTGGTAGCAAAGGCGACGACCGGAGAAGAACTGGCAGATGAAGTGGCAGCGGAAGGAACACGAAACCAGTCTAACTCCCAAAGTCCTGAAGAGTCACGGCTGCGAGGGCCAGCTCCAACCAGGGCCTGTGTGCGACGGTCCTGGACAACACAAGAATCAGCATCAAGAATGACACGACAACCAGAGTCAGTAAGCTGGCTAGCAGAGAACAGATTCATCTTAAGAAGAGGGACATGAGAAATATCAGGAACAGAAAAAGAAGAAGTAAAAAGGGTGCCCCGACTAGAAACAGGAAGAGAGGTACCATCAGCCGTAAAAACACGGACAGGAGAAGGGAGAGAACGAAGAGCAGACAGAAAAGAAGACTCAGATGTCATATGAAAGGAAGCTCCAGAATCCAGATACCACGGGGACGTACCTGACTGTGTAGAAGGTGGTGGTCGCGCAGTGCTTGAAGAATCAGTCACAGAACCAGTAGTGCCCGTCGAAGAAGAGCCTGTAGCAGCAAGCAGACCGCGAAGACTCCTGATAATGTCCTGATCAGAGAGAGCAACTGCTGAAGACCCGGAAGAAGCCGGCTGCCCACTAGCCTGGTGCTGCTGACGTAGACTGGGGTCCCGTGTATAACAGGTGGCCCAAGTGTGGCCATCCCTGTTGCAATAAGAGCAATGACGAAGAGAACCACGACGACCCTGACCACGAGCCTGCTGGTGCTGACTCTAACCCTGAGGCTTCTGAAGCTGACCCTGACCCTGACCCTGACCTGGAGGAGTGGGTAGTGTCGGCGGCGGCGGCACAGGGGACCGCGGCTGAGTCGAGGGACCAGACGGCATAGGAGGACCACGAGTAGCAAGCACGGATGGAACCGCAAGAAGACCAGCACCACGGAGACGGGTCTCCTCAGCCCGAAGCTCAGACAACACCTCAGAGAGCGGAACACGACCACGAGCATTCAGCTGAGCACGCCGGGGCTCAAACTCCTGGCGGAGCCGAGACAGAAACTCATAGATGCGGTGAAACTCCAAATCCGAGCGCACAATCTGGCAACACGAGCATGTGCCACAAACAGCAGTACGAAGAGAGTCAAGCTGACGCCAGATAGCAGCACTCTGAGTATAGAACTCATCAATAGTAGAATCACCCTGCTGGAGAGCATGCTCCTGGCGAACCACAGACAGGTAAAGAGCATCCCCAGACGGCTGATAGTGCTGACGAAGATGGGCCCACTGAGCGGCAACAGTAGGGAGACTCATGAACTCAGCAGCATACTGGGGCAGAACACTAGAGGTGAGAACAGCAGCAGCACGAGCATCCTCATTAACCCACTGAGTGTAAGCAGTCAAAGCGTGTCGATAGGCCTCGAGATCAGAAGAGTACTGCTTGAACTTCAGGTCATAAGCAGCAACAGCAGTATCATCAGCACTCTGAGCAGCATCCTTGGCCTCCTGAGAAGCATCAGCACCGAGAACAATCAGCGTCGGCGGAAGAGGAGCCACAGGAGCAGGGGGGCACGGCGGACAGGAGACCTCGCCGGAGAGCACACCCCAAAGACGGAGACCGCGCATGTGAATGCGCATAAAGGCAGCGAAATCAGGGTAATTCGTGCCATCGAAGATCACCGGGCAGCGAGGAATCGCAACATAACCGGACGAAGAAGACATTTTTTTGACACAGATCAGATCTAGGTCTAACCGATCCTGAGACAAGCTGATGGAATCCGTGCAGTACGGCGGCGGGCCAGGCGGGCAGGGAGGCAGAACGGGGCAGAGCTTCACGCGAGGAGCAGCTGACGGAAGGCAGGCCCGAGGACCAGCTCCACGCGAGGCAGGCCCGAGGACCCGCGTGAGGGCGCGGTGTCAGGGAGGACCCGTGTCCGCGAGCAGAGGACCCGCACGTGGACGGGCGTGGCGCAGTGTCAGGGAGCTGAGGACGGGCGTGGGCGTGGGCGTTGGGTCCCGTGCGCGTTAGGAGCTAGGTGGCGCAGTGAGCAGTCCTGGATGGAGCAGTCCTGCGTCAGGAGCTGGCAGGGCAGACGGGACGGGACGTCGCGCGTGGGCGCAGGACGGTTGGCGCGGGACGCTAGTCGCGCGAGTGCAGGCCCGCGTGAAGATCCCTGCGTGCAGGCCGCGTGGAGGGCGACAGCAGATGGGCCAACGCGCGTGGGCAGTCGCGCGCAGGCGGTCGCGGTCGTGGGCGGTTGCAGGGAGGGCGACAGGCGGTGGTACAGACCGTGTGGAGGAGATCGACGACCGGGCTCCTCGGGCGTCGGGAGTTGGGTGGAGCAGTTCCGCGTCCTCAGATCAACCGGAACGGATATGACACAGCAGGAGATCGAGATCGATACGAATCAAGAAAACGACTCTGAGACGAAACAGGCAACGGCGGCTACCGGCGGCATCGACAACGGCAAGACCGTCGGCGACAGGGACGGTGGCGGCTGCAGCGACGAAGTTGCGAGTTGGAGGAGGCTAACCTAGCTCTGATACCATGTCAGGAATATGCAACTTGTATTCCTCTGGGGGCCAAAGGCCACAATATATAATACAGGTACAGGGCAAATATGCAGGAAGCCCCCTAACATATGGGGGAAATACAATATACAGATATATACATCTAACAAGAAGATCCCTAGCGGTCGCAGCTTCAAGAGGAGCAAGAACAAACTGAAGGAGGCAGATCTCTTCAAGCCGAACTCCACCACCGCGATATCGTTGACGCAGAAGAAATCCCTTCCTCCATGGAAGCTCTAGCTCCAGGTACCAGCTCCCGAACGAAGAAATGTTTGTAGCCCGACTTCCCCACTCCCCCCGCCGCCACGGCCGGTCAGGAGCGGATCCATCTCGCCATGCACCGCACCGATGCTCCCTTCCCTCTCGCCTCCACGTTCGGCCGGGACAGGGCATCTCGCGCCGCCACCTCTCGAACGGATGCATGCAACACAAGCTTTATTCATCGGAGCGGATGCTCTTCCTTCCTACCTCAACTCCGACCATCGGAGCACAAGGGAGCCCTAGGAGCTCATGGATCCAGTCGCCAAGATCTAGAGCGCCGCATCCCCTTCCGGGCAAAATGCCCACTACTGGCACTAGGCCAAGCACCCTACTACCTAATACTACTCCGGCGACTCTCCGCAGCCACTTCCCACCGGCTATTCTGGCGAGAAGGGCGCGGGCGAGCCCCTGCCTCTCATGGGCGACTCTCAAAGCTACAGGGAGGGGAGGGGAGGAGGGGTCTTGGACTCGTCCTCCCTGCTATAACTCCTCTAATACTCCAACCTGACGGACGGCTGCTTGATAAAGTTCAAGAACCACTCGAGAACCATCAATTTCAAAGATTAGCGATCTGTCAATGAGAATGAAGTACTAAGGCTTCACGTGTACCTTCCAAGAAAGAAACAGCTTCCACGTGGGTGAGTTAGAGTCATCTCTAACAATTCACTACAAGGAATCTGCTGATACATGACACTCCATTTTCATCACTAAATCTTCATTGTCTACAATATATGACGATCTTATGACGAAAAACATATCGTAAAAAACTGAGCGTCAGTAATTGCATACAACGACGTTTTTTGTGAAATCATCATAACCGTCTATGACGATATTGGATCGTCATAACCATTATGACGATCCAATATTGTCATGGGGTATCTAGCCAGACCAGGTCAGATCCTACGTGGCCAATCCGACGTGGAAAAATTATGACGAAACAAGAACGTCGTAGTGCAAATTCAGCCCAATCCAATGCAGTAACTTATTTGGGCCGAGCCTAATAACTATGACGTTTTTTTCTTAGTCCAGGAATTTTACAGTACGTCTCATTTTGGGCCTTGGCCTATTTACGATCCATTTCTTTAGGCCTTGGCGTATTCAAAGTCTAATTGTTTTAGGCCTGCCATCAGCCTTTTTACCTTTTACAATCAGATACTTTGCTCCACAATTAGTCATTGAGATGGCCTTTTTAAAGCCCAACACAATTCAGATTATATTCATTCGGGTTGTACATGCAAGTACAGGTTTGAAGCCCAGGAATTTCTAGATAAATAATTAATCAATTTTCATTGCAAAATGATACATACCACATTTCAAAATGAACTAACCAAATTTTCAAATAAACAGACCATAAGATCAAATGACCAAATAATCACTCCTCGTACATTACATCAAAACAAAAAATTAATGCATACAACCAACAAGCCCACTGCCCAGCACCTCCAGGTCGCCAATGATCCATCGCAGTGCCCAGCACCTCACTGGATTCCTCCACTCCACCTGGGGTGTCACTGCTCTCCCAACAACTCACCCAGGTGTGTTCTGCTACAGCTTGACCTACACCAACCACAAACAAACACCCCATATAAGACTACAACCAGCAAGCGTAGATCATCCAATGTCATTTAGCTTCACGTAAAGAACAACATGATCAAACAGTCAAAACACAAACTATACCAGGTCGGATACAACAAATATACTAATAGACCATTTGAGCTCATGGTAAGGATCAACAAATGTTCTCTTCATGGTCGGATACAACAAGTATTTCTGAGGACTAGAACAACAGTAGACTCAATAGTAATGCATTGCATCATGTCCCATCGTCAACCAAGTAAAAAAGAGAACATGATATACTGAAGACTTATCTAATCAGTCGGAGGAGAGCAGCAGCAGCAGGTTGGCTTCAACATCACGGAGGTAGCGCATCTGGATGAACATGTCGTCCTTCTGATGCACCTCCGACCATCGTCGGACACGGGCTTTCATGTGTCATGCTTAAATAACCTGTATAATGACATGATCAACTTTTTTACTAATTTGTTTGTCACCACAACCAATATATCTGAGCATAATAAGGAGCTAGAAAGTTGCACAAATAAGCAATTGATAAAATCTAATAAATTACGATGTTATTATTCAAGTTCTCCGTCAACTAGACAACATCACAACCTATACCACTATGCTAATTTTTTCAATCACGGGGAGATAATGTGTGAATTTCAAGATAACCAAATGCCAGCAGACACAAATGGCACAATTAATATACAACATAATTCGAGAACTGAACCAAATTCCAGCCTACATAAAAATTATTGAGACACCTGGACCTAGTGCTAATACAATCAGATCATGGCATTGTTTACTTGGATATTGCAACACAATGGCATGCACAATACATTGAGGCATCTAGTGTTAATACAAACTAAGGTGCAGAATAGATTTATTAAGTAATCGGTAAATGCATATCTGCATGCATATATGTCCAGTTAGCAAGTTTTAAAAGAATATGAATGATTACTTGATATATCTTCGCCCGTTGAACATGATATTGTCCTACACTAAGTTCTTGACACAACCAGGCAACCAAATCAAACAAGGGCTACAAAACCAATAACCTTACTAGGAGACAGCATTCTACTCTATCAATTAGGACTACATATATGAATCGAAAAAACATGATGGCCACCACAGCTAGTAGTATTATGATAGAGCATAATGAAGGGAACCACACAACATGCAACTAGGACAACTACAGTGAGGGAGTGGGAGACTGTGATGATAAGTTGATAACCATGAACGAAAAACACCTAGTCACCTACCATGTATTACCAGGGAGCTTAATGGGAAATCAAATCGCACACTTATAGAATTCGGGGAGGAAATCAGGAATCATGCAACAGATGAACAAGGTACAGGATGTAGGGAGGAAATAACACTGGCATCGGAGGCATGTAACTACTCACCATGAGCAACTCGGGCTCGAGCAGGAAGTCCCGAAACCCGGCGTTATGGATCCGATGTATCCCTTCTTGGCCACCTAAACCTCCAACTCCTCCACGGTTATTGATTCATCACAGCTCACCATCGCATCTAGGGGCAGCTGTAGAGAGACAAAGGGAGATCGGTAGAGAGGCCTCAAGAGAGAGAGGTAGTGTGGGATAACACGAATCATGGTTGAGGGAAGCATGGGAGTTACCTTGATGTGCCCGAACTTCGCCGGATCTCGTCGTCCTTCTTCCCATTGTCGAGCACCTCGCCGGATCTGCCCGAACTTCGCCATCACTGACCCGGCCGGGGTCCGCCCCACTAGTCGCCGCCAGATCTCCGCACTAGTGGCCACGCGGTCGATGCGGGCAGGTCGGATCGACGGAGCGTCATGCACGGATGCACGCGCGTGCCGGAGAGTCAACCCACCGCGACACCGTGGCTTGTTGAGGGTTGTCGCCGATCTGGTCTGGTTGGGAGAGAATGTGGTGCGGGGTCGGATTAGGGTGGAGGCGGCACATCTAGGTAGCAGGGTAGGCCTTGGCCTTGGCTGTGGCAGGGGAAGGGGAGGACGACACCGTGGCCTTGGTTGTGGAAGGGGAGGACAAGACCGTGGCAGTAAGGGCGGGGAGTGGAGGTAAGGGCGAGGTGAGGAGGAGGAGGAGATCGCGATCTGGAAGACGAGCAAACTGGCGGCGGGGTGCTGGGAGGGAGGGAGGAAGGTCGGGGTAGGGTTAGGGTTAGGGATGGAAGCCTGGAACCACACGAGGTGCGGTGGGTTTATGGTCATTGGATCGGTGTCGTGGACGTCCCAGATCGGTTTTCTAGGGCTGGTCCGTGGGTAGGCCAGTCCTCCCTCCTGATTGGCTGGATTTGGGTGTTTATTTTCCGAGTGCAAAAACAGTTTGTTCTGTTAAATATCCAACAAATGAATTTTGCAAAATGCTACCATTCTATTTTTCAAAAATACTAGACCACCTAACATACACAATGTCCCAACCGGGGTATCTCAAACCTATCCGTTCACCTCTGGCAAAAAAGACAAATTCCTGCCGAATCGACAAGAAGTGGGTCCAGTTTGAACTACATGTACATTATCCGATGCTCATGATTTTTGGCAAAAATCATTTTTAGACTCACAATATGCTATTTCATCAGAGATCCAATGCAAGTTTAGCGAGGCTCAGCCCCTAGCTAAGAACCTTCGTGCCCGCCGTTTTGACCATAGTTTGAAACGGGCATAAAAAATTCAAAAACGGTCCGATCAACGCAAATCCTTCGCGTGGTGTCTTATTATGTGACATAGTTGCAAGGAAAAATACCAAACTTGGTATATTGCAAGCGTCTCAAAAAAACCTTCTCAGAAATGAGCTATCATGTTCGAGGTTTCATGGCTTTCGGACCAAACGACCAATGTTATGGCCAGAATCGTGGCTTAGTTTGTGATAATATGACCATATTGTGCACACATATGTATAATGGTATGGCAAACAATATTGCAGGAGAAATTTTTCCTTTTCGACACACGGAAAATCCATTTTCCATTTTCCGAGCGCAAAAAATGGGGCGTTTTATGAAGCAACCACCAAATGAAATTTTTAGAATGGTACCACCACATTTTATAAAATACTAGACCACCTAACATGCACAATGTCCCAACCAGGGTATCTCAAACCTTTCCGTTCACCTCTGGCAAAAAAGACAAATTCCTGCCGAATCGGCAGGAAGTGGGTCCGGTTTGAACTACAGGTACATGATTCGATGCTCATGATTTTTGGCAAAAATCATTTTTAGACTCACAATATGCTAGTTTATCAGAGATCCAATGCAAGTTTAGCGAGGCTCAGCCCCTAGCTAAGAACCTTCGTGCCCGCCGTTTTGACCATAGTTTGAAACGGGCATAAAAAATTCAAAAACGGTCCGATCAATGCAAATCCTTCGCGTGGTGTCTTCTTATGTGACATAGTTGCAAGGAAAAATACCAAACTTGGTATATTGCAAGCGTCTCAGAAATGAGCTATCATGTTCGAGGTTTCATGGCTTTCGGACCAAACGACCAATGTTATGGCCAGAATCGCGGCATAGTTTGTGATAATGTGACCATATTGTGCACACATATGTATAATGGTATGGCGAACAATGTTGCAGGAGAAAGTTTTCCTTTTCGACACACGGAAAATCCATTTTCCATTTTCCGAGCGCAAAAAACGGGGCGTTTTATGAAGCAGCCACCAAATGACATTTTTAGAATGGTACCACCGCATTTTGTAAAAATACTAGACCACCTAACATGCACAATGTCCCAACCAGGATATCTCAAACCTTTCCGTTCACCTCTGGCAAAAAAGACAAATTCCTACCGAATCGATAGGAAGTGGGTCCGGTTTGAACTACAGGTACATGATCCGATGCTCATGATTTTTGGAAAAAATCATTTTAGACTCACAATATGCTATTTCATCAGAGATACAATGCAAGTTTAGCGAGGCTCAACCCCTAGCTAAGAACCTTCGTGCCCGCCGTTTTGACCATAGTTTGAAACGGGCATAAAAATTCAAAAATGGTCCGATCAACGCAAATCCTTCGCGTGGTGTTTTCTTATGTGACATAGTTGCAAGGAAAAAATACCAAACTTGGTATATTGCAAGCATCTAAAAAAAACCTTCTTAGAAATGAGCTATCATGTTCGAGGTTTCATGGCTTTCGGACCAAACGACCAATGTTATGGCCAGAATCGCGGCATAGTTTGTGATAATGTGACCATATTGTGCACACATATGTATAATTGTATGACGAACAATATTGCAGGAGAAAGTTTTCCTTTTCGACACACGGAAAATCCATTTTCCATTTTCCGAGCGCAAAAAAGGGACGTTTTATGAAGCAACCACCAAATGACATTTTTAGAATGGTACCACCATATTTTGTAAAAATACTAGACCACCTAACATGCACAATTTCCCAACCGGGGTATATCAAACCTTTCCGTTCACCTCTGGCAAAAAAGACAAATTCCTGCTGAATCGGTAGGAAGTGGGTCCGGTTTGAACTACAGGTACATGATCCGATGCTCATGATTTTTGGCAAAAATCATTTTTAGACTCACAATATGCTATTTCTTCAGAGATCCAATGCAAGTTTAGCGAGGCTCAACCCCTAGCTGAGAACCTTCATGCCCGCTGTTTTGACCATAGTTTAAAACATGCATAAACAATTATGGCCAGAATCACGGCATTGTTTGTGATAATGTGTGGTCAATTAATGATGCAAAACATGTTTAAAGTATGTCATTTAGACATATTGTTTATCGAATTCTGATTTACGGATTAAAAATAATGAATTATGCAAGATTTAAGTAATTTATAAATATTTAAAAAGATTTGGAATTTTAGTTATTCATAATTAATTATAGATATAATCTTCATATTTTTCTGATCAATTTATATATAAAAAACATTTTATTTTAACTTAACAATAAAAATATATGAATTATGCTATATAAAAGCTTTTTCTAGAATTTTAAAGCAAAATAGATAGAAACAGAAATTTTCTCACCTAGAGAGAGCGAGCCACTGATAATGACGGGTGGGCCATAGGACGCTGACTGGACATTGGTGTGGTTGGGTGTTTTGTACCGGTGTAAATCTAGACTGGCTCAATGGCATGTGGGCCTCGTTTAGAAAAGTTTAAAGAAAAAACTAGACGTGAGGAGAATAGGAGGATATGTTCCATTTAGGCCTAGGCCCAACAGAAGAGGTTAAGTTCATTAAGGACCGGTGCGTTGTTTTCTACAAGAACGAGCCAGTGTGCGGGAGTGACCGAGAGGGCGCGGGTTCGATCCCCCAAAGGGACGTATTTTTATGGCATTTCACCAAATAAGGTGGGGCCTGGCTGTCAGTTCGCCGATGGGGTTAACTCGTTAGGGTCCGGGTGGGGCCTGCCTGTCAGTTCGCTGGTGGGGTTAACTCGTCAGGGTGCGAATGGGGCCTGCATGTCAGTTTGCTGGTGGGGTTAACTCATCAGGGTGTGGGTGGGGCCCGCCTGTCAGTTTGCGTGATAGGGCCTGCCTGTTAGTTTGGTGGTAGGGCCAACTCGTCAGTTCGGTGGTGGTGCCTGCCTGTCAGCTTAGTTGTAAAAAATATTTATAATAGATAAATATTAACACATGGACAAACCACTTATGCAAGAAATGACACGTAGACATGACACATATGCCCAATTGTTGATGTGGCTGACTAGTAATATTAATAAATCTGAATTTAGACATTACGACAATTGAAATTGGTCATAATAGGCTACAAGTAAGATCCTAAGCCGTATTGTGTAGACTATGACGATTTCATCTGATAGAATTACGACGATTTCGACACAAAACGTTATAATTATACATGGTTTTGACCTCTCTAAATGTCCTATGACCATCTTGTACGAAATCGTCATATATTTATGACGATTTAATTTCGCGTCACTACGAGAAGGTCACAAGTGAACACATTTCTTGTAGTGATTGCATCCCAAGAATTGACAACTATATACCGAAGCCAATTGGCATCAATTTTAAGTTTCAGCCAACCTTCAGGTTTCTTACACTGTTCAGCGGCTGGCCTAGTTAGAGGGGAAAACAAGCCTTTAACTTTAGCATCTTGGATCCATATGTGGTATTTACTTCAGCCAGATGAGCACGAATAGCCCATGGCTATTGGGTGTAACCTTTGGGAAAATGTTGCAAGGGATTTTCAACTGGTGTCGTAATAGGATATCACGTCGATACATCTCAGTTTATGCTAGTATCATTTTTAGATTGTTGATACATGTATCAACCTTACGTGATTCTTGAGTTGTACTTTTTATGAACTCTCCCTTAAAATGCAATAATAAAAATAAAGACCATATGCTTCAATCGATGGTCGGGGTGTTTTCCCCTTTATAAAAGACGCTCCCCAACAAGTGCATTATCCAGCATGTTTCCTTCCTTGAAATAACATTTGTTTCCATGTGTAATTTCCTGCTTCATCCTTCCTAAAAATAACACCAGTACAAATATACCAAACACTCCACCAGACAATGAGCAATTTGTTGTCTATTACCTTTTGCTCTCTTTCAAGATGTTTGGTTTTTGGACCTGTGAAAATATGCTTCCTTTTTGTTTCTCTTTTATTTAAGGGATCACATTCAGATCTTCTTCGTGGTTAAAAACAAAGCCTAGTCTAAGAACATATAAGCACCTAGTCCTTTTCAGTTCGACTAAGACTCTTCTCTAATGTCTATTTCCTCCACTAAACCAATAGTAGTTTGTTGTCTGTTTCCTTTCGGTCTCTTTCAAGTTGTTTGGTTTTTGGACCTATAAAATATGCTTCCTTTTTGTTTCTCTTCTATTTAAGGGATCACAAGCATGTCTTCTTCATGGGTAAAAAAACAAAGCCTGGTCTAAGAACATATAAGCACCTGGTCCTTTCCAGTTTGACTAAGACTCTTCCCTGCTAGCTGTTGTGCTTGCATTTCCTGTCATCCGGTGATATTCTTGTGACGCAGAGCTATACCTGTCATCCGGTGATATTCCTGTGACGCAGAGCTATACATGGTTGTACGCATGTACTCTTGTGGTCATTGTTCCAACAAGGTGCAGGTTCACCAAAATATTTAGGACTTAGTCACATGAGAGAAAAAGAGGCAAAATATTGGTAGGTAAAATCACTAAATAAGACTTTAGTGGCCACTTATTCACTCAGTGCCTCCCTATAAATAACATATTCGCGTTTTGATCTATACATGAATGAACGAGAACACCATTCGAAGTGTATTCGACAACTATCTTGTTTCTAGGGTATAAGATTGAAGGCGAGAGCAACAAATGAGTATGTTGAGTGCCATCGGAAATTTGATTCTGCATAAGGATCTGATGGGAGTGGGAAGTGTTGGAAATGTGATTTGTAGTTCAGCTTGGAAATCACACATAGCCTATGATATTCTGACATGCCTCATCCAATCTTGATGCAATCATAGAATACCGATCTATAGTCTAGAATCCATGCTGGTGAATGCAAGCCATCATTTGTGCTGATTCGACTCTACAAAAAGTGTCCCTGCATAGTGGACGAACTCTCTTATGCCCACTTCTTAGAGATGAAATTGTTTCGTTGACTGAAGGATATGAAATACCAGGCCACTTTTCAAAATAAAAATGAGAATAACCACTAATGTTTTTCGATCACTGCTCATATCTTGAAAATGTTAATTTTTTGTGTTACTTTAATCCAATTATAAAACACGAAAATGCAATTTTGAAGATTATCAAACATACTTATACTAGACATGCAATTAACAGGCAAGTGATAACCTGCTAGCAAATGTACACAAATTGCATATGTAGTAATCGTCTAAGGAAATAGCAGTAACGCAAAGAACACTTATGTGTTGGTCGATGGTATGACCAACAACGACACAGGATGAGCTCCGTAAATTGAGAAGTCGTGATGAGACACTCTCAAAGTCATATCGCCTCTCTCCCTATGCCAAAATTATGAAGTTATTTTCCACGGATGATTATCTCGCGAATTACTCACGGATGTTGAAAGGGCTTTGATGATTATACACATTTTATTTCTTATATCCTTATTTTAGTACCGTCTTAACAAATTTATGTTACAAAAACACAAGACAATATCAATTTTGTTTAATACCCAGCCAATGAAGTGTAGAACCGAACAAATGATCAAAGAATATGGAATCTCAAGTTTTACTCTGGCATGAATTTATTTTTCAATTTCTTATGTTTCTGTATGACATGCTTTTCTCTCTTAATTTTTGGCAGATGGTTTTCTCAAATCAAGTCTCCACTTCTACATCCATAAACCGATAGTTTTGTTAAAATCAAGAACAAGATATTTGGACACATGTGAAAGGATACGTATGTCGCCTAGGGGGGGGTGAATAGGCGATTAAAACTTTTCGTAGAGTGGCTCAACAAAGGCGGAATAAAACTAGTGTTTACTTTGTTAAGCACAACCTATAACAAATAAGGTTCACCTGTGTGCACCAACAACTTATGCTAAGCAATACAAGCAACAAAGTGATAGCAAGATATATATTACTTCAAGCACGAAGGCTATCACAATGTAAAGTGCATAAGTAAAGAGCTCGGGTATAGAGAGAGATAACCGAGGCACGCGGGGACACCGATATTTTACCGAGTTCCTCCCAACATGGAGTACGTCTCGTTTGGAGGAGGGGTGGTATCAAACCACCAACGCCACAAAAGGCCTCCCTTATTCTCCGGTGAATCTCACCCCAACGGGATCGATCCACGCTTCCACTATCGGTGCACTTGTCGGTGGAAACCAGAACCTCTCACAAGGTTGGGGCACTTCTCCACAACTTAATTGGAGGATCCCAACAAATGCCACAAAAGGCCACAATGCCACCAAGGCCACAAAACCGTCTAGGGTTCCAAGAACCCAAGAGGGACAAGCTCCAAAGAGTCACACAAACCAAATCCTCCGAGGAGAACACAAACCGATGCACCAAATGCAAATGGAAAGAACACCACAAAGGTGTTCAAATCCTTCTCTCCCAAATTCCACCAAAGCTACAAAAGATTATAGGGGAATAAGAGAGGAAGAACAATGGAGGAAATCCACAAAAGACTCCAAGATCTAGATCCCAATATGTTCCCCTCACTTAGAGGAGAGATTGATTGGTGGGATTGTAGATCTAGATCTCCTCTTTCAAATCCCTCAAGAATATGCAAGAATCATCGGAGGGATTGAGAGAAAGCAAGCTCAAGAAGGTCAACAATGGAGGGGAAAACTTGCAAGAATGGTTGAGGAACCATTGGGGAAAAAGGTCCCTTATATAGGTCCCTCCAAAATCCAACCGTTGCAGCCCAAAAACGCGATTCCCGGTACTACCGGACTTTTTCCCAGTACTACCGGACTTTCCCGCTTTCCCGGCACTGCCGGACATTTCCTGGGGTTCCCGGGGCTCCAAACGCATTTTTCTCTGCGCTCCCCGGTACCAAAATGCGGTACTTCCGGACCCCGGTACTACCGGATCCTGGTCCGGTACTACCGGTCATCACATAATGAAAACAACCATAACTTTTGCATCCGGACTCCGATTTCGATGATCTTGGGCTCGTTTCGAAGAGGACAACAACCTCTACAAGATAATGCAAAGAAACATCATAGTCCAGTGAGGGAGGATAGATCCACATGATGAAGTAAAAAACCTTCTGTCGCGCTAGGTACTAAAATGCGGTACTACCGCTTTTTGGTACCTAGCCCGGTAGTGGATTTTTGCAACTTTCCAAAACCTTCTGCCTCGCTAGGTACTAAAATGCGGAAGATATTCAAACGGCTACAACTTTTGATTGGTAACTCCGATCGACCCGATTCCAATTGCTTGGAAAGAGGACGACATGAGCTTCCCTATAAAAGGTGAAAGCATTGGTTATCACCAAGTGAGAATGTATCAAGTATAATAATGTGAGATACCTCACTTGGTGAGAAACCAAAAAACCGCATAGATCAAAATCACAATAAGATATAAAAGAGGGATCCGATTTTGATGAACAAGAGCTTGTTATGGAGATTACCACAAGCTCTATGTCCTCACATGGATAAGACAAAATAACAACCAAATATGATGATGCAAGTATGCAAAGGTTTGAGCTCTCTCCGAATGATGTGATCGAGTTACTCATTCGAGAGCCCCTCTTGATAGTACGGTTATCTATCCTAAACCCGGTCTTCCACTAACAATATAAGACCGGCAAAAAGGAAAACCTATCAAGATTATACCTTTGCCTTGAGCATTCCACTTGATCTCGATGTAGACGATCTTTCCCTACTCAAGATGGAACACCTTTCTTGATTCCTCATCATCGATCCATGATCACCGAGGATGGCAAGTATCAAACATGAGATCTTCTAAAGATTGCGCATTTTGAGCTTGCACAACATATCTTCTTCTCATTTCATCGACCTTGAAGCCGACACAAGCTCCAAGCGATGCCAATGGACAATTACTACAAGTATAACTTAATACACACATTAGTCCATAAATATTGTCATTAATTACCAAAACCACACATGGGGGCCCACATGTTCTTTCAATCTCCCCCATTTTGGTAATTGATGACAATCCCTTTAAGAGGGTTTATATAAGGAATTTTAATGAATCAAATGGTAACACCAATATCAAATACTACACAAGTATGTGATATTCATACTACCACCATATATAGAGCAAACTCCCCCACAATCTATGAATGTGTGATGAACTTGAATTTCATTGCATATATTGCCAATCATTATCATTGGTGGAGTTTCCTCTATATATACCACATGCTAAGCAACAACAAAGATGCAATAGCATGAAAGGCAAATGCTTTAAGAACAAACTCAATGCATAAACCAACTTCCCTTAAACCCTCTAAAACTTCTCCCCCATTGGCATTGATTGCCGAAATGGGTGACAAGCTCTAGAAGGCAAATATAATAATAATTCCTCCAAAGGTGTGCCTTCGCGCATATCCAATGATGAATACTTGGGAGGGAGTAGAACTATATCGAGGACCCGAAGATTGCCAAAATAAATAAAGTCAAATGATGCAAACAATTACAAGGTCCGACAAACCAATTGAAAACAACAAATGAGTTCAAATGGAAACTACGAGATATTATGATATGAGCAAGAGAGTGCTTTAAATAATAAATAGAGAAGCTCCCCAAGATTTGTGCATAATTCAAAATAAATGCATTAGAATACATATTGCACAAATATGGAATCCTCGCTCCCCCATAAGTACTTAAAACCCAACAAATGAAAGATCAAATAAATGCTTAAATAAAATAGAGAAGCTCCCCAAGATTTGTGCATACTTTAAAATCGGTGTATCTCAATACAAAAATGCACAAATATGGAATCCTCACTCCTCCATAAACATTTTAAGGCACAAAAATGAAAAAGGAGAAAATGAGCATTCTTAAGTGAATTAGATGAGCTCCCCAAAGATAATGCACCAATTATGATAATTGCATTTGGGATCAAGGTGCATAATCATGGAATCCTCACTCATCCAAGTTCATTTAACAATACAAGGCATGAGAGAACAAATATGAGTGCCAAAATGTGCAAACAAGAGGAACAAGCACTCATAGGAAATTAAATTTGGAAGCCACCGAAGAATCAAAAGGAATAGAAAGGTGGTCTCCAAGGATTAAAGATCAACTAAAATTATCTTCTCGTATGTGTATATGTCTCTAAGTTGAAAACATCACAAAGACATATGCCAACAAAGAAATATGCACACATAAAGAAGATATACAAGAAGCACATGGAAGCAAAAATGAAGTCATAACATATACCAATAAGATTTTTGCTTCAAAGCACGGCCAAAGGCTCAAATATATCTTATTGTAGATTAATGATCTTCAAACACTAACACACTACATATATTACAACTATCACCAAGGGAAAAGGAGAAAGTTGGAATATATGGAGAAAGGCAACAAGTATCATAAGAGAAAATGGACTAGCAAAATCTCACTATTGCACATGAGAGAAGTTGAGGAAATGATAGGCAATAAAATTGCTAGATTGACATATTTGGGATTGGAGGATCATATACATGATTTTGTATAGTCCCAATTATATGCACTCATCTCAAATTATACACATATACAATAGAGAGTCCTCTTAATACTATGGCTAGAGATACAACAATAAATACAAAATCAAAGAAACGATGCCAAGATGCAACCTACAAAAGGTTGGAAGCAATATAAATATGCATGATCAAGAGATACTTGTTACCGAGATATAATTGGTAGGATGTAGAGGATATGAATTCATTGATCATCCTATAGCTTGCCTCCAATTGTCATTAACGCACCACTTCTTCAAGATTGAGAGACAAGCATCCAATCTATCTCCAATGTACCTAAAACACATTTAAGTACAAAATGTCCCCAAACTTATTGGGTCCAATGTAGTTAGTGCAACTACAATACATAGCAGAGACTCCACATAAATATGTGCATATTGATATGAAATTGAATTTCATGCACAGCTTAGCCGATGGGATTTGGTGGAGTTTCCCCTATATATTGGATCAAAGAAAGCAAGCATGCCATAATATAGATATGTAGTAAATATGCATGCACAAGGCTTTCAAGAACCAAAAATGAGATACAATTTGAACAAAAACACCAAGTAAACCGAGATGGCACACACAAGAGTGTGACAAGACAAGCGGTGTACAAATTGTATCAAAGACCCAATTCAACACATGAAAGATCACAAGTTCAACAAATGAACTAGGCTAAGGCCAAAAGAGCAAAAATAGATAGAAATAAAAATGCTCAAGGATTTATCTCATTCTAAAATGGTCAAATCAAGAAACAAGGAATGAGACAAAACCAACTCCCAAAAAGATCAAGGTTCCAACAAGAAACCAAACTCCCCAAACTTCACATGATGGCACAAAATACCAAAACGAAAAGATTGAGGTTCCAAGCACATAAAACCCGATATGGATCAAACAAAGAAGCATAAATATGAATGTTCTAAATAATATAAGAGAGCTCCCCCATGGATAGTGCATTATGTAGGATTTTCCTTTAGAATGCAAAATGCACACAAATGGGATCATCACTACTACCTACATTAACTAGAACACAAGAGGATATCAATAAAATAAGAAGATCCAAAAGAAGCAAGGAAGCTTGGGAGACAACATAAAACATTTTCTTGGCCAAAGATAGGATAAAATTAAACAAAGGCCAAAGTGAATATGATCAACAAATTCTACCTTAAATTGAGTACTCATTGTCCAAGGACAAGAAATATTGGGAATAATTTTCCCTACGTAATTCATACGGATATCCAAGATCATATAGACACAACAAGAAGCATATAACTAAATATAAGAATTGAGCATGATACTTCAAACAAGATTCTTGGTAGCTTCCAATAGTCACACAATCACTAGTGATTAGAGTAACTTGAAGCAAATGGTTTCCATGCGAATATATATATCTAAATATGAGGAACACATACCAAGAACCACTCTCATATACAAGATCCAAAATAAGATCAATAAAGCTATTCAAGCAAATTGGAAATTGTATGAGCAAATGTGTCACATAGGTGCTAGATAATTATCAATATCAATTCTAAATGACACAACCTCGAATATCCACATTTTCTAGGATTTGTAATATGCACTAAGCATATGACTCCCCCATAATGTGATACTACCATAAAACCAACATGAGGCAAAAGGATACAAATAGAGATAATTAATGGACATTATAAAACTTAAATTTATCATGAGAATTGTACCACATAGAGGCTAGACAATAATCCAATATAAATACTAGGTGGTATTCCTCATGTACACAAAATTTTAGGATTGTGGAATGCCCAAGCATAACATTCCCCCAAAATGGGATAATCCATTAATCTCTCAAAAAGAGCCAAATAAGATACCAAATATAATCAAGAAAGGCTCAAACACAAGAAACACCCATACATGTTGTGACACTTAATCATACACACATATGATTGATACCTCAAGATAATTAAGTGGAAAGCACAACTTGTACAAAATCATGGAAGATACAAAACCAACACATGCACAAGGGGGCGAGTAACTTTCAATGAAATGCGTTAAGCATATGTAAACGCAAGGAGGAACATTGGAAATATAATAATAATAGGAACAATATAAACCACATGACTTGGCTTGACAAATATAATAATGCAGATCCATTAATTCTTCATGATGTAGCCAAGTCTCCAATGCCCTCCAAAACACACCTATTGATCAAGTTTTGGCTTGTTGGTCCCCATCCAAGTTGGGTCCTAAGAGGTTAGTCACAATAGGTTTGGCAACCCAAATGGTTCTTTTCTTGACACTACATTGAGCACCAACAAATTTGGCAAACACATTGCCAACCTCATCCTCACAAAGAGAATAAGAATCATCAATCAAGATAGGATGGGATGAGGAGTTCCCAATAGTACATGCGGAAGAAATGTGCCCCTTCTCACGGCATATGTAGCAAGTTCTACTCTTGCTATGTTTCTTCTTAGGTGAAGACACACCTCGAGGAAGGGCTCGAGTAGTGCTCTTAGGAAGAGGCCCATTAATGACTTGAGGTGGAACTTGAGGCCGCTTCCCTTGATGCTTCACACTAAGAGGCTTTTTCTTCAATGGGCAAGATCTAACATGGTGCCCTTCTTCCTTGCACTTGAAGCAAAAAATGTTGGCCGGATTCTTGACTTGATCTTGGTCATTCTTCTTGTTGTCCTTGTGCTTCAACTTGATAGTGGACTTGTTCTTGACATTGGAGTTGAATCCAAGCCCACTTTTGTCATTGGGGGATTTTTGCACACTCAAGATTTTGTTGAGTGCGGCCTTCCCTTGATGACCCTTTTTCAAGTCATTCTTCAAAGAAGTGACTTGAGCCTTGAGCTCTTTGATTTCCTCTACATGGTTAGTTTCAACAAAAGTACTAGAGGAAGTAGATGCTACATTGTTAGAGCAAAAAGGCATGGAATGTAATTCATCACGAGATATAGAATGGTTGTGAGAGGATGAATTACAAGGACTAGCGCATGGCAATATAACATTTGGAGTAGATATAGTGCTAATGTCCACATGAGGCCCACTAGATGTTACCTTTGTCATGATGGACTCATGATATAACTTTAGCCTACCATGGGAAACTAAAAGATCCTCATGCGAGCTCGAGAGATTAACATGACTTTCTTCTAATTTCCCATAGTTGCTAGTTAGCAACGCAAGTTGAGCCTTTACCTCAACATTCTCCTTCAAAATAGATGATTCACAAGAAATAGAGTTAGTAGCACAAGCATAATTACTATTTGCAAGAGGTGAGGGCAACTTGGCAAGCACTTTAGAATATGAAGCTTTAAGTTGCTCATGTGACTCGGTGAGTTTGATGAGCTCACCCTTGATGACCCTAGATCCATTTTTGAGGTGCTCAAAATCCTCAAGGAGTTTAGCATAAGCACCTTCAAGTTCATCATTTTTAATCTTGAAGGAGTTTGCCACCACAAGTTCTCTATCATGGTATTCCTTTACACTAGATAATTCTAGAGTAAAAGTCTCCTCAAGAGATTCTTTGGTGGTTTGTTCTTCTTCAAAGGAGTCCTTTAGTTGTGCAACTTCATTAGCATACTCACGCTCAAGTGCAAACTTTTCATCAATTAAGTTTTCTTGCTCCTCAATAAGATCATTGCCTTCTATGGCACAATTCAAGATTTCAAGAAAGTTGGAGGAAGCAATTTTATTTTTGAAGAGAGCGCTATAGACAAGCTCTCCCATTTTCTTAATAGAGGTAATATCATACTTACCTATATAATCATCATTATCATTCTCAACCTCATCATCATCATCATGAGATACAATGGGATTCAAAGAGGTTACCTTTGTTCCCTTAGCCATAAGGCATATGTGAGAACCGGAGGAAGGTGATGATGATATTGCACTTGTAGCTCTCTCCAAGACCTTGTCTTGGCCCATAGAATCTTAATTTTCCTCTACATGGTTAGCAACACAAGCACTAGAGGAAATTAGAAGCATTTTTATTATGACAACATGAGCATATCATCATGAGATTTATTCAAGTCATTTCTACATGATATGCAAGGACTATTAACACAAGCATGTAAGGAATTTTGAGTGCTAGAAGTGTTAAGGTCCAAAGATAGATCATTGCAATTAAATAGAGATGAGGGATTACAAATAGTAAGCACACTATCCCAATTGCAATTTCTATCACCACTCACCATATCATTACCTAGTGAAAAGTCACATGTTGGTGAAGTGGTAGAGGATGAGAACTCATCTCGACCGGAAGTGGAAGCAACACAATCATCCTTAATAAGGTTGGACACAACATATTTATCTTGAAGTTTTGTCCATAACTCATGAGCGCTCCAAAAAGGAATGATTGAAGAGGTAACTACATATCTCAAGGCATTAACAAGCACATTAGAAGCTTGAGCATCGAGATATAAGTTTTTCTCATCCTCACTAGATAGATTTTTGAAATCCAGTGGAGGAGAAAAACCTATATCTACAATACGCTCCAAATTTGGGTCCATGTCCCGAAAATGAATGAGCATGCGATTGTTCCATATATCATAATTTGTGCCATCGAATGTGAATATGTCATTATGCACTAATCCTCTAGCCGACATCTTTACTCTCAAGGCGGTGAAGCCTAAAATGAGAGACCGGGCTCTGATACCAATTGAAAGGATACGGATGTCACCTAGAGGGGGGGGGTGAATAGGCGATTAAAACTTTTCCTAGAGTGGCTCAACAAAGGCGGAATAAAACTAGTGTTTACTTTGTTAAGCACAACCTAGAACAACTAAGTTTCACCTATGTGCACCAACAACTTATGCTAAGCAATACAAGCAACAAAGTGATAGCAAGATATATATTACTTCAAGCACGAAGGCTATCACAATGTAAAGTGCATAAGTAAAGAGCTCGGGTATAGAGAGAGATAACCGAGGCACGCGGGGACACCGATATTTTACTGAGTTCCTCCCAACATGGAGTACGTCTCGTTTGGAGAGGGGGTGGTATCAAACCACCAACGCCACAAAAGGCCTCCCTTATTCTCCGGTGAATCTCACCCCAACGGGATCGATCCACGCTTCCACTATCGGTGCACTTGTCGGTGGCAACCAGAACCTCTCACAAGGTTGGGGCACTTCTCCACAACTTAATTGGAGGATCCCAACAAATGCCACAAAAGGCCACAATGCCACCAAGGCCACAAAACCGTCTAGGGTTCCAAGAACCCAAGAGGGACAAGCTCCAAAGATTCACACAAACCAAATCCTCCGAGGAGAACACAAACCGATGCACCAAATGCAAATGGAAAGAACACCACAAAGGTGTTCAAATCCTTCTCTCCCAAATTCCACCAAAGCTACAAAAGATTATAGGGGAATAAGAGAGGAAGAACAATGGAGGAAATCCACAAAAGACTCCAAGATCTAGATCCCAATATGTTCCCCTCACTTATAGGAGAGATTGATTGGTGGGATTGTAGATCTAGATCTCCTCTTTCAAATCCCTCAAGAATATGCAAGAATCATCGGAGGGATTGAGAGAAAGCAAGCTCAAGAAGGTCAAAAATGGAGGGGAAAACTTGCAAGAATGGTTGAGGAACCATTGGGGAAGAAGGTCCCTTATATAGGTCCCTCCAAAATCCAACCGTTGCAGCCCAAAAACGCGATTCCCGGTACTACCGGACTTTTTCCCGGTACTACCGGACTTTCCCGGCACTACCGGACATTTCCTGGGGTTCCTGGGGCTCCAAACGCATTTTTCTCTGCGCTCCCCGGTACCAAAATGCGGTACTACCGGATCCTGGTCCGGTACTACCGGTCATCACAGAACGAAAACAGCCATAAATTTTGCATCCGGACTCCGATTTAGATGATCTTGGGATCGTTTTGAAGAGGCCAACAACCTCTACAAGATAATGCAAAGAAAAATCCTAGTCCAGCGAGGGAGGATAGATCCAAATGATGAAGTAAAAAACCTTCTGTCGTGCTAGGTACTAAAATGCGGTACTACCGCTTTTTGGTACCTAGCCCGGCAGTGGATTTTGGCAACTTTCCAAAACCTTCTGCCTCGCTAGGTACCTACCGCATTTTGGTACCTAGGAGACCAGCAGATATTCAAACGGCTATACCTTTTGATTGGTAACTCCGATCGACCCGATTCCAATTGCGTTGGAAAGAGGACGACATGAGCTTCCCTATAAAAGGTGAATGTATTGGTTATCACCAAGTGAGAATGTATCAAGTATAATAATGTGAGATACCTCACATGGTGAGAAACTGAAAAACTGCATAGATCAAAATCGCAATAAGATATAAAAGAGGGATCCGATTTTGATGAATAAGAGCTTGTTATGGAGATTACCACAAGCTCTATATCCTCACATGGATAAGACAAAATAACAACCAAATACGATGATGCAAGTATGCAAAGGTTTGAGCTCTCTCCGAATGATGTGATCGAGTTACTCATTCGAGAGCCCCTCTTGATTGTACGGTTATCTATCCTAAACCCGGTCTTCCACTAACAATATAAGACCGGCAAAAGGGAAAACCTATCAAGATTATACCTTTGCCTTGATCATTCCACTTGAGCTCGATGTAGACGATCTTTCCCTACTCAAGATGGAAGACCTTTCTTGATTCCTCATCATCGATCCATGATCACCGAGGATGGCAAACATCAAACATGAGATCTTCTAAAGATTGCGCATTTTGAGCTTGCACAACATATCTTCTTCTCATTTCATCGACCTTGAAGCCGACACAAGCTCCAAGCGATGGCAATGGACAATTCCTACAAGTATAACTTAATACACACATTAGTCCATAAAGATTGTCATTAATTACCAAAACCACACATGGGGGCCCACATGTTCTTTCAACATGCAAATAGACCTAACCACTGTTGCTAATCCCATACAAATAAGGAAGCAGCAAATAGTCTTATTATGATTGTCACATGAATTCTGAGATATTGTTATTATTACTTATCTTGCTATTATTACTAACTAGCAAGGTGGCCCTCGCAAATCCGAGGGCATCATCTTTACTGTATCATTCTTGAAGAGTAAGAAGTATAGTACATATATCGGCCAAACTTTAAATTTAATCTACATGGCGAGATATGAAAGATGTGGAGGATTCAAACTTTTTGTGTCAAGATATGGTGCTAAACATTGCATTCCATCATAACATTCTTGTTAGATTTTCATTCAAACAATATATGGCTCATGAAAATTATTTTTAATCATCTATAATTTTGATAATTATATCTTTGCTATTATTCTATTTTTCAAATTTATTTTTTGAGGTTAATATTATACTTTCCTTAAAATTAGCTTGATGTTTGAACTAATCTATCAACTGACATTGTCAACCCTCCACATACCAAGAATTTTCATCCTCTCGGGATTGTCCTTCTTATTACTTTTGATCTATAATATTTTAGTTTTTTCCCATCCTTGCAACTCTATTCTAAACTTGGTAGATCTTGCAAAATATTTTTAATAATCCATTATTTCACAAACTATATATTTGCTATTATTAAAATATATGGATTCAATATTTTAGGTTAATAATAGATTTCCTTAAATTTAGCTTGATATTTGAAGTAATCTATCAATTGTCATTGTCAACCGTCCACATAGTAGAAAGGCTAGTCCAAATTTATTAATGCAGTTATCCATTGACTGTAGATTGGATTTCATTTTAGAATTTCAGGTTCATAATACAAAAATACAAAGTTTCTCTGCTTTTACCCATTTGTACAATTCCCTGGAATGAATACGTAATTTAATTTGGTAGGTAGAGCACTAAAGGTTTCGTCAAAACTTACAACAACTTGCAAACAAAGGCTAATAGAAATACAATAGAGGTATGACATGCATAACATCCATGGTTAGGTTGAAACCTTTTCTCATGTCAATCTAGTGAGTTGTTGTCCGTTGGGTTTAAGACGCCACAAGTATGTTTAACATCAGCACTGCCAAGTTTCCCTTTGTCTCCTACTTCCTCCATTTAGAAATATAAGACGGTTTAGCTTTGTGAGTCGAATGTATCTATAATTATTTTAGTGTGTTATTAGTCCATTTAGAAATAGAAGACGTTTTAGCTTTATGAATTGAATGTATATAGACATATTTTAGTGTATTGGTTCGTAGAGGTTCAGAGTAAACCTATACACTGAAAAGCGTCTAGATACATTCATTTTACAAAGCTAAAATGTCTTATATTTCTGAACGGGGGGAGTACTTCGTATTTCATTGCTCCAACTCTTTCTCAAAACTCTTTGACAATTCTTTGCTAGGGTTAGTATGCACTTGAGATTTCATGGATTTGCATAATTTAGGTAATGATATGGAATAAGGGCAATATAATGGTTAGAATTGCATGAAAATGCTGATTTGATTTTGTGTTTGTTTATCCTAATAAATTAAGTAAGAATATGAACAGAACATGTGCTGACATGTAGTTTGTTCAGACTGAATGCACGTCGTGGGTATGACAAAATGGATAAATAGTTAACCTCTTAAGATAGTATGTATATGAACTGTTAATTTCAATTTGTAAGCTCCAACTGTCGTGAGTATGTTTCCCATTTATAAAAAATTAATGTAAGTATTATATTATACAAAAATCTTAATTTTAAGCTCCAACTTTATTTTAGATCACTGGTAGAAAAGGCCCATGCGTCCCGGTTGGTAAGGGCCATTAGTCCCGGTTGCCCAACCAGGACGGGGCAATCGGGACTAAAGCTCTAACCATTAGTCCCGGTTGCCCCACCAACCGGGACAAATGGGGCACACGTGGCGACATCAGAGCGCGAGGGGGGTGGAGTATTAGTCCCGGTTCGTAACACGAACCGGGACTAATAACCTGCTGCCGCGGCAGATATTTGGCCCATTTCTCTGCCTCGGCAGAGAATTCATTTTGGCACATTTTGATGTCGCGGCAGCATTTTCGCCACTTTTTGTGCCGCGGCAGAGAATTCATTTAGGTTGTTTTATTGTTTATTTAGTGTTTTGCACTTATCAATGAAGGAACCTTATATTACACAAGATCATCATGACAATATTACATTCAATACACGGATCGAGTTCATGCACTACATACAAAAGTTGCTATTCGATGCTACCGGCCAATTCCTTCAAAGTTGCTATTTTTACAATCCCTATTGTCTATACACAGCAGAATAGTATTCCCCTTTCGGGTCTAGGACTTCTGCATCCAAGAATCCCGCCAATTCCTCCTGAATTGCTCGAACGCGATCCTTTGGCAGAAGACCGTCCCGTAGACATTCGATCTGATTTAAAAAAGGAGTCAGCCTATATGAATGAAACTAAACACAATTTGTTTGAAATTAAAAACTATAGAAATTGTTTACGTACGTGGAGTTGCTCTAAATTTCTGCCCTTCTCATCGCACGTCTGCCGGATGAACTCGCATACATAGTATCCACATATATTGTTACCTGGTCCCTGCGTCAGGCACTTTACGAGAACATAGTTCAATCAAAATAATAATCAAGCATGATAATACTGTATCAAAACTAGAATCAAAGAGATGCGCGGATATAGCTAGTGGTGCTTACATCTAGTGGTTGAAATGTAAGCTCCTCTTTCCAAACACCCCTAGCCTTGTTGGTGAACCATTTCCAAGCGCTGCCCGGCGAAGAAAACGAATAAAATAAGTTATTAAGTACTTGATATCATAAAATTCACGAACGTTGCCGATATAGTGTCGTAATGATTAGAATTACCGCTGGAGAAGTATCTGCATGTCCTTCCACGTCTCAAGGGGTTTATGTTTTGAGTCCATGACTAGTACACGCCCTTTGTCAAGTTGAATGATTAACAGAATATAGTGAAAGCTGCAAATGCATAACTAATCAATTATATACTTAACATCGAGTAAGCGAAATAGAAAGTGTATACAAGACAATAACACTCACTCGAAGTTGTAAGGAAATAGTATTTCCCTTTTGGTTTCTTGAAACCTTAACACGTGTACTATATTATCCTCCGTATCCTGGGGGCTTATTTTGAGATTAGCTTCATGAACCCAATATGGGTCAATGAAGCCAATGTCATAGATTTGTCCTCTGTTGCATTCGAGAATCTTCATTCTGCATATTACAGTATGATTATATACATGCAATAAACAAAATAATATAGCTGGAGACTAAATTAATTACAGAATTAGTACTTACAGACAATAGGCACTGATGATCGATTTGTCTAAGGCGTCTTGATTGAATAATTGAAATAGTTCATCAAATTCAATGGATATCATGTCATCCCTTTCTTTCCCATGATGCTTTTTTGTAACCCTCAGCACTATCCAGTTAGCCCCGGCCTTTGTGGCATGCAAGTACCAGTTATGCAATCTTCGCATTTTTGTTGGAAGATTGTTTACCTCCTCAGGTTTGACGAGAGGTTTGCCGTACTGGTATTTGTATGCTACTTCACTCAAGGGGAAGAACTCTAACTGGGATAAGTACTGGGCAATACTCATACCTTGAGCAGCGGCAGCTTCTCCGTATTGTGCAACTACCTCTGGATCATACTGCTCTTCGGCCCCATATTTGCTCGACCCCACATTGGTTTGAGAAATCACCTTGAGAGGGGCGCAAGTCTGTTTTGCTTGTTCTCCGAGATGGGCAACAGATTTCCCGCTTGCATCAGTACTGCTCTTCGAGGCTTTTTGTGCTGCATGTGACTTGAGAATAGAACGCTCATAGTCTGATGACAGCTTTGGCTCGGGTTGATGAAGATTCTTTAGCATTTTCAACACTTTGGCTTTTTCTTCTTTGGTGCTGGGGAACTCTGGCTCTTTCGGCCGCCTCAGCTTAGCAAAAAACGTTGTCGTTTCCGCATCAACGATCGCCGCAGTCTCCTCTTCAGTACAGTCATAAGCTCTCTTGGGAGGAACCGTTGGTACTTTTGGAAGAGGCTCTTGTTTAGGTTTCGGCGATCGCTTACGACGCACAGTAGCGGTACGCTTACGCTTTTTTATCCTGAGGCGCCGGCGATGGCTCCCGCGGCGATGGCTGCACCAGAGATTGGTGAGGCGATGGAGCCGGGTGAGGCTACGAAGACGGCTGCCGCGGCGACGACGACCTCGCTGGAGACGGGTGAGGCGGCGGCGAAGATGGCCTTGGCGTGTGATTTCGAAGCACGATACAATCCTTCGGCCATAGAATGGTGACGTTTTTTGCGTCACCCAGCACAGTCACATTTCCTTCACCAGCAGGGTAGTGAAGATCCAAAACCTCAAAGGTGGGCATGATTTCATCCACGCCGACAACATCGTAGACCTCTAGAACCGGACGACAGTGGTAAGTTGGTGTGGGTCCAATTGGTAAGGCATAGCCGACCGCCACCTTCATTGATATGTTCACAACTTTGACATGTAGCTCGCAGTGTGTCATCTCTGTGATATCATCCACTGGGTAGCCAACAGGAGCCATCGTCGGTGCATCATCGGCATCGCCATTGTCATCACCCGGGACCTCGGTGGAAGCCACACTGCTTTTTCGATTATTCGATAGGCCGGTAGCATCGAATGCAGTGTGCTGCTGAGATGGGCCGGTAGTACTTTGCTCTTTAAGTGTGTTAATTTCATCTTGTTGTTGCTTTAATCGTTCTTCAATTAAACGCATTCGCTCTTTCTGACTTTCTGCTTCAACTGCCGCCCTGTCCTTACTCTGACGGCTTCTATCAGGATATTTCTTCCTCTCTTCGGGAAACCCAGTCCTCCATGATTGGGAGCCTATTGTGCCTCGTGTTCATCCATCATGTTCCTTATTTCCAAGGGCGAGTGTGAGCTCATCATTCTCTCTATCGGGAATGAAGTCCCCATCTTTAACAGCCTTTACTGCTTTTCTGATACTCTCGATTGGCAAGGGGTCTTCTTTATGTCGTATGTTATATATACACCTCCCTTCCGAGTCCAACGTGCCCCCATGCCCGTAAAACCAATTCCTTACACGTTCTACCCAATCGTCTGTCTCTGGGGTGATCTTTTTATCACGCAGTTCCTGCTCAAGTTTCTCCCACTTAGGAATGTCAACCCTGTAGCCACCTTGCCCCATAGTATGGTGATACTTCTTCTTAGCAGCATTCAGCTTATTCGTTTCAGACATTTTCTTAGCTTTTTCTGATTTCTTGTATTCCACAAACTCATCCCAAAATGGTTTTATCTTCTCAAACTGTATATTCTTGAAATCGGGAGTCTTCTTTTTCACGACATAGTCAAGGTGCAATCTTTTCTTCCAGTTGGTGAAACACTGGGCCATCTTCTTCAAAGCCCACTCCCTGACCTTAGCCTCCATGGCTCTCCCATGTTGTAAGGCGTCCTCAACTGGATCCTCCGCATTTGGATCCAGCTCTATCTTCGGTAGTTTGAAATTAACCATGAGCCTCTTCCACAGTAAATCTTTGGCGTGGTTAGGGACAAATAAACATGTTCCCTCTTCATCCGCATTAGGAGGCCTATTCCAATTTCTAATGGTGATCGGGATTAAGTCCCTAACGATTACTCCGCATTGTGCCACAAATTTGGTTGCGACAACTTCGGGAGCTGTCGGTCTGCCGTCTTTAGCGACATCTTCGATCCTGAACCTCTCATGGTCTTGCAACTTTTTGGTTGGGCCTCGTCTGCTCTTTTCAGTAGATTCCTTCGATTCGGAGGGCTAAAAGAAGAAAGATCGTCGTTACTATTTCTATATAGATAGCGGATGATTAATTAATGAATTGATTTATATTACATGCACCTCGCCGGAGCGGTCGTCTTCTCGATTATACAAGGCATCTCCTTCTCCCTCGCGGAAGGCAACACCTTCAACCTCAAACAAGTTGTCTACTCCGGTAAAAAGAGGATCACCCTCACCGGAGTTGTTCAGAAACGTTGATACGTCTAAATTATCTTCCCCACGGATCACACCTTGGATCAACTCTTCCTTTTCTTCGTCTCTGACGTGTGGGTCCATATTTTCTGCATAGGTGGAAAAACGAATAAGTCAAAGCGGCTAAAGGAGAAAGTTAAGTACGGTGTTGAGAGATATAAACCCTAATTCAGAGAAACCCTAATATATACATACACAATAATAAAAATGAAGAGAAAGGGAAACCGTGTAGTAGATAGGCACATCGTCGAACCCACATGCACCTAAGTTGCTTGAAAATGTGAATCGGGTCTGGGGCTACCCACAGTGACTGACCAGTGGGGCCGAAGACCAATAATACCAAACTAATTAGTAAACCTAATAATACCTAACTAATAATAAACCTAATAATCCAAACACCAAAAAGAAAGGGAAACAATCAACACATGGCATCGATGCAATGCTCAAGCAAGTATGATGATATGACAAGTTAATTTGCATTGGAATGTAACCCTAAGAAATGCTCGACGATTTAATCGGGGTTCCGAGGGGTGAAAACCCTAACTCGGAGAAACTCCGGAACACATGAGAGGGGTGGATTTGTTCTTCTAATTAAACTTGTAATTTAAGTTGTTGAACAATGCATGATTATAGCTTAGATATCTAGGTTTCATTTTTCTGAACATTTTTATATATTATTCATATTTTTATGACTTATAGATTAAAAGTTATTGAATTTATAAGATTATAATTATTTCTGAAATTATTAAAAGCTGGTTAAACTTTTTACACCGCAGGCATATCTAGCCACAATGACTGACAGAGGGGCCCGGAGCCACCTCAGCAGCCACACAAGAATAGTGGTTCAGGGGGCATTTTTCACTCGGGCTAGGGCTAGCCAGAGATGCTGACTTGTGGGCCAGAGGCCACATAGGAAAGCCATGCAGGCAAAGTGGCTCCCTGGCTGGGTCGCGCTGATGCACGGGTGACGTCACGCCGGCGGTGGCTTGCAGGACGGTGATGGGGAACGGCGTTAGGGGGCGATCTAGGGCGCGTGCGTGCGCGCGTTAGAGAGAGGAGGTTGAGGCGAGCCAAAGAGTAGCGGCGCCGCCTCCAAAAGGTCACCGGAGAGAGAGAACGACGACGGTGAGCGGCGGTGGTGGCAGGTGGTCGACGGGGAGGATGAAGCAGAGCGAGAGGGGGCGAGAGAGAGGGTCCATGAGGACCAGCAGCTCACCAGGTGTGCGGTGGTGGTGTCGGGGAGGCAAGGCGAGGTCGGGAGCCGACGAATCGACAGCGGCGATCGTCGGGCTCGAGGGTCGTTGGCGACGATTGGGAGCGAGCGTGGCCGATTCCTTCGGGGAGAAGCCTCGGGGCGACGAGGCGAAGCTTCCTGCACGCTTGGCTGGGCGAGGGGCGGCCGGTAGGGCGTGCACGGCAGCGGGGCAGCCTGACGGCGTCGTGCGCGAGAAGAGAAGAGGAGGGGAGATGGGGAAGAAGAAGAGGAGGGGCACCCAGTTATAACCAAAGGACCTTTTGTCCCGGTTGGTGGCTCCAACCGGGACTAAAGGGTCATACGTCCCGGTTGGAGCCACCAACCGGGACCTATACTCCAAAATTTTCAGCAGACCAAGGGTTGGCGCGCAGGGGGTCTTTAGTCCCGGTTGGTGGCTCCAACCGGGACATATTCCCCTGTTTTCAAAAAATTTCAGGTATTTTCTCTCTGTTCCCGCCTTATTTTTTATTTTGGGGTTTAAATTTGTATTGTTTTTTAAATGATAATTAATTTGGAATTTAGAAAAACTTTAAACATAAAAAGTGTTTGGATTTGAATAAATAATTCAAAACCATTTTCTGTTTTAAAAAATAATTAATGTAACCATTTAAAATATGAACCATTTACAATTAAAAATGAATTAACTTATATTTTTTTAATATCAATTTGGAATTTAGAAAAACTTTAAACATAAGAAGTGTATGGATTTGAATAAATAATTCAAAAAGATATTCTATTTTTAAAAAATAATTAATGTAACCTTTTAAAATGAATTAACTTATATTTTTGAATATTAATTTGGAATTTAGAAAAATTTTAAACATAAAAAGTGTTTGGATTTAAATAAATAATTCAAAACCATTTTCTGTTTTAAAAAATAATTAATGTAACCATTTAAAATATGAACCATTTACAATCAAAAATGAATTAACTTATATATTTTTAATATCAATTTGGAATTTAGAAAAACTTTAAACATAAAAGTGTATGGATTTGAATAAATAATCCAAAACCATTTTCTATTTTTAAAAAATAATTAATGTAACCTTTTAAAATGAATTAACTTATATTTTTAAATATTAATTTGGAATTTAGAAAAACTTTAAACATAAAAAGTGTTTGGATTAATATACCAAGTCTGGTATTTTTCCTTTCAACTATGTAACAAAATATGACACCAAGCGAAGGATTTTTATTGTTCGGATTTTTTTTGAATTTATTATGCCCGTTTTGAATTATCTGAATTTCTAACTATGGTTGAACCGGTGTGCATGAAGATAGGGGACGAGCATCGTTAGAACTTGCATTGGATCTCTGAAGAAACCACATATTGCGAGTCTAAAAATGATTTTTTCAAAAAATCACGGGCGATAGATCATGTACCTGTAGTACAAACCGGACCCACTTCCTACCGATTCGGCAGACATTTGTCCTTTTTACCCGGGATGGACGAAAAGGTTTGAGATGTACCGGTTGGGAGATAGTCCATGTAAGGTGGTCTAGTATTTTAGGAAAATGGGACGGTAGCATTGTGAAACGACATTTTGGTGGTTACTTCACAAAACGACCCGTTTTTTGCGCTCGGAAAATGGAAAAGGGCTTTTCCGTGCGACAAAAAGGAAAACTTCCTCCTGCAACATTGTTCTCCATACCAATGTCCACACACATGCATAATATGGGCACAACATCACAAACTATGCCATGATTCAGCACATAACATCGGTCATTTGGACCGAAAGCCATGAAACCTCGAACATGATAGGTCATTTTGTGAAGGTTTTTTCGAAACATGATCAATATACCAAGTCTGGTATTTTTCCTTTCAACTATGTAACAAAATATGACACCAAGCGAAGGATTTTCATTGTTCGGATTTTTTTTGAATTTATTATGCCCGTTTTAAATTATCTGAATTTCTAACTATGGTTGAACCGGTGTGCATGAAGATAGGGGACGAGCATCGTTAGAACTTGCATTGGATCTCTGAAGAAACCACATATTGCGAGTCTAAAAATGATTTTTTCAAAAAATCACGGGCGATAGATCATGTACCTGTAGTACAAACCGGACCCACTTCCTACCGATTCGGCAGACATTTGTCCTTTTTACCCGGGATGGACGAAAAGGTTTGAGATGTACCGGTTGGGAGATAGTCCATGTAAGGTGGTCTAGTATTTTAGGAAAATGAGATGGTAGCATTGTGAAACGGCATTTTGGTGGTTACTTCACAAAACGACCCGTTTTTTGCGCTCGGAAAATGAAAAAGGGCTTTTCCGTGCGACAAAAAGGAAAACTTCCTCCTGCAACATTGTTCTCCATACCAATGTCCACACACATGCATAATATGGGCACAACATCACAAACTATGCCGTGATTCAGCACATAACATCGGTCATTTGGACCGAAAGCCATGAAACCTCGAACATGATAGGTCATTTTGTGAAGGTTTTTTCGAAACATGATCAATATACCAAGTCTGGTATTTTTCCTTTCAACTATGTAATAAAATATGACACCAAGCGAAGGATTTTCATTGTTCGGATTTTTTTTGAATTTATTATGCCCGTTTTGAATTATCTGAATTTCTAACTATGGTTGAACCGGTGTGCACGAAGATAGGGGACGAGCATCGTTAGAACTTGCATTGGATCTCTGAAGAAACCACATATTGCGAGTCTAAAAATGATTTTTTCAAAAAATCACGGGCGATAGATCATGTACCTGTAGTACAAACCGGACCCACTTCCTACCGATTCGGCAGACATTTGTCCTTTTTACCCGGGATGGACGAAAAGGTTTGAGATGTACCGGTTGGGAGATAGTCCATGTAAGGTGGTCTAGTATTTTAGAAAAATGGGACGGTAGCATTGTGAAACGGCATTTTGGTGGTTACTTCACAAAACGACCCTTTTTTGCGCTCGGAAAATGGAAAAGGGCTTTTCCGTGCGACAAAAAGGAAAACTTCCTCCTGCAACATTGTTCTCCATACCAATGTCCACACACATGCATAATATGGGCACAACATCACAAACTATGTCGTGATTCAGCACATAACATCGGTCATTTGGACCGAAAGCCATGAAACCTCGAACATGATAGGTCATTTTGTAAAGGTTTTTTCGAAACATCATCAATATACCAAGTCTGGTATTTTTCCTTTTGAACTATGTAACAAAATATGACACCAAGCGAAGGATTTTCATTGTTCGGATTTTTTTGAATTTATTATGCCCGTTTTAAATTATCTGAATTTCTAACTATGGTTGAACCGGTGTGCATGACGATAGGGGACGAGCATCGTTAGAACTTGCATTGGATCTCTGAAGAAACCACATATTGCGAGTCTAAAAATGATTTTTTCAAAAAATCACGGGCGATAGATCATGTACCTGTAGTACAAACCGGACCCACTTCCTACCGATTCGGTAGACATTTGTCCTTTTTACCCGGGATGGACGAAAAGGTTTGAGATGTACCGGTTGGGAGATAGTCCATGTAAGGTGGTCTAGTATTTTAGGAAAATGGGACGGTAGCATTGTGAAACGGCATTTTGGTGGTTACTTCACAAAACGACCCTTTTTTGCGCTCGGAAAATGCAAAACGGGCTTTTCCGTGCGACAAAAAGGAAAACTTCCTCCTGCAACATTGTTCTCCATACCAATGTCCACACACATGCATAATATGGGCACAACATCACAAACTATGTCGTGATTCAGCACATAACATCGGTCATTTGGACCGAAAGCCATGAAACCTCGAACATGATAGGTCATTTTGTAAAGGTTTTTTCGAAACATGATCAATATACCAAGTCTGGTATTTTTCCTTTCAACTATGTAACAAAATATGACACCAAGCGAAGGATTTTCATTGTTCGGATTTTTTTTGAATTTATTATGCCCGTTTTAAATTATCTGAATTTCTAACTATGGTTGAACCGGTGTGCATGACGATAGGGGACGAGCATCGTTAGAACTTGCATTGGATCTCTGAAGAAACCACATATTGCGAGTCTAAAAATGATTTTTTCAAAAAATCACGGGCGATAGATCATGTACCTGTAGTACAAACCGGACCCACTTCCTACCGATTCGGCAGACATTTGTCCTTTTTACCCGGGATGGACGAAAAGGTTTGAGATGTACCGGTTGGGAGATAGTCCATGTAAGGTGGTCTAGTATTTTAGGAAAATGGGATGGTAGCATTGTGAAACGGCATTTTGGTGGTTACTTCACAAAACGACCCGTTTTTTGCGCTCGGAAAATGAAAAAGGGCTTTTCCGTGCGACAAAAAGGAAAACTTCCTCCTGCAACATTGTTCTCCATACCAATGTCCAGACACATGCATAATATGGGCACAACATCACAAACTATGCCGTGATTCAGCACATAACATCGGTCATTTGGACCGAAAGCCATGAAACCTCGAACATGATAGGTCATTTTGTGAAGGTTTTTTCGAAACATGATCAATATACCAAGTCTGGTATTTTTCCTTTCAACTATGTAATAAAATATGACACCAAGCGAAGGATTTTCATTGTTCGGATTTTTTTTGAATTTATTATGCCCGTTTTGAATTATCTGAATTTCTAACTATGGTTGAACCGGTGTGCATGAAGATAGGGGACGAGCATCGTTAGAACTTGCATTGGATCTCTGAAGAAACCACATATTGCGAGTCTAAAAATGATTTTTTCAAAAAATCACGGGCGATAGATCATGTACCTGTAGTACAAACCGGACCCACTTCCTACCGATTCGGCAGACATTTGTCCTTTTTACCCGGGATGGACGAAAAGGTTTGAGATGTACCGGTTGGGAGATAGTCCATGTAAGGTGGTCTAGTATTTTAGGAAAATGGGACGGTAGCATTGTGAAACGGCATTTTGGTGGTTACTTCACAAAACGACCCTTTTTTGCGCTCGGAAAATGGAAAAGGGCTTTTCCGTGCGACAAAAAGGAAAACTTCCTCCTGCAACATTGTTCTCCATACCAATGTCCACACACATGCATAATATGGGCACAACATCACAAACTATGTCGTGATTCAGCACATAACATCGGTCATTTGGACCGAAAGCCATGAAACCTCGAACATGATAGGTCATTTTGTAAAGGTTTTTTCGAAACATGATCAATATACCAAGTCTGGTATTTTTCCTTTCAACTATGTAACAAAATATGACACCAAGCGAAGGATTTTCATTGTTCGGATTTTTTTTGAATTTATTATGCCCGTTTTAAATTATCTGAATTTCTAACTATGGTTGAACCGGTGTGCATGACGATAGGGGACGAGCATCGTTAGAACTTGCATTGGATCTCTGAAGAAACCACATATTGCGAGTCTAAAAATGATTTTTTCAAAAAATCACGGGCGATAGATCATGTACCTGTAGTACAAACCGGACCCACTTCCTACCGATTCGGCAGACATTTGTCCTTTTTACCCGGGATGGACGAAAAGGTTTGAGATGTACCGGTTGGGAGATAGTCCATGTAAGGTGGTCTAGTATTTTAGGAAAATGGGATGGTAGCATTGTGAAATGGCATTTTGGTGGTTACTTCACAAAACGACCCGTTTTTTGCGCTCGGAAAATGAAAAAGGGCTTTTCCGTGCGACAAAAAGGAAAACTTCCTCCTGCAACATTGTTCTCCATACCAATGTCCACACACATGCATAATATGGGCACAACATCACAAACTATGCCGTGATTCAGCACATAACATCGGTCATTTGGACCGAAAGCCATGAAACCTCGAACATGATAGGTCATTTTGTGAAGGTTTTTTCGAAACATGATCAATATACCAAGTCTGGTATTTTTCCTTTCAACTATGTAACAAAATATGACACCAAGCGAAGGATTTTCATTGTTCGGATTTTTTTTGAATTTATTATGCCCGTTTTGAATTATCTGAATTTCTAACTATGGTTGAACCGGTGTGCATGAAGATAGGGGACGAGCATCGTTAGAACTTGCATTGGATCTCTGAAGAAACCACATATTGCGAGTCTAAAAATGATTTTTTCAAAAAATCACGGGCGATAGATCATGTACCTGTAGTACAAACCGGACCCACTTCCTACCGATTCGGCAGACATTTGTCCTTTTTACCCGGGATGGACGAAAAGGTTTGAGATGTACCGGTTGGGAGATAGTCCATGTAAGGTGGTCTAGTATTTTAGGAAAATGGGACGGTAGCATTGTGAAACGGCATTTTGGTGGTTACTTCACAAAACGACCCGTTTTTTGTGCTCGGAAAATGGAAAAGGGCTTTTCCGTGCGACAAAAAGGAAAACTTCCTCCTGCAACATTGTTCTCCATATCAATATCCACACACATGCATAATATGGGCAAAACATCACAAACTATGTCGTGATTCAGCACATAACATCGGTCATTTGGACCGAAAAAGCCATGAAACCTCGAACATGATAGGTCATTTTGTGACGGTTTTTTCGAAACATGATCATTGTTCGGCACACATTTAGTCCCGGATGTAGTCACAAACCGAGACTAAAAATATTTTCCGCCATTTCCCACCTCTTCCCGCCAAGTTTTCCCGCCCTTTCCTTTCTACTAGAGCTTTTAGTCCCGGATGTAGTCACTAACCGGGACTAAAGATATTTCCCGCCATTTCCCAAAGCTTCACGCCAAGTTTTCCCGCCCTTTCCCTCTATATTTAGGGTGATCGTGTCATGGCTATCCACACATCCACACCTTCCTCTCTTAGAGCAATGGACAACGCCTACTGGGCCATTCTGACCCTCGAGGAGACCGAGGCGCTGTGCGCCTCCAACTACCCTTGTCCGCCGGGCTACCGGCCGCCCGCCGGCTGGATGCTGAGCGCTGGAGGGGTTCCTGTCCCTCCTGTCCCTCAAGGTTCCGCACGCCAGGCGGCCATCACAAACCACTTCTACCACGAGCTCACGCCGGAGCAGCGGATGGATCCCCAGTGGGATCCCAACAACTACGACACCTGGAATGCCTTCTTCGCTAATAGGCGGGAAAGGGAGTTTGCCAGGTACGAGGGTGATGGCCCGCCACCGGTGAACCACAACGAAGCCGGCCGTCGTCTGTGGTGGGCGAACCGTACTATCATCGAAGTGATGCGCTACATCGCCGGGGGAGACCATCCTCGCCTACGGTGCCCACGAGTCCACCCGCCACAGGCCCCACACTGTCCCGGCGGTAGCGGCATTGTCTTCCAGGAGACCCCTCTCCCACCCGCCGTGAATCCGTGGCTGGAATGGCCCCTGGTATATGCCATGGATGGGCTGAGGATCCCCGGAGTGGCAGGTGACGATGACGATGATGATGACGACGACGATGAAGACCCTGAAGCTGCGTACTATAGGACTAGGCATGATTATGACTAAAGGGGGCGGCTTTAGTCCCGAGTGTTAGCTAGTCCCGGTTTGTCCCGGTTTTTAATATTAATAAATGTCTTAAGTGTTACCTAATAAATAGAGGGAAATGCCTATATAAAGAGAGGGTTCATATTTAGTTCCTGTTGGAGAAACCAACCGCGACTGAAGGGATTGCGGCAGAGTGGGCCAGGCAACACTAATAATAGGGGTGAGTGTCAACATTATGTCGTGCGGCTTGTACCTTGTCCCGGATGGTGTCACCAACCGGGACTAAAGATGAACCTTTAGTCCCGGTTGGAGACACCAACCGGGACTAAAGATGACTCAGCACTAATAATAGGGGTGAGTGTCGACATTATGTCGTGAGTGTCGACATTATGTCGAGCTGCTTGTACTATAAATATGCATCCTTGTGAGTCCAGTCCTCCAGCCAGTTTGAGGCATCTCCAAGATGGTTTTAGAGAGCAGGGACACCACTACGGCCAGTTTCAGGGAGATGCCGACGGAGCCCAGTCCTCCGGCATCTCCGAGAAACTGGTCATAGAGGCACTCCCTAATATGTGAAATTAGTTAGCTCCGAGGCGTATTGATCTAGTTAGTGAAGTTACAAGCTGCAAGATGGTTTTTGAGAGCAGGGACACCACTACGACCAGTTTCAGGGAGATGCCGATGGAGCCCAGTCCTCCGGCATCTCCAAGAAACTGGTCATAGAGGCACTCCCGTTCCAGCCACAAAACGGGACTAACACTCAAGACATTTATTAATATTAAAAACTGAGACTACAAAACCGGGACTAAAGGCCACAAACCGCGAAAGATATCCTTCGGTCAAGCCACAAACCGCGAAAGACATGAACTAGAGTTACATAATATGAGCATGAACTTCTTGGCATATGTCATTCATTATGACCGCTTCAGACGTAACCATGGAGCATCTTCTTTACTTAACAGAATGCTTGGGTCAGTTTTCACTGTGAAGGGCGGAATTTCATCAAACTTATTATAATCTTCTGACATGTCTGTCTTGTCCTCGATTCCCACGATGTTTCTTTTCCCTGAAAGAACTATGTGACGCTTTGGCTCATCATATGATGTATTCGTTTGCATATTTTTTCTTTTTTTCGGTCTGGAGGACATGTCCTTCACATAGAAAACCTGAGACACATCATTGGCTAGGACGAATGGTTCATCTCTATAACCAAGATTGTTGAGATCCACTGTTGTCATTCCGTACAACTGGTCTATCTTTACCCCTTCCCCATTCAGGTTGACCCATTTGCAGCGAAACAAAGGGACCTTAAAAGAGACTCCATAGTCTAGTTCCCATATCTCCTCTATGTAACCATAATATGTGTCCTTTTGTCCATTCTCGTCTATTGCATCAAAGCGGACACCACTATTTTGGTTGGTGCTCTTTTTATCTTGGGCGATCGTGTAGAATGTATTCCCATTTATTTCGTACCCTTGGAAATTCAATACAGTAGAAGATGGTGACGCGGCCAACAAGTATAGCTGATCTCCAACAGTGGTGTCATTCAAGAGATGTGTCCGCATCCAACCACCGAAAGACTTCATGTGTTCATCTGTAATCCATGATTCAGGCTTCCCCGGGTTTTTGGAGCGTACAATATTCTTGTGTTCCTCGATATACGGAGCTGCCAAGGTGGAATTATGTAGAACTGTGTAGTGTGCTTTAGTGAAAGAATCCCCGTCCCTACATATCATTGCTTTCTTTCCCAGCGTGCCTTTTCCACTTAGTCTTCCCTCATGCCGCGAGTCAGAAACACCAATCGGCTTAAGGTCAGGAATAAAGTCAACACAAAACTCAATGACCTCCTCTGTTCCATATCCCTTGGAGATGCTTCCTTCTGGTCTAGCACGGTTATGAACATATTTCTTTAAGACTCCCATGAACCTCTCAAAGGGGAACATATTGTGCAGAAATACCGGACCGAGAATGGCAATCTCTTCCACTAGATGAACCAGGAGATGCGTCATAATATTGAAGAAGGATGGTGGGAACACCAATTCAAAACTAACAAGACATTGTACCACATCCTTCTGTAACCTTGGCAGAATATCTGGATTGATTACCTTCTGAGATATTGCATTGAGGAATGCACACACCTTCACAATGGGTACTCGAACATTTTCCGGTAGAAGCCCCCTCAATGCAATCGGAAGCAACTGCGTCATAATCACGTGACAGTCATGAGACTTCAGGTTTTGGAACTTTTTCTCTGCCATATTTATTATCCCTTTTATATTAGATGAGAAGCCCGACGGCACCTTGATACTGTAAAGGACTTCAAAAAATATTTCCTTCTCTGCTTTGGTAAGAGCATAGCTGGCACGACTTAAGTGACGCCCTTTATCCGTCTTGTTATCTGTATGCATGTTCTTTGGGTCTTTCATAATTTGTTGGTCCTCCCGTGCTTCAGGTGTATCTTTTGTCTTCCCATACACGCCTAGGAATCCTAGCAGGTTCACGCAGAGATTCTTCATCACGTGCATCACGTCGATTGAATAGCGGACACGCAGGACTTTCCAATATGGCAGCTCCCAAAATATAGATTTCTTCTTCCACATGGGTGCGTGTCCTGTAGCGACGTCGTTCGGAACTGATTGACCGCCGGGACCCTTTCCAAAGATTACTTCTATGTCCTTGACCATACCAAATACATCATCACCAGCAGGGAGTTCAGGCTTCTTCCGGTGATCTGCCTCACCTTTGAAATGCTTGCCTTTCTTTCTTACGGGATGATTGGTCGGAAGAAATCATCGATTCGCCAGGTACACAACCTTATTGCATTTATGCAAATATGTACCTTCGGTCTTATCTAAACAGTGGGTGCATGCCTTATATCTTTTGTTTGTCTGTCCTGAAAGGTTACTAAGAGCAGGCCAATCATTGATGGTTACGAATAACAACCCTCGTAGATTAAATGGATCCTGTTTGTTCTCATCCCACGCACGTACATCTGGTTTGCTCCACAACTGTAAAAGTTCTTCAACTAATGGCCTAAGGTACACATCAATGTCGTTGCCCGGTTGCTTCGGGCCTTGGGTGAGCACTGGCATCATAATGAACTTACACTTCATGCACAACCAAGGAGGCAGGTTGTAGATACATAGAGTCACGGGCCAGGTGCTGTGACTGCAGCTCTGCTCCCCAAAAGGATTCATGCCATCCGTACTTAGACCAAACCATAAGTTCCTTGCGTCACCTGCAAAGTCTGGGAAGTCTCTCTCGATTTTTCTCCACTGTGACCCATCAGCAGGGTGTCTCAACTTCCCGTCTTTCTTACGGTCTTCTTTGTGCCATCGCAACAACCTGGCATGCTCTTTTTTTCTGAACATGCGTTTCAACCTTGGTATTATAGGAGCATACCACATAACCTTAGCAGGAACCCTCTTCCGGAGGGGCTCTCCCTCAACATCACCAGGGTCATCTCGTCTGATCTTATACCGCAACGCGTTGCATACCGGGCATTTATCTAAATTCTCATACTCCTTACCGCGGTAGAGGATGCAGTCATTAATGCATGCATGTATCTTTTGCACATCTAATCCCAGAGGACAGAGAGTCTTCTTTGCTTCGTAGGTACTCTCGGGAAGTTCGTTATGTTTTGGAAACTTCGGCTTCATTATTTTCAGCATCTTTTCAAATGAGGAGTCAGTTAGACCACACTCTGCCTTCCATCGCAACAATTCCAGTATGGTACCGAGCTTTGTGCTGCCATCTTCACAATTTGGGTACAACAATTTCTTGTGATCTTCTAACATGCCCTCTAACTTCAACTTCTCATTTTCTGTTTCACAGTCTCGCTTTCCATCAGAAATGACCCTACCAAGTTCATCAGCCGGCTCATCTGATGCCCGTCCTTCACCTCTTTCCTCTCCATTGTCTTCCATTGCAGTATCACTGTATTCAGGAAACATATGATGATAGTTGTTATCATCATCTTCTTCTTCACCATCTTCCATCATAACCCCTCTTTCCCCGTGCTTGGTCCAGCAATTATAGTTGGGCATGAAACCTTTCATAATCAGGTGGCCGCAAATGATTTTCGAGGAAGAGTACTCCTTGTTGTTCCGACATTGAACACATGGACAACGTATAAATCCATTCTCTTTGTTTGCCGTAGCCACATCGATAAATTTATCCACGCCTTTGATATACCCGGCTACGCGCCGGTCACCGTACATCCATTCCCGACCGTTCATCTGCATCATATAAGTAAGTTTATCAAAAAACAGGACATCATAAATAGTGAAATAACCAATTCACACCGACACATGAATTGTATCAATGACCTAGAAAAGATAAGATTGCTAACCTCGATCGAGGAAAATAAAGAGGAGAAAGCTCAAGTGCGTCTCGGACATCTTCTATATTTTTGTTCTATGAGAAATTCAACGGAATTATTCACTCAAACATTTCATCAAACACCTTCAATGCATGCATGAGAAAAAACTAGCACACCCCCTCACACCTTCCACCATTCGAAAAAACAGAGTGGAGGCAGAGAGGGCTGGGGCGTTGCATTTATAGAGGGCAGGGGTCTTTAGTCCCGGTTGGAGCCAGCAACCGGGACTAAAGGTGCGTGCCACGCCACGTGGCTGTGGCCAAACCTTTAGTCCCGGTTGGTGGCTCCAACCGGGACGCATGCCCCCTTACCAACCGGGACGCATGCCCCCTGGCCCCGTGCCCGCTCCAACCGGGACGCGTGCCAACATTAGTCCCGGTTGGTGGCGCAACCGGGACTAATCCTCCGAGGGGTCGCGAACGGATAGCCCTTTTTCCTCTAGTGGATTGAGAACCATTTATCCGTGCTCATATGTACAACTACAGTTTTGACGCCAAAGAGAGTCAGTAGTTCTACCCTAAAAAAGAAAATCAAGTAGCTCAACAGAAAAAATTCCTATCATAAAATTGCTAAAGTGAAAATGTGAATTAGGAGCAGTCCAAGAAGCCTTGACCTCCTGGCATGAAGTGGTACCCGGTAACACTGAATAACTGTAAGTCGCTAGCTGCTATTCGTCTCGTCGACATATGTGCGCGCAAGGGTCGTGTGCATCCCTGCCCATGACTCCAGTGATGTATGGGTGCCAAGCCGCCAAATGGAACTGGAGTGCGCATGTGCTCGTCAACATTGCGGATTGCGGCTGAGAAAAGATGATGAGGGTTTAGGTCTTGGATCGATAATGAGTGTTAGCAGCTCGCGGAATTAGCATGACCCGTCCTTGCCCCGTCAACATTTTGGAGTATATGATAGCAGGCCCACACATTGTCACTTTAATTGCAAATCAAAGGGTCCACCAGAATCAATGTTCATTGGTACACGTGACACGTAAACAGAAGTCATAATTCCAAATTAAATCTCGGCTGGTCCCTTCTACTCCATCCGTTCACAATTAGATCGTATTCTGGGTTTAGTCAAGATTAATCTTTTTGGAGTTTGACCAAATATTTAGTAAAAAATAAAAGTATCTATCATGTAAAACCTATAGTGTTAGAATCTTTGTAAGTGATATTTTTATAATATATACATTTGGAATAATGAATGTTGATATATTTTTTTATATTCTTGGTCAAAGTTGACAAAGTTTGACTCTAAAAAATCCTACTAGAACGCGAAGTAATAAAAACGGAGGGAGTACTACTTCGTTGGTAATTACTATAATGGTCACCGGAGTTAATGATCATTGGTAATTTTTCTTTGACACATGATAGGTTAGGTACGTAAGTCAGGCAGTCCTAATAAGTTACGCAATTAGTCGGTAAATTCTAACCATAAATTTTAGATCTAACAGTTAATATAATTTAGATGATGTGGATTAACCTGGTGTCTCAAAAAACAATCTTATATTGTTTTTAGTATATAACTAGCATCGCGACCCTCGCAAATGCGAGGGCATCATCTATAGTTCATTCTTCGCATCCATTCCATACAGAATATTATTGTAGGTAAATTTTTTCTTAACATTATTTCTATAAGAACCGTATTTTTACCAAATGGATGATCTAAGGCTTGTTACTTTCTATTATTTATATTCATACTTTTAACCTTTTTTCTTGGGCTAAAGGGGAGTACTCAAGTTCTATTGTCAGTCCGAGTGAATTATCCATCGGCCATCGCTCCAGCTCACTATGCTCCCTCACCTTCAACAATGACCAGGTGATGAGAGAAAAGGGAATTGTTTTATCAACCTTCGCTGTGTAGTTAGGTACAATATTTTGTGCTATAAAAATGTACAATATTTGGTTTGAGTATTTATTGAAACATCATGTGGGTGATGGATATCACCGTACAACATTAAAGTCTCCTAATTTCATCTCCATCTTGGCTTGGCAATCATAGTCTACGCCATATAGTGTGGTACACTTGTGTAATTTTGGTCTTCTTTCTCAACAATATAGGGGTGCATGGAGGTTGGATAGTACATTGTGCGTGAGGTGTGCCGTGTGATAAAGTTCAACATGGTGCCTCGAAAAACAACATGGTGTGCCGTGTGATAAAGTACTCTAGTGATGCCATCAGTAGTTGATTTCCATAAAAAGATCTGATGGGAGTTGGAAGCATCTGAAATTTACGTAGTTGTTGAAACAATCATTGACGTGCTAGGCTTAATCCATTCACCACTGCTGGCGCCAAACTTGATACTTCTATTCCTTGTGCTAGGACCACGCTCTGGGATGTAGACTATCTGAAGGTGAGGCGTAGCTCTTGCTCTGTAATGCTAGCATGTTGCACCACATGTTCCTGGTATTTTTAGAATATCTGAAGGAGAGGCCCGGTAATGGTTTTTTCTTTTTTGAACGTTGAATGGGTGCTTTGCATATATTGCTGCATAATAGTCCCTGGAGTACAAAAAGGCCAGAAAAAATAAAAATTACACACAGGCTCAGGAAATTGCATTGAGGACCCTAAAAGAAACTTGAAAAAGCAATCAACTCCTTCTTCCTCATCCTCCTCCAGATCGACGAAGCTCTGGCGCCGGCGAGCATCCTTGCCACAGGAAGCAATCGGCGAGAGGAGCAGAGCAGCAGAGGAGCGGCAGCCCTACTGCCATTGAGTCCGGCGAGCTGCCCGGTAATGGTAGCATGTTGCATTACAAGTTCCTGGTCCTTTTAGTGACGTTGTTGGGTTTCATACCCTCTCAGTGCACGGAATAACCATGCAAACAGAACTAGGATTTACCCACATTGTACTTGAGCGCATTCTGATGGAGAAAACACAAGGATTTTCATATTGGGGTACTGACTGTTGTTGCTTTAAAATTAAAGAGCTAGCAACCATGTGAAACGTTGTCCTAGCTCGTAGCGTGGCGTACCCACGCATGATCCAGCTTTATTCACGTGTTGTATGGAAATGTATCAAGGCAGCTCCTCGTCCCATGATTTTTGAGAAAGAGCCCTTCCAAGATCGAAAGCCACGATCAAATACTCCATGTGCGTGTAAGTCCAGTCATTACACTCTTGCATGTAACGACTAACATTGATACTATTCCCTCCGTCCCAAAATAGATGTCTCAAATTTGTCAAAATTTGAATGAATCTAGACACTATTTAGTATATAGATTCATCCAAAATTTTAAAAACCTAAGACATCTATTGTTGGACGGAGGGAGTAGATCGCTTCTATTTCTACGAGAAAAGATTGTGTGCGCAAATTCCTCAAAAAGTGTCGTGTGGATTGAGGTTATTTATCTCAGTTGTGTAGTAAAAGAACAGTTAATTATGTCACTACAAGAATGGAAAGCTACGCCGACGGCCGGTCGCTACGCCGACGGCCAAACGTCGGGGCCGTCGGCGTAGCCATCGTCCAGGCCAGCCCCGCAAGCAGCCGTCGGCGTAAAATTGCCCTCGGTATATTCTATGCTACGCCGACGGCTGCCCTCGGCGTAGCTATTTTTTATTTTATCTCATTAAACTTTGAAAAATCATAACTAAATCATTCTAATTCGGAAAAATACAAATAATATATCAAAATTTACAGAAAAATAAGACCTATCTATCTACACTCAAATATTACACATTTATAAATAAAAATTAAGTAAAACATAAAACATTATATATAGTTTAAAACGGGCATAAAAAATTCAAAAACGATCGAAACAATGCGAAACCTTCGCGTGATGTTATATTATGTGACATAGTTAGAAGGAAAAATATCAAACTTGGTATATTGATTATGTCTCAAAAAAACCTTCACAAAATGACCTATCTCATTCGAGGTTTCTTGACTTTCGGGTCAAATGACCAATATTATGGCTAGAATCAAGGCATAGTTTGTGATAATGTGTCCATATTGTGCATACACATGCATCATGGGATGGCGAACAATGTTGCAGGAGGAAGTTTTCCTTTTCGTCGCACCAAAAAGCCATTTCCCATTTTCCGAGCATAAAAAACGACCGGTTTTGTGAAGCAACCACCAAATGGCTAATTCAAAATACTACCACCACATTTTACAAAAATACTATACCACCTTATACGGACAATGTACCAACAGGGGGATCCGAAACCTTTCCGTCCACCTTTGGTGAAAAAGACAAATTTCTGCCGAATCGGTAGGAAGTGGGTCAGATATGAACTACAGGTACATGATCCGATGCTCATGTTTTTTTACAAAAATCATTTTTAGGTTCACAATATGCTATTTTATCAAAGATCTAATGAAAGTTTAGCGAGGCTCTGCCCCGAGCTAAGAATCTTTATGTCCGCCGTTCGACAAAGTTTGACGATAGTTTAAAACGGGCATAAAAAAATCAAAAACGATCGAAACAATGCGAAACCTTCGCGTGGTGTCATATTATGTGACATATTTGTAAGGAAAAATAGCAAACTTGATATATTGATTATGTCTCAAAAAACCCTTCACAAAATGACCTATCTCATTTGAGGTTTCTTGGCTTTCGGGTCAAATGACCAATGTTATGGCTAGAATCAAGGCATAGTTTGTGATAATGTGCCCATATTGTGCATACACATGCAGCATGGGATGGCGAACAATGTTGCAGGAGGAAGTTTTACTTTTCGTCGCACCAAAAAGCCATTTTCTATTTTTGGAGCATAAAAAACTTACGGTTTTGTGAAACAACCACCAAATGGCTAATTCAAAATACTACCACCACATTTTACAAAAATACTATACCACCTTATATGGACAATGTCCCAACAGGGGGATCCAAAACCTTTCCGTCCACCTTTGGTGAAAAAGACAAATTCCTGCCGAATCGGCAGGAAGTGGGTCAGATATGAACTACAGGTACATGATCCGATGCTCATGTTTTTTTACAAAAATCATTTTTAGGTTCACAATATGCTATTGTATCAAATATCTAATCAAAGTTTAGCGAGTATCGGCCCCGAGTTAAGAATCTTTATGTCCGCCGTTCGACAAAGTTTGACGATAGTTTAAAACGGGCATAAAAACTTCAAAAACGATCGAAACAATGCGAAAGCTTCGCGTGGTGTCATATTATGTGACATAGTTATAAGGAAAAATAGCAAACTTGATATATTGATTATGTCTCAAAAAAACCTTCACAAAATGACCTATCTCATTCGAGGTTTCTTGGCTTTCGGGTCAAATGACCTATGTTATGGCTAGAATCAAGGCATAGTTTGTGATAATGTGCCTATATTATGCATGCACATGCATCATGGGATGGCGAACAATGTTGCAGGAGGAAGTTTTCCTTTTTGTCGCACCAAAAAGCCATTTTCTATTTTTCGAGCATAAAAAATTGACGGTTTTGTGAAGCAACCACCAAATGGCTAATTCAAAATACTACCACCACATTTTACAAAAATACTATACCACCTTATATGGACAATGTCCCAACAGGGGGATCCGAAACCTTTCCGTCCACCTTTGGTGAAAAAGACAAATTCCTGCTGAATCGGCAGGAAGTGGGTCAGATATGAACTACAGGTACATGATCCGATGCTCATGTGTTTTTTACAAAAATCATTTTTAGGTTCACAATATGCTATTTTATCAAAGATCTAATGCAATTTTTCCTTTTCATCGCACCAAAAAGGCATTTTTCATTATCCGAGCGCAAAAAGGGGATTTTCTAAAGCAACCACCAAATAGCTAATTCAAAAATGGAGGGTTTGTGATTAGTTGATATGGATATCATATTTGGATTCCTCTCATTTTTCTGATCAATTTAAACATATTATTTGTTGAATTTCGATCTACAGATTTAAAGATATTAATTATTCTATATTAAATAGAAAAATACAAAAAAATAAAATTATTATATTTTTATTTGAATTCAATAATATTTTTACTTATTCATTAATATTTACTTAAATAATTGTTTGTAATTTCAAAAAATACAAACATGTGACATGATGATATAATAGTTAATAAGATTGATATTATAGTATTGACACCAATGTATGAATTACTTTGCGGAAACGGATTCTGAAGGAACGAGGAAGTTAAGCGTGCTGAAACGGATTCTGAAGGAACGAGGATGGTTGATCTACTGGGAAGTTTGACTAAGGCTGGAATTTAATCAAATACTAAGTATAATTAGTGTTAAAAATGTTCAAAGTAGGAGATTAACAAGTGAAACAATTCAAAGAATAAAAAAATTGAGAAAAAAAATAAAAAAATTTATTATTTTTCAAAAATAAAAAAAAAGAAATTTTAAATTTATTTTTTTGCAACCGGTCGACAGGCTATGCCAACGGCCGCTACGCCGACGGCAAAGCCCTCGGCGTAGCATACGCCGACGGCATTTTGATACGCCGACGGCTTGACTGTGCTCCGTCGAGGGAGATCTTTGCCGAGGAGGCTACGCCGAGGGCAGCCCTCGGCGTACCATACGCCGAGGACATTTTGGTCTACGCCGACGGCCTTTTGCCCTCGGCGCAGCGCGCGCGTCCCGTAGTGTGTATACCCTCTGTTCGTAAATATGTGCCGACAGGAGCGCAGAGGGTGCGTGAATATCTTTTACTTGAACCTTCAGTATTGCTTTGTTTTTTCCTTAACACGAACCTGTAAAATATTTAAGTTTATGAATCGGTGGTGGACCTATACCCGAAATCCGGACATAGCTTGCTACTGTTAGATGTATATATCTGTATATTGTATTTCCCCCATATGTTAGGGGGCTTCCTGCATATTTGCCCTGTACCTGTACTATATATTGTGGCCTTTGGCCCCCAGAGGAATACATGTTGCATATTCCTGACATGGTATCAGAGCAAGGTTAGACAATTTTTCTTCTGCAACATCGTCATAGCCGCCACCGTCCCTGTTGTCGTCGTTCTTCCGACGTCGCCGCCGCCGATTGCCGCTGTCGCCGGCCATCTTGGATCTGCCGTACTTGTTTTTCCAGATCGATTCCATCTCGAATCTCCTCTGCGCGCGGTACTGACCGTCGCCGATTCCTCTTCATCTGGGCTCTTCACGCGCCTCGAATCTTCACGTGAGGAGACCAACTCCCTGGCGCAGTGCTGCCTCTCGCCAGGTGCCCGTACACTCTCGCCGACCGCCCCACGCGCCCGCCCGCGAGGGGACCAACTCCCTGGCATCTCCCGTCCTCCACGACCGCACGCACGCGTCGGCCTCCCCGTGCTCTGTCCAGGAACTCCAGAGCGTCTGCCACGCACGCTCCTGTCAGTCACGTCCCGCCCGCCGGCGGGCCCATCTTCGCCGCTTTCTTTTCCGGTCACGATTTTCCCCGCAATAGGTTCGCGCCGCCCCGGTCTAGCTTATCCCAGTGCACAGATTACCGGTGGTGCCCTGTTCTAAGAGGAATTGGATGGAGATTGCTGCTCGCGAGCGTTGACTTTCAGCAGCCAGATCCAGATCTAGATCCAAAAAAAAATCAAAAAAAAAAATCAAAAAAAGAAGAAGAGAGAAATATGTCTTCTTTCTCGGGTTATGTTGCGATTCCTCGCTGCCCGGTGATCTTTGATGGCGCGAATTATCCTGATTTCGCTGCCTTTATGCGCGTTCACATGCGCGGTCTTCGTCTTTGGGGTGTGCTCCCCGGCGAGGTCTCCTGTCCGTCGTGCCCCCTGCTCCTGTGGCTCCTCTTCCGCCGACGCCGATTGTTCTCGGTGCTGATGCTTCTCAGGAGGCCAAGGATGCTGCTCATAGTGCTGATGATACTGCTGTTGCTGCTTATGACCTGAAGTTCAAGCAGTACTCTTCTGATCTCGAGGCCTATCGACATGCTCTGACTGCTTACACTCAGTGGGCTGATGAGGATGCCCGTGCTGCTGCTGTTCTCACCTCCAGTGTTCTGCCCCAGTATGCTGCTGAGTTCATGAGTCTCCCTACTGTTGCCGCTCAGTGGGCCCATCTTCGTCAGCGCTATCAGCCGTCTGGGGATGCTCTTTACCTGTCTGTGGTTCGCCAGGAGCATGCTCTCCAGTAGGGTGATTCTACTATTGATGAGTTCTATACTCAGAGTGATGCTATCTGGCGTCAGCTTGATTCTCTCCGTACTGCTGTTTGTGGCACATGCTCGTGCTGCCAGATTGTGCGCTCGGACTTGGAGTTTCACCGCATCTATGAGTTTCTGTCTCGGCTTCGCCAGGAGTTTGAGCCCCGGCGTGCTCAGCTGAATGCTCGTGGTCGTGTTCCGCTCTCTGAGGTGTTGTCTGAGCTTCGGGCTGAGGAGACCCGTCTCCGTGGTGCTGGTCTTCTTGCGGTTCCATCTGCGCTCTCTACTCGTGGTGCTCCTTTGCCGTCTGCTCCCTCGACTCAGCCGCGGTCCCCTGTGCCGCCGCCGCCGATACTACCCACTCCTCCAGGTCAGGGTCAGCTTTAGCACCAGCAGCCTCAGGGTCAGAGTCAGCATCAGCAGACTCGTGGTCAGGGTCGCCATGGTTCTCTTCATCACTGCTCTTACTGCAACAGGGATGGTCACACTTGGGCCACCTGTTATACACGGGACCCCAGTTTACGTCAGCAGCACCAGGCTCGTGGGCAGTCGGCCTCTTCCGGATCTTCAGCAGTTGCTCTCTCTGATCAGGACATTATCAGGAGTCTTCGCGGTCTGCTTGCTGCTACAGGCTCTTCTTCGACGGGCACTGCTGGTTCTGTGACTGACTCTTCAGGCACTGTGCGACCATCACCTTCTACACAGTCAGGTACGTCTCCGTGGTATCTGGATTCTGGAGCTTCTTTTCATATGACCTCTGAGTCTTCTTTTCTGTCCGCTCTTCGTTCTCTCCCTTCTCATGTCCGTGTTTTTACGGCTGATGGTACCTCTCTCCTTGTTTCTAGTCGGGGCAACCTTTCTACATCTTCTTTTTTTGTTCCTGATATTTCTCATGTCCCGCTTCTTAAGATGAATCTGTTCTCTGCTAGCCAGCTTACTGAATCTGGTTGTCGCGTCATTCTTGATGCTGATTCTTGTGTTGTTCAGGACCATCGCACCCAGGCCCTGGTTGGAGCTGGCCCTCGCAGCCGTGACTCTTCAGGTCTTTGGGAGTTAGACTGGCTTCGTGTTCCTTCCGCTGCCAGTTCTTCTCCGGTTGTCGCCTCTACTACCAGCTCTTTTCAGCAGTGGCATCATCGTCTTGGTCACCTCTGTGACTCTCGCCTGTCGTCATTAGTTCATCGTGGTCTTCTGGGGTCTTCTCAGGAGATGGGTCTTTGCATTGTCAGGGCTGTAGGTTGGGTAAACAGATTCAGCTTCCCTATCCTACTAGCGCGTCTGTATCTCAGCGACCTTTTGATTTAGTTCATTCCGATGTTTGGGGTCCGGCTCCCTTCGCTTCGAAAGGGGGCCATCGCTACTATATTTTATTCATCGATGATTTTTCTCGGTACACTTGGTTGTATTTTATGCGCTCTCGTAGTGAGGTGCTCTCCATATATCAGCGTTTTGCGGCCATGGTTAGTACTCAATATTCTACCCCCATCCGTGTGTTTCGTGCTGATTCTGCTGGTGAGTATATCTCCCAGATGTTGCGAGGTGTTCTTGCTGAGCAGGGCACTCTTGCTCAATTCTCCTGTCCTGGCGCACATGCCCAGAATGGCGTTGCTAAGCGTAAGCATCGCCATCTTCTTGAGACCACTCGCGCTATGATGATTGCTTCTTCTCTCCCGCCGCATTTCTGGGCTGAGGCTGTCGCTACGTCGGCTTACCTCATAAATATTCAGCCTTCTGCTGCCTTGCATGGTGGTATCCCTCTTGAGCGCCTCTCTGGAAAGTCTCCGGATTACTCCATGCTTCGCTTGTTTGGTTGTGTTTGCTATGTTCTCCTTGCTCCTCGCGAACGCACCAAACTGACCGCTCAGTCTGTTGGGTGTATCTTCCTCGGATACAGTGATGAGCATAAGGGCTATCGCTGTTGGGACCCTGTTGGTCGTCGGATGCGTATCTCTCGTGATGTTACTTTTGATGAGACGCGTCCTTTCTATCCTCGTCCCACCGCTGGTACTTACCCGGTGGAAGATATCTCTTTTCTTCTCTTTCTTAACACACCTCCTTCTACCCCTATTGTGTATTCTTCAGGATCTCCTCCTCCTGATGTCTCTTCTTCGACACCGTCCTCTTCTGCTCCGTCTAGTTCTCCTAGTTCACCTCGTTCTCCGGCGTCTTCCTCTCCTATTCCCTCTTCTTCATCGTCGTCTCCTGCGTCGTCTTCCTCTGATGATCTTCCCTCTACTCGTCCTGTTCGTCAGCGTCGTGCCCCCAACCGTTACTCTCCTAGTCAGTATGGTCTTTCTGTTGCCTCCGAGCCGACTTCTTATCGGGATGCTGAGCATCATCCTGAATGGCAGCTGGCCATGGCTGAGGAGATTGCTGCGCTTGAGCGCACTGGCACCTGGGATCTTGTTTCTCCCCCTCCCGGTGTTCGTCCTATCACGTGTAAGTGGGTCTATAAGATTAAGACCCGCTCTGATGGATCTCTTGAGCGCTATAAAGTGTGTCTTGTGGCTCCTGGTTTTCAGCAGGAGCATGGTCGTGACTATGATGAGACCTTTTCTCCTGTGGCCCATATGACCACTGTGCGTACTCTTATTGCTGTTGCTTCTGTTCGTCACTGGTCTGTGTCTCAGCTTGATGTTCAGAACGCCTTTCTCAATGGTGAGTTGAGTGAGGAGGTTTATATGCAGCCTCCTCCTGGGTACTCTGTTCCTGAGGGGATGGTTTGTCGTCTTCGACGTTCTCTTTATGGCCTCAAACAGGCTCCTCGTGCCTGGTTTGAGCGCTTTGCTTCTGTAGTGACAGCTGCTGGTTTCTCCCCTAGTGCTCATGATCCAGCGTTGTTTGTTCACACTTCTCCTCGTGGACGCACTCTTCTTCTTCTCTATGTTGATGATATGATCATTACCGGTGATGATCCTGAGTATATAGCCTTCGTTAAGGCTCGTCTTCGTGATCAGTTTCTTATGACTGATCTTGGTCCTCTTCAATACTTTCTTGGGATTGAGGTTTCCTCCACTTCTGATGGCTTTTACATCTCTCAGGAAAAGTATATTCAGGATCTTCTTGCTCGTGCTGCTCTTGGGGATGAGCGCACTATTGAGACCCCTATGGAGCTTAATGTTAAGCTTCAACTTACTGATGGTGATCCTCTTTCTGATCCAACGCGTTATCGTCATCTTGTTGGGAGCCTTGTTTATCTTGCTGTCACTTGTCCTGACATCTCTTATCCTGTTCATATTCTGAGTCAGTTTGTTTCTGCTCCTACCACTGTTCATTATAGTCATCTTCTCCGTGTTCTTCGTTATCTTCGTGGTACGATCACTCGTCGCCTTTTCTTTCCTCGTTCCAGCTCCCTCCAGCTCCAGTGCTATTCGGACGCCACGTGGGCGAGTGATCCTTCGGATCGTCGTTCACTTTCTGCTTACTGTGTGTTTCTTGGTGGTTCGCTCATTGCTTGGAAGACGAAGAAACAGACAGCGGTTTCCCGTTCAAGTGTTGAGGCTGAGTTGTGTGCTATGGCCTTGTTGACTGCTGAGGTGACCTGGTTACGGTGGTTACTTGCGGATTTTGGGGTCTCTATTACCACACCCAGTCTGGTTTTGTCTGACAGTACAGGTGCTATTAGCGTTGCACGTGATCCGGTCAAGCATGAGCTTACCAAACATATTGGTGTTGATGCTTTCTATACACGTGCTCAGGTGCAAGCTCAGGTTGTTGCGCTTCAGTATGTGCCTTCAGATTTACAGTTGGCGGATTTCTTCACGAGGCCCAGACCAGAGCGCAACATGATTTATTACTCTCCAAACTCAGTGTTGTGGATCCACCATGAGTTTGTGTGTGTGGGGGGGGGTGTAGATGTATATATCTGTATATTGTATTTCCCCCATATGTTAGGGGGCTTCCTGCATATTTTCCCTGTACCTGTACTATATATTGTGGCCTTTGGCCCCCAGAGGAATACATGTTGCATATTCCTGACAGCTACATCATTATTTTATCAGCATTGGTTACCATAAAGTCCACTCTATTAAGTTCAGAAAAGCCCCGTCATTCCATACCTTGTGATACATCAAAAAATACTCTATCGAAGTGCAACAACAGAGCTCATGCCGATTATTGTACAAATCAGTAGTCTTTGTCACAATTTATCTAGAAAAAGTGTTCGGCGATTTCTACATGCATATTTATTTGGTCAAGTCTCGGCGTGGAAGTGTCAAAACGTAAATCATAACATGCAAAAAAAAGACTCACTAGCCACCTTGCACGTGACACGATAGTGAGCACGGCTCTCAAAAATAACGCCGTCTCAATTCACAAAAAATGCCTTATAGAAGCATCATGCTCCAATTCATTTCATGCCGATGCCATCTGGAGCTACAATACTAAAATTCGGGCCGGTAGCTTGCTGCTATGAAATTTCTATAGGTGGACGGTGTTGTGCAGGGGCGGAGCCAGAATTTATCATTGAGGGGGACAATTAGAGTGTATTAGTGTTATAAGTTTGATTAGGGGGACTGAAATAGATAAAACATCATACAAATAGTACTTTGATGGATAGTTTTAGTTACAAAATCTAAATCATAGGGGAGGCGCTGCCCCTGCTCGCCCCTCTCTGTCTCCGCCCCTGGTGTTGTGAGTAATCAAGTTGATCTTGAATACAATCTGCTCTTTATAAAAAAATACAATCTGCTAAGTGAGTGAGCATCGTGCTAACTTCTCCTATAACTCCTCTAAAAGTCGAACCTGACGGCTGTTATAAAGTTCAAGAACCACTGAAGCAGAATTAATCTCAAAGTTTAGTAGCCTATCAATGCGAGTGAAGTCCCAAGAGCATCTCGAAAAGATCCCAATAATAGAGCATCGCATTTTGGTTTTTGGGCGCCACTTTTTGTGTTTTAGGACGTGGAACCAAGCTGTAGCATTTTGAGATGCCCAAAATATACAACGCGCAACCGGCAGCAGTTTCTAGATCGATGTTGCAAAATAGGGCGCCAACAAACAAGTTTGTTGAATATGCATACAACAAACAAGATCAAACACATTATAATAAATTTCAAATAATTATACTCGAGCGCGTCAGCTTCCTTGGGCTTTCGATTCCCAGTCCGATCGATCACCTCCGATTCCCCTGCTACCAGCGCATTTTCCCGGTCATCATAGCACCCCACTGAGGGCCTCCTCGAAATGCGCCGCCCGTGGGCCACCGATGTCCGTCGCCCCTGCTCTCCTTCCCTTGCCCGCCTCCTCTGGTGCTGCCTATTCCCGTCGATCTACTACGCCGCTGCCTCGCGGCTCCTCCTTGATGCGAGCACCATAGCCTCTGTAGAAGCTCCATATGCTGCCGCCGCACGAGAGGGACGAGCGGGTTGGGGGGGGGGGGGGGGCAGAGGCCTCGTCCAGTGACGGAATTTATGTTGACGGCTATCATGGTGGGAAAGGAGAAGCTCGCGCGGTATAGTTCAGCACGCGGTATAGCTGTGCGCCAAATTTGCAGTGCATGATACCATGTGCACTTTTTTTGTGCGCAACTTAATTTTGAGTGTATGATGGAGCACGCCCTTTTTCCCCACCGCGTCCAATAATACCGGGTTTTGAGCGCTGATGCATTTTTGGGCGTCCATTGGAGATTCTCTAAGAGGTCATTTCGTATCCATCATTTGGGCGTGGAATTCATTTTGCAATTCATGCCTATGCTGTTTGGTTGGCACGGAATTGGGCAAATCCATCTAAATATCTCCATGTGTAAACCTGATTTCTATCTCATACCTGTTATTTCCAAATTCCGGTGGCAGCCAAACATGTGGGTGTTTTTAGAATCATAACATAAATGAAATGAATCCATGTATTTATTTTATTCCTACTAAATAAAATGAATCCATGTATTTATTTTATTCCTACTAAATGAAATGAATACCTCGGTGTCAAACGACCTCTAAGGATACATGGCCTGTACCTTCCAAGCAATGAACAACTTCCACTTGACTGAGTCTGAGTCATCTCTAATCATTGCATCCCAAGAGTTGTCACCTTTGTACCAAAGAAAATTAGCATCAATATTAAGTTACTGCCAACCTTTAGGTTTCTTACACTGTTCGGCCGCTGGCCAAGTAAAGTAAGATGGAAAAGGGAGCTTTCAGATTTAGCATCTTGGATCCATATGTGGTATTTTCTTTAGCCAGAGTAGCGCGGGCAGCCCAGTACTATTAGGTGCAACCATTTGGCGGGGTTCAGCGGGGCTATTCTCGCTCTCCAGTGGTCTATATTGTGTAGAAGAATTGGACACCCTAAAAATGTAAACTTTTTGCTTGGATTATTATCCAAAACCGCGTATGGACAGCAGATCGGCTTGAGCGAAGGGGATGGACAAACTGGAGGATTTTCTCCCTGTGTTGATGTGACAATGAAATGGCACGTCACCTCTTCTATTCCAATGCCGCTATTCCTCAAGACTTAGACACTTCAATTTGGGGGGTTTCCAATGAGGCTCTTTCTTGGTGGAGTCACTTGGTTATTGCCGACGGAAGAGAAAAGAAAGCTATGGCTTTACTTGTGATGCTTATCGTTTGGGAGATTTGGAACGAGCAAAATGCGAGGATCTTCAACAAAAAATTCTCCTCGCCAAACCTTCTCTTTGCTAAAATTAAGCTAGAAGCTTGGGCATGGGCTCTCGCGGGAGCCAAACACTTGGGTAATTTGATGTCGAAAGAGTAATAATTTCTATGTATGTTGCGGTCTGTACCTTGAACCTCTACCCTTCTTTATTATTAATGAATCAAGGAAAATATTTTGCCTTTCTTCAATTGTTTTTGCTATGCCACCGATTTTCCAGACTGCTGTCACCTCAACTAAGAGGACTTACTTACTAAGAGATAGACACAAAACAGATTATAGCTAAAATCTCTAAATAAATGTCCAGTGGCCACTTCATGTGTACCTGCCTATAAATAACATGCCGCCTTCGGCATGAGTGCACGATGACCACACTCAAAGTGTACTAGGACTAGCTGCTATGTGATAAGCAGGTTCGAGAGGATAGTAACATATGAGTGTGTCGAGTGTAACATACAGTTGATTTCCACCGCAAGATCGTATGGGAACAGGAGGCATAGGGAGTTTGAGTAGCAGAACAACAACACCACAACGTGTGAGCCTTTACCCCTTCCATTTTCTCGAGTCTAGACTCCATAACGGCTGTCGAAGGCTCTAGCATTTTTATGCAAGCCAGGTACGATGAATGAAGCTATGTGGTGCGGTGATCCGCTTGCGATCGAGGCAGGCAACAAACGTTTAGCTGGCAGAAACTAGCTAGAACCTAGAACTCATACGATAAACGAGTAGTAATTAAGAGTAATTTTACAACACTCCCAAGACATTCCGGTTCGTACATATTTATTTCTCTTTATTATTTTCGGGGATAGAGAAATCATTTTCAATATCCGTAACGAAATTTCTTCACGTATGAAGTTACACGTCCGATAAGTGTACGACACACCCTTCCTTTCTAATCGTTCGTAGCTAATTATTCCTGCCCATGTCAAGGCCCAGCCCAAAACCAAACCCGTGCTACTCTATGTTCAAAAAGAAAAAAAAACATGCTACTCTGCTTTTTTTTAACCCTGTCAAAATCTGTCCACGACCAAAATCTCTGAAGAGTTCACGAAGCTAGCTTCCACTCACCTCTTTCTTGGAGCTTGTTTGATTAAAAAACTACCAACATCACTTACACGACACTAGCCGTGGCTGCTGGCTTGCTAGAATACTCCATCCAACCGTGAGCAAAGGGAATGAGTAAAAGGTAAAAGAAATAGTTATCTAGGTGGGCCCAAACGCCAACCAAAACAACTTGCTCGCCCCGCGCGAGGAACAGATAGCTAACTGCCACGTAAAATCGTACAGAAATCGTTGGCACATCGTCGTACGTATAGCACCGCCGCGTACCAGGTATAGCACCTCAAGTACTTTGGTTCACCAGACTGTCAAGAAACCACGAAGGAACGTTTTGTACATGCACACAATCGTTGTTCTCATTAAGCCTGAATGAAAGATGAGAAGTTTGTCCTTTAAGTGTTATTTGTTTGGAAGAGAAAACAGAGATTTCTCCATCCATCGGTACACAGCTGCTCCTTTCAAAATTATTAGATGGACGACCATGAGCCAAAGGCTCGCGCATCCATCCATGACAGGCTACATTGTTGCAATTGCAACCGGTGGCAGGAGCCGAAAAAAATTATGGTCCGTTCCACGCAAGGGCCATGGGGTTGTTTTCGTCCCTCCGGGCCTGTTCGGTTCAGCTGGAATTGAAGTGGATTGGAAGGGTTTGAAAGAGATTAAATCCCTAGTAAGTCAAAATCCCTCCTATTTCACCCCAATCCACTTTAATCCTCTTTGGTAGGGGATTAACCGAACATAGCCTCAGAGATCTGGGAGCTTCAGCGAGAATGCACGCCGCAGGGATTTACTTCCGAAGGACATCTAGATGCGGTGTAATTCCCAAGACCTCATGTTGAGCGATATGGTGTGGTCGGATAGTGGCTACTAATCGTCAGGAAGTCATTGTGAATCTGGAAGGTGGACGATTTGTATCTATGGTCTCGGCCGCCTTTGTGGAGAAATATTTCAATTGTTAAATGTTGGAGTAGTAGTGTAGCACATAGAAGACTTCTACTACTTTGGCAGCTTGCTGGATGTGTGACATCTCGTGTGTGGTTGAATTCGCCCAAATCGTTGTGCATGTATACCCTATGGTTATTAACAATTAATCAATAAAACATGTGGTGATCCCCCCAAAAAATAAAGATACGACGGAGCTGATCATGCCGACAACAGTGCACAAAATTCTTTGTCACAACTGATCCAACCAAAGTATGGAGCCATGCCCACACACAATCCATGTCATCCAGCCTCGCTCAGGGTGGAAGTACCAAAACGTTCAAGACACACTTCTCTTTTCTGGATCTACTGGTCGAGAAGGTTCATTTCTTCTACCGTGGACCAGTTATAGGATCAAGTTACCCATGTTGCTATGTGACCAAATTCAGAGTCGGGCAATATTTTCTGATAATTGTCCTCATCTAAAGTTACCGATCCATCTCATTCTCACATATATCGTAATCTCTAACCATTCTACTACACGTGTATGTACAACAAACTAAAAGAACGGAGGTGAACATTTGCTTATATGCAGGATGTACAAGTAATAACTACACACTATCATTCTAAAGTGCTTTACCAATCTGTTGCTCTCCACGGTTATAACTGCAATTTCCTTTCATCTATGGGATTTTATATACTTTAGCCTCCCCTCCCCTGGGCACGGCTAAAGACAACAACATAGGCATTCTAGTATTATTTTTTTAAGAAACATAGTACAAACTTAGAAGCTCACAACATGTACATGCACCCATCCCTATGAATGAACACACGCAATATTCTACCGCTGCAGGTTGGGCCAGATTCGTCGACTCGTTTTGGCATTTGGTATTGTTCACTCTTAGTTTCTTTTAATGAACCAGGGTTTAAACTTTTGGTAACAGAAACTTTTGGAGCTCTCTGAAATAGCTGAAACATCGAAAACGGTTTGGAATTTATTTCCATAAGAAGTCACTAATTGTATCTAATTTAACCCTGTTTAAATTTATTCAACTTAAGTTTGAATCTGTTTTGAAATTCGAGGTACTAAATATTTCTCTTCCCACCTAAATTACAAACATTTCCTCACAATTTCTTTTGACATTTTGAATGCTGCTTTGATCTGCTCATCGTTGCTACAATTTCCCCCTAGCAGCAAGATGATCATTGGTCTCCCCTTTTCTATGTGGTAGTTGGCTGACACTTTGGAGGTTTTGTTTACATTATGACATCATTTTGTGCCCCAGGACTGTTTTTTACAATTTAAAGGTAATCACAGTTGAGAAATGATAAGTGAAAAGAAAGTGAGGGGGATATGTGTTTAGGACGTGAGACGAGTGTCGGAATTTGGTGTATATTGGGCTGTTGACCCATTAGACAAATTCTAAAATTCTTTTTGCCCACTTGTATATGGCAGCATATGGCTGTGCTAGTGGTGCTAAAGTTTAGTCCCACATTGCTAGTTGAAGGGGAGTTGGACCATCTTATATAGTAGAGTGTTGCACCACTCACTAAGGTGTGACATGGAGAGAATTCTTCGCGCACTCCTCCTCCGACGCCGCCCTCCTCGCCTCGCCACGACGCGCACGCGCCGCGGGCCACGGGCCATGGGAATCTCGCCGAGCCGAGCTTTATTTTGCTGGTTGGGAAAACTAATTATGAGTCATTAAGGGACGCGTTAATTACAGCCGTTTCTAGTTTTTATGGACGTGAGCTGTGTTCCACGATCTCCCCGACCTGCACTACATAAGCGTCTGCGCTAAACCTAATCGGTACTCAATACAACACATGCGCCTACCTCCAAAACCTTGCACCGTCGCTTTCGTCTTCCCCATCCTGGTTTGCGGCGTGCACCGCAGATCGGGACAGTAGGCCTCCGGAACCCCGCCTGAACCTGTACGGGTGAGGGGCGATCAGGTTTTTGGGAAGCGCTCAAGCGCGACTACTGGCAACCACGACGTCGTCCGATGACGAGTTTCCGAACGACGACTTCTTCCCAGACGTCAGCGACCTCTTCGGCAACCTCAACATGGGCGACAGCTCTGCTGCTGCTACCGCCACGGCTACTGCCGCAACTACATCGTATGTGATCTCAATCTCTCTCTTTCAGATTATACTAGTGTTTCTAGTTCTAGCGTTTGGCGTAGATGTGATAGGTTTATCTTATATAGATGTAATCTATGCATCTACTTTGTTGATCTGCATGATTGGTTTTAGTACCGTTTGTATAATCATGTTTTATCATTTTATTATTCGGATTAAATCATATGGATTATTGCTTATATTTTCAACAGCGAGAAGCTGACCAGGGACAGCACACTGTGTGGAGCCCTGGCGGCGACGGCAGGCCTCACGAGGACTATGTGGATCTTGTACCAGAAAATGGGTTGGCACTTCGATATTTGTGTGTTTAGGACATAAGATGATGATGGCATGATCGTCCCTCATTGTCGGGTTGCTTCATACAGGTCTTACCAAATCTATATTTAATAAACTTGTAATAAAGGTCATATGTATCTTTTCGACGCTGAGGCATGGAGTTTCGACCTACTTTTCAAAGAAAAAAATGTGTGTGTGGTATTATACATTGCTAAACCCATGGTGAAGCATGCCAACGTGTTCCCCTTTCTGAAAATTGTACACAATCCATCCATGGACGTTTCAGACAGACAACAAATATCATCAAGTCATCTCTTCCAGATGGACTCGGTGAAAGAAGGTTATCTAATGCAAGAGTTGGTCTGGCTGTATGTTGGCAGCTTGGTGAATGCGGCAGGATTAACTTGATGTTTCAGAACTTGTTCTTTTGGGATTCCATTATGCAAGGATGATCTTCAGCGAACGTGTAAAGAGCAGGGTAACAGTTACAAAGATGTTGAGCCACAACATGTTTTTTCTATGGTAACGACTGAGATCTGGCCCAGCAGCTGTAATTGCTCGAAAGAAATTCTAGGACTTAAATCACCGCCTTCACAAGTGTGATGGCGCCCCACAGTGCCTCTACAATGCATGATATCATGTACTAGTATCAAGATATCATTATATTTATTGAGTTATAGAATCTTAACGCCAATTTGTGTTTAAGATTTATTTGACAATAATTTTTTTAGTTTTATGTGCTATGATACGGTATCTACCTATGATACAACTATGATCTCTCTCATCTTTAACTACAGTGACATGTCAACTTTTTGCATATATATCTATTTTTTGGATCTTATAAAGGCTGTGTGCATCCTAGGATGCAGAGGCTAGGACTTTCTCCCCATTTTGAAGAAAAGATTTTTGCATACATATCTTGCATAATACCACCTATGATATCTTCACTGTGGGTAGTCTTAGATGCACAAAAATGGATGGCTGAAATTCATTTTGACGGTAGTGTACCTTGAATAATCTTGCCTATCACAATGCAACTAGCGTGACTCTAGAAGTTTCTAGCGCCTCCAATTAAACAACCCAACACTTCCCACCCGTTTAAAGTCGTCTCTACCAAGTAAGACCTTCCTATGGCAGATAGCCGCGGTATCCCATCTTTTGGTTGTCATCTTCTTCCCTAGTAGTTTTACCCATATTTCTACCTGTGATCCACCGGCCTAGCTAGCTGCAGATGTCCATCAATCTCCCTATCGTTGATCCCCTATCCTGAAAAGGGAAATGGTCAGAACAACATACGCGTAGACTATTTGGCCAGACTGTAGTAGTAGCCAAGGAGCATGTCGCCCACGATTTGGTGCCTTGACAGGTAGGCAGCAGTGGACTTAGATCTCCCTCCATCTTGATGAACTCACGAGACAGCTAAGGCTGGTGACAGGCACACCGGCGAACGCAGCTCCTGCCAAGGTCACCAAGCCTGATAGGAACCTTTTGAGTGAACAATAGCAAAAAGACTACATAAGTTGGACAATCATAGTAAGGGCCCCCTCAATTTTTTTTGGCCCAGTGCTGTTTTTTTCCCTCACGACATTATTAGTACGAATTAATAGACATCTTTTTGGCACTAGTAGATACTGTTATGAGCCTTAAGACCGGTCACAATGGCTAGTATCATACACTAGTATCATGCATATGATATTATAGTATGATACTATATCTACAGTGCATGGTATCATGAACTAGTATCAAGATCTCATTATATTTATTGATTTATAGAATCTCAATGCCAATTTGTGTTCAAGATTTATTTGACAATAATTTTTCTAGTTCTATGCGCTATGATACTACTATGATCTCTCTCGTCATTAACTGCAGTGACATGTCAGCTTTTTGCATGCATATCTTGCATGATATCACCTATGATACCCTTATTGTGGGTAGTCTTAGATGTGCAAAAATGGATGGCTGATATTCATTTGAGGGTATTGTACCTTGAATGGTCTTGCCTATCACAATGCAACAAGGGTGACTCTAGAAGTTTCTAGCGCCTCCAATTAAACACCCCAACACTGCCACCCTTTTCAAGTCGTCTCTACCAAGTAAGACCTTCTGATGGCAGATAGCCGCGGTATCCCATCTTTTGGTTGCCATCTTCTTCCCTAGTAGGTTTACCCATATTTCTCCCTTTGATCCACCGGTCTAGCCACAGACCTGTCCATCAATCTCTTTATCGCTGATCTCCCCTGTCCCAAAAAGAGCGGAGCAATGGTCAGAGCAACATTCACATAGACTATTTGGCACTGTAGTAGTAGCCAGGAGCATGTCACCTAGGGCGGCCATGCAGCTTGGTGGTGAGGAGTTTTACATGGCCAAGCAGTTGCATCTATCATGTCCAATTTGTTTGGTTTGCCAATGCGAAATGGGTTTTGCATTACTACTTTGGATGGGTATCACTGGCATGAACCATGTGTGTTGCGCACGTTATTTAGAGAGCCTCTCCCTTGTGGTTTTATTTCCCATGTTCGGTGTTGAAACCAGCCTCAAGCGCTGCTCTATTGCTACTAATGGTGCTAACCTTAGGCGATACAAAGTTCCTTTTTTCACTATAACACCATCCAGAAAATCGGCCATGATAGCTATAACTTACCATTCGATTACCATGGTGCTGGTAGAGGTGGATACGTCAAGGCAGGTTGCGCCTAGAAGACTAGAGGATCTCAACTTCCCATGCCACGTTCTATACAACTGAGTGATGGTGGCGATAAGTATATTGTATTGGGGAAAGATATGCTTGACAACATGCTGCACTGTCCAAATCAAAATTGTGCTCGTGCCGACTGTGAATAAGATCATCGTTGCATTGCAACAATGTTCCTGACGAGTGGATGTGGCAACACGAGGTGACTTAGTTTTATGGTTGTACTCTTCAAGTACCGAGTTCGATTTCTAGGGTGAAAATCTTAGTTTCGACATTCATTGGTGTATGGTCACACGCAGATCCAGGCCGGAAAACAAAATTATCTCCGACGAGACTGCCCAAGAACTGACGAAGGGTGATGGCGATAGATATTTACCCCTAGACACAAAGATTCAAAAGTCGAGAAAGCACGTCGGCTCGGGCAGTGCAATCCTCGATTCTTGTCAACTTATTTGGGACATGTGAGCTTCTTAGTCGGCCCAATACCACCCTTATGGCTACCACTTATAGACAACGAAAGGCGGACTCAAAGTCGGTTCATACATAACCCTGATCGTGCGATCCCCTTAGTTGCAAGGATTCATTTGTTCTACTCGGATATATGACAACATACTCATGTCGACTAGTCCTTAGATTGGTCCCACTAATGCACCTCTTTAGATGAGGTGATGTTGCATTTCTGTGTAGTCTTGTTGTTGGTATAATTGAACTGCCAGGTTGATTTGCTGTACTTTTGGTATTCCCTTTGATACTGAAAATGTGGTGTTTTCCTCTTTTATAGGACCTCCAATCCTAAGGAATTTGAAGAGGGGTGAAGCCATGATGCCCACAAACTAAGGAGTAGCTATAATGTTAGGCTTATCTTGGCGTAATAGACTGTAAATATTATAATACACTATTTTTAGCTGATATTTGATAAATTTCATTTCTTCTCTTTACTCTTTTTGATATGTATTTGACCTAAAACTTTGTGAAACCCGACCAGTAGGACCCACTTAAAAACAATTTGACTAGTGGGACCAACTCCTATATGGAAAGGCCAAGAAAAACTTGAATGGATCTTCAAATGGCTAAGTCCCATAAACAAATGGCCAAAATGTTGGGCTTGGCCTAAAAAAATAAAAAGCAAAACGTTGGCTTGTCCTAGTAAATAGAAGGCCAAAAGGTTGGGCTTGGTCCATGTAGCTGGGCTGATTTTGATCTATGAGTATTTAGTTTGGTCATAGATCTACTATGTCAGATCCTAGGTGTACAGGCTAGCTAGTCCATGACCAAATTTTAGATTATAGAACTTATGACCATCTGTATTGGTCATGTTAGTCTATGCGCAAATCACAGAAAAGGTATTTATTGTCCGTCAATGACTCTCATCTTTTGATCATCTCTTTTTGGTCACAGAAATGTCATAAGTGGAGAACAATGACCATCTAGTGATCAATGTGAAATGTAAAAAATAAACGCAATTCTGGTAGTGTTCGTATAGCCAATGCATATCTGATAGCATCTCCTTGCACATGACACACATAATATTATGTCCCGGCTTACATATTAGTTTCGGAAGTGTCGGGGATATGACCCTAGGTACCCCAGAGTTGGGGTATAAACGAACCAGACTAGACAGATGGACATTTCTATAAAGGAGTATGGAGATATAGAGAAGATATATCAAAGGGAAAAAAGGAAAAGGGGACACGAGCCAAACTAAATAAAAGTCGGCCTGTTTCGGAAGTCCCCAGGCCGAATTAAGCCATCCTGGGCCGAATTAATAAAATCACGCGCCGAATCAGATAAGGAGGGTCGAGTCCTCCTTCCCGGGTGGGCCGACAGAACTTCATTTGGCCCACCACGGGTCTGCTCCGCTCCACCCTGCCAAGCTCCTCCGAACTGACTGTCTCTCCTGCCAAAGAATTCCCGCTGTACCGATTCAAACCGTCGCCAGCCCTCACCAGGGTCTCGCCGAGTCACCACGTCACCCCGTCAAGCAATGCACCCCGGGTGAGCCGGCCTTGGATGATCCGGCCCATCCCAGGCAACCTCACCACCACCGACCTACCAGGAAGGGCTAACCCCGTGGCCCACCCGGGATTCCTTCCCCACAACGACGCTGCTCCCACGGGCCAGTCCGGTCCAGGTACACCTGGGCCGAGTGACTCGTGATCCGGCTGGGCTTCCAACGCTTCCCGGGCCAGAGGAAGTAGTGACCCGGCCAGGGCTTTGGGTCGCAGTCCTATCTGGGCCGACTCGGGCTTTGACCTAGCTAGGCTAGCTTTCCATCTCCTGGGCTTTTTCCTCTACCATGCCGAATTAGTTATTGACAAGGCCGACTTTCTTCTTCTTTTTGGTCACATGGGCCGAGGTATACCACTCCAGATGCCCTCTAACTTGTCTCCAGATGCACCCCGACCCCCACAAGAACACGCCATCAAGCCAGACTAGCTCCACAAGTACCGAGTCAGTCTTGGGACGCCCACAGCTCAGACTGGCACATGCCATGGGGAATATGCCATTGGCATCCAAGGAGATGCTGCGAAATATGCCAAGCATCTCCAGAGATGCCAAGACATATGCTGAGTATCTCAAGAAGATGTTGAGAATATGCCAAAGATACGCCAATCGTGATGAACAAGACTTGTCCCCTGAGCTCCCCTTTATAAGGAGCACAGGGGGATCGATACAGGGGAGACCCCCGAAGGGATCCTCTGCTCTCTTCTCGCTAGGATCTATCTTTCTTCCTCCTCCACTCTCACAGAGAGATCTAGATAGAGGCATAGGAAATACAACTCAAGGAGCACATTGTAGCCACAAGCATGGCAAGATTATATGAGATTAGGGGCAGGCAAAGAGGTGTTATCTCAATATAAGAGCCTCTAACCTAGATACATCGTATTTCTCTTTGTTCTTATGAGTGCAGCAGCACTTCGTTGGGAGACCCCAAGCAGAAGGTATGATGCAGTTCAATAGGCAAGTTTCCCTCGGTAAGAAACCAAGGTTATCGAACCAGTAGGAGGAAGGAAACACCCTAAAGGTGCTGCAAGCAAGGTGGAGACCCGCACAACACAAACTCAATACTTTGCCCCAACTAACAGTGAGGTTGTCAATCTCACCGGTTGCTGTAACAAAGGATTAAACGTATGTCATGAAAGGTAATGGTTTGCAGCAAGTAAACAAGTAATAGTGGAAGATGTATCGATGGTAAAGATTGGACCGGGGTCCATAGTTCACTAGAGGTGCTCTCCTTAGATAAACAATATGGCATGAAGGGTAAACAAATTACAGTACGACAATTGACAGGAACTGAGCAAGGAATAACAATGCAATACCACACAAAAAGATCCTATGAGATTCGATTGGGCAATACAACAATATACATAGACCGCCATCCAACTGCATCTATGACTAGAAGTCCACCTTCAGGTTATCATCCGAACCCTCTCCAGTATTAAGTTGCAAGCAACATACAACTGCTTTAAGCAAAGTGTAAGGTACACAATCCACTTGTTCTATGAACAAAAGACCGTTGTTTTCTCCCTAGTAGCAACAGCACATCTATAACCAAAGAGATTTCTGTCACTTCCCTTGGAAACTAGAGGCATGAACCCACTATCGAGCATAAATACCCCCTCTTGGAGTCACTAGCAACTACTTGGCCAATATAGATACTAACAACAGAGAGCATGCAAGATAACAAACAACACAGACATGATAGAATCATAAATACAAAACCATTAATCAATCTGACATAGTAATCTCAATATCCGTCGGATTCCCGCAAACACAACATGCATGATTATAAAATAGATTAGATCTTGATCATGAATGGAGCTCACAAGATCTATACATGAAAACACAAGGAGGAGATACAACCATCTAGCTACTACATGGACCCATAGTCCAAGGTAGAACTACTCACGCATCATACCGGAGAAGAAGGCCTCCGGGATGATCTCCCCTCCGGTAGGGTGCCGGGAAGAACTTTAGATCCCCCCGATCTAGGGACGACGGTGGCGGCGGCTACAGAAGGTTTTGTGGAGTTTTTATCGGGTGCTTAGGGTTTCTGCATCGGGGGCTTCTTATAGGCGAAGAGGCGAGGCTGGGAGGTGGCCAGGGGGCCCACACCCTACCCAGGCACGGGATGGGCCCACCCGCGCCTAGGGGGGTGAGCCCCCCCTGGTTCGCCTCTCCGTCTCGTATTATGGCTTCGTGTCCCGCACGGTAAAATATTGACTTTGGCTTTTGTCCCATCAATTCCGAGAATATTGATTTTCTGCCTTTCTGGAACCAAAAACAGAAGAAAACAGGCAACTGACACTGTGGCAACCTGTTGATAGGTTAGTTCTAGAAAAGATATAAAAACACCTCAAAGTGTAGACAAAGCAAAGCAAAGTAGATACTAAACAAACATGGAGCATCAAATATTATAGATACATTTCTGACGTATCAAGCATCCCCAAGCTTAACTCCTGCTTGTCCTCGAGTAGGTAAATAATAAAAAGAATAAATTTTAAGGTGACATGCACCATCAAAACCAAGATCAAACCATTTGCAAGCATTGAAAGCTGGGATCAAAGAACTCTAAACATGTGCATGAAAGATGGAGTTCTAATAGTAGGACATAGTAACTATGCATGCAACATAAAAGGCTACAAACAAAGATCATGATTAACATGCATTGAAAACCATTTTGTTTGTTTCACATACAAAAACACGGCATAGTGGAAATCAACTTGTCCCTCATAGAGTAGAAAATAGATGCATATGACACCTTCAAAGTTCATAAGGGTGACTAAAAACAAGTAGCACAAGAACAAGTAATATCGCAATATACATCAATCAATAAGTTTTGTGACACTGCACACAGAATGACAACTATGCTCTCTTAATGGTTCCTAAAAGTAGAAGGTGGAGACTCAAATAATAGTTGAAGAAAAGCCTTTCATAAAGGAAGCAGGAATTTCAAATTTTAAAAAAAGCTTCCAAAAATTATGGTACTTGTTAGCTTTCAGCCCTCATTGCCCCTATCATAAGCATCTTGAAGTGGTTAAGGTTAAAGTGAACAAAGTTGGAGTATATGCTTGACAAAGTATAAGTTGGCAATCTCAAGTCCCTTGAATACGAGGGCCACACCTCATGCTACTCAACTTCAGTCACCTGCAAGTTCTTGTCATTATAAGTACATGCGTATCATAGAGAACCCCCAACGGGGTACCCCTTGCACATGGTACAAGAGCTATCCCATAACCAAAATGACAAGGCAAGCAGACAATAAGCATCTCAGCGATCTTTTTATTTACTATATGCATAGTTTTTTATTGAGGATGCTTCATAGATAGCTCACTATGGTGATGCTGCAAGTTTCCACCATGATTAGGCATGACTTAGGTTAGCGGCCCAGACGTTTCTCTAACACAAAATACATACTTCATGGACTTATAAGTTCCCTCTTTATTTCACACCGGTGACATCCATAGACAAAAGAGCATGATATCAACTGAGTACAAAGTACAAGTGCAATATTGAAAATGTTCCCCGTGACATCACAGTTCTGCTAATTTTAACGTATAAGTGCAATCATATACAACATAGATGACACAATGGTTCAAGTTTATTAGGGGCAAAAAATAGAAAGTGTGCCATCAAGTTTGTCAGGGCTTTAATCACTAAGTTTTCACATCACAAAATAATTTTTAATTGGAAGATAGCTGCAAACAAAAATATACTTGGAATGGTGTAACACACCATGTATAGGAGTTTACAGTGGACCCTTTTGGAATAATTTGGTTTCTTGGGAGTTGGAAGCATGAGTAGAGCTTACTCATACAAGTGGAGGCTAGCAAAAGACTAGGAGCAACCAACTAAAAGAGCAATAATGGCCATAATCATGCAGAGCAACAAAACATTACTAATCAAAGCATAGAGTGGTACTACAAGTCAAGGACTAAATGATCATAGAGGCTATGGTAACTTGTTCATATCATAACATGGTGTGAGCATGTGCCAAGTCAACCCAAACAAAGCATCAAAGGAGAATACCACAATACTATGCTTTTGCATGCAAAACAACGCATAATGTTTTTCAAGACACACTAAGAAATCCCAATTGTTTAAAACAAGACATGCTATAGCAATAATCACTAAGCATAAGGTCAAAACAACACCTAGCATGTCATGCTAAAGTCTAAGTCACAGTTAATGCAAGCTCCTCTTGCACTTTCGAGCAGGAACTTCATACTCCTTTTCAACAGTGTATACAGCGGTGGAGTCAGCCATGAGGTACGCTAACCAGAGGAGGATCCTCAATTCAGTGGAGGATAATCCACGCCAACGGGTCCTAGCAAACATAAAAAGGAAAATCTGAGTGCAAAGCTGAGTAGGACGAGGATTTGGGTGGCCCATTCGTTCCAGATCCGAATAGGCCCTCCAGCCATTGCCCCACCCACAAGTTAATTTGTACTCCTAAAGTAAACTCTTATTAGAAACTAGCTTTATGCATTTGCTATGTGCATACGCGCATGCCTGACGAGTAGTAGTAGGTAGGATGACTTACTTAAGAATGGCCGCTTTTAGGCAATCTACGGTTCTCCACCGTAGCGACACCTTCAGACACAGAACAAATTCGGCTGAAAGAAGACACCGTAGTATACTAGAATCAAACGATGAGGCCTCAGATCTCAATGCAATAGTTAAGTGCTCTACTTAATTACTAACTCCGAAGTCTGAGTAGTCAATTAACTATCACGGTCTCCGGAAAAATGCATTACCCTCTGGCTACAATAAGTCAAACTCTGGCGTCCCTCAAAATATACAGATCCAAATTGAGTGTGAACCAAGTGGATAAAATCTCTTTTGGCTCATGGGTGTATTTGTACCTATTGTGAGAAAATATATTTTAGAATATCAAAAAATTCAAAAAAATGTCTACATGTGCATTCGAATATTTTATGTTTGTTCACAAGTTTTTGGGATAAAAAAACATTTTATGTGTCATGTATAAAAAAGACAAAAAATATCATGTGAGTACGACTATTCAAAGGATATTTTTTCTTTTTTGCACGGGACACGTAGAATTATCTAAAGACTTAAGCGTGAGTAACAGGAAGCTCTGTCAGCGCTCCTGAGGCGCGTCTCGCTCGTAAATTTTTTAAGCCTGAGCTGTAGGAAGGCTTTTCGGAGCTCATGCGGTGCGCGATGCAATCTTCTGCCTATGCGTGTGGGCCTCTTTTTTGTTGTCGCTGGATGTACCCCTGTGAACGCGTCGTGGCGCTGCTGCGCTCCCTGCCGTGGACGTTGGGCTTCACGCGTGGCAAGCAGAGAGCCAGCTGAGTCCATCTGCCGCACGATGGTAGACACGATACTGTTGCCTGTGTGCCAGGGGGCCGCGTCCGATGTAGGTGCCGTGGGCGGTGAGCGGTGGATGGGCCCTCCACATCTCGACTCTCGCGCTCTCTCTCAATCTTTCCCCAAATCCTCTCTCTTGAGCTCCCCGTTTTTTCGCCGTCGCCACCCAGGCACCCATCTCCGGCCGCCACCCACCTCGGGCCTCAGGTCATGCCTCCTTCCAGCGCATCTTTCCGGGCATTGATTGGATAGTGGTTCCGGGCGGCGGTGATTCCTATTCCGATGGTGCGTGGGCCTTTCGTCGGCGCTGACGAGTGCTGTGTTGTTGCTCGGCCGATGCTCTACATATTCTCTCTCACATCTAGATCTTCCCCCGATGCGGCCAGGACACCTCTAATTCTCTATCCCTTTCTCCTCTGATCTCTGACCGCCCCAGCGGTGGCAGCGGCAGCGGAAAAATCGGGCAGAGGCAGCATCAACGCGCAGGTGATGGGAACGGCAGGGAAGACCAGGGCGTCCTCTCCCCCTCTGTCACAGAGGTATCCCCTTTCTCTCCTCTGTAGCCATCCCTTTTCATCTGGCCGGCCGTTTTGCCCCGTATTTGCCCCTCGCCGACTGAACGGCCAGCATCCTATGGATATTCTGACTTTCTTGCCGATTGGCTGCAAGTGTACCCGACCTCTTTTCTTGGCACCGGATGGCTTTGTCTGAACTCTAGCTAAGGTTGCTGTAGCATGGGGTGCAGAGTACCCGGGCCATCTGCAATGTTGTTGGGGGAGCGAGACAATAGAGAAGAGGACGAATCGGCAAGACTCCACTCAAAAAATGCAACTGCCATGCATTTCTCCTCATCCTACTCCTCATGGGGTTCACGAGACCACCACCTAACTAAGTATGTTCTTCTGTCATGGGATCCTCAAATTCCTAGAACAGTACAATCTTTCTATATTTGCTAATCAAGATTTTTCATTTGTCAAAACCATCAAGTAGGTCATGCTAATGTAGTACTCTAGAATCTAGATTAATTTAAATTTGAGTTCGCACTGGACTACCAACTACGCCAAGTGATGCATTTGTGCTGAAGATTTTCTTGGAGAAATATAGCCCGTTCAAAGTTGGAATTAACTTTGTGTGATGATGTTATGTAAATGCAGATTAAAGAAAACCATCCTATTTCCAAGCAAACACACAAGTTCTGCTTTGGATTCAGGAGAATATGAAATTTTCAGTTCGAAGTAAAATCAATTGGGGTCGCACAAAATGTTATACTCCCTCCGTCCAGGTTTGTCTAAATTCGAATGTATCTAGACACTCTTTATTAGTATATAGATTCATTCAAATTGAGACAAACTTGTGACATCTTTTTTAGGACGGGAGGGAGTATATAACCACTACTGTTTGTATTGTTTTCTCCTTTCCTGCTCATCTGGAGGTGTTCTTTGATATGATTTGGCTGTCGATGTTTTATATAAAAGTCATATCCCGAGAGGCAGGAATGACCTACATATTAAATTCATGTAGACCATGGACTACCTTGAGTTGATCGTTGTGCTCTCGCTGTCGGCACTCAGTCCAGCGCATGCCCTTGCCGTCCATCCGCTCCAGCAACACTCAAGACGTCGCAGCCTCGCCATGGAGGGTGCCGGCAGCGAGCGACGCTGCCGCCCATGATCTACATGTCTTGGGTGGCTTACTTGCTTGCACCAGCTTCTCTGATTCTCAGTGGACGAAGAACAATGATCTATTTCCATATGGTATGTGTATCTATCGTACTATATCTTGGCAAAATCTCCCTCGGTTTATTTGACTTGCTTTGTAATTTAGAGTTGTGTATACAAGATATCCGGTGCAATGATTCATGATGCTAGCATTCAATATCGACAAGTTGGTATACGATTCTGTTTATAGTAGTAGACAACATTTGGAATGGTGTACAAGATTCTGTTTCATGGATTTGGCGTAGGAAAGATCTATGATGTTTCAAAGGTCAAATGCCCTTTTTGTTACCTATTCAAGCACCATACATGATCTGATCAGCTGCAACTGAAAAAAAAATTTAGCAGATATTATATAAAAATATACATAGGTTGATTTTGTTTCAAGATCTTTTTAATGCCTAGCGGTGTGTGACATTTGCAAGTCTGCTCTGTTTATATACATAGTTCTATAGCTTAAGCGTTGATTCCTTCCAATTATCTTATCTTTCTCCCATTACAATACTCGCGAGCTGGGTAGGCCGTAGGCATCAAACTATGGAGCACGATGAGGCCTGAATGCTAGACCGACCGGTTGTTAGTTTGTTGCTTAGTGTATGCATTCGTGTGCTGTCACAGGTGTCAAATGGGTTGAATAGTTCAGCCTACATCGTCCTGACAAGATGTGTTTATCCATCTAGAAACAGTTGAGAAATGGGAAGGCGTACTTCTATTGGATTTTCATTTTTCTAGAAAAAAAGGTAGGCATCAGAGACAAAGGATCACAGTAGTAGTATTATTCACTCTTAGTTTATTTATTCTGGAAAAGGATTCCTTGCGCTTTCCTCTCGGCCGCCCCTTGCATAGGGTTTTTGGCCGCCTCCGATCTAGGTCCGGCCGGCGCACAGCAGCTTTTGAGATTGCTCGCTACCTGCCCGCCTACCCTCACAGGTCGGCAGACGCTACGCTGATCCGATTCCCTTCGGCATGTTCTCCCCATCTGCAATGCTGGTGATTGGTAGTGGTGAGATAGATGGCGGTGTCGGGTGTCGTCAAGTACGGTGTCTGCGTCTAGCGGTTTTGGCCCTATCCTCCCTTCTGGCCCTACCTCCACGATTAGTAGGGTTAGTTTGAATTTCAAAGAAGAGGAATTTGGTCATATTCTGAATAATATGTTTGAGGACATCCAGGTGTATGAAATTCTGAACATAAGCTGGACCTGTAGGATATTGTTGCACATGTAGAATTCAGAATCTACTTATGTGTACATGCTCCTCTTTAAATTTTGTGCTCAAGTGAAACCGGAGATGAATGTGATGCTGAATTTTTGCAGTTTTGCATAATGATTTGCTATGCTCTGAGATTACTGCTTCTATTTGTGTTATATCTCAGGAAGATGCAAAGACCTCATCTACATTCTTTTTAAATGTGCTACTTGGTGTGGGTAATCTTCCAGATGCTCTTTCAGTTCCTTTTCTTGTGGGGATTACTATAGACGTGGCCTGGAATATTTCGACTAGCAGAAAAGATTTTGTTTTTAGTGGGAGTCTTTAAAACCTATATATGCATCATATATTTCAAGAAAGTAATGCATTTTGTTTTCCACAGAGCACGAAGGAAGGACTAGGAAGGCGTTGAACGGTGATCCATTGATGCATCTTTTTTTGTAATGAACGAGCACTCGATTATAAAATTGGAGTTCTCCACGATTGGATGTACCAGGTTTTTTGCTTCTTTATTTTCCGTTTTTGTAACTCTTGAAGCAATTGACATATGATGAATATTCCTCTGCAAAAACAACTGAATACTGCATGCATGATTGATTATGACTGTTCTTCATTCCTTTAGTCCGATAGCATAGCTGTCCCATGTACATCTTCAGTCAAGTGCAAGACCGAATCAGCACAAATGGCCTACACTTTGAGATTTGCTGAGTTGTTTTCGGTTTCAGTCTGCAAAATAGAAGAATACTGCATCCATGATTAAGTATTGTTGTTTTTTCTTCCTTGAGTCCGATAGCACAAGTGTCTCATGCACACATGCACATATACAGTCAAGTACAAGACTAAATTAGCAGAAATGACCTATGTCTTGAGAATTGTCAAGTTGCTTTCAGTTTCAGTTTAACATGGAATCTTGGCAACAAAATGTGAATTTTAGTTCCAGGAGTCAATTATGAAAGAGAACCTTGATTTTGTTCAATCAAATTGCGAAATTGGAGCATTTGGTTCTCTAAACTGAAACCTTCATATATCTAGAGTTATGTTACCTCTATGTTAATTCAAAACAACTATATTTTAGTTACATTTTCTAGAATAGATGATCTTAGGGCTCCTCGAAAGTTATGGCCATTTTCAGCTGTACTACACCAATTTATTTAGATGTCATACATAAGCGAACACCTCTGTTGCAGTTTCAGTGTTAAGGTGGAATGTTGATGACAAAAATACCTAAGTTGTAATTCCAGTTAGCTGCAAGCTCTCTGAGGCCAGATTCTGACTTCCGGAAATCAGAGGTGGGAGTCACTACTAGAGGAAAGTTTCAGGGTGATCTTTTATCCACCACATTGTAGTGGTGGGTGAGGTGTCGGTCTGTTTCTGATCTTCATGAGAATTGTTATGAATAAGAGTTAGGTTCATGTATTCTGGATATTAAAGCATTCATTTGACCATCACTTTGCACGGAATCTAAGTTTGATATACTCATGTACTCATTACAGAGGCTGTGCAGAAAACAAACTACGATAGAATCCACAATTTGGAACCATCATTAGCTATACTTAAAATTGATAATATATTTATTATTGAAATGAGTCTTGTTGAATTTACTTCAACTTTCATACAATGGGAATGGGGTGTTGGTGAGGTATATGTATCTGATTTCTGTTGGTACTTACTTTGTTTATTATCATTTGCACAGTTATAATACTAGGACACCTAATTATATTCGGTTTTTCATGTTGTATCATATCATGGTTTGTTCGCATCAAGAATACCGGACATACTAGCAAAACAGCCTATAATTTACTATTTTTGTGTATGGGTATTTCATGTAAGCTATATTGAAACTGTTTATGCGGATGTAGCTGTTTGTTTAATCTTCAGTAATCTTTTGCTCTACTTAAAAGGTACATATATTAGTTATGCACGGGGCCTAGGTAATATCGGTTGAAGGGGATGATTGATATTCAGTGCAAATAAATCTCTTCCCGCAAATGTCACAAGGGTTAGTGTTGGTACATTAACCAAAATAGCTGTTGCGAGGTAAATGCTGAAACCGTTTCAAAATTAATGACGTGTTCCTAATTTGATATCAGGAATTTAAAATTTTACCAATACACTATTTTCCTACATTTTCGCATATTCTATGTGACACGCCCTTTTTCCTTTCTATTTTCTCTATGTTTATTGCAACATCAGATGTTTTGATCAGTGTACTATCATTCATTTGCGTTGCGAAGCCAGTGTTATGCCTTTGGTTCAGTTTGGCCTTGATTTTGGTGGCGAAATGCCTAGGGTCGTGAAACACTAGGCTACAACATCAAAGGTGTTAAGTGTCTTCCTATTTCTTTGTCTCGATCTCACTTTTATGCCTCTTAAGTATATATGCTTTTGTAGTTTTGGATAAAAAACTTGACTCATATAATCAATACGTTTTAAAGGACTATTTTACTTGAGATCAGTAGTTCTATCAAAACGTGTTGTAGGCGGCGCGGCGAAGCGCGCCTGTCCACCTAGTATTATTTCACCTCGAAAACTTGTGAACGAACATAAAATTTTCGAATGTATATGTAGAAATGTTATTTTGAATTTTTTAAAATATGTTTTCTCAGAATGGGTGCGAATGCATGCATGAGCCGAATAACCAGACTACCCGCTACTCTCTTTAGTACAAAGAAACAAACTAAATTTTTACGAATCATAAATTCTTACGAAATCTAGTTCATTTGTTTGTACTAGACGAAAAAAAGGGTATGCTAAAGGTTTCAAACTGCCATCTCTAGGGGAACCATGCACATCTCGCATTGATGACGTTATCGGTGTAGGCGTCATACGGATGCCAACTACTAGTAGATTATTTGGCTCATGGACCATCTTCCTCTAAAATACTAGCCTATTAGAGATCACCCTTAGCCTTATAAATCGCTCACTGTGTTGTGGGATTAAGACTACCAACAATAGGAGTTCGCAATGAACGGAGTCCTGACCGTTTCCCTCGGAAAAACAATAAGGGTACTCCCTCCATACTAGATTGTTCGGTTAATAGCGAGTATGAAGAGATACTGATATATTAGGCAAACATGTGCATTACTTGCCCCAAATTACTTTCCAAAAATTAGTCTCACCATTTATGGATTGGAAACATACCAATACATGCGGCTGGAGTGACCCTCTCTGGGCAGCATGCAGCATGGTCGAGCCCTTCTACGGGAGGATTTTTTTTGTGTGCAAAAGAGAGCATAATAACAACAAAAAAAGATTGCAGAAGCCGTCTTAACTGGACTGCGTGACCACATGCTTGAGGCTATTCCTATTGGGAGTATCATAACTAGTATCATGCATGCCATGTTACGTAGAAAAAATCTGACGTGACACAACAATTAATAAAGAAAAAGAGGATTAGAGTAGATAGATACCATATCATAGCACGTAAAACTAGAAATCCTAATACATGTAATTTTTGTACACAATTTTACATCGAGATTCTATAAATCATTAAATATAATGCTACTATGATACTACCATATGATACCGTACATTATAAAGATATTATCATACACTAGTATCATATTCATGATACTAGTAGTATTACTTCCACTATAACCAGCCTAAGTAGAAGGAACGACCTATAAACCATAGTAACCGTTAACATGTGGTTTATATAGCATACATACTTTACTTGACGATCAGGACCATGAAACTAACTCCTTCCAAAAAAAGGATGTCAAACTCACTACCCGTAGGCTTTTTTTTGTTGCACAAAAGAGAGCGTAACAACAAAAAGATTGCAGTAGCCACCTGAACTCGACCTCCCGAACACATGCTTGGTAAAAGGAATGGCCTATCACCCACAACAACCCCTAACATGTGCTTGAAAAAAACATACTTGATGATTAGGAATGCGAAACACAAATTCGTCCGAATTTTTTTAGATGGTGACCGAGATTTCTGATAGCCATCTGGTAGCCGAAAATATCATCCGAGAAAACCGTAAATGCAGTTCTCTGACCTCCACCTCGCGACCACATGCTTGGTAGAAGGAACGGCCACATGCTTGGTCGAAATAGCGTACACACTTTACTTGACGTTTGGGAATGTGAAACTCACTCCCTCAAGGAAAAACGACTGTGAAACTCACTACAACCGTACCTATTTTGCTGCACAATAGAGTGGGTAGCAGCAAAAAATATTGCAGCAGCCGCCAGAACTCTACCTCCCAACCACAAGCTTGGTAAAAGGAATGGCCTATGAACCACAACAACACTTAACATATTTTTTTTTGAGAATACTTAACATGTTCTTGAAAAAGCATACTTGACGGTTATGAACGTGAAACTAAAATTCGTCTGACTTTGTCAGGTAGGCACCGAGATTTCCGGTAACCGAAAATATCACCCAAGAAAAAAAATCATAAATACCGTTCTCTGAACAAAAAGATAGGAGAATCTAGTAGCTGATAAATGATTTGTGCATTCGACGGGGAGTCAGGTAGCTGGGCATTGTAGTGTCCTAGATAATACTAGATCTTTTGTCTTGACTTCGACTAACTACTGATCTTCCAACATTTTTCGATAACACATCATCTCAAATTACCAATGCATCCCATTTTCTCACATACATCATAGTCTAATCACTCATATCCCTTCATATTCTTGATCACCCTCTTCTACAACAGATTGCTAGATGGACAAAGGTGCTAAAGCTTTGTGAATGCTGGAGGTCATATTGCTACATCACAAGTCTTTTGCTTATATGCAGGATGTAGAAGTAATAGGCCGACAATAGCATTGATGTGCTTTATCAACAAATTACCTTGGATGGATATCACTGTAATTTTTCTTTTTTTATTGATATTTTTAATACTCTAAGTCTCTAACCTCTCCTCACCTTGTCACCGGCACATGAAGCGATTGTAATGGGCAAATGTATCTTGCAATAGACTCAAGTTAGTGCTTCCAAATCACATATTTGCACTAGTGGAAACGAGGTCTTTTGTTGATCCCGAAAAGGGACTTTAACACCGGTTCTTCTACGAACCGGTGTTAAAGGGGGGGCCGTACCAGCGTGGCCCCTGCGGCAAAAAAGGAGCCCCCCTTTAACACCGGTTCGTGCCACGAACCGGTGTTAAAGGTCCCTGTAGCAGTGGCCCGCACACCCCCCTTTAACACCGGTTCGTGGCATGAACCGGTGTTAAAGGGGGGGGGGGGGCTATATAAGACACCACCCCAGCCCACACACACACCCCACTCTTCCATTCTTTCACATTTTGGAGCCTAGCAAGAGGGTGTGAAGAGTGCTAGTTTGTGTTTTTTTCATATGCACTAGAGGTGTTCGGTGAAATGCCCGAGAGCTCAAAATAAGCTTTCTTGTTGCTCTTTCCGTCTCGGTCGAGGTCGGCAACTATAGTTTCATGTGTCATTGATGTACTATATATATAAATGGTCATCTCCCTATTATTTTTTGATATATACTACATATTAATGCAGATGAATCGACAATGGATGTACGGTGACCGCCGCACTTCCGAGTATATTACGGGAATGAATGAATCGGCAATGGCTATACCGAATTGATAACAGGAGCCGACAGGGCTCAGAGGGGCAGTGTTGTAGACTCATCAACGCCTGCCACACATTGCCCAAACCTTGTGGCAGTAACGGTGATTGGCTCCTAAGACAATGTACTATGTAGGTTCAAGGAAAAATATGTCAGATTTACGTGATGTTTTTCTGCTATGTGTGGCTCCGGTTTAAGGCAGAAATGGGATGCATCCAACAGATATTAAAATCCCTTCCTCAATGCTGATTGGCTTTGCATGTAACATGTCAGACTAGAAACCATTTTCTATGGGGAGGCTTGCTTCCGTCTCCCATCCTAAAGGGAAGTTTTGGTGGGTTAGTTAGCCGACGGGTTGTGGGTGGGCCGAAGAGTCTCAGATTGTCCACTTATATAGTTGTATATTATACATGGACTCTAGTGGAAAAAAAAAGCAGATCGATCAGCTATATGTGTACATACGGGACATAAATTAAAAGGCAGATCGATCAGCTGATATGTGTACGTACGAGACATGAATTAAAAGGCAGATCGATCAGCTGACGTACGGGACATGAATTAAAAGACACATTAATCAGCTGATATGTGTACGTACGAGACATGAATTAAAAGACAGATCGATCAGCTGACTCGAACCTGATACCAACCGATCATACCTGAAGATGTGGTCGTTGGCAGCGGCGACCGTGTCGCTCGAGTAGCCGGAGGGCGGCCGTTCGCAGACGAGGAACTCGACGCAGCGCGGGACGTGCACTACTAGGAAAATGGCTATAGGTAATCAGCACATCCGTGGATCACATGGTTAAAGTGCCCCACGGCTAAAACAGGCGTGGCTCACCTATGGGCAGTGCCCTACTAGTAACTAGAACAACCGTGGCGCACATGACTATAGTGCGCCACAGATATGTGTGGGCCAGAGCCCTGTTGGCCGCACGCCAAACATCTGTAGCGCACTATAGTCATGTGCGCCACGGTTGTTAGTGTCAACTGTGGCGCACATGGGGGGGTGCGCTGCGCCTAAGCGCATGCCCCCCTCTGCTGTGAAACGTCCAGAAACATCTGTGGCGCACTCTGCCTAGTGCGCCACAGGGAGTAGGAACATCCGTGGCGCACTATGTGCGCCACAGGGAGTAGGGCACCACGGATGTTCCTACTCCCTGTGGCGCACTAGGGCAGAGTGCGCCACGGATGTGTCGATTTTTTTTGACAACACTTTATGTGCACATATGTGACCACATCCACCACCCCACACTTCACTTTCCCCTTCTTCTTCCTCCTTAGATCTAGTCGGGATCTTCTCCTTCCCACCTCAATTTCTCCACCCATTCACCATTTTTAGCATGTAAAACTTGCTTTGGATGTTACATAAGTAATAGAGGAAGGTCTCCGGTCTCTAATCTCCTTCTTCGGTCGACGCGCGCACCTCTCCTTTCCATCTTTCTCGCGATCGGTCTCTCATCTCGGTAAGTTGTTCATGTAAGGATGTGTTCATGTGTATATGGATGATATGCTCATATGTATGTAGATGATCGATGCTCATGATGTGTGTATGGAGAGGATCGATCGATGGTCATATGTGTGTGTATATGGAGAGTATCGATGATGCCCATGCATGTGTGTATGGAGAGGATAATGATATGTTCATGTGTGTATGGATCGGTCTCTCTCTCTCTCTCTCTCTTGTGTTTGTATGTGAACAAGTTGCCATTTGTTTTGTCAAAATGTTGATTCATTTCCATTTTGGCAAGACTTTGGCATTTCGCAAAGGTCCTAATTTTAGGATAGGTCATGCCGAAATTTTCTATCGACCATTGCATGCATGCATTCATTATGTGGTTTTAATAGACTTCTAATTGTACCGTGTACACCGTGCAGGCAAAAATGGTCCGCATAATGAGCGAAGGCATTTTGGCTAGATTTTTGAAATGTGCGACGGCCGACATGATACGAAATAAAAAGACGGATATAAGATGTCCGTGCAGAAGATGCAAACTCAACTGGGTGATCGACCCAGATTTCGGGAATCTGCAGGCGCACCTGCTCCGCCATGGTTTCATGGATGGATACACTCGTTGGATAAGCGATGACGTAGACGATGGAGACGGAGAAGGTGGCCAACATGACGATGACCATCATCACGGCGAGAACGGGCGAGATGATGAAGAGTCTCCTGGAGATGGTGAAGGTGCGGAAGCAGACCGGGATGATGATGATCTAGATGCCGGAGGAGAAGACGACGATGGAACAACGTCAGGCTGGGTGCGGGACCCTTATGTGCAAGAGCTGCTTCTCAAGCAGACGAGTAACGCCAGGGCTGCCGCTAGAGAGAAAGCCAAGCTTGCGCAACTTGAGAAAGACGCGGTTACTCCATTGTATGAAGGATGCAGGCCCGATGATACCCGGTTGAATGTAACGCTCAAGGCTATGGAGATGAAGGCAAAACACAAATTGAGCGACGCAAGCTTCGACGATATGATGGCATTCTAGCACGATCGTCTACCGGAGGGGAACACATGTCCAACTGGTATCGAGGACGCCAAGAAAATCGTCTGTCCTCTCGATCTACCGCACGTTAGATATCGCGTATGCATCAACGATTGCATCATTTATCGGGGCGAGGACGCGGAGAAAACCACATGTCCGGTGTGCGGCGTGAGTCGATACAAGAAAGGGAAGAACATGATTGGGAAGACTGCCGGAGACAGGTGCACCGTTTCAGCGGCAATAGCTACAAAGGGTACAACACTATGGCGGAGGCGGAAGCTAGATACACGCGCTATCTAGCGGGAGTTAGGACAAGGAACCGGATGAAGACCTATACCTTCGTCGCGGCGGTGATCATGCTTATCTTCTTTGGTTGTTTATCCCGCGTTTGTGTCTAGCTAGTTTAGATGTCTAGGCGAGCTTCCGAGCTCTAACTTGTTCGATCGACACATGTATTCGCATGTCACCAACTACTACTTTGTAACTTGATCGAAACAATGTAACTTATACTATGTATTCATGTATGAGACTTATCTATATGTATTTGTTTCAATCTTGTTTTTCATATTGTGTATTTATATATATAATTGTATATCTTGTATCCGTGTGTGTATATCTGCTGTAATATTGTATATAATCTGTATTGTATATAATCTGGCTCAGAAATTAAAAAAAACAAAAAACACATCTGTGGCGCACATGATCTACCTTCTGTGGCGCACTACACCTAAGGCGCACTATAGAAGCTTAGTGGCGCACTAGGTAGTGCGCCACAGAAGATCCTAGGGGTAGCGCACCTGCCCAAACATCTGTGGCGCACTAGCAGGTGCGCTACGTCTGTCTCTACACAACCGTGGCACACTAGGCAGTGCGGCACGGCTGAGAGATAGCCGTAGCGGAAGGCTAGTGCGCCACAGATGATGTTTTCAGGTGCGCCACTAAAGGCCGTTTTCCTAGTAGTGGTGGTGGCCCATCGCGAGATTGACGGCGTGGTAGCCGAGCTCGACGCGGGTGAAGGCCTCGGCCTAGAATCGCACCGTTCACGTCTCCCTGTACAGACGAAGTACACGCGTATGTATTTGCAGAGTCTGGGGCCACACGGAAAAGGAGGTGGGCTTAGGGCAGCCACAATGTTGCTATAGCTAAATCTGACAAAAAGCTGAATTTGGCTTCACCATGCAATTTGGCTACAGCTCCACAATGTAGCTATTCTAAATTCCTGCACCATGTGGTCCTACTTCTGATAAGAATAGTCTTATTTTTTGTCTAAGATATGACAACAGAGAACACATGTCACACGCAGGTTGGCTAATCAATTTGGAACCACATTTGGCATCAGAGCACCCTCTTGCTCCGGTTCCCTCTTTTGCTCAATTTGGAACCACCCCCACAATGTAGGGAACTAGTTCCAAAAGCCAAAAAGCAAATATGGAACCACTTTTGGCTACACATTGTGGGTGCCCTTAAGGGCCAATTGCTAGGTGATAAATGGGCAGATAAGGCATCAATGCCAACGCGAGGTGGGGGACCGAAGCAGAAGTGTTCTATGGGAGGAATCAGAACTTAAACCGCGCACCAAGATTGTGGTTCGCTTCTTCCTGCAAAAAAAGGATTTTAGTTCGCTTCCATGTGCGGAAGTTTGGAATCGATTCTCTACTATCACTAGTGGAAACGAGGTCTTTTGTTGATCCCGAAAAGGGGCTTTAACACCGGTTCTTCTACGAACCGGTGTTAAAGGGGGGGCCGTACCAGCGTGGCCCCTGCGGCAAAAAAGGAGCCCCCCCTTTAACACCGGTTCGTGCCACGAACCGGTGTTAAAGGTCCCTGTAGCAGTGGCCCGCCCACCCCCCTTTAACACCGGTTCGTGGCATGAACCGGTGTTAAAGGGGGGCTATATAAGACACCACCCCAGCCCACACACACACCCCACTCTTCCATTCTTTCACATTTTGGAGCCTAGCAAGAGGGTGTGAAGAGTGCTAGTTTGTGTTTTTTTCATATGCACTAGAGGTGTTCGGTGAAATGCCCGAGAGCTCAAAATAAGCTTTCTTGTTGCTCTTTCCGTCTCGGTCGAGGTCGGCAACTATAGTTTCATGTGTCATTGATGTACTATATATATAAATGGTCATCTCCCTATTATTTTTTGATATATACTACATATTAATGCAGATGAATCGGCAATGGATGTACGGTGACCGCCGCACTTCCGAGTACATTACGGGCCTCCAAAATTTTATCGTTGTGGCTAATGCAAACCGTGGTCACAATGGTTTTATGTGTTGTCCGTGTGTTCACTGTCAGAACAAGAAGGACTACTCAAATACCAGAACCATTCACGCCCACCTGCTTCGATCCGGTTTCATGCCCAGCTATAATTGTTGGACCAAGCACAGAGAAAAAGGGGTTGTGATGGAAGACAACGAAGAAGAAGAGGATGATGAAAACTATCATAATATGTATCCTGAATATGATGATAATGCAACGGAGGTAGATAATGAAGATCAAGAGGGAGCAGATGGCCCCGCTGATGACGATCTTGGTCGGGCCATTACTGATGCAAAGGAAGAATGTGAAACTGAAAAGGAGAAGGAGAAGCTGGAGAAGATGTTAAAGGATCACAAAACATTGTTGTATCCAACTTGCGAAGATGGCCACAAAAAGCTAGGTGCCACACTGGATTTGCTGCAACGGAAGGCAGAGAATGGTGTGACTGACAGTGCATTTTCAAAGTTGTTGGTAAAAATGAAGAATCTTCTTCCAAGAAATAATGAGTTGCCCGACAGTACATACCAAGCAAAGAAGGTTGTCTGCCCTCTAGGATTAGACGTGCAGAAGATACATGCCTGCATTAATGACTGCATCCTCTACCGCGGTGAGAATTTGGATGCATGCCCGGTATGCACTGCACTGCGGTATAAGATCATACGAGACGATCCTGGCGATGTTGAGGGCGAGGCCCCTAGGAAGAAGGTTCCCGCCAAGGTTATGTGGTATGCTCCTATAATACCACGGTTAAAACGTCTCTTCAGAAATAAAGAGCATGCCAAGTTGTTGCGATGGCACATGGAAGACCGTAAGAAAGACGCGATGTTGAGACACCCCGCTGATGGGTCACAGTGGAGAAAAGTCGAGCGAGAGTACCCGGACTTCGCACGTGACGCAAGGAACTTAATATTTGGTCTAAGTACAGACGGCATGAATCCTTTTGGTGAGCAGAGCTGCAGTCACAGCACCTGGCCTATGACCCTATGTATCTATAACCTTCCTCCTTGGTTGTGTATGAGGAGGAAGTTCATTATGATGCCAGTGCTCATCCAAGGCCCGAGGCAACCCGGCAACGACATTGATGTGTACCTAAGGCCATTAGTTGAAGAACTTTTACAGCTGTGGGCCAAACCAGGTGTACGTATGTGGGATGAGCACAAAGGGGAGCCATTTGACCTACGAGCATTGCTTTTCGTAACCATCAATGATTGGCCTGCTCTTAGTAACTTTTCAGGGCAGACAAACAAGGGATACAATGCATGCACACACTGTTTAGATGATACTGAAAGTGTATATTTGGATAAATGTAAGAAGGTTGTGTACCTAGGGTATCGCCGATTTCTTCTGAACCTGCATCCAGTAAGAAAGAAAGGCAAGCATTTCAAACGTCTAGCAGAACCCCGGAGGAAGCCTGTCCTCCGTAACGGTGAGGAGGTATTTGGTATGGTCAAGGACCTAGAAGTAATCTTTGGAAAAGGTCCTGGCAGTCTATCTGTTCCGAATGACGATGCCGGACACGCGCCCATGTGGAAGAAGCAATCTATATTTTGGGACCTACCCTATTGGAAAGTCTTAGAGGTCCGCTCTTCAATCGACGTGATGCACGTGACGAAGAATGTTTGCGTGAACCTGCTAGGCTTTCTAGGAGTGTATGGGAAGACAAAAAATACACCGGAAGCACGGCAGGACCAGCAACGTCTGAAGGCCCCTGAAGAGCCTATGCATCCTGAGAACGAGAAGGGTAAACGATGCCACTTAACTCCTGCCAGCTACGCTCTTACCAAAGAAGAGAAGGAAATCTTTTTTGAATGTCTGAGCAGTATCAAGGTCCTGTCTGGCTTCTCGTCGAATATAAAGGGAATAATAAATATGGCAGAGAAAAAATTCCAAAACCTGAAGTCTCATGACTGCCACGTGATTATGACACAATTGCTTCCGATTGCATTGAGGGGGCTTCTACCTGAAAATGTTCGAGTACCCATTGTGAAGCTATGTGCATTCCTCAATGCAATATCTCAGAAGGTAATCAATCCAGAAAGCCTACCAGGGTTACAAACAGATGTGGCCCAATGTCTTGTCAGCTTTGAGTTGGTGTTCCCACCATCCTTCTTCAATATTATGACGCATCTCCTGGTTCACCTAGTAGAAGAGATTGCCATTCTCGGTCCTGTATTTCTACACAATATGTTCCCCTTTGAGAGGTACATGGGAGTCTTAAAGAAATATGTTCATAACCGTGCTAGGCCAGAAGGAAGCATCTCCAAGGGCTATGTAACAGAGGAGGTCATTGAGTTCTGTGTTGATTTTATTCTTGACCTTAAGGCGATTGGTGTTCCAGAATCACGACATGAGGGGAGACTGCGTGGAAAAGGCACCCTAGGATGTAAAGCAATGATATGTAGGGACGAGCATTCTCTCAATCAAGCACACTACACGGTTTTACAAAGATCTATCTTGGTTGCCCCGTATATCAATGAACACAAGAATTTAATACGCCTCAAACACCCGGGGCAGTCTGATGAATGGATTATAAGTGAACACATGGCGAGTTTTGGCGGCTGGCTGCAAAGACTTCTCACGAATAACACCACTGTTGGGGATCAGCTGTACTTGTTGGCCAGGACACCATCTTCGACTGTATGTACTTTCCAAGGGTATGAGATAAATGGGAATACATTTTACACGATAGGCCAAGATAAAAAGAGCACCAACCAAAACAGTGGTGTCCGCTTCGATGCAGCAGAAGACAATGGGCAAAAGACCATGTATTATGGGTTCATTAGAGGAGATATGGGAACTTGACTATGGACCTAATTTTAAGGTCCCCTTGTTTCGATGCAAATGGGTCAAGCTAACAGGAGGAGGGGTTGAGGTAGACAAGAAGTACGGAATGACAACGGTGGATCTCAACAAGCTTATGAAGAACTTAGACGAACCATTCGTCCTAGCCAATGATGTGGCTCAGGTTTTCTATGTGAAGGACATGTCCTTCAGACCAAAAAAAAAATATGCAAACGAATACATCATATGATGAGCCAAAGCGTCACATAGATCTTTCAGGGAAAAGAAACATCGTGGGAATCGAGGACAAGACAGACATGTCAGAAGATTATAATAAGTTTGATGAAATTCCGCCCTTCACAGTGAAAACTGACCCAAGAATTCCGTTAAGTAAAGAAGATGCTCCATGGTTACGTCTGAAGCGATCATAAGGAAGGACATATGCCAAGAAGTTCATGCTCATATTATGTAACTCTAGTTCATGTTTTTAATATTAATACATGTCTTGAGTGTTAGTCATGTTTTGTGGATGGACCGGGACTATGAGAAGAAGTTGTCCCGATTCGTACTTACCATTAAGATCTGATCTCCAAACGCGCGCGGTCACATATTAGGGAGTGCCTCTATGACCAGTTTCTTGGAGATGCCGGAGGACTAGGCTCCGTCGGCATCTCCCTGAAACTGGCCGTAGTGGTGTCCCTGCTCTCGAAAACCATCTTGCAGCTTTGTAACTTCTCTAACTAGATCAGTACACCTGGGAGCTAACTAATTTCACATATTAGGGAGTGCCTCTATGACCAGTTTCTCGGAGATGTCGGAGGACTGGGCTCCGTCGGCATCTCCCTGAAACTGGCCGTAGTGGTGTCCCTGCCTCAAACTGGCTGGAGGACTGGACTCACAAGGATGCCTATTTATAGTACAAGCAGCTCGACATAGTGTTGACACTTACAAAATAATGTCGACACTCACCCCTATTATTAGTGCTGACTCGTGTTTTGTCCCGGATGGTGTCTCCAACCGGGACTAAAGGTTCATCTTTAGCTCCAACCGGGACTAAAGGTTCATCTTTAGTCCCGGTTGGTGACACCATCCGGGACAAGGTACACGCCGCACGACATAATGTCGACACTCACCCCTATTATTAGTGTTGACTCGTGTTTTGTCCCGGTTGGTGTCTCCAACCGGGACTAAAGGTTCATCTTTAGTCCCGGTTGGTGACACCATCCGGGACAAGGTACACGCCGCACGACATAATGTCGACACTCACCCCTATTTTTAGTGCTGACTCGTGTTTTGTCCCGGATGGTGTCTCCAACCGGGACTAAAGGTTCATCTTTAGTCCCGGTTGGTGTCTCCAACCAGGACTAAAGGTTCATCTTTAGTACCGGTTTGTGACACCATCCGGGACAAGGTACACGGCGCACGACATAATGTCGACACTCACCCCTATTATTAGTGCTGACTCGTGTTTTGTCCCGGTTGGTGTCTCCAACCGGGACTAAAGGTTCATCTTTAGTCCCGGTTGGTGACACCATCCGGGACAAGGTACACGCCGCACGACATAATGTCGACACTCACCCCTATTATTAGTGCTGACTCGTGTTTTGTCCCGGTTGGTGTCTCCAACCGGGACTAAAGGTTCATCTTTAGTCCCGGTTGGTGTCTCCAACCGGGACTAAAGGTTCATCCCGCCATTTTTTCCCGCCATTTTTCTTCCCGCCAAATCTTCTTCCCGCCATTTTTCTTCCCGCCAGTTCTTCCCGCTAGTTCACTATATATATATGTAGGGGGTTGGCCTCCATTGTCATTGCACATCTCTAGACTCATATCTGCAACCTCATCACTCTTTCCCATGGCTTCCACCGTAGCACTAACCCCAGGGAGGCGGAGGCGCTTTGCGCCTCGAACTACCCCTGCCCGCCGGGCTACTGTGTCCCCGTCGGCTGGATGCTGAGCGTCGGAGGCATGCCGGTTCCTCCTGTCCCTCTAGGTGTGGCGCGCCGGATGGCCATCACGAACCACTACTACTTCGAGCTCACGCCGGAGCAGAGGAGGAATCCCAGATGGCATCCCGACTATTTCCCTACTTGGGAAGCCTTCTTCGTGGATCGGCATGAGAGGGCGCTCGCCAGGAACGAGGAGGACGGCCCACCTCCTCCTAACTTCAACGAGGCCGGCCGTCGGCTATGGTGGCGCGGTCGGACTCTCCAGAGCGTCATGGCCTATGACACTGCCGCCGACTCTAACCCCCGTCTGCGCTACCCTCAAGTCCAGCCCACGCGCTATCCTCAAGTCCAGCCCACGCGTACTCTCCAGAGGTTCAATTACGGCGACCCCGACGACGACAGCGATGACGGCGGCGGCGAGTACGATGACTACCGTGGCGAGTATTACAGGTGTAGGCAGGAGCATGACTGAATCACTCCAACATTCCGAAACAAGTTCGGCCGATTGTTACTTAATCTGGCCATGTATCTTAATTTTCAGTTCTTTTATGTATCTTAATTTTCAGTTCCAGTTCGGCCGATTGTTAATTAATCTGGCCATGTATCTTAATTTTCAGTTCCTTTATGTATCTTAATTTTCAGTTCCAGTTCGGCTTTATGTAACTGTCTCAAAATGACCTATCTCATTCGAGGTTTCTTGGCTTTCGGGTCAAATGACCAATGTTATGGCTAGAATCAAGGCATATTTTGTGATAATATGGCCATATTGTGCATACATGTGCATCATGGCATGGCAAACAATGTTGCAAGAGGAAGTTTTCCTTTTTATCGCACCAAAAAGGCATTTTCCATTTTCCGAGCATAAAAACGGACGGTTTTGTGAAGCAACCACCAAATGGCTAATTCAAAAAACCACCAACACATATGAACTACAAGTACATGATACGATGCTCATTATTTTTTACAAAAATCATTTTTAGGTTCACAATATGCTATTTTATCAAAAAACAATGCAAGTTGAGCGAGGCTTGGTGAGATTCAAGTGTATACAAAAGATGCGACATTTAAATATCCAATCAATTCAAAAATGTTAATACAAAATATGCGGCATTAAAATATGATTTGATGTAATAAAAATCATTTTTAGATGCTTAATATTTCTTATGTTCAAAGTTTTAGGATTTAACAATTTATTTTTGTTTGAATTGAATAATCAAAATTTATATGTAAGTGTTTTAATTATTTTGAAAATTTTCATGTAAAGTAAATATAAAATGATTTACATGAATGGATAGATATTATTTCTCTGAAAATTATGATATATTATTCATATTTTTCTGAGTTGAAATGAAAAAGATATGAATTTTCTAAATTCATATCATATTTTTTGAATTAAAAAAGCCCCTTTAATGCATGAAATAAATGCCCCCCCCTTTAACACCGGTTCCAGACAGGAACTGGTGTTAAAGGGGGGGGGCATTTATTTCGTTTCCCGCGCGCACCCCCCCCTTTAACACCGGTTCCAGCCACGAACCGGTGTTAAAGGGGGGGTAATAAATGCGCGCGGGAAACCCCCCCCCCTTTAACACCGGTTCCAGCCACGAACCGGTGTTAAAGGGGGGGGGGTAATAAATGCGCGCGGGAAACGCCCCCCCCTTTAACACCGGTTCCAGCCATGAACCGGTGTTAAAGGGGGGTGTATTTATTTCACCTTCCTCCCCTTCCTTTCTTCCCCCACTGAGCCAGATCGATCGAGAACACAGAGAAGCGCCGCCCCTGACCCGCCGTCTCGCCGCCGCCGCTTCGGAGCCCGACCCGCCGTCTCGCCGCCCTTGACCCGCCGTCTCGCCGCCGCCGCTCGGAGCTCGAGGTTCGCCGCCCCCGACCCTCTCTTCCCCGCATCCTTCCCCTCCCTCTAACACCTCCTTCGTTCGGCGCCTGCTCCGGCCGCGCCCGGCCGGCCCTCCCCCGCTCCTCCCGGCGTTGGCGATGCCGTCCACGGCGTTGGCCACGACGACCACAGCGAAAGTGGTCGCGACCACGACCACGACTGCCAACACCTCGCCGATCCCGCGGTTCGGCTGAGAGCAGGCCACCGTCGAGCCCCGTGACGGCGGCACGGTACACCCGCGCCTGGCCCTCCTCCTCCTGCTGCTCCCGGCGACGCTGCTGCTGCCGCGGGCACGACGCTGCTGCTGTCGGAGTCGTCGGCTACGACGTGCCGGCGGGCACGAGGGTGGCCGTGAACGCGTGGGCCATCGAGAGACCCGGTAAGTTGGGGCGATGGCGCGGTTCGACCCGGACAGGTTCGCGGGCGGCGAGGTGGACCTGCACGGCGCGCATCTGGAGCTGGCCGGTGTCGTTCGGCTCTGGGCGGCGGCTGTGCCCGGGCAGGTCGATGGCGCTGATGAACGAGTGGAGTTCGCCCTAGCCAGCATGCTCTGTGGCTTCGATTGGGCGCTGCCGGAGGGGACACATATGAACATATTTGCATAATATATCAACTATATAAACACAGTTCTTTAGGCCTCGTTGGTTTAGGCTCTAGAAGACCGGGATTGACTTGGGTTACGGTCCAATCCACATCATCCTCCCCGCCGAGGCAAAAATTCGAGAAATATGGAGTATTTGTCTATTTCTGTATAGTATTTTTTTGTTTGGCCAATCCATTTCATTTACATAGTCTTGGGATGAAAATAAATAATCGCCAATTGACCCTCGGAACGATTCCAGGGTGCCAAAGATGGGCGAGATGAACGTAGTGACATCGACCCCGACGATCTAGGCCTTAATCCTTGCACATGTGAATTAGAAGCATGTGGAGTAAAAATAAAATAGCTTATAGCAAATATATTATAATAGGCCACGCCTAAACCCTAACTGACCACCTCGCTCTCTTCCCCGTGCAGGAGCGTCTCGCCGCCGCTTCGGAGCTCATAGGCCACGCCTAAACGCCGACGCCGCCCGCCGCCCGACGAGCCAGCCGCTAGCACCGCCGCATCCGTCCGACGAGCACCGCCGCCCGACGAGACCAACGTCACCCCACCGGTGAGCGCCACGTGTCTGCCATGTGTATGATTGCTGACTCATCCTGATTAAAACTTGTTTGCTCGATAAATTGTACTACATGCATAGATTAAAAGTTGTATACAAATTGGACCTCTGACTCATTTGTGTATTTATTTGTGTATTTTGGTATGAATAATATGTATATTTGTGTATGAATCCAAGTCCACTTGAATGTTTACACTCTTACTCTAGATAATATTATTTTTTTAGAAACTATGGATCCACTTAGTAGAAACCTTGAAGAAGAAGAAATAATGGAGAACATTATTGATGAGGACACCTCACAATATCTGAACTTGGAGGGACATGATGACGACAACTCAAGTACTAGTCATGGAGAAGATGAAGACTCCGGTGAACGCAATTTAATGGTTACAAAGTCCGGCGAGGTATAAGCATTGATTAAGCCTCTGCTGACTTTCGTGTATACAAATTAACACTTCTTTCTTCTTTTAGCCCTCCGGATCGACCAGCCAGCAACCATCTTCTTCTACGAAAAAGAGCAAGCGAGGCGCGAGCCAGCGGTTGAAAGATCGTGCAAAGTTCACGATCGAAGCAGTCCGTGTTGATGGCAGGCCGATGGAGCCCAAGAAGGCCGCAGACAAATTTGTACGTCAGGCTGGAGTTCTTGTTAGGGACCAAATCCCAATCATAATTGAAAATTGGAATAAGCCAAAGAAGGGCGACGGTACCTTTGTCGATGACAGATCCAAAGAAACGCTTTGGAATTCGTTGTTGGTAAATTTCACCCTTCCACCAGAGGAGGATGAAAACAACCCTGTTATAAAGGAAAAGGTCAAAGAGTGGACTCTAAAGAAGATGGCTGACGCTTTCCGCAACTGGAAGACAAAATTGAACAAATTTGTCAAATCTGGCGAGACTCCAAATTTCGAAGACGCATATTATGCGAAGATAAGACCTCACTGGCCCGAATTTGAGACATATAAAAAAAGTGCTATAGCTAAAAAGAGGTCAGAAACCAATACGCTTAATGCCCTGAAGAAGGAATATCACCAGAGGACGGGGTCAGGTGGCTACATATCTCAGAGGCCTAAGTGGGAGGAAGCTGAGAAGGCCCTGCGCGAGAGAGGGATCACACCCCAGACAGATGGGTGGGACCTACGTGCAAAGACTTGGTTCTACGGAATCGGGGCAAGGTTGGACCCAGAAACAGGATTGTGTATCTTCCCAACCCTCCTTGCCAAACCCGTCACTGAACTCATCACGGCATACGAGGAAACATCCGCCAGGACCTTCCATCCCGACAGAGAGAATGACCAGCTCACACGCGCCATCGGTAAAAAAGAACACCCTGGACATGCACGAGGCACAGGGGGTATGACGTGGAAGGATGGGTTTGCCGACTGGAGCGACTCTTACAGATGGCGCGGCAGAAAAGAAAAAGAGCGTACAGAGCAGATGACACAGATAGAACATGCACTTGCGGCGCTGCAGGCGCAAGTGAATGCACAACAGAGCCATCAAGCTACCGGCCCATCTCAGCGGCACGAAGAGCCTGCATTGGAAGCTGCCCGCGGCCCAGACTCTGCGCGGAAAAGCAGTGTGGCTTCCACGGAGAACGTACAGCCCACGCTTGAAATGACGGGTCCTCGATACCCCGTGGATGAGATCACGGAGAGCGAACACGCTGAGCTGCATGTGAGATTAATGGGCTTATCCATTAAGGTGGCTGTCGGCTATGCCTTACCTCCTGTAGCTGGTGGAACTTACCACTGCCGACCGATTCCAGATGGTTATGCTATTGTCGGGGTGGATGAGGTTGTGAAGGAATATGAGGAAGCACAGCTTGACCATGCTACGGGTGAAGGGGAAACTCAACTCAAATTTGCAGTGAAAACAACCATTCTTTGGAAGAAGGAACACATTGTGCTTCCAAATTGGAGGTCACTGGCACCCCCGCCGTCTCCGCAGCGTCAGCAGTCTGAGCCGCTTCAGCTATCTCCTGCGCGGCAGCCATCTCCTGCGCGGCAGCCATCTCCGGCTCGTCAGCCATCTCCGGTGCTTCAGCCATCTCCTCAGCGTAAGCGGAAGAGCACTGCCACGAGGAGCATCAGTAGCACTGCCACAAAGAAATCCGCAGGAAACTGTACGCCAAAGAGTTCAAAAAACTACGTCCGGCAGCCTTCCGCCAAGCCATTGCCGGTTTTACCGTGGAATCGCAGCGACGAGGAGACCAATAGGATCTCGGAAGAACAGGTCAAGAAATTCTTTGCACCTAGACGGGCCGAGCCAAAGGAGAAAATAGATCCGGCGGTGGTGGAGAAGTTTTACAATAATCTTTCGAAACCTGAAACCCCACTTGTGCCGGACTACGAGCGCCAGATTTTAAAGGCGGATGCAAGGCGCTGTAGGGAGACTGAAAGTAGCAGTCGTGAGGCACCCCAGAAAACAGTTCCCATGCTTGGAGAGCAGGAAAACCAATCATGTGCCCCGCTCCAAATGTTCGACACACGGGACGCTCCTCCCATAAATGATTACGAGGCAGAGCTACAAAGAAAGGCCAATGAGATGGGGATGACTTACATTGCATACTTGAACGTCATGGGAGACAACTTGCCCAAATGCGATGCCAACCCCATACAGCCTTGGAAGTATGGGAAGAATCTCGTCAAGAAAGAGGAGCTCAAGACTCTACCAACAAAGATGCGAAAATTGCACAAGTGGTACCTTCATTTCTGCAAGACGAGAAAGGTAGAATGGATCACGGCGCATATATGAGATGATATTTTCTTCTGCGGAGATGACGCGATCGACTTCAACATTCAAGACTTGCATTTTCTATTCAATCAGAAGGAACTCGACAAAGCTGCCATCAGCCTTTATTGTGTGTAAGTACTATTTCTATAATTTATATCTCATCTCATTCACTTTATTAATTGCATGTATATATATGCTCACCATATATGTATATACTATTATGCAGGAAAAAGGTTATGGAATGCAGGAAAGGAGGCCCTTTTGACATTGGGTTCGTTGACCCAAATAGAGTTCATGAAGAAGTGGTAGAAACCAAACCCGGGCAAACAGAAGATTACTTGCTAACGTCTTTACTGAGACAACAAACCAAAAGGGAAATACTATTGCCTTACAACTTCTCGTGAGTACTGTTACCCTCTCTCTTTCTCTTGTACACATTCTATTTCAGCTTACTCGATGTTAAGTGTAATTGATGATGAGTTATGCGTGCGTAGGTTCCACTTTATTCTGCTAGTCATTCAACCCGATTCAGGAAAAGTCCTTGTCATGGACTTGTTACGAAAAGAAAAAGAGATATGGGCAAACTTTAGAGAGATGCTCCAGAGGTAATTTCAATCATATTATCGCACTAGATCGGCAACTTTCGTGACAATAAGTAATTAATTACTCCTTTATCCATTTTCTTTGTCGGACAGGGTTTGGAAAAGGTTCACGGGCAGGGCCGTGGGTGAATGGTCAGAAGAACTAAAATTTATAGACCAAAATGTAAGTAATACTAGCTAGCTTCCAATTCCATTATATCATGCTTTATTGATTATTATTTTGATTGAACTCTCTATTCTCGTAAAGTGCGCGCATCAGGGACACGGCAATAACTTATGTGGGTACTATGTTTGCGAATTCATTCGCAACACGATATGTGCGACGGGCCAAGCCGCACTAGAACAACTTAGAGTAAGTAAACAAAGTCCAAACATTATTTTATTACCATCAATTGTGTTGAGTTTTATTCTTATATATATATATTGACGGCCCATTCTTCATATATATTCAGATCGAACGGATGCGGGACCAACTCCTACCATTTGAACGCATACGAGCCATTCAAGAGGAATTGGCGGGGTTCATACTTGATGAGGTCGTCACGCCTGGCGGAGAACTCTTTAGATATCCACCAAAATGAACGATGACGATGTATGTGCCGATGACGATGTATGTGCCGATGACGATGTTTGTGTATAATAATAGTTGCTTAATTATTCATGTACTCGTATGTACCGATGACGATGTTTGTGTATACCGCTCCCGATCGATTCCCCCTCGCTCCCCCCCCCCTCCCGCAGAAATACGCCCAGAACGGGGCAGAGGCAGAAGTCTGAACGGCCTAAATCTCTGCCGTGGCAGACTAACCTTTAACACCGGTTCCAGATACGAACCGGTGTTAAGGGGGGGGGGGGGGGCTGAGGCCTGCGGCAGCCCCACGTGCGCCACCCTTTAACACCGGTTCGTATAAGAACCGGTGTTAAAGGCCCCCCCCTCTAACACCGAACCCTCAACAGCGGTTGGGGAACCGCTGTTAGAGGGCCCTCCCAACCGGAGTTAAAGGGGGGCTCTGCACTAGCGTATGTAGTGAACCGCTCATAGACCTCTTCGAATCGCTTTAAACACACGTAGTAGTGTATGGCCTAACAGCCTTTACGGTGATAGAACAACTCACTATTGGTCACGTGCCGAAGTTGGACACAATCCGCGTGTCTGTATGCAGACTAATACCAATCTAACACACTGAATAGGTGAACTTTTTAGGGATTACCGATAAAGTGTGTCAGATCACGTTAGCCTAGTTGGCAGGTCAAACCCATCCATTTGGTTAAAAAAATCTTAAATGGAGTATATTGCGTCAATTTGTTTCATGACACAGAAATATTAGTGTCCCTTGGGACCTTCTTCAAACACAGGATTTGATGAGTCGACATCGAGGTGCCAAACAACTCCGTCGATAACAGCTCTTGGGAGTCATCAACATGTTATCCCCGGCGTACCTTTGATCCGTTGAGCGAGGGCTCCTCAACATGGGACTCCCGGATCACAATGTCTGACTTCCGTCTCTGTTCAACCAGTCGGTCTCGCAGTCGGGCAGGCTTATACCACTACGCTCACGTCCAAATAATCGGTGCAGCGGTTAGGCATCCTTAGACGAAAAAGTGGTCTTTCAGGATTGGTCGTTGTGTGTCACCACTTCCCACCTATCCTACACATTCGATCAAGGTTGTCACTGCGAAGCTATAGTCAAGGTACACGGGGTCTTACCGTCTAGCCATTGGTACTCCACATCTTCACAGAGAATTCAATTTCACCGGTCCATGTCAGAGACAGCGGGACAGTCGTTACACCATTCGTGCATGCCGCTTTCCTAATCAAAAGATAGGAGAGCACCCCTTCTCCCGAAGTTACGGGGTCATTTTGACGAGTTTCTTCGACATGGTTCTCTCGACGCGCCCTAGTATACTCTACTTGTTCACCTGTGTCGGTTTGGGATACGGTCAGTTCACCGGGAGAGTCACCCTACCAATTCAAAGTTTTTTCCTGGAAGTTTAAGCCGTCATTGACTATGACAATGGTCGCGACCGACTAATATAAATATTATTCTCCCTCACCCGCGTCATATCTTTGTAGGTAGAAAGTGATATTTATAACAACAAAAGGTGTTTTACAATTTCTTTTTGGGACTGGCTTTGGGTGTATGGCAAAAAATGTGAGCAACAAAAGAAGGTGAATAGACTAAACATTTATAGATACAATCACTAAATGAGCGTTTGGTAGCAATTTAATAACTCAGCTGCACACATATATAAATAGCACTCCGATTTATGCATGTGTAAGGGAAACAACAAGCGGTCTATACGTACTGCTGGTGAAAAAGGTTGGAGAGGGAGCAGCAAATGAGTGTATCGAGTGCACCATAAGATCTGATATAGGATTAGGAAGCATCGGAAAATTCAGTAGCAGGTACATGGCACTTCTTCGTGCGACAGTTTCTCTCTTCACCGTTGCTGCCGCCGAACTTGACTCAATCATGTCTGATACCAGGATCTTGTTCCAGAGTTTAAGCTCCTCGGTGGAAACTGAAGATCTAGCTTACTGTAGCTCGTGCACCCTATCTGAAACAAGAATTCCATTCTGGTTGGGATTCTCTGTGTCCATGCATCCAGCGGCTCAATCCGCATAATAGTTTTATATGATTTTTCTACTTCTTGTTTCCTTCATTTGTTGTATAACACTACCCCGTCGTGAAATAGATAACCACTTAGATATGGTCATATGGACAGTCTACAATATACAACTTAGATATGGTAATACCTTTTATTTCAAATTTATTGATCTTACTTTCTTTTGTCATGTTTGTGTAATATATTTTGCAGATCAAGAACAATAGCATATCATTTATTTCTAATGGATATAATATTTTGTTAAACTATGTTTTAACTCTCTTAATTTAACGCTACTATCTTTAGTCCATTAACTAGCACAGTGGCCCTCGCATAGCGAGGGCAACATGCATATTGCCTTTGATGTTCTTCAATTCAATTTATGATTACACACATACTCATGTTACCGGATCTGACACTAACCCATTTGATTCAATAGCCGTTGTCTAAACTAAGTTGAAGATAGTATCATGAGCAAGGAACAAATATATCTGACTGGTGACTGTTTTTTCATTCATAAATTCAACAAATATATAATAATGAGTTAATGTATATGGTCCTTATTAGCACATGGCATTAGTAAGTAAGAAAATAAAAAGGTTTGAATCTCTCTAGTTAGCTAGTCTATAAGTGGCAGTATATCTATACACAGGGATAAAGTTGGAATTTGGGCCTAGAATATCTGCATGGTGTAGTGAAATAAAATTTCAACCAAAGTAATTGCCAGATGTGTTTATGTACAATTATGAAGATCGACCAGTCATGGTCAACAAAATTAAGGTTGCTAGGTCTAGCAGATTAATTTTATATGGTTTCCTTTACTGTAGAATTTTCTAGTCTTATTTTCTCTTATTTTTTAATAGAGTTGGGGTCATATGTCACGAACATATATAAGGATCCAAGTTCAGATGAAAATACCATGAAACTTTGCGAATACTTATCATGTGACTATATATTAAATACTTTTCGTTCTTAGAAATGTGCCTAGCTTACTTTCTTACATGAGTGGATCAATAACCACACCACCATAGTTCAAGTATTCATTGTCGCTAATTTCGGTTCTCCTTGCGTGAAAATAAATTGTATCAACCACCTACATATTTCCTAAAGGAAACCAATCTAATATTTAGATATGTAAGAAGTTAATACATCAAAATTATTTTTGCATCATTGGAAGTTATGTCGTTTTTTTCCATCCGGTACTTCTTCATATCATTTACTTACTTTATTAAAAGATAGATGATGCTCTAGACATGTCTATATTCCCCAAGATATAAGTTAGTTATTTATTATATATAAATATGTTGTTAAAAATCATATGATTAAAAAATATAAATATATACTTTTTCGTCACATATTTGTCTAAATACCGATGATGTATCTATACACAAAATAGTATCTCCATGCATTCGAAATTGCAAAAATCTGTGGCAACCTTTCTAGGATGAGGGATTATTATTTTCACTCGACTGGTCCTAGTGATCTGTTTACCTCTATTATTTGCATAAATTATTCTCAAATCATATCTAAGTTGAACCCTATTAACCTTTGGATTAAACTAAGGATGGCGATGGAGCGGGTTTAGACGGATATACCAAAACCAAATCCAAATCCAAATCCAAATCCATGAAGCTTAATCTAGCCCACCCACGAAGATATCCATGGGCATGGATATCGCCCCAGATCCAAACCCGCTGGATATCCATGTATCCACTGATTTACACGCTATATACATAATCATAACAACATTCAGCATAACTGCGACATTATAGCAATTTTCGAGAGCATTTCACCAGCATTTCAGCAAATATTATATGGATATTACATATGAATATCAAAGCAACAATATTTCAACCACATATTACTTAAAATATGTCAAATCTCGCACGATAACACCACAAAGTACATATATGTCTCATGACAATCTCACAGAACATAGACAATCTGTTATTACAAGTTTTTAATACAACATCTCATATATTCAATAGATATAGCAATGGGCAGTAGAAATGTTGAGTTGAAACTTGGATGATTAGAGCATCATTCCTCGGTGACAATGGATTCATTGGCATCCTACAATTTAAGAAACACTAAAGCTTAGCAAAGTTACACATCACAAGAATGCATAGTGAAATTAGGGGAGTCGTCTCCGTCGCTTCCCCTGGCCTGGCAGCTGCCTCGTGCCCCCGACCCTCATCCAGTCATGCGACTATGACCTGGGGCGACTACGACCTGGGGCTTTACAGCGTACGAAGTAATTAGGAAATTAAGGATTACCAATTACTACTTAGGTGAGCCTTTAGGTCTGGTGCTTCGAAGTTGGGGCCTGTTATTGAGTAAATATTCCACATGAAAAAAATCTCACTGACATGTGGATCCCACGTGTCAGTCGGGTATCCGTTGGATATCCATGAAGCGAAATCAGTACCTATGCCCATCCCATGAATTAGTGGATATCCGTCCCATGAAATTCGTGGATATAATTAGGTCTCCATACCCTTACCCGCCGGGTCGGATATCCGTGGATACCCAGATCCATGGATAAAATTGCCATCCTTAGATTAAACGGAATATACTATACCCAAAAATATGTACGTATCATAAAATTTCCCAAAAATTATTTTGTATATTAATGGAGGAGGCTGGTTAATAACGTGATGCACGATCCAGGGTGAACCAATAATATGCTTTTCACGTTTGTTATATTAACACATCTGGACTCTACGCCCAATAGGCATGGGTTGTAACATATTTGGACTCTCCACGGTCGATCACCAACCTGGACATGGACTCTCACGTGTTATGTTTGTTTCAATTTGTATCCAGCAACGTGTTAGGTTGTACACACAAATGTTACGTTAAACTAATATGTCCGCTTTCTCTAATTAAATCATAGCCATGTATTTTAGATCTAACCACTAAAATAATTCTGATGATGTGGATTGACGTGGTGTCTCAAAAAACAATCTTATATTGCTTTTAGTATATAATAGATAGATTCCGCTCTCTGCTCTCCTACTCAATTGTATTTATCGTGCGATGCAACATGCCTACACGGTCATGGAGGGCATAGTTTTGGCATTTTTCAAGCTACCACTTTTCGTACCTAAATACTCCTCTGTCAAGATACATGGGGCCTAAGGTAAAATAAGATTGTATCCAGATGCTTTGGAGTTTTTTCTATCTCCACTTCATACGTAAATCTTCATGTTTCGTGACACGAATGTTCCCGTACGCTAAAAATGGATTGTATTTATCTTCTTTGAAGTTGTTTTCCGGCCCCGGTCTGTTTTGGAGTTGGCTTCACCTACATATTGATCAATTCTAGAGCTTTCTTCATGACTGATTAGCACTGGTCAGCTACATATTGTTTTGGTGTTGGATTTTGTATGTCGTGTTCAGCACAGATCACATCGGCATAAATCTTGTCAATCGAGGTTGTGGTTGTCTATGGCTTCTAATTTCCAGTTAATCAAGGATATAGATTTTACATGGAGTATAATTTATATATAATCCAAAATCATACATTTTCTCATAGTATGTGTTTGAAAAAAATTAGACATGCTTGGAAGGATATTAGTAGTCCTAGAAGTCCAATATTAGTCCACATAGGATTTTGTAATCAAGAAAGATAAGAAGATAGAAACTCATGCTAGGTAAAATAATTGTGTTAGCCTGATCAATATGATAGATCTATATAAATGTCAATCAGAGTCACAAGTCATGCATGGACCGTTTGGTCCGACATACGCCAACTTGTGTTTCGTGTTTGACTGTGTCGGTTTCATATCAATTCCCTGATCAATTCAAATTCAATTGATGACAATAGCAAAATAATCTAATTCGTTAAACATGTGTCAATAGTAGATACTAATGGTGGCGATATAAAATTAGGTACACAAAAGTTATGAACCGGTACAAAAGAAACTCAAACAATCTCACTTACGTGTCAGGCTGTCAACTGAGCACTGGTATGACTGCTCGACGGGTTCACCTAGCCGTACATACGTATCCCTAAACTAAACCTAAAACCTCCATAAATTATACATAGTATCTCTTCAAGAAACCTAAACCTCCATAAATTATACGTAGTCTCTCTTCAAGAAACCTATGTGAAGCAACGTCCGGTTATACCCGCAAAAAAAAAACGTCCGGTTATAGTAAAAAAAGCAACGTCCGGTTTAATAGCTGCTGTAAAACACGTATGATGTCAGTGCTGACATCATCAAGTGGGTTCGAGCGGGCTTGGTATTAGCATGTCGTGTTCTTTGTTGGCTCAATCGTTCAAGGAAATGTAACTTCAAGTTCCTATGTATTTCTGACTCGTGCCATTTTATCTGTACGTATTAAATCCCTACAAGAAGACCCTCTCTACAGCAACGCAACTATGTGTATCTAAATGTCCATATAGGCGTTGCTAGCGACTTTACCAACGAATAAGAATGTGTTGCGTTTTTTGGCGTTGCAAGAGTATAATGCAACACATATATGTGCGTTGGTAGCCAGTAAGATATACGTTGCAAAAATAGCTACAGAATTCAAGCAACATCTGTATGCGTTGGTAAATATATGTTATACGAACTGAAAATTCTTTTCACAATTTTTTTACGAGCTATGATTGCTCTAGGTGACAGTTAATTTTTTTCTTGTCGAGAGAACATAGTTCATCCAAGACATACCACGTCACATATAAGTTGTAGAATAAAATTGCATTGCGTGGCAACAAGACTCAATATTTATTATTGGTATCACCATTTCATACATCAAATATTTTTCAAGAGTAGATAATTTACAATCATGAACAAAATATAATATTCTGCCTATTCCTATATATATTTGTTTTACTATTCTGCCTAGCATGTCCAAAGTTGGTATCCAATATAGTAAGTCTTGCTGATGCATGGGACCTGGTTGGGACCTGCAAACACAAAATTCCACGGTAAGTGTATAGTTGCTAAGTCAGTGTCAATGTTATAGTGCATTCTGCTAAGTACTTATTAATAATTTATAGATATGCTAACGCTTGGTGGCATGACTAAGATAAGTCAACAAAGCAAGAAATTATTCATATATATCCATTACCACACAATTCATAATTGTGACCAGGGGCCCTTGTTATGACCACACACATGGAAATACATGATCAAATCTGGGTAAGAAATATCCATGACGGGAATAGGATTGAGAGAAATCCATCAACCTGAAGATCAAAATGGTTTAATTAAATAGAACATCTATACAGGAAATTATTGTGTCCTGCAACAAATATTACTAGTATTGCTATTTCCGTTTTGGTCGTATATTGTTCGTTCTTTGACCCGGTTCACCGATTACTGAATTTATACACAATGACTTGATTGTGGAATCTATCTCTGCTAGTATGGAACATGTACTGTTTATGACCTATGTTGCTATAGGAATAAGCAAGGAATATGTATAACTTGTTGTATTTTATAAATATTCGTGAAGACAAGGTCGAATATTAACTTGTAATATGTTCTCTAGAAACACAGAATTTAGTTTCTATAATCTCGGGAATAGAGGACTAATGGAAACCTCGTTTCAGAATTCAAATATGACATCTGTCTTACAAACTTGGTAAAATTCAGTTAAGCAATAAAGAGACTTTTTCTGATACATATGTCTCACACATACATAAAAGGATCTGAACGAACAGTTTTCTGCTGGAAATTAAATAAGTTGTATCGTGGTTGCTAAAGTATTGCGGACTCTGGTTGACAAAGAGTTTGTATCAAACTCGAAACTATGTATTGTAAACAGCTATCTATTCGAATTGCAATGTAAATGCATGTCGTTACCTTCATGTCTCTGGAACTTTTTTTCTGAGCTGCACCACGGGTCATCACAGAGGAATATAATATAGCTTGGACTTCGATCTCCTTCAGTCTATGCAACAAGAGAGTACATATTTTGGGGCCTCGACAGAAAATCCAACTTTGTTCTTTGTGCAGTATTTCAGGCAAAGCTACTTTTTTTGCACGACTAGTAAGGCAGCCCCTAACCTCTGACCTTTGTCCCTTGGTTTAATTCCTTTAAAATTCTATTTGTTAGAGTAAACAAAATCTATTTAAACAATGATGATATTTAGATCCACCATACCTGGAGCTAGTCTAAACGTACGTGATAATTATCGCTTAATTCTGTAGTGCATCAAACATCATGTTATAGATCCCATCACTACCTTCGTAGGATAACCGTTAGAAGGCACTACTTCTTGATATGTTCTACTACTTTTTCATAGAGATCTCATCGCATGAAACCAAGAACAAGTGGGATGCTTCAGACGTAAAAATCTTGATAGCCCTGCTAAACAAAAAGATTACAACCTGATTTTTTCCAGGTAAGACTGATTCTTGGCACCAAAATTAGAGAGCCTCCCAGCTTTCACATGAATGGACAACGCACCTGTAGTAATAGGAAAAGAATTCCCGAACCTCTTCATCTCCTCGCCGTCGCAGAATTTCTCTTCGACACTTCTCGACGTGAGAGGATCCTACCGGCGCCTATGTCTCCACTCTGACGAGGGCCAGCCGCTTCCACCGCGGCCGAAGGGGATCGGACTAGATCTCTTCCAGGGCCGCCGCCGGGACATCCATGCTGGAATCCAGCCGCCAATGGCTCTGGCAATGGAGGCGTCCGCATCTAGGTGTCCTGCAGAACTAGAGGGCGGCTAGGTTTGGAGGAGGCCAGGAGTGGAACGGCAGGGTGCGGGTGCGTTCATGAGTGGTGGGTTAGAGAAATTACATGGACCAATGCTTAGTGGGCTGGGCTCAGTTCTTTCACATGTTGCAATATGTCTAATGGACAACTGATCTGCGTGCAACACATACATGTGTATCTACGATAAAATTTTGCAATGAGTATTTAGAGTGTTGCCAAATATGCATTGCTATATGGGGTATGTTCTTGTAGTGAATCTAGACCATTATAATTAGGACCTACTGTATGATTAACGAAGGAGATAATTTGGTACATGTAGATTAACGTGATGCCTCGAAACAAATTTTTATATTACTTTTAGTATATAATAGATAATAGATAGATATGACAATCATCTAGTCACTGAAATAGAAGGAGAGAAAATGATGTTATCTTGTCTTCCTAATGAAAAATTATATTATCTGTACTTCAGATTAGATACACCTCGTGTACCTATATCTTCTCGTATATTTATCAAAACATATTGCTAGCCAGAGATTTCAGCCGACAAAAGTTGTATGTGGCATGATATTGAGCACGGCGCTCTAAATAACGCCTTCTAAAAAGATCGCCTCCAATTCGTTTCATGCAATCCGGAGCTACAATACTAAAATTCGGGCCTTCCCAGAGCCGTACAGACCGATAGCTTTTTTAGACACGGGGACTTGTAGCTTGCTGCTATGAAATTCCTATGGGTGGCCAGTGTTGTTAGCAATCTAGAGTGTTGTTAGCAATACTCCAACCTGACGGTTGCTTGATAAAGTTCAAGAACCACTCCAGAACAATCAATTTCAAAGATTAGCGATCTGTCTATGAGAATGAAGTACTAAGGCTTCACGTGTACTCCCTCCGTTTCAAAATATAAAATGTTTTAGGTTTGTGAAGAAAACGTATCTAGACTTCTTTTAGTGTATTTTTTTGGAAATGGACGCATTTATTAAAATTTAATGTTTACACCAGGCCTCTGCATAACCAAGATGCACACAGCCACACGAACGACAGAGCTAAGGTAAAAAGTAGACAAGCATTACACAAATGCACTATCAAAATAAATGACTAGAATCTAAGACATATCAATCCCCAAATCACGTGTCCATTCATGTCGGGAGAAAATATCCCTCGCCGTGTCCTCCAATCGCATACATCCCTCCATAAATAAGTCGCGAAACTCCATACGTTGGAGAATATTCCATGAACGGAGGATAGCCGTGGCACGATAGATAACCTGTAGAGGAGAAGACACAATGTTATTAAAAATCTTGTCATTTCTACAAAGCCATAGCGACCATATAATGGCAAGCGCTCCCACCCTAAACAAAGTTCTGTAGTTATCACCAATTCCATGCAACCAATTACCAAAAACATTGGTTACAGAACTTGGCGGAGATATACCAGAAGCTATTTGGATGAATGACCATATAGAGCGAGTAAATTTACAATGAAAGAATAAATAACGAATTGTCTCATCTTGATGGAAAAAAACACATTGTGTACTTCCATGCCAATTCCTCTTTGCCAGATTATCTTTTGTTAGAATTACCCCTTTCCGTAGATACCAAACGAATATCTTCGTCTTAAGGGGTATTTTCATTTTCCAAATTTTATTATTATCATCGACCGAAATATCAGGTTGTATCAAGGCTTTATATAGTGAGCCAACAGAAAATTTACCACTTTCCAGTAATTTCCATTTGAACACATCAACACCGTCCGATAATTGTATTCTGGATAATCGTAATAATAGATTGTTCCAAGATACCAATCTAGGACCGATGAGACTTCTTCTGAAAGACATATTAGGAGGATAGTCTTCCATCATTGTGGAAATTGTATCCTCTTTATGTCTAACAATCGAATATAGAGCCGGATATTGTTCGCGAAGAGTAGTTTGGCCAAGCCATCTATCTTCCCAAAACCTAATCCGTGATCCATCCTTAATCTCGAAAGCACCAAAACGAAAGAAATGCTTCTTGGTGGCCATAAGACCCGCCCAAAAATGTGAATCTCCGGGTTTCCAAACCAATTGAGGCACAACCTTGGACCCCACATATTTCCTCGATAACATGGTTTGCCAAACACCATCTTCTGAAAGGAGTTTAAAAAGCCATTTGCCCAGGAGTGCGGTGTTTTTGACTTGCATATCGTGTATGCCCAGTCCACCAAATTCCTTCGGGCAGCAAACCATATTCCATCTGGCCAGTCGGTATTTCTTTTTCTCACTATCCCCTTGCCAAAAGAACCTTGAACGGAAATAATACACTTTGGTCAAGACCCCTTTTGGTAATTGGAAGAACGAGATCATATACAGTACCATATTAGTTAGTACTGAATTTATAAGTACTAGTCTTCCACCAAGGGATAACAATTTACCTTTCCAACTATTAAGACGTTTTTGTAACCTTTCCTCAACATGTTTCCATTCAGCAATTGTGAGACGCCGATAATGAATCGGTATTTCCAAATAATTGATTGGAAACTGGCCCTGACCACAGCCGAAAAGTTTAGCATATAGGTGAGCCACGTTTTGGGCCTCGCCAAAACAATACAAATCACTCTTATGGAAATTTATTTTAAGCCCAGATAGCTGCTCGAATGCTGATAATATCAATTTCATATTCTTAGCCTTCTCCAGATCATGTTCCATAAAAATAATTATACCATCGGCGTATTGAAGAATAGAAAGTCCACCATCAATAAGATGTGGATCTACTCCTTCAATTTGACCATCAGCCTTTGCTCTCTCAATAAGGATAGCCAACATATCAGCCACTATATTAAATAGTAAAGACGATAATGGATCCCCTTGTCTCAGGCCTTTCTTGGTTTGGAAGTATTTGCCAGTATCTTCATTTACTTTAATGGCAACACTACCCCCAGACACAAACGACTGAATAAGAGAGTGCCACTCCTCAGATAAACCTTTCATACAAAGAGTTTGCTGGAGGAAAGACCAATTAACTTTGTCGTATGCCTTCTCAAAGTCAATCTTGAACAATACACCATTTAATTTTTTTGAGTGTAGTTCATGGATTGTTTCATGCAAGATTACAACACCATCTAGGATATTTCTTCCTTGCATGAACGTGGTTTGAGACGGGCTAACAACATTGTCAGCAACTAAGTTTAGTCTAATCGTGGCAACCTTCGTAAAAATCTTAAAGCTAACATTAAGCAAGCAAATTGGACGATACTGTTGTATACGTTCTGCATTGTTAACCTTAGGCAGTAAAATTATGTTGCCAAAGTTAAGTCTAAAGAGATCCAATTGTCCGACTTATAAAAACCAAACAAATTCATCAGGTCCTCTTTGATAACGTCCCAGAATTTTTGGTAAAATTCCGCTGGGAAACCATCGGGTCCTGGTGCTTTCTTATGTTCCATTTGAAAAACCGCTTTCTTAACCTCTTCCTCGGTATATGAGGCAGTTAGAAAGTTGTTTTCTTCATTAGAAACCTGGGGAATTTCAGACGTTTGGGACTCATCCATAGAAAAAGAATTCTCCTCTGGGGCCCCAAACAAGGATTTATAATAGGTAGTGATATATGACTTCAGATGCTCGTGTCCCTCAATCATACCTTCATCCTGAAAAAGAGAATGAATAAGTTTCTTCTTATGCTTGACATTGGCAACAACATGGAAGTATCTAGTATTCGCATCTACTTCCAGGATAAATTTTGCTTTAGAGCGTTGGTACCATTTGAGTTCCTCCTCGCGCAGAAGTCGGGCTATCTCCGCATTCGATTGGCTTTTAAGCTCAATTTCCTGTGCAGTTAATGGCCTGACTTCTGCGGAAGCCTCTAAGTCCTCAATTATAGATGTTAGGCGTAATTTTTCGTTTTTTAGGTTACCAGCTGTGTGCCTGGCCCAGCCCCGAAGGAACTTGCGTAAAGAACGCATTTTGTTATTCCATCGAAGAATAGGCGTTTGGCCATTGACCGGTTTTTCCCAAATATCCTTAACCATCTCGTAAAAGCCATCACAAATCATCCAACCGAGTTCAAATTTAAACTCATTCGTAGACTGCCGTGGCGGTGAACCAAAAGATAAAAGTAAAGGAGCATGATCCGACAAAGCCTCAATACGTTCTAGAGCGCGAACAGTTACCATAGGAAACTTTTGTTCCCAGTTAGTATCCATAAGCACTCTATCTAATTTTTCGTATGATGGCTCCGGAAGACTATTAGCCCATGTAAATTGCCTTCCTAACATTGTAACCTCTCTCAAGTCCAGACTGTCTATAACAACATTGAACAGAAAAGGCCAATGTTCATCGAACCGGCCCCGACTCTTCTCGTGAGGAAATCTGAGGAAATTAAAATCCCCTCCTATAAGAATAGGGTATGGATTGTCCTTTGCCAAATTCACAAGCTCACATAAAAAGTCAGCCTTATAAACATCCTGAGCGGCCCCATATACGGCGACTAAAGACCATGTGAAATTGTCAGCTTTGTTACGGATATGAAGTTTTATAAAAAAATCTCCCATCGAACTAGCTAAAACTTCCATAGTCTCATATCTAACGCCTAACAGGATCCCCCAGATCAACCGCGCGGCGGACGTGATATCCACGTAAAGAATAAAGGCGATTGAGTAGGGCTTGTGAAAAATCCCGTCTACCAGTCTTAGAAATACCCAGAAAATCTAATTTATGGTCTCTCACACAATCAGCAAAGAATAAATGTTTAGCCAAGTCCCGAAGACCTCTGCTATTTGAAAACATTCCATTCATTGAGAAACTATAGGAGATTTGGATACACGGGATCTCTTTCGCGATCACTGGCTCTTTGATTTTCGACCAGAAGCTTTCAACTCATACATAGAGGCAAGCCCGGTCTCATCAAAGTCCACCTCCGAAACTTCACCGACTAAGTGAGAAAGGAGTTGACCATCTACTGTGGCATGCAACTCCTCCTCCTCAATTAGTGAAGCATCAGGAAAAACACCGACCTTAGGAGTAACCGTTAGACGGTCAACCTCCATGTGTCGCAAAACATTAGAAGAAAAAGATACTTCCTGTGCAGAGCTACCCAAACTAATGCCAACATTGGCTAGCTTAGAAGAAATAACAGGAGTAGAAAAAGACAAAAAGGACTTCGGAGAATTCATTATATCTGGCGAATCTAAGTTCCTCTCCGCCTTACGCCGCATGGCCTTGAGCATGGAGTTCTCATCAGTCGCAGATGCCCCAGAGGCATCGACTCCATGGTGCGCGCTCCGCCTGAAGGTTGTGCCACTCCCTGCACAGCGACTGGCGAAGCGTCACCAGGAGAAGAAACCCGTGGTGGATACCGAGACATCCCAGACCCCTCCTGGATCCGGTCGCCCCCATCAACCACTGAAGTCTCCTGATCCACCAATGTATGCGAGACGACCCTAGGTGTCCCCAGGTCCTCACTGACCGGGGGTACACGGTCATCCTCCTCGTCATGGTTGGCCAACCCCGCCTGGGTCGGACCAAGCACGACAGCATCCCGAAGCTGGACACGAACGTCGCGGTCAGCCGACCCCTCCTGGGTCAGCTTCCGCAAACACACCGAAGGAACAACCTCCTCAAGTACAGGAGTAGAAACAGGAATAGACCTGCCCAAATTATGCGTCCTGGACCTCGCTAGCGAAGCTGGGCAAGACCGCCGAGTAGGAATGGAAACCGAACGAAGAGCCTCCTATAACTGAGCTTGAGAAACTTGAGGCTCCGAAGTAGAACCCTTCCCAAAGTAGTCTAGATACATTTACTCCAAACTTGAGTGAACCTATATACTAAAAGTAGTCTAGATACATTTACTTCACAAAGCTAAAACATCTTATATTTTAAAACGGAGGGAGTACCTTACAAGCAAGGAACAGCTTCCACGTGAGTAAGTAAGAGTCATCTCTAACAATTGCATCCCAAGAGTTGACACCTTTATACCGAAGGAAATTGGCATCAATTTTAAGTTTAAGCCAGCCTTTAGGTTTCAGACACTGTTTGGCCGCTGGCCTAGTTAGAGGGAAGACAAACCTTTAGCTTTAGCATCTTGGATCCATATGTGGTATTTTCTTCATCTAGAGGAGCGCGGGCAGCCTATGGCTATTGGGTGTAACCATTGGGAAAATGTTGCAAGGGATTTATTTAACTGATGCGGTGGATGTTTTGATAATAGGATATCATGTCGATGCATCTGAGTTTATGCTACTATCAATTTTAGATGGTTTATATATGTCTTGAACTTATGTGATTCTTGAGTTGTACTTTGTATGAACTCGCTTAAAAATGCAGTAATAAAAATAAACGCCATATGCATCAACCAATGGTCGGGTGTTGTCCCCTTTATAAAAGACGCTCCCCAAGAAGTGCATTATTCACATAATCAAAATTAATCTGCAACGTGTTTCCTTCCTAGAAATAACATTTGTTTCCATGTGTAATTTTTTTGCTTCATCCTTCCTAGAAACACACCACTAGGAATATGCTAAGCCCTCCACCATACCATGAGTAATTTGTTATGTGTTTCTTTTCAGTCTTTCAAGGTGTCTAGTTTTTGGACCTGTGAACATATTCTTCCTTTTCGTTTCACTTCTATTTAGTCTTCTTCATGGTTAAAAAACATAGCCCGGTCTAAGAACATATAAGCACCTAGTCCATTCCAGTTCGACTGAGAATCTTCTCTGATGTTGAGTGTGCACTTCCAATCATCCGGTGATATTCCTGTGACGCGCAGCCTTAAATGGTTGTATGCTGGTCTGCTTGTGGTCATTGTTCAAACAAGGTGAAACTTCAGAACTATTTTTAGGATCTAGTCACTATAGAGAAAAGGAGGCAAAAGATTGGTAGGTAAAATCACTAAATAAAACTTTAGTAGCCACTTATTCACACAGTACCTCCCTATAAATAACATATCCGCCTTTTGATGTCTACATGAATGAACAAGAACAACATTCGAAGTGTATTCTACTACTATCTTGTTGCAAGGGTATCAGATTGTAGGCGAGTGCAACAAATGAGTGTGTCAAGTGCTATCGGAAATTTGATTCCACATAAGCATAAGGATCTGATAGGAGTGGGAAGTGTTGGAAATGTGAGTTGTAGTTCATCCTGACAATCACATGTAGCCTATGATATTCTGACCTGCCTCATCCAAGCTAGATGCAATCGTAGTATCATGATCTATAGTACAGAATACATGCTGGTGAATGCAATCCATCATCTGTGCCGATTCGACTCTACAAAAAGTGTCCCTACATAGTGCACAGACTCTCTTATGCCCACTTCTTAGAGATGACGAATAAATTGTTTCTGTGACTAAAAGACATGAAAAACCAGAACAATTATCAAAACATAAATGAGAATAACACACCAATGTTATTTGGTCACTACTCATATAATGGAAATGTTAAAATAATTAGTATTTTTCATTAATTTAATCTAATTATAAAACATGACAATGCAATTTTCAAGATTATCAAACATACACAAACTAGACATGCAACCAAAAGGCAAGTGATAACCCAGAACGGTGACACACTCCACAACTGGCGGCAGCACCAACAACTGCTAGATCAACAACCTTCTTGGAGGCATCATCCATCATAGTGATGAATTCGAGGAAGCCGGACGTAGTTGATGAAGAGAAACTTGAGCAGTCACGCTGAGATGCTCCCAAAACCTTATCACCTCTCTCCCGGTGCTAAAATTACCAAGTTATTTCCCATGGATGCATATCTCCTGAGTTACTCAGGGATGTTGAAAGAGCTTCGATGGAGATACACAATTTTATGTTACAGAAACATAAGAAAATATCAATTTTGTTTAGTACTAGTACCCAGCCAATCAAGTGTAGAACGAAACAAATGATTAAGGAAGATGGAAACTCAAGTTTTACTCTGACATGAATTTATTTTGCCATTTTTTTCTGCTTTTGTATGATATGGTTTTCTCTCTTAATTTTTGGGAGATGGTTTTCTCAAATCAAGGCTCCACTTCTACATGCATAAACCGATAGTTTTTATATAATCAAGAACGAGATGTTTGGACATACGAAAAATAGACATAACCACTGTTGATGCTCGCATACAAATAAGGAAGCAACGAATAGTCTTATTAGAATTATCACATGAATTCCTAGAGATTAATTAGTACTGCTATTGATATTATTATTACTACTATTATTGTTTTAGTGTTACTACTATTACTATGATAGGATATATAGATATAGCAAAGGGTATGGATATATGTTCTTTTCATAGTTGGGTTAGTAATGAAAATATAAAAAATAAAGGCAATAGGTTAGTGGGTAAAATCATTAAAGAGGATTTTGACTCTTACTCACTCATATACATGTTGATAAATAGCACAGACTTCTGCATGTGTGAGGAACTAAAACTACAAGTGTACTATTAGTTTCTGGGGTGGAGTTAGAAACGAGAGCAACAATGAGCACTCTAGTGCCATATCAGTGATTGCTTTCAATAACAAGAAGATCTGATGGGAGTTGGAAGCATCGGAAATTTGCATAGTTGTTACAGTAGTCTTTCGTGTGCTAGATTTACTCCATTCACCGCTGCTGCCCCCAAACTTGATACATTTAGTCCTTGTACTAGGACCACGCCGTGGAGTGTAGACTATGTGAAAAAGAGGTCCAGCTCTAGCTCGGTACGTAATGCTAGCATTTTGCAGTACATGTACCTGGTCTTTCTAGTGACATTGTTGGGTTTCACACCATCTCGATGCACGGAAAAAACAGAAAAATGGGACCAAGAGAGACCCCCCATGTACATCTAATCACCTTCTCGGTCAAATCTATAAAGCGATTGGTAGCTACTTTGGTAAAACTCCCGAAGCTCAGATTTAAAAGAAAAATGAGTCTATATTACTGTATTTGCATCACAGTTCTTTGATAGCTAGTAAGGTGATCAACTCAGAGTTCAATTTAAATGGCGGCAACTCCCCTATTTTTAATTGACCGGAAAGGTCATTTCTAAAGTCATTCCAAAAGTTTGATAAAACTCTGCACCGAACCCATCTGGTCCTAGAAACTTACCGTGTTCCATCTGAGTAATAGCCTAAAAAACTTCCTTCTCTGAGAAGTCGGTTGTAAGAACATCATTTTCTTCAGCTGGAAATTCTTGAATGTCCTCTATATATGTCCCTCCATCAAAGAAAATCCATTATAATCAGGTTTTCCAAAAAGTTTCTTATAATATTCAGGGATATAGAGCCCCAAATTATCCTCACCCACATGGTTCCTTCATTTTGTTCTAATTGAAATTCTTTTTCTTTCTATGTTTACCATTTGCAATGATGTGGAAATATTTGGTATTATTTTCACCTTCTTGAATATGTTTAACCTTATCTCTTTGTGTCCATTTGGTCTCCTCGTCACGTCTAACATTATTAACACGATCATGTGAATATTTTAGCTTGTCCTTTTCTGATCCATTTTAATGGACACGTTTCAGCTTACTATCAAATTCACCAATGATGATAGTAAGCATTCTTTTTCTATTTTGTACTTTCCACTTAGATCTTTCGCCCATCCTTTCAAGAACCAATGTAATTGTCTAATTTTTATCCCATACTTTCCAATTAGATTTTTTGCCCATCCTTTCATGGAAGTATCACCAATGGATACCTCTTCCCATTCTTGTTTGATCATCTAAAAAACCATTTCGGCGCAACCAAGATAATTCAAAAGACAATCTAGCATTGTTTCCTAAGTGGGTCTGATGGCCAGAATCAATTATTTAAGATGTATGATCAGAACCCGAGCGTGTCAAAAACCACATTAAACTAAAGTGATTTTTGTTCCCATTCTACACAGGCAAGGATACGATCTAGTGTACCATAAGTTGCCCTTCTACTGGCCCACATAAATTGTCTTCCCAATCCCAAAAGAGCAATATCTCTAAGGTTGAGGTTCTCGATGTTAGTATTAAAAAATTTGAATAGACCTAACTACCGTTTCTGCTCCAATTCAAATAAGGAAGCGAGTAGTCTTATTACCATTGTCACATGAATTTCTAGAGAATGTAATTAATACTGCTATTGTTGTTATTACTACTCTCTCAGTCCGGAAACAAGTGACTTTGATTTATCTAGATTCACATATATCTAATTAATGTGTTTTACTGTATAGGTATATACGAATATAGACAAATCCAAGTCACTCATTTCTAGACGGAGAGAGTACTATTATTGTTTTAGTGTAACTATTATTATACATGCCTTCATAGTTGGGTTTGTACTGAAAAGATAAAAGATAAAGGCAATAGTTTAGTAGGTAGAATCATTATGTGAGATTTGAACACTTATTCGCATATAAACATGCCTATAAAATAGAAATAACACAGACTTCTGCATGTGTAAGGAACCAACACCAGAAGTGTAGTTCTAGTTGCTAGCATATAGTTGGAAACAAGAGCAGCAATGAGCGGTCTAGTGCCATCAGCGGTTGATTTCCATAACAAGATATGATGGGAATTGGAAGCATCGGAAATTTGTGTAGTTGTTCATGCAGACTTTCTCGTGCTAGGCTTAAGCCATCCACTGCTGCTTCTGCCAAACTTGATACTTCTATTCCTTGTACTAGGACCACGCTCTGGGCTATAGACTATCCGAAGGTGAGGCGAAGCTCTTGCTCTGTAATGCTAGCATGTTGGAGTGTATGTACCTGGTCTTTGTAGTGACATTGTTGGGTGTCGCACCATCTCAGTGGATAGAATAAACAGGCAAATGGGACCCAGAGTGACCCCCCATGTACTTGAGCATCCTGGTAAAGAAAACACTCTCTTAGCTTTGAAATGAAATGAATGTCCCACCACGTGAAATGAATGTTCCTTTGAAATGAATGTCCCACCACGTGAAACACTCTCTTAGCTTGTAGCTTGGCGCATCCATACATGATTCTGCTTTATTCACGTGGTGTATGGACATGTAGCCGCGCAGCTGTCTCCGCCCACGAATTTTCAGAAAGAGACCTTCCTAGATGGAAAGGCACGATCAAATACTCCGTGCGTGTAAGTCCAGATGGAAAGCCACGATCAAATCTCCCGGGCTAGACAACGGAATTCCTGCCTATCCCATCACTTTTGCTTCGGTCCTCCCCCCCCCCCCCCCTCCCCAAACTTTGACAAACAAAAACTCATACCAATTGTTTTCAGGACCGTACGAATTCACCCGAAGTCCATATGGTCCTCTTAGACGTATACTCCCCGTACACGAATACTCATGTGCCTGCAGAAGCAAAAATCGTAAATTATATAACAGCAACAACAACAAAAATTAAATATGACATGCAAAGATGTAGATCGCAATAATAAGAGGTGGGATCAGCCGTCCGGAACATGGATTATACTCAGTTCGACCGAGTACACATATACGGAGATATACATGGCCTCGATATGGATTTCGACGGGTCAAAGAAATAAAACGGCCCATAAAACTTAAGTTTAGGGGGGGGGGGGACCGAAGCACACCTCATCCTTGCTTTCGTGGGTGTCTTGGTAGGCTTCCATGGTTCCCAGGCAATCGACATCGCCATGGTCGGCGAGCCCCTACTTTTCTTGCGATGCTTTTTCCGATCGAGACAAAAAGGATATTTTTTTGGAGCTTGTTAGACATAACTCTCGAAACATTCATTGAACTAGATGGGAGAACCTCACAAAAAGTAAATATCAAGGTGGAATGGGATTCAAAGACCTTAAGTTATTCAACCAGGCTCTATTAGCAAGACAAGCACAACGTCTAATTGCGTGGAAGACTGATGAAGTCAACAACTCACGGATACCTCATTCATCAAAAATTCCTCCCCTTGTTGGTAGGGAATTACACATGGTCTCGATTTACCGAACAAGGGTATTGTATGGAGAATTGGTAATGGTGAAAAGGTAAGTATCTAGAGGGATAATTGGATCCCAAGAGGGGCTCTCAAGATCACCAAAAAATTAATGAAATCATGAATTAGGAAAGTCAAGGATCTCATCAACCATGTTAAAATGGAGTGGAAGGAATACGTGGTTAGGAAGATCTTCATGCCACACGATGCGGAGGTGGTATTGAGGATCAGACTACCGAGTGTGGATACTGCTGATTTTGTTTCCTGGCACATGGAAAAATCTAGAAAGTTCTCAGTCCAGAGTGCGTACAAACTGGCCATGAATGAGAGAACAATACCACTGTAAATAATATCCTGAACACAAATGGCGATCGCATGCTATGGAAAAATATCTGGAAAAAGAATGTGCCTCCAAAGGTTCGAGTTTTTTCTTGGAACCATGCAACCGATTCACTTACTGTAAAAGAGAACCGCATCAAACTAATCCCCAATTTAGTCCCTATGGTATATTTGCGGCATGCGTGATGAAAATGGATATCATGCAGTGATGGAATGCACACCAGTAAGATCCCTTCATGAAGAGTTGAGGAAAATATGGACTCTACCTTCAGACTATGTCATGAGATACACCGAAGGACTGGGTGCTTGTCCCGCTTGACATTCTGAGCAATTATATGAAAGAAAAAGTTATGTTCATGTGGTGGAGAGCATGGCATCATAGAAGTAATTGCATTTTTGGCAAAGGGGCTGGATGTGTGTCACACTCTGCTAGTTTTATGAAAAATTACCATGACTCGATGCAGCTGATAAAGAGCGGTAATACTGAAGTGGATAGGAAAGGGAAACAGCCTGTTGTGATCATAGAAGAGATAAAAGAGAGGAAGAAAATACAGAAGGAAAACACTATCACCAAGGAGAAACCAGAAGAAGGTTGGAGATAAAAATAAATGTGGATGCTGATGGAGCTGCTCCTCGCAGCCCCTGATCTTCTATCTCTCAAGCTCTCTCTCTAATATCTTTCACAAGAACACACGCCATGAGAAGACTAGGAAAAACTCAAAAACACACGCACACACACCTCACCAAGGAGAAGTTTTGCTTTGCCTTTTCCTCTCGGTGAGAACACCAACGCTACATTTTTTACTCAGCCCGAGACCATTTCCATTAACTCAATACAACAATTTATACAAGGGGATGTGAACTACTTAGGCACTAATCAAACGGCCACTAACTCCACCTCCTAAACTCTTTCCCGTCCACACAATATGGCCAGGTTGCATGCACTTGACTCAGCTCCATGCGATCACTTCTCTAACTAACCATACATGCAACTAATTAACACTACTAACTTTGCATGTGTACACATGATCACGTCAATGGATATGTACACAGCCGTAGTTCTAGTGTTACCATGAAACTAAAAAATAAAACATGATTAAATCATCTAAATCTAGCACTAATAACAAGATTAGTTCCAACAGATGCTGGCTTTTAAACTGATCTACGATGCACATGAGTACAAAGGTGTGTGTCATCTTTCGGTTTACATATTAGTATCAGAAGTGTGTGTCCAGCCTAACCTCAAATGGCTGAGAACAAACTGACATAAACTAAACATGAGTACAAAGTCATACAACATACATGTGGGCCAAAACTCCTGATACATTGCATTCTTAATCATGAGGTATTGCTCAAGGACATCATCATGTCCTCCTCAGCTAGCATACTTCTTTGCAAAGGATTTTTACACTCACTAGCTTTACACGGATGGGACAAACTATATATGAATAGGGTGTGGTTGTGTCATGTGGAGTTAGGTTGCGAATGATAAATACCAGGAAAAAGTACTAACATATGGATTACCCTAAGACGACAAATGGAAAGAAAAAAGTGAAAGAAAACACATGCTCGGGCTTCCAACTTTTACCACGTGGGAAGCTCTTAATATATCCCACTCAAAATCTGCATGAAACTTGAAATATTTTTTAAACTGAAATGTAGGCGTCAATTTGTAATTCATAATAAAATTTGGATATGTGGAATTCCAAACACATTCAACTGTACCGGTCCATTCAGATTCACATAATTCAGTATGAGAACAAGTATAATAATTTGATCAAAGAAAATGATTTTACAAGATCTAGGATCGAGGAATTGGTTCCTAAAGAACGGAACAAAGAAATAAATTCAACCCAGATTGAATGGTGTTCCTCCCAGTTGCGCGACAAAAGGAATGGAGCACCATACAAACGCCATGAGGTCATCTCCTCTTTGATTAGTTGAGATAAGGCGTTGATCGATTCTGTTCTGATGGTCATTGGATGCTTCCTGTCATCCGGTGCTATGCCATTGACGTGCAGCCATATGTCCACGACTGGTAGCGGCAGGCAAGTCGAAGTTTCCGTACCTGGTCATTGCTGCGACAAGGTGGTACTTCATCTCTGTTAGAGTATACGTGTACGGTTCGATTAAGTCTAGGATAAAGATATAATTTGTGTCTTGTCTTGCACTTTAAGATGATCCCTGTACGCTTATATATACTCGTCCAGGAGGGTTAATAATATATTTATCATATTCCGCAAATCTTTAGTTCTATCGTTCTACATGGTATCAACCCTAAATTCGATCCTATCCTGAGCCGCCGCCACCAAAACCCCAGCACCGTCGCCGCCTCTCCCCAACCTTGCGCCACGCTAGCCGAGAAACACGCTTCCATCGCGCTGCCCCCGGAGAGGTCGATCTCCATGATCTCCATCGGGGGTTGCACAACCCGTCGGCAGGGTTCGCTCGCCAATCCGTGATTGGTTGTCCTGTAAGTCTCTATTTCCTATCTTTTAATCGTTTTTTTTTTGATTTATCGATCTTAGATCGGATTGAGTCTCCTACAGCCGTCGTCCATTCGCGCCTCTACTCCGACCATCGGCAGCGACGACGCATGTGCGCCTGCCTCAGCAGGTTATCGCGGCCTCACGGCAGGCTGCCGCGCACGGCTTCTACGCTTTTCTTGGAAGGCTACCACGGCCACCCACCCCCTGATTGTCTTCATCGTCATCGTCCCGGACTTCACCGACAACACCGTCATCGACTATGATTTATGCGTCGTCCACGCCATGGCGCATACGACGCACTGTCGGTCTGATCAACCGGTCCCGTGTCTTTCTATGCCAAGCACGTCCCCTAGCACGCGCCTACCACCGATTGAGCTACGGGCTGCCGCTGCGTCGCCCCTTCGTGTCGCAGCGCCGTCTTTGCTTCACGCTACTGGCTTCCAACGCGCCTTCCTTGGCATGTACGTCATTGGTGGTCTACTAGCCGCCGCACCGATTTGCTTCCTGCAGCTATGCTGCCCCTTGGGTCGTAGCGTCGCTGCATGCAGTCTACTTTACCGTTCCAGCACACTGACGTCTTTGGCTTCCACCGTGCCATCTCCCACGGCGGGACCGTCGCCGTCTGTGCATGGTCTTCGTCACGTTGTTGGGTTCTTCCTCGCCTACTTAGAGCACCGCTGCCGCACTTCACAAGCTAACCTGCAGGGCGAGCTCTCGCTATCGCAGGTCCCACCAACTACCCATCGCCACTCTAGGCATCCAACATGACCACCCCATGTGCGGCTACCTCAACACCGGAATCCCCGACCACGACATCGACCACGGCGACCCCTCGGAAAGGCTACCCGACCTCGGCACCGCCTAAACGCTCTCGGCTAACTCGACATCGGCACAAGGGCTACCATATCGCTTGAGCATCATCAGCTTCCTCTACGCGACACCGTCTAGGACGTTCCCGCTCGGACTGCGGGAATGTCAACTCACTAGCACTAGTAGAAAAAAGGCTATCCGTTCGTGCCTCCTAACAGCATTAGTCCCGGTTCCGCCACGAACCGAGACTAATGCTGGCACGCGTCCCGGTTCGAGCGGGCACGGGGCCCGGGGGCATGCGTCTTGGTTGGTAGGGGGCATACGTCCCGGTTTGTAACACAAATCGGGACTAAAGGTTGGGCGTCAGCCACGTGGCGTGGCACACACCTTTAGTCCCGGTTTGTGTTACAAACCGGGACGTATACTCCCGCCCTCTATAAATGCAACGCCCCAGCCCTCTGCCTCCACTCTGTTTTTTCTTGGTGGAAGGTGTGAGGGGTGTGCTAGTTTTTGTCCCCTATACATGCATTCAAGGTGTTTGATGAAATGTTTGATTGAATGATCCCGTTCAATTTCTCATAGAACAAAATATAGAAGGTGTCCGAGACACACTTGAGCTTTCTCTCCTCTTTATTTCCCTCGATCGAGGTTAGCAATCTTAACTTTTCTCTGTCATTGATACAATGCATGTGTCGATGTGAATTGGTCATTTCACTATTTATGATGTCCTGTTTTTGATAAACTTACTTATATGATGCAGATGAACGGTCGGGAATGGATGTACGGTGACCGGCGTGTACCCGGGTATATGAAAGGCGTGGATAAATTTATCGATGTGGCTACGGCAAACTAAGAGAATGGTTTTATACGTTGTCCATGTATTCAATGTCGGAACAACAAGGAGTACTCTTCCTCGAAAATCATTCACGGCCACCTGATTATGAAAGGTTTCATGCCTAACTATAATTGCTGGACCAAGCACGGGGAAAGAGGGGTTATGATGGAAGATGGTGAAGAAGAAGATGATGATAACAACTATCATCATATGTTTCCTGAATACAATGATACTGCAATGGAAGACAACAAAGAGGAAGGAGGTGAAGAACGGGCATCAGATGAGCCGGCTGATAAACTTGGTAGGCTCATTTCTGATGCAAAGCGAGACTGTGAAACAGAAAATGAGAAGTTGAAGTTAGAGGGCATGTTAGAAGAACACAAGAAATTGTTGTACCCAAACTGTGAAGATGGCAGCACAAAGCTCGGTACCACACTGGAATTTTTGCGATGGAAGGCAGAGTGTGGTCTAACTGACTCCTCATTTGAAAAGATGCTGAAAATAATGAAGCCGAAGTTTCCAAAACATAACGAACTTCTCGAGAGTACCTACGAAGCAAAGAAGACTATCTGTCCTCTAGGATTAGATGTGCAAAAGATACATGCATTCATTAATGACTGCATCCTCTATCGCGGTAAGGAGTATGAGAATTTAGATAAATGCCCGGTATGCAATGCATTGCGGTATAAGATCAGACGAGATGACCCTGGTGATGTTGAGGGAGAGCCCCTCCGGAAGAGGGTTCCTGCTAAGGTTATGTGGTATACTCCTATAATACCAAGGTTGAAACGCATGTTCAGAAACAAAGAGCATGCACTTCTGCAGAATAGGCTATCAGTGACAGGCTCAAAAGGCTCATTAGTGATAGGCAAAGCGCCTGTCACTGATAACTAGTCACTGGTATAAGGATACTAGTGACAGGCAAGTGCCTGTCACTAGTATGCATTTATGCATGCAAGTCACTAGTATGTGTATACTAGTGACAGGCAAAAGCAAATGCATGTCACTTTTTGTGGTCAAAGATGGCAGCCCATGTGGTTTTGTAGTGACAGGCCGATTATCATGCCCGTCACTGGTTTGAATTATGATAAGAAAAATGTTATTTCCATCCATATTCAAGATAAAAATTAGATGTTATAAGAATATAAAATAAATTTTTCATGAATATTCCAAATATCACATTTAGATGTTATAAGAATATAAAATGCATTTTCCATGAATATTTCAAATAGAACAATTAGCTGAACACTGAGTTGTTGGACATAAAGAGAACATACTAACATTGCATATATTTCACTTAATCTAATATAGTACATATGACTGACGATCTAAGCTTAGGGCGATACTAAGATGTGTTGTAAGCTAAGGTGCCATGCCCGCTATTTTGCGCCTTCCGAGTCATCAGTGGCTGCAGCAGTCGTCTTTCGTCTTCATGGTCAGCTTGGAGAGGGCAGTAATGACGGTGACACATAAAAAAGGGTCTTCCAACAGGGCCCGGTACAAAATGGACACCTCTAGCTGAATTGACTGTTGCTATCATCATTCGGGTATACAAGTTAAACTAAGAAGGGACATATACCTTTAAGCATTCTTGTCATTCTGTAATTCTAATATATTACTACCAACCATCCTTTCAGTAGGAATAGACTCGATATCAATATTGGAAGCCGAATAATGTCCATTGAAGGCCAAAGAAAGTCCATTACTTGGCGTGAATTTCCCAAAAAAGACCCAATCTACAAAGATATATCATCTCCTTTATACTGCCATTATCTGCCAAGCAACCTTCTGCCATTTGTGACATCGCGGAACAACAAAACAGTCATAAACGAAATCCTAAGTTGAAAAAAGAGAAATTCGTTGGATGCCTTCACCAAATAGCAAGAACCACTCAGGTGTCATCGCCAACTAATTAATCCTTGCTCCTGGCATGCCTCTTTGAAAGTGCTATACAGTGTGTGGCAATACTGCGTTATGACAATATTGAGCGCCGACAACTTGAATTTGTCCACCAACCTGCAAGAAACCAATCTTAGTATAGGTAACAATAACTCCAGGTAATAAAAAGTCTTCATTATTGGTGCATTAAGTACTATCAGTAGTAATTCTAAAACTCATATCCTCACTAATCCACGGAACTTCCTTATTTGTTATTGTCAGATAAGCCTTAATATTGAGAGGAACAGTTGGGGAGTGAGTTTGGATCTCTACTATACTACTAATTGATAATGTAGAAAGACTGAAAGAGGCATCTAAGAAGTACTGCATTACGAAGCCTCCTGGGAAATCACCATATGCAAATAAAAACCAAGCAGATTAAGAGAAAAACGGATATACAATGTTCACAATTGTACCGTAGGTATACATAGAGTCAAACTTATTCAAAACCGTGCTCTAACTTTTTTGTCATCTATAGATGGAAACTTCAGGTTAAACTAATAAATGGTATTGTTCAACCTATAAGTGTATTTACAACTTATTTTAAGCTATGTACCCATTGGTTCTGCATGCAAACAACTTGTCTGTAAGTATTTATTTTGTTGTTCATGTAGAATTGTGCATTCTGATTGGAAAAAAACTCTCTTACCATTGATATCTGGGACAAACCTTTATATCATCTATTTAATTGGAAAAACTAAAGGTTCTTTTCTCTAAACATTGACACTTGATGAACAAATTTTTGTAATCAAATTTCCACCTATGCAAAGATCTAAAAAATTGTCCTGAAAACTCAAGCCCTGCAAAATAATGATCCCTAATAAATCAATCTGAGCACGGTAAATTTGCAGTACTGATAGGATAACCAGCTAGTATAGCCGTGGCATCTAAGATATACACGCTGGTGTCTTCATTCTAAAAGAAAACAACACTAACCATGAAGTCCATAAGGAATCACCATACGTAGTCATGAATCTTGTCTTCTATAATAACACCACTTATCATTTTGTTTGTGGGGAGTAATATTCAGATATTCCAACACAAAATATATTCAAATCTTCTAACTAAACATGAATTTCAAGCATAAATAATCTAAAGGGATATAGACCGTTGGTTCTAGGCTAGTTATTAACATGGATTTTATCTAGCTCTAGAGCATAATAAGGAAATATCGATTTCTGGTGTAATGATGACAAGGGAAAGGAGGCCAAACCTATGGTTGTGTTGTATGCTTCTGGCAGGCTTCACAAAACTCTTATCATTCAATTTTATATCCTGGAAGCTATAGAGAGAGTGCAACATCGATACGGGATAACATAGGTAGTTGACGACTGTAGTATCTACAGTGAGAAGGTGGTCTCATGCACTTTCGTTGATAGGCCTGGATAATGAAATAGAATTTTGAGCATTCACCAATCCATAGCAGCTTGGCAGCCTAAGAAATGTAATATCCTGGTAAAGATCAGAGTCAAGATTGCCTGATTTCATGGTTTATTTGTTGCAACAAACATAAGAAAAATTAAAAACTAAGAGATGATACCATCTATTTAATCCTTGCATATCAAAATATTAGAGACTATTAGGCACTCACCTGCATCAACACACCGTTTCCACTTTTCCAGAAATGAAGTTCTAGATGAACAAATTAACACAAATGAAACAACTTGCAACAACAACTTCCATTCTAATTGCACAGACACACCAAACAGCCATAGAAGAAAGAACTACCATGATAGACTTAAAATAAGAAAAGTAGACCCTGTGATATGTTCTTCCACATTATGTGATTTATCCCTTCTCCAAAAATGAATGATTTGACACGGTGAAAAAAATCAGCAATTAGCAATTGTTTTCCACAATATTACTACCAACCACAGTCCAATAGGCTCACCACTTAGCAAAACACCACAACAACCATAATCCAGATCATAACCTTTCTGTGATCGGACAGATGTCTTGCAAGAAATAAAATTCACCTAAAACTAGCAGGCAAAACGAGTAGTTGAGTGCTCACCTCACTATATGTACCTGCTGCCTGAGCATTGTTGCTACTATCATCCCAACTTAACTAGCCTGTATCAACAGATGGCTTCCCTTCTGCTCTTGTTGCAAGCCATGCATCATCGGTGGCATCAATTAACCGCTACATAGAAATTATACTCCTAATATGATACTGGTATTGGCCACTGGCAAATGGATCAATTAAACAGCAATGACAACTAAGAAACAAAATCACTTTTTAGGATAAACAGATGACATGTACATGAAATTTGAAGGGCACGCTCATGTAATATCCATAGTATTCTGAATATTCGGAAAAGAGCCATCAAAATAAAAATGTTGTGGATGAATTCAAATCAAATCTGACAGGAATCGTACGAAACGGACTGCAGGGCGGTGAATTCTTCGCGGATTGCATGGGCTACGGCACGGAGGATGGCAGAGTTGTCGCGGGCGGCGAATTCGTCGAGGCAGGGGAGGAGTCGCAGTTTGCAGGGCGGCGACGCGCAGGGTCATGGAGTCTTAGGCTCGTCGTGGCTTTCAGTGCGGTGGCCTGGAGGCCGGTGGTGTACGGGGCGTGGAGGGCGGCGATGTGGAGGGAGGCGGTTTGCTGGGCGGCGTGGAGGCCGACAGGGTGAAGGGCGGCGGCGTGGAGGTCTAGGGAAATACTAGATTCGTTTCTTTTTAGCAGTTGGGCCAGATTAATTGACATGTCCGCTAGATTTCTCCTACGTATCGTGAGTTTTTTTTCATTCGGTCAGCCTCCACAAAAGGTACTAGTGACAGTTAATTTTATGCGCTCGTCACTACTATTTCATATTAGTGACAGGCTTATCTCTCCCTGTCACTAGGAATACTTAGTAGTGACGGGCACAATTTTGCCTGTCACTAACCACATGGAGGCTATAAGCCTTTCTGCAGTAGTGATGCCAGGTTGTTGCGATGGCACAAAGAAGACCGTAAGAAAGACGGGAAGTTGAGACACCCTGCTGATGGGTCATAGTGGAGAAAAATCGAGAGAGACTTCCCAGACTTTGCAGGTGACGCAAGGAACTTATGGTTTGGTATAAGTACGGATGGCATGAATCCTTTTGGGGAGCAGAGCTGCAGTCACAGCACCTTGCCCGTGACTCTATGTATCTACAACCTGCCTCCTTGGTTGTGCATGAAGCGTAAGTTCATTATGATGCCAGTGCTCATCCAAGGCCCGAAGCAACCGGGCAACGACATTGATGTGTACCTTAGGCCATTAGTTGAAGAACTCTTACAACTGTGGGGTAAACCAGGTGTACGTGCGTGGTATGAGAACAAACAGGAGCCATTTGATCTACGAGGGTTGCTTTTCGTAACCATCAATGATTGGCCTGCTCTTAGTAACCTTTCAGGACAGACAAACAAGGGATATAAGGCATGCACACACTGTTTATATAAGAATGAAGGTACATATTTGCATAAATGCAAGAAGGTTGTGTACCTGGCGAATCGATGATTTCCTCCGACCAATCATCCCGTAAGAAAGAAAGGCAAGCATTTCAAAGGTGAGGCAGATCACCGGAAGAAGTATGAACTCCCTGCTGGTGATGATGTATTTGGTATGGTCAAGGACATAGAAGTAATCTTTGGAAAGGGTCACGGCGGTCAATCAGTTCTGAACAACGTCGCTACAGGACACGCACCCATGTGGAAGAAGAAATCTATATTCCTAGGCGTGAACCTGCTAGGATTCCTATGCGTGTATGGGAAGACGAAAGATACACCAGAAGCACGGGAGGACCAACAAATTATGAAAGACCCAAAGAACATGCATACACAGAACAAGACAGATAAAGGGCATCACTTAAGTCGTGCCAACTATGCTCTTACCAAAGCAGAGAAGGAAATCTTTTTTGAAGTCCTTTACAGTATCAAGGTGCCGTCTGGCTTCTCATCTAATATAAAGGGGATAATAAATATGGCAGAGAAAAAGTTCCAAAACCTGAAGTCTCATGACTGTCACGTGATTATGACGCAGTTGCGTCCGATTGCATTGAGGGGGCTTCTACCGGAAAATTTTCGAGTACCCATTGTGAAGCTGTGTGCATTCCTCAATGCAATATCTCAGAAGGTAATCAATCCAGATATTCTGCCAAGGTTACATAAGGATGTGGTACAATGTCTTGTTAGTTTTGAGTTGGTGTTCCCACCATCCTTCTTCAATATTATGACGCATCTCCTGGTTCACCTAGTGGAAGAGATTGCCATTCTCGGTCCGGTATTTCTGCACAATATGTTCCCCTTTGAGAGGTTCATGGGAGTCTTAAAGAAATATGTTCATAACCGTGCTAGACCAGAAGGAAGCATCTCCAAGGGATATGGAACAGAGGAGGTCATTGAGTTTTGTGTTAACTTTATTCCTGACTTTAAGCCGATTGGTGTTTCTGACTCGCGGCATGAGGGAAGACTAAGTGGAAAAGGCACGCTGGGAAAGAAAACAATGATATGTAGGGACGGGGATTCTTTCACTAAAGCACACTACACAGTTTTACATAATTCCACCTTGGCAGCTCCGTATATCGAGGAACACAAGAATATTATACGCTCCAAAAATCCCGGGAAGCCTGAATCATGGACTACAGATGAACACATGAAGTCTTTCGGTGGTTGGATGCGGACACATCTCTTGAATGACACCACTGTTGGAGATCAACTATACTTGTTGGCCGCGTCACCATCTTCTACTATATTAAATTTCCAAGGGTACGAAATAAATGGGAATACATTCTACACGATCGCCCAAGATAAAAAGAGCACCAACCAAAATAGTGGTGTCCGCTTTGATGCAATAGACGAGAATGGACAAAAGGACACATACTATGGTTACATATAGGAGATATGGGAACTAGACTACGGAGTCTCTTTTAAGATCCCTTTGTTTTGCTGCAAATGGGTCAACCTGAATGGGGAAGGGGTAAAGATAGACCAGTTTTACGGAATGACAACAGTGGATCTCAACAATCTTGGTTATAGAGATGAACCATTCGTCCTAGCCAATGATGTGTCTCAGGTTTTCTATGTGAAGGACATGTCCTCCAGACCGGAAAAAAAAGAAAAAATATGCAAACGAATACATCATATGATGAGACAAAGCGTCACATAGTTCTTTCAGGGAAAAGAAACATCGTGGGAATCGAGGACAAGACAGACATGTCAGAAGATTATAATAAGTTTGATGAAATTCCGCCCTTCACAGTGAAAACTGACCCAAGCATTCCGTTAAGTAAAGAAGATGCTCCATGGTTATGTCTGAAGCGATCATAAGGAAGGACATATGCCAAGAAGTTCATGCTCATATTATGTAACTCTATTTCATGTCTGGCCGAGATATCTTTCGCGGTTTGTGGTTTGACCGGGACTATATATAGGGGGCCTTTAGTCCCGATTTTGTAGTCTCAGTTTTCAATATTAATAAATGTCTTGAGTGTTAGTCCCGTTTTGTGGCTGGAACGGGACTATGAAGAAGTTGTCCCGATTCGTACTTACCATTAAGATCTGATCTCCAAACGCGCTTGGTCACATATTAGGGAGTGCCTCTATGACCAGTTTCTTGGAGATGCCGGAGGACTGGGATCCGACGGCATCTCCCTGAAACTGGTCGTAGTGGTGTCCCTGCTCTCGCACACCATCTTGCAGCTTGTAACTTCTCTAACTAGATCAATACACCTGAGAGCTAACTAATTTCACATATTAAGGAGTGCCTCTATGACCAGTTTCTTGGAGATGCCGGAGGACTGGGATCCGGCGGCATCTCCCTGAAACTGGTCGTAGTGGTTTCCCTGCTCTCGAAAACAATATTGGAGATGCCTCGATCTGGCTGGAGGACTGGACTCACAAGGATGCCTATTTATAGTACAAGCAGCTCGGCATAGTGTCGACACTCACCCCTATTATTAGTGTTGACTCATGTTTTGTCCCGGATGGTGTCACCAACCGGGACTAAAGTTGCCGCACGACATAATGTCGACACTCACCCCTATCATTAGTGCTGCCTGGCCCAGCCTGCCGAAATCCCTCCAACCGGGACTAAAGATGAACCTTTAGTATATTGAAAATCCGAACAATGAAAATCCTTCGCGTGGTGTCATATTATGTGACATAGTTGAAAGGAAAAATACCAGACTTGGTATATTGATCATGTCTCGAAAAAACCTTCACAAAATGACCTATCATGTTCGAGGTTTCATGGCTTTCGGTCCAAATGACCGATGTTATGTGCTGAATCACGGCATAGTTTGTGATGCTGTGTCCATATTATGCATGCATGTGGACATTGGTATGGAGAACAATGTTGCAGGAGGAATTTTCCTTTTTGTCGTACGGAAAAGCCCTTTTCCATTTTCCGAGCGCAAAAAATGGATCGTTTTGTGAATTAACCACCAAAATGTTGTTTCAGAATGCTACCGTCCCATTTTCCTAAAATACTAGACCACCTTACATGGACTATCTCCCAACCGGAACATCTCTAACCTTTTCGTCCATCCCGGGTAAAAAGGACAAATATCTACCAAATCGGCAGGAAGTGGGTCCGGTTTGTACTACAGGTACATGATCTAACGCCCGTGATTTTTTTGAAAAAATGATTTTTAGACTCGCAATATGTGGTTTATTCAGAGATCCAATGCAAGTTCTAACGATGCTCGTCCCCTATCTTCATGAACGCCGGTTCGACCATAGTTAGAAATTCAAAAAATTCAAAATGGGCATAAGAAATTCAAAAAAATCCGAACAATGAAAATCCTTCGCGTGGTGTCATATTATGTGACATAGTTGAAAGAAAGAATACCATACTTGGTATATTGATCATGTCTTGAAAAAACCTTCACAAAATGACCTATCATGTTCAAGGTTTCATGGCTTTCGGTCCAAATGACCGATGTTATGTGCTGAATCACGATATAGTTTGTGATGTTGTGCCCATATTATGCATGCATGTGGACATTGGTATGGAGAACAATGTTGTAGGAGGAAGTTTTCCTTTTTGTCGCACGGAAAAGCCCTTTTCCATTTTCCAAGCGCAAAAAGGATCGTTTTGTGAAGTAACCACCAAAATGCTGTTTCAGAATGCTACCGTCCCATTTTTTCCCGCCAGTTCTTCCCGCCATTTCTTCCCGCCAGTTTTTTCCGCCAGTTCTTCCCTCCAGTTATCTTCCTGCCATTTCTCACTATATATATGTAGGGTTGGCCTCCATTGTCATTGCACATCTCTAGACTCATATCTGCAACCTCATCACTTTTTCCCATGACTTCCACAAGCGCCTCGAACTACACCTGCCCGCCAGGCAACTGTGTCCCTGTCGGCTGGATGCTGAGCGCCGGAGGCGTGCCGGTTCCTCCTATCCCTCTAGGTGTGGCGCGCCAGATGGCCATCACGAACCACTACTACTTCGAGCTCACGCCGGAGCAGCGGAGGAATCCCAAATGGCATCCCGACTATTTTCCGACTTGGGAAGCCTTCTTCATGGATCGGGGTGAGAGGACGCTCACCAGGCACGAGGAGGACAGCCCACCTCCTCTGAACTTCAACGAGGCCGGCCGTCGGCTGTGGTGGCGCGACCGGACTCTCCAAACACTTTTTATGTTTAAAGTTTTTCTAAATTCCAAATTAATATTCAAAAATATAAGTTAATTCATTTTTAATTTTAAATGGTTCATAGGTTAAATGGTTATATTAATTATTTTTAAAAACTGAAAATGGTTTTGAATTAGCTATTCAAATTAAAACACTTTTTATGGTTAAAGTTTTTCTAAATTCCAAAGTAATTATCATTTAAAAAAAATTACAAATTTAAACCCCAAAATAAATAAGGCGGCAACAGAGAGAAAATCCTGAAAAAAATTGAAAACAGGGTCATATGTCCCGGTTGGAGCCACCAACCGGGACTAAAGACCCCTGCGCGCGCCATCCCTTGGTCTGCTGAAAAAAGTGGAGTATACGTCCCGGTTGGAGGCTCCAACCGGGACGTATGACCCTTTAGTCCCGGTTGGATCCAACAATCAGGACAAAAGGTCCTTTGGTTAATAACTGGGTACCCGTCCTCTTCTTCTTCCCCATCTCACAATCTCTTCTCGCGCACGACGCCGTCAGGCTGCCCCGCCGCCCTGCACGCCCTACCGGCCGCCCCTCGCCCAGCCAAGCGTGCAGGAAGCTTCGCCTCATCGCCCCGAGGCTTCTCCCCGAAGGAATCGGCCCCGCTCGCTCCCAATCGTCGCCAACGACTCTGTCTCCCTCGAGCCCGACCAACGCCCTCCGCCGTCGATTCGCCGGCTCTCGACCTCGCATCGCCTCCTCGACACCACTGTAGGGTTTCGTAGCATGGAAAACAAAAAATTTCTACCGCATACAAACAAACAAGCCAAGATCTATCTACTAGATTGTAGCAACGAGTCGATAGAATAACTCACCCTCGAAGATTCCAAAGTGTTTAACGAGAGCGGATTCTCGTGGGTGATGTAGTCGTACTCTTCCCGATCTCAAGATCGCGTAGACGATCCTTCCGGCGCTGCGTTCCGGCAGCGCTCCCGCAGTCGGTCACACGTTAGGTACTCGACGAAGACCTTCCTCTCCCTTGTTCCAGCAGGCAACGTAGGTTGTAGCACTCTCCTCGCGATTCCGGCAGCACAACGGCGTGGTACCGGAAGTAGAGGGGAGGTCTCGCAGGGCTTCGCCTTAAGCCGGAGCGACTATGGTGGAGTATGAGAGAGTCCCTCGACGATCTAGAGTTTAGACACGTCGAGGAGGACCAAGCCGGCGGCTAGGGTTTATCTAGGCGGCGGCGGCGGTTTGCCCTAGGGCTGGCGGCGGCTATGGAGGCGGCGGCTTGGTACTAGGGTTTGGAGGAGAGGATCTTGTGTGTCTCTAGGAGGAAGCCCTGCCCCTCCTTATATAGGTGGAAGGGCCGGCCTTCCAAGAGGAGGGAGAGGAGTCCCTCCCCAACTCGGCTAAGGTGGTGCGCCGGCGGTGGGGAGGAGGGACTCCTCCCCAACTCGGTTTCCTCCTCTTTTCCACTTCCCAAAAATAGCCGTTTGACTTTCAAACTAGCCGTTTGACTTTTCAAACTAGGATTTGATTTAATCCTTTATTTTGTTCAGCGATGACACTTAGTACATGATGCAATCATACCAACATGATATAACACATTCATGTACCCTTCCCCTCCGGAGTGCCGGACATTCCGGAACCTTCTAGAACATTCCCGATGAAAACATCGGAACCATTCTCCAACTCCGAAACGGGACTTTCCTTATATGAATCTTATTCTCCGGACCATTCCGGATCTCCTCGTGATATCCCGAATCCTATTCGAGACTCCGAACAACATTCGGACTCTTTCTCATCATTCCATAACTACTCAAACAACGTCGAATCCTTAAGTGTGTCTCCCTACGGTTCGTGAATTATGCGGACATGATCGAGACACTTCTCCGATCAATAACCAATAGAGAAATCTGGAAATTCATATGGCTCCCACATATTTCTACGATTACTTTGCGATCGAATGAACCATTTACATATGATACCAATTTCCCTTTGTCTCATGATAGTTTACTTATCCGAGGTTATGATCGTCGGTATCTCTGCATACCTAGTTCAACCTCGTTACCGATAAGTACTCTTTTCTCGTTCCCGTGATATGTGATCCCTTGTGAGCCAGTCACATGCTTGCAAGCCAATTGGATGACATTTCACCGAGAGGGCCCAGAGTATATCTATCCGTCATATGGATGGACAAATCCCACTCTTGATCCATGTGTTTCAACCAATACTTTCCGAACACTCAATGCCACCTTTATAGCCACCCAGTTACGGTGTGGTGTTTGATGTCATCAAAGCATCCATCCGGTAAAGGTGATATGCATGATCTCATGGTCGAAGGAATTAGGTTACTATGTATCAGAAAGCATATAGCAATTGAACTATTAAAATGACTTGATCTTTATGCTACGCTTATCTATAGGAGTATGTTCACCATATCATTCTCCTAACGATATGATCTTGTTGTTAATAACATCTCAATGTAAATGATAGGGAAACCACAATCATCTATTAATCAACAAGCTAGTATTATATAGAGGCTTTACTAGGGACTCTTATTTTAGTCTACAAATCACACAAGTATTAATGTTTCCTTGTTAATACTATTATAGCATGAATGTAAACATTTATCATAAACACAAAGATATAATAATAACTATATTTATTATTGCCTCTAGGGCATATCTCCAACAGTCTCCCACTTGCAGTAGAGTCATCTAATCTAGATTACATGGTAATATACCGAACACCCATGGCAGTTTGGTGCTGGTCATGTTTTGCCTTCGGGAGAGGTTTAGTCAACGGATCCGCCACATTCAGATCTGTGTGTACTTTGCAAATCTTTATATCCCCATCTTGGATATGTTCTCGAATAGCGTGAAAACGTAGCTTGATGTGCTTCAGCTTCTTGTGCGACCTTGGTTCTTGCACATTGGCTATGGCGCCCATGTTATCACAGTAGATAGACATTGGGTCCAGCGCACTAGGAACCACACCCAGCTCTGTAATGAACTCTTTCATCCATATCGCTTCTTGTGAAGACTCTGAAGCAGCCATGTATTCCTATTCAGTTGAAGATCTCGCCACAACACTTTGCTTTGCACTCCTCCAGCTAACTGCTGCACCATTCAAAATAAATACGTATCCAGATTGTGATTTAGAATCATCCGGATCGGTGTTCCAACTAGCATCGGTGTAACCATTAACAACGAGCTGTTCATCACCTCCATAAGAAAGAACCATATCCTTAGTTCTTCTCAAGTACTTAAGGATGTTTTTGACCGCTGTCCAATGATCCACTCCTGGATCACTTTGATATCTGCTAGTTAAACTAACAGCATATGCAATGTCGGGTCTAGTACATAGCATGGCATACATTAGAGATCCTATGGCTGAGGCATAGGGAGTCTTACTCATCCTTTCTCTATCTTATGCCGATGTCGGACTTTGAGTTTTACTCAAGGTCGTATTGGGCAACATGGGCAAGAACCCTTTCTTGCTATCTTCCATTCCAAACCTCTTTAGAACTTTGTCCAAATATGTACTTTGTGACAATGATATTTGGCGTTTCGATCTATCTCTATAAATCTTTATGCCTAATATGTAAGCTGCTTCGCCAAGATCCTTCATTGAAAAACTATTATTCAAATATTCCTTGACACTATTAAGAAGGTCTACATCATTCCCAATCAACAATATGTCATCTACATATAGTATTAAGAATGCTACAGAGCTCCCACTCACTTTCTTGTAAATACAAGCTTCTCCATAAGTTTGTATAAAACCAAAACTTTTGATCACCTTATCAAAACGTTGATTCCAACTTCGGGATGCTTGCTTCAATCCATAGATGGACCGTTGAAGTTTGCATACCTTGTTAGCATCTTTAGGATCGACAAAACCTTTGGGTTGCATCATATACAACTCTTCATCAATGTCTCCATTGAGGAATGCTGTTTTGACATCCATCTGCCATATCTCATAATCATAATATGCAGTGATTGCTAACATAATCCTCACAGACTTTAGCTTCGCTACTGTTAAGAAAGTCTCATCGTAGTCAACTCCTTGAATTTGTCGAAACCCCTTTGCGACAAGTCGAGCTTTATAGATAGTAACATTACCATCAACATATGTTTTCTTCTTGAAAATCCATTTGTTCTCGACATCCTTCCGGCCATCCGGTAAGTCCACCAAAGTCCATACTTGGTTTTCGTACATGGATCCAATCTCGGATTTCATGGCTTCTTGCCATCTATTGGAATCTGGGCTCATCATTGCTTCCTCATATGTCTCAGGGTCATCGGTGTTGTCGACCAACATGACACTCATGACGGGATCATACCAATCTGGAGTGGTACGAGTTCTCATTGACCTGCGAGGCTCTGTAGCAACTTCAACCGAAGTTTCATGATCATCATCATTAGCTTCCTCTCTAACTGGTGTAGGCACCACAGGAACTTCTTCCGGTGCTGCGCTACTCGCAATTTCGAGAGAAGGTTCGACAACCTCGTCGAGTTCTACTTTCTTTCCAGTCACTTCTTTTGAGAGAAATTCCTTCTCTAGAAAGGATCCATTCTTGGCAACGAAGATTTTGCCTTCGGATCTATGATAGAAGGTATACCCAATAGTTTCCTTCGGGTATCCTATGAAGACGCATTTTTCCGCTTTGGGTTCAAGCTTGTCCGGCTGTAACTTCTTTACATAGGCTTCGCAACCCCAAACTTTAAGGAACGACAATCTAGGTTTCTTCCCAAACCATAATTCATATGGTGTCGTTTCAACGGATTTAGATGGTGCCCTATTTAAAGTGAATGCGGTTGTTTCTAATGCATAACCCCAAAATGATAGCGGTAAATCTGTAAGTGACATCATAGAACGAACCATATCTAAGAGAGTTCGATTACGACGTTCGGACACACCATTACGCTGTGGTGTTCCCGGCGGTGTCAACTGTGAAAGTATTCCGCATTTCTTCAAATGCTCGCCAAACTCATAACTTAGATATTCACCTCCACGATCAGAACGTAGAAATTTAATCTTCTTGTTACATTGATTCTCAACCTCACTTTGAAATTCCTTAAACTTCTCAAAAGTTTCGGACTTATGTTTCATGAAATAGATATACCCATATCTACTCAAGTCATCCGTGAAGGTAAGAACATAACGATAACCACCGCGCGATGCTACACTCATTGGACCACACACATCGGTATGTATGATTTCCAATAAGTCCGTAGCTCGCTCCATCATACCAGAAAATGGAGTCTTAGTCATTTTACCCATCAGACATGCTTCGCAACTATCAAGTGATTCGAAATCAAGTGATTCAAGAAGTCCATCGGAATAGAGTTTCTTCATACGCTTCACTCCAATGTGACCAAGACGACAGTGCCACATATAGGTCGAGTTATCGCTCGATTTCAAACGTTTAGCCTCAATGTTATTAATATGTGTATTTCCACTATCGAGATTCAATAAGAATAGACCATCTATCAAAGGTGCATGTGCATAAAACATATTGCTCATATAAATCGAACAACCATTATTCTCGGACTTAAACAAGTAACCGTCTCGCAATAAACAAGATCCCGATATAATGTTCATGCTCAACGCAGGCACCAAATAACAATTATTTAAGTATAAAACTAATCCCGATGGTAGATGAAGGGGTAGCGTGCCGACCGCAATCACATCAAACTTTGATCCGTTTCCACGCGCATCGTCACCTCATTCTTCGCTAGCCTCCGTGTTTCGAGTTACAAATATGAGCAACCGAACCAGTATCAAATACCCAGGCACTACTACGAGTACTAGTGAGATACACATCAATAACATGTATATCAGATATACCTTTCTTCTTGATGTTGCCGTTCTTCAAATCCGCCAAGTACGTTGGGCAATTCCGCTTCCAGTGACCTTCTCCCTTGCAGTAAAAGCACTCAGTATCAGGCTTCGGTCCAGCCTTGGTCTTCTTTGTCGGCGTGATAACTTTCTTACCACCCTTCTTGAAGTGTCCCTTCTGCTTAGACTTGCCTTTCTTGAATTTGGTGGTCTTATTGACCAACAACACTTGGTGCTCTTTCTTGATCTCCACTTCTGCAGATTTCAACATGGCAAAGAGTTCTGGCAACGTCGTGTTCATGTTTTGCATGTTGTTGTTCATCACAAAGTTATTGTAACTTGGTGGTAGTGATTGGAGGACGCGGTAAATCCCAAAGAATTAGGAATCACAATACCCAAGCTTTGAAGTTTGTTTGCGTGCCCAGACATTTTAAGCACATGCTCACTGACGGAGCTGCCCTCTTCCATCTTGCAGTTAAAGAACTTTTCAGAAGCCTCATAGCTTTCAGTTGCCGCATGAGTCTCAAAGATCAATTTGAGATCCTCGACAATATCATATGGGTCTGAATTCTCAAACCTTTTCTGAAGCTCCGATTCTAAACCATACAAGATAGCACACTGAACTGTGGAGTACTGAGTCTTTCGAGTGAGGTAAACATTCTTTACTTCATTGGCAGCATCAGCTGTAGGTGGGTCACCCAGCGGTGCATCCAACACATAGGTCAAATTACTAGCTGTGAGGACAATCCTCAAATTGCGGAACCAATCCGCGAAGTTGCTTCCATTGTTTTTCAACTTTTCTTTCTCTAGGAACGCATTAAAATTGATGGTAGGGGCTTCCATTGATCTACAACATATTTGCAATAGTTTAAACTAAGTTTATGACAAATTGAGTTCAAATTAATAATAAAATTAATCTAGGTGAACTCCCACTCAAAACAATATCCCTCACATTGTTTTAGTGATCACACGAACCAAATCCACCACATCAACACCGATCATCACGAGAGTTGATATAGTTTCAATGGCGAACAATCGACATGTTCATCATATCTACTATATGATTCATGCTTTACCTTTCGGTGATCCGTGTTCCGAGACCATGTCTATACATGCTAGGCTCGTCAAGATCAAACCTTAGTTTCCGCATGAGCAAATCTGGCTTGCTCACGTTGTATACACTTGCGGAATCTAACACACCCGATCATCACGTGGTGCTTCGAAACAACAAGCTTTAGCAACGGTGCTAACTAAGGGTGAACACTTTATGACTTGAAATTCATGTGCATGAGGGATCATCTTATAATGCTACCGTCGTCTACTAAGCAATACAAGATGCATAAAGGATTAACATCACATGCAATTCATAATATGTGATATGATATGGCCTTTCTTCTTTGTGCTTCCGATCTCCATCTTCTAGCACGAACATGATCTCCATCATCACTGGCATTGCATCAAGGTCAATGACGCTTCTCCATGGTTGTCGTCCACCGGCTTCAACTCTTACAACTACTTTGAATATACACGCGGGTCTTAACATAAATTAAAGACAACCATATGGCTCCTGCCGGTTGCCAACTTACAATAAGGAACATTGCATACATTAAATATAATCATAATCATGGCCATATCACATCACTGCACACCCCTGCAAAACAAAGTTAGACGCCTCTACTTTCTTTGCATGTTTTACGTGGTTTGGGGCTTTCAATAAGTGTCGTTCTAACTTACGAACATGAACCACAACATTGATACTAGTATTGTTAATCACCCGTTGTAAATTGGATCTTAACTGTGCTAGGAGAAACAGGCACCCACAAAGCCACTTATGCAATACAAGTTGCATGTAAAGCGTGGAGCAAGTCTCATGAACGATGTCATGTAAGGTTAGCCCGGGCCGCTTCATCCCAACATACCGCAAGATGCAAAGTACACAAGAAGCAATCGACAATAAAAGCATCAACGCCCATAATGACCATTGTGTTCTACTCGTGCAACAGATCTACATATAGACACGGCTCTGATACCACTGTAGGATTTCGTAGCATGGAAAACAAAAAATTTCTACCGCATACAAACAAACAAGACAAGATCTATCTACTAGATTGTAGCAACGAGTCAATAGAATAACTCACCCTCGAAGATTCCAAAGTGTTTAACGAGAGCGGATTCTCGTGGGTGATGTAGTCGTACTCTTCCCGATCTCAAGATCGCGTAGACGATCCTTCCGGCGCTGCGTTCCGGCAGCGCTCCCGCAGTCGGTCACACGTTCGGTACTCGACGAAGACCTTCCTCTCCCTTGTTCCAGCAGGCAGCGGAGGTTGTAGCACTCTCCTCGCGATTCCGGCAGCACAACGGCGTGGTACCGGAAGTAGAGGGGAGATCTCGCAGGGCTTCGCTTTAAGCCGGAGCGAGTATGGTGGAGTATGAGAGAGTCCCTCGACGATCTAGAGTTTAGACACGTCGAGGAGGAGAAAGCTGGCAGCTAGAGTTTAGCTAGGCGGCGGCGGTTTGCCCTAGGGCCGGCGGCGGCTATGGAGGCGGCGGCGGCTTGGTACTAGGGTTTGGAGGAGAGGATCTTGTGTGTCTCTAGGAGGGAGCCCAGCCCCTCCTTATATAGGTGGAGGGGCCGGCCGGCCAAGGGGAGGGAGAGGAGTCCCTCCCCAACTCGGCTTGGGTGGTGCGCCGGTGGTGGGGAGGAGGGACTCCTCCCCAACTCGGTTTCCTCCTCTTTTCCACTTCCCAAAAATAGCCGTTTGACTTTCAAACTAGCCGTTTGACTTTTCAAACTAGGATTTCATTTAATCCTTTTGTCACATCCCAAGATTTTCCAAATCTTGTAATGTGAAAATAAATTAATAAAATAAAACTTTGTTTGATTTTCAGAGCCAGAAGAAACTTTTTGAACTCAATTGGAACTTCAAACCCATTTGAATCAAATAAAATCCCAAAAGGATTTAAAAACATAAAACAATTAACAAAGGAAAATAAAATATTTTGGAAATACTATTTTAGATCTTTTAATAAAAGGATTTGATATTCAAAAGAAAAGATGGATTTATAAATAAGAATTATTTTATAAAACCAAAATAAAACTTGGCCAAGCTTTTGAATTAAAACATTTTATTTTAAATAAAATAGCAAAGGTTTAATTAAAAATAATAAAGGATTTCTTAAATAAAATAATAAGGGAATTAAATCCAAACTCTTTTAAAATAAAAGGTTTTACCAATTTAATTGAAACTTCAAAGATTATTAAAAGTATTTAAAATAAGTTTTCCAAATATTTGATATTCACAAATAAAACCTACTAAAGTGTTTTGGCTTTATTTTAGGATTTCAAAATGAATATCTCAATAAAACAAATCCTATTGGATTTAATAATGAAAGTCTATTATATTAATTAATAATGGACACTAAAATAAAAGGTTATTTTGTTTTAAAACAAATGTCCAAATATTATATATTTCCCAAATTAAACCTACCAATTTTATTTTGAAAATATTTAGGTTCAAATAAAGATTTTATTAATAAAATCAAACTCTATTTGATTTAATAACTAATACCCATTTTATTAATTTACTAATGGACCCTAAAATAAAAGGTTATTTTATTTTAAACAAATTTTCCAAATATTCTTTATTTCCAAAGGATACCTACTGATTTGATTTTTAAAACATTTGGTTTTCAAATGGAAATTTCATTAAATAAATCAAACACTATTAATAAATTAAGAATCCATTTTATTTAATTAATAAATGGATCCAAAATAAATAAAATATTATTTTATTTTGAGATTTGGATTATGTTGAAAAACAGAATCAAATTCAAAGTAAAGTTGAGTGTTTGTTTGAATTTCTTTGATTGTTGTTTGAATGTTTGAATAATTGTTTGAAATAACAAACCAGAAAATAGAAATAGAAAAAGAAAAGACTTAAACAAAAGAAAAAGGCCGCGCGGCCAGAATCTGGCCCAGCAACAAATCGAATCCAGCAAGCCCACCCGGGATCTTTTATTTCTCCTCTCACGCGCGAGCTCACGCGCTGAGCCGCTGACAAGCAGACCCCACCTGCACTCCGCGCACCTCGCTGACAAGCAGGCCATCTCCACGCCAGCATCGTCTCCACCCGCACGACCTGTTCGTCCCCAATCAACGCGGCCGTTTCCTGTGTGTTAATCGCGGCGTCAATTCGAATCAATGGCCGAGTGATTCTCGCGCTTGACCAGGTTATATAAACCCCCTCTGTCCCCTCTCTCTTTTCCCCCAAACCCCAAGCACAGAACGCCCCTAGGCTGCGCGCATTTCTCTCTGCAACGCCGCCGTCTCCGACGAGCTAAACTTTCAATTCCGGCCATACCCTGCCTCTCCCTGCCTTCCCAAGCAAGCAGATAAGTTCCCCATATCCTGGCAAACCCCCTCGAAGTTCCAGCTTGCTCGCGCTTGCCTCCCAGCGTTGGCAACATCAACGACCTGCAACACCGCCGTCTGTCTCCTTCTCCGACGATGATTACCAGGTGAACCAGACCGCCCCGTCACTTCTCGATCACACACATAGCATCGTTTTGATCTTGCGCGTCTGACCACACCTTCATTTTGCCTTAGGGCGACCTCCAGTGATGTCCTCGACCTCGACCGCGCGCGTCCGTCGCCAGAACTAACTCCGGCGAAGAATTCTGCCCGTCCCCGTGCGCCCCTCCACCAACCAGTAGCACGTTGAGCATCAGCGTTACATTGCGAATCTGGTGAGCATTTCCCCCCTCTTCTTCGCGTCCTATTTCGCTAGCGCCGCCGCCAACTAGCCGCTCCGCCGCTCGCCGTTAACGTCTCGCCGCCAGATCTTGGCAAGGCAGTAGGTACCGTTCGATTCAGATCGAACGAATGCGATTAGTTCACTTAACCGCGAAGAGTTACGCACTCTGGACCGCACGATCTGACTTAATCCAACGCGCCACAACCACGATCCAGCCGAATCGGTATCGCCCAGTTAGAAAGCGCCGCGTGTCACCTATTTCGTTTAAAACAGATTTTTGAATCAGAATTATTTACAAACTTCAAACCCTTGTATCTTTGGATCCACACGTCCAAATTTGACAAATTTTATATCAATGGATTTAGGAGAACAAACCCTAGCCAACCATGGCCTTAGTTTAGCAAATAGTATTTGTTAGCTTGTTTGAATTTGCAGAAACTTTTGTGAGCTTGTTTAGAGTATAAAAATTGTTTAAAATTGAATTTAAGAATAAAACCTTTGCAAATTGGATTGTTGTGACCTTACTGACCCTAGGAACCAACCCTTGGTGTTAGAAATGATTTTTGTAAGATTTAGGTTAGATTACTTGACTTAGTCATTTTCTAGCCAAATAAAAAGAATGGTTTTTGTTATAAAAATGTTTATGAAAAGAAAACTTCAAGAAAATGTTTTGAACCAAACCTACTGACCCAAAAACACCAAGTTTTGCAATAGCAACTCATTTGGTGAACTCTATAGGCTAATGCCTTAGTAAAAAAATAATTCTACACCACATAACATAACACTTTGTTTTGAAAATGGTTTTAAAGTGAAACCTTTTGCAAATGACTTGGCCACTTTAGGAAATGACCATTAGATGTACCCAAATGTCTATGACCCAATAGGAACCACTTTTTCAAACAAAACAAAGTCTGGCATGCTTGCATGCATTTCTTTGACTTTGTTATTTATGTGTGTTGTTTTGCTTGATTGGTAGATTGAGTTTGTGCCTTGCTTGATTGATTTGTAGTGACTTGAAGAGTGTGATTGTTGCAAAGATCAAGAAGTGAACCTATACTCTACCAAAAAGGCAAGTGATGCTTCATACTTTTTATCCCATTACTTTCTCTATGCATTAGTGATTTTGCTAAGTAAACTTGCATGGATTTTGCTAAGTATAGATCTTGCTATAGGAAAACCTAGTAGATGAATCCTTAGTAGGATTTTCCTAAGTTAAGTTTCCTAGTACTATCAAGCTTAGCCTAGCTAATAGAAAACATGGGTGGAATATATATTCACACTATGGAAAAATATTCTAAGTCTAAGGACATGTGATTTTGTCTAATAAAACAACTAAGTTAATGAATCACCTGGGTGGAATGGGCTTGCTTGGTGGAGAATGGTTGAGTGGTTCACAATGCCATAGGCTTGGATTGTGTATCTCACTTGTGGTATGCCACCCAGGAAACAAAGAGATTTGAGATGTCAAATGTTGAAAAGCTTCAAGTGCAACCACTTGGCAATATGGGCTCTGCCATGATCATATAGGTTGCAAGAACTTAGCCATATGGACAGTGGGTGGTAGTGTTTGATAGGATGGAATGCGTCCATTTTGGTCTAAGGGAAGGCTTCTGAAAGATTTTGTCTTGGGAAACCAAGTCTTGTGGGTAAAGTGCACCACCTCTGCAGAGTGTAAAATCTAAGTACTTAGCCATGTCCCTGGTAAAGGACAATTTGAGCATCAAGACATGGAAGCAATCAAGAATCTCATCATTCAAATTTCTAAAGTTAAAATCTTGTGGATTGAACAAGGGTTGTTTGAATTCTTCAATCATTGATGGAGAGATGGCTTGGTACAAGGATCTTGAAATCTTTGATTGAGGAAAAATGATTTTGTCAAGCAAAAACTTAGTATTTTCAAAATGATAAGAAAAATCTATTTTGAGCAATGCAAGCCTCAACTCCACTTAGCCAAATGCATATAGATGATAGACTCCACTATACTACCATAGTATCACTTGCCAATACAATTCAAATGTATTGACCCTTTGTGGCTGTAACTTGTATGTTGCAGGTTTGATTGTTTTTAGTGAAGATTGATTGATTAGGATTACAAAGTCTACAACCAACATCTGCCTGTGGCACTTTCAAGATGAAGGACCCATGACTATATTTATTCCGCTGCAATGTAATGTAATAGCCTAATGAGCTATGTTTGATGTAATAAAATTATGTTATTCCTGGTTATAAAGTTATATTATGACCCTTGTTTCTTGATATTACATCTAAACTGTGGATGCTAGCTATTGATCCAGGGACTAGCATTGTAAAACACAGGGGGACTCTACCTTATTAGGTTGGGACCCCTACAGATGGTATCAGAGCATTGTGTTGCCTGTAGGATTTGTAAACCCTAGGATTGGACAAAAACCCTTAGAAAAATAGGAGTTGTATTTGTTCCAAAAACTTATTTACAAAAATACTTGTAAACTCTTTCCTCAATCATTTTGGTTTCAACTCTACATCTCTTCTACTTCAACTTGATGGAAAAAGCCAACCCCATGACCAAAGACTACACCATATGCAAAGGACTTCTTCAATTTCTTCAATTCTAATGACTTCAACATCTTCAACTCTAATGACTTCAACATCTTCAGCTCTAATGACTTCAAAATCTTCAGCTCTAATGACTTCAACATCTTCAGCATATTCACCAAGGACTTCCAACTTGGAAACTACTAAGGACTACAAGTGAAACAAGGAAATCCTACTCAAGATTTAGAGACTAAGGGAATGCAAAATAAGAAGAAACCATCAACAACTTTGAAGTATTGTGACCAAGAGTTTTTCTCAAGGAAACCAAGATCTCATGCAAGAAGAATCAACAAAGAAGGAAAGAAAGATCACAAGTGAACCATATAGATGGACCACCATATTTTAGTTAAGTCAAACCACCAACTTATGTGGTGTAACAAAAATATTTTGTTGCCTAAGTATGTGCTTGAACCTTGTTTGAGTGAAATGTTTGTTTGTGATTGCTTGAACATTGCTTGTGTGAATTGTGATGTGTATGATTAGAAATAATTCCTTAGAAATATCTTGTCTATTCTAAACTCCCATCAAAACTCAAACAGATGACTACTCCAAGAGACACCAACAACAACCAAGAAGACAACATGAGAGACATTATAGCAACCCAAAACCAGTTGAGCCAAGAGACAACTCAGCTTTTAGCCAACAACAATGGACTAGACCCAGCCATACAAAGGATTTTGAAACTACAAACCCAATTGTTGCAAGGATTAGTTACTCAAATGATCAACATGGGAGAAAACTTTTCCCAAAGAGCTAATGACAACAAGGATGACGAAGATGCTATTCTAGAAGGAACCCAAGCCAACAATAGTTTTAGAGACAAAGATCATGCATCCAAGGAACATGAAGATCAATGACTCAAGAAGAGAGAAAGATCTCCCACTCATGAAGAACATGAACTAGAAGAACCCCTAGCTTTGGAGAGACCCAAAAAGAAGAAGAAAGACATAAGCCAGTTGCAATATTACAATTGCAAAGAGATGGGACACTATGCCAGTGAATGCCCAGAAAAGAAGAAGAGACAAGAAGTCACACAAAAGCTAGTGAAACCCAATATAAGGAAGGATTTTAGCCAAGTGATGTGCAAACACTGCAAAGATTTAGGACATTATGCAAACTACTGTCCAGAAAAGATGAAGCATAAGATAAACCAGCCTATGAGAGATATCAGCCTTGTCACATGTTTTAAATGCAAAGAACTAGGCCACTATGCAAACAATTGTCCAGAAAGAATGGAGACCAAGTTAAACAAGTCTATGAAGAATCTCAACCTTGGCCCATGAGCTCCATGAGTCAAATATGGAAACCAAGGACACATGCAAATGTTGCTTAGAGAAAAATCCCAGGATCCCCAGAAGGCCAATATGTAATTTTGTTTGAAAATTTTTAAGGGTGGTAGTACCCTAGTTGTTTGAACCTGCTTGTAACCCCAGCCTTCCCAAATCTCGGGACGAGATTTATTTTAAGGGTGGTAGCCTGTCACATCCCAAGATTTTCCAAATCTTGTAATGTGAAAATAAATTAATAAAATAAAACTTTGTTTGATTTTCAGAGCCAGAAGAAACTTTTTGAACTCAATTGGAACTTCAAACCCATTTGAATCAAATAAAATCCCAAAAGGATTTAAAAACATAAAACAATTAACAAAGGAAAATAAAATATTTTGGAAATACTATTTTAGATCTTTTAATAAAAGGATTTGATATTCAAAAGAAAAGATGTATTTATAAATAAGAATTATTTTATAAAACCAAAATAAAACTTGGCCAAGCTTTTGAATTAAAACATTTTATTTTAAATAAAATAGCAAAGGTTTAATTAAAAATAATAAAGGATTTCTTAAATAAAATAATAAGGGAATTAATATCCAAACTCTTTTAAAATAAAAGGTTTTACCAATTTAATTGAAACTTCAAAGCTTATTAAAAGTATATAAAATAAGTTTTCCAAATATTTGATATTCACAAATAAAACCTACTAAAGTGTTTTGGCTTTATTTTAGGATTTCAAAATGAATATCTCAATAAAACAAATCCTATTGGATTTAATAATGAAAGTCTATTATATTAATTAATAATGGACACTAAAATAAAAGGTTATTTTGTTTTAAAACAAATGTCCAAATATTATATATTTCCCAAATTAAAACTACCAATTTTATTTTGAAAATATTTAGGTTCAAATAAAGATTTTATTAATAAAATCAAACTCTATTTGATTTAATAACTAAGACCCATTTTATTAATTTACTAATGGACCCTAAAATAAAAGGTTATTTTATTTTAAACAAATTTTCCAAATATTCTTTATTTCCAAAGGATACCTACTGATTTGATTTTTAAAACATTTGGTTTTCAAATGGAAATTTCATTAAATAAATCAAACACTATTAATAAATTAAGAATCCATTTTATTTAATTAATAAATGGATCCAAAATAAATAAAATATTATTTTATTTTGAGATTTGGATTATGTTGAAAAACAGAATCAAATTCAAAGTAAAGTTGAGTGTTTGTTTGAATTTGTTTGATTGTTGTTTGAATGTTTGAATAATTGTTTGAAATAACAAACCAGAAAATAGAAATAGAAAAAGAAAAGACTTAAACAAAAGAAAAAGGCCGCGCGGCCAGAATCTGGCCCAGCAACAAATCGAACCCAGCAAGCCCACCCGGGATCTTTTATTTCTCCTCTCACGCGCGAGCTCACGCGCTGAGCCGCTGACAAGCAGACGCCACCTGCACTCCGCGCACCTCGCTGACAAGCGGGCCATCTCCACGCCAGCATCGTCTCCACCCGCACGACCTGTTCGTCCCCAATCAACGCGGCCGTTTCCTGTGTGTTAATCGCGGCGTCAATTCGAATCAATGGCCGAGTGATTCTCGCGCTTGACCAGGTTATATAAACCCCCTCTGTCCCCTCTCTCTTTTCCCCCAAACCCCAAGCACAGAACGCCCCCAGGCTGCGCGCATTTCTCTCTGCAACGCCGCCGTCTCCGACGAGCTAAACTTTCAATTCCGGCCATACCCTGCCTCTCCCTGCCTTCCCAAGCAAGCAAATAAGTTCCCCATATCCTGGCAAACCCCCTCGAAGTTCCAGCTTGCTCGCGCTTGCCTCCCAGCGTTGGCAACATCAACGACCTGCAACACCGCTGTCTGTCTCCTTCTCCGACGATGATTACCAGGTGAACCAGACCGCCCCGTCACTTCTCGATCACACACATAGCATCGTTTTGATCTTGCGCGTCTGACCACACCTTCATTTTGCCTTAGGGCGACCTCCAGTGATGTCCTCGACCTCGACCGCGCGCGTCCGTCGCCAGAACTAACTCCGGCGAAGAATTCTGCCCGTCCCCGTGCGCCCCTCCACCAACCAGTAGCACGTTGAGCATCAGCGTTACATTGCGAATCTGGTGAGCATTTCCCCCCTCTTCTTCGCGTCCTATTTCGCTAGCGCCGCCGCCAACTAGCCGCTCCGCCGCTCGCCGTTAACGTCTCGCCGCCAGATCTTGGCAAGGCAGTAGGTACCGTTCGATTCAGATCGAACGAATGCGATTAGTTCACTTAACCGCGAAGAGTTACGCACTCTGGACCGCACGATCTGGCTTAATCCAACGCTCCACAACCACGATCCAGCCGAATCGGTATCGCCCAGTTAGAAAGCGCCGCGTGTCACCTATTTCGTTTAAAACAGATTTTTGAATCAGAATTATTTACAAACTTCAAACCCTTGTATCTTTGGATCCACGCGTCCAAATTTGACAAATTTTATATCAATGGATTCAGGAGAACAAACCCTAGCCAACCATGGCCTTAGTTTAGCAAATAGTATTTGTTAGCTTGTTTGAATTTGCAGAAACTTTTGTGAGCTTGTTTAGAGTATAAAAATTGTTTAAAATTGAATTTAAGAATAAAACCTTTGCAAATTGGATTGTTGTGACCTTACTGACCCTAGGAACCAACCCTTGGTGTTAGAAATGATTTTTGTAAGATTTAGGTTAGATTACTTGACTTAGTCATTTTCTAGCCAAATAAAAAGAATGGTTTTTGTTATAAAAATGTTTATGAAAAGAAAACTTCAAGAAAATGTTTTGAACCAAACCTACTGACCCAAAAACACCAAGTTTTGCAATAGCAACTCATTTGGTGAACTCTATAGGCTAATGCCTTAGTAAAAAAATAATTCTACACCACATAACATAACACTTTGTTTTGAAAATGGTTTTAAAGTGAAACCTTTTGCAAATGATTTGGCCACTTTAGGAAATGACCATTAGATGTACCCAAATGTCTATGACCCAATAGGAACCACTTTTTCAAACAAAACAAAGTTTGGCATGCTTGCATGCATTTCTTTGACTTTGTTATTTATGTGTGTTGTTTTGCTTGATTGGTAGATTGAGTTTGTGCCTTGCTTGATTGATTTGTAGTGACTTGAAGAGTGTGATTGTTGCAAAGATCAACAAGTGAACCTATACTCTACCAAAAAGGCAAGTGATGCTTCATACTTTTTATCCCATTACTTTCTCTATGCATTAGTGATTTTGCTAAGTAAACTTGCATGGATTTTGCTAAGTATAGATCTTGCTATAGGAAAACCTAGTAGATGAATCCTTAGTAGGATTTTCCTAAGTTAAGTTTCCTAGTACTATCAAGCTTAGCCTAGCTAATAGAAAACATGGGTGGAATATATATTCACACTATGGAAAAATATTCTAAGTCTAAGGACTTGTGATTTTGTCTAATAAAACAACTAAGTTAATGAATCACCTGGGTGGAATGGGCTTGCTTGGTGGAGAATGGTTGAGTGGTTCACAATGCCATAGGCTTGGATTGTGTATCTCACTTGTGGTATGCCACCCAGGAAACAAAGAGATTTGAGATGTCAAATGTTGAAAAGCTTCAAGTGCAACCACTTGGCAATATGGGCTCTGCCATGATCATATAGGTTGCAAGAACTTAGCCATATGGACAGTGGGTGGTAGTGTTTGATAGGATGGAACGCGTCCATTTTGGTCTAAGGGAAGGCTTCTGAAAGATTTTGTCTTGGGAAACCAAGTCTTGTGGGTAAAGTGCACCACCTCTGCAGAGTGTAAAATCTAAGTACTTAGCCATGTCCCTGGTAAAGGACAATTTGAGCATCAAGACATGGAAGCAATCAAGAATCTCATCATTCAAATTTCTAAAGTTAAAATCTTGTGGATTGAACAAGGGTTGTTTGAATTCTTCAATCATTGATGGAGAGATGGCTTGGTACAAGGATCTTGAAATCTTTGATTGAGGAAAAATGATTTTGTCAAGCAAAAACTTAGTATTTTCAAAATGATAAGAAAAATCTATTTTGAGCAATGCAAGCCTCAACTCCACTTAGCCAAATGCATATAGATGATAGACTCCACTATACTACCATAGTATCACTTGCCAATACAATTCAAATGTATTGACCCTTTGTGGCTGTAACTTGTATGTTGCAGGTTTGATTGTTTTTAGTGAAGATTGATTGATTAGGATTACAAAGTCTACAACCAACATCTGCCTGTGGCACTTTCAAGATGAAGGACCCATGACTATATTTATTCCGCTGCAATGTAATGTAATAGCCTAATGAGCTATGTTTGATGTAATAAAATTATGTTATTCCTGGTTATAAAGTTATATTATGACCCTTGTTTCTTGATATTACATCTAAACTGTGGATGCTAGCTATTGATCCAGGGACTAGCATTGTAAAACACAGGAGGACTCTACCTTATTAGGTTGGGACCCCTACACCTTTATTTTGTTCAGCGATGACACTTAGTACATGATGCAATCATACCAACTTGATATAACACATTCATGTACCCTTTCCCTCCGGAGTGCCGGACATTCCGGAACCTTCTAGAACATTCCCGATGAAAACACCGGAACCATTCTCCAACTCCGAAACGGGACTTTCCTTATATGAATCTTATTCTCCGGACCATTCCGGATCTCCTCGTGATATCCCGTATCCTATTCGAGACTCCGAACAACATTCGGACTCTTTCTCATCATTCCATAACTACTCAAACAACATCGAATCCTTAAGTGTGTCTCCCTACGGTTCGTGAATTATGCGGACATGATCGAGACACTTCTCCGATCAATAACCAATAGAGAAATCTGGAAATTCATATGGCTCCCAAATATTTCTACGATTACTTTGCGATCGAATGAACCATTTACATATGATACCAATTTCCCTTTGTCTCACGATAGTTTACTTATCCGAGGTTATGATCGTCGGTATCTCTGCATACCTAGTTCAACCTCGTTACCGATAAGTACTCTTTTCTCGTTCCCGTGATATGTGCTCCCTTGTGAGCCAGTCACATGCTTGCAAGCCAATTGGATGACATTTCACCGAGAGGGCCCAGAGTATATCTATCCGTCATATGGATGGACAAATCCCACTCTTGATCCATGTGTTTTAACCAATACTTTCCGAACACTCAATGCCACCTTTATAGCCACCCAGTTACGGTGTGGTGTTTGATGTCATCAAAGCATCCATCCGGTAAAGGTGATATGCATGATCTCATGGTCGAAGGAATTAGGTTACTATGTATCAGAAAGCATATAGCAATTGAACTATTAAAATGACTTGATCTTTATGCTACGCTTATCTATAGGAGTATGTTCACCATATCATTCTCCTAACGATATGATCTTGTTGTTAATAACATCTCAATGTAAATGATAGGGAAACCACAATCATCTATTAACCAACAAGCTAGTATTATATAGAGGCTTTACTAGGGACTCTTATTTTAGTCTACAAATCACACAGGTATTAATGTTTCCTTGTTAATACTATTATAGCATGAATGTAAACATTTATCATAAACACAAAGATATAATAATAACTATATTTATTATTGCCTCTAGGGCATATCTCCAACAGTCTCCCACTTGCACTAGAGTCATCTAATCTAGATTACATGGTAATATACCGAACACCCATGGCAGTTTGGTGCTGGTCATGTTTTGCCCTCGGGAGAGGTTTAGTCAACGGATCCGCCACATTCAGATCTGTGTGTACTTTGCAAATCTTTATATCCCCATCTTGGATATGTTCTCGAATAGCGTGAAAACGTAGCTTGATGTGCTTCAGCTTCTTTTGTGACCTTGGTTCTTGCGCATTGGCTATGGCGCCCATGTTATCACAGTAGATAGACATTGGGTCCAGCGCACTAGGAACCACACCCAGCTCTGTAATGAACTCTTTCATCCATATCGCTTCTTGTGAAGCCTCTGAAGCAGCCATGTATTCCGATTCAGTTGAAGATCTCGCCACAACGCTTTGCTTTGCACTCCTCCAGCTAACTGCTGCACCATTCAAAATAAATACGTATCCAGATTGTGATTTAGAATCATCCGGATCGGTGTTCCAACTAGCATCGGTGTAACCATTAACAACGAGTTGTTCATCACCTCCATAAGAAAGAACCATATCCTTAGTTCTTCTCAAGTACTTAAGGATGTTTTTGACCACTGTCCAATGATCCACTCCTGGATCACTTTGATATCTGCTAGTTAAACTAACAGCATATGCAATGTCGGGTCTAGTACATAGCATGGCATACATTAGAGATACTATGGCTGAGGCATAGGGAGTCTTACTCATCCTTTCTCTATCTTCTGCCGATGTCAGACTTTGAGTTTTACTCAAGGTCGTATTGGGCAACATGGGCAAGAACCCTTTCTTGCTATCTTCCATTCCAAACCTCTTTAGAACTTTGTCCAAATATGTACTTTGTGACAATGATATTTGGCGTTTCGATCTATCTCTATAAATCTTTATGCCTAATATGTAAGCTGCTTCACCAAGATCCTTCATTGAAAAACTATTATTCAAATATTCCTTGACACTATTAAGAAGGTCTACATCATTCCCAATCAACAATATGTCATCTACATATAGTATTAAGAATGCTACAGAGATCCCACTCACTTTCTTGTAAATACAAGCTTCTCCATAAGTTTGTATAAAACCAAAACTTTTGATCACCTTATCAAAACGTTGATTCCAACTTCGGGATGCTTGCTTCAATCCATAGATGGACCGTTGAAGTTTGCATACCTTGTTAGCATCTTTAGGATCGACAAAACCTTTGGGTTGCATCATATACAACTCTTCATCAATGTCTCCATTGAGGAATGCTGTTTTGACATCCATCTGCCATATCTCATAATCATAATATGCAGTGATTGCTAACATAATCCTCACAGACTTTAGCTTCGCTACTGGTAAGAAAGTCTCATCGTAGTCAACTCCTTGAATTTGTCGAAACCCCTTTGCGACAAGTCGAGCTTTATAGATAGTAACATTACCATCAACATCTGTTTTCTTCTTGAAAATCCATTTGTTCTCGACAGCCGTCCGGCCATCCGGTAAGTCCACCAAAGTCCATACTTGGTTTTCGTACATGGATCCAATCTCGGATTTCATGGCTTCTTGCCATCTATTGGAATCTGGGCTCATCATTTCTTCCTCATATGTCTCAGGGTCATCGGTGTTGTCCACCAACATGACACTCATGACGGGATCATACCAATCTAGAGTGGTACGAGTTCTCGTTGACCTGCGAGGCTCTGTAGCAACTTCAACCGAAGTTTCATGATCATCATCATTAGCTTCCTCTCTAACTGGTGCAGGCACCACAGGAACTTCTTCCGGTGCTGCGCTACTCGCAATTTCGAGAGAAGGTTCGACAACCTCGTCGAGTTCTACTTTCTTTCCAGTCACTTCTTTCGAGAGAAATTCCTTCTCTAGAAAGGATCCATTCTTGGCAACGAAGATTTTGCCTTCGGATCTATGATAGAAGGTATACCCAATAGTTTCCTTCGAGTATCCTATGAAGACGCATTTTTCCGCTTTGGGTTCAAGCTTGTCCGGCTGTAACTTCTTTACATAGGCTTCGCAACCCCAAACTTTAAGGAACGACAATCTAGGTTTCTTCCCAAACCATAATTCATATGGTGTCATTTCAACGTATTTAGATGGTGCCCTATTTAAAGTGAATGCGGCTGTTTCTAATGCATAACCCCAAAATGATAGCGGTAAATCTGTAAGTGACATCATAGAACGAACCATATCTAAGAGAGTTCGATTACGATGTTCGGACACACCATTACGCTGTGGTGTTCCCGGCGGTGTCAACTGTGAAAGTATTCCGCATTTCTTCAAATGCTCGCCAAACTCGTAACTTAGATATTCACCTCCACGATCAAAACGTAGAAATTTAATCTTCTTGTTACATTGATTCTCAACCTCACTTTGAAATTCCTTAAACTTCTCAAAAGTTTCGGACTTATGTTTCATGAAATAGATATACCCATATCTACTCAAGTCATCCGTGAAGGTAAGAACATAACGATAACCACCGCGCGATGCTACACTCATTGGACCACACACATCGGTATGTATGATTTCCAATAAGTCCGTAGCTCGCTCCATCATACCAGAAAATGGAGTCTTAGTCATTTTACCCATCAGACATGCTTCGCAACTATCAAGTGATTCGAAATCAAGTGATTCAAGAAGTCCATCGGAATAGAGTTTCTTCATACGCTTCACTCCAATGTGACCAAGACGACAGTGCCACATATAGGTCGAGTTATCGCTCGATTTCAAACGTTTAGCCTCAATGTTATTAATATGTGTATTTCCACTATCGAGATTCAATAAGAATAGACCATCTATCAAAGGTGCATGTGCATAAAACATATTGCTCATATAAATCGAACAACCATTATTCTCGGACTTAAACAAGTAACCGTCTCGCAATAAACAAGATCCCGATATAATGTTCATGCTCAACGCAGGCACCAAATAACAATTATTTAAGTATAAAACTAATCCCGATGGTAGATGAAGGGGTAGCGTGCCGACCGCAATCACATCAAACTTTGATCCGTTTCCCACGCGCATCGTCACCTCATTCTTCGCTAGCCTCCGTGTTTCGAGTTACAAATATGAGCAACCGAACCAGTATCAAATACCCAGGCACTACTACGAGTACTAGTGAGATACACATCAATAACATGTATATCAGATATACCTTTCTTCTTGATGTTGCCGTTCTTCAAATCCGCCAAGTACGTTGGGCAATTCCGCTTCCAGTGACCTTCTCCCTTGCAGTAAAAGCACTCAGTATCAGGCTTCGGTCCAGCCTTGGTCTTCTTTGTCGGCGTGATAACTTTCTTACCACCCTTCTTGAAGTGTCCCTTCTGCTTAGACTTGCCTTTCTTGAATTTGGTGGTCTTATTGACCAACAACACTTGGTGCTCTTTCTTGATCTCCACTTCTGCAGATTTCAACATGGCAAAGAGTTCTGGCAACGTCGTGTTCATGTTTTGCATGTTGTAGTTCATCACAAAGTTATTGTAACTTGGTGGTAGTGATTGGAGGACGCGGTAAATCCCAAAGAATTAGGAATCACAATACCCAAGCTTTGAAGTTTGTTTGCGTGCCCAGACATTTTAAGCACATGCTCACTGACGGAGCTGCCCTCTTCCATCTTGCAGTTAAAGAACTTTTCAGAAGCCTCATAGCTTTCAGTTGCCGCATGAGTCTCAAAGATCAATTTGAGATCCTCGACAATATCATATGGGTCTGAATTCTCAAACCTTTTCTGAAGCTCCGATTCTAAACCATACAAGATAGCACACTGAACTGTGGAGTACTGAGTCTTTCGAGTGAGGTAAACATTCTTTACTTCATCGGCAGCATCAGCTGCAGGTGGGTCACCCAGCGGTGCATCCAGCACATAGGTCAAATTACCAGCTGTGAGGACAATCCTCAAATTGCGGAACCAATCCGCGAAGTTGCTTCCATTGTTTTTCAACTTTTCTTTCTCTAGGAACGCATTAAAATTGATGGTAGGGGCTGCCATTGATCTACAACATATTTGCAATAGTTTAAACTAAGTTTATGACAAATTGAGTTCAAATTAATAATAAAATTAATCTAGGTGAACTCCCACTCAAAACAATATCCCTCACATTGTTTTAGTGATCACACGAACCAAATCCACCACATCAACACCGATCATCACGAGAGTTGATATAGTTTCAATGGCGAACAATCGACATGTTCATCATATCTACTATATGATTCATGCTTTACCTTTCGGTGATCCGTGTTCCCAGACCATGTCTATACATGCTAGGCTCGTCAAGATCAAACCTTAGTTTCCGCATGAGCAAATCTGGCTTGCTCACGTTGTATACACTTGCGGAATCTAACACACCCGATCATCACGTGGTGCTTCGAAACAACAAGCTTTAGCAACGGTGCTAACTAAGGGTGAACACTTTATGACTTGAAATTCATGTGCATGAGGGATCATCTTATAATGCTACCGTCGTCTACTAAGCAATACAAGATGCAGAAAGGATTAACATCACATGCAATTCATAATATGTGATATGATATGGCCTTTCTTCTTTGTGCTTCCGATCTCCATCTTCTAGCACGAACATGATCTCCATCATCACTGGCATTGCATCAAGGTCAATGACGCTTCTCCATGGTTGTCGTCCACCGGCTTCAACTATTACAACTACTCTGAATAGACACGTGGGTCTTAACATAAATTAAAGACAACCATATGGCTCCTGCCGGTTGCCAACTTACAATAAGGAACATTGCATACATTAAATATAATCACAATCATGGCCATATCACATCACTGCACACCCCTGCAAAACAAAGTTAGACGCCTCTACTTTCTTTGCATGTTTTACGTGGTTTGGGGCTTTCAATAAGTGTCGTTCTAACTTACGAACATGAACCACAACATTGATACTAGTATTGTTAATCACCCGTTGTAAATTGGATCTTAACTATGCTAGGAGAAACAGGCACCCGCAAAGCCACTTATGTAATACAAGTTGCATGTCAAGCGTGGAGCAAGTCTCATGAACGATGTCATGTAAGGTTAGCCCGGGCCGCTTCATCCCAACATACCGCAAGATGCAAAGTACACAAGAAGCAATCGACAATAAAAGCATCAACGCCCACAATGACCATTGTGTTCTACTCGTGCAACAGATCTACATATAGACACGGCTCTGATACCACTGTAGGGTTTCGTAGCATGGAAAACAAAAAATTTCTACCGCATACAAACAAACAAGCCAAGATCTATCTACTAGATTGTAGCAACGAGTCAATAGGATAACTCACCCTCGAAGATTCCAATGTGTTTAACGAGAGCGGATTCTCATGGGTGATGTAGTCGTACTCTTCCCGATCTCAAGATCGCGTAGACGATCCTTCCGGCGCTGCGTTCTGGCAGCGCTCCCGCAGTCGGTCACACGTTCGGTACTCGACGAAGACCTTCCTCTCCCTTGTTCCAGCAGGCAGCGGAGGTTGTAGCACTCTCCTCGCGATTCCGGCAGCACAACGGCGTGGTACCGGAAGTACAGGGGAGATCTCGCAGGGCTTCTCCTTAAGCCGGAGCGAGTATGGTGGAGTATGAGAGAGTCCCTCAATGATCTAGAGTTTAGACACGCCGAGGAGGAGCAAGCCGGCGGCGAGGGTTTAGCTAGGCGGCGGCAGTTTGCCCTAGGGCCGGCGGCGGCTATGGAGGCGGCGGCGGCTTGGTACTAGGGTTTGGAGGAGAGGATCTTGTGTGTCTCTAGGAGGGAGCCCAGCCCCTCCTTATATAGGTGGAGGGGCCGGCCGGCCAAGGGGAGGAGAGGAGTCCCTCCCCAAATCGGCTTGGGTGGTGCGCCGGTGGTGGGGAGGAGTCCCTCCTCCCCAACTCGGTTTCCTCCTCTTTTCCACTTCCCAAAAATAGCCGTTTGACTTTCAAACTAGCCGTTTGACTTTTCAAACTAGGATTTGATTTAATCCTTTATTTTGTTCAGCGATGACACTTAGTACATGATGCAATCATACCAACATGATATAACACATTCATGTACCCTTCCCCTCCGGAGTGCCGGACATTCCGGAACCTTCTAGAACATTCCCGATGAAAACACCGGAACCATTCTCCAACTCCGAAACGGGACTTTCCTTATATGAATCTTATTCTCCGGACCATTCCGGATCTCCTCGTGATATCCCGTATCCTATTCGAGACTCCGAACAACATTCGGACTCTTTCTCATCATTCCATAACTACTCAAACAACATCGAATCCTTAAGTGTGTCTCCCTACGGTTCGTGAATTATGCGGACATGATCGAGACACTTCTCCGATCAATAACCAATAGAGAAATCTGGAAATTCATATGGCTCCCAAATATTTCTACGATTACTTTGCGATCGAATGAACCATTTACATATGATACCAATTTCCCTTTGTCTCACGATAGTTTACTTATCCGAGGTTATGATCGTCGGTATCTCTGCATACCTAGTTCAACCTCGTTACCGATAAGTACTCTTTTCTCGTTCCCGTGATATGTGCTCCCTTGTGAGCCAGTCACATGCTTGCAAGCCAATTGGATGACATTTCACCGAGAGGGCCCAGAGTATATCTATCCGTCATATGGATGGACAAATCCCACTCTTGATCCATGTGTTTTAACCAATACTTTCCGAACACTCAATGCCACCTTTATAGCCACCCAGTTACGGTGTGGTGTTTGATGTCATCAAAGCATCCATCCGGTAAAGGTGATATGCATGATCTCATGGTCGAAGGAATTAGGTTACTATGTATCAGAAAGCATATAGCAATTGAACTATTAAAATGACTTGATCTTTATGCTACGCTTATCTATAGGAGTATGTTCACCATATCATTCTCCTAACGATATGATCTTGTTGTTAATAACATCTCAATGTTCATGATAGGGAAACCACAATCATCTCTTAACCAACAAGCTAGTATTATATAGAGGCTTTACTAGGGACTCTTATTTTAGTCTACAAATCACACAAGTATTAATGTTTCCTTGTTAATACTATTATAGCATGAATGTAAACATTTATCATAAACACAAAGATATAATAATAACTATATTTATTATTGCCTCTAGGGCATATCTCCAACAACCACCACCGCACACCTGGTGAGCTGCTGGTCCTCGTGGACCCTCTCTCTCGCCCCCTCTCGCACTGGTTCCTCCTCCCCGTCGACCACCTTCCACCACCGCCGCTCACCGTCATCGTGCTCCCATCTCCGGTGACCTTTTCGAGGCGGCGCCGCTACTCTTTGGCTCGCCTCAACCTCCTCTCTCTAACGCGCGCACGCACGCGCCCTAGATCGCCCCCTAACGCCGTTCCCCGTCACCGTCCTGCAAGCCACCGCCGGCGTGACGTCACCCGTGCGTCAGCGCGCCCAGACCCGGTCAACGGGCCAGCCAGGGACCCAGTTTTCCTGCGTAGCTTGGCTGCGTGGCCTCTGGCCCACAGGTCAGCCTCTCTGGCTAGCCCTAGCCCGAGTGAAAAATGCCCCTGAAGCACTTTTGCTTGTGTGGCTGCTGAGGTGGCTCTAGGCCCCTCTGTCAGTCACTGTGGCTAGGATGCCTGCGGTGTAAAAAGTTTAACCAGCTTTTAATAATTTCAGAAATAAATATTATCTTATAAATTCAATAACTTTTAATCTATAAGTCAGAAAAATATGAATAATATATCAAAATGTTCGGAAAAATGAAACCTAGCTATATAAGCTATAATCATGCATTGTTCAACAACTTAAATGACAAGTTTAATTAGAAGAACAAATCCACCCCTCTCATGTGTTCTGGAGTTTCTCCGAGTTAGGGTTTTCACCCCTCGGAACCCCGATTAATTGTAGAGCATGGTTTAGGGTTACATTTCAATGCAATTCAACTTGTCATATCATCATACTTGCTTGAGCATTGCATCGATGCCATGTGTTGATTGTTTCCCTTTCTTTCCGGTGTTTGGTTCTTCCCGGTAGAATACGATATTGAGATCGAGATCGAAGACAGAGATCAACACCGTCGAAGCTCGAAGACAAATACTTGACCAACTGTAATCAAGTCAAGTACAAGGATCCTGAAGCTCTGCTTTCGGCTATCAACAGGCAAAGGCAAGCATAGCCCCACCATGATATAATCCGATGATTTCAAAAGCATTTCAATTCTTGCCATGATGCATACAATTCTACTGTGGTCTTTTATCGATATATAGAGTGTCCTATCTGTTGCATTACTCCCTTTGAGCTTATATTACCTGATCCACTGCTCCTAACAAATTAGGTTTATTAGGTTTATTAGTTTGGATTATTAGGTTTATTATTAGTTAGGTATTATTATGTTTATTAATTAGTTAGTATTATTAGTCTTCGGACCCACTGGTCAGTCACTATGGGTAGCCCTAGACCCGATGAAATACTACCCCCTAGTTTAAACCCTAGTTTAGTTAAAGAAACATCGACACCCCTTGTGTACTTGCTAGGGCATCCCGAACCCTTTTAAATCACTGCTGCACCTAGGGTTAGTGTAGTATCTCTAAATCTGACATGCCATACATATTGATTGCGCATTGTATTATGCCATGTATTGATTGCCGCCTTTCTTTCCGGTATTGGTTCTTCGCGATAGGATCCGAGCCCGAGGGTTTCTCTGAATTAGGGTTTCTGATATTGTAAATTCATTTTTATTAGTGTGTATGTATATATTAGGGTTTCTCTGAATTAGGGTTTATATCTCTCAACATCGTACCTAACATTCTCCCTTAGCCACTTTGACTTATCCGTTTTTCCACCTATGCAGAAAATATGGACCCGCACGACAGAGACGAAGAAAAGGAAGAGTTGATCCAAGGTGTGATCCGCGGGGAAGAAAATTTAGATGTATCGACGTTTCTAAACAACTCCGGTGAGGGTGATCCTCTTTTTGCCGGAAGATACGACTTGTTTGAGGTTGAAGGTGATGCCTTCCGCGAGGGAGAAGGCGATGCCTTGTGTGATTGAAAAGACGACCGCTCCGGAGAGGTGCATGTAATATAATTAATTCATTAATTAATCATCTGCTATCTATATAGAAATAGTAACGACGATCTTTCTTCTTTTAGCCCTCCAGATCGAAGAAATCTACTGAAAAGAGCAGCCGAGGCCCAACCAAAAAGTTGGGAGACCATGAGAGGTTCAGGATCGAAGATGTCGGTGAAGACGGCAAACCGACGGCTCCCGAAGTGGTCGCAAACAAATTTGTGGCACAATGCGGGGTAATCGTTAGGGACTTAATCCCGATCACCATTCGAAATTGGAATAGGCCTGCTGATGCGGAAAAAGAGGGAACATGTTTATTTGTCCCTAACAAGGCCAAAGATTTACTGTGGAATAGGCACATGCTTAATTTCAAACTACCGAAGATAGATCTGGATCAAAATGCGGAGGATCCAGTTGAGGACGCCTTAGAACATGGGAGAGCCATGGAGGCTAAGGTCAGGGACTGGGCTTTGAAGAAGATGGGCTAGTGTCTCACCAACTGGAAGAAAAGATTGCACCTTGACTATGTCGTGAAAGAGAAGACTCCGGATTTCAAAAAGATTCAGTTTGAGAAGATAAAACCATTCTGGGCTGAGTTTGTGAATTACAAGACATCAGCAAAAGCTAAGAAAATGTTTGCAACGAATAAGCTGAATGCTGCTAACAAGAAGTATCACCATACTATGGGGCAGGGTGGCTACAGGGATGGCATTCCTAAGTGGGAGAAACTTGAGGAGGAATTGAGTGCTAAAAAGATCATCCGAGAGACAGACGATTGGATCGAACGTGCAAGGAATTGGTTTTACGGGCATGGGGGCAAGTTGTTCTCGGAAGGGAAGTGTATATATAACATACAACATAAAGTAGACCCCTTGCCAATCGAGAAGATGAGAAAAGCAGTAAAGTCTGTTAAAGATGGGGACTTCATTCCCGATAGAGATAATGATGAGATCACACTCGCCCTTGGAAATAAGGAACATGATGGACGAACACGAGGCACAATAGGCTCCAAACCATGGAGGACTGGGTTTCCCGAAGAGAGGAAGAAATATCTGGATAGAAGCCGTCAGAGGAGAAAGGACAAGGCGGAAGTTGAAGCAGATATTCAGAAAGAGCGAATGCGTATAATTGATGAACGAATAAAGCAACAACAAGATGAAATTAATGCACTTAAAGAGCAAAGTACTACTGGCACATCTCAGCAGCACACTGCATTCGATGCTACAGGCCTATCGAATAATCGAAAAAGCAGTGTGGCTTCCACCGAGGTCCCGGGTGATGACAATGACGATGAAGATGGTGTGCCGACAATGGCTCCTGTTGGCTACCCAGTGGATGATATCACACAGATGACACACTGCAAGCTACATGTCAAAGTTATGAACATATCAATGAAGGTGGCGGTCGGCTATGCCTTACCAATTGGACCCACACCAACTTACCACTGTCGTCCGGTTCCACAGGGCTACGCTGTTGTCGGGGTGGATGAAATCATGCCCACCTTTGAAGTTTTGAAGCTTGACTACCCTGCAGGTGAAGGGGATGTGACTTAACTGGGAGACGCAACAAACGTCACCATTCTATGGCCAAAGGAATGTATCGTGCTTCTAAATCACACGCCAAGGCCATCTTCGCCGCCGCCTCACCGTCTCCAGCGAGGTCGTCGCCGACGTGGCAGCCGTCTTCGTCGCCTCACCAATCTCCGGCGCAGCCATCGCCGCGGAATCCATCGCCAGCGCCTCTAGATAAAAAGCGTAAGCGTACCGCTACTTTGCGTCGTGCTAAGCGATCGCCGAAATGTAAACAAGAACCTCTTCCAAAAGTACCAAAGGTTTCTCCCAAGAGAGCTTATGACTGTACTGAAGAGGAGACTACGGCTATCGTTGATGCGGAAACGATAGCGTTTTTCGCTAAGCTGAGGCGGCCGAAAGAGCCAGAGTTTCCCAGCACCAAAGAAGAAAAGCCAGAGTGTTCAAAATGCTAAAGACTCTTCATCAACCTGAGCCAAAGCTGTCATCAGACTATGAGTGTTCTATTCTCAAGTCACATGCGGCACAAAAAGCCTCGAAAAGCAGTACCGATGCAAGCGAGAAATCTGTTGCCCAGCTCGGAGAACAAGCAAAACAGTCTTGCGCCCCTCTCAAGGTGATTTCCCATACCAATGTGGGGTCGAGAAAATATGGGGCGAAGAGCAGTATGATCCAGAGGTAGTTGCACAATACGGAGAAGCTGCTGCTGCTCAAGGTATGTGTATTGCGTAGTACTTATCCTAGTTAGAGTACTTCCCGGTGAGTGAAGTAGCATACAAATACTAGTACGGCAAACCTCTCGTCAAACCTGAGGAGGTAAATAATCTTCCAACAAAAATGCGAAGATTGCATAACTGGTACATGCATGCCACAAAGGCCAGGGCTAACTGGATAGTGCTGAGGGTTACAAAAAAGCATTATGGGAAAGAAATAGATGACATGATATCCATTGAATTTGATGAACTATTTCAATTATTCAATCAAGACGCCTTGGACAAATCGATCATCAGTGCCTATTGTCTGTAAGTAATAATTCTGTAATTAATTTAGTCTCTAGCTATCTCACCTCGTTTATTGCATGTATATAATCATACTATAATATGCAGAATGAAGATTCTCGAATGCAGCAGAGTTCAAATCTATGACATTGGCTTCATTGACCCATATTGGGTTCATCAAGATAATCTCAAAACAAGCCCCCAGGATACGGAGGATAATATCGTACACGCGTTAAGGTTTCAAGGAACCAGAAGGGAAATACTATTTCCTTACAACTTCGAGTGAGTGTTATTGTCATGTATACACTTTCTATTTCTCTTACTCGATGTTAAGTATATAATTGATTAGTTATGTATGCGTAGCTTTCACTATATTCTGTTAATCATTCAACTTGACAAAGGGCGTGTACTAGTCATGGACTCGAAACATAAACCCCTTGATACATGGAAGGACATGCAGATGCTTCTGCAGCGGTAATTCTAATCATTACGACACTATATCGGCAACGTTCGTGAATTTTATGATATCAAGTAATTAATAACTTCTTTTATTCCTTTTCTTCGCCGGGCAGCGCTTGGAAACGGTTCACCAACAAGGCTAGGGGTGTTTGGAAAGAGGAGCTTACATTTCAAGCACTAGATGTAAGTACCACTAGCTATATCCACGCATCTCTTTGATTCTAGTTTTGATACCGTTATTATCATGCTTAATTATTATTTTAATTGAACTATGTTCTCGTAAAGTGCCTGACGCAGGGACCAGAGAACAATTTATGTGGGTACTATGTTTGCGAGTTCATCAGGCAAACGTGCTGTGAGAAGGGAAGAAATTTAGAGCAACTCCACGTACGTAAACAATTTCTATAGTTTTTAATTACCATCAAATTGTATTTAGTTTCATTCATATAGGCTGACTCCTTTTTTAAATCAGATCGAACGTCTACGGGACGGTCTTCTGCCAAAGGATCGCTTACGAGCATTTCAGGAGGAATTGGCGGGATTCTTGGATGCAGAAGTCCAAAACCCAAAAGGGAAATACTATTCGTGTATAAACAATAGGGATTGTACAAATAGCTTATTTTGTATGTAGTGCATGAACTCGATCCGTGTATCGAATGTAATATGTTCGACACTTGGATCTATATTGTCATGATGATCTTGTGTAATATAATGGTTCCTTCATTGATGAGTGCAAAAACACTAAATAAACAATAAAACAACATAAATGAATTTTCTGCCGCGGCACAAAAAGTGGCCAAAATGCTGTCGCGGCAACAAAAATTGCCAAAATGAATTCTCTGCCGCGGCAGAGAGTTATTTGTCTCAGTTCGTGTTACGAACCTTGCTCCCCCCCCCTCGCCCTCTGCCGCGGCCATGTGTACGCCCTTTTGTCCCGGTTGGTGGGGCAACCGGGACTAAATGTTGGGGCTTTAGTCCCGATTGCCCCGTCCCGATTGGGGAACCGGGACTAAAGCCCCTTACCAACCGGGACACATGGGGCTGTTCCCCCCAGTGTGGTTTTATTTCGGTTTATCTCCAGCCTGACCGTCCGCGACGTTCCAATTATTCACGACGCTACCGCTACGACTGCGGAGGATGTTAAAGTATACGTGTACGGTTAGGTAATCTATGATAGAGATAGATCTCGTGTCTTGTCTTGCACTCCAAGATGATCTCTGTACATCTTTATATACTCGCCCACGAGATTCAATAATACATTCATCATATTTCGCAAATCTTTCTTTCTATCGTTAGACAATCTCTACTTGTAGGATATCACTCACGGGATAGAAAAGGGGATGAAAGATTCGTAGGTAAGATCACTAAAGAAGCGTGTAGTAGCTAACTTGTTCACTCACTTATACCTCCCTATAAATAACATAGCAGCTTCTTCAACTGAGCATGAATGTACGCAGAGCCACACTCGAAAGCATTGCACTACTATCTAGTTGTCAGTGTAAAGATTGAACTGGAGACGATAGCGAATGAGTGTGCTGAGTGCCATTGGGATTTTGACCCCACATCAATATTTAATGGGAGTAGGAAGCATGGGAAATGTGAGTTGCAGTGGTACCCAACATTCCTGAGCGAGTATGTCTAGCACAGCTGACACCGAATTTGACACAATTACCTCAAATTTTACATCCACCACCCTGTGCTAGAGTGTGGACTCCATGGAAGTGATATACAGCTATAGCATGCTTATGCAAGCCATTAGTGCTCCGATAAGAAGGGGAATATTATCAGCCCCCCGAACGAATTTTACTTGACTAGTATCCACTAAAAATGGCCCAAGGTAGTTCTAGTGTTATCTTAGGTCATCTTCTTCAAGATAATGAGCAAAAGTTGTTGCGATGGCTAAGTACTTGACAATACAACCTCATATATTTGATCATTAATGATCAAAAAATAGCTACGAATGTTGTGAGGTAAGGCAAACATAGACATCAGCTTACGTGACTATATGTACGTACATACACATATAGTGACATTGTGTGGCGCTTCTCCTTCCACAAGAAGCAGAATTAACATGGAACATTGTTAATTTGTTGTACATCTCATTTAGTTGCTTCCGCAGCTATTTGATGCATGTCACATTCATGTACCTCATAAATTCTACCAAAAAAAATCTAGATCGTCAATTTCATGTGATATAAAGATGAGAGACATATTGCTTTGGTTATCTGTAAAAATGTCACATGGTCGCATTCCGCCATGTAACTCTCCGAGGATGATAAAAAACATGTAAAGGTAAGGTTGGCCAAAGTACATGAGTTCACTACAAGGCCACGAAATCAATAAGGAATTAATGCTTGTACACATTATTTCACTCCTTCAGCTAGCATATTGTTTCAGGATATTCATCTATTCGGCTTAGGGCGTGGGCAAAGAGGCACCACCATCTTTGCAATTAGAAAAAAATAATGAGGCTATGGGTTTGATTTTTTCTCAACCAGGACCATGTTCTAAAACCATTGTATATGGACTCACTACGGGACGCGCACGCTACGCCGAGGGCAAAAGGCCGTCGGCGTAGGCCAAAATGCCCTCGGCGTATGGTACGCCGAGGGCTGCCCTCGGCGTAGCCTCCTCGGCAAAGATCTCCCTCGGCGGAGCACAGTCAAGCCGTCGGCATATCAAAATACCGTCGGCGTATGCTACGCCGAGGGCTTTGCCGTCGGCGTAGCGGCCATCGGCATAGCCTGTCGACCGGTTGCAAAAATATTTTATTTTTAATTTTTTTTTTATTTTTGAAAAATAATAATTATTATTTTTCTCAATTTTTTTTATTCTTTGAATTGTTTCACTTGTTAATCTCCTACTTTGAACATTTTTAACACTAATTATAGTTACTATTTGATTAAATTCCAGTCTTAGTCAAACTTCCCAGCAGGTCACCCATCCTAATACTACTCCAGCTTCAGCACGCTTAACTTCCTCGTTCCTTCAGAATCCGTTTCCGCAAAGTGATTCATACATTGGTGTCAATACTATGATATCAATCTTATTAACTCTTATATCATCATGTCACATGTTTGTATTTTTTGAAATTACAAACAATTATTTAAGTAAATATTAATGAATAAGTAAAAATATTATTGAATTCAGATAAAAATATCATAATTTTATTTTTTTTGTATTTTTCTATTTAATATAGAATAATTAATATCTTTAAATCTGTAAATCGAAATTCAACAAATAATATGTTTAAATTGATCAGAAAAATGAGAGGAATCCAAATATGATATCAATATCAACTAATCACAAACCCTCCATTTTTTAATTAGCTATTTGGTGGTTGCTTTAGAAAATCCCCTTTTTGCGCTCGGATAATGAAAAATGCCTTTTTGGTGCGATGAAAAGGAAAACTTGCATTGGATCTTTGATAAAATAGCATATTGTGAACCTAAAAATTATTTTTGTAAAAAAACATGAGCATCGGATCATGTACTTGTAGTTCATATCTGACCCACTTCCTACCGATTCGGCAGGAATTTGTCTTTTTCACCAAAGGTGGACGGAAAGGTTTCAGATCCCCCTGTTGGTACATTGTCCATATAAGGTGGTATAGTATTTTTGTAAAATGTGGTGGTAGTATTTTGAATTAGCCATTTGGTGGTTGCTTCACAAAACCGTCCATTTTTTATGCTCGAAAAATAGAAAATGGCTTTTTGGTGCGACGAAAAGGAAAACTTCCTCCTGCAACATTGTTCGCCATCCCATGATGCATGTGTATGCATAATATGGGCACATTATCACAAACTATGCCTTGATTCTAGCCATAACATTGGTCATTTGACCCGAAAGCCAAGAAACCTCAAATGAGATAGGTCATTTTGTGAAGGGTTTTTTGAGACATAATAAAAATATCAAGTTTTATATTTTTCCTTCTAACTATGTCACATAATATGACACCACGCGAAGGTTTCGCATTGTTTCGGTCGTTTTTGAATTTTTTATGTCCGTTTTAAACTATCGTCAAACTTTGTCGAACGCCGGACATGAAGATTCTTAGCTCGGGACTGAGCCTCGCTAAACTTGCATTGTATTTTTGATAAAATAGCATATTGTGAACCTAAAAATGATTTTTGTAAAAAAACATGAGCATCGGATCATGTACCTGTAGTTCATATCTGACCCACTTCCTGCCGATTCGGCAGGAATTTGTCTTTTTCACCAGAGGTGGACGGAAAGGTTTCGGATACCCTTATTGGAACATTGTCCATATAAGGTGGTATACTATTTTTGTAAAATGTGGTGGTACCATTTTGAATTAGCCATTTGGTGGTTGCTTCACAAAACAATCCATTTTTTGTGCTCGGAAAATGAGAAATGGCTTTTTGGTGCGACGAAAAGGAAAACTTCCTCCTGCAACCTTGTTCGCCATCCCATGATGCATGTGTATGCACAATATGGGCACATTATCACAAACTATGCCTTGAGTCTAGCCATAACATTGGTCATTTGACCCGGAAGCCAAGAAACCTCGAATGAGATAGGTCATTTTGTGAAGGGTTTTTTGAGACATAATCAATATATCAACTTTGCTATTTTTCCTTATAAATATGTCATATAATATGACACCACGCGAAGGTTTCGCATTGTTTCGATCGTTTTTTATTTTTTTATGCCCGTTTTAAACTATCGTCAAACTTTGTCGAACGTCGGACATAAAGATTCTTAGCTCGGGGCAGAGCCTCGCTGAACTTGCATTGGATTTTTGATAAAATAGCATATTTTGAACCTAAAAATGATTTTTGTAAAAAAACATGAGCATCGGATCATGTACCTGTAGTTCATATCTGACCCACTTCCTGCCGATTCGGCAGGAATTTGTCTTTTTCACCAGAGGTGGACGGAAAGGTTTCGGATACCCTTATTGGAATATTGTCCATATAAGGTTGTATACTATTTTTGTAAAATGTGGTGGTACCATTTTGAATTAGCCATTTGGTGGTTGCTTCACAAAACAATCCATTTTTTGTGCTCGGAAAATGAGAAATGGCTTTTTGGTGCGACGAAAAGGAAAACTTCCTCCTGCAACCTTGTTCGCCATCCCATGATGCATGTGTATGCACAATATGGGCACATTATCACAAACTATGCCTTGATTCTAGCCATAACATTGGTCATTTGACCCGGAAGCCAAGAAACCTCGAATGAGATAGGTCATTTTGTGAAGGGTTTTTTGAGACATAATAAATATATCAAGTTTTATATTTTTCCTTCTAACTATGTCACATAATATGACACCACGCGAAGGTTTCGCATTGTTTCGATCGTTTTTGAATTTTTTATGTCCGTTTTAAACTATCGTCAAACTTTGTCGAACGCCGGGCATGAAGATTCTTAGCTCGGGACTGAGCCTCGCTAAACTTGCATTGTATTTTTGATAAAATAGCATATTGTGAACCTAAAAATGATTTTTGTAAAAAAACATGAGCATCGGATCATGTACCTGTAGTTCATATCTGACCCACTTCCTACCGATTCGGCAGGAATTTGTCTTTTTCACCAAAGGTGGACGGAAAGGTTTCGGATCCCCCTGTTGGGACATTGTCCATATAAGGTGGTATAGTATTTTTGTAAAATGTGGTGATAGTATTTTGAATTAGCCATTTGGTGGTTGCTTCACAAAACCGTCCGTTTTTTATACTCGGAAAATAGAAAATGGCTTTTTGGTGCGACAAAAAGGAAAACTTCGTCCTGCAACATTGTTCGCCATCCCATGATGCATGTGTATGCATAATATGGACACATTATCACAAACTATGCCTTGGTTCTAGCCATAACATTGGTCATTTGACCCGAAAGCCAAGAAACCTCAAATGAGATAGGTCATTTTGTGAAGGGTTTTTTGAGACATAATCAATATATCAACTTTGCTATTTTTCCTTATAAATATGTCATATAATATGACACCACGCGAAGGTTTCGCATTGTTTCGATCGTTTTTTATTTTTTTATGCCCGTTTTAAACTATCGTCAAACTTTGTCGAACGGCGGACATAAAGATTCTTAGCTCGGGGCAGAGCCTCGCTGAACTTGCATTGGATTTTTGATAAAATAGCATATTTTGAACCTAAAAATGATTTTTGTAAAAAAACATGAGCATCGGATCATGTACCTGTAGTTCATATCTGACCCACTTCCTACCGATTCGGCAGGAATTTGTCTTTTTCACCAGAGGTGGACGGAAAGGTTTCGGATACCCTTATTGGAATATTGTCCATATAAGGTGGTATACTATTTTTGTAAAATGTGGTGGTACCATTTTGAATTAGCCATTTGGTGGTTGCTTCACAAAACAATCCATTTTTTGTGCTCGGAAAATGAGAAATGGCTTTTTGGTGCGACGAAAAGGAAAACTTCCTCCTGCAACCTTGTTCGCCATCCCATGATGCATGTGTATGCACAATATGGGCACATTATCACAAACTATGCCTTGAGTCTAGCCATAACATTGGTCATTTGACCCGGAAGCCAAGAAACCTCGAATGAGATAGGTCATTTTGTGAAGGGTTTTTTGAGACATAATAAATATATCAAGTTTTATATTTTTCCTTCTAACTATGTCACATAATATGACACCACGCGAAGGTTTCGCATTTTTTCGATCGTTTTTGAATTTTTTATGTCCGTTTTAAACTATCGTCAAACTTTGTCGAACGCCGGGCATGAAGATTCTTAGCTCGGGACTGAGCCTCGCTAAACTTGCATTGTATTTTTGATAAAATAGCATATTGTGAACCTAAAAATGATTTTTGTAAAAAAACATGAGCATCGGATCATGTACCTGTAGTTCATATCTGACCCACTTCCTACCGATTCGGCAGGAATTTGTCTTTTTCACCAGAGGTGGACGGAAAGGTTTCGGATACCCTTATTGGAACATTGTCCATATAAGGTGGTATACTATTTTTGTAAAATGTGGTGGTACCATTTTGAATTAGCCATTTGGTGGTTGCTTCACAAAACAATCCATTTTTTGTGTTCGGAAAATGGGAAATGGCTTTTTGGTGCGACGAAAAGGAAAACTTCCTCCTTCAACCTTGTTCGCCATCCCATGATGCATGTGTATGCACAATAAAGGCACATTATCACAAACTATGCCTTGATTCTAACCATAACATTGGTCATTTGACCCGAAAGCCAAGAATAAACCTCGAATGAAATAGGTCATTTTGTGAAGGTTTCTTTGAGACATAATCAATATACCAAGTTTTATATTTTTCTTTCTAACTATGTCACATAATATAACACCACGCGAAGATTTCGCATTGTTTCGATCATTTTTAAATTTTTTATGCCTGTTTTAAACTATATATAATGTTTTATGTTTTACTTAATTTTTATTTACAAATGTGTAATATTTGAGTGTAGATAGATAGGTCTTATTTTTCTGCAAATTTTGATATATTATTTGTATTTTTCCGAATTAGAATGATTTAGTTATGATTTTTCAAAGTTTAATGAGATAAAATAAAAAATAGCTACGCCGAGGGCAGCCGTCGGCGTAGCATAGGATATGCCGAGGGCAATTCTACGCCGACGGCTGCTTGGCGGAGCTGGCCTAGACGATTGCTACGCCGACGGCCCCGACGTTTGGCCGTCGGCGTATCGACCGGCTGTCGGCGTAGCTTCCCATTCCTGTAGTGACTGAAATCCTTTTTTTTTCTTAACGAAAATGCGCATCCGATGTTCTCTAGAAAGAACTGCTGCATAATTTGTACATGACTGATCAATCATATTATGGTTGCCATCTTCGTCTGCGAAGCCCAACTATGGAAGAGATGGAAAAGAAGACCACCCCAACTATGGAAGAATAGACGGCCGAGCCGCAATGCAGTGTTGTTCGTTTCTCGGGCGGTTTTCCGAGGTTTCACCGGAACCCAGTTCTTGTGGAACCCACCACTATATTATTTTAAAATATGCTAAAATTTAAGGAAATTTAGATGAATTCTAAAATTTCTTTGAAAAATCTTAGATTGTATTCCGATCGGTATTACCCGTATTTACGGTAACCGGTAATACACTGGTAACAATTGGTATTTTTTTCAGAACGAGAAAAAAAGACCTTGGCCTTAGCTCCCTATACTGCCAACCAATTGCAGCCTACCCGACGGTGAGACGATTTGTTCTAAATCTCAGATGGTGCCCTTGTAATATGAAGAAATGTTAGACAAAGTTTCTCTCATGTGTCAAGTGGGATCCCACCTAAATCCCACCTTTAGTTTATTTTGAGATTTCTAGTGTAAAATTTTGACAAAAATTTGCACTACAAATTTTGAAATGAACTAGAAGTGGGATCTAGGTGGGATCCCACTTGACACCCTAAGTTTCTCGTCCGCCTCCCTCTCTTGCATGTCACGAGTTGGAGGGGGTTGTGCAACTCCAGCCTCACTGCCAACAAAATCACTCTTTCTATTATCTTACCAGTAGAGAAACAAGTTGACTGACGCCGTAAAGAACATAAAGAAAATAAATAGCATGCTAACCATTATCCGATAATCATGAGTAGCATGTCATCCATGCATTTTTCATAACAGAATCAGACCAACCGAGTGCAAGACTAGCATACAGATGCAACTGCCACTTTTTTAAACCTTTTTACAATAATAGTGATATATTTGTCGCTAGATTGATATACTCATAAGAACAAATAGAGTAGAAATGGCCACCCAAGACAATGATAGAATTTGATCCTAAAATTACCCATTTGTTGATCTCCTCCCCAGTTGCTTGCTCACCTAGGCCCTAGATGGATCTGTGATCTGATTGTGACACTCATTCCCCAAACTCCGTGGCAGTACTTAATTGCCGTGGTATGATGTACGTCGCACTCGTTTCCCAAACCTGGACAAAGTCCACATGTCCGTAAGCATACTTATACCAATCCACCATCCTCAACGGTCGGTCTATTCTTAAGGATCACCAATAAATTGTGTCATCTATACTACTTCGAAAGGAGAGAACATTCATTTTTCTAAATGCACCCTATGATATATACATGAACCCGTTACCAATGCCGGATTAACCCCACCAACACATTGCACTACTAACTAGTTGTCGGTGTAAAGATTGGAGACGATAGCAAATGAGTGTGCGAGTGCCATTGGGACTTCGAAACCACATGAAGATTTAATGGGAGTAGGAAGCATTGGAAATGTGAGTGCCAGATGTACCTCACATTTCAGAGCGAGGATGTCTCACACAGCTTTCACCGAATTTGACACAATTACCTCAGTTTTCACATCCATGACATTGTGCTGGAGTCTGGACTCCATGGATGTGATATCCAGCTATAGCATGCTTATGCAAGACATTAGTGCTCCGATAAGAAGGGAATTATTGTCATCCCCTGAACTAATTTGACTTGACGGGTTTCCACTAAAAATGGTCAAAGGTAGTTTTAGAGTTATATCTAGGTCATCTTCTCGAAGATAATGAGCAAAAAGTTGTCCCAGTGGCAAAAGACACGACAATACAACCTAATACAGTTGATCATTAATGAGCAAAAATAAGCTATGGATGTTGTGAGTTAAGGCAAACATAGACATCAGCTTATGCAACTATATGCAATAACATACAATTATATTGCCATTGTTTGGCTTCTCGTTCCCCAAGAACCAAAATCAACATGGAACATTATTAACTTGTTGTATATCTCATTTAGCTTTCGTGGCTATTTGATGCATGTTACATTCATGTGTACTTATAAATTTTAAAGACGCTACACAAATATTCTGGATCATCAATTTAATGTGATATAAAGATCCAAGACATATTACTTTCATTAATCTGTAAAAATCTTGCATGGACACATTTCGCCAAGTAACTCTCCGAGGATGATAAAAAACATGTAAAGAAAGGTTGGCCCAAGTGCATGAGTTCACTACATACCACAAAATTAATAAGGAATTAATGATTTGTACATATTATTTCACTCCTTCAGCTAGCATTTTATTTCTGGATATTCATCTCTTCGGCTTAGGGAGTCGGCAAAGAGGCACCACGTTCTATCCAGTTAGACAGAAATAATGGGTTTACATGTTTGATGTTTCCTCACCCACAGGTTCTAAAACACTGTACATGGAAAAGTCTCCATTTTTCTTAATAAGAACTAGCGTAGTGGCCCTCGCATTTGCGAGGGCATCTTCTTTAGTTACTGTTTTATAAATCATAAAGTTTTTTTTCAATTATGTAGATATTTCTTCATTTTATTTCCTCCTTATTCTAAAATACAGAATCATCAATACATGGATAAATTCTTGAAAGCGCAACTTTATCCTTTAATTTCGTATTAAAATATGGATCCCATCTATGGATATATTAGGTGCTCCTCTCTATAAGGCACACCTTATACTTCTAGCTAACCCGCAACACCCATATTTTTAAGAAAAAAATTATATTATTTGGTGCACAACTTTTGATACAATGTATATTTGGACATTCTACTTCACACTAAACAATTACCCTTCAATGATTAATTCCATATATATCTAGTTTTTTTAGTGGACATGGGACCTCTCTAAAGATATTTTAATGACGTGGCATCTGCTTGTAGGGTACCGCCACACCACATCACTTTCATGTCATCATTTTTACCAACATATACTACTAAATTCAGCATAAAAATGACTTGCAAAACAATTTTTACTTTATATAATTGATCAAAAGTAAAAGTAAGTTTAAAAAGGCTGAAAGAATTAAAAAATGCTAATAGGACTTACAATTTCAAAATATTTTGTCAATAAAATTTCTCCTTTGATATTTTCATTTCTATTTTTTCGTTGATTTTAGTTTTTTTTACATTCTCGTTTGTCTCCCTTGGATTGGGTGTAAAATAAAATATCTTAAATTTCATTTAATAATTATTTTAAGAAAATTTGTGACATAGATGATATAATTAGTATAAGAAAATTGGTGACATAGGTGGCATTGTCTCGCAATCATTTAAAAATGGATTAGTAGATGGAAAACATCAAATTGATAAATAAGCTACGTATTTTTCATGATATAGTTTTTCATAATAGATAATTATATTAGTTCTAAACATTTTCAAAATACTTCTTTGTTCATAATATTGCGTTGAGGACATGATCAATGTTTTAAACTACTAATATTGTAAATAGAGTAATCTATTGGTATAAAAGTGCAAATCAGTTATGAAAAGTGTTCCAGAAAAGAATTTATGTGCCGGCTTTCATTATTTATCAAAAACAAAACGACAACAAAAGTCTCCAATTTCAGGGAAAAGAACATTCTACAATATTTCTACAAAAGTATCTATAGCCTATCATTGGCAAGTGTGCTGACCAGGAGTATTGACTACAACAAAACTATTTGTCTATGCTTTGTTAAATCAGTGTCTAGCAAGCAGATATATTGACTGAAATTGTAGTGAAGACACATTACCATCTATTATTTTGAAAAATAAAAGAAAGGCACATTTTATTGCAGGGCTAATTATTAAGCTCATACTGATATATATATATATATAAATATATATCACTCTAATATATATACCGATAGAAAGAGCACCATTAGAAAATACCAAACAACCACATGGTGGTCTTTTTTTAGTCACTTGGAATTTTCTTGCATATATTATTTCAAAAAGATTTTTACATATACGTGATCTTTATAAGATTCATAACAAACATCCAATCATTCTCATCTCAAGTCATCCTTCGAACATTTATCTACACACTATAATCACAGCTATATTTTTTACTACAACTGTAGACTTTTAGTACTATGAATATATACAAAGTAACACACAAGTTTATACATTATTATTTTTGCAAGTCTCAAGCAATTGGTGATTAGAAAAACTAAATAATCGTATGGTTGATCAAATAACATCTAAAGTGCAAGAGAATCAACAAAAATTATACCAGGGATACGTAATATGCGTATAGTTGTTTAGTACGCACCTCTTGTTCTGTGTTGTTAATGGAGAGATCTGCTAATTCATGTTTAATCCTATGCATCATCTCGTCCCAGCTGCTTGCCATGATGACTGCAAAAGCATGAACAGATCGGTCCTTGATACTATCGCTCAAACAGATAACACGCTTGAAATTTCACTGATCTGGAAGCATATGAGCAGCAGCACGGTTGACGATATCCAGGCCTGCGATTGATCTATGAATCCATTGGTTTGCATGCATGACTGGAATCTAGATACTGACATCTTTAAACCCTCCTGCAAGCATTAGGTAAGTGTTAAAATAATCAGAGGCCACCTGAGTCCAAGTTTGAAACCTGGGGTCCGTCGTGCATGCATATAGCATGGAATCTTGGTCTTCCGGCGGAGGGCACCAAAGCAAACATGGAGGGGGCGGCGGCAGGTGTCGTACATGAGGGGAGTACAAAACCCTATTTTCGTCTTTGTATTTACATCGTAATCAAAAAGGTATAGGAATATGTAATGGCATAGGTGGGTAATTATATGTTGGAGGAAAAACGTGGGGCACCCTAATTAAATCTTGGCCTTCAGTTATAGATCCAACAATCAACATAATTCAGGTGATGTGGATCAACATGGTGCCTCGAAAAACAATCTTATATTGCTTTTAGTATATATAATAGATGTCCATCCTATGTTCTCTGGAAACAACTGCATATTTTCTACATCACTGGTCAATAATATCATGGTTGCCATCTTCGTCCGCCCAATCCCAGAAATGGAAGAAATGGAAAAGAAGACCACCCAACGGTGAAAGAATAGACAGCCGGCCGTATGCAGGTTTTTTTTCTCGGACAGTGCTTCCGACATTTCACCAGGAACCGTTGCATCTGGTACCCACCTCTACTATTTTAAAATATGCTAAAAATTAAGGAAAATTAGATGAATTCTAAATTTTGTTTGAAAATATATGACTGGTGCCCACCAGTTTCGAGAACGATAAAAAACCTTTGCCTCAGCTCCTTATCCTCCCGACCCGCTGCAGCCTAGGCGATGCTAAGATATGTGTGTTTTAATTCACTCTTCCTCATCGTGGTGCTGTTCCCTTGTACTACCAAGAATTGTCAGGAATGGTTTCTCGTCCGCCTCCCTCTCTTGCTTGTCGCAATTTGGAGGGCTTATGCGCTCCTCCAGCCTCACTGCCAACAAAATCACTTTCTCTATTATCTTACCTTTTACAGACAAAGGGAAATTGGAGAGAGCCCATGTCGTCCTTCAACATTCTTCTTTGAAGAAAACACAAATATTTATCCACTTGTCACTCAGCTTTATCTTCTCTATAAACCAAAGAGCCATCCCACCATACATGTTCTGTAGCCTAGATGCATACGTGGTGTGATTGTGTAGCACGCCGTGCTTTGCTTAGTGCAGTATTTTTTGAAATAGCCCACGCACTTCCCTTCCTCCCATGTAAAAATCCCACATCAATTTTTTTTAGATAAGAGGCATATAGCCTGGATTTATAAATAAAGCTCCAAAGGGACACAGGTTCGGAACATAGTTCACTACAACATCAACTGGCCAAGCCAGGATACAATGCCCGGACAAACCGTACACCAACAATAATGAACTAAAGGCAACTGGCACCATCAACACACAAAAGGCGAAGGAGACACACACATACACACAGAGAAGGGGGCAGAGATGGAGCTCGAGTCACCCTGATGCACCAATTCACTATGGCCTAAAATTTCGAGAAACGGTGTACTATATAAAAACATGATTTATATCTTCGAAATAAATAATATGATGTAATAAGAGACATGTATAGTACAAAGAATCACCTAATTAAAAAAATCAAAATTCTTTCTATATGGATGAAACAAAAGATAAAGTTACTTGCACAAGATGCCTTGCATTTTCAAATTCCAAAATATATCGACGAAGCACAAAGGCTCAATAAGCTGCAAAACAAAAGTAGGTTTAGTTGTCAAGTGGAATAGTTGAATGACCATAATTAAAGTGCTGATATAGCTAAAGTTTTCATAAGTATTACCTTTTTATGTTCTAGTACAATTGATTCTTCAAAGCCATGAAATACTTAACCACTTGATCATTGGTGATCTCATTCATCTCTTACTTCACCATATAACAAATAAGATCATCACCCAAGCTGTCATCATTGAGGCGGTTGCACAAAAATGTTTTCACTAGTTTCATGGCTGAAAAGCACCTCTCAACTATAGCAGTGGCAACATGCAACACAATCACTAATTTCAACAACCGGATAAAATAAAGGATACATAATATGCCTCCAAAAAATGGATCATGCCTGGCTAAAAAGTTATGAACCTCCAAAAATTACCTTTATTGTGGGAGTTCTTCAACTCATCATGGCCTCGAAAAGGTAACTCTTGCTTGAGCAAAAACCTATAGCTGTGTCAATTCAGGCATTTAATCGAGAGAAATAAGCCTTCTTAGCAGCTTCACTTTGAAGGTTAATAGCAAAATTAATGTGTTGGTCTCTCTTTAGTAAATCAATACATTTTTTCATTGCTTGATTGTGAACACTATCCACATCACCAACACTATCCACATCCCTTCTTGCTGGGACGGTCCCTAAACAAGAAACAACAAAACAATATGCTTTGTCCTTCTCTTCATTATATTCAAGCCAACTTCAAAACTCATCAAACCGAGAAAAATTAGTTGGATAAATAAATACGGAAAATTCAAGCCCACATCAGGATTGAACATTCTGCTTTTTACCCCAAACTTTGAATACGGAAAATTCAATTATCTTAGTTGGATAAATAAATATGCATGTCATACTTGAAAAGGGTTTGGAGAATTACCAGAAAATTGAATCTGTAGAATTTTTTATTGAGAAAGGTCTATGCACTGGCTGCCGGAACAGAAACTAGGCAGACCGAGAAAAATTGAGAGAGGAGATTGCCTGATTGGAGGAGCTTCCGAAACGCCGAGCTGCATGCTTGCTGCGTGCGTCCGGCATCAAGAATCGCCGAGGCCTGCTTCCAGCGACGTGCCCCCAGTTGCCTTCTCGTCTTTTTCTTGAACTCGATCGGAACGATCAAACTAGCAAGGAAGAGTACGTCCAGTCCCTGCGTACTTCTGCATGGTTTTTATTTGGGAACAACATGAATGTATCGATATGTTACTTGAACTATTGACTAACCAAACTATGCAGCCTCGCATGCGGGAGCCGAGCGACAGCAGTCGGCTTGACGGACTGCGCCTTCCTGATGCACAACCTCCAGCCCGCCCTGATGCACCTTCCCATTTGACATGTTAAGTACCACTAAAATTGTTTTTCGACCTTGTGTCCTATGCATGGGTTAGGGACATTGGCTTCCGCCCTCGAGAGCACTTGAGTCCAAAACTCCAAGGGCCTTCGCAGTTCCGAGATTTTGGTTTTGATAGCATCAATGAGGAAAGAGATTGCGTCCTTCTCTGTCGATCGGCTTAGCGGTGTCCACAACTTTCAAATACAACAGCAAGTTTAAACAAGCCATCAGCTGGAGACGAGATGAAACGACCCTCAAGGACATAAAGATATATTCATCGCTATATTGACACGGGGAAAACATAGAGTAGAAACGGCGGCTAGGACTATAGTAGAAACTGATCCTAAAACTACCCATCCATTGATCTCCTCCCCAGTTCATTGCTCCCCTATGCCCTGGATGGCTCTTTGATCTGATGGTGACGAAACAGAGCAGGATGTTTTGACTCTGGTCTCTAGAGAACGAAGCGTCCAAGGTGAGTCGTGCTCGAGTAACCACTGATGTCATGGAGTTGTTAGAACCTAGACTACTCTTGGTAGATGCTATAGGGTTGGATCTAGTAGATCAGAGAGAGAGAGAGAGAGAGAGAGAGCTACCTGCGCCCTGGATCGATGAGCACGAGCCAGAGGGGATGCCAGAGGTAGCGCTGGTGCTAGAGGCCATGGGGAAAGGGGGAGACGGCGTGGGTGTGCGTTGGTGGCAAAGCTTCCCATCGGCTCACGCTAAAACCCAAGATCGGTAGGGATATCGGTGGGGCGAGCGGCACTGTGATGAACCTCGTGACGCGTGCTGCCGGTCCCCACCTCTTTATATAGCGCGGCGATAGGGGCCCACCAACCATGATAAGGTTGAGCGCCCCCGATCAGGGCACGGATAAGGGACTCCGTTCGGGCCGTTGGGCTCGAACGAGGAGATATCAATCTAACATTCTCCCCCTTGATCTCAACTTTTCTTTTAACTTTATACTTTACTCATTTCATCACGGATCGGTACATAGAGCATGTTTCATCGTGTCAGCTCAATTGCCGATAGAATCAGACAGCCACTACATACTTTTCTATTTGAAACAAATCATGTTACTTTTGGGCCTCTGTAGTCCAGGAATCATAGGCTTTCCATTAATCGCATACCGGCTATGTGTTCCTTAAACACATTGGGTGGTAAGCCTTTCGTTAGCGGATCCGCAAGCATATCCTTTGTCTTTATATGCTCGATACTTATAGTTTGATCCTGGACTTTGTCCTTCACAACATAATACTTTATATCTATTGACTTTCTAGCATTACTCGACTTGTTGTTGTGAGCATAGAATACTGTGGGATCGTTGTCACAGTACATCTTTAGTGGCCTACTGATGCAGTCTACCACTTTCAAGTCGGGTAGAAATTTCTTTAACCTAACGTCTGTCTCATGGCATCATAACATGCTATAAATTCTGCATACATCGTAGATGATGCAACTATTGACTGTTTGGCGCTTCTCCACGAAATAGCACCTCCTGCGAGAGTAAAGACATATCCTGTCGTGGACTTTCTATCATCTTTATCTCCCGCAAAATCTGCATCTGAATACCCTCTTATTTCTAGGGAATCAGATCTTTTATATGTTAGCATGAGGCCTTTTGTGCCTTGCACATAATGCAAAACTTCCTTTACCATTTTCTAGTGCTCTATGCCTGGATTCTATTGATATCTACCGAGTACCCCGGTGATAAAAGCTAAGTCAGGGCGAGTGCACACTTGTGCATACTGTAAGCTTCCAACGGCCGAAGCATATGGTACTGACTTCATTTGATCGATCTCATATTGATTCTTTGGATATTGAAATTTTCCAAAGCTGTCGCCGTTGACTATGGGAGCAGGTGTGGCATTTCTCGCATGCATATTGTATTTCTTTAGAATCTTTTCACAATATGCCTTCTACAACAGTTCTAACACTCCATTCTTTCTATCTCGGTGAATTTCTATGCCTAAAACATAAGAAGCTTCACCAAGATCCTTCATATAAAAATTTGAGGACAAGAACTTCCTTGTTTCTAGTAGTAGACTGACATCACTGCTAGCAAGCAAGATGTCATCCACATACAGAATTAGGAAAATATATTTCCCACTTTTAAAATTTGCATGAATGCAGTTGTCCTCAACATTCTTTTTAAATCTAAATCTTTTAATTGTATCATTGAACTTTAAATACCACTGTCTAGAGGCTTGCTTTAACCCATAAATGGATTTCTTTAGGCGGCATCCCATATGTTCCTTTCCCTCCATGAAAAAAATCCTTGGGTTGTTTCATGTAAACATTTTATTCTAAATCTCCATTTAGAAATGCCGTCTTTACATCCATTTGATGCAACTCTAAATCAAAATGTGCAACTAGTGCCATTATGATTCTGAAGGAATCCTTACATGACACCGGAGAAAAAGTCTCATTGTAATCTACTCCTTATCTTTGCGTAAAACCTTTTTCCACAAGTCTTGTTTTATACTTTTCTACATTCTCATTGGAGCCATACTTTGTTTATAGACTCATTTGCATCCTACTGTTTTGGCTCCTTTAGGAATTTCCTCTAAGTCCCAAACATTGTTGGAACTCATCGATTTCATTTCATCTTCCATTGCCTCCATCCACTTGGCTGAGTGGGGGCTACTTATGGCTTCTTCATATAAGGTGGGATCGCCCTTTGTATGAACTATTTCTGTGTTGTAAACTTTGTAAATTTCTTTATAAATGGTTGGTCTTCTTTCTCTTTTAAACCTTCTGAGTTCATCAGACTCTTGCTCATTTCGTGCCTCAGGTTCTAGCACATTTGATGTATGTGGCTGTTCCGGCTCCCTTTCGTGCTCAACAGTGGGTTCAGGCAGCTCCTGATGGACAGGTTCCGAACCTTCTCCCATTGCTGTCACATGTGGAGTCACAACAGGTGCCGGCACCACAACCTCAGGGGTTGTAGATGGTGGCACAACAAGTAGCGAGAAAATGGCTCCCGAGTCTTCGGATTAGGTTCATGCGCCCTCTTCTCCTCAAGATCAATTTTCTGAGCTACCATGCCCCCCCTCATCAATTTGTCCTCCAAGAACACTGCATGTATTGTTTTTACAAACTTTGTGTATTTGTCAGGACAGTAGAAAGATAACCTTTTGATCTATCTGGATAGCCAATGAAGTGGCAAGACACTGTTTTGGGGTCTAACTTTGCAATGTTTGGATTAAAATCTTTTGCCTCAGCTGGGCTCCCCCAGACCCTCAAGTGGCGCAAAGAGGGGACTCTGCCTGTCCATAATTCATACGGTGTTTTGGGCACTGACTTGCTTGGTACTCTGTTGAGAATGTGAATGGCGGTTTTAAGCGCCTCCATCCATAATCTCAATGGGAGGGTGGGATAGCTCATCATGCTGCGCACCATATCCATAAGGGCCTGGTTACGCCTTTCAGCTACTCCATTTTGCTGAGGTTTGCCCGGCATAGAATACTGGGCGACTATTCCATTTTCCTGTGGGAACCTTGCAAAAGGTCCAGGTACTTGACCATATGGAGTATGCCGGCCGTAGTACTCCCTCCCACCTCTTCCCCAGGGATCCCAGATGAGGGAAGCCTAGGAGAGCCGCCGACTCCAACTATCGTCCATGTACGATCCATACTAGACTGAGCTATTCTTCGATAAATAAGAAGGCTTACCAGACTAGTGTACCTGAGTTGGGAAGTTGTAATAGTGAAATAGAACGTGAAACCGTGCTGAGCTCCCAAGCAGTGGGAGGGGAAAGTGATCTCTTATTTGGTAAGGTTATAAATTAACAAATAAGCCCAAGCTACTGGTTTGATTTTGAGAGTCAAATGTGAGCATGTGACTGTGACTAAATAGCAGCGTGCCTTTGTCCTATTTAAACGGCTCGTCTCGCCGCTACCTTATCCTATTTCCATACTTCTGTCGCTCCATCCCTGTATGGGCGGAGAACCCGTCGCTGTCTCGGCTGTGATACCATTCCGGCACAATATGAGGCGGGGTGGGCATCGGATTAGCAGGTATATAATTGTCGGGATGCCCCAAAACATTAGGAGCAAAAAAAATCCAAATGGAAAAAAAGATAGCAGAAGCTACCCGACCTACAAGTCCTTAGATTCCTGTCATTAAGCACTACATACTATAGCAGTCAACTCACTATTTGCACTCCTTGTGTCTACCAATTTCACCATGGCGGCTAACTTCAAATAATAGGTAACTTAAAAGAATAATAGCTATTATCACTCACTGCTTCATTCTTGGTGAAAGGTGTTAACTTCCTGGTTCAGGGTTTTCTGTTTCCGAAGACTAGTAAAATAGGCGGATTCTGGGTCAGATTGGACTATTTTAATTATTTTATCATGCTGATTTTCAATTTCAGCTTTCAAAATTTTAAATTTATCCAATGTTCAGATCTTTCTTTAATTGGATAAATATAACCATATCGGGAGTAATCATCTGTGAATGTTATGAACGAATCATAACCATCCACACTTTTCACAGGAAACAGTCCACAAATATCAGTGTGGATGGTTTCTAGTGTTGATGTACTTCGGTTTGCACTCTTTTTGATTTGCTTTACATATTTTCCTTTTATGCAATCTATGAATTGTTTGATATCTGAGAACTCTAACGGAGGAAGAATTTCATTTTTAACGAGGCTTTCTATTCTTCCCCTCGAAATATGGCCTAATCTATAGTTCCATAACTTCGATGAGTCATGAGTTCGCTTTTTTTTTCTTTTGTTCTTTGTTCGACAAGGAAACTTGCACACTCACATTACACACAGAAAGTGCTTTCTCATGCAAGGATAACAAATAAAGCTTATCGTGAAGTAAAGCGGTACCCACACAAGCATCATTAAACCATATGGCACACTTGCCATGCACAAAATAACATTCAAAATTGTCTTTATCCAAGCATGACACACTTATTAAGTTTCTATGAAGCGAGGGAACAAATAAAACATCTTTTAGCAGAATGATAAAACCATCAGCTAGCTCCAAAGGGATGTCGCCAATAGCTTCAACTTTTGCTTGCACCCCATTCGCAACCTCAATGCATCTTTTGCTTCTTTGAAAAGTCCTTGTCGAATGGAATCCCTATAAATAATTTGCAACATGAATAGTTGCACCAGAGTCAATCCACCAAGTAGATTTGGAAAACTGTTCATACAAGGATTCATTTACAAAAGAAACTGTGTCTTTACCGTTCTTTGCCATTATGGACTTGAGCCATATTGGGCAATCTTTCTTGAAGTAACCGGGCTTCTTGCAATGGTGACACTGGTCCTTGTCCCCAGGGAGACTCTACTGATGCTGATACTGTTGGGGGCCTTTGCCATGTGGCTTGGAGGGGGAACTACCATGGTTGTTGTTGTTGAAGGTTCTCTTTCTGTTGTCCTTCACGTAGTTCAGAGAGCCACCGTGAATGGACTTGAGCCTCTCTTTCTCTTGAGAACACATCCCAATGGTATTTTCAATGTCCCATTTTTCAGGAGACATGTTATAGTTGATCACAAAGTTCTCGAACTGTTGGGGAAGGGAAGCCATGACAAGATGCACCAGTAGAGCAGGCTTGAGCTCGAGGTCAGCATCCATGGGCTTTAATTTAGCAGCCATGTTGCTCATCCTCAAGATGTGCTCTATGATGCCATGTGGTCCTCCAGTATACTTTTCTGTGACCAGCTGTTTGAGCAGCTGGGTAGCATACATCTTTGAAGAGCTAGTAAACTGACTCTTTATCTTTGCTAGATACTCCCCAACAGAGGCACACTCTTCGATTGAGCCCATAATAGTGTTCTCAATCATATTCTTTGCAAAGGCAAGCACTTTTTGTTGGCATTGACCCACTTTTGGTTATCAATTGAGTATGCCAGCGCCACCGGAGCATGGTACCTTTTTCTTTTTTCCCAAGCAGCATTATCCTCAGCATCATCTCTTACTAGGTCTTTTGGCTTGACTGGCTGTTTGGTTTCCACAACCCAGTCAACCTCGGCATAGAAAAATGCCAGGTCTACTTTCTTCCTCCATTTAGTGTAGTTGTCCCCCCTAGCATCGGAATGTCCTTGAGGCAACTCATGAGGTTGAGACCTCCTGAAAACCACAAAAGATGTGAGATAACAAAAAACAATTGTATGCATTAATCCAATATTGGTATAGATTAAACATGCAACTGTTTGTGCAAATTAAAATTATGTCACCGTTGGGCAAAAAGTAAAATTAAATGCACCTTTGACACATAATATACAAATCATGATCATGTTATTAATAATGTTGGTCATATAATAACATGACCATAATCAACTTTAAATCACTTTATCACATCTTTAAACAATTTTAATTATCACTTTATTGCATTTAAGCAATTTCTATCAACTATTTGCAGCGTAAAACTAATGCGATTAAGAAACTTTGAAAACTTTACAGAAAAAATCTGTCACTTTTTGAATTCTCTAATCAAATTTTTGTTGGAATATTTTGAATAGAAAAAAGGTGTACAAAAAACTGCTAAAAAACTAAGAAAAACAATTAAAACAGCTAAAAAATTGCTTCTATAAAACAAAAAACAAAAACATTGCGCCTAGGGCCCTCCCTAGGCCACGGCCATTGCCAGCCTGCCGCCACGCGACGCAGCGGCCTATCTGTCGCTCGCTCTGCCAGAAGGCGCCCCGGTGCTCGGCCCCGCGTCGGCCCATGGCCTGGCTAGCGCTGCGGCTGCTCGCTCGCGCGTTGCGCTGCCGCGGCCCGCTCGCCTAGCCTCGCAACCCACTTGGCCCAATAGCCCGGCACCACCCCGCGCGCCCGCAGCCGCTCGCGCCGCGCAATCCAGGCCGTTCATCCGTGCTTCCCTAGATCCTGCGGCCACACGCGCGTGTCTCTTGATCACACCCCCCCCCCCCCCCCCCGCGGCCCCGACGCAAACCCTAGGTTCATTTTCCCCCCTCCCAGTCCCGCGAGGCCCCCAACTCTCTCTCTCTCTCTGGCGGCACTCTAGGTCAGAGAGGCGAGGCGGCTGCCCCGCCCGGTGATGGCGCCGGCGGAGAGCCCCTCCCCCTCTCCCTGACGCAATACCCTCCCCTTTTCTACCCCGTTCTCCACCTTAACCACACCCTCCATCGACGACAGCGAGTGAGAGAGGGAGAAGGCCGACATCCTCCTGCCCCCTTTGCCAGCGGTGTGTCCACCCGGGGGTGGGCACACCACCGTCAAACGGCGCAGTGGAGACGCCCTCTGCCGGCGCACGGCGGCGGCCCTTTGCACTTTTCGGATTTGGGATCTGGGGTTTTCTCTTTCGGGATCTGGGGTTTTCTCTTGCGGGGTCTGGGGTTTTCTAGGGTTAGGGTTTAATATTTTCGATCTACTTTTCTTGGGGCTTTCTCTTGCAGGGTCTGGGAGGAAATAGGGTTTTGTTTTCTTTATCTTTGCCCTAGATGGGGTGTGTCCTGCTTCCCTATGCCTCGGCTTGCCGATGCACATAGGGATCAAGGGGGATGACGCGGCCGTAGGGCAGGCGCTCTTTTAGATCTAGGATTCTTTCTCTTTTGCTTTGATTTATGTTTCTACCGAAAAGATCTAGGACTAGATGCTCTGATATCATTGTTAGAACCTAGTCTACTCACGGTAGATGTTCTAGGGTTGGATCTAGTAGATCAGAGAGAGAGAGAGAGAGATATGAGAGGGGAGGTACTACCTGCGCCCTGGCTCGATGATCACGGGCCAGAGGGGATGCCGGAGCTAGTGCTGGTGCTAGAGGCCATGGGGAAAGGGGCGACGGCGTGGGTGTGCGGTGGTGGCAAAGCTTCCCGTAGGCTCACGCTAAAACCCTAGATCAGTAGGGATATCGGTGGGGCGAGCGGCACTGCGACGAACCTCGAGACGCGTGCTGCCGATCCCCCTCCTCTTTATATAGCGCGGCGACAGGGACCCACCAACCATGATAAGGTTGGGCACCCCCGATCAGGGCGCGGATAAGGGACTCCGTTCGGGCCATTGGGCTCGAACGGGGAGAGATGAATGTAGCAGGAGTAAGCACTGATGTCCCTTCATATTATTGATCACCTTCTTATACAACCGACTGCTAAATGGACAAATGTGTTAAAGTTTTGTGATTACTGGAGTTCATCCTGCTACATCACAAGTCTTAATTTCTGCTTATATGTTGGGTGTATAAATAATAGGCAGACAATGGCTTTGAACTGCTTTACCAACATTTTGCTCTCCATGGATATCACTGTCATTTTTATGGGATATTTAATACTATTAGTGTCTTCTCCCCTTGCCACCGGTACAACAAGCCATTATAAAATACAAATGCTTATCATAGTAGACTACATTTGTGTATCCCTTATCGTTTCCCTTATCACATGGAGCGGGCTATATCAAAGGGACAATGACAACCGACATAAGCTTCGGAGGGGGGTGCCACGGGATTGGCCGTGAGCCGAATGGGTGGTAAATAGGACTGGTGAATCAGCAGGAGGTGATGAAGTTTCTCCCACCGGCTTTCTGTGGGCGCGCTATCTCTCATCTCGGATGAGCTTGGCCCAAAATTCCCCTCTTTGCACACACCCGCGTTTAGCTCTAGAGAAACCGCCGATTCAAGCATTTCCACTCATGGAGGATGTGAGATTCATTAAGACCGTGTGGGACGAAATTTCATCCCAACCCACATGATCAAACAAGCAAAACTTGGCTCCCTAGGGCTTGTATGAAAAATTGTCGGCAACCAAACTGCCCCTTGAACTCCTTCCCTCATTTGCACTTGGTTTTGATCTGTTGGGCAGCTGGTTTGTAAGCAGATACACATTCCACAAACCTCATGGAAGGACGGTGATTTGCTCCAGACTTAATGCGTGGCAGTACGATGTTTGTCGCATGTGAGCCACAGGCCAAACTTGGACACAGTCCAACATGGCCGTAACCAGACTAGTACTAATATACCATCCTGGACACACTGGTAGAAAAGGGCCCATGCGTCCCGGTTGCCCAACCGGGACGGGGCAATCGGGACTAAAGCTCTAACCTTTAGTCCCGGTTGCCCCACCAACCGAGACAAATAGGGCACACGTGGCGGCATCAGAGTGCGAGGGGGGGTGGAGCATTAGTCCCGGTTCGTAACACGAACCGGGACTAATAACCTGCTGCCGTGGCAGAGATTTGGCCCATTTCTCTGCCGCGGCAGAGAATTCATTTTGGCACATTTTGTTGCCGCGGCAGCATTTTCGCCACTTTTTGTGCCGCGGCAGAGAATTCATTTAGGTTGTTTTATTGTTTATTTAGTGTTTTGCACTTATCAACGAAGGAACCTTATATTACACAAGATCATCATGACAACATTACATTCAATACACGGATCGAGTTCATGCACTACATACAAAAGTTGCTATTCGATGCTACCGGCCAATTTCTTGAAAGTTGCTATTTTTACAATTCCTATTGTCTATACACAACCGAGTAGTATTCCCCTTGTGTGTTTAGGACTTCTGCATCCAAGAATCCCGCCAATTCCTCCTGAATTGCTCGTACGCGATCCTTTGGCAGAAGACCGTCCCGTAGACGTTCGATCTGATTTAAAAAAGGAGTCAGCCTATATGAATATGAAACTAAACACAATTTGATTGTAATTAAAAACTATAGAAATTGTTTACGTACGTGGAGTTGCTCTAAATTTCTGCCCTTCTCATCGCACGTCTGCCGGATGAACTCGCATACATAGTATCCACATAGATTGTTACCTGGTCCCTGCGTCAGGCACTTTATGAGAACAGAGTTCAATCAAAATAATAATCAAGCATGATATAATTGTATCAAAACTAGAATCAAAGAGATGCGCGGATATAGCTAGTGGTGCTTACATTTAGTGGTTGAAATGTAAGCTCCTCTTTCCAAACACCCCTAGCCTTCTTGGTGAACCGTTTCCAAGCGCTTCCCGGCGTAGAAAACGAATAAAATAAGTTATTAAGTACTTGATATCATAAAATTCACGAACGTTGCCGATATAGTGTCGTAATGATTAGAATTACCTCTGGACAAGTATCTGCATGTCCTTCCACGTCTCAAGGGGTTTATGTTTCGAGTCCATGACTAGTACACGCCCTTTGTCAAGTTGAATGATTAACAGAATATAGTGGAAGCTGCAAATGCATAACTAATCAATTATATACTTAATATCGAGTAAGCAAAATAGAAAGTTTATACAAGACAATAACACTCACTCGAAGTTGTAAGGAAAGAGTATTTCCCTTTTGGTTTCTTGAAACCTTAACGCGTGTACTATATTATCCTCCGTATCTTGGGGGCTTATTTTGAGATTAGCTTCATGAACCCAATATGGGTCAATGAAGCCAATGTCATAGATTTGTCCTCTGCTGCATTCGAGAATCTTCATTCTGCATATTATAGTATGATTATATACATGCAATAAACAAAATAATATAGCTGGAGACTAAATTAATTACAGAATTAGTACTTACAGACAATAGGCACTGATGATCGATTTGTCCAAGGCGTCTTGATTGAATAATTGAAATAGTTCATCAAATTCAATGGATATCATGTCATCCTTATCTTTCCCATGATGCTTTTTTGTAACCCTCGGCACTATCCAGTTAGCCCCGGCCCTTGTGGCATGCATGTACCAGTTATGCAATCTTCGCATTTTTGTTGGAAGATTGTTTACCTCCTCAGGTTTGACGAGAGGTTTTCCGTACTGGTATTGGTATGCTACTTCACTCACGGGGAAGAACTCTAACTGGGATAAGTACTGGGCAATACTCATACCTTGAGCAGCGGCAGCTTCTCCGTATTGTGCAACTACCTCTGGATCATACTGCTCTTCGGCCCCATATTTGCTCGACCCCACATTGGTTTGAGAAATCACCTTGAGAGGGGCGCAAGTCTGTTTTGCTTGTTCTCCGAGCTGGGCAACAGATTTCCCGCTTGCATCAGTACTGCTCTTCGAGGCTTTTTGTGCCGCATGTGACTTGAGAATAGAACGGTCATAGTCTGATGACAGCGTTGGCTCGGGTTGATGAAGATTCTTTAGCATTTTCAACACTTTGGCTTTTTCTTCTTTGGTGTTGGGGAACTCTGGCTCTTTCGGCCGCCTCAGCTTAGCAAAAAACGCTGTCATTTCTGCATCAACGATCGCCGCAGTCTCCTCTTCAGTACAGTCATAAGCTCTCTTGGGAGGAACCATTGGTACTTTTGGAAGAGGCTCTTGTTTGCGTTTCGGCGATCGCTTACGACGCACAGTAGCGGTACGCTTACGCTTTTTATCCTGAGGCGCCGGCGATGGCTCCTGCGGCGATGGCTGCACCGGAGATTGGTGAGGCGACGGAGCCGGGTGAGGCGACGGAGCCGGGTGAGGCGACGAAGACGGCTGCCGCGGCGGCGACGACCTCGCTGGAGACGGGTGAGGCGGCGGCGAAGATGGCCTTGGCGTGTGATTTCGAAGCACAATACAATCCTTCGGCCATAGAATGGTGACGTTTTTTGCGTCACCCAGCACAGTCACATCCCCTTCACCAGCAGGGTAGTGAAGATCCAAAACCTCAAAGGTGGGCATGATTTCATCCACGCCGACAACAGCGTAGCCCTCTGGAACCGGACGACAGTGGTAAGTTGGTGTGGGTCCAATTGGTAAGGCATAGCCGACCGCCACCTTCATTGATATGTTCACAACTTTGACATGTAGCTCGCAGTGTGTCATCTCTGTGATATCATCCACTGGGTAGCCAACAGGAGCCATCGTCGGTGCATCATCGTCATCGCCATTGTCATCACCCAGGACCTCGGTGGAAGCTACACTGCTTTTTCGATTATTCGATAGGCCGGTAGCATCGAATGCAGTGTGCTGCTGAGATGGGCCGGTAGTACTTTGCTCTTTAAGTGCGTTAATTTCATCTTGTTGTTGCTTTAATCGTTCTTCAATTAAACGCATTCGCTCTTTCTGACTTTCTGCTTCAACTGCCGCCCTGTCCTTACTCCTCTGACGGCTTCTATCAGGATATTTCTTCCTCTCTTCGGGAAACCCAGTCCTCCATGATTGGGAGCCTATTGTGCCTCGTGTTCGTCCATCATGTTCCTTATTTCCAAGGGCGAGTGTGAGCTCATCATTCTCTCTATCGGGAATGAAGTCCCCATCTTTAACAGCCTTTACTGCTTTTCTGATCCTCTCGATTGGCAAGGGGTATTCTTTATGTCGTATGTTATATATACACCTCCCTTCCGATTCCAACGTGCCCCCATGCCCGTAAAACCAATTCCTTGCACGTTCTACCCAATCGTCTGTCTCTGGGGTGATCTTTTTATCACGCAGTTCCTGCTCAAGTTTCTCCCACTTAGGAATGCCAACCCTGTAGCCACATTGCCCCATAGTATGGTGATACTTCTTCTTAGCAGCATTCAGCTTATTCGTTTCAGACATTTTCTTAGCTTTTTCTGATTTCTTGTATTCCACAAACTCATCCCAGAATAGTTTTATCTTCTCAAACTGAATATTCTTGAAATCGGGAGTCTTCTTTTTCACGACATAGTCAAGGTGCAATCTTTTCTTCCAGTTGGTGAAACACTGGGCCATCTTCTTCAAAGCCCACTCCCTGACCTTAGCCTCCATGGCTCTCCCATGTTGTAAGGCGTCCTCAACTGGATCCTCCGCATTTGGATCCAGCTCTATCTTCGGTAGTTTGAAATTAACCATGAGCCTCTTCCACAGTAAATCTTTGGCGTGGTTAGGGACAAATAAACATGTTCCCTCTTCATCCGCATTAGCAGGCCTATTCCAATTTCTAATGGTGATCGGGATTAAGTCCCTAACGATTACTCCGCATTGTGCCACAAATTTGGTTGCGACAACTTCGGGAGCTGTCGGTCTGCCGTCTTCAGCGACATCTTCGATCCTGAACCTCTCATGGTCTTGCAACTTTTTGGTTGGGCCTCGTCTGCTCTTTTTAGTAGATTCCTTCGATCCGGAGGGCTAAAAGAAGAAAGATCATCGTTACTATTTCTATATAGATAGCAGATGATTAATTAATGAATTGATTTATATTACATGCACCTCGCCGGAGCGGTCGTCTTCTCGATTACACAAGGCATCGCCTTCTCCCTCGCGGAAGGCAACACCTTCAACCTCAAACAAGTTGTCTACTCCGGTAAAAAGAGGATCACCCTCACCGGAGTTGTTCAGAAACGTTGATACGTCTAAATTATCTTCCCCACGGATCACACCTTGGATCAACTCTTCCTTTTCTTCGTCTCTGACGTGTGGGTCCCTATTTTCTGCATAGGTGGAAAAACGAATAAGTCAAAGCGGCTAAAGGAGAAAGTTAAGTATGGTGTTGAGAGATATAAACCCTAATTCAGAGAAACCCTAATATATACATACACAATAATAAAAATAAAGAGAAAGGGAAACCGTGTAGTAGATAGGCACATCGTCGAACCCACATGCACCTAAGTTGCTTGAAAATGTGAATCGGGTCTGGGGCTACCCACAGTGGCTGACCAGTGGGGCCGAAGACCAATAATACCAAACTAATTATTAAACCTAATAATACCTAACTAATAATAAACCTAATAATCCAAACACCAAAAAGAAAGGGAAACAATCAACACATGGAATCGATGCAATGCTCAAGCAAGTATGATGATATGACAAGTTAATTTGCATTGGAATGTAACCCTAAGAAATGCTCGACGATTTAATCGGGGTTCCGAGGGGTGAAAACCCTAACTCGGAGAAACTCCGGAACACATGAGAGGGGTGGATTTGTTCTTCTAATTAAACTTGTAATTTAAGTTGTTGAACAATGCATGATTATAGATTAGATAGCTAGGTTTCATTTTTCTGAACATTTTGATATATTATTCATATTTTTATGACTTATAGATTAAAAGTTATTGAACTTATAAGATTATAATTATTTCTGAAATTATTAAAAGATGGTTAAACTTTTTACACCGCAGGCATACCTACCCACAGTGACTGACAGAGGGGCCCCATGGCCACCTCAGCAGACTCGCAAGCAAGAGGGACCGGGGGTTATTTCTCACCGACGCGGCATCTAGCCAGAGAGGCTGACGAGTGGGCCTAGGCCACGCAGGCAACACGTGGACGGCCAACAGGCCAGACGGCGGCGCGGGTTGGCGCTAGGAGGCGAGCGGGGCTGCATGGGCTAGCGCGCTGGACTCACGCGGTTGCGTTGAGCCAAAAGGCGGCAGCGCCGCTTCGGATTGGTCACCGGAGAATGGCGCATGGCGAGCAGCGGCGGCGGCGCTTGCAGTTCGCCGGCGAGCGGTGACCACAGAGCGAGTGAGAGAGGGAAAAAAGGTCGGCGAGATCCGCGTGCTCACCGTGGTGCTCAAGGTAGTGACGGGGAAGTGCGGGGAGGTCCTGAACGGCGTGAATGGCGACGGCGGCCGGCGTCGGTGACGGAGAGGACGTGCTCGATTCCGGCGGGAGAGGGCACCCCAGCAAGCGAGCTTCGGTGAGGAGGTTCCTGGCGAGGAGGCGGAGCTCTAGAGGCAGCCGTTAGGGCGTGCAGGACGGCGGGGCAGCCTGCCGACGTCGGGGGCGGTTGTGCGCGCGTCGGTGAAGCAGAGAAGTGATGGGGAAGGGAAGAAGAAGAGGAAGGGCTAAAGGGTTATAACCAAAGGACCTTTAGTCCCGGTTGGTGGCTCCAACCGGGACTAAAGGGTTATACGTCCCGGTTGGAGCCACCAACCGGGACCTATACTCCAATATTTTCAGCAGACAAGGGTTGGCGCGCAGGGGGTCTTTAGTCCCGGTTGGTGGCTCCAACCGGGACATATTCCCCTGTTTTCAAAAAAATTCAGGTATTTTCTCTCTGTTCCCGCCTTATTTTTTATTTTGGGGTTTAAATTTGTATTGTTTTTTAAATGATAATTAATTTAGAATTTAGAAAAACTTTAAACATAAAAAGTGTTTGGATTTGAATAAATAATTCAAAACCATTTTCTGTTTTAAAAAATAATTAATGTAACCATATAAAATATGAACCATTTACAATTAAAAATGAATTAACTTATATTTTTTTAATATCAATTTGGAATTTAGAAAAACTTTAAACATAAGAAGTGTATGGATTTGAATAAATAATTCAAAAACATATTCTATTTTTAAAAAATAATTAATGTAACCTTTTAAAATGAATTAACTTATTAATTTGGAATTTAGAAAAAATTTAAACATAAAAAGTGTTTGGATTTAAATAAATAATTCAAAACCATTTTTTGTTTTAAAAAATAATTAATGTAACCATTTAAAATATGAACCATTTACAATTAAAAATGAATTAACTTATATATTTTTAATATCAATTTGGAATTTAGAAAAACTTTAAACATAAAAGTGTATGGATTTGAATAAATAATCCAAAACCATTTTCTATTTTTAAAAAATAATTAATGTAACCTTTTAAAATGAATAAACTTATATTTTTAAATATTAATTTGGAATTTAGAAAAACTTTAAACATAAAAAGTGTTTGGATTTAAATAAATAATTCAAAACCATTTTCTCCTGCAACATTGTTCTCCATACCAATGTCCACACACATGCATAATATGGGCACAACATCACAAACTATGCCGTGATTCAGCACATAACATCGGTCATTTGGACCGAAAAAGCCATGAAACCTCGAACATGATAGGTCATTTTGTGAAGGTTTTTTCGAAACATGATCAATATACCAAGTCTGGTATTTTTCCTTTATACTATGTAACATAATATGACACCACGCGAAGGATTTTCATTGTTCGGATTTTTTTGAATTTATTATGCCCGTTTTGAATTATCTGAATTTCTAACTATGGTCGAACCGGTGTGCATGAAGATAGGGGACGAGCATCGTTAGAACTTGCATTGGATCTCTGAAGAAACCACATATTGCGAGTCTAAAAATGATTTTTTCAAAAAATCACGGGCGATAGATCATGTACCTGTAGTACAAACCGGACCCACTTCCTACCGATTCGGCAGACATTTGTCCTTTTTATCCGGGATGGACGAAAAGGTTTGAGATGTACCGGTTGGGAGATAGTCCATGTAAGGTGGTCTAGTATTTTAGGAAAATAGGACGGTAGCATTCTGAAACGGCATTTTGGTGGTTACTTCACAAAACGACCCGTTTTTTGCGCTCGGAAAATGGAAAAGGGCTTTTGTGAGGTTTTTTCGAAACATGATCATTGTTCGGCACACATTTAGTCCCGGATGTAGTCACAAACCGGGACTAAAAATAGTTTCCGCCATTTCCCACCTCTTCCCGCCAAGTTTTCCCGCCCTTTCCTTTCTACTAGAGCTTTTAGTCCCGGATGTAGTCACTAACCGGGACTAAAGATATTTCCCGCCATTTCCCAAAGCTTCACGCCAAGTTTTCCCGCCCTTTCCCTCTATATTTAGGGTGATCGTGTCATGGCTATCCACACATCCACACCTTCCTCTCTTAGAACAATGGACAACGCCTACTGGGCCATTCTGACCCTCGAGGAGACCGAGGCGCTGTGCGCCTCCAACTACCCTTGTCCGCCGGGCTACCGGCCGCCCGCCGGCTGGATGCTGAGCGCAGGAGGGGTTCCTGTCCCTCCTGTCCCTCAAGGTTCCGCACGCTAGGCGGCCATCACAAACCACTTCTACCACGAGCTCACGCCGGAGCAACGGATGGATCCCCAGTGGGATCCCGACAACTACGACACTTGGATAGCCTTCTTCGCTAATAGGCGGGAAAGGGAGCTCGCCAGGTACGAGGGTGATGGCCCGCCACCGGTGAACCACAACGAAGCTGGCCGTCGTCTGTGGTGGGCGAACCGTACTATCATCGAAGTGATGCGCTACATCGCCGGAGGAGACCATCCTCGCCTACGGTGCCCACGAGTCCACCCGCCACAGGCCCCACACTGTCCCGGCGGTAGCGGCATCGTCTTCCAGGAGACCCCTCTCCCACCCGCCGTGAATCCGAGGCTGGAATGGCCCCTGGTATATGCCATGGATGGGCTGAGGATCCCCGGAGTGGCAGGTGACGATGATGATGACGACGACGATGAAGACCCTGAAGCTGCGTACTATAGGACTAGGCATGATTATGACTAAAGGGGCGGCTTTAGTCCTGAGTGTTAGCTAGTCCCGGTTTGTCCCGGTTTTTAATATTAATAAATGTCTTGAGTGTTACCTAATAAATAGAGGGAAATGCCTATATAAAGAGAGGTTTCATATTTAGTCCCGGTTGGAGAAACCAACCGCGACTGAAGGGATTGCGGCAGAGTGGGCCAGGCAACACTAATAATAGGGGTGAGTGTCGACATTATGTCGTGCGGCTTGTACCTTGTCCCGGATGGTGTCACCAACCGGGACTAAAGATGAACCTTTAGTCCCGGTTGGAGACACCAACCGGGACTAAAGATGAGTCAGCACTAATAATAGGGGTGAGTGTCGACATTATGTCGTGAGTGTCGACATTATGCCGAGCTGCTTGTACTATAAATATGCATCCTTGTGAGTCCAGTCCTCCAGCCAGTTTGAGGCATCTCCAAGATGGTTTTAGAGAGCAGGGACACCACTACGGCCAGTTTCAGGGAGATGCCGACGGAGCCCAGTCCTCCGGCATCTCCGAGAAACTGGTCATAGAGGCACTCCCTAATATGTGAAATTAGTTAGCTCCGAGGCGTATTGATCTAGTTAGTGAAGTTACAAGCTGCAAGATGGTTTTCGAGAGTAGGGACACCACTGCGGCCAGTTTCAGGGAGATGCCGACGGAGCCCAGTCCTCCGGCATCTCCGAGAAACTGGTCATAGAGGCACTCCCTAATATGTGAAATTAGATAGCTCCGAGGCGTATTGATATACTTAGTGAAGTTACAAGCTGCAAGATGGTTTTCGAGAGCAGGGACACCACTGCGGCCAGTTTCAGGGAGATGCCGACGGAGCCCAGTCCTCCGGCATCTCCGAGAAACTGGTCATAGAGGCACTCCCTAATATGTGAAATTAGTTAGCTCCGAGGCGTATTGATCTAGTTAGTGAAGTTACAAGCTGCAAGATGGTTTTCGAGAGCAGGGACACCACTGCGGCCAGTTTCAGGGAGATGCCGACGGAGCCCAGTCCTCCGGCATCTCCGAGAAACTGGTCATAGAGGCACTCCCTAATATGTGAAATTAGTTAGCTCCGAGGCGTATTGATCTACTTAGTGAAATTACAAGCTGCAAGATGGTTTTCGAGAGCAAGGACACCACTACGGCCAGTTTCAGGGAGATGCCGATGGAGCCCAGTCCTCCAGCATCTCCGAGAAACTGGTCATAGAGGCACTCCCTAATATGTGAAATTAGTTAGCTCCGAGGCGTATTGATCTAGTTAGTGAAGTTACAAGCTGCAAGACATTTATTAATATTAAAAACTGAGACTACAAAACCGGGACTAAAGCCCACAAACCGCGAAAGATATCCTTCGGTGAAGCCACAAACCGTGAAAGACATGAACTAGAGTTACATAATATGAGCATGAACTTCTTGGCATATGTCATTCCTTATGACCGCTTCAGACATAACCATGGAGCATCTTCTTTACTTAACGGAATGCTTGGGTCAGTTTTCACTGTGAAGGGCGGAATTTCATCAAACTTATTATAATCTTCTGACATGTCTGTCTTGTCCTTGATTCCCACGATGTTTCTTTTCCCTGAAAGACCTATGTGACGCTTTGGCTCATCATATGATGTATTCGTTTGCATATTTTTTCTTTTTTTCGGTCTGGAGGACATGTCCTTCACATAGAAAACCTGAGACACATCATTGGCTAGGACGAATGGTTCATCTCTATAACCAAGATTGTTGAGATCCACTGTTGTCATTCCGTACAACTGGTCTATCTTTACCCCTTCCCCATTCAGGTTGACCCATTTGCAGCGAAACAAAGGGACCTTAAAAGAGACTCCATAGTCTAGTTCCCATATCTCCTCTATGTAACCATAATATGTGTCCTTTTGTCCATTCTCGTCTATTGCATCAAAGCGGACACCACTATTTTGGTTGGTGCTCTTTTTATCTTGGGCGATCGTGTAGAATGTATTCCCATTTATTTCGTACCCTTGGAAATTCAATACAGTAGAAGATGGTGACGCGGCCAACAAGTATAGCTGATCTCCAACAGTGGTGTCATTCAAGAGATGTGTCCGCATCCAACCACCGAAAGACTTCATGTGTTCATCTGTAATCCATGATTCAGGCTTCCCCGGGTTTTTGGAGCGTACAATATTCTTGTGTTCCTCGATATACGGAGCTGCCAAGGTGGAATTATGTAGAACTGTGTAGTGTGCTTTAGTGAAAGAATCCCCGTCCCTACATATCATTGCTTTCTTTCCCAGCGTGCCTTTTCCACTTAGTCTTCCCTCATGCCGCGAGTCAGAAACACCAATCGGCTTAAGGTCAGGAATAAAGTCAACACAAAACTCAATGACCTCCTCTGTTCCATATCCCTTGGAGATGCTTCCTTCTGGTCTAGCACGGTTATGAACATATTTCTTTAAGACTCCCATGAACCTCTCAAAGGGGAACATATTGTGCAGAAATACCGGACCGAGAATGGCAATCTCTTCCACTAGATGAACCAGGAGATGCGTCATAATATTGAAGAAGGATGGTGGGAACACCAATTCAAAACTAACAAGACATTGTACCACATCCTTCTGTAACCTTGGCAGAATATCTGGATTGATTACCTTCTGAGATATTGCATTGAGGAATGCACACAGCTTCACAATGGGTACTCGAACATTTTCCGGTAGAAGCCCCCTCAATGCAATCGGAAGCAACTGCGTCATAATCACGTGACAGTCATGAGACTTCAGGTTTTGGAACTTTTTCTCTGCCATATTTATTATCCCCTTTATATTAGATGAGAAGCCCGACGGCACCTTGATACTGTAAAGGACTTCAAAAAAGATTTCCTTCTTTGCTTTGGTAAGAGCATAGCTGGCACGACTTAAGTGACGCCCTTTATCCGTCTTGTTATCTGTATGCATGTTCTTTGGGTCTTTCATAATTTGTTGGTCCTCCCGTGCTTCAGGTGTATCTTTTGTCTTCCCATACACGCCTAGGAATCCTAGCAGGTTCGCGCAGAGATTCTTCGTCACGTGCATCACGTCGATTGAAGAGCGGACACGCAGGACTTTCCAATATGGCAGCTCCCAAAATATAGATTTCTTCTTCCACATGGGTGTGTGTCCTGTAGCGACGTCGTTCGGAACTGATTGACCGCCGGGAACCTTTCCAAAGATTACTTCTATGTCCTTGACCATACCAAATACATCATCACCAGCAGGGAGTTCAGGCTTCTTCCGGTGATCTGCCTCACCTTTGAAATGCTTGCCTTTCTTTCTTACGGGATGATTGGTCGGAAGAAATCGTCAATTCGCCAGGTACACAACCTTCTTGCATTTATGCAAATATGTACCTTCGGTCTTATCTAAACAGTGGGTGCATGCCTTATATCCTTTGTTTGTCTGTCCTGAAAGGTTACTAAGAACAGGCCAATCATTGATGGTTACGAATAACAACCCTCGTAGATTAAATGGCTCCTGTTTGTTCTCATCCCACGCACGTACACCTGGTTTGCCCCACAACTGTAAGAGTTCTTCAACTAATGGCCTAAGGTACACATCAATGTCGTTGCCCGGTTGCTTCGGGCCTTGGATGAGCACTGGCATCATAATGAACTTACGCTTCATGCACAACCAAGGAGGCAGGTTGTAGATACATAGAGTCACGGGCCAGGTGCTGTGACTGCAGGTCTGCTCCCCAAAAGGATTCATGCCATCCGTACTTAGACCAAACCATAAGTTCCTTGCGTCACCTGCAAAGTCTGGGAAGTCTCTCTCGATTTTTCTCCACTGTGACCCATCAGCAGGGTGTCTCAACTTCCCGTCTTTCTTACGGTCTTCTTTGTGCCATCGCAACAACCTAGCATGCTCTTTGTTTCTGAACATGCGTTTCAACCTTGGTATTGTAGGAGCATACCACATAACCTTAGCAGGAACCCTCTTCCGGAGGGGCTCTCCCTCAACATCACCAGGGTCATCTCGTCTGATCTTATACCGCAACGCGTTGCATACCGGGCATTTATCTAAATTCTCATACTCCTTACCGCGGTAGAGGATGCAGTCATTAATGCATGCATGTATCTTTTGCACATCTAATCCCAGAGGACAGAGAGTCTTCATTGCTTCGTAGGTACTCTCGGGAAGTTCGTTATGTTTTGGAAACTTCAGCTTCATTATTTTCAGCATCTTTTCAAATGAGGAGTCAATTAGACCACACTCTACCTTCCATCGAAACAATTCCAGTGTGGTACCGAGCTTTGTGCTGCCATCTTCACAATTTGGGTACAACAATTTCTTGTGATCTTCTAACATGCCCTCTAACTTCAACTTCTCATTTTCTGTTTCACAGTCTCGCTTTGCATCAGAAATGACCCTACCAAGTTCATCAGCCGGCTCATCCGATGCCCGTTCTTCACCTCTTTCCTCTCCATTGTCTTCCATTGCAGTATCACTGTATTCAGGAAACATATGATGATAGTTGTTATCATCATCTTCTTCTTCACCATCTTCCATCATAACCCCTCTTTCCCCGTGCTTGGTCCAGCAATTATAGTTGGGCATGAAACCTTTCATAATCAGGTGGCCGCGAATGATTTTCGAGGAAGAGTACTCCTTGTTGTTCCGACATTGAACACATGGACAACGTATAAATCCATTCTCTTTGTTTGCCGTAGCCACATCGATAAATTTATCCACGCCTTTGATATACCCGGCTACCCGCCGGTCACCGTACATCCATTCCCGACCGTTCATCTGCATCATATAAGTAAGTTTATCAAAAAACAGGACATCATAAATAGTGAAATAACCAATTCACACCGATACATGAATTGTATCAATGACCTAGAAAAGATAAGATTGCTAACCTCGATCGAGGAAAATAAAGAGGAGAAAGCTCAAGTGCGTCTCGGACACCTTCTATATTTTTGTTCTATGAGAAATTCAACGGGATTATTCACTCAAACATTTCAACAAACACCTTCAATGCATGCATGAGAAAAAACTAGCACACCCCCTCACACCTTCCACCATTCGAAAAACAGAGTGGAGGCAAAGGGGGCTGGGGCGTTGCATTTATAGAGGGCAGGGGTCTTTAGTCCCGGTTGGAGCTAGCAACCGGGACTAAAGGTGCGTGCCACGCCACGTGGCTGTGGCCAAACCTTTAGTCCCGGTTGGTGGCTCCAACCGGGATGCATGCCCCCTTACCAACCGGGACCCATGCCCCCTGGCCCCGTGCCCGCTCCAACCGGGACGCGTGCCAGCATTAGTCCCGGTTGGTGGCGCAACCGGGACTAATGCTCCGAGGGGTCTCGAACGGATAGCCTTTTTTCCTCTAGTGACAGTTGGTCTAATTTTCCGGATTACCAATCATACCATGTACGCCTAATTGGCGGCTTGGACCAATCATTTTTTTACTTAACGTAGAAATATATGTGAAAATATAAATGTCATTCTATCTCACGAGCATCGTCTCTTTGGGGGTATAATGATATTTACCACAAGAAAAATGGTTTACAATCCTTTGGGGGACGGGCATTGGGTATGGAAAATCTGGACAACAAAAGAGTGTATTAAAAAAGACAAAAACATTTATAGATTTTTTTTGAAAATGGGCTCTTTATCTATCTATCTATTATATACTAAAAGCAGTATAAAGGGTTGTTTCGAGGCACCACGTTGATCCATATCACCTAAATTATATCAATAGCCAGATCTAATATTTATGGCTAGGATTTATCAAAAATTAATAGTTACGATGACTACTTAATTTTATTTGAAGGACCGTAGTCCGCTTGACACGATACACATGTAGAGGGTGTACGGCCCATAAAAGCGTAACAAGAATTGATTGCTAGAGGTTAATTATATTTACTAGCGGACTGCCTGTGCGTTGCTACGGAAATTTTTACTATGACATGACAAGACCTATTTATTGCATTTACGCGTAGAATTCTCAACTCTAAATTGGTCATCCCACGTAACAGATTGGCCTTTCTTCATTCTATCCTTGAGTAAAGCATTGGGGGCGGCTAGCAAATCCAACTAAATTGGTAAATTTATCTCTCAAACACTGTACAAAACTTCTCGATTTGGTTTGCATGGATTCTCTAATATTTACTCACTACAGGAAATAAGGGATACACCGACGGTGTTTGTATACGCCGACGGGGAAAGGTCGGGCCCGTCGGCCCACTTCCCCGGATTCGTCAGCCGGGCCATCCAGCCGTCGGCGTACGATTGCCGTCGGCGTAGGGAGAGAAGCGCCGACGGTAGCCGTCGGCGAAGAAAAACCGTCGGCGTCCTCCTGACGGTGACCGTCGGCCTATACAGGGCCGTCGGCGTTAAGCCCTAGTTAACGGCCGACCTAACGGGCCGTTCACGCACAGTTACGCCGACGGCCGGACCGTCGGCCTAGTCAGTGGCACCCTATACGCCGATGGCAAACCGTCGGCCTAGGTTTTTTTTTTCTCTAATGTATAAAGTACTTATATTTGATTTATTTATTTATTTTCCACGCTAATTTAATGTAGATGTAATTTATAAATAAATTGGTGTTTGTAAATTAACCACACGAATCTTCGCGTATCCCACCGCACCCGCAAAGAATACGACGTGAATCTTTTGGAACCCGATGCGAAAATATAAATGTAAAATAGGAACAACAAAATACACATATAAAACACAACTACAATATAATTATTGAAGATATGTCTCATTTTGTACGAACCTCGAAGAACCGAAACCTCTCTTTTGGGGAAACCGTAGAAACCCCTCTCTTTTGGGGACACTCGGGCATCGAACCCACTATTTGGAGAAACCCTATACCGTGTGAAGGTTATCGCATGCACGCTTTTAAAGGCCAAAAAAATACATTGGTATAACCTAAACAAACGAAAACTACCAAAAAAGTATATTGGTTAACCCACGATTGCATGCGATAACACCTATAGAAGCGTGCTGGACATGTAGGAGTAGGCTCCCGCCGCGGGTCAAACGAGGGTAGACCGGTGGAACCCTGGGCCTATCCTTGGTTTTCCATGTAGATATGACCCAAACAAACCTAAACCACCGAGAGATTGCGTTGTTCAACCCTCGTACGGAGAATGCTACGGGGGTAGACCCGCGGGGCCCTCGGATTAGGGTTTCGTCGGAAAAGGACCGCCCGAGTGCCGGGATGCCACGGGAACATGCGTGTGGCCCTAGCATACATGCACAAGGGTGGTGGATTGCCCCTAGACGGAAAACCTAGCTCCCGGGTGTGACCGTCCACGTTGCATGCGATAACACCTATAGAAGCGTGCTGGACATGTAGGAGTAGGCTCCCGCCGCGGGTCAAACGAGGGTAGACCGGTGGAACCCTGGGCCTATCCTTGGTTTTCCATGTAGATATGACCCAAAAGAACCTAAACCACCGAGAGAGTGCGTTGTTCAACCCTCGTACGGAGAATGCTACGGGGGTAGACCCGCGGGGCCCTCGGATTAGGGTTTCGTCGGAAAAGGACCGCCCGAGTGCCGGGATGCCACGGGAACATGCGTGTGGTCCTAGCATACATGCACAAGGGTGTTGGATTGCCCCTAGACGGAAAACCTAGCTCCCGGGTGTGACCGTCCACGTTGCATGCGATAACACCTATAGAAGCGTGCTGGACATGTAGGAGTAGGCTCCCGCCGCGCAAACGAGGGTAGACCGGTGGAACCCTGGGCCTATCCTTGGTTTTCCATGTAGATATAACCCAAACAAACCTAAACCACCGAGAGAGTGCGTTGTTCAACCCTCGTACGGAGAATGCTACGGGGGTAGACCCGCGGGGCCCTCAGATTAGGGTTTCGTCGGAAAAGGACCGCCCGAGTGCCGGGATGCCACGGGAACATGCGTGTGGCCCTAGCATACATGCACAAGGGTGGTGGATTGCCCCTAGACGGAAAACCTAGCTCCCGGGTGTGACCGTCCACGTTGCATGCGATAACACCTATAGAAGCGTGCTGGACATGTAGGAGTAGGCTCCCGCCGCGGGTCAAACGAGGGTAGACCGGTGGAACCCTGGGCCTATCCTTGGTTTTTCATGTAGATATGACCCAAACAATCCTAAACCACCGAGAGAGTGTGTTGTTCAACCCTCGTACGGGGAATGCTACGGGGGTAGACCCGCGGGGCCCTCGTATTAGGGTTTCGTCGGAAAAGGACCGCCCGAGTGCCGGGATGCCACGGGAACATGCGTGTGGCCCTAGCATACATGCACAAGGGTGGTGGATTGCCCCTAGACGGAAAACCTAGCTCCCGGGTGTGACCGTCCACGTTGCATGCGATAACACCTATAGAAGCGTGCTGGACATGTAGGAGTAGGCTCCTGCCGCGGGTCAAACGAGGGTAGACCGGTGGAACCCTGGGCCTATCCTTGGTTTTCCATGTAGATATGACCCAAACAAACCTAAACCACCGAGAGAGTGCGTTGTTCAACCCTCGTACGGAGAATGCTACGGGGGTAGACCCGCGGGGCCCTCGGATTAGGGTTTCGTCGGAAAAGGACCGCCCGAGTGCCGGGATGCCACGGGAACATGCGTGTGGTCCTTGCATACATGCACAAGGGTGTTGGATTGCCCCTAGACGGAAAACCTAGCTCCCGGGTGTGACCGTCCACGTTGCATGCGATAACACCTATAGAAGCGTGCTGGACATGTAGGAGTAGGCTCCCGCCGCGGGTCAAACGAGGGTAGACCGGTGGAACCCTGGGCCTATCCTTGGTTTTCCATGTAGATATGACCCAAACAAACCTAAACCACCGAGAGAGTGCGTTGTCCAACCCTCGTACGGAGAATGCTACGGGGGTAGACCCGCGGGGCCCTCGGATTAGGGTTTCGTCGGAAAAGGACCGCCCGAGTGCCGGGATGCCACGGGAACATGCGTGTGGCCCTAGCATACATGCACAAGGGTGGTGGATTGCCCCTAGACGGAAATCCTAGCTCCCGGGTGTGACCGTCCACGTTGCATGCGATAACACCTATAGAAGCGTGCTGGACATGTAGGAGTAGGCTCCCGCCGCGGGTCAAACGAGGGTAGACCGGTGGAACCCTGGGCCTATCCTTGGTTTTCCATGTAGATATGACCCAAACAAACCTAAACCACCGAGAGAGTGCGTTGTTCAACCCTCGTACGGAGAATGCTACGGGGGTAGACCCGCGGGGCCCTCGGATTAGGGTTTCGTCGGAAAAGGACCGCCCGAGTGCCGGGATGCCACGGGAACATGCGTGTGGCCCTAGCATACATGCACAAGGGTGTTGGATTGCCCCTAGACGGAAAACCTAGCTCCCGGGTGTGACCGTCCACGTTGCATGCGATAACACCTATAGAAGCGTGCTGGACATGTAGGAGTAGGCTCCCGCCGTGGGTCAAACGAGGGTAGACCGGTGGAACCCTGGGCCTATCCTTGGTTTTCCATGTAGATATGACCCAACCAAACCTAAACCAGCGAGAGAGTGCGTTGTTCAACCCTCGTACGGAGAATGCTACGGCGGTAGACCCGCGGGGCCCTCGTATTAGGGTTTCGTCGGAAAAGGACCGCCCGAGTGCCGGGATGCCACGGGAACATGCGTGTGGCGCTAGCATACATGCACAAGGGTGGTGGATTGCTCCTAGACGGAAAACCTAGCTCTCGGGTGTGACCGTCCACGTTGCATGCGATAACACCTATAGAAGCGTGCTGGACATGTAGGAGTAGGCTCCCGCCGCGGGTCAAACGAGGGTAGACCGGTGGAACCCTGGGCCTATCCTTGGTTTTCCATGTAGATATGACCCAAACAAACCTAAAACACCGAGAGAGTGCGTTGTTCAACCCTCGTACGGAGAATGCTACGGGGGTACACTCGCGGGGCCCTCGGATTAGGGTTTCGTCGGAAAAGGACCGCCCGAGTGCCGGGATGCCATGGGAACATGCGTGTGGCCCTAGCATACATGCACAAGGGTGGTGGATTGCCCCTAGACGGAAAACCTAGCTCCCGGGTGTGACCGTCCACGTTGCATGCGATAACACCTATAGAAGCGTGCTGGACATGTAGGAGTAGGCTCCCGTCGCGGGTCAAACGAGGGTAGACCGGTGGAACCCTGGGCCTATCCTTGGTTTTCCATGTAGATATGACATAAACAAACCTAAACCACCAAGAGAGTGCGTTGTTCAACCCTCGTACGGAGAATGCTACGGGGGTAGACCCGCGGGGCCCTCGGATTAGGGTTTCGTCGGAAAAAGACCGCCCGAGTGCCGGGATGCCACGGGAACATGCGTGTGGCCCTAGCATACATGCACAAGGGTGGTGGATTGCCCCTAGACGGAAAACCTAGCTCCCGAGTGTGACCGTCCACGTTGCATGCGATAACACCTATAGAAGCGTGCTGGACATGTAGGAGTAGGCTCCCGCCGCGGGTCAAACGAGGGTAGACCGGTGGAACCCTGGGCCTATCCTTGGTTTTCCATGTAGATATGACCCAAACAAACCTAAACCACCGAGAGAGTGCGTTGTTCAACCCTCGTACGGAGAATGCTACGGGGGTAGACCCGCGGGGCCCTCGGATTAGGGTTTCGTCGGAAAAGGACCGCCCGAGTGCCGGGATGCCACGGGAATATGCGTGTGGCCCTAGCATACATGCACAAGGGTGTTGGATTGCCCCTAGACGGAAAACCTAGCTCCCGGGTGTGACCGTCCACGTTGCATGCGATAACACCTATAGAAGCGTGCTGGACATGTAGGAGTAGGCTCCCGCCGCGGGTCAAACGAGGGTAGACCGGTGGAACCCTGGGCCTATCCTTGGTTTTCCATGTAGATATGACCCAAACAAACCTAAACCACCGAGAGAGTGCGTAGTTCAACCCTCGTACGGAGAATGCTACGGGGGTAGACCCGCGGGGCCCTCGGATTAGGAATTCGTCGGAAAAGGACCGCCCGAGTGCCGGGATGCCACGGGAACATGCGTGTGGCCCTAGCATACATGCACAAGGGTGGTGGATTGCCCCTAGACGGAAAACCTAGCTCCCGGGTGTGACCGTCCACGTTGCATGCGATAACACTTATAGAAGCGTGCTGGACATATAGGAGTAGGCTCCCGCCGCGGGTCAAACGAGGGTAGACCGGTGGAACCCTGGGCCTATCCTTGGTTTTCCATGTAGATATGACCCAAACAAACCTAAACCACCGAGAGAGTGCGTTGTTCAACCCTCATACGGAGAATGCTACGGGGGTAGACCCACGGGGCCCTCGGATTAGGGTTTCTTCGGAAAAGGCCCGCCCGAGTGCCGGGATGCCATGTGAACATGCGTGTGGCCCTAGCATACATGCACAAGGGTGGTGGATTGCCCCTAGACGGAAATCCTAGCTCCCGGGTGTGACCGTCCACGTTGCATGGGATAACACCTATAGAAGCGTGCTGGACATGTAGGAGTAGGCTCCCGCCGCGGGTCAAACGAGGGTAGACCGGTGGAACCCTGGGCCTATCCTTGGTTTTCCATGTAGATATGACCCAAACAATCCTAAACCACCGAGAGAGTGTGTTGTTCAACCCTCGTACGGGGAATGCTACGGGGGTAGACCCGCGGGGCCCTCGGATTAGGGTTTCGTCGGAAAAGGACCGCTCGAGTGCCGGGATGCCACGGGAACATGCGTGTGGCCCTAGCATACATGCACAAGGGTGGTGGATTGCCCCTAGACGGAAAACCTAGCTCCCGGGTGTGACCGTCCACGTTGCATGCGATAACACCTATAGAAGCGTGCTGGACATGTAGGAGTAGGCTCCCGCCGCGGGTCAAACGAGGGTAGACCGGTGGAACCCTGGGCCTATCCTTTGTTTTCCATGTATATATGACCCAAACAAACCTAAACCACCGAGAGAGTGCGTTGTTCAACCCTCGTACGGAGAATGCTACGAGGGTAGACCCGCGGGGCCCTCGGATTAGGGTTTCGTCGGAAAAGGACCGCCCGAGTGCCGGGATGCCACGGGAACATGCGTGTGGCCCTAGCATAGATGCACAAGGGTGGTGGATTGCCCCTAGACGGAAAACCTAGCTCACGGGTGTGACCGTCCACGTTGCATGCGATAACACCTATAGAAGCGTGCTGGACATGTAGGAGTAGGCTCCCGCCGCGGGTCAAACGAGGGTAGACCGGTGGAACCCTGGGCCTATCCTTGGTTTTCCATGTAGATATGACCCAAACAAACCTAAACCAGCGAGAGAGTGCGTTGTTCAACCCTCGTACGGAGAATGCTACGGGGGTAGACCCGCGGGGCCCTCGTATTAGGGTTTCGTCGGAAAAGGACCGCCCGAGTGCCGGGATGCCACGGGAACATGCGTGTGGCCCTAGCATACATGCACAAGGGTGGTGGATTGCTCCTAGACGGAAAACCTAGCTCCCGGGTGTGACCGTCCACGTTGCATGCGATAACACCTATAGAAGCGTGTTGGACATGTAGGAGTAGGCTCCCGCCGCGGGTCAAACAAGGGTAGACCGGTGGAACCCTGGGCCTATCCTTGGTTTTCCATGTAGATATGACCCAAACAAACCTAAAACACCGAGAGAGTGCGTTGTTCAACCCTCGTACGGAGAATGCTACGGGGGTAGACTCGCGGGGCCCTCGGATTAGGGTTTCGTCGGAAAAGGACCGCCCGAGTGCCGGGATGCCACGGGAACATGCGTGTGGCCCTATCATACATGCACAAGGGTGGTGGATTGCCCCTAGACGGAAAACCGAGCTCCCGGGTGTGACCGTCCACGTTGCATGCGATAACACCTATAGAAGCGTGCTGGACATGTAGGAGTAGGCTCCCGCCGCGGGTCAAACGAGGGTAGACCGGTGGAACCCTGGGCTTATCCTTGGTTTTCCATGTAGATATGACATAAACAAACCTAAACCACCGAGAGAGTGCGTTGTTCAACCCTCGTACGGAGAATGCTACGGGGGTAGACCCGCGGGGCCCTCGGATTAGGGTTTCGTCGGAAAAGGAACGCCCGAGTGCCGGGATGCCACGGGAACATGCGTGTGGCCCTAGCATACATGCACAAGGGTGGTGGATTGCCCCTAGACGGAAAACCTAGATCCCGGGTGTGACCGTCTACGTTGCATGCGATAACACCTATAGAAGCGTGCTGGACATGTAGGAGTAGGCTCCCGCCGCGGGTCAAACGAGGGTAGACCGGTGGAACCCTGGGCCTATCCTTGGTTTTCCATGTAGATATGACCCAAACAAACGTAAACCACCGAGAGAGTGCGTTGTTCAACCCTCGTACGGAGAATGCTACGGCGGTAGACCCGCGGGGCCCTCGGATTAGGGTTTCGTCGGAAAAGGACCGCCCGAGTGCCGGGATGCCACGGGAACATGCGTGTGGCCCTAGCATACATGCACAAGGGTGTTGGATTGCCCCTAGACGGAAAACCTAGCTCCCGGGTGTGACCGTCCACGTTGCATGCGATAACACCTATAGAAGCGTGCTGGACATGTAGGAGTAGGCTCCCGCCGCGGGTCAAACGAGGGTAGACCGGTGGAACCCTGGGCCTATCCTTGGTTTTCCATGTAGATATGACCCAAACAAACCTAAACCACCGAGAGAGTGCGTTGTTCAACCCTCGTACGGAGAATGCTATGGGGGTAGACCCGCGGGGCCCTCGGATTAGGAATTCGTCGGAAAAGGACCGCCCGAGTGCCGGGATACCACGGGAACATGCGTGTGGCCCTAGCATACATGCACAAGGGTGGTGGATTGCCCCTAGATGGAAAACCTAGCTCCCGGGTGTGACCGTCCACGTTGCATGCGATAACACCTATAGAAGCGTGCTGGACATATAGGAGTAGGCTGCCGCCGCGGGTCAAACGAGGGTAGACCGGTGGAACCCTGGGCCTATCCTTGGTTTTCCATGTAGATATGACCCAAACAAACCTAAACCACCGAGAGAGTGCGTTGTTCAACCCTCATACGGAGAATGCTACGGGGATAGACCCGCGGGGCCCTCGGATTAGGGTTTCTTCGGAAAAGGACCGCCCGAGTGCCGGGATGCCACGTGAACATGCGTGTGGCCCTAGCATACATGCACAAGGGTGGTGGATTGCCCCTAGACGGAAATCCTAGCTCCCGGGTGTGACCGTCCACGTTGCATGCGATAACACCTATAGAAGCGTGCTGGACATGTAGGAGTAGGCTCCCGCCGCGGGTCAAACGAGGGTAGACCGGTGGAACCCTGGGCCTATCCTTGGTTTTCCATGTAGATATGACCCAAACAATCCTAAACCACCGAGAGAGTGTGTTGTTCAACCCTCGTACGGGGAATGCTACGGGGGTAGACCCGCGGGGCCCTCGGATTAGGGTTTCGTCGGAAAAGGACCGCCCGAGTGCCGGGATGCCACGGGAACATGCGTGTGGCCCTATCATACATGCACAAGGGTGGTGGATTGCCCCTAGACAGAAAACCTAGCTCCCGGGTGTGACCGTCCACGTTGCATGCGATAACACCTATAGAAGCGTGCTGGACATGTAGGAGTAGGCTCCCGCCGCGGGTCAAACAAGGGTAGACCGGTGGAACCCTGGGCCTATCCTTGGTTTTCCATGTAGATATGACCCAAACAAACCTAAACCACCGAGAGAGTGCGTTGTTCAACCCTCGTACGGAGAATGCTACGGGGGTAGACCCGCGGGGCCCTCGGATTAGGGTTTCGTCGGAAAAGGACCGCCCGAGTGCCGGGATGCCACGGGAACATGCGTGTGGCCCTAGCATAGATGCACAAGGGTGGTGGATTGCCCCTAGACGGAAAACCTAGCTCACAGGTGTGACCGTCCACGTTGCATGCGATAACACCTATAGAAGCGTGCTGGACATGTAGGAGTAGGCTCCTGCCGCGGGTCAAACGAGGGTAGACCGGTGGAACCCTGGGCCTATCCTTGGTTTTCCATGTAGATATGACCCAAACAAACCTAAACCAGCGAGAGAGTGCGTTGTTCAACCCTCGTACGGAGAATGCTACGGGGGTAGACCCGCGGGGCCCTCGTATTAGGGTTTCGTCGGAAAAGGACCGCCCGAGTGCCGGGATGCCACGGGAACATGCGTGTGGCCCTAGCATACATGCACAAGGGTGGTGGATTGCTCCTAGACGGAAAACCTAGCTCCCGGGTGTGACCGTCCACGTTGCATGCGATAACACCTATAGAAGCGTGCTGGACATGTAGGAGTAGGCTCCCGCCGCGGGTCAAACAAGGGTAGACCGGTGGAACCCTGGGCCTATCCTTGGTTTTCCATGTAGATATGACCCAAACAAACCTAAAACACCGAGAGAGTGCGTTGTTCAACCCTCGTACGGAGAATGCTACGGGGGTAGACTCGCGGGGCCCTCGGATTAGGGTTTCGTCGGAAAAGGACCGCCCGAGTGCCGGGATGCCACGGGAACATGCGTGTGGCCCTAGCATACATGCACAAGGGTGGTGGATTGCCCCTAGACGGAAAACCTAGCTCCCGGGTGTGACCGTCCACGTTGCATGCGATAACACCTATAGAAGCGTGCTGGACATGTAGGAGTAGGCTCCCGCCGCGGGTCAAACGAGGGTAGACCGGTGGAACCCTGGGCCTATCCTTGGTTTTCCATGTAGATATGACCCAAACAAACCTAAACCACCGAGAGAGTGCGTTGTTCAACCCTCGTACGGAGAATGCTACGGGGGTAGACCCGCGGGGCCCTCGGATTAGGAATTCGTCGGAAAAGGACCGCCCGAGTGCCGGGATGCCACGGGAACATGCGTGTGGCCCTAGCATACATGCACAAGGGTGGTGGATTGCCCCTAGACGGAAAACCTAGCTCCCGGGTGTGACCGTCCACGTTGCATGCGATAACACCTATAGAAGCGTGCTGGACATGTAGGAGTAGGCTCCCGCCGCGGGTCAAACGAGGGTAGACCGGTGGAACCCTGGGCCTATCCTTGGTTTTCCATGTAGATATGACCCAAACAAACCTAAACCACCGAGAGAGTGCGTTGTTCAACCCTCGTACGGAGAATGCTACGGGGGTAGACCCGTGGGGCCCTCGGATTAGGAATTCGTCGGAAAAGGACCGCCCGAGTGCCGGGATGCCACGGGAACATGCGTGTGGCCCTAGCATACATGCACAAGGGTGGTGGATTGCCCTTAGACGGAAAACCTAGCTCCCGGGTGTGACCGTCCACGTTGCATGCGATAACACCTATAGAAGCGTGCTTGACATGTAGGAGTAGGCTCCCACCGCGGGTCAAACGAGGGTAGACCGGTGGAACCCTGGGCCTATCCTTGGTTTTCCATGTAGATATGACCCAAACAAACCTAAACCACCGAGAGAGTGCGTTGTTCAACCCTCGTACGGAGAATGCTACGGGGGTAGACCCGCGGGGCCCTCGGATTAGGAATTCGTCGGAAAAGGACCGCCCGAGTGCCGGGATGCCACGGGAACATGCGTGTGGCCCTAGCATACATGCACAAGGGTGTTGGATTGCCCCTAGACGGAAAACCTAGCTCCCGGGTGTGACCGTCCACGTTGCATGCGATAACACCTATAGAAGCGTGCTGGACATGTAGGAGTAGGCTCCCGCCGCGGGTCAAACGAGGGTAGACCGGTGGAACCCTGGGCCTATCCTTGGTTTTCCATGTAGATATGACCCAAACAATCCTAAACCACCGAGAGAGTGTGTTGTTCAACCCTCGTACGGGGAATGCTACGGGGGTAGACCCGCGGGGCCCTCGGATTAGGGTTTCGTCGGAAAAGGACCGCCCGAGTGCCGGGATGCCACGGGAACATGCGTGTGGCCCTATCATACATGCACAAGGGTGGTGGATTGCCCCTAGACAGAAAACCTAGCTCCCGGGTGTGACCGTCCACGTTGCATGCGATAACACCTATAGAAGCGTGCTGGACATGTAGGAGTAGGCTCCCGCCGCGGGTCAAACAAGGGTAGACCGGTGGAACCCTGGGCCTATCCTTGGTTTTCCATGTAGATATGACCCAAACAAACCTAAACCACCGAGAGAGTGCGTTGTTCAACCCTCGTACGGAGAATGCTACGGGGGTAGACCCGCGGGGCCCTCGGATTAGGGTTTCGTCGGAAAAGGACCGCCCGAGTGCCGGGATGCCACGGGAACATGCGTGTGGCCCTAGCATAGATGCACAAGGGTGGTGGATTGCCCCTAGACGGAAAACCTAGCTCACAGGTGTGACCGTCCACGTTGCATGCGATAACACCTATAGAAGCGTGCTGGACATGTAGGAGTAGGCTCCTGCCGCGGGTCAAACGAGGGTAGACCGGTGGAACCCTGGGCCTATCCTTGGTTTTCCATGTAGATATGACCCAAACAAACCTAAACCAGCGAGAGAGTGCGTTGTTCAACCCTCGTACGGAGAATGCTACGGGGGTAGACCCGCGGGGCCCTCGTATTAGGGTTTCGTCGGAAAAGGACCGCCCGAGTGCCGGGATGCCACGGGAACATGCGTGTGGCCCTAGCATACATGCACAAGGGTGGTGGATTGCTCCTAGACGGAAAACCTAGCTCCCGGGTGTGACCGTCCACGTTGCATGCGATAACACCTATAGAAGCGTGCTGGACATGTAGGAGTAGGCTCCCGCCGCGGGTCAAACAAGGGTAGACCGGTGGAACCCTGGGCCTATCCTTGGTTTTCCATGTAGATATGACCCAAACAAACCTAAAACACCGAGAGAGTGCGTTGTTCAACCCTCGTACGGAGAATGCTACGGGGGTAGACTCGCGGGGCCCTCGGATTAGGGTTTCGTCGGAAAAGGACCGCCCGAGTGCCGGGATGCCACGGGAACATGCGTGTGGCCCTAGCATACATGCACAAGGGTGGTGGATTGCCCCTAGACGGAAAACCTAGCTCCCGGGTGTGACCGTCCACGTTGCATGCGATAACACCTATAGAAGCGTGCTGGACATGTAGGAGTAGGCTCCCGCCGCGGGTCAAACGAGGGTAGACCGGTGGAACCCTGGGCCTATCCTTGGTTTTCCATGTAGATATGACCCAAACAAACCTAAACCACCGAGAGAGTGCGTTGTTCAACCCTCGTACGGAGAATGCTACGGGGGTAGACCCGCGGGGCCCTCGGATTAGGAATTCGTCGGAAAAGGACCGCCCGAGTGCCGGGATGCCACGGGAACATGCGTGTGGCCCTAGCATACATGCACAAGGGTGGTGGATTGCCCCTAGACGGAAAACCTAGCTCCCGGGTGTGACCGTCCACGTTGCATGCGATAACACCTATAGAAGCGTGCTGGACATGTAGGAGTAGGCTCCCGCCGCGGGTCAAACGAGGGTAGACCGGTGGAACCCTGGGCCTATCCTTGGTTTTCCATGTAGATATGACCCAAACAAACCTAAACCACCGAGAGAGTGCGTTGTTCAACCCTCGTACGGAGAATGCTACGGGGGTAGACCCGTGGGGCCCTCGGATTAGGAATTCGTCGGAAAAGGACCGCCCGAGTGCCGGGATGCCACGGGAACATGCGTGTGGCCCTAGCATACATGCACAAGGGTGGTGGATTGCCCTTAGACGGAAAACCTAGCTCCCGGGTGTGACCGTCCACGTTGCATGCGATAACACCTATAGAAGCGTGCTTGACATGTAGGAGTAGGCTCCCACCGCGGGTCAAACGAGGGTAGACCGGTGGAACCCTGGGCCTATCCTTGGTTTTCCATGTAGATATGACCCAAACAAACCTAAACCACCGAGAGAGTGCGTTGTTCAACCCTCGTACGGAGAATGCTACGGGGGTAGACCCGCGGGGCCCTCGGATTAGGAATTCGTCGGAAAAGGACCGCCCGAGTGCCGGGATGCCACGGGAACATGCGTGTGGCCCTAGCATACATGCACAAGGGTGTTGGATTGCCCCTAGACGGAAAACCTAGCTCCCGGGTGTGACCGTCCACGTTGCATGCGATAACACCTATAGAAGCGTGCTGGACATGTAGGAGTAGGCTCCCGCCGCGGGTCAAACGAGGGTAGACCGGTGGAACCCTGGGCCTATCCTTGGTTTTCCATGTAGATATGACCCAAACAAACCTAAACCACCGAGAGAGTGCGTTGTTCAACCCTCGTACGGAGAATGCTACGGGGGTAGACCCGCGGGGCCCTCGGATTAGGGTTTCGTCGGAAAAGGACCGCCCGAGTGCCGGGATGCCACGGGAACATGCGTGTGGCCCTAGCAAAGATGCACAAGGGTGGTGGATTGCCCCTAGACGGAAAACCTAGCTCACGGGTGTGACCGTCCACGTTGCATGCGATAACACCTATAGAAGCGTGCTGGACATGTAGGAGTAGGCTCCCGCCGCGGGTCAAACGAGGGTAGACCGGTGGAACCCTGGGCCTATCCTTGGTTTTCCATGTAGATATGACCCAAACAAACCTAAACCAGCGAGAGAGTGCGTTGTTCAACCCTCGTACGGAGAATGCTACGGGGGTAGACCCGCGGGGCCCTCGTATTAGGGTTTCGTCGGAAAAGGACCGCCCGAGTGCCGGGATGCCACGGGAACATGCGTGTGGCCCTAGCATACATGCACAAGGGTGGTGGATTGCTCCTAGACGGAAAACCTAGCTCCCGGGTGTGACCGTCCACGTTGCATGCGATAACACCTATAGAAGCGTGCTGGACATGTAGGAGTAGGCTCCCGCCGCGGGTCAAACAAGGGTAGACCGGTGGAACCCTGGGCCTATCCTTGGTTTTCCATGTAGATATGACCCAAACAAACCTAAAACACCGAGAGAGTGCGTTGTTCAACCCTCGTACGGAGAATGCTACGGGGGTAGACTCGCGGGGCCCTCGGATTAGGGTTTCGTCGGAAAAGGACCGCCCGAGTGCCGGGATGCCACGGGAACATGCGTGTGGCCCTAGCATACATGCACAAGGGTGGTGGATTGCCCCTAGACAGAAAACCTAGCTCCCGGGTGTGACCGTCCACGTTGCATGCGATAACACCTATAGAAGCGTGCTGGACATGTAGGAGTAGGCTCCCGCCGCGGGTCAAACAAGGGTAGACCGGTGGAACCCTGGGCCTATCCTTGGTTTTCCATGTAGATATGACCCAAACAAACCTAAACCACCGAGAGAGTGCGTTGTTCAACCCTCGTACGGAGAATGCTACGGGGGTAGACCCGCGGGGCCCTCGGATTAGGGTTTCGTCGGAAAAGGACCGCCCGAGTGCCGGGATGCCACGGGAACATGCGTGTGGCCCTAGCATAGATGCACAAGGGTGGTGGATTGCCCCTAGACGGAAAACCTAGCTCACAGGTGTGACCGTCCACGTTGCATGCGATAACACCTATAGAAGCGTGCTGGACATGTAGGAGTAGGCTCCTGCCGCGGGTCAAACGAGGGTAGACCGGTGGAACCCTGGGCCTATCCTTGGTTTTCCATGTAGATATGACCCAAACAAACCTAAACCAGCGAGAGAGTGCGTTGTTCAACCCTCGTACGGAGAATGCTACGGGGGTAGACCCGCGGGGCCCTCGTATTAGGGTTTCGTCGGAAAAGGACCGCCCGAGTGCCGGGATGCCACGGGAACATGCGTGTGGCCCTAGCATACATGCACAAGGGTGGTGGATTGCTCCTAGACGGAAAACCTAGCTCCCGGGTGTGACCGTCCACGTTGCATGCGATAACACCTATAGAAGCGTGCTGGACATGTAGGAGTAGGCTCCCGCCGCGGGTCAAACAAGGGTAGACCGGTGGAACCCTGGGCCTATCCTTGGTTTTCCATGTAGATATGACCCAAACAAACCTAAAACACCGAGAGAGTGCGTTGTTCAACCCTCGTACGGAGAATGCTACGGGGGTAGACTCGCGGGGCCCTCGGATTAGGGTTTCGTCGGAAAAGGACCGCCCGAGTGCCGGGATGCCACGGGAACATGCGTGTGGCCCTAGCATACATGCACAAGGGTGGTGGATTGCCCCTAGACGGAAAACCTAGCTCCCGGGTGTGACCGTCCACGTTGCATGCGATAACACCTATAGAAGCGTGCTGGACATGTAGGAGTAGGCTCCCGCCGCGGGTCAAACGAGGGTAGACCGGTGGAACCCTGGGCCTATCCTTGGTTTTCCATGTAGATATGACCCAAACAAACCTAAACCACCGAGAGAGTGCGTTGTTCAACCCTCGTACGGAGAATGCTACGGGGGTAGACCCGCGGGGCCCTCGGATTAGGAATTCGTCGGAAAAGGACCGCCCGAGTGCCGGGATGCCACGGGAACATGCGTGTGGCCCTAGCATACATGCACAAGGGTGGTGGATTGCCCCTAGACGGAAAACCTAGCTCCCGGGTGTGACCGTCCACGTTGCATGCGATAACACCTATAGAAGCGTGCTGGACATGTAGGAGTAGGCTCCCGCCGCGGGTCAAACGAGGGTAGACCGGTGGAACCCTGGGCCTATCCTTGGTTTTCCATGTAGATATGACCCAAACAAACCTAAACCACCGAGAGAGTGCGTTGTTCAACCCTCGTACGGAGAATGCTACGGGGGTAGACCCGTGGGGCCCTCGGATTAGGAATTCGTCGGAAAAGGACCGCCCGAGTGCCGGGATGCCACGGGAACATGCGTGTGGCCCTAGCATACATGCACAAGGGTGGTGGATTGCCCTTAGACGGAAAACCTAGCTCCCGGGTGTGACCGTCCACGTTGCATGCGATAACACCTATAGAAGCGTGCTTGACATGTAGGAGTAGGCTCCCACCGCGGGTCAAACGAGGGTAGACCGGTGGAACCCTGGGCCTATCCTTGGTTTTCCATGTAGATATGACCCAAACAAACCTAAACCACCGAGAGAGTGCGTTGTTCAACCCTCGTACGGAGAATGCTACGGGGGTAGACCCGCGGGGCCCTCGGATTAGGAATTCGTCGGAAAAGGACCGCCCGAGTGCCGGGATGCCACGGGAACATGCGTGTGGCCCTAGCATACATGCACAAGGGTGTTGGATTGCCCCTAGACGGAAAACCTAGCTCCCGGGTGTGACCGTCCACGTTGCATGCGATAACACCTATAGAAGCGTGCTGGACATGTAGGAGTAGGCTCCCGCCGCGGGTCAAACGAGGGTAGACCGGTGGAACCCTGGGCCTATCCTTGGTTTTCCATGTAGATATGACCCAAACAAACCTAAACCACCGAGAGAGTGCGTTGTTCAACCCTCGTACGGAGAATGCTACGGGGGTAGACCCGCGGGGCCCTCGGATTAGGGTTTCGTCGGAAAAGGACCGCCCGAGTGCCGGGATGCCACGGGAACATGCGTGTGGCCCTAGCAAAGATGCACAAGGGTGGTGGATTGCCCCTAGACGGAAAACCTAGCTCACGGGTGTGACCGTCCACGTTGCATGCGATAACACCTATAGAAGCGTGCTGGACATGTAGGAGTAGGCTCCCGCCGCGGGTCAAACGAGGGTAGACCGGTGGAACCCTGGGCCTATCCTTGGTTTTCCATGTAGATATGACCCAAACAAACCTAAACCAGCGAGAGAGTGCGTTGTTCAACCCTCGTACGGAGAATGCTACGGGGGTAGACCCGCGGGGCCCTCGTATTAGGGTTTCGTCGGAAAAGGACCGCCCGAGTGCCGGGATGCCACGGGAACATGCGTGTGGCCCTAGCATACATGCACAAGGGTGGTGGATTGCTCCTAGACGGAAAACCTAGCTCCCGGGTGTGACCGTCCACGTTGCATGCGATAACACCTATAGAAGCGTGCTGGACATGTAGGAGTAGGCTCCCGCCGCGGGTCAAACAAGGGTAGACCGGTGGAACCCTGGGCCTATCCTTGGTTTTCCATGTAGATATGACCCAAACAAACCTAAAACACCGAGAGAGTGCGTTGTTCAACCCTCGTACGGAGAATGCTACGGGGGTAGACTCGCGGGGCCCTCGGATTAGGGTTTCGTCGGAAAAGGACCGCCCGAGTGCCGGGATGCCACGGGAACATGCGTTAGGCCCTAGCATACATGCACAAGGGTGGTGGATTGCCCCTAGACGGAAAACCTAGCTCCCGGGTGTGACCGTCCACGTTGCATGCGATAACACCTATAGAAGCGTGCTGGACATGTAGGAGTAGGCTCCCGCCGCGGGTCAAACGAGGGTAGACCGGTGGAACCCTGGGCCTATCCTTGGTTTTCCATGTAGATATGACCCAAACAAACCTAAACCACCGAGAGAGTGCGTTGTTCAACCCTCGTACGGAGAATGCTACGGGGGTAGACTCGCGGGGCCCTCGGATTAGGGTTTCGTCGGAAAAGGACCGCCCGAGTGCCGGGATGCCACGGGAACATGCGTGTGGCCCTAGCATACATGCACAAGGGTGGTGGATTGCCCCTAGACGGAAAACCTAGCTCCCGGGTGTGACCGTCCACGTTGCATGCGATAACACCTATAGAAGCGTGCTGGACATGTAGGAGTAGGCTCCCGCCGTGGGTCAAACGAGGGTAGACCGGTGGAACCCTGGGCCTATCCTTGGTTTTCCATGTAGATATGACCCAAACAAACCTAAACCAGCGAGAGAGTGCGTTGTTCAACCCTCGTACGGAGAATGCTACGGGGGTAGACCCGCGGGGCCCTCGTATTAGGGTTTCGTCGGAAAAGGACCGCCCGAGTGCCGGGATGCCACGGGAACATGCGTGTGGCCCTAGCATACATGCACAAGGGTGGTGGATTGCTCCTAGACGGAAAACCTAGCTCCCGGGTGTGACCGTCCACGTTGCATGCGATAACACCTATAGAAGCGTGCTGGACATGTAGGAGTAGGCTCCCGCCGCGGGTCAAACAAGGGTAGACCGGTGGAACCCTGGGCCTATCCTTGGTTTTCCATGTAGATATGACCCAAACAAACCTAAAACACCGAGAGAGTGCGTTGTTCAACCCTCGTACGGAGAATGCTACGGGGGTAGACTCGCGGGGCCCTCGGATTAGGGTTTCGTCAGAAAAGGACCGCCCGAGTGCCGGGATGCCACGGGAACATGCGTGTGGCCCTAGCATACATGCACAAGGGTGGTGGATTGCCCCTAGACGGAAAACCTAGCTCCCGGGTGTGACCGTCCACGTTGCATGCGATAACACCTATAGAAGCGTGCTGGACATGTAGGAGTAGGCTCCCGCCGCGGGTCAAACGAGGGTAGACCGGTGGAACCCTGGGCCTATCCTTGGTTTTCCATGTAGATATGACCCAAAAAAACCTAAACCACCGAGAGAGTGCGTTGTTCAACCCTCGTACGGAGAATGCTACGGGGGTAGACCCGCGGGGCCCTCGGATTAGGAATTCGTCGGAAAAGGACCGCCCGAGTGCCGGGATGCCACGGGAACATGCGTGTGGCCCTAGCATACATGCACAAGGGTGGTGGATTGCCCCTAGACGGAAAACCTAGCTCCCGGGTGTGACCGTCCACGTTGCATGCGATAACACCTATAGAAGCGTGCTGGACATGTAGGAGTAAGCTCCCGCCGCGGGTCAAACGAGGGTAGACCGGTGGAACCCTGGGCCTATCCTTGGTTTTCCATGTAGATATGACCCAAACAAACCTAAACCACCGAGAGAGTGCGTTGTTCAACCCTCGTACGGAGAATGCTACGGGGGTAGACCCGCGGGGCCCTCGGATTAGGAATTCGTCGGAAAAGGACCGCCCGAGTGCCGGGATGCCACGGGAACATGCGTGTGGCCCTAGCATACATGCACAAGGGTGGTGGATTGCCCTTAGACGGAAAACCTAGCTCCCGGGTGTGACCGTCCACGTTGCATGCGATAACACCTATAGAAGCGTGCTTGACATGTAGGAGTAGGCTCCCACCGCGGGTCAAACGAGGGTAGACCGGTGGAACCCTGGGCCTATCCTTGGTTTTCCATGTAGATATGACCCAAACAAACCTAAACCACCGAGAGAGTGCGTTGTTCAACCCTCGTACGGAGAATGCTACGGGGGTAGACCCGCGGGGCCCTCGGATTAGGAATTCGTCGGAAAAGGACCGCCCGAGTGCCGGGATGCCACGGGAACATGCGTGTGGCCCTAGCATACATGCACAAGGGTGTTGGATTGCCCCTAGACGGAAAACCTAGCTCCCGGGTGTGACCGTCCACGTTGCATGCGATAACACCTATAGAAGCGTGCTGGACATGTAGGAGTAGGCTCCCGCCGCGGGTCAAACGAGGGTAGACCGGTGGAACCCTGGGCCTATCCTTGGTTTTCCATGTAGATATGACCCAAACAAACCTAAACCACCGAGAGAGTGCGTTGTTCAACCCTCGTACGGAGAATGCTACGGGGGAAGACCCGCGGGGCCCTCGGATTAGGGTTTCGTCGGAAAAGGACCGCCCGAGTGCCGGGATGCCACGGGAACATGCGTGTGGCCCTAGCATAGATGCACAAGGGTGGTGGATTGCCCCTAGACGGAAAACCTAGCTCACGGGTGTGACCGTCCACGTTGCATGCGATAACACCTATAGAAGCGTGCTGGACATGTAGGAGTAGGCTCCCGCCGCGGGTCAAACGAGGGTAGACCGGTGGAACCCTGGGCCTATCCTTGGTTTTCCATGTAGATATGACCCAAACAAACCTAAACCAGCGAGAGAGTGCGTTGTTCAACCCTCGTACGGAGAATGCTACGGGGGTAGACCCGCGGGGCCCTCGTATTAGGGTTTCGTCGGAAAAGGACCGCCCGAGTGCCGGGATGCCACGGGAACATGCGTGTGGCCCTAGCATACATGCACAAGGGTGGTGGATTGCTCCTAGACGGAAAACCTAGCTCCCGGGTGTGACCGTCCACGTTGCATGCGATAACACCTATAGAAGCGTGCTGGACATGTAGGAGTAGGCTCCCGCCGCGGGTCAAACAAGGGTAGACCGGTGGAACCCTGGGCCTATCCTTGGTTTTCCATGTAGATATGACCCAAACAAACCTAAAACACCGAGAGAGTGCGTTGTTCAACCCTCGTACGGAGAATGCTACGGGGGTAGACTCGCGGGGCCCTCGGATTAGGGTTTCGTCGGAAAAGGACCGCCCGAGTGCCGGGATGCCACGGGAACATGCGTGTGGCCCTAGCATACATGCACAAGGGTGGTGGATTGCCCCTAGACGGAAAACCTAGCTCCCGGGTGTGACCGTCCACGTTGCATGCGATAACACCTATAGAAGCGTGCTGGACATGTAGGAGTAGGCTCCCGCCGCGGGTCAAACGAGGGTAGACCGGTGGAACCCTGGGCCTATCCTTGGTTTTCCATGTAGATATGACCCAAACAAACCTAAACCACCGAGAGAGTGCGTTGTTCAACCCTCGTACGGAGAATGCTACGGGGGTAGACCCGCGGGGCCCTCGGATTAGGAATTCGTCGGAAAAGGACCGCCCGAGTGCCGGGATGCCACGGGAACATGCGTGTGGCCCTAGCATACATGCACAAGGGTGGTGGATTGCCCCTAGACGGAAAACCTAGCTCCCGGGTGTGACCGTCCACGTTGCATGCGATAACACCTATAGAAGCGTGCTGGACATGTAGGAGTAGGCTCCCGCCGCGGGTCAAACGAGGGTAGACCGGTGGAACCCTGGGCCTATCCTTGGTTTTCCATGTAGATATGACCCAAACAAACCTAAACCACCGAGAGAGTGCGTTGTTCAACCCTCGTACGGAGAATGCTACGGGGGTAGACCCGCGGGGCCCTCGGATTAGGAATTCGTCGGAAAAGGACCGCCCGAGTGCCGGGATGCCACGGGAACATGCGTGTGGCCCTAGCATACATGCACAAGGGTGTTGGATTGCCCCTAGACGGAAAACCTAGCTCCCGGGTGTGACCGTCCACGTTGCATGCGATAACACCTATAGAAGCGTGCTGGACATGTAGGAGTAGGCTCCCGCCGCGGGTCAAACGAGGGTAGACCGGTGGAACCCTGGGCCTATCCTTGGTTTTCCATGTAGATATGACCCAAACAAACCTAAACCACCGAGAGAGTGCGTTGTTCAACCCTCGTACGGAGAATGCTACGGGGGTAGACCCGCGGGGCCCTCGGATTAGGAATTCGTCGGAAAAGGACCGCCCGAGTGCCGGGATGCCACGGGAACATGCGTGTGGCCCTAGCATACATGCACAAGGGTGGTGGATTGCCCCTAGACGGAAAACCTAGCTCCCGGGTGTGACCGTCCACGTTGCATGCGATAACACCTATAGAAGCGTGGTGGACATATAGGAGTAGGCTCCCGCCGCGGGTCAAACGAGGGTAGACCAGTGGAACCCTGGGCCTATCCTTCGTTTTCCATGTAGATATGACCCAAACAAACCTAAACCACCGAGAGAATGCGTTGTTCAACCCTCGTACGGAGAATGCTACGGGGGTAGACCCGCGGGGCCCTCGGATTAGGGTTTCGTCGGAAAAGGACCGCCCGAGTGCCGGGATGCCACGGGAACATGCGTGTGGCCCTAGCATACATGCACAAGGGTGGTGGATTGCCCCTAGACGTAAATCCTAGCTCCCGGGTGTGACCGTCCACGTTGCATGCGATAACACCTATAGAAGCGTGCTGGACATGTAGGAGTAGGCTCCCGCCGCGGGTCAAACGAGGGTAGACCGGTGGAACCCTGGGCCTATCCTTGGTTTTCCATGTAGATATGACCCAAACAAACCTAAACCACCGAGAGAGTGCGTTGTTCAACCCTCGTACGGAGAATGCTACGGGGGTAGACCCGCGGGGCCCTCGGATTAGGGTTTCGTCGGAAAAGGACCGCCCGAGTGCCGGGATGCCACGGGAACATGCATGTGGCCCTAGCATAGATGCACAAGGGTGGTGGATTGCCCCTAGACGGAAAACCTAGCTCACGGGTGTGACCGTCCACGTTGCATGCGATAACACCTATAGAAGCGTGCTGGACATGTAGGAGTAGGCTCCCGCCGCGGGTCAAACGAGGGTAGACCGGTGGAACCCTGGGCCTATCCTTGGTTTTCCATGTAGATATGACCCAAACAAACCTAAACCAGCGAGAGAGTGCATTGTTCAACCCTCATACGGAGAATGCTACGGGGGTAGACCCGCGGGGCCCTCGGATTAGGGTTTCGTCGGAAAAGGACCGCCCGAGTGCCGGGATGCCACGGGAACATGCGTGTGGCCCTAGCATACATGCACAAGGGTGGTGGATTGCCCCTAGACGGAAAACCTAGCTCCCGGGTGTGACCGTCCACGTTGCATGCGATAACACCTATAGAAGCGTGCTGGACATGTAGGAGTAGGCTCCCGCCGCGGGTCAAACAAGGGTAGACCGGTGGAACCCTGGGCCTATCCTTGGTTTTCCATGTAGATATGACCCAAACAAACCTAAAACACCGAGAGAGTGCGTTGTTCAACCCTCGTTTGGAGAATGCTACGGGGGTAGACCCGCGGGGCCCTCGGATTAGGAATTCGTCGGAAAAGGACCGCCCGAGTGCCGGGATGCCACGGGAACATGCGTGTGGCCCTAGCATACATGCACAAGGGTGGTGGATTGCTCCTAGACGGAAAACCTAGCTCCCGGGTGTGACCGTCCACGTTGCATGCGATAACACCTATAGAAGCGTGCTGGACATGTAGGAGTAGGCTCCCGCCGCGGGTCAAACAAGGGTAGACCGGTGGAACCATGGGCCTATCCTTGGTTTTCCATGCAGATATGACCTAAACAAACCTAAACCACCGAGAGAGTGCGTTGTTCAACCCTCGTTTGGAGAATGCTACGGGGGTAGACCCGCGGGGCCCTCGGATTAGGAATTCGTCGGAAAAGTACCGCCCGAGTGCCGGGATGCCACGGGAACATGCGTGTGGCCCTAGCATACATGCACAAGGGTGGTGGATTGCCCCTAGACGGAAAACCTAGCTCCCGGGTGTGACCGTCCACGTTGCATGCGATAACACCTATAGAAGCGTGCTGGACATGTAGGAGTAGGCTCCCGCCGCGGGTCAAACGAGGGTAGACCGGTGGAACCATGGGCCTATCCTTGGTTTTCCATGCAGATATGACCTAAACAAACCTAAACCACCGAGAGAGTGCGTTGTTCAACCCTCGTACGGAGAATGCTACGGGGGTAGACCCGCGGGGCCCTCGGATTAGGGTTTCGTCGGAAAAGGACCGCCCGAGTGCCGGGATGCCACGGGAACATGCGTGTGGCCCTAGCATACATGCACAAGGGTGGTGGATTGCCCCTAGACGTAAATCCTAGCTCCCGGGTGTGACCGTCCACGTTGCATGCGATAACACCTATAGAAGCGTGCTGGACATGTAGGAGTAGGCTCCCGCCGCGGGTCAAACGAGGGTAGACCGGTGGAACCCTGGGCCTATCCTTTGTTTTCCATGTAGATATGACCCAAACAAACCTAAACCACCGAGAGAGTGCGTTGTTCAACCCTCGTACGGAGAATGCTACGGGGGTAGACCCGCGGGGCCCTCGGATTAGGGTTTCGTCGGAAAAGGACCGCCCGAGTGCCGGGATGCCACGGGAACATGCATGTGGCCCTAGCATAGATGCACAAGGGTGGTGGATTGCCCCTAGACGGAAAACCTAGCTCACGGGTGTGACCGTCCACGTTGCATGCGATAACACCTATAGAAGCGTGCTGGACATGTAGGAGTAGGCTCCTGCCGCGGGTCAAACGAGGGTAGACCGGTGGAACCCTGGGCCTATCCTTGGTTTTCCATGTAGATATGACCCAAACAAACCTAAACCAGCAAGAGAGTGCATTGTTCAACCCTCATACGGAGAATGCTACGGGGGTAGACCCGCGGGGCCCTCGGATTAGGGTTTCGTCGGAAAAGGACCGCCCGAGTGCCGGGATGCCACGGGAACATGCGTGTGGCCCTAGCATACATGCACAAGGGTGGTGGATTGCTCCTAGACGGAAAACCTAGCTCCCGGGTGTGACCGTCCACGTTGCATGCGATAACACCTATAGAAGCGTGCTGGACATGTAGGAGTAGGCTCCCGCCGCGGGTCAAACAAGGGTAGACCGGTGGAACCCTGGGCCTATCCTTGGTTTTCCATGTAGATATGACCCAAACAAACCTAAAACACCGAGAGAGTGCGTTGTTCAACCCTCGTACGGAGAATGCTACGAGGGTAGACTCGCGGGGCCCTCGGATTAGGGTTTCGTCGGAAAAGGACCGCCCGAGTGCCGGGATGCCACGGGAACATGCGTGTGGCCCTAGCATACATGCACAAGGGTGGTGGATTGCCCCTAGACGGAAAACCTAGCTCCCGGGTGTGACCGTCCACGTTGCATGCGATAACACCTATAGAAGCGTGCTGGACATGTAGGAGTAGGCTCCCGCCGCGGGTCAAACGAGGGTAGACCGGTGGAACCATGGGCCTATCCTTGGTTTTCCATGCAGATATGACCTAAACAAACCTAAACCACCGAGAGAGTGCGTTGTTCAACCCTCGTACGGAGAATGCTACGGGGGTAGACCCGCGGGGCCCTCGGATTAGGGTTTCGTCGGAAAAGGACCGCCCGAGTGCCGGGATGCCACGGGAACATGCGTGTGGCCCTAGCATACATGCACAAGGGTGGTGGATTGCCCCTAGACGGAAAACCTAGCTCCCGCGTGTGACCGTCCGTCGGCACATGCGTTACATGCACGCGATTAGGGTTTACGTGGGCACGAGAGAACGAGGATGTCTCTAAAACTTGCATTATATAACTACATAAAAAATTATAGATAGAAGTTTAATATTATATTTTTTAGAAGTTTAATAAAAAACTATTTTTTTATTAAATTTTATTTAGTCTACGCCGACGGCTTTGCCGTCGGCCTATCTGTGGGCTTTTTTTTTTGGGTCTGTCTACGCCGATGGCAAAGCCGTCGGCCTAGACTTAAGTGGATAAGGGGCTGCTGCCTACCCCGAGCCCCTGCGACCACACACTTCGCACCCGCGCGCGCGACCACACTCCTCCTCGCTGCCGCTGCTCCGCCGCCGGCCCGCCTCCCCGCCGGCCTCCCCCCTCCCGCCCGCTCGCCTACCAGCCCGCCCGCCTCCCCGCCGGCCGCTCCCTCTCCTCCGACGGCCGCTCCCCATCCTCCCCCTCCTCCCGCCGGCCGCTCCCCATCCTGCCGTGCCTTCCCAACCTTCCGCCGGCAGCTCCCCCCTCCTTCCTCTGCCTCCCCTCCTCCCCTCCTCCCTCTGCCTCCCCGCCGGCCGCTCCCCCTCCTCCCCCGCCTCCCCTCCTCCCTCTGCCTCCTCTCCTTCCCTGCCTCCTTCCCTCCTTCCCTGCCTCCCCTCCTCCCTCTGCCTCCTCTCCTCCCCACCTCCCCACATCCCTGCCTCCCCTCCTTCCGTCCTCCCTCTGCCTCCCCTCCTTCCCTGCCTCCCTTCCTCCCTCTGCCTCCCTGCCTATTTAGGGTAATTACTTGTTGTTATATAATTAGTTTCTACTATATTACTTGTTGTATATTAGTTCTAGTATAATTAGTTCTAGTATATTAGTTGTTCTAGTATATTACTTGTTGTGCTATAATCATGACTCTATTTACATTCACTAGGTCCTGTCGCTGTCCCAGAGGTCGCCGTCCCGGAGGTCGCTGTCCCGGAGGTCCCCGTCCCGGAGGTTGAGGTCGCTGTCCCGGAGGTCACCGTCCCGGAGGTCGCCTACTACCTCTACCGCCGAGGGTGAGCTACAACTCCGTCTCCTCCCTCGCATATTTGATGTCAGTAGATTCCATTTCCACGTCAAGTCGCGTCACCTAGGTGTCATATCCCGTCTGCGAGCATTACGCGGATAAATATGCATTAGAGGTCGCATATTATGAAGCGTAATGCTTGCGGCATTTACGGGACAGTCGGCGGATGCGTAGTTGGGTACGTTCTCCATGCTCTGTCCTGGTCCGAGTCAGGATTTCGGTAGCGCCTCCCCGTTGTTCTCCGGATGCACATCCTCTTGGCTTTTTGCCGAGACGTGTATCGGGAGAGCAGCGGGGAGGTGCTGCCGAAATTCTGGCTTGGAACAGGGTAGAGCATGGAGAACCTACTCAATCTACGGATCCGGCGGCTGCTAGGACCCTCTATACCTATTAGAGATGTAGGTTATGCGTTTTTCTCGGTAGATAAATAGAAAATATGATGCATTTAGTTTCATGCTATTATTTGATATGAAATGCTATGTTTATTCTTTGGTTCCCAATAAAAACAGAGGATGGCTGATAATGGGTGGATATACAGTGGCCGTACTAGTGTTGTTGATAGAACAGATGAGTGGACATGGAAGACTGATCTGTTAGTGAAGGAGTTAGCGCGTGGTTCAAAGGCAGGCATTCGTCCAACTTGCCCTTGCGCTCATTGCAATAAGCGTCATCGTCAGTCAAAGGAGGAAATGAAAAAACACCTTTGGAGATATGGTTATATGCGGGACTTTGTCACGACGGTTGACTTTACTCAGTACGAACGTGATAGAGGTGAGGTGATGCGGCAACGGATCAATGGAAATGAGGGCGATGGGATTAGAAATTTGCTAGATGATTTCCATGATGCCGACATGCCAGATTCGCCACCTTCACATGAACTACCAGAACTGGAGGAACCTCGTGAACCAGAGGATCCGGAGCCAAGCGCGAAGGCCTTCTATGATTTGATGGCCTCGGCTAAGAGGCCTCTGTACGAGGGTTCAAAGATTTCTCAGCTCGATGCCATCTCGCAAGCACTAGCCAAAAAGCTCCAGTACGGCAACACCCGTTCATGCTTTGAAGACCATCTTCAAACATATGGTAACATGTTGCCTGAAGGGCATTGTCTGCCTAAAACCATGTACGAAGCAAAGAAAATCCTGCGAGCGCTCAGCATGGAATACCAAAAGATAGATTGTTGTCCAAAAGGTTGCCTCTTGTTCTGGAAACAGTTTGTGGATGACAATTACTGTAGCAAGTGTGGGGCCTCTAGGTATCATGAGGTGGGAGACGATGGTCAGAAGACGCAAACAAAAGTCGCCATGAAGATTCTTCGTTATCTCCCATTCATAAAAAGAATCCAGCGGCTTTACATGACCAAGGAGTCTGCCACACAGATGACGTGGCACAAGACGGGGAAGAGATATGAGGATGAGCAAGGACGGGTAAAGATGGGACATCCATCTGATGGTAAGGCATGGAAGAACTTTGATAGAGACCATCCCGATGAGGCAGGAGAGGCTCGGAACGTTAGAATTGCTATAGCAATAGATGGATTCAATCCATATGGTATGTCGGCCACCTCGTATAGCTGCTGGCCCGTGTTTGTTATGCCGCTCAATCTCCCTCCCGGAGCCCTAATGCAAAGGAAGACCATATTCCTGTCGCTGATCATTCCAGGGCCTGAATACCCGGGGAAGAATTTGAGTGTGTACATGCAACTGCTTGTGGAAGATCTGAACCACTCTTGGCACCACGGGACGTTGACATACGACCGTGCATCAAAGACAAACTTCTACATGAAAGTTTGGTTCCACTATTCCATGCACGACATGCCCGGGTACGCCCTATTCTGCGGATGGTGTACAGCTGGTAAGTGGCCATGCCCAGTGTGCAGGCATCTACTTGAGTTCCTTTGGCTAAAGGCGGGTAAAAAGTATTCCGCATTTGACACGCATCGACCATACCTCAAAGGAGACCATCCGTTCAGACAAGACAAAAAGAACTTCATCAAGGGCAAAGTTGTGCTTGAAGAAAAAGAGATTCCAACGTTCGATGGTGTTGCTGTTGATGCCGAGTTACGTGCTCTCGTGCGTACCGAGTCTGGTTTCCCACAGTTTGAGGGATATGGAAAAACGCACAACTGGACACACGAGGCAGGCATAACGAAGCTCGAGTATTACAAGGACTACGAACTTCCCCATAACATCGATGTGATGCACACTGAAAAGAATGTCGCAGAGTCTCTCTTTTACACAATTCTGAACATTCCTGAAAAGTCAAAGGATAATGTCAAGGCTAGAGTCGATGTTGAGGAGCTATGTGATAGGAAGAGACTATGCATGCAACCTCCTGAACGCAATCGAAAAAATTGGGTCAAGCCACATGCCTATTGGGGTGGCTCAAATTCGTCGTGATGTTCCCAGATGGTTATTGTTCGAATATGAGCAAGGGAGTCAATTTGGCAACTGGAAAAGTCACTGGGCTCAAGAGTCACGACTATCATATATGGATTGAGCGGCTGATGCCGGTGATGGTTCGAGGGTATCTCCCAGAGCATATCTGGCGAGTGCTTGCGGACTTGAGTCATTTCTTCCGCACACTCTGTGCCAAGCAGATATGTCCCTTGATGATTGAAAAGCTGCATGATCTAGTGTCAGAGTTGCTATGCAAGTTAGAGACGATCTTTCCGCCAGGCTTCTTTACTCCGATGTTACATCTCATTGTGCATCTCGCGAACGAGGCACTCTTGGGTGGACCGGTGCAGTTTCGTTGGCAGTTTTGTATTGAGAGAGAGTTTAAGTATATTCAAACCAAATGTGGAAACAAAAATAAGATTGAAGCATGCATAGCTGAGGCAACTCTCCTCCAGGAGATAACAGACGCCACGACAACATACTATGGCGATGATGTTCCCACTATGCATAACCAGGTCTGTCGGTACAATGTCGACGAGCCGAAGCATGACCCCAAGCTCCTCCTCTTCCAGTGTCCCGGTGGCAAGGCCGGTGGCGCAACAAGTTATACCTTGAAAAAGGAAGAGAAGGATTGCATAATGCTCTATGTGCTTATGAACATGAAGGAAGTGGTCCGCGGTGAGAATGAAGATGAGGAAGAAAATCAAGTGCCCAGTTTCCTTAGGTAAAATGGTGAACAAATTCATTTGCAACTAGTAACTCGGTTTCGATCTAATACGTATTTTCTCCTTTTAGCCAATTCACGGATGAAATGTGGTCGGGAACGACGGATCCCGATGACGCGGAGTTGGAAACCCTTCTGAAAGTGGGTGCCCCTGGAAAGAAAAATTTCACGTCTTGGTTCTATGAAAAGGTAATTTATAACCTGTCCCTCTTACCTGGCAATCCGTGACTTGTCCCTCTTATTACACGTAACTAATGCACAATTTGTACGCAACTTGTAGGGAGCCGATCCCAACGTTGAGATGTCAGAGGGGGAGTCTCGAGACACGGAGGGGGAGCCCCGAGACCAGGAGTCGGGGCCGTCGACGCGGCCAAAGAAGCCAAAGATTCGTGGGGAATCGGGTGTCCCAGTGGACGAACCCGCTTCTGAGGAGGAGAAACCCATCATTACGCCTAATGACATTGAGTAAGTGGCTATACTATTTTTGAACATGTAATTTCATTTTGGTCATAAGAATTTGGCATGTACTAATGTTTTACTATTGTGCAGCAACTGGACATTTCCTCCAGGTACCCGTGCGCCTAACACCTTGGTTGGAGCTCTGATTAGGAAATTTTGGCCAGGCTTTTACACCCCCGTCCCCAACGGCGAGAGGAAGCTAGCCACCAGTTGGGCGCACTATGAGGCCGCCGAAAACTCGGGCTATGCTGGGAAAGCTTCTGATGCCGTGATCACCAAGTTTTAGGTAAGGCAAGTTTTCGAGTTTCGTTCATAGTTGATGACCCCACCATGCTAACTTATGACCCTCACAATATTTTGTATGTATGATTACAGAGATTCTATAGTGTGCTTCCGGAGGACCAGGAGAAGGCGGACAAGACTTTGCGGGGGGCTTGTCATAGGTTGACACGGCAACAGTTTTACAATCAGAAGCATACCACCACCAGTCTATACAACTCCGAGAAGTTGAGAAAGAGGGCGCCGAAGCATTTGAATGTGCAGGCCCAACCAAAGATGACCGAGGAAGATTATGCCGGGGTAAGTAAATTGTCAATCAGATTCTATGTTGTTGCTAATTGCATTATCCATTCTTCAAATGAGTATTGTTTTTTCAGTTTATGCCCACGTGGGCCGATGGTAAGGAGGACGCATGGCTGGCATTGTCGGCGAGGTGGCGCGGGGAAGACGCCGAGTTCAACGCCTTGAGCGAGCGGAACAAGGCAAACCGTGGCTCCGGAGGGACACACTGTGCGGGAAACCGCAACCATGGCCGCTTCAAGGCCCATATGGTATACATGTATACATGGAACAATCTGTATTTATTTCCCTTCGTGATCCTACTTGATACGCATAACATTTTTTTGTCCATGCAGGAGACACATCTAGAGAGGCCTTGTTCTGACTATGAAGTATGGGAAATGATGAAGCAGAAGAAGCCTGATATGTCCCAGCCTCAGCCCTCGTTTCCAGAGTTCTATGGCACTGCCAAGGAGGATGGTGCTAACTACCTCGAGGCGTTCACTGGTTTTCATCCGGAGGTGGAAGATCCTAGAGCAGCAGAGACCGACGAGAGAGCGGTGGTCGTGGCGGGGCGCGGCCGGGAGCACGGCCGTTTCAAGATTCTCGATAGGGTGATCCCGCGAACTCCTGCTTTGAGCCTCACGCGGATCAAGGCTACCCTCACCGCCGACGACCTCGCTATCCCGCCTCGACGGCCTTCCCGAGCGAACGACGATGTAAGTTTTTCTCATTTCCATCATATTTCCGAAAATCATTCGTGAGTGGCTAAGTTGACGAGATTCATTGTTTTTGAAATTGTAGCCTGTTTTGGACGCGGCCTACAAGGCCGCTTTTGCGGAACACTTGGTGACGCTCGAGACGTGGTCCCAGACCCGAGCGGCCTATGAGCAGTGGGCAGAGTTACGCGATGATGTAAGTTTCCACCTTTATTTTTGCAAAATATGACAAGTCTCGCATTCCCTAGTTTGAATCTTTATTTCTGCAACGTCTCATATCTAAACTATCTTGCAGCTTTTGGAGAGGTTTTATGGCACTGGAGAGCGAGCCACTCTACCGCCACGGCCACCTAGGCCAGGGTCGCAGCCAATCTTCCCATCAAAGGAAGAATATGCTTTGACCTTCTACTCAGGGACCCCGGTAAGTTTTTTGCCAAACCGGTTGTTACAACAAACCTGTGTCTTGGTGGTTGCTAACTCTGCCTCAAACATGTAGGGACCGGGATGCTCCGGCAATACACACTTTGGTCGTCCTGATGCCTCGCCGACTATCTCGCGCGCGATGACACCGGTTCATACCGGCCGTGCTTCTCCTGGTGCTTCCGGTGGTGGTGGTGGTGGTGGTGGCGGTGGCGGTGATTCTCCTTCTTTCCATCGTGCTGAGGGTGGCAGTGCTTCTCCTTCTACCAGTGGTGGTGGTCATGGCGGTACTTCTCCTTCTTCCGGTGCTGGTTCGACGGCGGCTACTCGACGTCAAGCTTCACCTTTCTTCACGCGGGGAGACATGGGTCTCTCGAGTAGCTCTCCGGAGGTGTAGGCATGTGCATGTGTTAGGATGCACTTAGAGATGTACCTATGTGTGGATGTACTAGCTATGTTGTTTGGATGAGGATGCACCTATGTATGGATGATCCTATGTATGAATGACCTAGTTATGTTCTTTTGACGATGATGATCTTATGTTTGTGCATGTGCTGTGTCTGGAATCTGGGAATGCGGGAATATATAATTTGTAGGGAATAAGTAAAACAAAATGCAAAAAAAAAATACCAGGTCCTAAGCCGACGGCAATGCCGTCGGCGTAGACAGTACCATATGAGCCAGACAGAGTTTGCCCGATGGCAGGACCGTCGGCGTAAGTACGCGAGGAGCCCAGGTGGCAGAGAGGGCCGACGGCTATGCCGTCGGCGTATCCAATGTGAAGGCTGGCAGAGGAGCCCAGCTGGCAGAGAGGGCCGACGGCTATGCCGTCGGCGTATCCAAGGACGTAGACAGCCACAGAGTGGCACGTGGCATCTTATAGCCGTCGGCGTATAAATTCCCGCGCTAACGGCCGTTAGCTGCTCCAGGTGGGCCCCAGGTGGGCCTAGGCCGACGGGAATGTATACGCCGACGGTTTTTTTCCATACGCCTACGGGGTACTACGCCGACAGCCCCCGTCGGGCCAGCGTACGCCGACGGGGTTCAGGGCTTACGCCGACGGGCCCCCGCCGTCGGCCTATTTATCGTTTCCTGTAGTGACTCTCTATATTTGATTGATCTATAAATTTTTAACTAACACATTATAATTATAACTCATCGCCTGTAAATAAAATAATTTTTCAATCATTATCACAATTTTTATATGCTCCGTTTGCATCCATTTTCTAATATTTACTCTCCATATTTGAAAGATCTATATTTTCTTTTTTTTGACTAACAAAGTACTATAATAATGACTTATCGTCCGAATCTGAAATAATTTGTGAACAATAGTATAACCATCATTGTCTTCAAATCTTTATATGATGGCGTTGTATGATTTTGTAGAATAGACAACATCAGAAAGTTCTCAACCTAAGTGAAAACTAAAGGAAAGTGCCTCACATTCAGACGAGTGGCCCTATATGATTTCTTAATTCCTCTTCGACCGGGGCAAACAAAGGCAACGATGCATCTGTCATGCATGTACAACAACACGTGGTATGCTAGGCCTATGTGAGCTTCCTGTACAGTACACGCACAGTTATGACACCGAATGACTCACTTCTGACGCTCTCACGCTGCTCGATCGTCTTCTCCGCACACCACTTGCACTGGCCCTCCATGGACTTGCCGCGAGCCTTGTGTGTCCGGTCGCCTCCTCTCACGCATCATCTCCGACGTCCCCGAGGTCTCCTCTCCCACACCCCCAAATCGAGCCCACCGCCGACGGTCAGCCCCAGATCGACGAAGGCGTCGCCATCCACATGTCCCCGCACAGATCAAAACGGCCGCCTCCAGCTTGGGTCACTGTCAAGCAGCTCGTGACCATGGCGATGCTAGGGCATGGGAGTGGCAACCGGCTACGGGGGAGGGCGTCCCCATCCACATATCCCCACGCAGATCAAGACGGCTTCTAATGTACTCCTATATCTGGACTCAATTTGTATTTCAGTTCTGCACAGGAGTAGATGAGAAATCAATGGGATCCTACTTTTGTCCGCAACAAACAACGGGATCCCGCTTGCGAGGACGGACCGGTTTCTTTACCGCGGGATTGATTTTTTTTAGCAAGGGACGACGGACGACGGACGGACGAACGAAAACCACGTTAACACGAATTATATAGTAGAGATTTTAGAAAACTCACCTCACCACGGGAGTCGTGTAGAGATAGAACTCTATCAACCTCCCTAAATAACTACATATATGAAAGTCTAGCACTTCAGCGATCGATGAAGGAAGCCAAATCAGCGGTTGTACTGTAGATGCGCATCTACAGTAACCGGACTTCTACAGTGCGTTCTTTTTAGGCATATCCTCTCGATGGTTCTGTTTAAGCGGTGGACAAGGCTATTCCTAATTTTTTTCTCTGCTGATCCCCTCGACCAATTCCTTCGTCTCCGTCGCCCTCCCTCTGGCTGAGCTCCTCTTCCTGCCCAGCCGCCGTCGCCCTCCCTCTGGCCAAGATCCTCCTCCTGCCCAGCCGCCGTCGCTCTCCCTCTGGCCTAGCCCCACACTTGCGCATCTAGGGATTCAAGCGACGGATCACCGGCGGTGGACAACGATGGTATCGAGAGGATTGGGTCCTCATCCAGATCGCCACCGTGCTCTGCCTCTCCGCCGCTGTTCTTCATGGATGCAATGGGGGAGACAATGGCTGGTTCGTTAGGAGTGGCGGACGGCGGAAAGAACGACCAAATCGCGCCGCAGGTTAGTGCTCTCTTTCTATCTCCTCCCTACGTTTACTCTATCTCCAACCTAATTTCAGCATGCATATCAAGCACTCTTTCCCCGCACCGTGCATCCTCACCCCATGGCTGTCATAATTTCTAGCTTGATGAATTGTTATTTTCATTGCATGTCAGTTGTTTGACGAATTGATTCTTGGGCACCTTGGCCTTTCCGATTGGGCAGGCATGACAGTCTAGGCCATGCTATCTTCTACTACTTGATCCTAATATGAAGAATAGACGGTACGAGTGTGAAAAACCGATTGCCACATTTGCCTCACGTTCTAGAAGAATCAAGGCCTAACTGTCCTCCTCCCCAATTCCCCGGTGAGTTCTCCACAGCCATGGCTCCATTGTTTTCTCTCCTAGCTGAGCCCTGCCTCCTACTGCCTACCTCATACTATTCCCATCCAAGGTCTCTGCTGCCATGATCTCCCCCTGGCCGAGCTCCTCTGTGAACGGCGGTAGTGGCCTGGGTCAGGTTGACATCCAACGTTTTGGTTGTGGTTGTAGCCGAGTCCGCCGCCGCCGCCCACGACGAAGACTATAGGGCAGGCCACGCTTTGCTCCACCTGACGACAGCGTCGTCTACGGCAGGCAACTCTTCGCTCCACCGGACGCCGTCGCTGCTCTGTCCCGGTGCGACCACGCTACCGCCAAGGAAGGCCAGACGGCAGACCACCCTTTACTCTGCCTGACGTCGGCGTCGCTCCATCTCCGTGTAACCATGGTTCCCTTGCTTGCTTCATGTGTATTCATGGGCCTAGATGATTTGATCAGTGTCATACCATAAATAAATATTAGTGCTTCTTCTCAGGTTTTTGATGAATCTGTAGTTTTTTTTACTTGAAACATTATGCTTGAACTATCATAAAAGAAAAAGGCTACGGTGTGATGTATGCATTTGCTTCAATATTGGATCTTGGCATGTTAAGAAGGTTAGCCTCTCTATTTGCATCTTGCATGTACTGAACATTTTATCATAGAAGCTGCACATACCGAACATTATTCTTCATACTATGGTACGAATTGAAGTACTAAATTTCTGGTTTTCCATACTGTGATAAACTTCTATGGATGAGAGTGGGCTTCATTGTACATTACTTTGCATATAGTCTTCTGATAGAAGATTGCTCATGAGGTTCAGTAAAAATTGATCGTCGCAAAGCTTATGTATTCTGCTGTTTGGATAATCATGTTTAAATCTCTCTTCAGATTTGTGTTTCAGACATCATACCTGCTAATGAATTGTTATGAAAACAAATTGGTGGTGGTTGGGTCAGTACATCAGTTATTTTGATAGCTACTTGCTTCTTTACATAGCTGATATAATTGAATTTATCTTAGTTCTAACAAACAGTTGACTGAATTGAGTTGCAAATTAACTTATAGGTTTCCATCAATTTATTTGGTTCTAATATAAAATATATAGGCTTCCATCAATTTATTTGGTCCAAATATAAATGTTCTTTAGGTGACATTTAAGGTAAGAATCAGCCTTAACCTGGTGATGCTCAGTGCTACCGGGGCATTGGCTAGGCAGCTATGGACAATTGAGGTAACGTGTGCATAATTTACTATGTATTGTCAATTGTTGTTCATATATGAAGTCTTGGGTGCAGACGACGCTTCGTCCTATGATCTTGACACTGTGTTTCCTATGATGGATGCAGGGATGTACAAGCTGCGAGTCTAATGGCTCAAGTGGACATAAATCGAATTTCAGTAGTAGCATGGTCTGTCCATCATTCGCAAAAAAGGTCTGTCCATTAGCTTGCGTTCTTTGACCAGTAGATTACTAGGAAAAATGTAAATGAGTGATCAAGAACACTTGCTCTGCAAATGATAAGTTGATTAACTCGGCAAGCAACTTTGTATATTGATTTTTATTGTTTCTTACCAAGGTAATCAAAAGTTCTGATCAAACGTGGGTAGCCTAATAGCAGTCTGCAACAAATGTTAGATTAGTAACGCTCTGAATTTAATGTCTCATGTTTGCAGGTTCATTTTTTTTCTATTTTGATGTGACTCATACTTGGGTAACTTACCTGACTCGCACATAAAACAGTCCTCTACACGTGTCCCAATTTCCCTTGGTGTTAGATATATACGAGGGATATCCAATTTAGATCCTACATTGCATATAGATCTACTGTTGGTGTAGTTTATTTTCTCTGATTTTTTTCTACCTTATCCAAGAAATGCACGTTGTCATTATCAGCAAGAAACTATTTTGATTTCCATGAAGTGAATTTGGTGTCCTAACTTTTGTGCACCTTAGATTCTTCATGTCTAAATGTCTAATCCTGAGCTAAGCATGTTCGAGAAAAATACAATAGTCAAATGAGAATGCACCTGCCTAGATGTTTGAAAGAACAGTGTGTGCTTCCAAGTGTTTTAGACTAGCAACAAATTGAAGAATACAGTCTATATGTGTATTACCACTATTTTTTACTCTAAAATAACTTACCTTTTGAACTGAATGTACATCATGTCTCTGATTTCAACTCTTTCATCCGCACTGTAAAAAAAAACTCTTTCATCCGCTTGAGGTGACTCGATGATAGGTTCTGATACAAGGAATAAATCATCTCCCAAGACTTGGTTGTCTAATTGTGGAACAGCTATCAGAGACATTGAATAGGTCAGTAGTTGGTTTGTTTTAAAAAAATCTGTTGTATGTTTCCTCTCCATCTTCCTACAAGAATCGGCAAGTTCTCTGTAGTTCCTTATGCTTAGAGGACAAAGGAATTGGAAAATTACTGCCATCTATGTTATTTGTCCCATTAGTGCGGATGGTGCTCCTGAAGATCATTTTGACATTTCCTTCTTTGCTTAACTACAAAGTAACAATTTGGTTTCAGGAACGTCATGTCAAAGCATTCATTTAACTTGGCTTTATTTGTGTGTATTTTTGGAGTGATCACAACTTAGTTTATGACTTGGTTTGAACATATCATCATGTACAAATCTACTATTGATTCATAATCCTTCACTTTCGATGGATGAAAGGACTGAACTGGATATGTTTGCATACTGGGTTTTGAGTGTAGGAGATAGATCAGTGCCTATGCATGCATGGTAGGGAGAAGCAAATCCTTCATGCCTTTCATTGACGGCTGAAATAGCATTGCTGCCTGGTTCTAACTATGTTTCTCCTATTGTTGATACAATATATATGACTCATTTTCCGAGAGATATTTTGATGTATCTTATTTGGCTCTGTATTCTGTCCTACAAACAAGGTTCAGACCCATTTTACTGCTTGAGTTCTCATTGGCCCATGAGAATCAACCCTCACTGATAGCACACCTTGAAAATAAAATTAGAATAATCAGTACACTAGTACAAAGAGCTCCATGCATCCCGGTTCGTATGGGCCTTTAGTCCCGGTTGCCCAACCGGGACGGGGCAATCGGGACTAAAGCCCTAACCTTTAGTCCCGGTTGCCCCACCAACCGGGACAAAAGGGTGCACACGTGGCGGCATCAGAGCGCGAGGGGGGGTGGAGCATTAGTCCCGGTTCGTAACACGAACCGGGACTAATAACCTGCTGCCGCGGCAGAGATTTGGCCCATTTCTCTGCCGCGGCAGAGAATTCATTTTGGCACATTTTGTTGCCAAAATCATCATGACAATATTACACAAGATCATCATGACAAATTCATTTTGGCGCATCTCTTATATTTTGTTGCCAAATTCATTTTGGCGCATCTCTTATATTACACAAGATCATCATGACAACATTACATTCAATACACGGATCGAGTTCATGCACTACATACAAAAGTTGCTATTCGATGCTACCGGCCAATTTCTTGAAAGTTGCTATTTTTACAAATCCTATTGTCTATACATAGCCGAGTAGTATTCCCCTTGTGTGTTTAGGACTTCTGCATCCAAGAATCCCGCCAATTCCTCCTGTATTGCTCGTATGCGATCCTTTGGCAGAAGACCGTCCCGTAGACGTTCGATCTGATTTAAAAAAGGAGTCAGCCTATATGAATATGAAACTAAACACAATTTGATTGTAATTAAAAACTATAGAAATTGTTTACGTACGTGGAGTTGCTCTAAATTTCTGCCCTTCTCATCGCACGTCTGCCGGATGAACTCGCATACATAGTATCCACATAGATTGTTACCTGGTCCCTGCGTCAGGCACTTTACGACAACAGAGTTCAATCAAAATAATAATCAAGCATGATAATAACTGTATCAAAACTAGAATCAAAGAGATGCGCGGATATAGCTAGTGGTGCTTACATCTAGTGGTTGAAATGTAAGCTCCTCTTTCCAAACACCCCTAGCCTTCTTGGTGAACTGTTTCCAAGCGCTGCCCGGCGTAGAAAACGAATAAACTAAGTTATTAAGTACTTGATATCATAAAATTCACGAACGTTGCCGATATAGTGTCGTAATGATTAGAATTACCGCTGGAGAAGTATCTGCATGTCCTTCCACGTCTCAAGGGGTTTATGTTTCGAGTCCATAACTAGTACACGCCCTTTGTCAAGTTGAATGATTAACAGAATATAGTAGTACCTGCGAATGCATAACTAATCAATTATATACTTAACATCGAGTAAGCGAAATAGAAAGTGTATACAAGACAATAACACTCACTGGAAGTTGTAAGGAAATAGTATTTCCCTTTTGGTTTCTTAAAACCTTAACGCGTGTACTATATTATCCTCCGTATCCTGGGGGCTTAGTTTGAGATTAGCTTCATGAACCCAATATGGGTCAATGAAGCCAATGTCATAGATTTGTCCTCTGCTGCATTCGAGAATCTTCATTCTGCATATTAAAGTATGATTATATACATGCAATAAACAAAATATTATAGATGGAGACTAAATTAATTACAGAATTAGTACTTACAGACAATAGGCACTCATGATCGATTTGTCCAAGGCGTCTTGATTGAATAATTGAAATAGTTCATCAAATTCAATGGATATCATGTCATTCTTATCTTTCCCATGATGCTTTTTTGTAACCCTCAGCACTATCCAGTTAGCCCCGGCCCTTGTGGCATGCATGTACCAGTTATGCAATCTTCGCATTTTTGTTGGAAGATTGTTTACCTCCTCAGGTTTGACGAGAGGTTTTCCGTACTGGTATTGGTATGCTACTTCACTCACGGGGAAGAACTCTAACTGGGATAAGTACTGGGCAATACTCATACCTTGAGCAGCGGCAGCTTCTCCGTATTGTGCAACTACCTCTGGATCATACTGCTCTTCGGCCCCATATTTGCTCGACCCCACATTGGTTTGAGAAATCACCTTGAGAGGGGCGCAAGTCTGTTTTGCTTGTTCTCCGAGCTGGGCAACAGATTTCCCGCTTGCATCAGTACTGCTCTTCGAGGCTTTTTGTGCTGCATGTGACTTGAGAATAGAACGCTCATAGTCTGATGACAGATTTGGCTCGGGTTGATGAAGAGTCTTTAGCATTTTCAACACTTTGGCTTTTTCTTCTTTGGTGCTGGGGAACTCTGGCTCTTTCGGCCGCCTCAGCTTAGCGAAAAACGCTGTCGTTTCCGCATCAACGATCACCGCAGTCTCCTCTTCAGTACAGTCATAAGCTCTCTTGGGAGGAACCGTTGGTACTTTTGGAAGAGGCTCTTGTTTACGTTTCGGCGATCGCTTACGACGCACAGTAGCGGTACGCTTACGCTTTTTATCCTGAGGCGCCGGCGATGGCTCCCGCGGCGATGGCTGCACCGGAGATTGGTGAGGCGACGAAGCCGGGTGAGGCGACGAAGACGGCTGCCGCGGCGGCGACGACCTCGCTGGAGACGGGTGAGGCGGCGGCGAAGATGGCCTTGGCGTGTGATTTCGAAGCACGATACAATCCTTCGGCCATAGAATGGTGACGTTTTTTGCGTCACCCAGCACAGTCACATCCCCTTCACCAGCAGGGTAGTGAAGATCCAAAACCTCAAAGGTGGGCATGATTTCATCCACGCCGATAACAGCGTAGCCCTCTGGAACCGGACGACTGTGGTAAGTTGGTGTGGGTCCAATTGGTAAGGCATAGCCGACCGCCACCTTCATTGATATGTTCACAACTTTGACATGTAGCTCGCAGTGTGTCATCTCTGTGATATCATCCACTGGGTAGCCAACAGGAGCCATCGTCGGTGCATCATCGGCATCGCCATTGTCATCACCCGGGACCTCGGTGGAAGCCACACTGCTTTTTTGATTATTCGATAGGCCGGTAGCATCGAATGCAGTGTGCTGCTGAGATGGGCCGGTAGTACTTTGCTCTTTAAGTGAGTTAATTTCATCTTGTTGTTGCTTTAATCGTTCTTCAATTAAACGCATTCGCTCTTTCTGACTTTCTGCTTCAACTGCCGCCCTGTCCTTACTCCTCTGACGGCTTCTATCAGGATATTTCTTCCTCTCTTCGGGAAACCCAGTCCTCCATGATTGGGAGCCTATTGTGCCTCGTGTTCGTCCATCATGTTCCTTATTTCCAAGGGCGAGTGTGAGCTCATCATTCTCTCTATCGGGAATGAAGTCCCCATCTTTAACAGCCTTTACTGCTTTTCTCATCCTCTCGATTGGCAAGGGGTCTTCTTTATGTCGTATGTTATATATACACCTCCCTTCCGAGTCCAACGTGCCCCCATGCCCGTAAAACCAATTCCTTGCACGTTCTACCCAATCGTCTGTCTCTGGGGTGATATTTTTAGCACGCAGTTCTTCCTCAAGTTTCTCCCACTTAGGAATGCCAGCCCTGTAGCCACCTTGCCCCATAGTATGGTGATACTTCTTGTTAGCAGCATTCAGCTTATTCTTTGCAGACATTTCCTTAGCTTTTTCTGATTTCTTGTATTCGACAAACTCATCCCAGAATGGTTTTATCTTCTGAAACTGAGTCTTCTTGAAATCCGGAGTCTTCTTTTTCACGACATAGTCAAGGTGCAATCTTTTCTTCCAGTTGGTGAAACACTGGGCCATCTTCTTCAAAGCCCACTCCCTGACCTTAGCCTCCATGGCTCTCCCATGTTGTAAGGCGTCCTCAACTGGATCCTCCGCATTTGGATCCAGCTCTATCTTCGGTAGTTTGAAATTAACCATGAGCCTCTTCCACAGTAAATCTTTGGCGTGGTTAGGGACAAATAAACATGTTCCCTCTTCATCCGCATTAGCAGGCCTATTCCAATTTCTAATGGTGATCGGGATTAAGTCCCTAACGATTACTCCGCATTGTGCCACAAATTTGGTTGCGACAACTTCGGGAGCTGTCGGTCTGCCGTCTACAGCGACATCTTCGATCCTGAACCTCTCATGGTCTTGCACCTTTTTGGTTGGGCCTCGTGTGCTCTTTTCAGTAGATTCCTTCGATCCGGAGGGCTAAAAGAAGAAAGATCGTCGTTACTATTTCTATATAGATAGCAGATGATTAATTAATGAATTGATTTATATTACATGCACCTTGCCGGAGCGGTCGTCTTCTCGATTACACAAGGCATCGCCTTCTCCCTCTCGGAAGGCAACACCTTCAACCTCAAACAAGTTGTCTACTCTGGTAAAAAGAGGATCACCCTCACCGGAGTTGTTCAGAAACGTTGATACGTCTAAATTATCTTCCCCACGGATCACATCTTGGATCAACTCTTCCTTTTCTTCGTCTCTGACGTGTGGGTCCATATTTTCTGCATAGGTGGAAAAACGAATAAGTCAAAGCGGCTAAAGGAGAAAGTTAAGGAGAAACCCTAATATATACATACACAATAATAAAAATGAAGAGAAACCCTAAACCTAGCTGCAAAAAGGAAACCGTGTAGTAGATAGGTAACTCTAGCTAAAATCAACTAAAATCAATATTCCGGAGTTCCGAGGGGTGTAACCTAGTTCGGAGAAACCTCCGATGCATATGAGAGGGGAACATGAGTATAAGGCTACAAAAGGGAAACTATCCAGCAGATAGGTAACACTAGATACTAACAAAATACCATATTGGAATCGATTTAAGAGGGTTCAGAATGCCCTGGCGAAGGCACATCGTCAAACCCACATGCACCTAAGGGGTATTAATGATTCCTTATCTAACCACAGTGACTGACAATGTGAATCGGGTCTGGGGCTACCCACATTGACTGACCAGTGGGGTCGAAGACCAATAATACCAAACTAATTAATAAACCTAATAATACCTAACTAATAATAAACCTAATAATCGAAACACCGAAAAGAAAGGGAAACAATCAACACATGGCATCGATGCAATGCTCAAGCAAGTATGATGATATGACAAGTTAATTTGCATTGGAATGTAACCCTAAGACATGCTCGACGATTTAATCGGGGTTCCGACGGGTGAAAACCCTAACTCGGGGAAACTCCGGAACATATGAGAGGGGTGCATTTGTTCTTCTAATTATACTTGTCATTTAAATTGTTGAACTTGCATTTTGGTTTAATAAAGAAAGAACAAATCAAACCCTAAACCCTAACTTCCCCCTCCATTTGAAAACCATTCAAATGAGTTTTGTATTTAAACAACTAACTACATGAGTTGAGCCCAAAGTGTATAAAAGGGTCTCACACTATTTCATATACTTTATAAAAGTTTCTGTAAGTTGAAAAGATTCAAAACAGATTTGAAATTCAAATTACAAAAGGGAAATCAGAAATAGAAATAGAAAAAAATTTCTGGAAATAAAAATGTATCCAACCTAGCTACTGGGCCGAGCCCATCTCTCCTTCTCTCTCTCTGGCGCTAGCAGGAAGCCCACCCGGGGCCCAAGAGCAGCCCAGCCAGGCCCGTACCCCATCGGCCTTTCTGTTTCTGTCTTCTTCCTCCCCGACGCAAGCAGCTCGGTGGCTCGCCGCCGGCCACCCGTCGCTCCCCGACGATAATTCCGACGCTTCCCGACCGCGCCTCGCCTCGTCGATCCCTCCGCGCCGCCCGCGCCTACTCAAAATTGGCGGCGCCGCCCTCTGAAGGTGGTACAACGACGGCCGACGGCGGCGAACGCGGAATCTAACGGCGCAGGCATGAACTACAGTGAGAGGGGAAGGAAGGAAGCATCCAGAAGGTTCGCTTGCTCACCCTGAGCGCGTGAGGTTGGTCGGAGAGAGCGCGGGAGGTCGAGGTTGAGCGAATCGACGCCGGCGAGCACGGTCGGGGTCGAGGAAGATGGAGTCATGGGCGACGACTGGTGCGCGCACGAACGAAGGCGGCGGTGCTGGCGGATGGAGCCTGACGGCGACACGTGGGCTCGGGCAGCCTGACGGCGTCGGGGGCGGCGAGCTCGGGCAGCCTGCCGGCGTCGGGGGCGGTTGTGCGCACGTCGGTGAAGCAGAGAAGTGATGGGGAAGGGAAGAAGAAGAGGAAGGGCTAAAGGGTTATAACCAAAGGACCTTTAGTCTCGGTTGGTGGCTCCAACCGGGACTAAAGGGTTATACGTCCCGGTTGGAGCCACCAACCGGGACCTATACTCCAATATTTTCAGTAGACCAAGGGTTGGCGCGCAGGGGGTCTTTAGTCCCGGTTGGTGGCTCCAACCGGGACATATTCCCCTGTTTTCAAAAAATTTCAGGTATTTTCTCTCTCTTCCCGCCTTATTTTTTATTTTGGGGTTTAAATTTGTATTGTTTTTTAAATGATAATTAATTTGGAATTTAGAAAAACTTTAAACATAAAAAGTGTTTGGATTTGAATAAATAATTCAAAACAATTTTCTGTTTTAAAAAATAATTAATGTAACCATTTAAAATATGAACCATTTACAATTAAAAATGAATTAACTTATATTTTTTTAATATCAATTTGGAATTTAGAAAAACTTTAAACATAAGAAGTGTATGGATTTGAATAAATAATTCAAAAAAATATTCTATTTTTAAAAAATAATTAATGTAACCTTTTAAAATGAATTAACTTATATTTTTGAATATTAATTTGGAATTTAGAAAAATTTTAAACATAAAAAGTGTTTGGATTTAAATAAATAATTCAAAAACATTTTCTGTTTTAAAAAATAATTAATGTAACCATTTAAAATATGAACCATTTACAAATAAAAATGAATTAACTTATATTTTTTTAATATCAATTTGGAATTTAGAAAAACTTTAAACATAAGAAGTGTATGGATTTGAATAAATAATTCAAAAACATATTCTATTTTTAAAAAATAATTAATGTAACCTTTTAAAATGAATTAACTTATATTTTTGAATATTAATTTGGAATTTAGAAAAAATTTAAACATAAAAAGTGTTTGGATTTAAATAAATAATTCAAAAACATTTTCTGTTTTAAAAAATAATTAATGTAACCATTTAAAATATGAACCATTTACAATTAAAAATGAATTAACTTATATTTTTTTAATATCAATTTGGAATTTAGAAAAACTTTAAACATAAGAAGTGTATGGATTTGAATAAATAATTCAAAAACATATTCTATTTTTAAAAAATAATTAACGTAACCTTTTAAAATGAATTAACTTATATTTTTGAATATTAATTTGGAATTTAGAAAAATTTTAAACATAAAAAGTGTTTGGATTTAAATAAATAATTCAAAAACATTTTCTGTTTTAAAAAATAATTAATGTAACCATTTAAAATATGAACCATTTACAATTAAAAATGAATTAACTTATATTTTTTTAATATCAATTTGGAATTTAGAAAAACTTTAAACATAAGAAGTGTATGGATTTGAATAAATAATTCAAAAACATATTCTATTTTAAAAAAATAATTAATGTAACCTTTTAAAATGAATTAACTTATATGCCTGTTTTTTTTGAATTTATTATGCCCGTTTTGAATTATCTGAATTTCTAACTATGGTCGAACCGGTGTGCATGAAGATAGGGGACGGGCATCGTTAGAACTTGCATTGGATCTCTGAAGAAACCACATATTGCGAGTCTAAAAATGATTTTTTCAAAAAATCACGGGCGATAGATCATGTACCTGTAGTACAAACCGGACCCACTTCCTGCCGATTCGGCAGACATTTGTCCTTTTTACCCGGGATGGACGAAAAGGTTTGAGATGTACCGGTTGGGATATAGTCCATGTAAGGTGGTCTAGTATTTTAGGAAAATAGGACGGTAGCATTCTGAAACGGCATTTTGGTGGTTACTTCACAAAACGACCCGTTTTTTGCGCTCGGAAAATGGAAAAGGGATTTTCCGTGCGACAAAAAGGAAAACTTCCTCCTGCAACATTGTTCTACATACCAATGTCCACACACATGCATAATATGGGCACAACATCACAAACTATGCCGTGATTCAGCACATAACATCGGTCATTTGGACCGAAAGCCATGAAACCTCGAACATGATAGGTCATTTTGTGAAGGTTTTTTCGAAACATGATCAATATACCAAGTCTGGTATTTTTCCTTTCAACTATGTAACATAATATGACACCACGCGAAGGATTTTCATTGTTCGGATTTTTTTTGAATTTATTATGCCCGTTTTGAATTATCTGAATTTCTAACTATGGTCGAACCGGTGTGCATGAAGATAGGGGACGGGCATCGTTAGAACTTGCATTGGATCTCTGAAGAAACCACATATTGCGAGTCTAAAAATGATTTTTTCAAAAAATCACGGGCGATAGATCATGTACCTGTAGTACAAACCGGACCCACTTCCTACCGATTCGGCAGACATTTGTCATTTTTACCCGGGATGGACGAAAAGGTTTGAGATGTACCGGTTGGGATATAGTCCATGTAAGGTGGTCTAGTATTTTAGGAAAATAGGACGGTAGCATTCTGAAACGGCATTTTGGTGGTTACTTCACAGAACGACCCGTTTTTTGCGCTCGGAAAATGGAAAAGGGATTTTCCGTGCGACAAAAAGGAAAACTTCCTCCTGCAACATTGTTCTACATACCAATGTCCACACACATGCATAATATGGGCACAACATCACAAACTATGCCGTGATTCAGCACATAACATCGGTCATTTAGACCGAAAGCCATGAAACCTCGAACATGATAGGTCATTTTGTGAAGGTTTTTTCGAAACATGATCAATATACCAAGTCTGGTATTTTTCCTTTCAACTATGTAACATAATATGACACCACGCGAAGGATTTTCATTGTTCGGATTTTTTTTGAATTTATTATGCCTGTTTTGAATTATCTGAATTTCTAACTATGGTCGAACCGGTGTGCATGAAGATAGGGGACGGGCATCGTTAGAACTTGCATTGGATCTCTGAAGAAACCACATATTGCGAGTCTAAAAATGATTTTTTCAAAAAATCACGGGCGATAGATCATGTACCTGTAGTACAAACCGGACCCACTTCCTGCCGATTCGGCAGACATTTGTCCTTTTTACCCGGGATGGACGAAAAGGTTTGAGATGTACCGGTTGGAATATAGTCCATGTAAGGTGGTCTAGTATTTTAGGAAAATAGGACGGTAGCATTCTGAAACGGCATTTTGGTGGTTACTTCACAAAACGACCCGTTTTTTGCGCTCGGAAAATGGAAAAGGGATTTTCCGTGCGACGAAAAGAAAAACTTCCTCCTGCAACATTGTTCTACATACCAATGTCCACACACATGCATAATATGGGCACAACATCACAAACTATGCCGTGATTCAGCACATAACATCGGTCATTTGGACCGAAAGCCATGAAACCTCGAACATGATAGGTCATTTTGTGAAGGTTTTTTCGAAACATGATCAATATACCAAGTCTGGTATTTTTCCTTTCAACTATGTAACATAATATGACACCACGCGAAGGATTTTCATTGTTCGGATTTTTTTTGAATTTATTATGCCCGTTTTGAATTATCTGAATTTCTAACTATGGTCGAACCGGTGTGCATGAAGATAGGGGACGGGCATCGTTAGAACTTGCATTGGATCTCTGAAGAAACCACATATTGCGAGTCTAAAAATGATTTTTTTCAAAAAATCACGGGCGATAGATCATGTACCTGTAGTACAAACCGGACCCACTTCCTGCCGATTCGGCAGACATTTGTCCTTTTTACCCGGGATGGACGAAAAGGTTTGAGATGTACCGGTTGGGATATAGTCCATGTAAGGTGGTCTAGTATTTTAGGAAAATAGGACGGTAGCATTCTGAAACGGCATTTTGGTGGTTACTTCACAAAACGACCCATTTTTTACGCTCGGAAAATGGAAAAGGGATTTTCCGTGCGACAAAAAGGAAAACTTCCTCCTGCAACATTTTTCTACATACCAATGTCCACACACATGCATAATATGGGCACAACATCACAAACTATTCCGTGATTCAGCACATAACATCGGTCATTTGGACCGAAAGCCATGAAACCTCGAACATGATAGGTCATTTTGTGAAGGTTTTTTCGAAACATGATCAATATACCAAGTCTGGTATTTTTTCTTTCAACTATGTAACATAATATGACACCACGCGAAGGATTTTCATTGTTCGGATTTTTTTTGAATTTATTATGCCCGTTTTGAATTATCTGAATTTCTAACTATGGTCGAACCAGAGTGCATGAAGATAGGGGACGGGCATCGTTAGAACTTGCATTGGATCTCTGAAGAAACCACATATTGCGAGTCTAAAAATGATTTTTTCAAAAAATCACGGGCGATAGATCATGTACCTGTAGTACAAACCGGACCCACTTCCTGCCGATTCGGCAGACATTTGTCCTTTTTACCCGGGATGGACGAAAAGGTTTGAGATGTACCGGTTGGGATATAGTCCATGTAAGATGGTCTAGTATTTTAGGAAAATAGGACGGTAGCATTCTGAAATGGCATTTTGGTGGTTACTTCACAAAACGACCCGTTTTTTGCGCTCAGAAAATGGAAAAGGGATTTTCCGTGCGACAAAAAGGAAAACTTCCTCCTGCAACATTGTTCTACATACCAATGTCCACACACATGCATAATATGGGCACAACATCACAAACTATGCCGTGATTCAGCACATAACATCGGTCATTTGGACCGAAAGCCATGAAACCTCGAACATGATAGGTCATTTTGTGAAGGTTTTTTCGAAACATGATCAATATACCAAGTCTGGTATTTTTCCTTTCAACTATGTAACATAATATGACACCACGCGAAGGATTTTCATTGTTCGGATTTTTTTTGAATTTATTATGCCCGTTTTGAATTATCTGAATTTCTAACTATGGTCGAACCGGTGTGCATGAAGATAGGGGACGGGCATCGTTAGAACTTGCATTGGATCTCTGAAGAAACCACATATTGCGAGTCTAAAAATGATTTTTTCAAAAAATCACGGGCGATAGATCATGTACCTGTAGTACAAACCGGACCCACTTCCTGCCGATTCGGCAGACATTTGTCCTTTTTACCCGGGATGGACGAAAAGGTTTGAGATGTACCGGTTGGAATATAGTCCATGTAAGGTGGTCTAGTATTTTAGGAAAATAGGACGGTAGCATTCTGAAACGGCATTTTGGTGGTTACTTCACAAAACGACCCGTTTTTTGCGCTCGGAAAATGGAAAAGGGATTTTCCGTGCGACAAAAAGGAAAACTTCCTCCTGCAACATTGTTCTACATACCAATGTACACACACATGCATAATATGGGCACAACATCACAAACTATGCCGTGATTCAGCACATAACATCGGTCATTTGGACCGAAAGCCATGAAACCTCGAACATGATAGGTCATTTTGTGAAGGTTTTTTCGAAACATGATCAATATACCAAGTCTGGTATTTTTCCTTTCAACTATGTAACATAATATGACACCACGCGAAGGATTTTCATTGTTCGGATTTTTTTTGAATTTATTATGCCCGTTTTGAATTATCTGAATTTCTAACTATGGTCGAACCGGTGTGCATGAAGATAGGGGACGGGCATCGTTAGAACTTGCATTGGATCTCTGAAGAAACCACATATTGCGAGTCTAAAAATGATTTTTTCCAAAAATCACGGGCGATAGATCATGTACCTGTAGTACAAACCGGACCCACTTCCTGCCGATTCGGCAGACATTTGTCCTTTTTACCCGGGATGGACGAAAAGGTTTGAGATGTACCGGTTGGGATATAGTCCATGTAAGGTGGTCTAGTATTTTAGGAAAATAGGACGGTAGCATTCTGAAACGGCATTTTGGTGGTTACTTCACAAAACGACCCATTTTTTGCGCTCGGAAAATGGAAAAGGGATTTTTCGTGCGACAAAAAGGAAAACTTCCTCCTGCAACATTGTTCTACATACCAATGTCCACACACATGCATAATATGGGCACAACATCACAAACTATGCCGTGATTCAGCACATAACATCGGTCATTTGGACCGAAAGCCATGAAACCTCGAACATGATAGGTCATTTTGTGAAGGTTTTTTCGAAACATGATCAATATACCAAGTCTGGTATTTTTCCTTTCAACTATGTAACATAATATGACACCACGCGAAGGATTTTCATTGTTCGGATTTTTTTTGAATTTATTATGCCCGTTTTGAATTATCTGAATTTCTAACTATGGTCGAACCAGAGTGCATGAAGATAGAGGACGGGCATCGTTAGAACTTGCATTGGATCTCTGAAGAAACCACATATTGCGAGTCTAAAAATGATTTTTTCAAAAAATCACGGGCGATAGATCATGTACCTGTAGTACAAACCGGACCCACTTCCTGCCGATTCGGCAGACATTTGTCCTTTTTACCCGGGATGGACGAAAAGGTTTGAGATGTACCGGTTGGGATATAGTCCATGTAAGATGGTCTAGTATTTTAGGAAAATAGGACGGTAGCATTCTGAAACGGCATTTTGGTGGTTACTTCACAAAACGACCCGTTTTTTGCGCTCAGAAAATGGAAAAGGGATTTTCCGTGCGACAAAAAGGAAAACTTCCTCCTGCAACATTGTTCTACATACCAATGTCCACACACATGCATAATATGGGCACAACATCACAAACTATGCCGTGATTCAGCACATAACATCGGTCATTTGGACCGAAAGCCATGAAACCTCGAACATGATAGGTCATTTTGTGAAGGTTTTTTCGAAACATGATCAATATACCAAGTCTGGTATTTTTCCTTTCAACTATGTAACATAATATGACACCACGCGAAGGATTTTCATTGTTCGGATTTTTTTTGAATTTATTATGCCCGTTTTGAATTATCTGAATTTCTAACTATGGTCGAACCGGTGTGCATGAAGATAGGGGACGGGCATCGTTAGAACTTGCATTGGATCTCTGAAGAAACCACATATTGCGAGTCTAAAAATGATTTTTTCAAAAAATCACGGGCGATAGATCATGTACCCGTAGTACAAACCGGACCCACTTCCTACCGATTCGGCAGACATTTGTCCTTTTTACCCGGGATGGACGAAAAGGTTTGAGATGTACCGGTTGGGATATAGTCCATGTAAGGTGGTCTAGTATTTTAGGAAAATAGGACGGTAGCATTCTGAAACGGCATTTTGGTGGTTACTTCACAAAACGACCCGTTTTTTGCGCTCGGAAAATGGAAAAGGGATTTTCCGTGCGACAAAAAGGAAAACTTCCTCCTGCAACATTGTTCTACATACCAATGTCCACACACATGCATAATATGGGCACAACATCACAAACTATGCCGTGATTCAGCACATAACATCGGTCATTTGGACCGAAAGCCATGAAACCTCGAACATGATAGGTCATTTTGTGAAGGTTTTTTCGAAACATGATCATTGTTCGGCACACATTTAGTCCCGGATGTAGTCACAAACCGGGACTAAAGGGATTGCGGCAGAGTGGGCCAGACAACACTAATAATAGGGGTGAGTGTCGACATTATGTCGTGCGGCTTGTACCTTGTCCCGGATGGTGTCACCAACCGGGACTAAAGATGAACCTTTAGTCCCGGTTGGAGACACCAACCGGGACTAAAGATGAGTCAGCACTAATAATAGGGGTGAGTGTCGACATTATGTCGTGAGTGTCGACATTATGCCGAGCTGCTTGTACTATAAATATGCATCCTTGTGAGTCCAGTCCTCCAGCCAGTTTGAGGCATCTCCAAGATGGTTTTAGAGAGCAGGGACACCACTACGGCCAGTTTCAGGGAGATGCCGACGGAGCCCAGTCCTCCGGCATCTCCGAGAAACTGGTCATAGAGGCACTCCCTAATATGTGAAATTAGTTAGCTCCGAGGCGTATTGATCTAGTTAGTGAAGTTACAAGCTGCAAGATGGTTTTCGAGAGCAGGGACACCACTGCGGCCAGTTTCAGGGAGATGCCGACGGAGCCCAGTCCTCCGGCATCTCCGAGAAACTGGTCATAGAGGCACTCCCTAATATGTGAAATTAGTTAGCTCCGAGGCGTATTGATCTAGTTAGTGAAGTTACAAGCTGCAAGATGGTTTTCGAGAGCAGGGCCACCACTACGACCAGTTTCAGGGAGATGCCGACGGAGCCCAGTCCTCCGGCATCTCCAAGAAACTGGTCATAGAGGCACTCCCGGTCCAGCCACAAAATGGGACTAACACTCAAGACATTTATTAATATTAAAAACTAAGACTACAAAACCGGGACTAAAGGCCACAAACCGCGAAAGATATCCTTCGGTCAAGCCACAAACCGCGAAAGACATGAACTAGAGTTACATAATATGAGCATGAACTTCTTGGCATATGTCATTCCTTATGACCGCTTCAGACGTAACCATGGAGCATCTTCTTTACTTAACAGAATGCTTGGGTCAGTTTTCACTGTGAAGGGCGGAATTTCATCAAACTTATTATAATCTTCTGACATGTCTGTCTTGTCCTCGATTCCCACGATGTTTCTTTTCCCTGAAAGAACTATGTGACGCTTTGGCTCATCATATGATGTATTCGTTTGCATATTTTTTCTTTTTTTCGGTCTGGAGGACATGTCCTTCACATAGAAAACCTGAGACACATCATTGGCTAGGACGAATGGTTCATCTCTATAACCAAGATTGTTGAGATCCACTGTTGTCATTCCATACAACTGGTCTATCTTTACCCCTTCCCCATTCAGGTTGACCCATTTGCAGCGAAACAAAGGGACCTTAAAAGAGACTCCATAGTCTAGTTCCCATATCTCCTCTATGTAACAATAATATGTGTCCTTTTGTCCATTCTCGTCTATTGCATCAAAGCGGACACCACTATTTTGGTTGGTGCTCTTTTTATCTTGGGCGATCGTGTAGAATGTATTCCCATTTATTTCGTACCCTTGGAAATTCAATACAGTAGAAGATGGTGACGCGGCCAACAAGTATAGCTGATCTCCAACAGTGGTGTCATTCAAGAGATGTGTCCGCATCCAACCACCGAAAGACTTCATGTGTTCATCTGTAATCCATGATTCAGGCTTCCCCGGGTTTTTGGAGCATACAATATTCTTGTGTTCCTCGATATACGGAGCTGCCAAGGTGGAATTATGTAGAACTGTGTAGTGTGCTTTAGTGAAAGAATCCCCGTCCCTACATATCATTGCTTTCTTTCCCAGCGTGCCTTTTCCACTTAGTCTTCCCTCATGCCGCGAGTCAGAAACACCAATCGGCTTAAGGTCAGGAATAAAGTCAACACAAAACTCAATGACCTCCTCTGTTCCATAACCCTTGGAGATGCTTCCTTCTGGTCTAGCACAGTTATGAACATATTTCTTTAAGACTCCCATGAACCTCTCAAAGGGGAACATATTGTGCAGAAATACCGGATCGAGAATGGCAATCTCTTCCACTAGATGAACCAGGAGATGCGTCATAATATTGAAGAAGGATGGTGGGAACACCAATTCAAAACTAACAAGACATTGTACCACATCCTTCTGTAACCTTGGCAGAATATCTGGATTGATTACCTTCTGAGATATTGCATTGAGGAATGCACACAGCTTCACAATGGGTACTCGAACATTTTCCGGTAGAAGCCCCCTCAATGCAATCGGAAGCAACTGCGTCATAATCACGTGACAGTCATGAGACTTCAGGTTTTGGAACTTTTTCTCTGCCATATTTATTATCCCCTTTATATTAGATGAGAAGCCCGACGGCACCTTGATACTGTAAAGGACTTCAAAAAAGATTTCCTTCTCTGCTTTGGTAAGAGCATAGCTGGCACGACTTAAGTGACGCCCTTTATCCGTCTTGTTATCTGTATGCATGTTCTTTGGGTCTTTCATAATTTGTTGGTCCTCCCGTGCTTCAGGTGTATCTTTTGTCTTACCATACACGCCTAGGAATCCTAGCAGGTTCACGCAGAGATTCTTCGTCACGTGCATCACGTCGATTGAAGAGCGGACACGCAGGACTTTCCAATATGGCAGCTCCCAAAATATAGATTTCTTCTTCCACATGGGTGCGTGTCCTGTAGCGACGTCGTTCGGAACTGATTGACCGCCGGGACCCTTTCCAAAGATTACTTCTATGTCCTTGACCATACCAAATACATCATCACCAGCAGGGAGTTCAGGCTTCTTCCGGTGATCTGCCTCACCTTTAAAATGCTTGCCTTTCTTTCTTACGGGATGATTGGTCGGAAGAAATCGTCGATTCGCTAGGTACACAACCTTCTTGCATTTATGCAAATATGTACCTTCGGTCTTATCTAAACAGTGGGTGCATGCCTTATATCCTTTGTTTGTCTGTCCTGAAAGGTTACTAAGAGCAGGCCAATCATTGATGGTTACGAATAACAACCCTCGTAGATTAAATGGCTCCTGTTTGTTCTCATCCCACGCACGTACACCTGGTTTGCCCCACAACTGTAAGAGTTCTTCAACTAATGGCCTAAGGTACACATCAATGTCGTTGCCCGGTTGCTTCGGGTCTTGGATGAGCACTGGCATCATAATGAACTTACGCTTCATGCACAACCAAGGAGGCAGGTTATAGATACATAGAGTCACGGGCCAGGTGCTGTGACTGCAGCTCTGCTCCCCAAAAGGATTCATGCCATCCGTACTTAGACCAAACCATCAGTTCCTTGCGTCACCTGCAAAGTCTGGGAAGTCTCTCTCGATTTTTCTCCACTGTGAACCATCAGCAGGGTGTCTCAACTCCCCGTCTTTCTTACGGTCTTCTTTGTGCCATCGCAACAACCTGGCATGCTCTTTGTTTCTGAACATGCGTTTCAACCTTGGTATTATAGGAGCATACCACATAACCTTAGCAGGAACCCTCTTCCGGAGGGGCTCTCCCTCAACATCACCAGGGTCATCTCGTCTGATCTTATACCGCAACGCGTTGCATACCGGGCATTTATCTAAATTCTCATACTCCTTACCGTGGTAGAGGATGCAGTCATTAATGCATGCATGTATCTTTTGCACATCTAATCCCAGAGGACAGAGAGTCTTCTTTGCTTCGTAGGTACTCTCGGGAAGTTCGTTATGTTTTGGAAACTTCGGCTTCATTATTTTCAGCATCTTTTCAAATGAGGAGTCAGTTAGACCACACTCTGCCTTCCATCGCAACAATTCCAGTGTGGTACCGAGCTTTGTGCTGCCATCTTCACAATTTGGGTACAACAATTTCTTGTGATCTTCTAACATGCCCTCTAACTTCAACTTCTCATTTTCTGTTTCACAGTCTCGCTTTGCATCAGAAATGACCCTACCAAGTTCATCAGCCGGCTCATCTGATGCCCGTTCTTCACCTTTTTCCTCTCCATTGTCTTCCATTGCAGTATCACTGTATTCAGGAAACATATGATGATAGTTGTTATCATCATCTTCTTCTTCACCATCTTCCATCATAACCCCTCTTTCCCCGTGCTTGGTCCAGCAATTATAGTTGGGCATGAAACCTTTCATAATCAGGTGGCCGCGAATGATTTTCGAGGAAGAGTACTCCTTGTTGTTCCGACATTGAACACATGGACAACGTATAAATCCATTCTTTGTTTGTCGTAGCCACATCGATAAATTTATCCACGCCTTTGATATACCCGGCTACCCGCCGGTCACCGTACATCCATTCCCGACCGTTCATCTGCATCATATAAGTAAGTTTATCAAAAAACAGGACATCATAAATAGTGAAATAACCAATTCACACCGACACATGAATTGTATCAATGACCTAGAAAAGATAAGATTGCTAACCTCGATCGAGGGAAATAAAGAGGAGAAAGCTCAAGTGCGTCTCGGACACCTTCTATATTTTTGTTCTATGAGAAATTCAACTGGATTTTTCACTCAAACATTTCAACAAACACCTTCAATGCATGCATGAGAAAAAACTAGCACACACCCTCACACCTTACACCATTCGAAAAAACAGAGTGGAGGCAGAGGGGGCTGGGGCGTTGCATTTATAGAGGGCAAGGGGTCTTTAGTCCCGGTTGGAGCCAGCAACCGGGACTAAAGGTGCGTGCCACGCCACGTGGCTGTGGCCAAACCTTTAGTCCCGGTTGGTGGCTCCAACCGGGACGCATGCCCCCTTACCAACCGGGACCCATGCCCCCTGGCCCCGTGCCCGCTCCAACCGGGACGCGTGCCAGCATTAGTCCCGGTTGGTGGCGCAACCGGGACTAATGCTCCCAGGGGTCGCGAACGGATGACCCTTTTTCCTCTAGTGGTATGTGCGGTTGTACACCTGACAGGCAATGGTCATGGCAAGAGATGTTTAGGAAGGAATCTGTACGTGAGTGACGTGCTAACATAAAAAATTTAGGACATCAGTTGGTTTAATATTATGTACTAATTCCAGTTATAGTTCCTATCGAACTTAAATTTGAGATGCACTTCTATCTATGTTAGACCTAATTGTATACATATAAAAATATTTGCCACGGGCGCGGCATGTTGCCGCGCCACCTTTCCTAGTAAATATGAAAGGAGAGGCTCCCGTCCCGCATAGCAGTAAGGCATAGCAAAGGTTGTTCTTTTTTCCACGGGTAAGCAAAAGTTGATCCTTGGTTCCATTAGAAAAAACGTTTGATACTTGGTTGACACTCTTTTTTCTCTCGAAACAGGCTTTCGCCCCGCTTTATAAATAAAGCAACCACCGTCCAGTCGGTACAACAACGTAGCCGGCCTCAGCCAAAGGAACAAAGAATAAAAAATAAAAAATAGTGCAACACTGCTGGGGCAACAGCACACAAACGCCCAAGAGAGAAAGCAAAAAGCGGCCCGGAGGCCAGACCAGGCGCTAGCGATCACCAGGTGACCGAAGCGGCAGCGAGGGAGGTGGGGGCGCCGAGAGGGGAAGCGAAGCCGACCGCAGGGCCCGAAGAGCGGTGTCGAAGTCGGCCCGGTCACGCTGGCGCACCAGGGGGGACCACTGCAGGAGGAAAGCAAGAAAAGCAAAAATCGAGTCAGACACGCGCGTGGGGTAAATCTTCTCAATCACCATCTTGTTCCGGACATTCCAGAGCGCCCAGGCCATGGCTGCAAAGACAAGCCAAAAAAGACGGCGGCCGCGCCCGGCCCTAGTGGCCTGGGATTGGAGGAAGTCCCCCAGATCCTGGGCCGCCATCACAAGCCAAAAAACACTCTTTTTTCTTACTGTGTAGAAAATCACTGTTAGCATATCCGAGAGTTGATAGCACTTAACATTCATTAAAACTAGGCTATCATCTATCCAAATCCTGGACTAATTCTTCTCTCTCTAGGAGTATGCTTGGCTGCCGCCGCCATCAACTCCGCCTGTCCAATAGACATTGATAACAAGTTACTAACGTCGTACTGGCGCACAAAAATTATCTGCACACTACTTGATTCCCTACTTTTGTGTTTGGAAAAATAACGAGGTCCTATGAATAATGCATAATTCACTGAGATCCTATGAATGCATAATTCACTGATATCAAGTTACCAACATCATAATGCGCTGCTCATAAGTCATTTGCACACTACTTGATGACCTACTTTCGCGTTAAAAAAGGAGATCCTACAAATGCATAATTAATTCACCACTGCGGATAAATATTTACGGACTTGGAGCTCAACTCCAAAGTTGAGGCCATGTTTGGCATCAAAGTATTTTTAAAGTATTGAAGGAATATTTTGGTTTCTAAAAAAACTGAAGTATTAAATACTTTGAGGTGTTTGGATCTAACAAATAATATGGTTTTAAAACTGAAGTATGCTTTAAAACTATGGTTTTTTTGAAGTATTTAAGAAAGAGGCTAGACCCTCTTTTTTCTAAAACTGAGAAAAGGAAAAAACTGAAGTATTGATTTGCTAGGCACTAAAATACCATGGTATTAATATACTTCAGTTTTAGAAAAACTTTGTTGCCAAACTAGGCCTGATCGATTCTGCCCGATAGAGTCGATCCAGCCAAATAAGTATGGACTAGGAGATCAACTCTGAAGCTGGTCGATCCGGCCAGTTGTTCAACTTGGATGGACATGCATGTATTGTTTTCAAATAAACTAATTAACAAGAAAACTAAGCAGCTCTAGAAATTTAATTGTTTTATAGACACATGCATGAGTACACAAGAAGTAATAATCTAAAGATAGCAATTTTTGGAAGAAAAACAAAGATAATTATTTTGTAATTTAGACCAAAATTTTATATATCACAAATATTCTAAAAATTAACTCTTAATTTTTTTTCACATTTTGATTCTACAAAAAACCAATTTGAATGATTAAAAACCCAAGTACAACCGACCGACAACCCACAAGATATTGATAATGTTTATGGTCAGACAATTCATCGGTGTGGAGGTCTTCTATCTACAATCAAAAGAGTTTACAAATCTCAAACTAGCGTGTATTGCGCTTGGTTAAGCATGTTGTCCATATAGTAGCATGCCTTTCACAGTGATTATTTATAGATAAAATAGCTGACAAATATCACATTAATACTTTATTGTCTAAAAAATCTTGCACGTACTTACTTATGCTTAAAGCATAATATAGTGAAAAAGAAAAAAACATGTGTATGTGCATTAATGTACTTTAGTGTTTTCTGAAACAAATATGAATGAAAAAGGATAACATCTAGCCACCAATCTAATAAGCCATATTTTTGTGGTGGATCATAACACAAAAGTCTTTAAAATTGTACCAAACATATCCCGACCAATACATGTCATAATTTAAATATATCGTATCGTAATTGCTATACTATTTTAGAGCACATTATGTACAAGAAGAGAGATATATTAGAAGTTCTAACTTAAAATTTTAAATATCTAAATGTCAATATAGTGAACCCTCTTTTTATTATTACACACAAGATTAAAACAATAGATCATCGCATAGCTATATGAGAGAAATCATAATGATATATCTTCATAAATATATCTAAACATATCACATCAAATAAACTATATAACTGAAGCTAGAATACATGCGATCAAAACAATAGATTAATCGGATCAAAGGTTGTCGACATCAAGAATCTAAAAGCAAGGAAGTAGGAAATATAACGGATTCAACTTCTTTGATGCAGTGAAATTGCTTAAGATTTTAGATATTTTTCTATGTAGGTCCTTTGATTCATGGGTTTAGAATGTATTAAACATTTATAATAATTCTTTTGGGCTCTATTTTGGACCAACAAAAAAGTCTTTCTACAATTCCTTTTGTTTTCCAGTGATATATGTTCTTTTCATATTTCTAAAGTTTTTGAATATGTATGGTTCAACGGAACATGCCACGCCTAATCCTACAATTTTCCAATTCATGCGCTTTAAGCCTTAGAAAAAATACTTAAATAAAATCCTACTAAAATTTACTCAATAATAGAAGGCCACTAGATCCGTTTATTTTAATTGGATCAAAGGTTGTCGACATCAAGAATCTAAAAGCAAGGAAGTAGGAAATATAAAGGATTCAACTTCTTTGATGCGGTGAAATTTTTTAAGATTTTAGATATTTTTTCTATGTAGGTCCTTTGATTCACGGGTTTAGAATCTATTAAACATTTGTAATAATTCTTTTGGGCTCTATTTTGGAACAATAAAAAAGTCTTTCAACAATTATTTTGTTTTCCTATGATATATGTTCTTTTCAGATTTCTAAAGTTTTTGAATATGTATGGTTGAACGGAACATGCCACACCTAATCCTACAATTTTCCAATTCCTGTGCTTTAAGCCTTAGAAAAAAATACTTAAATAAAATCCTACTAAAATTTACTCAATAATAGAAGGCCACTAGATCCGTTTATTTTCTATCTCCTAATGGTGGCTATGCATAAAAAATAGTTAGTATAAAGTAAGAGACTACAGGTGATGTCTTGGCATTTGAGAGGGCCGCCATGCTAGTTATTTATTATTATATACTAAAAGCAATATAAGGTTGTTTAATGGAGACACCAGGTGAATCCACATCATCTCAATTATTTTAAAGAGTTAGATCTAAAATCTATGGCTGAGATTTAATGAACATATTAGTTTTACATATCCTTTTCTCAAGGAACGTTCACTTTGTAGTCAACACAAACTTCGGCATACATTATGGGTCCAACACGTCCACAACACATCTAGCGTGTATGGTTCTGATTTTTTTTTTTTGGCAAACGATAAGGAGTCCTTGTGTACAACGGACTGGTATAGTATGGAAAAAAAGTTTAGATATCCCACCGCTGCACAAGGAATTGCAAAGAATACGTGCGACAAATCTGTAGATACAGTCATGTCTTCCGGCCGGCCGCAAACAAGCCCGTGTATTCCTACCGGCCACAAACGAAATATTGTCCACGTGCAGAATGGAGATTGACAGGAAATGCATGCAGTCTTGCAAAGGAAAAACAATTGGAAAAATTCGCTGCATAAGGAATTGCATGGAATAAACATTGGATTATATATAGAAACCGATAATTATATAGAACTAATCCACGCGAACAGCTACAATACTACTTCAGACACAAAAGGGCAAATATATAAGTATATGAATGTTTGAAATATGTTTTTTTATTTTTCTCACGGTTGCATTTGGTGTTCTTTTAAGGGAGAGAAAAAATGAATTTCAATACTGATGTAAGGATTTTCTTTCACAAGTATTAATGTTATTTGAACATAAAAATATTAAATACACGCCAATGTTTTCGTTAACATGTTCTTTCTAGAGTGGAGCTCGAGACCGTTAGTTGTGTATACTACATCAGATTTCGCTCCACTTTCTCTACCCTCCTCGTTAGGGTTTTCTGGCTCCGGGGCGATTTCGCCGCCGTGAGATCTCTTCGATCCTGACCCCGTTTTATCATCGGATTGCACCCTACATACGTCTTCCGCCTCTCCCTCAGAGCTCCTCCCATTGCTTCTGGAAGGTTTCTCCTGAGGCGAGATAGGGTTTTGCTGTTCGGCGCCATGGCGACTAGATCGGAAACTGGCACTTCGGGTGCTGCAAAGGAATCTGAGCCTGAGTTGGACGATCTCCTCATGCACTTAGATCTACGGGATGATGATCTTGATGATGTGATGATTGGAGCGGATGAGGTCAAGGAATTTCAGAAAGAGGCTCGCTGGATGGCGATCGGCAAAGTTCACACCACCAGGAAATTCAGCTCAAAGGCTATGTTCGGCAAGATGAAAGCGATCTGGAATCTCTCCAAAGATCCAATATGCAGGGAGGCAGGGGAGAATTTGTTTGTGTTCCAGATGCACTGTTTAGGAGATTGGAAAAAGGTCGTGCACCAAGGTCCTTGGACGTTCCGAGGCTGGGCTGTACTCATTGAGGATTATGATGGCCGGGAGGTTCCGGAAAAAATCTCCTTTGGAGGTTTGTATGTTTGGGCTCAAATCCATGGCATACAGGAGCTGTATCGAAAGGTACATATTGTGGATGATTTGGCTCGCCGCATTGGGAAAACGAAGGAGGTCCAGATGACTCCAAAGCTGTTCTATGAGGGGAACTATGTTAGAATCAGAGTAATGCTCGAGGTTAAAAACCCCCTTTCTCGGGTGGTTTCTCTCAATGTGGAAGGAGAAGGGAAGAAGAGGCTACTGGTCAAGTACGAGAAGGTTCCATACTTTTGCAAGCACTGCGGTTTGATTGGGCATAACCATGAGGAGTGTGGGGATGGTGTCTGGACGGATCGCGAACTACAATATGGTGATTTCATGCTAGCCAAGCGACGTGCAAACCCTCCGATCATGGAAGCACGTACCTTTATTCCGCGAGGACGAGGCGGTAGGACATGCAGGGGTGCTCCGGCCCCCCGGAAACGCTCGTCCCAAGAGGCCTCGCTGGATGGCGAGGATGATATTCTGGACACTGCTGTCAGCCCGATGAAACATACCCCCATGGAAACTGTTGTAGATGGGGATACCAGTGCTAGGAAGACCTTAGTGTATGAGAGTGAAGCCTTAGGATCAGATGGCAACCCTCTAGTTCCATCTGCAGATCCGGGGAAAATTCCCCCGCCACCACCAACATACACTGATCCTCGAGAACGCTCGAAGCTACGGAAGATGACAGACTTATCACAGGACTTGGCAACATCGGCGGCCTCCTCCGAGGAGGACCGCCGAGCCCAATGACAACATTAGGCTGGAACAGCCGTGGACTAGGGCAACCCGCGACTGTTCAGGAGCTCGTCTGCTTGGTGCAGACATACAAGCCCAGCCTAGTTTTTATCTGCGAGACTAGGCAAAGTAAAGAAAGAGTTGCAAACCTTCGCTTCAGGATTGGCATGAAGGATTGTTTTCAAGTTAGTGGCACTGGGCAAATATCATATTGATGCTCATATCAGTGGTGGCCCATTTGATCAGATGTGGCGAGGCACGTTTATATACGGTGAGCCTAAAGCATGCGACCGACATCTTGTGTGGTCAAAGCTTCGGCAAATGAGGGATGAATCGGAGAAACCATGGCTTATGCTAGGAGACTTCAATGAAGCCCTTTGGCAAGAAGAGCACTTTTCAAATACGGCTCGCTCGGAACGCCTAATGATGGACTTCCGTGAGGTTTTATCATATTGTGATCTACATGATATCGGTTTTGTTGGAACTCCTTGGACCTTTGATAATAAGCAGAAGGGTGAGCGGAATGTTAAGGTTCGTCTAGACAGAGGAGTGGCCTCGCCGGCTTGGTCGACCTTGTTCCCGATGCATCGTCTTCGGCATATTGTCTCAACTCGGTCTGACCACTGCCCTATCCTATTGTCTGCTGAGGAAGGTAGGAACTGCAAATCTAATAGACCGATTCGAAGATATGAGGTGGTCTAGGAACGTGAGCCTTCCCTGTCAGCGGCTGTTGAGGAATCCTGGTCGCGTAGAGTGGTTGTTAGTGACCTGGCCGATGTGGCTGCCTCCTTAAATACTGTTATGAGTACCTTGCAGAGGTGGCGTAAAACTCATTTTAAGTCTGTGCCTAAGGAGCTGGAAAAGAAACGCGCGGTACTGGAGGAACTGCAAAACTGTTCTGACGAAGCTAGTTTGTCTGCTCGTATTGGGTTAGAGAAGGAGATGGATGAACTTCTCTACAGGGAAGATATTATGTGGATGCAGCGCTCGAGAGTTGCATGGTTGAGAGAGGGTGATCACAATACCAAGTACTTCCACCGTCGAGCTTCCTGGAGGCGACGGAAAAACAGGGTTCGGCGCTTAAGAAGAGATGATGGAACTTGGACTTCTGACCCGGAGGAGATGGAGAATATGGCTACAGAATTCTTCCAGAAGCTATACACGCGTGAGGACAGCATTGTTCCGACTCCGGTAATTGAGGCTATGAGATGCTGTGTGGATGATGAGATGAATGTGAAGCTATGTGCCCCCTATACTGAGAAGGAAATTAGTGATGCACTCTTCCAGATCGGCCCGTTAAAGGCTCCAGGCCCCGATGGCTTACCTGCTCGTTTTCTACACAGAAACTGGGACCTTCTAAAGGAAGATGTCATTCAGGCTGTGCAGCAATTCTTCTCCTCCAGTGTCATGCCAGAGATGGTTAACGACACAGCAATAGTCTTGATTCCAAAGAAAAATGATCCTGAACACCTAAAGGATTTCAGACCAATAAGCCTCTGCAATGTCATCTTCAAGGTTGTATCTAAATGCCTGGTGAACAGGTTAAGGCATCTTCTCCAGGATATCATCTCACCAACCCAGAGTGCGTTTATTCCTGGACGCCTCATTACTGACAATGCTCTTATGGCCTTTGAGTGCTTACACTCGATTCAACATGGCTCGGCAGCTTGTAAAAATTTCTGTGCGTATAAACTGGATATGGCTAAAGCGTATGATCGTGTGGACTGGAGGTTCCTGGAAGGGGTTTTAGCGAAGTTGGGCTTTCAGAGACAGTGGATTCGGTGGGTGATGGCCTGCGTCACGACCGTTCATTATTCAGTTCGCTTTAACGGAAACATGTTGGACTCCTTCACTCCCTCCCGCGGTATTCGCCAAGGTGATCCTCTTTCGCCGTACCTTTTCCTATTTGTTGCTGACGGTCTCTCCTATCTTATTCGAAAGGAAATCGAGGCGTCTTCACTTCGTGAGCTGGTTATTTGCCGTCGTGCACCGGGCATCTCGCATCTATTTTTTGCTGATGATAGTCTCTTGTTCTTCGAAGCCTCGGGCGACCAGGCTAGAGTAATCAAAACCATTCTTGATTGGTATGAGCATGGCACTGGGCAACTGGTTAGTCTTGGCAAATGCTCAATATTGTATGGGAATCGCTGTACAGATGCTATGCAAAATGAAATAAAGGACATCCTGAAATATGAGACTTCGTGTTTTGAAGAAAAATATCTGGGGTTGCCGGTCCCTGAAGGCAGAATATCAAAAGGCAAGTTCAAGTCTACCAAAGGAAAATTTTCAAAACATGCAAGCGATTGGTTCGAGAAATATATGTCTGCAGGAGCGAAAGATATTCTCATTAAATCAGTGTTGCAATCAGTCTCGACATATGCTATGGGAGTGTTCAGATTACCGCTGGGGCTCATTGATGAGTTGGAACAGATAATCCGAACCTTCTGGTGGGGTGATGAAGTCAATAAGAGGAAAATGCATTGGATGTCGTGGGATAAAGTGGCCAGACCAAAAAATTATGGAGGCACTGGCTTTCGGGATCTTCGTGTTTTTAACCAGGCCCTCCTGGCGAAACAAGCTTGGCGCCTGATCCATTACCCCGGAAGCCTTTGTGCTTGTCTCCTAAAAGCCAGGTACTACCCCTCTGGTCATTTGCTTGATACAGCTTTCATCAAGAACCAGTCACCGACTTGGCAGGGGATTTTCCATGGGCTCGAATTACTGAAGAAAGGAATCATTTGGCGGATAGGTACAGGGTCCAAGGTCAAAATATTCCGAGATAATTGGCTTCCCAGACCGGGTGCGATGCAGGTGGATGGAAGGAAAGGCTCGTCTCGTCGTAGATGGGTGTCAGAACTTATTGATCAAGACGGCAGAACGTGGAATGAGGACGCGGTGCGTGAGTGCTGCTTTCCCCATGATGTGGTGGTGATCCTGAATATCAAACTGCCAGCTCGAGCATCGGAGGACTTTGTTGCTTGGTCGGGTGAGGCCAATGGTATATTTAGCGTCAGGTCGGCCTACCGGATTGGTATTCTCCCAAAGCTCCAAGGGATGAATGGAGGTCAGTCTAGCTCCATGGCAGCGGAGGGAGAAAGGAAAATCTGGGAGTTGGTTTGGAAATCTAACGTTCCCCCGAAACTGAGAATTTTTGCTTGGCGGGTTGCGTCTGACTCGTTGGGATCGAAGCTAAATCTTAGCCGAAGGCTCCCATCGGTAGATCCTATTTGTACCATCTGTGCGCGGGAGGTTGAGGATACCCACCATGCTCTTATTAACTGTACTATGGCGCGTGCTCTTCGCGAGGAGCTGCGGGAGCACTGGAACTTACCGGAGGAGTCTGTTTTCAGAGCCAACAAGGATGAATGGTTGTTTGACCTGTAGGGGTTCGTAGCATGGAAAACAAAATTTTCTATCGCATACAAACAAACAAGCCAAGATCTATCTACTAGATTGTAGCAACGAGTCGATAGTGGAACTCACCCTCGAAGATTCCAAAGCGGTTTAACGAGAGCAGATTCTCGTGGGTGATGTAGTCGTACTCTTTCCGATCTCAAGATTGCGCAGACGATCCTTCCGGCGCCACGTTCCAGCAGCGCCCCCGCAGTCGGTCACACGTTCGGTACTCGACGAAGACCTTCCTCTCCCTTGTTCCAGCAGGCAGCGGAGGTTGTAGCACTCTCCTCGCGATTCCGGCAGCACAACGGCGTGGTACCGGAAGTAGAGGGGAAATCCCGCAGGGCTTCGCCTTAAGCCGGTGCGAGTATGGTGGAGCTTATGAGAGAGGCTATTAGTGGTCTAGAAATTAGACACACCAATTAGAAGGCTCTAAACCAATTAGAAGGCTCTAAACCGAATAGCTCTAAACCGGGGTCTAGATCTAGGGTTTAGTTTAGAGGATAGGAACTTGTGTGTGTTGGGAGGGGAGCCCTGCCCCTCCCTTTATAGGTGGGAGGGCTGGCGCGCCAGGGGAGGGAGGGAGTCCCTCCCCAACTCGGCCTAGGGCTGGCCGCCGGCTTGGGAAGGAGGACTCCTCCCCCAAGTCGGTTTCCTTCTCTCCTCCCACTTCCCAAAAACTGCCGTTTGACTTTCAAACTAGCCGTTTGACTTTTCCAATTTAGGATTCAATTTAATCCTTTATTTGGGACAGCAAGAACACTTAGTACATGATGCAATCATTCCAACTTACAATGACACATTCATGTACCCTTCCCCTTCCGGAGTGCCGGACATTCCGGGACCTTCTAGAATGTTCCCGATGAAAACACCGGAACCATTCCCCAACTCCAAAACGGGACTTTCCTTATATGAATCTTATTCTCCGGACCATTCCGGATCACCTCGTGATATCCCGGATCCCATCCGAGACTCCGAACAACATTCGGTCTCTTTCTCATAACACCATAACTACTCAAACAACGTCGAATCCTTAAGTGTGTCTCCCTACGGTTCGTGAATTATGCGGACATGATCGAGACACTTCTCCGAACAATAACCAATAGAGGAATCTGGAAATTCATATGGCTCCCACATATTTCTACGATTACTTTGCGATCGAATGAACCACTTACATACGATACCAATTTCCCTTTGTCTCACGATATGTTACTTATCCGAGGTTATGATCGTCGGTATCTCTGCATACCTAGTTCAACCTCGTTACTGATAAGTACTCTTTTCTCGTTCCCGTGATATGTGATCCCTTGTGACCAAGTCACATGCTTGCAAGCTAATTGGATGACATTTCACCGAGAGGGCCCAGAGTATATCTATCCGTCATGTGGATGGACAAATCCCACTCTTGATCCATGTGTTTCAACCAATACTTTCCGAACACTCAATGCCACTTTTATAGCCACCCTGTTACGGTGTGGTGTTTGATGACATCAAAGCATCCATCCAGTAAAGGTGATATGCATGATCTCATGGTCGAAGGAATTAGGTTACTATGTATCAGAAAGCATATAGCAATTGAACTATTGAAATGACTTGATCTTTATGCTACGCTTATCTATAGGAGTATGTCCACCATATCATTCTCCTAATGATATGATCCTGTTGTTAATAACATCTCTATGTTCATGATCAGGAAACAATGATCATATATTAACCAACAAGCTAGTTTAACAAGAGGCTATACTAGGGACTCTTATTTTAGTTTACAAATCACACAAGTATTAATGTTTCCGTTTAATACAATTATAGCATGGTATGTAAACATTTATCATAAGTGTGAAGATATGATAATAACCACTTTATTATTGCCTCTTGGGCATATCTCCAACAGTCTCCCACTTGCACTAGAGTCAATAATCTAGTTTCGAACCTTTGTGTATATAACACCTATGGCTTTCCGGTGTTGTATGTACACGATTGCTAGTGGTCAACTGATCTCCGGATCTGACACTTCCAGGTCCGTGTGTATTTGCATGTCTTTGCGTCTCTACGCATCACTCATTCTCTAATGAGATGGCTTTGTATAAATTTGGTCTTTCGGTGTGACTTTTAGTTCTTTGGGGTTAAAACATGTTGACAATATTGTCGTACAATATATCTTCATAGTATTATCCCGCTGTGAACTACACCTAGTTTGATAACAAACTACTTGACACAAATGCCCTCTTTTGCTGCTATAATAGCAGTCATATACTTAGCCTTTTGTTGTAGTATCTGTCACAATGTCTTAACTTTGGAAATCATCCAAATCCATTATGGAACTCACTTTCCATTATATTGTGCCACCCTTAATTTAGATTGAGATAAACTTAATTTGTACTTTGTGACAAAACTAGTATCAATGTAGTACTTTTACAATGAACTAACCATCTATTTGTCACTTCTACAAATAATATACTCTTAGTTCTTCCAAAAGATCATAAGAATATCCTTACTATTGTCCAATGATCATCTTACAAATCATTCTGGTATATGCTCACAACATTTGGAGCATAGGACATATCTGGATTTGTACATATCACAGTATGATTGATATAAATATTCTTTGTGATTTCATACATCAAGTATCAATCTATACTTGATTATTTGTTTCACTTTACCAAATGTCAATACACTTGAATATATCATCAACATTGAACTTATTCAATCCTTTCTGTGCGACAAGAACCTCTCTTGTAGTTTCTATATTGAACTCATTCAATATCTTGTCTATGTACTTCTGGCACAACCATATTAGCGTCTATTGATGCCAAATATTTGGGTTTTGCCTAAGTCTTTCATCGGGATGAAATTCTTAATATGTGTTAATAAAAGATACATTATTTCCAATCAACAATATGTCTTCCACATAATGTATTAGAAACATGTCTTAGCGCTCCCACTTAATTTCTTGCAAATGCAAGCATCTCCATCGTCTCTGATGAACTTTTAAACTCCTTTAACAGTTTCATCACAGTGAAGATTCTAACTCCGCTATGCTTACTTCAACCATTGAAGTTTGCATATGCTTTTTAACATCCTTTGAATTAACAAAACCCTATGGACCGTGTTATGCACATGTCCTAGGTAACGATTCTATTAGAAGAACTTGTTTTGTTTATTCAACTACCATATAACAAATTATATGTAGTGGTTGCTATATTAATCCGTCTAGACTAAATATCGCTATGAAAGATCAAATCTTGTCATAGTCAACTTTTGAACATTGTTGTGAACTCTCTCCCAACATGTCGACTATTTCATAGATGTAAAACATCCATGTCTATTTCTTTATAGATCCAAACACAACTGTAAGGTCTTACACCTTTCTCGAGGGTCCTTCAAGTTCAAAACTTGATTTCTCGTGTATAGAACTATCACGGATTTTATGGCTTCAAGCCATTTGACGGAGTCAGGGCCCATCATCGCTTCTTTGCATGTAGTCGGTTCATTATTCTTAAATAATGATTCAACCCTCAAATCTTGGTATTTGATTGTTTACCCGATCTACTTGTTTCAATAGGAACTTAGATCTCCGTGACCACAACATTTGAGGCACGTGAGCCATGAGCATTGTTGCCGCCTCCGGAACACTTTTCGGCGCTGCGCAACTTTGCACATATAGCTAAGGTTCTTTTAACCTTATCATAGTTCTAATGTCCTCCCACCTAACTTTTCACGAAAAATTTCTTCTCAAAGAAACTTGACGTTCTAAGCAACAAACACTTTTGTCTCCGGTGTTTTATGGAGGAACAGTTTATACAAAGACAGGTTCATCCGACTTTGGTTGCAAAACATCTTTCTTATGCATAGCATACCAATGTTTTAAGAAAGGACAACTTGGGTTTTATCCCAAACCATAACCTTATATGGTGTCATTTCAGCGAATTATGATGGAGCTCTTTTCAGTGGAAAAACGGTAATCCCTAAAGCTTTTAATCTTTAAAATACAATGGCAGTTTTATGAACTATACCTTTGATCTTACCATGTCAAACAAGGTTTAATTACATATCTCGAACGCTCCATACTCTTATGGTGTTTCGGGAAAATGCAAATCCACGGAACGATTCCTTAAATCTTAGGTATTATGCTAAACTTGTAACTCAAATATCTTCCTTTATGATCTTTATCATAAACTGTTTATATTCTTGTTACAATGATTTTGCACTCCATCTTGAAAGTCTTTGAACTTTTCAAATGTTTCATACTTCATCCTTATTAAGTAAATATTCATATATTCACTCAAATTTTCGGAGAAAGCATATGAAGTTGAAATCCATCGCTCTTGACTTACACATAATGGATTTCATACAACAATATGTACAAGTTCCAATAAGCTAGTCTTTCGTTCCCTTTTTGGCCTATGAACGAAGTTTTAATTATCTCTAGGAAAGTTTCACAAACGTCATTTGATCAAAAATCAAAAGACTCCAAAATTCCATCCACATGGAGTTTCTTCATGTTTTCTTTCCAATATAATTTAAACGGCGATGTCACTTCCTAAGTGATCTTTCAATCAATTTGTCTTTCGACAATTTTAGCACTAGTTTTATGGATGTGATTTCTCCAACGAGATTTGTGAATCATCCATCTTTTATGGATTACGGCAATTATTTGAACAACCCTTTTGTTCTCATAATACCTGATAAAACAAATCTTTGAAGGCAAGCTTTGATGTTTAACGAGCAACACAATAACCCTTTATTTGTTCTCGATGAACATCATCACATATTCTTTTGCTAGTTACTTAGGCCATTGTAGTTCATGAATTGTGTTGTTTCGTATGACGATTCACACCAACAAATTCAGTATCAAATACTTGAGAACCACATTGTTTAATAAGCAAAGAATATAGCCATAACATGTATATCATCTATATACTTAAACTGAACAATTCTAGTCTTTTCTTTTCTGCCATATATTTATGAGATTCTCTTTCAATATTTCCTTTTCTATTTGAAAGAATCTATCAATATCAATAGTGGAGTCATACATATGACATATAGTCCAAAGTATGTATAATTAAATACCAATGTCTTTGGACTTGCACTTTGAAGTAGATCACCATCATCAAATATTTGGTGTTCTTTCAAATTCCTTTCTTTAGTAATCTCTTGGTGTAGTAAACATTTTACCTACATCAAATATTCACCCTTATCATGGAATCGTCCATGATCAAGCTACTTTTAGCTTATAACGATGAATTATGAGTATAATGTTGCTATCCAAAACCTTTTGGAGGATTAGGACAACAAGTGTCTCCAACCCTTTTGTAAATTCTCATCAAATATGAGAACATGACTTTTGCCATATTATACTCTATCATGTTGCAACCAAAACTTCGTTTCAGATATCACAATATCTTCCACACATCATGGTTTCTGAAACAACTCTTTCAGATCCTAGATAACCTTGATATTAAGGGAATCCTTTGAATATCAAGAATCATGGATACAAACATGATACTTATATACTAACACTTGGAATTGTTACTCTTGATTTAATACTAATTATTAAACTTCATGGAGTAACCGGAACTTACTGAAAGTTTGCAATAGGATTTTTAAACTTTTAGATTAACACTAAAAACAATACGATACCAGTTCGTAAAGTATCTAACCAGAATTCTATAGTTCTATCATCTCAATTATAACTAAGCGCAAGGTGGTAAACGGATGCCAATGACTACAACAACTATGCAAATTCACTTTGATTTAGTTTATGATAAATTGAGTTCTAATTAATAATTAAATTAATCTAGGTGAACTCCCACTCAAAACAACATCCCTCACATTGTTTTAGTGATCACATGAACCAAATCCACTACATCAACACCGATCATCACGAGAGTTGATATAGTTTTCAATGGCGAACAATCGACATGTTCATCATATCTACTATATGATTCATGCTTTACCTTTCGGCGATCCGTGTTCCTGAGGCCATGTCTGTACATGCTAGGCTCGTCAAGATCAAACCTTAGCTACCGCATAAGCAAATCTGGCTTGCTTACGTTGTATTCACCCGTGGAATCAAAGACACCCGATCATCACGTGGTGCTTCGAAGCAACAAGCTTTAGCAACGGTGCTAACTAAGGGCGAACACTTTAGAACTTGAAATTTATGTGCATGAGGGATCATCTTATAATGCTACCGTCGTCTACTAAGCAATACAAGATGCATAAAGGATTAACATCACATGCAATTCATAATATGTGATATGATATGGCCTTTCTTCTTTGTGCTTTCGATCTCCATCTTCAAGCACGAACATGATCTCCATCATCACCGGCATAGCATCAAGGTCAATGACGCTTCTTTATGGTTGTCGTCCACCAGCTTCAACTATTACAACTATTTTGAATAGACACGCAGGTCTTAACAGAAATTAAAGACAACCATATGGCTCCTGCCGGTTGCCAACTTACAATAAGGAACATTGCATACATCATATATAATCACAATCATGGCCATATCACATCACTGCACACCCCTGCAAAACAAAGTTAGACGCCTCTACTTTCTTTGCATGTTTTACGTGGCTTGGGGCTTTCAATAAGTGTCGTTCTAACTTACGAACAAGAACCACAACATTGATACTAGCACTGTTGATTACCCGTTGTAAATTGGATCTTAACTATGCTAGGAGAAACAGGCACCCGCAAAGCCACTTATGCAATACAAGTTGCATGTTAAGCGTGGAGCAAGTCTCATGAACGATGTCATGTAAGGTTAGCCCGGGCCGCTTCATCCCAACATACCGCAAGATACAAAGTACACAAGAAGCAATCAACAATAAAAGCATCAACGCCCACAATGACCATTGTGTTCTACTCGTGCAACAGATCTACATATAGACACGGCTCTGATACCACTGTAGGGGTTCGTAGCATGGAAAACAAAATTTTCTATCGCATACAAACAAACAAGCCAAGATCTATCTACTAGATTGTAGCAACGAGTCGATAGTGGAACTCACCCTCGAAGATTCCAAAGCGGTTTAACGAGAGCAGATTCTCGTGGGTGATGTAGTCGTACTCTTTCCGATCTCAAGATTGCGCAGACGATCCTTCCGGCGCCACGTTCCAGCAGCGCCCCCGCAGTCGGTCACACGTTCGGTACTCGACGAAGACCTTCCTCTCCCTTGTTCCAGCAGGCAGCGGAGGTTGTAGCACTCTCCTCGCGATTCCGGCAGCACAACGGCGTGGTACCGGAAGTAGAGGGGAAATCCCGCAGGGCTTCGCCTTAAGCCGGTGCGAGTATGGTGGAGCTTATGAGAGAGGCTATTAGTGGTCTAGAAATTAGACACACCAATTAGAAGGCTCTAAACCAATTAGAAGGCTCTAAACCGAATAGCTCTAAACCGGGGTCTAGATCTAGGGTTTAGTTTAGAGGATAGGAACTTGTGTGTGTTGGGAGGGGAGCCCTGCCCCTCCCTTTATAGGTGGGAGGGCTGGCGCGCCAGGGGAGGGAGGGAGTCCCTCCCCAACTCGGCCTAGGGCTGGCCGCCGGCTTGGGAAGGAGGACTCCTCCCCCAAGTCGGTTTCCTTCTCTCCTCCCACTTCCCAAAAACTGCCGTTTGACTTTCAAACTAGCCGTTTGACTTTTCCAATTTAGGATTCAATTTAATCCTTTATTTGGGACAGCAAGAACACTTAGTACATGATGCAATCATTCCAACTTACAATGACACATTCATGTACCCTTCCCCTTCCGGAGTGCCGGACATTCCGGGACCTTCTAGAATGTTCCCGATGAAAACACCGGAACCATTCCCCAACTCCAAAACGGGACTTTCCTTATATGAATCTTATTCTCCGGACCATTCCGGATCACCTCGTGATATCCCGGATCCCATCCGAGACTCCGAACAACATTCGGTCTCTTTCTCATAACACCATAACTACTCAAACAACGTCGAATCCTTAAGTGTGTCTCCCTACGGTTCGTGAATTATGCGGACATGATCGAGACACTTCTCCGAACAATAACCAATAGAGGAATCTGGAAATTCATATGGCTCCCACATATTTCTACGATTACTTTGCGATCGAATGAACCACTTACATACGATACCAATTTCCCTTTGTCTCACGATATGTTACTTATCCGAGGTTATGATCGTCGGTATCTCTGCATACCTAGTTCAACCTCGTTACTGATAAGTACTCTTTTCTCGTTCCCGTGATATGTGATCCCTTGTGACCAAGTCACATGCTTGCAAGCTAATTGGATGACATTTCACCGAGAGGGCCCAGAGTATATCTATCCGTCATGTGGATGGACAAATCCCACTCTTGATCCATGTGTTTCAACCAATACTTTCCGAACACTCAATGCCACTTTTATAGCCACCCTGTTACGGTGTGGTGTTTGATGACATCAAAGCATCCATCCAGTAAAGGTGATATGCATGATCTCATGGTCGAAGGAATTAGGTTACTATGTATCAGAAAGCATATAGCAATTGAACTATTGAAATGACTTGATCTTTATGCTACGCTTATCTATAGGAGTATGTCCACCATATCATTCTCCTAATGATATGATCCTGTTGTTAATAACATCTCTATGTTCATGATCAGGAAACAATGATCATATATTAACCAACAAGCTAGTTTAACAAGAGGCTATACTAGGGACTCTTATTTTAGTTTACAAATCACACAAGTATTAATGTTTCCGTTTAATACAATTATAGCATGGTATGTAAACATTTATCATAAGTGTGAAGATATGATAATAACCACTTTATTATTGCCTCTTGGGCATATCTCCAACATGACCTTCTCGGTAATGCAACGCTGGAGCAGAGGCCTCGGATCATCTTTTTGCTATGGCGCGCCTGGAACCACCGCAACAATGTCGTGCATGGCGACGGAAAAGCTTTGATCTCCTCTTCTGTTCCTTACTTGGTAAGCTACCATCATACTCATACTGGTGAAGAGGGTCTTGGTAGTGTTGTGTCTTGGTCGCCCCCTAATATAGGCACTGTAAAGATGAATGTTGATGCTGGCTGGGACTCCACATCGAAGAATGCAGGAGTTGGCATTCTTATACGCGATCATCAAGGACGTCCTATCCTCGCTGAATTGAAATTCATCCCGTTCTGCGGCAGTTCAGAGGAAGCCGAGGTCCTCGCTTGCCTGGAGGGGCTTCGGCATTTGATTGCTCTTCGGCGCTGGCCTGCTACCCTAGAGTCCGACTGCCTATGTGTTGTCCGGGCTATCAACAATGAAACGCAAGAACAGTCTGCCAGCTGGACGGCGATTTTGGAGGCCCGAGAGCTTCTGAAGATTTACCAAGATATTAAGATCACAAAGGTCGATCGTGTATGTAATGGCGCTGCACATGTTTTAGCTCAGGTTGGTAGATCAGGGCTCTCTGGGCTATCTCGTGATTCGGTTCCGGAGTGTGTTCTGGACCTGGTCATGTTAGATTGTAAGAACACTATGTAATCTGGGAGCAGCAAGTTTTTACGCACTCTTTTCCTTACCAGGGTACCCGAGGGGACTGGAAGGTTTTTAATGAGGCGGCTTGCTGCTCAATATATTGTGTCTTACCTTTCAAAAAAAAAAGATTCCAATGAGTAAATTTTTTCCAAGTTTTTAGAAAAAACAGTAATATGTACAATCCAACATAAAGACAGATTGATACATCATGAAATTTATTTTCATATGTTATATATATAATATCATAATTCTTGATAGTTTTTTTGTAAAAGTTTAGTCAAACTTTACTTAGCTTGAGTTTTCAAAAAAAGGCCATATTCACTAGAGTGGATGTAATATTTGTTTGGATTGGTAAGCGACTTTGTTTGCTTTGTTTGGGAGCACACCATGGGATTTCTAGATATTTTTTTCAATAAAAGGAAGATGAGTAGAGACAAGCATGCCTCTTCATAACCTCTAGATATTTGTCTCATGGGTTAATCATTTCCTTCGGATGTATTATGCACGACACAACTATGGAAGTGGTATGTATTCAAATGTTACTATAAATATATTACGAAGTCAATTACTTATGACTCTGATATTGTAACTACCGACCAAAGTTTAAATATGAAATTCATGGTTAAACATCCAATGCTAACAATGAAGACAAAACTATACCAATAATTAAGGTGTCAATTATAGATTTATGTAAGATTTATAAATATTCCAACTTAATTATGTGCTTAAACTAATGTTTCACTTGACATGGTTCAAAATCAATGTGGCAAATTTGAAGAATAAGAAGAATTACAATTTCTGAAAAAAGAAGGTGTTGGTAAAAATTGGAGAATCATTATAATAGGGTGTTTGGTGCACATAAGGAGCCACTTGAACTATGTACTAAGGTATAATTGTATAAAGGTGCAATTGTGCATCTTGGCAGAACAGTTCAATAATAAAAATTAATATTATGTATTACGTTGTTTTATTTTATATTTCACTGTTGAGTTCTTCCCGCTTTAAATTATTAGAACGGAAGAAAATTGTGTTGAATGGTACATTTTCCATATAACTTAATTGACTTATCATTACCTCTTCGACTCTCTAGAAAAATAATCTTTTGTGTTCGGTGCAAGGAACAAAAGATATGCTTACAAATATTTTTGTCGACTGTATTTAGGTACCCTTATTATCTTTAGAATAGTCATGTGTGATGATTATGTACTGTATAACATAGGCTTCGATATGATTTCTATTCAACCATAGATTAGTCTTCTTTGCTAAAACATAAAGCTTTGTGGGCAATTGGTATTATCAGGGACATATTGAACTCATGATGAGTGATACACTAAAAATGGCACCCACATGACCATGAATCGGCATATGACTAAGAGATGGAGCTCTGGTTGTAGGAACAGAAAGCTTGAGAGTGTTTTGCTCATTTATTAGTTCAAAACTTTTCTAGATATTTTTATAAAAGATAGGTTAATTATGTATGCCACATAAGTCTACCAATGTTGTGAAGATAATATCTCAAGAACAAAATCTTGAGAGTGTGTTGGTCATTGATTAGTTCAAAACTTCGCTAAATCTTTTTATAAAAGATACTGTTATCGCCATATTCTGGCCAAAGGAGGAGTTGGGCCGTGGTCAAGATGGGCTTAGAAGATACGTATATGCAACGTGTTGTTGAATCGGCCTCGTGTGTTGATTTGGGCTAAATTTCCCGTGTATCTTATATTGTAATAGATTCCGTTTAGATTTAGGTAAGAGATAGAGTTGTAGAGTTATTCCAAAGACAGAAAGTCTCCGGACTATAAATATGTACCTAAGGTTATCGAGAAAAGGAGGACAATCACGTTCACAACAAACACAATCTCGGCGCATCGCCACCCCTTGTTTCTAGGGTTTTTTCTCGGGTAAGTGCCATGCTGCCTAGATCGCATCTTGCGATCTAGGCAGTATCTACTTATGCGTTATCTAGTGTTACTCGTACTGAAGCCTTGTTGATGGCGAGTAACACTATTATCATAGATTTGTTTGGATTAGCATCAGTACTTTTCGCTATGATCGTTTAGTTATGCTACCTCTAGCTATCTCGCCGCCGTTGCACCTTTTCCCGGGTGTAAGGGTGGCATCTTGCTTGATCTTTATTTAAGTCGATTTGATCTGTTATAGTTGTGCCTTGTTCTCCAAGGTTTAGTTTGATATCCACATGATCAGGCCTTGCAAACGGGTTGAACGATCCAGTAGTATGTAAGATATGGTTTACCAATCCCAGAGGGGGTGTTCCGGGAATTGACGTTACGTTGGTTTTTAGGCCTTCTCTAGGATTAGTTTTCTATTATCTTTTGTATCTACTAGGCTCAATTACGTGTAGGATGTTCCAGTCATGTAGTGAAAACATTAAACTGTCGTAGATCGATTTAACCTGTATTGATGAAGCAAAACCCCATGTTATAATAGATCTAATGCAGAACCATGGGATAATCGGCTCTGGGAGCCGATTCACAGGGAAACCTGGGAGCCGGTCACGGCTCGAATTTTACGTATACTTGTTTACCATGCAGGAAACCAATCGAAGCAATCCTTCACCTTCCTGACCAGGTATAGGTCAGGTGGCACGCCCTCGAACCAAGCCAGGACGTGTGCCGGAGTTTTGCGGGCCGTTGCCCGAGGGACCAGGGTCCACCAGCAGTCCTGGGAGCCTCCCGGCTCTTCGTGTTGCCCGTCGCTGCTCGCCGGTGGGTTTTGGTAGGCAACACATTCTGGCACGCCCGGTGGGACACTTAAAACAACGTCTACATCAACATCCGACGCTGCGATGGACAACAGACCGGTCACGTACGATGAGCTGCCTGAGGAGCACAAGGCGAAGTATGATGACGTCAAAGCTCTCTTCGAAGCCGATCTCATCGGCTCTTTTGAGAGGACTCGTAAGCATGGCATCAGGTGGAAAGGGTTCTCACCCGAGGGTGCTCTTGATGAGGTGGATCTGTCTGTTCCTTCAGAGGAGCGCACCAGAGCTCTGCGCCAGGAAGTCAACTACATGGTGGCTCATTCTCTTCACCGCCATTCTGAGAGCTTGGTAAACGCTTTCGAGCGGATCGCAGTTCGCGTAGTTCAGGAGATCGCGAAACATCAGTACTCTCCGTCGGGGCCTACTCTGGGGACTCACCAGGGAGAAAGACCACTCCAGGCCAGGCCACCGCTGCCATTCACACTTGCAGCTCCAGAGCCATCAGGGGCACCGGCGTACGTCATCTACAAGGTCGGAGGCGACCCTGGCGATTGCCAATTCCTGTGTGAACCACCTAAAGAAATCCCACATGGATACGTGTGCACCTACGTGCCAGACTGCAACAGCTTGACGCGCACGAACCAGGTTGCAACCGCAGGGAGTGCTGGGGCAGGAGTTTCTGGAGCAGGGGCTTCGGGAGCAGGTGTTTCTGGAGCAGGAATCTCTGGGATGGACGCCGACAAACAGGCGTGGCTAGCCAAGTATGCCACTGGAACGAGTCATGAGAATCTAGCCCCTGCAGTCCAAACAACGGAGCAAATCCGTACCATCTTGAGAGACCAGTTCGGCTTCGTGCCGAAGAGAAGGACAATCGGCTATTCAAAGCCGTACCCCAACGAGTTTGATCTGATCCCGCTGCCACCCAAGTATCGGCTCCCTGAGTTCTCGAGATTTAGCGGGTCAGAAGGGTCGAGCTCGATCGAGCACGTGAGCCGATACCTGGCACAGTTAGGCATGATATCAGCATCAGATCAGTTGCGCGTAAGGTTCTTTGCGCAATCTTTGACAGGACCAGCTTTTGGGTGGTACACCTCGCTACCACCTGATTCGATCCAGACCTGGAAGCAACTGGAAGAGCAGTTCCACATTCAGTACCATTCAGAAGCCACCGAGGCTGGCATTGCAGACCTGGCACAGGTGCGGCAAAAGCGAGGAGAAACGGTAGCCGAGTACATCCAACGCTTCAGGACTGTCAAGAACCGATGTTACTCAGCTTGTTTAACTGAGAAGGAAGCAGTCGAGCTGGCAGCGTTGGGTCTCGCAGCACCCATCAAAGATCTGGCTTTCCAAGTAGAGTACAACTCGTTGGCGCACATGTCCCAGAAGCTGACGATGTATGAGCAGCGCCACCCTGAGTTGTACCAGGACAAGTTCAAACGTCCGATAGGCCTGGTCGATACAGAAGAAGAAGACCCCGTGCAAGACCAGGAGGTGGCCGTGGTTGAATGGGCTCGGAGGGCAGACCCCGTAACCTGCAAATGGGTGAAACAGCAAGGGCCTGCAAAAGGGTTCGACTTCGATGTGAGCAAAGCTGAGCAAATATTCGATTTACTGCTGAAAGAAAAGCAGCTGAAGTTACCTGAAGGCCACAAAATCCCTACGGCTCAAGAGATGAACGGAAGACCGTACTGCAAGTGGCATCACTCGTTCACCCACACCACCAATGACTGCAAAGAGCTACGTCGCCAGATCCAAACAGCGATAGAGCAGGGCCGCCTCATCCTGGGGCAATTCGCCATGAAAGTAGACACCAACCCGTTCCCCGGCGTCAACATGGTAGAACACAGCCACTCCACGAGGCGCCAGTTGGACTTCTCGTTCGATGTCAACATGGCAGGAACAGGGTACCACCATGGCACGTATAGGGAGGAAGGCGGTCGCTCTCACGGCAGAGTAAGAGAGGAGGCTGGTCCACGCGACCGGCCCAGCTACGACAACAGGCGGTACTTAACTGAGGAACAAGTAAAAAGTGTGCGATATCAGAGACCACATTCCACGCATCTCCTTAATAAGTATGAGCGTCAGTATGACCAACGTCGCCGACGCGACGGAGAAGATGAAGGATATGAGCACCTCGCTTGGGGACCGTCAAAAGAAAAAGAAGGCGCAGACAAGCATTGGGATTGTCTGTTCTTCAAGTATTGCTGGGACGCGGGAATGAGCCGATTGCCTACGATCAATAACTGCCCCGAATGCGGACAGCAGAAGGAGGACACGGAGCCGGTGTCAGTGTTTAAGCGCCTAGGGCCTCTCCCGCCTCAGAGCCGATGCAGGGAGTCGTCTCGAGCACAAGGTCTCAAGGATCCAATGGATGACAAAGAGAAAGACAGGTATCACCGTCCAAGGTGGTGTCCCGACGGACTCAGAGATACCCAAAAGCGTAGAGTGCAGCGGCTGCGTAACTTGGAGGAAGCCGAAGCGCAGTATATCCACGCTCTAAAGAAAGCACGGCCCGATCTGGCCGTTAAAATTAGGCAGACCTTGGAAACGGAAGATCACCCGAAAAGGAAAGAGTGGCGCCCCAAACCGGTAAAAGCCGATGCAAAGACATCGGCTGGCACAAACATGGTATTCATACTTCCGTCAGAGTTCTGCGCGCCACGAACCAACGAGCTACCAGTGGCACAGTTCGACTGCGGCCCACGGCCAGTTATCTTTGAGAAGCCACGTGAAAAGGGTTACAAACATCTGAAAGCACTGTACCTACGAGGTTACATCAATGGGCAACCTGTCAGCAAGATGTTAGTGGACACCGGAGCGACAGTCAACATAATGCCATACTCCATGCTACGGCGTTTGGGACGCTCCACTGCAGATCTGATCAAAACAAACGTCACTTTAAGCGACTTCAACGGCCAGACTTCAGAAACGCAAGGCGTACTAAATGTGGACCTGACCGTGGGCAGAAAAACAATCCCTACGTCATTCTTCGTCGTGGACAGCAAAAGCACCTACGCTGTCTTGCTAGGGAGAGATTGGATCCATGCCAACTGCTGCATTCCATCCACGATGCACCAGTGCCTAATACAGTGGGATGGAGATGAGGTGGAGGTCATTCATGCAGACGATTCCGTCGAGGTCTCCATTGCTGGCATGAATGTCTGGGAAGCAGAAGACCAAGAGCCGATCTCTGGAATCAGTCTAGACGGCTGTGAACGCATTGAGGCTACAAAAAACGGGGTGAGGCTGGTCTTATCCACCGGCCTGACAGAGTAGCAAAGCCCACGATGGTACATGGTACGGCCGATCCCTGCGATCGGCCACAAAAAACAAAAAGCAGCAACCTTGCGACGAGCAGATCATGCAGTCGTAGCAGGGAGATTCCCAGCCATTGTAAAACCATAAGGTGTAAACCGTCCTTGACTAATACAATCAAAAAGGGGGCCGATTCAGGCAATCGGCCCAAGTTATTTTTGTTAACCTCACCTACTGTTTGCCCTGTGCTTAGCATCGATTTGACAGGTGACGGAAAGCTAGGATATGGATTTACATCTGCTGATGAACTAGAAGAGATTGACATCGGTCCTGGGGATAAGCCAAGACCAACATTTATCAGCAAGAAGTTGGATCCGAATCTGCGGGGTCCGATGATAGCTTTGTTGAAAGAATATCCGGATTGCTTTGCCTGGGATTATACAGAGATGCCTGGGCTAGACAGGAGCATCATCGAGCATCGACTCCCACTTAAAAAAGGATTTCGGCCATTCCAGCAGCGAGCACGACAGATGAAGGCCGAAATTTTGAAAGAAGTCAAGAAGGAGATCGAGAAAATGTTGGCAGCCGATTTAATCAGGCCATGCAGGTATGCTGAGTGGATTTCTAGTATCGTACCTGTAGAGAAAAAGGATGGCCGCTGGCGTGTCGCCATAGATTTTCGGGATCTCAATAGAGCTACCCCGAAAGATGAATATCCGATGCCAGTAGCAGAGACGTTAATCAACGCAGCTGCCGGTCATAAAATCTTGAGCTTCATGGATGGCAATGCCGGTTACAATCAAATTTTTATGGCTCCGGAAGATATACACAAGACTGCATTCAGAGTCCCAGGTTCGGTGGGGTTGTTTGAATATGTAGTCATGACGTTTGGACTGAAGAACGCCGGCGCCACATACCAAAGAGCCATGAATTACATCTTCCATGACCTGATCGGCAAGCTGGTGGAAATTTATATCGATGACGTAGTGGTCAAGTCAGCCTCAGTACAAGGACACTTGGATGATCTGCGACACGTCCTGGACCGAACAAGAAATTCGGGCTACGGATGAATCCAAAGAAGTGTGCCTTCGGTGTGACGGCCGGTCAGTTCTTGGGCTTCTTGGTCCATGAACGAGGAATTGAGATCGGCCTGAAAAGTCAGGAGGCAGTGCAAACAATGAAGCCACCTACCACGAAGAAAGAACTGCAGTCTCTCATCGGCAAGATCAACTTCGTCAGAAGATTCATCTCCAATCTGTCAGGAAGGATAGAGCCGTTCATGGGACTTGTAAAGATTAAATCTGATGAAGAGTTCAGCTGGGGGACAGAACAACAACGAGCCTTCGACGAGATCAAAGAATATCTGACGAAGCCGCCAGTATTGGTTCCGCCCCAGCCGGATAGGCCATTCTACATTTACTTGTCAGTAGCGGACACGTCCATCGCCTCAGTGGTGGTGCAAGTTTATGACGGGCTGGAGCGAGTGGTATTTTACATCAGCAGAAGGATGCTGGATGCAGAAACGAGGTACTCTGAGATCGACAAGTTGTGCCTCTGCCTGTTTTTCACCTGCACCAAGCTGCGCCACATTTTGCTATCAGCAGAGATTGTCATCGTCTGCAAATCAGACGTTATAAAGCACATGCTGTCGGCTCCTATGTTGAAAGGCCGACTGGGCAAATGGATGTTTGCATTATCGGAGTTTGACATCCGGTATCAACCCGCGAAAGCAGTTAAGGGGCATGCATTGGCCGACCTTATCGCTGAAAGGATCAACACTAATATAGCAGCACTGTCCATACGAGCGTGGGCTATGTTCTTCGACGGATCGGTTTGTGACGATGGGTGCGGCATCGGCATGCTACTCGTGTCACCCCGGGGGGCAACATTTTCCTTCTCTATCAGGTTGTCAGCCCCTCGCACCAACAACGTCGCTGAGTATGAGGCGATACGCAAGGGAATGGAGTTTCTCATCGAAGCTGGAGCGGAAGCAGTGGAAATTTTTGGAGACTCCAAGCTGGTGATTTCTCAACTCACGGAGGAATACAAGTGTGAGAGCGAGTCGCTATTCCCATTATGGATGCAATGCCATGAGCTGATGGCACAGTTCCGATACATAAACTTCACCTGGATCCCACGATCGCAGAATACCGAGGCCAATGATCTTGCACAAATGGCTTCAGGCTACAAGGACGCGGCAGAGGGAGCCGATGTTCAGGTGCAATTCCTGGACGCAGACGACTGGAGAGCCGATATCTTCAATTACTTGAAGGATTCGGCTCGGGGGGCACCTAAACGGATAAGATACAAGGCCATGAAGTATGTGCTCATTGGGGACAACATGTTTTACAGGACTCTAGAGGGGTTATTGCTCAAATGTCTGGGGACAGCTGAGGCCAATCGGCTCCTACACGAGGTACACGAAGGCGCTTGTGGAACTCACCAATCGGCTCACAAGATGAAGTGGTTGATCAGGCGATCAGGGTTTTATTGGCCTACCATGCTCGAGGACTGTTTTAAGTACTACAAAGGGTGTCAAGCATGTCAGAGATTTGGAAAAATTCAGATGGTACCCGCGTCAGCAATGAACCCCATCATCAAGCCTTGGCCATTCCGAGGTTGGGGCATGGATATGATCGGCAAGATCAATCCTCCGTCAAGCAAAGGCCACATGTGGATTTTGGCCATCACGGATTATTTCACCAAGTGGGTGGAAGCCGTCCCTATGAAGTCAGTAAGTTCAAAGGACGTCGTCAATTTTGTGAAAGAACACGTCATTCATAGGTTTGGGATTCCCCAGACTATCACGACCGATGGAGGTTCGGTCTTCACTTCTCACGAGTTCAGAGAGTTCTGCGAGGACACAGGGATCAAGCTGATGCGATCATCTCCGTACTATGCTCAAGCAAATGGGCAAGCTGAAGCGTCCAACCAGAGCCTTATCAAGCTGATCAAGAGGAAAATCGATGAGAACCCTAGGCGTTGGCACAAGGTTTTATCAGAGGCTTTATGGGCTTACCGCATGTCATGTCATGGGGCGATAAAAACCTCGCCGTACCATCTAGTCTATGGACAAGAAGCCGTATTGCCTTGGGAAATTACGGCTGGATCGAGACGTGTCACTTTTCAGAACGATCTAACGACAGAAGAATATGCAGCCTTGATGAGTGACAGCGTTGAAGATTTGACTGAGCTTAGGCTGTGGTCGCTTGAGAAAATCAAAGAGAACAAGGCCAAAGTAGCTCGTGCATACAACAAGAAGGTGAGGCCTAAGGAGTTCCATGTTGGCGATCTGGTATGGGAAGCGGTGTTGCCATTAGGGACTAAGGATGCAGCATATGGTAAATGGTCTCCAAATTGGCACGGGCCATACAGGGTAGATCAAGTTTTAAGAGGGAACGCGTGCATGCTGGAGGAGCTGGATGGCGTGAAATTCCCAGTGGCTGTCAACGGTCAGCATCTCAAAAAATATTTCCCAAGCATGTGGGATGATGGACAGTGAGATATGGGGGCCGATACACGAAATCGGCCAATAAAAAACTTATTATTATATATTTCCCAAGCACGTGGGATGATGGACAGCGAGATATGGGGGCCGATACATGAAATCGGCCAATAGAAGTATACAACCGATGCACAGTCATCGACTTTAGAGGTTCAAAACTGTTACAAGCAGACGCCAGTTTACATAAACGAGCTACTGAAGAAATGCCTCGAAGGCTTGGAGGGCGTCAGCACGGACACGGTCCACCTCGGCGATCTCGGCTTCGTCATCTTCATCCTTGCCCGTCACCAACTGCTTGTTCAGGGCACGTATTTCTGCCAGATCGGTCTTCAGTTCGGCTTTGAGGCTCTCTGCTTCATCTTGGGAACGGGCAATGGATGCTTCTTTGTCACAAATGAGTTGTTTTGTCACCCGGACCTTTTCTTCAAGATCTTCCAGCTCCTTTTTCAGAGATGCGAGCTCGGTGGTACTGACAGAGGTGTTAGTTTTGGCATCAAGGGACGCCTTTTTCTCATTGAGCTGCTGACATCTGTCGGCAATATTCGCCTTCAGCGGGAGTTGGGCACGGCGCAGGTTGATCCTTTCACGAGCTAGCTTCACCCTTGACCCGAAGAAGGACAAAGTTACGACGGGCCAAAGCTTCACCTGCAATGTTACTGGGAGTTGGTCTTGGATTTCAGCAAGAACGCCCTTCACCTCTTCAGAACCCTCGATCAGCTCCTCGATCGGGGAAGACAGTAAGGCTCTAAGTCGTTGGAATTGAGGTAGAACAGCCCTGGCTTGTGGTTCATCGGTGGCAACAGAGGGAGTTGGATCGATGGAGTCAGGATCAAAGGTCAGCAAGCCTGAAATGTCACCACCCTGGCAGCCCGAAAAGGCGTCACTGTGCGTCCAATAGGGAAGAATAAAGCCGACAGAGGTTAACATACCTCTCCTAAGACCGAGGGGGTAGCAGACGGCGAGGCGATCGGTTTGTGTGTAGTTGCTGGGGGCGTTACCAAAGTGGTAACCATTTCATCTGCATTTTCGGGGATTGCCAGGTCTGGTTTGGCTAAAGGCGTCGGCGCGGCCCCTACCTTCCCACCAGAAGCCTCAGTTGTCTGCATGAAAGGTGTTTAACCGATGAAAATGATGGTGAACTGGCAGACAAAAGGGAGTAAGGGGCAAGAGCATAAAGGATGATGATTTTTCGGAACCTCTTGGCTCGATGAAGAATCTTGTAGTCCTTTACGAGCTCTCTTGGGACCCACAGCTGGCCCGGCCTCGACTGGTGCTCGGGGGGCAGCAGGTTCAGGAACCGACCTTTTCCTGGAAGCCGATGGTGGCACATCTGGCTGGCTCGGGGTGATGGTCCTCTCAGAATCCGTTGGGCTCGATTCTCCCTCATTGGGTTGTGTGTCCTCGTGGGATGTTTCTTCGACGGAAGCCTGCAAAAGAAGGAAGGCCGTTAGACACAAGCACATCTGCAAGAATGAAAAAAATGAGAAGAAACGGCCAAGACATGGATCAGCCTACATGCGAGCTTTCTGGAGAAGGGCTCCGGTGTCTCAAGGTCTTCCTGGCAGCTACATTCCTCGTCGTCGTTCTTATCTTGGTGGGAACTCGAGGGGCAGCTGGTGTTGAAGTTCCTTGCTTCTTAGAAGCCGATTGAGGTGTTATCGGCTGTTTCTGCATTATTACCTTTTTCAAAGGCGGCGAGTTTTTGCAGAAAAGAACCACAGGAGCTGGCGGAAAGAACTCAAAAGGGGAGCCATCGCTGTGTGTGGGTTCAGGGCCATCTTGTTGCTGCAAAGGGAGAAATTGGGTTAGTAAAAGAGTCATTTATGAGCTGCGTTAAGAAAATGTATAAGCAGTGGTACCTGTTCCACGGGGATGTCATAATCGGCATCAAGGTGTTTCAGCAACGGCCCTAGAGCTTTCCTGAAAGTGTGGGTTTTCCACATCGACCACCAGTCCTCGAAGCCATCAATTGATGAAGCAAAGGTGAGGTCATTTGGAATGGGGATGGTCAGAGCATCAAAGAAGGAGTAACACCTCTGACTGGTAAGAGGATCAGGCAGGTCGGCCCTGCACTCCGTAAGATGATGGAGAAAGAGATGGGGAGGTACTTGCCCAAGGCCAAATTGCCGGGCCACTATGACCGGCTGGTAGAATTCATACCCAGGCTTGATGATTCTGTTGGATGTACTCATACCAACTGGAAGGAAACAGGGTCGGATCACAATGGAAAAGAGTTGCCGGGTGCTGGTGTCATCGGCAAAGTTATCTAGCCTGAAGGAGAGTGGATTTTCGAAATGTTCAGACTCTTCCATGTAAGGGAAGAAAGTAGGATTGTCCAGACCTTGAAAGAAAGTGCTGAACCACTTGTCTGCTTCCTGAGGGGATAGTTTGCTGCCTGGCAGCCTATACAAAGCTTGGCCATAACTAGTGCATCGGATCTGCTTCCCCTTGACATCTGGAAAGGTGCAGCTCGCCAAAAGGGGGAAGTCTGGGATATGATTCTGAAAGTACAGCTGAGCCCATAGTTGAATGAACCACCAAGGACCACCTGTTTTGACTGCTATGCCTGAGAACAGCTTGGCAGACATCACCTGAAGATATCGATAGACCTCTCCAAGGAATAGTTTGCCGATGCCAAGTTGAGTACCTTTGGCCAGTCGTGGGCTAGGGAGAGATAGTTCTTGGTTGGAGCAAGAGAAGGGCCACAGAATATGAAATGCTCCAGCCAGAAGTTGAGAAAGGCTGTATGTTCTTTCTCTGAGACAGGGCCCTTTGTTTTCATATGGCGTTGGAGGTAGGCACCCCAGTTTGTGCAGTCTGTTTTAGAAGACAGTTTGTAGGGGACTTTGGTCAGTTTAAAAGCAGAGGGGCTGGGTGATGTGACATCCAGGCCGGTGATCATCACCACGTCTAACAGGGTTGGTGACATAGGGCCACGACCGAACATAAAGCAGTTAAGAGCGTCAGACCAGAAGTAGCCGATGGTTTTCAGGAGGCTCTCGTGTTTCTCAAGAGGAGACAATGATAAATGCAAGGCATCGGCTATTCCCGTGGTTTCCCATTGGGATTGGTAAGCTCTAGCTACTCTACTAAACCAAGAGACCCAGTGTTCAGGGGGGTTAGGCCAGGCTCGTAGACAGTCGGCCCAAGAGTTCAGATCTAGGTCTTGGCTTACGAAGGGGATTCTATTGGCTTCGCAAGAAATCAGATGAGCAGGGCTAGATTGTGTGCGAGGGCCAAGACAGAGGGAGTTTGGGAGAGACGGATGCGGCAGCAGAATGTCTGAAACCTAGAAAATTTAATGGTGGAATAAGGCATTAATTCAGGTGTTCGCCATTAAGTCTACCATCGTGTTCAGACTGCGAGGAGCAGGCGTACCTTCAGACCGGAGACCTCTGGGTTGGTGTTGGACGATTCCGCCATCTAGTTCGCCGGCGGAGATGGATCTGTGCAGTTGGGGATCGAGGGTTTTTTGTCGCTGTGAGCTCGATCTGGTCAGTGGGCGATTGAAGATCTAGGTCGCCTTTTTTGAAGAAGGTCACAGGTTACCGTTTGAGACTGAAAAGCAGCCGCTTAGGTTTGCCTAAATATGCGACCAAGTTTTGACCTTGTCAACATTTTTGGGAAAGCCGATGTCCATCGGCTCTTTAAGTTTTGACTTAGTTAACGGAATGAGTGCGGTAAAAGCCGATACAGCATTATCGGCTTCTGGAGCATCGACCTATTTTGGCTATCGGCAAAATTGGGACGAAAAAAAGCAATCTTCGAGAAACAGATTTTCATTCATTCATTCAAAAGCTGATTGCTTACAAAAGGGGTGATTGATTACAAAAGGGAGCTTACTACTACTACTACTACTACTGGTTCCTAATCTAGAGGCCGAGGTCGTCGTCGCTGTCGTCGCCGCCGTCCTGTTCGCTGTCCTCAGCACTGCTACCGGCGTCGTCTTCGCTGCTGCTGCTGAAGATGCCAGCGGGGGCCTCCTCATCCTCGTCGTCGTCTTCGGTGTCCTCGCTGGACCCGGCGCGGAAGTACCTCACCGGCTGGTACTCGTCGGAGGAGTTATCCTCCTCCGCTTCCTCCTCCTCGTCGGAGGAGTCGACGCCGTCCCAGGACATGGCGTCGTCGGTGCTTTCCGCCTCCAGTTCTCCATCAGCGAGGAACTGCAGATCTTCCTCGCCGTCAGTCAAGGACGCGTCGTCCTCCGACCAAGCGGCGAAGTCCCAATCCCTCTCGTCCCACCATTGTGGGGCGAGAGTGTGGTACGCCGCCATCGGCGGGTGTTCTGGCGTCGGCTCTCGGTCGCTCATTGAGTTGGAGGCTTGGGAGGACAGGCCAGATGAACCGGAGGAGGCCATGGCGGAGAAAGAGGGTTTTTCGGCGGAGGAGGAGGAAGGGTTTTTTTTTGGCTACTGGAGGAAGATGGGGACTGCGAACTGTTTAGGTGAATTTAAATAAGGGGAATAGTATGAAGAGGTTCAATGCTATAGCAGTTTCCCAGAAAGCACTGCCGAAATTGTCAGATCATGCACTGCGAAGAAGTTGAGAAGACAGGGCATCATGATGAAGGGGTAGCGTGACGATTCTGTTCTGCAACGCATTCTGACGACGCGTAACCCGATACAGAAAAAAAAAAAGAGGAGAAGGGAAAAAACGGAGTGGTTTTGGAATTATTATTACCAAAACCAGGGGGGCATGTGTTATCGCCATATTCTGGCCAAAGGAGGAGTTGGGCCATGGTCAAGATGGGCTTAGAAGATACGTATATGCAACGTGTTGTTGAATCGGCCTCGTGTGTTGATTTGGGCTAAATTGCCCGTGTATCTTATATTGTAATAGATTCCGTTTAGATTTAGGTAAGAGATAGAGTTGTAGAGTTATTCCAAAGACAGAAAGTCTCCGGACTATAAATATGTACCTAAGGTTATCGAGAAAAGGAGGACAATCACGTTCACAACAAACACAATCTCGGCGCATCGCCACCCCTTGTTTCTAGGGTTTTTTCTCGGGTAAGTGCCATGCTGCCTAGATCGCATCTTGCGATCTAGGCAGTATCTACTTATGCGTTATCTAGTGTTACTCGTACTGAAGCCTTGTTGATGGCGAGTAACACTATTATCATAGATTTGTTTGGATTAGCATCAGTACTTTTCGCTATGATCGTTTAGTTATGCTACCTCTAGCTATCTCGCCGCCGTTGCACCTTTTCCCGGGTGTAAGGGTGGCATCTTGCTTGATCTTTATTTAAGTCGATTTGATCTGTTATAGTTGTGCCTTGTTCTCCAAGGTTTAGTTTGATATCCACATGATCAGGCCTTGCAAACGGGTTGAACGATCCAGTAGTATGTAAGATATGGTTTACCAATCCCAGAGGGGGTGTTCCGGGAATTGACGTTACGTTGGTTTTTAGGCCTTCTCTAGGATTAGTTTTCTATTATCTTTTGTATCTACTAGGCTCAATTACGTGTAGGATGTTCCAGTCATGTAGTGAAAACATTAAACTGTCGTAGATCGATTTAACCTGTATTGATGAAGCAAAACCCCATGTTATAATAGATCTAATGCAGGACCATGGGATAATCGGCTCTGGGAGCCGATTCACAGGGAAACCTGGGAGCCGGTCACGGCTCGAATTTTACGTATACTTGTTTACCATGCAGGAAACCAATCGAAGCAATCCTTCACCTTCCTGACCAGGTATAGGTCAGGTGGCACGCCCTCGAACCAAGCCAGGACGTGTGCCGAAGTTTTGCGGGCCGTTGCCCGAGGGACCAGGGCCCACCAGCAGTCCTGGGAGCCTCCCGGCTCTTCGTGTTGCCCGTCGCTGCTCGCCGGTGGGTTTTGGTAGGCAACAGATACAATGATCATATAGCCAATCTAAGCCTAACATTGAATAGTAATCTATGTTGCTATGCATAAGACAACATATTTTAGGCTAAAGAAACTTTTAGAGATTGCCCTCGCATTTGTGAGGGCCATCATGCTAGTTACTTATTAAAGTAACGATTACTCCCGGCCTCTTCATAGCTAGGATGCACACAACCGATCATCCACACAAAGCGAAAAACAATAAAACTAGGCCAACATTAATCAAGCACTGTTCTAGTAAAAGGCCTAAGCTATGGAGGATCAATCCTCCCATATATAATCATTAATTAATAGTTTGTTATCCATTTATAGATACAATCATTAATTAATAGATTGTTATCCATTTAATAATTTACATGTGCACATATATAAATACCATATCGATGTTTGCATGCCACTGACTTGCAACCGTACAAGCTGGTAGGCAGCTGGCTTGCTTCTAGCTAGGACTTATTCACCAAAAAGAGAAAACAAAAGAGGAAAAAGATTGGGAGGTAAAATAATTAGATCGGACTTTAGTAACCACTTATATATGTTCCATTATCTCCCTATAAATAACATATACCCTACTTCAGGTCGGCATGAAGGTAAGAGAAGTAGAGAACTTGAATCAAAGTGTATACTACTAGCTACTCCTACTTGATGCTTTGAAATAATGAGACATGAGGTCCAAGATCTCATGGGAGTGAGAGGCATTGGAAATGTGAGTAGCAGTACCACGCTATGTCCCAGCGCTATAGCGTCTTGCTGCTCAAGTAGCAAAATCAAGTTGGACATTTTTGTATCGCTCATTTCCCAGTGTAGATCTCACATTTGTCGCTCATTTCCCGGTTCTGCCGCTGAACACGATACAATCACATCAGATTTGAGCTCCACGGTCATGCTCTATGGTCAAAATTTCATTGCGGCGAGATTTCGCTATATATAGCTTGCTTAGGTAATTATTCCCTTGAAACTGCAATAAAAAAAATCATTTTTATCATCTGTGTCATTTGGATGAACTGAAATAGTGGCCGAGTTTTCCAAGAATGTTAGAAATGTTGAAAAAATAAAATTTCAGCAACTAAAAGATGTGATATTAACACGCTTTTGTAATTTATTCATTACTTATCTCACAATAATAAATATAATTAGCTATGAATATTGCTGGTTAAGACAAATGTAGACATTACCTTACAGACCTATGTACACACCTACTCATATATTGACATTTTGGAGCTTCTTTCTCAAGTAGCAAAATCAAGTTGGACTTTTTTATTTTTGTAAGTCTCATTTAGTTGCTTTGACACATTGATGCAGGTTGTTAATGAAACATGTACATTAGAACTTGTAAGACACTCCTAAACAATCAGGATCGTCAATTAGGAAAAATATAATGGTACCCCAGTGTGTACGTAATCCACGTTTAATATACCGCAATAAAAAGGCCATTTTTATCATGTGTCATATGTCTCTCATAGGACAAGAAAGAGGTCTCAACACATGATAGACTCAGAGGTATGGCTGAAGAGATCTAAACGTGGACACGGAGGGGACAACAACCATTTTTGGCTAGGTTTTAAAAGCCATAGACCTTAAAATCTTATATCATGTCAAACTTCATGCACTAACCAACTTACTCAAATGTCTTCACCTATAAAATCTACATATGCATTTGTCTGATCTTGTGTTTGTCTTCTTTAATTATTACATTCAAATGCATAGTGGATTTGTTAATTGCTCTTCTCTTACTGTGGTTTTGTACTTTAGATCTACATATGCACAAGGCGGACCTTGTGTTGGTATTTTTAATCCTTTAAATGCACGGTATATTTTCTTTTTGTGTGGTTGTGCACTTTGGATCTACACGTATGAACTTAATTATTTGTGCTAGTATTTTTCAGTTACTGTAAATGAACGGTGAATGTGTATAACCATCTTTAGTAGTAATATGTTTTAATTCTATACTTGTTTAATAGGGAACTTATTTTGGTAGCACTCAATAATATGAAGGCAAGGGAAGAGTAAGGGTTGCCAGATGTTTAACAAGCTAAAAACTTCATGGATGTAGAAAATAAGGAGGTTCAACTTTCTTTGCCTTCTTCCACGCCATCCACATTAACACATAAGTGAATAATTATTTTAATTTACACATGTAATAATATTTTCTATGTGTTCACATTTTTCACATTGAAGAGCATGTTGTACTATATTTGTAGTCCTTTAAGCAATATTTGTAGAGCGGTGGTGCCCATCCTGCAACGTGTGGCGTCTACCCGATTTGGAGAAGCGATATCACAAATTCTAGATGCAACGTGGTGCATGGCAATGGTGTCTCAAGGATAAATGGAGAGCCCTATCAATCTTTTATTACGATTATCCACGATATAGCTGTCGGACGATGTAGACGAGTTCAAATGGAAATTACTAGAAAGTGGTAAATTTTCCGTTGATTCATTCTATAGAGCATTGATTCAACCTCATATTCCGGTCGATGATAATACTAAAATTTGTAAAATGAAAATACCCCTAAAAATAAAGATATTCGCAAGGGAGTAATTATTATAAAAGATAATCTTAAAAAGAGGAATTGGCATGAAAGTACACAGGGCATTTTTTGTCACCATGATGAGACAATCCGTCGTCTATTTTACCATTGTAAATTTTCCTGTTCTATATGGTCATTCATCCAAATAGCCTCTGGATTATTTTCCCCCCAGTTCGGTGGCCAATGTTTTTGGTAACTGGTTGCGTGGGATGGATGATAAATACAGGACTTCGTTTAGGGTCAGAGCGCTTGTCATTATTTGATCGCTATGGCTATATATAAATGACAAGATTTTTAATAGCATTGTATCTTCTTGTCTCACTAGTAGAAAAAGAGCCATACGTCCACCCTAGCTTGGAGCATTAATCCCGGTTATGGTTGGACCCGGGACTAATGTGAACATTAGTCCCGGTTCCAACGGCTAGAACGCCATACGTCTTTAGTCCCGGGTCAAATGAGACCTTTAGTCCCGGTTCGTATCACCAACCGGGACTAAAAGGGGTGCCCCGGTGCCAATCCCTTTAGTCCCGGTTCGTATCACCAACCGGGACTAAAGGTGTGACCTTTAGTCCCGGTTCGTATTACCAACCCGGACTAAAGGGATTGGCACCGGGGCACCCCTTTTAGTCCCGGTTGGTGATACGAACCGGGACTAAAGGTTATAAAAAATTCTAAAAGTAAAATCCCTGTGCTGATTGTGGGTGCCCTTTTCTCTAAAAGTAAAAATTCTAAAAGTAAAATCTCTTAGAAAATCATCGCAATAGCATGATCAATCTTGGAGGAATTAAAGAAACTAGGATTTTGATACAAATATCCACGTGTTTGTGATTTTAGGAACACTGTAGTTAGGCCATGTACACTGCCAGACGTTTAGATAGACGTTTAACTGATTAAAAACAATACGTACAAAAAAGAAAATTAGGCAAGCGCCCTTGTTCCTCATCGCGTGGCGTTAAACTCGGGCGCTAAATAGAGTTTATTTTTCGCGTCCATACAGTCCGCCGCAGGAAAAATTAGACGAAGCGCTCAACCTATCAAAACATGCAGAAAAAATTAGCTCTTTGATTTCAACATACTTAGGCCGTTTTGGATTCTTAAAATTCGAAAAGAAAAAAATTTATTTCAGAAAAAAATTATTTTAGTATTTTTTATGTCATATTTGAATTCCTCGCATTTTTCTAATAATAATGGATATATTATTTGTTAAATTTCGATTTACAGATTTGAAGATATTGTTTATGTCATATTAAATGAATAAATGGAAAAAATGAATAAAATATTAATTTAATTAGTTTTTACTTTCATTAGAATAAAATGTTATTATTAATTATTTATTGTTGTTTACTAAAAACTAGCAAGGTGTCCCTCGCAAATGCGAGGGAAATATCTCAGTGTGCCTATAAAATATAACTGCATCGCACTATAAAACTAACTTATACTAATCTACTGTAAGTTAGAAAGTTCTATCGGCAAAATAAGTTTTTTACATGTAGAGAAGCATCTTTAATTTGTTTGGAATAATTAATGTCATCATATAAATAAGTACAAATTATGTCTCTTTTACATGGTATTATTCGAGATGTATAGATATTTAAATTTGTACTGCAAGATAGGATATACTTGTTACCTCATGTTAGACTCATTTATTATAGATCCATTTAGATTTAATAAAATCTAAATAATAATGCTTAATAAAATTTTATTTCCCATGATGTTCAAGTAAGTTACTAAGATTAATTAGTCATTTCTTAGCTGATGAAGTTCATGTATAATAAAGATGCAACATATTTATGATAAGATGATGTTGCGTAAAATTAGGAAGATATATATGTTGATGCCTTTTCAAAATAAGTTGTGAGAGGTCAATAGGTTCAATAAAAACCATCGGTTGTGTCATGTTGGCTTAGTTGTTTCACCAAGAGAATTTTTAGACCACTTCTCTAGTTTTTGGTTCCTCATATGTGACTTGAAATGGTAACTATGGTTTGTTATCAACAAATAAGGATGAAATTCAAAAGGAGGAAAAATTATAACACACAAAGTTGTATGATAGTTTGGTCAGTTGCTTGATTAACCATTTGAAAATTTAGCAAAGTTTTAGTGGAACCAAAAATATATCTTTTCTGCAAATGGAATAAAATTAATCATGTTGACCCATAAGGTAATTGATAATTTCTATTTACACTTATGTAACCGATTTATCTTCATGTATTCCCTAGATTATTCAATGCTTATCAGTTAATTATGCATGTCATGTTAGCTACAAGCTCCATATACAATCAACAAACAAAAATTGGATGCCTATCTTTTGGTCCTTCCACCCGACTTTATCAGGATATATATTGTTCTAGACACCGGAAAGATAGGTTGACAATAATTAAATTATATTGAAAAATATACCACCTGGAACTCTTCTCTGTCTCCTTCTCTAGAAATAAGCCCCAAAAGATCAACAATACCACAAAATAAATAATATCAACTTTAGTTTCTTATTTTTATGTTAGCATGACTGCAGCTTTATGCATCCACACAAATCAAGAACATTCATTTATAACTTAGTACATATATTAGTTTAAGGTGGTCCTTATACTCACCCAACACTATGTTATGATGATTTTCAGGTCAATACCAACTCCTTTTGGTCTAGATTTGTTGTCCTTCTAGTTCTTTAAATCGTCCACTATGCTTGTGAATCATTTCTAATTAAATATCACTTGTACAAGTTGAAATATACTTACATACCTTATAGAAAACTATAATTGTAGTATTTGTTATGATTGTTTCATCAAGGTTTAACCATAGCTTGTCTGTTCAAATAGTTAAAAAATAAGCACATTGAATATTTTTTCTTATGTAAAATATTATCCACATAATATACATGTCTTAACTATTCTAATATATTACGTCTTACATGAGATGCATATTACATGAGGTTGAAAATATTATTCAAAGAGAAATTAATATTTGGATATCACATGGTTTGCTACCGACCAAGAAAAAAATCATGGACTAATTAACTTGTATCAGTGTGAAATTGTTCATCTCTGTCCGATGCATATGGACTAATTAACTTGTATCAGTGTGAAACATTTTTTATTGGCCGCGTTAGAATCCTAGTGTGATACGTCTTGCCACCCTATTGTGATTTAAAAAAATGCATCTTACCTTGTATGGAAGTTCCGGCCTTTTTCTAAAGTCCAAGTGTTGCCACTCTAATGTGGTTTAAAAAATAACATCTCGGTTGGTCGGTTCTTTTTTGACGTGTCACCTGGCACAAGAGTTATGTTCCATTTTTGATACATACTCTTTTTATTTAACGTGACAAACATGATTACACAATTATGTTACTATTATCTATACTAAAACCTTGTTTGCAATTTTTTGTATGGATTTATACATTTTGAAATAGATTTTGATATAGCCGTTAATGCACAATTTTTCCTACTGTCATAAACGTATAATGTATTAAGGACAGTCCATGCAAAATAATATTTTATTATCTTTACTTGACCGGTCTAAAACATCACTTTTATGTATAAATAAATGGTTTAAATGCATGAATCTTCTCTGTCTGGTCTAATGTGCTTTGACACAAATGGATATTTAAACACCAAAATAAAGTAGGATCACCTTAGTATTATGGCTAATATGTCAATTTATTGTTATTGTCCTCCTCCCACCTCATGATAAGTGGAACTGGCATTACATATTCAATTTGTGTAGTACGGTGCATTCATACGCCCCTAAGCATGATCTACTTTTATTTATTTATTATATTATTAGGATATCTAATAAAATTTCTTCATAGTTGGTGCTTTCTAATCATAAATTGCTCAAAAATTCTTCCTCTGTCTCTCTTCTTCCTGTTCCTATTTGGTAGGCTTGCTGCAATGGCAATTTCCACATAAATACATTTCAAAATTAAGCTACTTATGGACTCAATATGAAATGTTCATCATTAATTCTTATTTGGATTTCATATAAAGAATTATTGATTTAATATAAGAGGTTTGATATATACCTTTCCACTATATATTTTTGATTAAAACCAATATGCTAATATTTTCATCTAAATATTGTGCGGTTTCTAGTTTTATCTTTTATCTCTGATAGATATGCCGAAAAAAGTTTTGCGAAAAAGTGAATAGACTTGAGATTCTTACTTTGCAAATATAATGTAATGCTTTGACTTTGAAGTGACATGCATCTAAATGTCTATACACATGAGAAGATGCCTTTGGTGATCAAGCTTGATACATGAGGTGACTTGCAATCTGATTAAGACTTTGTACGTGTCATGGATCTAGATACGTATTTCCTTTTACATGTATATACACATGAGAAGATACATTTGATAATCCAGCTTGATACATGACGACTGATTTGGAATAGGATTAAGATCAGGTTTAGTCCTGGGACATGGGCATTGTGTGTTGTCTCATGCCCGCAGCTAGCTATCCAAATTCGTTTTTTTATGTGATTCCAAGTAGGGCTGTTGTGATGGGCTGTTGTTTTCAGACGTGGCGGAGATGGACACCGTGTATGTGCGTATTTAAATCGAGTCCGGCCCGCACGTTACAAAGTAGACTTGGTTTGCATGGTCCGTGAATTCTGTAGTTCGTTACACGTTCCGTGAATTATATATAGTCTGTTACAAATCAAACGTGTTACATACTGTGCATGTTGTGTGCATGTTGTGGCAGTCTCGCGTTACGTGTTTGGTTAAATCTTAGCCGTGAATAGTAGATCTAACTGTCAAAATAATTCAGATGATGTGGATTAACCTGGTGTCTCGAAAAACACTCTTATATTGCTTTTAGTATATAATAGATAGTTGTTCTTAATTTCAAAAAATAAAAACGTGTCACATATCGATATGAGTTAATAAGATTGATATACTAGTCTTAACAATAAGATATATTGGTCCTTTGCGCAGGTGGGAGAGATGGAATGAAGAAGTTAAGCGTGCTGGGGGTGGAGTAGTGCTAGGATGGGTGACCGGATGGGAAGTTTGACTATAAGTACAATTTGAACTAAGATTAAGTATAATTAGTGTTAAAAATGAGAGATGTGGGAGATTAACGAGCCAAATAATTCAAAAAATAAAAAAAAAAACTTTTTTCAAAAAATAAAAAAATTGAAAAAAAATAATTTTTTAAAAAAAAATTAGAAAAAACTTTTAGTCTCGGTTCGTATTACAAACCGGGACTAAAGGTCCTTTCCCCCTGGCAGGCCACGTGTGCACCCTTTTGTCCCGGTTGGTGGGGCAACCGGGACTAAAGGTTAGGGCTTTAGTCCCGATTGCCCCGTCCCGGTTGGGCAACCGGGACTAAAGGCCCATACGAACCGGGATGCATGGAGCTCTTTGTACTAGTGTCTGCAGGTTATTTATCGGGTAACGGCTATCCTTCGATCATGGACTATTCTTCAATATATGGAGTTTCGAGACTTGATTGTGAAGGGGTGTACGCGATTGGAGGATACAGAGATATTTTCTCTCAACATGGATGGTCGCGTGATTTGCGGATTGATCTGCCTAGTCTGTAGCCACTGTTTTGATTCATGACTTTTGTAATTCTTCTAAAAATTTTGTTTTCTCTTTCGGTGTGATTTGTGCAGCTGTGTGCATCCTAGTTATGCAGAGGCCGGGTGTAAACATTACTTAATAGTAATAAAAGCGCCTATTTCTAAAAAAAATAATCAATTTTAGCCTTGCAAGATACATCATTGTCATGAAGATAAAGACGTAACCAAGAAAAGCTGCAGATTCTCTTCATTTTTTGTATCATTATCCTTTGCATATCTAACAATTGAAGCTATGTTCAAATGTATGTAAACATATGATGTATCTAATGTACAACCAAATAAATTCGAGGATTTTCTACTATATTCACATACATCTAATAGCATTTTGGCTAGAGACGATTCAAAGTAAAACGTTTAGAATGTCTGTAATAAGCATATAGATGGTTCATACTTATCATTAGCGAATTGAAATGAACACATACAATGAAACAACAGAAGTCGTTTGCATTCTTCAAGAAACGTAGACGGTCAAGAAGGAACAATCATTTGTAATGTTCTAAAAATTTTCAGACCGTTGGAATCATGGAACCATATGCCCCTTCGCACACGATTATATATATAAACCGTGTGTGTAGTAGAGATTCATCGCACACACATAGATAGTGACAATCGGAAAAGTCATGTGCAATGGTCCATTTTCACCGTGTGCGAAGACCTGATCTGTACTAGCATCCCCAACAGAGAGAACGCCACTACCGCCGTATCTGGAGCCGCTTCTCCGGGGTCCTTGCGCTGAAGATTGGTCGAAGCACAGTGTCGGGTGAAGAAGCTGCAGGAGGTGATCACATTGCCGCTTCAACATAATCTGCTGTTAGAATGCCCTCCGTGCCCCACCACGGCAGTGAGGCGCCAAGGATACGCCGTCTGTGTGATTTCTTGGTGGCCACCTCTGGGGATGACGATGGGAGAAGGGAGGGAGGACGGGTGGCGGATGGGTAGGAGGGCTAGGGTTTGTCCCCCGTTCGTCTTGGAGGAAAGTGAACAAGAACAACATTCTTGCAAATGCATACATGTTGTATGTCTACCGATAAGATGTCTTTTTTTATGTGCACTCTCTCCTTGATAAGAAGATGATTCTGATGGTGTTTGTTTATCTTGTCTTGGGTTAAAAGAACAGATATCCCTTTATTACTCTAGCTATCTGCCCTAAAGTAGATGCCCATAAGCTGATTTTGTTTAATTCGTGCAGCTTAGTGTATAAATCAACTGTGAAGTCCATCCAGATCGAACATGGAAAAACAATAATATTTTATGTCATGGATCGGAACCAGGCACTTCTATGCGAAATGTATCTAAAACAAGCTCTCCGATAATAAGTTCAAAGATATGCTAGTTGGGAACTGACTTCTGTATGCGACGAATTGTCAGGTTGCTAGGGCTTCTAGTTTTGATGATAATAGTACAGAAGTGTAGATCCAACCTGCTAGTAGCAATGGATATCCTGACATTTTCGATAATATTGTTCATCCTAAATTACCAACGCACCCCATTCTTGTATATCATAGTCTAACCACCAATGTCCATGTACATTCTTGATCACCCTCCTATTACAACGGACTTACTAAATGAACGGAGGTGCGGTAAAAAAAATTGATTTCTGGTGTTCACCTTGCTACAATAGAAGTCTTGCTTATATGAAGGATTTATAGGTAATAGGTAGACACTAGCACTCAAGTGCTTCACCAACCAGTTGTTCTCCACGAATATCACTGCAACTTTATTTTCCTATTGGGTTTTCATACTCTATCCTAACCTCCCCTTCCCACAGAAACATAAAGACATCATAACTGTCAACTGCATCTCGCACTAGACTTGAGATGTATGGCACTTGGTGCTTCCCAAGCACAAGTTGCGGGCTGAACCAAAGGGACAACAAAAGTAGACAGTTGCTTCCTAGCTTCCTTTTCTCTTGGTTTCGATCTAATTTTTTTTTTTTTTTGGAAATGGGCGTTTTATTACTTAACAGTAAGTTTACACCCGGCCTCTGCATAGCTAGGATGCACACAGCCGATCAATCACACAGTCTCGGACCAAGGCAATAAAAACGGAATTACAAAATAATGTAAATGAAAACACAGTTCTCCAAACTAGCTAAGGAAGATCTATCCGCAGCGGTTGCTGCCATCCATGCCGGGAGAAGATATCTCGCGCCGTATCCTCCAGCCGCCTATAGCCCTCCGCAAACAACTCGCGGAACTCCATTCGTTGTAGTGAAGTCCATGATCGGAGGACAGCCGTAGCTCGATAGATAACCTACAAGGGAGAATATACAACATTATTAAAAATCTTGTCATTTCTACATAGTCAAAGCGACCAAATAATGGCAAGCGCTCCCATCCTAAATAAAGTCCCATATTTATCCCCAATCCCATTCATCCAGTTGCCAAATACATTGACTACCGATCTAGGAGGAGATAAACCAGAGGCTATTTGGACGATTGACCATATAGCACGAGCAAATTTACAATGGAAGAATAAATGCGTATTGTCTCATTATGATGACAAAATACGCATTCAGTGCTACCACGCCAATTCCTCCTAACAAGATTATCTTTTGTGAGAATCACCCCTTTACGGAGATACCAAGCGAATATCTTTGTTTTAAGGGGTATCCTCATTTTCCAAATTTTACTATTGTCATTGACTGGAATATTAGGTTGGATCAAAGCTCTATAAAATGAATCGACAGAAAATTTACCACTGTGTAGTAATTTCCATTTGAATTCGTCCATTCCCTCAGATAGTTGTATCCTGGATAATCTCACTAAAAGATTATTCTAAGACACCAGTCTAGAACCTAAGAGACTTCTTCTGAAAGACACATTAGGAGGATTGGTTTTCATTACCTCAGCGAGAGTATCCCCTTTGTGCCTAACAATTGAGTATAGAGCGGGATATTGTTCACAAAGGCCATAAGATATGGAAGCATCGGATTATAGCAAAGCCGGGCTACAATTCAACAGAAAAAATCTTGGTCTGACTTTTAGTTAGTCGGTTTTAATGATACCCTGCATGCATAGCTTCCATGTTAAAGGTGTCTTTTAGAGTTATATTTCCACTTTAAAGGTGGTGTCTATAGTTTTGTTGAGTATGCTCTGTATGTTGAAAAATACATTTAGTCTTTCGTGACTAATTTGGGCAATGCTGATGTGCATGTTCATCGTTCTCTTCTTGAAGATGTGGTGTTTGGGTGTTGTCAAAGTCATACATTGAAGTTGGAGATTGATGGTGTTTTACTTCATTACAATAGATTAACAAGATTTTCGTTCTTCTTTTTAATATTTTGACATTGTGCATCCGGATCTATCAACATGCTCTCGTGTACACATACAAAAATAACATGTGCGTGCAGAAGGTTTTCGTGTCTCCTCATGTCGCATGTGGAGACGACGTCGACCAAAGCTCCCTCCCGATATCCACCAGCCAGGGCGCTGGTCCCCTGTCCCTCTGCTTGCCGCCCTCGTGGCGGGAGGAGGGGGACCTCGTTACTTGGCCATCGTGGTGGTAGGGTTTGTCTGTTATGGTGCATCGTTGGAGCGGTGTGAGCTGGAACCTGGACAATAAATTCTACCTCAACTTTACTCTCACACCGTGGGCGACCATCACAGTGGCGTCTCAGAGTTGATGGCAAAGTATACCCGTCGGTCCTTCAGATCGGCATCTTAGTATTCTCACTATTCATCATATTTGAGAGATCAGTTTCTCGGTGTGTCACTTTGTTCGTTGTTATTTGCGACGGCGTTGGCGTCTGGGCGAGGTGTTTTATCTAAAGCGAGGATGTTGATCCAAAGTTAGTGAATCGGTTGTCTTTCTCTAACTTCATATATGGGAGGCCGATCGTGGTCCAAGACAATATGAGGAGATCCCCCGGTCAACGTGCCACAGAGACATGTGCCTTGCTGCAAGATTTAGCGACTCACAAAGCCTCGTTGGCGTTGGTGATTTTTTGAATCTTGCAATGGGGAGGCTCGACGTCACTTCCGGCATATGTGTCTCGGCGGTGCTGGAGTTGGGTGACGGACGCTGTCTATGGTGGTTGCAGGAAACTCTAGAGATCATTTTTTATTTCTTGATCTCTTAAGATTTTATCAGCAAAGTTTTTAGGTTAATCATTTTAGCATGATCTGTATTTTAGTGTCCACATACGTTGCTTCATGTAACTTGATTTTCAATTAATCAAATATGTGATTGCTCAAAAAAATACGTTAGAGATCAGCTGTTGTTGATGTCGAATGGATCTAGATGCATCCATAAATGTCTATGTTCTCCAAAAATATATACCAGCGCAAACAAATGAAATGTACCGTAGTTATTATACACATGAAAGTGAGATTATCTTATTTGACTATAGGAGTAGGTTTGGAATATCATCATCTGGGTCCAAGTCATGTATGTGAATGTGATATGCAATTTATTACCATAAAAGGTTTTCCTTACTAAATGAACGGTACGAAATAAACAGAATACACCTCCAGAAGGAACAAAACAGTTGACCAGTTGTTTTCTGGGAGTGTCGTATTTAATTTTATTATTGCGAAATTTCACAGATCTAATAATAATCATCAAAAGCTAGTGTCGTAAATATAAAATTAGTTGAACTGATAGTATTGTTTGCACCTTGATCCATATTCTTTGATTTATATTTTTTAACTACAGGAGTAATCATTTTACACGGGACGCTCTGGTTATGTTTCTTTAAGAGCATGTTATAGTCCACCTATAACATGCAGAGACACTCCAACACAAATTGTAGAAAGTGTTATCCTCTTAAAACTCTAAACTATCAGTAAGGTACAATTTATTTTATTCCTTGCCATGATTGGCGATGGGTTCGAGTAATCACCAAATTCGTTGGAGCGGCATCAGTTCTTCACACACGAGAATGCTTACAGGTCGTAGCTAGTTACATTCGGGGAGCAAGTTTCGCGCCGATCATCACATCCTGGACAGGAAGACGAGGCGGTACAGGACTACCTCCCTTGAGCAATCAGTTTTTGTTCTCAAGTTACTTGTGGACGCCTTGTCCATTCAGATCAGCGTATACAAATTTAGTAGCTGTGTTCATTGTGAACTTTCACTACTACCACACTTAATGGTCTTGAGAGTGTCAATCTAATGTTCCCGATACAGCCCATGCTTAATCAGATGAGCCATTCTACCAGTATTGGACATCCTCCAGTGCTCCTCCACCCACATATCTCTTTGGGACCGAATTACACTCACACAAGCTTCACAGGGATGGGGCAAGGTATTTATGGGCAAGGTCTCGTTGTATAGTGTGTGGAGTTAGGTGGCTAAACTTGAATACGTCGCAGGAAAAGGCCTAGAGCGATAAATTACGTACAGCGAGAGTGCCAAATAAAAGAAAATAGAGTTCCATGTATTTGTCGGGTTTCCCCTTTTTAACTGGTCAGAAGCACTTATATGCTCTCCCTAAGTTTCTATAGCTCTTAGCACTTATATGCTCGCCGGCGTGAGTGGAAGACGGCTATTCCCCGTGGTAAAGTTATTTATCTGAATATGGGCCGTAGGACAACCATTGGTTTCAAGGCTTAGATCATGGACAGGTCATGATCAATGTTTCAGGCAAATACAAGAATCCTAGGATCAGAAAATTTCTTCGTTTCAACAGCTCCTGACCCCCGCTCCCGTGCGACCACTCCTGGTCACACCGGGGCGCCCCCTCCCCCTCCGGCCGGCTCGATTGTTCAGCGGCAGCGCTGCGGAAAAGTGGTGGCCATGACATGTGGCTGCAGACGGTGGCGACGAACGAGTATGATCTGGGCCAGATGGGTTCGTACGAGACAACACACCGAGACTATTGTTCTGGCTGCATCTCAACGTCTCCAAATGATGTCACGAGGGATCATGGGATAGTCCTGCAGCACGAAGATGATGGGTGTCTGGCCCTGGATGTGGCGGTGGTGGCCTTGATCCCACTTCCAGTACAAGCGGGAGTTGGGGAAGCTCGGCTACCGGTGAAAACCGTGCTATGTCTTCGGTCACGGTGGGCAATGGTGGCATCTTTGTGTTGTTACTTTTTGGCATCACCACTGCTGCTACAGTATACCTTTTGCGCGGGAAACCCAGACCCGGATATCCAAAGCGAACAATGGTGGTGCTTTTTGCGTCGCTCTCTCACGGGGATTGTTTTTGGAGTAGCTACTGGATATCTGAGGTATGTGGAGGAGCAGTGCACATCTACCTCGTCGTTGATGGTGAGTCTCGGCTGCATGGCGCAGTGGGTCTTAGTGTTGGACATGTCATGATTGACTCGACCTCGTGCATGGTGGCGGAATTGTCTTGTGCTATCGCGGCATCGATGGTATGCATGGTGAGGGCTACAAAACTATGCCCTAAAGTTGGTCAGCTATTCGACAAAGGTGCAAAGGTGACAACTGTGTAATTTGTGCATAAGGTGCCCGCTAAGAGTTTGATAAGCCGGATGAGCTCTCATGTTTTGTCTAGAGCGTGTCTTGGGGTATGCGATGGTCCTGATTCCTAGTTGATGGTGATTTTTCGAGTTTTCAGGACATAAGGCCCTGATGACATGATCTACACCCTTTTCGGGTTTGTACATGTTGAGTGGTGGCTTCACTTTTTATGTATGTTCTTTGTTAGTCTTTTGTTGAATAAATTAATAAGTTGTTAGTCTATTTGGTGTTTTTATATATTTCGGTTGTATGTATACTTGATACCACATCAAAAATTAATTGGGTCTCCTTGAGGGTTCGTATCCATTGGCCTAACCACCGTAGACACATTGGACGGTTGGGAGCCAAGTTGTTATCCAAAGCACATACTTAAGCCAAATCTCTCCAAAAGGTTTCTATGATCGATGGTAGCCTTTCATACGAACGCAGATGGCAACAGATCAATGGATTTCGTACTCCACTCTCTATCTTATATAATTTAGACATTATGTTGTTATAGCAGCCAGATGTAATGGTTGCTCCATACTAGATTATTCTCTAATCGTAAAGGTGGATCTGATTTATATTCTTCGGCTAGAGCAACATTGGTTCCATATAAGAAACAAAATGTAGAATGTGTTTTCACTTTGAATTCTGGAGTATCTCTGAACTACCACTTATGGTACTCTTTCCTAACTGCTCTCTGAACTACCACTTATGGTACTCTTTCCTAACTGCATTTCATTTCAGATGGATCTCGACTACCAGATCATTCTCGGAACTAGCAATATTAAACCACACAAGACAAGAGATGGGTTACCTGTGTACGTGGAAACAATACTGCATAGGAACCCTGGTGATGCAGCTCGTCCACGAGAATAATCATTCGTATCATGACAACAAAGTCATGTCGTACAAACATATACATATCTTGAGCAATGATTTATTCTTCTCGAGGTCCTCCATATTGAATGGTATGGAAGGATTGGCAACTACTCCCTCCTATTCAAAATATATGATATTTTAGCTTTGTAAAGTGAATATCTTATATTTTAAAACGGAGGTAGTAGTAATTTATTTGCTTTGCTCATTGCCAACTCACACTACTACCGCACGACCTGTTCTTCAGAGTGTCGTCCCAAATTCCAGATACATTCCATTCTTAATCAAGAGCTATTGGTATCACTCAAGGACATCATCCTCTCCTGCTCCACCGACATACCTCATAACGGATTTACATGCACAAGCTTTACATGGATGGGCATGTTAGGAATAGTAATCCCGATAGGACACGGAACGGTGTCGTGTGCGTGTGTGTGTTCCGAGTAGGACTAGTAGTCCAACACCTATTCGTATTGACGTTGCGTCTTGCCGGGTATATATACACCCATATAGTAGCCTTGTAAGACAACAGTGAGATTCAATACAAACAACAGGACCGAGAGGGAGATGGGAGGAGATTCAATACAAACAACAGAATTCAACGTTGAATCTTGGGCACGAGCGCGTCCGCAGGGCAACCCTACAAATCTTGCAGAAGAAGTACGAGAACCTGGAGATGGGAGGAGATGAGACGCTGGATGCTTTTGCCTCGAGGGTAGCCACAATTGTCAACGGGATTCGCGCGCAAGGTGAGAAGCTGGAAGATATCTCAGTCGTAATGCGTTTCCTTCGCGCGGCGCCGCCGCGGTACATATCTGTGGTGTCGGCAATCGAGCAATGCGTTGATCTCACCACCCTCACGATGGATGACCTGGTTGGACGGTTCAAGGCGCATGACGAGCGGATGAAGATCACCTACGGCGACGCGAATCAAGATGAGCACCTCATGCTTACACGAGCCCAGTGGCAGGCAATGGTCGCCAAGGAGAGGAGCAATAAAAGCATCTGGCAGTGGCGATGGTTCGGTCCCGGCGAAGAAGTCGGACAGCAAGCCGAAGAAGCCAAAGAAGAAATTCGACAAGAAGAATCTTCACTGCCATAAGTGCAATCAGCTCGGGCACTTCAAATCAGAGTGTCCTAACCGTTCAAAGGAGAAGGCTCTCATGGCGAAGGAAGGAGATGATGGACCGATGATGCTCATGCTCGAATCTTGTGAGTTAATGACCACCAAGGAATCAACTCCTCAGGAGTCCGCTACGGAGATCGTCACGCTCGTGGAAGAGAAGGTCTTCCCGCGGAGGATGCAGACGGTTCACGACGTTTGGTACCTCGACACAGGCGCTAGCAACCACATGACCGGCGACAAGGCTCAGTTTTCTGAGTTGAACCTCACGGTTGGAGGCTCCGTTCGATTCGGCGATGGGTCGAAGGTGGAGATTGCAGGATGAGGCACTGTCCTGTTTGAGTTGAAGAATGGAGGTCACAAGGTACTCACTGATGTGTACTATATTCCCAAGCTAAAGACCAACATCATCAGTCTTGGTCAGCTCGCGGAGCGTGGATGCAAGATCGTGTTGGAGGACGAGTTCCTGTGGGGATATGACCGCCAAAGGCAGCTCATCATGAAGGTGGAGAGGTCGAAGAATAGACTCTACATCCTCAATCTCAATCGGGCGGATCCAGTATGTTTGATGACAAGCATGGAAGACTCGGCGTGAAAGTGGCATGCACGCTACGGAAATCTAAATTTCCAAGCTCTACGACAACTTGGACAGAAGTAGATGGTACTTGGCTTACCGTGTGTTGATCATGTTGAGCAGGTGTGCGACGGTTGTCTCATTGGGAAGCAAAGGCGAGCCCCGTTTCCAAGGAAGGGACAATATCGAGCAAGTAAGGTTCTTGAGTTGGTGCATGGAGACTTATGCGGACCAATCACGCCGGCGACCCCCGCCGGGAACAAGTACTTTTTGCTCATCGTCGACGACTTCAGTAGATACATGTGGGTTGTGTTGCTGAAGAGTAAGGATCAAGCTTTGCAAGCGTTCAGGATTCTGAAGATGGCAGCCGAGGTGGAGTCCGAGGCAAAGTTGAAGGCCCTCCGTACCGATCGGGGTGGGGAGTTCAAATCCAATGAATTCAAGGCGTTTTGTGAAGCTCATGGGATCCGGCGGTATCTCACCGCACCATATTCACCGCAGCAAAACGGTGTTGTGGAAAGAAGGAACCAAACCGTGGTGGCCATGGCACGCAGCATGATGAAGAGCAAAGGCATGCCAGGCAGGTTTTGGGGTGAGGCAGTTAGTACAGCTGTCTATTTGCTGAACAGGGCGCCAACTAGGAGTGTAGTTGGTATGATGTTGTACGAAGCATGGTACAGGCGCAAGACCTCGGTTGATCATCTTCGCACTTTCGGGTGCGTGGCGCATGTGAAGACGGTGACCGGGCGTACTAGCAAGTTGGCAGATCGAAGTACTCCAATGGTCATGATCGACTATGAATACGGTTCGAAGGCGTATCGCGCGTACAATCCAGTGAAAAATCAGGTGGTGGTGACACGCGACGTCGTCTTCGAGGAGGAGAAATCATGGATTTGGGGCTCTGTGGAACCGGTACAATCAATTTCCGATGAAATATTTACTATAGTCTACAGTGATTCGCATGCAGATGATCAAGAAACGGCGTCCCGTGGCGTTACGGATTTAGGTGCTGGTTCAGAAGATGGAAGTCCGGAAGTGAGCAGCAGCAGCGCTACGCCTGGAGAGGTATCTCCGCGTGGGAGTCCCGGCACGAGCAGCAGCTCACGCGCTGCACCTGGAGGCTCGACGTCGCCATCTAGTCCACGCGCGGACGAGAGCCCTGACGCAAGTGGCCCATCAGCTGCACACTCCCGTCCAGGAGGGACTAGCGGCAGTCCAGAAGTGGACGCGGGCAACGATGTCACATCGCCAACATGCAGTACACCGACAGAAACTGCAGGAAATTCAGTAGACGCTGAAACAAGTACTACGTCAGCTTCCACGTCTCCTCCAAGTGCACAGGAAGAAAGGAGACGGCCGCCTACTCCAGAAAAATTCCGAAGTATACTGGAGTTGTATCCGCCGGAGACCCTTCGTACAGCGCGTGCGTGAGGGAGAGGACAAGGTCGGTGTTTACTCACCGAGGAGCCGACGAAATTCGAGGATGCTAATACGGAGGAGTGTTGGCGTCGTGCTATGGATGAGGAGTTGGGATCGATCAAAGACAACAATACATGGGAGCTTGTCGATCTACCCAACAATCACAAGGCCATAGGGCTCAAGTGGGTGTACAAGATCAAGAAGGATGCCGAAGGGAAGTTGGTGAAACACAAAGCTCGGCTAGTGGCCAAGGGATACGTGCAAGAGCAAGGTGTGGATTTCGAAGAAGTGTTTGCTCCCGTTGCAAGGATGGAATCGGTGAGATTACTTATCGCTCTCGCAGCTCAAGAATCTTGGAAATTGCATCACATGGATGTGAAATCCGCGTTTTTGAATGGGGAGTTAGAAGAAGAAGTTTATGTGAATCAACCACCGGGATACATCAAAGAGGGAGAAGAACACAAGGTTTTCAAGCTACACAAGGCGTTGTACGGGCTATGGCAAGCCCCTCGGGCGTGGAACATCAAGCTTGATCGTACATTGATCTCTCTCGGATTCGAGAAGAGCCCATTGGAGCATGCGATGTATAAGCGAGGTAAAGGAAGGGATCATTTACTAGTTGGCATCTATGTTGATGATCTATTGATAACAGGAGCGGATGAGAAGGAGATTGCAAAGTTCAAGCTACATATGAAGGAGTTATTCAAGATGAGTGATCTAGGCTTGTTGAGCTACTACCTTGGGATCGAGGTACATCAAAAGCTGGGTGAGATCACGCTATGCCAAGAGGCATATGCAAAGAAGATACTCGAGAAATGTGGCATGGAAGAGTGCAATCCAACTCATGTTCCGACGGGACCTCGTCTTAAACTGAGCAAAAGGAGTGAAGCACCTGCGGTTGATGCAACGGAGTATAGGAGTGTGGTCGGAAGTTTGAGGTATCTCATTAACACAAGACCCGACTTGGCCTATTTCGTTGGCTATGTGAGTCGCTTCATGGAAGCACCCACAATGGAGCATTGGACAGTTGTGAAGCATATACTCAGGTATATCAAAGGTACTACAAACTTTGGTATTGTCTACTCGAAAGAGAAGGAGGAGGTGAAGCTACTTGGCTACAGTGATAGTGATATGGCAGGAGATATTGACGACCGTAAGAGTACCTCGGGCGTGACATATTTCTTGGGAAGAAGCATAGTAAGTTGGCTATCACAAAAGCAAAAAGTGGTGGCACAGTCATCCTGTGAAGCTGAGTATATTGCGGCTGCAACTGCGGCGTGTCAAGGTGTGTGGCTAAGGAGTCTACTTGGTGATCTCACCAATCGGGAGGCGGAACAAGTGGTGCTCAATATTGAAAACAAGTATGCAATTTCATTGTGCAAGAATCCGGTGCATCATGACAGGAGTAAGCACATTGATACGAAGTATCACTACATACGGCAGTGTGTAGAGGAGAGCAAGATTGAAGTCAACTATGTTTGCACCAATGATCAGCTTGCGGATATCCTAACTAAATCTTTGGGACGAGTGAAGTTTGCGGAGATGCGAGGAAGGATCGGCGTCCAAGCTGTGAAGATGGGCACATCGTGCTTAGGGGGGTGATTGTTAGGAATAGTAATCCCGATAGGACACGGAACGGTGTCGTGTGCGTGTGTGTGTTCCGAGTAGGACTAGTAGTCCAACACCTATTCGTATTGACGTTGCGTCTTGCCGGGTATATATACACCCATATAGTAGCCTTGTAAGACAACAGTGAGATTCAATACAAACAACAGGACCGAGAGGGCCCTGTAGCCATCAACATTGTTTTTTCCCGTACGTACTCGTGTGAGTTGAGAGAGCTAGTTCTTTTGATCAGGCTAGATAGCTAGCTTGCTGATCGTTGTTAGCTGGTTCTTATACGTGCGCGCAACTTGCCGAAATACTTCGTCGTCGTCACGCCGGACTGCACTCGGCGTTTGGGGCTGGGCCAACAGGGCAAACTATTTATGCAGCTCACGCGCAGCCATACATATGCGTTCATGATGGTAGGCTGCTTGAAGTTTCGGTACGTTGCAACAGGGTGGTACTTCACGTCTAAGAGCATCTCCACTCGCCTACTCAGGAGGTCAATCCGTAGGGACGGAGACAAGGGGGGACGAGGGGGGGCTTAGCCACCCCCATGGTTTGAATTTTGTGAAAAACTCCACTCACCAAAACTCCAATTTCTTATTGATTTAGCCAAGTCTACCCCCCCTCATATCAATTTTGCCCCCCTCAAGGTGAGAAGCTGCCTCCGTACCTGTCAATCCGGACGCCGAATTTCAGTCCGGACGCCGAAAACTGGCCCAGTCGCGTACCCAAGGACTTGTTTTCGACCGGATTTCGACCATTTTCGGTCCGGACTACCCAAGCCGAACCCAGGTTTCCGGGTACGCCCTGGGGACGCCGGACTCAGCGATATCGGCGAAAAAAAACAAAGCGGCGCGTGGACCCGCCGAGTCAGTGACGGAAGCCGAGTCGTCGTCATCCTCGGAACCACGCGGCGACCGCCGGGCAATAACTGCCCGTCGCGTCGGCCACGCGTCGCCGATTTACGGCGCCACCGTCGCCACCTCGGCTCCCGCGACGGACCGGCAGTCACTAAGTTCCCGCCGTTTCCACTTTTCCCTCCCTCGCCACTACACCCCTCCCTCCCTCTCCGCCCACCTCGGCCTTTATAAGCCGTACCCCTCGCCGGAGATCTTCACACTCTCTCACAGCTCCCCCCACCCACAAGACCAACTCCGGCGAGCTCTCACCTTTCCCCCTTCTCTCACCATGGGCGAACGCTACCCCGGCGACGGCGCTGCGGCAAACGGCTTCGGCCGGCGCACCCTCCAAACTTGGGAGGCGCGCATACTGTACGAGGCGGGGTACATAGCGCCGCCGGACCCGCGGATGCCTCCGGGGTGGACGCTGAGCGTCGGCGGCATCCCAATCCCGCCGGGGCCGATGCCGGAGGAGATGCCGTACGATGTACAAGAGTACATCGCCGGCATGGACAACCCCTCCGAAGCGGTGAGCGCCGGCGACCTCGTCTACTGGGCGCACTTCTTTGAGGAGCGGCGCCAACAGGAGCTCGCCCGCCACGAGGGGCCGTCGAACGAGTCCCCGCCGGCGCGCAAAAACTTGGCGGGGCGCCGGCGTTGGTGGTGTGCACCAGGGCGGACGCTCGCCGTGCTGGAACACATCAACCGCGGGAACACTCCGCGGCTCGGCTTCCCGCGCAACCCAACGCCGGCGGCCAGGACGGGTCGGCATGCTCCGGCGAACTGGGCGCCGAGGAGGATGGCGAGCATGAGCTCGTCCTCCTCCGCTTCGGCGTCCCACTCTTTCGGCAGCGCGCTGCTTCGCATGCCGATGGCCGTGAAGCGCGAAGCTGTCTCGCCTGCGCGCTCACCGCCGCGCACACGCGCGCGCGGTATCGTCATCGGCGAGCCGTCTGCGCCCACGCCGCCAAGAGGCCATCTACGCCTACGCCGCCCCAAGACAGAAGGCTCGGCCCCGGCCGAGGACGCCGCCTTGAAGATGGCGTGGAGCAGTCGCTCCGCGAAGCGCCGCCTCTTACGCCGACGATGCCGCTGGCCGAGCCCTCCTCGTCGGACATCCTTGAATGGTCCAGGAGGGACTGGGAGAAGACGGAGCATCAGCGCATCCTCGGCCTGCAGCAGCAGGCCGAGGAGCAGGCCGCACGGTGTCGGGCGCTGTCTGGGCATGAGCTCGCCTACCAAGGCGCCCCGCTCTACGTCCTGGACGACGACGACGAGGACGCAGGCCCGTCCTACCAGCCATGGAGGTACGACGACCCTGGCCAGAACCAGCCGCCGAGCGACGACGACGACGGCAGCGAGGATGACGGCCGAGCCGACCCCCGCTACACGTCGTTCTACGACAACTTCGGCATGTAGGAAGGCGAAGGCACCGACGGCGGCCTTTTTAAGTTTATTTATGTACTAGTTTCGTTTAAATTTGATGTAATCCGCCTATATTTCGCCCAACTTAATGAAAATCGCCTAAATTTGATGAATTTTAGCCGAACTTGGGGACTCGGCCTGGGTACGCGGGTGGGAGAATGGGCGTACCCAGGCCGAAAACAAGTTCAGTCCGGCCGAAAAACGAACCAAATTTCGCCCTGGGTTCGGCCAATGGAGTGGAGATGCTCTAATTCTCTAGGACATATTCAACCACCGTGTAGGAAAGAGGTGAAAGATTGGTAGCTAAAATCACTAAAGAATGGTGCAGTAGCTTACTTATTCACTCGCTTATACCTCCTTATAAATAACATATCAGTTTCTTCAACACTGCATGAATTTCCAAGAACAACACTCGCTCGAAGTGCATTGTACTAATATATAGTTTCTAGTGTAAAAGATACGAGATGGGAGCAACAGATGAGTGTGCCGAGCACTTCGATTCCACACCAAGAATCGTTGGGAGTAGGAAGCATTGGAAGTGTGAGGAGCAGGTGTACCAACGGTTGCTGTGTGAGAACATTCACCACGGCTGCCTCCGAACTGGACAGAATAACAACAAGTTCCACTTTCACGGTGTTGCTCTAGAGTCTAGACTCCGTGGAGGGAAAGTATAGCTATGACGTAAATCATTGCCGCTCCGCGGTTCTTCATTCCGGAGATCTCAGAAAGACTCACTCCACATATTTGTACTATAGGCCAGAGCGCTCCGACGTTTTAGACTCGTGGAGCTGATGTGTTCAGGGAAGCATCATGGACTAATGTAAAAGAGTTGGGAGCGGGAGTGTACCCGAACAGCCCCTATATGTTTCTTCTGCAAACCATTGGCAGTGCAATAAGAAGGGCATTGCCATGATCCGCACCAACGAGTTTAACTTGCCGAGTAGTCGCAACTAACAATGGTCCCAAGTAGTGCCACAATTATCTTACACCAACTTTGTAGAGATGATGAGAAAATAGTTGTTTCGACGACTAAAGTCATGAGAATGTTAGCATGTAATCGAGTTGGCCGAGTTTCTAGCTGCTCACATAGTTCACGAGGACATCACAAGTGGATGGTGGGATGGCATGGTTGAACATGTGGGACTGTCTCGCCATCGCCACCAACTATGCGAGGAACGTGGAATGGCGTGTCCAATATTCTCGCTCCTGATCTGGTCTATCGTATGTTTGTTTTGCCTATTAATAAAGAGATAGAGCAGAAATGTTGCAGGCATTGCGCTGCGCAAACACTTGGGTTCATATTGTATGAAAGCCTAAGACTGTTTTTCATTTCCTTTGCTGGCTCGCAAGAGAAGAATCTCACGAACAAAGTAAATTCAATATTTGCTCTACTGCTGGCCCATCATGCGTCGATCCGATATACTACTTCACACACGGCCGACCCCAAACAGCTGCGATCTTTTTGGCTGCCTACTTCACACGGACGAAAAAATAGAGGATCTTTTTGGAAAACGAGAACGATCCGAGCTGCTCCTCTCCAACTCGCAGTGATCAAGGGAAACCTGACGCCTCTCGAACAAAATAATCAGAACAATCCAGCAGAAAAACAATACTCTGTATGATGTTTATTACTGTAATTCTTTTCTGGTCAGAGCTGCGGAAGGTCCGGGGTCAAACATTCCTAGTCGAAACAGCGTCGCGAGATAAAGTCGAAGCCCTCAAGCGGCTCCAGGCCAAATACGTTCAAGGAGGATGGCATGATGACATGTTTACTTTGAGTTAATGATGACGATGTTGTTGTGAAGACAGTTCCCTAGAAATCCCCTTCCTGTCCTCTAATCGACCGATGTCAAAACACTAGACGCAGACTGAATGTGAAATCTATATCTGGGGCTGTTGACATAGCCGGAGCTTTGCTGTTTCGAAGCCTGGGAATATGTACTGCGTTTTGATTTATCGAGAAGTGGGCCGATGCTAACAGGCCCACGGGAGCTTCGTGGCTGCGGATCAACCCCCGCAATCACGCGGCGCGGTCTGTACAGCACGCTGTTTTTTCTTTGTCCCACATCACTCGTACAGGGAGGCCGACACTTGGTAAAAGGTGGCAGAATGGATAAAACAGACCCAAATGTTAAAGAAATTTACGAACTGAACTCGCAGCGAAACTATTTCATGCGTCCAGCCCTTTTGAGTAGCGCCTAACGCAAAAGCGCTATGCTCAACAGGGTAGCACCTCCCTGAAAGACACTACACACCCTGCCAGCCAGCGTGGCACGTTGTGGAGCACCTAGGTAAAAGGCCCTATACTACTTATTTTATAAGGAGTCTATCTATTGTAGCCAAGATGTTGTCTTAGCTGAGTTGGTCTGGAACAATGTTTCACCTCTATTGATCTGAGTTCTACTCCCCACTCACCTTCAATTTTTGCTTTTTTTTTGTGAACGCTACTTAGGTTGTTTATCTGGGTTAACGGTTGAAGAGGAGAACCCAAGAGGGTTAAAATTGGTGGCTTAGCTTATTACCCTCACAAGTTGCTTAATCTTGGATTGGGACTTGAGTGGACTAAGAGTCTTTGGCTGTCTGGGTTTATGTATCTCCAACATTAGGATCTTTGTACGGCAGTACATGCACAGATCTGCTATTGCATGGGCTGTATTTAGTTTGTCACTCTTTCATTAGAACATGAAGATTGTTGTTACTCCTTGAAACAGCAGAAAATCATAACCACACAGGTTTTTGTATGGTGTTTGACAGATCATTTATAATTCTTGTCTGGAAATTGTTAATTGTTAACATATGGGTACTTGCACGGTCGCACCCAAAAAATGCAGTAATCAAATATATTTCTAGGTCATCACCGTATACACGGGATGAGTCATGATTACAACCAAAATGAAATATCTAGTATTTATTATTATTTTGCACCGTATGCACTATACTGTATATCATTACTGCCGGTAGCTCACCATGTAAACTTTATTCCAAGTTATTGTTTTCCCATGTAAATTTAATTCTTTATCCTTGTAAAATGTTACTTATATTTTGAATTTTGTGTCATTTTTTATGGTTGACTGAAGGAATAAACACTGTCACTTGTTCCAGTGCAGACCTTGACATTTTTATCGGCTGTAGTCAAGCTTTTCCAAATTAATGTGTAAGACACTTCTTAGACCAAGTAGTGGTCAGAAAAAAGGCAAAAATTGAGGAGGAGTGGGGAGTCAAACTCGTGATCAATGGAGGTGAAACATTGTCTCATACCAACTCACCTAAGACAACGTTTTATCTACAATAGAATATAAATACTCTTTATAAAATAAGTAGCGTAGCGCCTTTCACCTAGGCGCTACACAACATACCATGCTCTGGCAGGGTGTGTAGCACCCTTTAGAGAGGCGCTACCCTGTTGAGCATAGCGTCTTTGTGTTAGGCGCTATTCAAAATAGTTTCGTTGCGAGTTCAATTCATGAATTTCTTTAACATTTAGGTCAGTTTTGTCCATTTTTGCCGTAAAAGGCAGTGTGGGTTCAGTGTAGTCGCCAAGCTTGGTAGTGCCCAGCTACGAGGGTATAGTTGGAATGATGAGATGGAAAATTGAGTTGAGAACGGATCGCTTGATGGGCCTACACCCCGAGGGCCCGTCACCCTAGGCCATTTGTGTTAAGGGCAAGCCCAAGTCTCGCTCAGTGTTGCTAGGCCTACACCCCAAGGGTCTATGACCCTAGGTCATTTGTGTTGGGGGCAAGGCCCTTCTCTACCAATTGTTTTTTATGTTTGCTTTCTGATTATTTAATTTAATCTACACAGGTTCATGGATATGTACAAATATTCTTTTAATAATTGTGATAAAATTCAATTGTTCCAAGCTATCATCTAATTGCAATTTTTTTATGTTATCTTATTTCTCTTCTTTTTTGGAAAAACATGCAAGCCTTGCTGCTGCTGATGCTGCTTAAGATCGGATATGGACATTGGAACATCATTTCCCCTACGAGCCCGCAAAAAGGCACCATCATGCGTGCCTAGAGCCTGGTATCGTTGGATCTGTAACTTGGACGTGCTCATGACATCGGAGCTCGTAGGAAACTGAGGCGCAAGTTGAGCGACCATTGTGCTTGTCCAGTCACGCAATCACATGTGTTCTGCTCGATCTCCCGAGTCGTCATGTCAAAAATAAATCCCACCGGGATGCCCTCATCACTTTGACTCTAGGCATAAGGTAAGCTTCTAATTATAAAGATAGGTTCAACATGGATTTAGAGGCATCGCTTGCAACCATAATGGGTCTATATACTCATGATCTGGCTAGCTTTCTCAATCATCTTGTGTTACATCTCACAAATAAATGCAGATACATGGAAACACAAATTGTGGAAAGTGTTTTCACCTTGAAACTCGTTGGTACATTCGTTATTGGTCTCGGTCCATCACAAAAGTCACACGATCTCCATCAGTTAAGAGTATCTCTCTAGTATATACCACAAATGGACCGAAACAGCAAAATTTTACGGTTTTTAGCAAGGAAATGTACCAAATAGGACCCGGATAACAATCCATAAAGGGAGGCTCTAAAACTGCATATATGTGGTTTCAAGGATCGATTGAAAGGAAAACATAAACTACCGCACGACAAATCTCAGGCTGGAAGACAACAAGGGCACTCACATCGGCGGTCAATTTCGCAGCGAGGTAGGCTCAACTCAAGACGTCCAACTTCGATTCCCTACGTCACATCGTGATTGCCGCTGTTGATTTTTGATTACCACTATAGGGCAGCCTCATCTGCTCCTCCACCCACATATGTCTTTGTGACCGAAATACACTCACAAGCATTCACTGTAATCTCGCCCACATGAATCAGCACAGACCAGTTTACTAGCTGTATTCACTACGGATTGTCTACGGATTGTCAAACTGCTCTTCCCCATACATCCCAGTCTTAATCCCAGCCTCCTCTGCTCCTCCACCCACATACGTCTTTGTGACCAGAATACACTCGCAAGCATTACAAGGATGGGCAAAGCTATTTATCGGTGAGGTGTCAGTGTACGGTTGTGGAGTTAGGTGCAGAATATGAATTCACAAAACAAAAGGATTACCACAAATGGTTACTCTGATAGTGACAATTAAATGAAAAAAGGGCAGGGTGCAAATAGACCTATATAACAAAAAATTACATAATTTCTTTATCAAAATGTTCAAACATTCCGAAAGAGAATTTCACGTGTCCATCCGGACATTCTGTGTTCGTACATAACTTTTCGGAAAAAGGGAACATTCTATGTGATTTGTGTTACCGGGACACAAAAATATTATTTTTTCCCGAAAACTTGCATAAAAATAGAATGATCGAATATACATGCGAATTTTCCCCCAAGATTTCTGACATTTGAAAAAGTGTTTTAAAAAATGGGTTAATATGCTCCCGTAAGCCGAATTGGATTTCCGGACCATAAATGGTTCAGTTTTTCCTTTTTCTAAGTAAGAAGTGCTTCTATGCTCTCCCTTCAAATATCCAAGGATAATGAAGCAATCTTTGAAGTCATCCATAGGGGTATATTAGTAAATAAGCATTTAATTTGGATTTGGAATTCCAATCCCGTGTTCATGTGTAGGATCATCACGTATTGCTGGATTAGAAGAACAATACCCTGTCTCCATGTTGATTAATTCTTTTCTGGTCAGAGCTGCGGAAGGTCTGGACTGGGTCAAACATTCCTCGTCGAAACAGCATTTATGATGGCATGATGACGATGTGTTGTTGCAAAGATAGTTCCCTAGAAATCCTCTGTCCTCTAATCGACCGATGTCAAAACCGAAGCTTTGCTGTTTCGAAGCCTAGGAATATCTACTGCGTTTTGATTTGTCGAGAAGTGGGCCGACGACAACAGGCCCACGGGAGCTTCGCGGCCACGGACCAACCCCCGCAATCACGTGGCGCTGTCTGCATAGCGCGGTGTTTTTTTTTGTCCCACATCGCTTGTACAGGGAGGCCGACACTTGGTTAAAAGGCAGTATGGGTTCAGTGCTATCGCCGAGCTTGGTAGTGCGAGCTCCTAGCCTAGCTAGGGAGGTACAGTTGGAATGATGAGATGAAAAATCGAATTGAGAATGGATCGCTTGCTAGGCCTACACCCCGAGGGCCCGTCACCCTATGTCATCTGTGTTGGGGGCAAGCCCAAGTCTCTCTTAGTGTCTTGCTAGGCCTACACCCTGAGGGCTTGTGACCCTAGGTCATTTGTGTTGGGGACAAGGCCCTTCTCTACCAACTGTTTTTTATGTTTGCCTTTTTGGATTATTTAATTTAATCTACATAAATTGATAGATATGTACAAATATTCTTTTAATAATTGTGATAAAATGCAATCGTTTCTAGCTATCATCTAATTGCAATTTGTTTACGTTATCTTATTTCTCTTCTTTTTAGGAAAAAACATGCAAGCCTCGCTGTTGCTGCTTAAGATCAGATATGGCCATTGGAACATCCCTTCCCCTGCGAGGCCGCAAAAGGGCACCATCATGCATGCCTAGGGCCTAGTATCAGGGCATCGGTAAATTGGACGTGCTCATGTCATCAAAGCTCGCGGCAAACCGAAGCACAACTAGAACGACCATTGTGCTTGTCCAGTCACGCAAGCACAAGTGTTCTGCTCAATCTCCCGAGTCCTCGTGTCAGAAATAAATCTCACAGGGATGCCCTCATCACTTTGACTCTAGGCATAAGGTAAGCTCCTAATTATAAAGAAAGGTTCAACATGGATTTAGAGGCATCGCTTGCAACCATAATGGACCGATACTCACGCTCTGGCAAGCTTTCTCAATCATCTTGTGTTACAGCCCACAAATAAATGCAGATACATAGAAACACAAATTGTGGAAAGTGTTTTCACCTTGAAACTCTTTGGTACATTCGTTATTGGTCTCAACCCATCACAAAAGTCATAGGATCTCCATCAGTTAAGAGCATCTCTCTAGTATATACCGCAAATGGGCCGGAACAGCAAAATTTTACGGTTTTTAGCAAGAAAATGTACCGAATAGAACCCGGATAACAAACCGTAAAAGGAGGCTCTAAAACCGCATATATGTGGTTTCAAGGATCGATTGAAAGGAAATCATAAACTACCGCACGACAAATCTCAGGCTGGAAGACAACTAGGGCACTCGCATCGGCGGTCAATTTCGCAGCGAGGTAGGCCCAACTCAAGATGTCCAACTTCGATTCCCTACGTCACATCATGATTGCTGCTGTTGATTTTTGATTTTTTGGTTGTTTTGCTGTTCTATTGTTCCTTGCCTAGACAGAAGACTCGGCACGCGCTGAGCGATAGCATGCTCGATCCTGGCGAATATTATTAGTAATTTTCTACGGTATGTTAGGTTTTGCGGTACAACTATGGGGATCTGGTCTTCGCTGGTGCTTTTCAACAGTTTTGTGATTTACGGCATACACATTTATCGGGTCTGCGATATGCGGTATCTATCACAGTTGATTTAAGTCCAGTCAATAGATTGTTTACCGGTAGCTAGATATGTTTATGAAGCTAGTTCACTCCAGTCACAGTTCACATCGCGGCCACGGAGCTGCAGCCGTAGAGGCATACCTCCCTTGAGCGTTTTTGTTCACAACGTAGTCACCCTAAACTCACCCATACGAATCATCACAGACCAGTTTACTAGCTGTATTCACTATGGACTATCCATATATACATGGGCGGACCTAACGCCCCTCCAGTCCGGGCAGAAGCCCAGGCTTGCCAATGACACAAAGCTTGCATTTTATAGATTTCTATAGTGATTTTGTTTGAAAATTTTACATCTTAAGCTAGTTCGCTCAGGCTTCCGAAAGTTTCTAGGTCCACCACGGTATACCACCCCATGGTATGCTCTCTAGAGTGTCAATGTGTTGTTCCCTATACATCCCATTCTTAATCAGAAGTACCATTCTACTTCTACCACTATAGGCCAGCCTCCTCTGCTCCTCCACCCAGGTACGTCTTTGTGACCGAAATACACTCACAAGCATTACAAGGATGGGCAAGCTATTTATGGGTGAGGTGTCGGTGTATGGTTGTGGAGTTAGGTACAGAATATGAATTCACAAAAAAAAGGATTATCACAGCTGATTACTATGATAGTGACAATTAAATGAAAAAAAAGGACCGGGTGCAAATGGACCTATAACAAAAAATTACATTTTTTTTCAAAATGTTCAAACATTCCAAAAGAGAATTTCACGTGTCCATCCAAACATTCTGTGTTCGTACATAAGTTTTCGGAAAAAGGGAACATTCTATGTGACTTGTGTTACCGGGACACAAAAATATTATTTTTTTCCCGAAAACTTGCGTAAAAATAGAATGTTCGAATATACATGTGAATTTTTCCCCTTTGACATTTCAAAAGGTGTTTTCAAAAATGGGTTAATCTGCTCCGGTAAGCCAAATTGGATTTCCGGACCATAACGCTCATGCATGGTTCAGTTTTTCCTTTTTCTAAGTATAAGAAGTGCTTCTATGCTCTCCCTTCAAATATCCAAGGATAATGAAGTAATCTCTAAAGTGATCCATAGGGGTATATTAGTAAATAAGCATTTAATTTGGATTTTTGAATTCCAATCCCATGTTCATGTGTAGGATCATCACGTATTGCTGGATCATTCGAAGCAACTACACATCCTGGATAATATCTAGGATGCAGTTAGCACGCCCCTCATTTTTTTGAGACGCTCTCAAGTGTGGAAGACAACATTCGGCAAAACAACGTAAGGAAAATGAATATGGACAGTAGGACAAGTAGGATTTAGGAGTTTGGTCATGGATAGATGATGAATCTTTCATGTTTGTCGATGACAGCCAGTCGGCACTTCTCAGTTAGAAACTTCAATATGCATGATAGGACAATCATTGGTTTGCTAGTTTGGATCATGAATGGATCGTGATGAATCTTTCAGTGTGAAAACCCATTTGTAATTTTCAATATGTTTGAGGCTCTTTGTACTGTTGTTGGTGATTATTAGTAGATTGGTGGGACTTTGTGCGAAAAAAAATCCTTGTATGAGCGAATCCAATGAAATATGTCAGTCTAGTCTAAAGCATAGTTGTTCTTGAAAACTCTTGCATTTTTTTGAGGGAGCATATCATAGAAATAAAAAAAAGGAGCCTTACTCCTCAAATGCATTAGGCAAGAAAACTTATCAGCTAATATTATTTGCTTGTTTCATAATGTGGATTTGCAATTTATTTAGCGCAATTTCCTAGTTACTCTTTAAATCGTATATGTATATTAAGCATCTTATTTTTCTAATATTATATGTGTTTTAGTTTTAGTATGCATATGTTCTCTAGCATGCGTAAAAACTAAATATGAAATATAATACAATGTGCCTAAGATAATACTTAGCAGAATAAAAAAATTAAAATTAGTGGAGAACTCCCTTGACCTTGGAAGAAAATATGCCACAAAGTTCATAGAATTTCATCATGGCAGAGAAAATGTGTGATGCCTGCCACTAGACATTTGATGTCGATCTGTAACATCCTCAATTTTTAATGTTAAATAAATAAAAACAATTTAATTGATTGTTTGACTATGTTGAACATTCTGAATGAAAAGAAACTTTATAAGACTTTTTTGAATTTTCTCAACCTTTATTTAAAACATTATATGTGAGTGGACTAACATGACTATCCAACTTGTTTTAATATATGTTAATCATTTTGATTTGTGTGACAACTTAAAATCTTTGTCCAACCAAGCTTGAAATATAAAAGAGAGGGTATGAAATGACTTTCCCAATTATGGTCAAGTAATAACATAAGATGTCACACTTGACTCTTTAAATCCTTACTTGAATTTTTGAAAAAATTCTACTAGTTTCACCACTTGTTTTAAAGGAGAGAAGATAATATGAAATCTTCATTTTCATTTATATGTTTAGAAGGTTTTCCTATTTCCTATAGTTAAACATATCCTTTATGTTTTGGAATTTTGTTTGAGTTGAACTGAGAGTTTATATAAAACCCAAATAACTATTTTATTTATATAGCAAAGTAGCCATATAAGGCCAACTGCATACACCCTTGTTTTGTATTTTTGTATAATGATATAGTGTTCACCAAGTCCAATTACACTATTTTTATTTTTATAAATTTTCCAAAATTCCTTTGAGTTGTTTTTAATCTTATTTGAGGCTTGAGAAGAATAAACCAGAACAAGAAAATAAACTAAAAACAAAAACATAGAAAGACAACCAGCCACCCTACCTAGGTCCTCTCTCTCTCTCTCTCTGCATATCCACATGACCTAGAGCTGGCGCAGCCAGCACACCGTCATAGACCATCTCTCTCTCTCTCTCTCTCTCTCTCTCTCTCTTTATTCAGTATTTTTACAACCTGAGCCTAACACCATATTCCTTTTCTTGCTGGCTTTTGTGACAAATACGAACTCCACCCTACCAAAAAATCCTACAGAAATCATTTTGGTTCTACTCGAACAATTTACCATATTCTACGAAAACTCCCCATAAATATACCCACCTAAACCCCCAAGTGATTTTTGCATTTTCGGAAACACTAGAACCACCATGTTCTATTTCTGATCTCAACGGTGGACTCCATTACTATATCCAAGGTGTCAATGATCGTCACCTAAAGAGCTTCTGAAGCCCCCTAATTCCCTCCATACTTCATATGTATTGACCTCTCCCTCGTACTACAGGACAAGAAACACGATCATGCCAAGTTCTTGTCAGAGTCGAACAACTCTGATCGGACATCGCCGATGTCAAGATATTCACATGTACACGCTGCACCATGTCCACATATAATCCACCACCACTAGAAACTAGAGAGACAACAACGGCGACTAATTAAACCACCACCATCATCGTCAACGTCGTTATTAATTAATCCACACCACCATTAAAGGAGATATGCTCTAGAAGCAAATAATAAATATGTTTTTATTGTCATTTATCATTAGTTCGTAATAGTTATATACCATTCTATAACTGTATCAATCGAAAACATTGGTACATATGGTATATAAACAAACCAAGTCCCTAGTATCCTCTAGTACTAGTTCGTTGGACAGCTGCTAATCGAGGTTTCCCGATCATGGAGTTATTAACGTCAATTAACAACAATGTCACTACATTTGATGAATGATGTGATGGAAACACTTGACCGCAGTATTGCAATATGATCATTTTTACAAAGTTCAACACTGCAATATCTATCAAAGTGTAGTAACTCAGTCCTTCAACCGTGAGATCAAATTTAATCATAATCTCTAGCGGCTGCTTTGATCACATCAACCGTCACGACTATAAAAGGGCAACCGTAAAGTTGTGTATTGGGTATTCCAAAGGAATAGGTTAAGGAGTATGTATCAAGATCAGAATTTGCCTATCTGAGTGACGGATAGATACTTTGGGCCCACTCGATGAGATTACAACTACAAGTTTGCAAAAATATGACTAGGTCAAGGGGATGTAATATCATGGGAAGGAGTAAATGTGTTTGTCGGCAACAAGATCGAACTAGGTATGTTGATACCTAAGATTAGGTCTTGGACAAACCATCCATCGTAGTGCAAAGGGAATGAGACTCGACGTTCAAAGTTCAAGCGATCAAGTTATTTGTGGAATGCATGGGGCCATCATGAGCTTCCAGACACCGTTGTAGGTCATTGATCAAAGAGTGTCTCGATCACGTCTATGTATTCCCGAACCGTAGGGTATCACGCTTAAGGGTAGATGACACTGAATTGATCTGAGATCATAGGAGAAAAGAGAGAGAACTCCGAAATTGTTCCGGGTGATACCGAAATATTTCCGAGGATATATGATGATGATCAAAGGGGTACGAAAAGTGTTTTAGAGTGATAGGTATTAAATAATATGTATTTAATATTAAATAAATGAATTAATATAAAAATATATTTTTTATTGAATTTAAAGGGGTAGCCCACCTACATGAGCCCACCTACAGAACTATACTCAAAGTGTAGTGTACTACTATCAAGTTGTGATGTTAAAAGGATGGAGACATAACCAACAAATTAGTGTGCCAAGTGATACCAGCACTTCGGTTCCATGTCAAGATCTCCTGGAAGTGGGAAGCATTGGAAATGTGAGTAGCAGTTCCAAATGCCGTCCTAGCGATATGTCGTTCCTCACTAGTATGAACTTCTTTAGCTCGCCATGAATGTAAGAGAAGTACAGAACTACACTCAAAGTGTACTATACTACTATCTAGTTGTGATGTTAAAAGTATGGAGACATGAGCAACAAATTAGTGCGCCAAGTGATACCAGCACTTCGGTTCCACGTCAAGATCTCATGGAAGTTGGAAGCATTGGAAATGTGAGTAGTAGTTCAACATGCCGTCCTAGCGCTATGTCGTTCCTCACTGCTGCCGCCGAGTCCGATACAATCACATCAGATTCCAACTCCACGGCCCTTCCATGGACGGGCATAGGATATTTACAATGGGTATTCAGAGTCAAAGAAAAGAAATTGTTTGTCCGCTGTTAAGCTTCATGCACTAGCCAACGCAACCAAAAGTCCGAACTGATGGAAAGGACTAGTGCAATCCACTTATACACTTCAACACCCCCTCTCACGTGTGATGGAGAGAAGTCAGCACGTGCAACCGGAAGAAAGCGACGGTGCGCGAAACTCACGTGGACACAGAGGGGTCAACAGCAATTTTAGAATAAATTGCGAAAGCCAGGACTCGAACTCGAGACCTTATGCTCTGATACCATGTTAAGCTTCATGCACTAGCCAACGCAACCAAAAGTCCGAATTGATGGAAAGGACTAGTGCAATCCACTTATACACTTCAACATCCGCCTCGGCGTTGTTGTGTCGCTAGAGTGAGCTTGTAGCCAGCACGTGAACATATCTTGTGTTGTTGTTGGACCAGAAGGTTCAGTGGAGATGCTATGGGCAAGAAGGATAGCTAGATCTATTGGACTAAGGTGTGGTGAATACAATTGGATTTTATTTTTCCAAAAATAATAGGTATTCAGCTCAATATCCATGAATAGATTTTTGCCCGCCACTCTAGGGTCCAGACTTCATGGCAGCAAGATTTGGCTATGGCTTGCTTACGTAATTAAGCCCTCAACACTGCAACAAGAAGGTCAGTGTCATCATCTGCGCCAATTAAGATCAACTGAAATAGTGTGCGGATTCTCTGGAAACCTTAGGGATGTTGAAAGAAATTGTCTCAACGACTAAAAGACATGCGAATAACACGCCTAGGTAATTTCATCATTACTTATCTCATAAAAATTAGCTATGTATATTGCTGGTTAAGACAAATGTAGACAATACCCCACCTATGTACACATCTAGTACATGTTGACAATGTTAGATTCTTTCTCCGTTAGTTGCTTTGGCACATTGATGCAGGTTGTACATGAACGTGTCCATTAGAATTTTGAAGGCACTCTTAAACAATTAGGAATCAGCAATTTGATCTTATATATAAAGACCAGAGACATTACTTGTGCTATTTACAAAAGGTTACATGACCACATTTTGGCATATGCCTCTCATAGGGCGAGAAAGATGTCTCAACACATGAATAGACTCAGAGTTATGGATCAAGAGGTATATATGTGGACACAAAGGGGGCAACAACATTTTTTATAACTTATAAGAGTTGCGAAAGCCATGACTCAAATCTGAGATCTTGAACTATGTGTCAAACTTCATGCACAGGAAAATATAATAAATAGTCTGAACTGATGAAAAGGTCAGTCAATCTAAATATACACATCGACATCCCCTATAATGTGTGATGGGGGGAGTCCAACACGTGAATACACATTGAGGGCGGGAAGGTACACAAGTATCGGCTTATAGAAAATTCGGGCTACAATGCAAGGGAAAAAAAACCTTGGTATGACCATTAATTATTAGTTGGTTTTAATGATGGCATCCATCCATACCTCATCGAAACAGGCTCGCGCCCCGCTTTATATATAAAGCAACATCCAAGTACAAATCCGAATACACCGCCCACCCGGCCGAAGCCAAAGGAAAAACAAGAACAAGAACAAGTCACAGAAACGCTGGGGCCACAGCACAACACAGCCCAAGACGAAAAGGCAAAAAAGGAGGGGAGCGCCACGGACGACGGCGGCCAACATGGCGGCCCTCAAGGCGAAGGAGGTGGGGGAGGAGCGTGGGCTGCTGCCGACAGAGCCGTGAGGGGGAGAGCCTCCGTACGTAGCGCCTGAAGCGAAGACTCGAACCCGGCGCGGTCACGCGGGCGCACCAGGGGGGACCACTGCTGGAGAAAGGCAAGCACAGAAAAAATAGAGTCAGACGCCCGGGTGGGGAAAATCCGTTCGATCACCATCTTGTTGCGCACATTCCACAGGGTCCAGGCTAGGGCAGCGAAGAGGAGCCAGAAGAGGCGGCGCCCTCCTCCGGTCCGGTTAGCCTGGGCCTGTAGAAACTCTCCCAAATCCTGCGCCTGCCAAGCCGGGCCCAGAGCCTCGCGAAAAAAACTCCAAAGAAACTGAGCCGCAGAGCACGAGAACATAATATGGGCACACGTCTCCGGTGTCCCACATAGGGGGCAGCGGCCGTTGCCAGGGCCATAACGCTTGAGGACTTCCACCCCCGAGGGCAAGCGGTCCCTGAGAAGTTGCCAGACAAAGATACGAATGCTAAGTGGCAAGGGGGCTTTCCAAAGGGGGGCAGTCCACGACCTCTCCGGACCCGGAAAGAGGGCCTTATAGGCCGAGCTCACCGAAAACTCCCCTGAGGGGAGGAGCAGCCAAGTGGCCGCATCCTTATCCTCAGAGAGGGAGGCGGGCAGGGACCCCAACAGGCTCTGGAACTCGCTCGTCTCCACCACGTTGAAGACGCGGCGGAAAATGAGGTTCCAGGAGCCATCCCGGAAGTTCTCCGCGACAAGCGACGCCGGGGAGGCCGCGATCGCAAAGAGGGCGGGGAACTGGATCCCCAGGGGTACCGGGAACAACCAAGGGTCGAGCCAGAATCGGGTCCCCTGACCGTCCCCAGCCACGAAAGAGATCCCACGGCCGATGTAGTGCTTAATGTCCTGGATGGATCTCCAGAACTGTGACCCCTCCCGCCGCTCGCACGCCAAGAGGGGTCGACCCCGGAGGTATTTGGCCTTGATCAGCTGGAGCCACAATCCCCCGTCGTCCCTCAAGATACGCCAGACCCATTTCAACATCAGGGCCACATTGAAGCGGCGGGAGTCCAGGATACCTATGCCCCCAAAAGATTTGGGGGCGCATACGTCCGCCCACTTCACCATATGATATCTCTGGTGACCGTCCCGCGCTGCCCAAAAGAATCGCGACAACTCCTTAGCGAAGTCGGCATGAACTCCCTCGGGCAGCAGGTAAAGTCCCATCTGATACATGGGAAGACTCGAGAGGCAGGAATTGATTAGGACCGTTTTGCTCCCCTTCGAGGTGAGACGCGCGCGCCACGGCTCCGCTCTGGAGCGTACCCGCGTAACCAGGGGGGCGAGGTCCTTGATCAACACCCTAGACCCTCGCAAGGGGAACCCCAAGTAGGTAATGGGGAACTCCGCCAAGCAGCAGTTGAAGTTGTCAGCAATCCACTGCCGCTCGAAGTCGTCAAAGCCTAGAACCATGACCTCGCTCTTATCGAAGTTGATCGAGAGACCTGACATGGCCTCGAAGCATAGCAGCAGAAACTTCAAATTCCGAATGTCGAGATCCGAGCCCTGGATCATGATCAAGGTATCATCCGCGTACTGCAGATGCGAAATACCCCCTCCCGGGATCAGATGTCCTACCACACCCGTGATGTGGCCAGCGACTTTGGCTCTATCCAAAATCTCTGCAAGGGCATCCACCGCGGCATTAAAGAGGAGGGGGAAATCGGGTCCCCTTGCCTCACCCCACAGGACGGGGTGAAGTAGGGGCCAATCTCCCCATTGATGTTGACCGCCGTCCTCCCACTCATCACAAACTGCATGATCCAGCAGACCATACGGTCATCAAAACCCCTCCTTTCCAGGACCAGGCGCAGAAACCTCCAGTCCAACCTATCGTAGGCTTTCTGGAAGTCCAACTTGAGAAACACCGCTTTCTGATGTCGTGACTTGACCTCATGGATAATCTCATGAAGGGCAAGGACGTCATCGTGAATGAGGCGTCCTTTCAAGAAGGCGAACTGGAGGGGGTGGGTGAGCCTCTCCAGCACAGGAGCTAGCCGGAGAGCGCAGACCTTCGCAAAGAGGCGCTGGATGACATTGATCACAGTGATAGGGCGGAATTGGCGGATATCAGTGGCCCCAACCACCTTGGGGATCAGAGTGATCACCCCAAAGTTCAGACGCGACATCACCAGGGTCCCTGTGTAGAACTCCTGGAACATACGCAAGATCACCGGCTGGGCCTGGACCCAGACAGCCTGTAGGAAGCTAACCGGCAGGCCGTCGGGGCCGGGGGCCGAACCCGTCTTCATAGACTTTAGAGCTGCCGATATCTCCTCAGCGAGAAACGGTCGAGTCAGGTCCGCATTCTCAGCCGGGGTGACCAGCGCCCCATCTGTCCAGAAGCCAGGCGCCAGCGAGATGCCCGAGGGCTCGGACGCAGCGAAGAGGGCTTTGTAGAAGGAATAGATATGAGAGGAGAGCGCCTGCGGGGATTCCAACAGGACCCCCTCCTCCCAGAGGCAGGGGATCGAGCACTTCCTCCTCCGACCATTTGCGATGGCATGGAAGTAGGCCGTGTTCGATTCCCCCTGGACCGTCCAGTTCTGGCGACTCCGTTGGCGCCAGAACGCCTCCTCTCCCCTGTAGATCTCCATAATGGAGGTCTCCAGGGAGTACCTATGGGCCCAGGCCTCAGCGGACAAGCCAACCAGGTCAGCCTCCCGGTCTAAGTCCTGAATCTCCCGCAGAATAGAGACCTTTTGGGCACGGAGCTCCGCCCCTAAGTTGACTCCCCACCCGCGCATGAACTGGCGGGCCACCTTAGTGCAGTGATGCCAAATATCCACCGCAGAGTGAGCACGGGGAGGGGAGGAGGCCGCCATCAGCCACCTGGCCCGAACTGCCTCCACGAATCCCTGCTTCTGCAGCCAGAAGGACTCAAAGTGGAAGCGGTTCGGTCTAGGAGGGCTGCCCCCTCCCGATGAGAGGAGAAGGGGGGTATGGTCGGAGCCAATCCGCGTGACAGCCCTCAGCGAGCAGAGCGGGAACATCACCTCCCAGTCCACGGAGACAAAGGCACGGTCGAGGACGCAACGAATCGGAGCAAGCTGCTTATTGGTCCACGTGAACCTAGCACCCACCCGCGCGATCTCACGGAGAGCAAGGTCCGCGATGCAGTCATTAAACATCCGCATCCTAGGGAGATCCACGTTCGCCGAGCTCTTGTCCTCGGCCGCGCGGATGAGGTTGAAATCCCCGGCCACGACCACTGGGATCTCAGCCCGCTCCACTTTCAGCTTCAGCTCGAGCAGGAACTCCGCGGATCTCCTATGGTCCGCGGGGCCATAGACAATGACCATTTCAAATTTGAAACGGGTTTGTCTATGGGTGAGAGACATGCTCACAAAGAAGTCCCCGCGGTCCATATCATCCACCTCAAAGGTATCCTCCTTGACCCCAAGGAGGATGCCTCCCGAGTGGCCATGGGCTGGGAGCCAGGTCCAGCAGAACTTGTGACGAGAGAGACCCTCAAGCTCAGCAATGGAGAAGTCCTGGCGGATCGTCTCCTGGAGGCCGACAATATTTGGCGATTCCAAGCGAATATACTCCTTGATCTGCCGGCGGCGACCTTCGTTCCCGAACCCCCGGATGTTCCAGATGAACTCCCGGAAGGCCCGGATGAGGTCCATATGGGACCTCACGCCTCGGGGGCCCCCTTGGTGGGGGCCGACAAAGCACGACCGGTCCGGGGACGGGAAGCGGCAGCCTTGGGAGGTCTGCCCCGAGGCCTACCCCTAGGGGCACGCTCCAGGGCTACCTCCACCTCATCAGGGGCGGGAGGGGGATCCCTGCTGGGGCCAGGACCAGAGGGTCCAGCCTCGGCCAGGATCAGGGAGCGTTCACGCTCCCGAGCATCGCGAGATCGGGCCGCAGCGATCGCACCCGCGTACCTCTCCCGCGCCTTAATGGCCGCTAGCTGCTCAGCCCGTGGACCCTTCTCACCGCGAAAAACGATACCACAATCATCAGCCACCTCCCCCAGGTGGGCAAGCGACAACTCAGACAAGACGCAGAAAGAAGAAGACCCAGGCGTACCAGACGGCCCAGGATCAGGGGGGCGGGCAGAGGGAGAAGATGGAGTACCTGAGATCTCATCCCGTGCCGCGACACGAAGGGCGGCCCGCTCGGCCACCGTCGGCTCCGGGCCAGAGAGACCAGCTCGCGCCCCTGCGAGGCGGACACTGTGACGGGACGGCGGCGGTGGAGGAGGCTTGGGAGTCTTGGCCTGACGGGGCTTCAGACCCACCCCCGGGGAGCGCAGGCCCACGTCTCCAGGGGCCATCGCCGAGGGGTCCGGAGTATCCGACGCGAGAGAGTAGCAGACCAACCCCGGGGAACGAGGGGACTGGGGGGAGCAAACCACCAGCCCCACACTCCCCGACGAGTCCTCATCCGAGGGCAACAGAGCCGTCGGGGGGACGACCGGGGTCAGTCCCACACCCGCTCCAAGGTTGGAGCCATACTGGGAGATGGCGAGGGCGACGGACAGAGACGGGTCGGAGCAGAAGCCGCGGGGAACATTGACCTGGGCCAGCTTGGCCGGGGCGCTCAGCGAGAGTGGGGAGAGCCCCGGGGGAGAAGCCGCACAGAGGAGGGCGACGGGGCCCCCGGCGGCGTCCTTCTGTGGCAGGGACGGCGCGGGAGGCGAGGCGTCGGTGGTGAGGGGAGACTCGGGGTCGGACCCAGAGTCGCTGTCCTCCGAACCCCCACCCCGACGCTCATCCCGGCGCCCATCATCAGCGTCGGGGGCCGGGGACAGGGGGGGAGGGAGGTCCTCCAGGGCCCGGCACCTCCTCGTCGAGCTCCACCAGGAGGTCCTGCCCCACCCGGTCGAAGAACACGCGAGGGAGGGAGACCGGGAACACGGAGATCGCCGGACACAGCAAACGGAGGCGTACCGGCCCGAGGCCCGGGAGGGAGCTCATGTCCAACTCCGTGAGTTTGCCCACTGCCTGAGACACCAGGGCCACCACCTCAGGCCGCCTGGCCTCGTGAGGGAGCCCTGACAGCCTCACCCAGACCTCCGAGAGAGTAGCCACAGTGTCCTGCGCGGCGGAGGATGGCTGGATGGACACACGCAGCTGGTGGATCGGCAGAGTGAAGGACGAGCCACAGGTGCACATGCGGAGGATTGCCACCGAGGGGAAGTGGACCGCGAACTCAGACGCCGAGACCCGGTGAACTGGCCAGGGGTGGCCTGGCAGGACCGCGCACAGCTCCTCCTGGATCAGATCCTCCGTGACTACCAGCCCCGGGGGGAGGGTCTGGTCAGGGAGGATCGACACCATGGCCAGGGTCTCCGGCACCGTCATCTGCACGCCGCCCAAGTCAATGACGTAGAACCCGCCATCCACCCCGTGGCCATAGTACTCCAGGGCCTCCCTACGCATGGGGATAGCAGCCGCGGGCAGTACATCGGGGCGATCTGCAGTCGCGGCCCCAGGGTGCGGCCCCAAAACGCCAGGGGTAGCGGTGACCACCGCCAAGGGAGCCGTCGGCTGGGCCGACACCACCTTCTTCTTCTTCTTCTTCTTGGATTTACGCTTCTTCTTGGGCGCCGAGGATTCGGCAAAATCCCCGGCTCGGCGACCCACCGCGTCCACTGTAGGCAGGCCAGGGGCACGGCCGTCCCGCCAAGATGGCGCGTCCGCCCGACTCCCGCCTGGCCTCGGCCGGGGGGCCGCATCCCTGGAGAGAAGCGCCGCCGCTCGGAGGTGCTCCTCCCGAACCAAGTCCGGCCGCAGGGAAGGCGAGCGGGAGGGATCCTCCAACCTCCGGCGAGCCCGAGGAGGCGAGCGGGAGGGGTGATGAGCCTGCTGGGAGGCACCTCGCCAACCAGGGGGTCGGTAAGCCCCAGCGTGGCCGCGGGCAGGGGGGTGGCGCCGGTCCCGCGGGGAGGAGGGGGCCCCACGGGCAGGGGGGAGCGGCGGGGCGAGGGGCGCCGCCTCACCGGCGGAGAAGCCCGGCGAGGGGAGGGGGAGCGGCGCAAGGGGGCGGGCACGTGACGGGGCGGCGGAGGCGGAGCCCCCCGCGGCGGAGGAGGGCTGCGGGGATGCGCAGCCATGGCAGCGGCCAAGTACGAGCGGGGGGGCGCGGGGGCAGAGGCGGGGTGGCCGGCGAGCGGCGACGGAAGCGCAGTGCCAGAGGCGGCGGCGAGGGCAGAGGGAGAAGTGGAGGAAGCTGGGGGGAGATCGGGCCACGCGACCCTAACCCCCCGCTGCCTCGCGGGCTGGGCGGGCCGGGGGCCGGGCGGTCCAGCTGGATCGGAGCGGGTTCGGTTGACCAGGCTGCCAGCGGGCCTCGGCCCACGCGCGGCCCGGACAGCCGGCCCACCCCTGGCGCCCCGTCCCCAACCTCCCCACCCCTGCTGGGGCGTCAACGGCGGCGACCGAGGCCGGCCGCCTCCCCGTCGGCGAGGGCAGGCCGAAGCCACGCCCGCCAGTGGCAGGAAGTCAGCCAGCAGCGGGAGGCAGAGGCGAGACGGGCAGCGCGCCATCGGCACCCCTACCTCCCCGACGGTCGGCGCCCCCTCCTCGACAAGGGCCCACGCCCCGAGCGGCGGCTCCATCACCGGCGGTGGCTCCTCGCCGGCCGGCTCCTCCTCCTCCACATCACCCCAAGCCAGACCATGGAGGTCCGCCAGGGCCGCGACGCGCGCCGGCGACACCGGCCGAGGGGACCTCGACACGGCCTGCACGGGGGCGGAGGGAGGGGGAGGCACCGACGCCGGCAGGGTGCGCGCACCGATCTTGACGACGTGGTGTAACACCCTCAGAATCGGACCTATGCAAGTTTGAGCAAAATTCGCCAAACCCGCATAGAAACGATTCAAAGGTGCCCACCAGGCACTTTCGTGCGGGTGGAAAACGAAGTAATAACATTACACAACAGTCCTCGATGGGACCCATAGAACAGGTATATATAACAGCGACTCAAAGAGTCAAGAATACAGATATAATATACAAAGATCCAAATCACCTTGAAAACGATAGATCGTCCAGCTACGGACAAGATGCAAATGGGGCTAAGAGCCCTGAAGAATAACCAATGGCGTCCATAACCCTGCCCAGGCCAAGCCGGAAGGGTAACCCTGCTAACGACGTCGATCTCAAAACCTGCTTAAACAAAAGGGGTGCCGACAAAGGGCAAAGGAAAAAGAGGAGCGTCAGTACTGAGGCCAGTACACGGCGAGACTAGAATTCGGCGGTCCTCGCCTACATAGGTATGGTGGACTGAGCGGCAGCGGCAGCATACACTAAACAACCTATAGAGACTCGATACAACTGGCGGCAATCAGAGAGGGGGAAGAAAGACCTTTCCGGAACCAACCTGATACTACCATCAAGCAAACCCATCCTGGTGTTTCCCCCTCGACACCGATCGAGGAAGTCAACCGAGGAACTCACACAGTTGGCAGTTTTACTTATTCAGTTATAGTTGCGGCACTTTACTAGTCAGATTTAGATAATCGTCCTGATAAAGTAAGCAGTGGGCACTTTTAGTTAACCATTCCGTTATAGTGGCAACACTTACTAGTCAGATACAGGTAGCATGAGATGACCCAAAACCCAGCAGTTGTTGGTACTTTTATTTAGCCATTCCGTTGTAGTTGCAATATTTACTAGTCAGGTACAATGGTCGCAAGCGACACTCCAAACAAGCGATTGTGGGCAGTATTAATTAGCCATTCCATTATAGTGAAGCTGATTACTAGTCATTATAAAGTCAAATTGATAGCAATAAACTTTAGTTATGCTTGTCTATGGTCGAGATACTGTGCTCCAAGTCGTCCATATCCGCGGACACGGCTTTCAGAAAGTTTTACCCGGCCGGGGTGCACCAATAGCAACACACACTCGATCAACCTCGGAAAAACCAAATCAAAACCCAACGAGGCTTTCACGACAAAGCAATCACAGGATTCAGAAATATTTCAGGGGGCCACCCCTTAAAGTAGACCCGCAACGAAGTAAGCTAGCTCCGAGACGGCCTCAAGGTTTGGGTGGACGGCTGTGAGCGACTGGGAACCCCAAACGGGGCTTGTCGACACCGCGAAAACGTGTCCCGATCCTAAACAGTACAGTGTGCTATCTGTCGCACAATCGTAAATAAAGCAGTAAAGCATGGCATAAGTACAGGATCGTAATTAAAACCTCAAACTAGTTTGTGGCCCCAAGAAATAAGACTGAATCAAGCTCTGGCTAAGGGGGGTCCCATATACCTCCCGGATGTGGATAGCGCGATAATTCAAGGAACAGGTATCAAGTACTCGGGGTCCTACGGGACACAAGTGGGCGTTCGGAAACCAAATATTATCTATCACCCACCGATGCCTCTGCTTACTTCAATTTTAGTTGTTAAACAGGAATTAAAGTGAACAATAAGTAAAACTATGATCATCTCCAACATCAACATGCGGCAATACATCAACAACTGTGGCACTTGACGACACGCAACAGCACTTGAGCAAGCGACTACGACGCGCAAGTCCAACTATCTACCAAACAACAGGTAATAGGATGTGTCCAAGGCAATATAGGGCTGCAAGGGATATCCCGGGTACGGAAACTAGAGCATCGCAACACAGATAGCAATAGATCAACAGGAGGGAAGTAAATACTATAAAAGTAAGATAGGTAGAAAGGGGGAGATGCTCGCCTGAAAACATTGTCGAAGGTTCAACCGAAGATCGGGCGACACTCGCATCAACTCAACGGCCTTATCCGCGAAGAAGCAAATCACTAGCAGAAACACCGGATGCAATATTTAATACAACGGCAGAAGATCGGCATGATGCATGTATGATGTATGGCATGGCAAAGGTGCGATGCAATTAGGTCATATTAAGCGGAACCGGGTCCCGACATTTAATTAGATGGTTCAAGTTATTTATCTACCCCGCAATTTAAATGTTGTTTAACATGGCAGAAGATAGCACCGGGTTCGCTACACAAATTTAAAGGAGGCCGATATGAGACTAGATTTGCCCGCATATGGGCCCCATATTTAATTAGAGGTGAATCGGCATAAGGCCCCCAAACCACACAAATATGCATGCGAGTATGACAATTATTATGCGACAAGTTGTATTATGTTATAAAATAGGGTTTCGGGAAGGGGTTCACACATTAGGGGTCTCGACGATCTTGGGGTTCCGGGGTTCGGGGTTCGGTCTCAGGGTTCAGGGTTCGACGGAAACGTTCGCGGCGGAAACAGCGTCCGGGAAGTAGCACTTGTCGCACCGGGGTCTCGGTGTCCGGGGGCGCATCGGGTTCTTCCGGGTCGGTGTCGATCTTGTCGTTGCGACGATCTTGACGGGCCCGCGCCATCAAGACGGTCTTGGCGTTCGGGATGGAGCACTTGGCGTTCGGCGCCGGGGTTCGGGGTGTCGAGGCTTGATCCTCGGGTCCGGGAAGAAACACTTGGCGCAACCGGGTTGGAGAGCTTGCCGTTCCGTGGCGAACTTGGCGTGTCGGGGGGTTCAGCGGGGTTCGGGCGCGCCGGGATCGGTCTCGAATCCATGTAGCAGATCTTGTTGAGGGTTCCCCTAGTGGCCAATGCATCGATCACCAAAAGGAGTTGATTCGCGGTTGCCACACACCACTTCGCCCATCTTCGCCGCATCACCAACAGATGGCACCAGGCAAGCACGACAGCAACAAACCAGAAGAGCCTCACCAAACGACACGGACATGGGGCACAAGCTACTGCTTGAGTGCTTGCGAGGCACTACAGCGATGCCCACGCGGGGTGAGGACACTGCAGCGGGGGCTTGCGGGCCGGGCGACAGAGGGCGTTGAGCGGAGGTGGCCGAGGATGGCGGTGGCAGAGCGAGCTCGTGGGCGGCCTTGGAGGCCAGAGGCGGCGACTGGCTGCGGCGAGACGGGCCGGGCCGGACGCGGGCGGCGCCGGCGTGGCCGGAGCGGAAGCGGGAGGGCGAGAGCCGACAGAGAGGGGGGCGCGGCGAGCGGCGGAGGTGGGAGCGGCGAGCGGTGGCGGGGCGAGATCGAGGGAGGGCCTGACGGAGGGGTGGCGGCGGCGGGCTGGATGGCCACGCGACCGGGGAGGAGGCAGAGAGGAGGTCGTCGGGCTCTGGGAGGCGCGGGTGCTCGCGGAGGAAGCGGACGCCGGCGTTGCCGGCGAGGAGCTCTCGCGGGGGGAGGTTGGGGAAAAGAGGAGTGGTGGGCCGGGGCACGGGATTGCAGGGGAGGGAGCGTGGGTGTGGGACCGGGCGGGGCCAGGGCTGTCGGGTGAGTGTGAGTGTGTGCGTGTGTTGCGTGTGGCCAGGGTGGGTTGGGTGTGTTGGTTTTGTTTGGGTGGGTGAGGGTAGGTCTAGGTGGCAGTTTAGGATTGGGTAGAGGGGGAGAGAGTAGCTGAGTTGGCGAGAGGCTATTGGAGGGAGTGAGGTGGAGGGTTGGGCTGGGTAGGTAGTTTGGTAGGTTTAGGAATTAGGGTGGACCGTTTGTAAATTCCTGGGGGTGGTCGTTCGGGTCGAAACGGCCCGTTCGACTGCCCCCGCTAAAATAATAAATATTTTTATTTGTTTTACAAACACCGTTTGCAAACCGACAGCAGACAAACAAAAATCATCCGGAGACCCGGGGTTTGATATTTGATTAAAGATGGGGCGTTTTATAAAACAAAACGGGCTTTGCGAAAATAGTTTTAGGCAAACAATGCATGATGATGACGATGCAATGCACAAAAACAACGCGATTTTCTAGTAGTGGTTTTGCGGGATGCCACAATTCGACACCACTAACAATGGATCTCGCCCTCGAGATCCGCCTCATGGTACCGGAGGGAAGGTCGGCGATCTGCGTCTTCTCGCTTCGTGTAGATCCTCGCGACACCACTAACAAGAGGTCGTTGTCCGGGATCGTCGAGAGAGCACGCCGGGAACAAAAGGTCAAAGGTAGAGGCATCAACAAATAAAGCCACCTCTAGCTTCGATGGAACGAGGGAACCGATGCATTCTCTTCCACTTCAGTGTACAAAAGCGAATAGAAAGGGTAGTCGCCATGGGGGCCAATCCATCACGCACCCAAACTATTACTCTGCACAATCAGTAGAAAAGAGTGCAACCATTCTCGGAATCAGACTGAAGATCTCGACAAGCGAAGTTCGGAATAAAGGAGTGATGCAGACTCCGCATCGGATCTGGCGTAGATGATGTCGTCGCGTCGGAAAACACCGGAAGGCGCAAACAAGGAACAAAGAATGGTAACACCGTAGACGGATTCATCAGGCAGCTTGAACACCGGATGGTAGAACACCGTTACCAAAAGAGGAAGCGAAACCCTGAAGGTACGACGGAAACCCAATCACGAGAATTCCTGGACTCGAAGAAAAGACGAGAGTGGATTCAAAACACGTAGAGGTAAGAGGAGAACAGCAGAGGGGTAAGGAGTAAAATCAGACCTAATCAGAACTATCCAACCGATTTTGCAAAATAGTTTTGACACTCTGCTTCGGCCGTTAGCTAGGTTATCCTACAGGCTGGACTTGTGGGGTATCGCAACTGCTGAGCTCTGATACCACTCTGTAACACCCTCAGAATCGGACCTATGCAAGTTTGAGCAAAATTCGCCAAACCCGCATAGAAACGATTCAAAGGTGCCCACCAGGCACTTTCGTGCGGGTGGAAAACGAAGTAATAACATTACACAACAGTCCTCGATGGGACCCATAGAACAGGTATATATAACAGCGACTCAAAGAGTCAAGAATACAGATATAATATACAAAGATCCAAATCACCTTGAAAACGATAGATCGTCCAGCTACGGACAAGATGCAAATGGGGCTAAGAGCCCTGAAGAATAACCAATGGCGTCCATAACCCTGCCCAGGCCAAGCCGGAAGGGTAACCCTGCTAACGACGTCGATCTCAAAACCTGCTTAAACAAAAGGGGTGCCGACAAAGGGCAAAGGAAAAAGAGGAGCGTCAGTACTGAGGCCAGTACACGGCGAGACTAGAATTCGGCGGTCCTCGCCTACATAGGTATGGTGGACTGAGCGGCAGCGGCAGCATACACTAAACAACCTATAGAGACTCGATACAACTGGCGGTAATCAGAGAGGGGGAAGAAAGACCTTTCCGGAACCAACCTGATACTACCATCAAGCAAACCCATCCTGGTGTTTCCCCCTCGACACCGATCGAGGAAGTCAACCGAGGAACTCACACAGTTGGCAGTTTTACTTATTCAGTTATAGTTGCGGCACTTTACTAGTCAGATTTAGATAATCGTCCTGATAAAGTAAGCAGTGGGCACTTTTAGTTAACCATTCCGTTATAGTGGCAACACTTACTAGTCAGATACAGGTAGCATGAGATGACCCAAAACCCAGCAGTTGTTGGTACTTTTATTTAGCCATTCCGTTGTAGTTGCAATATTTACTAGTCAGGTACAATGGTCGCAAGCGACACTCCAAACAAGCGATTGTGGGCAGTATTAATTAGCCATTCCATTATAGTGAAGCTGATTACTAGTCATTATAAAGTCAAATTGATAGCAATAAACTTTAGTTATGCTTGTCTATGGTCGAGATACTGTGCTCCAAGTCGTCCATATCCGCGGACACGGCTTTCAGAAAGTTTTACCCGGCCGGGGTGCACCAATAGCAACACACACTCGATCAACCTCGGAAAAACCAAATCAAAACCCAACGAGGCTTTCACGACAAAGCAATCACAGGATTCAGAAATATTTCAGGGGGCCACCCCTTAAAGTAGACCCGCAACGAAGTAAGCTAGCTCCGAGACGGCCTCAAGGTTTGGGTGGACGGCTGTGAGTGACTGGGAACCCCAAACGGGGCTTGTCGACACCGCGAAAACGTGTCCCGATCCTAAACAGTACAGTGTGCTATCTGTCGCACAATCGTAAATAAAGCAGTAAAGCATGGCATAAGTACAGGATCGTAATTAAAACCTCAAACTAGTTTGTGGCCCCAAGAAATAAGACTGAATCAAGCTCTGGCTAAGGGGGGTCCCATATACCTCCCGGATGTGGATAGCGCGATAATTCAAGGAACAGGTATCAAGTACTCGGGGTCCTACGGGACACAAGTGGGCGTTCGGAAACCAAATATTATCTATCACCCACCGATGCCTCTGCTTACTTCAATTTTAGTTGTTAAACAGGAATTAAAGTGAACAATAAGTAAAACTATGATCATCTCCAACATCAACATGCGGCAATACATCAACAACTGTGGCACTTGACGACACGCAACAGCACTTGAGCAAGCGACTACGACGCGCAAGTCCAACTATCTACCAAACAACAGGTAATAGGATGTGTCCAAGGCAATATAGGGCTGCAAGGGATATCCCGGGTACGGAAACTAGAGCATCGCAACACAGATAGCAATAGATCAACAGGAGGGAAGTAAATACTATAAAAGTAAGATAGGTAGAAAGGGGGAGATGCTCGCCTGAAAACATTGTCGAAGGTTCAACCGAAGATCGGGCGACACTCGCATCAACTCAACGGCCTTATCCGCGAAGAAGCAAATCACTAGCAGAAACACCGGATGCAATATTTAATACAACGGCAGAAGATCGGCATGATGCATGTATGATGTATGGCATGGCAAAGGTGCGATGCAATTAGGTCATATTAAGCGGAACCGGGTCCCGACATTTAATTAGATGGTTCAAGTTATTTATCTACCCCGCAATTTAAATGTTGTTTAACATGGCAGAAGATAGCACCGGGTTCGCTACACAAATTTAAAGGAGGCCGATATGAGACTAGATTTGCCCGCATATGGGCCCCATATTTAATTAGAGGTGAATCGGCATAAGGCCCCCAAACCACACAAATATGCATGCGAGTATGACAATTATTATGCGACAAGTTGTATTATGTTATAAAATAGGGTTTCGGGAAGGGGTTCACACATTAGGGGTCTCGACGATCTTGGGGTTCCGGGGTTCGGGGTTCGGTCTCAGGGTTCAGGGTTCGACGGAAACGTTCGCGGCGGAAACAGCGTCCGGGAAGTAGCACTTGTCGCACCGGGGTCTCGGTGTCCGGGGGCGCATCGGGTTCTTCCGGGTCGGTGTCGATCTTGTCGTTGCGACGATCTTGACGGGCCCGCGCCATCAAGACGGTCTTGGCGTTCGGGATGGAGCACTTGGCGTTCGGCGCCGGGGTTCGGGGTGTCGAGGCTTGATCCTCGGGTCCGGGAAGAAACACTTGGCGCAACCGGGTTGGAGAGCTTGCCGTTCCGTGGCGAACTTGGCGTGTCGGGGGGTTCAGCGGGGTTCGGGCGCGCCGGGATCGGTCTCGAATCCATGTAGCAGATCTTGTTGAGGGTTCCCCTAGTGGCCAATGCATCGATCACCAAAAGGAGTTGATTCGCGGTTGCCACACACCACTTCGCCCATCTTCGCCGCATCACCAACAGATGGCACCAGGCAAGCACGACAGCAACAAACCAGAAGAGCCTCACCAAACGACACGGACATGGGGCACAAGCTACTGCTTGAGTGCTTGCGAGGCACTACAGCGATGCCCACGCGGGGTGAGGACACTGCAGCGGGGGCTTGCGGGCCGGGCGACAGAGGGCGTTGAGCGGAGGTGGCCGAGGATGGCGGTGGCAGAGCGAGCTCGTGGGCGGCCTTGGAGGCCAGAGGCGGCGACTGGCTGCGGCGAGACGGGCCGGGCCGGACGCGGGCGGCGCCGGCGTGGCCGGAGCGGAAGCGGGAGGGCGAGAGCCGACAGAGAGGGGGGCGCGGCGAGCGGCGGAGGTGGGAGCGGCGAGCGGTGGCGGGGCGAGATCGAGGGAGGGCCTGACGGAGGGGTGGCGGCGGCGGGCTGGATGGCCACGCGACCGGGGAGGAGGCAGAGAGGAGGTCGTCGGGCTCTGGGAGGCGCGGGTGCTCGCGGAGGAAGCGGACGCCGGCGTTGCCGGCGAGGAGCTCTCGCGGGGGGAGGTTGGGGAAAAGAGGAGTGGTGGGCCGGGGCACGGGATTGCAGGGGAGGGAGCGTGGGTGTGGGACCGGGCGGGGCCAGGGCTGTCGGGTGAGTGTGAGTGTGTGCGTGTGTTGCGTGTGGCCAGGGTGGGTTGGGTGTGTTGGTTTTGTTTGGGTGGGTGAGGGTAGGTCTAGGTGGCAGTTTAGGATTGGGTAGAGGGGGAGAGAGTAGCTGAGTTGGCGAGAGGCTATTGGAGGGAGTGAGGTGGAGGGTTGGGCTGGGTAGGTAGTTTGGTAGGTTTAGGAATTAGGGTGGACCGTTTGTAAATTCCTGGGGGTGGTCGTTCGGGTCGAAACGGCCCGTTCGACTGCCCCCGCTAAAATAATAAATATTTTTATTTGTTTTACAAACACCGTTTGCAAACCGACAGCAGACAAACAAAAATCATCCGGAGACCCGGGGTTTGATATTTGATTAAAGATGGGGCGTTTTATAAAACAAAACGGGCTTTGCGAAAATAGTTTTAGGCAAACAATGCATGATGATGACGATGCAATGCACAAAAACAACGCGATTTTCTAGTAGTGGTTTTGCGGGATGCCACACGTGGGCAGGGAAATCCAGCGTCGCCGCGCGGCGGACGAATTCCCCGCGCCGCCGGTCGCGAGCGTCAAGGACGACACCCGCCGCCGAGAGGAGCACGAGCCGGCGGTCCTCCGGCCGGAGCACGACGACGGCTGGGCACCACCCTTGCCGGCAACCGGCGAAGCGTGGGGACGCAGAAGCAACCCAGCGGAGGGGGGTGGCGAGGGGGAGTGCACCCGCGAGGGGGGGCATGGTGGCCGGCGGCTCGCCGCCGCGGCGAGCAGGATTCAAAATTCAAAATCGCTGACCCCTGGCTTTTGCCATCAGAAGCAACTCGAGAATTGCTATCTACACTCATACAAGCTTACCCGAGCTAGGATGAGCTCAAATTATCCCATGTGTTTGGTAGCTCGTCATCCATCCATACCTTCAATGTTAAATTTTTTGTCTAGAGGTTTGTTGAGTATGCTATGTATGGTGAAAATCTAGGACTTAGAGATTGAAATCAAAGACTGGTGGTGTTTTACATCATTACAAATTATTGACGATATTTTTTTATTATTTTCAATATTTTGACTTTGTGCAGCGTGATCTCTAAACATGCTATAGAGCTTATCTGCTATTGAGGTTGAATGTATCTAAATGCAACAACACTGAGCATGTTGTCGAAAAGTTAACAAATGAAAGGCTTTGCGGTTACTATGTTATGCATGAAGTGGGATTATCTTATTTGACTAGACGTACAATCTCATCATTTGGGTCCAAGTTATCATGTACGCGAATGAGAGCTGCTATTTATTACCAAAACGTTTTTATATACCAAATTTAGCTTATGAAAATAAATATAATACGATGAGCCTCTTCGAGAAAGAAAAAAGCAATTGACCGGTTGTTTTCATGGAATATGGTATAGTTGCACACCCTCTACTTTGATTCTAAGTACTAGGTAATGTTAGTAAATATATAGAAAAGTCCAATGGAATTCACCTTTTCTTTTTGCTCTAAGTTTGGACTTATTGCGGCTGTGTCCATCCTATATATGCAAAGGCCAGGTGTAATGCTTAAACCTTCTAAGTAATAAAAGTGTCTTTTATCGCTTTTTAACTAGAGTAGTGAGGGTTTTATACTCATGCTATGGTTTTGTTTATCGAACGCATGTTATAGTCCACCTATAAATGCATAGACACTCAAACAAAAAATTGAGAGCAACCACATGTTTTATTAATTGAAAATGGATTTACATGAAGCAACACATGTGGACACTAAAAGACAGACCATGATATAATAATTATCTTGAAAACTTTGTAGGAAAATTCCTAAGAGATCGAGAAATACAAAATGATCCCTATGATCTCTTGCAAGCATTGAAGTCAGCGGCCGCCGTCCAACTCTAGCGTCGTCGAGACGCACACTAGAAGAGATGTCAAACCTCCACCATTGCAAGATCTAGGAAAGCATCATCGCTAACGAGGGTTTATGAGTCAATGAATAGGCCTGCGGCATGCGGCGAGGCACATGTCGATGTGGCACGTCGACTTGGGGACGTCCCTGTGCTGTCCTAGACCAAGATCATCCGCCTCTTATTGACGAAGTCGGAGAAGAACAACAAATCCACCACCTCCGGACCAACATACTTGCTCTAGAGAAACCACCTCGCCCTGGGCCAGTGCTGTCTCGGATAACAACGAACGCCAGCGACACATCGAGAAACCGATCTCCCCGATTTTAAGAACGACGATAAGAACAAGCTATCGATCTGCAGGACTTACCATCACACATTGCCATCAAATCTGATACGCCGTCATGAAGATCGCCGCCGGTGTGGGAGTAGAGTTGGGGCAGGTTTATTTTCCCGGGCACCGCTCCCACCACCCCAACGGCTCCCCACAGCAGATAGACCCTAACCCAAACTACTATGCGGAGAAATAAGGTTCCTCCTCCCTCCTTCCACTTGAGCAGCAAGCGGAAGGAGAGGGAACCAATGATCTCGCCGATTGAGATCTGGGGGGGAGTTGACGTCGCGGTTTGTCTTCTATGAGGGAGGAGAGAGGAGAGGCATGTGACTAGTGGACTCAAACAACATTGTTGAAAATGTTATCACTTTGAAACTCTAAACTATCAATCCGGTACAATTTATTTTATTCTTTGCTATGATTGTGATGAGTCTCAGCCATCACTAAAGTCATAGGAGCCACACGAGAAGACTTACCAGTAGCTAGTTACATCCAGGGAGCTCATTCATGCCAATTATAATTCACATCACGAACAGGGAAATGCGGTGCTCTAGGTATACCTCCCTTGAGCAATGAATTTTTGTTCTCAACGTTGTGATGGTGAAGTTTCCCACACAAATCAGGACATGCCAATTTTCTACTCCCTCCGATCCAAAATAAGTGTCGCGGTTTTGAACTAGTTGGATCGGAGGGAGTAGAAGTGTTTATTGCAAACTGTCGGTACTTCCACACGGTATGCTCATTAGACTGCCATTCTAATGTTCCCGATACACCCCATTCTTAATCTGAAGATGCAATCTAGCGCTATAGGACATTCTCCTCTGCTCCTCCATGCACATACCTCTTTGATGACCGAAATACACTCACAAGCTTTACTAGGATGGGCAAGCTATTTATGAGTAAGGTGCAGCGTATGGATGTGGAGTTAGCTAGGTGCAGAACATGAGTACACGAAAAAAAGATACAAAATATGATAAATTTGATAGTGCCAAAGAAAAGGAAAAAAAGAGTGCCATAAAGCACACACAAGGTTCAGTTTGTCATGTTTCTAAGTGTGAAGTGCTTCTATTGTTTCCTTTAAAATTTCCAAGGACAATGAAGAACTATTATTTGTAGTAATCTATACGGTCTTATTAGTAATTTAACATTTATAAATTTGGATGTGGAATTCCATGCCCATGTTCATGTATGGGCTTGTTCCATATTGCTGGATCATTCGAAGCAATTCCTCATACTACTTACCGTCTGGGCTGAAGTTACCATGTACCACATATTTCTAGACGCTCTCATGTGTGTTGAAGACTACCAGTGATCAGAAAAAAGTAAGAAAATTGAACACGGACAGTATTGAAGGTATGGCTCTTCGAGTTTGGATCATGGATGTATGGTGAATTTTTCATGTTTGTCGAGGACAGCCGGTCACCACATCTAAGTCGGATAGTCATTTCTGTAATGAATCTTTCAGTGACAAAAGCAATCCTTGTATGAACAAATCCTAGGTGTGCTTTGAAGTTTTTGCAATTTATTTTTGTTGAGGGATCATATCACACAAATAAAAGAAGAACCCTAATCTTCGCATGTATTGGGGAAGCAAACATATCCATTATCATTGTCTACTTGTTTTATATCGTGGATTTGCAATTTATTTAGCGCAATTTTATAGTTACGCCTTACATTTGTGTTTATCCCTTAAGGATATGTTCTTTAGAAAGTGTCAAAACTTATTGATTATGAAATAAAATACAATGTAACCAAGATAATCCAGAGAAAAAAAGAGAATTTAAAATTTCTGGAGAACTCACCACACCTTGGATGAAGATGTGCCATGCTGTTCGTCGACTGTCATCATGCCATAGAAAATAAGTGGATCCCGCTACTAGATGTTTGATGTATACGACTACAAAATCTACGGAAGGATGATATATCCTTGTGTTTTATGCATATACTTGTGCTATATTATGAAAATATAAGAGAGTTTATGTTTGCAGTGTTAACACTCTATTGTGTATTTGAATAGAACATCTAGAATAAATCTTTTTTCTTTCGATTTTACATGTTCACAACTGTAAATTTGGCCCTAATTTTGGTTGTTTGTTAATTTTTGCGCAAAGGGATGCTCTTCAACCAAAGAAAATGTATTATTTCAACAATCTTGGTTAAAGTAATGTAGCCAAAGATGATTGTGAGCATCTACCGATGTATACGCCCAAGGTCATCCTCCTCCTCAGAAAAACACACCACTTGGATATATGTTTCTTCATCAGTGAGACCCACACTATCTGTAAACTATCTTGCAAGTTTTTCAGCAGAGATATGTAATTAATAATTTTGAAAATATGCTAGTAATTAAGTAGCTACGTAATTTCCATATGTTTTCTTCATTGCAACGGTAGGTGGAACGGTACTCGTTGATCATTGTATAATTGATATTTTCCTTTAGTTGCATTCAACTAAATTTTGTTCTTTCTCCTATTTTTGACCTTTGATAGGTTTCTCCATTAAAACCTTGTGGCATATTTTGTCTAGTTATTAAATTGTTTCTCGTATTTTATTACTTTTCAAACCATCAAGACGGACCCACAGTTTTGATGACATATAGTAGTTCACAACGAGATTAACTCGGATATGTATTTTGCCCGACATGGAGGATGACAGAAGTGTGATAACGACAAATATGCATACCAGTCCGCCAACTTCCAAACGCCAAGCAATTATAGCATGTGTGACAACTCGTTCTTTTCCATGCCAGATGGAAGAATTCCTCATGTCAGCTATGCTATGCTACTGACTTCCTGCACCATTTCCACCTCCACTTATAGGACTTATAGGATATACTAATTGACGAAATATAAAAGCAATAGATTGATAGGTTACACCACTAAATAAGAGATTATTGGTTACATCACGTATAAGAGATTATTGGTTACATCATGGAGTACATGCCGATAAATAACATTTCGTCTCATAGGTGAGTGTACCTGAATCCCACGCAAAATATACTACTCCCTCTGTCCGAAAATAAGTGATGATGATTAATTATTCTAGATTCACATATATTTAGACGTGTTTTAATATATAGATTCATATAAATTTAGACAAATCCAAATCACTTATTTTTGAACAGGCGAGTACTAGCTAGTTGGTAGCGATAGGTCGGAAAGGATAGTAACAGATGAGTGCTCAAGTCAATTCAATTCAGCAGAGCAAGATGTTATATGGGATTAGGAATCAATTCAATTCAGCAGAGCAGGATGTTATGGGAATAGGAAGCACGGGAAATTTGAGTATCAGCTATTGACAACCTCTACGTGCAAGACTACACACTTCTACTTCTGATGCGTAGATCCCTTTTAGTTCCTTTGGCAACAACGGTAGGAATGCAAGTTGTACCGGTACACACAGTTTAAAGATAATCAAATAATTAATTGGGTTTTCACTGCCTTGACCCTGAGGCGAATCGTGTCTTTCATGCTTGGGATGACACGCAGTCTGTTGTCCTCGTTCTTTTTAAGGATTGCCACTATCACCAAGTCTAGCTCATTAGGAAGTCTGTTTTTAAGGACTGCTTAGGATGCCATGCAGCAGGTCGATGACAAACTCCCAATCATTTTTACCAAGGAAGACAGGGTGCTATTTATGAAATTATGTACGAGGAGTGTAACAGTGTAAGGATTTTGATAATTCAAGCAATATTAAAAAGAATTCAAAAGTTACTTTCCAAAACCAGACACACAACCCATTAGGACATTGCGATACATTCAGCATCGTGGTTCTTTTGGTGAGATCTGGTACGCAAAGGGAGAGACCGACAGGTTAGCCAGCACGCCGGTAAGACAAGAATGCTACCAGTTGCGGGAGCTCATGCCAACAGTGCACAGCGTTCTTTGGTGCAGTTGAATTTTGAAAATTATTGAGCGAAGTATACGAATGAATGATTCTAGTCTCACATCATGGGAGTGTAAAAAACGTTCAAGACCACCTGACTAGCCACCTGTCTTTTCAACAATCTCACTAGGCACCTTCGATTATTTATTGGGAATGATCCTTCACATCAATATTGTCAGGCCAATTTTCCACCAAACAATATCAATGAATAATGGCCAACAATCTCAAAAGATGATTATCTCTGATGGTGAACTTATCATAAAAAACATCTCCCATAAATCCGGAGGATCTACTAATTGAGAAGGTTCATTTCTACTATTGAGAACCAGTAAGAGGAACAAGTTCCCCCTGCAGCCAACTAACCACCAATGACTCCACGCAATATTCTCAAACAATAGTTGTTTAAAGGTGATGCATGTTGGACACTATCTTTAAAGGCAACGCATTCCCTGTTTGGAGAGGCATCGAACATGGTTTAGAACTTTTGAAACAGGGGGTAATTTGGCGCAAAGGAGACAGATCGTTTGTGTGAATATGGCACGATAACTGGATCCTAAGGAAAACTAGCCTCAAACATACCTCCAAAAGAAAATCTTCGAGACTTATAAAGGTCAAAAGTTGGATTGGACCTGACCACACGTGGAATGAAAACCTTTTCATAGAAACCTTCAGTCCTCATGATGCTGAGCAAATTATGAGCAAAAAACTTCCATCGGAACCTTGCAAGGATTTTGTAGCCTGAAACTTTAAAAAATCTGAAATATTTTCGGTAAGGAGTGCTTATAAGCTAGCATATAATCTTGTTCATGATTCTCTTGTTTCACAGGGTAACAACAACACGGGATATGCTAATCGATCCTTGTGAAAGTGTATCTGGTCATCCCCGGTCCCGAGCAAGGTCATAATCTTTGGATGGAGACTTGCTGTAGATTATTTGCCAACAAAGTACAAAAAATGGAGGCATACTTTGGAGTTGGTGAATACTTACGGTATTTGTGGAACTGAAGCTAAAAATAGTTTTCATGCTACTATTTCTTGCACAAAGACAAGAGCGCTCAGAGAAGGACTGGCAAGTCATTGGGTATCCCAAATGAAAGAGATTTCTGCTACACCGAGGAAGCTTGGATCCTAGTCTTACTCTCAAATCGTACCAAAACTGATTGAGGCCTTATCCTGCTTTGGAGGGCTTGGCACTTGGGAAACATTTTTATACATGAGGATGGCAAAGCTAGCATCGAACAGTCGGTGGATTTCTAAATAAACTGTGCACGAGACCTAAATCTGATCATGCCAAATATTCAAAGTGGAAAAGGTAAAGAGCATATAGTAAAGGTAAATCTTGATGGCTCTTTTATTATAGAAAATGTTCAAGTGAGTATTGGTGTTATTGCTAGCAATGGGAAGGGAGAAATTCTTTTCTCGGCTGCCAGAATGCTTGTTGGGTGCAGGTCCACAGAAGAAGTTGAACTACAGGCAATAAACAAAGGTCTGAATCTTGATTTGGTGTCGATCGAGGAACCTGTCATCTGCAAGACTGACTGCGCTGAAGCTGCAAAGGAAATCAACAAACCGGGAAAGGACTTGTCGTCCTGTTGTTTTCTGATCAATGATATCAAAGAGAAAGTCTCTAGTGGCAATGTTATTTCTGTAATGAGTGTTAAGAGAGATTGCAACCATGTTGCCCATAGCCTGGCTACTCAAGCTAGAACTTGTAATTCTGTAGGCTTTTTTCTTGGCTCTATTCTGGTACTATCTGAACCTCTCTTCCTAGAGGATTATAATCACTATGCTATGAAATAAAACTCTCACTTGTGTTTGTGAAAAAAATTGAGTGATTGCTAAAAAGTATATGTTTTTCTATAACGAAAACCACATGATGATGGAACACTCGAGTAATGGTTTCGGGTTATCAATGAAAGGATTACAAGCATATGGGCTATCTTAATGGACCTACATTTGTGCACGACAGTGGAAAGTACCCTCAGGTTAAATAGATTGGACATGTTTCTTGTGTAGTAGCTTCCTGTACAACCACATGTCATATGCTGTCTTGACTAAGTTGCCAGAAGCTAACCCACTATGACAAGAATATGTATATAGATTAGGTGGGAACATGTTTGTTGTGGTTGGGGTATTGATTCTGAAAGTTCTTGTTCTTATCTCGGCCATATCACACTTGCATGCTACATAATTGCAGGGCTAACTGGATCGTGTTGGTCAAGTGTACAAACATCTGTAGTTGAAGTTATGGGATAAGGAGCACCTAGGAGTGAACCGGTTTGTCTGGTAAAACTATTTGAATATGGGGAACTGTTCGGAAAAGTTAGGATAAGGTTATGATCACTTTCTGCAAATTATCCTAAACTCCACTCACCAGATACGCATGTAGTTGATTGGTCTAATTTATATCCACATACTAGTAACATCTTGTCAATAAATTCAATATATTTGTCATGTGGCTGCAACGTTTTATGTTGAAGTTTACTCTATCTCGATAAGTGAGAATAGGGTAGACTTCGAGTCTCCACTCAACATGTTTTAGCATGTGGCTTTGATGAAACTCTAAATATTGTAACTTGGTTGAGATAGCTTTGATCTATGCAACTTGCTTTATATTGTAAAAGTTTTGGATCATTTCGTTGTAATAAGTGTTGCACTTTTTATTCATCGAACCATGTGTGCTAGCAAGTCGATCTTCAGAAGTGTACTATAAGCATAGAGATTCAACCCTTATCCGGTCGGATCACTTCTCTTTGCCTATAAAACTCAAGGAAGGAAGATGAATCCACATGTTTTACACATATACTTTTTTATTTTAAAAATACAAGAGACTTTATGTTTTAATGCTAACACTATATTGTTTGTTTGTTTAGAACATTCTGGATAAAGCTTTCTTCTTTCGATTTTATATATTTACTTTTACCCCAATTTTTATTCCACAACTGCAAATATTAATTGGGATGGTTGTTAATTTTTGTGCAAAGAACGTGCCCTTCCACTAATTAAATTGTATTATTGCATCAATCTTGGTTAAAAATATTGTAGCCAGAGATGATTTCATGCCAAAAATTTAGCATGGTTGGGTTCGGCCAATTGCAAATGGATATGGCCAATTTTTTCTCTTCACAATACTAGGAGGTATTATATGGTTGTCTGCATCTAACAATCTGAAGGCCTGGGGTCATCCTCCTTTTCAGAAAAAACTTACCACTATGTTTTGGCAAGACCCACATTATCCGTAAACTACCTTGGATGTTTTTCAGCAGAGATATGTAATTATCTCGACTATATGCTAGTAAGTAGCTACATAATTTCCATATGTTGAATTGATTGCATTGATAGGGGAAAGGTGTTTGTTCATCATTTTATGACGTTTTTTGGAAGACGATTATCAATGGTAGGATGAGTAGTTGATTATTTGCTTAGATGTGCTTTGTGATAACTGACATTTTCTTTAGTTTCATTCAAGTATGTGTCGGCTTTTACCTCCTATTTGTGACTTTGTGATAGCATTCTCCATTAAGAAATTATGGCATATTTTACAATCTAGTTACTACATTGTCATGTCTTTTTCTTATTTTATTATTTTCTCCAAACTATCAAGCTGGACCCACAGTTTCGATGACATGGTAGTTCAGAATGAGAATAACTCAGATATGTACTTTACCAAACATGGCGCATGAGAAGTCTTATGACGACAAATATGAGTCTGAGTTGACCGTCCGACAACTTCCAAACGCAAAGTATTTGTAGCCGGTGTGTCAATTATTTCTTTGACATGCCAGATGGAAGGATGTAACATGCCATCCATGTTTTTCTACTGACTTCCTGGACTATTGTCAACAATAGATTGATAGGTAGCATTTAGTGGCCACTTCATGTATACATCCCTATAAATAACATTTCTGCTTATAAGTGAGTGTACCAAAATCCACCTCGAAATGTACTAGCAGGAGTACTATTTGCTAGGGATAACGTTGGAAATGATAGTAACATATGAGTGCGCCGAGTGTAACAGTCAATTCAATTCAACACCAAAATGTTATGGGAATAGGATGCACCGGAAATTTGAGTACCAGCTATCGGCAACTTCTACGTAAGGGACTTCACACCTTGTTGGTGTTTGTTTTAACAGTGACAGGGACATATTTGTTGGCCTTCTCCTTCTCATGCGTTAGATCAACTTGTAGATCCCCTTTAGTTGCTTTCGCAGCTACTACAGGAATGCATGCTGTAACCGTACGAGTAGTTTAGAGCTAAATAACTAGTTAATTGAGTTGTCAGGCGCCTGAAACTATTGAGGTATCACCGGAAGTTCCCTCTCAGTCTCTGGCGTGGCGAATAGTGTCGATCATGCTTGGGATGATACCGTTCTTGGGATGACACGCAGACGGTTGTCCTCGGGGATGACATGCAGCAGGTGGATCGTTCTTTTTAGCGATGGCAACCTCCTAATCTTTTTTTCCAAGGAAGACATGGTGCTATTTCTAAAATTATGTACAAGGAGTAACAATGTGAGGATTTTGATAATTCAAGCAATATTAACAAAGAATCCAAAAGTTAATTTCCGAAACCAGGCACGCAAATTATTTTAAGGATTGCCACCAACACCAAGTTAGCTTATTACGAGACGGCTTGCTTGCTTAATATATATTGCTTTTACCTCAAAAAAAGTCTAGCTCATTACGAAGTCCACAGAATCACAGCCCATTAGGACATTGTGATACATTCAGATCTTCTATGGAAAGGGAGAGGCTGGCAGATCAGCAAGCACGCCAATAAGGAGAGAATGCTATTAATGGCGGGAGTTCATGCCAACAGTGCACATTGTTCTTTGGTGCAGTTGAATTTTGAAAATTATTGAGCTATGCATACGAATGATTGATTGATTCTAGTCTCAGCGTTGGGAGTGTGAAAACGTTCAAGACCACCTGACTAGCCACCTGTCTTTTCAACAATCTCACTAGGCACCTTCGATTCTTTGTTGGGAATGATATTTCACACCAATATTGCCGGGTCAACTTTCCACCGAACAATACAAAAGAATAATGGCCAACAATCCCAAAAGATGATTCTCTCTGATGGTGAACTTATCATAAAAAACATCTCCTGTAAATCCAGAGGATCTACTGGTCGAGGAGGTTCATTCCTATTGTTGAGAACCAGTGAGAGGAACAAGTATCCCTTGCTGCTAACTGACCACCAGTGGCTCCACGCAATATTCTCAGACAATAGTCTTTATCTAAGGCTACCGATGCATCTCATTCTCAAGTATATCATCATCTAGCCATTGATACCATGGCACCCTCATAATCCTCCATGTACATTCTTCCACACCTCTATCAACAACAAACTAAAAGAACGGAGATGGACCATTTGCTTATACGCATGATGTATGGGTAATAGCTACTACTACACTAGCTTTCGTTCAAGTGCTTTACCAACCATGCTCTCCACGATATCAATGTGATTTAAAAAAATTATTGGATTTTCGGCAGTGTGGATTTGCGGCAGGCGGTGACCGATTGGCGCTCCTAGCATTTATAGACGAGTTTTGGGAGGCGGAAAGACGGCAAAACAGCAAAAAAAAAGGCCACAAGACTGTATACTTTAATACTCTATTGGGGAAGTTCAGAAAGCATAATATTATAGACAGGAGAAGTATCGCAAAGAGATATCGCCAAATCATACGCTCAGGGCTCGTAGGATGGGAAGACAACCGTGGGCACTTCTGCAAATAGGTTTTCTGGAGAAAGAAAGGAAATAGATACAAAGCGAAGCAATATGTTCGCCTTCTGCATACTCTCTAAACCAGCCAAACTCAAACACAAGGGCGGATGAGTTCCCTCGATACCTTTTCATTATTAAGGGATAGTCTTTTGAAAATAATTAGCAAATAATTAAGTTGATACATAGCCCTAGAAAAGCACGTAGGGTCCAATTAATTTTGAAAAATGTGGTATTATTATTTTGAAACTTTCATTTTGTGGTTGCTTCACAAAACACCCCATTTTTTGCACTCGAAAAATGAAAAATATGTTATACGAAAGTATTTGTATTTTTTATATATATTTTTGTAAACAAATATGTAATATTTGAGTTTATATAGATTGATCTTATTTTTCTGCAAATTTTGATATATTATATGTATTTTTCTGAATTTAATTGATTTAGTTATGATTTTTCTAAGATTAATGGGGCAAAAAAGAAAAATGGCTACGCCGGCGTAGACTTGACGCCGTCGCTCTGCCGTTAGCCTAGTATGCTACACCGACGCCCCATTTACGCCGACGGCTGCCGTCGGCCTATTTATCCTACGCCGACGGTAAAACTGGGCCAACGGTTCGTCAAGCTACGCCGACGGCCCCGACATATTGCCGTCAGCGTATAAAAGGGCCGTCGGCCTATATTGTTATTCCCGTAGTGGGGATGTATGCGTAGATAATATGGACCAGACATGTCGACAGGAGCTGTCACCAGCGCAAACCATGCCGGACAATAGGGCCACTTGTCCGTCACTGAGAAGGAACGCGTGAATTCTAGCGGATCCATCTACCTAGCTACTTGCTTGTTGTGGTGCCCGTGTGCTTGCTGTCTGCGTTGTTGTGATGCTGATCATGTGCATGCTTGTTTGATGTGCTCTCATGCCGGCGCTGCTCGGTATCACCATGCATGTTACATGGCACTACTCCGTATGTGGCACTCAACCATACATGGTTCTTAGACTTAGTATGTTGTGAGGATAGGAGGTGGCCTCTTGAGCAGGTAAGGATCACGAGATAGAAGCGTCTGGAATCAAGCCATGGCCGCCGGGAGCCACGCCCGGCAGAGGACAGAGATGGCCATCGCCGACCATGAGCAGGATGTGGGATCACAAACGAATAGGTGTGTGAATGTGCGGGATACAAGATATACGTGGTTTAGATATGGCTCTGTTGGGCCAACCTAATTAGAGACTAATGACCATTTGACCAATATACCCTTAATAAGTTTGAGGGAGGGGTTGTACTGGAGCAAGGCTCAAAAACATCTTCGGTAAATCTGGAGGTTTAGTTGTACAGTTGAGAACGTCTGTAGTATTCTCAGACAATAGTCTTCATCTAAGGTTACCGATGCATATCATTCTCGAGTATATCATCATCCTAACCATTGATACCATGCATGACACCCTCGTTATCCTCCATGTAAATTCGATATGCAATCCGGTCAAGAAATATAGATAGCAGTGCGCAAAATTTGATAAATTTCATATGGCGCGGCAGCCATCTTCCTGGAGGACGGCGAAGCGGCTCCGTCGCCGACCTATCGACGGGCGGTGGTGGACCTCGAATCGAGCTGCTTCGTGATCTAGAATTCACAACGGCACCGACATTGCCATGTCATCATGTTCTGGCATAGCACCGTCACGGACTGACCAGAATGCACGAGTGTAGCAACTTCTTGATGTGGAATTCACGATTTGAAAGTTTGTGACCAAAACTTAATATCCGCGGCAACTTCATAGACCAAATTGACGTTTATCTCTATGTAATATATATCAGATAGGAGCAGACATGCTTGCAGTATTGAGTTTCACTTGCGCTTACATCACGTACTTACTTTCTCAGGATCAGCGGCTTCTGATCCACCTGATGGACTCTCCACGGCCAAACCCATGGCTCGTGTCTATCTTCAATTCATGGAGCCGAGATCCAGCTCCAGTCTTACCTATGCCAGGAGAAGCGCCAACATGGTTGACTTGTTAGCTTCACATTCGCATTCTCCGTCCTTCCTTCCCGCCTGATCATCTCTACCAGATGGCTCGTTGGTGCCACTCACCCAGCTGAACTTACCTTATGAGAATGATTCGTCTCCTCCGATGCTTCCTTTCGTGTTCGCATCATGGTCGGCAGCTTCAGGCCAGCAAGCAGGCTGCGCTGCCGGATGAGAGAAACATTAAGCGGGCAAAACACGCAAGGTGGTTAGGGTTTCTCTGGTACCCTTCGACCCGACGAGTATTGAGCGGGTTGATGGGGCTTGGTCTGTCCAAAAAACAACAAGGCTACCAAACGGGCAATCCAGTGAGAAAATTACAAAAAACCACCACATTACCGGTTAGGGTTTCAAAAAGCCACCAATATACGTTAGGGTTTCAAAAAACCACCACTTCAGAGTGAGTTCGTGACAGATAGCACTGATACCGGTTTAATCCTGGTCTAATGACAAAACTGCCCGCTGGGTCCCACCTGTCAGGATGAAGTGGCATCATTTCTTTACAAAAAACACCTCCATATCTTATAAATTCTAATCTTATGTCCTTTCCTAATCTTCTAGCCCCACTGGCCGGAGCTTACCGCGCGCCCGCGGCCAGAGGCTGCCCGCGCCCCAGTAGCCGGAGCTCGCCGCGCCCTCCCCACGGCCAGAGCTCGCCGCGCGCGCCTCTCCCGCGGCCGAAGCTCGCCACGCCTCCCGCGGCCAGAGCTCGCTGGCATGCCTCCCGTGGCCAGAGCTCGCCGCGCCGCTCCTCCCGCGGCCGGAGCTCGCCGCGCGCCTCTCGTGGTCAGAGGTCGCCTACGCCCTCCCGCGGCCGGAGCTCGCCACGAGCCTCCCGTGGCCGGAGGTCGCCCACGCCCTCCCGCAGCCGGAGCTCGCCACGCGCCTCCAGTGGCCCCATGGCCCTCTCTTCCTATGTGCTCTCCACTCCCATGCTCCATGGCCCTCTCTTCCTATGTGCTCCACTCCCATGCTCTCTCCTGCATGTCTCCGTCGCCTCACGCATGCGAGCTGTTCGATGAAATTCCTGGCATCAAGCATAGTTCCCTGGGCGTCCTGGGAGTGCTTCAGATGTTCGTGGCCTTCCCCGTTGAGATTCTCTATGTGATTGTGCTATTCGCCGGCGTGGTTAATCAGGAGGAGGGGCGGCGCGGTCGCCTCCGTCGGAGAGTGGTCCGGCCTGCTGCCAGTAGGGAAGGAGATGGGGGCGACGAGCCTCCATAGCCGGGATGTGCGGAAGGGGGAGTTCGCCGGGTAGCTAGCTACAGCGGCGAGTGGGGGTGGGGGTATGCGGCGCTCCAGCCAGCCGTCGACGGTGTACTCGAGCTCGCTGATGCGGCCGACCGTCTCTACTCTGTCCGCCCATGTCCGGTCAATGCAGGTTGTGTGGAAAAAAATAAGAAAAAGAAGGAATAAAACATAAGAAAATAAATAAATAAATATTATTGGCCTATGAATCCTTACCTTTGCCACAAAAAAAGATACAAAGGTCTTTCATGCAAAATGTATATGCCACGTCAGCCCTAACAGTAGGTCCCACCGGTCAGTTTGGCTGTCTACCGTGGATCAAAGTTAGATCAGTGTTTTTTGTTACGTATTAGTTCTGAAGTGGTGGTTTTTTGAAACCCTAACGTATAGTGGTGGCTTTTTGAAACCCTAACACGTAATGTGGTGGTTTTTTGTAATTTTCTCCAATCCAGTGTTTCAGCGTGCATATGATTAGGCTGGAAAAGTACACCAAAAAACATCTGAAACCCAGCTTGCCAAACCAGGCCTTAAGAGAATAAAATCTGCCAGGAAGTTCCGTGAAGATCACAGGGTGAAGAAGATCAAGACTGACTGACAGTACAAACAAAGCCTCTTCAGTCTGAGCTTGAACCGATCAGGTGCGGTACATGACATATTCTCTTAGATAACGGGGTAGTAACAGATCAAGATGTCGCCTGAACAGGATATATACAAAGGTAAAGAGAAGATTGACTACTCAATGGTACACGCAACATTCAATTCCAAGTGTTGCTCTGGTTGCCAAGTGCCAACTAACAGAAACACGGACATTGTAACAAGTTAATCTGGAGCAAGGATATCCACTGTTTTCACTCTACTTATCATCCATTCACCATTCGAGCTGGGGTTTTAGTCGCAGCCAGATAACTGAAGTTAACCCCAAAAAAGGAGCTCTAGTAAGACAGGGAAGAGTAAAACTTAAATGACAAAGAAACCAGTGGTGCGGGAAGAAAACATACCCCCCGTTAACTTGGCCCCGTGGTGGACCAGGTGACCGTAACCTTAGCTTTGAACTTATCATCAATAAAGACTTCAACACTGTCACACAAACACCTCTTTGAAATGAAACTGAGGAAGCGAGGATATGTCTTTGCCTCTAGCTCTCCATCCATCAAGATATCAGGACAACGGGGTCGCGTCGACGCCTTCTGCGGCAAGAACCTCCTCACACACCCAGGATTACCCACGGTGTCTTCAGAGGTGATGTCAAATTTAAGGTTGAGCTCATAACCTAATCGGACAGCAACAACTGATGATATATGGGACATTGATTGTGCAAGAGAAGGAATAGACCCATTGTATAGTACAATTGCATCTGGGAATCCACTTGTAAATGCAGTCACTGTCTTCAAGCCCCAACCTGGACTAGCTCCAGCAATCTCGATATCAACTGTTGCTTCAATACCTTCCCTAAGGAAAGCATAATGGAAGTCCACTGGACCAAGCTTGCCAAAAAGTCTCGTCTTCAGTGTATGACCCCGCAATATCATTTCATCTGTATACTCGATACAACCATCAACTAATTCGTAATCCCCCTCCGCGTTGTCACTGCCATTAGACTTGACCTTCAGACTGTACTCAAGAAGAACACCATCAAGAATAGAGTTCCCGCGAACTGGAGATATGAGTGGCAATGTCCTGGAGTCCTATTTTTTAAGTACAAAAAGACATCCTAAATCAGTGGTACTATTTTGAACTACACAAATAGAATGAAGTTAGAAAACATGACACATTATGTTCCAAGTATACACAGCACAATTGTTAAACCCACCCACTCCTTCAAAATAACATGCTGCATTGAGGGTTGTTTGTCAGGACATTTTCTGCTCCTTACACATTTGTAACGTCTGAACTATGAAGAATATAAAAAAATACATAATGCATGCGTGTACATTACAGGATAGCAGACTAACATCTGGTGCATATAAATAAGTAATGCTCTCCCTAAGAAATTATAAATAACTATTGACTGACTCATGGCTTACTCCATCAAAGAGTACAGGTTGTCCTGTTTACTGGGAAGACAGCATATGTCCAATTTTCAGAAAGAAATCTGAACTTCACGCAGGCCTAACTAATCTTATCTATTACCTAATTGAACGATATCCTATCTTAGTTCGATTTTCGCACAACGATCTTAATATGCACATAACAAACCAAGATGGTTCAGTGGTGCATTGGTTGTACAATTCTTCATTACATGCATCAATTTCAGTTCTATGCTGCATAACACTAACGACATCACGTTACCATTCCAAGAGCAAATTATAACAAGTAAATCATATTTTACTCGAAGCACACATAAACTCACCGGTGTTATCTTGTGTGCCTGCTCCCTAGAAGAGTTGAAGACGTAATTGCGCAGGCAGTCCAACTCATCCCAGATAGCAATAAACCCATAAACAGACAAGCTCTGATCACCCAGGAAGTCGCCAACATATCTGACTGAAAATATCTGGAGCATAGTGAATAACGAATAGTCTCTACTATCCTCCGTGAACTGTTTGCTTCTTAAGGGAGCTACAAAAAAAGGTACAGTATAAATGTTAGCAGAAGAGGTGTGTACAGTACAGAACCTCGCTTTTAGTTGAAGAAGATCATAATAATGATAGAAGTTTCACTTGGATTGGGGTCGTCCAACGCGTAGAGCGTGTAGTGGGTGAAGAAAGGAGCTGGCTCTGGACATCGAGGCAGAATGGTAACATTGAAGAAACGATCCTTCTTGGGAAGGGTGGCATTTAGCTCGTCAATCTTCTTGTAGTACTCTTCGCTTTCTTGCATGTACTTGCTTGAACTTTTCATGCCGGGCTCTGAGGGCAAAAGGAAGAGGCCATCAGATCATTCCAATACTAGAGAAAGGCATATGTGTTGCAGTGTTGTTAAAACTGAATCCAACAATAGGAGAAACAACTACAAACGATGTTAACCCCTAACCATGGACTTGATAAGTAAACACTCTTGCAGAACATCTAGCTCGGTTATTATTAAAAACGTAAAGGAAATCAAATACTAGCAAAACTTCATAGTGAAAGGCAGGGGTGCAATTGGAGTATTAGGTTAATTATAAACATGAGGAAGGAGGGGACATGCCATCTGTAGAGGGAAGCAAATAAAGGTTTACCGATGAGGGCCCTAAGGGCGGGGTCCACCACCAAGGGACAAGGTAGCCTGACCAGTTCAGCCACAGAGAGCCTCGTCTCCGAGTCCGAGCGTGGTGCCCCCGGAAGGTCTGGTCGGTCCGTGCTAACATCGGGCACCGGCGGGCTGCTCTCCGGCGGCATGGCCGAATCGAATCGAGGCTTCCCGTTCGGAAGGCTGGGGCGGTGGAGCGCGTAAGTTGGAGCTAGGAGTAGATGGGCGAGCGTGGCCGGGGACTTCGGGAAGAAGGGAGAAGAGAACTGTGGAAGCCGGGGGTCGATTCATCTCGATCGATCGACGTTGCCAGAAGAAGAGAACTAGCTAGGAGAGGAAGGGGGATGAAATCGCAGCCCGGGAGAGAAGGCACACGGCCCAGATAGAAGCGTACTACTGTGTCCGCGGGCCGAAAGGAGGACAGAGGTCTGTAAAGCGTGTCTCTCGACCTACATCTATCCCTGTAATAACTAAAAAAAATAGGCGTGTTATATGCACGTAAAAAAAAAAATAGGTGTGTTACGAAGCTTGAACATTTATCTTTCTCTATCGTTGCTTTTCTCTCCCCAAGCATCCCCATAGCCATAGGAGTGTCATATGCAGGACCTAGATCTCACGCCTAGAGATCATACTTCAGAAATTAGACAAGCTGATCAATCAACACAAACAGAAGTACATTGTGTGATCCTCTAAAATACTTGCATGGTCAAGTCCATCTATGAAATATCCACATGCCGGGATCCATCCATTCGTATCTCCTTAAAGCTGCTATTAGTAATACAACAAAATCACTAAATCCTTGTACTTCATTTGCTGCAACCCAAACAGGCCATGGTAAGGTAACCCAATATCTAACTAACGAATTATATCCCTAGCACCTACCAGAGCCCCTGTAAACTGAACTGGAAATTCCAAAGGTGTTCTCATGTCAACTTTTCAAACTCAACAATATAGTAGAAGGCAATACAAATACATAAACTTTTCATGTATGACTTGTAACCTGCCAAGAACAATTGGCTTGCTCTCTGTATCCTATAAAGAAAACACTCAAACATCAGGAAATTGTCAAGAGAAACCATCAAAAGGAGAAAAAATTGCTTGATAGAAGGAGTTCACAGTTAAGCCGCGAGAAATCACCTTGCTCGACCTGGAAGACCTAGATCTCACGGCTAGAGATCATACTACAGCAGGGGATATTACAATTGCTATCACCAGTCAGTTGGTCGCGGGATCCGTTTGGTCTGGAGCTGTAAAATTTCTGGTCAAGGGTCTTAGATCGAGCACATCTCGATTTCAGTCGATCTCTACTCTGATTCATGTAAATCATGATACATGTTGGTTGGACTTGAAGAGCGAAAACGGCGGCCCCTCCCAAGCCTTCCACACAGACTCCAAGAGTGAAGAGGCATTTCGTTGGTTGAGCGACAAGCTCGACACCCTTGGTAGCCATCTCGTGGTGATGGACACTATGCAAAAGCATATGGCGGTGTAGCTGGAGGTCATCGCGGTGTCCCTGCAAAAGGCAGACCAACAGAGCAAAGACTACACATAGCATGTCATCAGGGAGAAACATATTTGATCTACTCGTTGGGCAGCAGATACATCTTATATCATGTGTTCTATTCTGTCTTGTTTTAGACTACTCATTTGTTGTTTAGTTTGTAGCACAATTGTCTCGTTAGTCTGTTGTTATTTCTCTAGGTCTATTTACGAGAGTGCTTCGGTACACCCCCTCTAAAAAGGAGTTCAAGGATCTCAAAGTCACTTTAAAGCATACTTTAGTATTTAATAATTATGAAAATGTAATCATGATTATATGGATAATTAGTACCTAACCCTCAACCAAACAAACTTCAAGTAGAAAAAAGAACCTAACGATCTTATCCCGTCTAACTTACCCTGAGGTGAGATTTGCACCCTACATATACACGGTGGTGTATCCCAGATGACATTGACGGAGAAGGATTCAAAAATGTTAGTACAAGATGCTAATTTATGTCTTTTATTCATGTTCAAATGCATGAAATTGCAGTAATCATTTAGTTATACACCCACAAATATATATATGCTGCTAAAACCAAATTTGGGGGGCGTGGAGGAGCATGAGTGAAAGTTTGGTTGGTGAGGAGGGTATCAATGCACACGAGGCAAAAAAGGCCTCTCATTCTCAAGTTTGAGGCATCAGATTAGAAGTTCCACATCCCCACGTGATCGGTAATAGAGCATTTAGCTGCATGCTTATGAAAGTGGTATCACAAATATGAATTTCTAGACTAATATATAATCTTGGTTTGCAATAGATATGTACTATACTATCATTTCCAACTAAATGATTAGGTTTTTTAAGCATAAAAGTCTAAGTCATAATCTCGCCACTAATTGGCATTGATTCTATGGAACTTCATATTTACCATACATGTGAACAATGTGCATATATTTTAGACATAGGCATGTGTTTAATATGATTTGAAATAGAGTTCATGATTAGTAATATTGATTATTTTGGAGGTTTAACACAACGCATAAAGCTTTTTCTAGAAAAAATTGTTTACCGTGTTTTAACTTGTGAATGAACTGGTAAGACTATCAAAAATGGCATATAGCTACATCAACATGAAATCATGATTGCTTGGCAAAAAAATAGTTACATAATGACGAGATTGTTTATTTGCTTGTATTGGTTCACCTAGTCTAAAAAGTATGCTAGTAATCCCCTTAATGCAAATAGAAATTTTACTAAATCCAAGCAAATATCCAACTTTAATGTCTTGGTTAAGTTTTGTAAGTGTCAAAACATGGATCTCGATAATTTGCAACAAGCCACTAGCATGTCGGAACTCTTTAAGTAATGTATTAAGCCTGATTTCTCTCAGTTGGCATCATTTGAAAAATCTATGGATATTTCTTTCATGTAATCAAGAAAACATGAATCTTTGCTAGATTTATTTCATCTTCAAATGTTTCTTGATGCTTATGATAATTATCAAGTATTTTAGGGACCTATTTCATGACATCCCTAAAGTGAGGAACAATATACATGGTCGTACTTTGCCAAGGCTTATGCACATTTCAAAACTCTGGTCAGCCACCTACATGCCTTTGTTCTATTAAGTATTGATGCAAGTGGAAACATGAGTACTTTTTCCTCTTGGTTGTTGCTTCAGGATAGAAAAAACACCAAACATATGCTTCCAAGGAGAACTTTCTTCATGTGTCATGTGCAATGAAGGGTTTTGGGGGGAAAAGGAGATCATTGTTTTTTTACTAAATAATACTTCATATCGCTGAAAATATCTTTGCATGGGATGGACCATCGAATGATCATAGAATCATTTAGAATGTGTTTTATCTCGATACTAGGAATTCTTCGGGGAATTAATGATCTTGGGAGCCTCTTTGTGAAACAAAGAATGCTTTTATCTTTCAGAATGGAGTAAAGTCCATAATGAACCTTGAATGTGTAGGGTTGGCTAAATTGAACCCTAAACTTAAAATCCCTGAAGTTGGCACTCTAACTTTTCCAATCCCGGTCATTTTCAACCCTGGACATGTTTGGCTCACCGGGAAAGCGACGAATCCTCACCAGGATAATATGCTAGTCCTTATTAACCTCAAAAATAATATGCTAGTCTCACTGGCAATCTGGCCCCACCTGTCATATCCATCCTCTTCCCTGGCCTCTCTCAAATTCCCCAATTATTCCTGTCAATAAGCGACGCGCGCTGGGTAGCCAGATGGACACGCTGCAGTACCAGCCGCACTATATGCAGAGGGCCTAGCCGATTGCAGAAACTAGTTCGAGCCGAGGGAGAAGCGGGGGTTGATGGCGGCGAGGTCGTCTAGTCCTTGCTGCCGCCGGAGTTGGAGGAGAATGGAGCGCCGAGCGTGAGAAGCGGAGACAAGGAGAAGGACAGGGAGGCTCGCGAGTCAGAGCTATCGCGGAGGAGTTGCGTTGATTCTCTTTGACATGAGGTCCGACGCGGAGCCGCTGGATCCCCACGTGAGCCTTGCAGTAGGAGTCGAACAGAGAATCGGCATGGTAGGCGCGGTGTTGGTGCGCCACTTCCTTGCCGCTTCGACTTACCGGCAAGACACAGCGCCGCTCCAGGACACCATCGACCTCGTCCTTGACTTCCTAGTTCCTCCACCTGGCCGATTGACACACGCCAGATTGCAGCATAGAGACACTGCATGGCTGGCGTCTGTGTGACCCTCTCCTCGCTGCCGATAGGCTCATGCTGCAACCAAAGCACCGCCTGGGACATCGTCGTCTTCCCCATGACCGGCAGTGCGCCGCCGTAGGCTGGCATTTCCGGCGCTGCTTCATAGTTCAGACCGATTCGAGGGCCTGCCTACATGCGCATGTCTTTTGGAGCTACCAGACCCTTTTTCTCTTCTCCCTTGACCATGATCGCTTCGCCATCGCCATTCACAGAAGCTCATCCTCACGCATCTGTATACTGGAGCAAGTGGATGAAACCAGGGTTCAAAGTGGACCGGGAATTCTAAGTTGAGAGTGTCAACTTCCGGGAATTGAAGTTCCAGGTTTGATTTAGCCAAGCACTACGAGCTCAAGGTTCATTACGAACTTTACTCTTCAGAATGGCAACCCAATCTTTATAGGTGCAGGGTTTTATTCATTGAGGGGCTTAAGTCACTAAAGTTTTGCACTTCTAAGAAGGCATATGCTCTCTTCCCATCGTGCATACATAGCTTATTATAATTTATAAATTTTATATTTTCCTATTTATTTGTAATCTCAGGGACAATGTATGAAAAAATACACATAGCAGAATAGAGTATACTATTGTTTTTCTATAAAAAAATATGTATGAGTCGAAACATATTTTCTTGACAGATTGGGGCCGATAGCCAACCAAATAAGTAGATCGGTTTATATGATAAAGAATAGATATGTTTGGGTTGCACCCAAACTTTGTATATCAAATAAATTTGTGGCCCTTAGTTGCTAACTTTTGTTTCATAGAATATTCTCTTTTGCCAATACAATTGTCTTTTTCCCCCATTGTCTAAAATTGGGGTAACCAAAGTGTTCGCAAATGGAATTTTTTCTTGTCATGGTTGGCTTGGGCACAATGCACATAAATCTAGAGAAAATTGTATTCACGTCAAATAGAGATGTGTTTCTGTATTTAAAGCAACCCCACATCATCATTTTCCTGACACCAGTATTTCTCCATGTCTCAATGAACATATATTTATATGAGTTTACTACTTATTTTTTTAAATTTTGATATGAAGGCCAAATATGAGTTGTAAATTTCACATTTGTAATTTTAACATACTTCATTAGAAACTTCAAAATATAGAGTTGGAACTTTAAACTAATTCCAATTACACAATACATGTTTGTACTTTTGAGCAAAACTATTTGTTACACATCATGATAAAGGATAATCATGAGAAAGTATGACTAGGGTCCATGTGTTCAGAATTATGGAAAGTGCATATGATGCTCTCCTAGTGGTTTTTTTGGACGACAAGCAAAAACAGGATTAAGGGAATAATATGTTTTCTAAGTATACATAGGATTATAGTCCCACGAGTTAGTTTAACTACAAGGATGATGGCGTATCATGATGAAAGAATACAGTCCACAATTATACGTTGAGAAACTCAGAAAATTTTTGTAATGAATGTTTAAGTATGAAATTTTGAATTACATTGGGTAATATTTGTGCTACTCTTTGCAAACTATGTTTGCGATGAATCTCGACACTCGGACCATTCACATAGGAGTGGGAAGTTAAGCTTACACTGTCACACAAAATGAAAAATACCAGTGATCATTTAGGCAAGTTAAGCTCATCCATGTCTATCACAATCCGTATAATCAATATAGGCAAATCTTGTTCGTAAGATCCTTGTAATTGAATAGCACACTGCGCTGAGCAGTGAACTTTTGTTCTCGAGGTCCTTGTAATCAAATAGCACAAACAAATCATCATAGAAAAGATCTAGAAAAAATAGTTATGATCTTTGATCATTGCTAATTCTAATTACCACCACAAGGCTTGCCTCCTTGAATATACCGGTCCCAAATTCTTAATATATCCCATTCTCAGTGAGTAGATCTCTTGATACATCTTAGGGACACCTCCTCTTGTCTTCCTGAATACTCATGTTTGCAACACAAAGACATTCACAATCATACATGGATGGGGATAGCTATTTACAGATAAGGAGTTTTCGTCTAGTGGGTGGAGAGATGGACTTAGGAAAAAATGAAAGAGACTTACAATAGATGATTAGCTCTAGGATGTCAAAATAAAAGAAAAGGATGGAGTGACACAAAAACGCACATTTCAACTTCCTATACTACAAGTGAGGAATGCTTCTCTGCTCCCCCATTCAGAATTGGATCAATCTCAGGAAGCATTCTTGGAGATGGTGCTTAGATGAGTGCTAGGGCAAAAACTATTTTGTGTGTCATCACATTCGCATTATGGGTGAAGATTTCCTAAATTTTGCTTTGATTCCTTTAACCACCCTTTTCTCCATAGTTTTGTTTACTCAGTGCCTTGCATCATTAGTACAAAACAATACATCATTGACCGCCTCTTAAATGTCTTCACTGTCCAGTTTTGAGCCGATGAGTGATTTAGGGTCAGCGTTATATTTTCTATGGATCTCAATTGTCGGATTATTCATGGAAGTAACATTAGTTAAGAAGAGAATATTACTAGTAGGAAACTCGCCGAAGCTCATCCACACAGATACAAGAGGTCACGTAGTAGAAGCATATCTACAGCAGTGTTTTTTCTCGTTCTTAGGAAGTCCCCACTTGCACACACTAATTAGCACAGACTAATTCAGTAGCTTTGTTCATAGCTAACTCCCACTATTGTCGAACAACATGATCCTAGGAGTGTCAACCTCAAATTCCTGATGCATCAAATTCTTAAGCAGGAGGCACTAGTGCCGCTCAAAGAGATCATTCTCTCCTCCTCCACCACCAGCATGGAACCTAAGGTTTGAAGTTATGTTTATACTATGGAATTTGATCTATATAAAGGCATAGTTTACCTACTATTTGATGTGAAACGGTGAAAGCAATGATAAATACAAAAGCTATTGTCCGCGAACTAGGTTCATCAAGACACCAAACCATCTGACATAAGGACGACCTTTTAGTGGTAGTCATCAGTTACAGTGCCAACAAGACCTTGCTTTATTCAAATTACTAGTACAAGGACTTCCAACATTGGTTACACATCATAAGATCTGGATTAGGAGTGGTAATCAATTAGTACGGAGAACTCTGAATGGTTAAAGTCCGAATTACAATGCTGACGAGATAGGGGAGTAGGGTTGTGTTACAAGAAAAGGAAATAACACATGGGTCTATAAGATGTAGCTAATCGGGACACAGTTGAGCTTGTTAAACCGGTCCATGCATGAAAGTGGACTGGCCCTTGAAGCCCCGCCCAGTACACACAAATCAGTACAAACAAGATCTAAAAAATAGTGATGGGATTTGATCATTACTAATTCTAACTAGTAATAAAAGGCATGACTCCTTGAATCTCGGTCCAAAATTCCTAATACATCTCATTCTCAATGTGTTGATCCCTTGATACATCTTAGGGACACCTCCTCTCGTCCTCCCACATGCTCATGTTTGTAACACGAAGACACTCACAAGCATACATGGACGGGGCTTGATATTTACGAATAAGGTGCTTTCGTGTAGTGAGTGGAGACATGGAGTTAGGACAAAACGAAAGATACTTAGTCCCCTCCATTCACTAATGTTAGACATTCTAACCTTTTTTATAAAACAGATGTATGTTAACGTTTTTAGTGTGTAGGTTCACTTTAAAATATCTAAAACGTTTTACATTAGTGAAGGGAAGAAGTACAATAGATGATTAACCCTAGGACGTCAAAAGAAAAGAAAAGGATCATGGTGCCATAAAAATGCTACAAGTGAGGAATGCTTCTCTCATCCCCCATTCAGAATTGCACCAATCTGGAGGTATCCTTGGAGTATGATGGTTCTTAGATGAGTGTGAGGGCAAAAACAATTTTTGGCTGTCACATTCACATTGTGGGTGAAGAGTGTCTAAATTTTGCTTCGATTCCTCTCACCGCCCTTTTCTCCATAGTTTTATTTACTTAGCACCCTACATCACTTGTAAACCGGTACTTCCTCCGTTTTAAAATATAAGATGTTTTAGCTTTATGAAATAAATGCATCTAGACTTCTTTTAGCACGTAGATTTACTTAGATTGGAGTGAACCTACGTACTAAAAAAAGTTTAAATATATTTTATTCACAAACATAAAACATCTTAACGAAGGGAGTACGTCATTGATCGGCTCTTAACCATCACTGGCTGGTGTTGAGCCGGTAAGCAATTGAGGGTCAGCAATTGCGTTTTTATGGATCTCATTTATCAGATTATTCATGGAAGTGGCATTAGTTAAGAACACACACTAGAAGGTTACCGTCAGGAAACTCGTCGAAGCTCATCCACACCAATCACGATTCATATCAGAGCAACTGAGGTCACACGTTACAAAGCATACCTTCAGTAGTGATTTTTTTATTCTCAGGATGTTCAGGGTCGACTTGCACACACTAATTAGCACATACCAATTCACTAGCTTTGTTCATAGCTTACTTCTACCGTTGGACAACATGCTCTTGGAAATCTCAATCTAAAATTCCCGATACGTCCAATTCTCAATCAAGAGGCGTTGGTACCGCTCAAACAGATCATTTTCTCCTTCTCCACCACCAACATGGAACCTAAGGTTTGAACTCATATTTTATCTATGGAACTAGAGTTATATAAAGACAGTTTTTACCTACTACTGGATATGCAATGATGAAAGCAATAATAAATACAAAAGCTGGTGTCAATAACTAGGTACATCGAGACACCAAACCATCCATCGTATGCACGATTTTTTAGTGATAGTTATCTAGTTAGAGCAACTCTAGCAGATCCCGAAAAACGTCGGCCCTTAAAACACGTTTTCAGGCTGCCGAAAACGTGTTTCGTGGGCTAAAAAACGCTCCCGCGGATCAGATACCGAAAACCTAGCCCATGAAACAGAATATTCTCTTTTTTGGGTTCATTTTGCGATATTTGTTCCGCGCGAGCGCGCATCTAAACCGCAGCAGCAACATTTTCATCGCATAAATCATCAACATATATCAAATAAACCAAAGTGTTGTCATCAAACTAAACACAAATAATCATCCATCAGTCACATTACAACATTATTTATTCAAATCAAATTACAACTGAAGTTCCAAGCAAACAAATAAACAAATAACGGATGTTTCCAATGACAAATAAATTGTTTGAACATCATGCAAAGAGGGGGGCTTAATCGTCTGTGGCATAGCCAATGATGCTAAATGAGGTCTTGTTTAAGATGGTTATGGATGGTAGCGCATTTTATGCCCCGATAAGTTTGGATAAAAGATTCAATCTGATCGGGGTTGTGTTGTGGCCTCACTCGAGTTCCAACATTGTCAAAGAAGAACTCCAAGTTCGTGTCCATCTCGTCTTCTATGATCATGTTGTGGAGGATGACACAACATGTCATGATGTTTTATAGGGTTTTCTTATCCCAAAAACAAGCGGGACCTCTGACAATATCAAACCTAGCTTGTAACACCCCAAATGCCCTTTCAATGTCCTTGTGGGCTGCTTCTTGAGCTTGTGTAAATATTTCCCCGACTCTTGCTTGAGGATCTGAAACGGTCTTCACAAATGTACTCCAAGGTGGTATATACCATCATCAAGGTAGTATCCCAAAGTGTAGTCATTGTTCATAACCTTGTAGTTGCAAGCAGGTTGTTCTCATTTTGCCAAATTTGAAAAAAGATGAGACCTTTTCAACACATTGATGTCGTTGAGAGATCCTGACAACCCAAAGATGGCATATGCTATATCCACAAGTCCTGCGAAGCAACGGCCTCGAGAACAATGGTTGGATCATGGCTTTTTCCAAAATATCATGCTTTTGGGCAATTCTTCCATCGCCAATGCATACAATCAATACTACCTACATACCTGGACAACCCCTCTTCTCATTCATAGCCATGAGCCTCTTTGTGTCTTTTTTATTGGGAGCTCGAAGATAAACACTACCAAAGACACGGATCATGACCTTGGCAAATCTCCGGACACACTCTAGTGTTGTGTCCTCACCAATGCAAAGGTGGTACTCGTCTGTATAATCTGTGGGGATGTCATATGCAATCACCCACATAGCTGCCAATATTTTTTGGTACGAGCTAAGTCCAATTAACCTGGCAGCATTACGACGGCGAGTGAAAAATCGAGAATTGGCCTCGCACGTCTCTATAATCTTCACAAAAAATTATCTGCACATATGGTAGTGCCTGCGAAAAATATGGGCCGTATATGTTGGTACGTCCGTGAAGTAGTCACGCATGAGCAACTCATGGCCGAATCTGCGGTTGTGCGGAATGCATAGTCTCCCCACCGCGGAGTCTCGCCGCCGCGGCTGCTTCCTATTCTCCCGATTTTCACGGTGACAAGGATGATGGCGTGCTCGATCGTCGTCCAAGATCAAGTCCTTGATGTCCGAATCATCGGAAGACGATAAGTCTTCGAAGAAGAATTGTTCGCTAGGTGTCATCTAGAAAATAATGAAAAAGAGGATTAAAATCTAATCGAGACGCCTAGATTAACCTTGATTTTGGTACAAAACGAACCTCGTCCATGGCGGTAAGGTTGCTGTTGTTGGAGTTTGTTATAGAAAATCAAAAAATTTACAAGTGGAAAACTCCGAATGCTCAATATATATCTACTAGTAAAGCAGTAACGAAGAAAGCGATAACATGCCATTGAAAACCAAGAGAGCGTTACGCTCATGCAGAAGCATGGTTGATATAGTCGTACCCGTCCGACCTCAAGGTTGCAAAGCTCCTCGCAAGTCACCCCTTGTCTTGGTCCTCGCACGATGGCCCAGAAGCTTCACTAGCCCCATCAAGTTGCCACAGGCATACGGTGCAAGACAACGACTCACGATCTTGGATCCCTTCAAGGTTGAGAAAGTAGACCTTCTGGCTGGAATCCCGGCAGCGCAATGATGACCCACAAGTATAGGAGATCGCAACAGTCTTCGAGGGTAGTATTACCCAATTTATTGATTCGACACAAGGGAAGACATAGAATACTTATAAGCCTTAACAACTGAGTTGTTAATTCAGTTGCACCTGGAAATAGTCTTGCTCACAGTAGTTGATCACTAGCAACAGTTTTGTAGTAGCAATAGCAAAGCAACAGCAGCAGTAAAACAAGAGCAATAGTAACAGTAGTAGCAAACAGTAGGATATGAGTGCGGTGGGCATAGGGATGAAGGGACGGGCATTGCATGGACGAGTCTAAACATATAACTTCAAGATCTAGGGCAATTGTAGATACATAAGATAAGGCATCCAAGTACTAAACAATCATAGGCATGTGCTCCATATATAGTCATACGTGCTCGCAATGAGAACTTGCACAACATCTTTTGTCCTGCCAGCCCGTTGCAGCGGGGCATCAAGGGAATCTACTGGCAATTAAGATGCTCCTTTTAATAGAGCACCAGAGCCAAGTATTAACACTCCGTGAACACACGTGATCCTCACATCACAACCATCCCCTCAGGCTGTCCCAATTTCTGTCACTTCGGGGCCTTCGGTTCCGGACAATGATATGTGTACACAACTTGCAGATAAGATCACAAACAATACTATCATCATGAATCAATAATAATTTTAGATCTGAGATCATGGCACTCGGGCCCTAGTGACAAGCATTAAGCACAACAAGTTGCAACAAAGTCAAATAGCACTAATAGAGATACTAGGCACCATGCCCTAACAATCTTATTCGATTACATGATAGAACTCATCCAATCCCTACTATCCCCATAACCTACATCGGGGGATTACTCACTCATGGATGAGGGAAATATGGATGGTTGATGGAGAGGCGTTGTTGATGATGATGGCGATGATCCCTTCCAAATTCCCCGTTCCGGCAGGGTGCCAGAACGGAGTTTCTGGTTCCGAATCGCGGTTTCTCTTGGTGGCGGCGGAGCGGAACTCTTTCTGGAAAAACGTCGAACCCTCCTGAGTTTTTAGGCCAGAAGGCAGCTTATAGGCGAAGAGGGAGGCCGAGGGGGTGCCTGAGGCGGCCACACCCCCTCCTGGCATGGCCAGGCCTGGCCCGCGTGGCAGGGGGTGTGGGCCCCTCAGGCCTCTACTCCGTCTCGTGTTTTGGCTCCGCGAGTCTTCTGGTCAAATAGGATTTTTTGGCATATTTTCCGGGATTTTTCCTGATAGTTGATTTTCTGCAGAAAAACTAGACACCAAGGTAATTCTGCTAAAAACATCATTAGTCTGTGTTAGTTGTATCCAAATCACACAAGTTTAGAGGTGAAACAATAGTAAAAGTGTTCGGAAAAGTAGATACGTTTTGGACGTATCAACTCCCCCCAAGCTTAGATTATTGCTTGTCCTCAAGCAATTTAGTTGAAAACTGAGTGCGACAAAAGAACTTTCACGAACACATTTGATTCAAATGATGTAAATACTCTCAGCACATGAGTAGATACTTAGACAATTCATAATAAGGAGTATGCAACTAAGTTTAATCAATAGTCATTGCAAGCTATGAAGAGATTCCAACTCAATAATAATAAGTAGCATGAAACATAAACATAAGCAACATTGCAATGCTCATAAAAAGGTATTGATAGAGTGGTATCTCGCTTGCCTTTGATGGTGGAGCAACATAAATGCCAAGACACCTCTGAAGTTCAAGTGAAGACTAGAAGTAAAGATATCAGAGATACAAGCATCAAAGTCATGACATAATTAACCAAGTTTTGAGACAGGCACATTACACTAAGAATGACAACTATGCTCTCAAGAAGGTGCTCATAGAATAAGTGGTGACTCAAAAAGGAAGTGAAAGGTTTTGAAAGGCTTCCAAATGCTGAAAGTATCGTACTCATTAGCTTTGAGCTCTCATTGCCCCTATCATAGGCATCTTTAGATGGTTAAGGTGAAAGTGAGGTCCAATATGATTTATATGCTTGACAGACTATAAACTAAAAATCTCATGTCCCTTGAGTACGAGGGCCGCTCCTCATGCTACTCAACTTTAGTTACCGGTAAGTTCTTATCATTGTAAATACATGCGTATCATAGAGAACCGCCAACAGGGTACCCCTTGCACATGATACAGGAGCTATCCCATAATAAAAATAACAAGTCAAGCAGACAATGAGCATCTCAACGATCTTTTTATTTGCTATTTGCATAGGTTTTTATTGAGGATGCTTCACATATTGATCATTATGGTTATGCTGCAAGTTTCCACCATGATTAGGCATGGCTTAGGCTAGCGGCCCAGGCATTTCTCTAACACATATATGTAGGGATTCGTAGCATGGAAAACAAAAATTTTCTATCGCATACAAACAAACAAGCCAAGATCTATCTACCAGTTTGTAGCAATGAGTCGATGGAATAACTTACCCTCGAAGATTCCAAAGTGTTTAACGAGAGTGGATTCTCGTGGGTGATGTAGTCGTACTCTTCCCGATCTCAAGATCGTGTAGACGATCCTTCCGGCGCTGCGTTCTGGCAGCGCTCCCGCAGTCGGTCACACGTTCGGTACTCGACGAAGACCTTCCTCTCCCTTGTTCCAGCAGGCAGCGGAGGTTGTAGCACTCTCCTCGCAATTCCGGCAGCACAACGGCGTGGTACCGGAAGTAGAGGGGAGATCCCGCAGGGCTTCGCCTTAAGCCGGAGCGAGTATGGTGGAGTATGAGAGAGAACTATTAGTGGTCTAGAGTTTAGACACACCAATTAGAAGGCTCTAATCCGAAGGCTAGTGCAATTAGAAGCTCTAAACCAAAGCGTCTCTAAACCGGAGTCTAGGGCTAGGATTTAGATTAGAGGATAGGAACTTGTGTGTCTAGAGGAGGAGGCCCTGCCCCTCCTTTTATGGGTGGAGAGGGTCGGCGGCCAAGGGGAGGGAGGGGAGTCCCTCCCCAAGTCGGCCTTGGGTGGCGCGCCGGCTTGGAGAGGAGGGACTCCTCCCCCAAGTCGGTTTCAACCTCCTCTTGCTTGTTTCCCACAGTTTCCTGTTTTAGCCGTTTGACTTTCAAACTGGCCATTTGACTTTTCAGTTTTAGGATTCAATTTAATCCTTTATTTGGAACAGTGAGAACACTTAGTACATGATGCAATCATTCCAATATGTAATGACACATTCATGTACCCCTTCCCCCCGGAGTGCCGTACATTCCGGAACCTTCTAGAACATTCCTGATGAAAACACCGGAATCATTCCCGAACTCCGAAACGGGACTTTTCTTATATGAATCTTATTCTCCGGACCATTCCGGATCACCTCGTGATATCCCGGATCCCATTCGAGACTCCGAACAACATTCGGTCTCTTTCTCATAATACCATAACTACTCAAACAACGTCGAATCCTTAAGTGTGTCTCCCTACGGTTCGTGAATTATGCGGACATGATCGAGACACTTCTCCGAACAATAACCAATAGAGGAATCTGGAAATTCATATGGCTCCCACATATTTCTACGATTACTTTGCGATCGAATGAACCACTTACATACGATACCAATTTCCCTTTGTCTCACGATAGTTTACTTATCCGAGGTTATGATCGTCGGTATCTCTGCATACCTAGTTCAACCTCGTTACCGATAAGTACTCTTTTCTCGTTCCCGTGATATGTGATCCCTTGTGATCCAGTCACATGCTTGCAAGCTAATTGGATGACATTCCACCGAGAGGGCCCAGAGTATATCTATCCGTCATATGGATGGACAAATCCCACTCTTGATCCATGTGTCTCAACCAATACTTTCCGAACACTCAATGACACCTTTATAGCCACCCAGTTACGGTGTGGTGTTTGATGTCATCAAAGTATCCATCCGGTAAAGGTGATATGCATGATCTCATGGTCGAAGGAATTAGGTTACTATGTATCAGAAAGCATATAGCAATTGAACTATTGAAATGACTTGATCTTTATGCTACGCTTATCTATAGGAGTATGTCCACCATATCATTCTCCTAACGATATGATCTTGTTGTTGATAACATCTCAATGTTCATGATAGGAAAACCACAATCATTTATCAACCAACAAGCTAGTGAAGTATAGAGGCTATACTAGGGACTTCAAATTAAGTTTACAAATCACACAAGTATCAATGTTTCCTTGTTAATACTATTATAGCATGAATGTAAACATTTATCATAAACACAAAGATATAATAATAACTACATTTATTATTGCCTCTAGGGCATATCTCCAACAGTCTCCCACTTGCACTAGAGTCATCTAATCTAGATTACATGGTAATATACCGAACACCCATGGCAGTTTGGTGTTGGTCATGTTTTGCCCTCGGGAGAGGTTTAGTCAATGGATCCGCCACATTCAGATCTGTGTGTACTTTGCAAATCTTTATATCCCCATCTTGGATATGTTCTCGAATAGCGTGAAAACGTAGCTTGATGTGCTTCAGCTTCTTGTGTGACCTTGGTTCTTGCGCATTGGCTATGGCGCCCATGTTATCACAGTAGATAGACATTGGGTCCAGCGCACTAGGAACCACACCCAGCTCTGTAATGAACTCTTTCATCCATATCGCTTCTTGTGAAGCCTCCGAAGCAGCCATGTATTCCGATTCAGTTGAAGATCTCGCCACAACGCTTTGCTTTGCACTCCTCCAGCTAATTGCTGCACCATTCAAAATAAATACGTATCCAGATTGTGATTTAGAATCATCCGGATCGGTGTTCCAACTAGCATCGGTGTAACCATTAACAACGAGCTGTTCATCACCTCCATAAGAAAGAACCATATCCTTAGTTCTTCTCAAGTACTTAAGGATGTTTTTGACCGCTGTCCAATGATCCACTCCTGGATCACTTTGATATCTGCTAGTTAAACTAACAGCATATGCAATGTCGGGCCTAGTACATAGCATGGCATACATTAGAGATCCTATGGCTGAGGCATAGGGAGTCTTACTCATCCTTTCTCTATCTTCTGCCGATGTCGGACTTTGAGTTTTACTCAAGGTCGTATTGGGCAACATGGGCAAGAACCCTTTCTTGTTATCTTCCATTCCAAACCTCTTTAGAACTTTTTCCAAATATGTACTCTGTGACAATGATATTAGGCGTTTCGATCTATCTCTATAAATCTTTATGACTAATATGTAAGCTGCTTCGCCAAGATCCTTCATTAAAAAACTATTATTCAAATATTCTTTGACACTATTAAGAAGGTCTACATCATTCCCAATCAACAATATGTCATCCACATATAGTATTAGGAATGCTATAGAGCTCCCACTCACTTTCTTGTAAATACAAGCTTCTCCATAAGTTTGTATAAAACCAAAACTTTTGATTACCTTATCAAAACGTTGATTCCAACTTCGGGATGCTTGCTTCAATCCATAGATGGACCGTTGAAGTTTGCATACCTTGTTAGCATCTTTAGGATCGACAAAACCTTTGGGTTGCATCATATACAACTCTTCATCAATATCTCCATTGAGGAATGCTGTTTTGACATCCATCTGCCATATCTCATAATCATAATATGCAGCGATTGCTAACATAATCCTTACAGACTTTAGCTTCGCTACCGGTGAGAAAGTCTCATCGTAGTCAACTCCTTGAATTTGTCGAAACCCTTTTGCGACAAGTCGAGCTTTATAGACAGTAACATTACCATCAGCATATGTTTTCTTCTTGAAAATCCATTTGTTCTCGACAGCCTTCCGGCCATCCGGTAAGTCCACCAAAGTCCATACTTGGTTTTCGTACATGGATCCAATCTCGGATTTCATGGCTTCTTGCCATTTATTGGAATCTGGGCTCATCATTGCTTCCTCATATGTCTCGGGGTCATCGGTGTTGTCCACCAACATGACACTCATAACGGGATCATACCAATCTGGAGTGGTACGAGTTCTCGTTGACCTCCGAGGCTCTGTAGCAACTTCAACCGAAGTTTCATGATCACCATCATTATCTCCCTCTCTAATTGGTGCAGGCACCACAGGAACTTCTTCCGGTGCTGCGCTACTCGCAATTTCGAGTGAAGGTTCGACAACCTCGTCGAGTTCTACTTTCCTTCCAGTCACTTCTTTCGAGAGAAATTCCTTCTCTAGAAAGGATCCATTCTTGGCAACGAAGATTTTGCCTTCGGATCTATGATAGAAGGTATACCCAATAGTTTCCTTCGGGTATCCTATGAAGACGCATTTTTCCGCTTTGGGTTCAAGCTTGTCCGGCTGTAACTTCTTTACATAGGCTTCGCATCCCCAAACTTTAAGGAACGACAATTTAGGTTTCTTTCCAAACCATAATTCATACGGTGTCATTTCAACGGATTTAGACGGTGCCCTATTTAAAGTGAATGCGGCTGTTTCTAATGCATAACCCCAAAATGATAGCGGTAAATCTGTAAGTGACATCATAGAACGAACCATATCTAAGAGAGTTCGATTACGACGTTCGGACACACCATTACGCTGTGGTGTTCCCGGCGGTGTCAATTGTGAAAGTATTCCGCATTTCTTCAAATGCTCGCCAAACTCGTAACTTAGATATTCACCTCCACGATCAGAACGTAGAAATTTAATCTTCTTGTTACGTTGATTCTCTACCTCACTTTGAAACTCCTTAAACTTCTTGAAAGTTTCGGACTTATGTTTCATGAAATAGATATACCCATATCTACTCAAGTCATCTGTGAAGGTAAGAACATAACGATAACCACCGCGCGATGCTACACTCATTGGACCACACACATCGGTATGTATGATTTCCAATAAGTCCGTAGCTCGCTCCATCATACCAGAAAATGGAGTCTTAGTCATTTTACCCATCAGACATGCTTCGCATCTTTCAAGTGATTCAAGAAGTCCATCGGAATGGAGTTTCTTCATACGTTTCACTCCAATGTGACCAAGACGACAGTGCCACATATAGGTCGAATTATCACTTGATTTCAAACGTTTAGCCTCAATGTTGTTGATATGTGTCTTTCCACTATCGAGATTCAATAATAATAGACCATCTATCAAAGGTGCATGTGCATAAAACATATTACTCATATAAATCGAACAACCATTATTCTCGGACTTAAACAAGTAACCGTCTCGCAATAAACAAGATCCCGATATAATGTTCATGCTCAACGCAGGCACCAAATAACAATTATTTAAGTATAAAACTAATCCCGATGGTAGATGAAGGGGTAGCGTGCCGACCGCGATCACATCAACCTTTGATCCGTTTCCCACGCGCATCGTCACCTCGTTCTTCGCTAGCTTCCGTTTATTCTGCAGCACCTGTTTCGAATTACAAATATGAGCAACCGAACCAGTATCAAATACCCAGGCACTACTACGAGTACTAGTGAGATACACATCAATAACATGTATATCAGATATACCTTTCTTCTTGATGTTGTCGTTCTTCAAATCCGCCAAGTACTTTGGGCAATTCTGCTTCCAGTGACCTTCTCCCTTGCAGTAAAAGCACTCAGTATCAGGCTTGGGTCCAGCCTTGGTCTTCTTCGCCGGCGTGGTAACTTTCTTACCACCCTTCTTGAAGTGTTCCTTTTGCTTAGACTTGCCTTTCTTGAATTTGGTGGTCTTATTGACCAACAACACTTGGTTCTCTTTCTTGATCTCCACTTCTGCAGATTTCAACATGGCAAAGAGTTCTGGCAACGTCTTGTTCATGTTCTGCATGTTGTAGTTCATCACAAAGTTCTTGTAACTTGGTGGTAGTGATTGTAGGACGCGTAAATCCCCAAAGCATTAGGAATCACTATACCCAAGCTTTGAAGTTTGTTTGCGTGCCCAGACATCTTAAGCACATGCTCACTGACGGAGCTGCCCTCTTCCATCTTGCAGTTAAAGAACTTTTCAGAAGCCTCATAGCTTTCAATTGCCGCATGAGTCTCAAAAATCAATTTGAGATCCTCGACAATATCATATGGGTCTGAATCCTCAAACCTTTTCTGAAGCTCCGATTCCAAACCATACAAGATAGCACACTGAACTATGGAGTACTGATTCTTCCGAGCGAGGTAAACATTCTTTACTTCATCGGGAGCATCATCTGCAGGTGGGTCACCTAGCGGTGCATCCAGCACATAGGTCAAATTACCAGCTGTGAGGACAATCCTCAAATTGCGGAACCAATCCGCGAAGTTGCTTCCATTGTTTTTCAACTTTTCTTTCTCTAGGAACGCATTAAAATTGATGGTAGGGGCTGCCATTGATCTACAACATATTTGCAATAGTTTAGACTAAGTTTATGACAAAATTGAGTTCAAATTAATTAATAAAGTTAATCTAGGTGAACTCCCACTCAAAACAATATCCCTCACATTGTTTTAGTGATCACACGAACCAAATCCACCATATCAACACCGATCATCACAAGAGTTGATATAGTTTCAATGGCGAACAATCGTCATGTTCATCACATCTACTATATGATTCATGCTTTACCTTTCGGTGATCCGTGTTCTGAGACCATGTCTGTACATGCTAGGCTCGTCAAGATCAAACCTTAGTTTCCGCATGAGCAAATCTGGCTTGCTCACGTTGTATACACTTGCAGAATCTAACACACCCGATCATCACGTGGTGCTTCGAAACAACAAGCTTTAGCAACGGTGCTAACTAAGGGTGAACACTTTATGACTTGAAATTCATGTGCATGAGGGATCATCTTATAATGCTACCGTCGTCTACTAAGCAATACAAGATGCATAAAGGATTAACATCACATGCAATTCAATATATATGTGATATGATATGGCCTTTCTTCTTCGTGCTTCCGATCTCTATCTTCAACCACGAACATGATCTCCATCATCACCGGCATTGCATCAAGGTCAATGACGCCTCTCCATGGTTGTCGTCCACCGGCTTCAACTATTACAACTACTTTGAATAGACACGCGGGTCTTAACATAAATTAAAGACAACCATATGGCTCCTGCCGGTTGCCAACTTACAATAAGGAACATTGCATACATCAAATATAATCACAATCATGGCCATATCACATCACTGCACACCCCTGCAAAACAAAGTTAGACGCCTCTACTTTCTTTGCATATTTTACGTGGTTTGGGGCTTTCAATAAGTGTCGTTCTAACTTACGAACAAGAACCACAACATTGATACTAGCATTGTTGATCACCCGTTGTAAATTGGATCTTAACTATGCTAGGAGAAACAGGCACCCGCAAAGCCACTTATGCAATACAAGTTGCATGTCAAGCGTGGAGCAAGTCTCATGAACGATGTCATGTAAGGTTAGCCCGGGCCGCTTCATCCCAACATACCGCAAGATGCAAAGTACACAAGAAGCAATCGACAATAAAAGCATCAACGCCCACAATGACCATTGTGTTCTACTCGTGCAACAGATCTACATATAGACACGGCTCTGATACCACTGTAGGGATTCGTAGCATGGAAAACAAAAATTTTCTATCGCATACAAACAAACAAGCCAAGATCTATCTACCAGTTTGTAGCAACGAGTCGATGGAATAACTTACCCTCGAAGATTCCAAAGTGTTTAACGAGAGCGGATTCTCGTGGGTGATGTAGTCGTACTCTTCCCGATCTCAAGATCGTGTAGACGATCCTTTCGGCGCTGCGTTCTGGCAGCTCTCCCGCAGTCGGTCACACGTTTGGTACTCGACGAAGACCTTCCTCTCCCTTGTTCCAGCAGGCAGCGGAGGTTGTAGCACTCTCCTCGCAATTCCGGCAGCACAACGGCGTGGTACCGGAAGTAGAGGGGAGATCCCGCAGGGCTTCGCCTTAAGCCGGAGCGAGTATGGTGGAGTATGAGAGAGAACTATTAGTGGTCTAGAGTTTAGACACACCAATTAGAAGGCTCTAATCCGAAGGCTAGTGCAATTAGAAGCTCTAAACCAAAGCGTCTCTAAACCGGAGTCTAGGGCTAGGATTTAGATTAGAGGATAGGAACTTGTGTGTCTAGAGGAGGAGGCCCTGCCCCTCCTTTTATGGGTGGAGAGGGCCGGCGGCCAAGGGGGGGAGGGGAGTCCCTCCCCAAGTCGGCCTTGGGTGGCGCGTCGGCTTGGAGAGGAGGGACTCCTCCCCCAAGTCGGTTTCAACCTCCTCTTGCTTGTTTCCCACAGTTTCCTGTTTTAGCCGTTTGACTTTCAAACTGGCCATTTGACTTTTCAGTTTTAGGATTCAATTTAATCCTTTATTTGGAACAGTGAGAACACTTAGTACATGATGCAATCATTCCAATATGTAATGACACATTCATGTACCCCTTCCCCCCCGGAGTGCCGGACATTCCGGAACCTTCTAGAACATTCCTGATGAAAACACCGGAATCATTCCCGAACTCCGAAATGGGACTTTCCTTATATGAATCTTATTCTCCGGACCATTCCGGATCACCTCGTGATATCCCGGATCCCATCCGAGACTTCGAACAACATTCGGTCTCTTTCTCATAATACCATAACTACTCAAACAACGTCGAATCCTTAAGTGTGTCTCCCTACGGTTCGTGAATTATGCGGACATGATCGAGACACTTCTCCGAACAATAACCAATAGAGGAATCTGGAAATTCATATGGCTCCCACATATTTCTACGATTACTTTGCGATCGAATGAACCACTTACATACGATACCAATTTCCCTTTGTCTCACGATAGTTTACTTATTCGAGGTTATGATCGTCGGTATCTCTGCATACCTAGTTCAACCTCGTTACCGATAAGTACTCTTTTCTCGTTCCCGTGATATGTGATCCCTTGTGATCCAGTCACATGCTTGCAAGCTAATTGGATGACATTCCACCGAGAGGGCCCAGAGTATATCTATCCGTCATATGGATGGACAAATCCCACTCTTGATCCATGTGTCTCAACCAATACTTTCCGAACACTCAATGCCACCTTTATAGCCACCCAGTTACGGTGTGGTGTTTGATGTCATCAAAGCATCCATCCGGTAAAGGTGATATGCATGATCTCATGGTCGAAGGAATTAGGTTACTATGTATCAGAAAGCATATAGCAATTGAACTATTGAAATGACTTGATCTTTATGCTACGCTTATCTATAGGAGTATGTCCACCATATCATTCTCCTAATGATATGATCTTGTTGTTGATAACATCTCAATGTTCATGATAGGGAAACCACAATCATTTATCAACCAACAAGCTAGTGAAGTATAGAGGCTATACTAGGGACTTCAAATTAAGTTTACAAATCACACAAGTATCAATGTTTCCTTGTTAATACTATTATAGCATGAATGTAAACATTTATCATAAACACAAAGATATAATAATAACTACATTTATTATTGCCTCTAGGGCATATCTTCAACAATATATATAACTCCATGAACTTACAAGCTCCCCTATTATTTCACACCGACGACATTCGTAAACAAAAGAGCATGATCTCAACTGGGTAAAAGTACAAGTGCAATGTTGAAAGCGTTCCCCATGACAGCATGGTTCTGCTAACTCCCAGCCTATAATTTGCAAGCATATAACTTTCATGGACAGTCACAATGGTTCGGGGTTTTTTAAGTGCACAAAATAAAGTGTGCCATCAAGTTCGTGAGAGCTTTACTAACTAACTTTATCAAAACAAGCAAACATTTTATTTGGAAGAAAACAAGGCATAATAAATATGCGCGGAATAGCAAATGATGCTAACAGGTAGGTATGGTGGACACTGTTGGCAATATTGGTTTTGGGGAGTTGGATGCACAAGTAGAGTTCATACTCAATGCAAGTGAAGGCTAGCAATAGGAAGGGAGTGACAAATGATAGAGCAATAACTGTCATAATCATGCTTGCAATAAAACAGGACTAATTATGGCATGAAAGTGATACAAGAACTCCGAGGGAAAATAAATCATCGAGGCTTACTGACTATTCTTTAGTCATATGCATGCGTGAGCATGTGCCAAGTCGATTCAAATGAAACATTCAGAGGAGGATACCATAATATCATACCAAGTTATGAATAGAACAATGCAAGCAAACATTCATATGACATGCTACAAGCAATTAGCAAGCTGGAGCTAATCATAAGAAAGCAAGAACTACTAAGCATCCATAAATAACATACACCTTACATGAACAGACTAAGCATGCCCTCAATGATGAGTATATGTACAAAAATGAAAACAAATAGAGTTCGTTACCAGCCTCTTACCACATCTCAAGTTATCATAATCTTCATTATTGCCCTTCACGTGTGTGGCTTGAATAATAACATGAAACGAAAGTCCACTGAGGACTGTTGAACCCTGCAAAGAACTTCACAAAACCAAAGAAAAACAATAAATATTTTTGGTGTTTTCGATTTTTTAAAGCAAGCACACAAAGCAAAAACAAACAAACCCAAAATCTTTTTGGATTTTTCTTTAATTCAAACCAAAGCTAAAAAGCAAAGAAACAAACCAAGAGAAACAACGAAAAAAAATTGGTCTTTTTTTGTGTTTTGAGAAAGCAGAAATAGAAACCAAAAAGAAAGTGAAACATGGATATACAAAGAACCGATGAAACATGATATATAGATGAGTGTGATGTCGGTGTACCTCCCCCAAACTTAGGCTTTTGGCCTAAGTGGGGCTCAGTCCCAAGGTGACCAAGAAGGTGCACCTCCGTAATGAGACGAAGAGGCCCCTTCGTCCTGGTATGAGCTCGAGGACGCCCATGTGTAGTGCACGTAGTGGTCATAAGAGGGCGTGTCCCCTGGTAGTGTCCGTGGAAACCATGAATGCGTAGCTGCTCGTCCATCTCCTCCTTGGAGTGTGACCAAGGTCCCTGGAAAATACTGAAAAAAGTGGTTTGTGGCAAAGGAATTTCTCTCTCTTCCCCGTCAGTAAACATTATCTTGTAAACCAAATTCTCAAGGGTAGAGATAGCAGTGACAAAGTGATGCGCTTTCATGGCAGCAAGATCAAGCCTCTGAGGATCTAAAATTGTATAATTTGGATCAACAGATAGTTCTAATGCAGCAACTACACGTGCAACAATAATACCCCCATAAATGGGTCCTCTAGCAGCTAAACGACGAGCAATGAGAGAACCAAGATTATACCTGGTTTTATTGTTGAGTGCAGCAGCTTGAAAGGCCAAATGATAGTTGGAAATATTGCTAGTGTTCTCCCTACCAAGAATACTAGTGGCAAGATAATAAGCAAAATATCTGATTGCTAGAAGTTGAATATTTATTATCTTTCCGCGATGGGCTTTGCGGTCATCATCATTAGTCACCCCGCGGTAGAGCTCCAACAAATCAGCAGGTTGAGCTAGAATCTTCACCGTCCCAGCCATGCCAATTGATATGTCGGAAACGCATCTATAATTTTTTATGCTCCATGCTTGTTTTGTATCTACTTTGCTTGGCTTTGTCTACACTTTGAGGTGTTTTTATATATTTTCTGGAACTAACCTATTGTAACATCCCAGCATTAGAGCTTAGAAATAAGCTGAACACAGATGTGTGCATTGCATTCATGCATAGAAAATCTGAATAATTTTCGCGCTTTTGAATAAATCTTGTCAAAGTGATTGAAGCTTCTCTTAACTTGATGGAATTGAAGTAGATCATCAAGTTGACTGCGATAAGTTTCAATATGACCTTTGCTAAAACATTATTTTGGGTAAGGGAGATTTGATCTAAGGGTAGATCAAATGTAATAAAACCAAACCATAATATTGTAGGGTTCGCAGCATAGAAAACAAAAATTTTCCTACGATGTGAACTATATACCAAGATCTATCTACTAGATACAAACAACGGGAGGATGTATATCCATAGAGAACATACCCTTGAAGACCGACAAAGCTTAACGAGTTCAACTCGTGGTTGATGTAGACGATCTCTTGCCGATCTCAAGATCGAGAGGAAGTCCTAGCGCCGCAAATCAGCAGCGCATCCGTGCTCGCACACACGTTCGAGGCACCGAGCAACCTCCGCCTCCTCGCTCCAGCGATGCAGCGGAAGCACAACTCTTTCTTGCCGAATAGCCACCGGGAACATGTAGCTCGCTAGTCCGAGACCATGGGGGATAAATTCTAGAGGGGGAGAGAGATCCTTCACGAGGAGGTGTGAGAGACAAGTGAGGAGGGGGGCTCCTTTTATAGGAGGAGGGGGGCACCCAAGGGGGTGGCCGCCGGCCATGGGGGCTGCCCCCTCCCCTCCTTCATTCATGTGGGTGGACACTCCACTCACAAAATTCCCTTTAAAATCCCTCCACTCAAAAGTCCACTCAAATTCCCATCAAATTTCCACCAAATTTAATGCAAACTCTCATTAAATAAAACTCTTTTATTTTATTCAGAATTTTGTCAATTACTTTAATGACAAACATTCACAAATAACCCCTTGCTAGAATTCTATTTCACATGCATAACCACTTTATGCAATTTCACCCGAAAACCTGTTTCGGTATCTAGTGAAATAAATTCCTGCGCTTGTTCATTCTTTCGGCATGAAACATTTGCTCCAATTGGATGTCGGTGTCTCTTAAGTGTGTCACCCTACGGTTCGTGAATAATGCGGACATGATCGAGACCCCTCTCGGATCAATAATCAGAAGCGGGATCTGGAGACCCATACTGACTCCCACACATTCAACGATGACTTTCTTGTGATCGTCGGAACCTTTTACGTTAGTATCTTAATCCCTTTGTTTCACGATATATTACATGTCCGAGATTCGATCATCGGTATCTCCATACCTAGTTTGATCTCGTTAACGACATGCACTCTTTTCTCGTTCCTGTGATATAACATTCTAGTGATCAAATCACTTGCTTGCAAGCTAATCAATGTGATATCACCGAGAGGGCCCAGAGTATATCTATCCGTCATCGGGATGAACAAATTCCACTCTCGATCCATGAGCCTCAACATAACACTTTATTAGTTCTGAATCCATCTTTATAATCACCCTGTTACGGTGTGACGTTTGATGTTATCAAGAAACTCTTCCGGTGTTAGTGATTGACATGATCTCATGGTCTAAGGATTAGGATCACTTCGTAAGTTGTTATAGCAATATAAACTCAATGACTTTGATCGTAATGCTATACTTCGGATGAATGTTCATCACACCATTACACTAATGTTGTGATCCCGTTATTAACAACATCCAATGTCCACGATCAGGAAACCTTGATCATCTTGTTAATCAACGAGCTAGTTTATGAGAGAGGCATAACTAGGAACTTTCTGTTTGTTTATTAAACACACATGTATTAACGTTTCCGTATTAATACAATTATAGCATGCAAAATAAACATCTATCATATACTTGGAATACACATAATAAACACTTTATTATTGCCTCTCAGGGCATATTCCCTTCAAATATATTACTTAATGGTTTATATTTGATCCTTAAGTAATCATATCCTAGTATTCATTACACACTCATGAATACCAAGTTATAAACATAACTTAAGTAATAGGAATGGAAAAACTAAATCTTGATCTATCTTAATCTCATCTACTCATACCATGAGTATCATGGTAATACCTAACCTTAACTCTTTAGTGAGATTGAGTAGGAAAGAAACCAAGCCAAGATCATTCACCATATATCTTTCTTTCCATATCAATCCTTATCATCTCTATTGGATCCTATCTTTATATTTGTTGTTCATCAATGTTGATTAATCAACTATTGATTCACCAATTCTTAACCTATCAATTCTTGACCTATCAACTCTTGTCCTTATTATGGCATTCACTTAAGGACTATAAAGAAAGAAGTAAGAAGAGGTAAATAGTAATGCTAGTTATAGAGATCATATATATGACGGGAGTGTTGGAAGAGAATGAAATCAATATGATAATTGATGGAGTTAAACTCACTCCTAAAATGAAAGAAGAGTTATATGGAATATATAAGTACATGGTGATAGAGAAGATTACAAGGGTGAACCCTGAAGATAGTTACCAGGAGTAGTCCTATTGGATCAAGTAGGTATAGTCAATGAATTATATCTCTTAATCCAATAGAGATAAACAGAAGATAATTATAATACAACTAAAATGTTGTATGGATGGAAGCCTTGATTAGCCAACTGGAAACCTAAACCATAAAGGATCAAAGGATTATAATGATCATGCTTTAGTCACCAAGATTGAATGCTTATATCATGTATAAGTGACATTGGTGGATAAAATATGATTGAAACCTAGTATAGATATGTTATCCTAGGTTAGCCATGACAAGCCATATTAATATAATGTGAGGTTTGAAGTATTAGATACTGGAGTCAAGTAGAGACAAGATAGTATGATTAAGATGATGTTAGAGCAACATTGTATTAAAGAAGTAGTATTTTCCTCTTTGGAAATACTAAGCACTTGAGGTGAAGTAGGATTTGATGTATACATCTATTGAAGTGATATTAGTGAAGATGATTAAGGAAGAGTATGAATGGAGTTAAAAGTAACTACTTGTTGGATTGGAGGTTATCAGCAGTAGAGTAGTCGATATAACCAAGTATGAATATGAGGAGATTATGAAAATCTTTAGTGTCAAGCTTATTGAATGTATAAATGGATTTAGAAGAATAAAAGGTGGATAAGAATATTCTTGTGAAGCAGAGCTCATCATGTTAACACATGAGGATAGATATGAAGAAGAAGTATATCTAGGAAAGGAATTCCTTAATTAGAAGTCTAGAATTATTGAAGTATGGAAGATAGGAATTCTGGATAAAACACTAAACCCTAAATCTTTAACCAAACATAAAATCCATTTCATCTGATTGACCTATCATCTTGTTTCCACAATGGTTTATAGGAATATTTCCTATAGCAAATCACTTAAGCACATCTTTGTTATTCCTAATTATCATAATTAAAGGTGCTTAGGAGTTATCTTTATCAAATCCTTTTCATAAGACATTCCAGATAATAACTTTCTATTTTAAAAGGTGATATTATTAAAAATCACAAACATAAAGGCAATATGTTTAGCCATTAATCTTTATTCACATCAACAGAAGAATATGAGTATATTAAGAACCCTAAACCCTAGGGTAAGCATTTACAATTCAAACCCTAACTCTTTTGTTAGTTATAATAAAATATATATACATTATTAATACCTAGATTTATGGGAGTAATATTAACCAAATTATTTCCTTTGCATATCATACATCAAATAATGATTTATGATCATTATATAAAAATTTCTCTCCAAACTATAAGCTAACTAAAATTTAATCCCATAAACAAATAAGGGAATATCCTAATATAAATCCATGGTTTATTATGAAGAGAGAAATTCATCACAAAACTTATTACAGAATATTAAAGGGATAAGTACTTGTTTAAAGAAAATAAAGAAACTCTAAACAATATATAATAAAAGCTCACAAAATGACTTTAAAATACATTCATTGTTGCTGCAATTATTCAGCAAATAAAATTCCATAAAGAAAAATTCAAAACAAGTATTCAAATACAAAAGCTTGAAAGAAAAGAAAATAGAAAATAGACAAAGAAAAGGAACAAGGAAAAAACAAAAGGAAACTGATTCTGGCTGTGGCCCATTTCCTTCTCCTTATCTGCTACTCACACGCAGCCCGTAGCAGCCCACTTCGGCCCACACAGCCCACACAATAGCTCACCTGAGACTGACAGATGGGACCAGAGAGGGGGATCGCGGGTTGAGTTTGAATTGTTGCCATGGGTTTTCTGCGAAATGTCCATCGTTGTCTTCCTCGTGCATCACAAGCACCTCACTGGAGGGGTCCGCCGCCGCCCGATGTCGTCGCCGTCGTCAGCCGTGCGTCACGATGCCCGCCACCGTCCCAGAGGAGGATAAGAAGACCACCACGACGTCCCTGCTCATCTCTATCTCCATTTCTTCCTCTGCCGCTTTGTCTCCTCTCAGATGCCGAACCCTAGTTCGCCGGAGACGCTTATCACCACCGCTAGAGACCACCCCTTTGCCATCTGAGCTTACCAGTGAACTCGCCATGCTCGACTCGTTCATCTCCCTAGAGGAATTGAAGCCGTTCGACCTAAATCGAGCTCGCCATCACCGATGTCCCGCTGTCTGTCGACGCCGTTCCCATCGATTCCGGCTGAGCCTCGACTCACCAACACCTCTACTAGCTTCCTGGTAAGGTTCTGCTTCCGATGGTCCTCTCCGACTCGTTGTCTGCTCGTTGTAGCCGTCTGTCCGCGTTAATACCGACTGCACCACCACTAGAGCTCGTCGCCGACGAGGTTGTGACGACCATTTCTTGGCAGCGCCACCACACTAGGGTTCAGCACGTCGTGCTTATTCGATCTAGGTTGGTCACGTTGGCTGGGGCGCCGTCGATCGCCGCCGGTGACCTCATTCTCGTGGTGGAGACTAGGCTGGCGTCATCCTGATGTCATGCCTTTGTCTGTTGACCAGTCCATGCACATGTGGCATGTGACCCTACCAGTCAGTGACCTAGGTTATGTTCAGGTTTGGTGTAACAAGTTATTGTCTATTTAATAAATAGATAAAACATTATAAGTTCCAATTTAAAGATTTCAAAAATTTAATAAAATGATTAACACTTGTTAAATCAATAACTTTTGTTTTATAATTCAGAAAAATATGTTTAATATATGAAAATTTTCAAAAAAATACAATCTATAACATTAAACTATTATCAAACATTATTTTGTTAACCATTGAAATTATTACTATTTAATAAAGACTTTATAAGTAATAAAACTTTACTAATTCATATTTTAATATTAGTAAATGTTAAAAATGTAAATAAAATACCAAAAAACTTAGAAAAATAAGAACTATAATTTAAAAATATAATCATCCATTATTATTAAATATTTATTATTTATTAAGTATTTATAATGTAATAAATCTTATAAAAGTCATATCTTATTATTTATAAATCACAAAAACAAATGTAATATACCTAAATGATCACAAAAATAATACCTACATGTTAAAAATATAATATCCTACTTTTGAGGTAAATAAAAATTTAAACACTTTAACAACTTGAATTTAAACTTATTTCCTTAATTGATAATTCATATAAGGGTAAAATTAGCCAATTGAGTCTAATAAATAGTATTAGTCTTCAATATTGATAATATGAAGTCAAAATGCTTCAACACATTTTGAATACAATTTTATTGTATTATCGTTCCACCATAAGTGTGGAATATTTCTAAAAAGAATCTTTATCAAATATAAAATCTTCAAGAATAATTTGTAGGGAAATAAAACTTATTCCTTTACTTCAACTACAAGTTATAAACATACCAAAACACTATATTGAATCCATAAGTAGTTAAGTAATATTACTTTCTTGTTTCCAAACCATAACCACTCATTTATAAAAGCATAAATGCTTTTATTCCATTATAATGTTAGAAAATCACTACTCAAATAGAAGTAATGCCATTCTTAAATAACTTTAAGATAATATTACAAGATGAGCAAATATAATATCATAAGCATTACACTTTCAAACCATCTATGCCTTTAAAGTTAACTTTAGTCTACAAGACTTTAAGTATAATGCTAAAGACTTTATTATATGCTTTATAGTTAACTTTGGTATGCTATAATTAAGTTAATTACAAAGAATCTCAAGTCTAGACTATTCAACCAAGCATAAACAATATCAATCACATTCTATCAACCCTATTCTAACAGCTATCACGATTGTTCAAACCTTAATAAGGAAATCTTTTCTTCAAAAGTTATTCGTTTTGCCACTTGAGTTAACAGATGACAATTAATCATAATCACTTTACTTTATATTCTACTTGTATACTTAGGATTGTTAATACTTAAGTCCTTATAAAAATGCCAATACTTGTAAAGTAAGATTTGAAGATAAGTCAATTCTCATATAAGAAATCTTTGAGTAGCATTCCACATGTTGTATCTTATTGTTGTATAATATTATAATTACATGTTGTTTCACACACACCCACAAGCCTTAATAAGAAGCACAAGTATGAAACTTATCTAAAAATACAACCCATTCTTAAGAAACCAATTCCAGTTTCCAAGACCTAGATCAACACTTATTCCGGGGATTCGCGTTTATCAAGTGCATTACATTACTTATGCATAATAGCATCTTGCTTCTTTAAACATTAGTCCTTACCGGACCAATGATGCTGATTTCAGATGTTGGATCTTTTATATTATCTCAAAGGTCGTGAGTGCATAATCTTGCAATCACAAAAGGCAAGTTCACACTTGCTCATGTCCTTTGATTATTTTATGTAAAGTATTTTTCAAATCCAGTGTTGTCATCACCTACATTTGAAAAAGGTCAGAAAACACTATTTTTGATAATAATATGAACTATTGGTTATTGATTTAGGGTGATCAACTAATATATTAAATCTGGCAGTTGGAATACCACTGTTCAGAACTATATCACCTACGATTTAACAACCAATGTCACCAGTGATTCTTGCGTCGTATATTACGCGTTGATCATGAGATTTGGAATGGTACAGAGAAGTCAGCTGTATCGTTTCCCTCTCGCATGGAGCCGGATGTGCGGGTCGTGGCTGCTATCACTCGTAGCATGCATATTAATTGGTAATTCGTAGAGGATATGCAGCATATGGGTGGGAGCCCTCAACGTCCCACGATAGTTCCGGCATCTGAACGGTCTATACAAACCATTGCCGTAATTAAATGGGTGGGCATGGTGTACACCAAGGAGACATGCGGGGTCGCGGAGAAGGTAGTGATTGGCTTGGATCTTAGGTTGGGCCTCAAACCAAGGAAGTTTGAACGGGAACATACTCCCGGCCGTGCAACAAAGCCTAAGGTATCTCATGGGTAAAGTGACACACCTCTGTAGAGTGTAAGAACTGTAACTTGTTACTCCCTGTTCCGGGAAGGAGCTGCGAACGCGGCGGGAAAGGAACTCCATGAAAGTTCTGGTAAACCCGTGAAGGCTGACGGACATAGCTTTTTAGAATAAAAGCAACCTTTGAAGAAATGTTTACGAAAACTTGCATTGCCTATGACCTACGGTTTGTGGCTATAGATATAGTGCATCAAACACTCCTTTTCTAGTGAACTTGCTGAGTACGCTCGTACTCAAAGTATCTTCTTAACCCTTGCTAGGTTCTAAAGCCAGTACAGACGACGCCTATATCAAGTCATACTCCAGGAATCATCATCAAAGGCTAAAGCTCTTCAATGAAGTCAAGAAAGTCAACATATACATCAACTCAAGTGAAGACGAAGTTATTGAATAGATAGGAATCTAAACTCTAGTCATAAAACCTATTTCTATAGTGTATTGCAATAGCAGCAATGCCAGACCATTAGTTAAGATACTAGTCTTAATAGTATAATAATTTTTGAGTTGTTTATCTCTGATTCTTCTTTGTAAGAAGTTTCTCTCTCTCTTTAACCTAGAGTGTTCTCTGGATCTTGTGTAAAGAGTTGAGTTGTAACCTATAGTCATGTCTTGGACCTACTATGTTTCTGTTGTACCACTCTGAGGGATGTAATACTAGTGAACGGTGTTTCATTGGTGTTATGTCAATGACTATAGTGTACTACATTATGCAGTGGTATGCTGGGTCACCGCACCTATTAACAAGTTGCCACAGTGCTAGTTGCCTGTTTTCTTCTGTTTTTGGTTCCAGAAAGGTAGAAAGTGAATATTCTTGGAATTGGACGGGACAAAAGCCAAAGTTATTGTTTTCCCGGAGCAATACGGAACCACGAAGCAGAGCTGGAGGGGGGCCACAGGATGGCCGCACCCTCCTAGGCGCGGGCAAGCCCGAGAGGCACCTGGAGGTGGTGTGGGCCCCCTGGACCCCCACCGACCTTGATTCCTGCGCCTATAAGAAGCCTCCGACCCAAAAACCCTAGGGCATCCAGGAGAAATCCACGAAAACCTCTGCAGCGCTGCCGCCACTGAAGGGGAGATTCGGGGGACAAAAAGTCTCTGTTCTAGCACCCTGCCGGGACGGGGAAGTGCCCCCGTAGCCATCTCCATCGATCTCCATCGCCAGCTTCATCACTGTTGCTGATTCCCATGATGAGGAGGGAGTAGTTCTTCCTCGAGGCTAAGGGCTCTACCGGTAGCTATGTGTTTATCTCTCTCTCTGTATGCATGATCTTGTGGTCATGAGTTTTGTAATCAAGTAGATCTACCTTGCTACTCAAGTGCTTCATTAGATCTCTTCTCTCCCCATGTGTGTGAAAGTGACAGCGTGTACGCCATGGTGGCACTTAGGTTTGAGTCTACATAAATACTCTTTGTGCTTTAATAGATCTATGCTTTTCCCCATGTGTGTGAAAGGGATAGCGTGCATACCGTGTGTGGCACTTTGGTTAGATTGAATATTTGTTATGAGTTATATTTGGAGTTGGATGTCTCTATGAAATTGTGGTGTTTTTTGGAACCATCTAGTGCTCAAGGTGACAGTGTCGGGTTATCTAGATTGGGGAAGGCGAACTTTGAGGAGTGCTGTTATAGCCCTACCGATAATTAGAGTGTCCAACCGGAGAGTAGTTAAGAGTATTATCATGAAGAGAGGATATTTATATGAGAGAGTGTTCACTATTGAAAGTATGATCCCTAGGCCTTGTTTCTAAACATTGAAACACCGTTTGCATCTAGATCTGTTGCATGTTTGCTTGCTTTAGTCTTTACCTCACCGTTAAGCTCTTTTCTGGCACCGTTACCACTTGTATTTCACTATCTCTTTGCCGAACTAGTGCACCTATATTGGGTGTGTTGGGGACACAAGAGACTTCTTGTATCTTGATTATAGGGTTGCTTAAGAGGGAATACCTTTGACCACTTCCTCCCTGAGTTCGATAAACCTTGGGTAATCCACTTAAGGGAAACTTGCTACTGTTCTACAAACCTCTGCACTTGGAGGCCCAACAACTGTCTACAAGAATAGAAGTGCGTATACATCACCAATACCCAAAATTTCACAAAATTTCTTCATTGTCATGGTGAAGGGCCTATTATAGATTTTGAATGACACCTCTGACCTGAAAGGGTTGTTAGTAAAAGAGAAACTCACACAAAAGTTTTGTCGAGCATAGCATATTGCTCACTCTCATCATGCATATAACTAGTTAGACCAACCCTCCTGAGAAGAGTTAGGAAATCATTGAGAATCCCTGCAGACCGCAAAAAGGTAAAACAAGGAAAGGTAGAAGGGTGCGCGTCCCCCTCATCTCCCTCGTTGCCAAAACGCGGTGTAATAAGATCCTCATTGTATGATGGCCTAGCTCTGGAGGATGATCTCAAAGTCCTTGTCCTCCTAGGTGCATCACTCTCAAACACTTCTCCAAAGGTGTGGTTGTCCATGACCTTTTTCTGAAATTTTTAGACAAAAATCAAACCAAGTAATTTCCAAGTTGATAAATGATGAGGAACTACTATAGGAACTTGATAGAGGGCTAAAAATGCATCAAAATAAAATCTCTAAGCATAGAACAAGCATGCAATCTCACACAACCTGACACCTATAGCAGCAAAATACTCAAGATACAATCTACCAATCACAAATCTAATTGGACAAGCGGAGGAGGCACATACCAAGGAGCAATCCCTCCAAAAATCAGCAGCAAAGATGGGCTGACCAAGGAGATCAAAAATAGGGAGCAAGAACAGCAGTAACTTGAGCTTGAGAAAATTTTCTGGTGTTTTTCAGGAGAGAGAAATAAGTGGCTGTAAGGAGGCAACTTGGAGGGCCACAGGTGGGCCCCACCCAGGCCAGGCGCCACATAGGGCTGGTGGCGCCACCAGGGGGTGTGCTGGCCTGGTGGGTCCCCTTGGGCCACTCCAGGTGTCCCTCTGCCCCTTTTTTCGAGGAAAATTTTAATATGAATTTTCTGGGATTTTTCGGGAAACTTTATTGTTGGCCAATTTTCAGGTTATGAAAATTGATTTTCTCGCAGAAAAAGATTTTTTAGAAGAAGCAAAAGCAAACCAAATCCAAAACTACAGAAGTTCTAAGACACTCTAACGAGCAAACAACTAGCAAAACTAAAGCTAACAAGAGAAAGAGCAAAGACTAGGAAGGAGAAAAATAAAAGTGAGCAAGTATAACCATTGTGAAAGCATTGTTTTGTTCATTAAAATCCCTTTGTTAACAAGGTTGATCAAGTCTTGTTACCAAAAAATTCTTATATGAAACAAAACTTTGCATTTCACAAAGTGATTATGTTACCTCAAACTTGATATCAATGGTACCAATCATAATAGTTTCACAACTTTCTTGTAGAATGGGACAATATATTTCTCCAACTTTGATGCTCTCAATATTTTCAATGGAATTCAGGCAATAGCTCTTATCAACCTTCTTGGGGAAATAGAGTATTCTCTTTGTCATTAATATTAAAAATTACTTTTCCTTGATTACAATTGATGATAGCACCTGCAGTATTAAGAAAATCTCTCCCAAGAATAATGGACATATTAACATCTTCAGGCATCTCAAGCACAACAAAATCAGTTAAAACCAAACAATTATGAGCTACTTGAACAGGAACATCCTCACATATACCAACAGGAATAGTAGTTGACTTATCAGCCATTTGCAAAGATATATCAGTTGGTATCAACTTTTCTAGCTGAAGTCTCTTGTAGAAATAAAAAGGCATAACACTAACTCCAGCTCCCAAATCACATAAAGCAGTTCTAACATAATTATTCTTAGAGCAAGGAATAGTTGGTATACCTGGATCACCAAATTTCTTTGGAACCTTACCATTGAAGGAATAGTTAGCAAACAAAGTAAAAATTTCCTCATTAGGAATCTTCCTTTTATTAGAGACAATATCCTTCATATATTTTGAATAAGGAGGCAACTTAATAGCATCAGTCAAAGGAATTTACAAAAATAAAGGTTTCATCCACTCACAAAACTTCTTATAGTGTTCTTCCTCCTTTAACTTGTGTTTCTTATTGGGGAAAGGCATAGATTTCTGCACCCAAGGTTCTCTTTCACTACCATGTTTATTAGCAATAAAATCTTCCTTAGTGTACCTAGCATTCTTAGTGTGCTTCCCAGGTTCTTCCTCAATTTCTTCCTTATCAAGAGCATCATTTTTATCATTACCACTTTCAGTTTCAGCATCAGAGACAGATATACTATTAGGATCTATTGCTGGTTTAGGTGGTTCCTCAAATATTTTGTGTTTCTTTTTCTTTCTCTTATGAGGACTACCACTATTTTCACCTTGTTGAGAATCCTGCTCAATTATTTTAGGATGTCCTTCAGGATATAAAGGATCTTGAGTGGCTATACCACTCCTAGTTCTAATTCCATAAGCATGTTTTGTTGGAATTATGCCCTAGAGGCAATAATAAAGATGTTATTATTATAATTCTTGTTCATGATAATGTTTATATTCCATGTTAGAATTGTATTAAGCGGAAACTTTAATACTTGTGTGGTTTGTGAACAACACCGTGTCCCTAGTACGCCTCTATGGACTAGCTCATTGATTAATGATGGTTAAGGTTTCCTAACCATGGACATGAGTTGTCAATTAATAATGAGATCATATCATTGGGAGAATGATATGATGGACAGACCCAAACTAAGCGAAGCAATTAGATCGTGTCATCGTGTTCGTCTTTGCGAATCTTTTCTTATGTCAAATATTGTATTCCTTAGACCATGAGATAATGCAACTCCCTGGTATCGGAAGAAAGCTTTGAGGTCATCAAACGTCATCCTATGAGAGGGTGATCATAAAGGTGTCTCTCAGGTGATCGGAAAGTATCTGTTGGGTTGTATGTATCGAGATGGGATTTGTCCCTCCCAAGTCGGAGAGATATACTTCGGGCCCACTCGGTAATCGATATCAACACCGCTTGCAAGCATGTGGTTAAGGAGTTAATCACAAAGTGATATCGGATTACGGAACGAGTAAAGTACTTGCTGTGAACGAGATTGAACTAGGTATGACGGTACCGACGATCAAATCTCGGGCAAGTAAAATATCACGAGACGAAGGGAATATATATATGGGATTGATTGAATCCTGGCATCGTGGTTCATCCGATATGATCATCGATGAATGTGTGGGAGTCAATATGGGTTTCCAGACCCCGCTGTTGATTATTGATAGAAGATCATGTCTGCATATTCTCGAACCCGCAGGGTCACACACTTAACGTGTCTCGACGCTAGGATAGATTGGATAATTGGTTTATGAGTTTTTGTTCGGAGTCTCGGATGGGATCCGGGACATCACGAGAGGTTCCGGAGTGGTCCGAAGAATAAGATTCATATAAGGCAGTGCAGTTTTTGGAGTTCGGAATTGTTCCGGGTTAATCGGTATTGTACCGGAAGCTTCTAGAACCTTCCGGAAGGGGACCAACGTGGCCACACCTTCTGGGAGGGGGCATGGGCCTATGAGGGAGTGCCCTGGCTGCATTGGGCCAGGGGCACAAGGCCCCATAGGGCCCAGCCGGCCAAGGGGGTTTTAAACTCGAGATAGACCTTCTAGAAGGGGGGTTTCCTTGCCCCCCCACTCCTTCTCCTTTGGGGCCGCCGGTTTGGGCTTGGGGGAGGGGCTAGGGCTGCGCCCCACCCTCTATATAAAGAGGGCTGGGGACGCACCACCCACCCACACCTTCCCCTCCAACCCTAGCCGCCCTGCTTCCCTCCTCTCTCCCTCCCGACTGCTTGTAGGCGAAGCCCTGCTGCAGAAATTCTCCACCAATTGCACCGCGCCGTTGCGTTGTAGATCCAACCCATCTCTCCACCATACTTGCTGGACCAAGGAAGGAGGATACGTCGAGGTGATGCACGTGTGCATCTCACGGAGGCATCGCCACTTGTGGTGCTAGATCGGATCGGATCGCGAGGAGGAGAAGCGAGTACGACTACATCACCCACGTTCCGACGAACGTTCCGCTGTGCGAATCTTCAAGGGTATGAAGATCTAATCCAATCTCTCTCGTTGTTTGCATCTCCTAGATTAGATCTTGGCTTTCCCTCTGTTCGCATCCGTAGAAAATTTTGATTTACTATGCCGCGAAACCCTTCATGTTTATCTCCTGAAGCATTAACTACCATATCTTTTTGTACCTTAGCAAGTTGATCAATTTGAGTTTGAACCATTTGGAAGTGTTTACAAAGCATTTTAACATCATTAGCAGTTCTTTCCACAATATATTTCAACTCATTAATAACTCTAGAGTTTTCCAATAAATGATTCTGAACTTGTTTATTAAAATTACCTTGCTTAATAGTAAATGTGTCAAGTTACTCTAAGCATTGATCAGGAGGTTTACCATAGGGAATATCACCTTCATTAAAGTGGAGAGAGTGTACCTCAATAGTGGATGAGTGGGGAATTGGCTTACATAATTCTTCTATAGGAGGTAGATTCTTCACATCTTCAGCTCTAATACCTTTCTCCTTAAGACATTTCTTAGCTTCTCTCATGACTTCATCATTTAATGCAATCACTCCCCTCTTCCTTGGTGTTGGTGTTGGAGCTGGTTCAGGAACAATTGGCTCAGGAGTAATAGGCTCAGGTGTATTTAACTAAGTTGAAGCCAATCATCATAATTCTTGCTTATTTTAGCCATTAATTCTTCAGCATCTGTAGGAGTTCTTTTCCTAAAAACACAATCAGCAAAACTATCTAGGTATGTCCTAGAATCATCAGTTAGTCCATTATAATAAATATCAATAAGCTCATTTTTAGGTAATGGACATCCATGATGTGCATGAATCAAGGCACAGAACCTTGTCCATGACTCAGGCAATTTCTCCTCTTCTCCCTGTTTAAACTATAAAAAAATCAGCAAAACAGCATGTTTAACACTGGGAGTAAAATATTTCTAGAAGAAAGAAGCAATCAAACAATCAGGGCTATCAATGGATCCATGAGGTAATCTATTAAACCAAGCTTTAGCTTCTCCTTTTTTGGTGAAAAGAGGAAGATCTTAGTAACAAAGTACTTGCGCATCTTAAAATCATCAAAGAATAAGGCACTCATAGTGGAAAGTTCATTCATATGTGCACATCATTCTTATTTCCAGTCCCACAAAAAGTTCTTTCTCAACAATGTCTAAATAGGATAAATCAAGAGAGAAATCATAATCTTTATCTTTAATATCTATGGGAGAAGTGGCAAACTTAGCATCAGAAGACAGTTTAGGATCAACGGTACGTCTTTGAAGGACACTCCTAATAGCACTAGCACCATGTGTGCTTGGGTACTCTTCAATAAATTCATCAGTCATTTTAATATAACCATCACTAATATCATATATCTCTCTAGACTCGGGTGAGATAACAGGTGTAATAGTGTCTTTACTAGGAGTTTCAGTGTTCCCCAAAATAGTTCTGGCAATAGTACCATCTAGGAAAGGACCTAATGAACCACTCGCATCAAGCACGGTAGAAGTAACATCATGAGTATCAGAAGCAATTTCAAATTCAGCAGTAGTAGCAGTGTGGGTAGCATGTGTATGTGGTGGTGGTGTAACAAGCTTACTTATATTAGACGGTGAATCAAGAGCAGCAGAGGAGTTTAGGACTGTACCTCTTCTTGTAGTGGATGGTAAAATAGGAAACTTTCCATCACGAGACTTCCCCATGATGAAAGGAATATCAGTGAACAATAATAGATCCAAGTGAACATACAAATAAAGCTATGCTCCCCGACAAAGGCGCTAGAAAATAGTCTTGATGACCCACAAGTATAAGGGATCGCAACAGTCTTCGAGGGTAGTATTACCAAATTTATTGATTCGACACAAGGGGAGACAAAGAATACTTATAAGCCTTGACAACTGAGTTGTAAATTCAGCTACACCTGGAAATAGTCTTGCTCACAGTAGTTTATCAGTAGCAACGGTTTTGTAGTAGCAATAGCAAAGCAACAGCAGCAGTAAAACAAGAGCAATAGTAACAGTAGTAGCAAACAATAGGATATGAGTGCGGTAGACATAGGGATGGATGGACGAGCGTTGCATGGACGAGTCTAAACATATAACTTCAAGATCTAGGGCAATTGTAGATACATAAGATAAGGCATCCAAGTACTAAACAATCATAGGCATGTGCTCCATATATAGTCATACGTGCTCGCAATGAGAACTTGCACAACATCTTTTGTCCTGCCAGCCCGTTGCAGCGGGGCCTTAAGGGAATCTACTAGCAATTAAGATGCTCCTTTTAATAGAGCACCGGAGCAAAGCATTAATACTCCATGAACACACGTGGTTGTGCTCTTCCTCGTCGGATGAGGGTGTAGGACTGCGGTTGCATCTAACCGCAGCCTTCCTCTTTGGCTCCTCAGGGACTTCTCCGTGGAGCGCAGCTCCAACGAGTCCAAGTCCGGCTAGTGCGGATTTGTGCATGGCCCTCTTCGGGTCCCCCACCGAGGGTGGATGGGACGCGAGGTATGTGGTGGCTACCTGAAGGGAATATGCCCGAGAGGCAATAATAAAGTGGTTATTATCGTATTCCTTATTTATGATAAATTTTTATTTTGCATGCTATAATTGTATTAATACGGAAACGTTAATACATGTGTGTTTAATAAACAAAAAGGAAGTTCCTAGTTATGCCTCTCTTATAAACTAGCTCGTTGATTAACATGATGATCAAAGTTTCCTGATCATGGACATTGGATGTTGTTAATAACGAGGTCACAACATTAGTGTAATGATGTGATGAACATTCATCCGAAGTATAGCATTACGATCAAAGTCATTGAGTTTATATTGCTATAACAACTTAAGAAGTGATCCTAATCCTTAGACCATGAGATCATGTCAATCACTAACACCGGAAGAGTTTCTCGATGACATCAAACGTCACACCGTAACTGGGTGATTATAAATATGGCTTCAAAACTACTAAAGTGTTATGTTGAGACCCATGGATCGAGAGTGGAATTTGTTCATCCCGATGACGGATAGATATGCTCTTGGCCCTCTCGGTGATATCACATTGATTAGCTTGCAAGCAAGTGATTTGATCACTAGAATGTTATATCACGGGAACGAGAAAAGAGTGCATGTCGATAACGAGATCAAACTAGGTATGGAGATACCGATGATCGAATCTCGGACATGTAATATATCGTGAAACAAAGGAATTAAGATACTAGCGTAAAAGGTTCACACGATCACAGAAGTCATCGTTGAATGTGTGGGAGTCAGTATGGATCTCCAGGTCCCGCTACTGATTATTGATCGGAGAAGGGTCTCGATCATGTCCGCATTATTCGCGAACCATAGGGTGACACACTTAAGGGATACCGACACCATTCAGAGAAAATGATATGCCAGAAAAAGAAAAGGAAAGCGCAGGAATTTATTTCAGTAGACACCGGAACTGTTTTGGTTGAAATTGCTGAAACTGGTTCTGCATGTGAAATGGAATACTAGCAAGGGGTTTTATGTGAATGTTTGTTAATTAAAGTAATTAACAAAATTTTGAATAAATAAAAGAGTTTTATTTAAATGAGAGCTTGCATTAATTTTGGTGGAAAATTAATGCATGTGAGTGGAATTGTGAGTGGAGAGGTTTTTATGTGAGTGGAGCTTCCACCACATGAATGAGGGAGAGGTTGGGGCACCCTCCATGGCCGGCGGCCATGCCCCCTTGGGATGCCCCCTTCCCTATAAAAGGACCTCCTCCTCTCACTTGTCTCCACACCTCCTCGCGAAGGATCTCTCTCCCCCTTTTAGAATTTCCCCATGGTCTCGGATCAGCGAGATACATGTTCCCGGTGGCTTTTTCTGGAAGGATTTGTTTCTTCCGCTGCTTCGCTGGAGCGAGGGCGCGGAGGTTGTCGGGTTACCCGTACGTGTGTGTGATCACGGATGCACCACTGCTTTGAGGTGCTGGACTTGATCGTGCTGGACCGGCTGGACCAGACGGACTTCATCACGATCTTGAGATCGGCAAGCGTTCGTCTACATCATCTACGAGTACAACCTCGTTAACACTATTCGGTCTTAGAGGGTATGTATTCTATGGATGTATATCCACCCGTTGCTTGTATCTAGTAGATAGATCTTGGTACTTAGATGTTCCCATCGTAGGAAAAAAATTGTTTTCTATGCTGCGAACCCTACAGTGGTATCAGAGCCGGATCTATGCGTAGATGCTTTGCACGGGTAGTACACATATGAGTATGTGGGCGATGATGATCATTTTATTGCTTCTTAGTTGTACTTTGGATATTGGTGGTATAGTGGGATGAAGCGGCCCGGACAAACTTTACATGTCCTCGCACATGAGACATGTTCCACGCTTGACATGCAACTAGTTTTGCATAAGTGGCTAGCGGGTGTCTGTCTCTCCTACTATAGCCAATATCTAATTTGCAACGAGTTGTCAACAATTTGGTTATCCTCGTTGTGGTTCATGTTCGTAGGTAAGAACGGTTCTATCTTCGAAAGCCCTAAGCCACGTAAAACTTGCAATGGATAAATTAGAGGCGTCTAGTTTAGATTGTTGCTGGGCTAGTGTTATGATATGGTGATGTTGTAAGTATGAGATGATACTCTTACAACACACATAGCGTGTAAGTTCCATAGACCTTGGCCTTACACATAAAGGTTTGATAGAGATCATACCACGGTGCACATGATGGAGATCATATGCGGGAACCATATCATTTCACTTATAAACATGTGATGTTTGATAGCATCTTATATTGCTTATTTGGCATTTTATTAGCATAATAAGATGATCCCTCATTTAGATATCAAGATAAAAATGTGTTCTTCCTTAAGTATGCACCGACAATGTTTCGTCGCTTCAAGGCATCACGTGATGATCGAGTGTACTTGAATCCACGAGCATATCTCGGGTGTAAGACAGTTACACACGCGAATACTAAGGTTCTTACTTGGCGAGCCTAGCATGTACAGACATGGCCTCGGAACACGGACCGAGAGGTTAAGGATGAGTCATATAGTAGATATGATGCCCATTTGATGCTTGCCTTTGAAGCTACACCGACTCACGTGATGATCGGACTTGGTGTAGTGGATTTGGTTCATGTAATCAACAAAAAGACATGAGGGATGTCGTTTTTGAGTGGGAGTTCATTTCTAATTTGGATTAGTAGAACTCAATTTATCATAAATTAAATCAAATTGAATTTGCATAATTTGTTGTAGTCATTGGCATTCGTTCACCACCTTATGCATAGTTGTAATTGAGATAATAGAACTATAGAATTCTGGATATATACTTTACGAACTGGTATCGTATTGTGTTGAGTGTCAATCTAAAGTTTAAAGTCCTATTGCAAACTTTCAGCAAAATTCTATTTACTCCGTGAAATTTAATAATTGGTATTAAATCGAGAGTAACAATTCCAGTGTTACTATCTTAAGTATCATGTTTGCCTCCATGATTCTTGATTGTTTTTAAATATCAAGGTTGTCTAGGAGCTGAAAGAATTGTTTCAGAAACCATCATGTGTGACAGATATAACGATATCTGAAAAAATGTTTTGGTTGCAATATGATAGAGTATAATATACGATCTCATATTGGATGAGAATTTACAAAGGTTGGAGATGCTAGACATCCTAATCATCCAAAAGGGTTTTGGAAAGTAATGTTATACTCACGATTCGCCTTTATAAGCTACAGTAGCTTGATCGTGAAAGTCGTCATGATAAGGATGAATAGAAGATGTATGTAAAGTGTTTACTACACTATAAGATTACTAAAGAATGCAATTTTAAAGAATACCGATCATTTTGATGATGGTGATCTACTTCAAAGTGCAAGTCCAAAGGTATTATTATTTGAATATACACGCTTTAGACTATGTGTCATGTATATGGCGCCACTTTTGATGTTGATAGATTCTTTTAAAAAGGAAAAGGAAAAGGAAATGCTGAAAGAGAATCTATAAAATATATTTGGCAGAAAAGAAAAGATTGGAAATATCCAATTTAGGTATATGGATGATATACATGTTATGGTTGTATTCTTTGCTAGTTAAACAATGTGGTTTTTGGGTATTGGATACCGAATTGGTTGGTATGAAATTTCATACGGAACGATGCAATTCATGAACCACAATGGCCTAAGTAACTAGCAAGAGAATATGTGATGATGTTCATCGAAAACAAACAAACCGTTGTTTGTATTTCTCGTTGACATCAAAGCTTGACTTTAAGATTTGTTTTAATAATTGTTATTTAAATCAGGTATTATGAGAACAAAGGTTGTTCAAATAATTACCATATTCCATATAAGATGGACGATTTACAAATCTAGTTGGAGAAATCACATCCATAAAACCTAATGCTAAAATGTCGCAAGACAAATGATTGAAAGATCACTTACGAAGTGACATCGCTGTTTAAATTATATTGGAAAGAAAACATGAAGAATCTCCATTTTCATGGATTTTTGGAGTCTTTGATTTGATCAAGTGACGCTTGTGAGACTTTCCTCGGGATAATTAAAACTTCGTTCAAAGGCCAAAGAAGAACGAACGACTAAAATATTGGAATTTATACATATCGATGTATGTAGTCCATTATGTATAGTCGTAAGCGATGGATTTCAACTTCATATACTTTCTCCGGAAATTTGAGTGAATATTCACTTAATGAGAATGAAGTATGAAATATTTGAAAATGTTTCAAAGACTTTCAAGATGAAGTGGAAAATCATTGTAACAAGAAAATAAATGGTTTATGATTTTATCATAAGGGATTTATTTGAGTTACAAGTGAAACAAGAAAATAAATGAATTATGATTTTATCATAAAGGGATTTATTTGAGTTGCAAGTTTAGCAAAACACCTAGATTTACATCTCCCGAAACACCATAGGAGTATGGAGTGTTTGAGATTTGTAATGAAACCTTGTTTGACATGGTTGGATCAAAGGTGTTATTCATAAAACTGCCATTATGTTTTAAAAGATTAAAGCTTTAGAGACTACCGCTTTTACACTGAAAAGAGCTCCATCTTGATCCGTTGAAATGACACCATGGATGTTATGGTTTGGGGTAAAACCCAAGTTGTCATTTCTTAAATTTTGGTATGCTAAACATAAGTAAGATGTTTACAACCAAAGTCGGATGAGCATGTCTTTGTAGGTTATTTCGAATAACAATTGGTTATTCCTCCATAACACCGAGGACAAAAGGGTTTGTCGCTTGAAATGTAAAGTTTCTTGAAGAAGGAATTTTTCATAAATGTTAAGTGGGAGGACAATAGAACTTTGATAAGGTTAACGAACCTTAGCTAAATGTGCTGAGTTGCGCAGCGCCGGAAATGGTTCTGGAGGCTGCCATAATGCTCATACGTTATGTGCCTCAAAGGTTGTGGTCACGGAGATCTAAGTTCCTATTGAACCAAGTAGGTCGGTTATACAGTCAAATACTAAGATTTGAGAGTAAATCATTATTGTTTGACAATGATGAACCGAATACATACAAAGAAGCGATGATGGGCCCTGACTCTGTCAAATGGCTTGAAGCCATAAAATCCGTGATAGTTCCATACCCGAGAAATCAAGTTTTGAACTTGGAAGTCCCTCCGGAAAGGTGTAAAAACCTATCGGTCGTATTTGGATCTATAAAGAAACAGACATGGATGTTTCACATCTATGAAATAGTCGACATGTCGTAAAGTATTTTACGACAATGTTCAAGGAGTTGACTATGACAAGATTTGATCTTTCATAGCGATATTTAGTCTGGACAGATTAAAGTAGCAACCACTACATATAATTTGTTATATGGTAGATGAATAAACAAAACAAAGTTCTTCTAAAATAATGGTTACCTAGGACGTGTACATGACACGATCCAAAGGGTTTTGTTAATTCAAAGGATGCTAAAAAGGGCATGCAAACTTCAATGGTTGAAGTAAGCATCGCGGAGTTGGAATCTTCACCTTAATGAAAAGGAGTTTTCATCAGGAGACGATAAAGATGCTTGCATTTGCAAGAAATTAAGTGGGAGCGCTGAGACATATTTCTAATACATTATGTGGATGACATCTTGTTGATTAGAAATGATGTATCTTTTATTGACAAAGGTTAAGAATTTCATTCGATGAAATACTTAGGCCAAACCCAAATATTTAGCGTGAATGTCTATAGTGGATAGACTGTGACGCCAATATGGTTGTGCCAAACGTACATATATGAGATATTGAAGGAGTTCAATATAGAAACGACAAGAAACAGTTCTTGTTGCATGGAAAGGAATTGAATCAAGATTAAAGTGTATCGACACTTGATAAGTGAAACAAGATTCAAGTGATTTGACACTTGATGAGTGAAATCACGAGAGTGTTTTGATCAATCATACCATGATATGTACACATCCAGATATGTCCTATGCTCTAAGTGTTATGAGCATATACCAGAATGAATCATAAAATGATCATTGGACGATAGTGAGGATATTCTTATGATCTTTTTAAAAGAACTAAGAATATATTTGTGTAGAGGTGACAAACAATTACAAATAGTTCATTGTAAAGCGTTACATTGATACTAGGTTTGTCACAAGATACAAATTAAGTTTATCTCAACTTTAAACTATGGGTGGCACAATGTAATGGAAAGGAGATTTCATGATGGATTTGGATGAAATCCATAGTTAAAGACATTGTGACGAATACTACAACAAAAAGGCTAAGTATATGACTGTTATAGTAGCAGCAAAGGAGGGAATTTGTGTCAAGTAGTTTGTTATCAAACTAAGGTGTGGTTCGCAACGGTCTAACACTAAAGATATATTGTATGACAATAGTATCGGCGTGTTTTAACCCCAAGGAACTAAAGGTCTCACCGAAAGACCAAATTTATACAATGCCATCTCATTGGAGAATGAGTGATGCGTGAAGACGCAAAGACATGCAAATACACACGGACATGAAAGTGTCATGTCCGTAGATTATGTTAACCACTTGTAGTTGCGTATATGGAACACCAGAAAGCCATAGGTGTTCAATACGCAAAGTTTTCAAACTAGATTATTGTCTCTAGTGCAAGTGGGAGACTGAAGGGAATATGCCCGAGAGGCAATAATAAAGTGGTTATTATCGTATTCCTTATTTATGATAAATGTTTATTTTGCATGCTATAATTGTATTAATACGGAAACGTTAATGCATGTGTGTTTAATAAACAAAAAGGAAGTTCCTAGTTATGCCTCTCTTATAAACTAGCTCGTTGATTAACATGATGATCAAAGTTTCCTGATCATGGACATTGGATGTTGTTAATAATGAGGTCACAACATTAGTGTAATGATGTGATGAACATTCGTCCGAAGTATAGCATTACGATCAAAGTCATTGAGTTTATATTGCTATAACAACTTACGAAGTGATCCTAATCCTTAGACCATGAGATCATGTCAATCACTAACACCGGAAGAGTTTCTCGATGACATCAAACGTCACATCGTAACTAGGTGATTATAAAGATGGCTTCAGAACTACTAAAGTGTTATGTTGAGACCCATGGATCGAGAGTGAAATTTGTTCATCCCGATGACGGATAGATATGCTCTGGGCCCTCTCGGTGATATCACATTGATTAGCTTGCAAGCAAGTGATTTGATCACTAGAATGTTATATCACGGGAACGAGAAAAGAGTGCATGTCGGTAACGAGATCAAACTAGGTATGGAGATACCGATGATCGAATCTCGGACATGTAATATATCGTGAAACAAAAGGATTAAGATACTAGCGTAAAAGGTTCACACGATCACAGAAGTCATCGTTGAATGTGTGGGAGTCAGTATGGATCTCCAGGTCCCGCTACTGATTATTGATCGGAGAAGGGTCTCGATCATGTCCGCATTATTCGCGAACCGTAGGGTGACACACTTAAGGGATACCGACACCATGCGGAGCAAATGATATGCCAGAAAAAGAAAAGGAAAGCGCAGGAATTTATTTCACTAGACACCGGAACTGTTTTGGTTGAAATTGCTGAAACTGGTTCTGCATGTGAAATGGAATACTAGCAAGGGGTTTTATGTGAATGTTTGTTAATTAAAGTAATTAACAAAATTCTGAATAAATAAATAAAAGAGTTTTATTTAAATGAGAGCTTGCATTAATTTTGGTGGAAAATTAATGCATGTGAGTGGAATTGTGAGTGGAGAGGTTTTTATGTGAGTGGAGCTTCCACCACATGAATGAGGGAGAGGTGGGGGCACCCTCCATGGCCGGCGGCCATGCCCCCTTGGGCTGCCCCCCTCCCCTATAAAAGTACCCCCTCCTCTCACTTGTCTCTCACACCTCCTCGCGAAGGATCTCTCTCCCCCCTTTAGAATCTCCCCATGGTCTCGGATCAGCGAGATACATGTTCCCGGTGGCTTTTTCTGGAAGGATCTGTTGCTTCCGCTGCTTCGCTGGAGCGAGGGCGCGGAGGTTGTCGGGGTACCCGTACGTGTGTGCGATCACGGATGCACCACTACTTTGAGGTGCTGGACTTGATCATGCTGGACCGGCTGGACCAGACGGACTTCATCACGATCTTGAGATCGGCAAGCGTTCGTCTACATCATCCACGAGTACAACCTCGTTAACGCTATTCGGTCTTCGAGGGTATGTATTCTATGGATGTATATCCACCCGTTGCTTGTATCTAGTAGATAGATCTTGGTACTTAGATGTTTCCATCGTAGGATTTTTTTTGTTTTCTATGTTGCGAACCCTACACTGCCATGATCGCAGCTTGCGGCGTCTTCGGGATGATGTTTCCGTTGGCATCCATCTCCATGAAGGATGTGTTGAGGGTTAGGGTCACCTCACGACGCGCGGCGGGGTCCATGTTCTCTACGCGAGAACGGTGCTTGTTGTCGTGGTTGTCGTGCGAGCTAGAGCCGCCAACGACAGAGAGCGCATCTCGCCATGCGCTGGACTCCGAGGCTGCTTGCTTGCGTTTGTCAAGCACCTCTTGCATCTTCACCTGCTATTTGTGCTCTTCGATGAGGAGCAGGTGGTATGCCATCAGTAGGTCCCGTGAGGCACCCACAAGCAGGATCTTGGTGCCCACCACGGCTTCGCGTGCTTGGTTCCATCCCTCCTCGCTAAGGTGGATTACCCGATTGGCATTGGTGTCGTCCCCGTTAGGAGGGGGAATTGGTCCCTCCTGTTTTCGTCGTTTCTACCCTGCGGGTTGGGTGGCGGGTTGGGTTGGTGCTGATCCACATCGCTCTGGATGACCACGTCGCATTGTTAGCGTCCATAGGTCGGATCGCTGCTGCCACAACTTTCGGATCCGGAACCGTAGGTCCCTTCATCCGATGGCGGATCGCACAGATCTGAGTTGCAGCTGCTGCTGTCATAGGACTCATCTGTCGATGGTGATGTGCGTAGCATGGGATGTGGAGCCCACGAGGCGGGCCTGATTGATGGCAGGGGCACCTGCTCTGGGAAGCGGAGAGTGCCGGTCTGCCCCACTTGGAAGCAGAAGATCCCGAACAGGATCTCGAGCCCGTCGCCAACGGGCTCGAAGTCCTTCAGAGTGGCTGGCGAGTGGGCGGTGAAGTCGAAAGCGCCGAAGAGGAGATGGCTCTCCGTCACCGAGGAGTTGTAGATCGCTTTGGTTGGGACCGTCACGATCGCACAATCAGCGCCCCTAGTTCCCACAGACGGCACCAATTGACGAGGTTTAATCTCGTCAATGCCCATTGTTATGATCTTGAGTTTTGGAGAAGATGGGGATGCTGGAGATCGCGGAACGGTTAGAAAACAAACAACGCGGGGACACGAGGTTTACCTAGGTTCAGGCCCCCGGAGGGAAAACCCTACTCCTGCTTGTCTGCTCTTGATTACGGCGGAACCGAAAGTTACAGGGGTGTGCAGATGCAATCTGGCGTGGAGGTGTGTATGCGGTGGTATGCGAGAGTTCCCTTCTCGGTGTGCCCTCCTAGCCTTTATATAGAGGTAGGCAGGTCCCGGGCACAGATCGAGTCGGTTACAGGTTTAGGGTTTGCCCCTTTGAATATTCTATCTATTCTAGTCTTGCTCTCCAAGGATCCGAAGACATCATGGGCTTGGGCCACACCAAAGTCTTCATGGGCCGTGTATATTCTCATGGGCCTTCCTTGGGCTGGACCAGATATGCTAAGGTCGTGTACCCGTGGGGTATAACCATGTCACTCAGGTTGTCCCAATTTCTGTCACTTCAGGGCCTTCGGTTCCGGACAATGATATGTGTACACAACTTGCAGATAAGATCACAAACAATAATATCATCATGAATCAATAATAAGTTCAGATCTGAGATCATGACACTCGGGCCCTAGTGACAAACATTAAGCACAACAAGTTGCAACAAAGTCAAATAGCACTAATAGAGATACTAGGCATCATGCCCTAACAATCTTATTCGATTACATGATAGAACTCATCTAATCCCTACCATCCCCATAGCCTACAGCGGGGGATTACTCACTTATGGATGAGGGAAACATGGATGGTTGATGGAGAGGCGTTGTTGATGATGATGGCGATGATGCCTTCCAAATTCCCCGTCTTGGCAGGGTGCCAGAACGGAGTTTCTGGTTCCGAATCACGGTTTCTGGTGATAGCGGTGAAGCGGAACTCTTTCTGGAAAAACATCGAACCCCCTGAGTTTTTAGTTCAGAAGGCAACTTATAGGCGAAGAGGGAGGCCTAGGAGGTGCCTGAGACGGCCACACCCCATCCAGGCGCGGCCAGGCTAGGACCGCGTGGCAGGGGTGTGTGAGCCCCTCAGGCCCCTACTCCGTCTCGTGTTCTGGATCTGTGAGTCTTCTGGTGAAATAGAATTTTTTGCATATTTTACGAGATTTTTCCTAATAGTTGATTTTCTGCACAAAAACTAGACACCAAGGTAATTCTGCTGAAAACAGCGTCAGTCTGTGTTAGTTGTATCCAAATCACACAAGTTTAGAGGAGAAACAATTGCAAAAGTGTTCGGAAAAATAGATACATTTTGGACGTATCACGCAACGGCGTGCCGCAGAAGAGAACGTCTTGCCTACACAGTCCAGACTTAGACCACGTAATAGCAGAGGCAACTTTAGAGAGAGAGAGTAGTGCCAAAGAGGTAGAGATGACCGAAGACATCTGTTTTATGCAGAAATGGAGAGGCACACCTAGAGAGTATTGTCTTCAGGCTCATACTTTTGCCGACAGTCGTCCAGACTCGAGATTGACAGATGCGTGCAATGACGCGGAGACGAACGAACATAAGGCTAATCAACTTTGGTATTGGGTCGATCCCTCATGAAAGGCTGGAAAGCACGATGCGCAAAGCTAGCTTGATGCGTGGCTTGATGCCAAGCTAGCTAGTTAATGCCTCGATTAATTTCTTGTGTAGTACCAGACATCAGTGTTGGCAGAAAACAATAGTTGGTTGAGGAAGAATACCTGGAAAATACAACAACCGACAAAGCTAGAGAACACAACCAGACGACCGAGGCAGTTAAATTTTCCATCAGCGTTGGCATCGAAAATTCGATCGAGGAAGAGCGACGCAGCGTCAACCTTGAATGGCCGCGGACAATTGGATCTAACTTTCACCTGCTGAGCCACGTAAATAAACTCATGTGAGGAAATTAGAGAAGAAAAAAATCAATATTGATTTTGTAAAAACACGTGATCCAGATAAGATGGGAGCTTCAAAGGTCCTAGAATGAGGAGATTGAAGAGGAAGGGGCGACGGAAGATTGAAGAGGTATAGGAAGAGGAAGATCTGGTGGAGGGGTGAAGAGAGGGATCTAAATCAATAGGTGGGCCGTAGGAGTTAATTGGGGAGATAATTGGTCAGCAACGCCACTGCCCAACCTTAGTTTTATTTTGGACTCATAAAGTAATCATGGTGACGTGGCAGTGGGGATGGGTGATAGCCAATAGAAAGAATTGGGGTGACGTGGCATGCTTGCATGTTGAGAGAAATAGGCTAGTGGGGGACTCCTATTTAGATATAGAAGATATCTCAATTTTGTATGTGTTTAATCCCACCCATAGACACCTCCTTATATAGGCCAAGGGAAGGGTTCCCTCCCTCTTAGGTGTCCCAGTAGGACTAAAAGTAAAGCAAAAAGGGCAGGAATTTCGTCCATAGCCGGATGGGCCAATTCCCAGCCCAGATAGACAAAAAACAGAATAGCAGCAGTAGCTAGAGGTGGCGCCTAGCCGGGTGGGCCTTCATGTGGCCCACCCCGTGCTTGTCACCCTCCCCGCCTGGAGGCAACTACCGCCGCCCCGCACCTGGGTCGACGCGCACCCTAGCGGCCCGGGTGGGCTGGCAGCAGCGGCGGCAGCGTTCAGCAACGCGCGCCCGAGTGGGCTGGCCGCGGCCCACCACGCGCCAACTAGCGCTAGCAGCACCCTGGCCTGGCTGGGCCATCCCGCCTGCATGGCCCCGCGAGCTGAGGTGATAATACTGCCGCCCTATGCGGCGATTGCTATCTGCCGCACATGGTTTTGGTCAAACCAGCCCATGTGCTGTATTTTTTGACGTTTTCCTACATTTTTTTCTCTTAGGCAATTCTCTCCGGGGATTTGGCCTAATGAAAAACTTGCTTTGTAAATCTTAATTTAAATATTATTTAGAATACTCCCTCCGGCCCATATTAATTGACTTGGATTTGTCAAAATTTGGATGAACCTATATACTAAATAGTGTCTAGATTCATCCAAATCTAGACAAATTTGAGTCAATTAATATGGGCCGGAGGGAGTATATTAATTCATAATTAATATATTTAAATTATCATTTATCTGAAACTGTTCTTAGTTCTTTTCCTTATTTCTTTCTCTTCCCGAACAACTTCGGAACTCCCAAAACACTTCTGGTTTCTCTCTCTTTCAAGATTTCCTCTTAGAGGTAGATCTCCATGTGTCGTGATGCCCTTAAACGTGCGTCCCTACGATTCGGGAATGCCATAGACATGATCTCTATCAGTGAACACAGAGGTAGCCGGGATGCACATGTGACCCCCATGACACTCACGATTCTCCATCATTTTGAACCTGAAACAATATGTGTTATGTTCCTTCTGTCTCCGCGATACTTATATTGTCCGAGATTTGATCATCGACATCTCCATGCCGGGTTCGATCTCGTTACCGACAATGCTAGTTTAAACTCGTACCGATAAGTGTTATCCCGTGACCTAGTCACATATTGCGCAACATATTTGATATAACTTATCCGAGTGGTCCCAGAGTATCTTCCATCACACGGATGTACAAATAATGGTCTTGACACATACGCCTCAACATGTTCCTCCGGATACCCAACGACACTCTATGATCACCTTTTCATAGAGTAACGTTAAGTGCCATCAAAGTATCCTCGGAAGATAGTGATTAAATATGGTCCCATAGTCTAAGGAATAAGTCACTATGTTTCTGACAATTGCAACTATGAACTTTGTGATATGATCGTGTTGTAACAATCGTCCGCGGAAAGGTGCCCAGTATCTCATTCTCTAATAAGATAGCTTCATTATCAATTAGGTGCCGAAGAACCTTCATGGTCAGGAAATATTTGACCATCTGTTGACCAATGAACTAGTTAGATAGAGTCTGCTAGGGACTTGAGTTTGTTTATATATCACACATATATCAGTGTTTCCTTATTGATATAGTTGTAGCATGATATAAAACTATTATAAACTAATGGAATATGTTTAATAAACTCCTTTATTATTTGCCTCTAGGGCACATTTCCTTCAGCCGTGGCACTTGTGAGATGAATCAAGTCGACGAGTCGCCTAGGTCGTCGACACGGCCAACACGGTCGGCATCGATGAATCCATGGCAATGGGCTCGACGGCCCACGACATCAAAGGGGAACGGGGTCAAATCCCCATATCTGACCTCCCACGGGTGCGGAAGCGAACCAGGGGTCGGCGCGAGGAAGCTTGCGGCGCGCGACTCATACTAGCCAGAGACGACGGCGGTGCGCGGCGGCGAAAGCGGGCAGGTGTGAAACTTTAGCGCGCCAACTCCTACACGCGTCTACGGGTCGCGCTCGGTTCGGCCTCACAACCAGGGGATACGGGGGGCGACGGAGCTTTTCTCGGAGGCCCGAAAAAGCTTTTCGGATTTGACCCCGTTTCTGGTATCTACTCTGGCAGATTTTTGCGATGAAAACTGAAAAGCGACGGTTATTTCTTAGTTCGGGCGTGTTTTCGGGATCTGCTAGAGTTGCTCTTACACTCTCGACAAGATCTTGGTAATTCTCCGTACTACTCCCTCCGTCTAAAAATATAAGACGTTTTAACTTTGTAAAACGAGTGTATCTAGACAACTTTTGAGTATAGATTCGGAGTGAACATATACATTAAAAGATATCTGCTCCCTTTGTTTGAAAATATAAAGGTTTGTGAAGCTAATATATCTAGGCACCTTTTAGTGTGTAGGTTTAAGTGAATGTACACACTAAAAGGTGTATAGATACATTTATTTCACAAATCTAAAACATCTTATATTTTTAAATAGAGAAAGTAGATAATTGACTAGTACTCTCCTGTTTCAAAATATAAGATGTTTCAGCTTTGTGAAGCAAATGTATCTATACTACTTTTAGTATATAGGTTCACTTAACTTTAGAGTAAATCTACATACTAAAATAAGTGTAGATACATTTTTTTCACAAACCTAAAACATCTTATATTTTAAAACGGAGGGAGTACTACTCATACTCCAGATCATAGGATGTTTATAATCATTGTTGATGATTATCAATAGATTGTGAAATTTCCCTCAATTTTTTTATTGTACTGCAGAGAATTGTGAATTGCTAAAGTCTGAATTACAATGCTGACAAGACACGAGGGCAGGGTAGTGTTAGTGCGAGAAAAGGAAATAGCACATGGAAGTAGAAGATGCAGCCAATCGGGACGCAGTTGAGCTGGTTAAACCGGCCCATGAAGGAAAGTGGCCTGGCCGCGTCGCCTGCGCCTGCCCCACCGCTCCTCGCCCAAGGCGCCGCGAGCACGCCACTGGAGCCGCACCCGCACCCCGCGCGAACGGATGCGGACGCGTGCCGCCCACCCGACCGCCCGATCACACCCGAGTCCCCATCCACCCCACGCCCCGGAACCCGGACGCCTTCCCGTCCAGATCCACTCCGCCCGCCTCGTCATCTTCCTCGGCCCCCCGCCCCCATTCCCACCCTCCAGATCCCGCAACCCGCGAAAACAAACCACCAATCACCAATCCGCGCCCGCCCGCCATTGCTCTCCTCGCCTCCGCTCCTAGTTAGCTCCGTCCGTCGGCATGGCCGCCGCTTCTTCCAGGAGGAGAGCCGGAGGAGCCGGCGGAGGAGAGAAGAAGGATCTGTTCCACGTCGTCCACAAGGTGCCCGCCGGCGACAGCCCCTACGTCCGGGCCAAGCACCTCCAGGTTAGTCTCACCTCTCCTCGCCTGCTCAATCGAACCATGTCTTCTCAGAGCGATTCTAACGGTCAATAATAGCATTGAAAGAAACTGGCGTAGTTTGCCTTAACTGTGCACCCGTGCCCCAATCATGGTACTGTTGTAACGACCAGCATCAGAATAGCGAACCATATTTCATAGGGATGATTCTTGGCATACTCGGTTTCGGTGCATGCTCAGAAAGGGATCACTGTTCACCGAATCGGTCGCTGTACTAAGGTTACCACTAATGGGTGGTGGTCCATCGCGCGGGGTGGGTCAGCTAGCGTGCGTCGGTGCGTGCTCAACGATTCAACATGTTTTAGCTGCATCAGATTCAACTCAGTATGTACAAGTTCATGGTTAATAGTTGAAAGAGAATTTTTTGATGATAAACATATACAAATTCATGGTTAGCTGCTAGATACATACTACTCCTGTCCAAAATAGATGTCTCAAATTTGTCAAAATTTGGATGAATCTAGACACTGTTTAGTATATAGATTCATCCAAAATTTAAAAAACCTAAGACATCTATTCTTGGACAGAGGGAGTAGTACATACAAGTTTATCTGCGTCAAATTCCTGCAACGTTTAAATTGCTAACTTGGGCGAAACAACTTTCTCTGAATCGTTCAGCTGGTGGAGAAGGACGCGGAGGCATCGATAGTGTGGTTCTGGAAGGCGATCAACTCCGGGGACAGGGTGGACAGCGCGCTCAAGGACATGGCCGTCGTCATGAAGCAGCAGGACCGAGCCGAGGAGGCCATCGAGGCCATCAGGTCGTTCAGACACCTCTGCTCCAGGCAGGCCCAGGAGTCCCTCGACAACCTGCTCATCGACCTATACAAGGTGCGTTCTCGCAAAACAAAAAAATGTTTGTTCAAAAGGATCAATCCTTCCTGTATTAGTTCTAACTCTGTAGTACATGTCAATTTGGATATTCAGAAATGCGGGAAAGTCGAGGAGCAGATAGATCTGCTGAAGCAGAAGCTGAAGATGATATGCCTCGGCGAGGCCTTCAACGGGAAGATCACCAAGACCGCGCGCTCCCACGGCAAGAAGTTCCAGGTCTCCATCCAGCAGGAGATGTCCCGCATTCTGGTACGGTTTACCGCTCCCTTGCCGTTGCTCCTTCTTACTGGTTCCTTAATTGGGCATGTCACTGCGGTATTCAGTTACACTCAACTTACTGAATTTTTTTCCCATGTGCGATCGCAGGGCAACCTTGGCTGGGCTTACATGCAGCAGAACAACTACGAAGCGGCTGAGCTGGTGTACCGGAAGGCACAAACGATCGTGCCTGACGCCAACAGGGCCTGCAACCTTGGGCTGTGCCTGATCAAGCAGGGCAGGGACGAGGAGGCGGTGCAAGTGCTTGAGGATGTCCTGCTTCGAAGGATCTCCGGATTGGACGACGACAAGGCCGTCTCCCGGGCCGAGCAGCTGCTCCATGAGCTCGGCCCAAGGACACGTGTTCCGTCACCATTAGATCTAGGCTTCAGTTTCAGCGAAGACATCATAGAGAGACTAGACCTCGCGATGAATGAGTGGACGCCCTTCAGGTCGAGGAGGCTTCCCGTGTTCGAGGAGCTAGACGCATTCAGGGACCAAATTGCTTGTTGATTCTTTTTTTTGTTAAACAGCATGCGCCTGCGGTAAATAGAAGTTGATGTGCATGTACATAGGAGTTGTTGTGGAAGGATGGATGATACAAGGTGTGAATGAGAGATCTGATAGATGAGTAGATATCACAAGCTAGGGTTGATGCAAAGCGTTCCCTTCAGAAAGAACTAGTGTGGTTTTTTCCTTCGTGGTATATAATGCAGATGTTCTTGTATGCAGTGACTTGCTCAGGAATTGCCAAGTTGATTATTCACTTCCTGGCACAAGATTGAAGTTTTTTTTTTTGGCTAAAGATTAAAAGGAAAGTACAGTATGCACAACTAAAATTTCATCCTTTGTCAGAGACAGCTTGAGGCAGGACGGCATTGAATATGCACTGCCAATATTGTTAAAATCTTGAAAGCAACTGACAGATACACATGTTACTGAATTCATGACCAAAGGGCAGCATATGTTTTTTTTTCCAATAAAGACACGGCAATATATTTATTTATTTATTTTAAAAAAAGGGCAGTATATACTTCACAAACGATACAAGTCGTTTCAGAATTAGTTGGATCGCTGAAATTCAAGAGATGGATTACTGAAAGGGACAAAAAACCCAGCATTATTCTGCTGAACACATTTCAGCGGGCATCGACCTTCCTAAAAACAAGCTACACCTTTCAGACATTTCTCTGTCCAGCTGCCAGTTCAGTCTACATGACATTGTCCAGGACTGGAGAACGGAGCAGAAGTAAGCTTCGAATTTCCACAGCAGACAGGTAGTATGTTCAGTTCAGTCCACTGAAGAAAAGGCGGCAGATTCCTACAGAATGTACATACACCAGAAAATGCATATCGGCACACTGAAGTTCTTCTTCCTACATTTGCTGATCGGATCACGTCCATCGATCCTAAGCAACACTCTCTGTCTCTGCGAATTCATCACAAGGATAAAATATTAAATCAAATGTTCCATGGAATGAATGGTAAGAGGGATGAACAGAAGAAGTTGAGAAGCTGAACGAGATTGTTACCTGCAGAGGACACCAGCGGGAGGAGGACGAACTCCATGTCGGCGTTGCCGGGAGGGAGGTCGAGGACGACGGGGAAGAGCGGTCTCGGCGGCGCAGCGCTCCGGCGGCAGACGATGAAGTCCCCGCCGCTTCGCCGGGTCTCCTGCCCGAGCCTGCGGTGCAGGGCCACCAGGCTCTGCTCGTTGAAGGCGAAGTACTTCCAGGTGCCCTCGTCGAAGTCGTCCACGCCGCCGTCGGCCCTGGCGGTGTTGTAGAAGATGGTCCGCGGCGCCGGCTTCCACAGGGGCTCCTCGTCCTCGCTCGACCGATCCTCCTCGTCCTCCTCCTGCTGCTGTTGCTGTTCGTCTTCTTCTTCCAGGAGCAGCTTCCCCTTCGATTCCTGCGCGCAAGTACCACCAATCAATCATTGTCCTGTTGGCGAGGACGGCTGATGCAATCAACAGTAAATTTTGTTGCATCCAAGAAATCCAAGAAGAATCCAGGACGAAGCGATCGCGAATTCAGGAACATATCAAGAATCCAAGAAAATCAAAGAACAGGGGCGCACTACCTTGGCGGAGTGGAAGTGGAACCTGGCGAAGAAGCTGGAGGCCTTGTCGGGCTCCGACGCCGTCGCCTCGAGGCGGGCGTCGCAGGACTGGGCGCGGGGGAGCGGCGCCGCAGCCTCCGGAGCCATCGCCACAGCAGGCGGCGGCGGCGGCGGCGGGAGGACGACGGGCTCGACCACCCAGGAGCTGTCCTCCGGGTGGGCGTCGAGGTCGATGGTGACCGCGTTGTCGTGCGGCCTGGGGCCGAACCTGGCGCGGAGGAGGCGGCCGTAGGGGCCCGAGAGCGTGAGGTGCTCCCCCTCGCGGAGCGGCGACCAGAGGAAGGCGTTGTCGTTGGGGCAGGAGGGGGAGCCCTGGACGACCATGCAGGACGCCCTGGTGCCGCGGCCGCGGCAGCCGGGGACGTCGGCGGGGAGCTCGGTGGCGCCCAGGTAGAGGCCGCGGTGGCCCTGGAGGCGCACGTAGTCGTCGCCGACGAGCTCGACGGCCCAGAGCGTGCCGCGGGAGTTGCGGCGGTAGCCGTGGGAGACGGCCTCGTCGTCGAGCGCGCAGAGGTACGTGCCCAGGTGGCTCCTGAGGCGCACGGACCGCGCGTCCTTGAAGGGCTCCATCGCCGCGGCGCGGTCGCGCGAGGGTGGAAGGAGGGAGGGATCAAGAACCAAGAACCAAGAAACGGGACGGAAGGGGGAAGCGGGGAAGGGGATGGGGAGACGGCAGGGGGGCTTTGTTTGGGCGGGAGGAGGAAAGACGGTTGGGGATGTCTTGGTTTTGAGCGCAGGGTTTTGGGTTCGGTACACTGCGGTCTGCTGATCGGTTCGGAGTCGGATTCTCTAGAACCTTCTTTCTTCTCATCTCAGAAGTTTTGCCGAATTCTCGTTAGCATCCGTAGGTAGGAAGAAGCCATACACAACAAATGTTTTGTGGAGGCCTCTCTATTTGGTAGGTTCATGTGAAGTTTCGACCGTCGCCACACAGATTCTTCCGATGCATGCTTGCGACGGGCTGCCACTCAGGAGGTACCGAAAGAGTTTGATCTCATGTTACCTTTCTATGCAATAGATCATATGTATATTTGGTGACCTTCTGTTGTTGTGTGCATCCTAAATATGCAGATGCCGGATGTAGACGCTTTGAGCTTAGTAAAACCACCCTTTTATCAACAAATAAATTTGATGAACATAACTCTGCGTTCTGAAAGGGCATTCATAGAAAAATGAACATAAGATTCAAATCCTCATATTTCCTAAGATGCCCTTGCTTTGAACTAATGAATTTACGCGTGGAAAACTTCCCCAAATTGTCCAAAGAAGTTTTTTGATGAGCCTTAGATGGTGCTTCATAATTATCGAGAAAATCTACTCATGGGATTACTCTCACTAGGATATCTTCACTAAGGATGTCTTCACCAGTTATCCTTCTTCTCCACAACGACACATCCTCCCACTTATCCATTGAAAATGCACAGTAATGCGCCTCCCCCGGCTTCACATAAGGTGGATGAGATTTATATATTTTGATTTAATTTGGATCAATTTTTTAATTTTTGGTGGTTTCCACCCTAGTTTTTGTGAGGTGGGAACCTTTATTCCACTAGCTCAAAAAGTATTGCGTTTTGATTCATTGACTAGTAATCGTGCACGTGAGTGCGTTAATCTTGCGTACCTCACATGAAATAAAAATAATTTTAGTATCATAAAGCCCTCGGTATTCGCTAAGACTGTTGAATCCCACCTTTTTTTAGAAACATATAGACGGGCGCTGACAAATAAGTACATACACTCACCTCTATAAGCATACACTTATAAAAGAATGATTCATGGGATCTTGAGATGGACAAAGTCATCACATGAGCTTTACTAAATTGCACTTCTATAATGTTTGTTCATATATATGTATTTAACTTGCAAAGCTAAAATTTGAGTCTAATTAAAGAGACCACTCATCAAGCAGGCTACAAGTTTTATTAAATAAATCCCGTAGGAGAAATATTTGATGCAAAGGTGAGAGATGAGTAGCATTTTTTCTATTCCATATTTCCCTTCCGTCTGAGAGGTATATACGTGAGCTAAAGAAAATATATGCTTCATGTCGATGCTCTAATGTGCTTTCTGCAATTCTGAAAATGAAACAATATATTATTTCAAATAAAAGGAAATAATATGAAATACCGACTAACCTCTAAGAGGCTCCCCAAATCTCTAACCATGAACATTATAGAGGCTTCCTAAATATCTTAGGTCTCTACTAAGCCATACTCATACTTCCTTATTAGGTAACACACACACAAGATTTAGTGACAGTCAGATTTAAAAGTTGGAGTACTCAGCCAACATTGGGACATGGTCCGTATTGATATCACACATCTCGTTCTTTGTGTGCCTGTGGTTATGGCCTCTCGATGATGTTATACCCCATAGACACAAGCTTTGAATTGGAGGAGGACCTGATTGACTCTTCTTTCTTCCTCCAGCACCACCTTCATCAGGAAATACACAAAGAGCAGAATCAGTAAATAACTAAATATACATTACACACAACAACATATTGAAAAGGACAAGTATGAGGCAATATTATTGTAGCTCATGCAAACACATGTAATTTTAGAAGACATTCTGCATCTAGATTCATCGGGAGAAAAAATAATAAAGCATATTTTCATGGTTTAGAGTTTTAGAAGACAAAAGAGAAAAATATATAGGGCCACTTAACACTGGTATTTGCAGAAACATATTGGCGTATTTGAATAATCATATTGGCATAGTTAAATAAAATGCATTGTATTTCAAATACTTTTTACATGGGAAAGAAAGTCTCATGATTCACATAATCCATTTAACTCAAGTAGCTATACTAATATAGATGATGCAATTGAATAGAGTTTTAGGTGGTGAGAATTCAACTCATTTTGGGCTGTGATTTCCCCTCATCCTCATTTTGTTGCATAACTAAAAATAAAAGAGTGTTAACTCAAAGAATAAGCCACCAATTTTGCAATGGAACATAGTACTTTAAGTTCGAAAGCTTGCTAGGGATTTTCCCTCATCCTCATTTAGGTGGAAACTTGTTTTAGAAGGAATTTTAAACCCACGAATCAACAAAATCGAAGCTACAACAATGTTATGACCAATCAAACTCGGTTCCCGACTCTACATGATAGTACCAAATATAGGAATTAAACAGTATTTGATTTCTTATAATCTGAGCAACAGTACATATTCCTAGTGCTCTTCTAGCTATCATATAGCCGAATCAATCGGATGCTAGGAAATTGGTAAGCTTTAGAACACAATCTCTGAAGTGCTTCACATCCAACAGAACACAAATTTGCATGCGCTGGGACAAAACATGGAGCAACACACCAGTTCAATAGCCACAAAAAAAGCAGGTGAACGAATACATAATTTGTTTGTAATTAAAGCAAGAGATATCAAAATATGCATAACATGGAAACTTCAAATATATGTTAGTAGACAAATCATAAGCTCGTCCATTTCATAACTTTGCATCATGACACAGTATTTCCAAATCATTCCAGTGGATACAAACATCTGATTGGAAGAGAAACTCCAGAGAGAAATAACAATTTGAGATGGATTCTAATAAAGAGACGACCATATTTTTTTTAGAGATTAGGACATAGTATTCGGTGCTGCTATGTGTTACCTAGGAGATTAAGAGGTTGTCCGCATACAACGCATCTTACTCATCCCACATAAAACGCCTCTCCTTCGTCTCCATCGTCCAATCCTTGTAACGCAAATACTCGCCTCCCTCTCCACGATAATTAGTTGAACACCTGCAGAGAATAAAAACAATATGGCTGAGAGGGCTCTACAGACTGATGAGGCATTTCAGGATAGCAAAACTTCAGACATAATTTAGCGCGAAAATAAAATCCACACATTAACCGGATCAAGAAACCTACTATTTGACCAAATCAAATTAGTGGGCATCTTTGATCAGTTCTTGTTTTGCATGCAAGTGTTGTATAATAATACCATGGTTAGCATGATGTGAGTCCCGTTACACCATTTTCTCCATACAACAGTAGTAATGTATATTTCTCTTTTCGTATATGGGCACTAATTTGCAAGTCTCAAGGAACAAACCTCTGCTAACACTAAACCAATTAACACGAATTTTGTTATAAAAGCCAACAAAAAGGCATTTTATATGGATCTTGATATGCCTATGGAGAAGCTCGGGTTATCTACATTAAGATCAGGTATTCGTAAAATTCTTATAAACTGACAGTAAATCTCTATCATCTAAAATAATACTTCTTTGTTGAACTACTGACAACTCAAATATCATATAGTTTCGTTGCATATCTCACTATCTCAGATGTAAAATATTCTGGCAGTCTATATTTTGTGTTAGCTTTTTGTGCTCGTTTTGCAGGACATTCACAACAAATAGTTTAACATCAGGCTCCAGTATGGTACTGCGGCAGCTGACTTAAAATCTGCAACCTCATGTTCATCGTTCCAACGGTCAGGGCAGTAAAAGAATTGAATCAGGAATCTCACCATCATCTCAATTGCTATCCGTGGAGTTGAACTACCTCGTCACCAAGGATTGGCGTGAAATAATATATGCAGGTGCAGCGTAATCACAGAAGAATACAATCTCCACCGCCTACTATGTCAACGTGAGATGTCCGATGGTGGTTTCGATGGTGCAGCGCCTCGCCACGGATGACCCTTAGCACCATGGATGACCTTGGAGCCACACGGAAGCGGGCTGCTGCTCTGAGGAGAACACCGTAGCGGTTGTTGCTCCAAGATAACACCGTAGTCCCGTGCTCGATTCGGTGCAGAGGAGTGACAAGGCGGACTACAAGCGACCAAAATCGGGGGAGATAAGAGGAGGTACGTAGCGGATGGCGTTGGAGCGGAGAAGCCGGGGATACTCACGGAGATCTTTGTTGGCGGCCAGAATCGGGGGAGATGAACCCCATGTCCCCATCCATAGCGACCACGACCGGAGATGGCTGCCCCATCGTGCCTCCTCCTCGTCATGCCTCCTCCCTGCGTTGAGTGCGCCGCCGTGCCTCCAACTCGTCGCCATCGTCGGAAGATCGAAGAGATCGAGGAGTACATGAGCTCTGGAATCGACAGGAGAGAAAGGAGAGGAAAAGAGCGAGCAAAGGGAAAAAAAACGGTGTGCCTTAATTGACACAAGACCTGTGATTGCGGTTTTTACGTTCGGTAGACCAGGCAGGGATTTTTCCTCTACGGGATAAGTACTATCCGACGATATAAATTGCTAATTACACACCACACAACGGAATAGATCAAGGTTGGTTGTTAGATTAAGTTTAAGGGCCTAATTGTGCGGTGATCAGGGGTCCATGGCCGTTGGTGGGGTGCATTTAGCAAAGATTATGTTTGCCTTTTTATAAGTAGTATAGATATAGATAGAAAAGGAGAGTTTTGTACAAGTATATACATGCGCCAAAAGGTGCACACCCGACGCACTCAAGACAGTACATGGCCGAGGCCGCTAGACGAACATTACAGCAGACGCCACCAAACAAGCCCTAGTCTAGATGCGCACACTGAACACAAACCCCACTACCGGAGGGAGAATCCAATCCGCAAATAAAGGCAAAGTTGGGCCACCCCGGTTTTGGAGAAGACGGTCAGGAAGCAGCACCACCGTCCACCACCGCAATATTCGTCGTTGCAACCAAGCCATCAGCCGTCAACCACCCCCGTCGAGTGGATCCATGCAACCGCAACACCGCAACAGAGGATCCTCTGCAAACCTCAATCCTTGCCATAGGGGTAGCCGAGATAGCACGACATTAAAGCTCCAAGGATCTGCTCGCTAGAGTCAAAGCATGCGCCATCACCATGCGTGCCACCCACAGCCGTAGCACCAAGGACAACGCCTCCAAGGAGGGAGCGACGTCTAGGACGCCGTCATCATCCGATCTGGCAAGCCAGATCTAGGTTTTCACCCAGGGAACTGAATCACGTGGGATGGGTGATGGGACGATGCTCCTCGACAATGCCCCCAAGAGGTAAACGACGCCCGAGGGCGCCGCCACCGTCGGCACCAACAAAGGTTGGGCAGGGCTTTCACCCGGAGCACCTCGATCACCACTCACGCATCGACGCAACCTCCGAGACCCGACAACAAGAACTTGTCGCTGACGACACCGCATCAGTTTGAGAACCCGGTTGGCCCACCTTTCTGCCGGCGAAGGCCAGCCCTAGTTGTAGGTTCTGTGGCGATAGAGCACCACCCGAGGTGGGAATCTCATCGCATGAGCACCCATGCACCGGCCGGCACTGATCCGCGGCAAGGATGCCGAAAACATCAACACGATGCCGATGCACACAGCAGCTCGCCGCCAAAGGTGGCCGAGCTGCACCCACCACAAAGCGCATTGCCCGTCCATCGGCGCCATCACCGAAGAGGTGGGGCAGCACTAGGACGGCGTCGCCGCTGTATGCGGTGGGTAGGGGTGGGTGGGAGGAGGAGAGGGGAGCCTCCATCGTGGATAGCGCGCCCATCGCGCTGCGAAGGCCCAGCCTTGCGTCGCGCCTTGCCGACATCATCCACCATCACCCCGCCGGTCTTCGGCGCCGACGACGAGCAGCTCGCTGACGCGCCAACAGACCCACCAGCGGTGGTCCAGGGATCTTACCTCGTAGTAGGAGGGTGAATTAGCAAGGCCGCAGACAGCCTGCGGTAGCCTCCGCATGAGCAAGGGTTCGGCGCGCCACCAAACCCGAGATGTGGCCGCGCTCAGCCGTGAAGCCTGGGCCGGGCCCATCCGGGCCCGAGTGGCTGCCTTCAGATCTAGGCCCATGGTGAGCCCATATCGGACCCACGCGGGCGTCGTCGTCGTCGCCCCACCGCCGGCCTCCACGCGCCACAGCAGCCTCACAGCACGCCCATCACCACCGCCGCAAGCCGCTCTCCCGGTCCACCGCCCCGCGCCAAATCACCCCGGCGCCACCCGCCGCCCCAGCGCCCCTTCTCCGGTGAAGAAGGAAGCACCACGGTTTGCCGCCCCTCCCTCCGCCTTTGGCGTCCGGGCGGCCGCCACCGTCGTCGGCACCAGCGGCGACAGCGGCCAAGGGATCTTGGTTCCGGGGGGGAGGGGTGCCGCCTAGGGTTTGGGCGCCCCGGAGCCGCCCGCGCGAGCGGCTCGGGGAGCGAGGCTGCTTATTCTGGTTAGAAACTCAAGTTTTGCCGAATTCTCGTTAGCATCCGTATGAAGAAGTCATACACAACAAATGTTTTGTGGAGGCCTCTCTATTTGGTAGGTTCATGTGAGGTTTCGACCGTCGCCACACAGATTCTTCCGATGCATGCTTGTGACGCCGTGACGGGCTGCCACTCAGGAGGTACCGAAAGAGTTTGATCTCATGTTGAGATTTCTACTATGCAATAGATCATATGTACTCTATATTTGGTGATCTTTTGTTGTGTGCGTCCTAGATATGCATAGACTGGGTGTAAACTCATATTGCTTGTATTGACTTCATGCGTATGTCTGAGCTTAATAAAAGCACATATTTATCACAAAAAAAATTGTGACCCTAATCCTATGATCGAAAGGGCATTCGTAGAAAAATAAACATAGGAATCAAAACCTCATATTTTCAAGGATGCCCCTAGTTCAAACTATTTCCTATAAGAGAATGTTGTCCGTGGAGAACTTCCCCGAATTATTCAAAGAAGCTTTTTGATGAGCCTTAGGTGGTGCTTCATAATTATCGAGAAAAACTACTAATGGGATATCTTCACCAAGGCAAAACAAAAATAAACAAGGTCTCCATGTGTAAAGATAGAGTGAAATGGTTGTTAACTTGTTACAGCTCAAACACCTAACTATTACTTGATAAGCTATACCATAATTGGTGATCGATCTTTGTAGCAAACAATATGAATGTTTTGTGTGTCCTTTCACATGTGAGTGTGCACTCCACCCTTTCTCTCCCCTCCCCCTTGTATCCCGTTTCCTTTATTTTATCTGTTGATACATATTCTCTCTTTTTTCTCCCTATTCCAAACTAATCGTGCATATACCATGACTATGTCTCCTTATTGCACCCATTTCTTCATATCAATAGGAAAAAAACATAGTGAGTTGTGCCCTCTGTTCAGTTTTCCTTCTTCTCCACAACCACTTATCCATTGAAAATGCACAGTAATACACCTCCCCGGGCTTCACATAAGGTGGATGAGATTTATATATTCTGATTTTTTGGATCATTTTTTTAATTTTTGGTGGTTTTCCACCCTAGTTTTTGTGAGGTGGGAACCTTTATTCCACTGGCTGAAAACCTTATGTGATTGAAGGCTCAAACTTGAGATGTTTGAAGCTCATTTTTGTAAGATTGGAAGTTAAAAAATATATGAGTTGCATTTTTATGCAAAATTTAGATGAAAATGGTGTATTAAACTTTTAAAGTTCAGGCATATTTTGTTGAAAGTTTATATTTTGGAAGGCTAAGTTGCACCAGTTTTGCATTGTAATAGTGGTTACTTGATCCTTGTACTATTTATAAACCAATGTACTTTGTGTTGTATTTATGTAGTTTTGTCCTATTGTCTGATTGCTCGCTCCATCTCGTCTTCTTTCACGAGAAGGTACAATATCTTATAAATTCTCGCTACACCAATGCTTTCAAAATCAACACCAACTCTACTATTAGGCACCATCATATAATTCTCATATATGATGCCTCCCTTCCATCCTCTCACCACCCCCTCCATTTTTCATGAGTGGTTTCATATCTTCATCACTAGATCTAGACAATAGAAATCACCATGACTAAATCCCACATGATGGGCGTTGTCATCATCACCGTGTGGATGATTTTGGGTTTGAACGGACACATACCATGCGATGAGATAGATACACATGGACATATTTTCCTTCAACCTGTAATGGATTATATCTTGGGTTGTCCATCACGATTTGGATCTTAGAGGTTCCACCTTCTTTAGTATGAGGGACCCCTTGTGTATTCCTATGTTTACACATCATTTGTCACTATTGCAATCTATCAAGGAGGTTGTAAACTAGGAGAGTCAACTAGAGTCAAAATTTCTATAATTTTTTTCACAATGAATATGAGACCAAAGATCTTTTTTCACACGAGTTAAACACACCACTAAATGACTATGTTTGAAACAATTTTAGTATATAATTGCTTGACTTACTTAATCAAAATGACATTTTGTCACTGTAGTTATAAGTTCAAACATGGCTAAGGGAAAGTGTTGAATAATTCGTTCTGATCCAGGCACACAATATTTAAAGTCTTTGAGCGTCTTCAGATATCCCAATTGTAGAAGTTCTTTTTAGAGGAAATTGTAGAAGTTCTGAATAGTCCATTTGAAATTCTAAATCATATTTTTAGAGGAAATTCTAGAAGTTATGAAATATGAACTCTAGAACCATATTTTAGTTCTGAGAAGAATTTTGTATGATTTCAATCCATAGATTTTTTATAGAGTCCATTGATTCAAGGGAATTAATCATCCAAATTCTATATGGAAAGCTTTCCTACACTATAATCCCATGGGATTTCTAGCATGAGGTTAAACCTCTTGGAATTTTTTGTGAGTCTACGATAACTATGGCACCTACACTATATGAAGACATTAATAAGGACTTGGTATATTTAATAGTATGTTTAAGTAGCATGGATATTATGAGTGCTACCACTCTCGCTTGCACTATTATTGCTCCTTAAGGCACATACTGGCTCCTACAACATGAAATATGGTAGCACATTATTTCTTCTTCCAATTTTTTGCATGTCTGCATTGACGCTACCTGGGGTTTTGGTACTATTCTATCATCTTGCCCCACCTCAAGTCATTTTTAAAACCAATGTTTTCTTATGGAATAACAAGGAGGTGGATATATGTTATGATAAATATAGTATGTCCACGCATGTGTTCGGATAGAACGACATGTTCCAGATAGCGGTTGTGACATGTTTGTGTCTCCTTCCCATCTTCGGTAATCATCATGTACCCTCCATCTGACTTTATTCTCATTGTTGGCCTCCTTCCCAACTCCTAGTCGTCAAATTTTGTGCTAACATTATTGGCTTCTCTTTCGTCTCTCAACCAATATGCTCAACATGTTTTATCATGCTACACCATTATATATTAGCTAGATCAAATATATACCACTAAAAACTTTATATGGTTAGAACAATAGTAGCTTCATAGCCCCCAATCCCTAATGGACATAAATAAAGCCCCTTCATATCTAAGTGGACATCAAATATTTCTTATGTCTCATTAAGTTTATGGTGCTACCATACTATCTAGGCTTGATTCTTCTCACACATATGTAATTGTTTTACGAAAAGGTCCACCGATCTATTGGTAACCATCCAAAGTAGTACTCCCTCCATCCTGAAAAGGTTGTCATAGATTTGTCTAAATCTCAATGTATCTAGACACTATTTAATACATAGATTCATCTAAAATTAAACAAACTTGCGATATCCTTTTTAGGAAGGAAGGAGTACAGAAGATCCTAGAACGCTTAGACATGACGGGTTAGGGTGCTGACTTCGGAAAAAATCTCAAATGACATGGATTTAAGAAAATTTATAAAAAATAATAATATTAGATACAATACATCAAATAATAAAGACATTTTAAATTGTTCGATATACCAATGCCGCAATGGATGTTACATTCAACTAGAACTCTACACCATAGAGCGAAATCTTTCATTAGCCTTTTGTACCATTTTTGTGAGCGATGATTTGGCAGCAACCTAAGTCGATGAACTTGTTGTCAACTTTACATGCGATGTTTTTTTACAACAATCTATGCCAACGAGTCTAATCTCTCCGACGCAAGGGCGGGCTAGCTTAATTATTGTAGGGTTATTTTTGGCAACCTTTCTTTATTAGGAGTATATGGCATAATTAAGTATTTATTACTCTCATCCCATGTGCTAATTATTCTAGGATTGCATTTGAAAGACAACAAAAGAAATGTTGGAAATTGGTGGTGGGAAAATGAAAGTAGTTGTCCAGCAGAACATGCACCTCAAGGGAAATGACATGTGAACATATGTTGCAAACAAAGAGGGGACCAAAGAAATGCTCTACTTTGGAAGGTTTAATCGAACGATTCTAAGCCGGTTATGTTTCCCCTCGAGCACTAGTCTTGGGAAAGGACATGGGTGATGGTGCTGACGTGGAGCACTTTGTTGGAAACCCCAAGAGCAAGGTGTGATGAGCACAACAACAAGTCTTTCCTAAGTAGAGACCGAGGTTATCGAACCAGAAGGAGGAAGGAAACGTCACACGGGTGTTGCAAGCAACGTGGAGACCTGCACAACACAAACTCAAGACTTTGCCCTAACGAATCAGTGAGGTTGTCAAGCTCATCGGTTTGCGGTAACAAAATATTAAACGTATGGTGTGAAAGGTAATGGTTTGCAGCAAGTAAACAAGTAACAGTGGAAGATGTATCAATTGTAAAGATTGGACCGGGGTCCATAGTTCACTAGAGGTGCTCTCCTTAGATAAACAACATGTCATGAAGGGTAAACAAATTACAACAGTGCAATTGACAGGAACTGAGCAAGGCATAACAATGCAATTATTAGTCAGAAAGATCCCATGAGATTCTATTGGGCAATACAACAAGATACATAGACCGCCATCCAACTGCATCTATGACTAGAAGTCCACCTTCAGGTTATCATCCAAACCCCCTCCAGTATTAAGTTGCAAGCAACATACAACTGCTTTAAGCAAAGTGTGTAACGTAAACAGTCCACATGTTCCATAAACAAGAGACCGTTGTTTTCTCCCTAGTGGCAACAACACATCTACTCCCTCCGTCCTAAAAAGGATGTCTTAAGTTTGTCTAAGAATTTGGATGTATCTATATACTAAATAGTGTCTAGATACATTTAAGTTTAGACAAACTTGAGACATCCTTTTTAGGACGGAGGGAGTACAACCGAAGAGATTTCTGTCACTTTCCTTGGAAACTAGAGGCATGAACCCATAATCGAGCATAAATACCCCCTCTTGGAGTCACTAGCAACTACTTGACCAATATAGCTACTAACAACGAAGAGCATGCAAGATCACAAACAACACAGACATGATAGAATTATAAAGACAAAACCATTAATCAAACCAACATAATAATCTCAATATCCATCGGATCCTCACAAACACAACATGCATGATTATAAATAGTTTAGATCTTGATCATGAACGGAGCTCACAAGATCTATACATGAAAGCACAAAGGAGGAGATACAACCATCTAGCTACTACATGGACCCATAGTACAAGGTGGAACTACTCACGCATCATATCGAAGAGAAGGCCTCCGGGATGATCTCCCCTCCGACAGAGTGCCGGGAAGAACTTCAGATCCCCCCGATCTAGGGACGATGGTGGCTACGGCTACAGACGATTTCGTGGAGATTTGATCGGGTGCTTAGGGTTTCTGCATCAGGGGCTTCTTATAGGCGAAGGGGGAGGCCGAGTAGGCGACCAGGGGGCCAAATCCTAGCCAGGCGCGGGCCCACCCCTGGTCGCGTCTGGGGGGTGGCTGCCCTGGCCCGCTTCCTCGTCTCCCCACTTGACTTCTTGTTTCCCACAGAAAGTAATTGACTTTGACGTTTGTCCCGTCCAATTTCGAGAATATTTCTTTACTAACTTTTCTGAAACCAAAACAGCAGAAAACAAGCATCTGGTACTGTTGCAACTTGTTAATAGGTTAGTACCAGAAAACATGTAAAAAGCACCTCAAAGTGTGGACAAGCAAAGCAAAGTAGATACTAAACAAGCATAGAGCATAAAAAATTATAGATACGTTTCCGACGTATCAATACGGTCCAAGTTTAGTTCCATGGCTTGCAAATAACGATCAAATGGTGTACGTGGGTTAGATGTTGAGAAGTTATCATATGACGTGAGTGGTTCCAATTTTGAGCGTCTGAGTACACGAGAATAGCTAAGTACCCCGTGTAATTGTTGCGGGTCTGTATTTGTTGTTGCATATTGTCACTTTAGTCAGAGAAGGATAACTAATTGAGCCTAATTAGTTTGACTTCTAATATGGATGTTTTGGTGCCTGTGGTAGGCATAGTTAGTAAAGGAATGAATCTCAAAGAAATGTTAGCAAGAGTAATCAATAAGCCCCACTTATTAATCCGCCGATATTTGGATGTTTGCTTGCATGTAGTGAAACCCGTTAGGATAATTAATTAGCCCTTTAATTAAACATATATTCTCACAATTTTTGTATTTGTGGTGTCTTTTCTAGATCTTGCTTTTTTATTGTCGTGGCGCCCTCCGTGTCACCATCACCAGCTCCCATTTAATAATAGTAGGATTTCTTGCATTTCTCTGTGCTCCAATCAAACAACTTTTTAATGTGATTTATGCGTTTCCTTATTTTGTAGGGTTTCACGTGCCATGACATTCCGTTGTGTTTTTTGCAAATGTTGTGTAAAGGACCCACGCGCACACACATGTTTTGGACTTGGTATGTAGCTATTGAAATGTGCTATACCAATTTCATTTCTATGTAATCCACCGCGTCAAAAACCCGTGAAATCAGAAAAATTTGATCAACATCTTATTGAAAAACGATATTTTAGGATTTTAGGGAAATCACGGTCTTAATTGAGATAACGGATGTTTTTGCTATACTAGTATCCACCTCATTCCTCAACCAACAAACAAAAAATCCACCTAGTTCCCATAAAAAAGATAAATAAATATAATTCCACCTCATTCCTTAATGCGAAACGGATGACACTACCGACCGAGTCACTTGATGCCGGCGCACTGATGATTGGGCCCAAAGCCACGTCCACGACGGTCACTGACAGAATCCCACTCACGCGCAGCCTGCTCCCCGCGCCGCTCACCCAGCCCGCAGCAACCACCCCCTAGGCCCCAAAACACAATTACGGATCGTTCGAGGGGGGCATCTGAAAACGGCCACTGCTCCTGGGAGACGGAGCCGGGGGGTCTCCTGGGTTAAAACCCTCTCTCCTCGAGCAGGCCGCGACACTCGCCGTTCCCCTCCCCCCCATTCCCCACTCTCCCCTCCCCCCACACTCGCTCGCTGATCCCTCCGCCGACCCCACCATGGCGGTGAAGGGGAAGGGCAAGCAGCTCGCCTCCGACGCCCCCGGCGGCTCAGGGTCCGGCTCCGGCTCCAAGCGGCGCACCGGCGGCGGCGCGGGCCCCTCCTCCTCCTACAAGGCCGCGGCCAAGCGCGGCCGCCGCGAGGGCGTCCTCCAGTTCTTCGACGACGTCGCCGCCGACGACGACGAGTACGAGGAGGATGAGGAGGAGGAGCCCGAGTCGGAGGAGGACTTCGGCGGCGACGACGACGACGGTACGGATCGGTCCCGTTTCCCGAGACGAAGCCCCCCTCGTCCTCCGGTGGCCTCCCGCGCGGATCGATTGGTTGGGGGTCGGCTGGGGTTTTAGGGTTCCGAGCAATGCGGCCCTCTGTGCCCGTTGCTTTTGGGGTCCCTCTTTTAGTTTCCTTGTCTTTGTTAGGTGGATTGGGGTTTTTCTGTCTGTCCATGCTGGGTTTTTGTTGGTTGGTGTTTTTGTTTCCCCACCCTTTAACAGTAAGAACACTAGGATATCTGTCTCAAAATCTCGCCTACTTCCCAGGATTAGACTTTAAAATTAGTAGAACCCTGAATCCCAACGAATACTGCTTAGCACCCCCTATTTTTTATATGGCTAATGTGGCAAAACCTCTTCACAAACCATCCCCCCTTTGTTTTATCCGTTTTCAAAGTTAGGAGGGTTGGCCTTTTCTTATTGACAATTACCAAATAGTTGTAGGCTCTTGCCCTTCCTCGGCACCAATGATCAGTTTACCCTTCACTATCCGAACACAAGCTTGTTTTTACTTGTTGGTCAATCACTGCCTCACAACTGTTCAATCTTCTGCTATTGAACACTGCAGGTTTCGTGACCGAGGAGCCGAGGAAAGTTGATAATAGCAGAAGGACTGAAAGATCACACCCTCTCCCATTTCTCGGACATATAAAGGAAGAGGAGCTGAGCGGTGATGAGCTTGAGGAATTCATCAAGGAGCGCTATTCTAGTCGTGGTCGGGTGAGATATTCCGGTTATGGTGGCTCTACCCAACAAGATGCTGAGGATGAAGAGTTCACCCATTTGAAAGAGCCTATTATCTGGAGAGTCAAATGCATGGTTTGTGATTGCTAGACGTCTGGCTCTGTTCTTTTGGTTTGGCATTTCATAGCTAGAGGCTTATTTGTGTAGCTAAATTTCAGGTTGGGCGTGAGCGACAAATGGTTTTCTGCCTCATGCAAAAATTTGTTGATCTGGAGAAGTATGGTACAAAAGTACCAATTATCTCAGCATTCTCGCTCGATCATGTGAGAGGATTTCTTTTTGTTGAAGCTGAGAAGGCGTGTGATGTTACGGAGGTACGTAGTTTGGTACTTCCATTGAAAAAAGATGAGCATATCTATGATGTACCTCCATCTATCCACTATGTTATGTGGTTTTAGATTATATACGATAATACTTAAACAGCAAGATTTGTTAAAGGTTAAATATGTCCTGTTTTCTCTTGGAATATCAATTCTTTTCCCCCTCTCAACTCTCACACACTTTGATTCATCTTCTCTTCCATATGATTTTGGAAGTTGTAAGTTCTAAATTGGATACCCCCCCCCCCCCCCCCCCCCCCAATTGAAGATTTCTCCATGTATATGCTGTGCATAATTTTTGGTTGTGGAATGACTGACTGAGCATATGGTCATCTCTTCCTACAGGCATGCAAAGGATTTTGCAATGTTTATGTAAGCCGAAGTAGTCCTGTTCCTGCAGCTGATGTTCCTAGCTTGCTATCACCTCGGGTAAAACCATCTGGAGTCTCTCCAGGCACATGGGTGCGCATGAAAGCTGGAAATTATAAAGGAGATCTAGCACAGGTATTGTAATACGGGTGGGAGTGTTGTGATCTACCATCTTCATTTATTCTCGAATTCTTTGTTCATAAATCACAATGCCCTATAAATTTTAGGTTGTCGGTGCGGATGATGAGCGGAAAAGAGTGTTGATAAAGCTTATACCAAGAGTTGATCTCCGAGCTATTTCAAAAAAATATGTAATGCTCTTACACTTTTATTTCTGCAGCCTTTCTTTTGGCAGTAAAGCCTCACAATATTTCCATCTGGCATGAGTTCGATTTGCGCTTGCTCAAGTTAACCTCACATCTGTCTTGTTGAATTCTGTTGCCTGTCAATCACGAAAATATAATCTTAAATCAACACATACAACTTCCCAAAATTCTTGCCTTGCCATTTGGCAGCGATGGTGAACTGGGTGCTGCATCTAAGTTTGTATGTGTTGGGGGTTTTAGTGTCAGCCCTTGGAGCTCTGTCTTTGTCGTATAAACTTGATCAGAAATGTTGTTTTGTGGTACAATAAAAATCATGGCAGTGCAACTCTTTGGTGCATAATGGCTGGTTGCATTCTGTTTTAAATTTGGTACCCATAATCTGAATGATTCCTTTTCACCCCCTCTGCCTAACAGCTATATGCATTTGTAGGGAGGTGCAATTTCCCTAAAAGATGCCGCAGTTCCCGCGCCACGACTAATCAGCTCACAGGAACTAGAGTAATTGCTTCTGTTTTATGTTCATTGTCCTTCTACTATCATTTGTTTCTAACCAGGCTTTGACATTCTTTCCATGATCTTGCTGATCCTACTAGGCTCTTCGGACCTCATATTGAGAGGAGGCGTGATCGTCAGACTGGTGATATTTTTGAAGTGCTTGATAGTTTGATGTTCAAAGATGGGTTCCTGTATAAGAGAGTTGCACTGAGCTCTTTGATTTACTGGGGGATACAACCAACGGATACTGAGCTTGTCAAGTTCTCTTCTAGTCCAAGCACTAAAACTTCTGCTGATGACATGGATTGGGTCTCTAGTGTCTATGGTCATAAGAAAAGAAACGTGCCCAGAGAACCTGATATGTCATCTGACATGAAGACATCATCATCTTCTAAAGACAAGTGCTCCAAGGCATCGAATCTTAAAGGTTCCAGTTCTACTGAGAATTATGAAGAAGATGGCGATGAAGATGAATTCCGTCTTCATGATCTTGTACTTTTTGGGTGAGTCCCCTTTATTACGATCTTTGTTCACTAATCACTCTCAATTGAATACTAGGTTCAGAATGCCATCAATGTATTTTATTTCCTAATGAGCAGGCGAAAAGATTTTGGTGTGGTTATTGCTGTTGAAAAAGATGGTTTTAAGGTAGCATTCTTCTCATGCCCTCGTCACACTTCAGATCCACATTCTTGTTTTCTGTTCTAAGAACATGTGATTTTGTTGTAGATTTTAAAGGGTGGTCCTGAAGGATCTGCTGTGACAGTTAGAAAGCAGGATATTAAGAAAGGATGCGTAGACAAAATGTTTACAGCTGTTGACCATCAGAAGAAGACAATAGCCATTAATGACACAGTTAAAGTTCTGGAAGGACCAGTTCAGGTGAAATTTTAATTTCCGATTATCGAAGTCAGCAATTATGAAGTCTTTTTTTTGTTAGCAGCATGTGGAAGTATGCATCCTTTTTTCTTTTCAAGAAAACATTAAATTAAAATACTTCTCTGTATTCTGGTGTGTTCATGCTCCTTCTGTCAAATATTTGCTAATTGTACCAATCTTGTACTTTATATATGATGCCTTGTTGTAATTACATGCTTCATAGCTAGAAGTTATGTCTTTGCAGTTCCTGTATTTGAGAAAACATTCCTTCCATTTGGTACCCTTTCTGATCTGCTTAATATATCTTGCAGGGTAAGGAAGGAGTTGTTAAACACTTGTACATGGGAATACTTTTTATATATAATGAAAATGAAAGTGAGAACAGCGGATATTTCTGTGCCCAATGTGGGTCATGTGAAAATATCAAGAAAAGGAGGGAACTGGCAGATTCGGTATGTTCAATGCAGTACATCCACATGTCTTATGAATCAGAAATGTTCTTTTCTTCACTCTGTTTTGATCTATCAGGAGGACAATCCAATTCCCATGTTCTCAGACTCGGGTTTCATACCATCTGAGCAAAATGAACAACATAACAGTAAGTGTTTCATGATTATTTTACGTATTGTTTTTAAGTGATAAGGTTTTATGACTGTAAGCAGAAGCTACATTTTGTTTTGATTTCCTTGATCATACAGACGAAAGGTCTTACAGGGCACCCAGAGAACAACTCTTCTCAATCGGGGAAATGCTCCGTATTCGCAAGGGTCCTTTGAAGGGCTATCTCTGTCGTGTAATTCGGATATTCCGAAATGATGTAACTGTTAAGCTGGATTCTCTGCTGAAGATTGTTACAGGTTAGTTAGCTAAGTTTGCATGGATTGGAGCTGTACTTTGGACAATGCTTACTTCTTTGTTTTATATTGTAGTGCAAGCAGAGCTCCTCTCAGTCCCGACTAAAAGGGGGTATGCAGCTAAATCATTTTTCAAGCTTCTCTTACCTATTGTTGCTTTATATGCTGTTTGAATCATCATATTGAGGCATAATTTCACCATCACATTTGCTTCTTAATTGGTTATGCCAGGGATAACTCATCTAGTGCTCCATCTAGTTCTTTCGGAACTCATGATACACCATTTTTGGGTAAGTGTCTTTCATATGCACAGTAATTATTTCTAACCGCCAGATTCATCTCTATCATGTGTGCAAGAGAAATAGTTGCAAATCTTTTCCAAAATTACTTGTTGCTGGCCCACTGTCTATAATGAGACCGATATTTCTTATTTGGTAGAGTTTATAAGATGTGAGAAATTTAAAACTGAATCTTAAACTTTTTTAGAAGGTGTAGAAGACTATAATTTTTTGTCATAATATCTCATCAGTTTATTCTTTTAAGACATGGAATTTGTTATATTGGTTTTATATTTAGGTTCGGAAGCAGCGAAAACCTCATGGGACAATGGATTTACATCTCTTGGCAGGTTTGTTTCATATTTTTCAGTTTCTTTTGTGATTCCATGTCAGCTTACTGGTTTCCTGTAAACCAGCCAAACTGGATTATAAGATTTCTGATTTCATAGTATGTGTGTCTGGGTTGAGGGACGGAGTGGTTAGACCTACATATGCAATCCTCTTATTCAACCCTACCTATCCATCAAAACAGTATTGTGCAGTTGACTTGCTAATGAACAGTTAACAGTTACCAACCATGAGAAATGAGAAGTTCCAATTTCAATTTACCTTTTCTATCGTTCTAGATGAGTTGCTTTTCAACTGGCTAAGAAAGTGGGCAACGATAACCTTAAGTTGAGGACCTTATGTATTATTTTGTGTAACGCTACCTTTTTAATGTATTTGTAAACATGAGTGACAAATTTTGACCAACAAGGCCTTTTAGCATCTGATGGTCTGGATTTTTTCTGTTGGTGGCCACTCAATTGACCTGCAAAGTTGCACAAAAAATGAAAAGACAGACAGTAACCTTTAATGTTTAACTAGTAATTTGCTATATCTGATTTCTTTATTTATAGCTATCCAGAACTGTATGGTATGTGAGAAGTTTCTTGAACCAGATTTCCTTCTTTTTCTTTTGTACATTAATAATCCTCTATTTTGTTCTTCTGTACTTATTTAATCATTCTTAACCAGTAATTTTCTGTATCTGATTTCTTTATTTATAGCTATCCAGTCCTGTATGGCATGTGAGAAATGTTATGAACCAGTCAACCAGATTTGTTTCTTTTGTACATTAATAATCCTCTATATTTCGTTCTTCTGTACTTGTTTAATCCTGCTTTGTAGTTGGTAATGATTAGATCAAGCTATCATTACAAAAGCAAGATTCCTATGATTGCATCTCTACTTGTATTTTTTCCCCTTCTGGTTTGCTGTTGCAAATGGCTAAATGCTAAATCAAAATCTTCCCCTTTTCACCGATCCTTGTGATTGCCTATGGTATTACTGCAAGTCTAAAACAACTGCAACTCTTTCTTTCTCTAAGAAAATGTCTATTGTCACATATCTCGTAAATGCTCAACTAAAACTATCACCTTTAGTTTTTCTATTATGAAACTACATAACATGTAATGCATTTAGGCAGGTGACTAATTGAACACACAATATCTGAATAATGAATTATTTAGCCTAGAAGTTATGAATTTAAAAGACGATACATCACTGATCACAGTAATTTTAGATTATCCGTAGATGGTATTTTTAGCTGTTTATTATATCGCTGATCAAGTTTAACCTATCCTTTGCGAGTTTGTTAGGATCACTATATGTTCTTATGCCCTTCTATGATTATCTGGTCCATCAGTTTTTTCATTTCATCTTTTTTTGCGCTGCTTCACTGTATAATATCGCTCTTTAGCACGAGATATTGAGTGTTGCGTGCGTGTTTACCTCACCATCATCTTGAAAAGGGTAGGTGGATGTTGTTTGAGAAAAATCCAGCCAGCCTTGCTTCGTAGAGGGCTGACTGGAAAAACTAAATTCCACTTCAAAAAGTTTCCTCTTCATACCATTAACATGCTGTAGCACTATCCTACTTCCACCCTGAGGGCCTTCCTTCTCTCTGATTCACCTTCCCTGTGAATGAATATGCTTAAAGGTTTGTGTTAAAAAATAGAGGTATTTATTGAGCAAGAACTTACATCTCCTGACCGAAAGGAATTGTTAGACATCTCCGTTTTACCTTTGGTTTTCAAGACCATAGATAGTTGTTTTCATCACAAAAGCACTATTTAAAAAAAAAAGCCTGGCGGCCTGAGTAATTATCGTTTGCATTTATGCCAATTATTATTACTGAATTGTACTACTATTCACTGCAGTGATTCCTGGCAGCCTTCAATTTCGGTGTTACCAGTCCAGAATGCAGGTAAATCTGGTTTATTTGGTACAGTTTGGAGGCTTCTGCTAGTAACATATTTTGGAGTTCATTGATTTATCTGTTGATTTGATCACAATGGTATTGCATCATTTGATCTACTGGAAATGATTGCCAAAGTATTAGACATCTGATCAGTTATCCATTCTGCAATTTAAAGAAGGCCTTGAATTGGTACAAGAAATTGACCAATTAGTGGATAGGTTGGGCCCACTAGATGATGTATGAGAAAATTCACTTCAGTTTGTGAGGGGTCAGCAGTGAATAAACAGGTTGGATGGGAGGGGGCATGACCTCTTAGTACATGCTACATCACAAAAAGTAACCTGTTTATACAAGCAGTTAACTTTGGCATCTTTTAGATGATTTTGGATCACAAAATCTCGAAATAGATGATTACTTTGTAGAAGACTTTTCTAACTCTTCATCTGACATGTTTTTTATTTTGAATTCTTCTAAACGTTGTACTCCCTCCGTCTCAAAATAGATGTCTAGAATTTGTCTAAATTTGGATGTATCTAGACACTATTTAGTACTCTCTCCGTCCAGAAATAACTGACTTGTGTTTGTCTAGATTCGAATGCATCTATACACTAAATATGTCTAGATACATTCGAATCTAGACAAACCCAAATCAGTTATTTCTGGACGGAGGGAGTATATAAATACATCCAAATTTAGGCAAATTTCCGACATCTGTTTTGAGACGGAGGGAGTAGAAGACTTCTGTAGGTGTCACATCTATATAATAGGGTCTGCATTTGGATACATTACATAGTTGTCATAGCCTGGCACTAACATATTTTGCAGATGTTATTTGTAACCGTTGCAACGTTGTAATGTATAATCTTACATTTCAAACCTTTACGCAGTCGGGGATATATGATGTCACTTGAAGTAGTCATTAATACAGCAATGTTGTACCTGTGATGTTTTTTAGATGATTAGTCTTCCATTATTCCTCTAATGTAGTTCCTGCATCTATTCCCATGAACTGTGCTGTCCATTATGTTAGTGCTTTTGTGGCTGTTGCACGTGAAGCACCACTCTGATCATATTAAGAGCTTGCTTGCCCCCTGATTCATCTAGTAAGCCTACACAATAGTAGTATCGTTTGTGGTCAAGGGGATTGGTTCTGAGGGAAGGAGAACACATACCATTAAAACTGGACAGTGCTGGATTGTTGAAGGCCATTGTAGATCTGGATGTCTGATGTCCTATTTGCTGCCAACTAATCTTAGTTTTGTTCACTACTTTGTGATTTTGTTGACTGCACAGCCACACAGCAAACAAATTATTGCCCTTTTTTTGTTTATGTCACCATGTGGAGTTGCGTCTTTGTGGTAGGAAACAAAACCAATACTTCTGGAATGATTGTAAATTCTAAGGCATGCTATTGTTGTTCCAACTTAGCTTTATATGTAAGTTCAGTCCAGAATATTACGCTTTGACTGATGTGCTGAATTAAGGTGGTTGGTTCGGTTATTAGTAAACAGTCGGCATTAAAACTCTCTCCCCTCCCCTCCCTCCCTGCATGCGATACAAATATAAGTCGACAGTGAAATCACACTGCACCATGCGCTAGGCTGTGCCTGCAGTGTAGCGAATAATACTTCCATGTGGTTGCAAATGGTAACTAAATTTTGCATTCATGCATGCACATTGAGTTTCATAAATTGCACCAACAGAAAGGATCATTTGTCATGGTGCACACTAAAGCATGTTATACATGTTATTCGTAGTATAATCTCTTATTTCAGTTCCAGGGAAGTTGGATATGTCATCTCTCTGCAGCAATGTCAAATCTTATATGAATTTTTATTCATGCTTATGTGATTGTTTTGCCTTCATTTACCAGTCATTGAGGTTAGCTTCACTGATTCTTGCCTTTACATGTTCAGATGGAGGAGCAGATGGTGATCCTTGGTGTAAGAAACCAACATCTTCTGTTGATGGTGATTCTGATCCATGGAATAATAAAACATCTGCAGCATCTGAAATCTGGAGCAATAGCACTACACAAAAGGAAAGCTCCAGTGACAATGCATGGGGTAAACCAGCTGGAGGAGGTAGTGGATTGGATGCTGGTGGCAGCTCTTGGGGTGGAGCAGCAGTCAACAAGGACAGTGAAAAGAGTGACGACTGGGGTGCATGGGGTAAACCAGCTGGAGGTAGTGGATTGGATGCTGGTGGCAGCTCTTGGGGTGGAGCAGCAGTCAACAAGGATAGTGAAAAGAGTGACAACTGGGGTGAAGCATGCAAGACGGTGGACATGGCAACCGGTGGTGACACAGATCCTTGGGGCAGTAAGGCTAAAGTAGTTAAGGAATCAGATAGTTGGGGAAGCTTGCCAGGGCCACCAGAGAAATCTGATGATGGTCAAGGATGGGGCCAACCTTTTGGCAAGTCAAACCAAGATCAAGAAAAAGGGTCAGGATCAAAAGACACAGACAAGACTGGGTCTTGGGATACTGCTGTTGCTATTCGTGTTGGCTCAAATGATGATGCCTGGGCTAAGTCTGATGCTTTGCCTGTTTCTCAAGACGATGCCTGGGGGAAGTCAAAAGACAACAATTGTAACCAAGCAGTCGAGTGGAACAAAGCTGAATCATCAGACCAACTTGGTGGCAGTGATTGGAGTAAACCAAAAAATTCCGGGGGTGCTGGTGCATCAAGCTGGAACAAGGGAGAGACAGTAGGGGGAGATAGTCAGAATAGTACCTGGAGCAGACCCGCTGGAAACTTTGAAGCTGGCCGAGGACGTGGGAGAGGCCAGGGCCGAGATTCTGGAGATTCTGGTGGCAGAAATGACCAAGAAAGCTGGAAGGGCTCATGGAATAATGACAGTTCTGCAAAGCCCTCTTGGAGGTCTGATACACAGGTGGATAACGAAGGTGGAGATTCTGGTGGATACAGGGGAAGGGGAAGAGGAAGGGGCCAATATGGAGGACGGGGGAGAGGAAGAGACAATGGAGATGGTTCTGGGTTTGGAAGGGAAAAGAGCAGTGGTGATACACCAAACTGGGGAAACAGTCAGCCTTGGAGTGGTAGTGAAGGCACCAAGACATGTGATGAAAATCAGACTTCCACTTGGAACAGGTTGGAGGATAAAAAACTTTCTGGAGGTGAGTACCCTGTTTCTGACTTCTAGCTTTATTTGATGGACATGGTTGGAGTACTACTTTGTCTTGTATAAATGTATGTAAGTTCCCTATCCCATCTCAGTTTGATGTTGCCACCAAGACCTAGATAAATACCATACCTATACTATAATGCTGTGGTGCTTCAATTAACTTCGACATTATTACACTAAATTTTATGCTGCTTAGAGTTGTGCCTCTCTTATTACTCTTGACTTTTGGTGAAGCACAACTTGATCCTTGGCTTTAACAAATGGCATCTCCCAAGTACTGAGAATACTGCTACAAGGTACTAACTTGTATTCTCTTGTGTAGGTGAACAAGATGATCCCTGGGGGAGCAAGCTGGTTACTAAAGGTTACAGAGATAATTGAAATGCCCATATTTTGTACTCAATTTGATGTTTTGAGCTATACTTGTGTGTTGACTATTCAATCTTGTAGGCCAAGAGCAACAAAATGATGCTTGGTCAAGCAAGGTGGCTTCGACAGCAGGCGCTGAGAACAATGATGGCTGGAACACAAAGGCGAAAGAGTCTTCCTCTAGCCTTGGGTCTAAATCGGAGAATGCTCCATCTGGTAGTTCTGAAATAAAGACACATATGCTTTTATGCTCGATTGTTGTTGTGCATGCTGCAAGCTTATCTTTTATGCTCATGTTTAGGTGAAGAACGACAAGGTGATCCTTGGTCAAGCAAGATTGATTCTTCTGCTAAAGGTGTTGACTGCTGAGGGGACTAATTAAACACTTCATATTTGATTCTCCGCTTAAAATCTTGGCGGATCTTTTGATTTTCTTTTCTTGTGGTAACTTGCGATGCTTATATTTGATTCTTGCAGGCAAGGAACAAGAAACTGATCCCTGGGCAAGCAAATTATCTTCTACTGCTGCAGAGGAAAGGACTGACACCTGGGGCAATGGGAATGGAGGAAGTTGGAATAGTTCTGGTTCCTCTTTTGGGCAGCAGGAATCTTCTTGGGGCAAACCAAGTTCCTCAAGTGGAGATCAAGGGCCAGCTTGGAACAAGCCAAACAATGGTGATGATAATACTGGATATGGTAGGGGCGGATTTGGACGTGGGAATCGAGGCAGAGGGAGAGGAAGGTTTGGGGACTCTTCATGGAATGGAGGAGGTAACGTAAATGATGAATCGGGTGGAGAAAGATCTGAAGGTGGCAGAGGAAGAGGTAGAGGACGCTTTGGCCGAGGTGATCGCAATCAAGGTAATAACTTTGGGTCAGGCGACAGGGATGGTGGCAGTTGGGGCTCTGGCAGGGGAAACAGAGGCCGAGGTGGTGGTTACAGAAACTGGAATGACAACAATGATGGAAGGGCCTCCAGTCAAGAACGAGGTGGTGGCTGGTCTCAGTCGGCGGACTGGAATGCTGGCAAAAAGGGTAGCGCGGAAGGAGATCAAGCTTTCTCACAAGGCAAGTCCAGCTGGGGGAGTGACAAAAATGATAGCTGGGGAGCTCCTAAACCATCTGGCGGAGATGATCAGGAAGGAAAGAAGGATGGAAACAACACCTGGAGTCAAAACAAGCCATCTTCTGGTAGTGGATCATCTATCCTGGGCCAGTGGGGCGGTCCTCCTGGCGGCACTAGTGGTAGAGGAGGATCTGCTGGAGGAGGATCTTGGGGAAAAAGCAATGAAGAGAAGTCCAGCTGGGGGAGTGACAAAAATGATAGCTGGGGAGCGCCGAAACCATCCGGTGGAGATGATGCAGTAGGAAAGAAGGATGGAAACAACACCTGGAGTCATAGCAAGCCATCTTCTGGGAGTGGATCATCTATCCTTGGTCAATGGGGTGCTCCTCCTGGTGACACTACAGCAGGCGGAGGAGGATCATGGGGAAAGAGCAATGAGGATGGCTGGAATTCGTCAAAAGGAACCGGAGGTTCAGGTATGGCCACCAAGAATCCTTCTCTGCAAACAGTCATTGTCAGTTCGCAACAATACTCTGTATTTCAAATCCATAAATATTTCTCAGACTTTTCAGTCTCTTTAAATGCCCGTTTGGTTTGGTATTTCTTATGCTAATCTTACAAATGAATCTAAAATAGCCAATCTTTCTCATGCTGTTTCACAAGGTGGCTCTAAGAAGGAAGGATCTCTGGACAAGGCAGAAGGGAGTGGGAGCCAAGGAGGTGGCGGCGGCAGTTCCTGGGACAAAGCAGATGGTGGTGGATGGAACAGCAGCAAGGGTGGGGATGCCGGCAGTAGTGGTGGATGGAACAGCAGCAAGGGCGCGGACGCAGGCAGTAGCGGTGGCGGGTGGTAAGCTTGGTCCAGAATCAGCTGTGCCTGATCTTTGGGCTATGTACATAAAGAAAGGGTCTGCGCTATGTACATCTCTGCCTGTAGCACCCTGTGGTTGGCTCCTTTGCCATGCTACTGGACCTTATAAACATGGCCTAGCTGGGGCAGGACGCTCCCTCGTATCGTACTGGCAGTTAGTGCCTGCTAAACTTTTCCTGTTCAAGTACCTTCACTACAATCATGTCAGAGATTTCCAGGTGGTTATTGTCGTAATGCTATGTGATGGCGATGCCTGATGTGGATATATGCGTATTCAGCTCTTAGTTTTTAGTGCTGTTGATAATTTCCATCTGCTTATGTGTGGGCTAATAGCTTTGCTGTTAGTCGGAATTGACCTTTCTTCCGTTTTTTAAGTACTCCCTCCGTCCAAGAATAGATGTCTTAGTTTTCTTGAAAAGGATGTCTCAGTTTTGTCTAAATTTGAATGTATCTGGACACTATTTAGTTTATAGATTCATCCAAATTTTAACAAACTTGTGACACATTTTAACAAACTTATGACATCCTTTTTAGGACGGAGGAAGTACTAAATAGTTTAGATTTATCTAAATTTTGACAAATTTGAGACATCTATTTTGGGATGAAGGGAGTAGTATAATAATACTGCAGTATTGGTTAACCGAAGAAGGCAAACCAGGTCTTCAAATGAATATACAATCTGATACGTAATGTTTTTTCAGAAATTAGAAAAATGCTAATCACACTTATTATGGACCGGAGGGTGTACTATTTTCTTTCATAAGTACATGTACATGCACACTACTAACCTGTAGAATTTCATGGATTGTTCTCATTTGTGTGCTCACTACTTTTTTTCCTTCATAAGAAGACATGTGCCGTATTGTTTTTTTACTTAAACTTACAAATGAAGGTACTTTTATGAAAGCTAGTTATTGCGCATCTAAATGTGCATGATGGATTTGTTTCAAAATTTTCTGAAGCATCTAAATATGATTATTTATTTTTACTTCTCTTCAAAACACTGAGCTCTGTTAACCCAGTAGCCAAACGTGTCCTATATGATCTTAACGTCTGTTTATCATTAAGAAAATGAATCGTTTGTATAGTTTCATGTACTCCCTCCGTAGAAAGTGCTCTCTATATATGCACGTACCTAGACACAGACGATTTATTTTATTTAGACAAACCTGTGTTAATTATTTTATAACGGAGAGTAGTATTTTTATGTGAAAGTTCACTATGCACATGTTAACTTTTTTTATCTCTTTTGAACAATAGAGAAATGTCGTCAAATAGATTTGGAGGACGGGCTCCAGTGAGCCTGTTTTTGAAACTTTTAAAAAGCTTCAAATATTTTAGATAAAAATACGTACGAGTAGCAAACAATACGAAATGCACGTATGCAAACTTTTAATGAAAAAATATCTTGTATTTTGGGCACATAAAAAGACAAATACGACAACTTTTGAAAATGCCGAGGCCCACTCAAAATTATACCGTTCATGTCCAGATCTGCATTCTTCTCTTTTTTGCTGTAGCTAAAACATAAGGTATTTTGACATGATATTTTGTATGCGTATTATAAATTTATCGACATTTTGGTATTTTTTAGATTCTTTTGAATATGTAAATTTTCATCTTTTGGAAAAAAGTCCACCATATAGCATGGGCTCCAAATCGACTCACTCATGCCGCTTAAACTTCGTTTTCCTTATAGCGGAGGCAGGCCCGGAAACTGTGGCACGACCTGATGCGTCCGACGAGCACGACCCTAACGCTGCAGCTTGCGTCCGTGGTGGCAGACCCCGTCCATGAAGCGTGATGCCCACACGCCCGCAATGACTGCACGCTGTCTCCACCACCCGCGTGGTGCCGCGTGCTACGGCCTAGCGCCCCGCTCTAGAATGACTGCCGTGGCCATACCGACGCGTCGACGTGGGAGTTTACCGCCCTCTAGGATGAGCACACGCTCCCGTCTCCCGTCGACCTCGGGCTCGCCCTGATCCTCCCTGACAGCAGCGCACCGCCAACAGGACCAGCTAGATCGCGGGAGAGGCTCACGAGATCCTGGATGGAGACCATGGGGCGGGTGGAGCTCTTAGAAGAAGAAGAAATATGAGAGAGAGAGAGAGAGAGAGAGAGAGAGAGAGAGAGAGAGAGAGAGAGAGAGAGAGAGAGAGAGATGGGGAAAACATGAGAGGAGATATGGGTAGGGGTGTGTGTGGGTGTGGGGGAGGGCTGACACCGACGCGTGGGGCTTTTATGTTTTTCGTGAGTAAGGTTTCATCCGGCGCCCCCGCTAGCCCCCTACCCCACCCCAATTGATATTTGATGATTTTTAGTATGAGTGGCTATAGGCGAACGAGTAGGCCTTTTTTTGTCACCGGCACCTGTGGGTGGGGGTGGGGGGGGGGGGGGGGGGGGGTGGGGGGGGGCAAGGAAATATTTTATAGACTTGGTCATGCTTTCTTGTCGCTAGTTTGTTCATAACTTTTTTCTCCTTTTCTTTTCTGTTCTTTCATTACTATTTTTCTTTCATGCCTTATTTTTTTATTATTTTTATAATTTTCCGGAGCTTTGGAAATTAGTCTAAAGATGTTTCTCTTGAACCCGTGTTTTGTTCCACGATTTCTAAATTTTATTTCACTCATGTGAGTTTTGTTCCACTTTATTCATATTTTTGTTTCTCCCAACAATTTGTTCCAAGGACGTCGAAATTCTATTCCACTTAGTTTTTGTTTATTCTGCAGGCACGATTTGTTCCACATTCCCATTATTCTATTTCTCATATTTTTACCTATTTGTTCTGTGTGTAGATTCGATTTTCTACTTCACACTATAAATTTTGCTCCAACTATAGTTTGATTGTGTTCCATGTAGTCTAACTTTTTTGTTCCCCATGTAGTCATGACTTGTTTCTCGAACCCGGTTTTATTCTGTATTTTTGTCATTGCGAACTGGTTTAGAGATATTATTGACCAAATTCTCATCCACTTAGTTTTTGTTCCCTTTGCATTGTTTTACGGTTCCTGTATTTTCTCGTTTCCTACTTTCTATAGTTTTTTGGGCATGTATATTTGATTTGCTCCTTTACATTATATTTTTGCCCCACCTATAGTGTGTTTATATTTCATGTAGTATAAAGTTTTGTTCCGCGTGTAGTCGCGGCTTGTTCCACAGACTTGACAGTTTTGTTCCACCTCCTGTTGTCGCAAACAGGTTGACCGTACTGTTGATTTCTGTAGCCTGTAGGTCCTATACTGTTTTTCCAAGAAATTTTTGACTTGTTTATATACCCTGTTTCGCCACGAGTACAAGGTGTGGTTAAAAAACAAAAATGAGAAGCATCGTGCCAATGGGTTGTTCCATAGGTTAATACAAAATTGCAGAGGCCGGGGTTTATTTCCCCTTTTTGAAAAAAATGTTCAGAGCAAAATGATTAGACCTACAATGTAAAAGACATCTAAATACATGTGTTTACATCTTATATTTTGAAACAGAGAGGAGTATATTGCGTCCATCCGAGAATTAAGCTGCGCCTGCGCTTGTGACGAATTTGATAACCCAGGTTAACGTAATTAGGAATCATATATATTACTATCCTTGATTCTTGGTTCAATTACATTAACATTGCCGCTCGATTGTTGTAGTAACAAATACTCGTTTCCTTTGGTTCACGGAGTACGCAAAAGGCAAACATATTGCTTTGCTTTTGGTATAAGTTTCTTTTCTTTCTCTCTATTCGTTACAGACGTGGTCTGAATTGGATGATCGTTCTCACCGCTTTCTCGTAAATACTCCAGACGACTAAGCCTCCTCTTCAATGTTCCTCTCTCCATCTTCAAGTATTTCTCGAGTTACATCAGAGTCAACAAACTGGAGGAGCCGGGACTCCGCTGCTCGTACATCAGACCTAGTCAACGATGAATTTGTCCGCAAGGAACCTAGGCTGCCTTAACGTTTCTTATCCTCGCGCTAAAGAAAAACGTCAACTCTGTCTTCCACCGTCGCTCAAATTCCTGATGCATCCCATTCCCAAAAACACATCGCGGACATTAGGCGTCACCCAACGTCCCCATCACAGAATTCTTGACAAAAGCTGAAAAATAGATGTGACATAAAATCTATAATATGGCTCTATCTGGTTATGAAGTTGAAGCCGAGGCTGAGTCTGCTATATATGGACTATGCATGTACATGTGAATGATAACTAGGATTTCAGTGCTTCACCAACCATTGCAGCACTTATCTATAAGAGTATGTCCAACGGCCATGTAGTTGTGATATTTATAGTCCATATAAAAATTGATTATCTTCTGAGAGATTGCATTGAGGAATGCACATAGCTTTACAATTGGTACTCGAACATAATCCGGTAGAACCCCCCTTAATACAATCGAAAGCATTTGCGTCATGATCACGTGGCAGTCATGAGACTTTAGGTTTTAAAACTTTTTCTCTGCCATATTTATTATTCCCTTTATATTGGACGAGAAGCCAGACGGGACCTTGATACTGCTGAGGCATTCAAAAAACTTTCCTTTTCTTGTTTGGTAAGAGAGTAGCTGGCATGACCTTGAAACCATTCTGTACACAGGCCTTCTGGATCTTTCATACATTGTTCGTCCTTTCGTGCTTTCGATGTATCTTTTATGTTTCCATATACGCCCAAGAAACCTAGCAGGTTCAGGCAAAGATTTTTCGTCACATGTATTACGTCGATTGCAGAGCGGACCTCTAGGAATTTCCAATAGGATTGCTCCAAAAATATAGATTTTTTCTTCCATATGGGTGCGTGTCCGTCAGCGTCTTTCGGAACAGATTGTCCGCCCAGACCCTTTCCAAAGCCTATTGTTTGATCCAAATCTTTGACCGTATCAAATACATCAGCACCAATATATTTCTTAGGCTTTGTTTGGTGACATGCATGCTTTACCATTGAAATGTTTGACTTTATTTCTTAAGGAATGCTTGGCCAAAAGAAATCAACGATGCTCCGTGTACACATTCTTCTTACAATGTTCCAAATATATACTTTTAGTTTCATCTAAACAATACGTGCATGCATTGTATCCCTTTTTTGTCTGTCCTGAAAGGTTATTAAGAGCAGACCAATCATTGATTGTTATGAAAAGCAACGCTCGGAGGTCAAATTCTTCCAGCTTATGCTCATCCCACACACGTATGTCGGGTTCGTGCCACAATTGTAGAAGTTTTTCAACTAATGGCCTTAGGTACACATAAATATCGTTGCCGGGTTGCTTCAGGCCATGGATCAGCACTGGCATCATAATGAACTTCTTCTTCATGCACAACCAAGGAGGAAAGTTATAGATACATAGAGTCACAGGCCAGGTACTGTTACCGGAGCTCTTCTCCCCAAAAATATTCATGTCATCTGTACTTAGATCAAACCTTAAGTTCCTTGTATCATCTATAAAGTCCGGGTACTTTCTATCGATTTTTCTCCACGGCGACCCATCAGCGGGGTGTCTCAACATCCCGTTATGTTTTTCTTTGTGCCATCGCAACAACTTGTGTGCTCTTTGTTTCTGAACAAACGTTTCAACTATGGTATTATAGGATCATACCACATCACCTTGGTAGAAACCCTCTTCCGGGGGGCCTCACCCTCAACATCACCAAAGTTATCTTGTCTGATCTTATACTGCAATACAATGCATTACTGGGCATGCATCCAAATTCTCGTACTCCTCACCGCACTAGAGGATGCAATCATTAGGGCATGCATGTATCTTCTAAACCTCTAAACCTAGAGGGTAGACAACCTTCTTTGCTTCGTACGTACTGGCGGACAATACGTTATCCTTTGAAATCATATTCTTTATTATTTTCAGCAAATTTTCAAATTTGGAGTCAGATAGACCACATTCTGCCTTCTATCGCAGCAACTTTAGTGTGTTACCCAGCTATTTTAGACCATTTTCGCAATTTGGATACAGTGACTTTTTGTGATCCTCTAACATGTGATCGAACTTCTTCTCCTTTTCATTTTTGCAGTCTCTCCGTGCATCAGCAATGGTCCAACTAAGATCATCAGCGGGCTCATCATGTGCCTCTTCTTCAGCCTCCCCATTAGCTTCCCCCATGGAAGTATCATCGTTTTCAGGGAACCCATGATAGTTGTCATCATCCTCTTCTTTTTCATTGTCTTTCATTATAACCCCTCTCTCTACGTGCTTCGTACAACAATTATAACTAGGCATAAAACCGGACTCCAATAGGTGCCTGTGAAGGGTTTTTGAGTCAGAGTAATCGTTCTGATTCCTACATCCACTACATAGACAAAATACAAAATCATTCCGCTTGTTCGCATCAGCCACATGATGAATTCATGCACACCATTAATAAACTCGCCAGAGCGTCGGTCAGTACCGTACATCCATTTCCGGACCATCTGCATTATTGTAAAAGTATATCAAAAATCATTACACAACATCATGAATAGAGATCAGTGACCAATTTAATACAAGTTATAATGTGAGGTTCTAGAGCATTAAATTTGAATTTTGAAAATTTTATATGCACCAATTTTTGAATTGGAGAAAACAATTAACATGAAAAATATGGAGTTTTTAATTATTGTTCTAGCCATTCTGAGCTATGAAATTCTAAAATTGCATATTTCAATTTTTAATAACTTTTGCATAATCAAATTTTGCCTAAAATTACACATCTAAAAATCCCTCTACTTCTCGAGCATTGCAATCCATCTCTACTTCTATCACATTGAGCTAAACTAACAGTAAGTGATAAAATGATAAAGTTCCTAACCTTTTAAAACCTTGGATTTAGGGGTTGCCACCAAATCTTGACAATCTTTAAAAAAAGGGCATAAACTCAGCTTGCTTTGGTGAAAAAATGGCCATGGCTAGGGCATGGACGAAACAAAATTATATATAAAGAAACCTTTAGTCCCGGTCCATGATGGACTAATTGTTCCTTAAGCTATAAACGTTTCACACTTTGAACTTTGCAATAAAAGGTTATGCACGTCAATTGATGCAGAGGCAGGAGTTAGATTCCCTTTCCACAAAAAAATTATTGAGTTCTGTTAGACTACATATCTTTCAGGTAAATACTCCTGAAGAAGAAGCCCAATCTTCAATTCTCCTCTAGCTATGTGCAGATATTTTTCAAGTCACATCAGGATTCATTGGAGGAATCGACACTCCACTGCTCCGGAATAATACCACAGCAGCGATCAATTTGTCCGCAAGGAACATAGGCTCCCTTAACATTGCTTATCCTCACGCTACAAAAAAACTTCGGCTCCGTCTTCCACCGTTGCTCAAATTCCTGGTGCATCCCATTCCCAAAACCACATCACCCACATTAGGCAGCACCCAACGTCCTCATCACAGAATTATTGACAAAAGCTGTATGGCTTTATCTGGTTATGGAGTTGAATACCAAGGTGAGTCTGCTATATATGGACTACAAATGTACATGTGAATAATAACTAGGATTTTGGTGCTTCACCAACCATTGCAACACTTATCTATAAGAGTATGTCCAACGGCCATGTAGTTGTGACATTCATAGTCCATATAAAAAATTGCAGCTAGAGTGCAAAAGAGGGTCATCAACAATCCAACCATTATACATGCCAAAGAAACACAGGTCATCCATCCCGACTAGGACCCTCAACAAAATGATGTGAGGTTGGTGCTAGCCTTCCTTCTCCGGTTCGGCAATGATGGCAGCTAGGAGGAATATACACCATCGTGTAAACCAAGAGATGGCAAATAGAGCTTCCTCGCATGATTTCAGTTCCTGTGTGGTTGCAGCTTCGAGAGATGGATCAATGAGAACATGAATGATCAAATAGAAAAAAACAGTTTTTCCTAATTGTTACTCTTAATTTGCTGCTCGATTGTAGTACTACTTGGGTCAACAATGACATGTTCTAAGAAAGTCAGAATCTAGCAGATTTGGGGAGTTGTAGAATTGGGCAGGTGTTCCTCGGGTCAAGTACATAGCTAGACCATTGTCGAGCTCTATTTTCTTATCCCTTAGGCACTGTAGGCCTAACAATTCACTCCAGTTTCTCAGAGTTTAAGTTTCTTCGGTTTTATCCGAGGGTTTCTTCTCCCTTGGACATAACGGGCCTAACAGATTTTATTGATTCTCGTGGTTTATAGGGCGGATAATTTTTTTTGAAAATGGGAGAAGATTGCCTCGGCCTCTGCATCCACAAACTTTTTATTAGATTATTCACAAAATCTTATAAGACCGAAGAGATAACTCGCTACTCCCACAACCATGATGAAGGGGGTGTCCATGAACAGGGCCAACACCCTGACATCACACAAACACGCATCATCTAAAAACTGAAGACCTCGACAAGTCATCCAACGAGCAAGTGGCACAATCGGTCCGACAAACCCTCAACGCATACCAATACACGCTACAGAAGTCCTCGCGGCCGTCTTACGCATATCCATATTCAGGAAAATCACTACAATGACCTTGTGAGGCATGCCATCAATGCCACCATGATGCCAAAAAGCTCCACCATCCTGCGCGAATCCACCACATGCACGGTCGATATCGAGCTCGCTCGGCACCATGCCGCTGAGTCCCGCCATCTGACGTAGCTTGAAACCACCAGGAGATCCATTGTGCATAGAACCTACCAAACTCAACATGGTTGAGCGTAGCACCTGGTGGTTAAGCATGACTTGACATCTCCACCGGAGTCCCTGTACAAGATGAAACTGCTCCATATTTTGCCACTACCATCCAACAACTTCTCCAAAAACGATGCCCTCAACAGGGAGAGCGACATCGCAACACCACCACCGTCTAATCTGGTAAAGTCTAGATCTTAGGGTTTCCCCCGGAGCAGAGCGCGGCGCGTAAATGCCGTCATCGCCAGCCATGACCGGAGTCGAGCTCGGTTTTCACCATCAGTCACACCTCCCCAACTCATCGCCGAGACTAGATATGGAATGAACACCACAACCAGTCCTAGACGACCACCTCCGGCAAAGACGGAGGCCGCCACCACCATGTCCAGATCCTGCCCTAGGTGTCCTCATGTTGCGGTAGTAGCCCAGAAGCGCCTTCATGCCATCGTCGGAGGTGAGATGCAACAAGCAACATACTGGATCGTGCCCCATCCGAACCCATCTGGGCCAGATCGGACCCGTCCACCACACCGCCACCAGCTGATCTCCGGCCGCCGCACAGTACAACGCCCCTGGCCACCGCTACCCCGCGACATCGCCACCGATTAGACGGAGCAGAACCGCCACCGCCTCGATCTGAAGTTTGGTCGAGGAGAGCCGCCGCCGCCACCGCGCCATCAGGGCTTTGCCTGGTGACGCCCTCGACGGCAGGAAAGGAGAGACTACACACGGGGGCCTAGAGGCAGCTAGCGGTGGAACCCTGTGTGGCCACGGGGAGCGGGTTCAGGAGTGGGTTTAGGGTGGACAACTAAAATGACATGGAGTTGTGTGTTTCATCTCTGAACTTTCAAACTCTTTTTTGGTCCTATACCGTTTCTGCTTTGTCAAAAGTTTGAGACATTATTCACTTTTCTTAAGGTTCAAACCTTTTTTGTTTTATTTTATATTTTTTTGCATGTCTAGATTATAATTGTTGTAATTGTACTTTTTCGTTGCCATTGAAATTTACTGGTGACGCACATAAGTGACCATGTAATTCCAGTCACGTGCATCCAAGATGATACTGAAATTTCTTATCCTTGCAAACTCAATCTTATTTTCTTGCCACAACCTTATTTGTTTTTGACAATCATCAAGAACCCGGCAACATGAGTATCCTGACCTACTCTCGCAATAAATTACAGACCGTGGTCTGGATAATTATGCTAATTAGGATTCGTACATATGTAACTATTGCTTGTACCTATAGGTCGCTTCATTTCTATTAGAGCATGCATTTTTTTTAAAAAAAATCTCTCCTAATAAGAAGTAGTGTTGGAATCAACACATGTTAGGCATTTAGGTTTTTCGCAAAAATTTTTTTTAGGCATTTAGGTGTGCAATACAATATGGAAATCTCCCTCCAGCACCAAACATGACCTGTATCCTGGGTGATTTGTGAATGAGATGTTCGGAAATGCCTCTAAGAAGGAAAAACTACACTTGTGGGTGACATCATCGCCGACATCGATGGAGACAACAAATGCAATCAGCCCGACAGTGACGCTAATAAGTCAACTAGGTTAGCGCTTCTGATGTCAAAGGTAAAGACTCGAGTTGGATAGTCCATGAGGTGGATCAGAAGCTACTGATCCGGAGGGAGAGAGTAAGTATATATCTAATGTAAGCGCAAGTAGAACTCAATACTCCACGGTCTCTGCTATGCCTTCCGCTTTTTCGGCTTTTGCCATGCTAATGCAAAAAACGTTTATCCATTTCCTTAGTACTGACTGGCTGACAGTAATAATCTACTTTATGCTTCAATTTGACGTACTATGTCTGAATCCAGTTAATTTGTAACCGCTGCGTTATATTCAACCGGCACAATCTGATGCCAAAACGGGTACAATCAAGTCAGGTGGGTGACCCAACCAAGTTTTACACATATTATTCACCGCAGCTTTGCTTTGCCAGGACATGCGCAGCAGTATTGCAACTCCGACGACAATGTCTGACCCTGTGATCAGTGAAGCTCTGTAACAGCACCTTTATTTCTTCCACTAACGGCCCATGCCCCGATCGATCAATCTCTGACCTTTGCAACTTTGTCATGGCCCCCAGCCAGTCCGATTCCAAATCCACACGCATAACTCCCATCTCATTTGCTAGATTCAGCGCTCGCTTGCAGGCCAACAACTCGGCACGTTCAGGATCTGGAACAGCGGACAAAAAATGGCCAGCTCCTGCCAAGAAACCACCATGGTGATCTCGTAGAACCACACCGCATCCTCCATAACCATCGTTTGCATGAAACGCACCGTCCGCATTTGCCTTATGCCATCCCTCTTCCGGTGGCTGCCAGTGTTCTACCACCATCGAGGGGGAGGTGGAAGGAGTTATTTTCAATCCTGCCCATTCTTCAGTCAAGAGCAGAGATCGTCTGACTATCACCAGTGGGTCATCAATGGTCGTTTCCTCCCTCGCATCGTTCTGAGCTAGCCACATCTGATAAATAACCATGAGAGACAATGCCAGTTCATTGGAGTCCAACTTCCCAATCCAATCCAAAAACCAGTCCTGCAAATCGCCGATGCTTTGTACTCGGTTTTGCGGACAAGCCAGCTGTAGACCCGTCAGGTCTCTAGCAATCTCCCACACCCTAGCCGAGTGAGGGCACCTCCAAAACCGATGCAGTAGTGACTCATGCTGGACATGGTACTTTGTGGATCCGTCCGAATATAGTATTCTGGCATTTTGCTAACATAACTCTCCTTGATTTTTTTTTGCGGGTAACTCTCCTTGATTCTTGGTTCAGCCGTTACATTTGCTCCTTGATTGGTGTACTAACAAATACTCGTTTCCTTTGTAGCGTGTCAAGTGGGATCCCACCAAAGTCCCACCTTTAGTTCATTTGTCAAAATCTAGTTAAAATTTTAAGGAAAAATTTACACTAGATTTTGACAAATAAACTAGAAGTGAGATTTTGGTGGGATCCCACTTGACATCCTATTCCTTTGGTCCTGGCAGAGACTGCAAAGGGCAAATATGTTGCTTTGCTTTCTGTATATTTCTTTTCTTTCTCTCTATTTTCTTTCTGTATTGTTCCTTAAGCTATAAACGTTTCACACTTTGAACTTTGCAATAAAAGGTTATGCACGTCAATTGATGCAGAGGCAGAAGTTTGATTCCCTTTCCGCAAAAAAATTATTGAGTTCTGTTAGACTACATATCTTTCAGGTAAATACTCCGGAAGAAGAAGCCCAATCTTCAATTCTTCTCTAGCTATGTGCAGATATTTTTCAAGTTACACCCGGATTCATTGGAGGAATCGACAATCCACTGCTCCGGAATAATACCGCACCAGCGATCAATTTGTCCGCAAGGAACGGAGGCTCCCTTAACATTGCTTATCCTCACGCGACAAAAAAACTTCGTCTCCGTCTTCCACCGTTGCTCAAATTTCTGGTGCATCCCATTCCCAAAACCACATCGCCCACATTAGGCGACACCCAATGTCCTCATCACAGAATTATTGACAAAAGCTAGATAATAGACATTATATAAAATCTGTAGTATGGCTTTATCCGTTATGGAGTTCAATACGAAGCTGAGTCTACTATATCTGGACTACAAATGTACATGTGAATAATAACTAGGATTTCGGTGCTTCACCAACCATTGCATCACTTATCTATAAGAGTATGTCCAGCGGCCATATAGTTGTGACATTCATAGTCCATATAAAAAATGCAGCTAGAGTGCAAATGAGGGTCATCAACAATCCAACCATTATACATGCCAAAAGAAACAGAGGTCATCCATCCCGAGTAGGACCCTACAAAATGACGCGAGGTTGGTGCTAGCCTTCCTTTCCCGGTTCGGCAATGATGGCAGCTAGGAGAAATACACCATCGTGTAAACCAAGAGATGGCAATAGAGCTTCCTCGTATGATTTGAGTTCCTGTGGTTGGAGCCTAGAGAGATGAATATCAACGAGAACAAAAATAATCAGATATAAAACTAATACTCCATCCGTCCTAAAAAGGATGTCTTAAGGTTGTCTAAACTTGAATGTATCTAGACACTATTTAATATATATAGATACATTCAAATTCAAACAAACTTGAGACATCCTTTTTAGGACGGAGGGAGTATTTTTTAGTTGTTACTCTTAGTTTGCTGGTCGATTGTAGTACTCACCCGGTCAACAATGACATGTTCTAAGAAAAACAGAATCTAGCCGAAATTTGGGAGTTTTAGAATTGTCGAGCTCTATTTTCTTCTCCCTTAGACACTGCAGGCCTAACAGCTCACTCCAGTTTCTTAGAGTTTATGTTTCTTCGGTTTGACCTGAGGGTTTCTCATCCCTTGGACATAACGGGCCTAACAGATTTTGTCGATTCTCGTGGTTCTTAGGGCGGACCATTAAAATGACATGGAGTTGTGTGTTTCATCTATGAACTTTCAAACTCTTTTTGGTCCTATACTGTTTCTGCCTTGTGAGAAGTTTGAGACATTTTTTCACTTTTATTAAGGTTCAAACCTCTTTTGTTTTATTTTATATATTATATTTTTTGCTTGTCTAGATTATAGTTGTTGTAATTGTGATTTTTTTCTTGCCATTGAAATTTACTGGTGATGACATAAGTTGCGTTGTAATTCCAGTCACGTGCGTCCAAGATGATACTGAAAATTATTATCCTTGCAAACTCAATCTTATTTTCTTGCCACAACCTTTTTTTGACAATCATCAAGAACCCGACAACATGAGTATCCTCACCAACCCTCTCTATAAATTGCAGACCATGGTCTGGACAATTACGCTGATGTGGATTTGTAAATACGTAACTATTGTTGGTATCTATAGGTTGCTTCATTTTTATTAGAGAATGCAATTTTTTCTAAAAAATCTCTACTAATAAGAATAATAGTGTTGGAATCGACACTTGTTAGGCATTTAGATATGTAATACAATATGGAAATCTCCCTGCAACACCAAATATGACCGGTATCCTGGGTGATTTGTGAATGAGATCTTCGGAAATGCCTCTAAGAAGGAAAAAACAACACTCGTCGTTGACATCATCGCCGGCATTGACCCTGTCGAAGACAAGGAATTTGTTCAAAACTGCACATGACTACCCCACCTGGCCATGCCAACAACTCTATGGCGTGTCCAGATCCGATCCTTCCCAAACAATGTCTCAATGCAGGAGAAGGATGCCCGCGAGTACCATCATCTCTAGTATCGGCCCCGTCGAAGACTAAACTTTCGGCCAAAGCGCTTAATAAGAACTGAATATATTTCATCAGCGGACATTGAAATTCTTGATGCATCCCATTCACAAAGTGATATCACTAGCATTACGTGTCTCTCAACGTCCTCATCACAATCCCCCTCCGTTCTCTTAACAAAAAGTTAGCTAAAGACGAGAAAGTTGGTACTAAATTTCTATGTAATAGAAGAGGATACGAAGTATGCTCTATGGAATCTAGATGTAGATATGAATAATAACTTCGACTTTAGTGTTCAACAATCATCTCATCAATCTGTCTTTCCTTTGAATTAAGAGAGTATCGAGCATCAACACCATGCGTTGTGCCCTCTATATAGAACATTAGTGGCTGAAGTCCAAAAAGCAGCTCCAAAAATCACGCCATTACACACATAAAAAATAGATGACATCCACATAAAAAATAGACGAATCGATCCTAGAAGAATCCACGAAAATTATGGTGTGAGATTGGCATTCGACTTTGCTCTTCAGCTTACCATGATGGGGGTGTGGCGGCGGACCCCATTCAGTAGGCCGAGAGCTGGTTGTCAATCAAAAATATCTGATCCCGGCTCAACCATAGTTGGAGACTGGAAGATGGATCAACATACAACATCAACAATAAGATGGGATTTTCTTCTTAATACGTGAAGTGTTGCTCTATTGTTGTGCTAACAAATATGGGAATGAAAACATATTGCTTCCCGCATTCAGTTCATTCATCAGATATCGTTTGGATGAGATTTCGTCCTTCTCCAAAATCTTAAGTAATTTGTGGTAGTCAAGAATGTGGACAAATTGTTGTGCCACCGTTGAAATTTGGGAATTATGATAATAGCTCCATCTAATTAGTCATAATTTATCAGAGACCGACATCTCTAGAGAACACACTTGGAGTGTGTTTGTGTCGGTTGATTTAAGGCCTCTTTGATTCCCATGATTAATAAACACATGAGTAGAAAAAACGGGATTTTGATGCGACATTCATTTAATTTCTATAGGAGGAGTTTTCAGTAGTACATTTATTAGGAGACAATATGAATCGATTATCTCCTCCAAAACTTCTTTATAAATATTTTCCACTTATTACATTTCTGAGGATAATGTAACACCAGAACTATTATATATTCAGCCAAGAAGTAGAGTTATAAACTATATTATATCTATCTTTCGATACGCATCACATAGCACACACAAATATGACATTCGAAGTTGTATGATGTTTGGTCAAAATCTAGAATTAGCAACATACTTCCAATTTGTACCCATAGTAGTGCCAAAAAAGAAGACAAAACAGTCTATTCTCTTAGACAAACCATTCAAAAAGGAGGTGGGTTGTGCTGATTCTAGCTCTGTAGACAATACACAATATCCAGAGTTTCCCCAATGCTTGTAATTATTGTGGGCTAGTTTTGTTTAAACCTTAGTGCTTAGAGAAATTTGTTTGTTTCCCAAAATAGGCTCTAGATAAACATTGGACCTAAAAAGTATATCTCCACTCTATATGACTGGCATAGTCTAGAGCCTACACTGCCGTACATCAATAGATGATCTTAATAGTGACATAGTTGCAGTCTAACACAATGACAATCAACATGTAGAGCCTACAAGGCTGTACATCATTATTGACTTCTTGAATCCTTGAGTAGTTAGCTTCTATATATCTTTGTGTGACTCCCTAGTTCTTAGCACATAAATCTCATCACCATTGCTTGCAAGAGTTTCTTGTGTGAGAAGTGGCACCGATCACCAACTCCCAAGAAGAATTTTCTGGGAGACTGGGAGTGGGATGCATCATAGGATGAGTTCATTTGAAGCATGGCCGTGAAGCAAAAAAATTATATTGAGATTCTGAATGCTAGTCTAGGTTGGATCCTGAAGAAAGTGACATCATTCACAAGTAGTCTCCCAGATGAAATCGTACTATATAATGGGTCCAATAAATCTCTTGAATAATTAGGATATTGTATATCATCGGTGGTTGTTGTTTGATTAGGCAACAACCAAATGCTTAGAAATGATATGACCTCTCAAGAGGTTGCAAGTAGGAATTTTAGGTATAGGGCCTCGATGCAACCCCAGAATCTTGGTGTGATGAATGACCGAGTGCTTGAATCAAAGATATATTCATGTTTTCATACTTTTATTTTATAGAACCATTCAAATTCTTGATTCATGATAGATATAGAGACGAGGTTATTGTCACATGATCAACCATGGGTTCAATTTGGTCATCATGTGTGTACCACTATGTATCTTGTGATTTTTTGAAAAGTTCTATCAATGTCAATGAAAAACTAGGATAAACAAAAATAAAAATAACCATGCTTCTATTACACAATGGCAACACATGCCAACACTAAAAATAAGGTAAACTCCAAAACATGGATATCCAGTGATCTCCGAAGAAAGTATTGAAATCTGCCATTGCCATACTATTCTTCTAAGTTTACTAAAGCTAGTTCTAATGTAAACTTCAATTACTGTCAATAGCCAAATTTCTAGCATGAGTGATGATGCGATAATAATTATCAATAGATGATATAAATCCAAATCTCAGCTAATTTGCACAAAAGTAAATAACCTGCACAACATTCAATAGTTTTTCTTGTTACATTGTTATGTCTGCGAAGGTAGGTCAACCAAAAGCTTGCAATCACACAAATTTCCATAAATGTTGCTATATAAATCAATAAATCTATCAAGTTTCAACTATAGTTAATCAATCTATCTAGTTTCCATATATCTTGAAGCAAGGAAACATGCTATAAATGTCGCTGAGATCTCAAAATCATGGAATCATTCCTCGGTTTTTTGTCTATCTCAATACAAATTCTATTGTACTTGTCAGTGTTACAGAATATATGTTACATCTTAGGTAGCCTTCTTATGTGATATCTAGTAAGCAAGTCGTCATCCCATCCCTAGCCTTTTTTTCAAAATGGGGAATAGCCTCGGCCTCTACATCAACCGATACACATAGCCGTTTTATTATGAAGTTTCAGTATCAATCATTATAGTTTAAAGATCACTCAAAGGTCGATACAAAAATCAACCATCAAAATATAAAAAGTATAAAGTACAAAAATCAGCCGCCAACCACCCTTGGAGTAGATATCATTTGCGACCATTTGCATCCGGTTACATCCAGTAACCATAAGGTCCTGCTGGTCTGACGGGAGTAGGAATAACCATAGCTAAATATAGTGCGACACTGCATGAATAACCTGCAAAAATTTGAATCTTCAACCTTGTTAAATAAAATCTTACTCCTACACGGCTGTGCGGTCCACCACTGATGCCCGAGTGTCATTGAGTTTGATTAGTGTTGATAGTTTTCTCGCAAGTACTCTAGAGGATGAGACCCCCTCTTCAAGGTTCCTCTCTTCCGGAGGAAGAAACCCCCTCGAGTCACACTAGAGTCATTGGAGAAATCGAGACTGCGCTGCTCCAGCCTTAGACACCATAAGGGATGGCTTTGTCCACATGGAATGCAGCCTCCCTTAACGTTTCTTATCCTCACGCAAATAAAAAGTATGGCTCTGTCTTCAGCCGTTGCTCAAATTCCTGGTGCATCCCATTCCTTGAGACACATGCAGCCTGACATTAGGTGACAGTCAAGATCCTCATCACACACATTCTATTGATTAAAGCTAGCTAATACATTGACATAATATTTGTAGTATGGCTTTTCTTTGTGTGGAGTAGAAGCTAAGGCCGAGTCTGCTATATATATGCTAATAGATACAACTTATGCATGGTAGTTCTAGTGCCAAATACTACCTCCGTTCCAAAATATAAAATGTTCTGGTAGGCTAAAATAAATAGCCTACCAAAACGCCTCAGCGGTAATACCTTTGTTATCTTACTGAATGGTGGAATTCAACATGCTTATCTTTTATCCTCATGTTTACGCGGAGAACGACAAAGTGGCCCTTGTGAAATCAATATTGATTCTACCGATTAAATTGCTCACATGTGATCCCTCTGTATGTGACATTATGAGCTAAACATTTGACTTGTTCTTTTTGCATGGAGGCTCCACCTTATGTTCCAATTTCTCTTGTAGGCGAAAACTGATGTGGTAGCAGTTCGGGAAGAAAACACTGGGGTGGTGGCTGCAGAAACGAGTTAATAGCATAAAACTACCACATTTCGGCCAAAAATTCGAATAACCACCACTTTACAAAAAAATCACAAAAAACCACCACTTTACGGCAGATTTGTTGCAAATCGCGCTAAAACGGAATTGATAGTCAATTGACACCAAAACTGACAATAGGACCCACCTGTCGGGCTGACGTGGCGACGCGGGTCAACCGCGCTGACTACTATTTTACATGCAGGTCCTTGAGTTCCGCAAAAAAATTATTAAGGGTCCCTGAAACCTCACGTTTTTTTTAAAACCTGTTTATTTGAAACGTTCATAACTTTTGAATACGGATTCAAATGGAAAATATTTAATATGAAAATTGCTCAGCAATGTTTGAATATTTTGAATATAAAATTGGTTCACTATTTTCACATACATAAAATATGCAAACAATTAAAAATGCTTCTATTAATAATGCAAACTTAAAAACTTCATAACTTTAGTTATATGACTCTGAATAATATAAATAATATGTCTAAATTTATTATAAAAATCCAACCAATCCATTTATGACATCCTTCATGCATGTATCAGATCCGTTTCTTGTTGATGTTATAATCGGATTGATATTGATATATATATATATATATATATATATATATATATATATATATATATATATATATATATATATACAAAACAGTCTACCATTATAAACTTTAAATATTCATAACTTTTGTTATATAACTCAAAATAATATAAATAATATGTCTAAATTTATTAGAAAAAATCAACCAATCCATTTTTGACATCCATTATGCATGAATCACATCCGTTTATTTTAGATGTTATGATCCATCGATATCGGTATATGTACGTACAAATACAACCTATCTTAGAGCCTCTTTTTTTTTTGCATGCTACGCCATACATGACTGATATGTACGTGTATATATGTTGAGGCCGGCAGGTACATATAGATCGATAGACTATCGATTTATATTTAGATCACGTATGTCCAGTCTACATAGATCGACAAACAAACTATCGATTTGCGTAGTTAGAGCATGTTCGTACGGTCTAAAAGAAGTCATCATGTGTGTACATGTAAACAAAGAATTTATCACCCGAGTCATGCCCTCGATGTTTTGCGCACGTTACCTGTTTAGTTTGCAGCCCGCACATTTTAAAAATAATGCATCATGCTCGTGTATATATGCTCTCTCGATTAAGATGGATCGACGAACCGATACCTAGCGCGCGGCACATAGGAGACGTCATGCTTGTCTATAATTACCGATTCAAATACATATTCAATAATAATGTTATACGTGCTAGTACTATAAGGACATTGTTTTGTACATACATACATACATACATACATACATACATACATACATACATACATACATACATACATACATACATACATACATACATACATACATACATACATACATACATACATACATACATACATACATACATACATACATATACCAATATTAATCGATTATAACATCCAAGAGAAATAGATCAGATACATGCATGAAGGATGTTAGAAATGGATCCGTTGGATTTTTCTAATAAGTAAAGACATATTATATATACCGATATCAATGAATCATAACATCTAAAATAAACGGATATGATTCATGCATAATGGATGTCAGAAATGGATTGGTTGATTTTTCTAATAAATTTAGACATATTATTTATATTATTTCGAGTTATATAACAAAAGTTATGAATGTTTAAAGTTTATAATGGTAGACTGTTTTGCACGTACATATATATATATATATCAATATCAATCCGATTATAACATCAACAAAAAAGGGATCTGATTCATGCATGAAGGATGTCATAAATGGATTGGTTGGGTTTTTATAATAAATTTAGACATATTATTTATATTATTCGGAGTCATATAACTAAATTTATGAATTTTTAAAGTTTGCATTATTAATAGAAGCATTTTTAATTGTTTTCATATTTTAGGTATCTGAAAATAGTGAACCTATTTTATATTCAAAATATTCAAACATTTTCAAGTACTTTTCGTATTAAAAGTTTTTCCATTTGAATCCGTATTCAAAAGTTATAAACGTTTCAAATAAATAGGTTTTTTTAAAAAACTGCGAGGCGCCAGGGACCCGTGTATAATTTTCTTGCGGAACTCGAGGACCTGCATGCAAAATAGCAGTCAGCGCGGTTGACCCGCGTTGCCATGTCAGCCCGACGGATGGGTCCTACTATCAGTTTTGGTGTCAATTGGATCTTAATCCCGTTTAAGCGTGAATTGCAAAAAATCTGCCGAAAAGTGGTGGTTTTTTGCGATTTTTTTATAAAGAGGTGGTTATTCGAACATTCGGCCGAAATGTGGTAGTTTTATGCTATTAACTCCTGCAGAAACTGGACTCACACCCAAGGTGCATGGAGAAATCGATACACTGCTGCTCCAAATCTAACGACATAAGCGATGCCTTTGTCTGCAAGGGGTGTAGGTTCCCGTGATCGTAGCTTATCCCTACGCTAAAGAAACACTATGCCTCCTTCTACTACTGTTCCTCAAATTTTTGGTGCATCCCATTTCCAAAGACATATAACGGATATTAGGTGTCACTTACTGTCCCCATTGCACTCATTCACTTGACTAAAGCTAGCTTTTAGATGTGACATAAAATTTGAGTAGAAGCTGAGGCTGAGTATGCTATATATATGGACATCGAATGTACATGCAAATGATAATAATAAGGACTTCAGTGCTTCACCATCCATGGAATCATTTATACTCATCTAATGTGAAAACTAAGAGCATGTCTAGAAGTAATGTAGCCGTACCCTCCATAATCTATATAATAGAGGCCATCCATCCCGGCCAAAACCCAAAAGAATGTTGCAAGGGATATATTTATTTCCAATTTTTTCTGCATATATTTATGGCTTTTCTCTCATGCTACTCCCTTCGTCAGGGTTTGGAGGGCGTCTTACAAAAACCATACGTTTCCAAAACTCCTCTCCTCCTAGACACGTTAGACTTAATCACAGAATTAATGCTCCCGTTTTCCTCCCCACTTCCTACTCCATGTAGCCAAGGAATTAGTTTTGCATGCAAATCCACCATCTCCAAACCGAATGCATGCGCCTAAACTCTTTGTTTTTATTGAATAATTATATTTAATAGGGCACCGAATAATTAATGGGCATATTTTCTCCCAGCAAATTTGCATATTTTTTACACAAATCTGGACCAATCAGCGCCCACCTAGGTCCCAACAATCTCTCTAAAACGCCCTTCAAACCGTGACGGAGGGAGTACCAAAAAATCAACTGGGCACTGGCTCCTATTTTATACAACCATGTAAAACATGCTAAAAGACTAAATATGGTCAATTTTGGGGAGTTGTGGAATTGCTTAGGCGTCATAGTGGGTAGTAACTTAGAGTAGTAACATGCATATGTTACTAGTCTAAGTTACTACCTTCATAGTGAGAAATAACTTAAGTGTGATAACATGAAATGCCACATTAATTAGGTTGTAGACACATTTTGCCTTGATATGTGTGATGTTACAGTAACATAGCTAGTTATTCAATCCATCTCTCTCTTCATTAAATCATTGCCATATAAGCAAAAATGCTGACTTGGACTCTTAGTTACTAGTGAAGTTACCCCACTATGACCAGCCTTAGGTGCTCCAGGTTTCAGTTTCCGAGCTTTATTTATCCCTTCGGCAGTACAGGCGAGGCCTCACAACACACTCTGGTTCTCTAGTGTTCACATTTCTTCGGTTTGACCAGAGGTGGCCATGTTTACCAGGACACATACCACTAAAAAACATACGGAGTTGTGCTCTTGTATTGGAGGTTACAATAATCACCTTCTCATAATCTTATCCATTACTATAGTAGTATTAGTCAATTTGTCTGAACTTTGAGTCAGTTTTTGTGAATTTAATCACCTCTGTGAACTACGGAGACTTTTGTTAAGTTTTGGTCTTTTTATTATTTGTTTCATACTCACTAGTAGAGAAATGCTTATAACCCATCCATATTAGTGGTGTTACCCCAAAGAGACATGCGACATTATCGTATTAGTCAATTTGTGTGAAGTTTGAGTCATTTTTCTGTGAATTTAATCTCCTATGCGAAGTACATAGACATTTGGTGGACGTTCATTAAAATTGGTCAACATAAAACCATCAATGAATGTGGTTTCCCCAAGTGGTTTTTGTACGGCACTAGGTACAGGCTTTCTCGAGTATCATATTCAGGTGTTCGGTAAAAAAAGTAAACAAATGGAATATGGACATCAGTGCCATGTGGGACACAGTTTGATGAGTGTTTTCTAAACAACGCTCGCATAGACTTTCCCGAGTGTCTTTAAAAAAAACATTAAACCTTGTAAACAAAATAAATAAACTTAGGTCATGTTTTGTGCCAGCTTTATATTTACATCAGAGTCCAATAGTCAATACTTCCAGCTCCTAAATATCCCCACACGAGAGTAATTGAAGTATACATAATTGGACATTGGTAATGTTTGCAATCTTGGCTATCAACAAGCAGTACCAGAACAAAGTAGCTCCTATATATAGCTTTCCTTTGAACTTCTCCAACCCCAAAACAAAACCTACAATCACGTAAGATATAATATTTCTTATGTATCATGCAAGAAAACTCCACTCATGCATGACACTAGAAAGAGAAACTAACAACCTTTTGGAAGTATGCTTCAGGCCCACAGGTAGGAACATACTCTTGTAAATCCTCGTCTTGTAAATCCTTGTTTTTTCTTTTTATTTCAAAAGTAGGATGTACCCCTGGCCTATGCATCATTGATTAACACATGAGGCCTTTTATTTCTTTATTAAAGTTCATTTTTACAAAGAATACATCATGAGTCAGGCGAGGTCGATACGTGTATCAACTCAACCATCAGACAACATGGAGTCGCTCTGAATAAACATGCTATCCTAAGATCAAACGCGAACTACATTTATAAATCTAGTGCAGCCATTTCTAGTTGTTGCACCCAATATCCAAAGCCTCTCGCTTCTACGTCGATTGTAGGTAGGTTCACATACAGATCCAGTGAGTGGCTAGCGGGATAACCTGCATAAAGGAAGATGATTTTGCAGTGTTAAATATATAATCATTTCGGCTGTTTAGCCAATTCCTGAAAAGATTAGTTATGTTGCTTGGGGGTAAAATATTATAGGTCCCATGCATAATTCGCCAAACAATTTTTTCCAAAGGGGAATCAATGAACAAATATTGGATTTGTTTCGTATTTATCACAAAAGTAACATTATTTACTACTATACCAATTTCTTTTGGCCAAGTTATCTTTAGTGACGATGACCCGACGATGTAAGAACCAAATGAAAATCTTAATTTTAAGTGGAACATTCATTGTTTTCAAATGTATTTGTGAGAAACCATGTATGGTCATTCGTATAATCTAAGTGCAATGATTTGAAAGTGAATGCACCTGAAGTTGTTAGTTTCCAAACAAAATCATCTTGTTGATCAGAGAGCAGAACATCCATCTAACGACGAGCTAAATGAAGCCATCTAGGCCATTTGTTGCCCATTAATTAAGGCTGCCCTAAAAGCTATATAGCTGAGTCTGCGACAAAACATTAGCTCCGGGAACTTGTTTTTGTTGAAAAGAATAGTACAAAGATGGAAATTGATGGTAAATCATCGTAGCTTGAGCATTTTTCTGCAGAACTTTTTGTGTCAAGTCATTTAGTAGCTAACAATACCAAGAACAAATAAAGATCTAGAATATAAGGTATACACCAGAAATTCCTGGATTTTGTCATTTTTTGTGTAGTCTGGAATATAAGGTATATCAGGTTCAAAATATCTCTTTGGAGAACAGGCTCCATGGTCCTTTTTGAATTTGTGTTGAAATTGATATTTTGAAGTTTCAAAAAAATCTAAAAAATCCTAGATGTTGACGATGACATATTCTATGGTCCTGCAAAATACCAACATGAAATATTCAGTATCCTGGCCTACACAAAAATGACAAACCCAAACAAATTTGAAAGTTTTCGAATTTTGCACAATTCAGAACCTCAGATCTAGAAATTTGTCATTTTTATGCAGCCCATAATATAGAATAGTTTTGTTTGATTTTTTGCACATATGTAGAAGTCATCAATATCTACATCTGAGATTTGATTTCAATTTTTTTGAAACTTCAAAAGTCGATTTAAAAAATATTCAAAAAAGGGGCTCCATAGAACTCGTCCTCCAAATCGACACACTCATATCATATTGATATTTTGCACAGTTTATGTTTATCCCTGATCCTGAAAAAACTCACCTCTAAGACCACTCGTAGAAACAATTGAAGAGACAAGTTTGATATTATACTCCTATGTTTTACTCGCTAGTACGCATAGTCCAACTAATCATGAAGTAATGGATAATGTAGAACATGGCATGTGACCTGTCCATCTAACCATACCATTTGTCTCGTGATTGTGGTGCTGTTAAGAGCTGACATGTAAGATGACACTTATATTACATTCCCTATCAAAATTGTCTTGTGCAACTTCACTATCTATCTATTATCGGTTTTGCTATTTCTCAGGCGCCTGCGAAATAGTTATTTCTCAGTCATCTTGTTCACCGTTGGATTTTGGTTCCAAGATTCGATTGAGCCATCTGGTTGCAGTTTTTTGTTTGTAAACCATGCATGTTTCCATTCGATTGAGCCAGCCACGTCAGCCGACTGAGTCGTCTGAGACGTAGGCATTCCCATCTATTATATACTGAAAGCAATATAAGAGTGTTATTTGAGGCACCACGTTGATCCACATATACTAAAATTACTTGATCCATCCATCTTAATTTTAACGGTTAGGATTTAAAGCCAGAAAATGTTACGTAATATATAGTTATGTACAACCTGTCACGTGCAAACAGAGCCTTGTAGTGGGTCCATGTGTAAATAAAAAACCTGTTTAAGTTGGACAACACGCTAGGTAATTCAGAAATCTTACCCGCAATTTTTTTTTCAGAAATCTTACATCTCAGCTATTTTGGAGTTTATTTCACCACAAACTGTTATGAGTTTCCTCTCTCTACACGTATGATATTAGCTTGAAGTACCCGTATATGTTTGTAGATAAAGTCAGATGGAATCGACCAGTTTTAGAGTTTTTTTTTTCAACGCGATCAGTTTTGGATTCGGTTCCTTGTACGTATCGATCAGCTTTGACGTTCAGTTCTGTTAATTATTCGTTTCACTACTCAATCCACTTACCGATCGATTTGCTCTTTCATTACAGCAATCGGAATCACACAAAAGATTTGCGACACACTGAACTTTTAATAGCTAGATCATCCAGCATACCGGTATAGATATTGACGGTAGATGATCAAGCAAATACCCAGCAAGAAGGTATGACAACAGTTTGAAATTTCGTTGAAGGGTTGTTTTCAAAGCTACACGATATTCACAAAGTATAATAGAATATGTTTCAAAATTACTAAATTTGAAGCCTAGGTTGTTAACCATTTATAACACTTGGGAGTTTAAGCTCACAGCCTAACAGAAAAGTGTAAAAGTATGATGTTCAGTTTCCTAGAGTTTCACGACACCCCGACGATTTTGAACTCTAGGGTACCAGAACTCCTCTGAGATCTCGATTGTTGTCGACCTGAACCCTGTTTCTCCAAGTGAAATTCAGTCTAGGGGTTCATAAAGAAATTCTCCATTGCTCTCATCTACCGTCCCTCTCATTTCTAGGGTTCGGCGTGATCCAGGGGTACTCTTGCAGAATTTCCCAACCTTGGCCCCATTGTGCGAGGTCGGTATAGATGGCGGCGATTACGAGTCAATCAGAGGAGGGAATCAAGGAGGTGAATGTAGAGTCTGGTGAGGGGCAGGTCTGCAGCGGTGTCTCTATGGATCCACGACACATTGGGAAGGGCGAGGCAATGGACACGACGGTGAACGATGGGTGTCACCTCTTTGGGGGCGAGTGACCGTGTGGAGAAGATTATGGTGCGGCTGCGCCTAACCGTGGGGGAAGTGGTTATCGACGACGTTGATGACCTGGACGTGGTTGATCTAGATCGGAATTTTGTGGCCAAAAGCGTCATGCGTATCAAAACGATCAAGGCAGCCATGTGCTTGCATGGGGCAATCCTAAGGGGTTGATCTTCAATCCCGCGGGATACATTTCCCTCAAAAAATAAAATCGCTGACCAATACGAACTATTTAAAAACGACAAACATGCAGAACTCGAAAACATAATTTTTGTATGTTAAATTAAGTCATGGGAGGAACGGCGATGCTAGACACTTCTCGCCAATCATCATTCAAAATAACAATCATGTAGAAAATATGGTAACCGACAATGATAACAAGAATATATAGTCAATGGCATTGCCGTCATGTTACGTCTAACACAAGTGAGAGAGCGCAGGATAATTGGACTTAAGAGTAAGGTTAACATTGACACCATTAAAAAGTTAAACATATTACTGCATCCATAAGAAACAAATAGTAGGATTCTATTGTCGTTGATATGTCATGTATATCACTAAAACATGACAGCGGAAATTAAGATAAATAAATTTCTGATTAAAGGTATTACCTCATTTAACTAATCACATAGATAATGATTAAAGTTGTACATTCTAGACTATCCATGTAGAACATGTTATGTATTTCACAACATTAGATTAGCATGTAGTTTTACAACAAACAAAGGAAAAAAGAGTTAAATACAGATAAATTCTTACTATTTTCTCAACCTATATATTAACGAGGATATATTTTTTTTCTTATCTTATATTTATAAAGAAAAGTTCTTTTCCACCGGAATGGTCGAAACATCGTATGGTCATTTCTCAAGGAAACCCTAATTATTTAACAATACAAAGGTTAGCCTCGTGTATTTATTCAACACCAAATAAAATCTACCAGCTAACTTACGGTATAATTTTAATTTATATATGCCATTTTAATATTTTGCACAAACTCCATATGGACCGTCCGTCCTAAAAACGATGCCTCAGTTTTGTCTAGATACACATGTATGTTGACTCATTTTGATGTGTAGATACATATGAATCTACACAAAGTTAAGGCATACTTTTTAGGATGGAGGTAGTATGTTAATTAATTTAGTGTTTCTGAAATACTGCCCGTATATAAATTAAATATTATCAGAGGTGTTTTATACACATGTATTAGCATATATAGATTCTGGCTATGTAATTTGTATTTTTTATAGATTATACGAAATATATATAAATATTTCCCATTGACCAATTTTGATAAAATAAAGAGATCATCTATAAGTGATGCCCTCGCATTTGCGAGGGCCCAACTACTAGTTATATACTAAAATAAATATAAGGATATTTTTTGAGGCATCACGTTAAACCACACCATCCAAAATTATTTTAACTGTTAAATCTTTATTAAGTTGCTATGTATTTAATCAGCACCGTTTGATTTATGTAATAAATATGACAACCTAACGCATAACTAACATGTTAGGACTTTTTTAAGAAGAGCCAACACGTTAGGACTGCCCCTAAAAAACAACGTTAGGACTGCAAACATATATACATGACGTGTATTTAGCCCAACCTAAACTAGGCCCGACTGGCCTAAAGTCCTAATTCACATACGTTGTGTTCCAATTAGTAGAAAATGTGAGCAGCTAGAAAACCCAGACCCTCTCATGTAGTAAAATATATAGTTAAGTTTTGGGAGTCTCTACGCCGCAGTCGACTGTGACTTAAGTTACGTCACAGTCGAGTGAGGTAAGCCAATTCTTACTAACGCTCAGCTGACTTTAGCCCACCATCGTGCACTGTTGTTTTTGATAGCTGCATGTGTGGACCGTGTCCTGTCATTTTTCGTTGAGCCTATGCATTTATTTTGTGCTACTTCGTGGTGGTGGTCTAGCTTGGAATTTCTTATTTCTACTTGGTAGTATGTGTTTTTTTAGCTATAGAGAAACATTACCCCACTTATAAAAGTTCTATTTTAATTTTAAATATGTTTTCTTAGGCTAAAATAGTGTACCTAAACGTCGTATATTTTAAAACCGAGACAATAACTTGGTTGCAATCTCATTTGCAACTGAAGAAAACTTAGTTGCAACCACATTTACAACTAAAAAGACAACTTAGTTGTAATCTCACTTGCAACTACAAAAACAACTCAATTACAATCTCATTTGCAATTGAAGAAGACTAAGTTGCAATCAACATTTAATAAAAAAACTCACTTATTAACTAGGAAATATCAGTTGCAACCACAAATGCAACTGACAATCTCAGTCGTAAGCCTACTTGCAACTGGAGAAAACATCAGTTGTAACCCTAGTTGCAGCTGGAAAATATCTCTATTGCAACTTCCCTTGACACTGGAAAAGTTACAGTTGCAACCTCACTTGCAATTAGAAAAAATCACAATTGTAATCCCACTTGCAACTAGGAAATCACAGTTGCAACACTATTTTCAACTGAAAAAAAATACAATTACAGCCTCACTAGCAACTGGAAAATCATAGTTGAAACACTACTTGCAACTGAAAAAAAACATAATTACAACCCCACTTGCAACTGGAAACATATCCCTTTGCAACCCACTAAGACCCACACAAAATTTAAAAATAGCTTTAAATGGATATATATATAGAAAACCACATGCGCAAAACCCCATAAGTACAAAAATCAATCCATCTTGATACACAAAATAACACAAGTACATAGAAAAAAAGTCAACTAGCTTGTACTAATACATGGTCTAGCTAGCTACTCCATGTATGACTTGCATACAACAAAAAGGCTAGCAGCCCATGCATGCAATAAACAGTGGGAAATAAGATAGCTAGCTAGGCGATTAAACATGCATGCAGCAGCGGTGGCCGCGTTCGGCACGGTAGATTTTTGGACCACATTCCGGAAAAAACAATGGCACTAATCTTCGTACTAATTTGAACGGTTAAAAATTTGACTGTGTCCTAAGCTATGTCACAGCTAGCTGTGACTAAGCAAAACCGCTAAGTTTTAGTGAGATATATAAGAAGATATAGTAAGACAGAATGTGTTCAAATTCAAAACAAAAGTATACTCCGTGGCAGATTGGACTCTCACGGATAAATCACATGCATGTAGCAGCTTATGTGTATACTCATCTTCTTCCTTTTTTATAAAATGTGTGCGGGCTTTTGATCAGTTAGTATGACACATATAACATATGACCCTTTTTTAGATGCATATAGCACATGACCCTTTTTAGATGCATATAGAACATGACATGTACATGCACGATATGTTTTTTATTTTTGCGAAAGGATCCTTTTATTGTCACACCTTGCATGGTAATAATATCCTAACACGTGAAGGAAGACTAAACCAACTCTCCTATCATATATGCAAATTTTCACTTTTCCGTAGGGAATTATGCAATCATTATATAAGTACATTCGAGGTACACCGCTCAGTCTACGAGTCTCATTTCACAAGATTTTCATGTTGGTCATTCAGCAATAGTACTTTGACGTGTTGGAAAGGAAAATCATTAAGCCCGACACAGCTTATAGATCTTATTTGAATAATTCACGAGTCTAGCGATTTCAGGCAACTAGAAAATTATACACCGTATTGGACTTCACAAAAAAATCACCACGTCACAAATCCAGGTCGTCAAGCATGTAAAAGGTCTCTAACTTTCTTCTCGTGGAAAATCGACAATCATCCATCACATCCCAAAAGAATCGTCTAGCAGGTCCGACATAAATATATTGCACAGCTCATTTTCTATGGCTTAAGCATCCTAAATCATTCAAATCAAAGAATTCTAAGCAAGCTGACTAAGAATTTACAAAACCGAGGTGACTAAAATAAACTAGGTCAGTCGGCGAGTGAGTCATTGCATCACATCGCATATATCACTTCATGAGTCTTATTTTATGAGATTTTGTTGGATTCATTCATCAATTGTCCATCGTGTTGGAACCAAAATCATTAAGTTGGTTCCAGCCTATAGATTTTCCTTGAACAATCACAAGTCCCTAGACATTTTTGGCAACTCGACAATCATCCATTAAGTTCCAAAACCAGATTGTCAACAAGGTCCAGCAAAATGTATGATGTGACTCATTTTCTATGTTCACAATATAGAGGCTTTATCATCATATGAAAATCATTTGAATCAAAGAGGTCAAAGCAAGGCTGACTAACACTATAGAAAACTCAGTTGACTACAAAAGACTAGATCAGTTGACAAGTGAGTAGGTACATCTCTACCACACTGTCAAAAAAGCTAGAATATATATTCTACACATAATATAGACCACAAGGAAAAATTAGCAAAGCGCAGGTACAATAAGACTTGCAGAAAAACTCGGTTGACTAAGAAAGTAATTTTTTTTTAATGTCAATGTTCTTGATATAGAAAAAAAAATATTTATAATAGAATATTTTTATGTTACAATAGGGTGTGTATTTATATTAATATTGAAAATAAACCAATTTAGCAAAGGATATTACATCATAGAGGAAAGTTAAAATGCGGTAAAACAATAAAAGGAATGTTAAACTAAAGAGGCAATAAGCCAGTCAAAGAGTTGTTGAACCAAATCTATTCTCACCCAAAACCATGATGTTCTATATAACTCTCAAAACAAAAATTCCAACTTCGGAGAGAGAGAGAGGTTGGATTTTAAAAATGAGATCATTTTGTTTCTTTCAAATATTCTGTGATCTACAAACCACAGTCTATAAAACAACGTCAACCAAAATCGTCAGTAGCTAAGGAGAAACACTATGAAATTTCCAGTTATATAAAAATAATAGATAAATTAATAAGGGGTCTGCGCATGTATGATGGTGTAGATCTTAGCGCAATGCATGCAATTCTTCCTCTACTGAGAGTACTGCACACCAGAAAGTGTGGATACCATTCAAATCCAAATTACTATGTTGTCGTATGTAAGACCCAACTAAAACAATGATGTAATATTTCTATGAAAAATATTTATGTTATATACACAACAGCCCAGAGTAAAAAGTAAAGAGACAACAACCATGTAGAAAATTATATGTAGCGTGAACTAGGCATAAGTGTATGTCCAGAGTTATTACACCATCCATTCCATATTACCTACCACAAATTCTTCTAGATACGCATGTATCAAGGCACATTTTAGTGTGTACATACATGCGGATATAGGCCAATATGTGACAACTAATACTAAACCGAGGTAGTATATAGGAACAAATCAATGTAGTGGAGATAAATCAACAAAATATGTTTTATATACTGATGGCCAGGATAAAAGTAACCAGGAATGTGTGTGCAAAATCGATGACACAATTCAACGTGCACTCTTTTGTTGCACATTCCATGGTTTATAATCCCTTAATATTTAAGAGAACCCATCACTATACAAATATTTTCAAGTCATTCTTCAGATAATACCCTCGCATTTGCGAGGGCCACTGTGCTAGTTGTAAGAACACTCGTGATGCCACGGATGATGTGATCCATCGAAGAGGATCATGAAAAACGATAAAATAGGAACCGATCCATCTTTGGTAAACATGCTAAACATGAGCAATATTTGCCTCGATGCCTTTCATTCCAACAGACTTATAGACACATCACCAACATTAGATGCCTTTTAGTTACCCCCATCACAATCCTCACCCGCTCAACTAGGTCATGTGTTTAAAATCTTTGTAAGATGGCTTTGTCTTGCTATGAGTAGATGTCGAGGCCAAGTCTTCTATATACTGTATACACATGCATAGGGTGTATATGGAGTATGACTTAGATTCTTCACCAACCAATTGTTTCGGTTATTTCTCTCGCGTGTACAGATATTTATGGAGCAATGTCAAAGCTTTGGCATCAGAATTCTGCACGGGCTATGTACCGTTTCCATGAATGAGGAGGATAATGCGTGACTCTTACTAATAAAGAATGAAGTCGTCCAAAACGATTATGTACCTTTTGCTTATTTTACTAGTTACTATTTCATACATCGTTGGTGCTCACCCGGTCGCTTCTGGATCATTGGATCGCCGGAGAGTGAAAAGAAGGGCGCTTCGACTATTCACACTATCGCCACAACATTATCTGCTTCACGATAAGTTGCCAGAGATCCAGCGATTGATAAGATTAAAATGCAGTCGGCGGCGGCACTCGAGTCGGCCTCGGTGCAGTCCCCGCAAGTCATCACATTATTTTCTGCATGTAGGTGCAGGTGCGGTCGTCTTCACAAGACACTACAGGAATGGGAAGCTACGCCGACGGCCAGTCGCTACGCCGACGACCAAATATCGGGGCCGTCGGCGTAGCCATCGTCTAGGCCAGCTCCGCCAAGCAGCCGTCGGCGTAGAATTGCCCTCGGCATATCCTATGCTACGCCGACGGCTGCCCTCGGCGTAGCATACGCCGACGGCTGCCCTCGGCGTAGCTATTTTGTATTTTATCTCATTAAACTTTAAAAAATCATAACTAAATCATTCTAATTCGGAAAAATACAAATAATATATCAAAATTTGCAGAAAAATAAGACCTATCTATCTACACTCAAATATTACACATTTATAAATAAAAATTAAGTAAAACATAAGACATTATATATAGTTTAAAACGGGCATAAAAAATTCAAAAATGATTGAAACAATGCGAAACCTTTGCGTGGTGTTATATTATGTGACATAGTTAGAAGGAAAAATATCAAACTTGGTATATTGATTATGTCTCAAAGAAACCTTCACAAAATGACCTATCTCATTCGAGGTTTCTTGGCTTTCGGGTCAAATGACCAATGTTATGGCTAGAATCAAGGCATAGTTTGTGATAATGTGCCCATATTGTGCATACACATGCATCATGGGATGGCGAACAATGTTGCAGGAGAAAGTTTTCCTTTTCGTCGCACCAAACAGCCATTTCCCATTTTCTGAGCACAAAAAACGGACAATTTTGTAAAGCAACCACCAAATGGCTAATTCAAAATGGTACCACCACATTTTACAAAAATACTATACCACCTTATATAGACAATGTCCCAACAGGGGAATCCGAAACCTTTCCGTCCACCTCTGGTGAAAAAGACAAATTCCTGCCGAATCGGTAGAAAGTGGGTCAGATATGAACTACAGGTACATGATCCGATGCTCATGTTTTTTTACAAAAATCATTTTTAGGTTCACAATATGCTATTTTATCAAAGATCCAATGCAAGTTTAGCGAGGCTCGGCCCCGAGCTAAGAATCTTCATGCCCGCCGTTCGACAAAGTTTGACGATAGTTTAAAACGGGCATAAAAAATTCAAAAACGATCGAAACAATGCGAAACCATCGCGTGGTGTCATATTATGTGACATAGTTATAATTAAAAATATTAAACTTGATATATTGATTATGTCTCAAAAAAACCATCACAAAATGACCTATCTCATTCGAGGTTTCTTGGCTTTCGGGTCAAATGACCAATGTTATGGCTAGAATCAAGGCATAGTTTGTGATAATGTGCCCATATTGTGCATACACATGCATCATGGGATGGCGAACAATGTTGCAGGAGGAAATTTTCCTTTTCGTCGCACCAAAAAGCCATTTACCATTTTCTGAGCACAAAAAACGGACGATTTTGTAAAGCAACCACCAAATGGCTAATTCAAAATGGTACCACCACATTTTACAAAAATACTATACCACCTTATATAGACAATGTCCCAATAGGGGAATCCGAAACCTTTCCGTCCACCTCTGGTGAAAAAGACAAATTCCTGCCGAATCGGCAGAAAGTGGGTCAGATATGAACTACAGGTACATGATCCGATGCTCATGTTTTTTTACAAAAATCATTTTTAGGTTCACAATATGCTATTTTATTAAAGATCCAATGCAAGTTTAGCAAGGCTCGGCCCCGAGCTAAGAATCTTCATGCCCGCCGTTCGACAAAGTTTGACGATAGTTTAAAACGGGCATAAAAAATTCAAAAACGATCGAAACAATGCGAAACCTTCGCGTAGTGTCATATTATGTGACATAGTTATAAGTAAAAATATTAAAAAACTTGATATATTGATTATGTCTCAAAAAAACCTTCACAAAATGACCTATCTCATTCGAGGTTTCTTGGCTTTCGGGTCAAATGACCAATGTTATGGCTAGAATCAAGGCATATTTTGTGATAATGTGTCCATATTGTGCATACACATGCATCATGGGATGGCGAACAATGTTGCAGGAGGAAGTTTTCCTTTTCGTCCCACCAAAAAGCCATTTCCCATTTTCCGAGCACAAAAAACAGACGATTTTGTGAAGCAACCACCAAATGGCTAATTCAAAATGGTACCACCACATTTTACAAAAATACTATACCAACTTATATAGACAATGTCCCAACAGGGGAATCCGAAACCTTTCCGTCCACCTCTGATAAAAAAGACAAATTCCTGCCGAATCGGCAGGAAGTGGGTCAGATATGAACTACAGGTACATGATCCGATGCTCATGTTTTTTTACAAAAATCATTTTTAGGTTCACAATATGCTATTTTATCAAAGATCCAATGCAAGTTTAGCGAGTCTCGGCCCCGAGCTAAGAATCTTCATGCCCGCCGTTCGACAAAGTTTGACGATAGTTTAAAACGGGCATAAAAAATTCAAAAACGATCGAAACAATGCGAAACCTTCGCGTGGTGTCATATTATATGACATAGTTATAAGTAAAAATATTAAACTTGATATATTGATTATGTCTCAAAAAAACCTTCACAAAATGACCTATCTCATTCGAGGTTTCTTGGCTTTCGGGTCAAATGACCAATGTTATGGCTAGAATCAAGGCATAGTTTGTGATAATGTTCCCATATTGTGCATACACATGCATCATGGGATGGCGAACAATGTTGCAGAAGGAAGTTTTCCTTTTCGTCGTACCAAAAAGCCATTTCCCATTTTCCGAGCATAAAAAACTGACGATTTTGTGAAGCAACCACCAAATGGCTAATTCAAAATTCTACCACCATATTTTAATAAAATAATATACCACCTTATATGGACAATGTCCCAACAGGGGGTTCCGAAACCTTTCCATCCACCTTTGCTGAAAGAGACAAATTCCTGCCGAATCGGCAGGAAGTGGGTCAGATATGAACTACATGTATATGATACGATGCTCATGTTTTTTTACAAAAATTATTTTTAGGTTCACAATATGCTATTTTATCAAAGATTCAATGCAAGTTTTCCTTTTCATCGCACCAAAAAGGCATTTTTCATTATCCGAGCGCAAAAAGGAAATTTTCTAAAGCAACCACCAAATAGATAATTCAAAAACGGAGGGTTTGTGATTAGTTGATATGGATATCATATTTGGATTCCTCTCATTTTTCTGATCAATTTAGACATATTATTTGTTAAATTTCGATTTATAGATTTAAAGATATTAATTATTCCATATTAAATAGAAAAATACAAAAAATTAAAATTATTATATTTTTATTTGAATTCAATAATATTTTTACTTATTTATTAATGTTTATTTAAATAATTGTTTGTAATTTCAAAAAATACAAACATGTGACATGTTGATATAAGGGTTAATAGGATTGATATCATAGTATTGACAACAATATATGAATTACTTTGCGGAAACAGATTCTGAAGGAACGAGGAAGTTAAGCGTGCTGGAGCTGGAGTAGTATTCGGATGGGTGACCTTCCGGGAAGTTCGACCAAGACTGTAATTTAATTAAATATTAAGTATAATTAGTGTTAAAAATGTTCAAAGTGAGAGATTAACGAGTCAAACAATTCAAAGATTCAAAATTAAGAAAAAAATAAAATAATTTTTTTTTAAAAAAAAATAATTTTTGCAACCTGTCGACAAGCTATGCCGACGGCCGCTACGCCGACGGCATTGCCCTCGGCGTATCATACGCCGACGGCATTTTGATACGCCGACGACCTCTATGTGCTCCGCCGAGGGAGCCCTTTGCCGAGGAGGCTACGCCGAGGGCAGCCGTCGGCGTAGCATACGTCGAGGGCATTTTAGGCTACGCCGACGGCTTTTTGCCCTCGGCGTAGCGCGCGCGTCCTGTAGTGAGAGGATCAATGTAGATAGAAGGCGACAAGCACCCGACTTTAAATTAATAAAGCCACATACGGCCAAGATTACATAGTGCTGAAAACAGCCGAGGATCAATGTCGATGGCCGGTTCTGTCACCTTCGGTCCTAACATTGCCACGGAAGACTCTAGTCAGAACAATCAAGATCGCAACAACGAAATGATCCAATGAAGAAGATCATGAAAAAGGAAAAACTAGGAATCAATCCATCTCCGTAGCACAAGATAAACATGAGCATAATTTTTCTGTGACTCCGACGCTTTAATTCACAATGCCTCCCATTCCAACAAACTTATAGACACATCATCTTAGTTAACCCATCACACTTGTCACCCGTTCACGACCTTTTTCGATGAAAGGAATATATTAATATCGTGGAGATACCAATTACACATTGCCTCTACAATGACGAAATGTCCTAAAACATTACATCTGCGCAAAGCCCTACAAAAAATAAGAAGAAAAAATGATCCTGCTACAGTGATCAAAACCTTGTTGCTGCAACACAAATCCCTGCCAATACAATACCTGAAGTGCAAATTCTCTAAAAGATATGTCTGCAAGAAGGAAACTGTGCACAAGCGTTGTCGCCACCGGATCATAGACCTTATGTTTTCACCCTAGAGAAAGTTTGTGCTCTCAAAACAATGCCTCCAACAAAGTCATTGCTAGCCACAAAACCAATTAAGGCCAAATCTTTGATTTTCAGCCTGAAAGATAAGACTATGTACCTATGCTGACACTCCGCTTGTTGATGTTGTTGTTACGAGTCAAGAATCACCTGGCAATATCGTCTCGAAGACTTGGTCTATAATTACTAGACCTCCGACCTTAGACGCCATGACATTTTCTGCCACCATCTTCACCAGCACACTCGTCGCCTGCTCACCTATGTCCCTTAGCTAGATCATAGTTAACCCATCACACTCGTCCCAAAACTTGGCTTCCAAAAGGGGCCTAAGGGTGATGTGATCCAATGAAGAAGATCATGAATAAGGAAAAAACATGGAAAAACGATCCATCTCCATTGCACACGATAAGCACGGGCATCAATTCTATCACACAGTCACGCTTGAATTCTCGATGCCTCCAATTCCAACAGACTTCTAGACACATCACCAATATGAGGTGCATCTTAGTTAACCCATCACACTCGTCACCTGCTCACCTATGTCTCGTAGCTAGATGCTACTAGTTAATAGGTGCGAGGAACTTTATAAAATGGCTTCCCCTTGCTATGAGTAGAAGTCGATGCCAAACTCTGCTATATATGGATGCCGTGTGTATACACGTTTGTAGGGTGTACGTACTATGACTCAAATTCTTCATCAACCATTGCTTCGACTATTTATCTTGCGTGTAAAGATTTTAATGGAGCAATGTAAAAGCTTTGACCTCGAAATTCTGCACGGGCTATGTACACGTTTCCATGAATGAGGAGGCCAACATGTGCTTACTAATAAAAATGTAGTTACCCAAAACGAGTGTGTACCTTTTTTTCTTAATTAATTAGTATTTCTGAAAAATCTTAAGATCCTTTGAGCGCGGATAGCTAATCATTTGATCGTGGATATCATGTACACACATGTACCTATATTGTCCAGCTAATACTATTGCATCAGTAGAAAGGACCCCAAGTCCCCTTTAATTACTTCTCCCGACTCCCTCCTCCTCCTCCCGACCCCGTACGGCGCCGCCACCGCCGCACCGGGTCGACACCCGCGCCGCCGGCCAGCCACCCCCTCCCGCTCGCCCCCTTCTCTCCGCCGCTGCTGGATCAGCCGCCGAACAAAGCTCCAGCGGCGAGGCAGAGACGGGCCCCAGCCTTCTCGCGTGTCGCTTCCATGGCGGCAGAAGCTTGAGATCCAGGCAACGGCGGCGGCGCTCCAGCGGATCTGTAGCAGTGATGGCAGGTGGGCAGTGACCGGTGGGCTCCGACGACAGCAGTTCTGGGCGGCGCGGCGGCGGGTGATGGCGAGATCTAAGGTTCCTAGATCGGTCGTCCTCGCCTCGTCGACGTCGGCCGGTGTCTGCGGCCTACTTTGCATCATGAGGGCGCCTGGGGCGGAGGCCCTGGGTTTGGTGGAGGTGGCCATCTTCTCCGTCGAAGGTGGCCGGCCTACGGCTGGATTGGAAGATCTCGCGATCCGTCTTACAGTCCCAATAGCAAGGCGGGAAGACCTAGGTGCCAGTGAAAACCGAGCCATTGGCAGGCGATGGCGGCGTTACCACGTCGTTACCTTGATGAAGGCATCGCCGTGCACCTTGTGTTGACCTCACTCGTGCTACTCCGGGGGAAATGAAAGATCTTTGGGTCAGGCGATGGCGGTGCCGTGGTGTCGGTATCACATTCTCTCCTGGGAGCATAGCATGTGGAGCAGCGTTGGATGGAAGTGGCATGAGGGGTGGAGCGGCTAGCGCGCGGGGGGTGGTGCTGCTTGGCACTGAGGTGGGTGGCGGTGGCTGGTTTGGCGACAGTATGTGCATCGATCTACATGCTGACGACGGGTTGGCGGAAGATTATGAAGGCGACGACATCCCGAGCGTGTGCGTGGGCGCAACTCCATGGATATGCTGAGCGGTTCTAGGGCTCCTTTTGCTTGAGTTCGTGTCGCAGCGCTAAGGCACTCCAGCTTCTCTTGGCAAGTGACAACACCGTGGGTGACCATGGGACGGGGTCAAAACAGATAGATAGGGGTTTGATACAGTGGCGGAGCCAGGATTGGAGCAAGTCCAGGGCCAAAAACTTAGCATAGAAAAATAATAACAACTAAAAAAGTATAATAGCATATTTTTTTTTTTTGGTATGATAGAAAAAGAACATATGTTCAATCCATAGTTAACGATTGAAGAACTTACATAAGAGATGGAAAAAACCTAAAAATAGTACTAGTATGGAATACAAAAAATATTCCAAATCTCTTTATCATGTGTTCCTGTAACATTAAATCGACTAGAAACAAATAAATCCATTTTTTAGGACTGCGGACTCCAATCAGTTATCGGTGCATCTACAATTTACCACTTCAAATGGTACTGAAGTTTTCCTGGCTAATGAAATTTAGCTAGTAGGAGCTAAGGAAGCAGCGCGTATGGAGGAGGACAGGCAGGAGCTGCAGAAAAGGAACCAGACTACCGGAGGAGGCGGCAACATGGACGGTTGGTAGATTGGCGGCGCCCGGCCACGGCGGCGGACAGGCAGGGTGCGCTGGACGTAGGGCCTCAGGGGCGTCGGGAGACCCTGGCGGCGCGTTTTCTGTAGCGAAAGAGGGGGCGCGCTAGACACGACCGACGAACCAAGTGGGGCGAATGAGCGATGAGACTTTAGGCACGGGCTCAGGGTCGAGCGAGCAAGTAAGATGGGCCAGTATTGGGCTACAACCCGGACCAATTTTCTTATATGGTAGAAGGGAATTTTCGTTGCGCCCCGGGCCATGGCCCAGGTTGCCCTGGGCCTGGATCCGCCCCTGGTTTGATACATCATGTTGGGGAGCTAGCGATACGTTTATCATTTTTGCTCGGTGTTTTGCTTTGTCGGTTCCTGTTCGTATGATCTTTGTAATGACCTTTGTCAAATAATATGGTTCTAATAATAAATAAAGGTTGTGTGCATCGCTTGAGGCAGAGGCCGGGGCTCCGCTCCCCATCTCGAAAAAAGAAAAAAAAATTCAGTACTCGTAGAAAAGACCAGTCCGAGTTTCAGCTTCCATGCTGTAGACCACACATAAACAACGGGCCCTCAGTCTGTGGAATACATATGTATCAAATATGTGTTTTTCTAGATATATTTTCTGAAAGGCAATAGGTCCTCACCATGGCCGGGCTAACAAAATTTAGGTCCCTGTGCAAAAATCTAAAATGTGCCCTATCTCACGAAAAAATTGAACTAATAAATCTACAAATGTAACCCGCAAAAAAAAAATCTACAAATGTATATTTCATAATTTTTTACATGGTAACTGATATATTAAGAATCATATATATTCAAGCCCTGGCTAAATAATGTCCTCAACAAGTGAAGTACTTATATCATACTACACGGTCGATCACTTTAGACTTATATTCAACCTCCATTTCAAAGCTTAAGGCTTTTTTTTAAGTCAAGTTACGGAAAGTTTGACCAAATTGTTGCCTTTTAAGATTTTATAAATCTTGTTCTCTTTCTCTACCTTAAGATTAAGATAGTATGACCTTCCTCTAACTTAACAATATTTTCTATCTTTGTCTGACCATATATAGGATAATTGTAAGCAACAATACTAGTGTAGGGGTAAATAGATTAACTGAGTGATTATTATGGCAGGAAACTTGAGATTCTTTTTATACTAAATCTGTCCTTTTAAGATTGTAAATCTTGTTCTCTTTCTCTCTCCTGCACTTTTGGGCTCCAAATTGCTGCTTTCACGAGATAAAAGTTACTCCGGGAAGTAACTAAAACAAAACTAGGAAATGCATCATCGTCAACCAATTAGACACCGTAAACAAAATTACTAATTTGTGTGGCGTTCATACAGATCCCCGAACTCACCTTGTTTATGCTCGTGTCCTTGTCCCGTGGTCCGGTTGAACTGGCGAGTGGCAATCGAGGATTGAATGATCCCTGCTTGCCGGATTGGAGAATGAAAAGAGACCAGAGTTTTGGTTTAGTCATTGACCGAGAAGAAAAGAACTATCGGCGACGGCCTGTCGTTTAACCCCTGATGACAACTCCACTCACAACAGAGAGTCAGGATACGGAGCGATGCGCCAATGGAGGGCTCCATTCAATCGAGAGCAATACAGGCAGGCAGCCGCCAGCAGCCAAGTAAGGGACGACCCAGTTTCGTCTTTCTTCTTCCCATTTTCCAGCTGACAACCGCTATAAATTTGTACAACCCTATTCCAGATTTATGGGCCCCAAAAAGTTTTCCAACTCACAAGTCAGTAAGCGAAAAATGTGGTTAACCAAAAGATTTCTTCCAAAAATAACATCATGTTAGATTTTTGCTGCATATTTGTATATATACTTTAATAGTGCTTCACTAGTGGAGAACGGGGCATTAGTCCCGGTCCTAGAGGGTCTCTAGTCCCGGATTGGCAGCCGGGACTACGGAAAGAGGACTAGAGGTCCCAGCCTTTAGTCCCGGTCCGGTTACGGGCCGGGACTAGAGGCTCTGCACGTGGCAGCGTAGGAGTGAGAGAGGGGGGGGGGGGGGGGGGGGCGTCTTTAGACCCGGTCCGTATTACGGGCCGGGACTAGTCCTTTCTGCCGCGGCAGCATTTTACCAATTTGGCTGCCGCAGCAGCTGATGGGGGTTTCTGCCGCGGCAGAGTTTTGGGGCCGTTTTATGCCACGGCAGCCGATGCGGGTTTTTGTCGCGGCAGAATTTTGGGGCCGATTTCTGTGGCGGTAGCCGAATGCAGGGTTCTGCCGCGGCAGGAGGATAGGTAGAGGAGGGTTGCATTTGGCGTAAAGTGACATGCAACAAAGAAACCCATTACACACAACATCATCATAATTATATAGATATAATTCTACATTACATAAATATATACATAAATGGAGATCATCTATTCGGTTACAAGTTTATTAAATCAATAGTAGTCGGAGGTATGATATTTTCCTTCTGGGTTTATGACATGGTCAACAAGAAATCCCGCCAATTCCTCTTGAATTGCTACCAGACGCTTCCTTGGATCGAGATTCTCCCGCAATCTTTCCAACTATATATAAAAGAAGGAGATCAATATGAATATCAATAGTCATAACAAATATTATGAATGACACTCAACAAAAATTATGAATATATTGTTTACGTACTTCTAAAAATGCCCCTCCGTCCCGCTCACTGACCTTGGAGCGAATGTACTCGCACACGAAGTATCCACATAGATTAGTACCTGGTGGCTGCATCTCGCACTTTACGATAAAAGGTTTCAATCAAATAATAATCAAGCATGACATAATGGTATTGAAACTAGAATTGAAGAGACACGTGGATCTAGCTCGTACTACTTACATCGATCCGATGAATACTAAGCTCGTCTTTAAATTCACCAACCGTAGCATTGGTGAAAACTTTCAAAACTCCGCCCGGCAAAAAAAGAATAAATGAGTTATTAGTTACTTGATATCTTAGTGTGTGTGTATATATATATATATATATATATATATATATATATATATATATATATATATGTACGAACGAAAGAGACCGATATAGTGCGATAATGACTGAAATTACCTCTGGAGCACATCTTTAATGAATGCGTACTCTGATTCGTCTCTCATTAGCGAGTCCTTGATTTCAACTCTTTCAGCGTCAACTTCAATGGTTAGCAGAATCCGGTGATAGCTGTGCACGTTTATATACGTCAATAACTCATCAATTACACTTAGCAGAATCAAGTGATCTGTACAAGACAGTAACACTCTTACCTGTAATTGTAGGGAAACAATATTCTTCGTTTGTAATATTGCCTCAATAAGACCCTTAGCAAGTTACGCTCCATGTCCTTGGGGTATTCCTTTAGCAATGCTTGATTAAACCGGTGTGGATCGATGAACCCAGTGTCAAAGATTTTCTTTCTGTCACATTCATCGCTCTTCATTCTGCATAATAGCATATAGTGAAGATAACTACATGCAATAAAAGAGCTGGGTTAGAGACTTTATTATAGAAATAAATGAACCACTTACAGACAATAGGTAGGGAGGAGACTCAAGTCAAGGGCATCTTGTTTGAATAATATATAGAATTCCTCAAAATAAATTTGCAACTGGTCTTCACCATTAAAATGCTCACTTGTAATTCTCACAAGCAGCGCTGACAATCAATCTTCTTCATCGCATGTAGAGACTTTCTCGTACCACTCATGCATTCTTCGCATTTGAGTTGGTAGAAATTTGACCTCATCAAGTCTGACCAGAGTCTTCCCGTATTCATATCTCCATGCAAATTCCTATTGTATGGGGATACACCCGCCTAGCGCTTGATCAACTGTAATACTAGCACCTTTGACAAATTCCATTGCTATAATATTCTAATGATCAGTATTGGATAACACCTTGAGTGGGGCGATCGATTTGTTTGCCTGCATTCTGAGTTGCGCAACATCTCTTTTCCCGCTGCTTGCAGTAGTATTTCCTAGAGTATTACCGCTGCTTGCAGTACTATTTCCTGGATTCTTCCTACCAATTCTCAGCAGACAACGTTTGTAGTCATTAGCCTTATTTATCTCATATTGCGATGGTTGCTCAAGAAACCCCTTAGCCCACTTTTTGGCTTTCGGATCAAATATTTGTTTTGGCTCGGGAGCTTTGGGTGCAAAGAAGGCTTTAACTTGGGCATCACTGATCGCTTTGGTTTCCTCATCAGTCATCTCGTAAGGTAACTTGGGAGGAGGCGGCGGGATTTTCTTCACCTTTTTACCTTTGTCTTTCTTCTAACTAGTATTTATACTAGTTGACTGAGAGACCGCCTTCTTCGTCTGACACGGCGGCAGTAGAGTGGGCTAACACGGTGGGGGAGTGGGATGATGCGGCGGTGGACTCGCGCTATGGTGGTCGTCCCACTCCTCATGTGGACTTGCTGGAGGCGGCAGACTCGGCTGACGCGGAGGAGACGGTGGTGGCTTGGGTGCAGAGCCTGGAAACATGATGTATTTCTTGCGCCATAGAATGATAGAGCCCCTGACTTCTCCTAGCATGCTCTCATCTTCAGGTCCAGGGATGTCAAGTTGTAGTGATTCATATTGAGGTAGAATCTCAGCCACCCCGACACGAGCATAGCCATATGGAATCTCTTTGCAATGCTAGCGTGTTTCAGGTTCACAAGATAAAACATAGACGAGAGCCGCCTTGAAGGATAAGTTCATCACTCCCACATGCAGCTCGCAGCTTGTCTTCTCAGTGATATTGTCCACGGGATAGCGATCTATCGGATTAGCCGCCGTAGAAGTGACACTGCTTCTCCGCTGAGATGGGACACCGACACTTTCTTCTAGCCGCTGATGAGTTGGCCCTTGCTGGCGCATTTCGTCCAGCTGCTTCTGTTGCTCCTTTAGCATGGCATATATTTCCTCGTTCTTTCTTTCCACGCTACGCAACCGGGATGCCTCCTCTATCTCCTTCCGCTTCTTTGCCCTCGCTCGGCTTCTATAGGATTCAATGTCCTCAGGAAACCTAGTCTTCCAAGGCACAGAAGGTCCAAAGCCTCGTGTTCGTCCTGGTTTTCCAGGATTCCCGAGGGCCTTTGTCAGCTTGCCGTTCTCTCTGTCGGGTTTGAAGTCACCCTTTTTAACCTACTCAATTGTTTTAACAATTTCTCCATGGGGTGTAGCAACATTGGACTTTTTATCGAATATTAACTCCCCTGTTTCCATGTCATACTTTGCCCCATGGGCAAGTAACCAATTCCTTACTCTGATGGGCCAGTCCTATGTAGCTGGAGTGAGCCCTTGGGCACGCAAGGCTTTCTCGGCTTCCTCCCACTTAGGAACGGAAGTCCTGTAGCCACCTGTCCCCATCGTATGGTGATATTTCTTTTTTGCAGCATTTTCTTTATTCTTTGCAGACCTTTTTTTGCTATTGCTGATTTCTTGTAGTCTAGAAATCTTTCCCAGTGACGCCGTTGCTTATCTAGTGAGTCCGCAAATTCTGGAACTTTTCCTTCCTCGAGATATTCATTGTACAATCTTTTCTTATAGTTATTGAACTGTTGGGCCATCTTCTTAAGAGCGAAACGCTTAACTTTAGACCTCATATCATCTATAGCCTCCTTAGTCTCTAAGACCGGTAGGGTGAAATGGTGAATGAGCTTATCCCATAGTATGTCTTTCTATTTGTCCTCGACATAACTCATAGAATATTCATCGACCTTTGATGGCTTATTCCAGTTGATAATGCTGATCGGGACGTTGTCCCTAACAAGAAATCCACATTGATGAATAAATGTGTTTGCGTTCTTTATGGAAAGCAACGGGATGCCCACTGGAGAGACCACAACAATTGTGAGATGCGCATCATCGGGCATCCCTTTGGCCGGTCCTCGTTTACTATTTTAACTGACTTGGTCGATGTGGATGTATAAAATAAGAAACATCATTCGTTAATATATATATACACACAAATCAATTAATGCATCTATCTAGTGATCAAGAGGCTTAATAATATACCTCGTCAGACTTTGTCAAGGCTGGTCCATCATTTTCCAAGCCATCATCGAAATTAAAACTAGTATGCGCTTCGACTTGAGGTTCTATCTCTATTCCCTCACCGGACTCATTCAGAAACTATGAGCCATATTCTGCTCCACAGTCTTCTTCTCCACCCTGATCGACGAGCGCTCCATCCTGATAGGGGAGCGGTCCTCCACCACCTAGTATCATATCGAATAAAGGCTCTTCACCTTCTCCACTGTTGAAGTGATCCATAGAATAACTGCTATGACATAATGTGCATATATAAGTAATAAAATTATATAACATCTCGATTGACAACAAAAGTATTAATATCATATAACATCTCGAATAACATCTCAGAAAACAACAAAGAAGTCATAATACATCTCGTATAACAACAAAGTAGTAATATCATATAAAGAACAACATCTTGTCTGATAACATCGCTCAAACTCAACGTCGACTCCCAGCTCCCGAGCCGCGGGATGTGACCAACCAAATAGTCGGAACCATCACCGGAGTATAACTAGGGTGAGATCGCTGAATAACCTGCCAGGTATGGGGGGCCACCCTGGCGTCCAACATCACCATATAGCGACGGACATGCTCGTCCTCCTCCTTGACGCGACGTCATACCACCTCCTCGGGGGGCCGGCTCCCTCTGCACACTGCCTGGGCCACGTGACCTCCACCAAAGAAGATCCGCGTCGACGACGACACCCGAATTCGTCACCAAGCTACGCGTCCCTGACGGTAGCACCTCCTAGTGCCAGCCTGGTGGAGCCCAGTCTCGTACAACACCGCTAGAGCGTAGTACTCTCTCGCTCTGGCCAAGTTGACTACGAGGATGCCCGGGCATATCCTAAAGCAGGTATGGATTTGACCAAAATAATGCGGTAAATAATTATATTCTAGTAATAGTAATAATTTCCTAAATATTAGCAGTAATATCCTAAATACTAACAAATATTATATACAAATCTCTAAATATCCTAAATACTAACTAATATTATTTAGGAAAAAATACACTATTTAGGAAAAATTACACTATACACCAAATACTAACTAATATCCTAAATACTAAAAAATATACACTATTTAGGAAAAAGTACACTATTTAGAAAAAAATACACTAAATACTAACTAATATCCTAAATACTAAACAATATACACTACTTAGGAAAAAAATACACTATTTAGGAAAAAATATACTATATATACACTAAATACTAACTAATATCCTAAATACTAAACAATATACACTACTTAGGAAAAAATACACTATTTAGGAAAAATACACTATATATACACTAAATACTAACTAATATCCTAAATACTAAAAAATATACACTACTTAGGAAAAAATACACTATTTAGGAAAAATACACTATATATACACAAAATATTAACTAATATCCTAAATACTAAAAAATATACACTATATATTGAAAAAATATACTATTTAGGAAAAAATACACTATACACTAAATACTAACTAATTTCCTAAATACTAAACAATATACACTATATATTGAAAAAATACACACTATATATTGAAAAAAATACACACTATATTGAAAAAACAGAAAAAAACTCACCGGTGGGCGGCGCGGGGATGGGCCAGTGAGGGGCGGCACGGAGGGGAGGCGCGGGGATAGGCGTGCGAGGGGCGGCGCGGGGACGGGGCCGGTGAGGGGCATGGTGGCGACTCCGATACGGACAGGGCGCGCGGGGACGGCGCGGCGCGGGCGGCGAGCAGCACGGCGGGGCGACGGGGCAGCACGGTGGGGCGCGGGTGGCGGCCTGGCGGCGTCGTCTGCAGTTTTGGAGAAGAAAGAAACGTCTCGGCTCGTGACTCGGGCCGCGAGGAGGACGGTGGGTATTTATACCCACCACCTCTAGTCCCGGTTCCAGCCTCCAGCCCGGACTAGAGGGAGGGCCTTTAGTCCCAGTCCTAGCCACGAGCCGAGACTAGAGGTCTTTTCGGCGCGCCGTTTTGTTCTCGTGCCCAAAAACCTCTAGTCCCGGCTCGTTGCTGGGGCTGGGACTAGAGGTTGATTTTTTTTAATTTTATTATTTCTATATCTTTTGTTTTGTGATGATGAAAAATATGTATTATATATCAAATTTTGCAGGTCGAACATTTTCCGGTAGAATCCCCCTCAATGCAACCGGAAATAAGCACGTGGCAGTCATGAGACTTTAGGTTCTGGAATTTTTTTCTCTGCCATATTTATTATTCTCTTTATATTCGACGAGAAGCCAGAGGGGACCTTCATACTTCTTAGGACTTCAAAAAATAATTCCTTATCTTTTTTGGTAAGAGCATAGCTGGCAGCACTTAGACGTCCTTTATCTGTCTTTATTCGATGCACACCGTCTTGGTCTTCCACACCTTGCTGGTCTTGCCGTGCTTCTAGCGTATCTTTTGTCTTTCCATACACGCCCATAAAGCCTAGCAGGTTCACGCAAAGATTCTTCGTCACGTACATCACGTCGATTGCAGAGCGGACCTCTAGAACTTTCCAATAGGGTAGTTCCCAAAATATAGATTTCTTCTTCCACATGGTCACATGTCCGTTAGCGTCATTTGGAACAGATTGACCGCCAAGGCCCTTTCCAAAGATTACTTCTAGATCCTTGACTATACCAAATATATATTCACCAGTACGGCGGATAGGCTTCTTTCGGTGATCTGCCTCACCATTGAAATGCTTGCCTTTCTTTCTTGCGGGATGCCTGGCCGAAAGAAATCGACGATTCCGCAGGTACACATTCTTCTTACCTTTATCCAAATATATACTTTCAGTATCATCTAAATAATGCGTGCATGCATTGTATCCCTTGTTTGACTGTCCTGGAAGGTTACTAAGAGTAGGCCAATCATTGATGGTTACGGACAACAACGCTCGTAGGTCAAATGGCTCCTGTTTGTGCTCATCCCACATACGAACACCTTCGTCGTGCCACAACTGTAGTAGTTCTTCAACTAATGGCCTTAGATAGACATCAATGTCATTTTCGGGTTGCTTCGGGCCTTAGATGAGCACTGGCATCATAATAAACTTCCGCTTCATGCACAACCAAGGAGGCAAGTTGTATATACATAGAGTTACAGGCCAGGTGCTATGACTGCAGCTCTGCTCTCCAAAAGGATTCATGCCATCTGTACTTAGACCAAACCTTAAGTTCCTTGCGTCATCTGCAAAGCTCGGTTACTCTCTATCGATTTTTCTCCATTGCGACCCATCAGCGAGGTGTCTCAACATCGAGTCTTTCCTGCGCTCTTCTTTGTGCCATCGCAACAACTTGGCATGCTCTTTATTTCTAAACAAACGTTTTAACCGTGGTATTATAGGAGCATACCACATAACCTTTGCAGGAACCCTCTTCCTGGGCGCTGCTCTCCCTCAACATCACCAAGGTCATCTCGTTTGATCTTATAACGCAATGCGCCGCATACCGGACATGCATCCAAATTCTCGTACTCCTCATCGCGATATAGTATGCAGTCATTAATGCATGCATGTATCTTTTGCACCTCTAGTTCTAGAGGGCAGACGACCTTCTTTGCCTCGTATGTACTGACAGGCAATTTATTATCCTTTGGAAGCTTCTTCTTCCAAATTTTTAGTAGCTTCTTAAATCCCTTGTCAGATAAACCATTCTCTGCTTGCCATTGTAGTAATTCCAGTGTGGTACCGAGCTTTGTGTTGCCATATTTGCAATTTGGGTATAACAATGTTTTGTGATCCTCTAACATGCGCTCCAACTTCTTCTCGTTTTCATTTTCGCATTCGCTCTGTGCATCAAGAATGGCCTGACGAAGATCATCATCAGTCTCATCTAATGCCCGTTCTTCACCTTCTTCTTGTTTATTGTCTTCTAGTGCAGTGCCACCGTATTTAGGAAACATTGGATAGTTGTCATCGTTCTCTTCTTCTTCTTCTTCTTCTTCTTCTTTGCTGTCTTCCATTATAACCCCGCTTTCTCCATGCTTTGTCCAACAAATATAGCCGGACATGAAACCTGATTGAATCAGGTGGATGTGAATGGTTTTGGATGATGAGTAATCCTTCTCATTCCGACAGACACGGCACGGACAACACATAAAACCATTCTGTTAGTTTGCCTCAGCCAACTCGAGGAAAGAATGCACGCCTTTAATAAACGCAGACATTCGGGGAGCGTCGTACATCCATTCTCGGCTCATCTGCAGTATAATTAAAATTTTCTATCATATAAAAAGTTTGGATCATTTTTACTACAATTACTTTTACATGCACTAATTTTTGAATTAAGATTGTCTATCATATTAAAATTTTACATGTACTAATTTTTGAATTGGACAAAACTGTTAACATAAAAATGTTGACTATTTAATTATTGCTCTAGCAGTAAAAACCTTATTCAATTCTGAGATCTGAAACTCTTAAAATGCACATCTCAACTTTCAGTAGCTTTTTGTATAATCAAACTATGCTTAAAATTACACATCTAAAATTCTATCTACACTTCTAAGCATTAAAACCCTCATTCTAGTTCTAGAGCATTGAGCTAAACTATAACAATAAGAGATGAATGATTGAAGTTGCTAACCATTTTAGAAGCTTGGATTGATAGATGATGCCACCAAATCTTGGATTGAAAGTTGCCACCAAATTGGACAAAAAATAGGATGAACTTGAGCTGTTTCTTGGAGGAAATGACCATGCTTTTGTGCTGGGTCGAAGAGGAATATATAGTGGTAATAAATTATCCCGGGTGGTAAAATGAATCCAGACTAGAGGTTGATCTCTAGTCCCGGCTGGTAACAAGAATCCAGACTAAATATAGCCATGGGTCCCACAGGTGCTCTAGTCCCGACTTGTGTTACCGGCCGGGACTAGAGGTTACCCACGGACCGGGACTAGTCATGTGGGGTCATCTAAACCGTTGCAAAATTCACAGACCGGGACTAGTGATTTCAGACAAGGCCAGGACTAGAGGTTGGAGCTGCAAAAAACGAAAGGTCGTTTTTCTACTAGTGCTTATTGACTTCTTGATGTAAATTCTTGTACAGGACATGTCAGGAAAATATATATTTTCTGAAAAAAATACGGTAAGGGAGTGTCAGGAAAATATGGCGTGACATGCCCTGTGTAATAAAAATGAATTTCTTGGGACCCTGAAACTACGCTAAGGGTTCGTTCGTTTCGCTGGGAACAAAGCCAGACGTGGAATTGATCGTGACATAGATTGGGTTGATCCTATCCCTACATCCAATTCCACCCGATCCCCGTTAATCCCTCTTCAAAAATCCTCGTATTTTCTTTGCCGTTCGGTTACACCGTCGCGTTGCGAGCGTTCGCTTGCTGGATGCGTTGCGTATGTCTTGGAAAATTTTCTACAGGTCATATGGCGATATTATTTTTCCAGCCCGATTCAACGAGGATGGCTTGGATGGGCTTGAAGCAAAATTCAGGACGGGGTCAAACGAACAATTGAAAATGATGGTCTGGAAATTTTACATGGCCCGGCTGGAAAACTGGGATTGGACCACAATCCAGACCAATCCCTGCATGCACGGGACTAAACGAACGAGGCCTAAATGTACCAACATAAGAACCTTTGGTGCTGATATAAGAGAGTTTAAAAAAAGTATAGTTACAAGCAGAATTATTCTTAAACTGGTTACGCTGCTGGAATTCACATAGTGAAAAACGGACCTAGCTAGAAGTGTGGCAGACTGACTGGAATATGCATGTATGAAAATCATGTACCTGGCAATCCACGATGTCAGGTAAGAAGCATCAATACATGATGGACATCAACTTGCTACGTGTGAGACTGAGCTATCATGTTATAGAGGGCGAGACAGTGATATGACACAGAAAATAAATGTTGGAATGAATAATCATGGTAATATATTATATTATACTCTCCCTGCCTCGAAAAAGATGTTGGAGATTTGTCTAAATCATCTATTTCGAGACGGAGGGAGTACATTTTATTTGAGTTCAAACTAAATTGCTTTGTTGATTGAGATCAAAGAAGCTCCCATGTGGCAGCATCTTGATATGCTGAAATCCAAATCATATATTGTATGCAGAAGAAATCAGAGGATATCCTGCCGGCTAGCTGTACATCGTCCTTGAAGCCATGAAGTCAACGATATTGTGCTGTACAGAATCAAGTTTGTTATTATTTGACGACAACCATATATATACTACAGGTAATAGCGAGCACAACTCCATCAGCTTAATTAATTGCGCCTGCTTGCTATAAATATCATCGATCGCCTGCTCCCTCGTATATGCACCAGCTCGCCCAAGAGCCACCCATATCTTGTCCGGCTCTCTCTCTCTCTCTCTCTCTCTCTCTCTCTCTCTCTCTCTCTCTCTCTCTCTCTCTCTCTCTCTCTCTCTCTCTCTCTCGGCATCTTCTCCTCCCTTGTAGCAGCTAGATAAATAGCTTGCTAGCCATCTACGACCAATGGCCCCCGCTGCCGCTGGTGCCTCTGCGCTCAAGGTCGCCGCCATAGCCATCTGCATCATGATGGTGCTGCCGTCCATGGCGGTGGGCGCGGCTAGGACGAAGGCGGCAATAGTAGGTTTACGAAGTAAAAGGGAGCTGGACATAGAATTTGATTTGGATTTCCGGGGGCAGAGGAAAGTGAAAGTGGATTTGGGTGCGTCAAAGACGGAGCCAGGCAGGGCAGTGACACAGCCACGACAAGGTGACGACCCTTCGCCTTGACTTTTGCACGTCCGTGCGCAAAGCTCAGATTCCGTGAACTACCGACATATTACTACTGTACGTGACGGCTAAGTTGAGTCTGTCGCCCTATATATCTGGGTGTGTGTTGTTTACATCTTACCAATGTACTTCTCTATATATGAAGTGGGTGTGGTTTTCGTTTATGCATGCATGCTTATAATCTGTTGTTTTTCTGAATATTTTGAGTGGTTGTATATTTTAAAACGAACTTCGTATAAGAAAATTATGCTTGTTTTACTGAACACTTCGCAAAACTAATTCCGAAGTGAAATAAAAGACTAGATATAGTCTAGTTTAAACCAACTCTTTCTCTTTGAAATAGCTAATTCTCAATATAATAAAACTCGACTATAAACAATGTCCTAGATACATATCTAAAGAGGACCTGGGAGTATTTTGGCCACTTTATGGAGTGTGGCACAAATCAACTGTAGTTTTGTGTAGTTTTGTGACGGTTTATGTTTTATGTTTCTACTTTAGCTTGTATATACTATTGATCTAAAATTGTAATTGACATGCTTGCTCAATTAGAGAAATGATAGTTTAGAGTCCTCCTAAAAGATATGAATTCATGCAAAAGTGATATCACAATCCAAATATAGACAAAATGGTAATAAATGAGTGAAAAGGCATTAAAACTGGGAAGACACTAGGTCACTATTGATTATTTTGGAACGTGGACACCTTCTATTTTTCTATAGAATCTATTACAACTGATTTTCACCATTTCTTTGTTGAGTTGTCTTTAGGGTTGATTCAGAACTTCTTGTCTTGACTCAAGTGACACATTTTATAGGTTCATTATGAACAAGATTTCTCGGCTTATAGAGATTTATCATATGGATTTATCTTATTATGAGCATGAGCCTATATATGATAACCTTGAGATATTTGTTATTCATATGCAAAGAATTAAATACTTTGGAGATTATTTTAATATTTGAATGATACACTGGTGGAGAAGGGGACTTTAGTCCCGGCCCATAAGGGACTTTTGTCCCGGTTGTCAAACCGGGACTGGTCAAGCGGGACTAAAGGCCCAAGTATTAGTCCCGGCCCGGTTACCAGCTGGAACAAATGGTCCTCCACGTGGCCGCCGCGGCGCGCGCGGGGTGCACCCCCATTAGTCCCGGTTGCAGTTACGGACCACGACAAATGGTTCTCTGTCGCGGTAGCATTTTGGAAACTTTCTCTGGCACGACAGAGAATTCATTTTGTTCTTTTATTTATTTATTTTTTATTTCAAAATATCTTTCTAATATTTCTACGATATCACATACCGTACACGTTCGTGCATATATAAGATAATTTATCTTACGAGATCAAGCATACAAATATATACAATTATCAGGATTAGAGCCCGTCTATTCGATTATATGGAGATGAGTAGTGCATATTCACACTACATTCTCCGGTGTCGTCTACCATCTCTTTCAACAAAAATCCCGCCAGTTCTTCTGCAATTCCTAGTACGCATTGCTCTGGTAGGAGATGATCCCGCATGCTCTCGAACTATATAAGAAAAGGAGATCAATATGAGTATCAATCAGGATAACAAAAAGTGATGGTAATAAAATAATGTTATGAATGTATTGCTTACGTCAACTCTATATATAATCTTTGTGCTCAGTGGTAAACGTGCGAATGAAATCGCAAACGTAGTAGCCACATAGATTCGTTCCTGGTGGCTGCCTCGCGTAATTTACGAGTATAAAATTCAATCAAAATAATAATCTAGCATCATAATTGTATTGAAACTAGAAGTAAAGAGATGCGCGGTCATATCACATACTACTTACCGAGACTGGAGTAAACGTCAGCTTCTTACTAAAGGAACCCATAACCTCACGCTTGAATAGGTTCCAAACATTGCCCGACAAATAAAATGAATGAATAGGACCAAAGGAGCCATGGCGGCGGCCACAGCCACACCGGTGGTCAAACAGCACCACCACACCACCAGGAGCACCGCATAGCACCACATGAGCGGCGGAGAGGACATCGCCAGCAACCAGCTAGCATGGTCAGGAGAAGAGTCTACATGCAAATCGAATAGGACCAAACGGTGGAGCAGCGTCGACTATCTCAACATGCACCACGACGACGACCGGGGAGGCCCAGGGAGGCGTGAATCGAACGGCAGCGGTGTCGGCAACACAGCAGCACCACGAGGTCGAGAGAGAAGAAAGGATAAGTGAGAGAGATAGGGGAACGAAGGTACTGGGACGAGCGGAATTTTATAAAAATCAATAAAATACCTAAAAATAAATAAAAATAACTTTTATCATCCTTAATTAGTGTAGTATTTTATAAAAAAACTAAATTGATATTTAAGATATCAAAATAAAATCTTCTAAATTAAAATGCTTATTCTTAAAATAAATATTAAGAAAATAATTATAGGAGTTAAAAATAATTTTTTTTAGTTTTTGACTCTTTTACTAATATATTATATTACAAAAATATCAAATATAATATTTACAAAATATTAAGAATTTTATTAAAACAATTTCATTTATTAAGGCAATTCAAGAAAATTTATATATTGGGTAAAACACACAAAGAAGATAAATAATAAATGATGCAGTGCATTACTATGCATAATCATTTTTGCTTCTTTAAACATTGTCCTTACCGGGCAATAATGAAGTTTTATAGAAATAGAAGCTCAAGGTCGAGTGCAAGCATTCGACTTCACTACCTTGCAATATCAAGGCAAGTTCATCACTTGCTAATGTCCTTTAAAGAGTCTTTGTCAAAGTAATTGCAAATTGTGTGTTATCATCTATGTTTCGAAGAAAGAAAATATTAATTTCTCAAAACAAATAAATTGTTGATATCATCCTAAGTGGTGACATGTATAAGGTGAGCAATGGAACTTAGGTTTCCATTTGCAATGAGATTAATCGATTAGGACTTAACAACCCATGACATCAGTGATTCTAGCGCCGTATATGTTGGAAATATGAGCAATTTACCGAGTGATTTATGCGAAATAAACAGCAGATAAAACATGACTAGAATGATCGAAATTAAACCAGCCAAGTAATCTGACAAAAAGTGTGCAGAGAGTTGAAGAGAGATCGAAGTAATCTGAACAAGATGAAGAAAGAGAGCATACAGTAGTGCACCAGCTTTGGCGTTGGAGTTGTCACCCATGTCGTCGAGGAAGAGGTTCTGAATGGCGGGAAAGAAGTCGTCCTTGGGGAAGATGTCGTCGGCGTCGGTGAAGGAGTCCGTGATGAAGCTAGTAGTCGTGCCGATAGCGCTCCCCAAAAACCTTATCGCCCTTCTCCCGTATAGGACTGGAAGAGGCGGGGTTCCGGAGGCCTACTGTCATGGCTCGCGGTGCACGCCGCAAGACGGGATGGGGAAGAACTGGTGGCAGCTCAGTGCTCTAGAACTTGGAGGCGGTGGTTCTGATTGTGTGTCTGAGGAGAGGAGCGACCTTTCGCTCTTATAGGCACGGGTAGAGAGGCAAACAGGCGGCGTCGGAAGAGGAAACAAACAGACAGCGACCAAAGTCAAACAACCTCCACTAAGTTCGAATTAAACCTCCACTAAGTTCGTATTTAAAACCCATTAGCGCCAGACTGTTCAAATTCTGCACACCCGTTCATATAGTAATCATGCGTGGCAAAAAAAAGAACCTGGCTCAGCGAGATTCCCGCAACCCGTGGCGCGCACGCGCGTCGTGACGAGGCGAGGCGAGGCGAGGCGGGCGGCGAAGGAGGAGCGCGCGTGTGGGACTCTCTCCTTCTCCTTCTCATCCTTTTACCAAGTGGTAGGAGAACCTTCCTTATAAGCTGGTGCAAACCTCCTTCAACTAGCAATGTGGGACTAAACATTTGTCCCACCTCTTGCCATGCATGAATGAGACACATGTGCCTCTAGGATTTTCAGGATTTATTGGAAGAGAAAATGGGCTGGGCTATTTAGGCCAAAATTCCAACAACCCCCCACCAGATCCAAGAGGCACATATAATTTGCCTTTGGTTCCAAAACATTGTTTTATATACCGGTACTGCAGTGGAGACTGTTAAGTTGAACTTACACCTAGAATTCTACGCTACACTAGGCTGCGACTTATACAGTGGAGTATGCCTTGAACTGCAATTTTGTTGCAACCTAGCTTCACACGAAGCCTTGACCGATACTGTGCTACCGTGAGACTTCCCCGCGGGTGGAGCTTATGCGTCACACTCCATGGCCTTTCATGAGTTTATTAGAGAGCACCCAACTCTCATAGAATGCAACATTTGACAGTCAGACTCATATAAGTGTTTCTTCAAAAGATGTTCTGCAGGACAACATCTCTGCTTAAGATTAAGCCACTTAGAACACATTAAGATAAAAATCAACCTGCCATGCAGAATTGGAAAGTTTCGCATCTTCATGGAGTGGTGTTCATGAAAGTAGGGATACTTTCCTCTCAGTGTACCAACAGCTTGTCTCCCAATTCTAATTCGCGGGATCTCCCATCACATAGATTGGTTTGCCACTGTGAAAAACTCATAGTGTGGGTTTCATACCCATCTCCTTAGATGCATTTTCTATCATATTGCGTGATAGTCCCTTTGTGAAGGTATCTGCCAGTTTCTTAGATGTTTGGATATAATCCAATGCAATAACTACGGAGTTTCTCATTTTCCTGACAGATTTTAGTCTCCTCTTCACATGTATTGAGGACTTCATATTATCCTTAGAACTGTTCACCTTAATAATCACAGTTTGATTATCACAGTTCATTGGAATTGCGGGTATAGGTTTTTCAACCACAGGTAAGTCCATCAAATGTTCATGAAGTCACTCTGCTTCAACAGTGGCCGTGTCTAGTGCTGTGAGTTATGCTTCCATAGTTGACCTTGTTAAGTTGGTCTGCTTGCAAGACTTCCAAGAAACAGCGCCACCACCAAGTGTAAATACATATCCACTCGTGGACTTTATCTCATCAGCATCAGATATCCAATTTTAATCACTATAACCCTCCAGTACCCTCGGATACCCGGTATAGTGAATGCCATAGCTTGTAGTGCCTTTTAGATAGCGCATGACTCTTTCAAGAGCTTGCCAATGATCGTCTCCACAATTTGAAACAAATTGACTGAGCTTGCTAACAGAAAACGCGATGTCAGGCCTTGTAGCGTTAGCCAAGTACATAAGAGAGCCAATTATTTAAGAGTATGTCAAATGATCTCTAACGGTGCCTCGATTATTTCAAAGTAGCACACTAGAATCATACAGTGTTGGAGAAAACTTGCAGTCGTTATGCCCAAAGTGACTCAAATTGTTGTCTACCTAGTGAGACTGAAGCAGTGTGATCCCACTATGATCATCTCTCAACAGTTTGATATTCAAGATAACATCAGCTACTCCTAGATCCTTCATCTCAAAAGACTGAGATAAGAAATCCTTGACCTCCTCAATTATAGTAAGGTTGGTCCCAAAGATCAGTATGTCATCAACATACAAGCATAGAATAACTCCTTCGCCCCCACCATGTCGATAGTATACACACTTGTCAGCTTCGTTTACAACAAAGCCTTCAACGGTTAAGGTTTTGTCAAACTTCTCGTGCCACTGCTTAGGTGCTTGTTTAAGACCATATAAATATTTCAGCAGCTTGCACACTTTTCCTTCTTGATCATTTACTACAAAACCATCTGGTTGATCCATATAAATTTTCTCATCCAACTCTCCATTTAGGAAATCCGTCTTAACGTCCATTTGATGAATGAGAAGACCATGTGAGGCATCCAGAGAAAGTTGTACTCGAATGGTGGTCAACCCTTCTACAGGTGAGTAAGTGTCAAAGAAGTCTTCACCTTCTTTTTGGGTATAACCCTTGGCCACAAGCCTTGCCTTTTAATTATCAATAGTACCATCAGGCCTTAGTTTCTTCTTAAACACCTATTTACATCCTATAGGTTTGCACCCATAAGGACGATCAGTGATCTCCCATGTTTCATTAGCTAAAATGGAGTCCATCTCACTACGGACGGCTTCCTTCTAGTAGTCAGCATCAGGAGATGCATAGGCTTCTGAAATAGAAGTGGGAGTATCATCCACGAGGTATACAACGAAATCATGACCAAAATACTTTGCAGTCCTCTGTCTCTTGATCCTTTTATGAATTTCGTTATCCTCCTCAAGATTTTCTAGGTGTTCAACTGGAATGATAGGTTCAGAAATTGTATCTAATTCCTGACTTGATGAGTTAGGCATATCCTTCATGGGAAAGATATCTTCAAAGAAAGTTGCATCATTGGACTCCATGATTTTACCAACATGCATGTCTGGTACTCCGGATTTTACTACCAAGAATCGATAGCTAATTCTATGAAAAGCATATCCTAGAAATACACAGTCCACGGTTTTTGGTCCAAGATTGCACTTCTTGGGGACTGGCACATGATTTAACCTTTTCTTCTCCCATTCTTCAAATGGAGTAATTTCTTTTTTCTTTATGGGAACCCGGTTTAGGACATGACACGCGGTCAGTAATGCCTCCCCCACCATTCATCGGAGAGACCCGATGTGTCTAACATGGCATTAACCAAATCTGTTAGAGTGCGGTTCTTTCTTTCGGCTACTTCGTTTGACTGGGTGAGTAGGGAGGCGTCCTCTCATGGATTATACCATGTTCCGTACAAAAGGAGTAAAACTCGTTGGAAAATACTCTCCACCATGATCAGACCTAAGCCTCTTAATCTTTCGATCAAGTTGGTTTTCTGCTTCAGCTTTATAGACATTGAAGAAACTCAAAGCCTCATCTTTTGTTTTTAGAAGATACACATGACAGTATCTCGTAGAGTCATTGATCAATGTCATAAACTATTTCTTTCCATCTTTTGTCAACACACCATTCATCTCACAAAGATTAGAATGTATGAGTTCTAGTGGTGCCAAATTTCTCACCTCTGTAGTCGTATGTAACTTGCGAGGTTGTTTTGCTTGCACACATGCTAGGCACTTAGATCCTTTGACAGTAGTGAAATTTGGGATTAAATTCATTTTAGATAACCGCGTCATGCAACCAAAATTAACATGACAAAGACGTGAATGCCAAACATTTGATATAAGATCAGACGAAACATGATTCACAACTTTATTACAAACATCTGATAATGACAGGTGGAACAAACCTCCACACTCATATCCTTTACCAATAAAAGTACCAAACTTAGATAGTACAAACTTATTGGACTCGAAAACAATCTTGTAGCCATCGCGACATAGAAGAGATCCGCTAACAAGATTCTTATTTATTGAGGGAACATGATGCACGTTCTTCAGACGCACGGTCTTTCCTGAAGTGATCTTTAGATCGACCGTACCAACACCATGAACAGAAGCATGCGATCCGTTCCCCATCAGCATGAATTGAGTCCCTCTGACCTGATATGAAGAAAACATAGAAATGTCAGAACAAACATGTACATTAGCGCTAGTGTCAATCCACCAATCACGATAATGACATAATGAAAGAACAGTAGGTAATATACCATACCCAACATCCTTCATCTCAACGTCGCTCATAACAAAATTAGCGGTCTTGCCGCCCTTCCCATGCTGGCGCCTGTCATAGCGGTTGGGGAAGCTAGGAGCCCAGTGATCAGGATCACCGCACACATGACAGGAACCTTTCTTCTTATCAGTCTTCTTATTGAAATTGGTAGACTGTGAGGGCTTGTACTTCCCATCGAACTTGCCCTTGCCATCAAACTTGCTCTTGTTCTTGGACTTGTGGGACTGGAAGTTATTTTTCTGTACCAAGTTGGCACTTGAACCTCCCTCAGCAACTCGATCACGTGTGTATTTTTCTCTCGCCTTCTGTTCCACATCAATAGTCCCAATGAGATCCGATACGGAAAACTCCTTTCTCTTGTGCTTCAGGGAAGTAGCAAAGTTCCTCCATGAATGGGGAAGCTTGGCAATAATGCCCCCGACATTGAACTTTCCCGGTAACACATGGGAGAAGTATTCAAGCTCCTTCGCCAGTGCCTATATCTCATGATCCTGCTCAATGACAGAGCGGTCATCAAACATCTTGAAGTCATAGAATTGCTCCATGATATACAGTTTACTGCCAGTGTCCGAGACCCCAAACTTGGCTCGAGAGCAGCCCACATGTCCTTGCCATTATCAAATGACATATAGGGTTCAACAATGTTCTCCCCAAGCACAGACAATAGAGCAGCCCTGAATAGCTTGTCAGTTTTCTGTAAACCTTTCTCCTGGGCAGGAGTAAGCACTCCCTCAGGCTTGCCAAGAGAGTTGTCGTAGCAGTTCATGTTCTCAAACCAGAGAACTACTATCACGCGCCATCTCTTATAGTGCGTACCCTCAAATACAGGTGGCTTCACAGATGCCATGAAACCACTTGGAGTAAATTGCCTATAATAAGGTTTTTGGATTGTTGGAAATATGAGCAATTTACGAAGTGATTTATGCGAAATAAACAGCAGATAAAACATGACTAGAATGATCAAATTAAACCAGCCAAGTAATCTGATAGAAAGTGTGCAGGGAGTTGTAGAGAGATCGAAGTAATCTGAACAAGATGAAGAAAGAGAGCATACAACAGTGTGCCGGAGTTGGCGTTGGAGTTGTCACCCATGTCGTCGAGGAATAGGTTCTCGATGGCGGGGAAGAAGTCATCGTTGGGGAAGATGTCGTCGGCGTCAGTGCAGGAGTCCGTGATAAAGCCAGTAGTCACGCCGATAGCACTCCCCAAAAACCTTATCGCCCTTCTCCCGTATAGGACTTGAAGAGGCGGGGTTCCAGAGGTCTACTATCCCGGCTCACGGTGCACACCGCAAGACAGGATGGGGAAGAACTGGTGGCAACTTAGTGCTCTGGAACTTGGATGCGGCGGTTCTGATTGTGTGTCTGAGGAGAGGAGCGACCTTCTGCTCTTATAGGCACGGGTGGACATGCGAACAGGCGGCATCGGAAGAGGAAACGAATAGGCAGCGACCGAAGTCAAACAACCTCCACTAAGTTAGAATTAAACCTCCACTGAGTTTGTATTTAAAACCCATTAGCGCCAGACTGTTCAAATTCTGCACACACATTTCATATACCAGTCATGCGTGGCAAAAAAAAAAGAACTCGGCTCGGCGAGATTCCCGCAACCCGCGGCACGCGCGCGCGTCGTACGAGGTGAGGCGTGGTGTGGCGAGGCGGACGGCAGAGGAGGAGGAGGAGCGCGTGTGTGGGACTCTCTCCTTCTCCTTCTCATCCTTTTACCAAGTGGTAGGAGAGCCTCTCTTATAAGCTGGTGCAAACCTCCTTCAACTAGCAATATGGGACTAAACATTTGTCCCACCTCTTGCCATGCATGAATGGGCCATATGGGCCTCTAGGATTTTCAGGAATTATTGGAAGATAAAATGGGCTGGGCTATTTAGGCCAATATTCCAATAGTATATTAAGTGTTAACCATGAGATTTGGAATGGGATGGAGAAGTCAGTTGTATCCTTTTCTTTCCGTATGTATGCCAAGACGACCTTAATATGACGTTGTGTTTCTTTGCAAGGATCCAGCATATGGGTGGGCACCCTTAGGCCCCACAATTTTGGTGTCTAGATTATCTATGAGTGGCTGCCCGAGGTATAGTCAGCCCTATATGGAACTTGCCAGGGGAATCACCAGCTCATAGAGTCTTCGGGAACTCATCATGGTTATAGATTATCCAGGAGGGGGCTTAATGGAGATGTAGTCAGCCTCGGAGGATCGTGGTGACATGCAGGGTCGCAGAGAGGGCAGTGATTGGCTTGGATCACCTACTAGGCCCCACATCATGGAATTCTGGACGAGAAAGTACGCCCGATTGTGCAACAAGGAGTTGATCTCTCATGGGTAAAGTAACGCACCTCTACAGAATGTAAGAATTGTAACTTGTTACTCCCTGTTCCGGGAAGGAGCTACGAACGCGACAGGAAAGGAACTCCATGAAAGTTATGGTTAACCTGTGAAGGCTGATGGGCATAGTTACGAAAATTGCATAGTGCCAAGGACTGATATTACGAGGTGGTAGATAGAGCATCAAACTTCCCACCTTACATATAATGAACTTTCTGGGTAACTCTGTTACTCACCCTTTCCTTTGATCCCCTGCTTATACTCTGAGGAGCCAGAAGATACTCCGTTGTACGCAGCCGAAGGCTAAGAGGATCTCTACTACGAGGAGCCCGATCTGTCCAGCGGTGTGGAACGGGTGGACTATGAAATACGTTATGTAGTGGAGGAAAATGAGTCAGAATAGTTGTCGTAGTTATTAGTAACCAATTGAGCCGAGCAACAGAAACTTTATATAATAAGTTGTTGAGCTCAATTCGGAGTATAAGTTTAAAACTTTAAATCTTCCGCTGAAACAGTTTTAAGTTGGTTTGTAATTTGAATCTTTTGAAGTCTCAAATTTGTAGTATTGTAATAATAATAATGTGTGTATGTTTGTAATTTGGACCCGCAATGTTTCTGATGTGCCACTCTAAGGGATGTGATATTTATAGAACAGTGTTATGTGGATGTTATGTCAACGACTATAGTGTACTACACATGCAGTGGTATGCTGGGTATCCGCAGCTGGTATCAAAGAAATTGCTTTGACCTTAGGTTGAAAACCTAGTAAAGGGTATTACCTGTAGGAGCTTATAGCAATGATAAAGATTTTTCTAACAGAGTATAATGGGTATTCAAATGAGAATATTCCGTTATATATTTTAGTGCGATAATTCTTTGTTATGATGCAATATTACAATTGTTTACTGATCAAAATATTTTGTATACAATGTTATGGCACCAAAGTTTCCAAATAAACTTTGGTAAGGAAGGAAGAGACTCTCGATGATTATCAAGGGTCATTCACTGATCAGCTTCATCAACTCTTGAGGATTTTTAGTTGTTCAACTAAGATTCCAGTAAATACCATAACCTATTATGATGGTCGTACGCTATCCAAGTATCGTGTGGGTATCCAACTTCTAGAGGAGCTTGGATTATATAACGATTTACCCATGGGTGAAGGTAGAAGTCATTTAGCATCATACCATGTTGCTATTTTAGAGGCGATAGCCAATATTCGGGAGCACAAAGCCCAGGAGTTATAATGGAGCACATTTTCTGTGATTCCTCATGATTCTATAGACATAGAGCCAGTATCGGATCATCTTACTTTAGTGAAGAAGCATCCTAAACTAGCTTCCAAGTTTATGGATCGATATCGACTGATTGTTGGGTCTTTGTATAAGACACATCAAGTCATAGTGGAGGATAAGAATGATATGTTGGAGGATCTAACTGATCCAGAACAAAGGGAGCTGTTAGCATCTCAGTTGGAGAATGAAGCAAGGAGTAGGCTAAAACCAATCTTTAAGGATATACCTATAGATCCAGAATCTTTTACACCATATCCATATTCACCCAGACCAGAACCTACGTATGATCCTACTTTAGATATGAGGTATCCTGTACCACAGGCTTCCGAGGAAGGATCTGATTCGGAACTTCCTATTAAGAACTCTGATGGATGGAGGATGGGATCACCTAATGGATCCCGAGGAAATCAAATGTCAGTGGATGGGTCTGACAAAGATGTTGGACAATCTAGCTAGATGGGTGCAAGAATCAACACTAATGATAGTAGCAGGAATGCTATATTTGTAGGAAGTCAGGATGAGGAAGAAGATCCTGAAGAGAGTGTGTTTGAATCACCAATATCCTATCAAAATCTAGGGAATGTACATTATCTAGTGTTTAACTATATTGCCCAACAGAGCACCTGGGGAGCAACAAAATCTGAGTATTCTGTTGATAACTCTAGGGATGAGGCTCAGGAGATGCAAGTGGGAGATAGTGATGAAAACGTTTCTGCAAACTTTTCAGCTAAGCTGGATGGAGTCAATGCACTCAGCCTGAGTGATAACCCAAGTACTGATACTTTAGATACTGAGTACGTTCCATCTGGAAGGCCATTTGTTCCACAAAATGTTCGACGGACGTCCGTCAACACGATTGGACTACAGGCATGTATAATGAACATCGCAGATACTAAGGATGTAGACTACTTATTAGAAGTAGCTAGTATTGCGTATTGTAGTGTGAGAGAATGATGTATTTAAATAAGTGAGGTAGTATCCATATATGATATTGTACCTATATGGTACAGGCTTGTAATGACTTTGTATTTACTAAGTTATTTGTAATGTATAATATATGAAAATGCATATTTGGTTCTTATTTGGATTTTGTTTTCCAAGCTCAGAACACATGTGCATGATTTAATTATGAGTATTCACTTTATGTTGCAGAACTAGGGGGTCAAGGAATCGGGTATAGAAAATGAATCTGAACATCAGCGTACAGAGCGCGAGGCTAAGGAGAAAGCAGATGCAGATGATGGAAATCAAGGAGCATTACCACCACCACCACCAATGAGGCTATTAATGGAGTAGAAGTTTATGCAATATATGCAAATGATGCAAGAATCCTAGAACAAATTCATGAAAGAGTTGTTGGGACGAGCTGGAAACCAGAAAGCACCTGAATGTGGAGTAGTGAGTCTGTATGGGTTATGAGCTCGAGCTTAAATTTGACATCACCTCTGATGACACCGTGGGCTAGTCTAGGAATTTGAGGAGGTTTTTGCCGCATAATGCATGGAGAGCTGGAGATAAAGGAAAATCCCCGTTTCCTCAGTTTCATTTCAAAGAAGTGTTCATTTGATAGTGGTGAAGTCTTGATTGAGTTTTCTTCCCGCAAAAGTGGTTTTGTTGTCATATAAGTTTTACTCCGTCTTGTCTTACTAGAGATCTCTTTTGTGTTAAATTGCTCATATGTGTTGCTCTGAGAAACGACAAAGTGGTCCTTGCAACATCAATATCGTTCAACGGATTAAATTGATCATATATGTGTTACTCTGCATGAGACATTATGAGATCAATATTGACTAGCTCTTTTTTGCTTAGATACTCCTTATGTTCCAATTTCTCTTGTAGGGAAAATCAATATGGTAGCATTTGGGGAGAAAAACAGGGGTGGTTACTGCAGAAATTGGAAGGGTCGTTCATTCGAGATGGATGCAAGTTGCTGGTCTAAAGTTGCCAACAGTTTTGCGAGCACGAATGGAAGCAACAAAAGATAAGAAGCGTTGTCTAAAGGAAAGCTCAGCTAGTGGAGTGGTGACAGTGAACTATCAGTGAGATGATGAGGCCGACAGACTGCTGGAAAAGGTAAGACCGGGGATCCATGGGTTTGGCCATGGAGAGTCCATGGAGAACCATGGGTTTTCCATTATTTGGTCGATGTGGCTATGTAGAAATAATAAGGGTTTTACTGATAAAAAAAACTTCTCTTATGTAGGTTATTACCGGTGTACAGGTACACTCCGTTTATGGTCGTCTCTACAATGAGTTAAGAATCGAGACCTGTTTACAGAGGTGTGTGTGTGTGCAACTGAAGGACACATCAAGAGCTAGTTTTACACTACATGGATGGTAGCATGACCTCAAGATCGGTTCTCCTCCACCTTAGGCGACCTATAATCCTTGGACTATGGATTTCGTATTTTCGTTACGTTTACTTGTTTCACACGATGGTTCGACTGTGTGCATATAGTTATGTAGAGGGCGGGTCTAATGCTTAAACCTTTTAAGTAATAAAGCATCCTTTATTAAAAAATGAGGTGGATCAGAAGCCGATGATCCAGAGAGAGTAAGTATATGCAATGTAAGCGCAAGTGAAACTCAATACTCAATACTGGTGCCTATGCCATGCTAATACCGGTAAAATGTTTATCCATTTTCTCGATACTGACATACTGGCAGTAATAATCTTACTTGATGCCCCAATTTGAGCATACCATGTCTGAATTTGGTTAATTTGTTGTTCTAATGTTGACCATGAGGATTCTGGCATTTTGCTAAGATGACTTTCATTGATTCTTGGTTCAGTTGTTACATTAACATTGCTGCTTGATTGGTGTACTAAAGCATACTCGTTTCCTTTGGTTCAGTAAGAGACTACAAAGTGTAAAGACATTCCTTTGCTTTCTGTAGACATTTATTTTCCTTTTATCTATATTCGCAACAGATATGGTCTTAATTGGAGGAAAACATTTGTTCATAGTATTTGCAAGATTGTGCTGTGATCATATGTGAAAGGTTCCACTGCCACATCCGCTTCTAGGGGTCGGCTTGTGATATGGTAGCCGTGCACTTCAGTAATTCCACACCCTCGCCCACACGTCCATGTATGTGCGGTCCATAGGGAAGCACGCGTGTCATTGAGTTGGTTTAGGCTAGCTATTGTTTTCGTAAACACTCTAGAAGATGAAGTCCCCTCTTCAAGGTTCCTCTCTCTTCATGTAAATATCGTCGAGTCACAAGCGGGTCGATGGGAAGATTTGAGACTCCCCTGCCCAGGCGACAGCAAGCATCGGATCATGTCGGAGATGGCTTTGATATGCCTTTGTCTGCATGGCATGTATGTTCGCTTGACGTTGCTTCTCCTCACACTAAAGAAATACAGCTTAGCTTCCTGAAATGGTTTCTCCAATTCCTGGTGCATCCCATTCCCAAAGACACATCACAGCAACATTTGGTGTCACTTAACATCCTCATAACACCCATTCTATTGGCTAATGATATCTCATAGATGCGGCATAAACTTTGTAGTATATAAAAATTTATTATCTTTCTATGGAGTAGGAGCCGAGGCTAAATCTGCTATATATATATATATATAGACACCGGTGTACATGTAAATAAATTGCTAGGCCTTCAGTGCATCACCAACCATTGCAGAAGTTACTTATCTTTTGTGAGAACTAAGAGAACCTTTTTTTTGAAAGAAGATACTAACAGTATATTTAGTGGTCACGCCGCATAGTTTATATGAAACATAGCGGCTAGAGTGCAATAAAAGAGGGCCTCCAGCAAGGCCAAAAAATAGATGCCATCCTTCCTGACCAAAACACACACTAATATTATGTGCGTGCTATCGGTTGGCGCACACTTTCGCTCTCCGGCTTCGTAACAATGGCGGCAAGGAGGTGGACCGTGGATGTTGTCGAGTATGTCAAGAGATGGCATCTACATACCTCGTCTGATTCACAGGGACATTGTTCAGAAAAAAATCAAGTTTGTGTTGTTAATCTCTAAAAGGTCCCACTGCCACATCTTCCTATGGGGCCCGGCTAGCGATCTGGTAGTCGTGCACTTCAGTGATTCTACATCCTCGCTCACACCGCTTGAGTGTGTGTTGCCTACCCCAGAAGCCCGAGTGGCATTATTGAGTTCTATTGACAATAAGTGGAGTGCATAGGTACAATTAATTTATCCAATGATTCGTACATATTTGTATGGAATATCACGCCTACGGGTGACTCCACGGTCAAGTCTAAGTACGGAGATCAAAGGAATGGCCACACAAGATCCCTACGAAAGTATCTTTGGAAACAAAAAGTCCCACTAATGATTAAGATTTTTATGTGGTTCGTAATTAAAATAGTGTTATAAACAAGAGTTAACTTGGCAAAAAGAAATTAGAATGGGAATACAAAGTGTTGCTTTTGTGATTCAGTTGAGACGGTAGAGCATTTATTCCTATTATGTCCTTTTGCGAAACTTCTATGGAGGATTGTTCACTTAACTTGCAACATCCCACCACCATCCAATATTACTAATATATATGTTAGAAATTGGCTTAATAGTATTAATAGAAAGACCAAATCTAGAATACAAATTGGTGTTTCATCTTTATGTTGGGAAATATGGAATTGTAGAAACAATGTTGTTTTTAATAGGACTGGGACTACTACTATTTTTTTGCATGTTATCCACTTGGCCACACACTGGATTCAGCTATGGCACTTTCTATTGCTAGAGGACCAATAGGAACACATGGTTTCTAGATGCAGCCGACTGCTGATGGTTCCTCATGATATCCACTACCGGGCTCGATGACGGCCTACTAATAGGATACATTATGTTTAGAAGCTGGCTTTGTATTTTCAAATGGTTGATATTTGTATCGACCCCGTGTGATCCTTAAGATATAAACGTTTCACAATTATTAATTTGAATTTTGCAATAGAAGTTCATGTGCATCACTTGATGTAGAGGCACAAGTCTGATTGCCCTTTCCGAAATTTTGTATTGAGTTCTATTAGAGTACATAGCTTTCATGTAAACAGGAAGATGAAGCTCCCTCTTCAATGTTTCTCTCGCTGTGTGCAAATATTTTTCAAGTCACACCAGAATTCATTGGAGGAATCGACACTCCACTGCTTCGGAATAATACCACACCAACAATCAATTTGTCCGCAAGGAACGTAGGCTCCCTCACGCTACAGAAAAACTTCGGCTCCGTCTTCCACCGTTGCTCAAATTTCTGGTGCATCCCATTCTCAAAACCACATCGCCTACATTAGGCGTCACCCGACGTCCTCATCATAGAATTTTGAAAAATTTACATGCACCAATTTGTGAATTGGAGAAAACAATCAACATGATAAATGTGGAGTTTTTAATTATTGTTCTATCAGTGAAAACGTCATTCCATTCTAAGCTCTAAAACTCTAAAATTACACATTTCAATTTTCAGTAACTATGTTGCTAATCAAAATTTGTTACACATATATATCAAAATCCTTCTAGCTCTTCTGGAGCATGCATGCATTTGATCCATATCTCTATACTTCTAGAGCATTATATAGAGCTAAAGTAGCAATAAGAGATGAAAGAATGAAGTTCTAACCTTTTAAAGCTTTGGATTTAGGTGTTGTAAACTAAATCTTGACAAATCTTGAGAAAAAAATGGCATGAACTCTCTTACTTCTTTGAGAAAAATGGCCACCATATGCTTTAGGGCAGCTGGCCAGGGAGCTGTATATATAGTGATGGACAATTAGTCCCGGGCCGTGATACGACCCGGGACTAATAGTCCTCGAAAAGAGCTGTTGCTCCAGCTTATTAGTCCTGGGCCGTATTACGGACCGGGACTAATGCTCTGGTCCGGGCGGGACTAATGCTTATGGCCATTTCTAGCCATTGGAGGCCTCACGGACCGGGACTAGTGCAAGCACTAGTCGCGGTTCGTGACGGGCCGGGACTGGTGACTTTGCTCTGATCGAACCGAAGCCCTGTTTTGCAGTAGTGTGGGGTAATCTTGTGCAACTTCTGTTAAATTGAGTAAAATGTGTCACAAAGTTAATCTTGTTAATCTTAGGGGGTAAAAAGTGGAATGCACTCTTTTCGTAAACACTCTAGAAGATGAAGTCCCCTCTTCAAGGTCCCTCCCTCTTCGTGTAAACATCCGCCGAGTCACAAGCGTCTCGGCAGGGGTTTGTGACTCCGCAGCCCAGGCGACAACAAGCATCAGATCATGTCAGAGATGGGGTGTGCTATGCCTTTTTCTGCATGGCATGTATGTTCGCTTGACGTTGCTTCTCCAAACGCTAAAGAAATACATCAAAGCTTCCTGAAACGGTTGCTCCAATTCCTGGTGCGTCCTATTCCCAAAGATACATTACAGCAACATTTGGTGTCACTCAACGTCCTCATAACTCCCATTCTAGTGGCTAAAGATATCTCATAGGTGCGGCATAAACTTTGCAGTATATAAAAATTTATCTTTTTATGGAGGATGAGCTGAGGCCAAATCTGCTATATATGGACACCGGTGTACATGTAAATAATTGCTAGGACTTCAGTGCATCACCAACCATCGCAACAGTTACTTATCTTTTGTGAGAACTAAGATCCTCTTTTTTTGAAAGAACCAAAACACACGCTGATGTTAGGTGCTTGCTATATGTTGGCGCTCACTTTCGCTCTCCGGCTTGGTAACGATGGTGGAAAGGAGGTGGACCGTGGATGCTGTCGAGTATGTCAAGAGATGGCATCTACGTACCTCGTCTGATTCACAGGGACATTTTTCAGAAATAATCTAGTTTGTGTTGTTGTCATCTCTAAAAGGTCCCACTGCCACATCTTCCTATGGGGCCGGCTAGCGATCTGGTAGTCGTGCGTGATTCTACATCCTCGCCCACACCGCTCGAGTGCGTGTTGCCTACCCCGGAAGCCCGAGTGGCATTATTGAGTTCTTTTGACAATAAGTGGAATGCATAGGTACAATTAATTTATCCAATGATTCGTACATATTTGTATGGAATATCACACCTACGGGTGACTCCACGGTCAAGTCTAAGTATGGGGATCAAAGGAATGGCCACACAAGATCCCTATGAAAATATCTTTGGAAACAAAAAATCCCACTAATGATTAAGATTTTCATGTGGTTCATAATTAAAATAGTGTTATAAACAAGAGTTACTTGGCAAAAAGAAATTAGAATGGGAATACAAAGTGTTGCTTTTGTGATTCAGTTGAGACGGTAGAGCATTTATTCCTATTATGTCCTTTTGCGAAACTTGTATGGAGGATTGTTCACTTAACTTACAACATCCCACCACCATCCAATATTACTAATATATATGTTAGAAATTGGCTTAATAGTATTAATAGAAAGACCAAATCTAGAATACAAATTGGTGTTTCATCTTTATGTTGGGAAATATGGAATTGTAGAAACAATGTTGTTTTTAATAGGACTGGGACTACTACTATTTTTTTGCATGTTATCCACTTGGCCACACACTGGATTGAGCTATGGCACTTTCTATTGCTAGAGGACCAATAGGAACACATGGTTTCTAGATGCAGCCGACTGTTGATGGTTCCTCATTATATCCACTACCGGGCTGGATGACGACCTACTAATAGGATACATTATGTTTAGATGCTGGCTTTGTATTTTTAGATGGTTGATATTTGTATCGACCCCGTGTGATCCTTAAGCTATAAACGTTTCACAATCATTTGAACTTTGCAATAGTTCATGTGCATCACTTGATGCAGAGGCACAAGTATGATTCCCCTTTCCGAAATTTTTTATTGAGTTCTATTAGAGTACATAGCTTTCATGTAAATAGGAAGATGAAGCTCCCTCTTCAATTCTCCTCTAGCTATGTGCAGATATTTTTCAAGTCACACTCGGATTCATTGGAGGAATCGACACTCCACTGCTCCGGAATAATACCACAACAGCGATCAATTTGTCCGCAAGGAACGGAGGCTCCCTTAACATTGCTTATCCTCACGCCACAGAAAAACTTCGGCTCCGTCTTCCACCGTTGCTCAAATTTCTGGTGCATCCCATTCCCAAAACCACATCGCCCACATTAGGCGTCATCCAACGTCCTCATCATAGAATTATTGACAAAAGCTAGATAATAGACGTTATATAAAATCTGTAGTATGGCTTTATCCGTTATGGAGTTCAATACGAAGCTGAGTCTGCTATATATGGACTACAGATGTACATGTGAACAATAACTAGGATTTCGGTGCTTCACCAACCATTGCAGCACTTATGTCCAGCGGCCATGTAGTTGTGACATTCATAGTCCATATAAAAAATTGCAGCTAGAATGCAAAAGAGGGCCATCAACAATTCAACCATTATACATGCCAAAGAAACACAGGTCATCCATCCCGACTAGGACCCTACAAAATAACGCGAGGAGGAATACACCATCGTGTAATGATGGCAGCTAGGAGGAATACACCATCGTGTAAACCAAGATATGGCAATAGAGCTTCCTCGTATGATTTCAGTTTGTGTGTGGTTGGAGCTTCGAGAGATGGATCAACGAGAACATGAATGATCAGATATAAAACTAATATTTCTTAGTTGTTACTCTTAGTTTGCTGGTCGATTGTAGTACTCACGCGGTCAACAATGACACGTTCTTAGAAAAACAGAATCTAGCCGAAAGTTGGGAGTTATAGAATTGGGCAGGTGCTCCTCGGGTCAAGTACAAGCTAGACCATTGTCGAGCTCTATTTCCTTCTCCCTTAGACACTGCAGGCCTAACAACTCACTCCAGTTTCTCAGAGTTTAAGTTTCTTGGGTTTAACCCGAGGGTTTCTTCTCCCTTGGACATAACGGGGCTAACAGATTTTGTTGATTCTCGTGGTTCATAGGGCGGACCACAAAAATGACATGGAGTTGTGTGTTTCATCTCTGAACTTTCAAACTCTTTTTGGTCCTATTCCCTTTCTGCTTTGTGGGAAGTTCAAGACATTTTTCACTTTTCTTAAGGCTCGAGCCTTTTTTATATTTTTTTTGCCTGTCTAGATTATAATTGTTGTAATTGTGCTTTTTTCTTGCCATTGAAATATACCCGGGAAGAACATAAGTTGCGCTGTAATTCCAGTCACGTGCGTGCAAGATGATACTGGAAATTCTTAACTCAATCTTATTTTCTTGCCACAACATTTTTTTTTTGACAATCATCAAGAACCCGGCAACATGAGTATCCTCACCGACTCTCGCTATAAATTGCACACAGTGGTCTGGATAATTACGCTGATGTGGATTCGTAAATATGTAACTATTGTTGGTATCTATAGGTTGCTTCATTTTTATTAGAGCATGCAATTTTTTAAAAAAATATCTACTAATAAGAATAATAGTGTTGGAATCAACACATAGGCATTTAGATATGTAATACAATATGGAAATCTCCATGCAACGCCAAATATGACAAGTATCCTGGTTGATTTGTGAATGAGATCTTCAGAAATGCCTCTATGAAGGAAAAAAACAACACTAAGACAAGGAATTTGTTCAGAACTGCACATGACTACCCCACCTGGCCATACCAACAACTCTACGGCTTGTCCAGATCCGATCCTCCCCAAACAATGTCTCAATGCAGGAGAAGGATGCCCGCGAGTACCATCATCTTCAGTATCGGCCCCCGTCGAAGACTAAACTTTCGGCCAAAGCGCTTAATAAGAACTGAATATATTTCATCAGCAGACATTGAAATTCTTGATGCATCCCATTCGCAAAGTGATATCACTGACATTACGTGTCTCTCAACATCCTCATCACAATCCCCCTCCGTTCTCTTAACAAAAAGTTAGCTAAAGACGAGAAAGTTGGTACTAAATTTCTATGTAATAGAAGAGGATACGAAGTATGCTATATGGAATCCAGATGTAGATATGAATAATAACCTCGACTTTAGTGTTCAACAATCATCTCATCAATCTGTCTTGCCTTTGAATTAAGAGATTATTGAGCATCAACACCATGTGTTGTGCCCTCTATATAGAACATTAGTGGCTGAAGTCCAAAAAGAAGCTCCAAAAATCAAGCCATCTTCTATCTATTATATACTAAAAGCAATATAAGGGTGTTTTTCGAGGAACCACGTTAACCCACATCATCTAAATTTATTGTGATAGTTGGATCCATAATGTGGGGCTAGGATTTATCAAAGACTAATAGTCATGTAACTGCATACATAGTCCGATTTAAACCTATTTGACACGCTCTATGGTTGTACCCCAAATAAAATCGTGAGCTACCGTTAGAGTCCTCCGAAATACCTCTTTAGCATAGATCAATCTCCGAACTGCCGTATCTAAATTAACTACGGTATCAACAAGGTTATGTACTTTGTGTACGTGTCCACTCCTTTGAAACATGGACTCCGTGAATAACTAAACGTCCACCCAGAAAAAACATACAAAGCCTTTCCTTTTTTTTTTTGATAATACATACAAAGCCTTTCTTCTTTTGCAGGCAATGCGTCCTTAGAAATAGCTGGTTGAGACAGTTCAGAAAAAACCGTACACGATCGAGTTAGCTAGATGAGTCCGTTTGAAAATAAAGGAGCACACCAGGTAACTAGCCCCGAGTCCATTGGTACGGAAAAAAAATTCCGAGTACGTTTGAATATAAGTAGTAGAGGAGATCAGCTGGTCAAGTCCATTCGTGGAAAAAATGTACAATGGATATATTTCATATCTTATTACTTTGAGAATCTAAACACTTTCGTTTTTTCGCTCAACATTTGATCTATGTACCACGTCAACGTCCATCATCCCAACCATGTCCGAAATATTTTGTTATGTCTTTGGTTGTGTTTGCAGCAAAGTTATTTTTTGAAATATATTTAAAATACTGCAGTATCCGAATACCATGGTTTAAACTATGTTAAGGTTTGCTTTAGTTAAAAATGCACTCTTATATTTGTGATATTGCAGCACAGAAATAAGTGGACCAGACTTCTTTTTCCAAAATTATATTATTTGTTGGCTAGCCATGTAAATACTAGAATTCTACAATATTTGGGTAATGGAAACACTTGGGTGCCAAATGGAGCCTTAAACTTATAATAAAGTGAATTATAGTTGGGCGGTGTGTAATAAGTGTACAAATTTATATATGGGTACCGTTGGGTATACGAAAATAGGAAAAATACCACGAGATTAGACAAGGCATTTAGGACTTTGTGTGATTGCCATGTGAATTAAATTGATTTTCTTCATCTTTCTTTAGAGAACCTAAAATATGGACATTTTAATTATTAGAAACTGTTTTCATGGATATTGTTTGGTATGATGATTTGACAATCTTAGAATATTTTCCATGCATGTATTTTCTATGATATAGTGATGTCAAAATAAGAGCACGGAACTTTCATTCACTCCAAAAAATCAAAGATGATTAGGAGACTAGAACTATATTACCGAAGATGTGCATTCGTGTTATATGAAACCATAGATACCAGTCGAGTGTGTATAAACAGGAATTAAGGATCAAGATACCAGTCGCCGTACTTCTCTCTTTAACCAACAACGTATAAACATGTTCATGGATCTGCTGGAAATAAATTTTTTACTATTTTTTGTATTTATATTTTTATAGGATCATATTAATGTACAAAACTAATGTAACAATTTCAGCATGGATTTTCTTAAAAATTCTATGAGGTTTCACGTTATGAGGCGGAGGTGGGTGCATGCATGGAGGAATTTGCCTTACCACAACAGTGGAGCACACCGCTCCACTGTTATATATTATCGAGCAGTAGCTATCATCGAGAGTGAATACGAAGATAGGTTGGTTTTCACCTATCTGCTGAAAGAAATAAACGTCAACTCCATTACACTATAGAGTTTAAGGTTCAGCATATTAGGCATGAGCATAGCTTGGTGAGCCACGCTGTTGCAAGTATAGGCGGTTCAGAAGCCAAAATGTTGTTTGGCTGTGATATGGCCCTTTATATATAATCTCTATAAGTATGATTGTCGTGTTGATGATTTCCGGAGGAAGAAACCCCTCGAGTCACACCAGAGTCGTTGGAGAAATCGAGACTGCGCTGCTCTAGCCTTAGACACCATAAGGGATGGCTTTGTCTGCATGGAATGCAGCCTCCCTTAATGTTTCTTATCCTCACGCAAATCAAAAGTATGGCTCTGTCTTCAGCCGTTGCTAAAATTCCTGGTGCATCCCATTCCTAGAGACACTCAAGATCCTCATCACACTCATTCTGTTGATTAAAGCTAGCTAATACATTGACATAATTTTTGTAGTATGGCTTTTATTTGTGTGGAGTAGAAGCTAAGGTTGAGTCTTCTATGCATATGATAATCCGGTAGTTCTAGTACCAAATACTACCGCCGTTCCAAAATATAAAATGTTTTGGTAGGCTAAAATATATAGCCTACCAAAACGTCTTATGTTATGGAACAGAGGTAATACCTTTGTTATCTTACTGAATGGTGGAATTCAATATGCTTATATTTTATCCTCATGTTTATGTGAAGAACGGCAAAGTGGCCCTTGTGAAATCAATATTGATTCTACCGATTAAATTGCTCACATGTGATAACTCTGTATGTGACAGTATGAGCTAAACAATTGACTTGCTCTTTTTGCATGGATGCTGCACCTTATGTTCCAATTTCACTTGTAGGCAAAAACTGATGTGGTAGCAATTGGGGAAGAAAACGCTGGGGTGGATGCTGCACCTTATGTTCCAATTTCACTCACACCAAAGGTGCATGGAGCAATCGAGACTCACTGCTCCAAATCAGACCACATAACTGATGCCTTTGTCTGCATGGAGTGTAGGTTCCCGTGACGTAGCTTATCCCTACGCTAAAGAAACATTGTGCCTCCTTCTTTAACTGTTCCTCAAATTCTTGGTGTGCATCCCATTCTCAAAGAAACATGACCGACATTAGGTGTCACGCAATTTCCTCATCGCACTCATTCTCTTGGCTAAAGCTAGCTTTTAGACGACGCGACATAAAATTTGAGTAGAAGATGAGGCTAAGTTTGATATATATGCCAATAGACTTCTAGTCCCGCTTGGTTACGATTCTGAAACCGGGACTAGAGGCCCTTACGGCCCGGGATTGGAAACCCTGTTTCCACTAGTGTCATAAATATCTGATGTGAAAATTAAGTGCATGTCTAGCGGTCATGTTGTGCCGTACCCTCCATAGTCCATATAATAGTGGCCATCCATCCCGGCTAAAACCCACAAAAATATTGCGCGAGTCTAGCTAGGAGGCGTACGCTGGCGAGTAGGATCAGAGGCTTGAAGAGATGGATCAGCAAGAATGATCAGATGGCGATCTTTCGTCCTTAATTTTTGCACTTAAATTGCTAGTCGACTGTTGTATGTACAAAAAAATGTGCAAAGGAAAAATATATTTCTTTCCTGTGTTGTGTTTATTTATGGCTTTTCCTCCGAATGCTACCAAAAAGCATCTGGGCACTCTCTGGCCATCAGCAGGCTCTTATTTTAGTTCAATACAACCGTGTAAAACTTGCTAAAAGGCTGAATTTGGATCTGGACTTTTAGCACAGGTGTCCCTACACGAGAGTAATTGAAGTAATTGGACATTGACAATGTTGGCAATCTTGGCTATCAACAAGATGTACCAGAACAAAGTAGCTCCTATAGCTTTGCTTTGAACTTCTCCAACCCCAAAACAAAACCTAGATATAATCTTTCTTATGTATCATGCAAGAAAACTTCACTCATGCATGAAACCAGAAAGAGAAACTAACAACCTTTTGGAAGTATGCTTCAGGCCCGTGGGTAGGAACCCGTACTCTTGTAAATCGCCGTCTTGTAAATCCTTGTTTCTTCTTTTTCTTTTGGAAATAGGATGTACGCCTGGCCTATGCATCATTGATTAATACATGCGACATTTTATTTCTTTATTAAAGTTTTTTTTTTTACAAAGATACATCATGAGTCACGCAAGGTCGATATGCCAGTTACACTGACTATCCTAAGATAAAGGACAACATGGAGTGTCTTTGAATAGGCATGTATCCTAAGATCAAAACACGAGTTACAATGACTATATAAATCCCATGCAGCCATTTGAAGTTGTAGCACCTAGTATCCAAAGCCTCCCGCTTCTGCATTGATTCTAGGTAGGACCACATATGGATCCAGTGAGTGACTAGCGGGATAACTTGCATAAAGGAAGATGATTTTGTAGCCTTAAATATATAATTCGGTTGTTTAGCAAATTCCTGAAAAGACTAGTTATGTTGCTTGGGGGTAAAATATTAAAGGCCATATGCACAATTCCCCCAAACAATTTTTGCCAAGGGGGAATCAATGAACAAATGTTGGATTTTTCATATTTATCACAAAAGCAACATTTTTACTACCACACCAATTTCTTTTGGCCAAGTTATTTTTAGTGATGATGACCCCGACGATGTAAGAACCAAATGGAAACCTTAATTTTAAGTGGAACTTTCATTTTTTTCAAATGTATTTGGGAGAAACCAGGTATGATCATTCATATAATCCAAGTACAATGATTTGACCATGAAAACAACTGAAGTTGTTACGTTCCAAACAAAAATATCTTGTTGATCAGAGGCCGAACATCCATCAAACGATGAACTAAATGAAGCAATCTAGAACATTCGTTTCCCATTAATTAAGGCTGACCTAAAAGCTATATTTAGTGGAGTCTGCGACAAAACATTAGCTCCTAAACTTGTTTTTGTTGGACAATATTGTAAACAAATAGATATTAATGGTAAATCATCGTATCTTGAGCATTTTCTCTCCAGAACTTTTGTTGTCGAGTCATTTAGTAGCTAACAATACTGAGAAGAATAAAGATCTAGAATATAAGGTATACACCAGCACTTTTGTATATCAGATTCAAAAAAATCGCTTTGGAGGACATGCTCCATGGAGGCCTTTTTTCTATTTTTTGTTGAAATTGATATTTTTGAAGCTTCAAAACATTGCTAAAAATCCTAGATGTTGACAACGACATATTCCATGGTCCTGCAGAATATCAACACAAAATATTTTGTATCCCGTCCTCCACAAAAATGAAAAACCCAAACAAATCTCAAAGTTTTCGAATTTTGCACAATTGACAACCTCAGATCCAGAAATTTGTCATTTTTATACAGCCCATAATACGAAAAGTTTTGTTTGATTTTTTTGCACAGAGGTAAGTCATTAGAATCTACATCTAAGATTTTATTTCACATTTTTTAGAAACTTCAAAAGTCGATTTAAAAAATATTCGAAAACAGGCTCCATAGAGCCCATCCTCCAAATTGACACAGTCATATCATATTGACATTTTGCACGGTTCATGTTTATCCCTGATTCTGAAAAAACTCTCCTCTAAGCAGGTCGCTGATCGGTACATGGTACTACTTCGTTTCAGAGCCATGCATGGCTAGCCCTGCTCTACACGACTCGTAGAAGCAATTGAAGAGACAAGTTTGATCTTGTACTATGTCACGCGCTGGTACGTAGAGTCCAACAAATCATGAAGTAATGGATAACGTAGAACATGTTATGTGGCATGGCCGGCCATTTAACCAAACCATTTGTCTCCTGAAGATGACATTTGCACCTAGACACTTATATTACATTCCCCATCTAAATTGTTTTATGCAACTTCAGTATTGTAAGAACAATCGTGATGCCATGGACGATGTGATCCGTCGAAGAGGATCATGAAAATGGATAAACTAGGAACCGATCCATCTTTGGTAAACATGCTAAACATGAGCATCATCTCCATTTTACACGGGTGCTTTAATTCTCGATGCATCTCATTCCAACAGACTTATAGACACATCACCAACATTAGACACCTCTTAGTTATCACAGTCCTCTCCCCCTCAACTAGGCCAAGTCTAAATTTTTTGTAAGATGGCTTTGTCTTGCTCTGAGTAGAAGTCGAGGCCAAATCTGCTATATATTGTATACACATGCATAGGGTGTATGGACTATGACTTATATTCTTCACCAACCAATTGTTCGGTTAATTATCTCATCTCGCGTGTACAGATATTTATGGAGCAATGTAAAGCTTTGGCATCGGAATTCTGCACGGGCTATGTACCGTTTCCATGAATGAGGAGGATAATACATGACTCTTATATACTAATAAAGAATGAAGTCATCCAAAACGAGTGTGTATCTTTTGCTTTTTTAGCAAGTTACTATTTCAGACACCATCGGCGCTCACCCTAATGGCCACTTCTGAGTCCTTGACTCGCCCGAGAGTGAAGTGGAGGGGGCGTCAACTATTATCGCCATCGTCTGATAAGTCGCCGGAGATCTAGCGATTTAACGATTTCTAGGATCAAAATGCAGCGGGCGGCGGCGCTCGAGTGGACCTCGATGCAGTTCATCCTCATATTAAATTTTGCATGTAGGTGTAGGTGCGGTCGTCCTGTCCGCAGGATCAATGTCGATGGCCGGTTCTGGCATGGTCTTACCATTGTCACCACGGAAGACTCTTGTCAGAAAAATCAAGATCGCAAGGACGATGTGATCCAACGAAGATCATGAAAAAGGAAAAACAAGGAAACAATCCATCTCCGTTGCACGCCATAAACATGAGCATCATTTCTATGAGACTCTACGCGTCAATTCTCGATGCCTCCCATTCCAACAAGCTTATAGACACATCAACAACATTAGGTGTCTCTTACTTAACCCATCACGCTTGTCACCCACTCACCTATGTCTCTTAGCTAGATCGTAGTTAGATGCTAGTTAAGATTGCTTCGTCTTGCTATGAGTAGAAGTGGAGGCAATGTCTGCTATATATGGATGCCGTGTGTATACACGTGCATAGGGTGAACGGACTATGACTTAGATTCTTCACCAACCATTGCTTCGATTATTTGTCTTGCGTGTAAAATCTATTAATGGAGCAATGTAAACGCGTTGGCATCCAAATTCTGCACGGGCTATGTACACGTACGTTTCCATGATTGAGGAGGCAACATGTGACTTACTTATAAAAATGTAGTCATGCAAAACGAGTGTGTATCTTTTATTTTAGTTAATTAGTATTTCAAAAGGAACCACTCCCCTGACCCGCGCGCCACACCAGGGCTTCCCGACGACCGCCTTCAGCCTCACCCCTCGGCAAGGTCTCCCCTCCCCCGCTGCCGGCGCTGCCCTGGGTGTCGCCGGGCAAAGCCCGTGTGGCGCGGTGGTGGTCGTGCTCCGTTCGAAGCGGCGGCATCCCACCCCGGCCGGATCTATGGTAGTGTTCGTGGGATGGCGGTGGCCATGGCCGGCGTGCAGGCCGCGGCTAAAGGCGATGGGCTCCTGAAGTTGGCTCAGCGGTCCGTCGGTGGTGACGACTTCTTCGTGCATAAGATACTCGCTAAGAGTCTGCTAGACCGGATGAGCTCTCTCGTTTGAACTAGAAGGTGTCGCGGGGTATGCGATGCTCCCGACTCTTAGTTGATGGGGGATTTCATGTTTTCATGGCATAAGGCCTTGATGACATGATCTTCAACCGTTGTCGGGTTTGTATGTATCGTGTCACTAGTAAAAAAGGGTCTTCAGTTCGGTCCAGAATCTAACACTAGTTCCGATTTGTTACGGGTCGGAACTAGTATGAGCACTAGTCCCGGTTCGTACCGTTTTCGTGGCTAGCAGCCCGAGAAAACTCTAATCCCGGATCATTTCGGACCTTTAGTCTCGGGTTGTGATACGGCCCGAGACTAAAGGGGTGCGGGCCGCGGCAAGAAAACTTAAAATGGCTATAACTTTTATGTACTATGTCAGACAAAAATGTACAACCTATCAAAATATGCGGAAAACAATTGTGAGTTCGATATAAACAGCCTTAGGCCATTTTGGATCATTTTAGATTTTTAAATTTCGAAAAGGAAAAAAAATTATCTCAAAAATTATTTGTTTTGCAATTTTATTTATTCCATATTTGGATTCCTCACATTTTTCTGATAATTATGGATATATTATTTGTCGAATTTCGATTTACAGATTTAAAGATAGTATTTATGCCATATTAAATGAATAAATGGCAAAAAATGAATAAAATATTATTTTATTTAGTTTTTTACTTTCATTTGATTAAAATATAATTATTACTTATTTATTGCTGTTACTAAAATAGTTGTTTTTAATTTAAAAAAATAAAGATGTATGGCATATTGATTTGGGCTAATATGATTGATATGGTAGTGTTGACAACAAGGTATAAATAGGATTCGCGCAAGGGCATCCTGATGGAACAGAGAACTTAAGCGTGCTGCGGGTGGAGTAGTGCTAGGATGGGTGACCGACCGGAAATTTTTACCTAACCGCAAGTCTAATTTGACCTAAGATTAAATATACTTAGTGCTAAAAATATTCCAAGTGAGAGGATTACGAGTCAAACAATTCAAAAGTTCAAGAAAAAATTCAAAAACAAAATTCGAAAAATAAAATAAAAAAGAGAGGATTACGAGTCAAACAATTCAAAAGTTCAAAAAAAATTCAAAAACAAAATTCAAAAAATGAAATAAAATAAATTGAAAAACAAATCTTTAGTACAGGACCGTATCCTGACCCAGGACTAAATGTCCTTCGTCCCCTGCAGCAAAAAAGGTCATGCGGTGGCCTTTAGTCCCGGACTATAACAAACCGGAACTAGAGATAGGGATGCTGTAGACCACACATGAACAACGTACGGGGCTGTGGAATATATATGTATCAAATGTGTGTGTTTTTTCAGATATAGTTTCTGAAAGCCAAAAGATCTCTTCCAAAAATAAGATCATGTTACATTTTTTGTAGTACATGTTTGTATATAGTCTAACAGTGCTTGTTGACTTCCTGATGTAAATTCTTGTATGGGGCCGTGTCAGGAAAATATGGCGTGACATGCCCCGTGTGAAAAAAAAAAATCACTGGACCCGGAAACTACACTAAATGTATCAACATAAACACCTTCGGTGCTGAGAGAAAAGTGTTTGACAAAAGTAGAATAGTTACAAGCAAAAATAGTCTTGAATTGGTTACACTCCTGGAGTTCACACTCAAAAACGGACCTAGAAGTGTGGCAGACTGACAGGAAAACATAAACTATATGCATGTATGAAAATCCACGATGTCAGGTAAGAAGCATCAATATATGGTCGACACCAACTTGCTACGTGGAAGGGTTAATTTGGATGCATGCAATTGTGTTAATTGAGTAATTAATCGAGATATCCACATGGTTCGGTTGCGTGTTTATAGGGATGGAAAAGTCCCACCCGAGGCAGCTACAATCGGACAGGAGACGGCGAAGTGGTGTACTACGACACCACCTAGTCCGATCCATAAAGGAAAATACAAAGGGAAGAGTTACATGAGGAGAGGAAACGAAAGGGCACGTTTGACACCTTAATCTAAACCTTGGATCATGTGGAGAGACTTATATTATGTCTGAACTCTTGAATGTCCTTGACTGCAATTGGTTTAGAAAAACCATCCGCAATTTGATCTTTGTTGGATATAAAACGAAAAAGGAGTTTGTTCGTAACCCATTTTTGAATAAAATGAAAGCCAATTTCAATGTGTTTAGTGCAGGCATGGAACACCAGATTAGCGGTTAAGTAAATACAACCAAGATTATCACACCAAAGACATGGCCGTTCTTGTATTGAACGTCGAAGGCTCTGTATTTAGCTTCAGTGCAAGAACGAGAGACAGTTGCTTGTTTGCAGGAACTTCAAGATATCAAGTTTGGCCAATTTTTTTTTTTTGCAAAACCATCAGTAGACCGTCTATCATCTATGGAATCAGCCCAATCAACATCTGAAAATGCACTAACGTACAAGTGTAGAGGAGCTATTTTGAAACATGAGTCCAACACTCAAAGTTCCTTTGACATATCTGAGAATTCCTTTTGCAACAGTCCAGTGTGTTGTGTGTTGTGGTTAGATCATGAAGGAATTGGCACAGTTTATTGACTGCAAAAGATATATTTGCACATGTGACACTACTGCAAAACAGGCCTTCGGTTCGATCTGAACAACGTCACCAGTCCCGTCACGTCATGAACCGCAACTAGTGCTAGCACTAGTCCCGGGACGTGAGGCCTCCAACGGCTAGAAATGGCCAAAGACACTAGTCCCGGGCCGGACCAGAGCTCTAGTCCCGGTCCGTAATACGGCCCGGGACTAATAAGCTGGAGAGGGGCAACAGCTCTTTTCGGGGACTATTAGTCCCGGATCGTATCACGGCCCGGGACTAATTGTCCATCACTATATATACAGCTCCCTGGCCAGCTGCCCTAAAGCATATGGTGGCCATTTTTCTCAAAGAAGCAAGAGAGTTCATGCCATTTTTTTCTCCTGATTTGTCAAGATTTAGTTTGCAACACCTAAATCCAAAGCTTTAAAAGGTTAGAACTTCATTCTTTCATCTCTTATTGCTACTTTAGCTCTATAATGATCTAGAAGTATAGAGATATGGATCAAATGAATGCATGCTCTAGAAGTAGCTAGAAGGATTTTGATATATATGTGTAACAAATTTTGATTAGGCACATAGTTACTGAAAATTGAAATGTGTAATTTTAGAGTTTCAGAGCTAAGAATGGAATGAGGTTTTCACTGATAGAACAATAATAAAAAACTCCACCTTTATCATGTTGATTGTTTTCTCCAATTCACAAATTGGTGCATGTAAATTTTTCAAAATTCAAAATTAATGCTCTAGAAGCTCTCAATATAACTTGTAATAATTTTATCATGTTGTGTAATGGTTTTTGATATACTTTTACTATAATGCACATGGTCCGGGAATGGATGTACGGTACTGACTGACGCTCTGGCGAGTTTATTAATGGCGTGCATGAATTCATCTGTGTTGCTGATGCAAACAAGCACAATGGTTTTGTATTATGTCCATGTAATGGATGTGGGAATCAAAAGGATTACTCTGACTCAAAAACCCTTCACAGCCACCTGTTGAAGTCCGGCTTCATGCCCAGTTATAATTGTTGAACCAAGCACGGAGAGAGAGAGGGGTTATAATGGAAGACAATAAAGAAGAGGAGGAGGATGACAACTATCATGGTTTCCCTTAGTACGGAGATACTTCCATGGGGGATGCTGAAGGGGAGGATGAAGAAGAGACACATGATGAACCCGCTGATGATCTTGGTCGGACCATTGCCGATGCACGAAGAGATTGTCAAACTGAAAAGGATAGGTAGATGTTCAATCACATGCTAGAGGATCACAAAAAGTTGTTGTACCCAAATTGCAAAAATGGTCTGAAAAAGCTGGGCAGCACACTGGAATTGCTGCGATGGAAGGCTGAGTGTGCTATACCTGACTCCTCATTTGAAAAGTTGCTGAAAATAATGAAGAATATGCTTCCAAAAGATAACGTATTGTCCGCCAGTACGTACGAAGCAAAGAAGGTTGTCTACCCTCTAGGTTTAGAGGTTCAGAAGATACATGCATGCCCTAATGACTGCATCCTCTACCGCGGTGAGGAGTATGAGAATTTAGATGCATTCCCGGTATGCACTTCACTTCGGTATAAGATTAGACGAGATGACCCTGGTGACGTTGAGGGCGAGCCCCCCCCCCCCGGAAGAGGGTTCCTACGAAGGTGATGTGGTATGCTCCTATAATACCACGGTTGAAACGCTTATTCAGAAACAAAGAGCACGCCAAGTTGTTGCGATGGCATAAAGAGGAACGTAAGTCAGATGGGATGTTAGACACCCCGCTGATGGGTCGCAATGGAGAAAAATCGATAGAAAGTACCCAGACTTTGTAGATGACGCAAGAAGTTTAAGGTTTGGTCTAAGTACAGATGGCATGAATCCCTTTGGGGAGCAGAGCTCTAGTCACAACACCTGGCCCGTGACTCTATGCATCTATAACCTTCCTCTTTGGTTGTGCATGAAGCGGAAGTTCATTATGATGCCAGTGTTGATCCAAGGTCCGAAGCAACCCGGCAACGACATTTATGTGTACCTAAGGCCATTAGTGGAAGGACTTTTACAGTTGTGGCACGAACCCGGGATACGCGTGTGGGATGAGCACAAGCAGGAAGAATTTAACCTCCGAGCATTTCTTTTCGTAACAATCAATGATTGGCATGCTCTTAGTAACCTTTTAGGACAGTCAAACAAGGGATACAATGCATGCATACACTGTTTAGATGAGACTGAAAGTATATATTTGGAACATTGTAAGAAGAATATATACAATGAGCATCGTCGATTTCTTTTGGCCAAGCATCCCTTAAGAAAGAAAGGCAAGCATTTCAACAGTCTGGCATGTCACCAGACGAAGCCTAAGGAGCGTACTGGTGCTGATATATTTGATATGGTCAAAGATTTGGATCAACTGGTAACCATTGGAAAGGGTCCTGGAGGAAAATCTGTTCCGAAAGACGCTGAAGGACACGCACCCATGTGGAAGAAGAAATCTATATTTTGGGAGCTACCATATTGGAAATTCTTAGAGGTCCGCTCAGCAATCGATGTGATGCATGTGACGAAGAATCTTTGTGTGAACCTGCTAGGCTTGTTGAGCGTGTAGGGGAAGACAAAAGATACACCGGAAGCACGAAAGGACCATCAACGTATGAAAGACCTAGATGGCCTGCATCCAGAATGGTTTCAAGGTCATGCCAGCTACGCTCTTACCAAACAAGAGAAGGAAATATTTTTTGAATGCCTAAGCAGTATTAAGGTCCCGTCTGGCTTCTCATCGAATATAAAGGGGATAATAAATATGGCAGAAAAAAGTTCCAAAACCTAAAGTCTCATGACTGCCACGTGATTATGACGCAAATGCTTCTGATTGCATTGAGGGGGCTTCTACCAGATAATGTTCGAGTACCCATTGTGAAGCTATGTGCATTTCTCAATGCAATCTCTCAGAAGATAATCAATCCTGAAGATCTACCACGGTTACAAAATGATGTGGTCCAATGTCTTGTCAGTTTTGAGTTGGTGTTTCCACCATCCTTCTTGAAGATTATGACGCACCTGCTGGTTCACCTAGTCGAAGAGATTTCCATTCTCGGTCCTGTATTTCTACACAATATGTTTCCCTTTGAGAGGTTCATGGGAATCTTAAAGAAATATGTTCGTAACCGTGCTAGGCCAGAAGGAAGCATCTCCAAGGGCTATGGAACAAAGGAGGTCATTGAATTTTGTGTTGACTTTGTTCCTGACCTTAAGCCGATTGGTCTTCCTCAATCGCGGTATGAGGGGAGCCTGAGTGGAAAGGGTACTCTAGGAAGGAAATCAATAATATGTAGAGACGGACATTCTTACAACGAAGCACATTACACCGTTCTGCAGAATTCTATGTTCGCAGCCCCATATATCGAGGAACACAAGAAAATCTTACGCTCCAACAACCCTGGAAAGCATGACTCTTGGATTAGCGATGAACACATGAAGAGTTTCGGCGGTTGGTTGCAACATCTCATCAAAAACAACACTCTTGGCGATCAGCTATACTTGTTATCTAGGTCACCATCTTCGACTATATCGACTTTCCAAGGGTACGAGATAAATGGGTATATATTTTACACGATAGCCCAAGATAAAAAGAGCACCAACCAAAACAGTGGTGTCCGCTTTGATGCAACAGAAAACAATGGGTCAAAGACCACATATTATGGTTACATAGAGGAGATATGGGAACTTGACTATGGACCTACTTTTAAGGTCCCCTTGTTTCGGTGCAAATGGATCAAGCTGACAGGAGGAGGGGTTGAGGTAGACAAGAAATACGGAATGACATCGTTGGATCTCAACAATCTTGGGTACTTAGACGAACCATTCATCGTAGCCAATGATGTGGCTCAGGTTTTCTATGTGAAGGACATGTCTACCAAACCTAGAAAAAGAAAAAATAAGAAAAAGAATACATCAGACGATGAGCCAAAGCGCCACATAGTTCTTTCAGGAAAAAGAAACATCGTGGGAGTGGAGGACAAGACAAACATGTCAGAAGATTGTGATAAGTTTCATGAAATTCCACCCTTCGCGGTGAAGGATTACCCAAGCATCATGTTAATGAATGAAGATGCTCCATGGATACGACGGGATTAGAAAGGAACACATGCGAAGAAATGATATGTAATAATTGTAACATTTTATGAGTGAAGATGCTCCATGCATGTGTCCATTTTTATAGTGTTGTCTGCAAACAATCATGAGTGTGTTAGTCCCGTTTTGTGGCTGGACCGGGACTAAAGGAGGTCCTTTAGTACCGATTCATACTTACCATTAAGATCTAATCTCCAAACGCGTGATGTCACATATTAGGGAGTGCCTCTATGACCAGTTTCTCGGAGATGCCGGAGGACTGGGCTCCGTCGGCATCTCCCTGAAACTGGCCATAGTGGTGTCCCCGCTCTCGAAAACCATCTTACAGCTTGTAACTTCTCTAACTAGATCAATACGCCTGGGATCTAACTAATTTCACATATTAGGGAGTGCCTCTATGACCAGTTTCTTGGAGATGCCGGAGGACTGGGCTCCGTCGGCATCTCCCTGAAACTGGCCGTAGTGGTGTCCCTGCTCTCAAAAACCATCTTGGAGATGCCTCAAACTGGCTGGAGGACTGGACTCACAAGGATGCCTATTTATAGTACAAGCAGCTCGGCATAATGTCGACACTCACCCCTATTATTAGTGTTGACTCATGTTTAGTCCCGGTTGGTGTCTCCAACCGGGACTAAAGGTTCAAATTTAGTCCCGGTTGGTGACACCATCCGGGACAAGGTACAAGCCGCACGACATAATGTCGACACTCACCCCTATTATTAGTGTTGCATGGCCCAGTCTGCCGCAATCCCTTCAGTCGCGGTTGGTTTCTCCAACCGAGACTAAAGATGAACCGGGAAACTTCCCTCTATTTATTAGGTAACACTCAAGTCATTTATTAATATTAAAAACCAGGAGAAACCGGGACTAGCTAACACTCAGTACTAAAGCCGCCCCCTTTACTCATAATCATGCCTAGTCCTATAGTACGCAGCTTCAAGGTCTTCTTCGTCATCGTCATCATCATCGTCATCGTCACCTGCCACTCCGGGGATCCTCAGCCCATCCATGGCATATACCAGGGGCCATTCCAGCCTCGGATTCACGGCGGGCGGGGGAGGGGTCTCCTGGAAGACGATGCCACTACCGCCGGGCCGGCGTGGGGCCTTTTTGTGGCTCTGTGGCGGGTGGACTCGTGGGCACCGCAGGCGAGGATGGTCTCCCCCGGCGATGTAGCGCATCACTCCGATGATAGTACGGTTCGACCACCACAGACGACGGCCGGCTTCGTTGTGGTTCACCGGTGGCGGGCCATCACCCTCGTACCTGGCGAGCTCCCTTTCCCGCCTATTAGCGAAGAAGGCATTCCAGGTGTCCACTGGGGATCCATCCGCTGCTCCGGCGTGAGCTCGTGGTAGAAGTGGTTTGTGATGCCTGGCGTGCTGAACCTTGAGGGACATGAGGGACAGGAACCCCTCCAGCGCTCAGCATCCATCCGACGGGCGGCCGGTAGCCCGGCGGACAAGGGTAGTTGGAGGCGCACAGCGCCTCGGTCTCCTCGAGGGTCAGAATAGCCCAGTAGGCATTGTCCATTGTTCTAAGAGAGGAAGGTGTGGATGTGTGGATAGCCATGGCACGATCGCCCTAAATATAGAGGGAAAGGGCGGGAAAACTTGGCGTGAAGCTTTGGGAAATGGCGGGAAATATCTTTAGTCCCGTTTAGTGACTACATCCAGGACTAAAAGCTCTCGTAGAAAGGAAAGGGCGAGAAACTTGGCGGGAAGCGGTGGGAAATGGCGGAAATGGCGGAAAATAAAAGATATGATTTTCCAAAGTTTTTATATTAGTTTTGAATTAAAAAAGAAAATTTACAAATGAAAAATTTTATAAATGATGCAAACAGATAAATGGATATTATATTAAGATTCTTTATATTTTTATGATAATAATAGACATATTATTTGTTTCATTTGGATTATTACAATAAAAGATATGATTTTCCAAAGTTTTTATATTTGATTTGAATAAAAAAGAAAATTTACAAATGAATAATTTATAAATGATGAAAACAAATAAATGGATATTATATTAAAATTCTTTATATTTTTCTGATAATAATAGACATATTATTTGTTTTATTTGGATTATTACAATAAAAGATATGATTTTCCAAAGTTTTTATATTTGATTTGAATAAAAAAAGAAAATTTACAAATGAAATAATTTTTAAATGATGCAAATAGATAAATGGATATTATATTAAAATTCTTTATATTTTTCTGATAATAATAGACATATTATTTGTTTTATTTGGATTATTACAATAAAAGATATGATTTTTCAAAGTTTTTATATTAGTTTTGAATTAAAAAAAGAAAATTTACAAATGAAATAATTTATAAATGATGCAAACAGATAAATGGATATTATATTAAAATTCTTTATATTTTTCTAATAATAATAGACATATTATTTGTTTTATTTGGATTATTACAATAATAGATATGATTTTTCAAAGTTTTTAAATTAGTTTTAAATTAAAAAAGAAAATTTACAAATTAAATAATTTATAAATGATGCAAACAGTTAAATGGATATTATATTAAAATTCTTTATATTTTTCTGATAATAATAGACATATTATTTGTTTTATTTGGATTATTACAATAAAAGATATGATTTTTCAAAGTTTTTATATTAGTTTTGAATTAAAAAAGAAAATTTACAAAAAAACAATTATTCGCGGGTCGTGGCTAGACCCGGGACTAAAGGGTGAGTGCGCGTGCGAAAACGAAGCGGCTGAAAAAACCCTTTAGTCCCGGGCCGTGGATTAACCCGCGACTAAAGGTGGGGTCTTTAGTCGCGGGTTAAGCCACGGCCCGCGACTAAAGACCCTTTAGTCGCGGGCGGTGGCTTAGCCCGGGACTAAAGGGGGGGTCCCTATATATACGCGCGCTCGCCCCTGGCGCGCCGAGCCAGCACTTAGCACGCAACGGAGACGAAGACGAAGACGAGCAGGCGCCATCGACGCAGAGAACACATGGGAGGTGCTGCCCGCCGGCCGGCCGATTCCCGCGCCGCCGCCGATCTCGTCTCCGTACCGCAGAGCCTCACCGAAGGAATCGAAGCCCCGCGCCCCGAGTCGAGCTCCCCGTCCGCTCCTTCCCCGTCTCCGGCCGCCATGTCCGTCACCGATTCCGGCCACCCTCGACCTCTCTCGACCACCCTCGGCCTCGCTGACCTCAGGCACCCTCCTTCTTCCTTCCTCTTCCTCTGGCTTGCCTCCCTGTCAAACACCTGCCGCCGACGCTGTTGTCCGTCATCACCGCCGTCACTCCGATGACCTCCCGCTAGCGGCGCCGCTAGGGTTAGGTCCCTCTTGGTGAGCTCGTTTGAACCCGCCCCTTCGCGCTTCCCAGTTCGCCGTCCAGCGCCGCCGTCAACTGCCTCGGTGAAAATAATCAACCAGCCCCCCTGTTGGAGATATGCCCTAGAGGCAATAATAAATATAGTTATTATTATATCTTTGTGTTTATGATAAATGTTTACATTCATGCTATAATAGTATTAACAAGGAAACATTGATACTTGTGTGATTTGTAAACTTAAATTGAAGTCCCTAGTAAAGCCTCTATACATCACTAGCTTGTTGGTTAATAAATGATTGTGGTTTCCCTATCATGAACATTGAGATGTTATTAACAACAAGATCATATCGTTAGGAGAATGATATGGTGGACATACTCCTATAGATAAGCGTAGCATAAAGATCAAGTCATTTTAATAGTTCAATTGCTATATGCTTTCTGATACATAGTAACCTAATTCCTTCGACCATGAGATCATGCATATCACCTTTACCGGATGGATGCTTTGATGACATCAAACACCACACCGTAACTGGGTGGCTATAAAGGTGGCATTGAGTGTTCGGAAAGTATTGGTTGAAACACATGGATCAAGAGTGGGATTTGTCCATCCATATGACGGATAGATATACTTTGGGCCCTCTCAGTGGAATGTCATCCAATTAGCTTGCAATCATGTGACTGGCTCACAAGGGATCACATATCACGGGAACGAGAAAAGAGTACTTATCGGTAACGAGGTTGAACTAGGTATGTAGAGATACCGACGATCATAACCTCGGATGAGTAAACTATCGTGAGACAAAGGGAAATTGGTATCGTATGTAAGTGGTTCATTCGATCGCAAAGTAATCGTAGAAATATGTGGGAGCCATATGAATTTACAGATTGCTCTATTGGTTATTGTTTGGAGAAGTGTCTCGATCATGTCCGCATAATTCACGAACCGTAGGGAGACACACTTAAGGATTCGACGTTGTTTGAGTAGTTATGGAATGATGAGAAAGAGTCCGAATTTTGTTTGGAGTCTCGAATGGGATTCGGGATATCACGAGGAGATCCGGAATGGTCCGGAGAATAAGATTCATATAAGGAAAGTCCCGTTTCGGAGTTGGAGAATGTTCTAGAAGGTTCCGGAATGTCCGGCACTCTAGAGGGGAAGGGTACATGAATGTGTTATATCAAGTTGGTATGATTGCATCATGTACTCTGTGTCATCGCTGACCAAAATAGAGGGTTTATTCAAATCCTAGTTTGAAAAGTCAAACGGCTATTTTTGGGAAGTGGAGAGGGAGGTGGAAACCGACTTGGGGGAGCAGTTCCTCCTCCCACCGCCGGCGCACCACCAAGCCGAGTTGGGGAGGGACTCCCCTCCCCTTGGCTAGCCCCCTCCACCTATAAAATGAGGGGCAGGGCTCCCCTCCTAGACACAAGTTCCTACACCTCTAAACCCTAGCCCCAAGCCGCCGCCGCCTCCATAGCCGCCGCCGGCCCTAGGGCACTCGCCACCGCCGCCTAGGTGAAACCCTAGCCGCCGGCCTAGCCCCCTCCTCGGCGTGTCTAAACCCTAGATCGTCGAGGGACTCTCTCATACTCCACCATACTCGCTCCGGCTTAAGGCGAAGCCTTGCGAGATCTCCCCTCTACTTCCGGTACCACGCCGTTGTGCTGCCGGAATCACGAGGAGAGTGCTACAACCTCCGCTGCCTGCTGGAAAAAGGGAGAGGAAGGTCTTCGTCGAGTACCGAACGTGTGACCGACTGCGGGAGCGCTGCCGGAACGCAGCGCCGGAAGGATCGTCTACGCGATCTTGAGATAGGGAAGAGTACGACTACATCACCCCTCTCATATGAAAAATACAAATAATATATCAAAATGTTCAGAAAATTGAAACCTAGCTATCTATATAATCATGCATTATTAATCAACTTTCATGACAAGTTTAATTAGAAGAACAAATGCACCCCTCGCATATGTTTCGGAGTTTTCCCAATGCAATTCAACTTGTCATATCATCATACTTGCTTGAGCATTGCATCGATGCCATGTGTTGATTGTTTCCCCTTTATTTTTTTCTGGTGTTTGGTTCTTCTCGGTAGAATACAATATCGAGATCGAAGCCCTTTAGGATTAGGGTTATTTTTTTGTTTAAGTTATTATAATTAGGATTATATTGTTTTAGTTATTAGGAATATTGTTTTTTCTAACCTGTTTAACTCTCTTTTTGTTATAGATAATTAAGTCATGGATCCATCCAAAGATCCTGGTCGCATCGGTGAAGGTTTTCTTCAGGGCATGATAAGAGGTGAAATTCCTCTTATTACTACCGGCGCCAAAGATATTTTGCTCGAGGAAGAGACATCCTCATATCTGAATCCATCCGGTGATGGACTAGAGGAAAACCTAATGTACCAAGGGGAAGACCAGATGGACGAAGGGCAAACAAATAACAACAATAATGATGGCCCCTCGACAGGATCCGGTGAGGTACATATATATATATGTATAAAGTCTCGTGTTACCTCTATTCATTAACTGATCTAGATATATATTAATCACTCTCTCTTCTTCTTTTAGCCCACCGGATCGAAGCAATCGACAGCTCGAACGAAACGAGGGCCGAACAAAAAGTTGGATGGTAATCAGAGGTTCACCATCGAAGAAATAGATGATGATGGTGAACCGATTGCTCCAGAGAAGCACCAGAGGATGTTTATAAATCAATGCGGGGTGCTTGTTAGGGACAACCTGCCGATCACCATCCAAGAATGGAATAAGTCAAAGAAATCCGGTGAAGAATCCAACAGCTATGTCACCGATGATGCCAAAGATGACCTTTGGCAGAAGCTCATAGCGCATTTCATACTACCTCCAGAGTATGAGGAATTTGAGGTAGATGGTATTACCCCAAGGCTGGGTGGGCTTTAAAATAGAGCGAAAGTCAAGGAGTGGGCACTAAGCAAGATGGCTGAACAGTACCAGAACCACAAGAAAAGTTTATACGCGAAATATGTCGCGAAAAAGAAAACTCCAGACTTCAAAGGAGTAAACGATAAGTTGAGAGAACAGTGGCCCGATTTTGTACAGTACAAGCAATCTAATAAAGCAAAGGCAAAGTCGGCAAAGAACGCGTTAAATGCTGCCAAAAAGAAATACCATCATAAAATGGGGACAGTTGGCTACAAGAGTGCCATCCCTAAGTGGGAAACTATGGAGAAGGATATGAGGGCTAGAGGCGTCACTCCTGGTATAGATGGATGGCCCGAGAGTTCAAAGCACTGGTGGTACGGGCACGGGGGATCCTTGGACCCAGAAACAGGGAAGACATTATTTCATGATAAAATTCTAAAACCCTCCCAAGACCTTATTCAAGCAATGAACGATGCTCAATTGGGATTGTTCCGTCCCGAGAGAGAGAACGACGAGCTGACACGCGCCCTAGGGAATCCTGAAAAGGGAGGACTAACACGAGGCAAAGGCGCCGGTGTGTCGTGGAAGAAAGGGTTTCCTCAGTACGATGCAAGTTACAGAAGCCGTTAGAGAAAGAAGGACCGGGAGGCAGACCGGATCTCCAAGGTAGAGCAGGACCTAGGTGATTTGAAGAACCTCATGCATGAAATTAGCCAAAGGCCGCTGTCGTCAACTCACCCGCGGTCTGATGATCCTGCATTGGATCTTAGCCAACAGAGAAGCGGCGTGGCTTCCACGGAGGTCCGTGCTGATGATCAAGCACTGCTGGATGATGCACCGGCTCCTCACTACCCCGTGGATGATGTCAGAGAGATGGCATAATGTGAGCTACATCAGCCAATGATCAACCTGTCCTTCAAGGTGGCGATCGGCACTGCTTTACCTTGTCTACCTGGAGCACTCCACCATTCACTTCCGATTCCACCAGGCTATGCTCGTGTCACGGTGGATGACATAGTGGAGGATTTTGCGGACCTAGAGATTGAAATCGCTATGCCTGAAGGCCTTACGAAACTAGGAGATGTCAAGCGCAACATCATTCTATGGAATAAGAAGTACATCAAGTTTCCAGGCTCGGCACCAAGGCCACCGACTCCAAGGAATCCAAATCCACCCCGCATCGAATATCGTCAACCTCCAAGTCCACCCCAACCCGATTATCGCCAACCTCCAAGTCCACTCCGCCCCGCTGACGATCACCGCAGCAGGAGTACATCAACTCGATCTCCGCCTCCAACTCCGTGCAATACTACTACCTCGTCGAAGAAACGGAAGTTCGACGGTCCCCCGCGCCCCACATCGAAGAAAGGTCAAACGCCGAAGATAGTCGATATCCCGCCGGCTGTTCCAAAGAGACCTTATGACAAGACCGATGAGGAAACTAACGCGGATGTGGCTGCCCAAGTTAAGGCGCATTTTGCACCCAAAAATCCTGAGCCAAATCCGGTATATAACGAAAAAACCAAAAAGTGGGCTAAGTCCTTTCTTGAGCAACCATCCCAGATATCGATGAATCTGGAATCACACTATGACCGGGAGATTATTAAGCAAGCACAGAAGAAAAAAATCACAAGTGCAAAAAGCGGGAAGCAAGTTGCCCAGCTCGGAGCACAAAAGAATCAATCGGTCGCCCCGCTCAAAGTCATTTCAGACCTCGACAAGGCCTTCAGAGCTGAAATGGATATGGACATGCAAATAATGGACCCTAGAGCCCGTAATAATGCTGCACTTATGGGAATCACTATATCGGAGGCCAAAGCACTTGCTAACGAAGCATATATGTCTCTTGGTCAATATTTAGGCTATGAAGATACGCCAGGGGTCAGATAGTACGGAAGTATGTCCAAGGGCAGCCTCTAGTCAGTAATGAGGAGCTCGCGCGTCTATCCACACATATGTGAAATCTGCATGAATGGTATATGTCGCAAGCAGAAAAAAGCATCATAAAGATTGGTTTCCGGTGGACGTTAGAAAGGAGCATCACTTCAAACCATACTCGATACAGGTTCAAATGACCGAACTGTTTCAGTTATACAACCAGCGCGCCCTCGACAAATCTATCATTGGTTGCTACTGTCTGTAAGTTATTTATTTCTATAATTAAGTTTGCAGCTTTAGCTCGTTCATTGCATTTAATATATTATCCTAACTATATATCCTTTTGTATGATGATATTATATTCCGCAGAATGAAGATGCTTGAATGCAAAAGAGCTAGAAGATACGACGTTGGGTTCATTGACCCATATATCATTAATGAATATACGCTAAAGAATCACCCCAAAGACGTGGAGGAAGACCTGTCCAGGTTCTTAACAGAGCATAATTTTGTTAAGGAAATACTATTTCCTTACAACTTCAAGTGAGTGTTTATATCTTGTACATATTTTATTTTTGCTTACTGGATGATCTATGCATGTATGCTTATGTAAATGTCCGCAGATTCCACTGGATCTTGCTAAACATTCAAGTTGACAACTCCCTAGTTGAAGTCCACGACTCATTAAGTTGGGACCAAGAGCAGTGGAGCGACATGAAAGCAATCCTCCATAAGTAATTTCAATCATTATCGCATTATATCGTCCTCTTTCATTCATTTCCTGATATCAAGTAACTAATAACTCCTTTGTTCATTTTCTTTGCCGAGCAGGTGTTGGACACGGTCCAGACAGAAAATACTAGGTCCATTTAAAGAGGAGCACTTATAAAATGGCGAAGAGTTTACAGCAGCCACCGGGAACTCATTTATGTGGATACTACGTCTGCGAGTACATCTGCGAGTTGACCAGTGAGCGAAAAGTTGACTCACATTATATTTATGATTTGCGAGAGAAACTAGAGCCAGACCAACGCATAACAGCAATTCAAGAGGAGCTGGCGGGATTTATGATGAAGGAAGTCCTTGATGTACATGGAGAGCATTATGCGGATGACGTGGAACTAGATTTGCCTTAGTCATCTCCATGTAGCTCATATGATATATATATTCATCAATGACCATGTAATTTCAAAACATTTCTTCCTTCTGATATGATTGATTATATGTATGCTTGCAAGGGATCGAGTAGTTATATAAATGCATCGACGTAGTAGCGTATAATATGTATACTAAAATATATGTTTTTTATAGTGAAACACAAAACGAAAAAGGAACAAAATGGCAAAAAAAAAGGAAATACACAATCTTTGCCGCGGCAGAGAAATGTGGTGTTTCTCTGCCGCGGCAGGAAACCTTTTAGTCCCGGGTGGTGTTACAGCCCGGGACTAGAGGGTGTTCGCCCCCCGCGGCGCTGAAACAGCCACGTGGCTGTTATCAGTCACGGGCCGTTGCGAGCCGGGACTAGAGGGGGGGGGCCTCTAGTCCCGTTTTCGCAGTCCCGGGCCCAAAACCGGGACTAGAGCCCGTTGCGGCCCGGGACTAGAGACCTGTTTTCCACCAGTGTGATGGTTAAAAATTGTAAAGCTCCAATGACACTTCTGTAATGTGTGTTGTCCGTAGGACCAAGAGGATATCCATTTGTAAAAGATAATTTATCAATGGAAGACATGGGTGTAGAAACCAATGTACAGCTTGCAAGCCAACATTGGCAAGAAGATCAGCAACATATTTATCTTGTGTTAGAATCAACCGATCATGCATTGTCTGGATTTCAATGCCCAAAAAAAAAATAAGTCTCCGAGATCTTTGAGGGGAAAGGGTGAGCTTAGATCATGTAGCAAAGCAGCAATAGCTCTATTAGAGGATCCGTCTGGTGCTCAGCACGTCATACATGATGGAGCCAATGACAACGAAAAAGAAATGAAAATTAAGTACACACGAAAAAAAGACAAACGTGCATCTCCTTCTATACTACTACCTCTGTTTCAAGGAGTATGCGTATTTTAAAATAAAGTTTGACCGAATAAATAGAATAATTAAAATTTAATTATAGTATTAAGTAAAATTAGTATTGTTGGATTCGTATTAAAACACACTTTCCAATAATACTAATTTTACACCAATATTATCTCTACTACCAAAAAAGAAATCAGGTTCCGTCTCCGCCAATACGTGTGTGTCCTTCGTCCGAGTATCCCACCCATCGCCTCTCCCCGCAAACTACGGCTCCCTGACGCCATCGTCCCCTCGATCGAACCAGTAGAAACAACAGATCGTGTCTTTACCACCCACGCCCACACAGCTTCCCCCATCGATCGGCGCCGACCATGACTCTGGCTTTCCCATCCACCGCGCCGCCTCCACCATCCCTCTTCGTGCAGTCTACGCGTCGCCCCCACGGCCGCATATGTGCTCCTCCCAGCACCCTCTGCCACCCCCTCGATCCCCATCTCCACTGCCGTCCCCTCAATCCCTAACACCACCACCTCCCCTGCCCGTGCGGCCATGCCCTAGCACCACCACCGCTCCTGCCTGGAGCGCAGCGGCAGGCATCCGGACCACATCACCGCGGACATACAGATCAACGTCGGGCCGGCGGCAACAGCAGCAAGGCCGTCCACGCACCTGACCTATAGGCTTCAGCGCGCCCAAGCAGTTCACAAATTCATCTACGTGGAGCTTTCAAGGTTTGCTCCATCTAGAAATCTCGATGCCTTGTATTTCCTGATTTCTTATGTTTGAACATCAAGACAAGGTCATCCGACATCGGCAAATGTGTTGATTTATCAGATTTCTTGCTCTATATCACGGTGTCTTTGTTGACTTATCAGATTTGGTGTCAATAATTGTAAAAAATGCAGAGGAAGGCTGGAAAGGGAAGGAGCACCAAAGAGAAAATACATGCCCATCTATGTTCTTCATCTAATCTTAATTTGAGCAATGCCTCTGTTACCGAATGTTTTTCCTTGTATAGGCTAGCAAGCATGTGATGATGAGAGGTTGAAGAATCGTTTGGCTCAGTGAAGAGAAAACATAACGATGTAATCTCTTTTTCCAATAACAATCTGTTATGGAGTCTGCGTGCATGGCACTAGTAGAAAAAGAGGCTTCGGTTCGATCTATAGTCTGACACTAGTGCCGGTTTATTACGGGTCAGGGCTAGTATAAGCACTAGTCCTTGTTCGTACCGTTTTCAGTGGCCAGGAGCCCGAGAAAACTCTTGTCTCGGGTCATTCCGGACCTTTAGTCCCGGGCCGTATCACGACCCGGGACTAAAGGTGTGCAGGCGCGGGCAACACCCTTTATTCCCGGGCCATGATACAGTCCGGTACTAAAGGGGTGACCCTTTAATCCCGGGTCGTGATACGGTCCTGGACTAAAGGGTGCGAACGCGGATAACTTAAAATTGCTATAACTTTTGCGTACGATGTCGAGAAAAAATGTACAACCTATCAAAATGTGTGGAAAAAAATTTTGAGTTTTATTTTAAGATCCTTATTTGGATTCCTCACATTTTTAGATTTTAAAAATTATAAATAATGGATTCCTCACATTTTTCTGATTCTTTTACATTTTTAAAATTTCAAAAGGGAAAAAGTTATTTAAAAATAATAATTATTTAGCAATTTTTTATTCCATATTTTGATTCCTCACATTTTTCTGATAATAATAAATATATTATTTGTCGAATTTCGATTTACAGATTTAAAGATATTATTTATGCCATATTAAATGAATAATGGCAAAAAATGAATAAAATATTATTTTATTTAGTTTTTTACTTTCATTATATTAAAATATTATTATTACTTATTTATTGTTGTTTACTAAAATATTTGTAATTTCAATAAATAAAGATGTATGGCATATTGATATGGGCTAATAGGATTGATATGATAGTGTTGACAACAAGGTACAAAAGGCTTCGCGCAAGGACATCTAGATGAAACAGAGAAGTTAAGCGTGCTGAGGATGGAGCAGTGCTAGGATGGGTGACCGAATGAGAAGTTTGACCACAAGTGTAATTTGACCTAAGATTAAATATACTTAGTGCTAAAAATGTTCCAAGTGAGAGGATTACGAGTCAAACAATTACAAAGTTCAAGAAAAAATTTCGAAAAAAAATTAAAAAAAATAAAAAAATATATCTTTAGTCCAGGGCCGTATTATGACCCGGGACTAAAGGTCCTTCATCCCCCCACAGCAAAAAATGGCCATGCGGTGACCCTCTAGTCCCGGGTTGTAACAAACCGAGACTAGAAATAGGGGCCTTTAGTCCCGATTTCGTAGTCCCGGTTGCAAAATCGGGACTAAAGGCCCTTACAAACCGGGACTATTTGCCCCTTTTCCACTAGTGTGGAGGCAGTATTTACAAGTTAAGGTACTGTTGCTTGAGTTTTATGTTCATATTGTGTGTTTCTGTTCATTTGACTTCCTGGTCTCCAGTACTATAGCGCCGAAACTGTAAGAAAAGAGTGCCTGTTTTCGGATGAAAATCTCGTTTTGGCTATTTTAGTGTGAAGATGTATTAAACGCCTAAGAAGATGGAGGCTTCTGGTATTAGTGCTTTGCTTTACTAGACTTGAAAAACTTAGAGAACATCAACATTTGAGATGGCCTAGCTGAATCCTTTCCTTTGTTGTACCACCAACAATGCTCCATACCCGTTTTAGAATGTTTTAATATTTTCCATGCTCTGGTCTTAGATGCCGCATATGGAAGATTTTAATTGTAGATTCTGAAGACCTTAATATTATGTCGCACACAAAGGTAAGAAGCATGTGACTGAAAAAGAAAGTCTATCTGAACCACTGACATATGTGGAGAAAAATCTTATTTTGTTGCATTAGGTGATACATTCAGCTTTGCAGATCGTGTCATATTTCCCGTGGCTTAACCTAGAGACAGGGCTTCAACTCAAATATTTTATTCATGGAATCTTTTTAAGTTCTGAACTGTTCAGTGTTACTAATTTGAATTCAGTGCTGATTCGTTTCCATTTTCTTGGATTGCCAGTTTGCCACTCTCTGTTGCTAATAGGCTCTGCACATTTTTTTGACTTATTTTCCAGAAGCTATCTTATATTCTCCTCCTGCATGCTTACGACCACTTACCATGTTTCCATTTTTGGTTACTGCTGAGCTAACTGTGGAACAAGAGGTGGACTAGGTTTGTGTCAGTATCACAGGCATTAATTCTTACATTAAGCTTCAATGATACTGCAACACAAACCTGTGTTTGTTTTGTCTATTGGAGATTGCATGAAATATCATGGGAACTCATTAGTTGATTTTTTTGGTAGTAAATGCAATATTGTATCCGATGTACCGTTGTAGTGCGTTTCTTAGTTTGGCTTGTAATGCAAATTGAGGATTAGCCCGTTCAACATATTGGAGCTGGGTATACAGTTATGCATCAAAGAAGTTTATAAGAGGTAAGATCTGGAGAACTTTATCTGATATTCTGAAATTTATAGGAGTAAGATCTGACAAACTTTATCTTATATTCTAAAACTTATAGGTGCTAAGATCTAGAAAGTTCAAATTATCTGATATTCTGTATAGGAGGTAACGTCCAAGAATTTTAAATTATCTTATATTCTAAAATTTATAGGAGGTAATATCTAGGAAGTTCAACTATTTTGTAAGCCCATACATGAGCATTGCATTTTATATGTGCATCTTAGCACACTTGTGTTTGCCTACTGATGCTAATCATCCAACATCACCCCCTTATGATTATTACTTATCTTTACAAAGGATATAAATTCAATATCAAATCCACATGCTTTATTTCCAATGGTATGTATTAAGTAATTAAAATGCTCTCAACTTTGCTATGATATACTCCCTCCGTCCCATGGGTTAAGGTCTATTTTTTTTGAAAAGTCAAGCTACGGAAAGTTTAACCAAACTTTTTAAAAAACTATAAAGAACTATGATATTATATAGATATCATGTGAAAATATGTATTATGATGTATTAAAGGGTATATATTTCATATTGTAAATATTAATACTTTTTTCTAAAAACTTGGTCAAACTTTACATAGTTTGACTTTTTCAAAAAAAAAAAAAAATAGGCCTTAAGCCTTCGGACGGAGGTAGTATTAGCAGGAATTCATTTCAAGGGAAGTGTGCATGATAAATTTTTATTGTTTTGAAGGATTAGCGGTGACCTCGTTTACCCTAAAACCTCGTTGCTTCAATATCCCTTGATAAATCTCCAATCGATCTAGCTCTTCACAATAGCCATTGTTTCCGCCATTGTTCTTTTGATATGACATGGCAGCCTGGGGGTATATGGAGAATATTTCCAGAGTACTTCATGCCTCATTGCATGGAACTTTATAACTAGGGATGTCCATGCATGCTTGGGAAAAATGTTTCACTGTTGTGCTAAGTAGATGTTGGTATGTCTTTCCTCAACTTATTTTTAGGATCAACTCACCTGAATAATGTGCGACAGTGTACCTAAGATCAAGTTAGAAGTGCTTCCTGCACAAAATATTGTTCCAGATAAGCTATGAGAAATCTGTAAACCAAGGCTTATTTCTTGCCTCTAATGCGGGTTCATGCTATAGGTACTTATATATTAGACATTAATTTTACATGCTTGAGTACACGAATGGCTGATAATTATTATTATTTCATTCTCTTGCTGATATTACTCTGCTTGCACCTATAAAATGTATTGGTTATTCATGTTGCTTGAATTTCTGGTCAAGGTTTGAATGTTGTTTATTGGTCAGGTTGTGTAACATCCATGCTGTCTTGTGTTGTTTCATGCATATAGGTTTGCTTTAAGTCTACTATAAATACCTTCTTTTATTCGTTTTCTCCTTTTTCTCCACTCTTTTCTTGGTCTGTTTTATTCTGATTTTAGGATTTATTATTCTTACACGATTATGAAGGACTGAACCATCACACGGCTTAAAGAGCTTGTGATCTTACCAGATTTCAAAGAATATGACCACCACACATCCTTGTTTTTTCTAAGTATATACTTCTCACTTCCTTCTGGTTCTAGGTACACGAATATTTCTTTATGCATCCAACTACATGAACACATAAGTTTGTTGCTATTTTTAATCTTGTGTTCTAGTTTCTTCATAGTTTTTATTTTTAAACATTTTGTTCATGATGCGGACTTCACCCAGCCATGTGGTGAATCCCAAACATAACACCACCTTGTACAAGGAGAGTGACCTCATGGTGAACTTCTCAGTTGCAATGCAATTGCAGCAGCAGTAGCAGCAGTGGCATTATGTATCCTATACTGGACTTGGAGTAGGTGGTGGAAGAACATTGAGGCGTCTGGCACAACTGCTTTGTTATGGGACCACGGGTTAAGAGGATCAGTGGGCACACCATTCTATGTAACATATTGTTACTGAGGGTAAGCAATTAAGCATGATATTTCAGAGTTAATGGTCCTTTATATTTTGAAGGAAATTTCTTGCACGAAACCTTTATACATGTTATTTTTTAAAAAGTAGCAGATGATTTTCTTGATTTATTTTTTAAGAGAGGGGACAAGATATATTGCAATCTCTAAGGTTTTCAATAAATGCAAATTGTGCTATCAATAAGACCAGTCGTTCAATGTTGTACTCACATTAAAAAAAATATTTTGCCCAAGTCATGTGACCAAAGTAGCTTATGCCTAAATCAGACTATTGTTGGAAACTACCTAATGTCTGAGGTTTAAATATGTTAAGCAATAAGAAACCAAATATTGTTATTATTATTATTATTTTCAAATAGAATCAATTGAGCGTGCACTACTGAATTGAGCATGGGGGTTACAGCTGAAGAATTCCTTCGAGCACAAAAAACTCTTTGCATAGGAAGGACGACGGGACAACCCGAGGACCAGCTCGCCATCAGCAGGTCTAGGACACCGGCCTACCAAAGTGGCAAAGGGCGACTGAGTAATGGGGGAGAGACGCCGACTTTGTAGGTGTGAGTCCAGCTTCTCCATCATCACCGTATAATATGAGGCCTTGCTGGCGATAGTAGCTTGTGAGGGGGTGCGCCGCCATGAGGTTTGAGCTTGTATTGGAACAAAGTTGCACTAGCGCCGATCAATTGGCCATGGCATGTGCATAATGAAATGGTTGAAGTTTGAGGAATGGTTCATTTTTTTTATTTTCTCATCTATACCTGGCATAGAAAAATATGGAGGGACAAACATTGTGTATATTTTAGATATTTTATATTCCATCATCTTTTGCAACTTTACTCCCTCCATCTCCAAAAAAATGTTAGAGATTTGTCTAAATATGGATGTATCTACACATTAAAACACGTATGTACACATTCTTATTTAAACAAATCTTTGATATCTTTTTTAGGATGGGCCGAGTACAATACACCATCATCTCTGGCGGTACTTGATGGCCATTTCATACATTTGATATTTTTTGAAAAATGGTGCACAGTAAGGAGAGATGATGGAACTTTGATACAGTAATGTTAAGTAGAGAAAGTTGTTGCTTCATGGTAAGGAGAGAAAAATATTGCTTTGTCTTATTGCAAGGAGAACAATAGGCATGAAGATACAAGATGGCTGCCAAGGAGGAATGAAGCAGCAAGGAAAATCAATATTCACCGTTATATGAATGGAAAGAACAAGTTTATCACACACTTATAAAATTAGACAGATTTGCTTAATTAACATGTGTATTTTTTTCCGTGGCAACGCACGGACATTCAACTAGTATATATAAATAAGGACGCCTTATTTCTTTGGAAGGGGGTAGTAGTTAAAATGCATTTCGGATTTTATTTGGGTCCAGATCAAAGAAGCACCCATGTGGCACCATGCTGAAATCCAAATCGTTTATTTTGTAGGCATGAGAGATGAGAGGATCCGTACATATCGTATTTTAAGCAATGAAGTCAATGATATGGCAATCAATTTGCATTGGTTATTTGGTGACAGACATATAGTACAGCTAATAGCTAGCTGTGGCTCGAAGCGAGCACTACTCCAGCTGCTTAATTAATTACGCCTACTTGCTATAAATAGCACCAGCAAGCCCAAGAGCCATCTCCATCTCCATCTCGTCGCATCTTCTCCTCCTCCCTTGTAGTAGCAGCTAGTCCATACTACATTGCTAGCCAGATCAATGGCCCCCAATGGTGCATCCGCGCTCCAGGTCACCGCCATAGCCATCTGCATCATGCTGGTGCTGCCGTCCATGCCGGTGGGGACAGCTAGGAAGCTGGACCTGGACTTATTAGGATTCCATTGGGTTATCCGGGAGCAGCAGAGGAAAGCGAAATTAAACATGGAGCCAGGCAGGGCAGGGAAAGGTGAGGTGGATATTCGACGGCCACCGCAAGGTGACGGCGACCACCCTTCGCCTTGAATTTTGCACGTCCCCGTGCAAAGTGTGTGTGATTTTATTTTATGCTTCTATGCGTTGTGGCATGTGCACGCATTTGTCAGCGTTTTTATCGTAATATTGTTCTATTTCCTTTTGTAACACATGCAAACAATATTTGTACTTTGTTTTCTTGGATGTCGACGCCCTGTTTTATCTCATATATATGTTTCACTAAGCGTGGCCTAGGCCTCCTTCTCATCATGTATATCATTGCTTCCGATGTTGTACTATTTCTATTATTATTTACTTCGTGTTTTGTGTTTGTGTTTAGTCAAAGTCATACTTTCTAATTTTGGATCAAGCATGTAGGAGAAATTATCAACGCATCTATGATATTAGAATAGTCATAAAGTACATTTTTCATATTATATGCATTTGATATTATGAGTGTGTTGATATTTTTTTCCTTATACTCTTCGTCATACTTCGAAATTGTTGACGTTTACTAAATCCAGAATGCGAAGAAAATAAAAATGGAGAGTTGTTATCATCATCAATTTTGCATATCACCCGGTGAATCATCACTCGTCACTTCATCAAATGCTTGTTGTGCACGCAAATCACCTTTATTTGCACGGTACAAAGAAGATCAAAGCAGGAAAAAACTACAAAAAAATAAAAAATATAGTTCGCCTAGCCCGTGGGGGTGATTGCCCGAACACTTACTCTGGCAGCTGGAAACACGAGTTATTTTGGTGATGGTGGAGTTCAGGCACCCGTTGGTGATGTTTGTGGCTACGGCATGAGAGAAAGGCCGGTACTTACGTGGCCAATGTGACATTTGTAATGGTTGCAGCACTTCTTGGTCCACGCTCTTCCTTTGGTGGATTTATGATCGTACATTATGATCACTTTTTTCTTCTTATCCTTTTAGTCGAAACTATGCATTACTATGTGCGTACATGTCATGTGGAAGTGAATAATGCATAATGGACGCGTGTACATACGTGTATTCATGTGCGGAAGCTTATTTCCAGCTGGAAAAAACAATCAAGCTTATAGTTAATTAAGATATCGGCTGATTTGGCAGTTACAAGTCAAATTTATGTAGTACCAGTTTTCCAGGGAGTACAAGATCTTGATTCGTTGTACTCCATCCTTCTTAAGAAAAAGTGAGTTCGAGCAAGTACAATAGAGTAGAGCTAGCTTTTTCACATGTGGGGCAACAAGCAGTTTAGGTTTGGGCTCGGGATCGGACGGGCTATCAGGGCACACCTCTTAGATAGCACAATTTCCTTTTACAACTCCCCCCCCCCCCCCCCCCCCCCCCCCCCTTCCTTATATCCCCTTTCCTCATATTTGGACGGAGTGTTCTATCAGGTTAGCAGCCATGGCTAGTCCGACCTTTATAGGAGGAATTCACACCAAGGTGAGCTCCGAGAGAGGCACAACTAGTAAGGCGGAAAGCATGAGATAGGGTTGAGAGAGCAGCCTCTATGATTCAGCTCGCAGCCGTGGCAAGATAGGTGCTCTGCGATTGGGCTTGCCGGAGGTGCAAGTAATGGCGCACTCTCCCGCCTAGGAGAGAGAGAGAGAGAGAGAGAGAGAGAGAGAGAGAGAGAGAGAGAGAGAGAGAGAGAGAGAGAGAGAGAGAGAGAGAGAGAGAGAGAGAGAGAGAGAGAGAGAGGCCACATGCAAATTAATCAGGTTTCAGCGCCGAAGCTGAATTGTGAGACCATCTACGGTAAGCTTTGTAGGCCAACGAGCCTCAGCTATACTGCTAAAGCCGACATGCTTCCACTCCATCAATCCCCACATGGTGAGATCGTAGGTCCATATAAGCTAGTACATCGACTAGGTATTACCATCGTTTTCTTCCCCGACCTCTCTTTCGCGCCTGCCCCATGCCGGCACCTTCTCATTTCCCTTTGATTCCTCTAGTAAGCAGCACCTGAGCTGATGAGGAATTTGACGCTGATGAGGAATCTAAACCTAGAACAAATTGATTTGATGGATTGGTGGATTTTTTTGGTGGAGCTCCCACATTTGAATTGACTGTAGCCAGTAGTGAGATTCCATCCCTCAGGTCATTTTCCTAGTTCAGATATGTTAAAATGTGTAAGGCGTTCTGCCCCAAACCTGGTATCACAATATCACCTCTTCCCGCGTGCTCCAGTTTTAGGCAAACAATATAATTCCAAGTGCATATACTCCCTCCGTCTAGAAAATAAGTTGTCTCGATTCGCATGTATCTATATACTATACTGAAACGCGTCTAGATACATTGTTAATCTAGACAAATACAAGTCCATGAAGGGAGTATTATTTATTTTCTTGATATAGTGGTACAGATAATGAAGACAAACAGAAGTCCTTACATGACAAGCAAAATTACAGTGATTGATCGATCGAGCGTTGGAACTGAGACGAGGACTCTCTGGTTGCTCTGTGTTATGTGGATAACCTTAGCAAGCTCATCTCCGAATAATTTTCCTGCATCCTTACAAACTTAGTTCCGTCCCTTCGAAAATGGAGTTGTTTTTATTAGTTCACATGGTGTAGCGGCCCATGTTGCAAGTGCGAGATTTCCATGAAAAAAAGAAACATGCTAGACACGATGTTAACCTCGTCAACTCACTACAGGAATGGCCAGATGCGCCGACTGCCGTCCGCTACGCCGACGGCCAAACGTCGGGGCCGTCGGCGTAGCACCGCACCAGGCCAGCCCAACTAGCCAGCCCTCGGCGTAGCCAAGCCGTCGGCGTAGTATACACTACACCGACGGTCACCCTCGGCGTAGTGGCGCCCCTCGGCGTAGCAAGCGGACGCGTGGCACATGCCGGCCAGCACGGACGGCGCTAACGGTGCCGTCGGTTAGGCCGACGGCGACCCTCGGCATAGCATACGCCGACGGCCACCCTCGGCGTACCAGCAACGTACGCCGACGGTCACCCTCGGCGTAGCCTTCTCTATTTTTCATATATTTTGTATTTGCATCAATTATTTATATACTTTTTTTATTAATTGGATAATTTCGTACCTTCTGAATAGCAGTCTACATGTCCACATGAAATGTCGTTGCGAATCTTCTCACACCCCGAGAAATTTCTATATGTTTGTAAGTGTTATTATCGCATGTGGTTCTCAATAGCACTCACCACGACCACATGAAGTGCTTGCATGTGTTCCCCCTCGCATGCATGCGCTCTAACCTAGAGGCGAAGGTTCCGTACCCGTATAAGGGGGGAATCTCCCCGTCGAGGTGAAACCGGGTAGGATAGTGCCCCAACTTGTGAACCAACATGGTTTTACATCACCCTATGACCTAAACAAACACAAAACAAGAGAGAGCTACGCCGGGCTATGTTGGAATTATGCCCTAGAGGCAATAATATAAAGATGTTATTATTATAATTCTTGTTCATGATAAAGTTTATATTCCATGCTAGAATTGTATTAAGCGGAAACTTTAATACTTGTGTGGTTTGTGAACAACACCGTGTCCCTAGTACGCCTCTATGGACTAGCTCATTGATCAATGATGGTTAAGGTTTCCTAACCATAGACATGAGTTGTCAATTGATAATGAGATCATATCATTGGAGAATGATATGATGGACAGACCCAAACTAAGCGAAGCAATTAGATCGTATCATCATGTTCATCTTTGCGAAGCTTTTCCTATGTCAAATATTGTATTCCTTAGACCATGAGATAATACAACTCCCTGGTATCAGAAGAAAGCTTTGAGGTCATCAAACGTCATCCTATGAGAGGGTGATTATAAAGGTGTCTCTCAGGTGATCGGAAAGTATCTGTTGGGTTGTATGTATCGAGATGGAATTTATCCCTCCCAAGTCGGAGAGATATACTTCGGGCCCACTCGGTAATCGATATCAACACCGCTTGCAAGCATGTGGTTAAGGAGTTAATCACAAAGTGATATCGGATTACGGAACGAGTAAAGTACTTGCTGTGAACGAGATTGAACTAGGTATGACGGTACCGACGATCGAATCTCGGGCAAGTAAAATATCGCGAGACGAAGGGAATATATATATGGGATTGTTTGAATCCTGAAATCGTGGTTCATCCGATATGATCATCGATGAATGTGTGGGAGTCAATATGGGTGCCCAGACCCCGCTGTTGATTATTGATAGAAGATCATGTCTGCATATTCTCGAACCCGCAGGGTCACACACTTAACGTGTCTCGACGCTAGGATAGAATGGATAATTGGTTTATGAATTTTTGTTCGGAGTCTTGGATGGGATCCGGGATATCACGAGAGGTTCCGGAATGGTCCGGAGAATAAGATTCATATAAGGCAATGCAGTTTTTGGAGTTCGGAATTGTTCCGGGTTAATCGATATTGTACCGGAAGCTTCTAGAACCTTCCGGAAGGGGACCAACGTGGCCCCACCTTCCGGGAGGGGGCATGGGCCTATGAGGGAGTGTCCTGGACGCATTGGGCCAGGGGCACAAGGCCCCATAGGGCCCAACCGATCCTAGAGAGTTTAAATCGTTTAAACTAGAGATAGGGTTTCTAGAAGAGGGGAGAGTCCATGCCCCCCACTCCTTATCCTTTGGGCTTGGGGGAGGGGCTAGGGCTGCGCCCCCCCTCTATATAAAGAGGGGTGGGGGCGCACCAACCCCCCACACCTCTCCTCCAAACCCTAGCCGCCTTGCTAGCTTTCCTCTCTCCCTCCCGACTGTTTGTAGGCGAAGCCCTGCAGCAGAAATTCTCCACCATATACACCACGCCGTCGTGTTGTAGATCCAATCTATCTCTCCACCATACTTGCTGGTCCGAGGAAGGAGGAGACGTCGAGGTGCTGCACGTGTGCATCTCACGGAGGCACCGCCACTTGTGGTGCTAGATCGGATCGGATCGCGAGGAGGAGAAGCGAGTACGACTACATCACCCACATTCCGACGAACGTTCCGCTGTGCGAATCTTCAAGGGTATGAAGATCTAATCCAATATCTCTCGTTGATTGCATCTCCTAGATTAGATCTTGGCTTTCCCTCTGTTCGCATCCGTAGAAAATTTTGATTTACTATGCCGCGAAACCCTGCAGTGGTATCAGAGCTAGATCTATGCGTAGATGTGTTTCACGAGTAGAACGCAACATGGTTGTTGCGGGCGTTGATGTTTTCTGTTGCAAGCCTCTTGTTTGTGTTCTTCTTATGACGCGGGATAGTGAGATTGAAGCGGTCCAGGCCAACCTTACGCGACGTCGTTCGCGAGACCGGCTCCGCACTTGACGTGTGGCTTGTTCCACACATGCGGCTGGTGGATGTCAGTTTCTCTCACTATAGTTGTCATGGGATTAACACCGGAGTTTGGCAACCATAATATCACCGTTGTGGCTTTCCGTAGGTAAGAATCGTTCTTAGCATCTACTCCCATAAGCCACGTAAAACATGCAACAACAAAGTAGAGGCGTCTAACTTGTTTTTGCAGGGAGTGTTTTCTGTGATATGGTATGGCCCAAGATGTGATGTGTATATTGTATGCGATGATCATGTTTTGTAATGTTTCACGACTTGCATGTCGATGAGTACACAACCGGCAGGAGCCATATGGTTGTCTTTATAATTGTGTATGACCTGCGAGTCAACTTCTTATACGCCATGTAATAGCTTTACTTTATCGCTAAGTAGTTAGCAATAGTTGTAGTTGCTATTCGTGGTGGAGGCAATCATGGTGGAGTGATGGAGATCATGCCGGAACGCACAAGATGGAGATCATTGTGCGAGGATTGGCTATACCATGTCACATAAAGTTATATGCATGTGATGTTTATCCCTTTATGTATCTTATTATGCTTAGATCGCGACGGTAGCATTATAAGATGATTCCTCACTTAAAGATCAAGATAAAAACTGTGTTCTCCCCAAGTATGCACCGTTGCGAAAGTTCGTCGTGTCCAAGCATCACGTGATGATCAGGTGCTATAGACTCTACGCTCACATACAACGGGTGCAAGCCAGTTTTGCACACGCGGAAATACTTGGGTCTAACTTGACGAGCCTAGCATGTACAGACATGGCCTCGGAACACAAGAACCGAAAGGTTAAGCATGAGTCATATGAATGATATGATCGACACTTTGTTGTCCACCATTGAAACCACATCTCTTCTCGTGATGATCGGATCAGGTGTGGTGAATTTGGATCGTGTTCACTAAACAACTTGAGGGATGTTGAATTTAGTGGGAGTTCATCTAGTAATTTGATTAAGTTGAACTATTTATCATGAACATAGTCTAAATTGTACTTGCCAATACTGTAGATCACATGGCCAAGTCCAACTTCAACTTCAACGTTTTTGCTGAGAAAGAAAAGCTTAGAAACAATGGGTCTAACTTCACCAATTGGTTCCGCAATCTAAGAATCATTCTGTCTAGCGGACAAAAGGACTATGTCCTTGGGAAAGCGTTAGGTGACCCCCCTGCTGCAACTGCGCCGGCTGATGAGAAAGCTATCTATCAGTCGTGCAAAGATGATTATGGTGTGATTAAGAGCACCATGTTGTTTGCTATGGAACCGGAGCTTCAAAATCGTTTTGAAGAGTATCCCGGGCCCTTCGAGATTCTCGGGGAACTGAAAACCATGTTTCAGACTCAGGCCCGTTCTGAGAGATATGAGATCTCCGAGAAGTTCTTTAACTGCACGATGGAGGAAGGGAGTTCCGTTAGTGAGCACGCCATTAAGATGACGGGCTACACTCAACGGCTTGAGCAACTGGAATGCACGATTCCAGAGGAGCTCAATATTGACAGGGTTCTGCAATCACTCCCTCCCAGCTACAAAAGTTTTGTAGTGACTCATAATCAGATTGGTTCCACTGATACGATCACCGAGCTCTTCGCAAAGCTGAAGGCTGCGGAAGTGGACATCAAGAAGGATAATCATGTGTTGATGGTCAACAAGCCCTCCTTTAAGAAAGGTAAGGGAGCAAAGAAGCCCTTCAATAAGGGCGGCGGCAAGCGCAATGCCCCTGCTGATAAGAAGCTCAGGTCTGGTCCCAAGCCGGACACTGAGTGCTTCTATTGCAAGGACAAGGGTCACTGGAAGCGCAACTGTCCGAAGTACTTAGCGGACAAGAAGGCTGGCACCATCAAAGGTATATTTGATATACATGTTATTGATGTTTTCCTTACTAGCCCTCGTTGTAGTGCCTGGGTATTTGATACCGGTTCAGTTGCTAATATTTGTAACTCGAAACAGGAGCTACGGAATAGACGGCGGCTTGCGAGGGATGAGGTGACGATGCGCGTTGGCAACGGATCAAGAGTTGATGTGATGGCCGTCGGCACGCTCTCCTTAGTTTTACCTTCGGGATTAGTTTTAAACCTTAATAAGTGTTATTATGTGCCTGCGTTGAGCATGAACATTATTTCTGGATCGTGTTTATTGCAAGACGGTTATTCATTTAAATCGGAGAATAATGGTTGTTCTATTTATATGAGTAACATCTTTTATGGTCATGCACCTCTTGTAAATGGTTTATTTCTTCTAAATCTCGAAAGGGATGAAACACACATCCATAACATTGAGGCTAAGAGATGCAAAGTAGATAGTGATAATACTACTTATTTGTGGCACTGTCGTCTAGGTCATATTGGTGTAAAGCGCATGAAGAAACTCCATTCTGATGGACTTTTAGAGTCTCTTTATTTTGAATCATTTGACACATGCGAACCATGCCTCATGGGCAAGATGATCAAAACCCCGTTCTCCGGTATGATGGAGCGAGCAACGGACTTGTTGGAAATCATACATACCGATGTATGCGGACCGATGAGTGTTTCGACGTGCGGTGGATATCGCTATTTCCTCACTTTTACCGATGACTTAAGTAGATATGGGTATATCTATTTAATGAAACATAAATCTGAAACATTTGAAAAGTTCAAGGAATTTCAGAATGAAGTGGAGAACCATCGTAACAGAAAGATTAAGTTTCTACGATCCGATCGTGGAGGTGAATATTTGAGTTATGATTTTCTCACGCATCTTAAAGCAAGTGGAATCGTTTCACAACTCACGCCACCCGGAACACCACAGCGCAATGGTGTGTCTGAACGCCGGAATCGAACCCTATTAGATATGGTCCGATCAATGATGTCTCTTACTGATTTGCCGTTATCATTTTGGGGTTATGCATTAGAAACCGCTGCATTCACTTTAAATAGGGCTCCATCTAAATCCGTTGAGACGACACCGTATGAACTGTGGTTTGGTGCTAAACCTAAGTTGTCGTTTCTTAAAGTTTGGGGATGCGAAGCTTACGTCAAGAAGTTGATGCCGGACAAGCTCGAACCCAAAGCGGAGAAATGCGTCTTCATAGGATACCCTAAGGAAACTATTGGGTATACCTTCTATCACAGAACCGAAGGCAAAGTGTTTGTCGCAAAGAACGGTTCCTTTCTTGAGAAGGAGTTTCTCTCGAAAGAAGTGAGTGGGAGGAAAGTAGAGCTAGACGAGGTTATTGAACCTTCTCTTGAATTGGAGAGTGGCGCAGCACCTGAAATTGTTCCAGTGCCGCCTGCACCAACAATAGAGGAAGCTAATGACAAGGATCATGAAGCTTCGGACGATGCTGCTACTGAACGTCGCAGGTCGACAAGGTCGCGTGCCCCTCCTGAGTGGTACGGCAACCCTGTCTTGACTGTCTTGTTAGTAGAAGACAGTGAACCTACGAACTATGAGGAAGCGATGATGAGCCCAGACTCTGAGAAATGGCTTGAAGCCATGAAATCCGAATTGGGATCCATGAGCGAAAACCAAGTATGGACTTTGGTGGACCCTCCTAGCGACCGAAAGGCCGTTGAGTGCAAATGGATCTTCAAGAAGAAAACAGACGCGGATGGTAATGTTACCGTCTATAAAGCACGGCTTGTCGCAAAAGGTTTTCGACAAGTTCAAGGTGTTGACTACGATGAGACTTTTTCTCCCGTAGCGATGTTTAAGTCCATTCGGATTTTATTAGCAATTGCTGCGTTTCGTGATTATGAAATATGGCAGATGGATGTTAAGACTGCGTTCCTCAATGGCAACATTGATGAAGAGTTGTATATGATGCAACCCGAAGGTTTTGTCGATCCTAAGGATGCTAGTAAAGTATGCAAACTTTAGCGTTCCATTTATGGACTGAAGCAAGCATCTCGGAGTTGGAACCTTCGTTTTGATCAAGTGATCAAGAGCTTTGGATTTGTTCCAAATTGCTACGAAGCTTGTATCTACAAGAAAGTGAGTGGGAGCTCGGTGACGTTTCTGGTACTATATGTGGATGACATATTGATTATCGGAAATGACATCAACATGCTTAACGATGTGAAGAGTTATTTGAACAAGTGTTTTTCAATGAAAGACCTAGGTGAAGCTGCTTATATATTGGGCATCAAAATCTATAGAGATAGACAAAGACGCCTGATAGCCTTAAGCCAAAGTACATACCTAGACAAAGTTCTGAAAAGGTTCAGAATGGATAAGGCAAAGAAAGGTTCAGTGCCTATGTTGTCAGGTAAGATATTGAGCAAGGCTCAGTGTCCAGCTACGGTAAATGATAGGGAAGCTATGAGCAAAGTGCCTTATTCCTCGGCCATAGGTTCCATCATGTATGCCATGCTGTGTACTAGACCGGATGTGTCCAATGCTCTTAGTTTGACGATCAGATATCAAAGTGATCCAGGAGTGGAACACTGGACAGCCGTAAAGAACATCCTAAAGTACCTAAATAGAACTAAAGAAATGTTCTTAGTCTATGGGGGTGATGAACAGCTCGTCGTAAAAGGTTACGTCGACGCTAGTTTTGACACCGACAAGGATGATTCCAAATCTCAGACAGGATACGTTTATATTTTTAATGGAGGAGCTGTGAGCTGGAGAAGCTGCAAGCAAAGCGTGATCGCGGGATCTACAGTGGAAGCGGAATACATGGCTGCTGCAGAAGCGTCAAGTGAAGGAGTTTGGATCAGAAACTTCATCACTGAGCTTGGCGTGGTTCCAAGTGCATTGGACCCACTAGAGATATTGTGTGACAACACTGGCGCCATAGCACTCGCTAAGGAACCAAGATATCATCCAAAGACCAAGCATATCAACCGCAAGTTTCATATAATCCGAGATTATATTGCAGATGGAGATCTGCAGATTAGCAAAGTACATACAGATCTGAATGTTGCAGATCCATTGACTAAACCTCTTCCACGTGTAAAACATGATCAACACCTCAGTGCCATGGGTGTGAGATTGTTGCCAGATGTAAACTAGATTATTGACTCTAGTGCAAGTGGGAGACTGTTGGAATTATGCCCTAGAGGCAATAATAAAGATGTTATTATTATAATTCTTGTTCATGATAAAGTTTATATTCCATGCTAGAATTGTATTAAGCGGAAACTTTAATACTTGTGTGGTTTGTGAACAACACCGTGTCCCTAGTACGCCTCTATGGACTAGCTCATTGATCAATGATGGTTAAGGTTTCCTAACCATAGACATGAGTTGTCAATTGATAATGAGATCATATCATTGGAGAATGATATGATGGACAGACCCAAACTAAGCGAAGCAATTAGATCGTATCATCGTGTTCATCTTTGCAAAGCTTTTCCTATGTCAAATATTGTATTCCTTAGACCATGAGATAATACAACTCCCTGGTATCAGAAGAAAGCTTTGAGGTCATCAAACGTCATCCTATGAGAGGGTGATTATAAAGGTGTCTCTCAGGTGATCGGAAAGTATCTGTTGGGTTGTATGTATCGAGATGGAATTTGTCCCTCCCAAGTCGGAGAGATATACTTCGGGCCCACTCGGTAATCGATATCAACACCGCTTGCAAGCATGTGGTTAAGGAGTTAATCACAAAGTGATATCGGATTACGGAACGAGTAAAGTACTTGCTGTGAACGAGATTGAACTAGGTATGACGGTACCGACGATCGAATCTCGGGCAAGTAAAATATCGCGAGACGAAGGGAATATATATATGGGATTGTTTGAATCCTGACATCGTGGTTCATCTGATATGATCATCGATGAATGTGTGGGAGTCAATATGGGTGCCCAGACCCCGCTGTTGATTATTGATAGAAGATCATGTCTACATATTCTCGAACCCGCAGGGTCACACACTTAACGTGTCTCGACGCTAGGATAGAATGGATAATTGGTTTATGAATTTTTGTTCGGAGTCTCGGATGGGCTCCGGGATATCACGAGAGGTTCCGGAATGGTCCGGAGAATAAGATTCATATAAGGCAATGCAGTTTTTGGAGTTCGGAATTGTTTCGGGTTAATCGGTATTGTACCGGAAGCTTCTAGAACCTTCCGGAAGGGGACCAACGTGGCCCCACCTTCCGGGAGGGGGCATGGGCATATGAGGGAGTGTCCTGGCCGCATTGGGCCAGGGGCACAAGGCCCCATAGGGCCCAGCCGATCCTAGAGAGTTTAAATCGTTTAAACTAGAGATAGGGTTTCTAGAAGAGGGGAGAGTCCATGCCCCCCACTCCTTATCCTTTGGGCTTGGGGGAGGGGCTAGGGCTGCGCCCCCCCTATATAAAGAGGGGTGGGGGCGCACCAACCCCCCACACCTCTCCTCCAAACCCTAGCCGCCTTGCTAGCTTTCCTCTCTCCCTCCCGACTGTTTGTAGGCGAAGCCCTGCAGCAGAAATTCTCCACCATATACACCACGCCGTCGTGTTGTAGATCCAATCTATCTCTCCACCATACTTGCTGGTCCGAGGAAGGAGGAGACGTCGAGGTGCTGCACGTGTGCATCTCACGGAGGCACCGCCACTTGTGGTGCTAGATCGGATCGGATCGCGAGGAGGAGAAGCGATTACGACTACATCACCCACGTTCCGACGAACGTTCCGCTGTGCGAATCTTCAAGGGTATGAAGATCTAATCCAATCTCTCTCGTTGATTGCATCTCCTAGATTAGATCTTGGCTTTCCCTCTGTTCGCATCCGTAGAAAATTTTGATTTACTATGCCGCAAAACCCTGCAGGCTACCCCTGTCAGAGGAACGTCTAGGGGGGTAGACGATCCGAGTGTGCACAGAGATCAGGGTTTCGCCGGAGGAAGACCACGAGAACATTGGAATGAGATGAAAACTTGCATGTGCCCCTAGCATATGTGTGTGGGTGTGGTGAGAGGTTGGTATATATAGGTGCTTGCATGTGTCCCCCCTCGCATGCATGCGCTCTAACCTAGAGGCGAAGGTTCCGGACCCGTATGAGGGTGGAATCTCCCCGTCGAGGTGAAACCGGGTAGGATAGTGCCCCAACTTATGAGCCAACATGGTTTTACATCACCATATGACCTAAACAAACACAAAACAAGAGAGAGCTACGCCGGGCTACCCCTGTCAGAGGAACGTCTAGGGGGGTAGACGATCCGAGTGTGCACAGAGATCAGGGTTTCGCCGGAGGAAGACCACGAGAACATTGGAATGAGATGAAAACTTGCATGTGCCCCTAGCATATGTGTGTGGGTGTGGGTGTGGTGAGAGGTTGGTATAGGTGCTTGCATGTGTCCCCCCTCGCATGCATGCGCTCTAACCTAGAGGCGAAGGTTCCGGACCCGTATGAGGGTGGAATCTCCCCGTCGAGGTGAAACCGGGTAGGATAGTGCCCCAACTTGTGAACCAACATGGTTTTACATCACCCTATGACCTAAACAAACACAAAACAAGAGAGAGCTACGCCGGGCTACCCCTGTCAGAGGAACGCCTAGGGGGGTAGACGATCCGAGTGTGCACAGAGATCAGGGTTTCGCCGGAGGAAGACCACGAGAACATTGGAATGAAATGAAAACTTGCATGTGACCCTAGCATATGTGTGTGAGTGTGGTGAGAGGTTGGTATATATAGGTGCTTTCATGTGTCCCCCCTCGCATGCATGCGCTCTAACCTAGAGGCGAAGGTTCCGGACCCGTATGAGGGGGGAATCTCCCCGTCGAGGTGAAACCGGGTAGGATAGTGCCCCAACTTGTGAACCAACATGGTTTTACATCACCGTATGACCTAAACAAACACAAAACAAGAGAGAGCTACGCCGGGCTACCCCTGTCAGAGGAACGTCTAGGGGGTAGACGATCCGAGTGTGCACAGATCAGGGTTTCGCCGGAGGAAGACCACGAGAACATTGGAATGAGATGAAAACTTGAATGTGACCCTAGCATATGTGTGTGAGTGTGGTGAGAGGTTGGTATAGGTGCTTGCATGTGTCCCCCCTCGCATGCATGCAAGACGAAATAAGGGGGGAATCTCCCCGTTTAGCCCACATCTAGGGTTTGCTTGGAAAACGAGCACAAGACGAAATAAAAAAATTATATATTAATAATATATAGTTTATTCTATAATAGTAGACACTAAATAAAGTATGTTGTAAAATTTGATATTAAACAAAAGACCCTTCTTTCAAAAAAAAGTTAAAAAAAACCCTAGCTACGCCGACGGCTGCCCTCGGCGTATGCCTGGCCTTCGGCGTAGCCCTATCCTACTTTGGCTCCCACGCGCCCGCTCCCGACCCCTCCTCCTCTCACCAACCGCTCTCTGCCCGCGCCCGCTCCCGACCCCGACCCCGCCGCCAGCAGCCGCGCCTCCTCCCTCCCCTGAGCTCCACCGCCTCCTCCCTCCCCCGACCCAGGCCCTCCCCCACCGCCGCCTCCCTCTCTCCTCCCCGCCGCCAGTCGCCTTCCTCCCTCCTCCCTTCCTCCTCCCCGAGCCGGTCCCCGAGCTCCCGCATCCTCCCTCCCCCACCACCGCCTCCCTCCCTCCTCCCCGCCGCCAGCCGCCTTCTTCCCTCCTCCCTTCCTCCTCCCCGAGCTCGGCCCCCTCCTCCCTGACCTTCCTCCCTCCTCCCTTCCTCCTCCCAGAGCTCGGCCCCCTCCTCCCCGAGCTCTCCCCCTCCTCCCTGACCTTGCCCCCTCCTCCCCAAGCTCTCCCCCTCCTTCCTGGCCTTCCTCCCTCCTCCCTTCCTCCTCCCCGAGCTCGGCCCCCTCCTCCCCGAGCTCGCCCCCTCCTCCCCGAGCTCGGCCCCCTCCTCCCAAGCTCTCCCCCTCCTTCTCGAGCTCGGCCCCCTCTGCAGGTACCTCCTCCACTCCCCTCTAGAAACAAATATTTAATTTTGTTAGATTAAATCTTGTTGTTAATCTTGTTAGAATTTATTAGTTGCATCTATTAGTAGTTTATATCATTTGTTAAGTGATATGCATGCACGAGTTGCTAGGATTAGGCCGTTGGTTAATGGCAAGCTAGCTTGGTCATATGGCCGTTGAAGAGAGAAGCCACACTAGGGCCGTGAGTGTGTTGCATGTTTACTAAGGTGTTCTCTTTATGTCAATGTACAGACTTTGTAGTGTTTCGGGAGTGACCATCCTTGTCGGACTGACTGTCGTTGCGGGAGATGGTGTAGGTGACACCTCGATCCCGTCTTCGAGTTCCGTCGCCGACCTCGACACTCGGTTGATCAACTACTTCCTCTACCGCCGAGGGTGAGAATCTGTTCGCCTCTCTTGTACCTAGGTTTTAGTTTTGTGTCTAGATCACCAAGTCTGTCGCGTCACCTAGGCGTCATCCCGACCGTAAGCGTTACGCGACTTAATATGCATTAGTGGTCTCGCATATTTTGGACCGTAACGCTTATGGCTTTTATCGGGCAGTCGGCGGATTCGTAGTTGGGTTTGGTTCTCCCTGGCTCTACCTCGATTCGAGACAGGATTTCGGTGGCGCCTCCTTGTTGTTCTCCGGATGCACATCCTCTTGGCTTTTTGTCGAGACGTGTATCGGGAGAGCAGCGGGGAGGTGCTGCCGAAATTCTGCTTGGATCGGGGTAGAACCAGGGAGAACTTACCCAATCTACGGATCCGGCGGCTGGTTAGGACCCTCTTTTCCTATTGGACATGTAGGTTGATGAATGCGTAAAAATATGAAGCATTTAATCTCCTGTTTGATATAAAATGTTATATTTGTTGTTTGTCTCCCAACAAAGCAGAAGAGGATGGCTGATAATGGGTGGATGTACAGTGGCCGTATTAGTGCGACTAATAAAACAGACGATTGGGTACGGAACACTCATTTGTTAGTGAATGAGTTAGCGCGTGGTTCGAAGGCAATGGTTTGGGCACTTTGTCCCTGCGCTCATTGCACTAAGCGTCATCGTCAGGGAAAGGATGACATGTACAAACACCTTCTGCAATATGGGTACATGTCTAACTATGTCACGCAAGTCGACTTTGCTCGGTACGAACGTGACAGAGGTGAGGTGATGCGTCAGCGACTCAATGGCAATGAGCACGATGGGATTAGAAACATGCTAGATGATCTTATCGATGCCGACCAGCCGAATTCGCCACCTCCACGGGAGGAATCACCAGAACCGGAGGAACCGCTAGAACCGGAGGAACCGGAGCCAACCGCGAAGGCCTTCCTTGATATGATGGCCGCGGCTAAGAGGCCTCTGTACGAGGGTGCAAAGATTTCTCAGCTCGATGCCATCTCTTAGTGTCTAGCCGACAAGTGCCAGTACTCCGCCACCCGTTCTCACTTTGAAGCTAATCTGAGAACATGTGGTAACATGTTGCCCGAAGGGCATTGTCTGCCTAAAACCTTTCACGAAACGAAGAAACTCATGAAGGAGCTCAACATGGATTATGAAAAGATAGATTGTTGTCCAAAAGGCTGCCTTTTGTTTTGGAAACAGTTTGAGGGTGACAAGTACTGCTCCATTTGTAAGGCCTCTAGATATGAAGAGATAAAGGGGAAGGATGGTCAGGTGAGGCAGTCGAAGGTCGCTAAGAAGATACTTCGGTATCTCCCATTCATAAAAAGAATCCAGCGGCTTTACTTGAGCGAGGAGACTGCCAAACAGATGACGTGGCACAAGAAGGGGAAAAGATACGAGGACGGGCACGGACGGAAGAAGATGGGACATCCATCTGATGGTAAGGCATGGAAGAACTTCGATGACAAATACCCCTGGTGGGCAGAAGAGGCTCGAAATGTTAGAATTGCGATAGCAACAGATGGCTTCAACCCATATGGTATGTCGACGGCCTCGTACAGCTGCTGGCCGGTGTATGTTATTCCGCTCAATCTCCCTCCCGGAGTATTAATGCAACGGAAGACCATGTTTTTGTCGCTGATAATTCCAGGACCTGAGTATCCGGGGAAGAACTTGAGTGTCTACATGCAGCCGATTGTGGATGATTTGAACCACTCTTGGATACACGGGACGTTGACATAAGACCGAGCATCAAAGAGAAACTTTTTGATGAAAGTTTGGTTACAATATACTATGCATGACATGCCCGGGTACGCCCTAACGTGCGGATGGTGTACAGCTGGTAAGTGGCCATGCCCAGTGTGCAGGCACCGACTTGAGTTCCTTTGGCTAAAGTCGAGTCGCAAATATGTTGCGTTTGACATGAATCGACAGTACCTCAAAAGAAATCATTCGTTCAGAGAAGATAGAAAGAACTTCAAGAAGGGCAAAGTTGTGCACGAAGTAAAAGAGGTACCAAAGTTCGAGGGTCCAGTTGTTGATGCCGAGATACGTGCTCTCGTGCTCGCGGCGCCGGGAACTGGCCATCAATTTGCGGGATATGGTGTAACGCATAATTGGACTCACGTGGCAGCCTTAACGAATCTCGTGTATTACAAGGACCTCGAACTTCCCAATAACATCGATGTGATTCACACCGAAAAGAATGTCGGGGAGTCCCTTTTTCACACAGTCCTGAACATTCCTGGGAAGTCAAAGGATAATGTCAAGGCTAGAGTTGATGTTGAGAAGCTTTGTGATAGGAAGAGATTACACATGCAGCCTCCTACTGTCCGTCGAAAGAATTGGTTCAAGCCGCATGCCTACTACTGCCTTGATAATGTCCAAAAGAAGGAGTCATTTAGGTGGCTCAAATACGTCGTGATGTTCCCTGACGGTTATTGTTCGAATATAAGTAAGGGAGTCAATCTTTTGACGGGACAAGTCAACGGGCTCAAGAGTCACGACTATCATATATGGATTGAGCGGCTGATGCCGGTGATGGTTCGAGGGTATCTCCCCGAAAAAGTATGGCGAGTGCTTGCGGAGTTGAGCCATTTCTTCCGCACCCTCTGTGCTAAGCAGATATGTCCTCTGGTGATTGAGAAGCTGCAAGTTCAGGTGCCGGAGTTGCTATGCAATTTGGAGATGATCTTTCCGCCAGGCTTCTTTACTCCGATGGCACATCTCATTGTGCACCTCGCGAACGAGACACTATTGGGGGGGCCGGTGCAATTTTGTTGGCAATTTTGTATTGAGAGAGAGTTTAAGTATATTCGAAAGATAACTGGAAACAAAGCCAAGATTGAAGCATGCATAGCTGAAGCAACATGCCTTCGGGAGATGGCAGACGCCGCGACAACCTACTGGCCCGATGATGTTCCCACTATGCATAACCTGGTCTCTTGTTACAATGTCGACCTGCCCAAGAATGACCCCAATCTCAAACTATTCCAATTTCCCGGTGGCAAGGCCGGTAAAGGACTAAAATATAGGTTGCCGAAGGAAGAGAAGGATTGCATAATGCTCTATGTGCTTATGAACATGAAGGAAGTGGTCGATTTCATTAGGTAAAATGGTGAACACCCTATTTCTCTATGCAGCTAGTAACTCGGTATCCGTCTAATGCTTATTTTCTCCTTCTTAGCGATTTCACGGATGAACAGTGGCCGGGACCGACTGATCCCTCTCCCATGGAGTTGGACACTCTACTGAAAGAGGGTGCTCCCGGAAATAAAAAAACTTTGTGTCCTGGTTTATGGAAAAAGTAATTTCTAACTTGTCCCTCTTACCTTGCAATATGTGACTTGTCGCTCTTATTCCACGTAACTAATGAACGCAAAAAATTCCTCTTGTACCTGTAGGGAGCTGATCCCAATGTTGAGATGTCAGATGAGCTGAAATGTGTTTCCCAAGGTTGTAACAGTGTCGTCATGAAGTATGAGAAGTATGATGTGAATGGGTTTCGCTTCCATACAGAGATGCACCAGAAAGGGCGACCAAATGCAAAAACGGTAAATACTGGGTGTTCACCAAAGGAGCCGATTCCCTTGATTACTACGGAAGGTTAGAGAATGTATACGAGCTTACCTTCAATCGTACGAATGTCGAACTCAATCTTGTTGTGTTCAAGTGCCACTGGTTTGACCCAAGGGGTGGACTGAGAAGTACCCCTTCCATTGGGTTAGTTGAAGTTAGGCCTTCAACCACCTATAGCGGAGCCGACGTCTTTGTTGTTGCTCACCAAGCCAACCAAGTTTATTATTTTCCCTACCCATGCCAGAAAGCGGAACTCCAGGGCTGGGAAGTCGTGTTCCAGGTATCGCCACATGGTAACCTACCGATTCCCTCCGAGGACGATTACAACAATATTAACCCTGTAACGTACGAGGAAATTTTCTATCAAGAGCAAGAGGACTTCGGACACTTTGATTTAGAACCGGTTGATCTTGAGGACCTTGGGAATGATGTAGAAACTTGGGGTGAGTCAGTGGTGAATCTACATGACATAAGTATGCTCGAGAAGCTCCATACCGAGAATGACAACGATGATGAGCCTACACCCTTCGATGAGAATCCAGATTTCTACTCAAAAGATAGTGATAGTGAGAATGAGAATGAGAATGAGAATGAAAATGAAAATGATAGTGAGTATTTATTTTTTAATGCATTTTATTTTGTCTTTGTGCTTAACTGTTTTCTTAATTGCATTATGCCTTTATTCTTTGTGTATACATTTTATTATGTCTTTGTGCTTAACTGTTTTCTCTTACTTAATGCAGGTGATTGAACAATATGAGCAGCGGCAAGGCAACCAGTTCGTCCTTGCTTAATGCGCTGAAGCAGCGCAAGAAAAGAGCTACACGGAGTGGGAGACAGCCAAATCCCAATCCGCGTTACCCCGATCTTGCTCCTGCTGGCGGAGGACGGGGTCGAGGCCGAGGTCGAGGAGGACGAGGACGAGGTGCCACGGGAGGAGGCGTGGACTTTGACCCACCACCCTCTGCTTCTGGCGACGTGGCTCCTGAGTTGTTCCTGACAGAGCAGCCTTTCAGGGCCGAGAGGGAGGCAGAGTCCGAGAGGGAGGCAGAGTCTGAGAGGGAGGCGAGGACCGAGAGGGAGGCGGGGACCGATACGGAGGCGGACACTAGCCGCGAGTTGGTGGGGCCGAAGAAATTGCGGAATCGTGGGGAATCGGGAGTCCCTGACGAGAAGTTTGAGCCTAGGACTCAGGAGGCGAAAGCCCTTATTATTCCAGATGGCCTTGAGTAAGTGTACTAATTTGGCAATTTAAAACATTTTATTTCATGTTGGTCATAAATAATTATTGTGTACTAATGTTTATTATTGTGCAGCAATTGGACATTTCCTCCGGGGACGAAGCCTCGACTTCCTAACAGCCTTGTTGGAGCTCTGATTAGGAAGTTCTGGCCGGGCTATCACATTACCCACGAGGGTGACAGGAAGCTAGCTACCACTTGGGCGGACTACCATACTACCCGTGTCCCGGGCTTTCCGACAGCTGCTGATGCTGTCATCACCAAGTTTTGGGTAAGGCATATTTCTCGAGTTATGTTCATACTTGATGACCCCACCGTGCTAACTCATGACTCTTATGCATGATTGAAGTGCTTTTACCGTGTGGCCGAGGAGGACCAGGAGAAGGCGCAGAGGACTTTGCTTGGGGCTTGTGTGAAGTTGACCCCCCAGGTGTGGTACAACCAGAAGGTCACGGCCGCTAGCCACTTCTGGGCTGACAGGGGCGTGAGGGTCAGGAAGGAAGACATTGTCGGTAGGAACCCTAATCCTGAGTACTCGATAACGCCAGAAGAGTACATGTCGGTGAGTAAAATGTCAATGAGATTCTACATTGCTTCTAAGTTGCCATTGCATTGTCTGGAGTTGAGTATTGCATTTTCAGGTTATCCCCGATTGGGACGAGCCGCATCGACTCGCATGGGAGGAGCTGGTTAGGACGAGGTGGCTCAGAGAAGACGAGGAGTTTGCAGCCTTGTCGAGGCGGAACGCGGATAACCGAGGCGATGGTGAAACGCACTGAGCGGGAAACCGCAACTTTGACCGCTTTAAGGGGAAGGTGGTACGTATATACATGGACCGACCTGCGTGCATTTCTGCTTATGTTTGTACTTCATATGCATAATATTTTCTTTTCGCGATACAGGTGGCCGAGGCACAACCCGGGGAGATGATTCATGACGTCGCCGTCTATGAGATGATGCGGCGAAAGAAGCCCAATTACTCGGAGCCTCAACCCTCGTTGCCCGTGTACTTCGGCACTGCCCAGAACGACTTGGGGAACTACAGCACGATGGTGAAGGCTCGTCACCCCCATGTGGATGACCCCATTCACGCGGAGATCGACGAGGAGTCGTTGGTCCTGTCGGGGCACGGATTGCAGCATGGACGCCTCAAGATTCTGAATAAGAAGGTCAAGCCTACCCTCAGCACGAGCTTCAGCCGTCTCAAGGCTACCTACTCCGCTGACGGCCCCCCTATCCCGCCTCGTGGCCAGCCTCGTCGCTCCGCCGAGGATGTAAGTTTTTCTTGTTTTCATCATCTTTATGACTTTTGTTCCTGCATGGCCAACCGCTGACGAGATTCCTTGTATTTGAAATTGTAGCCTGAGTTAGACGCGGCCTACGATGCCGCTTATGAGGAATATCAGGTGGCCTTTCGGCAGCATCAGGAGGCGAATGCGATCTACATGCAATACGTAAATGTAAGTCCGAACCTTTATTTTTTGCAAAAGATACAAGTCCCACTTCCCCCCGTTTGTTGTACTACGGCCTGACTTCTAAACTATCTTGCAGGCCATGATGGTGAATATTCAAACTGGCCAGAATAGAGATTTAGGGCCCGTGCCTCCCATGCCAGGTCCGATGCCATTTTTGCAATCGAAGGAAAGCTTCGCTAGGACCTACTACGCATCGACACCGGTAAGTTCTTTGCTAACCCACTGGTTATCGCTTTACTTTGCCTCGCAAGTTGCTAACATGTAGGCAACATGTAGGGAACGGGAGCTTCTGGGAACCGGCACTTTGGCCACGCCTCGCCGGATGGGCGTCAGATCACACCGCTTCATGACCATGGTCCATCTCCTGGCTATTCTGCAGGTGGTTCTCCCGAGCATCACACTTCTCCTACTCCCTCGCCAGGTGGCTCTTCTGCTGCTTCTACTAGACGCAACCCTCGGCAGAGGTCGCCACTTTTCACCAGGGGAGATCTCGGGTACACCCCGTCTCCTCCAGAGTTGTAGGGATGTGTGATGATGTCGATGATCTTGTATGACTAATGTATGGATGATCTTGTATGACTGATGTTGATACATGTATGGCATATGTGATCTTGTTTCAATTGGTGTGGAATATATATTGCATGGATGTATGGATGATGTATGGATGTATGGATGATGATGTATGGATGTATGCATGGATGTATGGCTGCTGTGAGTGCTGCTGCTGTAAAAAAATTCAAAAAAAAACTGTGCATTTGATACGCCGACGGCCTTGCCCCTCGGCGTAGGAGGTATGCGTGACCAAATGGTCACAGCTACGCCGACGGCAAGGCCCTCGGCGTAGGGCCAGCCCGCTGCTGCCAGGCCGCTGCGCTGCCTCCACGTGGCAGGCGTACGCCGAGGGGGAGGCCGTCGGCGTAGCAGCTGCGCCAGGCCGCCCGCCTGCCTCCACGTGGCGAGCGTACGCCGAGAGGGAGGCCGTCGGCGTAGCAGCTGCGCCAGGCCGCCCACCAGCCTCCACGTGGCTTGGTACGCCGAGGGTGAGGCCGTCGGCGTAGCCGACGCGCCGTTAACTGGCCGTGTGACGGCGCTGTCGACGTTCGCCGACGGTCTCTACGCCGACGGGCGCCGTCAGGCCGTCGGCGTTGACCTACGCCGACGGTCTTGTCCTACGCCGACGGCCGCGCCTGCTCCGCCGAGGGAGAGGTCCGCCGAGGACGGTACGCCGAGGGCAGCCGTCGGCGTAGCGTACGCCGAGGGTTTTCCTGGCTACGCCGACGGCAATAAGCCCTCGGCATACCAAGCTTCTCCTGTAATGACTACGAGGAAAACTAGGAAATCATTAGAGAAGCAGGAACCTTTGCTCAGCCACCCAACTCTGTTTACCTCGTCAACGAATTCCCGATGTTTCACTTTCCCCGCTGATCACAGGCTCACGGCCAAAGGACATCGAGGACCCTACAACAGTGGTGTACTCATTGTCGCAGAAGCAACACAATGAATCCGAAAAGAAGAGGTTCTCTGTGTCAATAACCTTAACAGCTGACTACGGGTGATGGCAATACTGTACTGTTCAATTCTTCCATGTACCAAAAATACGCAATGCCACTAAAATTCCCTATGCCGCTTTTTGATCAGTTGAGTTCGGGAAGTTTTGGGAAGTAATTAAAGTCGATTTAATGCCGCTTTTTGATCAGTTGAGTTCGGGAGATTTGCCTCTCTTCAAACTGAACTTTGGTGTCATTACGTTACTACCAAAGAAGGAGAATGCGGTTCAAATACAACAGTATAGACCTATATGTTTGCTGAATGTGTGTTTCAATTTTTTTACTAAAGTAGGTACTAATCGTATAACGGGGATTGCTCCTAAGGTGATTAAACCTACGCAGTCGGCCTTTATGCCTGGCCGAAATATTCTTGAAGGTGTCGTGATCTTGCACGAAACAATTCATGAACTGCATAGTAAGAAATTAGATGGAGTGCTTTTTAAAATAGACTTTGAAAAGGCGTATGATAAGGTTAAATGGTCCTTTTTGCAACAAACTCTACGCATGAAAGGTTTTGCACCTGGTTGGTGAGATCTAGTTGATAAATTTGTTCGAGGGGGTAGCATTGGAGTTAAAGTGAATGATGACGTTGGTCATTTCTTTCTGACGAGAAAGGGATTGAGACAAGGGGATCCCATGTCCTCCTTGTTGTTCAATATTATTGCAGATATGCTTGCCATACTTATTGAACGTGCCAAGGAGGATGGACAAGTTGGAGGCCTCATTCCGCATCTTGTTGAGGGAGGGCTTTCGATCTTGCAATACGCTGACAACACGATCCTTTTCTTGGAACATGATTTGCAGAAGGCAGTTAATATGAAACTGATTCTATGCCAGCTTGAAGAATTATCCGGATTGAAGATCAATTTTCATAAAAGTGAACTATTTTGTTTTGGGAAAGCTAAGGAGGAGGAACAACAGTATAGACAGATCTTTGGATGTGATATTGGTGCCCTCCCATTTAGGTACTTAGGAATCCCAATTCACTATAGGAAGCTGCAACATGCTGATTGGTATCCAGTGGAAACTCGTTTCGAAGGTAAACTGGGTTGCTGGAAAGGAAAGATGCTATCATATGGGGACAGATTAGTCCTAATCAATTCGGTCCTTACTAGTTTGCCGATGTTTATGTTGTCTTTTCTCGAGATTCCCGTTGGGGTTAGAAAACGTCTTGATCTCTATAGGTCTCGATTCTTCTGGCAATCAGATGAGAACAAAAAAAAGTATAGGCTTACTAAATGGAATATTGTCTGTAGACCAAAGGATCAAGGGGGTTTGGGTATTGAGGTTCTGGAACTCAAAAACAGATGTTTATTGAGCAAATGGCTCTTTAAACTTTTGAATGAGGAAGGGGTGTGGCAGGAGTTGCTACAAAACAAGTACCTAAGCCAGAAAACTCTTGATGAGGTCCAGGCAAAACCCACTGACTCTCCTTTTTGAAAGGGGATCATGAAGGTTAAAAATGAGTTCTTTAGTAGAGGTTATTTCAAAGTTGGAGATGGCCAATCTACTAGATTTTAGGAGGATACTTGGCTAGGTGACACCTCCTTAGCAGCTCAATATCCATCTTTATATTCCATTGTCAACAACAAACATGTGACGGTTTCCCAAGTCCTAGCACACACTCCTCTTAACATTGGGTTTCGACGGGTGTTAACTGGGGACAAATGGACTGCATGGTTGTATCTTTGTCAAAGACTTATGGAAGTGAACCTTAATGATGATAGAGATCTTTTTATATGGAAGCTGACAACTAATGGGTTGTTTACGGTTAAATCAATGTATGAGGACCTTATGAATGATCATACACCTTATCTACGCAAATATTTGTGGAAAATTAAAATCCCCCTTAAGATAAAAAATTGCATGTGGTTCTTGAGTAATAATGTACTTTTAACTAAAGATAATTTAGCGAAAAGACAATGGCACGGGTGTACCAAATGTGTTTTTTGTGGCGATCAAGAAACGGTAGAGCACCTGTTTTTATCATGTCCATTTGCTAAATTACTTTGGAGAACGGCTAACTTTACTCATAATCTTCCTCCACCATCTTCTATTACCAATATGTTTGGGAACTGGTTAAATGGTGTAGATAGACAATCAAAGGCTTTAATTCGCACTGGCATTTCAGCCTTATGTTGGTCTATATGGAAGTGCCGTAATGATATTATTTTTAACAACAACAAAAACTTCAATTTTTTGCAGGTTATCTTCAGCATGGTGCACTTGGTGCAGCTATGGTCCCTCCTTTCTCCACCGGCGCTGCGGGATGTCATGGCTTCTGGATGCACACGGCTCCAGACGGTCTCTCAGGATATCTTGTGCCGGGCAGGATGGCAGCATACTAGTAGACTTCAGGATATGTAGTCGCTTCTTTGCTGTTTTCTTTCGCTGGTTGATTTTTGTATCAACTCTTTTCGACCCATGATATAATAAGTACTGATACTTGAATAATTTTAATAAAAGTCCGTGTGCATCTACGCGATGCAGAAGCCGGGGTACACCCCCATTTCGAAAAAAAAACTAAAATTCCCTATGCATCTTATTCCTTAGCAATCTTGCTGGGCATTGTATCGCAGATTGATTGTGTTGAAATTTCAGACTGCCTACACCATGTTCCATGTTATCCTCTCACCTAAAAACAGTGTGTGAGCATTCAAGCATACTTTTATTTATGGACTAGGTTTGTAGATGGATGAAGGGATGCGGATACTTTTACTACCTAACAAGTCACACATGTCTTTCTTATTTGTGCCGTGAGTATATATAGTTGGCATAAAAGGTAGATTTCAAGATTCAGATCACAAGAATCTGAAAAGGTGTATGATAACAAAAGAGTCTGAAATAGTGCCCCTCTTGTCTGGACAATACATTATACACATTCAGATATCTCACATATTTGACATGGTTAAATGTATAGTTGTTGGGACATAGAAACTTGGTGTAATGTTCAGATTGTATCAAGATATTCTTATCCGTGCATGCAAACGAGTCACTCTTGCGCATATTCCTAGTTTATAAATATCTATGCTTCTTCATATGCACATATCCTCAGATTAAACTACTAGAACCATTGCTAGCTCGTCCACCTACAATTTTTTCCTGCTAGAGAAGAAATTAAGAGTGAATGATCGGTCATGAAATTACAAGGCGAGTTCACCTAGAAATAAGATGCATCAGGAATTTGAGTGTAAGTCCTCTGTCAGCACTTTGTCCAGTTCCATAGTGAAAGGCACCCACGCCCTTGGCAATACGTACAGAATGTGTGAGGTGCATGTAAGGACTGCCACTTGCACGAAGATTACTTGCCACTTGCAATACGTAAAGATCATCAGCGGTAGCGTATATATGGGGAATTTGAATAGAACAAGTCATTTGATGGTGCTCGATTTTTAGGGAAACAGTAGAATTTCTAGGTAAAGTGGTATAGATAATGAAGCAAAAAAAGAATCCATACAGGCCAAGGAAAATTATGGTGACCATCAATCGAGCGTTGGAACTGTAGACCAGAACTCCGCATGCCATGTGTTTTGTTGATATATCCATAGCAAGCTCCTCTCTATGATTTTCCTGCATCTGTACAAACTTAATTTGGTCCCTTCGAAAATGGAGGTGTTTGTAATAGTTCGCCATTTAAAGGGAAACATGTGATTCATAGGAGGAGAACTAGACAAGTGCTATCTCTCTGTTTTCTAGCATAAATCGCGGTTGAATTGGTCGTGACCTTGTATGACTTTTTTTATTTCTTTCTTAAAAGGTTTAAGCATAACTAGGATACACACAGCCAAAAAGGTCCACAAATACAAACAAATAAAAATATAAATACGAATTATTTATCATAATGAGAAATTGTAGAAGCCCTAAGATGCTGACATAGGACCGATCCGGAGGTTATGCTATCATCCATATTGGGTAAATAAATCCCGCTCCGTATCCTCTAGCCGTATACACACCTCCGTAAAAAGGTCGTGATACACCACACGATGTAGGACCGACCAAGAACGTAGAGTGTTGATACACCGGTAATTAACTTGCAAGAGAGAACAATTTAAATTGTTAAACACTTTATCATTTGTACATAACCATAGCGACCATATAATAGCAATCGCTCCAACCCTGAGTTGTTTGTAATAGTTCGCACGGTCTAATGGCCCATGTTGCAAGTATGAAATTTCCATGTAAAAAGAAACATGTGATTTATAGGAGGAGAACTAGGAAAGTGATATCTCTCTGCTGTCTTGTGTAAATATCCGGCGTAAATCCCGGTTGAACTGGCCGTGACCTTGTATGACTTCCCTCTAGTGGTCTAGTCTCCATAAGCTCCCACTGCTTCCTCTTTCTTGTCCAGAAGCACAAGGGCATGTCCAATGGTTTAGATGGATGATGTATGTAAGATGTGTCCACGTCACTTGTAGACAACACCATATGAATCTCCTACAGTGGGTTGTCTTTAGAGGACGTCTATACAACTTAATAATTCATATATAACCCATAACTATGTTGATCAATTGCTAGATCTCTGTTCACGGAATAATGTTAGAGAAGACATTCCAATATACCACTGCCAGCGACGTGCGGCAATCACGATGCTAGCGGCGAAGTAATCAGTGCCATACAGCCGTGCATGACAAGAATGGTGGTGAGCGGCGACACCTTGCATGGTCATGCGGTTTATCGGTGGTCCTCCGCGAGCTCATCGATATTAGCAGAGAATGTGGACCATGCTAGGTTGACTCTATTGCCCTATATTTCTGGGTGTGTGTTGTTTACTACTTTTCAATGTATACTCCACTATATATGTAGTGGGTGTGATTTTCGTTTATATTCTTATATATACTAGGTTGAGTCTCTCACCCCTATATATCTGGGTGTCTGTTGTTTACTTTTTCCAATGTACTACACCATATATGTATGAAGTGTGTGTGGTTTTCGTTTATGCTTCTATATCCATTGTGGCACGTGCAAGCATCGTCAGCTTTTTATTGTAATATTGTTCCATTTACTTTTGTGCCACTCACGCAAAAAATATTTGTACTTTGTTGTCTTGGATATCGACGCATATATGTATATATGGTGCTAATAACCCTGTTTTATCTCATACGTTACACTAGGCGTGGCCTAGGCCTCCTACTCATCATGTATACTCACTCCTTCACGGTTTGTAGGGCGCTCTACAAAATTCTCATGGACCTAGGCGTTACCATATTGGCTGAAAAATCTCGTAGAGTACGTTGCAGAATTAGCAGGTGAATTAATAGCCGCATCTAATTAAACGAATTTAATGCTATTGGTAACCTTTCCCAGCCTATTAGCGCGGACGTTGTAGAAAAATCTCGTGGACGTCCATTGCATGCAGGGAAGTTGGAAGAAAACCCAATTAATTCACACCTCTCCCTGACTGTTGCATGGATGGAAATTGGAAGGAAAACTGTCACATTAATTAACTATTAATTCTTATGTGCATTGAAACGTTGTAGTTTTTGAAAAAACCCAAATTTAATTAGGCGCCCTGCAAACCGTGAAGGAGGGAGTATCATTGCTTCCCATGTTCTACTCTTTCTGTTATTATTTACTTCGTGTTTTGTGTTTAGTCAAAGTCATACTTTCTAATTTTGGATCAAGTATGTAGGAAAAATTATCAACGCATCTGTGATATAACATATATTATATTAGAATAGTCATAAAGTACATTTTTCATATTATATGCATTTGATGTTATGAGTGTGTTGATATTTTTTCCTTATATTCTTCGTCATACTTCGAAATTGTTGACGCTTACTATATCCAGAATGCGAAGAAAATAAAAATGGAGAGAGTTGTTATCATCATCAATTTTGTAGTCACCCGGTGAATCATCACTCGTCACTTCATCAAATGTTTGTTGTGCATGCAAATCACCTTTATTTGAGCGGTATAAACAAGATCACAACAGAAAAAACCACGAAAAAAAATATAGTTCGCCTAGCCGGTGAGGGTGATTGCCCGAACACTTATTCTGGCAGCTCGAAACACCAGTTTTTTTGGTGATGGTGGAGTTTAAGCTGGTCATAATAGGGAGTAATTTAGAGTAGTAACATGCATAGTGGAAAATAACTTAGGTGTGTTAACATGCAATGTCACATTAATTAGATTGTAGACACACTTTGCTTTGGTATGTGCGATGTTATAATAACATAGCTAGTTACTCAATCTATCTCTCTTTTCATTAAATCATTATCACATAAGAGCAAGTACAATAAGGTGACATCAGTTGATAATAAAATATAAAATACTATATTTTGGATGAGTTGGAGAAGAGAGAAGAGGAGAGAGAAGAAGAGTTGGTTGTAAGTTAAGAGCCAGCTACAATATGTTCTCCTAGGCACTTTATAGGAGTGAAATATGGGCCATGTACTAATAAACTAGTACTCCCTCCGTCCCGATTTAAAGGACACAATTTGCAATTCTCTGGACCCTAGGTGTCCTCTAATTGATTCATTTTATAGCATGGAAAAGAACATGCATGAGGAGAAGAAGAGCCAACATAGCGTTCACATTTGTTCACACATGTGCATGCAAGCATTTTATTCTTTTCACACCGGAGTAATTATAGAGATTAAATGCTTTTGTGTCTTAGTATTTTGGGATTGCATGGTTTGCAAATTATGTCCTTTAAACCGGGACGGAGGGAGTAATATGGCAAATATTGTTTTTGGAGAGATTCCAAAAAATTAGGCTAACTTATGCATTTATTGCCCTGATTTATTACCCTGCAATTACTCAAATGGTCTATTTTCCCCTCTGGTTGGTTTCCATGCATGCATGTGATGTGAAAATGGTGGGACTTTGTTTTGCATGCCGTATGAACTTGTAGTCTCTTAATTGTGCACATCCATCAAGACTAAATTAATGTGTTTCACTCTTTTTCATAACCAATAGATAATCACCTAGGTCTTGGTATTTTGGTAATTTTGCCCTATAATTCGGAATGGAGGGAGTAGTTACTCCCTCCGTTCCAGATCTTAAGGCTTATATTTTTTTTTGAAAAGTCAAGCCACGGAAAGTTTGACCAATCTTTTAAAAAAATTATTCAGAATTATGATATTATATAGATACCATATGAAAATATTTTTCATGATGTATTAAAGGATATGAATTTCGTATTATAAATATTAATATTTTTCTCTATAAATTTGGTCAAACTTTACGTAGTTTGACTTTTAAAAAAATATAAGCTTTAAGCTTTGAAATGGAGGTAGTATTATACTTGTTGGCTATAATGATGACTATAGATGGCTTATAGCCAACGGTGGGCTATAGTGTTAAACTTGCTCTAAGCAAAAATACTCTTAGTTACTAGTAAAGTTACCTCCACTATAACCAGCCTTAAACACCCGTTGGTGTGCATGGCTATGGCATGAGACAAAGGCCCATACTTACGTGGCCAATGTGACATTTGTAATGGCTGCAGCACTTCTTGGTCCACGCTCTTCCTTTGGTCTTGGATTTGTGATCGTACAATATGATTTTTTAATTATTATCCTTTCCGTCGAAACTATGCATTAGTATGTGTGTACATGTCATGTGGAAGTGAATAATGCATAAAGGACGCGTGTACATACGTGTATGCATGTGCAGAAGCTTACTTCCAGCTAGCTGGAAAAAACAATCAAGCAAATAAATGAACGAGGGCTTATAGTTAATCAAGATATCGGCTGATTTGGCAGTTCCAAGTCAATCGTATGTACTCCCTCCGATCCATATTACTTGTCGCTGAAATGGATGTATCTACCACTAAAACATGTCTAAATACATTATTTTCACGAAAATTAATATGGATCGAAGGAGAACCAGTTTTCCAGGGAGTACAAGATCTTGATTCGTTGTACTTCATCCTTAAGAAAAAGTGAGTTCGAGCAAGTATAATAGAGTACAGCTAGCTTTTTCACATGCCGGGCAACAGGCAGTTTGGGTTTGGGCTCTGGATCAGACGGCTATCAGGGTCCATCTCTTAGATAGCACAATTTCCTTTTACAACTTTTTTCCTTACTAGCATAAGTGCCCGTGCGTTGCTACGAGTTATTTTTTATTAATATTTTTAAGTCATCCTTACGAGAGAATTTGACTTGCAAAAGAACCTTGGTTAACCAAAACACCTCCTTCAAGTCTCTGCTTCCTTCGTGAAACCTCACGATGATTGGACCATCGATGTTGTGACCACCATGGCGTCCGAACAGAGCGCGTCGCACCTGAAAAAGGATGTGAGAAAACATTACGAAGTAGTAGCCCGCGACTGCTCGCTGGACCTATACTGCGGCGATTCCGTCACCGCTGGTAGGACGCGACCGACCTGCACCAGGACCTGTCCATCCAGCCCACCTCCATCCTAATCTCTTGACTCTTGCGTCCCCTTCACCTCGTCTTCCTCTTCTTTGTGGCCGATCGAGTTGAAGACGATGTCAACAAGTCTCTCCTTCTTCAATTAGCTTGATAGTAGTCACATAATTCTCCTTGTGAGTGGTTCCCTTAGTTGATATTGGGCTTTGTTCTACACTTCTCTTGGGCTGGATACGTAATTAACCGATCGGACTTGCATCAACGATTCAATCGTAAACTCTTCCAGCTGTGTTGGACGACGGACGAAGATAGACAGACGGGAGCGCTCGGCTACTCGCGCTGCTCATGAAGCCACTCGATCGGAGCTTGACATCGCAGGTGTTACACGTCCACCGGAACCCCACAGTTGTCGACGGTTGTTTCTGCTGCGACAACGTCGGTGCCGGCCGGGAGAATTCGAACGGCTCCCTGGGGCATGGGCCAAGGCGGGCGACTGATGAGCCTTCTCCAGCGTTGGCATCGCTGCCACCATACGGGGAGGAGGCCATGGATGGATATAAATCGAAGGCCCTCCCCTGCGGCCCGCCTACTATATACTCATGCCGTGTCGTGAGCACCATGGGGGAGTCGGCAAGAGCGATCTGGGCGTAGTTATCTGTGTGTTGTCACCGGTCCGGGCGATCAGCCCTAGGTCGCCACGAACTTCATCTCGATTGGATCCCTTTGGAAAAATCGATTCGTGACTTGCTAGCGTTTATATTTATAAAAGTGAACAGGTATTGTGGCATGGGAAGTATTATGGATTTTTGTGGGAGGGTAAAATTGTCCAAAAAAGTGTAGGTACTACAAGAAACACTCCTTCCTTTATTATTAGGTATATAGATATCCCCTTTCCTCATATTTGTACGGAGTGTTCTATCAGGTTAGCAACAACAATGCTGTTTTTTACGAAAATTGAGTTACGGTATGACGTGGGAATCATAGATCGATTATGGTTTCTGAAAACATGGGAGGCAAAAGATTTGCACCACTCGGCAACCTCCATCTCATCCCATAAAGCTTCTCCGTAAGTACAATCTCATAAGTGTAGCATTATTGGGTTAGCAGCCATGGCTAGTCCGACCTTTATATGAGGAATTCGCACCAAGGTGAGCTCCGAGAGAGGCACAACTAGTAAGGCGGAAAGCATGAGATAGGCTTGAGAGAGAAGCCTCTATGATTCAGCTCGCGGCCGTGGCAAGATGCTCCGCGATTGGGCTTGCCGGAGGCGCAAGTAATGGCGCACTCTCGCTGCCTAGGAGAGGGGAGGGGGCGCACAAGGAGAGAGAGAGAGGAGGGGGGGGGGGGGGGGGGGGGGGGGGCTATAGCGCCCATGCTACAGGGAGAATCCACGTGGGCGACTGCTTGCTGGCTCGACATGAAAGTTGAGCTTGATGCAACCTCCAGGGACATAGGTAATGGAGGCAGGAAGAGATTGAGGGTGACCTTTTTTGGGTTTATAGAGCAGTTTCTGAATCCCAAACCGGTGAAGCCTAAAAAAAAGGTCAGCTGTTTAAGGGCAGCTTATTTCCATCGAGAAACGAAAGCGAGATCGCAGCGCAAATCCAGAAACTGCCTCCGAGCAATTTCCGAGCTTCTAGCTCAAAAATCTGAACCGGTATACGCACTTGTCCCTGTTTTCCTTTCAACTTGCAAAGTGGCCCTCGCAAATGCGAGGGGCGTCTCTTTAATGTGTCAAAAGGAATCGCAAACATTTTATAGTTAGAGCATAATATTTATGATTTGGATCATCTTTCAAATAAGCTTGGAAATTAAATTTTTTTGTCAGGGTGTAATAAGAAGGATTATATCGTCTGAATTTAGGTATTCCTTCCCTTCTACCCCAAGTGGATGGACATGCGGCATTATCGTTCTGTTCTAAAATATGTGACTTGTTACACCTCAACAATCTCTAAGATTGAACTGCAAATGTATCATCAATAATGTCACAAAATGGATTGGAAATTACACTAAATAAATATAATGTATATGGGAGGAAGTATTACATCACTATTAATATAGAAGAAAATGATGATTTTGCTATTTACCAACAATTATATTAATGACTATTTATGTTGCAAGTACATATTATTAAATTTGTACATGGAATAAAAGTTCTTTCTTTAGGCATGCGCCTAGTTTCTTATGCGATGATAGATTAATATGCGAGGTTAACATTCATTTTTTCAACGATTAATATTTGATATATAATTAAAATGCTTTATATTATGGTCCAAATAATATTATGACCCAATGAGAAATGGAGATATGATTAGAGATGATCTTTCAAATTAAATACCAAAACAAATTTGGTTATTGCCGGGTAATGAAAATGATTTTATCTGCGCTAGAAGTTAGTCCAATAATAAGCGTCTTAATTGTATATTTTTAGATATTCTATTCCCCTATGTTGTCAGATATGCAACATTATACCGTGGTTTGTAAGTACTTGATTTGCTTCTTCTAACAATCTCCAATAAAAACTTGACCATTTGTGCATGTGACATTTGTGTATAAAAACTTTAAGAAACAAAACCTTTAAATTTCCTAAATTTTTGTATTACTGCAAAAATTCTTATGAATTAAAATATGTATTACTGTTTAGTCTGAACTTGGATACATTGTTAGTAATGGCTAAGTGGCAAGGAAGAATCTAGAGAGATAAGATGGCATTTTTGCACCTTTATGTCTTATTAGAGATCTTTATACTTTTTTGTGATGAATAATCATATATCTTCGTCATTGGTCTAGAAAGCTAGAGAAGTATAAAACTAAGTTTTCTAGAACCAAATTTATTTTATATGGCTTTAAAAAATTTAACTTACCCCGATCTTCATTCAATGGTTCTACACATGGTCACATGTATTTTTTGTGTTATGCAAATGAATACACAACCTTGCTAGCATAGTTCAAGACACTTAATTGTCCGTGAATTTTATTGTGAAACTGGAATAATGTGTGCTCTTGTGTCAACTTGTTATACAAGAGAAAAATATATACATTAGTTCAAATATGCCTACCATACAAACCAAGGGATATCCGCGATAACAATTCATAAGATCAGTGTACTATTATCAAGTCCTAGGAATAAAAGTACATAGTATTAACATACTGTGTGAATACCAAATATGAAACATATCAATCGAGAATATTTGATGACTTAGCCCTGTTTGTATCTCAAGCCAAAAATATTTTATAGTCTGAGGGACATTCCTGCCAATAGTGTGTCGACTAACATTGTATCTTCACCAATTTTAAAAGTTTAAACTCATGTGTCTTATTAATTCGTAATATTCCTCCAGTGGAGTAGCCAAACTCTTTGTTGACTTAGCCCTCTGTGTATCATTAAACTGGTAAACTTTTGTAGTTTGTGGGAAATTCCCGCCGATACTGCGACTAATGTCATGACTGCACATAATCTTAAAATTCCGCTACTATGAACTTAATTATGCATGCATTTTGTGTGTGCGTAGGTTCGATGACAGTCGAAGAAATTTATCATTTGGGTTCTCAATGGTACTCACCAGAATATTTAAAACTTTACCTTTTTTTTTGAACTGTCCATATTGTGCACCTCTTAGCCTCTGCCACCATGTTTTTTTTCCAAAAAGGGGAGTATAACCCCGGCCTCTGCATCGGTAGATGCACACAACCTTTATTAATAAATAAAAAGCATCATCCAACATCCAGCATATAGTAAATATTACACATCAAGGATCGTTTAAAGTTGATACATGTATCAACCAGGGAAAAAGACAAAAAAAAAGAGAATCTCTAGTTTAAGCATCTGCCACCACACGTTTAAGCTAGTTTTTTCTTTCCTGCATGCAGCTATCACGTTCCTGCCAAGTTTGGTGGTCTCCTACACAGCTCTTTACCTCGTCAACGAATTCCCGATGTTTCACTTTCCCCGCTGATCACAGGCTCACCGCCAAAGGACATCGAGGACCCAACAACAGTGGTGTACTCATTGTCGCAGAAGCAACACAATGAATCCGAAAAGAAGAGGTTCTCTGTGTCAATAACCTTAACAGCTGACTACGGATGATGGCAATACTGTACTGTTCAATTCTTCCATGTACCAAAAATACGCAATGCCACTAAAATTCCCTATGCATCTTATTCCTTAGCGATCTTGCTGGGCATTCTAGATTGATTGTGTTGAAATTCCAGACTGCCTACACCATGTTCCATGTTATCCTCTCACCTAAAAACAGTGTGTGAGCAGTCAAGCATACTTTTATTTATGGACTAGGTTTGTAGATGGATGAAGGGATGCGGATACTTTTACTACCTAACAAGTCATACATGTCTTTCTTATTTGTGCCGTGAGTATATAATAGTTGGCATAAAAGGTAGATTTCAAGATTCAGATCACAAGAGTCTAAAATAGTGTCCCTCTTGTCTGAACAATACATTATACACATTCAGATATCTCACATATATAACACGGTTAAATGTATAGTTGTTGGGACATAGAAACTTGGTGTAGTGTTCAGATTTATCAAGGTATTCTTTCTTAACCGTACATGCAAACGGAGTCGCTCTTGCACATATTCCTAGTTTATAAATATATATCTATAGGCTTCTCCACGCACATCCTCAGATTAAACTACTAGTACCATTGCAAGCTTGTCCACCAACATTTTTTTCCTGCTAGAGAAGAAAGAGTGAATGATCGGTCATGAAATTACAAGGCGAGTTATTTTCACCTAGAAATGAGACGTATCAGGAATTTGAGTGCAAGTCCTCTGTCAACACTTTGTCCAGTTCCATAGTGAAAGGCACCCACGCCCTTGGCAATACGTACATGATGTACGCGGTGCACGTAAGGACATGTCACTTGCACGAAGATTACTTGCCACTTGCAATACGTACAGATCATCAGCGGTAGCGTATATATGGGGAATTTGAATAGAACAAGTCATTTGATGGATTGATGGATTTCGTGATGGAGCTCCCTCAATTGAATTGACTGTATTCCTAGTGTGGTTCCAATCCTCGAAAGGTCATTTTCCCAGTTCACATCAGTTAAAATGTGAAGGCGTTGTGCTTCAAAACAAATTACACAATATCACATCGACCTGCGTGCTCGATTTTTAGGGAAACAGTAGAATTTCTAGTGCATATATTTTTAATTTCTTGGTAAAGTAGTATAGATAATGAAGCAAAAAAAGAATCCATACATGCCAAGGAAAATTATGGTGACCATCAATCGAGCGTTGGAACTGAGACCAGAACTCTATGCATGTCATGTGTTTTGTTGATATATCCATAACAAGCTCCTCTATGAATGCTTTTTCTGCATTTGTACAAACTTAATTTGATACCTTCAAAAATGGAGTTGTTTGTAATAGTCCGCACTGTCTAATGGCCCATGTTGCAAGTGTGAAATTTCCATTTAAAGGGAAACATGTGATTTATAGGAGGAGAACTAGAAAAGTGGTATCTCTCTGTTTTCTGGCATAAATCGCGGTTGAATTGGTCGTGACCTTGTATGACTTTTGTTTTTTATTTATTTCTTAAAAGGTTGAAGCATTACACTCGGCCTCTGCCTCTGTATTACTAGGATACACACAGCCGAAAAGTTCCACAAATCCAAACAAATAAAATATAAAGACGAATTTTATATTATAATGAGAAATTTTAGAAACCCTAAGACGCTGACATAGGACCGATCCGGAGGTTATGCTGCCATTCATATTGGGTAAATAAATCCCGCTTTGTATCCTCTAGCCGTGTACACACCTTCGTAAAAAGCTCGTGATACACCACACGATGTAGGGCTGACCAAGAACGTAGTGTTGATACACCGGTAATTAACTTGCAAGAGAGAACAATTTAAATCGTTAAACACTTTATCATTTGTACATAACCATAGCGACCATATAATGGCAATCGCTCCAACCATGACTTGTTTGTAATAGTTCGCACTGTCTAATGGCCCATGTTGCAAGTATGAAATTTCCATGTAAAAAGAAACATGTGATTTATAGGAGGAGAACTAGGAAAGTGATATCTCTCTGTTGTCTTGCGTAAATATCCTGCGTAAATCCCGGTTGAACTGGTGGTGACCTTGTATGACTTCCCTCTAGTGGTCTAGTCTCCATAAGCTCCCACTGCTTCCTCTTTCTTGTCCAGAAGCACAAGGGCATGTCCAATAGTTTAGACGGATGATGTATGTAAGATGTGTCCACGTCACTTGTAGACAACACCATATGAATCTCCTACAGTGGGTTGTCTTTAGAGGACGTCTATACAACTTAATAATTCATATATAACCCATAACTATGTTGATCAATTGCTAGATCTCTGTTCACGGAATAATGTTAATGAAACGAAGAGCCGCTCGGTACAACGGAAAAGAGGCTGTCTACAAGCCCCGATTTATGTGGCAATCGCCCGTCTTCAATTCTACAGACGAAGGTCTTCTCTCTCGTTCACCTCTCTCTTCCACGTGGTATAAATTTCCTAGGTGGCCAGTTTTATAGGCAGCTGATGTCATCTATTTACATGCCCTTTACAAGGGAATAGACCGTCGATATTTCTACCGGACTGACCAGTTCTCCAACATTTTCTCTCTTCAAGGTCAGAAAAAATATCAATCCGGATCAATGCAGTTTGTACCGCTACTTGCTGGTGATGAGCTAGTAGGCTTCAATGACCTGTTCGTACCACTCGAATTCCCTATGCATCATATTCCCTAGCAATCCTGTTGGGCATTGTGTCGCAGATCCATTAGGTTCAAATTCCTTACTGCCTACCATGGGACTGCTACCTACACAATGTTCCATTTCATCCTCTCACCTAAAGATATCATGTTGAGCAGTGAAGTATGCATCTATTTATGGACTGGGTTTCTTGTTGGATGTTGGATATTGCGACATTTCTCACTAGTCACTTGTCTTCTTATAGCACGTTCAGTATTAAAGGTAGACGGTCAATGACAATGTAGCCGGTAGTCGTGGTGGAGCTCCCACTTTGGAATTGACTGTAGCTGGTAGTGTGATTCCATTCCTCCAAAGGTTCCCAGTTCAGATCAGTTAAAAATGTGAAGGCGTTGTGCCAGAAAACAAATGTCACAATATCACCTCTTCCTACGTGTTCAATTATCTGGGAAACAGTAGACTTTCTAGTGCATATATTTTTTAAAAAGGAATCCTTACATGCCAAGGAAAATTACGTGCGTTGGAATCAAGACCAGAACTCTCTGCTTGCCATGTGTTGTGTTGATAATCATGGCAAGCTCATCTCTGAATGCATTTCCTGCATCTGTACAAACTTAAGTTGATCCCTTCGAAAATGAAGATGTTTGTAATAATTCACACGGTCTAACTGCCCATGTTGAACGTGCAAAATTTCCATGTAAAAAAGAAACATGTGATTTATTGGATGAAAGTGATTTTTTTTGAAAAGGGGGTAAACCCCGGCCTCTGCATCCTGGAATGCACACAGCCCTTCATTAAGAGTTCAAAGCAGTATCATCATAGTATTACAGCTAATAAAACAGTTTGGAAGAGGTGCAGATCAACCATCTGAGAAAACAAGAGGCCCTCACAAGAGTGGAAAAAGCACAAGTCCAAGCAAAACCGACAGACTCTCTGTTTTGGAAAGGGCTGATGCAAGTAAAGGACGGTTTCTTTGCTAGAGGGTTTTTCAAAATTATAAACGGAAAAGATACTCGCTTTTGGAAAGATGTTTGGCTTGGAGATACATCTCTCACCCAACAATATCCTTCTTTGTATAATATCGTGCATAGAAAACACACCTCTGTACATGACGTTTTGTACCAATATCCTCTTAATATTGGTTTTAGGTGGAGATTAAATCTAACGGATGAAACATATTTGTTTAGGTGGAGATTAACCACGGATGGGGTTTTCACCGTCAAATCTATGTATGAAGACCTCATGAATGAACACCAGCGACTACCTACGAAATACCTATGGAAGCTTAAGATACCACTTAAGATTAAGATTTTCATGTGGTTTTTGAATAATAAGATATTATTGACAAAAGATAATTTGGCAAAAAGAAATTGGAGTGGATGCAAAAAATGTTGCTTCTGTGACGAAGATGAAACTATTGAGAATCTCTTTATTGCCCGCCCCTTCGCAAAAATCATTTGGCGCATTGTTTTCTTTACTTATGACCTTCCACCCCCCACCAATATCACTAATATGTTTGGGAATTGGTTAAATGGGATGGATAAGGAGAATAAAGCTAGAATTCGTATAGGCGTTTCGGCTTTATGTTGGTCGATATAGAAATGTTATAATAATATTATTTTTAACAAGGCTCGAGTTCAATCTTTTTTGCAGGTTATCCTCTCGGCATCTTATTGGATCCAGCTCTAGGCCTTTCTTGTCCCAGAGCCTATGCGCAAGCCCATGGTTTCTGGATGCAACCGTCTGGTGATGGTTGCTCACGATATCTACTACCTTGCTTCGTGGCGACATACTAGTAGATTGAGAAATGTCTAGTTGTCGCTTACATCTTCTTGTCAGACTTTTGGTTTTTTTCAAATGGTTGATTTTTGTATCAACCCTATCTGATCCGTGATTTGTAATAATTTTATACTTATGACTTCGTAATAAAGGGCTGTGTGCATCCTGTGTGCATCCTTGGATGCAGAGGCCGGGGTCAACCCCATTTCAAAAAAAACAAGAGTGGAAAAAGCAGCTAAGCAACAGTCAATCTACTAGAATGCCGCCACGAAGCCAAGCTGAAGAAATCCGATGTAACCGCCACAAAACGGGTGCAACCAAAAACCATTGGTTGTCGCAGATGCTCTGGGAGGAGGAAATACCAGAGTAGAATCCAATGCGCCGCGATAAGAATAACCTGCAAAAAGGAAGGAGCTCCGGTCTTGTTAAAAATACAGTTATTAGGACTTTTCCAAATGGACCAACATATGGCCGAAATACCAATACGTATCCTTCCTTTATTCACTTTATCTATCCTATTTAACTAATTCCCAAACATATTGGTAATATTAGTTGGAAGAGGAAGGTTATATGTGAAGAAAACCATACACCATAAAATCTTTGCAAAAGTACATGAAAGGAATAATTGTTCAACTGTTTGGACCTCGTCACAGAAACAACATTTCTTACATCTTTTCCAATTCCTTCTAGCCAGGTTATCTTTGGTTAACTAGATTTTATTATACAGGAACCACATAAAGATTTTAATCTTCATAGGAATCTTTATCTTCCATAAGTATTGGATGAAAGTGATATCTCTTTGTTTTCTGGCGTATATCGCGGTTGAATTGGCCGTGACCTTGTATGACTTTCCTAGTTGTCTAGTCTCCATAAGCTTCCACTTCTTCCTCTTTCTTGTCCAGAAGCATAACGGCATGTGCAATGGTTTAGACGAATGTGGTCTATAAGATCCTTCCACGTCATATGTAGACCACACCATATATGAATCTCCTACACTGGGTTCTCTTTAGAGGGTGTCTACACAACTTAATAATTCACATATAACCCACAAATTTGTTGATCAATTGCTAGATGTCTGTTCACAGAATCATGTCAGAGAAGACATTCCAATATACCTCTGCCAGCGACGCGCGACAATCACCATGCTAGCGGCGAAGTAATCAGTGTCATACGGCTGTGCATGACAAGAACGTTTGTGAGCGGAGAAACCTTGTTTGGCCATGCAGCTGAGCTCGCGGAGGACCATCTCGAGTTCATCTTTATCAGCAAAGACCGTGGACCATGCGATGGAGCGAGCGGGACGACGTTCAGTGGTATCCATCACCAGCAGCCTTTCATGTGTCGAGGTTGGGGGGATTCTGTTTCAAGCAGTTTATTGCTCACGAGCACGGAACGTTGGTGAGGTAGCGACGCCCTTGGTACAACGGGAACTAGGCTAGCTGTTGGTAAATAGCGATTTACAAAGGAATAGACAGTCTATTTTCTACATACGACTAGTTCTCCTACCTTCTCTCTCTCTTCCATGTCAGAAAAATATCTACGAGGAGCTTCTTGTACATGCCCTAACTCCCCGGAGCAATGCAGTTTGTACCGCTGGTGATGACCTGGGTGGCTTCAATGACCTGTTGGACAAGCATGAAACTCTGGCTCGGACACCCAGCCCTGTTTACCTCCCCAACGAGTTTCTGCTCGTTCACTTTGCCCGGTTATCACAGGCTCCATAGCCAAACGGCGGCGAGGACTCTATAGCAATGATATACTCATTGCAGCAGAGGCAACACAATGAGTCCAAAGGAGAGGTTCGCTGCGTTAATACCCGACTACGAGAGATGGCGTGCCCTGTGCTACCTAATCCTTGAATGTACCAAAAATATGCAATGCACAACCTTTGTTTCAGGGTGTTATACCTACCACTCAAATTCCCTATGCATCCTATTCCCTAGCAATCTTGGTGTGTATTCTATCGCAGCTTCATTCAATTGAAACTCCTTACTGCCTATAGAAGGTTCCATTGTCTTCTTTTCACCTAAAGATAGTGTGTGAGCAGTGAACCATACATGTATTTATGGACTGGGTTTCTAGATGGACAAAGGGATGAATATATTTTTACTACCTCACTAGTCACAGGTCTTTTTTGCCGTGAGTACAGTTTCCTATTTATGTCGTAAGTATAGTTTGTGTAAAAGGTTAGTATTCAAAATTCAGATCACAAGTGTATGAAAAGGTGTATGATAACAAAATTCACAGTATCACCGAGTTAATAGCATGAAACCACCACATTTCTAGCAAAATCCTTGTTTTGGTACCACTTTTCGTTTTGGGTACTAAAATCTACCACCAAATTTTTTTTTGAGCAGGTCTACCATCCAATTTGTGAAGTTGTCTCAAAAAAACCATTTCGTCTCTAAACGTGAATTGACATGATTTCTGACCGATCGGGCCCACTAGCAGAGGTGATGTGGATAGGACCCAATTGTATGGGCCAAATTGATGATGTGGCCTCGCGCCCACTTGTTAACCCAATGCTCCTCCTTCCTTCCTGCCCGAGACGGAAACCCTTGCCGCCTGCTCGCCAAAATCGAGCACCTTCGCCGCCCCATGCTCCTCCCCTCCGTCACCATGGCCGAGGGCCTGTCGCCGTCGCGTACCATGGAACGCTTCGTCCGGGGGCGGCCACGGACGCAGTCGAGTTCTGCCAGGGAGATGGTCTCCGCCGGTGGAGCATGTGTCCAGCAGCGCCGTGGAGCTGGGCTGGCAGCCACGCGGGGGAGAAGGGGGGCTCACGACGATGCGGCATGGGCTGGCTGGGAGCAGGGTGGACCGTACGCAATGGGATGGCGGCGACACGGGTGAGAAGGGTCCGGCTAGGAGGAGTGGGCCGGCGTGAAACGGGCGGGCGGAGGCGCGGGGGAGAAGGGGCTAGTAGGGACAATGGCGCGACGGGCTGGCGGCGGCGTGGGGGAGCTCTAGGCCGGCGATAGCATAGGGGATAGTAGGGGACATCAAAGGCGTGGGGGGGTAGAGGATCAACGCCATGGTGGAGCACATGCCGGCAGCGGCGCAGGTTCTGGTGGCAGTACGGGGGAGAAGAGGGCCGGTGGCGGCAGGGCACTGACCGGCTGGGAGGAGGACGGCGGTGGAGTACGGGCTAGCATGCGAAGGGGTAATAGAGAAATTTTTCTTTTTTATATATTTTTTATTTGATTTCTAGAATTTAGATATTTTTATATTAGGACATTTTTCAGATATTTTGCCATGCAGCCTGACGTGTGGGCCTAGTCGGTCAGAAATTGTGTCAATTTGTGTTTAAAGAAGAATTGGTGTTTTTTTTTGTGAACTAAGAATTGGTGTTTTTTTGAAATAACTTCGAAATTGGATGGTAGATTTTGATACCCAAAACTAAAAGTGGTACCAAAACAAGGATTTTGCTAGAAACGTGGTGGTTTTATGCTATTAACTCCAATATCACCTCTTCCTAGGTGCTCGATTTTCAGGGAACAGTAGAATTTCTAATGCATATATTTTTTATTTTCTTGGTATAGTGTACAGTTAATGAAGCCAAAAAAAGAATCCTTACATGCCAAGGAAAATTACTGTGACTGTCAATCGAGTGTTGGAACTGAGACCAGAAACATGCGATTTATATGATGAGTACTTGGAAAGTGATGATGTCGTCTCTGTTCTCCGGAGTAAATCCCGATTAAATTGGCCGTGACGTTGTATGACTTCTCTAGTGGCCTAGTCTCCACAAGCTCGCATTGCCTCCCCTTTCTTGTCCAGAAGCATAACTCCAGATCAATCCAGTTTGTACCGCTAGCTGGTGGTGACCCAGATGGCTTGAGCGACCTGTTAGAGAAGCAGGAGCCTCTGGGTCAGCCACCCAGCTCGGTTTTCCTCTCCAACGAATTTCTGCTCGTTCACGTTGCTAGGGATCACATGCTCACAGCCAAAGGGCAGTGACGACCATATAACAGTGTTGTACTCAGTTGCGGCAGAGGCAACACAATGAAAACAAAGGAGAGGTTATCTGCTTTAATTCTTGACTAAGAGAGAAGGGGATCCTTGTACTACTCAATCCTTTGCTGTACCAAAAATAAGCAATTCACACCCTTCATCTCATGTTTTAGGTACCACTCAAATTCCCTATGCATCCTATTCCCTTGTGATCCCGCTGGGCATTGTATCGCAGATCGATTCTGTCGAAATTCCATACTGCCTACACCATTTTGCATTGTTATCCTCTCACCTAAAAATAATGTGTGAGCAGTGAAGCATACATGTATTTATCGACTGGGCTTCTAGACGGATGAAGGGATGCAGATCTTTTTACTACATCAAAAGTCACATGTCTACCCTATTTATGTCGTGAGTACCGTTGGCATAAAAGGTAGACTTCAAAATTCAGATCACAATATAGTATGAGAAGGTGTGTGCTAACAAGAGTCTGAAATGGTGTCCGTCTTGTCTGAAAAATACATCCTACACATTAAGATATCTCACATTTGGCACATATTTAACATGGTTAAATGTATAGTTGTTGGAACATAGAAAACGTGATTTAATGTTTAGATTGTATCAAAATATTCATATCCATCTATTTTACACATGCAAAGGGAGTCACTCTTGTGCCTATTCCTAGTTTATAAATATATATATGCTTGTCCACGCACATCATCAGATTAAACTACTAGTGGCAGTGCAAGCTTGTCCACCTACGTTTTCTTCCTGCTAGAGAAGAAAGGGTGGATGACCTGTCGTGAACTTACAAGGCGATCGATTTCACCTGGAAATGAGATGCGTCTGAAATTTGAGTTTAAGTCCTTGTTCAACCCCTTGTCGAGTTCCATAGCGGATGGCGACCACTGCCTTGTCAATGCGTACATCCAAGGGCGAAGGACTATGGGGTGACCCTGATGCTCAGGATACGGGTTAAGAAAAAAGTTTAGCGCTAAAAGCAACTCTAACGGAGACTGTAAACACGTGAAAATTGTATAATAACCATTAGTTTTCGTTTTCGATGAAAAAGTGTTTTAAGGGGGACGGTAAACTCCCTAGCCTAGTCTGTACATCTGAGGATTTCACAGCCGAACCGAGTGTGGCATGTATACCGGCGGTTGAGTTGGCAGGAGGGAAATTTCCAGACGCGGCGGGTACAAATCGATCACGGCGGGTACAAATGAGGCGCCGATACTCGTCGGGGATGGGACAGCGCTGGGTCAAGGCTGGTCAGCGCTGTAGCACACGGCCCTAGCGCGGCTGGCTGCGCCATGGCCAGGCGACGTGAGGCTGCACAGGGGCGGCGGGCGGTGCGTTAGGCGGGCACAGGGCGGCGGCACGGGGCAAAACTGGGGCGGCGTGGGAAGGACTCAGCTATCGCATTTTTACAGTTTGTTTTTGTATTTCCATGCTGCACGTGCTGTTTTCAAACGGCAAAACATGTTTTTCGTGGACTATAAACTAGTTTTACAGTTCACCTATTTACAGGGTCTGTTAGAGTTGCTCTTACCATCTCAAAATGCCTTGTGCAACAGGTTTGACAAGATGTAGTGCACCAGGGACCGCACATCCGCCTCCACGTACGCATATGGGGAATCTGAACAGATTACGGAATCTAAACATAGAACAAATTCATTTGATGATTGCTGGATTTCGTGGTGGAGCTCCCTCATTGGAATTGATTGTAGCCAGCAGTGTGACTCCATTCTTCGAAAGATACCCAGTTCGGATCAGTTAAAATGTGAAGGCAAATGTCACAATATCACCTCTTCCTACGTGCTCGATTCTCAGGGAAATAGTAGAATTTCTAGTGCATATATTTTTAATTTTCTCGGTATAGTGGATAGTTAGTGAAGCCAAAAAGGTATCCTTACATGCGAAGGAAAATTACAGGTGACTGTCAATCTAGCAGTGGAACTGAGTCCACAACTCTCTGTTTGCTATTCTGTTGATAACCATAGCAGTCTCATCTTGAACGCTTTTCCTGCATGTGTACAAACTTAATTTGGCCGCTTCGAAAATGGTGTTGTTTGTAGTAGGTCATATGATCTAATGCCCCATGTTGCAACTACGAAATTTCCATCAAAATAGAAGAGCTCCGTGTGGCCGCGTGATGAAGATCCGATGGCACAAGAAAAAACACAAAGAAACCCAAAAAAAACAAAAATGCCACGGAAAAAATAAAAAATACCTTGGCAATTTATATTTGTGTGTGTTCCGAGAGACTAGGGAGGACACGTTTTCTCTTGAGATTTTGGGAAAAAGAAACATGTGATTTATATGAGGAGAACTTGGAAAGTGACGATATGTTTATGTTGTCTGGAGTAAATCCCGGTTGAATTGGTCGTGACCTTGTATGACTTCCCAGTGGCCTAGTCTCCACAAGATCCCATTGCTTCATCTTTCTTCTCTAGGAGAATAACTCTGGATCAATGCAGTTTGTACCGCTGGTGATGACCCATCTGGCTTAAGTAACCTGTTAGGGAAGCTGGAACTTCTTTTTTTGAATGTTAGCAGGAGAGCTTCAAATTCATTGAGCAGATAGAATATTAGTCCAGTTAATAAGGAAAACCTGACCCCAAAACCATACATTGCCTAGTTTATCTATTATATACTAAAAGCAATATAAGGGTGTTTTTCGAGAAACCAGGTTGATCCACATATACCAAAATTATTTGATCCGTCGATCTTAATTATAGTGGTTAAGATTTAAAGACAAAAAAAGTTACGTAATTTATAATCATGTACAACCTGTCAGGTGTATAAGACTTTTAGTGGGTCCATGCAATTGAGAAACGTGGCAGCTAATTGATCCTAGATTGACCGACTGGATGGCCTGAACTAATAGGACTCCTGCCCAAACTGCTATAGGAACGGGAAGAGAGAAGCTCTCAAGCATGTTTTTCTCCTCTCCGCTGAAGCGGGCAACCTGAGACTCTATCAACTACTGCGCAGCATGGTGCAACTGCAGCAGTCAGGGTAGTCAATTAAGGAGCCGGCTGATTTACCGTCAGACGGCCACACGCGTCACCGCGTTATGGATGTTTAGCATTGCGATCTGCCCTTCCTCATCTCCATCTTGTATAAAAAATAAAAGAGCTCCATCTATTCCAAGATAAATCCATGAAGTTAGGTGCTCAAGAGTAGTATTGTGGGGATGCCCCCCTCCATGTATGATTGCTTTCGGAAGTACGTCTTTCCAGACGTATAGGGGAAAGAGATTATTCTTAGCCTTCAAATATCAGTACACAACCTAATTTCGAAATGATCAATGCAGTATCGTAGGTTGATCTACATAAACTAAAATTATCTGATTTGTCCATCTTAGCTATAACAGTTAAGATTTAAAGCCAGAAAAGATACCTAATCTATAATCATGTACAACCTAAAGCCAGAAAAACTTACTAATCATGTACAACATATCACGTAGGTGAAAAAATGACCATCAAATACAGACGTGTAAACTTATCATATATGTGCATCGGGCAATTAGAAGGATAAGATGTCATACACATGGCACACTTACAAATTTTCTGTTTAGATCGATATGGTATCTGTTCAAGTTATAAACATATATCCCCGCAAAAAAATAGAAGGAGAATACATCGACACATGAGACACATATGATACTTACTGCCTCCGTACTAAATTATAAGATGTTTTAGTAGACTGGTATTTTAGCACACTAAATCAGTGTTCTAAAATATCTTATAATTTGGTACAAAGAAGTACAAGTAATAAACATATATCCCGGCAAAAGAAAAGTTACAAACATATAACAAGTACGTGTATGGGTGGTATGATAATTAGTTGATGGCTATGAAAAGAAGAAAAAAATGAAGAAAAACTATTGCTGAGATTTAGGCAAGACAATGCCATGACACATGCACCTAAAGTTGTCCATGCATCGATTTGTCAAGAAAACAATATTGTTGCATGTCCTTCGGCGTAGTCCCTATCTATCCCAAACTCCATAATGTTGATATTTCAGATTTGTTATGGCATCCTTCCCAGTGCCCTTTTTATCCTCCAACCATACCATAGATACCCATGCTCATAGAAAGAAAACACGCCAAATGATGCAGCCGGGGGCAATAGGGATAGACACCACAATCAGGTAACCGACCACAGGTGTAGAGGCGGTGAGGCAAGCTTCATACCGGGAGTACTGATAATATTCTCTTATAAATATGCATGCACACAAGAACCTACTAATGATTCGGAAATAGGTCAACATGAAGATGTTTCTGTAGAGAAGATATTATTCTTCTGGAAACTATGTATGTTAGAATGCTCTCTTGACAACTGCACCAATATCGATACATCTCAATAACAAATCCTATGCATACCTATTGAAAGCCAAGTGTTACTACATGAAACCCTTCATAGTTGAAGAGAAAAGTTGATTCTTTTCCTTAAACCTTGATCTCTGTACATTAGCAAATTTTATCCTACATAACCGAACAAAGAGTATGCTACTCCCTCATATTCACTAGTAGAAAACAGGTCATCCGTTCGCGCCCCCTCAGAGCATTAGTCCCGGTTGCGCCCGGTTCGAGCGTGCACGGGGCCCGGAGGCATGCATCCCGGTTGGTAAGGGGGCATACGTCACGGTTTGTAACACAAACCGGGACTAAAGGTTGGGCGTCAGCCACGTGGCGTGGCACACACCTTTAGTTCTGGACGTATGCTCCCGCCCTCTATAAATGCAACGCTCCAGCCCTCTGCCTTCACTCTGTTTTTTCTTGGTGGAAGGTGTGAGGGGTGTGCTAGTTTTTTTCCCCTATGCATGCATTCAAGGTGTTTGATGAAATGTTTGAGTGAATGATCCCGTTCAATTTCTCATATCTCATAAAACAAAAATATAAAAGGTGTCCGAGACGCACTTGAGCTTTCTCCTCTTTATTTTCCTCGATCGAGGTTAGCAATCTTATCTTTTCTCTGTCATTGATACAATGCATGTGTCGATGTGAATTGGTCCTTTCACTATTTATGATGTCCTGTTTTTTGATAAACTTACTTATATGATGCAGATGAACGGACGGGAATGGATGTACGGTGACCGGCTCGTAGCCGGGTATATGAAAGGCGTGGATAAATTTATCGATGTGGCTACGGCAAACAAAGAGAATGGTTTTATACGTTGTCCATGTGTTCAAAGTCGGAACAACAAGGAGTACTCTTCCTCGAAAATCATTCGCGGACACCTGATTATGAAAGGTTTCATGCCCAACTATAATTGTTGGACCAAGCACGGGGAAAGAGGATTCCTGCTAAGGTTATGTGGTATGCTCCTATAATACCAAGGTTGAAACGCATGTTCAGAAACAAAGAGCATGCCAGGTTGTTGCGATGGCACAAAGAAGACCGTAAGAAAGACGGAAAGTTGAGACACCCTGCTGATGGGTCACAGTAGAGAAAAATCGAGAGAGACTTCCCAGACTTTGCAGGTGACGCAAGGAACTTATGGTTTGGTCTAAATACGAATGGCATGAATCCTTTTGGGGAGCAGAGCTACAGTCACAGCACCTGGCCCGTGACTCTATGTATCTACAACCTGCCTCCTTGGTTGTGCATGAAGCGTAAGTTCATTATGATGCCAGTGCTCATCCAAGGCCCGAAACAACCGGGCAACGACATTGATGTGTACCTTAGGCCATTAGTTGAAGAACTCTTACAGTTGTGGGGCAAACCAGGTGTACGTTCATGGGATGAGAACAAACAGGAGCCATTTGATCTACGAGGGTTGTTATTCGTAACCATCAATGATTGGCCTGCTCTTAGTAACCTTTCAGGACAGACAAACAAGGGATATAAGGCATGCACACACTGTTTAGATAAGACTGAAGGTACATATTTGCATAAATGCAAGAAGGTTGTGTACCTGGCGAATCGACGATTTCTTCCGACCAATCATCCCGTAAGAAAGAAAGGCAAGCATTTCAAAGGTGTGGCAGATCACCGGAAGAAGGCTGAACTCCCTGCTGGTGATGATGTATTTGGTATGGTCAAGGACATAGAAGTAATCTTTGGAAAGGGTCCCGGCGGTCAATCAATTCCGAACGACATCGCTATAGGACACGCACCCATGTGGAAGAAGAAATCTATATTTTGGGAGCTACCATATTGGAAAGTCCTGCGTGTTCGCTCTTCAATCGACGTGATGCACGTGACGAAGAATCTTTGCGTGAACCTGCTAGGATTCCTAGGCGTGTATGGGAAGACAAAAGATACACCAGAAGCACGGGAGGACCAACAAATTATGAAAGACCCAAAGAACATGCATACACAGAACAAGATGGATAAAGGGCGTCACTTAAGTCGTGCCAGCTATGCTCTTACCAAAGAAGAGAAGGAAATCTTTTTTGAAGTCCTTTACAGTATAAAGGTGCCGTCGGGCTTCTCATCTAATATAAAGGGGATAATAAATATGGCAGAGAAAAAGTTCCAAAACCTGAAGTCTCATGACTGTCACGTGATTATGACGCAGTTGCTTCCGATTGCATTGAGGGGCTTCTACCGGAAAATGTTCGAGTACCCATTGTGAAGCTGTGTGCATTCCTCAATGCAATATCTCAGAAGGTAATCAATCCAGATATTCTGCCAAGGTTACAGAAGGATGTGGTACAATGTCTTGTTAGTTTTGAATTGGTGTTCCCACCATCCTTCTTTAATATTATGACGCATCTCCCGGTTCACCTAGTGAAAGAGATTGCCATTCTCGGTCCGATATTTCTGCACAATATGTTCCCCTTTGAGAGGTTCATGGAAGTCTTAAATAAATATGTTCATAACCGTGCTAGACCAGAAGGAAGCGTCTCCAAGGGATATGGAACAGAGGAGGTCATTGAGTTTTGTGTTGAATTATTCCTGACCTTAAGCCGATTGGTGTTTCTGACTCGCGGCATGAGGGAAGACTAAGTGGAAAAGGCACGCTGGGAAAGAAAGCAATATATGTAGGGACGGGGATTCTTTCACTAAAGCACACTACACAGTTTTACATAATTCCACCTTGGCAGCTCCGTATATCGAGGAACACAAGAATATTGTACGCTCCAAAAACCCGGGGAAGCCCGAATCATGGATTACAAATGAACACATGAAGTCTTTCGGTGATTGGATGCGGACACATCTCTTGAATGACACCACTGTTGGAGATCAGCTATACTTGTTGGCCGCGTCACCATCTTCTACTGTATTGAATTTCCAAGGGTACGAAATAAATGGGAATACATTCTACACGATCGCCGAAGATAAAAAGAGCACCAACCAAAATAGTGGTGTCCGCTTTGATGCAATAGACGAGAATGGACAAAAGGACACATATTATGGTTACATAGAGGAGATATGGGAACTAGACTATGGAGTCTCTTTTAAGGTCCCTTTGTTTCGCTGCAAATGGGTCAACCTGAATGGGGAAGGGGTAAAGATAGACAAGTTGTACGGAATGACAACAGTGGATCTCAACAATCTTGGTTATAGATATGAACCATTCGTCCTAGACAATGATGTGGCTCAGGTTTTCTATGTGAAGGACATGTCCTCCAGACCGAAAAAAAGAAAAAGTATGCAAACGAATACATCATATGATGAGCCAAAGTGTCACATAGTTCTTTCAGGGAAAAGAAACATCGTGGGAATCGAGGACAAGACAGACATGTCAGAAGAGTATAATAAGTTTGATGAAATTCCGCCCTTCACAGTGAAAACTGACCCAAGCATTCCGTTAAGTAAAGAAGATGCTCCATGGTTACGTCTGAAGCGATCAAAAGGAAGGACATATGCCAAGAAGTTCATGCTCATATTATGTAACTCTAGTTCATGTCTTTCGCGGTTTGTGGCTTCACCGAAGGATATCTTTCGCGGTTTGTGGCTTGACCGGGACTATATATAGGGGGGCCTTTAGTCCCGGTTTTGTAGTCTCAGTTTTTAATATTAATAAATGTCTTAAGTGTTAGTCCCGTTTTGTGGCTGGACCGGGACTATGAAGAAGTTGTCCCGATTCGTACTTACCATTAAGATCTGATCTCCAAACGCGCGCGGTCACATATTAGGGAGTGCCTCTATGACCAGTTTCTTGGAGATGCCGGAGGATTGGGGTCCGGCGGCATCTCCCAGAAACTGGTCGTAGTGGTGTCCCTGCTCTCGAAAACCATCTTGCAGCTTGTAACTTCTCTAACTAGATCAATACACCTTGGAGCTAACAAATTTCACATATTAGGGAGTGCCTCTATGGCCAGTTTCTCGGAGATGCCGGAGGACTGGGATCCGGCGGCATCTCCCTGAAACTGGCCGTAGTGGTATCCCTGCTCTCGAAAACCATCTTGCAGCTTGTAACTTCTCTAACTAGATCAATACGCCTGGGAGCTAACTAATTTCACATATTAGGGAGTGCCTCTATGACCAGTTTCTCGGAGATGCCGGAGGACTGGGCTCCGTCGGCATCTCCCTGAAACTGGCCGTAGTGGTGTCCCTGCTCTCGAAAACCATCTTGGAGATGCCTCAAACTGGCTGGAGGACTGGGCTCACAAGGATGCCTATTTATAGTACAAGCAGCTCGGCATAGTGTCGACACTTACGAAATAATGTCGACACTCACCCCTATTATTAGTGCTGACTCGTGTTTTGTCCCGGTTGGTGTCTCCAACCAGGACTAAAGGTTCATCTTTAGTCCCGGTTGGTGACACCATCCGGGATAAGGTACACGCTGCACGACATAATATCGACACTCACCCCTATCATTAGTGCTCCCTGGCCCAGCCTGCCGAAATCCCTCCAACCGGGACTAAAGATGAACCTTTAGTATATTGAAAATCCAAACAATGAAAATCCTTTGCGTGGTGTCATATTATGTGACATAGTTGAAAGGAAAAATACCAGACTTGGTATATTGATCATGTCTCGGAAAAACCTTCACAAAATGACCTATCATGTTCGAGGTTTCATGGCTTTCGGTCCAAATGACCGATGTTATGTGCTGAATCACAGCATAGTTTTTGATGTTGTGCCCATATTATGCATGCGTGTGGACATTGGTATGAAGAACAATGTTGCAGGAGGAAGTTTTCCTTTTTGTCGCACGGAAAAGCCCTTTTCCATTTTCCGAGCGCAAAAAAAGGATCGTTTTGTGAAGTAACCACCAAAATGCCGTTTCAGAATGCTACTGTCCCATTTTCCTAAAATACTAGACCACTTACATGGACTATCTCCCAACCGGGACATCTCAAACCTTTTCGTCCATCCCGGATAAAAAGGACAAATGTCTGCCGAATCGGTAGGAAGTGGGTCCGGTTTGTACTACAGGTACATGATCTATCGCCCGTGATTGAAAAAATCATTTTTTGACTCGCAATATGTGGTTTCTTCAGAGATCCAATGCAAGTTCTAACGATGCTCGTCCCCTATCTTCATGCACGCCGGTTCGACCATAGTTAGAAATTCAGATAATTCAAAACGGGCATAATAAATTCAAAAAAATTCCGAACAATGAAAATCCTTCGCGTGGTGTCATATTATGTGACATAGTTGAAAATAAAAATACCAGACTTGGTATATTGATCATGTCTCGAAAAAACCTTCACAAAATGACCTATCATGTTCGAGGTTTCATGGTTTCGGTCCAAATGACCGATGTTATGTGTTGAATCACGACATAGTTTGTGATTTTGTGCCCATATTATGCATGCGTGTAGACATTGGTATGAAGAACAATGTTGCAGGAGGAAGTTTTCGTTTTTGTCGCACGGAAAAGCCCTTTTCCATTTTCCGAACGCAAAAAACGGGTCGTTTTGTCAAGTAACCACCAAAATGCCGTTTCAGAATGCTACCGTCCCATTTTCCTAAAATACTAGACCACCTTATATGTACTATCTCCCAACCGGGACATCTCAAACCTTTTCGTCCATCCCGGGTAAAAAGGACAAATGTCTGCCGAATCGGCAGGAAGTGGGTCCGGTTTGTACTACAGGTACATGATCTATCGCCCGTGATTTTTTGAAAAAAATCATTTTTAGACTCGCAATATATGGTTTCTTCAGATATCCAATGCAAGTTCTAACGATGCTCGTCCCCTATCTTCATGCACGGCGGTTCGACCATAGTTAGAAATTCAGATAATTCAAAACGGGCATAATAAATTAAAAAAAATCCGAACAATGAAAATTCTTCGCGTGGTGTCATATTATGTGACATAGTTGAAAGGAAAAATACCAGACTTGGTATATTGATCATGTCTCGAAAAAACCTTCACAAAATGACCTATCATGTTCGAGGTTTCATGGCTTTCGGTCCAAACGACCGATGTTATGTGCTGAATCACGGCATAGTTTGTGATGCTGTGCCCATATTATGCATGCGTGTAGACATTGGTATGGAGAACAATGTTGCAGGAGGAAGTTTTCCTTTTTGTCGCACGGAAAATCCCTTTTCCATTTTCCGAGCGCAAAAAACGGGTCGTTTTGTGAAGTAACCACCAAAATGCTGTATCAGAATGCTATCGTCCCATTTTCTTAAAATACTAGACCACCTTACATGGACTATCTCCCAACCGGGACATCTCAAACCTTTTCGTCCATCCCGGGTAAAAAAGACAAATGTCTGTCGAATCGGTAGGAAGTGGGTCCGGTTTGTACTACAGGTACATGATCTATCGCCCGTGATTTTTTGAAAAAATCATTTTTAAACTCGCAATATGTGGTTTCTTCAGAAATCCAATGCAAGTTCTAACGATGCTCGTCCCGTATCTTCATGCACGCCGGTTCGACCATAGTTAGAAATTCAGATAATTCAAAACGGGCATAATAAATTCAAAAAAAATCCGAACAATGAAAATCCTTCGCGTGGTTTCATATTATGTGACATAGTTGAAATGAAAAATACCATACTTGGTATATTAATCATGTCTCGAAAAAACCTTCACAAAATGACCTATCATGTTCGAGGTTTCATGGCTTTCGGTCCAAATGACCGATGTTATGTGCTGAATCACGGCATAGTTTGTGATGTTGTGCCCATATTATGCATGTGTGTGGACATTATTGGTATGGAGAACAATGTTGCAGGAGGAAGTTTTCCTTTTTGTCACACGGAAAAGCCATTTTCCATTTTTCGAGCGCAAAAAACGGGTCGTTTTGTGAAGTAACCACCAAAATGCCGTTTCAGAATGCTACCGTCCCATTTTCCTAAAATACTATACCACCTTACATGGACTATCTCCCAACCGGGACATCTCAAACCATTTCGTCCATCCCGGGTAAAAAGGACAAATGTCTGCCGAATCGGCAGGAAGTGGGTCCGGTTTGTACTACAGGTACATGATCTATCGTCCGTGATTTTTTGAAAAAATCATTTTTAGACTCGCAATATGTGGTTTCTTTAGAGATCCAATGCAAGTTCTAAATGAGCCATTTTTCTTCCCGCCAGTTCTTCCCTCCAGTTATCTTCCTACCATTTCTCACTATATATATATGTAGGGTTGGCCTCCATTGTCATTGCACATCTCTAGACTCATATCTGCAACCTCATACTCTTTCCCATGACTTCCACTGTAGCACTAACTCCCAGGGAGGCGGAGGCGCTTTGCGCCTCGAACTACCCTGCCCGCCGGGCTACTGTGTCCCCGTCGGCTGGATGCTGAGCGCCGGAGGCATGCCGGTTCCTCCTGTCCCTCTAGGTGTGGCGCGTCGGATGGTCATCACGAACCACTACTACTTCGAGCTCACGTCGGAGCAGTAGAGGAATCCCAGATGGCATCCCGACTATTTCCCGACTTGGGAAGCCTTCTTCGTGGATCGGCGTGAGAGGGCGCTCGCCAGGCACGAGGAGGATGGCCCACCTCCTCCGAACTTCAACGAGGTCGGCCGTCGGTTGTGGTGGCGCGGTCGGACTCTCTAGAGCGTCATGGCCTATGACACGACCGTCGATTCTAGCCCCCGCCTGCGCTACCCTCAAGTCCAGCCCACTCGTACTCAGCCTTCAAGGTTCAACTACGGCGACCCCGACGACGACAGCGACGACGGCCGCGGCGAGTACGACGACTACAGTGGCGAGTATTACAGGTGTAGGCAGGATCATGACTGAATCACTCCAACATTGCAAAACAAGTTCGGCCGATTGTGGCTTAATCTGGCCATGTATCTTAATTTTTAGTTCTTCTATGTAACTTTGTGTTAGTTGCGTTATGTACTTTAATTCCAGTTCTATCCTAATAAAATTTTCTTTCCGCCCATTATTTCCCGTCCTTTTTTTCCCGCGCATTAATATATAAAAAATATAAGTTAATTCAAATCCAAATTAAAACACAGAAAATGGTTTTGAATTATTTAAAAATAGAAAATGGTTTTGAATTATTTATTCAAATCAAGGCACTTTTTATGTTTAAAGTTTTTCTAAATTCCAAATTAATATTCAAAAAATATAAGTTAATTCATTTTTCATTTTAAATGGTTCATAGTTTAAATGGTTACATTAATTATTTTTTAAAAATAGAAAATGGTTTTGAATTATTTATTCAAATCCAAACACTTTTTATGTTTAAAGTTTTTCTAAATTCCAAATTAATATTCAAAAAATATAAGTTAATTCGTTATTAATTTTAAATGGTTCATAGTTTAAATGCTTACATTAATTATTTTTTAAAAATAGAAAATGGTTTTGAATTAGTTATTCAAATCCAGACACTTTTTATGTTTAAAGTTTTTCTAAATTCCAAATTAATATTCAAAAAATATAAGTTAATTCATTATTAATTTTAAATGGTTCATAGTTTAAATGGTTACATTAATTATGTTTTAAAAATAGAAAATGGTTTTGAATTAGTTATTCAAATTCAAACACTTTTTATGTTTAAAGTTTTTTTAAATTCCAAATTAATATTCAAAAAATATAAGTTAATTCATTTTTAATTTTAAATGGTTCATATTTTAAATGGTTACATTAATTATTTTTAAAAACAGAAAATGTTTTGAATTAGTTATTCAAATTCAAACACTTTTTATGTTTAAAGTTTTTCTAAATTCCAAAGTAATTATCATTTAAAAAAATTACAAATTTAAACCCCAAAATAAAAAATAAGGCGGGAACAGAGAGAAAATTGCTGATTTTTTTTTGAAAACAGGGTCATATGTCCCGGTTGGAGCCACCAACCAGGACTAAAGACCCCTGCACGCGCCAACCCTTGGTCTGCTAAAAATAGTGGAGTATACGTCCCGGTTGGTGGTTCCAACCGGGACGTATGACCCTTTAGTCCCGATTGGAGCCACCAACCGGGACAAAAGGTCCTTTGGTTATATCTGACGCACCTCCTCTTCTTCTTCCCCATCTCACTTCACTGCTTTTCACCGACACGCGCACAGGAACCGCCCCCGACGCCGGCAGACTGCCCGAGCTCGCCGCCACCCGCGCGTTCCGTCCGCCACCACCGCCGCCTCCGTCCGCGTGTCCCGGCTAGTTTTCCCCCTCGCGCGTGACCTCAATCGCCTGGATTGGAAGCTCCGTCCGTCGTCTGTCTTCGTCGATTTCGGCATCTCCCGAGCTCGCCCGGCCTCGCCACCACCTCTGTCGTGTTCCTGGTGAGCTGTTGATCCTCACGTTGCTCTTCTTTCTCTCCCTCTCCTCCTGTACTATTCTCCCCGCGTGTGCCCGACGCCGCCGCCGCTCGAGATCGACGGAGGCGACGCTCCGGTGACCAAGAAGGAGCGGTGTCGCCACTCTCTTTCTCCCTGCATCGCCCTCTCTCTAACGCGCCCATCCGCGCGTCCAGGCGTGCCCGCTATCGCCGTCGCTGTCGCTGCCTGGGAGCTCACCGCCAGCGTGATGTCGTGCTGACGTCACTCGTGCGTCACCTTGCTCGCGTGGCAGCTGATGTGGCCTAGGGCCCATCAGTTAGCCTCAGTGGGTAGGCTCCGCTGTGGTATAAAAAGTATCTGATGCGTGTGTTGACATCAGCATGCGTGGAGGCTGAGTTGCCAATGGGGCCCTTTTGTCAGTCTCACTGGCTAGGGGTTGCCCCGGTGTAAAAACTATTTGCCTTTTTGTTTTTAATTCAAGAAAATGATTTAATATTGTAAAATCAATAACTTATTGTTTATAAGTCAGAAAAATACAAATAATATATCAAATTGTTCATAAAAATGAAACCTATCTATTTCACCTATAATCATGCATTCTTCAACAACTTAAATGACAAGTATAATTAGAAGAACAAATGCACCCCTCTCATATGTTCCGGAGTTTCCCCTAGTTAGGGTTTTCACCCCTCGGAACACCGATTAAATCGTTGAGCATGTCTTAGGGTTACATTCCAATGCAAATTAACTTGTCATATCATCATCCTTGTTTGAGCATTCCACCTATCCCTCCTCCCTGACCGCCACAGCACCTCCGTCTCCGTCCATCGCCACGCGCTCCTGCCGCCCCTTCCCTTTTTGTGTGTATGTATATATTGTGTATGTATATATAGTGTGTATGTATATATTTTATTTATTGTGTATGTATATATTAGGGTTTCTCTGAATTAGGGTTTATCCGTTTTGACTTATCCGTTTTTTCACCTATGCAGAAAATATGGACCCACACGACAGAGACGGAGAAAAGGAAGAGTTGATCCAAGGTGTGATCCGCGAGGAAGAAAATTTAGATGTATCGACGTTTCTGAACAACTCCGATGAGGGTGATCCTCTTTTTGCCGGAAGAGAAGACTTGTTTGAGGTTGAAGGTGATGCTTTCCGCGAGGGAGAAGGCGATGCCTTGTGTGATCGAGAAGACGACCGCTCCGGCGAGGAGCATGTAATATAATTAATTCATTAATTAATAATCTGCTATCTATATAGAAATAGTAACGACGATCTTTCTTCTTTTAGCCCTCTGGATCGAACAAATCTACTGAAAAGAGCGGACGAGGCCCAACCAAAAAGTTGGAAGACCATGAGAGGTTCAGGATCGAAGATGTCGCTGAAGACGGCAAACCGACGGCTCCCGAAGTTGTCGCAATCAAATTTGTGGCACCATGTGGAGTAATCGTTAGGGACTTAATCCCGATCACCATTCAAAATTGGAATAGGCCTGCTGATGCGGAAGAAGAGGGAACATGTTTGTTTGTCCCTAACAAGGCCAAAGATTTACTGTGGAAGAGGCTCATGGTTAATTTCAAACTACCGAAGATAGAGCTGGATCCAAATGCGGAGGATCCAGTTGAGAACACCTTAGAACATGGGAGAGCCATGGAGGCTAAGGTCAGGGAGTGGGCTATGAAGAAGATGGCCCAGTGTTTCACCAACTGGAAGAAAAGATTGCACCTTGACTATGTCGTGAAAGATAAGACTCCGGATTTCAAGAAGATTCAGTTTGAGAAGATAAAACCATTCTGGGCTGAGTTTGTAAATTACAAGACATCAGAAAAAGCTAAGAAAATGTCTGCAACGAATAAGCTGAATGCTGCTAACAAGAAGTATCACCATACTATGGGGCAAGGTGGCTACAGGGCTGGCATTCCTAAGTGGGAGAAACTTGAGAATGAACTGCGTGCTAAAAAGATCACCCCAGAGACAGACGATTGGGTAGAACGTGCAAGGAATTGGTTTTACGGGCATGGGGGCACGTTGGAATCGGAAGGGATGTGTATATATAACATACGACATAAAGAAGACCCCTTGCCAATCGAGAGGATGAGAAAAGCAGTAAAGGTTGTTAAATATGGGGACTTCATTCCCGATAGAGAGAATGATGAGCTCACACTCGCCCTTGGAAATAAGGAACATGATGGACGAACACGAGGCACAAGTGGCTCCATACCATGGAGGACTGGGTTTCTCGAAGAGAGGAAGAAATATCCTGATAGAAGCCGTCAGAGGAGAAAGGACAAGGCGGAAGTTGAAGCAAATATTCAGAAAGAGCGAATGCGTATAATTGAAGAACGAATAAAGCAACAACAAGATGAAATTAACGCACTTAAAGAGCAAAGTACTACCGGCCCATCTCAGCAGCACACTGCATTCGATGCTACCGGCCTATCGAATAATCGAAAAAGCAGTGTGGCTTCCACCGAGGTCCCGGGTGATGACAATGGCGATGACGATGGTGCACCGACGATGGCTCCTGATGGCTACCCAGTGGATGATATCACAGAGATGACACACTGCGAGCTACATGTCAAAGTTGTGAACATATCAATGAAGGTGGCGGTCGGCTATGCCTTACCAATTGGACCCACACCAACTTACCACTGTCGTCCGGTTCCAGAGGGCTACGCTGTTGTCGGGGTGGATGAAATCATGCCCACCTTTGAAGTTTTGGATCTTCACTACCCTGTAGGTGAAGGGGATGTGACTGTACTGGGAGACGCAACAAACGTCACCATTCTATGGCCAAAGGAATGTATCGTGCTTCGAAATCACACGCCAAGGCCATCTTCGCTGCCGCCTCACCCGTCTCCAGCGAGGTCGTCGCCGCCGCGGCAGCCGTCTTCGTCGCATCACCAATCTCCGGCGCAGCCATCGCCGCGGGAGCCATCGCCGGCGCCTCAGGATAAAAAGCGTAAGCGTACCGCTACTCTGCGTCGTGGTAAGCAATCGCCGAAACATAAACAAGAGCCTATTCCAAAAGTACCAAAGGTTCCTCCTAAGAGAGCTTATGACTGTACTGGAGAGGAGACTGCGGCGATCATTGATGCGGAAACGACAGCGTTTTTCGCTAAGCTGAGGCGGCCGAAAGAGCCAGAGTTCCCCAGCACCAAAGAAGAAAAAGGCAAAGTGTTGAAAATGCTAAAGACTCTTCATCAACCCGAGCCAAAGCTGTCATCAGACTATGAGCATTCTATTCTCAAGTCACATGCGGCACAAAAAGCCTCGAAGAGCAGTACTGATGCAAGCGAGAAATCTGTTGCCCAGCTCGGAGAACAAGCAAAATAGTCTTGCGCCCCTCTCAAGGTGATTTCCCAAACCAATGTGGGGTCGAGCAAATATGGGGCCGAAGAGCAGTATGATCCAGAGGTAGTTGCACAATACGGAGAAGCTGTCGCTGCTCAAGGTATGAGTATTGCCCAGTACTTATCCCAGTTAGAGTACTTCCCCGTGAGTGAAGTAGCATACAAATACCAGTACGGCAAACCTCTCGTCAAACCTAAGGAGGTAAATAATCTTCCAACAAAAATGCGAAGATTGCATAACTGATACATGCATGCCACAAAGGCCGGGGCTAACTGGATAGTGCTGAGGGTTACAAAAAAGCATCATGGGAAAGAAAAGGATGACATGATATCCATTGAATTTGATGAACTATTTTAATTATTCAATCAAGACGCCTTGGACAAATCGATCATCAGTGCCTATTGTCTGTAAGTACTAATTCTGTAATTAATTTAGTCTCCAGCTATCTCACCTTGTTTATTGCATGTATATAATCATACTGTAATATGTAGAATGAAGATTCTCGAATGCAGCAGAGGACAAATCTATGACATTGGCTTCATTGACCCATATTGGGTTCATGAAGCTAATCTCAAAACAAGCCCCAGGATACGGAGGATAATATAGTACACGCGTTAAGGTTTCAGGAAACCAGAAGGGAAATACTTTTTCCTTACAACTTCGAGTGAGTGTTATTGTCTTCTATACACTTTCTATTTCGCCTACTCGATGTTAAGTATATAATTGATTAGTTATGCATTCGCAGCTTCCACTATATTCTGTTAATCATTCAACTTGACAAAGGGCGTGTACTAGTCATGGACTCGAAACATAAACCCCTTGAGCAGTGGAAGGACATGCAGATGCTTATCCAGCAGTAATTCTAATCATTACGACACTATATCGGCAACGTTCGTGAATTTTATGATATCAAGTAATTAATAACTTATTTTATTCGTTTTCTTCGCCGGGCAGCGCTTGGAAACGGTTCACCAACAAGGCTACGGGTGTTTGGAAAGCGAAGCTTACATTTGAAGCACTAGATATAAGCACCACTAGCTATATCCGTGCATCTCTTTGATTCTAGTTTTGATACGGTTATTATCATGCTTGATTATTATTTTGATTGAACTATGTTCTCGTAAAGTGCCTGACACAGGGACCAGGTAACAATCTATGTGGATACTATGTTTGCGAGTTCATCCGGCAGACGTGCGATGAGAAGGGCAGAAATTTAGAGCAACTCCACGTGCGTAAACAATTTCTATAGTTTTTAATTACAATCAAATTGTGTTTAGTTTCATTCATATAGGCTGACTCCTTTTTTAAATCAGATCGAATGTCTACGGGACGATCTTCTGCCAAAGGATCGCGTACGAGCAATTCAGGAGAAATTGGCGGGATTCTTAGATGCAGAAGTCCTAAACCCAAAAGGGGAATACTATTCGGCTGTGTATAGACAATAGGGATCGTAAAAGAGCAACTTTTGTATGTAGTACATGAACTCGATCCGTGTATCAAATGTAATATTGTCATGATGATCTTGTGTAATATAATGGTTCCTTCATTGATGAGTGCAAAACACTAAATAAACAATAAAACAACCTAAATGAATTCTCTGTCGCGGCACAAAAAGTGGCGAAAATGATGCCGCGGCAGAGAAATGTGTCAAATCTCTGCCGCGGCAGAAGGTTATTTGTCCCGGTTCGTAAGAACCGGGACGGTTGCTCCACCCCCACCCTCCCCCCCCCCCACCCCTCGTCCTCTGACGCCGCCACGTGTACCACCATTTGTCCCGGTTGGTGGGGCAACCGGGACTAAAGGTTGGGGCTTTAGTCCCGATTGCCCCGTCCCGGTTGGGTAACCGGGACTAATGCCCCTCACCAACCGGGACCAATGGGGCGTTTTCTACTAGTGATTGTACTAAATCAGCGACACTTATTATGGATCGGAGCGGGTATTTTCTTCGACGTACATATGTGATGTCAATATTTGTATGAAACCATATTAAGAGTCTTCAATTGTATGGCTTATTTTAATCTATACTCTACATAATATGTATATCAACGGCTAACTCTGATCCACCAGTGTGAATAAAAATGATATCATCTCTTTCTTAATCAAGTGAACTTCTATTACTACTTCTGGTCGGGGTTTATTAGGCCTGTGACCTAGATCATCAATTTGACCTATATAATATAAAGAATAGAACCTAAGATTTATACCAGTAAAAGGTATAAAATATGAAGTATCTAATGATATATTTTTTGTAATATCTATAGCATATTAAGTTGGTCAAATTGACGACTTAGGGATATTAATAAACCCGAACGAAGGGAGTATCATTGTCTTATAGTGCACATTAAATCCATTAACTTTCTTCGGCAATTATCTCTATAGAGATCTTCTACCAAATCAAACAAAAAAGTGAAACGGATTGAACTTTCAATGACTAGATCATCCAACACACCGCTGAACATATTGATTGTAGACGATGAAGTAAATATCTAGCAAGAAGGTATGATAACAGTTTGGCATTTCGTTTCAGGATTAGTTTTCGCAACTACCCGATCTTCACAAATTACATGAAATTGTGGAAAACTAATAGAATATGTTTAAAATTGCCAAATGTGAAGCCTAAGGTTCTAAAGCATTTCAAAAGTAATTGTACTGACAATTAGAGTCAAGCTCATGTGACTAACAGAGAAGTGCAAACACACTATACCAACGTAATAGACCTTGGTTAGTGACAATGTATGCATTTTCGTAAACCCTTGACCTTGTGATTTTTTTAAAGTTTGTGCAAAACCATCTTTTTTTCACCCTCCGCTGAAAATATCAAGATGTTTCCAATTACACATGTATATAGCCATAAGTATTTAATTATTGTATGACGGTTAAGACGCCGCCCTCGCAAATGCGAGGGCCACTATGCTAGTTATGGAAAACAAGGCGAAAACCAATACAACCGGAACGAGCCTACACCAACTACACCACCAGACCAGCTGCGCCGCAACACGGCCGGTCGCCGAATGCTTAGCCGCGCCGCAACATGGCCGGTCCCCGGCCTCCTGAACCACGCCGCAACATTGCGGGTCGCCAGTCATCTTCTAGCTCAGCCAGTCGCCAAGACAAGCTGAAACTTCTAGCTCAGCCGCCCAGCTCTATTTTACTCGCCAACAAATTCCTGCTCGTTCACTTTGCCCGGTGATCACAGGCTCACAGACAAACGGGCAGGCAGGACCATATACCAGTCTTGTACTCATTGCCGTGGAGGCAACACAACGGATCCAAAGGATAGGTTCTCTGTGTTAACAGCTGACTACGAGAGATGGCGAACCCTGTACTACTCAACCCATTGATGTAGTACCAAAATTACTCAACACACCCCCTTTGCTTCACGTTTTAGTAACACTCAAATTCCCTATGCATCCTATCCCTATTGATCCTGCTGGGCATTGTATCGCAGATCCATTCGGTTGAAATTCCTCACAACCTAAACAATGTTCCATTGTCATCCCTCTCTCGCCTAAAGATAGTGTGTGTGTGCGAAGCATGCGTGTATTTATGGACCGGGTTTCTTGTTGGATGATGAAGGGGTGCAGAATTTTTAATGCCTCGCTAGTCACATGTCTTGTTAGGGCACCCACAATGTATAGCCAAAAGTGGTTCCATTTTTGCTTTTTGACTTTTGAAACTAGTTCCTTATATTGTGGAGGTGGTTCTAAATGGGAGAAAACTGGGAACCGGAGCAAGTAGTTGCTCCGATGCTAAATTTCTCTTTTGGCTTTTGGAACTAGTTTCCTACACTGTGAGGGTAGTTCTATATTTGTTTCATGTGTTGTTTTAGCTTGATGGTGGGACCCACGTTATAAATATTTGGAATCACTACATTGTAGAGCTGTTGCTATATTTCATATCATAGCCAAATTTAACTTTGTGTCAGATTTGGCAATGGCAACATTGTGGGTGCCCTTATCTAGGCCGTGAGTACATTCAGTATTAAAGGTACATTCAGTATTAAAGGTAGACTGTAAATGACAATAGTCTGGAAAGGTGTATGACAATATTATACTTCCTCCGTTTTAAAATATAAGATGTTTTAGCTTTGTGAAACAAATGTATCTAAACTTCTTTTACATATATGTTCACTCATGATTGGAGTGAATCTAGACACTAAAAGAAGTCTAGATGGATTTTCTTCACAAACCTAAAACGTCTTATATTTTGAAACAGAGGGAGTACACATTAAATGACAAGAGTCTCAATACGAGATTTCAATGTCACAAGTGAAATAGTAGAACATTATACACATATAAGATATCTCAGATTTGGTTGTATATATTTAACAGGCAAAGTAGTGGTTGGGACTCAAAAAGCATGATGCGATGTTCATAATACATATCAACACATTCTTGTCCATCCAGCAGTTTACACATGCAAGTCGATTCACCCTAGCGCCTATTCCTAGCTTACAAATATGTAAGCTTCTCGATGCACCTGTTCATATTGATCTACTAGTAGGCAATGCAAGCTTATCCACCTACTATCTTCTAGCTAGGAAACAAAAATGGATGATCATCACAAGTTTCCAAGACAAGATCTCCTGTTGTTTTTTCCAAATCAAGTTTATCACTGAAAGGAAAGGAAAGTGGCTCACGGGTGTCATGTTCAAGGCCTCCAGGGTACTCCTTGTTCTTAGTTAATCTTGGGCTTCGGCCTCCTTGGTCGCAGAAGAAACCAAAGCAACGCAAAAACAGCAATGAAAGCAGGGATCGTCGTCAAGTCTAGCTGTATATCAACTTTCCTTCCACGGGCACACCGAGCAGGGTGTAGATTTGAAATGGTCGAGTTCACAGCATGAGAAAATCCCTTGGAAGCATCCTCGAGCGATGACATAAGCTTCACCACATCACCATACCGCAATCCTTTAGACATAAATGTGACCCTTCTCCACAAGTTAACAACAGAATTGTACTTTTCAACCATCAAACTTTCCTTGGTCTTGAAAATTTTAAAGCCTTGTTCAGTTGTTCTCTCTGTTCCCAATCGTTGAATTGCTGAATTGACTACCCGTATAGATTCCTCCACTGCAGTAATAATATAATTCCGGGCAATCGCGTCTTGCTGGAACTCTGAAAGCCGCCAGCCTTCAGAACTAACAGATAGGGGATTACAGCCCACAGACCATGTCCAGTCCTCAAATGCAGTTTCATGAGCTGTGCTATAAACCAAATGTGATGGAAGCAAACCAGATATATATTCAGCAGATGCAGCAACAGCCGCCTTAACTGGTTTCCTCAGATCCCATAAGATTGACCGCCCATTGCACTGTAGGTGACTTTCCCACGAATCAATATCTGACTGGACTACGACGACCATGTTTGAAAGAGCCTTAGCTTGATAATGTTTATCCAGCATTACGGGTTCACTATGTATGAACCAGAATATTGGAACCTCCAATGTTGATCTGTGATTTGAATGTTCTCCTTTCAGTGAAGTTTGCCCACTTAACTTCTGTAGCTGGTGTTGGAGAATAGCAGAATCAAGATATGTACGAACTGTGGACCTATAGGTACCGTTAACCAATAGAAGTGGGACCGCTGCTGCACGACGTGCCATAGAAAACGCCATCATCAAAGCTGGTTCCTCTGACAATGACAGCACATGTTGGGTAAACATTGACTTCTGAGACCGCAACAACAAAGAACTAAGGCCGTCCGTGATGGCCTTCACATTAACAGGCAACTTCTTAATATTCCTCACTTTATCTTGTGTGACGAAGTACAACTGAAATGATAACTTCTCGTAGTAATGGTATGATCTGTGAGAAACAGATGGAGCAATTACATGCCTCATAGAGCCCCATAATGTTGACCCCAGGTGTGCAAGAAACGAATCACGAGCCACTGTGTAACTAGGATGTTCCTCAGTGGTTTCTTTAAACAAGTTCCATCTTTCCATCCTCTTCAGTGCATCAATAGCTTTCTTATTATTAATTTCATCAGAATCTTCAGTATTTTGGCCCTCCAGTTCCTTTTTCAGATCATGCATTCTTTCTTCAAGTTCTTTGCAGAGGACAAGTTGTGTCCTTCTTCCCACGCAATGCTTCAAAGAAAAAATTTCATACACATCGATCTCTGCCAATAGGATATCCACGGCATGGTAATCCTCGGCAACAGAAGAAAATCTTGCTCTGATTGTGTCTTGTAGGTTTTCTTCAGCCTCTTCTTCTGTCACTTCTGCAACAGCCCCAACAGTCTTTGCCACATTTGGCAGACTGAGTTCCGTACGAACACCATCCCCACCAACAGCAGGGCCCCAGGCAAATGGCCCGGCACTAAGATCAACAAAAGCAAACCTGTTTCTGCCAATCCATATATCTGTAAGGCATTCAGCATGCAGACCCTTCAGATCACTAGTCACGAGTGCGCTCTCTAGAACATCGTGCAACTCATCTTTTGCACCATGTAATATCTGAACAGCTTTGTCATAAACAATGTCATGTTTACTCTTTCCTGCCTTCAGAAGTTCAAACCCACTTAAGGCTTCCTTGCACTTCTGTGACCAATCCCCCATATCATGTTTGTCAGTTGCTGTCCACGAAAATGTTGACAGAGGATGACTTTCATACAAGGGCCTTTTGTTGGCTCCCTTTTCTATATCAAGATAGAGATTTTTGTCACTTCTAGACTGGAGTATCTGAGCTTGAAGGGTCTTATTCTCCCTCAGCAAGTTGATCTCAGACTCGGAGAAGCCGTTCCGATAACCATACTGAGTACCGTTCTCCATAGGCTTGGGGTTAAGAACAAAGATGTTGTATGCTTCCTGTATCTGAAGGTGATCGACAAGCGTTGAAAATACATGCTCCATTTGATCACTGTCCACTTGCCAAAGTGGCGCCGTATTATTTTCCATGGGATCCATGAGATCTTCTCTGCGTGACAGAACTTTTCTAGCATGCTCAAAGACAGACATGACATCTTCACCCATGTGTATGGCATGCACAGAAAAATTGTGGTTCACATGGCTCACCAAAGGAAGATCATAATGCTTAAGTTTCTTGACGCTGGTCTTGTAGAAGGGGGAAAGAACTTCTCCCACTGGAGGAACTCTCGTGTGCTCAAATATGTGATCTATTTTCGTGAACCAGCGCTCCAGCTCTTCGGGACTGATCTTAAACTCGTGGCCCCCTTTTCCATCGAATCCTATGAAGATGAAATTGACAGGGATCGGAAGGTATACCGAATCAACTTCCGCCAGACTCATGTAGTTCGCGATGGTGCGAGATCTTGTGAAGTTGAGCAGCGCCATGCCGCTGGAGTCCCGCGAGGACGAGCTCTCCAGGTCGTCGAACTCTGTCCGCATGACCGATTCGGTCCAGAACTTGCTCCGGGGCTTGAGGTTGAACAGCGAGAACACCGAGGGAGAGGCGGTACGGCCGATCTTGCGCGTATGTGTCCCCGGCGTCGTGGGCTCGGCCGCCTCCGGGGACGGAACCTGCAGCGCGAGAGGGGGGACGAAGGGCAAAACAGTGGCGTCAGGAAACCGAGCAAAATGTTCAGATCTAAGCAGAAACCAAGGTTCGTGTGAGATCAGAGTTCCCACTTACCAGAGCGAGCATCAGCAGCAGCACGAGAGGGAATAGGAAAGGGAGGGAGCGCAGCCGGATGGGGTTCATCTCGGCAGCCGGGGTGCTGCGGCACGGCGGTGGCGGCGGAGAGATGGACCTGGAGAAGGGGGAGGGTAGACCCTACGGACGGAGAGATCCAGTGCCTCGCCGAAGGGAAGGAAGGCAAGGCCTGCCTTGTATCCACCCGTTTATTCAGATCCAACGGACATCAGCGTCCAAGTCCAAAGTATCAGTACATGCCTTATTTCAGCCTCCTTCCTGGCATCCACTGCCATCTGCGTCCATCTTCTTCCACACTCTTCGCCTCTCTTCCACCCTGTCGTCGGCATCACTGCAGTCACCACGCTAGCTAGCCATGGTCGGCGGCATTCGATCAAGGGGAGGGTGTCTTCGATGACCACCGGACCCTAGTCGTGGCTGAGGTCGTCAAGGAAGACGCATGGGGGGCGTGGGAGGAGGGAGGGGCGGACGGAGCGGTTCGTCGCCACCGCCTCCGTTGTCACCTGAGCTCAAGCCCGTTGCCATCAACCTCGAAGAGTTCAAGTTCGCCGTGACTATCCACTTGGGCACGAACTGGGAGAGGTTCCGCCTCCCCCAGAAGTTCATGTCCATTGTAGACGGGCAAGAGCCACACCACGTCCTGCTGCAAGTGTTCAGCGGTGCCACCGGCAAGTAGTCCATCAAGGTGATATTCGACAACTACAGACATATGTACCTCGCCAACGATTGAAGGGAGTTCGCACGTGGGTATCAAATCAAAGTCGGGCACTTCCTTGTCTTCAATTACGACGGCGAAGCCATGCTCATCGTCAGCGTCTTTGACAACGGCAACTGTCATCGCCACTACCATTTCAACTTCGATGAGTAGACGAGGATGGGGAGAAGACCATGGTCTGCTAGTTTATCTTGTGTTTTATCTCTTTCTTTGGCTCAATGTGTCAGAAATATATATGCGACATCGATCAAATAGGTGCGGCAGCATCGATCACAATGGAAACCTTACATTAGTAGTTGCATATTTATAAGCGGGACGTTGGCCACGACGCTGGAGGTGGATGCAACAACCTAAACTAGAGTTGGCTATGACGCTGGCGGTGGCGGGGGAACAAGACCCCACTCATCCTAGAGAGAGCTCTATAATGTGCTCTACATCTCTAGGTCCTCCCGAACTTGGATGATGCGGGCACACAAGGCCGCATCGCCGGGATTGGCACACGTCGCATCCATGACCTCGTCGAGCTCTTGTTCGAGTGCTTGCTGCCTTTGGAACTCTGGCAGCATGATGTTGACGTGGACTTCATGCGATAAACGCTTGATGGCAACAACTCTGCGTGTACCAACTCGTTTGGACTCCAAGTGCAAAGTGTTATAGCAAGCGTCTTTTCTTCACAAGGATGACTCGAGGGTTTATATCAAACTCTCGAGGATTTGTCAAAGAGTATCTTTTTCTTCTCTTCTCAAGCAACTTGCAAAGCAAAGTTTTTGCCTTGTGTCCCAAACTCAATCGTGTGGTTGTCAAGCACAAGGTTTCGTATCAATAATATGAAATAATAATAATAACTAATAAAGTAAAACTATAATAGAATATGCAAGTAAATTAAATGCAGTAATGAAAGTTCTTTTTGTGTTTTGTTTGTGTTTGCAAGATAGAAAGTATTTTTGTGTAAAGTAAATGCATTAATAAATTGCAGCAAAGGTAAATGATAGTAGTAGTGTTTGAAGGTTGTTTCTTATGATAAAAGTTGGACCGGGTTCATGGGTTTACTTGTCCACTATATTTTAAGTCGTAGTGGACATAAAACAATTTATCATCAATATAATATTGGTGGAACATCGGTATGTGTTTAATAATCATTCATATGGGCATCACATCCTAACATAGATATGATGCAACACATCTCTCTTATACTCCTCTAAAAGAGAAAACTCCAAGCAATATAGGATTAAGAATTAATAGAGCATAGCCTTAAGTACTTTGACATGATATTTGAATAACAAATATGCTCCTTTGACCAAACAAGATTATCAAGCTATCACAAGATAATTATAGCACATGAATTCACTTAATCCCTAGTGAGGTAACAAAAGAAAGATAAAAAAATATAGTAGATCTTGAATTTATTGTCACTATTCAATCACCACCACCATGTTACTCCATCTAATACACACTTCCTCCCACACACGCTCTTGCATACAAGTTGGATCAAAATAAGCAATTAATAACGAATACATCATATGCATCTATCAATACATCTTACACATAGATAGGTTCCAATCTCACATATCAAATCATAGAATAGGGATCCACCATATAGAAATTACATATATGACCATAATCATGTAGGTAGCTCATATGGTACTAGACCTATGACGAACAAGAGAGATAGATCAAGATATTGCTAGAAACCCATAGTCCAGAGGTGGACTACTCCCTCTTTATCATGGTGATGAAGTTGGAGATGTTGGAGAAGGTAGAGATTCCTATGGCAGCGGCTCCGGCGGAGTTTCCCCCTCCAATCTTCGCTGGTTCTGACTCCTTTTTCGTGTTTCTGTGTTCATGCGCCGCTCTCCTCGAGGATGCCCCGAGAGCCCTTTTTATAGCAGTTTTTAGGTCAAACCAAGTCGGTTGGCGAAAGACTAAAGCGAATCGGATGACCGAGGAACAAAAGAGGGTGGGTGGCGCGTGAAGTGGAGCAGGCCGCGCCACCACACCTCTTTCGGGCCTCTAGTTTTCCCTCGTGGGGGTCCAAACACTCAGATCCTTGTCTTCTTGAAATATTTACTTTCCTAGAATCTTAGCTTCATTGGACTTCATTTAGGTCCCTGAAAGATCAAAGTACACAAAACAGGGTCTCCCTGTCTTGCGGAGTTATAACCAAAATAAAGAGAATCGTTGGTAAATCCCCAAAAATCAATATAAAACATGGTTATTACATTATAAATGTTAAATATACGTGGGAATATGTGTCAATAAACTATAAAGTTCATGTATGCATTATACATGCATCGACATCGCCAAGCTTAACCTATGCTCGTCCTCGAGCATGAAGGTGATAAAACCAAACATGTACTTTGAAGTTTGTTGCTATGTTTTATCTCATACATTGTTACACTAAGTTTACAAGGTTCAATCTTTAAAGAATAGTAATAAGCAAGTGAGCTATAAAGTGATATCTCTTATACACTATAAACAAGCTTAACAATAAGTTGCTTTGTAATGAAAACAAATGAAAGTATCATGAACAATTAATTATGCTTACATGAATCTATGAAAGTATGGAAGACTCTTTTACTCCTTTTGATCTTTTGACACTTTTGTAACAGAAAGTAAGCAGGGAACATATGTGCTAGTCCTTCAGTAATAGATAAAGAAAAATAAAGTTTTGAGAGATGTATCTCAAGTCAACGTTATTCATAAGAGTGGGGTTCCAAGCATATTTTTGGCAGAAGTGGGTACGATTAATGTGTTTGACCTTTTACAAGTTAAGTGTTTCATGCACCTTGACCATAATTACTAGTTTCTCCAAATCCCAAGAAATTCATCACTGTACACTTTCTATATGCTCAAGCAAGTTGACACTGAGGTACCTCTTTCCCCTTTGTATGAGGAGTCCCTTTTTGAGGGGCTATCCATACTCAGATGACAAAACAAACAGACAAATGAACATTCTTAGCACTTTATTTTATTTACTATTTCATAAATTTTTATTGGAGGCGCCTCATAGAATATCCATGATGTAAACTTCCACCATGATGCATTTGCATGTCTTAGGTTAGTGGCCTCAATGCCCCCTCTAACACATAGGCATAATAGAATAAATTGATCGCTTCTGGCTCATCTTATTTTTTATATGTATCCATGGCCCAAGGTACATGACATCAACAGACATTTTGCAACTTCGAATATCAAGGTAAATTTTAGGTAAAAATTCCCTCGACGTGTACACACCTATATCATCAGATTGTGAAACTCCACACAATGAAGCAACGATCATAAACAGAGCGTACTGGTACACTGGTAGATAACCTACACTAGAGAAAACAATTATCATTAAATACTTTATCGTTTCTATATAGCCATATCAACCAAATAATGACAACCGCTCTCACCTAAGCAGAATTCTATATTTGTGATCTATGGCATGTGGCTAATTCCGAAAAATATTGGCAACACTATGCGGTGGATACAAACCCGAACCTGCTTAAATGACAGACCATATAGAACGGACAAAACTGCATTGAAATAACAAGTGTTTAATTGTCTCATCATGATGAAAAAACACATTTCATACTTCCATTATATACCTCTTAACAACAAAAGTTGTGTTTGGTATATTCATCGGAGGTTTATTCTCGCTAAAAATAATCTTGTTAAACGGAATTGGCACGGGTTTTGTCACATAATCAAAACACGAGCACACACCCACAAAATGAGACCAAACTGATCTCGATGCTATAGTGCCTAGAAGAACTAAGGTCAGTTAGGCATGCCAAACGTTGGGGAAAGAAGAGAAGGAAATAAAAGGAAAATACGTGATCAGTCCCATATTTCGGTAGACCCACTAACCAAAATGCACACAGGCTCTGATGTTTTAATTCTTGGTGCATCCCAAGCCCAGGAGACACAACACCGCTATTTGGGTGCCTCTTACGTCTCCTTGCAAAAACCTTACGATTTTGTTTTTCCATGGTGCAGAAGCACAAACGAAGTCTCCTATATATGGATGTCCGGCGTACATCTTGGCCGTATCTTCACTGCTTCAGCACCATTTTATTGGTTATATAATTTATGGGGAATTGACGTTTCAAAACAGGCCGAAGATCCTTGTCGTCCGGAGGGGCACACATACTGATATTGCGTAATTGATGTGGTAAGCCCTAACGTCATCTACATGTGAGACACTGTATAAAAAACCACGCCTTAGAGCATCTCCACTCGTTGGGCGAACCCAGGCCGAAATCCGGACCTTTTTCTGGCCGGACGGCGCAAGTTTTCGGCTTGGGTACGCCCAGTTTCCCACCCGCGTACCCAGGCCGAGTACCCAGGCGAACACAAAACGCGATATATTTAAATCTTTATCGTTCCCGCCGGCGAGTGCTCGGCCACAAGGTGTTCGACAGATACGCCCACAAGTTCGGCGACAGATTTTTATTACATAACAGGGGAAACAACTCTCAGTCGTCGACGGGATGGGCTCCGGCGGCGTGGCCGACGCGGCGTTGTCGTCCGCCGGTGAAGGCCGCCGGGTTGGAGGAAGTCAAAGCAGAGCTCGGCGTGGGGGCGTTCGGCGCAGGCACGTTCGGCGCAGAGGAAGGGGAAGCCGTGATCATGCCCTGCAGGATGGCCTGATGTTGCGCCATGTACCAGGCCTTGACCGGCGAGCTCATTTTCGACGTGTCCTCGCCGCCCATGAGGAACTTGAGGTCCGTGTTGTGCTTCTTGGCGGCGTAGTTGGCCTTCTTCTTGGCGATGTTGGCTTTCTTCTCGGCGAGGTTGGCCTTGATGAGGGCCACCTTTTCCCCTTGTGTCTCGATCATCTTCTTCCAGCGCTCCTTGCTCTTCTCAGCCCTCTTCTCGGCCTGCGCCCTCGTGTCGGCGAGGCATTTCTCGATCGAATCCTGGAGACGCTCGGCGGGAGGTCCGGCGGCCTTGAGCATCTTATGGCCGAGCTCAGGTCTTCCTTCGCTGGCAGCAGCGCCCGGGGCCTCGGGGTTGTAGACGTCGTCCTTGCTCTTGGAGATACTCAGGCGAGTGTCCCGCCACTTCTTGCAATGCTCGATTTTCTCGAAGACATGATGGAACTTGAACTCCATCTTCATGTCCTCTCGAAATAGAGCAAGTGCATGATGCAGCTGCAAAATGAAGTGTGTCAAATTTGTCAAAATGGAAGAGAGTGCACGGAAAACCTAGTGTTCGCGAGTACCTTGTTGTCCATGTTCTCTCCACTGGCTTGTGTGCGGTCGACCTCTTCCACGCAGCTGTGCTGTAGGGATACGGGTAGGCTACACTAACGCAAATCAAAAAAATTCTACCGCGTATACCAGGATTACTGTTGTCATAGATCACGGGATTACCACTAGACGCGCAGTTTCGGAATTGATGAAGCGCGTCGAGGCAGTGCAGACGTTCCACGTCTCCTCCTTGTCCTTGTCCCACGAGAAGCTCCCCTTGCGCGGATCGTCCAAGTGCCACAGATGCAGCACCTCCGAGGTATTCACACGTGCGGGGTGGAAGCGTCAGACGCCGGACTGCTAGGTCCGCGCGTGCAACACAGGCATGAGGAATGGCGGCCGGGAATGGTCTAGAGGTCTAACCCTGGCCAGCTCGCCCCACCCTCTCTTATATAGGCGTCCCTAGTGGGCTTCTATATTAGCAGCCCATTAGTAGCCTAAGCCTAGTCTAATTCGGATCCAATCCTCATTAGGCTTCCAGCCCCTTAAGTGTGTGACCCTATAGCCCAGGCCCGGCACGCGCCAAACGGGCCTAGCCCGGCACAGCCCACCAAGAAAACGTGCCGTGTCGGGCCGGCACACGTGCCCAGCTTCGAGGCCCGAGCCCGAGCCCGGCCTCGGCTCTTCATGGGACGGCCCGCGGCACGTTAGGCACGCTGGGCCATGGCCTTTTTCTGCTGGCCCGTCGAAATTGACCTTAAAAAACGTCCTAACCTGCACTATAATAGCTAGATTTCGGTGTTCCGGTGGTAGAGAGCAGCGCGGGAGACTAGCAGGTCTGCGGTTCGAACGCCCGTGGCACCCTTTTTTGCATATTTCTTCTAAATATCGCCGCGACACATGCTAACGGGCCGTGCTGGGCCAGCCCGCGTGCCCGGGGAGGCGGCACGGGCACGACACCCGCGTGCCACGGGCCAGGCACGGGCACGACACCCGCGTGCCACGGGCCAGGCACGGCCCGTCAAGACACGTGTCGGGCTCGGGCCGGGATTTTTTTGCGTGACGCAGGCCGGCCCGCCCAGGCATGGCCCGTTGGCCAGGTTTGACCACCACACACGCAAGACACGCACGCACGCAAGCATCCCGAACACGCAACCCCATCCCTACCGAATACCCTCTCCTTCCTCGATCCCGAGCTGCGTTATCGCCAGGACCTAGCTCCCGAGCGCCGCCGCCTCCCTTGCATGTGACCAAGCCTTCATCGGCCCCCTTTTCCCTCTCTTTGCGCCCCGCGAGCACTGTCCCCTTCGCCTCCCTCTCAGGCGTGTCGCCGCCGCTCGCGACTTCCATCCCCGTCGCCTCCGGCCGCGTCAAGCTCCAGCGCCGGCCGTGCGCCTCCTGTCGCTCCATCCCGGCCTCCCTTCCGTCCGTAGGCTCGCCTCCCTCGCTTCTGACGGCCGCCGCCAGTGCCTCCCAGGACCCGCCATCGCAGCGCCTCTGGTCCTCCCCTCCTCGCCGCCTAGAGCTCCGCCCCGCGCCTATGCATCTCCCATGCGAGCACCACCGCTCAGCCCTCTCCTCTCCACTGCTACACAGGCTCGCTAGATCGTCATTGCCGGCTTCCTCCACCTCGAGGCCAGGCTCGCCCCAAGCCCGTATGCAAGCATGGCCTCCTCCAACTGTCGTCAAGACCTCCATCGCGTCTGTTCTTCTCCAGCATGACTCGACGCCCTCCTGCCAGCAGGTCTTCTACACCCAGCCTATAGCACGCCCGCCAAGTGTTCGCCCGTATGTCCAACAAGATGTGTTATCTCCCAGTTTCGGTGTACCTCGTTTGTGCATGTTGATTTCCACTCCGTGGTTCTAACCGATACCCCTTCCTCGATCGACTGCGTGACGCTACAAGTTGTTGTCCAGGACCGTCTTGCCATCTCGTCTAGTCGTCCAAGAATGATGACAAGACCCCTCCAACAAACATCGACGCTTCTGGTGAACCACTGACGCCGAACCCGAATCCGATGCCAACAAACAAAGTTGAAACCGCCAAGGTTCTTCTACACAGATCCGAAGACCATCCCTTTGAACCCCAAGACCACCTAAACCAAACGTGTGACACCTATCTATCCCTACTTTATAAATGCAATACAAACTTGTTGCATATTAGTTTGTTCATGCTTGCATACATATTCTGTCATTTGGGGGTATTTTGTGCGATTCACCTAATAATTAAATATGGAGGCTATATGCGGGATAAACTTGTCTTATCTCGGCTTCGTTTAATTTGTGTAGCTCACATATGCCATGTTTTTGCCTTGCTAATCAACATTTAATATGCGGGATAGCTAAATAACTTGAATCTTCTATTTAAATGTCGGGATCCCAATTCCGCTTAATATTGCTAAGAGGGACCGCATGTTGCCATATCATAAACATGCTGGATCTTTTGCCTAGTATTAAATATTGCATTCGTTGCCTTTTCTAGTGTTTTTCTTCTTCATCGGATAGGACGATTAGTGGATACGAGTTACGACGAGCCTTCGGTTGATCTTCTCAGGCGAGCATTCTCCTCCTTTTACCTATTTTGAATTTATAGTCTTTACTTCCTTCTTTTGATCTATTGCTATCCTTAATGTCGATGATATAGTATCGTTCCCTTTATTTATCTGCTCCACTATATTGCCTTGGTTAGCCTATTGCCTTGTTTGTCTAGCTAGCTTTGTCCTTGCGAGGCGTAGGCATGCTTAGTATCGCTCTCATATAGGTGGAACATGATACTTGGATATGGTTGGTGATAACATAATTAATCTGATATTGTTGGTTATGGTTTCACCTAATGATCAGGCCTGGTAGGGACCACGTTTGGAAACTGCTTGAGTAGACCTAGGACCCGTTCGTTCTACGATATGAGTTCCGAGTTGATCGTGCTAACCAAACGTGGGGCATCTCAAAACCCCTCTCAACTACCGGAGCTATTCGTATATCTAGAGGGTTACAAAATTGGTTTTCTATTTGGTGCATACGCATAATATGTCCTTGGACACGGGTGAGTTGATATGTCTTCGGACTTGATATTTTGGTGGACTGCCATGGCTTGCATACATAAATTGCGGTACACGGTGGAAGCAACCACTGTGTGTACAAGTTACCCCACAGGGCCCGATCCAACAATAGGCGCAAACTGTTGGGTTCGCAGCATAGAAAACAAAAAATTCCTACGATGGGAACAACTATGTATCAAGATCTATCTACTAGATACAAACAACGGGCGGATGTATATCCATAGAGAATATACCCTTGAAGACCAACAACGCTTAACGAGTTAAACTCGTGGTTGATGTAGACGATCTTTTGCCGATCTCAAGATCGAGAGGAAGTCCTAGCTCCGCAAATCAGCAGCGCATCCGTGCTCGCGCACACGTCCGAGGCACCGAGCAACCTCCGCCTCCTCGCTCCAGCGATGCAACGGAAGCACAACTCTTTCTTGCCGAATAGCCACCGAGAACATGTATCTCGCTAGTCCGAGACCATGGTGGATAAATTCTAGAGGGGGAGAGAGATCCTTTACGAGGAGGTGTGAGTGAGAAGTGAGGAGGGGGATGCCTTTTATAGGAGAGGGGGGACCCCAAGGGGGTGGCCGGCGCATGGGGCTGCCCCCTTACCCTCCCCTCATTCATGTGGGTGGACACTCCACTCACAAAATCCTTTCAATTCCCTCCACTCAAAATCCCACTCAAACTTGCTATTAATTTTCCACCAAATTTAATGCAAACTCTCATTTAATAAAACTCCTTTTATTTATTCAGAATTTTGTCAATTACTTTAATGACAAACATTCACATATAACCCCTTGCTAGAATTCCATTTCACATGCAAAAACACTTTCTGCAATTTCATCCGAAAACCTGTTTCAGTATCTAGTGAAATAAATTCCTGCGCTTGTTATTCTTTCCGGCATGAAACCTTTGCTCCAATTGGATGTCGGTGTCTCTTAAGTGTGTCACCCTACGGTTCGCGAATAATGTGGACATGATCGAGACCCCTCTCGGATCAATAATCAGAAGCGGGATCTGGAGACCCATACTGACTCCCACACATTCAACGATGACTTTCTTGTGATTGTCGGAACCTTTTACGCTAGTATCTTAATCCCTTTGTTTCATGATATATTACATGTCCGAGATTCGATCATCGGTATCTCCATACCTAGTTTGATCTCGTTACTGACATGCACTCTTTTCTCGTTCCCGTGATATAACATTCTAGTGATCAAATCACTTGCTTGCAAGCTAATCAATGTGATATCACCGAGAGGGCCCAGAGTATATCTATCCATCATCGGGATGAACAAATTACACTCTCGATCCATGGGCCTCAACCTAACACCTTATTATTTCTGAACCCATCTTTATAATCACCCTGTTATGGTATGACGTTTGATGTTATCAATAAAACTCTTCCCGTGTTAGTGATTGACATGATCTCATGGTCTAAGGATTAGGATTACTTCGTAAGTTGTTATAGCAATATAAACTCAATGACTTTGATCGTAATGCTATACTTCGGATGAATGTTCATCACACCATTAAACTAATGTTGTGATCCCGTTATTAACAACATCCAATGTCCATGATTAGGAAACCTTGATCATCTTGTTAATCAACGAGCTAGTTTATGAGAGAGGCATAACTAGGAACTTTCTGTTTGTTTATTAAACACACATGTATTAACGTTTCTGTATTAATACAATTATAGCATGCAAAATAAACATCTATCATATACTTTGGAATATACATAATAAACACTTTATTATTGCCTCTCAGGGCATATTCCCTTCAGTCTCCCACTTGCACTAGAGACAATAATCTAGTTACATAGTGATGAATCTAACACCCATGGAGTTCTGGTGTTGATCTTGTTTTGCTCTAGGGAGAGTTTTAGTCAATGGATCTGCTACATTGAGATCCGTGTGTACTTTACAAATCTTTATATCTCCATCCTTGACATGCTCGCGGATGGAGTGAAACCGGTGCTTAATATGCTTGGAATTCTTGCGAGACCTTGGTTATTAGCATTGGCAATGGCACCATTGTTATCACAATAGATCACCATTGGGTCCAACGCGCTTGCAACCACACCTAGTTCGGATATGAACTCCTTCATCCAAACCGCTTCCTGAGCCGTTTCTGAAGCAGCAACATATTCGGCCTCCGTTGCTGATCCCGCCATCACAGGTCGTTTGGAGCTCCTCCAACTAACCGCTCTGCCATTCATGAGAAATACATATCCGGATTGAGACTTAGAGTCATCCGGATCGGTGTCAAAGCTTGCGTCAACATAACACTTAGTGACGAGCTCTTCTTCACCTCCGTACACAATAAACATATCCTTAGTTCTTCATAAGTACTTGAGGATATTCTTGACCGCTATCCAGTGTTCCGACCCTGGATCCGATTGGTACCTACTAGTCAAACTAATAGCATGTGCCACATCCGATCTTGTACATAGAATGGCGTACATAATAGAGCCTATGGCTGAAGCATAGGGGACTTTGTCCATTATCTCTCTTTCTTCCGCCGTAGCCGGACTTTGAGTCTTACTCAATGTCTTGCCTTGCAACATAGGTAAGAACCCGTTCTTACTTCCGTCCATTTTAAACTTCTTTAAAATCTTATCAAGGTATGTACTTTGCGATAGCCCTATTAGGCGCCTAGATCTATCTCTATAGATCTTTATGCCTAATATGTATGACGCTTCACCTTGGTCCTTCATTGAAAATTTGCTGTTTAGATAACTTTTAACACTGTTTAAAAGATCTATACCATTTCCGATCAATAATATTTCATCCACATATAGTATCAGAAATGCCACATTGCTCCCACTCACTTTCTTGTAAATACAAGCTTATCCATAAGTTTGGACAAATCCAAACTCTTTGATCACCTCATCAAAGCGGAGATTCCAACTTCATGATGATTGCTTCAATCCATAGATGGATCGCTGAAGCTTGCACACCTTGTTAGCATCCTTAGGACCGACAAAACCCTTTGGTTGTATCATATACAACTCTTCTTCAATATTACCATTGAGAAACGCGGTTTTGACATCCATCTGCCATATCTCATAATCAAAATATGCAGCAATTGCTAACATAATCTTAACTGACTTTAGCATCGCTACGGGAGAGAATGTCTCGTCATAGTCAACTCCTTGAATTTGTCGAAACCCCTTTGCGACAAGTCGAGCTTTATAGACAGTCACATTACCATCAGCATCAATTTTCCTTTTGAAAATCCATTTGTTCTCCACGGCCTTTCGGTCGTGAGGTAAGTCCACCAAGTTCCAAACTTGATTTTCATACATGGATTCCATCTTGGTTTCATGGCTTCTAACCATTTGTTGGAATCCGGGCTCATCATCGCTTCTTCATATTAGGGTTTCCATACAGCTCGGGAGCTGCACGCGTCCTGCTAGACCTGCGAGGTTCGATAGTACTCTCTTTCAGAGTTTCATGATCATTATCATTAGTTCCCTCTTCAACTGGTGAAGCCAACTCCGGAACAACTTCCGGTGCTGTGCTACTCGCCATACTTTGAAGAGAAGGTTCAATAAACTCTTCAAGTTCTACCTTCCGACTACTCACACCTTTCATGAGAAACTCTTTCTCTAGAAAGGATCCATTCTTGGCAACAAAAACCTTGCCCTCGGATCTGTGATAGAAGGAATACCCAATAGTTTCCTTAGGGTATCCTATGAAGACGCATTTTTCCGCTTTGGGTTTGAGTTTATCCGGTTGAAGTTTCTTCACATAAACATTGCATCCCCAAACTTTAAGAAATGACAGCTTAGGTTTGTTTCCAAACCATAATTCATATGGTGTCTTTTCAACGGATTTAGATGGTGCCCGATTTAAAGTGAATGCAGCAGTTTCTAGTGCATAACCCCAAAATGACAACGGCAAGTCCATCAGAGACATCATAGATCGAACCATATCCAATAAAGTATGATTACGACGTTCCAACACACCATTTTGCTGTGGTGTTCCGGCAGGTGTGAGTTGTGAAACAATTCCACACTCTTTCATGTGAGTGCTAAACTCGTAACTTAGATACTCACCTCCACGGTCGGACCGTAGAAATTTATTTTTTCTAATACGATGATTTTCCACTTCATTCTGAAATTCCTTGAAATTTTCAAAGGTTTCAGACTTGTGTTTCATCAAGTAGATATAACTATATCTACTCAAATCATCCGTGAAAGTAACAAAATAACGATATCCACCTCGCGCCGACACACTCATTGGACCAGATACATCAGAATGAATGATTTCCAATAAATCTGTCGCCCGTTCCATTGAACCAGAAAACAGCGTTCTAGTCATCTTGCCCATAAGGCATGGCTCACATGTATCAAATGATTCAAAATCAAGTGATTCCAAAAGTCCATCCGAATGGAGCTTCTTCATGCGTTTAACGCCATTATGACCTAGACAGCAGTGCCACATATATGCGGATATATCATCATTAAGTTTAATCCTTTTAGCATCAACATTATGAATATGTGTAACATTATTATCGAGATCCAATATAAATAAACCATTCATCATCGGTGCATGACCATAAAAGATTTCATTCATATAAATAGAACAACCATTGTTCTCGGATTTAAATGAATAACCACTTCACATCAAACACGATCCAGATACAATGTTCATGATCAGTGCAGGCACTAGATAACAATTATTCAAGTTTATTACTAATCCCGACGGCAAGTGAATAGGTAGCGTTCCGATGACTATCACATCAATGCTTGATCCATTGCCGACACGCATCTTGACCTCACCCCTTGCTAGCGGTCGCTTGTTCCGCAGCCCCTGATTCGAGTTACAAATATTAGCAACTGAACCGGTATCAAATACCCAGGTGCTACTACGAGCACTAGTCAAGTACACATCAATAACATGTATATCATATATACCTTTGTTTTCCTTGCCGGCCTTCTTGTCTGCCAAATACTTGGGGCAGTTGCGCTTCCAGTGGCCAGTCCCCTTACAATACTAGCACTCGGTATCAGACTTAGGGCCAACTCGGGGTTTCTTTTTAGGCACGGCAACCGGCTTGCCACCCTTACTTCCCTTCCGTTTTCCCTTCTTGTCTTTCTTGAAACCAGTGTTCTTATTGATCATCAACACTTGATGTTCCTTTTTGATCTCCACTTCTGCAGTTTTAAGCATTGACAGAAGCTCGGGGAGAGACTTATTCATGCATTGCATATTATAGTTCATCACGAAGCTCTTATAGCTAGGTGACAGAGACTGCAGAACACGATGGATGCCTAAGTCAATGGGAATCTTTATTCCCAAGGACACAAGCTTATCGGTGTAACCCTACATCTTGAGTACATGCTCACTTACGGAGCTGTGCTCTTCCATCATGCAGCTAAAGAAGTTTTCTGAAGCATTGTAGCTCTCTACAGCATCATGTGTGTCGAAAATCATTTTCAACTCACCCATTGTATCAAATGCATTGCCGTTTTCGAAATGCTTTCGAAGTTCTGGCTCTAGCCCATACAATATACCGCAATGAACTAAGTTGTGGTCCTCCTGACGAGTCTGATAGACATTCTTCTCCTCGTTAGGGGCATCCTCAAAAGGTGGGGGGCCTAGCGACGCTTCTAGCACATATTGCTTTTGTGCAGCAGAGAGGAGAATCCTCAAATTCATAGCCCATTCGGTAAAGTTGCTACCGTTCGTTGCAAGTTTCTCGTTCTCCATGAACACATTGAAATTAAAAGCAGGTGGTGCCATCTACAACAGAATTTGTAAAGTTTAGACTAAGTTTATGATAGATTGAGTTCAACTAATCCACATTATGAGTGAACTCCCACTCAAAAACGACATCCCTCGTGTCTTTTTGGTGATTACATGAACCAAATCCACTACACCAAGTCCGATCATCACGTGAGTCGGTGTAGCTTGAAAGACGAGCATCAAATGGGCATCATATCTACTATATGACTCATGCTTAACCTTTCGGTCCGTGTTCCGAGGCCATGTCTATACATGCTAGGCTCGCCAAGTAAGAACCTTAGTATTCGCGTGTGTAACTGTCTTACACCCGAAATATGGTCGTGGATCCAAGAACACCCGATCATCACGTGATGTCTTGGAGCGACGAAAACATAATCGGTGCATACTAAAGGAAGAACACATTCTTATCTTGATATTTAAATGAGGGATCATCTTATTATGCTAATGAAACGCCAAACAAGCAATATAAGATGCTATCAAACATCACATGTTTATTAATGAAATGATATGGTTTCCGCATATGATCTCTATCATGTGCATCGTGATATGATCACTATCATACCTTTATGTGTAAGGCCAAGGTCTATGGAACTTACATGTTATGTGTGTTGTAAGAGTATCATCTCATACTTCTACTTACAACATTACCATATCATAACACTAGCCCAACAACAATCTAAACTAGACGCCTCTAATTTATCCATTACAAGTTTTACGTGGCTTAGGGCTTTCGAAGATAGAACCGTTCATACCTACGAACATGAACCACAACGAGGATAACCAAATTGTTGACAACTCGTTGCAAAATAGATATTGACTATAGTAGGAGAGACAGACACCCTCTAGCCACTTATGCAAACTAGTTGCATGTCAAGCATGGAACAGGTCTCATGTGCGAGGACATGTAAAGTTTGTCCGGGCCGCTTCATCCCACTATGCCACCAATATCTAAAATTACAACTAAAAAGCAATAACATGATCATCATCGCCCACATACTCATATATGTACTACCCGTGTAAAGCATCTAAGCATAGATCCGGCTCTGATACCACTCTTGGGTTTGCAGCATAGAAAACAAAAAATTTCCTACGACGGGAACAACTATGTACCAAGATCTATCTACTAGATACAAACAATGGGCGGATGTATATGTTGGAATTATGCCCTAGAGGCAATAATAAAGATGTTATTATTATAATTCTTGTTCATGATAATGTTTATATTCCATGCTAGAATTGTATTAAGCGGAAACTTTAATACTTGTGTGGTTTGTGAACAACACCGTGTCCCTAGTATGCCTCTATGGACTAGCTCATTGATTAATGATGGTTAAGGTTTCCTAACCATAGACATGAGTTGTCGATTAATAATGAGATCATATCATTGGGAGAATGATATGATGGACAAACCCAAAGTAAGCGAATCAATTATATCGTGTCATCGTGTTCATTTTTGCGAAGCTTTTCTTATGTCAAATATTGTATTCCTTAGACCATGAGATAATACAACTCCCTAGTATCGGAAGAAAGCTTTGAGGTCATCAAACGTCATCCTATGAGAGGGTGATCATAAAGGTGTCTCTCAGGTGATCGTAAAGTACCTGTTGGGTTGTATGTATCGAGATGGGATTTGTCCCTCCCAAGTCGGAGAGATATACTTCGGGCCCACTCGGTAATCGATATCAACACCGCTTGCAAGCATGTGGTTAAGGAGTTAATCACAAAGTGATATCGGATTACGGAATGAGTAAAGTACTTGCTGTGAACGAGATTGAACTAGGTATGACGGTACCGACGATCGAATCTCGGGCAAGTAAAATATCGCGAGACGAAGGGAATATAAATATGGTATTGATTGAATCCTGGCATCGTGGTTCATCCGATATGATCATCGATGAATGTGTGGGAGTCAATATGGGTTTCCAGACCCCGCTATTGATTATTGATATAAGATCATGTCTGCATGTTCTCAAACCCGAAGGGTCACACACTTAACGTGTCTCAACGCTAGGATAGATTGGATAATTGGTTTATGAGTTTTTGTTCGGAGTCTCGGATGGGATCCGGGACATCACGAGAGGTTCCGGAATGGTCCGGAGAATAATATTCATATAAGGCAATGCAGTTTTTGGAGTTCGGAATTGTTTCGGGTTAATCGGTATTGTACCGGAAGCTTCTAGAACCTTTCGGAGGGGGACCAACGTGGACCCACCTGCCGGGAGGGGGCATGGGCCTATGAGGGGGTGCCCTGGCCGCATTGGGCCAGGGGCACAAGGCCCCATAGGGCCCAGCCGGCCAGATCTAGGGCAAACCCTAGGAAAGCTTCTAGAGGGGGGGGGGAACTTGCCCCCCACTCTTCCCTCCTTGGCCGCCGGCCTAGGCTTGGGGGAGGGGCTAGGGTTGGAGCCCACCCCTCTATATAAAGAGGGCTGGGGGCGCACCACCCCTCACACCTCCTCCTGAAGCCCTAGCCGCCCTGCTGCCCTCCTCTCTCTCTCCCTCCCGAATGCACGTAGGCGAAGCCCTGCTGCAGAAACTCTCCACCACTTGCACCGCGCCGTCGCGTTGTAGATCCAATCCGTCTCTCCACCATACTTGCTGGACCAAGGAAGGAGGAGACGTCGAGGTGCCGCACGTGTGCATCTCTCGGAGGCATCGCCACTTGCGGTGTTAGATCGAATCGGATCGCGAGCAGGAGAAGCGAGTACGACTACATCACCCACGTTCCGACGAACGTTCCGCTATGCGAATCTTCAAGGGTATGAAGATCTCATCTAATCTCTCTCGTTGTTTGCATATCCTAGATTAGATCTTGGCTTTCCCATTCGCATCCGTAGAAATTTTATGATTTACTATGCTGTGAAACCCTTCAGTGGTATCAGAGCTAGATCTATGCGTAGATGTGTTTCACGAGTAGAACGCAACATGGTTGTTGAGGGCGTTGATGTTTTCTGTTGCAAGCCTCTTGTTTGTGTTCTTCTTATGACGCGGGATAGTGAGATTGAAGCGGTCTAGGCCAACCTTACGCGACGTCGTTCGCGAGACCGGCTCCGCACTTGACGTGTGGCTCGTTCCACACATGCGGCTGGTGGATGCCAGTTTCTCTCACTATAGTTGTCATGGGATTTACACCGGAGTTTGGCAACCATAATATCACCGTTGTGGCTTTCCGTAGGTAAGAATCGTTCTTAGCTTGCTACTCCCATAAGCCACGTAAAACATGCAACAACAAAGTAGAGGCGTCTAACTTGTTTTTGCAGGGAGTGTTTTCTGTGATATGGTATGGCCCAAGATGTGATGTGTGTATTGTATGCGATGATCATGTTTTGTAATGTTTCACGACTTGCATGTCGATGAGTACACAACCGGCAGGAGCCATATGGTTGTCTTTATAATTGTGTATGACCTGTGAGTCAACTTCTTATACGCCATGTAATAGCTTTACTTTATCGCTAAGTAGTTAGCAATAGTTGTAGTTGCTATTCGTGGTGGAGGCAATCATGGTGGAGTGATGGAGATCATGCTGGCACGCACAAGATGGAGATCATTGCACGAAGATTGGCTATACCATGTCACATAAATTCATATGCATGTGATGTTTATCCTTTTATGTATCTTATTATGCTTAGATCGCGACGGTAGCATTATAAGATGATTCCTCACTTAAAGATCAAGATAAAACTGTGTTCTCCCCATGTATGCACCGTTGCGAAAGTTCGTTGTGTCCAAGCATCACATGATGATCGGGTGCTATAGACTCTACGTTCACATACAACGGGTGCAAGCCAGTTTTGCACACGCGGCAATACTTGGGTTTGACTTGATGAGCCTAGCATGTACAGACATGGCCTCGGAACACAAGAACCGAAAGGTTAAGCATGAGTTATATGAATGATATGATCGACACTTCGTTGTCCACCATTGAAACCACATCTCTTCTCGTGAAGATCGGATTAGGTGTGGTGAATTTGGATCATGTTCACTAAACAACTTGAGGGATGTTGAATTTAGTGGGAGTTCATCTAGTAATTTGATTAAAAGTTGAACCAGTTATCATGAACATAGTCTAATTTGTACTTGCAAACATTGTAGATCAAATGGCTAAGTCCAACTTCAACTTCAACGTTTTTGCTGAGAAGGAAAAGCTTAGAAACAATGGGTCTAACTTCACCAACTGGTTCCGCAATCTGAGAATCATTCTCTCTGGCGGTCAAAAGGACTATGTCCTTGAGAAAGCGTTAGGTGACGCCCCTGCTGCAACTGCGCCGGCTGATGAGAAAGCTGTCTATCAGTCGCGCAAAGATGATTATGGTGTGATTAAGAGCACCATGTTGTTTGCTATGGAATCGGACCTTCAAAATCGTTTTGAAGACTATCCCGGGCCCTTTGAGATTCTTGAGGAGCTGAAAACTATGTTTCAGACTCAGGCCCGTTCTAAGAGATATGAGATCTCTGAGAAATTCTTTAACTGCAAGATGGAGGAAGGGAGTTCCGTTAGTGAGCACGCCATAAAGATGTTGGGCTACACTCAACGCATTGAGCAACTGGACTGCAAGATTCCAGAGGAGCTCAAGATTGACAGGGTTCTGCAATCACTCCCTCCCAGCTACAAAAGTTTTGTAGTGACTCATAATCAGATTGGTTCCACTGATACGATCACCGAGCTCTTCGCAAAGCTGAAGGCTGCGGAGGTGGACATAAAAAAGGATAATCATGTGTTGATGGTCAACAATCCCCCCACCTTCAAGAAAGGTAAGGGTGCAAAGAATCCCTGCAAGAAAGGCGGCGGCAAGCGCGTTGCCCCTGCTGAGAAGAAGCTCAAGTCTAGACCCAAGCCGGACACTGAGTGCTTCTATTGCAAGGACAAAGGTCACTGGAAGCGCAACTGTCCGAAGTACTTAGCGGACAAGAAGGCTGGCACCATCAAAGGTATATTTGATATACATGTTATTGATGTTTTCCTTACTAGCCCTCGTTGTAGTGCCTGGGTATTTGATACTGGTTCAGTTGCTAATATTTGTAACTCGAAACAGGAGCTACGGAATAGACGACGGCTTGCGAGGGATGAGGTGACGATGCCCGTTGGCAACGGATCAAGAGTTGATGTGATGGCCGTCGGCACGCTCTCCTTAGTTTTACCTTCGGGATTAGTTTTAAACCTTAATAAGTGTTATTATGTGCCTGCGTTGAGCATGAACATTATTTCTGGATCGTGTTTATTGCAAGATGGTTATTCATTTAAATCGGAGAATAATGGTTGTTCTATTTATATGAGTAACATCTTTTATGGTCATGCACCTGCTGTGAATGGTTTATTTCTTCTGAATCTCGAAAGGGATGAAACACACATCCATAACATTAAGGCTAAGAGATGCAAAGTAGATAGTGATAATACTACTTATTTGTGGCACTGTCGTCTAGGTCATATTGGTGTAAAGCGCATGAAGAAACTCCATTTTGATGGACTTTTGGAGTCTCTTGATTTTGAATCATTTGACACATGCGAACCATGCCTCATGGGCAAGATGATCAAAACCCCGTTCTCCGGAATGATGGAGCGAGCAACGGACTTGTTGGAAATCATACATACCGATGTATGCGGGCCGATGAGTGTTTCGACGCGCGGTGGATATCGCTATTTTCTCACTTTTACCGATGACTTAAGTAGATATGGGTATATCTATTTAATGAAACATAAATCTGAAACATTTGAAAAGTTCAAGGAATTTCAGAATGAAGTGGAGAACCATCGTAACAGAAAGATTAAGTTTCTACGATCCGATCATGGAGGTGAATATTTGAGTTATGATTTTCTCACGCATCTTAAAGCAAGCGGAATCGTTTCGCAACTCACGCCACCCGCAACACCACAACGCAATGGTGTGTCTGAACGCCAGAATCGAACCCTATTAGATATGGTCCGATCAATGATGTCTCTTACTGATTTGCCGTTATCATTTTGGGGTTATGCATTAGAAACCGCTACATTCACTTTAAATAGGGCACCATCTAAATCCGTTGAGACGACACCGTATGAACTGTGGTTTGGTGCTAAACCTAAGTTGTCGTTTCTTAAAGTTTGGGGATGCGAAGCTTACGTCAAGAAGTTGATGCCGGACAAGCTCGAACCCAAAGCGGAGAAATGCGTCTTCATAGGATACCCTAAGGAAACTATTGGGTATACCTTCTATCACAGAACCGAAGGCAAAGTGTTTGTCGCAAAGAACGGTTCCTTTCTTGAGAAGGAGTTTCTCTCGAAAGAAGTGAGTGGGAGGAAAGTAGAGCTAGACGAGGTTGTTGAACCTTCTCTTGAATTGGAGAGTAGCGTAGCACCTAAAATTGTTCCAGTGCCGCCTGCACCAACAATAGAGGAAGCTAATGACAAGGATCATGAAGCTTCGAACGATGCTGCTACTGAACGTCGCAGGTCAACAAGGTCGCGTGCCCCTCCTGAGTGGTACAGCAACCCTGTCTTAACTGTCTTGTTGGTACAAGACAGTGAACCTACGAACTATGAGGAAGCGATGATGAGCCCAGACTCTGAGAAATGGCTAGAAGCCATGAAATCCGAATTGGGATCCATGAGCGAAAACCAAGTATGGACTTTGGTGGACCCTCCAAGCGACCAAAAGGCCGTTGAGTGCAAATGGATTTTCAAGAAGAAAACGGACGCGGATGGTAATGTTACCGTCTATAAAGCACGGCTTGTCACGAAAGGTTTTCGACAAGTTCAAGGTGTTGACTACGATGAGACTTTCTCTCCTGTAGCGATGTTTAAGTCCATTCGGATTTTATTAGCAATTGCTGCGTTTCATGATGATGAAATATGGCAGATGGATGTCAAGACTGCCTTCCTCAATGGCAACATTGATGAAGAGTTGTATATGATGCAACCCGAAGGTTTTGTCGATCCTAAGGATGCTGATAAAGTGTGCGAACTTCAGTGTTCCATTTATGGACTGAAGCAAGCATCTCGGAGTTGGAACCTTCGTTTTGATCAAGTGATCAAGAGCTTTGGATTTGTTCCAAATTGCTACGAAGCTTGTATCTACAAGAAAGTGAGTGGGAGCTCGGTGACATTTCTGGTACTATATGTGGATGACATATTTATTATTGGAAATGACATAAACATGCTTAACGATGTGAAGAGTTATTTGAACAAGTGTTTTTCAATGAAAGACCTAGGTGAAGCTGCTTATATATTGGGCATCAAAATCTATAGAGATAGACAAAGACACCTGATAGCTTTAAGCCAGAGTACATACCTAGACAAAGTTCTGAAAAGGTTCAGAATGGATAAGGCAAAGAAAGGTTCAGTGCCTATGTTTTTAGGTAAGATATTGAGCAAGGCTCAGTGTCCGGCTACGGTAAATGATAGAGAAGCTATGAGCAAAGTGCCATATGCCTCGGCCATAGGTTCTATCATGTATGCCATGCTGTGTACTAGACCGGATGTGTCCAATGCTCTTAGTTTGACGAGCAGATATCAAAGTGATCCAGGAGTGGAACACTGGACAGCCGTGAAGAACATCCTAAAGTACCTAAATAGGACTAAAGAAATGTTCTTAGTCTATGGAGGTGATGAACAGCTCGTCGTAAAAGGTTACGTCGACGCTAGTTTTGACACCGACAAGGATGATTCTAAATCTCAGACAGGATACGTTTATATTTTGAATGGAGGAGATGTGAGATGGAGAAGCTGCAAGCAAAGCGTGATCACGGGATCTACAGTGGAAGCGGAATACATGGCTGCTGCAGAAGCGTCAAGTGAAGGAGTTTGGATCAGGAACTTCATCACTGAGCTTGGCGTGGTTCCAAGTGCATTGGACCCACTGGAGATATTATGTGACAACACTGGCGCCATAGCACTCGCTAAGGAACCAAGATATCATCCAAAGACCAAGCATATCAACCGCAAGTTTCATATAATCCGAGATTATATAGCAGATGGAGATCTAAAGATTATCAAAGGACATACAGATCTGAATGTCGCAGATCCATTGACTAAACCTCTTCCACGTGTAAAACATGATCAGCACCTTAGTGCCATGGGTGTGAGATTGTTGCCAAATGTAAACTAGATTATTGACTCTAGTGCAAGTGGGAGACTGTTGGAATTATGCCCTAGAGGCAATAATAAAGATGTTATTATTATAATTCTTGTTCATGATAATGTTTATATTCCATGCTAGAATTGTATTAAGCGGAAACTTTAATACTTGTGTGTTTTGTGAACAACACCGTGTCCCTAGTATGACTCTATGGACTAGCTCATTGATTAATGATGGTTAAGGTTTCCTAACCATAGACATGAGTTGTCGATTAATAATGAGATCATATCATTGGGAGAATGATATGATGGACAGACCCAAACTAAGCGAAGCAATTAGATCGTGTCATCGTGTTCATTTTTGCGAAGCTTTTCTTATGTCAAATATTGTATCCCTTAGACCATGAGATAATACAACTCCCTGGTATCGGAAGAAAGCTTTGAGGTCATCAAACGTCATCCTATGAGAGGGTGATCATAAAGGTGTCTCTCAGGTGATCGGAAAGTACCTGTTGGGTTGTATGTATCGAGATGGGATTTGTCCCTCCCAAGTCGGAGAGATATACTTCGGGCCCACTCAGTAATCGATATCAACACCGCTTGCAAGCATGTGGTTAAGGAGTTAATCACAAAGTGATATCGGATTACGGAACGAGTAAAGTACTTGCTGTGAACGAGATTGAACTAGGTATGACGGTACCGACGATCGAATCTCGGGCAAGTAAAATATCGCGAGATGAAGGGAATATAAATATGGGATTGATTGAATCCTGGCATCGTGGTTCATCCGATATGATCATCGATGAATGTGTGGGAGTCAATATGGGTTTCCAGACCCCGCTGTTGATTATTGATATAAGATCATGTCTGCATGTTCTCGAACCCGAAGGGTCACACACTTAACGTGTCTCGACGCTAGGATAGATTGGATAATTGGTTTATGAGTTTTTGTTCGGAGTCTCGGATGGGATCCGGGACATCACGAGAGGTTCCGGAATGGTCCGGAGAATAAGATTCATATAAGGCAATGCAGTTTTTGGAGTTCGGAATTGTTTCGGGTTAATCGGTATTGTACCGGAAGCTTCTAGAACCTTCCGGAGGGGGACCAACGTGGACCCACCTGCCGGGAGGGGGCATGGGCCTATGAGGGAGTGCCCTGGCCGCATTGGGACAGGGGCACAAGGCCCCATAGGGCCCAGCCGGCCAGATCTAGGGCAAACCCTAGGAAAGCTTCTAGAAGGGGGGGGGACTTGCCCCCACTCTTCCCTCCTTGGCCGCCGGCCTAGGCTTGGGGGAGGGGCTAGGGTTGGCGCCCACCCCTCTATATAAAGAGGTCTGGGGGCGCACCACCCCCCACACCTCCTCCTCAAGCCCTAGCCACCCTACTGCCCTCCTCCCTCTCTCCCTCTCGACTGCACGTAGGCGAAGCCCTGCTGCAGAAACTCTCCACCACTTGCACCGCACCGTCGCGTTGTAGATCCAATCCGTCTCTCCACCATACTTGCTGGACCAAGGAAGGAGGAGACGTCGAGGTGCCGCACGTGTGCATCTCTCGGAGGCATTGCCACTTGCGGTGTTAGATCGGAGCGGATCACGAGGATGAGAAGCGAGTACGACTACATCACCCACGTTCCGACGAACGTTCCGCTGTGCGAATCTTCAAGGGTATGAAGATCTCATCTAATCTCTCTCATTGTTTGCATCTCCTAGATTAGATCTTGGCTTTCCCGTTCGCATCCGTAGAATTTTTTTGATTTACTATGCTGCGAAACCCTTCAGTATATCCGTAGAGAACATACCCTTGAAGACCAGCAAAGCTTAACGAGTTAAACTCGTGGTTGATATAGACGATCTCTTGCCGATCTCAAGATCGAGAGGAAGTCCTAGCGCCGCAAATCAGCAGCGCATACGTGCTCGCACACACGTCCGAGGCACCGAGAAAACTCCGCCTCCTCGTTCCAGCGATGCAGCGGAAGCACAACTCTTTCTTGCCGAATAGCCACGGGGAACATGTATCTCGCTAGTCCGAGACCATGGGGGATAAATTCTAGGGGGAGAGAGATCCTTCACGAGAAGGTGTGAGTGAGAAGTGAGGAGGGGGTGCCTTTTATAGGAGAGGGGGGAACCCCAAGGGGGTGGCCGGCGCATGGGGCTGCCCCCTTTCCCTCCTCTCATTCATGTGGGTGGATACTCCACTCACAAAATCCTTTCAATTCCCTCCACTCAAAATCTCACTCAAACTTGCTATTAAATTTCCACCAAATTTAATGCAAACTCTCATTTAATAAAACTTCTTTTATTTATTGGAATTTTTGTCAATTACTTTAATGACAAACATTCACATATAACCCCTTGCTAGAATTCCATTTCACATGCAAAAACACTTTCTGCAATTTCACCCGAAAACCTGTTTCGGTATCTAGTGAAATAAATTCATGCGCTTGTTATTCTTTCCGGAATGAAACCTTTGCTCCAATTGGATGTCGGTGTATCTTAAGTGTGTCACCCTACGGTTCACGAATAATGCGGACATGATCGAGACCCCTCTCGGATCAATAATCAGAAGCCGGATCTAGAGACCGTACTGACTCCCACACATTCAACGATGACTTTCTTGTGATCGTCGGAACCTTTTACGCTAGTATCTTAATCCCTTTGTTTCACGATATATTACATGTCCGAGATTCGATCATCGGTATCTCCATACCTAGTTTGATCTCGTTACTGACATGCACTCTTTTCTCGTTCCCGTGATATAACATTCTAGTGATCAAATCACTTGCTTGCATGATAATCTATGTGATATCACCAAGAGGGCCCAGAGTATATCTATCCATCATCGGGATGAACAAATTCCACTCTCGATCCATGAGCCTCAACATAACACCTTATTAGTTCTGAACCCATCTTTATAATCACCCTGTTACGGTGTGACGTTTGATGTTATCAAGAAACTCTTCCGGTGTTAGTGATTGACATGATCTCATGGTCTAAGGATTAGGATTACTTCGTAAGTTGTTATAGCAATATAAACTCAATGACTTTGATCGTAATGCTATACTTTGGATGAATGTTCATCACACCATTACACTAATGTTGTGATCCCGTTATTAATAACATCCAATGTCCATGATCAGGAAACCTTGATCATCTTGTTAATGAACGAGCTAGTTTATGAGAGACGCATAACTAGGAACTTTCTGTTTGTTTATTAAACACACATGTATTAACGTTTCCGTATTAATACAATTATAGCATGCAAAATAAACATCTATCATATACTTTAGAATATACATAATAAACACTTTATTATTGCCTCTCAAGGCATATTCCCTTCACAAACGCTATGCCATCCTTGAGAATCGTCGTACCTCTTAGTTGGTTCCATACAGTAAGTGATGCCTCTGGATATGCGCGTAGTTAAGGGTTAGTTCTTTTTGAGATTCGGATGGCAAGCATAATATGTTGCCTGATGGGTTGAGCATGCGTTTGGATACAGTAGTGCACCCCTGTAGGGTAAATCTTTTCGAGAAGCCGTGTGTCCACGGTTATGGACGCCTTAGGAGTACAGTGTCATGATCATAGATAACACCACTAATGTTTTGCCTTTAATAATATGATTAGTAACTAGCCTTATCAACTAAACACCTGCTTAACTAATATTGCCACCGTGTGTGTTCCGCAAGGGGACTTTCTTGACTGGTCTTCGAGGGGAAAATCTTCGGATGGGTTATGTTTGGTGTTATATTATAGTTATCGTACAGTGCTCTCTTATCTTTCTCTAATAGCCGAAGTTGTAGCGTGTCTCTAAGTTAAATAGTGCAAGCTTTGCTGCTGCCGAGCCCATCCATACCTATGTAGGCGAGGACCGCCGAATTCTAAGACTCGCTGTGCACTGGTCTTAGTACTAACCGCTCTCTTCTTCTATCTTCCTTTGCCCTTTGCCGATACCCTTTGGCTTTGACAGATATCTGATCGACGACGTTAGCAAGGTTACTCTTCTGGCTTGGCCTGGACAAGGTTTATGGACACCGCTTGGTTATCCTTCAGGACTCTTAGTCCCATTTGGATCTTGTTCGTACTCGGATTCTGCTTCCTTTATGATTTGTATCTTTGTATTGTATTATTTGTATTCTTGACTCATTGAGTCGTTGTTGTATATATAAGTTCTTGTGGACTCTGTTGTAAACTACTGTGATGTAACTACTTGTAATCAAACCTCACCCACACGAAAGTGTCTGGTCGGTGTCTTTGAATCGCTTCTATGCGGGTTTTGGCGGAAAATACTAGGATCTGCATAGACCCGATTCGGGGGTGTTACATACGCGCACGACAACGCGCATCCGTTAGCCCCGCCGTCGCCCGCTCCGTTGACTGTTCGCTGCCATGAGTATTCTCTTGCCGTACGTCGTGTGTGTTTTCTTTGCCATGTGGGGTTCTTTGTCGTGCGTCATTAGTCTTCTTTGTCGTACATGTGTTATTTTCCGTGCCTGTCTGTGCGCTGTGCCGTGGTACGTTTATTTGCCATGCATCGCCGCGCCGTGCATGGCAAATGATTCTTTGTCGTGTCTTGACACACGGAAAAGCCAGGCCTCACGACAGTGAAGTTTTTTCCGGTAGTACCAATCGTTTCCCCCAGATAGCCTCAAAATGGGCTATGGAGGCGCCGGACATGGAATCTTGTCCGGCCGTCCCCATTGCCTGTTTTCATCCTACTTGATCCAATATGGTGTCCAGCACCCCTAGGACACACCTGACCCATAGGGTGGCGATCGGGGGCACCGGATGGAGTCGGAAAATGGTTGAGCTAACCGATCTCATAAAAACAAAAGGCATATTTTTCATTTCTCTCCACCATTTTCCTCCACTCCCCGCCTCCTTCGTTCTCAACCCCACGTTTTTCCTTCTCACCCGCGATCCTCCACCTCTGGGCCATCTCCTAGTTTCATGATGCTGAAGGAGCCATACTTCGACCCTCATTCAACGGAGCTGCCAAATGCAAATAAACCTCGCCAACAAAAGCAGCGCCTGCCTGGCATATCAAATGCAAAGTGGGCGGAGAACGTCCAACACCGGGTGGTAACGCCAGCCGACTATAGAGCGAGGGCGCATAAGGCTATTAGCTGCTGCAAAGCAGGTGACTGCGACATCGGCGAGCAAGGCGACATTGAGGCAGCTTGCCTCCACCTCACACCTGGCATACTACCCGGTATCTGGGTGAGCCAAGGGAGCACTTTCTGGTCGACTAGCCAAGGTTGTGGCAAAGAAGAGGAAGGTAGACTACAAATTTTGATGGCCGACACATCAACAATGGATGAAGAGGTGAAGGAGTGGCATAAGAGCATGTCTAACAGACCCTTTAAAAGGGCCAAACCCATATAATAACCGCCAGAATACGGGTTTGAGCTCCACCCGGCCGTCTAGCAGGCCCCGTAAAAACGGCCCCCGCTCCGATTTTTGCTGTTTTCGATTACGGGGCGGGCCTTCGCCCCCTACTTGTGCGGGGTGGGAGCGGGAATAGAGGGCCAAACCAGTATCCTCCCCTCCACTGCGCGCGAACGGTTTCAGCGAAACCCAACCGCCGCCGCCGCTCGATCTCCTCCGCCCCGCCCTTCCCGGCAACGTCGCGGCCGGATCCTGCTGCCATGGATCCTCCGCAAGGGCCACCTACCGCCGGCGGTGCATCTCCAACGGCCGCGGTGGTTAATGTCCCCGTCGGAGGTCCACCCAACGCCGGCGACGTGTCGGCCATGATCTCCGCCACCATCCCGTCGAAGAGGAAGATGATTCCGAAGCAATTCTTCGAAGCCCCTTCGGCGGCGGAGCCGCCGGCCGCAGCCCCGCCGGCTGCCAAGAAAGGGGGCAGGATGAAGACGAAGGCGGCCGGGCCGAGGGGTGCTCCGCAGCCCAAGGTGAAGACAGAGCAGGTCAGCCGCATCGGCCTCGCGCGTCCACCGTCTTCCAAGGCCATGGCCCCTCCTCCCTCCGTTCCGTCCGATGCGATGCCCGCGCCGCCGCCACCCACCATGGACGTAGACAAGGTGTTCGATGTTGAGTCCACAACATCGTACATGGAGATGCTCAATGAATCCGCGGTGGATTTGGACGCCGACATCGATGCATTCGATGGGGAGTGCAACGTCGAAGAGATTGATGACGAGGAGGAGGATGAGGGTGACGAGGAGGAGGTGGTTGAGGTTGATCCATTTACGGGGTGGGGATACGGGTTCTGCTAGCTCGTCCGAGTTTTCGGCCGGCGAAAAGTGAATACAGGGCCCTCTACTCGCGTTTTAAGGGGCGAAAATATACGGAGCCTGTTAGACATGCTCTAAGCAACATGATATCAACTTGCATGAAACGAGAGTACCACCGGTGACATGTGCTCTAGAGGCGCCGTCTACCCCGGCGGAGGATGATCCTGCACCTTCCATTTGAACAATTTAGTGTTGTAAATGTGCCCAGACTTGGGGCATTTTGATTCGCCGAGACATTGAAATTTGTTGTGTTTTGGTGGCCGAGACATTGAATTTGTCATGGCTCATCATTCATTGGACTGCTTTTTTCTAGGGCATTTTGATTCGCCGAGACATTGAAATTGTCGATCACATATTGCCGAGCTGTTTTGCAGTGACACGGCCACACATTAGAGTAGGCAGACAAAACTGAGCCAATCTTCGGCTCTCGTGACCAATGATAGAGGCCTTATTATCTTCTTCTCGAGCATAACCAACTATATCCTGCTCCATGTACCACGTATGCATCGAGAGCAGGAAGAGGGGACTGCTCAAGAGGTCTGTCATAGTGACTCTGTTCAACTAAAATTCCGAATGCATCTCATCCCCTCATAAGATCTTGTTGGGTTGAAGCCGATGCCACTCAGTATACATGCATGCATGGATGATGCATATCGTCCACTCTATTGACCACCTGGGGTACTTGTTCCACTACCGGTACAAGCCTATATGTTATTTATAGAGGCACTATATGTACGCAGCAACCAATCAGTTATATGGTTATATGTATTTATGTACTGCTGAGTGGAAACTTTATGGCCTGCTCCAACATATAGGTTAGCACTCGAATAGTTTATATCAGACAATTTCTAGTGGGAAGTTGGAAAAACTTATGGGAAAAATGCATCTTGTGAACTGTGGAAACGAAAAAAGACACGATACTGCCCTTTTTATACGAAGTTGCACTCTGTGGTCGACTTAGACATCCCCCTCCCCCCCGCAAAAAAAAAGACTTAGACATAAAAAAACCTTGGTCGAACTAGGTGAACCAAATAAATTAAGATACAAATATTTTACAACGACACATGAAAAGCACAACTCAAGAAGAAACCAAAGAGAGATTTCATGGTGCATCACATTTAAGTGTGTAGTATATGACAAGTTGGTAATTTCTTCCTGCGGTATAATTGTTTTTTAATATATTATTGATCATCATTAACTGTAATCAGTTTACATTTAATTCAAATGGTTTGATCATCATGAAATATGATATAATAAATTTATGGTTAATTCGAATGACTTGACTAGTTCTCACAAAATTTTTGTCTTGAACTGTGGGGTTTGACTTAGAATTCAAAAAACACATGCAGGATGACTCGAACATCCCACCTCTCTATGTAGCCATATCACTCAACCTAACCAATGCGGTAGAGCATCTGCAAGATCATTGGTAAATTTTATGAAACCAAAATGGTTATAGGAAGAGGACATAGATAATTATAATTTACAAATTCAGAAAATTTTCTGCTTTCCAAGCCTTCCCACATCTAGATTGGAAGCACTAGAGAGGAATGAAAATTTCATACTTTTATTTATGCATATGAAGTCCAAATAACTTGAAAATAAATTTAAGCCGATTAAAAGAAAATAAAGTCTGGAGGTCGTAGGATGGACCGACGGTGTTGCCGGTGACCGGTACTCTAGATTAGTTTTTATGGCATCTTATATCTCTTGGTCTATACATGTTTGGTATAGCTTTTTAAGTAAACTAGCACAGTGGCACTCGCAAATGCGAGGGAAACATCCTTAATATGTGAAATGTGCTTGAGAAGTATATCTTAGACATCATAGGTACTTATATAATCATGGTATAAAATAATAAGGTTCTATAGAAACACAAAAAAATCTGCTAAATAAAATCCTACTTATGTGATAGATTTAATCACTGGTAGAAAAGGGCCCATGCGTCCCGGTTGGTAAGGGCCATTAGTCCCGGTTGCCCAACCGGGACGGGGCAATCGGGACTAAAGCTCTAACCATTAGTCCCGGTTGCCCCACCAACCGGGACAAATGGGGCACACGTGGCGGCATCAGAGCGCGAGGGGGGGGGGGGGGGTGGAGCATTAGTCCCGGTTCGTAACACGAACCGGGACTAATAACCTGCTGCCGCGGCAGAGATTTGGCCCATTTCTCTGCCGCGGCAGAGAATTCATTTTGGCACATTTTGTTGCCGCGGCAGCATTTTCGCCACTTTTTGTGCCGCGGCAGAGAATTCATTTAGGTTGTTTTATTGTTTATTTAGTGTTTTGCACTTATCAACGAAGGAACCTTATATTACACAAGATCATCATGACAACATTACATTCAATACACGGATAGAGTTCATGCACTACATACAAAAGTTGCTATTCGATGCTACCGGCCAATTTCTTGAAAGTTGCTATTTTTACAATTTCTATTGTCTATACACAGCCGAGTAGTATTCCCCTTGTGTGTTTAGGACTTCTGCATCCAAGAATCCCGCCAATTCCTCCTGAATTGCTCGTATGCGATCCTTTGGCAGAAGACCGTCCCGTAGACGTTCGATCTGATTTAAAAAAGGAGTCAGCCTATATGAATATGAAACTAAACACAATTTGATTGTAATAAAAAACTATAGAAATTGTTTACGTACGTGGAGTTGCTCTAAATTTCTGCCCTTCTCATCGCACGTCTGCCGGATGAACTCGCATACATAGTATCCACATAGATTGTTACCTGGTCCCTGCGTCAGGCACTTTACGAGAACAGAGTTCAATCAAAATAATAATCAAGCATGATAATAACTGTATCAAAACTAGAATCAAAGAGATGCGCGGATATAGCTAGTGGTGCTTACATCTAGTGGTTGAAATGTAAGCTCCTCTTTCCAAACACCCCTAGCCTTCTTGGTGAACCGTTTCCAAGCGCTGCCCGGCGTAGAAAACGAATAAAATAAGTTATTAAGTACTTGATATCATAAAATTCACGAACGTTGCCGATATAGTGTCGTAATGATTAGAATTACCGCTGGAGAAGTATCTGCATGTCCTTCCACGTCTCAAGGGGTTTATGTTTCGAGTCCATGACTAGTACACGCCCTTTGTCAAGTTGAATGATTAACAGAATATAGTGGTACCTGCGAATGCAGAACTAATCAATTATATACTTAACATCGATTAAGCGAAATAGAAAGTGTATACAAGACAATAACACTCACTGGAAGTTGTAAGGAAATAGTATTTCCCTTTTGGTTTCTTGAAACCTTAACGCGTGTACTATATTATCCTCCGTATCCTGGGGGCTTATTTTGAGATTAGCTTCATGAACCCAATATGGGTCAATGAAGCCAATGTCATAGATTTGTCCTCTGCTGCATTCGAGAATCTTCATTCTGCATATTACAGTATGATTATATACATGCAATAAACAAAATAATATAGCTGGAGACTAAATTAATTACAGAATTAGTACTTACAGACAATAGGCACTCATGATCGATTTGTCCAAGGCGTCTTGATTGAATAATTGAAATAGTTCATCAAATTCAATGGATATCATGTCATCCTTATCTTTCCCATGATGCTTTTTTGTAACCCTCAGTACTATCCAGTTAGCCCCGGCCCTTGTGGCATGCATGTACCAGTTATGCAATCTTCGCATTTTTGTTGGAAGATTGTTTACCTCCTCAGGTTTGACGAGAGGTTTTCCGTACTGGTATTGGTATGCTACTTCACTCACGGGGAAGAACTCTAACTGGGATAAGTACTGGGCAATACTCATACCTTGAGCAGCGGCAGCTTCTCCGTATTGTGCAACTACCTCTGGATCATACTGCTCTTCGGCCCCATATTTGCTCGACCCCACATTGGTTTGAGAAATCACCTTGAGAGGGGCGCAAGTCTGTTTTGCTTGTTCTCCGAGCTGGGCAACAGATTTCCCGCTTGCATCAGTACTGCTCTTCGAGGCTTTTTGTGCCGCATGTGACTTGAGAATAGAACGCTCATAGTCTGATGACAGCTTTGGCTCGGGTTGATGAAGATTCTTTAGCATTTTCAACACTTTGGCTTTTTCTTCTTTGGTGCTGGGGAACTCTGGCTCTTTCGGCCGCCTCAGCTTAGCGAAAAACGCTGTCGTTTCCGCATCAACGATCGCCGCAGTCTCCTCTTCAGTACAGTCATAAGCTCTCTTGGGAGGAACCGTTGGTACTTTTGGAAGAGGATCTTGTTTACGTTTCGGCGATCGCTTACGACGCACAGTAGCGGTACGCTTACGCTTTTTATCCTGAGGCGCCGACGATGGCTCCCGCGGCGATGGCTGCACCGGAGATTGGTGAGGCGACGGAGCCGGGTGAGGCGACGAAGACGGCTGCCGCGGCGGCGACGACCTCGCCGGAGACGGGTGAGGCGGCGGCGAAGATGGCCTTGGCGTGTGATTTCGAAGCACGATACAATCCTTCGGCCATAGAATGGTGACGTTTTTTGCGTCACCCAGCACAGTCACATCCCCTTCACCAGCAGGGTAGTGAAGATCCAAAACCTCAAAGGTGGGCATGATTTCATCCACGCCGACAACAGCGTAGCCCTCTGGAACCGGAAGACAGTGGTAAGTTGGTGTGGGTACAATTGGTAAGGCATAGCCGACCGCCACCTTCATTGATATGTTCACAACTTTGACATGTAGCTCGCAGTGTGTCATCTCTGTGATATCATCCACTGGGTAGCCAACAGGAGCCATCGTCGGTGCATCATCGGCATCGCCATTGTCATCACCCGGGACCTCGGTGGAAGCCACACTACTTTTTCGATTATTCGATAGGCCGGTAGCATCGAATGCAGTGTGCTGCTGAGATGGGGCGCCGGTAGTACTTTGCTCTTTAAGTGTGTTAATTTCATCTTGTTGTTGCTTTAATCGTTCTTCAATTAAACGCATTCGCTCTTTCTGACTTTCTGCTTCAACTGCCGCCCTGTCCTTTCTCCTCTGACGGCTTCTATCAGGATATTTCTTCCTCTCTTCGGGAAACCCAGTCCTCCATGATTGGGAGCCTCTTGTGCCTCGTGTTCGTCCATCATGTTCATTATTTCCAAGGGCGAGTGTGAGCTCATCATTCTCTCTATCGGGAATGAAGTCCCATCTTTAACAGCCTTTACTGCTTTTCTGATCCTCTCGATTGGCAAGGGGTCTTCTTTATGTCGTATGTTATATATACACCTCCCTTTCGAGTCCAACGTGCCCCCATGCCCGTAAAACCAATTCCTTGCACGTTCTACCCAATCGTCTGTCTCTGGGGTGATATTTTTATCACGCAGTTCCTGCTCAAGTTTCTCCCACTTAGGAATGTCAACCCTGTAGCCACCTTGCCCCATATATGGTGATACTTCTTCTTAGCAGCATTCAGCTTATTCGTTTCAGACATTTTCTTAGCTTTTTCTGATTTCTTGTATTCCACAAACTCATCCCAGAATGGTTTTATCTTCTCAAACTGAATATTCTTGAAATCGGGAGTCTTCTTTTTCACGACATAGTCAAGGTGCAATCTTTTCTTCCAGTTGGTGAAACACAGGGCCATCTTCTTCAAAGCCCACTCCCTGACCTTAGCCTCCATGGCTCTCCCATGTTGTAAGGCGTCCTCAACTGGATCCTCCGCATTTGGATCCAGCTCTATCTTTGGTAGTTTGAAATTAACCATGAGCCTCTTCCACAGTAAATCTTTGGCGTGGTTAGGGACAAATAAACATGTTCCCTCTTCGTCCGCATTAGCAGGCCTATTCCAATTTCTAATGGTGATCGGGATTAAGTCCCTAACGATTACTCCGCATTGTGCCACAAATTTGGTTGCGACAACTTCGGGAGATGTCGGTCTGCCGTCTTCAGCGACAACTTCGATCCTGAACCTCTCATGGTCTTGCAACTTTTTGGTTGGGCCTCGTCTGCTCTTTTCAGTAGATTCCTTCGATCCGGAGGGCTAAAAGAAGAAAGATCGTCGTTACTATTTCTATATAGATAGCAGATGATTAATTAATGAATTGATTTATATTGCATGCACCTCGCCGGAGCGGTCATCTTCTCGATTACACAAGGCATCGCCTTCTCCCTCGCGGAAGGCAACACCTTCAACCTCAAACAAGTTGTCTACTCCGGTAAAAAGAGGATCACCCTCACCGGAGTTGTTCAGAAACGTTGATACGTCTAAATTATCTTCCCCACGGATCACACCTTGGATCAACTCTTCCTTTTCTTCGTCTCTGACGTGTGGGTCCATATTTTCTGCATAGGTGGAAAAACGAATAAGTCAAAGCGGCTAAAGGAGAAAGTTAAGGAGAAACCCTATTATATACATACACAATAATAAAAATGAAGAGAAACCCTAAACCTAGCTACAAAAAGGAAACCGTGTAGTAGATAGGTAACTCTAGCTAAAATCAACTAAAATCAATATTCCGGAGTTCCGAGGGGTGTAACCTAGTTCGGAGAAACCTCGGATGCATATGAGAGGGGAACATGAGTATAAGGCTACAAAAGGGAAACTATCCAGCAGATAGGTAACACTAGATACTAACAAAATACCATATTGGAATCGATTTAAGAGGGTTCAGAATGCCCTGGCGAAGGCACATCGTCGAACCCACATGCACCTAAGGGGTATTAATGATTCCTTATCTAACCACAGTGACTGACAATGTGAATCGGGTCTGGGGCTACCCACATTGACTGACCAGTGGGGCCGAAGACCAATAATACCAAACTAATTAATAAACCTAATAATACCTAACTAATAATAAACCTAATAATCGAAACACCAAAAAGAAAGGGAAACAATCAACACATGGCATCGATGCAATGCTCAAGAAAGTATGATGATATGACAAGTTAATTTGCATTGGAATGTAACCCTAAGACATGCTCGACGATTTAATCGGGGTTCCGACGGGTGAAAACCCTAACTCGGGGAAACTCCGGAACATATGAGAGGGGTGCATTTGTTCTTCTAATTATACTTGTCATTTAAATTTTTGAACAATGCATGATTATAGGTTAAATAGATAGGTTTCATTTTTCTGAACAATTTGATATATTATTTGTATTTTTCTGACTTATAAATAAAAAGATATTGAATTTACAAGTTTATATCAATTTCTGGAATTATTAAATCATTTAAAATTGAATTACTGTGTCAATATGACATCAGCAAAGGGTTGGGTTTTTTTTTACCAAGACAGAACCTAGCCACTGTCACTGAGTGCTGGGCCCTAGGCCACATCAGCAAGCCACCGTGGGCCATGTCAGCGGGCCCGTGGGCCACGTCAGCGTGACGCCGCGGCTCGCCAGCGCCGCCCGCACCTACTGATCGCCAGCGCCGCCCGCGCCGCCGCGCCTACTCGCCAGCGCCGCCCGCGCCTACTCAAAATTGGCGGCGCCGCCCTCTGTTGGTTGCCGGAGAAGGTGGTACAACGACGGCCGACGGCGGCGAACGCGGAATCTAACGGCGCAGGCATGAACTATAGTGAGAGGGGAAGGAAGGAGGCATCCAGAAGGTTCGCTTGCTCACCCTGAGCGCGTGAGGTTGGTCGGAGAGAGCGCGGGAGGTCGAGGTTGAGCGAATCGACACCGACGAGCACGGTCGGGGTCGAGGAAGACGGAGTCGTGGGCGACGACTGGTGCGCGCACGGACGGAGGCGGCGGTGCTGGCGGATGGAGCCTGACGGCGACGCGTGGGCTCAGGCAGCCTGACAGCGTCGGGGGCGGCGAGCTCGGGCAGCCTGCCGGCGTCGGGGGCGGTTGTGCGCGCGTCGGTGAAGCAGAGAAGTGATGGGGAAGGGAAGAAGAAGAGGAAGGGCTAAAGGGTTATAACCAAAGGACCTTTAGTCCCGGTTGGTGGCTCCAACCGGGACTAAAGGGTTATACGTCCCGGTTGGAGCCACCAACTGGGACCTATACTCCAATATTTTCAGCAGACCAAGGGTTGGCGCGCAGGGGGTCTTTAGTCCCGGTTGGTGGCTCCAACTGGGACATATTCCCCTGTTTTCAAAAAATTTCAGGTATTTTCTCTCTGTTCCCGCCTTATTTTTTATTTTAGGGTTTAAATTTATATTGTTTTTTAAATGATAATTAATTTGGAATTTAGAAAAACTTTAAACATAAAAAGTGTTTGGATTTGAATAAATAATTCAAAACCATTTTCTGTTTTAAAAAAAATTAATGTAACCATTTAAAATATGAACCATTTACAATTAAAAATGAATTAACTTATATTTTTTTAATATCAATTTGGAATTTAGAAAAACTTTAAACATAAGAAGTGTATGGATTTGAATAAATAATTCAAAAACATATTCTATTTTTAAAAAATAATTAATGTAACCTTTTAAAATGAATTAACTTATATTTTTGAATATTAATTTGGAATTTAGAAAAAATTTAAACATAAAAAGTGTTTGGATTTAAATAAATAATTCAAAAACATTTTCTGTTTTAAAAAATAATTAATGTAACCATTTAAAATATGAACCATTTACAATTAAAAATGAATTAACTTACATTTTATTAATATCAATTTGGAATTTAGAAAAACTTTAAACATAAGAAGTGTATGGATTTGAATAAATAATTCAAAAACATATTCTATTTTTAAAAAATAATTAATGTAACCTTTTAAAATGAGTTAACTTATATTTTTGAATATTAATTTGGAATTTAGAAAAATTTTAAACATAAAAAGTGTTTGGATTTAAATAAATAATTCAAAAACATTTTCTCTTTAAAAAAATAATTAATGTAACCATTTAAACTATGAACCATTTACAATTAAAAAGGAATTAACTTATATATTTTTAATATTAATTTGGAATTTAGAAAAACTTTAAACATAAAAAGTGTTTGGATTTAAATAATTAATTCAAAAAAAGTGTTCTCCATACCAATGTCCACACACATGCATAATATGGGCACAACATCACAAACTATGCCGTGATTCAGCACATAACATCGGTCATTTGGACCGAAAGCCATGAAACCTCGAACAATATAGGTCATTTTGTGAAGGTTTTTTCGAAACATGATCAATATACCAAGTCTGGTATTTTTCCTTCCAACTATGTAACATAATATGACACCACGCGAAGGATTTTCATTGTTCGGATTTTTTTTGAATTTATTATGCCCGTTTTGAATTATCTGAATTTCTAACTATGGTCGAACCGGTGTGCATGAAGATAGGGGACGTGCATCGTTAGAACTTGCATTGGATCTCTGAAGAAACCACATATTGCGAGTCTAAAAATGATTTTTTCAAAAAATCACGGGCGATAGATCATGTACCTGTAGTACAAACCGAACCCACTTCCTGCCGATTCGGCAGACATTTGTCCTTTTTACCCGGGATGGACGAAAAGGTTTGAGATGTACCGGTTGGGAGATAGTCTATGTAAGGTGGTCTAGTATTTTAGGAAAATAGGACGGTAGCATTCTGAAACGGCATTTTGGTGGTTACTTCACAAAACGACCCGTTTTTTACGCTCGGAAAATGGAAAAGGGCTTTTCCGTGCGACAAAAAGGAAAACTTCCTCCTGCAACATTGTTCTCCATACCAATGTCCACACACATGCATAATATGGGCACAACATCACAAACTATGCCGTGATTCAGCACATAACATCGGTCATTTGGACCGAAAGCCATGAAACCTCGAACAATATAGGTCATTTTGTGAAGGTTTTTTCGAAACATGATCAATATACCAAGTCTGGTATTTTTCCTTTCAACTATGTAACATAATATGACACCACGCGAAGGATTTTCATTGTTCGGATTTTTTTTGAATTTATTATGCCCGTTTTGAATTATCTGAATTTCTAACTTTGGTCGAACCGGTGTGCATGAAGATAGGGGACGTGCATCGTTAGAACTTGCATTGGATCTCTGAAGAAACCACATATTGCGAGTCTAAAAATGATTTTTTCAAAAAATCACGGGCGATAGATCATGTACCTGTAGTACAAACCGGACCCACTTCCTGCCGATTCGGCAAATATTTGTCCTTTTTACCCGGGATGGACGAAAAGGTTTGAGATGTACCAGTTGGGAGATAGTCTATGTAAGGTGGTATAGTATTTTAGGAAAATAGGACGGTAGCATTCTGAAACGGCATTTTGGTGGTTACTTCACAAAACGACCCGTTTTTTGCTTTCGCAAAATGGAAAAGGGCTTTTCCGTGTGACAAAAAGGAAAACTTCCTCCTGCAACATTGTTCTCCATACCAATTTCCACACACATGCATAATATGGGCACAACATCACAAACTATGCCGTGATTCAGCACATAACATCGGTCATTTGGACCGAAAGCCATGAAACCTCGAACATGATAAGTCATTTTGTGAAGGTTTTTTCGAAACATGATCAATATACCAAGTCTGGTATTTTTTCTTTCAACTATGTAACATAATATGACACCACGCGAAGGATTTTCATTGTTCGGATTTTTTTTGAATTTATTATGCCCGTTTTGAATTATCTGAATTTCTAACTATGGTCGAACCGGTGTGCATGAAGATAGGGGACGAGCATTGTTAGAACTTGCATTGGATCTCTGAAGAAACCACATATTGCGAGTCTAAAAATGATTTTTTCAAAAAATCACGGGCGATAGATCATGTACCTGTAGTACAAACCGGACCCACTTCCTGCCGATTCGGCAGACATTTGTCCTTTTTACCCGGGATGGACGAAAAGGTTTGAGATGTACCGGTTGGGAGATAGTCCATGTAAGGTGGTCTAGTATTTTAGGAAAATAGGACGGTAGCATTCTGAAATGGCATTTTGGTGGTTACTTCACAAAACGACCCGTTTTTTGCGCTCGGAAAATGGAAAAGGGCTTTTCCGTGCGACAAAAAGGAAAACTTCCTCCTGCAACATTGTTCTCCATACCAATGTCCACACACATGCATAATATGGGCACAACATCACAAACTATGCCGTGATTCAGCACATAACATCGGTCATTTGGACCGAAAGCCATGAAACCTCGAACAATATAGGTCATTTTGTGAAGGTTTTTTCGAAACATGATCAATATACCAAGTCTGGTATTTTTCCTTTCAACTATGTAACATAATATGACACCACGCGAAGGATTTTCATTGTTCGGATTTTTTTTGAATTTATTATGCCCGTTTTGAATTATCTGAATTTCTAACTATGGTCGAACCGGTGTGCATGAAGATAGGGGACGAGCATCATTAGAACTTGCATTGGATCTCTGAAGAAACCACATATTGCGAGTCTAAAAATGATTTTTTCGAAAAATCACGGGCGATAGATCATGTACCTGTAGTACAAACCGGACCCACTACCTGCCGATTCGGCAGACATTTGTCCTTTTTACCTGGGATGGACGAAAAGGTTTGAGATGTACCGGTTGGGAGATAGTCCATGTAAGGTGGTCTAGTATTTTAGGAAAATAGGACGGTAGCATTCTGAAACGGCATTTTGGTGGTTACTTCACAAAACGACCCGTTTTTTGCGCTCGGAAAATGGAAAAGGGCTTTTCCGTGCGACAAAAAGGAAAACTTCCTCCTGCAACATTGTTCTCCATACCAATGTACACACACATGCATAATATGGGCACAACATCACAAACTATGCCGTGATTCAGCACATAACATCGGTCATTTGGACCGAAAGCCATGAAACCTCGAACATGATAGGTCATTTTGTGAAGGTTTTTTCGAAACATGATCATTGTTCGGCACACATTTAGTCCCGGATGTAGTCACAAACCGGGACTAAAAATATTTTCCGCCATTTCCCACCTCTTCCCGCCAAGTTTTCCCGCCCTTTCCTTTCTACTAGAGCTTTTAGTCCCGGATGTAGTCACTAACCGGGACTAAAGATATTTCCCGCCATTTCCCAAAGCTTCACGCCAAGTTTTCCTGCCCTTTCCCTCTATATTTAGGGTGATCGTGTCATGGCTATCCACACATCCACACCTTCCTCTCTTAGAACAATGGACAACGCCTACTGGGCCATTCTGACCCTCGAGGAGACCGAGGCGCTGTGCGCCTCCAACTACCCTTGTCCACCGGGGTACCGGCCGCCTGCCGGCTGGATGATGAGCGCTGGAGGGGTTCCTGTCCCTCCTGTCCCTCAAGGTTCCGCACGCCAGGCGGCCATCACAAACCACTTCTACCACAAGCTCACGCCGGAGCAGCGGATGGATCCCCAGTGGGATCCCGACAACTATGACACCTGGAATGCCTTCTTCGCTAATAGGCGGGAAAGGGAGCTCGCCAGGTACGAGGGTGATGGCCCGCCACCGGTGAACCACAAAGAAGTCGGCCGTCGTCTGTGGTGGGCGAACCGTACTATCATCGAAGTGATGCGCTACATCACCGGGGGAGACCATCCTCGCCTACGGTGCCCACGAGTCCACCCGCCACAGGCCCCACACTGTCCCGGCGGTAGCGGCATCGTCTTCCAGGAGACCCCTCTCCCACCCGCCGTGAATCCGAGGCTGGAATGGCCCCTGGTATATGCCATGGATGGGCTGAGGATCCCCGGAGTGGCAGGTGACGATGACGATGATGATGACGACGACGATGAAGACCCTGAAGCTGCGTACTATAGGACTAGGCATGATTATGACTAAAGGGGGCGGCTTTAGGCCTGAGTGTTAGCTAGTCCCGGTTTGTCCCGGTTTTTAATATTAATAAATGTCTTAAGTGTTACCTAATAAATAGAGGGAAATGCCTATATAAAGAGAGGGTTCATATTTAGTCCCGGTTGGAGAAACCAACCGCGACTGAAGGGATTGCGGCAGAGTGGGCCAGACAACACTAATAATAGGGGTGAGTGTCGACATTATGTCGTGCGGCTTGTACCTTGTCCCGGATGGTGTCACCAACCGGGACTAAAGATGAACCTTTAGTCCCGGTTGGAGACACCAACCGGGACTAAAGATGAGTCAGCACTAATAATAGGGGTGAGTGTCGACATTATGTCGTGAGTGTCGACATTATGCCGAGCTGCTTGTACTATAAATATGCATCCTTGTGAGTCCAGTCCTCCAGCCAGTTTGAGGCATCTCCAAGATGGTTTTAGAGAGCAGGGACACCACTACGGCCAGTTTCAGGGAGATGCCGACGGAGCCCAGTCCTCCGGCATCTCCGAGAAACTGGTCATAGAGGCACTCCCTAATATGTGAAATTAGTTAGCTCCGAGGCGTATTGATCTAGTTAGTGAAGTTACAAGCTGCAAGATGGTTTTCGAGAGCAGGGACACCACTGCGGCCAGTTTCAGGGAGATGCCGACGGAGCCCAGTCCTCCGGCATCTCCGAGAAACTGGTCATAGAGGCACTCCCTAATATGTGAAATTAGTTAGCTCCGAGGCATATTGATCTAGTTAGTGAAGTTACAAGCTGCAAGATGGTTTTCGAGAGCAGGGACACCACTACGACCAGTTTCAGGGAGATGCCGACGGAGCCCAGTCCTCCGACATCTCCAAGAAACTGGTCATAGAGGCACTCCCGGTCCAGCCACAAAACGGGACTAACACTCAAGACATTTATTAATATTAAAAACTGAGACTACAAAACCGGGACTAAAGGCCACAAACCGCGAAAGATATCCTTCGGTCAAGCCACAAACCGCGAAAGACATGAACTAGAGTTACATAATATGAGCATGAACTTCTTGGCATATGTCATTCCTTATGACCGCTTCAGACGTAACCATGGAGCATCTTCTTTACTTAACGGAATGCTTGGGTCAGTTTTCACTGTGAAGGGCGGAATTTCATCAAACTTATTATAATCTTCTGACATGTCTGTCTTGTCCTCGATTCCCACAGTGTTTCTTTTCCCTGAAAGAACTATGTGACGCTTTGGCTCATCATATGATGTATTCGTTTGCATATTTTTTCTTTTTTTCGGTCTGGAGGACATGTCCTTCACATAGAAAACCTGAGACACATCATTGGCTAGGACGAATGGTTCATCTCTATAACCAAGATTGTTGAGATCCACTGTTGTCATTCCGTACAACTGGTCTATCTTTACCCCTTCCCCATTCAGGTTGACCCATTTGCAGCGGAACAAAGGGACCTTAAAAGAGACTCCATAGTCTAGTTCCCATATCTCCTCTATGTAACCATAATATGTGTCCTTTTGTCCATTCTCGTCTATTGCATCAAAGCGGACACCACTATTTTGGTTGGTGCTCTTTTTATCTTGGGCGATCGTGTAGAATGTATTCCCATTTATTTCGTACCCTTGGAAATTCAATATAGTAGAAGATGGTGACACGGCCAACAAGTATAGCTGATCTCCAACAGTGGTGTCATTCAAGAGATGTGTCCGCATCCAACCACCAAAAGACTTCATGTGTTCATCTGTAATCCATGATTCGGGCTTCCCCGGGTTTTTGGAGCGTACAATATTCTTGTGTTCCTCGATATACGGAGCTGCCAAGGTGGAATTATGTAGAACTGTGTAGTGTGCTTTAGTGAAAGAATCCCCGTCACTACATATCATTGCTTTCTTTCCCAGCGTGCCTTTTCCACTTAGTCTTCCCTCATGCCGTGAGTCAGAAACACCAATCGGCTTAAGGTCAGGAATAAAGTCAACACAAAACTCAATGACCTCCTCTGTTCCATATCCCTTGGAGACGCTTCCTTCTGGTCTAGCACGGTTATGAACATATTTCTTTAAGACTCCCATGAACCTCTCAAAGGGGAACATATTGTGCAGAAATACCGGACCGAGAATGGCAATCTCTTCCACTAGGTGAACCAGGAGATGCGTCATAATACTGAAGAAGGATGGTGGGAACACCAATTCAAAACTAAAAGGACATTGTACCACATCCTTCTGTAACCTTGGCAGAATATCTGGATTGATTACCTTCTGAGATATTGCATTGAGGAATGCACACAGCTTCACAATGGGTACTCGAACATTTTCCGGTAGAAGCCCCCTCAATGCAATCGGAAGCAACTGCGTCATAATCACGTGACAGTCATGAGACTTCAGGTTTTGGAACTTTTTCTCTGCCATATTTATTATCCCCTTTATATTAGATGAGAAGCCCGGCGGCACCTTGATACTGTAAAGTACTTCAAAAAAGATTTCCTTCTCTGCTTTGGTAAGAGCATAGTTGGCACGACTTAAGTGACGCCCTTTATCCGTCTTGTTATCTGTATGCATGTTCTTTGGGTCTTTCATAATTTGTTGGTCCTCCCGTGCTTCAGGTGTATCTTTTGTCTTCCCATACACGCCTAGGAATCCTAGCAGGTTCACGCAGAGATTCTTCGTCACGTGCATCACGTCGATTGAAGAGCGGACACGCAGGACTTTCCAATATGGCAGCTCCCAAAATATAGATTTCTTCTTCCACATGGGTGCGTGTCCTGTAGCGACGTCGTTCGGAACTGATTGACCGCCGGGACCCTTTCCAAAGATTACTTCTATGTCCTTGACCATACCAAATACATCATCACCAGCAGGGAGTTCAGGCTTCTTCCGGTGATCTGCCTCACCTTTGAAATGCTTGCCTTTCTTTCTTACGGGATGATTGGTCGGAAGAAATCGTCGATTCGCCAGGTACACAACCTTCTTGCATTTATGCAAATATGTACCTTCGGTCTTATCTAAACAGTGGGTGCATGCCTTATATCCTTTGTTTGTCTGTCCTGAAAGGTTACTAAGAGCAGGCCAATCATTGATGGTTACGAATAACAACCCTCGTAGATTAAATGGCTCCTATTTGTTCTCATCCCACGCACATACACCTGGTTTGCCCCACAACTGTAAGAGTTCTTCAACTAATGGCCTAAGGTACACATCAATGTCGTTGCCCGGTTGCTTCGGGCCTTGGATGAGCACTGGCATCATAATGAACTTACGCTTCATGCACAACCAAGGAGGCAGGTTGTAGATACATAGAGTCACGGGCCAGGTGCTGTGACCGCAGCTCTGCTCCCCAAAAGGATTCATGCCATCCGTACTTAGACCAAACCATAAGTTCCTTGCGTCACCTGCAAAGTCTGGGAAGTCTCTCTCGATTTTTCTCCACTGTGACCCATCAGCAGGGTGTCTCAACTTCCCGTCTTTCTTACGGTCTTCTTTGTGCCATCGCAACAACCTGGCATGCTCTTTGTTTCTGAACATGCGTTTCAACCTTGGTATTATAGGAGCATACCACATAACCTTAGCAGGAACCCTCTTCCGGAGGGGCTCTCCCTCAACATCACCAGGGTCATCTCGTCTGATCTTATACCGCAACGCGTTGCATACCGGGCATTTATCTAAATTCTCATACTCCTTACCGCGGTAGAGGATGCAGTCATTAATGCATGCATGTATCTTTTGCACATCTAATCCCAGAGGACAGAGAGTCTTCTTTGCTTCGTAGGTACTCTCGGGAAGTTCGTTATGTTTTGGAAACTTCAGCTTCATTATTTTCAGCATCTTTTCAAATGAGGAGTCAGTTAGACCACACTCTGCCTTCCATCGCAACAATTCCAGTGTGGTACCGAGCTTTGTGCTGCCATCTTCACAATTTGGGTATAACAATTTCTTGTGATCTTCTAACATGCCCTCTAACTTCAACTTCTAATTTTCTGTTTCACAGTCTCGCTTTGCATCAGAAATGACCCTACCAAGTTCATCAGCCGGCTCATCTGATGCCCGTTCTTCACCTTTTTCCTCTCCATTGTCTTCCATTGCAGTATCACTGTATTCAGGAAACATATGATGATAGTTGTTATCATCATCTTCTTCTTCACCATCTTCCATCATAACCCCTCTTTCCCCGTGCTTGGTCCAGCAATTATAGTTGGGCATGAAACCTTTCATAATCAGGTGGCCGCGAATGATTTTCGAGGAAGAGTACTCCTTGTTGTTCCGACATTGAACACATGGACAACGTATAAATCCATTCTCTTTGTTTGCCGTAGCCACATCGATAAATTTATCCACGCCTTTGATATACCCGGCTACCCGCCGGTCACCGTACATCCATTTCCGACCGTTCATCTGCATCATATAAGTAAGTTTATCAAAAAACAGGACATCATAAATAGTGAAATAACCAATTCACACCGACACATGAATTGTATCAATGACCTAGAAAAGATAAGATTGCTAACCTCGATCGAGGGAAATAAAGAGGAGAAAGCTCAAGTGCGTCTCGGACACCTTCTATATTTTTGTTCTATGAGAAATTCAACGGGATTTTTCACTCAAACATTTCAACAAACACCTTCAATGCATGCATGAGAAAAAACTAGCACACCCCCTCACACCTTACACCATTCGAAAAAACAGAGTGGAGGCAGAGGGGGCTGGGGCGTTGCATTTATAGAGGGCAGGGGTCTTTAGTCCCGGTTGGAGCCAGCAACCGGGACTAAAGGTGCATGCCACGCCACGTGGCTGTGGCCAAACCTTTAGTCCCGGTTGGTGGCTCCAACCGGGACGTATTCCCCCTTACCAACCGGGACGCATGCCCCCTGGCCCCGTGCCCGCTCCAACCGGGACACGTGCCAGCATTAGTCCCGGTTGGTGGCGCAACCGGGACTAATGCTCCGAGGGGTCGCGAACGGATGGCCCTTTTTCCTCTAGTGAATCACCTTGAACTTTTGGGCACCTGATTCTTATCTGACATGTAAAAACACTATACTAATGACCATATGTGTAGTTTGTATAAAAAATTAGATTGCACATTTTCCAATATATGTTATGTGATGCCAGTTCGACATATATGCAAGGTAAAATTTGAATCGTTTGGTCTCTCGTATTTATGCAAAGTTACGCAAATATAAATTGTCTGGCTCATATACTATGTATCGCGAGACAATAAAACAGCCATATGATACTTGTATAATTTCATAGAAAAATATTTATTCTAGCCTACTAAAAGTATGGGAAAAAGGATCAATACAATTATCATGATCAACCGGTTATGTGTAGTTACTTTCATAATCTTTTTTATTGTGTGATATGCCAAATAAAATTTCCTTTTATAGGTACATAATATGTGATTCTAAATTATAATAAATACATCAATACAGTAAAAATTTGGGTACATATTAGTCAGGTGCTCAATGAAATGAATAAAAAAGAATTATTGTGTTCTAAAGGATATACCATCATAACAACAACAATTTTCTCTCTCATTTCTATTATTTCCCTCTTTATATAAAATATAATGTTTTGGACATATAATGCATGTTTTCCGAATATACAACTTTGGCCATTGATTCATATATGGTTGTATTTCACAAGATTAGGAAAATAAGTCAACACAAAATCGGATGATATTATTTTTTGTTTACCATTTAAATACTGCTTCTACAAGTGATTATCATAGTTGGAGAAATCTGAGTACAAGAGTTCTAGGTTCTTTTACTTTGAAACACCATTAGTATTCTTTTAATATTTTTATTTAACTGTCTCGATGGTATTCCCTCTAGATCAAGTCACTTTACGTAATCTCTAATACAATTATATTGTTGGGTCATGTAACATGGCGGTGCCGCCTTGGAAGTCATAGCTCTGTTATTTGTAACATAAATTGGACTATCCGGTGTTGAAAAATGCAACATTTTCCAACCATAGGACATGACAAATTTCCACAACATTGTTAATCAAACATTCTCATGAGTGTCATCATACCAACAAAATCGCTAATTTTTTTTAAATAATACATTTTTTTATTCATTTTCACAAATAATACGCAAATTTAGCAATTTTCATTTCTGTCCGTCCGTTGTCCGTTGAACGGACGACAGAGCTCCTTCGTTGGTCGCGGACGACACATGGGTTCGTCCTTTGAGCAGACAATACAGGTCGGTCGTCCCTTGAAGAGACGACACGATCTGTCGTCCTTTGAGCAGCCGACGCCCCAGTGCTCCCACCGCTAAATAATCTTCGCTAAATAATCGTCCGCTCCTCGGCAATCCTTCGCGCCGATTTTTCCCGCCGGTACTCCCCGCCATTTTTTCCCGCCGTTACTCCCCGCAAATTTTTCACGCCAGTAATCCCCGCCCTTTGTTCCCGCCCTCTTTTTCCCGCCACGACTTCCCGCCCTTTTTTCCCGCCTATTCGGTTCGGTGCCTCTATAAATCCGGGCAACGGGATGTATCCTTTAACCCAGTTCATCTCTTCCTCCTCTTACTCTCTCATTTCCCTCTCTCCTTTTGCTCTCGCATTTTCCTCCACTCCTCTCCACTATGACCGACGCGTCTCCCTGGCCTGTAGATATGTCTATTGGGCTTTTCTTCATAGCCAGAACTGTTGAGATAGGCGATAAACCAGCCGACTGGGATACGTTGGTATCGAACCATGATGCTCTCGTTATACTTGGTAAGTCACTTCATCGAAGAGGGTGGAAACTGAAGACCCCAAATCAGGTACGAGCAGAGCTTCTCAGGATCAAGGCAAGGTGGGACAAGCTCACCTTCAAGAGTAAAGCTCGCATGATGGAGGTGGCTAATACACCTTGGTCCTGGATAGAAGATAGCGAAGATGAGGATGATATCTTCATGCCGCCACCGGTTGGAAGCAAGGCAAGAGCTGACTGGGACAAGAGACAGGAGAAGAAGAAAGAGCAGGCCAAGAAGAGTCAAGCTAACATGACGGAGCAGGTTGTGTCACGTAGGGCCTGGATAGAAGAGAGCGAAGATGAGGATGATATCTTCATCCCGCCACCCATTGGAAGCAAGGCAAGAGCTGAGTGGGACAAGAGGCAGGAGAAGAAGAAATCGCAGGCCAAGAAGAGCAAGTGCGATGGATCGTCCAAGGGAAAGGGCGAGGCATCATCGAAGGGAAAGGGAAAGGCATCATGCTAGGGATAGACAAGACTCTTATTTATGTACCGCAAGTTATGTTGAACTATGTTGCAAGTTATGTTGAGTAGTTTGTCGAATAAAATCATGAAATAATAGAATGATGTCTCATACATAGATAGGTAAAAGACTGATACATAAGTAGATATCACTAGTGTCGACGACGAGGTGACGGAGGCCTCGGTGTACTCCATCCATATCTGTGGGGTGGCATCACATCATGGCGAGGTGCAGTTGACCCTTCACCTTGATCCTGTGTATTCTGTGTGGGGATAGGTGGTGGAGTACCTGGCTGATACTGACTAAACCAGTCTACCTGCTCGTGCTGTGTCAGCTGATGACGGTCGTCAGTACTGTCCCATGTAACGGAGTCTCCTGCTAGTGTATAAGAAATTAAGTACTGAACAATGGCATACTGCATCTAATAATAGTAGGAAGGGACACGCTTACCATGAGGATGAGATTGTGGTTGATAAGCAAAGTCCATGTAGGGGATCGGCTGCTGATGCTGCCATTGTTCGAAATTAATCTGGTTCTGGTGCAACTGGTCGATATTGAACTGCGATCTATCTATGTACCGTCGATCGGTGCTTTCTATCTATGTCAGCATTCAGCAAAGATCCCGCCATCTGCACATTAGTTCCACACATTTTGCAAATTTAAGACATAGTTCCACACATATTACAAATTTAAGACATAGTTCCACACATATTACAAATTTAAGACATAGTTCCACACATATTACAAATTTAAGACATAGTTCCACACATATTACAAATTTAAGACATAGTTCCACACATATTACAAATTTAAGACATAGTTCCACACGTCTAGTTTCTTCCTCTTCCTCTTCTTCCTCTGCCTCTTCTTCCTCGGCTGCCACGTCCACGAGGAGCAGCTCCACCAGTCCCGAAGATGTGGCAACTGGTGTCTATATGACCAAATTGATTATACAGAAAACATTGCCTAGTAGGTCCTCCGGCTTCAGATTCATCCATATCATTACGGATGCGGACACATTGTCGCCTTCCTCTTCCTGTCCTCATCAGTACAGGATCTGGGATGTAAACCCTTTCACCTGGATTTACTTTATTGAAATTTCCCCATGCCCTATATCCCATCATCTCGCCTGTCCACGTATTGACCACCGCGTCCTTAAGGAAATAAGGAGACACAAACGAGATCGCATCCATACCCATCAGCCCGCATGCAGCTAGTACATGAGAGCAAGGCAGATGCAACAGCTTGGGTTTATTGCACGTGCACTCACACGTTGGCCAGGCTTCGTTGCCTATCCTCACCTCCTGTGTCTTTACCTCTTCTCCTGTTCCAATCCGGTTGGAAGGGAGGCGTACCTCGAACCTTCTTTCCTGATTACCGATGGCGATGCCATGCATGGACCGAGCCTTCTCCATCTTGGCCTCCATGTAATTCATGATCTTTGAACAATACCTCGTGTTTGGGTTGTTCATGATATGCATCTGAGCCATCTGGAGTCTGTCTCTGAAATACTTCAGAGTTCCGATGAAAATACACTCCACAATGGCTGTTAATGGTAGAGCCCTACTTCCTCTCAAGACAAAGTTATAAGTTTCAGCCAGATTTGTAGTCATGACGCCAAACCTAGCACCATGAGTGTCATGCAGCAGAGACCACCTCTCTACAGGCTCGTGTTGTATCCATTCCTGAAAATTTTTAATCCTTCTGCCAGGCCTTCTCCTAGTACCGGGTTGGTCAAATCCTGGCAAGTCACAAAGGGAAATGGGTTCTTCCTCCGGTGGTGCTGCTCCTATTGTTGCCTGTGCAGCTAACGCCGCTGCATGAGCCGCGACCGCTGCTGCTCTAGCTGCTCTCCTCTGAGTCACATGTTTTTTAGTGAAGTCATCAAGATAGCCACGACACTTGATATACTTCCACTCTTGGTTCTGCTTGCAAAGCTTCTTGAATAGGTTCATAAGAGCTTTGTTCCTGAACTGTGAGAAAAAATTGGCCCCTAGATGCCGCATGCACCAACGACTCTGCATGTCCAGCCATGGAGTTACTTCATCAGGAGTGGGCTGTGTGAGCTTCTTTATCGCGCTTAGTATACCTGGATGCCTATCATGAAGCACGCATACATTCGGTGTATCTCTCACAATTGCTATCTTCAGCTGCCTAAAAAACCATACCCAACTCTCGGTGTTCTCGCTCTCCACGAAAGCAAAAGCAAGTGGAACCACTTGATTGTTTCCATCTTGGCCTATGGCAGTCAATATCTGACCCCTATACTTGCCAGTGAGAAATGTACCATCCACACAGATGACTGGTCGACAGTGAGTGAAAGCTTCTATGCATATAGCAAATGAGAAGAACACTCGATGAAGTACCCTCAAATTAGGTTCATGTGGCAATGTAAAGTGTTGGATGTCCACGTAGGTGCCTGGATTCCTAGCCTGCAGTGTCTGGAGCATCCTAACAACACAGTCATACCCGTCTCGAAACGAACCAAACCTTGCCTCCAGTGCCCTTTGCTTAGTCCTCCAAGCCTTCCCGTATGAAATATTGTAGCGGAATCTGATAGAAACTTTTTTAATGATAGCTTTCACCCCCATGGCTTTGCCCTCCACTATCTCTCTGTACAACAGTCTAGCCAAGAGGGTTGACGTGATGTTACGATGGTCCTGAAGGACACTTTCAAGTGTGCATGTGTACATCACAACATCGGTGACCTTCCAGTTTGTGTCATACCTAGGGACATGGGCATGCACCCTTGCAGGACATCCAGCTTCCTCGCAAACCAATGTCAAATATTGTTGTGATGACACCTTCGTTTTCATGACCCGTTGCATGGACATTGACCACTCAACAATTGCTTCCTGCAGATGTCTCTTGCTAGGATATAATGCACCCAGAGAGATGTTGTTCGCGTGATAATGCCACGCCGAATCATGCCCATCGTTCACAGTCATTGCTGCTGTGTTGTCATTATTCCATGATGCCGGAATAGGTTGGCCGATCTCTTCTTGATCAGACTCGCCAGAATCATCAGCCGTATCACTGTTTCCTTCTGAGTCTTCGGCTTCCATTTGATGTTGCAACAAACCATCATATATCTCGTCCTCATCAGCTTCGCCACTGAATATGTCTTCCCCTAATCCTTCACCACCATCCTCTGATACATAACCATCACCCCCGGTGTGTGCATAGCTACTGTGACCTGATTCATATCCTCCGCCACCCTCTTGGCCCTGACTACTCTGGCTCTGATCATAACTACCTCCAGCATGACCGGTCTGACTACTCTGGCCATGATCATAACTACCTCCAGCATGACCGGTCTGACTACTTTGGCCATGATCATAACTACCTCCAGCATGACCGGTCTGACTACTATGGTCATGATCATACCCAACCTCTTTCACCACAGGTAACACTAAGAGACTAGGGTTAACTTCTCTTTTCTGGCAAGCTTGCACAAATTTGACCCATTTCTGTTGCGCTTCTATTGGCCTTAAATAAAAATTAGGGGTTTGCCTTGACTTAGTCCATAAAGCATGCACACCGACAGTATGGGTAGGAGGGAGCCCTAAACGAACACATAACCAATCCTTCAACTGAGTAACGGGCACTGTTTCAGGATCCTGAAGCACTTCATACATAAATCTAAACTCGCTCAAATCAACTCCGTGCTGGTTTATTCTGACGGAACCAGGATCATACAAGAACCTAAACACTACATTATTTGACATGATTTTCGACCTAAAAAATACCAAAAATAGTCAAAAACAGATACATTGACACATAATACTCTACAAATATCTTGTATCTAACAGACCCCATCAAACGCTACCTATGAACATACACACATGACTGCAATAAGCAAGAAATTAGGGTTTACCCTTGAAGCGTGCGAAGTCCTGCCGTGCAGCTGCCTCATGTCAACGGATCAGCACCTCCACCATGCACCTTCCTCAAGTCCCAGCACCAGCCTCCACCATGGCCATTGCTCAACAAGAAGCTAAGAACACCACCAGATCCCTCCACCAAAACGCCTCAAATCACTACACCAGGCTATCCCATTAGTAGATCGGGACTCTACTAGCTTGCTAATGTGTTAGAGCAGCGAGTTTAGATAGAAATCTAGGCTACAAATCGGTGCAATGGCTGAGAAAATGAGAGCAAGCGAGAGAGGAAGAAGAGCTAGCAGACGGGCGAGCTGGAAATGAGAGCAAGGAGACGATGGGCACGGGCGGGCGAGCTAATATAGCCGGGGCGTGTCGTCCGTTCAACGGACGAAACGGCCGTCGTCCGTTCAACAGCCGACGCCGCTGACCCCTGGCACCCCGACAGCTCGGTCGTCTTTTGAAGAAAAGACGACAACTCCGTCGTCCGTTGATCCGCCGACAGCCAGATCCCTGCCACCCGACACGCCTGGTCGTCTTTTGAACAAAAGACGACATGTTTGTCGTCCGCGCAACCAACGAAGGAGCTCTGTCGTCCGTTGAACGGACGACGGATGGACATAAATGAAAATTGCCAAATTTGCGTATTATTTGTGAAAATGAATAAAAAAAATGTATTATTTAAAAAAAAATAGCAACAAAATCACATATTATTTTTTAAACTTGTAGGATTACAAGGGACCTAGGAAGACACAAAATCAAGTTTGATTACATAGTCGGAAAAACATAGGATCTCAAGAGTCGTAGTATATTCTACAAAAGGTTAAGCTCAAAGAAATATTTCCTTTAAAACATAGTAATCCAATAAATCAAATTTATAAAACCATGATTTATCTTTCAATTTTTCTTAGAGTAAAAGTATCATCTGTTTGAGGTAAAACCTTATCAGTGAGTTCTCCTAAAATCAACATGTTTGTTTGTTTGTTTTATGGCATAGTATTAATATTTTGTTGGAATTTACTGGTTGATTGAGTGTACATGTGTAATTACATTAGTACATTGCATGAACGTTATGATCGTGTGTTCGATGTTTGATCATCTAACATAGTCGACATTTTGGTTATATGTGATACTGGCTTAGTACAAAATACTTGATGGTGATCAACCATATCGATCAATATGTGATATTATATGGGTCCACTAAATCTATGATTGGTTGCAAAAAATTTCAATACCATACCATGATATTTTCTAAATGCCCAATATTGGGCAACATTAGGTACAAAATATATGCAACTCCCCAATTTCATATCTCTAAAGCCAAAGTTTCACCTAAACTAAAATTTGCGACAACCCATCTAATTGTTTGATAAATAATAATGCTAGAAAATATTAGTTTGGAAATAAATTCCCAGTCAATTATGAAATAGACCCTGAATTATAGTATATGTTTGTGTGAATACAAATAAGAGACAAATAATTATTATAGTTATTGAATGATGTATGCATAGATAGTGTGTTTTATGCAACTATATAACTACCACAAAATTTGTGGTAAATAGAACATAACATACATGGGTAGCATGTTTAAATATTGTTATGCCATTTCTTTGAACACTCATATGTCTTGTTTTTTGTGTATGATATTTTGTGAGTAAATAGAACTATATATTTTTATTAGATGGTACATCAGCAAAGGTAATGTTGGTATCATGCCTATAGTTATTAAAGTCTTCCTCATGTGGTTGAAATAACAATGGGCGTAGGCCAATTAAGGATTTAGTATGTGTTACTTTGTCCATTTTTCTGCCCCGTTTAATTACCCCATATTAAATAGTCTCTAAAGTTTCAATCACTTTTAACTCTATGAAGCGGCTTCCAAAAGATTATAAAGCACCTTCTACAATATTATAAAGTGTCCTACAAAAGATCAATAACCTTGAAAAATAACGTAGTACTTTAGTCCATATTGTACCATGTCAGCTTTTTTATGCAATGAGCATGTACTGCAATTCACATGCAGCATACATATGTTCTCTCGTGCCCATAACTTGATTCAAAAGAGGTACATTTATTGAGAAGATAGATCCATTTTTTACGTGATATTTTCCCAGATATATATGTATTTCAAAACTACATATTTCATATGTAAGCATGTCGTGGAACACGGAAGCTCGTCATAGGTGAAACTTTCCGTTTCCCGTGTTTTATCTTTTTTCTTCTACAAATTTTTTCTTCTATGTCTAACCTGGATTAGGGCAAAGCCAAAATTTCAATAGTTGTTGTCTCTGGCCGCACTCATTCCATTGAGAGCAATGTCGGTGCGACGTATGAGTCTCCGGATCAATCTACATTTTACACTAAGTAACGAGTTTATATGGTCATAAAAAGCTTGTAGCACATTAGAATAAAAGATTGCACCGGCCATATAGATTCATTAGAATTGTGGTACGGGAACAATTATGATACATTACATGGCTTCACGCATGGTAGCTTAGCACAGTCGAGACTTAGATGAATGCAAAAAAGGAGGACATGATGTATTGCACGAAAGGTTTATGAGTTGCGATAGGATATTGGTAATTTGCTATCACCTTCTATCGGACAGAGGGAGTTGATGGCGGTAGAAATAATTTAATAGGAAAAATATAATTTCATACCAATAAAATATATACTGCATGATTGAAATTGTGTTCAATTATGTGGAGAAAACTCATTTGATTTTTCATAAAAGGTTGGAGTAGATTTAAATCTCAGTATGAAATCAGATCAAACAATTTATATGGCGAATTTCCTAAGAATTGGAATCCTTAGTTTATTTCAGTTTCTAGTATGATGCATGCACGTCCTTTTTTTTCCAAAAGTAAGGATTGGGATGGAGTGTAATATGTTGAAGACGGGCACCTGCCAGAACTGATCACACTTTCTACCGGTGAGTACTATTTGATCATGTACATACGTCTGGGTGTGTTTCCTTTTTTTTTTACATTGCCTGGGTGTGTTGGACGCGTTTTGCTAGACTTTTTTTTTCTTATACCGGAGACTGTCCTTTCCTATTTTTTATTCAGAAGAGGAGTTCGTCCGTTATAGTCTATCAATTTAATCGTGTTGACATGTAAACTTGCCAAACGGACTACACAGTTATGTTACCGACAATCTCTCATTAAATCCTAACCGTAAATTTTACATCTAACTATCAAAATAATTTAGGTGATGTGGCTTAACGTGGTGACTCGAAAAACATCCTTATATTGCTTTTAGTATATAATAGATGGATGTGCGGAAACTTTGAGCCCTGCTCAAACATGATAGTTCTTCGTTCGAGATAATTAAAACTAGAACGATCAATGTATTGTGCGTTGCTACGGGGATCAGAGAAGGTATGGATAACTATTGTGGTTATATGAATTGTTTTTTCTGTTTTTATGTTGGTCAGACTTAGTTGGCGAACAGCTATATAATGAAAGTAACTCTTTACAAACTGAGTTCCACCTATATTTGAACTATATTCTGTGAAACAATGCATCTTCTTGTAGTATATAAAATAAAAAGTGGTTTTAAAGAAATAAGTATATTATATTCATTGTTTGAGGACCATAAAGGAGATATGCATGTGAATGTAGAAAAAGGGGAAAGGGTCGACCTAGGTAGAAAAATAAGCAAACATACTGACCCATAAAGGGTCGGCCATGCACAGTTTCCGCTTATACACGCAGGGTGGTACCTACGCAGCTAGCAGCATATACACTAGTAGCCAAAATGGTCATCAGCCTGAGCATGAAAATAAATCTACAGCTGATCCAAATCGCGTAAACCAGACACGGCGTATCCGTTCACGACAGTAGTCATGTGTCCATCACCAAATTATCCAGCTTCAAATAAGTTTCCCAACTCATCTCATTCCCTCGAAACTAATCGTTTTGTGGAATGGTAGCGTGTTGTCACATGCATGGTGAGGGTTCTCTTCTGCCTTATGCATGCATGCATATGCCTACTAGTATTTATGGATGTACCACGTACATGCACACTTGTCATCAATTGATTATACTATCTACCGTGAATATGGAAACTCTGAGCTCAAATTATATGTTTTTATTTTGCCATCAAAATAATTGCTACCTTCGTCTTAAAATAGATGTCTCAGATTTATCAAAATTTGGATGAATCTAGACACTATTTAGTATATAGATTCATTAAAATTTTGAAAAATCCAAGACATCTATTTTGAGAGGGAGGAACTAATAATTTATATCGACCTGCATCAGTACTAACGACACTTGAACTTTAGTGGAAACCCTACCCGTCAAGAGCACATCGACTTCTCGCTGCCACACCATTGATAGCAATTTTGGCACGCCACTACTAAGGGCATGTACAATGCTGAGCGAGTGAGCGTCTAGATAGCACGGGCGGGCACAAACAAATTCATGGGTATTCAACTGAATACCCATTATTTTTGGCATAAAAATCGCATACAGCATAAGTAGGTGTATCGTAAGCATCCAGCCCATCTGGCCAAAATACCACTAACGTGTCTGGCCCATAGAAACTACAGCGAACCATCTAGGCCAGTTTGCTCACGTTGCGTGTCCAGCCTTAACTGCTCCATCTACAGGCGATCTATCTAACTAGTCTAGCGAGACGGCGGCGGCAGACGAATTTGTGCCGGCTGCCGGTCGCTGGCGCCGCGATGCGATCAGGGAGTGGCAGGATTTGGGCGGGCGTGGGACTGCAAAAAGGAGGCGCTGAAATTTCTCACTACAATCTACAGGTTAGGGTTCTCAATCCTCCCCCAATTTCTTTCCGATTTCTAAACTAGCAAAGTTCTGAATCATCCCTGATTTCTTTCCGGTTTCTAAACTAGCAAATCAGTAATTGCTCTTCCCGTTTACATTAGTTATTGTCCAATTGATTAATCATCGATCTGATGTTGATGTAGGTTCTAGCTGTACTGAATTTGTCTTTATAACTCACAGATAAAAAGATGAAGAGGAACAGTGCTAATCTGAAGACGTTGTGGGAGAAAGCTTCAAAGACAAAGAAAAATGATTCCACCATGCTAGAACCATCACGTGTTGCAGTTCAGTGTGGACCTCAAAATCAAACAAATCTTTCTTCTAGTGAGAAGCAGCTTATGCTAGTTGAAGCACACGGTGACAGTAACAGCCAATCAGAGATAAAAATAAGCACAGAACCAGAAATAGCTCCCCCAAACACCGAAGATGATGAATTAAATGATGAAGATGAAGCAGCCTATGATTTGGATTTACTTTCACACGATCCCGGGAAGAGGATTCCCATCTCAAGCTATGGTGTAAATGAACAAGATTCAATCAGAAGGGGGTATATTGCATTGGGGCCATGTCAACCTAGGAAGCATAATTTTCCAGCGAGAGAGATTGGAGGTATGCGTCGCTTCGTAGCTACATGGTTTGATGAATTTGATTGGCTTGAGTATAGTGTGGAAAAGGATTCTGCGTTTTGCTTTATTTGTTATTTATTCAAGGATCAAACTACTCCTGGTGGTGATAGTTTTGTTAATGGAGGATTTAGAAATTGGAACATGAGAAGGAGGCTTGAAAACATGTTGGTGACATAACTAGCTCTCACAATAATGCTCAAGAGAAATATAATTATTTCACACAACCCAAGTCATCGATTCAAGAGGTCCTAGCTTCAAACACTAAAGAATATAAGGCACTATACATATCACGTTTGACATATTCTCTCAAGTGCTTGAGGTTTCTTTTGCAACAAGGGTTAGCCTTTCGTGGGCATGATGAAAGCGAAGCTTCTTTAAATAGAGGAAATTTTCTTGAGCTCTTGAAGTGGCTAGCAAATAATTTCAGAGAAGTTGATAAGGTGGTTCTAAACAATGCTCCGCAGAAATGTAAAATGATAGACCACAAGATACAAAAACAGCTCATTGGTTCTTGTGCCAAGGAAACCACTAGACTCATGTTGGAAGATCTTGATGGTGATTATTTTACAATACTTGCTGATGAATCTAGTGATGTGCGTCAAATAGAACAACGAGCTCTTTGTATTCGCTATGTTGATAAGAAAGGAAGGGTAGTGGAGAGGTTTCTTGGTATCGTTGAAGTTGAAGACACCACATCTTTGACACTTAAAATAGCAATTGGGGATCTACTTATGGACCATTCTTTGAGCTTTTCCATGGTTCGTGGGCAAGGTTACGATGGAGCCAGCAACATGAAGGGTAATGTCAATGGTTTGAAGAAACTAATTATGGATGAGTCTCCTTCGGCCTATTATGTACATTGCTTTGCCCATCAGCTTCAACTAACTCTTGTTGCTGTTGCTAAGCAATGTGGCGATTGTGGCTGGTTCTTTCAACAACTTGGTTATTTGCTAAATGTTCTTGGGATGTCTTGCAAAAAGATAAAAATGCTTCGAGTAGCACAAGCTGAGCGTATTATTGAAGCATTGCAGTTGGGTGAAATTGAATCTGGTCAAGGTCTGAATCAAGAGATGGGTTTGGCAAGGCCTTGTGATACTCGGTGGAATTCCCATTATAAGACAGTGACACATGTTATGTCCATGTATCCTTCAATTCGGAAAGTTCTTATAAAAATTGGAGAAGAGTACAGCGGCACAGAGGCTATTGCAACACAAACTATGTTGACGTCATTTGAGTCTTATGAATTTGTTTTCATGGCAAAACTGATGTTGGCCATATTTGGCATCACAGATGACTTGAGCAGATCCTTGCAGAAGAGGGACCAAGACATTGTAAATGCTATGGGTCTCATTGAATTCACACAACAAGAGCTTGAGAACTTGCGACATGATAGTGGATGGAGAGCTTTCCTTGAAGAGGTAAACTCTTTTTGTCTGAAGTATAAAGTCAGAGTTGTTGACATGGATGCTTTCTATAAGCCGGTTGGAAGATCTGCAAGGTTCTTCAAAAATATCAAAAATATTCATCGCTTCCATGTGGATATGTTTTTGGGTGTCATAGATAGACAAATTCGAGAGTTCAATGACAGATTTGACGAGGTAAACACAGAACTACTTGTTTGCATGGATTCCTTCAATCCAAATGGCTCGTTTTCTGCTTATGACAAGGAAAAGTTGGTAAAACTTGCTCACTTTTATCCCAAAGATTTCTCAACTATGGAACTAGTGCGTCTTCCATTTCAACTCACAAACTTCATTGCTGACATGCGTAGAGATCAGAGGTTTAGGGAAGTGAAAAATATTGCGGATATTTCTATTAAGCTTGTTGAGACAAAGAAGAACCTGACTTATAATCTCGTTTACAAGCTTCTAAAATTGGTTCTAGTTCTTCCTGTTGCAACCACAACTGTTGAGAGGGTGTTTTCTTCAATGAACTATGTGAAGAATAAATTAAGGAACAAGATGGGGGGCCAATACTTGAACGATTGCCTGGTTACATACCTTGAGAAGGAATTCTTTTTTCAAGTTACAGATGATGCAATCATATCTCGTTTCCAAGCTTTGGAGAACCGCAAAGTTGTGCTATGAATTTATGTATTGTTATTTCATTTTTCTACTATTTTAGGATGATGTTGTTATCAGATGTTTGTGAACCTTCTTGTTTAATATTGAATTGTCATGTAAGTTCTCTACTGTTTTGAAATGATGTCGTTATGATAAATCGTCAACTATTTTGTTTATATAGTTCACTACAGAAGACGGGAGATACGCCGAGGGCTGGAAGCCGTCGGCACAGCCTGTGCCGACGGTAACCGTCGGCGTAGCCCCCTCGGCGTATCTCCTGGTCGGCACAACCTATCCCCCTCGGCACAGCATCTCCCTGCGGGCCCCGCGTGTCAGCAACGTCCGTCCGCGCTAACGGCCGCGTCAGAGAGCTACGCCGACGGCTGGGCCGTCGGCACAGGTGCAGCCCATGAACCGCCGCAGCACGCCACGTGCCCAGCTACGCCGACGGCCAAGCCGTCGGCACAGGCCCTCCCTCGAGCTGCCACGTCGCCCGTCTGTGCCGACGGCCTGGCCGTCTGCATAGGCCATCCCTCATAGCCGCCGAGTTGCCAGCTACGCCGACGGCAATGCCGTCGGCACAGCCTTGGCATATGTTGTGCAGCAAAGAGCTGTGCCAACGGCTATGCCGTCGGCGTAGCGTCTGCCATCTTTTTTTTCTGTTTCCATTTCTAATTCAATTTGAGCATCCAAAATTCACGCAAAATAATTTAATTGCATTGCAATATCAGCAAAATAATTTGAGCATCCAAACAAATAATCATGCCATTGCAATATCCATCGTCATCCAAACAACATGATCATCCACAAAACATATTTGTTACACATACAAACTCATCACAAGTGCATACACATAGAAGATATGACAAGTGCATGCACTAGCTCTAGCTCTAACCATGTCCATGCTCATGGTCCGAAACTCGCTGTATGTGTCGGTGTGTCAAGGAGCCCGAGGCTTCCCGTTCTGATCTCAGGAGACACTTGCAGTTGTCGGGCCATCGGGGAAGTAGAACCACTAGCAGAACCGCCATCGGGCGCCATGATACGAAGTTGTGCATCAGCACGCGACGGACTAGGCGAGGCCGAGGCACAACCAAAGGGTCCAACATTCCTGGAGCATCCTGAGCCCTACATGTTTGAGCAAAAACTTAGCAACTTGCGAGGCAGATGAAAGCGGTAACAAGTGGTTTGGCAAAGAACTTACCGGGGTCCCTCCGTAGTATGTGGCAGCGAAATCCTCCCTCGATGTACAGCGAGGTGGCATCCCAGGATCAGGTGGCTTGTCACCTTCCGCCGGAACCCTCCAGTGATAAAGTAGTGATTCATCGCCTACAAGATAGTTATATGTCAGTCGTTGCAGGAACAAAGGTTCAAACTAGAGGAAGTGGGACTTATCATCATTTGCAAAAGTAAAGTTTGAAACTTACATCCGTCACTTTCCTAGTGTACGCATCGCACTCTGCCCTCAGCGCAATCCATGCATCATACTCCTTGTTATAATCTGCCTGAAGGGCCTTGTAGGCATCATCAAAATGACGCTACAATTGCAAAAATATCGAATCTCGCCAGCTTAGCCATTTAGGATCAAATTGCGGAAATAAGATGGAAATGAGAAACACTCACATCGGCGGTGGAGGCAGCAGGCCGAGGACGAGGCGCGATAGAGGGGTGATCGGGGGTGAGGGTAGCCTTGACTCGTGTGAGGGTCATGGTAGGCTGGACCACCCCATCAAGAATGTTGAAACGGCCATGTGGCTTGCCGTGGCTCGCCATGATCAAGGCAGTCTCATCGACCTCATGGTGCATGGGCTCATCCACCTCCGGATGCAAACCCTTGAGCTTCTCGCAGTAGGTGTTGAGCTTCTCCTTGGCGTTACCGAAGTACTGGGGAAGCTGAGGCTGAGGCTGCTCTAGGTTGGGCTTCTTCGTCTTCATCTTCTCCCACACGACCAGGTCGGTAATAGGGCTATTAACCTCCCCCTCTATCTCCTCCTGCATCGGCAAAGAAATGTTAATTATGTGTGTCAACTAATAACATTATGGGAAATAAATGAAGGTTGTTCCATGTATATATATACCAAGTGCTTCTTGAAGAGACCATGGTTGCGGCTTCCCGCGCTGTGTGTTCCCATGCTGCCGTGGTTTTTCTTGTTCCGCTTGCTCACAGCCTCAAAGTCAGGATCTTCCCCGATCCACCTACTAGCCAGCACCTCAAAAGCGTCTTCTTTGTGTTCACACCACATTGGCATAACCTGAAACCACAATACTAATTTCACTAACAGATAATGCAATACCAACTTAGCATCTATGGACCTTCTCATTGAAAATTTACTTACCGTCATGAAATCAGCCACCGACATCTTTGGCTTGTGACCCCGGGCAATCTCATCCTTCCGTATCTTAAGGCCATGCTCAGCTTGAAAGTGATTGATCAACATATTCTTGGTGTTGTACCATTGCTGTGTTGTCAACTTCCGACAAGCCTCAAGCAAAGTCGCATTCGCCGCCTCCTGATGCTCCGGTGTCACCTGATAGAAGACCTTCAATCATGCAAAAAATTATGGGAGTCATGAGATAGCACGATGGTGAGAAAAAAAATTATGGGAGTCACAAGCCAAAGTATGCCTTACCCAAAAGCTGCTAATCACAGCATCAACAGCACTCTCGAAGCCCGGGCAATCGGTGGAGGCCTCATAGTCTGACCAAAACCAGGCTAGCTTCCTTCGGCCGTTGGGGACTGTAGTGTACAAGCCCGGCCAATACTTCCTGATCAAAGATCCAAGCACACTATTAGGGTGGCGAACCCCCGCCGGTTTTAACCAGTTGCTGCACAATAAACAAACATTAGTACATGCCAAATTGTTATGACCAAAAACATGAGTTAGTCACTTACTATTTGCCGTAGGGCTCAATCGTAGGTCTCTATTCCGTGCGAGGCTCCTTCTTAGGGACACGAGCCTCCCCACGAATCGAAAACTTCTTCGGCGGCGCCTCACCCTCCGGCGGCGCCTCACCCTCCGCCTCCCCATCCGACATCCCCCCCAACTCCTCGTCCGACTCTGACTGTGAAGCCACGGTGCCAGAAGCAGAGGGTAAGTCAGACAAACGGGCAACACGCCGCGGGGGAGACGAGTCTGGATCCTCTGAATCGAGTCCTGCACCTGCATTGATAAAGAGTATCCAATTTAGCATGAAGACATAAAAATATAAACGTAATTCATAAACAACGGGGGAGATCAGTATGTACCCGAGGCTGCACCTCCTCGTCCTCGTGCTGCACCTGGTCGTCCTCGTGGTGCACCTCCTCGTTCCTCGTCCTCGTCCTCCTGCAGCGGGAAGTTCTCCCTGCGAGGGAGGTGGGTCCTCCAATACCCTTCCTCGAGCTCCACCGTAGCGCGGGTTGGGACGAGGTACTCTTCTCCTTTGGGTAATCTTCTCTTGGGTCATCATATTGAGAAGGGAGGCCGGTGATTCCTTGCTCCCCCGAGGCATTGGTCAATCACCTGCATTATAGACATGTTGAAATTAATAAGCATAAAGACATAATGCAATTAAGAAGCATGTTAAGAAATAAATACTAAGCATAAAGACATAAAAGACCCTCACCTCTAGTCATCACTATCATAAAGTACTTGGTTGTGGTGCATCGCGTTCTCATTTTCACTATCACTATCACTATCACTATCACGTGAGTAGTAAGGCTCGTCGCACGGTGGAGGCTCATCATTGTTGAAATTCGCCTCATGAAACTTGTTGAGCATATCAACGTCCTTTAAATCCACCACTGTCTCACCACGAGTTTGTGCATCGTTCTCGAGGTCCTCATGACCCACTTGTATGTCAAAACCCCCGAAGTTCTCTTCCTCTTGATAGAAAATTCCCTCGTATGTCATAGGGTCAATGTTGAGGTAATCGTTGGCGTTGGGCCTAGGTAGCTTACCATGTGGCGATACCTGGAAGACGACTTCCCAACCCAAAAGTTCCTCTTTCTTGCATGGGTAGGGCAAGTAATAAACTTGCTTGGCTTGGTGAGCCACTATATAGACATCGGCTCCGCAATAGGTGGTTGAAGGCCTAACTTCAACTAACCCAATGGAAGGGGTACTTCTCTGTTCATCGATGTGGTCAAACCAGCGGCATTTGAACACAACGAGCTTGAGTTTTATGTTCGTCTCAAACGTTAGCTCGTATACGTCCTCTAATATCCCGTAGTAATCAACTCCATCGGTTCCTCCGGTGAAGACCCCAGTATTTATAGTTTTTGCATTAGGCCGATTGTTCTGGTGAAACTCTGTATGGAAGCGGTACCCATTAACATCGTACTTCTGATACCTCATGACTCTACGGATACAACCCTGTGAAACACATCGAATCTCATTCGTCATCTCAACGTTGCGATCAGCTCCCTGCAAGTCATGGATTGCAAGGTAAGAGGGATATGTGTAATAATAGGGACAAGTCACAGATTACAAGGTAAGACGGAAATTACTTTGGCCCTGAACCAAGCAACAAATTTTTTCTTTCCGGGGGCACCATCTTTTAGAAGACTGTCCAGCTCCGTGAGACTGGGATCCCTCGTTTCCGACCACTTTTCATCCTTGAATTGGCTAAAAGGAGTACACACGTATTAGACCAAAATCGAGTTACTAGTTGCAATAGGTAATTTGTTCATCAGTTTACCTCATGAAACCGATAAGTTCATGCTTCATGTTCATGAGCACATAGAACATTATGCCCTCCTTTTCTTCCGGCTTCAATATGTACTCTTTTCCAGCACCGAACTTGCCACCGGGAGATTGAAAGAGTATAATCTTGGGGTCTTCCTCCAGCTCGTCGACATTGTACCGAGTGATCGGGTTATGCAGAGTGGGAACATCATCGGCATAGTACTTTGTCGTGACGTCTGCTATCTCCCCGATCAGAGTTGCCTCAGCTATGCATGCTTCAATCTTACTTTTGTTTCCACATTTCATTCGAATATACTTAAACTCTCTCTCAATACAGAACTGCCAACGAAACTGCACTGGTCCACCCAAAAGTACCTCGTTGACTCGCAGGTCATACACAATTATAAAGACAACCATATGGCTCCTGCCGGTTGTGTACTCATCGACATGCAAGTCGTGAAACATTACAAAACATGATCATCGCATACAATATACACATCACATCTTGGGCCATACCATATCACAGAAAACACTCCCTGCAAAAACAAGTTAGACGCCTCTACTTTGTTGTTGCATGTTTTACGTGGCTTATGGGAGTAGATGCTAAGAACGATTCTTACCTACGGAAAGCCACAACGGTGATATTATGGTTGCCAAACTCCGGTGTTAATCCCATGACAACTATAGTGAGAGAAACTGACATCCACCAGCCGCATGTGTGGTACAAGCCACACGTCAAGTGCGGAGCCGGCCTCGCGAACGACGTCGCGTAAGGTTGGCTTGGACCGCTTCAATCTCACTATCCCGCATCATAAGAAGAACACAAACAAGAGGCTTGCAACAGAAAACATCAACGCCCGCAACAACCATGTTGCGTTCTACTTGTGAAACACATCTACGCATAGATCTAGCTCTGATACCACTGAAGGGTTTCGCGGCATAGTAAATCAAAATTTTCTACGGAGCGAACAGAGGGAAAGCCAAGATCTAATCTAGGAGATGCAAACAACGAGAGAGATTGGATTAGATCTTCATACCCTTGAAGATTCGCACAGCGGAACGTTCGTCGGAACGTGGGTGATGTAGTCGTACTCACTTCTCCTCCTCGCGATCCGATCCGATCTAGCACCACAAGTGGCGGTGCCTCCGTGAGATGCACACGTGCAGCACCTCGACGTCTCCTCCTTCCTCGGACCAGCAAGTATGGTGGAGAGATAGATTGGATCTACAACACAACGGCGTGGTGTATATGGTGGAGAATTTCTGCAGCAGGGCTTCGCCTACAAACAGTCGGGAGGGAGAGAGGAAAGCTAGCAAGGCGGCTAGGGTTTGGAGGAGAGGTGTAGGGGGTTGGTGCGCCCCCACCCCTCTTTATATAGAGGGGGGGGAGCAGCCCTAGCCCCTCCCCCAAGCCCAAAGGATAAGGAGTGGGGGGCATGGACTCTCCCCTCTTCTAGAAACCCTATCTCTAGTTTAAACGATTTAAACTCTCTAGGATCGGCTGGGCCCTATGGGGCCTTGTGCCCCTGGCCCAATGCGGCCAGGACACTCCCTCATAGGCCCATGCCCCCTCCAGGAAGGTGGGGCCACGTTGGTCTCCTTCCGGAAGGTTCTAGAAGCTTCCGGTACAATACCGATTAACCCGGAACAATTCCGAACTCCAAAAACTGCACTGCCTTATATGAATCTTATTCTCCGGACCATTCCGGAACCTCTCGTGATGTCCCGGATCCCATCCGAGACTCCGAACAAAAATTCATAAACCAATTATCCAATCTATCCTAGCGTCAAGACACGTTAAGTGTGTGACCCTGCGGGTTCGAGAATATGCAGACATGATCTTCTATCAATAATCAACAGCGGGGTCTGGGCACCCATATTGACTCCCACACATTCATCGATGATCATATCGGATGAACCACGATGCCAGGATTCAATCAATCCCATATATATATTCCCTTCGTCTCGCGATATTTTACTTGCCCGAGATTCGATCGTCGGTACCGTCATACCTAGTTCAATCTCGTTCACAGCAAGTACTTTACTCGTTCCGTAATCCGATATCACTTTGTGATTAACTCCTTAACCACATGCTTGTAAGCGGTGTTGATATCGATTACCGAGTGGGCCTGAAGTATATCTCTCCGACTTGGGAGGGACAAATCCCATCTCGATACATACAACCCAACAGATACTTTCCGATCACCTGAGAGACACCTTTATGATCACCCTCTCATAGGATGACGTTTGATGACCTCAAAGCTTTCTTCCGATACCAGGGAGTTGTATTATCTCATGGTCTAAGGAATACAATATTTGACATAGGAAAAGCTTCGCAAAGATGAACACGATGAAAACGATCTAATTGATTTGCTTAGTTTGGGTCTGTCCATCATATCATTCTCCCAATGATATGATCTCATTATCAATTGACAACTCATGTCTATGGTTAGGAAACCTTAACCATCATTGATCAATGAGCTAGTCCATAGAGGCGTACTAGGGACACGGTGTTGTTCACAAACCACACAAGTATTAAAGTTTCCGCTTAATACAATTCTAGCATGGAATATAAACTTTATCATGAACAAGAATTATAATAATAACATCTTTATTATTGCCTCTAGGGCATAATTCCAACAGCCTCCCACTTGCACTAGAGTCAATAATCTAGTTTACATTTGGCAACAATCTCACACCCATGGCACTGAGGTGTTGATCATGTTTTACACGTGGAAGAGGTTTAGTCAATGGATCTGTGACATTCAGATCTGTATGTACTTTGCTAATCTTCAGATCTCCATCTGCAATATAATCTCGGATTATATGAAACTTGCGGTTGATATGCTTGGTCTTTGGATGATATCTTGGTTCCTTAGCAAGTGCTATGGCGCCAGTGTTGTCACACAATATCTCCAGTGGGTCCAATGCACTTGGAACCACGCCAAGCTCAGTGATGAAGTTTCTGATCCAAACTCCTTCACTTGACGCTTCTGCAGCAGCCATGTATTCCGCTTCCACTGTAGATCCCGCGATCATGCTTTGCTTGCAGCTTCTCCAGCTCACAGCTCCTCCATTCAAAATATAAACGTATCCTGTCTGAGATTTGGAATCATCCTTGTCGGTGTCAAAACTAGCGTCGACGTAACCTTTTACGACAAGCTGTTCATCACCCCCATAGACTAAGAACATTTCTTTAGTCCTATTTAGGTACTTTAGGATGTTCTTCACGGCTGTCCAGTGTTCCACTCCTGCATCACTTTGATATTTGCTCGTCAAACTAAGAGCATTGGACACATCCGGTCTAGTACACAGCATGGCATACATGATGGAACCTATGGCCGAGGCATAAGGCACTTTGCTCATAGCTTCCCTATCATTTACCGTAGCTGGACACTGAGCCTTGCTCAATATCTTACCTGACAACATAGGCACTGAACCTTTCTTTGCCTTATCCATTCTAAACCTTTTCAGAACTTTGTCTAGGTATGTACTCTGGCTTAAAGCTATCAGGCGTCTATGTCTATCTCTATAGATTTTGATGCCCAATATATAAGCAGCTTCACCTAGGTCTTTCATTGAAAAACACTTGTTCAAATAACTCTTCACATCGTTAAGCATGTTGATGAAATTTCCAATAATCAATATGTCATCCACATACAGTACCAGAAACGTCACCGAGCTCCCACTCACTTTCTTGTAGATGCAAGCTTCGTAGCAATTTGGAACAAATCCAAAGCTCTTGATCACTTGATCAAAACGAAGGTTCCAACTCCGAGATGCTTGCTTCAGTCCATAAATGGAACGCTGAAGTTTGCATACTTTACTAGCATCCTTAGGATCGACAAAACCTTCGGGTTGCATCATATACAACTCTTCATCAATGTTGCCATTGAGGAACGCAATCTTGACATCCATCTGCCATATTTCATAATCATGAAACGCAGCAATTGCTAATAAAATCCGAATGGACTTAAACATCGCTACGGGAGAGAAAGTCTCATCGTAGTCAACACCTTGAACTTGTCGAAAACCTTTTGCGACAAGCCGTGCTTTATAGACGATAACATTACCATCCGCGTCCGTTTTCTTCTTGAAGATCCATTTGCACTCAACGGCCTTTCGGTTGCTAGGAGGGTCTACCAAAGTCCATACTTGGTTTTCGCTCATGGATCCCAAATCGGATTTCATGGCTTCTAGCCATTTCTCAGAGTCTAGGCTCATCATCGCTTCCTCATAGTTCGTAGGTTCACTGTCTTCTACTAACAAGACAGTCAAGACAGGGTTGCCGTACCACTCAGGAGGGGCACGCGACCTTGTCGACCTGCGACGTTCAGTAGCAGCATCGTCCGAAGCTTCATGATCCTTGTCATTAGCTTCCTCTATTGTTGGTGCAGGCGGCACTGGAACAATTTCAGGTGCTGCGCTACTCTCCAATTCAAGAGAAGGTTCAATAACCTCATCTAGCTCTACTTTCCTCCCACTCACTTCTTTCGAGAGAAACTCCTTCTCAAGAAAGGAACCGTTCTTTGCGACAAACACTTTGCCTTCGGTTCTGTGATAGAAGGTATACCCAATAGTTTCCTTAGGGTATCCTATGAAGACGCATTTCTCCGCTTTGGGTTCGAGCTTGTCCGACATCAACTTCTTGACGTAAGCTTCGCATCCCCAAACTTTAAGAAACGACAACTTAGGTTTAGCACCAAACCACAGTTCATACGTTGTCGTCTCAACGGATTTAGATGGAGCCCTATTTAAAGTGAATGCAGCGGTTTCTAATGCATAACCCCAAAATGATAACGGCAAATCAGTAAGAGACATCATTGATCGGACCATATCTAATAGGGTTCGATTCCGGCGTTCAGACACACCATTGCGCTGTGGTGTTCCGGGTGGCGTGAGTTGTGAAACGATTCCACTTGCTTTAAGATGCGTGAGAAAATCATAACTCAAAATATTCACCTCCACGATCGGATCGTAGAAACTTAATCTTTCTGTTACGATGGTTCTCCACTTCATTCTGAAATTCCTTGAACTTTTCAAATGTTTCAGATTTATGTTTCATTAAATAGATATACCCATATCTACTTAAGTCATCGGTAAAAGTGAGAAAATAGCGATATCCACCGCGCGTCGAAACACTCATCGGTCCGCATACATCGGTAAGTATGATTTCCAACAAGTCCGTTGCTCGCTCCATCATACCGGAGAATGGGGTTTTGATCATCTTGCCCATGAGGCATGGTTCACATGTGTCAAATGATTCAAAATCAAGAGACTCCAAAAGTCCATCAGAATGGAGTTTCTTCATGCGCTTTACACCAATATGACCTAGACGACAATGCCACAAATAAGTAGTATTATCACTATCTACTTTGCATCTCTTAGCCTCAATGTTATGGATGTGTGTTTCATCCCTTTCGAGATTTAGAAGAAATAAACCATTTACAAGAGGTGCATGACCATAAAAGATGTTACTCATATAAATAGAACAACCATTATTCTCCAATTTAAATGAATAACCGTCTTGCAATAAACACGATCCAGAAATAATGTTCATGCTCAACGCAGGCACATAATAACACTTATTAAGGTTTAAAACTAATCCCGAAGGTAAAACTAAGGAGAGCGTGCCGACGGCCATCACATCAACTCTTGATCCGTTGCCAACGCGCATCGTCACCTCATCCCTCGCAAGCCGCCGTCTATTCCATAGCTCCTGTTTCGAGTTACAAATATTAGCAACTGAACCGGTATCAAATACCCAGGCACTACAACGAGGGCTAGTAAGGAAAACATCAATAACATGTATATCAAATATACCTTTGATGGTGCCAGCCTTCTTGTCCGCTAAGTACTTCGGACAGTTGCGCTTCCAGTGACCCTTGTCCTTGCAATAGAAGCACTCAGTGTCCGGCTTAGGACCAGACTTGAGCTTCTTCTCAGCAGGAGCATTGCGCTTGCCGCCGGCCTTCTTGAAGGGCTTCTTTGCTCCCTTACCTTTCTTAAAGGAGGGTTTGTTGACCATCAACACATGATTATCCTTCTTGATGTCCACCTCCGCAGCCTTCAGCTTTGCGAAGAGCTCGGTGATCGTATCAGTGGAGCCAATCTGATTATGAGTCACTACAAAACTTTTGTAGCTGGGAGGGAGTGATTGCAGAACCCTGTCAATCTTGAGCTCCTCTGGAATCGTGCATTCCAGTTGCTCAAGGCGTTGAGTGTAGCCCGACATCTTTATGGCGTGCTCACTAACGGAACTCCCTTCCTCCATCTTGCAGTTAAAGAACTTCTCAGAGATCTCATATCTCTCAGAACGGGCTTGAGTCTGAAACATGGTTTTCAGCTCCTCGAGAATCTCAAAGGGCCCGGGATAGGTTTCAAAACGATTTTGAAGTTCCGGTTCCATAGCAAACAACATGGTGCTCTTAATCACACCATAATCATCTTTGCGCGACTGATAGACAGCTTTCTCATCAGCCGGCGCAGTTGCAGCAGGGGGGTCACCTAACGCTTTACCAAGGACATAGTCCTTTTGTCCGCCAGATAGAATGATTCTTAGATTGCGGAACCAATTGGTGAAGTTAGACCCATTGTTTCTAAGCTTTTCCTTCTCAGCAAAAACGTTGAAGTTGAAGTTGGATTTGGCCATGTGATCTACCATATTTGCAAGTACAATTTAGACTATGTTCATGATAAATAGTTCAACTTAATCAAATTACTAGATGAACTCCCACTAAATTCAACATCCCTCAAGTTGTTTAGTGAACATGATCCAAATTCACCACACCTAATCCGATCATCACGAGAAGAGATGTGGTTTCAATGGTGGACAACGAAGTGTCGATCATATCATTCATATGACTCATGCTTAACCTTTCGGTTCTTGTGTTCCGAGGCCATGTCTGTACATGCTAGGCTCGTCAAGCTAGACCCAAGTATTTCCGCGTGTGCAAAACTGGCTTGCACCCGTTGTATGTGAGCGTAGAGTCTATAGCACCGGATCATCACGTGATGCTTGGACACGACGAACTTTCGCAACGGTGCATACTTGGGGAGAACACAATTTTTATCTTGATCTTTAAGTGAGGAATCATCTTATAATGCTACCGTCGCGATCTAATCATAATAAGATACATAAAAGGATAAACATCACATGCATATAACTTTATGTGACATGGTATAGCCAATCTTCGCGCAATGATCTCCATCTTGTGTGTTCCGGCATGATCTCCATCACTCCACCATGATTGCCTCCACCACGAATAGCAACTACAACTATTGCTAACTACTTAGCGATAAAGTAAAGCTATTACATGGCGTATAAGAAGTTGACTCGCAGGTCATACACAATTATAAAGACAACCATATGGCTCCTGCCGGTTGTGTACTCATCGACATGCAAGTCGTGAAACATTACGAAACATGATCATCGCATACAATATACACATCACATCTTGGGCCATACCATATCACAGAAAACACTCCCTGCAAAAACAAGTTAGACGCCTCTACTTTGTTTTTGCATGTTTTACGTGGCTTATGGGAGTAGATGCTAAGAACGATTCTTACCTACGGAAAGCCACAACGGTGATATTATGGTTGCCAAACTCCGGTGTTAATCCCATGACAACTATAGTGAGAGAAACTGACATCCACCAGCCGCATGTGTGGTACAAGCCACACGTCAAGTGCGGAGCCGGTCTCGCGAACGACGTCGCGTAAGGTTGGCTTGGACCGCTTCAATCTCACTATCCCGCATCATAAGAAGAACACAAACAAGAGGCTTGCAACAGAAAACATCAACACCCGCAACAACCATGTTGCGTTCTACTCGTGAAACACATCTACGCATAGATCTAGCTCTGATACCACTGAAGGGTTTCGCGGCATAGTAAATCAAAATTTTCTACGGAGCGAACAGAGGGAAAGCCAAGATCTAATCTAGGAGATACAAACAACGAGAGAGATTGGATTAGATCTTCATACCCTTGAAGATTCGCACAGCGAAACGTTCGTCGGAACATGGGTGATGTAGTCGTACTCGCTTCTCCTCCTCGCGATCCGATCCGATCTAGCACCACAAGTGGCGGTGCCTCCGTGAGATGCACACGTGCAGCACCTCGATGTCTCCTCCTTCCTCGGACCAGCAATTATGGTGGAGAGATAGATTGGATCTACAACACGACGGCGTGGTGTATATGGTGGAGAATTTCTTGTAGGGGTTCGTAGCATGGAAAACAAAAATTTTCTATCGCATACAAACAAACAAGCCAAGATCTATCTACTAGATTGTAGCAACGAGTCGATGGAATAACTCACCCTCGAAGATTCCAAAGCGTTTAACGAGAGCAGATTCTCGTGGGTGATGTAGTCGTACTCTTTCCGATCTCAAGATCGCGTAGACGATCCTTCCGGCGCCGCGTTCCCGCAGCGCTCCCGCAGTCGGTCACACGTTCGGTACTCGAAGAAGACCTTCCTCTCCCTTGTTCCAGCAGGCAGCGGAGGTTGTAGCACTCTCCTCGTGATTCCGGCAGCACAACGGCGTGGTACCGGAAGTAGAGGGGAAATCCCGCAGGGCTTCGCCTTAAGCCGGTGCGAGTATGGTGGAGCTTATGAGAGAGGCTATTAGTGGTCTAGTAATTAGACACACCAATTAGAAGGCTCTAAACCAATTAGAAGGCTCTAAACCGAAATAGCTCTAAACCGGGGTTTAGATCTAGGGTTTAGTTTAGAGGATAGGAACTTGTGTGTGTGTAAGGAGGGGAGCCCTGCCCCTCCTTATATAGGTGGGAGGGGGCTGGCGCGCCAGGGGGAGGGAGTGGAGTCCCTCCCCAACTCGGCATTGGAGTTGGCCGCCGGTTGGAGGAGGTCTCCCTCTCCAACTCGGTTTCCCTCTTTTCCTCCTCTTTCCACTTTCCAAAAACTTGCCGTTTGACTTTCAAACTAGCCGTTTGACTTTTCAATTTAGGATTTAAATAAACCCTTTATTTTGGACAGCGAGAACACTTAGTACATGATGCAATCATTCCAACATGCAATGACACATTCATGTACCCCTTCCCCCCCGGAGTGCCGGACAATCCGGAACCTTCTAGAACATTCCCGATGAAAACACCGGAATCATTCCCCAACTCCGAAATGGGACTTTCCTTATATGAATCTTATTCTCCGGACCATTCCGGATCTCCTCGTGATATCCCGGATCCCATCCGAGACTCCGAACAACATTCGGTCTCTTTCTCATAATACCATAACTACTCAAACAACGTTGAATCCTTAAGTGTGTCTCCCTACGGTTCGTGAATTATGCGGACATGATCGAGACACTTCTCCGAACAATAACCAATAGAGGAATCTGGAAATTCATATGGCTCCCACATATTTCTACGATTACTTTGCGATCGAATGAACCACTTACATACGATACCAATTTCCCTTTGTCTCACGATATGTTACTTATCCGAGGTTATGATCGTCGGTATCTCTGCATACCTAGTTCATCCTCGTTACTGATAAGTACTCTTTTCTCGTTCCCGTGATATGTGATCCCTTGTGACCAAGTCACATGCTTGCAAGCCAATTGGATGACATTCCACCGAGAGGGCCCAGAGTATATCTATCCGTCATATGGATGGACAAATCCCACTCTTGATCCATGTGTTTCAACCAATACTTTCCGAACACTCAATGCCACTTTTATAGCCACCCTGTTACGGTGTGGTGTTTGATGACATCAAAGCATCCATCCAGTAAAGGTGATATGCATGATCTCATGGTCGAAGGAATTAGGTTACTATGTATCAGAAAGCATATAGCAATTGAACTATTTGAAATGACTTGATCTTTATGCTACGCTTATCTATAGGAGTATGTCCATCACATCATTCTCCTAATGATATGATCCTGTTGTTAATAACATCTCTATGTTCATGATCAGGAAACCATGATCATATATTAACCAACAAGCTAGTTTAACAAGAGGCTTTACTAGGGACTCTTATTTTAGTTTACAAATCACACAAGTATTAATGTTTCCGGTTAATACAATTATAGCATGGTATGTAAACATTTATCATAAGTGTGAAGATATGATAACAACCACTTTATTATTGCCTCTTGGGCATATCTCCAACAGTCTCCCACTTGCACTAGAGTCAATAATCTAGTTTCAAACCTTTGTGTATATAACACCTATGGCTTTCCGGTGTTGTATGTACACGATTGCTAGTGGTCAACTGATCTCCGGATCTGACACTTCCAGGTCCGTGTGTAATTGCATGTCTTTGCGTCTCTACGCATCACTCATTCTCTAATGAGATGGCTTTGTATAAATTTGGTCTTTCGGTGTGACCTTTAGTTCTTTGGGGTTAAAACATGTTGACAATATTGTCGTACAATATATCTTCATAGTATTATCCCGCTGTGAACTACACCTAGTCTGATAACAAACTACTTGACACAAATGCCCTCTTTTGCTGCTATAATAGCAGTCATATACTTAGCCTTTTGTTGTAGTATCTGTCACAATGTCTTAACTTTGGAAATCATCCAAATCCATTATGGAACTCACTTTCCATTATATTGTGCCACCCTTAGTTTAGATTGAGATAAACTTAATCTGTACTTTGTGACAAAGCTAGTATCAATGTAGTACTTTTACAATGAACTAACCATCTATTTGTCACTTCTACAAATAATATACTCTTAGTTCTTCCAAAAGATCATAAGAATATCCTTACTATCGTCCAATGATCATCTTATGAATCATTCTGGTATATGCTCATAATATTTATAGCATAGGACATATCTGGATTTGTACATATCACAGTATGATTGATATAAATACTCTTTGTGATTTCATACATCAAGTATCAATCTATACTTGATTATTTGTTTCACTTACCAAGTGCCAATACACTTGAATATATCATCAACATTGAACTTATTCAATCCTTTCTGTGTGACAAGAACCTCTCTTGTAGTTCTATATTGAACTCATTCAATATCTTGTCTATGTACTTCTGGCACAACCATATTAGCGTCTATTGATGCCAAATATTTGGGTTTTGCCTAAGTCTTTCATCGGGATGAAATTCTTAATATGTGTTAATAAAAGATACATTATTTCCAATCAACAATATGTCTTCCACATAATGTATTAGAAACATGTCTTAGCGCTCCCACTTAATTTCTTGCAACTGCAAGCACCTTCATCGTCTCTAATGAACTTTTAAACTCCTTTAATAGTTTCATCACAGTGAAGATTCCAACTCCGCGATGCTCACTTTAACCATTGAAGTTTGCATATGCTTTTAGCATCCTTTGAATTAACAAAACCCTATGGACCGTGTTATGCACATGTCCTAGGTGACGATTCTATTAGAAGAACTTGTTTTGTTTATTCAACTACCATATAACAAAATTATATGTAGTGGTTGCTACATTAATCCGTCTAGACTAAATATCACTATGACAGATCAAATCTTGTCATAGTCAACCTTTGAACATTGTTGTGAACTCTTTCTCAACATGTCGACTATTTCATAGATGTAAAACATCCATGTCTATTTCTTTATAGATCCAGACACAACTGTAAGGTCTTACACCTTTCTCGAGGGTCCTTCAAGTTCAAAACTTGATTTCTCGTGTATGGAACTATCACGGATTATATGGCTTCAAGCCATTTGACGGAGTTAGGGCCCATCATCGCTTCTTTGCATGTAGTAGGTTCATTATTCTCAAATAATGATTCAACCCTCAAATCTTGGTATTTGATTGTTCATCCGACCTACTTGTTTCAATAGAAACTTGGATCTCCGTGACCACAACCTTTGAGGCACGTGAGCCATGAGCATTGTTGCTGCCTCCAGAACACTTTTCGGTGCTGCGCAACTTTGCACACATAGCTAAGGTTCTTTTAACCTTATCAAAGTTCTATTGTCCTCCCCCTTAACTTTTCACGAAAAATTCCTTCCAAAAGAAACTTGACGTTCTAAGCAACAAACACTTTTGTCTCCGGTGTTTATGGAGGAATACTTAACAATAATACAAAGACAGGTTTATCCGACTTTGGTTGCAAACATCTTTCTTATGCATAGCATACCAATGTTTAAGAAAGGACTACTTGGGTTTTATCCCAAACCATAACCTTATATGGTGTCATTTCAGCGGATTATGATGGAGCTCTTGTAGTGGAAAACGGTAATCTCTAAAGCTTTTAATCTTTAAAATATAATAGCAGTTTTATGAATTATACCTTTGATCTTACCATGTCAAACAAGGTTCAATTACATATCTCGAACGCTCCATACTCTTATGGTGTTTCGGGAAATGCAAATCCACGGACGATTCCTTAAATCTTAGGTATTATGCTAAACTTGTAATTCAAATATCTTCCTTTATGATCTTTATCATAAACTATTCATATTCTTGTTACAATGATTTTGCACTTCATCTTGAAAGTCTTTGAACTTTTCAAGTGTTTCATACTTTATCCTTATTAAGTAAATATTCACATATTCACTCAAATTTTCGGAGAAAGCATATGAAGTTGAAATCCATCGCTCTTGACTACACATAATGGAGTTCGTACAACAATATGCACAAGTTCTAATAAGCTAGTCTTTCGTTCCCTTTCGGCCTATGAACGAAGTTTTAATTATCTCTAGGAAAGTTTCACAAGCGTCATCTGATCAAAATCAAATAGACTCCAAAATTCCATCCATATGGATTTTCTTCATGTTTTCTTTCCAATATAATTTAAACGGCGATGTCACTTCCTAAGTGATCTTTCAATCAATTTGTCTTTCGACATTTTTAGCACTAGTTTTATGGATGTGATGTCTCCAACGAGATTTGCGAATCATCCATCTTTTATGGATTACGGAAATTATTTGAACAAACCTTTTTGTTCTCATAATACCTGATAAAACAAATCTTTGAAGGCAAGCTTTGATGTTTAACGAGCAATACAATAACCCTTTATTTGTTTTCGATGAACATCATCACATATTCTTTTGCTAGTTACTTAGGCCATTGTAGTTCATGAATTGTGTTGTTTCGTATGACGATTCACACCAACAAATTCAGTATCAAATACTTGAGAACCACATTGTTTAACAAGCAAAGAATATAGCCATAACATGTATATCATCTATATACTTAAACTGAACGATTCTAGTCTTTTCTTTTCTGCCATATATTTATGAGATTCTCTTTCAGTATCTCCTTTTCTGTTTGAAAGAATCTATCAACATCAACAGTGGAGTCATACATACGACACATAGTCCAAAGCGTGTATAGTTAAATACCAATGTCTTTGAACTTGCACTTTGAAGTAGATTACCATTATCAAATATTTGGTGTTCTTTCAAATTCCTTTCTTTAGTAATCTCTTGGTGTAGTAAACATTTTACCTACATCAAATATTCACCTTCATCATGGAATCGTCCATGACCAAGCTACTTTTAGCTTATAACGGTGAATCACGAGTATAATAATGCTCTCCAAAACCTTTTGGAAGATTAGGACAACTAGTGTCTCCAACCTTTTGCAAATTCTCATTAAACATGAGAACATGACTTTGCCATATTATACTCTATCATGTTGTAACCAAAACTTCGTTTCAGATATCACAATATCTTCCACACATCATGGTTTCTGAAACAACTCTTTCAGATCCTAGATAACCTTGATATTAAGACAATCCTTTGAATATCAAGAATCATGGAGACAAACATGATACTCAAACACTAACACTTTGGAATTGTCACTCTTGTTTTAATACCAATTATTAAACTTCATGGAGTAACCGGAACTTACTGAAAGTTTGCAATAGGACTTTAAACTTTAGATTAACACTTCAAAACAATACGATACCAGTTCGTAAAGTAACTAACCAGAATTCTATAGTTCTATTATCTCAATTATAACTAAGCGCAAGGTGGTAAATGGATGCCAATGACTACAACAACTATGCAAATTCACTTTAGTTTATGATAAATTGAGTTCTAATTAATAATTAAATTAATCTAGGTGAACTCCCACTCAAAACAATATCCCTCACATTGTTTTAGTGATCACACGAACCAAATCCACCACATCAAAACCGATCATCACGAGAGTTGATGTAGCTTCAATGGCGAACAATCAACATGTTCATCATATCTACTATATGACTCATGCTTTACCTTTCGGTGATCCGTGTTCCTGAGGCCATGTCTGTACATGCTAGGCTCGTCAAGATCAAACCTTAGCTACCGCATAAGCAAATCTGGCTTGCTTACGTTGTATTCACCCGCGGAATCAAAGACACCCGATCATCACGTGGTGCTTCGAAGCAGCAAGCTTTGGCAACGGTGCATACTAAGGGTGAACACTTTAGAACTTGAAATTTATGTGTATGAGGGATCATCTTATAATGCTACCGTCGTCTACTAAGCAATACAAGATGCATAAAGGATTAACATCACATGCAATTCATAATATGTGATATGATATGGCCTTTCTTCTTTGTGCTTTCGATCTCCATCTTCAAGCACGAACATGATATCCATCATCACCGGCATAGCATCAAGGTCAATGATGCTTCTTCATGGTTGTCGTCCACCAGCATCAACTATTACAACTATTTTGAATAGACACGCAGGTCTTAACAGAAATTAAAGACAACCATATGGCTCCTGCCGGTTGCCAACTTACAATAAGGAACATTGCATACATCAAATATAATCACAATCATGGCCATATCACATCACTGCACACCCCTGCAAAACAAAGTTAGACGCCTCTACTTTCTTTGCATATTTTACGTGGTTTGGGGCTTTCAATAAGGGTCGTTCTAACTTACGAACAAGAACCACAACATTGATACTAGCATTGTTGATTACCCGTTGTAAATTGGATCTAAACTATGCTAGGAGAAACAGGCACCCGCAAAGCCACTTATGCAATACAAGTTGCATGTCAAGCGTGGAGCAAGTCTCATGAACGATGTCATGTAAGGTTAGCCCGGGCCGCTTCATCCCAACATACCGCAAGATGCAAAGTACACAAAAAGCAATCTACAATAAAAGCATCAACGCCCACAATGACCATTGTGTTCTACTCGTGCAACAGATCTACATATAGACACGGCTCTGATACCACTGTAGGGGTTCGTAGCATGGAAAACAAAAAATTTCTATCGCATACAAACAAACAAGCCAAGATCTATCTACTAGATTGTAGCAACGAGTCGATGGAATAACTCACCCTCGAAGATTCCAAAGCGTTTAACGAGAGCAGATTCTCGTGGGTGATGTAGTCGTACTCTTTCCGATCTCAAGATCGCGTAGACGATCCTTCCGGCGCCGCGTTCCCGCAGCGCTCCCGCAGTCGGTCACACGTTCGGTACTCGACGAAGACCTTCCTCTCCCTTGTTCCAGCAGGCAGCGGAGGTTGTAGCACTCTCCTCGTGATTCCGGCAGCACAACGGCGTGGTACCGGAAGTAGAGGGGAAATCCCGCAGGGCTTCGCCTTAAGCCGGTGCGAGTATGGTGGAGCTTATGAGAGAGGCTGTTAGTGGTCTAGTAATTAGACACACCAATTAGAAGGCTCTAAACCAATTAGAAGGCTCTAAACCGAAATAGCTCTAAACCGGGGTTTAGATCTAGGGTTTAGTTTAGAGGATAGGAACTTGTGTGTGTGTAAGGAGGGGAGCCCTGCCCCTCCTTATATAGGTGGGAGGGGGCTGGCGCGCCAGGGGGAGGGAGTGGAGTCCCTCCCCAACTCGGCATTGGAGTTGGCCGCCGGTTGGAGGAGGTCTCCCTCTCCAACTCGGTTTCCCTCTTTTCCTCCTCTTTCCACTTTCCAAAAACTTGCCGTTTGACTTTCAAACTAGCCGTTTGACTTTTCAATTTAGGATTTAAATAAACCCTTTATTTTGGACAGCGAGAACACTTAGTACATGATGCAATCATTCCAACATGCAATGACACATTCATGTACCCCTTCCCCCCCGGAGTGCCGGACAATCCGGAACCTTCTAGAACATTCCCGATGAAAACACCGGAATCATTCCCCAACTCCGAAATGGGACTTTCCTTATATGAATCTTATTCTCCGGACCATTCCGGATCTCCTCGTGATATCCCGGATCCCATCCGAGACTCCGAACAACATTCGGTCTCTTTCTCATAATACCATGACTACTCAAACAACGTTGAATCCTTAAGTGTGTCTCCCTACGGTTCGTGAATTATGCGGACATGATCGAGACACTTCTCCGAACAATAACCAATAGAGGAATCTGGAAATTCATATGGCTCCCACATATTTCTACGATTACTTTGCGATCGAATGAACCACTTACATACGATACCAATTTCCCTTTGTCTCACGATATGTTACTTATCCGAGGTTATGATCGTCGGTATCTCTGCATACCTAGTTCATCCTCGTTACTGATAAGTACTCTTTTCTCGTTCCCGTGATATGTGATCCCTTGTGACCAAGTCACATGCTTGCAAGCCAATTGGATGACATTCCACCGAGAGGGCCCAGAGTATATCTATCCGTCATATGGATGGACAAATCCCACTCTTGATCCATGTGTTTCAACCAATACTTTCCGAACACTCAATGCCACTTTTATAGCCACCCTGTTACGGTGTGGTGTTTGATGACATCAAAGCATCCATCCAGTAAAGGTGATATGCATGATCTCATGGTCGAAGGAATTAGGTTACTATGTATCAGAAAGCATATAGCAATTGAACTATTTGAAATGACTTGATCTTTATGCTACGCTTATCTATAGGAGTATGTCCATCACATCATTCTCCTAATGATATGATCCTGTTGTTAATAACATCTCTATGTTCATGATCAGGAAACCATGATCATATATTAACCAACAAGCTAGTTTAACAAGAGGCTTTACTAGGGACTCTTATTTTAGTTTACAAATCACACAAGTATTAATGTTTCCGGTTAATACAATTATAGCATGGTATGTAAACATTTATCATAAGTGTGAAGATATGATAACAACCACTTTATTATTGCCTCTTGGGCATATCTCCAACATTTCTGCGGCAGGGCTTCGCCTACAAACAGTCGGGAGGGAGATAGGAAAGCTAGCAAGGCGGCTAGGGTTTGGAGGAGAGGTGTAGGGGGTTGGTGCGCCCCTACCCCTCTTTATATAGAGGGGGGGCGCAGCCCTAGCCCCTCCCCCAAGCCCAAAGGATAAGGAGTGGGGGGCATGGACTCTCCCCTCTTCTAGAAACCCTATCTCTAGTTTAAACGATTTAAACTCTCTAGGATCGGCTGGGCCCTATGGGGCCTTGTGCCCCTGGCCCAATGCGGCCAGGACACTCCCTCATAGGCCCATGCCCCCTCCTGGAAGGTGGGGCCACGTTGGTCCCCTTACGGAAGGTTCTAGAATCTTCCGGTACAATACCGATTAACCCGGAACAATTCCGAACTCCGAAAACTACACTGCCTTATATGAATCTTATTCTCCGGACCATTCCGGAACCTCTCGTGATGTCCTGAATCCCATCCGAGACTCCAAACAAAAATTCATAAACCAATTATCCAATCTATCCTAGCGTCGAGACACGTTAAGTGTGTGACCCTGCGGGTTCGAGAATATGCAGACATGATCTTCTATCGATAATCAACAGCGGGGTCTGGGCACCCATATTGACTCCCACACATTCATCGATGATCATATCGGATGAACCACGATGCCAGGATTCAATCAATCCCATATATATATTCCCTTCGTCTCGCGATATTTTACTTGCCCGAGATTCGATCGTCGGTACCGTCATACCTAGTTCAATCTCGTTCACAGCAAGTACTTTACTCGTTCCGTAATCCGATATCACTTTGTGATTAACTCCTTAACCACATGCTTGCAAGCGGTGTTGATATCGATTACCGAGTGGGCCCGAAGTATATCTCTCCGACTTGGGAGGGACAAATCCCATCTCGATACATACAACCCAACAGATACTTTCCGATCACCTGAGAGACACCTTTATGATCACCCTCTCATAGGATGACATTTGATGACCTCAAAGCTTTCTTCCGATACCAGGGAGTTGTATTATCTCATGGTCTAAGGAATACAATATTTGACATAGGAAAAGCTTCGCAAAGATGAACACGATGAAAACGATCTAATTGCTTTGCTTAGTTTGGGTCTGTCCATCATATCATTCTCCCAATGATATGATCTCATTATCAATTGACAACTCATGTCTATGGTTAGGAAACCTTAACCATCATTGATCAATGAGCTAGTCCATAGAGGCGTACTAGGGACACGGTGTTGTTCACAAACTACACAAGTATTAAAGTTTCCGCTTAATACAATTCTAGCATGGAATATAAACTTTATCATGAACAAGAATTATAATAATAACATCTTTATTATTGCCTCTAGGGAATAATTCCAACACCTAGCACATAGCTTCTCAACATCGACCCTAGCCTTGACATTATCCTTTGAATTTCCAGGAATGTTGCAAATTGTGTGAAAGAGGGACTCTCCTACATTCTTTTCAGTGTGCATCACATCGATGTTATGGGGAAGTTCGAGGTCCTTGTAATACTCGAGCTTCGTTATGGCTGCCTCGTGAGTCCAGTTGTGCGTTTTACCATATCCCCCAAATTGTGGGCCAGGAATCTCAGTACGCTTCAGAGCAAGTAGCTCGGCTTTAACAGCTACACCATCAAACATTGGTATCGCTTTCTCTTCATTCACAACTACGCCCTTCATGAAGTTCTTTTTGTCTCGTCTGAACCGGTGCCCTCTTTTGAGGAAAGGTCGATTTTTGTCAAAGGCGACATACTTGCCTACCGCACTTAGCCAAAAGAACTCAAGTTGGAGCCTGCAAACTGGGCAAGGCCACTTACCGGATGTACACCACCCGCAAAATAGGGCGTAGCCGGGCATGTCATGCATGGAATACTGGTACCAAACTCTCATGAGGAAGTTTGTCTTAGATGCTCGGTCATATGTCAACGTCCCGTGGTGCCAAGAGTGGTTCAAATCATCAATAAGCGGCTGCATGTAGACACTCAAAATTTTCCTCGGGTATTCAGGCCCTGGAATTACAAGCGACAAGAATATGGTATTCCTTTGCATTAGGACTCCGGGAGGGAGATTGAGCGGAATAACAAACACAGGCCAGCAGCTGTAAGAGGCCGTCGACGTACCATATGGATTGAATCCATCGGTTGCTATCGCAATTCTGACATTCCGAGCCTCACTTGCGAATGCCTTGTGTTTTGCATCGAAGTTCTTCCATGCCTTACCATCAGATGGATGTCCCATCATTTCATGTCCGTGCTCGTCATGGCATCTCTTCCCTGTCTTGTGCCACTTCATATGTGTGGCAGTCTCCTCGATCATGTAAAGCCGCTAGATTCTTTTTATGAATGGGAGATAACGAAGAATCTTCACGGCGAAATTTGACTGTGTCATCTGACCATCATGTCCCTTTTTCTCATGATACCTAGAGGCCCCACACTTGCTACAGTACTTGTCATCCTCAAACTGTTTCCAAAATAAAAGACAGCCTTCTGGACAACAATCTATCTTTACATAATCCATGGTGAGCACTTTCATGATTTTCCGGCATTCGTACATGCTTTTAGGTAGACAATGCCCTTCGGGCAACATGTTACCATACGTAAACAAATTACGTTCAAAACTTGCTCGGGTGGTGGCGTACTGGGACTTGTCGGCTAGTATTTGCGAGATGGCATCGAGTTGAGACACTTTCGCACCCGGATATAGAGGCCTCTTAGCCGAGGCCATCATATCAAGGAAGGCCTTCGCGGTTTCCTCCGGTTCACCTGGTTCCTCCGGTTCACCTAGTTCCTCCGGTTCCTCCTGTGGAGGTGGCGAATCTGGCATGACGGCATTGCGAAAATCCTCTAGCAAGTTTATAATCCCATCGTCCTCAATGCCATCAATCTGTTGTCGCATCACCTCAGCTCTATCACGTTCGTACTGAGAAAATTCGACCAAAGGCTCGTAGTCAAGCATATACCCATACTGCCAAAGGTGTTTACTCATATCATCCTTTGTCTGACGACGAAGCCTCATGCAATGAGCGCAATGACACCTTGGACGAACTACCTTTGAACCACGCGCTAACTCCTTCACCAGAAAATTGGTCTTTCATACCCACTCGTCTGTTCTTTCAAGCGCACTAATACGACCACTGTGCATCCAACCATTACCAGCCATCCTCTGCTTCATCGAGAGCCACAATACAAATTCAACATTTCATATTAATTAATGACATCAAACTAAATACACAAATTTTACGTTGTTATTCCATGCATACACCTAACATGTCTAATAGGAAAAGATATGTCCTAATCCCACCCGAGGATGTGTAGATTGGATACGCTCTCCACGGTCAACCCCAAACCGAGACAAAATTTCGGCAGCACCTCCCCGTTGTTCTCCCGATACACGTCCCGCTAAAAATGCCGAGAGAATTGTGCATCCGGAGAACAACAGGGAGGCGCCGCCGAAATCCTGTCTCGATTCGGGGTAGATCGTGGAGAGCGTACCCAATCTACACATCCTCCGGCTGTCCAAAAATTGTGTACAATCCAAAAGAGTTACATTTTTAAATATGCAATCCCGAATGCATATTTATTCATGTAACCCTTTTGAACGGGAGACACCTAGGTTTCGCAACTGACTTGGTGATCTAGACACAAAATAAATACCTAGGTACATTACAAGATAGGCGCAAGATTTATACCCTCGAAGCGTGAGCGAATAGTCAAGGAAGATCGGGCAGTGGAAGGGCGAACTCTCCAACGGCGACCTCCGGTCACGACCTCCGGGACGGCGACCTCCCCGACGGGGCTGTCTACCTAAAAGTCTACAGATTGCAAAGACAAATAAAATAAAATTAACCTATTTAGCTCACATAATTTATCTAACCTAACTAAAACTACCCCATACTACCTTAACTACTTAAAACAGAGAACAAAACATAGAACTAACCTATACTAACTACTTAACGGCGTACCTGCAGGGAGCTTCGGCGACGTGGCCGGTGTAGGGGCTACGCGACCTGCAGCAGGGAGGAGCCACGAGCGGTCAGGGATGGCGCGCACTGCAGTAGGGAGGGCCCTGGGGCGCGCACGAGTCGGACAGGGCAGAGGAGGGTCAGGGACGGGAGAGGAGGGGCAGGGACGGGGGGGAGGAGGGCAGAGGAGGATCAGGCACGGGGGAGGAGGGGCAGGGACGAGGGGAGGCGGGGAGGAGGTCAGGGACGGGGGGAGGAGGGCAGGGACGGGGGGGAGGAGGGCAGAGGACGGCGGGGAGGAGGTCACGGACGGGGGGAGGAGGGGTGGGGGGAGGAGGGCAGGGACGGGGCGGAGGAGGGCAGAGGACGGCGGGGAGGAGGAGGTCAGGGACGGGGGGAGGAGGGGCATGGACGGGGGGAGGAGGGCAGAGGACGGGGAGGAGGGGCAGGGACGGGGGAAGGAGGGCAGGGACGGCGGGGAGGAGGGCAGGGACGGGGGGAGGAGGGCAGGGACGGCGGCGGCGCGGGCAGGGCGGCGGCGCGGGAGGTTGGAGACAAGCTAGGGAGGAAGGGGGCAAGCGGGAGAAAGGAGCCACCTCGGGCGCGGTTGGGCCGGGCTGGGCTAAAGGGAAAATTGAGCCTACGCCGACGGCTATGCCGTCGGCACAGCCTCCTCTAATTTTTTTTATTTTCTCACATAGATTTATTTGGTCCCTTTTTTATTTGATCCTAAAATATTTAATTTTATATTGGGTTCTACTTGATATATTTAATTACATTTTGTTCCTCCCCTTTTCATTTATTTCGTATAAAATATAGACCCTAGTTTGTTCCTCCCGTATATCTACCCCGTTGACCGGCCCCGGATGAGTGTTGACCAATATAGTTTTTTGTGTTTGTTTAGGTCTAGGTTTTGCATGTTTCAACATAGCACCACACTTCCATGCATGTACTAGGGCCACATGCAAGTCCTTGAGGTATTCCGACGCCCCGGAGAGTGGTCTCCCGCGGAACCCTGATCTGTGGGCATCGGATCATCTACCCCCCTAGACGTCCCTCTGACAGGGGTAGCCCGGAGTAGCACTCTCTTGTTTTGTGTTTGTTTAGGTCATATGATGATATAAAACCATGGTGCTTCACAAGGGGAGGGCACTATCCTACCCGGTTTCACCCGAACGGGGAGTTTCCCCCCTTATATAAGTCCAGAACCTTAGCTTTAGGTTACAGCTAGCGCACACATGAGAAGGGGGACACATGCACCCGGTGACTAGGTTTTGCATGTTTCAATATAGCACCACACTTGCATGCATGTCCTAGGGCCACATGCAAGTCCTTGAGGTATTCCGACGCCCCGGAGCATGGTCTCCCGCGGAACCCTAATCTGTGGGCATCGGATCGTCTACCCCCCTAGACGTCCCTCTGACAGGGGTAGCCCGGAGTAGCACTCTCTTGTTTTGTATTTGTTTAGGTCATATGATGATGTAAAACCATGGTGCTTCACAAGGGGAGGGCACTATCCTACCCGGTTTCACCCAAACAGGGAGTTTCCCCGGCCCCCTTATATAAGTCCAGAACCTTAGCTTTAGGTTACAGCTAGCGCACACATGAGAAGGGGGACATATGCACCCGGTGACTAGGTTTTGCATGTTTCAACATAACACCACACTTCCATGAATGTTCTAGGGCCACATGCAAGTCCTTGAGGTATTCCGACGCCCCGGAGCGTGGTCTCCCGCGGAACCCTGATCTGTGGGCATCGGATCGTCTACCTCCCTAGACGTCCCTCTGACAGGGGTATCCCGGAGTAGCACTCTCTTGTTTTGTGTTTGTTTAGGTCATATGATGCTGTAAAACCATGGTGCTTCACAAGGGGAGGGCACTATCCTACCCGGTTTCACCCAAACGGGGAGTTTCCCCCCTTATATAAGTCCAGAACCTTAGCTTTAGGTTACAGCTAGCGCACACATGAGAAGGGGGACACATGTACCCGGGGACAATGTTTTGCATGTTTCAACATAGCACCACACTTCCATGCATGTGCTAGGGCCACATGCAAGTCCTTGAGGTATTCCGACGCCCCACAGCGTGGTCTCCCGCGGAACCCTGATATGTGGGCATCGGATCGTCTACCCCCCTAAACGTCCCTCTGACAGGGGTAGCCCGGAGTAGCACTATCTTGTTTTGTGTTTGTTTAGGTCATATGATGATGTAAAATCATGGTGCTTCCCAAGGGGAGGGCACTATCCTACCCGGTTTCACCCGAACTGGGAGTTTCCCCGGCCCCCTTATATAAGTCCAAAACCTTAGCTTTAGGTTACAACTAGCGCACACATGAGAAGGGGGACACATGCACCCGGTGACTAGGTTTTGCATGTTTCAACATAGAACCACACTTCCATGCATGTGCTAGGGCCACATGCAAGTCCTTGAGGTATTCCGACGCCCCGGAGCGTGGTCTCCCGCGGAACCCTGATCTGTGGGCATCGGATCGTCTACCCCTCTAGACGTCCCTCTGACAGGGGTAGCCCGGAGTAGCACTCTCTTGTTTTGTGTTTGTTTAGGTCATATGATGATGTAAAACCATGGTGCTTCACAAGGGGAGGGCACTATCCTACCCGGTTTCACCCGAACGGGGAGTTTCCCCCCTTATATAAGTCCAGAACCTTAGCTTTAGGTTACAGCTAGCGCACACATGAGAAGGGGGACACATGCACCCGGTGACTAGGTTTTGCATGTTTCAACATAGAACCACATTTCCATGCATGTGCTAGGGCCACATTCAAGTCCTTGAGGTATTCCGATGCCCCGGAGCGTGGTCTCCCGCGGAACCCTGATCTGTGGGCATCGGATCGTCTACCCCTAGACGTCCCTCTGACAGGGGTAGCCCGGAGTAGAACTCTCTTGTTTTGTGTTTTTTTAGGTCATATGATGATGTAAAACCATGGTGCTTCACAAGTGGAGGGAACTATCCAACCCCGTTTCACCCGAACGGGGAGTTTCCCCCTTATATAAGTCCAGAACCTTAGCTTTAGGTTACAGCTAGCGCACACATGAGAAGGGGGACACATGCACCCAGGGACTAGGTTTTGCATGTTTTAACATAGCACCACACTTCCATGCATGTGCTAGGGCCACATGCAAGTCCTTGAGGTATTCCGACGCCCCGGAGCGTGGTCTCCCGCGGAACCCTGATCTGTGGGCATCGGATCGTCTACCCCCCTAGACGTCCCTCTGACAGGGGTAGCCCGGAGTAGCACTCTCTTGTTTTGTGTTTGTTTAGGTCATATGATTATGTAAAACAATGGTGCTTCACAAGGGGAGGGCACTATCCTACCCGGTTTCACCCGAACGGGGAGTTTCCCCGGCCCCCTTATATAAGTCCAGAACCTTAGCTTTAGGTTACAGCTAGCGCACACATGAGAAGGGGGACATATGCACCCGGTGACTAGGTTTTGCATGTTTCAACATAGCACCACACTTCCATGCATGTGCTAGGGCCACATGCAAGTCCTTGAGGTATTCCGACGCCCCGGAGCGTGGTCTCCCGCGGAACCCTGATCTGTGGGCATCGGATCGTCTACCCCCATAGACGTCCCTCTGATAGTGGTAGCCCGGAGTAGCACTCCCTTGTTTTGTGTTTGTTTAGGTCATATGATGATGTAAAACCATGGTGCTTCACAATGGGAGGGCACTATCCTAAACGGTTTCACCTGAACGGGGAGTTTCCCCCCTTATATAAGTCCAGAACCTTAGCTTTAGGTTACAGCTAGCACACACATGAGAAGGGGGACACATGCACCCGGTGACTAGGTTTTGCATGTTTCAACATAGCACCACACTTCCATGCATGTGCTAGGGCCACATGCAAGTCCTTGAGGTATTCCGACGCCCCGGAGCATGGTCTCCCACGGAACCCTGATCTGTGGGCATCGGATCGTCTACCCCTCTAGACGTCCCTCTGACAGGGGTAGCCCGGAGTAGCACTCTCTTGTTTTGTGTTTGTTTAGGTCATATGATGATGTAAAACCATGGTCCTTCACAAGGGAAGGGCAGTATCCTACCCGGTTTCACCCGAACGGGGAGTTTCCCCCCTTATATAAGTCCAGAACCGTAGCTTTAGGTTACAGCTAGCGCACACATGAGAAGGGGGACACATGCACCCCGGGACTAGGTTTTGCATGTTTTAACATAGCACCACACTTCCATGCATGTGCTAGGGCCACATGCAAGTCCTTGAGGTATTCCGACGCCCCGGAGCGTGGTCTCGCGCGAAACCTTGATCTGTGGGCATCGGATCGTCTACCCCCTAGACGTCCCTCTGACAGCGGTAGCCCGGAGTAGCACTCTATTGTTTTGTGTTTGTTTAGGTCATATGATGATGTAAAACCATGGGGCTTCACAAGGGGAGGGCACTATCCTACCCGGTTTCACCCGAGCGGGGAGTTTCCCCGCCCCCCTTATATAAGTCCAGAACCTTAGCTTTAGGTTACAGCTAGCGCACACATGAGAAGGGGGACATATGCACCCGGTGACTAGGTTTTGCATGATTCAACATAGCACCACACTTCCATGCATGTGCTAGGTCCACATGCAAGTCCTTGAGGTATTCCGACGCCCCCGAGTGTGGTCTCCCGCGGAACCCTGATCTGTGGGCATCGGATCGTCTACCCCCTAGACGTCCCTCTGACAGGGGTAGCCCGGAGTAGCACACTCTTGTTTTGTGTTTGTTTAGGTCATATGATGATGTAAAACCATGGTGCTTCACAAGGGGAGGGCACTATCCTACCCGGTTTCACCCGAACGGGGAGTTTCCCCCCTTATATAAGTCCAGAACCTTAGCTTTAGGTTACAGCTAGCGCACACATGAGAAGGGGGACACATGTACCCGGGGACTAGGTTTTGCATGTTTCAACATAGTACCACACTTCCATGCATGTGCTAGGGCCACATGCAAGTCCTTGAGGTATTCCGACGCCCTTGAGCGTGGTCTCCCGCGGAACCCTGATCTATGGGCATCGGATCGTCTACCCCCCTAGACGTCCCTCTGACAGGGGTAGCCCGGAGTTGCACTCTCTTGTTTTGTGTTTGTTTAGGTCATATGATGATGTAAAACCATGGTGCTTCACAAGGGGAGGGCACTATCCTACCCGATTTCACCCGAACGGGGAGTTTCCCCGGCCCCCTTATATAAGTCCAGAACCTTAGCTTTAGGTTACAGCTAGCGCACACATGAGAAGGGGGACATATGCACCCGGTGACTAGGTTTTGCATGTTTCAACATAGCACCACACTTCCATGCATGTGATAGGGCCACATGCAAGTCCTTGAGGTATTCCGACGCCCCCGAGCGTGGTCTCCCGCGGAACCCTGATCTATGGGCATCGGATCGTCTACCCCCCTAGACGTCCCTCTGACAGGGGTAGCCCGGAGTAGCACTCTCTTGTTTTGTGTTTGTTTAGGTCATATGATTATGTAAAACAATGGTTCTTCACAAGGGGAGGGCACTATCCTACCCAGTTTCACCCGAACGGGGAGTTTCCCCGGCCCCCTTATATAAGTCCAGAACCTTAGCTTTAGGTTACAGCTAGCGCACACATGAGAAGGGGGACATATGCACCCGGTGACTAGGTTTTGCATGTTTCAACATAGCACCACACTTCCATGCATGTTCTAGGGCCACATGCAAGTCCTTGAGGTATTCCGACGCCCCGGAGCGTGGTCTCCCGCGGAACCCTGATCTGTGGGCATCGGATCGTCTACCCCCATAGACGTCCCTCTGATAGTGGTAGCCCGGAGTAGCACTCCCTTGTTTTGTGTTTGTTTAGGTCATATGATGATGTAAAACCATGGTGCTTCACAATGGGAGGGCACTATCCTAAACGGTTTCACCTGAACGGGGAGTTTCCCCCCTTATATAAGTCCAGAACCTTAGCTTTAGGTTACAGCTAGCGCACACATGAGAAGGGGGACACATGCACCCGGTGACTAGGTTTTGCATGTTTCAACATAGCACCACACTTCCATGCATGTGATAGGGCCACATGCAAGTCCTTGAGGTATTCCGACGCCCCGGAGCATGGTCTCCCACGGAACCCTGATCTGTGGGCATCGGATCGTCTACCCCTCTAGACGTCCCTCTGACAGGGGTAGCCCGGAGTAGCACTCTCTTGTTTTGTGTTTGTTTAGGTCATATGATGATGTAAAACCATGGTCCTTCACAAGGGAAGGGCAGTATCCTACCCGGTTTCACCCGAACGGGGAGTTTCCCCCCTTATATAAGTCCAGAACCTTAGCTTTAGGTTACAGCTAGCGCACACATGAGAAGGGGGACACATGCACCCCGGGACTAGGTTTTGCATGTTTTAACATAGCACCACACTTAAATGCATGTGCTAGGGCCACATGCAAGTCCTTGAGGTATTCCGATGCCCCGGAGCGTGGTCTCGCGCGAAACCTTGATCTGTGGGCATCGGATCGTCTACCCCCTAGACGTCCCTCTAACAGGGGTAGCCCGGAGTAGCACTCTCTTGTTTTGTTTTTGTTTAGGTCATATGATGATGTAAAACCATGGTGCTTCACAAGGGGAGGGCACTATCCTATCCGGTTTCACCCGAACGGGGAGTTTCCCCCCTTATATAAGTCCAGAACCTTAGCTTTAGGTTACAGCTAGCGCACACATGAGAAGGGGGACACATGCACCGAGGGACTAGGTTTTGCATGTTTTAACATAGCACCACACTTACATGCATGTTCTAGGGACACATGCAAGTCCTTGAGGTATTCCGACGCCCCGGAGCGTGGTCTCCCGCGGAACCCTGATCTGTGGGCATCGGATCGTCTACCCCCTAGACGTCCCTCTGACAGCGGTAGCCCGGAGTAGCACTCTATTGTTTTGTGTTTGTTTAGGTCATATGATGATGTAAAACCATGGGGCTTCACAAGGGGAGGGCACTATCCTACCCGGTTTCACCCGAGCGGGGAGTTTCCCCGGCCCCCTTATATAAGTCCAGAACCTTAGCTTTAGGTTACAGCTAGCGCACACATGAGAAGGGGGACATATGCACCCGGTGACTAGGTTTTGCATGATTCAACATAGCACCACACTTCCATGCATGTGCTAGGGCCACATGCAAGTCCTTGAGGTATTCCGACGCCCCCGAGCGTGGTCTCCCGCGGAACCCTGATCTGTGGGCATCGGATCGTCTACCCCCCTAGACGTCCCTCTGACAGGGGTAGCCCGGAGTAGCACACTCTTGTTTTGTGTTTGTTTAGGTTATATGATGATGTAAAACCATGGTGCTTCACAAGGGGAGGGCACTATCCTACCCGGTTTCACCCGAACGGGGAGTTTCCCCCCTTATATAAGTCCAGAACCTTAGCTTTAGGTTACAGCTAGCGCACACATGAGAAGGGGGACACATGTACCCGGGGACTAGGTTTTGCATGTTTCAACATAGCACCACACTTCCATGCATGTGCTAGGGCCACATGCAAGTCCTTGAGGTATTCCGACGCCCTTGAGCGTGGTCTCCCGCGGAACCCTGATCTATGGGCATCGGATCGTCTACCCCCCTAGACGTCCCTCTGACAGGGGTAGCCCGGAGTTGCACTCTCTTGTTTTGTGTTTGTTTAGGTCATATGATGATGTAAAACCATGGTGCTTCACAAGGGGAGGGCACTATCCTACCCGATTTCACCCGAACGGGGAGTTTCCCCGGCCCCCTTATAAGTCCAGAACCTTAGCTTTAGGTTACAGCTAGCGCACACATGAGAAGGGGGACATATGCACCCGGTGACTAGGTTTTGCATGTTTCAACATAGCACCACACTTCCATGCATGTGATAGGGCCACATGCAAGTCCTTGAGGTATTCCGACGCCCCCGAGCGTGGTCTCCCGCGGAACCCTGATCTATGGGCATCGGATCGTCTACCCCCCTAGACGTCCCTCTGACAGGGGTAGCCCGGAGTAGCACTCTCTTGTTTTGTGTTTGTTTAGGTCATATGATAATGTAAAACCATGGTGCTTCACAAGGGGAGGGCACTATCCTACCCGGTTTCACCCGAACGGGGAGTTTCCCCCCTTATATAAGTCCAGAACCTTAGCTTTAGGTTACAGCTAGCGCACACATGAGAAGGGGGACACATGCACCCGGTGACTAGGTTTTGCATGTTTCAACATAGAACCACACTTCCATGCATGTTCTAGGGCCACATGCAAGTCCTTGAGGTATTCCGACGCCCCGGAGCGTGGTCTCCCGCGGAACCCTGATCTGTGGGCATCGGATCGTCTACCCCTAGACGTCCCTCTGACAGGGGTAGCCCGGAGTAGCACTCTCTTGTTTTGTGTTTGTTTAGGTCATATGATGATGTAAAACCATGGTGCTTCACAAGGGGAGGGCACTATCCTACCCGGTTTCACCCGAACGGGGAGTTTCCCCCCTTATATAAGTCCAGAACCTTAGCTTTAGGTTACAGCTAGCGCACACATGATAAGGGGGACACATGCACCCGGGGACTAGGTTTTGCATGTTTCAACATAGCACCACACTTCCATGCATGTGCTAGGGCCACATGCAAGTCATTGAGGTATTCCGACGCCCCGGAGCGTGGTCTCCCGCGGAACCCTGATCTGTGGGCATCGAATCGTCTACCCCCCTAGACGTCCATCTGACAGGGGTAGCCCGGAGTAGCACTCTCTTGTTTTGTGTTTGTTTAGGTCATATGATGATGTAAAACCATGGTGCTTCACAAGGGGAGGGCACTATCCTACCCGGTTTCACCCGAACGGGGAGTTTCCCCCTTATATAAGTCCAGAACCTTAGCTTTAGGTTACAGCTAGCGCACACATGAGAAGGGGGACACATGCACCCGGTGACTAGGTTTTGCATGTTTCAACATAGCACCACACTTGCATGCATGTCCTAGGGCCACATGCAAGTCCTTGAGGTATTCCGACGCCCCGGAGCATGGTCTCCCGCGGAACCCTAATCTGTGGGCATCGGATCGTCTACCCCCCTAGACGTCCCTCTGACAGGGGTAGCCCGGAGTAGCACTCTCTTGTTTTGTGTTTGTTTAGGTCATATGATGATGTAAAACCATGTTGCTTCACAAGGGGAGGGCACTATCCTACCCGGTTTCACCCAAACAGGGAGTTTCCCCGGCCCCCTTATATAAGTCCAGAACCTTAGCTTTAGGTTACAGCTAGCGCACACATGAGAAGGGGGACATATGCACCCGGTGACTAGGTTTTGCATGTTTCAACATAGCACCACACTTCCATGCATGTTCTAGGGCCACATGCAAGTCCTTGAGGTATTCCGACGCCCCGGAGCGTGGTCTCCCGCGGAACCCTGATCTGTGGGCATCGGATCGTCTACCTCCCTAGACGTCCCTCTGACAGGGGTAGCCCGGAGTAGCACTCTCTTGTTTTGTGTTTGTTTAGGTCATATGATGATGTAAAACCATGGTGCTTCACAAGGGGAGGGCACTATCCTACCCGGTTTCACCCGAACGGGGAGTTTCCCCCCTTATATAAGTCCAGAACCTTAGCTTTAGGTTACAGCTAGCGCACACATGATAAGGGGGACACATGCACCCGGGGACTAGGTTTTGCATGTTTCAACATAGCACCACACTTCCATGCATGTGCTAGGGCCACATGCAAGTCATTGAGGTATTCCGACGCCCCGGAGCGTGGTCTCCCGCGGAACCCTGATCTGTGGGCATCGAATCGTCTACCCCCCTAGACGTCCCTCTGACAGGGGTAGCCCGGAGTAGCACTCTCTTGTTTTGTGTTTGTTTAGGTCATATGATGATGTAAAACCATGGTGCTTCACAAGGGGAGGGCACTATCCTACCCGGTTTCACCCGAACGGGGAGTTTCCCCCTTATATAAGTCCAGAACCTTAGCTTTAGGTTACAGCTAGCGCACACATGAGAAGGGGGACACATGCACCCGGTGACTAGGTTTTGCATGTTTCAACATAGCACCACACTTCCATGCATGTGCTAGGGCCACATGCAAGTCCTTGAGGTATTCCGACCCCACGGAGCATGTTCTCCCGCGGAACCCTGATCTGTGGGCATCGGATCGTCTACCCCCCTAGACGTCCCTCTGACAGGGGTAGCCCGGAGTAGAACTCTCTTGTTTTGTGTTTGTTTAGGTCATATTATGATGTAAAACCATGGTGCTTCACAAGGGGAGGGCAGTATCCTACCCGGTTTCACCCGAACGGGGAGTTTCCCCCTTATATAAGTCCAGAACCTTAGCTTTAGGTTACAACTAGCGCACACATGAGAAGGGGGACACATGGACCCAGGGACTAGGTTTTGCATGTTTTAACATAGCACCATACTTACATGCATGTGCTAGGTCCACATGCAAGTCCTTGAGGTATTCCGATGCCCCGGAGCGTGGTCTCCCGCAAAACCCTGATCTATGGGCATCAGATCGTCTACCCCCCTAGACGTCCCTCTGACAGGGGTAGCCCAGAGTAGCACTCTATTGTTTTGTGTTTGTTTAGGTCAGATGATGATGTAAAACCATGGGGCTTCACAAGGGGAGGGCACTATCCTATCCGGTTTCACCCGAGCGGGCAGTTTCCCCGCCCCCCTTATATAAGTCCAGAACCTTAGCTTTAGGTTACAGCTAGCGCACACATGAGAAGGGGGACACATGCACCCAGGGACTAGGTTTTGCATGTTTTAACATAGCACCACACTTCCATGCATGTGCTAGGGCCACATGCAAGTCCTTGAGGTATTCCGACGCCCCGGAGCGTGGTCTCGCGCGAAACCCTGATCTGTGGGCATCGGATCGTCTACCCCCCTAGACGTCCCTCTAACAGGGGTAGCCCGGAGTAGCACTCTCTTGTTTTGTGTTTGTTTAGGTCATATGATGATGTAAAACCATGGTGCTTCACAAGGGGAGGGCACTATCCTACCCGGTTTCACCCGAACGGGGAGTTTCCCCCCTTATATAAGTCTAGAACCTTAGCTTTAGGTTACAGCTAGCGCACACATGAGAAGGGGGACACATGCACCCAGGGACTAGGTTTTGCATGTTTTAACATAGCACCACACTTACATGCATGTGCTAGGTCCACATGCAAGTCCTTGAGGTATTCCGACGCCCCGGAGCGTGGTCTCCCGCGGAACCCTGATCTGTGGGCATCGGATCGTCTACCCCCCTAGACGTCCCTCTAACAGGGGTAGCCCGGAGTAGCACTCTATTGTTTTGTGTTTGTTTAGGTCATATGATGATGTAAAACCATGGGGCTTCACAAGGGGAGGGCACTATCCTACCCGGTTTCACCCGAGCGGGGAGTTTCCCCGGCCCCCTTATATAAGTCCAGAACCTTAGCTTTAGGTTACAGCTAGCGCACACATGAGAAGGGGGACATATGCACCCGGTGACTAGGTTTTGCATGATTCAACATAGCACCACACTTCCATGCATGTGCTAGGGCCACATGCAAGTCCTTGAGGTATTCCGACGCCCCCGAGCGTGGTCTCCCGTGGAACCCTGATCTGTGGGCATCGGATCGTCTACCCCCCTAGACGTTCCTCTGGCAGGGGTAGCCCAGAGTAGCACACTCTTGTTTTGTGTTTGTTTAGGTCATATGATGATGTAAAACCATGGTGCTTCACAAGGGGAGGGCACTATCCTACCCGGTTTCACCCGAACGGGGAGTTTCCCCCCCTTATATAAGTCCAGAACCTTAGCTTTAGGTTACAGCTAGCGCACACATGAGAAGGGGGACACATGTACCCGGGGACTAGGTTTTGCATGTTTCAACATAGCACCACACTTCCATGCATTAGCTAGGGCCACATGCAAGTCCTTGAGGTATTCCGACGCCCCGGAGCGTGGTCTCCCGCGGAACCCTGATCTATGGGCATCGGATCGTCTACCCCCCTAGACGTCCCTCTGACAGGGGTAGCCCGGAGCAGCACTCTCTTGTTTTGTGTTTGTTTAGGTCATATGATGATGTAAAACCATGGTGCTTCACAAGGGGAGGGCACTATCCTACCCGATTTCACCCGAACGGGGAGTTTCCCCGGCCCCCTTATATAAGTCCAGAACCTTAGCTTTAGGTTACAGCTAGCACACACATGAGAAGGGGGACATATGCACCCGGTGACTAGGTTTTGCATGTTTCAACATAGCACCACACTTCCATGCATGTGCTAGGGCCACATGCAAGTCCTTGAGGTATTCCGACGCCCCCGAGCGTGGTCTCCCGCGGAACCCTGATCTATGGGCATCGGATCGTCTACCCCCCTAGACGTCCCTCTGACAGGGGTAGCCCGGAGTAGCACTCTCTTGTTTTGTGTTTGTTTAGGTCATATGATAATGTAAAACCATGGTGCTTCACAAGGGGAGGGCACTATCCTACCCGGTTTCACCCGAACGGGGAGTTTCCCCCCTTATATAAGTCCAGAACCTTAGCTTTAGGTTACAGCTAGCGCACACATGAGAAGGGGGACACATGCACCCGGTGACTAGGTTTTGCATGTTTCAACAAAGAACCACACTTCCATGCCTGTGCTAGGGCCACATGCAAGTCCTTGAGGTATTCCGACGCCTCGGAGCGTGGTCTCCCGCGGAACCCTGATCTGTGGGCATCGGATCGTCTACCCCTAGACGTCCCTCTGACAGGGGTAGCCCGGAGTAGCACTCTCTTGTTTTGTGTTTGTTTAGGTCATATGATGATGTAAAACCATGGTGCTTCACAAGGGGAGGGCACTATCCTACCCGGTTTCACCCGAACAGGGAGTTTCCCCCCTTATATAAGTCCAGAACCTTAGCTTTAGGTTACAGCTAGCGCACACATGATAAGGGGGACACATGCACCCGGGGACTAGGTTTTGCATGTTTCAACATAGCACCACACTTCCATGCATGTGCTAGGGCCACATGCAAGTCATTGAGGTATTCCGACGCCCCGGAGCGTGGTCTCCCACGGAACCCTGATCTGTGGGCATCGGATCGTCTACCCCCCTAGACGTCCCTCTGACAGGGGTAGCCCGGAGTGGCACTCTATTGTTTTGTGTTTGTTTAGGTGAGATGATGATGTAAAACCATGGGGCTTCACAAGGGGAGGGCACTATCCTACCCGGTTTCACCCGAGCGGGGAGTTTCCCCGGCCCCCTTATATAAGTCCAGAACCTTAGCTTTAGGTTACAGCTAGCGCACACATGAGAAGGGGGGCACATGCACCCAGGGACTAGGTTTTGCATGTTTTAACATAGCACCACACTTCCATGCATGTGTTAGGGCCACATGCAAGTCCTTGAGGTATTCCAACGCCCCGGAGCGTGGTCTCCCGCGGAACCCTGATCTGTGGGCATCAAATCGTCTACCCCCCTAGACGTCCTTCTGACAGGTGTAGCCCGGAGTAGCACACTCTTGTTTTATGTTTGTTTAGGTCATATGATGATGTAAAACCATATGAAGGAGGATAGATGTATCCGGGGAAAGAGATGGAGACTGCTTTCCGGTCGATACAAACAATATATATCAACATTAAATTATTGGGAGTAATTAATAAATTATTGGGAGTATAAAATATATGACTAAAATTAAATGGAAAAAATAATTTGAAAAAAATCCGAAGGGCTACGCCGAGCGCTAAGCCGTCGGCACAACCCACCAAATTTAGGCGCGGGGGGAGCACGTGGCGCTTAGGGCTACGCCGACGGCTAGGCCGTCGGCACAGCTTCGCCACCAAACGGCGTTTGCGGCGCCGTGTCTGAGCCGTGGATACGCCGAGGGCCAAAGTTGCGCCGAGGGTCACCGTCGGCATACACTTCTCCACTACGCCGACGGCTTGTCTGTGTCGAGGGCCACCGTCGGCACATGTTGCTGTGCCGACGGCCATTTCTACGCCGATGGCCTGGCTGGGGGGCTGGCCTGGGGAGGCAGCTACGCCGTCGGCCCCGACCTTTGGCCGTCGGCGTAGCATACCGGCCGTCGGCGCTTACAACATTTTCTGTAGTGGTTTGCCAATCTTTGTGTTATACTTTTGCATTTAACAATCTTTGAACGTGAGGTTTTGCATTGTTGTTTTTATTTGAATACCCATTGTAAATATCATGTGCCCGCCCATGCTAGATAGACGCTTAAGCGAACAAGAAAAATTGCCACAAAATCGTTTAATCCGCTAAGCGCCTAACTCGCAACGGGGAGCTCTTAATCGGTCGCTACCAAGATTTGAGAAATAACGCAAGCGTCCAGACTCTCTCAACACGAGGCGCCTGCCTACCGCCCACCGCCCCTTCTCTGCCCCCTCCACCACTGTGATCATCACCTTCCGTGCTGGTGTTCGATTCACCATTTTTTTGCCGATTTCAGTCGACCTCGATCGCGTCTGGCGCAGCCTGCAGGCTGGGCTAGTGCCAACCCCCTGGCCAAGCTGAATGAGCACTTCAGGTTGCTTGAGATTGGAAGGAGGGGCCACGAAATCCCATGCCGGGATGGATGGAAAGTTCCATATGATTGAGCTAGATTTCCGGTTAATCTATCGGGGACAGAATCGTACGAGTCCGTCGGGGCTAGTGACCGCCACTCGTCAATCCGTCCCGTGCGGGAAAATAGTGCTAGCGCCCGACACAAGTTCTCGCGTCGAGCATAACGGCACGGATTTAATTTGACCCTAAGCGCCACCTCTAAGCGGCTGCGTTGTAATTTCCCTAAGCATTCATGTACTAGTGGTCGGTACTGAGGCGTGACCTCCTGTGGCATATTTTCCGGTCTGCTGAGATACAATGGATTTGCCTCGACACAGGTAGGCAGGAGAAGGTCCTACTTCTCTAAGGTTAAGTTGACTTGATGAGGATGGCGAGGTGGTGGCAGTGTCCTTGCATCAGAATAAGTCCTCCCCTCTCAACCCTGCTGGTTATGATGGACATGAATCCGGTTTCAACTGGGAGTGCTAGAAGAGTTCAGTCGCCGCTTTATTATGGGATCTAATGAATTGTTCGGTTCCTCTCCTATTGCATACCGAAATCATGCATGTCTCAGCCAATTAGGCACACATGTGTTTATTTCCAATTGGTTTGGACTGTTTTCTTTGCATATGTCATTCCCTTTTTTAGATGTTGCATATGTGTATCCACCTGTTTTTTTATAGTGACATGTACATATTACAAGAGGAAACAAATTATATCAGATACATCCAGATGTGGGACAGTGGCCTATTGAAATTAAAGACCCACAGACCATAGATATCAAAAGAATCCCTGGAAGGAAATATTTGGAGCTCAACTCGAACTGCCGCTGGATTCATACATGAGATTACAAAGGGAATACATATGAAGAAGACAGGAACAGCCACTAAATCAGTTTTTTTGACTTGCACACGCTCATGTCAACTCACGTTTCCTCACACGTCTGACTTGATCTACAGGCGTCATCTTGTCTTTATGTCACCGGGTATACAAGCTAGGTGTTTGCTAGTTATGTGGGAGGTCTAGCCAGCAGCCCATCCATGTGTAACTATTTGAACGTGAGCGCGAACTTGGGAATAATCCTATTTTTTCATAAAGGGATATAATCCTATAGCCAATCCATAGACGTAAAGTAGACATGATATATCTGCGCACAATAGTACCACCTTATTCCTCGTTAGAATGTCCAGGTTCAGCTAAAGTTCTCGATGCGTCTCATTCTCTCAAAACTTATCGTTGTGTGAAATACTAGATGTCACTCAACGAACATGCATGATGAGCGTAATCTTCTCTTGTCAATGCTAGTGTTGGGTCCCTACATGCGAATACCTATTATTTATGGATGTTCTATATGTACACTGTCATCAATGAGATGTGCTTCGGTTTTCCCCTTCTCTCTCTCAAATTTATGAAACGGAAAACATAAGAATAACCAGGATTGGCCGATACCCCTTCATGCATTCCAAACTAAAGGGGTATTAGTCAATCCTGGTCGTCATTGTGTCTCCAATTTTGTAAGTTTGGAGGAGAGAGGGGACACCGAAGCATTAGTGGTCATCAATTCATTATAAACTTCGAGCTCAATTTAAATGTATTAGTTTGGCCTTAAAATTGTTATAAAACTCGTATTCACCTGTTTAAGTATTTATTATGACTGAACTTTGTGTATGTGTAAGCAGCCTTTATGTGGCACAAAGAGAATAATTATGATGCAAAAGAAGAGCTTTGCAGTTCACTTTTTTCATGGAATATAATCAATAAGTTTTTTTGCACGACTAATCTCAATTCCAACAATACTCCAAGTGCGTATTGATGTCTTTGTTTTGGAATTCCATATGCCATGTGGTGATCTTAATTGGAAAAATTATGATGACATACAACGCAGGAATGTGAATTTGTTCCATTAATCTAATAGGCAGTACATCAGTCAAAAGTGTGTCAAGTCTTGAAACTTGTGATGTGCTGATCAACGCTGTACACCACGAGGTATCGCGTGAGGAAGGCATACACGCGGTAGCCGAAGCCGTGGTAGATGGGGAGTAGGGCGTGGATGTGTGGCCGCTTTCACTGACGTCTTGTAACTATATCGATCGCATTGCCAAGCCGTTCTGCACAATGACAGTTGGAAGAACCAGCCTGACACGATGACACAACAGATTAGGCAAACAACCATTGCATTGACTGAACTGAAGGAGTGCTGCATGAAACTCTCACACCAGCATGATCATACATCACGGCTGAAACTTGGAATCGTACATATGATAGGCCTCAGGAAGCATCTACCATCATCGACTCGGCCTTATACGTATGCCTTCTAGCTATGCAGCAAGGGAGAGTCGGCTACCACTGCAGCAACTCCAGTGAGATCTCAAAATCAATGGTTAATATCTTGGTTTTCTATGTGCTACCCTCTTTATTCTCAAAGATACGTGTTTAGTGTCCCAAAATGGAATGATATGAAACAGGTTTATGGATATCTGTATTCTGTCTTTAGTGTATGATATTCCGAGTGAAAATCTACCTAGTCAATCGTCTTATCCCTAGCTCTTCTGTCACAACGTCTTTCGTGCACCGATGATACAGGCCTCATCTCTTCTTCTCGCACAGAACAAACTATGTTCAGCTCTACCTATGCACTGAGAGCACGTACTGTGACTGACTCGGAGGTACGACATTTTGACCAGTAACAACTAAAATTTCCAATACATCTCATCCCTCAAAAGATCTTCATGTGTTGATGTCGATGCCATTCAGTCCACATGGATGATGTGTACTGTAAACTCTATTGACCACTTGATCCTTGTTCTGCTACATATACAAGCCTATGTTATTTGTAGGTGCATTGTATGTATGCACTGACAAATCAGTTATTGTATACCATGAGTGCGGAAACTTTGAGGCCTGCTCCAACATATGGATTGGATTTCAGATGGTTAAAAGAACACGTTTCTATAATTGAGTGCTACCGGTAGCTGAAAAAGTTATGGGAAAATGCATTTTGTGGAATGAGGGAAAAGAAAAAAGGCAGAAAGGAGACCATACTTTAGTGGCCTTTTTATACGAAGTTGCACTTCCAGTTTCTTTGTCCGAAAGCACATTGGCAGTTTTTCGCCAATAAAAGAAACATTAAGCAGTCATCACTCACTCAGTCACTACGTACGAGTGCAACGAAGTTTGCACTTCTGCGGACTCCCCTGACTCCCTAAGGCCCTGATGAGCAGATCAAGCACTTGAATTTGTGCCGTTGTAACTACGCGACACCTTCCTGCTAGGGTGGTATTTACGCGGTGGCCATAGGCGTGCCGGACATTTCACTGACTTCATATAACAATCTTGCATGTCTAGCGATCTGAAAGTGATCACGCGGTATGGTAGGCCTGCAGGCGGACAAACGATTTGTTGAAGTGAGCCTAGCTGTACGGGCAGAATGCCTTGTGGAACTAGCACGCGCATGCCTCGATGTTCATTATGTTGGAGTTAACCTTGTTTCTTTAGGCCTTGTTTTGCACAGGTGGTTTAAATGGGAATGTTGGGTATAACCCCGCAGGGTTTGGGTGAAAACACCTGTAACACCCTATCCACCTGATTCCACTCTAATCCACTTCCACCCCAATCCCCTACTTCAAGTTGTTTGTTTTGCACAGAGGGATGGTTTCAGGACGAAAATTCATAGGAATATCTAGAATTGTGTCAAGATAAGTAGAGCAAGAATATTTACTCTAAATAAAAATACAATTGTTACAGCAATAATAATACCAGATTGCAAGTGTCCACTGAGAGTAATGGCATCACAAAGTTCTATGCGGCAACAAGATTACAATGAATGAGTAAGAGAAACTCTTAAATTTCAGTATAAGTTATAGACATGAAAAAGTTTCAAGTAATATGCAGCTACTTCATACTTTATCTTAGTCTTCCTCCTCTGTTACAACCTGTCCAGAGAACTATCACCATCACCCTATTGAAAAACCAAAATGTCAGTCTTTCTTATAACAAAGAAATTTCATTTTAGATATATACTTCAAGTTCTGTAGCTCCTAGATGATATATACTCCAAGTTCTGTAACTCATAGATGATATGTACTACAAGTTCTATAAGATGTTGGTCTGATTGTGCCAATACAATAAATATAACTTGGGATAAATTGTGTACTACTCCCTCCATTTCAAAATATAAGATGTTTTAGCTTTGTGAAGCAAATGTATCTAGACTACTTTTAGTATGTAGGTTCACTCAGATTTGGAATGAATCTAGATACTAAAATAAGTCTAGATACATTTTCTTTACAAACCTAAAACATTTTATATTTTGAAACGGAGGGAGTACATATCAATTCCACCAGCCTCTTATAAGATCCAACTCTCTACTAGTTTCTATAATCACGCACTTTTAGAAGTATATATCAAGATAGTGTATGCTAGGCCGATAAACAATTAACTACTAGTTTCTATAATTTAAGCAGCCCAATCAAATAAGAAAACTGGTGTGGTACGGAGCAAACTGAACTCAATAGCCAGCGATACAACTCCAGATCAAAAAAGATACACATGATAAAAAAAGCATACATCTATAATATAGTGGCCTAATAAATATGTAGTGCAAGTAAGGTACATGCTACATGCTAGAATTTGGTTGAGCGAACAGTTAAGCATAAGACTGAATTTAAAATAAGTAAATAAGTAGAACATATAAGATGAGAAAAGGCAACTTAGTAGAACACCTAAGAAGTAAATAATGCATTAATACATAAGTCTGATACGTAAATAAACAGGAGATATGATCATATTACACCATCTTTGTTAAAACTTAGAGTTCGGTGGAGTTATTAATAAGCTCTTTTTGTATCAGTATTTTTTTGCAATAATATGCCTGCCACATGCCATAGGTTCCTGGAACATGGCGCTGGATGCTTGGAGCTATTGTTGTGCCAGCAGTTATACAGTTTGTGCTGATGCCTTTTTTTCCAGAATCTTCCCGTTGGCTTTACCGAAAGGTTACTAGCATTTGCTTCAGTTATGTTTTGTCTCTTTGATCTTCTATCTTTTCCTTACCTTAATTTTCATGCACAGGATGAGAAGGCAAAGGCTATTGCTGTACCGGAGCAGATATATGAATTTGGCCGTCTAGAAGAAGAGGTCGACCTGCTTGCTTCTTCTTCCAGCATGAATTCCAGTCTAACTGTACTGGGAGCTACTTGGACATATTCAGGTCGAAAGAACTAAGGCTAGTTTTTTGTGCTGGACACAGATTCCAGTCTAACTGTACTGGGAGCTACTAGGACATATTCAGGTCGAAGGAACTAAGGCTAGTTTTTTGTGCTGGAGCCAGTCTTCAGGTATATCAGGGCTCTGCCATTCTTTGTGATATTTTTCACCCTGTTAACTAAGATGCTCATGTAGCCCTGTACATTGGAAATACACTTTTCAAGAGATTAACATGCTTTGAGAAGTGGACGCTAGCATGATTTTCATTTTGCACTGTCAGTTAGAACAACTAGTCAATTTGCTGCCAATCGTTTTGAGATTGGCTCAGGTCAATCAAACCGTGCTAAAATGAAAGTGTCAATTATCAGTGATGCAGATAACCTACCTTGCTATAAGTCCTGAATGCATGATACAATAGGAGAATCAAGTAGGCAAACAATGTCATTTTATTCTAACATATCTGAATGTGTGCAGGCCTTCCAGCAATTTACTGGCATCAACAGTGTGATGTACTACAACCCCACGATCGTCCAGATGGCTGGATTCACTTCCAACAGGTCGGCATCAACTGATCTTCCTAACCAAGAACTCACCCTTCATCCATTGGTTTGAATCAAGAACCCTAGGTTAAGACTAGTATCTACAGAGGAATCAACCTATGGTTCATCTAGCAATAGATGGGAGAGGAGGGTACGAAGTGGAAGGACTTACAGGAGAGAAGTCCAGGACTGCCGGAGAAGACGGATGGCGGAGGGATCTCGGAGTAGGCGCCGTCGGTGGCGTCGGAGCGGAATTAGATGGAGCGGTGGCGGATATCGGCGTCGGCTGTAGGGTGGGAAGAAGAAGCGACGGAGCGGCGGTGTGATGGCAGAGCGACGGAGCGGCGGAGCGGAAGCCTCTAGGCGAGTCCGTGCGTCGCCGCCAACATGCGAGGAGGAAGAAACGCGAGGTGAGAGGAGATTTTCGGTTCCACCCCGATCCCCTCGCGTTTCCAGGGGTTCGCTGGGTTTGAGTCCTCCCTAAACCGGTCTACCCACCTCTACAAAACGGCCCGAAGTGGGTTTTGGGTAGATTAAAAGTAGGCCGGGATTAGACATGTAAAACCCGGTCAATCCACTGTAACAAAACGAGGCCTTAGAGTTTCGTCATATTTATTTTTTGTTGTGTTTTCTCCGAGTCATGCATATGGAAATGGATGTGGCAGTGTGTGCACGTAGAGAATTGTGCGGGTAGAAATGGTTTTTCGTGCGGTTTTTGTGTGGCCACGGTTGGACTAGGCTGAAATGGATGTTTCAGAGAAGTGGACCGAAGTGCTGCGGGTGGAACAAAAAATCGGGCTGGAATGATGCGGTTTGGACACAAAGAGAAACAACAGAAACAGGTCGAACCCATGGGTTTAACCCGCACCAGTCGATCGGGTTCTCGCCTCTCTCTCTAGTCTCCACTCCCCTCCTGACCAGTTTACCATGTTCCCATCGCCTCCCAGGTGTGGATCGACTAGCTAGCTTGCCAGAGGGGTCTCCTAGAAGACGATGCCGCTACCGCCGGGACAGTGTGGGGCCTGTGGCGGGTGGACTCGTGGGCACCGTAGGCGAGGATGGTCTCCCCCGGCGATGTAGCGCATCACTTCGATGATAGTACGGTTCGCCCACCACAGACGACGGCCGACTTCGTTGTGGTTCACCGGTGGCGGGCCATCACCCTCGTACCTGGCGAGCTCCCTTTCCCGCCTATTAGCGAAGAAGGCATTCCAGGTGTCATAGTTGTCGGGATCCCACTGGGGATCCATCCGCTGCTCCGGCGTGAGCTCGTGGTAGAAGTGGTTTGTGATGGCCGCCTGGCGTGCGGAACCTTGAGGGACAGGAGGGACAGGAACCCCTCCAGCGCTCAGCATCCAGCCGGCGGGCGGCCGGTACCCCGGTGGACAAGGGTAGTTGGAGGCGCACAGCGCCTCGGTCTCCTCGAGGGTCAGAATGGCCCAGTAGGCGTTGTCCATTGTTCTAAGAGAGGAAGGTGTGGATGTGTGGATAGCCATGACACGATCACCCTAAATATAGAGGGAAAGGGCGGGAAAACTTGGCGTGAAGCTTTGGGAAATGGCGGGAAATATCTTTAGTCCCGGTTAGTGACTACATCCGGGACTAAAAACTCTAGTAGAAAGGAAAGGGCGGGAAAACTTGGCGGGAAGAGGTGGGAAATGGCGGAAAATATTTTTAGTCCCGGTTTGTGACTACATCCGGGACTAAATGTGTGCCGAACAATGATCATGTTTCGAAAAAACCTTCACAAAATGACCTATCATGTTCGAGGTTTCATGGCTTTCGGTCCAAATGACCGATGTTATGTGCTGAATCACGGCATAGTTTGTGATGTTGTGCCCATATTATGCATGTGTGTGGACATTGGTATGGAGAACAATGTTGCTGGAGGAAGTTTTCCTTTTTGTCGCACGGAAAAGCCCTTTTCCATTTTCCGAGCGCAAAAAACGGGTCGTTTTGTGAAGTAACCACCAAAATGCCGTTTCAGAATGCTACCGTCCTATTTTCCTAAAATACTAGACCACCTTACATGGACTGTCTCCCAACCGGTACATCTCAAACCTTTTCGTCCATCCCGGGTAAAAAGGACAAATGTCTGCCGAATCGGCAGGAAGTGGGTCCGGTTTGTACTACAGGTACATGATCTATCGCCCGTGATTTTTTGAAAAAATCATTTTTAGACTCGCAATATGTGGTTTCTTCAGAGATCCAATGCAAGTTCTAACGATGCTCGTCCCCTATCTTCATGCACACCGGTTCGACCATAGTTAGAAATTCAGATAATTCAAAACGGGCATAATAAATTTAAAAAAAATCCGAACAATGAAAATCCTTCGCGTGGTGTCATATTATGTTACATAGTTGAAAGGAAAAATACCAGACTTGGTATATTGATCATGTTTCGAAAAAACCTTCACAAAATGACCTATCATGTTCGAGGTTTCATGGCTTTCGGTCCAAATGACCGATGTTATGTGCTGAATCACGGCATAGTTTGTGATGTTGTGCCCATATTATGCATGTGTGTGGACATTGGTATGGAGAACAATGTTGCAGGATGAAGTTTTCCTTTTTGTCGCACGGAAAAGCCCTTTTCCATTTTCCGAGCGCAAAAAACGGGTCGTTTTGTGAAGTAACCACCAAAATGCCGTTTCAGAATGCTACCGTCCTATTTTCCTAAAATACTAGACCACCTTACATGGACTATCTCCCAACCGGTACATCTCAAACCTTTTCGTCCATCCCGGGTAAAAAGGACAAATGTCTGCCGAATCGGTAGGAAGTGGGTCCGGTTTGTACTACAGGTACATGATCTATCGCCCGTGATTTTTTGAAAAAATCATTTTTAGACTCGCAATATGTGGTTTCTTCAGAGATCCAATGCAAGTTCTAACGATGCTCGTCCCCTATCTTCATGCACACCGGTTCGACCATAGTTAGAAATTCAGATAATTCAAAACGGGCATAATAAATTCAAAAAAAATCCAAACAATGAAAATCCTTCGCGTGGTGTCATATTATGTTACGTAGTTGAAAGGAAAAATACCAGACTTGGTATATTGATCATGTTTCGAAAAAACCTTCACAAAATGACCTATCATGTTCGAGGTTTCATGGCTTTCGGTCCAAATGACCGATGTTATGTGCTGAATCACGGCATAGTTTGTGAGGTTGTGCCCATATTATGCATGTGTGTGGACATTGGTATGGAGAACAATGTTGCTGGAGGAAGTTTTCCTTTTTGTCGCACGGAAAAGCCCTTTTCCATTTTCCGAGCGCAAAAAACGGGTCGTTTTGTGAAGTAACCACCAAAATGCCGTTTCAGAATGCTACCGTCCTATTTTCCTAAAATACTAGACCACATTACATGGACTATCTCCCAACCGGTACATCTCAAACCTTTTCGTCCATCCCGGATAAAAAGGACAAATGTCTGCCGAATCGATAGGAAGTGGGTCCGGTTTGTACTACACGTACATGATCTATCGCCCGTGATTTTTTAAAAAAATCATTTTTAGACTCGCAATATGTGGTTTCTTCAGAGATCCAATGCAAGTTCTAACGATGCTCGTCCCCTATCTTCATGCACACCGGTTCGACCATAGTTAGAAATTCAGATAATTCAAAACGGGCATAATAAATTCAAAAAAAATCCGAACAATGAAAATCCTTCGCGTGGTGTCATATTATGTTACATAGTTGAAAGGAAAAATACCAGACTTGGTATATTGATCATATTTCGAAAAAACCTTCACAAAATGACCTATCATGTTCGAGGTTTCATGGCTTTCGGTCCAAATGACCGATGTTATGTGCTGAATCACGACATAGTTTGTGATGTTGTGCCCATATTATGCATGTGTGTGGACATTGGTATGGAGAACACTTTTTTGAATTATTTATTTAAATCCAAAAAACTTTTTATGTTTAAAGTTTTTCTAAATTCCAAATTAATATTAAAAATATATAAGTTAATTCATTTTTAATTGTAAATGGTTCATATTTTAAATGGTTACATTAATTACTTTTTAAAACAGAAAATGTTTTTGAATTATTTATTTAAATCCAAACACTTTTTATGTTTAAATTTTTTCTAAATTCCAAATTAATATTCAAAAATATAAGTTAATTCATTTTAAAAGGTTACATTAATTATTTTTTAAAAATAGAATATGTTTTTGAATTATTTATTCAAATCCATACACTTCTTATGTTTAAAGTTTTTCTAAATTCCAAATTGATATTAAAAGAATATAAGTTAATTCATTTTTAATTGTAAATGGTTCATATTTTAAATGGTTACGTTAATTATTTTTTAAAACAGAAAATGTTTTTGAATTATTTATTCAAATCCAAACACTTTTTATGTTTAAAGTTTTTCTAAATTCTAAATTAATTATCATTTAAAAAACAATACAAATTTAAACCCCAAAATAAAAAATAAGACGGGAACAGAGAGAAAATACCTGAAATTTTTTGAAAACAGTGGAATATGTCCCAGTTGGAGCCACCAACCGGGACTAAAGACCCCCTGCGCGCCAACCCTTGGTCTGCTGAAAATATTGGAGTATAGGTCCCGGTTGGTGGCTCCAACCGGGACGTATAACCCTTTAGTCCCGGTTGGAGCCACCAACCGGGACTAAAGGTCCTTCGGTTATAACTAGATCGCCTCCTCTTCTTCTTCTTCCCCATCTCATTCATCGACGCGCGCACACAGGAACCCCCCCCCCCCCCCACGACGCCGGCAGGCTGCCCGCCGAGCTCATCGCCGAGGAGCTCCGCCGTGCTGGACTGCGTCTCTACGCCAAAGGAATCGTCCCCGCTCGGCCTTAATCAAGCTCTGCAACCCATCTTCCCGAGCTCCGGCCGCCGTCGATTCGCCTCCGTTCGGCCACCCCTTGCTTCCCCGACCCCGGCATCGCGTTCGTGGTGAGCCACTGGTGCTCTAGCACCTCTTCACATGCTCCCTCTCGCTCTCTAGCTCTACCGCGACGACCATCTGTCGCCCCCGCCTCTGTCCGCTGCTGTGCTCGTCGCTCCGGCGACCAATAATGGGCGGCGCAGCCACCATATGGTTCGCCTCGACGAGCTCTTTCGAATGCGCACAGCCCCGCAGTCCCGCGCGCTCCCCAGGGTCGTCGTCGACCACCGTCTGCCGCGCCGCCCGTCGTGGTGACGTGGTGCTCGCGTGGCTACCGCGTGGGGCCCGCGTCGCCCCGGTCCCACCTGCCAGCCTTAGAGGCTAGGTGCCTCTATGGTGCAGGTTAGCCGTGGCCTGGTCCAGGTCCCACCTCCCTGCGTGGAGGCTGAGGTGGCCACAGGCCCCTCTGTCAGCCACTGTGGCTAGCAGTGGCCTCGGTGTAAAAAATGTTTTCTGTTTTGTTTAAATTCAGAAATGGTTTAATTAAATCCATAAATTGATATAATATTGTAAATTCAATAATTAATTATTTATAACTCAGAAAAATACAAATAATATATCAAAATGTTTAGAAAAATGAGATCTAACTATTTAACCTATAATCATGCATTGTTCAACAACTTTCAAGACAAGTTTAATTAGAAAACAAAATCAACCCCTCTCATATACTCCGGAGTTTCGCCGAGTTAGGGTTTTCACCCCTCGGAACCCCGTTTAAATTGCCGAGCATGTCTTAGGGTTACTTTTTAATACAAATTAACTTGTCATATCATTATCCTTGTTTTAATCTATAAGTCATAAAAATATGAATAATATATCAAAATGTTCAGAAAAATGAAACCTAGCTATCTAAGCTATAATCATGCATTGTTCAACAACTTAAATTACAAGTTTAATTAGAAGAACAAATCCACCCCTCTCATGTGTTCCGGAGTTTCTCCGAGTTAGGGTTTTCGCCCCTCGGAACCCCGATTAAATCGTCGAGCATTTCTTAGGGTTACATTCCAATGCAAATTAACTTGTCATATCATCATACTTGCTTGAGCATTGCATCGATGCCATGTGTTGATTGTTTCCCTTTCTTTTTGGTGTTTGGATTATTAGGTTTATTATTAGTTAGGTATTATTAGGTTTATTAGTTAGTTTGGTATTATTGGTCTTCGGCCCCACTGGTCAGTCACTGTGGGTAGCCCCAGACCCGATTCACATTTTCAAAAAACTTAGGTGCATGTGGGTTCGACGATGTGCCTATCTACTACACGGTTTCCCTTTCTCTTCATTTTTATTATTGTGTATGTATATATTAGGGTTTCTCTGAATTAGGGTTTATATCTCTCAACACCGTACTTAACTTTCTCCTTTAGCCGCTTTGACTTATTCGTTTTTCCACCTATGCAGAAAATATGGACCCACATGTCAGAGACGAAGAAAAGGAAGAGTTGATCCAAGGTGTGATCCGTGGGGAAGATAATTTAGACGTATCAACGTTTTTGAACAACTTCGGTGAGGGTGATCCTCTTTTTACCGGAGTAGACAACTTGTTTGAGGTTCAAGGTGTTGCCTTCCGCGAGGGAGAAGGCGATGCCTTGTGTAATCGAGAAGAAGACCGCTCCGGCGAGGTGCATGTAATATAAATCAATTCATTAATTAATCATCTGCTATCTATATAGAAATAGTAACGACGATCTTTCTTCTTTTAGCCCTCCGGATCGAAGGAATCTACTGAAAAGAGCAGACGAGGCCCAACAAAAAAGTTGCAAGACCATGAGAGGTTCAGGATCGAAGATGTCGCAGAAGACGGCAGACCGACAGCTCCCGAAGTTGTCGCAACCAAATTTTGTGGCACAATGCGGAGTAATCGTTAGGGACTTAATCCCGATCACCATTAGAAATTGGAATAGGCCTGCTAATGCGGATGAAGAGGGAACATGTTTATTTGTCCCTAACCACGCCAAAGATTTACTGTGGAAGAGGCTCATGGTTAATTTCAAACTACCGAAGATAGAGCTGGATCCAAATGCGGAGGATCCAGTTGAGGACGCCTTACAACATGGGAGAGCCATGGAGGCTAAGGTCAGGGAGTGGGCTTTGAAGAAGATGGCCCAGTGTTTCACCAACTGGAAGAAAAGATTGCACCTTGACTATGTCGTGAAAAAGAAGACTCCCGATTTCAAGAATATTCAGTTTGAGAAGATAAAACCATTCTGGGATGAGTTTGTGGAATACAAGAAATCATAAAAAGCTAAGAAAATGTCTAAAACGAATAAGATGAATGCTGCTAAGAAGAAGTATCACCATACTATGGGGCAAGGTGGCTACAGGGTTGGCATTCCTAAGTGGGAGAAACTTGAGCAGGAACTGCGTGATAAAAATATCACCCCAGAGACAGACGATTGGGTAGAACGTGCAAGGAATTGGTTTTACGGGCATGGGGGCACGTTGGACTCGGAAGGGAGGTGTATATATAACATACGACATAAAGAAGACCCCTTGCCAATCGAGAGGATCAGAAAAGCAGTAAAGGCTGTTAAAGATGGGGACTTCATTCCCGATAGAGAGAATGATGAGCTCACACTCGCCCTTGGAAATAAGGAACATGATGGACGAACACGAGGCACAAGAGGCTCCCAATAATGGAGGACTGGGTTTCCCGAAGAGAGGAAGAAATATCCTGATAGAAGCCGTCAGAGGAGAAAGGACAGGGCGACAGTTGAAGCAGAAAGTCAGAAAGAGCGAATGCGTTTAATTGAAGAACGATTAAAGCAACAACAAGATGAAATTAACACACTTAAAGAGCAAAGTACTACCGGCGCCCCATCTCAGCAGCACACTGCATTCGATGCTACCGGCCTATCGAATAATCGAAAAAGCAGTGTGGCTTCCACCGAGGTCCCGGGTGATGACAATGGCGATGCCGATGATGCACCGACGATGGCTCCTGTTGGCTACCCAGTGGATGATATCACAGAGATGACACACTGCGAGCTACATGTCAAAGTTGTGAACATATCAATGAAGGTGGCGGTCGGCTATGCCTTACCAATTGGACCCACACCAACTTACCACTGTCGTCCGGTTCCAGAGGGCTACGTTGTTGTCGGCGTGGATGAAATCATGCCCACCTTTGAGGTTTTGGATCTTCACTACCCTGCTGGTGAAGGGGATGTGACTGTGCTGGGTGACGCAAAAAACGTCACCATTCTATGGCCGAAGGATTGTATCGTGCTTCGAAATCACACGCCAAGGCCATCTTCGCCGCCGCCTCACCCGTCTCCAGCGAGGTCGTCGCCGCCGCGGCAGCCGTCTTCGTCGCCTCACCCGGCTCCGTCGCCTCACCAATCTCCGGTGCAGCCATCGCCGCGGGAGCCATCGCCGGCGCCTCAGGATAAAAAGCGTAAGTGTACCGCTACTGTGCGTCGTAAGCGATCGCCGAAACGTAAACAAGAGCCTCTTCCAAAAGTACCAACGGTTCCTCCCAAGAGAGCTTATGACTGTACTGAAGAGGAGACTGCGGCGATCGTTGGTGCGGAACGACAGCGTTTTTCGCTAAGCTGAGGCGGCCGAAAGAGCCAGAGTTCCCCAGCACCAAAGAAGAAAAAGCCAAAGTGTTGAAAATGCTAAAGAATCTTCATCAACCCGAGCCAAAGCTGTCATCAAACTATGAGCGTTCTATTCTCAAGTCACATGCGGCACAAAAAGCCTCGAAGAGTAGTACTGATGCAAGCGGGAAATCTGTTGCCCAGCTCGGAGAACAAGCAAAACAGACTTGCGCCCCTCTCAAGGTGATTTCTCAAACCAATGTGGGGTCGAGCAAATATGGGGCCGAAGAGCATTATGATCCAGAGGTAGTTGCACAATACGGAGAAGCTGCCGCTGCTCAAGGTATGAGTATTGCCCAGTACTTATCCCAGTTAGAGTTCTTCCCCGTGAGTGAAGTAGCATACCAATACCAGTACGGAAAACCTCTCGTCAAACCTGAGGAGGTAAACAATCTTCCAACAAAAATGCAAAGATTGCATAACTGGTACATGCATGCCACAAGGGCCGGGGCTAACTGGATAGTACTGAGGGTTACAAAAAAGCATCATGGGAAAGATAAGGATGACATGATATCCATTGAATTTGATGAACTATTTTAATTATTCAATCAAGACGCCTTGGACAAATCGATCATGAGTGCCTATTGTCTGTAAGTACTAATTCTGTAATTAATTTAGTCTCCAGCTATATTATTTTGTTTATTGCATGTATATAATCATACTGTAATATGCAGAATGAAGATTCTCGAATGCAGCAGAGGACAAATCTATGACATTGGCTTCATTGAACCATACTGGGTTCATGAAGCTAATCTCAAAATAAGCCCTCAGGATACGGAGGATAATATAGTACACGCGTTAAGGTTTCAAGAAACCAAAAGGGAAATACTATTTCCTTACAACTTCCAGTGAGTGTTATTGTCTTGTATACACTTTCTATTTCGCTTACTCGATGTTAAGTATATAATTGATTAGTTCTGCATTCGCAGGTACCACTATATTCTGTTAATCATTCAACTAGACAAAGGGCGTGTACTAGTCATGGACTCGAAACATAAACCCCTTGAGACGTGGAAGGACATGCAGATACTTCTCCAGCGGTAATTCTAATCATTACGACACTATATCGGCAACGTTCGTGAATTTTATGATATCAAGTACTTCATAACTTATTTTATTCGTTTTCTACGCCGGGCAGCGCTTGGAAACGGTTCACCAAGAAGGCTAGGGGTGTTTGGAAAGAGGAGCTTACATTTCAACCACTAGATGTAAGCACCACTAGCTATATCCGCGCATCTCTTTGATTCTAGTTTTGATACAGTTATTATCATGCTTGATTATTATTTTGATTGAACTCTGTTCTCCTAAAGTGCCTGACGCAGGGACCAGGTAACAATCTATGTGGATACTATGTATGCGAGTTCATCCGGCAGACGTGCGATGAGAAGGGCAGAAATTTAGAGCAACTCCACGTACGTAAACAATTTCTATAGTTTTTTATTACAATCAAATTGTGTTTAGTTTCATATTCATATAGGCTGACTCCTTTTTTAAATCAGATCGAACGTCTACGGGACGGTCTTCTGCCAAAGGATCGCATACGAGCAATTTAGGAGGAATTGGCGGGATTCTTGGATGCAGAAGTCCTAAACACACAAGGGGAATACTATTCGGCTGTGTATAGACAATAGGAATTGTAAAAATAGCAACTTTCAAGAAATTGGCCGGTAGCATCGAATATCAACTTTTGTATGTAGTGCATGAACTCGATCCGTGTATTGAATGTAATGTTGTCATGATGATCTTGTGTAATATAAGGTTCCTTCGTTGATAAGTGCAAAACACTAAATAAACAATAAAACAACCTAAATGAATTCTCTGCCGCGGCACAAAAAGTGGCGAAAATGCTGCCGTGGCAACAAAATGTGCCAAAATGAATTCTCTGCCGCGGCAGAGAAATGGGCCAAATCTCTGCCGCGGCAGCAGGTTATTAGTCCCGGTTCGTGTTACGAACCGGGACTAATGCTCCACCCCCCCTCGCGCTCTGATGCCGCCACGTGTGCCCCATTTGTCCCGGTTGGTGGGGCAACCGGGACTAATGGTTAGAGCTTTAGTCCCGATTGCCCCGTCCCGGTTGGGCAACCGGGACTAATGGCCCTTACCAACTGGGACGCATGGACCCTTTTCTACCAGTGCATGTACCAGTTATGCAATCTTCGCATTTTTGTTGGAAGATTGTTTACTTCCTCAGGTTTGACGAGAGGTTTGCCGTACTGGTATTTGTATGATACTTCACTAACGGGGAAGAACTCTAACTGGGATAAGTACTAGGCAATACTCATACCTTGAGCAGCGGCAGCTTCTCCGTATTGTGCAACTACCTCTGGATCATACTGTTCTTCGGCCCCATATTTGCTCGACCCCACATTGGTTTGAGAAATCACCTTGAGAGGAGCGCAAGTCTGTTTTGCTTGTTCTCCGAGATGGGCAACAGATTTCTCGCTTGCATCAGTACTGCTCTTCGAGGCTTTTTGTGCCGCATGTGACTTGAGAATAGAACGCTCATAGTATGATGACAGCTTTGGCTCGGGTTGATGAAGATTCTTTAGCATTTTCAACACTTTGGCTTTTTGTTCTTTGGTGATGGGGAACTCTGGCTCTTTCGGCCGCCTCAGCTTAGCGAAAAACGCTGTCGTTTCCGCATCAACGATCGCCGCAGTCTCCTCTTCAGTACAGTCATAAGCTCTCTTGGGAGGAACCTTTGGTACTTTTGGAAGAGGCTCTTGTTTACGTTTTGGCGATCGCTTACCACGAGGCACAATAGCGGTAGGCTTACGCTTTTGACCCTTAGGCGCCGGCGATGGCTCCCGCGGCGATGGCTGCGCCGGAGATTGGTGAGGCGACGGAGCCGGGTGAGGCGACGAAGACGGCTGCCTCGGCGGCGACGACCTCGCTGGAGACGGGTGAGGCGACGGCGAAGATGGCCTTGGCGTGTGATTTCGAAGCACGATACATTCCTTCGGCCATAGAATGGTGACGTTTTTTGCGTCTCCCAGCACAGTCACATCCCCTTCACCTGCAGGGTAGTGAAGATCCAAAACTTCAAAGGTGGGCATGATTTCATCCACGCCGACAACAGCGTAGCCCTCTGGAACCGGACGACAATGGTAAGTTGGTGTGGGTCCAATTGGTAAGGCATAGCCGACCGCCACCTTCATTGATATGTTCACAACTTTGACATGTAGCTCGCAGTGTGTCATCTCTGTGATATCATCCACTGGGTAGCCAACAGGAGCCATCGTCGGTGCATCATCGTCATCGCCATTGTCATCACCCGGGACCTCGGTGGAAGCCACACTGCTTTTTCGATTATTCGATAGGCCGGTAGCATCGAATGCAGTGTGCTGCTGAGATGGGCCGGTAGTACTTTGCTTTTAAGTGCGTTAATTTCATCTTGTTGTTGCTTTAATCGTTCTTCAATTAAACGCATTCGCTCTTTCTGACTATTTGCTTCAACTTCCACCCTGTCCTTTCTCCTCTAACAGCTTCTATCAGGATATTTCTTCCTCTCTTCGGGAAACCCAGTCCTCCATGGTTGGGAGCCTCTTGTGCCTCGTGTTCGTCCATCATGTTCCTTATTTCCAAGGGCGAGTGTGAGCTCATCATTCTCTCTATCGGGAATGAAGTCCCCATCTTTAACAACCTTTACTGCTTTTCTCATCCTCTCGATTGGCAAGGGGTCTTCTTTATGTCGTATGTTATATATACACCTCCCTTCCGAGTCCAACGTGCCCCCATGCCCGTAAAACCAATTCCATGCACGTTCTACCCAATCGTCTGTCTCTGGGGTGATCTTTTTAGCACGCAGTTCATTCTCAAGTTTCTCCCACTTAGGAATGCCAGCCCTGTAGCCACCTTGCCCCATAATATGCTGATACTTCTTGTTAGTAGCATTCAGCTTATTCGTTTCAGATATTTTTTTAGCTTTTTCTGATGTCTTGTATTCCACAAACTCAGCCCAGAATGGTTTTATCTTCTCAAACTGAATATTCTTGAAATCGGGAGTCTTCTTTTTCACGACATAGTCAAGGTGCAATCTTTTCTTACAGTTGGTGAAACACTGGGCCATCTTCTTCAAAGCCCACTCCCTGACCTTAGCCTCCATGGCTCTCCCATGTTGTAAGGCGTCCTCAACTGGATCCTCCGCATTTGGATCCAGCTCTATCTTCGGTAGTTTGAAATTAACCATGAGCCTCTTCCACAGTAAATCTTTGGCGTGGTTAGGGACAAATAAACATGTTCCCTCTTCATCCGCATTAGCAGGCCTATTCCAATTTCTAATGGTGATCGGCATTAAGTCCCTAACGATTACTCCGCATTGTGCCACAAATTTGGTTGCGACAACTTCGGGAGCTGTCGGTTTGCCGTCTTCAGCGACATCTTCGATCCTGAACCTCTCATGGTCTTGCAACTTTTTGGTTGGGCCTCGTCTGCTCTTTTCAGTAGATTCCTTCGATCCGGAGGGCTAAAAGAAGAAAGATCGTCGTTACTATTTCTATATAGATAGCAGATGATTAATTAATGAATTGATTTATATTACATGCACCTCGCCGGAGCGGTCGTCTTCTCGATTACACAAGGCATCGCCTTCTCCCTCGCGGAAGGCAACACCTTCAACCTCAAACAAGTTGTCTATTCCGGTAAAAAGAGGATCACCCTCACCGGAGTTTTTCAGAAACGTTGATACGTCTAAATTATCTTCCCCACGGATCACACCTTGGATCAACTCTTCCTTTTCTTCGTCTCTGACGTGTGGGTCCATATTTTCTGCATAGGTGGAAAAACGAACAAGTCAAAGCGGCTAAAGGAGAAAGATAAGGAGAAACCCTAATATATACATACACAATAATAAAAATGAAGAGAAACCCTAAACCCTAAACCTAGCTACAAAAAGGAAACCGTGTAGTAGATAGGTAACTCTAGCTAAAATCAACTAAAATCAATATTCCGGAGTTCCGAGGGGTGTAAAACCTAGTTCGGAGAAACCTCGGATGCATATGAGAGGGGAACATGAGTATAAGGCTACAAAAGGGAAACTATCCAGCAGATAGGTAACACTAGATACTAACAAAATACCATATTGGAATCGATTTAAGAGGGTTCGGAATGCCCTGGCGAAGATTTACGCGCGACCGAGCCAGACCGAGCTTTCCTACGTCGAACACAATGGTTTTGACCGCGCGACCCCTTCGCCCATGTCTCGCCCACGCGTGAGAGAACAGGGGAACTCCCATCGGCGCCGCCTCCTCCCCCCTATCCTCACCTTCCCCGAGCAAACAGAGCTTCTGCATCTCTCTTGCCACAATACACCCGCCCCACGCGTCCCTGCACGCCTCCCATGTCCTGCGGAACCCGCCACCGACATCCCCTTTTCTCGAGCCTTACAAACCCGACATGAGGGAGTATAAATCTATCATTGAGTAAATGTGATACTCCTATAGCAAACGAGGATAGTCCGATGATAATGATGCGATTAGGGATGGCAATGGGGCCCCGAAACCCACAAACCCGATGGATACCCGCCTTAAATGGCGAGGGTTTGGTAAAAAGTTAGACCCTCCAAGTTTAATGGGGCGGGTATGGGGGTGGCAAACCCATACCCGCAGACCCGCTCTAAGCCTTAATCCTATCCCTAAGAGCATGTTTAACGCAGACGTTTAAATAAAGCAGACGCTAGCTAGGCTGATTTTACTTGCGGTTAGGCCTCCATCCCGTCCGATCCGGGGATTTTCTCTAGCGTCGACGTACGAGGAAGCGTCGGTCACTAGGACTACTTTTTTTCAGCGCACAGGAGTTTGATTAGCGCTCCTAGCTGTTGCTAGCTACCCAAATTAGCGTTCCGTGCTGTGAGACGAGGCGTTTAGTCCATAATCCAATTTTCTGACATTATTTTTTTAAACATAAGCGTCTGTACAAGAGCTTGTCATAGTACATGCCCTAATAATCATATGACTAACCACACGTACGTCCACGCGGGCCATGCACGCAGACAACACACATCGATCACCCGAAGCCGCCGCCGACCACCCGATCGAAGCCCACCAGCAGCAGCCGCCGCCCACCACACCCGAAGCCCACCATGCAGCCGCCGCCGCCCACCAGCAGCAGCCGCCGCCGCCCACCACCAGAAGCAGCCGCCGCCCACCACACCCGAAGCCCACCATGCAGCTGCCGCCGCCCACCACCAGCAGCAGCAGAGGGAGGGGGAGGACAGAGAGGCAGGAAGGGGCATACCTGACGCGCGGCGGTGGGGGAAGGGCGCGGGCGGCTCGGACGTCGTCGGCGGGAAGAGAGGGCGGCGGTCGTCGGGGCGGGAAGGAGACGCGCGCGAGAGGAGGAGGAGCCGCTACGGAGCGCGAGACGGTGGCGGCCGGAGGAGGAGCCGCTACGGGGAGCGCGCGGCGGTGGCGGCCGGAAGAGGAGCCGCTACGGGGAGCGCGCGGCGGTGGCGGCCGGAGGAGGAGCCGCTACGGGGAGCGCGCGGCGGTGGCGGCCGGAGGCGGAGGCGTTGACGACGACGGAGGGCGCGGGCAGCCTGGCGGCGTCGTCGATGAAACAGAGAAGCAGAGAAAAGAAGCAGATAAGAAGAAGAGAAGTTATATAAAGGGGAGGGAGTATACGTCCCGGTTGGTGGCACCAACCGGGACTAAAAGGCCGGGACGTATACTCCAATTTTCAGCAGTTGAAGGGGCGCGCGCGCAGGGGGGTCTTTAGTCCCGGTTGGTGGCTCCAACCGGGACGTATTCCCCTGTTTTCAAAGTTTTTCAATTATTTTCTCTCTGTTCCCGCCTTATTTTTTATTTTGGGGTTTAAATTTGTAATGTTTTTTAAATGATAATTACTTTGGAATTTAGAAAAACTTTAAACAAAAAAAGTGTTTGAATTTGAATAACTAATTCGAAACCATTTTCTTTTTTGAAAAATAATTAATGTAACCATTTAAACTATGAACCATTTAAAATTAATAATGAAATAACTTATATTTTTTAAATATTAATTTGGAATTTAGAAAAACTTTGAACATAAAAAGTGTATGGATTTGAATAAATAATCCAAAACCAATTTCTATTTTTAAAAAATAATTAATGTAACCATTTAAAATTAATAATGAAATAACTTATATTTTTTAAATATTTATTTGGAATTTAGAAAAACTTTAAACATAAAAAGTGTATGGATTTGAATAAATAATCCAAAACCATTTTCTATTTTTAAAAAATAATTAATGTAACCATTTAAAATTAAAAATGAATTAACTTACATTTTTTAAATATTAATTGGGAATTTAGAAAAACTTTAAACATAAAAAGTGTATGGATTTGAATAAATAATCCAAAACCATTTTATATTTTTTAAAAAATAATTAATGTAACCATTTAAATTTAAAAATGAATTAACTTATATTTTTTAAATATTATTTTGGAATTTAGAAAAACTTTAAACATAAAAAGTGTTTGGATTTGAATAAATAATTCAAAACCATTTTCTATTTTTAAAAAATAATTAATGTAACCATTTAAAACATGAACCATTTACAATTAAAAATGAATTAACTTATAAGTAATTCAAAACCATTTTCTGTTTTTGTGAAGGATTTTCATTGTTCGGATTTTTTTTGAATTTATTATGCCCGTTTTGAATTATCTGAATTTCTAACTATGGTCGAACCGGTGTGCATGAAGATAGGGGACGAGTATCGTTAGAACTTGCATTGGATCTCTGAAGAAACCACATATTGCGAGTCTAAAAATGATTTTTTCAAAAAATCACGGGCGATAGATCATGTACCTGTAGTACAAACCGGACCCACTTCCTACCGATTCGGCAGACATTTGTCCTTTTTACCCGGGATGGACGAAAAGGTTTGAGATGTACCGGTTGGGAGATAGTCCATGTAAGGTGGTCTAGTATTTTAGGAAAATGGAACGGTAGCATTCTGAAACGGCATTTTGGTGGTTACTTCACAAAACGACCCGTTTTTTGCGCTCGGAAAATGGAAAAGGGCTTTTCCGTGCGACAAAAAGGAAAACTTCCTCCTGCAACATTGTTCTCCATACCAATGTCCACATACATGCATAATATGGGCACAACATCACAAATTATGCCGTGATTCAGCACATAACATCGGTCATTTGGACCAAAAGCCATGAAACCTCGAACATGATAGGTCATTTTGTGAAGGTTTTTTCGAAACATGATCAATATACCAAGTCTGGTATTTTTCCTTTCAACTATGTAACAAAATATGACACCACGCGAAGGATTTTCATTGTTCGGATTTTTTTTGAATTTATTATGCCCGTTTTGAATTATCTGAATTTCTAACTATGGTCGAACCGGTGTGCATGAAGATAGGGGACGAGCATCGTTAGAACTTGCATTGGATCTCTGAAGAAACCATATATTGCGAGTCTAAATATGATTTTTTCAAAAAATCACGGGCGATAGATCATGTACCTATAGTACAAACCGGACCCACTTCCTGCCGATTCGGCAGACATTTGTCCTTTTTACCCGGGATGGACGAAAAGTTTTGAGATGTACCGGTTGGGAGATAGTCCATGTAAGGTGGTCTAGTATTTTAGGAAAATGGGACGGTAGCATTCTGAAACGGCATTTTGGTGGTTACTTCACAAAACGACCCATTTTTTGCGCTCGGAAATGGAAAAGGGCTTTTCCGTGCGACAAAAAGGAAAACTTCCTCCTGCAACATTGTTCTCCATACCAATGTCCACACACATGCATAATATGGGCACAACATCACAAACTATGCCGTGATTCAGCACATAACATCGGTCATTTAGACCGAAAGCCATGAAACCTCGAACATGATAGGTCATTTTATGAAGGTTTTTTCGAAACTTGATCAATATACCAAGTCTGGTATTTTTCCTTTCAACTATGTAACAAAATATGACACCACGCGGAGGATTTTCATTGTTCGGGTTTTTTTTGAATTTATTATGCCCGTTTTGAATTATCTGAATTTCTAACTATGGTCGAACCGGTGTGCATGAAGATAGGGGAAGAGCATCGTTAGAACTTGCATTGGATCTCTGAAGAAACCACATATTGCGAGTCTAAATATGATTTTTTCAAAAAATCATGGGCGATAGATCATGTACCTGTAATACAAACCGGACCCACTTCCTGCCGATTCGGCATACATTTGTCCTTTTTACCCGGGATGGACGAAAAGTTTTGAGATGTACCGGTTGGGAGATAGTCCATGTAAGGTGGTCTAGTATTTTAGGAAAATGGGACGGTAGCATTCTGAAACGGCATTTTGGTGGTTACTTCACAAAACGACCCATTTTTTGTGCTCGGAAATGGAAAAGGGCTTTTCCGTGCGACAAAAAGGAAAACTTCCTCCTGCAACATTGTTCTCCATACCAATGTCCACACACATGCATAATATGGGCACAACATCACAAACTATGCCGTGATTCAGCACATAACATCGGTCATTTGGACCGAAAGCCATGAAACCTCGAACATGATAGGTCATTTTATGTAGGTTTTTTCGAAACTTGATCAATATACCAAGTCTGGTATTTTTCCTTTCAACTATGTAACAAAATATGACACCATGCGAAGGACTTTCATTGTTCAGATTTTTTTTGAATTTATTATGCCCGTTTTGAATTATCTGAATTTCTAACTATGGTCGAACCGGTGTGCATGAAGATAGGGGACGAGCATCGTTAGAACTTGCATTGGTGTGAGTCCAGTCCTCCAGCCAGTTTGAGGCATCTCCAAGATGGTTTTAGAGAGCAGGGACACCACTACGGCCAGTTTCAGGGAGATGCCGACGGAGCCCAGTCCTCCGGCATCTCCGAGAAACTGGTCATAGAGGCACTCCCTAATATGTGCAATTAGTTAGCTCCGAGGCGTATTGATCTAGTTGGTGAAGTTACAAGCTGCAAGATGGTTTTAGAGAGCAGGGACACCACTGCGGCCAGTTTCAGGGAGATGCCGATGGAGCCCAGTCCTCCGACATCTCCGAGAAACTGGTCATAGAGGCACTCCCTAATATGTGAAATTAGTTAGCTCCCAGGCGTATTGATCTAGTTAGAGAAGTTACAAGCTGCAAGATGGTTTTCGAGAGCAGGGACACCACTACGACCAGTTTCAGGGAGATGCCGCTGGATCCCAGTCCTCCGGCATCTCCAAGAAACTGTTCATAGAGGCACTCCCGGTCCAGCCACAAAATGGGACTAACACTCAAGACATTTATTAATATTAAAAACTGAGACTACAAAATCGGGACTAAAGACCAAAAACCGCGAAAGATATTACATAATATGAGCATGAACTTCTTGGCATATGTCATTCCTTATGACCGCTTCAGACGTAACCATGGAGCATCTTCTTTACTTAACGGAATGCTTGGGTCAGTTTTCACTGTGAAGGGCGGAATTTCATCAAACTTATTATAATCTTCTGACATGTATGTCTTGTCCTCGATTCCCACTGTTTCTTTTCCCTGAAAGAACTATGTGACGCTTTGGCTCATCATATGATGTATTCGTTTGCATATTTTTTCTTTTTTTTCGGTCTGGAGGACTTGTCCTTCACATAGAAAACCTGAGGCACATCATTGGCTAGGACGAATGGTTCATCTCTATAACCAAGATTGTTGAGATCCACTATTGTCATTCCGTACAACTGGTCTATCTTTACCCCTTCCCCATTCAGGTTGACCCATTTGCAGCGAAACAAAGGGACCTTAAAAGAGACTCCATAGTCTAGTTCCCATATCTCCTCTATGTAACCATAATATGTGTCCTTTTGTCCATTCTCGTCTATTGCATCAAAGCGGACACCACTATTTTGGTTGGTGCTCTTTTTATCCTGGGCGATCGTGTAGAATGTATTCCCATTTATTTCGTACCCTTGGAAATTCAATACAGTAGAAGATGGTGACGCAGCCAACAAGTATAGCTGATCTCCAACAGTGGTGTCATTCAAGAGATGTGTCCGCATCCAACCACCGAAAGACTTCATGTGTTCACCTGTAATCCATGATTCAGGCTTCCCCGGGTTTTTGGAGCGTACAATATTCTTGTGTTCCTCGATATACGGAGCTGCCAAGGTGGAATTATGTAGAACTGTGTACTGTGCTTTAGTGAAAGAATCCCCTTCCCTACATATCATTGCTTTCTTTCCCAGCGTGCCTTTTCCACTTAGTCTTCCCTCATGCCGCGAGTCAGAAACACCAATCGGCTTAAGGTCAGGAATAAAGTCAACACAAAACTCAATGACCTCCTCTGTTCCATATCCCTTGGAGATGCTTCCTTATGGTCTAGCACGGTTATGAACATATTTCTTTAAGACTCCCATGAACCTCTCAAAGGGGAACATATTGTGCAGAAATACCGGACCGAGAATGGCAATCTCTTCCACTAGATGAACCAGGAGATGCGTCATAATATTGAAGAAGGATGGTGGGAACACCAATTCAAAACTAACAAGACATTGTACCACATCCTTCTGTAACCTTGGCAGAATATCTGGATTGATTACCTTCTGAGATATTGCATTGAGGAATGAACACATCTTCACAATGGGTACTCGATTTTCTGGTAGAAGCCCCCTCAATGCAATCGGAAGCAACTGCATCATAATCACGCGACAGTCATGAGACTTCAGGTTTTGGAACTTTTTCTCTGCCATATTTATTATCCCCTTTATATTAGAAGGGAAGCCCGACGGCACCTTGATACTGTAAAGGACTTCAAAAAAGATTTCCTTCTCTGCTTTGGTAAGAGCATAGCTGGCACGACTTAAGTGACGCCCTTTATCCGTCTTGTTATGTGTATGCATGTTCTTCGGGTCTTTCATAATTTGTTGGTCCTCCCGTGCTTCAGGTGTATCTTTTGTCTTCCCATACACGCCTAGGAATCCTAGCAGGTTCACGCAGAGATTCTTCGTCACGTGCATCACGTCGATTGAAGAGCGGACACGCAGGACTTTCCAATATGGCAGCTCCCAAAATATAGATTTCTTCTTCCACATGGGTGCGTGTCCTGTAGCGACGTCGTTCGAAACTGATTGACCGCCGGGACCCTTTCCAAAGATTACTTCTATGTCCTTGACCATACCAAATACATCATCACCAGCAGGGAGTTCAGGCTTCTTCCGGTGATCCGCCTCACCTTTGAAATGCTTGCCTTTCTTTCTTACGGGATGATTGGTCGGAAGAAATCGTCGATTCGCCAGGTACACAACATTCTTGCATTTATGCAAATATATACCTTCGGTCTTATCTAAACAGTGGGTGCATGCCTTATATCCCTTGTTTGTCTGTCCTGAAAGGTTACTAAGAGCAGACCAATCATTGATGGTTACGAATAACAACCCTCGTAGATCAGATGTCTCCTGTTTGTTCTCATCCCACGCACGTACACCTGGTTTGCCCCACAACTGTAAGAGTTCTTCAACTAATGGCCTAAGGTACACATCAATGTTGTTGCCCGGTTGCTTCGGGCCTTGGATGAGCACTGGCATCATAATGAACTTACGCTTCATGCACAACCAAGGAGGCAGGTTGTAGATACATAGAGTCACGGGCCAGGTGCTGTGACTGCAGCTATGCTCCCCAAAAGGATTCATGCCATCCGTACTTAGACCAAACCATAAGTTTCTTGCGTCACCTGCAAAGTCTGGGAAGTCTCTCTCGATTTTTCTCCACTGTGACCCATCAACAGGGTGTCTCAACTTCCCGTCTTTCTTACGGTCTTCTTTGTGCCATCACAACAACCTGGCATGCTCTTTGTTTCTGAACATGCGTTTCAACCTTGGTATTATAGGAGCATACCACATAACCTTAGCAGGAACCCTCTTCCGGAGGGGCTCTCCCTCAACATCACCAGGGTCATCTCGTCTGATCTTATACCGCAACGCGTTGCATACCGGGCATTTATCTAAATTATCATACTCCTTACCGCGGTAGAGGATGCAGTCATTAATGCATGCATGTATCTTTTGCACATCTAATCCGAGAGGACAGAGAGTCTTCTTTGCTTTGTAGGTACTCTCGGGAAGTTCGTTATGTTTTGGAAACTTCGGCTTCATTATTTTCAGCATCTTTTCAAATGAGGAGTCAGTTAGACCACACTCTGCCTTCCATCGCAACAATTCCAGTGTGGTACCGAGCTTTGTGCTGCCATCTTCACAATTTGGGTACAACAATTTCTTGTGATCTTCTAACATGCCCTCTAACTTCAACTTCTCATTTTCTGTTTCACAGTCTCGCTTTGCATCAGAAATTACCCTACCAAGTTCATCAGCCGGCTCATCTGATGCCCGTTCTTCACCTCTTTCCTCTCCATTGTCTTCCATTGCAGTATCATTGTATTCAGAAAACATATGATGATAGTTGTTATCATCATCTTCTTCTTCACCATCTTCCATCATAACCCCTCTTTCCCCGTGCTTGGTCCAGCAATTATAGTTGGGCATGAAACCTTTCATAATTAGGTGGCCGCGAATGATTTTCGAGGAAGAGTACTCCTTGTTGTTCCGACATTGAACACATAGACAACGTATAAATCCATTCTCTTTGTTTGCCGTAGCCACACCGATAAATTTATCCACGCCTTTGATATACCCGGCTACGCGCCGGTCACCGTACATCCATTCCCGACCGTTCATCTGCATCATATAAGTAAGTTTATCAAAAAACAGGACATCATAAATAGTGAAATAACCAATTCACACCGACACATGAATTATATCAATGACCTAGAAAAGATAAGATTGCTAACCTCGATCGAGGGAAATAAAGAGGAGAAAGCTCAAGTGCGTCTCGGACACCTTCTATATTTTTGTTCTATGAGAAATTCAACGGGATTATTCACTCAAACATTTCAACAAACACCTTCAATGCATGCATGATAAAAAACTAGCACACCCCCTCACACCTTCCACCATTCGAAAAAACAGAGTGGAGGCAGAGGGGGCTGGGGCGTTGCATTTATAGAAGGCAGGGGGTTTTTAGTCCCGGTTGATGGCTTCAACCGGGACGTATTCCCCCTTACCAACCGGGACGCATGCCCCCTGGCCCCGTGCCCGCTCCAACCGGGACGCGTGCCAGCATTAGTCCCGGTTGGTGGCGAAACCGGAACAAATGCTCTGAGGGATCGCGAACGGATAGCCTTTTTTCCACTAGTGGACCTCTCGTGTTCAACTTCTAGACCTCCCGTCTTCTATTTGTAACGTATGCGTTTTGGTGTCTCTTCATGTACTCATCATCCTGTATTTAAAATGATCGATGTAATACAAACAAGTACAGCTCTATTGCTATTAGCTTTCATGGTATGAGACTTTTACGATCCCATCTCATCTCTCTCCTGATGGCTCCTTCACGTGAGGAAGAGGCCGCCGCGGCCGAGCAGGCTGAGGCCGAGGCTCGTGCCACCCTCTGGTCACTAGCCTTCGCCATATCCAACGTCAAGGCTATCGTTGCCCTCACGCTCGATCTCGAGGCCGGCAACTATCTCTCCTGGCGTCGGCTGTTTGATATCGCCCTCACCAAGTATGCTCTGGAGGAGCACATCGCTGAGCCGGCCGCCACCAGCACCACCGTCGTCGACGCTGCGTGGCGCCGCCGCGATGCCTTGGTCCTCTCATGGCTGTACGGATCCATCTCTGCTCCTCTCCAAAGCATGCTAACAAGCTCCTCTACGACCACCGCGCGCTCGGTCTGGCAGGAGATTGAGGACCTTCACCGCGACAACACCGACACCCGTGCCGTTCTCCTCGAGGAAGAATTTTACAGCCTTCAACAAGGTGATTTGTCAATGGGAGATTACTGCAGGAAAATCAAGGGCCTTGCCGACGAGCTCGCTGGTCTCGGCGTCACCATTGCAGACCGTAACTTGGTCCGCAAGACCCTCCGTGGCCTAAATCCTCAATATGCCAACATGCGGATGAATCTGGGCATGCGAGTACCCCTGCCTTCCTTCACCGAGCTGCGTTCTGCACTTCTCCTTGAGGGAATGTGCTCTAGCCCATCGTCAGCGCACTATGCGTTCTATGCCAGTGGCAATTCAATCACTAAGGAGAATCACCGTCCCAGGACTTCCTCTGTCACGGTTCAGCAGGACAACACCATCAACTCCTCTGGTAGTGCTGGTAGCGGCAACGTCGGCGGTCGCGGGGGCGGCAACCGTAAAGGCAATCGTCGCCGTAATAACAACCGTAATGGCGGCAGCGGTGGTTACGACGCCGGCAATACCTATAGCTGCACAAGGGCTGCGACACCACACTGGCCCTCCTTCAGCAATCCCTGGGCAGGGTCAATTCAAATGTGGCCTGGTCAGCCGCTTCGACCTGGACAGGGTCTTCTCGGCCCTGGTCCACAGCGCCACGCCTTCGTCGCCAATCAGCAAATGTTACCCCCTGCCGCGCCGACATGGACAGCTCCAAGCACATCATTTTCGACTCCGAGCTACAACACCTCTGCGCCAACAACTTGGGATCAAAACCAGTTGATGCATTCTTTCAACACCATGACTCTCACGCCACCAAGCAGGTCCGAATGGGTCATGGACACCGGCGCCTCGGCTCACATGACATCTGCCCCTGGTAATCTCCAATTCCATCTTCCCTCTTCCGCTGCACATTCTCCAGTTGTGGTTGGCAATGGCTCTCTTCTTCCTATCACATCCATAGGCCATACCTCCATTTCAACTCCCACCCACAACTTTAATCTCAACAACGTTCTGGTTTCTCCCACCATAATTAAAAACCTTATATCGGTCCGTAAATTTACCACTGACAATAATTGTTCCGTGGAATTTGATCCTTTTGGTCTTTCTGTGAAGGATCTCCATACTCGGGACGTGATTATTCGGTGCAATAGTCGTGGCGATCTTTACCCTTTCGAGATTCCCTCCACTGCCTTCACTGTCTCCACGACGTCCTCCCCCACCTTGTGGCATCGTCGCCTAGGACACATTGGTCGTGAAGCTCTTAGTCATCTTGTGAAATCTTCTCACATTGCATGTAATAAAGAACCTCCTCTCGATGCTCTTTGTCATGCTTGCCAACTTGGACGTCATATACGACTTCCCTTTGAGAATAATTATTCACGTGCCACAACAAAATTTGATCTTGTCCATTGCGATTTGTGGACATCGCCACTTTCAAGCATCTCTGGGTATAAATATTATTTAGTTATTCTCGATGATCACACTCATTATGCGTGGAATTTTCCATTGCGGTTGAAGTCTGATGTGTTCACCACCATAAAGAACTTCTTCGCCTATGTTCGTACTCAGTTCGGCACCATTGTTCGCCGTGTCCAATGTGACAACGGTGGAGAGTTTGATAACATTGCTGCACGCACCTTCTTTCTCTCTCACGGTATTGCACTCCACATGTCGTGTCCACATACATCCCAGCAAAACGGTCGAGCCGAACGGATCCTCCGCACCATCAATAACATCCTTCGCTCCTTATTATTTCAGTCCAGCATCCCCCCTGTGTATTGGGTGGAAGCTCTTCATGCCGCTACGTTCCTCCTTAATCGCCACCCTTCCAAAACCATAGCCTTTTCCACTCCTTATTTTGCTCTCCATGAAAACCGTCCAGACTATAGCCATCTACGAGTGTTTGGGTGTCTTTGTTATCCCAACCTTTCTGCCACTGCTCCTCATAAACTCTCCCCACGTTCTGCACCTTGTGTTTTTCTTGGATATCCAGATAATCATTTGGGCTATCGATGTCTTGATCTCCATTCCAATAAAATCATCCTCTCCCGTCATGTCACATTCGATGAGAACCAATTTCCTTTTGCCAGTCATGCTCCTCCTCTTGCTACCTCCGACTTAGACTTCCTACATGATCTCCATACACTACCCATGGTGCCTCCTGCGGTCACACGTCCTCCTGCCACGGATTTGCCAGATCGTGATCCAACGGCTCCACCTTCCCCACCACAAGTCCCACACTCACCGCCAGCCATTGTCATTCCATCGTCTGCCGTGCGTGTGCCACTGGTTGTCAATGCTCACTCCATGGCTACACGTGGTAAGCATGGATTTCGTCAACTCGGTTGATCGCCTCAACCTGGCCGTCGACACACTCTCCCCGCTGCCCAAGACTTATCGAGCAGCTCTCTCCGATGACCACTGGCGAGCGGCCATGCATCGTGAGTATGACGCTTTGCGCACTAACCACACTTGGGATTTAGTGCCGCGCCCTCCTGGTGCTAATATTGTGTCCGGCAAGTGGATCTACCGCCATAAGTTTAAATCGGATTGTATTTTTGAACGGTACAAGGCTCGACGGGTCCTTCGGGGATTCTCTCAGCAACCCGGGGTTGACTTCCACGAGACTTTCAGCCCGGTCATTAAACCGGCCACGGTCCGAACGGTGCTCACACTTGCTGTGTCTAGTGACTGGCATGTACACCAGCTCGACGTCGATAATGCCTTTCTCAATGACACTCTCTCTGAGATAGTCTACTGTCAGCAACCATCTGGCTTCGTAGACAACACTCACCCTGATCATGTTTGTCGTCTTAATAGGTCATTGTATGGCCTCAAGAAGGCGCCACGAGCCTGGTTTAGTCGGTTTGCCACTTATCTCGCAAACCTCGGGTTCTCCGCCTCACGTGCTGATCCATCACTCTTCATCCGTAAGAGCGGCAGTGACCTTGTGTACCTTCTACTCTACGTCGATGACATCATCATCACCGCCTCCTCCTCAGTCCTACTGCGATCAACAATCGACTCGTTGCGCCGAGAGTTCTCTCTCAAGGATCTCGATGCTTTACACTACTTCTTGGGTGTCTCCATCACTCGCTCACAGGATGGCATGTTTCTATCCCAGCGACAGTACATTGAGGATATTCTTGCTCGTGCTGGCATGACTCATTGCAATCCCTGTAGCACTCCTTTGGACACAACTCGAAGCTTCCTTCCTCTGGCAAGCCCGTTGGTAATGCCACAGATTATCGGAGCATCGCTGGTGCTCTTCAGTACCTCACCTTCACCAGGCCGGACATCGCCTACGCTATGCAGCAGGCGTGTTTGCATATGCACGACCCACGGGAGCCTCACTCCAACATGATGAAACAGATCCTCCGTTACCTCAAGGGGACCATAGACCATGGTCTGCAGCTTCACCGCACCTCTCCTTCGACACTCACAGTGTACACTGATGCGGACTAGGCAGGGTGCCCCGATACGCGTCGTTCCACCTCTGGCTACGCGGTCTTCCTCGGTGATAACCTCGTCTCCTGGTCTTCCAAGCGGCAGACGACAGTTTCTCGTTCTAGCGCCGAGGCCGAGTACCGTGCAGTGGCCAATGCTGTGGCCAAGTCGTGTTGGCTTCGGCAGTTGTTGTTGGAACTTCATCGACCTCTTCACCAGGCAATTGTGGTCTTCTGCGACAACATCAGTGCGGTTTACCTATCGACCAATCCGGTACAACACCAACGCACGAAGCATGTCGAGATCGATCTCCACTTCGTTCGTGAGCGTGTTGCTTTAGGAGAGGCACGTGTCCTACATGTTTCGACTGCTTCCCAGTATGCCGATATCTTCACCAAGGGCTTGTCGGCCTCACTTTTTCGTTATTTTCGTTCCAGTTTGAACGTCCGCTCAGCTCCCGCTCCAACTGTGTGTGTGTGTTTGGGGGGGGGGGGGGGGGGGGGGTGTTAGCAGTTTCATGGGTCCTCTTGTGTTCAGCTTCTAGACCTCCCGTCTTCTATTTGTAACGTATGCGTTTTGGTGTCTCTTCATGTACTCATCATCCTGTATTTAAACTGATCGATGTAATACAAACAAGTACAGCTCTATTGCTATTAGCTTTCATCACCTTGTGTCTCCTTTGTCGAGTGCTAACCCTATGTCGTGGGATCTATGATGGACGATCAGCAAAGAATAGTAGTTTTAAAAAATTAGACTAGGGCCACAATAGGTGGTCAAGCTTTTTCCATATGCCGGTTTTGGGTCGAGTGCAGATAAAATGCTATGGGCCGACCTTTGCCATATGCCAGACCCAACAAGCTCGCCAAAGATACCTTTGTCGGTTGGTAGTTTGCTGACAGCCTTTATCATGCGTATAATCTCGGGAAAGCTTTGCAGAGAGTGTTTGACCTTAGCCATGTGTCCGACGCACAGTGCCAGCCCTCACGAGCTAGTCACCGGTCTCATGCTTAGCCAGTCTCCATCAACGGCTCTTCTGCAATGGCGATACAGGCGTCATCTACTTCCTGCGTGACAAAATATCCGTGGCATCTACTTCCACTGGGAGAAGTACTGTTATACTCCAACAACGCTGATCAACATAGTGATGTTGTTCAACAAAAATTCTCGGTGCATCTCATCCCCTCAAATGTTCTTGTAGTGTAACTGAAACGAAGCCACTCGGTGTAGATGGATGGTGTGTTCCATTCTCTATTGGCCAACATTAGGTCCTGGTTCCCCTATATGCATGTACATGCTTACGTTATTTATAGATGCACTATATGTACACACCAACCAATCGGTCACATGTGTCCTGAGTGCGTTGAAACTTTAAGGCCTGCTCAAACAAATGGCATCTGGATAGTTAAATTAACACAGATTGCTATATGAGACTTGGTTCTACATGTAGTTGAGAAGAATTATGGGGGCAAGACATTTTTATTTATTGAAGTAAATGAAAAATTTCACGAGATAAGAGACATGAGTACTTTACGACAATGCTACACTTACCGAAGGGTGTTCTACGTGTGAAAAATATTGAATCCCTAATATTTCGGTGTATTGATTTGATCCTCATGGGGAGTATATATAGACGTACACGGGTAGGCGGAGACTTGGAGTACAAGATGTAGAGTCCTAGTCTATCTCTAGTTTATACATGTATACGTACTCCAACATCCCCCCTCAGTCGGAGCGGGAGTGAAGCGGACGCTTGCGACTGGATTTGAAGTCTTGCGCTTCCGTCATCTTCACCTCTTTGTCATCATCACCTGCGTGAACATGATCATGGATGACACTTAGGGGCGGTGACTGCGTCCCCTTCTAGTGCCTCTCTTCCCTCCCGCAGTCACAACGGGAGTGGCGTGGACGCAGGTGACGACGCGGACGCTGTTGACTGGAGTTCTTGAGTTACTGTAGACGTTGTTCTTGATGTCGATGTCGAGGTAGCCGATCGTGATGTAGTCGTGGTCGAGGTAGGTGTGGTCGATGTCGTAGTCGTCGTAGTGGTGTGGCCGCCATTGCCGGAGGCGCAAAAAATTGCGCGGTTTTTTTTTTTGTTGTTGACGAAGCTGCAGTTGTGGACGTTTTGCACCTTGTAGAGGTACCGTCGGGGCGTCTCTTGGACGCGGTCATAAGTGAGACCACCGGTTTTGCCAGGACCGGAGGAACCCACCAAGCACACAAGGTTTTGCCAGAACCATATGCGCGGTCGTAGGGGCATCACAATGTGATGCCGGTTTGTTGTTGCAGTCGTCGGGGTCGTGGACGCGGCGATGCCATCGTCGTGCCTTGCAGTACGTGTACTGTCAGAGGGCGTCGTAGTCGTATGTCCATTATGTGGACGAGTATAGCGGCGACGGTGATGTGTCGACGAAGATGTTGATGAAGACCACGTTGATGTAGACCTTGGCGATGATGTGTCGGCGATAAAGTAGTAGGCGTGTCGGCGATGATCGTCGCTTGAAGGCGTCCCTTGTGGCGGCGATGATGTCGAAGCCTTGATGTCGGAGAAGTCGGCGTAGTAGTATTCCACACCGGCCTGACGTGTGGATGACGTTGATGTCGCTTCTCCGTAGATGTGCTCGACGAAGATCTTGGCTTGTAGCCCGGCGTAGTCTTGACGTTGATGTCGGGCTCGGCGTAGTTTAGCACGATGGTGTCTTTATCGGTGCAGATCGACCGTGTCGTAGCCACGGCGGAAGGGGCGACACAGTGTGCTCCATGTTGACGAAGTATTGCACTAGCATACAACAGCAAAGCTAGGCCTCCATGCATCAGACCTAAAATCTGGAGATTGAATCTGTTATTGAAGATTTGAACCACGTGCCTGGTGCTTGTCCTGGATCGATTCTCGTGACATGCAAGCATGCAGGTGCATGTAGCCAACGTGCCGTTGTGTGATGCTGGTCGTGGAGGCGCTTCGATCGGCAGGACACCCGGCCGCCGCGGATGCTTGGTCGGTGCTCGCGTGTGGACGCCAGCACCACTTTGAGATGCGCGGCGGATTTGTTTCGAGCACTCGCCCTCCCGTGATCCGATGTCTGCACCTAGTTGCAGAGGGCCGCTGATGGAGATGACCTGTAGCGCGCCGTGTCATCGGTTTTCTTCTGATTTTCTCGCCGGCGTTGAGGATTGTCGGGTGTATCTAGGGATTTATTTGGACGGATCTAATCTATGAAATAGGTAATTTTTGAAATTGAATCTAATCTAAGAAACGGAATTGATCTAATCTAGACTATGGAACCGATCTGATCTTTGATCTAGACCGGATGGCGCGCCCCCGAGGAGTAATCTCCCCGGGGGCGACGCGTTGCGGAAGTGGTGGAAAAATCTAGGATCGGCGCCGTGAGGCTAACCGCTCTGATACCATGTGAAAAATATTGAATCCCTAATATTTCGGTGTATTGATTTGATCCTCATGGGGAGTATATATAGACGTACACGGGTAGGCGGAGACTTGGAGTACAAGATGTAGAGTCCTAGTCTATCTCTAGTTTATACACGTATACGTACTCCAACACTACGGACTCCACCTACGGACTGATGTGTTGATTTGGTGGATGAATCACGAACCTGAAAACATGGACAGAACAAAACTGCACCAACCTTGTGCCTCCACATCATCCGTAAGTGTGAGTCTGTAAGTTTTCCCTCGTAAGTGTAGCATTATTAGAGCATCTCCACCGGTGTCCCCAACCAGTGGCCGACAAACGCGCCGACAATTGTTTTTGGGGACGTTGCCCAAACTGCTAGAAGCCAGCAACACCATTGCCCCCAACAATCGCGCCACCTACCATAGATAACGACCCGGCACATGTAGATTCAAGCACACACGAGGATCACAGAATCGTCCTAGGTACCAAACTCCGGCGTATAATGGTGGACAGTTGTTGTCCTACATGTCGTAGTTACTCCACCCGCCACTCCATGCGAGTAGGCTGCCCTGTCCAGGTGCTTGGTCAACACCGTGTCCACATACATTTCACAGGGGAGGAATAGTCCCTGCCGCCGCCTGTGGCGACTAGGCTTTGTCTTGAGGCGGCGAGGTGGGAGCGTGGGGGCTGTTCGGCTGGGATCTGGGTTTCCCTGGCTCCACAGAGGATGCCTAGTGACTTTTCATGCGTCTTTAAAAACTTAGTTCAATCCCTTTGAAAATGCACGTGTTTCTAACAGTTCACATAGTCTAATGGCCCATGATGTCGCTAGTGAGGAATTTTTCATCAAACAATAAACATATGATTTATCTCTGAGAAGAACTAGCATAGCTATATCTCTCTTTTTTCTGGCCGAAATCAGGGTTGAATTTGTGGTGAGTCGTGACCATGTATGATTTCCCAATTGATGGAGTTAGTGCCGCCGATGACGACATAGGCGTCTCCAACGACTCGTTCAAGAAGAAACTCTCGCTCAACTTCCCAAAGGACAGCGGTTCTATGACACTCTCATATACATATTGCTGATGTGGCAATGCAAATTAACAATCGTACAAAGGCCTTGTATGTCAATAGTTGACTACATGACAGGGCCGTCACATAACTAAGCACTCCTTTGGACGTCCAAAGAGACTCAATGCACACCCGTGGTTCCCAATTTTATGGGCCTCTCAGACTCTCTATGCATCCTATTCCATATCGATCATCTTGGCCATGGTATCCGGTAATGATTCTGGTCAAATTCCTTACTTCCTACACCATATTCCATTATTATCTTTTCACCTAAAGATAAACGTGTGAGAATTGAAGCATGCTTGTATTTATGGACCCAGTTTTGTAGATGGATGGAGATATGCAGATTCTTTACCACCACACTAGTCGGAAGTCTCTTATTTATCCTGTGAATACATTCGAAGTAGAAGCTAGACTGTAAATGACATGAGGTCTTAACTCGTACGAGCAGCATGTCAGCATCAGCTTATTATGGGATTTCGATTTTATTAAGAAAAATACATTATATACATATATGATATATCGGATTTGGAAAATATTTAATAGGGCACTTAAAAACATACGGCATAGTAGTTGTTGGGCGATAAAAAAGGTGATGTAATGTTCATATAATATAAGGATATTCTTGTCCATCCAGTATACTCCCTGCTGCATATGCAAACTGAGTAACCCTACTTGCTATCCCCAGCTTATAAATATCGATGCTTCTCCATGCAGATCGTTACATTAAACTTGTAGTAGGAAATCTAAGCTTGGCACCTACCTTATCCTCTAGTTTGGAGATGAGTGGATGACCAGTCATGAGTTTGCATTCAGGGTTTGCCTACAAATGAGATGCGTCAGAAATTTGAGATCAAGTAAATCAGTGACAATATATTGAGTTTCAAACTTTCATTGCACTAGATGAGTGCTGCCTTGTTAGAGCGTGCTACGTCATGATGATACCCAGCACCGACAACTCCGGCGTGGAGCATACCACTGAATCAACTTTATTAATCGACATAATAACAGGTGGCAGATCTCTACCTTGTAATGTTTTGGACATAATAATGTTACCAAACCTGGTATTATGTCCTGTATTGATGTGTTTGTCCTGAGCCTAGTGGATGGGAGGACGGCGTGTAATATAGTGTGCTACGACACTCGATAAATGGAGAATATAAAGATATTTACCTTCCAGTAAAATTTGTTATTCACAACCAAGGGAATTTGACATGCCCACATTCTTTGCCGCTTTACATGTTTATGGGCCACATACGTTGAAGGAATTCGCTAACACACTAATATTGTGTTTGTCCAGTTCAGACAATATATTTTGTAGGCAAATCATTTTAATTTGTACATAGTGATATTTCTGTTATTGGATTAGGCAACTAATTTGATTTAATGATAGATAAAACATGTGAATTAAGAAAATTAAAATAATCCAAACCATCTATCCACCCAACATACGGTGCATTGATATGCAATTTGCAAGAAAATATCTGCGCATCCTCTTTCGGCAGCTATTTGCTTTTATTTTTCAGTAATCCTTGAAAGAATACCTGTGCGGCTCGTGGCCCAGAAATTCCGCTAGAAAAGCCACGTGTCTGGGTCGCTGCACATAATTGAATTTTTGAGACGTGGCTTGTGGCCCATCGGTCCTGCAATTTGACGTGAAGCCGACCGAACAGACACAGTTTTCCGAGTACTATCATTGTTAAGATCAAAAAATTAACATCTACCTTATATCTGTTCGGTCGATGTGGCTTTATTTTATAAAGCAGGGCTAAAGCCTATTTCAAAAAATAAAAAACTGAATAGATATATGCACATGAATAGGAACTAATAAATTTCGGAAGCTCCTCAACCTTCGTACCATGGTGTGACAAACAAATCAAGCTTCTAGTCAGAGCAGCGCACACAACAGAGCCATGGAACACCGTGGAGCGGGATTATCTACAGCTTCCGTGTCTAATGTAATTTGAATTTTCTAAGATCGTAGAAGAAGAAAAATGATTTGTTAGTATATATCCCAACTGCTCAGCTGAAGCTAGCTCACCACACCGCGTGCTGAGTGGATTGGTCGTCGGAACTATCAGCCACCACGTGAAATAGAATGGATTGGTCGTCGGAACTATCAGCCAGTAGCTGCACACCGAGAATCAGAGGCCAACCGCAGCTTGTGCTCACCGCCGATGCCACGTACAGCTCAGACCACCATCCATTCCCATCTTGTTTTTTTTTCGAAAAGGGGAACAAAGCTCCGGCCTCTGCATCGAAACGATGCACACAACCTGTTTATTTCAAGAGTGCAAGAATTATAAAGTAAACAAATCCGAGGCCAAAGCCTCACGACAGTAACTTCACCAGACTACCACTAACCCTATGGCAAAGACTACAACAAAGAGAAAAATACACAACTTCTAGACAAAGCCTTCAAGAAGGAAAAGCCGCACACGCGGCGATAGTGACGAGTCCAACCAACAGTCGAGCTCAGGATTTTCATCCCCGAAGACAAGCTTCAGGACACGACCTTCATCAAGGACACAACGCGAGCATACGTCCACAATACATCAATGTTTCCACCGAAGTGTGTAGACTCGATGAAGAAGCTTATACCATCATCACGTGTCCGGCAACGGCAACTCGCTGACCAGATACCGCTGGAGAAGAGACTGGAAACGAGACATCCCATACCGCCACGCCTCCAGCACTGATGCGCCACCTTCAATCGACCAAACAAGCATGACTTGACGCCCCAGAGGAGATGTCGTGCGTAGCACCCGCCGGGATCAGGCCCACGCCACCGCCGGTCAGGCATGACTTGACACCTCCTCTAGGACCATCGTGCGTAGCACCTGTTGAGTCGAAACGAACCCGATCTCGAAGTGGAAACCACTAGCGAAGATCCAGCCTTCGCGTCATCCACATGACTACAGAGGTTGCCGCCGTCGAAAAAGCCGGGCCGCCGCCCCAGGTCCAGACTCCTGCGACGCCATGAGACATTGCAGCGAGCAAAGTGCGGCCAGCGCGCCGCCGCTAGACCGACTGCAGGCAGTTGCCTGCAGCCACCACCTCCCCGCCGCAAGTTGCTGCAGATATCGCACTCAAAGCCCAGCGACGCGAAGAAATGAGGCCACCGCAACCTCGGCACCACCGCCGCTGGTCCCTACAGCCGGTGAAAATTCCAAATGCGACGCCCTCAAGAAGGGAACGATGCACAGGACACCGCCATCGCTCGATCCCGCGGGATCTAAGGTTTCCCCCGGAGTTCTTTTGGCTAGAGGGACGAGGGGCATCAGATCGTCGTCCGCCATGTCGCTGCTCCTCCGGCCATGCCGCTGCCGCCGCACACCAGAGATGCCACGCCGCTGAGGTGCCCGACGCGCACACCATCCGCAACGAGGATTGGCGTCCCGCGCCGCCGATCTACGCCGGGGAAGACGAGAGATCCCCCCAGCCGCCGGCAGCACCCAGGCTTTGCCTGGCCACGACCAAGATGGCAGCGGCCGGGGGGAGAGAGGAGGTAGGGTAGTTGGGGGGCTGAGGCGGCGGCTAGGGTTGCCCCCCTGTCGCCGCATGGGGGCGAGAGGGAGGGGCGAGAGGGTACGTCGCCCTGGTTCTTGGTCTCTGGTGTTTTCCCATCTCATGGCTACCAACGAGTCACAACCCAGGACATAGGTACTACTTGCACGGACACAGTTGAACGGCAGCAGAATAATTCAGCCCCCCTCCCCCCCCCCCACCCCCCACACACACACATACACATGGCTCGATGTCCACCCTGGGTGTGGTAAGTTATGAACTTGGGCTGATGAGACTTGTTCATACCGTTGGATGGAAATGAACGGTGGATGGAGTTCCTCGGGGCCTCTAGAAGGGCACCAGATCTCAGTCCGGAGCTAGGAGGCTTGGCACATGGGAGCAGAGACGAAGGAGGCTGGGTGACTAGACGGCAGTAGGGCGGCCAAGGAGGAGGAGGACGGACCGGCTGGCGCTGGGTGCTCAGTGGGAAGACCGTGTTATATTGATCTGTCACGTATAAAAGATGAAGAGAAAAGGACAAGTCAAATAACGGTTAGGGCATGTTCGGTTACTATGGGACTAGGATGGATTGACATGGATTGACCTGGATTAGATCCATCTAGTTCAAAATCCTCTCTAATCCCCCCAATTCACTTCAATCCACCTCTGAGATGGATTAACCGAACAGGACCTTAAGGATAAGTAAAAGGGGAGGCCCACCAAACACAAGTTCGTGAATCGTTGGAGCCTCGATGCGTTGTCCTAGATAGGGAATTGGATGAATCCAAAGAAAATTCCAAGTATGTATGAACCCTAACCCTAATCCCCCAATTTTTTATTTCCCCAAACTGAAGAGACAACCGCTGCAATTACTCAAAATGAAGGGGGGATTGAAGGCTCACCGTGAATGACACCGCGCGCGTTGTCTCTTTCTCCCTCCGGCGCCTGCCTGATCACCCGGTGCTCTAGTGAGGGGATGGTGCCGTGCCGTCGCCGGCTCCCAATGTAGGTGGCCATGGTATTGACTATAGATTTGGTTGAAACTCCTTACTGCACACACAATGTTGCATCATTATCATCTGACAGTCTCATGAAAATATAGCGTGTGAGCAGTTATGCATGCATGCATTTATCACTAGTAGGAAACCTTATAGCAGTTATTTTAGTAATGGCGCGCCATAATTTTTGCACGCCGCGGCTTCTAGGAAAAAAACTAAAGGCGTTTAGAAAAACCCAAATGCCATCACTAATTCGTGAAAAGCCGGACGCCGCCACTAAGCCGGACTCATAGAGCCAACCGGGACAAACATAGTGATGTCGTTCAATTATATCCAACTCCACCACTAGCTAGACTACTAGCGGTGTTCGTATAAGTTAAATGCCTCCAATTATCTTGGATATGATTGATTTGGATGTCTCGGCCACAAAAGATCCTATTAGTAAATAGGTTGAGGATTTGGTGTGGCTCTATGTAGCCAGAAGATCCTATTAGAGGATCACTAGCTTGGACCCAATTACTAGTGGCTTCCCTTTATTTGCACACACCACTAGTAACTCGCCAGGTCCAAACCCTAGCCCGTTCATACTGTCTAACACCCTTATTTTGGGAACTTTTCTTGTATCCCAAACCTCCTCTTTCTCTCCCCTATCTCCTTCTAGAGCCGCCAGGGGCTCCTCTCCCTCGCGTCCATATGCTCGCTGCGCCGCCCCGCAGCTCGCCCTCGACACACGTTTCTCTGTCTCCAATCACTTTATGACCACACCTTGGCGAAACCCTCCCATTGTCAGCGCGCGTCTTCGTCGCCTCCACCACCTCTCCCGCTCTCTAGCAAGACCCCTTGGCTGCCGCCGACGCACATCGTCGATTCCCACCGCAGCCTCGTTGTCTCTTGCCAGTCAACACGAGAACTTGGATTCCGACTGACTCCCCACGAGCGAGCAACATTCCTCGTTCGCCTCCCATGCGCCTCCTGCTGGGGAATCGAGCTTGCACTGCCCAGATCTAGGGTTGAGAGATCACTATGAGTGGGCTAGGCACGCGGTCTTGCCCACTTATTTTGTACCTCTAAAGATTTAGCAATGGCGTTCCAGATTGTGGAATGCCACCACTAACTTCGTACTGGTTGCGTTCTAGCCACACGCCACTAGTAGCAGTTACCAGTGGCGTGAGATTAGTGGCGTGCAGGTTGAACGCCACTAACCACTATTTCTGAACGCCAGTAGTAAGTTTTTTCCTACTAGTGTATGGACTATGTTAATTTCTTGTTGGATCAAGAAGGGGTTATCTTTTTACTGCTTCACCGGTCACATGTCTCATTATTTATGTTGACGGTAGCATGGAGATACTGTGCGCATCAAAGTCAATGATGATGTTGGGCAGATACTTTCAAACAAGGAAATAATTAATACATCTTGACCCATATCATCAATACTATTTAATATAGTGAATGATATGTTACCTTTCATGATTGAACAAGCAAAATAAGCGACCAGGTTCAGGGGGTGATTCACATCTAGTTGATGGTATTCTTTCCATTCTCTAGTACGCTGATGATACAGTTCTATTTATGGAAAAAAAAAGAAATCTGAAATTAATTTTGACTGTGCCCGAGCAACTTTCGAGTCTGAAGATAAACATCCACAAAAGTTAATTGTTTTGTTTTGGGGAGAGTAGGCTCACCTATATGCTAAACAATTTGGTTGTGGGCAAAGATAGTTTCTGATTAGCTACTTGGGTATTCCGATCTATTATTAGAGACACGTCGAGGAGAGACTGTAAAACCGCTTGACTAGTTGGGAAGGAAAACTACTATCCCTGGGGAAGGTTAGTTAATTCAATACTAAGCAATAAGGTAGTATATGTAATTTATTTATTCTAGTTTCCTAAAGGACTTCTATAAATATTGGATTATTTTCTATGAAGATTCTTTTGGCTAGGGGACAGCGAGTAAAGAAGTACCTAATGGCTAAATGGAACGTGTTTGCCACCCCAAAGATAAAGTCAGGCTAGATATTCAAGAAACTGAGGCTAAAATAATACGACTCTACTAGGTCAATGACTTCACGAGTTACTTACCCAATATGGGGTATGGTAAACCCTCCCAAAAAGAAAAAACATTGATTCAGATTCATTGTCCCAAGTCTCACAAAAAAATTCTAATAGAAGATGAAGATCGGACCAGCCACTGAATCAAGTTTTGACCCACACACCACTGGTGGAAACGGGGCTATAGGTCCCGGTTGGTACGGGGCTTTAGTCCCGGCCGGTTGTCCAACCGGAACGGGGCAATCGGGACTAAAGCCCTAACCTTTAGTCCCGGTTGCCCCACCAACCGGGACAAAAGGGTGCACACGTGGCAGCGGCAGAGGGCGAGGGGGTGGAGCATTAGTCCCGGTTCGTAACACAAACCGGGTCTAATAACCTTCTACCGCGGCAGAGATTTGGCCCATTTCTCTGCCGCGGCAGAGAATTCATTTTGGCACATTTTGTTGCCGCGACAGCATTTTCGCCACTTTTTGTGCCGCGGCAGATAATTCATTTACGTTGTTTTATTGTTTATTTAGTGATTTGCACTTATCAATGAAGGAACCTTATATTACATCATGAATATCATGACAATATTACATTCAATACACGAATCGAGTTCATGCACTACATACAAAAGTTGCTATTCGATGCTACCGGCCAATTCCTTCAAAGTTGCTATTTTTATAATCCCTATTGTCTATACACAGCCGAATAGTATTCCCCTTTTGGGTCTAGGACTTCTGCATCCAAGAATCCCGCCAATTCCTCCTGAATTGCTCGTACGCGATCCTTTGGCAGAAGACCGTCCCGTAGACGTTCGATCTGATTTAAAAAAGGAGTCGCCTATATGAATGAAACTAAACACAATTTGATTGTAATTAAAAACTATAGAAATTGTTTACTCGCAAACATCTGCCGGATGAACTCTGCCCTTCTCATCGCACGTCTGCCGGATGAACTCGGAAACATAGTATCCACATAGATTGTTACCTGGTCCCTGCGTCAGGCACTTTACGAGAACAGAGTTCAATCAAAATAATAATCAAGCATGATAATAACTGTATTAAAACTAGAATCAAAGAGATGCGCGGATATAGCTAGTGGTGCTTACATAAAATTCACGAACGTTATTAGAATCAAATAAGTTATTAAGTACTTGATATCATAAAATTCACGAACGTTGCCGATATAGTGTCGTAATGATTAGAATTACCGCTGGAGAATCATCTGCATGTCCTTCCACATCTCAAGGGATTTATGTTTCGAGTCCATGACTAGTACCCGTCCTTTGTCAGGTTGAATGATTAACAGAATATAGTGGTAGCTGCGAATGCATAACTAATCAATTATATACTTAACATCGAGTAAGCGAAATAGAAAGTGTATACAAGACAATAACACTCACTCGAAGTTGTAAGGAAATAGTATTTCCCTTTTGGTTTCTTAAAACCTTAACGCGTGTACTATATTATCCTCCGTATCCTGGGGGGTTTGTTTTGAGATTAGCTTGATGAACCCAATATGGGTCAATGAAGCCAATGTCATAGATTTGTCCTCTGCTGCATTCGAGAATCTTCATTCTGCATATTACAGTATGATTATATACATGCAATAAACAAGGTGAGATAGCTGAAGACTAAATTAATTACAGAATTAGTACTTATAGACAATAGGCACTGATGATCGATTTGTCCAAGGTGTCTTGATTGAATAATTGAAATAGTTCATCAAATTCAATGGATATCATGTCATCCATATCTTTCCCATAATGCTTTTTTGTAACCTTCAACACTATCCAGTTAGCCCTGGCCTTTGTGGCATGCAAGTACCAGTTATGCAATCTTCGCATTTTTGTTGGAAGATTGTTTACCTCCTCAGGTTTGACGAGAGGTTTGTCGTACTGGTATTTGTATGCTACTTCACTCACGGGGAAGAACTCTAACTGGGATAAGTACTAGGCAATACTCATACCTTGAGCAGCGACAGCTTCTCCGTATTGTGCAACTACCTCTGGATCATACTGCTCTTCGGCCCCATATTTGCTCGACCCCACATTGGTTTGGGAAATCACCTTGAGAGGGGCGCAAGTCTGTTTTGCTTATTCTCCGAGCTGGCAACAGATTTCTCGCTTGCATCAGTACTGCTCTTCAAGGCTTTTTGTGCCGCATGTGACTTGAGAATAGAACGCTCATAGTCTGATGACAGCTTTGGCTCGGGTTGATGAAGAGTCTTTAGCATTTTCAACACTTTGGCTTTTTCTTCTTTGGTGCTGGGGAACTCTGGCTCTTTCGGCCGCCTCAGCTTAGCGGAAAACGCTGTCGTTTCCGCATCAACGATCGCCGCAGTCTCCTCTTCAGTACAGTCATAAGCTCTCTTGGGAGGAACCTTTGGTACTTTTGGAAGAGGCTCTTGTTTACGTTTCGGCGATCGCTTACAACGACGCACAGTAGCGGTACGCTTACACTTTTTATCCTGAGGCGCCGGCGATGGCTCCCGCGGCGATGGCTGCGCCGGAGATTGGTGAGGCGACGGAGCCGGGTGAGGCGACGAAGACGGCTGCCGCGGCGGCGACGACCTCGCTGGAGACGGGTGATGCGGCGGCGAAGATGGCCTTGGCGTGTGATTTCGAAGCACGATACATTCCTTCGGCCATAGAATGGTGACGTTTTTTGCGTCTCCCAGTACAGTCACATCCCCTTCACCTGCAGGGTAGTGAAGATCCAAAACTTCAAAGGTGGGCATGATTTCATCCACGCCGACAACAGCGTAGCCCTCTGGAACCGGACGACAGTGGTAAGTTGGTGTGGGTCCAATTGGTAAGGCATAGCCGACCGTGTAACACCCTCAGAATCGACCCTATGCAAGTTTCGGCGAAACCCGCCAAACCCGCATAGAAACGATTCAAAGGTGCCCACCAGGCACTTGCGTGCGGGTGGAAAACGAAGTAATAACATTACACAACAGTCCTCGATGGGACCCACAGAACAGATATATATACAACAGCGACTCAATGAGTCAAGAATACAGATATACAGAACAAAGATCCAAATCACCTTGAAAATGATAGAGCGTCCGACTACGGACAAGATGCAAATGGGACTAAGAGCCCTGAAGAATAACCAATGGCGTCCATAACCCTGCCCAGGCCAAGCCGGAAGGGTAACCCTGCTAACGACGTCGATATCAAAACCTGCTTAAACAAAAGGGGTGCCGTCAAAGGGAAAAGGAAAAAGAGGAGCGTCAGTACTGAGGCCAGTACACGGCGAGGCTAGAATTCGGCGGTCCTCGCCTACATAGGTATGGTGGACTGAAGCGGCAGCGCAGCATGCACTAAACAACCTATAAAGACTCGAGATAACTGCCGGCTATCATAGAGGGGTAAGAAAGACCTATCCGGAACCAACCTGATGCTACCATCAAACAAACCCATCCTGGTATTTCCCCCTCGAGACCAAACGAGGAAGTCAACCGAGGAACTCACACCGTTGGCAGTTTTATTTATTCAGTTGTCGTTGCAGCAATTACTAGTCAAGTATAGATAGTCATCCTGATATAATAAGCAGTGGGCAGTTTTAGTTAACCATTCTGTTGTAGTTGCAACACTTACTAGTCAGATACAAATAGCATGAGATATTCCCAAACCCAGCAGTTGTTGATACTTTTATTTAGCCATTCCGTTGGAGTTGCAATACTTACTAGTCAGGTACAATGGTCGCAAGCGACAACCCAAACAAGCAATTGTTGGCAGTTTTATTTAGCCATTCCATTATAGTGAAGCTGATTACTAGTCATTATAAAGTCAAATTTATAGCACTACTTTAGTTATAGTTGTCTATGATCGAGATACTGTGCTCCAAGTCGTCCATAACCGCGGACACGGCTTTCAGAAAGTTTTACCCTGCAGGGGTGCACAAATAGCAACACACACTCGATCAACCTCGGAAAAACCAAATCAAAACCCAACGAGGCTTTCACGACAAAGCAATCACAGGATTCAAAAATATTTCAGGGGGCCACCCCTTGGAGTACACCCGCAACGAAACTGGCCGGCTCCGAGACGGACTCAAGGTTTGTGGGGCCGGCTGTAAACGACTGGGAACCCGAAAACTCGGGCTTGTCGATACCGCGAAAACGCGTCACGATCCTAAAAAGTACAGGTGCTCCTCGCACAATCGTAATAAAGCAGTAAAGCATGGCATAAGTACAGGATAGTAAATAAAACCTCAAACTAGTTTGTGGCCCCAAGAAATAAGAATGAATCAAGCTCTGGCTCAGGGGGGTCCCATAATTCCCCCGTATGTGGATAGCGCGAATATTCAAGGAACAGGTATCAAGTATTCGGGGTCCTACGGGACACAAGTGGACGGTTAACAACCAAATGACATCTATTGCCCACCTGTGCCTCTGCTTACCTACTTCAATTTTAGTTATTAAACAATAATTAAAGTGAACGATAATTAAAGCCATGATCATCTCCAACATTAAACATGCGGCAATACTCCAACAACTGTGGTACTTGACAACACGCAATAGCACTTGAGCAAGCGACTACGACGCGCAAGTTCAACTATCTACCAAACAACAGGTAATAGGATGTGTCCAAGGCATTATATGGCTGCAAGGGATATCTCGGGTACGGAAACTAGAGCATCGCAACACAGATAGCAATGGATCAACAGGAGGGAATAAATACTATAAAAGTAAGATATGTAGAAAGGGGGAGATGCTCGCCTGAAAAACATTGCCGAAGGTTCAACCGAAGATCGGGTCGACACTCGCGTCAACTCAACGGCCTTATCCGCGAAGAAGCAAAACACTAGAGTAAACACCGGATGCACTATTTAATACAACGGCAGAAGATCGGGCATGATGCATGTATGATGTATGGCATGTTAAGGCGCGATGCAATTAGGCAATATTAAGCGGAACCGGGTCCCGACAATTAATTAGATGGTTCATGTTATTTATCTACCCCGCGAATTAAATGTTGTATTAACAAGGCAAGATAAGTTACCGGTTCGCTACACAAATTTAAATGAGGCCAATATAAGACTAGATTTGCCCGCATATGGGCCCCATATTTAATTTAGGTGAATCGGCATAAGGCCCCCAAACCACATGACAAATGTGCATGCATGATCAATTTAATATGCGACAAGTTTTATATAAAGCATTTATAAAATAGGGCTCGGGAAAAGGTTCACACATTAGGGTTCGGCAGATCTTGGTTCCGCGGGGTTCGGGGTTCGACAGGGTGCGGATTTGGGGTTCGGTCTCGGCGGGAGCGTTCTCGGATAACAGAGTAGATCTTGGCGCATCCGTGGTCTTCGGGTCATGTCAACGGTCATGGCGTTCGGGATGAAGTACTTGTCGTACCGGGGTCTCGGTGTCCTCGGATCCGATTGAAGAACTTGGCGGATCGGGTTCGGTCTTCGGGGTCCGGGTTCAACGAGAGTTGGTCTTGGCATCCGTGAAGGAGAACATGAAGTCGATACCGGGGTTCGCACTTTGATTCCGGGATGGCGAACTTGTCGTTTTGAGGGGTTTCTCCGAGTCCGTGATGCGTCCGTGTGGTAGATCTTGGGGGTACCAGTGTCATCGGGTTCCATCTCGCACATTGGTCGTCGAAACACGCAACGATGCAGACCTTGGCGACAAAAGGGCATTGGGGCTCGAGACGGTCTGGTGCTTCGGGTGGCGTCGCGCTGCTCGAGACGGGGACCATCGGTCGCGCGTGGGCTGGGTGCGAGCGACAGATGGAGGTGGCAAGCCGCACGGGACGCTCGCAGGCGGTAGAGCGCGTGCAGCCAGGGAGGAAGGGAGGAGGTCGAGGGCGAGGAGCGAGTGGGGAGCTCGGGGGGCAGGCGGCGCCGGCGGCGAGGGCGAGGCGATGCTCGCGCGCATGGCGGAGGCGGCGCAGGCGAGGCCGGAGAGGAGGGCCGGCGGGGTCGCAGGGGGGACACCGCGGCGGAGGCGCGCTCGCGGGGACGGCGAGCCGGAGGGCGGCGGTCGTGGGAGGCGCAGGCGAGCGAGGCCGGACGGAGAAGCTCGGCGGCGAGGTGAGGCAGAGGGGGAAGCGGCGGCGGCTGCTGGGGAGAGAGAGAGAGGAAGGGGAGGGCGGAGGTGGAGGCGGCGAGCGCTCGCGCGGGCTGGTGGCGGCGACGAGCGGAGGGGAGCGGTGGAGGCGGCCAGGGGGAGAGGACGCAGAGGGGAGAGGGACCCCCGGCGGTGCTCGGTGTGGGCCGCGCGTCGGGGTCACGCGGAGAGGGGGGTGGCGATTGGCGGCGGCAAGCCTGGCAAAGGGCGGCGGCGGGAGGAGGGGCCGGCGCCGTGGGGGACGGGGTGGGGAAGGTGCAGAGGAGCGGGGGAGGGGATGGAGGCGAGCATCGGGGAAGAGAGGGTGCGGTTGGTGGGGAGCGACGCACGCGGAGGAAGGTGGGGCCGGGAGCGGGACCAGGTCCAGGGCGAGGTGGTTGTCGGTGGGGTCAGGTTTGGTGGGGCCAGAGGGAAGAGAGGGAGCGGGTGTGTGGCTGCTGCGCGCTGTGTGCGTGTGCGGCGTGGTGGGGCCCAGGGGCGCTGGCGGGTGTGTGGCTTGTGTGTGCTGCTGCGGGTGGGGCCAGGCGCGGTGGGACCAGGGTGGAAGGGAGAGGGGTAGGTGGGGGCTAGGTGAGAGAGAGAGGGGTGAAGGGGGGCTGTGGATTGGTGAGGTGGCTGGGTTGAGGGTGAGGTGGAGGGACGGTGAGGTGGCGAGCTGGGGTTGGTGGGTAGACTAGGATTGGGTAGGTTAGGGATTAGGTTTAGGTTTATCATTTTGTAAAAATATTTGTTTGTTTTGTTTTGTTTATTTTAAAACAAGACTACTTTGCAATTAGTTTATATAGGTAAATAAAATATCCGATACGATCGGGGTTTTGCATTTGAAATAAAGAGGGGTATTTGTACAAAGCAAAACTAGGCTTTTAGCAAATTCTTTTAGGAAAACAGATGCATGCTGAGGTCATGATGATGCAATGCACAAAAATCAACGCGATTTTCTAGTAGTGGTTTTTGCGGGATGCCACAATTCGACACCACTAACAATGGATCTCGCCCTCGAGATCCGCCTCATGGTACCGGAAAGAAGGCCGACGATCTGATCCTTCGCGCTTCGTGTAGATTCTCGCGACACCACTAACAAGAGGTCGTTGTCCCTGATCGTCGAGGGAACACTCCGGGAACAAAAGGTCGAAGGTAGAGGCATCAACAAATTAAGCCACCCCTAACTTCCGTGGACGGAGTAAAATTGCTGGATCCACTGCTTCGATGTACAAGAGCGAATGATAAGAGTAGTCGGATGGTGATCAGTCCATCGCGCAGCCAAACCATTACTCTTCACACGAATAGACGGATTGTGCAACCAACTCTCGGAATTAGACTGAAGATCTCAACAAACGAGGTGCAGAAACAAAGGAGTGATGCAGACTCTGCATCGGATCTGGCGTAGATGATGTCGTCACGTCGGAAAACACCGGAAGGCACAAATAAGAAACAAAGAATGGTACCACAGTAGACGGATTCCCCAGACAGCATGAACACGGATGGTAGAACACCGTTATCAAAGGAGGAAGCGAAACCCTGAAGGTACGATGGAACCCAACCACGAGAAATCCTAGACTCGAAGAAAAGTTAAGAGGTGGATTCAAAACGCGTAGAGTTAAGAGGAGAATAGCAGAGGGGTAAGGAGTAAAATCAGACCTAATCAGAACTATCCAACCGATTTTGCAAAAATAGTTTTGACACTCTACTTTGGCCGTTAGCTAGGTTATCCTACAGGCTGGACTTGTGGGGTATCGCAACTGCTGGGCTCTGATACCACTCTGTAACACCCTCAGAATCGACCCTATGCAAGTTTCGGCGAAACCCGCCAAACCCGCATAGAAACGATTCAAAGGTTCCCACCAGGCACTTGCGTGCGGGTGGAAAACGAAGTAATAACATTACACAACAGTCCTCGATGGGACCCACAGAACAGATATATATACAACAGCGACTCAATGAGTCAAGAATACAGATATATAGAACAAAGATCCAAATCACCTTGAAAATGATAGAGCGTCCGACTACGGACAAGATGCAAATGGGACTAAGAGCCCTGAAGAATAACCAATGGTGTCCATAACCCTGCCCAGGCCAAGCCGGAAGGGTAACCCTGCTAACGACGTCGATCTCAAAACCTGCTTAAACAAAAGGGGTGCCGTCAAAGGGCAAAGGAAAAAGAGGAGCGTCAGTACTGAGGCCAGTACACGGCGAGGCTAGAATTCGGCGGTCCTCGCCTACATAGGTATGGTGGACTGAAGCGGCAGCGCAGCATGCACTAAACAACCTATAAAGACTCGAGATAACTGCCGGCTATCATAGAGGGGTAAGAAAGACCTATCCGGAACCAACCTGATGCTACCATCAAACAAACCCATCCTGGTATTTCCCCCTCGAGACCAAACGAGGAAGTCAACCGAGGAACTCACACCGTTGGCAGTTTTATTTATTCAGTTGTCGTTGCAGCAATTACTAGTCAAGTATAGATAGTCATCCTGATATAATAAGCAGTGGGCAGTTTTAGTTAACCATTCTGTTGTAGTTGCAACACTTACTAGTCAGATACAAATAGCATGAGATATTCCCAAACCCAGCAGTTGTTGATACTTTTATTTAGCCATTCCGTTGCAGTTGCAATACTTACTAGTCAGGTACAATGGTCGCAAGCGACAACCCAAACAAGCAATTGTTGGCAGTTTTATTTAGCCATTCCATTATAGTGAAGCTGATTACTAGTCATTATAAAGTCAAATTTATAGCACTACTTTAGTTATAGTTGTCTATGATCGAGATACTGTGCTCCAAGTCGTCCATAACCGCGGACACGGCTTTCAGAAAGTTTTACCCTGCAGGGGTGCACAAATAACAACACACACTCGATCAACCTCGGAAAAACCAAATCAAAACCCAACGAGGCTTTCACGAAAAAGCAATCACAGGATTCAGAAATATTTCAGGGGGCCACCCCTTGGAGTACACCCGCAACGAAACTGGCCGGCTCCGAGACGGACTCAAGGTTTGTGGGGCCGGCTGTAAACGACTGGGAACCCGAAAACTCGGGCTTGTCGATACCACGAAAACGGGTCACGATCCTAAACAGTACAGGTGCTCCTCGCACAATCGTAATAAAGCAGCAAAGCATGGCATAAGTACAGGATAGTAAATAAAACCTCAAACTAGTTTGTGGCCCCAAGAAATAAGAATGAATCAAGCTCTGGCTCAGGGGGGTCCCATAATTCCCCCGTATGTGGATAGCGCGAATATTCAAGGAACAGGTATCAAGTACTCGGGGTCCTACGGGACACAAGTGGACGGTTAACAACCAAATGACATCTATTGCCCACCTGTGCCTCTGCTTACCTACTTCAATTTTAGTTATTAAACAATAATTAAAGTGAACGATAATTAAAGCCATGATCATCTCCAACATTAAACATGCGGCAATACTCCAACAACTGTGGTACTTGACAACACGCAACAGCACTTGAGCAAGCGACTACGACGCGCAAGTCCAACTATCTACCAAACAACAGGTAATAGGATGTGTCCAAGGCATTATATGGCTGCAAGGGATATCTCGGGTACGGAAACTAGAGCATCGCAACACAGATAGCAATGGATCAACAGGAGGGAATAAATACTATAAAAGTAAGATAGGTAGAAAGGGGGAGATGCTCGCCTGAAAAACATTGCCGAAGGTTCAACCGAAGATCGGGTCGACACTCGCGTCAACTCAACGGCCTTATCCGCGAAGAAGCAAAACACTAGAGTAAACACCGGATGCACTATTTAATACAACGGCAGAAGATCGGGCATGATGCATGTATGATGTATGGCATGTTAAGGCGCGATGCAACTAGGCAATATTAAGCGGAACCGGGTCCCGACAATTAATTAGATGGTTCATGTTATTTATCTACCCCGCGAATTAAATGTTGTATTAACAAGGCAAGATAAGTTACCGGTTCGCTACACAAATTTAAATGAGGCCAATATAAGACTAGATTTGCCCGCATATGGGCCCCATATTTAATTTAGGTGAATCGGCATAAGGCCCCCAAACCACATGACAAATGTGCATGCATGATCAATTTAATATGCGACAAGTTTTATATAAAGCATTTATAAAATAGGGCTCGGGAAAAGGTTCACACATTAGGGTTCGGCAGATCTTGGTTCCGGGGGGTTCGGGGTTCGACAGGGTGCGGATTTGGGGTTCGGTCTCGGCGGGAGCGTTCTCGGATAACAGAGTAGATCTTGGCGCATCCATGGTCTTCGGGTCATGTCGACGGTCATGGCGTTCGGGATGAAGTACTTGTCGTACCGGGGTCTCGGTGTCCTCGGATCCGATTGAAGAACTTGGCGGATCGGGTTCGGTCTTCGGGGTCCGGGTTCGACGAGATTCGGTCTTGGCATCCGTGAAGGAGAACATGAAGTCGATACCGGGGTTCGCACTTTGATTCTGGGATGGCGAACTTGTCGTTTTGAGGGGTTTCTCCGAGTCCGTGATGCGTCCGTGTGGTAGATCTTGGGGGTACCAGTGTCATCGGGTTCCATCTCGCACATTGGTCGTCGAAACACGCAACGATGCAGACCTTGGCGACAAAAGGGCATCGGGGCTCGAGACGGTCTGGTGCTTCGGGTGGCGTCGCGCTGCTCGAGACGGGGACCATCGGTCGCGCGTGGGTTGGGTGCGAGCGACAGATGGAGGTGGCAAGCCGCACGGGACGCTCGCAGGCGGTAGAGCGCGTGCAGCCAGGGAGGAAGGGAGGAGGTCGAGGGCGAGGAGCGAGTGGGGAGCTCGGGGGGGCAGGCGGCGCCGGCGGCAAGGGCGGGGCGATGCTCGCGCGCATGGCGGAGGCGGCGCAGACGAGGCCGGAGAGGAGGGCCGACGGGGTCGCAGGGGGGACACCGCGACGGAGGCGCGCTCGCGGGGACGGCGAGCCGGAGGGCGGCGGTCGTGGGAGGCGCAGGCGAGCGAGGCCGGACGGAGAAGCTCGGCGGCGAGGTGAGGCAGAGGGGGAAGCGGCGGCGGCTGCTGGGGAGAGAGAGAGGAAGGGGAGGGCGGAGGTGGAGGCGGCGAGCGCTCGCGCGGGCTGGTGGCGGTGACGAGCGGAGGGGAGCGGTGGAGGCGGCCAGGGGGAGAGGACGCAGAGGGGAGAGGGACCCCCGGCGGTGCTCGGTGAGGGCCGCGCGTCGGGGTCACGCGGAGAGGGGGGTGGCGATTGGCGGCGGCGAGCCTGGCAAAGGGCGGCGGCGGGAGGAGAGGCCGGCGCCGTGGGGGACGGGGTGGGGAAGGTGCAGAGGAGCGGGGGAGGGAATGGAGGCGAGCGTCGGGGAAGAGAGGGTGTGGTTGGTGGGGAGCGACGCACGCGGAGGAAGGTGGGGCCGGGAGCGGGACCAGGTCCAGGGCGAGGTGGTTGTCGGTGGGGTCAGGTTTGGTGGGGCCAGAGGGAAGAGAGGGAGCGGGTGTGTGGCTGCTGCGCGCTGTGTGCGTGTGCGGCGTGGTGGGGCCCAGGGGCGCTGGCGGGTGTGTGGCTTATGTGTGCTGCTGCGGGTGGGGCCAGGCGCGGTGGGACCAGGGTGGAAGGGAGAGGGGGTAGGTGGGGGCTAGGTGAGAGAGAGAGAGGGGTGAAGGGGGGGCTGTGGATTGGTGAGGTGGCTGGGTTGAGGGTGAGGTGGAGGGACGGTGAGGTGGCGAGCTGGGGTTGGTGGGTAGACTAGGATTGGGTAGGTTAGGGATTAGGTTTAGGTTTATCATTTTGTAAAAATATTTGTTTGTTTTGTTTTGTTTATTTTAAAACAAGACTACTTTGCAATTAGTTTATAGGTAAATAAAATATCCGATACGATCGGGGTTTTGCATTTGAAATAAAGAGGGGTATTTGTACAAAGCAAAAACTAGGCTTTTAGCAAATTCTTTTAGGCAAACAGATGCATGCTGAGGTCATGATGATGCAATGCACAAAAATCAACGCGATTTTCTAGTAGTGGTTTTTGCGGGATGCCACAGACCGCCACCTTCATTGATATGTTCACAACTTTGACATGTAGCTCGCAATGTGTCATCTCTGTGATATCATCCACTGGGTAGCCAACAGGATCCATCATCGGTGCATCATCGTCATCGCCATTGTCATCACCCGGGACCTCTGTGGAAGCCACACTGCTTTTTCGATTATTCGATAGGCCGGTAGCATCGAATGCAGTGTGCTGCTGAGATGGGCTGGTAGTACTTTGCTCTTTAAGTGCGTTAATTTCATCTTGTTGTTGCTTTAATCGTTCTTCAATTAAACGCATTCGCTCTTTCTGACTATTTGCTTCAACTTCCACCCTGTCTTTTCTCCTCTGACGGCTTCTATCAGGATATTTCTTCCTCTCTTCGGGAGACCTAGTCCTCCATGGTTGGGAGCCTCTTGTGCCTCATGTTCGTCCATCATGTTCCTTATTTCCAAGGGTGAGTGTGAGCTCATCATTCTCTCTATCGGGAATAAAGTCCCCATCTTTAACAGCCTTTACAGCTTTTCTCATCCTCTCGATTGGCAAGGGGTCTTCTTTATGTCGTATGTTATATATACACCTCCCTTCTGAGTCCAACGTGCCCCATGCCCGTAAAACCAATTCCTTGCACGTTCTACCCAATCGTCTGTCTCTAGGGTGATCTTTTTAGCACGCAGTTCATTCTCAAGTTTCTCCCACTTAGGAATGCCAGCCCTGTAGCCACCTTGCCCCATAGTATGGTGATACTTCTTGTTAGCAGCATTCAGCTTATTCGTTTCAGACATTTTCTTAGCTTTTTCTGATGTCTTGTATTCCACAAACTCAGCCCAGAATGGTTTTATCTTCTCAAACTGAATATTCTTGAAATCGGGAGTCTTCTTTTTCACGACATAGTCAAGGTGCAATCTTTTCTTCCAGTTGGTGAAACACTGGGCCATCTTCTTCAAAGCCCACTCCCTGACCTTAGCCTCCATGGCTCTCCCATGTTGTAAGGCGTCCTCAACTGGATCCTCCGCATTTGGATCCAGCTCTATCTTTGGTAGTTTGAAATTAACCATGAGCCTCTTCCACAGTAAATCTTTGGCGTGGTTAGGGACAAATAAACATGTTCCCTCTTCATCCGCATTAGCAGGCCTATTCCAATTTCTAATGGTGATCGGGATTAAGTCCCTAACGATTACTCCGCATTGTGCCACAAATTTGGTTGCGACAACTTCGGGAGCCGTCGGTTTGCCGTCTTCAGCGACATCTTCGATCCTGAACCTCTCATGGTCTTGCAACTTTTTGGTTGGGCCTCGTCTGGTATTTTCAGTAGATTCCTTCGATCCGGAGGGCTAAAAGAAGAAAGATCGCCGTTACTATTTCTATATAGATAGCAGATAATTAATTAATGAATTAATTATATTGCATGCACCTCGCCGGAGCGGTCGTCTTCTCGATTACACAAGGCATCGCCTTCTCCCTCGCGGAAGGCAACACCTTCAACCTCAAACAAGTCGTCTATTCCGGTAAAAAGAGGATCACCCTCACCGGAGTTGTTCAGAAATGTTGATACGTCTAAATTTTCTTCCCCACGGATCACACCTTGGATCAACTCTTCCTTTTCTTCGTCTCTGACGTGTGGGTCCATATTTTTTGCATAGGTGGAAAAACGAATAAGTCAAAGCGGCTAAAGGAGAAAGTTAGGTACGGTGTTGAGAGATATAAACCCTAATTCATAGAAACCCTAATATATACATACACAATAATAAAAATGAAGAGAAACCCTAAACCCTAAACCTAGCTACAAAAAGGAAACCGTGTAGTAGATAGGTAACTCTAGATAAAATCAACTAAAATCAATATTACGGAGTTATGAGGGGTGTAAAACCTAGTTCGGAGAAACCTCGGATGCATATGAGAGGGGAACATGAGTATAAGGCTACAAAAGGGAAACTATCCAGCAGATAGGTAACACTAGATACTAACAAAATACCATATTGGAATCGATTTAAGAGGGTTCGGAATGCCCTGGCGAAGGCACATCGTCGAACCCACATGCACCTAAGGGGCATGCAATTTCATGGGAAGATTTACGTGCGACCGAGCCAGACCGAGCTTTCCTACGTCGAACACAATGGTTTTGACCGCGCGACCCCTTCGCCCATGTCTCGCCCACGTGTGAGCGAACAGGGGAACTCCCATCGGCGCCGCCTCCTCCCCCCTCTCCTCACCTTCCCCTCGTCGCTGCGCTGTCAGGGCGGGCCACCGGGCCTTGCCTGTGCGTTGCCGGCACCGGCGGTGGCGGCTTGATACTGTAGATGTGGTGCACCGGATCCCAGTCCTCCGGCATCTCCAAGAAACTGGTCATAGAGTCACTCCCGGTCCAGCCACAAAACGGGACTAACGCTCAAGACATTTATTAATATTAAAAACTGAGACTATAAAACCAGGACTAAAGGCCAAAAAACCGCGAAAGATATCCTTCGGTCAAGCCACAAACCGCGAAAGACATGAACTAGAGTTACATAATATGAGCATGAACTTCTTGGCATATGTCCTTCCTTATGATCGCTTCGGACGTAACCATGGAGCATCTTCTTTACTTAACGGAATGCTTGGGTCAGTCTTGACTGTGAAGGGCGGAATTTCATCAAACTTATTATAATCTTCTGACATGTCTGTCTTGTCCTCGATTCCCACGATGTTTCTTTTCCCTGAAAGAACTATGTGACGCTTTGACTCATCATATGATGTATTCGTTTGCATATTTTTTCTTTTTTTCGGTCTAGAGGACATGTCCTTCACATAGAAAACCTGAGACACATCATTGGCTAGGACGAATGGTTCATCTCTATAACCAAGATTGTTGAGATCCACTGTTGTCATTCCGTACAACTGGTCTATCTTTATCCCTTTCCCATTCAGGTTGACCCATTTGCAGCGAAACAAAGGGACCTTAAAAGAGACTCCATAGTCTAGTTCCCATATCTCCTCTATGTAACCATAATATGTGTCCTTTTGTCCATTCTCGTCTATTGCATCAAAGCGGACACCACTATTTTGGTTGGTGCTCTTTTTATCTTGGGCGATCGTGTAGAATGTATTCCCATTTATTTCGTACCCTTGGAAATTCATAACAGTAGAAGATGGTGACGCGGCCAACAAGTATAGCTGATCTCCAACAGTGGTGTCATTCAAGAGATGTGTCCGCATCCAACCACCGAAAGACTTCATGTGTTCATCTGTAATCCATGATTCAGGCTTCCCCGGGTTTTTGGAGCGTACAATATTCTTGTGTTCCTCGATATACGGAGCTGCCAAGGTGGAATTATGTAGAACTGTGTAGTGTGCTTTAGTGAAAGAATCCCCGTCCCTACATATCATTGCTTTCTTTCCCAGCGTGCCTTTTCCACTTAGTCTTCCCTCATGCCGCGAGTCAAAAACACCAATCGGCTTAAGGTCAGGAATAAAGTCAACACAAAACTCAATGACCTCCTCTATTCCATATCCCTTGGAGATGCTTCCTTCTGATCTAGCACGGTTATGAACATATTTCTTTAAGACTCTCATGAACCTCTCAAAGGGGAACATATTGTGCAGAAATACCGGACCGAGAATGGCAATCTCTTCCACTAGATGAACCAGGAGATGCGTCATAATATTGAAGAAGGATGGTGGGAACACCAATTCAAAACTAACAAGACATTGTACCACATCCTTCTGTAACCTTGGCAGAATATCTGGATTGATTACCTTCTGAGATATTGCATTGAGGAATGAACACAGCTTCACAATGGGTACTCGAACATTTTCCGGTAGAAGCCCCCTCAATGCAATCGGAAGCAACTGCGTCATAATCACGTGACAGTCATGAGACTTCAGGTTTTGGAACCTTTTCTCTGCCATATTTATTATCCCCTTTATATTAGATGAGAAGCCCGACGGCACCTTGATACTGTAAAGGACTTCAAAAAAGATTTCCTTCTCTGATTTGGTAAGAGCATAGCTGGCACGACTTAAGTGACGCCCTTTATCCGTCTTGTTATGTGTATGCATGTTCTTTGGGTCTTTCATAATTTGTTGGTCCTCCCGTGCTTCAGGTGTATCTTTTGTCTTCCCATACACTCCTAGGAATCCTAGCAGGTTCACGCAGAGATTCTTCGTCACGTGCATCACGTCGATTGAAGAGCGGACACGCAGGACTTTCCAATATGGCAGCTCCCAAAATATAGATTTCTTCTTCCACATGGGTGCATGTCCTGTAGCGACGTCGTTCGGAACTGATTGACCGCCGGGACCCTTTCCAAAGATTACTTCTATGTCCTTGACCATACCAAATACATCATCACCAGCTGGGAGTTCAGGCTTCTTCCGGTGATCCGCCTCACCTTTGAAATGCTTGCCTTTCTTTCTTACGGGATGATTGGTCGGAAGAAATCGTCGATTCGCCAGGTACACAACATTCTTGCATTTATGCAAATATATACCTTCGGTCTTATCTAAACAGTGGGTGCATGCATTATATCCCTTGTTTGTCTGTCCTGAAAGGTTACTAAGAGCAGACCAATCATTGATGGTTACGAATAACAACCCTCGTAGATCAGATGTCTCCTGTTTGTTCTCATCCCACGCACGTACACCTGGTTTGCCCCACAACTGTAAGAGTTCTTCAACTAATGGCCTAAGGTACACATCAATGTCGTTGCCCGGTTGCTTCGGGCCTTGGATGAGCACTGGCATCATAATGAACTTACGCTTCATGCACAACCAAGGAGGCAGGTTGTAGATACATAGAGTCACGGGCCAGGTGCTGTGACTGCAGCTATGCTCCCCAAAAGGATTCATGCCATCCGTACTTAGACCAAACCATAAGTTTCTTGCGTCACCTGCAAAGTCTGGGAAGTCTCTCTCGATTTTTCTCCACTGTGACCCATCAACAGGGTGTCTCAACTTCCCGTCTTTCTTACGGTCTTCTTTGTGCCATCACAACAACCTGGCATGCTCTTTGTTTCTGAACATGCGTTTCAACCTTGGTATTATAGGAGCATACCACATAACCTTAGCAGGAACCCTCTTCCGGAGGGGCTCTCCCTCAACATCACCAGGGTCATCTCGTCTGATCTTATACCGCAACGCGTTGCATACCGGGCATTTATCTAAATTATCATACTCCTTACCGCGGTAGAGGATGCAGTCATTAATGCATGCATGTATCTTTTGCACATCTAATCCGAGAGGACAGAGAGTCTTCTTTGCTTCGTAGGTACTCTCGGGAAGTTCGTTATGTTTTGGAAACTTCGGCTTCATTATTTTCAGCATCTTTTCAAATGAGGAGTCAGTTAGACCACACTCTGCCTTCCATCGCAACAATTCCAGTGTGGTACCGAGCTTTGTGCTGCCATCTTCACAATTTGGGTACAACAATTTCTTGTGATCTTCTAACATGCCCTCTAACTTCAACTTCTCATTTTCTGTTTCACAGTCTCGCTTTACATCAGAAATGACCCTACCAAGTTCATCAGCCGGCTCATCTGATGCCCGTTCTTCACCTCTTTCCTCTCCATTGTCTTCCATTGCAGTATCACTGTATTCAGGAAACATATGATGATAGTTGTTATCATCATCTTCTTCTTCACCATCTTCCATCATAACCCCTCTTTCCCCGTGCTTGGTCCAGCAATTATAGTTGGGCATGAAACCTTTCATAATCAGGTGGCCGCGAATGATTTTTGAGGAAGAGTACTCCTTGTTGTTCCGACATTGAACACATGGAAAACGTATAAATCCATTCTCTTTGTTTGCCGTAGCCACATCGATAAATTTATCCACGTCTTTGATATACCCGGCTACGCGCCGGTCACCGTACATCCATTCCTGACCGTTCATCTGCATCATATAAGTAATTTTATCAAAAAACAGGACATCATAAATAGTGAAATAACCAATTCACACCGACACATGAATTGTATCAATGACCTAGAAAAGATAAGATTGCTAACCTCGATCGAGGGAAATAAAGAGGAGAAAGCTCAAGTGCGTCTCGGACACCTTCTATATTTTTGTTCTATGAGAAATTCAACGGGATTATTCACTCAAACATTTCATCAAACACCTTCAATGCATGCATAGAAGAGAAAAAACTAGCACACCCCTCACACCTTCCACCATTCGAAAAAACAGAGTGGAGGCAGAGGGGGCTGGGGCGTTGCATTTATAGAGGGCAGGAGAATACGTCCCGGTTAGAGTTAGCAACCGGGACTAAAGGTGCGTGCCACGCCACGTGTCTGTGGCCAAACCTTTAGTCCCGGTTGGTGGCTCCAACCGGGACGTATTCCCCCTTACCAACCGGGACGCATGCCCCCTGGCCCCGTGCCCGCTCCAACCGGGACGCGTGCCAGCATTAGTCCCGGTTGGTGGCGCAACCGGGACTAATGCTCTGAGGGGTCGCGAACGGATGGCCCTTTTTCCACGAGTGCACGCTCCTCTATGATCACATATTCTCGCACCATCGCACGTCTCGGCCACGCACAGTTTCCGCTTATAGGAGGGATATGCAGCAGCATATAGACAAGTAGCCAATGGTCATCAGCTTAAACATGAAAATAATCCTATGGCGGATCGAAAGCTCGTAAACGAGACACAACCGTATCTGTTCACGACAGTAGCAGTGTGTCCATGACCAAAATTTCCGGCTTCAACTAAGTTTTCCAAGGCATCGCATTCCCTCGAAATAGGGTGTCATGTGGGATTCCATCTAAATCCCACTTATAGTTCATTTGCTAAATTTTAGTGTAAATTTTAAGAAAAAATTAAACTGGATTTTGAGAAATGAACTAGAAGTGGGATTTAGACGGGATCCCACCTGACACCCTACCTCGAAACCTATCGTTGTGTGGAATGGTAGTGCCTTGTCACTCGGTGCAGATAAATTGAAGTGTATTAGCTTGGTCATAAATGAGTTTTAAAAATCGTATTCACTTGTTTTTTTACTTATTATGACTGAACATTGTTTATGCGTAAACGGCATTTATGTGGCACACCAGAAGAGAATAATTATGGTGCAAAAGAAGAGCTTTGTAGTTCATTTTTTCATGGAAAATAATCAATTTTTTTTGCACGGCAAATTTTAATTCCAGTAATACTCACAGTGCATATATTGATGCTTTCTTTTGAAATTACATATGGTGAGCGCTACATTATCAACTTTCAACCACTACAGATAGCCACAATACTGCAAAATATCTAATGCTTCAAATCTGTGTTACTTAATTGTAGATCTACTTTTGATTTCTTTCCTGTTGATGATCTTAATTGGAATAGTTATGATGATAGATAACACGGGAATGCGAATTTATTCCGTTAATCTAATAGGCAGTCCATTAGTCAAAAGTGTGTCAAGTCTGCACCTTGTGATGAGCTGATCAGCGCCGTACACCACATGGTATCGTCTAAGAAAAGCGAACACGCGGTAGCCGAAGCCATGCTAGATGGGGAGCAAGGGTGTGGACGTGTGGCCGCTTTCACTGATGTCAAGTAACCATATGTCGATCGCATTGCCAAGCTGTTCTGCACAGTGAGGGGTTGATCACACAACAGATTAGGTGGACAACAATCGAGTAAATCTATTATATACTAAACAATATAAGAGTGTTTTTCGAAGCACTAGGTTGATCCACAACATTAAGATTATTTAGATAGTTGGATCTGAAATATACGGCTAAGATTTTATAAGAGAACACAAGTCACGTAATATCACGTGGTGTCGTGTCAGCTACCAAAGTGGTCATATGCCGATTCGTTCAACTTATCTTGGACGTACGTGTTGATTCACAAAGAAAAAAAGAGTCCGTACATGTTACAATAGAAAACTTGGAAAGTGAAATAACCTAACGGGCTAGAATATATTTTTATGCCAATTGGTTCAACCTAGTCTAGACGTGTTGATTCACAAAAAAAAAAAGAGTCAGTACATATTACAATAGCCAACGTGAACTGAAATAACCTAATAGGCTTTTTTTTCTAGACTTACTAATATTTAACCATGTATGACGAAGCTAGGAAGCAATATATCACCGAACGATGTGTTGTTTTTGTTAAAAATCTGTAAATAAGTGCGTTGTGTGAACATTTAGGTGCACCTGGACTAAATGGATACTGTATGAATCCCTTCAGTGAGTAACACTTGCATATATACTCTCAAACGTGTATGTGACATGCAATCAGTATTAGACCGATAGTTATTATTAGACGGAGAGAAGTGCTGATGTATCGACAAATTGAAGGTATAAGCATCGGCCGACCGGACAAAGCTATAGCTGGTCAATAGCCAAAAAATGCCAACGATTAATTTTCAAATGGTTCAACTAGGTTGTTTGAAGATTTTTTAAAGCGGCGTCGTCGTCGTCGTGTACCGGGAGAAATCCTAAGACTAGTCCGGGCAGCAGCGTCGTCGTGGTCACATCCTAAGGTGCTGCTTGGTATACGGTGGTTCGAAGGCATAGGTGTGTGGTGGAAATTCTCCGGAGGGCACAGCGGTTGTGAGTCACCTGTGCTTTCGTCGATCCGGCGCTGTCGGCATTCCTTTATTTTGTTTTCTCTTTAGTTTCCTTTTGGGCTTTGCTGTGCTGTCTGCCCCAGCAGTGGGTTCGTGTGTCTTTTTTTTGGGCGTTGTGTTGTCTGGCCCAACAGCAGGCTAGACGAAAGCCTGTTTCGAGGAGGAAGATTTTTTAAAGTTTGGATGGATTCCCGAAAGTCTGAGAAATGGTTAAACCTCAAATAACTAGGAGGTTCCAGTAAATGATCGTCCTATAATCTATAGCCATATGTCTTGAAAAAATATATAGTCGGGTTTTTGAGTAATATATGTGGAAATCAACAACTTGGTCAAAATGTGTTCACAAAGTTCCAAAAACTGAAGTACTACCAATTAAATGCAAATGGATAGCCTCGAAAAATTTGATCCAAGTTTAGAAAATAACAGGGAAAACAAAGAATGCTTCCACAAGTTTATTTATTGTGATTTTCTAGAGAAAAATCTAAACTTTCAAAAATTTATGAGAAAACTCAAAATAATTTGATCATGACTTTTAGAAACTTTAGTTTTGCACCAAAAATGGCAATAACTTGCACTCTTGCATTGTCGCAAAATGGGAGGAAGTCCATGCGGTAGGAAATCTTTGAGGGTGTGTGTGTGTGTGGTTAGCAGAGCATCGATGAAGTGTGTGTGTGTGTGTGTGTGTGTGGAGAGAGAGAGAGAGAGAGAGAGAGAGAGAGAGAGAGAGAGAGAGTTACCATGTGCTTTGGGAGACAGAGAGGGTGGAGAGATCATAGAGAGCACAATGGATATGGTGAAGAGTGAATGGAAAAACTAACCGCTTGAGAATATGGTAGCATGTTCCGAAGTGTTTTGTGGTTTATTTGAAGCATGTGTTTGTATGCAGAACCATGTATTGTAAATGCCAATATATTGCCTTTCTAGGGAGCAAAACCATTTGATGATATATGTATAACAATTTAATTATTAAGCACATTTGCAAATGTCATATATATATATAGAGAGAGAGATGAGATGAAGCAAATTAAATGTGTATATGTAACATGTCAATACAATGCTATGATGAACTTCTGAGTTGGCACAAATATAATCCCCTGCGGATCACATGTTGATAAATGGTATATCACCCAAAGTCCCAAACTAATATCCTTTATCAACAACTTTTTTAGGAACACTCATCCAAAATAAAGCTGCCAAATTGTTACTATGTTCCTTAATCATCGAGGAGAAAACCGAAATTGGAAAAAAATACCATATGACACGTGCTCCATGTACCAAAGAGCCAAGGTCATGCCACTATAGTGATTGAGGCGACTCCATTGGTACAACACCATCTCAACTATCACCAATGCATGGTCCAAATAATAGATATACCTAAAATACAAGTATGAGGTTGATCCATGATTACCCTGCCTCCCAACACCTTAGCGAATTATAAGGTAGAGAAGAGAAGGCGGAGATGATGGAGCTGGTGTGCGTCTTACTTGTACGAGCAAAAGATTTTGAATGTTCCAAAGCTCAAGTGGGAAAGTTAAGATCTTAAAGTTTCAACATTAGTAAAAGTGAGTGTTCGTATTGAGTCTTTCACATAGATTTGAACTCCGGATCAAATGTTGATATGCTCAACACATTTGCAAATTATTAGATAAAAATATTAACAAATTACAACACATACTAATAATAGATTAAAAGTTAACACATATAGGGATTACTTACTATGGAGCTGCATTATACCACCTCTGATACATTAACGATGACGCCCTCGCACACACTGCTAGTTGTAGGAATTCCGCATGCAACTCTCATGCCAGCATGCTCATACATGACGACTGAAACTTGGAAGCGTACCATCATCGACTCAGCCTTGTACGTATGCCTTCTAGCTATGCAGCAGGGGAGAGTCGTCTACCACTGCAGCAACTTCAGTGAGATCTCAAAATCAATGGTGGTTAATGTCTTGGTTTTCTATGTGCTACCCTATTTATTCTCAAATATACTTGTTTAGTGTCCCAAAATGGAATGATATGAAACGGGGGTTTTGGATATCTTTATTCTCTCTTTAGTGTATCATATGCCGAGAGAAAATCTAACTAGTCACTCGTATGTCCCTAGCTCTTCCGCCACAACGTCGTTCGTGCACCGATGATAGAGGCCTCATCTCTTCTTCTCGCGCAGAACAAACTATGTTCACCTCTACCTAGGATATCGAGTTTTTGTGTATCAAAGTTTGAAGGGAGGGGGGGAAACCGAAGCAAAAGTGCTCTACCTATGCATTGAGAGCACGTACTGTGACTAACTCAGAGGTCTGACATTTTGACCAGTAACAACTAAAATTCCCAATACATCTCATCCCCTCAAAATATCTTCATGTGTTAATATCGATGCCATTCGGTCCACATGGATGATGTGTACTGTACACTCTATTGACCACTTGATCCTTGTTCTGCTACATATACAAGCCTATGTTATTTATAGGTGCATTGTATGTATGCACCGACAGTTCAGTTATTTTGTACCATGAGTGCGGAAACTTTGAGGCCTGCTCCAACATATGGATTGGATTTCAAATGGTTAAAATAACACGTTTCTGTAATTGAGTGCTACCGAAAAACTTATGGGAAAATGCATTTTGTGGAATGAGGGAAAAGAAAAAAGGTAGAAAGGAGACCATACTTTATTGGCCTTTTGATACGAAGTTGCACTTCCAGTTTCTTTGTCCGAAAGCACATTGGCAGTTTTTTGCCAATAAAAGCAACATTAAGCAATCATCACTCACTCTATCACTATGTACGAGCGCAAGGAAGTTTGCACTTCTGCAGACTCTCCTAACTCCCTGAGGCCCTGATGAGCAGATCGAGCACCTGAATTTGTGCTATTGTAACTACGCGACACCTTGCTCCCAGTGTGGTATTCACGCGGTGGCCATAGGCGTGCCGGACATTTCACTGACTTCGTACAACAATCTTGACTGTCTAGCTAGTGGTTCCACATGCTGATTCTATGGCGCGACATCCTGAAAGTGATCACGCGGTATGGTAGGACTGCAGGCGGACAAGCGATTTGTTGAAGCGAGCCTGGCTGTACTGGCAGAATGCCTTGTGGAACTAACACGCGCATGCCTCGATGTTCATTATGTTGGAGTTAACCTTGTTTCTTTAGAGTGTCGTCATATTTTTTTTTGTGTTTTCTCCGAGTCATGCATATAGAAATGGATGTGGCAGTGTGCACGTAGAGAATTGTGCGGGTAGAAATGGTTTTTCGTGCGGTTTTTGTGTGGCCACGGTTAGACTGGGCTGAAATGGATGGTGGAACGAAGCAGTGCGGGTGGAGCCAAAAAGCGGGCTGGAATGATGCGGTTTGGACACAAACAGAAACAACAGAAACGGGTCGAACCCATGGGATCAACCCGCACTAGTCGACCGGGTTCTCACCTCTCCCTCTAGTCTCCACTCCCCCTGACTAGTTTACCATGTTCACATCTCCTCCTAGGCATGCATCGACTAGCTAGCTTGCCAGCGGTTAATCGTTGAGGCCAGCTTTCCCAGGAACCATGGTTTGAACTCGCAGGTTCAGGCCGCATTCTTCTGTGGAGCAGGGTGGGTGCGGGTGTAAAATTCTTGCCGGGTGGAGTGGTGTGGGTTTACAATAGAAATTGATGGCTTGGTTTGGATTTAGTAATTAGGTTAAGTGCATAAGGTGCGGCCTTGATAAGGTGCGGTTCTTCCCCATTCTCACCTTGAGGAAGTGTGTGCTCGTGGACAAGTAATTAACACAGTTTTTCGGTAGTTAAATTGCTATCAAGGTGTTAATTACCGAAGTTGCACCAACCAATCGGTCACGTGTGTACTGAGTGCGTGGAAACTTTAAGACCTGCTCAAACAAATAGTTTGCCATTTGGATAGTTAAATTAACACAGATTGCTATTTGAGACTTGGTTCTACCCGTAGTTGAGAAGAATTATGGGGACAAGGAATTTTTCTACATGAAGTAAATGGAGAAATTTACGAGATAAGAGATAGGTGTACTGCTACACTTACCGACTGATGTTTTACGGACTCCACCTACACGGACTGACATGTTGATTTGGTGGATGAATCACGATCGTGAAAACATGGACGAAAATAAATGGCACCAAGCTTGTGCCTCCACATCATCCGGTAAGTGTGAGCCTGTAAGTTGTCCCTCCTAAGCGTAGTACGCTCCATCCGTTCCTTAATATAAGTGTATAGTTTTTTGTGAAAAAATCTATAATATAAGGTGTATAAAGAATTCTAGGATTTGTTTCTCTTATTTAGGAGGCAATTAATCCGATCAGGAGAAAGAGAGGATACCCAGATTTTGTATGTTCCCACTATATCATGTCAACACCTGGGGTATTCGCGTCCGAAAGCAACGAAATTTTTCCTCCCAGCCTGTGTGCTAATATTCGTGTAAGAAAACTATACACCTTATATGTACTACTTGATTAGCCTTTTTAAACGAAGTTGCATTTCAACAGCTGAAAGAATAATTACACGTGCGGAGATTACTGCCACTGTCCCTTTGCAGACGCATCAGGTTGGCCACGAGGCCACTAAAACCTTGTGAAGACAGCAACACCTCTGCCAAAAACAACCGATGTTACACTCGACAAGGCCTCCCAATCCATAAGGATGGCAAGACAAAAAAAGATAAATCTATTATATAGAGACAAGGAGGCAAGGCAAGGCATCTAGCCGAGTAAACAATGTTACAAAATCATGCCTTAAAAGTGAGTTAGTTCTGACAGAGTATATCTGAACAATTGTTTCAGCACCCCAACCCTCCCAAGCCTTCTCTCACCACACGAAGCTGTCAGGAATATGCAACATATATTCCTCTGGGGCCAAAAGGCCACAATATATAGTACAGGTACAGGGCAAATATGCAGGAAGCCCCCTAACATATGGGGGAAATACAGTATACATATATATACATCTAACACCCCCCCTCAAACTCATGGTGGATCCACAACACTGAGTTTGGAGAGTAAGAAATCATGCTGCGCTCTGGTCTGTGCCTTCGTAAAGAAATCTGCCAACTGTAAGTCGGAAGGCACATACTGAAGCGCAACAACCTGAGCCTGCACCTGAGCACGTGTATAGAAAGCATCAACACCAATATGCTTGGTAAGTTCATGCTTGACCGGATCACGTGCAACACTAATAGCACCTGTACTGTCAGACAAAACCAGAGTGGGTGTGGTAATAGAGACCCCAAAATCCGCAAGTAACCACCGTAACCAGGTCACCTCAGCAGTCAACAAGGCCATAGCACGCAACTCAGCCTCAACACTCGAACGGGAAACCGCTGTCTGTTTCTTCGTCTTCCAAGCAATGAGCGAACCACCAAGAAACACACAGTAAGCAGAAAGTGAACGACGATCCAAAGGATCACTCGCCCACGTAGCGTCCGAATAGCACTGGAGCTGGAGAGAGCTGGAACGAGGAAAGAAAAGGCGACGAGTGACCGTACCACGAAGATAACGAAGAACACGGAGAAGATGACTATAGTGAACAGTGGTGGGAGCAGAGATAAACTGACTCAGAATATGAACAGGATAAGAGATGTCAGGACGAGTGACAGCAAGATAAACTAGACTCCCAACAAGATGACGGTAACGCGTCGGATCAGAAAGGGGATCACCGTCAGTAGGTTGAAGCTTAACATTAAGCTCCATAGGGGTCTCAACAGTGCGCTCATCCCCAAGAGCAGCACGAGCAAGAAGATCCTGAATATACTTTTCCTGAGAGATGTAAAAGCCATCAGAAGTGGAGGAAACCTCAATCCCAAGAAAGTATCGAAGAGGACCAAGATCAGTCATAAGAAACTGAGCACGAAGACGAGCCTTAACAAAGGCGATATACTCAGGATCATCACCAGTAATAATCATGTCATCAACATAGAGAAGAAGAAGAGTGCGTCCACGAGGAGAAGTGTGAACAAACAACGCTGGATCATGAGCACTAGGGGAGAAACCAGCAGCAGTCACTACAGAGGCAAAGCGCTCAAACCAGGCACGAGGAGCCTGTTTGAGGCCATAAAGAGACCGTCGAAGACGACAAACCATCCCCTCGGGAACAGAATACCCAGGAGGAGGTTGCATATAAACCTCCTCACTCAACTCACCATTGAGAAAGGCGTTCTGAACATCAAGCTGAGACACAGACCAGTGACGAACAGAAGCAACAGCAAGAAGAGTACGCACAGTGGTCATATGGGCTACAGGAGCAAAGGTCTCATCATAGTCACGACCATGCTCCTGCTGAAAACCACGAGCCACAAGACGCGCCTTATAGCGCTCAAGAGATCCATCGGAGCGGGTCTTAATCTTATAGACCCACTTACACGTGATAGGACGAACACCGGAAGGAGGAGAAACAAGATCCCAGGTGCCAGTGCGCTCAAGCGCAGCAATCTCCTCAGCCATGGCCAGCTGCCATTCAGGATGATGCTCAGCATCCCGATAAGAAGTCGGCTCGGAGACAACAGAAAGACCATACTGACTAGGAGAGTAACGGTCAGGGGCACGACGCTGACGAACAGGACGAGTAGATGGAAGATCATCAGAGGAAGACGACGTAGGAGACGATGATAAAGAAGAGGGAAGAGTAGAGGAAGACTCCGGAGAACGAGGAGAACTAGGAGAACTAGACGGAGCAGAGGAGGATGGAGTAGAAGGAGAGAAATCAGGGGGAGAAGATCCTGAAGAAGACACAATAGGTGTAGAAGGAGGTGTGTCGGGAAAGAGAAGAAAAGAAATATCTTCCACCGGGTAAGTGCCAGCGGTGGGACGAGGATAGAAAGGACGCGTCTCATCAAAAGTAACATCACGAGAGATACGCATCCGACGACCAACAGGGTCCCAACAGCGATAGCCCTTATGCTCATCACTGTAGCCAAGGAAGACACACTCAACAGACTGAGCGGTCAGTTTGGTGCGTTCGCGAGGAGCAAGGAGAACATAGCAAACACAACCAAACAAACGAAGTATGGAATAGTCTGGAGACTGTCCAGAGAGGCGCTCATGAGGGATACCACCCTGCAAGGCAGCAGAAGGCTGAATATTGATGAGATAAGCCGACGTAGCGACAGCCTCAGCCCAGAAATGCGGCGGGAGAGAAGAAGCAATCATCATAGCGCGAGTGGTCTCAAGAAGATGGCGATGCTTACGCTCGGCAACACCATTCTGGGCATGTGCGCCAGGACAAGAGAACTGAGCAAGGGTGCCCTGCTTAGCAAGAACACCTCGCAACATCTGGGAGATATACTCACCAGCAGAATCAGCACGAAAAACACGAATGGGGGTAGAATACTGAGTACGGACCATGGCCGCAAAACGCTGATATATGGAGAGCACTTCACTACGAGAGCGCATAAAGTACAACCAAGTGTACCGAGAAAAATCATCGATGAATAAAATATAGTAGCGATGGCCTCCTTTCGAAGCGAAAGGAGCCGGACCCCAAACATCAGAATGAACTAAATCAAAAGGTCGCTGAGATACAGACGTGCTAGTAGGATAGGGAAGCTGAATCTGTTTACCCAACCTACAGCCCTGACAATGTAAAGACCCATCTCCTGAGACAGACCCCAGAAGACCACGATGAACTAATGACGACAGGCGGGAGTCACAAAGATGACCAAGACGATGATGCCACTGCTGAAATGAGCTGGTAGCAGAAGCGACGACCGGAGAAGAGCTGGCAGATGAAGTGGCAGCGGAAGGAACACGAAGCCAGTCTAACTCCCAAAGTCCTGAAGAGTCACGGCTGCGAGGGCCAGCTCCAACCAGGGCCTGTGTGCGACGGTCCTGGACAACACAAGAATCAGCATCAAGAATGACGCGACAACCAGAGTCAGTAAGCTGGCTAGCAGAGAACAGATTCAGCTTAAGAAGAGGGACATGAGAAATATCAGGAACATAGAAAGAAGAAGTAGAAAGGGTGCCCCGACTAGAAACGGGAAGAGAGGTACCATCAGCCGTAAAAACACGGACAGGAGAAGGGAGAGAACGAAGACTAGACAGAAAAGAAGACTCAGATGTCATATGAAAGGAAGCTCCAGAATCCAGATACCACGAGGACGTACCTGACTGTGTAGAAGGTGGTGGTCGCGCAGTGCCTGAAGAATCAGTCACAGAACCAGCAGTGCCCGTCGAAGAAGAGCCTGTAGCAGCAAGCAGACCGCGAAGACTCCTGATAATGTCCTGATCAGAGAGAGCAACTGCTGAAGACCCGGAAGGAGCCGGCTGCCCACGAGTCTGGTGCTGCTGACGTAGACTGGGGTCCCGTGTATAACAGGTGGCCCAAGTGTGGCCATCCCTGTTGCAATAAGAGCAGTGACGAAGAGAACCACGACGACCCTGATTACGAGCCTGCTGGTGCTGACTCTGACCCTGAGGCTGCGGAGGCTGACCCTGACCCTGACCTGGAGGAGTGGGTAGTATCGGCGGTGGCGGCACAGGGGACCGCGGCTGAGTCGAGGGACCAGACGGCATAGGAGGACCACGAGTAGCAAGCACGGATGGAACCGCAAGAAGACCAGCACCACGGAGACGGGTCTCCTCAGCCCGAAGCTCAGACAATACCTCAGATAGCGGAACACGACCACGAGCATTCAGCTGAGCACGCCGGGGCTCAAACTCCTGGCGGAGCCGAGATAGAAACTCATAGATGCGGTGAAACTCCAAATCCGAGCGCACAATCTGGCAACACGAGCAGGTGCCACAAACAGCAGTGCGAAGAGAGTCAAGCTGACGCCAGATAGCAGCACTCTGAGTATAGAACTCATCAATAGTAGAATCACCCTGCTGGAGAGCATGCTCCTGGCGAACCACAGACAGGTAAAGAGCATCCCCAGATGGCTGATAGCGCTGACGAAGGTGAGCCCACTGAGCGGCAACAGTAGGGAGACTCATGAACTCAGCAGCATACTGAGGCAGAACACTGGAGGTGAGAACCGCAGCAGCACGAGCATCCTCATCGACCCACTGAGTGTAAGCAGTCAGAGCATGTCGGTAGGCCTCGAGATCAGAAGAGTACTGCTTGAACTTCAGGTCATAAGCAGCAACAGCAGTATCATCAGCACTCTGAGCAGCATCCTTGGCCTCCTGAGAAGCATCAGCACCAAGAACAATCGGCGTCGGCGGAATAGGAGCCACAGGAGCAGGGGGGCATGGCGGACAGGAGACCTCGCCGGAGAGCACACCCCAAAGACGAAGACCGCGCATGTGAACGCGCATAAAGGCAGCGAAATCAGGGTAATTCGCGCCATCAAAAATCACCGGACAGCGAGGAATCGCAACATAACCCGATGAAGAAGACATATCTTTATCTTTTTTTTTTTTTTTTATTTTTTTTTTATTTTTTACCAGATCTAGACCAGATCTAACTGCAGACGAAAACAGCCGGCGGAAGGCAGCGGCAAATCAGCACCGGGCAGCAGAGGGCGCGGTCAGCGGAAGCCGACAAGACCGCAGGCTGACGTGGGCGGCGCACGTGGGCGCGTGGTCAGGAAGCCAAGCACCAGAGGCCGCGCGTCAGGAAGCCAAGCGCCAGTGAGCCAGCCGGGAACGCACGTGGTCGCCCTGTGCGTGAGCAGTCCCGTCAACAGCACAGGTGCACCACGTCAGGCACAGGAGCACATGCCAAACAAACTGAGCAGGAGCACAGGGCCGCCAGGAGGAGTAAGTACCGCGGCACAGGAATCTGCACGCACAGGACCGCGGCGGCGAATCAATCTGCACGCACAGGACCGCGGCGGCGAATCAATCTGCAGGGCTGGATCGATCCGATCTATAGATCAAGATCGAGGCAATCTGGAGACGAAGCGAGGACGGATTGGGGCAGACCGATCTCGAAAAAAAAAAGAAAACCGGCAACGACGGCCAGAAACAAGGCGGATGTTGCAGAAAATTTGTCTAACCTAGCTCTGATACCATGTCAGGAATATGCAACATATATTCCTCTGGGGCCAAAAGGCCACAATATATAGTACAGGTACAGGGCAAATATGCAGGAAGCCCCCTAACATATGGGGGAAATACAGTATACATATATATACATCTAACAGAAGCTTCTTGTGGTTTTGCTCCTCAGGTATTCCCGCCCCATCCGAGACATCATCTACAGATCTAGGTCTCGTGTCGCCGCCCTTGTAGTATAGGGCTCGAAGTTGGGGAGCAATGTCGGTGAGGAGACTTGAGCTTGTCAAATCCTCCATGCCGCGCGGCTTAGCCATCAACACGCGGCGCATTCACTACCGGCATTGCCCAACTGCGTCTCCAGCATATATGAAGGGAATTTGCATGCTTGCACTGCCTGTACAAAGAGCGTCTTGGGAAAAGGACACCCATGTAGGTATCTGGTCAAGTGTCAGCGTTGCTTCCGATTTCGGCATTGCACGCATTCCTGCCTCCGCCGGCCAGCACCTGCCCCAAGCCACAACATGGCCTTACCTGATCCATCCCACCATCTCCCAAGCCACTTCAAGCTCGTCCAGGACTCCGCTGCAGCATCAGAGCCCACCCTTAACTTCAGCAGCTCAGCCACCGATCATGCCACAGCTCGAAGACATCAGCGTTGCATTTGAGCTCCCCATCGATGCTACTGTATCATATAGTGTTAGGCTTCCTCCTTTCAAGCTTAATACAAAACTGACAGATCTTCTGCGGGTACTCGAAAAAGTAATCATAAATGTATAGCAATAGAGTTTGCGTACCGGTTGATGACCTAAGTGCCTACAACGCCTTGTTCCGGAGCTTGCATCTATGGATCAGCCTCCTAGCTCTATTTACCTCGTCAACGATTCTTCCATGGTCATCTTCGACTTGTACCGTGATCACACGCTCACAGACAAAGGGTAATAGTGGCGCCATAATGGTTTTGTACACACTGCATCGGGAGCAAAGCTATAAGTCCTACTGATACGCTTTGTGACAATAGGTGCCTATGAGATTTTCATGCTTCTCAACCCTTTCATGCACCCAAAAATCTCAACGAACACCCCTGGTTACCGATTTTATGTACCACTCAAATTCACTATGCATCCTATTGCCTAGAGATCATGTTGGCCAATATATCTCATATCGATTCTGTTCAAATTCCATACTGCTGAGACCGCACGTATCAACTGGGTTTGAACATGGTGGGTGAGGAGATCCGGATCTTTTACTACATTACTAATCACATGTCTTGTAATTTACACCGTGAGTACTATCAGCATAAAAGTTAGTCTTCTAATGACACTAGCTGCCCGTGAAACTTTAATGCACCAAAAATTCTCAATGAACACCGCTGGTTACAAGTTTTATGTACCACTCAAATTCCCTATGCATCCTATTCCCAAGAGATCGTGTTGGCAAATGTATCTCACATCGATTCCATTCAAATTCCTTACTCCTGAGCTGGCACGTTCCATTTTTATCGACTCGGTTGAACATGGGTGAAGGGATGTTATTTACACCGTGAGTACTATCAGCATAAAAGCTAGTCTTCTAATGCCAGTCTGAAAAGGTGTATGACAACTTCAGCTTAATATGGAATTTCAGTGTCCTATAAAAGATACAACATTATGCCAATTCCTTCACCCATAGCAGGTCTTTCCTTGTCTGGTCGTAAGTCAGCCTAAAACAATAGATGAAAACAGCATGTACATAGGATTAGACCCAGTGCCACTTTCTTGAAAAAGCACCTAAAGGTGACGCTTGGACCTCTTGTGTGGGAGAGCATGTACTGGTCATGTGAGAGACAGAGAGATGAGAAATTGTGGTGATGTACGAGCGAGACGAGTGAACACAAGCATCCGTAGAGGATATAAGGCTACTCACTGTCCTGGACAAGTGGAAGGTGTGAAAAATATTGAATCCCTAGTATTTCGATGTTATTGATTTGACCCTCATGGGGAGTATATATATACGTACAAACTTGGAGGACAAGAAGCCTATGACTTGAAATACAAGATGATCTCTAAAGTCCTAGTCTATCTCTAGTTGTGTACGTACACGTACTCTAACATCCCCCCTCAGTCGCAGCGGGAGTGAAACGGACGCTTGCGACTGGATTTGAAGTCTTGCGCCTTTCGTCGTCTTCTCCTCCTTGTCATCATCACCTGCGTGGACATGATCATGGCTGGCACCTAGGGGCGGTGACTGCGTCCCCTTCTAGTGCCTCTCTTCCCTCCCGCAGTCACAGCGGGAGTGGCGTGGACGCAAGTGACGACGCGGACGCTGTTGACTGGAGTTCTTGAGTTGCTGTAGATATTGTTCTTGATGTCGATGTCGAGGTAGCCGATCGTGATGTAGCCGTGGTCGATGTAGGTGTGGTCGATGTCGTAGTCGTCGTAGTGGTATGGCCGCCATTGCCGGAGGCACAAAAAAAATTGCGCGTTTTGTTGTTGTTGTTGTTAACGAAGCTGCAGTTGTGTACGTTTTGCACCTTGTAGAGGTACCGTCGGGGGCGTCTCTTGGACGCGGTCATAAGTGAGACCACCGGTTTTGCCAGGACCGGAGAAACCCACCAAGCACACAAGGTTTAGCCAGAACCATATGCGCGGTCGTAGGGGCGTCACAATTGTGATGCCGGTTTGTAGTTGCAGTCGTCGGGGTCGTGGACGCGGCGATGCCGTCGTCGTGCCTTGCAGTTGTACTGTCAGAGGGCGTCGTAGTTGTATGTCCATCGTGTGGACGGGTATAGCGGCGGCGGCGATGTGTCGACGAAGATGTTGATGAAGACCACGTAGATGTAGACCTTGGCGATGATGTGTCGGCGATGAAGTAGTAGGCGTGTCGGCGATGATTGTCGCTTGAAGGCGTCCCTTGTGGCGGCGATGATGTCGAAGCCTTGATGTCGGAGAAGTCGGCGTACTAGTGTTCCACATCGGTCTGACGTGTGGATGACGTTGACGTCGCTTCTCCGTAGATGTGCTCGACGAAGATCTTGGCTTGCAGCCCGGCGTAGTCGTATAGCTTGACGTTGATGTCCGGCTCGGCGTAGTTTAGCACGATGGTGTCTTTATCGATGCAGATCGACCGTGCCGTAGCCACGGCGGAAGGGGCGACACAGTGTGCTCCATGTTGACGAAGTATTGCACTAGCATACAACAGCAAAGCTAGGCCTCCATGCATCAGACCTAAAATCTGGAGATTGAATCTGTTATTGAAGATTTGAACCACGTGCCTGGTGCTTGTCCTGGATCGATTCTCGTGACATGCAAGCATGCAGGTGCATGTAGCCAACGTGCCGTTGTGTGATGCTGGTCGTGGAGGCGCTTCGATCGGCAGGACACCCGGCCGCCGCGGATGCTTGGTCGGTGCTCGCGTGTGGACGCCAGCACCACTTTGAGATGCGCGGCGGATTTGTTTCGAGCACTCGCCCTCCCGTGATCTGATGTCTGCAACTAGTTGCAGAGGGCCGCTGATGGAGATGACCTGTAGCGCGCCGTGTCATCGGTTTTCTTCTGATTTTCTCGCCGGCGTTAAAGATTGTCGGGTGTATCTAGGGATTTATTTGGACGGATCTAATCTATGAAATAGGTAATTTTTGAAATTGAATCTAATCTAAGAAACGGAATTGATCTAATCTAGACTATGGAACCGATCTGATCTTTGATCTAGACCGGATGGCGTGCCCCCGAGGAGTAATCTCCCCGGGGGCGACGCGTTGCGAAAGTGGTGGAAAAACCTAGGATCGGCGCCGTGAGGCTAACCGCTCTGATACCATGTGAAAAATATTGAATCCCTAGTATTTCGATGTTATTGATTTGACCCTCATGGGGAGTATATATATACGTACAAACTTGGACGACAAGAAGCCTATGACTTGGAATACAAGATGATCTCTAAAGTTCTAGTCTATCTCTAGTTGTGTACGTACACGTACTCTAACAGAAGGCGCACGAAGCGGATGATGGAAGTGCAGATCATTCACTGTTGGCCCAGCCCCAAATGCCGAGTGCAGTCCGGCGTGACGACAACGAAGTATTCCGGCGAGTTACGCGCACGTATAAGAACCAGCTAACAACGATCAGCAAGCTAGTTATCTAGCCTGATCAAAAGAACTAGCTCTCTCAACTCACACGAGTACGTACGGGAAAAACAATGTTGATGGCTACAGGGCCCTCTCGGTCCTGTTGTTTGTATTGAATCTCACGGTTGTCTTACAAGGCTACTATATGAGTGTATATATACCCGGCAAGACGCAGCGTCAATACGAATAGGTGTTGGACTACTAGTCCTACTCGGAACACACACACGCACACGACACCGTTCCGTGTCCTATCGGGATTACTATTCCTAACAATCACCCCCCTAAGCACGATGTGCCCATCTTCACAGCTTGAACGCCGATCCTTCCTCGCATCTCCGCAAATTTCACTCGTCCCAAAGATTTAGTTAGGATATCCGCAAGCTGATCATTGGTGCAAACATAGTTGACTTCAATCTTGCTCTCCTCTACACACTGCCGTATGTAGTGATACTTCGTATCAATGTGCTTACTCCTGTCATGATGCACCGGATTCTTGCACAATGAAATTGCAGACTTGTTGTCAATATTGAGCACCACTTGTTCCGCCTCCCGATTGGTGAGATCACCAAGTAGACTCCTTAGCCACACACCGACACGCCGCAGTTGCAGCCACAATATACTCAGCTTCACAGGATGACTGTGCCACCACTTTTTGCTTTTGTGATAGCCAACTTACTATGCTTCTTCCCAAGAAATATGCCACGCCCGAGGTACTCTTACGGTCGTCAATATCTCCTGCCATGTCACTATCACTGTAGCCAAGTAGGTTCACCTCCTCCTTCTCTTTCGAGTAGACAATACCAAAGTTTGTAGTACCTTTGATATACCTGAGTATATGCTTCACGGCTGTCCAATGCTCCATTGTGGGTGCTTCCATGAAGCGACTCACATAGCCAACGGAATAGGCCAAGTCGGGTCTTGTGTTAATGATTTACCTCAAACTTCCGACCACACTCCTATACTCCGTTGCATCAACCGCAGGTGCTTCACTCCTTTTGCTCAGTTTAAGACGAGGTTCCATCAGAACATGAGTTGGATTGCATTCTTCCATGCCACACTTCTCGAGTATCTTCTTTGCATATGCCTCTTGGCATAGCGTGATCTCACCCAGCTTTTGATGTACCTCAATCCCAAGGTAGTAGCTCAACAAGCCTAGATCACTCATCTTGAATAACTCCTTCATCTATAGCTTGAACTTTGCAATCTCCTTCTCATCCGCTCCTGTTATCAATAGATCATCAACATAGATGCCAACTAGTAGATGATCCCTTCCTTTACCTCGCTTATACATCGCATGCTCCAGTGGGCTCTTATCGAATCCGAGAGAGATCAATGTACGATCAAGCTTGATGTTCCACGCCCGAGGGGCTTGCCGTAGCCCGTACACCGCCTTGTGTAGCTTCAAAACCTTGTGTTCTTCTCCCTCTTTGATGTATCCCGGTGGTTGGTTCACATAAACTTCGTCTTCTAACTCCCCATTCAAAAACGCGGATTTCACATCCATGTGATGCAATTTCCAAGATTCTTGAGCTGCGAGAGCAATAAGTAATCTCACCGATTCCATCCTTGCAACGGGAGCGAACACTTCTTCAAAATCCACACCTTGCTCTTGCACATACCCCTTGGCAACTAGCCGAGCTTTGTGTTTCACCAACTTCCCTTCGGCATCCTTCTTGATCTTGTACACCCACTTGAGCCCTATGGCCTTGTGATTGTTGGGTAGATCGACAAGCTCCCATGTATCGTTGTCTTTGATCGATCCCAACTCCTCATCCATAGCACGACGCCAACACTCCTCCGTATTAGCGTCCTCGAATTTCGTCGGCTCCTCGGTGAGTAAACACCGACCTTGTCCTCTCCCTCGCGCACGCGCTGTACGAAGGGTCTCCGGCGGATACAGCTCCAGTACACTTCGGAATTTTTCTGGAGTAGGTGGCCGTCTCCTTTCTTCCTGTGCACTTGGAGGAGACGCGGAAGCTGACGTAGTACTTGTTTCAGTGTCTACTGAATTTTTTGCAGTTTCTGTCGGTGTACTGCATGTTGGCGACGTGACATCGTTGCCCGCGTCCACTTCTGGACTGCCGCTAGTCCCTCCTGGACGGGAGTGTGCAGCTGATGGGCCACTTGCGTCAGGGCTCTCGTCCGCACGTGGAATAGATGGCGACGCCGAGCCTCCAGGTGCAGCGCGTGAGCTGCTGCTTGTGCCGGGACTCCCACGCGGATAGACGTCTCCAGGCGTGGCGCTGCTACTGCTCGCTTCCGTACCTCCATCTTCTGAGCCAGCGCCTAAATACGTAACGCCACGGGACGCTGTTTCTTGATCATCTGCATGCGAATCACTGTAGACTACAGTAAATATTTCATCAGAAATTGATTGTACCGGTTCCGCAGAGCCCCAATTCCATGATTTCTCCTCCTCGAAGACGACGTCGCGAGTCACCACCACCTGTTTTTTCACTGGATTGTACGCGCGATACGCCTTCGAACCGTATTCATAGCCGATCATGACCATTGGAGTACTTCGACCCGCCAACTTGCTAGTATGCCCGGTCAGCGTCTTCACATGCGCCACGCACCCGAAAGTGCGAAGATGATCAACCGAGGGCTTGCGCCGGTACCATGCTTCGTACGGCGTCATACCAACTTCACTCTTAGTTGGCGCCCTGTTCAGCAAATAGACAGCTGTACTAACTGCCTCACCCCAAAACCTGCCTGGCATGCCTTTGCTCTTCATCATGCTGCGTGCCATGGCCACCACGGTTTGGTTCCTTCTTTCCACAACACCGTTTTGCTGCGGTGAATATGGTGCGGTGAGATACCGCCGGATCCCATGAGCTTCGCAAAACTCCTTGAATTCATTGGATTTGAACTCCCCACCCCGATCGGTACGGAGGGCCTTCAACTTTGCCTCAGACTCCACCTCAGCTGCCATCTTCACAATCCTGAACGCTTGCAAAGCATGATCCTTACTCTTCAGCAACACAACCCACATGTATCTACTGAAGTCGTCGACGATGAGCAAAAAGTACTTGTTCCCGGCGGGGGTCGCCGGCGTGATTGGTCTGCATAAGTCTCCATGCACCAACTCAAGAACCTTACTTGCTCGATATTGTCCCTCCCTTGGAAATGGGGCTCGCCTTTGCTTCCCAATGAGACAACCGTCGCACACCTGCTCAACATGATCAACACATGGTAAGCCACCTACCATCTCCTTCTGTCCAAGTTGTCGTAGAGCCTGGAAATTAAGATGTCCGTAGCGTGCATGCCACTTCCACGCCGAGTCTTCCATGCTTGTCATCAAACACACTGGATCCGCCCGATTGAGATTGAGGATGTAGAGTCTATTCTTCGACCTCTCCACCTTCATGATGAGCTGCCTTTGGCGGTCATATCCCCACAGGAACTCGTCCTCCAACACGATCTTGCATCCACGCTCCGCGAGCTGACCAAGACTGATAATGTTGGTCTTAAGCTTGGGAATATAGTACACGTCAGTGAGTACCTTGTGACCTCCATCCTTCAACTCAAATAGGACAGTGCCTCGTCCTGCAATCTCTACCTTCGACCCATCGCCGAATCGAACGGAGCCTCCAACCATGAGGTTCAACTTAGAAAACTGGGCCTTGTCGCCGGTCATGTGGTTGCTAGCGCCCGTGTCGAGGTACCAAACGTCGTGAGCCGTCTGCATCCTCCGCGGGAAGACCTTTTCTTCCACGAGCGTGACGATCTCCATAGCGGACTCCTGAGGAGTTGATTCCTTGGTGGTCATTAACTCGCAAGCTTCGAGCATGAGCATCATCGGTCCATCATCTCCTTCCTTCGCCATGAGAGCCTTCTCCGTTGAACGGTTGGGACACTCTGATTTGAAGTGCCCGAGCTGATTGCACTTATGGCAGCGAAGATTCTTCTTGTCGAATTTCTTTTTTGGTTTCTTCGGCTTGCTGTCCGACTTCTTCACCGGGACCGAACCATCGCCACTGCCAGATGCTTTATCGCTCCTCTCCTTGGCGACCATTGCCTGCCACTGGGCACGTGTAAGCATGAGGTGCTCATCTTGATTCGCGTCGCCGTAGGTGATCTTCATCCGCTCGTCATGCGCCTTGAACCGTCCAACCAGGTCATCCATCGTGAGGGTGGTGAGATCAACGCATTGCTCGATTGCCGACACCACAGATATGTACCGCGGCGGCGCCGCGCGAAGAAAACGCATTACGACTGAGATATCTTCCAGCTTCTCACCTTGCGCGCGAATCCCGTTGACAATTGTGGCTACCCTCGAGGCAAAAGCGTCCAGCGTCTCATCTCCTCCCATCTCCAGGTTCTCGTACTTCTTCTGCAAGGTTTGTAGGGTCGCCCTGCGGACGCGCTTGTGCCCAAGATTCAACGTCTTGAGTGTCTCCCACGCCGCCTTTGCAGAATCCTTCGAGATCAGGTGCTGCATCACGTCCACCGGCACCACGGAGCCGATGGCCGTGAGTGCATGTTGGTCCTTGCGGTACTTCGACGCGCCCTTCTTGAACTCGTCGCCGCCGGGATCGACAGCCTCCCAGATGTCGTTGCCCTCCATGGCCCACTCCATCCGATTCGCCCACGTCGTGTAGTTGCCGCGATCATACCACGGGTACTGCGACGACACCGATGCACCCGCAGCCGCACCGGAGTACTCGCCTTGCTCCTTGCCCGTCATGACCTCCCGTTACTAGGAGATCCTCCTCGAGGCTCTGATACCAATTGTTGGCCCAACCCCAAATGCCGAGTGCAGTCCGGCGTGACGACAACGAAGTATTCCGGCGAGTTACGCGCACGTATAAGAACCAGCTAACAACGATCAGCAAGCTAGCTATCTAGCCTGATCAAAAGAACTAGCTCTCTCAACTCACACGAGTACGTACGGGAAAAACAATGTTGATGGCCACAGGGCCCTCTCGGTCCTGTTGTTTGTATTGAATCTCACGATTGTCTTACAAGGCTACTATATGGGTGTATATATACCCGGCAAGACGCAGCGTCAATACGAATAGGTGTTGGACTACTAGTCCTACTCGGAACACACACACGCACACGACACCGTTCTGTGTCCTATCGGGATTACTATTCCTAACATTCACTTGTAGTGAATCATTACATAAGATTAAATTACATTAGAAAACATCTAGAATACTATAAACAGTAGTCTACGTGAAACATAAAAACCACTTACTACGACACAAAACTTAAGTTCCAAACAGAACCATGAGAGAGGAAATATGTGGAGCAGGATCCGTTGTGGCTGTCGTCAAGCCCGAACGGAAGACGAACCACTGAATCGGCTTTTGACCCAGGCACGCTCCTCTCTGCTCACGTATGCTCACGTGCCTCGGCCATGCAAAGTTTCCGCTTATACAAGCAGGGTGGTAGCTACGCAGCAGCATATACACTTGTAGCCAATGGTCATCAGCCTAAACATGAAAATAATCCTACAACTGATCAAAAGCATGTAAATCAGACACAGCGTATCTGTTCACGACAGTAGTCGTCCATCCATCGTCAGATTTTCCAGCTTCAACTAAGTTTCCCAACTCCTCTCATTCCCTCGAAACTAATCGTTTTGTGGAATGGTAGCGTGTTGTCAATCGGTGCAGGTGAGGGTTCTCTTCTGCCTTAGTGCCTTATGCATGTATTCCTACTATTTATGGATGCGTACTACATGTAGACTGTCGTCAATTGATTATATATACCGTGAATATGGAAACTATGAGCTCAAATCAAATGTGTTAGTTTCGCCATGAAGATAGTTATAATAAATTTGTCGACCTGCATCCGTATTTATGTCACTTGAACTTTAGTGGAAACCCTAGCCGTCAAGAGCTTTGACCTCTCGTAGCCACACCACCAGTAGTATTTTTTGGCACGCTACTACTAAGCATGCATGTACTAGTGGATCTTGGAGATGGTATTGAGGCATGACCTCCCGTGGCGTACTTTCTGGTCTATAGAGACGCAGGTGGGCGGGAGAAGGTCCTACTTCTCTATAGATTAAGTTGACTTGGCAAGGATGGCAAGGTAGTAGCAGTGTCCTTGCATCAGAATAAGTCCTCCCGTCTCAAGTCTGCTGGTTGTGATGATCAAGGATCCGGTCTCGGAGTGCTAGAAGAGTTCAGTTGCCGCTTTATTATGGGATCTAATAAAATTTTCAGTTCCTCTCCCGTTGCAAGGCATATGAATGGTTGCTAGTAATCCCAAAAGCCATGATGCAATCGGGGGATACGTGCGTGTGGCCTATGACAATGATTCAGTTGTTGTACATACTCGTTGCATATAACCAAAACTATTTTTTTTTTAAATGGGGTGCACAACCTTGGCCTCTGCATCAATAGATGCACACAGCCGACCAGCATAAACAATTTTCCACATGTTTAATCATGGATCGAAATCATATCTCAGCCAATTAGACACACATGCGATTTGTTTCCAATTGGTTTGGATTATTTTCTTTGCATATGTCATTCACCCTTTTTAGATGTTGCATATGTGTATCCACATGTTTTTTTACTCCCTCCGGTCCATATTAAGATTCTCAACATTGTCTAGATACGGATGCATCTTGTCTAAATATTAAACTAGATACATACGAATCTAGAAAAAAATGAGAATATTAATATGAATCGGAGGGAGTAGTGACATATATATATTATATCAAATACATCCAGATGAGGGACACAGTGGCCTATGGAAATTAAAGACCCCACAAACCATAGATATCAAAAGAATCCCTCGAAGCAAATCTTTGGAGCACAACTCGTAGGCATCCGCTGGATTCACACGTTAGATTACAAATTGAATACTGGAGCAGCCACTAAGTCGGGCTTTTTACTAGCGCACGGTCCTGTCAACTCACATTTCCTCGCACATCTGTCTTGATCTGTCGGCGTCATCTTGTCTGTGTGCCGCCGGGTATACAAGCTAGGTGCTAGTTAGTTATGTAGGAGGTCTAGCCAGTAGCCCATCCATGTGTAACTATTTGATCGTGAGCGTGAACTTGGAAATAATCCTATTTTTCCATAAAGGGAAATAATCCTATAGCCGATCCGCAGAGCGTAAAGTAGACATGATATATCTGTGCACGACAATACCACCTTATTCCTCGTCAGAATGTCCAGGTTCAGCTAAAGTTCGTGATGAGTCTCATTCTCTCAAAACTTATCGTTGTGTGAAATACTAGATGTCACTCGACGTGCATGCATGATGAGTGTAATCTTATCCTGTCAATGCTAGAGTGTTGGGTCCCTACAAGCGAATACCTATTATTTATGGATGTTCTATATGTACACTGTCATCAATGAGATGTGCTTTGTTTTCCCCCTTTTCTCTTTCAAATTTATGAAACAGAAAACATAAGGATAACCAGGATTGGCCAATACCCCTTCATGCATTCCAAACTAAAAGTGTATTAGTTAATCCTGGTCATCATTGTGTCTCCAATTTCGTAAGTTTGGAGGAGAGGGGGGACACCAAAGCATTAGTGGTCATCAATTCATTGTAAACATTGAGCTCAATTTAAATGTATTAGTTTGTCCTTAAAATTGTTATAAAACTCGTATTCACATGTTTAAGTATTTATTATGACTGAACTTTGTGTATGTGTAAGCAGCCTTTATGTGGCACAAAGAGAATAATTATGATGCAAAAGAAAAGCTTTGCAGTTCACTTTTTTCATGGAATATAATCAATAAGTTTTTTTGCACGACTAATCTCAACTCCAACAATACTCCGAGTGCGCATTAATGTCTTTGTTTTGAAATTCCATATTCCATGTGGTAAGCGCTACAATATTAACTTTGGACCACTACAGATAGTCACAATGTTGTAAAATATATAATGTTTCAAATCTTTGTTGCTAATTTGCAGATGCTCTTTTGATTTCTTTCATGTGGTGATCTTAATTGGAACAATTATGATGACAAACAATGCGGGAATGTGAATTTGTTCCATTAATCTAATAGGCAGTACATTAGTCAAAAGTGTGTCAAGTCCGCAACTTGTGATGAGCTGATCAACGCTGTACACCACGAGGTATAGCGTGAGGAAGGCATACACGCGATAGCTGAAGCCGTGCTAGATGGGGAGTAGGGCGTGCACACAATAGATTAGGCGGACAACCATTGCATTGACTGAACTGAAGGAGTGCTGCATGAAACTCTCACACCAGCATGATCATACATCATGGCTGAAACTTGGAATCGTACATATGATAGGCCTCGGGAAGCACCTACCATCATCGACTCAGCCTTATATGTATGCCTTCTAGCTATGCAGCAGGGGAGAGTCCGCTACCACTACAGCAACTCCAGTAGATCTCAAAATCAATGGTTAATGTCTTGGTTTTCTATGTGCTACCCTCTTTATTGTCAAAGATACTTGTTTAGTGTCCCAAAATGGAATGATATGAAACATGTTTATGGATATCGGTATTCTATCTTTAATGTATGATATTCCGAGTGAAAATCTACCTAGTCAATTGTCTTATCCCTAGCTCTTCTGCCACAACGTCTTTCGTGCACCGCTGATAGAGGCCTCATCTCTTCTTCTCGCACAGAACAAACTATGTTCAGCTCTATCTATGCATTGAGAGCACGAACATGGAATGACTCAGAGGTCTGACATTTTAACCAGTAGCAACTAAAATTCCTAATCCATCTCATCCCCTCGAAAGATCTTCATGCGTTGACACCGATGCCATTCAGTTCACTTGGATGGTACGCCATGTCCACTCTATTGACCACTTGCTCCTTATTCTGCTACACACGCAAGGCTATGTTATTTATAGATGCACACTAGGTATGCACCAACAGATCTGTTATTATATACAACAGATCTAGTTGAAAAACATAAGAGAAATGCATTTTATGGAATGATGGAAAAGAAAGAAGGCACAAAAGAAACCATACTTTATGGGCCTCTTTATACAAAGTTTAGCTTTCAAAAAAAAAATCAGTAAGCAGTCATCACTCACTCAGTGACTACGTATGTATTCATGCGGTTGCGGTAGGCGCGTGCTGAAAAAACAAGGGACGTGGCAGTTCGGGAGTTTCGTAATATTTATTTTTCTTGTGTTTTTTCTGTGTCATGCATGTAGAAATGGGTGTGACAGCGTGTGCACGTAGAGATTAGTTAGTTGAGCATGCACGTACCCGTGACTCAATGGCGGAAGTTCGTCAAAGAATAGTTTTTTTAAGAAAAAAATGGACTAGGGGCGCAATAGGTGGTCAAGCCTTTGCCATACACTGCTTTTTGGGCTGAGTGCATTGAAAATGCTATCTGCATACCTTTGCCACACGCTGAACAGAAAGAGCTCGAGAAAGATGCCTTTGCTGGCTGGTAGTTTGTTGACAGCTAGCCTTTGTCTTGCGTATTATCTCCAGAAAGCTTTGCCGAGAGTGTTTGATCGCCAACCCTATCATTTTAGTAGAGCCAGTCCAATGGATCTTCTGCAATGGCGGCTACTTTGTGCGTGACAGACTATCTAAGGCACCATGGATCGATTGGGAAAATTAAAGTACTGTTATATTCCAACAGCGCTGATCCACCTAGTGATGTTGTTCAACAAAAATTCATATGATCTTATAGTGTAACTGAAACAGCGTCACTCGGTGTAGATGGATGGTGTGTTCCATTCTCTATTGGCCAACATTAGGTCCTGGTTCCCCTATATGCATGTACACACGCTTACGTTATTTATAGATGCACTATATGTATAGACCAACCAATCGATCACATCTGTCCTGAGTGCATGGAAACTTTAAGACCTGCCCAGACAAATAGTTTGGCATCTGGATAGTTAAACTAACATATATTGCTATTTGAGACTTGGTTCGACCCGTATTTGAGAAGAATTATGGGGGCAAGGCATTTTTCTGCACGAAGTAAATGAAAAAAATCACGACAAAAGAGACTACTTTACGATATGCTACACTTACCGAAGAATGTTTTACAGACTCCACATACGGACTGGCGTGTTTGATATGGTGGATGAATCATGAACATTAAAACATGGACGGAACAAAACTGCACCAACCTTGTGCCTCCACATCATCTGGTAAGTGCGAGTCCATAAGTTTTCCCTCCTAAGTGTAGCATTATTTAGTATTACTTTATTGTCCTTTTTAAACGAAGTTGCATTTCAACAGCTGAAAGCACAATTCCACGTGCGTAGATTCCCTTTGCACACACATCAAGTTGACCATGGGGCCACTAAAACCTCGTGAAGACAAGAACACCTCTAGCATAAAACAACAGGAGTGACACTAGAAAAGGCCTCCCAATCCATAAGGATGGCAAGACCAAGAACATAAATCCATCCTCAATGGACAAGGAGGCAAGGCAAGGAGTCCGGCCAAGTGAACAATGTTACAGAATCATTTTAAAAAGAGAGTTTAGTTCCAAGAGAGTATATGTGAAAAATTGTTTGAGCACCGAAACTCTCCTAAGCCTTCTCCCACCACCACATGCGCACCTTCCCGTGGTTTTGTGCCCTAGGTATTTCCGCTCTACCCCGAGGCTTCGTCTGCAGATCTGGGTCTCGTGCCGCCGCCACCCCGCGATGTCGCGTCAAGTGATGATGAGGAGGTGCCGAAGACGACATAGGATTTTCCGGACAACAAAAAATCTGCTCCTCGTTGGCCAGATGGGAGCATGTCTGAGCAATTCAATATGTCCAGTGGATGGGGTAGTTGGCACCAGGATTCAATGCCAATCCGACGGCTGCACCAAAAGCTGCCTATCCTCATACATGGCTCTAAGTTGGGGAGCAAGGTCGGAGAGGATAATCAACCTAAGTTGGGGAGCAAGGTCGACAATGCTACACTTACCGAAGGGTGTTCTACGGACTCCACCTACGGACTGACGTGTTGATTTGGTAGATGAATCATGAACCTGAAAACATGGACAGGAAAAAACTGCACCAACCTTGTGCCTCCCCCATCATCTGGTAAGTGTGAGTCTATAAGTTTTCCCTCATAAGTATAGCATTATCAGAGCATCTCCACCGGAGTCCCTCAACCAGTGGCCGAAAAACGCGCCGACAGTTGCTTTGGGGGACGTTGCCCAAACTGCTAGAAGCCGGCAACACCAGCGCCCCCAACGATCATGCGACCTACCACAGATAACTCCCCGACACAAGTGGATTCAAGCACACATGAGGAGCACAGAATTTTCCTGGGTACCAAACTCCGCTGTATAGTGGTGGAGAGTTGTTGTCCTACACGCCGAATTTACTCCACCCGCCGCTCCATGCGAGTAGGCTGCCCTGCCCAGGTGCTCGGTCAACACCATGTCCACATACGTTGCACACGGGGAGGAATAGTCCGTGCCGCTTCCTGTGGCGACTAGGCTTTGCCTTGAGGCGGCGAGGTTGGAGTGTGGGGGCTTTTCGGCGGGGATCTGGGTTTCACCGGCGCCACAGAGGATGCCTAATGACATTTCACGTGTCTTTAAAAACTTAGTTCAATCCCTTTGAAAATGCACGTGTTTCTAAAAGTTCACATAGTCTAATGGCCCATGATGTCGCTAGTGAGGAATTTTTCATCAAACAATAAACATATGATTTATCTCTGAGAAGAACTAGCAAAGCTATATCTCTCTTTTTTCTGAAATCAGGGTTGAATTGGTGGTGAGTCGTGACCATGTATGATTTCCCAACTGATGGAGTTAGTGCCGCCGATGACGACATAGGCGGCTCCAATGACTCACTACAGGACGCGCGCGCTACGCCGAGGGCAAAAAGCCGTCGGCGTAGCCTAAAATGCCCTCGGCGTATGCTACGCCGACGGCTGCCCTCGGCGTAGCCTCCTCGGCAAAGGGCTCCCTCGGCGGAGCACATAGAGGCCGTCGGCGTATCAAAATACCGTCGGCGTATGCTATGCCGAGAGCAATGCCGTCGGCGTAGCGGCCGTCGGCATAGCTTGTCGACAGGTTGCAAAAATATTTTTTTTTAAAAAAAATTAAATTTTTTATTTTATTTATTTTCTTAATTTTTGAATCTTTGAATTGTTTGACTCGTTAATCTCTCACTTTGAACATTTTTAACACTAATTACACTTAATATTTAATTAAATTGCAGTCTTGGTCGAACTTCCCGGAAGGTCACCCATCCTAATACTACTCCAGCTCTAACACGCTTAACTTCCTCGTTCCTTCAGAATCTGTTTCCGCAAAGTAATTCATACATTGTTGTCAATACTATGATATCAATCCTATTAACCCTTATATCAACATGTCACATGTTTGTATTTTTTGAAATTACAAACAATTATTTAAATAAACATTAATGAATAAGTAAAAATATTATTGAATTCAAATAAAAATATAATAATTTTACTTTTTTGTATTTTTCTATTTAATATGGAATAATTAATATCTTTAAATCTATAAATCGGAATTTAACAAATAATATGTCTAAATTGATCAGAAAAATGAGAGGAATCCAAATATGATATTCATATCAACTAATCACAAACCCTCCGTTTTTGAATTATCTATTTGGTGGTTGCTTTAGAAAATTCCCTTTTTGCGCTCGGATAATGAAAAATGGCTTTTTGGTGCGATGAAAAGGAAAACTTGCATTGAATCTTTGATAAAATAGCATATTGTGAACCTAAAAATGATTTTTGTAAAAAAACATGAGCATCGTATCATGTACATATAGTTCATATCTGACCCACTTCCTGCCGATTCGGCAGGAATTTGTCTTTTTCACCAAAGGTGGATGGAAAGGTTTTGGAACCCCTGTTGGGACATTGTCCATATAAGGTGGTATATTATTTTAGTAAAATATGGTGGTAGCATTTTGAATTAGCCATTTGGTGGTTGCTTCACAAAATCGTCCGTTTTTTATGCTCGGAAAATGGGAAATGGCTTTTTGGTACGACGAAAAGGAAAACTTCCTCCTGCAACATTGTTCGCCATCCCATGATGCATGTGTATGCACAATATGGGAACATTATCACAAACTATGCCTTGATTCTAGCCATAACATTGGTCATTTGACCCGAAAGCCAAGAAACCTCGAATGAGATAGGTCATTTTGTGAAGGTTTTTTTGAGACATAATCAATATATCAAGTTTAATATTTTTACTTATAACTATGTCACATAATATGACACCACGCAAAGGTTTTGCATTGTTTCGATCGTTTTTGAATTTTTTATGCCCGTTTTAAACTATCGTCAAACTTTGTCGAATGGCGGGCATGAAGATTCTTAGCTCGGGGCCGAGCCTCGCTAAAATTGCATTGGATATTTGATAAAATAGCATATTGTGAACCTAAAAATGATTTCTGTAAAAAAACATGAGCATCGGATCATGTACCTGTAGTTCATATCTGACCCACTTCCTGCCGATTCGGCAGGAATTTGTCTTTTTTATCAGAGGTGGACGGAAAGGTTTCGGATTCTCCTGTTGGGACATTGTCTATATAAGTTGGTATAGTATTTTTGTAAAATGTGGTGATACCATTTTGAATTAGCCTTGTGCTCGGAAAATGGGAAATGGATTTTTGGTGCGACGAAAAGGAAAACTTCCTCCTGCAACATTGTTCGCCATCCCATGATGCATGTGTATGCATAATATGGACACATTATTGTTGGAGATATGCCCAAGAGGCAATAATAAAGTGGTTATTATCATGTCTTCACACTTATGATAAATGTTTACATACCATGCTATAATTGTATTAACCGGAAACATTAATACTTGTGTGATTTGTAAACTAAAATAAGAGTCCCTAGTAAAGCCTCTTGTTAAACTAGCTTGTTGGTTAATATATGATCATGGTTTCCTGATCATGAACATAGAGATGTTATTAACAACAGGATCATGTCATTAGGAGAATGATGTGATGGACATACTCCTATAGATAAGCGTAGCATAAAGATCAAGTCATTTCAATAGTTCAATTGCTATATGCTTTCTGATACATAGTAACCTAATTCCTTCGACCATGAGATCATGCATATCACCTTTGCCGGATGGATGCTTTGATGTCATCAAACACCACACCGTAACAGGGTGGCTATAAAAGTGGCATTGAGTGTTCGGAAAGTATTGGTTGAAACACATGGATCAAGAGTGGGATTTGTCCATCCATATGACGGATAGATATACTCTGGGCCCTCTCGGTGAAATGTCATCCAATTAGCTTGCAAGCATGTGACTTGGTCACAAGGGATCACATATCACGGGAACGAGAAAAGAGTACTTATCAGTAACGAGGTTGAACTAGGTATGCAGAGATACCGACGATCATAACCTCGGATAAGTAACATATCGTGAGACAAAGGGAAATTGGTATCGTATGTAAGTGGTTCATTCGATCGCAAAGTAATCGTAGAAATATGTGGGAGCCATATGAATTTCCAGATTCCTCTATTGGTTATTGTTCGGAGAAGTGTCTCGATCATGTCCGCATAATTCACGAACCGTAGGGAGACACACTTAAGGATTCGACGTTGTTTGAGTAGTTATGGTATTATGAGAAAGAGACCGAATGTTGTTCGGAGTCTCGGATGGGATCCGGGATATCACGAGGTGATCCGGAATGGTCCGGAGAATAAGATTCATATAAGGAAAGTCCCGTTTCGGAGTTCGGGAATGATTCCGGTGTTTTCATCGGGAATATTCTAGAAGGTCCCGGAATGTCCGGCACTCCGGAGGGGAAGGGGTACATGAATGTGTCATTGCATGTTGGAATGATTGCATCATGTACTAAGTGTTCTCGCTGTCCGAAATAAAGGGTTAATTCAAATCCTAATTGAAAAAGTCAAACTGCCAGTTTTCGGTCAAACTGCCAGTTTTCGGAAAGAGGAGAAAGAGGAGGAGAGGTGGAGGCCGAGTTGGAGGAGGAGTCCCACTCCTCCCCAAACCGGCGGCCAGCCCTAGGCCGAGTTGGGGAGGGACTCCCTCCCTCCCCTGGCGCGCCAAGACCCCCTCCCATAAAAGGAGGGGCAGGGCTCCTCCTAGACACACAAGTTTCCTATCCTCTAAACTAAACCCTAGATCTAGACCCCGGTTTAGAGCTATTCGGTTTAGAGCCTTCTAATTGGTTTAGAGCCTTCTAATTGGTGTGTCTAATTACTAGACCACTAATAGCCTCTCTCATAAGCTCCACCATACTCGCACCGGCTTAAGGCGAAGCCCTGCGGGATCTCCCCTCTACTTCCGGTACCACGCCGTTGTGCTGCCGGAATCGCGAGGAGAGTGCTACAACCTCCGCTGCCTGCTGGAACAAGGGAGAGGAAGGTCTTCGTCGAGTACCGAACGTGTGACCGACTGCGGGGGCGCTGCTGGAACGTGGCGCCGGAAGGATCGTCTACACGATCTTGAGATCGGAAAGAGTACGACTACATCACCCACGAGAATCTGCTCTCGTTAACCACTTTGGAATCTTCGAGGGTGAGTTATTCCATCGACTCGTTGCTGCAATCTAGTAGATAGATCTTGGCTTGTTTGTTTGTATGCGATAGAAAATTTTTGTTTTCCATGCTACGAACCCCTACAGTGGTATCAGAGCCGTGTCTATATGTAGATCTGTTGCACGAGTAGAACACAATGGTCATTGTGGGCGTTGATGCTTTTATTGTAGATTGCTTTTTGTGTACTTTGCATCTTGCGGTATGTTGGGATGAAGCGGCCCGGGCTAACCTTACATGACATCGTTCATGAGACTTGCTCCACGTTTGACATGCAACTTGTATTGCATAAGTGGCTTTGCGGGTGCCTGTTTCTCCTAGCATAGTTAAGATCCAATTTACAACGGGTAATCAACAATGCTAGTATCAATGTTGTGGTTCTTGTTCGTAAGTTAGAACGACACTTATGGAAAGCCCCAAGCCACGTAAAATATGCAAAGAAAGTAGAAGCGTCTAACTTTGTTTTGCAGGGGTGTGCAGTGATGTGATATGGCCATGATTGTGATTATATTTGATGTATGCAATGTTCCTTATTGTAAGTTGGCAACCGGCAGGAGCCATATGGTTGTCTTTAATTTCTGTCAAGACCTGCGTGTCTATTCAAAATAGTTGTAATAGTTGATGCTGGTGGACGACAACCATGAAGAAGCATCATTGACCTTGATGCTATGCCGGTGATGATGGAGATCATGTTCGTGCTTGAAGATGGAGATCAAAAGCACAAAGAAGAAAGGCCATATCATATCACATATTATGAATTGCATGTGATGTTAATCCTTTATGCATCTTGTATTGCTTAGTAGACGACGGTAGCATTATAAGATGATCCCTCATGCACATAAATTTCAAGTTCTAAAGTGTTCACCCTTAGTATGCACCGTTGCCAAAGCTTGCTGCTTCGAAGCACCACGTGATGATCGGGTGTCTTTGATTCCGCGGGTGAATACAACGTAAGCAAGCCAGATTTGCTTATGCGGAAGCTAAGGTTTGATCTTGACGAGCCTAGCATGTACAGACATGGCCTCAGGAACACGGATCGCCGAAAGGCAAAGCATGAATCATATAGTAGATATGATGAACATGATGATTGTTCGCCATTGAAGCTATATCAACTCTCGTGATGATCGGTTTTGATGTGGTGGATTTGGTTCGTGTGATCACTAAAACAATGTGAGGGATATTGTTTTGAGTGGGAGTTCACCTAGATTAATTTAATTATTAATTAGAACTCAATTTATCATAAACTAAATCAAAGTGAATTTGCATAGTTGTTGTAGTCATTGGCATCCGTTTACCACCTTGCGCTTAGTTGAGATGATAGAACTATAGAATTCTGGTTAGTTACTTTACGAACTGGTATCGTATTGTTTTGAAGTGTTAATCTAAAGTTTAAAAGTCCTATTGCAAACTTTCAGTAAGTTCCGGTTACTCCATGAAGTTTAATAATTAGTATTAAATCAAGAGTAACAATTCCAAGTGTTAGTATATAAGTATCATGTTTGTATCCATGATTCTTGATATTCAAAGGATTCCCTTAATATCAAGGTTATCTAGGATCTGAAAGAGTTGTTTCAGAAACCATGATGTGTGGAAGATATTGTGATATCTGAAACGAAGTTTTGGTTGCAACATGATAGAGTATAATATGGCAAAAGTCATGTTCTCATATTTGATGAGAATTTGCAAAAGGGTTGGAGACACTTGTTGTCCTAATCCTCCAAAAGGTTTTGGATAGCAACATTATACTCATAATTCATCGTTATAAGCTAAAAGTAGCTTGATCATGGACGATTCCATGATAAGGGTGAATATTTGATGTAGGTAAAATGTTTACTACACCAAGAGATTACTAAAGAAAGGAATTTGAAAGAACACCAAATATTTGATGATGGTGATCTACTTCAAAGTGCAAGTCCAAAGACATTGGTATTTAATTATACACGCTTTGGACTATATGTCATATGTATGACTCCACTATTGATATTGATAGATTCTTTCAAATAGAAAAGGAAATATTGAAAGAGAATCTCATAAATATATGGCAGAAAAGAAAAGACTAGAATTGTTCAGTTTAAGTATATAGATGATATACATGTTATGGCTATATTCTTTGCTTATTAAACAATGTGGTTCTCAAGTATTTGATACTGAATTTGTTGGTGTGAATCGTCATACAAAACAACACAATTCATGAACTACAATGGCCTAAGTAACTAGCAAAAGAATATGTGATGATGTTCATCGAGAACAAATAAAGGGTTATTGTGTTGCTCGTTAAACATCAAAGCTTGCCTTCAAGATTTGTTTTATCAGGTATTATGAGAACAAAAAGGTTGTTCAAATAATTGCCGTAATCCATAAAAGATGGATGATTCACAAATCTCGTTGGAGAAATCACATCCATAAAACTAGTGCTAAAATTGTCAGAAAGATCACTTAGGAAGTGACATCGCCGTTTAAATTATATTGGAAAGAAAACATGAAGAAACTCCATGTGGATGGAATTTTGGAGTCTTCTGATTTTTGATCAAATGACGCTTGTGAAACTTTCCTAGAGATAATTAAAACTTCGTTCATAGGCCAAAAGGGAACGAATGACTAGCTTATTGGAACTTGTACATATTGTTGTACGAAGTCCGTTATGTGTAGTCAAGAGCAATGGATTTCAACTTCATATGCTTTCTCCGAAAATTTGAGTGAATATATGAATATTTACTTAATAAGGATAAAGTATGAAACACTTGAAAAGTTCAAAGACTTTCAAGATGAAGTGCAAAATCATTGTAACAAGAATATAAATAGTTTATGATAAGATCATAAAGGAAGATATTTGAGTTACAAGTTTAGCATAATACCTAAGATTTAAGGAATCGTTCCGTGGATTTGCTTTTTCCCGAAACACCATAAGAGTATGGAACGTTCGAGATATGTAATTAAACCTTGTTTGACATGGTAAGATCGAAGGTGTAATTTCATAAAACTGCCATTATATTTTTAAGATTAAAAGCTTTAGAGATTACCGTTTTTCCACTGAAAAGAGCTCCATCGTAATCCGTTGAAATGACACCATATAAAGTTATGGTTTGGGATAAAACCCAAGTTGTCCTTTCTTGAACATTGGTATGCTATGCATAAGAAAGATGTTTGCAACCAAAGTCGGATGAACCTGTCTTTGTATGACTATTAAGTATTCCTCCATAAACACCGGAGACAAAAGTGTTTGTTGCTTAGAACGTCAAGTTTCTTTTGGAAGGAATTTTTCGTGAAAAGTTAAGTGGGAGGACAATAGAACTTTGATAAGGTTAAAAGAACCTTAGCTGTATGTGCAAAGTTGCGCAGCGCCGAAAAGTGTTCCGGAGGCGGCAACAATGCTCATGGCTCACGTGCCTCAAAGGTTGTGGTCACGGAGATCTAAGTTCCTATTGAAACAAGTAGATCGGGTAAACAATCAAATACCAAGATTTGAGGGTTGAATCATTATTTGAGAATAATGAACCGACTACATGCAAAGAAGCGATGATGGGCCCTGACTCCGTCAAATGGCTTGAAGCCATAAAATCCGTGATAGTTCCATACACGAGAAATCAAGTTTTGAACTTGAAGGACCCTCGAGAAAGGTGTAAGACCTTACAGTTGTGTCTGGATCTATAAAGAAATAGACATGGATGTTTTACATCTATGAAATAGTCGACATGTTGAGAAAGAGTTCACAACAATGTTCAAAGGTTGACTATGACAAGATTTTATCTTTCATAGTGATATTTAGTCTAGACGGATTAATGTAGCAACCACTACATATAATTTTGTTATATGGTAGTTGAATAAACAAAACAAGTTCTTCTAATAGAATCGTTACCTAGGACATGTGCATAACACGGTCCATAGGGTTTTGTTAATTCAAAGGATGCTAAAAGCATATGCAAACTTCAATGGTTAAAGTGAGCATCGCGGAGTTGGAATCTTCACTGTGATGAAACTATTAAAGGAGTTTAAAAGTTCATTAGAGACGATGAAGATGCTTGCATTTGCAAGAAATTAAGTGGGAGCGCTAAGACATGTTTCTAATACATTATGTGGAAGACATATTGTTGATTGGAAATAATGTATCTTTTATTAACACATATTAAGAATTTCATCCCGATGAAAGACTTAGGCAAAACCTAAATATTTGGCATCAATAGACGCTAATATGGTTGTGCCAGAAGTACATAGACAAGGTATTGAATGAGTTCAATATAGAACTACAAGAGAGGTTCTTGTCACACAGAAAGGATTGAATAAGTTCAATGTTGATGATATATTCAAGTGTATTGGCACTTAGTAAGTGAAACAAATAATCAAGTATAGATTGATACTTGATGTATGAAATCACAAAGAGTATTTATATCAATCATACTGTGATATGTACAAATCCAGATATGTCCTATGCTCTAAATGTTGTGAGCATATACCAGAATGATTCGTAAGATGATCATTGGACAATAGTAAGGATATTCTTATGATCTTTTGGAAGAACTAAGAGTATATTATTTGTAGAAGTGACAAATAGATGGTTAGTTCATTGTAAAAGTACTACATTGATACTAGCTTTGTCACAAAGTACAGATTAAGTTTATCTCAATCTAAACTAAGGGTGGCACAATATAATGGAAAGTGAGTTCCATAATGGATTTGGATGATTTCCAAAGTTAAGACATTGTGACAGATACTACAACAAAAGGCTAAGTATATGACTGCTATTATAGCAGCAAAAGAGGGCATTTGTGTCAAGTAGTTTGTTATCAAACTAGGTGTAGTTCACAGCGGGATAATACTATGAAGATATATTGTGCGACAATATTATCAACATGTTTTAACCCCAAAGAACTAAAGGTCACACCGAAAGACCAAATTTATGCAAAGCCATCTCATTAGAGAATGAGTGATGCGTACAGACGCAAAGACATGCAATTACACACGGACCTGGAAGTGTCAGATCCGGAGATCAGTTGACCACTAGCAATCGTGTACATACAACACTGGAAAGCCATAGGTGTTATATACACAAAGATTTGAAACTAGATTATTGACTCTAGTGCAAGTGGGAGACTGTTGGAGATATGCCCAAGAGGCAATAATAAAGTGGTTATTATCATGTCTTCACACTTATGATAAATGTTTACATACCATGCTATAATTGTATTAACCGGAAACATTAATACTTGTGTGATTTGTAAACTAAAATAAGAGTCCCTAGTAAAGCCTCTTGTTAAACTAGCTTGTTGGTTAATATATGATCATGGTTTCCTGATCATGAACATAGAGATGTTATTAACAACAGGATCATGTCATTAGGAGAATGATGTGATGGACATACTCCTATAGATAAGCGTAGCATAAAGATCAAGTCATTTCAATAGTTCAATTGCTATATGCTTTCTGATACATAGTAACCTAATTCCTTCGACCATGAGATCATGCATATCACCTTTGCCGGATGGATGCTTTGATGTCATCAAACACCACACCGTAACAGGGTGGCTATAAAAGTGGCATTGAGTGTTCGGAAAGTATTGGTTGAAACACATGGATCAAGAGTGGGATTTGTCCATCCATATGACGGATAGATATACTCTGGGCCCTCTCGGTGAAATGTCATCCAATTAGCTTGCAAGCATGTGACTTGGTCACAAGGGATCACATATCACGGGAACGAGAAAAGAGTACTTATCAGTAACGAGGTTGAACTAGGTATGCAGAGATACCGACGATCATAACCTCGGATAAGTAACATATCGTGAGACAAAGGGAAATTGGTATCGTATGTAAGTGGTTCATTCGATCGCAAAGTAATCGTAGAAATATGTGGGAGCCATATGAATTTCCAGATTCCTCTATTGGTTATTGTTCGGAGAAGTGTCTCGATCATGTCCGCATAATTCACGAACCGTAGGGAGACACACTTAAGGATTCGACGTTGTTTGAGTAGTTATGGTATTATGAGAAAGAGACCGAATGTTGTTCGGAGTCTCGGATGGGATCCGGGATATCACGAGGTGATCCGGAATGGTCCGGAGAATAAGATTCATATAAGGAAAGTCCCGTTTCGGAGTTCGGGAATGATTCCGGTGTTTTCATCGGGAATATTCTAGAAGGTCCCGGAATGTCCGGCACTCCGGAGGGGAAGGGGTACATGAATGTGTCATTGCATGTTGGAATGATTGCATCATGTACTAAGTGTTCTCGCTGTCCGAAATAAAGGGTTAATTCAAATCCTAATTGAAAAAGTCAAACTGCCAGTTTTCGGTCAAACTGCCAGTTTTCGGAAAGAGGAGAAAGAGGAGGAGAGGTGGAGGCCGAGTTGGAGGAGGAGTCCCACTCCTCCCCAAACCGGCGGCCAGCCCTAGGCCGAGTTGGGGAGGGACTCCCTCCCTCCCCTGGCGCGCCAAGACCCCCTCCCATAAAAGGAGGGGCAGGGCTCCTCCTAGACACACAAGTTTCCTATCCTCTAAACTAAACCCTAGATCTAGACCCCGGTTTAGAGCTATTCGGTTTAGAGCCTTCTAATTGGTTTAGAGCCTTCTAATTGGTGTGTCTAATTACTAGACCACTAATAGCCTCTCTCATAAGCTCCACCATACTCGCACCGGCTTAAGGCGAAGCCCTGCGGGATCTCCCCTCTACTTCCGGTACCACGCCGTTGTGCTGCCGGAATCGCGAGGAGAGTGCTACAACCTCCGCTGCCTGCTGGAACAAGGGAGAGGAAGGTCTTCGTCGAGTACCGAACGTGTGACCGACTGCGGGGGCGCTGCTGGAACGTGGCGCCGGAAGGATCGTCTACACGATCTTGAGATCGGAAAGAGTACGACTACATCACCCACGAGAATCTGCTCTCGTTAACCACTTTGGAATCTTCGAGGGTGAGTTATTCCATCGACTCGTTGCTGCAATCTAGTAGATAGATCTTGGCTTGTTTGTTTGTATGCGATAGAAAATTTTTGTTTTCCATGCTACGAACCCCTACAATTATCACAAACTATGCCTTGATTCTAGTCATAACATTGGTCATTTGACCCGAAAGCCAAGAAACCTCGAATGAGATAGGTCATTTTGTGAAGGTTTTTTTGAGACATAATCAATATATCAAGTTTAATATTTTTACTTATAACTATGTCACATAATATGACACCACGCAAAGGTTTCGCATTGTTTCGATCGTTTTTTAAATTTTTTATGCCCGTTTTAAACTATCGTCAAACTTTGTCGAACGGCGGGCATGAAGATTCTTAGCTCCGGGCCGAGCCTCGCTAAACTTGCATTGGATCTTTGATAAAATAGCATATTGTGAACCTAAAAATGATTTTTGTAAAAAAACATGAGCATCGGATCATGTAACTGTAGTTCATATCTGACCCACTTTCTGCCGATTCGGCAGGAATATGTCTTTTTCACCAGAGGTGGACGGAAAGGTTTCGGATTCCCCTATTGGAACATTGTCTATATAAGTTGGTATAGTATTTTTGTAAAATGTGGTGGTACCATTTTGAATTAGCCATTTGGTGGTTGCTTTACAAAATTGTCCGTTTTTTGTGCTCAGAAAATGGGAAATGGATTTTTGGTGCGACGAAAAGGAAAACTTTCTCCTACAACATTGTTCGCCATCCCATGATGCATGTGTATGCACAATATGGGCACATTATCACAAACTATGCCTTGATTCTAGCCATAACATTGGTCATTTGACCCGAAAGCCAAGAAACCTCGAATGAGATAGGTCATTTTGTGAAGGTTTTCTTGAGACATAATCAATATACCAAGTTTGATATTTTTCCTTCTAACTATGTCACATAATATAACACCACGCGAAGGTTTCGCATTGTTTCGATCATTTTTGAATTTTTTATGCCCGTTTTAAACTATATATAATGTCTTATGTTTTACTTAATTTTTATTTATAAATGTGTAATATTTGAGTGTAGATAGATAGGTCTTATTTTTCTGCAAATTTTGATATATTATTTGTATTTTTCCGAATTAGAATGATTTATTTATGATTTTTCAAAGTTTAATGAGATAAAATAAAAAATAGCTACGCCGAGGGCAGCCGTCGGCGTATGCTACGCCGAGGGCAGCCGTCGGCGTAGCATAGGATCCGACGGCTGCTTGGCGGAGCTGGCCTAGACGATGGCTACGCCGACGGCCCCGATGTTTGGCCGTCGGTGTAGCGACTGGCCGTCGGCGTAGATTTCCATTCCTGTAGTGACTCGTTCAAGAGGAAACTCTCGCTCAACTTCCCAAAGTACAGCGATTCTATGACACTCTCATACATATTGCTGATGTGGTAACGCAAATTAACAATCGTACAAAGGCCTTGTATGTCAATAGTTGACTACATGACAGGGCCGTCACATAAGTAAGCACTCCTTTGGACGTCCAAAGAGACTCAATGCACACCCGTGGTTCCCAATTTTATGGGCCTCTCAAACTCTCTATGCATCCTATTCCATATCGATCATCTTGGCCATGGTATCTGGGAATGATTCCAGTCAAATTCCTTACTTCCCACACCATATTCCATTATTATCCTTTCACCTAAAGATAAACATGTGGGAATTGAAGCATGCTTGTATTTATGGACCCAGTTTTGTAGATGGATGTAGATATGCAGATTGTTTACCACCACACTAGTCGGAAGTCTCTTATTTATGTTGTGAATACATTCGAAGTATAGAAGCTAGACTGTAAATGACATGAGGTCTTAACTCTTACGAGCAGCATGTCAGCATCAGCTTATTATGGGATTTCGATTTATATTAAGAAAAATACATTATATACATATATGATATATCGGATTTGGCAAATATTTAATAGGGTACTTAAAAACATACGGTATAGTAGTTGTTGGGCAATAAAAAAGGTGATGCAATGTTCATATTATATAAGGATATTCTTCAGTATACTCCCTGCTGCATATGCAAACTGAATCACCCTACTTGCTATCCCCAGCTTTAATATCTATGATTCTCCATGCAGATCGTTAGATTAAACTTCTAGTAGGAAATCTAAGCTTGGCACCTATACCTTATCCTCTAGTTTGGAGATGAGTGGATGACCAGTCATGAGTTTGCACTCAGGGTTCGCCTACAAATGAGATGCGTCAGAAATTTGAGATCAAGTCAATCAGCGACAATATGTTAAATTTCAAACTTTCATTGCACTAGATGAGTGCAGCCTTTTCTTTTTCGTCTGAGGGAACGTTCGGTAAGGACCAGGAATCCTAGATGGAGAGAATCTGGTCTTGTTTTGTGCATGGCTTACGGCAGGCAAGCAAGCCAATCAAGAGTAGACCAAGCCAAGCAGAAGGCCATCAACGAGCGTGCTACGCCATGATGATACCCAGCACCGACAACTTCGGCGTGGAGCATATTTACCACTGAATTAACTTTATTAATCGACATAATAACAGGTGGCGGATCTCTCTACCTTGTAATGTTTTGGACATAATAATGTTACCAAACCTGGTATTATGTCCTGTAATGATGTGTTTGTCCTGAGCCTAGTGGATGGGAGGACGGCGTGTAATATAGTGTGCTACGACACTCGATAAATGGAGAATATAAAGATATTTACCTTCCAGTAAAATTTGTTATTCACAACCAAGGGAATTTGACGTGCCCACATTCTTTGCAGGTTTACATGTTTATGGGCCACATACGTTGAAGGAATTCGCTAACGCACTAGTATTTTGTTTGTCCAGTTCAGACAATATATTTTGTAGGCAAATCATTTTAATTTGTACATAGTGATATTTCTGTTATTGGATTAGGCAACTAATTTGATTTAATGATAGATAAAACATGTGAATTAAGAAAATTAAAATAATCCAAACCATCTATCCACCCAACATACGGTGCATTGATATGCAATTTGCAAGAAAATATCTGTGCATCCTCTTTCGGCAGCTATTTGCTTTTATTTTTCTCTAATCCTTGAAAGAATACTTGTGTGGCTCGTGGCCCAGAAATTCCGCTAGAAAAGCCACGTGTCTGTCTGGGTCGCTGCACATAAGTGAATTTTTGAGACGTGGCTTGTGGCCCATCAGTCCTGCAATTTGACGTGAAGCAGACCCAACAGACACAGTTTTCCGAGTACTATCATTGTTAAGATCAAAAAATTGACATCTACCTTGTATCTGTTCGGCCGATGTGGCTTTATTTTATAAAGCGGGGCTAAAGCCTATTTCAAGAAATGCAAAAGTGAATAGGTATATATGCACATGAATATATAGGAACTAAATTTCGGAAGCTCCTCAACCTTCATACCATGGTGTGACAAACAAATCAAGCTTCTAGTCAGAGCAGCGCACAACAGAGCCATGGAACACGGTGGAGCGGGATTATCTACAGCTTCCGAGTCTAATGTAATTTGGATTTTCTAAGATCGTAGAAGAAGAAAAATGATTTGTTAGTATATATCCCAACTGCGCAATAAATGTGATTATTTGTGACGCACATTCTATGATGATTCTGTAAAAATACCATCATATTTTATAAAAAGACGTCACCGTTTAGATGAATCTCTGACTTTTTTTACTGAATCGTCACGGAATGTCTGTCAGATATTATCACATTAGCTGCAGCTAGCTCACCACACCACGTGAGCCCGCGACTATCAGCCACCACCCATAAATCGAATGGATTGGTCGTCGGAACCGCCAGTGGCTGCACACCTGCATGAATCAGAGGCCAACCGTAGCTTGTGCCCACCGCCGATGCCACATACAGCTCAGACCACCATCCATTCCCATCTCATGGCTACCAACGACTCACAACCCATGCCGTAGGTACTACTTGCACGGACACAGTTAAACGGCAGCAGAACATAGTCCACTTCAGTAGCGAAATAGATGATTAGATACATGATTTTTTCAGCTAAACAGCAGCAGAACATAGTTCAGTTCAGCACTCAATGGTTTTCACCACCTATTGCGTGGGCACATATGTTAAGAGGGGAGTCCGCTGGCTGGCTATCTACCTGTGTTAGTGTCTAGCGCAGCTACTCCCCAAAATTCCAAAACGATATGTTCCGATCGCACGATGCGTCGGCCTAGATAGGGAATTGGATGTAGAGGCATGAATATGAATCCAAAGAAAATTCCAAGTATGTATGAAACCTCTCAGGCCCCGTCGGTTAATCCCGCCAAGTCATGGATTGACCTGGATTACGACCCAATCCACGTCATCCAGCCCGGCCAGACAAATTTTCCAGCCCAGCGAAATTCAGATCTTCGTTTATACTAGCATAGTATTCTTTTTCAATCCAATCCAGCCTATTTACACTGTCTCGATCTGGAAAGGATTAATCGTCAACCGACCCCTTGAACGCCTAATTTCCTTGACGTACGTGGAGAGAGCGAGCTAAGCCAAAACGGCAACACCGACGTGGGGATTCACTTGGCTTAATCGAACACATATGATTTCAAGGGGTTACCAAGGATTAGTCTGACATGGATCTGATGATGGCACGGGATCAACCATATCCAAGACTGGATTGGTTCCACGAAAACGAACGGGGCCTCATTGTGTGAAATGGTTGTGTCTTGTCACTCGGTGCAGATGCATGATGAGTGTACTCTTCTGCCGTCCATACTAGAAATGTGAGCTGGGCTCTCTACATGGGGAGGCCTATCATTTATGGATGTGTTATATCTGCCATCAACTGATTATAGGTATGGTGAATATAAAAACTGTGTGCTCAAATCAAATTTGCTAGTTTCGTCATCAAATAGTTAAAATCCATATTCACCTACTTCAGTACTAATTATACTTGAACTTTAGAGGAAACCCTAGCCATCAAGAGCATCGACCTCCCGCCGTTGATAGACATTTTGGCACGCCGTACTAAGCATTTGGGTACTAGTGTTCTTTCGAGACAATATAGGCCTTATCACATTGATGGACATAGGCGGAGCGCTAGATAACGTGCGTGGAGCGGAGAACAGTTTTCGCCATCAGACGAAGTCATCGACCATACCGGTCGACCCGATTCTTGAGGAGACGCCAAGATCGGTTTGCAGAAGTAGTGGTCTGGTCATGTTTTCCTAGCCAGCTTGTGCGGGGTGACACAACGAGGGAGGACAAAGTAAGAGCTTCGAGACAACTAGAAGAACTTGTGCGTTCCTACATGGGATCAGACGGTAAGTAAAACATCTTTGTTCACCTTTTCATGATGAACTCTCTCCCCAGACTCCCCTGTGTTACTACACTTTCCAACAGATTCGTACGAGACGTCTTTGTGCAGGTACTAAATTCCCTATGCATCCTATTCCCTAGAGATCGTACGTGTTGGCCAATGTATCTCAGAACGATTCCGATCATATTCCATACTGCCGAGACGGCATATATGTTCCATTGCTATCCTCTCACCTAAAGATATTGTGTGACCACTGAAGCATGCATATATTTACCGGCTGGGTTTCTAGATGGGCCAAGGGATGGGGATCTTTTACTACATAACGTGCCACATGTCTGGAAAATCACTTTGGATCCGGTTCTCTACGGAGGACTTATTTAAATTTTCAAAAAACATCAAATATTTTCAAAATAAATATATTCGTGTAGCTAACAATACAAAATACACATCTGAAAATTTTCAATGAAAAATATTTCGAATTTCAGATGCACCAAAAAAGACAAATGTGACAACTTTTGGAAAAACAGAGACCCATTCAAAATTACATCACGCCCAGACCTGCACTTGTTTTCCGAGGCTAGAATATAAAAAAGATTCACATGATTTTTTGTACGCGCATATTATAAATCCCTATCTACATCCCGTTATTTTCTAGATTATTTTAAATATTTAAATTTGAACTTTCCAAAAAAAATCCTCCAATAAGGACGGGCTCTAAAACAACGCTCTCGTCACATGCCTTCTTATTACACAGTCGGTACTATCGGCATGAAAGCTAGTGTGCCAATGACCGTTTGAAAGCTGTGTGACAGCTTGAGCTTAATAGGGGATTTATGTCTCCCAAAGAAAAACACAATAACATTCCTCATGTTTGAAATTTATTTACCAGGATACAATAGTGGATGGTACTTTTTTTTCTTTTCGAAATGGGAAGCTTAGCCAGGGGAGGATCCAGCCCAGGGTAACCTGGGCCATGGCCCGGGGCGTAGCGAAATTTTCTACTTACCATTTTAGAAAATAAATTTGGCCCGGGATCCAGCCCAAGGCTGGCCCATCTGGTCTCCCTGCCTGGATAGCTGGAGCCTGAGAGCTACTCGACAGTGAGGAAACCCTCGTGTCGCCAGGAGTCCTCGTTCGAGTCCGCCCTCATTGCGTTGTTCAACCTCGTTCACTGTAGGAATCTTCCGCCAACTAGGGCCACGCCGGCAGGACCTTCCCCTGGCCTCTCGTGCTCTCCAGATTGGCGAACCCCGTCTCCCCGACCCCTTCCTGCGAGGCCACAAGCCGACGAGCCTGCCAGGGTCAGGCAGCGCCGCCGCCAATCCCCTACTCCCCTAGCGGTTGCCCTTCTGCAGTCGCTGAGCGACTCGCTCTTCCTCCTCTGTTCGACTGCATCTAATTGGAATTCATTCATTTAGTGTATCCTCTGTCACCTCTGATTCAGCTAGATAAATTTCAGTAGTAATTGAATTGGGTAGGATCCTATGTATCCTCTAATTGGAATTCATTCATTTAGTGTATCATCTGTATCCTCTGATTCAGCTAGGTAAATTCATTCATTTAGTAGTAATTTCAGCTAATAAGTAATAACTAGTTGAATTTGCATAGTTGAATTTATTTGTTTGTAATGGACTTACTGTTGCAGGAACACAAGATGAAAAGATTTGATCCATTAATCTCAAAACCGAACTAATCAACAAATGCAAATCCCTAAACCGAAGAAGCTACTGAAAGTGAAATCTCCTCAAAGTGGACCTTCCTCAATCTCAACCGAAGCAAGTGACAACCTTTCATATCTTGCTACTAAGACGTATGCTGATGATTCACTATTTCATTTCATATTTATGTGTTTTCTTATGAAATATTCTTGCTTAGTAGAAGGAATTGGTTCTTCTACTATTGATGAGGTTATGGGAGGTTTGGATGAACTAAACAAGTGATTTGGTAATGTCCTTTTTTATTCGGTACTACTATTTCTAGTTTTAGGCATCTTTTATGTATGTTCTTATACCGATTAATGTTGAATTATATGTTTATGTTTCTATCGTACCAAATTTTCTGTGATATTAGAAGAGTTTTTTTCGCTTAGTTTTTGGCCCGGGGCTTGTTCCATTTCTGGCTCCGCCACTGAGCTTAGCCCCAGCCAGCCGATGGGACTTAAAAAGCATGATGTAGTAATCATATCATATTTGAAGATATTATTGTCCATCGAAATTTATTCGTGGAGCCTAGTCACTTTAGACCTATTCCTAGTTTATAAATATATGTAAGTTTCTTCACCCACACGTTCAAATCGATCTACTGGTAGGCAATACAAGCCTGTCCATCTAATTTTCTTCTAGCGAGGATAAGTAGTGGAGAATCCGTCATGCATTCACATGGTTACACCTCCTAGAAATGAGATGCATCGGAAATTTGAGTTCCATTGCTCTAGATGAGCAAGACAATCTTCAGACGTACTACAGAAGGAATATGCACGTGAAGGATACCTCTTTCACTGAGCATGTTTACAACTGAATTAATTTTATTACTGAATCTGGTAAATGCGCCTAAACGATTGAAGGACACCTCTTGTGCCGAGCATATTTACCACTGAATTAATTTTAGGGTCATTTTATATTACATCAGATGAATTCAGGCCCTCTATTCCTTGTGATCTAACGCACAAGCTTAAGATGCAATTTACTACACCGGATTTCATGTAGTAGTATATTCTAGAAGAAGGATAATTTAGGTATTGCACGATTAAGTTGGCATAAGAGCATCTCTAATGGCTGCCCTATAACCTCCTGCTGCCCAATAAACTATCGTATAGGGCATGAAAACATAAAAACATGTCTCCAGTGGCTGCCCTAAAACGCAAGTGCCCTAAATTTTTTTGGGGCAAGCCCAAAAAAACCACCCTCCTGCAGTATGTTTATAGAAGACAAGCGATGCCGCAAACGTGATCAATCGCGTGCCTGCAACCGCTCCGCTTAAATTTTCCCACAAGCTGCCCGTTCGCCTCCCTCCGCCACGGAACCGCCAGAGTTTGGTCGCCGCCGGCCACCGGAGTGCATAGATGACCTCCCACATCCCTCCCCGCTGATTCCTCCATGGCCGCTGCCACATCCGGCCACCCCCACCCTCGGGAGGCGCCGCCGCCGCTGCGAAAAACCCTATGCACCGCCTCATCACAGGGCGACATTCGGAAACTAGTTGATATTTCTGCCATAATCTTGCAATGGTTATATTTTACTTCATATATTTATTATTTTGAATGTTTAGATCGAAATTCTATTGCAAATAGGCAAAAGAAAAGAGGCAGCCGCTGCGGCAAATGTGCCCCATTATAGGGCAACTAGAAAAGCTATACCCAATTTTGGGCCCTAAAACCTTTTAGGGCAGCAGTGTTAGAGTTTTCGGGCACTTCCACTATATATAGTGCAGCCATTAGGGGAGAATCAGTGGCTCCAGCTCATACATCTGCTTTTTCGATTCAAGCCCTAACAATGAACTATGGTGCTGCCTCTAGCGGGGTGGTTCCAAAGGAGGTAACATGGACTAAACCCTCCTATCATCATTATAAAATGAATGTGGATGCTGCGTTTCTAAATGGTAGGGGTGCTACTAGTGCTATAATCAGAGATGACCATGGAAGGGTAATTGCTGGAGGCGCATGGCCTTTTACCAACATCTTGGATGCTTCATCTGCTGAAGCCATGGCTCTTAAAATTGGGTTACGAAAACTGGAGAATATTGGATGCTCCCCAACGGTCGTTGAATCAGATAGTTTGGAGTTAATAAACGCTTGCAAAGGAGAAATTGAGATATGGAGTCCTTATTCGGCTATCCTAGCTGACTGTTTTGAGATTGCTCAGCGCATGGGGAACATCAACTTTTTACATTGCCCTAGAGAGGCAAACAAAGTATCCCATAATTTAGCTAGATTAGCTTTTGATTCTGATTATGTAATAGTTTGGGATGGTGACCCGCCTCCCTCAGTTTTAGCTAATGCTTTGAACGATGTAACTTTTGGATGATTTTGGGGCTGCAAGTTTCCGACGCACTCTTTTTCCTTACCAGGGTACCCAAGGGGACTGGAAGGTTTTAATGAGGCGGCTTGCATGCGTAATATATTGTGATTTCAAAAAAAAAATAGTGCAGCCATTAGAGATACTCTAAGTAGGCCGCATGTATTGGGCCGACACAGGTCACCAGGAAGCCATGGCCAGGTCAATGTTGAAGAGACGGTGCATGTATTGGGCCGACACAGGTCACCAGGAGCTCCACGATTAGTCGCACTTAACCTTTAGGAACAGCGGGCGCTGATGATCCTTGCCCAACGTTGGCTTAATCAAATCTTCAGTTTATTGAGTTACTCGGACTCCATGATCTCGGCGAGGAGAAACCTCACTTGTTCTCTCGTGAGATCAGGCGACTACGGGCTGTCAGAGATGGCCCAAAATCAAATCCTACAGAGGTTTGTAAGGAATCAGTTAGGCTAAAAAATGGAATCCCCACGATAAACATACTAACACAATTGTGGATCTGATTTATGAGGAGTACTAGTTGTGGCCGGCTGTGGAGCTCTAGTCCGAGGAAGAAACAATGAAAGAGAGAAAGAAGAAAGATTGGTGAAGGGTAGATGAATCGTGTGGCGGAGGATGCGTTCCTCGCTGGGAATCGAGTTTTTGTTTGTCAAAATTTGAAAGAAGGGGAGGGGGAGGGGGTGGGGGACCGAAGCAAAAGTGATGAACTAGTTGATTAATAAGGACTAGCTGAATATCCGTGTGTTGCTACGGTCTGATACCTTTTCGGTTGGCTCACATAATTGTGCTGTGGATTTTGTCTAGTATCAAGTTTTGATGTCCTCCCTTCTGAGTTTTTCATGACAAAGAGGATTACCCAAATGATTAATGGGAAGAAACCTTTTTATAAAAAATCTCTTTAGAGCCATCTCCCGTGCCAATGGGCTGGGATGAGTTAACTCTTATTGTAATTATTTTTTATCCAAGAGTTAATACCATTTTAAGGTTTTTAGCTTTAGCATCATTGAGTAAATTTCATTGGATAGCTATTATGCTCAATGAATTGCAAAGCATTTCATGTAGTGAATGGATCCATTCATCTGCAACTCTCTACCTTTTGCGGTGTTTTTAGAGGAAGGCACGTACACTCTTTATTTGATGAAGTAAATCATACAGTTATATACAAATCTCGGTTAATAAAGCAAAGCAGACATCAAACTTGTTCAATGATGTACTCGTGAGTTCGTGAGACAACTCCGAGATCTCGACATGCTGTGTCAATTTCCAGGGGCAAGACCCCCACCCCCACCCCCCTAGGATGAACTACCATGTGCCATCCCTCCGCGTGACGTTGGAGGATAGCGTATGGCCATTAAGGTTGGCGTTTCTCAAGAAGTTCTTCCCGCACTTGCGCGACATGGTCTACCACAATCCTGGGCGGTAAGCCCCCACCGTCACCGTGTGGAATGTCGCCACTCACCAGCAACATGATTGATATAGGTCGGCTCATTTATCTTGAAATGGACCCACCTCTCCTCGTACGGCGCACCTTGTGGAACGACCCTGGCACGATGTCGGCATGGTTGTGGGCGAAGGCCGGCTCCATGAGGTCTTTGGCACTAAATCTAGCCCAAACAGTATTAACCATTTGATCTTTTCAATACTACACTTAAATTCTGTAGTAAAAGGCACCATAAAATCTCCCTAATTTTATTAGTGAATCTGGTACATGCAGCACAAAAATTTCTACCAACGTCTTGGATTTAAACCACGAACGAGTGCAGGTAGCTTTTTGACTTTATGTACCAACGTCTCGGATTTAAACCACGATTTGAATAACTAGCACATACACAACTGAAATGAAGGAAAAGGTCAAGGGATGATCGTACTGGATGGCATCCGATCCGAGATTAGCTTTTTGCTGAGATGACACTAAAATGTTTGAAGTCTTCCATTCCAATACTCAAATTACCGATATTAGAGCAAGGTTAACAGAAGACCCGGCAGTAGGCTATATACTCATGTCATGTCATCTAAAGCCTTTGTAAAAACCAACTTATACAATAGGGTGACTATACATTAGCTATTAGCTTGGCTATATCATTAAAGCTTGAATGTGTGGAAGGCAAATAATTGGTTGTGAGGAAGAAAAGCTAGCAAGAGCTCTCAAGCGGGTTGCATGTTGGCTCTTAATTCTCGTTTACTGTGTTACTCTCTCCTCACTTATCACTCATCTACGTAGGATTTTGCTGACGTGGAACACGCTATAGCCAGCAGACTAGGATCTATTGTATTTGCTATTAGGTGGCTCTCAGATTCATCATGATATTCCATCCCTTCTCTTGTCTCTTAAATGCTAGGTAACCAATGCAATCGATTAACAATAACTTTTAGGTTGCCTAAAAGTAGTTCTTTGAGGAAAGAGAAGAGATGGACCGAATAGAAGTCAATGACAATAGTAATTGACTAAAGCCAGTCCAGTCGATAAGATGAATTACGTCAAAGAATCAACGAGTATATAGCCAAGTGCAACAATGCTTGCATAATGTTTTTCCTGCAGGGCATCACCATGATTTATGCTTATTGATTAGCTCAAAAGTTTACTACTATGTGCGCATATGTGAAAATTTATATAGTGCGCCAGGTGCACTCAGAACCGCTCGCTTCTCAGTCCCTCGAATAACTCTTCGAGGTTCCCACACTTCTTTGCCTCCAGCACCACGAATGTAACGCCTCTACTAGTCTTCAAACATTCATGCCAGAACATCGAGTGAAGGATTGCTACATCCATTTGGACGACACAGACTCTATGGTGGCTAGGGTTTCCAAGTGTGGAATCTCATGTGCTTGTCTGACTACTCATTTATGCAAGCCTCCATTTTAGTCGGATCACATCTAGCATGTTCCTTTATCATTGAGTCATCATGATAAATATTTACAATAATCCATATGTTGCATTTGATTTTCCACATGATATGCCTTGTAAAGCAATAGACAAGTACCTGACATCACATTAATTGCTCAACCTCTCTTCTCGATCTCGTGGTACTAATTCACTAGAGTAACTCTTAGTCCAAGTTTTATGTTAATTCTTAACCAAATCGCATTACCACCTTTCTTGTATCAATTACATCTATGGATTTGGCCGAGAGAATACCTCTCCGAGTCAGAAGGAAAAAAATCCATATTTCTTAACCACGTCACTTAGGTTACTTCATAGCTAATCCAAAATCTTCTTTATAACTATCTAGTTGTGGAGTATTGTTTGATAGACCCTAATTAAGTTGATCAACAACTTGGTTCATGTGAGGATCTAGGGTCTAAGGACATCACATATACATTGTTTGAAACCAGCTAATGACAAATTGCTCGCTGTGTCTCAAAGTGGGTATGTCTAACTCGTCAATTCTTTTACTAGAGTCGATACAATCAATTGACATCACCATGCTGATGACTTGCGAAACCGAGTAATCAGCTGACTCATAGATGAGTCACGATATGTGTCCCCATAACCTTACCAAGTATTTGGTTAGATAGTTCCACACATGAATTATGTATTCGATGATTCATATTATTGGCGATGTTCAATGAAAAAAATAACTTGTATCCACCTCGCAATGTTGCAGACATTTAAGTAACTGATTGCGTGACATAGATCGCAAAGATAAATTCCTCATATGGGTTGGAGAGGCTGCATATTATTATGTGCACTATGACTATGTAAAAATCACAGGGTTTTAAATGCAAGAAATACATACATTGCAGGTTATTTCAGTCATGGTTTGTTCCACGGAGACCAGAATACCACACCCGATTTATGGAGGTGTGCTTGCCGTTGGTGCAAGTGGTGAAGGATTTTTTTACCTTTCATGTATGGCAACATAGTTTACGATACGGCCCTAGATATTTACATAGTCACCATCTTGAAGGATCGATGTTTTACCCTACTAGTCTCCAAATGTAACGCCTCTAGCACCACAAATGTAACGCCTCTACTAGTCTCCAAACGTTCATGCCAGAACATCAAGTGAAGGATTGGTACATCCGTTTGCACGACATAGACTCTATGGTGGCTAGGGTTTCCAATTGTTGGAATCTCATGTGCTTGTCTCACTACTTATTTATGCAAGCCTCCAGTTTATATAGTTATTTTCCTATATGCACAAAACTTGTGGCCCCATCGAATCATAATCCTAGTAGTACATGAATCTACACCCGGTCCAACCCTCTCAACCTATTTAGTCGGATCACAATTGGCATGTTCCTTTATCATTAAGTCATCTTGATAAATATTTACAATAAGCCCTATGTTGCATTTGATTTTCCACATGATATGCCTTGTAAAGCAATAGACAAGTACCTGACATCACATTAATTGCTCAACCTCTCTTCTCGATCTCGTGGTACTAATTCACTAGACTAACTCTTAGTCCAAGTTTTATGTTAATTATGAACCAAATCACATTGCCACCTTTCTTGTATCAATTACATCTATGGATTTGTCCGAGAGAATACCTCTCCGAGTCAGAAGGAAAAATCCATATTTCTTAACCACGTCACTTAGGTTACTTCACAGCTAATCCAAAATCTTCTTTATAACTATCTAGTTGTGGAGTATTGTTTGATAGACCCTAATTAAGTTGATCAACAACTTGGCTCATGTGAGGATCTAGGGTCTAAGGACATCACATATACATTGTTTGAAACCAGCTAATGACAAATTGCTCGCTGTTTCTCAAAGTGGGTATGTCTAATTCTTTAATTCATTTACTAGAGTCGATACAATCAATTGACATCACCATGCTCATGACTTGCGAAACCGAGTAATCAGCTGACTCATAGATGAGTCACGATATGTGTCCCCACAACCGTACACTACTGGAAAACAGGCCTTCGGTTCGATCAGAGCAACGTCACCAGTCCCGGCCCGTCATGAACCGCGACTAGTGCTAGCACTAGTCCCGGTCCGTGAGGCCTCCAACGGCTAGAAATGGCCATAAGCACTAGTCCCGGGCCGGACCAGAGCATTAGTCCCGGTCCGTAATATGGCCCGGGACTAATAAGCTGGAGCGGGCCAACAGCTCTTTTCGGGGACTATTAGTCCCGGGTCGTATCACGGCCCGGAACTAATTGTCCATCACTATATATACAGCTCCCTGGCCAGCTGCCCTAAAGCATATGGTGGCCATTTTTCTCAAAGAAGCAAGAGAGTTCATGCCATTTTTTTCTCAAGATTTGTCAAGATTTAGTTTGCAACACCTAAATCCAAAGCTTTAAAAGGTTAGAACTTCATTCTTTCATCTCTTATTGCTACTTTAGCTCTATAATGCTCTAGAAGTATAGAGATATGGATCAAATGCATGCATGCTCTAGAAGTAGCTAGAAGGATTTTGATATATATGTGTAACAAATTTTGATTAGGCACATAGTTACTGAAAATTGAAATGTGTAATTTTAGAGTTTCAGATCTTAGAATGGAATGAGGTTTTCACTGATAGAACAATAATAAAAAACTCCACATTTATCATGTTGATTGTTTTCTCCAATTCACAAATTGGTGCATGTAAATTTTTCAAAATTCAAAATTAATGCTCTAGAAGCTCTCAATATAACTTGTAATAATTTTATCATGTTGTGTAATGGTTTTTGATATACTTTTAATATAATGCAGATGGTCCGGGAATGGATGTACGGTACTGACCGACGCTCTGGCGAGTTCATTAATGGCGTGCATGAATTCATCCGTGTTGCTGATGCAAACAAGCACAATGGTTTTGTATTCTGTCCATGCACTGGTAGAAAACGCCCTATAGGTCCCGGTTGGTAAGGGGCATTAGTCCCGGTTGCCCAACCGGGACGGGGCAATCGGGACTAAAGCTCTAACCTTTAGTCCCGGTTGCCCCACCAACCGGGACAAATGGGGGCACACGTGGCGACATCAGAGCGCGAGGGGGGGGGGGAGCATTAGTCCCGGTTCGTAACACGAACCGGGACTAATAACCTGCTGCCGCGGCAGAGATTTGGCCCATTTCTCTGCCCCAGCAGAGAATTCATTTTGGCACATTTTGTTGTCGTGGCAGCATTTTCGCCACTTTTTGTGCCGCGGCAGAGAATTCATTTAGGTTGTTTTATTGTTTATTTAGTGTTTTGCACTTATCAATGAAGGAACCTTATATTACACAAGATCATCATGACAATATTACATTCAATACACGGATCGAGTTTATGCACTACATACAAAAGTTGCTATTCGATGCTACCGGCCAATTCCTTCAAAGTTGCTATTTTTACAATCCCTATTGTCTATACACAGCAGAATAGTATTCCCCTTTCGGGTCTAGGACTTCTGCATCCAAGAATCTCGCCAATTCCTCCTGAATTGCTTATACGCGATCCTTTGGCAGAAGACCGTCCCGTAGACGTTCGATCTGATTTAAAAAAGGAGTTAGCCTATATGAATGAAACTAAACACAATTTGTTTGAAATTAAAAACTATAGAAATTGTTTACGTACGTGGAGTTGCTCTAAATTTCTGCCCTTCTCATCGCACGTCTGCCGGATGAACTCGCATACATAGTATCCACATAGATTGTTACCTGGTCCCTGTGTCAGGCACTTTACGAGAACATAGTTCAATCAAAATAATAATCAAGCATGATAATAACTGTATCAAAACTAGAATCAAAGAGATGCGCGGATATAGCTAGTGGTGCTTACATCTAGTGGTTGAAATGTAAGCTCCTCTTTCCAAACACCCCTAGCTTTGTTGGTGAACCGTTTCCAAGCGCTGCCCGGCGTAGAAAACGAATAAAATAAACATGTTCCCTCTTCCACAGTAAATCTTTGGCGTGGTTAGGGACAAATAAACATGTTTCCTCTTCATCCGCATTAGCAGGCCTATTCCAATTTCTAATGGTGATCGGGATTAAGTCCCTAACGATTACTCCGCATTATGCCACAAATTTGGTTGCGACAACTTCGGGAGCCGTCGGTTTGCCGTCTTCAGCGACATCTTCGATCCTGAACCTCTCATGGTCTTGCAACTTTTTGGTTGGGCCTCGTCCGCTCTTTTCAGTAGATTCCTTTGATCCGGAGGGCTAAAAGAAGAAAGATCGTCGTTACTATTTCTATATAGATAGCAGATGATTAATTAATGAATTGATTTATATTACATGCACCTCGCCGGAGCGGTCGTCTTCTCGATTACACAAGGCATCGCCTTCTCCCTCGCGGAAGGCAACACCTTCAACCTCAAACAAGTTGTTTACTCCGGTAAAAAGAGGATCACCCTCACCGGAGTTATTCAGAAACGTTGATACGTCTAAATTATCTTCCCCACGGATCACACCTTGGATCAACTCTTCCTTTTCTTCGTCTCTGACGTGTGGGTCCATATTTTCTGCATAGGTGGAAAAACGAATAAGTCAAAGCGGCTAAAGGAGAAAGTTAAGTACGGTGTTGAGAGATAAACCCTAATTCAGAGAAACCAGGGATATATACATACACAATAATAAAAATGAAGAGAAACCCTAAACCCTAAACCTAGCTACAAAAAGGAAACCGTGTAGTAGATAGGCACATCGTCGAACCCACATGCACCAAAGTTGCTTGACAATGTGAATCGGGTCTGGGGCTACCCATAGTGACTGACCAGTGGGGCCGAAGACCAATAATACCAAAGTAATTAATAAACCTAATAATACCTAACTAATAATAAACCTAATAATCGAAACACCGAAAAGAAAGGGAAACAATCAACACATGGCATCGATGCAATGCTCAAGCAAGTATGATGATATGACAAGTTAATTTTCATTGAATGTAACCCTAAGTCATGCTCGACGATTTAATCGGGGTTCCGAGGGGCGAAAACCCTAACTCGGGGAAACTCCGGAACATATGAGAGGGGTGCATTTGTTCTTCTAATTATACTTGTCATTTAAGTTGTTGAACAATGCATAATTATAGTTTAGATAGATAGGTTTCATTTTTCTGAACAATTTGATATATTATTTGTATTTTTCTGACTTATAAACAATAAGTTATTGATTTTACAATATTAAATCATTTTCTGGAATTAAAAAAAAGGCAAATAGTTTTTACACCGGGGCGCCCCCTAGCCAGTGAGACTGACAGAAGGGCCCTAGTGCCAACTCAGCCTCCACACGTACAGATCATTTTTATACCACAGAGAAGCCTACCCACTGAGGCTGACTGATGGGCCCTAGGCCACATCAGCTGCCACGCGAGCACGAGTGACGTCAGCACGACGTCACGCTGGCGGTGAGCTCCCTGGCAGCGGCAGCGGCGGCGATAGCGGGCACCCCTGGACGCGCGGATGGGCGCGTTAGAGAGAGCGCGATGGAGGGAGAAAGGGAGTGGCGGCGCCGCTCCTTGTTGGTCACCGGAGCGTCGCCTCCGTCGAGCTCGAGCGGCGACGTCGTCGGGCACACGCGGGGAGAGTAGTACAGGAGGAGAGGATGAGAAAGAAGAACATCGTGAGGATCAGCAGCTCACCAGGAACACGACGGAGGTGGTGGCGAGGCCGGGCGAGCTCGGGAGACGCCGGAATCGACGGAGGCGACGCGAGGACGGAGCTTCCAATCCAGGCGATTGAGGTCACGCGCGAGGTGGAAAAGTAGCAGGGGCGCGCATGGACGGAGGCAGCGGCGGTGGCGGACGGAACGCGCGGGTGGCGGCGAGCTCGGGCAGCCTGCCGACGTCGGGGGTGCGCGCGTCGGTGAGAAGCAGAGAAGTGAGATGGGGAAGAAGAAAGGAGACGCGTCAGTTATAAACGAAGGGCCTTTAGTCCCGGTTGGTGGCTCCAACCGGGACTAAAGGGGCATACGTCCCGGTTGGTGGCTCCAACCGGGACGTATACTCCAATATTTTTAGCAGACCAAGGGTTGGCGCGCAGGGGGTCTTTAGTCCCGGTTGGTGGCTCCAACCGGGACATATTCCCCTGATTTCAAATTTTTCAGGTATTTTCTCTCTGTTCCCGCCTTATTTTTTATTTTGGGGTTTAAATTTGTATTGTTTTTTAAATGATAATTAATTTGGAATTTAGAAAAACTTTAAACATAAAAAGTGTTTGGATTTGAATAAATAATTCATAACCATTTTCTGTTTTAAAAAATAATTAATGTAACCATTTAAAATATGAACCATTTACAATTGAAAATGAATTAACTTATTTTTTTTAATATCAATTTGGAATTTAGAAAAACTTTAAACATAAGAAGTGTATGAATTTGAATAAATAATCCAAAACCATTTTCTATTTTTAAAAAATAATTAATGTAACCTTTTAAAATGAATTAATTTATATTTTTGAATATTAATTTTGAATTTAGAAAAACTTTAAACATAAAAAGTATTTGGATTTGAATAAATAATTCAAAACCATTTTCTATTTTAAAAAACAATTAATGTAACCATTTAAAATATGAACCATTTACAATTAAAAATGAATTAACTTATATTTTTTTTTTATCAATTTGGAATTTAGAAAAACTTTAAACATAAGAAGTGTATGGATTTGAATAAATAATCCAAAACCATTTTCTATTTCTAAAAAATAATTAATGTAACCTTTTAAAATGAATTAACTTATATTTTTGAATATTAATTTGGAATTTAGAAAAACTTTAAACATAAGAAGTGTATGGATTTGAATAAATAATCCAAAACCATTTTCTATTTTTAAAAAATAATTAATGTAACCTTTTAAAATGAAGATAGGGGATGAGCATCGTTAGAACTTGCATTCGATCTCTGAAGAAACCACATATTGCGAGTCTAAAAATGATTTTTCCAAAAAATCACGGGCGATAGATCATGTACCTGTAGTACATACAGGACCCACTTCCTACCGATTCGGCAGACATTTGTCCTTTTTAACCGGGATGGACGAAAAGGTTTGAGATGTACTGGTTGGGAGATAGTCCATGTAAGGTGGTCTAGTATTTTAGGAAAATGGGACGGTAGCATTCTGAAACGGCATTTTGGTGGTTACTTCACAAAACGACCCGTTTTTTGCGCTCGGAAAATGGAAAAGGGCTTTTCCGTGCGACAAAAAGGAAAACTTCCTCCTGCAACATTGTTCTCCATACCAATGTCCACACACATGCTTAATATGGGCACAACATCACAAACTATGTCGTGATTCAGCACATAACATCGGTCATTTGGACCGAAAAAGCCATGAAACCTCGAACATGATAGGTCATTTTGTGAAGGTTTTTTCGAAACATGATCAATATACCAAGTCTGGTATTTTTTCCTTTCAACTATGTAACAAAATATGACACCACGCGAAGGATTTTCATTGTTCGGCAGACATTTAGTCCCGGATGTAGTCACAAACCGGGACTAAAAATATTTTACGCCATTTCCCACCTCTTCCCGCCAAGTTTTCCCGCCTTTTCCTTTCTACTAGAGCTTTTAGTCCCGGATGTAGTCACTAACCGGGACTAAAGATATTTCCCGCCATTTCCCAAAGCTTCACGCCAAGTTTTCCCGCTCTTTCCCTCTATATTTAGGGTGATCGTGTCATGGCTATCCACACATCCACACCTTCCTCTCTTAGAACAATGGACAACGCCTACTGGGCCATTCTGACCCTCGAGGAGACCGAGGCGCTGTGCGCCTCCAACTACCCTTGTCTGCCGGGCTACCGGCCGCCCGCCGGCTAGATGCTGAGCGCTGGAGGGGTTCCTGTCCCTCCTATCCCTCAAGGTTCCGCACGCCAGGCGGCCATCACAAACCACTTCTACCACGAGCTCACGCCGGAGCAGCGGATGGATCCCCAGTGGGATCCCGACAACTACGACACCTGGAATGCCTTCTTCGCTAATAGGCGGGAAAGGGAGCTCGCCAGGTACGAGGGCGATGGCCCGCCACCGGTGAACCACAACGAAGCCGGCCGTCGTCTGTGGTGGGCGAACCGTACTATCATCGGAGTGATGCGCTACATCGCCGGGGGAGACCATCCTCGCCTACGGTGCCCACGAGTCCACCCGCCACAGGCCCCACACTGTCCCAGCGGTAGCGGCATCGTCTTCCAGGAGACCCCTCTCCCACCCGCCGTGAATCCGAGGCTAGAATGGGCCCTGGTATATGCCATGGATGGGCTGATGATCCCCGGAGTGGCAGGTGACGATGACGATGATGATGACGACGACAATGAAGACCCTGAAGCTGCGTACTATAGGACTAGGCATGATTATGACTAAAGGGGCGGCTTTAGTCCTGAGTGTTAGCTAGTCCCGGTTTGTCCCGGTTTTTAATATTAAGAAATGTCTTGAGTGTTACCTAATAAATAGAGGGAAATGCCTATATAAAGAGAGGTTCATCTTTAGTCCCGGTTGGAGAAACCAACCGCGACTGAAGGGATTGCGGCAGAGTGGGCCAGGCAACACTAATAATAGGGGTGAGTGTCGACATTATGTCGTGCGGCTTGTACCTTGTCCCGGATGGTGTCACCAACCGGGACTAAAGTTAGTCCCGGTTGGTGACACCAACCGGGACTAAAGATGAGTCAGCACTAATAATAGGGGTGAGTGTCGACATTATGTCGTGAGTGTCGACATTATGCCGAGCTGCTTGTACTATAAATATGCATCCTTGTGAGTCCAGTCCTCCAGCCAGTTTGAGGCATCTCCAAGATGGTTTTAGAGAGCAGGGACACCACTACGGCCAGTTTCAGGGAGATGCCGACGGAGCCCAGTCCTCCGGCATCTCCGAGAAACTGGTCATAGAGGCACTCCCTAATATGTGAAATTAGTTAGCTCCGAGGCGTATTGATCTACTTAGTGAAGTTACAAGCTGCAAGATGGTTTTCGAGAGCAGGGACACCACTGCGGCCAGTTTCAGGGAGATGCCGACGGAGCCCAGTCCTCCGGCATCTCCGAGAAACTGGTCATAGAGGCACTCCCTAATATGTGAAATTAGTTAGCTCCGAGGCGTATTGATCTACTTAGTGAAGTTACAAGCTGCAAGATGGTTTTCGAGAGCAGGGACACCACTGCGGCCAGTTTCAGGGAGATGCCGACGGAGCCCAGTCCTCCGGCATCTCCGAGAAACTGGTCATAGAGGCACTCCCTAATATGTGAAATTAGTTAGCTCCGAGGCGTATTGATCTAGTTAGTGAAGTTACAAGCTGCAAGATGGTTTTCGAGAGCAGGGACACCACTACGACCAGTTTCAGGGAGATGCCGACGGAGCCCAGTCCTCCGGCATCTCCAAGAAACTGGTCATAGAGGCACTCCCGGTCCAGCCACAAAACGGGACTAACACTCAAGACATTTATTAATATTAAAAACTGAGACTACAAAACCGGGACTAAAGGCCACAAACCGCGAAAGATATCCTTCGGTCAAGCCACAAACCGCGAAAGACATGAACTACAGTTACATAATATGAGCATGAACTTCTTGGCATATGTCATTCCTTATGACCGCTTCAGACGTAACCATGGAGCATCTTCTTTACTTAACGGAATGCTTGGGTCAGTTTTCACTGTGAAGGGCGGAATTTCATCAAACTTATTATAATCTTCTGACATGTCTGTCTTATCCTCGATTCCCACGATGTTTCTTTTACCTGAAAGAACTATGTGACGCTTTGGCTCATCATATGATGTATTCGTTTTCCCGAAAGACTTCATGTGTTCATCTGTAATCCATGATTCAGGCTTCCCCGGGTTTTTGGAGCATACAATATTCTTGTGTTCCTCGATATACGGAGCTGCCAAGGTGGAATTATGTAGAACTGTGTAGTGTGCTTTAGTGAAAGAATCCCCGTCCCTACATATCATTGCTTTCTTTCCCTGCGTGCCTTTTCCACTTAGTCTTCCCTCATGCCGCGAGTCAGAAACACCAATCGGCTTAAGGTCAGGAATAAAGTCAACACAAAACTCAATGACCTCCTCTGTTCCATATCCCTTGGAGATGCTTCCTTCTGGTCTAGCACGGTTCTGAACATATTTCTTTAAGACTCCCATGAACCTCTCAAAGGGGAACATATTGTGCAGAAATACCGGACCGAGAATGGCAATCTCTTCCACTAGATGAACCAGGAGATGCATCATAATATTGAAGAAGGATGGTGGGAACACCAATTCAAAACTAACAAGACATTGTACCACATCCTTCTGTAACCTTGGCAGAATATCTGGATTGATTACCTTCTGAGATATTGCATTGAGGAATGCACACAGCTTCACAATGGGTACTCGAACATTTTCCGGTAGAAGCCCCCTCAATGCAATCGGAAGCAACTGCGTCATAATCACGTGACATTCATGAGACTTCAGGCTTTGGAACTTTTTCTCTGCCATATTTATTATCCCCTTTATATTAGATGAGAAGCCCGACGGCACCTTGATACTGTAAAGGACTTCAAAAAAGATTTCCTTCTCTGCTTTGGTAAGAGCATAGCTGGCACGACTTAAGTGACGCCCTTTATCCGTCTTGTTATGTGTATGCATGTTCTTTCGGTCTTTCATAATTTGTTGGTCCTCCCGTGCTTCAGGTGTATCATTTGTCTTCCCATACACGCCTAGGAATCCTAGCAGGTTCACGCAGAGATTCTTCGTCACGTGCATCACGTCGATTGAAGAGCGGACACGCAGGACTTTCCAATATGGCAGCTCCCAAAATATAGATTTCTTCTTCCACATGGGTGCGTGTCCTGTAGCGACGTCGTCCGGAACTGATTGACCGCCGGGACCCTTTCCAAAGATTACTTCTATGTCCTTGACCATACCAAATACATCATCACCAGCAGGGAGTTCAGGCTTCTTCCGGTGATCTGCCTCACCTTTGAAATGATTGCCTTTCTTTCTTACGGGATGATTGGTTGGAAGAAATCGTCGATTCGCCAGGTACACAACCTTCTTGCATTTATGCAAATATGTACCTTCGGTCTTATCTAAACAGTGGGTGCATGCCTTATATCCCTTGTTTGTCTGTCCTGAAAGGTTACTAAGAGCAGGCCAATCATTGATGGTTACGAATAACAACCCTCGTAGATTAAATGGCTCCTGTTTGTTCTCATCCCACGCACGTACACCTGGTTTGCCCCACAACTGTAAGAGTTCTTCAACTAATGGCCTAAGGTACACATCAATGTCGTTGCCCGGTTGCTTCGGGCCTTGCATGAGCACTGGCATCATAATGAACTTACGCTTCATGCACAACCAAGGAGGCAGGTTGTAGATACATAGAGTCACGGGCCAGGTGCTATGACTGCAGCTCTGCTCCCCAAAAGGATTCATGCCATCCGTACTTAGACCAAACCATAAGTTCCTTGCGTCACCTGCAAAGTCTGGGAAGTCTCTCTCGATTTTTCTCCACTGTGACCCATCAGCAGGGTATCTCAACTTCCCGTCTTTCTTACGGTCTTCTTTGTGCCATCGCAACAACCTAGCATGCTCTTTGTTTCTGAACATGCATTTCAACCTTGGTATTATAGGAGCATACCACATAACCTTAGCAGGAACCCTCTTCCGGAGGGGCTCTCCCTCAACATCACCAGGGTCATCTCGTCTGATCTTATACCGCAACGCATTGCATACCGGGCATTTATCTAAATTCTCATACTCCTTACCGCGGTAGAGGATGCAGTCATTAATGCATGCATGTATCTTTTGCACATCTAATCCCAGAGGATAGAGAGTCTTCTTTGCTTCGTAGGTACTCTCGGGAAGTTCGTTATGTTTTGGAAACTTCGGCTTCATTATTTTCAGCATCTTTTCAAATGAGGAGTCAGTTAGACCACACTCTGCCTTCCATCGCAACAATTCCAGTGTGGTACCGAGCTTTGTGCTGCCATCTTCACAATTTGGGTACAACAATTTCTTGTGATCTTCTAACATGCCCTCTAACTTCAACTTCTCATTTTCTGTTTCACAGTCTCGCTTTGCATCAGAAATGACCCTACCAAGTTCATCAGCCAGCTCATCTGATGCCCGTTCTTCACCTCTTTCCTCTCCATTGTCTTCCATTGCAGTATCACTGTATTCAGGAAACATATGATGATAGTTGTTATCATCATATTCTTCTTCACCATCTTCCATCATAACCCCTCTTTCCCCGTGCTTGGTCCAGCAATTATAGTTGGGCATGAAACCTTCCATAATCAGGTGGCCGCGAATGATTTTCGAGGAAGAGTACTCCTTGTTGTTCCGACATTGAACACATGGACAACGTATAAATCCATTCTCTTTGTTTGCCGTAGCCACATCGATAAATTTATCCACGGCTTTGATATACCCGGCTACGCGCCGGTCACCGTACATCCATTCCCGACCGTTCATCTGCATCATATAAGTAAGTTTATCAAAAAACAGGACATCATAAATAGTGAAATAACCAATTCACACCGACACATGAATTGTATCAATGACCTAGAAAAGATAAGATTGCTAACCTCGATCAAGGGAAATAACGAGGAGAAAGCTCAAGTGCGTCTCGGACACCTTCTATATTTTTGTTCTATGAGAAATTCAACGGGATTATTCACTCAAACATTTCAACAAACACCTTCAATGCATGCATGAGAAAAAACTAGCACACCCCCTCACACCTTCCACCATTCGAAAAACAGAGTGGAGGCAGAGGGTGCTGGGGCGTTGCATTTATAGAGGGCAGGGGGTCTTTAGTCCCGGTTGGAGCCAGCAACCGGGACTAAAGGTGCGTGCCACGCCACGTGGCTGTGGACGCAATCTTTAGTCCCGGTTGCTGGCTCCAACCGGGACGTATTGCCCTTACCAACCGGGACGCATGCCCCCTGGCCCCGTGCCCGCTCCAACCGGGACGCGTGCCAGCATTAGTCCCGGTTGGTGGCGCAACCGGGACAAATGCTCTGAGGGGTCGCGAACGGATATCCCTTTTTCCACTAGTGATGTAATGGATGTAGGAATCAGAAGGATTACTCTGACTCAAAAACCCTTCACAGCCACCTATTGAAGTCCGGCTTCATGCCCAGTTATAATTGTTGGACCAAGCACGGAGAGAGAGGAGGAGGATGACAACTATCATGGTTTCCCTGAGTACGGAGATACTTCCATGGGGGACGCTGAAGGGGAGGATGAAGAAGAGACACATGATGAACCCGCTGATGATCTTGGTCGGACCATTGCCGATGCACGAAGAGATTGTCAAACTGAAAAGGATAGGGAGAAGTTCAATCACATGCTAGAGGATCACAAAAAGTTGTTGTACCCAAATTGCGAAAATGGTCTGAAAAAGCTGGGCAGCACACTGGAATTGCTGCGACGGAAGGCTGAGTGTGCTATACCTGACTCCTCATTTGAAAAGTTGCTGAAAATGATGAAGAATATGCTCCCAAAAGATAACGTATTGCCCGCCAGTACGTACGAAGCAAAGAAGGTTGTCTGCCCTCTAGGTTTAGAGGTTCAGAAGATACATGCATGCCCTAATGACTGCATCCTCTACCGTGGTGAGGAGTATGAGAATTTAGATGCATGCCCGGTATGCACTTCACTTCGGTATAAGATTAGACGAGATGACCCTGGTGACGTTGAGGGCGAGCCCCCCCGGAAGAGGGTTCCTGCGAAGGTGATGTGGTATGCTCCTATAATACCACAGTTGAAACGCTTATTCAGAAACAAAGAGCACGCCAAGTTGTTGCGATGGCATAAAGAGGAATGTAAGTCAGATGGGATGTTGAGACACCCCGCTGATGGGTCACAATGGAGAAAAATCAATAGAAAGTACCCGGACTTTGCAAATGACGCAAGGAGTTTAAGGTTTGGTCTAAGTACAGATGGCATGAATCCCTTTGGGGAGCAGAGCTCCAGTCACAGCACCTGGCCCGTGACTCTATGCATCTATAACCTTCCTCCTTGGTTGTGCATGAAGCGGAAGTTCATTATGATGCCAGTGTTGATCCAAGGTCCGAAGCAACCCGGCAACGAAATTGATGTGTACCTAAGGCCATTAGTGGAAGAACTTTTACAGTTGTGGCACGAACCCGGGATACGCGTGTGGGATGAGCACAAGCAGGAAGAATTTAACCTCCGAGCATTGCTTTTCATAACAATCAATGATTGGCCTGCTCTTAGTAACCTTTCAGGACAGTCAAACAAGGGATACAATGCATGCACACACTGTTTAGATGAGACTGAAAGTATATATTTGGAACATTGTAAGAAGAATGTATAAAATGAGCATCGTCGATTTCTTTTGGCCAAGCATCCCTTAAGAAAGAAAGGCAAGCATTTCAACGGTCTGGCATGTCACCAGACGAAGCCTAAGGAGCGTACTGGTGCTGATATATTTGATATGGTCAAAGATTTGGATCAACTGGTAACCTTTTGAAAGGGTCCTGGAGGAAAATCTGTTCCGAAAGACGCTGAAGGACACTCACCCATGTGGAAGAAGAAATCTATATTTTGGGAGCTACCATATTGGAAATTCTTAGAGGTCCGCTCTGCAATCGATGTGATGCATGTGACGAAGAATCTTTGCGTGAACCTGCTAGACTTCTTGGGCGTGTATGGGAAGACAAAAGATACACCGGAAGCACGAAAGGACCATCAACGTATGAAAGACCCAGATGGCCTGCATCCAGAATGGTTTCAAGGTCATGCCAGCTACGCTCTTACCAAACAAGAGAAGGAAATATTTTTTGAATGCCTAAGCAGTATTAAGGTCCCGTCTGGCTTCTCGTCGAATATAAAGGGGATAATAAATATGGCAGAAAAAAAGTTCCAAAACCTAAAGTCTCATGACTGCCACGTGATTATGACGCAAATGTTTCCGATTGCATTGAGGGGGCTTCTACCAGATAATGTTCGAGTACCCATTGTGAAGCTATGTGCATTTCTCAATGCAATCTCTCAGATGATAATCAATCCTGAAGATCTACCATGGTTACAGAATGATGTGGTCCAATGTCTTGTCAGTTTTGAGTTGGTGTTCCCACCATCCTTCTTCAATATTATGACGCACCTGCTGGTTCACCTAGTCGAAGAGATTTCCATTCTCGGTCCTGTATTTCTACACAATATGTTTCCCTTTGAGAGGTTCATGGGAATCTTAAAGAAATATGTTCGTAACCGTGCTAGGCCAGAAGGAAGCATCTCCAAGGGCTATGGAACAGAGGAGGTCATTGAATTTTGTGTTGACTTTGTTCCTGACCTTAAGCCGATTGGTCTTCCTCAATCACGTTATGAGGGGAGCCTGAGTGGAAAGGGTACTCTAGGAAGGAAATCAATAATATGTAGAGACGGACATTCTTACAACGAAGCACATTACACCATTCTACAGAATTCTATCTTGGCAGCCCCATATATCGAGGAACACAAGAAAATCTTATGCTCCAACAACCCTGGAAAGCATGACTCTTGGATTAGCGATGAACACATGAAGAGTTTCGGTGGTTGGTTGCAACATCTCATAAAAAACAACACTCTTGGAGATCAGCTATACTTGTTGTCTAGGTCACCATCTTCGACTATATCGACTTTCCAAGGGTACGAGATAAATGGGTATACATTTTACATGATAGCCCAAGATAAAAAGAGCACCAACCAAAACAGTGGTGTCCGCTTTGATGCAACAGACAACAATGGGTGAAAGACCACATATTATGGTTACATAGAGGATATATGGGAAGTTGACTATGGACCTACTTTTAAGGTCCCCTTGTTTTGGTGCAAATGGGTCAAGCTGACAGGAGGAGGGGTTGAGGTAGACAAGAAATACGGAATGACATCGTTGGGTCTCAACAATCTTGGGTACTTAGACGAACCATTCGTCCTAGCCAATGATGTGGCTCAGGTTTTCTATGTGAAGGACATGTCTACCAAACCTAGAAAAAGAAAAAAATAAGAAAAAGAATACATCAGACGATGAGCCAAAGCGCCACATAGTTCTTTCAGGAAAAAAAAACATCGTGGGAGTGGAGGACAAGACAGACATGTCAGGATATTGTGATAAGTTTCATGAAATTCCGCCCTTCGCGGTGAAGGATGACCCAAGCATCATGTTAATGAATGAAGATGCTCCATGGATACGAAAGGATCAGAAAGGAACACACGCGAAGAAATGATATGTAATAATTGTAACATCTTATGAGTGAAGATGCTCCATGCATGTGTCTATTTTTATAGTGTTGTCTGCAAACAATCTTGAGTGTGTTAATCCCGTTTTGTGGCTGGACCGGGACTAAAGGAGGGCCTTTAGTACCGATTCATACTTACCATTAAGATCTGATCTCCAAACGCGTGATGTCACATATTAGGGAGTGCCTCTATGACCAGTTTCTCGGAGATGCCGGAGGACTGGGCTCCGTCGGCATCTCCCTGAAACTGGCCGTAGTGGTGTCCCTGCTCTCGAAAACCATCTTGTAGCTTGTAACTTCTCTAACTAGATCAGTACGCCTGGGAGCTAACTAATTACACATATTAGGGAGTGCCTCTATGACCAGTTTCTCGGAGATGCCGGAGGACTGGGCTCCGTCGGCGTCTCCCTGAAACTGGCCGTAGTGGTGTCCCTGCTCTCGAAAACCATCTTGGAGATGCCTCAAACTGGCTGGAGGAGTGGACTCACAAGGATGCCTATTATAGTACAAGCAGGTCGGCATAATGTCGACACTCACGACATAATGTCGACACTCACCCCTATTATTAGTGTTGACTCATGTTTAGTCCCGGTTGGTGTCTCCAACCGGGACTAAAGGTTCATCTTTAGTCCTGGTTGGTGACACCAACCGGGACAAGGTACAAGCCGCACGACATAATGTCGACACTCACCCCTATTATTAGTGTTGCCTGGCCCAGTCTGCCGCAATCCCTTCAGTCGCGGTTGGTTTCTCCAACCGGGACTAAAGATGAACCTCTCTTTATATAGGGATTTCCCTCTATTTATTAGGTAACACTCAAGACATTTATTAATATTAAAAACCGGGACAAACCGGGACTAGCTAACACTCAGGACTAAAGCCGCCCCTTTAGTCATAATCATGCCTAGTCCTATAGTACGGTTAGCCCACCACAGACGACGGCCGGCTTCGTTGTGGTTCACCGGTGCGGGCCATCACCCTCGTACCTGACGAGCTCCCTTTCCCGCCTATTAGCGAAGAAGGCATTCCAGGTGTCGTAGTTGTCGGGATCCCACTAGGGATCAATCCGCTGCTCCGGCGTGAGCTCGTGGTAGAAGTGGTTTGTGATGGTCGCCTGGCGTGCGGAACCTTGAGGGACAGGAGGGACAGGAACCCCTCCAGCGCTCAGCATCCAGCCGGCGGGCGGTCGGTAGCCCGACGGACAAGGGTAGTTGGAGGCGCACAACGCGTCGGTCTCCTCGAGGGTCAGAATGGCCCAGTAGGCGTTGTCCATTGTTCTAAGAGAGGAAGGTGTGGATGTGTGGATAGCCATGGCGCGATCGCCCTAAATATAGAGGGAAAGGGCGGGAAAACTTGGCGTGAAGCTTTGGGAAATGGCGGGAAATATCTTTAGTCCCGGTTAGTGACTACATCCGGGACTAAATGCTCTCGTAGAAAGGAAAGGGCGGGAAAACTTGGCGGGAAGCGGTGGGAAATGGCGGGAAATATCTTTATTCCCGGTTTGTGACTACAATCGGGACTAAATGGATATTATATTAAGATTCTTTATATTTTTCTGATAATAATAGACATATTTTTTGTGTTATTTGGATTATTACAATAAAAGATATGATTTTCCAAAGTTTTTATATTTGATTTGAATTAAAAAAGAAAATTTAGAAATGAAATAATTTATAAATGATGCAAACATATAAATGGATATTATATTAAAATTCTTTATATTTTTCTGATAATAATAGACATATTATTTGTTTTATTTGGATTATTACAATAAAAGATATGATCTTTCAAAGTTTTATATTTGATTTGAATACAAAAAGAAAATTTACAAATGAAATAATTTATAGATGATGCAAACAGATAAATGGATATTATATTAAAATTATTTATATTTTTCTGATAATAATAGACATATTATTTGTTTTATTTGGATTATTACAATAAAGGATATGATTTTTCAAAGTTTTTATATTTGATTTGAATAAAAAAAAGAAAATTTACAAATGAAATAATTTATAAATGATGCAAACAGATAAATGGATATTATATTAAAATTCTTTATATTTTTCTGATAATAATAGACATATTATTTGTTTTATTTGGATTATTACCATAAAAGATATGATTTTTCAAAGTTTTTATATTAGTTTTGAATTAAAAAAGAAAATTTACAAAAAAAACAATTAGTCGCGGGTCGTGGCTGGACCCGGGACTAAAGGGTGAGTGCGCGCGCGAAAACGAAGCGGCCGAAAAAACCCTTTAGTCCCGGGCCGTGGATTAACCCGCGACTAAAGGTGGGGTCTTTAGTCGCGGGTTAAGCCACGGCCCGCGATAAAAGACCCTTTAGTCGCGGGCGGTGGCTTAGCCCGGAACTAAAGGGAGGGTCCCTATATATACGCGCGCTCTCCCCTGGCGCGCCGATCCAGCACTTAGCACGCGACGAAGACGAAGACGAAGACGAGCAGGAGCCATCGACGCAGAGAACACAGGGGAGGTGCTGCCCACCGGCCGTCCGATTCCCGCGCCGCCGCCGACCTCGTCTCCGTACCGCAGAGCCTCACCGAAGGAATCGAAGCCCCCCGCGCCCCCTGTCGAGCTCCCTGTCCGCTCCTTCCCCGTCTCCGGCCGCCGCGTCCGTCGCCGATTCCGGCCACCCTCGACCTCCCTCGGCCTCGCTGACCTCAGGCACCCTCCTGCTTCCTTCCTCTTCCTCTGGCTTGCCTCCCTGTCAAACACCTGCCGCCGACGCCGTTGTACGTCATCGCCACCGTCGCTCCGATGACCTCCTGCTAGCGGCACCGCTAGGGTTAGGTCCCTCTTGGTGAGCTCGTTTGAACCCGCCCCTTCGCGCTTCCCAGTTCGCCGTCAATTGCCGTCCCGCGCCGCCGTCAACTGCCTCGATGAAAAAAATCAACCAGCCCCCCCGGTCCCTCTTGCTTGCGTGGCATGCTGAGGTGGCCAGTACCCCACTGGTCAGTCATAGTGGCTAGGCTCAGTAGTGGTGCAAAAAGTTTAACCCCCTCTGCTGATGTCATAATGATGAAATAACCCTTTTTAATAATTCCAGAATTTGATTAAATATTGTAAATTCAATAACTTTTAATTTATAAGTCAGAAAAATACAAATAATATATCAAAATGTTCAGAAAATTGAAACCTAGCTATCTATATAATCATGCATTATTAATCAACTTTCATGACAAGTTTAATTAGAAGAACAAATGCACCCCTCTCATATGTTCCGGAGTTTTCCCGAGTTAGGGTTTTCACCCCTCGGAACCCCGAATAATTTGCCGAGCATGTTTCAGGGTTTCAATTCAATGCAATTCAACTTGTCATATCATCATACTTGCTTGAGCATTGCATCGATGCCATGTGTTGATTGTTTCCCCTTTATTTTTTTCTGGTGTTTGGTTCTTCTCTGTAGAATACGATATCGAGATCGAGGATCGAAGACCTTTAGGATTAGGGTTATTTTTTTGTTTAAGTTATTATAATTAGGATTATATTGTTTTAGTTATTAGGATTATTGTTTTTTCTAACCTGTTTAACTCTCTTTAATTTTTTTTATAGATAATTAAGTCATGGATCCATCCGAAGATCCTGGTCGCATCGGTGAAGGTTTTCTTCAGGGCATGATAAGAGGTGAAATTCTTCTTATTACTACCGGTGCCGAAGATATTTTGCTCGAGGAAGAGATATCCTCATATCTGAATCCATCCGGTGATGGACTAGAGGAAAACCTAATGTACCAAGGGGAAGACCAGATGGACGAAGGGCAAACAAATAACAACAATAATGATGGCCCCTCGACATATATTAATCAGAGGTTCACCATCGAATCGAAGGTATATAAAGTCTCGTGTTAGCTCTATTCATTAACTGATCTAGATATATATTAATCACTCTCTCTTCTTCTTTTAGCCCACCGGATCGAAGCAATCGACAGCTCGAATGAAACAAGGGCCAAACAAAAAGTTGGATGGTAATCAGAGGTTCACCATCGAAGAAATATATGATGATGGTGAACCGATTGCTCCAGAGAAGCACCGGAAGATATTTATAAATCAATGCGGGGTGCTTGTTATGGACAACCTGCCGATCACCATCCAAGAATGGAATAAGTCAAAGAAAGCCGGTGAAGAATCCAACAGCTATGTCACCGATGATGCCAAAGATGACCTTTGGCAGAAGCTCATAGCGCATTTCATACTACCTCCAGAGTATGAGGAATTTGAGGTAGATGGTATTACCCCAAGGCCGGGTGGGCTTGAAAATAGAGCAAAAGTCAAGGAGTGGGCACTAAGCAAGATGGCTGAACTGTACCGGAACCACAAGAAAAGTTTATACGCGAAATATGTCGTGAAAAAGAAAACTCCAGACTTCAAAGGAGTAAACGAGAAGTTGAGAGAACAGTGGCCCGATTTTGTACAGTACAAGCAATCTGATAAAGAAAGGCAAAGTCGGCAAAGAACACGTTAAATGCTGCCAACAAGAAATACCATCATAAAATGGGGACAGGTGGCTACAAGAGTGCCATCCCTAAGTGGGAAACTATGGAGAAGGATATGAGGGCTAGAGGCGTCACTCCTGGTACAGATGGATGGCCCGAGAGGTCAAAGCACTGGTGGTACGGGCACGGGGGATCCTTGGACCCAGAAACAGGGAAGACATTATTTCATGATAAAATTCTAAAACCCTCCCAAGACCTTATTCAAGCAATGAATGATGCTCAATTGGGATTGTTCCGTCCCGAGAGAGAGAACGACGAGCTGACACGCGCCCTAGGGAATCCTGAAAAGGGAGGACGAACACGAGGCAAAGGCGCCAGTGTCTCGTGGAAGAAAGGGTTTCCTCAGTACGATGCCAGTTACAGAAGCCGTCAGAGAAAGAAGGACCGGGAGGCAGACCGGATCTCCAGGGTAGAGCAGGACCTAGCTAATCTGAAGAACCTCATGCATGAAATTAGCCAAAGGCCGCCGTTGTCAACTCACCCGCGGTCTGATGATCCTGCATTGGATCTTAGCCAACGGAGAAGCAGCGTGGCTTCCACAGAGGTCCGTGCTGATGATCAAGCACTGCTGGATGATGCACCGGCTCCTCACTACCCCGTGGATGATGTCAGAGAGATGGCACAATGTGAGCTACATCAGCCAATGAACAACCTGTCCTTCAAGGTGGCGATCGACACTGCTTTACCTTGTCTACCTGGAGCACTCCACCATTCACTTCCGATTCCACCAGGCTATGCTCGTGTCACGGTGGATGACATAGTGGAGGATTTTGCGGACCTAGAGATTGAAATCGCTACGCTTGAAGGCCTTACGAAACTAGGAGATATCAAGCGCAACATCATTCTATGGAATAAGAAGTACATCAAGTTTCCAGGCTCGGCGCCAAGGCCACCGAATCCAAGGAATCCAAATCCACCCCGCATCGAATATCGTCAACCTCCAATTCCACCCCAACCCGATTATCGCCAACCTCCAAGTCCACCCCGCCCCGCTGACGATCGCCGCAGCAGGAGTACATCAACTCGATCTCCGCCTCCGCCTCCGTGCAATACTACTACCTCGTCGAAGAAACGGAAGTTCGACGGTCCCCCGCTCCCCACATCAAAGAAAGGTCAAACACCGAAGATAGTCGATATCCCGCTGGCTCTTCCAAAGAGACCTTATGACAAGACCGATGAGGAAACTAACGCGGATGTGGCTGCCCAAGTTAAGGCGCATTTTGCACCCAAAAAGCCTGAGCCAAAGCCGGTATATAACGAAAAAACCAAAAAGTGGGCTAAGTCCTTTCTTGAGCAACCATCCCAGATATCGATGAATCTGGAATCAGACTATGACCGGGAGATTATTAAGCAAGCACAGAAGAAAAAAATCACAAGTGCAAAAAGCGGGAAGCAAGTTGCCCAACTCGGAGCACAGGAGAATCAATTGGTCGCCTCGCTCAAAGTCATTTCAGACCTCGGCAAGGCCTTCAGAGCTGAAATGGATATGGACATGCAAATAATGGACCCTAGAGCTCGTAATAATGCTGCACTTATGGGATCAATCACTGTATCGGAGGCCAAAGCACTTGCTAACGAAGCAAATATGTCTCTTGGTCAATATTTAGGCTATGAAGATATGCCAGTGGGTCAGATAGTACGGCAGTATGTCCAAGGGCAGCCTCACGCGTCTATCCACACATATGTGAAATCTGCATGAATGGTACATGTCGCAAGCAGAAAAAAAGCATCATAAAGATTGGTTTTCGGTGGACGTTAGAAAGGAGCATCACTTCAAACCATACTCGATACAGGTTCAAATGACCGAACTGTTTCATTTATACAACCAGCGCGCCCTCGAAAAATCTATCATTGGTTGCTACTGTCTGTAAGTTATTTATTTGTATAATTAAGTTTGTAGCTTTAGCTCGTTCATTGCATTTAATATATTATCCTAACTATATATCCTTTTGTATAATGATATTATATTCCGCAGAATGAAGATGCTTGAATGCAAAAGAGCTAGAAGATACGACGTTGGGTTCATTGACCCATATATCATTAATGAATATACGTTAAAGAATCACCCCAAAGACGTGGAGGAAGACCTGTCCAGGTTCTTAACCGAGCATAATTTTGTTAAGGAAATACTATTTTCTTACAACTTCAAGTGAGTGTTTATATCTTGTACACATTTTATTTTTGCTTACTGGATGAGCTATGCATGTATGTTTATGTAAATGTCCGCATATTCCACTGGATCTTGCTAAACATTCAAGTTGACAACTCCCTAGTTGAAGTCCACGACTCATTAAGTTGGGACCAAGAGAAGTGAAGCGACATGAAAGCAATGCTCCATAAGTAATTTCAATCATTATCGCATTATATCGTCCTCTTTCATTCATTTCCTGATATCAAGTAACTAATAACTCCTTTGTTCATTTTCTTTGCCGATAAGGTGTTGGACACGGTTCAGACAGAAAATACCAGGTCCATTCAAAGAGGAGCTAACTTATAAAATGGCGAAGAGTTTACAGCAGCCACCGGGAACTCATTTATGTGGATACTACATCTGCGAGTACATCCGTGAGTTGACCAGTGAGCGGAAAGTTGACTCACATTATATTTATGATTTGCGAGAGAAACTAGAGCCAGACCAACGCATAAGAGCAATTCAAGAGGAGCTGGCGGGATTTATGATGAAGGAAGTCCTTGATGTACATGGAGAGCATTATGCGGATGACGTGGAACTCGATTTGCCTTATTCATCTCCATGTAGCTCATATGATATATATATTCATCAATGACCATGTAATTTCAAAACATTTCTTCCTTTTGATATGATTGATTATATGTATGCTTGCAAGGGATCGATTAATTATATAAATGCATCGACGTGTAGTGTGTATGTAGTAGAGTATAATATGTATACTGAAATATATATTTGTTATAGTGAAACACAAAACAAAAAAGGAACAAAATGGCAAAAAAAAGGAAATACACAATCTCTGCCGTGGCAGAGAAATGTGGTGTTTCTCTGCCGCGGCAGGAAACCTTTTAGTCCCGGGTGGTGTTACAGCCCGGGACTAGAGGGTTTCCGCCCCCCGCGGCGCTGAAACAGCCACGTGGCTGTTATCAGTCGCGGGCCGTTGCGAGCCGGGACTAGAGGGGGGGCTCTAATCCCGTTTTCGCAGTCCCGGTTTTGGGCCCGGGACTAGAGGCCTGTTTTCCACCAGTGGTACCAAGTATTTGGTGAGATAGTTCCACACATGAATTATGTATTCGATGATTCATATTATTGATGATGTTCAATGAAAAAAAATGTATCCACCTCGGAATGTTGCAGACATTTAAGGAACTGATTGCGCGACATAGATCACAAAGATAAAATCATCATATGGGTTGGAGAGGCTGCATATTATTATGTGCGCTATGACTATGTAAAAATTACATGGTTTTAAATGCTAAAAGTACATACATTGTAGGTTATTTCAGTCATGGTTTATTGTAGAGAGACCAGAATACCACACCCCATTTATGGAGGTGTTTTTGCCGTTGGTGCAAGTGGTGAAGGATTTTTTTTACCTTTCATGCATGGAAACATAGTTTACGAGACGGCCCTACTTATTTACATAGTCACCATCTTGAAGGATCGATGTTTTACCTGTATGGGCCCTCCATCGCCCTATATGTCTTCATGGTGATAGAACTTGTGTGTTTTCCTTTTACATTCCTTACTAGGAGAGCAATGTGCTCCTTGGAGCCATTTTGAATAACCAAAACCTATTACTCTCCTGGCCTTTATGGGAGCGCACCTATATATAACACGTCCATTCCTATAAATAACTACCCTGTCAATGTGGAATCAACATCAATCAAGCAACCACGTTAGTAGACATTATGCACCGCTCATGCGAACCGATCAGGTGGTATTAGCTATTCCACAACGAAATCTATTGATGAGGGGTTGAGATGCATTGGGAATTTGAGTTCAAGATCTACATTGCATTATGGTGATGTTTGATAAGCATCAACGAAGCTCTCATTCTGTCCCTGCATGGCGCTGTGGCAATTCATGACAGTGAGTGAGCTTGGTAGCCACATAGACACCGAGGATGAGTCTCTATACTGGAGTAGGGAGGATAGACGAGCTAGCTACTCCACTAGCACAACCACCATTGGCAACAGACAGACGCATCCACTCCACACAAGTTTTTCTATGCATTTTCACGTGTGCCGCCCGCTCTTGTCTAGGCCCCGTTGACCCTACCAAGGACGACGCATCATGCCAAGAAAGAGTTGATGACACCTCAAGAAGCAGCAGGTATCCCAAAAAGAATGGGTTGTAATTCTTGATGTAAGGCTAAGTCTGAGGCGAAACATGTGTTCACGGATCTGCCCGACGATTACACCCGATGGCCTGCACCATGAACACATGTCTCACCCTTCCCGTTCAAAGCAATAATTCAAGTCGGACAATTTATGGTCACACAGGACGAGTACACTAGTGGGAACAGCCTCATTGGTCCCGGTTGGTAAGGGGCTTTAGTCCCGGTTACCCAACCGGGATGGGGCAATCGGGACTAAAGCCCCAACCTTTAGTCCCGGTTGCCCCACAAACCGGGACAAAAAGGGGGTACACGTGGCCGCGGCAGAGGGCGAGGGGGGGGGGGGGGGGGGTGGGGTGGGGTGGGGTTGCCCGGTTCGTAACACGAACCGGGACAAATAACCCTATGCCGCGGCAGAGATTTGACACATTTCTCTGCCGTGGCAGAGAATTTATTTTAGCAATTTTTATTGCCGCGGCAGCATTTTGGCCAATTTTTGTGCCGCGGCAGAGAATTCATTTATGTTGTTTTATTGTTTATTTAGTGTTTTGCACTCATCAATGAATAAACCATAATATTACACAAGATCATCATGACAATATTACATTCGATACACAGATCGAGTTCATGCACTACATACAAAAGTTGCTCTTTGTACAATCCCTATTATTTATACACACCTGAATAGTATTTCTCTTTTGGGTTTAGGACTTCTGCATCCAAGAATCCCGTCAATTCTTCCTGAATTGCTCATACGCGATCGTTTGGCAGAAGACCGTCCCGTAGACGTTCGATTTGATTTAAAAAGGAGTCAGCCTATATGAATAAAATTAAACACAATTTGATGGTAATTAAAAACTATAGAAATTGTTTACGTACGTGGAGTTTCTCTAAATTTCTGCCCTTCTCACAGCACGTCTGCCGGATGAATTCGCAAACATAGTATCTACATAGATTGTTACCTGGTCCCTGCGTCAGGCACTTTACGAGAACATAGTTCAATCAAAATAATAATCAAGCATGATAATAACGGTATCAAAACTAGAATCAAAGAGATGCGCGGATATAGCTAGTGGTGCTTACATCTAGTGCTTGAAATGTAAGCTCCTCTTTCCAAACACCCCTAGCCTTGTTGGTGAACCGTTTCCAAGAGCTGTCCGGCGAAGAAAACGAATAAAAAAAGTTATTAATTACTTGATATCATAAAATTTACGAACGTTGCCGATATAGTGTCGTAATGATTAGAATTACCGCTGGAGAAGCATCTGCATGTCCTTCGACTGCTCAAGGGGTTTATGTTTCGAGTCCATGACTAGTACACGCCCTTTGTCAAGTTGAATGATTAACAGAATATAGTGGAAGCTGCGAATGCATAATTAATCAATTATATACTTAACATCGAGTAAGCGAAATAGAAAGTGTATACAAGACAATAACACTCACTCGAAGTTGTAAGGAAATAGTATTTCCCTTCTGGTTTCTTGAAACCTTAACGCGTGTATGATATTATCCTTCGTATCCTGGGGGCTTGTTTTGAGATTAGCTTGATGAACCCAATATGGGTCAATGAAGCCAATGTCATAGATTTGTCCTCTGCTGCATTCGAGAACCAATACCGGAAAGAAAGGCGGCAATCAATACATGGCATAATACAATGCGCAATCAATATGTACATCAGCACAGGGGGTAGTTTTTCATCTGGTCTGGGGCTACCCACAGTGACTGACCAGTGGGGCCGAAGACTAATAATACCTAACTAATTAATAAACCTAATAATACCTAACTAATAATAAACCTAATAATCCAAACTAATAAACCTAATATGCTAAGAGCAGTGGATCAGGTAATATAAGCTCAAAGGGAGTAATGCAACAGATAGGACACTCTATCTATCGATAAAAGACCACAATATAATTGTATGCATCATGGCAAGAATTGAAATGCTTTCGAAATCATAGGATTATATCATGGTAGGGCTATGCTTGCCTTTGCCTGTTGATAGCCGAAAGCAGAGCTTCAGGATCCTTGTACTTGACTTGATTACAGTTGGTCAAGTATTTTTCTCCGAGCTTCGACGGTGTTGATCTCTGGCTTCGATCTTGATCTCTATATCGTATTCTATCGGAAATAACCAAACACCGGAAAGAAAGGGAAACAATCAACACATGGCATCGATGCAATTCTCAAGCAAGTATGATGATATGACAAGTTAATTTTCATTGGAATGTAACCCTAAGACATGCTCGACGATTTAATCGGGGTTCCGAGGGGTGAAAACCCTAACTCGGGGAAACTCCGAAACATATGAGAGGGGTGCATTTGTTCTTCTAATTATACTTTTCATTTAAGTTGTTTAACAATGCATGATTATAGGTTAAATAGATAGGTTTCATTTTTCTAAACAATTTGACATATTATTTGTATTTTTCTGACTTATAAACAATAAGTTATTGATTTTACAATATTAAATCATTTTCTGGAATTAAAAACAAAAAGGCAAATAGTTTTTACACCGGGGCGACCCCTAGCCAATGAGACTGACAGAAGGGTCCCAGTGCCAACTCAGCCTCCACGCAAGCAAGAAGGACCCACCGCATGTTTGACCGCGCTGACCCCGCCCGCTGATGTCACCAGGACGTCAGCGTGACGTCATGCACCGGGGATCAGACCCAGATCGTCGACGGGGAGGGCGCTGGAACGCGGGTGGACAAGCGGGAGCGGGTGCGGTGGATGCGGGCTAGCGTACCGAGCCGTTTAGTGGCGGCGCCGCTCTGGATTGGTCGCCGGAACAGGAAGCACGACGGCGGCCGACGACGGTGGCCAGGTACTCGGCGCGGCAGCGATACAGACAGGAAGAGGAAGAACGGAGAGGACTATGAGGTGGAGGGGCTCACCACGGAGGCGGTGGAGGGGTCAGCTCGACCAAGCGAGCTCGGACGCGGCCGGAATCGTCGAGAACAGCGGTGGCCGGACTTCGGGGAGGAGCTCCCGATTGCGGTGGTTACGTGCGCCCTTCGTCGATTTCGTTGGAGGGGAATACCAGCACGGGGAGGCGAAGCTCGAGGCGTCCTCGGATGAAAGAGGGGAGGACGGAGACGGTGGGGCTACGGCGAGCTCGATTCCGGCCTGCGCCGGTGACGGAGAGGACGTGCTCGATTCCGGCGGGAGAGGGCAAGATTGCAAGCGAGCTTCGGTGAGGAGGTTCCTAGCGAGGAAGCGGAAGCGGAGCAGCGGCGGCGGCCGGTAGGGCGTGCAAGGCGGCGGGGCAGCCTGACGGCGTCGCTTCAGTCCCTATGCGCGAGAAGAGATTGTGAGATGGGGAAGAAGAAGAGGAGGGGCACTTAGTTATTAACCAAAGGACCTTTTGTCCCGGTTGGTGGCTCCAACCGGGACTAAAGGGTCATACGTCCCGGTTGGAGCCACTAATCAGGACGTATACTCCACTTTTTTCAGCAGACCAAGGGTTGGCGCGCGTAGGGGTGTTTAGTCCCGGTTGGTGGCTCCAACCGGGACATATGGCCCTGTTTTCAATTTTTTCTGGAATTTTCTCTCTGTTCCCGCCTTATTTTTTATTTTGGGGTTTAAATTTGTAATGTTTTTTAAATGATAATTACTTTGGAATTTAGGAAAACTTTAAACATAAAAAGTGTTTGAATTTGAATAATTAATTCAAAACCATTTTCTATTTTAAAAAATAATTAATGTAACCATTTAAACTATGAACCATTTAAAATTAAAAATGAATTAACTTATATTTTTGGAATATTAATTTGGAATATAGAAAAACTTTAAACATAAAAAGTGTTTGGATTTCAATAACTAATTCAAAAACATTTTTTGTTTTTAAAAAATAATTAATGTAACCATTTAAAATATGAACCATTTAAAATTAAAAATGAATTAACTTATATTTTTTGAATATTAATTTGGAATTTAGAAAAACTTTAAACATAAAAAGTGTTTAGATTTAAATAACTAATTCAAAACCATCTGAACCATCTAAAATTAAAAATGAATTAACTTATATTTTTTGAATATTAATTTGGAATTTAGAAAAACTTTAAACATAAAAATTGTTTGAATTTGAATAAATAATTCAAAACCATTTTCTGTTATAAAAAATAATTAATGTAAACATTTAAAATATGAACCATTTAAAATTAAAAATGAATTAACTTATATTTTTTGAATATTAATTTGGAATTTAGAAAAACTTTAAACATAAAAAGTGTTTGAATTTGAATAAATAATTCAAAACCATTTTCTGTTTTAAAAAATAATTAATGTAACCATTTAAAATATGAACCATTTAAAATAAAAAATGAATTAACTTATATTTTTTGAATATTAATTTGGAATTTAGAAAAACTTTAAACATAAAAAGTGTTTGAATTTAAATAAATAATTAAAAACCATTTTTTGTTTTAAAACATAATTAATGTAACCATTTAAAATTAAAAATGAATTAACTTATATTTTTTGAATATTAATTTGGAATTTGTAAAAAACTTTAAACATAATACGTGTTTGGATTTGAATAAGTAATTCAAAACCATTTTCTGTTTTTAATTTGGATTTGAATTAACTTATATTTTTTACATATTAATGGGCGGGAAAAAAGGGACGGGAAATAATGGGCGGAAAGAAAATTTTATTAGGATAGAAATGGAATTAAAGTACATAATGTAACTAACACAAAGTTACATAGAAGAACTGAAAAATAAGATACATGGCCAGATTAAGCCACAATCGGCCGAACTTGTTTTGCAATGTTGGAGTGATTCAGTCATGCTCCTGCCTACACCTGTAATACTCGTCACTGTAGTCTTCGTACTCGCCGCGGCTGTCGTCGAGGTCGCCGTAGTTGAACCTTGATGGCTGAGTACGAGTGGGATGGACTTGAGGGTAGCACAGGCGGGGGCTAGAGTCGGCGGCCGTGTCGTAGGCCATGACGCTCTGGAGAGTCCGGCCGCGCCACCACAGTCGACGGCCGGCCTCGTTGAAGTTCGGAGGAGGTGGGACGTCCTCCTCGTGCCTAGCGAGTGCTCTCTCACGCCGATCCACGAAGAAGGCTTCCCGAGTCGGGAAATAGTCGGGATGCCATCTGGGATTCCTCCGCTGCTCCGGCGTGAGCTCGAAGTAGTAGTTGTTCGTGATGGCCATCCGGCGCGCCACACCTAGAGGGACAGGAGGAACCGGCACGCCTCCGGTGCTCAGCATCCAGCCGACGGGGACACAGTAGCCCGGCGGGCAGGGGTAGTTCGAGGCGCAAAGCGCCTCCGCCTCCCTGGGAGTTAGTGCTACGGTGGAAGTCATGGGAAAGAGTGATGAGGTTGCAGATATGAGTCTAGAGATGTGCAATGACAATGGAGGCAATCCCTACATATATATATATAGTGATAAATGGCAGGAAGATAACTGGAGGGAAGAACTGGCGGGAAAAAATGGCGGGAAGAACTGGCGGGAAGAAATGGCGGGAAGAAATGGTGGGAAGAAAAATGGCGGGAATAAAAATGGCTCATTTAGAACTTGCATTGGATCTCTGAAGAAACCATATATTGCGAGTCTAAAAATGATTTTTTCAAAAAATCACGGGCGATAGATCATGTACCTGTAGTACATACCGGACCCACTTCCTACCGATTCGGCAGACATTTGTCCTTTTTACCCGGGGTGGACGAAAAGGTTTGAGATGTCCCGGTTGGGAGATAGTCCATGTAAGGTGATCTAGTATTTTAGGAAAATGGGACGGTAGCATTCTGAAACAGCATTTTGATGGTTACTTCACAAAACGACCCGTTTTTTGCACTCGGAAAATGGAAAAGGGCTTTTCCGTGCGACAAAAAGGAAAACTTCCTCCTGCAACATTGTTCTCCATACCAATATCCACATGCATGCATAATATGGGCACAACATCACAAACTATACCGTGATTCAGTACATAACATCGGTCATTTGGAACGAAAGCCATAAAACCTCGAACATGATAGGTCATTTTGTGAAGGTTTTTTCGAGAAATGATCAATATACCAAGTATGGTATTTTTCCTTTCAACTATGTCACATAATATGACACCACGCGAAGGATTTTCATTGTTCGGATTTTTTTGAATTTCTTATGCCCGTTTTGAATTTTTTGAATTTCTAACTATGGTCAAACCGGCGTGCATGAAGATAGGGGATGAGCATCGTTAGAACTTGCATTGGATCTCTGAAGAAACCACATATTGCGAGTCTAAAAATGGTTTTTTCAAAAAATCACGGGCGATAGATCATGCACCTGTAGTACAAACCGGACCCACTTCCTACCGATTCGGCAGACATTTGTCCTTTTTACCCGGGATGGATGAAAAGGTTTGAGATGTCCTGGTTGGGAGATAGTCTATGTAAGGTGGTCTAGTATTTTAGAAAAATGGGACGGTACTATTCTGAAACAGCATTTTGGTGGTTACTTCACAAAACGACCCGTTTTTTGCGCTCGGAAAATGGAAAAGGGCTTTTCCGTGCGACAAAAAGGAAAACTTCCTCCTGCAACATTGTTCTCCATACCAATGTACACTTGCATGCCTAATATGGGCACAACATCACAAACTATGCCGTGATTCAGCATATAACATCGGTCATTTGGACCGAAAGCCATGAAACCTCGAACATGATAGGTCATTTTGTGAAGATTTTTTCGAGACATGATCAATATACCAAGTCTGGTATTTTTTCCTTTCAACTATGTCACATAATATGACACCACGCAAAGGATTTTCATTGTTCGGATTTTCAATATACTAAAGGTTCATCTTTAGTCCCGGATGGAGGGATTTCGGCAGGCTGGGCCAGGCAGCACTAATGATAGGGGTGAGTGTCGACATTATGTCGTGCGGCGTGTACCTTGTCTCGGATGGTGTCACCAACCGGGACTAAAGATGAACCTTTAGTCCCGGTTGGAGACAACCGGGACTAAAGATGAACCTTTGGTCCCGGTTGGAGACACCAACCGGGACAAAACACGAGTCAGCACTAATAATAGGGGTGAGTGTCAACATTATGTCGTAAGTGTCGACACTATGCCGAGCTGCTTGTACTATAAATAGGCATCCTTATGAGTCCACTCCTCCAGCCAGATTGAGGCATCTCCAATATTGTTTTTGAGAGCAGGGACACCACTACGACCAGTTTCAGGGAGATGCCGCCGGATCCTAGTCCTCCGGCATCTCCAAGAAACTGGTCATTGAGGCACTCCCTAATATGTGAAATTAGTTAGCTCCCAGGTGTATTGATCTAGTTAGAGAAGTTACAAGCTACAAGATGGTTTTCGAGAGCAGGGACATCACTACGACCAGTTTCAGGGAGATGCCGCCAGATCGCAGTCCTCCGGCATCTCCAAGAAACTGGTCATAGAGGCACTCCCTAATATGTGAAATTAGTTAGCTCCCAGGTGTATTGATCTAGTTAGAGAAGTTACAAGCTGCAAGATGGTTTTCGAGAGCAGGGACACCACTACGACCAGTTTTAGGGAGATGCCGCCGGATCCCAGTCCTCCGGCCTCTCCAAGAAACTGGTCATAGAGGCACTCCTTAATATGTGACCGCGCGCGTTTGGAGATCAGATCTTAATGGTAAGTACGAATCGGGACAACTTCTTCATAGTCCCGGTCCAGCCACAAAACGGGACTAACACTCAAGACATTTATTAATATTAAAAACTGAGACTACAAAACCGGGACTAAAGGCCCCCTATATATAGTCCCGGTCAAGCCACAAACCGCGAAAGATATCCTTAGGTCAAGCTACAAACCGCGAAATACATGAACTAGAGTTACATAATATGAGCATGAACTTCTTGGCATATGTCCTTCCTTATGATCGCTTCAGACGTAACCATGGAGCATCTTCTTTACTTAACGGAATGCTTGGGTCAGTTTTCACTATGAAGGGCGGAATTTCATCAAACTTATTATAATCTTCTGACATGTCTGTCTTGTCCTCGATTCCCATGATGTTTCTTTTCCCTGAAAGAACTATGTGACGCTTTGGCTCATCATATGATGTATTCGTTTGCATATTTTTTCTTTTTTTCGGTCTGGAGGACATGTCCTTCACATAGAAAACCTGAGACACATCATTGGCTAGGACGAATGGTTCATCTCTATAACCAAGATTGTTGAGATCCGCTGTTGTCATTCCGTACAACTGGTCTATCTTTACCCCTTCCCCATTCAGGTTGACCCATTTGCAGCGAAACAAAGGGACCTTAAAAGAGACTCCATAGTCTAGTTCCAATATGTCCTCTATGTAACCATAGTATGTGTCATTTTGTCCATTCTCGTCTATTGCATCAAAGCGGACACCACTATTTTGGTTGGTGCTCTTTTTATCTTGGGCGATCGTGTAGAATGTATTCCCATTTATTTTGTACCCTTGGAAATTCAATATAGTAGAAGATGGTGACGCGGCCAACAAGTATCGCTAATCTCCAACAGTGGTGTCATTCAAGAGATGTGTCTGCATCCAACCACCGAAAGACTTCATGTGTTCATATGTAATCCATGATTCAGGCTTCCCCGGGTTTTTGGAGCGTACAATGTTCTTGTGTTCCTCGATATACGGAGCTACCAAGGTGGAATTGTGTAGAACTGTGTAGTGTGCTTTAGTGAAAGAATCCCCGTCCCTACATATCATTGCTTTCTTTCCCAGCGTGCCTTTTCCACTTAGTCTTCCCTCATGCCGCGAGTCAGAAACACCAATCGGCTTAAGGTCAGGAATAAAGTCAACACAAAACTCAATGACCTCCTCTGTTCCATATCCCTTGGAGATGCTTCCTTCTGGTCTAGCACGGTTATGAACATATTTCTTTAAGACTCCCATGAACCTCTCAAAGGGGAACATATTATGCAGAAATACCGGAACGAGAATGGCAATCTCTTCCACTAGGTGAACCAGGAGATGCGTCATAATATTGAAGAAGGATGGTGGGAACACCAACTCAAAACTAACAAGACATTGTACCACATCCTTCTGTAACCTTGGCAGAATATCTGGATTGATTACCTTCTGAGATATTGCATTGAGGAATGCACACAGCTTCACAATGGGTACTCAAACATTTTCCGGTAGAATCCCCCTCAATGCAATCGGAAGCAACTGCATCATAATCACGTGACAGTCATGAGACTTTAGGTTTTGGAACTTTTTCTCTGCCATATTTATTATCCCCTTTATATTATATGAGAAGCCAGACGACACCTTGATACTGTAAAGGACTTCAAAAAAGATTTCCTTCTCTGCTTTGGTAAGAGCATAGCTGGCACGACTTAAGTGACTCCCTTTATCCGTCTTGTTCTGTGTATGCATGTTCTTTGGGTCTTTCATAATTTGTTGGTCCTCCCGTGCTTCTGGTGTATCTTTTGTCTTCCCATACACGCCTAGGAATCCTAGCAGGTTCATGCAAAGATTCTTCGTCACGTGCATCACGTCGATTGAAGAGAGGACACGTAGGACTTTCCAATATGGCAGCTCCCAAAATATAGATTTCTTCTTCCACATGGGTGTGTGTCCTATACCGACGTCGTTCGGAACTGATTGACCGCCGGGATCCTTTCCAAAGATTACTTTTATGTCCTTGACCATACCAAATACATCATCACCAGCAGGGAGTTCAGGATTCTTCCGGTGATCTGCCTCACCTTTGAAATGCTTGCCTTTCTTTCTTACGGGATGATTGGTCGGAAGAAATCGTCAATTCGCTAGGTACACAACCTTCTTGCATTTATGCAAATATGTACCTTCAGTCTTATCTAAACAGTGTGTGCATGCCTTATATCCCTTGTTTGTCTGTCCTGAAAGGTTACTAAGAGCAGGCCAATCATTGATGGTTACGAAAAGCAACCCTCGTAGATCAAATGGCTCCTGTTTGTTCTCATCCCACGCTCGTACACCTGGTTTTCCCCACAGCTGTAAGAGTTCTTCAACTAATTGCCTAAGGTACACATCAATGTTGTTGCCCGGTTGCTTCGGGCCTTGGATGAGCACTGGCATCATAATAAACTTACGCTTCATGCACAACCAAGGAGGCAGGTTGTAGATACATAGAGTCACGGGCCAGGTGCTATGACTGCAGCTCTGCTCCCCAAAAGGATTCATGCCATCCGTACTTAGACCAAACCATAAGTTCCTTGCGTCACCTGCAAAGTCTGGGAAGTCTCTCTCGATTTTTCTCCACTGTGACCCATCAGCAGGGTGTCTCAACTTCCCGTCTTTCTTACGGTCTTCTTTGTGCCATAGCAACAACCTGGCATGCTCTTTGTTTCTGAACATGCGTTTCAACCTTGGTATTATAGGAGCATACCACATAACCTTAGCAGGAACCCTCTTCCGTAGGGGATCTCCCTCAACATCACCAGGGTCATCTCGTCTGATCTTATACCACAATGCATTGCATACCGAGCATTTATCTAAATTCTCATACTCCTTACCGCGGTAGAGGATGCAGTCATAATGCATGCATGTATATTTTGCACATCTAATCCTAGAGGACAGAGAGTCTTCTTTGCTTCGTAGGTACTCTCGGGAAGTTTGTTATGTTTTGGAAACTTCGTCTTCATTATTTTCAGCATCTTTTCAAATGAGGAGTCAGTTAGACCACACTCTGCCTTACATCGCAACAATTCCAGTGTGGTACAAAGCTTTGCGCTGCCATCTTCACAATTTGGGTACAACAATTTCTTGTGATCTTCTAACATGCCCTCTATCTTCAACTTCTCATTTTCTGTTTTACAGTCTCGCTTTGCATCAGAAATGACCCTACCAAGTTCATCAGCCGGCTCATCTGATGCCCGTTCTTCACCTCCTTCCTCTCCATTGTCTTCCATTGCAGTATCACTGTATTCAGGAAACATATGATGATAGTTGTTATCATCATCTTCTTCTTCACCATCTTCCATCATAACCCCTCTTTCCCCATGCTTGGTCCAGCAATTATAGTTGGGCATGAAACCTTTCATAATCAGGTGGCCGCGAATGATTTTCGAGGAAGAGTACTCCTTGTTGTTCCGACATTGAACACATGGACAACGTATAAAACCATTCTCTTTGTTTTCCGTAGCCACATCGATAAATTTATCCACGCCTTTCATATACCCAGGTACACGCCGGTCACCGTACATCTATTCCCGACCGTTCATCTGCATCATATAAGTAAGTTTATCAAAACAGGACATCATAAATAGTGAAATGACCAATTCACACCTACACATGCATTCTATCAATGACAGAGAAAAGATAAGATTGCTAACCTCGATCGAGGGAAATAAAGAGGAGAAAGCTCAAGTGCGTCTCGGACACCTTCTATATTTTTGTTCTATGAGAAATTGAACGGGATTATTCACTCAAACATTTCATCAAACACCTTGAATGCATGCATAGGGGAAAAAACTAGCACACCCCTCACACCTTCCACCAAGAAAAAACAGAGTGAAGGCAGAGGGCTGGGGCGTTGCATTTATAGAGGGCGGGAGCATCGGGACTAAAGGTGTGTGCCACGCCACGTGGCTGACGCCCAACCTTTAGTCCCGGTTTGTGTTACAAACCGGGACATATGCTCCCCTATCAACCGGGACGCATGCCTCACGGATCCGTGCCCGCTCGAACCGGGACACGTACCAGCATTAGTTTCGTTTGGCGGAACCGGGACTAATGCTGTTAGGAGGCATGAACGGATAGCCTTTTTTCTACTAGTGGTAGCGCGTGGTAGCGCGAGCCGACGTGCACTTCACGATGTAGACAAGGTGACCGATGGCATGAGGACAAACGTCTTGTTTTCCGTTCCTCTAACCACCACACATCGGCAGCAAAGTGATGTGACGCCGCACATGAAAGAAGCGGTGTGGCTTTCCACACCACTATTTACAGTACCACCATTCCTATTATTTCTTGGGCAGACTCGCGGGCTAGTTAATGGTGCACCCGACAAGCACTAACTTAGATGAGGTGCATCACATTTCAGTTTTGCCTCCCTTTTGTACAAGCACATACTTGGGGGCTGTTTGGTTGGGTTTTTCTGACTATTTAGATTTCATCTTCTTATAGGTACTTTTGTGGCTTATGAGTCAAAATTAAACCTAACCGAACAGCCAACCAGAGTATTAGTTTTTTGCTTCCATTATTAAATACTTCATCTGTTCAGTAGAATGTTCTATACAACGGATGATACATTTTTATCGGAAGAAACACACATCATGGTTTGCGAACCGCTTAAGCCCCTCACAAAACCCACTGCCCGCGATAGTGAGGAATCCGGCACGACGTCTTGCATGCCCCTACCATCAAATAGGTAGAACGAGAATCCATCAATGAACACAATGAAAATGATGTATCCGAAATTATGAAGGGGAGAACGGAGACATTAATAAAAAAGAATCCCAGTAATAGAAGAAGCATACATAAGTGATAGTCTGGGTTGAGTCACACTATTTGTGAGTGTTGTACACCCTCTTACAAACTCGATAATGTTTTTAATTGACACTCAAATTCTGGGTGCATCATGTGAGTTTGTAGGCTTGTTTATTTACTAGGATTGTTTAGCTTGTGCCCGTTAGTACCAAGTACCATACTACGATGGAGCAGAAGATCCTTGCTTATAGGCAAGTTCCCAACCTATTAAAATACACCCAAATAGATACCTAGATCTTAAATAGGGATATATGCAACTATCAATTGCACCATTCTTGCTAACCATGACTTGAGAAGAGAAGATTGGCACATTCATGCGGCATACTTGCACATACAATGCATGTTACTACAAAGTTGACATTAATGGAGATGTCTAAATTAATCGTGTTGACCCTGCTCTGTTCTTCACATTCATGGATTGTGGATGCCATTGGCCTACATATATGTAAGTAAAAGATATAAATGCACTTTAGTATCTAGTCTTAGTGATTGAAAGTTCGATCTCCGTCAATCTAGGGGATAGGGTGCAGGAGCCTATGACTGCTCTCTTGGTGGAGAACGAAGAGGTGAGGACAAGAAGATAAAGAAAGAGTGACAGAGAGGAGAAAGAAGGGAGAGTAGTGTGGGAGGGGGATGGATGATCGGATACCTCGGCGACCCATCGCCTCTACTCGAGCAAAACTAGATGACAATACAGAAATGACATGAAGATCTGTGCTAATTCATCTAGTGAAATATATGCGACAGGCAAAAGTTAAATATGGTATGTTGTCCACACCAAGAAAATTTCAACGGTAATGGATGAAGAAGAGATTGCCTCTCATGCAAAACATAACCATTTCTTCTCAAAACCATGATTCTTCCTCGATTTCTAATCAATGTACGTCACAACTTTAGTGAAATATACTCGTATTTTTATCGCAGCTTCTTGGTCTCATATGGGGGCACAATGAAGTTTCATGCTTTTAGGTATTCATTAAAATTTCAAAATTAAAAAAATCAAGAAATTCAATGTCCGGGTTGGTGTCTTGACATATTCATATTTGAAATTCTTTTCCTTTTCATGGATAAGGCCTAAAAGGTTGAGTCAAGAACACAAATCCGAGTTTTTGACATAATTTTTCCAACTTGTTCTTGCAATTGCAGTTCAAATTTTAACTATATTCTGAAGATGCCTAGAAATGCATTTAATGGCTTGAAAATAGCAAATGGACCCCGAAAGTTGTCAAATGTTACGTGGATTACTGTTGGGAATATGCCCCAGAGGCAATAATAAAGTTGTTATTATATTTACTATTATATTAAATATTCATGATAAGTGTTTATTGTCCATGATAGTATTATATTCAATATTCATGAAACTAAATACATACATGGATATATAAACAACACAGTGTCCCTACTAAGCCTCTTCTAACTAGTTCGTTAATCAAGTGATAGTTAAGCTTTCCTAAGCATGGACATGTTATGTCGCGTGATAACATGATCATATCATTAGAAAAATGATGTGATGGACAAACCCAATAATAAGCATAGACATTGACCGTGTCACTTAGTTTGACTGTTATCACTTTTGTATATGTCAAGTATCGTTTCCTTAGACCATCAGATTGTGTTAATCCCTTGTACCGATAGAATACTTTATGGACATCAAACATCACTTCGTAAATGAGTTATTATAAAGGTGGTTTCCAGTATATCCGATGATACTGGTTGGGTTGCATGAATCAAGACTGGGTTTTGTTGCTCCAAGTGATGGAGAGATATGTCTAGGCCCTCTCGGTAATGTACTATCCTAAATCTTGCAAGCATGTGACTAATGTGTTTAGTCATGAGGATCCTACATCACGAAATGAGTAAAGAGAACTTGTCGGTAACGAGATTAAACTAGGTACGGAGATATCGATAATCGAATATTGGCAAGTAATATATTGCGAGACAAAGGAAATTGGATACCGGATTAACTGAATCATCGACATCATGGTTCAACCGGTAAAAGAACTTCATTGAATATGTGGGAAAAAATATGGACATCCCCGCACCCACTACTGGTTATTGATCAGAGAGGAGTCTCGACCATGTCTACCTATTCTCGAACCCGTAGGGTCACACACTTAACGCTTCAGTGTCCCTAGGTTTCATTGAGATAATAGGTGGTGTTATTGAATATTTATTCGGAGTCGTGGATGAGATTCTAGATATCATAAGGAAGTATTCTTTCTTACTATGCACCATTGCGGATTGTTGTTTTAAAGCACCTCGTAATGATCAGGTGTTATAAACTCTACCTCCACATACAACGGGTGATCAGGTATTATAAACTCTTATCTTCACATACATCGGGTGTAAGGCAGATACACATACGGAAATAATACGGTTTTCTTGACGAGTTTTGCATGTACATGCATGACCTCAGAACACAAAATTGAAAGGTTAAACATGAGTCATATGAACGATCTGATCAACATCTTGGATGTTCACCATTGAAACTACAACTTCTCTCGTGAAGGTCGGACTTGGTATAGTGGATTTGAATCGGCGTCACTAAACAACTTGAGAGATGTTGAGTTTAGTGACTGTTATTGGTTATCGAAAATAAGTGTAAGTACTGCACGAACATACACATACTAATTTTGTTGAACTTTCTAGAATGCCATTATATATTACTTTTAGCAGCAGGATGCATTTAGTTATCGTAGTAGCATGTGCATATAATTTATTGATGGAAGCACACCCAAGAATATAGCCTTTGTTACCCCCAAAAAGTTAAATAGCCTTGTAGATATAGTCAACCACCACTCAAGCAACTACTATAAAAGTAGCATGCCTCGTGCATGTGAATTGATCGACTGACATCTCGAATATTTACAATAAGATCTTGAGGGAATGAGACACATCGGGAATTTCAGTTGATGCTGCCATATGTGCAAAAGTTCCGGTAGAAATAATGCATCGTGATAGTGGAGGCGGCCATCATTCATGGTATTGTGGCAATGCACGAATACAAATATGAGTTTACCTCAGCTGCCACGGACATGTACAAGTTGTTTCCCCAGATTAGAGAGGAGGCAACAAACGTTTTATCTTTTGATGGGAAGCACACTGCTCTTCAAGAAGAACCCCGGTTTGGCAATCGAAAGATGCAACGCTGAATGTCGTTGCGCATGAGTAAGCAATGGTAGCGATTCGGTCTCGACATTTGCCATTGTTGGATGATCTGGCTAGTAGCAATGTAACTATTTTTGTTCGCATGCAATAGTTATTCTGCTTGATAATAAAAAAATTCTTCAATAAAAAAAGTGTAACTCTCCTTGCAAAATACCTTCAAAGTTTTGATAAATTATTTGTACTCCATTTGTTTCAAAAAAAATGCCATGGTTGTAGTTTAAAAAAATAAGTGTGACTCTCCATGCAAAAACACTTTCAAAGCCCTGATAAATGACTTGTATTCATTTTGTTCCATAATCCTTGTCGTGTTCCATAATTCTTGGCTCATACAATGAACCAAGATGAGCCTCATCCAATCCAACCTATGACACATCATGCAATCCAACCCCCGACAGCTCACCAACTAGATGAGGGGAAGCTGACCATCTGTTGTAGCATTCGCTTCCTCGTCATCCAGATATGAGGTATTCAACATAGTCGAAATCTATTATATACTAAAAGCAATATAAGGTTTTGTATCGAGGCACCACGTTGATCCACATCATCTAAAATATATTAACCATTAGATCTATTACTAATGGCTATGTTTTAATTAACGTTACGTACAACACAGACTCCAATAGGTACGACTTATCTCGACTCCATCACGTCTTCTGCTCGACTCCAACACGTCTCCAACCTCAACATCACATGAGATATCTCCAGCCTCAACATCACGTGAGCAACAAGAAAAAATACAAGGAAATAGAGTCCCTATCGTACACGAGTTACACGTTTAATATATACACATCTTGCAAGTATGCACGACCGTACTTCCCATAGATCCGGTAAATTTTCTTTCTCTTTTGATCTTACTGTTTATCGATCTATCACCCCAAGACCGTGATTTCCAAAGAACCGGTAAATTTTCTTTCTCTTTTGATCTTACTGTTTACCAATCTAAATACAAGTTACATATCAGCTCTTCACGTACCCCACAGATTTTATCCCTGCTTACAGATCACAACTCCTTGCTTTCAGATCAGCGTCAAAATCCAATCCATCACCTAAAGACCGTAATTCCCAAAGAACTGGTAAATTTCCTTTCTCTTTTCATCTTACTGTTTATGGATCTAAATACAAGCTATCAAGATGGATCTTCTTTTCTATCTTGAAGTCTAAGGTAATCAAGTATGGAATACGATAAATCTGAACTCTTATATATTCTCTCTAATAGTAATAAATAACATGATCCTTGTATAACAGGTAAATTTCCTTTGCTCTTTTAATCTTATTGTCTTTTGATCTTATTGTTTATCAATTTAATCAACTACAGCTAGATAGATGGTGTGACATCATGGTTAATATATGTGTAAACTTCCATCAATATGCACAAAATTTTCCATCACCTTCTCCTTGCAATGAACAAACACATAAATCCTAGACCTGAGATCTTATACATATTCTCTATGACAGCAATGAATATCATAATCCATGTATAATTTGATATGTTAACGTTTTCTCATCTATTTAACTTGTGTTGACAGACATGAAACCGACACTCCTAAGTGCATTGTTTATTTACTAGGATTGTTTAGCTTGTTCCCCTTAGTACCAAATACCATACTACGATGGAGCAGAAGATGCTTTTTCTTATAAGCAAGTTCCCAACCTATTAAAATAGCCCCACCTAGATACCTAGATCTCAGGTAGGAATATATACAAGTATCAATTGCACCATTCTTGCGAACCACGACTTGAGAGGGGAAGATTGGCACATTCATGCGTCATAGTTGCACATACGATGCATTTTACTACAAAGTTGACATTAATGGAGATGTCTAAATTAATCGTGTTGACCCTGCTCTGTTCTTCACATGCATGGATTGTGGATGCATGTGGCCTACATATATGTAAGTAAAAGATCTAAATGCACTTTAGTATCCATCAATCTAGGGGCTAGGGTGCAGGAGCCTACGATATGCTCTCTTGGTGGAGAACGAAGAGGTGTGGACAAGAAGAGAAATAAAGAGTGATAGAGAGAGGAGGAAGAATGGAGAGTAGGATGGGAGGGGGATGGATGATCGGATACCTCAGCGACCCATCGCCTCTACTCGAGCAAAACTAGATGACAACACATAAAAGACATGAAGACCAGTGCTAATTCATCTAGTGAAATATATGCGACAGACAAAAGTTAAATATGGTATGTTGGCCACACCAATAAAATTTCAAGGGTAATGGATGAAGAAGAGATTGCCTCTCATGCAAAACATAACCATTTCTTCTCAAAACCATGATTCTTCCTCGATTTCTAATCAATGTACGTCACAACTTTAGTGAATCATTCTCGTATTTTTATCGCAACTTCTCGGTCTCATATGGGGGCACCATGAAATTTCATGCTTTTAGGAATTCATTAAAAATTTCAAAATTTAAAAAATCAAGAAACTCCATGTTCGGGTTTGTGTCTTGACACACTCGTGTTTGAAATTCCTTTCCTTTTCATGGATAAGGCCTAAAATATTGAGTCAAGAACACAAATCCGAGTTTTCGACATAATTTTGCCAACTTGTTCTTGCAATTGCAGTTCAAATTTTAACTATATTTTGAAGATGCCTAGAAATGCATTTAATGGCTTGAAAATAGCAAATGGACCTCGAAAGTTGCCAAATTTTACTGCTCATGATTCTTTTGGCAAAGTGACGAGCATAAGAAGAAATATAGGCTAACTAGGTGGAACATTATATATCGACACAAAGATCAGGGAGGTTTGGGAATTGGGGTGCTAGAACTTAAAAACAAATTTTACTGAGTAAATGGTTACATAAGTTATTGACGGAGGTGGGAGTGTGGCAAGAGTTGCTTCACAACAAATACCTAGCCAATAAAACACTAGCACAAGTTGAAGCTAAACCAACCGATTTACCGTTTTGGAAGGGACTAATGGGAGTGAAAGATGAGTTCTTTTCCCGAGGTTCTTTCAAAATTGGTAATGGCAAAGATATCGGATTCTGGGAGGATGTTTGGCTAGGAGAGGTGTCTCTCGCTCAACAACATCTATCCGTGCATAGAAAGCATGTTTTGGTTCACGACGTCCTAACCCAATATCCTTTGCATATTACCTTTAGATGAAAATTAAATGGAAATAAATGGGTTGCATGGTTGCATGGAAGTAAACCTAACAACCGGGCAAGACAAGTTTATTTGGAAACTATCTGAGAATGGGATTTTTACTGATAAATCTATGTATGAAGACCTTATGAATGATCATCCAAGTTTTCCAATCAAATATGTGTGGAAGTTGAAAATAACTTTGAAAATAAATATTTTCATGTGGTTTCTTAATAATAAAGTTCTTTTAACCAAGGATAACCTGGCTAATCAAAACTAGAATGGGTGTAAAAAATGTTGCTTTTGTAATGAAGAAGAAACAATTAAACATTTATTTTTTTCATGTCCGTTCACAAAAATTATTTGGCGTATGGTTTTTTGTACTTACAATCTTCCTCCACTAACCAATATTACTAATATATTTGTGAATTGGCTAAATTGAGTGGATATAGTGAATAAAGGCATAATTCGTATAGGCATCTCGGCCATTTGTTGGTCCATTTGGAAATGCCGCAACAACTGTATTTTTAACAGAACCGGAGTTCTTTCCTTTTTGCAGGTTATCATTATGACGGCGCATTGGATTCAGCTCTGGGCTTTCCTTCTCACAGAGCATCAGCGACAACCCATGGTTTCTGGGTGCACCCGTCTTGTGGTGGTTACTTTGAAAATTTTCAGCCAGACTTCATGGCGTCATTCTAGTAGATTGACTGAGGTCTAGCTGTTCTTTTTCCCGTCATCTTGTGAGATCCCTTGTTTTATCAGATGGTTGGTCTACGCATCATCTTTATCCGAGACATGATTTGTAATACTCTTGAGATGCTTTTCTGATACTTATCAATAAAAGGATGTGTGTATCCTAGGATGAAGAGGCCAGGGCAAACCCCCATTTCAAAAAAAAATGCTGCATGGGAACACGTCGAGGAGATTCTGTAAAACCGCTTGACCAGTTGGGAAGGAAAACTACTATACCTGAGTTAATTCACAATACTAAAGGGAAACACAAAAATTATTAAATCAATGAATCAGGTCAATTTTGGACAGTCCACAAATCAACTTAATTGAAGATAATGAGATTTTAAAGGAATTTCCTTGCTCAGAGTAAAAGGGGAGCCGCAGCTGAGCCAGGGTGTACTGGACTGACATATTAGCCGGCGATGACCGAATGGCGAGGCGGCCCAAGTTCCTGGCACTGCGGATGAGATCGAGCCAGGAAGAAAGGCTGCACGTTGCTTGGTCGCTGTCTACGTCTCGTTTCTTATTCGTTTACTGCTTGTTTCCGATGTATAGGCTTGTTACGTATCATTGGGCCAAACACGATAGGCTGCTGCACCTCGGGCCATTCTGTAATCTCTATAGGTAACAGGCTGAGCAAGTTGTTGTGTCCCAGGCCATGGCCCTGGTTGTCCGGGGTGTAGCTCCGCCCCTGGTTCTTGGTAGTTGTAACTTATGTAGTAGGTCTAGCCATAAGCATTTCCTTGTGTAGCCATCTGATCGTTAGTATGAACACGGAAATAATCCTATTTTTTCCATATAGGAAAATAATATTGTGGCTGTTCCATGGACCGTAAAGTAGACACGATACATCAGAGCTTGACGGTACTATCCGGTTCCTCATCAGATTGTCCAGGGTCACCTAAAATTCCCGACGCATCTCATTCCCTCAAAACTTATTGTTGTGTGTAATACTAGTAGATGTCACTCGACGCACATGCATGATGAGAGTTCTCTTCTCCCGTCAATGCTAGAGTTTTGGCTCCCTACATGTGCATGCCTACTATTTATGAATGTGCTATATGTACACTGTCACGAATTAATTATGAAACTTGCGATAAATTTAAGTGTATTAGTTTGGTCATAAAATGAGTTTTAAAAATACGTATTCACTTGTTTATTTACTTATTATGACTGAATATTGTTTATGTGTAAACGGCATTTATGTGGCACACCAAAAGAGAATAATTATGCTGCAAAAGAAGAGCTTTGTAGTTCATTTTTTCATGGAAAATAATCAATAAGATTTTTTTTTGCACGGCAAATTTCAATTCCAGTAATACTCACAGTGCATATATTGATGCTTTCTTTTGAAATTACATATGGTGAGCGCTACATTATCAACTTTCAACCACTACAGATAGCCACAATGCTGCAAAATATCTAATGTTTCAAATCTTTGTTACTTAATTGTAGATCTACTTTTGATTTCTTTCCGGTGATGATCTTAATTGGAATAGTTATGATGATAGATAACACGGGAATGCGAATTTATTCCGTTAATCTAATAGGCAGTCCATTAGTCAAAAGTGTGTCAAATCTGCACCTTGTGATGAGCTGATCAACGCCGTACACCACATGGTATCATCTAAGGAAAGCAAACACGCGGTAGCCGAAGCCGTGCTAGATAGGGAGCAAGGGTGTGGACGTGTGGCCGCTTTCACTGATATCATGTAACCATATGTCAATCGCATTGCCAAGCTGTTCTGCACAGTCACGGTTGGAAGCACCAGCCTGACACGATCACACAACAGATTAGGTGGACAACCATTGACTGAATTGTAGGAATTCTGCATGCAACTCTCATGCCAGCATGCTCATACATGACCACTGAAACTTGGAAGCGTACCATCATCGAATCAGCCTTGTAGGTATGCCTTCTAGCTATGCAGCAAGGGAGAGTCGTCTACCACTGCAGCAACTTCAGTGAGATCTCAAAATCAATGGTTAATGTCTTGGTTTTCTATGTGCTACCATATTTTTATTCTCAAAGATACTTGTTTAGTGTCCCAAAATGAAATGATATGAAACGGGGGTTTGGATATCTTTATTCTCTCTTTAGTATATCATATGCCGAGAGAAAATCTAACTAGTCACTGGCCTGTCCCTAGCTCTTCCGCCACAACGTCTTCCGTGCACCGATGATAGAGGCCTCATCTCTTCTTCTCGCGCAGAACAAACTATGTTCACCTCTACTTAGGGTATCGAGTTTTTGTGTATCAAAGTTTGAAGAGAGCACGTACTGTGACTAACTCAGAAGTCTGACATTTTGACCAGTAACAACTAAAATTCCCAATACATCTCATCCCCTCAAAAGATCTTCATGTGTTAATGTCGATGCCATTCAGTCCACATGGATGATGTGTACTGTACACTATATTGACCACTTGATCCTTGTACTGCTACATATACAAGCCTATGTTATTTGTAGGTGCATTGTATGTATGCAACGACAGATCAGTTATTGTGTACCATGAGTGCGGAAACTTTGAGGCCTGCTCCAACATATGGATTGGATTTCAGATGGTTAAAATAACACGTTTCTGTAATTGAGTGCTACCAGTAGCTGAAAAACTTATGGGAAAATGCTTTTTGTGGAATGAGGGAAAAGAAAAAAGGCAGAAAGGAGACCATACTTTAGTGGCCTTTTTATACGAAGTTGCACTTCCAGTTTCTTTGTCCGAAAGCACATTGGCAGTTTTTCGCCAATAAAAGAAACATTAAGCAATCATCACTCACTCAATCACTATGTACGAGTGCAAGGAAGTTTCCACTTCTGCAGACTCTCCTAACTCCCTGAGGCCCCGATGAGCAGATCGAGCACCTGAATTTGTACCATTGTAACTACGCGACACCTTGCTCCCAGTGTGGTATTCACGCGGTAGCCATAGGCGTGCAGGACATTTCACTGACTTCGTATAACAATCTTGACTGTCTAGCTAGTGGTTCCACATGCTGATTCTATGGCGCGGCATCCTGAAATTAGTGATCACGCGGTATGGTAGCTAGGCCTGCAGGCGGACAAGCGATTTGTTGAAGTGAGCCTGGCTGTACGGGCAGAATGCCTTGTGGAACTTATAGCTGTTATAGGGTTAGCTAGTCCTGGTAGAGAATGATCCATCGGTAGAGAAAGTTGCATATATAGCTGTTATAGGGTTAGATGTGGACCTAGTAATCAGCAAACAAGTGTGGTGCCGGCTGAATCGCGTGACCATGCCCAACGTGATTACTCGTGGCCTTGCTACATGCTAGTGTCGATAGGCCATTAGTGTGCGTGTGCTTTCCACTCTACTTAAAATACTTGTAACTAGCAAGGGAGCCCTCGCAATGCGAGGGCATCATCTTAACATATTGGACATGTCCATGAAATTAATTTATGGTTCAGAGATACTTAAAGTATTGAATTCTAAATTAAATTGTTTTATGACCACCATTTTTTGTTAAGTAAAATAATACCTATTTGAAAAATATTTAGAACAATTCTAATTTTATCTAATATTAATTGCGATATTTCCAAAATAGCATGTCACCATTTTGTAACATTGAAGAGTGGTGTTTTGATTTAGTTTCTACCCTTCAATTTAGTTTGTTTACAACCTAAACCACATGTATATGTTGTGTGCAATCACATCATTACACAACCTTAGATTACTAATAACTTAAATAATATTTTCTCACCAATTTACTATACTGACATGTTAGGCATAATCTTCTCCATGATATGTTGTTTCTCATGGATCATTATTTAGTGTATTTCCTTGTTTCGTCAATCGCTGAGGGATGGACATCAATTTGGTGGCATGCATTTCTAGAGGGGAGCTGGACTGGAACTAATCTAGGTGCACTACTGGTGGCTTTCGTAGGATTTTGGAGAAATATACTCCACATATATGTGCTAATTACATGGGAGAGGGGCACACTAACTTTCATGCTAATTGTATGGTAAAAACTCAAATACAAATGCATGCAAATCTGTATCCGTGTGGACTTGAACCTGGGTGACTGGGCTATACATCTGCTTCCCTAACCAAGTGAGCTAGGAACACTTCTTTAGGCCAGCTAGTTATGACCAATTTAGGTTTGTTTACCAAGACCTAATAGGGTCCACCTATTTAGGCTCTATCTATTTATGTATCATGAAGACCTACAAATGAAACTTATTATGATTTATTTAGGTTAGGTCATGTAAATCCAAAGGATGCGATCTATTTTTTATACGATATGTAAATCCAATTGTTAGGTTATTATCTGTTTAATTATTATATCATGAAGATTATATAGTGTGTTATAATTTCAAAGATTAGACAGATGTTAGTTTTAGGTATGAACTAATACAACCTCTTTAGGTATTATTAATAAGTCTAGCAACTTTTATCTACTAACATAAAGATGCTCTATCGGAACAAAGACCAGATGTTTTAATTTTCTTGGGAATTTGTGGTGTGGCCCGCCCAAGGCATGACAATATTTAATAATTTTTATGGGAATATTTAATAATATTTGGGAGTAGCATATGACCTCATATGGACACTTAGTACATGCCAAGTTTTTTAAATATAGTTTCTCCACATGTTACTGTAATAATATCTACATGATTGATAACACATAGTCTACTTTATTCCTTATATTAGTGTCCGTACATCAATTATATTTAAAAAGATCAATACTTAGGTAAGGAAGGATCAAAGACATAAACACTATAATCCTAAGAAGTGTACATAGTCTACTTGGTAAAACATGATAATACTTTATGTATCTTTCTTTGAAAGTTATTACAGGATAGTATTTGCAAGGATCTAAAAATAAAATTAGTGACCCACAAATATTCAGATTATATGAAAATACATTATTATAGTCATCATAGATGTAATGCTAAATAAAGACCATATTTATTGAAACATATTTAATGATTGTACTTATGGTGATTTTTTTATTTCTAAAAAATGACATGCTATAGATCATATGTGTCATTTGACATGATATTACATCCTCGTATAAAATTACAATGAATGATACCATGAAATAAAGTAGTTTTATCTAATGCTAGATTATGATTTTCCAGGTTAAGATTCAAATTGGTGATCTATTGTATTTAGATGTATGTCAAATTGCAGATAATAATTAGGGTCTACCTGTGAATTTCCCATATGATTTCTAGATGACCTTTCCAATGGGTGAAAAATAAATGGAATGAAAATAACTTATACTCAAATGCCAGATAAAATGCAAGAGTTGTCATCATACTTTGTGCAAAAATCAAATATCATTTATTTCCCCTCACTCTAAAATGCATGAACATCTTATTTTTTTAAAAATATGCGTAGTTCTCCATTTGATCCATTGTACGTCACATATTAGACATGGACATTCTCTAGGATGCAAACTTGACAAAAAAAATTATGTATGCAGATTTTTTAATGAGTTAGAGAATTTTTAGTGTAATTTTCTAGAAGCTCATTTGTTTTAAACCAAGGTAGCATCATTGTTGTAATATTTTTCTTGACTATCTGCCTTGATATCCTCTCTAGTCAAAACAGTTATTCCAAGCTCTCTCTTGGGTGTATATTTTTCATGTAATGTGTCATGATTATGCTAAAATTAACAAAGTAGTTCAAACAACCTAATTAGTTGTCGTTGTGAATTTCCATTTAGATTGAAGCGGATTATGAACCATCAAAGTTGACACAAACATAAGTATTTTTTATTACAAAATAAGAAAAACATAAAAACTCATAAGCCACTGATATTGATAATTTTAATGGTACCAATGTTGCCTCTCTATCTCTCTTTGTGTCTATCTTTCTCGTAGGCATTTCGTGCTAATTCTTCAAATAACTTACAGGTGACTGTGAAGCTCATAATTGACAGAGGAGGTAGAGTGAATATTCGCCAGGTGTAAAACCCTGTCGTAATCGAGGAGTCAAGGATTTGCTATGAATTCATTTAAAAAATCCAATTAATTTCAGCTTTTGACATTAAATTATAATGTTATATGGAGCAATGAATTTCCTCCTCATCATCCATTAATTCCTAGATGCTTGCTCATGTCATAGTTTTCCTTTGAATCTCTTCTAGTGATAATAATACATATGGATGGGTATATTATTCAGCCTTTAAACCTTTGTTGAATTGCGACTTATCGTATGAGACTATGAAGTTCTCAATTTGTTCCCGTACACATCATACATAGGACATAGACATTCTCTAGGATGCAAATTTAACTATACTTTTATGTATGGATATATCTATACAAAGTTAGAGAAGTTTAACTTTAACTTTTATGGATAGTCATTTGTTGTGAAACCGACATAGCATAGCACTTTTATGTTTTTGACACTTTGCCTACACATGCCCTATATTTAAAACAGTTATTCTAAGCTCTCGCTCACATTTCTATTTTTTAAAGGTATCATGACTATGCTATAATGAACAATATATTTTAACATCCTAATAAGTCATGGGATTTGAATGAATGTTAATTTTAAAATTGAAAAGGGACTATAAACCATATATTTTGAAAAAAGGTATATGTTTTCTATGATGTCGCAGGAAATTGTAGAAACTCATAAGCCATTGATACGAATATTGTTCTTCCTTAATGATACCAACGTTCCTCCTTTGCATTTTACATGCCCAAATGGCTACATCTCTCTCTCTCTCTCTCTCTCTCTCTCTCTCTCTCTCTCTCTCTCTCTCTCTCCTTTGGACCAACTTTTTCCATTAACTTATGAGTGTGATGGTGAAGCTCATATAATATTATAGAAAAATAATTGAGTTTGGGTTTTGACATGAAATCGTAAGGTTATGCAGAGGAATAATTTCTTGATCATCATCCATTGATTCCAACATGCTTGATCATCTGAATACTTTCCTTTGAAATTTCTCCTATTGAGAATAAGATAAATGGTTGCATACATCGTTCGCCCTTTCAAGCTATGTTGAAGCACGACCTATCATGTGAGAATAATCTATTTCATGAATCAATAAAGTTAGATAGTTAAACAAAGCTTAATGAAAACAGAGAAAATGGTTTATTAATTAGTTTTCAAAATGCTTTACATGTTTTTGTGCTATGCAGTCTAATTAATAATATTTTTTTAGAATTTAAAATAAAACACAGTAGGAGATGCTTACAAATGCATACATACACTCACGCCTATATAAATGTATGCACATCCTACCCTATCTTTATGATCACCTCTCAGACGCTTAGCTGGCAGATCTTGGAATTAATGAAGTCACCAAGGCACCTTGTTGTGGAACCGCCTCCTACTGAAAAATATTCCTGCTTTAAGAAACACCAAAGCATCAAACCTAGGATTTTATTCTTAGTGGGCTGGGTAGCACTACGCTCTTGACCATCTCAAAACATATAATTCTAGATTAGACTGATCGGAAAAAAATGTATTGTGCAATTCGTTGCACGCAGTGCTAGCTTTACATGTCAGAGCCATCTAAAAAGGAAGAGGCTTTACATGGCACGGATTGTTTTTTCCCATCTCCGGTTCAGATGCAAGTGCAGGCCAGGGTCTCCTGAGACGGCACGACAGAAGAAAAAGTCTGTTTAAATATATCCGTACGCCAGACGTGCACTTCTCCTGTTTCATTAAATCTTGTACACATGTGGGTAAACATTTTTTTTGACACGTAATAAAAGTCTGAGTACATCTGTTTTTTTTACACGTAAACATAAGTCTGAGTATATCTGGTTCTTTTTTTGACACGTAAACATAAGTTTGAATGTTTCGCTGAACACAAAAGGTACGTAATAGCTCGCTAAATCTTAACCTTAAATTACAGATCTAACAGCTATAATTAATTTAGATGATGTGGATTAACGTGGTGCCTCGAAACAACCCCTTATATTGCTTTTAATATATAATAGATAAGTTAATCATTCTACCTACACAAGAGGAAACCAGTCGCCTGCCGTTGCCTTTGTCGAGCGCAAATTGTGGGGGCACGAGGTATGCTAACCCTATGTCATGGGCTCTATCATGGATGATCGGCATAGACTAGTAGTTTTACAAAAATTGGACTAGGGCCACAACAGGTGGTCAAGCCTCTGCCATGTGCCACCTTATAGGCCAAGTGCATTGAAAATCCTACCAGCAGAACTTTGCTATACTCCGGACCGAGAAAGCTCCACAAATATGCCTTTGACGGCTATTGGTTGGCCGACAGCCTTTGTCATGTGTATATTCTAGAGAAAGCTTTGCCGAGAGCGTTTAGTCCTTTCCAGTGTGACCGATGCACTGCCAACCCTAACATTCATTTTACATGTAAACTAAAGGCCCGCTTTATTATGTTGCACCGGGGCCCCCAGATTTCAGGACCGGCCCTGTCCTTAGCTAGTCTGCATCAACGGGTCTTCTGCAATGGCGATCAAGTCATCATCTACTACGCTCGTTACAACTACGGCACCATGGATCCATCTAGAGAAGAACTGTGACATTCTAACAATGCTGATCGACATAGTGACCTTGTTCAACAAAAATTCCGGTGCATCTCATCCCGTAAAATGACCTTGTAGTGTAATTGAACGACGCCACTCGATCGGTGTAGATGGATGATGTGTTCCATTCTCTATTGGCCAACATTAGGTCCTGTTTCTCCTATATGCATGTACACGCTTATTATATTATTTATTTACAAAGAGTGAATTTCACTTTTTACTCTCTATTTGGGTATTTGAGACACTAATTACTCCATTTAGTAGAAGTTGTAACTGAATGTCCTATTTAAAAAAAATTTAAGCATAATTTTATCCCATTTTAGCATGCAACGTGTGTTCTTGGATTAGGCTGACATGTTAGGACGATGTGCCGCCACAAAATATGTCAAAATCGGAGAACGTTGTCGTCGATCATATCTACCATTCTCTGCATCAAATGTTCTATTCTTTGTTGCCATCTCGATAATTTCGAGGTTCAAACGTCACCTCACATCTTGCCGAATAGATATGCATCAAAAAATAAGGGCTTAAAGTTTCCAAACATGGTAATTTAAATGAATTTTCACTACGTAGGATAATTAGTGTCACAAATGTACAAGTAGAAGGTAAAAAGTGGAATTCACTCATTTGCATATGCACTATATATACACACCAACCAATCGGTCACATGTGTCCTGAGTGCGTGAAAACTTTAAGGCCTGCTGAAACAAATAGCTTGGCATCTGGATAGTTAAATTAACACAGATTGCTATTTGAAACTCTTGGTTATACGTGTAGTTGAGAAGAATTATGGGGGCCAGGCACTTTTATGCATGAAGTAAATAAAAAAAATCATGAGAAAAGAGATAGGAGTACTTTACGATAATGCTACACTTACCAAAGGACGTTTTACGGACTTTTCCTATGGACTGATGTGTTGATTTGGTGGATGAATCACCATCTTGAAAACATCAACGGAAAAAAAACTGCACCAACCTTGTTCCTCTACATCATCCGGTAACACTACGGGAAATAACTAAGGTGCCGACGGCCGGCCGGCTATGCCGACGGCCAAATGTCGGGACCGTCGGCGTAGCTGCCTTCCTGGCCAGCTGACTAGCCTGGCCGTCGGCGTAGGGACGGCCGTCGGCATTGATGACGGTGCCGAGGGTAGCCGTCGGCATAGCGTGGCCGTCGGCGTAGTAGAGAGGGATGTGCCGACGGTGGCCCTCGGCGTAGGTACAGCCCTCGGCGTAGCCCCAGTTTAGACACGGCAATGGAAATGGCATTAGGCAGACATGGTGTTCTAGGGCATGGCCGTCGGCACAACTCTTTGGAAAATTTTGTTTGGTCTATGCCGACTGCCGTAGGCCTCCAGATTTTTTCCTTTTATCTCATTATTTTTTGAAAAATCATAACTAAATCATTCTAATTCAGAAAAATACAAATAATATATCAAAATTTGCAGAAAAATAAGATCTATCTATCTACACTCAAATATTACACATTTATAAAAAAAAATAAGTGAAACATAAAACATTATATATATTTTAAAACGGGCATCATAAATTCAAAAACGATCCAAACAACGTGAAACCTTCGCGTGGTGTCATATTATGTGACATAGTTAGAAGGAAAAATATCAAACTTGGTGTATTGATTATGTATCAAAAAAACCTTCACAAAATGACCTATAGGTTTCTAGGCTTTCGGGTCAAATGGCCAATGTTATGGCTAGAATAAAGGTATAGTTTGTGATAATGTGTCCATATTGTGCATAAGTGTGCATCATGGGATGGCGAACAATGTTTCAGGAGGAAGTTTTTCTTTTCGTCGCACCAAAAAACCGTTTTCCATTTACCGAGTGCAAAAAACGGACGGTTTTGTGAAGCAACCACCAAATGGCTAATTCAAAATACTACCGTCACATTTTTCAAAAATACTAGACCACCTTACATGGATAATGTCATAACAGGGGATTTCAAACATTTCCGTCTATTCCTGGTGAAAAAGATAAATTCCTGCCGAATCGGTAGGAAGTGGGTCAGATATGAACTATAGGTACATAATCGGATGCTCATAATTTAAAAATCATTTTTAGGTTCAAAATATGTTGTTTCTTCATAGATCCACTTTAAGTTTAGCGAGTGTAACACCCTCGGAATCGACCCTATGCAAGTTTTAGCGGTTCCCGCCAAACCCGCATAGAAACGATTCAAAGGTGCCCACTAGGCACTTTCGTGCGGGTGGAAAACGAAGTAATATCATTACACAATAGTCCTCGATGGAACCCACAGAACAGATATATACAACAGCGACTCCATGAGTCAAGAATACAGATATATAATACAAAGATCCAAATCACCTTTAAAATGATACAGCGTCCGAGTACGGACAAGATGCAAATTGGGCTAACAGCCCTGAAGAATAACCAATGGCGTCCATAACCCTGCCCAGGCCAAACCGGAAGGGTAACCCTGCTAACGACGTCGATCTCAAAACCTGCTTAAATAAAAGGGGTGCCGACAAAGGGCAAAGGAGAAGAGAGCGGTCAGTACTGAGGCCAGTACACGGCGAGACTAGAATTCGGCGGTCCTCGCCTACATAGGTATGGTGGACTGAAGCGGCAGCGCAGCATGCACTAAACAACCTATAGAGACTCAATACAACTGGCGGCTATCAGATAGGGATAAGAAAGACCTATTCGGATCCAACCTGATCCTAACACCAATATACCCATCCTGGTATTCCCCCTCGATACCAACCGAGGAAGTCAACTGAGGAACTCACACAGTTGGCAGTTTTATTCATTTCGTTATAGTTGCGGCAATTACTAGTCAGATATAGATAACATGAGTCATCCTGATATAATAAGCAGTGGGCGGTTTTAGTTAGCCATTCTGTTGTAGTTGTAGTACTTACTAGTCAGATACATATAGCATGAGGCATCCCAAAACCCAGCAGTTGTTGGTACTTTTATTTAGCCATTCTGTTGTAGTCGCAATACTTACTAGTCAGATACAATGGTAACAGGTGACAACCCAAACCAGCAATTGTTGGCACTTTTATTTAGCCATTCCATTATAGTGAAGTTGATTACTAGTCATTATAAAGTCAAATTTATAGCACTACTTTAGTTATAGTTGTCTATGATCGAGATACTGTGCTCCAAGTTGTCCATAACCGCGGACACGGCTTACAGAAAGTTTTACCCTGCAGGGGGGCACAAATAGCAACACACGCACGATCAACCTCGAGAAAAACCAAATAAAAACCCAACGAGGCATCACGACAGAGCAATTGCAAGATTTATATAAATTTCAGGGGGCCACCCCACCAAGCTACCCGTGACGAAGTTGGCCGGCTCCGAGACGGACCCAGAGGTTTGTGCCAATGGTTGTAAACGACCGGGAACCCAAAAGTGTGACTGGGCTTGTCGATACCGCGAAAACATTCCACATTTGTTCCTAAACAGTACAGGCGCTCCACGCGCAATCGTAAATAAAGCAGTAAAGCATGGCATAATTACAGGATAGTAATAAAGCCCCAAACTACTTTGTGGCCCCAAGAAATAAATATGACTCAAGCTCTGGCTAGGGGGATTCATGGTCCCACATGCGAATAGTGCGAATATTCAAAGAACAGGTATCAAGTACTCGGGGTCCTACGGGACACAAGTGGACGGTTAAAAACCAAATAACATCTATTGCCCACCTATGCCTATGCATTATTTACCTACTTCAATTTTAGTTATTAAACGGTAATTAAATCCATGATCATCTCCAACATTTAAACATGCGGCATTACTCTAACAACTGTGGTACTTGACGACCCGCAACAGCACTTGAGCAAGTGACTACGATACGCAAGTCCAACTATCTACCAAGCAACAAGTAATAGGATGTGTCCAAGGCAATATAAGGCTGCAAGGGATATCAAGGGTACGAAAACTAGAGCATCGCAACACAGATAGCAATAGATCAACAGGAGGAAGTAAAAACTATAAAAGTAAAATAGGTAGAAAGGAGGGAGAATGCTCGCCTGAAAACATTGTCGAAGATTCATCCGAAGAACGGACGACACTCCCATCAACTCATCGGCCTAATCCGTGAAGAAGCAAAGCACTAGAAGAAACACCGAATGCACTATTTAATACTACGGCAGAAGATCCGGCATGATGCATGTATGGTGTATGACATGGCAAAGATGCGATGCAATTAGGCCATATTAAGAGAAACCGGGGTCCCGACAATTATTTAATAGGTTCAAGTTGTTTAGATACCCCGCAATTTAAATGTTGTCTTGACAAGGCAAAATTATATCACCGATTCGATGCACAAATTTAAATGGGACCAATATTGGACTAGATTTGCCCGCATATGGTCTCCATATTTAATTTAGGTGAATCATCTAGATACCCCCAAACACCCACAATATGTATGCAAACAGGTTTATTTAATATGCAACAAGATCAATATCATATATTATAAAAATATGAGGGGTCTCGAATAGGGGTCACACATTGTTCCGAAGACCTTGGGTCGGGGGTTTGGCTCGCCGGGATCAGTCTGGGCATCGGGGCCTTGACGGGGCTCACAATCTTCGGACTCCGGGAAGGAGAACTTGGCACGACGCCGGGATCGGGTCCGAGGATCAATCTTGTACTTGGAATCGATGGTGGAGATCGTGGTTCATGGCAGCACATCAAGGCCATCTTCACTTCACCCCACCACATACCTCGTCAGTGCATCGTTACATCTGAAACACCACAACATGGTCATGGCGGAGACATGCTTGGAGCAGAATATAGGGGCACGGGCTTCCAGGATACACACTGATGGATAGCAGGCGCGACGCCCTACGAAGCACACGCATGCGGAGGCAGGACGCGACCAAGGACGAGGAGGTGCCAAAGAGGAGGACGCACGGCGGGGTGGAGGCCTGGGGCAGAGATGGCGGTCAGCGGCCATGGTGTCGGGGCCGACAGGTCACTGCAGGGCACGAGGCGACGGCCGGGTGGCGCTCTGGCAACGGGGAGGCGGCAGGGCGGCCGGAACCAGGCGGTGCTGCGCGACCAGAGGCGGTGTCGGGGCGACCTTGTAGAGGGCAGCGCGGCAAGAGGTTACAGGGGCGGATGCGGACGAGGCCGGTGGCGAGGGGGCGACGCGGCGGTTGCTCCTAGGGACAGAGGCCGGCGAGATCGCGCGAGCGGAGTTCTTGGCGGCAGCGCTCGATGCTTGCAGGGACGGCGAGGTCAAGGGCCTGCAGGCGGCAGAACAGGGGCCGGCCTCGACGCGGGTTCTGTGGGAGGAGCTCACGGGGAGAGGGTGACGAGCCGGAGGCGCACGGCCGGGGAGAGGGATGTGGGGAGGCGAGAGCTCGCTGCCGGGGAGGGAGGTCGCGGCGGCCAGAGGGAGAGCGGGACCGCGGCTGAAGGAGAGGAGGGCCAGAGGCGGCGCTGTAGCTCAGGCTCGCAGGTCGCGGACGCGTCCAGTAGGCGGCGCAGGGAGGGTTGCGTGGGTTGGGGAAGGAGACGAGCGAGGGGCGTTCGCGAAAGGGGCGAGGACGCGGGGTGGGGTCCATGCGGGAGCGTCGGTGGTTGGGGTCAGGGGTTCGATCGGGAGGGTGGGGTGTGCGTGGGTTTGTGTCGAGCCAGGGTGGGTCGGGCTGTGGTTGGGTCATGCGTGCGTGTGTGCTGGTGTGTGCGTGTAGAGCCAGGGGTGGCGGCGGGTGAGAGGTAGGGTGGGATTTGGGGTAGGTCTAGGGTTGTTTTTAGGGTTAGGGTTGCAGCCGGTTGGGCCTTTTGGGCCTGGCCGGTTGCCTCCTAAAAACAATATAAAATTTGATGTATTATTTAAAAGATTTTTGTAATTTGTTTTTAGACAAACTGAGATATCCGGAATCACCGGTGTTTTGATTTGAAGTAATAGGGAGGAATTAATATAGAAAATAAAATACGGTTTTTAGCAAAATAGTTTTAGACAGATAGATGTATGATGATGTCATGATGATGCACATAGATAAGACACGCGATTTTCTAGTAGTGGTTTTACCCGGGGTGCTACAGCGAGTCTCAGCCCCGAGCTAAGAATTTTCATGCCCGCCCTTCGACAGAGTTTAACGATAGTTCAAAACGGGCATCATAAATTCAAAAACGATCCAAACAACGTGAAACCTTCGCGTGGTGTCATATTATGTGACATAGTTAGAAGGAAAAATATCAAACTTGGTATATTGATTATGTCTCAAAAAACCTTCACAAAATGACCTATCTCGTTCGAGGTTTCTAGGCTTTCGGGTCAAATGACCAATGTTATGGCTAGAATGAAGGCATAGTTTGTGATAATGTGTCCATATTGTGCATAAGTGTGCATCATGGGATGGCGAACAATGTTTCAGGAGAAAGTTTTCCTTTTCGTCGCACCAAAAAAACCGTTTTCCATTTACCGAGTGCAAAAAACAGACGGTTTTGTGAAGCAACCACCAAATGGCTAATTCAAAATACTACCGTCACATTTTTCAAAAATACTAGAACACCTTACATGGATAATGTCATAATAGGGGGATCTCAAACATTTCTGTCTATTCCTGGTGAAAAAGATAAATTCTTGCCGAATCGGTAGGAAGTGGGTCAGATATGAACTATAGGTACATGATCGGACGCTCATAATTTTTTACAAAAATGATTTTTAGGTTTAAAATATGTTGTTTCATCATAGATACACTTTAAGTTTAGCGAGTATCAGCCCCGAGCTAAGAATCTTCATGCCCGCCCTTCGATAGAGTTTAACGATAGTTTAAAACGGGCATCATAAATTCAAAAACGATCCAAACAACGTGAAACCTTGGCGTGGTGTCATATTATATGACATAGTTAGAAGGAAAAATATCAAACTTGGTATATTGATTATGTCTCAAAAAAACCTTCACAAAATGACTTATCTCATTCGAGGTTTCTAGGCTTTTGGGTCAAATGACCAATGTTATGGCTAGAATGAAGGCATAGTTTGTGATAATGTGTCCATATTGTGCATAAGTGTGCATCATGGGATGGTGAACAATGTTTCAGGAGGAAGTTTTCCTTTTCGTCGCACCAAAAAGGCGTTTTCCATTTACTGAGTGCAAAAAAGGTCAGTTTTGTGACGCAACCACCAAATGGCTAATTCAAAATACTACCGTCACATTTTTCAAAAATACTAGACCACCTTAAATGGATAATTTCATAACAGGGAGATCTCAAACATTTCCGTCTATCCCTCACTACTAGGAAAATGGCTATAGGTAATCAGCACATCCGTGGCTCACATGGTTGAAGTGCCCCACGGCTAAAACAGGCGTGACTCACCTATGGGCAGTGCCCTACTAGTAACTAGAACAACCATGGCGCACATGACCATAGTGCACCACAGATATGTGTGGGCCAGGGCCCTGTTGGCCGCACGCCAGACATCCGTAGCGCACATAGGGTAGGTGCGCTACGGTTGTTAGCGTCAACCGTGGCGCACATGGAGGGGGTGCGCTACGCCTAAGCGCATGCCCCTCTCTGCTGTGAAACGGCCAGACACATCCGTGGGGCACTACGACATGTGCGCCACGGATGTTACTAATCCCTGTGGTATGGTATCACCACGTTAGATCTACCGATCTACCGCATGTTATATATCACGTATGCATCAACGATTGCATCATTTATCGGGGCGAGGACGCGGAGAAAACCACATGTCCGGTGTGCGGCGTGAGTCGATACAAGAAAGGGAAGAAAGCACCTCGAAAAGTGGTATGGTACTTTCCTATCACTCCTCGTCTGCAGCGCTATTTCGTGGACCCTAAGGAAGGGAAGCTCATGTGATGGCATGCGGAAAGGAAGAAGCCAGGAGATGATGATGATGACCCCAAAAAGGATGAGCTGCTGACGCACCCTTCAGATGCTAGCCAGTGGAAAGCATTGGACCTCGAACTCAATCCGTTCGGTAGCCAGAGCAGCACGCACAGCACTTGGCCCGTGTTTGTATGGATGTACAACCTCCCTCCATGGTTATGCATGAAGAAGAAGTACATACAAGGAGTATCCGGAAGGAGCTTCACGGAGGAGCTTCACGGAGGACGCACAGCAAGGCACGACCTGATATGCTTGGGTATCCGGAAGGAGCTTCACGGAGGACGCACTACTCCTGATGATCAGGAAGATGACGATGATCATGAGTCGGAGACCACACAAGGTCGTCGGAAGGGTAAATAGTTCAAGAAGAACGAATATTACTGCCCTCCTTCTTGCTTCACTCTAAGCCAGGATGAGATCAAACAGTTTTTCAAGTGCCTTCTAGGAGTAAAATTTCCTTACGGCTACGCGGGCAAGATAATAAGATACCTAGACGAGGCGAAGCAGAGGTTCAGTGGCATGAAGTCTCACGACTGTGCTGTGCTAATGACGCAGGTACTTCCGGTCGCACTAAGAGGGATAATGGACGAGCACGTCCGTGAAACGTTATTTGGCCTCTGCAAGTTTTTCGACGTCATCTCTAGGAAGTCGATTGGCGTGAATCAGCTCGGGAGGCTACAGGAGGAGATCGTGGTGATACTATGTGAGCTTGAGGTCTACTTCCCACCGGCATTCTTTGACATTATGGTGCATCTGCTGGTCCATGTCGTGGAGGACATCGTACAACTCGGGCCGATGTTCCTTTGCAGCACGATGGCGTTCGAAAGGATGAACAGACACATCAAAGGATACGTTCGCAATAGGTCCCGTCCAGATGGAAGCATAGCCAAGGGCTTTCTGGCCGAAGAGTGCATCTCTTTCTGCACGAATTATCTAGACATCGAGAACCCTGTCGGTCTTCCCATCAACAGGCACCTTGGCAAGCGCGACGGATCTGGTCACCGAGAGGGTCGTCGCATACTGCATGCAGACTTTGATTTTTGACGCGCAGACTTTGATCGAGCAAACCTCGTCGCGCTACAGCATTTAGAACTGGTCGATCCTTGGGTACAGAAGCACAAAAGGTTAATCGAGAAGAAGTACAGTGACCGGGGCATACAGAGGACACATGGAGAAATAATCAAAGAGCACAACTCAGATTTCACGAGTTGGTTTAGGCAGACACTCCTTGATAATCCCCCGCGATCGCTTTCTTCTGACACGGAAAAGATCATATTCACCTTGTCGCAGGGACCGATGCAAAACCTGGTGACCTATCAGGCGTATGATATCAACGGCTACACATTCTACATGGAGGAAAAGGACAAAAAGTGTGATTATTAGAACTCAGACGTAACATCAGAATTCTACACCGATGACAACGTGAAGGAAAGATTCTACGGAAGAATCGAGGAGATCTGGGTGCTCGACTACTATGGAGAAAAGGTGCCGATGTTCCGTGTCAGATGGGCAAAGAGCGTCGAAAGAGAACACCGGTATTTCACAACCATGGTTATACCCGAAGCAGCCAAATCCAAGGCCGTCGGTGCGAACGTGGCCACGAAAAATGAACCGTGGGTACTGGCTACCAAAGTGGACCAATGTTTTTTCATTTCCGACCCGACAAATCCTAGCCGTGTTGTCGTGAGGAGAGGAAAAAGAAACATCATCGGAATGGATGGAGTCGCTAACGAGCAAGACTTCGACCAGTACGGCGATCCAAAGATTGAAGATGACGACGACTCAATGCAGCAACATACATCACAAGAAGAAAAAGGACAACCCTACACAAAAAAGGTAGCTCGTTCGAAAGAAGAAACATTAAAGTGTCGGGGCTAAATTATTCAACCGCGACAAAGAAGGGAAAAAAGATTGTAAAACACTAGCTCAAAAAATATTGTAAAACGCGTGGTCGAAAAAGATTGTAATATTCATGGACAAATTATTATGAAATTTATTTATACTTTGAATCATATTTGTAACACTTTTATGACATATATTATCACTTTTGGGCATTTTTGGAATATTTAAAAGTATTTTAAAAACAAGACAAAACTTGTATGGCATATATCACCACTTTTGGGCATTTTTTGGAACATTTAAAAGTATTTTTAAAATAAAAATAAAAAAGTGGGGCACCAGGATTCGAACCTGGGTGCTCACAAGTTTAGAATAAAGTAGTGGGTAGAACCAGTGGGATAGACAAGAGTTCTTGCTAGAAGGAGCGCTGGACTCTTGTTATAGAGTGGTTAGATCCCAGATAGGCGTAGCGCACTAGCCCGAGTGCGCTACAGATATCCGTAGCGCACCCTGGCATAGTGCGCTACGCCTATCTGGTTTTTATCCACGTCATCGATTCCAATCCCCCATCTCTCACACTCATCCCCATCACTCTCCCAGCCCGATCGATCCCCTCCGCCGCCGCCTCCAGCCGATCCGTGGAGGAGGAGGAGGCCCGCGCCGCTCATGGAGGAGGAAGCCCGCGCCGCTCGAGGAGGAGGAGGCTCGCGCCGCTGCCGATCCGTGGAGGTCACCGCTGCTCGAGGAGGAGGAGGCCGCCGCCGCTCGAGTCTGAGGAGGAGGAGGCCGCCGCCTCGCCCGCGCGCTCGTCATCGTCCTCGTCTTAGAGGTGAGCCTTCTCCCCTCTCTCCCTCTCTCCCCTCTCCACTTCTCTCCCTATCTCCACGGGTTAGCTAGGGTTTCTGCAAGGGTAACAAGTACTAAAAATCAAATGTGTATTTCTGATTTTGGTTCAACTGCTGAACAATTAAAAGTATCGGTTGGCTACCACTCTTAGTAACCCGTTGTAGTTCAAAAGAAGGAATGTTCAAAACCTGAAATCACATTAAAAATGAGATTCTTCCTCTGGTATGTATGCTGAGGCATAATTTTTAACCACTTTTTTTACTGTTAGTTTGCTAGATGACAATCTAACATATACTCCATTTCACTAATATGCTTGGTAATTGGTTGAGTGCCTTAAGACATTAATCATAAGTTGATGACTTTGATCCTGGTTGTGCCGCTGTTGGGTGAACACTATAACTTTGTAAAAATGATGTCAGTTTTGATAATAGAAAGTAAATTCTTCTCTATAGTGGCCATAGCTATATTTAATCTGTTGAAATGTACATAGTGCTATGATAATTTGTTGAAATGGTAAAAAGAGTATATAGTGTTCCTGGAGAAATGAGTTGAGCATGTTGATTTGGAAGTAATCATCATAGAAAAGCATGCTGGCATGCCCATATACATTTTCATATGCACTGGATAAATGAGTTGAGCATGTTAGCACTTTCATATTAAGAGCTCCAATATAATGGATTGTTGCTGTTCCTTGGAGAGCTGCTGTTCTTATTCGAGCCTGATTGCTGTGTATGAGTGACACACTGAACACTTGTTAAGTGTGTAGAATGTCTTGTTAAGTCTCTTGGCCTATCTGGGGACAAATCAGCATTTCTGCAAGCGCATGCCATATTGACTCTCAGTCCTGTTTGTTTATTTTTCCTCAGGAATATTTTGTGCCTTCAAATTCTATCCGGTTACTATGTTGAAATGGGACAGTGAACAATTTCTAAGTGTAGATTGGAATAAACATCAGTGACATTAGATTCATATATCGGTTTTTAGAATTTGTTGTGTTGGAATAAACATTAGTGACATTTCAGGAAAGCTTCTACCTGTTGACGTATGTTATTGTTCCCTTCGTGTAACCTAGTTGGCTTATAACATTTATCTGTACTGATCATGTTGTAATACAGTACTTCCAAGCCATGTTTTCCTTTATGGTTTCCTGCTGTTTGAAGTTGCGGCTCATTGACAACTATAGGTGCATGAAACTGATCAGAAATTCAGCGCATGCTGATCGGTGGTATTATGGTGTATTGTAATTGATTTATGTAGGTTTAATGAGATCATTATTATAATTGATGAGACATGGAAATAAAACTATTCCAGTCCCTTCCCATGATATGTTAGTTGAAGCTTTAGCTTTGCAAGAACATATATGAATGAGTCATTGTTTGAGGTCTTAAGAAAGAATCTGTCTTCTTGTATTTTTGTATGATTCCTAGAACACTTGCTAGGAAAATGATTTATTTTAATTGGGTTGTCATTGTTTCTTAAAGAGATAGCTTCTGTCATATGGCTATGCTTAAATTGATAACAAAAGTATATATGATTGTGGCACCGTGGTGGGACTGGATGGATGTGGTTGTGAGATGGTTTAGAAGGAAAAATAGAGTAGTGTTGGTTCTGCTACTATCTGTGCTGGGACAACAACACCTTGAAATTGTGCTTGTGCTTGTATATGAAGCACTTTATTATGTCGTGTATGCAGGTTCTTGTATGAAATGAGTCCTGATTTTTGCCGGAATGTTGATTAACTTCCGTTTCGGCAGAAATCGGCACTCCTAGTTTAAGAAAATTAGCAAAGGTCATGCCGGATTTTTCCGTGAATTTAACCAATTATTTGTTTTTTATTAGTGCAAAGATGTGTGAAAACGATGAGGCTGGATGTTCTAAGTGCATCAGCGCTGAAGGAGAACTCAGACCTCCGAATAAACAATTGACATTCTGGGAGGCGGCCCAGCGGCTAGAAGACGATGAAGAATACCATCTTTCGGAGAGCAAGGATGATGAGATGGAAGACACGGAGGAAGAAGCCAAAGGAACGGCGGGTGATGAAACCACTGATGGCGGCGAGGGAACAGGGAGTGGTAGCAATCCTCCTGAGAAGAAGAAGAAGAAGAAGAAGCCGAAGGACCGGCGCCCAAACACGGTCAGCAATGTCAGGGAGGAAATTACCGAAGTGAGCCCATCAGGGGTTCCTTTGGAGCCCGCCCTTGTCGTCAAAGGGTACGGTGGGCAAGTGGCGGCGATCACCCGGACAACCATCTCGATCAACACCGAGAATCTCCGGCATAAAGATAATGGCCACTTGCGCACACTCCTATTCGAGAAGCTGCACGCAAGATACAAGTTCCCCGCTAAGTATCAGAACAAAAATTATCATGGGAACAAAGTAAACAAATCCGCCCTCACAAAGATGAGCACCGCCCTGGCCAGATGGAGAACCCGGATAAAGAAGAAGATCTATAAAGAAGGCAAAAGTCTCGAGGAGATCCAGAAGATTGACCCGTAGATCACCGAAGATCAGTTGCGGGAGTTCAAGGAGAGGTGTGAATCCGAAAGAGCCCTGGCCAATAGTAATCGGGGAAAGGTTCTGCAGGCGATGAATATAGGTCATCACCATCTCGGATCTGGTGGATACAGAACCGCGGAGGCCAAATGGAATAAGGAGGACGAAGAGTATAGATCCAAGGGGATAGAAAACCCCTTTGAGAAATTCGAACCCGGGCAGGATTGAAACTTCATCAGGGCCCGATACCATGTGGACCCAAAAACCAAACAACTCACCGCGTATCCTGCGGTGAAGGAATTCGAGGAAATTGTGGTAATTATAATCTAATTACCGCGGATCAACTCGATTGCAATCTAATCGATGATCTAAACGATTCACTGTTACTTCTTCTGCAAGAGGAGGAAATTGTTGCTAGTCATGGATCCCAGGGTTCCTCATCCCAGGGGTCGACGGCAGCCACCCTGTGGGATAACCCTTTTAACAGGGCGATGAACCGGGCCAAGAAAATAGAGCCGGTTACGAAGAAGCCGTCGTCGGCTGGCCGTCTGGCCAGCCTCAGGGGTAAGAATTGGGTGGATCATTTTGGTCCACCGCTGAGTACGCATGTGGCGCCGTCGGGAAGGAGCGAGGAGGAAAACCACGAGGTTCAAGAACTTAAGGCACAAGTGGCGCGGATCCCGCAGATCGTCCAAGACAACCTGGCAATCACCCTCACGTCCTTCCTGCCTACCTTGGTGGAGTCAATAGCGAATTGGAGTGTGGGTGGTCGAGTAGGGCCGTGCCCGATTCCAAGCATGGTCAGCAGCCACTCGAACAACGCGGCGCCGACGAATCAGGTGAACTACGTGTTCGTGACTCCGCCCGCTAGCACCGCGGAGCCGCAAGTGTTGGTGACCCCCCTGCCATCACCGCGGCGCCGGAGTACATGTTGGTGCCCCCCTGCCATCGTCGCGGCGGCACCGAAGCTCCAAGCACCCTTCGGTAGGGAGAATACACCGGCGGCCAGCACCGCGCCATCAAGCAGCCCTTCCGTCTCTTGCACGCCCGTCGTCGTATGCGGTGCGTCGACATTAGCCGATCTCGAGGCCATCACGGTAAACAAATTTCTTTACCGCCTTTCATGCCATCTATTACTCTTATGGCATCTCTGACAACGCCGTACATGTTTTCCGCAGACGGATGTTCCTTGCACTCTCTTATGCTACGTGAACAACGAGCTGAGGGATGTTGCCAAGGGTACCATCGTTCAACCCTTGCAGCGCACGTTCCACTCAAGGCCGATGCCAGATAACGTGCACAGGGTTAAAATTAGTCGGGTGCTAAGGGGCTGCGATGACCTGGAACCTCCCATTCAACTCCCAGGAGCGGATGAAGAAGAGCCGTCTGTCCTCAGAACTTGCTTCGGCTTATTCTTGCTATGGCCAAAGAGCATGATCCGTTTGGGGACGGCGGGGGCCATCACGCCACAGACAACAGCACCACCTGTCGTGCCAGTGACAAGCGGTGGCAAGGCCCCCTTACCGCCCTCGCCGTCACCTCCACGCGGTGGGTCGGATGATCATGTTGATGATATGCACATGGTGCAGGATCCGGACGAGGACGACGAAGACTGGAATGATCACTTCTTCAACACTCAGTTTAGAAACGAAGACCTAGCTGGTGGCCCCACAGAGAAAGCCACTATCACCAAGCGTCTGTTTGGTTCTCAGGAGACGCCTCCAGCTTGCGCCTTTACAGAGCCAGCTGATACAACCAACCGGCCCTTTATTCTAAGCTCTGACACACTACATAGGGTGGCCGGTGCTCAGATTGCGGTGCCTGCCTGCTCTCCAAAAGGAAAAAAAGTGCATGAAAAGAAAATCTAGCAGCTCGAGCCAGCCGGTGGCGTCAAAAACTGCGAATCCGATCAGGTTTCGGGACGGGCCACCAAGACCCGAGGGTATTATGTGGAGGATTCATGTGGCGGGTGAGCCCATGATACCTAAGAATTTGCGGAAGCTCGCCAGTTCGGAACTGCAGAGTGTGCATGATGGCGTGCTGACGATAGAGAGACGCCTTCTATCGGAGAAAGATCCCTCGCACCCGGTATTCATGGTTAAGGTGCCACCAGGCTTGGGCTTCGTCGACAATGCCCCTGCGGATCTGTTCTTCCTGCGGTTTGACGACATCTTCAATATGTTCCACCTATACCCACTGCACTATACCATGGTCCGTCTCTTTTCTCTCAGCCTGGCCATGTAGATCATTAGAGATAACACACCGGGCATCGCTATAGTGGACCCCTACTACATGCATGACGGCTGCTTGGGTTCCCCCGCCGAACGACGTATCGTGGCCTCGTACCTAAAAAGAATCCTCGTGGCAAACAAGACAAAGGAATACATTCTCGTGCCTTACTTTCCCGAGTAAGTCGTTATTCACTCTCCACCGTCGATTGGCTTTATTAGATCATCATCATTCTTTTTTCCAACACATTCCATTTGAATTTTTTGCGTAGAGATGAACACTGCACGCTCATCTCCTTATCGCTGAAGCATTCCCACGCCACGTATTTCGACTCGGGGAGTATAGAAAAGAAGAAAAACTACGACAAGATCAAGGAAGTTCTGGATGATGCTCTCACTGGCTTTGCCTCGACGGAAGGCACCACCTTCGTGCGTACGAAGGTCAAGTTCGGAGGCACGTCTTCAACCACGTAACGGAGTTCCCCTGCGTGAAGCAGCCGGAAAACAGTAAGAAGGAAGCCTACTACGCACTCCATCACATGAGGGCGTTCCTACTTGACCAGCAGAATTCTACGCTGCCAGATCATCTCAAACAGTGGGCCGAAGCAAAGGCCAAGATCACTGATTTAGATATTAGACAAGAGATGTATCGCATCCAGAAGCAGTTTGGGGCAATCATCTTTCGTGATGTCATGACTTCGGGAGGGATCTTCTACGGAGGAAATATCCCGAATAACCGTGACATAGAAGATCGCCTAGAGATGCAGGGCGACTATAGGAAGTTCATGATGAGACAAGGCGTCCTCCCGTTCCCTAATCCGAGCCAGAAGGCTTGATGTTGGCCTAGTTGTAGTTACAAACTATAGATGACCTTTGTGTGTGTGGACAAGTGTACATGCTACTATACTTATCTTATTAGGTTTATGAATCATCGCTTACTTCTTTTGCTTATTATTATTATATATCAATCAATGCATGGTTTTTTTCTTACTCTTTGGTCCTTTGCTCACTTTGGTCCTTCTTTTTTTCTTTACTCTTTTTTCGAGAATAATGCCGATGATTGAAATGTCGTGGCACACTATATATGTGAATGTGCTACGATGGGATTGTGAGCCTTGTGATATGCACAAGTCCAGGTCTTGTGCATCCTACTTGGCTCACGGTTCCATCGTAGCATATTCCTGTGTCCAACGACCTATGTATATATATGAGGCATTCTTTTCGAGTTATTTTTGTCTTTTTTGAGAATAATGCCGATGATTGAAATGTCGTGGCACAATATATATGTGAATGTGCTACGACGGGATAGTTAGCCTTGTGATATGCACAAGTCCAGGAATTGTGCATCCTACTTGGCTAACTGTTCCGTCGTAGCATATTCATGTGTCCAACGACCTAGCTAGTTATATATGAGGCATTCTTTTCGAGTTATTTTTGTCTTTTTCGAGAATATGCCGATGATTGAAATGTCGTGGCACAATATATATGTGAATGTGCTACGACGGGATAGTTAGCCTTGTGATATGCACAAGTCCAGGAATTGTGCATCCTACTTGGCTAACCGTTTCGTCGTAGCATATTCCTGTGTCCAACGACCTAGCTAGTTATATATAAGGAATTCTTTTCGAGCTACTTTGGTCTTTTTCGAGAATAATGCCGATGATTGAAATGTTTTGGCACAATATATATGTGAATGTGCTACGACGGGACTGTAAGCCTTGTTTTATGCACAAGTCTAGATGTTGTGCATCCTACTTGGCTTATAGTTCCATCGTAGCATATTCTTGTGTCCAACAACCTATGTATATATATGTGAGGCATTCTTTTCGAGTTACTTTGGTCTTTTTCGAGAATAATGCCGATGATTGAAATGTCGTGGCACACTATATGTGAATATGCTGCGATGGGATTGTTCGCCTTGTGCTATGCACAGGTCCAGGTGTTGTGCATCCTACTTGGCGAACAGTTCCATCGTAGCATATTCCTGTGTCGAATAACGTAGTTATATATGACGCATGCTTTTTGAGTTTGGTCTTTTTGATTTAGGAGTACTTCCTATAAGTGTATCTTCATATGCGACTTTAATTATATATGTTTTTTTTAATCATCGGTTAATTATTATTACCAACTTATAGATGACGTGATACGTCGTGTACAAGGGATGGGTTCCCGGAGTCTACGATGATTGGAAAGACTGCCGGAGACAGGTGCACCATTTCAGCGGCAATAGCTACAAAGGGTACAACACTATGGCGGAGGCGGAAGCTAGATACACGCGCTATCTAGCGGGAGTTAGGAAAAGGAACCAGATGAAGACCTACACCTTCGTCGCGGCGGTGATCATGCTTATCTTCTTTGGTTATTTATCCCGCGTTTGTGTCTAGCTAGTTTAGATGTCTAGGCGAGCTTCCGAGCTCTAACTTGTTCGATCGACACATGTATTCGCATGTCACCAACTACTTTGTAACTTGATCGAAACAATGTAACTTATACTATGTATTCATGTATGAGACTTATCTATATGTATTTGTTTCAATCTTGTTTTTCAAATTGTGTATTTATATATATGTTTGTATATCTTGTATCTGTGTGTGTATATCTGCCTGTAATATTGTATATAATCTGGCTCGGAAATTAAAAAACAAAAAAAAAACCTGTTGCGCACATGACCTACCTTTTGTGGCGCACTACGCCTAAAGTGCACCTCAGAAGCTTAGTGGCGCACTGTAAAAAAGAAGATCCTACGCGTAGCGCACCTGCCCACATAGCCGTGGCGCACTAGCAGGTGCGCTACGCCTATCTCGACACAACTGTGGCGCACTAGGCAGTGCGCCACGGCTAGGAGATAGCCGTAGCGCAAGGCTAGTGGCGCACGGCTAGTGCGCCACGGATGGGCATTCCATGTGCGCCACAGACAGCCATTTTCCTAGTAGTGCCTGGTGAAAAAGACAAATTCCTGCCGAATTGGTGGTAAGTAGGTCAGATATGAACTACAGGTACATGATCAGATGCTTATGATTTTTTACAAAAATCATTTTTAGCTTCAAAATATGTTGTTTCATCATATATCCACTTCAAGTTTAGCGAGTCTCAGTCCCGAAATAAGAATCTTCATGTCCCCCCTTCGACAAAGTTTAATGATAGTTTAAAACGGGCATCATAAATTCAAAAATAATCCAAACAACGTGAAACCTTCGCGTGGTGTCATATTATGTGACATAGTTAGAAGGAAAATATCAAACTTGGTATATTGATTATGCCTCAAAAAACCTTCACAAAATGACTTATCTCGTTCGAGGTTTCTTGACTTTCGGGTCAAATGACCAATGTTATGGCTAGAATAAAGGCATAGTTTGTGATAATGTATCCATATTATGCATAAGTGTGCATCATGGGATAACGAACAATGTTTTAGGAGGAAGTTTTCCATTTCGTCGCACCAAAAAACCGTTTTCCATTTACCGAGTGCAAAAAACGGACGGTTTTGTGAAGCAACCACCAAATGGATAATTCAAAATACTATCGTCACATTTTTCAAAAATAATAGACCACCTTACATGGATAATGTCATAACAGGGGCATCTCAAACATTTCCGTCTATCCCTGGTGAAAAAGATAAATTGCTGCTGAATCGGTAGGAAGTAGGTCAGATATGAACTACATGTACATGATCGGATGATCATGATTTTTTATAAAAATCATTTTTAGGTTCAAAATATGTTGCTTCATCGTAGATCCAGTTCAAGTTTAGCGAGTCTCAACCCCGAGCTAAGAATCTTTATGCGTGCCGTTTTAAACGGGCAAATGAAATTATGATAAGAATCATAGCATAGTTTGTGATAAGTTGATATTGATATCATATTTGGATTCCTCTCATTTTTCTAATCAATTTAGACATATTATTTGCCGAATTCCGATTTACGGATTTAAAGATAGTAATTATTCCATATTAAATAAAAATAAAAAATAAAATCATTATATTTTTATTTGAATTCAATAATATTTTTACTTATTCATTGTTGTTACTTAAATAATTGCTTATAATTTCAAAATGGCCAAGATCAGTCTGATCTACTAAATAAAATTTAGATCTGCACAATAGGTGCACTGGTACAGTCAACAAGTTCCTGATCGGACAGTGATTAAATTGACATTGGTCGGCGACAGCGGGTCAGCTCGACTCCCGGAAAGGAAAATCCGCACCTTAGATGGGATCTGATCTAGGATCTGAACACAAATCTTGAAAGGAAATCGAGAGATGAATCCATTTTTGCTGTCAGATTCGGGTTACCTTCAACGAAAGCATGCGTGATGCAGGCTCGACGGTGGCTTGACGGAGGCTCGACGAAGAGACACGTGCTGATAACGTGTTGGAACACCCCCTGCCGGCTGGCCGGTCCCGAGGCTGTTATACAAGAAAATGGCACAGGGAACAAGGGGAAACTTTATTGATCTTTCTCTCGGTAAACTCCTGTACAATGATTGCTCCTCTATTTATAGACTAAGAGGATAGGATACCCACATGGGCCAACCCTAGCCTGGTAGAGGCCACACCGAATGGGCCTCTACCGGCCCAGTTTCCCAACACTCCCCCTAGGTATCTTATCTGTATAACCATGGCTTAAAACTCCAAAAAACCCAGTGGGAAAAATATGGAGAAATGCACACGGTATACTTCTTGATATGTTGCACGAATTGCCTCATTAAAAACCTCATGTGAGAAACTTCATAAAAACTCACTAAGGGAAAAAGAGTACAATTCACTTAACTATAAAGTTAAGCACTCAATCATCGGGATCAAGATTTCAGCGATGAGTTTTTGAAGATTCTCCCCCTGAACCTTGCATCTCCCTAAGTCTCATCATGCCGATCCCACAGACACATCTCTCGAAACAAGATGCTTGCAATGATTTAGTGAACAAATCAGCGATATTTTCTCACGACTTAGTATGCAAGACTTTCACTTTGTTCATCTTTTGCGGTTCATGTGCATAGAAGAACTTGGGGTTTATATGCTTTGTGAGATTACTCTTCACGTAACACGTCTGGACTTGTGCAACACAAGCAGCATTATCTTCATAGATAATTGTTGGGGTTTGTACGGTGTTCAGTCCACATGACATCTGGATGTGGCTGACTACTCGTCGAAGCCATACACATTCTCGTGATGCTTCATATAATGCTATGATTTATGAGTGGTTCGCGAAGTTGACATAAGAGTTTGCTTAGACGATTTCCAGGAAATTGCTGTTCCACCACAAAGGAAAACATATCCAGTCTGCGACTTGGATGTGTGCGGGTCTGAAAGGTACCCAGCATCTGCATAGCCTACAACAGATACGTCTTGGTGAAGGGATACGGGTAGGCTACACTAGCGCAAATCAAAAAATTTCTACCGCGTATACCAGGATATCTGTTGTCATAGATCACGGGATTACCACTAGACGCGCAGTTGCGGAATTGATGAAGCACGTCGAGGCAGTGCAGACGTTCCACGTCTCCTCCTTGTCCTCGTCCAACGAGCAGCTCCCCTTGCGCGGCTCGTCCAAGCGCTACAGATGCAGCGCCTCCGAGGTATCCACATGTACAGAGTGGAAGCGTCAGACGTCGGACTGCTAGGCCCGCGCGTGCAACACAGGCGTGAGGGGTGGCGGCTGGGAATGATCTGAGGTCTAAGGTCTAACCCTGGTCAGCTCGCCCCACCCTCTCTTATATAGGCGTCCCTAGTGGGCTTCTACATTAGCAGCCCATTAGTACCCTAAGCCTGGTCTAATTCGGATCCAATCCTCATTAGGCTTCCAGCCCCTTAAGTGTGTGACCCTATAGGTTCATATGCGTATAGACATGACACGAATACACTTATTCTGTCAATAGTTGGTAGCGGCCTCTAGCAAGACGTGCCAACTCCTAAGCGCATACAAAGATCATATCGGACGAACCATCACAAGGTTTAGTACATGTCTTTCCCTTTGCCTCACGATATTTGGTCTAGCTCCAAGCTGACCTCCCTTTCTCGATACCGTGATTCGGAATCCCTTTACTAGGTTAACTCTTAACCATATGTAGCACGGCCATGCATTTCTGGATCCGATCACTCGAGGGGCCCAGAGATATCTCTCTCAAGTAGAGAGGGGCAAATCCCATCTTGATTGACCATGCCTTGCAGCATGCTTCAGGACAAACCTGAAAGCTACCTTTATAACTACCCAGTTACGGTGCAGCGTTTGATAGCCCCAAAGTAGGTCTATCCACATCTCAAGTACATGCGACAATCTCAGGTCTAAGGACAAAACGTACACGATGTGTAGAGAGAGAGCTGCAACTAATTGCTAGTATCAGGTTGGGTCAGTCCAACCCCATGTTCATAACATGTGTCTACGTCATTGGTTTGACATCTCCATGTCTATGACTTGTGAAACATAGTCATCAACCAATCGATGTGCTAGTCTAATATTCACGTGTGTCCTCACATGAACTCCGACTAGGGACAACTCTTAAATAACCATACAAGTATAGAGTTTCACAAACAATTCACGTAATTGCCAATCAATACAAGTTGCCTGATATCGATATTCAAGGAACATTACAATAACTCATGGATACATATGAAATATCATCATCTCTATGATTGCCTCTAGGGCATATTTCCTTCACTTGGTTCTTTTGGTAAAACAAGCCAAGGTCCTTTGTCCCTTGTATCTACCTAAAGATGTCCTTAACGACTTTCCAATGCCTCTTGGTAGCCTCAGAACTATACCTTGCAAGCAAATTGACGGCGAATGCAATATCCGACCGTGTACAATTTGCAAGGTACATAAGTGCGCCAACTGCACTTAAGTAGGGGAATTCCGGTCCCAGAATTTCCTCCCCCTCTTCTTTAGACCTGAACGGGTCCTTGTCTTGCTGCAAAGATCTTCCGACCATCGAGGTCTTAGAAGGATATGCCATTTCAAATCCAAATCGTTCCAACACCTTCTGGGTGTAGGCCGACTAGTGAACTAGAATCCCAGCAGGGGAATGCTCAAGTTGCAGACCCAGGTTTTGCCTAAGTCTTTCATCTCGAATTCCGACATCAGGTAGGAACTCGCTTCCTCAATATCGTCAGGTGTACCGATTATATTCAAATCGTCCACGTACACCGAGATAATACAGAAACCATCCTGGGATCTCCGTATAAAAACACATGGGCAATCTTCATTGCTCGCGTAGCCCTTCTGATGAAGGAAATCGCTTAAACGATTATACCACATCCTACCTAACTGTTTTAGTCCATACAATGACTTCTTAAGCTGAACACTATATAAGCTCTTGTTTGCTCTATCCTGGTTCGGGACAGGGATACCTTCTGGTACTTTCATGTATATGTCCGAATCCAAGTTACCATATAGGTAAGCGGTGACAACATCCATTAGTTTCATTTTTAAGTCCATTTTTACTGCCATTGAGATCAAGTATCTAAAGGTAATTCCATCCATGGCCGGGGAGTAAGTTTCCTCAAAGTCGACACCTGGTCACTGAGTGAAACCTTGAGAAACGAGCCTTGCTTTGTACCTTACTACTTCATTATTATCGTTTCTATTTTGAACAAAAACCCACTTATAGCCAACGGGGCGAATGTGGGGAGGAGTTAGACAAACAGGTCCAAGAACGGGGCGAACGGGGAAATTTTCGGTGCCGACCCTTGCGCAAGTTGGATAGGAGAGTGGATGTTGTAGGCCGATGGTCGAAAGTTGATGAGATTAGCGGCGTGTAACACCGCGTGTCCCCAACATGTAGTTGGTAAATTACAACCCTAAAGGAGTGGTCTGGCAATAAATTTAATCCTTTTAATCAATGCCTCCGCAAGTCCATTTTGAGTGTGGACAAGCGGTACAGAGTGCTCAAGTTTGATTCCTATTGCCATGCAATAATCATCGAATACCTTTGAAGTAAATTCTTCGGCATTTTCCATTCGAATAGACTTTAAACGATAATCAGGGAATTTATTCCTTATTTGTATGATCTGAGAGATCAAATTTGCAAAAGCATGGTTCCTTGTTGACAGCAGGCAAACATTGGACCATTTAGAGGAAGCATCGATGAGCACCATGAAGTACCGAAACGGCCCTGAGAGGGGCTGAATTGGACCACATATATCCCCTTGAATACGTTCCAAGAACGCGGGGAGTTTATCCTTCACCTTTAGGGGGGACGGTCTAATGATCAATTTCCCCGTAGCGCATGCGGAGCACACGAAATCATCGGGATTTGGGAAAATTTTCACATTAACATTATGACCATTCGAGTTGTTAATTATATTTCTCATCATCCTAAGACCGGGGTGGCCTAGCCTATCATGCCAAAGGCAGAATAGTTCGGAGCTTCTAAAGACAGTCTTAAGGGTAGTGTAAATAGGTGGTGCTACTATCTTAGTTTAGTACAGCCCAGTAGCTAATGAAGGGAGTCTTTCGACAACATGTTTACCATTTTCGTCGCGCTTGGTAATGAGTAGGAACTCCTTTACATTCTCATCATCATCGGTTTCTACATGGAAACCATTTGCGCAGATGTCTCTAAAACTCAAGAGAGTACGAGTCGACTCCGGATACAAAAGTGACTCTTCAATGATCAGAGTTGTTCCATTTGGGAGTATGATAGTTGCTCTTTCGGAGCCAACTACATTCGGACCGCAGCCGGCGATCGTCATTATGTTACCGGGGTTTTTGGTAATGGACTCAAAATACTTTGTTTCTCTCAAGATGGTATTTGTGGTGCCGCTATCAGCAAGGCACGTTTCCTCCATTTGGGCGCCACACGCGTTCTAAAATATAGTGCCTAATTAATATAATGGAGCGAGGAAGATGCTACAACAAGTAAGTAAAACACATAAACATTTCAGAACATCACACAACCAAATAATGGAATAAATGAATGAAATAAATGTCATCCAATCGCCGAAAACAAATAAATGTTATGCTCTCATAGAGCTTACAAACATATCGAAAAATTGTATCAGATTATTTGCAGAAAGGAAATCATCACAACAAAAAGGAGCTCAGGTGGATTTTGCAAAGAAACCATCAATCTCAGCCTATATCTCAAGATCGTTGAGCTTCTCTTCGTTGGCTATCATCATCGAGGCAGCAGAGATGTCTAGCTGAGGCGGGGGGGGGGGGGGGCACAACATGCTCAACCTCCATGGGCACAGCGGCGTTCGTGGGAACCGCCGAATGTGCTGCCACTTGTGCTATGTCCTGCGCCACTACGGGCGCGAAGTTCTGCATAGGCACCGCTCCGGGCGCCAGTGGTGCCTCAACCTGGACAAGGTGCGCCTCGCGCGCCTTCTTATTGGCCTTGAACACGTCCACAACGTGCTTAGGGACCAAACACTGCCTGGAGAAGTTAGTCTTGGAGCCACAGCGGAAGCAGTCCTGGGGCCTTGCCTCCCCCTTGCCCGCCTTTGGTTGCTTGGCCGGGTTGGAGGAGTTGGGGCCCTTCTTGCCTCTCTTCTTGTGGATGGGCTTGCGCACCTTGTAGGCACCGACATTAGCCTCATGACTTGGGCCCCCCGTGAAGGGTTGCACGGAGAAGTTCTTTTTCAGAACATTATCCTGCGCCTTGGCCACCTGGAGAGCATGAATAAGCGTTGCATATTCCGCGAATCCTTCCTGGCGAAAGTTTCACGAGGACTGGATGTTGTCCGGATGGAATGTGGAGAGAGTTTTGTCTATCTTCTGCTGATCGGTGGTACTGGTCCCACACAGCTGAAGAATGGTACAAATCCGGTGCAACCTGGAGTTGTACTCTCCCACTGTCTTGAAGTCCGCAATCCTCAGACGAATCCAATCTGCCTCCGCCTGTGGCTGAATGGTGTACTTCAGCCTATAGAACCGCTTGTTGAGGGCGGTCCATGTTGGGAATATGCCCTAGAGGCAATCATGTATGATGAGATTTCCCATTGTATTCATAAAGATATTAAGTAGTCCTTGTATAAACATCTGATGTGTATCATTGAATATGTGATTCGGTTGTGGAACTATGCATTCATGTTGTTTGTACTAAATATCCTTGGCCATTGAGGTTGTGCTGGACACACAACTTAGACCAATGTGAAAGTTGGCTTGATGACTCGGTTCCACTTGTCATGGGCATGGAGATGCTATTCCAACTTACACAGACTCGGCTAAAGAGTTTAGCGAGTCGGATTGACTCATATTAAGGTACAACGAACAAGTTGTCATTTGTATATCTCAATCATTGTAATCCTTTGACCTGAGGTTATTGCATAGTCCGAGTTGAGGATCGCCGACTTAGGTTCTGTCAAACGCTGATCCGTAACTGGGCAGTTATAAAGGCAGGGTTCGGGTCGACTGAGAATCAAGCTGCGTGATGTGAATAACCAAGATGGGATTTTGCCCCTCCACTTGGAGAGATATTCTCTGGGCCCTCTTGTGAGATATGATTCGGAAAGCATGGCCATGCACGACTCGGTTAAGTGTTAACCGAGGCGATCGACTAAGAGTTAGTCGGGTGAATCACTTATCTCGGATCGAGAAGAGAGTCGGACTATTTAAGGGATGAAAATTATTCACCTATAGTCTGACAAGGTATATCGTGAGGCAAAAGGGACTCGGACGTAAGTCGCATTGGAAAGGCAAGTCGTCATGACTCTTTGGTACTTGGGAGTCGGCATGTTCTGCTAGGAGCCGCTACCGACTGATCGATTGAGAGTCGGACTCCAATTATGTCCAAGTAGCCATGAGCCTGCGGGGTCACACACTTAAGAGCGGGAGCAAGTTCGGATTGGATTTGAACCTGTAATCTGGTTGGGTTGGACCTAAACCGGATTAGGACTGAGTTAGTGAGTTGGACTCATGGTGACTAGTGTTATATGGGCTTTAGTGAATGGGCCGCGCGAGCATAGCCCACGTTCACTCCCTATATATAGTGGAGCACAGTAACCCAAAAAGGTTAATCGTTGTTCGGTTAGGTCATCCATGTGTTGGAAACCCTAGCTCCATAGCATTCCAGCCGCCGTAACGAACCTAGCAGTTCGCCGCCGGTGCTCCTTCTTGTACGTGTGGATACCAGCAGAGGTGTTGTACGATCAGCACCAGCACGATCGGATCGTGAGGACTACACTGCATCAACTGACGCACTTCATCAGTAATCCGCAACTGCGCGTCTAGTGGTAAATCTCGTGGCCTTCTACCTCAGCTAGATCTTGGGATCACCACGTTAGAGGAAAAGTTTTGTTTTATCTCTGCGTGGCCCAACAGTGGTATCAGAGCGATAGCTTCTGGTTTTAGGCTCGAGATCTCGCATATGTGATATGCGGTTGGCTGTAGATGAGATCTATGTGCTGTTTGGTGGTCGATCTATGAGATAGATCGGTTTTGTACGAAGTTGATTGGATCAACTGTGCTCGGGGAATGGTAGATCTGATTTCCATGATCATACTGCTGAGGTCGTGGAACGACATACCCCTACCAGTCGGCTTCCGCCTAAAATATTAAAATGTTTAATATGCTTGCTCTTTTATGAATACATGTCTTAAGTGTTTTGCATATTTTCTGTTATAGATCATGGCACCAAGTAGCAGTCACTCTCAGATATCCGGTTTTGCATTGAGAACTATTCTTGAGAAAGATAAAATGAACGACACTAATTTTACCAACTGGTATCGAAATCTGAGAATTGTTCTCAAACAAGAAAAGAAGGACCATGTCCTAGACAACCCACTTCCAGATGAGCCGAATGAGAATGCGACTGTCACAGCCACCAATGCCTACCGTCGGGCTAAGGATGAGTCCACGGATATTAGATGTCTTATGCTTGCTCACATGGAACCGGACTTGCAAAAGCAGTTCGAGCATGTTGAGGCCTACGATATGATCGAAAGCCTCAAAAGTATCTTCCAGGCTCAGGCGAAGACTGAGAGGTATCAAGTCTCTCAGGCTTTGCTGAGTTGCAAGCTTAAGGATGGTGATCCACTGAGTCCGCATGTGATCAAAATGGTTGGTTACGTGCAGTCTCTGGAGAGGCTTGGCTACCCCATTAGCGAAGAGTTCGCTACGGATATAATTCTGAACTCTCTTCCTAGTGCATATGGGCAGTTCATTTCGAACTACCACATTCATGGTATGGATAATAAGCTCACTGAATTACATGGGATGCTCAAGCAGGCAGAGGCAGATCTCAAGAAGGGCGCCAGTCAAGTGTTGATGGTGCAGAATAAGGCTAAGTTCAAGAAGAGTTCTTGGACTAAGAAGAAGGCTAAGTGAGGAGGAAAGCAGGCTCAGGACCCGGTCCCAAGCACTTCCTCGGGGACTAAGCCATCTCCTTCAGCCGGATCCACTTGCTTCTATTGCAAGGAGGATGACCACTGGAAGAGGAACTGCAGCAAGTACTTGGCCGACAAAGCCAAGAGTGGAGGTATGACTTCCGACTCAGGTACACTTGTTTGCAATGTTATAGACATATATCTTGCTGATGCACCTAATAGTTCTTGGGTATATGATACCGGATCAGTTATTCACATCTGCAACTCGTTGCACGGACTGGTAAGAACTAGGAGCGTAGCAAGAGGCGAGGTTGATATTCGAGTTGGCAACAAAGCAAGAGTTGCTGCGTTGGAAGTCAGCATGATGCAACTTCATTTACCTTCCGGATTCATTATGGAACTAAATAATTGTTATTATGTTCCAGTGCTCAGTTGAAACATTATTTCTTCTTCATGTTTGATGAGGCAAGGCTATGAGTCGAATATCAAGAATAATGGTTGTTATTTGTATTTGAACGATATGTTTCATGGCTTTGCACCCGTCCAGGACGGGTTATTTATTTTGAATCTTGATGGTGAGTCGGTTTATAACATAAATGTTAAAAGGTGAAACCAAATGATCTGAATATGACTTACTTTTGGCACTGTCGGCTTGGTCATATAAGTTGGAAACGCATGAAGAAGCTCCATGATGATGGACTCCTAACTTCGTTCGACTTGGAGTCGTTCGAGACATGCGAATCTTGCCTACTCGGCAAAATGACCAAGACACCTTTTGCAAAGAGTTGCGAAAGGGCGTCCGACTTGTTGGGACCAGGGGTGGTTATGAGTACTTCATTACCTTCACTGATGATTTGAGTAGGTATGGATATATCTACTTGATGAAACATAAGTCGGAAGTCTTTGAAAAGTTCAAAGAATTCCAGAATGAAGCATAGAATCAACTCGGCAAGAAAATAAAGTTTCTTAGGTCGGACCGAGGAGGCAAGTACATGAGCCATGAGTTTGATGACCATCTGAAAAGTTGTGGAATAGTTCCTCAACTTACTCTGCCAGGAACGCCACAAAGGAATGGTGTTTCGGAAAGGCGGAATCGGACCTTGTTGGACATGGTACGATCAATGATGAGTCGGACAGATCTGCCTTTATCATTTTGGGGTTATTGTCTAGAAACAGCGGCGTTCACACTAAATAGAGTACCATCAAAATCGGTAGAGAAGACACCGCATGAGATGTGGACAGGCAAAAAGCCGAGTTTGTCTTTTCTTAATATTTGGGGTTGTGAAGCATTTGTCAAGCGACTTCAGTCGGACAAGCTTACAGCCAAGTCGGATAAGTGTATTTCGTGGGGTATCCGAGGGAAACCTTGGGTTACTACTTCTACAACCGAGAAGAGGGCAAAGTGTTTGTCGCTCGGAACGGTGTCTTCCTTGAGAAAGAGTTTCTCACTCAGGGAGTAAGTGGGAGCACGGTGCAACTCGAAGAAATTCGAGAGGAACCGGCTAGTAGCGAGTCAGCAAAAACCTTGGAGGTTGAGCCGGTCGTGGCAACTGAGCCGGCAGCATCACCTGTACTACGAAGATCGGCAAGATTACGAAGTGTTCGTGATGTATTACAGTTAGACAGTGATGAGCCAGCAAATTATTCGGAAGCGATGGTGGGATCTTATTCTGAGTCATGGCTTGGAGCCATGAGATCCGAGATAAAGTCCATGGATGAAAATCAAGTTTGGAACTTGGTTGATCTGCCAGACGGTGCAAGACCCGTCGAGTGCAAATGGGTCTTTAAAAAGAAAACTGATATGGATGGAAATGTTTTAATCTATAAAGCACGCCTTGTCGCGAAGGGGTTCCGACAAGTTCAAGGAGTTGATTACGACGAGACTTTCTCGCCCGTAGCGATGCTTAAATCAGTTTGGATCATGTTAGCTATAGCGGCCTATTTCGACTACAAGATATGGCAGAGGGATGTCAAAACGGCTTTCCTTAACGGAAATTTAACCGAGGACGTGTATATGATACAACCTGAGGGTTTTGTCGATCCGGCTAATGCTGACAAGGTGTGCAAACTTCAGAAATCCATTTATGGGTTGAAGCAAGCATCTCGGAGTTGGAATATTCGCTTTGATGAGGTAGTCAAATCGTTTGGCTTCATCAAGAGTGATCATGATTCTTGTTTGTACAAGAAGTTTAGTGGGAACAAAGTAAATTTTCTAATCTTATATGTGATGACATATTACTGATTGGAAATGATGTCCAGATGTTGCAAGAAACCAAGGAATCATTGGAAAGGAGTTTCTCAATGAAAGACTTGGGTGAGGCAACATACATCCTCGGAATCCGTATCTATAGAGATAGATCAAGGAGGCTCATTGGATTGAGTCAGAGTACTTATTTGGACAAATTGTTGAAGAAGTTCATCATGGAATCGTCTAAGAAGGGGTTCTTACCGATGTCCCATGGTGTAAAACTTAGCAAGACTCAGTGTCCTTCGACTACTGATGAGCGAAGTCGGATGAGTGCGATTCCATATGCTTCTGCAGTCGGATCCATCATGTATGCCATGATTTGTACTAGGCCGGATGTTTCCTATGCTCTAAGTGTTGTGAGCAGATACCAGGCTGATCCTGGAGAGATCCACTGGACAGTGGCTAAAAATATCCTAAAGTACTTGAGAAGGACTAAGGATATGTTCTTGGTTTATGGTGGTGAAGATGAACTCAGTGTAAAGGGTTACACGGATGCGAGTTATCTTACCGACTCCGATGATTCTCGTTCGCAATCCGGATACGTGTTTATTTTAAACGGAGGTGCTGTGAGCTAGAAGAGTTCCAAGCAAGAGACTGTGTATGCGTCTACAACAGAGGCTGAGTATATTGCTGCCTCGGATGCAGCAAAGGAAGCTGTTTGGATGAGGAATTTCCTCATGGATCTTGGTGTGGTTCAGGGCTCGTCCAATACGTTAGACGTGTATTGTGACAACAATGGTGCTATTGCACAAGCCAAGGAACCTAGACAGCACCAGAAGAACAAGCACATACTCATGCGGTACCACCTGATTCGCCAGTTCGTGGATCAGGGTGATATCAAGTTATGCAACGTACACACGGATGCAAATATTGCGGATCCGTTGACAAAGTCGTTACCCCAGCCGAAGCATGAGGCGCACCTGAGAGCCATGGGCATTAGATGCTTAGACATGTGATGTCGGGAGATTGACTCTAGTGCAAGTGGGAGACTGTTGGGAATATGCCCTAGAGGCAATCATGTATGATGAGATTTCCCATTGTATTCATAAAGATATTAAGTAGTCCTTGTATAAACATCTGATGTCTATCATTGAATATGTGATTCGGTTGTGGAACTATGCATTCATGTTGTTTGTACTAAATATCCTTGGTCATTGAGGTTGTGCTGGACACACAACTTAGACCAATGTGAAAGTTGGCTTGATGACTCGGTTCCACTTGTCATGGGCATGGAGATGCTATTCCAACTTACACAGACTCGGCTAAAGAGTTTAGCGAGTCGGATTGACCCATATTGAGGTACAACGAACAAGTTGTCATTTGTATATCTCAATCAATGTAATCATTTGACCTGAGGTTATTGCATAGTCCGAGTTGAGGATCACCGACTTAGGTTCTGTCAAACGCTGATCCGTACCTGGGCAGTTATAAAGGCAGGATTCGGGTCAACTGAGAATCAAGCTGCGTGATGTGAATAACCAAGATGGGATTTTGCCCCTCCACTTGGAGAGATATTCTCTGGGCCCTCTTGTGAGATATGATTCGGAAAGCATGGCCATGCACGACTCGGTTAAGTGTTAACCGAGGCGATCGACTAAGAGTTAGTCGGGTGAATCACTTATCTCGGATCGAGAAGAGAGTCGGACTATTTAAGGGATGAAAATTATTCACCTATAGTCTGACAAGGTATATCGTGAGGCAAAAGGGACTCGGACGTAAGTCGCATTGGAAAGGCAAGTCGTCATGACTCTTTGGTACTTGGGAGTCGGCATGTTCTGCTAGGAGCCGCTACCGACTGATCGATTGAGAGTCGGACTCCAATTATGTCCAAGTAGCCATGAGCCTGCGGGGTCACACACTTAAGAGCGGGAGCAAGTTAGGATTGGATCTGAACCTGTAATCTGGTTGGGTTGGACCTAAACCGGATTAGCACTGAGTTAGTGAGTTGGACTCATAGTGACTAGTGTTATATGGGCTTTAGTGAATGGGCCGCGCGAGCATAGCCCACGTTCACTCCATATATATAGTGGAGCACCGTAACCCAAAAAGGTTAATCGTTGTTCGGTTAGGTCATTCCATGTGTTGGAAATCCTAACTCCACAGCAGTCCAGCTGCCGTAACGAACCTAGCAGTTCGCCGCCGGTGCTCCTTCTTGTACGTGTGGATACCAGCAGAGGTGTTGTACGATCAATACCAGGACGATCGGATCGTGAGGACTGCACTGCATCAACCGACGCGCTTCATCATTAATCCGCAACTGCGCATCTAGTGGTAAATATCGTGGCCTTCTACCTCAGCTAGATCTTGGGATCACCACGTTAGAAGAAAAGTTTTGTTTTATCTCTGCGTGGCCCAACAGTCCAAAGGGCAGAAGCACTCCGTTCTTCCATGTCCTCGTTCTTGAGAGTCTCACACATGTGATGGCGGATGAAGTGCAGGGCTTTGGCGTTTTCTGCCGGGATGGCGGTGCTGGGGGCCGTCGGGGTCCCCGCAATCAACGCATCCTTGATGCATCGGCTCTCGAGGATAATCTCAACGTCCGAGGCCCAAGTCAGGTAGTTAAGCCCATCCTGGGTCAACTCCGGGAACTCGCGGCTGACGATTCCGGTCATCTGCAATTTATGCAAAGTGTGTAAGATTACAGCAGGTAATCGGTTGCATAAATGCGATAATTGATACAATAATTCAAATATGACGGTGTTCCAAAATTTAATGTAAAAATGGTACAAGCTAACTATGAGATACAAAGTATTAAAATCGGGCGATAATTAATAACTGTAGTAAAACATAGTACAAAAGCTTGTGCAAAATCGGACCGAAAACAGGACCAAAAACGGTCCAACTGCCCAGCGAAACGCGTGCTCCCACGTCCCACTGTTTTTTTCTTTTTCTTTTCTTTTTGACACGGGGTATTTTGATGGGCCAAAAACGTCCCAAATCGCTCGGTCTCCCGTGGGCCGGCCCAGCCCACACTGTTCCTGCCCGAGAAACGGGGGGACAGAGCTCGAGGCTCTCGAGTGGGGCGGAGGCGGCAGCAGGCCGCTCCGGCGACGGGGGTGAGGAGGCACGGCGGCGACGGCCGGGTGAGCGGCGGCGTCCAGCAGGGCGAGGGGCAGCACGGCCAGGTGCAGCGCGGGGGGCGGCGCGGCCAGCTGCAGGTCACAGCGGCGGGCAGCAGCGACGCGTGGCGTGGGCGGGCGCGGCCAGCAGCGTGCGGCGGCGCGGTGAGCGCAGCCGGCAGCGCGCGCGGCGCGGGCGGCTTGCGGCGCGCGGCCAGCGGGGCCAGGCGGCGACGGCAGCGCGCAGCAGGCAGGGCGTGTGGCGGCGTCTGCGCGCGAGCAGCGGCCAGCGGGGCTGCGGCGGTTGGGCACGGCGCGGCGGCTAGCGCGCAGCGGAAGGTGCACGCAACGGGCACGGGCGCGGCGTGGCAGTCCGCGCGGCACGCGGGCTCGGCGGCGCGGCGGCGCAGCAGCGCAAGCGCGTGTCCGGCTCGGGCAGCACGCGGCGGCGCAGCAGCCCAAGCGCGTGTCCGGCTCGGCACGCGCGGCGACGGCGCGGTACGCGGCGGCGCAGCAGCGCAAGCGCGCGTCCGGCTCGGCCAGCACGCGCGGCGGCAGGGCACGCGGCGGCCTGCAGTTGCGCGGCCGGCAGGGCGGCGCTCGGCGGCGGGGCCAGGCGCGGGCGGCGCACAGCGGCCAGCAGGGTCGGGCGGCAGCGCGCATGCGGCGGCGCGGCCGGCAGAACCATGGCGCAGGAGCTTGTGCATGTACGGGTGCAAGAAAAAAATTACATGAAGAACTGTAGATCGATCCAATCTACTAAATAAAACGGCCAAGATCAGTCCGATCTACTAAATAAAATTTAGATCTGCATAACAGGTGCACAGTCAACAAGTTCCTGATCCGAGAGTGATTAAATCGACATTGGTCGCGACAGCAGGTCAGCTCGACTCTCGGGAAGGAAAATCCGCACCTTAGATGGGATCTGATCTAGGATCTGAATGCAAATCTTGAAAGGAAATCGAGAGATGAATTCATTTTTGCGGTCAGATTCGGGTTACCTTCAACGAAAGCCTGCGTGATGCATGCTCGACGGTGGCTTGACGGAGGCTCGACGGAGAGACACGTGCTGATAACTTGTTGGAACACCCCCTGCCGGCTGGCCGGTCCCAAGGCTGTTCCACACCCGAGGAAGAAGACTATAGTCAAAGGCCCACAGATTACACAAGAAAATGGCACATGCAACAAGAGAAACTTTATTTATCTTTCTCTCGGTAAACTCCCGTACAGTGATTGCTCCTCTATTTATAGACTATAAGGGGATAGGATACCCATATGGGCCAGCCCTAGCCTGGTAGAGTGCCTCTACCGGCGCAGTTTCCCAACAGATTCAAGCACACACGACGAGCACGGAATCACCCCATTGGCGCCAGGATCGACAGGAGGCGCATCATTCCTTTTAATCCAATCTAGCGCTGACACCTGAAGCTCACCACAAGTAATAATGCGAGACTTATCTGAGGTTGCATCGCTAAAATTTCTGGTAGTCATATCCGTTGGCACACCTGAATGCACCAAGAGCCTAGGGACGTGTCCACGGTGGACATGGGCATGGATCCACCCGACCATCTCCTCCGTAGCTCCCACTAGAGCTGGTACTGGGCATCCATGGTTGTCGTGAGCGCTCTATGCCAGGCCCGATTCTGAGCCCCCGTGATCTTGTGCAGCGGCAAAGGGCCCCATGCCTTGGGGGGCCCATGACTACTGACTACTTCTCTGTACACTGGACACGCTGGTGAGCACCAAATGCTAATTGCCGCTTATTGCGGTGCTATCTTCTCGCGCCACGCACCCCCTTCCCTTTACCGTCACGTATGGGATGGCAGTATGGCACACCAAAAAGGATGACGAAGGAGCAACGAGGCTGGACCGTCGGATCTAATGATGAAGGTGACAGGCAGACCTCTCGCCGACGACGGGGACGACGCAGCTGGTCGCGACATCGCCGACGGAGGTGATGCTAGGACCTCGCCAGAGACAGGGACGACGCGGCATGCCACGACGTCGCTAGCGGAGGTGAGGAAGGAAAGTTGACGGGGAGGGGTGGGGAGCTCACCGGACTTAAGGTTAGGGGTGGGGGATGTCGATGGCGGCCGGACTTTGGGCTAGGGTGCAGGTCAGGGGAGGGATTAGAAGGATGGTCGGCCAGGACCTCGCCGCCGACGGGGACGATGCGGCTGGCTGCGGTGTCGCCGGCGAAGGCGAGGAGAGATCTTAGGGTTTGGGGGTGCTCGCCGGCGACCGGAAGAAGGATGTGGTGCTCTCGCTCGTTGGCAGTGGTGGCAGCAGTAGGAAGAAGACGATGTTGATGGGCCGCGTGCGTGCAACGTGTCCGGGTCGTGCCGCTTCAAGTGGCCAATAGCACCTCCCGTGGTGAGCTGCGTGAAAAAATTATTGCAAAGAAAAGGAGGGCCCAGCCCAGCCACCGCAATAGGTTAGGTCCACGTAATGGATTGAAAAGGGCACGACACTATAGGCCTTCCGATGGATCTCCTAAATCCTGGTTGGCTACTCTGCCTCTTCATCTTCGACGACAGCCGCACCTCGGGGGCGGGGGGATCGATCTCCTCCGAGTGAGAGCCGCTCCTCTGGCCGCCTAGTCCTAGAAATCAGCAGCAGATTGGCCCCTGACACGGAATTAGGAATTGAATCAACCGGCGCTGCTCGGCCTTGCTGGCCCCTGGTACCTTCAATCCTCTATGAATGAAATATCATACTCCCTACATCTCAAAATAGATGTCTCACATTATTCATCCAAAATTTGAATAATGTGAGACATTTATTTTGGAACGGAGGGAGTACAAAAGTCAGCGACACGGAAAGATGGAGGGGAAAAGAGAGCTCTGTCGGTGATGAATGGGAGCCTCCGGAGTAATCTGATGGTGAAACTGGGAGCCAGTTACGAGACTCCCATGCTAAGATCTAACGCTAGGTTATGCAAAAGTTAAATTTTGGGCAATATCTCTATTTTGCATTATGTGTTAGAGATACTCTTAGGCAGGCGTTTGTCGATCACGTTGGACAAAGTAGCGCTTAGAGTTAATTATTTGTTATTATTAGCGTCCGGCTGATTATTTGATTTTTTGAGATTTATTTTTATTGCTCAAGCACCTCTATTCCCCTTTGCATTATGTGTTAATGAATTTAAAACTATAGAACAGACTGATTTAATGGATTTTGTGGTGGAGCTCCTCCATTACCAGTTCATATCAGTCAAAGGTGCAAAGCACAGTGCTGCAGAACAGTTATTAGAGAACAATATCACGTCTTCCTACATGCTCGATTTTCTCAAGGGAAACGGTAGAATTCCTAGTGCATATATTTGTAATTATCCTAGTTCAGTGGAGCAAGGGAAATTACTGTGAGTTGGGGATTGTCAAGGTTTGGATCAAAGACTTGGGTTTTCTGCTTTCTTTGTTGCTTGTGGAGCCTCATCTCATCTCTGAACGTTTTGTGTGTCTGTAGTCTGTACACACTTAGGCCCCGCTTGGTTCGTCCTGTGGCGCCCCAAAACCCACTCGTAAAAATTCTCGACCCGATCCAGAAATAGCGATTGGTTTGTCGGGACAGTTTCCCCTTCTCTATTTGGACTTTGAAATTTGTTCAGGTTTGGAAAAAATAAAACTTTTGAAATGTTTAAAATTTGAAATTTGTTCATATTTCGATACTTGTTCAGATTTAAAAATATTTAAATTTTGAAAATGCTTGGTACTTTGAAAATCTTTAGATTAAAAAAGGAAAAAAAACAAAAAAACAAAACAAAAACTGAAAAAGAGGTGTACGACGCTCCGTATATGCCAACCAGGTCAGGATATAGAAGCACCAACCGGCCGCGGTCCCAAAACATTTCCCCTCGTTCAGTTGTGCACCTTTGAACTATTTGTACTGCGAGGCCTAAAGTGATTCATGAGGAGATATTCCATATCCCCACAGTAACCTGATCGATATGTCAGTTCATATATCCAAGACCTCAAAGCTATCGGGAAACCAAAGACAGGTATAGCAAATCATTCTTCGGTTAGAGCTCATACATGTGGTAGATGTTGCAGGGTCGAGGAAGGTGATAGAGGATCGACATGAGCAATATGCAAAGAGCGCAATGGAAATTACCTAGGTGCTATGTTAGAAGCTTTTGCATGCAGAGAAGCTATATAGATGGCAGAGGATCTAGGCCTTGTTGCAAAATTGTTAGTATCCTCTGATTGCAAGACAGTGGTAATGGAGCTAGCATCAGGAACCCTGGGGAAATATTTAGCAATAATCGACGATACTAAAGCTCGTTCCAACCAATCTCAGTCTCTTGCTCTTTTATTCACAAGGGATGACCTTCGAATTTTGAAGCGCACAATCTAGTTAAACATGTTTATCAAATGATGTAGGACGCCATTTGTGGCATGCAGTTACATACTCTGATACAATTCCTGTAAACATCCGTGTTCATCAATAAAGCTTAGCTGTTTGTCTAAGAAAAAGTTGTGCGCTAGGAAACAGCTCCGTGAGCAATTACGGAGGGGAAAATAAAACTCACATAGCAAGCGAGGCGTTAGTTTCATCCCTCTGAAAATGGATGTTACAAGTGCGACATTTCCATGAAAAGAAAAACATACGGATTTATCTATTAGGAGAACTAAGAAGGTGATATCTCTATGTTATCTGGCCCAAATCCGAGTTGAATCAGTCGTGACCATGTATGAGTCCCCAATCCCCACCAACACCAGCAAACATTTCCTCCTCTTTCTTGCCCATAAGCATAACTCCATAGCAATGGAGTTTACGTACCCAGTGATGATCTAAGTGCATACAAAGACTTGTTCCAAAGATGGCACCTATGGATCAGCCTCCCAGCTCTGTTTAGCTCTTCGACGATTCTTTTATGGTCATCTTCGACTTGTACGATGCTGACACGCTCAGAGACAAATGGAAACAATGGTGCTATGATAGTTTTCTACACACTATGGAGGCAACAAAGCTATGAGTCCTACCGAGACACTTTGCGTCAGTAGCTGCCTACCAGATTGGACACTGTCGGTGCTTCTTGACCCTTTCAGTCACCAAAAGATCTCAATGAACAGCCCTGGTTACAAGTTTTCTGTACCACTCAAATTCCCTATGCATCCTATTCCGAAGAGACCGTGTTGGCAAATGTATCTCGCATCGATTCCGTTCAAATTCCTTACTGCTGAGATCGCACGTTCCATTTTTATCGACTCAGTTTGAACATGGGTGAAGGGATGCAGATCTTTTATTACATTACTTATCACATATCTTGTTATTTACACTGTGAGTACTATGAGCATAAAAGCTAGTTTTCTAATGACAGTCTGAAAAGGTGTATGACAGCATCACGTAATATGTAATTTCAGTGTCCTATAAAAATACAACATTATACACATAACACACCTCAGATTTGTTATACATCTAACATGGTACAGTAGTGGATGGGTCTTGAGAAGAGTTATGTAATAATTGTGTCATCTTCCAAGATATTATTATTGTCCATCCAAGTTTACAAATGAGATACAAGTCGCGCGCCTATTCATAGTAAAGAAATATCAAAGGTTCCCCACACTGAATGTTCAGATCGATGTACCGATAATGTACAAGATGTGCTACAGAAGATTCTAGATCTAAATGATGAGAAGTGCTTATATGTTGCATGTTGTGGCATTGGAGGCAGCGAAGGAACAAACAAAATAAGAAGGGGCGCAATATATCGACAGATGCGTTATATGGCGGCAGGCGACATACTGGGCTATCGAATCCTTGCAATTCTATCAGTACGGCAGAAGAAAACGCACGCCAAACCTACTTTACGATGGGTAAAACTGGCAGGAGATGACTTAAAAATTAATTTCGATGAAGCTTTCAATGCCGATACTCGCTAGGGTGGGTGGGGTTTCATTGTACGAGATGCATGTGGAGAAGCTAGAGGATCTGGTGTTGGGGCTGTTGGCTCCGCTAGTAGAGCGTCACATATGGAAGCTCAGGCCTGTTTGGAAAGTGTGTAGGCAGCTGCGGAGTTGAGAATGGTGAACATTGTCCTCGAGACAGATTCTTCTATCCTGGCACAAGCAATTCAGAGTATAGATTATGATCTGTCACCCGAGGACGTCTTGTTTCGTGATATACTATTTTTCATTCAGTTAAATTTCAATAAGGTAGAAGTGGTGCATGTACCACGTCCTTGTAATAGTGTTGCAGACATTTTAGCTGCTTTTGATGCTAATGAGCGTGAGACTAGGGTGTTGTGGCCTGAGTCGGTACTTGATGATGTAAGAGTTGTGGTGGCCAGCGAGTCCGCTAAGACAATTTAATGGAATCGAGGAAAAAATATTGCCCACTTAATTTTATTCTAGCCACAAGAAGTAGTGGAGGATCGATCATGAGTTTACATGGTTTTTTTCGAAAGGGGAAATAAAACTCCGACGAGTTTACATGGTGAGATGTCATAGAAATGAGATGCTTCTGGACTTGAGTTCAAGACATGTCATTGCATCTGGCTATGTTCCATTGTGCTAGATGAGCATGCCCTATTTTGGGTGCACGAGAGCTTGATCACGCGATGGACTCCTATTGCATAGAGCATATATATGGGCCTAGTTCTCGTGTAGGTTTTGAATGACTTAGAGGTGAAAATAAGATCAAGCTAAAAAAATATTTTTAATGCGTTTTTCATGGCAACCAGCTTTACACATTCCTTTACCGTGGGGAGAAGCCGGATACCGCAGCTTCCCGACCTGTAGCGAGCCACAATTGGAGATTGACCTTATTTCTCAGCATTACGCTGAAATTACCACCGGGTTTAGTGCCCTCTTTCCCCATAACTTGGTCTTCCAAATGTACTACTACTATAGTCATGAACCGGTGCCGCTGCATGGGCTAGAGATTAGTATGCAAATCCAAATTGCATCTTGAGCCTACAAATCGTAATAATTTCAATGATACCTCACAACTCTCTGTTCTTTAGAATATTTGTATAAAAAGATAAGTCAAAACTTATAATTTAGATGAAAATCTTGTAGACGAGGATCTTAACTTTGCAAGCATGCATTTTTTAAGTTTTGCCTCGCAATTCTTCATATTCCAATATAAGATAACAATTGTATAATTCAGATGAAAATCCTCAAGGGTAAATTCTTTACTTTGTGAATGTAGATAGTTGAACCATTGAATTTGAAATAAATACAAATGTTTAATAACATGGACAATTCATTGTTTTGATGATAATATAATATATAGATTTAGTGTAGTACTATAACTTAAGGGCGACCATGGGGAACTTTATGATGACTCATGTTAGTCCAATATTAAGTCATAGAGCTAATTAGAGTCATGATAATTATGATCACCTTTTAATACATATTGCAAATATAAAAATTGCACTTTACACTAAATGCAGGTCGTTGAACTTTGTAACAGATCATTAGGTTGGAAATCATAGTAACACCTCTTCGAAGGTTTTAAAAATGTGCCATCAAAGGGATAGAACTGCACAGTATTATACCGATGCTGCTTGACTTCCAAATTACAAATTGTATGTCGTGATGCAAAAACAATTAGCAATATTGATATTAAATAATTAGAAATTGTGATTGCCTGTAAATTGTGCCATCAGCTGATAGGATAGGGTGAACACTTAGCATGCTGCTATTAAGATCCTTTTTATTGATCAGTCCACACTATGATTTCTTTAATCCTCACTAACATGAAAAAATTAGTGGGCTTAACACTCGTATAGACATGTTGTAACCAAATTAATATGACATCGTTATGCATAATTTATTCGATTAAACTTAGCACGCATAAACTTTAATTCGCGACTGTAATAGATCAGCTCACGGGTTGGCGTCGCTGATTAGCACGCATAAACCTAATTTGTGATCCATCCTTAATCTCAAAAGCACCAAAACGAAAGAAATGTTTCTTGGTGGCCATAAGACCTGCCCAAAAATGTGAATCTCTGGGTTTCCATACCACTTGAGACACAGCTTTGGAGCCCACATATTTCCTCCATAACATGGTTTGCCAAACGCCTTCCTCAGTAAGTAGTTTAAAAAGCCATTTGCCCAGAAGCGCGGTGTTTTTGACTTGCAAATCGTGTATGCCTAGTCCACCAAACTCCTTCGGCCGGCAAACCACATTCCATCGGGTCAGACGATATTTCTTTTTCTCACTATCCCCTTGCCAAAAGAATCTTGAACGAAAATAATCCACTTTGTTCAAAACCCCTTTTGGCATTTGGAAAAACGAGATCATATACAGTACCATATTAGTAAGAACTGAATTTAAAAGTACTAGTCTTCCCCCAAGAGATAACAATTTTCCTTTCCAACTATTAAGACGTTTTTGTATCCTTTCCTCAACGAGCTTCCATTCAGCAATTGTGAGACGCCGATAATGAATCGGTATTCCCAAATAATTGATTGGAAACTGACCCAGACCACAGCCGAAAAGTTCAGCATATATGTGGGCCTTGTTTTGGGCCTCGCCAAAACAATACAAATCGCTTTTATGGAAATTTATTTTAAGCCCAGATAAGAGCTCGAATGCTGATAATATTAATTTCAGATTCTTAGCTTTCTCCAGATCATGTTCCATAAAAAGAATTGTATCGTCAGCTTATTGAAGAATAGAAAGTCCACCATCAACGAGATGTGGAACTACACCTTCAATTTGGCCGTCAGCCTTTGCTCTCTCAATAAGGATAGCCAACATATCAGCCACTATGTTAAATAGTAAAGGCGATAGTGGATCCCCTTGTCTCAGTCCTTTCTTGGTCTGAAAGTATTTGCCAGTATCATCATTTACTTTAATGGCAACACTACCCCTAGACACAAAAGACTGAATCAAAGCACGCCACTCCTCAGAAAAACCTTTCATACGGAGTGTTTGCTGGAGGAAAGACCAGTTAACTTTGTCATAAGCCTTCTCAAAGTCAATCTTGAACAGTACACCATTTAATTTTTTTGAGTGTAGTTCATGAATTGTTTCATGCAGAATCACAACCCCATCTAGGATATTTCTTCCTTGCATGAACGCAGTTTGAGACGGGCTAACAACATTGTCAGCAACCGAATTTAGTCTAATTGTAGCAACTTTAGTGAAAATTTTAAAGCTAACATTAAGCAAGCAGATTGGACGGTACTGTTGTATCCGTTCTGCATTATTAACCTTAGCCAGTAAAATTATGTTACCAAAGTTGAGTCTAAAGAGATCCAATTGTCCAACCTGTAAAAACCCAAACAAATTCATCAGGTCCTCCTTGATAACGTCCCAGAATTTTTGGTAAAATTCCGCTGGGAATCCATCAGGACCTGGTGCTTTGTTATGTTCCATTTGGAAAACCGCTTTCTTGACCTCTTCCTCGGAATATGAGGCAGATAGAAAACTATTTTCTTCATCCGAAACCTGGGGAATATCGGACGTTTGGGACTCATCAAGAGAAAAAGAATTCTCCACTGTTGCCCCAAACAAGGATTTATAATACGTAGTAATATATGACTTCAGATGTTCTTGTCCCTCAATCATACCTTCATCCTGAATCAGAGAGTGAATAAGTTTCTTCTTATGCCTGCCATTGGCAACTGCATGGAAGTATCTAGTATTCGCATCTCCTTCCAGAATGAATTTAGCTCTAGAGCGTTGGTACCATTTGAGTTCCTCTTCGCGAAGAAGTCGGGCTATCTCTGCATTCGATTGGCTTTTAAGCTCAATTTCTTGTGCAGTTAATGACCTTACCTCCGCGGAAGCCTCTAAGTCATCTATTATAAGTGTTAGGCGTAATTTTTCTTTTTTTAGGATACCCGCTCTATGCCTAGCCCAACCCTGAAGGAACTTGCGTAAAGTACGCATTTTGTTATTCCATCGTAGGATAGGCGTTTGGCCATGTACCGGTTTCTCCCAATTAGCCTTAACCATCTCATAAAAACCATCACGAATCATCCAACCGAGTTCAAATTTAAACTCATTTGTAGACTTCCGTGGCGGTAGTCCAAACGAAAGAAGTAAAGGGGCATGATCCGATAAAGCCTCAATACGCTCTAGAGCCCGAACAGTTACCATAGGGAATTTTTGTTCCCAATCAGTATCCATAAGCACTCTATCTAGTTTTTCGTATGTTGGCTCCGGAAGACTATTAGCCCATGTGAATTGTCTTCCTAACATTGTAACCTCTCTCAAATCCAGACTGTCAATGATAGCATTGAACAGAAAAGGCCAATGTTCATCGAACCGGCCCCGACTTTTCTCATGAGGAAATCTGAGCAAATTAAAATCCCCTCCTATAAGAATAGGATAAGGATTGTCCTTTGACAAATTCACAAGCTCACGTAAAAAGTCAGCCTTATAAACATCCTGAGCGGCCCCGTATACAGCGACTAAAGACCATGTGAAGTTGTCAGCCTTATTACGGATATGGATTTTTATAAAAAAATCTCCCACCGAACTAGCTAAAACTTCCATAGTCTCATCTCGCACGCCTAACAGGATCCCCCCGGATCGACCACGCGGCGGACGTGATATCCACGTAAAGTCCACTCCACCAGAAAGGCGATTGAGTAGAGTTTGCGAAAAATCCCGTCTACCAGTCTCAGAAATACCCAGAAAATCCAAATTATAATCCCTCACGCAGTCAGCAAAGAATAAATGTTTAGCCAAGTCCCGAAGACCTCTGCTGTTTGAAAACATTCCATTCATTGAGAAACTATAGGAGATTTGGATACACGGGATCTCTTATGCAGCCGCTGGCTCTTCGATTTTCGACCAGAAGCTTTCAGCTCATACATAGAAGCAAGCCCAGTCTCATCAAAGTCCACTTCCGACACTTCACCGACTAAGTGAGAGAGGAGTTGACCATCTACTGTGGCATGCAACTCCTCCTCCTCCTCAGTGAGTAAAGCATCAGGAAAAGCACTGACCTTAGGAGTAACCGTTAGACGGTCAACCTCCATATGTCTCAAAACATTAGAAGAAAAAGATACATCCTGAACAGAGCTACCCAAACTAAGGCCAACGTTGGCTAGTTTAGAAGAAATAACAGGAGTAGAAAATGACAAAAAAGACTTCGAATTACTCTTTATACCTGGTGAATCCAAGTTCCTCTCCGCCTTACGCCGCATGGCCTTGAGCATGGAGTCCTCATCAGTCACGGACGCCCCAGAGGCATCGACTCCATGACGCATGCTCCGCCTGAATGTAGTACCACTCCCCTGCACAGGCGAAGCGTCCCCTGGAGACCGAGGCACCCCAGACCCCTCCTGGGTCCGGTCGTCCCCATCGACCACCGAGGTCACCTGCCCCACCAACGTAGGCGAGACGTCCCGAGGGTCCAACCCCACCTGGGTCGGACCAAGCGAAGCCATACCCTGAAGCTGGTGACAAGCGTCGCGGTCATCCGACCCCTCCTGGGCCAGCTTCCGCAAACACACCGAAGGAACAACCTCCTCAAGTACAGGAGTGGAAACAGGAATAGATCTGCCCAAAATATGCGTTCTGGACCTCGCAGGTGCTGAGCAAGCTCGCAAGACCGGGATGGAAGCAGAACGAAGAGCCTCCTGTAACTGAGCCGGTGAAACGCGGGGTGCTGAAGTAGAACCCTTCCCACGAAGAGGAGAATCCAAAGGAAGAGCATCTAGTAGTTGTCGTCCCCGCGGAGTCACCGGATTAGCATTAAACAGATTCAGTATGTGTTCAAGATAAATGTTGATGGATATTTTCATGACAATGCCAGGGGAGGGGTTTTTGGTTTTATCATCAGAACAAGCAGTTTAGGGGTGGCATGATTAGGTGTTGGACATATGCTATTCCCCCAAGTGTGATCCTCTGAAGCGGAGGCATGCCTCCAACTCCAAGGTTTGACTTTGTTGTTTGCTCTAGTAGTGGTCTCGCAGTTGTACCATGTGGTTTCTATATTAATATTGTGGGACGAAAGTCTCTTTCGAGGAGGATTGACTGCAACTATGATCTGCGGCAATGACATATATTGTTGTTGAATAGTACTACCAACTCCCCATTAACACGAGGTTGAATAGCAAGGAGTATGATTGTTCACCTATTGGTGTGCTCATTAAGGATGCTAGAGCTTTAGCATGCATAAACTTCAATTCAATTTTTCTTCTTCTCTGTGTCGTCGAGACCGTAACAAATCAGCTCACGCTTTGGCGCTGCTGGTAGCGTCACATGGTGTAGGTGGTAATGGCCTTCTTTGACGAGATTCTCTACCGAATCCTGTAAGTGTGGAGGTGGCTAGCGATTCAGCTATGCCCGCGCCCTATGGTCCAATGGAATAATATGTGGTTCCATGTTAAAATAATAATAATCTTTCTCCTGTATTTAGGTGACTTATACAGTACCTTTTACTACTCATTAAATGTGAGTAGTATAATCCGATCTAACGGTTTATAAAGATTTGGCCCAGTAGGCCCAGCTGGTAATGTTGTGGAAAAAAACGATCGATCCTAGAGCAGACACTGTTGTCTAGCACATCAAGAAATCCTGAGGCGCCGCCGCCACCCCTTCTCCCCAAACAGGATGCGCGCCGCCGCTGTCCCTCGGATGAGCGCTGCCGCCGCCACCGCCTGTGCCACAGGCTCGCGCCTCCGTCTGCCCGCACTCGAGCTGCCGCTAGCCCTCTCCATTCTCTGCACGCGGCCGCCGCCTCTACACGGGGGATCTCCTCCATATCCATCCACACCGCCAAAACCCTGCTCCGATCTTCGTGACCCTGGCTCCACAAGCGCTTCCATACCCCTCTGCAGAGCCGACGCCTACGCCGACCCGCACGACGTCCTCGACATGGTTCTATTCCCATCAAGTATGTTTGGCATACTCCTGTTTATGGATACAATCTAAATTTTAGATCTTTTCCGCTTGTCAGAATTGTTCAATTGCTAGATTAATTAGAGACCAGTTTCCAATTTCTATGATACTAATACAATGCCTCCAATAAAGATCACAATAGGTCTGTCTTTCAGCCGAGTCAGTACATTCGCTATATTTCCCGAGGAATACAAGGACTGGCCCCTTAAAAGCTCTAGTTTATTTGAAAACCATTAGCTGCAAATCTTTGATCTAGTTCTACTTACACAAGTTGACATGACATAGCTGCAACTACAAGGTTGTATAGAACGGCAATCTTCTCCTTCTCATGCTAGGCAGATGTGTGCATAAGTATTGTACCAGAAAAGCTTTGATTAATTTTCCTGCAAAGTTCATTTGCATGCACTGGTAGAAAACGTGCCATCCGTTCGCGCCCCCTCATAGCATTAGTCCCGGTTGCGCCACCAACCGGGACTAATGCTGGCACGCGTCCCGGTTCGAGCGGGCACGGGGCCAGGGGGCATGCGTCCCGGTTGGTAAGGGGGAATACGTCCCGGTTGGAGCCACCAACCGGGACTAAAGGTTTGGCCACAGCCACGTGGCGTGGCACACACCTTTAGTCCCGGTTGCTGGCTCCAACCGGGACGTATTCTCCCACCCTCTATAAATGCAACGCCCCAGCCCCCTCTGCCTCCACTCTGTTTTTTCTCTTGGGGAAGGTGTGAGGGGTGTGCTAGTTTTTTCTCTTCTATGCATGCATTGAAGGTGTTTGATGAAATGTTTGAGTGAATAATCCCGTTCAATTTCTCATAGAACAAAAATATAGAAGGTGTCCGAGACGCACTTGAGCTTTCTCCTCTTTATTTCCCTCGATCGAGGTTAGCAATCTTATCTTTTCTCTGTCATTGATACAATGCATGTGTCGATGTGAATTGGTTATTTCACTATTTATGATGTCCTGTTTTTTGATAAACTTACTTATATGATGCAGATGAACGGTCGGGAATGGATGTACGGTGACCGGCGCGTAGCCGGGTATATGAAAGGCGTGGATAAATTTATCGATGTGGCTACGGCAAACAAAGAGAATGGTTTTATACTTTGTCCATGTGTTCAATGTCAGAACAACAAGGAATACTCTTTCTCGAAAATCATTCGCTGCCACCTGATTATGAAAGGTTTCATGCCCAACTATAATTGCTGGACCAAGCACGGGGAAAGAGGGATTATGATGGAAGACGGTGAAGAAGAAGATGATGATAACAACTATCATCATATGTTTCCTGAATACAGTGATACTGCAATGGAAGACAATGGAGAGGAAAGATGTGAAGAACGACCATCAGATGAGCCGGCTGATGAACTTGGTAGGGTCATTTCTGATGCAAAGCGAGACTGTGAAACAGAAAATGAGAAGTTGAAGTTAGAGGGCATGTTAGAAGATCACAAGAAATTGTTGTACCCAAATTGTGAAGATGGCAGCACAAAGCTCGGTACCACACTGGAATTGTTGCGATGGAAGGAAGAGTGTGGTCTAACTGACTCCTCATTTGAAAAGATGCTGAAAATAATGAAGCCGAAGTTTCCAAAACATAACGAACTTTCCGAGAGTACCTACGAAGCAAAGAAGACTCTCTGTCCTCTGGGATTAGATGTGCAAAAGATACATGCATGCATTAATGACTGCATCCTCTACCGCGGTAAGGAGTATGAGAATTTAGATAAATGCCCGGTATGCAATGCGTTGCGGTATAAGATCAGACGAGATGACCCTGGTGATGTTGAGGGAGAGCCCCTCCGGAAGAGGGTTCCTGCTAAGGTTATGTGGTATGCTCCTATAATACCAAGGTTGAAACGCATGTTCAGAAATAAAGAGCATGCCAGGTTGTTGCGATGGCACAAAGAAGACCGTAAGAAAGACGGAAAGTTGAGACACCCTGCTGATGGGTCACAGTGGAGAAAAATCGAGATAGACTTCCCAGACTTTGCAGTACTGATGCAAGCGAGAAATCTGTTGCCCAGCTCGGAGAACAAGCAAAACAGACTTGCGCCCCTCTCAAGGTGATTTCCCAAACTAATGTGGGGTCGAGAAAATATGGGGCCGAAGAGCAGTATGATCTAGAGGTAGTTGCACAATATGGAGAAGCTGTCGCTGCTCAAGGTATGAGTATTGCCCAGTACTTATCCCAGTTAGAGTTCTTCCCCGTGAGTGAAGTAGCATACAAATACCAGTACGGCAAACCTCTCGTCAAACCTGAGGAGGTAAAAAATCTTCCAACAAAAATGCGAATATTGCATAACTGGTACATGCATGCCACAAAGGCTAGGGCTAACTGGATAGTGCTGAGGGTTACAAAAAAGCATCATGGGAAAGAAAAGGATGACATGATATCCATTGAATTTGATGAACTATTTCAATTATTCAATCAAGACGCCTTGGACAAATCGATCATCAGTGCCTATTGTCTGTAAGTACTAATTCTGTAATTAGTTTAGTCTCCAGCTATCTCACTTTGTTTATTGCATGTATATAATCATATTGTAATATGCAGAATGAAGATTCTCGAATGCAGCAGAGGACAAATCTATGACATTGGCATCATTGACCCATATTGGGTTCATGAAGCTAATCTCAAAACAAACCCCTAGGATACGGAGGATAATATAGTACACGCGTTAAGGTTTCAAGAAACCAGAAGGGAAATACTTTTTCCTTATAACTTCGAGTGAGTGTTATTGTCTTGTATGCACTTTCTATTTCGCTTACTCGATGTTAAGTATATAATTGATTAGTTATGCATTCGCAGCTACCACTATATTCTGTTAATCATTCAACTTGACAAAGGGCGTGTACTAGTCATGGACTCGAAACATAAACCCCTTGAGACGTGGAAGGACATGCAGATGCTTCTCCAGCGGTAATTCTAATCATTACGACACTATATCGGCAACGTTCGTGAATTTTATGATATCAAGTAATTAGTAACTTCTTTTATTCGTTTTCTTCGCCGGGCAGCGCTTGGAAACGGTTCACCAACAAGGCTAGGGGTGTTTGGAAAGAGGAGCTTACATTTCAACCACTAAATATAAGCACCACTAGCTATATCCGTGCATCTCTTTGATTCTAGTTTTGATACAGTTATTATCATGCTTGATTATTATTTTTGATTGAACTCTGTTCTCGTAAAGTGCCTGACGCAGGGACCAGGTAACAATCTATGTGGATACTATGTTTGCGGGTTCATCCGGCAGACGTGCGATGAGAAGGGCCGAAATTTAGAGCAACTCCACGTACGTAAATAATTTCTATAATTTTTAATTACAATCAAATTGTGTTTAGTTTCATTCATATAGGCTGACTCCTTTTTTAAATCAGATCGAACGTCTATGGGACGGTCTTCTGCCAAAGGATCGCGTACGAGCAATTCAGGAGGAATTGGCGGGATTCTTGGATGCAGAAGTCCTAGACCCAAAAGGGGAATACTATTCGGCTGTATATAGACAATAGAGATTGTACAAAGAGCAACTTTTGTATGTAGTGCATGAACTCGATCCGTGTATCGAATGTAATATTGTCATGATGATCTTGTGTAATATAACGTTCCTTCATTGATAAGTGCAAAACACTAAATAAACAATAAAACAACCTAAATGAATTCTCTGCCGCGGCAACAAAATGTGCCAAAATGAATTCTCTGCCGCGGCAGAGAAATGGGCCAAATCTCTGCCGCGGCAGAAGGTTATTAGTCCCGGTTCGTGAATGCTCCACCCCCTCGCTCTATGCCGCTGTCACGTGTGCACCATTTTGTCCCGGTTGGTGGGGCAACCGGGACTAAAAGTTAGGGCTTTAGTCCCGATTGCCCCGTCCCGGTTGGGCAACCGGGACTAAAGCCCCGTACCAACCGGGACCTATAGGCCTGTTTCCACCAGTGCGTGATAGAGGAACCCAACATCATGCATGGTATTGTGGCAATGCTCGAATACAAATGTGAGTTTACCTCGGCTGCCACAGACACGTAGAAGTTGCTTCCCCGGATTAGAGAGGAGGCAAACATTTATCTTTTGACGGGAAGCACACAAGCACACTGTTCTTCAAGAAGAACCCCCACTCGGGAACGGAAAGATGCAATGATAAATGTCGTTGCGCAAGAGTAAGAAATTGTAGCGAGTCAGTCTAGACATTTTTCCTTGCTGGACGATCTGCCTAGTAGCAATATAACTCTTTTGGTTCACATACAATAGTTATTCTGATTGATAATAAAATAATTTTCTTCAATAAAACAAGTGTGACTCTCCTTGCCAAAAGGCCTTCAAAGTTTTGTTAAATTATTTGTACTCCATCTGTTTCAAAAAAATTGTCGTGGTTGTACTTCTGAAAAAAAATCTAAGTGTGTGACTCTCCTTGCAAAAACACTTCTAAAGCCTTGATAGATGACTTGTATTCATTATGTTCCATAATCCTTGTCGTGTTCCATATATAATTCTTAGCTAATACAATAAAATAAGATGAGCCTCATCAAATCCAACCTCTGACACATAATCCAATCCATCCTCCGACACCTCACCAACTAATATGGCTCCAAGAACTTGATGTGCCCTACATAGTGGTTGAAACAAAGACATATATGTTAAAACAACTGGCACAAGAATGCGAGTCTTCTGTTTAAGAAGTTGATTAGCAATCTCAAAAGAATTATTAGCAATCTAGGGTTAATAACTATCTCTACGTTTACTGTCTATGCAGTAATCATATCCAACGTCTGCATGGGAAGATAGCTACTCCTTCAGGTCTAGTTTATTAGGAACACACGTAGTTTAAGAAAATATTTGACCATATATGTCCCAAAAAAATATATCATTGGAAACTACTTTTAAAGATGAATTCAATTGTATAATTTTTGTGACATATTATGTAATATTTGTTGACCAAAATTAATGGTCAAAATTGTTCTTAAACTATGCGTTCTTAATAAACCGGACCGGAGGGAGTAGTTAGTATCACACGTCTATCTAGAAGGAACCAATCATCAAAGAACATGTTAATTATGTCTTTCAGGCCTTTCACAATGGCCGTTTTAAGCATGGTATCATAGGCAATTTGCCTATGTGGCACTATACTTAATAAGGAGAAAGGGTAATATTGTATCTTAGAGCAAGTACAATAAGGTCCAGTGAGCAGACTATAAGATTTAAAATAGTATATTTATGCATAGTTGGATGAGAGAGAATAGGAGTGGGTTCTTAGTTAAGAGTCAGCTGTAGCACGTGCTCCTAGACACTATATAAGAGTATAAAGTGAACCATACATTAATAAAGTAGTATATTTTTTTATCTCTAACTATTTTACATGTTGGCTATTAGATTGAATCTATATGACATGGACATGGCTTATAGCCGTCAGTTGGCTCTACTATTGTCCTTTCTCTTAGCTAAGATACAAGAGTTGCACAAAACCATAGGCAAAATACATGATTTATCCAATCACATGTATGCATGTCTTCAAAATCATTAAATGTAGATACAACAATTAAGATACAATGCGTCCGAGGTTTTTTATTAAATACACCACTACTTAGGATATCGTGCTAAGATACAATCTATTGTGAAAGGCCTCACAATGGGCGTCTCTTAGCACCATATCACATGAACAATGCTTATGTGTTACCATAGTTAATGAGGAGAGGGAGTGTTGTTGTATCTTAGCTTAGATACAACTCTTGTATGGAACCATAGACAAAATATATGGTTAAACCAATCCAATGTATGCATGTCTCTAAAATCATTAAAAGTAGATATACAATCTTAAGAGTCAATGCATTGTGATGCTAAGAACCGGTCCATTGTGAAAGGCGTTACACTCCATTTATTTATATTTATACACACATTTAATTTGACAGTCAGGGGCTTATAGATGGGTCAACGCTCCATCTCCGACGCCATCTGAATAACATACCATACTCTTTACTGCCATAACCGTGTTTCTTAGCACGTAAAAAGGGGCAAAACACATCTGGATTTCATATATAAATTCAATCAAAAAATGAAGGGAAGGGACAGGGACAAAGTGGAAATATGACATGTACATGGCGAACTTTGTTTTCACGAGGTCCGGCATGGTTGCCCTAGAAGGAAACAACCGCGTTGAAAACCATAGCCGCTTATTCCCCCACTACTTTCACCCCTCACCCTTCCTGCTGTCGGCTCCCGATGCCTTCCCCATGCCACTGTCTCCATCCTAAGCCCAATAGCCGACTGGGACCGATTCTTCTAGCCCCTCGCAGAGTAAATTGCAGATAACTACCACAATTCGGACACGAGTTACAATCAGTACCAACATTTGTAATTTTTGCGAGTCAGTACCAAATTTCAGACACGGTGTTGCAAATTACACTAATTTTTATTTAACATCATTTTAACATGCTTCCTGACAAGTAGGACCCATCTGCAGAGGTGCCTAGTCAACAAAATTTGCCACCTACCTGTCTTGTACACATTGCTACAGTGACAATGCAACTAAGCCTATGGAGGCGCCTGTCTCGATAGTTGTGTACACGTAATCTCGATGTCGGTACTGGACAATCCTTCAATCTACCCAAAATACTTAATGAAAACCCTACGCTCCAGATCCTAGGTACCACTAAAACTCCCCATGCATCCTGTTCCCTGGAGATCTTGTTGGCCAATGTACCTTTGGTCAATTGCTTTCAAATTCCATACTGCTGAGACCGCACTCTCACCCAATGATTTGTGTGAGCACTGATGCATATATTTATCCACTACTCCCTCCGTTTTGAAATATAAGATGTTTTAGGTTTGTGAAGGAGATGTATCTAGACACCTTTTAGTGTATAGGTTCAAATGAATCTAGGCACTAAAAGGTGTCTAGATATATCTCATTCACAAACCTAAAACATCTTATATTTCCAAACGGAGGGAGTATATGTGAAGGGAAGCGGACCTTCTACTACATTACTCGTCACAGTCTTTTCTTTACATACTCCATGAGTATAGCTAGTATTGTAGTAGTAGTAACAGTGAAAAGTTGTAAGACACCTACTACAACTTAATATGGAATTTCAGTGTCCTGGAAAAAACTAACATTATCCACATTTAAGATAACTCAGATTTGGTATATATTTAACAGGGTACTATAGTGGATGGGACTTAAAAGCGTGATGTAATAACCATAGCATATTTGACGATATTATTGTCCATCCAAGTTTACACATGGGAGCCGAAGTCACCCCTAGCGCCTATTCCTAGTTTATAAAAAAACTAAGCTTCTCGACGCACATGTTCAGATCGATCTACTGGTAGGCAATGCAAGCTAGGATGCGTAGTCGATGGTCGGTCATGAATTTACACTTGGAGATCTCCTAGAAATGAGATGCATCTGGAATTTTAGTTCTAGACGTGTCTCTGCACATTGTTGTGTTTCATTGTGCATTTTGAGCATGTCCATTTTTTGGGGTACGACGCCTCCGTGGTACACGCGGCGGACTCCAGTTGCACGGAGTATATTTACTCCTCTTGCTCAAAAATATCTACCTATAGAAAGGTTTTGACAGGAATAACATCGCGAATGGTGCGCGAACTGAGGGCGGTCACACCGTCACAGAGATACACCTGAAATACATTGTTGCCCACCAGAACTTGCTGGATGGAAAGACCGTGAATGGCAGTAGTAAGATGCTCGACTCTGGGAAATCGTATGTAAAAAAGATATGCACCATACAACAAATCATCTTGATTTCTGTATTTAAAAGTATTACAAGTGCAAGAAAATAGGGCATGAATCTTTCTTTCTTTTTGACAAAAGGAATATATTGATATAGCAAGTATGCAACTACACCAAGTCTCTGCACACAAAAATTACCGACAAGACATTAAGAATGCAAACAGCCAATAAGAAAAATAAGAAGAGAAGGTCATGCCAGGACACTACAGGAATGGCCAGATGCGCCGACGGCCGTTTGCTACGCCGACGGCCAAACGTCGGGGCCGTCGGCGTAGCACCGGACCAGGCCAGCCCAACTGGCCAGCCCTCGGCGTAGCCAAGCCGTCGGCGTAGTATACACTACGCCGACGGTCACCCTCGGCGTAGTGGCGGCCCTCGGCGTAGCAAGCGGACGCGTGGCACATGCCGGCCAGCACGGACGGCGCGCTAACGGTGCCGTCCGTTAGGCCGACGGCGACCCTCGGCATAGTATACGCCGACGGCGACCCTCGGCGTACCAGTAACGTACGCCGACGGTCACCCTCGGCGTAGCCTTCTGTATTTTTCATTTATTTTATATTTGTATCAATTTTTTTTATTAATTGGATAATTTCGTACCCTCTGAATAGCAGTCTACACGTCCACATGAAATATCGTTGCGAATCTTCTCACACCCCGAGAAATTTCTATATGTTTGTAAGTGTTATTATCGCATGTGGTTGTGAATAGCACTCACCACGCCCACATGAAGTGCGTGCATGTGTGCCCCCTCGCATGCATGTGTTATTATCGCATGTGGTTCTGAATAGAACTCACCACGCCGGGCTACCCCTGTCAGAGGAACGTCTAGGGGGGTAGACGATCCGAGTGTGCACAGAGATCAGGGTTTCGCCGGAGGAAGACCACGAGAACATCAGAATCAGATGAAAACTTTCATGCGTCCCTAGCATATGTGTGTGAGTGTGGTGAGAGGTTGGTATAGGTGCTTGCATGTGTCCCCCTCGCATGCATGCGCTCTAACCTAGAGGCGAAGGTTCCGGACCCGTATAAGGGGGGAATCTCCCCGTTTAGGTGAAACCGGGTAGGATAGTGCCCCAACTTGTGAACCAACATGGTTTTACATCACCCTATGACCTAAACAAACACAAAACAAGAGAGAGCTACGCCGGGCTACCCCTGTCAGAGGAACGTCTAGGGGGTAGACGATCCGAGTGTGCACAGAGATCAGGGTTTCGCCGGAGGAAGACCACGAGAACATCGGAATCAGATGAAAACTTGCATGTGTCCCTAGCATATGTGTGTGATTGTGGTGAGAGGTTGGTATAGGTGCTTGCATGTGTCCCCCCTCGCATGCATGCGCTCTAACCTAGAGGCAAAGGTTCCGGACCCGTATAAGGGGGGAATCTCCCCGTTTAGTTGAAACCGGGTAGGATAGTGCCCCAACTTGTGAACCAACATGGTTTTACATCACCCTATGACCTAAACAAACACAAAACAAGAGAGAGCTACGCCGGGCTACCCCTGTCAGAGGAACGTCTAGGGGGGTAGACGATCCGAGTGTGCACATAGATCAGGGTTTCGCCGGAGGAAGACCACGAGAACATCGGAATCAGATGAAAACTTGCATGTGTCCCTAGCATATGTGTGTGAGTGTGGTGAGAGGTTGGTATAGGTGCTTGCATGTGTCCCCCCTCGCATGCATGCGCTCTAACCTAGAGGCGAAGGTTCCGGACCCGTATAAGGGGGGAATCTCCCCGTTTAGGTGAAACCGGGTAGGATAGTGCCCCAACTTGTGAACCAACATGGTTTTACATCACCCTATGACCTAAAAAAACACAAAACTGTAGGGTTTCGTAGCATGGAAAACAAAAATTTTCTATCGCATACAAACAAACAAGCCAAGATCTATCTACTAGATTGTAGCAACGAGTCGATGGAATAACTCACCCTCGAAGATTCCAAAGTGTTTAACGAGAGCGGATTCTCGTGGGTGATGTAGTCGTACTCTTCCCGATCTCAAGATCGCGTAGACGATCCTTCCGGCGCTGCGTTCCGGCAGCGCTCCCGCAGTTGGTCACACGTTCGGTACTCGACGTAGACCTTCCTCTCCCTTGTTCCAGCAGGAAGTGGAGGTTGTAGCACTCTCCTCGTGATTCCGTCAGCACAACGGCGTGGTACCGGAAGTAGAGGAGAGATCTCGCAGGGCTTCGCCTTAAGACGGAGCGAGTATGGTGGACTATGAGAGAGTCCCTCGACGATCTAGGGTTTAGACACGCCGAGGATGGGGCTTGGCCGGCGGCTAGGGTTTCACCTAGGTGGCGGCGGCGAGTGCCCTAGGGCCGGCGGCGGCTATGGAGGCGGCGGCGGCTTCGGGCTAGGGTTTAGAGGTAGGAACTTGTGTGTCTAGGAGGGGAGCCCTGCCCCTCCTTATATAGGTGGAGGGGGCCGGCCAAGGGGAGGGGAGTCCCTCCCCAACTCGGCTTGGTGGTGCGCCGGCGGTGGGAGGAGGAACTCCTCCCCCAAGTCGGTTTCCACCTCCCTCTCCACTTCCCAAAATTAGCCGTTTGACTTTCAAACTTGGCGTTTGACTTTTCAAACTAGGATTTGAATAAACCCTCTATTTTGTTCAGCGATGACACCTAGTACATGATGCAATCATATAAACTTGATATAACACATTCATGTACCCTTCCCCTCCGGAGTGCCGGACATTCCGGAACTTTCTAGAACATTCTCGATGAAAACACCGGAACCATTCTCCAACTCCGAAACAAGACTTTCCTTATATGAATCTTATTCTCCGGACCATTCCGGATCTCCTCGTGACATCCCGAATCCCATTCGAGACTCCGAACAACATTCGGACTCTTTCTCATCATTCCATAACTACTCAAACAACGTCGAATCCTTAAGTGTGTCTCCCTACTGTTCGTGAATTATGCGGACATGATCGAGACACTTCTCCGAACAATAACCAATAGAGGAATCTGGAAATTCATATGGCTCCCACATATTTCTACGATTACTTTGCGATCGAATGAACCACTTACATACGATATCAATTTCCCTTTGTCTCACAATAGTTTACTAATCCGAGGTTATGATCGTCGGTATCTCTGCATACCTAGTTCAACCTCGTTACTGATAAGTACTCTTTTCTCGTTCCCGTGATATGTGATCCTTTGTGAGCCAGTCACATGCTTGCAAGCTAATTGGATGACATTTCACCGAGAGGGCCCAGAGTATATCTATTCGTCATATGGATGGACAAATCCCATGTAGGGTTCGCAGCATAGAAAACAAAAAATTTCCTATGATGGGAACAACTATGTACCAAGATCTATCTACTAGATACAAACAACGGGCGGATGTATATCCGTAGAGAACATACCCTTGAAGACCGACAAAGCTTAACGAGTCCAAACTCGTGGTTGATGTAGACGATCTCTTGCCGATCTCAAGATCGAGAGGAAGTCCTAGCGCCACAAAACAGCAGCGCATCCGTGCTCGCACACACGTTCGAGGCACCGAGCAACCTCCGCCTCCTCGCTCCAGCGATGCAGCGGAAGCACAACTCTTTCTTGCCGAATAGCCACCGGGAACATGTATCTCGCTAGTCCGAGACCATGGGGGATAAATTCTAGAGGGAGAGAGAGACCCTTCACGAGGAGGTGTGCTTTGAGAGGAGGAGAGGGGGCCTTTTATAGGGGAGAGGGGGGGCACCCAAGGGGCATGGCGCCCAACCATGGGGCTTCCCCCACCTCTTCCACATTCATGTGGGTGGAGCTCCCACTCAAAATGAAAAGCCTCCACTCCCATTAAAAAGCCTCCACTCAAAAATCCACTCACATGCATTAAATTTCCACCAAATTTAATGCAAGCTCTCATTTAAATACAACTCTTTTATTTATTCAGAATTTTGTCAATTACTTTAATGACAAACATTCACAAATAACCCCTTGCTAGAATTCTATTTCACATGCATAACCACTTTATGCAATTTCACCCGAAAACCTGTTTCGGTATCTAGTGAAATAAATTCCTGCGCTTGTTCATTCTTTCGGCATGAAACTTTTGCTCCAAATGGATGTCGGTGTCTCTTAAGTGTGTCACCCTACGGTTCGCGAATAATGCGGACATGATCGAGACCCCTCTCGGATCAATAATCAGAAGCGGGATCTGGAGACCCATACTGACTCCCACACATTCAACGATGACTTTCTTGTGATCGTCGGAACCTTTTACGCTAGTATCTTAATCCCTTTGTTTCGCGATATATTACATGTCCGAGATTCGATCATCGGTATCTCCATACCTAGTTTGATCTCGTTACCGACATGCACTCTTTTCTCGTTCCCGTGATATAACATTCTAGTGATCAAATCACTTGCTTGCAAGCTAATCAATGTGATATCACCGAGAGGGCCCAGAGCATATCTATCCGTCATCGGGATGAACAAATTCCACTCTCGATCCATGGGCCTCAACATAACACTTTATTAGTTCTGAATCCATCTTTATAATCACCCTGTTACGGTGTGACGTTTGATGTTATCAAGAAACTCTTCCGGTGTTAGTGATTGACATGATCTCATGGTCTAAGGATTAGGACTACTTCGTAAGTTGTTTATAGCAATATAAACTCAATGACTTTGATCGTAATGCTATACTTCGGATGAATGTTCATCACACCATTACACTAATGTTGTGATCCCGTTATTAACAACATCCAATGTCCATGATCAGGAAATCTTGATCATCTTGTTAATCAACGAGCTAGTTTATGAGAGAGGCATAACTAGGAACTTTCTGTTTGTTTATTAAACACACATGTACTAACGTTTCCGTATTAATACAATTATAGCATGTAAAATAAACATTTATCATAAATAAGGAATACGATAATAACCACTTTATTATTGCCTCTCGGGCATATTCCCTTCAGTCTCCCACTTGCACTAGAGACAATAATCTAGTTTGAAAACTTTGCGTATTGAACACCTATGGCTTTCCGGTGTTCCATATACGTAATTGCAAGTGGTTAACATAATCTACGGATCTGACACTTTCAGGTCCGTGTGTATTTGCATGTCTTTGCGTCTTCACGCATCACTCATTCTCCAATGAGACGGCATTGTATAAATTTGGTCTTTTGGTGAGACCTTTAGTTCCTTGAGGTTAAAACACGTCGATACTATTGTCACACAATATATCTTTAGTGTTAGCCCATCGCGAACCACACCTTAGTTTGATAACAAACTACTTGACACAAATTCCCTCCTTTGCTGATACTATAGCAGTCATATACTTAGCCTTTTGTTATAGTATTCGTCATAATGTCTTAACTTTGGAACTCTTCCAAATCCATCATGGAATCTCCTTTCCATTACATTGTGCCACCCATAGTTTAAATTGAGATAAACTTAATTTGTATCTTGTGACAAAACTAGTATCAATGTAACTCTTTACAATGAACTATTTGTAATTGTTTGTCACCTCTACACAAATATATTCTTAGTTCTTCCAAAAGATCATAAGAATATCCTTACTATCGTCCAATGATCATTTTATGATTCATTCTGGTATATGCTCATAACACTTAGAGCATAGGACATATCTGGATGTGTACATATCATGGTATGATTAATCAAAACATTCTCGTGATTTCACTCATCAAGTGTCAAAGCACTTGAATCTTGTTTCACTTATCAAGTGTCGATACACTTGAATCTTGATTCAATTTCTTTCCATGCGACAAGAACCCTTTCTAGTCGTTTCTATATTGAACTCCTTCAATATCTCATATATGTACGTTTGGCACAACCATATTAGCGTCACAGTCTATCCACTATAGACATTCACGCTAAATATTCGGGTTTTGCCTAAGTATTTCATCAAAATGAAATTCTTAACCTTTTGTCAATAAAAGATACATCATTTCTAATCAACAAGATGTCATCCACATAATGTATTAGAAATATGTCTCAGCGCTCCCACTTAATTTCTAGCAAATGCAAGCATCTTCATCGTCTCCTGATGAAAACTCCTTTTCATTAAGGTGAAGATTCCAACTCCGCGATGCTTACTTCAACAATTGAAGTTTGCATGCCCTTTTTAGCATCCTTTGAATTAACAAAACCCTTTGGATCGTGTCATGTACACGTCCTAGGTAACCATTCTATTAGAAGAACTTTGTTTTGTTTATTCATCTACCATATAACAGATTATATGTAGTGGTTGCTACTTTAATCCGTCCAGACTAAATATCGCTATGAAAGATCAAATCTTGTCATAGTCAACTCCTTGAACATTGTCGTAAAATACTTTACGACATGTCGACTATTTCATAGATGTGAAACATCCATGTCTGTTTCTTTATAGATCCAAATACGACCGATAGGTTTTTACACCTTTCCGGAGGGTCTTCCAAGTTCAAAACTTGATTTCTCGTGTATGGAACTATGACGGATTTTATGGCTTCAAGCCATTTGACGGAGCCAGGGCCCATCATCTCTTCTTTGCATATAGTCGGTTCATCATTGTCAAACAATAATGATTTACTCTCAAATCTTAGTATTTGATTGTTTATTCGACCGACTTGGTTCAATAGGAACTTAGATCTCTGTGACCGCAACATTTGAGGCACATAATCCATGAGCATTCTGGCTGCCTCCGGAACATTTTCCGGCGCTGCGCAACTCAACATATTTAGTTAAGGTTCGTTAACCTTATCAAAGTTCTATTGTCCTCCCACTTAACTTTTACGAAAAAATTCCTTTTTCAAGAAACTTCACGTTTCAAGCGACAAACCCTTTTGTCCTTGGTGTTATGGAGGAATAACCAATTGTTATTCGAAATAACCTACAAAGACATGCTCATCCGACTTCGGTTGTAAACATCTTACTTATGTTTAGCATACCAAAATTTTAAGAAATGACAACTTGGGTTTTACCCCAAACCATAACTTCCATGGTGTCATTTCACCGGATCAAGATGGAGCTCTTTTCAGTGTAAAAGCGGTAGTCTCTAAAGCTTTAATCTTTTAAACATAATGGCAGTTTTATAAATAACACCTTTGATCCAACCATGTCAAACAAGGTTTCCTTACAAATCTCAAAACATTCCATATTCCTATGGTGTTTCAGGAGATGTAAATCTAGGTGTTTTGCTAAAATTGTAACTCAAATAAATCCCTTTTATGATAAAATCATAATTCATTTATTTTTCTTGTTACACTTGTAACTCAAATAAATCCCTTTATGATCAAATCATAATTCATTTATTTTTCTTGTCACAATGATTTTCACTTCATCTTGAAAGTCTTTGAACATTTTCAAATATTTCACACTTCTTTCTCATTAAGTGAATTATTCACTCAATTTCCGGAGAAAGTATATGAAGTTGAAACCCATCGCTTACGACTACACATAATGGACTACATACATCGATATGTATAAATTCCAATATTTTAGCCGTTCGTTCTTCTTTGGCCTTTGAACGAAGTTTTAATTATCCCGAGGAAAGTCTCACAAGCGTCACTTGATCAAATCAAAGACTCCAAAAATCCATGAAAATGGAGATTCTTCATGTTTTCTTTCCAATATAATTTAAACGGCGATGTCACTTCGTAAGTGATCTTTCAATCATTTGTCTTGCGACATTTTAGCATTAGGTTTTATGGATGTGATTTCTCCAACTAGATTTGTAAATCATCCATCTTATATGGAATACGGTAATTATTTGAACAACCTTTGTTCTTATAATACCTGATTCAAATAACAATTATTAAAACAAATCTTGAAGTCAAGCTTTGATGTCAACGAGAAATACAAACAACGGTTTGTTTGTTTTTGATGAACATCATCACATATTCTCTTGCTAGTTACTTAGGCCATTGTGGTTCATGAATTGCGTCGTTCCGTATGAAATTTCATACCAACCAATTCGGTATCCAATACCCAAGAACCACATTGTTTAACAAGCAAAGAATACAACCATAACATGTATATCATCCATATACCTAAATTGGATATTTCCAATCTTTTATTTTCTGCCAAATATATTTTATAGATTCTCTTTCAGCATTTCCTTTTCCTTTTAAAAGAATCTATCAATATCAACAGTGGCGCCATATACATGACACATAGTCCAAAGCGTGTATATTCAAATAATAATACCTTTGGACTTGCACTTTGAAGTAGATCACCATCATCAAAATGATCGGTATTCTTTCAAAATCCATTCTTTAGTAATCTTTTAGTGTAGTAAACACTTTACATACATCTTCTATTCATCCTTATCATGACGACTTTCATGATCAAGCTACTGTAGCTTATAAAGGCGAATCGTGAGTATACCATTGCTTTCCAAAACCCTTTTGGATGATTAGGATGTCTAGCATCTCCAACCTTCGTAAATTCTCATCCAATATGAGAACATATATTATACTCTATCATATTGCAACCAAAACATTGTTTCAGATATCGTTATATCTGCCACACATGATGGTTTCTGAAACAATTCTTTCAGCTCCTAGATAAACTTGATATTTAAATCAAGAATCATGGAGACAAACATGATACTTAAGATACTAACACTGGAATTGTTACTCTCGATTTAATACCAATTATTAAATTTCATGGAGTAAACAGAGTTTGCTGAAAGTTTGCAACAGGACTTTAAACTTTAGATTGACACTCAACACAATACGATACCAATTCGTAAAGTATATATCCAGAATTCTATGGTTCTATTATCTCAATTATAACTAAGCATAAGGTGGTGAACGAATGCCAATGACTACAACAAATTATGCAAATTCACTTTGATTTAATTTATGATAAATTGAGTTCTACTAATCCAAATTAGAAATAAACTCCCACTCAAAAACGACATCCCTCGTGTCTTTTTGGTGATTACATGAACCAAATCCACTACACCAAGTCCGATCATCACGTGAGTCGGTGTAGCTTCAAAGGCGAGCATCCATATGGTCATCATATCAAAACATATGACTCATGCTTAACCTTTCGGTCCGTGTTCCGAGGCCATGTCTGTACATGCTAGGCTCGCCAAGTAAGAACCTTAGTATTCGCGTGTGTAACTGTCTTACACCCGAGATATGCTCGTGGATTCAAGTACACCCGATCATCACGTGATGTCTTGAAGCGACGAAACATTGTCGGTGCATACTTAAGGAAGAACACATTCTTATCTTGATATTTAAATGAGGGATCATCTTATTATGCTAATAAAATGCCAAATAAGCAATATAAGATGCTATCAAACATCACATGTTTATAAGTGAAATGATATGGTTCCCGCATATGATCTCCATCATGTGCACCGTGGTATGATCACTATCATACCTATATGTGTAAGTCCAAGGTCTATGGAGATTACACGTTATGTATGTTGTAAGAGTATCATCTCATACTTCTACTTACAACATCACCATATCATAACACTAGCCCAGCAACAATCTAAACTAGACGCCTCTAATTTATCCATTGCAAATTTTACGTGGCCTAGGGCTTTCGAGATAGAACCGTTCTTACCTACGAACATGAACCACAACGAGGATAAACAAATTGTTGACAACTCGTTGCAAATTAGATATTGACTATAGTAGGAGAGACAGACACCCGCTAGCCACTTATGCAAAACTAGTTGCATGTCAAGCGTGGAACAGGTCTCATGTGCGAGGACATGTAAAGTTTGTCCGGGCCGCTTCATCCCACTATGCCACCAATATCCAAAGTACAACTAAGAAGCAATAAAATGATCATCATCGCCCACATACTCATATGTGTACTACCCGTGCAAAGTATCTACGCATAGATCCGGCTCTGATACCACTGTAGGGTTCGCAGCATAGAAAACAAAAATTTTCCTACGATGGGAACAACTATGTACCAAGATCTATCTACTAGGTACAAACAACGGGCGGATGTATATCTGTAGAGAACATACCCTTGAAGACCGACAAAGCTTAACGAGTCCAAACTCGTGGTTGATGTAGACGATCTCTTGCCGATCTCAAGATCGAGAGGAAGTCCTAGCGCCGCAAAACAGCAGCGCATCCGTGCTCGCACACACGTTCGAGGCACCGAGCAACCTCCGCCTCCTCGCTCCAGCGATGCAGCGGAAGCACAACTCTTTCTTGCCGAATAGCCACCGGGAACATGTATCTCGCTAGTCCGAGACCATGGGGGATAAATTCTAGAGGGGGAGAGAGATCCTTCACGAGGAGGTGTGCTTTGAGAGGAGGAGAGGGGGGCCTTTTATAGGGGAGAGGGGGGCACCCAAGGGGCATGGCGCCCAGCCATGGGGCTGCCCCCACCTCTTCCACATTCATGTGGGTGGAGCTCCCACTCAAAATGAAAAGCCTCCACTCCCATTAAAAAGCCTCCACTCAAAAATCCACTCACATGCATTAAATTTCCACCAAATTTAATGCAAGCTCTCATTTAAATACAACTCTTTTATTTATTCAGAATTTTGTCAATTACTTTAATGACAAACATTCACAAATAACCCCTTGCTAGAATTCTATTTCACATGCATAACCACTTTATGCAATTTCACCCGAAAACCTGTTTCGGTATCTAGTGAAATAAATTCCTGCGCTTGTTCATTCTTTTGGCATGAAACTTTTGCTCCAAATGGATGTCGGTGTCTCTTAAGTGTGTCACCCTACGGTTCGCGAATAATGCGGACATGATCGAGACCCCTCTCGGATCAATAATCAGAAGCGGGATCCGGAGACCCATACTGACTCCCACACATTCAACGATGACTTTCTTGTGATCGTCGGAACCTTTTACGCTAGTATCTTAATCCCTTTGTTTCGCGATATATTACATGTCCGAGATTCGATCATCGGTATCTCCATACCTAGTTTGATCTCGTTACCGACATGCACTCTTTTCTCGTTCCCGTGATATAACATTCTAGTGATCAAATCACTTGCTTGCAAGCTAATCAATGTGATATCACCGAGAGGGCCCAGAGCATATCTATCCGTCATCGGGATGAACAAATTCCACTCTTGATCCATGGGCCTCAACATAACACTTTATTAGTTCTGAATCCATCTTTATAATCACCCTGTTACGGTGTGACGTTTGGTGTTATCAAGAAACTCTTCCGGTGTTAGTGATTGACATGATCTCATGGTCTAAGGATTAGGACTACTTCGTAAGTTGTTTATAGCAATATAAACTCAATGACTTTGATCGTAATGCTATACTTCGGATGAATGTTCATCACACCATTACACTAATGTTGTGATCCCGTTATTAACAACATCCAATGTCCATGATCAGGAAACCTTGATCATCTTGTTAATCAACGAGCTAGTTTATGAGAGAGGCATAACTAGGAACTTTCTGTTTGTTTATTAAACACACATGTATTAACGTTTCCGTATTAATACAATTATAGCATGTAAAATAAACATTTATCATAAATAAGGAATACGATAATAACCACTTTATTATTGCCTCTCGGGCATATTCCCTTCATCCCACTCTTGATCCATGTGTCTCAACCAATACTTTCCGAACACTCAATGCCACCTTTATAGCCACCCAGCTACGGTGTGGTGTTTGATGTCATCAAAGCATCCATCCGGTAAAGGTGATATGCATGATCTCATGGTCGAAGGAATTAGCTTACTATGTATCAGAAAGCATATAACAATTGAACTATTAAAATGACTTGATCTTTATGCTACGCTTATCTATAGGAGTATGTCCACCATATCATTCTCCTAACGATATGATCTTGTTGTTAATAACATCTCAATGTTCATGATAGGGAAACCACAATCATCTATTAACCAACAAGCTAGTATTACATAGAGGCTTTACTAGAGACTCTTATTTTAGTCTACAACTCACACAAGTATTAATGTTTCCTTGTTAATACTATTAAAGCATGAACGTATACATTTATCATAAACACAAACATATAATAATAACTACACTTTTTATTGCCTCTAGGGCATATCTCCAACAGTCTCCCACTTGCACTAGTCATCTAATCTAGATTACATGATAATATACCGAACACCCATGGCAGTTTGGTGCTGGTCATGTTTTGCCCTCGGGAGAGGTTTAGTCAACGGATCCGCCACATTCATATCTGTGTGTACTTTGCAAATCTTTATGTCCCCATCTTGGACATGTTCTCGAATAGCGTGAAAACGTGGCTTGATGTGCTTCAGCTTTTTGTGTGACCTTGGTTCTTGCGCATTGGCTATGGCACCCATGTTATCACAGTAGATAGACATTGGGTCCAGTGCACTAGGAACCACACCCAGCTCTGTAATGAACTCTTTCATCCATATCGCTTCTTGTGAAGCCTCTGAAGCAGCCATGTATTCCGATTCAGTTGAAGATCTCGCCACAACGCTTTGCTTTGCACTCCTCCAGCTAACTGCTGCACCATTCAAAGTAAATACGTATCCAGATTGTGATTTAGAATCATCCGGATCGGTGTTCCAACTAGCGTCGGTGTAACCATTAACAACGAGTTGTTCATCACCTCCATAAGAAAGAACCATATCCTTCGTTCTTCTCAAGTACTTAAGGATGTTTTTGACCGCTGTCCAATGATCCACTCCTGGATCACTTTGATATCTGCTAGTTAAACTAACAGCATATGCAATGCCGGGTCTAGTACATAGCATGGCATACATTAGAGATCCTATGGCTGAGGCATAGGGAGTCTTACTCATCCTTTCTCTATCTTCTGCCGTTGTCGGACTTTGAGTTTTACTCAAGGTCGTATTGGGCAACATGGGCAAGAACCCTTTCTTGCTATCTTCCATTCCAAACCTCTTTAGAACTTTGTCCAAATATGTACTTTGTGACAATGATATTAGGCGTCTCGATCTATCTCTATAAATCTTTATGCCTAATATGTAAGCTGCTTCGCCAAGATCCTTCGTTGAAAAACTATTATTCAAATATTCCTTGACACTATTAAGAAGGTCTACATCATTCCCAATCAACAATATGTCATCTACATATAGTAGAATGCTACAGAGCTCCCACTCACTTTCTTGTAAATACAAGCTTCTCCATAAGTTTGTATAAAACCAAAACTTTTGATCACCTTAGCAAAACGTTGATTCCAACTTCGGGATGCTTGCTTTAATCCATAGATGGACCGTTGAAGTTTGCATACCTTGTTAGCATCTTTAGGATCGACAAAACCTTTGGGTTGCATCATATACAACTCTTCATCAATGTCTCCATTGAGGAATGCTGTTTTGACAGACTTTAGCCTCGCTACAGGTGAGAAAGTCTCATCGTAGTCAACTCCTTGAATTTGTCGAAACCCTTTTGCGACAAGTCGAGCTTTATAGACAGTAACATTACCATCAGCATCTGTTTTCTTCTTGAAGATCCATTTGTTCTCGACAGCCTTCCGGCCATCCGGTAAGTCCACCAAAGTCCATACTTGGTTTTCGTACATGGATCCAATCTCGGATTTCATGACTTCTTGCCATTTATTGGAATCTGGGCTCATCATCGCTTCCTCATAAGTCGCAGGGTCATCGGTGTTGTCCACCAACATGACACTCATAACGGGATCATACCAATCAGGAGTGGTACGAGTTCTCGTTGACCTGCGAGGCTCTGTAGCAACTACAACCGAAGTTTCATGATCATCATCATTAGCTTCCTCTCTTATTGGTGCAGGCACCACAGGAACTTCTTTCGGTGCTGTGCTACTCGCAGTTTCGAGAGAAGGTTCAACAACCTCGTCGAGTTCTACTTTCCTTCCAGTCACTTCTTTCGATAGAAATTCCTTCTCTAGAAAGGATCCATTCTTAGCAACGAAGATTTTGCCTTCGGATCTATGATAGAAGGTATACCCAATAGTTTCCTTCGGGTATCCTATGAAGACGCATTTTTCCGCTTTGGGTTCAAGCTTGTCCGGCTGTAACTTCTTTACATAGGCTTCGCAACCCCAAACTTTAAGGAACGACAATTTAGGTTTCTTCCCAAACCATAATTCATACGGTGTCGTTTCAACGGATTTAGATGGTGCCCTATTTAAAGTGAATGCGGATGTTTCTAATGCATAACCCCAAAATGATAGCATAAATCTGTAAGTGACATCATAGAACGAACCATATCTAAGAGAGTTCGATTACGACGTTCGGACACACCATTACGCTGTGGTGTTCCCGGCGGTGTCAATTGTGAAAGTATTCCGCATTTCTTCAAATGCTCGCCAAACTCGTAACTTAGATATTCACCTCCACGATCAGAACACAGAAATTTAATCTTCGTGTTACGTTGATTCTCTACCTCACTTTGAAATTCCTTAAACTTCTCGAAAGTTTCGGACTTATGTTTCATGAAATAGATATACCCATATCTACTCAAGTCATCTGTGAAGGTAAGAACATAACGATAACCACCGCGCGATGCTACACTCATTGGACCACACACATCAGTATGTATGATTTCCAATAAGTCCGTAGCTCGCTCCATCATACCAGAAAATGGAGTCTTAGTCATTTTACCCATCAGACATGCTTCGCATCTTTCAAGTGATTCGAAATCAAGTGATTCAAGAAGTCCATCGGAATGGAGTTTCTTCATACGCTTCATTCCAATGTGACCAAGACGACAGTGCCACATATAGGTCGAGTTATCGCTCGATTTCAAACGTTTAGCCTCAATGTTATTAATATGTGTATTTCCACTATCGAGATTCAATAAGAATAGACCATCTATCAAAGGTGCATGTGTATAAAACATATTACTCATATAAATCGAACAACCATTATTCTCGGACTTAAACAAGTAACCGTCTCGCAATAAACAAGATCCCGATATAATGTTCATGCTTAACGCAGGCACCAAATAACAATTATTTAAGTATAAAACTAATCCCGATGGTAGATGAAGGGATAGCGTGCCGACCGCGATCACATCAACCTTTGATCCGTTTCCCACTCGCATCGTCACCTCGTTCTTCGCTAGCTTCTGTTTATTCTGCAGCACCTGTTTTGAGTTACAAATATGAGCAACCGAACCAGTATCAAATACCCAGGCACTACTACGAGTACTAGTGAGATACACATCAATAACATGTATATCGGATATACCTTTATTCTTGATGTTGCCGTTCTTCAAATCCGCCAAGTACTTTGGGAAATTCCGCTTCCAGTGACCTTCTCCCTTGCAGTAAAAGCACTCAGTATCAGGCTTAGGTCCAGCCTTGGTCTTCTTCGTCGGCGCGGTAACTTTCTGACCACCCTTCTTGAAGTGTCCCTTTTGCTTAGACTTGCCTTTCTTGAATTTGGTGGTCTTATTGACCATCAACACTTGGTGCTCTTTCTTGATCTCCACTTCTGCAGATTTCAACATGGCAAAGAGTTCTGGCAACTGCTTGTTCATGTTTTGCATATTGTAGTTCATCACAAAGTTCTTGTAACTTGGTGGTAGTGATTGGAGGACAAAGTAAATCCCCAAAGCATTAGGAATCACTATACCCAAGCTTTGAAGTTTGTTTGCGTGCCCAGACATCTTAAGCACATGCTCACTGACGGAGCTGCCCTCTTCCATCTTGCAGTTAAAGAACTTTTCAGAAGCCTCATAGCTCTCAATTGCCGCGTGAGTCTCAAAGATCAATTTGAGATCACGGACAATATCATGTGGGTCTGAATTCTCAAACCTTTTCTGAAGCTCCGATTCTAAACCATACAAGATAGCACACTGAACTGTGGAGTACTGAGTCTTCCGAGCGAGGTAAACATTCTTTACTTCATCGGTAGCAGTAGCTGCAGGTGGGTCACCCAGCGGTGCATCCAGCACATAGGTCAAATTACCAGCTGTGAGCGCAATCCTCAAATTGCGGAACCAATCCGCGAAGTTGCTTCCATTGTTTTTCAACTTTTCTTTCTCTAGGAACGCATTAAAATTGATGGTAGGGGCCGCCATTGATCTACAACATATTTGCAATAGTTTAGACTAAGTTTATGACAAATTGAGTTCTAATTAATAGTTAAATTAATCTAGGTGAACTCCCACTCAAAACAATATCCCTCACATTGTTTTAGTGATCACACAAACCAAATCCACCACATCAACACCGATCATCACGAGAGTTGATATAGTTTCAATGGCGAACAATCGACATGTTCATCATATCTACTATATGATTCATGCTTTACCTTTCGGTGATCCGTGTTCCGAGACCATGTCTGTACATGCTAGGCTCGTCAAGATCAAACCTTAGCTTCCGCATGAGCAAATCTGGCTTGCTCACGTTGTATACACTTGCGGAATCTAACACACCCAATCATCACGTGGTGCTTCGAAACAACAAGCTTTAGCAACGGTGCTAACTAAGGGTGAACACTTTATGACTTGAAATTCATGTGCATGAGGGATCATCTTATAATGCTACCGTTGTTAACTAAGCAATACAAGATGCATAAAGGATTAACATCACATGCAATTCATAATATGTGATATGATATGGCCTATCTTCTTTGTGCTTCCGATCTCCATCTTCAATCACGAACATGATCTCCATCATCACCGGCATTGCATCAAGGTCAATGAAGCTTCTCCATGGTTGTCGTTCACCGGCTTCAACTATTACAACTACTTTGAATAGACACGCGGGTCTTAACAAAATTAAAGACAACCATATGGCTCCTGCCGGTTGCCAACTTACAATAAGGAACATTGCATACATCAAATATAATCACAATCATGGCCATATCACATCACTGCATACCCCTGCAAAAAAAAGTTAGACGCCTCTACTTTCTTTGCATGTTTTACGTGGTTTGGGGATTTCAATAAGTGTCGTTCTAACTTACGAACAAGAACCACAACATTGATACTAGCATTGTTAATCACCCGTTGTAAATTGAATCTTAACTATGCTGGGAGAAACAGGCACCCGCAAAGCCACTTATGCAATACAAGTTGCATGTCAAGCGTGGAGCAAGTCTCATGAACGATGTCATGTAAGGTTAGCCCGGGCCGCTTCATCCCAACATCCCGCAAGATGCAAAGTACACAAGAAGCAATCGACAATAAAAGCATCAACGCCCACAATGACCATTATGTTCTACTCGTGCAACAGATCTACAAATAGACGCGGCTCTGATACCACTGTAGGGTTTCGTAGCATGGAAAATAAAAACTTTCTACTGCATACAAACAAACAAGCCAAGATCTATCTACTAGATTGTACCAACGAGTCGATGGAATAACTCACCCTCGAAGATTCCAAAGTGTTTAACGAGAGCGGATTCTCGTGGGTGATGTAGTCGTACTCTTCCCGATCTCAAGATCGCGTAGACGATCCTTCCGGCGCTGCGTCCCGGCAGCGCTCCCGCAGTCGGTCACACGTTCGGTACTCGATGAAGACCTTCCTCTCCCTTGTTCCAGCAGGCAGCGGAGGTTGTAGCACTCTCCTCGCGATTTCGGCAGCACAACGGCGTGGTACCGGAAGTAGAGGGGAGATCTCGCAGGGCTTCGCCTTAAGCCGGAGCGAGTATGGTGGACTATGAGAGAGCCCTCGGTGATCTAGGGTTTAGACACACCGAGGAGGAGGCTTGGCCTGCGGCTAGGGTTAGCTAGGCGACGGCGGCTTGCCCTAGGGCGGCGACGGCTGCAGGAGGGCCGGCGACTTAGGGCTAGGGTTTGCGGGTGGAGGTGTTGGGTGCTAGGAGGGGCAGCCCTGCCCCTCCTTATATAGGTGGAGGGGCCGCTCCAGGGGAGGGGATTCCCTCCCCAACTCGTTTTCCCAAGGGGGCCGGCGGTGGGGGGGAGGAACTCCTCCCCAACTCGGTTTCCACCTTCCCCTCCACTTCCCAAAATAGCCGTTTGACTTTTCAAATTGGCGTTTGACTTTTCAAACTAGGATTTGATTAAACCCTTTATTTTGTTCAGCGATGACACCTAGTACATGATGCAATCACTCCAACTTGGTATGACACATTCATGTACCCTTCCCCTTCGGAGTGCCGGACATTCCGGAACCTTCTAGAACATTTTCGATGAAAACACCGGAACCATTCTCCAACCCCGAAACAGGACTTTCCTTATACGAATCTTATTCTCTGGACCATTCCGGATCTCCTCGTGATATCCCGGATCCCATCCGAAACTCCGAACAACATTCGGTCTCTTACTCATCATTCCATAACTACTCAAACAACGTCGAATCCTTAAGTGTGTCTCCCTACGGTTCGTGAATTATGCGGACATGATCGAGACACTTCTGCGAACAATAACCAATAGAGGAATCTGGAAATTCATATGGCTCCCACATATTTCTACGATTACTTTGCGATCGAATGAACCACTTACATACGATACCAATTTCCCTTTGTCTCACAATAGTTTACTAATCCGAGGTAATGATCGTCGGTATCTCTGCATACCTAGTTCAACCTCGTTACTGATAAGTACTCTTTTCTCGTTCCCGTGATATGTGATCCCTTGTGAGCCAGTCACATGCTTGCAAGCTAATTGGATGACATTTCACCGAGAGGGCCCAGTGTATATCTATCTGTCATATGGATGGACAAGTCCCACTCTTGATCCATGTGTCTCCACCAATACTTTCCGAACACTCAATGCCACCTTTATAGCCACCCAGTTACGGTGTGGTGTTTGATGTCATCAAAGCATCCTTCCGGTGAAGGTGATATGAATGATCTCATGGTCGAAGGAATTAGGTTACTATGTATCAGAAAGCATATAGCAATTGAACTATTAAAATGACTTGATATTTATGCTACGCTTATCTATAGGAGTATGTCCACCATATCATTCTCCTAATGATATGATCTTGTTGTTAATAACATCTCAATGTTCATGATAGGGAAACCACAATCATTTATTAACCAACAAGCTAGTATTATGAAGAGGCTTTACTAGGGACTTCAATTTAAGTTTACAAATCACACAAGTATTAATGTTTCCTTGTTAATACTATTATAGCATGAATGTAAACATTTATCATAAACACAAAGATATAATAATAACTACATTTATTATTGACTCTAGGGCATATCTCCAACAAAAACAAGAGAGAGCTACGCCGGTTACCCCTGTTAGAGGAACGTTTAGGGGGGTAGACGATCCGAGTGTGCACAGAGATCAGGGTTTCGCCGGAGGAAGACCACGAGAACATCGGAATCAGATGAAAACTTGCATGTGTCCCTAGCATATGTGTGTGAGTGTGGTGAGAGGTTGGTATAGGTGCTTGCATGTGTCCCCGCTCGCATGTATAAGGGGGGAATCTCCCCGTTTAGGTGAAACCGGGTAGGATAGTGCCCCAACTTGTGAACCAACATGGTTTTACATCACCCTATGACCTAAACAAACACAAAACAAGAGAGAGCTACGCCGGGCTACCCCTGTCAGAGGAACGTCTAGGGGGGTAGACGATCCGAGTGTGCACAGAGATCAGGGTTTCGCCGGACCCGTATAAGGGGGGAATATCCCTGTTTAGGTGAAACGGAATCAGATGAAAACTTGCATGTTTCTTCTATAATAGTAGACACCAAATAATATATTTTCATTTGTTATATTTGTAGACACCAAATAATTTTTTTTATTAATAACTAAAAAAAACCTTGCTACGCCGACGGCTGCCCTCGGCGTACGCCTGGCCATCGGCGGAGCCTTATCCCTTCCCCTACCCCACGGCCCACCCCGGGCCACTCAAGACCATCCCCTTTCTTCCCCTACCCCGCGCCCTGACCCCGACCCCGACCCCGTGCCGCGACCAGCTGCCGCCAGCCGCCGCCGCCAACCGCCGTCTCCCTCCCCTTCCGTCCCTCCCTCCTCCCTGCCGCCAACCGCCGCCTCCCTCCCTCCCTCCTCCCTCCCCGAGCCTCCCTCCACCAGCCTCCTCCCTGCCGCCAACCGCCGCCTCCCTCCCTCCCTCCTCCCTCCCCGAGCCTCCCTCCACCAGCCTCCTTCCTGCCGCCAACCGCCGCCTCCCTCCCTCCTCCCCGCCGCCAGCCACCGCCTCCCTCCCTCCTCCCTTCCTCCTCCTCGAGCTTGGCCCCCTCCTCCCCGACCTTGCCCCCTCCTCCCCGAGCTCGGCCCCCTCCTCCCGAAGCTCTCCCCCTCCTCCCCGAGCTCGGCCCCCTCTGCAGGTACCTCCTCCACTCCCCTGTAGAAGCAAATATTGTTGTTAGAGTTAATTTTGTTAGATTAAATCTTGTTGTTAATCTTGTTAGAATTTATTAGTTGCATCTATTAGTAGTTTATATCATTTGTTAAGTGATATGCATGCACGAGTTGCTAGGATTAGGCCGTTGGTTAGTGGCAAGCTAGCTTGGTCATATGGTCGTTGAAGAGAGAAGCCACACTAGGGCCGTGAGTGCGTTGCATGTTTACTAAGGTGTTCTCTTTATGTCAATGTACAGACTTTGTAGTGTTTCGGGAGTGACCATCCTTGGCGGACTGACTTTCATTGCGGGAGATGGTGTAAGTGACACCTCGATCCCATCTCCGAGTTCCGTCACCGACCTCGACACTCGGTTGATCGACTACTTCCTCTACCGCCGAGGGTGAGAATCCGTTCGCCTCTCTTGTACCTAGGTTTATTTTCGTGTCTAGATCACCAAGTATGTCGCGTCACCTAGGCGTCATCCCGACCGTAAGTGTTACGCGACTTAATATGCATTAGTGGTCTCGCATATTTTGGACCGTAACGCTTATGGCTTTTATCGGGCAGTCGGCGGATTCGTGGTTGGGTTTGGTTCTCCCTGGCTCTACCTCGATTCGAGACAGGATTTCGGTGGCGCCTCCTCGTTGTTCTACGGATGCACATCCTCTTGGCTTTTTGTCGAGACGTGTATCGGGAGAGCAGCGGGGAGGTGCTGCCGAAATTCTGCTTGAATCGGGGTAGAACCAGGGAGAACTTACCCAATCTACGGATCCGACGGCTGGTTAGGACCCTCTTTTCCTATTGGACATGTAGGTTGATGAATGCGTAAAAATATGAAGCATTTAATCTCCTGTTTGATATAAAATGTTATATTTGTTGTTTGTCTCCCAACAAAGCAGAAGAGGATGGCTGATAATGGGTGGATGTACAGTGGCCGTATTAGTGCGACTAATAAAACAGACGATTGGGTACGGAACACTCATTTCTAATTGAATGAGTTAGCGCGTGGTTCGAAGGCAATGGTTCGGGCACTTTGTCCCTGCGCTCATTGCACTAAGTGTCATCGTCAGGGAAAGGATGACATGTACAAACACCTTCTGCAATATGGGTACATGTCTAACTATGTCACGCAAGTCGACTTTGCTCGGTACGAACGTGACAGAGGTGAGGTGATGCGTCAGCGGCTCAATGGCAATGAGCACGATCGGATTAGAAACATGCTAGATGATCTTATCGATGCCGACCAGCCGAATTCGCCACCTCCACGGGAGGAATCACCAGAACTGGAGGAACCGCTAGAACCGGAGGAACCGGAGCCAACCGCGAAGGCCTTCCTTGATATGATGGCCGCGACTAAGAGGCCTATGTACGAGGGTGCAAAGATTTCTCAGCTCGATGCCATATCTCAGTGTCTAGCCGACAAGTGCCAGTACTCCGCCACCCGTTCTCACTTTGAAGCTAATCTGAGAACATGTGGTAAGATGTTGCCCGAAGGGCATTGCCTGCCTAAAACCTTTCATGAAACGAAGAAACTCATGAAGGAGCTCAACATGGATTATGAAAAGATAGATTGTTGTCCAAAAGGATGCCTTTTGTTTTGGAAACAGTTTGAGGGTGACAAGTACTGCTCCATTTGTAAGGCCTCTAGATATGAAGAGATAAAGGGGAAGGATGGTCAGGTGAGGCAGTCGAAGGTCGCTAAGAAGATACTTCGGTATCTCCCATTCATAAAAAGAATCTAGCGGCTTTACTTGAGCGAGGAGACTGCCAAACAGATGACGTGGCACAAGAAGGGGAAAATATACGAGGACGAGCACGGACGGAAGAAGATGGGACATCCATCTGATGGTAAGGCAAGGAAGAACTTCGATGACAAATACCCCCGGTGGGCAGAAGAGGCTCGGAATGTTATAATTGCGATAGCAACAGATGGATTCAACCCATATGGTATGTCGAAGGCCTCGTACAGATGCTGGTCGGTGTATGTTATTCCGCTCAATCTCCCTCTCGGAGTATTAATGCAACGGAAGACCATGTTTTTGTCGCTGATAATTCCAGGACCTGAGTATCCGGGGAAGAACTTGAGTGTCTACATGCTGCCGATTGTGGATGATTTGAACCACTCTTGGATACACGGGACGTTGACATACGACCGAGCATCAAAGAGAAACTTTTTGATGAAAGTTTGGTTACAATATACTATGCATGACATGCCCGGGTACGCCCTAACGTGCGGATGGTGTACAGCTGGTAAGTGGCCATGCCCAGTGTGCAGGCACCGACTTGAGTTCCTTTGGCTAAAGTCGGGTCGCAAATATGTTGCGTTTGACACGAATCGATAGTACCTCAAAAGAAATCATTCGTTCAGAGAAGATAGAAAGAACTTCAAGAAGGGCAAAGTTGTGCATGAAGTAAAAGAGGTACCAAAGTTTGAGGGTGCAGCTGTTGATGCCGAGATACGTGCTCTCGTGCCCGCGCGCCGGGAACTGGCCATCAATTTGCGGGATATGGTGTAACACATAATTGGACTCACGTGACAGCCTTAACGAATCTCGTGTATTACAAGGACCTCGAACTTCCCCATAACATCGATGTGATGCACACCGAAAAGAATGTCGGGGAGTCCCTTTTTTCACACAGTCCTGAACATTCCTGGGAAGTCAAAGGATAATGTCAAGGCTAGAGTCGATGTTGAGAAGCTTTGTGATAGGAAGATATTACACATGCAGCCTCCTACTGTCCGTCAAAAGAATTGGTTCAAGCCGCATGCCTACTACTGCCTTGATAATGTCCAAAAGAAGGAGTCATTTAGGTGGCTCAAATACGTCGTGATGTTCCCTGATGGTTATTGTTCGAATATAAGTAAGGGAGTCAATCTTTTGACGGGACAAGTCAACAGGCTCAAGAGTCACGACTATCATATATGGATTGAGCGGCTGATGCCGGTGATGGTTCGAGGGTATCTCCCCGAAAAAGTATGGCGAGTGCTTGCGGAGTTGAGCCATTTCTTCCGCACCCTCTGTGCTAAGCAGATATTGTAGGGTTTCGTAGCATGGAAAACAAAAAATTTCTATCGCATACAAACAAACAAGCCAAGATCTATCTACTAGATTGTAGCAATGAGTCGATGGAATAACTCACCCTCGAAGATTCCAAAGTGTTTAACGAGAGCGGATTCTCGTGGGTGATGTAGTCGTACTCTTCCCGATCTCAAGATCGCGTAGACGATCCTTCCGGCGCTGCGTTCAGGCAGCGCTCCCGCAGTTGGTCACACGTTCGGTACTCGACGTAGACCTTCCTCTCCCTTGTTCCAGCAGGAAGTGGAGGTTGTAGCACTCTCCTCGTGATTCCGTCAGCACAACGGCGTGGTACCGGAAGTAGAGGAGAGATCTTGCAGGGCTTCGCCTTAAGCCGGAGCGAGTATGGTGGAGTATGAGAGAGTCCCTCGACGATCTAGGGTTTAGACACGCCGAGGATGGGGCTTGGCCGGCGGCTAGGGTTTCACCTAGGTGGCGGCGGCGAGTGCCCTAGGGCCGGCGGCGGCTTCGGGCTAGGGTTTAGAGGTAGGAACTTGTGTGTCTAGGAGGGGAGCCCTGCCCCTCCTTATATAGGTGGAGGGGGCCGGCCAAGGGGAGGGGAGTCCCTCCCCAACTCGGCTTGGTGGTGCGCCGGCGGTGGGAGGAGGAACTCCTCCCCCAAGTCGGTTTCCACCTCCCTCTCCACTTCCCAAAATTAGCCGTTTGACTTTCAAACTTGGCGTTTGACTTTTCAAACTAGGATTTGAATAAACCCTCTATTTTGTTCAGCGATGACACCTAGTACATGATGCAATCATATCAACTTGATATAACACATTCATGTACCCTTCCCCTCCGGAGTGCCGGACATTCCGGAACTTTCTAGAACATTCCCGATGAAAACACCGGAACCATTCTCCAACTCCGAAACAAGACTTTCCTTATATGAATCTTATTCTCCGGACCATTCCAGATCTCCTCGTGACATCCCGAATCCCATTCGAGACTCCGAACAACATTCAGACTCTTTCTCATCATTCCATAACTACTCAAACAACGTCGAATCCTTAAGTGTGTCTCCCTACGGTTCGTGAATTATGCGGACATGATCGAGACACTTCTCCGAACAATAACCAATAGAGGAATCTGGAAATTCATATGGCTCCCACATATTTCTACGATTACTTTGCGATCGAATGAACCACTTACATACGATATCAATTTCCCTTTGTCTCACGATAGTTTACTAATCCGAGGTTATGATCGTCGGTATCTCTGCATACCTAGTTCAACCTCGTTACTGATAAGTACTCTTTTATCGTTCCCGTGATATGTGATCCCTTGTGATCCAGTCACATGCTTGCAAGCTAATTGGATGACATTTCACCGAGAGGGCCCAGAGTATATCTATCCGTCATATGGATGGACAAATCCCACTCTTGATCCATGTGTCTCAACCAATACTTTCCGAACACTCAATGCCACCTTTATAGCCACCCAGCTACGGTGTGGTGTTTGATGTCATCAAAGCATCCATCCGGTAAAGGTGATATGCATGATCTCATGGTCGAAGGAATTAGATTACTATGTATCAAAAAGCATATAGCAATTGAACTATTAAAATGACTTGATCTTTATGCTACGCTTATCTATAGGAGTATGTCCACCATATCATTCTCCTAACGATATGATCTTGTTGTTAATAACATCTCAATGTTCATGATAGGGAAACCACAATCATCTATAAACCAACAAGCTAGTATTACATAGATGCTTTACTAGGGACTCTTATTTTAGTCTACAAATCACACAAGTATTAATGTTTCCTTGTTAATACTATTAAAGCATGAATGTATACATTTATCATAAACACAAAGATATAATAATAACTACATTTTTTATTGCCTCTAGGGCATATCTCCAACAGTCTCCCACTTGCAGTAGTCATCTAATCTAGATTACATGGTAATATACCGAACACCCATGGCAGTTTGGTGCTGGTCATGTTTTGCCCTCGGGAGAGGTTTAGTCAACGGATCCGCCACATTCAGATCTGTGTGTACTTTTCAAATCTTTATGTCCCCATCTTGGAAAAGTTCTCGAATAGCGTGAAAACGTGGCTTGATGTGCTTCAGCTTTTTGTGTGACCTTGGTTCTTGCGCATTGGCTATGGCGCCCATGTTATCACAGTAGATAGACATTGGGTCCAGTGCACTAGGAACCACACCCAGCTCTGTAATGAACTCTTTCATCCATATCGCTTCTTGTGAAGCCTCCGAAGCAGCCATGTATTCCGATTCAGTTGAAGATCTCTCCACAACGCTTTGCTTTGCACTCCTCCAGCTAACTGCTGCACCATTCAAAGTAAATACGTATCCATATTGTGATTTAGAATCATCCGGATCGGTGTTCCAACTAGCGTCGGTGTAACCATTAACAACGAGCTGTTCATCACCTCCATAAGAAAGAACCATATCCTTCGTTCTTCTCAAGTACTTAAGGATGTTTTTGACCGCTGTCCAATGATCCACTCCTGGATCACTTTGATATCTTCTAGTTAAACTAACAGCATATGCAATGCCGGGTCTAGTACATAGCATGGCATACATTAGAGATCCTATGGCTGAGGCATAGGGAGTCTTACTCATCCTTTCTCTATCTTCTGCCGTTGTCGGACTTTGAGTTTTACTCAAGGTCGTATTGGGCAACATGGGCAAGAACCCTTTCTTGCTATCTTCCATTCCAAACCTCTTTAGAACTTTGTCCAAATATGTACTTTGTGACAATGATATTAGGCGTCTCGATCTATCTCTATAAATCTTTATGCCTAATATGTAAGCTGCTTCGCCAAGATCCTTCATTGAAAAACTATTATTCAAATATTCCTTGACACTATTAAGAAGGTCTACATCATTCCCAATCAACAATATGTCATCTACATATAGTATTAAGAATGCTACAGAGCTCCCACTCACTTTCTTGTAAATACAAGCTTCTCCATAAGTTTGTATAAAACCAAAACTTTTGATCACCTTATCAAAACGTTGATTCCAACTTCGGGATGCTTGCTTTAATCCATAGATGGACCGTTGAAGTTTGCATACCTTGTTAGCATCTTTAGGATCGATAAAACCTTTGGGTTGCATCATATACAACTCTTCATCAATGTCTCCATTGAGGAATGCTGTTTTGACATCCATCTGCCATATCTCATAATCATAATATGCAGCGATTGTTAACATAATCCTCACAGCCTTTAGCTTCGCTACTAGTGAGAAAGTCTCATCGTAGTCAACTCCTTGAATTTGTCGAAACCCTTTTGCGACAAGTCGAGCTTTATAGACAATAACATTATCATCAGCATTTGTTTTCTTCTTGAAGATCCATTTGTTCTCGACAGCCTTCCGGCCATTCGGTAAGTCCACCAAAGTCCATACTTGGTTTTCGTACATGGATCCAATCTCGGATTTCATGGCTTCTTGCCATTTATTGGAATCTGGGCTCATCATCGCTTCCTCATATGTCTCAGGGTCATCGGTGTTGTCCACCAACATGACACTCATAACGGGATCATACCAATCTGGAGTGGTACGAGTTCTCGTTGACCTGCGAGGCTCTGTAGCAACTACGATCGAAGTTTCATGATCATCATCATTAGCTTCCTCTCTTATTGGTGCAGGCACCACAGGAACTACTTCCGGTGCTGCGCTACTCGCAAGTTTGAGAGAAGGTTCGACAACCTCGTCGAGTTATACTTTCCTTCCAGTCACTTCTTTCGAGAGAAATTCCTTCTCTAGAAAGGATCCATTCTTGGCAACGAAGATTTTGCCTTCGGATCTATGATAGAAGGTATACCCAATAGTTTCCTTCGGGTATCCTATGAAGACGCATTTTTCCGCTTTGGGTTCAAGCTTGTCCGGCTGTAACTTCTTTACATAGGCTTCGCAACCCCAAACTTTAAGGAACGACAATCTAGGTTTCTTCCCAAACCATAATTCATACGGTGTCGTTTCAACGGATTTAGATGGTGCCCTATTTAAAGTGAATGCGGCTGTTTCTAATGCATAGCCCCAAAATGATAGCGGTAAATCTATAAGTGACATCATAGAACGAACCATATCTAAGAGAGTTCGATTACGACGTTCAGACACACCATTACGCTGTGGTGTTCCCGGCGGTGTCAATTGTGAAAGTATTCCGCATTTCTTCAAATGCTCGCCAAACTGGTAACTTAGATATTCACCTCCACGATCAGAACGTAGAAATTTAATCTTCTTGTTACGTTGATTCTCTACCTCACTTTGAAATTCCTTGAACTTCTCGAAAGTTTCGGACTTATGTTTCATGAAATATATATACACATATCTACTCAAGTCATCCGTGAAGGTAAGAACATAACGATAACCACCGCGCGATGCTACACTCATTGGACCACACATATTGGTATGTATGATTTCCAATAAGCATGTAGCTTGCTCCATCATACCAGAAAATGGAGTCTTAGTCATTTTACCCATCAGACATGCTTCGCATCTTTCAAGTGATTCAAAATCAAGTGATTCAAGAAGTCCATCGGAATGGAGTTTCTTCATACGCTTCACTCCAATGTGACCAAGACGACAATGCCACATATAGGTCGAGTTATCGCTCGATTTCAAACGTTTAGCCTCAATGTTATTAATATGTGTATTTCCACTATCGAGATTCAACCAGAATAGACCATCTATCAAAGGTGCATGTGCATAAAACATATTACTCATATAAATCGAACAACCATTATTCTCGGACTTAAACAAGTAACCGTCTCGCAATAAACAAGATCCCTATATAATGTTCATGCTTAATGCAAGCACCAAATAACAATTATTTAAGTATAAAACTAATCCCGATGGTAGATGAAGGGGTAGCGTGCCGACCGCGATCACATCAACCTTTGATCCGTTTCCCATGCGCATCGTCACCTCGTTCTTCGCTAGCTTCCGTTTATTCTGCAGCACCTGTTTCGAGTTACAAATATGAGCAACCGAACCAGTATCAAATACCCAGGCACTACTACGAGTACTAGTGAGATACACATCAATAACATGTATATCAGATATATCTTTCTTCTTGATGGTGCCGTTCTTCAAATCCACCAAGTACTTTGGGCAATTCCGCTTCCAGTGACCTTCTCCCTTGCAGTAAAAGCACTCAGTATCAGGCTTAGTTCCAGCCTTGGTCTTCTTCGTTGGCGTGGTAACTTTCTTACCACCCTTCTTGAAGTGTCCCTTCTGCTTAAACTTGCCTTTCTTGAACTTGGTGGTCTTATTGACCAACAACACTTGGTGCTCTTTCTTGATCTCTACTTCTGCAGATTTCAACATGGCAAAGAGTTCTGGCAACGTCTTGTTCATGTTTTGCATTATGTAGTTCATCACAAAGTTCTTATAACTTGGTGGTAGTGATTGGAGGACACGTTAAATCCCCAAAGCATTAGGAATCACTATACCCAAGCTTTGAAGTTTGTTTGCGTGCCCAGACATCTTAAGCACATGCTCACTGACGGAGCTGCCCTCTTCCATCTTGTAGTTAAAGAACTTTTCAGAAGCCTCATAGCTTTCATTTGCCGCATGAGTCTCAAAGATCAATTTGAGATCCTCGACAATATCATATGGGTATGAATTCTCAAACCTTTTCTGAAGCTCCGATTATAAACCATACAATATAGCACACTGAACTGTGGAGTACTGAGTCTTCCGAGTGAGGTAAACATTCTTTACTTCATCGGCAGCATCAGCTGCAGGTGGGTCACCCAGCGGTGCATCCAGCACATAGGTCAAATTACCAGCTGTGAGGACAATCCTCAAATTGCGGAACCAATCCGCGAAGTTGCTTCCATTGTTTTTCAACTTTTCTTTCTCTAGGAACGCATTAAAATTGATGGTAGTGGCTGACATTGATCTACAACATATTTGCAATAGTTTAGACTAAGTTTATGACAAATTGAGTTCAAAATAATAATAAAATTAATCTAGGTGAACTCCCACTCAAAACAATATCCCTCACATTGTTTTAGTGATCACACGCACCAAATCCACCACATCAACACCGATCATCACGAGAGTTGATATAGTTTCAATGGCGAACAATCGACATGTTCATCATATCTACTATATGATTCATGCTTTACCTTTCGGTGATCCGTGTTCCGAGACCATGTCTGTACATGCTAGGATCGTCAAGATCAAACCTTAGTTTCCGCATGAGCAAATCTGGCTTGCTCACGTTGTATACACTTGCGGAATCTAACACACCCGATCATCACGTGGTGCTTCAAAACAACAAGCTTTAGCAACGGTGCTAACTAAGGGTGAACACTTTATGACTTGAAATTCATGTGCATGAGGGATCATCTTATAATGCTACCGTCGTCTACTAAGCAATACAAGATGCATAAAGGATTAGCATCACATGCAATTCATAATATGTGATATGATATGGCCTTTCTTCTTTGTGCTTCCGATCTCCATCTTCAAGCACGAACATGAACTCCATCATCACCGGCATTGCATCAAGGTCAATGACGCTTATCCATGGTTGTCGTCCACCGGCTTCAACTATTACAACTACTTTGAATAGACACGCGGGTCTTAACATAAATTAAAGACAACCATATGGCTCCTGCCGGTTGCCAACTTACAATAAGGAACATTGCATACATCAAATATAATCACAATCATGGCCATATCACATCACTGCACACCCCTGCAAAACAAAGTTAGACGCCTCTACTTTCTTTGCATGTTTTACGTGGTTTGGGGCTTTCAATAAGTGTCGTTCTAACTTAAGAACATGAACCACAACATTGATACTAGTATTGTTAATCACCCGTTGTAAATTGGATCTTAACTATGCTAGGAGAAACAGGCACCCGCAAAGCCACTTATGCAATACAAGTTGCATGTCAAGCGTGGAGCAAGTCTCATGAACGATGTCATGTAAGGTTAGCCCGGGCCGCTTCATCCCAACATCCCGCAAGATGCAAAGTACACAAGAACCAATCGACAATAAAAGCATCAACGCCCACAATGACCATTGTGTTCTACTCGTGCAACAGATCTACATATAGACACGGCTCTGATACCACTATAGGGTTTCGTAGCATGGAAAACAAAAATTTTCTATCGCATACAAACAAACAAGCCAAGATCTATCTACTAGATTGTAGCAACGAGTCGATGGAATAACTCACCCTCGAAGATTCCAAAGTTTTTAACGAGAGCGGATTCTCGTGGGTGATGTAGTCGTACACTTCCCGATCTCAAGATCGCGTAGACGATCCTTCCTGCGCTGCGTTCCGGCAGCGCTCCCGCAGTCGGTCACACGTTCGGTACTCGATGAAGACCTTCCTCTCCCTTGTTCCAGCAGGCAGCAGAGGTTGTAGCACTCTCCTCGTGATTCCGGCAGCACAACAGCGTGGTACCGGAAGTAGAGGAGAGATCTCGCAGGGCTTCGCCTTAAGCCGGAGCGAGTATGGTGGAGTATGAGAGAGTCCCTCGACGATCTAGGGTTTAGACACTTCGAGGATGGGTCTAGGCCGGTGGCTAGGGTTTCACCTAGGTGGCGGCGGCGAGTGCCCTAGGGCCGGCGGCGGCTATGGAGGCGGCGGCTTGGGGCTAGGGTTTAGAGGTAAGAACTTGTGTGTCTAGGAGGGGAGCCCTGCCCCTCCTTATATAGGTGTAGGGGGCCGGCCAAGGGGAGGGGAGTCCCTCCCCAACTCGGCTTGGTGGTGCGCCGGCGGTGGGAGGAGGAACTCCTCCCCCAAGTCGGTTTCCACCTCCCTCTCCACTTCCCAAAATTAGCCGTTTGACTTTCAAACTTGGCGTTTGACTTTTCAAACTAGGATTTGAATAAACCCTCTATTTTGTTCAGCGATGACACCTAGTACATGATGCAATCATATCAACTTGATATAACACATTCATGTACCCTTCCCCTCCGGAGTGCCGGACATTCCGGAACTTTCTAGAACATTCCCGATGAAAACACCGGAACCATTCTCCAACTCCGAAACAAGACTTTCCTTATATGAATCTTATTCTCCGGACCATTCCAGATCTCCTCGTGACATCCCAAATCCCATTCGAGACTCCGAACAACATTCGGACTCTTTCTCATCATTCCATAACTACTCAAACAACGTCGAATCCTTAAGTGTGTCTCCCTACGGTTCGTGAATTATGCGGACATGATCGAGACACTTCTCCGAACAATAACCAATAGAGGAATCTGGAAATTCATATGGCTCCCACATATTTCTACGATTACTTTGCGATCGAATGAACCACTTACATACGATATCAATTTCCCTTTGTCTCACGATAGTTTACTTATCCGAGGTTATGATTGTCGGTATCTCTGCATACCTAGTTCAACCTTGTTACTGATAAGTACTCTTTACTTGTTCCCGTGATATGTGATCCCTTGTGAGCCAGTCACATGCTTGCAAGCTAATTGGATGACATTTCACCGAGAGGGCCCAGAGTATATCTATCCATCATATGGATGGACAAATCCCACTCTTGATCCATGTGTCTCAACCAATACTTTCCGAACACTCAATGCCACCTTTATAGACACCCAGCTACGGTGTGGTGTTTGATGTCATCAAAGCACCCATCCGGTAAAGGTGATATGCATGATCTCATGGTCGAAGGAATTAGATTACTATGTATCAGAAAGCATATAGCAATTGAACTATTAAAATGACTTGATCTTTATGCTACGCTTATGTATAGGAGTATGTCCACCATATCATTCTCCTAACGATATGATCTTGTTGTTAATAACATCTCAATGTTCATGATAGGGAAACCACAATCATCTATTAACCAACAAGCTAGTATTATATAGAGGCTTTACTAGGGACTCTTATTTTAGTCTACAAATCACGCAAGTATTAATGTTTCCTTGTTAATACTATTAAAGCATGAATGTAAACATTTATCATAAACACAAAGATCTAATAATAACTATATTATTATTGCCTCTAGGGCATATCTCCAACAGATATGTCCCCTGGTGATTGAGAAGCTGCAAGTTCAGGTGCCGGAGTTGCTATGCAATTTGGAGATGATCTTTCCGCCAGGCTTCTTTACTCCGATGGCACATCTCATTGTGCACCTCGCGAACGAGGCACTCTTGGGGGGGCGGTGCAATTTCGTTGGCAATTTTGTATTGAGAGAGAGTTTAAGTATATTCGAAAGATAACTGGAAACAAAGCCAAGATTGAAGCATGCATAGCTGAAGCAACATGCCTTTGGGAGATGGCAGACGCCGCGACAACCTACTGGCCCGATGATGTTCCCACTATGCATAACCCGGTCTCTCGTTACAATGTCGACCTGCCCAAGAATGACCCCAATCTCGAACTATTCCAATTTCCCGGTGGCAAGGCCGGTAAAGGACTAAAATATAGGTTGCCAAAGGAAGAGAAGGATTGCATATGCTCTATGTGCTTATGAACATGAAGGAAGTGGTCGATTTCATTAGGTAAAATGGTGAACACCCTATTTCTCTATGCAGCTAGTAACTCGGTCTCCTTCTAATGCTTATTTTCTCCTTCTTAGCGATTTCACGGATGAACAGTGGCCGGGACCGACGGATCCCTCTCCCATGGAGTTGGACACTCTACTGAAAGTGGGTGCTCCTGGAAATAAAAAAACTTTGTGTCCTGGTTTATGGAAAAAGTAATTTCTAACCTGTCCCTCTTACCTTGCAATATGTGACTTGTCGCTCTTATTCCACGTAACTACTGAACGCAACAAATTCCTCTTGTACCTGTAGGGAGCTGATCCCAACGTTGAGATGTCAAATGAGCTGAAATGTGTTTCCCAAGGTTGTAATAGTGTCGTCATTAAGTATGAGAAGTATGATGTGAATGGGTTTCGCTTCCATACAGAGACGCACCAGAAAGGGCGACCGAATGCAAAAACGGTAAATACTGGGGTGTTCACCAAAGGAGCCGATTCCTTTGATTACTACGGAAGGTTAGAGAATGTATACGAGCTGACCTTCAATCGTATGAATGTCGAACTCAATCTTGTTGTGTTCAAGTGCCACTGGTTTGACCCAAGGGGTGGACTGATAAGTACCCTTCCATTGGGTTAGTTGAAGTTAGGCCTTCAACCACCTATAGCGGAGCCGACGTCTTTGTTGTTGCTCACCAAGCCAACCAAGTTTATTATTTGCCCTACCCATGCCAGAAAGCGGAACTCCAGGGCTGGGAAGTCGTGTTCCAGGTATCGCCACATGGTAACCTACCGATTCCCTCCGAGGACGATTACGACAACATTAACCCTATAACGTACGAGGGAATTTTCTATCAAGAGCAAGAGGACTTCGGACACTTTGATTTAGAACCGGTTGATCTTGAGGACCTTGGGAACGATGATAAACTCGGGGTGAGTCAGTGGTGAATCTACATGACATAAGTATGCTCGAGAAGGTCCATACCGAGAATGACAACGATGATGAGCCTACACCCTTCGATGAGAATCCAGATTTCTACTCAAAAGATAGTGATAGTGAGAATGAGAATGAGAATGAGAATGAAAATGATAGTGAGTATTTATTTTTTAATGCATTTTATTTTGTCTTTGTGCTTAACTGTTTTCTTAATTGCATTATGCCTTTATTCTTTGTGTATACATTTTATTATGTCTTTGTGCTTAACTGTTTTCTCTTACTTAATGCAGGTGATTGAACAATATGAGCAGCGGCAAGGCAACCAGTTCGTCCTTGCTTAATGCGCTGAAGCAGCGCAAGAAAAGAGCTACACGGAGTGGGAGACAGCCAAATCCCAATCCGCGTTACCCCGATCTTGCTCCTGCTGGCGGAGGACAGGGTCGAGGCCGAGGTCGAGGAGGACGAGGTGCCACGGGAGGAGGCGTGGACTTTGACCCACCACCCTCTGCTTCTGGCGACGTGGCTCCTGAGTTGTTCCTGACAGAGCAGCCTTTCAGGGCCGAGAGGGAGGCAGAGTCCGAGAGGGAGGCAGAGTCTAAGAGGGAGGCGAGGACCGATAGGGAGGCGTGGACCGATACGGAGGCGGACACTAGCCGCGAGTTGGTGGAGCCGAAGAAATTGCGGAATCGTGGGGAATCGGGAGTCCCTGACGAGAAGTTTGAGCCTAGGACTCAGGAGGCGAAAGCCCTTATTATTCCAGATGGCCTTGAGTAAGTGTACTAATTTGGCAATTTAAAACATTTTATTTCATGTTGGTCATAAATAATTATTGTGTACTAATGTTTATTATTGTGCAGCAATTGGACATTTCCTCTGGGGAGCAAGGCTCGCCTTCCTAATAGCCTCGTTGGAGCTCTGATTAGGAAGTTCTGGCCGGGCTATCACATTACCCACGAGGGTGACAGGAAGCTAGCTACTACTTGGGCGGACTACCAGACTACCCGTGTCCCGGGCTTTACGACAGCTGCTGATGCTGTCATCACCAAGTTTTGGGTAAGGCATATTTCTCGAGTTATGTTCATACTTGATGACCCCACCGTGCTAACTCATGACTCTTATGCATGATTGAAGTGCTTTTACCGTGTGGCCGAGGAGGACCAGGAGAAGGCGCAGAGGACTTTGCTTGGGGCTTGTGTGAAGTTGACCCCCCAGGTGTGGTACAACCAGAAGGTCACGGCCGCTAGCCACTTCTGGGCTGACAGGGGCGTGAGGGTCAGGAAGGAAGACATTGTCGGTAGGAACCCTAATCCTGAGTACTCGATGACGCCAGAAGAGTACATGTCGGTGAGTAAAATGTCAATGATATTCTACATTGCTTCTAAGTTGCCATTGCATTGTCTGGAGTTGAGTATTGCATTTTCAGGTTATCCCCGATTGGGCCGAGCCGCATCGACTCGCATGGGAGGAGCTGGTTAGGACGAGGTGGCTCAGAGAAGACGAGGAGTTTGCAGCCTTGTCGAGGCGGAACGCGGATAACCGAGGCGATGGTGGAACGCACTGCGCGGGAAACCGCAACTTTGTCCGCTTCAAGGGGAAGGTGGTACGTATATACAAGGAACGAACTGCGTGTATTTCTCATCATGTTTGTATTTCATATGCATAATATTTCTTTTCGCGATACAGGTGGCCGAGGCACAAGCCGGGGAGGTGATTCATGACGTCGCCGTCTATGAGATGATGCGGCGAAAGAAGCCCAATTACTCGGAGCCTCAACCCTCGTTGCCCGTGTACTTCGGCACTGCCCAGAACGACTTGGGGAACTATAGCACGATGGTGAAGGCTCGTCACCCCCATGTGGATGACCCCATTCACGCGAAGATCGACGAGGAGTCGTTGGTCCTGTCGGGGCACGGATTGCAGCATGGACGCCTCAAGATTCTGAACAAGAAGGTCAAGCCTACCCTCAGCACGAGCTTCAGCCGTCTCAAGGCTACCTACCCCGCCGACGGCCCCCCTATCCCGCCTCGTGGCCAGCCTCGTTGCTCCGCCGAGGATGTAAGTTTTTCTCGTTCTCATCATCTTTATGAATTTTGTTCCTGCATGGTTAACCGTTGATGAGATTCCTTGTATTTGAAATTGTAGCCTGAGTTAGACGCGGCCTACGATACCGTTTATGAGGAATATCAGGTGGCCTTTCGGCAGCATCAGGAGGCGCATGAGATCTACATGCAATACGTAAATGTAAGTCCGAACCTTTATTTTTGCAAAAGATACAAGTCCCACTTCCCCCCGTTTGTTGTACTACGGCCTGACTTCTAAACTATCTTGCAGGACATGATGGTGAATATTCAAACTGGCCAGAATAGAGATTTAGGGCCCGTGCCTCCCATGCCAGGTCCGGCGCCATTTTTGCAATCGAAGGACAGCTTCGGTAGGACCTACTACGCATCGACACCGGTAAGTTCTTTGCTAACCCACTGGTTATCGCTTTACTTTGCCTCGCAAGTTGCTAACATGTAGGCAACATGTAGGGAACGGGATCTTCTGGGAACCGGCACTTTGGCCACGCCTCGCCGGATGGGCGTCAGATCACACCGCTTCATGATGGTCCATCTCCTGGCCATTCTGCAGGTGGTTCTCCTGAGCTTCACATTTCTCCTACTCCCTCGCCAGGTGGCTCTTCTGCTGCTTCTACTGGACGCAACCCTCGCCAGAGGTCGCCACTTTTCACCAGGGGAGATCTCGGGTACACCCCCTCTCCTCCAGAGTTGTAGGCATGTGTGATGATGTCGATGATCTTGTATGACTAATGTATGGATGATCTTGTATGACTGATGTTGATACATGTATGGCATATGTGATCTTGTTTCAATTGGTGTGGAATATATATTGCATGGATGTATGGATGATGATGTATGGATGATGTATGGCTGCTGTGAGTGCTGCTGCTGCTGTGAAAAATTCAAAAAAGAAAAACTGTGCATGTCATACGCCGACGGCAGTGCCCTCGGCGTAGCCCACCTGCGCCTACGCCGAGGGCAGGCCGTCGGCCTAGCGCCAGCCTCGCGCCAGCCTGGGAGGCCCAGGCGGTGGACACGCGTCCACATACGCCGAGGGCGAGGCCATCGGCGTAGCCCCCTCCTGGGGAGGCCCAGCGGGTGCCATGTGGCCGCTGTATGCCGAGGGTAGGGCCGTCGGAGTATATGGTGCGCCGTTAGCGGCCGTCTAACAACAGCGCCGCCGTTCGCCGACGGGCCCACCTCGGCCGTCGGCGTAGCTCTACGCCGACGGTTGTTTGCTACGCCGACGGCCATTTTTACTCCGCCGAGGGAGACCTTCGCCGAGGGGGCTACGCCGACGGCAGCCCTCGGCGTAGCGTATGCCGACGGCAAAGCTGGCTACGCCGAGGGCTTTTTGCCGTCGGCGTAGCCGTCGCGTGCTGTAGTGGGATGAACAATCACTTGCAACATCACACAAACCACCACCAAAGACTGCTCCTAGACTACAAAATAGGTTTTTCAAAAAGTGATGCCTACAAGAACGATACAATGCACAAGCGTTGTCTTCGCTCGATCAACAGATATTAGGTTGTGACCATAGAGGAAATTGGAGCTTTCAAAACAATTTCTCCAACAAGGTCATTGCCAACCAATGAAGGTCAAACCTCGTGTTTCATTGATATGATAACTGAAGTTAAGGGTAGATACACAATAAATTTTCTCACGGAGATTCTTATAACTGGATGCTAGAGTATATGGGAGAAAAGAAATGATGCTATATTCAGAGAGGCAGAGCCAACAGTGCAAAGATGTATCATCAAGTTCAAAATATTCATCAGAACCATTATGCTTAGAACAAAGCCTATTCTTCAGGAAGGACCTCAATCATCGGTAGATACTCTATGAGTTTGTAATAAGTTGATGTTTCCAAACATCACCATTGTACATATTTCCACCAACTATTTATAAATGGAAATGACACAGTAGGGAGCCTTTCCCTACTGTACTTGTGTCAAAAACATAAAAACCCTCATGTTTCACCCTCGAAATCGAGAGTTGGTGCTCGAGAAGCACCGCAAAGAAAATGAATTAGTAAAAATGCATGCAAATTTGTAAAATCTATATTTCTGCACTCCAATGGAGAATTGAGCGAAATGTTGCAGATAAATTAGCTAGGCAAACTACCAGGCCCAAGGTGGGTTCCTGGCTAGATTATATAATTTACTGCCTAAGCTTCTAAATTATATATGACGATCACAGATTAATAAAGTTGATATTGCGTCGTTTTTAGATTAGCCCGAAACGTCATGTCGTAGGTCTTAATAACCCTCCATGAGAAGTACCGGACATCTACGGGGGCATGCATTGTTTAGATTTTTGGTTTTAGGCTGGACCTTTGAGGGCGGCACTACCCTCTTCCATAATATACGCCCAGCATACTGTCGAATTGTCATGCCTCTAAAGATCCCAACGCCCACGCCCATTAATCTTCATCAAAATAGCCGATACGAATGCTTTTGATCAACTGGATATCATCCACTCTGAAGTTTTACTCTAGCTTATCACATTCCAGGCGAATAGTTCTTCATCAGTTAATTATTCCGCCACCTTAGCTGGAGCTCCTCGACAACTTAATAAAAAAGCTGGTCTGAATATTTATTTTTGCAAAAGAACATGGATGACATCATGCATGCATGTATGCAGGAACAACAACACGCCAAATGTACAACATACGTGAAAAACGCGCACGAACACTAGTACAAGCACACGCCCACATAGATTTTACTGGAGTGGGATAAGACCTCTATGATTCATTTATATCCCTAATGATGACATCCTCAAAGAACTGAGGAGACGCATGCCGGAAGTTGGGGCGAGAACATGTACTCCCTCCATCCCGGTTTAAAGGACACAATTTGCAATTCTATGTGCCCTAGGTGTCCTCTAATTGGTCCATTTAATAGTGTGAAAAAGAACATGCATGAGGAGAAAAAGAGTTAGCAAAGCGTTCACATTTGTTTATACATGTGCATGCAAGCATTTTATTGTTTTCACACGGGAATAATTACAGAGATTAAATGCTTTTGTGTCTAAGTATTTTAGGATTGCATGATTTGCAAATTGGGTCCTTTAAACCAGGATGGAGGGAGTACAAAAGGAAAACGAACGTAAGCCCTCGGCCCAACGTGGGTTGACACACTAACTCGATGTTCTTCGGGAACTGATGTTTAAATTCTCGGCACATCCCATTCCTCCCAAATATACACCAACAAAACTGAAATTTAAATTGAATGCACTCCTCAGAATAATCCTATCCGCACCTTTTCTCCTACTCCCTCTGATCCATATTACTTGACTTGAATTTGTCAAAATTTAGATAAACCTATATATTAAATAGTGTCTAGATTTATCCAAATCTAGATAAATTTGAGTCAACTAATATGGGTCGGAGGGAGTAGCTAGAATCTCATTCACCTAGGAGAGCGGTTATGTACTACTCCCTCCGTTTTAAAATATAAGATGTTTTAGCTTTGTGAAAAAAATGAATCTACACTTCTTTTAGTATATAGATTCATTCCAAAGTTGAGTGAACCTACATACTAAAACAAGTTTAGATTCATTTTTTTCACAAACCTAATACATTTTATATTTTGAAATGGAGGGAGTACAACCTTGTCTTACCATGGTGCAGAAGCACAAATACTGTATGTTATATATGGATGTGGGGTGTACATTCTGGTAGTGTCTTCAATGCTTTAGCAACATTTTCATCAATTACTCCCTCCGTTTCAAAATATAAGATATTTTAGGTTTATAAAGAAAATGAATCTAGACTTCTTTTAGATTCATCCTAAAGTTGAGTGAACCTACATACTAAAACAAGTCTAGATTTATTTTCTTCACAAACCTAAAACATCTTATATTTTGAAACGGAGGGAGTATTTACTATAATGGGGTTTGTCTTTTTAGTACGAGCAAACAAACTTATAATGTCTGCCCGAGTCTAATCCATGAGGTGAGTTCTATGCCACCCATTATGGAGAACTACACATGTAGAAGTATCCATTGAATTGGACAACTGTTAACTAACTAAGTTTGAGCCACTCGTGTAATCATGTCGATCCCATTGGACAACCATTCAGGGAACAGAGCCACTTGTGAAACCATGTCTATTACATTGCATTGGACAACTGTTGAGTCAGGTGGTAGCGATGGAATGCCTTATGAAGATAGCACGTCAGCATGCTCAGACACCAAGGCTCAAACCTTCTAGCCTAGTTGTGCTCCTCTCTGCGACGAGGACGAAAATGAGAGTACTAACTACATCTGCTAGCAACCAGATGATTAACTGACCGACGAAGCAATCAAGGCACGAGAGTCCTGCATCGCTAAGTCTCGCCCGTCCCTTGTATTTTGGAGCAAAGACCTGATGTGAATGTAAGGCATCATGTGATCTCGCTGAGATTTAAAAATCATTTTCTATTTCTTGGTAGTACGTATAGCCATGTTTAACGGGTTGTGACTATATGAGTTCTCCAATCACGACCTACAGAAGCTCCCAGTTCTTCCTCTTTCTCATCCACAACCATAACTCTAGATCAATGCAGTTTGTGCTGCCGGTGATGACCTACGGTGCCACCGCAACTGCAGTCTCCGCCTCCATCCTAGATGTGGAGATCGCATCGACCCGCTGAACACCTCCACCCCAATCTCCGGCAAAGACAATACGTACATGTTCCCCTCCTGTTGGGCCATGTAGAGATAAACTGGACTTTTTACCTCCATGGTGTTCCCAAGATCTAGTCGAGGTAGAAGATAATGATGATTACCACTAGATGCGCAAGTGAGAATTATCGATGAAGCATGTCAGTTGATGTAGTAAATTTCCATGATCCGATCCCATGGTTGTCTAAGTTCTAAACGTACAACACCTCCGTTGGTATCCACACATACGAGGAGGAGCGCCAACGATGGACTTCTAGGTTGGGTACGATGGCTGAACTGAAGGGGCTAGGGTTTCCAATGCATGGAATGGTCTAACCGAGCCCCTTGGGCATCCTACGGCCCACTATATATAGGCAATGATAGTGGGCTTCACAACACTTGTGACCCATCCACTAAATGCCTATTCTGGTCACCGCGAGTCCAACTTACTAACCCAATCTGTGTCTGGTTCGGGTCTAACCCAACCGGCATACTTGCTTCCTCTCATAAGTGTGTGAATCTGCAGGCTCATGGTGACTTAGACACGATTTAAGCCTGACTCATAATCGACCAATCGGTAACGGCTCCTGTAGAATGTGACAACTCTCAACTGCAATAGAGTCATGAAGACATATCTTTTTGATACGACTTACTCGTATGAGTCCCTTTTACTCACGATTTACCTTGTTGAGCTATAGGCAAAATATCTTCGTTCCTTTAATAGCACAACTTTCTTCTCGATCCGTGATATGTGATTTATCCGACTAAGTCTTAGTCGATTGTCTCGGTTAACACTTAATTGAGTCGCGCATAGCCATGCTTTCTGAATCATATCACACAAGAGGACCTAGAGAATATGTCTCCAATCGGAGGAACAAAATCCTATCTTAGTTATCCACATCACAAATCTTGATTCTCAGCTAATCCAAACTCTTTCTTTATGTCTGCCTTGTGACGGAACAACATTTGGTAGAATCTAAGTCGGTTGATCCACAACTCGGATTTTGCGATAACCTCAAGTCTAAGAATTACATTGATTGAGACATACAAATAACAACTTACTCGTTGTATCTCAATATGGGTATGACTGACTCACTAAAGTCTTTAGTTGAATCCGTGTAAATCAGAATAGCATCACCATGCCCATGTATTGGAAGTGAGTCATCGTCCGACTTTCACATTAGTCTAAGTTGCGTGTCTAGCACAACCTCAATGACTAAGGACATCTAGTATAAACAAAATAAATATATAGTTGCACAACTGAATCACATATTTAATAATACATATTATATGTTCAGACAAGGACAACTTGATAATTTTATGAATACATTGGGAATTACATCATACCTGATTGCCTCTAGGGCATACTCCCAACACCTACATAATCCTTGCTCACTTCTCTCTCTCATAGGAACTCCATGGATTTTGTGGTATGATTTTTTACCTTTTTGGTTATTAGTTTATATGTTTGTTCATGGAGGATATTGGTGTACCTGTTAATTTTAAATGGAAGAACAGTACTAATTGCCATAGGGTGATAAATGAATAAGTTGTGCATGTCCCAAACCATTCAGTGAAATCCCAAACTTGATAGCCTACATGTTGCTATGATATTTGGTTAAGTAGATGTGATGAAGTTGAACTGCTTGTAAAAATGATATGTCTTTGCAAATTATGTATTTAGTTCATCATATGAGCATGCCTGTTAAAAATGATCATATCTATTGTTAAAGCAAGTGAAATATCCTTTGCAGAAATGATCAGCCCTGTTAAAACACAGGTTTATGAGCAGAAGTTTAGGACATTTGTAGGTGTTTGGTTCCCATAGACTGACATCTCAAGGTGTACCGAAACAACCTAATACGCCACTTGTATGATGTGCACATAGCACACCACAAGCATATGATAACATTTCTGCTTGCTCATAGGACCATTAGCTAGTACTCCTAATAAATGATCAAAAATGAGAATTTGATTGGAGTGATGATTGTGAAGTATATTTAGAAGTTGTTTTTCTAGACAATGATTTACTTTATGCTAACATAAATAATTTATTTGATGATGGCTGTTTTCATATATTGAGCATGAGGAGCATGATGAGTATCTCCGCATGGTTAATATGACCTTCAGAAGTGAGGAGGAAGGATACCAGTTTTATAACGATTATGCTAAGATCAGAGGGTTTAGTGTTAGAAAGGAAGAGGTGAAATACTTGTCGGGGACATAGACGCGGTTCATGCGGATGTGCATGTTCTTTAAAGAAGGACATCATACGTTGGTGAACTTTAAAAGAGCTAACCCGAAAATAATGCCAAAGGCTCTTACTCATTGCGGATTCTCGGCATGTTTAGACATCGAGCTTATTCTAGCAACTGGCGAATGGTTTGTGAAGGATTTTGTGGAGAACCATAACCATCAACTCGCAAAGGATGTCGATGTTTCTTACTTGTATTCTCACTGCCGAATGGCGGATGGTCAAAAGGCTTATGAAGTTGGGTATGGGATTGGTGGCCTCCTCACGCACCAAATAATGAATGTTATGGAACATGGTGATGGGTTCATATTGTGGCGGAGTACAAGAAGAAAAGGATTGAAGGTAGAAATGTGGAATACATGCTGAACTATACGGCAATATAGAAAAACAAGGATGCATACTTTTCGTACATATATGACACAGACAGTGAAGGCCATTTGAGGCGGAGGTCCTGGATCAGGGCTGAGGCATAGGGCTCCGCAGGAAAAAAAGGTTGGCGATGTGGGCTCCTAGATTGGGGCCGGGGTGAAGGGTGAGTACGAGGTCGCCGTGAGAGACTATGGTCGAGTAGGACGAAGGGACCTTTGGGTTGGTGGGGATGTTATACAGGGTAAGGGTGAGACGGTGGAGCGCCAGAGTTGCTAGGGAGAACTGCGGCGGCGGCGTGTTTTTCCAACGCAAGCACATCACGCTTTAGATGGTCTTTGAGGTCTCTTGGGCCGGGGCCCGTCTACAGCCTTTTATGGTTTGGTGTCAAAATTTGACAGAAGTATTATTATTACTTGCCATATATTTGGCAGTAGTATGATTTTCTGTAGTTCATTGGATGCATGAAAATATAGGGTTGTAATTCATTTGGGTATACCATAGAACACCTCTAACCATAGCAGGCTCATCTTTGAATGTTTTTCTGCATGGATTTGTGCAAACTTAGTTTCATCCCTTTGAGGACACATTTATTTCTAACAACTCAAATGGTACTTCCTCCTTCACGGTTTGCAAGGCGCTCTACAAAAATCTCACGAACCTAGGCGTGAACATATTGGCTGAAAATTAGGCCTGTTAGTGAGCGGTTAAGGCGCATGCAGTGGTGAGAGACTATTGCATGCATAGAAAGTTGGGAGGAAAGCTGCCACATTAATCAACAATTAATTCTTATGCGCCTAGAAACGTTGCAGTTTTGGAAAAACCCAAATTTGATTAGACGTCCTACAAACCGTGAAGGAGGGAGTATAATAGTTAATATTGTTAATCCGAATAAAGAAACATGTGATTTATTGCTGAGAAGAAATAGACATATATCTGTTCTCTGGCCTAAATGCGGATTGAATTACCCATCTATACGAGCTCACATTGCTTCCTTTCTCTGGTCAGAAGCATTTCTCCACTAGCTCTGAGTCTTGTTTCCCTAGCTGAAATATATCCAGCTAAAAATGGCATGGTCATAGATGGTAGAGAAATTGTAGTACAGAAGAGTAATCTCCTCTAACGACGCTATTCTAGGGAACGTACATTCGAATTCTTGATGCATCCCATTCTCAAATCTCAGCAAGTCAGCATGCACATCACGGAAAATCGAAGTGGGTACCTCCCATTCTCAACATCCTCAACATGTACACCTATAGACTTGTCCTCCTATGGTGTTGAAGCTGGACCAAAGTCTCGTATATATGCATGGCGATTCTATATCATCATAGTGAATACTTATTAATTGTTTCAAAAAATAAATATTTAACAATTATTTTATCTTTGAGAAAAATAAATACTAGCAGATCAAAACACATCAAATTCTAAATACACTCTCTCACTTGCTTTATGGCGAATTGGCAGTAAATAACACATGAACATCTGAAAGACAAACAACGCCGTCAGATGTCAAGTGAAATGTACTATCCCCGTATTGCAGTATATGTATAATGTTGAACTTCATGTTGCTAATATCCAGATACTTTTTTTGTTTGCTATATAATTAGTGCGTGAGGTTGGACCAAGAATTTGAAGGTTGATACGACAGGATTCCCGTTTTACTTTCTTACCGGTAAAAACCAATATGAAAATCGTCTGTCACCAGCAAAAATAAGTGCCGAATCATCTCTGTAGTGTGCATGGACTTCAGTGATACGCCAGAAGATCTAGTGTTCTAAGTTGTGGCTCCATGTAGAGCCGGAGGCAGTTGTTGTGGCACGGTGGCATGGTCTGATGCGGCTACACCGAAGGTGAGTATGTATGCTACATGCAATTCAACCGTGTGCCTTAGCGCCGTGGCAGAAGCAGGGCCGGCCCTGAGGGGGGGTCAGGAAGGGCGGCTGCCCCGGACCCCAAAACCAAGGGGGCCCAAAATCCCAGCAAGCTAAGGTATATACACTATACAGTGAGATTGTACGAGACGCGCCGATACCATTTTTTTTTAGAAACACAGTACAATCGTAGACGCTCACAATGCGTACATGCACCCACCCCTATGAACGCACATACGCACACCCTATCCCTTATGAGCACCTCCGAGAGACCGAGTTGGCAGATCAGGTTTTGAGATTGACGAAGTCACCACGGGCGCCTCGCTGTCGACGGGAACGTCGCCTCCCACTGAAAGAATATTCCGCCTTTTATGCAACACACAGTATCAAACCTGGGATTTAAACTCTGGTAGACTGGGGGTACAACCACCCTCCTAACCACCCAACCACAGGTTTTCGCTCATCTAATGTACTGGATGCGCCGATACCATTAGAGCCAGATAGAGAGCTCTTTTTGCTCACGGTGGAGACACGATGAAGCGGTATGTCGCTCATCTAATGTACTGGACCTTGGGCATTTTTCTTCGGTTTTATGAGGCTTACTATTGTAATGGTTGGCTTGGGCCTATTTTGGTAAATTGACTAAGGATGTTTGGGTCGTTGCTAGCTAGTAATTAACACATTCGGGTGCACAGTCAAACAGAAGATGAGTATGCAGGTTAATATTTAAGAATTATTAAAAAAGAGGATCCATATGTAAAAAATCATATAAGAGAAAAGGAGATCAATATGTGTAACTGTAGCATTTCACGTGTTGACTTCTTCGATACTCCCTCTATTCAGAAATATAAGACGTTTTAGCTTTATGGAATGAATGTATCTAGAAGACTTTTATGTATATATTCGCTCAAAAATCGTCTAGATACATTCGTTTCACAAAGCTAAAACATCTTATATTTCTGAACGGAGGGCGTAGTTGACAAACCTGGAGCTGCAAGACGATGGCTATGTACGAGTTTAAGTCTCCTTCCTATGTGAACCGTGCGAGGTGCATTTCCACCTTGTCGAAAGCTAGAGAAGTCCCACCGATGGACCTCACGTGGTCACGCCGAGAGGCAAGAAGCTGTGTCGCTAAGAGTAGGTAGCACCACGATCACATTAACTTTAGACAGAGCCTACTGGATGGTCGGAAAAAGTAATATAGAATACTATCAACAATGACTTCATATAAGCGACTGTCAAAGCAAATTTTAAGATTATAATATGCTTATTTTATATCAAATATTGCTCTTCTATGCATGTAAGTGTTGATCAACTACATGATGCTTATAGGGCCCTAGGTTGAAGTTTCTCCCCAGGCCTCCGAAATCTCTGGACTGGCCCTGGGCAGAAGGCATAGGTGAAAGAGTGTCATCTATACCGCTAAATCCGACATGCTTCCACTCCATCAACCCCTACTAGGTATTACTCGCCCTATTTCACTTTGATTCCTGTAGTAAGCATCCGAGCTGATACTAAATGATTAAGGAGGCTGAACCTAACCTAGGACAAACGGATTAAATGCATTTCGTCATTGAGCATGCTATGTCCACAAAGCAGAAAGCAAGCAGAAAACCGGCCTTAGTCTCGGTTCAAACCCTCGAGCCCTAGTCTTATTTGCAACACAAGATCTTGCACATTTGACTAGTCTGAACTGAGAAAAGGGAGTTTTCAGGAATGTAATCAAAATACAAGGAGAACTAGGAAACTGATATCTCTGTGTTATGACCTACATCCGGCTTGAATGTGCACTGACCTTGTATGGGTTCCCCAATTCCCCACCTGCTCGAGCTCCCTCTTTCTTATACAGAAGCATGACTCCATATCGAGACAGATTTGCCGCCCGGTGATAACCTATACGTTGCTCCAAAGACTCATTCATTAATCACTTCTGGCTCAACAGATCAGCCATCGACTATGTTTACCTACTAGAGGATCCTCCTCTGGTGCACTTTTACTGTTGACCACATGATGACATCCAAACGGAAGCGACACCATGGCACCCTTGGACACACTGAGGCGGTGTAAACATACGATACATGGGTTTTGGAGTACGACACGATCATCTAGTGAACCAAACATGCTGAAAATACAACCTTGGATCTGAATCTTATCGAGCAATCAAATTCCCTACGCATCCTTTTCCCTAGCGATTGTGTTGGCCATTGTATCGCAGAATGATTCCATATTGTAATTCCTTACTGGCTACACAATGTTCTGGTGTTATCCTGTGACCTAAAGATAGTGTCTGAGCAGTGAACTATGCATGTACTTGTGGACAGGGTTTGTAGATGGATGAAGCAATATATATCGTTTTACTACCTCACTGGTCACATTCGGCATAGAAGCTAGACTTCAACCGACATGGGTCTTAGAATTTATGTGACAACATCCTCTTAATCCGGGATTTTGGTGTACTAGGAAACAAACATTAAATTAAATACATATATGATTTGCAACATATATTTAAGAGGGCACCTTAAAAAATATACGGTACAACAGTTTGTTGGGAGATATGATGCAATGTTCATATTGAATCATGATATTCTTGTCCATCCAGCTACTGCATGCTAACTAAGTCAGCCCACTTCCTATCGCTAGCTTATAAATATCTATGGTTCTCCAGGCATATTGTTAGATTAAACTACTAGTAGGAAATCAAGCTTCTCTACCTACGTTCTCTTCTAGGTTGAGTGGATGATCACGTGCCCACATTCGATGCTTTACACGTTTGCGGGCCACTCAATTTGAAGGAATCCGCTCCTACTGTATGTCTTTTTGCAAATAATTTTATTCTGGACATAGTGATATTTCTACTATTAGATTTAATTGAGGGGGCGGTATTAAATTGAGGGGACTGTGTGTTGGATGATACTGAAATAAGTTGGAAAAGTATGAAATTTCCTTGTGTCAGAAAATGTAGAAATTTTCCACATGTTAGTGTCCACGATTCGAAGTCCACATGTAAATATTATAAGAAAGATATACATTTACATAGAAAACTTGAAATAATTTAGAATAAACGAGAAAAAAAGACGTATCAAGTATGCTTGGGATCTAAATGAACACACGGTTCCAAGTGAACAAGCAATAAGTTTGTCAAAGAAATTCAAAAAAATATGATGAATGTATGTGAATAGAAGCCCAAGACGTACACAAGATTATTCCTTCTTCTGCTCCTAGCATAGAAGTCTGTTGGCACATACATTTGTATCCAACTCAAGACGTACATCACAAAGAGTTACTCCCTCCGTCTCGGTTTATAAGACTTATGTGTATTTCTAGGTTGACAAATTAACCAACTTAACGTGAGATACATAAGATAAAAATTATATTATTGTATCCAACTCAAGACGTACATCACAAAGAGTTACTCCCTCCGTCTCGGTTTATAAGACTTATGTGTATTTCTAGGTTGACAAATTAACCAACTTAACGTGAGATACATAAGATAAAAATTATATTATTAGAAACTTCAAATATTATATTTTCTAATGATATAATTTTTATATTATATAATTCATATTATATAGCTTATATGGACGACCTAGGTATACGTGTAAGTCTTATAAACTGGGATAGAGGAAGTACGTGCATTCTGTGTTCCTGTACTAAGCTATAATACAATGATGTTTTGGACGGTAAACCATTCCTCAAAGCTAAAGGCTACTAGGACACAACATACAACATGGTTGTGGTAAAATTCAAGATCGAATCTTCTTCTTTTTTCCCTTTTAACTTTACATTACAACATGTTCATTTGTCTTGTAACACATGATCTAGATCTAAGAACATAAGGAATTGAATCATATGGTAGATATTAGAGAATCCCTTGACCTTCTTTCTTACAACAACAATTCAGGTTGCACTAACGCGTCTGACGGATGTGTATTCATCCAACATTATGAAACTGAACCATTTCCATATGAATGAACTTAAGTTACCTATTAATTTCAGCTTCATAAAAAATAACTTTTGTACTACTCGTAATGCCTTCTACTTATGTATATTAACTATGTATTTTTACATTAATTTGGCATGCTACTTGTTGTATGACTCATTGTGTAGGCCTTTTGTTCTTTAGTTGATTACTCATGTTTACTTATTGTAGTAGGTTATCATAAAAATGCAAGTGCAAGTAGTACTTGAAAGTGCACATGCGATTGTTTTTTGAACTTTCTACAATGCAAAGCTATAACTTTGAGCTAGGACCTGCATTTAAACTTTCGCAGTAGCATGTATAGTTCAGTGAGGGAAGCACACTTTCACCTTATTACACATCTACTTTTTTAAAAACATCATATATGAGTCTCCTTGCCTCTTCAAGCACACACTAATATGATGCTCGCACCACACATGTGTCAACATATCCATAAATAAAGCCTTTCTCGTGTGGTGGATCTAAGACTACAACAACAAATGGTGGGGGTAGATATAATGAATTGTGCACGTGAACCAATTGAGTGGCATCGGTTATTCCACATACCAAGATATTTTGAGGGAACGAGATGTATCGGAAATTTTAGTTGAATTAACAAAGAGATCGTGTAGTGCACTTGTGCATACCTTGAGAGCGCTGATATGCTATGTGGCTTAGTGACTGCAAGATGTTGTGGTAGAGTAGAACAGCATGAGCTTACCTCAATCACAAGATTGCGGATTTTGGAGGGTTGTTGCCATAAAACAAATCCCCCACCCACTCTTCGCTCACAGTCTAATCTAGTCTGCTGCTTTGTCGTCAACTCCGCTCCTAACTATGGTGACTTATTTGATTTTCTCCTCTTCCATCCCGCCACTAAAGATACTTGCACAATTACACTGATGGTATCCGCTACCTCGCATGCCACAGTTGTCTCATTGCGTTGTCTCTTAAGTAGTTGATTAAATCCCCATTGAGGTCTTTGATGTGTCATGGAGGCGGATATTGTGGCATGAGAGGCGCCTGAAATGTGCAGAAAGGGGAGACAAACAATTCAAGGGTTTTTTTAAGGAATATCAATGTGTAGTTTAGGATTGCGCAATTATATGTCGACAATTAACAAAAGAAAACATGACAACCGAAAAACAGGACAACTGAAACATTAGATACCCAAGGAAAACGTGTGGTGAGATTTACAAGAACAGACACACATAGATTTAAGCATGCACAAACCATATATGCCCGGCCCATGTTTTGTGTTCATCCTGCCAGGAATCAACCGAAGTAGCCAGACACAGCTGGGCATGCGGACTTGCAATCATTGTGGCAGGCTGGGTGCACACCGCATCACGCTATCATGCTTTAAGCCATGTCATCCCCTGACCAAAGTCCTGGATAGTATTGCATTTACGCTTATGCACATATATGTAGAATTTTAGAACTTTCGGGTAACCTTGATCCTCTCTAGTTGAATTGAATTAACTATTTTTTCAAAAACCGATGTAAATTTTGAAAATTTATTTTATTTGATTGAATTAAATAGGGTTAGAGGGCACCATAAGGTACCCACATTCCCAGCGCAGTCGCATTTTGTGAGAAGTATTGTGACGTAGGCTAGGATCTGCCGATATAATGTGTTGCAGCCACCCTACACTACTACATCTACATACTACTCCCTCCATTTCAAAATATAAGATGTTTTAGCTTTGTGAAGCAAATGTATTTAGACTTCTTTTATATGTAGGTTCACTTAAGTTTGGAGTGAATTTATACACTAAAACAAGTCTAGATATATTTTCTTTACAAACCTAAAACATCTTATATTTTGAAACGGAGGGAGTAAATCACTAGCACTCATTTGCACTACAGGAAACAGGGAATAGGCCGACGGCCATACACCGTCGGCTAGCCACCGAAAACCGTCGGCGTAGGCTACGCCGACGGTAGCTGTCGGCGTAACGGCGTCGGCCTACGTCCCCGTAGGCGTACACTAAAATCCCTTCGGCGTATCTAACCCCGTCGGCGTACGTTGTAGGCCGACGGCTATACGATACCGTCGGTCTACACACCGTCGGCATAGCCTTTGTGGGTCCCACTTGCACCAGCTAACAGCCGTTAACGGCAGACGATGTACGCCGACGGCAAGGCCGTCGGCCTAGGGTGCCACGTGTTGCCCATGCAATGCCCACGCTGGCCCGCGTAGGAGTATACGCCGACAGCCACCCCGTCGGCCTAGCTAGTTGTACGCTGACGGCAACCCCGTCGGCCCAGACCAAACCGTGCCATATGGTCATTAGCTACGCCGACGACAATGCCGTCGGCGTTAGCTCTGTCCAGTTTTTTTTTTTATTTTTGTTTGTTTCTTCCCTGCATATTTAAAATTCCCACAAACAATTCACATATTAAATTCCCACAAACAACACATGCACATGGACACAAACATATAAGATCATCCATACATATATAGGTACATCATCATCCACACATAGATAGGTACATCATCATCCACACATAGGTACATCTCTAAGTGCATCCTAACACATGCACATCCCTACACCTCCGGAGAGCTACTCGAGAGACCCATGTCTCCCCGCACGAAGAAAGGTGAAGCTTGACGTCGAGTAGCCGCCGTTGAACTGAAGGGAATATGCCCTTAGAGGCAATAATAAAGTGTTTATTATGTGTATTCCAAGTATATGATAGATGTTTATTTTACATGCTATAATTGTATTAATACGGAAACGTTAATACATGTATGTTTAGTAAACAAACAGAAAGTTCCTAGTTATGCCTCTCTCATAAACTAGCTCGTTGATTAACAAGATGATCAAGGTTTCCTGATCATGGACATTGGATGTTGTTAATAATGGGATCACAACATTATTGTAATGGTGTGATGAACATTCATCCGAAGTATAGCATTACGATCAAAGTCATTGAGTTTATATTGCTATAACAACTTACGAAGTGATCCTAATCCTTAGACCATGAGATCATGTCAATCACTAACACCGGAAGAGTTTCTTGATAACATCAAATGTCACACCGTAACAGGGTGATTATAAAGGTGGATTCAGAACTAATAAAGTGTTATGTTGAGGCTCATGGATCGAGAGTGGAATTTGTTCATCCCGATGACGGATAGATATACTCTGGGCCCTCTCGGTGATATCACATTGATTAGCTTGCAAGCAAGTGATTTGATCACTAGAATGTTATATCACAGGAACGAGAAAAGAGTGCATGTCGGTAACGAGATCAAACTAGGTATGGAGATACCGATGATCGAATCTCGGACATGTAATATATCGTGAAACAAAGGGATTAAGATACTAGCGTAAAAGGTTCCGACGATCACAAGAAAGTCATCGTTGAATGTGTGGGAGTCAGTATGGGTCTCCAGATCCCGCTTCTGATTATTGATCCGAGAGGGGTCTCGATCATGTCCGCATTATTCACGAACCGTAGGGTGACACACTTAAGAGACACCGACATCCAATTGGAGCAAATGTTTCATGCCGAAAGAATGAACAAGCGCAGGAATTTATTTCACTAGATACCGAAACAGGTTTTCGGGTGAAATTGCATAAAGTGGTTATGCATGTGAAATAGAATTCTAGCAAGGGGTTATTTGTGAATGTTTGTCATTAAAGTAATTGACAAAATTCTGAATAAAATAAAAGAGTTTTATTTAATGAGAGTTTGCATTAAATTTGGTGGAAATTTAATGGGAATTTGAGTGGACTTTTGAGTGGAGGGAATTTAAAGGAGATTTGTGAGTGGAGTGTGGAGTGTCCACCCACATGAAGAGGGGAGGGCAAGGGGGCAGCCCCATGCGCCGGCCACGCCCTTGGGGTCCCCCCCCTCCTCCTATAAAAGGAGCCCCCCTCCTCACTTGTCTCTCACACCTCCTCGTGAAGGATCTCTCTCCTCCTCTAGAATTTATCCCCCATGGTCTCGGACTAGCGAGATACATGTTCCCGGTGGCTATTCGGCAAGAAAGAGTTGTGCTTCCGCTGCATCGCTGGAGCGAGGAGGCGGAGGTTGCTCGGTGCCTTGAACGTGTGTGCGAGCACGGATGCGCTGCTGATTTGCGGCGCTAGGACTTCCTCTCGATCTTGAGATCGGTAAGAGATCGTCTACATCAACCACGAGTTGAACTAGTTTAGCTTTGTCGGTCTTCAAGGGTATGTTCTCTACGGATATACATCCGCCCGTTGTTTGTATCTAGTAGATAGATCTTGGTATATAGTTCACATCGTAGGAAATTTTTTGTTTTCTATGCTGCGAACCCAACAGTGGTATCAGAGCCGGATCTATGCGTAGATACTTTACACGGGTAGTACACATATGAGTATGTGGGCGATGATGATCATGTTGTTGCTCCTTTGTTGTAATTTTGGATATTGGTGGCATAGTGGGATGAAGCGGCTCGGACAAACTTTACATGTCCTCGCACATGAGACCTGTTCCACGCTTGACATGCAACTAGTTTGCATAAGTGGCTAGCGGGTGTCTGTCTCTCCTACTATAGTCAATATCTATTTTGCAAGCGAGTTGTCAACAATTTGATTATCCTCGTTGTGGTTCATGTTCGTAGGTAAGAACGGTTCTATCTCGAAAGCCCTAAGCCACGTAAAACTTGCAATGGATAAATTAGAGGCGTCTAGTTTAGATTGTTGCTGAGCTAGTGTTATGATATGGTAGTATTGTAAGTAGAAGTATGAGATGATACTCTTACAACACACATAGCGTGTAAAATCCATAGACCTTGGATTTACACATATAGGTATGATAGTGATCATACCACGATGCACATGATAGAGATCATCTGCGGGAACCATATCATTTCACTAATAAACATATGATGTTTGATAGCATCTTATATTGCTTGTTTAGCGCTTTGTTAGCATAATAAGATGATCCCTCATTTAAATATCAAGATAAGAATGTGTTCTTCCTTTAGTATGCACCGATTATGTTTTCGTCGCTCCAAGACATCACGTGATGATCGGGTGTTCTTGGATCCACGACCATATTTTTGGTGTAAAACAGTTACACACGCGAATACTAAGGTTCTAACTTGGCGAGCCTAGCATGTACAGACATGGCCTCGGAACACGGACCGAAAGGTTAAACATGAGTCATATAGTTGATATGATGCCCATTTGATGCTCGCCTTTGAAGCTATACCGACTCACGTGATGATCGGACTTGGTGTAGTGGATTTGGTTCATGTAATCACCAAAAAGGCACGAGGGATGTCGTTTTTGAGTGGGAGTTCATTCATATTATGGATTATTTGAACTCAATCTATCATACACTTAGTCTAAACTTTACAAATTCTGTTGTAGATGGCACCACCTGCTTTTAATTTCAATGTGTTCATGGAGAAAGAGAAACTAGCAACGAACGGTAGCAACTTTACCGAATGGGCCATGAATTTGAGGATTCTCCTCTCTGCTGCACAAAAGCAATATGTGCTAGAAGCGCCGTTAGGCCCCCCACCTTTAGATGATGCCCCTCACGAGGAGAAGAATGTCTATCAGACTCGTCAGGAGGACCAGAACTTAGTTCATTGCGGCATATTGTATGGACTAGAGCCGGAACTTCGAAAGTGTTTCGAAAACGGCAATGCATTTGATACAATGGGTGAGTTGAAAATGATTTTCGACACACATGCTACTGTAGAGAGCTACAACGCTTCAGAAAAGTTCTTTAGCTGCATGATGGAAGAGCACAGCTCCGTTAGTGAGCATGTACTCAAGATGTCGGGTTACGCCGATAAGCTTGTGTCCTTGGGAATATCGATTCTCATTGACTTAGGCATCCATCGTGTTCTGCAGTCTCTGCCACCTAGCTATAAGAGCTTCGTGATGAACTATAATATGCAAGGCATGAAGAAGTCTCTCCCCGAGCTTCTGTCAATGCTTAAAACTGCAGAAGTGGAGATCAAAAAGGAACATTAAGTGTTGATGATCAATAGGAACACTGGTTTCAAGAAAGACAAGAAGGGAAAATGGAAGGGAAGTAAGGGCGGCAAGCCTGTTGCCGTGCCTGAAAAGAAACCCTGAGTTGGACCTAAGTCTGATTCCGAGTGCTACTATTGTAAGGGGACTGGCCACTGGAAGCGCAACTGCCCCAAGTATCTGGCAGACAATAAGGCCGGCAAGGCAAACAAAGGTATATATGATATACATGTTATTGATGTGTACTTGACTAGTGCTCGCAGTAGCACCTGGGTATTTGATACCGGTTCAGTTGCTAATATTTGTAACTCGAATCAGGGGGTGCGGAACAAGCGACCGCTAGCAAGGGGTGAGGTCAAGATGCGTGTCGGCAATGGATCAAGCGTTGATGTGATCGCCGTCGGAACGCTGCCTCTCCACTTGCCGTCGGGATTAGTTATAAACTTGAATAAATGTTATCTGGTGCCTGCACTGAGCATGAACATTATATCTGGATCGTGTTTGATGCGAAGTGGTTATTCATTTAAATCCGAGAACAATGGTTGTTCCATTTATATGAATGAAATCTTTTATGGTCATGCACCGATGATGAAAGGTTTATTTCTATTAGATCTCGATGATAATGTTACACATATTCATAATGTTGATGCTAAAAGGATTAAACTTAATGATGTTATATCCGCATATATGTGGCACTGCCGTCTAGGTCATATTGGCGTTAAACGCATGAAGAAGCTCCATTCGGATGGACTTTTGGAATCACTTGATTATGAATCATTTGATACATGTGAGCCATGCCTTATGGGCAAGATGACTAGAACGCCGTTTTCCGGTTCAATGGAACGGGCGACAGATTTATTGGAAATCATACATTCTGATGTATGTGGTCCAATGAGTGTGACGGCGCGAGGTGGATATCGTTATTTTGTTACTTTCATGGATGATTTGAGTAGACACGGTTATATCTACTTGATGAAACACAAGTCTGAAACCTTTGAAAAGTTCAAGGAATTTCAGAATGAAGTGGAAAATCATCGTAATAGAAAGATCAAATTTCTACGGTCCGACCGTGGAGGTGAGTATCTAAGTTACGAGTTTAGCACTCACATGAAAGAGTGTGGAATTGTTTCACAACCCACACCTGTCGGAACACCACAGCGAAATGGTGTGTCGGAACGTCGTAATCGTACTTTATTAGATATGGTTCGATCTATGATGTCTCTGACGGACTTGCCGTTGTCATTTTGGGGTTATGCACTAGAAACTGCTGCATTCACTTTAAATCGGGCACCATCTAAATCCGTTGAGAAGACACCGTATGAATTGTGGTTTGGAAACAAACCTAAGCTGTCATTTCTTAAAGTTTGGGGATGCGATGTTTATGTGAAGAAACTTCAACCGGATAAACTCGAACCCAAAGCGGAAAAATGCGTCTTCATAGGATAACCTAAAGAAACTATTGGGTATTCCTTCTATCACAGATCCTAGGGCAAGGTTTTTGTTGCCAAGAATGGATCCTTTCTAGAGAAAGAGTTTCTCGCGAAAGGTGTGAGTAGTCGGAAGGTAGAACTCGAAGAGGTTGTGGAACCTTCTCTTCAAAGTATGGCGAGTAACGTAGCGCCGGAAGTTGTTCCGGAGTTGGCTCCACCTGTTGAAGAGGGAACTAATGATAATGATCATGAAACTCCAAAAGAGAGTACTACCGAACCTCGCAGGTCAAACAGGACGCGTGCAGCTCCCGAGCTATACGGAAATCCTGTCATGAATTTCATGGTTGATGAAAATGATGACCCTGCGACGTATGAAGAAGCGATGATGAGCCCGGATTCCAACAAATGGTTAGAAGCCATGAAATCCGAGATGGAATCCATGTACGAAAATCAAGTTTGGAACTTGGTGGAATTACCTCAGGACCGAAAGGCCGTGGAGAACAAATGGATTTTCAAAAGGAAAACTGATGCTGATGGTAATGTGACCGTCTATAAAGCTCGACTTGTCGCAAAGGGGTTTCGACAAATTCAAGGAGTTGACTACGATGAGACTTTCTCTCCCGTAGCGATGCTAAAGTCAGTTAGGATTATGTTAGCAATTGCTGCATATTTCGATTATGAGATATGGCAGATGGATGTCAAAACCGCGTTTCTCAATGGTAATATTGAAGAAGAGTTGTATATGATACAACCAAAGGGTTTTGTCGATCCTAAGGATGCTAACAAGGTGTGCAAGCTTCAGCGATCCATCTATGGATTGAAGCAAGCATCACGAAGTTGGAATCTCCGCTTTGATGAGGTGATCAAAGAGTTTGGATTTGTCCAAACTTATGGAGAAGCTTGTATTTACAAGAAAGTGAGTGGGAGCAATGTGGCATTTCTGATATTATATGTGGATGACATATTATTGATCGGAAATGATATAGATCTTTTAAACAGTGTTAAAAGTTATCTAAACAGCAAATTTTCAATGAAGGACCTAGGTGAAGCGTCATACATATTAGGCATAAAGATCTATAGAGATAGATCTAGGCGCCTAATAGGGATATCGCAAAGTACATACCTTGATAAGATTTTAAAGAAGTTTAAAATGGACGGAAGTAAGAAGGGGTTCTTACCTATGTTCCAAGCCAAGACATTGAGTAAGACTCAAAGTCCGGCTTCGGCGGAAGAAAGAGAGATAATGGACAAAGTCCCCTATGCTTCAGCCATAGGCTCTATAATGTACGCCATGCTATGTACAAGACCGGATGTGGCACATGCTATTAGTTTGACTAGTAGGTACCAATCGGATCCAGGTTCGGAACACTGGATAGCGGTCAAGAATATCCTTAAGTACTTACGAAGAACTAAGGATATGTTTCTTGTATACGGAGGTGAAGAAGAGCTCGTCGCTAAGTGTTATGTCGACGCTAGCTTTGACACCGATCCGGATGACTCTAAGTCTCAATCCGGATACGTATTTCTCATGAATGGCGGAGCGGTTAGTTGGAGGAGCTCCAAACAACCTGTGGTAGCGGGATCAACAACGGAGGCCGAATATGTTGCTGCTTCAGAAGCGGCTCAGGAAGCAGTTTGGATGAAGGAGTTCATATCCGAACTAGGAGTGGTGGCAAACGCGTTGGACCCAATGGTGATCTATTGTGACAACAATGGTGCCATTGCCAATGCCAAAGAGCCAAGGTCTCACAAGCATTCCAAGCATATTAAGCGCCGGTTTCTCTCCATCCGCGAGCATGTCAAGGATGGAGATATAAAGATTTGTAAAGTACATACGGATCTCAATGTAGCAGATCCGTTGACTAAAACTCTCCCTAGAGCAAAACATGATCAACACCAGAACTCAATGGGTGTTAGATTTATCACTATGTAACTAGATTATTGTCTCTAGTGCAAGTGGGAGACTGAAGGGAATATGCCCTGAGAGGCAATAATAAAGTGTTTATTATGTGTATTCCAAGTATAAGATAGATGTTTATTTTGCATGCTATAATTGTATTAATACGAAAACGTTAATACATGTGTGTTTAATAAACAAACAGAAAGTTCCTAGTTATGCCTCTCTCATAAACTAGCTCGTTGATTAACAAGATGATCAAGGTTTCCTGATCATGGACATTGGATGTTGTTAATAACGGGATCACAACATTAGTGTAATGGTGTGATGAACATTCATCCGAAGTATAGCATTACGATAAAAGTCATTGAGTTTATATTGCTATAACAACTTACGAAGTGATCCTAATCCTTAGACCATGAGATCATGTCAATCACTAACACCGGAAGAGTTTCTTGATAACATCAAACGTCACACCATAACAGGGTGATTATCAAGATGGATTCGGAACTAATAAAGTGTTATGTTGAGGCTCATGGATCGAGAGTGGAATTTGTTCATCCCGATGACGGATAGATATACTCTGGGCCCTCTCGGTGATATCACATTGATTAGCTTGCAAGCAAGTGATTTGATCACTAGAATGTTATATCACAGGAACGAGAAAAGAGTGCATGTCGGTAACGAGATCAAACTAGGTATGGAGATACCGATGATCGAATCTCAGACATGTAATATATCGTGAAACAAAGGGATTAAGATACTAGCGTAAAAGGTTCCGACGATCACAAGAAAGTCATCGTTGAATGTGTGGGAGTTAGTATGGGTCTCCAGATCCCGCTTCTGATTATTGATCCGAGAGGGGTCTCGATCATGTCCGCATTATTACCGAACCGTAGGGTGACACACTTAAGAGACACCGACATCCAATTGGAGCAAATGTTTCATGCCGAAAGAATGAACAAGTGCAGGAATTTATTTCACTAGATACCGAAACAGGTTTTCGGGTGAAATTGCATAAAGTGGTTATGCATGTGAAATAGAATTCTAGCAAGGGGTTATTTGTGAATGTTTGTCATTAAAGTAATTGACAAAATTCTGAATAAAATAAAAGAGTTTTATTTAATGAGAGTTTGCATTAAATTTGGTGGAAATTTAATGGGAATTTGAGTGGACTTTTGAGTGGAGGGAATTTAAAGGAGATTTGTGAGTGGAGTGTCCACCCACATGAAGAGGGGAGGGCAAGGGGGCAGCCCCATGCGCCGGCCACCCCCTTGGGGTTCCCCCCCTCCTCCTATAAAAGGAGCCCCCCTCCTCACTTTCCTCTCACACCTCCTCGTGAAGGATCTCTCTCCCCCTCTAGAATTTATCCCCCATTGTCTCGGACTAGGGAGATACATGTTCCCGGTGTCTATTCGGCAAGAAAGAGTTGTGCTTCCGCTGCATCGCTGGAGCGAGGAGGCGGAGGTTGCTCGGTGCCTCGAACGTGTGTGCGAGTACGGATGCACTGCTGATTTGCGGCGCTAGGACTTCCTCTCGATCTTGAGATCGGCAAGAGATCGTCTACATCAACCACGAGTTGAACTCGTTAAGCTTTGTCGGTCTCCAAGGGTATGTTCTCTACGGATATACATCCGCCCGTTGTTTGTATCTAGTAGATAGATCTTGGTATATAGTTCACATTGTAGGAAATTTTTTGTTTTCTATGCTGCGAACCCAACAGTGGTATCAGAGCCGGATCTATGCGTAGATACTTTACACGGGTAGTACACATATGAGTATGTGGGCGATGATGATCATGTTGTTGCTCCTTTGTTGTAATTTTGGATATTGGTGGCATAGTGGGATGAAGCGGCCCGGACAAACTTTACATGTCCTCGCACATGAGACATGTTCCACGCTTGACATGCAACTAGTTTGCATCAGTGGCTAGCGGGTGTCTGTCTCTCCTACTATAGTCAATATATATTTTGCAAGCGAGTTGTCAACAATTTGATTATCCTCGTTGTGGTTCATGTTCGTAGGTAAGAACGGTTCTATCTCGAAAGCCCTAAGCCACGTAAAACTTGCAATGGATAAATTAGAGGCGTCTAGTTTAGATTGTTGCTGGGCTAGTGTTATGATATGGTAGTATTGTAAGTAGAAGTATGAGATGATACTCTTACAACACACATAGCGTGTAAAATCCATAGACCTTGGATTTACACATATAGGTATGATAGTGATCATACCACGATGCACATGATAGAGATCATCTGCGGGAACCATATCATTTCACTAATAAACATATGATGTTTGATAGCATCTTATATTGCTTGTTTAGCGCTTTGTTAGCATAATAAGATGATCCCTCATTTAAATATCAAGATAAGAATGTGTTCTTCCTTTAGTATGCACCGATTATGTTTTCGTCTCTCCAAGACATCACGTGATGATCGGGTGTTCTTGGATCCACGACCATATTTCGGGTGTAAAACAGTTACACACGCGAATACTAAGGTTCTAACTTGGCGAACCTAGCATGTACAGACATGGCCTCGGAACATGGACCGAAAGGTTAAGCATGAGTCATATAGTTGATATGATGCCCATTTGATGCTCGCCTTTGAAGCTATACCGACTCACGTGATGATCGGACTTGGTGTAGTGGATTTGGTTCATGTAATCACCAAAAAGGCACGAGGGATGTCGTTTTTGAGTGGGAGTTCATTCATAATATGGATTATTTGAACTCAATCTATCATACACTTAGTCTAAACTTTACAAATTCTGTTGTAGATGGCACCACCTGCTTTTAATTTCAATGTGTTCATGGAGAACGAGAAACTAGCAATGAACGGTAGCAACTTTACCGAATGGGCCATGAATTTGAGGATTCTCCTCTCTGCTGCACAAAAGCAATATGTGCTAGAAGCGCCGTTAGGCCCCCCACCTTTAGATGATGCCCCTCACGAGGAGAAGAATGTCTATCAGACTCGTCAGGAGGACCACAACTTATTTCATTGCGGCATATTGTATGGACTAGAGCCGGAACTTTGAAAGCGTTTCGAAAACGGCAATGCATTTGATACAATGGGTGAGTTGAAAATGATTTTCGACACACATGCTGCTGTAGAGAGCTACAATGCTTCAGAAAAGTTCTTTAGCTGCATGATGGAAGAGCACAGCTCCGTTAGTGAGCATGTACTCAAGATGTCGGGTTACGCCGATAAGCTTGTGTCCTTGGGAATATCGATTCCCATTGACTTAGGCATCCATCGTGTTCTGCAGTCTCTGCCACCTAGCTATAAGAGCTTCGTGATGAACTATAATATGCAAGGCATGAAGAAGTCTCTCCCCGAGCTTCTGTCAATGCTTAAAACTGCAGAAGTGGAGATCAAAAAGGAACATTAAGTGTTGATGATCAATAGGAACACTGGTTTCAAGAAAGACAAGAAGGGAAAATGGAAGGGAAGTAAGGGCGGCAAGCCTGTTGCCGTGCCTGAAAAGAAACCCTGAGTTGGACCTAAGTCTGATTCCGAGTGCTACTATTGTAAGGGGACTGGCCACTGGAAGCGCAACTGCCCCAAGTATCTGGCAGACAATAAGGCCGGCAAGGCAAACAAAGGTATATATGATATACATGTTATTGATGTGTACTTGACTAGTGCTCGCAGTAGCACCTGGGTATTTGATACCGGTTCAGTTGCTAATATTTGTAACTCGAATCAGGGGCTGCGGAACAAGCGACCGCTAGCAAGGGGTGAGGTCAAGATGCGTGTCGGCAATGGATCAAGCGTTGATGTGATCGCCGTCGGAACGCTGCCTCTCCACTTGCCGTCGGGATTAGTTATAAACTTGAATAAATGTTATCTGGTGCCTGCACTGAGCATGAACATTATATCTGGATCGTGTTTGATGCGAAGTGGTTATTCATTTAAATCCGAGAACAATGGTTGTTCCATTTATATGAATGAAATCTTTTATGGTCATGCACCGATGATGAAAGGTTTATTTCTATTAGATCTCGATGATAATGTTACACATATTCATAATGTTGATGCTAAAAGGATTAAACTTAATGATGTTATATCCGCATATATGTGGCACTGCCGTCTAGGTCATATTGGCGTTAAACGCATGAAGAAGCTCCATTCGGATGGACTTTTGGAATCACTTGATTAGGAATCATTTGATACATGTGAGCCATGCCTTATGGGCAAGATGACTAGAACGCCGTTTTCCGGTTCAATGGAACGGGCGACAGATTTATTGGAAATCATACATTCTGATGTATGTGGTCCAATGAGTGTGTCGGCGCGAGGTGGATATCGTTATTTTGTTACTTTCATGGATGATTTGAGTAGACACGGTTATATCTACTTGATGAAACACAAGTCTGAAACCTTTGAAAAGTTCAAGGAATTTCAGAATGAAGTGGAAAATCATCGTAATAGAAAGATCAAATTTCTACGGTCCGACCGTGGAGGTGAGTATCTAAGTTACGAGTTTAGCACTCACATGAAAGAGTGTGGAATTGTTTCACAACTCACACCTGTCGGAACACCACAGCGAAATGGTGTGTCGGAACGTCGTAATCGTACTTTATTAGATATGGTTCGATCTATGATGTCTCTGACGAACTTGCCGTTGTCATTTTGGGGTTATGCACTAGAAACTGCTGCATTCACTTTAAATCGGGCACCATCTAAATCCGTTGAGAAGACACCGTATGAATTGTGGTTTGGAAACAAACCTAAGCTGTCATTTCTTAAAGTTTGGGGATGCGATGTTTATGTGAAGAAACTTCAACCGGATAAACTCGAACCCAAAGCGGAAAAATGCGTCTTCATAGGATAACCTAAAGAAACTATTGGGTATTCCTTCTATCACAGATCCTAGGGCAAGGTTTTTGTTGCCAAGAATGGATCCTTTCTAGAGAAAGACTTTCTCGCGAAAGGTGTGAGTAGTCGGAAGGTAGAACTCGAAGAGGTTGTGGAACCTTCTCTTCAAAGTATGGCGAGTAGCGTAGCGCCGGAAGTTGTTCCGGAGTTGGCTCCACCTGTTGAAGAGGGAACTAATGATAATGATCATGAAACTCCGAAAGAGAGTACTACCAAACCTCGCAGGTCAAACAGGACGCGTGCAGCTCCCGAGCTGTACGGAAATCCTGTCATGAATTTCATGGTTGATGAAAATGATGACCCTGCGACGTATGAAGAAGCGATGATGAGCCCGGATTCCAACAAATGGTTAGAAGCCATGAAATACGAGATGGAATCCATGTACGAAAATCAAGTTTGGAACTTGGTGGAATTACCTCACGACCGAAAGGCCGTGGAGAACAAATGGATTTTCAAAAGGAAAACTGATGCTGATGGTAATGTGACCGTCTATAAAGCTCGACTTGTCGCAAAGGGGTTTCGACAAATTCAAGGAGTTGACTACGATGAGACTTTCTCTCCCGTAGCGATGCTAAAGTCAGTTAGGATTATTTTAGCAATTGCTGCATATTTCGATTATGAGATATGGCAGATGGATGTCAAAACCGCGTTTCTCAATGGTAATATTGAAGAAGAGTTGTATATGATACAACCAAAGGGTTTTGTCGATCCTAAGGATGCTAACAAGGTGTGCAAGCTTCAGCGATCCATCTATGGATTGAAGCAAGCATCACGAAGTTGGAATCTCCGCTTTGATGAGGTGATCAAAGAGTTTGGATTTGTCCAAACTTATGGAGAAGCTTGTATTTACAAGAAAGTGAGTGGGAGCAATGTGACATTTCTGATATTATATGTGGATGACATATTATTGATCGGAAATGATATAGATCTTTTAAACAGTGTTAAAAGTTATCTAAACAGCAAATTTTCAATGAAGGACCTAGGTGAAGCGTCATACATATTAGGCATAAAGATCTATAGAGATAGATCTAGGCGCCTAATAGGGCTATCGCAAAGTACATACCTTGATAAGATTTTAAAGAAGTTTAAAATGGACGGAAGTAAGAAGGGGTTCTTACCTATGTTGCAAGCCAACACATTGAGTAAGACTCAAAGTCCGGCTTCGGCGGAAGAAAGAGAGATAATGGACAAATTCCCCTATGCTTCAGCCGTAGGCTCTATAATGTACGCCATGCTATGTACAAGACCGGATGTGGCACATGCTATTAGTTTGACTAGTAGGTACCAATCGGATCCAGGTTCGGAACACTGGATAGCGGTCAAGAATATCCTTAAGTACTTACGAAGAACTAAGGATATGTTTCTTGTATACAGAGGTGAAGAAGAGCTCGTCGCTAAGTGTTATGTCGACGCTAGCTTTGACACCGATCCGGATGACTCTAAGTCTCAATCCGGATACGTATTTCTCATGAATGGCGGAGCGGTTAGTTGGAGGAGCTCCAAACAACCTGTGGTAGCGGGATCAACAACGGAGGCCGAATATGTTGCTGCTTCAGAAGCGGCTCAGGAAGCAGTTTGGATGAAGGAGTTCATATCCGAACTAGGAGTGGTGGCAAACGCGTTGGACCCAATGGTGATCTATTGTGACAACAATTGTGCCATTGCCAATGCCAAAGAGCCAAGGTCTCACAAGCATTCCAAGCATATTAAGCGCCGGTTTCTCTCCATCCGCGAGCATGTCAAGGATGGAGATATAAAGATTTGTAAAGTACATACGGATCTCAATGTAGCAGATCCGTTGACTAAAACTCTCCCTAGAGCAAAACATGATCAACACCAGAACTCAATGGGTGTTAGATTTATCACTATGTAACTAGATTATTGTCTCTAGTGCAAGTGGGTGACTGAAGGGAATATGCCCTGAGAGGCAATAATAAAGTGTTTATTATGTGTATTCCAAGTATATGATAGATGTTTATTTTGCATGCTATAATTGTATTAATACGGAAACGTTAATACATGTGTGTTTAATAAACAAACAGAAAGTTCCTAGTTATGCCTCTCTCATAAACTAGCTCGTTGATTAACAAGATGATCAAGGTTTCCTGATCATGGACATTGGATGTTGTTAATAACGGGATCACAACATTAGTGTAATGGTGTGATGAACATTCATCCGAAGTATAGCATTACGATCAAAGTCATTGAGTTTATATTGCTATAACAACTTACCAAGTGATCCTAATCCTTAGACCATGAGATCATGTCAATCACTAACACCGGAAGAGTTTCTTGATAACATCAAACGTCACACCGCAACAGGGTGATTATAAAGATGGATTCAGAACTAATAAAGTGTTATGTTGAGGCTCATCGATCGAGAGTGGAATTTGTTCATCCCGATGACGGATAGATATACTCTGGGCCCTCTCGGTGATATCACATTGATTAGCTTGCAAGCAAGTGATTTGATCACTAGAATGTTATATCACAGGAACGAGAAAAGAGTGCATGTCGGTAACGAGATCAAACTAGGTATGGAGATACCGATGATCGAATCTCGGAAATGTAATATATCGTGAAACAAAGGGATTAAGATACTAGCGTAAAAGGTTCCGACGATCACAAGAAAGTCATCGTTGAATGTGTGGGAGTTAGTATGGGTCTCCAGATCCCGCTTCTGATTATTGATCCGAGAGGGGTCTCGATCATGTCCGCATTATTCACGAACCGTAGGGTGACACACTTAAGAGACACCGACATCCAATTGGAGCAAATGTTTCATGCCGAAAGAATGAACAAGCGCAGGAATTTATTTCACTAGATACCGAAACAGGTTTTCGGGTGAAATTGCATAAAGTGGTTATGCATGTGAAATAGAATTCTAGCAAGGGGTTATTTGTGAATGTTTGTCATTAAAGTAATTGACAAAATTCTGAATAAAATAAAAGAGTTTTATTTAATGAGAGTTTGCATTAAATTTGGTGGAAATTTAATGGGAATTTGAGTGGACTTTTGAGTGGAGGGAATTTAAAGGAGATTTGTGAGTGGAGTGTCCACCCACATGAAGAGGGGAGGGCAAGGGGGCAGCCCCATGCGCCGGCCACCCCCTTGGGGTCCCCCCCCCCTCCTCCTATAAAAGGAGCCCCCCTCCTCACTTGTCTCTCACACCTCCTCGTGAAGGATCTCTCTCCCCCTCTAGAATTTATCCCCATGGTCTCGGACTAGCGAGATACATGTTCCCGGTGGCTATTCGGCAAGAAAGATTTGTGCTTCCGCTGCATCGCTGGAGCGAGGAGGCGGAGGTTGCTCGGTGCCTCGAACGTGTGTGCGAGCACGGATGCGCTGCTGATTTGCGGCGCTAGGACTTCCTCTCGATCTTGAGATCGGCAAGAGATCGTCTACATCAACCACGAGTTGAACTCGTTAAGCTTTGTCGGTCTTCAAGGGTATGTTCTCTACGGATATACATCCGCCCGTTGTTTGTATCTAGTAGATAGATCTTGGTATATAGTTCACATCGTAGGAAATTTTTTGTTTTCTATGCTGCGAACCCAACACGAACCAGCACCGGAAGAAGGAGAAGTACCGCCATGACCACCACCACCGGTAGAAGGAGAAGCACTGCCACCCTCAGCACGATGGAAAGAAGTAAAATCACCGCCACCGCCACCACCACCACCACCACCACCACCACCAGCGGAAGCACCAGGAGAAGCACGGCCGGTATGAACCGGTGTCATCGGGCGCGAGATAGTCGGCGAGGCATCAGGACGACCAAAGTGTGTATTGCCGGAGCATCCCGGTCCCTTCATGTTTGAGGCAGAGTTAGCAACCACCAAGACACCGGTTTATTGTAACAACCGGTTTGGCAAAAAACTTACCGGGGTCCCTGAGTAGAAGGTCAAATCATATCCGTCCTTTGATTGGAAGATTGGCTGTGGCCCTGGCCTAGGTGGCCGTGGCGGTAGAGTGGCTCGCTCTCCAGTGCCATAAGACCTCTCCAAAAGCTGCAAGATATTTTAGATGTGAGGCGTTGCAGAAATAAAGATTCAAACTAGGGAATGCGAGACTTGTCATATTTTGCAAAAATAAAGGTGGAAACTTACATCATCGCGTAACTCTGCCCACTGCTCGTAGGCCGCTCGGGTCTGGGACCACGTCTCGAGCGTCACCAAGTGTTCCGCAAAAGCGGCCTTGTAGGCCGTGTCCAAAAGAGGCTACAATTTCAAAAACAATGAATCTCGTCAACTTAGCCACTCATGAATGATTTTCGGAAATATGATGGAAATGAGAAAAACTTACATCGTCGTTCGCTCGGGAAGGCCGTCGAGGCGGGATAGCGGGGTCGTCGGCGGTGAGGGTAGCCTTGATCCGCGTGAGGCTCAAAGCAGGAGTTCGCGGGATCACCCTATCGAGAATCTTGAAATGGCCGTGCTCCCGGCCGCGCCCCGCCACGACCACCGCTCTCTCGTCGATCTCCGCTGCTCTAGGATCTTCCACCTCCGGATGAAAATCAGTGAGCGCCTCGAGGTAGTTAGCACCATCCTCCTTGGCAGTGCCATAGAGCTCTGGAAGCGAGGGCTGAGGCTGGGACATATCAGGCTTCTTCTGCTTCATCATTTCCCATACTTCATAGTCAGAACAAGGCCTCTCTAGATGTGTCTCCTGCATGGACAAAAAATGTTATGCGTATCAAGTAGGATCACGAAGGGAAATAAATACAGATTGTTCTATGTATACATGTATACCATATGGACCTTGAAGCGACCATGGTTGCGGTTTCCCGCACAGTGTGTCCCCCCGGAGCCACGGTTTTCCTTGTTCCGCTCGCTCAAGGCGTTGAACTCGGCGTCTTCGCCGCGCCACCTCACCGACAATGCCAGCCATGCGTCCTCCTTACCATCGGCCCACATGGGCATAAACTGAAAAAACAATACTCATTTGAAGAATGGATAATGCAATTAGCAACAACATAGAATCTGATTGACAATTTACTTACCCCTGCATAATCTTCCTCGGTCATCTTTGGTTGGGCCTTCACATTCAAATGCTTCGGCGCCCTCTTTCTCAACTTCTCTGAGCTGTATAGACTGGTGGTGGTATGCTTCTGATTGTAAAACTGCTGCCGTGTCAACCTCTGACAAGCCCCCCGCAAAGTCTTGTCCGCCTTCTCCTGGTCCTCCGGAAGCACCCTATAGAATCTCTGTAATCATACATACAAAATATTGTGAGGATCATAAGTTAGCATGGTGGGGTCATCAACTATGAACGAAACTCGAAAACTTTGCCTTACCCAAAACTTGGTGATCAAGGCTTTAGAAGCTTTCCCAGCATAGCCCGAGTTTTAGGCGGCCTCATAGTGCGCCCAACTGGTGGCTAGCTTCCTCTCTCCGTTGGGGACGGGAGTGTAAAAGCCTGGCCAAAATTTCCTAATCAGAGCTCCAACCAAGGTGTTAGGCGCACGGGTACCTGGAGGACATGTCCAGTTGCTGCACAATAGTAAAACATTAGTACATGCCAAATTGTTATGACCAAAATGAAATTATATGTTCAAAATTAGTATAGCCACTTACTCAATGCCGTTAGGCGTAATGATGGGTTTCTCCTCCTAAAAAGGAGGTTCGTCCATTGGGACACCCGATTCCCCACGAATCTTTGGCTTCTTCGGCCGCGTCGACGGCCCCGACTCCTGGTCTCGGGGCTCCCCCTCCGTGTCTCGAGACTCCCCCTCCTGGTCTCGAGAATCAAAGTCCTGGTCTCGAGACCCCCCCCTCCTGGTATCGAGACTCCCACTCCAAGTCTCGAGACTCCTCCTCCAAGTCTCGAGACTCCTCCTCCTCGTCAGGAGACTCCGAGTAAGCAGACTCGAAAGCCACGTCACCAGAAGCGGAGGGTAGGTCACTCAGAAGGCGTAAACCTCGTACTCCAACTCGTCCTCGTCCTCCACCTCGTCCTGCGCCTCGTCCTCCGCCTTGTCCTCCGCAAACTGTTTCCAAAACAAGAGGCAACCTTTTGGACAACAATCTATCTTTTGGTATTCCATGCTGAGCGCTCGCAAGATTTTCTTTGCTTTGTACATGGTTTTAGGCAGACAATGCCCTTCAGGAAACATGTTACCATATGATTGCAGATGGTCTTCAAAGCATGAACGGGTGTTGCCGTACTGGAGCTTTTTGGCTAGTGCTTGAGAGATGGCATCGAGCTGAGAAATCTTTGAACCCTCGTACAGAGGCCTCTTAGCCGAGGCCATCAAATCATAGAAGGCCTTCGTGCTTGGCTCCGGATCCTCTGGTTCACGAGGTTCCTCCAGTTCTGGCGGTTCATGTGAAGGTGGCGAATCTGGCATGTCGGCATCATGGAAATCATCTATCAAATTTCTAATCCCATCGCCCTCATTGTCATTGATCCGTTGCCGCATCACCTCACCTCTATCACGTTCGTACTGAGTAAAGTCAACCGTCGTGACGAAGTCCCGCATATAACCATATCTCCAAAGGTGTTTTTTAATTTCCTCCTTTGACTGACGATGACGCTTATTGCAATGAGCGCAAGGGCAAGTTGGACGAATGCCTGCCTTTGAACCACGCGCCAACTCCTTCACTAACAGATCAGTCTTCCATGTCCACTCATCTGTTCTATCAACAACACTAGTACGGCCACTGTATATCCACCCATTATCAGCCATCCTCTGTTTTTATTGGGAACCAAACAATAAACATAGCATTTCATATCAAATAATAGCATGAAACTAAATGCATCATATTTTCTATTTATCTACCGAGAAAAACGCATAACCTACATATCTAATAGGTATAGAGGGTCCTAGCAGCCGCCGATTCCGTAGATTGAGTAGGTTCTCCATGCTCTACCCTGTTCCAAGCCAGAATTTGGGCAGCACCTCCCCGCTGCTCTCCCGATACACGTCTCGGCAAAAAGCCAAGAGGATGTGCATCCGGAGAACAACGGGGAGGCGCTACCGAAATCCTGACCGGACCAGGACACAGCATGGAGAACGTACCCAACTACGCATCCGCCGACTGTCCCGTAAATGCCGCAAGTGTTACGCTTCATAATATGCGACCTCTAATGCATATTTATCCGCGTAATGCTCGCAGACAGGATATGACACCTAGGTGACGCGACTTGACGTGGAAATGGAATCTACTGACATCAAATATGCGAGGGAGGAGACGGAGTTGTAGCTCACCCTCGGCGGTAGAGGTAGTAGGCGACCTCCGGGATGGCGACCTCCAGGACGGGGACCTCCGGGACAGTGACAGGAGCTAGCAAAAAAAATTCAACACACATGAGAACATTTCATATATATACCGAATTGTTTGGGGTAGCAACTGCAATCATGCCCAAAAAAAATCATGTAATCACTCAATAATTTGATGCTTATTATGCCTCTATGAATTTAATTACTAATTTCTTGTAGTACATGTACTAATAGTTGTTCATGAAGGGGAGGAGGGAAGGCAGTGCTTACATGATTATACCTGGTGGTGGCAGTCGGGGCCTGCGAGGAGGAGGGAAGGCAGAGGGGGGAGGGGCCGGCGGGGAGGAGGGGAGGCAGAGGGGAAGGTGATGCAGGGGAGGTGGAGGAGAAGGGGCCAGCGGGGAGGCAGAGGGGGAGGGGCTGTCGGGGAGGCAGAGGGGGAGGGGCCGGCGGGGAACAGGGATGCGGAGGAGGGGCTGGCGGGAAGGAGGGGAGGCAGAGGAGGCAGAGGGAGGAGGGGGAGGGGCCGGCGGGAGGAGGGAAGGCAAAGGGGGAGGGGCCGGCGGGAGGAGGGAAGGCAAAGGGGGAGGGGCCGGCGGGGAGGAGGGGAGGCAGAGGGGGAGGTGATGCAGGGGAGGTGGAGGGGGAGGGGCCGGCGGGGAGGCAGAGGAGGAGGGACTGTCGGGGACGCAGAGGGGGAGGGGCCGGCGGGGAGGCAGAGGGGGAGGGGCCGGCGGGGAGGCAGAGGGGGAGGGGATGTCAGGGGGAGGGAGGGCACGGCGGCGGAGCGGCGACTGAGAGGAGAGGCTCGGGGTCGGGTGCAGCGGGAGAGAAGGGTGTGTGGACGGGGTCGATCAGTTGTAGCTCCTTATCCACTTGAAGTCTTGGTCGACGGCAAGGCCGTCGGCGTAGACAGACCCAAAAAACCGATGCCCACACATAGGACGACGGCAAAGCCGTCGGCATAGATTGAATAAAATTATATAAAATAATATTTTTTTATTAAACTTCTAAAAAATATAATAATCTAAAAATATAATATTAAACTTCTATCTATAATTTTTTATGTAGTTATATTATGCAAGTTTTGGAGACATCCTCGTGCTCTCGTGCTAGTTTACAACGTAAACCCTAATCTGAAACCCTAATCGCGTGCACCATGGATGGAATCTAGGTTTTCCATCTAGGGGCAATCCACCACGCTTGTGCATGTATGCTAGGGCCACACGCATGTTCCCGTGGCATCCCGGCACTCGGGCGGTCCTTTTCCGACGAAACCCTAATCCGAGGGCCCCGCGGGTATACCCCCGTAGCATTCTCCGTACGAGGGTTGAAAAATACACTCTCTTGGTGGTTTAGGCTTGTTTAGGTCATATCTACATGGAAAACCAAGGATAGGCCCAGGGTTCCACCGGTCTACCCTCGTTTGACCCGCGGCGGGAGCCTACTCCTACATGTCCAGCACACTTCTATAGGTGTTATCGCATGCAACGTGGACGGTCACACCCGGGAGCTAGGTTTTCCGTCTAGGGGCAATCCACCACCCTTGTGCATGTATGCTAGGGCCACACGCATGTTCCCGTGGCATCCCGGCACTCGGGCGGTCCTTTTCCGACGAAACCCTAATCCGAGGGACCCGCGGGTCTACCCCAGTAGCATTCTCCGTACGAGGGTTGAACAACGCACTCTCTTGGTGGTTTAGGCTTGTTTAGGTCATATCTACATGGAAAACCAAGGATAGGCCCAGGGTTCCACCGGTCTACCGTCGTTTGACCCGCGGCGGGAGCCTACTCCTACATGTCCAGCACACTTCTATAGGTGTTATCGCATGCAACGTGGACGGTCACACCCGGGAGCTAGGTTTTCCATCTAGGGGAAATCCACCACCCTTGTGCATGTATGCTATGGCCACACGCATGTTCCCGTGGCATCCCGTCACTCGAGCGGTCCTTTTCCGACGAAACCCTAATCCGAGGGCCCCGCGGGTCTATCCCCGTAGCATTCTCCATACGAGGGTTGAACAACGCACTCTCTTGGTGGTTTAGGCTTGTTTAGGTCATATCTACATGGAAAACCAAGGATAGGCCCAGGGCTCCACCGGTCTACCCTCGTTTGACCCGCGGCGGGAGCCTACTCCTACATGTCCAGCACACTTCTATAGGTGTTATCGCATGCAACATGGACGGTCACACCCGGGAGCTAGGTTTTCCATCTAGGGGCAATCCACCACCCTTGTGCATGTATGCTAGGGCCACACGAATGTTCCCGTGCCATCCCGGCACTCGGGCGGTCCTTTTCCGACGAAACCCTAATCCGAGGGCCCCGTAGCATTCTCCCTACGAGGGTTGAAAAACGCACTCTGTTGGTGGTTTAGGCTTGTTTAGGTCATATCTACATGGAAAACCAAGGATAGGCCTAGGGTTCCACAGGTCTACCCTCGTTTGACCCGCGGCGGGAGCCTACTCCTACATGTCCAGCACACTTCTATAGGTGTTATCGCATGCAACGTGGACGGTCACACCCGGGAGCTAGGTTTTCCTTCTAGGGGCAATCCACCACCCTTGTGCATGTATGCTAGGGCCACACGCATGTTCCCGTGGCATCCCGGCACTCGGGCGGTCCTTTTCCGACGAAACCCTAATCTGAGGGACCCGCGGGTCTACCCCCGTCGCATTCTCCGTACGAGGGTTGAACAACGCACTCTCTTGGTGGTTTAGGCTTGTTTAGGTCATATCTACATGGAAAACCAAGGATAGGCCCAGGGTTCCACCGGTCTACCCTCGTTTGACCCGCGAAGGGAGCCTACTCCTACATGGCCAGCACACTTTTATAGGTGTTATCGCATGCAACGTGGCCGGTCACACCCGGGAGCTAGGTTTTCCGTCTAGGGGCAATCCACCACCCTTGTGCATGTATGCTAGGGCCACACGCATGTTCCCGTGGCATCCCGGCACTCGGGCGGTCCTTTTCCGACGAAACCCTAATCCGAGGGACCCGCGGGTCTACCCCCGTAGCATTCTCAATACGAGGTTTGAACAACGCACTCTCTTGGTGGTTTAGGCTTGTTTAGGTCATATCTACATGGAAAACCAAGGATAGGCCCAGGGTTCCACCGGTCTACCCTCGTTTGACCCGCGGCGGGAGCCTCTTCTCTAAGTGTTATCGCATGTACGAGGGTTTACCAATATACTTTTTTGGTAATTTAGGTTTGTTTAGGTCATACCAATATACTTTTTTGGCCTTTACAAGCGTACATGTGATAACCTTCACTCGGTGGAGGGTTTCTCAAAATAGTGGGTTCGATGCCCGAGGGTCCCCAAAAGAGAGGGTTTCTAGGGTTTCCCCGATAGAGAGGGTTCTGTTCCCCGTGGTCCATAAAATGAGATATATCTTTAATATTTTTGTTGTATTTGTGCATTATATGTGTATTTTGTTTTTTCTATTTCACATTTATGCTTAGCATTGGGTTCCGGAAAATTCGCGTCGTTATTCAATGCGGGTGGCAGGATACGCGTTGTTATCTTACAATCACCAAATTATTTATAAATTGCATCTACGTTAAAATTATAGTGGAAAATAAATTATGCAACTATTTGAATTTTATAATTTGGAGAAAAATTGGAAAAATATCTACCTAGGCCGACGGCATTGCCGTCGGCGTAAACCTGCTGGCCAGATAGGCCGACGGCCTGGCCGTCGGCGTAGCAACACGACCTAATGTCGTTGCCCGCGGCCGTCAGGTGGGACGGCTGGCAGGGACACGTGGCCCCTTACGCCGACGACATCTTTACGCCGACGGTCCCCGTCAGAAGTCGTGGCGTTTCGCCGACGGTTTTGTCTACGCCGACGGCCGCCGTCGGGGGCTTTCGCCCTACGCCGACGGGTTTTATACGCCGACGGCCACCTGGCCCAGCTGACGAGCCCGCCGAGTTACCCCGACGGGCCCGACCTTTAGCCGTCGGCGTAAAAGAAGGCTGTCGGTGTTTCCTGTTATTCCTGTAGTGTTGGGCCCCGAAGTTGCTTCCGAGGAATACGCGTGAAGCTGCACCGTGATTGGGTATAGTTCTCTCCGTGTAAACGAAATAACAAAGAAAACTGGAGTTGCATATATCGTCAGGGAGCAGAGACCCTGGACGAAAAACAAAACAAAAAGATGAAAATGAGAGGTTGAGGAAGCCTGAGTATGAGTAAGCCATGTGTCCCCCCATAGAGGGCACTCTTCTTCAAATGCATCCCCTACATAAAGCCAAATACTTCCAGCACCCCGTGTGGAGAATATCACATGGCAGGACGTGTGGCTCTCGGATAATGGGATTCCTGTTGTTTGGGGCCTAAAATTGTTTTTCGTCAAGCATATACATAGTAGTAAATATAATTTTTAAGTGTAGTAGATGACACACTATTATTTTGGGATGGACTAGAATTTAGTATTGGAGGTAGCAGGTGCATGTTGTTGATTGATCGAAGCGCTTACAACACATCGGTTTTCCTCTCAAGAAATATTACATTATAGCACATCCATAATATATCCTTGTAGATATAGTGAAACCAATACTTGAACACCACTTGTAGAATTTATCTTTTGACAGGATCGATAGCCTTCACTATTCCATACCGCGATATCTTTTGACGGGATGACATGCATTGGGAATTTCAGTTGAGGAGCCAAACTGAGATACTGTAGTGCACAAAGTGGATAGGTCGTCCCAAATTCATTGATCTTGAGCTGCATGTCGTCATGACAATGCACAAGTGTGAGTTTGTCTGAATCGCCAAACGCAATGGTCAGTTGTTAGTCTGGCCGATGAGCATGTATTTTTGGATCATCTAGGAGAGCAAGAGCATGACGGTATAGAAAAAGAACTCTCATTCAATGGACGGATGCCAATCCTAGAAACAAGCTAGTGTGCAGTGTTCTTGTCCACGTATTTAAAATAACTCGATAAATAAACTTTCTGAAATATCTGTATGGTTATCTTTTTTTTTTTTGCGGGTATATGTATGGTTATATTGGTGGAACTTAAATAGACCCACGTCCCTTCACACAAACAATCTAACCTACACACAACTTCATCAACAGTACATAGACATGTACAGTTCCCGACAATAGCGGCCTTCTTTTTTACCTTTGTATCTTCTTGTGTACTTTTTCAACGAGTTCGGCTTACTAGCTTTATCATTCCACAAAAATGCATGATTGATGAAGGATAAAATCTATACTAAAAGTAATACGTATAAGGATGTCTAATAGAGCCATCACGTTGAGCCACATCACCCAAATTATTTTAGTTTGTAGATCAAAAATTGTGTGGCTGAGATTTAAAAAGAAATTAATAGTTACATAACTAATTAGGACGTTTTGACACTGTCTAAATCAGATATTCATGCCAAATATTTGAAAGGAAACTACCGTAACAGATAAAATAAGCAATAAAAAAATTGGGACGTGCAAATTAAACACGTCATGTGGGCTGTGGCTCATTGTAACGTATCAGGCCAGATGCGCACAATAGAATTTGGTGGAGTCCGTATTGGATATTATGATGTCATTGATGACATCAGCAGGTGACGGTTTGTACTTTCATATGACAACAGAATGAAAACTGTTCCCGCAATAAAAAAGCGTATGGACCAAATAAAATCCATATAATCAGAGGTAGGAGAAAATTGTCTACTACTCACCTCTGTTTCAAAATATATAAGATGTTTTAGGTTTGTGAAAAAAATGAATTTAGACTTCTTTTAGTGTGTAGATTCACTCTAAACCTGAGAGTGAACCTATATACTAAAAGAAGTCTAGATACATTTGCTTTATAAAGCTAAAACATCTTATATTGTAAAATTGAGAGAATATTTTGCAAAAAGAGGTTAGAAGTTTTTGCAACAGACATACTTTCCCGCAAACGCAACCAAGTAAAATCTATGAAATTAGAGGTAAGAGGAAATAGTCTACTGTTTTGAGAAAAGGGACCAAGAATCACATGGCCTTCATATTTTTTGCATGGAGAAAATATTCCACTCTACGCAGTATCTCTAGAAAACAAATTATGGTAGCTAGGCAAGTTTACTCTATAATTTACTAAAACAATAATAAGTACATGCACAAAAAATACACCCTAGTAACTTAGAGTCCATAACTAAGATAAAGCATGTTTGCATTGTACTGACTTATTGAATTGCATGTGAGGGTGACTTCAATTACTTAACACTAGCATATTACATTATTTTTTAAAATTAATAATGGATGTGTGTTTAGTTTATTTTTAGATAAATGAAAGATTGAAATGTGGCTTCGTATATCTTAAGACCCGATCTGCCGACTCGGTATCTTGAAGGTGCTCATAGAGGTAGGATGTGCATGTATGTTCATAGGGGTGGGTGCATGTACATGTTTTAAGCGTCTACGATTGTATTGTGTTTCTCAAAAAATAAAGTGGAGCCATCTCCTAATTTATACTAAGCTATACCTAGAAATGATAAGGGTTGGCCCACTATAACTTTATAAAATGTCGGATAATTAGAAATATACACGAGCATAGAGCCACATCACACTACATTGGCATGACTCATGGAGATTTGAGATTGACAAAGATACCAAATTCCTAGCTATGAACAAGAACGTCGACTCCTATTAGGAGGACTTTAGGAAAACAAAATTTTATGTTCAATTTGCATAAAAAAAGAATTGCACTCAATTAAGTCATTTATCCACTTGTATACGGACACCGCATAGATAATACTATTGGACTACAGAAGGTAAGCTCCAAAACTTTTTATGTTCAGTTCACGTGCAAACTCTATGTGGTCGGTTAAGTCTTTCGTCCGGTTACATTCAAGAACATCACATGGAAAATACATGTTGATCGGGCCGTAGAAACTTATTACGCATATATCAATGAGCGTGTCATGAAAACGATGCTATTGCTTGGAGTATAAAATATAAAACAACGACAAAAATTGTAAAGATGGTTTATGTTTTGCGATAAAGTCTGCACATGTTAATCTTCTAAGAGGGCAAGGAAATTTTATACTTATATTTAAGGATTTATTAAATAACAAATATTATTAAATAGTTTTCCAATTTAAATTAGACTTCCTTTCAAATACTATAACGGGAAATTAATTATTTGTTTCATTAAAAAAAGGTTAAAATGAAGTAGTAGTACATAACAGATGTGTTGCATCTATGCTCTCTTTAGTGAGTTATGAAATAGTGGTAAGTCGGAAGAGGCGAATGAAGGTGGCTATGCGGTTGTTCTAAACTACTAGAACACTAAACAATCTAAAATAATATGGATAAAATTGAGTGCAATATGGTATTCGAGCAAAAGGATAATAAGAGCATGTGATTTATGATCATTTGAAATTAATAGACGACGCGCTTGGTCCCCAAGTACATGGTGCAGGAATTTACTAAAAAATCAATTTTTTCTAAGTTTGACAAAATATATGAACTGGAATTTAAACAACTATATTTTTAAATAACTACATTTAGAATATATATCCTATAGTGTACTGATATTGATTTGATATTGTAGATCTTTATATTTTGTAACGTAGAAACAATTGACTTATTAGCTAAGTTTATAAGCCATGCATCACTACAGAAATGTTGGAGTACAATTTAGTAAATTATCAACTATGAGTTAATTTTATTTATTTAGAACCTAAAATAAAGGTTGACTTACAAGTAAGATATCCGAATACCCATATGTATCCATCTTGTTGGAATTAGCGAAAGTGCATTCTAATAAATGGAAACAAAAACTTGGTATTTGTTATGGAACATATTGTCGTGGTGCACTAGAGTTCCACAAGTCACATCAACATATATATTTTGTTGGCTCTATCGACAAAAACATGTTGAGCATAAGATTTAACCTCATATTGAAGTAACATATACTAAATACTACATCCTAGATTGCAATGTTAATATACATGTATGTACTGATCTAATATTACCATGTATAAAATGCACACATAATCAATGATGCACTCCTTTTATCGTGCCATCAAAAACTATTCTCTCATAAATTATGGATGATCAAAGATGTCTTGCACCTAACTAATTTTTATTTAGCATAATATATGATAACTATAGGGCCATGTTAATGATTATTGTGTAATATAATTTCTTTTGAACCATAAGAAGGTCTCTAGACATATTCAGACGTTTCCCTCACATTTGCGAGGTTCACCGTGCTAGTTCACGGAAAAACAAGACAAGACAAGTGAGTACTAGACTAATGTATCATGAAAATGCCCCTAAAAATTGAAATATGTATGTGGTTCCTAAATAATAAAGTACTGCTAACAAAGGATAACCTTGACAAACAAAAATGGAATGGGTGTAAGAAGTTTTTTTTTTGACTCAATGGAGACCGTGGAACACTTATTTCTCATGTCCTTTTGCACGTATTATTTGGCGAATGGTTAATTTCACGTACAACATATCACCACCAACAAATATTACTAATATGTTAAGTAATTGTTTGAATGACATGCTTACGAATGATAAAGGTAGAGTACGCATTGGTGTATCAGCTTTATATATTTTGGTCCATATGGACTACAAGAAATAACTTTATTTTTGACAAACACATGGGTACCAATTTTTTGCAGGTTATTCGACGAGCTACGCAATTAATGGATCCAACTATGGTCCTACCTTCCCCCGGCGGATCAGCAGGAGCATATGGATATTGGATGCAATCGACTGCTTATGGTTGCATAAGACTTTTATTTTCAGGCTACTGGGTGTCGGCATACTAGTAGACTTCAAAATGGCTAGCTTATGTTTTCTTTTCATTTTCCGTTGGTTGATGCGTGTCTCAACCTTTGTTGATCCATGATTGCAATAAAAGGGTTGTGTGCGTCAGTTGATGCAGAGGCCGGGGCCAAGCTCCCCATTTTGAAAAAAAATGCATCATGTTATTCTCAATAGAAACTTCGTGAAAGCATTGTTAGCTCAAACTAATGGCATGTTTGGTTGTTTAGGTGGAATGAGAATAAAAAGGGGTGAAGTGGAAGTGAATTGTAACTCCCGCAAATATTAAAATGGCCTAACCTAGGGAGGGCTTGTAATTGAGATGGTGAAAGGGAATTAGAGTTAAACTCCCATTCTCCTTCCTTAACGATTGCCAACCCATGGGGCGGACAAATAAGACAGATTGCTTGCTTACAGGCATGTGCCCAACGTAATCACGGATATACTAAAATAGCCTGGCTCTAGCTAGATTTCGATATGTAACTTTAGATGTTAATGTAGCACGACTTGAGAGGGGAGACTTCCCACATGGATGCGACGTGCTTGTATGTGCGATGCATGTCACGAAGTTGGCATGAAAGAAGAGATGTGTATATTACTTATCTTGACCGGGTTACCTTATTGGGTTGCTTGGACTTTCATAAATGGATGTTGGATGTTGTTTTTAATAAAGGTTGTGCATCAACCGATGCAAAGACCGGAGTTACTTAAGAAAAAAATGTGTTGAGAGATCTGATAACTATACTTTAGTCTCTACTCTTAGTGTGTAAAAGTTTGATGGCCGTCAATCCGGGGGAGAGGAGGAGGGGGGCGGGGCATCAGGCTACGATCCGCACTTCACCGATGGGAACAAAGATGCGAGGATGAAGAAGGGAGAGTAAGAGGGGGTGTATGAGATGATGAGTAACTTGGACGACCTATCGCCTCACCGATAAGTGATATGGATGCAAGAGATGCCAAATAATCATGTGAAATGTGAAGAACAAAATGCTAAAAATAATACTCGGAAGTGAACGCACGACTTTTGCATATAAATTATTCGGTGTCACAAAGATCTCACACACACATTGGTACATAGATGCATGCACAAGCTCACACGTTGACTAATCTACGCCGGCGACTGATAGTTGGTAAGACTCAAGGCCACGACTAATCTATGCAGCTGGGCGGGGAGCACTGGGTCCTGCAGTCGTCCTCGCACTGCCGGCGATAGAACTCCGTGCAGGGGGCGCAGTCTCTGGTGCTGCAGGCCTTGCCGTCGCATGAACCGGCCACACCGTCGCACTCCTCGCATCTGCCAGTGCAGTTCCTGAAGTCCCGGCAGCTCTGGATCGCTGTGGATCTGCAAGAGATGCAGCTAGCATTGTTGCCGTTACACTCGTCGCTGCAATTCGAGGCAATGGAGGCGGCGCACCCCTTGAGGCACTGTGAGGAACAGTCCTTGCACGATATCTCCGGTGGGGGGGTTGTTGGTGGCAACGGCTCCGGAGGCGGCGGTGTGGGAGCTGGAGGCGGCGGTGAGGGAGACGGTGGTGGCGGACTGAAGGTCACGGGTATGCACTGGGGCGGAGGGCATTCGCGGGTGCATCTGGGCGGGGAGCACTCGCTGCTGCACTCCTCCGAGCACTTCCGGCGGAGCAAGACTATGCAGAGGTCGCAGTCGTGGGGGTCGCATGCGCTGGTGCATGGACCGTCGGCGGCGTTGTTGCACTCGTCGCAGGTGCCTGTGCAGTTCCTGCTATCCTTGCAGTTCTGGATCGCGGTGGTCCTGCAAGAGCTGCACCTAGAATCAATGGGGTCGCACGTACCGCTGCAATTCGAGACAGTGGTGGCGTCGCACTGGTCGAAGCACTCTGAAAAACAGTACGGGCAAAATATCGCCGGAGCAGGCCCCGGCGCCGCAGCCGGTGGTGGTGGCGGCGCCGCTGTGGGAGTTGGTGGTAACGGCTGTGGAGGCGGTGGTGGTGGTGGTGGCGGCGACGATATGGGAACTGGAGCCGGTGGTGGTGGCGGCGCTCGAGAGTGACCGCAGCGCCCCAACGAAGGCACGACGAGCATGGCGAGAACGGCAGCAACAGCGGCCGCCTTGAGAGCGATGCTGCCCGGAACCGGCGCCATTGTGCTGTGCACTGTGCACACAGCAAGGCACGGCTAAGCTAGAGAGAAAGATCTGCTCCACTTAATTTGCTACTGCATATACTGTATTATTTATACACTCAAGATTGCAATCCTAGCCCAAGGTACAGCTACCCGTGTACAAGCATTGTCCTAATAACCAGTACAACCATGAATTAAACTATGTATGTATACATGATTTATTTATCTAACAAGGTAAAATGCACCAACTTGCAAAGTTCTGATCTACCCCATCGACAATGCAATTCCCCCCGTAGGAGGGCCCCCCGGCACCATCTGTACCCTTCATATATTGGAGATTCGTGCTAATATTTTTACAGAACGCCCCTTCCACCTTACTTTTTGAGTCCATCACAGTTTTGTTTCTTGGCCCCTACTGTTTTCATGTTTTATACATATTTCGTTGCTATATGAAACCGTACACATGTTACACTGAAAATATGTCTCTTCAAACAATCTGCATAATGTCTGTTTCTTTTTCACCTTATTTTTTCTTGTCAAATTTCAGAAATATTCAACACTTTTTATGTACATTTTTTATTCTGAAAATGAAATATTCATAATTTGTTTTTTCAACAATCTCAACAATCTGCATAATATTTGTTTCTTTTTCACCTCATTTTTTCTTGTAAAATTTCAGGAATATTCAACACCTTTTATGTACATTTTTTATTCTGAATATAAAATATCCATAATTTGTTTTTTCAACAATCTCATTTGATAATATTAATTTTTTTTACTTTTTATTTAACAATATTTAGACACTCTTACTTTGTTTTATCATAGATTCAGATGTTTCATACAAGATTCACACGTTTTACAAACTTGTTTCTGCCAAGAGATATTCATATAATTTAATCAACAATTTCTTACATATAAAAAAATCATGGAATTTTTCTTATATATTATTTTTTCACAGAATGTTTTTCATAGTTTTTCTATGTAATAATTGTTCACACAAGATTTTCATATAATTTTTTCAACACAAGATTCACAACAGATTCACACAAGATTCACAACAATTTTGTTTTATTACATATTCACGTTACAATATAGTTTCACAAAAAAAATTCATGGAATATTTCTTACATATTATTTTTCACAGAATGTTTTTCATAGTTTTTCTATGTAATAATTTTTCACACAAGATTTTCATATAATTTTTTCAACACAAGATTCACAACAGATTCACACAAGATTTACACAAGATTCAAAACAATTTTGTTTTATTACATATTCACGTTCTTGTTTACAATATAGTTTCACAAAAAAATCATGGAATATTTCTTACATATTATTTTTTTCACAGAATGTTTTTCACAGTTTTTCTATGTAATATTTTTTCACACAAGTTTTTCATATAATTTTTTCAACACAAGATTCTTGTGGGAGGACACAAGATTCACGACAGATTCACAAGATTCATAAGATATTTATATAATTTTTTCAAGAGATATTCATATTTTTCATTCGCGGAATATTGTTATAATGCTTATATATTTTTCTGCCAAGAATCATACATCATTCACATAGTTTTTTCAAAGATTATCAAATCTTGTAAGTTCTACAGTAAATCTATACAAGATTCATCAAAAACTTGATAATACATACAAGAATCACAGTGGTGTTATACATGATTCGTAGCTAAGATCCATGTCAGAGAAGATTCATACCATGATACATACAAAAAAATCAACCTAAATCACAGAAAGATCCATGGAAGATTCATACCATGCTACAATCAGCAAGAAAAATCCATACACAGATCTACATTGGTGTAGCCCATAGATAAAAAAACAAGAAAAAATTCATACATAGATCTACATTCACATTCACGTCATACAACATTGATACACACATCTGTCAAAATCCAAATCGGGTAGTATGTAAAAAATAGAAACAAAAAGAAGAAATGAAGAACAGAGAGGGGAAGAGAGATCGGGGCACTCCAGGCCCGATTGGAGATCCGTGGCCCCGCGGTGAAGGAGGTCGCGATGAGGAGGCCTCGCGGTGGAGCCATGGAGGTGCAGGAGGAGGCGCATATGGAGGGGTGCAAGCTCGGGATTGCATCGATCTGTAGCTTCCATGGCTGTCGGTGCTGGATCCCGATCTGCATCCTCCATGGCTGGTTAGACGGGTTAGGCTGGGCATTTTATACTCTGCTCTGGACTTAGAGTAAACTCCATAACACAAGAAGGTCTAGAATGCAAATATATCACAGGCTCTGATTTTGCACGAATCTCCAATAAATCTACGTCAAAGATCATGCCGGGGGCCCAACCTAGGAGGGGTAAATCCACTCTCTCTACCCCATGCATGTTACAAGCTAGTAGTTGACTTAACGTATTAGTCTTCTTGACTGGACAATTTGGGTTGAATACAATAGACGGAAACAAAACTGCACATAGGATGCTTCTTTTGGGAGATACTGACATGTAGGTTTTAGTTAGATACCTTTTACTTAATTAGTAGGGAAGAACTGAGTAGGTCAAGTGCCTTTTCGAAAGATTCCAAAAGAGAGATATGGAATCTATTATATACTAAAAGCAATATACGGATGTGCAATAGAGCGATTAGGTTGATCCACATCATTTGAATTATTTAGACAGTTAGATCTGTAATTTTAATGGGCAAGATTTATTTAAAGATTTTACGTAACATGTAGGAGCAAATATTTTTTTAACATACACGGCATGTCATGTTTGACACGTACGTGCCATTGTCCAATTTCAGTTGCCTGGCCGTGGGCCTCTCAAACCCTAAACAAATTTGCATGGCACTCTCCCGTTTGGATCATATATATGGCCGTGGCAGCCGCCGGCCATCTATATGCCATGGTCCTTTACTTCCGGCGCTCTCACCCCTGGCATCCCATGGATTTCGAGCTCCACACGCTGGGCATGGGGTTGCTAGGTAACCGCTTGAGAGACTCCTCCCGGAACAAATTTGTATGCAGACTTCCGTACTCACCTGTTCCTGTTTGGATTGTATGGTCGCAGGACCGGCCGTGGTCATCTCTACGCGACTACGTCATCCTCCTTGCATTGCCAGTGCTTTCACGCTGGGGACCCCATGGTTTTCGAGCTCCAACTGCTGGGCATGGGGCTTCTAGGTACCCGCTTGGGAATTATCTCTTCCCCAGCAGTACTGACTTCATCAACGCCATCCTCATATCTAGCAATGAAAACTTCAAAGTTCATAGAGAGAATTAATTGCACCTTTCCATGGATCGTGCAGGTACCACTACCAATGGTCCTCAGCTTATTAGGTTCTTATGCTGCATGAAAACACTCCGTTAATTTCTTCAGTATAAGCATACACAAAGATGCCATGCTCACTATCTCTGAAAGCCTAAAATCAGGTGTTATTGGGGACAACGTTCATGAGGCAAGCCACCGTCAGGGACGGAGCCAGCTTCTCACCTTGAGGGGGGCAAAATGGACATGAGGGAGGCAGAGCAAAGTAAATCAGCAAGACATTAGAGCTCTATTGACTAAAGTTCTTCCCAAAATTTCAACCATGGGGGTGGCTAAGCCCCCCCTCGTCCCCCCTTGTCTCCGTCCCTGGCCACCGTAGTCTATGGTTTTTCTCAGCTAGATTCCTGTGTCCACTGTCTCCCAGGCTTATGCTCTTCTCGACCCTGCATATGTACTTCAGATCATGGAATTTTTTCACCACAGCCACCATAATCTGACAGATATAATATATGTAACAGTTAGATAGAAGGAAGTTCAGCTCACCATACTGCCCCCACCGTGATGTTGTAGCATTGGATATTTTAGGACCTTATTCCTTCCTATTTTGTTGTTGGGCATATACGTGTTGTCGGTTCCAGATAAACGTGGCAGAACAGTGGTTGTCATGCCTTTGTTCGCATGAAGATCACAACTTTCATGCTAATATATTTTAGACAAGTTGATTAATTATAAGTTTCGAATTTTACGTAACCTTCATTGAGTTGATGCAAAGTTGCAGGTAAAATGCACACTCTCTGTTTCTTATGAATTATGCTCCCCGCTTTCCTTTTTATTAGTGCAAAAGGTAAGTAAGAAAGTACTCTGTAGAAGAATTCAACATTAAGCTGAACATATTTGGTATTTATGAAGCCTAAGGCTGATTTTTTTTTGGCAATGGTGTTACTTTTAATCAGTATAATGTTTTCTTGAATGTCAATGTTTTACAAAAAAATGAACTCATATTTATTTATTTATTTCATGTGTTCCTTTTGCATATTTCCAACGTTGTGGAGGTGATGTGCAGGGATGCCAGTGTTGGTGGATAAACCTGCGGCTAGAATTCCAATGATGCTAGGTCAACATCAAATCATGGTTTACACACTACACATTCATTCAAGTACACCTACTTAAAACCTCCTGTACCCTTATGAATTGCTAATTATTTAAGTTTTTTCTTTGGTAGTTGATCCATATGACTACATCTTAAACTAATAAACAAGTATTTCTCATAAGTTTAAATTGTCTAACATTAATGTCAAGGGTTATCCGACTGGACACAATAGGTTATCTTCAATTACAAATTTAAATGACAAATTTCCGTAGCACTTTTGCCTCCTTTAAAGAGATCTCATGTTGAAGCCTGATGTTAAATCGAACAAGCTTGATCTTAATATGTGTATTTTGTATAATTTCTCCGAAAATTGTTAGCGAGGTCAAAGAGTTTCAAAAGCATTATAGATTTGTACTACTCTTTTATAGAGATATCACTTTCTATCAAACTTAAGAAAAATTATCTTAACAAATTTCAATAAGCATTCTCATTCTTGCTTTTCTTTTGCTTGGTTCTTTATATTGGTGAAACAATCTATTACGAATTCACTTTTACCATCATCAAAGTATGTGTCCCCCGATAAAAAAATGCATGTAAATATATTGGTTTTTACAATGTACATTACTTTCTAATATAAATGACTTACCTCTTTTTTTAGAAACAAAACATGGGTACGAGAGGTCCACCTTGGAACAAATACAAAGGGTTCAATTTTAATAAGAACACGATAATGAAATGTTAGATGTATTCTACTGTCGTATGTCTCTCTTATACTTTTTCCTAGACATTTCATTAAACAGTTATGTCTATCCAAATAGATGACAATTTGTCGCATGAATATCCAAGAATCTGTTGGAGATATGCCCAAGAGGCAATAATAAAGTGGTTATTATCATATCTTCATACTTGTGATAAATGTTTACATACCATGCTATAATTGTATTAACCGGAAACATTAATACTTGTGTGATTTGTAAACATAAAAGAGTCCCTAGTAAAGCCACTTGTTAAACTAGCTTGTTGGTTAATATATGATCATGGTTTCCTGATCATGAACATAGAGATGTTATTAATAACAGGGTCATATCATTGAGAGAATGATGTGATGGACATACTCCTATAGTTAAGCGTAGCATAAAGATCAAGTCATTTAATATAGTTCATTTGCTATAAGCTTTCTTATATATAGTAACTTAATTCCTTCGACCATGAGATCATGCTTATCACCATCACCAGAAGGATGCTTTGATGACATTAAACACCACACCGTAACTGGGTGGCTATAAAGGTGGCATTGAGTGTTCGAAAAGTATGGATTGAGACACATGGATCAAGAGTGGGATTTGTCCATCCATATGACGGATAGATATACTCTGGGCCCTCTCGGTGGAATGTCATCCAATTAGATTGCAAGCATGTGACTGGCTCACAAGGGATCACATGCCACGGGAACGAGAAAAGAGTACTTATCGGTAACGAGGTTGAACTAGGTATGCAGAGATACCGACGATCAAAACCTCGGATAAGTAAACTATCATGAGACAAAGGGAAATTGGTATCGTATGTAAGTGGTTCATTCGATCGCAAAGTAATCGTAGAAATATGTGGGAGCCATATGAATTTCCAGATTCCTCTATTGGTTATTGATCGGAGAAGTGTCTTGATCATGTCCGCATAATTCACGAACCGTAGGGAGACACACTTAAGGATTCGATGTTGTTGAGTAGTTATGGAATGATGAGTAAGAGACTGAATGTTGTTCGGAGTCTCGGATGGGATCCGGGATATCACGAGGAGATCCGGAATGGTCCGGAGAATAAGATTCATATAAGGAAAGTCCTGTTTCGGAGTTGGGGAATGATTCCGGTGTTTTCACCGGGAATGTTCTAGAAGGGTCCGGAAGGTCCGACACTCCGGAGGGGAAGGGTACATGAAATGTGTCATGACAATATGAAATGATTGCATCATGTACTAGGTATCATGGCTGGGCAAAATAAAGGAAGAATTCAAATCCTAGTTTGAAAGTCAAACGCCAATTTGAAAAGTCAAACGGCAAGTTTGCTTGGTGGAGGGAGAGTAGGAAACCTACTTAGGGAGGAAGTCCTACTCCCTCCACCCACCGGACAAGGAGGAGGAGTTGGAGGAGGACTCCCGCCTCCCAACCGCGCCTCCCTCCCACCTATAAAAGGAGGGGCAGGGGTGCCCCTCTTCCCAACACCTCTCACAACCCAAACCCTAGCCCCAAGTCGCCGGCCACCTCCAGTGCAGCCGCCGCCTTGGGCATCCTCTAAGTCGCCGAGTTAGGGTTTCCCCAAACCCATCCGCCGGCCAAGCTCTCCCCTTGGTGCCTCTAAACCCTAGATCGCCAAGGCCCTCTCTCATACTCCACCATACTCGCTCCGGCTTAAGGCGAAGCCCTGCGAGATCTCCCCTCTACTTCCGGTACCACGCCGTCATGTTGCCGGAATCGCGAGGAGAGTGCTACAACCTCCGTTGCCTGCTGGAACAAGGTAGAGGAAGGTCTTCATCGAGCACCGAACGTGTGACCGACTGCGGAAGCGCTGCCGGAACGCAGCGCCGGAAGGATCGTCTACACGATCTTGAGATCGGCAAGAGTACGACTACATCACCCACGAGAATCTGCTCTCATTAACCGCTTTGGAATCTTCGAGGGTGAGTTCCTCTATCGACTCGTTGCTACAATCTAGTAGATAGATCTTGGCTTGTTTGTTTGCATGCGGTAGAAATTTTTTGTTTTCCATGCTACGAACCCCTACAGTGGTATCAGAGCCATGTCTATATGTAGATCTGTTGCACGAGTAGAACACAATGGTCATTGTGGGCGTTGATGCTTTTGTTATCGATTGCTTCTTGTGTACTTTGCATCTTGCGGGATGGTGGGATGAAGCGGCCCGGGCTAACCTTACATAAGTGGCTTTGCTTCATGAGACTTGCTCCACGCTTGACATGCAACTTGTATTGCATAAGTGGCTTTGCGGGTGCCTGTTTCTCCCAACATAGTTAAGATTCAATTTACAACGGGTGATTGACAATACTAGTATCAATGTTGTGGTTCTTGTTCGTAAGTTAGAACGACACTTATTGAAAGCCCCAAACCATGTAAAACATGCAAAGAAAATCAGAGGCGTCTAACTTTGTTTTGCAGGGGTGTGTTGTGATGTGATATGGCCATGATTGTGATTATATTTGATGTATGCAATGTTCCTTATTGTAAGTTGGCAACCGGCAGGAGCCATATGGTTGTCTTTAAGTTCTGTTAAGACCCGCGTGTCTATTCAAAGTAGTTGTAATAGTTGAAGCTGGTGGACGACAACCATGGAGCAGCGTCATTGACCTTGATGCAATGCCGGTGATGATGGAGATCATGTTCGTGCTTGAAGATGGAGATCGGAAGCACAAAGAAGAAAGGCCATATCATATCACATATTATGAATTGCATGTGATGTTGATCTTTTTATGCATCTTGTATTGCTTAGTTCATGACGGTAGCATTATAAGATGATCCCTCGAGCACACAATTTCAAGTTTTAAAGTGTTCATCCTTAGTAAGCACCGTTGCTAAAGCTCGTTGTTTCAAAGCACCACGTGATGATCGGGTGTGTTAGATTCTGCGAGTGTAATACAACATGAACAAGCCAGATTTGCTCATGCGGAAGCTAAGGTTTGATCTTGACGAGCCTAGCATGTACAGACATGGTCTCGGAACACGGATCACCGAAAGGTAAAGCATGAGTCATATAGTAGATTTGGTGAACATGTTGATTGTTCGCCATTGAAGCTACATCAACTCTCGTGATGATCGGTTTTGATTTGGTGGATTTGGTTCGTGTGATCACTAAAACAATGTGAGGGATATTATTTTGAGAGGGAGTTCAACAACAATTTGATTAAAAGTTAAACACTATTTATCATAAATTAAATCAAAGTGAATTTGCATAGTTGTTGTAGTCATTGGCATCCGTTTACCACCTTGCGCTTAGTTATAATTGAGATGATAGAACTATAGAATTCTGGTTAGTTACTTTACGAACTGGTATCGTATTGTTTTGAAGTGTTAATCTAAAGTTTAAAAAGTCCTATTGCAAACTTTCAGTAAGTTTCGGTTACTCCATGAAGTTTAATAATTGGTATTAAATCAAGAGTGACAATTCCAGTGTTAGTATATAAGTATCATGTTCGTCTCCATGATTCTTGATATTCGAAAGATAGTTTCAATATCAAGGTAATCTAGGAGTTGAAAGAGTTGTTTCAGAAACCATGATGTGTGGAAGATATTGTGATATCCGAAACGAAGTTTTGGTTGTAACATGATAGAGTATAATATGGCAAAAGTCATGTTCTCATATTTGATGAGAATTTGCAAAAGGTTGGAGACGCTAGTTGTCTTAATTCTCCAAAACGCTTTGGAGAGCAACATTATACTCGCGATTCACCGTTATAAGCAAAGTAGCTTGATCATGAATAATTCCATGAGAAGGGTGAATATTTGATGTAGGTAAAATGTTTACTACACCAAGAGATTACTAAAGAAAGGAATTTGAAAGAACACCAAACATTTGATGATGGTAATCTACTTCAAAGTGCAAGTCCAAAGACATTGGTATTTAACTATACACACTTTGGACTATGTGTCATGTGTATGGCTCCGCTATTGATGTTGATAGATTCTTTCAAACAGAAAATGAAATACTGAAAGAGAATCTCATAAATATATGGCAGAAAAGGAAAGACTAGAATTGTTCAGCTTAAGTATATAGATGATATACATGTTATGGCTATATTCTTTGCTTATTAAAAATGTGGTTCTTAAGTATTTGATACTGAATCTGTTGGTATGAATCGTCATACGAAACAACAGAATTCATGAACTACAATGGCCTGAGCAACTAGCAAAAGAATATGTGAAGATGTTCATCGAGAACAAATAAAGGGTTATTGTGTTGCTCGTTAAACATCAAAGCTTACCTTCAAGATTTGTTTTATCGGGTATTATGAGAACAAAAGGGTTGTTCAAATAATTGTCGTAATCCATAAAAGATGGACGATTCACAAATCTTGTTGGAGAAATCACATCCATAAAACTAGTGCTAAAAATGTCGAAAGACAAATTGATTGAAAGATCACTTAGAAAGTGACATCGCCGTTTAAATTATATTGGAAAGGAAACATGAAGAAACTCCATGTGGATGGAATTTTGGAGTCCTTTTGATTTTTGATCAAATGACGCTTGTGAAACTTTCCTAGAGATAATTAAAACTTCGTTCATAGGCCAAAAGGGAATGAATGACTAGCTTATTGGAACTTGTACATATTGTTGTATGAATTCCATTATGTGTAGTCAAGAGCGATGGATTTCAACTTCATATTCTTTCTCCGAAAATTTGAGTGAATATATGAATATTTACTTAATAAGGATGAAGTATGAAACATTTGAAAAGTTCAAAGATTTTCAAGATGAAGTGCAAAATCATTGTAACAAGAATATAAATAGTTTATGATTAGATCATAAAGGAAGATATTTGAGTTACAAGTTTAGCATAATACCTAAGATTTAAGGAATCGTTCCGTGGATTTGCATTTCCCGAAACACCATAAGAGTATGGAGCGTTCGAGATATGTAATTAAACCTTGTTTGACATGGTAAGATCAAAGGTGTAATTCATAAAACTGCCATTATATTTTAAAGATTAAAAGCTTTAGAGACTACCATTTTTCCACTAAAAAGAGCTCCATCATAATCCGTTGAATTAACACCATATAAAGTTATGGTTTGGGATAAAACCCAAGTTGTCCTTTCTTAAAAATTGGTATGCTATGCATAAGAAAGATGTTTGCAACCAAAATCGAATGAACATATCTTTGTATGAATCGTAGAGTATTCCTCCATAACACCGAAGACAAAAGTGTTTGTCGCTTAGAACGTCAAGTTTCTTTGAGAAGGAATTTTCCGTGAAAAGTTAAGTGGGAGGAAAATAGAACTTTGATAAGGTTAAATGAACCTTAGATGTATGATCAAAGTTGCGCAACGCCGAAAAGTGTTCCGGAGGCAGCAACAATGCTCATGGCTCACGTGCCTCAAAGGTTGTGGTCACGGAGATCTAAGTTCCTATTGAAACAAGTAGGTCGGATAAACAATCAAATACCAAGATTTGAGAGTTAAATCATTATTTGACAATAATGATCCGACTACATGCAAAGAAGCGATGATGGGCACTGACTCCGTCGAATGGCTTGAAGGCATAAAATCCGTGATAGTTCCATATATGAGAGATCAAGCTTTGAACTTGAAAGACCCTCTGGAAAGGTACAAGACCTTACAGTCGTATTTGGATATATAAAGAAATAGACATGGATGTTCCACATCTATGAAATAGTCGACATGTTGGGAAAGAGTTCACAACAATGTTCAAAGGTTGACTATGACAAGATCTGATCTTTCATAGCGATATTTAGTCTAGACGGATTAATGTAGCAACCACGACATATAATTTTTTTATGTGTTGAATAAACAAAACAAGTTCTTCTAATAGAATGGTTACCAAGGACGTGTGCATGACACGGTCCGAAGGGTTTTGTTAATTTAAAGGATGCTAAAAGCATATGCAAATTTCAATGGTTGAAGTGAGCATCGCGGAGTTGGAATCTTCACTATGATGAAACTGTTAAAAGAGTTTAATTTCATCGGAGACAATGAAGATGCTTGCATTTGCAAGAAATTAAGTGGGAGCACTAAGACATGTTTCTAATACATTATGTGGAAGACATATTGTTGATTGGAAATGATGTATCTTTTATTAACACATATTAAGAATTTCATCTCGATGAAAGACTTAGGAAAAACCCAAATATTTGGCATCAATAGACGCTAATATGGTTGTGCCGAAAGTACATAGATGATGCATTGAATGAGTTCAATATAGAAACTACAAGAAAGGTTCTTGTCACACAGAAAGGATTGAATGAGTTCAATATTGATGATATATTCAAGTGTATTGACAGTTGGTAAGTGAAACAAAGATTCAAGTATAGATTGATACTTGATATATGAAATCACAAAGAGTATTTATATCAATCATGTTGTGATATGTACAAATCCAGATATGTCCTATGCTCTAAATGTTATGAGCATATACCAGAAAGATTCATAAGATAGTAAAAATATTCTTATGATCTTGTAAAATAAATAAGAATATATTATTTTGTAGAAGTGACAAATAGATGGTTAGCTCATTGTAAATGAATTACATTGATACTAGTTTTGTCACAAAGTACAAATTAAGTTTATCTCAATGTAAACTAAGGGTGGCACAATATGATGGAAAGTAAGTTCCATAATGGATTTGGATGAGTTCCAAAGTTAAGACATTGTGACAGATACTACAACAAAAGGCTAAGTATATGTCTGCTATTATAGCAGCTAAAGAGGGCATTTGTGTCAAGTAGTTTGTTATCAAACTAGGTGTAGTTCACAGCGGGATAATACTATGAAGATATATTGTACGACAATATTATCAACATGGTTTAACCCCAAAGAACTATAGGTCTCACCAAAGGACCAAATTTATACAAAGCCATCTCATTAGAGAATGAGTGATGCGTAGAGACGCAAAGACATGCAATTACACACAGACCTGGAAGTGTCAGATCCGGAGATCAGTTGACCACTAGCAATCGTGTACATACAACACCAGAAATCCATAGGTGTTGAATACACAAAGGTTTGAAACTAGATTATTGACTCTAGTGCAAGTGGGAGACTGTTGGAGATATGCCCAAGAGGCAATAATAAAGTGGTTATTATCATATCTTCATACTTGTGATAAATGTTTACATACCATGCTATAATTGTATTAACCGGAAACATTAATACTTGTGTGATTTGTAAACATAAAAGAGTCCCTAGTAAAGCCTCTTGTTAAACTAGCTTGTTGGTTAATATATGATCATGGTTTCTTGATCATGAACATAGAGATGTTATTAACAACAGGGTCATATCATTGAGAGAATGATGTGATGGACATACTCCTATAGTTAAGCGTAGCATAAAGATCAAGTCATTTAATATAGTTCATTTGCTATAAGCTTTCTGATACATAGTAACCTAATTCCTTCGACCATGAGATCATGCTTATCACCATCACCGGAAGGATGCTTTGATGACATCAAACACCACACCGTAACTGGGTGGCTATAAAGGTGGCATTGAGGGTTCGGAAAGTATGGGTTGAGACACATGGATCAAGAGTGGGATTTGTCCATCCATATGACGGATAGATATACTCTGGGCCCTCTCGGTGGAATGTCATCCAATTAGCTTGCAAGCATGTGACTGGCTCACAAGGGATCACATGCCACGGGAACGAGAAAAGAGTACTTATCGTTAACGAAGTTGAACTAGGTATGCAGAGATACCGACGATCAAAACCTCGGATAAGTAAACTATCGTGAGACAAAGGGAAATTGGTATCGTATGTAAGTGGTTCATTCGATCGCAAAGTAATCATAGAAATATGTGGGAGTCATATGAATTTACAGATTCCTCTATTGGTTATTGATCGGAGAAGTGTCTCGATCATGTCCGCATAATTCACGAACCGTAGGGAGACACACTTAAGGATTCGATGTTGTTGAGTAGTTATGGAATGATGAGTAAGAGACTGAATGTTGTTCGGAGTCTCGGATGGGATCCGGGATATCATGAGGAGATCCAGAATGGTCCGGAGAATAAGATTCATATAAGGAAAGTCCTGTTTCGGAGTTGGGGAATGATTCCGGTGTTTTCACCGGGAATGTTCTAGAAGGGTCCGGAAGGTCCGGCACTCCGGAGGGGAAGGGTACATGAAATGTGTCATGACAATATGGAATGATTGCATCATGTACTAGGTATCATGGCTGGGCAAAATAAAGGAAGAATTCAAATCCTAGTTTGAAAGTCAAACGCCAATTTGAAATGTCAAACGGCAAGTTTGCTTGGTGGAAGGAGAGTAGGAAACCTACTTAGGGAGGAAGTCCTACTCCCTCCACCCACCGGCCAAGGAGGAGGAGTTGGAGGAGGACTCCCTCCTCCCAACCGCGCCTCCCTCCCACCTATAAAAGGAGGGGCAGGGGTGCCCCTCTTCCCAACACCTCTCACACCCCAAACCCTAGCCCCAAGTCACCGGCCACCTCCAGTGCAGTCGCCACCTAGGGCATCCTCTAAGTCGCCGAGTTAGGGTTTCCCCAAACCCTAGCCGCCGGCCAAGCTCTCCCCTTGGTGCCTCTAAACCATAGATCGCCAAGGCCCTCTCTCATACTCCACCATACTCGCTCCGGCTTAAGGCGAAGCCCTGCGAGATCTCCCCTCTGTAGGGGTTCGTAGCATGGAAAACAAAAATTTTCTATCGCATACAAACAAACAAGCCAAGATCTATCTACTAGATTGTAGCAACGAGTCGATGGTATAACTTACCCTCGAAGATTCCAAAGCGTTTAACGAGAGCAGATTCTCGTGGGTGATGTAGTCGTACTCTTTCCGATCTCAAGATCGCGTAGACGATCCTTCCGGCGCCACGTTCCGGCAGCGCTCCCGCAGTTGGTCACACGTTCGGTACTCGACGAAGACCTTCCTCTCCCTTGTTCCAGCAGGCAGCGGAGGTTGTAGCACTCTCCTCGCAATTCCGGCAGCACAACGGCGTGGTACCGGAAGTAGAGGGGAAATCCCGCAGGGCTTCGCCTTAAGCCGGTGCGAGTATGGTGGAGCTTATGAGAGAGGCTATTAGTGGTCTAGTAATTAGACACACCAATTAGAAGGCTCTAAACCAATTAGAAGGCTCTAAACCGCTGGCTAAAGCAATTAGAAGCTCTAAACCAAAACGGCTCTAAACCGGAGATTTAGAGGTGGAAACTTGTGTGTCTAGGAGGGGAGCCCTGCCCCTCCTTTTATAGATGGGGAGGCGCGGCCAGGGGAGGGGAGTCCCTCCCCAAGTCGGCCTTGGGTGGCGCGCCGGCTTGGGGAGGAGACTCCTCCCTCAAGTCGGTTCCCAACTCCTCTTTCTTGTTTCCCACAGTTTCTTGTTTTAGCCGTTTGACTTTCAAACTGGACATTTGACTTTTTTGTTTTAGGATTCAATTTAATCCTTTATTTGGGACAGCAAGAACACTTAGTACATGATGCAATCATTCCAATATGTAATTACACATTCATGTACCGTTCCCCCCCCGGAGTGCCGGACAATCCGGAACCTTCTAGAACATTCCCGATGAAAACACCGGAATCATTCCGCTACTCCGAAATGGGACTTTCCTTATATGAATCTTATTCTTCGGACCATTCCGGATCACCTCGTGATATCCCGGATCCCATCCGAGACTCCGAACAACATTCGGTCTCTTTCTCATAATACCATAACTACTCAAAACAACGTCGAATCCTTAAGTGTGTCTCCCTACGGTTCGTGAATTATGCGGACATGATCGAGACACTTCTCCGAACAATAACCAATAGAGGAATCTGGAAATTCATATGGCTCCCACATATTTCTACGATTACTTTGCGATCGAATGAACCACTTACATACGATACCAATTTCCCTTTGTCTCACGATATGTTACTTATCCGAGGTTATGATCGTCGGTATCTCTGCATACCTAGTTCAACCTCGTTACTGATAAGTACTCTTTTCTCATTCCCGTGATATGTGATCCCTTGTGACCAAGTCACATGCTTGCAAGCTAATTGGATGACATTCCACCGAGAGGGCCCAGAGTATATCTATCCGTCATGTGGATGGACAAATCCCACTCTTGATCCATGTGTCTCAACCAATACTTTCCAAACACTCAATGCCACCTTTATAACCACCCAGTTACAGTGTGGTGTTTGATGTCATCAAAGCATCCATCCGGTAAAGGTGATATGCATGATCTCATGGTCGAAGGAATCAGGTTACTATGTATCAGAAAGCATATAGCAATTGAATTATTGAAATGACTTGATCTTTATGCTACGCTTGTCTATAGGAGTATGTCCACCATATCATTCTCCTAACGATATGATCTTGTTGTTGATAACATCTCAATGTTCATGATAGGGAAACCACAATCATTAATCAACCAACAAGCTAGTGAAGTATAGAGGCTATACTAGGGACTTCAAATTAAGTTTACAAATCACACAAGTATTAATGGTTTCCTTGTTAATACTATTATAGCATGAATGTAAACATTTATCATAAACACAAAGATATAATAATAACTACATTTATTATTGCCTCTAGGGCATATCTCCAACAGTCTCCCACTTGCACTAGAGTCATCTAATCTAGATTACATGGTAATATACCGAACACCCATGGCAGTTTGGTGTTGGTCATGTTTTGCCCTCGGGAGAGGATTAGTCAACGGATCCGCCACATTCAGATCTGTGTGTACTTTGCAAATCTTTATATCCCCATCCTGGATATGTTCTCGAATAGCGTGAAAACGTAGCTTGATATGCTTCAGCTTCTTGTGTGACCTTGGTTCTTGCGCATTGGCTATGGCGCCCATGTTATCACAGTAGATAGACATTGGGTCCAGCGCACTAGGAACCACACCCAGCTCTGTAATGAACTCTTTCATCCATATCGCTTCTTGTGAAGCCTCCGAAGCAGCCATGTATTCCGATTCAGTTGAAGATCTCGCCACAACGCTTTGCTTTGCACTCCTCCAGCTAACTGCTGCACCATTCAAAATAAATACGTATCCGAATTGTGATTTAGAATCATCTGGATCGGTGTTCCAACTAGCATCGGTGTAACCATTAACAACGAGCTGTTCATCACCTCCATAAGAAAGAACCATATCCTTAGTTCTTCTCAAGTACTTAAGGATGTTTTTGACCGCTGTCCAATGATCCACTCCTGGATCACTTTGATATCTGCTAGTTAGACTAACAGCATATGCGATGTCGGGTCTAGTACATAGCATGGCATACATTAGAGATCCTATGGCTGAGGCATAGGGTCGGACTTTGAGTTTTACTCAAGGTCGTATTGGGCAACATGGGCAAGAACCCTTTCTTGCTTTCTTCCATTCCAAACCTCTTTAGAACTTTGTCCAAATATGTACTCTGTGACAATGATATTTGGCGTTTCGATCTATCTCTATAAATCTTTATGCCTAATATGTAAGCTGCTTCGCCAAGATCCTTCATTGAAAAACTATTATTCAAATATTCCTTGACACTATTAAGAAGGTCTACATCATTCCCAATCAACAATATGTCATCCACATACAGTATTAAGAATGCTACAGAGCTCCCACTCACTTTCTTGTAAATACAAGCTTCTCCATAAGTTTGTATAAAACCAAAACTTTTGACTACCTTATCAAAACGTTGATTCCAACTTCGGGATGCTTGCTTCAATCCATAGATGGACCGTTGAAGTTTGCATACCTTGTTAGCATCTTTAGGATCGACAAAACCTTTGGGTTGCATCATATACAACTCTTCATCAATGTCTCCATTGAGGAATGCTGTTTTGACATCCATCTGCCATATCTCATAATCATAATATGCAGCGATTGCTAACATAATCCTCACAGACTTTAGCTTCGCTACCGGTGAGAAAGTCTCATCGTAGTCAACTCCTTGAATTTGTCGAAACCCTTTTGCGACAAGTCAAGCTTTATAGACAGTAACATTACCATCAGCATCTGTTTTCTTCTTGAAAATCCATTTGTTCTCGACAGCCTTCCGGCCATCCGGTAAGTCCACCAAAGTCCATACTTGGTTTTCGTACATGGATCCAATCTCGGATTTCATGGCTTCTTGCCATTTATTGGAATCTGGGCTCATCATCGCTTCCTCATATGTCTCGGGGTCATCGGTGTTGTCCACTACCATGACATTCATAACGGAATCATACCAATCTGGAGTGGTACGAGTTCTCGTTGACCTCCGAGGCTCTGTATCAACTTCAACCGAAGTTTCATGATCACTATCTTAGCTTCCTCTCTTATTGGTGCAGGCACCACAGGAACTTCTTCCGGTGCTGCGCTACTCGCAATTTCGAGAGAAGGTTCGACAACCTCGTCAAGTTCTACTTTCCTTCCAGTCACTTCTTTCGAGAGAAATTCCTTCTCTAGAAAGGATCCATTCTTGGCAACGAATGTTTTGTCTTCGGATCTATGATAGAAGGTATACCCAATAGTTTCCTTCGGGTATCCTATGAAGACGCATTTTTCCGCTTTGGGTTCAAGCTTGTCCGGCTGTAACTTCTTTACATAGGCTTCGCATCCCCAAACTTTAAGGAACGACAATTTAGGTTTCTTCCCAAACCATAATTCATACGGTGTCGTTTCAACGGATTTAGATGGTGCCCTATTTAAAGTGAATGCGGCTGTTTCTAATGCATAACCCCAAAATGATAGCGGTAAATCTGTAAGTGACATCATAGAACGAACCATATCTAAGAGAGTTCGATTACGATGTTCGGACACACCATTACGCTGTGGTGTTCCCGGCGGTGTCAATTGTGAAAGTATTCCGCATTTCTTCAAATGCTCGCCAAACTCGTAACTTAGATATTCACCTCCACGATCAGAACGTAGAAATTTAATCTTCTTGTTACGTTGATTCTCTACCTCACTTTGAAACTCCTTAAACTTCTCGAAAGTTTCGGACTTATGTTTCATGAAATAGATATACCCATATCTACTCAAGTCATCCGTGAAGGTAAGAACATAACGATAACCACCGCGCGATGCTACACTCATTGGACCACACACATCGGTATGTATGATTTCCAATAAGTCCGTAGCTCGCTCCATCATACCAGAAAATGGAGTCTTAGTCATTTTACCCATCAGACATGCTTCGCATCTTTCAAGTGATTCAAAATCAAGTGATTCAAGAAGTCCATCGGAATGGAGTTTCTTCATACGTTTCACTCCGATGTGACCAAGACGACAGTGCCACATATAGGTCGAATTATCGCTTGATTTCAAACGTTTAGCCTCAATGTTGTTGATATGTGTATTTCCACTATCGAGATTCAATAAGAATAGACCATCTATCAAAGGTGCATGTGCATAAAACATATTACTCATATAAATAGAACAACCATTATTCTCGGATTTAAACAAGTAACCGTCTCGCAATAAACAAGATCCTGATATAATGTTCATGCTCAACGCAGGCACCAAATAACAATTATTTAAGTATAAAACTAATCCCGATGGTAGATGAAGGGGTAGCGTGCCGACCGCGATCACATCAACCTTTGATCCGTTTCCTACGCGCATCGTCACCTCGTTCTTCGCTAGCTTCCGTTTATTCTGCAGCACCTGTTTCGAGTTACAAATATGAGCAACCGAACCAGTATCGAATACCCAGGCACTACTACGAGTACTAGTGAGATACACATCAATAACATGTATATCAGATATACCTTTCTTCTTGATGTTGCCGTTCTTCAAATCCGCCAAGTACTTTGGGCAATTCCGCTTCCAGTGACCTACTCCCTTGCAGTAAAAGCACTCAGTATCAGGCTTAGGTCCAGCCCTGGTCTTCTTCGTCGGCGTGGTAGCTTTCTTACCACCCTTCTTGAAGTGTCCCTTTTGCTTAGACTTGCCTTTCTTGAATTTGGTGGTCTTATTGACCAACAACACTTGGTGCTCTTTCTTGATCTCCACTTCTGCAGATTTTAACATGGCAAAGAGTTCTGGCAACGTCTTGTTCATGTTCTGCATGTTGTAGTTCATCACAAAGTTCTTGTAACTTGGTGGTAGTGATTGGAGGACACGGTAAATCCCCAAAGCATTAGGAATCACAATACCCAAGCTTTGAAGTTTGTTTGCGTGCCCAGACATCTTAAGCACATGCTCACTGACGGAGCTGCCCTCTTCCATCTTGCAGTTAAAGAACTTTTCAGAAGCTTCATAACTTTCAATTGCCGCATGAGTCTCAAAAATTAATTTGAGATCCTCGACAATATCATATGGGTCTGAATCCTCAAACCTTTTCTGAAGCTCCGATTCCAAACCATACAAGATAGCACACTGAACTATGGAGTACTGATTCTTCCGAGCAAGGTAAACATTCTTTACTTCATCGGGAGCATCAGCTGCAGGTGGGTCACCCAGCGGTGCATCCAGCACATAGGTCAAATTACCAGCTGTGAGGACAATCCTCAAATTGCGGAACCAATCCGCGAAGTTGCTTCCATTGTTTTTCAACTTTTCTTTCTCTAGGAACGCATTAAAATTGATGGTAGGGGCTGCCATTGATCTACAACATATTTGCAATAGTTTAGACTAAGTTTATGACAAATTGAGTTCAAATTAATAATAAAATTAAACTAGGTGAACTCCCACTCAAAACAATATCCCTCACATTGTTTTAGTGATCACATGAACCAAATCCACCATATCAACACCGATCATCACGAGAGTTGACATAGTTTCAATGGCGAACAATCGACATGTTCATCACATCTACTATATGATTCATGCTTTACCTTTCGGTGATTCGTGTTCCGAGACCATGTCTGTACATGCTAGGCTCGTCAAGATCAAACCTTAGTTTCTGCATGAGCAAATCTGGCTTGCTCACGTTGTATACACTTGCAGAATCTAACACACCCGATCATCACGTGGTGCTTCGAAACAACAAGCTTTAGCAACGGTGCTAACTAAGGGTGAACACTTTATGATTTGAAATTGATGTGCATGAGGGATCATCTTATAATGCTACCGTCGTCTACTAAGCAAAACAAGATGCATGAAGGATTAACATCACATGCAATTCAATATATATGTGATATGATATGGCCTTTCTTCTTTGTGCTTCCGATCTCCATCTTCAAGCACGAACATGATCTCCATCATCACCGGCATTGCATCAAGGTCAATGACGCTTCTCCATGGTTGTCGTCCACCGGCTTCAACTATTACAACTACTTTGAATAGACACGCGGGTCTTAACATAAATTAAAGACAACCATATGGCTCCTGCCGGTTGTCGACTTACAATAAGGAACATTGCATACATCAAATATAATCACAATCATGACCATATCACATCACTGCACACCCCTGCAAAACAAAGTTAGACGCCTCTACTTTCTTTGCATATTTTACGTGGTTTGGGGCTTTCAATAAGTGTCGTTCTAACTTACGAACAAGAACCACAACATTGATACTAGCATTGTTGATCACCCGTTGTAAATTGGATCTTAACTATGCTAGGAGAAACAGGCACCCGCAAAGCCACTTATGCAATACAAGTTGCATGTCAAGCGTGGAGCAAGTCTCATGAACGATGTCATGTAAGGTTAGCCCGGGCCGCTTCATCCCAACATACCGCAAGATGCAAAGTACACAAGAAGCAATCGACAATAAAAGCATCAACGCCCACAATGACCATTGTGTTCTACTCGTGCAACAAATCTACATATAGACACGGCTCTGATACCACTGTAGGGGTTCGTAGCATGGAAAACAAAAATTTTCTATCGCATACAAACAAACAAGCCAAGATCTATCTACTAGATTGTAGCAACGAGTCGATGGTATAACTTACCCTCGAAGATTCCAAAGCGTTTAACGAGAGCAGATTCTCGTGGGTGATGTAGTCGTACTCTTTCCGATCTCAAGATCGCGTAGACGATCCTTCCGGCGCCACGTTCCGGCAGCGCTCCCGCAGTTGGTCACACGTTCGGTACTCGACGAAGACCTTCCTCTCCCTTGTTCCAGCAGGCAGCGGAGGTTGTAGCACTCTCCTCGCAATTTCGGCAGCACAACGGCGTGGTACCGGAAGTAGAGGGGAAATCCCGCAGGGCTTCGCCTTAAGCCGGTGCGAGTATGGTGGAGCTTATGAGAGAGGCTATTAGTGGTCTAGTAATTAGACACACCAATTAGAAGGCTCTAAACCAATTAGAAGGCTCTAAACCGCTGGCTAAAGCAATTAGAAGCTCTAAACCAAAACGGCTCTAAACCGGAGATTTAGAGGTGGAAACTTGTGTGTCTAGGAGGGGAGCCCTGCCCCTCCTTTTATAGATGGGGAGGCGCGGCCAGGGGAGGGGAGTCCCTCCCCAAGTCGGCCTTGGGTGGTGCGCCGGCTTGGGGAGGAGACTCCTCCCTCAAGTCGGTTCCCAACTCCTCTTTCTTGTTTCCCACAGTTTCTTGTTTTAGCCGTTTGACTTTCAAACTGGACATTTGACTTTTCTGTTTTAGGATTCAATTTAATCCTTTATTTGGGACAGCAAGAACACTTAGTACATGATGCAATCATTCCAATATGTAATGACACATTCATGTACCCTTCCCCCCCCGGAGTGCCGGACAATCCGGAACCTTCTAGAACATTCCCGATGAAAACACCGGAATCATTCCGCTACTCCGAAATGGGACTTTCCTTATATGAATCTTATTCTCCAGACCATTCCGGATCACCTCGTGATATCCCGGATCCCATCCGAGACTCCGAACAACATTCGGTCTCTTTCTCATAATACCATAACTACTCAAAACAACGTCGAATCCTTAAGTGTGTCTCCCTACGGTTCGTGAATTATGCGGACATGATCGAGACACTTCTCCGAACAATAACCAATAGAGGAATCTGGAAATTCATATGGCTCCCACATATTTCTACGATTACTTTGCGATCGAATGAACCACTTACATACGATACCAATTTCCCTTTGTCTCACGATATGTTACTTATCCGAGGTTATGATCGTCGGTATCTCTGCATACCTAGTTCAACCTCGTTACTGATAAGTACTCTTTTCTCGTTCCCGTGATATGTGATCCCTTGTGACCAAGTCACATGCTTGCAAGCTAATTGGATGACATTCCACCGAGAGGGCCCAGAGTATATCTATCCGTCATGTGGATGGACAAATCCCACTCTTGATCCATGTGTCTCAACCAATACTTTCCAAACACTCAATGCCACCTTTATAACCACCCAGTTACGGTGTGGTGTTTGATGTCATCAAAGCATCCATCCGGTAAAGGTGATATGCATGATCTCATGGTCGAAGGAATCAGGTTACTATGTATCAGAAAGCATATAGCAATTGAACTATTGAAATGACTTGATCTTTATGCTACGCTTGTCTATAGGAGTATGTCCACCATATCATTCTCCTAACGATATGATCTTGTTGTTGATAACATCTCAATGTTCATGATAGGGAAACCACAATCATTAATCAACCAACAAGCTAGTGAAGTATAGAGGCTATACTAGGGACTTCAAATTAAGTTTACAAATCACACAAGTATTAATGGTTTCCTTGTTAATACTATTATAGCATGAATGTAAACATTTATCATAAACACAAAGATATAATAATAACTACATTTATTATTGCCTCTAGGGCATATCTCCAACACCCTCTACTTCCGGTACCACGCCGTCATGCTGCCGGAATCGCAAGGAGAGTGCTACAACCTCCGCTGCCTGCTGGAACAAGGGAGAGGAAGGTCTTCATCGAGCACCGAACGTGTGATCGACTACGGAAGCGCTGCCGGAACGCAGCGCCGGAAGGATCGTCTACACGATCTTGAGATCGGCAAGAGTACGACTACATCACGCACGAGAATCTTCTCTCGTTAACCGCTTTGGAATCTTCGAGGGTGAGTTCCTCTATCGACTCGTTGCTACAATCTAGTAGATAGATCTTGGCTTGTTTGTTTGCATGCGGTAGAAATTTTTTGTTTTCCATGCTACGAACCCCTACAGAATCTAGTATGTACAACACTAAAATTACACGTGCAAATAATCGATAGTAATGATGAGGTCACATATCAACAAGATTTTTCAAAGGTAAAAATGTGTATTCTTTAACCTTACAAGTAGTATAGTTAAGTGTGATGATTTTTTTTACCATAAATTCAATTCAAAGCATGTGCTCAAGGGGTTTTGAAGAGGTGAATATAAAGTAAACTCGGAGATGAATGGAATAAGAAAAATACAGATAAAAGGAAAAATAATATTATTTCCAATTCCAAGGATGAATTTCACAGGCGATAGTATTGTAAATAAAATATAATCCTCCCTCCAAACCATATTGGTTGACTTATATTTGTCTAGATATGAATGTATCTAGACAAGTTTTAGTGCTATATACATTCATATATAGATAATTTTGTGTCAACTAATATGGGCTGGAGGGAGTAGTACAATTAACTAATTTTTTTGTCGGATTCGAAAAAACTATTCATTCTTTGTGACGATAAAATTTGGGACATATAAAAAATAGTGTAACACTAATATATATATATATATATATATATATATATAATATAAAAGTTTAGGAAAATGTTGACAATGTGTGGCAGCATTGGTGATTTGGTGGGATTTACAACCGAATGCTAATTTATGTTGTTGAAGATGGGGAAACAAATACTGAACTATTGACTTACTTGATATGCTTCAACAAAGCATGAGAGGTTCTGGTTTTACATTTATCATATCACACACTTCAGTTTGTATGTACTCCCTCCGTCCCAAAATATAAGACGTCTAAGAATTAGTCAAAAGTCAAATCTTAATAACTTTGACCAAATATTTAGAAAAAAATCTACATCCATAATATTAAATTGACATATTAGTAAAATATACTTTATGGTGAATCTATTGATCTTGATTTTTCACTAGAAATGTTCTTATTTTATTGTATAAACTTGGTCAAACTTAGAAAACGTTGAATTTTCACTAATCCTTAGGCGCCTTATATTTTAGGATGGAGGGACCATGTATGTGCGTTAGTGTATGTTGTGCGGGTTTTTGGCAAGTTAAGAGTGATGTGCTTTCATATGTGTTTATCAATGGAATCATAAATTTTTAGTATCATGATAAAAAAATCTATAAAACACTTTTTAGACAACTTTCAGATGTTGCCCTCGAAAATGCGAGGGCCACCTTGCTAGTTCTTTCTAAAACCCCATGACCGTTGATGTCAACGTAACCACAATGGGAAAAGAGGCACCAAACTTCGGGATTGCGGCGAAACAATTTTTGCCTTACATGCACATGCTATTTGTTTAACAGGAAAGTAATATAAAAACATATAATATTCTTTGATTGAGCTTAGTTGCATTTATGTAGTTCCTGTAAGCCTTCATGTACTCTTCGTTGTTGGCTGTATCCGGCAACAATGTCACACACATGGCAATTCCTTCAGAAATGAATTGTCTTTGAGTTTCATCAACCCTAGGCTAAAAACATGTGCTTTGGCCATAACTGTTGTATTCTGATAACGTTGTTGTATGAGTGTTGACTGCTTATTGAAAGTATTGCTTTGGTTCTTATACTATTACCTATTGCCTTGATTTTTTCTAGTTTATACTTCATTGTAATTGTTGTAGCATTGACATGATACCATTGACGCTATTTCCCCTTGTTAGCCACCACGTGTATTTTTTATTTTTATTTTTGCATTTTGCAACCCATTGTGTCGATTCACTTGAATAAATTATTGTTGTGTTTCTCTTTCAACTTAAAAAAATTCAAAGGTTAGGTGAGTAATCCTGCATTGTGTAAAAAGAACACATATTTATTTGTACATTTAAGCTTTGACATTTTGTGGAAATTGCATATATGTGTTATTACTTTCAAGGTGAAATGAGTCGGTGCGATTATAATTATCATTAAACTCATTTCATTCTTGTGTGGACATACATGGCATGTCCAACATGTAGTTTCCTCGGTCTAGTGAAGCATTTCCCATTCACTCATCGACCGAGTCCAGCAATCCTTCTTCTTACGCCAATTTTTCTGGTTGCCAACATGTAAATCGCCTACTAAGTAGCAAAGGAAAAAATATGTATACCGTATATTCGATGGAATAGAAGATTTCCTAACTAACTTGTTTATACCCAAGTGCCAAACGTAATTATGAAGCATCTTATAATGCCTTGGCTAGGCTAGCAGATTTTGGATAGGGATCTGTGCATGCGTTAATTGCACCATGTTGGCGTAGCACGACTTGAGAGGGGGGGACTTCACACATGCATGCATTATACCATGCATGTTACTACGAAGTTGACATGAATGAGGATGTGTGTAATGTACTACTCATCTTGACCGGGTCCCGTTCTTCGGATGGATGCGTAGTATATCAAATTTTAGAGACCTAATAACAACTTAACTATAGTCTCTTTTCTTAGGGAGTGAGCCGACGATCGGCACTCGCTGATGAAAACGAAGAGGTGAGAATGAAGAATCGGGAGAGTGGAAAACTGAGGGACACAAGACGATGGTGGGTCATTGTTTGGCGACAACGACGACATCACGCGCAGTCGTGCTTCTACTTGCATCAATGCAACCCCCAGCACTAGGCTAGTGCCAGACCCAAAGTGATACTCGCTCCCTTCCAATTTAATTATCTTCGAGTTTTACCTAATTTTTACTTAAACCTAAAATAATGAAATCGGATAGGAGGTTGTATTTATTCTTCATGAAAATACAAGGGAAAGTGCTTAGTACATTGCTAATTACCGTGGTATTTTATGATAGTTAGTACATATGTAATCCATGTTGCTTAGTAAAGTGCTTAGTAAAGTAACATAACAAAAGGGACATGTTCCTCAAACTTTTTGGCACATCAGAATACTGCGCTGAATATCAAGGTTGACATCAAGTTGGATTTTGACGCATGCTTCTTGTGCTTCTCTGCTACTCAGTAAATGAAATATTATGGTAGTCAGGATATTTTAGGATTTCCCTATTACTTTCTAATGTTTGTATATACGATTACGCACGTGCAATATTTTATTTGTTCAAATTATTCATATGGACAAACTCTTTGGTTGGTATGACACATATGTCTTCACAAAGTCCATGGGTGATATGGACAACATCTATAGACGAGGAGATATACATGTGGCAACAATCGTGCCAATTATCATAGAGATCACATGGAGGGATCGCTTCCCAGGTTGGATGGATGAAAACATGAAAATTCTAAACCTAAATCTTAGGTTGTCAACGTCACATACATATATGTGATGCATCCTCATCTGCTTACCCGATAAGGCAATCATGATCTATTTCAAGGATCTAGTAGTGTGTACTAACAATTGATGTGCTAATGGTGAGGATTAAGTATATGACCTATATTCTATTATAGGAATTCAAAGAGGAGATTACATTATAATATCTAGAATTAAGTGTTGGTGAAATATAGAAGTTGTGCCAGTGTTCAGAGCCCTGCAAGAAACTTAGTGTATGTTATCATAAAGTGGACATTTTCCAATCATGTTACCTTTTCGTAAAAGATTCTTTGGCCCGTAGGCTATGATGGTAGTGGTGGATAATCGAAAGAGGTCCAAATGAGAACTGACGGTTTGTATTAGTTCACACTAGAATCAGGCGGCAACAGAGGAGTAGGGATCAACCAAAGTATTCGAGCTAAATTCAATAATGGCAAGGCCTATCAATAACTTAGCTGGCAGATGTTCTACTATTGACAGACAATTTCCACCGAAAGCCGCCTCACTTTTCTAACCCTTGGAAATTATTTGAGGATGCCGTATGGATGATAATGGGCTTCCTATTGTACTAATATTTCTAGAATGTCATGTGTTGGATTTACTCCAAATCGGTTGTGGAAGGAGACTAAGAGCGACTTATAAGAATATGGGTTATCCCCTAACATACTAGTATTTTGGGAGGAGAGGTCTCAAAGCCCGATGTAAGTTTGCATTGGTCTCCAGTTGGGCTCGGTTGGTGAACCTAGACGGTCGTGAAGCACGCCCATGATGATAATAATTGGTATCAGATCCCAGGTGCCCGGATGCAAATATCGGGTTTACTCACGGTGGTTGCTCTTGCTTGGTGGGCTGGAAACGGTGTGTTAAGTGGGACCATGGTGACCGATCCGTGAGGAAGAGATTTGTTTGGTTTAGTCCCGGATCGGTTGTGGAGGAGACTGAGAGCGACATATAAGGATAAGGGTCATTCTCTAACATACTATTATTTTGGAAGGAGAGGGCTCAAAACCTTATGTAAGTCTGTGTTGGTCTCCAGTTAGGCTCAGTTGGTGGACCGAAATGCTCGTGAAGCAGGCGCACAATGATAACATTGCGCTACTACTCTGAAGACTAGTGACATGGATATGCCCTACGGGTGCCTAATATTAGCCTATCCGGTCTTGGCCTAGTAGAAGCCCATGTGATTATCCGCACCTGAAGATGAAGCCAAGGAAGGATTCAGGTGGTCCAGGCCCATGAAGGAGGCGATTCCTTGGAGGATACAACTAGCTTTAGATAGAAACTTTAAAAGGTAAAACCCTAATCTGTAACTGAATCGACCTAACCCCGAGACCTGGCCTTCCCATATAAAGGCCAAGAGGGCACGACGAGGAGGATCACGAAACACCCTAGTATACACACCCGCCAGATCTCATCTACACACCCTTGTAACCTTCGGTTTTGCAGTCAATCAAGAGCAGACAAGAATGAGTAGGGTTTTTCCTCCAGGGGGCTGAACCTAGGTAAATCCTCTGTCCCATATTGCTTGTCTATTAGCCGAACGCGATCTTTAGCGCGCCCCGCTTTCTCTAAATTTAAGTCTATAAAAATGGGCATTGATGAGTCGAACCCTCGTCAACCAGCATTCAGTCTCAGTGGTAGTAGGTCACGTTGTAGATTGATGGAGGCACTTACAACACATCTATTTCGCTCAGAGAAATATTTTATCATAGCACAACCATAAAATACATTTTGGCATGTGAACCGATCAATGGCGTGCCAAGTTCCACACCTTGGGGTCCTTTGAGGGTTGAGATGCATTCTGAATTTTAATTGAAGTGTGGCTTTGGGATCATGTAGGGCCTCTTTGATTCACAGGGTAGGAAAGGCATAGGGATAGGAAACATAAAGGAATGGAATGCCCTGGTTAGTCTGATCCTGTGGACACAGGAATTCTTCCAAATGCATGTTTGATTGTAACAAAGGAATACCACAGGAACTCATGAGCATTTAATACTATTCTTTTGAAAACTAGCCGTTACACTTTCTCTTAGCCGTTGGGATCAACTCAGCTTCATATATGTATGCACATCTCCACATCCGTGCAATACCAAGTATTGGCACAACGACTCACCAGAACCAACTACACCATATCATTGTAGAAGAGCCAAGTCCCCTAGAGTTGCTAGCTGAAAGTTCATTTCATCAGTTCCATAAAAAAGGTTAGTCATCAAGTACATATAATAATAAGTTTTTTATTTTTGCAATCTGAGATAGTGATCAGTCTTCCATTTTATGATTCTTCCAGCATCCTTTAGCCCACATTCATGGATCCAAGCTATCATCGCAGATCAGAAAATGAATATGAGTTCATTAATTTTGTTCTTCCAACCTTGGAAGGAGGAAATTCAACAGGACCTTCTTCTAGCAGGAGAGCAATGCATAATTCAATGATGATAGGTGCTCATCGCGTCAATGAAATTTTAACCGGACATGAGGAAAGATGCAAGAAAAACTTCAGAATGGAGGTTAGTGTATTTCAAGATTTGGTTCATCTGTTGCGCGAGAAGAAACTCCTTTCTGATGGATATGCAGTTTTCGTGGAAGAGCAAGTGGCTATATTCTTGTATGGATTGGCGAAGAATGCAACTACTGATACCTTGGCGGATTATTTCAACCACAGCTTGCAAACCGTAAATTATTATTTTAAAGAAGTTCTTAATGCAATCACACAGCTCACGTCTGTCTACATACGCCCACCTTCCCTACACCCGCATCCAACACTAAGCAAACCAAAATTCTACCCCTTTTTTAAGGTATGTACAATCTAGACATTTTACTTTCAGCAAGTTCATTCAATATAGTTTAAGCATTTTAAATACAAGGTTATATTCGGTATGTATTCTTTGTTTTGTAGGACTGCATAGGTTCTATAGATGGTACACACATTCCACTAAAACTAGCACTACATCAGCAAGAACCATATCGTAACAGGAAGCAGACATTGTCACAAAATGTTATGGTAGCTTGTGACTTCGATTTGCAATTTGTGCATGTACATCCTGGCTGGGAGGGTTCAGCTTCAGATGCAAGAGTTCTACAAGACGCACTTAATCATGGTTTTTCCGTACCTCCGGGAAAATTTTATCTTGTCGATGCTGGCTATGCAAATACACCACAATTTCTTGCTCCATACCGTGGTACTAGGTATCATTTGCAAGAACAAGGAAGGGCACGTCAAAGGCCACAAAATTACATGGAATTATTTAACCTTCGTCATGCACAACTTCGCAATCATATTGAGAGAATTATTGGTATACTGAAAATGAGATTTCCCATTCTTAAAGTTGCTTCACACTATGCAGTTGACAAACAGATTGATATATCTATGGCTTGTTGTGTGCTGCACAATTTCATACGTCTACATAATGGAGATATGACTTGGCCTGAAAATGCTAGTGTGGATATTAATCCAGAACATATTGTTGATGTGCCAAGTGGAGACCACAACTACCATAGTGATATACACGCATTCAACTACTCTAGAGAGGCAGGAAAACAAATGAGAGACAATATAGCACAAGAAATGTGGGCACAATATATATCACGAAGATCTTAGATTGTGTAATAGGACAAGCAGATTCCACTAGAAGTTCTACTACTATTCATGTACTTGAAATTTGTAGCATGGAATATACTTGTACTAGTTTCATATTAATGCATGTTTTGTTGCCATGCCTTACCAAAATACACAGAACTCATATGCATGTTCTGTTGTCATGCCTTACCAAAATACACAAAACCCATCGCCATTGTTCTTACCAAGACTTAGCAAAATATACTAAACCAATCTAAGGTCAGATCCATGAAATGATCTCTAAACTAACTTCATCTAGTTCTAATGGTTTGGTTGGGTACGCGCAATCTCTCTTTTAATCCATGCCAGCCATAGTGCATCACTAGAGTATGACAAGAAAACTTCCCTGTTTTCCTTACTTTTGAAGATATCCGACGCCTGCAGCATATCACCTAGTTGTAGCTCTTTTAGTCCTTCAATTGCTGTAATGCACTTGTTAATATTGTATGGATCTTCGAGCTTCTTCTCCTCAATAGCTGCAAATCGATCAATTTCTTCCTTCTTCAGTTTTAGATATCTCTCATGGAATCCATCATCAACATCTTTCTTCTTTCTTTTCCCACGCTTCGTGTCACCTTTCTCCAAGGATATATGTGTTGAGCTTGGTGCAACTTGCACATGTTGCCTTGGAGTAGTTAAATGTGGAGCAGGATCCAGATTGCCTTGCTCTAGTTCTTCATCTGGTATATCTGACTGACTAGGGTCTGGCATAGTAGGAGATGGAGATCGAGACAAATCAGTCCCGTGTTTTGGAACTGATCCATGATTGGCCTTGCTAGCATAATGATCCATGCCTTGGCGAGTTATCCCTTCAGCATAACGACCTACATAATTAAAAAAAATCATAAACATCATAGAATACATGCTGCAAGTGTACTAAAACAGAAACAAAGATTTAGATCAAAATCACCTTCATATAGTGGAGACAATTCATCATAGTATGGAAAGGACCTGTCTCGTCATTTTAGGGCATCCTTGTTGTTCCTACGAGCAAGAAAACTAGCCCAGACATTGTCCGGTGCATCTACCATATTTCTGTCACTATCCCATCCAAAACCACTTTCCTCTAGCAAATCTTTCACACTCCTATAATCTTTCTTCAGATCTTGCTCTTTTTGTTTCACTTGCAAATTAGTAAATGATACACCAAACTTTTCATTAACTCCAGCAGTAATTTTTGTCCATGCATCCGGGCTCCAAGCATTTTGGGTCCGATAGCCTGGCACATCATAATCATGCAGGAGCCCAATAAGAAACACCTTCATTTCGTGGCTCCATCTGGCTCTCTTTGTGGAACCTAATAATTATATAACTAGAGAATTTCAGTTTCATTTTGATAGAACTACACGTATAACCAATAAGTCAGCAAATAACATGCCCAAAAAATATATGCAATTGCATAAAACGGATTTTAGAAAATATACATGTATTCTCACAAGACCCCATAGTTTCACCATGAAATTCAGACTCTGTTTGCCCCTTCAATTGGCCTTGCCCTTTCAGTTGTCCTCTCATCTGCGCACATGGAGATTAGTGTTAGAAGTGTGGTTAATTCTCAAAATCAGATGGTTTAAATTGCTGGTAAGAACATTCCCAATTTGACGTAATGGGTACCCCCAAATTACATAACCCTAAATCCCCATCCAAAAAATCTGAGAAATCTACCAAGTTTTTGTTCATGGTGACAAACAAATCAACATACTCTACACCCAATACTACTAGATCTACTAATCAATGGACGCACTGGATCAGATCTGATAAGAAACTAAAGCAGAACAAAGAAAAGAAGAAAAGAAGCATCGGAACGAACCTGGTTGTTGTTGGAGATTTCACTAGTCAAGCAAAGAGAGGACAAGGAGCCGCGCGGCCGGCCGCACAGCCGTGGATTAGAAGCAGAATCGGGCATGGATTAGAAGAGGAAGAGCACGAGAGTGGAACACATCGATACTCTGTTTAGTCCAGGATCATAACGCTATCCTTTTCTTTTATATTTCTGGCAAAATATTTCTCTAGAAGATGCACAAAGCGGTGCGTTTTTGGCGCGAGGGAGGCCTGCAGGTTCGCACGCGCGTGTTCCTTCGCACCAGGATTTTTCCCCAAGGTCCGACCTCATGTTTTTTTTTTTTTTGGTGAAAACACACTGCCCATTTCCTATGAGATCGGTTCCTACGGGATGCAATCCTGTAAATCAAACGTCATCGATAGGAAAAAATCCTCAGGCTCCAAATCCTGAAGGAATTCTACAAATCAAAGAAGGCCGTAGCGTGCAAAATGAATGAATCCTGAAATCCTCGGATGTACGTAGGTTGAGTTTAGACAATATTAGGTAGAACTTGAGCATATATGTTTTGGTTGTTGCGGCTATGGATGAGCATGTTGTTTTAGTCAAATTTTGCTTTAAAATACGTGTGCGCTTTATTTCTTAAAACGGAGGCAGTACTTTCCACCGTGTTAGCATAGCACGACATGAGAGGGGAAGAATTTAGACATGCATGTCACGCGCTTGCATGATCCATGTTCTTACATAGTTGACATGAATGAAAATGTGCATATATAGTATAAGAGGAAGCATCGTGGATGCGTGTGATTTACAGGAAGCAGCATCGTCTGTCCCGGCCCCTGGGCTAGTGTCAGACAAAAGTGATATTTATTATAGTACTCCCTTCATTTTAAAATATAAGATGTTTTAGCTTTGTAAAACAAATGTATCTAGCTACTTTTAGTATGTAGGGGTTTACTCAGGTTTAAAGTGAAACTAGACACTAAAAAAAAGTTTAGATACATTTTCTTAACAAATCTAAACATTTTATATTTTAAAACGGAGGGAGTAGATTAAAGTACAGGAAAGACGCTCATTACAACTTTGCTTATTACTGTAGTTATTTGATGATGCTTAACGTCCGGCTTCAGCATCTCTGTTGACTCGCTCTAGGGTATGCAGTTGGGCGCGGAACACTGCTGGCTGCAGGAGGATTCCCCGCACCCCTGGCCACTCCAGCAGGCGCGGCAGTACCGGTCGGTGCAGGCGCTGGTGCATGAATTTCTGGCAGCTTCTTTGCAGTCGCAGCTGCCGGTGCAGTTCCCTTCCGCCGTGCACCTTTCGATCACCGTGTTCATGCACGAGTTGCAGGAACCTTCAATGGTATCGCAGTACTTGCTGCACTGCGAGCGGACGTAGGCGTAGCAGCACTGGTAGTAACAGTCGTTGCATGATGGCAGCGGCTGCGGGGGCGGTGGTGAGGGAGTTGGCGGTGGTGGTGGTGGTGTGGGAGCTGGCGGCGGTGGTATGGGAGCTGGTGGTGGTGATGGTGGCGGCGGGGGAGAGTGACCGCAGCTTCCTAAGGATGGCATGACAAGCATGGCCAGAACGGCAGCGACGGCGGCCGCCTTGAGCGCCATAGGGGTTGAACCCGGAGCCATTGTGGTGTGGACTGTGCACACCAGACTGTGCACACCAAGAGAATGAGATGCAGGATGAAATGTGAAGACTTGCTGCTGCCCATACGATGCTATATAGGCACTCAAGATTGCAGGCCTAGCTCTAGCTGACTAGTACTACCATGTACTACACCCTATATACAAATGGATTACATATTTTTGACCTGGTAAACTAACTGCACCAAGTTGGCAAGTTGCGAGTTGAGATCTGCGCCATGCATGATGCATGCATGTTACATGTTGACTTCAGATCTTACACTCATCTTGACCGGATCTGAAGGAAACAAAAATGAATTACTCGAGTATCCCGAGTCCTGATATGTAGCTGCCTTGTTCAAGTTGACTTCACACATTGCTCATTTTTTTTTTGCGAAATTCCACCGATTTATTAATAATCATCAACATTAGTACAAAGAATACTAAAAGTAAGAATTATATTTGCTCGTTCGTCTCATTGGATGGAAGAAAACTGAATTTCTCTAAGAGTGTCTTCTGTCTTGGCCGCTCCCTCACTACAGGACGCGTGCGCTACGCCGAGGGCAAAAAGCCGTCGGCGTAGCCTAAAATGCCCTCGGCGTATGCTACGCCGACGGCTGCCCTCGGCGTAGCCTCCTCGGCAAAGGGCTCCCTCGGCGGAGCACATAGAGGCCGTCGGCGTATCAAAATGCTGTCGGCGTATGCTACGCCGAGGGCAATGCCGTCGGCGTAGCGGCCGTCGGCATAGCTTGTCGACAGGTTGCAAAAATATTTTTAAAAAAAAAATTATTTTATTTTTTTCTTAATTTTTGAATCTTTGAATTGTTTGACTTGTTAATCTCTCACTTTGAACATTTTTAACACTAATTACACTTAATATTTAATTAAATTACAGTCTTGGTCGAACTTCCCGGAAGGTCACCCATCCTAATACTACTCCAGCTCCAGCACGCTTAACTTCCTCGTTCCTTCAGAATCTGTTTCCGCAAAGTAATTCATACATTGTTGTCAATACTATGATATCAATCCTATTAACCCTTATATCAACATGTCACATGTTTGTATTTTTTGAAATTACAAACAATTATTTAAATAAACATTAATGAATAAGTAAAAATATTATTGAATTCAAATAAAAATATAATAATTTTACTTTTTTGTATTTTTCTATTTAATATGGAATAATTAATATCTTTAAATCTATAAATCGGAATTTAACAAATAATATGTCTAAATTGATCAGAAAAATGAGAGGAATCCAAATATGATATCCATATCAATTAATCACAAACCCTCCGTTTTTGAATTATCTATTTGGTGGTTACTTTAGAAAATTCCCTTTTTGCGCTCGGATAATGAAAAATGGCTTTTTGGTGCGATGAAAAGGAAAACTTGCATTAAATCTTTGATAAAATAGCATATTGTGAACCTAAAAATGATTTTTGTAAAAAAACATGAGCATCGTATCATGTACATGTAGTTCATATCTGACCCACTTCCTGCCGATTCGGCAGGAATTTGTCTTTTTCACCAAAGGTGGATGAAAAGGTTTCGGAACCCCCTGTTGGGACATTGTCCATATAACGTGGTATATTATTTTAGTAAAATATGGTGGTAGCATTTTGAATTATCCATTTGGTGGTTGCTTCACAAAATCGTTCGTTTTTTATGCTCGGAAAATGGGAAATGGCTTTTTGGTACGACGAAAAGGAAAACTTCCTCCTGCAACATTGTTCGCCATCCCATGATGCATGTGTATGCACAATATGGAAACATTATCACAAACTATGCCTTGATTCTAGCCATAACATTGGTTATTTGACCCGAAAGCCAAGAAACCTCGAATGAGATAGGTCATTTTGTGAAGGTTTTTTTGAGACATAATCAATATATCAAGTTTAATATTTTTACTTATAACTATGTCACATAATATGACACCACGCGAAGGTTTCGCATTGTTTCGATCGTTTTTGAATTTTTTATGCCCGTTTTAAACTATCGTCAAACTTTGTCGAACGGCGGGCATGAAGATTCTTAGCTCGGGGCTGAGCCTCGCTAAACTTGCATTGGATCTTTGATAAAATAGCATATTGTGAACCTAAAAATGATTTTTGTAAAAAAACATGAGCATCGGATCATGTACCTGTAGTTCATATCTGACCCACTTCCTGCCGATTCGGCAGGAATTTGTCTTTTTCACCAAAGGTGGACGGAAAGGTTTCGGAACCCCCTGTTGGGACATTGTCCATATAACGTGGTATATTATTTTAGTAAAATATGGTGGTAGCATTTTGAATTAGCCATTTGGTGGTTGCTTCACAAAATCGTCCGTTTTTTATGCTCGGAAAATGAGAAATGGCTTTTTGGTACGACGAAAAGGAAAACTTCCTCCTGCAATATTGTTCGCCATCCCATGATGCATGTGTATGCACAATATGGGAACATTATCACAAACTATGCCTTGATTCTAGCCATAACATTGGTCATTTGACCCGAAAGCCAAGAAACCTCGAATGAGATAGGTCATTTTGTGAAGGTTTTTTTGAGACATAATCAATATATCAAGTTTAATATTTTTACTTATAACTATGTCACATAATATGACACCACGCGAAGGTTTCGCATTGTTTCGATCGTTTTTGAATTTTTTATGCCCGTTTTAAACTATCGTCAAACTTTGTCGAACGGCGGGCATGAAGATTCTTAGCTCGGGGTCGAGCCTCGCTAAACTTGCATTGGATCTTTGATAAAATAGCATATTGTGAACCTAAAAATGATTTTTGTAAAAAAACATGAGCATCGGATCATGTACCTGTAGTTCATATCTGACCCACTTTCTACCGATTCGGCAGGAATTTGTCTTTTTCACCAGAGGTGGACGGAAAGGTTTCGGATTCCTCTATTGGGACATTGTATATATAAGGTGGTATAGTATTTTTGTAAAATATGGTGGTACCATTTTGAATTAGCCATTTGGTGGTTGCTTTATAAAATCGTCCGTTTTTTGTGCTCAGAAAATGGGAAATGGCTTTTTGGTGCGACAAAAAGGAAAACTTTCTCCTACAACATTGTTCGCCATCCCATGATGCATGTGTATACACAATATGGGCACATTATCACAAACTATGCCTTGATTCTAGCCATAACATTGGTCATTTGACCCGAAAGCCAAGAAACCTCGAATGAGATAGGTCATTTTGTGAAGGTTTCTTTGAGACATAATCAATATACCAAGTTTGATATTTTTCCTTCTAACTATGTCACATAACATAACACCACGCGAAGGTTTCGCATTGTTTCGATCATTTTTGAATTTTTTATGCCCGTTTTAAACTATATATAATGTCTTATGTTTTACCTAATTTTTATTTATAAATGTGTAATATTTGAGTGTATATAGATAGGTCTTATTTTTCTGCAAATTTTGATATATTATTTGTATTTTTCTGAATTAGAATGATTTAGTTATGATTTTTCAAAGTTTAATGAGATAAAATAAAAAACAGCTACGCCGAGGGCAGCCGTCGGCGTATGTTACGCCGAGGGCAGCCGTCGGCGTAGCATAGGATATGCCGAGGGAAATTCTACGCCGACGGCTGCTTGGCGGAGCTGGCCTAGACGATGGCTACGCCGACGGCCCCGATTTTCGGCCGTCGGCGTAGCGACTGGCTGCCGGCGTAGCTTCCCATTCCTGTAGTGCCTTGTTCTCCAAGATACTGAAATCAAGATATTAGTTGAACACTCCATTAGTAGGGGATGAACTGAATTTATTTAGTGACCCTGCATACGTCATATGAAACTTTCAGAAAGAGAAAAGGGGAGGTTTGTACCTCCGAGATATTAGTTCAACACTCCATTAGCAGGGGATGAACTGAATTTATATAGTGACCCTGCATTCGCTGGACAAAATCCATCGCAACTTGTGAAGCTTGTGCCTGGAGGTGGCGGATCCCATGGTCCCCGTCTCCAGCGACGGCAAAGAATATCAGGCGTCGCGCAAGCGGGGCTGAGGCAACACGTGGGCAGTGTGGAGCAGGTGGCGTCGCCGAAGATTCGGCTAGGGGTGCAGGCGGCGACGGGAGGAGGAGGGGAGGTGCAATGGCGTGGGCCGAGGGAAACACCTCCCGCTGGTGAGCAGAGGAAGAGGAGTGCCTTGAGGTTGACAATGCGGAAGGGAGTTAATAAGGAAAAAAAAGAGATGGGGGTGGACCTAGGGGCGGATCCAGGCCCAGGGCAACCTGGGCCATGGCCCGGGGCGCAGCCTAAATTAGTACTTACCATCTAAGCAAAAATAAATTTAGCCCGGGACCCAGCCCAACACTAGCTCATCTGGCCTCCCTATGTGACTCGCTGGAGACTTGATCGTGAGGAATCCCTAACCTCGTTAGCATCCGCCCCTGTTCCGTCATTCACCCTCGTGGCCACAGGAAACACTCCGCCACCGCCCGCCGCCCACCGGCCAGGGCCACGCTGACGCTGGCGACGGGCCACACCGGCAGGGTGTTTGACGTCCATCCCCCGGCCTCCCGTGTTCCCCAGACCTGCGGACCCCCGACTCCCCCTGACAGCCTGACAGGCTGCACTGCCCTCCTCCTGTTGTCGGTTGTATCTGATTGGAATTCGGAATTTAGTATATCAGCTTCCTGTCTATGGCCTCTGATTTGAATTCAGCTAATTGAACTAGATTGGATACACCCATACTGTCATATTCTAATCCAATTTCAGTAATTGGATACCCGCAAAAAAATTCAGTAATGGGATATACTAATAAGTTATGTAATATTACCCGTAAAAAAATAAGTTATGTAATACTGATTCGAATTTTGATAATTGAATTTATTTGTTTGTAATTGATTTGAGTTCAGCCTTTTCTTATGAATTTTTTTTGCTTTGTTGAAGGTATTGGTTCTTCTTCTACTATTGATTTTACGGAGGCTCGGACAAACTAAACTGTGGTACTATCTTTGTATCTCGCACTACTGTTTCTAGTTTTATGTCATCTAGCATTACTATTTATAGTTTTATGTCATCTTTGACGATTAATTTGAAAACATGTGTGCTACTGTACCAAATTTTCTATGCTATTAGAAGAGGTTTTTAATTTTTTTTTTACGTTTAGTCTTTGGCCCCGGGCTTGCTTCAATCCTGACTCCGCCACTGGGTGGACCCCATGCCGTAAGATGTTTTGCAGTGTGCTGGAAACCATTTTTACAATACTTTTTCTCCTATATCTGCTAGAGATTCTCTAAACGAGGCAGAGAGGGTCAAGGGAACATATTTATACGTGGGAAATGAGAAAAGTCAATGATACAGTAATAAGCATAATTAAAAATAAGTTCAGAAAGCAGAAAATAAAGCAGATAGTTTGGCAACGTAAAATGGCAGGAAATAGAAGAGAGGAGAATTTTGAAGTAATTTTACCAGCTATATAGTATAGATAGTAATGAGGAGTAGTTTTTTTGTGTGGGTATATATTGTAGTTGTTGCTCGTTATCTTTTTTGCTATAATGATGAAAATAATTTATGTATGTGTGTATTATATGACGAAGAGACAAGAATATATTTCTATAGAGATTTTCTAGGGTGGCTGTTTATTAGGATCATATACGAGAACGAAAAGCCCAACAAAAAATGCACTTCCGACTAAGTGAAGCACTCTTTGACAGCTGAAAAAAATCGGAAGTACAGATAGCATAGATACACGTGGCCACTTCCATGTGTGTCTTTGAGCAATGATGTGAGCGAAATGGGGTCCCGGTCAACATCGTCCACTCTTTCAGCCACGTGGTGGTTTCCTGTTCATCCCTTCGGCTCTACAAGTGACTATTTTGGCTAAGTCGGACAACTCGGGAGGATTGTTCATCCTCTCAAGTTCCCAGCAGTAAGTTGGGGAAATTTTAATGTGACATTAAGATTCTCGGTGCATCTCATTCCCATGGACATATCACTGACAACAAATGGTGGGTGCCTCGCTCCCAACGACTCGGCACATTCCTCTCAAGCTCTTGTTCTCCTATCTACTGTAAAAGTTAGCCAAAGAATACAAGCAACAAGATTGTACCGACGAGATGTAAGCCTTGTTATGGTTTAGAAGAAATACCAAGTCTCCTATATAGTCACAACACTTAATTGTTTTACCAACCATTGTATCACCTCGTATAATTTCCATATAAACTAGTAGTTGAGCACCATCAGGGCTTTTATATCCAAGTTCTTCATGGTTGAACGTAAGTCGAGCTCACAACCCCCTTCGTCCCTCGCTGTATAATAACTACCATCGGTACAAGGCTTACTGTAGAACACTAACAAGATCCGAATAATAACTCCATACTAGATATGTAGTCTACAAAACCCATGATAAAGAATGACAAAACAGAAATTATTGGGAAAAGTATGAACTGATTGCGCATGAACACACTTTTCTATCTTAGAAGTGACACTCGAAGAGCTTCATGTTTATTACAACAAAGTTATATAACATACCCGTGAAAAGTTGAAACTGAAGTACATGTGGTGTGCAGAGTCAAACAACTGAATCAAATGAGGAGGTGATCAAAACTTTTGAATCGGTTAATATAAATTTTATAACCCTTGTAGCACTCACAAATACAATTAAGAGATTGGAAAGGATACCAAACTCCAGGGATATTCCCCAAGTCAAATTCACCAGAGTCCCATACTATCTAATGAAGTTCGTTGAGATAGCCCAGATAGTTCATAGACTATAGCTACAACTTACAGTCCGAGGAAAGACAATCTTGGCTCTATCTTAGCTCCACATTGGCGACAAGGGTGACAACCCCCAGTAGTATTCCCTTCTCTGCATTCCTTACCTCCTCCCAAGACGCGGCCTAAGGTTTCACCGCGGATTGTCATGACAAGGCAATAGGTTACGTGGGTTGCATATTCCCATGCATCGGATTCGAGTTTCGGTGTTGGTGGCGAGGCATGGCGAGGTCCATTGGAAAGCGAAGGTGGTCGGTGGCATGAAATAATGCAGTGGGCAACATGATGGCCCATTGCATATGATCTATATTTTACAAAAGTATTTTGCTCCACTAATCCTAGCAATTTTTTTGATTAGCAACGCCCTGCCTTTAGTTTTTCCATGCCACATGCACGGGACAGCTAGCTATGTGGCATTGTCGTATATGGCGGTGGGTTTTCCCAGTATTTGGTCAAAAGGAGGAAAGAGGTATGCATTATATTTATATTCTTAACACTTTCCCTCACGTCTAGGCTATTTTATTTAGTCCTTAGCATGTGTTCAGGGTTCAGTGCAGGCTGTTGAATCTTTTTAAAACTGCGTGAGCATGGTCTTGAACTTGAGACCTCTTGACTATGATACCATATTCAATTGATACACTAGCCAACTATTACAAAAGACTGAATTGTTGAAAAGAGGTACTCATTATATTTATATTCTCAACAACGGATCCTTGCGGCGAATGCCTAGGTTGTAACCTAGGAAAGTGGTGAGGCATGGGATCCATGGGGTGGGTTTATCAGTCGGGAACTGCAAGCAAAGCGACCCTATCATGCATAGATGTCTTTGTCATCTTCTTGATCGATGCTTCTCAATTATGTCTAGTTGGCTTGCATTTGGAGGCGCGGAATTTGTTGTGGCAACTACGGTCTACAGACAGATGGCTAAAGCACATATGGTTCTATAAGCGTCCAAGCACATATGGTTCATCCTCTCAAGTTCCCGCACTAAGTTGGGGAAATTTTAATGTGACATTAAGATTCTTGGTGCATCTCATTCCCATGGACATATCACTGACAACAAATGGTGGTTTCCTCCGAACGAATCGGCACATTCCTCTCAATCTCTTCTTCTCTTATCTAGTAAAAGTTAGCCAAAGAATACAAGCAACAAGATTGTACCAATGAGATGTAGGCCTTGCTATGGTGTAGAAGAAATACCAAGTTTCCTATATATGAATGTCGGATATACATCTGCATAGTCATGACACTTAATTATTTTTACCAACCATTGTATCACCTTGTATATTTTACATGTAATATAGTAGTTGAGCAATATCGAGGCTCTTATATCCAAGTTCTACATGGTTGAACGTCGAGCTCACATCTGCCTTCGTCCCTCATTGTATCATCGTACAGAAGCTCTTCCTCTTCCCACCAATCCAAATAAGAACTCGATATACTAGATAATAGAGTGTACAAGACCCATGATAAAGATCGACAAAACCAAAATTATTGGAAAAAGTATTAACTTATTTTGCATGGCCACACATTTCTATCTTAGAAGTGACACTCGTAGAACTTCATGTTTATTGCAACAAAGTTATATAACATACCCCTGAAAAGTTCAAACTGAAGTACATGTAGTAAGCAATGTCAATCTATTGAAACAAATGAGGAGGTGATCTAAATTTTTTAATCAGATAATATAAATTTTATAAGCCTTGTAGCACTCACAGTTTCAACTAAAAGTTTGGAAAGGGTACCAAAATCTAGGGATATTCCCCAAACAAAAAACACCTAGAGTCCCATACTATCTAATGAAGTTCGTTTAAATAGCCTAGATAGTTCATAGACTAGCCACAGCTTACAATCCAAGGAAAGACAATGATAGATCCACATTGGCGACATGGGTGGCAACCCCTAGTATTATTGCCCTTCTCTGCATTCCTTGCCTCCTCCCTGGCCATGGCCAAAGGTTTCACCTTCGATTTTCATACCATGGCAAGAAGTTACATGGGTTGCATATGCCCATGCATCAGAGTCGAGTTTTCAGTGTTGGTGGCGAGGCATGTCAAGATGCGGAGGAAAGCGAACGTGGCCGGTCAAAATAAATAATTTAGTTGGAAGCATGATGGTCCAAGGTGTGTGATCTAAATTTTGCAAACGTATTTTGCTCCAATACTCTGATCAACCAAATTCCAATTTTCTACGCCCTGCTTGCCTCTGGTTTTTTTATGCCACCTACACAAAGCGGCTAGGTATGTGGCATGGCCATATCTGGCGGTGGGTTGGCCCGGTATTTTTACAAACAAGCGCAGTGGGTTAGCACGGTATTTTTTATGAACAAGGGGCAGTGAGTTCTGGTCAAAGGGATCGGTGGACGCAAGTAGTGTCATAAGTGGTGGATCCTTGCAGCGAACATAGGGTGGTAACCTAGGAATGTGGTGAGGCATGGCTCCATGGGATGGATTTCTCGGTTGGGAGCTGCAAGGAAGGCGACCCTACCCTACATACATGTTTTTGTCATTGGCTTCATTGATGCTGCTCAATTAAGTCTATTTGGCTTTCATGCCAGGGTTGGAGCCTTAGAATTTGTTGTGATAGTTGTGGTCTATAGATGGATGGCTAAAGAACCTATGGTTCTAAAAGCGTCCATGCCACCTCTTTGCGTTGCATCTCTAGTGAAAGTGGTGGATGTCAGGATGATAGACATGAGGGGAGGGATGGTTTATATCGTTATGGAAGGGTACAGTTGGTATCCTAAAAGTGTCAGACGGTGATGGCGCATGATGCTACATTTTCGTCTCCACCATAGTTGAAGTGGCACATAGACTACTCCCGTAACCGTCTGTATCTCTCTACCCATTAAGGATGTATGGTGGTTGATAAGACGGTCTTGACAAATGTATTGCATGTCATCTTCTCTAGCCAAAATGCCATGTTATGCAATGGTTATCTCTAGCAATAAATGTATGCGCGCTCCTAAAACTATATGTCATAGTTGAAATTATTAACTTAAAAACAATTGACTATGTGAAGTGATCTCTTAGTTCAAAAATGTGTGACTTCTCTATTATCTCTTGTTAAACCAACTAGCACCGTGTCCCTCGCAAATGCGAGGGCATAATTTTAGTTGTCCAATATTTACTCTTATTATGATGGCACAACTACATGAGTTGTTTAACACACTATTTCATTGTATCATACATAGGGTCTTGAATGGAAGCATTTTGTGAGGTTCAGCTTTGACATTTAGTTTCATATATGATTATGTTGGTAAGAAATACCTTAAACATATTTTGGAAACATCTAGTAATATTTATTTTTGTTTTCCCATTGTCTATTTATATACTTGGGTGTGGTGTTGTGACCAACAATTCTAAGCACCAATGTGCAAGCACAATTAGATCATTTTTGTGTTCTTTGTACTATAGATTTGAACCCCTTTTCTCCATGTTGTTTTGTGCATCCTTATAGAGAACAATCAGATCTATATGTTCATATATCCAGACTTGAGCTAAGATTTGTTTTTAGTGTTTATAATCAGACCATCTTTTATAATAAAAATTCATGTATGCAGACGATTGGCATGTCATATTGTAGATTAAATAAAAGAGATTTGCAATGGCATAATTAAGTGTCGATCTAGTGGGTTTACCCAATATATATATATATATATTACTCTTTATCTAGGTTAATTTTTAAATATTATATCAAGGGTGAAAATTATCCATACTTTCGCATATCAATGCTTGACAAAGTTCATCTCTGACTGACATATAAATTATTTTACTAAACTTTCTGGGCACATTGCAACAACTCATGTAGTAACTTATATATCTCTAAATTTGATTGCTAAAAACACTGAAAACGGTAAGTGAGAAAATATATCTAGGAAATTCTGAGCTGCATTATTTTCCATTCCTTCCGGCGACCTTGTACATAACGGCTAACATTTTCTATCCATAATTCTGCCAAGAAATTAATATACAAAGGAATTATAGACTCCTTTGGGATATCTTGAACGTTCCGATGGAGCAACATTCCGGCTCAAGTCTAAACGAATTACACAGAATGTTTGTAATTTAAGATTTAGGATTGCATATTATACTACTCAACGGCTTATGGAGAAAGCAATGAATTTACCTTTGATGTTTTACTATCAGGGAGAACGAACCTCTTCTATCTTGCAGGGAAGATAAAATACTTAATCAATCGGCAGAGTCGTCTGGCTGGATGATCACCATACATGATGACGGGATGAATCTCATCTACCTACGCTGTAATTAATCATCTTCTACTACCAGAGACTAAAAAGTCTGTGCAACCTGTGTTGTTAGCACGTCAGGTGTTAAGTATGCTGGAAACACGGCTAATTCGACAAATATAGACGTTTTTATAGATAAGTATCCAATGAATCAGCGACGGGAGACTCGGAAACAAATAGGTCAGCCACTGAAACAAATAGATCAGCCCATCTGCCTATGCAGATTACGTAGTGTATCATGTAGGAATCAAGAGATCGGAAAAGAAAAATACAACCACATGCGCAGGAGACAAATTTTGGATTAATCTTGCAGATCTGAAAGTTTTAAGTAAGGTTAAGATTGTAACTTCTCCTGCTAACATACATGCACGGGAAGGACAGGAAGACGGCCGGCCGGCCAACGGCATCAAGGCCAGCACCATGGACAGGAGACGCTGTTGACGCGCATGGATTGGAAGAGGGCCGGCCGGCCAAGATGGTCATCGGGGCCAGGTGGATTGCGGCGCCTGCCAGAACTCCAAAGAATCGCGTAGGCACTCAGGGGACGGTTGTCCTTTTTTTTAACGGGATCAAGAGACGCTAGTTGCTAGGGAACCGGAACAATTTTTACTATGGTTTCTCGCAAAATCTCAACCGTAAGTTTTAGATCTAATAGTCAAAATAATTTAGATGATGTGGATCAACGTGGTGCCTCCAAAAATACCCTTATATTGCTTTTAGTATATAACTAGCATGATGGCCCTCGCAAATGCGAGGGCATCAACTTTGCTATGTCAAGAGTAACTAAGATATAAATTCATAGTTTACTAAACTGGATATTTTGATGAACTCTTGAATTGAAGGACATACAAATTGCTTCACATTGATGTAGACAACAAAATAATTCATGAACATGATGTGCATAGAAACATTTTTTATTACCTAGAGCACTCATCGTTCTAATTACTCATTTCACGTCAAAATACACACCATTTCACTACACTTCATGTAAGGTCTAATATTTAATGACATTGTAATCCTACTTCTTTGCAATGAGGTTACTTAAAACATTTAGTGGCATCTAATCGGATGTGATATCCTAATCGATTAGACCACTCATCCATATGACCTTAACCATAATATATGGATGAAATTATTTAAGAGATCTAAATTAGTATGATAATAATAACGATAAATAGTATAAAATCACTGAACATATAAGATGCAAATTAGAATCAAGAGTGGTATATTAATTACTCCCTCTTCCAAATTAAGGGCATTCTACACTGCCAGTGTCAACAAATAAATTTGTTCCAGTACTACAAAGTATATATCAGTCAAAAAAATTCAAGTGAGAATTGTGAGATGCAAAATGATGACAGTCAAAACTTAATAGAAAGGACAACATAATTCGACATATAGTCATGTAGTAGTAATCAATCAGATAAAGTCAAATGTCTTGGAACATGCTTTTGATGTAATATATTGAAAAGTAATTTTGATGTAACCGTGCAGGCCAGGCAAAATAACACTTAAAGATCTTTTTTGCGTGAATGGGTTGCCCACCTCAAAAAATATTTGTAGGAAGCGATAAGTCTCAGCTCGTAAATTAGATGAATCCGAGATACAAAACTATATGATTGTTTTCAATTTGTAGTAGAATATGTCCGAAGCCCTTCACTGTTATTTCTAAAAAATGATTAACTAAATGCAAAATAACAGATATAGTCTTGTGTTGCCAAATACTCGTTAAACCCATTGAGATATGTGCATCTGGTTAAATCCTGCTATACCATTGGATACCTAAGTCATCTCCAAAGATAGTACACAATGATTTATTTTGAATTATTGTAATTCAAACGATGTACAAAATTGAACAGGGACAATTTATTTCACACTGGCACCGCTATTGAAACTATGCTAAACCACAATGTGATTGCCCAAACCGTAGAATTTTTGAATAATATGTCCTACACATTCTATTCCTTAAGGAAATAAAACAAACACAATTTTCTATAAAATTTAGTGGTTAGATGGAAAGGTAAGTATTATAGTGGCTATGAGCTCGAATATAAACTTAATAAACGTCGATAATATTATGCAGATACACTTTTTTTACCTGGTCCCTTTCGATTTAATCCCGTTTCAATGTACTAATCTGAAATATGACACTGGGCAAGTTTTTTTATTCAATTCACGGCTTCAAAACCTTTATTCATGCAATAAACCACATCAGCAATAACATGTACCTACAGGTAATACGTTCATCCATAATCAACCATTGTACATTTATTATGGAGGAGCTTACTTGAGGTGACTGTACTGTTGACCACATCAATAGATAATGATGTGGTTTGGCCCTATCATAGTTTGGCAACCCTATCATTGTCCGGCAAAACGTTGGTGGTCATACATATAGTCGGTTGTACTATTTCTCCAAAAAGACGGGATCAATGCAAGCAGAAATTACTGACGAAAAAAGAAGCAGCAGAGATGAACTTTGGTACATACATCGATGCCCTCAGAGTCGAGGAAGGGCGACATTGGAGTTCCACCTGGCCGGATGATTCCTGCTGGTGAAGCATCAGTTGAAACTTGTATATTGCTCATGCTGACATGTTCGTTGATAGAATACTGTTAGATCAACAATTGTTTGGATTAGCAAACTGTTTCATCGATCTCAGGTTGACTGCGGAACCTAAGTGGGCTCACTAATTAATTACATGTGCAATTGTATCCTTCTATCGCCACGCTAAGAAGAGCTGCTTCCGCCAAATCTTGACTTGAACTGACGTATGCCTGATGCAGAAGTAGGTGAATTTTAAGTCAGCCAATTGATGTAGAAGATCGCTTAAGCTACATGTATATATATCACTAAGACGTGAAACAAAATTAAAGCAAGGTTCAGATGGATCGATAGATGTAGGTCATTGGCATTAGCGGTTGATCTCTGTTGCTCCTTTACCTCCATGAATCTCTACTGGCGTCATAGTTCCTCCGTGGGGCAGCGATTCCTTCTCAAATCGATCTCATACCAATAAGGGCAGAAGAGAATGCTTTGTCAGCCACCGTAGCCTGAGATCGGAAGGGCATCAATGTTGGAACTTGGAATGATGCCCTAGCACGCGGACAGGGTCTGCGATAGGAGCGCGGTCGGCCGGCGGCTGAGGCACACGGGAAGCCATCAAGTGCAGATGGACACCAACACGCGTGAGGAAAATAATTCGATGGCATTGTTGAGTAATTTTTCTCTCAATTAAAATTAATGACTATCTCAATATTTTGTCCGCTTAACACAAAGTCTGCTTTGTCTTCGGTGTACGTGTTAGACACAGTCTTCAAAATAAAGTTACGCAATCGTTGGCTAATCCTGACCACAAATTACGGATCTAACGGTCAAACTATTTTTGATGATATGGACTAACGCGGTGCCTCTAAACTACCCGTTATATTGCTTTTAGTATATAATAGATAGATAGATAGATAGATGGTTATCTCTGGCCAGAAGTTATCCTATGTGTCATCAATAAAATATATCACCATTGTGTATTCCCCATGGTTTTTGTGGTGTGGTGTGGGCGGTGCAGGGCTGCTAGGGCGACAGGGCATTCATACACGCTCCTTTCAGAGCATTTGAAGGAGCGTTCCTATCACAGAACGGTTATACAGATTTTGTCGACGTGGCGATGGTGCGTTTGTTTCGAGATTCCACCTGTTTGTTGACTCATAGAAAAACCACCTCTTATGTAATCTGATTTGGGTTTTTTACATAACTCGCCAACCTTTTATTATTCATTATAAAGTACTAAATCTGTTCCATGACGTAGAACGTTTTAGCAAACTAATTCAGTTAGTAAAAACGTTCAACATTATGGAACAGAGGTAGTACAACAGTAGCCGCTGCATCTGTCGATGTTTCCCTGGGAAATATAACTACCTGAAAGAAAACGAACAAACTGAGACATAAAATTGGGGACTGAAAATTGGTGTAGAACTGTTAATAACTAGATAAAGCAAACGTCGACCAATAGTCACGATGGACTACTCAACTTACAGGTGCGTGCTACCCACATACTCTGCTCGTGCCAAACTCGGATAAGAACCGAGACCACCACCACTCTGCATAAAAGAAGTCTGCCACGGGCACATAACGGAGCGAAATGTCAGACAACACATACACAGAGACACACTCATTCACTTCCCCCCTCACTTCAACAGTTCAGCACACAGATAAACCATAACAAAAACGAAATAGAATGTGCAAAAAGCGGGTGTGATCCAATAATCATAGGTACACAAAAAAACAATAAAGGACGTTATCTACCATTTTGAAAAAAATAGCATGGTGATCCCATATATATAGCTAGAAATTATAAGTATGGTGAAGCAACAAGTAGGCGACGATGATGGAGTACGATGAAAATAAAAGAGAGCAATATTTTCAATTTTGCATGAAGTTAAAGACAAATATTGGAGGGAAGCTTCGAATGTTATAAGCCAACCGAAGATATTTCAAATAACCATAAAGAATACAGTAACGACCGTTAAGTAGTTTGCAGGGTTTGGGGATCAAGTAACATATTCTAAGAAAAAGCGAGGTATTGAGGAGGAGCATTCGTCAAAAACTCCAGTATTGGACGGAAGAAGACAGAAGTTCCTGGTTCATGCTCATTACAGAATGAGTATGGTGGAGTCAGGTCAACTTGCTTCAGTGTTTTGCCTTCAAACTATCTATAGTTAGTGACTCCTAATCTCAGTAGCTGAAGGCCTACTGCTCGGTTCACTCAGACCGAAATGCATGATGAAACTTTGGGGCAAGAGAAAATAAAACACAATTCGGATAGATACGTTAACGAAGTGCCCCCTCGAATGTACGGTCGTATTCTCGGTGCCTCCCAATCCTAATGTACACATGACTCACTATGGGTGCCCATCCGCACTCATGCTCTTCCCTTGTTGGCCTAGTCAAAAGCAGGATAGTAGACGGAACAAGTTTGTACTACAACGATCTGGCTAGGGAGTAGAAGCTGAGGCCAAGTCAGCTATATATATTTGATGTTGGGTGTCCAAGCGCGTAATGGATATGAATTCTGTACTTTGCCAAACATAAAGTTGGTTACGTATCATGAATGCAAAACACTAATATATATGGGAGAGGAATATCAATGCATAGAGACTAAGAGACATGATAGGAAAAACACATTAATAGGAAAGCAATCCCGGTTGAAGATAAAGAACGAATAACATTGCAAAAAAGTCAAGTATGATGTGCATGAATTTGAAAAACGCATGAATAATCAAAAGATGGTCAAACTTTGGACTAACCAAATTTGATCGGTCCCTAGTTGGAGCAAACTTAAATTGTTCAGAAAACCATTTCTAGTAATTATTAGGAGTAGTATGTTTTTTCTATTTTCATGGTACTTGTGCAGGAAAGTATTTATGATCAATGTATCTCACTCTTTTAAGGTTTCTGATTATGCGCTTGATTGAGCATCTTGAACTGCAACCTCTGAGAATTTATTCTATCCTATCCCTTCATGCTCTCCGTGAGATCGGGTAAGGGTTACAAGGTGATGTTTGTTGGTGCATCGATCTAACACGACCAGAAGAAAAAGTAAGGTAGCACTAACATTTGGAATCTAGTGAAATTCTTGTGAAAGCAGTGCAAACAACTTCCTAGTTCCTGTCCTTCAATTCGCAAAAAAAAGTTCATATCCTTCACTTCCTATGCTGAGTGTTTTTGCTTTTGAGAGGAAGAAAAAGAATGTCTCCTGCATTGGTAGTATTCTTACTATTTTTCTAAGTTGTTACTATGAGTATGAACCAAATGACATCATATTCCTCGAGACTTGTCGTGTCTGAATAATCTGGAGCATCAACTAAATGTCTAGTTCCGTCCACGTTCCTTCATGAAGACTCGGCCTTAGTAGTCTCCATTGAATAATTGGTAGTAGTTGGGCTTACATAACATTATCATATTTTATCGATAAGATGATCATATAGGTGGTTTTAGAATTTATAAGGTGGCTTTCCAGCTGGTGAAACGTTCCTCACTGATATATGGTTACCCGTCTCACCAATTCCACTCGATTCATCTATTGTCTGTCTAATTGTAGAGTTTAGACACGCTAAAAGAGCTTCAAGGGTTCATTTCATTCCAATGGACATGTCACTGACAATGTGTGGCTATGCACAAAGTTTCGACTATACAACTTTAGATCTTACTGTAGAGAGTTGAAGTCTAAGCCAATTCTGCTATATATAGATGACATGTGGTGCTCTCAAGAAAGAGTTGGCAGGGTCTAGTTGTGCATAGTGACTAAAACTTCAATGATTCACCAAACAATGCATTGTTTTTTCATCATTGGGCCGGAATAACACTAGATCCATCTATCCTATGAAAATTGTTGTGGTAACATTTTGCATCTTATTTTGGTAGGTACTTCACAAAAACACGCTTTTCATGAATAAATGGAAAATCTATTTAACCAAAAGGCCAGAAGTGTTTTTAGTACTTATGTTTATCTTGGTAATATGCACCTCAGTGCGTATTTTGTGCAAATTATCATGAAATGTTGGATGGATTTTGCCATCAACATCGTCATTTGGGTAGAAAACTGACATAAGTTATTTTTATGTAATAAGCTTTCTGTGAACGATTTCTCTAAAATCTTACCATATTACAAGTTTGGTATTTTTTTCTGCGAACTATGTCACATAAAAGGACGTCACACATATGTTTATTTATTTTTGGTGGCTTAAAAATGGGTACAAAATGACAGCATGGCCTTTCATGGCTAGGGTTGAATCTTTGATCTTTTTTAGTGAAAAGTGCATAGACTTTTTTATTTTTATAACCAAATTAGAGCACATGTCTAGTTTAAATTCGAGTTGCTTTTGAAAAATTGACCATCACATGAAAAATTATATCTATAGGTCGAGAAAATCGCCATCTCTAGGAATTGGCCACAACACATGCTACAATTTGTGTGAAACTAGCACTGGTGATATTTTTCCCCTTATTTTTGGTAGATGCTTCGCAAACAACACATTTTTTTCACTAACAAACACGAAACTAAATTTTGGAACAAAAAGTTGGAAAGTATATTTGAAATTTTGCTTGTCTTGCCAAGATGCGTTTCTCGGTGCATATTGGTAAAATTTTCACGAAGTATGCTATGGATTTTGCTATCAATGTGGTCATTTGGTTAAAAAAGGCAATATTAGTCATAATTGATAGACTTCTTTGTGAATAATTTTAAAAAATCACTATATTCCAATCTTCCTTTTTAGCTTGGGTAGTATGTCACATAAAAGGACTTTGTGCACATGTTTTTATATTTTTAGTTTGTTCGATTTTGGTTGGTTTGTTTCAAAATGGTGTTATTCACACCAAGGGGTTACATCTTTGAACTTCTAGGTGCAAAGTGCGTAGAATACTACTAGGGTATGTTAGATTTCCGTCTAATAAAATGTTAAACACATTTTTGCAGTAATAAAATGTAAAGTCAATTTGTTTAACAAAATGGTTGTAATCTCTATTTGGGGATTTCGTCTGCCCTTCCAAGATGCACCAGTTCCAGAGCTTCACTACATCTTGTGCATCCGACTCAATGTGCACATTGTGGTAGTCACTCTATGTCTTTTTTCAAAGCATGCAGGAGAACTGGATGTGCTATATCAAGGAAAAAAGCAAGCCATATAATGCCTAAAGTACAGAGGGAAGAGAGTCTTTGGTGACAAAAAAACTTACAGGTGTGACCAAAGACGAAAAGAACAGGCAGAGCGACCTATAGGATTATATAAAAAAACTCACTACACAACTAACTAGCTTGGAGGCGAAAATGACCCCTACTAGTTACTGTCCAGGTTTTTGCTTCAGCCTTGATCTCATCACATATTGATTGGGCTTCCATAATCCATGCACTTGCTAGATGCTCGTCAAAGCTCGCATGGATGTAAATGCTATAAATACCCGGCCTGCTCAAGGTTTCCTCCATCTTGCCTTGAGTTGAGCTGGTTTTGGCTTCTCATCTTTCCTGGTCCGAGCAAGGTCGATTCTTGTACTTCCTCTGGTTCATCTTAATAACATCAACTTTATGTAGATATGAATGCATCTAGTCCAAATACTTAACTAGATACATATAAATCTAGATAAGTCGAGACCATTAATATAGACCGGAGGAAGTATACTAAATGAAGTTCGTTGAGATAGCCCAGATAGTTCATAGACAAGCTACAACTTACAGTCCAAGGAAAGACAATATTGGCTCCATCTTAGCTCCACATTGGCAACATGGGTGACAACTGACAACCCCTAGTAGTATTCCCTTCTCTGCATTCCTTACCTCCTCCCATGACGCGGCCTAAGGTTTCACCGTGGATTGTCATGACATGGCAAGAGGTTACATGGGCTGCATATGCCCATTCATTGGAGTCGAGTTTCGGTGCTGGTGGCGAGGCATGGCGAGGTCCATAGGAAAGCGAAGGTGGTCGGTGGCATGAAATAATGCAGTGGGCAACATGATGGCGAATTGCGTATGATTTAAATTTTACTGAAGTATTTTGCTCCAATACTCTAACCAAACAAAATTCGATTGGCTACGCCCTTGCCTTCGGTTTTTGCACGCCACATGCACCGGGCGGCTAGGTATGTGTCATGGTCGTATATGGCGATGGGTTGGCCCAGTATTTTTATAGTTTCAGAGGGAGTCGCGAGTTTCAGAGGGGATGGTTTCATTCATCACGTACTACCTCCGTTTCTTAAAATAAGGCCTATAAATTTAGTCAAAAGTCAAAGATTACAAACTTTGACCAAGTTTATAAGAAAAACTATCAAAGAAACGGAGATAGACCTATAAATTTAGTCAAAAGTCAAAGAGTACATACATCTCCACATACACGGTACGTACTGTGCTGCATCTCTGTAGCTGAAGCTCTACCGCTCTGCTCTGGTCTGGTCATTGGGTATAGAATTTTGCAGTAGCCTCACCTGTAGTTGAATATGTGTGTGTCATGTCTACGGGGATAGTCACTGAGACAGCCATGCGCGATGAAACTTTGGGGAAAGAGAAAAGAAAACATCATTTTGGATAGAGACATTAACAAACTGTCCCCGTGGAATGGACGGTCGTATTCTCGGTGCATCCTAATCCTAATGTTCACACATACTCCCTCCGTTTCAAAATATAACACGTTTTAGGTTTGTGAAGAAAACGAATCTAGACTTATTTTAGTACGTAGTTCATTCAACTTTGGAATGAATCTACACACTAAAAAAAGTCTAGATTCATTTTCTTCACAAACCTAAAACGTCTTATATTTTGGAACGGAGGGAGTATGACTCACTATATATGGGTGCCCATCCGCACTCATGCTCTTCCCTAGTTAAAAGCTGGATAATAGACGGAACAAGTTTTTGTACTACTACAACGATCTGGCTAGGGAGTTGAAGCTGAGGCCAAGTCAGCTATATATTTGAGGCCAAGTCAACTGAGGCGTAAGGGCATGTACAATGCTAGAGAATGCATGTCTTCTCTTAGCTTTCCACGTCATTTAGAGAAGACACAATATATAACTTGTACAATGCATTATCTCTTATTGCTATCTCTAGCAATTAATAGAATTAACTATTTTTAGTAAAAAATTGGTTGACTAAGAGAAGGCATATGGTACAATGGAAAAAAAATAGTCTTCTCTTATTGCTAAGAAATCATCCCTTAGCTAAGTAAAAACAACCCTCTCTCTCTTGTTTCTCTCTCCTCCAACTAAGCAAAAATCCAACGTGGCGAGCACAAGGGAAGGCTGACGTCACCGCATTGTACGTGCCCTAATGGATATGAATTAATTGTGTACTTTGCCAAACATACGGTTGGTTTCGTGTGTCCTGAATGCAAAACACTAATATATATGAGAGAAATACCAATGCATAGACACTAGGACAAATGATAGAAAATACATATTAATAGGAAATTAATCCATGTTGAAGATGGAGGAACATAAAACATTGCAAAAAAATCAAGTATGATGCGCATGAATATGAATATCTATTATCTATTCTATTATATACTAAAAGCAATATAAGAGTGTTTTTCGAGACACCAGGTTAATCCACATCATCTGAATTATTTTGACAGTTAGATCTACTATTCACGGCTAAGATTTAACCAAACACGTAACGCGAGACTGCCACAACATGCACAGTATGTAACACGTTTGATTTGTAACAGACTATATATAATTCACGGAACGTGTAACGAACTACAGAATTCACGGACCATGCAAACCAAGTCTACTTTGTAACGTGCGGGCCGGACTCGATTTAAATACGCACATACACGGTGTCCATCTCCGCCACGTCTGAAAACAACAGCCCATCACAACAGCCCTACTTGGAATCACATAAAAAAACGAATTTGGATAGCTAGCTGCGGGCATGAGACAACACACAATGCCCATGTCCCAGGACTAAACCTGATCTTAATCCTATTCCAAATCAGTCGTCATGTATCAAGCTGGATTATCAAATGTATCTTCTCATGTGTATATACATGTAAAAGGAAATACGCATCTAGATCCATGACACGTACAAAGTCTTAATCAGATTGCAAGTCACCTCATGTATCAAGCTTGATCACCAAAGGCATCTTCTCATGTGTATAGACATTTAGATGCATGTCACTTCAAAGTCCAAGCATTACATGATTTTTTTTGAAAAATACAATTAATATTTTTGCCACCTAACACATATAGGAGAAAATATTTTGGGTATTTGCAAAGTAAGAATCTCAAGTCTATTCACTTCTTCGCAAAACTTTTTTCGGCATATCTATCAGAGATAAAAGATAAAACTAGAAACCGCACAATATTTAGATGAAAATATTAGCATATTGGTTTTAATCAAAAATATATAGTGGAAAGGTATATATCAAACCTCTTATATTAAATCAATAATTCTTTATATGAAATCCAAATAAGAATTAATGATGAACATTTCATATTGAGTCCATAAGTAGCTTAATTTTGAAATGTATTTATGTGGAAATTGCCATTGCAGCAAGCCTACCAAATAGGAACAGGAAGAAGAGAGACAGAGGAAGAATTTTTGAGCAATTTATGATTAGAAAGCACCAACTATGAAGAAATTTTATTAGATATCCTAATAATATAATAAATAAATAAAAGTAGATCATGCTTAGGGGCGTATGAATGCACCGTACTACACAAATTGAATATGTAATGCCAGTTCCACTTATCATGAGGTGGGAGGAGGACAATAACAATAAATTGACATATTAGCCATAATACTTAGGTGATCCTACTTTATTTTGGTGTTTAAATATCCATTTGTGTCAAAGCACATTAGACCAGACAGAGAAGATTCATGCATTTAAACCATTTATTTATACATAAAAGTGATGTTTTAGACCGGTCAAGTAAAGATAATAAAATATTATTTTGCATGGACTGTCCTTAATACATTATACGTTTATGACAGTAGGAAAAATTGTGCATTAACGGCTATATCAAAATCTATTTCAAAATGTATAAATCCATACAAAAAATTGCAAACAAGGTTTTAGTATAGATAATAGTAACATAATTGTGTAATCATGTTTGTCACGTTAAATAAAAAGAGTATGTATCAAAAATGGAACATAACTCTTGTGCCAGGTGACACGTCAAAAAAGAACCGAGCAACCGAGATGTTATTTTTTAAACCACATTAGAGTGGCAACACTTGGACTTTAGAAAAAGGCCGGAACTTCCATACAAGGTAAGATGTATCTTTTTAAATCACAATAGGGTGGCAAGACGTATCACACTAGGATTCTAACGCGGCCAATAAAAATGCTGCCCATATGCATCGGACAGAGATGAACAATTTCACACTGATACAAGTTAATTAGTCCATGATTTTTTTCTTGGTCGGTAGCAAACCATGTGATATCCAAATATTAATTTCTCTTTGAATAATATTTTCAACCTCATGTAATATGCATCTCATGTAAGACGTAATATATTAGAATAGTTAAGACATGTATATTATGTGGATAATATTTTACATAAGAAAAAATATTCAATGTGCTTATTTTTTAACTATTTGAACAGACAAGCTATGGTTAAACCTTGATGAAACAATCATAACAAATACTACAATTATAGTTTTCTATAAGGTATGTAAGTATATTTCAACTTGTACAGTTGATATTTAATTAGAAATGATTCACAAGCATAGTGGACGATTTAAAGAACTAGAAGGACAACAAATCTAGACCAAAAGGAGTTGGTATTGACCTGAAAATCATCATAACATAGTGTTGGGTGAGTATAAGGACCACCTTAAACTAATATATGTACTAAGTTATAAATGAATGTTCTTGATTTGTGTGGATGCATAAAGCTGCAGTCATGCTAACATAAAAATAAGAAACTAAAGTTGATATTATTTATTTTGTGGTATTGTTGATCTTTTGGGGCTTATTTCTAGAGAAGGAGACAGAGAAGAGTTCCAGGTGGTATATTTTTCAATATAATTTAATTATTGTCAACCTATCTTTCCGGTGTCTAGAACAATATATATCCTGATAAAGTCGGGTGGAAGGACCAAAAGATAGGCATCCAATTTTTGTTTGTTGATTGTATATGGAGCTTGTAGCTAACATGACATGCATAATTAACTGATAAGCATTGAATAATCTAGGGAATACATGAAGATAAATCGGTTACATAAGTGTAAATAGAAATTATCAATTACCTTATGGGTCAACATGATTAATTTTATTCCATTTGCAGAAAAGATATATTTTTGGTTCCACTAAAACTTTGCTAAATTTTCAAATGGTTAATCAAGCAACTGACCAAACTATCATACAACTTTGTGTGTTATAATTTTTCCTCCTTTTGAATTTCATCCTTATTTGTGTTGATAACAAACCATAGTTACCATTTCAAGTCACATATGAGGAACCAAAAACTAGAGAAGTGGTCTAAAAATTCTCTTGGTGAAACAACTAAGCCAACATGACACAACCGATGGTTTTTATTGAACCTATTGACCTCTCACAACTTATTTTGAAAAGGCATCAACATATATATCTTCCTAATTTTACGCAACATCATCTTATCATAAATATGTTGCATCTTTATTATACATGAACTTCATCAGCTAAGAAATGACTAATTAATCTTAGTAACTTACTTGAACATCATGGGAAATAAAATTTTATTAAGCATTATTATTTAGATTTTATTAAATCTAAATGGATCTATAATAAATGAGTCTAACATGAGGTACAACAAGTATATCCTATCTTGCAGTACAAATTTAAATATCTATACATCTCGAATAATACCATGTAAAAGAGACATAATTTGTACTTATTTATATGATGACATTAATTATTCCAAACAAATTAAAGATGCTTCTCTACATGTAAAAAACTTATTTTGCCGATAGAACTTTCTAACTTACAGTAGATTAGTATAAGTTAGTTTTATAGTGCGATGCAGTTATATTTTATAGGCACACTGAGACATTTCCCTCGCATTTGCGAGGGACACCTTGCTAGTTCATTATAAAGTACTAAATCTGTTCCATGATGTAGAACGTTTTAGCAAACTAATTCAGTTAGTAAAAACGTTCAACATTATGGAACAGAGGTAGTACAACAGTAGCCGCTGCATCTTTCGATGTTTCCCTGGGAAATATAACTACCTGAAAGAAAACGAACAAACTGAGACATAAAATTGGGGACTGAAAATTGGTGTAGAACTGTTAATAACTAGATAAAGCAAACGTCGACCAATAGTCACGATGGACTACTCAACTTACAGGTGCGTGCTACCCACATACTCTGCTCATGCCAAACTCGGATAAGAACCGAGACCACCACCACTCTGCATAAAAGAAGTCTGCCACGGGAACATAACGGAGCGAAATCTCAGACAGCGGTGAAAACAGAAACCAATAGCCTAGCACAGTGAGACATTGCGGATCACTTAGTGTGTGATTAAAGACATGCACAGCTCCCATCGACAACACATACACAGAGACACACTCATTCACTTCCCCCCTCACTTCAACAGTTCAGCACACAGATAAACCATAACAAAAACGAAATAGAATGTGCAAAAAGCGGGTGTGATCCAATAATCATAGGTACACAAAAAAACAATAAAGGACGTTATCTACCATTTTGAAAAAAATAGCATGGTGATCCCATATATATAGCTAGAAATTATAAGTATGGTGAAGCAACAAGTAGGCGACGATGATGGAGTACGATGAAAATAAAAGAGAGCAATATTTTCAATTTTGCATGAAGTTAAAGACAAAGATTGGAGGGAAGCTTCGAATGTTATAAGCCAACCGAAGATATTTCAAATAACCATAAAGAATACAGTAACGACCGTTAAGTAGTTTGCAGGGTTTGGGGATCAAGTAACATATTCTGAGAAAAAAGCGAGGTATTGAGGAGGAGCATTCGTCAAAAACTCCAGTATTGGACGGAAGAAGACAGAAGTTCCTGGTTCATGCTCATTACAGAATGAGTATGCTGGAGTCAGGTCAACTTGCTTCAGTGTTTTGCCTTCAAACTATCTATAGTTAGTGACTCCTAATCTCAGTAGCTGAAGGCCTACTGCTCGGTTCACTCAGACCGAAATGCATGATGAAACTTTGGGGCAAGAGAAAATAAAACACAATTCGGATAGATACGTTAACGACGAAGTGCCCCCTCGAATGTACGGTCGTATTCTCGGTGCCTCCCAATCCTAATGTACACATGACTCACTATGGGTGCCCATCCGCACTCATGCTCTTCCCTTGTTGGCCTAGTCAAAAGCAGGATAATAGACGGAACAAGTTTGTACTACAACGATCTGGCTAGGGAGTAGAAGTTGAGGCCAAGTCAGCTGTATATTTGATGTTGGGTGTCCAAGCGCGTAATGGATATGAATTCTGTACTTTGCCAAACATACCGTTGGTTACGTATCTTGAATGCAAAACACTAATATATATGGGAGGAGTATCAATGCATAGAGACTAAGAGACATGATAGGAAAAACACATTAATAGGAAAGTAATCCCGGTTTAAGATAAAGAACGAATAACATTGCAAAAAAGTCAAGTATGATGTGCATGAGTTTGAAAAACGCATGAATAATCAAAAGATGGTCAAACTTTGGACTAACCAAATTTGATCGGTCCCTAGTTGGAGCAAACTTAAATTGTTCAGAAAACCATTTCTAGTAATTATTAGGAGTAGTATGTTTTTTCTATTTTCATGGTACTTGTGCAGGAAAGTATTTATGATCAATGTATCTCACTCTTTTAAGGTTTCTGATTATGCGCTTGATTGAGCATCTTGAACTGCAACCTCTGAGAATTTATTCTATCCTATCCCTTTATGCTCTCCGTGAGATCGGGTAAGGGTTACAAGGTGATGTTTGTTGGTGCATCGATCTAACACGACCAGAAGAAAAAGTAAGGTAGCACTAACATTTGGAATCTAGTGAAATTCTTGTGAAAGCAGTGCAAACGACTTCCTAGTTCCTGTCCTTCAATTCGCAAAAAAAAGTCCATATCCTTCACTTCCTATGTTGAGTGTTTTTGCTTTCAAGAGGAAGAAAAAGAATGTCTCCTGCATTGGTAGTATTCTTACTATTTTTCTAAGTTGTTACTATGAGTATGAACCAAATGACATCATATTCCTCGAGACTTGTCGTGTCTGAATAATCTGGAGCATCAACTAAATGTCTAGTTCCGTCCACGTTCCTTCATGAAGACTCGGCCTTAGTAGTCTCCATTGAATAATTGGTAGTAGTTGGGCTTACATAACATTATCATATTTTATCGATAAGATGATCATATAGGTGGTTTTAGAATTTATAAGGTGGGATTCCAGCTGGTGAAACGTTCCTCACTGATATATGGTTAGCCGTCTCACCAATTCCACTCGATTCAAATATTGTCTGTCTAATTTTAGAGTTTAGACACGCTAAAAGAGCTTCAACGGTTCATTTCATTCCAATGGACATGTCACTGACAATGTGTGGCTATGCACAAAGTTTCGACTATACAACTTTAGATCTTACTGTAGAGAGTTGAAGTCTAAGCCAAATTCTGCTATATATAGTTGACATGTGGTGCTCTCAAGAAAGAGTTGGCAGGGTCTACATGTGCATAGTGACTAAAACTTCAATGATTCACCAAACAATGCATTGTTTTTTCATCATTGGGCCGGAATAACACTAGATCCATCTATCCTATGATAATTGTTGTGGTAACATTTTGCATCTTATTTTGGTAGGTACTTCACAAAAACACGCTTTTCATGAATAAATGGAAAATATATTTAACCAAAAGGCCAGAAGTGTTTTTAGTACTTATGTTTATCTTGGTAATATGCACCTCAGTGCGTATTTTGTGCAAATTATCATGAAATGTTGGATGGATTTTGCCATCAACATCGTCATTTGGGTAGAAAACTGAGATAAGTTAATTTTATGTAATAAGCTTTCTGTGAACGATTTCTCTAAAATCTTACCATATTACAAGTTTGGTATTTTTTTCTGCGAACTATGTCACATAAAAGGACGTCACACATATGTTTATTTATTTTTGGTGGCTTAAAATGGGTACAAAATGACAGCATGGCCTTTCATGGCTAGGGTTGAATCTTTGATCTTTTTTAGTGAAAAGTGCGTAGACTTTTTTATTTTTATAACCAAATTAGAGCACATGTCTAGTTTAAATTCGAGTTGCTTTTGAAAAATTGACCATCACATGAAAAATTATATCTATAGGTCGAGAAAATCGTCATCTCTAGGAATTGGCCACAACACATGCTACAATTTGTGTGAAATTAGCACTGGTGATATTTTCCCCTTATTTTTGGTAGATGCTTCGCAAACAACACATTTTTTTCACTAACAAACACGAAACTAAATTTTGGAACAAAAAGTTGGAAAGTATATTTGAAATTTTGCTTGTCTTGCCAAGATGCGTTTCTCGGTGCATATTGGTAAAATTATCACGAAGTATGCTATGGATTTTGCTATCAATGTGGTCATTTGGTTAAAAAAGGCAATATTAGTCATAGTTGATAGACTTCTTTGTGAATAATTTTAAAAAATCACTATATTCCAATCTTCCTTTTTCGCTTGGGTAGTATGTCACATAAAAGGACTTTGTGCACATGTTTTTATGTTTTTAGTTTGTTCGATTTTGGTTGGTTTGTTTCAAAATGGTGTTATTCACACCAAGGGGTTACATCTTTGAACTTAGATCTAGGTGCAAAATGCGTAGAATACTACTAGGGTATGTTAGATTTCCGTCTAATAAAATGTTAAACACATTTTTGCAGTAATAAAATGTAAAGTCAATTTGTTTAACAAAATGGTTGTAATCTCTATTTGGGGCTTTCGTCTGCCCTTCCAAGATGCACCAGTTCCAGAGCTTCACTACATCTTGTGCATCCGACTCAATGTGCACATTGTGCTAGTCACTCTATGTCTTTTTTCAAAGCATGCAGGAGAACTGGATGTGCTATATCAAGGAAAAAAGCAAGCCCGGTCCCAGTCCGACGCGGCCGCCTCCGGTCCGTCCGGCCGCCGTCTCCTGCTGCGCCCGGCCGATGCCCGCCGTGCGAGTGCAGCTGCTAGCGTATGCGAGAACTGCCTCCAAGTTCTCCTCTGCTTGCGTCTGTATTGATCCAGATCGAGTGTTCTTCTCTGCGCCAGATTGATTCGATTGCTAGCTGAAAAAGAGGAGATGGTGCGGGCCTCTCGGAGGAGACTGACCCTGGCGCCTGGGGGTTTGTCGCCGTCGCCGGCGGCGAATTCTCCGGCTGGATCGTCTGGTTCGAGGTTTCGCTGCCTCGGGTCCGATTCTGAGGATGGAGCAGATGATTCGGCAACGCGTGAAGCCCCGGAGGCGCTGGAAGATGAGTCTGGTGAGCTTGGATGGAAGACGGTGGCGCGACGGCGACGAAAGACCGACGATGAACTCAAGCAGGATTTCTGGGAGGAGATTGGATTCCCCACCCCAGCGTCACGTTTCTGGGAGAGAAGATCGTCGTCGCCGGCGAGCGACGCTCCATCGCCGAAGTCCGTCGTTCTACGGCATAGGTCGTCATCGCCTGGGAGCCAGGGTGGGCTTGTTTCATCGTCGGGAACGAGATTGTCCAGGGGAAAGATCAAGCCTTGGCGCGGTCCTTTGCCTCCTCGACGATGCTCGGCACCACCGGTCTTCGCTCAGTTCGCGGCGGCGGCGCTCGCTCGGGGGCAGCACGATCCGGTTACCGATCCGGTTTCCACGCCTGGGCCCCGTGATCGCGGGCAGTTAGCTGATGTGGCAAGCGGGGTGGGTCCAGACCCAATCGGACCTGAACTGTTTTTCACGTGGACTGGGATCGGGAGGCGTCTACGTACCTGGTATCGCTCCCAGAAAACATCCCCGACTCCCGAGCCTTCCGCCACGCCGCCGCCTACATCGCCCCAGCTCACTTCGCCGTCGTCGTCCTCGGTCCCTGCGCGTCCGCCCCAGCGCGTCTCCGAGAGATCTTTTTCCTCTGTCCTTTCGACTCCAGCAATGGCGGGACGAGGCAATGGTGCAAACTCTAGGGGGCTGCCCCCTACGCCAGCGCCACATGCTGCTCCTGTGCCTGCCGCTGGGGCAGGTCCTTCTGCCGTGTTGAGGCCTCCGACGCCGGTGTCGGCTCCTTTGCTGCAGCCTGCCGCGCCTGGGCAGGGAACTATGCATGCATCTGTCGCGACATACCAGCCTGCGTCAGGTCATCCCCAGTTCCCTCCGGGAGTTCAATTCAGGCCTCCGACGACTTATTTTAATGCTATTCAGGCTGTCCCGCATCAGCCTTTGCAGCGCCCTTATCGTGGGTCGTCGACCCCGTTTGTCGGTCAGCCGACCGCCGCTTTTTTGCAGGGCACACCTTCTGCTCCTCTGTTCCATGGGGGCCACAATGGTAATCAGGTGGCTGTGGTTCCGTCGCAACCCCCGCAACAGTTTTCTGTGGGTGCGGGCGTTGCGGCTTCTACTGTTCCTAAGAGAAAGAAGAATAAAAAGCAGACACAGCAGCCACAAGCTAGTGGGATTCAGCAATAGGTCATGCATGCACAGTCGGATCAGCAGCTTCATCTTCAGCAACAGGGTTTCCAGCAGTACGGGGTTCCACAGATGCACGTGCCTGGGTGTTTTGTACCTCCTTTTCCGCAGCAGTTCAACCCACAGGAGCATCATCTGAGTCAGCCACCGGTTCTCACTGCACCAGTTTCTGAGGGTACTGCAGTGGCTGATGTCGGTAAGAAGAATAAAAAAATTGTTCGTTGTTGGAAGTGTGCGGTTAATACTCATGCGACCAAGGATTGTAAGGTGATTCATTATTGCTATATTTGTGATTCCGTGGCACATCCCACATTGAGGTGCCCGGTGCTGAAGCAGCCGCGCTTGACTCCGTATATGGCTGGTATTGGCAGCGACCAGACCTTGTTCACCCAGATTCCGGATGCAGTGACTCGGGATCATCTTGAGCGTAGTCAGACCCCGATTGCTCTGGTACGTGTTTCTAGACCGATGGTTTCAGCAGAGGTTGTTCAGAGGCAGATTGCCAGGCGATGTCAGGTGCATGTTCAGTGGAAGTGGGAGGCGGTGCCTCATGGTGATTCTGCCTTCTTGGTGAGCTTTCCAACGTTTGAGGATTTGGACAGGGTGGATGGAATCCTGATGACCGTTCCGCTCAGTACCGCTCAGCTGACCTTCTCGGTATACAGGATGGAGGAGGTGCCGCATAAGCTTGAGATGCAGCAGGTTTGGTTACATGTCGAGGGGGTACCCCATATTCTGTGATCCTTTCAGGGATTGTGGGCTGTTGGAGGACTCATGGGGAACACTCTTGATGTGGATTTATTCAGTTTGAGGAAGCGGGGGGTAGTCCGTATACTCGTGGAGATGTTTGATACGAAGATCTTTCTCAAGGAGAAGGACGCCCTTGGTCACTTTATTGTGTCAGATGCTGTGGTTAAACACAAGGTATTTGAGTTTCGTTTCCGGATTGAACCTAAGGGTTATCTTCCGGAACCAGAGTTTGTTCCTTTCTTGTGGAGAAAAGGAGATGATGACGCGGATGATGATGGCAATGGGAAGCAGTTTGAGGATGCTATGGATACTTCTGAGGCTTCTACTGCCACTCAGGGAGGGGGAGGAGGTACTGGATCTTCCTCGACTGTGCAGGGTACTTCCGCGCCTGCATCTTCCAGTCAGGTGGTGCAGAGGGCGTTTGCTGTCACCCCCTTTAATGCTAATCCGGTGACTCCGCGGGGACGACAACTACTGGATGCTCTTCCTTTGGATTCCCCTCTTCGTGGGAAGGGTTCTACTTCGGCACCTCGCGTTTCACCGGCTCAGTTACAGGAGGCTCTTCGTTCTGTTTCCATTCCGGTGCTGCGAGCTTGCTCAGCACCAGCGAGGTCCAGAACGCATATTTTGGCAGATCTATTCCTGTTTCCACTCATGTACTTGAGGAGGTTGTTCCTTCGATGTGTTTGCGGAAGCTGGCCCAGGAGGGGTCGGCTGACCACGACGTTCGTGACCAGCTTCAGGATATGGCTTCGCTTGGTCCGACCCAGGTGGGGTTGGACACTCGGGACGTCTCGCCTCCGTTGGTGGGGCAGGTGACCTCGGTGGTCGATGGGGACGACCGGACCCAGGAGTGGTCTGGGGTGCCTCGGTCTCCAGCATGGCTTCCTTCTCTAGGTGACGCTTCGCTTGTGCAGGGGAGTGGTACTACATTCAGGCGGAGCATGCGTCATGGAGTCGATGCCTCTGGGGCGTCCGTGACTGATGAGGACTCCATGCTCAAGGCCATGCGGCGTAAGGAGGAGAGGAACTTGGATTCGCCAGGTATAAAGAGTAATTCGAAATCTTTTTTGTCATTTTCTACTCCTGTTATTTCTTCTAAACTAGCCAACGTTGGCATTAGTTTGGGTAGCTCTGTACAGGATGTATCTTTTTCTTCTAATGTTTTGAGACACATGGAGGTTGACCGTCTAACGGTTACTCCTAAGGTCAGTGATTTTCCTGATGCTTCACTAACTGAGGAGGAGGAGGAGTTGCATGCCACAGTAGATGGTCAACTCCTTTCTCACTTAGTCGGTGAAGTGTCGGAAGTGGACTTTGATGAGACTAGGCTTGCTTCTATGTATGAGCTGAAAGCTTCTGGTCGAAAATCGAAGAGCCAACGGTTGCGAAAGAGATCCCGTGTATCCAAATCTTCTATAGTTTCTCAATGAATGAAATGTTTTCAAACAGCAGAGGTCTTCGGGACTTGGCTAAACATTTATTCTTTGCTGACTGTGTAAGAAATTATAATTTGGATTTTCTGGGTATTTCTGAGACTGGTAGACGGGATTTTTCGCAAGCTCTACTCAATCGCCTTTCTGGTGGAGTGGACTTTACGTGGATATCACGTCCGCCGCGTGGCCGATCCGAGGGGATCCTGTTAGGCGTTCGAGATGAGACTATGGAAGTTTTAGCTAGTTCGGTGGGAGATTTTTTTATAAAAATCCACATCCGTAACAAGGCTGACAATTTCACATGGTCTTTAGTCGCCGTATCTGGGGCTGCTCAGGATGTTTATAAGGCTGACTTTTTACGTGAGCTTGTGAATTTGGCAAAGGACAATATATATCCTATTCTTATAGGAGGGGATTTTAATTTGCTCAGATTTCCTCACGAGAAAAGTCAGGGCCGGTTCGATGAACATTGGCCTTTTCTGTTCAATGCTGTCATTGACAGTCTGGACTTGAGAGAGGTTACAATGTTAGGAAGGCAATTTACATGGGCTAATAGTCTTCCGGAGCCAACATACGAAAAACTAGATAGAGTGCTTATGGATACTGATTGGGAACAAAAGTTCCCTATGGTAACTGTTCGTGCTCTAGAGCGTATTGAGGCTTTGTCGGATCATGCCCCTTTACTTCTTTCTTTTGGATCACCGCCACGGAAGTCTACAAATGAGTTTAAATTTGAACTCGGTTGGATGATCCCTGATGGTTTTTACGAGATGGTTAAGGCTATTTGGGAGAAACCGGTAGGTGGCCAAACGCCTATCCTACGATGGAATAACAAAATGCGTACTTTACGCAAGTTCCTTCGGGGTTGGGCCAGGCACACAGCGGGTATCCTAAAAAAAGAAAAATTACACCTAACACTTATAATAGATGACTTAGAGGCTTCCGCGGAGGTAAGGCCATTAACTGCACAAGAAATTAAGCTTAAAAGCCAATCGAATGCAGAGATAGCCCGACTTCTGCGCGAGGAGGAACTCAAATGGTACCAACGCTCTAAAGCTAAATTCATACCGGAAGGAGATGCGAACACTAGATACTTCCATGCAGTTGCCAATGGCAGGCATAAGAAGAAACTTATTCACTCTCTGATTCAGGACGAAGGTATGATTGAGGGACAGGAGCATCTGAAGTCATATATCACTACGTATTATAAATCCTTGTTTGGGGCCCCAGTGGAAAATTCTTTCTCTATGGATGAGTCCCAAACGTCCGATATCCCCCAGGTTTCTGATGAAGAAAATAGCTTTCTAGCTGCCTCATATACCGAGGAAGAGGTCAAGAAAGCGGTTTTCCAAATGGAACATAACAAAGCACCAGGACCTGATGGATTCCCAGCGGGATTTTACCAAAAATTCTGGGACGTTATCAAGGAGGACCTGATAAATTTGTTTGGGTTTTTACAAGTTGGACAATTGGATCTCTTTAGACTCAACTTTGGTAACAAAATTTTACTGCCTAAGGTTAATAATGCAGAACGTATACAACAGTACCGTCCAATCTGCTTGCTTAACGTTAGCTTTAAAATTTTCACTAAAATTGCTACAATTAGACTAAATTCGGTTGCTGACAATTTTGTTAGCCCGTCTCAAACTGCGTTCATGCAAGGAAGAAATATCCTAGATGGGGTTGTAATTCTGCATGAAACAATCCATGAACTACACTTAAAAAAATTAAATGGTGTAATGTTCAAGATTGACTTTGAGAAGGCACATGACAAAGTTAACTGGTCTTTCCTCCAGCAAACACTCCGTATGAAAGGTTTTTCTGAGGAGTGGCGTGCTCTGATTCAGTCGTTTGTGTCTGGGGGTAGTGTTGCCATTAAAGTAAACGAAGATACTGGCAAATACTTTCAGACCAAGAAAGGACTGAGACAAGGGGATCCATTATCGCCTTTACTATTTAACATAGTGGCTGATATGTTGGCTATCCTTATTGAGAGAGCAAAGGCTGATGGTCAAATTGAAGGTGTAGTTCCACATCTCTTTGATAGTGGACTTTCTATTCTTCAATACGCTGATGATACAATTCTTTTTATGGAACATGATCTGGAGAAAGCTAAGAATCTGAAATTAATATTATCAGCATTCGAGCTGCTATCTGGGCTTAAAATAAATTTCCATAAGGGTGATTTGTATTTTTTGGCGAGGCCCAAAACGAGGCCCATCTATATGCTGAACTTTTCGGCTGTGGTCTGGGTCAGTTTCCAATCAATTATTTGGGAATACCGATTCATTATCGGCGTCTCACAATTGCTGAATGGAAACTTGTTGAGGAAAGGCTACAAAAACGTCTTAATAGTTGGAAAGGAAAATTGTTATCCCTTGGAGGAAGACTAGTACTTATAAATTCAGTACTTACTAATATGGTACTGTATATGATCTCGTTTTTCCAAATGCCAAAAGGGGTTTTGAACAAAGTGGATTATTTCCGTTCAAGATTCTTTTGGCAAGGGGATAGTGAGAAAAAGAAATATCGACTGGCCAGATGGAATGTGGTTTGCCGGCCGAAGGATTTTGGTGGACTGGGCATACACGATTTGCATGTCAAAAACACCGCGCTTCTGGGCAAATGGCTTTTTAAACTACTTACTGAGGAAGGCGTTTGGCAAACCATGTTATGGAGGAAATATGTGGGCTCCAAAGCTGTGTCTCAAGTGGTTTGGAAACCCGGAGATTCACATTTTTGGGCAGGTCTTATGGCCACCAAGAAACATTTCTTTCGTTTTGGTGCTTTTGAGATTAAGGATGGATCACAAATTAGGTTTTGGGAAGATAAGTGGCTAGGCCAAACTACTCTTCGCGAACAGTACTCAGCTCTATATTCAATTGTTAGACACAAAGGGGATACAATCTCCACAGTGATGGAGGACTATCCTCCTAATGTGTCTTTCAGAAGAAGTCTCATCGGACCTAGACTGTTATCTTGGAACAATCTATTATTACGGTTATCCAGGATACAATTGTCGGACGGTGTTGACGTGTTCGAATGGAAATTACTGGAAAGTGGTAAATTTTCTGTTGGCTCACTATATAAAGCTTTGGTCCAACCTTATTTCCTAGTCGATGATAATAGTAAAATTTGGAAAATGAAAATACCCCTTAAGACGAAGATATTTGCATGGTATCTACGGAAAGGGGTAATTCTAACAAAAGATAATCTTGTAAAGAGGAATTGGCATGGAAGTACACAATGTGTTTTTTGTCATCAAGATGAGACAATTCGCCATTTATTCTTTCAGTGCAAATTTGCTCGTTCTATATGGTCATTCATCCAAATATCTTCTGGCTTATCTCCTCCACGTTCAGTAACCAATGTTTTTGGTAATTGGTTGCATGGAATTGTTGATAAGTACAGAACCTTGTTTAGGGTGGGAGCGCTTGCCATTATATGGTCGCTATGGCTTTGTAGAAATGACAAGATTTTTAATAACATTGTGTCTTCTTCTCTGCAGGTTATTTATCGAGCCACGGCTATCCTTCGATCATGAAATATTCTCCAACGCATTGAGTTTCGCGACTTATTTCTGGACGGATGTACGCGATTGGAGGACACGGCGAGGAATATTTTCTCACGACATGGATGGCCGCGTGATCTGAGGATTGATCTATTTTAGATTCTAGACTTTTTTATTTTTTAGTGCCTTTTTGTAATGCTTATCTATTTTTTGTCTTAGTCTGTCGTTCGTGTGGCTGTGTGCATCTTAGTTATGCAGAGGCCGGGTGTAAGAATTAAATATTTGGTTAATAAATGCGCCCATTTTCAAAAAAATATAATGCCTAAAGTACAGAGGGAAGAGAGTCTTTGGTGACAAAAAAAACTTACAGGTGTGACCAAAGACGAAAAGAACATGCAGAGCGACCTATAGGATTATATAAAAAACTCACTACACAACAAACTAGCTTGGAGGCGAAAACGACCCCTACTAGTTACTGTCCAGGTATTTAATTCAGCCTTGATCTCATCACATATTGATTGGGCTTCCATAATCCATGCACTTGCTAGATGCTCGTCAAAGCTCGCATGGATGTAAATGCTATAAATACCCGGCCTGCTCAAGGTTTCCTCCATCTTGCCTTGAGTTGAGCTGGTTTTGGCTTCTCATCTTTCCTGGTCCGAGCAAGGTCGATTCTTGTACTTCCTCTGGTTCATCTTAATAACATCAACTTTATATAGATATGAATACATCTAGTCCAAATACTTAACTAGATACATATAAATCTAGATAAGTCGAGACCATTAATATAGACCGGAGAAAGTATACTATCTAATGAAGTTCGTTGAGATAGCCGAGATAGTTCATAGACAAGCTACAACTTACAGTCCGAGGAAAGACAGTCTTGGCTCCATCTTAGCTCCACACTGGCAACATGGGTGACAACCCCTAGTAGTATTCCCTTCTCTGCATTCCTTACCTCCTCCCATGACGCGGCCTAAGGTTTCACCGTGGATTGTCATGACATGGCAAGAGGTTACATGGGCTGCATATGCCCATTCATCGGAGTCGAGTTTCGGTGCTGGTGGCGAGGCATGGCGAGGTCCATAGGAAAGCGAAGGTGGTCGGTGGCATGAAATAATGCAGTGGGCAACATGATGGCGCATTGCGTATGATTTAAATTTTACTGAAGTATTTTGCTCCAATACTCTAACCAAACAAAATTCGATTGGCTACGCCCTTGCCTTCGGTTTTTGCACGCCACATGCACCGGGTGGCTAGGTATGTGTCATGGTCGTATATGGCGATGGGTTGGCCCAGTATTTTTATAGTTTCAGCGGGAGTCGCGAGTTTCAGAGGGGATGGTTTCATTCATCACGTACTACCTCCGTTTCTTAGAATAAGGCCTATAAATTTAGTCAAAAGTCAAAGATTACAAACTTTGACCAAGTTTATAAGAAAAACTATCAAAGAAACGGAGATAGACCTATAAATTTAGTCAAAAGTCAAAGAGTACATACATCTCCACATACACGGTACGTACTGTGCTGCATCTCTGTAGCTGAAGCTCTACCGCTCTGCTCTGGTCTGGTCATTGGGTATAGAATTTTGCAGTAGCCTCACCTGTAGTTGAATATGTGTGTGTCATGTCTACGGGGATAGTCACTGAGACAGCCATGCGCGATGAAACTTTGGGGAAAGGGAAAAGAAAACATCATTTTGGATAGAGACATTAACAAACTGTCCCCGTGGAATGGACGGTCGTATTCTCGGTGCATCCTAATCCTAATGTTCACACATACTCCCTCCGTTTCAAAATATAAGACGTTTTAGGTTTGTGAAGAAAACGAATCTAGACTTATTTTAGTACGTAGTTCATTCAACTTTGGAATGAATCTACACACTAAAAAAAGTCTAGATTCATTTTCTTCACAAACCTAAAACGTCTTATATTTTGGAACGGAGGGAGTATGACTCACTATATATGGGTGCCCATCCGCACTCATGCTCTTCCCTAGTTAAAAGCTGGATAATAGACGGAACAAGTTTTTGTACTACTACAACGATCTGGCTAGGGAGTTGAAGCTGAGGCCAAGTCAGCTATATATTTGAGGCCAAGTCAACTGAGGCGTAATGGATATGAATTAATTGTGTACTTTGCCAAACATACACGGTTGGTTACGTGTCATGAATGCAAAACACTAATATATATGAGAGAAATACCAATGCATAGACACTAGGACAAATGATAGAAAATACATATTAATAGGAAATTAATCCATGTTGAAGATGGAGGAACATAAAACATTGCAAAAAAATCAAGTATGATGCGCATGAGTATGAATATCTATTATCTATTCTATCTATTATATACTAAAAGTAATATAAGATTGTTTTTCGAGGCACCACGTTAACCCACATCATCATAATAATTTCTGATAGTTAGATCTGAAACCTATGGTTAGGATTTAACTAAACAACGTAACCGAATTTTATTTCTATATACAAACATCCAGCCTCGGTCACGTCTTAGGGGCGTATGAATGCACCGTACTGCACAAATTGAATATGTAATGCCAGTTCCACTTATCATGAGGTGGGAGGAGGACAATAACAATAAATTGACATATTAGCCATAATACTTAGGTGATCCTACTTTATTTTGGTGTTTAAATATCCATTTGTGTCAAAGCACATTAGACCAGACAGAGAAGATTCTTGCATTTAAACCATTTATTTATACATAAAAGTGATGTTTTAGACCGGTCAAGTAAAGATAATAAAATATTATTTTACATGGACTGTCCTTAATACATTATACGTTTATGACAGTAGGAAAAGTTGTGCATTAACGGCTATATCAAAATCTATTTCAAAATGTATAAATCCATAAAAAAAATTGCAAACAAGGTTTTAGTATAGATAATAGTAACATAATTGTGTAATCACGTTTGTCACGTTAAATAAAAAGAGTATGTATCAAAAATGGAACATAACTCTTGTGCCACGTGACACGTCAAAAAAGAACCGAGCAACCGAGATGTTATTTTTTAAACCACATTAGAGTGGCAACACTTGGACTTTAGAAAAAGGCCGGAACTTCCATACAAGGTAAGATGTATTTTTTAAATCACAATAGGGTGGCAAGACGTATCACACTAGGATTCTAACGCGGCCAATAAAAGTGTTGCCCATATGCATCGGACAGAGATGAACAATTTCACACTGATACAAGTTAATTAGTCCATGATTTTTTTCTTGGTCGGTAGCAAACCGTGTGATATCCAAATATTAATTTCTCTTTGAATAATATTTTCAACCTTATGTAATATGCATCTCATGTAAGACGTAATATATTAGAATAGTTAAGACATGTATATTATGTGGATAATATTTTACATCAGAAAAAATATTCAATGTGCTTATTTTTTAACTATTTGAACAGACAAGCTATGGTTAAACCTTGATGGAACAATCATAACAAATACTACAATTATAGTTTTCTATAAGGTATGTAAGTATATTTCAACTTGTACAAGTGATATTTAATTAGAAACGATTCACAAGCATAGTGGACGATTTAAAGAACTAGAAGGACAACAAATCTAGACCAAAAGGAGTTGGTATTGACCGGAAAATCATCATAGCATAGTGTTGGGTGAGTATAAGGACCACCTTAAACTAATATATGTACTAAGTTATAAATGAATGTTCTTGATTTGTGTGGATGCATAAAGCTGCAGTCATGCTAACATAAAAAGAAGAAACTAAAGTTGATATTATTTATTTTGTGGTATTGTTGATCTTTTGGGGCTTATTTCTAGAGAAGGAGACAAAGAAGAGTTCCAGGTGGTATATTTTTCAATATAATTTAATTATTGTCATCCTATCTTTCCGGTGTCTAGAACAATATATATCCTGATAAAGTCGGGTGGAAGGACCAAAAGATAGGCATCCAATTTTTGTTTGTTGATTGTATATGGAGCTTGTAGCTAACATGACATGCATAATTAACTGATAAGCATTGAATAATCTAGGGAATACATGAAGATAAATAGGTTACATAAGTGTAAATAGAAATTATCAATTACCTTATGGGTCAACATGATTAATTTTATTCCATTTGCAGAAAAGATATATTTTTGGTTCCACTAAAACTTTGCTAAATTTTCAAATGGTTAATCAAGCAACTGACCAAACTATCATACAACTTTGTGTGTTATAATTTTTCCTAATTTTGAATTTCATCCTTATTTGTGTTGATAACAAACCATAGTTACCATTTCAAGTCACATATGAGGAACCAAAAACTAGAGAAGTGGTCTAAAATTTTTCTTGGTGAAACAACTAAGCCAACATGACACAACCGATGGTTTTTATTGAACCTATTGACCTCTCACAACTTATTTTGAAAAGGCATCAACATATATATCTTCCTAATTTTACACAACATCATCTTATCATAAATATGTTGCATCTTTATTATACATGAACTTCATCAGCTAAGAAATGACTAATTAATCTTAGTAACTTACTTGAACATCATGGGAAATAAAATTTTATTAAGCATTATTATTTAGATTTTATTAAATCTAAATGGATCTATATTAAATGAGTCTAACATGAGGTACAACAAGTATATCCTATCTTGCAGTACAGATTTAAATATCTATACATCTCGAATAATACCATGTAAAAGAGACATAATTTGTACTTATTTATATGATGACATTAATTATTCCCAACAAATTAAAGATGCTTCTCTACATGTAAAAAACTTATTTTGCCGATAGAACTTTCTAACTTACAGTAGATTAGTATAAGTTAGTTTTATAGTGCGATGCAGTTATATTTTATAGGCACGCTGAGACATTTCCCTCGCATTTGCGAGGGACACCTTGCCAGTATATACTAAAAGTAATATAAGGGGTTGTTTAGAGGCACCACGTTAATCCACATCATCTAAATTATCTCGATGGTTAGATCTAAAATAAGCGGCTCAGATTTACCAATAATAAATATGTAACGTAATCGGTTTGACACGTAGTCTGGGACTTGTACTTGGTAATTGAGCGATCAGCTAGCTTTTGTGGCTCGGTTGTGGTTGTTGCAAAAAAAAGAAAATCTGGCCCAATAGGCTACTTCGGCTGATTTTTTGCAGAGAAAACACGACAAGATTCGTTCCAAGAGATTTGCTTTCATGTAGGTCCTATAAAGGTATGTTCTCGAAATAGGCTTTCGCCCCGCTTTATAAATAAAACAACCGTCCACAACAAGTTACAAGGTTCACACCAACTACACAACATATGTTGGGGCCACAGCACAGGACGGCCCAAAAAGACGGAAAAGACCACCTCGCCACGCGAGAACCCACCGAAAAGAGAGAGGCTACGCCTGACTATGGGGGAAGCCGCCGTGCTGCCTCCAGGAGACGCCGCATAGTCACATCTAGCCTCTCCTTGTCCCGCTGTCTACACAACGGGTACCGGAGCTGCAAGGAGGCCAGAAAGTGGAAAACCGAGTTAGAGGCACGCCGGGGAAGTATCTTCTGAATAACCATCTTATTCCGGATGTTCCATAGTGACCAAGACATTGCAACAAACAACAGCCAGAAAAGGCGGCGACCGTTTTTGCTTGGTTTGCTTGGGTTTTGAGGAATTCACCGAGATCATGGGCCTGCCAGTCCGGGCCCAACGCATCTCTGATGAAGCTCCAAAGAAACCTAGCCGCGGGGCAGGCGAACATTATGTGGGTGCCCATTTCTGGGATCCCACATAATGGACACAGCCCATCCCCTGGCCCATGTCGCTTGGACACCTCTACTCCCGAGGGAGCCTATCGCGAAGCAGCTGCCACACAAAAATTTTTGTCTTCAGCGGAAGGGGAGCCTTCCAGAGAGGTTTGGTCCATGGAAGGACGGTGCGGCCAAACAGGGCCCGGTAGGCCGAGCTAACCGAGAAGGACCCGGACAGAGAGAGGCTCCACGACACCATGTCGGGCTCATCAGCCAAGGAGTCCGGGAGCTCCGCCCTAAGTTCCCTGCAAGCTTCAGTTTCCTCCGGGCCGAAGGTACGACTGAATGAGATGTTCCATGTACCCTCTCGAGCCGTGGTGGATACACAAAGCGTTGGATCAGAACAAATAGCGAAGAGGCTCGGGTATATCTCCAGTAGGGGGTGCCCCCTGAGCCAGGAGTCCATCCAGAACATGGTCCCTTCCCCGTTCCCAATAGAGAACATGGCCCCTAGCCGGATCTCGTTCTTGATCTCCTGGACAAAGTGCCAGAACTGGGAGTCGTCCCGCCTGTCGCAATCCAGTAGGGGCCGACCCCGAAGGTACTTGGCCTTAATAAGTTTGAGCCAGAGGCCCCCATCATCACGCAGAATCCGCCACACCCATCTCAGCATCAAGGCCTTATTGAACTGGCGGGAAGCAAGGATACTTATGCCCCCAAATTCCTTGGGGGCGCAAATTTCTGCCCACTTAACCATGTGGTACTTCCGGCATTCTACGGAGTCTTGCCAGAAGAACCGAGAGAGCTCCTTGTCAAAAGACCCATGGACCCCCTCAGGAAGGAGGTACATGCTCATCATGTGCATGGGTAGAACAGAAAGGCAGGAGTCAATCAAGACAGTCTTGCTACCCTTCGACGTGAATCTCCCACACCAAGGTTCGGACCGAGAGCGCACCCTGTTCACGAGCGGATCCAGGTCCCCGATGAGGATCCTGGTGTCGCGAACCGGCATCCCCAGATAGGTAATGGGGAAGGAGGCAAGCCGACAGTTAAAATTGTCAGCTATTCTGTTTTGCTCGTCCTGAGAGAACCCTAGTGCGATGATCTCACTCTTGTAGAAGTTGATTCGGAGGCCCGACATTTCCTGGAAGCAAAGGAGGAGGAACTTGAGGTTCGCAATATCCAGGGTTGAGCCTTCAATCATGATAATGGTGTCGTCTACGTACCGGAGCTGGGTGATTCCACCTCCCGGAATGAGGTGGCCGACCACCCCGGCGATGTGGCCCGCTCCCTTGGATTTTTCAAGCATTTCCGCCAGGGCATCCACCGCGGCGTTGAAGAGGAGGGGGGATAAGGGATCCCCTTGTCTAACTCCACAGGAGGGGCGAAAATAAGGCCCGATCTCGCTGTTTACGTTAATCGGCATTGCTCCCGGTCATAACAAATTGCATTAACCAGGTGACCAGGCGATCATCAAATCCCCATCTAGTGAGGACCTGACGAAGGAAGCGCCAATCCAGACGGTCGTAGGCCTTCTGGAAGTCTAGCTTCAAGAAGATGCCCTTCAACCTTCTGGATTTGATCTCGTGGATAATCTCATGGAGGGCCAGGATCCAATCATGTATGAATCTGCCCTTGAGGAAGGCAAACTGATACTGGTGGGTGAGGTGCTCCATGACCGGGGCAAGGCGAGAGGCGCAGACTTTTGCGAAGATCCTATGAGTCACATTGAGGACTGTGATGGGTCTGAATTGGCAAATGTCCGAGGCCCCTATGACTTTAGGGATCAAGGTGATAACACCAAGGTTCAAGTGCCCCATCACAAGAGTCCCCATGTAGAATTCCTGGAACATTGGCATGATGACCGGTTGGAGTTCCTTCCAGAAAGCCTGGAAGAACGCTACCGGTAGGCCATCAGGGCCCGGGGCGAAGTTGGTCTTCATGGCCTTCACCGCCCGCTCTACCTCTTCCGGCAGTAATGGCAGGGTGAGCTCCGCATTCTCGTTAGCTGTGACCCTGGCCCTAATTGGCCAGAAGTCGTGTGCCAACGCAACCCCGGTGTGGGGTCCTGCCGAGAAGAGCTCCTTATAGAAGGAGTAGATATGGGAGGAGAGCGCCCCCGCCTCCTCGATGAGGAGCTCATTGTCCCATAGACATGGGATCGAGCATTTCCTACGGCGACCATTGGCCACCGCATGGAAGTAGGCGGTGTTCGCGTCTCCCTGGAGGAGCCAGTTCTGGCGGCTGCGCTGCCGCCAGAACAGCTCCTCCCCCTTGTAGATCTCCACAAGAGAGGTCTCTAAGGCATAACGATGGGACCACTCGTCTGCTGAGGCCCACCGAGTCTGCCGCCTGATCGAGGGCCTGGATCTCCTCTAGTAGCGCGCCCTTCTGAAGCCTCGTCGCTGCGCCCAAGTTTGCCCCCCAACCCTTCATGAATTGGCGGGAAATTTTGGCGCAGTGGTGCCATACGTCCACCGCATTGAATCGTCTAGGGGGGTTCTCCGCCGCTGCTAGCCACTTGGCCTGAACCGCCTCCACAAAACCTGGCTAGTGAAGCCAGAAGTTTTCGAAGTGGAAGCGGTTCAGCCATGGCGGGGAGATCCCTCCTGTCGATTGAAGCAGGGGAACATGGTCCGAGCCTACCCTGGTAAGGGCGCAGAGAGAGCAGAGAGGAAAGGCGACCTCCCATTCTAATGAGACCAACACTCGATCGAGGGCGCTCCTGACAGGATCAGCTTTGTTATTCGTCCACGTGAACCGGACTCCCACTCTCGTGATCTCTCTAAGAGCGAGATCAGCGATGCAGTCGTTGAACATCCTCATATGTGGGATGTCCACATTGTGGGAGCTCTTGTCTTCAGGGGAGCGAATAAGGTTGAAGTCACCCGCGACAACCACAGGTAAGGTGCAATGCTCCACTTTGTCTTTCAGTTCTTCTAGGAAGGCTGGGGATCGACTATGATCCGCGGGGCCATAGACGATGATGACCTCCCACCGGAGGTTGGATCGTCTATGGGTGAGGGACATGCTCACAAAGAATTCCCCACGGTCCATATCCTCCACCTCAAAGGTGTCCTCCTTGACGCCAAGGAGGATACCTTCGGAGTGCCCCTACGCCGGGAGCCAGTTCCACGCAAACTTGTGTCGCGACAAACCCTGGAGTTCTGAGATCTGGAAGTCTTGTTTGATTGTTTCTTGAAAGCCCACAATGTCCACATTCTCCTGTCGCATATAGTCCTTTATTTGGCGTTTGCGGCCGTCGTTACCAAACCTCCGAATGTTCCAAATGAGCGCGATGATTGCTGGCCAATTCATTGGATAACATTCTTAGATTTGGTCCCCTTACGGGGGACGGATTGTGTCATGTCGGATGGCGGAGGCCTGGAGCTCGGACTTGTCTGCCTCCCTAGAGACCCCCCAGCTAGGGGGATCTCCTGGGTGGCGGCCAAGGGGCATTGCCGCGGAGAATCCACCTTCCTGGAACCGGGATCAGATGTCTATAAAGGCATGTTAACAAGACGTTGATTCTTTTCCAGGAAGAATATGAAAGTTAACGTGCACTATGCATAGGTTGAAACAGAGATCAGAGTGAATGCACAAACGGACGGAAATATCTTTTTTATTGGACGAAAATAGTTTGCTTGCAAATGCACTTTGTAGTTTAAAATCTTATGAGGACTGAATCAAAAAATATCAGGTGACGAGTGGAAAATCATCATAAGATTAAACGGAAAAAATGGGTCAAACATGGAAACCAAAGAAAATTACGTTGGTAGTCGTTGCAGGCTGATCTTTTATTTATACGGAGCATGCCAAAAAAGTCGTGTTTTCAAACAACAATAAAACATCTGTTTATTAATCTTTCTTCTATGAACTTGCAAAAATCACAGTAGATAAAATTCTTTTAAGAGAATAAAGAAGGTGACAACTACTTAAAATACTCAAAATAAGAATAAAGCCAAATAGTTGCATCTTTGATCGAGCAACATGTCTTATAACAGTGAAGATCATCAAATTGGAAATGTTTTTATTGGTTGAAAAAATTGGGCTCAACTTTAGAATTTCACGGTAGCTGACCTTCTATCAAGCAAATAGATAAGGCGTGGACTTTTTTACATGTAATATTCAACAAGAATGGAAGATAATAGGAATTTTGGTTCCATAAGAATTGTAGATAAAGTGACACTATTTATATGAAAATTAGTACCAAGATCTAGGAGTCTGACTATATTTAATATAGGAGATCTAAATACAAGTTAAATGAAAATAGTATTGCATCCATGAGAAATAAATTGAATGCCATTGTATTACTGAAATTATTTAATAATATAAGTAATGGTAAAATTTGTACGTTATAGATTGTCCTTGTCTAACACATTATGTATTTCACAACATGGGAGCGTCACGTATTTTCACAAAGGAAGGAAACAATAGTTAGAAAGATCATATAAATTAGAAATAAAATTCTACTATTTTGTCGACCTATATATTAATGAGGATTTTTTACTTATATTATGAAAAAATATTCCACTCAATCGGAATTTTCTAAAAAAATTATGATCAATAATTTATCAAAAAAATCCTAATTATTTAACAATATTAAGGTTAGCCTTGCATACTTATTCAACATCACATAAAAGTTACAATAGCTGACAGTATAAACTTCTATTCTATATACCAATTTGATCTTATGCACAAACTTCACATGTTTATTAATGTAGTGTTCCGGTAAAACCCAAATAATTTTAGACCCATAAATTGCAAATGATCTAAGATGTCTTATAGGCATGTGATATATATTTTGCATATATTGGTCGTGGCTATACAATTTATTATTTTCTTTTGTATTTGCAAATGTATTAATATTTCCGATGAATTTGGACACACTAATGAAATCAACTATAGGTGATGCCCTCGCATTTGCGAGGGCCCCCATGCTAGTTACATGAATAATCAAATTATGATCAAACTCTGGAATAACCAAACTTGATCAATCCCTAGTTGGAGAAAACTTAAATTGTATAGAAAACCATTTCTAGTATAATTTGGAGTAGTATATTCTTTCTATTTTCCTAGTACTCATGCAGGAAAGTATTTACCATCAATGTGTCCCACTCTTTGAATGTTTTCCATTATGTGCTTGATTGAGCATCTTCATGGCTCTTTGAACTGCAACCTCTTTCCGGTGAGCGGGTAATAAGGGTTACAAGGGTGAAGTTTGTTGGCGCATTGATGTAACGCGACCAGAAGAAAAAGTAAGGTAGGACTAATCTTTTGGAATCTAGTGAAATTCCTACAAAAGTAGCGCAAACGACTTCCTAGTTCCTATCCTTCACTTCCTGTGTTGAGTGTTTTTGCCTTCGAGAGGAACAAAAAGAAGGTATCCTATATTGAAAGTATTCCGACTATTTTTCTAAGTTGTTACTATGAGTATGAACAAAATAACATCATATTTGCTCGTGTCCTGCCATGTCCGAAGGATCTTGAGTGTCAACTGAATGTCTAGTTCCGTCCACGTTCCATCATGACCACTCGGCCCCAGTCATCTCCTTCGAATAATTGGTTGTGGTTGGACTTACATAAGATGATCATATTTTCTTGATAAGATGATCATACAGGTGGTTTCAAAATTTATAAGATGGCTTTCCAGCTGGTGAAACGTCCCCTAGTGATATATGGTTACTCTTCTCACCAATTCCACGTGATTCATCTATTGTGTGTCTTATTGCAGAGTGTAGACACGCTAAACGAGCTTCAAGACGTCCTTTGACTGAACCTTGGATTCCCAGTGCATTTCATTCCAATGGACATGTCACTGACAATGTATGGCTATCAATGTCCTCATCACACTGAAATCTTGCCAATAGACGCACGAAGTTTTGACTATACAACTTTAGATCTTATTACTATGGAGTTGAAGTCTAAGGCAATTATTCTATATATAGATGACATATGGTGCTCTCAAGAAAGAGTTCGCAACGTGTACATGTGCATAGTGACTAAAACATCAATGATTTACCAAAGAGTGTGAATTTCCTGCCACGGGGGATAGCTGCCCCCCTAGCCTACACCGTAAGATTCGTGTTGAGATATGAACAAGCATTTGGCTGCCATTTGTTGTGTTGCCGGAGATGTGGTACTAATTGGTGATTAGAGTTTGCTTAGACTGTGCCTTGTCAATAGTCTGCATTTACTGCCTTGGGTGACGTTGTGCATGTACAGAGCATGGAAGTCTGTGTTTTTGTCATTATGTTGTTTTCTCTGTGTCATCCTGTGTCAACTACATGTGTCCCAAGTGTAGACAATGGTAGCTAGTACAAGCATGTAACAAAACGATGTGCTTGGGAACACACGACTAGTGCTTACTTAGAAGTACCATTGGCTGTATATTAAGCCGTGTAGCCATCTACCAATGGTCCTACTCCTAAATGCGAGCTAGCATCCTAGTTTTTGTTACCTTTGTTAGTTCTTGATTATTGCATGCTTTAACTAACTCTCCTTCATTTACCTCATCCCCCATCTCCTTGATTATTCCAATAGTTGATAAGTTTTTAGACTTTTTTTCCGCGGACTGTGGCGAGTTGTTGTGAGCACACCACATTAGTTCGTGTTGTACTGGCTTGTAGCATTCTAGTAGTGGCACGGCTCAGGAAAACATGTACTATTCGCATGATGAACTATTGACTCGTGATAAATCTCGCGTCGGGGTTTGAGATGTTATACAAGGCATCGGATTGCTTTGTTAGCAAGTACTCCAATCGGTACTTCAATCAGTACCATGGTAACGATGTAGCCTACGTTCAGGATTTTTGAGCCGGAGAACTAAGGCAACAATACCAAGACAGCTAGTCCTATCTTAGGGCATGGATGTTTCACCTCCCAAGGCTATACACACCTAGCCCTTGTGTTTGATTCAGTTCATATGAAATCCCATCATGCTGGATGCATCAAGCTAGTCAAGAAAAGTATACTGTGATGGGCTTGTTCATGCATGTGAACATGGCAGTACGCTCCCAACAAAAATGCAGCATGCACGCACAGAAGCCCCATCACAACCCTCGTGATTTGTATTGTCATTGTTGCGCATACAAGAGTAAATCGCTCATGTAGCGTGTCAGTTTTAACGTGTCATTTTGTGCGCATGTAGCAAGACAAAGTACATGTATATTGAGGAGACATTTTTTACGCATGCAGCGTGTCAGTTGTACAATATCGTTGTTGTATCATGTCAGTTGTATTACATACTGCTTAATTAAACTGTCTAGCTTATGGTTGTTTTCCATGTATCTCAGTGCACAAGCTGGCGGGCATCCAACAGGGGGCAGCTATCCCCCTGGGCAGCATACTATTTCCCTTTACCAAATAATGCATTGATGTTTCATCGTGGGTCCGGAATAACATTACATCCATCTATCTGATGCAAATTGTTGTGGTGAAATTTTGCATCTTATTTTCTTAGGTACTTCACAAAAACACATTTTCACCAATAAATTGAAATTATAATTAAAAAAAGGCTGGAAGCTTTTTGAGGACATACTCCCTCCGTCCGCAAATAAGTGTACATCTAGCTTTTAACTTGTCTAAGTCAAAGTTTATCAAATTTGATCAAATTTATAGGTAAATATAGCAAACATATATTACATCAAATTTATATATTATAAAACTAAATTTAAAAATATATCTAGTGGTACCAATTTGATGTCATAAATATTTTTACGTTTTCCTATAAAATTAGTCAAACTTTACTAACTTTGACTTAGGACAAGGCTAGAAGTACACTTATTTGCGGACGGAGGGAGTATGTTTCTATTGCCAACATGCACCTCAGTGCACATTTTGTGCAAATTATCATGAAGTGTGGGATGGATTTTGCCATCAACATGGTCATTTGGACAGAAAACCGAGACAAGTTATATGTGTAATCTTTTGTGAACAATTTCTCTAATAAATTACCATATTACAAGTTTCGTATTTTCATGCGAACTATGTCACATAAAAGGACGTCATGCATATGTTTGTTTATTTTTTTGGTTTCAAAATAAGTGGAAAATACTAGCGTGGCCTTTCATGGCTAGGGTTGAATTTTTCTTCTTAATGAAAGGTGTATAGAATTTTTTTTTGTTTTTATAAAAAAATTAGAGAACATGTGTAGTTTAAATTTGATTTACTTTTGAAAAATCGACCGACACTTAAAAAATTATAACTACAGGTCAAGAAAAATTCCTATCTCTAGGAATTGTCCACACCACATGATACAGTTTCTGTGAAATTAGCACTTGTGATATTTTGCCCCTTATATTTGGTAGATGCTTCACAAAAACACATTTTTGCACTAACAAACTTGAAACCAAATTTCTAAACAAAACAGTTATCACGAAGATGCACTTCTGTGAAACAAAATTGAAAGTCTATTAGAGAGTTTTGTTTATGTTGCCAAGATGTACCTCTCGGAGCATTTTGGGAAAATTATCACAAAGTATGCCATGGATTTTGCTATCAATATCATCATTTATCTAGAGCTAGTAGTATTAGTCATACATGATTGACTTCTTTTTGAATACTTTTAAAAAAATCAAAATATTCCAATCTTCGTATTTATCTTGGGAGGTATGTCACATAAAAGGACTTTGTGCACATGTTTTTTATATTTTTAGTTTGCTCGATTTTGGTTGGTCTGTTTCAAAATGGCGTTATTCACACCAAGGGGTTACATATTTAATCTTCTACATGCATAGTGCATAGAATACTACTAGGGTATGCTAGTCTTCCGTCTAATTAGATGTTAAACACAATTTTGCACTAATGAAATGTAAAGTCGGTTTTTTTAACAAAATGGTAGTAATCTCAATTTGGGGCTTTCTTCTGACTTTCCAAGATGCACCAGTGTGATCATTCTAGAGCTTCACTACATCTTCTGTGTCCGACTCGATGTGCACATTGTCGTAGTTTTCCATGTTTTTTTCCAAACCATGCAGGAGAACTGCATGTGCTATATCAAGGAAAAAATGGAAACAATATAATGTTTAAATTACAGAGGAAGAGACTCTTAGGTGACAAATAAACTTACAGCTATGACCAAAGAGGAAAAGAAAAACCAGAGCGACTCCCTCTGATTCAAATTAATTGATTTGGATTTATCCAGATTCGATGTACCTAATATTAAAACAACTAAATACATCTGAATCTAGACAAATTCAAGTCAATTAATTTGAACGAGTATAAAAAGCTTGCTATACAACTAACTAGCTTGGAGGAGAAAACAACTCCTAGTAGTTACCGCCCATGATTTTTCTTCACCCATGATCTCATCGTGTATTGATTGGGCTTCCATAATCCAGGCACTTGCTACATGCTCGTGAAAGCTCGCATTGATATGTAAATCTTATAAATACCCTGCTCAGGTTTCCTCCATCTTTCCTTTACTCGAGCAGGTTTTGGCTTATGTCGATTCTTGTATCTAATACCCATATCACTGATCTATCTCTGTCTTTATGCAATGTACAACGTTGCTTTCAGTCCAGACCGCCTAACATCCGCACAATATACTTCTTTTGGTTTCTCTTCGTTTGCCAGCTTTACTTTCCCTCAGTAGTCAATAAGACCCGTTGCTTATGAGAATGCTGGGTGTAGAGTTGGTAGTTGGATTGAGGTTATTGCTTTCTTCCGGTCCATGCACGAGCTGCCTCGCCTAGGTGCACACAAACGCTGTATGAGAAATTTTGATCCATGTGATTTGTTTCCGGATTGTTCGACCACACACGGGACAAAGTTCAGAACTACACGCCACCAGAAATCCTTCACTTTCAGATGTTAAGTATGGTACCCGGGTCGCAAATAAAATATATCTACGAGTGTAACGAGTATAGACCAAAATAGATACGGAGCATGTTTTCTACTCCCTCCATCTCGAAATAGATGTCAAGAATTTGTTTAAATTTGCATATATCTATATACTTCCTTTGATCCAAATTAATTGATTTAGATTACTCTAGATACATATGTACACATTTTAGTGCTAGATACATCTATATCTAAACGAACCTAAGTCAATTAATTTGTATCCGAGAAAGTACTAAATTAGTGTCTAGATACATCAAAATTGAGATAGGTTTATGACATCTATTTTAAAACGAAAAGAGTAGATTAAAATTCAGGGGGAATCGGTACATAAATGGATGAGTAGTCAACGTCCGGCTTCCATAGTAGCTAGTTTCTCGGTGCACAACATCTCACACGCAACGGTACATAGGCGCAAGCACGATCAAACGTTGACCGTGCCCACAAAAATACAAAATAGCTTGCTAGGGTATGCAGTTGGGCGCAGAGCACTGCTCGCTGCAGTTGACGTCGCACTCCTGGGCACTCCCGAACCTGCAGAGGTCGCAGGATCGGGTGCTGCAGGCGCTGGTGCATGAATTAGTGGCAGCTTGGCTGCAGTCGCAGCTGCCGGTGCAGTTGCCCCCGGCCTCGCAGCTGTTGATCACCTGGGTCCTGCACGAGTTGCATGTAGCTGCAATGCTGTCGCATTCGCCGCTGCATTTCGAGCGGACATATGCGTCGCAGCACTGCGAGGAACAGACGTTGCATGATATTGTCGGTGCCGGTGGGGAAGTTGGTGGCAACGGCTCTGGAGGCGGCGGTGTGGGAGTTGTTGTTGGTGGTGGTGGTGGCGGCGGCGTTGCTGGTGGGGTAGTTGGTGGCAACGGCTCCGGAGGCGACGGTGTGTAAGTTGGTGGTGGTGGTGGCAACGGGTACAACGGTGGCGGTGTGGGAGCTGCCGGTGGTGGTGGCGGCGGCGCTCTAGAGTAACGGCAGCGTCCCAAAGAAGGCACAAGGAGCATGGCGAGAATGGCAGTGAAGGCGGTCGTCTTGAGAGCAAGAGCTGCTGAACTCGAAGCCATTATGCAATGTGAAGATTTGCAGCTACACATATGATGCTATTTATAGGCACTAAGTTTGCAATCCTTGGTCTAGCTAGCTAGTACTATCATGGATCGTTCCAAGCACAGACGGAACATCCCTTGTGTGTGCGATGCGGGGTAGGCCCATAAGTGTCACCTAGACGCCTAGAAACGTCACGCTCCTCCCAACGCGCGGACGTGCGCGCGCGATGATCGTCCATCAAAGAAAGTACAATAGTGTTACTCATTTTATTCCCGGTTAGGGTAGAGACGACCGTGGCTCATCCATGTTTTATTTTTGATCGTAGGTCATCCATGTTTATGAGGTAATGTTTGCACGTTCTCACTCAATCAGCTGCAACTTCTCTTGCATCTACTTCCCTGTTCAGAAATATAAGACATTTTAGTTCGATGAATCGAATGTATCTAGCTAGATGTATAGAAACCTCTACACTAAAAAACGTTTATATACATTCAATTTACAAAACTAAAACGTCTTATATTCCTGAACGAAGGGAGTACTGTACAAGACAAAGAATGCTGCCACGGACTGTGTCTCAGCTGTCGGCAACAAAGAAGAAAAGGAGTAGACTATCTTTTCCTAGAGAAAAAGTCCGGCCAAGACGTGCATTGACTTTCATCGCGTCCAAATGAGACGAAAGAGTATTTTTCTGCATGTCGTGCACAAAATACATATACAGCTATACCCAGCTTAACAAATAATATGCATATCCTTGTGCTTGCAAAGACGAAATTAGATCATGACTCCATGATAGTAACGAAGAACAAATATTTCCATAGTTCATCATAAACCTTCAAACACCAACCGCCGTGATTATCTGCAAACTAAACCACCATTTGCATATAGGCGTTGGGCAAATAGTTTAGGAAAAGGGAACAAATTAGTGGATTAGATCATCTCCCCGGTTCTACCAGGGAGGGAAAAGTCTCCGCAGACCTTGGGCCGGATTTGACCCTGAAAGTCAGTTGCAGATGGTACACATTAATCGTTTAGATTTTATTATTTCATCAATCTGTTGTCAATGTGCCTACATTTATCCAAAATTTAATCTTTGTGACAGCCTGATTCCGTATGTTGGACATTTGGCACCAGAATAGGGTCAACCCTTGGAAATGTTGGTTCACTGTGATAGCATTACATGATCTTTCTGGGATCATCTCATTTCTCATATTTCTATTATCAGTGTGCTGAAGAGATACTAATTAGTGGTGGACATGTTGCGTTACTCAAATCAAAATAGAAAAGCAAGTACTACATGGTGTGCGACCATCCTATTCGTCAAAACAGAGATGTTTGCAATTGAGAAGGGGTGATTGTTCTAACAAAAGTACTAAACCACGATTTCCTTCATACAGAACTCAATTTTTACTAATCTATATTTTAATTTATCACCGATCCTACAACTGGTATTATTGAAACGATTTTTTGTGACATAGCTTACCAAGGAAATAGCAAGATCTCTTAGGCCCTCCACAACTTGTGATTTTATCGGTGCCCAAACCACTTTTGACCATTTGAGCACCGGTGCCCCCCATTGCATAGGTGGTACCTGAATTTTTTTCTAGGAATCAGAGCAAGTAGGATCCGATGCCCCAAGTCTCTAGCGGTTAATTAAGATATTAGTATCTATGCACTATTGCATGCAGCTGAGAGGAATTTGTGTGGAGAGGAAGTGCTGAAAGTTGACAGCCTATTTGTTTATCGAGTTGTGGGTCCTACTATTTATTGATGCGCAAAGTCCTCACGTTGTGGGCATGGTGCCTCAAATTGTTTTTCTAGGCATCGCCGTTGAGGTGGGATTCTTTCTGTGTATTGGGCACCGATGACATTGTGGAAGGCCTTAATGTCTTAAATCTCTGTATAGAATAACATCATGTTGCAGCTTACAAATACTATTCTGTTGTGTTAAAGAGCATAAATTCACATTTATGGTTTCAACTTCAAGAATCACGGTGTGGATCAAGGAATGAGAAGGAACACGGAGGTGGTGTAGATCGATATAGGATTGCGGATCGACCGAACAAGAGACAAGGGAAGATGGTAGGGATAAGGAAGAGGTGGGGAGCACATCGTACGTGTCTCGGCTAGGGTCCACATGTGATGCCCGGTTGGTAGTCCATGTGGCCACAATCACATGGATAAGTGTCCGTTCCTGTTGAGGCATATGTCTCCACATAGTTTGGCTTTGCTACTTTATATATGATGTCATGTATGTTTTTATTATTTTATCTCATTAGTTGAAATCTCATGTTTGTTTTCCACCACGGAGCACAACTCATTTTTCAAAAAGGGGAATGGAGCCCTGGCCTGTGCATCGAGTGATGCACTATTTTTTTTATTCACATGCAAATTTCATCAGCTAAAAAAGTTTGATCTGGAAAAGAAAACCCGAGGGCATATGCCTCGTGATAGTAACTCCACGAGGAAACTACTAACCCTATGGTAATGGAAGAAAGAAATAAAAATATACAAGTCACAACCTAAGACTTTAAGTCGCAAATGCCACACGTGTTCCGATAGTGATGAGTCCAACCATAGTTTGATCTTCAGTTTTTTCATCCCCAAATCGACATAGCCTAGTTGGAGATCTTGTGTTTTCACCGAAATGCGTAGACTCATTGGTGAAGCCCTCTACGATCCTCTCTTGTCCGGCTCCTGACACCTCGAATGTCGGATATCACTGGAGGAGATGCCAAATAATGGATACACACCGTACACCTAGCCTCCCTGCATGGTCGCACCATCTTTGATCCAGAAGCAACAAACATGACTTGACACCTCCATATGAGCCGGCGTGCATAGAACCTTTCAGGCATAATTAACTTGGGGCCTCCGCACGACCGCACGGGAGAGCACCATATGCTTTATTAGGTGTCAAAACAACCCAACAACGCTAGTGACTCAAACCGTACAAGTTACTTTGCTGAACTTTCTAGTGTATGAAGCTATTACTCCTAGGTGGACGAACATTTAGTCTTCAAAGTACTCTAGTAGGGCATGTTGTTGATTGATGTAAGTGCACCTACAACACCATATTTTCTTACAGAATATTCAAGTGGTGTCCCTGCCTCTACATATATGCACCAAGATGACGGTTCGGAGCACACATGCATGGCACATCCATAAATAATATCCTTTGTACACATGTAGCAATGTAGTGCAAGCATCATACACACTCAGGCAACAATACACGGTAGGAGCTAGGTGGCAGAACTCTCCATGCATGTGGACAAATCGATCGAGTGGCACCGAGTATTCCATGACGAGAGACCTTCCGAGGGGATGAGACACATTGGGAATTTTATTTGAAGCTAGAATCTAAAATCAAGTAGTGCATGATTCTTGTCATAAACGGCAGTGGAATAGTGCACGAGCTTATCGTCAAATATTAGACCTAGGCATTGATCAATCGCGCTCTGTCTTAGGCTCTTACTCGCCCAGTGTAGGATGCAGCATGGCCACGGATAGAGCGCAAGAAGAAAAATCACAATTGCATGTACCCCGGAAAAGAGTAGCTAGACTCGCAGATTAGCGGGCCAGTGTAGATTAACCGGTAGTCTGAAAGGTGGTGGTGGTGTGGTGGGATGGGGGGGGTGGGGTTGGGGGGGGGGGGGGGGGTGGGGTGGGGGTAATACTAAAGTCTGCAGCAAAGTATAGCCAGCAAAGGTGTCTGTAGTATCTAGTATCTGACAGCGCCTTGGTTCTATTCCTATGAACTGTATGTCCTGAATTATGGGTAAATATATCTTGAGAATAATGAGATGGTTATGCTGGTGAAAACACAGGGATGGCTAGGATTAACTGATACCCATTCGGTTTAGAATTATGAAGGGGTATCCGCCAATTCTGGTTGTCCTTGTGTTTTAGGTTTCATAAGTTCTTATTATGATGGCCTTCATCATGTCAACTACAAACAAAGAAACAATCTTCTCCATTGTGGTCTCGTCAACACTGGATTAAACCGCCATTGATTATTTCTGCTAACAAGGGCCGGAGGAGAATCTATCGGTGTAGGAGGCGCTGGAAATGGGGATGAAGGTTTAGGGGGTGACAGCGATCAATAGACAATTCAGCGGTTTTCCCGGGATTGTACTTCTTGGTTTAGCGTTTTACAATTTTAGGCCTAGATAAAATTTATGATCAAAAGTTAGAGCTCCAGAATATTGAAAATTGGAAAAGATGGATATTAGCTAGGTACCCAAGGAGAAGATATGTGGCATTGATACGTAGATGCAAAAGAGCAGAAACATATGTATGCAATCAGACTAGCCTACACACGTTGGACTAGCCGCTTGCTTTTTTTTTTTTTTTGAGAAAACTAGCACAGTGGCTCTCGCAAATGCGAGGACAACATCTTCAGTGGACTAATATTACTTGGTACATAGTTTATCCTAGTGTAATATTTTTTCTACCATTTAACATCTTCGTTGCAAAAATTACACTATGCCTTAAAACAATTTTGTTATATTTGACATGGATACGTTTCTAAAGATGTTACTTTGATAGCAAGCTCTCTTAGGGCCTCCACAACTTGTGATTTTATCGGTGCCCAAACCACTGTTGACCATTTGAGCACCGGTGCGCCCCATTGCATATGTGGTGTCTGAATTTTTTTCTAGAAATCGGAGCAAGTAGGATCCAATGCCCCAAGTCTCTAGCGGTTAAGATATTAGAGCATGTATAATGGGAGGTTCTTAGAGGAGTGCTTATAAAAATAAACCAACCAATTTGCTAAGCATTGGTGTTTATTTCTATAGAAAAGGTGCTTAGTTAGGCATCTAACTAGTATAAATAAGCAACGGTGCTAGAAGAAAAACCGGTTAATTTTTCTAAGCATCGCCCTAAGCACCTTGCATTGTACATGCTCTTAGTACCTATGAACTATTGCATGCAGCTGAGAGGAACTCATGTGGAGAGGGAGTGCTGATCGTTGACAGCCTATTTGTTTATTGAGTTGTGGGTCCTACTATTTACTGATGCCCTCATGTTGTGGGCATGGTGCCTCAATTTTTTTTCTAGGCATCGCCGTTGAGGTGGCAATCTTTTCGTGTATTGGGCACGATGACATTGTGGAAGGCTTTAATGTCTTAAATCTCTGTATAGAATAGCATCATGTTGCAGCTTACAAATACTATCCTGTTATATTAAAGAGCATAAATTCACATTTATGGTTTCAACTTCAAGCATCACGGTGTGGATCAGGGAATGAGAAGGAACACGGAGGCGGTATAGATTGATATAGGATTGCGGATTGACCGAACAAGAGACAAGGGAAGATGGTAGGGATAAGGAAGAGGTGGGGAGCACCGCGTACGTGTCTCGGCTAGGGTCCACATGTGATGCCCGGTTGGTAGTCCATGTGGCCACAATCACACGGATAAGAGTCCGTTCATGTTGATGCATATGTCTCCACATAGTTTGGCTTTGCTACTTTATATATGATATCATGTATGTGTTTATTATTATATCTCATTAGTTGAAATCTCATGTTTGTTTCCCAGCACGGAGCACAACTCAGTTTTCAAAAGGGGGAATGGAGCCCTTGTAGGGTTTCGTAGCATGAAAAACAAAAAATTTCTACCGCATACAAACAAACAAGCCAAGATCTATCTACTAGATTGTAGCAACGAGTCGATGGAATAACTCACCCTCGAAGATTCCAAAGTGTTTAACGAGAGCGGATTCTCGTGGGTGATGTAGTCGTACTCTTCCCGATCTCAAGATCGCGTAGACGATCCTTCCGGCGCTGCGTTCTGGCAGCGCTTCCGCAGTCGGTCACACGTTCGGTACTCGACGAAGACCTTCCTCTCCCTTGTTCCAGCAGGCAGCGGAGGTTGTAGCACTCTCCTCGCGATTCCGGCAGCACAACGGCGTGGTACCGGAAGTAGAGGGGAGATCTCGCAGGGCTTCGCCTTAAGCCGGAGCGAGTATGGTGGACTATGAGAGAGCTCCTCGGTGATCTAGGGTTTAGACACACCAAGGAGGAGGTGCTAGGGCCGGCGGCTAGGGTTTGGGGCTTGCCCAAGTCGGCGGCTAGGGTTTGGGGCTTGCCCAAGTCGGCGGCTAGGGGAGCCCTAGGCGGCGGCAACAGGAGGTGGCGGCGCCGGGCTAGGGTTTTGGGGTGGAGAACTTGTGTGTTAGGAGGGGCAGCCCTGCCCCTCCCTTTATAGGTGGGAGGTGCCGGCCAAGGGGAGGGAGTCCCTTCCCAACTCGGATCCCTAGTGGGCCGGCGGTGGAGGAGGAACTCCTCCCCAACTCGGTGTCCCACTTCCCCTCCACTTCCCAAAATAGCCGTTTGACTTTTCAAATTGGCGTTTGACTTTTCAAACTAGGATTTGATTAAACCCTTTATTTTGTTCAGCGATGACACTTAGTACATGATGCAATCATTCCAACTTGGTATGACACATTCATGTACCCTTCCCCTCCAGAGTGCCGGACATTCCGGAACCTTCTAGAACATTCCCGATGAAAACACCGGAACCATTCTCCAACTCCGAAATAGGACTTTCCTTAAATGAATCTTATTCTCCGGACCATTCCGGATCTCCTCGTGATATCCCGGATCCCATCCGAGACTCCGAACAACATTCGGTCTCTTTCTCATCATTCCATAACTACTCAAACAACGTCGAATCCTTAAGTGTGTCTCCCTACGGTTCGTGAATTATGCGGACATGATCGAGACACTTCTCCGATCAATAACCAATAGAGGAATCTGGAAATTCATATGGCTCCCACATATTTCTACGATTACTTTGCGATCGAATGAACCACTTACATACGATACCAATTTCCCTTTGTCTCACGATAGTTTACTTACCCGAGGTTTTGATCGTCGGTATCTCTGCATACCTAGTTCAACCTCGTTACTGATAAGTACTCTTTTCTCGTTCCCGTGATATGTGATCCCTTGTGAGCCAGTCACATGCTTGCAAGCTAATTGGATGACATTTCACCGAGAGGGCCCAGAGTATATCTATCCATCATATGGATGGACAAATCACACTCTTGATCCATGTGTGTCAACCAATACTTTCCGAACACTCAATGCCACCTTTATAGCCACCCAGTTACGGTGTGGTGTTTGATGTCATCAAAGCATCCTTCCGGTGAAGGTGATATGCATGATCTCATGGTCGAAGGAATTAGGTTACTATGTATCAGAAAGCATATAGCAATTGAACTATTAAAATGACTTGATCTTTATGCTACGCTTATCTATAGGAGTAAGTCCACCAAATCATTCTCCTAACGATATGATCTTGTTGTTAATAACATCTCAATGTTCATGATAGGGAAACCACAATCATATATTAACCAACAAGCTAGTATTATAAAGAGGCTTTTACTAGGGACTCTATTTTAGTTTACAAATCACACAAGTATTAATGTTTCCTTGTTAATACTATTATAGCATGAATGTAAACATTTATCATAAACACAAAGATATAATAATAACTACATTTATTATTGCCTCTAGGGCATATCTCCAACAGTCTCCCACTTAAACTAGAGTCATCTAATCTAGATTACATTGTAATATACCGAACACCCATGGCAGTTTGGTGCTGGTCATGTTTTGTCCTCGGGAGAGGTTTAGTCAACGGATCCGCCACATTCAAATCTGTGTGTACTTTGCAAATCTTTCACTACTAGGAAAACGGCCTTTAGTGGCGCACCTGAAACCATCATCTGTGGCGCACCTGCAATGCGCCATGGGCCTTGCGCTACGGCTATCTCTCAGCCGTGGCGCACTGCCTAGTGCGCCACGGTTGTGTAGAGATAGGCGTAGCGCACCTCCTAGTGCGCCACAGAAGTTTGGCATGGTGCGCTACCCCTTGGATCTTCTGTGGCGCACTACCTAGTGCGCCACTAAACTTCCATGGTGCGCTTTAGGTGTAGTGCGCCACAGAAGGTAGACCATGTGCGCCACAGATGTATTTTTTGTTTTTTTAATTTCCAAGCCAGATTATATGCAATACAGATTATATACAATATTACAGCAGATATACACACACAGATACAAGATATACAATTATATATATAAATACTCAATATGAAAAACAAGATTGAAACAAATACATATAGATAAGTCTCATACATGAATACATAGTCTAAGTTACATTGTTTTGATCATGTTACAAAGTAGTAGTTGGTGACATGCGTATACATGCGTCGATCGAACAAGTTAGAGCTCGGAAGCTCGCCTAGACATCTAAACCAGCTAGCTAGACACAAACGCGGGATAAATAACCAAAGAAGATAAGCATGATCACCGCCGTGACGAAGGTGTAGGTCTTCATCCGGTTCCTTGTCCTAACTACCGCTAGATAGCGCGTGTATCTAGCTTCCGCCTCCGCCATAGTGTTGTACCCTTTGTAGCTATTGCCGCTGAAACGGTGCACCTGTCTCCGGCAGTCTTCCCAATCATCGTAGACTCCGGGAACCCGTCCCTTGTACACGACATACCACGTCATCTACAAGTTGACAATAATAACTAACCGGTGATTGAAAAAACATGTATAATTAAAGTCGCATATGAAGATACACTTATAGAAAGTACTCTTAAATCAAAAAGAGCAAACTTAAAAAGCATGCCTCATATATAACTAGGTTGTTGGACACAGGAATATGCTATGACGGGACTGTTAGCGAAGTAGGATGCACAATTCCTGGACTTGTGCATATCACAAGGCTAACAATCCCTTCATAGCACATTCACATATATATTGTGCCACGACATTTCAATCATCGGCATATTCTCGAAAAAGACAAAAATAACTCGAAAAGAATGCCTCATATATAACTAGCTAGGTCGTTGGACACAGGAATATGCTATGACGGGACTGTTAGCCAAGTAGGATGCACAATTCCTGGACTTGTGCATATCACAAGGCTAACAATCCCGTCATAGCACATTCACATATATATTGTTCCACGACATTTCAATCATCGGCATATTCTCGAAAAAGACAAAAATAACTCGAAAAGAATGCCTCATATATAACTAGCTAGGTCGTTGGACACAGGAATATGCTATGACGGGACTGTTAGCCAAGTAGGATGCACAATTCCTGGACTTGTGCATATCACAAGGCTAACAATCCCGTCATAGCACATTCACATATATATTGTGCCACGACATTTCAATCATCGGCATATTCTCGAAAAAGACAAAAATAACTCGAAAAGAATGCCTCATATATAACTATCTAGGTCGTGGACACAGGAATATGCTATGACGGGACTGTTAGCCAAGTAGGATGCACAATTCCTGGACTTGTGCATATCACAAGGCTAACAATCCCGTCATAGCACATTCACATATATATTGTGCCACGACATTTCAATCATCGGCATATTCTCGAAAAAGACAAAAATAACTCGAAAAGAATGCCTCATATATAACTAGCTAGGTCGTTGGACACAGGAATATGCTACGACGGAACAGTCAGCCAAGTAGGATGCACAATTCCTGGACTTGTGCATATCACAAGGCTAACTATCCCGTCGTAGCACATTCACATATATAGTGTGCCACGACATTTCAATCATCGGCATTATTCTCGAAAAAAGAGTAAGGAAAAAAAGAAGGACCAAATTGAGCAAAGGACCAAAGAGTAAGCAAAAAAACCAAGCATTGATTGATATATAATAATAATAAGCAAAATAAGTAAGCGGTGATTCATAAACCTAATAAGATAAGTACACTTGTCGTCCACACACACACACAAAGGTCATCTATAGTTTGCAACTACAACTAGGCCAACATCAAGCCTTCTGGCTCGGCTTAGGGAACGGGAGGACGCCCTGTCTCGTCATGAACTTCCTATAGTCACCCTGCATCTCTAGGCGATCTTCTATGTCACGGTTATTCGGGATATTTCCTCCGTAGAAGATCCCCCCCGAAGTCATGACATCACGAAAGATGATTGCCCCAAACTGCTGCTGGATGCGATACATCTCTTGTCTAATATCCGAATCATTGATCTTGGCCTTTGCTTCGGCCCACTGTTTGAGATGATCTGGCAGCGTAGAATTCTGCTGGTCAAGTAGGAACGCCCTCATGTGATGGAGTGCGTAGTAGGCTTCCTTCTTACTGTTTTCCGGCTGCTTCACACAGGGGAACTCCGTTACGTGGTTGAAGACGTGCCTGCCGAACTTGACCTTCTTACGCACGAAGCTGGTGCCTTCCGTCGAGGCAAAGCCAGTGAGAGCATCATCCATAACTTCCTTGATCTTGTCGTAGTTTTTCTTCTTTTCTAGACTCCCCGAGTCAAAATACGTGGCGTGGGAATGCTTCGGCGATAAGGAGATGAGCGTGCAGTGTTCATCTCTGCGCAAAAAATTCAAATGGAATGTGTTGGAAAAAGAATGATGATGATCTAATAAAGCCAATCGACGGTGGCGAGTGAATAACGACTTACTCGGGAAAGTAAGGCACGAGAATGTATTCCTTTGTCTTGTTCGCCACGAGGATTCTTTTTAGGTACGAGGCCACGATACGTCGTTCGGCGGGGGAACCCAAGCAGCCGTCACGCATGTAGTAGGGGTCCACTATAGCGATGCCCGGTGTGTTCTCTCTAATGATCTGCGTGGCCAGGCTGAGAGAAAAGAGACGGACCATGGTATAGTGCAGCGGGTATAGGTGGAACATATTGAAGATGTCCTCGAACCGCAGGAAGAACAGATCCGCGGGGGCAGTGTCGACGAAGCCCAAGCCTGGTGGCACCTTAACCACGAATACCGGGTGCGAGGGATCTTTCTCCGATAGAAGGCGTCTCTCTATCGTCAGCACGCCGTCATGCACACTCTGCAGTTCCGAACTGGCGAGCTTCCACAAATTCTTAGGTAGCATGGGCTCACCCGCCACATGAATCCTCCACATAATACCCTCGGGTCTTGGTGGCCCGTCCCGAAACCTGATCGGATTCGCAGTTGTTGACGCCACCGGCTGGCTCGAGCTGCTAGATTTTCTTTTCCTGCCCTTTTTTCCTTTTGGAGAGCGGGCAGACACCGCAATCTGAGCACCGGCCGCCCTATGTAGTGTGTCAGGGCTTAGAATAAAGGGCCGGTTGGTTGTATCAGCTGGCTCTGTAAAGGCGCAAGCTGGAGGCGTCTCCTGAGAACCAAACAGACGCTTGGTGATAGTGGCTTTCTCTGTGGGGCCACCAGCTAGGTCTTCTTCGTTGCCAAACTGAGTGCTGAAGAAGTGATCATTCCAGTCTTCGTCGTCCTCGGCCGGATCCTGCGCCATGTGCATATCATCAACATGATCATCCGACCCACCGCGTGGAGGTGACGGCGAGGGCGGTAAGGGGGCCTTGCCACCGCTTGTCGCTGGCACGACAGGCGGTGCTGTTGTCTGCGGCGTGATGGCCCCCGCCGTCCCCAAACGGATCATGCTCTTTGGACATAGCAAGAATAAGCCGAAGCAACTTCTGAGGACATACGGCTCTTCTTCATCCGCTCCTGGGGGTTGAATGGGAGGTTCCAGGTCGTCGCAGCCCCTTAGCACCCGACTAATTTTAACCCTGTGCACGCTATCTGGCATCGGCTTTGAGTGGAACGTGCGCTGCAAGGGTTGAACGATGGTACCCTTGGCAACATCCCTCAGCTCGTTGTTCACGTAGCATAAGAGAGTGTAAGGAACATCCGTCTGCGGAAAACATGTACGACGTCGTCAGAGCGAGATGCCATAAGATTAATATATATATAGATGGCATGAAATAAGGCAGTAATTAAAGCAATTTGTTTACCGTGATGGCGTCGAGATCGGCTAATGTCGACGCACCGCATACGGCGACGGGCGTGCAAGAGACGGAAGGGCTGCTTGATGGCGCGGTGCTGGCCGCCGGTGTATTCTCCCTACCGACGGGTGCTTGGAGCTCCGATGCCGCCGCGACGATGGCAGGGGGGGCACCAACATGTACTCCGGCGCCGCGGTGATGGCAGGGGGAGTCACCAACACTTGCGGCGCCGCGGTGCTAGCGGGCGGAGTCACGAACACGTAGTTCGCCTGATTCGTCGGCGCCGCGTTGTTCGAGTGGCTGCTGACCATGCTTGGAATCAGGGACGGCCCTACTCGACCACCCGCACTCCAGTTCGCTATTGACTCCACCAAGGTAGGCAGGAAGGACGTGAGGGTGATTGCCAGGTTGTCTTGGACGATCTGCGGGATCCGCGCCACTTGTGCCTTAAGTTCTTGAACCTCTCGGTTTTCCTCCTCGCTCCTTCCCGACGGCGCCACATGCGTCCTCGGCGGTGGACCAAAATGATCCACCCAATTCTTACCCCCGAGGCCGGCCAGACGGCCAGCCGGCGACGGCTTCTTCGTAACCGGCTCTATTTTCTTGGCCCGGTTCATCGCCCTGTTAAAAGGGTTATCCCACCGGGTGGCCGCCGTCGACCCCTGGGATGAGGAAACCTGGGATCCATGACTAGCAACAATTTCCTCCTCCTGCAGAAGAAGTAACAGTGAATCATTTAGATCATCGATTAGATTGCAATCGTGTTGATCCGCGGTAATTAGATTATACTTACCACAATTTCCTCGAATTCCTTCACCGCAGGATCCGCGGTGAGTTGTTTGGTTTTTGGGTCCACATGGTAACGGGCCCTGATGAAGTTTCGAACCTGCCCGGGTTCGAATTTAGCAAAGGGGTTTTCTATCCCCTTGGATCTATACTCTTCGTCCTCCTTATTCCATTTGGCCTCCGCGGTTCTGTATCCACCAGATCCGAGATGGTGATGACCTATATTCATCGCCTGCAGCACCTTTCCCCGATTACTATTGGCCAGGGCTCTTTCGGATTCACACCTCTCCTTGAACTCCCGGAACTGATCTTCGGTGATCTGCGGGTCAATCTTCTGGATCTCCTCGAGACTTTTGCCTTCTTTATAGATCTTCTTCTTTATCCGGGTTCTCCATCTGGCCAGGGCGGTGCTCATCTTTGTGAGGGCGTATTTGTTTACTTCGTTCCCATGATAATTTGTGTTCTGATACTTAGCGGGGAACTTGTATCTGGCGTGCAGCTTCTTGAAGAGGAGTGTGCGCAAGTGGCCATTATCTTTATGCCGGAGATTCTCGGTGTTGATCGAGATGGTTGTCCGGGTGATCGCCGCCACTTGCCCACCATACCCTTTGACGACAAGGGCGGGCTCCAAACGAACCCCTGATGGGCTCACTTCGGTAATTTCCTCCCTGACCGTGCCGACCGTGTTCGGGCGCCGGTCCTTCGGCTTCTTCTTCTTCTTAGGAGGGTTGCTACCACTCCCTGTGCCCTCGCCGCCATCAGTGGTTTCATCGTCTGCCGTTCCTTCGGCTTCTTCCTCCGCGTCTTCCATCTCATCATTCTCGCTCTCCGAAGGATGGTATTCTTCATCGTCTTCTAGCCGCTGGGCCGCCTCCCAGAATGTCAATTGTTTATTCGGAGGTCTGAGTTCTCCTTCAGCGCTGATGCGCTTAGAACATCCAGCCTCGTCGTTGTCACACATCTTTGCACTAATAAAAAACAAATAATTGGTTAAATGCACGGAAAAATCCGGCATGACCTTTGCTAATTTTCTTAAACTAGGAGTGCCCGATTTCTGCCGAAACAGAAGTTAATCAACATTCCGGCAAAAATCAGGACTCATTTCATACAAGAACCTGCATACACACATAATAAAGTTCTTTATATACAAGCACAAGCACAATTTCAAGTGCTACAATTATATCACCACAGATTATATCAACTGTCATTGATGACATCAAGCAAATACATGCAGATTATAGCACCTGTCATTATATGACATCAAGCAAATACAACTTTATATGATAATAAATATGACAGCAAGCAAATACACAACCGCGACAAAGAAGCAAATACAAGTTTATATTCACATATTTGGTTCAGCACATATTCATTTTATATATTCACTGCAACATATTGTTTGAAGTAGTGCCTTTTCAGCACTACTTGACCATCACCAGGATCAGTACTAAAACCATACTATTCATAATTTGCATGATCACTCATGTAAGTAAAATACTCATGATTTTATTGACTGCCCAACTATGGAGGAGTTTCCTCCTGAACAGCCATCTTTGTACTTGGGGCTGGGCTTAATCAGACATCACAGAGTGTATTTATGGTGAAGCATCATGTGGCCCCAGTGTCAATTTTATATATGTCAAATTACTTCTAACTGCATCAGTGCTACTGCTGTACTTCTAACTGCTTTATAGTGGTGGCAAACGAGCTAATATCCCAGGAAAACAAGTTTAGTGCACCAATTCACACACCATGCTTCCAAACCATAAACCGGCATCACCTAAAACCTGTCACCACTGCCCAATCAATGCAGCTGAACCAGGCTATTCCAGACCACATACACTGGGCCTAATTATTTTATCAAGCAGATATACAATAGAAGAACTAACCTAAACCTCTAACCTGAATCTTGCTACTCTGAACCTAACCTGAAGCTTGCTACACAGAATAAACTCAGGACCCTAACCTTCAGCTTGCTACTCTTAACCTTGGCATGTGCTTGACTAGTAGAGGAGCAAACTACTGCATCCAGACTTAACTACATCTGACTGAGACCTCATACAAACACGACGGCAATGGCAACATCAAGTGATGATTAAGCACCAACAATTAAAATCTAGAGCTACATGAGCAGATGAGCCATTGTTTCCCAATTCCCCTTCCCTAAGTAGAACCCAAAGCTCTAGATTTCTAAATTTGGCCAAGTAGAACCCAAAGCTCCAGATTTTATGACACTAGCATCTACATTGCCTCGACAGTAACATGTCTTAGATCATGGGTCATTTATCTACTTGTGAAAGATAACAGTATGCCCACTGTATGATGAAAGTAACATGTTAGGCCAAATTTTATCTAACATCCAATCGACCATCAAGATTTATCTAACACAGTGGAAGATCACTGTAAGCTCACTGTCAAACATAATGTCAATTCTTAGCTACTTGGTACCTGTTTAGTTCTTCATTTTTGTTACTGATCTAGCCAAATGTTCATGTTGTGTTACTGATCTAGCCAGCCAGGGACACCTACATGTGCTTTGCTAGATTCCCATGTTTGCTCGTTTTTGTGACAGAAAATTCCCATGGACTTCTCTGAACTCCCATGGCCATCTCATTTTGTCAGACAACCACCAATCATTAGGAAAAAATGTCAATTCCATCAGGTGCTAACCCTAACCCTAACCATTGCTAACCCTAACCATCAGAGGCATCAATTGAATCATCAGGTGCTAACCCTAACCATTGCTCGAGGAGAGAGGAAGAGAAGGAGAGAGGGGAGGGGCGGCACTCACCTCTGAGATGAGGACGACGAGGGCTGGCGGACGAGGTAACGAGGAGGAGGGAGCGGCAGAGCACCTTGCCGCCGGAGGAGCGGAGCCGACGATGTAGGAACCTCGCCGCCACCAACCGCCGCGTGGGCAAGGCGGCCTCCTCCTCCTCCTAGCGTGGCGGCCTCCTCCTCCTCCTGGCGTGGCGGTCTCCTCCTCCTGGGATGCGGCGGCCTCCTCCTCCTGGGATGCAGCGGCGGCGGCGCGTCGTCGATGGGGATGGGGACGATGCGGGGAGGGACTTAGACGATCTAGCTGTGTCTAAGGACGATGGGGAGGGCATGGCTCAACTAGTCCTACCCACTTAGGCGTAGCGCACCCTGGCCAAGTGCGTTACGGATAACCGTAGCGCACTTGGCCAGGGTGCGCTACGCCTAAGTGGGTAGGACTAGCTGATAAGAGGGCTGCTACCCCGATAGTTACCACTAGCTCACCTTATCCACTGGTTCCAGCCACTCCTTTATTCTATAAACCTCTGAGCACCCAGGTTCGAATCCTGGTGCTCCACTTTTTTATTTTTATTTTAAAAATACTTTTAAATGTTCACAAAAATGTCCAAAAGTGGTGATATATGCCATACAAGTTTTGTTTTGTTTTTAAAATACTTTTAAATATTCCAAACATGCCCAAAAGTAGTGATATATGTCATAAAAGTGTTACAAATATGATTCGAAGTATAACTAAATTTCATAATACTTTGTCCATGAATATTACAATCTTTTTCGACCACGCGTTTTACAATATTTTTGAGCTAGCGTTTTACAATCTTTTTTCCCTTCTTTGTCGCGGTTGAATAATTTAGCCCCGGCACTTTAATGTTTCTTCTTTCGAACGGGCTACCTTTTTTGGGTAGGGTTGTCCTTTTTCTTCTTGTGATGTATGTTGCTGCATCGTAGTCGTCGTCATCTTCAATCTTTCGATCGCCGTACTGGTCGAAGTCTTGCTCGTTGGCAACTCCATCCATTCCGATGATGTTTCTTTTTCCTCTCCTCACGTCAACACGGCTAGGCTTTGTCGGGTCGGTAATGAAAAAACATTGGTCCACTTTGGTAGCCAGTACCCACGGTTCATTTTTCGCGGCCACGTTTGCACCGGCGGCCTTGGATTTGGCTGCTTCGGGTATAACCATGGTTGTGAAATACCGGTCTTCTCTTTCGACGCTCTTTGCCCATCTGACACGGAACATCGGCACCTTTTCTCCACAGTAGTCGAGCTCCCAGATCTCCTCGATTCTTCCGTAGAATCTTTCCTTCACGTTGTCATCAGTGTAGAATTCCGACGTTACGCCTGAGTTCTGATAATCACACTTGTTGTCCTTTTCCTCCGTGTAGAATGTGTAGCCGTTGATATCATACGCCTGATAGGTCACCAGGTTTTGCATCGGTCCCTGCGACAAGGTGAATATGATCTTTTCCGTGTCAGAAGAATGCGAGCGCGGGGGATTATCAAGGAGCGTCTGCCTAAACCAACGCGTGAAATCTGAGTTGTGCTCTTTGATTATTTCTCCCTGCGTCCTCTGTATGCCCCGATCACTGTACTTCTTCTCGATTAACCTTATGTGCTTCTGTACCCAAGGATCGACCAGTTCTAAATGCTGTAGCGCGACGAGGTTTGCTCGATCAAAGTCTGCGCGTCGAAAATCTAAGTCTGCATGCAGTATGCGACGACCCTCTCGGTGACCAGATCCGTCGAGCTTGCCAAGGTGTCTGTTGACGGGAAGACCGACAAGGTTCTCGATGTCTAGATAATTCGTGCAGAAAGAGATGCACTCTTCGGCCAGAAAGCCCTTGGCTATGCTTCCATCTGTACGGGACCTGTTGCGAACGTATCCTTTGATGTGTCCGTTCATCCTTTCGAATGCCATCATGCTGCGGAGGAACATCGGCCCGAGTTGTATGATGTCCTCCACGACATGGACCAGCAGATGCACCATAATGTCGAAGAATGCGGGTGGGAAGTAGACCTCAAGCTCACATAGTATCACCACGATCTCCTCCTGTAGCCTTCCGAGCTGATTCAAGCCAATCGACTTCCTAGAGATGACGTCGAAAAACTTGCATAGGCCAAATAACGTTTCACGGACGTGCTCGTCCATTATCCCTCTTAGTGCGACCGGAAGTACCTGCGTCATTAGCACGGCACAGTCATGAGACTTCATGCCACTGAACCTCTGCTTCGCCTCGTCTAGGTATCTGCTTATCTTGCCTGCGTAGCCGTAAGGAAATTTGACTCCTAGAAGGCACTTGAAAAACTGTTTGATCTCATCCTGGCTTAGAGTGAAGCAAGAAGGAGGGCAGTAATATTCGTTCTTCTTGAACTTTTTACCCTTCCGACGACCTTGTGTCGTCTCCGACTCATGATCATCGTCATCTTCCTGATCATCAGGAGTAGTGCGTCCTCCGTGAAGGTCCTTCCGGATACCCAAGCGTATCAGGTCGTGCCTTGCTTTCGGAACATCTTTTGTCCTATTTGGCATGTTGATTATGGTGGCGACCAGACTCTCGCACACGTTTTTCGTGATATGCATGATGTCGAGGCTATGAGGCGTGTGGAGAAACTTCCAGTATGGCAACTCCCAGAAAACAGACCTTGTTTTCCATACCTTCATCAGCGGCTTGTTTTTTTGCTGCCTCTTTCGCTTCTTTCCAGGCTTAGGACAATCTTTCCAGTTTTTCAGCAACTCTTCCACTTCTTCGCTGCTCCTACGCTCTGGGATTCCTCGGGTCTCTGATTTGCCATCGAACAGGTCTCCACGTTTTCTCCATGGATCATTATTGCCGAGCCACCTCCGGTGCTCCATGAACACGGTTTTCGATGACCCTGGATCTTTCTCTAGTTGGAGATAGCTTGTGTTATCCATGCACCTAACGCATGCGCAGAATCCTTGGATAACCTGCCCCGAGATATACCCGCAACCTGGATAGTCTTGCACCGTAGTGACCAACGCGGCTCTCATAGTGAAATAATCTTGTGCGACGGCGTCGTAAGTATTGGCTCCAGATTCCCATAACGTGGCTAGCTCCTCTTTCAACAGCCCGAGATACAGATTGATGTCGGTACCAGGTTGTTTCGGCCCTTGAATTAGCATACTCATTTGTATGTACTTCTTCTTCATGCACAACCATGGAGGGAGGTTGTACATCCATACAAACACGGGCCAAGTGCTGTGCGTGCTGCTCTGGCTACCGAACGGATTGAGTCCATCGGTGCTCGCACCAAGCCTGATGTTCCTCGAATCTCCACCGAATTCTGGGAATTCGAGGTCCAATGCTTTCCACTGGCTAGCATCTGAAGGGTGCGTCAGCAGCTCATCCTTTTCGGGGTCATCGTCATCTCCTGGCTTCTTCCTTTCCGCATGCCATCGCATGAGCTTCGCTTCCTTAGGGTCCGCGAAATAGCGCTGCAGACGAGGAGTGATAGGAAAGTACCATACCACTTTTCGAGGTGCTTTCTTCCCTTTCTTGTATCGACTCACGCCGCACACCAGACATGTGGTTTTCTCCGCGTCCTCGCCCCGATAAATGATGCAATCGTTGATGCATACGTGATATCTAACGTGCGGTAGATCGAGAGAACAGACAATTTTCTTGGCATCCTCGATACTAGTTGTACATGTGTTCCCCTCCGGGAGACGATCGTGCCAGAATGCCATCATATCGTCGAAGCTTGTGTCGCTCAATTTGTGCTTTGCCTTCATCTCCATAGCCTTGAGCGTTACATTCAACCGGGTATCATCGGGCCTGCATCCTTCATACAATGGAGTAACCGCGTCTTTCTCAAGTTGCGCAAGCTTGGCTTTCTCTCTAGCGGCAGCCCTGGCATTACTCGTCTGCTTGAGAAGCAGCTCTTGCACATAAGGGTCCCGCACCCAGCCTGACGTTGTTCCATCGTCGTCTGCTCCTCCGGCATCTAGATCATCATCATCCCGGTCTGCTTCCGCACCTTCACCATCTCCAGGAGACTCTTCATCATCTCGCCCGTTCTCGCCGTGATGATGATCATCGTCATGTTGGCCACCTTCTTCACCGTCTCCATCATCTACGCCATCGCTTATCCAACGAGTGTATCCATCCATGAAACCATGGCGGAGCAGGTGCGCCTGCAGATTCCCGGAATCTGGGTCGATCACCCAGTTGAGTTTGCATCTTCTGCACGGACATCTTATATCTGTCTTGTTATTTCGTATCATGTCAGCCGTCGCACATTTCAAAAATCTAGCCACAATGCCTTCGCTCATTATGCGGACCATTTTTGCCTGCACGATGTACACGGTACAATTTTGAAGTCTATTAGAACCACATAATGAATGCATGCATGCAATGGTCGATACAAAATTTTGGCATGACCTATCCTAAAATTAGGACCTTTGCGAAATGCCAAAGTCTTGCCAAAATGGAAATGAATCAACATTTTGGCAAAACAAATGGCAACTTGTTCACATACAAACACAAGAGTGAGAGAGAGACCGATCCATACACACATGAACATATCATTATCCTCTCCATACACACATGCATGAGCATCATCGATACTCTCCATATACACACACATATGACCATCGATCCTCTCCACACATACACACATCATGAGCATCGATCATCTACATACATATGAGCACATCATCCATATACACATGAACACATCCTTACATGGACAACTTACCGAGATGAGAGACCGATCGCGAGAAAGATGGAAAGGAGAGGTGCGCGCGTCGACCGGAGAAGGATAGATGAGAGACCGGAGACCTCCTCTATTACTTATGTAACATCCAAAGCAAGTTTTACATGCTAAAAATGGTGAATGTGTGGAGAAATTGAGGTGGGAAGGAGAAGATCCCGACTAGATCTAAGGAGGAAGAAGAAGGGGAAAGTGAAGTGTGGGGTGGTGGATGTGTGGGCACACATGTGCACATAAAGTGCTGTCCTAAAAGAATCGACACATCCGTGGCGCACACGGCCCTAGTGCGCCACAGGGAGTACAAACTTCTGTGGCGCACTCGGCCGAGTGCGCCACAGATGCTCCTACTCCCTGTGGCGCACTAGGTCTAGTGCGCCACAGAAGTTTGTGGCCGTTTCAGAGCAGAGGGGGGCATGCGCACAGGCGTATCGCACCAGACCCATGTGCGCCACAGATGACCCTAACAACCGTGGCGCACCTGACTATAGTGCGCTACAGATGTTTGGCGTGCGGCCAACAGGGCCCTGGCCCACACACATCTGTGGCGCACTATAGTCATGTGCGCCACAGTTGTTCTAGTTATTAGTAGGGCACTTCCCACAGGTGAGCCACGCTTGTTTTAGCCATGGGGCACTTCAACCATGTGAGCCACGGATGTGCTGATTACCTATAGCCGTTTTCCTAGTAGTGTTTATGTCCCCATCCTGGACATGTTCTCGAATAGCATGAAAATGTAGCTTGATGTGCTTCAGCTTCTTGTGTGACCTTGGTTCTTGGGCATTGGCTATGGCGCCCATGTTATCACAGTAGATAGACATTGGGTCCAGCGCACTAGGAACCACACCCAGCTCTGTAATGAACTCTTTCATCCATATCGCTTCTTGTGAAGCCTCCGAAGCAGCCATGTATTCCGATTCAGTTGAAGATCTCGTCACAACGCTTTGCTTTGCACTCCTCCAGCTAACTACTACACCATTCAAAGTAAATATGTATCCAGATTGTGATTTAGAATCATCCGGATCGGTGTTCCAACTAGCATCGGTGTAACCATTAACAACAAGCTGTTCATCACCTCCATAAGAAATAACCATATCCTTAGTTCTTCTCAAGTACTTAAGGATGTTTTTGACTGCTGTCCAATGATCCACTCCTGGATCACTTTGATATCTGCTAGTTAAACTAATAGCATATGCAATGTCGGGTCGAGTACATAGCATGGCATACATTAGAGATCCTATGGCTGAGGCATAGATAGTCTTACTCATCCTTTCTCTATCTTCTGCCGTTGTCGGACTTTGAGTTTTACTCAACGTCGTATTGAGAAACATGGGCAAGAACCGTTTCTTGCTATCTTCCATTCCAAATCTCTTTAGAACTTTGTCCAAATATGTACTTTGTGACAATGATATTAGGCGTATCGATCTATCTCTATAAATCTTTATGCCTAATATGTAAGCTGCTTCGCCAAGATCCTTCATTGAAAAACTATTATTCAAATATTCCTTGAAACTATTAAGAAGGTCTACATCATTCCCAATCAACAATATGTCATCTACATATAGTATTAAGAATGCTACAGAGCTCCCACTCACTTTCTTGTAAATACAAGCTTCTCCATAAGTTTGTATAAAACCAAAACTTTTGATCACCTTATCAAAACGTTGATTCCAACTTCGGGATGCTTGCTTCAATCCATAGATGGACCGTTGAAGTTTGCATACCTTGTTAGCATCTTTAGGATCGACAAAACCTTTGGGTTGCATCATATACCACTCTTCATCAATGTCTCCATTGAGGAATGCTGTTTTGACATCCATCTGCCAAATCTCATAATCATAATATGCAGCGATTGCTAACATAATCCTTGAATTTGTCGAAACCCTTTTGCTTCGCTACAGGTGAGAAAGTCTCATCGTAGTCAACTCCTTGAATTTGTCGAAACCCTTTTGCTACAAGTCGAGCTTTATAGACAGTAACATTACCATCAACATATGTTTTCTTCTTGAAAATCCATTTGTTCTCGACAGCCTTCCGGCCATCCGGTAAGTCCACCAAAGTCCATACTTGGTTTTCGTACATGGATCCAATCTCGGATTTCATGGCTTCTTTCCATTTATTGGAATCTGGGCTCATCATCGCTTCCTCATATATCGCAGGGTCGTCGGTGTTGTCCACCAACATGACACTCATAACGGGATCATACCAATCAGGAGTGGTATGAGTTCTCGTTGACCTGCGAGGCTCCGTAGCAACTACAACCGAAGTTTCATGATCATCATCATTAGCTTCCGCTCTTATTGGTGCAGGCACCACAGGAACTTCTTCCGGTGCTGTGCTACTCGCAAGTTCGAGAGAAGGTTCGACAAGCTCGTCTAGTTCTACTTTCCTTCCAGTCACTTCTTTCGAGAGAAATTCCTTCTCTAGAAAGGATCCATTCTTGGCAACGAAGATTTTGCCTTCGGATCTATGATAGAAGGTATACCCAATAGTTTCCTTTGGGTATCCTATGAGGACGCATTTTTCCACCTTGGGTTCAAGCTTGTCCGGCTGTAACTTATCTACATAGGCTTCGCAACCCCAAACTTTAAGGAATGACAATTTAGGTTTCTTCCCAAACCATAATTCATATGGTGTTGTTTCAACGGATTTAGATGGTGCCCTATTTAAAGTGAATGCGGCTGTTTCTAATGCATAACCCCAAAATGATAGCGGTAAATCTGTAAGTGACATCATAGAACGAACCATATCTAAGAGAGTTCGATTACGACGTTCGGACACACCATTACGCTGTGGTGTTCCCGGCGGGGTCAATTGTGAAAGTATTCCGCATTTCTTCAAATGCTCGCCAAACTCGTAACTTAGATATTCACCTCCACGATCAGAACGTAGAAATTTAATCTTCTTGTTACGTTGATTCTCTACCTCACTTTGAAACTCCTTAAACTTCTCGAAAGTTTCGGACTTATGTTTCATGAAATAGATATACCCATATCTACTCAAGTCATCCGTGAAGGTAAGAACATAACGATAACCACCGCATGAAGCTACACTCATTGGACCACACACATCGGTATGTATGATTTCCCATAAGTCCGTAGCTCGCTCCATCATAACAGAAAATGGAGTCTTAGTCATTTTACCCATCAGACATGCTTCGCATCTTTCAAGTGATTCAAAATCAAGTGATTCAAGAAGTCCATCGGAATGGAGTTTCTTCATACGCTTCACTCCAATGTGACCAAGACGACAGTGCCACATATAGGTCGAGTTATCGCTCGATTTCAAACGTTTAGCCTCAATGTTATTAATATGTGTATTTCCACTATCGAGATTCAATAAGAATAGACCATCTATCAAAGGTGCATGTGCATAAAACATATTACTCATATAAATCGAACAACCATTATTCTCGAACTTAAACAAGTAACCGTCTCGCAATAAACAAGATCCCGATATAATGTTCATGCTTAACGCAGGCATCAAATAACAATTATTTAAATATAAAACTAATCCCGATGGTAGATGAAGGGGTAGCGTGCCGACCGCGACCACATCAACCTTTGATCCGTTATCCACGCGCATCGTCACCTCGTTCTTCGCTAGCTTCCGTTTATTCTGCAGTACCTGTTTCAAGTTACAAATATGAGCAACCGAATCAATATCAAATACCCAGGCACTACTACGAGTACTAGTGAGATACACATCAATAACATGTATATCAGATATACCTTTCTTCTTGATGTTGCCGTTCTTCAAATCCGCCAAGTACTTTGGGCAATTCCGCTTCCAGTCACCTTCTCCCTTGCAGTAAAAGCACTCGGTATCAGGCATAGGTCCAGCCTTGGTCTTCTTCGTCGGCGGGGTAACTTTCTTACCACCCTTCTTGAAGTGTCCCTTTTGCTTAGACTTGCCTTTCTTGAATTTGGTGGTCTTATTGACCATCAACACTTGGTGCTCTTTCTTGATCTCCACTTCTGCAGATTTCAACATGGCAAAGAGTTCTGGCAACTGCTTGTTCATGTTTTGCATATTGTAGTTCATCACAAAGTTCTTGGAACTTGGTGGCAGTGATTGGAGGACACGATAAATCCCCAAAGCATTAGGAATCACTATACCCAAGCTTTGAAGTTTGTTTGCGTGCCCAGACATCTTAAGCACATGCTCACTGACGGAGCTGCCCTCTTCCATCTTGTAGTTAAAGAACTTTTCAGAAGCCTCATAGCTCTCAATCGCCGCGTGAGTCTCAAAGATCAATTTGAGATCACGGACAATATCATGTGGGTCTGAATTCTCAAACCTTTTCTGAAGATCCGATTCTAAACCATACAAGATAGCACACTGAACTGTGGAGTACTGAGTCTTCCGAGCGAGGTAAACATTCTTTACTTCATTGGTAGCAGTAGCTGCAGGTGGGTCACCCAGCGGTGCATCCAGCACATAGGTCAAATTACCAGCTGTGAGGACAATCCTCAAATTGCGGAACCAATCTGCGAAGTTGCTTCCATTGTTTTTCAACTTTTCTTTCTCTAGGAACGCATTAAAATTGATGGTAGGGGCCGCCATTGATCTACAATATATTTGCAATAGTTTAGACTAAGTTTATGACAAATTGAGTTCTAATTAATAGTTAAATTAATCTAGGTGAACTCCCACTCAAAACAACATCCCTCACATTGTTTTAGTGATCACACGAACCAAATCCACCACATCAACTCCGATCATCACGAGAGTTGATATAGTTTCAATGGCGAACAATCGACATGTTCATCATATCTACTATATGATTCATGCTTTACCTTTCGGTGATCCGTGTTCCGAGACCATGTCTGTACATGCTAGTCTCGTCAAGATCAAACCTTAGTTTCCGCATGAGCAAATATGGCTTGCTCACGTTGTATACACTTGCGGAATCTAACACACCCGATCATCACGTGGTGCTTCGAAACAACAAGCTTTAGCAACGGTGCTAACTAAGGGTGAACACTTTATGACTTGAAATTCATGTGCATGCTACTGTCGTTAACTAAGCAATACAAGATGCATAAAGGATTAACATCACATGCAATTCATAATATGTGATATGATATGGCCTTTCTTCTTTGTGCTTCCGATCTCCATCTTCAAGCACGAACATGATCTCCATCATCACCGGCATTGCATCAAGGTCAATGACACTTCTCCATGGTTGTCGTCCACCAGCTTCAACTATTACAACTACTTTGAATAGACACGCGGGTCTTAACAAAATTAAAGACAACCATATGGCTCCTGCCGGTTGCAAACTTACAATAAGGAACATTGCATACATCAAATATAATCACAATCATGGCCATATCACATCACAGCACACCCCTGCAAAACAAAGTTAGACGCCTCTACTTTCTTTGCATGTTTTACGTGGTTTGGGGCTTTCTATAAGTGTCGTTCTAACTTACGAACAAGAACCACAACATTGATACTAGTATTGACAATCATCCGTTGTAAATTGAATCTTAACTATGCTGGGAGAGACAGGAACCCGCAAAGCCACTTATGCAATACAAATTGCATGTCAAGCGTGGAGCAAGTCTCATGAACGATGTCATGTAAGGTTAGCCCGTGCCGCTTCATCCCAACATCCCGCAAGATGCAAAGTACACAAGAAGCAATCGACAATAAAAACATCAATGCCCACAATGACCATTGTGTTCTACTCGTGCAACAGATCTACATATAGACACGGCTCTGATACCACTGTAGGGTTTCGTAGCATGGAAAACAAAAATTTTACAAGCCAAGATCTATCTACTATATTGTAGCAACGAGTCGATGGAATAACTCACCCTCGAAGATTCCAAAGTGTTTAACGAGAGCGGATTCTCGTGGGTGATGTAGTCGTACTCTTCCCGATCTCAAGATCGCGTAGACGATCCTTCCGGCGCTGCGTTCCGGCAGCGCTTCCGCAGTCGGTCACACGTTCAGTACTCAACGAAGACCTTCCTATCCCTTGTTCCAGCAGGCAGCGAAGGTTGTAGCACTCTCCTCGCGATTCCGGCAGTACACAACGGCGTGGTACCAGAAGTAGAGGGGATATCTCGCAGGGCTTCTCCTTAAGCCGGAGCGAGTATGGTGAACTATGAGAGAGCTCCTCGGCGATCTAGGGTTTAGACACACCAAGGATGAGGTGCTAGGGACGGCGGCTAGGGTTTGGGGCTTGCCCAAGTCGGTGGCTAGGGGAGCCCTAGGCGGCGGCAACAGGAGGTGGCGGCGCCGGGCTATGGTTTTGGGGTGGAGAACTTGTGTGTTAGGAGGGGCAGCCCTACCCCTCCCTTTATAGGTGGGAGGTGCCGGCCAAGGGGAGGGAGTCCCTCCCCAACTCAGATCCCTAGTGGGCCGGCGGTGGAGGAGGAACTCCTCCCCAACTCGGTTTCCCACTTCCCCTCCACTTCCCAAAATAGCCGTTTGACTTTTCAAATTGGCGTTTGACTTTTCAAACTAGGATTTGATTAAACCCTTTATTTTGTTCAGCGATGACACTTAGTACATGATGCAATCATTCCAACTTGGTATGACACATTCATGTACCCTTCCCCTCCGGAGTGCCGGAGATTCCGGAACCTTCTAGAACATTCCTGATGAAAACACCGGAACCATTCTCCAACTCCGAAATAGGACTTTCCTTATATGAATCTTATTCTCCGGACCATTCCGGATCTCCTCGTGATATCCCGGATCCCATTCGAGACTCCGAACAACATTCGGTCTCTTTCTCATCATTCCATAACTACTCAAACAACGTCGAATCCTTAAGTGTGTCTCCCTACGGTTCGTGAATTATGCGGACATGATCGAGACACTTCTCCGATCAATAACCAATAGAGGAACCTGGGAATTCATATGGCTCCCACATATTTCTACGATTACTTTTCGATCGAATGAACCACTTACATACGATACCAATTTCCCTTTGTCTCACGATAGTTTACTTACCCGAGGTTTTGATCGTCAGTATCTCTGCATACCTAGTTCAACCTCGTTACTGATAAGTACTCTTTTCTCGTTCCCGTGATATGTGATCCATTGTGAGCCAGTCACATGCTTGCAAGCTAATTGGATGACATTTCACCGAGAGGGCCCAGAGTATATCTATCCGTCATATGGATGGACAAATCCCACTCTTGATCCATGTGTGTCAACCAATACTTTCCGAACACTCAATGCCACCTTTATAGCCACCCAGTTACGGTGTGGTGTTTGATGTCATCAAAGCATCCTTCCGGTGAAGGTGTATGCATGATCTCATGGTCGAAGGAATTAGGTTACTATGTATCAGAAAGCATATAGCAATTGAACTATTAAAATGACTTGATCTTTATGCTACGCTTATCTATAGGAGTATGTCCACCATCTCATTCTCCTAACGATATGATCTTGTTGTTAATAACATCTCAATGCTCATGATAGGGAAGTTAATAACATCTCAATGCTCATGATAGGGAAACCACAATCATATATTAACCAACAAGCTAGTATTATAAAGAGGCTTTTACTAGGGACTCTATTTTAGTTTACAAATCACACAAGTATTAATGTTTCCTTTTTAATACTATTATAGCATGAATGTAAACATTTATCATAAACACAAAGATATAATAATAACTACATTTATTATTGCCTCTAGGGCATATCTCCAACAGCCCTGGCCTGTGCATCGAGTAATGCACAAAACTTCTTTTATTCACATGCAAATTTCATTAGCTAAAAAAGTTTGATCCGGAAAAGAAAACCCGAGGTCATATGCCTCGTGATAGTAACTCCACGAGGAAACTGCTACCCCTATGGTAATGGAAGAAAGAAATAAAAATATACAAGTCACAACCTAAGACTTTAAGTCGCAACTGCCACACGTGTTCCGATAGTGATGAGTCCAACCATAGTTCGATCTTCAGTTTTTTCATCCCCAAATCGACATAGCCTAGTTGGAGATCTTGTGTTTTCACCGGAATGCGTAGACTCATTGGTGAAGCCCTCTACAATCCTCTCTTGTTCGGCTCCTGACACCTCGAATGTCAGATATCACTGGAAGAGATGCCAAATAATGGATACACACCGTACACCTAGCCTCCCTGCATGGTCGCACCATCTTTGATCCAGAAGCAACAAACATGACTTGACACCTCCAGATGAGCCAGCACGCATAGAACCTTCCACGCATAACTTGGCACCTCCGCCCGGGGAGCACCATATGATTTATTAGGTGTCGAAACAACCTAACAGTGCTAGTGACTCAAACCGTACAAGTAACATTGCTGAACTTTCTAGAGTGTGAAGCTATTACTCCCAGGTGGACGAACATTTAGTTTTCAAAGTAGTCCAGTAGGGAATGTTGTTGATTGATGGAAGTGCACCTACAACACCATTTTTTCTTACAACATATTCAAGTGCTGTCCTTGCCTCTACATATGCACCAAGATAACGGTTGGAGCACACATGCATGGCACATCTCTATAAATAATATCCTTAATTTGTACATGTAGTGCAAGCACCAACACTCAGGAAACAATATACGGTAGGAGCTAGGTTGAACTCTCCATGCATTTCGACGAATTGATCGAGTGGTACCGAGTAATCCACAACAAGACCTTTTGAGGGATGAGACGCATTGGAATTTTATTTGAAACCCGTAACTAAAATCAAGTAGTGCATGATTCATGTCATGCACGACAGTGGAATAGTGCATGAGCTTGTCCTCTGTCACCAGACCTAGGCATTGATCAATCGCGCTCTGGCTCAGGCTCGTACTCACCCAGTGTAGGATACAACACAAGAATCAAAATCAAAATGACTCACTAGTGGAAACAAGGTCTTTTGTTGATCCCGAAAAGGGGCTTTAACACCGGTTCTTCTACGAACCGGTGTTAAAGGGGGGGGCCGTACCAGCGTGGCCCCTGCGGCAAAAAAGGAGCCCCCCTTTAACACTGGTTCGTGCCACGAACCGGTGTTAAAGGTCCCTGCAGCAGTGGCCCGCGCACCCCCCCTTTAACACCGGTTCGTGGCATGAACCGGTGTTAAAGGGGGGGGGCTATATAAGACACCACCCCAGCCCACACACACCCCACTCTTCCATTCTTTCACATTTTGGAGCCTAGCAAGAGGGTGTGAAGAGTGCTAGTTTGTGTTTTTTTCATATGCACTAGAGGTGTTCGGTGAAATGCCCGAGAGCTCAAAATAAGCTTTCTTGTTGCTCTTTCCGTGTCGGTCGAGGTCGGCAACTATAGTTTCATGTGTCATTGATGTACTATATATATAAATGGTCATCTCCCTATTATTTTTTGATATATATTACATATTAATGCAGATGAATCGACAATGGATGTACGGTGACCGCCGCACTTCCGAGTACATTACGGGCCTCCAAAATTTCATCGTTGTGGCTAATGCAAACCGTGGTCACAATGGTTTTATGTGTTGTCCGTGTGTTCACTGTCAGAACAAGAAAGACTACTCAAATACCAGAACCATTCACGCCCACCTGCTTCGATCCGGTTTCATGCCCAGCTATAATTGTTGGACCAAGCACGGAGAAAAAGGGGTTGTGATGGAAGACAACGAAGAAGAAGAGGATGATGAAAACTATCATAATATGTATCCTGAATATGATGATAATGCAACGGAGGTAGATAATGAAGATCAAGAGGGAGTAGATGGGCCCACTGATGACGATCTTGGTCGGGCCATTACTGATGCAAAGGAAGAATGTGAAACTGAAAAGGAGAAGGAGAAGCTGGAGCAGATGTTAAAGGATCACAAAACATTGTTCCAACTTGTGAAGATGGCCACAAAAAGCTAGGTGCCACACTGGATTTGCTGCAGCGGAAGGCAGAGAATGGTGTGACTGACAGCGCATTTTCAAAGTTGTTGGTAAAAATGAAGAATCTTCTTCCAAGAAATAATGAGTTGCCCGACAGTACATACCAAGCAAAGAAGGTTGTCTGCCCTCTAGGATTAGACGTGCAGAAGATACATGCCTGCATTAATGACTGCATCCTCTACCGCGATGAGAAGTACGAGAATTTGGATGCATGCCCGGTATGCACTGCACTGCGGTATAAGATCAGACGAGACGATCCTGGCGATGTTGAGGGCGAGGCCCCTAGGAAGAAGGTTCCCGCCAAGGTTATGTGGTATGCTCCTATAATACCACGGTTAAAACGTCTCTTCAGAAATAAAGAGCATGCCAAGTTGTTGCGATGGCACATGGAAGACCGTAAGAAAGACGCGATGTTGAGACACCCCGCTGATGGGTCACAGTGGAGAAAAGTCGAGCGAGAGTACCCGGACTTCGCACATGACGCAAGGAACTTAAGGTTTGGTCTAAGTACAGACGGCATGAATCCTTTTGGTGAGCAGAGCTGCAGTCACAGCACCTGGCCTGTGACCCTATGTATCTATAACCTTCCTCCTTGGTTGTGTATGAAGATGAAGTTCATTATGATGCCAGTGCTCATCCAAGGCCCGAGGCAAACCGGCAACGACATTGATGTGTACCTAAGGCCATTAGTTAAAGAACTTTTACAGCTGTGGGCCAAACCAGGTGTACGTATGTGGGATGAGCACAAAGGGGAGCCATTTGACCTACGAGCATTGCTTTTCGTAACCATCAATGATTGGCCTGCTCTTAGTAACATTTCAGGGCAGACAAACAAGGGATACAATGCATGCACACACTGTTTAGATGATACTGAAAGTGTATATTTGGATAAATGTAAGAAGGTTGTGTACCTAGGGTATCGCCGATTTCTTCCGAACCTGCATCCAGTAAGAAAGAAAGGCAAGCATTTCAAACGTCTGGCAGAACCCCGGAGGAAGCCTGTCCTCCGTACCGGTGAGGAGGTATTTGGTATGGTCAAGGACCTAGAAGTAATCTTTGGAAAAGGTCCTGGCAGTCTATCTGTTCCGAATGACGATGCCGGACACGCGCCCATGTGGAAGAAGCAATCTATATTTTGGGACCTACCCTATTGGAAAGTCTTAGAGGTCCGCTCTTCAATCGACGTGATGCACATGACGAAGAATGTTTGCGTGAACCTGCTAGGCTTTCTAGGAGTGTATGGGAAGACAAGAGATACACCGGAAGCACGACAGGACCAGCAACGTCTGAAGGCCCCTGAAGAGCCTATGCATCCTGAGAACGAGAAGGGTAAACGATGCCACTTAACTCCTGCCAGCTACGCTCTTACCAAAGCAGAGAAGGAAATCTTTTTTGAATGTCTGAGCAGTATCAAGGTCCCGTCTGGCTTCTCTTCGAATATAAAGGGAATATTAAATATGGCAGAGAAAAAATTCCAAAACCTGAAGTCTCATGACTGCCACGTGATTATGACACAATTGCTTCCGATTGCATTGAGGGGGCTTCTACCTGAAAATGTTCGAGTACCCATTGTGAAGCTATGTGCATTCCTCAATGCAATATCTCAGAAGGTAATCGATCCAGAAAGCCTACCAGGGTTACAAACAGATGTGGCCCAATGTCTTGTCAGCTTTGAGTTGGTGTTCCCACCATCATTCTTCAATATTATGACGCATCTCCTGGTTCACCTAGTAGAAGAGATTGCCATTCTCGGTCCTGTATTTCTACACAATATGTTCCCCTTTGAGAGGTACATGGGAGTCTTAAAGAAATATGTTCATAACCGTGCTAGGCCAGAAGGAAGCATCTCCAAGGGCTATGTAACAGAGGAGGTCATTGAGTTCTGTGTTGATTTTATTCCTGACCTTAAGGCGATTGGTGTTCCAGAATCAAGACATGAGGGGAGACTGCGTGGAAAAGGCACCCTAGGATGTAAAGCAATGATATGTAGGGACGGGCATTCTCTTAATCAAGCACACTACACGGTTTTACAAAGATCTATCTTGGTTGCCCCGTATATCAATGAACACAAGAATTTAATACGCCTCAAACACCCGGGGCAGTCTGATGAATGGATTATAAGTGAACACATGGCGAGTTTTGGCGGCTGGCTGCAAAGACTTCTCACGAATAACACCACTGTTGGGGATCAGCTGTACTTGTTGGCCAGGACACCATCTTCGACTGTATGTACTTTCCAAGGGTACGAGATAAATGGGAATACATTTTACACGATAGGCCAAGATAAAAAGAGCACCAACCAAAACAGTGGTGTCCGCTTCGATGCAACAGAAGACAATGGGCAAAAGACCACGTATTATGGGTTCATAGAGGATATATGGGAACTTGACTATGGACCTAATTTTAAGGTCCCCTTGTTTCGATGCAAATGGGTCAAGCTAACAGGAGGAGGGGTTGAGGTAGACAAGAAGTACGGAATGACAACGGTGGATCTCAACAATCTTATGAAGAACTTAGACGAACCATTCGTCCTAGCCAATGATGTGGCTCAGGTTTTCTATGTGAAGGACATGTCCTCCAGACCAAAAAAAAGAAAAAATATGCAAACGAATACATCATATGATGAGCCAAAGCGTCACATAGTTCTTTCAGGGAAAAGAAACATCGTGGGAATCGAGGACAAGACAGACATGTCAGAAGATTATAATAAGTTTGATGAAATTCCGCCCTTCACAGTGAAAACTGACCCAAGCATTCCGTTAAGTAAAGAAGATGCTCCATGGTTACGTCTGAAGCGATCATAAGGAAGGAAATATGCCAAGAAGTTCATGCTCATATTATGTAACTCTAGTTCATGTTTTTAATATTAATACATGTCTTGAGTGTTAGTCATGTTTTGTGGATGGACCGGGACTATGAGAAGAAGTTGTCCCGATTCGTACTTACCATTAAGATCTGATCTCCAAACGCATCTCCCTGAAACTGGCCGTAGTGGTGTCCCTGCTCTCGAAAACCATCTTGCAGCTTTGTAACTTCTCTAACTAGATCAATACACCTGGGAGCTAACTAATTTCACATATTAGGGAGTGCCTCTATGACCAGTTTCTCGGAGATGCCGGAGGACTGGGCTCCGTCGGCATCTCCCTGAAATTGGCCGTAGTGGTGTCCCTGCCTCAAACTGGCTAGAGGACTGGACTCACAAGGATGCCTATTTATAGTACAAGCAGCTCGACATAGTGTTGACACTTACGAAATAATGTCGACACTCACCCCTATTATTAGTGCTGACTCGTGTTTTGTCCCGGATGGTGTCTCCAACCGGGACTAAAGGTTCATCTTTAGTCCCGGTTGGTGACACCATCCGGGACAAGGTACACGCCGCACGACATAATGTCGACACTCACCCCTATTATTAGTGATGACTCATGTTTTGTCCCGGTTGGTGTTTTGTCTCGTGTTTTGTCCTGGTTCACATATTAGTAGCACTAACCCCTAGGGAGGCGGAGGCTCTTTGCGCCTCGAACTACCCCTGCCCGCCGGGCTACTGTGTCCCTGTCGGCTGGATGCTGAGCGTCGAAGGCGTGCCGGTTCCTCCTGTCCCTCTAGGTGTGGCGCGCCGGATGGCCATCACGAACCACTACTACTTCGAGCTCACGCCGGAGAAGCGGAGGAATCCCAGATGGCATCCCGACTATTTCCCTACTTGGGAAGCCTTCTTCGTGGATCGGCGTGAGAGGGCGCTCGCCAGGCACGAGGAGGACGGCCCACCTCCTCCTAACTTCAACGAGGCCGGCCGTCGGCTATGGTGGCGCGGTCGGACTCTCCAGAGCGTCATGGCCTATGACACTGCCGCCGACTCTAACCCCCGTCTGCGCTACCCTCAAGTCCAGCCCACGCGCTACCCTCAAGTCCAGCCCACGCGTACTCTCCAGAGGTTCAATTACGGCGACCCCGACGACGACAGCGATGACGGCGGCGGCGAGTACGACGACTACAGTGGCGAGTATTACAGGTGTAGGCAGGAGCATGACTGAATCACTCCAACATTCCGAAACAAGTTCGGTCGATTGTTACTTAATCTGGCCATGTATCTTAATTTTCAGTTCTTTTATGTATCTTAATTTTCAGTTCCAGTTCGGCCGATTGTTACTTAATCTGGCCATGTATCTTAATTTTCAGTTCTTTTATGTATCTTAATTTTCAGTTCCAGTTCGGCTTTATGTAACTGTCTCAAAATGACCTATCTCATTCGAGGTTTCTTGGCTTTCGGGTCATATGACCAATGATATGGCTAGAATCAAGGCATAGTTTGTGATAATATGGCCATATTGTGCATACATGTGCATCATGGCATGGCAAACAATGTTGCAAGAGGAAGTTTAAATATCCAATCAATTCAAAAATGTTAATACAAAAGTGTATAGAAAAAATGTTCTAAATTATGATTTACATGAATGGATAGATATTATTTTTATGAAAATTATGATATATTATTCATATTTTTCTGAGTTGAAATGAAAAAGATATGAATTTTCTAAATTCATATCATATTTTTTGAATTAAAAATGCCCCTTTAATGCATGAAATAAATGCCCCCCTTTAATGAATTTTAAATATCCAATCAATTCAAAAATGATTTACATGAATGGATAGATATTATTTTTATTGAAATTATGATATATTATTCATATTTTTCTGAGTTGAAATGAAAAAGATATGAATTTTCTAAATTCATATCATATTTTTTGAATTAAAAATGCCCCTTTAATGCATGAAATAAATGCCCCCCTTTAATGAATTTTAAATATCCAATCAATTCAAAAATGATTTACATGAATGGATAGATATTATTTTTATGAAAATTATGATATATTATTCATATTTTTCTGAGTTAAAATGAAAAAGATATGAATTTTCTAAATTCATATCATATTTTTTGAATTAAAAATGCCCCTTTAATGCATGAAATAAATGCCCCCCCCCCTTTAACACCGGTTCCAGACAGGAACCGGTGTTAAAGGGGGGGGGCATTTATTTCGTTTCCCGCGCGCACCACCCCTCCCCTTTAACACCGGTTCCTGGATGGAACCGGTGTTAAACGGGGGGTGTAATAAATGCGCGCGGGAAATGGAATCCCCCCCTTTAACACTGGTTCCAGCCACGAACCGGTGTTAAAGGGGGGGTTATTTATTTCACCTTCCCCTTCCTTTCTTCCCCCTAGAGATAGATCGATCGAAGAACACCGCCGGCCGCGCGGAGAGAGAAGCGCCGCCACCGCCTCCCGCGAGCGTCTCGTCGCCGCCGCCCTCGGAGTCCACCGCCCCCGACCCTCGCTCTCGGAGTCCGCCGCCGCCCTCGGAGTCCGCCGCCGCCGCGAGAGAAGCTCGAGGTCCGCCGCCCCCGACCCTCTCTTCCCCGTCTGGCTCGCCCCCAAGCGCATCGCCCTGACCACCTCGCTCTCTTCCCCGTGCAGGAGCGTATCGCCGCCGCCGCTTCGGAGCTCGCCGCTAGCACCGCGCGCCGCCTCAACGCCGACGCCGCCCGACGCCGCCCAACGAACACCGCCGCCCGACGAGCATCGCCGCCGCCCGACGAGCACCACCGCCGCCCGACGAGCATCGGTGGGGCTAAATTTGTCTCCCGCCTTTGGGCGCAAATTTTTCGTTTTGGCTAGTTACAATTTAGTTTTCGCGCTAAGTACCAATTAAGAGATGCACGCAGCACGCATATGCTATAGTGTCTATCAGCATATGTTATCACAACACGTCATGTTTTGCAAACATGCTCATGTGTATACACACTTTCTTTTTGTAAATTTAACCGATCTATTAATTATCATCAATATCGGCACAAAGAGGACTAAAAATAATAAATATTACAAATATATCCTTGGGCTACCTAGCGACGACTACACACACTTGCACGAGTCAAAGATGCACCGCCGTCCTCGCCCTCCGTCACCGGAGCCGGGTAAAACTTGCTGTAGTAGAGCTTGTTATAGTAAAATATCTCCTGGTCCAAAAATCACAAATAATATACCTATGGATTCACAATTGTGTGTAGATCATCAATATGCAAATGGTTAAGCCAAATAATATAAGGTTTTTCAGCAATTAAATAAATGGTAGAATAGCTTATTTAGAGTAATAAATTCATAAGAAAATAAATAATGTTCAGAAAATTACAAATAATATGTCCCTGGAATCACAACCCCGTGGGGATTATATATCTGATTTTAGTTTGATTTTTAGACAACAGAAACTATTTAAATGATTTAAAACCCATTAAAGACTATTTAAATCATAAGAAAAGGATTTGTAACTCTGATTAGGGTGAATCCAACGCCTACTGGTTCGTATTAATGTCCTCTATCCATTGTGACTTATTAAATTGCCATGCATGCATTTGTTTGATCTCTATGTGCTATTGTTTATGTTGTATGAAATTGTTTGCTCGATAGATTGCGAGGAATGTTTACACTCTTACTCTAGATAATATTATTGTTTTAGAAACTATGGATCCACTTAGTAGAAACCTTGAAGAAGAAGAAATAATGGAGAACATTATTGATGAGGACACCTCACAATATCTGAACTTGGAGGGACATGATGACGACAGCTCAAGTACTAGTCATGGAGAAGATGAAGACTCCGGTGAACGCAATTTAATGGTTACAAAGTCCGGCGAGGTATATGCATTGATTAAGCCTCTGCTGACTTCCACCAACAATCTTCTTCTACATGTATTAATTAACGCTTCTTTCTTCTTTTAGCCCTCTGGATCGACCAGCCAGCAACCATCTTCTTCTACGAAAAAGAGCAAGCGAGGCGCGAGCCAGCGGTTGAAAGATTGTGCAAAGTTCACGATCGAAGCAGTCCGTGTTGATGGCAGGACGATGGAGCCCAAGAAGGCCGCAGACAAATTTGTACGTCAGGCTGGAGTTCTTGTTAGGGACCAAATCCCAATCATAATTGAAAATTGGAATAAGCCAAAGAAGGGCGACGGTACCTTTGTCGATGACAGATCCAAAGAAACGCTTTGGAATTCGTTGTTGGTAAATTTCACCCTTCCGCCAGAGGAGGATGAAAACAACCCGGTTATAAAGGAAAAGGTCAAAGGGTGGACTCTAAAAAAGATGGCTGACGCTTTCCGCAACTGGAAGACAAAATTGAACAAATTTGTCAAATCTGGCGAGACTCCAAATTTCGAAGACGCATATTATGCGAAGATAAGACCTCACTGGCCCGAATTTGAGACATATAAAAAAGTGCTATAGCTAAAAAGAGGTCAGAAACCAATACGCTTAATGCCCTGAAGAAGGAATATCACCAGAGGACGGGGTCAGGTGGCTACATATCTCAGAGGCCTAAGTGGGAGGAAGCTGAGAACACCCTGGACATGCACGAGGCAAAGGGGGTATGACGTGGAAGGATGGGTTTGCCGACTGGAGCGAATCTTACAGATGGCGTGGCAGAAAAGAAAAAGAGCGTACAGAGCGGATGACACAGATAGAACATGCACTTGCGGCGCTGCAGGCGCAAGTGAATGCACAACAGAGCCATCAAGCTACCGGCCCATCTCAGCGGCACGAAGAGCCTGCATTGGAAGCTGCCCGCGGCCCAGACTCTGCGCGGAAAAGCAGTGTGGCTTCCACGGAGAACGTGCAGCCCACGCTTGAAATGACGGGTCCTCGATACCCCGTGGATGAGATCACGGAGAGCGAACACGCTGAGCTGCATGTGAGATTAATGGTCTTATCCATTAAGGTGGCTGTCGGCTATGCCTTACCTCCTGTAGCTGGTGGAACTTACCACCGCCGACCGATTCCAGATGGCTATGCTATTGTCAGGGTGGATGAGGTTGTGAAGGAATATGAGGAAGCACAGCTTGACCATGCTACAGGTGAAGGGGAAACTCAACTCAAATTTGCAGTGAAAATAATCATTCTTTGGAAGAAGGAACACATTGTGCTTCCAAATTGGAGGTCACTGGCACCCCCGCCGTCTCCGCAGCGTCAGCAGTCTGAGCCGCTTCAGCTATCTCCTGCGCGGCAGCCATCTCCGGCGCGGCAGCCATCTCCAGCGCGGCAGCCATCTCCGGCCCGTCAGCCATCTCCTGCGCGGCAGCCATCTCCGGCCCGTCAGCCATCTCCGGTGCTTCAGCCATCTCCTCAGCGTAAGCGGAAGAGCACTGCCACGAGGAGCATCAGTAGCACTGCCACAAAGAAATCCGCAGGAAACCGTACGCCAAAGAGTTCAAAAAACTACGTCCCGCAGCCTTCCGCCAAGCCATTGCCAGTTTTACCGTGGAATCGCAGCGACGAGGAGACCAATAGGATCTCGGAAGAACAGGTCAAGAAATTCTTTGCACCTAGACGGGCCGAGCCAAAAGAGAAAATAGATCCGGCGGTGGTGGAGAAGTTTTACAAAAATCTTTTGAAACCTGAAACCCCACTTGTGCCGGACTACGAGCGCCAGATTTTGAAGGCGGATGCAAGGCGCCGCAGGGAGACTGAAAGTAGCAGTCGTGAGGCACCCAGAAAACAGTTCCCATGCTCGGAGAGCAGGAAAACCAATCATGTGCCCCGCTCCAAATGTTCGACACACGGGACACTCCTCCCGTAAATGATTACGAGGCAGAGCTACAAAGAAAGGCCAATGAGATGGGGATGACTTACATTGCATACTTGAACGTCATGGGAGACAACTTGCCCAAATGCGATGCCAACCCCATACAGCCATGGAAGTATGGGAATAATCTAGTCAAGAAAGAGGAGCTCAAGAATCTACCAACAAAGATGCGAAAATTGCACAAGTGGTACCTTGATTTCTGCAAGACGAGAAAAGAAGAATGGATCACAGCGCATATAAGAGATCAGATTTTCTTGTGCGGAGACGACGCGATCGACTTCAACATTCAAGACTTGCATTTTCTATTCAATCAGAAGGAACTCGACAAATCTGCCATCAGCCTTTATTGTGTGTAAGTACTATTTCTGTAATTTTTATCTCATCTCATTCACTTCATTAATTGCATGTATATATATATATGCTCACCATATATGTATATACTATTATGTAGGAAAAAGGTTATGGAATGCATGAAAGGAGGCCCTTTTGACATTGGGTTCGTTGACCCAAATAGAGTTCATGAAGAAGTGGTAAAAACCAAACCCGGGCAAACAGAAGATTACTTGCTAACGTCTTTACTGAGACAACAAACCAAAAGGGAAATACTATTGCCTTACAACTTCTCGTGAGTACTGTTACCCTCTCTCTTGTACACATTCTGTTTCGGCTTACTCGATGTTAAGTGTAACTGATGATGAGTTATGCGTGCGTAGGTTCCACTTTATTCTGCTAGTCATTCAACCCGACTCAGGAAAAGTCCTTGTCATGGACTCGTTACGAAAAGAAAAAGAGATATGGGCAGACTTTAGAGAGATGCTCCAGAGGTAATTTCAATCATATTATCGCACTAGATCGGCAAATTTCGTGACAACAAGTAATTAATTACTCCTTTATCCATTTTGTTTGCCGGACAGGGTTTGGAAAAGGTTCACGGGCAGGGTCGTGGGTGAATGGTCAGAAGAACTAAAATTTGTAGACCAAAATGTAAGTAATACTAGCTAGCTTCCAATTCCATTATATCATGCTTTATTGATTATTATTTTGATTGAACTCTCTATTCTCGTAAAGTGCGCGCATCAGGGACACGGCAATAACTTATGTGGGTACTATGTTTGCGAGTTCATTCGCAACACGATATGTGCGACGGGCCAAGCCGCACTAGAACAACTTAGAGTAAGTAAACAAAGTCCACACCATTATTTTATTACCATCAATTGTGTTGAGTTTTATTCTTATATATATATTGACGGCCCATTCTTCATATATATTCAGATCGAACGGATGCGGGACCAACTACTACCATTTGAACGCATACGAGCCATTCAAGAGGAATTGGCGGGGTTCATACTTGATGAGGTCGTCACGCCTGGCGGAGAACTCTTTAGATATCCACCAAAATGAACGATGACGATGTATATGTGCCGATGACGATGTATGTGCCGATGACGATGTTTGTGTATAATAATAGTTGCTTAATTATTCATTTACTCGTATGTACCGATGACGATTTATGTGTATACCGCTCCCGATCGACTCCCCCTCGCTCCCCCCCCCTCCCGTAGAAATACGCCCAGAACGGGGCAGAGGCAGAAGTCTGCCGTGGCAGAGATTTAGGCCATTTTCCTGCCGCGGCAGAACGGCCTAAATCTCTGCCGCGGCAGAAGAACCTTTAACACCGGTTCCAGATCTGAGGCCTGCGGCAGCCCCACGTGCGCCACCCTTTAACACCGGTTCGTATAAGAACCGGTGTTAAAGGCCCCCCCCCCTCTAACACCGAACCCTCAACAGCGGTTGGGGAACCGCTGTTAGAGGGCCCTCCCAACCGGAGTTAAAGGGGGGGCTCTGCACTAGTGACTTGAACCCCAGAAAAGAGTTGCTAGACTCCTATATTAGTAGGCCAGTGTAGATTAACCGGTAGCCTGAAAGGTGGGGAGTAAATTTGAAGTCAGCAGCAAAGTATAGCCAGCAAAAGTTGGGAAGAATGCTAAAAGGAGGAGAAACACATGTATGCAATCAGACTAGCCTACAAACCTTGGACTAGCCGCTTGATTTTCTCTTCTATGGAATCAATAAGCCTTTCCACCAATGGCAGATCTTGGATTTCATGCTACTAATCTATATTTTCATTTATCACAGATCCTAGAAATAGAATTATTCAAATAATTTCACAAATTGTTGTATACTTACCAAGGAAATGGCAAGCTCTTAATGTCTTAAATCTCTATTAGTACTATTTTACAGGTCGCGTGGTGTTGCAGCTTAGGCTGGTCATAGTGGTAGTATCCTGCATATGATACTAGTGTATGATACTATCTCCATAGTGCATGATATCATATGCTAGTATCATATTAATACTATATTTAATGATTTGTAGAATCTCAATTCAAAAATGTGTACAAGATTTATTTATATGAAAAAAATTTAGTTTTATGTGCTATGATACGGTATGTACCTATGATACTCACCATATCTTTCTTTATTAATTATTGTACCACATCAGATTTTTGCCAACATGGCATGCATGATACTAGCTATGATACTTCCACTAGGATACAGATACTACTTGTGTTGTGTTAAATACCATAAATTCATATTAATGGTTTCAATGAAGCATCGTAGTGTAGATCAGGGAATGAGAAGGAACACAACGGTAGTGTAGATCGATGTCGATTGGGGAACGGGCGAACATGAGACGAGTTGAGAGGGTAGGGGATAAGGAAGAGGTGCGGTGCACCGTGTATGTTTCTCAGGGTGAGCTCCAGGTGTGAAGCCTGGTCTGTTCGTGTTGATGAAATGTCTCCACAGAGTTTGGCTTTGCTACTTTATACTCCCTGCGTTATAAAATATAAGATGTTTTAGCTTTGTAAAACAAGTGTATTTAGACCATTTTAAGTGTTTAGATGTTTCTGTTTTGGGAAATAAGTGCATCTAGACCATTTTTAGTGTTTAGATGTTTTAGCTTTGTGAAAGTAGTATATTTAGAACATTTTTTGTCTTTATATTTAGAGTGAATCTACACACTAAAAGTGGTCTAGATACGGTCCTTTGATAAAGCTAAAACATCTTATATTTTTAAATAGAGGGAGTATATATCGTGATGTATGTGTTTATTGTTTTCTCTCATCTGTTGAAATCTTATGTTTGCTTCCCACCAGGGAGCACACCATATTTTTTTTCCAAAAAGGGGAATGCATACAACTTTTCTCACAGTATTAATTTCCTTCACCTTCCCCACCTCCATCGAAGGAGCCCGTCGACGGCTGACGGCGTTCACAGGAACTCCTACCCCTTCTTTCCCCAATGACCCTTGGCGCTTTCTATCTCAATCCAAATATTTCGCCTCCCCCATGGTCTTGCCGAGATTGGATCGAGTGTGGCGCAGATGAAGATGCCTTGCCTCCCCATGGTCTACAAGATGACGCATCATGATCAATATGCCGGCGTCTTGCCATTCTGATTATCATCGGCTGCACATGGTGATGATCGCTCTGAGGAGATCAGCCTCCTACGAAGGATTTTAACTTGTGCGCTCAGCCAAGTTCCTCTGGAACACAAGTCAAACAACTGTATGTGCGCGCGCGAGTCTATTGCGGTTCCGAAGACAATTCCTAAGTATTACCTCCGTTTCATAATGTAAACCTTTTTACCAAACTAAAACAGCTTGCTAAAAAGGCTTATATTATGGAACAGAGGGTTTTGTGTCTGGGTTCACATGTTGTCTTTCCGGTAACACGGCTCCGGGTGGCCTCCGGAAGTTCCTTATCCTTTGATCGGCGTGGTTTCTACACTTCTTCGGATTAGTGCAAGTATTGGAGTGCTCGATGTCCAAGAATCTGGCAATGGCAAATCTGGCAATTCAGGTACTTCTGAATGAGCCATGAATGGCTAGCTTGGTTCGACTTCGTGTGTACACCTGGACCTCATGACCCTACCTAGGCCACATATTGTTTTCCGGCAACATGAGAAGTCCTGGTCTATGGCGGTGGCCAAATTGATGGGTCGATGATGTTGGAAAGACGTAACACGGTTTTACTTGAGTGGCGATGTCCATATCTAAGTTGTTTGTGTGGCGGCCGTCCGCCTGGCAATTCGTGTTTGCAGCGGTTATTCTCAACAAGTGGGGCGACAACATAGGACATGTCTTTTTTTGGTGGTGCTCTTCGAGTACCGAGTTTTGATTTCGGAGTCAGAACAGGATTCTGACATTTATTGGTTGTATCTAGCAACGGTGGACTTCTAGCCATTTCCACGTTGAAGGCAATGTTTAAAATTTTCTCGAACTCTCCACGGATTGAAACCTTAGTACATAACTTTGTGGTTGTATCGAGCGGCGATAGTGTTTGTACACTCTTCCCTTCTTAAAAGGCGCTGCTTTTGGAGAACCTCTGTCCGTAGTTTGTGTGTGGTCATGGTGGTGGTTCTTTTCTTCTTCTTTTACGAAGCGGTTGATCGCTTTGATAGGGACATGTTCTTTTCTTTTCTCTTCTCTTTTTTTGGATGAAAAAACTTTTCTTATTCAAAATGCAAATTTTATTATCCTAAAAAAATTGACCAAGAAAAGAAAACCCAAAGTCGAATATCTCACGATAGTAACTCCACCAGGCAACCAGTAACCCTACGGTAAAGTACAAAAAGAAATGAATAACAAACAACTCATAAGCTAAGCGTTCAAGATTGAAATGCCACACATGTGTCGATACTAACGAGTCCAACCATAGTTCAGTCCCTGGATTTTCATCCACAAAGGCGGGTTTCAATCCGCCCTCTCTTATCTAGATCGAGAAACCTTTAACACTCTATATATACTGCTGGAGGAGATGCCAAATGACGGATACATCTGATACCTCTTCCCCTCCCTAGATTATATTGTCGTGCAACCTTGATCCAACAACACCTCCATAGAAGCCACCGTGCACCTACCAGCAGCAGGCATGACTTATAGTTCCTCATGCTTTTCATGTAAAGAATATGTACGACTATTCTGATACCATCATTTAGTTTTCGAAGTACCCCAGTAGCTAGGGGCATGTTGTTGATTGATGGAAGTGCATTAAGATCATTGTCGGAGCACATATGGATAGTCCATACATAAATAATATCCTTTATACATGTATGGCGAGTGCGACGAACACTCCAGCAACAATATAAGGTAGGAGCTAGAATAGAGTTCTTCATGCACCAAGATGGATCGGGAGGTACCGGGTATTCCACAACAGAGACCTTAATTTCGAGGGGATGAGACACATTGGGAATTTTATTTGAAGCTAGATAAAAAACTAATGCAGTGCATGAAACCCATTGAGGAGAAGATTGCTCCTGCAAAGCACGACAATATAATAGTGGACGAGCTTAGCCTCAATAACCATAGGTAGGGACTGATCAGTCGCGCTCTTGGTCAGGCTCGTACACACCCAGCGTATGATGCTGCATGGCCATGGATACACCGCGAAAGAAAAATCAGAACAACCTGTACCCCGAAAGGAGTGTGCTCGCAGATTGGCGTAGCGTAGAGCAACCGGTAGCTAGACTGAAAGGGAGTGGGGTGCCAAGTAATGCTAAAGTATCCAGCAAAGTATAGCCAGCAAAGATGTTTGTAGCATCTGACAGCGGCTATTTTTTGACAATCAATATCATGATGTATTTATAATACTATATAGTACATGATAGAGATACATAAGCTGTCTCCAACAACTACAAAATAAAGTATAAAAAACCCAGTAAAACACCGAAGTCTTCAAACTCTTTATTCTTCCAAGACACCAACTTGAATTTTCCTAAAGGCAGCCAAGAACTGACAGATACCAAACCACAACCTATAAATACCAACGAGGGTTTTCCTATAATTTTAATTTGAGCCACAGTGCCAAGGCTGCCTGCACGCGCACAGCCATTAGAGTAATCAATCAACATCGGCAAGAGTACCAACACCGGTATTCCAGTCAAAAGTAACCGAACAGCCTAGTCGACGTCGCGGCAAAACGATGGTATGAATCACCATTGTCGAGGACGTAGCCGCCGGGACAAATATTGCGAGGGTAATCCTCGCGACAACCATGAGAAAAACTCCAAAATCGACTTCGCAAAATAAGATCTGAAAGACCGTACATACATAACTGTAATCTTACAGCACTGTCATTGACGCCGCGAAAATGATCTCGTAGTCGAACGAAATGGAGAAGATCACTTGTCGTAGACGATATCATCTTCATTGACGTAGGTCAAAAAATATGACTACTAAAACTCCAATCTAATCTCTCAAAACACTAATTTTACTGAAAACTCCATCCATAAATTGGGTTCCCCACCCCTCCTTACGCAGGCGAGGCTGGCCGGAGGAGGGGGAACCGATCTATGAAGGAGGCGGGGAAGAGGCGGCGGCGAGGTCAGGAGAACCTCTTATTTTTTTCAACCCAACAACTGTATGTTCTGAATTATGGGTAATCACGATGTATTCGTAGACGTCTTGATAATATTGAGACCGTTATCCTGGCTACATTAAAGAAAATTTCTCACATCTTCGAACATTTTAGACTTGTGTTTTGTTAAGTAAATATATACAATACTATAGGAAACGAGACAGGCACCTGGCTAGCGTGCTCGCGACCGCCGAAAGGTCCCAAAGGCCATTGCCTGCATACTTGGCGGACCCTACGTGTTCGCCTCGGGGAAGGATTACGAGCACCTCTCTCTTGAGCTCGCGGCGACAAAGCCCGAAGCCATGGCCCCATGGCTCAGGTGGTCGCGACAATCGATCTCCTTCAGCATCGAAGACCACTCCGTTTCCACCCAGGCAGTGGGCATCATAAAGATAAATTGTACTCCCATCACCAGTGGCATCGCCATCACCAGAACAGTCATTGACGGCGGGGCCGGGCGGAGCGTGCTCTATGAAGAGAGTTTCAAGAGAATGCAAGTGCTGCATGCTCGACTGACGCCCACGCTACAATTCTCGGGCTTGACGGAGCGAACCACCATGCCTATCCGGCAGGTGAGACTCCCTGTCATGTTCAAAACATGCTGCAACCACCACATCGAGATCGTCGAATTCAATGTCGCCCGCGTCAGCCGCCCGTATAACGTCATCCTGGGTTCCCTTTCACTGGCCAAGTTTATGGCAGTTACTCATAACGCCTACAATGTTGTCAAGATGCCAGGCACCAGCGAAGGCACCATCACGATCTGCTGCGACGAAGGGGAGGCCATGCGCTTCCTGGAACAGGCTTACAAGGGGACCGCGGATGCATGCCTCAAGGAAGAAGGCGCTTTAGATGATGGTGAGCCCCCCTCCCCCCTGAGGGAAAAGATGGCAGTCACCGAGGAGCACGCGAGGGATGAAGAGGCCGCGTCAGCCGCCCTTCCCGAGGGAAAAGCCACATTCTCCACCGGCGCGGCCGAGAAAAAGAAGCCGTCGTTCTCACAAGAATGTTCGAAGACGAAGAAGGTCCCTCTAGACCCCACACACTTGGGGGCTACCATTACCTTGAGAGCTCACCTCTCAGATGAGTAAGGAGGGTATGCTCATGACCTTCTTGCGGGCGAACGCCGATATGTTTGCTTGGACGCCATCAGACATAACGAGGGTAGCCCGGGAGGTAATTGAACACCACCTGGCACTATTCCCCATGGCGCATCCTGTGAAGCAAAAAGTGCGCCTCCAGTCTCCCGAGAAGCAGCAGTCCATCTTCGAGGAAGTGGAGAAACTCATCAAGGAAAACCTAGTCCGAGAAGTCATTCACACTGACTGGTAGTCGACCCCCGTCACGGACCCGAAGGTCACCAGTGGGAGACGACTCTGCATCGACTTAACTGATCTCAACAAGGTCCGCGCCAGAGATTCGTACCCTTGATGTAGTAAACGTATCTATAATTTTTGATGATCCATGTTTGTTTTGTATCAACTTTGTTATGTTTTGTCTACACTTTGAGATATTTTTATACACTTTCTGCAACTAATCTATTGACAAGATGCCACAGTGACAGTTACCTGTTATCTACTGTTTTTGGTTTCAGAAAGCTAAAAAAATGAATATTCTCGGAATTGGACGGGACACAAGCCAAAGTTCATATTTTTTCCTGAACGATACGGAAAATCGAAGGCGAGACGGAGGAGGACACCAGGGTGGCCACATCCTAGGTGGGCGCAGGGCCCACCATGGCCACGCCCATAAGGGGTGTGGTCCTCCTGGCCCTCCATCGACCTTGCCTCCTTCGCCTATAAGAAGCCCCTGACTCAGAAACCCTAAAGAATCGACCAGAAAGCCACGAAAAGTTCCATAGTGCCGCCGCCAACGAAGGGGAGATTCGGGGGACAGAAAGTCTCTGTTCCGGCACCCTACCGGGACGGGGAAATTCCCCCGGAGCCATCTCCATCGATCTCCATCGCCATCTTCATCACCATTTCTGATTCCCATGATAAGGAGGGAGTAGTTCTTCCTCGAGGCTAAGGGCTCTACCGGTAGCTATGTGTTCATTTCTCTCTCTATGCATGATCATATTGTGATCATGAGCTTTGTAATCAAGTAGATCTGCTCTGCTACTCAAGTGCTTTAATAGATCTCTACTCTCCCCATGTGTGTGAAAGTGACAGCGTGCACGCCATGGTGTCACTTAGGCTAGAGTCTACATAAATACTCATGGTGCTTTAATAGATCTATGCTTTTCCCCACGTGTGTTTAAGTGACGGCATGCACACTGTGTGTGGCACTTAGGCTTGACTACATATATATTTATCTTGAGTATATTTTGAGTTGGTTGTCTCTATGAAATTGTGGTGTTTGTTGGAACCATCTAGTGCTCAAGGTGACAGTGTGGGGTTATCTAGATTGGGAAAGGCGGACTTTGAGGTGTGCTGTTATAGCCCTACCATGGATTAGAGTGTCCAACCGGAGAGTAGTTCAGGGTAGTATCATGAAGAGAATATATTTAAATAAGAGAGTGTTCACAAGTGAAAGTATGATCCCTAGGCCTTGTTTCTAAACATTGAAACACCGTTTTCTACTAGATCTGTTGCATGTTTGCTTGCTTCCTTCTTGTTGCCTTTAGTCTTTACCTCACCGTCAAGCTATTTTCTGGCATTGTTACCACTTGTATTTCACTATCTCTTCGCCGAACTAGTGCACTTATACACCGGACAAGTATATTGGGTGTGTTGGGGACACAAGAGACTTCTTGTATCTTGATTGCTGGATTACTTGAGAGGGAATACCTTTGACCACTTCCTCCTTGAGTTCGATAAAACTTGGGTAATCCACTTAAGGGAAACTTGCTGCTGTTCTATAAACCTCTACACTTGGAGGCCCAACAACTGTCTATAAGAATAGAAGTGCGTAGACATCAACCTATTTTCTGGCGTTGTTGCCGGGGAATAAAGAAGAAGAAGCTCCCTCATCGAGAATGCGCCATCAAAAGTATTTTCTGGCGCCGTTGCCGGGGAGGTAAGGTAAAAGGTACTCACATCCTCCGGTGTGAGTGCTCGAAGTTATTTCCTTTAGATTCTGCAATTTTGTCTTTTTGTTTCTTGTTTTCACTTGTTAGGCTTAATGGAAAACAACAAAAGAAATTAGAGAGATTTATAGTGTTTATCTTGAATTAGGACATGAAGTTTTTGAAGAGAAAATTAAAAAACCTATGAAACTTCATTTGCATGCTAATAGCAATATTATTAGTATGAATTCTTTGGACACCATTATTTCTAATGCTATAGAAACGTCTAAGGTTGGGGAATCTAGTTTTTATGAAAATGATCTTTTTAGTTCCCCAGCTTTAGAAGATAGTTATTCTATTGCTTATGATGCTACCAAACCTCCAATATATGATGATTACAATGATGAGTATGATATTTTTTAGCAAATATGAGTATCCAGCAAAGTATAGCCAGCAAAGATGTTTGTAGCATCTGACAGCGGCATGGTTCCATTCCTTGGAACCTCTTCTTTTTTTCAACCCAACAACTGTATGTTCTAAATTATGGGTAATCATGGGGTATCCATGTGGACGTCTTGATAATATTGAGACGGTTATCCTGGCTACCCTGAAGAAAATTTCTCACATCTTCGAAACATTTCATACTTATGTTTTGTTAAGTAAATATACACATCCATTATAGGAAACGAGACAGGCACCTGGCAAGCGTTCCCGCGACCGGCGGACCCTAGGTGTTCGCCTCAGGACGGGACTACTAGCACCTCTCTCCCGAGATCGTGGCCACGAAGCCCGAAGCCATGGCCCCACGGCTTAGGTGGTCGCGATAGTCGATCTCCTTCAGCATCAAAGATGACTGATGGCTCAGTTGATGTGGAGCCTGTTGGGAACCCTAAGAGCAAGGTGTAAAGCAGCACAATAGCAAGTCTTCCCTCAGTAAGAAACCGAGGTTATCGAACCAGTAGGAGGAAGGAAACGTCACACAGGTATTGCAAGCAACGCGGAGACCTGCACAACATAAACTCAAGACTTTGCCCCAACTAACAGTGAGGTTTGTCAATCTCACCGGTTGCTGTAACAAAGGATTAAACATATGGTGTGGAAGGTAATGGTGGTTTGCAGCATGTAAACACGTAATAGTGGAAGATGTATCAATGGTAAAGATTGGACCGGGGTCCATAGTTCACTAGAGGTGCTCTCCTTAGATAAACAACATGGCATGAAGGGTAAATAAATTACAGCCGGGCAATTGATAGGAACTGAGCAAGGCATAACAATGAAATTACTAATCATAAAGATCCTATGAGATTCGATTGGGCAATACAACAAGATACATAGACTGCCATCCAACTGCATCTATGACTAGAAGTCCACCTTCAGGTTATCATCCGAACCCCCTCCAGTATTAAGTTGCAAGTAACAGACAAATGCTTTAAGCAAAGTGTGTAAGGTAAACAGTCCACATATTCCATGAACAAGAGACCGTTGTTTTCTCCCTAATAGCAACAGCACATCTACAACTGAAGAGATTTCTGTCACTTCCCTTGGAAACTAGAGGCATGAACCCACTATCGAGCATAAATACCCCCTCTTGGAGTCACTAGCAACTACTTGGCCAAGATAGCTACTAACAACGGAGAGCATGCAAGATCACAAACAACACAGACATGATAGAATCATAAAGACAAAACCATTAATCAAACCAACATAATAATCTCAATATCCATCGAATCCCCGCAAACACAACATGCATGGTTACAAATAGATTAGATCTTGATCATGAATGAAGCTCACAAGATCTATACATGAAAGAACAAGGAGAGATACAACCATCTAGATACTACATGGACCCATAGTCCAAGGTGGAACTACTCACGCATCATACCGGAGAGAAGACCTCCGGGATGATCTCCCGTCCGACAGGTTGCCGGGAAGAACTTTAGATCCCCCCGATCTAGGGACGACGGTGGCAACGGCTATAGAAGGTTTCGTGGAATATTGATCGGGTGCTTAGGGTTTCTGCATTAGGGGCTTCTTATAGGCGAAGGGGGAGGCCGAGGAGGCGGCCAGGGGCCCCACACCCTGCCTAGGTGCGGGGCATGGCCCACCCGCGCCTAGGGGGGTCTGGGCGCCCTGGCCCGCTTCTCTATCTCCCCTCTGGACTTCTTGTTCCCCACGGAAAGTTATTGACTTTGACGTTTGTCCCGTCCAATTCCGAGAATATTTCCTTATTAGCTTTTCTAGAACCAAAAATAGAAGAAAACATGCAACTGGCACTGTGGCAACTTGTTAATAGGTTAGTACCAGAAAACATGTAAAAAGCACCTCAAAGTGTAGACAAAGCAAAACAAAGTAGATACTAAACAAGCATGGAGCATCAAAAAAATAGATACGTTTCTAACGTATCAAGCATCCCCAATCTTAAATCCTGCTCGTCCTCGAGTAGGTAAGTGATAAAATAATAATTTTTGAGGTGACATGCACCCTCATAATAAAGATCTAACCATTTGCAAGCATTGAAAGCTGGGATCAAAGAACTCTAAACATGTGCATGAAAGATGGAGTTCTTATAGTAGGACATAGTAATTATGCATGCAACATGAAAGGATACAAACAAAGATCATGAATAACATGCATTGAAAAACGTTTGTTTGTTTTACATACAGAAAACATGGCATAGTGGCAATCAGCTTGTCCCTCATAGAGTAGCAAATAAATGCATAGGACACCTTCAAAGTTCACAAGGGTGACTAGAAACAAATAGCGCAAGAACAAGTAATATCACAATATGCATCAATCAATAAGCTTTGGAACACTGCACACAGAAATGACAACTATGATCTCTTAATGGTGCCTAAAGGTAGAAGGTGGAGACTCAATCATAATAGTGGAAGAAAGGCCCTTCACAAAGGGAAGCAGGGATTTCAGGTTTCAAAAAGAATTTTCAAAAATTATGGTACCTGTTAGCTTTTAGCCCTCATTGCCCCTATCATAAGAATCTTGAAGTGATTAAGGTTAAAGTGAACAAAGATGGAGTATATGCTTGACAAAGTATAAGTTGGCAATCTCAAGTCCCTTGAATACGAGGGCCACACCTCATGCTACTCAACTTCAGTCACCTGTAAGTTCTTGTCATAGTAAGTACATGCGTATCATAGAGAACCGCCAACGGGGTACCCCTTGCACATGGTACATGAGCTATCCCATAACCAAAATGACAAGACAAGCAGACAATGAGCATCTCAGCGATCTTTTTATTTACTATATGCATGAATTTTTATTGAGGATGCTTCATAGATAGCTCACTATGGTGATGCTGCAAGTTTCCACCATGATTAGGCATGGCTTAGGCTAGCGGCATAGGCGTTTCTCTAACACAAAATACAAACTCCATGGACTTACAAGCACTACTAGAAAAACGCCTACTCGTGGAGCACCTGAAAAGGCCTTCCGTGGCGCACTAGCAGTGTGCCACGGGCCTCGCGCTACGGCTATATCGTAGCCGTGGCGCACTGCATGGTGCGCCATGGTTATATCGAGATAGGCGTGGCGCACTACCAGGTGCGCCACGGGTAGGGGTACAGGGTGAGCCACAGATGTGTTTTTCAAAAAACAAAAAAAATGCAAAAAACACCCTCATTTTGAATTGCAAAAGCAATCGGGTCCATGCATCGCCGCCGCAGTCGTGTCACCTCGCCGGAGCATGGCCGTGGCAGGGAGGTGCGGGAGGGGTCGTGGCCGCTCTAGTCCTCGCCGGCGTCGAGGTGGTAGGAAGGGTGTGGTTGGAGAAAGGAAGGTAGAAAGAGAGGGAGGAAGGAAGAGATGGAGGAAGAGAGGGAGGAAGGAAGAGATGGAGGAAGAGAGGGAGGTAGGAAGAGTTGGAGGAAGAGAGGGAGGAAGGAAGAGATGGAGGAAGAGAGGGAGGTAGGAAGAGATGGAGGAAGAGAGGGAGGAAGGGAGGTCGGTGATGAGAAGGATGCCGCCGTCGCCCGTTGTCACTGCGAGGAGGAGGATAAGGAGGCCACCGTTGCACCGCCGTCGCCCGTTGTCACTGCGAGGAGGAGGAGAAGGAGGTCGACGTCGCGCCGTCACTACAAGGAGAGGAGAAGGGGAAGGAGGAGAAGGAAGAAGGGAGAAGGAAGAAGGAGAAGGGAAAGGGAGAGGAAGAGAGAAAAGGTGAAAGGAAAAGGGAGGAGGGCGGGGTGGGGATTCAAATTTGAATCCCGCACTAGCTTATTCGTGGTGCACTAGGTGGTGGTGCGCTACGGGTAAGTCGTCCTCTATTTTTTTTCTGCAGGAAAAAACGGTCTTTTGACCGTAACTTTTTACTCTTTTCGAATTTTGAAAATCTAAAAAATCTCTAAACAACCATGGGTCATTGCGAGCAGATGCGAAATCTCGTTCTCGTCATTTTGGTATATTATACGATTTTTTTCGATATCGTATGCAAAAGTTACGGCCTTTTTACCGTTGCATGACTTTTTTTGCAAATAAAGTCGAAACTCTTTTTTGTTAATTTTACTAGAAGCTATACCACATTACCTACCTAAATATGAAAGGATTTAATTTTTTGAAGTGTTTATCATTTTTTTTTATTTTTTGCCCATAGCGCACTAGGTCAAGGTGCCCTACGGATAAGTGAAACATCCGTAGCGCACCTTGACCTAGTGCGTTACGGGTATGTGTGATGTGGCCACATGTGCCCTGGCCCACACATAGCCGTGGCGCACCACCCCATGTGCGCCACGCTTATGACAGTTATCCGTAGGACACCTATGGGCAGTGCGCCACGCCTATTTTATCCGTGGGGCACCACTCGCAAGTGCGCCATAGAAGTGTGGATTACCTATAGCCATTTTCCTAGTAGTGAAGCTCCCTCTTTATTTCACACCGGTGACATCCATAGACAAAAGAGCATAATATCAACTGAGTACGAAGTACAAGTGCAATGTTGAAAATGTTCCCCATGACAGCATGGTTCTGCTAATTCCAATGTATAAGTGCAAGCATATATAACATAGACGACACAATGTTTCAAGTTTATTAGGGGCAAAGAATATAAAGTGTGCCATCAAGTTTGTGAGGGCTTTAATCACTAAGTTTTCACATAACAAAATAGTTTTTAATTAGAAGATAGATGAAAACAAGAATATACTTGGAATGGTGTAACACACCATGCATATATAGGAATTTATAGTGGACACTTTGGAATAACTTAGTTTCTTGGGAGTTGGAAGCATGAGTAGAGCTTACACATACAAGTGGAGGCTAGCAAAAGACTGGGAGCAACCAACTAAGAGAGCATAATGGCCATAATCATGCAGAGAAACAAAGCATTACTAATCAAAGTATAAAGTGGTACTACAATTCAAGGACTAAATTATCATAGAGGATATGGTGACTTGTCATAATCATAACATGGTATGAGCATGTCCCAAGTCAACCCAAACAAAGCATCAAAGGAGAATACCACAATACTATGATTTTGCATGCTAAACCAACGCATAATTTCTTCAAGGCACACTAAGCAACCCCAATTGTTTGGAACAAGACATGCTACAACAATAATCACTAAGCATGAGGACAAAACAACACCTAGCATGTCATGCTAAAGTCTAAGTCACAGTCAATCAAGCTCCTCTTGCACTTTCAAGCAGGAACTTCCTACTCCTTTCCAACACCAAGCAACTTATTTGCAACAACATAGCGAGAAAGGGGGTCCAAACTAATTTATTCAAGCAAACTAAACAACCTAAGCAAAGCAAACGAAAACTAAGATGCTCCAAGAACAACACAATAGTGCATGAAACAATAAAAACGAAGTGTCTAGACAGACCTGAGCTTTTTATTGATGAAGAAGGGGATGCCTTGGGCATCCCCAAGCTTTGACGCTTGTACCTCTTGGATATTTCTTGGGGCGAAACCGGGGTGGCATCCCCAAGCTTTAGCTTTTATCCATTCTTCATCTCATTACATCATTCTTTCTCTACACCTGAAATTTTTCCTTCATACAAAACTTTACACAATCTTCATTAGCAACATTAGTTTATTCAAAAGATATTAGACCTTAGGCAAAGGTTTGGAACATCAAGACTTTTTACTAAAAACGCAAGATACTGTATAAACTCCTCCAAAAATCTCAATTCTCCAAAAGATAACTCAAAAGGAATCAATAAGAAGCAAATACAAATAATGGCAGAAATCTGTGAAAACAGACCAGCAGGTAGAAACTGTTTTTTTTCGAAAATATTCTGTTGCTCAAATCAAAAAGTGTTGAACTAACGAAATTTAGCTAACATACTGGGGGATATATTCGTAAATTTTTAGCTCAATCCGAGTTACAGAGACTCATCACGAATTTTTATGGTGGAGGACAGAAATCTGTTTCGGGACAGCAACTCCCCAAATCTTACTTCCCTCTCATTAGAAGTCATTCTTGGCACAAAAAGCAAAGAAAAAGGACAAGGAGAGGTCATTACTGAAGTAATAACTTCCAATACTCAAGGAAACTCCTAGATTATCTCCCAACAAGTATTTTTCTTAATGCCTTTAAGTTAGGCACAAGAAGCAAGAAGAATCAAGTATTTTCAAATGAGGCATTGAGATCAATACTTGCAAAATCTTCAACTATGAGAGGTATCTCTCATCCAAATGAGCTTTGGAGGATCCCTTATCAATTCTCTTTGGTTTATTACTTTCATCAAAAAGGTTTTTAGGAGCAATCCAATCAAAATTCTTTTCAAAGGCCTCATGCATCCCAACAAGCTTAAAGGGTATGGGTATCTTAAATTCCTCTATAGACTTGGTTTTATCAGAAGTTCCCACAACATCTACATTTGAGCCTAGCATATTGAAACTCCCAAAGACCTTTTTGGCTTCCTTAGCAACATCGTGGAACTCCTTGAGTAGAGTTTCAAGAATAAATTCCCTCTTTTCAGCATTCTTTTCTTCTTTTAGTTTTAGGAACAAGATTTTCATAAAGAGGTTAAGGCTAACAAACCTAGCCTCCAACATATAAACTAAAGAAGCTGCAGCAATCTCATAATTTGGAGCAAGCTCTGCTATAGATTTATCCTCAATATCCTCATGCTTGCTAACATGATTAAAGAATTCTTCAATATTATCTTTCCCAATTATGGAGCCACTACCTATTGAAAGGTTTTTAAGTGTGAACTTGGGGAGCAACATGGCGAGCTAGAACAAGGTGGAAAATAGAGCAGGAACTAATTTTTTTGTGTTTTTGAATAAAGAAAGCAAACCAAACTAGACTAATTTTATTGAGTTTTTTGAAAATAGGAAAATAAAACCAAGAAAAATAAACTAAGCAAACTAAAAACAAAGTAAAGAGAAAGGAAGTGGAGGACTTCCCTTGTGACGACGTCCTGAGCCTCCCCGGGAATGGCGCCAGAAAACTTGTTGATGACTCAGCTGATGTGGAGCCTGTTGGGAACCCCAAGAGCAAGGTGTGAAGCAGCACAACAACAAGTCTTCCCTCAGTAAGAAACCGAGGTTATCGAACCAGTAGGAGGAAGGAAACTTCACACAGGTGTTGCAAGCAATGCGGAGACCTGCACAACAAAAACTCAAGACTTTGCCCCAACTAACAGTGAGGTTGTCAATCTCACTGGATGTTGTAACAAAGGATTAAACGTATGGTGTGGAAGGTAATGGTGGTTTGCAGCAAGTAAACAAGTAACAATGGAATATGTATCAATGGTAAAGATTGGACAGGGGTCCATAGTGCACTAGAGGTGCTCTCCTTAGATAACAACATGGCATGAAGGGTAAGAAAATTACAGCAGGGCAATTGACAAGAACTGAGGAAGGCATAACAATGCAATTACTAGTCAGAAAGATCCTATGAGATTCGATTGGGAAATACAATAAGATACATAGACCTCCATCCAACTGCATCTATGACTAGAAGTCCACCTTTAGGTTATCATCCGAACCCCCTCTAGTATTAAGTTGCAAGCAACAGACAACTGCTTTAAGCAAAGTGTGTAAGGGCAACAACACATGTTCCATGAACAAGAGACCGTTGTTTTCTCCCTAGTAGCAACAACACATCTACAATCGAAGAGATTTCCGTCACTTCCCTTGGAAACTAGAGGCATGAACCCACTATCGAGCATAAATACCCCGTCTTGGAGTCACTAGCAACTACTTGGACAAGATAGCTACTAACAACGGAGAGCATGCAAGATCACAAACAATACAGACATGATAGAATCATAAAGACAAAACCATTAATCAAACCAACATAATAATCTCAATATCCATCGGATCCCTGCAAGAACAACATGCATGATTATAAATAGATTAGATCTTGATCATGAACGGAGCTTATAAGATCTATACATGAAAGCACAACGAGGAGATACAACCATCTAGCTACTACATGGACCCATAGTCCAAGGTGGAACTACTCATGCATCATACCGGAGAGAAGGCCTCCGGGATGATCTCCCCTTCGGGTTTAGGGTTTATGGTTTAGGGTTTAGGGACGACGGTGGCGGCAGCTACAGAAGGTTTCGTGCAATATTGATTGGGTGCTTAGGGTTTCTGCATCAGGGGCTTCTTATAGGCAAAGGGGAGGCTGAGGAGGCGGCCAGGGGCCCCACACCCTGCCTAGGCGCGGGGCAGGGCCCACCCGCACCTAGTGGGGGGGGTTTCTGGGCGCCCTGGCCCGCTTCTCTATCTCCCCTTTGGACTTCTTGTTCCCATGGAAAGTTATTGACTTTGACGTTTGTCCCGTCCAATTCCGAGAATATTTCCTTACTAGCTTTTCTAGAACCAAAAACAGCAGAAAACAAGCAACTGGAACTGTGGCAACTTGTTAATAAGTTAGTACCAAAAAACATGTAAAAAGCACCTCAAAGTGTAGACAAAGCAAATCAAAGTAGATACTAAACAAGCATGGAGCATAAAAAATTACAGATACGTTTCCGACGTATCAATGACCCTATTTCCACCCAGGCAGTGGGCATCATAAAGATGATGTGTACTCCCATCATCAATGGAATCGCCTTCACCAAAACATTCATCGACGGCGGCGGCGGCGGCTGAGCGTACTCTATAAAGATAGTTTCAGGAGAATGCAAGTGCCGCGTGCTCGACTGACGCCCACACTACCATTCTGAGGATTGACGGAGGGAACCACCATGCCTATCCGGCAGGTGCGACTCCCTGTCATGTTCAGAACATGCTGCAACCGACACATCGAGATCGTTGACTTCAACATCGCCCGCGTCAGCCTCCCATATAACTTCATCTTGGGTTACCCGGCACTGGCCAAGTTTATGGCAGTTACTCATAACGCCTACAACGTTGTCAAGATGACAGGCGCCAGTGGAGGCACCATCATGATCTGCTTCGATGAAGGGGAGGCCATGCGCTCCCTGGAACATGCTTACAAGGGGGGCGCGGATGCGTGCCTCAAGGAATAAGGCGCTTTAGATGACGGTGAGGCCCCCGCGAGGGAAAAGATGGCGCTCTCCGAGGAGCACGTGGGGGATGAAGAGGCCGCGTCAGCGGCCCTTCCCAAGGGAAAAGCATATGCTCCACCAGCGCGGACGGGAAAAAGAAGCCGCCATTCTCACAAGAATGTCTGGAGAAGAATAAGATCCCTCTATACCCCACAAACTGTGGGCCTACCATTACCTTGGGGGCTCAGCTCTCAGACGAGCAGGGAGGGTACGCTCATGACCTTCTTGCGGGTGAACGCCGATATGTTTGCTTGGACGCTATCAGACATAACAAGGGTAGCCCGAGAGGTAATCGAACACCACCTGGCAGTATTCCCCATGGCGTGTACTATGAAGAAAAAAATATGCCTCTAGTACCCCGAGAAGCAGCGGTTCATCATCGAGGAAGTGGAGAAACTCATCAAGGCAAACCTAGTCCGAGAAGTCCTTCACACTGACTGGTAGTCGACCCCCATGGCGGACCCGAAGGTCACCAGTGGGAGATGACTCTGCATCGACTTCACCGATCTCAACAATGCTTGCGCCAGAGATCCATACCCTATTCTCGGGATCAAATAAATAGTTGATTCCATGGTGGGATGCGACTTTTCCTGGACGCCTTCTCGGGCTATCATCAGATCCAGATAGCCAAGGAAGATGAGGAGAAGACAACTTTTCATCACCCCCTGTGGAATGTTATGCTATACCCGCATGCTATCCAGCCTCAAGAACGCTGACGTAACCTTCTAGAGACTGATACACAGCGCCATATGTGCACAACTTGGTAGTAACGAGGAGGCCTAAGACAGCGGAATCATGATCATGACCCGTGGGAAGGACACGCTCATGACGAACCTCAAGGCGACCTTCGCTAATCTGCACAGGGTCAACATCAAGCTCAGCCCGACTAGTTGTATGTTCAGAATCCTTTAGGCAGTTATGGAGGAAGGACTGCCCCTCAAAGCGATATGGAGGAAGGGTCGTTTCCTCCAGACCCCATCCGCTCCAATGGAGCTCAAATAAGCGGCAGGAAATCGGAGGCTCTCGACTTGGTGCAGTTGCCCCCGGCCTCCATGGTGGGCTGGTGTAGAAGCTTGGCTGCAGTCGCAGCTACCAGTGCAGTTGCCCCCGACCTAGCAGCTGTTGATCACCTCGGTCATGCATGAGTTGTAGGTAGATGCAATGCTGTCACATTCGCCACTGCATTTTTATCGAACATAGGCGTCGCAGCATTGTGAGGAACAGACGTTGCATGATATTGTCGGTGTCGGTGGGGAAGTTGGTGGCAACGGCTCCGGAGGCAGTGGTGTGGGAGCTGTTGGTGGTGTTGGCGGCGTTGCTGGTGGGGTAGTTGGTGGCAGGGGCGGATCCAGGATTTGAGCATGGGGGGAGGCAAGAAGACATCGACCACAAAAGTGATGCCATAAGAAAATATATAAAGTCTCATAAGTATATTGTGTATATCACATCGTAAAAATATATGTTTTGCAATTAAAAGAAAGCTACATTTCTATCAGTTTGAATTTCGATCTACTTCCAGGACTATCAAACAAGTCAATAATCTCTTTAGCGTTGATCTTGGCAGTTATTTCCTTCCCAATGTACACCACCATGTAATGATGAAGAAAGTCATCTCCCATTTTATTTCTAAGACATGTCTTGATAAGCTTCATTGCTGAAAAAGCCCGCTCCATGGTTGCAGTTGACACAGGGAGAGTGATGACCAGACGCAATAATCTATCAACCACTAAATACATGTTTTAAATAGTCCAGCAGTCAAATCAGCAAGTGATGGCAATGTATTTAGCTCTAGATGATTGCAAACATCTAACTGAAAATGTGGAAGTTGTGACTCCAACTGAGCACGTTCTTGACTGGAAAAATCTACTGGATAGAACTTCTCTGCAAGAGTGCAAATCTTTGTCATGTCAAATGATTCATGTCTAGGATCCAAGGATGCACAAAGTGTGAGGAGCTCTATAGTTTGCACACTAAATCGCTCATTTAGCTCGACCAATTGTTGATCAATTGACACATTAAACACATCTGCTTTGTAGTGATGATTCATTGTGTTGTTATCATGTTTGTTTCGAGACGTAGTCACATCAACATACCTACATATTAAAAATATAATATATGTTAGAGAAAAGTAATAGAGATTAAAGATTATTTTACTCAAGAGATCAAGAAAAGGGGGACTTACTTCAGGCTCATATCAGGGATCTCAATTTCATGTTTCACACAAAAAGTCTTTACCTCCTCTAAAAGAGGTTCCCAACCATCTTCTCTAACATTACCCAATAGTATCTTTGTGTTCAAAACTGAATCTAGTGCATTTAGAATATCCAAATATTTTTTTGGAGCATCTGGCACAAGACATCAGTGATTTTCATAATTTTCTCCATGAGGTGTATAATAAACACAAAATTAAAAGATATAATTATCTTTAAGGCGTCCCCAGCATCTCCTCGAGAATACATTGAGACTGAACGATCATTTGCTATACTTCGCAAGATAGAACTTGCAGCACCAAACATCTTCTTCAAGATCTGAATTGACTTAAAGTGGGAACTCCATCTAGTGTCCCCTGGCCTCTATAAAGAGCCTATCTGATTTGCCCCTTTTCCAGTAACAAGCTCGCCTAATTCTATTTCACGTGCAATTTCTACGGCTTGATTTGGTAGTAACTCATCACTCCGTTTAGGAGATGCACTAACACCATTTATAATGAATATTGCATGCTGAAAAAATTGTGCACTTCTTGTACCTCCCTTGATGCTGCAACAAGAGCCAACTGTAGTTGATGAGCCATACAGTGAACATAATATGCATAAGGGCACTCCTTGAGAATCAAAGCCTTTAGTCAATTCCACTCCCCTGGCATATTACTTGCTCCGTCATATCCTTGGCCTCTATTGTCTTGCACACTTAAGTTATTATCTGCTAGAATAGCACAAACAGACTCCTTGAGAGTCAATGCAGCCGTGTCATTCACATGACGACATCAAGGAAATTCTCCCTTATAAGCCCTTCATTATTAACAAATCGGAGTACCAAAGCTATTTGCTCCTTTTTAGATTCATCACGGGCTTCATCAACCATTTTATACAAAATTTACTATTGCCAGTTTCTTCTCTAATTTTTGTTTGTACCTTTTGAGATAGTAAACCAAGAATTTCCTGCTGAACTGTATGAGTAGTGTACTTTGCATTTCCGGGAGCATTATCTAAGACATCTTTCACCTCAGAATTATAAGAAGCCAAGAACTTTAATAATTCAAGGAAATTACCCTAGTTTATGGATCTTGTAAATTCATCGTGACCTCTGAAAGCACAAGCCTGGAATGTTAACCACCTGCATCATGTCACAAAAATGCTTATTAATTGGTACAACATATAAAATATTCTAATTGTTATAGTACAAGATGAAATAAATTATTGCTTGCTTACCTGATGAAATCAATTGTAACTTTGAGTCTTAGCCTAGCATCCGCAATTGTTTTTACAGACGATTTCGCAATCACCTTATCGATATGAGTCGTGTTGTCTTTAAAATTCTCGAGACACCGAGTTGAATAGTTATGGGCTGAACTAGCATCTTTCCTCATATGAGTTAGAAAAGCACAATCTTTTCCACTATTTACCTTTTTCCACTTATCCAAGCCCAAAATAGTGAATGTATCTGACCCACACTTCCCAATTGGATTCCTGGAAAAGAGGAAACAAGGAAAGCAATATGCACGATTTGTGGAAGGCGAATACTCTAGCCAAGGAAATTGCTTGAACCGGCTAAACTAGAACCGACGACGATTTTTTGTATCATTGGTATTATATGGATACTCTCTCATGTATGGCTGGTATGGCCCCTCAGAAACATAGAATTGGCGTGCTTCCACTTGCTTATCAACAGGCAATTCCCAAACATGTTGGCGTTTTGCGGGGTCTCGCTTATATGTTGTGCTTTCGACCCTAGTTTGTTTTGGTAGTGCGGCAGATGACTCGGTAATTTGATCCAATGATTGCACATCAACTGGATTGGGAGTGGAATCATCATGTATGGTACGCTGCTCGGTAATCTCTATCTCCTCGAACGGATTAGTATTTTCAGTCGTAGGGTTGGAGGTCGAATCAACCGGCTTAAAATAGGTATTAATTCGCCGTGCCTTCCTCTTCATGATAAACTCCTCTACAAGACCAAAATTACCGATAACCTAGTCAAACAAGCAGAGTATATAGCAATTATGGGATTCAATAATTAATCTAGCACGTATAGCAAAACTGGTACATCTCAAGGAGGGAGCAATTAAAAGAAAACTACATAGCAATACCTTCGAGTAATCAGGCGAGGAATTGAGAACGGCAATCTGGCGCGCGGGACGGTAGGTAGTAGTCGTCGACAATTTGCGGCGGAATCTTACAATCATAGTCGTAGACGAATCTTGTGTTTTGTGGCGGCAGTGAATCGGCGATGCAGGATTCCGTGTCGACGGTGTAGTATAGGGAGCGGAGACCACGTTTCACTAGTGGGAACAACCCCATTGGTCCCGGTTGTAGGGGTTCGTAGCATGGAAAACAAAAATTTTCTATCGCATACAAACAAACAAGCAAAGATCTATCTACTAGATTGTAGCAACGAGTCGATGGAATAACTTATCCTCGAAGATTCCAAAGTGTTTAACGAGAGCGGATTCTCGTGGGTGATGTAGTCGTACTCTTCCCGATCTCAAGATCGTTTAGACGATCCTTCCGGCGCTGCGTTCCGGCAGCGCTCCCGCAGTCGGTCACACGTTCGGTACTCGACGAAGACCTTCCTCTCCCTTGTTCCAGCAGGCAGCGGAGGTTGTAGCACTCTCTTCGTGATTCCGGCAGCACAACGGCGTGGTACCGGAAGTAGAGGGGAGATCCCGCAGGGCTTCGCCTTAAGCCGGAGCGAGTATGGTGGAGTATGAGAGAGGGCTATTAGTGGTCTAGGGATTAGACACACCAATTAGAAGGCTCTAAACCGAAGATTAGGGCAATTAGAAGCTCTAAACCAAAACGGCTCTAAACCGGAGATTAGAGGATAGGAACTTGTGTGTCTAGAGGAGGAGGCCCTGCCCCTCCTTTTATGGGTGGAGGGTGCGGCCAAGGGGAGGGGAGTCCCTCCCCAAGTCGGCCTTGGTTGGCGTGCCGGCTTGGGGAGGAGACTCCTCCCCCAAGTCGGTTCCCAACTCCTCTTGCTTGTTTCCCACAGTTTCTTGTTTTAGCCGTTTGACTTTCAAACTGGACATTTGACTTTTCTGTTTTAGGATTCAATTTAATCCTTTATTTGGAACAGCAAGAACACTTAGTACATGATGCAATCATTCCAATATGTAATGACACATTCATGTACCCCTCCCCCCTCCCAGAGTGCCGGACATTCCGGAACCTTCTAGAACATTCACCGGAATCATTTCCGAACTCCGAAACGGGACTTTCCTTATATGAATCTTATTCTCCGGACCATTCCGGATCACCTCGTGATATCCCGGATCCCATCCGAGACTCCGAACAACATTCGGTCTCTTTCTCATAATACCATAACTACTCAAAACAACGTCGAATCCTTAAGTGTGTCTCCCTACGGTTCGTGAATTATGCGGACATGATCGAGACACTTCTCCGAACAATAACAATAGAGGAATCTAGAAATTCATATGGCTCGCACATACTTCTACGATTACTTTGCGATCGAATGAACCACTTACATACGATACCAATTTCCCTTTGTCTCACGATATGTTACTTATCCGAGGTTATGATCGTCGGTATCTCTGCATACCTAGTTCAACCTCGTTACTGATAAGTACTCTTTTCTCGTTCCTGTGATATGTGATCCCTTGTGAGACAGTCACATGCTTGCAAGCTAATTGGATGACATTTCACCGAGAGGGCCCAGAGAATATCTATCCGTCATATGGATGGACAAATCCCACTCTTGATCCATGTGTCTCAACCAATACTTTCCGAACACTCAATGCCACCTTTATAGCCACCCAGTTACGGTGTGGTGTTTGATGTCATCAAAGCATCCATCCGGTAAAGGTGATATGCATGATCTCATGGTCGAAGGAATTAGGTTACTATGTATCAGAAAGCATATAGCAATTGAACTATTGAAATGACTTGATCTTTATGCTACGCTTATCTATAGGAGTATGTCCACCATATCATTCTCCTAATGATATGATCTTGTTGTTGATAACATCTCAATGTTCATGATAGGGAAACCACAATCATTTATCAACCAACAAGCTAGTGAAGTATAGAGGCTATACTAGGGACTTCAAATTAAGTTTACAAATCACACAAGTATTAATGTTTCCTTGTTAATACTATTATAGCATGAATGTAAACATTTATCATAAACACAAAGATATAATAATAACTACGTTTATTATTGCCTCTAGGGCATATCTCCAACAGTCTCCCACTTGCACTAGAGTCATCTAATCTAGATTACATGGTAATATACCGAACACCCATGGCAGTTTGGTGTTGGTCATGTTTTTCCCTCGGGAGAGGTTTAGTCAACGGATCCGCCACATTCAGATCTGTGTGTACTTTGCAAATCTTTATATCCCCATCCTGGATATGTTCTCGAATAGCATGAAAACGTAGCTTGATATGCTTCAGCTTCTTGTGTGACCTTGGTTCTTGCGCATTGGCTATGGCGCCCATGTTATCACAGTAGATAGACATTGGGTCCAGCGCACTAGGAACCACACCCAGCTCTGTAATTAACTCTTTCATCCATATCGCTTCTTGTGAAGCCTCCGAAGCAGCCATGTATTCCGATTAAGTTGAAGATCTCGCCACAACGCTTTGCTTTGCACTCCTCCAGCTAACTGCCACACCATTCAAAATAAATACGTATCCAGATTGTGATTTAGAATCATCCGGATCGGTGTTCCAACTAGCATCGGTGTAACCATTAACAACGAGTTTTTCATCACCTCCATAAGAAAGAACCATATCCTTAGTTCTTCTCAAGTACTTAAGGATGTTTTTGACCGCTGTCCAATGATCCACTCCTGGATCACTTTGATATCTGCTAGTTAAACTAACAGCATATGCGATGTCGGCTCTAGTACATAGCATGGCATACATTAGAGATCCTATGGCTGATGCATAGTTAGTCTTACTCATCCTTTCTCTATCTTCTACCGATGTCAGACTTTGAGTTTTACTCAAGATCGTATTGGGCAACATGGGCAAGAACCCTTTCTTGCTTTCTTCCATTCCAAACCTCTTTAGAACTTTGTCCAAATATGTACTCTGTGACAATGATATTTGGTGTTTCGATCTATCTCTGTAAATCCTTATGCCTAATATGTAAGCTGCTTCGCCAAGATCCTTCATTGAAAAACTATTATTCAAATATTCTTTGACACTGTTAAGAAGGTCTACATCATTCCCAATCAACAATATGTCATCCACATATAGTATTAAGAATGCTACAGAGCTCCCACTCACTTTCTTGTAAATACAAGCTTCTCCATAAGTTTGTATAAAACCAAAACTTTTGATTACCTTATCAAAACGTTGATTCCAACTTCGGGATGCTTGCTTCAATCCATAGATGGACCATTGAAGTTTGCATACCTTGTTAGCATCTTTAGGATCGACAAAACCTTTGGGTTGCATCATATACAACTCTTCATCAATATCTCCATTGAGGAATGCTGTTTTGACATCCATCTGCCATATCTCATAATCATAATATGCAGCGATTGCTAACATAATCCTCACAGACTTTAGCTTTGCTACCGGTGATAAAGTCTCATCGTAGTCAACTCCTTGAATTTGTCGAAACCCTTTTGCGACAAGTCGAGCTTTATAGACAGTAACATTACCATCAGCATCTATTTTCTTCTTGAAAATCCATTTGTTCTCGACAGCCTTTCGGCCATCCGGTAAGTCCACCAATGTCCATACTTGGTTTTCGTACATGGATCCAATCTCGGATTTCATGGCTTCTTGCCATTTATTGGAATCTGGGCTCATCATCGCTTCCTCATATGTCTCGGGGTCATCGGTGTTGTCCACCAACATGACACTCATAACGGGATCATACCAATCTAGAGTGGTACGAGTTCTCGTTGACCTCCGAGGCTCTGTAGCAACTTCAACCGAAGTTTCATGATCACCATCATTAGCTCCCTCTCTTATTGGTGCAGGCACCACAGGAACTTCTTCCGGTGCTGCGCTACTCGCAATTTCGAGAGAAGGTTCGACAACCTCGTCGAGTTCTACTTTCCTTCCAGTCACTTCTTTCGAGAGAAATTCCTTCTCTAGAAAGGATACATTCTTGGCAACGAAGGTTTTGCCTTCGGATCTATGATAGAAGGTATACCCAATAGTTTACTTTGGGTATCCTATGAAGACGCATTTTTCCGCTTTGGGTTCTAGCTTGTCCGGCTGTAACTTCTTTACATAGGCTTCGCATCCCCAAACTTTAAGGAACGGCAATTTAGGTTTCTTCCCAAACCATAATTCATACGGTGTCGTTTCAACGGATTTAGACGGTGCCCTATTTAAAGTGAATGCGGCTGTTTCTAATGCATAACCCCAAAATGATAGCGGTAAATCTGTAAGTGACATCATAGAACGAACCATATCTAAGAGAGTTCGATTACGACGTTCGGACACACCATTACGCTGTGGTGTTCCCGGCGGGGTCAATTGTGAAAGTATTCCGCATTTCTTCAAATGCTCGCCAAACTCGTAACTTAGATATTCACCTCCACGATCAGAACGTAGAAATTTAATCTTCTTGTTACGTTGATTCTCTACCTCACTTTGAAACTCCTTAAACTTCTCGAAAGTTTCGGACTTATGTTTCATGAAATAGATATACCCATATCTACTCAAGTCATCCGTGAAGGTAAGAACATAACGATAACCACCGCGCGATGCTACACTCATTGGACCACACACATCGGTATGTATGATTTCCAATAAGTCCGTAGCTCGCTCCATCATCCCAGAAAATGGAGTCTTAGTCATTTTTCCCATCAGACATGCTTCGCATCTTTCAAGTGATTCAAAATCAAGTGATTCAAGAAGTCCATCGGAATGGAGTTTCTTCATACGCTTCACTCCAATGTGACCAAGACGACAGTGCCACATATAGGTCGAATTATCGCTTGATTTCAAACGTTTAGCCTTAATGTTGTTGATATGTGTATTTCCACTATCGAGATTCAATAAGAATAGACCATCTATCAAAGGTGCATGTGCGTAAAACATATTACTCATATAAATCGAACAACCATTATTCTCGGACTTAAATAAGTTACCGTCTTGCAATAAACAAGATCCCGATATAATGTTCATGCTCAACGCAGGCACCAAATAACAATTATTTAAGTATAAAACTAATCCCGATGGTAGATGAAAGGGTAGCGTGCCGACCGCGATCACATCAACCTTTGATCCGTTTCCCACGCGCATCGTCACCTCGTTCTTCGCTAGCTTCCGTTTATTCTGCAGCACCTGTTTCGAGTTACAAATATGAGCAACCGAACCAGTATCAAATACCCAGGCACTACTACGAGTACTAGTGAGATACACATCAATAACATGTATATCAGATATACCTTTCTTCTTGATGTTGCCGTTCTTCAAATCCGCCAAGTACTTTGGGCAATTCCGCTTCCAGTGACCTTCTCCCTTGTAGTAAAAGCACTCAGTATCAGGCTTAGGTCCAGCCTTGGTCTTCTTCGCCGGTGTGGTAACTTTCTTACCACCCTTCTTGAAGTGTCCCTTTTGCTTAGACTTGCCTTTCTTGAATTTGGTGGTCTTATTGACCAACAACACTTGGTGCTCTTTCTTGATCTCCACTTCTGCAGATTTCAACATGGCAAAGAGTTCTGGCAACGTCTTGTTCATGTTCTGCATGTTGTAGTTCATCACAAAGTTCTTGTAACTTGGTGGTAGTGATTGGAGGACACGGTAAATCCCCAAAGCATTAGGAATCACTATACCCAAGCTTTGAAGTTTGTTTGCGTGCCCAGACATCTTAAGCACATGCTCACTGACGGAGTTGCCCTCTTCCATCTTGCAGTTAAAGAACTTTTCAGAAGCCTCATAGCTTTCAATTGCCGCATGAGTCTCAAAAATCAATTTGAGATCCTCGACAATATCCTATGGGTCTGAATCCTCAAACCTTTTCTGAAGCTCCTATTCCAAACCATACAAGATAGCACACTGAACTATGGAGTACTAATTCTTCCGAGCGAGGTAAACATTCTTTACTTCATCGGGAGCATCATCTGCAGGTGGGTCACCCAGCGGTGCATCCAGCAAATAGGTCAAATTACCAGCTGTGAGGACAATCCTCAAATTGCGGAACCAATCCGCGAAGTTGCTTCCATTGTTTTTCAACTTTTCTTTCTCTAGGAACGCATTAAAATTGATGGTAGGGGCTGCCATTGATCTACAACATATTTTCAATAGTTTAGACTAAGTTTATGACAAATTGAGTTCAAATTAATAATGAAATTAAACTAGGTGAACTCCCACTCAAAACAATATCCCTCACATTGTTTTCGTGATCACACGAACCAAATCCACCATATCAACACCGATCATCACGAGAGTCGACATAGTTTCAATGGCGAACAATCGACATGTTCATCATATCTACTATATGATTCATGCTTTACCTTTCGTTGATCCGTGTTCCGAGACCATGTCTGTACATGCTAGGCTCGTCAAGATCAAACCTTAGTTTCCGCATGAGAAAATCTGGCTTGCTCACGTTGTATACACTTGCAGAATCTAACACACCCGATCATCACGTGGTGCTTCGAAACAACAAGCTTTAGCAACGGTGCTAACTAAGGGTGAACACTTTATGACTTGAAATTGATGTGCATGAGGGATCATCTTATAATGCTACCGTCGTCTACTAAGCAATACAAGATGCATAAAGGATTAACATCACATGCAATTCAATATATATGTGATATGATATGGCCTTTCTTCTTTGTGCTTCCGATCTCCATCTTCAAGCACGAACATGATCTCCATCATCACCGGCATTGCATCAAGGTCAATGACGCTTCTCCATGGTTGTCGTCCACCGGCTTCAACTATTACAACTACTTTGAATAGACACGCGGGTCTTAACATAAATTAAAGACAACCATATGGCTCCTGCCGGTTGCCAACTTACAATAAGGAACATTGCATACATCAAATATAATCACAATCATGGCCATATCACATCACTGCACACCCCTGCAAAACAAAGTTAGACGCCTCTACTTTCTTTGCATATTTTACGTGGTTTGGGGCTTTCAATAAGTGTCGTTATAACTTACGAACAAGAACCACAACATTGATACTAGCATTGTTGATCACCCGTTGTAAATTGGATCTTAACTATGCTAGGAGAAACAGGCACCCGCAAAGCCACTTATGCAATACAAGTTGCATGTCAAGCGTGGAGCAAGTCTCATGAACGATGTCATGTAAGGTTAGCCCGGGCCGCTTCATCCCAACATACCGCAAGATGCAAAGTACACAAGAAGTAATCGACAATAAAAGCATCAACGCACACAATGACCATTGTGTTCTACTCGTGCAACAGATCTACATATATACACTGCTCTGATACCACTGTAGGGGTTTGTAGCATGGAAAAAAAAAATTTCTATCGCATACAAACAAACAAGACAAGATCTATCTACTAGATTGTAGCAACGAGTCGATGGAATAACTTACCCTCGAAGATTCCAAAGTGTTTAACGAGAGCGGATTCTCGTGGGTGATGTAGTCGTACTCTTCCCGATCTCAAGATCGTGTAGACGATCCTTCCGGCGCTGCGTTCCGGCAGCGCTCCCGCAGTCGGTCACACGTTCGGTACTCGACGAAGACCTTCCTCTCCCTTGTTCCAGCAGGCAGCGGAGGTTGTAGCACTCTCCTCGTGATTCCGGCAGCACAACGGCGTGGTACCGGAAGTAGAGGGGAGACCCCGCAGGGCTTCACCATAAGCCGGAGCGAGTATGGTGGAGTATGAGAGAGGGCTATTAGTGGTCTAGGGATTAGACACACCAATTAGAAGGCTCTAAACCGAATATTAGGGCAATTAGAAGCTCTAAACCAAAACGGCTCTAAACCGGAGATTAGAGGATAGGAACTTGTGTGTCTAGAGGAGGAGGCCCTTCCCTCCTTTTATGGGTGGAGGGTGCGGCCAAGGGGAGGGGAGTCCCTCCCAAAGTCGGCCTTGGTTGGCGCGCCGGCTTGGGGAGGAGACTCCTCCCCCAAGTCGGTTCCCAACTCCTCTTGCTTGTTTCCCACAGTTTCTTGTTTTAGCCGTTTGACTTTCAAACTGGACATTTGACTTTTCTGTTTTAGGATTCAATTTAATCCTTTATTTGGAACAGCAAGAACACTTAGTACATGATGCAATCATTCCAATATGTAATGACACATTCATGTACCCCTCCCCCCTCCCGGAGTGCCGGACATTCCGGAACCTTCTAGAACATTCACCGGAATCATTTCCGAACTCCGAAACGGGACTTTCCTTATATGAATCTTATTCTCCGGACCATTCCGGATCACCTCGTGATATCCCGGATCCCATCCGAGACTCCGAACAACATTCGGTCTCTTTGTCATAATACCATAACTACTCAAAACAACGTCGAATCCTTAAGTGTGTCTCCCTACGGTTCGTGAATTATGCGGACATGATCGAGACACTTCTCCGAACAATAACCAATAGAGGAATCTGGAAATTCATATGGCTCCCACATACTTCTACGATTACTTTGCGATCGAATGAACCACTTACATACGATACCAATTTCCCTTTGTCTCACGATATGTTACTTATCCGAGGTTATGATCGTCGGTATCTCTGCATACCTAGTTCAACCTCGTTACTGATAAGTACTCTTTTCTCGTTCCCGTGATATGTGATCCCTTGTGAGCCAGTCACATGCTTGCAAGCTAATTGGATGACATTTCACCGAGAGGGCCCAGAGAATATCTATCCGTCATATGGATGGACAAATCCCACTCTTGATCCATGTGTCTCAACCAATACTTTCCGAACACTCAATGCCACCTTTATAGCCACCCAGTTACGGTGTGGTGTTTGATGTCATCAAAGCATCCATCCGGTAAAGGTGATATGCATGATCTCATGGTCGAAGGAATTAGGTTACTATGTATCAGAAAGCATATAGCAATTGAACTATTGAAATGACTTGATCTTTATGCTACGCTTATCTATAGGAGTATGTCCACCATATCATTCTCCTAATGATATGATCTTGTTGTTGATAACATCTCAATGTTCATGATAGGGAAACCACAATCATTTATCAACCAACAAGCTAGTGAAGTATAGAGGCTATACTAGGGACTTCAAATTAAGTTTACAAATCACACAAGTATTAATGTTTCCTTGTTAATACTATTATAGCATGAATGTAAACATTTATCATAAACACAAAGATATAATAATAACTACATTTATTATTGCCTCTAGGGCATATCTCCAACACCGGTTGGTAAGGGGCTTTAGTCCCGGTTATCCAACCGGGACGGGGCAATCGGTACTAAAGCCCCAACCTTTAGTCCCGGTTGCCCCACCAACCGGGACAAAAAGGGATACACGTGACCGCAGCAGAGGGCGAGGGGGGGGGGAGCAACCGTCCCGGTTCGTAACAAGAACCGGGGCAAATAACCCTCTGTCGCGGCAGAGATTTGACACATTTCTCTGCCGCGGCAGAGAATTCATTTTGACAACTTTTATTTCCGCGACAGCATTTTGGCCACTTTTTATGCCGCGCAGAGAATTCATTTATGTTGTTTTATTGTTTATTTAGTGTTTTGCACTCATCAATGAAGGAACCATTATATTACACAAAATCATCATGACAATATAGATCCAAGTGTCGAACATATTACATTCGATACACAGATCGAGTTCATGCACTACATACAAAATAAGCTCTTTGTACAATCCCTATTGTTTATACACACCCGAATAGTATTCCCTTTTTGGGTTTAGGACTTCTGCATCCAAGAATCCCTCCAATTCCTCCTTAATTGCTCGTACGTGATACTTTGGCAGAAGACCGTCCCGTAGACGTTCGATATGATTTAAAAAAGGAGTCAGCCTATATGAATGAAACTAAATAAAATTTGATGGTAATTAAAAACTATAGAGTATTGTTTGCGTACGTGGAGTTGCTCTAAATTTCTGCCCTTCTCACAGGACGTCTGCCGGATGAACTCGCAAACATAGTATCCACATAAATTGTTCCCTGGTCCCTGTGTCAGGCACTTTACGAGAACATAGTTCAATCAAAATAATAACCAAGCATGATAATAACGGTATCAAAACTAGAATCAAAGAGATGCGCAGATATAGCTAGTGGTGCTTACATCTAGTGCTTGAAATGTAAGCTCCTTTTTCCAAATACCCCTAGCCTTGTTGGTGAACCGTTTCCAAGCGCTGCCCGGCGAAGAAAACGAATAAAAGAAGTTATTAATTACTTGATATCATAAAATTCACGAACGTTGCCGATATAATTTAGTGTCGTAATGATTATAATTACCGCTGGAGAAGCATCTGCATGACCTTCCACTTCTCAAGGGGTTTATGTTTCGAGTCCATGACTAGTACACACCCTTTGTCAAGTTAAATGATTAACAGAATATAGTGGAAGCTGTGCATGCATAACTAATCAATTATATACTTAACATCGAGTAAGCGAAATAGAAAGTGTATAAAAGACAATAACACTCACTCAAAGTTGTAAGTAAATAGTATTTCACTTCTGGTTTCTTGAAACCTTAACGTGTGTACGATATTATCCTCTGTATCCTGGGGGCTTGTTTTGAGATTATCTTGATCAACCCAATATGGGTCAATGAAGCCAATGTCATAGATTTGTCCTCTGCTGCATTCGAGAATCTTCATTCTGCATATTATAGTATGATTATATACATGCAATAAACGAGGTGAGATAGCTAGAGACGAAATTAATTACAGAATTAGTACTTACAGACAATATGCACTGATGATCGATTTGTCCAAGGCGTCTTGATTGAATAATTGAAATAGTTCATCAAATTCAATGGATATCATGTCATCTATTTCTTTCCCATAATTCTTTTTTGTAACCCTCAGCACTATCCAGTTATCCCCGGCCTTTGTGGCATGCATGTACCAGTTATGCAATCTTCGCATTTTTGTTGGAAGATTATTTACCTCCTCGGGTTTGACGAGAGGTTTATCGTACTGGTATTTGTATGCTACTTCACCCACAGGGAAGTACTCTAACTGGGATAAGTACTAGGCAATACTCATACCTTGAGCAGCGACAGCTTCTCCGTATTGTGCAACTACCTCTGGATCATACTGCTCTTCCGCCCCATATTTGCTCGACCCCACATTGGTATGGGAAATCACCTTGAGAGGGGAGAAAGACTGATTTGCTTGTTCTCCGAGCTGGATAACAGATTTCTCGCTTGCATCAGTACTTCTCTTCGAGGCTTGTTGATGTGACTTGAGAATAGAACGCTCATAGTCTGATGACAGCTTTGGCTCGGGTTGATGAAGAGTCTTTAGCATTTTGAACACTCTGTCTTTTTCTTCTGTGGTGCTGGGAACTCTAGCTCTTTCGGCCGCCTCAGCTTAGCGAAAAACGCTATCGTTTTCGCATCAACGATAGCCGTCGTCTCCTCTTCAGTACAGTCATAAGCTCTCTTGGGAGGAACCTTTGGTACTTTTGGAAGAGGCTCTTATTTACGTTTCGACGATCGCTTAGCACGACGAAGAGTAGCGGTACGCTTATGCTTTTTATCCTGAGGCGCCGGCGATGGCTGCCGCGGTGATGGCTGCGCCGGATATTGGTGAGGCGACGGAGCCGGGTGAGGCGACGAAGACGGCTGCCGCGGCGGCGATGACCTCGCTGGAGACGGGTGAGGCGGCGGCGAAGATGGCCTTGGCGTGTGATTTCGAAGCACGATACATTCCTTTGGCCATAGAATGGTGACCTTTGTTGCGTCTCCTAGTTCAGTCACATCCCCTTCACTTGCAGGGTAGTCAAGCTTCAAAACTTCAAAGGTGGGCATGATTTCATCCACCCCGACCACAGCGTAGCCCTGTGGAACCGGACGACAGTGGTAAGTTGGTGTGGGTCCAATTGGTAAGGCATAGCCGACCGCCACCTTCATTGATATGTTCACAACTTTGACATGTAGCTCGCAGTGTGTCATCTGTGTGATATCATCCACTGGGTAGCCAACAGGAGCCATTGTCGGTGCACCATCGTCATCGTCATTGTCATCACCCGGGACCTCGGTGGAAGCCACACTGCTTTTTTGATTATTCGATAGGCCGGTAGCATCGAATGCAGTGTGCTGCTGAGATGGGCCGGTAGTACTTTGCTCTTTAAGTGCGTTAATTTCATCTTGTTGTTGCTTTATTCGTTTTTCAATTATACGCATTCGCTCTTTCTGAATATCTGCTTCAACTTCCGCCTTGTCCTTTCTCCTCTGACGGCTTCTATCAGGATATTTCTTCCTCTCTTCGGGAAACCCAGTCCTCCATGGTTTGGAGCTGCTTGTGCCTCGTGTTCGTCCATCATGTTCCTTATTTCCAAGGGCGAGCGTGAGCTCATCATTCTCTCTATCGGGAATGAAGTCTCCATCTTTAATAGCCTTTACTGCTTTTCTCATCTTCTCGATTGGCAAGGGGTCTTCTTTATGTCGTATGTTATATATACACATCCCTTCCGAGTCCAACTTGCCCCCATGCCCGTAAAACCAATTCCTTGCATGTTCGATCCAATCGTCTGTCTCTGGGATGATATTTTTAGCACGCAGTTCATTCTCAAGTTTCTCCCACTCAGGAATGCCAGCCCTGTAGCCACCTTGCCCCATAGTATGGTGATACTTCTTGTTAGCAGCATTCAGCTTATTTGTTGCAGACATTTTCTTAGCTTTTTCTAATGTCTTGTAATTCACAAACTCAACCCAGAATGGTTTTATCTTCTCAAACTGAATCTTCTTGAAATCCGGACTCTTCTCTTTCACGACATAGTCAAGGTGCAATCTTTTCTTCCAGTTGGTGAAACACTAGGCCATCTTCTTCATAGCCCACTCCATGACCTTAGCCTCCATGGCTCTCCCATGTTCTAAGGTGTCCTCAACTGGATCCTCCGCATTTGGATCCAGCTCTATCTTCGGTAGTTTGAAATTAAGCATGAGCCACTTCCATAGTAAATCTTTGGCCTTGTTAGGGACAAACAAACATGTTCCCTCTTCTTCCGCATCAGCATGCCTATTCCAATTTTGAATGGTGATCGGGATTAAGTCCCTAACGATTACTCCGCATTGTGCCACAAATTTGATTGCGACAACTTCGGGAGCCATCGGTTTGCCGTCTTCAGCGATATCTTCGATCCTGAACCTCTCATGGTCTTCCAACTTTTTGGTTGGGCCTCGTCAGCTCTTTTCAGTAGATTTGTTCGATCCGGAGGGCTCAAAGAAGAATGATCATCATTATTATTTCTATATAGATAGCAGATGATTAATTAATGAATTAATTATATTACATGCACCTCGCCAGAGCGGTCGTCTTCTCGATTACACAAGGCATCGCCTTCTCCCTCGCGGAAGGCATCACCTTCAACCTCAAACAAGTCGTCTCTTCTGGCAAAAAGAGGATCACCCTCACCGGAGTTTTTCAGAAACGTCGATACATCTAAATTTTCTTCCCCGCGGATCACACCTTGGATCAACTCTTCCTTTTCTTTGTCTCTGTCGTGTGGGTCCATATTTTCTGCATAGGTGGAAAAACGAATAAGTCAAAGTGGCTAAGGGAGAATGTTAGGTACGGTGTTGAGAGATATAAACCTTAATTTGGAGAAACCCTAATATATACATACATAATAATAAAAATGAATTTACAATATCAGAAACCCTAATTTGGAGAAACCATCGGGCTCGGATCCTATCGCGAAGAGCCAATACCGGAAAGAAAGGCGGCAATCAATACATGGCATAATACAATGCGCAATCAATATGTATGACATGTCAGATTTGGAGATCATGCACTAACCCTAGGTGCAACATCGATTTAAAAGGGTTCGGGATGCCCTAGCAAGGACACACCGGCGAACCCACATGTACATAAGGGGTGTCGATGTTTATTTAACTAAACTAGGGTTTAAAGTTGCTTGACAATGTATTATGATTGCTTAGACACATAGCTCTCAATTTTCTGCACATTTTGATATATTATTTGTATTTTTCTGACTTATAAATCATCAGTTAATGAATTTACAAGTTTATATCAATTTCTGAAAATATTAAACCATTTTAAAACAGTTACTGTGTCACTTTACATCAGCACAGGGGGTAGTTTTTCATCGGGCCTGGGGCTACCCACAGTGACTGACCAATGGGGCCGAAGACTAATAATACCTAACTAATTAATAAACCTAATAATACCTAACTAATAATAAACATAATAATCCAAACTAATAAACCTAATATGCTAGGAGCAGTGGAACAGGTAATATAAGCTCAAAGGGAGTAATACAACAGATAGGACACTCTATCTATCGATAAAAGACCATAGTAGAATCGTATGCATCATGGCAAGAATTGAAATGCTTTCGAAATCATAGGATTATATCATGGTGGGGCTATGCTTGCCTTTGCCTGTTGATAGCTGAAAGCAGAGCTTCAGGATCCTTATATTTGACTTGATTACAGTTGGTCAAGTATTTGTCTTCGAGCTTTGACGGTGTTGATCTTTGGCTTCGATCTCGATCTCGATATCGTATTCTACCGGGAAGAACCAAGCACCAGAAAGAAAGGGAAACAGTCAACACATGGCATTGATGCAATGATCAAACAAGTATGATGATATGGCAAGTTTAATTGCATTGAAATGTAACCCTAAAGCATGCTCGACAATTAATCGGGGTTCTGAGGGGTGAAAACCCTAACTCGGAGAAACTTCGGAACACATGAGAGGGGTGGATTTGTTCTTATAATTAAACTTGTCAATTAAGTTGTTCAACAATGCATGATTATAGCTTAGATAGCTAGTTTTCATTTTTCTGAATATTTTGATATATTATTCATATTTTTCTGACTTATAGATTAAAAGTTATTGAATTTATAAGATTATAATTATTTCTGAAATTATTAAAAGCTGGTTAAACTTTTTACACCGCAGGCATACCTAGCCACAGTGACTGATAGAGGGGCCCGGAGCCACCTCAGCAGCCACACAAGCAAAAGTGGTTCAGGGGCATTTTTCACTCGGGTTGGGGCTAGCCAGAGAGGCTGACCTGTGGGCCAGAGGCCACATAGGGAAGCCACGCACGCAAAGTGGGTCCCTGGCTGGGTCGCGCTGACGCACGGGTGACATCACGCCGGCGGTGGCTTGCAGGACAGTGACGGGGAACGGAGTTAGGGGGTGATCTACGGCGCGTGCGTGCGCGCGTTAGAGAGAGGAGGTTGAGTCTAGCCGAAGAGTAGCGGCGCTGCCTCCAAAAGGTCACCGTAGAGGGAGCACGACGACGGTGAGCGGCGGTGGTGGCAGGTGGTTGACGGGGAGGAGGAACCAGAGCGAGAGGGGGCGAGAGAGAGGGTCCACGAGGACCAGCATCTCACTAGGTGTGCGGTGGTGGTGTCGGGGAGGCGAGGCGAGGTCGGGAGCCAACGAATCGACGGCGGTGGTCGTCGGGCTCGAGGGTCGTAGGCGATGATTGGGAGCGAGCGGGGCCGATTCCTTCGGGGAGAAGCCTCGGGGCGACGAGGCGAAGCTTCCTGCACGCTTGGCTGGGCGAGGGGCGGCCGGTATGGCGTGCACGGCGGCGGGGCATCCTGACGGCGTCGTGCGCAAGAAGAGATTGTGAGATGGGGAAGAAGAAGAGGAGGGGGACCCAGTTATAACCAAAGGACCTTTTGTCCCGGTTGGTGGCTCCAACTAGGACTAAAGGGTCATACGTCCCGGTTGGAGCCCAAGGGGCGCGCAGGGGTGTATACTTGAATTTTTTTCATCAGCCCAAGGGGCGCGCGCATGGGTCTTTAGTCCCGGTTGGTGGCTCCAACCGGGACATATGACCCTGTTTTCAATTTTTTTCAGAAATTTTCTCTCTGTTCCCGCCTTATTTTTTATTTTGGGGTTTAAATTTGTAATGTTTTTTAAATGATAATTACTTTGGAATTTAGAAAAACTTTAAACATAAAAAGTATTTGAATTTGAATAACTAATTCAAAACCATTTTCTGTTTTTAAAAATAATTAATGTAACCATTTAAACTATGATCCATTTAAAATTAAAATGAATTAACTTATATTTTTTGAATATTAATTTGGAATTTAGAAAAACATTAAACATAAAAAGTGTTTGGATTTGAATAACTAATTCAGAACCATTTTCTGTTTTTAAAAAATAATTAATGTAACCATTTAAAATATGAACCATTTAAAATTAAAAATGAATTAACTTATATTTTTTGAATATTAATTTGGAATTTAGAAAAACTTTAAACATAAAAAGTGTTTTAATTTGAGTAACTAATTCGAAACCATTTTTTGTTTTTCAAAATAATTAATGTAACCATTTAAACTATGATCCATTTAAAATTAAAAATGAATTAACTTATATTTTTTGAATATTAATTTGGAATTTAGAAAAACATTAAACATATAAAGTGTTTGGATTTGAATAACTAATTCAAAACCCTTTTCTGTTTTTAAAAAATAATTAATGTAACCATTTAAAATATGAACCATTTAAAATTAAAAATGAATTAACTTATATTTTTTGAATATTAATTTGGAATTTAGAAAAACTTTAAACATAAAAAGTGTTTGGATTTGACTAACTAATTCAAAACCATTTTCTGTTTTTAATTTGGATTTGAATTAACTTATATTTTTTATATATTAATGGGCGGGAAAAAAATGACGGGAAATAATGGGCGGAAAGAAAATTTTATTAGGATAGAACTGGAATTAAAGTACATAACGCAACTAACACAAAGTTACATAGAAGAACTGAAAATTAAGATACATGGCCAGATTAAGCCACAATCGGCCGAACATGTTTTGCTATGTTGGAGTGATTCAGTCATGCTCCTGCCTACACCTGTAATACTCGCCACTATAGTCGCCGTACTCACCGCGGCCGTCATCGCTGTCGTCGTCAGGGTCACCGTAGTTGAACCTTGAAGGCTGAGTATGAGTGGGCTGGGCTTGACGGTAGCGCAGGCGGGGGCTAGAGTCGGCGGTCGTGTCATTGGCCATGACGCTCTAGAGAGTCCGGTCGCGCCACCACAGCTGACGACCGGCCTCGTTGAAGTTTGGAGGAGGTGGGTCGTCCTCCTCGTGCCTGGCGAGCGCCCTCTCATTTTGATCCACGAAGAAGGCTTCCCAAGTCGGGAAATAGTCGGGATGCCATCTGGGATTCCTCCGCTGCTCCGGCGTGAGCTCAAAGTAGTAATGGTTCGTGATGGCCATCCGGCGTGCCACACCTAGAGGGACAGGAGGAACCGGCACGCCTACGGCGCTCAGCATCCAGCCGACAGGGACACAGTAGCCCGGCGGGCAGGGGTAGTTCAAGGCGCAAAGCGCCTCCACCTCCTTGGGGGTTAGTGCTACGGTGGAAGTCATGGGAAAGAGTGATGAGGTTGCAGATATGAGTCTAGAGATGTGCAATGACAATAGAGGCCAACCCTACATATATATATACTGAGAAATGGCAGGAAGATAAATAGAGGGAAGAACTGGCGGAAAAACCTGGCGGGGAGAAATGGCGGGAAGAACTGGCGGGAAAAAATGGCGGGCAGAAAAATGGCGAGAAGAAATAGCGGGAAGAAAAATGGCTCATTTAGAACTTGCATTGGATCTCTGAAGAAACCACATATTGCGAGTCTAAAAATGATTTTTTCAAAAAATCACGGGCGTTAGATCATGTACCTGTAGTACAAACCGGACCCACTTCCTACCGATTCGGCAGACATTTGTCCTTTTTATCCGGGATGGACGAAAAGGTTTGAGATGTCCCGGTTGGGAGATAGTCCATGTAAGGTGGTCTAGTATTTTAGGAAAATGGGACGTTAGCATTCTGAAACAACATTTTGATGGTTACTTCACAAAACGACCCGTTTTTTGCGCTCGGAAAATGGAAAAGGGCGTTTCCATGCGACAAAAAGAAAAACTTCCTCCTGCAACATTGTTCTCCGTACCAATGTCCACATGCATGCATAATCTGGGCACAGCATCACAAACTATGCCGTGATTCAGCACATAACATCGGTCATTTGGACCGAAAGCCATGAAACCTCGAACATGATAGGTCATTTTGTGAAGGTTTTTTCGAGACATGATCAATATACCAAGTCTGGTATTTTTCCTTTCAACTATTTCACATAATATGACACCACGCAAAGGATTTTCATTGTTCGGATTTTTTTGAATTTCTTATGCCCGTTTTGAATTTTTTTAATTTCTAACTATGGTCGAACCGGCGTGCATGAAGATAGGGGACGAGCATCGTTAGAAATTGCATTGGATCTCTGAAGAAACCACATATTGTGAGTCTAAAAATTATTTTTTCAAAAAATCACGGGCGTTAGATCATGTACCTGTAGTACAAGCCGAACCCACTTCCTACCGATTCGGTAAACATTTGTCCTTTTTACCCGGGATGGAAGAAAAGGTTTGAGATGTCCCGGTTGGGAGATGGTCCATGTAAGGTTGTTTAGTATTTTAGGAAAATCGGACGGTAGCATTCTGAAACATCATTTTGGTGGTTACTTCACAAAACGACCCGTTTTTTGCGCTCGAAAAATAGAAAAGGGCTTTTTCGTGCGACGAAAAGGAAAACTTCCTCCTCCAACATTGTTCTCCATACCAATGTCCACATGCATGCATATTATGGGCACCTCATCACAAACTATGCCGTGATTCAGCACATAACATCGGTCATTTGGACCGAAAGCCATGAAACCTCGAACATGATAGGTCATTTTGTGAAGGTTTTTTCGAGACATTATCAATATACCAAGTCTGGTATTTTTCCTTTCAACTATTTCACATAATATGACACCACGCAAAGGATTTTCATTGTTCGGATTTTTTTGAATTTCTTATGCCCGTTTTGAATTTTTTTAATTTCTAACTATGGTCGAACCGGCGTGCATGAAGATAGGGGACGAGCATCGTTAGAAATTGCATTGGATCTCTGAAGAAACCACATATTGCGAGTCTAAAAATTATTTTTTCAAAAAATCACGGGCGTTAGATCATGTACCTGTAGTACAAGCCGAACCCACTTCCTACCGATTCGGTAAACATTTGTCCTTTTTACCCGGGATGGAAGAAAAGGTTTGAGATGTCCCGGTTGGGATATGGTCCATGTAAGGTTGTTTAGTATTTTAGGAAAATCGGACGGTAGCATTCTGAAACATCATTTTGGTGGTTACTTCACAAAACGACCCGTTTTTTGCGCTCGGAAAATAGAAAAGGGCTTTTTCGTGCGACGAAAAGGAAAACTTCCTCCTGCAACATTGTTCTCCATACCAATGTCCACATGCATGCATATTATGGGCACCTCATCACAAACTATGCCATGATTCAGCACATAACATCGGTCATTTGGACCGAAAGGCATGAAACCTCGAACATGATAGGTCATTTTGTCAAGGTTTTTTTGAGACATGATCAATATACCAAGTCTGGTATTTTTCCTTTCAACTATGTCACATAATATGACACCACGCGAAGGATTTTCATTGTTTGGATTTTTTTTGAATTTCTAATGCCCGTTTTGAATTTCTAACTATGGTCGAACCGGCGTGCATGAAGATAGGGGACGAGCATCATTAGACCTTGCATTGGATCTCTGAAGAAACCACATATTGCGAGTCTAAAAATGATTTTTTCAAAAAATCACGGGCGTTAGATCATGTACCTATAGTACAAACCGGACCCACTTCCTACCGATTCGGCAGACATTTGTCCTTTTTACCCGGGATGGACGAAAAGGTTTGAGATGTCCCGGTTGGGAGATAGTCCATGTAAGGTGGTCTAGTATTTTAGGAAAATGGGACGGTAGCATTCTAAAACAGCATTTTGGTGGTTACTTCACAAAACGACCCGTTTTTTGCGCTCGGAAATGGAAAATGGCTTTTCCGTGCGACGAAAAGGAAAACTTCCTCCTGCAACATTGTTCTCCATACCAATGTCCACATGCATGCATAATATGGGCATAGCATCACAAACTATGCCGTGATTCACCACATAACATCGGTCATTTGGACCGAAAGCCATGAAACTTCAAACATGATAGGTCATTTTGTGAAGGTTTTTTCGAGACATGATCAATATACCAAGTCTGGTATTTTTCTGTAACACCACGGTTCTGAAAAGACCGTAGCTTCTATGTGACATGCCAATCCATAGATCGGTTCATTGGCCCACAATAGAATAAGATGAATAACATAGCAAAATATCCGTGTATCATAAATAACGAAGATCCAGAGTACCATTATTACAATAAAATCTTAGCCCAAGGCTAGCTCAAATTATTCAGGTAGCAACATAAATAAAGCAAATCCTCCATTCTTCAAATTTCCCACAAGTGAACAAGTGCCGAGTGGAGTACCGTGGCCTATATCGATTACTCGGAATCGGAATATCCTGCAACATGAAACGTAGCAGCCCCGAAGGGTCAATACATGGAATGTATGGCAAGTAGAGCTAGTAAAGGAGACAATAGTGCTAACCTCTACATGCATATTTGGCAAGTGGAGCTGTGGCTAGCTTGCATTTGCAAATACCTTTGTCCTACTTTCATAAACAGTTTTTGATTTTCTTTGAAAAGATCCCAATTAAGTTAACCCAACAATATTAAAGCAATTATGAAATTAGAATGAGCGAGAAACATGTCATGGAGTCAATATCAAGCAACTCAGTTGTCCATAACCGGGGACACGGCTAATAAATTAGATTACACACCCTGCAGGGGTTAGTACACTTTACCCATGTGACTTGGCCATCCCAGCTCGTACCATCACTCTCATTTTGGGTGATGATAGGGAGAAGTCCAAAAAGATACTGTTCGGGAAGTAGCTCCCCAATCCCGACGCGCACCGGTCCATCCTACCAAAATTCTACATCTCTGGATACGCGGGTTCGAGTTACCACAACCTACTAAGTCCAACCAACCGCCCATTCCATTATTGGCACATGGTTGTACACGTAAGCTACAGAATAAAGAAGCCAATCATTTTCTCTTGATACCTGGGTGCCTTTCCGCAATGAAACCACCAAAATTTATCAATCCCATCACACCCAGGAGATTCATTGATTAAGTTGTTTTAGTTTTCGCAAACCAACTCTTTTAGAAACAACTTTCAACGATGTAACCCAGCCCTCGTTCATCATAGCATGGCTAAGCACATCTACCAACGGTGGTTCATCTACAGGGAAGGCCCTACCACATAATAGGACATAGCATAGCGATAGTATCATCCTACACATGCGTCTACAAAATACAGGACAATGCATTGAAAATAGTAGAACGATATCATGAACAGAGTAGCATCTACTTGCCTTGGTCATAGCGGTCGGAAGAACAATCCACACACGAGCAAGCGTTGCACTCGTCACAATCTACACGATACAATTGCAATCATAAACAAACAATCCACAAGCATATGCAACAAAGATGATGCATGAAGGCATGCATGTCAAGTGGATTGATTCTACAGCAGCACCACATAATCCTATTCAGTAGGGCTACTGATTGGATGCATGGAAAATAGTTTTAGCGCAAGGAAAACTATTATGCAAAATATAGTGCTCAAAACTAGAGCTAGAACCCAAATAATTCACTACCGAAAGTATACTGTTTGTAAAATCTTGGGAAAATTCTACTGTACAGGCATTGCTATTTAGAAACAGTACCAACTGGAATTACTCAAAAAGGAATCATAAAACTCCCTGAATAATTAAAACACTACAGAAAGCCACTAGATAGTTTCTGCAGAAGTTTTACTGTAAGCCTATCTTTTTAATTCACTTTGAGATTCCCCTTGTTCTACTGAATCCAGGGACATATTATATGCAATTTTTGGAGTTACAGATCTTTTTATACGAATTAATTACTCCAAAAAGGCCATTAACTCTTTTAATTAATCTGGAAAAAATCTTGCTGCAAAAGTGTGAAACAATGGTACAGCAAGATTCTACACGACTTACTGAATCTACACATATTTTATGTGCAATTTTTGGCCCAGTAGTTTAATTACTACGCAATTTACAATTTCTACAAATTTCTGCCAAATAAATCAATTAAAGAATTACCCAGTCAACTTTGACTGTTGACTGGCCCACGTGGAGGCTGACTTGGCGCTGACTGTGCGGTTGACCCGTCAGCGCCTGGGGCTAACCGGTCAACGGTTGATCTGGGACGTTGGATTGGCGGCCAGGAAGAGGAGGCGGCGGAGACTCACCGGGAAGCGGCGGCGGCGGCTCGGGGTGGCGCTCCGGCGGCTCGGGCGGCAGTCCGGCGGCGGGGCGTGGCGTCGGGTCGGCAGCGGAGAGGCGGCGGAGAGGCGGCGGGGGTCGGCGCGGTCCGCGCGGAGGAGAGGCGGCGGCGTGGGCAAGGTCGCCGGCGGCGGCGGTCGGGCGGACGTCGGGCGGCGGGTGCGGCGCCGTCCTGCGGGGAGGAGAGGCGGCGGTTAGGAGGCGGGGTCAGCACGGTGGCGGCGCGCGTGCGGGCGAGGCGGCGGTGGCGCAGCGAGGTGAGGCGGCGTGCTCACCTTGAGCAATGGCGGCGGCGGCTCAAACTCCGGCAAGAAATCACCGGAGATTTGGGGTGTCTCGGTTGCAATTAGGTAGGGGGTTTGGAAGAGGGGCTCGAGGGGATCGTTATAGGCAAAAATTCGTTGAAATCGGTTCGGAAACGACACGGGAATCCTCGCGAGAAAATCTGCTATTAGTTGGAGCTCGGGACGAACTCGGCTGACAGGCGGGCCCCGCGTGGCGGTGACAGGAGGTGGCCGACGGACGGGCCCCGCGCGTCAGCGGCTGGCGCGGGCAGCGCCTTGCTACACGCTGCACGGGCGGCGGCGGCTGCGCGCTGCAGGCTTCCGCGTGGGCCTGCTCGGCCCAGCGGCTGCGCTGTTTTTTTATCTCTTTTCTTTTTTTCCAATTTCCTATTTAGTAAAAACTCCGTAACTCCTTCATACGAACTCCAAATCGGACGATTCTTGTTTCTAAATTTTTCTAAAATCTAGGAGATTATTCTAGGGTCATGTGGTAAGTGAAACCACTAGTTTACTAGGGTGGGAAACACAAATCTTAGTATACCCTCCCGCAGGAGCATTTTAGTAATATAAAATAGGGTTTTGAAAATAGCGTTTTGCCGAATCACTTCAATCGAATGTTTTGCATGGAAGAACATGATGCAATGATATGAATGATATGCCGAACCAAATCTAAAATTTTGGATGTGACAAGACTAACCCCCTTAAGATGAATCTCGTCCCCGAGATTCGGCGCGGCTAGCAAATAGGTGAGGGTACTCCTCTCGGATGTCTTCCTCACGCTCCCAAGTGGCTTCCTCTTCGGTGTGGTGGCTCCACTGCACCTTGCCAAACCTGATCGTCTTGGTACGGGTAATCCTCTCCGCTGTCTCCAGAATCTTGACCGGCTTCTCCTCATAGGTCAAGTCATTCTCAAGCTGAACCTCCTCTAGTGGCACAGTGTCTCTCAATGGTGTATCCACCATCTCCGGATGGCACTTCTTCAGCTGGGACACGTGGAACACATTGTGAACAGCGGATAGAGCCTCTGGCAACTCCAATTGGTAAGAAACTTCTCCTTTGCGTGCTAAGACCCGATATGGTCCAATAAACCGAGGTGTCAGCTTACCCTTAATTCCAAATCTCTTGATTCCGCGAAGTGGCAACACTCTGAGGTATGCTCTATTACCTATCTCATACACCACTTCCTTGCGCTTGGCATCGACATAGCTCTTCTGCCTTGATTGTGCTACCTTCAGCCTGTCCCTAATCAAGGCGACCTTCTCCTCAGCATCCTTGATCAAATCAGGTCCAAACAACTGTCGTTCTCCTACTCCATCCCATAGCAATGGTGTCCGGCACCGTTTCCCATATAGTACATCGAACGGTGACGTCTTGATGCTGGTTTGATAGCTGTTGTTGTAGGAAAACTTGGCGTACGGCAAATTCTCATCCCAACTAGATCCATGAGCCAAAGCGCAAGTACTCAGCATGTCTTCCAAAATCTGATTCACCCTCTCGGTCTGTCCATCAGTCTGTGGGTGAAATGTTGTGCTAAACTCCAATCTAGTACCAAGTGACTCGTGCAGCTGGCGCCAGAAGTGTGAGGTAAATTGGGTGCCTCTATCAGATACGATACTCTTGGGGACTCCATGTATGCACACAATCCTGTCCATGTAAACCTTGGCCAACTTTGCACTCGTGTAGGTCGTCTTCACCGGTATAAACTGGGCTACCTTGGTCAAATGGTCGACCACTACCCAAATGGAGTCATATCCTGACCTGGTCCTGGGCAATCCTATGATGAAATCCATTCCCACTCTATCCCACTTCCAATCCGGCACGGGCAATGGCTGTAACAGTCCTGTTGGCTTCTGGTGTTCCGCCTTCACTCGGCTACACACATCACATAGGGCAATATGCTTGGCAATGTCTCCCTTCATGTTGTTCCACCAAAATCTGCTCTTCAAATCCATATACATCTTGGTTTTGCCCGGATGTATGGAGTATGGCGAGCTATGAGCCTCCTGCAGAATCAACTCCCTTATCTCTGGGTCGCTGGGCACACACAAACGATCTCCATACCACAAGGTACCATGCTCATCCTCGCGAATATCCTTTTCCCGATTTTCCTTCATCTTTTCCTTTATCTCTTCTATTTCCTTATCTCCTACCTGAGCCTTCCTGATCATGTCTTGTAGCGTCGGTTGGACTTCTATTGTAGCCAAGTATCCTTCAGACACTACTTCCAGTCTAAGGTCCTTGAATTGCTTGCACAAATCCTCGGGCAATTCCCCAATTGTCAGTCCATTGGCGTAAACCTTCCGGCTCAGAGCATCTGCTACTACATTGGCCTTTCCTGGGTGGTATTGTAGATTCATATCATAATCCTTGATAAGTTCCAACCATCTCCTTTGCCTCATATTCAGTTACTTCTATGTAAATATGTACTTCAGGCTCTTGTGGTCGGTGTACACGTCACAGTGTTTCCCCATCAGGTAGTGCCTCCATACCTTGAGCGCATGAACCACTGAAGCTAACTCCAAGTCGTGTGTGGGGTAATTCCGCTCATGGTGCTTAAGTTATCGCGAGGCATATGACACTACTCTCCCATCTTGCATCAACACACTCCCAAGTCCCTGTCGAGAAGCATCACAGTACACTTGGAAATCCTTCTGAAGATCTGGTAAACACAGAACAGGTGCAGTCACTAGTCGACGCTTCAGTTCCTGAAAGCTGGCTTCACACACGTCCGTCCATTCAAACTTCCTCTCCTTCTTCAGAAGTTCAGTCATCGGCTTAGCAATCTTGGAGAAGTTTTCAATGAACCTCCTATAATATCCAGCAAGTCCCAAAAAGCTTCGTATCTCTCCCGCATTCTTGGGTGCTTCCCACTCAGTTACTGCAGTCACTTTGCTTGGATCAATAGCGACTCCTTCTCCTGACACCACGTGTCCAAGAAATCCAACAGTGTTAAGCCAGAATTCACACTTGCTGAATTTGGCATACAACTTGTGTTCCCTTAGCTTCTCCATAATCAGTCGCAGATGTTTCTCATGCTCAGCATCATCCTTGGAATATATCAGTATGTCATCAATAAACACCACCACGAACTTGTCCAAGTACTCCATAAATACCTTGTTCATCATGGTCATGAAATATGCCGGGGCATTCGTTAGTCCAAAAGACATAACTGTATACTCATATAAACCATACCTAGTAGTGAAAGAGGTTTTTGGTATGTCCTCCTCCCGGATCTTCAATTGGAAGTAGCCTGATCGCAGATCAATCTTGCTGAACACCTTAGCTCCTTCCAGTTGATCAAACAAATCATTTATGTTCGGCAGGGGTATTTGTTCTTGATAGTCACCTCATTCAGCGAGCGATAGTCCACCACTAATCTCTTGCTGCTGTCTTTCTTCTCCACAAACAGAACAGGTGCACCCCATGACGACGAACTAGGCTGAATGAATCCCTTGTCCAACTGCTCTTTCAGCTGCTTCTTCAATTCCTTCAGCTCATCCACATCCATCTTATATGGTCTCTTTGCAATAGGCCATGTTCCCGGCATCAGGTCGATGAGAAACTCCACTTCCCTGTTAGGTGGAATTCCTGGCAGCTCTTCCGGAAACACGTCGGGGTAATCCCTAATCACTAGCACAGTATCCATGCTAACCCCCTTAAGAGAATTCAACTTACACCTTCCCGGTCGCACAGCCTACTTGAATCTAATTCTCTTACCATCCGGAGTTTTGAGTGAAACAGCTCGCTGTGCACAATCTATGTGTCCCCCATGCATAGACATCCAATCCATACCCAGAATAACATCTAACCCTTGTGATTCCAACACTACCAGATGTGCAATGAAGTTGTGTGTTCCAATCCTCACAGTTAAGTCACGACATACCGCACTAGCTATCATATCTCCTCCAGGTGAACTCACTCTAATAGACTCTTTCATAGACTCAGTAGGTAGCTTATACTTATCCACAAATTCCCTTGATATGAATGAATGCGATGCACCCGTATCGAAAAGTATAAGTGCAGGGTGAGTGTTGATTGGAAACTTACCAATCACAAGGTCAGGCTCATCCGGGATCTCCTCCACATTCATGTGGTTCACTGTGGCCTTCTGGTTGTTGGTTGACTTCAGTCCCTTCCTCTCCGGACAGTTGTCAGCATAATGTCCCTTCTGTCCACACTTGAAGCATGTCACCTCACTCAGATCCTTCTTCACAAAGCTGCGATCACGGTTGCGGTCATGCCCACCGTGTCCTCCAGAGTGGTGAGAGTGTCCTCCCTTATGGCTGTGGTGGGTGCTCTTGTGGTTGTCGTGGCGATGTCCATAGCCCCTAGGGTGGTGGCGATCATGGCTCCCATGGTCACTCCCTCCATGCTTGGAGTATCCATCATATGAAGTGCGAGACTTGTGGTGTGAACCAGAGTGGTGATTGTTACTCTTCCTCTTGCGGTTCTCCACCTGCTTGTGCTTCCCTTCCAAGATCCTGGCCTTTTCCATAAGCTCCTGGAAAGTGGGGCAATAGACCACCAGTAGCTGCACTGAAAGCTCATCACTAAGGCCATCCAGGAATCTCTCCCTCCTTTTTGCATCAGTGTCAACATCCTCAGGTGCATAACGGGACAGGTTGTTGAACTCCTCAATGTACTCGGCCACGGTGCGATTGGTTTGGCGCAAGTTGCGGAACTCCTTCCTCTTCAGGCTCAGAACTCCTGAAGACACGTGGTTGGCCCTGAAACCTTCCTCAAACATTGCCCAAGTTACAGTGTCCAGCGGGTGGGTGATCTGAAAAGTGTCCCACCAAGAAGCGGCTGGTCCCTCCAGTAGGTGAGCGGCAAACCTCACCTTCTCAGCATCAGTGCATCCAACAGTTACTAGATCCTTGTTGACTGAACGCAACCAGTCGAGAGCAACCATTGGTTCCGTTGCAGTAGAGAACTTAGCTGGCCTTAGCCTCAGAAATCTGGTGAGAGCATCTCCCTGAGGCTGGTTGTTCCCATTGTTGTTGTTGTTCTGAGCTTCCATGAACTGGGTCATAACTTGGGTCAGCTGTGCCTGAGCTTCCATGAACTGCTCCAACTCAGTGGGTTGACGGCGGGGAGGCATCTGCGGTTCAGCACAGGTAAGCTTAGAAAGGATCAACTACGATAATAGGATTCTACCCATGCATTATGATCAAACAACAACAAACAATAGCAGACAATCTCAAGCAAGCAACACATCAACAAACAAGTGATCCAGAAACATCCCAGGGGTTATCCTAGCAGTATATACCTACTGAAATAGTTTTACAAGAGTTGGCAATGTTTAACTAAACAATTGATCAACTAAGCAACAAAAACAGCAATCTGCCAGAACAGTCCAGCAGCGTTCACGGATTTTTCTACCTGACTTAGACTCGTCAGAAAATTATGCTGATTTTTTCACATACAGTACAGAGAGTTTCGCACCAGCCCTATGTTTTTCAGATTTTTCCCAGTTACCAGAAAAATATGAAAAATCGTACAGTACTGCTGTATCAGCAGAAAACTGCAGCGAAAATAACACAAATATTAACCAAACTTGCCATAACTCTTTCATAAAATTCACACAAGTAATTCCTGGGATATTGTACACAAATAAGCAACTAATCACTCTTAAACTAAAAGTAATTAAGTTTCACATCGATCGAGACTAATCCTAACGATTTTACCTAACGAGGACTAATTGGTGGACTTCTATCTACTTCTTGAAGAGGTTGCGGTAGGTCCTTGCGCTCATGCGTTGGCGCTTCGGTCCACGGTTCAACCATGGTGGCGGAGTATACACCTCTCCGGAGTCATCACTTGGAATCTCAAACTCCACCTCTTCTGGATCCTCCTCTTCTTCTTCACTTTCAGCTGCAACTACAACAGCTTCATCTCCTCCACCATCATCGTCTCCATCATCATCATCCTCGTCCTCCTCATCATCATCGTTTCCACTGTCATCATCATCCCCATTGTTTCCATCATCTCCATTGTCATCATCAGAGGGTAGATTCAGCTGTGCTTGGAGAGCGGCAATCTGGGTTGTCATAGCTTCAATAGTTTGATCCCTTTCCTGGACGGTCCCTTGCAACTGTTGTATGTTCTGGGTGTTCTCCTGCACGGTACCATGAAGATGAGCTATGGTTGCATCTCTGTCAATCAGGGCATTCTCCAAAACTCCCACAGCTTCATGCAAGGTGTCAATCTCCTGTCCTTGGACCACCATACCATTGCTAGCAAAATCTGCAATCTCCTCTATCATCATTACTTTCTCAGCTAGAGCTCCATTCTCCCTTTCCATGTCCTCTATGTGCCTCCGACGGGGCGGCATGTTGTTCCTGTCGCCCGGAGTAACCACAATGTGCCCATCTTCATCACGCCTCCCATAGTCACGGTAGGGTGAGTCTGCTGGCAGTAGGTGTCGGACATGATGGCACTGGCGAGACAGGGCTTCATGTATGGCCAAGTTGATTCCAAGTCCCCAGTTGCAGTATGTCTTGGTGTAGATCAGGTGCACAGGGTTTGGCAAGGCGACATCCCTGAAGATGAAGGTGGTGATCTCCCATGCATCCTCACCATATCCATAGGTGTACAGCCTTCTTCCCTTGAACATGGGCAGTGGCAATCCCAATGACTGCGAGATCTGTGCTAACTGCCTTGCAAAGGGCCTTGGTGACTCCATGGTTGCATACTCAGTCCTGACTTCTCCCATCTATCAATTTAAAGAGGAAAGTGTGAGAATAGCATATGATAAGAATTTACGAGAGTGAAAGGCATAAGATGAAAGACAGAGTTAATATAAGCTTTAATAGTTCTATGGCTTCCTAATCCAATCCTAGGTCACGATCCTACAGTCGACACACGGGCTCTTATACCATCTTGTAACACCACGGTTCTGAAAAGACCGTAGCTTCTATGTGACATGCCAATCCCTGGATCGGTTCATTGGCCCACAATAGAATAAGATGAATAACATAGCAAAATATCCGTGTATCATAAATAACGAAGATCCAGAGTACCATTATTACAATAAAATCTTAGCCCAAGGCTAGCTCAAATTATTCAGGTAGCAACATAAATAAAGCAAATCCTCCATTCTTCAAATTGCCCACAAGTGAACAAGTGCCGAGTGGAGTACCGTGGCCTATATCGATTACTCGGAATCAGAATATCCTGCAACATGAAACGTAGCTGCCCCGAAGGGTCAATACATGGAATGTATGGCAAGTAGAGCTAGTAAAGGAGACAATAGTGCTAACCTCTACATGCATATTTGGCAAGTGGAGCTGTGGCTAGCTTGCATTTGCAAATACCTTTGTCCTACTTTCATAAACAGTTTTTGATTTTCTTTGAAAAGATCCCAATTAAGTTAACCCAACAATATTAAAGCAATTATGAAATTAGAATGAGCGATAAACATGTCATGGAGTCAATATCAAGCAACTCAGTTGTCCATAACCGGGGACACGGCTAATCGATTAGATTACACACCCTACAGGGGTTAGTACACTTTACCCATGTGACTTGGCCAGCCCAGCTCGTACCATCACTCTCATTTTGGGTGATGATAGAGAGAAGTCCAAAAAGAGACTGTTCGGGAAGTAGCTCCCCAATCCCGACGCGCACCGGTCCAACCTACCAAAATTCTACATCTCTGGATACGCGGGTTCGAGTTACCACAACCTACTAAGTCCAACCAACCGCCCATTCCATTATTGGCACATGGTTGTACACGTAAGCTACAGAATAAAGAAGCCAATCATTTTCTCTTGATACCTGGGTGCCTTTCCGCAATGAAACCACCAAAATTTATCAATCCCATCACACCAAGGAGATTCATTGATTAAGTTGTTTTAGTTTTCGCAAACCAACTCTTTTAGAAACAACTTTCAACGATGTAACCCAGCCCTCGTTCATCATAGCATGGCTAATCACATCTACCAACGGTGGTTCATCTAAAAGGAAGGCCCTACCACATAATAGTACATAGCATAGCGATAGTATCATCCTACACATGAGTCTACAAAATACACGACAATCCATTGAAAATAGTAGGACGATATCATGAACAGAGTAGCATCTACTTGCCTTGGTTGCAGCGGTCGGAAGAACAATCCACACACGAGCAAGCGTTTCACTCGTCACAATCTACACGATACAATTGCAATCATAAACAAACAATCCACAAGCATATGCAACAAAGATGATGCATGAAGGCCATGTCAAGTGGATTGATGCTACAGCAGCACCACATAATCCTATTCAGTAGGGCTACTGATTGCATGCATGGAAAATAGTTTTAGCGCAAGGAAAACTATTATGCAAAATATAGTGCTCAAAACTAGAGCTAGAACCCAAATAATTCACTACCGAAAGTATACTGTTTGTAAAATCTTGGGAAAATTCTACTGTATAGGCATTGCTATTTAGGAACTGTACCAACTGGAATTACTCAAAAAGGAATCACAAAACTCCCTGAATAATTAAAACACTGCAGAAAGCCACTAGATAGTTTCTGCAGAAGTTTTTACTATAAGCCTATCTTTTTAATTCACTTTGAGATTCCCCTTTTTCTACTGAATCCAGGGACATATTATATGCAATTTTTGGAGTTACAGATCTTTTTCTACGAATTAATTACTCCAAAAAGGCCATTAACTCTTTTAATTAATCTGGACAAAATCTTGCTGCAAAAGTGTGAAACAATGGTACAGCAAGATTTTACACGACTTACTGAATCTACACATATTTTATTTGCAATTTTTGGCCCAGTAGTTTAATTACTACGCAATTTACAAGATTCTACAAATTTCTGTCTAATAAATCAATTAAAGAATTTACCCAGCAACTTTGACTGTTGACTGGCCCACGTGGCGGCTGATGGGCGCTGACTGTGCGGTTGACCAGTCAGCGCCTGGGGCTGACCGGTCAACGGCCGATCTGAGCCGTTGGATCGGAGATCGGCGGCCAGGAAGAGGAGGCGGCGGAGACTCACCGGGGAGCGGCGGTGGCGGCTCGGGGCGGCGCTCCGACGGCTCGGCATGGCGTCGGGTCGGCGGCGGAGAGGCGGCGGGGGTCGGCGCGGAGGAGAGGCGGCGGCGTGGGCGAGGTCGCCGGCGGCGGCGGTCGGGCGGACGTCGGGCGGCGGGTGCGGCGTCGGCCTGCGGGGATGAGAGGCGGCGGTTAGGAAGCGGGGTCGACGCGGTGGCGGCGTGCGCGCGGGCGAGCGGCGGCGGCGCAGCGAGGTGAGGCGGCGTGCTCACCTTGAGCAATGGCGGCGGCGGCTCAAACTCCGGCGAGAAATCGCCGGAGATTTAGGGTGTCTCGGTTGCAATTAGGTAGGGGGTTTGGAAGAGGGGCTCGAGGGGATCGTTATAGGCAAAAATTGTTTGAAATCGGTTCGGAAACGACACGGAAATCCTCGCGAGAAAATCTTCTAGTAGTTGGAGCTCGGGACAAACTCGGTTGACAGGCGGGCCCTGCGTGGCGGTGACAGGAGGTGGCCGACGGGCGGGCCCCGCGCGTCAGCGGCTGGCGGCTGGCGCGGGCGGTGCCTTGCTACGCGCTGCGCGGGCGGCGGCGGCGGCTGCGCGCTGCCGGCTGCTGCGTGGGCCGGCTCGGCCCAGCGGCTGCGCTGTTTTTTTTTATCTCTTTTCTTTTTTTCCAGTTTCCTATTTAGTAAAAACTCCGTAACTCCTTCATACGAACTCCAAATCGGACGATTATTGTTTCTAATTTTTTCTAAAATCTAGGAGATCATTCTAGGGTCATGTGGTAAGTGAAACCACTAGTCTACTAGGGTGGGAAACACAAATCTTAGTATACCCTCCCGCGGGAGCATTTTAGTAATATAAAATAGGGTTTTGAAAATAGCGTTTTGCCGAATCACTTCAATCGAAGGTTTTGCATGGAAGAACATGATGCAATGATATGAATGATATGCAGAATCAAATCTAAAATTTGGGATGTGACATTTTCCTTTCAACTATGTCACATAATATGACACCACGCGAAGGATTTTCATTGTTTCGATTTTCAATATACTAAAGGTTCATCTTTAGTCCCGGTTGGAGGGATTTCGGCAGGCTGGGCCACACAACATGAATGATAGGGGTGAGTGTCGACATTATGTCGTGTAGCGTGTACCTTGTCCCGGATGGTGTCACCAACAGGGACTAAAGATGAACATTTAGTCCCGGTTGGAGACACCAACCGGGACAAAACACGAGTCAGCACTAATAATAGGGGCGAGTGTCGACATTATGTCGTAAGTGTCGACACTATGCCGAGATGCTTGTACTATAAATAGGCATCCTTGTGAGTCTAGTCCTCCAGCCATATTGAGGCATCTCCAATATTGTTTTCGAGAGCAGGGACACCACTACGACCAGTTTCAGGGAGATGCCGCCGGATCCCAGTCCTCCGGCATCTCCAAGAAACTGGTCATAGAGGCACTCCCTAATATGTGAAATTAGTTAGCTCCCAGGTGTATTGATCTAGTTAGAGAAGTTACAAGCTGCAAGATGGTTTTCGAGAGCAGGGAAACCACGACGACCAGTTTCAGGGAGATGCCGCCGGATCCTAGTCCTCCGGCATCTCCAAGAAACTGGTCATAGAGGCACTCCCTAATATGTGACCGCGCGCATTTGTAGATCAGATCTTAATGGTAAGTACGAATCGGGACAACTTCTTCATAGTCCCGGTCCAGCCACAAAACAGGACTAACACTCAAGACATTTATTAATATTAAAAACTGAGACTACAAAACCGGGACTAAAGGCCCCCCTATATATAGTCCCGGTCAAGCCACAAACCGCAAAAGATATCCCGGCCACACATGAACTAGAGTTACATAATATGAGCATGAACTTCTTGGCATATGTCCTTACTTATGATCGCTTCAGACGTAACCATGGAGCATCTTCTTTACTTAACGGAATGCTTGGGTCAGTTTTCACTGTGAAGGCGGAATTTCATCAAACTTATTATAATCTTCTGACATGTCTGTCTTGTCCTCGATTCCCATGATGTTTCTTTTCCCTGAAAGAACTATGTGACGCTTTGGCTCATCATATGATGTATTCATTTGCATATTTTTTCTTTTTTTTCGGTCTGGAGGACATGTCCTTCACATAGAAAACCTGAGACACATCATTGGCTAGGATGAATGGTTCATCTCTATAACCAAGATTGTTGAGATCCACTGTTGTCATTCCGTACATCTGGTCTATCTTTACCCCTTCCCCATTCATGTTGACCCATTTGCAGCGAAACAAAGGGACCTTAAAAGAGACTCCATAGTCTAGTTCCCATATCTCCTCTACGTAACCATAGTATGTGTCCTTTTGTCCATTCCTGTCTATTGCATCAAAGCGTACACCACTATTTTGGTTGGTGCTCTTTTTATCTTGGGCGATCGTGTAGAATGTATTCCCATTTATTTCGTACCCTTAGAAATTAAATATAGTAGAAGATGGTGACGCAGCCAACAAGTATAGCTGATCTCCAATAGTGGTGGCATTCAAGAGATGTGTCTACATCCAACCACCGAAAGACTTCATGTGTTCATCTGTAATCCATGATTCAGGCTTCCCCGGGTTTTTGGAGCGTACAATATTCTTGTGTTCCTCGATATATGGAGCTGCCATGGTGGAATTATGTAGAACTGTGTAGTGTGCTTTAGTGAAAGAATCCCCGTCCCTACATATCATTGCTTTGTTTCCCAGCGTTCCTTTTCCACTTAGTCTTCCCTCATGCCGCGAGTCAGAAACACTAATCGGCTTAAGGTCAGGAATAAAGTCAACACAAAACGAAATGACCTCCTATGTTCCATATCCCTTGGAGATGCTTCCTTATGGTCTAGCACGATTATCAACATATTTCTTTAAGACTCCCATGAACCTCCCAAAGGGGAACATATTGTGCAGAAATACCGGACCGAGAACCAGGAGATGCGTCATAATATTGAAGAAGGATGGTGGGAACACCAACTCAAAACTACCAAGACATTGTACCACATACTTCTGTAACCTTGGCAGAATATCTGGATTGACTACCTTCAGAGATATTGCATTGAGGAATGCACACAGCTTCATAATGGGTACTCGAACATTTTCCGGTAGAAACCCCCTCAATGCAATCGGAAGCAACTCGTCATAATCACGTGACAGTCATGTGACTTCAGGTTTTGGAACTTTTTCTCTGCCATATTTATTACCCCCTTTATATCAGATGAGAAGCCAGACGGCACCTTGATATTGTAAAGGACTTCAAAAAATATTTCCTTCTCTGCTTTGGTAAGAGCATAGCTGGCACGACTTAAGTGACGCCCTTTATTCGTCTTGATCTGTGTATGCATGTTCTTTGGGTCTTTCATAATTTGTTGGTCCTCCCGTGCTTCTGGTGTATCTTTTGTCTTTCCATACACGCCTATGAATCCTAGCAGGTTCACGCAAAGATTCTTCGTCACGTGCATCACGTCAATTGAAGAGCGGACACGTAGGACTTTCCAATATGGCAACTCCCAAAATATAGATTTCTTCTTCCACATGGGTGTGTGTCCTGTAGCGACATCGTTCGGAACTGATTGACCGCCGGGACCCTTTCCAAAGATTACTTCTATGTCCATGACCATACCAAATACATCATCACCTGCAGGGAGTTCAGGCTTCTTCCGGTTATCTACCTCACCTTTGAAATGCTTGCCTTTCGTTCTTACGGGATGATTGGTCGGAAGAAATCGTCGATTCGCCAGGTACACAACCTTCTTGCATTTATGCAAATATGTACCTTCGGTCTTATCTAAACAGTGTGTGCATGCCTTATATCCCTTCTTTGTTTGTCCTGAAAGGTTACTAAGAGCAGGCCAATCATTGATGGTTACGAAAAGCAACCCTCATAGATCAAATGGCTCCTGTTTGTTCTCATCCCACGCACGTACACCTGGTTTGCCCCACAACTGTAAGAGTTCTTCAACTAATGGCCTAAGGTACACATCAATTTCATTGCCCGGTTGCTTCGGGCCTTGGATGAGCACTGGCATCATAATGAACTTACGCTTCATGCACAACCAAGGAGGCAGGTTGTAGATACATAGAGTCACGGGCCAGGTGCTGTGACTGCAGCTCTGCTCCCAAAAGAATTCATGTCATCCGTACTTAGACCAAACCATAAGTTTCTTGCGTCACCTGCAAAGTCTGGGAAGTCTCTCTCGATTTTTCTCCAATGTGACCCATCAGCAGGGTGGCTCAACTTCCCGTCTTTCTTACGGTCTTCTTTGTGCCATCGCAACAACCTGGCATGCTCTTTGTTTCTGAACATGCATTTCAACCTTGGTATTATAGGAGCATACCACATAACCTTAGCAGGAACCCTCTTCCGGAGGGGATCTCCCTCAACATCACCAGGGTCATCTCGTCTGATCTTATACCGCAATGCATTGCATCCCGGGCATTTATCTAAATTCTCATACTCCTTACCGCGGTAGATGATGCAGTCATTAATGCATGCATGTATCTTTTGCACATCTAATCCTAGAGGACATAGAGTCTTCTTTGCTTCTTAGGTACTCTCGGGAAGTTCGTTATGTTTTGGAAACTTCGACTTCATTATTTTCAGCATCTTTTCAAATGAGGAGTCAGTTAGACCACACTCTGCCTTCCATCGCAACAATTCCAGTGTGGTGCCGAGCTTTGTGCTGCCATCTTCACAATTTGGGTACAACAATTTCTTGTGATCTTCTAACATGCCCTCTAACTTCAACTTCTCATTTTATGTTTCATAGTCTCGCTTTGCATCAGAAATGACCCTACCAAGTTCATCAGCCGGCTCATCTGATGCCCGTTCTTCACCTCCCTCCTCTCCATTGTCTTCCATTGCAGTATCACTGTATTCAGGAAACATATGATGATAGTTGTTATCATTAACTTCTTCTTCACCATCTTCCATCATAACCCCTATTTCCCCGTGCTTGGTCCAGCAATTATAGTTGGGCATGAAACCTTTCATAATCAGGTGGCCGCGAATGATTTTCGAGGAAGAGTACTCCTTGTTGTTCCGACATTGAACACATGGACAACGTATAAAACCATTCTCTTTGTTTGCCGTAGCCACATCGATAAATTTATCCACGCCTTTCATATACCCGGGTACACGCCGGTCACCGTACATCCATTACCGACCGTTCATCTACATCATATAAGTAAGTTTATCAAAAACAGGACATCATAAATAGTGAAATGACCAATTCACATCGACAGATGCATTGTATCAATGACAGAGAAAAGATATGATTGATAACCTCGATCGAGGGAAATAAAGAGGAGAGAAAGCTAAAGTGCGTCTCGGACACCTTCCATATTTTTGTTCTGTGAGAAATTGAACGGATCATTCACTCAAACATTTCATCAAACACCTTGAATGCATGTATAGAGGAAAAAAACTAGCACACCCCTCACACCTTCCACCAAGAAAAAACAGAGTGGAGGGAGAGGGCTGTGGCGTCGTATTTATAGAGGGCGGGATCATACGTCCACAAACCGGGACTAAAGGCGTGTGCCACGCCACGTGGCTGACGCCCAACCTTTAGTCCCATTACAAACCGGGACGCATGCCTTCGGCCCCCGTGCCCGCTCGAACCGGGACGCGTGCCAGCATTAGTCCTGGTTCGTAGCGAAACCGGGACTAAAGCTGTTAGGAGGCACGGATGGATAGTCTTTTTTCTACTAGTGTTTGTGTCTAACCAGGTCAATGGATCGCTATATTCAGCTATTTAACTACCTACTGGTTACGTACGGCATTGTGACATTTGGCCCTTACCTAATTGCTTAGGGCTTTGGCCCATGCTAGACAGATTAGGAAGTATAATTAGACACGGTACCGGAGTATTAATTAAGAACATAATTAGATCCGCCTCTGGTTGGTGGCAACGGCTCCTGAGAGACGACGGTGTGTAATTTGGTGGGGTCACTACAGGAATGGGAAGCTACGCCGACGGCCGGTCGCTACGTCGACGACTAAATGTCGGGGCCGTCGGCGTAGCCATCGTTTAGGCCAGTCCTGCCAAGCAGCCATCGGCGTAGAATTGCCCTCGGCATATCCTATGCTACGCCGACGGCTGCCCTCGGCGTAGCTATTTTTTATTTTATCCCATTAAATTTTGAAAAATCATAACTAAATCATTCTAATTCAAAAAATACAAATAATATATCAAAATTTGCAGAAAAATAAGACCCATCTATCTACACTCAAATATTACATATTTGTAAATAAAAATTAAGTAAAACATAAAACATTATATATAGTTTAAAACGGGCATAAAAAATTCAAAAACGATCAAAACAATGTGAAACCTTCGCGTGGTGTTATATTATGTGACATAGACACATAGTTAGAAGGAAAAATATCTAACTTGGTATATTGATTATGTCTCAAAGAAACCTTCACAAAATGACCTATCTCATTTGAGGTTTCTTGCCTTTCGGGTCAAATGACCAATGTTATGGCTATCATCAAGGCATAGTTTGTAATAATGTGCCCATATTGTGCATACATGTGCATCATAGGATGGCAACCAATGTTGTAGGAGAAAGTTTTCCTTTTTCTCGCACCAAAAAGCCATTTTCCATTTTCCGAGCATAAAAAACAGACGGTTTTGTGAAGCAACCACCAAATGGCTAATTCAAAATACTACCAACACATTTTACAAAAATACTAGACCACCTTATATGGACAATGTCCCAATAGGGGGATTCGAAACCTTTCCGTCCACCTTTGGTGAAAAAGATAAATTCCTGCCGAATCGGTAGAAAGTGAGTTAGATACGAACTACAGGTACATGATCCGATGCTCATGTTTTTTTACAAAAATCATTTTTAGGTTCACAATATGATATTTTCTCAAAGATCCAATGCAAGTTTGGTGAGGCTCGGCCCCGAGCTAAGAATCTTCATGCCCGTCGTTCGACAAAGTTTGACGACAGTTTAAAATGGGCATAAAAATTCAAAAACGATCGAAACAATGCGAAACTTTCGCGTGATGTCATATTATGTGACATAGTTATAAGGAAAAATATCAAACTTGATATATTGATTATGTCTCAAAAAAAACCTTCACAAAATGACATATCACATTCGAGGTTTCTTGGCTTTCGGGTCAAATGACCAATGTTATGGATAGAATCAAGGCATAGTTTGTGATAATGTACCCATATTGTGCATACACATGCATCATGGGATGGCAAACAATGTTGCAGGAGGAAGTTTTCCTTTTCGTCGTACCAAAAAGCCATTTCTCATTTTCGGAGCACAAAAAACGAACGGTTTTGTGAAGCAACCACCAAATGGCTAATTCAAAATTCTACCATCACATTTTACAAAAATACTATACCACCTTATATGCACGATGTCCCAACAGGGGGATCCGAAACCTTTCCGTCCAGCTCTGATGAAAAAGACAAATTCCTGCCGAATCGGTAGGAAGTGGGTTAGATATGAACTACATATACATGATCTGATGCTCATGTTTTTTTACAAAAATCATTTTTAGGTTCACAATATGCTATTTTATCAAAGATCCAATGCAAGTTTGGCGAGGCTCGGCCCCGAGCTAAGAATCTTCATGTCCGCCGTTCGACAAAGTTTGACGATAGTTTAAAACGGGCATAAAAAATTCAAAAATAATCGAAACAATGCGAAACCTTAGCGTGGTGTCATATTATGTGACATAGTTATAAGGAAAAATATCAAACTTGATATATTGATTATGTCTCAAAAAACCTTCACAAAATGACCTATCTCATTCGAGGTTTCTTGGCTTTCGGGTCAAATGACCAATGGTATGGCTAGAATCAAGGCATAGTTTGTGATAATGTACCCATATTGTGCATACACATGCATCATGGGATTTCAAACAATGTTGCAGGAGGAAGTTTTCCTTTTCGTCGTACCAAAAAGCCATTTCCCATTTTCCGAGCACAAAAAACGGACGGTTTTGTGAAGCAACCACCAAATGGCTAATTCAAAATTCTACCATCACATTTTACAAAAATACTCTACCACCTTATATGCATGATGTCCCAACAGGGGGATCCGAAACCTTTCCGTCCAGCTCTGGTAAAAAGACAAATTCCTGCCGAATCGGTAGGAAGTGGGTTAGATATGAACTACATATACATGATCCGATGCTCATGTTTTTTTACAAAAATCATTTTTAGGTTCACAATATGCTATTTTATCAAAGATCCAATAAAAGTTTTCCTTTTCATCGCACACAAAAGATATTTTTCATTTTCCGAGTGCAAAAAGGAGGATTTTCTGAAGCAACCACCAAATAGCTAATTCAAAAATGGAGGGTTTGTGATTAGTTGATATGGATAACATATTTGGATTCCTCTCATTTTTCTGATCAATTTAGACATATTATTTGTCGAATTCCGATTTACGGATTTAAAGATATTAATTATTCCATATTAAATATAAAAATACAAAAAAGTAAAATTATTATATTTTTATTTGAATTCAATAATATTTTTACTTATTCATTAATGTTTACTTAAATAATTGTTTGTAATTTCAAAAAATACAAATACGTGACATGATGATATAAGAGTTAATAGGATTGATATCATAGCATTGACAACAATGTATGAATTACTTTGCGGAAACAGATTCTGAACGAACGAGAAAGTTAAGCATGCTGCAATTTAATTAAATATTAAGTGTAATAATTAGAGTTAAAAATGTTCAAAGTGAGAGATTAACGAGTCAAACAATTTAAAGATTCAAAAATTGAGGAAATTATTTTTATTTTTTTTAAATATTTTTCTATGCCGACGGCCACTACGCCGAGGGCATTGCCCTCGGCGTAGCATACACCGACGACATTTTGATACACCGACGGCCTCTACGTGCTCCGCTGAGGAAGACCTTTGCTGAGGAGGCTACGCCGAGGACAGTCGTCGGCGTACCATACGCCGACGGTTTTTTGCCCTCGGCGTAGCGCGCGTGTCCTGTAGTGGGTGGTGGTGGCAACGGGTACAACGATGTGATAGCCTGATTCCGTATGTTGGACATTTGGCACCAGAATAGGGTCAACCCTTGGAAATGTTGGATCACCGTGATAGCATTACATGATCTTTCTGGGATCATCTCATTTCTCATATTTCTATTATCAGTGTGCTCAAGAGATACTTAGTGGTGGACATGTTGCGTTACTCAAATCAAAATAGAAAAGCAAGTACTACATGGTGTGCAACCATCCTATTCGTCAAACCAGAGATGTTTGCAATTGAAAAAGGGTGATTGTTCTAACAAAAGTACTAAACCACAATTTACTTCATACATAAGTCAACTTTTACTAATCTATATTTTAATTTATCACCGATCCTACAACTGGTATTATTGAAATGATTTCACATATTGTGACATAACTTACCAAGGAAATAGCAAGCTCTCTTAGGCCCTCCACAACTTGTGATTTTATCGGTGCCCAAAACACTTTTGACCATTTGAGCACCAGTGCCCCCCATTGCATAGGTGGTACCTGATTTTTTTTCTAGGAATCAGAGCAAGTAGGATCCGATGCCCCAAGTCTCTAGCGGTTAAGATATTAGTATCTATACACTATTGCATGCAGCTGAGAGGAATTCGTGTGGAGAGGAAGTGCTGAAAGTTGACAGCCTATATGTTTATCGAGTTGTGGGTCCTACTATTTACTGATGCGCAAAGTCCTCACTTTGTGGGCATGGTGCCTCAATTTTTTTCTAGGCATCGCCGTTGAGGTGGCAATCTTTCTGTGTATTGGACACCGATGACATTGTGGAAGGCCTTAATGTCTTAAATCTCTGTATAGAATAGCATCATGTTGGAGCTTACAAATACTATTCTGTTGTGTTAAAGAGCATAAATTCACACTTATGGTTTCAACTTCAAGCATCACGGTGTGGATCAGGGAATGAGAAGGAACACAGAGGTGGTGTAGATCGATATAGGATTACGGATCGACTGAACAAGAGACAAGGGAAGATGGTAGGGATAAGGAAGAGGTGGGGAGCACCGCGTACGTGTCTCGGCTAGGGTCCACATGTGATGCCCGGTTGGTAGTCCATGTGGCCACAATCACATGGATAAGAGTCCGTTCCTGTTGATGCATATGTCTCCACATAGTTTGGCTTTGCTAGTTTATATATGATGTCATGTATGTGTTTATTATTATATCTCATTAGTTGAAATCTCATGTTTGTTTCCCACCACGGAGCACAACTCATTTTTAAAAAGGGGAATGGAGCCCTAGTCTGTGCATCGAGCGATGCACAAAACTTTTTTTATTCACATGCAAATTTCATTAGCTAAAAAAATTTGATCCGGAAAAGAAAACCCGAGGTCGTATGCCTCGTGATAGTAACTCCACGAGGAAACTACTAACCCTATGGTAATGGAAAAAACAAATAAAACTATACAAGTCACAACCTAAGACTTTAAGTAGCAAATGCCACACATGTTCCGATGTTGATGAGTCCAACCATAGTTCGATCTTCAGTTTTTTCATCCCCAAATCGACATAGCCTAGTTGGAGATCTTGTGTTTTCACCGGAATGCCTAGACTCATTGGTGAAGCCCTCTACGATCCTCTCTTGTCCGGCTCCTGACACCTCGAATGTCGGATATCACTGGAGGAGATGCTGAATAATGGATACACCCCGTACACCTAGCCTCCCTGCATGGTCGCACCACCTTTGATCTAGAAGCAACAAACATGACTTGACACCTCCAGATGAGCCAGCGTGCATAGAACCTTCCACGCGTAACTTGGGGCCTCCGCACGGGAGAGCACCATATGCTTTATTAGGTGTCGAAACAATCCAGTAACGCTAATGACTCAAACCGTACAAGTTACATTGCTGAACTTTCTAGAGTGTGAAGCTATTATTCCGAGGTGGACGAACATTTAGTTTTCCAAGTAGCCTAGTAGAGCATATTGTTGATTGATGGAAGTGCACCTACAACACCATATTTTCTTACAGAATATTCAAGTGTTGTCCCTGCCTCTACATATGCACCAAGATGACGGTCGGAGCACACATGCATGGCACATCCATAAATAATATCCTTTGTACATGTAGTGCAATTGCCAACACGTACTCAAGCAACAATTATATACGGTAGGAGCTATGTAGAACTCTCCATGGCACCGAGTATTCCACAACGAGACCTTTTGAGGGGATGAGATGCATTGGGAGTTTTATTTGGAAGCTAGAGGCTAAAATCAAGTAGTGCATGATTCCTGTAATGCACGGCAGTGCAATAGTGCACGAGCTTGTCCTCTGTCATCAGACCTAGCCATTGATCAATCGCGCTCAGCCTCAGCCTCGTACTCACACAGTGTAGGATGCAGCATGGCCACAGATACAACCACGTACAGATACATAGCAAGAAGAACAATCAAAACCTCTTCTATCTAGCTAGAACATGAATTACTTATTGAAATTGTTCCGCATAATGCAGCATAGCTTACCAAGGAAATAGCAAGCTCTTAATGTCCTAAATCTCTACTAGTAGTACTAATTTACAAATTGTTACAAATACTACCTTGTTGTCTTAAATACCATAAATTTACATTGATGATGTCAACTTGAAGAATAACTTGTAAAGTAGTCGTTTCCAACTGTAGGGTTCTTGATCCTCTATAGGTTTTCTCCCAAGGGTAAGGGGTAATTAAGTACATAATATTTGTTACCAAAAATTTACATTATCATGTAAGTAAATTAAAAGTTTAAACTATATCGTACCATAAAGGAGGTCATTAGAGCTGGGATTTATTCCATCCAAAACACATAATATTGCAATTAATTAAACAATCAATGTATAACCACATACTACTAGTAAGGGCATTTTTTAATGACAGAGGAAGCCCCTACATCCATTCTGGTTTCTGACATAATAAGAACCTAAATTGTGTTCAGAGGTATTGCTAGTAGCGACCTCGATCAAAATTCTGACAAGTACTATATGACCGCCGCATGTCGGCACAATCCTCGCTAGAGAGTGGAAACAAGAAGATGGGATGGTGACGGCCGCCACACTCCAAATCTGCTTCGCCCCTGCACCAACCACTGGATGGTTCACCTGCCACACCGTCTCACAGCCACGGCCACTGGATGGATCTTTAATAACATTGTGTCTTCTCCTCTGCAGGTTATCTATTGAGCCACGACTTTTCTTTGATCATGGACTATTCTCCAACGTATGGAGTTTCACGACTTATTTGTGGAGGGATGTACGCGATTGGAGGATACGGCGAGAGATATTTTCTTCCGACATGGATGGCCACGTGATTTGAGGATTGATCTACATTAGATTCAAGACTTTTTTTTTCGATAGTGGCTTTGTGTAATGCTTGTCTACTATTTATTTCCTAGTTCTGTTGTTTGTGTGGCTGTGTGCATCTTAGTTATTCAGATGCCCAGTGTAAACATTAAAATTTCCGTTAATATATGTGCCCATATCTAAAAAAAACAACGTCTCACGGCCGGTGGCGCTACAGATGATGCATCATCACTATGACCTCCTCGGAGCTCTATCTATGCTCCTGAGCCACCCGTCCCTTCCCTCTAAGATCCTCTAGCACTGTTCTCTGGTGCCGGCACACCCCGCACAACCCCACCTCAATGTGTCTAGCTACACGCTACGTTTGTATTTCTTGGCATATGCCCCGAGGGAGTATGTGTTTGTATTTCTTGGCTCATTTTTTGAGATCTCACATTTATTTTCCGACACGGAGAGCACCCCATGCTTCTCATCTAAAGAATTTATATGGGTATTAATAGTTGTCGCAACAACAATCCAACAATGAGTCAATGATAGTGATTCAAGCTGTACATTCTACTTAGCTGAAATTTCTAGCAGTTCTAATAGAGGCACGTTGTCGATTGATGGAAGTGCACCTACCACACACCTTTGTTTTTCTTACATCATATTCAAGTGTCCTCTTGCCTCTACATATGCAACAAGATCATGGCCTGAGCACACATGGATAGCACATCCATAAATAATAGAATATCGATATCCTATATATGTACATGTAGGGCAAGTGCAACCAGCACTCAAGCAGCAACAATATACGGTAGGAGCTAGATAGAGCGCTTCGTGCATCTGGACGAATGGATTGTGGCACCGGGTATTCCACAACGTGAGCTTTTGAGGGGATGAGACGCATTGGGAAATTTATTTGAAGCTAGACACTATGCTTAAGTAATGCAAGAGAAGCATTGAGGAGGATAGGATTCCTGCATCGCGTGGCATTGTACGTAGTAGTGCAAGAGCGTATCTACAATCACCAGGCCCAGGGATTGACGAGTCGTCGTCTCATATGGTTAAGGCTCGTGCTCACCCAGCATAGGATTCAGGATGGCCAAGGATACAGTGCAAGGAGGAGTACCAGAACAGCCAGTACCCTGGAAAGGAGTAAACGGCTGCCTCAATGCTCAAGTGTGCAGCAGAACAGTATGGTCAACAGAGGGAGTTGTAGCATCAGATGGCGGCTTGGTTCTATTCCTTGGACCCTCTTCTTTTTTTCAACATATGAATTGTATGTCCTGACATGAATTATGGGTAATCATGGGTATCTATGGGTGCAATCGTGTTAGGAACCTACTGACACACTAGTGCAGAATGGCCCATGTGTCCCGGTTGATAAGGGCCTTTAGTCCCGGTTTCTCAACCGGGACGGAGCAATCGGGATTAAAGCCCCAACCTTTAGTCCCGATTGCCCCACCAACCGGGACAAAAGAGCGTACACGTGGACGCTGCTCCGTGCGAGTGGGGAGGAGCAACCGTCCCGGTTAGTAACACGAACCGGGACAAATAACCTTCTGCCGCGGCAGAGATTTGACACATTTCTCTGCCGCGGCAGAGAATTCATTTTGGCAATTTTTTTTGGTGCGGCAGCATTTTGGCCACTTTTTGTGCCGCGGCAGAGAATTCATTTATGTTGTTTTATTTTGTATTTAGTTTTGCACTCATCAATGAAGGAACCATTATATTACACAAGATCATCATGACAATATAGATCCAAGTGTCGAACATATTACATTCGATACACGGAGTTCATGCACTACATACAAAATAAGCTCTTTGTATAATCCCTATTGTATATACACACCCGAATAGTATTCTGCTTTTGGGTTTAGGACTTCTGCATCCAAGAATCCCGCCAATTCTTCCTGAATTGCTCGTACGCGATCCTTTGACAGAAGACCGTCCCGTAGACGTTTGATCTGATTTAAAAAAGGAATCAACCTATATGAATGAAACTAAACACAATTTGATGGTAATTAAAAACTATAGAAGTTGTTTACGTACGTGGAGTTGCTCTAAATTCCTGCCCTTCTCACAGCACGTCTGACGGATGGACTCGCAAACATGTATCCACATAAATTGTTTCCTGGTCCCTGCGTCAGGCACTTTACGAGAACAGAGTTCAATCAAAACAATAATCAAGCATGATAATAATGGTATCAAAACTGGAATCAAAGAGATGCGCGGATATAGCTAGTGGTGCTTACATCTAGTGGTTGAAATGTAAGCTCCTCTTTCCAAACACCCCTAGCATTGTTGGTGAACCGTTTCCAAGCGCTGCCCGGCGAAGAAAACGAATAAAAGAAGTTATTAGTTACTTGATATCATAAAATTCACGAACGTTGCCGATATAGTGTCGTAATGATTAGAATTACCGCTGGAGAATCATCTGCATGTCCTTTCATGACTCAAGGGGTTTATGTTTCGAGTCCATGACTAGTACACACACTTTGTCGGGTTGAATGATTAACAGAATATAGTGGAAGCTGCGTATGCATAACTAATCAATTATATACTTAACGTCGAGTAGGGAAATAGAAAGTGTATACAAGATAATAACACTCGCTCGAAGTTGTAAGGAAATAGCATTTCCCTTCTGGTTTCTTGAAACCTTAACGCCTATACGATATTATTCTCCGTATCTTGGGGGTTTGTTTTGAGATTAGCTTGATGAACCCAAGATCATAGATTTGTCCTCTGCTGCATTCGAGAATCTTCATTCTGCATATTATAGTATGATTATATACATGCAATAAACTAGGTGAGATAGTTAGAGACTAAATTAATTACAGAATTAGTACTTACAGATAATAGGCACTGATGATCGATTTGTCCAAGGCATCTTGATTGAATAATTGAAATAGTTTAACAAATTCAATGGATATCATGTCATCTATTTCTTTCACATAATGCTTTTTTGTAACCCTCAACATTATCCAGTTAGCCCCGGTCTTTGTGGCATGCATGTATCAGTTATGAAATCTTCGCATTTTTGTTGGAAGATTATTTACCTCCTCAGGTTTGACGAGAGGTTTGCCGTACTGGTATTTGTATGCTACTTCACCCACGGGGAAGTACTGTAACTGGGATAAGTAGTGGGCAATACTCATACCTTGAGCAGCGGCAGCTTCTCCGTATTGTGCAACTACATCTGGATCATACTGCTCTTCGGCCACATATTTGCTCGACCCCACATTGGTATGGGAAATCACCTTGAGAGGGGCGCAACATTGCTTTGCTTGTTCTCCGAGCTGGCAACAGATCTCCCGCTTGCATCAGTACTGCTCTTCGAGGCTTGCTGTGCCGCATGTGACTTGAGAATAGAGCGCTCATAGTCTGATGACAGCTTTGGCTCGGGTTGGTGAAGGGTCTTTAGCATTTTGAACACTCGGGCTTTTTCTTCTTTGGTGCTGGGGAACTCTGGCTCTTTCGGCCGCCTCAGCTTAGCGAAAAACGCTGTCGTTTCCGCCTCAACGATCGCCGTAGTCTCCTCTTCAGTACAGTCATAAGATCTCTTGGGAGGAACCTTTGGTACTTTTGGAAGAGGCTCTTGTTTACATGTTGGTGATCGCTTACTACTCCGTAGAGTAGCGGTGGTACGCTTACGCTTTATTTCCTGAGGTGCCGGCGATGGCTGCCGCGGCGATGGCTGCGACGGAGATTGGTGAGGCGACGGAGCCGGGTGAGGCGACGAAGACGGCTGCCGTGGCGGCGACGACCTCGTTGGAGATGGGTGAGGCGGCGGCGAAGATGGCCTTGGCGTGTGATTTGGAAGCATGATACATTCCTTTGGACATAGAATGGTGACGTTTGTTGCTTCTCCCAGTTCAGTCACATCCCCTTCACCTGCAGGGTAGTCAAGCTTCAAACCTTGAAAGGTGGGCATGATTTCATCCACCCCGACAATAGCGTAGCCCTGTGGAATCGGACGACAATGGTAAGTTGGTGTGGGTCCAATTGGTAAGGCATAGCCGACCGCCACCTTCATTGATATGTTCACAACTTTGACATGTAGCTCGCAGTGTGTCATCTGTGTGATATCATCCACTGGGTAGCCAACAGGAGCCATCGTCGGTGCACCATCGTCATCGTCATTGTCATCACCCGGGACCTCGGTGGAAGCCACACTGCTTTTTCGATTATTCGATAGGCCGGTATCATCGAATGCAGGTTCTACCAACATGTGCTGCTGATATGGGCCGGTAGTACCTTGTTGGCTAAGTGCGTTAATTTGATCTTGTTGTTGCTTTATTCATTCTTCAATTATACGCATTCGCTCTTTCTGAATATCTACTTCAACTTCCGCCTTGTCCTTTCTCCTCTTACGGCTTCTATCAGGATATTTCTTCATCTCTTCGGGAAACCTAGTCCTCCATGGTTTGGAGCCTATTGTGCCTCGTGTTCGTCCATCATGTTCCTTATTTCCAAGGGCGAGTGTGAGCTCATCATTCTCTCTATCGGGAATGAAGTCCCCATCTTTAACAGCCTTTACTGTGTTTCTCATCTTCTCGATTGGCAAGGGGTCTTCTTTATGTCGTATGTTATATATACACTTCCCTTCCAAGTCCAACGTGCCCCCATTCCCTTAAAACCAATTCTTTGCACGTTCGATCCAATCGTCTATCTCTGGGATGATCTTTTTAGCACGCAGTTCATCCTCAAGTTTCTTCCACTTAGGAATGCCAGCCCTGTAGCCACCTTGCCCATAGTATGGTGTTACTTCTTGTTAGCAGCATTAAGCTTATTCGTTGCAGACATTTTCTTAGCTTTTTCTGATATCTTGTAATTCACAAACTCAGCCCAGAATGGTTTTAACTTCTAATACTGAATCTTCTCGAAATCCGAAGTCTTCTCTTTCACGACATAGTCAAGGTGCAATATTTTCTTCCAGTTGGTGAAACATTGGGCGATATTCTTCATAGCCCACTCCCTGACCTTCATCTCCATGGCTTTCGCATGTTCTAAGGCGTCCTCAACTGGATCCTCCGCATTTGGATCCAGCTCTATCTTCGGTAGTTTGAAATTAAGCATGAGCCTCTTCCACAGTAAATCTTTGGCCATGTTAGGGACATATAAACATGTTCCCTCTTCTTACGCATCAGCAGGCTTATTCCAATTCTGAATGGTGATCGGGACAAAGTCCCTAACGATTACTCCGCGTTGTGCCACAAATTTGTTTGTGACAACAACAGGAGCTGTCGGTTTGCCATCTTCACCGATATCTTCGATTCTGAACCTTTCATGGTCTTCCAACTTTTTGGTTGGGCCTCGTCCGCTCTTTTTAGTAGATTTGTTTGATCCGGAGGGCTAAAACAAGAAAGATCGTCGTTACTATTTCAATATAGATAGCAGATGATTAATTAATGAATTAATTATATTACATGCAACTCGCCGGAGCGGTCGTATTCTCGATCATACAAGGCATCGCCTTCTCCCTCGCGGAAGGCATCACCTTCAACCTCAAACAAGTCGTCTCCTCCGGCAAAAAGAGGATCACCCTCACCGGAGTTGTTCAGAAACGTCGATACATCTAAATTTTCTTCCCCGCGGATCACACCTTGGATCAACTCTTCCTTTTCTTCGTCTCTGTCATGTGGGTCCATATTTTCTGCATAAGTGGAAAAACGGATAAGTCAAAGCGGCTAAGGGAGAATGTTAGGTAGGGTGTTGAGAGATATAAACCCTAATTTGGAGAAACTCTAATATATACATACATAATAATAAAAATGAAGAGAAACCCTAAACCCTAAACCTAGCTACAAAAAAGAAACTATGTAGTAGATAGGTAACTCTAGCTACTAACAAAAGACCACATTGGAATCTTATGCATCATGGCGATAAAGTAGATACTTTGTAATAGGTTCAGAATGAGAGGCTACGCTTGCCCTCGGGCTCGGATCCTATCGCGAAGAACCAATACCGGAAATAAAGGCGACAATTCAAGACATGGCATAATGCAATGCGCAAACAATATGTATGACACGTCAGATTAGATACTATGAAGTAACCATAATGCCTGTTGATTTAAGAAGGTTCAGAATGCCCTGGCAAAGGTGCATCATCAAACTCACATGTATATGAGGGGTATCGATGTTCTTCCAACACGCGCGGAGGGGTGCGCTGGAAAGAGCCTAACGAGGGGAACCACATAGTGGCGGCGCCGCCCCTTTAGGGTCACCGGAGCGAGGCCTGCGACGAGCGGCGGCGACGGAGCTCACAGACGAACGGCGCGCGGCGGCTACAAAGATCTAGGAGGCAAAAGAGGGTGCGCCCTGAGCACCAGAAGCTCACCACGGTGCTCGACGTGGGGTCGTGGAATCCAGACAAGGCCGGAGGCGAGCTAATCGATGGCGGCGAGCTTTGTCGGGGTCGGGGCTTGATTCCTTCAGTGGGATGAAACAGGGGACCGAGGCGGAGCTGCTGGCACCACCAGATGGTCGAGGGGAGGCCGGAACGGCGGAGACGGCCGGCTACTAGGGCCGGCTAGGGTTTGGCCAGAGAGGGAGAGAACGCACGCGAGGGGGAGAAAGAGGGTGAGAACGCACGAGGATGCACGACGGCGGGCAGCCTGACGGCGGGGTGACCGGTGACGTCTCCCTGTGCGCGCGCGTCGGAATCATATCAACTAAAATAATCATCAACTAAAAACCATCACTAGTGCGTGTGCACGCGTCGGGATCTACATCATCTAAATATACACCTAAATCATCTAACAACTATACACCTAAAATCTAAATAATATATACATACACCTAAAATAACATACACCTAAAATAATATATGCATACACACACCTAAAATCAAAATATATATCTACACATGTCAAAAAATATATACATCTACATGCATATACATGCATGCATACACATGCTAAAAGGAAGCAGGGGCCCTCTCTGGTACGGTGGTACCGGCGGCAGCGGCGGTGGATGCGATAGGCGGTCGGGGAAGGAGAGGGAGAGGCGGCGGGCCGATGCTGGACACGGGTGGCGGAGGCGGCGCAGAGGCGTAGGACGGAGGTGGCGGAGCAGAGGCGGAGGCGGAGGCAGCGGCGCAGAGGCGGAGGCGGAGGCGGCGGCGCTGACGACGACGGCGGGCACGGGCAGCCTGTCGGCGTCGTGGGGATCGGGGGCAGCGTCGTTGATGAGAAGGAGAGAAGAAGCAGAGAAAAGAGATGGGGAAAAAAAGAGGCGCGCAAGTTATAAAGGAGGGAGTATACGTCCCGGTTGGTGGCTCCAACCGGGACTAAAGGGTCATACGTCCCGGTTGGAGCCACCAACCGGGACGTATACTCCATTTTTTTTCATCAGCCCATGGGGCGCGCAGGGGTTTTAGTACCGGTTAGTGGCTCCAACCGGGGCGTATGACCCTATTTTCAAAGAAAATCAGGAATTTTCTCTCTGTTCCCGTCTTATTTTTTATTTTGGGGTTTAAATTTGTAATGTTTTTTAAATGATAATTACTTTGGAATTTAGAAAAACTTTAAACATAAAAAGTGTTTGAATTTGAATAACTAATTCAAAACCATTTTCTATTTTTAAAAATAATTAATGTAACCATTTAAAATTAAAAATGAATTAACTTATATTTTATAATATTAATTTGGAATTTAGAAAAACTTTAAACATAAAAGTGTTTGAATTTGAATAACTAATTCAAAACCATTTTCTGTTTTTAAAAATAATTAATGTAACCATTTAAAATAAAAAATGAATTAACTTATATTTTTGAATATTAATTTGGAATTTAGAAAAACTTTAAACATAAAAAGTGTTTGGATTTGAATAACTAATTCAAAACCATTTTATATTTTTAATTTGGATTTGAATTAACTTATATTTTTTATATATGAATGGGCGGGAAGAAAAGGACGGGAAATAATGGACGAGAAGAAAATTTTATTACGATAGAACTGGAATTAAAGTACATAACGCAACTAACACTAAGTTACATAAAGCACGACTGAAGATTAAGATACATAGAAGAACTGAAAATTAAGATACATGGCCAGATTAAGTCAAAATCGACCGAACTTGTTTTGCAATGTTGGAGTGATTCAGTCATGCTCCTGCCTACACGTGTAATACTCGCCACTGTAGTCGTCGTACTCGTCGCGGCCGTCGTCGCTGTCATCGTCGGGGTCGCCGTAGTTGAACCTTGAAGGCTGAGTACGAGTGGGCTGGACTTGAGGGTAGCGCAGACGGGGGTTATAGTCGGCGGCCGTGTCGTAGGCCATGACGCTCTGGAGAGTCCGGCCGCACCACACCTAGAGGGACAGGAGGAACCGGCACGCCTCCAGCGCTCAGCATCCAGCCGACGGGGACGCAGTAGCCCGGCGGGCAGGGGTAGTTCGAGGCGCAAAGCGCCTCCACCTCCCTAGGGGTTAGTCGTATGGTGGAAGCCATGGGAAAGAGTGATGAGGTTGTAGATATGAGTCTAGAGATGTGCAATGACAATGGAGGCCAATCCTACATATATGTAATGAGAAATGGCGGGAAGAAAACTATGTGAAGAAATGGCGGGAAGAGAAATGGCGGGAAAAAAACTGCGGGAAGAAATTGCGGGAAGAAATGGTGGGAAGAAAAATGGCGGGAAGAAATGGCGGGAAGAAACTTGGGTTTAGGGTTTTGTGAAAGTTTTTTCGAGACATGATCAATATACCAAGTCTGGTATTTTAGAAAAATTGGACGGTAGCATTCTGAAACAGCATTTTGGTGGTTACTTCACAAAATGACCCGTTTTTTGCGCTCGGAAAATGGAAAATGGCTTTTCCGTGCGACGAAAAAGAAAACTTCATGCTGCAACATTGTTCCCCATACCAATGTCAACATGCATGCATAATATGGGCACATCATCACAAACTATGCCGTGATTCAGCACATAACATCGGTCATTTGGACCGAAAGCCATGAAACCTCGAACTTGATAGGTTATTTTGTGAAGGTTTTTTCGAGACATGATCAATATACCAAGTCTGGTATTTTTCTTGCAACTATGTCACATAATATGAAACCACGCAAAGGATTTACATTGTTCGGACTTCTTTTGAATTTCTTATGTCCGTTTTGAATTTTTTGAATTTCTAACTATGGTCGAACCGGCGTGCATAAAGATAGGTGATGAGCATCGTTAGAACTTGCATTGGATCTCTAAAGAAACCACATATTGCGAGTCTAAAAATGATTTTTTCAAAAAATCATGGGCGTTAGATTATGTACCTGAAGTACAAACCGGACCCACTTCCTACCGATTCGGCAGATATTTGTCCTTTTTACCTGGAATGGAAGAAAAGGTTTGAGATGTCCCGGTTGGGAGATAGTCCATGTAAGGTGGTCTAGTATTTTAGAAAAATGGGATGGTAGCATTCTGAGACAGCATTTTGGTGGTTACTTTACAAAACGACCCGTTTTTTGCGCTCGGAAAATGGAAAATGGCTTGACCATTTGGACCGAAAGCCATGAAACCTCGAACATGATAGGTTCATCTTTAGTCCCGGTTGGAGGGATTTCGGCAGGCTGGGACATGCAGCACTAATGATAGGGGTGAGTGTCGACATTATGTCGTGCGGCTTGTACCTTGCCCCGGATGGTGTCACCAACCGGGACTAAAGATGAACCTTTAGTCCCGGTTGGAGACACCAACCGGGACAAAACACGAGTCAGCACTAATAATAGGGGTGAGTGTCGACATTATGTCGTAAGTATCGACACTATGCCGAGCTGCTTGTACTATAAATTGGCATCCTTGTGAGTCGAGTCCTCCAGCCAGATTGAGGCATCTCCAATATGGTTTTCGAGAGCAGGGACACCACTACGACCAGTTTCACGGAGATGCCGCCGGATCCCAGTCCTCCGGCATCTCCAAGAAACTGGTCATAGAGGCACTCCCTAATATGTGAAATTAGTTAGCTCCTAGGTGTATTGATCTAGTTAGAGAAGTTACAAGCTACAAGATGGTGTGCGAGAGCAGGGACACCACTACGGCTAGTTTGAGGGAGATGCCGTCGGAGCCCAGTCCTCCGGCATCTCCAACAAACTGGTCATATAGGAACTCCCTAATATGTGACCACGCGCGTTTGGAGATCAAATCTTAATAGTAAGTACAAATCGGGACAACTTCTTCATAGTTCGGGAAAGTCGTTCTACGAATCGGGACTAAAGGCCTCCTTTAGTCCCGGTCCAACCACAAAACGGGACTAACATTCAAGACATTTATTAATATTAAAAACCGAGACTATAAAACCGGGACTAAAGGCCCCCCTATATATAGTCCCGGTCAAGCCACAAACCGGGACTAACACTCAATACATTTATTAAACTTGGAAATTGCAAACATCATGAGATATCCTTCACAAAATGAGCTAACATGTCTCATGACATTTAGGTTCACAATATGCAGCCGACCGGCCAGACATGAACTAGAGGTCACAATATGAGCATGAACTTCTTGGCATATGTCCTTCCTTATGATCGCTTCAGACGTAACCATGGAGCATATTCTTTACTTAACGGAATGCTTGGGTCGGTTTTCACTGTGAAGGGCGGTATTTCATCAAACTTATTATAATCTTCTGACATGTCTGTCTTGTCCTCGATTCCCACGATGTTTCTTTTCCCTGGAAGAACTATGTGACGCTTTGGCTCATCATATGATGTATTCGTTTGCATATTTTTCTTTTTTCGGTCTGGAGGACATGTCCTTCACATAGAAAACCTGAGACACATCATTGGCTAGGACGAATGGTTCATCTCTATAACCAAGATTGTTGAGATCCACTGTTGTCATTCCGTACAACTGGTCTATCTTTATCCCTTCCCCATTCAGGTTGACCCATTTGCAGCGAAACAAAGGGACCTTAAAAGAGACTCCATAGTCTAGTTCCCATATCTCCTCTATGTAACCATAGTATGTGTCCTTTTGCCCATTCTCGTCTGTTGCATCAAAGCGAACACCAATGTTTTGGTTGGTGCTCTTTTTATCTTGGGCGATTGTGTAGAATATATTTCCATTTATTTCATACCCTTGGAAATTCAATATAGTAGAAGATGGTTACGCGTCCAACAAGTATAGCTGATCTCCAATAGTGGTGTCATTCAAGAGATGTGTCCACATCCAACCACCGAAAGACTTCATGTGTTCATCTGTAATCCATGAGTCAGGCTTCCCTAGGTTTTTGGAGCGTACAATATTCTTGTATTCCTCGATATACGGAGCTGCCAAGGTGGAATTATGTAGAACTGTGTAGTGTGCTTTAGTGAAAGAATCCCCATCCCTACATATCATTGCTTTCTTTCCCAGCGTGCCTTTTCCATTAGTCTTCCCTCATGTCGTGAGTTAGAAACACCAACCGGCTTAAGGTATGGAATAAAGTCAACACAAAACTCAATGACCTCCTCTGTTCCATATCCCTTGGAGATGCTTCCTTCTGGTCTAGCACGGTTATGATCATATTTTTTAAGACTCCCATGAACCTCTCAAAAGGGAACATATTATGCAGAAATACAGGACCGAGAATGGCAATCTCTTCCACTAGGTGAACCAGGAGATGCGTCATAATATTGAAGAAGGATGGTGGGAACACCAACTCAAAACTAACAAGACATTGTACCACATCCTTCGGTAACCTTGGCAGAATATCTGGATTGATTACCTTCTGAGATATTGCATTGAGGAATCCACACAGCTTCACAATGGGTACTCGAACATTTTCCGGTAGAAGCCCCCTCAATGCAATCGGAAGCAACTGCGTCAAAATCACGTGACAGTCATCATATTTCAGGTTTTGGAAATTTTTCTCTGCCATATTTATTATCCCCTTTATATTAGATGAGAAGCCAGACAGCACCTTCATACTGTAAAGGACTTCAAAAAAGATTTCCTTCTCTTCTTTGGTAAGAGCATAGCTGGCATGACTTAAGTGACGCCCTTTATCCGTTTTGTTCTGTGTATGCATGTTCTTTGGGTCTTTCATAATTTGTTGGTCCTCCCATGCTTCTGGTGTATCTTTTGTCTTCCCATACACTCCTAGGAATCCTAGCAGGTTCACGCAAAGATTCTTCGTCACGTGCATCACGCCGATTGAAGAGCGGACACGTAGGACTTTACAATATGGCAGTTCCCAAAATATAGATTTCTTCTTCCACATGGGTGCGTGTCCTGTAGCGACGTCGTTCAGAACTGATTGACCGACGGGACCCTTTCCAAAGATTACTTCTATGTCCTTGACCATACCAAATACATCATCACCAGCAGGGAGTTCAGGCTTCTTCCGATGATCTTCCTCACCTTTGAAATGCCTGCCTTTCTTTCTTACGAGATGATTGGTCGGAAGAAATCGTCGATTCGCCAGGTACACAACCTTCTTGCATTTATGCAAATACGTACCTTCAGTCTTATCTAAACAGTGTGTGCATGCCTTATATCCCTTGTTTGTCTGTCCTGAAAGGTTACTAAGAGCAGGCCCAATCGTTGATGGTTATGAAAAGCAACCCTCGTAGGTCAAATGGCTCCTGTTTGTTCTCATCCCACACATGTACACCTGGTTTGCCCCATAGCTGTAAGAGTTCTTCAACTAATGGCCTAAGGTACACATCAATGTCGTTGCCCGGTTGCTTCGGGACTTGGATGAGCACTGGCATCATAACTTACGCTTCATGCACAACCAAGGAGGAAGGTTGTAGATACATGGAGTCACGGGCTAGGTGCTGTGACTGCAGCTCTACTCCCCAAAAGGATTCATGCCATCCGTACTTAGACCAAACCATAAGTTCCTTGCGTCACCTTCAAAGTGCGGAAAGTCTCTCTTGATTTTTCTCCACTGTGACCCATCAGCAGAGTGTCTCAACTTCCCGTCTTTCTTACGGTCTTCTTTGTGCCATCGCAACAACCTGGCATGCTCTTTGTTTCTGAACATGCGTTTCAACCTTGGTATTATAGGATCATACCACATAACCTTAGCAGGAACCCTCTTCCGGAGGGGCTCTCCCTCAACATCACCAGGGTCATCTTGTCTGATCTTATAACGCAATGCATTGCATATCGGGCATTTATCTAAATTCTCATACTCCTTACCGTGGTAGAGGATGCAGTCATTATGCATGCATGTATCTTCTGCACATCTAATCCTAGAGGACGGAGAGTCTTCTTTGCTTCGTATTTACTCTTGGGAAGTTCGTTATGTTTTGGAAACTTCGGCTTCATTATTTTCAGTATTTTTTCAAATGAGGAGTCAGTTAGACCACACTCTGCCTTCCATCGCAGCAATTCCAGTGTGGTACCGAGCTTTGTGCTGCCATCTTCGCAATTTGGGTACAACAATTTTTTGTGATCTTCTAACATGCCCTCTAACTTCAACTTCTCATTTTCTGTTTCACAGTCGCGCTTTGCATCAGAAATGACCCTACCAAGTTTATCAGCGGGCTTATCTGATGCCCGTTATTCACCTCCTTCCTCTTTATTGTCTTCCATTGCAGTATCACTATATTCAGGAAACATATGATGATAATTGTTATCATCATATTCTTCTTGACTGTCTTCTATCATAACCCCTCTTTCCCCGTGCTTAGTCCATCAATTATAGTTGGGCATGAAACCTTTCATAACCAGGTGGCCGCGAATGATTTTCGAGGAAGAGTACTCCTTGTTGTTCCGACATTGAACACATGGACAACGTATAAAACCATTCTCTTTGTTTGCCGTAGCCACATCGATAAATTTATCCACGCCTTTAATGTACCCGAGTACACGCCGGTCACCGTACATCTATTCCCGACCGTTCATCTGCATCATATAATTAAGTTTATCAAAAACGGGATATCATAAATAATGAAATGACCAATTCACATCGACACATGCATTGTATCAATGACAGAGAAGAGATAAGATTGTTAACCTCGATCGAGGGAAATAAAGAGGAGAAAGCTCAAGTGCGTCTCGGACACCTTCTATATTTTTGTTCTGTGAGAAATTGAACGGGATCATTCACTCAAACATTCCATCAAACACCTTGAATGCATGCATAGAAAAAAAATAAACTAGCACACCTCTCACATCTTTCACCAAGAAAAAACAGAGGAGAGTCAGAGGGCTAGGGCGTCGTATTTATAGAGGACGGGATCATACGTACCGGTTTGTAATACAAACCGGGACTAAAGGTGTGTGCCACGCCATGTGGCTGACGCCCAACCTTTAGTCCCGGTTTGTGTTACAAACCGAGACGCATGAATCTTTACGAACCGGGATGCATGCCTCCGCCTACCGTGTCCGCTTGAACCGGGACGCGTGCCAGCATTAGTCCCGGTTCGTGGCGCAACCGGGACTAATGCTGTTAGGGGGCGCGAACGGATAGCCTGTTTTCTACTAGTGACACCTGTTGATAATATTGAGAGTTTGAGATGGTTATCCTGGTGATCCTAAGATACAATTCTCACCGCTTTGCACATACTAACCTGATACAATTCTCAGAACATTGCACATACTAACCTTGATGTTCTTCCATCAACTGCATGCAACCATGCTCATACATGAAGACCGTGACCCGTTTTGACTTTCTTCTTCCCATCTTCGCTCGTCGCAACCCAAGGTACCTGCACGGTTACACTGATGGCCTTCACCCTGTTAACTACCAACAACCTTCTCCTTTGTAGTTGCTTGAGCGCTGGATCAATGGCGGCGGTGAATTGGGCACGGGAAATGGGTAAGAGGGATCAGATGGTGACAACGATCAATAGACAATTGGCATGTTTCCTTGGATTATAGTTATTGGTTTAGCATTGTGCAATTTTAGGCCTAGCTAAAATATACGAACAAAAATTAGAGTGCCTGAAAATTTAAAATTAGCAAAGTTGGATATTAAGTATCCAAGCAGAAGATATTGTGATATTGATACGTACATGCAAAAGAGCAGAAACACATAATATTTTTGGACTAGCCTAAAAGAGCTAGGCTAGCCACTTCGTTTTCTCTTCTAACACTATGCCTTTTCACCAATGTCGGATCAAGGATTTCAACGATAGGGCGGGGCAACTAGACATAATATTTTTCAAGTACCACAAATATACCGTAACAATGTATTATTTTGTTTCTGGTCCTCGTGTCATGCTTCTTATGTAACTTAATGTTGCATACAATAGTGTACCCGTAGGCCTCTAACACCGGTTTGGAGAGGCCTCTAACACCGTTACAGGACCGCTGTTGCGGGTTCGGTGTTAGAGCCCCCCTTTAACACCGGTTCTTATACGAACCGCTGTTAAAGGGTGGCGCACGTGGGGCATCCGCAGAGCTCAGGCCACCCCCCTTTAACACCGGTGTTAAAGGTTCTCTGTCGCGGCAGGAAAATGGCCTAAATCTCTGCCGCGGCAGAGTTCTGCCGCCGCCCCGTTTTGGACGGATTTCTGCGGCGGCGGGGACGGGGGGGGGGGGGATCGATCGGAAGAGGTATACACATACATCGTTGGTACATATGTACATCAATAATTAAGCAACTATTATTATACACAAATATCGTCATTATGGTATTCTCCGTACATGTTCAAGTATCAAGTACAAGACAAACACGTTTAAGCATATATATACAAATATAACATATCTGTACACGTTTATTTTGGATATCTAAAGAGTTCTCCGCCAGGCATAACGACCTCATCAAGTGTGAACCCCGCCAATTCCTCTTGAATGGCTCGTACGCGGTCAAATGGTAGGAGTTTGTCCCGCATCCGCTCGATCTTTATATATATATATATATATATATATATATGTGAAGAATAGGGTCAATATATATAAATGAAACTTAACACAACTGATGGTAATTAAAATAATATTGTGTACTTCGTTTACTTACTCTAAGTTGTTCTAGTGTGCCTTGGTCCGTCGCACATATCGTGTTGCGAATGAACTCGCAAACGTAGTATCCACATAAGTTATTGCCGGCTCCATGCTGCACGCACTTTACTAGAATAGAGAGTTCAATCAAAATAATAATCAATAAAGCATGATATAATGGAATTGAAAGCAGAATCAAAGAGATACGCGGACCTAGCTGGCTAGTATTACTTACATTTTGATCTACAAATTTTAGTTCTTCTGACCATTTACCCACGGCCCTGCCCGTGAACCCTTTCCAAACCCTGTCCGGCAAAGAAAATGAATAAAAGAGTAATTAATTACTTGTTGTCACGAAAGTTTTTGATCTAGTGCGATAATATGATTGAAATTACCTCTGGAGCATCGCTTTAAAGTCTGCCCATAGCTCTTTATATTTTCATGCCGAGTCCATGACAAGGACTTTTCCTGCATCAACTTGAATGACTAGCAGAATAAAGTGAAACCTGCGCACGCATAACTCATCATCAGTTACACTTAACATCGAGTAAGCCGAAATAGAATGTGTACAAGAGAGGGTATCACTCACGAGAAATTGTAAGGCAATAGTATTTCCCTTTCGGTTTGTTGTCTTAGTAAAGACGTTAGCAAGAAATCTTCTGTTTTCTCGGGTTTGTGTTTCACCACTTGTTCATGAACTCTATTTGGGTCAATGAACCCAATGTCATAAGGGCGTCCTTTCATGCATTCCATAACCTTTTTCCTGCATAATAGTATATACATATGTGATAAGCATATATATACATGCAATTAATGAATTGAATGAGCTGAGATAGAAATTACAGAAATGGTACTTACACACAATAAAGGCTGATGGCAGCTTTGTTGAGTTCCTTCTGATTGAATGTTGAAGGTGATCTCGTCGTCTCCGCACAATAAAATCTCATCTCTTATATGCGCCGTGATCCATTCTTCCTTTGCCGTCATGCAGAAATTAATGTACCACTTATGCAATCTTCGCATCTTTGTTGGTAGATTCTTTAGCTCCTCTTTCTTGACGAGATTCTTCCTGTACTTCCATGGTTGTATGGGGTTGACATTGCATTTGGGCAATTGGTCTCCAATGATGTTCAAGTATGTAATGTAACTCATCCCCATCTCATTGGCCTTTCTTTTTAGCTCTTGCTCGTAATCATTTACAGGAGGAGCTATCCGTGTATCGAACACTAGGAGCGGGGCGCACGATTGGTTTTCCTGCTCTCCGAGCAAGGGAACTGTTTTCCTGGGTGGATGACTACTACTTTCAGACTCCCTCCACCTCACATCCCCCGTTATAATCTGTCGCTCATAGTCCGCACAAGTGGGGGTTCAGGTTTCAAAAGATTATTGTAAAACTTCTCCACCATCGCCGGATCTAGTTTCTCCTTCGGCTCGACCCGTTTAGGTGAAAATAATTTATTAACCTTGTCTTCCGAGATCCTCTTGTTCTCCTCGTCGCTGCGATTCCACGGTAATACCGGCAATGGCTTGGCGGAAGGCCGCGGGACGTAGTTCCTTGAACTCTTCGGCGGATGGTTTCCTGCATATTTCTTCGTGGTAGTAGTACTAGTGCTCTTCGTGGCAGTGCTCTTCCACTTACGCTGACTCACAGGAGATGACTGAGCCGGAGATGGCTAATGCGCAGGAGATAGCTGAAGCGGCGGAGACGGCTGACGCGGCGAAGACGAAAGGGGAGTATTCTGATGACCCGGAGACGGCTGGGGCGGCTCAGATTGCTAACGCTGTGGAGAAAGCGGGGGAGCCAGTGGCCTCCAATTTGGAAGCACGATGTGTTCCTTCTTCCAGAGAATGGTTGTTTTCACTGCAAATTTTAGTTGAGTTTCCCCTTCACCTGTAGCTTGGTCAAGTTGTGCTTCCTCATATTCCTTCACAACCTCATCCATCCCGACAATAGCATAGCCATCTGGAATCGGTCGGGAGTGGTAAGTTCCACCAGGTACAGGAGGTAAGGCATAGCCGACCGCCACCTTAATGGCTAAGCCCATTGATCTCACATGTATCTCAGCGTGTTCGCTCTCCGTGATCTCATCCACGGGGTATCGAGGACCCGTCATTTCAAGCGTGGGCTGCACGTTCTCCGTGGAAGCCACGATGCTTTTCCGCGCAGAGTCTGGGCCGTCGGCAGCTTCCAATGCAGGCTCTTCGTGCCGCTGAGATGGGCCGGTAGCTTGCTAGCTATTTTGTGCGTTCACTTGCGCGCGCCTGAAGCGCCATTAGTATATGTTCTGTCTGTGTCATCCGGTTTGTACGCTCTTTTTTTTTCGCGCCATCTGTAAGAGTCACCCCCCGCGGCAAACCCATCCTTCCACGCCATACCCCCTATGCCTCGTGCTAGTCTAGGGTGTTCTTTTTTACTGATGGCGCGTGTCAGATGGTCATTCTTTCTGTCGGGGTGGAAGGTCATGGCGGCTGTTTCCTCGAATGCCGCGATGAGTTCATTAATGGGTTTGGCAAGAATTTTTGGGAAGATACACAATCCCGTTTCTGGGTCCAACTTTGCCCCAATTCCGTAGAACAAGTCTTTGCACGTAGCTCCCACCCCTCTGTCTTGGGTCTGATCCCTCTATCGCGCAGGGCCTTCTCAGCTTCCTCCCACTTATGCCTCTGAGATATGTAGCCACCTGACCCCGTCCTCTGGTGATATTCCTTCTTCTTGGAATTTAGCTATTGGTTTCTGACCTCTTTGCAGCTATAGCAACTTCCTTGTACGCCACAAATTCGGGCCAGTGAGGTCTTATCTTCGCATAATATGCATCTTCGAAATCTGGAGTCTCGTCAGCTTTGACAAATTTGTTCAATTTTGTCTTCCAGTTGCGGAAAGCTTAGGCCATCTTCTTTAGAGTCCACTCTTTGACCTTTTCCTTTATAACCGGTTTATTTTCATCCTCCTCCAGCGACAGGTTGAAATTTAGCAACAACGAAGTCCAAAGCGTTTCTTTGGATCTTTTATCGACAAAGGTGGCGTCGCCCTTCTTTGGCTTATTCCAATATTCAACTGTGATTGGGATTTGGTCCCTAACAAGAATTCTAGCCTGACGTATAAATTTGTCTGTGGCCTTCTTGGGCTCCATCGGCCTGCCATCAACACGGACTACTTCGATCGTGAACTTTGCACGATCTTTCAGCCGATGGCTCGCGCCAAGCTTGCTCTTTTTCGTAGAAGAAGATTGTTGCTCGATGATCGATTCGGAGGGCTAAAAGAAAAAAAGCGTTAATTAATACATGTACATATATACAAATCAATCGGTGCAAGTCAGCAGAGGCATAATCTATGCATATACCTCGACATACTTTGTAATCACTAAAGTGCGTTCACCGGAGTCGTCATCTTTTCCATGACTACTTGAGTTGTCATCATGTCCCTCCAAGTTCAGATATTGTGAGGTGTCCTCATGGATCATGTTCTCCATTATTTCTTCCTCTTCAAGGTTTCTACTGAGTGGATCCATAGTTTCTAAATTATCTAGAGTAAGAGAGTAAACATTCAAGTGGACTTGGATTCATAATAAATATTCTAGAGTAAGCTCATGGTAGACATTTATAATTTTAAACCCTAACTTCTATGCAAGTTATAACAAACTATTTATCTTGATATCACTTAAGCTCATGGGAATAATATTAACCATCTTAATTCCTTAGAACTTTATGTGTCATATAATAATGAAGGATCACCATATAAAAATTTCTTTAATATTATAAGTTATTAAGAATCAAATCTCATGAATTAATAGTAATACATCCTTTAATAAGTTATGGTTTATATAGGTAAATCAAATTCAGAACAAAAGCCTCTACAAAATATTAATAGGAAAAGGACCTATATAAAGAAAATAAAGAAACTATAATACATACACTTTATTTTTGTGCAACAATATATATTAGGATATTTATATGCAACAATATATATACATATATGCATATATGCATATATGGAACATTTATATATATATATTAGGATAAAATTACACAAATATACATATTATTCATACAAAAATACACAAAAATACACAGCCTGACGTCAGCACACCCTAACCCTAACCTTTTCTCACCAAAACAGGGGCTAGCCACGGTGGCTGACGAGTGGGACCGGGGCTACGTCAGAGCCACACATGCGCCACACGGGCTTGCCGGAGAATGCTGTAGACGGTGGCGGCTGGCGGTGCTGGAGAGCGACCTAGGGCGCGCGAGCAAGCTCATTCGACTCAACACGATGCGGCCTACCTAAAACGGGCGGCGGCACTACCTAGGGGTCATCGGAGCGACGTCAACGACGATGGCCAGCGGCGGCCCTTGCAGAGCAGCGAGGCGACGATGGCACCGAGCGAGAGGAAGCGAGCGGAGGGGCACCAGAGCACCGTGGGCTCACCGTGGGTCTACCAGAGGGGTCCGCGAGGCCGGGCGGGGTCGGAAACAGCGACGATGGCGACGGTGGTGGTCATCGGGCTCGGAGAAGAAGCGGTGCTGGGGTTCGATTATGGATGCCCCACATCAATTCCTTTGATGCGGAAGAGTAGCGCGACGAGGCATGGGTGGGCGCGGCGGCGACGGCAGCGGACGGCGACAGCGACGCCGCGTCGATCAGCCTGCCGGTGTTCTCCTCCGCTCCTCTTTGTGCTCCTCGATTTGCTCTTGCGTGATCCACAATCTAGTTGGGGGAAGAGGAAGAGGAAGTGCGCACGCACCCCCCCCATTTAACACCTGTTCGTGGCTGGAACCGGTGTTAAGGAGGGGGCATTTTTAATTCCCAAAAAGAGGATATAATTTAGAAAATTCATATCTTTTTTATTTCAACTCAGAAAAATATGAATAATATATCATAATTTTCATAAAAATAAGATCTATCCATTCATATAAAAACATTTTAGAGTTACTGTAGATGAAAATTTTCAAAATTATTAAAATACTTACATATGAATTTTGATTATTCAATTAAGACAAAATAAAATAGTAAAACCCTAAAACTTTGAACTTAAGAAATATTAACCCTATTTTTAGAAAATGAAAAATAATTAGAGAAAATCATATTTTATTTTCTATTAACATTTTTGAATTGTTTGGATATTTAAATTTAGCATCTTTTGTATACTTTGGAATATGACAAAACTTTCAACATGAAAAGTGTTTGGATTTGAATAATTAATCCTAAAACATTGTTTGTTTTCAAAAAATAAAATTCAAACTAGTAATAAATAGGAAAGGGCGGGCAGAATGCGCGGGAGGAAAAGGACGGGAAGAAAATTTTATTATGATAGAACTTGAATTAAAGTACATAACGCAACTAACAGTAAATTTCATAAAGCACGCTTTAGAGAGTCCGGCCGCGCCACCACAACAAACGACCGTCCACGTTGAAGTTTGGAGGAGGTGGGTCGTCCTCCTCGTGCCTGGCGAGCGCCCTCTCACGCCGATACCCTAAGAAGGCTTTCCAAGTCGGGAAATAGTCGGGATGCCAGTTGGGATTCCTCCGCTGCTCTGGCGTGAGCTCGAAGTAGTAGTGGTTCGTGATGTCCATCCGGCGCGCCACACCTAGAGGGACAGGAGGAACCGGCACGCCTCCGGCGCTCAGCATCCAGCCGACGGGGATGCAGTAGCCCGGCGGGAAGGGGTAGTTCGAGGCGCAAAGCGCCTCCACCTCCCTAGGGGTTAGTCGTATGGTGGAAGCCATGGGAAAGAGTGATGAGGTTGTAGATATGAGTCTAGAGATGTGCAATGACAATGGAGGCCAATCCTACATACATGTAATGAGAAATGGCGGGTAGAAAACTGTGGGAAGAAATGGTGGGAAGAGAAATGGCGGGAAAAAACTGCGGGAAGAAATTGCGGGAAGAAATGGTGGGAAGAAAAATGGCGGAAAGAAATGGCGGGAAGAAACTTGGGTTTAGGGTTTTGTGAAAGTTTTTTGGAGACATGATCAATATACCAAGTCTGGTATTTTAGAAAAATTGGACGGTAGCATTCTGAAACAGCATTTTGGTGGTTACTTCACAAAACGACCCTAGGGGTTAGTCGTACGGTGGAAGCCATGGGAAAGAGTGATGAGGTTGCAGATATGAGTCTAGAGATGTGCAATGACAATGGAGGCCAATTTTACATATATATAGTGAGAAATAGCGGAAAGAAAACTGGCGGGAAGAAATTGTAGGGTTCGCAGCATAGAAAACAAAAAATTTCCTACTATGGGAACAACTATGTACCAAGATCTATCTACTAGATACAAACAACAGACAGATGTATATCCGTAGAGAACATACCCTTGAAGACCGACAAAGCTTAACGAGTTAAACTCGTGGTTGATGTAGACAATCTCTTGCTGATCTCAAGATCGAGAGGAAGTCCTTAGCACCGCAACTTAGCGGCGCATCCGTGCTCGCACACACGTTCGAGGCATCGAGCAACCTCCACCTCCTCGCTCCAGCGATGCAGCCGAAGCACAACTCTTTCTTGCCGAATAGCCACCGGGAACATGTATCTCGCTAGTCCGAGACCATGGGGGATAAATACTAGAGGGGGAGAGAGATCCTTCACGAGGAGGTGTGAGTGAGAAGTGAGGAGGGGGGCTCCTTTTATAGAAGAGGGGAAAACCCCAAGGGGGTGGCCGGCGCATGGGGGCTGCCCCCTTGCCCTCCCCTCATTCATGTGGGTGGACACTCTACTCACAAAAATGCCTTTCAATTCCGTCCACTCAAAAACTCACTCAAATTCCCATTAAATTTCCACCAAATTTAATGCAAACTCTCATTAAATAAAACTCCTTTTATTTATTCAGAATTTTGTCAATTACTTTAATGACAAAATTCACATATAACCCCTTGCTAGTATTTCATTTCACATGCAAAAAACTTTCTGCAATTTCACCCGAAAACCTGTTTCTGTATCTAGTGAAATAAATTCATGCGCTTGTTATTCTTTCCGGCATGAAACTTTTGATCCAAATGGATGTTGGTGTCTCTTAAGTGTGTCACCCTACGGTTCGCTAATAATTTGGACATGATCGAGACCCCTCTATGATCAATAATCAGAAGCGGGATTTGGAGACCCATACTGACTCCCACACATTCAACGATGACTTTCATGTGATCGTCGGAACCTTTTACGCTAGTATATTAATCCTTTTGTTTCGCTATATATTACATGTCCGAGATTCGATCATCGGTATCTCCATACCTAGTTTGATCTCGTTACTGACATGCACTCATTTCTCGTTCCCGTTATATAACATTCTAGTTATCAAATCACTTGTTTGCAAGCTAATCAATGTGATATCACCGAGAGGGACTAGAGCATATCTGTCCGTCATCGGGATGAACAAATTCCACTCTCGATCCATGGGCCTCAACATAACACTTTATTAGTTTTGAACCCATCTTTATAATCACCATGTTATGGTGTGACGTTTGATGTTATCAAGAAACTCTTCCGGTGTTAGTGATTGACATGATCTCATGGTCTAAGGATAAGGATCACTTCGTAAGTTGTTATAGCAATATAAACTAAATGACTTTGATCGTAATGCTATACTTTGGATGAATGTTCATCACACCATTACACTAATGTTGTGACCTCGTTATAAACAACATCCAATGTCTATGATCAGAAAACCTTGATCATCTTGTTAATCAACGAGCTAGTTTATGAGAGAGGCATAACTAGGAACTTTCTGTTTGTTTATTAAACACACATGTATTAATGTTTCCGTATTAATACAATTATAGCATGCAAAATAAGCATCTATCATATACTTGGAATATACATAATAACCACTTTATTATTGCCTCTCAGTACATATTCCTTTCAGTCTCCCACTTGCACTAGAGACAATAATCTAGTTACATAGCTCATGGATATGAACATAGCTCTAGTTACAATAATCTATCATGTATTAATGTTAATCATGTTTTGCTCTAGGGAGATTTTTAGTTAACAGATCTGGTACATTGAGATCCGTGTGTACTTTACAAATCTTTATATCTCCATCCTTGACATGCTCATGGATGGAGTGAAACCGGTGCTTAATATGCTTAGAATTCTTGTGAGACCTTGGATCTTTGGCATTGGCAATGGCACCATTGTTGTCACAATATATCATCATTGGGTCCAACGCGATCGCAACCACACCTAGTTCGGATATGAACTCCTTCATCCAAACCGCTTCATGAGCCGCTTCCAAAGCAGCAACATATTCGTCCTCCGTTGTTTATCCCGCCACCACGGGTTGTTTGGAACTCCTCCAACTAACCGCTCCACCATTCATGAGAAATACTTATCCGGATTGAGACTTAGAGTCATCCGGATCGGTGTCAAAACTTGCGTCGACATAACACTTAGCGACGAGCTCTTCTTCACCTCCGTACACAAAAAACATATCCCACTATTAATTAGTAGATATTATTTGCATGCATGTGATGTCCTCCTGATTCGTTGTGATCAAACTTTGACAAACTTTTCCTTTTTATTTTTGACATGTCCTTCAAGGAGTCTTGGCCAGCCACGTTATAGCTGCCTCTATCTCCATTTTTATTAAAATGGGCTTTATCATGACTGGTTCCGGTATCAATTTGGACCAATTTATTGGTTCGTGGCCGGTTAGATCTCCGGCAGTTTTTTTTCCTATGATGAAATCGGTTTGGAACATCATGCCTCATAAGTCATACCTGACATTGTTTTGACTCCATCGTGACACGTGAGTGCTTCACCTATCAATTTGAACCAATCTATTAGATTCACAGCCAGCTAGATGTCTGGTAGTTTTTTTTTGTTTTGCTGTGGCCATACGTGACATTGTTGATTGCTATTTGTACCAACTATTTTGTACGTAACTTTTTATCTTTAAATCATAACCATAAATTATAAATCTAACAGTCAATATAATATGGGTGATATGGATCAACCAGATGCCTCGAAAAACACCCTTATATTTCTTTTAATATATAATAGATATAGGATTCGTATAGTGATGGATACTCATTACATAAAGGTTTACCTCTTAACCAAATGTCTTCTCAGAATCTATTGTTCTGCCCATTACCCAAAATTAAAGAACCCCTCTTAAAAATTCATCTTTGACATTCATTAGACCTTTCCAAAAATGGGAATCCGTTAGTTTTGCCAAAATCTGAGATAGAGTTTTGGAATATAAATATTTATTATGTAATAACTCCTACCAAACCCTGTTTTTGTTCATTGGTTTAGATAGCCACTTGCTAATTAAACTTTTGTTCTTTAACTAAAACCTCTATTCCTAATCCTCCCTGATCTTTTGGTCCACGGATCAAATTTTATTTTGTAAGTCTGTACTTTTTTTTATGTCTGTCACTTTGCCAAAAGAATCGTGATTTAAAAAAATCAAGTCTCTTTCTTACCCCTTTGGGTATATTAAAAAAGAGAGAAAAACATAGGTAGACTCGTAAGCACCGAAGTAATCAAGACCAACCGGTCACCATAGGATAGCATCTTGCCAATCCAACAACTAAGTTTCTTCTCAAAACAATCCTCGACCGGTTTTTACTCTCCATTTTTTAGCTTACGTAAATGGATGGGAATCCCTGAATATCTGAAAGTAAGTGACCCTTTGTCACAACCGAACAAAATCATGTACTCATCCTCAACTTCTTCTGCCTGACGAAAATAAAATATCTTGCTCTAATGAAAATTAATTTTGAGACTAGATAACTGTTCACCGTACACGTTACTTTGCTGAACTTTCTAGAGTGTGAAGCTATTACTCTAAGGTGGACGAACATTTAGTTTTCCAAGTAGCCTAGTAGGGCATGTTTTTGATTGATGGAAGTGCACCTACAACACCATATTTTCTTACAAAATATTCAAGTGGTGTCCCTGCCTCTACATATGCACCAAGATGACGGTTCGGAGCACACATGCAGGGCACATCCATAAATAATATCCTTTGTACACATGTAGTGCAAGCACCAACACACTCAGGCAACAATATAGGTAGGAGCTAGGTAGAACTCTCCATGCATCTGGACGTATCGATCGAGTGGCACCGAGTATTCCACAACGAGACCTTTTGATGGAATGGGACGCATTGGGAATTTTATTTGTAGCTAGACACTACAGGACTGGGAAGCTACGCCGACGGCCGGTCGCTACCCCGACGGCCAAATGTCGGGGCCGTCGGCGTAGCCATCGTCCAGGCCAGCCCCGCCAAGCAGCCGTCGGCGTAAAATTGCCCTCGGCATATTCTAGCATACGCCGACGGCTGCCCTCGGCGTAGCTATTTTTTATTTTATCTCATTAAACTTTGAAAAATCATAACTAAATCATTCTAATTCGGAAAAATACAAATAATATATCAAAATTTGCAGAAAAATAAGACCTATCTATATACACTTAAATATTACACATTTATAAATAAAAATTAAGTAAAATATAAAATATTATATATAGTTTAAAACGGGCATAAAAAATTCAAAAACGATCGAAACAATGTGAAACCTTCGCGTGGTGTTATATTATGTGACATAGTTAGAAGGAAAAATATCAAACTTGGTATATTAATTATGTCTCAAAGAAACCTTCACAAAATGACCTATCTCATTCGAGGTTTCTTGGCTTTCGGGTCAAATGACCAATGTTATGGCTAGAATCAAGGCATAGTTTGTGATAATGTGCCCATATTGTGCATACACATGCATCATGGAATGGCGAACAATATTGCAGGAGGAAGTTTTTCTTTTTGTCGCACCAAAAAGCCATTTCCCATTTTCCGAGCATAAAAAACGGACGGTTTTGTGAAGCAACCACCAAATGGCTAATTCAAAATACTACCACCAAATTTTACAGAAATACTATACCACCTTATATGGACAATGTCCCAACAGGGGATCCGAAACCTTTCCGTCCACCTTTGGTGAAAAAAACAAATTTCTGCCGAATCGGCAGGAAGTGGGTCAGATATGAACTACAAGTACATGATCCGATGCTCATGTTTTTTTACAAAAATCATTTTTAGGTGCACAATATGCTATTGATCAAAGATCTAATGAAAGTTTAGCGAGGCTCGGCCCCGAGCTAAGAATCTTTATGTCCGCCGTTCGACAAAGTTTAACGATAGTTTAAAAACGAGCATAAAAAATTGAAAAATGATCGAAACAATGCGAAACCTTCGCGTGGTATCATATTATGTGACATATTTATAAGGAAAAATAGCAAACTTGATATATTGATTATGTCTCAAAAAACCCTTCACAAAATGACCTATCTCATTCGAGGTTTCTTGGCTTTCGGGTCAAATGACCAATGTTATGGCTAGAATCAAGGCATAGTATGTGATAATGTGCCCATATTGTGCATACACATGCATCATGGGATGTCGAACAATGTTGCAGGAGGAAGTTTTCCTTTTCGTCGCACCAAAAAGCCATTTCCCATTTTCCGAGCATAAAAAACGGACGGTTTTGTGAAGCAACCACCAAAATGGCTAATTCAAAATACTACCACCACATTTTACAAAAGTACTATACCACCTTATATGGACAATGTCCCAACAGGGGGATCCGAAACCTTTCCGTCCACCTTTGGTGAAAAAGACAAATTTCTGCCGAATCGGCAGGAACTGGGTCAGATATGAACTACAGGTACATGATCCGATGCTCATGTTTTTTTACAAAAATCATTTTTAGGTTCACAATATGCTATTGATCAAAGATCTAATGAAAGTTTAGCGAGGCTCGGCCACGAGCTAAGAGTCTTTATGTCCGCCGTTCGACAAAGTTTAACGATAGTTTAAAACGAGCATAAAAAATTGAAAAATGATCGAAACAATGCGAAACCTTCGCGTGATATCATATTATGTGACATATTTATAAGGAAAAATAGCAAACTTGATATATTGACTATGTCTCAAAAAACCCTTTACAAAATGACCTATCTCATTCGAGGTTTCTTGGCTTTCGTGTCAAATGACTAATGTTATGGCTAGAATCAAGGCATAGTTTGTGATAATGTGCCCATATTGTGCATACACATGCATCATGGGATGACGAACAATGTTGCAGGAGGAAGTTTTCCTTTTCGTCGCACCAAAAAGCCATTTCCCATTTTCCGAGCATAAAAACGGACGGTTTTGTGAAGCAACCACCAAATGGCTAATTCAAAATACTATCACCACATTTTACAAAAATACTATACCACCTTATATGGACAATGTCCCAACAGGGGGATCCGAAACCTTTCCGTCCACCTTTGGTGAAAAAGACAAATTTCTGCCGAATCGGTAGGAAGTGGGTCAGATATGAACTACAGGTATATGATCCGATGCTCATGTTTTTTTACAAAAATCATTTTTAGGTTCACAATATGCTATTGATCAAAGATCTAATAAAATTTTAGCGAGGCTCGGCCCCGAGCTAAGAATCTTTATGTCCGTCGTTCGACAAAGTTTAACGATAGTTTAAAACGGGCATAAAAAATTGAAAAATGATCGAAACAATGCGAAACCTTCGCGTGGTGTCATATTATGTGACATGTTTATAAGGAGAAATAGCAAACTTGATATATTGATTATGTCTCAAAAAACCCTTCACAAAATGACCTATCTCATTCGAGGTTTCTTGGCTTTCGGGTCAAATGACCAATGTTATGGCTAGAATCAAGGCATAGTTTGTGATAATGTGCCCATATTATGCATACACATGCATCATGGGATGGCGAACAATGTTGCAGGAGGAAGTTTTCCTTTTCGTCGCACCAAAAGGCCATTTTCTATTTTCCGAGTATAAAAAACGGACGGTTTTGTGAAGCAACCACCAAATGGCTAATTTAAAATACTACCACCACATTTTACAAAAATACTATACCATCTTATATGGACAATGTCCCAACAGGGGGATCCGAAACCTTTCCGTCCACCTTTGGTGAAAAAGACAAATTTCTGCCGAATCGGTAGGAAGTGGGTCAGATATGAACTACAGGTACATGATCCGATGCTCATGTTTTTTTAAAAAAATCATTTTTAGGTTCACAATATGCTATTTTATCTAAGATCCAATGCAATTTTTCCTTTTCATCGCACCAAAAAGGCATTTTTCATTATCCGAGCGCAAAAAGGGAATTTTCTAAAGCAACCACCAAATAGCTAATTCAAAAATGGAGGGTTTGTGATTAGTTGATATGGATATCATATTTGGATTCCTCTCATTTTTCTGATCAATTTAAACATATTATTTGTTGAATTTTGATTTACAGATTTAAAGATATTAATTATTCTATATTAAATAGAAAAATACAAAAAAATAAAATTATTATATTTTTATTTGAATTCAATAATATTTTTACTTATTCATTAATATTTACTTAAATAATTGTTTGTAATTTCAAAAAATACAAACATGTGACATGATGATATAAGAGTTAATAGGATTGATATCATAGTATTGACACCAATGTATGAATTACTTTGCGGAAACGGATTCTGAAGGAACGAGGATGTTAAGCGTGCTGAAGCTGGAGTAGTATTAGGATGGGTGACCTGCCGGGAAGTTTGACTAAGACTGGAATTTAATCAAATAGTAAGTATAATTAGTGTTAAAAATGTTCAAAGTAGGAGATTAACAAGTGAAACAATTCAAAGAATAAAAAAATGGAGAAAAAAATAAAAAAATTATTATTATTCAAAAAAAAATCAAAAAAAAAATATTTTTGCAACCGGTCGACAGGCTATGCCGACGGCCGCTACGCCGACGGCAAAGCCCTCGGCGTAGCATACGCCGACGGTATTTTGATACGCCGACGGCTTGAGTGTGCTCCGCCGAGGGAGATCTTTGCCGAGGAGGCTACGCCGAGGGCCGCCCTCGGCGTACCATACGCCGAGGGCATTTTGGCCTACGCCGACGGCCTTTTGCCCTCGGCGTAGCGCGCGTGTCCCGTAGTGAGAGGCTAAAATTAAGTAGTGCATGATTCATGTCATGCACAATAGTGCAATAATGCACGAGCTTGTCCTCTGTGACCAGACCTAGGCATTGATCAATCGCGCTCAACCAGTGTAGGATGCAGCATGGCCACAGATACAACACAAGAAGCAAAATCAAAATGACTTGAACCCGGGAAAAGAGTTGCTAGACTCCTACTCCCTCCGTTTCAAAATATAAGATGTTTTAGATTTGTGAAGCAAATGTATCTAGACTTGTTTTATATCTAGATTCACTAAGGTTTGGAGTGAATCTACATACTAAAACAAGTCTAGATACATTTCTTTCATATTAGTAGGCCAGTGTAGATTAACCGGTAGCCTGAAAGGTGGGGAGTAATTTTGAAGTCAGCAGCAAAGTATAGCCAGCAAAAGATGGGAAGAATGCTAAAAGGAGGAGAAACACATGTATGCAATCAGACCAGCCTACAAACCTTGGACTAGCCGCTTGATTTTCTCTTATATGGAATCAATAGGCCTTTCCACCAATGGCAGATCTTGGATTTCATGCTACTAGTCTATATTTTCATTTATCACAGATCCTAGAAATAGAATTATCCAAATAATTTCAGAAATTGTTGTATACTACCAAGGAAATGACAAGCTCTTAATGTCTTAAATCTCTATTAGTACTATTTTACAGGTCGCGTGGTGTTGCAGCTTAGGCTGGTCATAGTGGTAGTATCATACTACTAGTATCATGCATATGATACTAGTGTATGATACTATCTTCATAGTGTATGATATCATATGCTAGTATCATATTAGTACTATATTTAATGATTTGTAGAATCTCAATACAAAATTATGTACAAGATTTATTTATATGAGAATTTTTTTAGTTTTATGTGCTATGATACGGTATGTACCTATGATACTCTAATCATATCTTTCTTCATTAATTATTGTACCACATCAGATTTTTGCCAACATGGCATGCATGATACTAGCTATGATACTCCCACTAGGATACAGATACTACTTGTGTTGTGTTAAAGACCATAAATTCATATTAATGGTTTCAATGAAGCATCGTAGTGTAGATCAGGGAATGAGAAGGAACACAACGGTAGTGTAGATCAATGTCGATTGGGGAATGAGCGAACATGAGACGAGTTGAGAGGGTAGGGGATAAGGAAGAGGTGCGGTGCACCGTGTATGTTTCTTGGGGTGAGTTCCACGTGTGAAGCCTGGTCTGTTCGTGTTGATGAAATGTCTCCACAGAGTTTGGCTTTGCTACTTTATACTCCCTGCGTTATAAAATATAAGATGTTTTAGCTTTGTAAAACAAGTGTATTTAGACCATTTTAAGTGTTTAGATGTTTCAGTTTTGGGAAATAAGTGCATCTAGACCATTTTTAGTGTTTAGATGTTTTAGCTTTGTGAAAGTAGTATATTTAGAACATTTTATGTGTTTATATTTAGAGTGAATCTACACACTAAAAGTGGTCTAGATACGGTCCTTTGATAAAGCTAAAACATCTTATATTTTTAAATAGAGGGAGTATATATCGTGATGTATGTGTTTATTGTTTTCTCCCATCTGTTGAAATCTTATGTTTGCTTCCCACCAAGGAGCACACCATATTTTTTTTTCCAAAAAGGGGAATGCATACAACTTTTCTCACAGTATTAATTTCCTTCACCTTCCCCACCTCCATCGAAGGAGCCCGTCGACGGCTGACAGCGTTCACATGAACTCCTGCCCCTTCTTTCCCCAATGACCCTTGGCGCTTTCTATCTCAATCCAAATATTTCGCCTCCCCCATGGTCTTGCCGAGATTAATTGGATCGAGTGTGGCGCAGATGAAGATGCGTTGCCTCCCCATGGTCTACAAGATGACGCATCATGATCGATATGCCGGCGTCTTGCCATTCTGATTATCATCGGCTGCACATGGTGATGATCGCTCTGAGGAGATCAACCTCCTACGAAGGATTTTAACTTGTGCGCTCAGCCAAGTTCCTCTGGAACACAAGTCAAACAATTGTATGTGCGCGCGCGAGTCTATTGCGGTTTCGAAGACAATTCCTAAGTATTACCTCCGTTCCATAATGTAAACCTTTTTACCAAACTAAAACAGCTTGCTAAAAAGGCTTATATTATGGAACAGAGGGTTTTGTGTCTGGGTTCACATGTTGGCTTTCCGATAACATGGCTCCGGGTGGCCTCCGGAAGTTCCTTATCCTTTGATCGGCGTGGTTTCTACACTTCTTCGGATTAGTGCAAGTATTGGAGTGCTCGATGTCCAAGAATCTGGCAATGGCAAATCTGGCAATTCAGGTACTTCTGAATGAGCCATGAATGGCTAGCTTGGTTCGACTTCGTGTGTACACCTGGACCTCATGACGCTACCTAGGCCACATATTGTTTGCCGGAAACATGAGAAGTCCTGGTCTATGGCGGTGGCCAAATTGATGGGTCGATGATGTTGGAAAGACGTAACATGGTTTTACTTGAGTGGCGATGTCCATATCTAAGTTGTTTGTGTGGCGGCCGTCCGCCTGGCAATTCGTGTTTGCAGCGGTTATTCTCAACAAGTGGGGCGACAACATAGGACATCTCTTCGTTTTGGTGGTGCTCTTCGAGTACCAAGTTTTGATTTCGGAGTCAGAACAGGGTTCTAACCTTTATTGGTTGTATCTAGCAACGGTTGACTTCTAGCCATTTCCACGTTGAAGGCAATGTTTAAAATTTTCTCGAACTCTCCACGGATTGAAACCTTAGTACATAACTTTGTGGTTGTATGGGCAGCGATAGTGTTTGTACACTCTTCCCTTTTTAAAAGGCGCTGCTTTTGAAGAACCTCTTTTCGTAGTTTGTGTGTGGTCATGGTGGTGGTTCTTTTCTTCTTCTACGAAGCGGTTGATCGCTTTGATAGGGTCATGCTCTTTTTTTTCTTTTTTTTGGATGAATATATACGACTATTATTAGCCATGGAAACAAGCCCACAAATACTACTGACTCAAATCGTACATGTTACTTTGCTGAACTTTCTAGAATGCAAAGCTATTACTCCTAGCTGGACCATCATTTAGTTATCGAAGTACCCCAGTAGCTAGGGGCATGTTGTTGATTGATGGAAGTGCATTAAGATCATTGTCGGAGCACACATGGATAGTCCATACATAAATAATATCCTTTATACATGTATGGCAAGTGCGACGAACACTCCAGCAGCAATATAAGGTAGGAGCTAGAATAGAGTGCTTCAGCAGCAATATAAAGTATCCAGCAAAGATGTTTGTAGCATCTGACAGTGGCTTTTTTCTTGACAATCAATATCATGATGTATTTATAATAGTATATAGTACATGGTAGAGATACATAAGCTGTCTCCAACAATTACAAAACAAAGTATAAAAAAACCAGTAAAACACCGAGGTCTTCAAACTCTTTATTCTTCCAAGACACTAACTTGAATTTTTCTAAAGGCAGCCAAGAATTGACAGATACCAAACCACAATCTATAAATACCAATGAGGGTTCTCCTATAATTTTAATTTGAGCTGCAGTGCCAAGGCTGCCTGCACGCGGACAGCCATTAGAGTAATCAATCAACATCGGCAAGAGTACCAACACCGGTATTCCAGTCAAAAGTAACCGAACAGCCTAGTCGACATCGCGGCAAAACGATGGTATGAATCACCATTGTCGAGGACGTAGCCGCCGGGACAAATACTGCGAGGGTAATCCTCGCGACAACCATGAAAAAAACTCCAAAATCGACTTGGCAAAATAAGATTTGAAAGACCGTACATACATAACTGTAATCTTACAACACTGTCATTGATGCCGCGAAAAAGATCTCGTAGTCGAACGAATGGGAGAAGATCACTTATCGTAGACGATATCATCTTCATTGACGTAGGTCAAAAAATATGACTACTAAAACTCCAATCTAATCTCTCAAAACACTAATTTTACTGAAAACTTCATCCATAAATTGGGTTACCCACCCCTCCTTACGCAGGCGAGGCTGGCCAGAGGAGGGGGAACCGATCTATGAAGGAGGCGGGGAAGAGGCGGCGGCGAGGTCAGGAGAACCTCTTCTTTTTTTCAACCCAACAACTGTATGTTCTGAATTATGGGTAATCACGGTGTATTCGTAGACGTCTTGATAATATTGAGACGGTTATCCTGGCTACATTAAAGAAAATTTCTCATAACTTCGAACATTTCAGACTTGTGTTTTGTTAAGTAAATATATACATATACTATAGGAAACGAGACAGGCACCTGGCGAGCGTGCACGCGACCGCCGAAAGGTCCCAAAGGCCGTTGCCTGCATACTTGGCAGACCCTACGTGTTCGCCTCGGGGTGGGATTACGGGCACCTCTCTCCTGAGCTCGCGGCGATGAAGCCCGAAGCCATGGCCCCGTGGCTCAGGTGGTCGCGACAATCGATCTCCTTCAGCATCGAAGACCACTCCGTTTCCACCCAGGCAGTGGGCATCATAAAGATAAATTGTACTCCCATCACCAGTGGCATCGCCATCACCAGAACAGTCATTGACGGCGGCGCCGGGCGGAGCGTGCTCTATGAAGAGAGTTTCAAGAGAATGCAAGTCGTGCTCGACTGACGCCCACGCTACCATTCTCGAGATTGACGGAGCGAACCACCATGCCTATCCGGCAGGTGTGACTCCCTGTCATGTTCAGAACATGCTGCAACCACCACATTGAGATCGTCAAATTCAATGTCGCCCGTGTCAGCCGCGTATAACGTCATCCTGGGTTACCCGACACTGGCCAAGTTTATGGCAGTTACTCATAACGCCTACAATGTTGTCAAGATGCCAGGCACCAACGAAGGCACTGTCACGATCTGCTGCGACGAAGGGAAGGCCATGCGCTTCCTGGAATAGGCTTACAAGGGGTCCGCGAATGCGTGCCTCAAGGAAGAAGGCGCTTTAGATGATGGTGAGCCCCCCTCCCCCCCCCCCCCCCCCGAGGGAAAAGATGGCACTCACCGAGGAGCACGCGAGGGATGAAGAGACCGCTTCAGCCGCCCTCCCCGAGGGAAAAGCCACATTCTTCACCGGCGCGGTCGGGAAAAAGAAGCCGTCGTTCTCACAAGAACGTCCGAAGACGAAGAAGGCTACCATTACCTTGGGGTCTCACCTCTCAGATGAGTAGGGAGGGTATGCTCATGACCTTATTGTGGGCGAACGCCGATATGTTTGCTTGGACGCCATCAGACATAACGAGGGTAGCCCGGGAGGTAATTGAACACCACCTGGCACTATTCCCCATGGCGCGTCCTGTGAAGCAAAAAGTGCGCCTCCAGTCTCCCGAGAAGCAGCAGTTCATCTTCGAGGAAGTGGAGAAACTCATCAAGGAAAACCTAGTCCGAGAAGTCCTTCACACTGAATGGGAGAAGTCCTTCACACTGACCGTCGCGGACCCGAAGGTCACCAGTGGGAGACGACTCTGCATCGACTTAACCGATCTCAACAAGGTCCGCGCTAGAGATTCGTACCCTTGATACGTCGTAAACGTATCTATATTTTTGACGATCCATGTTTGTTTTGTATCAACTTTGCTATGTTTTGTCTACACTTTGAGATATTTTTATACACTTTCTGGAACTAACCTATTGACAAGATGCCATAGTGACAGTTGCCTGTTATCTGCTGTTTTTGGTTTCAGAAAGCTAAAAAAATGAATATTCTCGGAATTGGACGGGACACAAGCCAAAGTTCATATTTTTCCCTGAACGATACGGAAAATCGAAGGCGAAACGGAGGAGGACACTAGGGTGGCCACATCCTAGGTGGGCGCAGGGCCCACCCTGGCCGCGCCCATAAGGGGTGTGGGCCTCCTGGCCCTCCATCGACCTTGCCTCCTTCGCCTATAAGAAGCCCCTGACTCAGAAACCCTAAAGAATTGACCAGAAAGACATGAAAAGTTCCATAGTGCCGCCGCCACCGAAGGGGAGATTCGGGGGATAGAAAGTCTCTGTTCCGGCACCCTGCCGGGATGGGGAAGTGCCCTCGGAGCCATCTCCATCGATCTCCATCGCCATCTTCATCACCATTGTTGATTCCCATGATAAGGAGGGAGTAGTTCTTCCTCGAGGCTAAGCGCTCTACCGGTAGCTATGTGTTCATTTCTCTCTCTATGCGTGATCATATTGTGATCATGAGCTTTGTAATCAAGTAGATCTGCTCTGCTACTCAAGTGCTTTAATAGATCTCTACTCTCCCCATGTGTGTGAAAGTGACAGCGTGCACGCCATGGTGTCACTTAGGCTAGAGTCTACATAAATACTCATGGTGCTTTAATAGATCTATGCTTTTCCCCACATGTGTTTAAGTGACGGCGTGCACACTGTGTGTGGCACTTAGGCTTGACTACATATATATTTATCTTGAGTATATTTTGAGTTGGTTGTCTCTATGAAATTGTGGTGTTTGTTGGAACCATCTAGTGCTCAAGGTGACAGTGTGGGGTTATCTAGATTGGGAAAGGCGGACTTTGAGGTGTGCTGTTATAGCCCTACCATGGATTAGAATGTCCAATCGGAGAGTAGTTCAGGGTAGTATCATGAAGAGAATATATTTAAATGAGAGAGTGTTCAGAAGTGAAAGTATGATCCCTAGGACTTTTTTCTAAACATTGAAACACCATTTGCTACTAGATCTGTTGCATGTTTGCTTGCTTCCTTCTTGTTGCCTTTAGTCTTTACCTCACCGTCAAGCTATTTTCTGGCATTGTTACCACTTGTATTTCACTATCTCTTCGCCGAACTAGTGCACTTATACACCTGACAAGTATATTGGGTGTGTTAGGGACACAAGAGACTTCTTGTATCTTGATTGCAGGACTACTTGAGAGGGAATACCTTTGACCACTTCCTCCCTGAGTTCGATAAAACTTGGGTAATCCACTTAAGGGAAACTTGCTGCTGTTCTATAAACCTCTACACTTGGAGGCTCAACAATTGTCTATAAGAATATAAGTGTGTAGACATCAACCTATTTTCTGGCGTTGTTGCCGGGGAATAAAGAAGAAGAAGCTCCCTCATCAAGAAAGCGCCATCAAAAGTATTTTATGGCGCCGTTGCCGGGGAGGTAAGGTAAAAGGTACTCACATCCTCCGATGTGAGTGCTTGAAGTTATTTCCTTTAGATTCTGCAATTTTGTCTTTTTGTTTCTTGTTTTCACTTGTTAGGCTTAATGGAAAACAACAAAAGAAATTAGAGAGATTTATAATGTTTATCTTGAATTAGTACATGAAGTGTTTGAAGAGAAAATTAAAAAACCTATGAAACTTCATTTGCATGCTAATATCAATATTATTAGTATGAATTCTTTGGACACCATTATTGCTAATGCTATAGAAACGTCTAAGGTTGGGGAATCTAGTTTTTATGAAAATGATCTTTTTAGTTCCCCAGCTTTAGAAGATAGCTATTCTATTGCTTATGATGATACCAAACCTCCAATATATGATGATTACAATGATGAGTATGATATTTTCAGCAAATATGAGTATCCAGCAAAGTATAGCCAGCAAAGATGTTTGTAGCATCTGACAGCGGCATGGTTCTATTCCTTGGAACCTCTTCTTTTTTTCAACCCAACAACTGTATGTTCTAAATTATGGGTAATCATGGGGTATCCGTGTGGACGTCTTGATAATATTGAGAAGGTTATCCTGGCTACCCTAAAGAAAATTTATCACATCTTCGAAACATTTCATACTTATGTTTTGTTAAGTAAATATACACATACATTATAGGAAACGAGACAGGCACCTGGCGAGCATGCCTGCGACCGGAGGACCCTAGGTGTTCGCCTTAGGACGGGACTACTAGCACCTCTCTCCCGAGCTCGCGGCCACGAAGCCCGAAGCCATGGACCCACGGCTCAGGTGGTCGCGACAGTCGATCTCCTTCAGCATCGAAGATGACTGATGGCTTAGTTGATGTGGAGCCTGTTGGGAACCCCAAGAGCATGGTGTAAAGCAGCAAAATGGCAAATCTTCCCTCAGTAAGAAACCGAGGTTATCGAACCAATAGGAGGAAGGAAACGTCACACAGGTATTGCAAGCAACGCGGAGACCTGCACAACACAAACTCAAGACTTTGCCCCAACTAACAGTGAGGTTGTCAATCTCACCGGTTGCTGTAACAAAGGATTAAATGTATGGTGTGGAAGGTAATGCTGGTTTCCAGCATGTAAACACGTAATAGTGGAAGATGTATCAATGGTAAAGATTGGACCGGGGTCCATAGTTCACTAGAGGTGCTCCCCTTAGATAAACAACATGGCATGAAGGGTAAATAAATTACAGCAGGGCAATTGATGAGCAAGGCATAACAATGCAATTACTAATCAGAAACATCCTATGAGATTCGATTGGGAAATACAACAAGATACATAGACCGCCATCCAACTACATCTATGACTAGAAGTCCACCTTCAGGTTATCATCCGAAACCCCTCCTGTATTAAGTTGCAAGCAACAGACAAATGCTTTAAGCAAAGTGTGTAAGGTAAACAGTCCACATGTTCCATGAACAAGAGACCGTTGTTTTTTCCCTAATAGCAACAGCACATCTACAACCGAAGAGATTTCTGTCACTTCTCTTGGAAACTAGAGGCATGAACCCACTATCGAGCATAAATACCCCCTCTTGGAGTCACTAGCAACTAATTGGCCAAGATAGCTACTAACAACGGAGAGAATGCAAGATCACAAACAACACATACATGATAGAATCATAAAGACAAAACCATTAATCAAACCAACATAATAATCTCAATATCCATCGAATCCCCGCAAACACAACATGCATGATTACAAATAGATTAGATCTTGATCATGAACGAAGCTCACAAGATCTATACATGAAAGAACAAGGAGAGATACAACCATCTAGCTACTACATGGACCCATAGTCCAAGGTGGAACTACTCACGCATCATACCGGAGAGAAGGCCTCCGGGATGATCTCGAGTCCGACAGGCTGCCGGGAAGAACTTTAGATCCCCCGATCTAGGGACGACGGTGGCGGCGGCTACAGAAGGTTTCGTGGAATATTGATCGGGTGCTTAGGGTTTCTGCATCGGGGGCTTCTTATAGGCGAAGGGGGAGGCCGAGGAGGCGGCCAGGGGCCCCACACCCTGCCTAGGTGCGGGGCATGGCCCACCCGCGCCTAGGGGGGTCTGGGCGCCCTGGCCCGCTTCTTCGTCTCCCCTCTGGACTTCTTGTTCCCCACGGAAAGTTATTGACTTTGACGTTTGTCTCGTCCAATTCCGAGAATATTTCCTTACTAGCTTTTCTGGAACCAAAAATAGCAGAAAACAGGCAACTGGCACTGTGGCAACTTGTGAATAGGTTAGTACCAGAAAACATGTAAAAATCACCTCAAAGTCTAGACAAAGCAAAACAAAGTAGATACTAAACAAGCATGGATCATCAAAAAATATAGATACATTTCTGACGTATCAAGCATCCCCAATCTTAAATCCTGCTCGTCCTCGAGTAGGTAAGTGATAAAATAATAATTTTTGAGGTGACATGCACCCTCATAATAAAGATCTAACCATTTGCAAGCATTAAAAGCTGGGATCAAAGAACTCTAAACATGTGCATGAAAGATGGAGTTCTAATAGTAGGACATAGTAATTATGCATGCAACATGAAAGGATACAAACAAAGATCATGAATAACATGCATTGAAAAACGTTTGTTTGTTTTACATACAGAAAACATGGCATAGTGGCAATCAGCTTGTCCCTCATAGAGTAGCAAATAAATGCATAAGACACCTTCAAAGTTCACAAGGGTGACTAGAAACAAATAGCACAAGAGCAAGTAATATCATAATATGCATCAATCAATAAGCTTTGGAACACTGCACACAGAATGACAACTATGCTCTCTTAATGGTGCCTAAAGGTAGAAGGTGGAGACTCAATCATAATAGTGGAAGAAAGGCCCTTCACAAAGGGAAGCAGAGATTTCAGGTTTCAAAAGGAGCTTTCAAAAATTATGGTACTTGTTAGATTTTATCCCTCATTGCCCCTATCATAAGCATCTTGAAGTGATTGAGGTTAAAGTGAACAAAGATGGAGTATATGCTTGACAAAGTATAAGTTGGCAATCTCAAGTCCCTTGAATACGAGGGCCACACCTCATGCTACTCAACTTCAGTCACCTGTAAGTTCTTGTCATATTAAGTACATGCGTATCATAGAGAACCGCCAACGGGGTACCCCTTGCACATGGTAAAGGAGCTATCCCATAACCAAAATGACAAGAAAAGCAGACAATAAGCATCTCAGCGATATTTTTATTTACTATATGCATGACTTTTTATTGAGGATGCTTCATAGATAGCTCACTATGGTGATGCTGCAAGTTTCCACCATGATTAGGCATGGCTTAGGCTAGCGGCATAGGCGTTTCTCTAACAAAAAATACAAACTCCATGGACTTACAAGCTCCCTCTTTATTTCACACCGGTTACATCCATAGACAAAAGAGCATGATATCAACTGAGTACAAAGTACTAGTGCAATGTTGAAAACGTTCCCCATGACAGCATGGTTCTGCTAATTCCAATATATAAGTGCAAGCATATACAACATAGACGACACAATGTTTCAAGTTTATTAGGGGAAAAGAATATAAAGTGTGCCATCAAGTTTGTGAGGGCTTTAATCACTAAGTTTTCACATAACAAAATAGTTTTTAATTGGAAGATAGATGAAAACAAGAATATACTTGGAATGGTGTAACACACCATGCATATATAGGAATTTATAGTGGACACTTTGGAATAACTTGGTTTCTTGGGAGTTGGAAGCATGAGTAGAGCTTACACATACAAGTGGAGGCTAGCAAAAGACTGGGAGCAACCAACTAAGAGAGCATAATGGCCATAATCATGCAGAGAAACAAAACATTACTAATCAAAGTATAGTGTGGTACTACAAGTCAAGGAATAAATGATCATAGAGGCTATGGTGACTTGTCATAATCATAACATGGTATGAGCATGTCCCAAGTCAACCCAAACAAAGCATCAAAGGAGAATACCACAATACTATGATTTTGCATGCTAAACCAACGCATAATTTCTTCAAGGCACACTAAGAAATCCCAATTGTTTGGAGCAAGACATGCTACAGCAATAATCACTAAGCATGAGGACAAAACAACACCTAGCATGTCATGCTAAAATCTAAGTCACAGTCAATGCAATCTCCTCTTGCACTTTCAAGCAGGAACTTCCTACTCCTTTCTAACACCAAGCAACTTATTTGCAACAACATAGCGAGAAAGGGGGTCCAAACTAATTTATTCAAGCAAACTAAACAACCTAAGCAAAGCAAACGAAAACTAAGATGCTCCAAGAACAACACAATAGTGCATGAAACAATAAAAACGAAGTGTCTAGACAGACCTGAGCTTTTTATTGATGAAGAAGGGGATGCCTTGGGCATTCCCAAGCTTTGACGCCTGTACCTCTTGGATATTTCTTGGGGTAAAACCGGGGTGGAATTCCCAAGCTTGAGATTTTGTCCATTCTTCATCTCATTACATCATTCTCTCTCTACAACTAAATTTTTTCCTTCATACAAAACTTCACACAATCTTCATTAGCAACATTAGTTTATTCAAAAGATATTAGACCTTAGGCAAAGCTTTGGAACAGAAAGACTTTTTACTAAAAACACAAGCTACTGTATAAACTCCTCCAAAAATCTCAATTCTCCAAAAGATAACTCAAAAGGAATCAATAAGAAGCAAATACAAATAATGGCAGAAATCTGTCAAAACAGACCAGCAGGTAGAAACTGATTTCTTTCGAAAATCTTCTGTTGCTCAAATCAAAAAGTGTTGAATTAACGAAATTTGGCTAACATACTGGGGGATTTATTCGTAAATTTTGAGCTCAATCCGAGTTACAGAGACTCATCACGAATTTTTATGGTGGAGGACAGAAATCTGTTTCGCGACAGCAACTCCCCAAATCTTACTTCCCTCTCATTAGAAGTCATTCTTGGCACAAAAAGCAAACAAAAAGGACAAGGAGAGGTCATTACTGAATTAATAACTTCCAATACTCAAGGAAACTCCTAGATTATCTCCCAACAAGTACTTTTCTTAACGCCTTTAAGTTAGGCATAAGAAGCAAGAAGAATCAAGTATTTTCAAATGAGGCATTGAGATCAATACTTGCAAAATCTTCAACTATGAGAGGTATCTCATCCAAATGAGCTTTGGAGGATCCCTTCTCATTTCTCTTTGGTTTACTACTTTCATCAAAAATGTTTTTAGGAGCAATCCCATCAAAATTCTTTTCAAAGGCCTCATGCATCCCAACAAGCTTAAAGGGTATGGGTATCTTAAATTCCTCTATAGGCTTGGTTTTATCAGAAGTGCCCACAACATCTACATTTGAGCCTAGCATATTGAAACGCCCAAAGACCTTTTTGGCTTCCTTAGCAACATCGTGGAACTCCTTGAGTAGAGTTCTAAGAATAAATTCCCTCTTTTCAGCATTCTTTTCTTCTTTTAGTTTTAGGAACAAGATTTTCATAAAGAGGTTAAGTCTGACAAACCTAGCCTCCAACATATAAACTAAAGAAGCTGCAGCAATCTCATAATTTGGAGCAAGGTCTGCTATAGTTATATCCTCAATATCCTGATGCTTGCTAACATGATTAAAGAATTATTCAATATTATCTTTCCCAATTATGGAGCCACTACCTATTGAAAGGTTTTTAAGGGTGAACTTGGGGAGCAACATGGCGAGCTAGAACAAGGTGGCAACTAGAGCAGGAACTAATTTTTTTGTGTTTTTGAATAAAGAAAGCAAACCAAACTAGACTAATTTTTTTGAGTTTTTTGAAAAGAGGAAATCAAAACCAAGCAAAAGAAACTAAGCAAACTAAAAACAAAGTAAAGAGAGAGGAAGTGGAGGACTTCCCTTGTGACGACGTCCTTAGCCTCCCCGGCAACGGCGCTAGAAAACTTGTTGATCGCTCAGTTGATGTGGAGCCTGTTGGGAACCCCAAGAGCAAGGTGTGAAGCAGCACAACAGCAAGTCTTCCCTCAGTAATAAACCGAGGTTATCGAACCAGTAGGAGGAAGGAAACTTCACACAGGTGTTGCAAGCAATGCGGAGACCTGCACAACAAAAACTCAAGACTTTGCCCCAACTAAAAGTGAGGTTGTCAATCTCACCGGTTGCTGTAACAAAGGATTAAACATATGGTGTGGAAGGTAATGGTGGTTTCCAGGATGTAAACACGTAATAGTGGAAGATGTATCAATGGTAAAGATTGGACCGGGGTCCATAGTTCACTAGAGGTGCTCTCCTTAGATAAACAACATGGCATGAAGGATAAATTGTTGGAGATTGCCCTAGAGGCAATAATAAATGTAGTTATTATTATATCTTTGTGTTTATGATAAATGTTTACATTCATGCTATAATAGTATTAACAAGGAAACATTAATACTTGTGTGATTTGTAAACTTAAATTGAAGTCCCTAGTAAAGCATCTTTATAATACTAGCTTGTTGGTTAATAGATGATTGTGGTTTACCTATCATGAACATTGAGATGTTATTAACAACAAGATCATATCGTTAGGAGAATGATATGGTGGACATACTCCTATAGATAAGCGTAGCATAAAGATCAAGTCATTTTAATAGTTCAATTGCTATATGCTTTCTGATACATAGTAACCTAATTCCTTCGACCATGAGATCATGCATATCACCTTTACCGGATGGATGCTTTGATGACATCAAACACCACACCGTAACTAGTTGGCTAATAAGGTGGCATTGAGTGTTCGGAAAGTATTGGTTGAAACACATGGATCAAGAGTGGGATTTGTCCATCCATATGACGGATAGATATACTCTGGGCCCTCTCGGTGAAATAACATCCAATTAGCTTGCAAGCATGTGACTGGCTCACAAGGGATCACATATCACGGGAACGAGAAAAGAGTACTTATCGGTAACGAGGTTGAACTAGGTATGCAGAGATATCGACGATCATAACCTCGGATAAGTAAACTATCGTGAGACAAAGGGAAATTGGTATCGTATGTAAGTGGTTCATTCGATCGCTAAGTAATCGTTGAAATATGTGAGAGCCATATGAATTTCCAGATTCCTCTATTGGTTATTGTTCGGAGAAGTGTCTCGATCATGTCCGCATAATTCACGAACCGTAGGGAGACACACTTAAGGATTCGACGTTGTTTGAGTAGTTATGGAATGATGAGAAAGAGACCAAATGTTGTTCGGGGTCTCGGATGGGATTCGGGATATCACGAGGAGATCCGGAATGGTCCGGAGAATAAGATTCATATAAGGAAAGTCTTGTTTCGGAGTTGGAGAATGTTTCCGGTGTTTTCGTCGGGAATGTTCTAGAAGGTTCCGGAATGTCCGGCACTCCGGAGGGGAAGGGTACATGAATGTGTTATATCAAGTTGGTATGATTGCATCATGTACTAAGTGTCATCGCTGAACAAAATAGAGGATTTAATCAAATCCTTGTTTGAAAAGTCAAACGCCAATTTGAAAGTCAAACGGCTAATTTTGGGAAGTGGAGGGGAGGTGGAATCCGAGTTGGGGAGGAGTCCCTCCACCGCCGGCCCACCTTGGATCCGAGTTGGGGAGGGAATCCCCTCCCCTGGCGCGCCTCCCTCCACCTAAAAGAGGAGGGGCAGGGCTCCCCTCCTAACACACAAGTTCCTACCTCTAAACCCTAGCCCCAAGCCGCCGCCGCCGGCCCTAGGGCACTCGCCGCCGCCGCCTAGGTCAAACCCTAGCCGCCGGCCTTGCCCCCTCCTCGGCGTGTCTAAACCCTAGATCGTCGAGGGCTCTCTCATAGTCCACCATACTCGCTCCGGCTTAAGGCGAAGCCCTGCGAGATCTCCCCTCTACTTCCGGTACCACGCCGTTGTGCTGCTAGAATCGCGAGGAGAGTGCTACAACCTCCGCTGCCTGCTGGAACAAGGGAGAGGGAGGTCTTCGCCGAGTACCGAACGTGTGACCGACTGCGGGAGCGCTGCCGGAACGCAGCGCCGGAAGGATCGTCTACACGATCTTGAGATCGGGAAGAGTACGACTACATCACCCACGAGAATCCGCTCTCGTTAAACACTTTGGAATCTTCGAGGGTGAGTTATTCCAGCGACTCGTTGCTACAATCTAGTAGATAGATCTTGGCTTGTTTGTTTGTATGCGATAGAAAAAAATTGTTTTCCATGCTACGAATCCCTACATAAATAAATTATAGCAGGGAAATTGATAGGAACTGAGCAAGGCATAACAATGCAATTACTAATCAGAAACATCCTATGAGATTCGATTTTGCAATACAACAAGATACATAGACCACCATCCAACTGCATCTTGGGTTACCCGGCACTGGCCAAGTTTATGGCAGTTACTCATAATGCCTACAACGTTGTCAAGATGCCAGGCGCCAGCGTAGGCACCATCATGATCTGTTTCGATGAAGGGGAGGCCATGCGCTCCCTGGAACATGCTTACAAGGGGGGTGTGGATGCGTGCCTCAAGGAATAAGGCGCTTTAGATGACGGTGAGGCCCCCGCGTGGGAAAAGATGGCGCTCTCCGAGGAGCACGTGGGGGATGAAGAGGCCGCGTCAGCTGCCCTTCCCGAGGGAAAAGCATATGCTCCACCGGCGTGGACGGGAAAAAGAAGCCGCCATTCTCACAAGAATGTCTGGAGAAGAAGAAGATCCCTCTATACCCCACAAACTTGGGGGCTACCATTACCTTGGGGGCTCACCTCTCAGACGAGCAGGGAGGGTACGCTCATGACCTTCTTGCGGGCGAACGCCGATATGTTTGCTTGGACGCCATCAGACATAACAAGGGTAGCCCGAGAGGTAATCGAACACCACCTGGCAGTATCCCCATGGCGTGTCCTATGAAGCAAAAAATATGCCTCCAGTACCCCGAGAAGCAGCGGTTCATCATCGAGGAAGTGGAGAAACTCATCAAGGCAAACCTAGTCCGAGAAGTCCTTCACACTGACTGGTAGTCGACCCCCATGGCGGACCCGAAGGTCACCAGTGGGAGATGACTCTGCATCGACTTCACCGATCTCAACAATGCTTGCGCCAGAGATCCATACCCTATTCTCGGGATCTAACAAATAGTTGATTCCATGGTGGGCTGCGACCTTTCCTGGACGCCTTCTAGGGCTATCATCAGATCCAGATAGCCAAGGAAGATGAGGAGAAGACAACTTTCATCACCCCCTGTGGAATGATATGCTATACCCGCATGCTGTCCAGCCTCAAGAACGCTGACGTAACCTTCTACACACTGATACACAGCGCCATATGTGCACAACTTGGTAGTAGCGAGGAGGCCTACGACAGCGGCATCATGCTCATGACCCGTGGGAAGGAAACGCTCATGACGAACCTCAAGGCGACCTTCGCTAACCTGCACAGGGTCAACATCAAGATCAGCCCGACCAGTTGGATGTTTAGAATCCTTCAGGCAAGCTCCCGGGATCCCGAGATGGACCACGATGAAGTGAGGATCCTCGAAGAAATGCAACCTCATAAAGGCTCAAGGGTGTGTAGTACCTGGTGGGATGCGTGACAGCGCTAGTGCGAGTCATCTTCGAGATCGGCAAGAAGTCCACGCCTCTCTTTCAAATCACAAAGTAGTCGGGGAATCTCTCCAGCGAACGCCTGCAGGCTGCAGCGGCAATGGAGAAGTCCTATCTACCCGCCGCAGCGAGCAGGGGGCTCTGCCCCTCCCCCCAGTATGCCCACAAGACCGCAACCATCACATACCCATTGGGTACCACAACGGAAAACATATGGTCACTCAGGAGAGTTCCAGGGTGGCAAGAGCGGGCATCGCACCGTGCCCCCACTCCGGGGATCAAGGACTGCCCCTCAAAACGGTATGGAGGAAGGGTCGTTTCCTCTAGACCCCATCCGCTCCAAAGGAGCTCGAAGAAGCGGCAGGAAATCGGAGGCTCTCGACTTGGTGCAGTTGCCCCCGGCCTCCATGGTGGGCTGGTGTAGAAGCTTGGCTGCAGTCGCAGCTACCAATGCAGTTGCCCCCGACCTAACAGCTGTTGATCACCTCGGTCATGCATGAGTTGTAGGTAGCTGCAATGCTGTCACATTCGCCACTGCATTTTGATCGGACATAGGCGTTGCAGAACTGTGAGGAACAGACGTTGCATGATATTGTCGGTGTCGGTGGGGAAGTTGGTGGCAACGGCTCCGAAGGCGGTGTTGTGGGAGCTGTTGGTGGTGTTGGCGGCGTTGCTGCTGGGGTAGTTGGTGGCAGGGACGGATCCAGGATTTGAGCATGGGGGGAGGCAAGAAGACATCGACCACAAAAGTGATGCCATAAGAAAATATATAAAGTCTCATAAGTATATTGTGTATATCACATCGTAACAATATATGTTTTGCAATTAAAAGAAAGCTACATTTCTATCAGTTTGAATTTCGATCTACTTCCAGGACTATCAAACAAGTCAATAATCTCTTTAGCGTTGATCTTGGCAGTTATTTCCTTCCCAATGTACACCACCATGTAATGATGAAGAAAGTCATCTCCCATTTTATTTCTAAGACATGTCTTGATAAGCTTCATTGCTGAAAAAGCCCGCTCCGTGGTTGCAGTCGACACAGGGAGAGTGATGACCAGATGCAATAATCTATCAAACACTTAATACATGTTTTAAATAGTCTAGCATTCAAATCAGCAAGTTGATTGCAAACATCTAACTGAAAATGTGAAAGTTGTGACTCCAACTGAGCACGTTCTTGACTAGAAAAATCTACTGGATAGAACTTCTCTGCAAGGGTGCAAATCTTTGTCATGTCAAATGATTCATGTCTAGGATCCAAGGATGCACAAAGTGTGAGGAGCTCTATAGTTTGCACACTAAATCGCTCATTTAGCTCGACCAATTTTTGATCAATTGACACATTAAACACATCTGCTTTGTAGTGATGATTCATTGTGGTGTTATCATGTTTGTTTCGAGACTTAGTCACATCAACATACCTACATATTAAAAATATAATATATTTTAGAGAAAAGTAATAGAGATTAAAGATTATTATACTCAAGAGATCAAGAAAAGGGGGACTTTCTTCAGGCTCATATCAGGGATCTCAATTTCATGTTTCACACAAAAAGTCTTTACCTCCTCTAAAAGAGGTTCCCAACCATCTTTTCTAAGATTACCCAATAGTATCTTTGTGTACAAAACTGAATCTAGTGCATTTAGAATATCCAAATATTTTTTTGGAGCGTCTGCCACAAGACATCAGTGATTTTCATAATTTTCTCCATGAGGTGTATAATGAACACAAAATTAAAAGAGATAATTATCTTCAAGGCGTCCCCAGCATCTCCTCGAGAATACCTTGAGACCGAACGATCATTTGGTATACTTCGCAAGACAGAAATTGCAACACCAAACATCTTCTTCAAGATCTGAATTGTATTAAAGTGGGAACTCCATCTAGTGTCCCCTGGTCTCTGTAAAGAGCCTATATGGTTTTCCCCTTTCCCAGTAACAAGCTCGCCTAATTCAATTTCACGTGCAATTTCTACGGCTTTATTTGGTAGTAACTCATCACTCCATTTAGGAGATGCACTAACACCATTTATAATGAATATTGCATGCTGAAAAAATTGTGCACTTTTTGTACCTCCCTTGATGCTGCAACAAGAGCCAACTGTAGTTGATGAGCCATACAGTGAACATAATATACATAAGGGAACTCCTTGGGAATCAAAGCCTTCAGTCAATTCCACTCCCCTGGCATATTACTTGCTCCGTCATATCCTTGGCCTCTAATGTCTTGCACACTTAAGTTATTATCTGCTAGAATAACACAAACAGACTCCTTGAGAGTCAATCCAGCCGTGTCATTCACATGAACGACATCAAGGAAATGCTCCCTTATAAGACCTTCATTATTAACAAATCGGAGTACCAAAGCTATTTGCTCCTTTTTAGATTCATCACGGGCTTCATCAACCATTTTATACAAAATTACTATTGCCAGTTTCTTCTCTAATTGTTGTTTGTACCTTTCGAGATAGTAAACAAAGAATTTCCTGCTGAACTGTATGAGCAGTGTACTATGCATTTCCAGGAGCATTATCTAAAACATCTTTCACCTCAGAATTATAAGAAGCCAAGAACTTTAATAATTCAAGGAAATTACCCTAGTTCAAGGAAATTACCCTCTGAAAGCACAAGCCTGGAATGTTAACCACCTGCATCATGTCACAAAAATGCTTATTAATTGGTACAACATATAAAATATTCTAATTGTTATAGTACAAGATGAAATAAATTATTGCTTGCTTACCTGATGAAATCAATTGTAACTTTGAGTCTTAGCCTAGCATCCGCAATTGTTTTTACAAACGATTTCGCAATCACCTTATCGATATGAGTCGTGTCGTCTTTAAAATTCTCAAGACACCGAGTTGAATAGTTAAGGGATGAACTAGCATCTTTCCCCATATGAGTTAGAAAAGAACAATCTTTTACACTATTTACCTTTTTCCACTTATCGAAGCCCAAAATAGTGAATGTATCTGACCCACACTTCCCAATTGGATTCTTGGAAAAGAGGAAACAAGGAAAGCAATATGCACGATTTGTGGAAGGCGAATACTCTAGCCAAGGAAATTGCTTGAACCGGCTAAACTAGAACCGACGACGATTTTTTGTATGATTGGTATTATATGGATACTCTCTCATGTATGGCTGGTATGGCCCCTCGGAAACATAGAATTGACGTGCTTCCACTTGCTTATCAACAGGCAATTCCCAAACATGTTGGCGTTTTGCAGGGTCTCGCTCATATGTTGTGCTTTCGACCCTAGTTTGTTTTGGTAGTGCGGCAGATGACTCGGTAATTTGATCCAACGATTGCACATCAACTGGATTGGGAGTGGAATCATCATGTATGGTACGCTGCTCGGTAATCTCTGTCTCCTCGAACGGATTAGTATTTTCAGTCGTAGGGTTGGAGGTCGAATCAACCGGCTTAAAATAGGTATTAATTGGCCATGCCTTCCTCTTCATGATAAACTCCTCTACAAGACCAAAATTACCGATAGCCTAGTCAAACAAGCAGAGTACATAGCAATTATGGGATTCAATAATTAATCTAGCACGTATAGCAAAACTGGTACATCTCAAGGAGGGAGCAATTAAAACAAAACTACATAGCAATACCTTCGAGTAATCAGGCGAGGAATTGAGCACGACAATCTGGCGCGCGGGACAGTAGGTAGTAGTCATCGACAATTTGCGGCGGAATATTACAATCGTAGTCGTAGAAGAATCTTGTGTTTTGTGGCGGCGGTGAATCGGCGATGCAGGATTCCGTGTCGACGGTGTAGTACAGGGAGCGGAGACCACGTTTCACTAGTGGGAACAACCCCATTGGTCCCGGTTGGTAAGGGGCTTTAGTCCCGGTTACCCAACCGGGACGGGGCAATCGGGACTAAAGCCCCAACTTTAGTCCCGATTGCCCCACCAACCGGGACAAAAGGGGGTACACGTGACCGCAGCAGAGGGCGAGGGGGCGGGTGGAGCAACCGTCCCGGTTCATAAAACGAACCGGGAGAAATAACCCTCTGCCGCGGCAGAGAATTCATTTTGACAACTTTTGTTGCCGCGACAGCATTTTGGCCACTTTTTGTGCCGCGGCAGAGAATTCATTTATGTTGTTTTATTGTTTATTTAGTGTTTTGCACTCATCAATGAAGGAACCATTATATTACACAAGATCATCATAACAATATAGATCCAAGTGTCGAACATATTACATTCGATACACGGATCGAGTTCATGCACTACATACAAAATAAGCTCTTTGTACAATCCCTATTGTCTATACACACCCGAATAGTATTACCCTTTTGGGTTTAGGACTTCTGCATCCAAGAATACCGCCAATTCCTCCTGAATTGCTCGTACGTGATCCTTTGGCAGAAGACCGTCCCGTAGACATTCGATCTGATTTAAAAAAGGAGTCAGCCTATATGAATGAAACTAAACACAATTTGATGGTAACTAAAAACTATAGAGTATTGTTTGCGTACGTGGAGTTTCTCTAAATTTCTGCCCTTCTCACAGGACGTCTGCCGGATGAACTCGCAAACATAGTATCCACATAAATTGTTCCCTGGTCCCTGTGTCAGGCACTTTACGAGAACATAGTTCAATCAAAATAATAATCAAGCATGATAATAACGGTATCAAAACTAGAATCAAAGAGATGCGCGAATATAGCTAGTGGTGCTTACATCTAGTGCTTGAAATGTAAGCTCCTCTTTCCAAACACCCCTAGCCTTGTTGGTGAACCGTTTCCAAGCGCTACCCGACGAAGAAAACGAATAAAAGAAGTTATTAATTACTTGATATCATAAAATTCACGAACATTGCCGATATAGTGTCGTAATGATTAGAATTACCGCTGGAGAAGCATCTGCATGTCCTTCCACTTCTCAAGGGGTTTATGTTTCGAGTCCATGACTAGTACACGCCCTTTGTCAAGTTGAATGATTAACAGAATATAGTGCAAGTTGTGCATGCATAACTAATCAATTATATACTTAATATCGAGTAAGCGAAATAGAAAGTGTATACAAGACAATAACACTCACTCGAAGTTGTAAGGAAAAAGTATTTCCCTTTTGGTTTCTTAAAACCTTAACGCGTGTACGATATTATCCTCCGTATCCTGGGGGCTTTTTTTGAGATTAGCTTGATGAACCCAATATGGGTCAATGAAGCCAATGTCATAGATTTGTCCTCTGCTGCATTCGAGAATCTTCATTCTGCATATTATAGTATGATTATATACATGCAATAAACGAGGTGAGATTGCTAGAGACTAAATTAATTACAGAATTAGTACTTACAGACAATAGGCACTGATGATCGATTTGTCCAAGGCATCTTGATTGAATAATTGAAATAGTTAATCAAATTTAATGGATATCATGTCATCTATTTCTTTCCCATAATGCTTTTTTGTAACCCTCTGCACTATCCAGTTAGCCCCGGTATTTGTGGCATGCATGTACCAGTTATGCAATCTTCGCATTTTTGTTGGAAGATTATTTACCTCCTCAGGTTTAACGAGAGGTTTGCCGTACTGGTATTTGTATGCTACTTCACTCACGGGGAAGTACTCTAACTGGGATAAGTACTGGGCAATACTCATACCTTGAGCAGCGACAGCTTCTCCGTATTGTGCAACTACCTATGGATCATACTGCTCTTCGGCCCCATATTTGCTCGACCCCACATTGGTATGGGAAATCACCTTGAGAGGGGCGCAAGACTGTTTTGCTTGTTCTCCGAGCTGAGCAACAGATTTCTCGCTTGCATCAGTACTGCTCTTCGAGGCTTGTTGTGCCGCATGTGACTTGAAAATAGAACGCTCAAAGTTGGGAACTCTAGCTCTTTTGGCCGCCTCAGCTTAGCGAAAAACGCTGTCGTTTCCGCATCAACGATAGCTGTAGTCTCCTCTTCAGTACAGTCATAAGCTCTCTTGGGAGGAAACTTTGGTACTTTTGGAAGAGTCTCTTGTTTACGTTTTGGCGATCGCTTAGCACGACCCAGAGTAGCGGTACGCTTACATTTTTTATCCTGAGGCACTGGCGATGGCTGCGCCGGAGATTGGTGAGGCGACGGATACAGGTGAGGTGACGGAGCCGGGTGAGGTGACGGAGCCGGGTGAGACGACGAAGACGGCTGCCGCGGCGGCGACTACCTCGCTGGAGACGGGTGAGGCGGCGGCGAAGATGGCCTTGGCGTGTGATTTCGTAGCACGATACATTCCTTTGGCCATAGAATGGTGACGTTTGTGGCGTCTCCCAGTTCAGTCACATCCCCTTCACCTGCAGGGTAGTCAAGCTTCAAAACTTCAAAGGTGGGCATGATTTCATCCACCCCGACAACAGCGTAGCCCTGTGGAACCGGACGACAGTGGTAAGTCGGTGTGGGTCCAATTGGTAAGGCATAGCCGACCGCCACCTTCATTGATATGTTCACAACTTTGACATGTAGCTCGCAGTGTGTCATCTGTGTGATATCATCCACTGGGTAGCCAACAGGAGCCATCGTCGGTGCACCATCGTCATCGTCATTGTCATCACCCGGGACCTCGGTGGAAGCCACGCTGCTTTTTCGATTATTCGATAGGCCGGTAGCATCGAATGCAGTGTGCTGCTGAGATGGGCCGGTAGTACTTTGCTCTTTAAGTGCGTTAATTTCATGTTGTTGTTGCTTTATTTGTTCTTCAATTATACGCATTCGCTCTTTCTGTATATCTGCTTCAACTTCCGCCTTGTCCTTTCTCCTCTGACGGCTTACATCAGGATATTTCTTCCTCTCTTCGGGAAACCCAGTCCTCCATGGTTTGGAGCCGCTTGTGCCTCGTGTTCATCCATCATGTTCCTTATTTCCAAGGGCGAGTGTGAGCTCATCATTCTCTCTATCGGGAATGAAGTCTCCATCTTTAACAGGCTTTACTGCTTTTCTCATCTTCTCGATTGGCAAGGGGTCTTCTTTATGTCGTATGTTATATATACACATCCCTTCCGAGTCCAACTTGCCCCTATGCCCGTAAAACTAATTCCTTGCACGTTCGATCCAATCGTCTGTCTCTGGGATGATCTTTTTAGCACGCAGTTCATTCTCAAGTTTCTCCCACTTAGGAATGCCAGCCCTGTAGCCACCTTGCCCCATAGTATGGTGATACATCTTGTTAGCAGCATTCAGCTTATTCGTTGCAGACATTTTCTTAGCTTTTTCTGATGTCTTGTAATTCACAAACTCAGCCCAGAAAGGTTTTATCTTCTCAAACTGAATCTTCTTGAAATCCGGAGTCTTCTCTTTCACGACATAGTCAAGGTGCAATTTTTTCTTCCAGTTGGTGAAACACTGGGCCATCTTCTTCATAGCCCACTCCCTGACCTTAGCCTCCATGGCTCTTCCATGTTCTAAGGTGTCCTCAACTGGATCCTCCGCATTTGGATCCAGCTCTATCTTCGGTAGTTTGAAATTAAGCATGAGCCACTTCCACAGTAAATCTTTGGCCTTGTTAGGGACAAACAAACATGTTCCCTCTTCTTTCACATCAGTAGGCCTATTCCAATTTTGAATGGTGATCAGGATTAAGTCCCTAACGATTACTCCGCATTGTGCCACAAATTTGATTGCGACAATTTCGGGAGCCGTCGGTTTGCCGTATTCACGAATTTCTTCGATCCTGAACCTCTCATGGTCTTCCAACTTTTTGGTTGGGCCTCGTCCACTCTTTTCAGTAGATTTGTTAGATCCGGAGGGCTAAAAGAAGAAAGATCATCGTTACTATTTCTATATAGATAACAGATGATTAACTAATGAATTAATTATATTACATGCACCTCGCCAGAGCGGTCGTCTTCTCGATTACACAAGGCATCGCCTTCTCCCTCGCGGAAGGCATCACCTTCAACCTCAAACAAGTCGTCTCTTCTGGCAAAAAGAGGATCACCCTCACCGGAGTTGTTTAGAAACGTCGATACATCTAAATTTTCTTCCCCGCGGACCACACCTTGGATCAACTCTTCCTTTTCTTCGTCTCTGTCGTGTGGGTCCATATTTTCTGCATAGGTGGAAAACGGATAAGTCAAAGCGGCTAAGGGAGAATGTTAGGTACGGTGTTGAGAGATATAAACCTTAATTTGGAGAAACCCTAATATATACATACACAATAATAAAAATGAATTTACAATATCAGAAACCCTAATTCGGAGAAACCATCGGGCTCGGATCCTATCGTGAAGAACCAATACCGGAAAGAAAGGCGGCAATCAATAATGGCATAATACAATATGCAATCAATATGTATGACATGTCAGATTTAGAGATCCTACACTAACCCTAGGTGAAACATCGATTTAAAAGGGTTCGGGATGCCCTAGAAAGGACACACCGGCGAACCCACATGTACATAAGGGGTGTCGATGTTTCTTTAACTAAACTAGGGTTTAAAGTTACTTGACAATGTATTATGATTGCTTAGACACATAGCTCTCAATTTTCTGAACATTTTGATATATTATTTGTATTTTTATGACTTATAAATCATCAGTTATTGAATTTACAAGTTTATATCAATTTCTGAAAATATTAAACCATTTTAAAATAGTTACTCTGTCACTTTACATCAGAACAGGGGGTAGTTTTTCATCGGGTATGGGGCTACCCACAGTGACTGACCAATGGGGCCGAAGACTAATAATACCTAACTAATTAATAAACCTAATAATACCTAACTAATAATAAACCTAATAATCCAAACTAATAAACCTAATAAACCTAATACGCTAGAAGCAGTGCAACAGGTAATATAAGCTCAAAGGGAGTAATGCAACAGATAGGACACTCTATCTATCAATAAAAGACCACAGTAGAATCGTATGCATCATGGCAAGAATTGAAATGCTTTCAAAATCATAGGATTATATCATGGTGGGGCTATGCTTGCCTTTGCCTGTTGAATGCCGAAAGCAGAGCTTCAGGATCCTTGTACTTGACTTGATTACAGTTGGTCAAGTATTTGTCTTCGAGCTTCGACGGTGTTAATCTCTGGCTTCGATCTCAATCTCGATATTGTATTCTACCGGGAAGAACCAAACACCGGAAAGAAAGGGAAACAGTCAACACATGGCATAGATGCAATGCTCAAGCAAGTATGATGATATGACAAGTTGAATTGCATTGAAATGTAACCCTAAAGCATGCTCGACAATTAATCGGGGTTCCGAGGGGTGAAAATCCTAACTCGGAGAAACTCCGGAACACATGAGAGGGGTGGATTTGTTCTTATAATTAAACTTGTGATTTAAGTTGTTGAACAATGCATGATTATAGCTTAGATAGCTAGGTTTCATTTTTCTGAACATTTTAATATATTATTCATATTTTTCTGACTTATAGATTAAAAGTTATTGAATTTATAAGATTATAATTATTTCTGAAATTATTAAAAGCTGGTTAAACTTTTTACACCACAATCATACCTAGCTACAGTGACTGACAGAGGGGCCCGGAGCCACCTCAGCAGCCACACAAGCAAAAGTGGTTCAGGGGCATTTTTCACTCGGGCTGGGGCTAGCTAGAGAGGCTGACCTGCGGGCCAGAGGCCACATAGGCAAGCCACGCAGGCAAAATGGGTCCTTGGCTGGGTCGCACTGACGCACGTGTTACGTCACGCCGACGGTGGCTTGCAGGACGGGACGGGGAACGGCGTTAGGGGGCAATCTAGGGCGCGTGCATGCGCGCGTTAGAGAGAGGAGGTTGAGGCTAGCCAAAGAGTAGAGGCGCCGCCTCCAAAAGGTCACCGGAGAGGGAGCACGACGATGGTGAGCGGCGGTGGTGGCAGGTGGTCGACGGGGAGGAGGAACCGGAGCGAGAGGAGGCGAGAGAGAGGGTCCACGAGGACCGGCAGCTCACCAGGTGTGCGGTGGTGGTGTCGGGGAGGCGAGGCAAGGTCGGGAGCCGGCGAATCGACGGTGGCGGTCGTCGGACTCGAGGGTCGTTGGCGACGATTGGGAGCGAGCGGGGCCGATTTCTTCGGGGAGAAGCCTCGGGGCGACGAGGCGAAGCTTCCTGTATGCTTGGTTGGGCGAGGGGCGGCCGGTAGGGCGTGCATGGCGGCGGGGCAGCCTGACGGCGTCGTGCGCGAGAAGAGATTGTGAGATGGGGAACAAGAAGAGAAGGGCACCCATTTATAACCAAAGGACCTTTTGTCCCGGTTGGTGGCTCCAACTGGGACTAAAGGGTCATACGTCCCGATTGGAGCCACCAAACGGGACGTATACTTCAATTTTTTTTCATCAGCCCAAGGGGCGCGCGCAGGGGTCTTTAGTCCCGGTTGGTAGCTCCAACCGGGACATATGACCCTGTTTTCAAATTTTTTCTGGAATTTTCTCTCTGTTCCCGCCTTATTTTTTATTTTGGGGTTTAAATTTGTAATGTTTTTTAAATGATAATTACTTTGGAATTTAGAAAAACTTTAAACATAAAAAGTGTTTGAATTTGAATAACTAATTCAAAACCATTTTCTGTTTTAAAAAATAATTAACTTAACCATTTAAACTTTGATCCATTTAAAATTAAAAATGAATTTACTTATATTTTTTGAATATTAATTTGGAATTTAGAAAAACTTTAAACATAAAAAGTGTTTGGATTTGAATAACTAATTCAAAACCATTTTCTGTTTTTTAAAAATAATTAATGAAACCATTTAAATATGAACCATTTAAAATTAAAAATGAATTAACTTATAGTTTTTTAATATTAATTTGGAATTTAGAAAAACTTTAAACATAAAAAGTTTTTGAATTTGAATAAATAATTCAAACCCATTTTCTGTTTTTAAAAATAATTAATGTAACCATTTAAACTATGAACCATTTAAAATGAATTAACTTATATTTTTTGAATATTAATTTGGAATTTAGAAAAACTTTAAACATAAAAAGTGTTTGGATTTGAATAACTAATTCAAAACCATTTTCTGTTTTTAATTTGGATTTCAATTAGCTTATATTTTTTATATATTAATGGGCGGGGAAAAAGGACGGGAAATAATGGGCGGAAAGAAAATTGTATTAGGATAGAACTGGAATTAAAGTACATAACACAACTAACACAAATTTACATAGAAGAACTGAAAATTAAGATGCATGGCCAGATTAAGCCACAAAATCGGTCAAACTTGTTTTGCAATATTGGAGTGATTTAGTCATGCTCCTGCCTACACCTGTAATACTCGCCACTATAGTCGTCGTACTCGCCGCGGCCGTCTTCGCTATCGTCATCGGGGTTGCCGTAGTTGAACCTTGAAGGCTGAGTAAGAGTGGGCTGGACTTGAGGGTAGCGCAGGAGGGGGCTAGAGTCGGCAGCCGTGTCGTAGGCCATGACGCTCTGGAGAGTCCGGTCGCGCCACCATAGCCGACGGCCGGCCTCGTTGAAGTTCGGAGGAGGTGGGCCGTCCTCCTCGTGCCTGGCGAGCGCCCTCTCACGCCGTTCCACGAAGAAGGCTTCCCAAGTCGGGAAATAGTCGGGATGCCATCTGGGATTCCTCCGCTGCTCCGGCATGAGCCGAAGTAGTAGTGGTTCGTGATGGCCATCTGACGCGCCACACCTAGAGGGACAGGAGGAACCGGCACGCCTCCGGCGCTCAGCATCCAGCCGACAGGGACACAGTAGCCTGGCGGGCAGGGGTAGTTCGAGGCGCAAAGCGCCTCCGCCTCCCTGGGGGTTAGTGCTACGGTGGAAGTCATGGGAAAGAGTTATGAGGTTGCAGATATGAGTCTAGAGATGTGCAATGACAATGGTGGCCAACCCTACATATATATATATAGTGAGAAATGGCAGGAAGATAACTGGAGGGAAGAACTGGCGGGAAAAAATGGCGGGAAGAAAAATGGCGGGAAGAAAAATGGCAGGAAGAAAAAAGTCTCATTTAGAACTTGCATTGGATCTCTGAAGAAACCACATATTGCGAGTCTAAAAATGATTTTTTCAAAAAATCACGGGCATTAGATCATGTACCTGTAGTACAAACCGGACCCACTTCCTACCAATTCGGCAGACATTTTTCCTTTTTACCTGGGATGGACGAAAATGTTTGAGATGTCCCGGTTGGGAGATAGTCCATGTAAGGTGGTCTAGTATTTTAGGAAAATGGGACGGTAGCATTCTGAAACAGCATTTTGGTGGTTACTTCACAAAATGACCTATTTTTTGCGCTCGGAAAATGGAAAAGGGCTTTTCCGTGCGACGAAAAGGAAAACTTCCTCCTGCAACATTATTCTCCATACCAATGTCCACATGCATGCATAATATGGGAACAGCATCACAAACTATGCCGTGATTCAGCACATAACATTGGTCATTTGGACCGAAAGCCATGAAACCTCGAACATGATAGGTCATTTTGTGAAGGTTTTTTCGAGACATTGTCGTGGGAATGGTCACGACAGATGCTGCAATCGGCAGCGAGTAGTAGAACAAGGGGCAAGGGCGGCCAGCCATCTGCGGTGCGAGATGAGGGCAAAGACACAGGGTTTTACCCAGGTTCGGCCCCCCGGAGGGTAAAGACCTACTCCTGCTAGATTGTATTATGAAGGTGGTACAATGGGCAAGCTCGGCGGCGAGTCGCTTGGGTCTCTGATGGAACGTATCTCTACTCGCCCTACAGGGAGGTTTATATAGGCTCACCTCCCCTAGCGTTTACATATCTCAACCGATTCAGTTAAAGCTTCGGTACTCGTTTAACCTAATCCGACTGGGCCTATCTACTCGCCTGGGCCTTCAGCTTCCAGTCGCTTGGTTCCTCGCTGGGCTTCAATCCAGTGGCCGTCTTGCAGGCCCACTCGCCAGTTCTTGGGCCAGTCGGAAACGTCCTGCTGGGTATACCCCGGTAGGCATATCCCCATCAGTAGTCCCCGAGGCCGTCGTCGATTAGGCGTAGGTGGCTGCTGGCAGTCGGAGTATACGGCTTCAGAGTAGACATCCAGTCGAATCGTCGGCGGGCTCCTGTATAAAGGAGGAAACCAGTCATCCAGGTCGCAGCTTTGGCGAGTCGAGTCGGCGAAACACTGTCATAGTGATTGGGTCGGCGAGCCGAGTGGCTGAAGTTGGACCGTCAAACGTGGTCAAACTAGCCGTTGGGGTAATCCAACGGTAACTTTTGGCGTAATCATCGCGCGGTAACGGTTCCCTGATTTGGCGGGTAACATCCGCTATATAAGGGGAATGGCAGGCGATCGGAGAACCACTTTCTCACCATTTCCTCCGACTGCGCGCATTTTCGCCTCCCTTCGCATCGCGACCCAGCCGACCAGAAATCCCCCGACCCCCAACAAATCTCTCCGCCATGGCCCTCTCCACCGAGCCTTGGGGTAGATCTAAGTGCACGAGGGCGCAACTGGCTTCCTTCGAGGAGGCCGGGATCTTGCGAGCCGGCTGCTGGCGCATCCCTGCGGCCGGAGAGACGACCCTGAACCCGCGAGAGAGGGAATTCATCTGCTTCACCAGCCATCTTGAACGGGGGCTAGGGTTCCCCACGTCCCTGTTCTTCCAGCTCTTCTGCGCCTACTACGGGATCCAGCCATCGGATATGGGTCCCCACAGCATCGAGCAGCTCGCCATCTTTGTGGTGTTCTGCGAGTGCTACTTGGGCTGCCGGCCCTACTTCCCTATATGGCAAGATCTGTTTCATGGACGGATCAGCCGCGAGGAAGCGGGCGGCCCAACGCTAGCCGCGGGCGGCCTAACCTTCCAGCTGAAGTCGAAGGCTTCATTCTTCGACCTGATGCTGCCCGCCAAGGCAGCGAGCGACTGGAAGAAATCGTGGTTCTACGTAGCCGAGGCGACCCCGGCGGGCGAGACGGCGATCCCGCGGTATTCCGCCAATCGGTCCGAGCCGCGCCGCCTTCAACTCGGCAAGCTCCCTAACGACCAGCGGATGGTCGTTGACGAAATGCTTCAGACCATCCGCGGTCTAAAGAAGAAGGGCCTCCAGACGATAAACCTGTACAATTGCTGGCTCGGGCGGCGGCTTGTCCCGCTGGCTCGGCGCGAGCACTACATGTACCAGTACACCGGCCGGGACGACTCGACGAAGGCCTGCCTCGCCGAATGGAAGCTCGAGGAATACCTCCCAACACTGAAGAAAATCACCCAGGCGGTGTACCTGGACGCACAGGCTGGGGTCGCCCCCTATACCGCAAAGCGTCCTGCCCCAACGGTAATCGCTTCACTTCGCTCGCAGTCGCAGTTTTTGCAGTCGCGGTAATTCTGATTTCATCTTGTGTTCATTGCAGCTATTCCAAGTGGTGGAAGGATGGCTCCCGCCTTCGGACGACGAGAACTCGAGCTCGTCCGTCCAGGACGTGGGCGAGTCGCCTCCCGCCAAGGGCGATGCCGGGAGTGATGAGGGCGACAGCGACGATGAGTCCGAAGAGGAGGTCGCCCCACTGCTCCGCAAGACCCGTGGGCAGCGTCAACGTGAGCTTGAGGCAAGCAAAAGCCTCGAGCGTCATGACGACGACGACGAGCTTCTAGAAACCACCTCGCGCCGCCAGGCTACTCCATCGAAAAAGAAGAAGGAAAAGGAGGTGAAGGCTCCTCCGAGGAAGACGAAGATGAAACCGACGAGGCCGGCCTTGCCACCGCATTCAGCGAGCAGTTCTGACGCCCCCAGCCCGGCCAAGGACGAGGCGCCACCGACGACAGCTGCGCTGGACACGGCCACCATCGAGGTGCCCCTGGCGTCGATGCCTCCGCCATTCGCCCCAGTCTCTGGGCTGGGGGACGCTCCGGTCGCAGCGGCTTCGCCTCACAGGGAAGCTCCTGTTAAAGATGTTCCAGAGGCTCCGGTTGCGGCCTCGACAACGAAGAAACCGTCCGTGTCTTGGGCACGCGACGTTCTGGAAATGGGGCTCAGCCGCCGATTGGGCCCCGAACTAGAGAAACCAGCCGGCCTCCGTACGGGGCTGCGCTTCATTCCAGTCGCCAAGTGAGTACACTCTCCCTCCTTTGTCTTCCATAGCAGCTCGAATTATCTTGCTTATATGATTGATGTACAGGACCGGAGTGAAGAGGATGGGCCACCCGACCGTGGCTAAGGTGCCACCCGTCGTCAGCGAGGAGGATCCTTCCCGCAGGAGGAAGGCGGACGAAGTCGTCGTCCCTGCGGATGGCGGCAAGAAGGCCAAGGGTGACGACGTCGTCACGGTTTCTGACGACACGGCGGTCGCACCGGCTGGACCCGTAACGGAGGCAGCCGCGTCCCACGAAGGAGGGCGCTCCCTTGCCTGGAACGGCCAAGCCGACCTCCTTTGGGGCGGGTGCCTCTATCGCCACCTTCCCGTGCTTCATGGCCAAGGCGGCCGCGGCGAGTGGAACGTCGCCCTCGAGCCACGCTCCTGGGATTGCCGATGCTGAAGTCGACCAACGTCGTGGGCATACGCCGGCTCTCCTTGCGTCCGTGGACGCGATACAACTCCACGGCATGCTTGGCGCAGCCATCCAGGTATATCCAGTCCCCGAGGATCAGGTCGGTGCTTTGCAGCGACCTGATTCTTTTATTGTCGTATATTTATTTTCTGCATCCAGTCCCCGAGTGCCCACTCGCTGAATTTCAGCGGGTGGGCACTTGAGAGTTTCTTGATTGCCAGTCCCCGAGTGCGTATTCTCTGAATTTCAGCGGGTGGGCACTTGAGAATTTCTTGATTGCCAGTCCCCGAGTGCGCACTCGCTGAATTTCAGCGGGTGGGCACTTGAGAATTTCTTGATTGCCAGTCCCCGAGTGCGCACTCGCTGAATTTCAGCGGGTGGGCACTTATGAATTTTGCTTTGGTTAACTTTTTGGGTGATGTGCAGGGTCTGCAACTTGAATCAGCTGACCGACTGGCAGCGAAACACCGCGCGGAGAAGGAACTGGCCATCGTCCAGGAGGCGAACAAAGGGCTTCAGGCGGTTTCCACGAAGGCAGAGGAAGCTCGCCAGGGTCTTGTCCCCGCGGGTGAATTGGCGGCGGCGCAATCGGCTTTGATTTCAGCTGAACAGCGGATCGCCAACCTCGAGCGCGAGCTGCGGGAGGCGAAGGAAGAGGCGAGCTCGGCTGATGGGCGAGCCAAGGCCGCCATTGCAGCCGCCGAAGAGGATCGCAAAGTGTTGGACGCCCTTGTTGCTGGGCTTCAGGACGACCATACTACGCTTCAATGCTTCATCACAGATCTCGCCCGCCCGTTGATTGGTAAGTGCATATGCCTCTGCTAGTAGGTGTGTCTTTTGTGGTGTCCGTCGTATTCATTATTGTCTTCTACTCGCAGGTCGCATCATCGACAGCGCGAAAGAGGCAAGCTCGTTCGACGCGCGGCAGTGTGTAGCCACGCTTGTCGACTCGGCGACGTTGTCGGCGACGTGCATCCGAGCCTATCTCCAAGAGATATCGCCTACGGAAGTGATTCCCAGCGACCTCGTTGAGGTGTGGAAGTATTTGGAGAAGGCGCCCGCGGTCGTTGAGTTCATGAAGCGGTCGGCGTTTCGGCGCGGGGCGGCGACGGCACTTAGTCTTGGACTTGCCCACTTCCCCGAGGACTTCGACCTCGACGATGTGACGAGTGGCTACCCGTCGTCGACTGGCGGGGTGGAGCTTTCCGAGGACCTCAAGTTGCAGGATCGCGCCGCAACGTACTCGGAGCGTGTCTGGGCAATGGGCGACCTCCTTCTGTACCAGGAGACGGTCGTCGTGCCGAATGACCCCGAGCCGCCGCACCGTGACTTCAAGGTCGAGCAGCCTTTCCGCGCGGCGATGGCGGGTGAGCTGACGACGTACCCGTCGAATCCGTACACGCCATTCATCCGCAATCGCCGGAGTGTTGACGAGTCATCGTCGAAGCCTGCGGAATAGGATAGTTTGCCCTGGGGCGTTAGGTAGCAGGTCTGCCATATGGGCATATTTTGTAATATGAGACAATGCAACATGCTATCGAATGAGACATCGTGTCTATTTTGGTATTTGTCATGTGTTTGTGATTGATGTTTGAACGAGTCCCCGAGCGCGTCCACCCTTTTGTGGGGTTTACCTCGTATGTGATATGTTTGTTGTTTTTGTGTGTTTTGTTATTGTGGTCGACTCGCCCAGACTCGAAGAGCCAGTCGCTAGGCGACTCCCTTGAACGCTCTGTACTTCGCCGTTTTCCCTTGCACGAACGAGGTCGGGTGGCCGAGTCCCGAGCGTGGTACTTGGTTGTTCCAGGCGCGACTCGAGGGTGAGTGAGGACTTGGCGCGTTAGTTTGAGCGCATCACTCCTGCCTGGCCCGTGGGGTCAGTCGCGTGGCGACTCCTGGGCATGCTCTCCTACTTGGCGTTTTTCCGGACCGCTCACGGTGAACTGGTCTGCAGTCCCCGAGCGTGGTACTTAGCCGTTCGAGTCGCTATGTCAAGGATGCGGAGGACCATGGTCGCTGTAAGGAGCGAAGGCAGTTGTCTTGGTTCGTAGAACCAGTCGGGCTAGGCGACTCCAATGGGGCTCCGGGTAGGCGTTTTTCATGGACGATGCTAGACCTGAGATAACTCAGTGCTCTTGCACCACACTACTTAGCCGTGCCGATCGCTGTACCAAAGGTTGACTTCTGCGGTTAGCGTAATGCTGTTATTACGAGTGCGAGTGGCACAAGACATGGAGAGTAGGCGCAATTTGCGGTAGCCGTTTCTTTTTATTTCATAGCGACTGGAGAATACATATGTGGGGTTCTAGGAGTAGAACTTCCGTAGGAGGTTTACATTCCATGGTCGCTTGACGTCGAGTTCGCCATCCCCGCGGACGTCGATGAGGTAGTAGGCGTCGTTGCCGAGTACTCGCCCGATGGCGAATGGCCCTTCCCACGGAGGGGAGAGCTTGTGCATGCCCTTCTCGTCCTGGATGAGGCGTAACACCAGGTCACCCTCTTGGAAGGTGCGAGTTTTCACCCGCCAGCTGTGGTAGCGGCGGAGTCCCTGCTGGTAGATAGTGGTGCGTGACCGAGCGAGGTCACGTGCCTCGTCGAGTTGATCGACCCCGTCTTGGCGGGCGAGCTCGTTTGCGGCCTCCGTGTAGTGGACGACCCGCGGCGAGTCGTGCTCGAGGTCGGTGGGCATGACTGCCTCGGCGCCGTAGACCATGAAGAAGGGGGTGAACCCTGTCGACCTGTTGACCGAGGTGCAGATGCCCCAGATGACGGAGGGTAGCTCCTCGACCCAGCACCCGGTGGTGCGCTCGAGGGGTACTTGGAGTCACGGCTTCAGGCCGTGGAGGATGCTTTGGTTGGCTCGTTCTGCTTGGCCGTTGGACTCCGGGTGGGCGACCGACGCGAGGTCGAGCCGGATGTGGTGCTCTTCGCAGAATTCGGCCATGGCTCCTTTGGCGAAGTTGGTGCCATTGTCCGTGATGATGTTGTGTGGGAACCCGTAGAGATATATGAGCTCGCGTAGGAATTTAGTGGCGGTCTTCCCGTCGCATTTCCGGACTGGCTTGGCCTCCACCCACTTGGTGAATTTGTCGACCGCGACCAGCAGGTGGGTGTAGCCGGAGGGGGCCTTCTTGAAGGGGCCTACCATATCCATGCCCCACACAGCGAATGGCCAGGTGATGGGGATTGTTTTGAGCGCTGAGCTCGGCACGTGCGTCTGGTTGGCGTACTTCTGGCACCCGGCACACCGCTGGACAATGTCGACAGCATCGGCGTGTGCGGTGGGCCAGTAGAAGCCATGTCGCATAGCCTTGGCGACAAGAGAGCGGGCGCCAGCGTGGTGGCCGCAGTCGCCGGAGTGGATGTCGTGGAGGATCTTGCGTCCTTCGGCGGGTTGGATGCAGCGTTGGAACACGCCGGTGACACTGCGCTTGTGGAGCTCGCCGTCGATGATGGTGTAGGACTTTCATCGATGAGCGATCATCCGAGCGTCCGTCTCATCTGCCGGTAAGGTGCCGGCTTCCAGGTAGGCGGTGTAGGGCTTGGTCCAGTCGTCTGGCTCGTTGACGAGTGCGACCAGGGCTGCCTCTGGTTGGAGCGGGACTCCGATGTCGATCTCCCTCGGGGGAGAGACTGATGGCTTGGTGATCGTGTCGAGGAAGACGCCGGCGGGTGGTGCGAGTCGAGCCGACCCGATGTGAGAGAGTGCGTCGGCCTCCTCGTTCTTCCGCCTGTCGATCCACTCGACGGAGTAGCCGGTGAAGTGTCCGCCCAACTTGTCCACTGCTTGGCAGTACACCGCCATGGTGGGGAAGACGGCGTCGCAGGTGCCAGCGACTTGCCCCGCGACGAGGTCGGAATCTCCGTAGCAACGTAGGCGGTTGACATTCATCTCCTTGGCAGCTCGCATGCCGTGGAGTAGGGCCTCGTACTCGGCCATGTTGTTGGTGCAGGGTGTGAAGTCGAGGAAGAGGATGTAGCGGAGCTTGTCGCCCTTTGGTGAAGTTAGCACGATCCCTGCGCCTGCGCCGTCCACGTTCTTGGAGCCGTCAAAGTGCAGGCTCCAGTACTGGAGGTATGGCAGCTTCTCTGGCTGCTGGGCCTCTTCCGAGTCGGCGATGAAGTCCGCTAGGGCCTGCGATTTGATCGCTTTTCGTGGCTCGTATTTGATGTTGTGGACGCCGATCTCGACGGCCCACTTGGCGACCCGCCCGGTCGCCTCGCGGTTGCGGATGATGTCTTGCAGTGGTGCTGAGGATACGACCATGATCGGGTGTTCCTGGAAGTAGTGCGGCAGGCGCCGCTGAGCTCTGAACACCGCGTATACCAGCTTTTGGTACTGGGGGTACCGCTGGCGCGACTCGGTGAGGACCTCGCTGATGTAGTACACCGGTCGCTGTACTGGGCGCTCCTTTCCTTCCTCCGGTTGCTCGACGACCATTACGGCGCTGACGACGCGCTCGGAAGCCGCGACGTAAACCAGCATGGGTTCTTTGTCGGCGGGGGCGGCGAGTAGCGGTGCGGCGAGTAGCACCTTTTTGAGATCTCGGAGTGCGTCGTCCGCCTCCTTGTCCCACAGGAAGGTGGGGTTCTTGCGCATCAGGCGGTATAGGGGCATCGCCTTTTCGCCCAGGCGGGGAATGAAGCGACTGAGAGCCGCTACTCGCCCGGCCAGTTTCTGGACGTCGCACAGGCACTCAGGTTTGCCGAGCCGGGCGATCGTGTAGATCTTCGTGGGGTTCGCCTCGATCCCTCGCTTGGAGACGACGTACCCCAGTAGTTGTCCTGCTGGTACACCGAAGGTGCATTTGCCTAGGTTGAGCTTTATCTTGTATTTTCGCAAGTTGGCGAATGTTTTCGCCAGGTCGGCGAGGAGGTCACCCTGGCGAGCGGACTTTACGACCACGTCGTCAATGTAGACGTGGATGTTGTGGCCAATTTGGCTCGCGAGGCATTCTTGCATGCACCGCTGGTAGGTCGCCCCGGTGTTCTTGAGGCCGAAGGTCATGGCGGTGTAGTAGAAGGCTCCGAATGGCGTGATGAACGCCGTCTTCTCCTCGTCCTCGACGGCCATTTTGATCTGGTTGTACCCGGAGTAGGCGTCGAGGAAACATAGCGACTCCGAGCCTGCGGTGGAATCGATTATCTAGTCGATCCGCGGGAGGACGAACTGCTCCTTTGGGCAGGCGCTGTTCAGGTTTGTGTAGTCGATACACATCCTCCAGGTCCCGTTCTTCTTCTCGACCAGGACTAGGTTTTCCAGCCACTCTGAGTATTTGATTGAGTAGACGCTGCACCTCCTCGGCGATTGCTCGGCGGCGCTCTTCATTGAAGGGCCGCAGCGACTGCTTGACAGGTCGCATTTTGGGGTCGGCGTTTAGCTTGTGCTCAGCGAGCTCCCTAGGGACACCGGGCATGTCAGAGGGCTTCCATGCGAAGATCTCCCTGTTCTCACGGAGGAACTCAATGAGCGCGCCTTCCTATGCTGGGCTCATGCCCGTCCCGATCGTCACCGTCTGGCTGGAGTCGCCTGGGACCAGCTCGACGGTGCGTGTGTGCGTCGTGGCCTCAAAGGTTGAGGTGTTTGCGCCCTCCGAGTTGGGCTTCTTGAGTATGGTGGGGTCGTCGTTGTTGACCCCGCTCGCGTACTTGGCGAGCTCATCAGCGTGGTTGGTCTCCGCCGCGATGACGGCGTCAGCGAGCTCGGCTCCTTTGGCCTCGCACTCGGCGGCCATGTCGGGGTCGCCGTTGATGGTGATGACGCCGCACGGCCCGGGGAGCTTCATCGCATTGTACGCGTAGTGGGGCGCTGCCATGAACTTGGAGAACGCCTGGCGCCCCAGGACGCAATGGTAGGGGCTGTCGAAGGGCACGAGCTCGAAGACGATCCGCTCGGTGCGGAAGTTTGCTGGTGTGCCGAAGGTGACTGGCAGATTGACCTTACCGATCGGGTACGCATTCCGACCGGGGACGATGCCGTGGAACGTGGTGTGGGTCGTCTCGATCATCGACTACGGGAGCCGCAGCCGCCTGAAGGTGTCCAGGTACAGGATGTTGATGGAGCTTCCGCCGTCCATCAATGTCTTGGGGAGCCAGTAGTCGCCGACCTTAGGCTTGACCACCAGGGCGACTCGACCTGGGTACTCGATGCGTGGCGAGTGGTCTTGTCGACTCCAGGTGATGGGCTGCTCCGACCAGTTGAGGAACTGGGGAACGTCCACCTGGGCCACCGCGTTGACGGCGACGGCGCGGGCGATGACCTTCTTCTCACGCTTCGTGTTGAAGCCCGTGAAGGTATGGAGCGAGCCGGCCACTTTGCCGAATTTTCCGCCGTTTGGCGGGTCGTTGTCAGGGTCCTCCCGTGCTTGCCGTGCCTTCTCGATCTCCCTGAGGGTGTGGCAGTCGGCGGTGGTGTGCGTTGCGGGCTTCCCTTCCCTGCTATGAAACGCACATGGTTGGTTAAGGAGAGCCGCGGGGTCGAACCTTGGCTTGGCCTTGTAGTTGCCGCCGTCGCGGCTTTGTCCTCCGTCGCGGCGGAAGCTCTTGGGCTCGCGTTGCGCGTGCCCGGCGTTGGTGACGAAGTCGACTCGCCCGTCACTGCGGCGCTTGCCGGTGAGGCGAGTGTTGCTGTAGCGTAGGTCGGATCGTCGTCCGTTGTCGTTGCTGCTCGTGCGGCGTTGACCTCCTGACTCGTCGTCAGTTTCCTGGTTTGGATCTTCCTCCGCATACCGTTTGGCGATCTCGAGGAGGTCGGGGATGTTTTCGAGTGTGCGGGAGTGTCGCTTGAGCTTGGCAACCAGGGGCTCGTAGCGGCACGAGGTCTTGAAGCAGTGGATCACGGTGTCCGGGTGGACACCGACCGCATTGTACCAGAGTTCTTGCCACCGTTGGACCCAGTTGCAGGTCGACTCGCGGGGTCCTTGGACGCATCGCTCCAAGTCCTCGATGGTGGTGGCGCGGGTGTAGGAGCACTCGAAGTGCCTGACGAAGGCGTCGCGCATCTCCTCCCAGGAATCGATACTGTCCTGGGGGAGGGTGTTGATCCACTGCCTGCACGTCCCTTCCATCATCAGGGGGAGGTAACGGGCGGCTAGCAGGTTGGTGTGGCCCGCGATCCCCATTTCCATGAGGTATGTATCGAGCCAAACGGCGGGGTCGTACGAGGGGTCGTACTTTTCTATCTCCTTCGGTGCCTTGAAGTTTGGCGGGTACTTCTCACCTCGGATCATTGGTCCGAAGCACTTGGGGCCGAGTCGACTGAGCGACCCCATGGCCTCGCCATCGCGGCGATTGGTTAGGGTGTGTCGCAGGTCGTCGGGCTGGCGTGCGCGCCAGCTTTGGTTGTTGATGATGTGGGTTCGGGCGTCGATGGGTTGCCCGTTGGCGGCGACGAAGCTGGTCGCTGGCCTGGGGTCGTTGGTGGAGAGTGCCGCGTTCGCGGGTCGGTGTTGGAGCTGCAGTGGCTCTGGTGGCGGGCAGTTGAGGGTGTTTGCCGCCGCTGGGCGGCCGCTGGAGGTCGCTCTGCTTCCCGACGAACGCGAGTATACTCGACCCTGCGAGTCGGCGCCTGCGTTTTGCTGCTCGACGGCCTTTGCGAGCAGGGCCCTGACGTACTGGATCTGTAGGGCGCCGTCGCCCGTGGTCGTGATGTTGTCGGCTGCTGCTCGACCCGCCACGAGGTTGTCCATCGGGGTGGAGAACAGTGGGAGGCCGTTTGCGTCTCTCTCCCGTGAGGAGACTACTATCCGCGGCTGGTCCCTGGGAGTGTGCGGTTGGGTGGAGGTGGGGCGCCCATCGCCGTTGATCGTGGCGGGGGTCAGGCGCTTCCTTCTGGTGGCGCGTTCTCGCAGATCGCGCGCTTGGCCACGCGGGCCGGGTCGTTTTCGTTGTCAAAGTTCAGGGCGCGCCCCTGAACGGTGGGGTTTAGGCGCGACCTGATCCGCTGCTGGTGGTAGCGCGATAGTTCCTGCGCCGTCACCTGCTCGAGGCGGAATTTTTCGCGCTCGGCTTGTTCCTTGCGCACCGCCTCCGCCAGTTTTAGGCGGAGTTCCTCGACCTCCGTTGCCGTGGCGTTAGGAGGGATTGGGGTGGAGAATGGATCCTCCGGCGGATCGGTGTCGGTCGCCATGTAGGTCGCGGCGTGGCGACCGGTTCCGTCGCGGAGGTCGGCGGAGTTCTCCGACCCGGATTCGAATTCGAAGATCCCGAGGATGGAGGGGTCCTCGAAGTCTCCCACGTTAGAGACCTGGGTGATGGAGCCCGCGGGTGAAGCCGCGGTGATGGACCCGGCGAGTGACGCCGGGGTCGCCGAGTCGGCGTCGTCGTTGAGGGCCGCGTCTTCTGCGGCCGCTGAGTTTTCGGCCACGTCGCTGTGGGCTGAATTGTACTCGGAGGCGAGGCGATGGATCGTGCGGATCTGGCTCTCGGAGAGTCGATCGCGTGGCGGTGGCTCGCGGATGAGAGCCGAATCCTCCGAGACGATGACGTCGGTGAGGCCGACGAAGAGGCTGATCGTGCCGACCGGCAGGATCACGCTGTGCGTGACGGGTCGCGCCGCCGGGACGTAGCTGCTCGGCAAGAATTAGAGCATCTCGCCGATCGCTATCATGCGGCCGGTGGCGACCGTCTTGTTGATGGGCAGATTGGATCTCGCCGCAGAACACCGACCAGACCGGCCAGACCCCACGGTGGGTGCCACTGTCGTGGGAATGGTCACGGCAGATGCTGCAATCGGCAGCGAGTAGTAGAACGAGGGGCAAGGGCGGCCAGCCATCTGCGGTGCGAGATGAGGGCAAAGACACAGGGTTTTACCCAGGTTCTCCCCCCGGAGGGTAAAGACCTACTCCTGCTAGATTGTATTATGAAGGTGGTACAATGGGCGAGCTCGGCGGCTAGGCGGCGAGTCGCTTGGGTGTCTGATGGAACGTATCTCTACTCGCCCTACAGGGAGGTTTATATAGGCTCACCTCCCCTAGGGTTTACATATCTCAACCGATTCAGTTAAAGCTTCGGTACTCGTTTAACCTAATCCGACTGGGCCTATCTACTCGCCTGGGCCTTCAGCTTTCAGTCGCTTGGTTCCTCGCTGGGCTTCAATCCAGTCGCCGTCTTGCGGGCCCACTCGCCAGTTCTTGGGCCAGTCGGAAACGTCCTGCTGGGTATACCCCGGTAGGCATATCCCCATCAGACATGATCAATATACCAAGTCTGGTATTTTTCCTTTCAACTATGTCACATAATATGACACCACGCGAAGGATTTTCATTGTTCGGATTTTTTTTTAATTTTTTATGCCCGTTTTGAATTTTTTGAATTTCTAACTATGGTCGAACCGGCGTGCATGAAGATAGGGGACGAGCATTGTTATAACTTGCATTTGATCTCTGAAGAAACCACATATTGCGAGTCTAAAAATTATTTTTTCAAAAAATCACGGGCGTTAGATCATGTACCTGTAGTACAAACCGGACCCACTTCCTACTGATTCGGCAGACATTTGTCCTTTTTACCCGGGATGGAAGAAAAGGTTTGAGATATCCCGGTTGGGATATAGTCCATGTAAGGTGGTCTAGTATTTTAGAAAAATGGGACGGTAGCATTCTGAAACAGCATTTTGGTGGCTACTTCACAAAATGACCCGTTTTTTGCGCTCAGAAAATAGAAAAGGGCTTTTCCGTGCGACGAAAAGGAAAACTTCCTCCTGCAACATTGTTCTCCAAACCAATGTCCACATGCATGCATAATATAGGCACATCATCACAAACTATGCCGTGATTCAGCACATAACATCGGTCATTTGGACCGAAAGCCATGAAACCTCGAACATGATAGGTCATTTTTTGAAGGTTTTTCGAGACATTATCAATATACCAAGTCTGGTATTTTTCCTTTCAACTATGTCACATAATATGACACCACGCGAAGAATTTTCATTGCTCGCATTTTTTTGAATTTCTTATGCCCGTTTTGAATTTTTTGAATTTCTAACTATGGTCGAACTGGCGTGCATGAAGATAGGGGACGAGAATCATTATAACTTGCATTGGATCTCTGAAGAAACCACATATTGCGAGTCTAAAAATGATTTTTTCAAAAAATCACGGGCATTAGATCATGTACATGTAGTACAAACCGGACCCAGTTCCTACCGATTCGGCAAACATTTTTCCTTTTTACCTGGGATGGACGAAAAGGTTTGAGATGTCCCGGTTGGGACATAGTCCATGTAAGTTGGTCTAGTATTTTAGGAAAATGGGACGGTAGCATTCTGAAACAGCATTTTGGTGGTTACTTCACAAAATGACCTGTTTTTTGCGCTCGGAAAATGGAAAAGGGCTTTTCCGTGCGACGAAAAGTAAAAATTCCTCCTGCAACATTGTTCTCCATACCAATGTCCACATCCATGCATAATATGGGCACAACATCACAAACTATGCCGTGATTCAGCACATAACATCGGCCATTTGGACCGAAAGCCATGAAACCTCGAACGTGATAGGTCATTTTGTGAAGGTTTTTTCGAGACATGATCAATATATCAAGTCTGGTATTTTTCCTTTCAACTATGTCACATAATATGACACCACGCAAAGGATTTTCATTGTTCGGATTTTTTTGAATTTCTTATGCCCGTTTTGAGTTTTTTGAATTTCTAACTATGGTCGAACCGGCGTGCATGAAGATAGGGGACGAGCATCGTTAGAACTTGCATTGGATATCTGAAGAAACCACATATTGCGAGTCTAAAAATTATTTTTTCAAAAAATCACGGGCGTTAGATCATGTACCTGTAGTATAAACCGGACCCACTTCCTACCGATTCAGCAGACATTTGTCCTTTTTACCCGGAATGGAAGAAAAGGTTTGAGATGTCCCGGTTGGGATATAGTCCATGTAAGGTGATCTAGTATTTTAGGAAAATGGGACGGTAGCATTCTGAAACAGCATTTTGGTGGTTACTTCACAAAATGACCCATTTTTTGCGCTCGGAAAATGGAAAAGGGCTTTTCCGTGCGACGAAAAGTCAAACTTCCTCCTGCAACATTGTTCTCCATACCAATGTCCACATCCATGCATAATATGGGCACAACATCACAAACTATGCCGTGATTCAGCACATAACATCGGCCATTTGGACCGAAAGCCATGAAACCTCGAACGTGATAGGTCATTTTGTGAAGGTTTTTTCGAGACATGATCAATATATCAAGTCTGGTATTTTTCCTTTCAACTATGTCACATAATATGACACCACGCAAAGGATTTTCATTGTTCGGATTTTTTTGAATTTCTTATGCCCGTTTTGAGTTTTTTGAATTTCTAACTATGGTCGAACCGGCGTGCATGAAGATAGGGGACGAGCATCGTTAGAACTTGTATTGGATCTCTGAAGAAACCACATATTGCGAGTCTAAAAATTATTTTTTCAAAAAATCACGGGCGTTAGATCATGTACCTGTAGTATAAACCGGACCCACTTCCTACCGATTCAGCAGACATTTGTCCTTTTTACCCAGAATGGAAGAAAAGGTTTGAGATGTCCCGGTTGGGATATAGTCCATGTAAGGTGATCTAGTATTTTAGGAAAATGGGACGGTAGCATTCTGAAACAGCATTTTGGTGGTTACTTCACAAAATGACCCATTTTTTGCGCTCGGAAAATAGAAAAGGGCTTTTCCGTGCGACGAAAAGGAAAACTTCCTCCTGCAACATTGTTCTCCAAACCAATGTCCACATGCATGAATAATATAAGCACATCATCATAAACTATGCCGTGATTCAGCACATAACATCGGTCATTTGGACCGAAAACCATGAAACCTCGAACATGATAGGTCATTTTGTGAAGGTTTTTTGAGACATTATCAATATACCAAGTCTGGTATTTTTCCTTTCAACTATGTCACATAATATGACACCAGGCGAAGAATTTTCATTGTTTGAATTTTTTTTTTGAATTTCTTATGCCCGTTTTGAATTTTTTGAATTTCTAACTATGGTCGAACTAGCCTGCATGAAGATAGGGGACGAGCATCATTATAACTTGCATTGGATCTCTGAGGAAACCACATATTGCGAGTGTAAAAATGATTTTTTTCAAAAAATCACGGGCGTTAGATCATGTACCTATACTACAAACCGGACCCACTTCCTACCGATTCGGCAGACATTTGTCCGTTTTACCCGGGATGGACGAAAAGGTTTGAGATGTCCCGGTTGGGATATAGTCCATGTAAGGTGGTCTAGTATTTTAGGAAAATGGGACGGTACCATTCTGAAACATCATTTTGGTGGTTACTTCACAAAACGACCCGGTTTTTGCGCTCGGAAATGGAAAAAGGCTTTTCCGTGCGACGAAAAGTAAAAATTCCTCCTGCAACATTGTTCTCCATACCAATGTCCACATGCATGCATAATATGGGCATAGCATCACAAACTATGCCGTGATTCAGCACATAACATCGGTCATTTTGACCGAAAGCCATGAAACTTCGAACATGATAGGTCATTTTGTGAAGGTTTTTTCGAGACATGATCAATATACCAAGTCTGGTATTTTTCCTTTCAACTATGTCACATAATATGACACCACGCGAAGGATTTTCATTGTTCGGATTTTCAATATACTAAAGGTTCATCTTTAGTCCCGGTTGGAGGGATTTCGGCAGGCTGGGCCACGTAGTACTAATGATAGGGGTGAGTGTCGACACTATGTCGTGCGGTGTGTACCTGTCCCGGATGGTGTCACCAACCGGGACTAAAGATGAACCTTTAGTCCCGGTTGGAGACACCAACCGGGACAAAACACGAGTCAGCACTAATAATAGGGGTGAGTGTCGACATTATGTCGTAAGTGTCGACACTATGCCGAGCTGCTTGTACTATAAATAGACATCCTTGTGAGTCCAGTCCTCCAGCCAGATTGAGGCATCTCCAATATTTTTTTCGAGAGTAGGAACACCACTACGACCAGTTTCAGGGAGATGCCGCCGGATCCCAGTCCTCCGGCATCTCCAAGAAACTGGTCATAGAGGCACTCCCTAATATATGAAATTAGTTAGCTCCCAGGTGTATTGATCTAGTTAGAGAAGTTACAAGCTGCAATATGGTTTTTGAGAACCGGGACACCACTACGACCAATTTCAGGGAGATGCCGCCGGATCCCAGTCCTCCGGCATCTCCAAGAAACTGGTCATAGAGGCACTCCCTAATATGTGAACGCACGCGTTTGGAGATCAGATCTTAATGGTAAGTACGAATCGGGACAACTTCTTCATAGTCCCGGTCCAGCCACAAAACGGGACTAACACTCAAGACATTTATTAATATTAAAAACTGAGACTACAAAACCGGGACTAAAGGCCCCACTATATATAGTCCCGGTCAAGCCACAAACCGCGAAAGATATCCCGGCCAGACATGAACTAGAGTTACATAATATGAGCATGAACTTCTTGGCATATGTCCTTCCTTATGATCGCTTCAGACGTAACCATGGAGCATCTTCTTTACTTAACGGAATGCTTGGGTCAGTTTTCACTGTGAAGGGCGGAATTTCATCACACTTATTATAATCTTCTGACATGTCTGTCTTGTCCTCGATTCCCACGATGTTTCTTTTTCCTGAAAGAACTATGTGACGCTTTGGCTCATCATATGATGTATTCGTTTGCATAATTTTTCTTTTTTTTCGGTCTGGAGGACATGTCCTTCACATAGAAAACCTGAGACACATCATTGGCTAGGATGAATGGTTCATCTCTATAACCAAGATTGTTGAGATCCACTGTTGTCATTCCGTACATCTAGTCTATCTTTGCCCCTTCCCCATTCAGGTTGACCCACTTACAGGGAAACAAAGGGACCTTAAAAGAGACTCCATAGTCTGGTTTCCATATCTCCTCTACGTAACCATAGTATGTGTCCTTTTGTACATTCTTGTCTATTGCATCAAAGCGGACACCGCTATTTTGGTTGGTGCTCTTTTTATCTTGGGCGATCGTGTAGAATATATTCCCATTTATTTCGTACCCTTGAAAATTCAATATAGTAGAAGATGGTGATGCAGCCAACAAGTATAGCTGATCTCCAACAGTGGTGTCATTCAAGAGATGTGTCCGCATCCAACCACCGAAAGACTTCATGTGTTCATCTGTAATCCATGATTCAGGCTTACCTGGGTTTTTGGAGGGTAGAATATTCTTGTGTTCCTCGATATACGGAGCTGCCACGGTGGAATTAAGTAGAACTATGTAGTGTGCTTTAGTGAAAGAATCCCCGTCCCTACATATCATTGCTTTCTTTCCCAGCGTGCCTTTTCCACTTAGTCTTCCCTCATGCCGCGAGTCAGAAACACCAATCGGCTTAAGGTCAGGAATAAAGTCAACACAAAACTCAATGACCTCCTCTGTTCCATATCCCTTAGAGATGCTTCCTTCTGGTATAGCACGGTTATGAACATATTTCTTTAAGACTCCCATGAACCTCTCAAAGGGGAACATATTATGCAGAAATACCGGACCGAGAATGGCAATCTCTTCCACTAGGTGAACCAGGAGATGCGTCATAATATTGAAGAAGGATGGTGGGAACACCAACTCAAAACTAACAAGACATTGTATCACATCCTTCTGTAACCTTGGCAGAATATATGGATTGATTACCTTCTGACATATTGCATTGAGGAATGCACACAGCTTCACAATGGGTACTCAAACATTTTCTGATATAAGCCCCCTCAATGCAATCGAAAGCAACTGCGTCATAATCACGTGACAGTCATGAGACTTCAGGTTTTGAAACTTTTTCTCTGCCATATTTATTATCCCCTTTATATTATATGAGAAGCCAGACGGCACCTTGATACTGTAAAGGACTTCAAAAAATATTTCCTTTTCTGCTTTGGTAAGAGCATAGCTGGCACGACTTAAGTGACGCCCTTTATCCGTCTTGTTCTGTGTATGCATGTTCTTTGGGTCTTTCATAATTTGTTGGTCTTCCCGTGCTTCTGGTGTATCTTTTGTCTTTCCATACAGGCCTAGGAATCCTAGCAGGTTCACGCAAAGATTCTTCGTCACGTGCATCACGTCGATTGAAGAGCGGACACGTAGGACTTTCCAACATGGCAGCTCCCAAAATATAGATTTCTTCTTCCACATGGGTGCGTGTCCTGTAGCGACGTCGTTCGGAACTGATTGACCGCCGGGACCCTTTCCAAAGATTACTTATATGTCCTTGACCATACCAAATACATCATCAACAGCAGGGAGTTCAGGCTTCTTCCAGCGATCTGCCTCACCTTTGAAATGCTTGCCTTTCTTTCTTACGGGATGATTGGTCGGAAGAAATCATCGATTCGCCAGGTACACAACCTTCTTGCATTTATGCAAATATGTACCTTCAGTCTTATCTAAACAGTGTGTGCATGCCTTATATCCCTTGTTTGTCTGTCCTGAAAGGTTACTAAGAGCAGGCCAATCATTGATGGTTACGAAAAGCAACCCTCGTAGACCAAATGGCTCCTGTTTGTTCTCATCCCATGCACGTACACCTGGTTTGCCCCACAGTTGTAAGAGTTCTTCAACTAATGGCCTAAGGTACACATCAATGTCGTTGCCCGGTTGCTTCGGGCCTTGGATGAGCACTGGCATCATAATGAACTTACGCTTCATGCACAACCAAGGAGGCAGGTTGTAGATACATAGAGTCACGGGCCAGGTGCTGTGACTGCAGCTCTGCTCCCCAAAAGGATTCATGTCATCCGTACTTAGACCAAACCATAAGTTCCTTGCGTCACCTGCAAAGTCTGGGAAGTCTCTCTCGATTTTTCTCCACTGTGACCCATCAGCAGGGTGTCTCAACTTCCCGTCTTACGGTCTTCTTTGTGCCATCGCAACAACCTGGCATGCTCTTTGTTTCAGAACATGCGTTTCAACCTTGGTATTATAGGAGCATACCACATAACCTTAGCAGGAACCCTCTTCCGGAGGGGCTCTCCGACAATATCACCAGGGTCATCTCGTCTGATCTTATACCGCAATGCATTGCATCCCAGGCATTTATCTAAATTCTCATACTCCTTACCGCGGTAGAGGATGCAGTAATTAATGCATGCATGTATCTTTTGCACATCTAATCCTAGAGGACAGAGAGTCTTCTTTGCTTCGTAGGTACTCTCGGGAAGTTCGTTATGTTTTGGAAACTTCGGCTTCATTATTTTCAGCATCTTTTCAAATGAGGAGTCAGTTAGACCACACTCTGCCTTCCATCGCAACAATTACAGTGTGGTGCCGAGCTTTGAGCTGCCATCTTCACAATTTGGGTACAACAATTTCTTCTGATCTTCTAACATGCCCTCTAACTTCAACTTCTCATTTTCTGTTTCACAGTCTCGCTTTGCATCAGAAATGACCCTACCAAGTTCATCAGCCGGCTCATCTGATGCCCGTTCTTCACCTCCTTCCTCTCCATTGTCTTCCATTGCAGTATCACTGTTTTCAGGAAACATATGATGATAGTTGTTATCATCTTCTTCTTCTTCACCATCTTCCATCATAACCCCTCTTTCCTCGTGCTTGGTCCAACAATTATAGTTGAGCATGAAACCTTTCATAATCAGGTGGCCACGAATGATTTTCGAGGAAGAGTACTCCTTGTTATTCCGACATTGAACACATGGACAACGTATAAAACCATTCTCTTTGTTTACCATAGCCACATCGATAAATTTACCCACGCCTTTCATACACCCGGGTATACGCCGGTCACCGTACATCCATTCCTGACCGTTCATCTGCATCATATAAGTAAGTCTATCAAAAACAGGACATCATAAATAGTGAAATGACCAATTCACATCGACAGATGCATTGTATCAATGACAGAGAAAAGATAAGATTGCTAACCTCGATCGAGGGAAATAAAGAGGAGAGAAAGCTCAAGTGCATCTCGGACACCTTCTATATTTTTGTTCTATGAGAAATTGAACGGGATCATTCACTCAAACATTTCATCAAACACCTTGAATGCATGCATAGGGGAAAAAACTAGCACACCCCTCACACCTTCCACCAAGAAAAAACATAGTGGAGGTAGAGGGCTGGGGCGTCGCATTTATAGAGGGCGGGATCATACGTCCACAAACCGGGACTAAAGGCGTGTGCCACGCCACATGGCTGACGCCCAACCTTTAGTTCCGGTTTGTGTTACAAACCGGGACGCATGCCCCCCTACCAACCCGGACGTATGCCTCCGTCCCCCGTGCCCGCTCGAACCGGAACGCGTGCCAGCATTAGTCACGGTTCATGGCGAAACCTGGACTAATGATGTTAGAAGGCACGGACGGATAGCCTTTTTTCTACTAGTGTTTGTGTCTAACCAGGTCAATGGATCGCTATTTTCAGCTATTTAACTACCTACTAGTTACGTACGACATTGTGACATTTGGCCCTTACCTAATTGCTTAGGGCTTTGGCCCATGCTATACAGATTAGGAAGTATAATTAGACACGGTACCGGAGTATTAGTTAAGAACATAATTAGATCCGCCTCTGGTTGGTGGCAACGGCTCCTGAGAGACGACGGTGTGTAATTTGGTGGGGTCACTACAGGAATGGGAAGCTACGCCGACGACCGGTCGCTACGCCGACGGCCAAACGTCGGGGCCGTCGGCGTAGCCATCGTCCAGGTCAGCCCTGCCAAGCAGCCGTCGACGTAAAATTTCCCTCGGCATATCCTATGCTACGCCGGCGGCTGCCCTCGGCGTAGCTATTTTTGATTTTATCTCATTAAACTTTGAAAAATCATTACTAAATCATTCTAATTCAGAAAAATACAAATAATATATCAAAATTTGCAGAAAAATAAGACATATCTATCTACACTCAAATATTACACATTTGTAAATAAAAATTAAGTAAAACGTAAAACATTATATATAGTTTAAAACAGGCACAAAAAATTCAAAAACGATCAAAACAATGTGAAACCTTCGTGTGGTGTTATATTATGTGACATAGACACATAGTTAAAGGAAAAATATCTAACTTGGTATACTGATTATGTCTCAAAGAAACCTTTACAAAATGACCTATCTCATTCGAGGTTTCTTGGCTTTCGGGTCAAATGACCAATGTTATGGCTAGAATCAAGGCATAGTTTGTAATAATGTGCCCATATTGTGCATACATGTGCATCATAGGATGGCAAACAATGTTGTAGGAGTAAGCTTTCCTTTTTGTCGCACCAAAAAACCATTTTCCAAGCATAAAAAACGGACGGTTTTGTGAAGCAACCATCAAATGGCTAATTCAAAATACTACCAACACATTTTACAAAAATACTAGACCACCTTATATGGACAATGTCCCAACAGGGGGATCCGAAACCTTTCCGTCCACCTTTGGTGAAAAAGATAAATTCCTGCTGAATCGGTAGGAAGTGGGTTAGATACGAACTACAGGTACATGATCCGATGCTCATGTTTTTTTACAAAATCATTTTTAGGTTCATAATATGCTATTTTATCAAAGATCTAATGCAAGTTTGGTGAGGCTCGCCCCGAGCTAAGAATCTTCATGTCCGTCGTTCGACAAAGTTTGACGATAGTTTAAAACGGGCATAAAAAATCAAAATAATCGAAACAATGCGAAACCTTCGCGTGGTGTCATATTATGTGATATAGTTATAAGGAAAAATATCAAACTTGATATATTGATTATGTCTCAAAAAAACCTTCACAAAATGACCTATCTCATTCGAGGTTTCTTGGCTTTCGGGTCAAATGACCAATGTTATGGCTACAATCAAGACATAGTTTGTGATAATATACCCATATTGTACATACACATGCATCATGGGATGGCGAACAATGTTGCAGGAGGAAGTTTTCCTTTTTGTCGCACCAAAAAGTCATTTCCCATTTTCCGAGCACAAAAAACGGACGGTTTTGTGAAACAACCACCAAATGGCTAATTCAAAATGCTGCCACCACATTTTACAAAAATACTATACCACCTTATATGGACAATGTCCCAACAGGGGGATCCGAAACCTTTCTGTCCACCTCTGGTAAAAACGATAAATTCTTGCTGAATCGATAGAAAGTGGATCAGATATGAACTACAGGTACATGATCCGATGCTCATTTTTTTTATAAAAATCATTTTTAGGTTCACAATATGCTATTTTATCAAAGGTCCAATACAAGTTTTCCTTTTCATCGCACACAAAAGACATTTTTCATTTTCCGAGCTCAAAAAAGGAGGATTTTCTGAAGCAACCACCAAATAGCTAATTCAAAAACGGAGGGTTTGTGATTAGTTGATATGGATAATATATTTGGATTCCTCTCATTTCTCTGATCAATTTAGACATATTATTTGTTGAATTCCGATTTACGGATTTAAAGATATTAATTATTCCATATTAAATATAAAAATACAAAAAAGTAAAATTACTATATTTTTATTTGAATTCAATAATATTTTTACTTATTCATTAATGTTTACTTAAATAATTGTTTGTAATTTCAAAAAATACAAACATGTGACATGATGATATAAGAGTTAATAGGATTGATATCATAGTATTGACAACAATGTATGAATTACTTTGCGGAAACAGATTCCGAAGGAACGAGGAAGTTAAGCGTGCTGGAGATGAAGTAGTATTAGGATGGGTGATCGGCCGGAAAGTTTGACCAAGACTGCAATTTAATTAAATATTAAGTATAATAATTAGTGTTAAAAATGTTCAAAGTGAGAGATTAACGAGTCAAACAATTCAAAGATTCAAAAATTGAGGAATTTTTTTTTTGCAACCTGTCGACAAGCTATGCCGACGGCTGCTACGCCGACGGCATTGCCGCCGACGGCATTTTGATACGCTGACGGCCTCTACGTGCTCCGCTGAGGAAGACCTTTGCCGGAAGGCTACGCCAAGGACAGCCATCGGCGTACCATACGCCGAAGGCATTTTGGCCTACGCCGACGGCTTTTTGCCCTCGGCGTACGCACGCGTCCTGTGGACATTTGGCGCCAGAATAGGGTCAACCCTTGGAAATGTTGGATCACCGTGATAGCATTACATGATCTTTCTGGGATCATCTCATTTCTCATATTTCTATTATCAGTGTGCTCAAGAGATACTTAGTGGTGGACATGTTGCGTTACTTAAATCAAAATAGAAAAGCAAGTACTACATGGTGTGCAACCATCCTATTGGTCAAAACAGTGATGTTTGCGATTGAAAAAGGGTGATTGTTCTAACAAAAGTACTAAACCACAATTTACTTCATACATAAGTCAACTTTTACTAATCTATATTTTAATTTATCACCGATCCTACAACTGGTATTATTGAAATGATTCCACATATTGTGACATAACTTACCAAGGAAATAGCAAGCTCTCTTAGGCCCTCCACAACTTGTGATTTTATCGGTGCCCAAACCACTTTTGACCATTTGAGCACCAGTGCCCCCCCCCCCCCATTGCATAGGTGGTACCTGATTTGTTTTTCTAGGAATCAGAGCAAGTAGGATCCTATGGCCCAAGTCTCTAGCGATTAAGATATTAGTATATATACACTATTGCATGCAGCTGAGAGGAATTCGTGTGAAAAGGAAGTGCTGAAAGTTGACAGCCTATTTGTTTATCGAGTTATGGGTCCTACTATTTACTGATGCGCAAAGTCCTCACTTTGTGGGCATGGTGCCTCAAAAAATTTTCTAGGCATCGCCGTTGAGGTGGCAATCTTTCTGTGTATTGGACACCGATGACATTGTGGAAGGCCTTAATGTATTAAATCTCTGTATAGAATAGCATCATGTTGCAGCTTACAAATACTATTCTGTTGTGTTAAAGAGCATAAATTCACATTTATGGTTTCAACTTCAAGCATCACGGTGTGGATCAGGGAATGAGAAGGAACACGGAGGCGGTGTAGATCGATATAGGATTACAGATCGACTGAACAAGAGACAAGGGAAGATGGTAGGGATAAGGAAGAGGTGGGGAGCACCGCCTACGTGTCTCGGCTAGGGTCCACATGCGATGCCCGGTTGGTAGTCCATGTGGCCACAATCACATGGATAAGAGTTCGTTCCTGTTGATGCATATGTCTCCACATAGTTTGGCTTTGCTAGTTTATATATGATGTCATGTATGTGTTTATTATTATATCTCATTAGTTGAAATCTCATGTTTGTTTCCCACCACGGAGCACAACTCATTTTTCAAAAAGGGGAATGGAGCCCTGGCCTGTGCATCGAGTGATGCACAAAACTTCTTTTATTCACATGCAAATTTCATCAGCTAAAATAGTTTGATCCGGAAAAGAAAACCCGAGGTCGTATGCCTCGTGATAGTAACTCTACGAGGAAACTACTAACCCTATGGTAATGGAAAAAACAAATAAAAATATACAAGTCACAACCTAAGACTTTAAGTCGCAAATGCCACACGTGTTCCGATAGTGATTAGTCCAACCATAGTTCGATCTTCAGTTTTTTCATCCCCAAATTGACATAGCCTAGTTGGAGATCTTGTGTTTTCACCGGAATGCGTAGACTCATTGGTGAAGCCCTCTACAATCCTCTCTTGTCCGGCTCGCTCCTGACACCTCGAATGTCGGATATCACTGGAAGAGATGCCAAATAATGGATACACACCGTACACCTAGCCTCCCTGTATGGTCGCACCATCTTTAATCCAGAAGCAACAAACATGACTTGACACCTCTAGATGAGCCAGCACGCATAGAACCTTCCACGCATAACTTGGCACCTCCGCCCGGGGAGCACCATATGATTTATTAGGTGTCGAAACAACCTAACACTGCTAGTGACTCAAACCGTACAAGTTACATTGCTGAACTTTCTAGAGTGTGAAGCTATTACTCCCAGGTGGACGAACATTTAGTTTTCAAAGTAGTCCAGTAGGGCATGTTGTTGATTGATGGAAGTGCACCTACAACACCATTTTTTCTTACAACATATTCAAGTATTGTCCCTGCCTCTACATATGCACCAAGATGACGGTCGGAGCACACATGCATGGCACATCCATAAATAATATCCTTTGTACATGTAGTGCAAGTGCCAACACGTACTCAAGCAACAATTATATACGGTAGGAGCTATGTAGAACTCTCCATGGCACCGAGTATTCCACAACGAGACCTTTTGAGGGGATGAGATGCATTGGGAGTTTTATTTGGAAGCTAGAGGCTAAAATCAAGTAGTGCATGATTCCTGTAATGCACGGCAGTGCAATAGTGCACGAGCTTGTCCTCTGTCACCAGTCCTAGCCATTATATACGGTAGGAGCTAGGTGGTAGAACTCTCCATGCATCTGGACAAATCCATCGAGTGGCACGGAGTATTCCACAACGAAACCGTTTGAGGGGATGAGGCGCATTGGGAGTTTTATTTTGAAGCTAGAGGCTAAAATCAAGTAGTGCATGATTCCTGTAATGCATGGCAGTGCAATAGTGCACGAGCTTGTCCTCTGTCACCAGACGTAGCCATTGATCAATCGCGCTCAGGCTCAGCCTCGTACTCACACAGTGTAGGACGCAGCATGGCCACAGATACAACCACGTACGGATACAGCGCAAGAAGAACAATCAAAACCTCTTCTATCTAGCTAGAACAGGAATTACTTATTGAAATTATTCCCCATAATGCAGCATAGCTTACCAAGGAAATAGCAAGCTCTTAATGTCCTAAATCTCTACTAGTAGTACTGATTTATAAATCTATCTATCTATTATATACTAAAAGCAATATAACGGGTAGTTTAGAGGCACCGCGTTAGTCCACATCATCAAAAATAGTTTGACCGTTAGATCCGTAATTTATGGTCAGGATTAGCCAACGATTGCGTAACTTTATTTTGAAGACTGTGTCTAACACGTACACCGAAGACAAAGCAGACTTTGTGTTAAGCGGACAAAATATTGAGATAGTCATTAATTTTAATTGAGAGAAAAATTACTCAACAATGCCATCGAATTATTTTCCTCACGCGTGTTGGTGTCCATCTGCACTTGATGGCTTCCCGTGTGCCTCAGCCGCCGGCCGACCGCGCTCCTATCGCAGACCCTGTCCGCGTGCTAGGGCATCATTCCAAGTTCCAACATTGATGCCCTTCCGATCTCAGGCTACGGTGGCTGACAAAGCATTCTCTTCTGCCCTTATTGGTATGAGATCGATTTGAGAAGGAATCGCTGCCCCACGGAGGAACTATGACGCCAGTAGAGATTCATGGAGGTAAAGGAGCAACAGAGATCAACCGCTAATGCCAATGACCTACATCTATCGATCCATCTGAACCTTGCTTTAATTTTGTTTCACGTCTTAGTGATATATATACATGTAGCTTAAGCGATCTTCTACATCAATTGGCTGACTTAAAATTCACCTACTTCTGCATCAGGCATACGTCAGTTCAAGTCAAGATTTGGCGGAAGCAGCTCTTCTTAGCGTGGCGATAGAAGGATACAATTGCACATGTAATTAATTAGTGAGCCCACTTAGGTTCCGCAGTCAACCTGAGATCGATGAAACAGTTTGCTAATCCAAACAATTGTTGATCTAACAGTATTCTATCAACGAACATGTCAGCATGAGCAATATACAAGTTTCAACTGATGCTTCACCAGCAGGAATCATCCGGCCAGGTGGAACTCCAATGTCGCCCTTCCTCGACTCTGAGGGCATCGATGTATGTACCAAAGTTCATCTCTGCTGCTTCTTTTTTCGTCAGTAATTTCTGCTTGCATTGATCCCGTCTTTTTGGAGAAATAGTACAACCGACTATATGTATGACCACCAACGTTTTGCCGGACAATGATAGGGTTGCCAAACTATGATAGGGCCAAACCACATCATTATCTATTGATGTGGTCAACAGTACAGTCACCTCAAGTAAGCTCCTCCATAATAAATGTACAATGGTTGATTATGGATGAACGTATTACCTGTAGGTACATGTTATTGCTGATGTGGTTTATTGCATGAATAAAGGTTTTGAAGCCGTGAATTGAATAAAAAAACTTGCCCAGTGTCATATTTCAGATTAGTACATTGAAACGGGATTAAATCGAAAGGGACCAGGTAAAAAAAGTGTATCTGCATAATATTATCGACGTTTATTAAGTTTATATTCGAGCTCATAGCCACTATAATACTTACCTTTCCATCTAACCACTAAATTTTATAGAAAATTGTGTTTGTTTTATTTCCTTAAGGAATAGAATGTGTAGGACATATTATTCAAAAATTCTACGGTTTGGGCAATCACATTGTGGTTTAGCATAGTTTCAATAGCGGTGCCAGTGTGAAATAAATTGTCCCTGTTCAATTTTGTACATCGTTTGAATTACAATAATTCAAAATAAATCATTGTGTACTATCTTTGGAGATGACTTAGGTATCCAATGGTATAGCAGGATTTAACCAGATGCACATATCTCAATGGGTTTAACGAGTATTTGGCAACACAAGACTATATCTGTTATTTTGCATTTAGTTAATCATTTTTTAGAAATAACAGTGAAGGGCTTCGGACATATTCTACTACAAATTGAAAACAATCATATAGTTTTGTATCTCGGATTCATCTAATTTACGAGCTGAGACTTATCGCTTCCTACAAATATTTTTTGAGGTGGGCAACCCATTCACGCAAAAAAGATCTTTAAGTGTTATTTTGCCTGGCCTGCACGGTTACATCAAAATTACTTTTCAATATATTACATCAAAAGCATGTTCCAAGACATTTGACTTTATCTGATTGATTACTCCTACATGACTATATGTCGAATTATGTTGTCCTTTCTATTAAGTTTTGACTGTCATCATTTTGCATCTCACAATTCTCACTTGAATTTTTTTGACTGATATATACTTTGTAGTACTGGAACAAATTTATTTGTTGACACTGGCAGTGTAGAATGCCCTTAATTTGGAAGAGGGAGTAATTAATATACCACTCTTGATTCTAATTTGCATCTTATATGTTCAGTGATTTTATACTATTTATCGTTATTATTATCATACTAATTTAGATCTCTTAAATAATTTCATCCATATATTATGGTTAAGGTCATATGGATGAGTGGTCTAATCGATTAGGATATCACATCCGATTAGATGCCACTAAATGTTTTAAGTAACCTCATTGCAAAGAAGTAGGATTACAATGTCATTAAATATTAGACCTTACATGAAGTGTAGTGAAATGGTGTGTATTTTGACGTGAAATGAGTAATTAGAACGATGAGTGCTCTAGGTAATAAAAAATGTTTCTATGCACATCATGTTCATGAATTATTTTGTTGTCTACATCAATGTGAAGCAATTTGTATGTCCTTCAATTCAAGAGTTCATCAAAATATCCAGTTTAGTAAACTATGAATTTATATCTTAGTTACTCTTGACATAGCAAAGTTGATGCCCTCGCATTTGCGAGGGCCATCATGCTAGTTATATACTAAAAGCAATATAAAAGAGTTTTTCGAGTCATCTGGTTGATCTAATATTTATGGTCACGATTTGAGGTTGGTAGTCACGTCAATTACTTCTTTTTCTGGAGTCGGTTAGTCGGTTAGCAGACAGCTGGGAAAGTTAGTTTTAGAATTAACGGGTAGTATCTCAAATTATATAGACACAACGTTGCCGTGTACGTGCACACGTTTCATTTACTTCCAATCGATTGTTTGTTTCCGTAAAAAAACCAGCCGGTAGAGAGTTCCCGACTAATACGGATATGCCGATAGAGAGTCCATACAAAGTACGTACGTGCTTGATCACAAAGAATTACGTGCAAAGAAGTCTGATCCAAACATGTAAGAAATTTCTCTACACATACACGATGTGGCAGATAGGATTATTACACGCTAGACTAGACTATACTACACCCTACTGATATTCACATATTTTTGAATAAGTTCCTGAAAAATTACAATAGAAGGTTGCCTTGACCCAAATTCTGTGTTAATACCTTCTTCGATCGGGACAGGTTCTATCACTGTCTCGATATAGTATCCAGATTGACCAAATTGAACAAATGATAGCTCAAGATCATGTTGTTCATTGGGAATTGAAGAGGGGAGAACGAGTTGCATGTACATATATATAATTTTAATACAAAAGATATGATGTTATTAACTTACTAGAAAGAAATATTTGGGATATAGAAGAAATATATAGAAAATGATAATAATTAATAAGAATATATATACACGACCAACAGCTAAATGAATACACGTGAACAACTACATTATTACTTTGGGCACAAAAAGGAATATAATAAAAGTAAATATTTGAAAAATGTTTTTAATCACATGTTCTGCTTTCCGTAGAAAAAATGAACTTCAATCGTAATGTAAGGATTTTCTTTTGCAAGTACCAACGCTATACAAGAAAATTTTTGAATGTCCCAGAGCGCGCCATTTTGCCACCAATGCTCCTGGTCATTTAAAATGGATTGTAAACCCATTTTTAAAAATGTTAGAAAATCTAGAAATATTCCACACATCAGCTTTTACATTCTATATGTTCATAAAGTCCTTTGATGGAAACCCAACTTTTTTCATCTAAACAGACTTTTGGCACAAAAATAAAAATTTATATATATAAGCATTTAAAAATATTTTATCTATTTTATCATGTTTGCATGTTCTGCTTAGCTACACAAAAAATATTAAATTTCAATACTATTGTAAAGATTTTATTTGACAAGTACAACGTTATATAAGGAAATGAAGGATGTCCAAGAGCGGCATTTTGGCACCCAAGAGCATATGCTATTTTCATTTAAAATGGATTCTAAACATGTTTTGAAATGTTAAAAAAATAGAAAAAATCCCCACATTCATCTATGTGCATAAAGTCGTTTCACGCGGACCCAATCTTTGTTTTGGACAGTGTGAAAAAGAAAAGGTTCATGCTATTAAAAATATTCTCAAGAGACCTTTTTGTATTTTTACACATTAGAAAAATTATTAGTTTTCACAAAACTTTATATGGACGAATATAGAGATCAGTTTTTCACGAAACTTAACATGGACACACAGAATATGGAGATCTATGCTCCATTTTTTAATTGTTGGGCAATTTGAAATGTTTTTTGTTAAAGGGAGCATATGCTCTCCTAGGAGCTAGAGTGAATTTTTGTGAATGTCACATGATCTTTTCTATCTTATATTAATAATGGTCGTATATATAGCACAATGATTACCCACAAAATAAAATATTACACAATGATAAGAAAATCTTTCATTTATGAAACTTAACAGGGCATAGTATATTACACATATACTGCATATGGTACTCCCTTCAAATAATGAATGCGTTATCTTAGCAGGATATGTCGAGGAGAACTATTGATCTTATTTTCCTGAGAAAATAGCTTAAAATAACCATGATGATCTAATAATATGTCTAAATATGCAACACAAATGTATCTGGAGTTGGAAGTTATCATCTCACAATTTTACACAAAAAATATAACATGTGTTGTTTTCATATCTAAGATTTGAAATATTAAAATAAGTTGATTCTAAGTGGAGGAATGATACACTTCTCTTAAATCTCATAGTAGCTATAAAACTGGCTACAATTGCCTTTCTTTTTGGATCTACATAATCACTTAATTCTGTTGCAATCTTATCCATAAATTAAATATTAAATATACTTGAAGTGCATGTAAAATTCAACTTTTTGCATCAAAGACCATAAACGTAAACTGCCAAGAGTATGGTTCGTACAAACTAGATTCATGCTAGGAGAAATTTTAAAACCCATACTTAAAGAATAAGACATATTATACATAACTGAAACAACAATGGTGCTAAAAGTAGGCTTAAAATAGAGAATATGAGGTGAGAACAAATAGATCTATGCATTCCTTACAAGCATTGAGAAGCTTGGTATAATGAAAAAGCTATAGATTTTGCTTCACTCTATAAAACATTATGGAAAATTACTCCTGATTAATTTTTATCAATGTACATCCCTATATATGGATATGTCATCTGCCAAAAGTTCAATCATACGGTGTATTTGGGCAAGGTACTCTCAATAAGTAAAATTATAGCAGCTTTTTCTACTCTCACAATCCCTATATTCATAATCTTTCTATGGATCACGTAAAGAATAATTTTCAAAATTACATCTTTGGCACACTATTAATGGACTGTGAAAACGTCATGCATATTCCATACAACTAGAGTAAATGAGAGGAACTAAAAGTGGTGCCCTCGCAATTGCGAGGGTTCCTGTGCTAGTTATATACTAAAAGCAATATAGTGTTTTTCGAGGCACCACGTTAAGCCACATCACCTAAATTATTTTGATACTTAGATGTAAAATTTACGGTTAGGATTTAATGAGAGATTGTTGGTAACATAACTGTGTAGTCCGTTTGGCAAGTTTACATGTCAACACGTAAATTGATAGGCTATACAGGCAATTTACAATGCGGTGATGTCAGCCTTCCCTTATGGTTGTCACGTCGGATTTTCGCTTAGTTGGAGGAAAGAGAATGAAGAAAGAGAAGGTTGTCTTCCCTTAGCTAAGGGATGATCCCTTAAAAATAAGAGAAGACTATTTTTCTCCATTATATCTTATGTATTTTCTTATCAACACAATTTCTTACTATAATTAGTCAACTCAAATTAATTCTTAGAGATAACAATTAGAGATAACCCATTATACAACTTATTTTTATTATCTTCTCTAGATTACGTGAAGGGCTAAGAGGACCCCCGCCTTTTTTTAGTACGTGCCGTAACGGCGGACTTCTATGAATAAAAAATAAGAAAGGACAGTCTCTGGTATAAGAAAAAAAAAAGTCTAGCAAAACGCGTCCAACACACCCAGGCAATGTCAAAAAAAAAAATAAAGGAAACACACCCAGGCTGTAGTATATACTGTATGCCTCGATGCATAACTCACGTAGACGTACTCACCGGCAGAAAGTGTGATCAGTTCTGGCAGGTGGCCGTCTTCAACATATTACACTCCATCCCGATCCTTACTTTTGGAAAAAAAAAGAGGACGTGCATGCATCATACTAGAAACTGAAATAAACTAAGGATTCCAATTCTTAGGAAATTCGCCATATAAATTGTTTGATCTGATTTCATACTGACATTTAAATCTACTCCAACCTTTTAGAAAAAATCAAATGAGTTTTCTCCACATAATCGAACACAATTTCAATCATGCAGTATATATTTTATTGATATGAAATCACATTTTTCCTATTAAATTATTTCTACCGCCATCAACACCCTCTGCCCAATAGACGGTGATAGCAAATTACCAATATCCTATCGCAACTCATAAACCTTTCACGCAACTCATAAGCTACCATACGTGAAGCCATGTAATGTATCATATTTGTTCCCGTACCAAAATTCTAATGAATCTATATGGCCGGTGCAATCTTTTATTCTAATGTGCTACAAGCTTTCTATGACCATATAAACTCATTACTTAGTGCAAAATGTAGATTGATCCGGAGACTCATACGTCGCACCGACATTGCTCTCAATGGAATGAGTGCGGCCAGAGACAACAACTATTGAAATTTTGGCTGTGCCCTGATCCACGTTAGACATAGAAGAAACAATTTGTAGAAGAAAAAAGATAAATCACGCGAAACGGAAAGATTCACCTACGATGAGCTGCCGTGTTCCACGACATGCTTACATATGGAATATGTAGTTTTGAAATACATACATATCTAGGAAAATATCACGTAAAAAATGGATCTATCTTCTCAACGAATGTACCTCTTTTGAATCAAGTTATCAATACGAGAGAACATATGCATGCTGCATGTGAATTGCAGTACATGCTCATTGCATAAAAAAAGCTGACATGGTACACAATATGGACAAAAGTTCTAGGTTATTTTTCAAGGTTCTTGATCTTTCGTAAGACACTTTATAATATTGTATAAGGTGCTTTATAATCTTTTGGAAGCTGCTTCATAGAGTCAAAAGTGATTGAAACTTTAGAGACTATTTAATATGGGGTAAGTAAACGGGGCAGAAAAATGGACAAAGTAACACATAGTAAATCCTTAATTGGCCTACGCCCATTGTTATTTCAACCACATGAGGAAGACTTTCATAACTATAGGTATGATACCAACATTACCTTTGCTGATGTACCATCTAATAAAAATATATACTTCTATTTACTGATATAATATCATACACAAAAAACAAGACATATGAGTGTTCAAAGAAATGGCATAACAATATTTAAACATGCTACCCATGTATGTTATGTTCTATTTACCACAAATTTTGTGGTAGTTATATAGTTGCATAAAACACACTATCTATGCATACAACATTCAATAACTATCCTAATTATTTGTCTCTTATTTGTGGAGCACACAAACATATACTATAATCCAGGGTCAATTTCTTAATTGACTAGGAATTTATTTCCAAACTAATATTCTCTAACATTATTATTTATCAAACAATTTGATGGGTTGTTGCAAATTTTAGTTTAGGCGAAACTTCGACTTTAGAGATATGAAATTGGGGAGTTGCATATATTTTGTACCTAATGTTGCCCAACATTGTGCATTTAAAAAAATATCATGGTATGGTGTTGAAATTTGCTGTAACCACTCATAGATTTAGTGGACCCATATGATATCACATCTTGATCGATAAGATGGGTCACCATCAAGTATTTTGTACTGAGCCAGTATCACATATAACCAAAATGTTGACTATGTTAGATGATCAAAAACATCGAACACACAATCATAACGTTCATGCAATGCACTAATGTAATTACACATGTACACTCAATCAACCAATAAATTCCAACAAAATATTAATACTATGCCATAAAACAAACAAACATGTTGGTTTTAGGAGAACTAACTGATAAGGTTATACCTCAAACACATGATATTTTTACTCTAAGAAAAATTGAAAGATAAATCTTGGTTTTATAAATTTGATTTATTGGATTACTATGTTTTAAAGGAAATATATCTTTGAGCTTAACCTTTTGTAGAATATACTACGACTCTTGAGATCCTGTGTTTTTCCTATGATGTAATCAAACTCGATTTTGTGTCTTCCTAGGTTCCTCCTAATCCTATAAGTTTTAAAAAATACATGTGATTTTTTGGTATGATGACACTCATGAGAATGTTCGATTAACATCTGTTGTGGAACTTTGTCATGTCCTATGGTTGGAAAATGTTGCATTTCTCAACACCGAATAGTCCAACTTATGTTACAAATAACAGAGCTATGACTTCCAAGGCGGCACCGCCATGTTACATGACCCAACAATATAATTGTATTAGAGATTATGTAAAGTGACTTGATCTAGAGGGAATACCATCGAGATAGTTAAATAAAAATATTAAAAGAATACTAATGGTGTTTGAAAGTAAAAGAACCTAGAATTCTTGTACTCAAATTTCTCCAACTATGATAATCACTTGTAGAAATAGTATTTAAATGGTAAACAGAAAATAATATCATTCGATTTTGTGGAGACTTATTTTCCTAATCTTGTGAAATACAACCATATATGAATCAATGGCCAAAGTTGTATATTCGGAAAACATGCATGTATATGTCCAAAACATTTTATTATATATAAAGAAGGAAATAATAAAAATGAGAGAGAAAATTGTTGCTGTTATGCTGGTATATCCTTTAGAACACAATAATTATTCATTTCATTGAGCACCTGACTAATATGTACCCAAATTTTTACTGTGTTGTCCTCTTTATTATAATTTAGAATCACATATTATGTACCTAGAAAAGGAAATTTTATTTGGCATATCACACAATAAAAAAGATTATGAAAGTAGCTACACATAACCGGCTGATCATGATAATTGTATTGATCCTTTGTCCCATACTTTTAGTAGGCTAGAATAAATATTATTATATGAAATTATGCAAGCATGATATGGTTGTTTTATTGTCTCACGCTACATAGTATATGAGCCACACAATTTATATTTTTGTAAAATTGCATAAATACGAGAGACCAAACAATTCAAAGTTTACCCTGCATATATGTCGACCTGGCATCACATAACATATATTGGAAAATGTGCAATCTAATTTTTTGTACAAACTACACATATGGTCATTAGTATAGTTTTTTTACATGTCAGATAAGAATTAGGTGCCCCGAAGTTCAAGGTGATTAAATCTCTCACAGAAGTAGGATTTTATTTAACAATTTTTTCATGTTTCTATAGAACCTTATAATTTTATACCATGATTATATTACCTATGATGTCTAGGGTATAGTTCTCAAGCACATTTCACACATTAAGGATGTTTTCCTCGCATTTGCGAGGGCCACTGTGCTAGTTGTTACAAATACTACCGTGTAAAATCGCATTTGCGATTTTATTTAACAATTTTTTCATGTTTCTATAGAACCTTATAATTTTATACCATGATTATATTACCTATGATGTCTAGGGTATAGTTCTCAAGCACATTTCACACATTAAGGATGTTTTCCTCGCATTTGCGAGGGCCACTGTGCTAGTTGTTACAAATACTACCGTGTTGTCTTAAATACCATAAATTTATATTGATGATGTGTCAAGTTTAAGAATAACTTGTAAAGTAGTCGTTTCCAACTGTAGAGTTCTTGATCCTCTATAGGTTTTCTCCCAAGGGTAAGGGGTAATTAAGTACATAATATTTGTTACCAAAAATTTACATTATCATGTAACTAAATTAAAAGTTTAAACCATATCATACCATAAAGGAGGTCATTAGAGCTGGTATTTATTCCATCCAAAACACATAATATTGCAATTAATTAAACATTCAATGTATAACCACATAGTAAGGGAATTTTTTAATGACATAGGAAGCCCCTAAATCCATTCTGTTTTTGACATAATAAGAACCTAAATTGTGTTCAGAGTTATTGCTAAAAAAATAATCTTTTTAATTAGTTAATATTTTAGGATGTAAACATACAATAAGGCGGTAATTAGATCCTAGGCTTTTCAGTTATTGCTAAAGTTCACCCTTCCTTATTTTGTAACTTAATGTTGAATAGGGAAGTGCTAGTTGATGGCCAGTAGCGACCTCGATCAAAATTCTGACAAGTACTATATGACCGCCGCATGTCGGTACAATCCTCGCTAGAGAGAGGAAACAAGAAGAGGGGATAGTGACGGCCGCCACACTACAAATCTTCTTCGCCCCTGCACCAATCACTGGATGGTTCACCTGCCACAATGTCTCACGACCACGGCCACCGGATGGATCTTTAATAACATTGTGCCTTCTCCTCTGCAGGTTATCTATCGAGCCACGGTTTTCCTTCGATCATGGACTATTCTCCAACGTATGGAGTTTCGCGACTTATTTATGGAGGGATGTGCGCGATTGAAGGATACGGCGAGGGGTATTTTCTTCCAACATGGATGGCTGCGTGCTTTGAGGATTGATCTATCTTAGATTCAAGACTTTTTTTTCTGACACGGATAGCATCCCATGCTTCTCATCTAAAGAATTTGTATGGGTATTAATAGTTGTCGCAACAAGCCAACAATGAGTCAATGATAGTGATTCAAGATGTACATTCTACTTAGCTGAACTTTCTAGCAGTAATCTAATAGAGGCATGCTGCATGTCGATTGATGGAAGTGCACCTACCACACCATTGTTTTTCTTACATCATATTCAAGTGCTCTCTTGCCTCTACATATGCAACAAGATCATGGCCTGAGCACACATGGACAGCACATCCATAAATAATAGAATATCCTATATATGTACATGTAGCGCAAGTGCAACCGGCACTCAAGGAACAATATACGGTAGGAGCTAGATAGAGCGCTTCGTGCATCTGGACGAATGGATTGTGGCAACGGGTTTCCCACAACGTGACCTTTTGAGGAAATGAGACGCATTGGGAATTTTATTTGATGCTAGACACTATACTTAAGTAGTGCAAGAGAAGCATTGAGGTGGATAGGATTCCTGCGCGGCATGGCATTGTACGTAGTAGTGCAAGATCTAATCTACAATCACCAGGCCTAGGGATTGACTAGTCGTCGTCTCGTCTGGTTAAGGCTCGTGCTCACCCCATAGGATTTAGGATGGCCAAGGATATAGTGCAAGATACTACAGGAATAGAAAGCTACGCCGACGGCCGGTCGCTACGCCGACGGCCAAACGTCGGGGCCGTCGGCGTAGCCATCGTCTAGGCCAGCTCCGCCAAGCAGCCGTCGGCATAAAATTGTCTTCGGCATATCCTATGCTACGCCGACAGTTGTCCTCGGCGTAACATACGCCGACGGCTGCCCTCGGCGTAGATATTTTTTATTTTACCTCGTTAAAATTTGAAAAATCATAAATAAATCATTCTAATTCGGAAAAATACAAATAATATATCAAAATTTGCAGAAAAATAAGACCTATCTATCTACACTCAAATATTACATATTTGTAAATAAAAATTAACTAAAACATAAAACATTATATATAGTTTAAAACGGTCATAAAAAATTCAAAAATGATCGAAACAATGCGAAACCTTCGCGTGGTGTTATATTATGTGACATAGTTAGAAGGAAAAATATCAAACTTGGTATATTGATTATGTCTCAAAGAAACCTTCACAAAATAACCTATCTCATTCGAGGTTTCTTGGCTTTCGGGTCAAATGACCTATGTTATGGCTAGAATCAAGGCATAGTTTGTGATAATATGCCCATATTGTGCATACATGTGCATCATAGGATGGAGAACAATGTTGCAGGAGGAAGCTTTCCTTTTTGTCGCACCAAAAAGGCATTTTCCATTTTCCGATCATAAAAAACGGATAGTTTTATGAAGCAACCACCAAATGGCTAATTCAAAATACTACCACCACATTTTACAAAAATAATAGAGCACCTTATATGGACAATGTCCCAACAGGGGGATCCGAAACCTTTCCGTCCACCTTTGGTGAAAAAGACAAATTCCTGCCGAATCGGCAGGAAGTGGGTCAGATATGAACTACAGGTACATGATCCGATGCTCATGTTTTTTTACAAAAATCTTTTTTAGGTTCACAATATGCTATTTTATCAAAGATCCAATGCAAGTTTAGTGAGGCTCGGCCCCGAGCTAAGAATCTTCATGCCCGCCGTTCGACAAAGTTTCACGGGCATAAAAAATTCAAAAACAATCGAAACAATGCGAAAGCTTCGCGTGGTGTGATATAATGTGACATAGTTATAAGTAAAAATATTAAACTTGATATATTGATTATGTCTCAAAAAACCTTCACAAAATGACCTATATCATTCGAGGTTTCTTGGCTTTCGGGTCAAATGACCAATATTATGGCTAGAATCAAGGCATAGTTTTTATAATGTGCACATATTGTGCATACACATGCATCATGGGATGGCGAACAATGTTGCAGGAGGAAGTTTTCCTTTTCGTCGCACCAAAAAGACATTTCCCATTTTCCGAGCACAAAAAATGGACGATTTTGTGAAGCAACCACCAAATGGCTAATTAAAAATGCTACCACCATATTTTACAAAAATACTATACCACTTTATATGAACAATTTCCCAACAGGGGTATCCGAAACCTATCCGTCCACCTTTGGTGAAAAAGACAAATTCCTGCCGAATCGGTAGTAAGTGGATCAGATATGAACTACAGGTACATGATCCGATGCTCATGTTTTTTTACAAAAATCAATTTTAGATTCACAATATGCTATTTTATCAAAGATCCAATGCAAGTTTAGCGAGGCTCGGCCCCGAGCTAAGAATCTTCATGCCCGCCGTTTGACAAAGTTTGACGATAGTTTAAAACGGGTATAAAAAATTCAAAAATGATCGAAACAATGAGAAACCTTCGCGTGGTGTCATATTATGTGACATAGTTATAAGTAAAAATATTAAACTTGATATATTGATTATGTCTCAAAAAAACTTTACAAAATGACCTATCTCATTCGAGGTTTCTTGGCTTTCGGGTCAAATGACCAATGTTATGGCTAGAATCAAGGCATAGTTTGTGATAATGTGCCCATATTGTGCATACACATGCATTATGGGATGGAGAATAATATTGCAGGAGGAAGTTTTCCTTTTTGTCGCACCAAAAAGGCATTTTCCATTTTCTGAGCACAAAAAATTGACGGTTTTGTGAAGCAACCACCAAATGGATAATTCAAAATGGTACCACCACATTTTACAAAAATACTATACCACCTTATATAGACAATGTCCCAACAGGGGAATCCAAAACCTTTCCGTCCACCTTTGGTGAAAAAGAAAATTTTCTGCCGAATCGGTAGGAAGTGGGTCAGATATGAACTACAGGTACATGATCTGATGCTCATGTTTTTTTACAAAAATAATTTTTAGGTTCACAATATGCTATTTTATCAAAGATCCAATGCAGGTTTAGCGAGGCTCGGCCCCGAGCTAAGAATCTTCGTGCCCGTCGTTCGACAAAGTTTGACGATAGTTTAAAACGGGCATAAAAAATTCAAAAACGATCGAAACAATGAGAAACCTTCGCGTGGTGTCATATTATGTGACATAGTTATAAGTAAAAATATTAAACTTGATATATTGATTATGTCTTAAAAAAAACTTTACAAAATGACCTATCTCATTCGAGGTTTCTTGACTTTCGGGTCAAATGGCCAATGTTATGGAGAGAATCAAAGCATAGTTTGTGATAATGTGCCCATATTGTGCATACACATGCATCATGGGATGGAGAATAATATTGCAGGAGGAAGTTTTCCTTTTTGTCGCACCAAAAAGGCATTTTCCATTTTCTGAGCACAAAAAATGGACGGTTTTGTGAAGCAACCACCAAATGGCTAATTCAAAATGTACCACCACATTTTACAAAAAATACTATACCACCTTATATAGACAATGTCCCAACATGGGAATCCAAAACCTTTCCGTCCACCTTTGGTGAAAAAGAAAAATTTCTGCCGAATCGGTAGGAAGTGGGTCAGATATGAACTACAGGTACATGATCTGATGCTCATGTTTTTTTACAAAAATCATTTTTAGGTTCACAATATGCTATTTTATCAAATATCCAATGCAAGTTTAACGAGGCTCGGCCCCGAGCTAAGAATCTTCATGCCCGTCGTTTGACAAAGTTTGACGATAGTATAAAACGGGCATAAAAATTCAAAAACGATCGAAACAATGCGAAACCTTCGTGTGGTGTCATATTATGTGACATAGTTATAAGTAAAAATATCAAACTTGATATATTGATTATGTCTCAAAAAAACCCTTCACAAAATGACCTATCTCATTCGAGGTTTCTTGGCTTTCTGGTCAAATAACCAATGTTATGGCTAGAATCAAGGCATAGTTTGTGATAATGTGCCCATCTTATGTATGCACATGCATCATCGGATGGAGAATAATATTGCAGGAGGAAGTTTTGCTTTTGATCGCACCAAAAAGACATTTTCCATTTTCTGAGCACAAAAAATGGACGATTTTGTGAAGCAACCACCAAATGGCTAATTCAAAATGGTACCACCACATTTTACAAAAATACTATACCACCTTATATAGACAATGTCCCAACAGGGGAATCCGAAACCTTTTCGTCCATCTCTGGTGAAAAAGACAAATTCCTGCCAAATCGGTTGGAAGTGGGTCAGATATGAACTACAGGTACATGATCTGATGCTCATGTTTTTTTACAAAAATCATTTTTAGGTTCAAAATATGCGATTTTATCAAAGATCCAATGCAAGTTTAGCGAGGCTTGGCCCCGAGCTAAGAATCTTCATGCTCGCCATTCGACAAAGTTTGACGATAGTTTAAAACGGGCATAAAAATTCAAAAACGATCGAAACAATGCGAAACCTTCGCGTGGTGTCATATTATGTGACATAGTTATAAGTAAAAATATTAAACTTGATATATTGATTATGTCTCAAAAAAACCTTCACAAAATGACCTATCTCATTCGAGGTTTCTTGGCTTTCGGGTCAAATGACCAATGTTATGGCTAGAATCAAGGCATAGTTTGTGATAATGTGTCTATATTGTGCATACACATGCATCATGGGATGTTGCAGGAGGAAGTTTTCTTTTTCGTCGTACCAAAAAGCCATTTCCCATTTTCCGAGCACAAAAAACGGACGATTTTGTGAAGCAACCACCAAATGGCTAATTCAAAATTCTACCACCATATTTTACAAAAATACTATACCACCTTATATGGAAAATGTCCCAACAGGGGATCCGAAACCTTTCCGTCCACCTTTGGTGAAAAAGACAAATTCCTGCCGAATCGGTAGGAAGTGGGTCAGATATGAACTACATGTACATGATTCGATGCTCATTTTTAAAAAAAAAATCATTTTTAGGTTCACAATATGCTATTTTATCAAAGATTCAATGCAAGTTTTCCTTTTCATCGCAACAAAAAGGCATTTTTATTATCCGAGCGCAAAAAAGGAATTTTCTAAAGCAACCACCAAATAGATAATTGAAAAACGGAGGGCTTGTGATTAGTTGATATGGATATCATATTTGGATTCCTCTCATTTTTTGATCAATTTAGACATATTATTTGTGAAATTCTGATTTACAGATTTAAAGATATTAATTATTCCATATTAAATAGAAAAATACAAAAAGGTAAAATTATTATATTTCTATTTGAATTCAATAATATTTTTACTTATTCATTAATGTTTACTTAAATAATTATTTGTAATTTCAAAAAATACAAACATGTGACATGTTGATATAAGGGTTAATAGGATTGATATCATAGTATTAACAACAATGTATAAATTACTCTGCGGAAACAGATTCTGAAAGAACGAGAAAGTTAAGCGTGCTGTAGCTGGAGTAGTATTAGGATAGTTGACCCGCCGGGAAGTTCGACCAAGACTGCAATTTAGTTAAATATTAAGTGTAATTAGTGTTTAAAATGTTTAAAGTGAGATATTAACGAGTCAAACAATTCAAAGATTAAAAATTGAGAAAAAAAATATTTTTTTAAAAAATGTTTTTGCAACCTGTCGACAAGCTATGCCGATGGCCGCTACGCCGAGGGAAATGCCCTCGACGTAGCATACGCCGATGGCATTTTGATACGCCGACGACCTCTATGTGCTCCGCCGAGGAGGCTACGCCGAGAACAGTCATCGGCGTACCATACGCCGAGGCCATTTTAGCCTACGCCGACGGCTTTTTGTCCTCGGCGTAACGCGCGCGTCCTGTAGTGAGAAGGAGTACCAGAACAACCAGTACCCTGGAAAGCAGTTCAAGTGTGCCTCAATGCTCCAGTGTGCAGCAGAACAGTATGGTCAACAGAGGGAGTTGTAGCTTCAGATGGCGGCTTGGTTCTATTCCTCGGACCCTCTTCCTTTTTCAACATATGAATTGTATGTCCTGACATGAATTATGGGTAATCATGGGTATCTATGGGTGCAATCGTGTTAGGAACCTACTAACACATGTTGATAATATTGAGAGTTTGAGATGGTTATCCTGGTGACCCTAAGATACAATTCTCACCACTTTGCACATACTAACCTAATACAATTATCACCACTTTGCACATACTAACCTTGATGTTCTTCCATCAACTCCATGCAACCATGCTCATACCTGAAGACCATGACCCGTTTTGACTTTCTTCTTCCCATCTTCGCCCATCGCAACCCAAGGTACCTGCACGGTTACACTGTGCCGTCGGCGTAAGCCAAAATGCTCTCGACGTATGGTACGCCGACGGCTGTCCTCGGCGTAGCCTCCTCAGCAAAGGTCTCCCTCGGCGGAGCATACACAACCCGTCGACGTACGCTACGCCGACGGCTTTTTCCTCGGCGTAGCGGCCTTCGGCATAGCCTGTTGGCCGGTTGCAAAAACATTTTTTTAAAATATTTTTTTCTTTTATTTGTTTTTCATTTTTTTATTCTTTGAATTGTTTAACTCGTTAATCTCTTACTTTGAACATTTTTTAACACTAATCACACTTAGCATTTGATTAAATTTCAGTCTTGGTCAAACTTCCCGGCCGGTCACCCATCCTAATACTACTCCAGCTACAACACAATTAACTTCCTCGTTCCTTCAGAATCTGTTTCCGCAAAGTAATTCATACATTGTTGTCAATACTATGATATCAATCATATTAACTCTTATAACATCATGTCACATGTTTGTATTTTTTGAAATTACAAACAATTATTTAAGTAAACATTAATGAATAAGTAAAAATATTATTGAATTCAAATAAAAATATAATAGTTTTACTTTTTTTTTGTATTTTTCTATTTAATATGAAATAATTAATATCTTTAAATACGTAAATCGGAATTCGAGAAATAATATGTCTAAATTGATCAGAAAAATGAGAGGAATCCAAATATGATATCCATATCAGCTAATCACAAACCCTCCGTTTCTGAATTAGCTATTTGGTGGTTCCTTCAGAAATCCCCTTTTTGCGCTTGGATAATGAAAAATGGCTTTTTGGTCCGATGAAAAGGAAAACTTGCATTGGATCTTTGATAAAATAGCATATTGTGAACCTAAAAATGATTTTTTTTTTAAATGAGCATCGGATCATGTACCTGTAGTTCATATCTGACCCACTTCTTGCCGATTCGACAGGAATTTATCTTTTTCACCAAAGGTGGATGAAAAGGTTTCGGATCCCCCTGTTGGGACATTTTCTATATAAGGTGGTATAGTATTTTTTGTAAAATATGGTGGTAGCATTTTGAATTAGCCATTTGGTGGTTGCTTCACAAAACCGACCGTTTTTTGTGCTCGGAAAATGGGAAATGGCTTTTTGGTGCGACGAAAAAGAAAACTTCCTCCTGCAACATTGTTCGCCATCCCATGATGCATGTGTATGCACAATATGGAAACATTATCACAAACTATGCCTGGATTCTAGCCATAACATTGGTCATTTGACCCGAAAACGAAGAAACCTCGAATGAGATAGGTCATTTTGTGAAGGTTTTTTTGAGACATAATTAATATACCAAGTTCGATATTTTTCCTTATAACTATGTCACATCATATGACACCACGCGAAGGTTTCGCATTGTTTCGATCGTTTTTGAATTTTTTATGCCCGTTTTAAACTATCGTCAAACTTTCTCGAACGACGGGCATGAAGATTCTTAGCTCGGGGCCGAGCCTTGCTAAACTTGTATTGGATATTTGATAAAATAGCATATTGTGAACCTAAAAATGATTTTTGTAAAAAAACATGACATCAGATCATGTACCTGTAGTTCATATCTGGCCCACTTCCTACCGATTCAGCATGAATTTGTCTTTTTTACCAGAGGTGGACGGAAAGTTTTCAGATCCCCCTATTGGGACATTGTTCATATAAGGTGGTTTAGTATTTTTATAAAATATGGTGTTAGTATTTTGAATTAGCCATTTGGTGGTTGCTTCACAAAACCGTCCGTTTTTTATGCTCGGAAAATGGAAAATGGCTTTTTGGTGCGAAAAAAGGAAAACTTCCTGCTGCAACATTGTTCGCCATCCCATGATGCACATGTATGCACAATATGGGCACATTGCCTTGATTCTAGCTATAACATTGGTCATTTGACCCGAAAGCCAAGAAACCTTTAATGAGATAGGTCATTTTGTAAAGGTTTTTTGAGACATAATCAATATACCAAGTTTGATATTTTTCCTTATAACTATGTCATATAATATGACACCACGCGAAGGTTTCGCATTGTTTCTATCGTTTTTGAATTTTTTATGTCTGTTTTAAACTATCGTCAAACTTTGTCGAATATTGGGCATGAAGATTCTTAGCCTGGGGCCGAGCCTCGCTAAACTTGCATTGGATCTGTGATAAAATAACATATTATGAACCTAAAATGATTTTTGTAAAAAAAAATGAGTATGGGATCATGTACCTGTAGTTCATATCTGGCCCACTTCCTACCGATTTGGCAGGAATTTGTCTTTTTCACCAGAGGTGGACGGAAAGGTTTCAGACCCCCCTGTTGGGACATTGTCCATATAAGGTGTTTTACTATTTTTGTAAAATGAGGTGGTAGTATTTTGAATTAGCCATTTGGTGATTGCTTCACAAAACTGTCTGTTTTTATGCTCGGAAAATGGAAAATAGCTTTTTAGTGTGACAAAAAGGAAAACTTCCTCCTGCAACATTGTTCGCCATCCCATGATGCACATGTATGCACAATATGGACACATTATCATAAACTATGCCTTGACTCTAGCCATAACATTGGTCATTTGACCCGAATGCCAAGAAACCTCGAATGAGATAGGTCATTTTGTGAAGGTTTCTTTGATACATAATCAATATACCAAGTTTGATATTTTTCCTTCTAACTATGTCACATAATATAACACCACGCGAAGGTTTCGCATTGTTTCGATCGTTTTTGAATTTTTTATGCCTTTTCTAAAATATATATAATGTTTTATGTTTTACTTAATTTTTATTTACAAATGTGTAATATTTGAGTGTAGATAGATACGTCTTATTTTTCTGCAAATTTTGATATATTCTTTGTATTTTTCTGAATTAGAATGATTTAGTTATGATTTTTTAAAGTTTAATGACGTAAAATAGCTACGCTGAGGGCAGCCGTCGACGTAGCATAGGATATGCCGAGGGCAATTCTACGCCGACGGCTGCTTGGCGGGGCTGGCCTGAACAATGGCTATGCCGACGTCCCCGATGTTTGGCCGTCGGCGTAGCTTTCCATTCCTGTAGTGTGGCCTTCACCCTGTTAACTACCAACAACCTTCTCCTCCGTAGTTACTTGAGCGCTGGATCAATGGCGGAGGTGAATTGGGCACGGGAAATGGGTAAGAGGGATCCGTCGGTGACGACAATCAATAGACAATTGGCATGTTTCCTTGGATTATAGTTATTGGTTTAGCATTGTGCAATTTTAGGCCTAGCTACGAACAAAAATTAGAGTGTCGGCCTGAAGATTTAAAATTGGCAACGATGGATATAAAGTATCCAAGCAGAAGATATTGTGATATTGATACGTACATGCAAAAGAGCAGAAACGCATGTATGCACTCGGACGTACTAGCCTAAAAGAGTTAGACTAGCTTAGCCACTTCGTTTTCTCTTCTATGAAAACACTAGCACTGTGTTTGAATGTTGGAAAATAAGCTTGGAATTGAATTGAGCTGAAAATTTCAAATCCAAGATGGAAAGAAAATAACCACTATTTTCAATTCTGGCGTTTGGATGTCCAAAGAATTTTCTGTTAGAAACAAAGGTTAGTATCCAATTCCAAATCATGTTTGGATGTACATAACATGGAATTGAATGTTTTTTGAGATTTGACAATATCAACTTCTCTACACGTGTATAGAACAAATTGGAGTACAAATCAAGAAGTTTATACCTTCAATTGCACTTAGGTGGTACTTATTCTTGTAGAAATCTGCAGTTCACATATAGAACAAATTAGGTGTTCAGACAAGGAAAAAAATTGCAGCAACAAGCATTGGAGAAGAAGGGGAGGGAGGAAGGGAGAGGGAGGGCACCCCCTCCAGCGACCTACTGCGGCTCGACCTCCCGCCGGCGCTAGGGCAGCCCACTGCCATCGCCATGGGGTTAGGGTTCGGGGGGGAGGGAGCGCCCCCAACCGTTCCTAGGGGAGGGAGGAAGGGAGAGGGAGGGAGAGCTCACCGGTAGGGAAGGGGAGGGACGGGGAAGGGGAGGGGCGGGGAAGGGGAAAGCTCACCGGCGGGAGGAGGGCGGCGCTTGCGCCAGGTCGGGGGCGACGAGCTTCTGGCGAGGAAGAGTCACTACAAGAAATGTGTTGATTTGTGACCTTCTCATAGTGACGGGGAATGAAATCGTCATAGATCTATGACGATTTTGCACAAGATGGTCGTAAGCTATTTGAATGGGGCAAAACCTTATTATTACGACGATTTTGGTTAAAAACGTCGTAATTTTAATAGACAAAATTGTCATAACATGCTTGATACAGCCTAGGACTTTATGTATATCGGATTCTGACCAAATTAAATCGTCATAATGTCTAAAATAGAATAGGTTTAGATGACTAGATTGACCACCTCATCATTTATGCCTACGTGTCATTTTTAGATGTTGATTTTTGACTATGTGACAAGTCATGGACCTGACATTAAGGTCCCACCAAACTTCAGCAGCGTTATCAATTAATATGGAAAAAAAGGGGTGGAGCAAGGGCTCGAACCCGCAACCTCCAGCTAGATGCGTTGGTGGTCAACCACCAAGACACTCATCAGTTAGTTGGAGCTTGTCCTAATTGAACAACGTTTTCTTTATTGGGCCTCGGCCAAGGAGACACGAGGCCTCCTGTTTTCCTGCACCTATTTTTTTTAATCTTTTTCTTATACGGTTGATGGGCCCATGGTTTGTTGGGCTCGCGTTTACTTTTAGTTGGTGGTCCGGTTCTAATCCTAGGCTGGTGTTGGTGCATTTAGAAAGATTTTTTTCTTTTTTCTATGTTGTTAATTCTTTTGTATCTTTTTCATTAAAAATCCAAATTAATTGATTTTTGACTCTAAATTTTTATAAACTTCAGTAGATCCTCTTAGGGCGTTAATTATGAATACTTTTTATTTTAAAATAGTGGATTTCATTTGGTGGTTGCTTCACAGTATGCCCCGTTTTGTGTACTCGGAAAATAGAAAATGCTTTTCTTGTGTGACAAAAAGAAAAACTTTAGTGGATCAGCCTAGCTAAAATTGCATTGGATCTCTGATGAAACATCATATTTTGAGTCTAAAAATGATTTTTGCCAAAAATCATGAGCATCGGATCTTGTACCTGTAGTTCAAACCGGACCCACTTCTTACCGATTTGGCAGGAATTTGTCTTTTTTGCCAGGGATGAACGGAAAGGTTTGAGATGCCCCGGTTGGGACATTGTTCATGTAAGGTGGTCTAATATTTTTACAAAATGAGGTGGCACCATTATAAAACTGTCATTTGGAGGTTGCTTCACAAAATGCCCCGTTTTTTGCGCTCGGAAAATAGAAAATGGATTTTCCGTGCGTCAAAAAGGAAAACTTTCTCCTACAACATTGTTCACCATCCCATGATACATATGTGTACATAATATGGAAACATTATCACAAACTATGCCACGATTATGGCCGTACCATAGGTCATTTGGTTCGAAAGCCATGAAACCTCAGACATGATAGGTCATTTCTGAGAAGGTTTTTTCGATACACTTGCAATATACCAAGTTTGGTATTTTTGTTGCAACTATGTCACATAATAAGACACCACGCGAAGGATTTGCATTGAACGGACCGTTTTTGAATTTTTTATGCCCGTTTCAAACTATGGTCAAAACGGCGGGCACGGAGGTTCTTAGCTAGGGACTGAGCCTAGCTAAAATTGCATTGGATCTCTAATGAAACATCATATTGTGAGTCTAAAAATGATTTTTTCCAAAAATCATGAGCATCGGATCATGTACATGTAGTTCAAACCGGACCCACTTCCTACCGATTTGGCAGAAATTTGTCTTTTTTTCCAGGGGTGAACAGAAAGGTTTGAGATGCCCCGCTTGGGACATTGTCCATGTAAGGTGGTCTAATATTTTTAAAAAATAAGGTGGCACCATTATAAAACTGTCATTTGGTGGTTGCTTCACAAAATGACCCTTTTTTGCGCTCGGAAAATGGAAAATGGATTTTCCGTGCGTCAAAAAGGAAAACTTTCTCCTGCAACATTGTTCACCATCCCATGATACATATGTGTGCATAATATGGGAACATTATCACAAACTATGCCATGATTCTGGCCATACCATTGGTCATTTGGTCCGAAAGCCATGAAACCTCAAACATGATAGGTCATTTCTGAGAAGGTTTTTCGAGACACTTGCAATATACCAAGTTTGATATTTTTCCTTGGAACTATGTCACATAATAAGACACCACGCGAAGGATTTGCATTGATCGGACCGTTTTTGAATTTTTTATGCCTGTTTCAAACTATGGTCAAAACGGCGGGCAGAGAGGTTCTTAGCTAGGGACTGAGGCTAGCTAAAATTGCATTGGATCTCTGATGAAACATCATATTGTGAGTATAAAAATGATTCTTGCCAAAAATCATGAGCATCGGATCATGTACCTGTAGTTCAAACGGGACCCACTTCCTCCCGATTTGGCAGGAATTTGTCTTTTTTGCCAAGGGTGAACGGAAAGGTTTGAGATGCCCCGGTTGGGACATTGTCCATGTAAGGTGGTCTAATATTTTTAAAAAATGAGGTGGAACCATTATAAAACTGTCATTTGGTGGTTGCTTTACAAAATGACCCGTTTTTTGCGCTCGGAAAATGGAAAATGGATTTTCCGTGCGTCAAAAAGGAAAACTTTCTCCTGCAACATTGTTCACCATCCCATGGTACATATGTGTGTACAATATGGGAACATTATCACAAACTATGCCACGATTCTGGCCATACCATTGGTCATTTGGTCCGAAAGTCATGAAACCTCGGACATGATAGGTCATTTCTGAGAAGGTTTTTTCGAGACACTTGCAATATACCAAGTTTGGTATTTTTCCTTGCACCTATGTCATATAAGAAGACATCACACGAAGGATTTGCGTTGATCGAACCGTTTTTTAATTTTTTATGCTCGTTTCAAACTATCATTTTTATGCAACCAATCAGAAGAGAAAACCAGTCCATCCATGGATCACCCACCCAATCAGATATCAACCATTGATAGGTCCTCCATCCAACGCTCCAAAGTCGCTGCACCAGTTTTGTCCCACCTCCCACACTTGGGCATGAATAGACAGAAATGCCCTAGTTCACAGTAGTGCACCATAAAAATAATAAGGGGCACTTTGGTAAAATCCTCACACACCCATGACCATTGACCCGTCCGCCCAAACCCAACCCCAATCCCTTCACGTTCCCGACCCCGCCGCCACTTCTCCCTTCTTCGGAGCCAGCAAACCCTAACCCCGCCGCCAGCAAACCCTAATCCCGTCGACGCCTCCCTCCCTCTGCTTCACCTACACCACCTACGTGCACCATCATGCTGCCCTCTGTCTGCTTCATCTGCTAGCGCGCTCACCACCTCCCCCTTCGCTCCCGTATCCCGCCATGTCGGGTTCACCAGATATGGCCACGTGGTCGTTGTGCCACCCAGTCTCCGCCCGCCGCCTGCGGGGATGTCGGCTGGGAAGCTCAGGAAGCAGCCCAGGAGCTCGTCGCTGTCGTCGGACCATCACAGATCAACGAAAAGGGAGCGAAGATCGAGCGCCGAAGAACCTGCGGCGGGTGCTGCCCCATGAAGTGCTTTCATCCTTATCTGATCCCGGTGGCCGCTCCTCCTCCTCTGATCCCGGTGGCCGCCGCTCGCGGCATCGGTTGGTCTTCACCAACAAGTAAGTACTTCTATAACTTCTTTCCCTATTGATCCAGCGACCCCCTGCCGAGTTTCTCGAGTGCTGATTGAATTGGGATTATATTGGGTTTGTAGACAAGCCCAACAACGAATCTCGAGTTGATGTCGCACCCGGTTGTTGTGGTTCTAATAGATTAGCTCTTTATCTGCTGGCTAGGTCTTCAAATCTTCACGGTATAATCTAAAAGTAATGAAGTGAGTAGAATTTACACCGTTAGATTACTGTCCTAGAACAACAGTCTAAGTGTTTCCTACCTGTTGTCCAGGTTCTTAAAAATTAATTTATTCCGTGCTTTCATGTTCAGTAGATGCTAGTGTAGAGTCTATTAGCTTTGTGATGAGAATATATGTCAAACTTTCCAGAAGGGGATCATACAGATATACTGTAGCATATATTAGTTCTATCTTGTACTTGTGTATAGAGCTGTTGGATGAATGATTTGTTTGTAAGAAGATGCTCATCTATTTCATCATGCATGCATTGACCTATTATTAGTGGTTGTTGATTTTTTCTATTTACAGCAGTTTAAAGAACTGAGTGTATGCATCATAATATATCTCTATAAACCATTGTTGCATGTTTCATGCATGTAAGCCATCCCATTTAGATTACACCAGTACCATTGGTTTTTTGTTTTGATTAGATCAACTATAGAATGGTAATACTGTTGTCACATGAATTTTGAAATATAAGACATTCATACTGAATACTTCTACCAAACAATATGCATCCAGGTTACTGCAAAGTGGAGAAATTTGTAAGCAATAATCCACAGGAATTTATGATTTCGACCATATGTGTTCTTATCCTGAGGTTTCTTATTAACAACAGTTTGCTCAGTGTGTTAGATGTGCTAGTCCTATTCGTTAGGAACTCACAAAGTTGCAACAATAATTTTGTTAGGGGAGGGGCAGTGGAAAGGTAGTATGTTTTGGAGTTCTGTATAAATGTGATCTTGGAGAACTCATGTGTTGCCTTGGTATCATTTTGTCTTGCCAAGAATTTTTGATAATCTTTGAAATATTTTTTTATATCTAGTTTAGCTAAGACTAACTTGATTTTTCTGCATTTCTTGATGCATGTACACACGAGGACGAGTCACATACTTCTGCTATATCTATACAAGGTATGATTCTATGTTTAGTAAGGATGCATAATTAAGAGAGGGGAGTGCCCCTCTGGCCTCCAATCTCGCTGCTTCAATTTGCCTCCAATCGGGCCCAGTCGATAACCAACCCTAACCCCCTGCGTGCTCTCTCCATTCCTTTGCTTTGCAGCTGCTGCGTGGAGTCGCGAGCAGACCCGATTCGCGCCGCCACCGGAATCGCTCGTCCCCACCACCTGGAGTCGCCTCCGCTCCCACTTGTCGCCAGCAGTAAGGTACACTTCCTGGTTCTTGGCTTTTGCTTGCTTCCGCCATGGTTCTCGCTTTCTTGTTGTGCCTATGCCTGTGCGTGCTGCGCGTGCTTTGCTTGCTGTCACCATGGTTCTCTCTTTCTTGCTGTGCCTGTGCCTGTGCGTGTTGCGCGTGCTTTGCTTGCTGCCGCCATGGTTCTCGCTTGCTTCTGGCATGGCATCTTCTGATTTGTTGTGCGTGCTGCACGTGCTTTGCTTGCTTCTGCCATGGTTCTCGCTTGCTTCCGGCATGGCATCTTCTGATTTGCTGCTTGCTTGCTGATTTGCTGGGGCTGGCAGGAGGTAAGATTCCGGCATGGCATCTTCTGCAGGCAGTCAAGCTTCGGTTGGTGGTAGTGCAAGAAACTCCATAAACGTTGATGGTATAGATGAAATTGGGGATCATTAAGATTCAATCGTCAAGGAATAGCAATAAAGAGAGAGTATTTTATCTCATCTCATGCATTAAGTTATTCTATCTTTATATGACCTGTCATTTTATTATTTTTACACATATACTCGATGTATCGCCGTATTGCTGTTTTTTTAAATCGTGTGGATCTCTGATCCCGTTGGACTGCTTCTGGAAATTGCATTGGTTTAAAAGGCACGCTTGTGTATTGGATAACGATTGAGTTTTATTGTATGCTTGTAGTATGATAATGGAAGTGACAATACAGCAGTAATTTGTGGTAGTTTTACTTATTGTAATGGAAGCTTACCTTTTCTTGTTCTCACTGTCGCTGCACTACTTGTTCTTGTATTCCAGACTATAGCACTAAGTCGCTGTAGTAGTTTTTGCATGAGTGCATCAAGGTCGCCGGCGACAAGAGCAACGTCACCGTCACCTTCGAAGGCATCATCTCCATGAGTGTTTCATGAACTATTAATTAGGCATTGCTGCTGCTATGTTGATGTCTTGTTAATGGAACCATTTTATTGTGAAAATCCAAAGTAAGGTTGATTTTCATACATTTGCTAGATTAGAATACTCAGAATTAGTACAATAAGAATAATGACAAATTAAATAGCTAAATTAGCATAAATTACATGTTCTCTGTTCTATTAATGATCTTATAAAGTATCACAACTACAGTAGATAATATATTACAAGTGATTATCTGTTGATATTGTTTATGTGGTGTATTGTGTGGAAATAAGCAATTGTTCCTTGTTTTTGTTAGCTAGTTCTCCGTGTGGCTGTTACTGTTATTCATGTAACTTGTAGAATGTGAGTATCAATTTCTCGACTTAACTGTAGGATGTGCTTCGCATATGGATAGAGCACTAATGTGAGTAGCAATTTATGTAATGGTATGGTTCTTTAGAACATATATACTTGTTTTATTTGGATAAAGTACAAATGTGAGTAGAAATTTCTATACTGATCTGGTTCTTTAGCTGTAACTTGTGGAAGCCTTTTGTTTTAGATTCGTCTGTTCTTTCTTTGGAGTAGTATTTAACAACTAAGTGCACTACTTAACTGTAGGATGTGTATAAAGTTTGGCCAGCAACCAGTGCTCCAGCTTGAAGAAATGAAGAAGCCAGAAGTCCTACCGAACAAAGTTTGGCCAGCAACTAGAGCTCCAACTAATTATATTGTACTGTGATTGATCGGTCATGTTTGTGTCATGAACCATGTAACTGCTGTAATAGACATTTTTTGTTGACATTTGAATTTTTCACGTGTTATTTGTTTTGATTGAAAAACTATATACTTGATGTGAAAATGGTGAACCTGGAATCTGACAAGTTGGTCTAGTGGTAAAATGAAAAATCAAAACAATCTTTTATGAAGAAATTGATTGTAAAAAAGGCTTGAGGCCCAAGAATCATAGTAAGGCTAAAGCCCAAAATAAATGGATGGTAATAGGCCGGAATTATTGGGCTTGGCCTAGAGACGAAAAGTAGGACCAAAATAAAATGCACACTAAAGGGCCAAACCTAAAGAAGAAAAAGGCTTGAATTATTGGGCTGGCCCGTTTAGACAACCAAAATGGACTGGGCTGAATTTGTATTACGACCATCCCATTTCGTCATAGTTTTGCCACGTCGGATCGGCCACGTAGGATCTGACCTGGCCTGGCTAGATGTCCCATGACGATATTGGATCGTCATAACGGTTATGACGATCCAATGTCGTCATAGAACGTTATGACGATTTCGCAAAAAACGTCGTTGTATGCAATTACTGACGCTTAGTTTTTGACGATATGTTTTTCGTCATAAGATCGTCATATATTGTAGACAATGACGATTCTGTGAAGAAAATGGAGGGTCATGTATCATCAGATTCCTTGTAGTGAGTGTCGGGAAGGGTACGCTCGCGGTGCGGGGGCTCTTTCCACACGTTTCCGAGCGAACGGCTTCGAAAAGTTTCGGGACGGGGCACACGCTCGCGGGGGGGAGGGGGGGGGCGCTCGGAATCGGTCCCTCTTTCCACGTTTTAGTTTCCAGACCCTTCCAAACAGCTGAATTAGGTCTAGTAATTCCAGAATTCCAATTCCAAGGTTATTTTCCAACATCCAAACACAGTGTATGACTTTTCACCAATGTGGGATCTAGGATTTTACGATAGGATGGGGCAACTAGACATAATATTTTTCAAGTACCACAAATATACCGTAACAATGTATTATTTTCTTTCTGGTCCTCGTGTCATGCTTCGTATGTAACTTAATGTTGCAAATATATCTTAGTGTGTCTTCGCTACTTGTCATATTCCCGGTGTATGTGCTTTGTTTTTCTTCACTCATTGTTGAAATCTCATGTTTGTTGGATGCCCCCAAGAGTGCCTAATCCATATCGTATAGTATAAAGAATAGGCTATGACTATTATTATGGTCTACGTAAAGTTAAGTGGTCTTTCCTTCAGCAGAAACTCCGTATTAAAGGTTTTTCAGATAAGTGACGTGCTCTAATAAACTCTTTTATGTCTAGAGGTAGCGTTGCCATTAATGTAAACTATAATATTGGTTAATACTTTAAGGAAAAGAAAGGGTTATGACAAGGGGATCCACTATCGCCTATACTATTTAATATAGTGGCAGATATGTTGGCAATCCTGATTGAAAGAGCGAAGGATGATGGACATATTGAAGGATTAGCATCTCATCTTGTTGATGGAGGGCTTTTTATCCTTTAGTATGTTGACGATACAATCTTATTTATGGTACATGATTTGGAGAAAGCAATGATTCTGAAATGAATCTTATTAGCATTCGAGAAAATCTCCGGATGAAAGATAAATTTCCATAAAAGTGATATGTATTGTTTTGGTGAGGCTCAAAGCGAGGCTCATCTATATGCTGATTTATTTGGCTGTGTACAATGGAACTTTCCGGTAAACTATCTGGGAATTCCGGTTCACCATCGGCGCCTCAAGATTTTTGAATTGAAACTCGTAGAGGAAATATTACAAAAAAGTCTTAGTAGTTGGAAAAGTAAACTACTATCTCTTGGAGGAAGACTTGTACTCATAAATTCATTACTAAAAAATATGGTACCGTATATGATATCGCTCTTCCAGTTTCCTAAAGGGATCTTACATAGATTATATTATTTCTGATCAAGATTATTTTAACAAGGGGATAGTGAAAAAAAAGAAATATCGACTGGCAAAATGGAATTTTGTTTGCCGACCAAAAGAATAGGGTGGGCTTGGTATACACGATATACAAGTTAAGAATATGGCGCTTCTAGGTAAATGGCTTTTCAAGCTACTCACAGAAGACGGTGTTTGGCGAATTATTCTGTGGAGAAAATATGTAGGCTCAAAAACGGTGTCACGGGTGTTATGGAATCCTAGTGACTCTCATTTTTGGGCTGATCTAATGGCATCCAAAAAACATTTCTTCCGTTTTGGTTCTTCTAATATCAAGGATGGATCTTAAACATGCTTTTGGTAGGATAAGTGGCTTGTCCAAGCTGCCTTGCGAGAGAAATATCTAGCTTTATATGCTATTGTTAGACATATGGGGATACGGTTTCGATAGAATTGAATCCTTCGAATGTGTTTTTAAGAAGATGTCTCATTGGACCTTGATTGGAATCTTGGAATAATCTTGTACTAATATTGTCCTCCGTGCAATTATAAGATGCTCCCGATGAGTTTAAATGAAAGTTACTTGTGAATGGTAAATTCGATCATTGTTGATTCGATGTATAGAGCTTTAATTCAACCTGATATTCCAGTCGATGATGACAATAATAAAATTTGGAAGATGAAGATACCCATGAAAACAAAAATATTCGCAAGATATATTCATTGAGGTGTAATACTTACTAAATATAATCTTGTTAAGATAAATTAGCAAGAAAGTAAACAATGTGTTTTTTGTCATCACGATGAGACGATTAAGTATTTATTCTTCGAGTGAAATTCGCTAGGTCTATATGGTCAATAATCCAAGTAGTGTCTCATCTATCTCTCCCACCTTCGGTGGCCAATATTTTTGATAACTGGTTACATGGGATTACTGAGAAGTATAAGATTATGTTTAAGGTGGGAGCATTTTTCATTGTTTGGTCGCTATGGCTATGTAGAAATAACAAGATTTTTAATTATAAAATGGCAACTAACTTGCGGGTTATATAGTGGAGTACACTCTTCGTTCATGGTTATCTCTACAACATCTGAAGTTTCGTGACTTTTTTTTGGAGGGTGTACACGTTTGGAGGATACAACGAGGGATTTGTTTCTCCCAGTATTGATGAGAATCGAGCTTCCATGTTTATAGGCATCGGGATAAACAAATTTTGTTGTACTGACTGCCCAGTTTTTATTTGTGTTCGTATTGTTGGCGGCTATGTGCATTCTAGTTATGCAAAGACTGGGTGTAAACATTATTATTGGTAATAAATCACTAATTCCGAAAAAAAAAGACTATTGCTAGTTGTTATAAAAATATTAATGCAAGTAGTACTCAACCATAACATGTAGTTGTTACTTTATTAAACTTTCTAGAATGCCAAGCTATTCCTCTGAGCTGCACCAACATTTAGTATTCGAATAGTAGCCTCTCTATATGTAGTGAAACCAACACTAAAGCAACAATATGTTAGAAGATAGAGCGCTCTTCATGCATCTGGATGGCTCAAGTGGCATCAAGTATTCTACATCAAAATATTTCTAAGGGATGAGACACATTGGGAATTTTAGTTGAACTTGTACCATGGACTTCATGAGTTCATAAAAAACATTAAGCCCAACACATTACGGTTTTTTCTCGAAAAGGGGAAAGCATCACATAATCTTACTCTCAACTAGACACCAGTGGACCCAGGCACGGAAAAAAGCATGGCTAAGGTATAGTAGTACAGGCCAGCACAGAGCTATCCACTAGTACATAACCGGCTCTCTGGAGATGACTGCAATCGCACATCCCACACATTTGGGTAAACCGTCTGCGCCGAGGGGGTAGATGATGAGTCATTCCACCGCAAACGGTTTTAAAAGCCACGTGCAAAGAATGAACATTCGCACACGGGTTGGTATTGTAAATCGTTTGCGATTATACCATCAATCGCAAATGCTCTATTCCATATCTTCATGTGTGTTTTTCTTGTGCCGCAAATGTTTCATTTCTTTTCTTCACATGTATTTAATTTATATTGCAAATGACTATTTTTGAGCCGATCGTCATTCATATGCAATGCATCTCACACGTTTAATTGCATCCTAGTGTTTGTTTAGCAGTACAATACTACAATGCAGCCCCAGCTGTAGCAGCAACAAAGAACTAATGCTTTGAGCCAGCGACAGTTAAAATATATTTCACTACACTAATTCATACACAACATGCAATATAATATATACATTTCCACATAGATTCAACTACTACCTATATATAAAGATACAAAAAATAGAATATCTAGCTATATATTCTTGGTTATGCCTTAGTCTTTGTTCCAGGGATATAGATTTCTCCACTTAGTTTGCAAGTATTGGTCAAAGGATCTACAAATATTGTACAAATTTTTCTTCAATGTGTGAATTTTAAACAAAAATATGACAGATAACATGGAAATTTAAATATTTAGTCACTTATGTGCAAGTGGAGTTGCTACGGGAGCAGTTAAAAGAAGGTAGTATTCGTCCTTATTTTCCGAGCCAAGGCGTTCGTTCAGCTAGATCGATGACCAGGCTATGCATGTCCTCCACAAAATTATCAGAAATGTGTGAGAAAAAACTAAAGGAAAAAATAAATATAAAACTACTCAAGTTCAATTGATTAGTTGTCATTCCGGGACACGCTGAGGTGAAATAATAAAATTCGCTAAAGATATGCGCCAGCTCAAGGAATCAGCGTAAGAGTGCTACAAATATGCCTATTCACCATATAGCTCCTGGCATATAACTGTTTGTACATATGTATCCAACTTTCGAGATGTCACAACAAATTACTCGACAATCTATAATGGGAAATAGAGAAAACACAATACAAGTTTTGGACTCCCATTCCGAGGCTCAAAGCTAAACGCCAGTTACACATCATACAATCTAGCTCGAAGCTCTCCTGAGCTCTTTGGTGAATTTTCATTTTTCTTTTTTGCAGGTTTTTTGGGTGTTTTCTATAACTTCGGACAACATCTTATTTCTATTTTTTTGTCCTCTCGCACACGATGCTAGAGCTAAAGCGTACAAAGCCAAAATAAACGGAATCATAAGGTAGAGATTGCTCTAACTTATTGCCTAAATTTTCATACAATACAGTGTGCCTAGGGATCTTAAGTTCTCACTTAGATGGTTGGGAGGCTTATGCAGGTTTTCAAAAACTATGACCTTTAGTTTAGCGTTTGTAGCTATTGCACTGCTAGACGGTTTGACATGTGGTTTTGCATTGAGGAATATGGTTGTGCAAAAACTTGTTTAATAATGTACATTCATTGGCTTTAGTGGAAAAAATACTTTTTTTAGTGAAGTGGAAAAATATACTTGGACAAATAGGGAAATAGTAAAGAAAAAAATATGACTCGGGCTAAGGTACAGGAAGACTTAAGTACTCATTCATCTAATATCTATTATTTTCCAATTTTGTACATTTTCCAGCGCAATGGTTAGAAGTTACATTTATGGACCTTATGGGAGGATTAATTAGTTTAAGAAATAACGAAAAATGTATGTACACCTTAATTTTGTCAGACTTATTAAACCACTACAGATTAAGTAAAATGCATAATTCACCGGAACTAATGAATCCTTCACTTTAGAGGATGGATCATTAAGGCCATTTTGGGGACACATGGAAGAAAAAAACATCAATAGGAAAGGAATCCATGTGGAACACATATGAATGAAAGCATGAAAAAAAATTAAGTAAGATATCTTAAAAAGCAGGAATTTTAAAATCACATGAATACTAATAAAAATGATTGTCAAATTCAGGACTAGCTAAACTTGACCATTCTGTAATTGGAGCAAATTTATATTGTTGAGAAAATCCTTTATTGTATTGTTAGGTGCATATATTGCAAAGCAACATGTACCACCAATTCTTGAGTTGTATAGTACTCGTGCACGCAAACCGTGTCAGTCTCGAAGGTGCCCTACTCTTTGCAATGTTTTCCGATTATGTGCTTGATTGATCCTCTTAATGGCTCTTTGAAAAGCGATCTTTGAAGCTTTATTCTATCCTCTATTTTCTTTGTGTCTGCAAGCGGTAATGGTTACAGGGTGAAGTCCGTCGGTGCCTGGTTTCTTGACTAGAAGAAAAAATAAGGTAGACGTAATGTTTGGAATAGTGAAATGCATGTGAAAGCAATGGAAACGACTTCCTACCTTTCACCTTCTGAAGCAAAGAGGATATTTTTCTAGCATTGATAGCATTCCTGGTATTTTCATACGAAGTTCCTTGAACCAAATGAGGCACAATTGTTCAAGATCAGGAGCATCAACCAGGGGCGGATCTACCCCGGGCAACCCGGGCCATGGCCCGGGGTATAGACAAAATTTTCAGATATATATTAGCAGAAATGTACTAGTTTTTTTTAGGATTTACTCTAATTTCAGCATATAATATGATCTTGGACCTAGGTTTGGTGAAATTCTGGATCCGCCACTGGCATCAACTGAATATCTAGTTTCATCTATATATGTTCATTCATGACCTGTCGATCGTCTCGCCTCAGATAGACTGGCAGTAGTTGGGCACCTCGGCTTGCATAAGATGATCATAGAGGCTTCTTAGAATTTATGAGGTGACCTTCTACGTGAAATTAATGCTTCCCTGAAGAACAGGATACATCTTATTGGAGACGCTCTAATCGAGCTTCACGAATCCCTTCGAGTGAAGCCCAAATTCCTGGTGCATTCCATTCCAATGGACATGTCACTGAGGTCTGAGGATGGGTGGCTTTCACAATGTCCTCATCACACTTAATAGTCGGAGTTTTTATTATAGTACTCCTAGTACAACTTTGGATCTTACGAGTCGAAGCCAAGTCACCTAATATAGAGATGACAGCATGTACTCTCCAAAAAACAAATGGCAGGGCGTACATGTCCATGAAGGGAGTGGGGCCGAAATGACAGGCTGGTCTCCCCTGTTTCCGCCGTTGCTTAGACTTCCATGTAAGCCTAGGTGTTCTGCACGTCCAGTTTCTGTGAGCACCCAACACTGGTGGTTGCAAATAGCCATCGAGCTTGAGATCGCCATCGCCTCCTAGATTCGACCAATATGGAACTATTGCTTGTCACACATGGAACTGTTGTTTGTCACACATGTTAGGATACTACGTATACGTGTAGAGATAGACTAGGACATTACGTCATCTTGTACTCTAAGTCTCGATCTATTCCATATACGTCTATATATACTTCCCGTGAGGGTCAAACCAAAACACAAAACAAAATATTAGGGATTTTATAATTTTTATATGGTATCAGAGTGATTAGAGCACCTCCACTAGTTGGGCGTTCCAATGCTGAAATCCGGTCCTAAGTAGCGCTGGACGGAGCAAGTTTTCGGCTTGGGAACGCCCACCTTCCCACTCGCGTTCTTAGGACAAGTTCCCAGGTCGGTGTTTTTCTACCCAAATTCGGCTCAAATTCAACCAGTTTTCGGCATAGTTCGGCAGAAGTATGAATACACAACAATGTTTGGCATAGTTCGCCATAAAATTGACCATAGTTCGACATAAAATTAAGCATAGTTCGGCATACAATTAGAATACAACATATTTTGGCCTAGTTTGGCCAGGTCATGATCGGCATCTACGTGTTGCCCCTGCGTATCTATAGGTGCTGTAGCTGCTGATGCACTACCGGGTCTCGGATCTCCCGTGACATGGCGATGAAGGCAGCCCAGGTTGGCGACACCTGGTGATCAGGCTTTGCAAGAGGTTTCTGTCTATAGTATGGCTCGTTCTGCTCGACCAAACTCACTGGGTTCATCCTCTCATTCTCAATAATTATGTTGTGCAAGGTCGCACAATAGTTTATCACTTCCCACATTTGATTTTTTGACCAGATTAGCAGAAAACCGGATAACTACAAACCTCTGTTGGAGAACACCAAATTCCCGCTCCACATTGTTCCTACAAGCTTCTTGTTCCTTGGCAAACTGAGCATGCTTGGGGAGCATTGGGTTTGAGATAGTCTTCACAAATGTTGGCCATCTTGGATAGATGCCATCTGCAAGATAGTATCCTTTGTTGTACTGGTGACCGTTGATCTCAAAGTCCACAGGGAAGCATGACCCTCAACAAGCTTGGAAAATACATTTGAGAAGTTGAGGGCGTTGATGTCATTGTTCGATCTTGCCATGCCAAATAAGGAGTGCTAGATCCAAAGATCATGTGTAGCAACTGTCTCGAGTATCACGGTGTAACCTCCTTTATGGCCTTTGTACATTCTTAGCCATGGAAATGGACAGTTCTTACAGTGCCAATGCATGCAATCGATGCTTCAAAGCATCCCAGGAAATAGGAGTGCTAGACCCAACCATACCGGTGCAGTCCTTCTTGCACACGAAATAGGGGTCGAACTGCCGGATGGCATGCACGATCTCGAGGAAGCCGAATTACGGCCTCTTCGTGCAGAGGCTCGTCGGTGAAGTAGTCGGTGTACAGCATGCAGTAGCCCTCCATTCTCTGCCTTGCTTTGCACTTCCGGAGACCCTTCGCCGAGCCTCCACGCTTCACATTGCAGTATAGCCGGGCGAGAGAGGCGAGGATCTGCATGTGCTCAGCATCTTCAGCGGCAGTGGCGTTCTCCTCCTTCTCGAGCAACACGGCGAACATCTCCTCGTCGACGGAGTCTATGGCCTAACGGGCAAAACACCGAACACTTGGCAGGCGAGGTGGCGGGAGCTCGGAGCGAAGCCGAGCTACGGTGAAGGATGGGTGGAGAGAGGTGGCCTAGGCCGAGGAGAAAGGGTGCGGTGATGGAGGCGGACCTATCTATAGGCGTGGATTCAGCTCAGCGTGGTGGAGCTTCGCCAGCGAAGGCATGGCGACAGGGGCAACTGGGGAAGCTCTTCGCCACGAGAGAGGCAAGTGGTAGTGGGAAATGGGGTTGTCTCGTCGATAGGGTTGGCCCACCCGCGTTTTCGCTTCGTCCGGCATTCCAGGCGCCCCGGAATCGGCCTCGGATCTCCGGACGAAATTTGGGCCAAATCCGGACAAAACCGGCGTCCTGAGAATGCGACTAGGCCAATTTTCGGTGTCCGGACGAAAAAATCGCCCTAGGAACGACGTCCTAGGAACCTAAGTGGAGATGATCTTAGCCTCATAGCGCTAATCCTAGACCTCCCACCACCTCCGCGTCGCACGCCGCACGTGGGGAGATCAATATTTTCTCCTTGGGGGCACGGCACCCAGTCTCGATCAAAATATCGTATCGGTTCTATAGATTAGTTTAGACAAATTTCAAACTTCACAATTTATGTAGATTAGATCCAATTTAGCTACATCCCTAGACACAATCCTCCTCCGGTGCAGATCAGTATCAAAATTTGCTCAAATCGATCTACTCAACGGCGGCGGGGCATGACATCCGACCGCCTGACGCTTATTCGTACCAGGCGCGCATGCTACACGAGAGATGGCGGTTCCGAGCTTCCACCAACATCAAAAGGCAGACCTATTGGGGCCTCCACGAGGATCCGCTGGCCGGGTTCTCATGCTTCTCGCATTCTCGCTCTAGTCAGCACTAGTAGAAAAAGAGCCATACGTCCACCCTAGTTTGGAGCATTAGTCCCGGTTATGGTTGGACCCGGGACTAATGTGAACATTAGTCCCGGTTCCAACGGCTAGAACGCCATACATCTTTAGTCCCGGGTCAAACGGGACTTTTAGTCCCGGTTCGTATCACCAACCGGGACTAAAAGGGGTGCCCCAGTGCCAATACCTTTAGTCCCGGTTCCTATCACCAACCGGGACTAAAGGTGTGACCTTTAGTCCCGGTTCGTATTACCAACCCGGACTAAAGGGATTGGCACCGGGGCACCCCTTTTAGTCCCGGTTGGTGATACGAACCGGGACTAAAAGTATTGATCGGGCTAAGCTTAGTGGAGCGTGTCAATAGGTAGTGCTTTCTTTTTCTAATTCAAGCTGGATGTCCATCGTTCTAAGCTGATTATAGCACGTTAATAGGCAATTCTTTTTTTTCTGATTTGAGTCGCTGCACCGATGGAACCTAATGGCGCAGACCAATAAAAGGAAAGAAAACTATATGTCGTACGAGAACGTGACTTGGACGTAATTAGATGGACCTAGTTAAATCCTAGCCCTAAATTAAAAATCTAATAGTTAATAGTATAATTTTGAAGATGTGTATCAACCTAATGCCTTCGAAACAATCTTTTATATTGATTTTTCTTTATTTCTTTGTCTCTACTCGACGTGTTACAACTTGATGGCTGGACGTTATCTCGACTTGGCAAAAAGGCTCCTAGCCTAACACGGACACGCCTAAGCCTGTGTATCTACGGGTTTAATTTGAGCGACTTGGCAAAAATTATTTTAGTATTTTTTATGTTATATTTGAAATCCTCGCATTTTTCTGATAATAATGGATATATTATTTATTAAATTTCGATTTACAGATTTGAAGATATTGTTTATGTCATATTAAATGAATAAATGGCAAAAATGAATAAAATATTAATTTAATTAGTTTTTACTTTCATTAGAATAAAATGTTATTATTAATTATTTATTGTTGTTTACTAAAATTAGTTGTTCTTAATTTCAAAAAAACGTGTCACATATCGATATGAGTTAATAAGATTGATATACTAGTCTTGACAACAAGATATATTGGTCCTTCGCGCAGGTGGGGAGATGGAATGAAGAAGTTAAGCGTGCTGGGGGTGGAGTAGTGCTAGGATGGGTGACTGGATGGGAAGTTTGACTGTAAGTATGATTTGAATTAAGATTAAGTATAATTAGTGTTAAAAATGAGAGATGTGGGAGATCAACGAGCCAAATAATTCAAAGGTTTAAGAAAAAATTGAAAAAAAAAACAATTTTTTTTAAAAAAAATAAAATAAAAAAAAACTTTTAGTCCCGGTTTGTATTACAAACCGGGACTAAAGGTCCTCCCCACATTGCACGGAGTAGCGGCCACGTGTGCCCCCATTTGTCCCGGTTGGTGGGGCAAACGGGACTAAAGGTTAGAGCTTTAGTCCCGATTGCCCCGTCCCGGTTGGGCAACCGGGACTAATGGCCCTTACCAACCGGGACGCATGGGGCGTTTTCTACCAGTGCAGGTGCGGCCTACTGGCCGGCTGAACGACTGGCATGCATATTCCTCTTCAAGGAATCAAGATCATGGTCACGCGGCGTACGCCACCGTAAGCCGCGATCTCCCTTCGTCTTAAAATAGATGTGTTAAATTTGTCAAAATTTAGATGAATTTAGACACTATTTAGTATATAGATTCATTTAAAATTTTTAAAATCTAAGACATCTATTCTTGAACGAAGGGAGTACAAGATATTTTTAATTTTCATGCATGTAAATTTTAGACTCCACGGCTCCACGCACACATACTCATCTATCCAGCCACTCGTCCTGCCACCGAGGCTAATTATACATTGACTGATTTGTACTGCACCGAGCTGAATTTCACCGACCTGAAAATCAACGTCAAGCTGTACGACTACATCAGGCTAAGAGAGTCAAGATCATCTTCAAACACATATACGGAGAAGGGACATCAACACCATCCACAAGCAAGCCGGTGTGGAACATGACTTTGTCGACTTCTCAGTTGCAAAATGGCAACGACACCTGCAAATCAACCTGTGGTTGGATGGTTACACTAGTAGAAAAAGAGGCTTCAGTTCGATCTAAAGTCTGACACTAGTCCCGATTTATTACGGGCCGGGACTAGTATGAGCACTAGTCCCGGTTCATACCGTTTTCACTGGCCAGAAGCCCAATAAAACTCTAGTCCTGGGTCATTCCGGACCTTTAATCCCGGTCCGTGATACGGCCCGGGACTAAAGGTATGCAGGCGCGGGCAACACCCTTTAGTCCCGGGCCATGATACAGCCCGGGGCTAAAGGGGTGACCGTTTAGTCCCGGGTCGTGATACGGTCCTTACTAAAGGGGTGCGAACGCAGGCAACTTAAAATTGATATAATTTTTGCGTACGATGTCGGAAAAAATGTACAACCTATCAAAATGTGTGGAAAAAAATTTTGAGTTTGATTTTGACAGCCTTATTTGGATTTCTCACATTTTTAGATTTTTAAAATTATAAATAATGGATTCCTCACATTTTTCTGATTCTGTTACATTTTTAAAATTTGAAAAGGGAAAAGTTATTTAAAAAAGTTAATTATTTAGCAATTTTTTATTCCATATTTTGATTCCTCACATTTTTTCTAATAATAATGAATATATTATTTGTCGAATTTCGATTTACAGATTTAAAGATATTATTTATGCCATATTAAATGAATAATGGCAAAAAATGAATAAAATATTATTTTATTTAGCTTTTTTACTTTCATTATATTAAAATATTATTATTTCTTATTTATTGTTGTTTACTAAAATAGTTGTTTGTAGTTTCAATAAATAAAGATGTATGGCATATTGATATGGGCTAATATGATTGATATGATAGTGTTTACAACAAGGTACAAAGGGCTTCGCGCAAGGACATCCGGATGAAACAGAGAAGTTAAGCGTGCTGAGGATAGAGTAGTGCTAGGATGGGTAACCGAATGAGAAGTTTGACCACAAGTGTGATTTGATCTTAGATTAAATATACTTAGTGCTAAAAATGTTCCAAGTGAAAGGATTACGAGTCAAATTATTGAAAAGTTCAAGAAAAAATTCGATTTTTTTTCAAAAAAAATTGAAAAAATAATTGAAAAAAAAATCTTTAGTCCAGGGCCATAATACGACCCGGGACTAAAGGTCCTTCACCCCCGCAGCAAAAAACGGCCATGCGGTGGCCCTCTAGTCCCGGGTTGTAGCAAACCGGGACTAGAAATAAGGGCCTTTAGTCCCGATTTCGCAGTCCTGGTTGCAAAACCGGGACTAAAGGCCCTTACAAACCGGGACTATATGCCCTTTTTCCACTAGTGTTAGGTGGGTGGTTTTACTTCCAGCCCACCAGAGTTCAAACCCCAGGTTTGACACTGTGTGTTGAATAAAAGGCGGATTTTTCTTTCAGTGGGAGGCGACGTTCCCGTCGATAGCTAGGCTCCCGTGGTGACTTCGTCAATCTCAAGACTCGATCCGCCGGCTTAGTTTCTCGGAGGTGCTCATAGGGGTAGGGTGTGCGTGTGTGCGTTCATATGGGTGGGTGTATGTACGTGTTGTGAGCGTCTTCGATTTTACTGTGTTTCTCAAAAAAAACAGCAACGGCACCATCGTCTCCACAATGGACGCCTTCAAGCAATGATCATCATCGACAAGCCTACTGCTTTATCGCTGACACATCATTATCAAGTTCTACATCAACGTGGTCTTCATCGATAGCTTCGTCGACACATCGCCGCCACTGCTATACCCGTTCATATGATGTACATACAACTACAACGCCCTATGACAGTAAAACAGCAAGGAACGATAACGACATGGACGCGTTCATGACCCCGACGACAGCTTGGCCACGTCCACGACACCAACGACTGCATCAACAAACTAGCATCACAACCCCTACGACCGCATATACGGTTCTAGAAAAACCTTGTGTGCTTGGTGGCTTCCTCCGGTTGGTGGTCTCACTCATGACTGCGTCCAAAAGACGTTTGACGGTACCTCTACAAGGTGCAAAACGTCAACAATTGAAGCTCAACAACTGCAGCTCTGTCAACAACAACAAAAGAACACACAATTTTTTTGCGCCTATGGCACTAGCGGCCAGACCACTACGAAGACTACAACATCGACCATACTCACCTCGACCATGACTACATCACGATCAGCTACGTCGACATCAAAATCAACATCAATTTCTACAGCTACACATCGACAACAACTTCAGTCAACAGCGTCCACGTCATCATCTACGTCCACGACACTTCCGCTGTGACTGCGGGGGGAAGAGAGGCACTAGAAGGGGACGCAGTCACCATCCCTAGGTGTTAACCATGATCATCAGAGACGCAGTTGATGATGACAAGGAGGAGAAGACGACGGACTTTAAATCTAGTTTCAGTCATCCGCTTCACTCCCGCTACGACTGAGGGGGATGTTAGGATACTATGTACACGTGTAGAAATAGACGACGACTTTACATCATCTTGTACTACAAGTTTTCACCTATCATGTATACGTCTATATATACTCCCCGTGATGGTCAAATCAAAACACGAAACAAAATATTAGGAATTCTATAATTTCTATAACATAGACTTGATCTGTAAGATGCACATTTGCATATAGGGAGCCGAGAGCTAGAACCCATATGAGTACTGTAAATTTCTTGTTATGTGTTCCTGTCATCTAAACATGTTGGGTTTGTTTTAATTATAGCGAAACACGCGTTAAACATACAAAAGCATGGATAGAGACATGTGAGCTTTAGTACTACTGTTCCACTTGCGTCGCTCCTAACGGGGCGTCGGGGGAAACATATCGTGCCGCCGCCTCTAGCCTACCCTCCAGCCCTCCTCCTCCTCTGTCGTGGTATTGCCAACAAGTACGCCATGGAGGGGTCCTCACAATGCGTGTTTAGAGACGTGGGGGAAGGCGGATGGTTGACGGGTACGAGGTAACACAGCTTACCCAGGTTCAGATCCCACAACGGTGGCGGAATCCTACTCCTGCTATAAATCACTATAATGGCAATACGCCGAGTTACAGAGATTGGTTCGCTGTGCGAGGTGTGTGCTAATCGCTACTTGGTCGTCTGAAGTTGTGCCCTAAAGGTTCCCATAGGCCCGACTTATATAGTCGCCAGGTCCTAGGGTTATAGGGAAAATTCCTAGCCGGACAGGTTACAGAGTCCTACACCGTCTATTACTAGTCTTGCGTGTCTTGTACTCCAAGGCTCCGGGTACATCGGCGACTCCAACCGTAGCCTTCCTTTATCCGGCATGGGCCTCCCTTCTGGATCCATCTAACTGGGCCGCCCATCAGGCCATAGGCCATGCTACCAACTGTGGGCCATCCGGGTTATCCGAATAGGAGACATGCTATATGAGGATACCCATATAGCATATCCCCAGCAGTAGCCCCCGGAGAACTCCGAGATCTTGCGTCGTCTTGCCTCTTCACGTGGAATGCTCCATCTAGATGTATGTCGGCAAATCATCAAGCAATATCTTGTAGTCCTCCCAAAGAACCCTGCAAGGTTTTCTCCGTCTTCAACTTGTAAGTCGGAGAAATGCTGAATCTTCCATCGTACTCTTCCATAGCCGGACTGGATCCGTCCATGCCAGAATCTTCTGATGTGATGGCTCATCTGCCTATGTCAGCTAGGGTGACGTAGACGTAGGTCAGCGGCACCTCGTAACTCACACATGTAGAGAACTCAATCATTTCCGATTTTCCCGCGCGAGTGATACAAACCCTTGGCGGCGACGGTTGGGACGTGGCGAAATTTCCGCGCACGTTCGCGCACACGTCGTCTACGTGGCAACCGTCCGATCAAGCTGCACGAATCTTGATGCTGGAAATCATAAATAGTAACTGCGGTGGAATTTTTACTTTTCACCTCATTCTCTCTTCGCATCGTCTTCTTCCTCCAGCGAGCGCCCCCTCGAGCCCTCCGCGCAACCTTGCAAAAAACCCCAACTCTCAATCTCGCCAGTCACTCCCAAACTCGCGCAATGGCCATCAACAACTCCACTCCCTCGATGGTGGCGTCGGGTGAAGCCGCTGCGAAGCCGGCGAGATCTGTTGTCGTGCCCCCAGAGGGCCTGGTCATCCCTGTCTCCGCGGTGGTCGAGACCACCGGCGGCGACCATAATCTGGCGGCGCTAGAGCTGCCGGAGGAGGACAACGACTCCCACAAGGGCGATTGGCGCGGTTCGGACATCACAGACTGCGACATCAAGGAGCTGATCGTCGAGGACTATCTCCCCATGAAGAAGGGGCTCGCTTGGCGGGCGGCGCCGGCCGGCGAGGTCACACCTTCTCCCCAAGCCGAAGAAAAGGTGTACCTCAAAGCACAATTGGTACGCGGCGTCTCCCTGCCCATCTCTAATTTCTTCCTTTCCATCTTGAACCACTATCGAGTCCAGCCCCAAAACCTTTCTCCCAATAGTATCCTAGCGCTCAACAATTATGTGGCGCTCTGTGAAGGTTACTTAGGGATTAAGCCTAGGCTAGATCTCTTTGTGTATTTCTTCACCGTCAAGCGTGAAGCCGGATCCATCAAGGACGAACTTAGAAATTATGGCACCATAAGCTTCAAGATCTGTCCTGGCCGGCGGTTCCCCGACATTGTCGGCCACGAGTCCTGCAAGAACTGGCAGCGTACTTACTTCTACGGACCTGATATCCCTCTAGCCGGCCGAGAAGTAACGTACCCAGACTTCATCGATGGAGCCGCTGCCAAAACTTCGACATGGAGATCCCAGGCGTCCCTTCCCTCCGACATCAATGCTTCCCACGCCATAAGGCGGATAGAGTGGTTCGTAGAGACAGGTTTCACCGGCTTGGACCTAGCCATGTGCTGGTTCATCAGGCGAATCCAGCCTCTGCAGCACCGCGCAAAGCTGATGCACGAGTATACCAGCGATAGAAGGGATAGCCTCCGCATCTCCGTGGAAAATTTCTCGAGCGACTCCGTCAAGCTCCGTCTGAAGGACAGGAAGCGTGACTTCACCATCACCTACGACATGTTCGTAGAAAGTAAGTGCCCAAAGGTAACTGTTTATTTCCCGTGTATGACATATACTCCAGTTCTTCCGTCTAGCAATTGTCATCTCATCTAACACGGTGGTTCTTCACCTTAAAGCTTAGCGACATAGATGAGGACAGCATGGCTCCTCAAATCTATGATCCAAAGATGAAGGAAGTCACCGTCGTGTCCAACGACGATGCTCCATTGGCGCGAAAGCGGAAGAGCTCCACCTCTGACGCTGCCGACGGAGGCAAGAAGAAGAAGACGGAGGGTGGAGCCTCCAAAAAGACTACCGCCGCCCTAGAGGCGGAGAAAAGAAAGACTATCGGGATCCCTTTTTCCAAAGAACCCCCTCTTGTGTAAGCTTCTTTCTCTCCGACATTGTCCATTTATTTGTCTTGCTCCTATACTTATGCATTTTGCACATTTCAGGAAGAAAACCACGACCAGCTTGAAGAAGACCTCCAAAACATTGGAGGCTTCTAGAACCATCAAGGACATGCTGCATCGCGACGCATCTCCCGCCATCGCCCTGTCACTCCCAGCGTCAAGCCCTCCTCCGCTTCGACAACCTCACAAGCCAAGGAAGCATCTGGCCCTTCCGCCATGGAAGTGGACTCAGGTGCCTCTACAGAGATTGCTGTCGTCAGCGAGCAGGCGACGCAGGAGAGTGCCGCACACCCAATGGCTGAAGCTCCGGCTAAGGATGCCATCGGTGGCGGTAAGTCGGTGGTGGAAGCTGGTACTTCTGCCGTAGGCGGCGCCCCCGCACCCAAGAAAACCATAGAGTATCCAAAGATAGTCTATCCGGTACTTACACCGGATAGCACTACCCTGGTTCCTAGTGCGGCGCCGACATCTCCGACGTGTGGTCTAGAGGAGCTCCTCTGACAAGCAGAGATCTTGCAAAGAAACAGCATATCCTTTAGCAAGCTGCTGGCCGAGAGTGCTACTAACCTCAAGATCATTGCACTTGTAAGTTTTATTTGCCTTTTGCATTTCATATGAGTATCCCACTGTATCCCCTGAGGATTTATACGGAAAACCATAGGTCTTTGCGTCTAGATGCTCTAAAAGTGACTAAGCTAGAAAACTTCTCACTGTAGCCCCCAAGCATATAGGTGGAATGAACTATTCCAACTAAATGCTTTAAGAGTAGCATACGCAGTGTTTATAAATTTCAATACTGTAGCCCCTAAGCCTCTAGTTGTAACTGAATTAGTTCCAACTAGATGCTTAAAGAAAAGCTTAGCATACATCCAATTTAAAAACTTTATACTGTAGCCCCCAAGCTTCTAATCAAAAACTGAATTAGTTCCGACTAGATGCTTAAAGAAAGATTAAGCATATTGCTAAGTTAAAAACTCTCGCTGTAGCCCCCGAGCGTCTAGGTGGAAATTTTCCGGCTAGATGCTCCAAGTAGACCAAACAATGTTTAACTTTTTTATTTTTTCCATATAACGAGAATGGTCGGAGGGGCATGGCCAACGGCAAGTACCAGAAGATGCGCGTGGACTTGGAGGCTGAAAAGGGTAAAACTGCCTTCTTGAAGGAACAGATCAGCAAGAGCAAGCATCTGTTTTTCCTTTCTTTTTCGTATTCCGACTTGAACTTGTGTATTCTCCGAGTACTCACCGTGTACTTTTCTTTCTCTGACTTGCAGAAACCATTGCCAAGGCTAAGGACATTGTCGGGCAATCCAAGCACATTCAAGATCTGGATAGCAAGAACAAAATCCTTAAGCAGGAGAGGAAGGACATGCTGAAGATGCATGAGGAGTCAATGAAAGCCCTGCAGGACTCCGCCACCGTAGAGATGAACCGCTTGAAGGAGGAGATCTCGATCTTAAGAGATCAAAAGAAAGCTGACGATGAGAAGAATCAACGCCATCATGAGGCGTACAAGCTCCTCCAACAAGAACGGGACTCCTTGGCGGATACCCTCTGGCAAGCTGAGGCTAGCATATTCAGTAAGTGATTCTCCGTCTTGGATTTCTGTAGTCTGGATACTCTGAATTTTTGAACTCATGTGCTCCTTTTCGGAATTTGCAGCTCCTATGGGTTTAACCCGATCACCTCCTCCGGCAAAGGAATGCATGGTTCTTGCCGGCAACTTCATCAACACCGCCATCGCGCAAGCCAAAGATATTGCAAAGCCCCTCCAGATCAATATCAAGGCATCATACTCTATGGCGAAGTTCTCGGAGATCCTGCGCCGAGCCCCCGAGCGTATCATAAGTTGGAAAGCTTCATGTGCACGGGCCGGTGCAAGGATGGCGCTGTCAATGGTGAAGGCACATTACAAAGATGCCGACATCGACACGGCGACCTCTGGTATTCCCGGCGTAGATGACGATGGCAAAGAGATTAATCACGAATCCAACTTGTCGTCACTCGCGAGCTATGAAACCAGAGTTGTCGAGTTAGTCGACGTCAATGTCTTCGTGCCGATGAACACCATCGATGGCGGCAACCACAGCTTCTCCGAGTCCCTTCACACTGCCGACTTTGAGGGTGATTCTCCTGCTTCCGATGATGCTGCTTCCAAGTCGCCCGCGTCAAAGGAATGAAAAACAACTTGTAATATTTGTTTCACCTTTGATGCGTATGCGGAAAAAACTATGTATTAACTTAAGGAAGAAAACAATGTTGCATGTCCTGCTACTTAAGAACTAGTTTCCAGCATGTATATATTTTTTAAGCAAGTGCTGGCTTATCCATTACTTTGGTTCTTATGCTTGACTTTTCATGAGTCGGAAGACTCGTTGTAGGAACCATGCGCCCAGGTGATGATGCCCAATGGCACCGTCAATAACCTAAGCACAAAATCGCCGACAATAAGTGCCAAAAGTCACTACTACAGAATCCACATAGAAACGACAAAGAACGTGTAGACCAGAAAACTTAAGCTAACGCCCGTAGGCGGCATTTTCACAAGTGCAATCACAAAGCTGGTGCATAAAGGTTTTATATGATCCAAAAATGAACACTAAAGGAGGTAAAAGACTCAGAAATTTGAGTGAACCAGAGAGCTTTATTTCATTGATCATATAAGAGGTACACAATTAGATAAAAAAATGCTAAGTGTAAAAAGGATGTAGTTGTGCTATGTTCCATGGCCGATCAAGCTCCGGGTAGTCATCATCCGGGTCACGTCGCTTACGCTTATGATCCTTGTTGGGTCTATCCTTCAGTTCACGATTGTCAACGAGGTAGTAAGACCCATTGAGTAGTGCCTTGCTTATGATGAACGGTCCTTACCATGGCGGGGATAATTTTTGTGACTTCTTCTACTTAAGTCGGAGCACCAAATCCCCCTCTTTAAACGAGCGATGCCGAACACGGTGACTATGGTAGCTGCGTAGCTTCTGCTGGTAGATGGCGGATGTTTGGCATGCCAAAACGCGCTCCTCCTCGATAAGGTCCACATCTAGGCGTCTGGATTCTTCATCGTCATCTTCGTCGTAGGCGGCGACTCTTGGTGCATCATGAAGTATGTCGAAAGGTAGGATGGCTTCTGCTCCATATACCATGAAATAAGGGGTGTAGCCGGTGGATCTGTGGGGTGTAGTTCGTAAACTCCACAACACATATGGCAATTCTTCCGCCCAGGCTCCAGCTTCTCTATGTAGCGGTGCCTCAAGACGTGGCTTTATTCCCTGCAGAATTAATCCATTGGTTCGCTCTGATCATTGGACTGTGGATGCGCCACAGATGCAAGGTCAAGTCGGATGCCCTTTTCCCAACAATAAGCCTCCACTTCTTGGAGTGACAAGTTGCTGTCGTTGTTGGTGATAATGCTATTGAAGGGTTTTGCAGCATAGTAAATCAAAAAAAATCTACGGATGCGAGCGAGAAAGCCAAGATCTAATCTAGGAGATGCAATCAACAAGAGAGATTGATGAGATCTTCATACCCTTCAAGAAATCGCACAGCGGAAACGTTCAACAGAACGTGGTTGATGTAGTCGTACTAGCCGTCTCCTCCTCGCGATCCGATCCGATCCTACGCTACAAGTGGCGACGCCTCCGAGAGATGCACACGTACGGTGCCACGACGTCTCCTCCTTCCTCGGTCCAGCAAGTAGGGTGGAGAGATAAAATTGGATCTGTAGCACGACGGCGTGGTGCTTATGGTGGAGAGTTTCTGCGGCAGGGCTTCGCCTACGCGCAGTCGGGAGAGAGAGAGAGGTGGAGGGGCAGCAGGACGACGTCTAGGGTTGGAGGAGTAGTGGGGGGAGGGTGCGCCCCTGCCCTCCTTATATAGGGGGATGGACGGCCCCCTTGGCCCCTCCTCCCAGCCCTAGGGCGGCGGCCCCAAGGGTGGAGTGGGGGGCAAGTCTTCCCCCTTCCTTCTAGAAGGCTCCCCTAGGGTTTCCCCTAGGGCTGGTCGACTGGGCCTTGGGGGCCTTGTGCCCCTGGCCCAAAGTGGCCAGGGCACTTCCCCTTAGGCCCACGTTGGTCCCACTCCAGAACCTTCTAGAACCTTCCGGTACAATACCGATAAACTCCAAAACTATTCCGAAATCCAAAAAACTGCTTTCCTTTATATGAATCTTATTCTCCGGACCATTCCGGAACCTCTCGTGATGTCCTGGGTCTCATCCGAGACTCCGGACAAAATCTCATAAACCAATTATCCATTCTATCCTAGCATCGATGCACGTTAAGTGTGTGACCCTACGGGTTCGAGAATATGCAGACATGATCTTCTATCAATAATCAACAGCGGGATCTGGAAACCCATATTGACTCCCACACATTCATCGATGATCATATCGGATGAACCACGAAGCTAGGATTCAATTAATCCCATATATGTATTCTCTTCGTCACGCGATATTTTACTTGCCCAAGATTCGATCGTGGGTATCGGCATACCTAGTTCAATCTCGTTCACAGCAAGTACTTTACTCGTTCCGTAATCCGATATCACTTTGTGATTAACTCCTTAACAACGTGCTTGCAAGTGGTGTTGATATCGATTACCGAGTGGGCCCGAAGTATATCTCTCCGACTCGGGAAGGACAAATTCCATCTCAATACATACAACCCAACAAGTACTTTCTGATCACCTGAGAGACACCTTTATGATCACCCTCACATAGGATGACGTTTCATGACCTCAAAGCTTTCTTCCAGTACCAGGGAGTTGTATTATCTCATGGTCTAAGGAATACAATACTTGACATAAGAAAAAGCTTCGCAAAGATGAACACGGTGACACGATCTAATTGCTCTGCTTAATTTGGGTTTGTCCATCATATCATTCTCCTAATGACATTATCTCATTATTAATCGACAACTCATGTCTATGGTTAGGAGACCTTAACCATCATTAATCAATGATCTAGTCCATAGAGGCGTACTAGGGACATGGTGTTGTTCATAAACCACACAACTATCAAAGTTTCCGCTTAATAAAATTCTAGCATGGAATATAAACTTTATCATGAACAAGAATTATAAAAATAACATCTTTATTATTGCCTCTAGGGAATAATTCCAACAGTCTCCCACTTGCACTAGAGTCAATAATCTAGTTTACATCTGGCAACAATCTAACACCCATGGCATTAAGGCGCTTATCATGTTTTGCTCATGAAGAGGTTTAGTCAATGGATCTGCGACATTCAGATCCGTATGTACTTTGCTAATCTTCAGATCTCCATCTGCTTATAATCTCGAATTATATGAAAACGGCGGTTAATGTGCTTGGTCTTTGGATGATATCTTGGTTCCTTAGCCAGTGCTATGGCGCCAGTGTTGTCGCACAATATCTCTAGTGGGTCCAAGGCACTTGGAACCACACCAAGCTCATTGATGAAGTTCCTGATCCAAACTCCTTCACTTGACGCTTCTGAAGCAGCCATGTATTCCTTTTCTGTTGTAGATCCCGCGATCACGCTTTTATTGCAGCTTCTCCAGCTCACAGCTCCACCATTCAAAATATAAACGTATCATGTCTGAGATTTAGAATCATCCGGGTCGGTGTCGAAACTAGCGTCGACGTAACCTTTTACGACGAGCTGCTCATCACCTCCATAGACCAAGAACACTTCTTTAGTCCTATTTAACTACTTTTGGATGTTTTTTACGACTGTCCAGTGTTCCACTCCTGGATCACTTTGGTATCTGCTCATCAAATAAAGAGCATTGGACACATCCGGTCTAGTACATAGCATGGCATACATGATAGAACCTATGGCCAAGGCATATGGAACTTTTCTCATAGTATCTCTATAGTTTACAGTAGCTGGACACTGAGCCTTGCTCAATATCTTACCTGACAACATGGGAAATGAACCTTTCTTTGCTTTATCCATTCTGAACATTTTCAGAACTTTGTCTAGATATGTACTTTGGCTTAAAGCTATTAGGCGTCTTTGTCTATCTCTATAGATTTTGATGCATAATATATAAGCATCTTCTCCTAGGTCTTTCATTGAAAAACATTTATTCAAATAACTCTTCACATCGTTAAGCATACCAATTTCATTTCCAATAATCAATATGTCATCCACATATAGTACTAAAAATGTCACTGAGCTCCCACTCACTTTCTTGTAGATACAAGCTTCGTAGCAATTTGGAACAAATCCAAAGCTCTTGATCACATGATCAAAACGAAGGTTCCAACTCTGAGATGCTTGCTTCAGTCCATAAATGGAACACTGAGGTTTGCACACCTTATTAGCATCCTTAGGATCGACAAAACCTTCGGGCTGCATCATATACAACTCTTCATCAATGTTTCCATTGAGGAACGCAGTCTTGACATCCATCTGCCATATTTTATAATCATGAAATGCATCAATTGCTAATAAAATCCGAATGGACATAAACATCGCTACGGGAGAGAAAGTCTCATCATAGTCAACACCTTGAACTTTCCGAAACCCTTTTGCGACAAGTCGAGCTTTATAGACAGTAACATTACCATCCGCGTCCGTTTTCTTCTTGAAAATCCATTTGCACTCAACGGCGTTACGGTCGCTAGGAGGGTCCACCAAAGTCCATACTTGGTTTTCGCTCATGGATCCCAATTCGGATTTCATGGCTTCTAGCCATTTCTCAGAGTCTGGGCTCATCATTGCTTCCTCATAATTCGCAGGTTCACTGTTGTCTAACAACAAGACGGTTGAGACAGGGTTGCCGTACCATTCAGGAGTGGCACGAGACCTTGTCAACCTGCGAAGTTTAGTAGTAGCATCGTTCGAAGTTTCATGATCCTCGTCATTAGCTTCCTCTCTTGTTGGTGCAGACGGCACTAGAACAATTTTAGGTGCTACACTACTCTCCAACTCGAGAGAAGGTTCAATAACCTCGTCTAGCTCTACCTTCCTCCCACTCACTTCTTTCGAGAGTAACTCCTTCTCAAGAATGGATCCGTTCTTTGCAACAAACACTTTTCCTTCGGATCAGTGGTAGAAGGTATACCCAATCGTTTCCTTAGGGTATCCTATGAAGACGCATTTCTCCGCTTTGGGTTCGAGCTTCTCCGGCATCAACTTCTTGACGTAAGCTTCACATCCCCAAACTTTAAGAAACGACAACTTAGGTTTAGCACCAAACCATAGTTCATACGGTGTTGTCTCAACGGATTTAGATGGTGCCCTATTTAAAGTGAATGCAGCGGTTTCTAATGCATAACCCCAAAATGATAACGGCAAATCTGTAAGAGACATCATTGATCGCACCATATCTAATAGAGTTCGATTCCGGCGTTCAGACACACCATTGCGCTGTGGTGTTTCGGGTGGTGTGAGTTGCAAAACGATTCCGCTTGCTTTAAGATGCGTGAGAAAATCATAACTCAAATATTCACCTCCACGATCGGATCGTAGAAATTTAATTTTCCTGTTATGATGGTTTTCCACTTCGTTCTGAAATTCTTTGAACTTTTCAAACGTTTCAGATTTATGTTTCATTAAATATATATACCCATATCTACTTAAGTCATCAGTAAAAGTGAGAAAATAGCGATATCCACCACGCGTCGAAACACTCATTGGTCCACATACATCGGTATGTATGATTTCCAGTAAGTTTGTTGCTCGCTCCATTATTCCGGAGAACGGGGTTTTGATTATCTTGCCCATAAGGCACGGCTCGCACGTGTCAAATGATTCAAAATCAAGAGATTCCAAAAGTCTATCAGAATGGAGTTTCTTCATGCGTTTTGCACCAATATGACCTAGACGGCAGTGCCACAAATAAGTCGGATTATCACTATCTACTTTGCGTCTCTTAGCCTCAATGTTATGAATGTGCGTTTCATTGCTTTCGAGATTCAGAAGAAATAAACCATTCACAACAGGTGCATGACCATAAAAGATGTTATTCATATAAATAGAACAACCATTATTCTCCGATTTAAATGAATAACCGTCTTGCAATAAACACGATCCAGATATGATGTCCATGCTCAACGCAGGCACATAATAACACTTATTAAGGTTTAAAACTAATCCCGAAGGTAAAACTAAGGAGAGCATTTCGACGGCCATCACATCAACTTTTGATCCATTGCCAACATGCATCGTCACCTCATCCCTTGCTAGCCGCCGTCTATACCGTAGCTCCTGTTTCGAGTTACAAATATTAGCAACTGAACCAATATCATATACCCAGGCACTACAACGAGCGCTAGTAAGGTAAACATCAATAACATGTATATCAAATATACCTTTAATGGTGCCAGCCTTCTTGTCCGCTAAGTACTTCGGAAAGTTGCGCTTCCAGTGACCCTTGTCCTTGCAATAGAAGCACTCAGTGTCCGGCTTAGGTCCAAACTTAAGCTTCTTCTCAGCAGGGGCAACGCGCTTGCCGCTGCCTTTCTTGATGGATTTCTTTGCACCCTTACCTTTCTTAAAGCTAGGGGTCTTGTTGACCATCAACACATGATTATCTTTCTTGATATCCACCTTCGCAGCTTCCAGCTTAGCGAAGAGCTCAGTGATCGTATCAGTGGAACCAATTTGATTGTGAGTAACTACAAAACCTTTGTATCTACGAGGGAGTGATTGTAGAACTCTATCAATCTTGAGCTCTTCTGGAATCTTGCAGTCCAGTTGCTCAAGACTTTGAGTGTAGCCTGACATCTTAATGGCGTGCTCACTAACGGAACTCCCTTCCTCCATCTTGCAGTTAAAGAACTTCTCAGAGATCTCATATCTCTCAGAATGGGCCTGAATCTGAAACATGGTTTTTAGTTCCTCAAGTATCTCAAAGGGCCCGGCGAACTCCTCAAAACGATTTTGAAGTTCTGGTTCCATAGCAAACAACATGGTACTCTTAATCACTCCATAATTATCTTTGCGTGACTGATAAACAGCTTTTTCATCAGCCGACGCATCAATAGCAGGGGCGTCACCTAGCGCTTTCTCAAGTACATAGTCCTTTTGTCCGCCAGCGAGAATGATTCTCAGATTGCGGAACCAGTTGGTGAAGTTAGACCCATTGTTCTTAAACTTTTCTTTCTCGGCAAAAACGTTGAAGTTGGACTTAGCCATTTGATCTAAAAAAATTGCAAATACAATTTAGACTATGTTCATGATAACTAGTTCAACTTAATCAAATTACTAGATGAACTACAACTAAATTCAACATCCCTCAAGTTGTTTAGTGAACACGATCCAAATTCACCACACCTAATCCGATCTTCACGAGAAGAGATGTGGTTTCAATGGTGGACAACAAAGTGTCGATCATATCATTCATATGACTCATGTTTAACCTTTCGGTTCGTGTGTTCCGAGGCCATGTCTGTACATGCTAGGATCGTCAAGTCAAACCCAAGTATTTCCGCGTGTGCAAAACTGGCTTGCACCCGTTGTATGTGAACGTAGAGTTTATAGCACCCGATCATCACGAGGTGCTTGAACACGACGAACTTTCGCAACGGTGCATACATGGGGAGAACACAATTTTATCTTGATCTTTAAGTGAGGAATCATCTTATAATGCTACCGTCGCGATCTAAGCATAATAAGATACATAAAAGGATAAACACACATGCATATAATTTTATGTGACATGGTATAGCCAATCTCCGCGCAATGATCTCCATCTTGTGCGCGCCAGCATGATCTCCATCACTCCACCATGATTGCCTCCACCACGAATAGCAACTACAACTATTGCTAACTACTTAGCGATAAAGTAAAGCTATTACATGGCGTATAAGAAGTTGACATGCAAGTCATACCCAATTATAAAGACAACCATACGGCTCCTTCCGGTTGTGAACTCATCTACATGCAAGTCGTGAAATATTACAAAACATGATCATTGCATACATCTCAATTCATACACATCATGTATTGGGCCATACCATATCACAAAACACTCCCAGCAAGAACAAGTTAGACGCTTCTACTTTGTTGTTGCATGTTTTACGTGGCTTATGGGAGTAACAAGCTAAGAACGATTCTTACCTACGGAAAGCCACAACGGTGATATTATGGTTGCCAACATCCGTCGTAAATCCCATGACTACTATATTGAGAGAAACTGGCATCTACCAGCCGCATGTGTGAAACAAGCCACACGTCAAGTGCGGAGCCGGTATCGCAAACGAGGTCGCGTAAAGTTGGCCTGGACCGCTTCGATCTCACTATGTCGCGCCATAAGAAATACACAACAAGAGATTTGCAACAGAAAACATCAACGCCCGCAACAAGCATGTTGCGTTCTACTCGTGAAACACATCTACGCATAGATCTAGCTCTGATACCACTGAAGGGTTTCACAGCATAGTAAATCAAAAAAATTCTACGGATGCGAGTGAGAAAGCCAAGATCTAATCTAGGAGATGCAATCAACGAGAGAGATTGATGAGATCTTCATACCCTTGAAGAAATTGCATAGCGGAAACATTCAAGAAAACGTGATTGATGTAGTCGTACTAGCCGTCTCCTCCTCGCGATCTGATCCGATCCTACGCCACAAGTGGCGGAGCCTCCGAGAGATGCACACGTACGGTGCCACGACGTATCCTCCTTCCTCGGTCCAGCAAGTAGGGTGGAGAGATAGATTGGATCTGCAGCACGACGGTGTGGTGCTTATGGTGGAGAGTTTCTGCGGCAGGGCTTCGCCTACGCGCAGTCGGGAGAGAGAGAGGTGGAGGGGCAGCAGGAAGGCGGCTAGGGTTGGAGGAGTAGTGGGGGAAGGGTGCGCCCCTGCCCTACTTATATAGGGGGCTGGCCAGCCCCCTTGGCCTCTCCTCCAAGCCCTAGGGCGGCGGCCCCAAGGGTGGAGTGGGGGGCAAGTCTTCCCCCTTCCTTCTAGAAGGCTCCCCTAGGGTTTCCCCTAGGTCTGGCCGGCTAGGCCTTGGGGGCCTTGTGCCCCTGGCCCAAAGTGGCCAGGGCACTTCCTCTTAGGCCCATGCAGGCCTCCGACAAGTGGGCCCACGTTGGTCCCACTCCGGAACCTTCTAGAACCTTCCGGTACAATACCGATAAACTCCGAAACTATTCCGAAATCCAAAAAAAACTGCTTTCCTTTATATGAATCTTATTCTCCGGACCATTCTGGAACCTCTCGTTATGTCCTGGGTCTCATCCGAGACTCCAAACAAAAACTCATAAACCAATTATCCATTCTATCCTAGCATCGATGAACGTTAAGTGTGTGACCCTACGAGTTCGAGAATATGCAGACATGATCTTCTATCAATAATCAACAGCGGGATCTGGAAACCCATATTGACTCCCACACATTCATCGATGATCATATCGGATGAACCACGATGCCATGATTCAATTAATCCCATATATGTATTCCCTTCGTCACGCGATATTTTACTTGCCCGAGATTTGATCGTTGGTATCGGCATACCTAGTTCAATCTCGTTCACAGCAAGTACTTTACTCGTTCCATAATCCGATATCACTTTGTGATTAACTCCTTAACCACGTGCTTGCAAGAGGTGTTGATAGCGATTACCGAGTGGGCCCGAAGTATATCTCTCCGACTCGGGAGGGACAAATTCCATCTCGATACATACAACCCAACAAGTACTTTCCGATCACCTGAGAGACACCTTTATGATCACCCTCACATAGGATGACGTTTGATGACCTCAAATCTTTCTTCCGATACTAGGGAGTTGTATTATCTCATGGTCTAAGGAATACAATACTTGACATAAGAAAAAGCTTCGTAAAGATGAACACGATGACATGATCTAATTGCTATGCTTAATTTGGGTCTGTCCATCATATCATTCTCCTAATGACATGATCTCATTATTAATCGACAACTCATGTCTATGGTTAGGAAACCTTAACCATCATTAATCAATGAGCTAGTCCATAGAGTCTTACTAGGGACACGGTGTTGTTCATAAACCACACAAGTATCAAAGTTTCCGCTTAATAAAATTCTAGCATGAAATATAAACTTTATCATGAACAAGAATTATAATAATAACATCTTTATTATTGCCTCTAGGGCATAATTCCAACAGCTATGTGGGAGACCAAATCTGACCACTAGATCCCGGACAAACCTGAGGGCAGTTGCCCCATCAAGCTTTCTAATGGGTTTAGCTTCTATCCATTTAGTGCATTTATCTACTGCTACAAGCAGATGCATAAACCCACATGGTGTCGTCTGTAACGGTCCCACCATGTCTAGCCCCCAGACTGCAAACGGCCAACTTATTGGTATTGTTGGAAATTCTTCAGGTCGGGCATAATACTGGCATCCCATACATGTCTCAACCAGCCTGTCGGCGTCCGCCTTCGCGGTCAGCCAGTGTAATCCTTGGCGGAAGGCTTTCGTGACCAACGATCGAGGAGCGGCGTGATGCCCGCAATCTCAGAGATGGATTTCACGCCGGATTTCGATACCTTCTAGTTGGGAAACACACTTAAGGTATACACCAGTAATGCTCCTTTTGTAGAGTCGTCCATTGATTATGGTATAACCCTTTGCTCGTCATACTATTTGCCGTCTTTCGACCTCGTCGTCGGGCAAAGTTCCGTGTTCGAGATATTCCATGAACGGTTTTGTCCAAGCCGGAGGGACCTTTTGTCACCATGTGGACGAAAGAGTCAAATCTATCCGGGTTGTCGATGTCGGCTCCCTTCACGGATGGTGTGCGCAAATTCTCTAGGAAAATTCCTGGCGGAATTCTTTTGCGCCCTGATCCAAGCTTAGATAGCAGATCAGCCGCCTCGTTTTGCTCCCTAGGTACATACTTGACTTCGTAGCCCAAGAAGCTCTTGTCTATCTCGTCCACTTCGTCTCGATATGCCAGCATCATAGGGTTCCGCGCATTCCAGGTGCCAGCCACCTACTGGGCAACCAAGTAGGAATCTCCACAGCAAACTATGCTCTTGATGCCAATATCCTTGGCTGGACATAGTCCGTGAATGAGTGCTTCATACTCCGCCATATTGTTCGTAGCCTCGAAGTGGATCTGCAGAACGTAGTGTAGCTTGTCTCCTGTTGGTGACTGTAGCAATACACCAGCCCCCGAGCCGTTGAGAAACTTTTATCCGTCAAAGTGCATCGCCCATTACTCTGGTTCTGGCAGCGGAGTAGCATCTGGCATCTCCGTCCAATCTGCGATAAAATCCGCCAAGGCTTGTGACTTGATAGCGTCGCGTCTCTTGTAGGTGATCTCGAAGGCAGCAAGTTCAATGCCCCACTTCGTGACCCTTCCCGTAGCGTCGCTGTTGTTGATAATGTCGGACAGCGGAGTCTTGCTCACCACTGTGATTGAGTGGTCCTGAAAGTAATGCCTCAGCTTCCGAGAAGCAAGGAATACTCCATAAGCTATCTTCTTGTAGTGCGGGTAACACCGCTTGGACTCCGTCAAGACCTCGCTCACATACTAAACTGGTCGTTGAACTCCGTGCTCATAGCCTGGTTCCTTCCGCTCTACCACGACGACGATGCTAATTACCCCGTTGGTTGCTGCCATGTAGATTAACAGGGGCTCTCCAGGATCAGGTGCTGCAAGGATGGGCGCTGAGGAAAGAATCTCCTTGAGCTGCTTCAATGCTGCATCTGCTTCGTTCGTCCACGTGAATTTGTCCGCCTTCTTCAGCAACTTGTACAGCGGCAGAGCCTTCTCTCCAAGTCGACTGACGAACTGACTAACTCTGCAACACAACATGTTAGTCGTTGAATGTCCTTTAGGCATGTCGGACGGTTTATGTTTAAGATGGCCTTGATTTTCTCCGGGTTGACCTCGATTCCATGCTGGGAAATAATGAATCCCAACAATTTGCCGGCTGGAACCCCGAAGACGCACTTCTTAGGGTTAAGCATCATGTTGTATTTCCGGAGATTATCAAAGGTTTCTTTTAAGTCGCAGATTAAGTCGTTTGACTTTTTAGACATCACCGCGATATCGTCCATGTAGGCGTGAACATTAAGACCAATTTGGTCGTGAAGGCAACGTTGCATTGTCCGCTGGTACATAGCACCTGCTTTTTTCAACCCAAAGGGCATCGTAACATAGCAAAACGTGACGTATGGTGTAGTGAATGAAGTGGCCAATTGGTCCGACTTCCTCATTTTGATCTGGTGGTATCCTGAGTATGCATCAAGAAAACACAAAAGTTCTGAGCCAGCCGTCGAGTCAATGACTTGGTCAATACGAGGCAAAGCAAACGGATCTTTGGGGCAAGCCTTGTTCAAGCCGGTGTAATCAACGCACATTCTTAATTCTTTGGTTCCCTTTTTGGGGACAAGTATAGGACTGGCCACCCATCAGGTGCGAAGGACTTCTCGGATAAATCTAGCCTGAAGTAACCTAGGTATCTCTTTGCCAATGGCGCGTCTCTTCTCGTCTCTGAAGCGTCGTAGAGGTTGTTTCACTGGTTTGCATTTTGGATCAATGTTTAAGCTGTGCTCGGCAAGTTACCTAGGTACACCTTTCATGTCGGCAGGTTGTCGGGCAAAGATGTCCCTATTCTCACGGAGGAACTCGACGATCGCGCTTTCCTATTTGGGATCCAGGTTCATCCCAATGGCGGTGACCTTGGAGGCATCGCTTACCACAAGTTCCACCGGCTTGGTCTCGATGGCGGCCTTGAACGCAGGAGCGGAGTCGGAGATCTGCTTCTTCGACGTGGGCATCTCTGAGTCATCGACCTTGCTCTAGATCTCTTTGAATTCTTCGCTGTAGAGGACAGCTTCCGCGAAGGCTGCTTCATTAATCTCGCAGTCCCTTGCCTTGGTAAAGCTTCCGGATACGGTGATGACACCGTTTGGTCCAGGTATCTTGAGTTTGTTGTAGACGAAGCACGGCTTGGCCATGAACGTGTGGAATATGTCGCGGCCGAATATGACGTGGTACACGCTCTTGAAGGGGACCACCTCAAAGGCCATGCGCTCTTGGTGGTAATTATTAACATCGCCAAAGGCAACCTTAAGTGTAATACACCCAAGGGACCGAGCCTCCCGACCAGGTACTATGCCGTGGAAGATGGTGTTGATCCGCCTTAGGTTTGCCTCCGTCAAGTTCATCTTCTGCAGTGTATCTAGGTACATGATGTTGATGCTGCTTCCACTATCCACCATACACTTGATGAACTCCACGCCGGCAATCAAGGGATTGATGACCATGGCGTATTGGTTCTCCGTAGGAATAAGGTCTGGGTGGTCCGTCCTGTTCCAAGTAATTGGAACCTCCGACCAGCGCAGGTACCCGGGAACTGGGGGTAGAGTAGCCATTAGGATCCTCATAGAGGTCTTCTATTGTTGAACGGTGGGGGTGCCAAGGAAAGTGTGGTAGACTGGCGCCTTCTTCATGAAGGGGTTCTTGCCCTTGTTGTCGCTCTTGGCGGCGTTCTTGGGGTCAACATCCTCGTCCATGTCACTTGAATCCTTGGACTCCTCCTCCTTCTTTTTCCCCTTGCCCTTGACTCGCGGTCTGTTCTTCCGACTTCGCTTGTAGCCGGACTCCGGGTCTTCCTTGAGGTCGTTGACAAACTTGTAGTGTCGATTGATATGAGTGGCCTTGCCATTGACATCGAGGTGTATGAGGCACGACATATAGCGGTACTCTTAGTAGGTTTGGGGAACGTGGAGCGGCGCCGAGGTAGTTTCACTTCCTCGTTGCTTCCCACGGCCAGCTCCCCGTCCTCGGCCACGCTGTCCGCCATCACCTTGTTCTGCGAAGGTCATGGCGACCATGTCGGGAGATTGCTTTTCTTCTGGAGAGGTTTTCCGCTTTGTACTGCTGTTCCTCCGAGCTTGTGTTGGAACGGCCGTTGCCGGCAAGGAGCCGCGAGCATCGTCGTCAGCAGCTGCGAACTCACTAGCCAACTGAATCATCTGGTTCAAGTCAAGTTGGTGATTGTCCTGCAAGCACTTCAGTTTATGTCGGAGCAACGTGCCCCTTTACAACCCATCGATGAAGGTGGCCATGGCGGTCTGAGCGTGCACTCCTGCGCAGGAATTCTTCATATCCAGCCAGCGGGAGAGGTAGGCGCGAGATGTCTCGTCTTTCTCTTGCACGCACGCTGTAGATCGCCAACAATGCAGGGACGTTTGTACGTACCCTCGAAGTTCTTGGTGAACACTTCTTGCATGTCCAACCAATTGCAGATGGATTTCTCTGGCAAGTCGTCGATCCATTGACGGGCCGTGCCCGCCAACATCAAAGGGAGGTACTTGACGGCAACGTTGGGGTTACCTCCGGCAATATCCATCGCGTTTTCGTAGTCCTGCAACCATGTGGCTGGCTTGGCGGTGCCGTCATAGGGCTTGATGGTCTTGTCAATCCGGAAACCTTTGGGCTAAGTTGCAGACCGTATCGTAGGTCCAAAGCAAGGTGATCCCAGCTATGGTCCTTCCCGGGCCTCGTGGATCTTATCGATCCGTGAACGTGCATCGTATGGCTCCGGATTCTTATTCTTCTTGTAAATAGGGGATGGGATGCATGAACGACGCGGGCCTCCTCCGCCGTGGTGACTACTAGGTGGCGACAGAGGCGGAGGTGGCGGTGGGTTAGCCTTCTTCCTCTTACCCTCCTGCGACACCTCACTCCTGTCTCGGTTACTTGTCGGATGCGGAGGGTCATGGCGTGACCTGCTCTTGTGTCCTTGGTTGCGCTCTCCATCATGACGGGTCTGCTCCGTGTTGTTGCGGATGACGATGCCGCACTGCCTTGGCGGGGGCATATCCGTACGATGGTGAGCCTTGGGATCTTCTTGATGTCGGGGTGATCGGGGCGGTGGCGATGGGCGACGAGGTCGGGCCTTTTCTCCATGGTCGTAGGATATGGAGATAGCATCCTTCCTGTTGCGCGCATCCCTCCGTCTTCGTTCTGATGAACCCGTCTAGGACCATACATCAAGAGGAGATCTGTCCCTTGGCGGCTTATGCTGGCTAGACTAGCAAAACGCTGGGTCAGACTCAAGCCTCTGAGAGGTGGCCTTTTCCTGCTGCTTCACCGCCTTGGCCACTAGGTCATGACCTGTTCCACTGCCTCGGGTGATCTATCCTGCTCTAGAAGGTTCTTGGCGACGGCGAGGTTGAGGAGTGGAGTGGGCATCACCTGTTTGCCTTCACTGTCAATGTATGGCTTGGCCTGTGCCGGCTTCGAGGGGGCCCATCCTAGGTTTCGCCGTACACCAGGATCTTTGATGACGCGAGCCGGAGCTTTCTTGGCCTTCTGCTGCTGCAGCAGAGTCTTGTACTCGGCCTCCATTTCTCTAGCTTTCTCTATGTACTTCTGCGTGTTGACCAGATCTTGATCTAGCTTAGCGCCTTGCTCCGCGATGGCCTGCGCTTCCTCCAGTAGCTGCTGGCGCTTCTCGTCAAGCTGGGTCACGTTTCGGATATGATCTACGGTCAGTGGCTCAACGAGGAGATTTCCGTACATCACTCTATCAGCTAGAGTAACTTGGGCAGCAGCAGACGTAGATTCCGGAGGCGGCAAGTTTGTGGTGTTGTTGTTGCTCGGTCCGGTGCCGAGTTCCTACGGCTGCTGCACTGGGTTAGGCGGAGGAGGCATGACCTTTGCGCGATCATCGTCAGCAGCAATAAGCGGCCCCTTCCCCTTTTTCAGCGATGTAGGCGGAGCTCGTCCGGGTTGATCTTCATCCATCGCCGAACCGATGGTGACGAGCACCTCTCAAGACATGACGGCATCGTTGGCTTGCTCGTCGCGCGTGTAATCCTCCTCCATCTCCTACATGGCAGAGTCTAGCTCTTCTGGACTGAAATCTATCTCCTCCGAGTCTACACTGAAGTCGGCGTATAGCGCGTCAATAACAGAGTTGGAGGGTGCCAGGACTTCCTTGATGACGGGGGGTGGCAGCGCAGCTATGATGATGTCGGCCGAAGGCGGTGGTGGTGGTGGCTGAATCGGAGGGGCTCCGTCAATGAGCGCAAGCGCTGTCTGAGCTGCCGCTTCAGCCTCCGCGTAGTTGTTGACGGTGTTCACCATGCCTTCGAAGGTAAGGCGTCCTGATGCCTGCTGCCGTCTTAGAGAATGCCGGAGAAGCGTGCCATGGTCCAATCCTTCCACAAAGTGATACATAGCATCATCATTGGGGTAGTGGGCCAGATCACCTCGTATACGGAGCCACTTGGCCAGGTAATCACGGGGGTTTTCACCCTCTCTCTGAATGAAACGCGCCAGATCGAAGATGGTAACCACGCCGACGAACTTGGATCTTTGCTGTATGTCGAGACGCACGGACAAAGCCGGCGGACGTGCAGTGATCTTCCACCTTTATATCCTGCACAGGGGAAGTTTGGGTGGGCCTTGAATTTTTCCGATCTTTGCCGGCAAACTCCGAAGAGAGATCCGACATTGATCCTTCCGCGAACGTATCCTGCCCGTAGGCGGTTCGTGCGGGCCTTGATGCTCCTCCGACTCCCAGGGAACTAGTGCACGAGTCGGTTTCGCCAATGAAGAGGTGGATGTCTCTGATAGGAACGATCGAACACCACGTAGGGTTCGTCTTCGCCGGGATCCAGAACTCGTCGGGAGGGACGATCAGAATGTTTCCGGAGAAGATAACGCGACCGATGGCCACGGTTTCGCCGATTCCCGCGAAGATCTTGGTCCTCGCCCGTTGAAGAGCCTGAAGCGCCTCTTGCCCCACGGTGGGCGCCAACTATCGTGGTATTGCCGACGAGTACGCCATGGAGGGGTCCTCACAATGCGTGTTTAGAGACATGGGGGAAGGCGGAAGGTTGACGGGTACGAGGTAACACAGCTTACCCAGGTTCAGATCCCACAACGGTGGCGGAATCCTACTCCTGCTATAAATCACTATAATGGCAATACGCCGAGTTACAGAGATTGGTTCGCTGTGCGAGGTGTGTGCTAATCTCTACTTGGTCGTCTGAAGTTGTGCCCTAAAGGCTCCCATAGGCCCGACTTATATAGTTGCCAGGTCCTAGGGTTATAGGGAAAAGTCCTAGCCGGACAGGTTACAGAGTCCTACACCGTCTATTACTAGTCTTGCGTTTCTTGTACTCCAAGGCTCCGGGTACGTCTGTGACTCCAACCGTAGCCTTCCTTTATCCAGCATGGGCCTCCCTTCTGGATCCATCTAACTGGGCCGCCCAGCAGGCCATAGGCCATGCTACCAACTGTGGGCCACCCGGGTTATCCGGATAGGAGACATGCTATATGAGGATACCCATATAGCATATCCCCAACATCCCCCTCCCACCTCACCCCCCTCCCGCACCCTTCCTCGCCATCGCCAGAGGAAGTCCAGGGATGGCCCCTCCTCATTGGGATGTGGCTTGTTGCCTGCATCATAGCGTCTTCCTTGGCGTGACGGCCGACTTTGAAGATATTGTACAAGCAGATCAAGGGCAATGGTGTGGAGATGGCCTCCCCTCATGCAGCTCGGTCCATTGGACTAGAGATCTTGGTATGGTTGCGAGGCAAGAGGCCAGTGAGTGCTAGGCTTTGATGAGATCAGGGACGACGACGGCGGTGCCCCCTAGTGTCGTTACCCTGATGAAGGTGTCATTGCTGCAAATCTCCCTCATGCCTAGAGGAACCCTAGATCTAGGTCTCCCGGATCGGATGATGGCATCACTAGCAGTGTCGCTCTCCCTCTTGAGGGCGTCGTTTTGGAGAACGAGATGCCTAGAAGGTCCTATTGGTGCAGCAGTATAACCAGTCATGGTTGTGTGGTATAGATGGGTCTTGACAACGGATGCTTCATATATAGACGAGTGCAGGTTGGTGGCGTGTGTCTGGCGCCATGGTGGCACCAACGGTGGGTCTGGCAAGGTCATTTCCTAGATCCATGTCTTGAAGATGGTTGGTGGAAGATGGTTGCGGAGACTTCTCGAGCATGTACATTGGTGTGTGCTAATGATCTTTCGGACCGGTTCATGCCCCGGCTAGCTATTGGGCGGTCGGATGGGGCCTCTGGTTTCTTATGATGTGCGTAGGTGTGCGGTCAGAGTGCTATCTCTGATATGGCCATCCCCTTCATCTAGGTTTTAATTTGTAGTTAGAGAGGTGGCTTCGTGATCTATGTATTCTCTTCGTAAGGTCTTGTTGAATAAAAAATAAAAAATATGTGCATCATTATGATGCAGAGGCCAGGGGTATCACCTCCATTATAGGAAAAAATACACATGCAAATGCATAAAATCTAAATATAGAAAACTTAATATATGCTAAAATTGCAACAACTGTACACTACTTTGGAATACTCTCTTAAACCATATCGTCGTTACACTTAGCATTGGAATGATAAGATGTCAACTAGCATGTATCTCCTCCCAGCAAAGCGAATACACTTGTGAGTTTATCTTGCTCACAGACGCATTCTCCCGATGGACATTTTGCTCGAGAATAGAGTCAACCCTTCGTTTCGCTTGGTTTATCACGATCTGTGTGTAATGACATTTCATTTCTCATATTTCTATTTGTGTTTATTAGTTATTGACTTGTGTATATTTCGTGTTTCTCTAATCAAAATAGAAAAACTGAATAGAAGGTAAATGATGTGACCAACCTATTCCTCAAACCAAACACAACATTTATTTTCTTTCCATTTGGTGAATCCGCAGAATAATTATGTTGTTTACCTTACCACACTAAACAGTCATGTTACTACATAATTGACGTCTATTGTTGATGTACGATTGACAAGGAGTGATTATTTCACTAAATCTCTAAACTACAATCCCTTTCATATAAAGGTCTAATTTACTAATATATGGTTTGACTTATTGCAGATCATAGAGTTAAAGTTACTGAAATGATTTCACATATTGCCGCTTTGCTTACCAAGGAAATACCAAACGCTCACTCTCTTAGTATCTTACAACTTTCATGCTACCTCGTCCATCATGAACAAGATAGTTTGGAAAAATTGGGCACCTCCTAAATGATGTTTTTTGCTTGGCTTGCAACGCAAAATAGAATTTGGATGGCGGACCGTTCGGAAAAAATAGGATGGCAAAATTGTGGTTTGTGACCTCTTTGTAAGCAAGCTACGAAATCGGTTTATCACCTCTTCAGCCATTGCAACTTTACCATCCATATTTGGGCTACATTAAATATTGGATGGGCATCAATGATCTTCACCTAACGCATTGGAAGATATTTCTATCAAAAGTTGGTGGTCATTGATGGTGGACGGATCAATTCCAAATTGCAAAGCCCATGCTTCAATCACATGGCTCACCATTTTGGAAATATGGAATGTGCTTAATGCAAGGATCTTCCATAACACTTAAGAGAGAAACCCGCTTGTAGGTAATCGTAGATGCGAAACATTTAGGTGATTTAATGCCGGGAGAGTGGGCTTTTGTAATATACAATTTTATTTCTTGTGAAATTCCTTATTAATCAAAATATTGGGGCAAATCTTTTGTCCCTGTTAAAACAAAACTCTCCTTCTATTTTACAAATGACGTGGTGTTACAGCTTAGAAAGCACTACTATGTTCTGTTAAAGACATAAATTCACATTGATGATGCCAACTTGAAGCATCACAAGTCAAGTAGTCTTCGAACTGCATTCTGATAGGTATTCTACCAAGAGAAAGGATCGGTACAAGTTTATTTTAAATAAAAATATATAATCATGTAACTTAATCAAAAGTGTAGAATATAACTATACTATAAGGGCGGTAATTAGAGTTGGGTTTATTTAAAACAAACAAATAATCATTGATATAAGTTAAAAGTTCAGCTTCAGACTTACTTTTGAACTTTAGGGTATAACTTTATCTATTCTGCTCATGTTGCTTCTCATGTAACTTAATGTTGTCTCCACATTGCTTTTCTTTCTTACTTTTTATATGCCCGGTGTATGTGGTTTTGTTTTGTTTGATCATTAGTTGAGATCTCATGTTTGTTGGTCGTCGCTGAGAGTGCCTAGCTAGTACTTTTCTATAAAGAACATGATATGGCTATTATTAGCTGACACAAAATGCTAATGTAAGTAGTACTCAAACATATAACATGTAGAGGTTATTTATAATACTTTCTAGAGCACCAAGCTATTACTCTTAGCTGGACCAGCATTTAGTTTTTGAATTAGAAGCCTAGTGGGCACATGATGTTGATTGAAGGAAGTGTACCTACAACAAATGTTTTTCTTACAAAACATTCTACTCTTGACCCCTACATATATACCAAGACGATGGTTCTCGGTCAATGTGTATAACACATCCACAAATAGTAGCCTCTCTACATGTAGGGAAACCAACACTAAAGCAGCAATGCACAGTAGAAGATAGATAGCGCCCTTCATGCATGTGGTGGCTCGAGTGGCATAGGGTATTCCACAACAAGATCTTTCCAGGGGATGAGACACACTGGGAATTTTATTTGAAGTTTGACATGAGACGTAGGTACTCCCTCCGTTTGGAAATATAAGATGTTTTAGGTTTGTGAATGGGATGTATCTAGACACCTTTTAGTGTCTAGATTCATTTGAACCTATACACTAAAAGGTGTCTAGATACATCTACTTTACAAACCTAAAACATCTTATATTTCTAAACGGAGGGAGTAGTTCATAAAACATATTGAGACGCCCTGCCGTGCATTACGGTAATGCACGATCTTACCCACAACCAATGGATGCACAAATCAGTCAACCACCATCTAGCTCAAGCCGGTACTCACCCAGCCCTGGAAAAAACATGGCAACCGAAATAACCAAAATCAGAGCAATCAGTAACCCGAAATAGAGTGGGCCGGAATAGTAGTGGCCAACACAGAGTGCATGTAGAAAAAACGGTTTAAGGCCTTATAGAACCAGGCCTAGCCGCTGTAGAGTGGACTCTTCGTGTAAGACTAAGCTTCTACTCCCTCTGTTTTCTAATGTAAGGCGTTTTCAAATGTAAGACGTTTTGGGAAGTTAAATTGAGCCTATCGAAACGTCTTATATTAGAAAACGGAGGAAGTAGTAAATAAGAAATTTCATTTCATTTACATGCCCGGTAGTGTGGAGTAGAACTATGCATTCAAGCCAGTGCACTTTTTCAACAATCTATACATCTCTACGTAGTGGATCTCTCGAAATAGGCTTTCGCCCCACTTTATAAATAAAGCAACCATCCAGAAAAAATATCACAGTATAAAGTCACTCACACACCACATGCTGGGGCCACAGCACAAGACGACCCAACTCGGACAAAACCCAACGAAAAAGAGGAACTACTCGCCAGGGGAGTGAACGCCGAAGACGCTATGTCGGACTATGGGGGAGCCGCTGAGCCGCCTCCAAGAGCCGGCGGAGAGTCGCGTTCAACCTCGCCTTGTCCCGCTGTCTACACAACGGGTACCAAAGCTGCAGAGAAGCCAGAAAGTGGAAAACCGAATCAGACACACGCCTAGGGAGAATCTTCTCAATAACCATCTTATTCCGAATATTCCAGAGGGACCACGACATAGCCGCGAACACGAGCCATAAGAGGCGACGGCCCTTTCCAGCTTGGTTTGCTTGGGTTTCTAGGAATTCACCGAGATCATGGGCCAGCCAGTCCGGGCCCAACGCCTCTCTGGTGAAATTCCACAGAAACCGGGTCGCGGGACAGGTGAACATTATGTGGGTGCCCGTTTCAGGGACCCCACATAATGGACATAATCCGTCCCCTGGCCCATGTCTCTTGGCCACCTCAACTCCCGACGGGAGCCTATCGCGTAAAAGTTGCCACACAAAAAAATTTGTCTTCAACGGGAGAGGTTCTTGGTCCAAGGGAGTACCGCCTGGCCAAAGAGAGCCCGATATGCTGAGCCAACCGAGAAGGATCCGGACGGGGTGAGGGTCCAAGATACACTATCAGGTTCGTCGTCTAAGGAGGCCGGGAGCTCCGCCCTGAGTTCCCTCCATGCTTTCGTTTCCTCCGGGCCGAAGGTACGACGGAACGAGATGTTCCATGTACCTCCATGTTCCGCGTTGGATACACGAAGCGCTGGGTCGGAACAGATGGCGAATAGGCTCGGGAAGGCCTCCTGCAACGGGCGCTCTCTGAGCCAGGGGTCCAGCCAGAACATGGTCCCCTCCCCGTTCCCAATAGAAAAGTGTAGGGTTCGTAGCATAGAAAACAAAAAATTTCCTACGATGGGAACAACTATGTACCAAGATCTATCTACTAGATACAAACAACGGGCGGATGTACATCCGTAGAGAACATACCCTTGAAGACCGACAAAGCTTAACGAGTCCAAACTCGTGGTTTATGTAGACGATCTCTTGCCGATCTCAAGATCGAGAGGAAGTCCTAGCGCCGCAAAACAGCAGCGCATCCGTGCTCGCACACACGTCCGAGGCACCGAGCAACCTCCGCCTCCTCGCTCCAGCGATGCAGCGGAAGCACAAATCTTTCTTGCCGAAAAGCCACCGGGAACATGTATCTCGTTAGTCCGAGACCATGGGGGATAAATACTAGAGGGGGAGAGAGATCCTTCACGAGGAGGTGTAAGTGAGAGAGAGGGAGGGGGCTCCTTTTATAGGGAGAGGGGGGCACCCAAGGGGCCATGCGCCCAGCTATGGGGCTGCCCCCACCTCTTCCACATTCATGTGGGTGGACACTCCACTCACTCAAATGCCTTTCAATTCCCTCCACTCAAAAACCCACTCAAATTCCCATTAAATTTCCACCAAATTTAATGCAAACTCTCATTAAATAAAACTCCTTTTATTTAATCAGAATTTTGTCAATTACTTTAATGACAAACATTCACATAAAACCCCTTGCTAGTATTTCATTTCACATGCAGAAACACTTTCTGCAATTTCACCCGAAAACCCGTTTCGGTATCTAGTGAAATAAATTCCTGCGCTTGTTATTCTTTCGGCATGAAACTTTTGCTCCAATTGGATGTCGGTATCTCTTAAGTGTGTCACCCTACGGTTCGTGAATAATGCGGACATGATCGAGACCCCTCTCGGATCAATAATCAGAAGCGGGATCTGGAGACCCATACTGACTCCCACACATTCAACGATGACTTTCTTGTGATCGTCGGAACCTTTTACGCTAGTATCTTAATCCCTTTGTTTCACGATATATTACATGTCCGAGATTCGATCATCGGTATCTCCATACCTAGTTTGATCTCGTTACTGACATGCACTCTTTTCTCGTTCCCGTGATATAACATTCTAGTGATCAAATCACTTGCTTGCAAGCTAATCAATGTGATATCACCGAGAGGGCCCAGAGTATATCTATCTGTCATCGGGATGAACAAATTCCACTCTCAATCCATGGGCCTCAACATAACACTTTATTAGTTCTGAATGCATCTTTATAATCACCCTGTTACGGTGTGACATTTGATGTTATCAAGAAACTCTTCCGGTGTTAGTGATTGACATGATCTCATGGTCTAAGGATTAGGATCACTTCGTAAGTTGTTATAGAAATATAAACTCAATGACTTCGATCGTAATGCTATACTTCGGATGAATGTTCATCACACCATTACACTAATGTTGTGATCCCGTTATTAACAACATCCAATGTCCATGATCAGGAAACCTTGATCATCTTGTTAATCAACGAGCTAGTTTATGAGAGAGGCATAACTAGGAACTTTCTGTTTGTTTATTAAACACACATGTATTAACGTTTCCGTATTAATACAATTATAGCATGCAAAATAAACATTTATCATAAATAAGGAATACGATAATAACCACTTTATTATTGCCTCTCGGGCATATTCCCTTCAGTCTCCCACTTGCACTAGAGATAATAATCTAGTTTGAGAACTTTGCGTATTGAACACTTATGGCTTTCCGGTCTTCCATATACGCAATTGCAAGTGGTTGACATAATCTACGGATCTGACGCTTCAGGTCCGTGTGTATTTTCATGTCTTTGCGTCTTCACGCATCACTCATTCTCCAATGAGATGGCATTGTATAAATTTGGTCTTTCGGTGAGACCTTTAGTTCCTTGGGGTTAAATCATGTCGATACTATTGTCACACAATATATCTTTAGTGTTATCCCGTTGCGAACCACACCTTAGTTTGATAACAAACTACTTGACACAAATTCCCTCCTTTGCCGCTACTATAGCAGTCATATACTTAGCCTTTTGTTGTAGTATTCTTCACAATGTCTTAACTTTGGAACTCTTCCAAATCCATCATGGAATCTCCTTTCCATTACATTGTGCCACCCATAGTTTAAATTGAGATAAACTTAATTTGTATCTTGTGACAAAACTAGTATCAATGTAACTCTTTACAATGAACTATTTGTAATTGTTTGTCACCTCTACACAAATATATTCTTAGTTCTTCCAAAAGATCATAAGAATATCCTCATTATCGTCCAATGATCATTTATGATTCATTCTGGTATATGCTCATAACACTTAGAGCATAGGACATATCTGGATGTGTACATATCATGGTATGATTGATCAAAACATCCTTGTGATTTCACTGATCAAGTGTCAAAGCACTTGAATCTTGTTTCACTTATCAAGTGTCAATACACTTGAATCTTGATTCAATTCCTTTCCATGCAACAAGAACTGTTTCTTGTCGTTTCTATATTGAACTCTTTCAATATCTCATATATGTACATTTGACACAACCATATTGGCGTCACAGACTATCCACTATAGACATTCACGCTAAATATTCGGGTTTTGCCTAAGTCTTTCATCGAAATGAAATTCTTAACCATTGTCAATAAAAGATACATCATTTCTAATCAACAAAATGTTCCCACATAATGTATGAGAAATATGTCTTAGCACTCCCACTTAATTTCTTGCAAATGCAAGCATCTTTATCGTCTCCTGATGAAAAACTCCTTTTTCATCATGGTGAAGATTCCAACTCCGCGATGCTTACTTCAACCATTGAAGTTTGCATGCCCCTTTTAGCATCCTTTGAATTAACAAAACCCTTTGGATCGTGTCATGTACACGTCCTAGGTAACCATTCTATTAGAAGAATTTTGTTTTGTTTATTCATCTACCATATACCAAATTATATGTAGTGGTTGCTACTTTAATCCGTCCAGACTAAATATCGCTATGAAATATCAAATCTTGTCATAGTCAACTCCTTGAACATTGTCGTAAAATACTTTACGACATGTCGACTATTTCATAGATGTGAAACATCCATGTCTGTTTCTTTATAGATCCAAATACGACCGATAGGTTTTTACACCTTTCCGGAGGGTCTTCCAAGTTCAAAACTTGATTTCTCGTGTATGGAACTATCACGGATTTTATGGCTTCAAGCCATTTTATTGCTTCTTTGTATGTATTCGGTTCATCATTGTCAAACAATAATGGTTTACTCTCAAATCTTAGCATTTGATTGTTTAACCGACCTACTTGGTTCAATAGGAACTTAGATCTCCGTGACCACAACCTTTGAGGCACATAAGCTATGAGCATTATGGCAGCCTTCGGAACGATTTCCGGCGCTGCGCAACTCAGCACATATAGCTAAGGTTCGTTAACCTTATCAAAGTTCTATTGTCCTCCCACTTAACTTTTGCGAAAAATTCCTTTTTCAAGAAACTTCACATTTCAAGGGACAAACCCTTTTGTCCTTGGTGTTATGGAGGAATAACCAATTGTTATTCGAAATAACCTACAAAGACATGCTCATCCGACTTCGGTTGTAAACATCTTACTTATGTTTAGCATACCAAATTTTAAGAAATGACAACTTGGGTTTTACCCCAAACCATAACTTCCATGGTGTCATTTCAACGGATCAAGATGGAGCTCTTTTCAGTGTAAAAGCGGTAGTCTCTAAAGCTTTAATCTTTTAAAACATAATGGCAGTTTTATAAATAACACCTTTGATCCAACCATGTCAAACAAGGTTTCATTACAAATCTCAAACACTCCATATTCCTATGGTGTTTCGGGATATGTAAATCTAGGTGTTTTGCTAAACTTGCAACTCAAATAAATCCCTTTATGATAAAATCATAATTCATTTATTTTCTTGTTACACTTGTAACTCAAACAAATCCCTTATGATAAAATCATAAACCATTTATTTTCTTGTTACAATGATTTTCCACTTCATCTTGAAAGTCCTTGAAACATTTTCAAATATTTCATACTTCATTCTCATTAAGTGAATATCCACTCAAATTTCCGGAGGAAGTATATGAAGTTGAAACCCATCGCTTACGACTACACATAATGGAATACATACATCGACATGTATAAATTCCAATAATTTAGTTGTTCGTTCTTCTTTGGCCTTTGAACGAAGTTTTAATTATCACGTGGAAAGTCTCACAAGCGTCACTTGATCAAATCAAAGACTTCAAAAATCCATGAATATGGAGATTCTTCATGTTTTATTTCCAATATAATTTAAACAGCGATGTCACTTCGTAAGTGATCTTTCAATCATTTGTCTTGCGACATTTTAGCATTAGGTTTTATGGATGTGATTTCTCCAACTAGATTTGTAAATCATCCATCTTATATGGAATACGGTAATTATTTGAACAACCTTTGTTCTCATAATACCCGATTTAAATAACAATTATTAAAACAAATCTTGAAGTCAAGATTTGATGTCAATGAGAAATACAAACAACGGTTTGTTTGTTTTCGATGAACATCATCACATATTGTCTTGCTAGTTACTTAGGTCATTGTAATTCATGAATTGCGTCGTTCTGTATGACATTTAATACCAACCAATTCGGTATCCAATACCCAAGAACCACATTGTTTAACAAGCAAAGAATACAACCATAACATGTATATCATCCATATACCTAAACTGGATATTTCCAATCTTTTCTTTTCTGCCAAATATATTTTATAGATTCTCTTTCAGCATTTCCTTTTCCTTTTTAAAAGAATCTATCAACATCAAAAGTGGCGCCATATACATGACACATAGTCAAAAGCGTGTATATTCAAATAATAATGCCTTTGGACTTGCACTTTGAAGTAGATCACCATCATCAAAATGATCGGTATTTTTTCAAAATCCATTCTTTAGTAATCTTTTAGTGTAGTAAACACTTTACATACATCTTCTATTCATCCTTATCATGATGACTTTCATGATCAAGCTACTGTAGCTTATAAAGGCGAATCGTGAGTATAACATTACTTTCCAAAACCCTTTTGGATGATTAGGATGTCTAGCATCTCCAACCTTCGTAAATTCTCATCCAATATGAGAACATATATTATACTCTATCATATTGCAACCAAAACATTGTTTCAGATATCGTTATATCTGTCACACATGATGGTTTCTGAAACAATTCTTTCAGCTCCTAGATAATCTTGATATTAAAAACAATCAAGAATCATGGAGGCAAACATGATACTTAAGATACTAACACTAGAATTGTTACTCTCGATTCAATACCAACTATTAAATTTCACGGAGTAAATAGAGTTTGCTGAAAGTTTGCAATAGGACTTTAAACTTTGATTGACACTCAACACAATATGATACCAGTTCGTAAAGTAAATATACAGAATTCTATAGTTCTATTATCTCAATTACAACTATGCATAAGGTTGTGAACGAATGCCAATGACTACAACAAATTATGCAAATTCACTTTGATTTAATTTATGATAAATTGAGTTCTACTAATACAAATTAGAAATGAACTCCCACTCAAAAACGACATCCCTCATGTCTTTTTGGTGATTACATGAACCAAATCCACTACACCAAGTCCGATCATCACGTGAGTCGGTGTAGCTTCAAAGGCGAGCATCCATATGGTCATCATATCAAAACATATGACTCATGCTTAACCTTTCGGTCCGTGTTCCGAGGCCATGTCTGTACATGCTAGGCTCGCCAAGTAAGAACCTTAGTATTCGCGTGTGTAACTGTCTGATATGCTCATGGATTCAAGTACACCTGATCATCACGTGATGTCTTGAAGCGACGAAACATTGTCGGTGCATACTTAAGGAAGAACACATTATTATCTTGATATTTAAATGAGGGATCATCTTATTATGCTAATAAAACGCCAAACAAGCAATATAAGATGCTATCAAACATCACATGTTTATTAGTGGAATGATATGGTTCGCGCATATGATCTCTATCATGTGCACCGTGGTATGATCACTATCATACCTATATGTGTAAGTCCAAGGTCTATGGAGATTACAAGTTATGTGTGTTGTAAGAGTATCATCGCATACTTCTACTTACAACATCACCATATCATAATACTAGCCCATCAACAATCTAAACTAGACGCCTCTAATTTATCCATTGCAAATTTTACGTGGCTTAGGGCTTTCGAGATAGAACCGTTCATACCTACGAACATGAACCACAACGAGGATAACCAAATTGTTGACAACTCGTTGCAAAATTAGATATTGACTATAGTAGGAGAGACAGACACCCGCTAGCCACTTATGCAAACTAGTTGCATGTCAAGCGTGGAACAGGTCTCATGTGCGAGGACATGTAAAGTTTGCCCGGGCCGCTTCATCCCACTATGCCACCAATATCCAAAGTACAACTAAGAAGCAATAAAATGATCATCATCGCCCACATACCCATATGTGTACTACCCGTGCAAAATATCTACGCATAGATCCGGCTCTGATACCACTGTAGGGTTCGCAGCATAGAAAACAAAAAATTTCCTACGATGGGAACAACTATGTACCAAGATCTATCTACTAGATATAAACAACGGGCGGATGTACATCCGTAGAGAACATACCCTTGAATACCGACAAAGCTTAACGAGTCCAAACTCGTGGTTGATGTAGACGATCTCTTGCCGATCTCAAGATCGAGAGGAAGTCCTAGCGCCGCAAAACAGCACCGCATCCGTGATCGCACACACGTCCGAGGCACCGAGCAACCTCCGCCTCCTCACTCCAGCGATACAGCGGAAGCACAACTCTTTCTTGCCGAAAAGCCACCGGGAACATGTATCTCGCTAGTCCGAGACTATGGGGGATAAATACTAGAGGGGGAGAGAGATCCTTCACGAGGAGGTGTAAGTGAGAGAGAGAGGGAGGGGGCTCCTTTTATAGGGAGAGGGGGGCACCCAAGGGGCCATGCGCCCAGCCATGGGGCTGCCCCACCTCTTCCACATTCATGTGGGTGGACACTCCACTCACTCAAATGCCTTTCAATTCCCTCCACTCAAAAACCCACTCAAATTCCCATTAAATTTCCACCAAATTTAATGCAAACTCTAATTAAATAAAACTCATTTTATTTATTCAGAATTTTGTCAATTACTTTAATGACAAACATTCACATATAACCCCTTGCTAGTATTTCATTTCACATGCAGAAACACTTTCTGCAATTTCACCCGAAAACCCGTTTCGGTATCTAGTGAAATAAATTCCTGCGCTTGTTATTCTTTCGGCATGAAACTTTTGCTCCAATTGGATGTCAGTGTCTCTTAAGTGTGTCACCCTACGTTTCGTGAATAATGCGGACATGATCGAGACTCCTCTTGGATCAAGAATCAGAAGCGGGATCTGGAGACCCATACTGACTCCCACACATTCAATGATGACTTTCTTGTGATCGTCGGAACCTTTTACGCTAGTATCTTAATCCCTTTGTTTCACGATATATTACATGTCCGAGATTCGATCATCGGTATCTCCATACCTAGTTTGATCTCGTAACTGACATGCACTCTTTTCTCGTTCCTGTGATATAACATTCTAGTGATCAAATCACTTGCTTGCAAGCTAATCAATGTGATATCACCGAGAGGGCCAAGAGTATATATATCCGTCATCGGGATGAACAAATTCCACTCTCGATCCATGGGCCTCAACATAACACTTTATTAGTTCTGAATCCATCTTTATAATCACCCTGTTACGGTGTGAAGTTTGATGTTATCAAGAAACTCTTCCGGTGTTAGTGATTGACATGATCTCATGGTCTAAGGATTAGGATCACTTCGTAAGTTGTTATAGCAATATAAACTCAATGACTTCGATCGTAATGCTATACTTCGGATGAATGTTCATCACACCATTACACTAATGTTGTGATCCCGTTATTAACAATATCCAATGTCCATGATCAGGAAACCTTGATCATCTTCTTAATCAACGAGCTAGTTTATGAGAGAGGCATAACTAGGAACTTTCTGTTTGTTTATTAAACACACATGTATTAACGTTTCCGTATTAATATAATTATAGCATGCAAAATAAACATTTATCATAAATAAGGAATACGATAATAACCACTTTATTATTGCCTCTCGGGCATATTCCCTTCAAAAAGGCGAGACCATGCGTGATCTCACGCTTGATCTCCTGAATGGAGTGCCAGATTTGGGACCCATCGCGCCGATCACAGTCCAGAAGGGGCCGACCTCGCAGGTACTTGGCCTTGATGAGTTTGAGCCACAGGCCACCATCATCACGCAAGATACACCATACCCATATAAGCATTAGGGCCTTGTTGAACTGACGGGATGCAAGGATACCTATGCCCCCAACATCATTGGGGGCGTAAATGTCTGCCCACTTGACCATGTGGTATTTCTGGCGACCCAGGGAGTCTTGCTAGAAGAACCTCGACAGCTCTTTGTCAAATGTCCCATGCACCCCCTCGGGGAGGAGGTACATGCCCATCATGTACATGGGCAGGCTAGAAAGACATGAGTCGATCAGGACGGTCTTGCTACCTTTAGATGTAAATCTACCACGCCAAGGTTCAGACCTCGAGCGAACCCTATCGGCGAGCGGGTCCAGGTACCTGATCAGGATCCCGGTGTCTCGGATCGGCATCCCCAGGTAAGTGATGGGGAAGGAGGCGAGCCGATAGTTGAAATTGCCAGCTATCCTCTACTGCTCATCCTGGGAGAACCCCAGTGCGATGATCTCGCTCTTTTCGAAGTTGATACGGAGGCCAGACATTTCCTGGAAGCAGAGGAGGAGGAATTTGAGGTTTGCAATGTCCAGAGTCGAGCCTTCAAACATGATCATAGTGTCGTCTGCGTACTGAAGCTGGGTGATGCCGCCCCGGGATAAGGTGGCCTACCACACCCGAGATGTGGCCGGCCGCCTTCGCTTTCTCAAGCATTTCCGCGAGGGCATCAACAACAGCGTTGAAGAGGAGGGGGGACAGGGGGCCCCCTGGCGGACACAACAGGAGGGGCGGAAGTATGGCCCAATCTCACCATTGATGTTAATTCCGTTGCTCCCGGTCATGACGAACTGCATTATCCAGGTGATCAGGCGGTCATCAAATCCTCGCCTAATGAGGACCTGGCGTAGGAACCTCCAGTCCAAATTATCGTAGGCCTTCTGGAAGTCCAGCTTCAAGAAGATGCCCTTCAATCGTCTGGACTTGATCTCGTGGATAATCTCATGGAGGGCCAGGATCCCATCATGTATAAATCTGCCCTTGAGAAAGGCAAATTGATACTGGTGGGTGAGGCGCTCCATGATCGGGGAGAGACGAGAGGCGCATACTTTCGCGAGGATCCGTTGGATGACATTGAGGACCGTGATGGGCCTGAATTGGTGAATATCCGAGGCCCCCAATACTTTAGGGATCAGAGTGATAACTCCCAGATTCAGTCTCCCCATCACGAGGGTTCCGGTGTAGAATTCCTGGAACATGGGCATGATGACCGGTTGGAGTTCCCTCCAGAAAGTCTGGAAGAAAGATACCGGGAGGCCATCAAGGCCCGGGGCGGAGTTGGCCTTCATGGCCTTCACCGCCCGCTCAACTTCCTCTGGTAGGAATGGGAGGGTGAGCTCTGCATTCTCTTCAGCTATGACTCTGGCCCCACTAGGCCAAAAGTCGTCAGCCAACGCGACCCCCGTAAGGGGTCCTGCCAAGAAGAGCTCCTTATAAAAGGAGTAAATATGGGCGGAGAGCGCCCCCGGCTCCTCAAGGAGGATCTCACCGTCCCAGAGGCAGGGGATCGAGCATTTCCTACGGCGACCATTGGCCACCGCATGGAAGTATGCTGTGTTCGCATCTCCTTGGAGAAGCCAGTTCTGGCGGCTGCGCTGTCACCATAACAGCTCCTCCCCCTTGTAAATCTCGACGAGCGAAGTCTCTAAGGCATAACGGTGGGACCACTCATCAGCGGAGAGGCCCACCGAGTCTGCCGCCAGGTCCAGGGTATGGATCTCCTCCAGTAGCGAACCCTTCTGGAGTCGCGTCGCTGCACCCAAGTTGGCCCCCCAGCCCTTCATGAATTGGCGGGCAAGCTTGGCGTAGTGATGCCAGACGTCCACTGCATTAAAGCGTCTGGGGGGCAGCCGCCGCCAACCACTTGGCCTTTACCGCTTCCACAAAACCTGGCTGTTGAAGCCAGAAGTTCTCGAAGTGGAAGCGATTCAGCCGTGGTGGTGAACTCCCCCCTGTCGAAAGCAGCAGTGGAACATGGTCTGAGCCTACCCTGGTAATGGCGCGGAGGGAGCAGAGAGGGAAGGAGACCTCCCAGTCCACTAAGACCAAAACGCGGTCCAAGACACTCCTGACAGGGTCAACCCTGTTGTTCGTCCACGTGAAGCGGGCTCCCACTCTCGTGATCTCTCTAAGAGCGAGATCAGCGATACAATCGTTGAACATCCGCATGCGCGGGACATCCACGTTGTGGGAGCTCTTATCTTCATGGGAACGAATCAGGTTGAAGTCCCTCGCCACAACCACCGGAGTGGAGCAACGTTCAACCTTCGCCTTCAGTTCCTCGAGGAAGGCTGGGGAGCGACTATGGTCCGCGGGGCCATAGACGATGATGACCTCCCACCGGAGGTTGGAACGTCTATGGGTGAGCGACATGCTCACAAAGAATTCCCTGCGATCCATATCCTACACCTTGAAGGTATCCTCCTTGGCGCCAAGGAGGATGCCTCCAGAGTGACCCACCGCCGGGAGCCAGTTCCAAGCGAACTTGTGTCGCGACAAGCCCTGGAGTTCCGAAATCTGGAAGTCTTGCTTGATTGTCTCCTGGAATCCTACGATGTCAACGTTCTCCTGACGCATGTAGTCTTTAATCTGGTGTTTTTGACCGTCATTACCAAACCCCCGGATGTTCCAGATGAGTGATATGATAGCAGGCCAACTCATTGGACAACATTCTTGGGTTTGGTCCCCTTATGGGGGACAGATCATGTCTTCCGGGACGACGAAGGCGTAGAACTCGGTCTGGGCGGCCTCCCTAGAGATCCCCCAGCTAGGGGGATCTCCTGGGTGGCGGCCGAAGGGCGCTGCTGAGGAGAACCCACCATCCCGGATCCGGGATCAGATGTCCCAGTTCCTGGCGGTGCCGAGGTTTCCCCCTGCTGGCGTGCAGCATGTGCACGCGCAGCGGCGAGGGACCCCTCGTAAATCTCCCTAGCTCTAATCGCCTCAATCTGCTCGAGCCTCGGGCCTCGTTCCCCGCAGAAGACCACGCCACTATCAGCGACCACTTGTGCAAGATGGTCGAGAGGGGAGTCATCTAAGACCGAGAACCTGGAGCCTGATGGAGAGGAGTGAGAGGCGGAGGGGCAGGAGGGAGGGACTTTCTTGGGGGCACCTGAGTCAAGGTTTCCTGCTGCAGTCCTCTAGGACGCCGGTTGGGACACTGTGGGCACCACCCCGGGCTCTCCGCCCTGACACGTGCCAGGTGTGCACTCTGGCACGAAGGTGGAGGCACCGGGCGGGGGGGGCGAGGCTGACGAGTCTTGGGGCTAGCCGCGGGAGTGATGGGGAAGACCGCCGCTGGCTCGTCAGGGTGTGGCGCCGGGTTCGCTGGGACCAACGACGGAGATCCCCGAGGCGAGGCTGGAGTAGAGCCTGGGGACAGCGAGTAGCAGAGGACTCCTGGAGAGCGAGGTGACGAGGGGGCAGTGACAACCATCCCCACACTCCCGGAGTCCCTGTCGGACTCCAACTGTGGCTCCTCTGGTGCCTCGTCGGGGGTCTCCACGGAGAGCGGGTCAAGGGCCATGTGGCCGGTGAACCCCTCAAACTGCCTGAAGTTGGAGCCGTACTGAGCGATCTGGAGGTCGAGAGGGCCCTGCGAGGGGGGCATCAGGGGCAACTTGTGGGATGCAAACAGAGCAGCAGCGGTCGAGCCCGCGGCCGGAGGAGCCGAGGGATAGGGAAACGGAGTCCGAGACTCCCCTCCCAGGTCGTCGTCGTCGGAGTCCTCTCCAGATGAGCCCCCCCTCCTGTAGAGTGGTCGCCGGAGGGGGGACCGAGGAAGGGGGGAGTCCATCAGCGGCCTGGTCCTCATCCAGCTCAACTGTCAGGATCCTCCCCTCCGTACCGAAGTAGAAGGGTGGGAGAGGCCCTGGGAGCAGAGCTGGGTCAGGGCAGAGCACCTGCATGCGGATCGGTCCCGACCCCATGCGAGAGGTCTCGTCCACCACGACCATCTTACCCACCGCCTGAGAGACGAGCTCCAGGATGGTCAACGTCTGCACACGCGCCTCCTCTGTAAAGCCAAGGATCCGCACCCACACCACCGAGAGAGTCGAGGTCATCGCGGGGTGGGCGGTCGAGGGATCGATGGAGATCTGCACCTTGCTGGTCGGGAGGGTGAGGGCGGTACTGCAGGCACTGATGGAGAGGATCTCGGCAGACGGGAAGGTCACCGCGAACTGGGTCGGGGAGATCTCCCGGGCACTCCAGGTGTGACCCGGCATCATCTGCTGGAGCTCCTCCTGGATGAACTCCGCGGAGATCACCACCGAGGCTGGGAGCTCCTGTCCCTCCACCACGGTGACCAACGCCAACTTCTTGGGAACCGTCATCGCCACCCCCCTCCCCCCCGATATCGATGTAATAGAACCCCCCGGCAATGGAGTGCGCGAGGTACTCCAACTGCTGGGAGGCCCGGCACGGGAGGGCGACACCGAGGTGCGCGGTGCTGGGTGGATCTAGCCAAGAGGGTCTAAGCATTGAAAAAGCAAGCATCAAGGTTGATAGATCTTCCTGTGTAAAAGATCTTTCTAACAGAAGATCCCACTCCATGCCAAATTGAAGTCAAAACAACCCTCGGGGTTCTCGCTCATGGGGAATGTGGGTGGTAGATGAAGACACCTCCACATGCCCCTCTCGATCTAGGGCTGATGCGATGAGGGGAAAGTGAGAACTGCCTTCCCTCAGAAGTCGCGGGGCAATAATTGTACCCGCGCCACAATTAAATAGTGTTGGGCTCCTGCCCATCCTCTCGATCTACCATAAAATTATGCACCGCCATTCATGACGTTGTTGTATCTAGAACCCGACCGAGCCTCACCCTCGAGGTGGATGAAATACAACAGTGGTCTTGATGAAGTTGGATTAGAGATGGACCGAATGAGAGACGAGGGATGAGGATATGAGAGGGGTGCAACACACTGTCCAAGTGTATTGGGTGGGGTCCACCTATGATACCGGTCAGTAGTCACCATGACATGGCCATATACGCTAACACCGGGAAAGAGTCCATTCCTTTTGTATATGTCTCCACTAAGCCTGGTATTTATACTTTATATATGCCCTGATGTATGTGTTTATTTCTTTGCCTCATTTGTTGAAGAGTCGCGCGGCATTGAGCAATGCACACAACCATTCCTATTGAAAATGAAAATTACAACTACAAAATAAGTTCGAATCGGAAAACAAAACCCGAGGCTATATGACATGCGACACACACTCCACTAGACAACTAGTAGCCCTATATATGGTAAAGGATAGAACAAACAAAAATACACAACTCACAGGATAAGCCTTCGATAAGGAAATATTGCAGTGCATAGATGGTGAAGAGTCCAGTCATAGGCCGATCTCGGGATTTTCTTCCCCAAATAAAAGTTGAGCTTTGATCCACCACCTTCATCAAGGACACTACGTAGAGTTACATAGACATAGCATAATCAAAGTTCTTGCATTTCTGGTGGAGTGTGCATACTCATCGATGAAGCCGCCTCTACCATCCTCTTTTATCTAGCTCCCAACACAATGATAGTTGGGTACATCTAGAGGACATGTCGAAGAATGGAGACATCCCATACTGCCACACCTCCTATCATTGTCATCCTATCTTCAATCCAGTAGTAAGAAGCATGAGTTGATGCCTCCATGGGAGGAACAATGTGAATAGCACCTCATGACAATAGGCATGAATTGGCGCCTCCACACCGAGAACACCTCATGCTTCTCATGTAAAGAATAAGTATCACTATTGTTAGTTGTCACTACACGGAAACCTTAAATAGAGCCTGAGCTATATCGAACCTATTTTTTCAAAATTTGGAAGTAAGATTTTAAAGTTTAAAAATAAACTACAAAAAACCCTAGATTTAAACAATGTGCTGCATTACCAACATGAAATTTCCTAAATCAGATTTCGTCATTTTAGTTTAGTCCGGAATATAAAGTGTTTTGGGTTAATATTTTTCTAGTTGGTAGAGAACATTATTACCTATATGTAGGGAGTTTATATTCAGATTTTCTCGAGTCTTCAAATTCTATTTTTAATTTTGGAAAAAATAGGCTCCATTGAACCCGAGATCTTGTACACGTCCGTCACAACACAGAAACCATGCTACTGACTGGAACTGTACATGTTACATTGCTGAATTTCCTAGAATTCGCAGATATTACTCTGAGCTTGACCAACATTTAGTTTTTGAAGTAGCTAGCGCTGCAGGGGTATGTTGTTGATTGACAGAAGTGCACCTACTACACCTATTTTTTCTTACAAAAAATTCAAGTGCCCACCTTGTCTCTATATACGCAACCAAGACGGGGAGAACATATGCATTGCACCCAAGCAAGTGCAATAATCTTTCAACATGTTCAAGTGCAATCAACACTCAAGCAACAACATACGGTAGGAGCTAGAGAGAGCGCTTCATGCATCTGTAGAGATCGAGTGGCACCGGGTATTCCACACCACGACATTTTGAGGGAACGAGACGCATTGGGAATTTTATTTGAAGCTAAACACTCTACCTAAGTATTACCACATGACACACATTGAGGCGGAGATGATTCAAGTCTTGCACATCACCACAGTAGTTCACCATCTTCGCCAACTTAACTAAGGAAGCAGAGATGGCATGGATGTTCCCAACTTGTTGCGGGCATAACGGAGCACTAGTAGGATTAACTGAGCTTACAGTATTACAAGGAGGTGGCTGGCACTCCGTAGGGAGCGAAGCCGATGCAGATCTTGCTGATGAAGCCGTAGCAGAGACATTACCTTGCATGTCTGGGCGATGAGCCCATCGATCACGATTGAGGCGTGTTTCCTCCCCTTCCTTGTGTCTCTGTTCGAGCATACACTAGTGGACAATGTGCCATACGTCCCGGTTTTTAAAGGGCTTTAGTCCCGGTTTCCCAACCGGGACGGGGCAATCGGGACTAAAGCCCTAACCTTTAGTCCCGGTTGCCCCACCAACCGGGACAAAAGCAGCACACGTGGAAGCAGCTCCGTGCAAGGGCGGGGGGACCTTTAGTCCCGGTTTGTAATACGAACCGGGACTAAAAGTTTTTTTTATTTTTTTTTTTAAAAAAAATTTGATTTTTTTTTCAATTTTTTCTTAAACCTTTGAATTATTTGGCTCGTTAATCTCCCACATCTCTCATTTTTAATACTAATTATACTTAATCTTAGTTCAAATCGTACTAACAGTCAAACTTCCCATCCGGTCACCCATCCTAGCACTACTCCACCCCCAGCACGCTTAACTTCTTCATTCCATCTCTCCCACCTGCGCGAAGAACCAATATATCTTGTTGTCAAGATTAGTATATCAATCTTATTAACTCATATCGATATATGACACGTTTTTATTTTTTGAAATTAAGAACAACTATTTTTAGTAAACAACAATAAATAATTAATAATAAAATTATATTCTAATGAAAGTAAAAACTAATTAAATTAATATTTTATTCATTTTTGCCATTTATTCATTTAATATGACATAAACAATATCTTCAAATCTGTAAATCGAAATTTAACAAATAATATATCCATTATTATCAGAAAAATGCGAGGAGTTCAAATATGACATAAAAAATACTAAAATAAATTTTTTTCTAAAATAAATTTTTTTCTTTTTGAATTTTAAGAATCCAAAACGGCCTAAGTATGTTGAAATCAAAGAGCTAATTTTTTTTGCATGTTTTGATAGGTTGAGCGCTTCGTCTAATTTTTCCTGCGGCGGACTGTACGGACGCGAAAAACAAACTCTATTTAGCGCCCGGGTTTAACGCCACGCGATGAGGGACAAGGACGCTTGCCTAATTTTCTTTTTTGTACGTATTGTATTTAATCAGTTAAACGTTTATCTAAACGCCTGGCAGTGTACCTGGCCTAACTACAGTTCGAAGGGCGCTTGCCTAAATTTCTGAAACTCGGGCAAAATAGAGTATGTTGAAAGTCATAGATTGTAACAATATATTGTACAATAAACACTGAGTGAGACATATATTTGATGATGATGTTATATGTGTCTCGTGTGGAATACATTTTTTAGATTCTTTTCCAACAAAGTTTGATCCTTACATGATAGTTTCTCTAATAGACATGTCGAGAACATATTCTTCCTATTGAGGAAAAACTCCTTGTGAATTAACATATCAGTGTCACGATTGTAGTTAGGGCCACCACCGACTGTTAGAAGACACTTGCATATAGACCATACAACGAACAAACTAAATGCATGAGACCTTTAGTCCCGGTTCATATCACCAACCGGGACTAAAAAGGGGTGCCACGGTGTCAATCCCTTTAGTCCGGGTTGGTAATACGAACCGGGACTAAAGGTCACACCTTTAGTCCCGGTTGGTGATACGAACCGGGACTAAAGGTATTGGCACTGGGGCACCTCTTTTAGTCCCGGTTGGTGATACGAACCGGGACTAAAGGTCCCGTTTGACCCGGGACTAAAGACGTATGGCGTTCTAGCCGTTGGAACCGGGACTAATGTTCACATTAGTCCCGGGTCCAACCATAACCGGGATTAATTCTCCAAACTAGGGTGGACGTATGGCTCTTTTTCTACTAGTGATAGCTCTCCCCCTCTTGCAAAATGCTCCGAATTGAGCAGAGTTTTAGTATGGCAGCTCCCATCTTATTGGCGTCTTCTCTCCTCGGATCTTCAACACTCCACCTCATGGCATCTTCTACATGCATATCTTCGCCTATTTTCTTCCCGACGCCTTTATTCTTTTTGGCGGCGCTTTGCCTCCTTTATTATTCACGACACTTCGCATCCAAGATCCCTATGGATCGCGGATTGGCAAATGCTTGGGGTGTTGGAAGTTGCGAGGCGAGCATCGCCACTAAGCTTCAAACAATCGATGCATGGATGGCGGTGATGCAGCCACATGCACGAATGATCCTCTATCACCAGATCTCACTACACGCCAAATTAAAGGAGAAACAACTCTTGAAGATATCGCTCGTGGAGATCGTGTGTGGTCAACGAAGACAACTCCGCACGCCCCCTCGATCTAGCATCGATGAAAAGAGGGGGAAGTGGGAATTGCCTCCCCTTAGATGTCGTGGGCCTAGAATTGTACCTGATCACGAATGAATAGTGTAAGGATGAACACGATCCTCTTGATCGACAAGCGAAGTTTGTGAAAGAGTATTAGTTTGGCGGAATATGATGGATGTATTATTGAGCCTCATGGGCGAGTATATATAGGCGTATGATACGTCCAAAATATATATACTTTCCCGAATACTTTTTCTATTGTTTCTCCTCTAATTTGTGTGATTTGGATACAACTAACTCAGACTGACACTGTTTTCAGCAGAATTGCTTTGGTGTCTCATTTTTGTGCAGGAAATCAACTTTTAGGAAAAATCCCGAAAAATATCGCAAAACCCTTATTTTACCAGAAGACTCACAGAGCCAGAAGACGAGACGGAGAAGGGCCACGAGGGGCCCACACCACCTGGTGGCGTGGGCTAGGCCAGGCCGCTCCAGGGGTGGTGTGGCCACCTCGGGCACCCCCTCGACCTCTCCCTTCGCCTACATAAGTCCTCTGAACTAAAAACAGAGGGGGTTCGACGTTTTTCCAGATAGATTTCCAATGCGTCGCCACCACCAGAAACCACGATTCGGAACCAGAAATTCCGTTCTGGCACCCTGCTAGGACGGGAAATTGGAGGAGATCATCGCCATCATCATCACTGACGCCTCTCCATCAACCATCCATGTTTCCCCCATCCATGAGTGAGTAATCCCCCTCTGTAGGCTATGGGGACGGTAGGGATTTGGATGAGATCTATCATGTAATCGAATAGATTGTTAGGGCATGGTTCCTAGTATCTTTGTTAGTGCTTTTTGACATTGTTGCAACTTGTTATGTTTAATGCTTCTCTCTAGGACTCGAGTACCATGATCTCAGATCTAAACATGTTATTGATTCATGATGATAGTATTGTTTGTGATATTATCTACAAGTTGTTTACACATATTATTGTACGGAACCAAAGGCCCCGAAGTAATAGAAATTGGGATAACCGGAGGGAATGGCTGTGATATGAGGATCACTTGTGTTCACAGAATATTAATGCTTTACTCCGGTATTCTATTAAAAGGAGTACCTTAATTGCCAGTAGATTCCCTTTAGGCCCCGCTACAACGGGCTGGCAGGACAAAATATGTTGTGCAAGTTCTCCTTGCAAGCACGTATGACTATATATGAAACACATGCCTATGATTATTTAGCACTTGGATGTTTTGTCTTATTTATCTATAAATTCCCTAGATCTTGATATTACATGAATAGTCTTGTCAATGTAATGCCCGTCCATCCATCTCTATGTCTACCGTACTCAAATTCTATTGTTTTCTACTATTGTTACTACTGTATTTATTTTACTGCCGCTGTTACTTTGTTATTGCTACCATAAAATTGTTGCTACTGATAAACTGCTGTGAGCAAGATTATTTCTAGGTGCAACTGAATTGACAACTCAGTTGTTAAGGCTTATAAATATTTTTTGGCTCCCTTATGTCGAATCAATAAATTGGGTTATACTACCCTCGAAGGCTGTTGCGATACCCTATACTTATGGTTCATCAGTGTACAGAGGATCATCTTGAAGTAAAAGTCAAGTTAGAATTCTACGTAAACAGAACCTAACTCTATCTAAACTACCATAACAATCGTATATGCCTAATACTCTAACACTCCTCCGCAGTGGCGGAGCATGACAAGAAAATCTGGGGAAGGGGCAAAACACAAAACTTGAATTTCTGGTGGGAGGGGCATAATGCTCTAAATTTAATTATTTATACCTTGTAAAAAAACTCTTCACTAATTATCAAAAAGAAGGGGGAAGCAGCCCACTTTCGCCTACACTACGCTCCGTCGGTGCTCCCCCGCAGTCGTAGCGGTAGCATCGTGAACAACAGGAACATCATGGACGGTCAGACTGGAGATAAACCAAAGTAGAATCTAGTAGGTTGATATCCCCCCTCCCCCACAGTAGCAGCGAGAGTGTCGTAGACGGTGTGTCGTGGCGTGAATGCTTGGACTGTAGAGAAAGCTGATGAGGTGCTCAAGCGAGGTGGTAGCCCTTGTGCCGATGTTGAGGGAGCGGAGAGCTTGAGGCGGAGGTAAGGGTAGCCATTGCGAGAGGGGGGTGCCGTGGTCGATGTCGGGGCTGGAAATGTCGGTGTCGAGGTAGCCGTACATGAAGCCACATGCGCATAGTGCACGAGGAGGATAACGGAGACGAGTCGATGAAGTCATCGTGGGGCTGCGGCAGCTTGCCGAGGGTACGTGTAGGCTTGCCGAGGGCCGCGGGGGCTTGCCGAGGGTTCGTGGAGGCATGCCGAGGGGCCGCAATAGCTTGCCGATGAGTGTTGATGACGAAGTCGATGCAGTACGAGCCGTCGAGGACGAGGTGCGGCCATAGTTTTTCCAAAACTAGTCGCATGTCGGGGAATAACGCACACTCCGATTTTGCTAGAACCGAGTACGCAAAGAAGAACTTATCAGTGACGCGGTCAAGGCAGTGTTAGAGGAAGTTGTTAATGCTGAAGAAGAATTTGTCGAGGACGAAGAAGACGAGGCACCGATCCGAGATTGCTAGGGTCGGGGACGCGTCGGGGACAAAGGCACGCACTGGTGTTGCCAAAACCGGGCATGCAAGAGCAGGAACCATCACGGACCTGTACGCTAATGTAGTAGGAGACAAGATGACGATGGCGACGAGGTTGTTGTGGACGAAGATGTAGAAGATGGCGAAACCACCGGCGACCCAGAGTGGTCATGTTGGATGCCTAGAGAGGTGCGGCGGCGGTACTCGATGTAGGTAAAGAAGAACCCGGCGTGAAGAAGACCATACGCGGACTTAGATGACCCGCATGGTGGTAGGTAGCGTGGAGATAGCCTGGGGAGTCTTTGCATGGGGACGACGATGTAGACCGTGTGCAGTGATGCTATGACCTGAGGAGGGTGTCATAGCTGCATGGTGCGAGTCGACGTAGCAGTTGGAGCCACCGGCGCGTACACACTTGTGAGGCGCGTTTGCAGCCAGTTGGCATGACCAGAAGGCGGCGGCTCTGTGGCCCGAAGGGGAGATGCAGCAGCAGCCCGTAGCTCGATCGGTGGTAGGCGCGTGCTCAGAGACGTGCTTGGTGTAGATGGGCGCGGGATCGATTGATCAGAGCGACGGTGTGCCGTATGCGCCATAGCATAGACGACACGTAGATCATATATGATGGCGGCGTTGTCGGTAAAGACCCGAGCGATGACGATGAAGACGATCCGAGGTAGGAGTAGAGGCGCGGTGATGACGACGGCGGTGGGCGACTCAATCCGATCTATGATCGGTAAAACAAAAAGGAAGACCAGCCAAGCGACCGGTGGAGAGAAAAACCGATCCAGTGATCAAAAAAGACTCATCAAGGCAGCCGATCATCCTGCGACGGATCGCGCGGCCCCCGACGGAGATCATGGAGATTGATCCCCGGGGGCGCCGCAGCGGAAGCGTGCGGCTAGGATTTGGACTGGTTAGGCTGATACTATGAAAGAGTATGAATTTGGCGGAATATGATGGATGTATTATTAAGTTTCATGGACGAGAATATATAGGCGTACATAGAATCATTTTAAAATACAAGTCAAGTTAGGATCATAGGTAAACAGATCCTAGCTCTATATAAATTACCATGACAACACTATGCCTAATAGTCTAACAGTTTACACCGCCATTATTAATGTCGTTGTGTCAAGCCATACCGCCTCGAGGTGGATGAAATACATTGATGGTGTGGATGGATGTGGATTGGGGATGGACCGAACAAGAGACGAGCGAAGAGGGTCGAGGATATGAGAGGGGTGAGACCTGCCGCACAAGTGTCTTGGGTGGGGTCCACGTTTGATTCCCGATCGGTAGTCAGCAGACCATGGCCATGTTCAGACAGGAAAGAGTCTTTCTTATTGCATGTCTATTTTATACTCCCTCTGTTCCATATTACACTGGGCCTAACTTTTTTGCCATTTTTTCATATTAATCTGCGCCGTGAGGCAGTTTTCTAAAAATACCCTCTCACTAAGGCTGCATGCACTGCCGTACGAATGCAGAGCCACACACCACATGCAAACGCAGGGGTAAAAGAGTCGGGAACAAAAGAAAACAGGCATGCAGCCGCCCTCCTTGGTATGGGTGTCTGAGGTTTACGCGCAGAGTAAATAGGAACAGAGGAAGTATATATGTCCTAATGTATGTGTTTATTTTCCTTCCTCATTTATTGAAATCTCATGTTTGGCACTGAGATCATCTCATTTTTTTTTGAAAACCGGAATGAAGCCCTATTCTCTGCATCAAGTGATGTACACAAATTTTATAACTCAAAATGAAAATTCCAGCAGCCGAACAAGTTCGAACATGAATGAAAACCCGAGGTCGTATGCCATGCGGCACTAACTCTACCAGATAACTAGTAACCCTATGGTAAAGGACCGAAACAAACAAAAAATACATAGCTTCCATGATATGCCTTCCACAATGAAACACCGCATGTGCATGCAGATGGTGACGAGTCCAGCCATAGGTCGATCTTGGGATATTCTTCCCCAAAAAACAGTTGAGCTTGGATGCACCACCTTCATCAAGAACACGACGTGGATATGTGTCGACATAGCATAGTTAGATATCTTGTGTTTCTGTTGGGATGTGCATACTCGTCGATGAAGACGCCTCTACCATGCTCTCTTGTTTGTCTCCCAACATGTTGATAGTCAGTACCGTTTGAGGAGATGCCGAAGAATGGAGACATCTGATACCACCTTGCCTCCCATCATTGTGAGTTGTCACACCAACTTTGATCCATCAGCAAGAAGCATGACTTGATGCCTCCATTACCAAAAAAATTTGAAATAATAATTTAGAGTTACAAAAAAATCTATGTAAAATCCTAAAATGTGGTCCATTACCAACATGCAAAATCTTAAATCTGCAGATTTTGTCGTTTTTATGTGGCCCTGAATATAACGCATTTTGAGTTAAGATGTTGCATGTTGGTAGAGCTCAATAATACCGACATCTAGGTATTTCTTAATCAGAATTTTCTTGAGTCTTGAGATTCTGTTTTTCATTTTTTTTTTTAACAAAACTAGACTCAAAGCCCGAGCTCCATTTGTCGACGTTCGTCACAACACGGAAACAATGCTACTGACTGGAACTATATATGTTACTTTGCTGTGCTTCCTCGAATATGCGCAGCTATTACTCTGAGCTTGACCATCGTTTAACACTGTAGGGGCATGTTGTTGATTGATGGAAGTGCACCTACTACACCTATTTTTTTCTTACAACAAATTCAAGTTCTCTCCTTGCCTCTATATACGCACCAAGACCATGGTCGGACAACATATGCATTTCACATCCATGAATATAATAACCTTTCTACATGTATAGTGCAAGTGCAATCAACACCCATGCAACAACATATGGTAGGAGTTAGATAGAGCGCTTCATGCATCTGAGGGATCGAGTGGCACCGGGTATTCCACACCGCTGATAACTTTTAAGGGAATGAGATGCATTGGGAATTTTATTTGAAGCCATATGCTGTACTTAAGTAGTATTTCATGACACTCGTTGAGGCGGAGATGATTCAAGTCTTGCACGTCGCTGCAGTAGTACACGAACTTATGCGGAATCAGTACACATAAGGATTCATCAGCCGTCCTCTGGCTGAGGCTTGTGCTCACCCAACGCAGGACGCAACATTGCTGAATCAGTACACATAAGGATTTTCCATTGGGAGGCCCTCTTCAATCTGATATGCTGGGATCTTTGCCGGGCCGGAGGCAAGTGGTGTCATCCCTGTCTTTGTCCATGGCTGCAACAGGTTGGTCTCTCTGCTCCACAGTGGGGAAGAGGAAGGGCTAAATTGTAATTCCCAATCTTTTAGCAAGGTCCTTTCTACAAATGGCAGGGATCCATATATAATTTTCTTATTCTATGGGATTCTTTGTAATAATTTTGTATCTCCACTGCTACATTAATGAAAGGTTCTAGCCCCTTATGGGGCACTCCGTGCTTCAAAAAAAGAAACAATGATACTAACTGTAACTTTACATGTTACTTTGCTGAACTTCCTAGAATTCGCAGCTCTTACTCTGAGCTTGACCAGCATTTAGTTTTTGGAGTAGCTAACATTGCAAGGGCATGTTGTTGGTTGATGGAAGTGCACACCTACTACACCTATTTTTTCTTACAAAAAATTCAAGTGCTCCCCTTGTCTCTATATATGCACCAAGACGGGGAGAACATATGCATTGCACCCAAGCAAGTGCAAGTGCAAGTGCAAGTGCAAGTGCAATCAACACCCAAGCAACAACATACGGTAGGAGCTAGAGAGAGCGTGTCATGCATCTATAGGGATCGAGTGGCACCGGGTATTCCACACCATGACATTTTGAGGAAATGAGACGCATTGAGAATTTTATTTGAAGCTAGATACTCTATAGAAGGACTACCACGTGACATACATTGAGGTTGAGACGATTCAAGTCTTGCATGTCACTACAGTACTACATTAGCTTAGCCAACTTAGCAGAAGGAGAAATAACATTGATGTTCCTAACTTGCTGCGGACATAAAGGAGCACTGGTAGGATTAACTGAACTTACAGTATTGCCAGGAGGCCGCTAGCACTCTATAGGGAGCGAAGCTGATGCATATATTGTTGATGTAGTCGCAGTAGACACATCACCTTGCATGTCTGGACGATGAGCCCATCAATCACGATTAAGGCGTTTTTCCTCCTCTTCCTTGCGTCTCTATTCGAGCATAGCTCTCCCTGTCTTGTGAAATGCTCCGAATTGAGCAGAGTTTCACTATGGCAGCGCCATCTTCTTGGCGTCTCCTCTCCTCGGATCTTTAGCGCTTTGCCTCATGGAGTATTCGGCCTGCATATCTTCACCTGTTTTCCTCCTGGCACCTTTCTTACTCTAGGCGGCACTCTGCCTCCTCTCTTATTCACGGCGCTTCGCATCCAAGATCCCTACAGATTGCAGATTGGCAAATGCTTGGGAGGGTTAGAAGTTGCGAGGCGAGCATTGCCGCTGACCTTCAAACCATCGATGCGTGGATGGCGGTGATGCAGCATTGAGTTGATGTAGGAGCGCTTCGTTGGGAACCCCAAGAGCAAGGTGTGAAGCAGCACAGCAGCAAGTTTTCCCTCGGTAAGAAACCGAGGTTATCGAACCAGTAGGAGGAAGGAAACATCAAACAGGTGTTGCAAGCAACGCGGAGACCTGCACAACACAAACTCAAGACTTTGCCCCAACAAATCAGTGAGGTTGTCAAGCTCACCGGTTTGCTGTAATAAAGGATTAAACGTACCGTATGGAAAGTAATGGTGGTTTGCAGCAAGTAAACAAGTAACAGTGGAAGATGTATCAATGGTAAAGATTGGACCGGGGTCCATAGTTCACTAGAGGTGCTCTCCTTAGATAAACAACATGGCATGAAGGGTAAACAAATTATAGCAGTGCAATTGGCAGGAACTGAGCAATGCATAACAATGCAATTACCAGTCAGAAAGATCCTATGAGATTAGTTTGGGCAATACAACAAGATACATAGACCTCCATCCAACTACATCTATGACTAGAAGTCCACCTTCAGGTTATCATCCGAACCCCCTCCAGTATTAAGTTGCAAGCAACAAACAACTGCTTTAAGCAAAGTGTGTAAGCTAAACAGTCCACATGTTCCATGAAAAAGAGACCGTTGTTTTCTCCCTAGTAGAAACAACACATCTACAACCGAAGAGATTATTGTCACTTCCCTTGGAAACTAGAGGCATGAACCCACTATCGAGCATAAATACCCCCTCTTGGAGTCACTAGAAACTACTTGGCCAAGATAGCTACTAACAACGGAGAGCATGCAAGATCACAAACAACACAGACATGATAGAATCATAAAGACAAAACCATTAATCAAACCAACATAATAATCTCAATACCAGGCCGACTTATGGGAGGCCGGAAGGGGGAATAGAAGCATGTATCTTTAAATGAACTGATCGAATGGAGGGTAGGGTAGGGAGCGGAAGACCGAACAAACGGAGAGACGCCCGGTTTTCTAGTTTGTCGGATCCCCGCAAACAAAACATGCATGATTACAAATAGATTAGATCTTGATCATGAACGGAGCTCACAAGATCTATACATAAAAGCACAAAGGAGGAGATACAACCATCTAGCTACTACATGGACCCATAGTCCAAGGTGGAACTACGCACGCATCATATCTGAGAGAAGGCCTCCGGGATGATCTCCCCTCCGGCGGGGTGCCGAGAAGAACTTCAGATCCCCCTATCTAGGGACGATGGTGGCGGCGGCTACAGACGGTTTCGTGGATATTTGATCGGGTGCTTAGGGTTTCTGCATCGGGGGCTTCTTATAGGCGAAGGGGGAGACCGAGGAGGCGACCAGGGGGGTCAACCCGTAGCCAGGCGCATGGTGGGGCCCACCCGCGCCTAAGGTGGGTCTGGCCGCCCTGGCCGGCCCCTCCGGCTTCCCTCTGGACTTCTTGTTCCCCACGGAAAGTAATTGACTTTGACGTTTGTCCCGTCCAATTCCGAGAATATTTTTTACTAACTTTTCTAAAACCAAAAACAGTAGAAAATAGGCATCTGACACTGTTGCAACTTGTTAATAGGTTAGTACCAAAAAACATGTAAAAAGCACCTCAAAGTGTAGACAAGTAAAGCAAATTAGATACTAAACAAGCATGGAGCATCAAAAACTATAGATACGTTTCCAACGTATCAACATCCCCAAGCTTAACTCCTGCTCATCCTTGTGTAGGTAAGTGATAAAATAATAATTTTTGAGGTGACATGCACCCTCACAATAAAGATCCAACCATTTTCAAATATTGAAAGCTGGGATCAAAGAACTCTAAACATGTGCATGAAAGATGGAGTTCTAACAATAGGATATAGTAACTATGCATGCAACATGGAAATCTACAAACAAAGATCATGAATAACATGCATTGAAAAACGTTTGTTTGTTTCACATACAGAAAACATGGCATAGTGTCAATCAGCTTGTCCCTCATAGAGTAGAAATATAGATGCATATGACACCTTCAAAGTTCACAAGGGTGACTAGAAACCAATAGCGCAAGAACAAGTAATAACACAATATGCATCAATTAATAAGCTTTGGAACACTGCACACAGAATGACAACTACGCTCTCTTAATGGTGCCTAAAGATAGAAGGTGGAGACTCAATAATGGTGGAAGAAAGGCCTTTTTGTAAAGGAAGCATGGATTACGAGTTTCAAAACGACTACAAGAAATATGTTTACTCGTGACCTTTTTTTAACGACCATGGGTTTTTTGATCATAGATCTATGACCATTCAGAACCAACTGGTTGTAAGGCATTTGGGAGAGTCCAAACCTACTAAAATTATGACCAATTATGTGAAGAAGGTCATGATTTACTAACACGAAATGGTCATAGACAGGTAACACTGGTTTAGAGCCTCCAATAAAGCTGAGATGCTAGGAGAGTCATTGGATCAGAACGGACCAGATCGCGATACGGGATAGTTTTGGCGTGGATCGATGACATGGCATCGGCTTCCACTCCCCAAACGCAGACACCACTGCTGCCACTCCACGTAGGATCTTGACCCAGCCCATCCAAACCCTAACCATATCCTGCACCGCCCACCTCTACCTCCCGTCCTCCCGAGATCCAATCCACGCCGCCGCCTCCCCTCCCCCTCCCACAATCAACGGCATCCTCCACCGCAGTCGCCCTGGTCCTCTTGCGCTGCCACCTCTCCATCTTCATGCGCTTTCTCCTCCCTCCTCCAACCACCAACTCCACTGCCCGAACCCTCCTCGGATCGTTGCACCGTCGCCGGATCCCTGCTTCTTCGTGGCGGCTCGTGTAGATGGTCTTCGTTGACTTCTTCGCCATCCCCGGGAACCTCAAACCCCATTGCCGAGCCTAGGCTGGGCCTCTTCGGCTGTTGCAACGAGATACACATGGAGACACAGGGGCTCGGCATCGGCGGATGCGCGGTCATGCTCACCCCATCGCCGAGCCTAGGCTGGGCCTCGTCAGCTGCTGGAACGAGCTACACACGGAGTACGCAGGGGCCAACGACATAGGCGTATGCGCTGTCATGCTCACCGTTGACCTCCTCAATGTCCATCGGCGGCACCTTCAGCGATAAAATTCTAGTCATCTACATCACCGGCGGGCCCAACTATAATGACTAAGGCACGACCACAGCCACCACCACACCATCGACATCCCCGACTTTTCCTAGGAGCTCTGCTGCTTCTAGGCTCCTCCTGATCTGTCTCTATTCTAGGTAAATCACTGATTCCTCAAGTTTCGAGTGAACTCAAGTCTAATTTCTGTATGCTCTTGTGTGTAGCAAATCGTATATAACTTGTTTTGTTCCATTCTTGAAAAGTGCAATGACCGCCCCTTATAAAGTAGCTACATTAATAATTGTTGATCTAGCAGTCTTCATGTGTGCGTTTGTTGTTCATGGATACTTGCTAATTGTGAACCATACAATACTGCACATTCACTTTAGGTGCATACTTAGATTTATTCAGTGAGCTATATAGTGATACATTTATTAAATTGAATAAAATGCAGGTTCTAAGTTCCAATTCTTCCCATTCTACCGGGCTATTCAGGACTCCGAGGCACTGTGTACTATTGTAGGTGATGTCTTGTGAGATATTAGCATAAAGTTACCTTGCAAGAAGATTCATATATGAATAATATTTGATGACAAGCTTCTGTAGTTCAAGTATTAGTCTATGGATGCCACACCTGTCATGAATGTACACGCTCTTGTTGTATCTTGCTAGCTTCCCTGCACATTTGGTATTTTCGTATATTCCAAGATAGATAGTTTGTTTGGTATTCCCTGAACTTGCATGCATATATGTTACCACGACTGATGGAATTAGAATAGGATGACCATCTCCACCCGTGTGCCAAGGACTTTCCGAAGGTAGCAAGCAAAATTTAAGTTAGTTTATGTTTCCTTAAACCAGAAGATGCTAATGGCATCATCTACTTGTTAGGCTTTGTTTACTTGACTTTTAGTATTAACGTTAAGCCAGTATTTTTTATCTAGTGTGGGATTCATCTAGAGCTTTAGTTCTTCTTATTTAAGAGGGTTTTGTATTGGTATGATGGCCGGTTGTGCTGATAAGAGCTGATCTGGACCAGTTCAAAGTTAGTGGCTCTTTTATGATTCAACAAAGCCAACACTGCTTTTTAAAGATCGAATCAGCATCGCTTGCTAGCCTTGACCTTGGTCGCGCCCAAGATTGAGGTCCTGGAATATCCAGGAGCATTTGGTTTCCATTTTATTTTGCTGCATTATATTTTGTCTTTACCTAGGCATATCTATATCATCTCTATCTAGCAATCTACGCAGAATGAACTAGCTCCCTACTTGTACCTAATCATTGTATACCCACTGAAAGGATCGTATGGGCACCTAGAGGGGGGCTGAATAGGTGCTACTTCAAATTTTCTTCTTTTTCAAATTAGGGTTTGACAATAAGGTAAATTCTCTAGATAATGCAACTAAGGTGAATTTACCTATATGACAAACATGAACAAGTTAATACTCAACTAAGCAAGAGCAAGTAAGTAAAGTGCGGTAAAGGATAGAAGTAACCAAAGTCGTGGATGCGGAGACACAAGGATTTGTTTCCCGTAGTTCCTTTCTTTTGAGGGGAAGCACGTCTACGTTTGGAGAGGGGGTGGTTTCAAACCACCAACGCCACGAGAGGCCTCCCTTGTTCTCCGATGAATCTCACCCCAACGGGATCGATCCACCTTCCACTATAACGCCAACCTTCAAGGTGGAAGCCGGCACCTTTACAAGTTTGGGGCACACATCCACAACTGAATTGGAGGCTCCCAAATACAAGCAAGATGTCAAGACAATCAAAGACAAGCTTGTAAGAACCAAATCTAGAACTAGGGTTTCCAAGAAAACACTAGAGGAAAGGGGCCCTCAATGGAATGAGGGGGAAATGAAGATCTCTTTTGGTGAAGTAGTAGATCGGGGCCTCCTCCTTCGATTCCCCAAAGATCAAAGACTTTGGGTGGTGGATTGAGGAGATCTTGTGGATTTGGTGGATCCAATGGTGGTCTTGACTTTAATGCAAATGAGCAGCTTGTCCCAAGGTAGGTGGAGGGGTATTTATACCCCTTGGAGAAATCTGGCCGTTGGAGCAATAAATGCACCGGTACTACCGGTACTCAAGCGGTAGTACCGGTTGCACGCGGTACTATCGGTCTAGTACCGGAGATGCCATTCTTGGTCGAGCCAGCTTCAGTTCTGCCCGGTACACCCTTGCGGTACTACCCCAAGCGGTAGTACCGCGTCTTATGACGCGGTACTACCGGTCAGGGCAGTAGTACCGGTCCCAAGTACCGGTGGGCACCGTGCGAGAAGGGAGGGGCTGGTCCTTCAACAGTACTGCCCGGTACTGCTGAGCGGTACTACCGTGTCCAAGCGGTAGTACCGCTTGTCTCAAGCGTTACTACCGGTTGGAGCGGTAGTGCCGCTCTGCGGTACCGGGTGGTACTGAGGAAAAACCATCCCTCCCAACTTTGCACGGGTCCAACCGGTACTAGGACCAGTAGTACTGGTGCCAAGCGGTAGTACCGGTCATTTTTCCCGTACTACCAGTTGCCACATTGGTTTTTGGCAAGGGTAATTGGGCAAGTCAATATTTGTGCCACACTCTATCAAACCTGTGATACACTTAGCACACGATTAGACCGATAAGTGTGTTGTTATCAAACATCAAAATCAGAAGGATAGGAAATGCTCTTTCACCCACTATGTTGGTGTTCCCATGATAGATGAAATGTCCAAAATCATGTGAAGTCTACTTGCTTCTTGTTTTAGTTTGGAATTTGAGACGGTGATTGAAATGTGTTTATGCTTGCTTGCTGCTGGTTGTCCTTGACTTGGCATATACAAGATAATGTCTAGCCTGTTTTTGTGGTAGATGTGTTTTTCATGGCTATAGACACATATCTTACATGGTTCCCTTGAATATTCATAGGTTGTTTCTGAATGACGAGATCAACACCTGCACCTCTAACTAATGGAGCCGGGCTGGTCATCTCCATCTATGTGCCAAGGAGTCTGCCGAAGCTAGCGGGCGCCATTTAGGTGAGTTTTCTGGTTACTCCCTTGAGTCAGAAGATGCAAATTGCATGTGCTCATGAGCTTGGTTTTGATGCTTCTAGGAGCTGATCTTGATTAGTTGAAAGTTAGTTGCTTTTTTGTGATTTAATAAAAACACTGTTAGCTTCCTTTAAAAGATGAATTGTGTTGCTTTATAGATGCTTGTGTTGCTTACCGAAAGGTGGAAATGTTGCTATTTTTAATTGTGTAGATGTAAAAAATCACGGATCAAACGTTCTCTCATCTAGCATAGTTAAATTCAGTTTATCATATGCATCAGATTCTGTTCCACAAGTCTGTAATGTAAAGACTGAACTTTTCTTAAGTGACAACTTCAATCATCTCATTGGTATCATTGTTGTGTTTTAGGTAGAACTGTACATAGGATTAACGAATAAAAGGAAGCCTAAGCGATCCTGATGCTGCATGCTTTGCTACCTCGAGCTACACTTGATCTACACTTGCATCATTTTCTACCGAGTACAAAATATGCAGCATGCATCCTAAGCGATCATGTTGCTGCATGCTTTGCTACCTCCAGCTACTGAGTGCAAAAATAGCCTGATGTGTATTGTTAGCACCGCGGACAGCCTGCTCCCACTCCCCCAAATCTGTGTGAGGTCTTGTGCAGCCAATGAAATTACACAATTCCGCCTCCCACAGATCATCCATCTTGGCCTGACCAGGATCGTTAATCTATTCTACCAGTAGCCTAGGTTGGGACTTCAAATTGGACTGGTGTGTACTCTGCTGCCAGAACTCTAGCATAGAAGCTTGATGCCATGATTTTTGTTTTTCAGCAACTGTCGCCATATTCTATAACTGTTGACAAGGTCTCTATGAACTTCACAAATATGTGGGGTATTTGCCTTCAGTAATCTTGGTTCTATTATGTTTAACCAAACATTATCCATTTTTCTTTATTTTACCTGACCTACTTTGGTCCAACTCCAAACCAGGACCAGCCACCTGATGGTGATAGAACATCAAATCACACTATAGCATTATGTCTAACAATGACTCTCAACTAGTAACTGTGTAACTATACTTGACAAGAGAACATACTTGTTTTGATGTTTGGTTAGTATGTTCTTATCTATTCATGTTTGTTTAGATTCTTACCAAATGCACATAATGGTTTCACTAGACCTATTGCTTAAATAAAGGCTTTAACTTGTCACTTCTATTGTTGTTTAAATATAAGCTTGGAATTCATGCAACTAGTCCATCCATGAGCATGTTACATGATTATCTTACCATTAATTTGACAACTTACTGATCTAGCTATTGTCATGCAATGCATTAAATATTTTACTTAATGCAGCTGCCTTGGATAAGATTATTGAAAATTCTTCATGCTCAGTACTAGCATTGTGTGTTTGTGATGTACTGTATGGTTTTAACCTAGTGCGTTGCTTGTCTGTTTGTTTTTATAATGACGTGTGGCAGTATTTTTCATTGAAATGCTCTTGATAATCATTACTAATGTACCTTTTATATTTACCCATCTTGTTATGTGCAAGGAATAACATGTCGAGGTCCTGGTGGCAATACGAGGTCTGGTGCAACAGGTGGCCTAGGAGGATAGGGTGGACTTCTACATCGACAAGTATCTACCAGGAGGGACTGAGGGTGCCTGACAAGTACCTGCAAAGTCCGTGTAGGTAGGTTTTAAAGATTCTTGGAACTGTATGTACATGGGGTAGTTTCTACAATTTACTTGATTTAGTAGCTGCTACATACTACTATCCGCCGATGCCTCTGATGCTTTCTTGTTCTTGTTCTTGGCTCCTTGTTGTTATACTGCTAGTGTGATAACTGATACACTAGTGTAGTAGTGTGATAGGTTGTCTAATCTAGGAACTGGTACACTAGTGTGAATAACTGATGTAGCATGGTATGGCTAAATGTTAAATCGTTACAAGTTCATTATAAGCATATAATATGTAGTTCTGCTTGTTGTTTTATGTGTATGCTTGCTTGTTGTGTGTCCATATGGTTCCACATTGAGTAATTATTTCCTGCTAATATTTATTGGCCCTTATTTTACTTAGTTTGAAACGCAGATGATTCTTACTGACACCTGTCTTGCTTGGTTTTTCTCGCAGACCTGATGGAGTGTGCTGGAGTGCATCAACCCTGAATTACTTTGTATTAGGATGTGCAAAGTAGTGATGCCATGATGCCATTTTATTAGCTATAGAAGTTTCGTGATGAATCGTTTAACTTGAACTAAAATGACATGGAGCATTCATATTTGACTACCTTTTGACTTTGATTTTGTATTGTCTTGCTACATTTATGATACACTGAGTTCCACCCTGTTTGCTGAAGCTATATTCATATATATGCCCTAAATTTTCTCATCTTTTATTAAACCTTGTGTTGTTTGAATTTGCAGAAGGTTTATTCATAGTCTCGGTGAACGACTTGCTCGCAACGGCTTCTTTTTGATGGTGCTATTGATGGAGTTATTTGTGATTCTATAGTTGTTTTGTTGCTTTCTGATGTGGTATCAGATACTGAGTACATTTGATGATTTTGGCAATGATGTGGTGTAATGGAGTTGTGATTGTTGAGTCAGAAGTGTAAAGTTTAGACTTATATTGGTATATATTATCTGAAATATTGCTGGGCTGATTTGGTTGTATCTTTCTATTAGAAAGCGCTCGTGCTGTATAATTTGTGTTACTCTATTGGAAATATTGTTGGGATTATTTGGCTGTTGGTTTCTCTTAGAAAGGCATGGCACTTGTACTGGACCAAACAGTAACTTCATCTTAAAAATGCCTTGGCCCAAACAGTAGGCCTCGGCCCAAACAGTAGTCGACCCAATAGTGTATAATTTTGAAAAAATATCAGAACATGATGGCTGAAATAAAAAAGGAATGGACCATAAAAGGCTGAAAGCTAGAATGTAAAACGGCCAAAGCCTAAAATGAAATACATGGTGAAAGGCCAAGATCTGGTAATAAAATATCATAATTGTTGGGCTTTGGCCCATGTAAAACACAAATTGGACCGGGCTGAATCTGATCAACGACCATTTGATTTGGTCATGGATTTGCCACGTAGGATCGGCCACATAGGATCCGACGTGGACATGGTAGATAGCCCATGGCCAAAACATTTGGTCATAGAATCTATGACCATATGTATTGGTCATAGTAGCCTATGACCAATGCACAGAAAAGGTCTTTATTATTCGTTAGTGACTCTCAGCTTTTGACCATCTGTTTTTGGTCATAAGAAGGTCACAAATGAAGAACAATGACCATCTACTGACCAATATGGAGGGTCAAAAATTACCATATTTCTTGTAGTGAGAGCTTCCAAAAATTATGGTACTTGTTAGCTTTCAGCCCTCATTGCCCCTATCATAAGCATCTTGAAGTGGTTAAGGTTAAAGTGGCAAAGATGAAGTATATGCTTGATGAAGTATAAGTTGGCAATCTCAAGTCCCTTGAATACGAGGGTCACACCTCATGCATACTCAACTTTGGGTCCAGGTAAGTTCTTGTCACTGTAAGTATTTGCATATCATTGAGAACTGCCAATTGGGTACCCCTTGCACATGGTACAGGAGCTTTCCCATAACCAAAATGACAAGGCAAGCAGACAATGAGCATCTCAGCAATCATTTTATTTACCATATGCATAGCTTTTTATTAAGGATGCTTCATAGATAGCTCACTATGGTGATCCTGCAAGTTTCCACCATGATTAGGCATGGCTTAGGCTAGCGGCCCAGGCGTTTCTCTAACACAGGATACAAACTCCATGGACTTACAAGTTCCCTCTTTATTTCACACCGGTGACATCCATAGACAAAAGAACATGATATCAACTGAGTACGAAGTACAAGTGCAATATTGAAAACGTTCCCCGTGACAGCATGATTCTCCTAATTCCAACTTATAAGTGCAAGCATATACAATAAAGTTGTCACAATGGTTCAAGTTTATTAGAGGCAAAGAATATAAAGTGTGCCATCAAGTTCGTGAGGGCTTTAATCACTAAGTTTTCACATAACAAAATAGTTTTTGATAGTTGAAAACAAGAATATACTTGTTATGTTGTAACATACCATGCATAGGAGTTTATAGTGGACACTTTGGAATAACTTGGTTTTCTTGGGAGTTGGAAGCATGAGTAGAGCTTACTCATACAAGTGGAGACTAGCAAAAGACTGGGAGCAACCAACTAAGAGAGCATAATGGCCATAATCATGCGGTGCAATAAAGCATACTAATCAAAGCAAAGAGTGGTACTACAAGTCAAGGACTAAATGATCATAGAGTCTAATGGTGACTTGTCATAGTCATAACATGGTGTGATCATGTGCCAAGTCAACCCAAGCAAATACCAAAGGAGAATACCACAATACTATGTTTTTGCATGCTAAAACAACGCATAATTTCTTTAAGGCACACTAAGCAATCCCAATTATTTGGAACAAGACATGCTACAGCAATAATCACTAAGCATAAGGTCAAAACAACACCTAGCATGTCATGCTAAAGTCTAAGTCACGGTCAATGCAAGCTCATCTTGCACTTCAAGCAAGAACTTACTACTCCTTTCCAACACCAAGCAAACTTATTTGCAAAACAACACAGCGAGAACGGGGGTCCAAACTACTCAAGAAAACTAAACAAACTAAGCAAAAAAACGGAAACTAAGACGCTCCAAGAACAACACAACAGTGCATGAAACAATAAAAACGAAGTGTCTAGACAGACCTGGGCTTTTTATTGATGAAGAAGGGGATGCCTTGGGCATCCCCAAGCTTTGACGCTTGTACCTCTTGGTTATTTCTTGGGGTGACACCATGGTGGCATTCCCAAGCTTGAACTTTTGTCTATTCTTCAACTCATTGCATCATTCTCTCTCTACACCTAAAATTTTTCCTTCATACAAAACTTCACACAATTTTCATTAGCAACATTAGCTTATTCAAAAGATATTAGTGTAGGGGTTCGTAGCATGGAAAACAAAATTTTTCTATCGCATACAAACAAACAAGCCAAGGTCTATCTACTAGATTGTAGCAACGAGTCGATGGAATAACTTACCCTCGAAGATTCCAAAGTGGTTAACGAGAGCAGATTCTCGTGGGTGATGTGTTCCCGCAGCGCTCCCGCAGTCGGTCACACGTTCGGTACTCGACGAAGACCTTCCTCTCCCTTGTTCCAGCAGGCAGCGGAGGTTGTAGCACTCTCCTCGCGATTCCGGCAGCACAACGGCGTGGTACCGGAAGTAGAGGGGAGATCTCGCAGGGTTTCGCCTTAAGCCGGAGCGAGTATGGTGGACTATGAGAGAGCCCTCGACGATCTAGGGTTTAGACACGCCAAGGAAGAGGTGCTAGGCCAGCGGCTAGGGCTTGGGGTTTGCCCAAGTCGGCGGCTAGAGGAGCCCTAGGAGGTGGCGGCAGCTGCAGGAGGTGGCGGCACCAAATTAGGGTTTAGAGGAGAGGATCTTGTGTGTCTTGGAGGGGCAGCCCTGCCCCTCCCTTTATAGGTGGGAGGTGCGGCCAAGGGGAGGGGAGTCCCTCCCCAACTCGGCTTGGAGGTGGCCCGTCGGTTGGAGGAGGGAACTCCTCCCCAACTCGGTTTCAAACTTCCTTCTCCTCTTTCCAAAAACTGCCGTTTGACTTTTCAAACTAGCCGTTTGACTTTTCAAACTAGGATTTGAATAAACCCTTTATTTTGGACAGCGATGACACCTAGTACATGATGCAATCATTCCAACTTGTAATGACACATTCATGTACCCCTTCCCCTCCGGAGTGCCGGACATTCCGGAACCTTCTAGAACATTCCCAATGAAAACACCGGAACCATTCCCCAACTCCGAAACAGGACTTTCCTTATATGAATCTTATTCTCCGGACCATTCCGGATCTCCTCGTGATATCCCGGATCCCATCCGAGACTCCGAACAACATTCGGTCTCTTACTCATCATTCCATAACTACTCAACAACATCGAATCCTTAAGTGTGTCTCCCTACGGTTCGTGAATTATGCGGACATGATCGAGACACTTCTCCGATCAATAACCAATAGAGGAATCTGGAAATTCATATGGCTCCCACATATTTCTACGATTACTTTGCGATCGAATGAACCACTTACATACGATACCAATTTCCCTTTGTCTCACGATATTTTACTTATCCGAGGTTTTGATCGTCGGTATCTCTGCATACCTAGTTCAACCTCGTTACTGATAAGTACTCTTTTCTCGTTCCCGTGGTATGTGATCCCTTGTGAGCTAGTCACATGCTTGCAAGCTAATTGGATGACATTCCACCGAGAGGGCCCAGAGTATATCTATCCGTCATATGGATGGACAAATCCCACTCTTGATCCATGTGTCTCAACCGACACTTTCCGAACACTCAATGCCACCTTTATAGCCACCCAGTTACGGTGTGGTGTTTGATGTCATCAAAGCATCCTTCCGGTGAAGGTGATATGCATGATCTCATGGTCGAAGGAATTAGGTTACTATGTATCAGAAAGCATATAGCAATTGAACTATTAAAATGACTTGATCTTTATGCTACGCTTATCTATAGGAATATGTCCATCACATCATTCTCCTAATGATATGACCCTGTTGTTAATAACATCTCTATGTTCATGATCAGGAAACCATGATCATATATTAACCAACAAGCTAGTTTAACAAGAGGCTTTACTAGGGACTCTTTTATGTTTACAAATCACACAAGTATTAATGTTTCCGGTTAATACAATTATAGCATGGTATGTAAACATTTATCATAAGTATGAAGATATGATAATAACCACTTTATTATTGCCTCTTGGGCATATCTCCAACAGTCTCCCACTTGCACTAGAGTCAATAATCTAATTTCAAACTTTTGTGTATTCAACACCTATGGCTTTCCGGTGTTGTATGTACACGATTGCTAGTGGTCAACTGATCTCCGGATCTGACACTTCCAGGTCCGTGTGTAATTGCATGTCTTTGCGTCTCTACGCATCACTCATTCTCTAATGAGATGGCTTCGTACAAATTTGGTCCTTTGGTGTGACCTTTAGTTCTTTGGGGTTAAAAACATGTTGATAATATTGTCGTACAATATATTTTCATAGTATTATCCCACTGTGAACTACACCTAGTTTGATAACAAACTACTTGACACAAATGCCCTCTTTTGCTGCTAAAATAGCAGTCATACACTTAGCCTTTTGTTGTAGTATTTGTCACAATGTCTTTAACTTTGGAACTCATCCAAATCCATTATGGAACTCACTTTCCATTATATTGTGCCACCCTTGGTTTAGATTGAGATAAACTTAATTTGTACTTTGTGACAAAACTAGTATCAATGTAGTACTTTTACAATGAACTAACCATCTATTTGTCACTTCTACAAATAATATACTCTTAGTTCTTCCAAAAGATCAAAAGAATATTCTTACTATTGTCCAATGATCATCTTATGAATCATTCTGGTATATGCTCACAATATTTAGAGCATAGGACATATCTGGATTTGTACATATCACAGTATGATTGATATAAATACTCTTTGTGATCAAGTATCAATCTATACTTGAATCTTGTTTCATTTACCAAATGTCAGTACATTTGAATATATCATCAATATTGAACTCTTTCAATCCTTTCTGTGCGACAAGAACCTTTCTTGTAGTTTCTATATTGAACTCATTCAATATCTCGTCTATGTACTTCTAGCACAACCATATTAGCGTCAATTGATGCCAAATATTTGGGTTTTTGCCTAAGTCTTTCATCGGGATGAAATTCTTAATATGTGTTAATAAAAGATACATTATTTCCAATTAACAATATGTCTTCCACATAATGTATTAGAAACATGTCTTAGCGCTCCCACTTAATTTCTTGCAAACGCAAGCATCTTCATCGTCTCTAATGAACTTTTAAACTTCTTTAACAGTTTCATCACAGTGAAGATTCCAACTCCACGATGCTCACTTCAACTATTGAAGTTTACATATGCTTTTAGCATCCTTTGAATTAACAAAACCCTATGGACCGTGTTATGCACATGTCCTAGGTAACAATTCTATTAGAAGAACTTGATTTGTTTATTCAACTACCATATAACAAAATTATATGTAGTGGTTGCTACATTAATCCGTTTAGACTAAATATCACTATGAAAGATCAAATCTTGTCATAGTCAACCTTTAAACATTTTGTGAACTCTTTCCCAACATGTCGACTATTTCATAGATGTGAAAACATCCATGTCTATTTCTTTATAGATCCAAACACAACTGTAAGGTCTTACACCTTTCTCGAGGGTCCTTCAAGTTCAAAACTTGATTTTTCGTGTATGGAACTATCACGGATTTTATGGCTTCAAGCCATTTGACGGAGTCAGGGCTCATCATCGCTTCTTTCCATGTAGTCGGATCATTATTGTCAAATAATGATTTAACTCTCAAATCTTGGTATTCAATTGTTCATCCGACCTACTTGTTTCAATAGGAACTTAGATCTCAATGACCACAACCTTTGAGGTACGTGAGCCATGAGCATTGTTGCTACCTCCGGAACACTTTTCGGCGCTGCGCAACTTTGATCATATAGCTAAGGTTATTTTAACCTTATCAAAGTTCTATTGTCCTCCCACTTAAATTTTTACGAAAAATTCCTTCTTAAAGAAACTTGACGTTCCAAGCAACAAACACTTTTGTCTCCGGTGTTTATGGAGGAATACTTAACAGTTTATACAAAGACAGGTTCATCCGACTTTGGTTGCACACATCTTTCTTATGCATAGCATACCAATGTTTTAAGAAAGGACTACTTGGGTTTTATCCCAAACCATAACTTTATATGGTGTCATTTCAACGGATTATGATGGAGCTCTTTTCAGTGGAAAAACGGTAGTCTCTAAAGCTTTTAATCTTTAAAATATAATGGCAGTTTTATGAATTATACCTTTGATCTTACCATGTCAAACAAGGTTTAATTACATATCTTGAACGCTCCATACTCTTATGGTGTTTCAGGAAATGCAAATCCACGGAACGATTCCATAAATCTTAGGTATTATGCTAAACTTGTAACTCAAATATCTTCCTTTATGATCTTATCATAAACTATTTATATTCTTGTTACAATGATTTTGCACTTCATGTTGAAAGTCTTTGAACTTTTCAAATATTTCACACTTCATCCTTATTAAATAAATATTCATATATTCACTCAAATTTTTGGAGAAAGCATATGAAGTTGAAATCCATCGCTCTTGACTACACATAATGGACTTCGTACAACAATATGTACAAGTTCCAATAAGCTAGTCATTCGTTCCCTTTTGGCCTATGAACGAAGTTTTTAATTATTTCTAGAAAAGTTTTCACAAACGTCATTTGATCAAAATCAAAAGACTCCAAAATTCCATCCACATGGAGTTTCTTCATGTTTTCTTTTCAATATAATTTAAACGGCGATGTCACTTCCTAAGTGATCTTTCAATCAATTTGTCTTTCGACATTTTTAGCACTAGTTTTATGGATGTGATTTCTCCAACGAGATTTGTGAATCATCCATCTTTTATGGATTACGGCAATTATTTGAACAATCCTTTTGTTCTCATAATACCTGATAAAACAAATCTTGAAGGCAAGCTTTGACGTTTAACGAGCAACACAATAACCTTTTATTTGTTCTCGATGAACATCATCACATATTCTTTTGCTAGTTACTTAGGCCATTGTAATTCATGAATTCTGTTGTTTCGTATGACAATTCACACCAACAAATTCAGTATCAAATACTTAAGAACCACATTGTTTAATAAGCAAAGAATACAGCCATAACATGTATATCATCTATATACTTAAACTGAATAATTCTAGTCTTTTCTTTTCTGCCATATATTTATGAGATTCTCTTTCAGTATTTCCTTTTCTGTTTGAAAGAATCTATCAACATCAATAGTGGAGTCATACATATGACACATAGTCCAAAGCGTGTATAGTTAAATACCAATGTCTTTGGACTTGCACTTTGAAGTAGATCACCATCATCAAATGTTTGGTGTTCTTTCAAATTCCTTTCTTTAGTAATCTCTTGGTGCAGTAAACATTTTACCTACATCAAATATTCACCCTTATCATGGAATCGTCCATGATCAAGCTACTTTTAGCTTATAACGATGAATTACGAGTATAATGTTGCTATCCAAAACCTTTTGGAGGATTAGGACAACTAGTGTCTCCAACCCTTTGCAAATTCTCATCAAATATGAGAACATGACTTTTGCCATATTATACTCTATCATGTTGCAACCAAAACTTCGTTTCAGATATCACAATATCTTCCACACATCATGGTTTCTGAAACAACTCTTTCAGATCCTAGATAACCTTGATATTAAGACAATCCTTTGAATATCAAGGACCATGGAGACAAACACGATACTCATACACTAACACTTGGAATTGTCACTCTTGATTTAATACCAATTATTAAACTTCATGGAGTAACCGGAACTTACTGAAAGTTTGCAATAGGACTTTTAAAATTTAGATTAACACTTCAAAACAATACGATACCAGTTCGTAAACTAACTAACCAGAATTCTATAGTTTTATCATCTCAATTATAACTAAGCGCAAGGTGGTAAACGGATGCCAATGACTACAACAACTATGCAAATTCACTTTGATTTAATTTATGATAAATTGAGTTCTAATTAATAATTAAATTAATCTAGGTGAACTCCCACTCAAAACAACATCCCTCACATTGTTTTAGTGATCACACGAACCAAATCCACCACATCAAAACCGATCATCACGAGAGTTGATGTAGCTTCAATGGCGAACAATCAACATGTTCATCATATCTACTATATGACTCATGCTTTACCTTTCGGTGATCCGTGTTCCTGAGACCATGTCTGTACATGATAGGCTCGTCAAGATCAAACCTTAGTTTCTGCATGAGCAAATCTGGCTTGCTCACGTTGTATACACCTGCAGAATCTAGCACACCCGATCATCACGTGGTGTTTCGAAACAACAAGCTTTAGCAACGGTGCTAACTAAGGGTGAACACTTTATGATTTGAAATTCATGTGCATGAGGGATCATCTTATAATGCTACCGTCGTCTACTAAGCAATACAAGATGCATAAAGGATTAACATCACATGCAATTCATAATATGTGATATGATATGGCCTTTCTTCTTTGTGCTTCCGATCTCCATCTTCTAGCACGAACATGATCTCCATCATCACCGGCATTGCATCAAGGTCAATGACGCTTCTCCATGGTTGTCTTCCACCGGCTTCAACTATTACAACTACTTTGAATAGACACGTGGGTCTTAACAGAATTTAAAGACAACCATATGGCTCCTGCCGGTTGCTTAACTTACAATAAGGAACATTGCATACATCATATATAATCACAATCATGGCCATATCACATCACTGCACACCCCTGCAAAACAAAGTTAGACGCCTCTACTTTCTTTGCATATTTTACGTGGTTTGGGGCTTTCAATAAGTGTCGTTCTAACTTACGAACAAGAACCACAACATTGATACTAGTATTGTTAATCACCCGTTGTAAATTGGATCTTAACTATGCTAGGAGAAACAGGCACCCGCAAAGCCACTTATGCAATACAAGTTGCATGTCAAGCGTGGAGCAAGTCTCATGAACGATGTCATGTAAGTTTAGCCCGGGCCGCTTCATCCCAACATACCGCAAGATGCAAAGTACACAAGAAGCAATCGACAATAAAAGCATCAACGCCCACAATGACCATTCTGTTCTACTCGTGCAACAGATCTACATATAGACACGGCTCTAAAACCACTGTAGGGGTTCATAGCATGGAAAACAAAAATTTTCTATCGCATACAAACAAACAAGCCAAGATCTATCTACTAGATTGTAGCAACGAGTCGATGGAATAACTTACCCTCGAAGATTCCAAAGTGGTTAACGAGAGCACATTCTTGTGGGTGATGTAGTCGTACTCTTCCCGATCTCAAGATCGCGTAGACGATCCTTCCGGCGTTGCGATCCCGTAGCGCTCCTGCAGTCGGTCACACGTTCGGTACTCGACGAAGACCTTCCTCTCCCTTGTTCCAGCAGGCAGCGAAGGTTGTAGCACTCTCCTCGCGATTCCGGCAGCACAATGGCGTGGTACCGGAAGTAGAGGGGAGATCTCGCAGGGCTTCGCCTTAAGCCGGAGCGAGTATGGTGGACTATGAGAGAGCCCTCGATGATCTAGGGTTTAGACACGCCGAGGAAGAGGTGCTAGGCCGGCGGCTAGGGCTTGGGGTTTGCCCAAGTCGGCGGCTAGAGGAGCCCTAGGAGGTGGCGGCAGCTGCAGGAGGTGGCGGCACCAAATTAGGGTTTAGAGGAGAAGATCTTGTGTGTCTTGGAGGGGCAGCCCTGCCCCTCCCTTTATAGGTGGGAGGTGCGGCCAAGGGGAGGGGAGTCCCTCCCCAACTCGGCTTGGAGGTGGGCCGCCGGTTGGAGGAGGGAACTCCTCCCCAACTCGGTTTCAAACTTCCTTCTCCTCTTTCCAAAAATTGCCGTTTGACTTTTCAAACTAGGATTTGAATAAACCCTTTATTTTGGACAGCGATGACACCTAGTACATGATGCAATCATTCTAACTTGTAATGACATATTCATGTACCCCTTCCCCTCCGGAGTGCCGGACATTCCGGAACCTTCTAGAACATTCCCGATGAAAACACCGGAACCATTCCCCAACTCCGAAACAGGACTTTCCTTATATGAATCTTATTCTCCAGACCATTCCGGATCTCCTCGTGATATCCCGGATCCCATCCGAGACTCCGAACAACATTCGGTCTCTTACTCATCATTCCATAACTACTCAACAACATTGAATCCTTAAGTGTGTCTCCCTACGGTTCGTGAATTATGCGGACATGATCGAGACACTTCTCCGATCAATAACCAATAGAGGAATCTGGAAATTCATATGGCTCCCACATATTTCTACGATTACTTTGCGATCGAATGAACCACTTACATACGATACCAATTTCCCTTTGTCTCACGATATTTTACTTATCCGAGGTTTTGATCGTCGGTATCTCTGCATACCTAGTTCAACCTCGTTACTGATAAGTACTCTTTTCTCGTTCCCGTGGTATGTGATCCCTTGTGAGCCAGTCACATGCTTGCAAGCTAATTGGATGACATTCCACCGAGAGGGCCTAGAGTATATCTATCCATCATATGGATGGACAAATCCCACTCTTGATCCATGTGTCTCAACCGACACTTTCCGAACACTCAATGCCGCCTTTATAGCCACCCAGTTACGGTGTTGTGTTTGATGTCATCAAAGCATCCTTCCGGTGAAGGTGATATGCATGATCTCATGGTCGAAGGAATTAGGTTACTATGTATCAGAAAGCATATAGCAATTGAACTATTAAAATGACTTGATCTTGATGCTACGCTTATCTATAGGAATATGTCCATCACATCATTCTCCTAATGATATGACCCTGTTGTTAATAACATCTCTATGTTCATGATCAGGAAACCATGATCATATATTAACCAACAAGATAGTTTAACAAGAGGCTTTGCTAGGGACTCTTTTATGTTTACAAATCACACAAGTATTAATGTTTCCGGTTAATACAATTATAGCATGGTATGTAAACATTTATCATAAGTATGAAGATATGATAATAACCACTTTATTATTGCCTCTTGGGCATATCTCCAACAATTAGACCTCTGGCAAAGCATTGGAACAACAAGGTTTTTCACTAAAAACACAAGCTACTGTAGTAACCCCTTCAAAAAGCTCAATTTACCCGAAGAGAACTCAAAAAGGAATCAATAAGAAGCAAATGCAAATAATGGCAGAAATCTGTCAAAACAGGCCAGCAGGTGTTGCAAGCTACGCGGAGACCTGCACAGGTGTTGAAAGCAATGCGGAGACCTGCACAACACAAACTCAAGACTTTGCCCCAACGAATCAGTGAGGTTGTCAAGCTCATCGGTTTACTGTAACAAAGGATTAAACGTACCGTGTGGAAAGTAATGGTGGTTTGCAGCAAGTAAACAAGTAACAGTGGAAGATGTATCGATGGTAAAGATTGGACCGTGGTCCATAGTTCACTAGAGGTGCTCTCCTTAGATAAACAACATGGCATGAAGGGTAAACAAATTACAGCAGGGAAATTGACCAGATCTGAGCAAGTCATAACAATGCAATTACCTGTCAGAAAGATCCTATGAGATTCGTTTGGGCAATACAACAAGATACATACACCGCCATCCAACTACATCTATGACTAGAAGTCCACCTTCAGGTTATCATCTGAACCCCCTCCAGTATTAAGTTACAAGTAACAGACAACTGCTTTAAGCAAGTGTGTAAGGTAAACAGTCATCATGTTCTATAAACAAGAGATCGTTGTTTTGTCCCTAGTAGCAACAACACATCTACAACCGAAGAGATTATTGTCACTTCCCTTGGAAACTAGAGGCATGAACCCACTATCGAGCATAAATACCCCCTCTTGCAGTCACTAGTAACTACTTGGCCAAGATAGCTACTAACAACGGAGAGCATGCCAGATCACAAACAACACAGACATGATAGAATCATAAAGACAAAAACATTAATCAAACCAACATAATAATCTCAATATCCATCGGATCCTTGCAAACACAACATGCATGATTACAAATAGATTAGATCTTGATCATGAACGGATCTCACAAGATCTATACATGAAAGCACAAAGGAGGAGATACAACCATCTAGCTACTACATGGACCCATAGTCCAAGGTGGAACTACTCACGCATCATACCGGAGAGAAGGCCTCCGGGATGATCTCCCCTCCGGCAGGTTGCCGGGAAGAACTTTAGATCCCCCCGATCTAGGAACGATGGTGGCGGCGGCTACAGACGGTTTCTTGGATATTTGATCGGGTGCTTAGGGTTTCTGCATCGGGGGCTTCTTATAGGTGAAGGGGGAGACCGAGGAGGCGAACAGGGGGGTCAAACCCTAGCCAGGCGCGGGGTGGGGTCCACCCGCGCCTGGGGTGGGTCTGGCCACCCTGGCCGGCCCCTCCGACCCCCCTCTGGACTTCTTGTTCCCCACGGAAAGTAATTGACTTTGACTTTTGTCCCGTCTAATTCCGAGAATATTTCTTTACTAATTTTTGTGAAACCAAAAACAGTAGAAAACAGGCATCTGACACTGTTGTAACTTGTTAATAGGTTAGTACCAGAAAACATATAAAAAGCACCTCAAAGTGTAGACAAGTAAAGTAAAGTAGATACTAAACAAGTATGGAGCATCAAAAATTATAGATACGTTTCTAACGTATCAGGCGGCGAGGCAGCCACCTACACGAAACGATCCCCTATGATCATATGTCACTACATGCCAAATTAAAGGAGAAACTTCTCTTGAGGATATCGCTTGTAGAGATTGTTGGTGGTTACCAAAGACAACTCTGCATGCCCCCTCGATCTAGCATTGATGAAAAGAGGGGAAAGTGGGAACTGCCTCCCCTTAGAAGTTGTGGGCCTAGAATTGTACCTGTGTCACGACTGAATAGTGTCTGGATGAACCCGATACTCTTGATCGACCAGTGAAGTTTGCACCGCCATTATTGATGCCGTTGTGTCAAGCACCAAACTGGCTCGAGGTGGATGAAATACATTGACGGTGTGGACAGATGTGGATTGAGGATGGACCGAACAAGAGACGAGGGAAGATGGTCGAGGATATGAGAGGGGTGCGACCTACTGCGCATATGTCTCCACTGAGCCTGATATTTCTACTTTATATATGTCCTAATGTTTGTATTTATTTTCTTGCATCATTTATTGAAATCTCACGTTTATTTCCTTGCGCAAAGATCATCTCTTTTTTCGAAAAAACGGGAATGAAGCCCTATTCTCTGCATCGAGCGATGCACACAACATTTCATACTAAAATGGAAATTCAAGTAGCCGAACAAGTTCGAACAGGAATGAGACCCCGAGGTCGTATGCCATGCGACACTAACTCCATCGGACAACTTGTAACCCCATGGTAAAGTACAAAAACAGACAAAAAAAGTACATAGCTCCCATGATATGCCTTCCATAATGAAACACCGCATATGCGCGCAAATGGTGAAGAGTCCAACCATAGGTCGATCTCGGAATTTTCTTCCCCAAATAAAAATTGAGCATTGATCCACCACCTTCACCAAGAACACGATGCAGACATGTGTCAACATAGCCTAGTAAGAGATCTTGTATTTCTGTTGGGGTGTGCATACTGGTCGATAAAGATGCCTCTACCAAGCTCTCTTGTTCATATCCCAACATGTTACCGCTTGATCAGGATATGCCGAAGAATGGAGACATCCGATACCGCCTTACCTCCCATCATTGTCACACCAACTTCGATCCATCAGCAAGAAGCATGACTTGATGCCTCCATAGGAGGAACAGCATAGTAGCACCTCCTGAAAGCAGGCATCACTTGGCTCCTCCACCCCGAGAGAACCTCATCCTGTAAAGAGTAAGTATGACTTTAGTTGTCACAACACGGAAACCTCAAATGGATCTCGAGCTCAATGGAGCTTTTTTTCAAAAATTTAAAGTAATAATTTAGAGTTACAAAAAAATCTACGTAAAATCCTAGATGTAAAATGTGGTCCATTACCAACATGCAAAATCTTAAATCGGATTTTGTCGTTTTTGTGTAGCCCCGAATATAACGTATTTTGAGTTAAGATGTTGCACATTGGTAGAGCTCAATAATACCTACATCTAGGTATTTCTTAATCAGACATTTGTTGAGTCTTGAGGTTTTGTTCTTAATAATTTTTTTTCAAAAACTAGACTCGATGGAGCCCGAGCTCCATTTGTTGGCGTCCGTCACAACATGGAAACAATGCTACTGATTGGAACTATACATGTTACTTTGCTGAACTTCCTCGAATGCTCAGCTACTACTCTGATCTTGACCATCGTTTAACACTGTAGGGGCATGTTGTTTATTGATGGAAGTGCACCTACGTACTACACCTGTTTTTTTTCTTATAAAAAATTTAAGTGCTCTCATTGCCGTTATATACACACCAAGACCATGGTCGGACAGCATATGCATTGCACATCCATAAATAATAACCTTTCTACGCATGTAGTGCAAGTGCAATCAACACCCAAGCAACAACATACGGTAGGTGCTAGATAAAACGCTTCGTGCATCTGTAGGGATCAAGTGGCACCCAACCAGCAGGGGAGTGGTCTGGGAAACAATGCTCCACTCTCCAGGGGAGCTAGCATTATTTATAGGCTTAAGCCTGGTGATGACCCAGCCTGCCTGCTGAGACCACTCCCAGCACAAAGGTGCACATCCGATTGGATTTTGGACAGGAGGGCATCTGGGTCGTCAAACATGGGTGATCAGTTGGGATTTTTCTTACCGTGAGAGGAAGCTGTTCTGTTAGGCGTGATGAACCCATCCAAAAACCTGGCCCGCGATGCAGCGACCAAACGCCTGGTATATCGGGAAAACTACAGCGGCACCTCGAGCATGCCGACCCGAACCCGACCCTGCTTTCTTCTCCCGTGCTTGGCCCTCTCCCATACCGCGCCGCCGCACCAAATTTCGTCCCGCCGCTACCACCCCGCAGCGATTACCGCCACCAGAGTGCAAACCGTCGCCCCGTCGCTGGCTCCCATCCAGATCCGGCCGATTTCCCGCACCTTCAGCCCGCCATGGTCGGCGGTGTCCTGAGTGCACCGGCCCGATGAATGGCAAAGGCTGCGCGAAGGATCAACCTCCGTGGGGCGACGTCTGCTGCATCCGGCCTTCCTCTCTACCACGCTGCAGCTTGCCCATCGGCCCCGGCGGCCCGGACGCGATGCTAACAGGGAAGGCAAGGTGGAGCTCGGCTCTGGCCAGCTCGAGTCGCTTCCGGTCCTCCCCTGCGTCGTTGGTGACTAGGGGGAGCCACCAGGAGCCGCGCATCCCTCTCCTGCCATTGAACCTGTTACGAACTGGTACCAATTGACAGTAGCTAGGTAGGATTTTATCTCTGGTTTTGTTTACACTAGAAATTCACCTCTGATACATGAACCGGACAGGGGATCAAGGAAGTTAGAGCCAGGGTTGGAAAGGAAGCCGCCGCCGTCGGTCTGATCCTTCTGGATACCCTCTCAGATCTTCTTCCTCCGATATGTAGGGGAATCCGGTGTCTTGGTCGCAGCCGAACTTGATTTCAGCCCAACCCACTCTGGGCGCACGAAGCGCTTGTTGAGCTGGGTGTTGCGCCTTGGTCGTGGTTGGTCTTCTGGTGCGCTGCTTGGCGTTGCTACATTAGTCATTGCTGGTATAGCTGCAGGTATGACGCTGACAGAACCTTCCGGCTGCGAGACGATGGTGCCGCTGCCACCGCCTCCAACATGTTCGGGGAAATGCCCAAACAGCCTCGAAAGAATATCCCGACCCTGTAGGTTTCGCTATTTCCCCCATGGCTCGAGGCTTCCGTCGCCGCCACAGCGCTGCCAAGCTCCCTCAGTCCCTGGCGGGTTTCTTCTACACCAGCACAACGGGAAGCGTCACCCGATGTCCGCCCTCCACTTTTTCAAAGTATCCGGAATCGGGGGCAGCCAGCTGATGTACCCGACCATCACCACATCGTTCTCTTCGACTGCTGCAACGGCCTCCTCATCTTCCGCTGGTATGGCACCTCCGCTCAGGCCAACACAGAGTTCTGGTACATCGTTGCAACCTCGCCCATGACTGCGAAGTGTGCTTTTGTGCTCCTGCGTGCCAACGTTTGTGCAGCCAATGAAGGTCAGCGTATACTTTCATACTGTATGAATCTGATGAAGTGACGAAGGACTGTTTTGCTCCATTTGGAATGGACGACCGGCTCAGTTTGCCCTTCCGTCATTGTGCAAAATTTTGGTTTCAGGGGTTGTGCAAAATTTGGTGTTCTTATTTGTACCTCTTGATATTCCAGACACCAAAATTTGGTACGGCACCTCTTCTCGGGACATCATATTTTTTGCCTTGACAAGGTCTGAAGATATGTTTTCTCTTTTGCCAAAAAGATTTGGAGACCGGTGATATTTATTTCTTTGATAGTTACATGGAACTAGAAATGATTGAGGAACTAATTATCTGGGCGTTATTAAGGAATGATAGGTTGCATCAAGGTAGAGACTATTTTGCAGCAAAAAACGCAAATATGCTTTCCATATGACGTTGCCTTGTAGGATATAAATTGGTTTAGCCACAAGTTAACTTTTTAGCTATTATTTAATTAGCTCTTGCTTAGCGATCCAGTACTGTTAATGTTTTCTTTCATGCTGACCAAAAGACAAAACTTGCAAAACCTATCGGTTTCAAGTTTTACCCTACAACTGCCTAAAAAGCAGATTAAAGTTAAATCGTGTGATAGTTACAATATTTTCTTTTGTATAACTAGCTGGGTGAGTGTTCAGTTTTTTAATGTTTTATCTGAAGGAATTAAAAATTGTTGTCAACATTAAGAAGTTAGAACTCATGGCCAAAGAATTATAAGTAGAAAATTATTATTGAAATTAACTTGGTTGTAACTTGATTATTTCATTCATGTTTGTTTATTGATCTCAGATCCTGATGTATTAAACATTAGCATGGTTTGATTTTTTTCTGCAAAATTTGTAGCATGCATCAGATTCACCAAAATATCTCCTTGCGGTACTTCATGGTTGGTCAGTGTGCTACTTGGTGATCTTGCTTCCGTGGTGTTTCTGCAAGCATTTGCGCATGGCCTTCGCTCTGCTGGGACGAGATGGTAGCGACCTGTGGTTGCCTTTGTTAGGAGAACTCCGAATAGCTGAGGAGGGTCCGGGTAGTGTCGACGGAGGTTAAGTACATTGGGTTATCAGACGCAAGCCCTGACAACATCAGTCATGCTTGACATCGAGCTTGAGACTGTGCCACTCGGCAGTTGAATTCGGCAATTCCAAAGTCTACTTGTGTTGTTCCGTAGTCGATAGTCCTTGTTTTGATTGGTAGCATCCATTCTAAGATGATGTTATTTATGTTCTTTTTGCGGTATAGTGGAAAGTGGATGGCCTGCATTTTACTTTTGCAGCAAACAGGGATTTGATTGTTGATGGTGATTCCTTACATGTGTCCCAGTAGGTGCACCGATGGAGGGGTTCACATATCCATCAAGTTATCTGCTAAAAGGAGTTTATAGTGCCTAATATGAAGGTGACATGATAATTCCCTCCATTCCTCGCAAAAGCATTTTATTTAGCACCTATAATTCATTTATGCTTGACTTTAAGCTTGTTTACCCGAGTTTGAATGCATCTAATGTTTTTGTGAGTACATTGACCTGCTATTTAACTGACTCATCTCAGACTCTTATTCTGGGTTTTTTTTCAACTCAAATTTGTTTTCCAGGATTTTCATGAAGAAAGTTTTTTATCGTTGTTCTATGGGAGTTTGTAATTCAAAATTACTTGTTGGCTCGAATAGATTCTTGTGGAGACATATACATGGGTATTTCTTTCTGATGATGACTGGGAGCACATTTCAGGCAGTCTTTGGTGGAACTGCAGAAGATATGGCTGAAAAAAAGATGAGAGACTTGATTCAGCCTGTTTTTTTTCTCGACCGGTTAAAAAAGGGTCATTTGTTTGATACAAACATGTATAATTATTATTTTTATTTGTACTTATCAGGCTAGAGATAGAATGATACTTTCGTATACACTTATGCAACTCTCTGATGGAAGCCTCCTGCAACATAGCATGTATATGGTCATCTTTGTTTTCCCCATTCTAAGTTTATTTGAATTTCTGTTGGACTTGAACATACACGCCTGAAAACATGACGTAATATGAATTTGAGGCCATTCATGGCAATCTGTAGATCAAGAGATTCTTTTGTTATTCAGAACCACATTCCACAGTAAGCAAGCTAAAAATATAATCTGAAGTGGTATATATTGATGCAGAGATATGAATCACTGCAAGTAAAATGTTTTTGCAAAAAGAAAAAATTCTGTAAAATGTAGTTTCAGATCTGAAAGCATTTCACTTCTACTACAAGGACAAGCATTAGGAAAACATGTATGCACATTATTTTGATAGTGTGCAAAAGACTACTTTCATATAGTTATATATTTTGTTGTTACTATAATAATGTTGTATGTTTGTTCTACCATGAAAAAACAAGTAGATGTATGATTGACAATAGAGATGATCGTGTACTGCGATAACTGTGACTATGAGGGTTCCCGGTTTACCTTGCTGCAATAAAAGAACTCAATTAGGTCACTGGCTGACAACTAGGCTCAATCAGGTTACTGGCCGACAACTAGGTCGCACCCATATCCAGGACAGGCCCATCGCGGCTGACACAGAAATGCCAAACCCATATCCAGGACTATAATGATAAGAGGACCTAAATACTCTACTGAAACTTTTATTATGAACTAAAGCTTATTAAATGAATCAATCTATTGCATTAAATGATTTTGATGCATTAAATGTTTTTCATGCATGTCATCAGTACGCGGCGGATTCGGCGGGGAATTGATCGGGATCGTGTGGCGTGCGCCGGCAGGGCTCCAGCCGGAGGAAGGAGATGACCTGGTCGGGTCCACCTGGCAGCGGTGGGAGAGGGAGAGTGAGTAGGTCCAGCGGGCATGGGCAGAGAGGCGGGCTGCGCGCGGTTGGTTTGTTGGGCCGGCCTGCTTATAGCTGTTGCGCGCGCGCGTGGGTGAGCGGCGGGAAAGGGTTGGGCCGGCTCGGGTGGGCTGGTCTAGTCCGAGTAGGTTGGGTCTAGTTTTTTTTCTATTTTCCCTTTTCTGTTTTAGTAATTCTTTTATAACTTTGTCGTACTAACTTCAAATAAAGTCAAACCAGTTTCTAAGTTTTTGTAAAAACCAGGGGAATATTATAGGACAATTATTGACAATAGTCTTGCCCATATAAAGTATAGGATATATAAATCCTTGTATATTCCTTCGTAGGAGAATTTTAGTAATTCAATTTAGGGTTTGAATATGGTGTTTTGCAATTTAATTTTTTCATGAATGCAAATGCCATGTCAATGCAAAAAAAAAAGTCCCAATTTCTAAAATCTTGGGATGTGATAACCTCATCCTATAAAGAGTAAGTATGACTTTAATTGTCACAACACGGAAACCTCAAATGGATCTCAAGCTCAAGGAGCCTTTTTTCAAAACTTGAAAGGAATAATTTAGAGTTACAGAAAAATCCACGTAAAATCCTAGATGTAAAATGTGGTCCATTACCAACATGCAAAATCTTAAATCGGATTTTGTCGTTTTTGTGTAGCCCCGAATATAACGTATTTTGAGTTAAGATGTTGCACATTGGTAGAGCTCAATAATACCTACATCTAGGTATTTCTTAATCAGAATTTTGTTGAGTCTTGAGATTCTGTTTTTTTTTTCAAAAACTAGACTCGATGGAGCCCGACCGCCATTTGTCGACGTTCGTCACAACACGGAAACAATGCTATTGACTGGAACTATACATGTTACTTTGCTGAACTTCCTCGAATATGCGCAGCTATTACTCTGAGCTTGACCCACTGTAGGGGCATGTTGTTGATTGATGGAAGTGCACCTCCTCGAAACAGACATACGCCCAGCTTTATAAATAAAGCAACATCCATACAACATCTGATACAAGGGAAACCATGAGAGCCCAAAGTTCACCACACCACACACTCCACGAACAACACACACACAGATACATGAGAGCCTAGAAGACTCGCTCCGCGATCGGGCGGGGAAGCAAGCTGGCGCGCCGCCCCAATTAGGTGCTCGATCATCTCGTTCAGCCGCGCCCTGTCATGCTGCCTACTCAATGGGTACCACTGCTGCAAAAAATCCAAGAATTTGAAGATCGAGTCAGAGGCACGGCGAAGAAAGACACACTCGATGACCATCTTGTTACGAATGGTCCAAAGAGTCCAGGTCATTCCTGCGAACACAAACCAGAAGAGGCGCCTCCTCCTGCCGGTTTGGTTTGCATTAGCTTTCAGGAATTCCCCAAGGTCTGCGGCCTGCCAAGATGGCCCCAGAGCCTCCCGGGCGAAGTTCCAGAGGAAGCGAGCGGCGGGGCAGGAGAAGAAGATGTGGTGTCCCGTTTCCGGGACCGCACAAAGGGGGCAAAGGTCATTCCCAGGGCCATGGCGCTTAGCCACCTCCACACCTGAGGGTAGCCGGTCACACAGCATCTGCCAAAGGAAAATCTTGATCTTTAGAGGAAGGGGGGTCGTACAGGTGATGGAGGGCCCACCAAACAAGGCTCGATACATGGATCCCACGGTAAAAACGCCTGAGGGCGAGAGGTGCGAGGACAGACTATCCGAGAATTGGGGCTGGGACAGGGGCAACGGGAGGTTCCGGCCCCAGGTCGCCCCTCCCAGGCCGCCCGCTCGACCGCCCCCAGGTTCCGGCGGAAAGCAACCTGCCAAACCCCCGCTTGGATGGCATCGGCCACCAAGAGCAGTGGATCAGCGCAGATCGCGAATAACGCGGGAACCTCGTGGCATAAGGGGCGTCCTCCCACCCAAGGGTCAAGCCAGAAGATGGTGCTCCTCCCATTCCCAATGGAAATGGAGAGCTACCATCGTCTTTATAGCTTCAATGACTGTAGCACACACTGAGTGATCCTTTGCACCAGAACTGATACGTTGAACAATCAACAACAGATAGACAGTCAGTAGCAACAACGAGGCTGTCCATTCTCTCCACCTGGGCAAAGGTGATGACAGTTTCCTGATAATATTGAGTTATAGGAACCTACCGCCACGTCTTGATAATATTGAGACGGTTATCCTGGTGACCCTAGAATAAATTTCCTCTTTTGATCGAACATATTATAAAACCTTTGTCTTCACTCCATCAACCTCATACAGCCATGCTCAGTACCTGACGACCGTGACTTTCGCCACCATAGGTACATGCACCATTATACTGATAGCCTTCACTCTGTTAACTTCCAACTGTCAAGCTTTATACACTATCCAACGCAACCAAAAGTCCGAACTAATGCAAAGGCTAGTGCAATCCATTTATACACTTCAACATCCCCTCTCACGTGTAACGGGAAGAAGTTAGCACGTGCAACCGGAAGAGAGCGACGGCGCGGGAAACTCACGTATGACTCAAGATGCCTATACGTGGACATAGAGGGGTCAACAGCAATTTTAGGATAAATTGCGAAAGCCAGGATTCGAACTCGAGACCTTAGGCTCTGATACCATGTCAAGCTTCATGCACTAGCCAACGCAACCAGAAGTCCGAACTGTAGGTGTAGAGCACTTGTCTCCCTCCAAACTTCTCTCACCAAAGGTGCGGTGGCCCATAGTCGCTGACGCGTGACCCACGCGTGGCCCACCATCCAGCCAGGGGGGATAGGAAAGGCCCGCGACCTGTCACAAAATGGTAATGCAAGCAGTACTTATACATAACATGTGCATGTTTAATTATTGAATTTCCTGGAACACCAAGCTATTACTCTGAGCTGAACTAGCTTTTAGTTTTGGAGATATATAGTAGCCTAGCAGGGGCATGGGATGATATTGATTGATGGAAGTGCGCGAAACAACCCATATGTTTTTTCTTACAGATATATTCTAGTACTCTCTCTCTCTCTCTTCACCTCTACATATACACCAAGACGATGCTTCGCATGATGTCCATAAATCCATAAATACCTAACACTCGAGCAATAGTATATACGGTAGAAAGATATATAACGGGATTGATGCATCTGGATGTGTCGAGAAGCAAAGGGTGTTCCAACAGAGACATATTTTGAGACATATCTGGATGCCCTAGGAATTTCAGTTTAAGATAGATACTGTAGTCGCGTATTTCATAAAATGCATCGATTCGTCCTGCATGCCACGGCGGTAATGCACAAGCTTACCCTCAATCATCCGACACCCCTCTAGCTCAGTTACTCACCTAGCCCATGAAGTAGAATGGGCATGGATACAACGCAAGAAGAGCAACCATTTCCATAGGAGTGTGCCGGCAGAGTAGTGGCCAGAGTAAAGCAACTAGCTAGTACCTTGCGATGGAGTGGGCGGAGAAGTACCGCCACTGGTGGAAACGGGGCTATTGGTCCAGGTTGGTACGGGGCTTTAGTCCCGGTTTCCCAATCGAGACGGGGCAATCGGGACTAAAGCCCTAACCTTTAGTCCCGGTTGCCCACCAACCGGTACAAAAGGGTGCATACGTGGCAGCGGCAGAGGGCGAGGGCGGCAGAGCAACACGAACCGGGAATAATAACCTTCTACCGCGGCAGAGATTTGGCTCATTTCTCTGCCGCGACAGATAATTCATTTTGGCACATTTTGTTGCCGCGGCAGCATTTTCGCCACTTTTTGTGCCGCGACAGAGAATTCATTTAGGTTGTTTTATTGTTTATTTAGTGTTTTGCACTTACCAATGAAGGAACCTTATATTACACAAGATCATCATGATAATATTACATTCAATACACGGATCGAGTTCATGCACTACATACAAAAGTTGCTATTCGATGCTACCGGCGAATTCCTTCAAAGTTGCTATTTTTACAATCCCTATTGTCTATACACAGCCGAATAGTATTCTCCTTTTGGGTTTAGGACTTCTGCATCCAAGAATCCCGCCAATTCCTCCTGAATTGCTCGTACGCGATCCTTTGGCAGAAGACCGGCCCGTAAACGTTCAATCTGATTTAAAAAAGGAGTCAGTCTATATGAATGAAACTAAACACAATTTGTTTGTAATTAAAACTATAGAAATTGTTTACGTACGTGGAGTTGCTCTAAATTTCTGCCCTTCTCATCGCACGTCTGCCGGATGAACTCGCAAACATAGTATCCACATAGATTGTTACCTGGTCCCTGTGTCAAGCACTTTACGAGAACAGAGTTTAATCAAAATAATAATCAAGCATGATAATAACTGTATCAAAACTAGAATCAAAGAGATACGCGGATATAGCTAGTGGTGCTTACATTTAGTGGTTGAAATGTAAGCTCCTCTTTCCAAACACCCCTAGCCTTGTTGGTGAACCGTTTCCAAGCGCTGCCCGACGAAGAAAACGAATAAAAGAAGTTATTAATTACTTGATATCATAAAATTGACGAACGTTGCCGATATAGTGTCGTAATGATTAGAATTACCGCTGGAGAAGCATCTTCATGTCCTTCCACGTCTCAAGGGGTTTATGTTTCGAGTCCATGACTAGTACACGCCCTTTGTCAAGTTGAATGATTAACAGAATATAGTGGAAGCTGCAAATGCATAACTAATCAATTATATACTTAACATCGAGTAAGCGAAATAGAAAGTGTATACAAGACAATAACACTCACTCGAAGTTGTAAGGAAAAAGTATTTCCCTTCTGGTTTCTTGAAACCTTAACGCGTGTACTATATTATCCTCCGTATCCTGGGGGCTTATTTTGAGATTAGCTTCATAAACCCAATATGGGTCAATGAAGCCAATGTCATAGATTTGTCCTCTGCTGCATTCGAGAATCTTCATTCTGCATATTACAGTATGATTATATACATGCAATAAACAAAGTGAGATAGCTGGAGACTAAATTAATTACAGAATTAGTACTTACAGACAATAGGCACTGATGATCGATTTTTCCAAGGCGTCTTGATTGAATAATTGAAATAGTTCATCAAATTCAATGGATATCATGTTATCCTTTTCTTTCCCATGATGCTTTTTTGTAACCCTCAGCACTATCCAGTTAGCCCCGGCCTTTGTGGCATGCATGTACCAGTTATGCAATCTTCGCATTTTTGTTGAAAGATTGTTTACCTCCTCAGGTTTGACGAGACGTTTGCCATACTGGTATTTGTATGCTACTTCACTCACGGGGAAGAACTCTAACTGGGATAAGTACTGGGCAATACTCATACCTTGAGCAGCGGCAGCTTCTCCGTATTGTGCAACTACCTCTAGATCATACTGATCTTCGGCCCCATATTTGCTCGACCCCACATTGGTTTGGGAAATCACCTTGAGAGGGGTGCAAGTCTGTTTTGCTTGTTCTCCGAGCTGGGCAACAGATTTCTCGCTTGCATCAGTACTGCTCTTCGAGGCTTTTTGTGCCGCATGTGACTTGAGAATAGAACGCTCATAGTGTGATGACAGCTTTGGCTCGGGTTGATGAAGAGTCTTTAGCATTTTCAACACTTTGCCTTTTTCTTCTTTGGTGCTGGGGAACTCTGGCTCTTTCGGCCGCCTCATCTTAGCGAAAAACGCTGTCGTTTCCGCATCAACGATCGCCGCAGTCTCCTCTTCAGTACAGTCATAAGCTCTCTTGGGAGGAACCTTTGGTACTTTTGGAAGAGGCTCTTGTTTACGTTTCGGCGATCGCTTACCACGACGCAAATTAGCGGTACGCTTACGCTTTTTATCCTGAGGTGCCGGCGATGGCTCCCGCGGTGATGGCTGCGCCGGAGATTGGTGAGGCGACGAAGATGGCTTCCGCGGCGGCGACGACCTCGCTGGAGAAGGGTGAGGCGGCGGCGAAGATGGCCTTGGCGTGTGATTTCGAAGCACGATACATTCCTTCGGCCATAGAATGGTGACGTTTTTTGCGTCTCCCAGTACAGTCACATCCCCTTCACCTGCAGGGTAGTGAAGATCCAAAACTTCAAAGGTGGGCATGATTTTATCCACCCCGACAACAGCGTAGCCCTTTGGAACCGGACGACAGTGGTAAGTTGGTGTGGGTCCAATTGGTAAGGCATAGCCGACCGCCACCTTCATTGATATGTTCACAACTTTGACATGTAGCTCGCAGTGTGTCATCTCTGTGATATCATCCACTGGGTAGCTAACATGAGCCATCGTCGGTGCACCATTGTCATCGCCATTGTCATCACCCGGGACCTCGGTGGAAGGCACACTGCTTTTTCGATTATTCGATAGGCCGGTAGCATCGAATGCAGTGTGCTGCTGAGATGGGCCGGTAGTACTTTGCTCTTTAAGTGCGTTAATTTCATCTTGTTGTTGCTTTAATCGTTCTTCAATTAAACGCATTCGCTCTTTCTGACTATCTGCTTCAACTTTCGCCCTGTCCTTTCTCCTCTGACGGCTTCTATCAGGATATTTCTTCCTATCTTCGGGAAACCCAGTCCTCCATGGTTGGGAGCCTCTTGTGCCTCGTGTTCGTCCATCATGTTCCTTATTTCCAAGGGCGAGTGTGAGCTCATCATTCTCTCTATCGGGAATGAAGTCCCCATCTTTAACAGCCTTTACTGCTTTTCTCATCCTCTCGATTGGCAAGGGGTCTTCTTTATGTCGTATGTTATATATACACCTCCCTTCCGAGTCCAACGTGCCCCCATGCCCGTAAAACCAATTCCTTGCACATTCTACCCAATCGTCTGTCTCTGGGGTGATCTTTTTATCACGCAGTTCATTCTCAAGTTTCTCCCACTTAGGAATGCCATCCCTGTAGCCACCTTGCCCCATAGTATGGTGATACTTCTTGTTAGCAGCATTCAGCTTATTCGTTGCAGACATTTTCTTAGCTTTTTCTAATGTCTTGTATTCCACAAACTCAGCCCAGAATGGTTTTATCTTCTCAAACTAAATATTCTTGAAATCGGGAGTCTTCTCTTTCACGACATAGTCAAGGTGCAATCTTATCTTCCAGTTGGTGAAACACTGGGCCATCTTCTTCAAATCCCACTCCCTGACCTTAGCCTCCATGGCTCTCCCATGTTGTAAGGCGTCCTCAACTGGATCCTCCGCATTTGGATCCAGCTCTATCTTCGGTAGTTTGAAATTAACCATGAGCCTCTTCCACAGTAAATCTTTGGCGTGGTTAGGGACAAATAAACATGTTCCCTCTTCATCCGCATTAGCAGGCCTATTCCAATTTCTAATGGTGATCGGGATTAAGTCCCTAACGATTACTCCGCATTGTGCCACAAATTTGGTTGCGACAACTTCGGGAGCCGTCGGTTTGCCATCTTCAGCGACATCTTCGATCCTGAACCTCTCATGGTCTTGCAACTTTTTGGTAGGGCCTCGTCTGCTCTTTTCAGTAGATTCCTTTGATCCGGAGGGCTAAAAGAAGAAAGTTCGTCGCTACTATTTCTATATAGATAGCAGATGATTAATTAATGAATTGATTATATTACATGCACCTCGCCGGAGCGGTCGTCTTTTCGATTACACAAGGCATCGCCTTCTCCCTCGCGGAAGGCAACACCTTCAACCTCAAACAAGTCGTCTATTCCGGTAAAAAGAGGATCACCCTCACCGGAGTTGTTCAGAAACGTTGATACGTCTAAATTTTCTTCCCCACGGATCACACCTTGGATCAACTCTTCCTTTTCTTCGTCTGTTACGTGTGGGTCCATATTTTCTGCATAGGTGGAAAAACGAATAAGTCAAAGCAGCTAAAGGAGAAAGTTAGGTACGGTGTTGAGAGATATAAACCCTAATTCAGATAAACCCTAATATATACATACACAATAATAAAAATGAAGAGAAACCCTAAACCCTAAACCTAGCTACAAAAAGGAAACCGTGTAGTAGATAGGTAACTCTAGCTAAAATCAACTAAAATCAATATTCCAGAGTTCCGAGGGGTGTAAAACCTAGTTCGGAGAAACCTCGGATGCATATGAGAGGGGAACATGAGTAGGGATGTCAAATGGCGCGCCAGCGGCGCCACATATCGCCATATAATCTTATCATAGGCTTATTTTCTTTCGGATTAATTTCTAAAATCATAAATCTATAACTAACAGCAAATAGGTGGCACTAAATGGGATGCCGTTTACATCCCTAAACATGAGTATAAGGCTACAAAAGGGAAACTATCCAGCAGATAGGTAACACTAGATACTAACAAAATACCATATCTCGCAATGGTTTTGACCGCGCGACCCCTTCGCCCATGTCTCGCCCACGCCTGAGCGAACATGGGAACTCCCATCGGCGCCGCCTCCTCCCCCCTCTCCTTATCTTCCCCGAGCAAACAGAGCTTCTGCCTCTCTCTTGCCACAATACACCCGCCCCACGCGTCCCTACACGCCTCCCATGTCCTGTGGAACCGGCCACCGACATCCCCTTTTCCCGAGCCTTACAAACCCGACATGAGGGAGTATAAATCTATCATTGAGTAAATGTGATACTCCTATAGCAAACGAGGATAGTCCGATGATAAGGATGCGATTAGGGATGGCAATGGGGCCCTGAAACCCACAAACCCGATGGATACCCGCCTTAAATGGGGAGGGTTTGGTAAAAGGTTAGACCCTCCAAGTTTAATGGGACGGGTATGGGGGTGGCAAACCCATACCCGCAGACCCGCTCTAAGCCTTAATCCTATCCCTAATAATCATATGACTAACCACACGTCCACGCGGGCCATGCACGCAGACAACACACATCACATGCACACGCTGGAATATGCAGTCCTGAAGACAGGACACGCACGCACGCGTCCATTTTCACCAAACCCATCCTACTATCCCATTGTTTTCTTCCCGCATGCGTCAGCTTCCCTCCCGTCTCATGCGCTGGTGGGTACCCGCCGGGGCCCCGAACCCGGCCGGGTCACGGGTATGGTAAGAAATGAAACCCGACAACTTAAATGGGGCGGGTATGGGGGGACCGGACCCGGCCCCAAACCCGGCGGGTGCCATCCCTAGATGCGATGATGCACAACCTTTTTTTCCAAATAGGGGAAAAAGCTTTCCCTGGGCCGAGGCCCATCTCCTCTCTTCCCTGCCTGCACGCGCGCAGCACCTAGCAGCAGCCGCCGCCCACCACCCGAAGCTCACCATCAGCACCTAGCAGCAGCCGCCGCCGCCCACCAGCAGCAGCAGAGGGAGGGAGAGGACAGAGGCAGGGAGGGGCGTACCTCTTCTAGAGGCGATGACGCGCGGCGGTGGGGGAAGGGCGCGGGCGGCGCGATCGTCGGAGAAGGGCGCGGGAGGCGCGGTCGTCGGGGAAGGAGACGCGGGCGGCGGTGGCGGCCGGAGCGCGCGGCGGTGGCGGCCGGAGGCGGAGGCAGGGCGGCGCGGTCGTCGGGGAAGGGCGCGGGCAGCCTGGGCGTCGTCGATGAAACAGAGAAGCAGAGAAGAGTGAGATGGAGAAGAAGAGAAGTTATAAAGGGGAGTGATGGGGATGTGCTTACCGGGGTATACCCAGCAGGACGTTTCCGACTGGCCCAGGAACTGGCAAGTGGGCCTGCAAGACGGCGACTGGATCAAGGCCCGGTGTGAATCCAAGCGACTGGAAGCTGAAGGCCCAGGCGAGTAGATAGGCCCAGTCGAGTTAGGTTAAACGATTACCGAAGCCTTAACTGATTCGGTTGAGATATGTAAACCCTAGGGGAGGTGAGTCTATATAAACCTCCCAACAGGGCGTGTAGGGATACGTTCCATCATACACCCAAGCGACTCGCCGCCTAGCCGCCGAGCTCGCCCATTGTACCACCTTCATAATACAATCTAGGAGTAGGTCTTTACCCTCCGGGGGGCCGAACCTGGGTAAAACCCTATGTCTCCGCCCTCATGTCGCACCGCAGATGGCTGGCCGCCCTTGCCCCTCGTTCTACTACTCGCTGCCGATAGCAGCATCTGGCATGACCATTCCCACGATAGTGGCGCCCACCGTGGGGCCTGGACGGTCTGGCCGGTGTTCTGCGGCGAGATCCAATCTGCCCATCAACGAGACGGTCGCCACCGGCCGCATGATAGCGATCGGCGAGATGCTCCAAATCTTGCCGAGCAGCTACGTCCCGGCGGCGCGACCCGTCACACACAGCGTGATCCTGCCGATCGGCACGATCAGCCTCTTCATCGGCCTCACCGACGTCATCGTCTCGGAGGACTCGCCTCGCATCCGCGAGTCGCCGCCACGCGATCGGCTCTCCGAGAGCCAGATCTGCACGATCCATCGCCTCGCCTCCGAGTACAACTCGGCCCACAGTAACATGGCCGAAAACTCAGCGGCCGTAGAAGACGCGGCCCTCAACGACGACGCCGACTCGGCGACCCCGGTGTCACTCGCCGGATCCATCACCGCGGCTTCACCCGCGGGCTCCATCACCCATGTCTCCAACATGGGAGACTTCGAGGACCCCTCCATCCTCGGGATCTTCGACTTCGACTCCGGGTCGGAAAACTCCGCCGACCTCCGCGACGGAACCGGTCGCCACGCCGCGACCTACATGGCGACCGGCACCGAGCCGCCGGAGGACCCCTTCTCCACCCCAATCCCTCCTAACGCCACGGCGACGGAGGTCGAGGAACTCCGCCTGAAACTGGCGGAGGCAGTGCGCAAGGAGCAAGCCGAGCGCGAAAAATTTCGCCTCGAGCAGGTGACGGCGCAGGAGCTATCGCGCTACCACCAGCAGCGAATCTGGTCGCGCCTGAACCCCACCGTCCAGGGGCGCGCCCTGAACTTCGACGACGAAAATGACCCGGCCCGCGTGGCCGAGCGCGCGATCTGCGAGAACGCGCCACCAGGAGAAAGCGCCTGACCCCCACCAGGGTCGACGGCGATGGGTGCCCCACCTCCACCCAACCGCACACCCCCCAGGGACCAGCTGCGGATAGTAGTCTCCACACGGGAGCGAGACGCAAACGGCCTCCCACTGTTCTCCATCCCGATGGACAACCTCGTGGCGGGCCGAGCAGCAGCTGACAACATCACGGCCACCGGCGACGGCGCCCTACAGATCCAGTACATCAGGGCCCTGCTCGCAAGGCCGTCGAGCAGCAAAACGCAGGCGCCGACTCGCAGGGTCGAGTGTACTTGCGTTGTTCGGGAAGCAGAGCGGACTCGAGCGGCCGCCCAATGGCGGCAAACACCCTCAACTGCCCGCCACCAGAGCCACTGCAGCTCCAACACCGACCCGCGAACGCGACACTCTCCACCAACGACCCCAGGCCAGCGACCAACTTCGTCGCCGCCAACGGTCAACCCATCGACGCCCGCACCCACATCATCAACAACCAAAGCTGGCGCGCACGCCAGCCCGACGACCTGGGACACACCCTAACCAATCGCCGCGACGGCGAGCCCATGGGGTCCCTCAGTCGACTCGGCCCCAAGTGCTTCAGACCAATGATCCGAGGCGAGAAGTACCCGCCAAACTTCAAGGCGCCAAAGTAGATAGAAATGTACGAGCCCTCGTACGACCCCGCCGTCTGGCTCGATACATACCTCATGGCGATGGGGATCGCAGGCCACACCGACCTGCTAGCCGCCCGTTACCTCCCCCTGATGATGGAGGGGACATGCAGGCAGTGGATCAACACCCTCCCCCAGGATAGTATCGACTCCTAGGAGGAGATGCGTGACGCCTTCGTCAGGCACTTCGAGTGCTCCTACACCCGCGGCACCACCATCGAGGACCTGGAGCGATGCGTCCAGGGACCCCGCGAGTCGACCCGCAACTGGGTCCAACGGTGGCAAGAACTCTGGTACAACGCGGTCGGCATCCACCCGGACACCACGATCCATTGTTTCAAGACCTCGTGCCGCTACGAGCCTCTGGTCGCCAAGCTCAAGCGACACTCTCGCACACTCGACAACATACCGGACCTCCTCGAGATCGCCAAACGGTACGCGGAGGAAGATCCAAACCAGGAAACCGACGACGAGTCAGGAGGTCAACGCCGCACGAGCGGCAACGACAGCGGACGACGGTCCGACCTACGCTACAGCAACACTCGCCTCACCGGCAAGCGCCGCAGTGACGGGCGAGTCGACTTCGTCGCCAACGCCGGGCACGCACAACGCGAGCCCAAGAGCTTCGGCCGCGACGGAGGACAACGCCGCGACGGCGGCAACTACAAGGCCAAGCCAAGGTTCGACCCCGCGGCCCTCCTTAACCAACCTTGTGCGTTTTATAGCAGGGAAGGGAAGCCCGCAACACACACAACCGCCGACTGCCACACCCTCAGGGAGATCGAGAAGGCACGGCGAGCACGGGAGGACCCCGACAATGACCCGCCAAACGGCGGAAAATTCAGCAAAGTGGCCGGCTCGCTCCATACCTTCACAGGCTTCAATACGAAGCGCGAGAAGAAGGTCATCACCCGCGCCGTCGCCGTCAACGCGGTGGCTTAGGTGGACGTTCCCCAGTTCCTCAACTGGTCGGAGCAGCCCATCACCTAGAGCCGCCAGGACCACTCGCCACGCATCGAGTACCCAGGCCGAGTCGCCCTGGTGGTCAAGCCAAAGGTCGGCGACTACTGGCTCCCCAAGGATGGACGGCGGCAGCTCCATCAACATCCTGTACCTGGACACCTTCAGGCGACTGCGGCTCCCGCAGTCGATGATCGAGACAACCCACACCACGTTCCATGGCATCGTCCCCGGTCGGAAGGCATACCCGATCGGCAAGGTCACGCTGCCAGTCACCTTCGGCACACCAGCAAACTTCCGCACCGAGCGGATCGTCTTCGAGCTGGTGCCCTTCGACAGCCCCTACCACTGCGTCCTGGGGCGCCAGGCATTCGCCAAGTTCATGGCAGCTCCACACTACGCGTACAACGCGATGAAGCTCCCCGGGCCATGCGGTGTCATCACCATCAACGGCGACCCCGACATGGCCGCCGAGTGCGAGGCCAAAGGAGCTGAACTCTCCGATGCCGTCATCGCCGCAGAAACCAATCACGCCGATGAGCTCGCCAAGTACGCGAGCGGGGTCAACAACAACGACCCCACCATACTCAAGAAGCCCAACTCAGAGGGCGCAAACACCTCAACCTTCGAGGCAACGACGCACACCCGCACCGTCGAGCTGGTCCCAGGCGACTCCATCCAGACGGTGACGATCGGGACAAGCATGAGCCCAGCCTAGGAAGGCGCGCTCATCGAGTTCCTCCGTGAGAACAGGGACATCTTCGCATGGAAGCCCTCTGACATGCCTGGTGTCCCTAGGGAGCTCGCTGAGCACAAGCTAAACGCCGACCCCAAAGTGCGACCCGTCAAACAGTCGTTGCGGCCCTTCAATAAAGAGCGCCGCCGAGCCATCGCCGAGGAGGTGCAGCGTCTACTCGCTGCAGGCTTCATCCGGCCAATCAAGTACTCCAAGTGGCTGGCAAACCCAGTCCTGGTCGAGAAGAAGAATGGGACCTGGAGGATGTGTATCGACTACACAAACTTGAACAGCGCCTGCCCAAAGGAGCAGTTCGTCCTCCCACGGATGGACCAAATAATCGATTCCACCGCGGGCTCGGAGTCGCTATGTGTTGGAATTATGCCCTAGAGGCAATAATAAAGATGTTACTATTATAATTCTTGTTCATGATAATGTTTATATTCCATGCTAGAATTGTATTAAGCGGAAACTTTAATACTTGTGTGGTTTGTGAACAACACCGTGTCCCTAGTACGCCTCTATGGACTAGCTCATTGATCAATGATGGTTAAGGTTTCCTAACCATAGACATGAGTTGTCAATTGATAATGAGATCATATCATTGGGAGAATGATATGATGGACAGACCCAAACTAAGCAAAGCAATTAGATCGTGTCATCGTGTTCGTCTTTGCGAAGCTTTTCTTATGTCAAATATTGTATTCCTTAGACCATGAGATAATACAACTCCCTGGTATCGGAAGAAAGCTTTGAGGTCATCAAACGTCATCCTATGATAGGGTGATCATAAAGGTGTCTCTCAGGTGATCGGAAAGTATCTATTGGGTTGTATGTATCGAGATGGGATTTGTCCCTCCCAAGTTGGAGAGATATACTTCGGGCCCACTCGGTAATCGATATCAACACCGCTTGCAAGCATGTGGTTAAGGAGTTAATCACAAAGTGATGTCGGATTACGGAACGAGTAAAGTACTTGCTGTGAACGAGATTGAACTAGGTATGACGGTACCGACGATCAAATCTCGGGCAAGTAAAATATCGCGAGACGAAGGGAATATATATATGGGATTGATTGAATCCTGGCATCGTGGTTCATCCGATATGATCATCGATGAATGTGTGGGAGTCAATATGGGTGCCCAGACCCCGCTGTTGATTATTGATAGAAGATCATGTCTGCATATTCTCGAACCCGCAGGGTCACACACTTAACGTGTCTCGACGCTAGGATAGATTGGATAATTGGTTTATGAGTTTTTGTTCGGAGTCTCGGATGGGATCCGGGACATCACGAGAGGTTCTGGAGAATAAGATTCATATAAGGCAGTGCAGTTTTTGGAGTTCGGAATTGTTCCGGGTTAATCGGTATTGTACCGGAAACTTCTAGAACCTCCATAGGGCCCAGCCGGCCAAAGGGGTTTTAAACTCGAGATAGACCTTCTAGAAGGGGGGTTTCCTTGCCCCCTACTCCTTCTCCTTGGGGCCGCCGGTTTGGCTTGGGGGAGGGGGCTAGGGTTGCAGCCGCCCACCCCTCTATATAAAGAGGGCTGGGGGCGCACCACCCCCTCACACGTTCCCCTCCAAGAGCTAGCCGTCCTGCTGCCCTCCTCTCTCCCTCCCAACTGTTTGTAGGCGAAGCCCTGCTGCAGAAATTCTCCACCATATACACCACGCCATCGTGTTGTAGATCCAATCCGTCTCTCCACCATACTTGCTGGTCCAAGGAAGGAGGAGACGTCGAGGTGCTGCATGTGTGCATCTCACGGAGGCACCGCCACTTGTGGTGCTAGATCGGATCGGATCGCGAGGAGGAGAAGCGAGTACGACTACATCACCCACGTTCCGACGAACGTTCCGCTGTGCGAATCTTCAAGGGTATGAAGATCTAATCCAATCTCTCTCGTTGTTTGCATCTCCTAGATTAGATCTTGGCTTTCCTTCTGTTCACATCCGTAGAAATTTTTGATTTACTATGCCGCGAAACCCTTCAGTGGTATCAGAGCTAGAAATATGCGTAGATGTGTTTCACGAGTAGAACGCAACATGGTTGTTGCGGGCGTTGATGTTTTCTGTTGCAAGCCTCTTGTTTGTGTTCTTCTTATGACGCGGGATAGTGAGATTGAAGCGGTCCAGGCCAACCTTACGCGACGTCGTTCGCGAGACCGGCTCCGCACTTGACGTGTGGCTTGTTCCACACATGCGGCTGGTGGATGTCCGTTTCTCTCACTATAGTTGTCATGGGATTAACACCAGAGTTTGGCAACCATAATATCACCGTTGTGGCTTTCCGTAGGTAAGAATCGTTCTTAGCATCTACTCCCATAAGCCACGTAAAACATGCAACAACAAAGTAGAGGCGTCTAACTTGTTTTTGCAGGGAGTGTTTTCTGTGATATGGTATGGCCCAATATGTGATGTGTATAATGTATGCGATGATCATGTTTTGTAATGTTTCACGACTTGCATGTCGATGAGTACACAACCGGCAGGAGCCATATGGTTGTCTTCATAATTGTGTATGACCTGTGTGTCAACTTCTTGTGCGCCATGTAATAGTTTCACTTTATCGCTAAGTAGTTAGCAATAGTTGTAGTTGCTATTCGTGGTGGAGGCAATCATGGTGGAGTGATGGAGATCATGCCGGAACGCACAAGATGGAGATCATTGCGTGAAGATTGGCTATACCATGTCACATAAAGTTATATGCATGTGATGTTTATCCTTTTATGTATCTTATCATGCTTAGATCGCGACGGTAGCATTATAAGATGATTCCTCACTTAAAGATCAAGATAAAAACTGTGTTCTCCCCGAGTATGCACCGTTGTGAAAGTTCGTCGTATCCAAGCATCACGTGATGATCGGGTGCTATAGACTCTACGCTCACATACAACGGGTGCAAGCCAGTTTTGCACACGCGGAAATACTTGGGTCTAACTTGACGAGCCTAGCATGTATAGACATGGCCTCGGAACACATGAACCGAAAGGTTAAGCATGAGTCATATGAATGATATGATCGACACTTCGTTGTCCACCATTGAAACCACATCTCTTCTCGTGAAGATCGGATTAGGTGTGGTGAATTTGGATCGTGTTCACTAAACAACTTGAGGGATGTTGAATTTAGTGGGAGTTCATCTAGTAATTTGATTAAAAGTTGAACTAGTTATCATGAATATAGTCTAATTTGTACTTGCAAATATTGTAGATCACATGGCTAAGTCCAACTTCAACTTCAACGTTTTTGCTGAGAAGGAAAAGCTTAGAAACAATGGGTCTAACTTCACCAATTGGTTCCGCAATCTAAGAATCATTCTCTCTGGCGGTCAAAAGGACTATGTCCTTGGGAAAGCGTTAGATGACCGCCCTGCTGCAACTGCGCCGGCTGATGAGAAAGCTGTCTATCAGTCGTGCAAAGATGATTATGGTGTGATTAAGAGCACCATGTTGTTTGCTATGGAACCGGAACTTCAAAATCGTTTTGAAGACTATCCCGGGCCCTTTGAGATTCTCGAAGAGCTGAAAACCATGTTTCAGACTCAGGCCCGTTCTGAGAGATATGAGATCTCTGAGAAGTTCTTTAACTGCAAGATGGAGGAAGGGAGTTCCGTTAGTGAGCACGCCATTAAGATGACGGCCTACACTCAACGCCTTGTGCAACTGGAATGCACGATTCCAGAGGAGCTCAAGATTGACAGGGTTCTGCAATCACTCCCTCCCAGCTACAAAAGTTTTGTAGTGACTCGTAATCAGATTGGTTCCACTGATACGATCACCGAGCTCTTCGCAAAGCTGAAGGCCGCGGAAGTGGACATCAAAAAGGATAATCATGTGTTGATGGTCAACAATCCCACCTTCAAGAAAGGTAAGGGTGTAAAGAAGTCCTTCAAGAAGGGCGACGGCAAGCGCACTGCCCCTGCTGAGAAGAAGCTCAAGTCTGGTCCTAAGCCGGACACTGAGTGCTTCTATTGCAAGGGCAAGGGTCACTGGAAGCGCAACTGTCCGAAGTACTTAGCGGACAAGAAGGCTGGCACCATCAAAGGTATATTTGATATACATGTTATTGATGTTTTCCTTACTAGCCCTCGTTGTAGTGCCTGGGTATTTGATACTGGTTCAGTTGCTAATATTTGTAACTCGAAACAGGAGCTACGGAATAGACGTTGGCTTGCGAGGGATGAGGTGACGATGCGCGTTGGCAACAGATCAAGAGTTGATGTGATGGCCGTCGGCACGCTCTCCTTAGTTTTACCTTCGGGATTAGTTTTAAACCTCAATAAATGTTATTATGTGCCTGCGTGGAGCATGAACATTATTTCTGGATCTTGTTTATTGCAAGACGGTTATTCATTTAAATCGGAGAATAATGGTTGTTCTATTTATATGAGTAACATCTTTTATGGTCATGCACCTGTTGTGAATGGTTTATTTCTTCTAAATCTCGAAAGGGATGAAACACACATCCATAACATTGAGGCTAAGAGATGCAAAGTAGATAGTGATAATACTACTTATTTGTGGCACTGTCGTCTAGGTCATATTGGTGTAAAGCGCATGAAGAAACTCCATTCTAATGGACTTTTGGAGTCTCTTGATTTTGAATCATTTGACACATGCGAACCATGCCTCATGGGCAAGATGATCAAAACCCCGTTCTCCGGTATGATGGAGCGGGCAACGGACTTGTTGGAAATCATACATACCGATGTATGCGGACCGATGAGTGTTTCGACACGCGGTGGATATCGCTATTTTCTCACTTTTACTGATGACTTAAGTAGGTATGGGTATATCTATTTAATGAAACATAAATCTGAAACGTTTGAAAAGTTCAAGGAATTTCAGAATGAAGTGGAGAACCATCGTAACAGAAAGATTAAATTTCTACGATCCGATCGTGGAGGTGAATATTTGAGTTATGATTTTCTCACGCATCTTAAAGCAAGCGGAATCGTTTCGCAACTCACGCCACCCGGAACAACACAGCGCAATGGTGTGTCTGAACGCCGGAATCGAACCTTATTAGATATGGTCCGATCGATGATGTCTCTTACTGATTTGCCGTTATCATTTTGGGGTTATGCATTAGAAACCGCTGCATTCACTTTAAATAGGGCACCATCTAAATCCGTTGAGACAACACCGTATGAACTGTGGTTTGGTGCTAAACCTAAGTTGTCGTTTCTTAAAGTTTGGGGATGCGAAGCTTACGTCAAGAAGTTGATGCCGGACAAGATCGAACCCAAAGCGGAGAAATGCGTCTTCATAGGATACCCTAAGGAAACTATTGGGTATACCTTCTATCACAGAACCGAAGGCAAAGTGTTTGTTGCAAAGAACGGTTCCTTTCTTGAGAAGGAGTTTCTCTCAAAAGAAGTGAGTGGGAGGAAAGTAGAGCTAGACGAGGTTATTGAACCTTCTCTTGAATTGGAGAGTAGCGCAGCACCTGAAATTGTTCCAGTGCCGCCTGCACCAACAATAGAGGAAGCTAATGACAAGGATCATGAAGCTTCGGAAGATGCTGCTACTGAACGTCGCAGGTCGACAAGGTCGCGTTCCCCTCCTGAGTGGTACGGCAACACTGTCTTGACTGTCTTGCTAGTAGAAGAAAGTGAACCTACGAACTATGAGGAAGTGATGATGAGCCCAGACTCTGAGAAATGGCTAGAAGCCATGAAATCCAAATTGGGATCCATGAGCGAAAACCAAGTATGGACGTTGGTGGACCCTCCTAGCGACCGAAAGGCCGTTGAGTGCAAGTGGATCTTCAAGAAGAAAACGAACGCGGATGGTAATGTTACCGTCTATAAGGCACGGCTTGTCGCGAAAGGTTTTTGACAAGTTCAAGGTGTTGACTACGATGAGACTTTCTCTCCCATAGCGATGTTTAAGTCCATTCAGATTTTATTAGCAATTGTTGCGTTTCATGATTATGAAATATGGCAGATGGATGTCAAGACTGCTTTCCTCAATGGCAACATTGATGAAGAGTTGTATATGATGCAACCCGAAGGTTTTGTCGATCCTAAGGATGCTAGTAAAGTATGCAAACTTCAGCGTTCCATTTATGGACTGAAGCAAGCATCTCAGAGTTGGAACCTTCGTTTTGATCAAGTGATCAAGAGCTTTGGATTTGTTCCAAATTGCTACGAAGCTTGTATCTACAAGAAAGTGAGTGGGAGCTCGGTGACGTTTCTGGTACTATATGTGGATGACATATTGATTATTGGAAATGACATCAACATGCTTAACAATGTGAAGAGTTATTTGAACAAGTGTTTTTCAATGAAAGACCTAGGTGAAGCTGCTTATATATTGGGCATCAAAATCTATAGAGATAGACAAAGACGCCTGATAGCTTTAAGCCAAAGTACATACCTAGACAAAGTTCTGAAAAGGTTCAGAATGGATAAGGCAAAGAAAGGTTCAGTGCCTATGTTGTCAGGTAAGATATTGAGCAAGGCTCGGTGTCCAGCTACGGTAAATGATAGGGAAGCTATGAGCAAAGTGCCTTATGCCTCGGCCATAGGTTCGATCATGTATGCCATGCTGTGTACTAGACCGGATGTGTCCAATGCTCTTAGTTTGACGAGCAGGTATAAAAGTGATCCAGGAGTGGAACACTGGACAGCCGTGAAGAACATCCTAAAGTACCTGAATAGAACTAAAGAAATGTTCTTAGTCTATGGGGGTGATGAACAGCTCGTTGTAAAAGGTTACGTCGATGCTAGTTTCGACACTGACAAGGATGACTCTAAATCTCAGACAGGATACGTTTATATTTTGAATGGAGGAGCTGTGAGCTGGAGAAGCTGCAAGCAAAGCGTGATCGCGGGATCTACAGTAGAAGCGGAATACATGGCTGCTGCAGAAGCGTCAAGTGAAGGAGTTTGGATCAGGAACTTCATCACTGAGCTTGGCGTGGTTCCAAGTGCATTGGACCCACTGGAGATATTGTGTGACAACACTGGCGCCATAGCACTCGCTAAGGAACCAAGATATCATCCAAAGACCAAGCATATCAACCGCAAGTTTCATATAATCCGAGATTATATAGCAGATGGAGATCTGAAGATCAGCAAAGTACATACAGATCTGAATGTCACAGATCCATTGACTAAACCTCTTCCACGTGTAAAACATGATCAGCACCTCAGTGCCATGGGTGTGATATTGTTGCCAGATGTAAACTAGATTATTGACTCTAGTGCAAGTGGGAGACTGTTGGAATTATGCCCTAGAGGCAATAATAAAGATGTTATTATTATAATTCTTGTTCATGATAATGTTTATATTCCATGCTAGAATTGTATTAAGCGGAAACTTTAATACTTGTGTGCTTTGTGAACAACACCGTGTCCCTAGTACGCCTCTATGGACTAGCTCATTGATCAATGATGGTTAAGGTTTCCTAACCATAGACATGAGTTGTCAATTGATAATGAGATCATATCATTGGGAGAATGATATGATGGACAGACCCAAACTAAGCAAAGCAATTAGATCGTGTCATCGTGTTCGTCTTTGCGAAGCTTTTCTTATGTCAAATATTTTATTCCTTAGACCATGAGATAATACAACTCCCTGGTATCGGAAGAAAGCTTTGAGGTCATCAAACGTCATCCGATGAGAGGGTGATCATAAAGGTGTCTCTCAGGTGATCAGAAAGTATTTGTTGGGTTGTATGTATCGAGATGGGATTTGTCCCTCCCAAGTTGGAGAGATATACTTCGGGCCCACTCGGTAATCGATATCAACACCGCTTGCAAGCATGTGGTTAAGGAGTTAATCACAAAGTGATATCGGATTACGGAACGAGTAAAGTACTTGCTATGAACGAGATTGAACTAGGTATGACGGTACCGACGATCAAATCTCGGGCAAGTAAAATATCGCGAGACGAAGGGAATATATATATGGGATTGATTGAATCTTGGCATCGTGGTTCATCCGATATGATCATCGATGAATGTGTGGGAGTCAATATGGGTGCCCAGACCCCGCTGTTGATTATTGATAGAAGATCATGTCTGCATATTCTCGAACCCGCAGGGTCACACACTTAACGTGTCTCGACGCTAGGATAGATTGGATAATTGGTTTGGTTTATGAGTTTTTGTTCGGAGTCTCGGATGGGATCCGGGACATCACGAGAGGTTCCGGAGTGGTCCGGAGAATAAGATTCATATAAGGCAGTGCAGTTTTTGGAGTTCGGAATTGTTCCGGGTTAATCGGTATTATTCCGGAAGCTTCTAGAACCTTCTGGAAGGGGACCAACGTGGCCCCACCTTCCGGGAGGGGGCATGGGCCTATGAGGGAGTGCCCTGGCCGCATTGGGCCAGGGGCACAAGGCCCCATAGGGCCCAGCCGGCCAAAGGGTTTTAAACTTGAGATAGACCTTCTAGAAGGGGGTTTCCTTGCCCCCCACTCCTTCTCCTTGGGGCCGCCAGTTTGGCTTGGCGGAGGGGGCTAGGGTTGCAGCCGCCCACCCCTCTATATAAAGAGGGCTGGGGGCGCACCACCCCCTCACACCTTCCCCTCCAAGAGCTAGCCGTCCTGCTGCCCTCCTCTCTCCCTCCCGACTGTTTGTAGGCGAAGCCCTGCTGCAGAAATTCTCCACCATATACACCACGCCGTCGTGTTGTAGATCCAATCCGTCTCTCCACCATACTTGCTGGTCCAAGGAAGGAGGAGACGTCGAGGTGCTGCACGTGTGCATCTCACGGAGGCACCGCCACTTGTGGTGCTAGATCGGATCGGATCGCGAGGAGGAGAAGCGAGTACGACTACATCACCCACCTAACGACGAACATTCCGCTGTGCGAAACTTCAAGGGTATGAAGATCTAATCCAATCTCTCTCGTTGTTTGCATCTCCTAGATTAGATCTTGGCTTTCCTTCTGTTCGCATCCGTAGAAAATTTTGATTTACTATGCCGCCAAACCCTTCACTATGTTTCCTCGACGCCTACTCCGGGTACAACCAAATCAAAATGGCTGTCGAGGACGAGGGAAGACGGCGTTCATCACGCCATTCGGAGCCTTCTTCTACGCCGCCATGACCTTCGGCCTCAAGAACGCCGGGGCGACCTACCAGCGGTGCATGCAAGAGTGCCTCGCGAGCCAAATTGGCCGCAACATCCACGTCTACATCGATGAAGTGGTCGTAAAGTCCGCTCGCCAGGGTGACCTACTCGAAGACCTGGCGGAAACGTTCGCCAACTTGAGAAAATACAAGATAAAGCTTAACCCAGGAACATGCACCTTCGGTGTACCAGCAGGACAACTACTGGGGTACGTCGTCTCCAAGCGAGGGATCGAGGCGCACCCCACCAAGATCGACACGATCGCCCGACTCGGCAAACCCGAGTGCCTGCGCGACGTCCAAAAGCTGGCCGGGCGAGTAGCGGCTCTCAGTCGCTTCATCCCCGCCTCGGTGAAAAGGCGATGCCCCTATACCGCCTGATGCGCAAGAACCCCACCTTCCAGTGGGACAAGGAGGCGGATGACGCGCTTCGCAACCTCAAGAAGGTGCTACTCGCCACACCGCTACTCGCCGCCCCCGCCGACAAAGAACCCATGCTGGTTTACGTCGCGGCTTCCGAGCGCGTCGTTAGCGCCGTCATGGTCGTCGAGCGACCGGAGGAAGGAAAGGAGCACCCAGTACAGCGACCGGTGTACTACATCAGCGACGTCCTCACCGAGTCGCGCCAGCGATACCCGCAGTACCAGAAGCTGGTATACGCGGTCTTCAGAGCTCAGCGGCGCCTGCCGCACTACTTCCAGGAGCACCCGATCATGGTCGTCTCCTCAGCACCATTGCAGGCCATCATCCGCAACCGCGAGGCGACCGGGCGGGTCGCCAAGTGGGCCGTCGAGATCGGCGTCCACAACATCAAATACGAGCCACGAAAAGCGATCAAGTCGCAGGCCCTAGCGGACTTCATCGCCGACTGGGAAGAGGCCCAGAAGCCAGAGAAGCTGCCATACCTCCATTACTGGAACCTGCACTTCGACGGCTCCAAGAACTTGGACGGCGCAGGCGCAGGGATCGTGCTAACGTCACCGAAGGGCGACAAGCTCCGCTACGTCCTCTGCCTCGACTTCACACCCTGCACCAACAACATGGCCGAGTACGAGGCCTTACTCCACGGCATACGAGCTGCCAGGGAGATGAACGTCAACCGCCTACGCTGCTACGGAGACTCCGACCTCGTCGCTGGGCAAGTCGCTGGCACCTGCGACGCCGTCTCCCCCACCATGGCGGCGTACCGCAAGCAGTGGACAAGCTGGGCGGACACTTCGCAGGCTACTCCGTCGAGTGGATCGACAGGCGGAAGAACGAGGAGGCCGACGCACTCTCTCGCATTGGGTCGGCTCGATTCGCACCACCCCCCGGCGTCTTCCTCGACACAATCACCAAGCCATCAGTCTCTCCCCCGAGGGAGATCGACATCGGAGTCCCGTTACAACCGGAGGCAGCCCTGGTCGCACTCGTCACCGAGCCAGACGACTGGACCAAGCCCTACGTCGCCTACCTGGAGGCCGGCAGCTTGCCGGCAGACGAGACGGACGCTCGGATGATCGCACGCCGATGCAAGTCCTACACCATCATCGACGGCGAGCTCCACAAGCGCAGCGTCACCGGCGTGTTCCAACGTTGCGTCCAACCCGCCGAAGGACGCAAGATCCTCCACGACATCCACTCCGGCGACTGCGGCCACCACGCCGGCGCCCGCTCTCTGGTCACCAAGGCTATGCGGCATGGCTTTTACTAGCCCACCGCACACGCCGATGCCGTCGACATTGTCCAGCGGTGCGCCGGGTGCCAGAAGTACGCCAACCAGACGCACATGCCGAGCTCAGCGCTCAAGAAAATCCCGATCACCTGTCCATTCGCCGTATGGGGCATGGAAATGGTAGGCCCCTTCAAAAAGGCTCCCTCCGGCTACACCCACCTGCTGGTCGCGGTCGACAAATTCACAAAGTGGGTGGAGGCCAAGCCAGTCCGGAAATGCGATGGGAAGACCGCCACTAAATTCCTACGCCTGCTCATATATCGCTACGGGTTCCCAAACAGCATCATCACGGACAACGGCACCAACTTCTCCAAAGGAGCCATGGCTGAATTCTGCGAGGAACACCACATCCGGCTCGACCTCGCATCAGTCGCCTACCCGGAATCCAACGGCCAGGCGGAACGGGCCAATCAAAGCATCCTGCACGGCCTGAAGCCGCGACTCCAAGTACCACTCGAGCGCACCGCCGGCTGCTGGGTCAAGGAGCTACCCTCCGTCATCTGGGGCATCCGAACCTCGGTCAACAGGTCGACAGGATTCACCCCCTTCTTCATGGTGTACGGCGTCGAGGCAGTCATGCCCACCGACCTTGAGCACGACTCACTGAGGGTCGTCCACTACACGGAGGCTGCGAACAAACTCGCACGACAGGATGGAGTCGATCAACTCGACGAGGCACGCGACCTAGATCGCTCGCGCACCGCCACCTACCAACAAGGACTTCGCCGCTACCACAGCCGGCGGGTGAAAACTTGCACCTTCCAGGAAGGCGACCTGGTGCTGCGCCTCATCCAGGACAAGAAGGGCATGCACAAGCTTTCCCCTCCATGGGAGGGACCATTCGCCATCGGGCGCGTACTCGGCAACGACGCTTACTACTTCATCGACGTCCGCGGGGACGGCAAACTCGACGTCAAGCGACCATAGAATGTAAACCTCCTACGGAATTTCTATTCCTAGAACTCCACATATGTACTCTCCAGTCGCTATGAAATAAAAAGAATCGGTTACCACAAATTGCGCCTACTCTCCGTGTCTTGTGCCACTCGCACTCGTAATCACAGCGTCAAGCTAACCGCAGAAGTCAACCTTTGGTAAAGCGATCGGCACGGCCAAGTAGTGCGATGCAAAAGCACTGGGTCACCTCAGGTTTTGCATCGTCCACGAAAAACGCCTACCCGGAGCCCCATTGGAGTCGCCTAGCCCGACTGGCTCTACGAGCCAAGACAACTGCCTCCGCTTCTCACCGCGACCATGATCCTCCACATCCTCGACATAGCGACTCGAACGGCCACGTACCATGCTCGGGGACTGACGACCAGTTCAGCGCGAGCGGCTCGGGAAAACGCCAAGTATGTGAGCATGCCCAGGACTCGCCATGCGACTGACCCAACGGGCCTGGCCGGAGTGATGCGCTCAAACTAACGCGCCAAGTCGTCACCCACCCTCGAGTCGCGCCTAGAACAACCAAGTACCACGCTCGGGGACTCGGCCACCCGACCTCGTTCGCGCAAGGGAAAACGGTGAAGTACAGAGCGCTCAAGGGAGTCGCCTTGCGACTGGATCTTCGAGTCCGGGCGAGTCGACCACAATAACAAAACGTTCAAAAACCACAAACACATCACACACGAGGTAAACCCCATAAAAGGGCGGACGCGCTCGGGGACTCGTTCAACCACAAAACACATGACAAATCACAAAACAGACACGATATCTCATTCAATAGCATGTCGCATTGTCTCAAATTACATAGTATGCGGAATGGCAGAACTACTACTAACGCCCCAGGGCAACCTTGCTTATTCCGCAGGCTTCGACGACAACTCGCCAGCACCCTTGCGATTGCGGATGAAGGGAGCGTACGGGTTCGACGGATACGTCGTCAGTTCACCCGCCATCGCCGCACGAAAAGGCTGCTCGACCTTGAAGTCCCGGTGCTGCGGCTCGGGGTCGTTGGGCGCGACGACCGTCTCCTGGTAAGGAAGGAGGTCGCCCATCGCCCAAACGCGCTCGGAGTACACCGCGGCGCGACCCGTCAACTTGAGCACCTCGGAGATCTCCACCTCGCCAGTCGACGACGGGTAGCCACTCGTCACATCGTCCAGATCGAAATCTTCTGGAAAATGAGCAAGCCCAAGGCTAAGCGTCGTCGCCGCTCCACGCCGGAACGCCGATCGCGTCATGAACTCAACAACCGACGGCGCCTTCTCCAAGTACTTCCACACCTCGACGAGGTCGCTGGGAATTATTTCCGTGGGCGATATCTCCTGGAGGTAGGCTCGGATGCATGTCGCCGACAACGTCGCCGAGTCGACGAGCGTGGCCACACATTGCCGCGCGTCGAACGAGCTCGCCTCTTCCGCGCTATCAAGGATGCGACCTGTGGATAGAAGATAACAGTGAGTACACCGGATATTACGAAAAGACACATGCAATAGGCAAGGGAAGACAAAATCACCAATCAAGGGACGGGAGAGGTCCGTGATGAAGCTTTGAAGAGAAGTATAGTCGTCCTGAAGCCCAGCAACAAGGGCGTCGGAAACTTTACGCTCTTCCGTGGCGGCCTTGGCTCGACCATCCGCCGAACTCGCCTCCTCTTTCGCCTCCCTCAGCTCGCGCTCGAGCTCGGCGATCCGCTTCTCAGCCGAGCTCAACGCCGATTGAGCCATTGCCAACTCACCCGCGGGGACAAGTCCCTGGCGAGCCTTTTCTGCCTTCGCGGCAACTGCCTGAAGCCCCTTATTCGCCTCTTGGACGGTGGCCAGTTCCTTCTCCGCGCGGTGTTTCGCTGCCAATCGGTCAGCTGACTCACGTTGCAGCCCCTGCACACAATTCAAACAGTTAACCAAAGCGAAATCCTAAGTGCCCACCCGCTGAAATTCAGCGAGTACGCACTCGGGGACTGGCAATCAAGAAATCCTAAGTGCCCACCCGCTGAAATTCAGCGAGTGTGCACTCGGGGACTGGCAATCAAAAAATCCTAAGTGCCCGCCCGCTGAAATTCAGCGAGTGCGCACTCGGGGACTGGCAATCAACAAATCCTAAGTGCCCACCCGCTGAAATTAAGCGAGTGCGCACTCGGGGACTGGACGCGCAAATAACAACGAGACACTAAAAGAATCAGACCGCTGCTGCACACCGACCTGATCCTCGGGGACTGGACATACCTGGATAGCTGCGCCAAGCATGCCGTGAAGTTGTATCACATCCACGGATGCGAGGAGAACCGGCGTGTGCCCACGACACTGCTCGACCTCTACGTCGGCGACCCCAGGCGCACGGCTCGAGGGCGAGGTCCCACTCGCTGCAGCCGCCTTGGTCATGAAGCGCGGGAACGTGGCGATGGATGCACCGGCACCAAAGGAGACCGGCTCGGTCACCCCAGGTGATGGAGCACCCTCCTTCGTGGGTAAGGCCGCCTCCATTGCGGGTTCATTCGGCGCGACCGCCGTGTCGTCGGAGATCGTGACGACATCGTCGCCCTTGGCCTTCTTGGCGCCATCCGCAGGAACGACGACTTCGTCCGCCTTCCTCTTGCGGGGAGGATCCTCCTCGCTGACGACGGGTGGCACCTTAGACACGGTAGGGTGGCCTATCTTCTTCGCTCCGGTCCTGTAAATCGATCGTGTGAGCGAAATAATTCAAGCTGCTATGAAAGACAAAAGTAGGTGAGCAAACTCACTTGGCGACCGGAATGAAGCGTAGCCTCATGCGGATGCCGACCGGCTTCTCCAGTTCGGGGCCCAGTCGGCGGCTGAGGCCCATCTCTAGGACGTCGCGTGCCCAAGACACGGACGGCTTCTTCGTGGTCGAGGCTGCAACGGGAGCCTCTGGGACATCTTCGGCAGGGGCTTCCCTGCGAGGTGAAGCCGCCGCGGCTGGAGCAGCCCCTAGCCCAGAAACTGGGGCGAATGGCGGAGGCATCGAGGCCAGTGGCACCTCGACAGCGGCCGTGTCCAGCGCGGCTGCCATCGGCGGTGCCTCGTCCTTGGCCGGGCTAGGGGCGTCGGAGCTGCTCGCCGAGTGCGGTGGCGAGGCCAGCCTCATCGGCTTCGTCTTCTTCTTCGGAGGAGCCTTTGCCTCCTTCTCCTTCTTCTTCTTCTTCGATGGAGTAGCCTGGCAGCGCGAGGTGGTCTCCGGAAGTTCGTCATCTTCATCGTGACGCTCGAGGCTTTTACTCGCCTCAAGCTCACGCTGACGCTGCCCGCGGGTCTTGCGGACCAGCGGGGCGACCTCCTCCTCGGACTCGTCATCGCCGTTGCTCTCGTCGCTCCCGGAATCGCCCTTGGCAGGAGGCGACTCGCCCATGTCCTGGACGGACGAGCTAGAATTCTCGTCGTCTGAAGGCGGGAGCCATCCTTCCACCACTTGGAATAGCTACAATGAACACAAAATGAAATTAGACCGACCGTGACTGCAAAAACTGCGAATGCGAATGATGCGAGGTGGCTTACCGTTGGGGCTGGATGCTTTGCGGTGTAGGGGGCGATCCCAGCCTTTGCGTCCAGGTACACCGCCTGGGTGATCTTCTTTAGTGCTGGGGTGTAGTCCTCGAGCTTCCACTCGGCGAGGCAGGACTTCGTCGAGTCCTCCCGGCCCGTGTATTGGTACATGTAGTGGTCGCGCCGAGCCAGAGGGACGAGCCAGCAGTTGTATAAGTTGATTCTTGGAGGCCCTTCTTCTTCAGACCGCGGATGGTTTGGAGCATTTCGTCCACGACAATCCGCTGGTCGCTGGGGAGCTTGCCGACTTGAAGTCGGCGCGGTTCGGACCGGTTGGCGGAGTATCATGGGATCGCCGTCTCGCCCTCCGGGGTCGCCTCGGCAACATAGAACCAAGACTTCTTCTAGTCGCTCGCCGCCTTGGCGGGCAGCATCAAGTCAAAGAACGAAGCCTTCGACTTCAGCTGGAATGTTAGGCCGCCCGCGGCAAGCATTGGGCCGCCCGCTTCCTCGCGGCTGATCCGTCCGTGGAACAGATCTTGCCATAGAGGGAAGTAGGGCCGGCAGCCCAAGTAGCACTCGCAGAACGCCAAGAAGATGGCGAGCTGCTCGATGCTGTGTGGACCCAGGTCCGACGGTTGGATCCCATAGTAGGCGCAGAAGCGCCGGAAGAACAGGGACGTGGGGAATCCTAGCCCCCGTTCTAGGTGGCTGGTGAAGCAGATGAATTCCCCCTCGCGTGGGTTGGAGGTCACCTCTCCGGCCGCGGGGATGCGCCAGCAGCCGGCACGCAGGATCCCGGCCTCCTCAAAGGAAGCCAGTTGCGCCCTCGTACACTTAGATCTACCCCAAGGTTCGGTGGAGAGGGCCATGGCAGAAGGATTTGTGGGGGGTCGGAGGATTTCGGGTCGGCTGGATCGCGATGCGAAGGGAGGAGAAAATGCGTGCAATAGGAGGAAATGGCGAGAAGGTGGTTCTCTGATCGCCTGCCATTCCCCTTATATAGAGGTTGTTACTACGCGGTGATTACGCCAAAAGTTACCGTTGGATTATCCCAACGGCTAGTTTGACCACGTTTAACGGTCCAGCTTCAGCCACTCGGCTCGCTGACCCGATTACTATGACAGTGTTTCGCCGACTCGACTCGCCAAAGCTGCGATCGGGATGACTAGTTTTCTCCTTTATACAGGAGCCCGCCGACGATTCTACTGGATGTCTACTTTGAAGCCGTATACTCCGACTGCCAGCAGCCACCCACGCCTAATCGACGACGGCCTCGGGGACTACTGATGGGGATGTGCCTACCGGGGTATACCCAGCAGGACGTTTCCGACTGGCCCAGGAACTGGCGAGTGGGCCTGCAAGACGGCGACTGGATCAAGGCCCGGTGTGAATCCAAGCGACTGGAAGCTAAAGGCCCAAGCGAGTAGATAGGCCCAGTCGAGTTAGGTTAAACGATTACCGAAGCCTTAACTGATTCGGTTGAGATATGTAAACCCTAGGGGAGGTGAGTCTATATAAACCTCCCAACAGGGCGTGTAGGGATACGTTCCATCATACACCCAAGCGACTCGCCGCCTAGCCGCCGAGCTCGCCCATTGTACCACCTTCATAATACAATCTAGCAGGAGTAAGTCTTTACCCTCCGGGGGCCGAACCTGGGTAAAACCCTGTGTCTACGCCCTCATCTCGCACCGCAGATGGCTGGCCGCCCTTGCCCATCGTTCTACTACTCGCTGCTGATCGCAGCATCTGCCATGACCATTCCCACGACAGGGAGGGAGTATACGTCCCGGTTGGTGGCTCCAACCGGGACTAAAGGGGCATATGTCCCGGTTGGAGCCACCAACCGGGACCTATGCTCCAATTTTCAGCAGATGAAGGGGCGCGCGCAGGGGGTCTTTAGTCCCGGTTGGTGGCTCCAACCGGGACATATTCCCCTGTTTTCAAATTTTTTCAGGTATTTTCTCTCTGTTCCCGCCTTATTTTTTATTTTGGGGTTTAAATTTGTATTGTTTTTTAAATGATAATTAATTTGGAATTCAGAAAAACTTTAAACATAAAAAGTGTTTGGATTTGAATAAATAATTCAAAATCATTTTCTGTTTTAAAAAATAATTAATGTAACCATTTAAAATATGAACCATTTAAAATTAAAAATGAATTAACTTATATTTTTTAATATCAATTTGGAATTTAGAAAATTTTAAACATAAAAAATGTATGGATTTGAATAAATAATCCAAAACCATTTTCTATTTTTAAAAAATAATTAATGTACCCATTTAAAATTAAAAATGAATTAACTTATATTTTTTGAATATTAATTTGGAATTTAGAAAAACTTTAAACATAAAAAGTGTTTGGATTTGAATAAATAATTCAAAACCATTTCTGTTTTAAAAAATAATTAATGTAACCATTTAAAATATGAACCATTTAAAATTAAAAATGAATTAACTTATATTTTTTTAATATCAATTTGGAATTTAGAAAAACTTTAAACATAAAAAGTGTATGGATTTGAATAAATAATCCAAAACCATTTTCTATTTTTGAAAAATAATTAATGTAACCATTTAAAATTAAAACTGAATTAACTTATATTTTTTGAATATTAATTTGGAATTTAGAAAAACTTTAAACATAAAAAGTGTTTGGATTTGAATAAATAATTCAAAACCATTTTCTGTTTAAAAAATAATTAATGTAACCATTTAAAATATGAACCATTTACAATTAAAAATGAATTAACTTATATTTTTTTAATATCAATTTGGAATTTAGAAAAACTTCAAACATAAAAAGTGTTTGGATTTGAATAAGTAATTAATAATGGGCCGAAAGAAAATTTGATTAGGATAGAACTAGAATTAAAGTACATAACGCAACTAACACAAAGTTACATAGAAGAACTGAAAATTAAGATACATGGCCAGATTAAGCCACAATCGGCCGAACTTGTTTTGCAATGTTGGAATAATTCAGTCATGCTCATGCCTGTAATACTCGCCACTTTAGTCGTCGTACTCACCGCGACCGTCGTCGCTATCATCGTCGGGGTCACCGTAGTTGAACCTTGAAGGTTGAGTACGAGTGGGCTGGACTTGAGGGTAGCGCATGCGGGGGCTAGAGTCGGCGGCCGTGTCATAGGCCATGATGCTCTGGAGAGTCCACGTTGGCCTCGTTGAAGTTCGTTGAAGTTCGCAGGAGGTGGGCCCTCCTCCTCGTGCCTGGCGAGTGCCCTCTCATGCCGATCCACGAAGAAGGCTTCCCAAGTCGGGAAATAGTCGGGATGCCATCTGGGATTCCTCCGCTGCTCCCGCGTGAGCTCGAAGTAGTAGTGGTTCGTGATGGCCATCTGACGCGCCACACCTATAGGGACAGGAGGAACCGGCACGCCTTCGGCTCTCAGCATCGAGCCGACGGGGACACAGTAGCCCGGCGGGCAGGGGTAGTTCGAGGCGCAAAGCGCCTCCGCCTCCCTGGGAGTTAGTGCTACCGTGGAAGCCATGGGAAAGAGTGATGAGGTTGCAGATATGAGTCTAGAGATGTGCAATGACAATGGAGGCCAACCCTACATATATATATAGTGAAGAACTGGCGGGAAGAACTGGAGGGAAGAACTGGCGGGAAAAAATGGCGGGAAAAATGGCGTGTCGACATTATGTCGTGCAGCGTGTACCTTGTCCCGGATGGTGTCACCAACCGGGACTAAAGATGAAAAATGGCGTGTCCACACACATGCATAATATGGGCACAACATCACAAACTATGCCGTGATTCAGCACATAACATCGGTCATTTGGACCGAAAGCCATGAAACCTCGAACATGATAGGTCATTTTGTGAAGGTTTTTTTGAAACATGATCAATATACCAAGTCTGGTATTTTTCCTTTCAACTATGTAACATAATATGACACCACGCGAAGGATTTTCATTGTTCGGATTTTTTTTGAATTTATGATGCCCGTTTTGAACTATCTGAATTTCTAACTATGGTCGAACCGGTGTGCATGAAGATAGGGGACGAGCATCGTTAGAACTTGCATTGGATCTCTGAATAAACCACATATTTTGAGTCTAAAATTGATTTTTTCAAAAAATCATGGGCGATAGATTATGTACCTGTAGTACAAACCGGACCCACTTCCTACCGATTCGGCAGACATTTGTCCTTTTTATCCTGGATGGACGAAAAGGTTTGAGATGTACCGGTTGGGAGATAGTCCATGTAAGATGGTCTAGTATTTTAGGAAAATGGGACGATAGCATTCTGAAACGGCATTTTGGTGGTTACTTCACAAAACGACCCGTTTTTTGCGCTCGGAAAATGGAAAAGGGCTTTTCCGTGCGACAAAAAGGAAAACTTCCTCCTACAACATTGTTCTCCATACCAATGTCCACACACATGCATAATATGGGCACAACATCACAAACTATGCCCGTGATTCAGCACATAACATCGGTCATTTGGACCGAAAGCCATGAAACCTCGAACATGATAGGTCATTTTGTGAAGGTTTTTTCGAAACATGATCAATATACCAAGTCTGGTATTTTTCCTTTCAACTATGTAACATAATATGACACCACGCGAAGGATTTTCATTGTTCGGATTTTTTTGAATTTATTATGCCCGTTTTGAATTATCTGAATTTCTAACTATGGTCGAACCGGTGTGCATGAAGATAGGGGACGAGCATCGTTAGAACTTGCATTGGATCTCTGAATAAACCACATATACTACTAGGAAAACGGCCTTTAGTGGCGCACCTGAAAACATCATCTGTGGCGCACTTGCAGTGCGCCACGTGCCTTGCGCTACGACTATCTCTCAGCCGTGGCGCACTGCCTAGTGCGCCACGGTTGTGTAGAGACAGGCGTAGCGCACTTTCTAGTGCGCCACAGATGTTTGAGCAGGTGCGCTACCCCTAGGATCTTCTGTGGCGCACTATCAAGTGCGCCACTAAGCTCTATAGTGCGCTTTAGGTGTAGTGCGCCACAGAAGGTAGACCATGTGCGCCACAAATGTATTTTTTGTATTTTTTTTAATTTCCGAGCCAGATTATATACAATACAGATTATATACAATATTACAGCACATATACACACACATATACAAGATATACAATTATATATAAATACACAATATGAAAAACAAGATTGAAACAAATACATATAGATAAGTCTCATACATGAATACATAGTATAAGTTACATTGTTTCGATCAAGTTACAAAGTAGTAGTTGGTGACATGAGAATACATGTGTCGATCGAACAAGTTAGAGCTCGGAAGCTCGCCTAGACATCTAAACTAGCTAGACACAAACGCGGGATAAATAACCAAAGAAGATAAGCATGATCACCGCCGCGACGAAGGTGTAGGTCTTCATCCGGTTCCTTGTCCTAACTCCCGCTAGATAGCGCGTGTATCTAGCTTCCGCCTCCGCCATAGTATTGTACCCTTTGTAGCTATTGCCGCTGAAACGGTGCACCTGTCTCCGGCAGTCTTCCCAATCATCGTAGACTCCGGGAACCCGTCCCTTGTACACGACGTACCACGTCATCTATAAGTTAACAATAATAATTAACCGGTGATTGAAAAAAAACATATATAATTAAAATCGCATATGAAGATACACTTATAGAAAGTACTCCTAAATCAAAAAGACCAAACTCAAAAAGCATGCCTCATATATAACTAGGTTGTTCGACACAGGAATATGCTACGATGGAACTGTTCGCCAAGTAGGATGCACAACACCTGGACCTGTGCATAGCACAAGGCGAACAATCTCATCGCAGCACATTCACATATAGTGTGCCACGACATTTCAATCATCGGCATTATTCTCGAAAAAGACCAAAGTAACTCAAAAATCATGCCTCATATATATTCATAGGTCGTTGGACACAGGAATATGCTACGATGGAACCGTACGCCAAGTAGGATGCACAACACCTGTACTTGTGCATAGCACAAGGCGTACAATCCCATCGTAGCACATTCACATATATAGTGTGCCACGACATTTCAATCATCGGCATTATTCTCGAAAAAGACCAAAGTAGCTCGAAAAGAATGCCTCATATATAACTAGCTAGGTCGTTGAACATAGGAATATGCTATGACGGAACAGTTAGCCAAGTAGGATGCACAATTCCTGGACTTGTGCATATCACAAGGCTAACTATTCCGTCATAGCACATTCACATATATATTGTGCCACGACATTTCAATCATCGACATATTCTCGAAAAGGACAAAAATAACTCGAAAAGAATGCCTCATATATATACATAGGTCGTTGGACACATGAATATGCTATGATGGAACCATGAGCCAAGTAGGATGCATAAGACCTGTACTTGTGCATATCACAAGGCTCACAATCCCATCATAGCACATTCACATATATAGTGTGCCACGACATTTCAATCATCGGCATTATTCTCGAAAAAGACAAAAATAACTCGAAAAGAATGCCTCATATATATACATAGGTCGTTGGACACAGGAATATGCTACGATGGAACGGTGAGCCAAGTAGGATGCACAAGACCTGGACTTGTTCATATCACAAGGCTCACAATCCCATCGTAGCACATTCACATATATAGTGTGCCACGACATTTCAATCATCGGCATTATTCTCGAAAAAAGAGTAAGGAAAGAAAGAAGGACCAAAGTGAGCAAAGGACCAAAGAGTAAGCAAAAAAACCAAGCATTGATTGATATATAATAATAATAAGCAAAATAAGTAAGCGATGATTCATAAACCTAATAAGATAAGTACACTTGTCCACACACACACAAAGGTCATCTATAGTTTGTAACTACAACTAGGCCAACATCAAGCCTTCTGGCTCGGCTTAGGGAATGGGAGGACGCCTTGTCTCGTCATGAACTTCCTATAGTCACCCTGCATCTCTAGGCGATCTCCTATGTCACGGTTATTCGGGATATTTCCTCCGTAGAAGATCCGCCCCGAAGTCATGACATCACGAAAGATGATTGCCCCAAACTGCTGCTGGATGCGATGCATCTCTTGTCTAATATCTGAATCATTGATCTTGGCCTTTGCTTCGGCCCACTGTTTGAGATGATCTGGCAGCGTAGAATTATGCTGGTCAAGTAGGAACACCCTCATGTGATGGAGTGTGTAGTAGGCTTCCTTCTTACTGTTTTCCGGCTGCTTCACGCAGGGGAACTCCGTTACGTGGTTGAATACGTGCCTGCCGAACTTGACCTTCGTACGCACGAAGGTGGTGCCTTCCGTCGAGGCAAAGCCAGTGACAGCATCATCCAGAACTTCCTTGATCTTGTCGTAGTTTTTCTTCTTTTCTAGATTCCTCGAGTCGAAATACGTGGCGTGGGAATCCTTTGGCGATAAGGAGATGAGCGTGCAGTGTTCATCTCTGCGCAAAAAAATCAAATGGAATGTGTTGGAAAAGAATGATGATGATCTAATAAAGTCAATCGACGGTGGCGAGTGAATAACGACTTACTCGGGAAAGTAAGGCACGAGAATGTATTCCTTTGTCTTGTTCGCCACGAGGATTCTTTTTAGGTACGAGGCCACGATACGTCGTTCGGAGGGGGAACCCAAGCAGCCGTCACGCATGTAGTAGGGGTCCACTATAGCGATGCCCGGTGTGTTCTCTCTAATGATCTGCATGGCCAGGCTGAGAGAAAACAGACGGACCATGGTATAGTGCAGCGGGTATAGGTGGAACATATTGAAGATGTCGTCGAACCGCAGGAAGAACAGATCCGCAGGGGCATTGTCGACGAAGCCCAAGCCTGGTGGCACCTTAACCACGAATACCGGGTGCGAGGGATCTTTCTCCGATAGAAGGCGTCTCTCTATCGTCAGCACGCCGTCATGCACACTCTGCAGTTCCGAACTGGCGAGCTTCCGCAAATTCTTAGGTAGCATGGGCTCACCCGCCACATGAATCCTCCACATAATACCCTCGGGTCTTGGTGGCCCGTCCCGAAACCTGATCGGATTCGCAGTTGTTGACGCATTTGGCTGGCTCGAGCTGCTAGATTTTATTTTCCTGCCCTTTTTTTTCCTTTTGGAGAGCGGGCAGGCACCACAATCTGAGCACCGGCCGCCCTATGTAGTGTGTCAGGGCTTAGAATAAAGGGCCGGTTGGTTGTATCAGCTGGCTCTGTAAAGGCGCAAGCTGGAGGCGTCTCCTAAGAACCAAACATACGCTTGGTGATAGTGGCTTTCTCTGTGGGGCCACCAGCTAGGTCTTATTTGGTGCCAAACTGAGTGCTGAAGAAGTGATCATTCCAGTCTTCGTCGTCCTCGGCCGGATCCTGCGCCATGTGCATATCATCAACATGATCATCCGACCCACCGCGTGGAGGTGACGGCGAGGGCGGTAAGGGGGCTTTGCCACCGCTTGTCGCTAGCACGACAGGCGGTGCTGTTGTCTGTGGCGTAATGGCCCCCGCCGTCCCCAAACGGATCATGCTCTTTGGCCATAGCAAGAATAAGCCGAAGCAAGTTCTGAGGACAGACGGCTCTTCTTCATCCGCTCCTGGGGGTTGAATGGGAGGTTCCAGGTCGTCGCAGCCCCTTAGCACCCGACTAATTTTAACCCTGTGCATGCTATCTGACATCGTCCTTGAGTGGAACGTGCGCTTCAAGGGTTGAACGATGGTACCCTTGGCAACATCCCTCAGCTCGTTGTTCACGTAGCATAAGAGATTGCAAGGAACATCCGTCTGCGGAAAACATGTACGGCGTCGTCAGATATGCCATAAGAGTAATAGATGGCATGAAAGGCGGTAATTAAAGCAATTTGTTTACCGTGATGGCATCGAGATCGGCTAATGTCGACGCACCGCATACGGCGACGGGCGTGCAAGAGACGGAAGGGCTGCTTGATGGCGCGGTGCTGGCCGCCGGTGTATTCTCCCTACCGACGGGTGCTTGGAGCTCCGGTGCTGCCGCGACGATGGCAGGGGGCACCAGCATGTTCTCTGGCGCCGCGGTGATGGCAGGGGGAGTCACCAACACTTGCGGCGCCGCGGTGCTAGCGGGCGGAGTCACGAACATGTAGTTCGCCTGATTCGTCGGCGCCGTGTTGTTCGAGTGGCTGCTGACCATGCTTGGAATCGGGCACGGCCCTACTCGACCACCTGCACTCCAGTTTGCTATTGACTGCACCAAGGTAGGCAGGAAGGAACTGAGGGTGATTGCCAGGTTGTCTTGGACGATCTGCGGGATCCGCGCCACTTGTGCCTTAAGTTCTTGAACCTCGCGGTTTTCCTCCTCGCTCCTTCCCGATGGTGCCACATGCGTCCTCGGCGGTGGACCAAAATTATCCACCCAATTCTTACCCCCGAGGCCGACCAGACGGCCAGCCGACAACGGCTTCTTCGTAACCGGCTCTATTTTCTTGGCCCGGTTCATCGCCCTGTTAAAAGGGTTATCCCACCGGGTGGCCGCCGTCGACCCCTGGGATGAGGAACCCTGGGATCCATGACTAGCAACAATTTCCTCCTCCTGCAGAAGAAGTAACAGTTAATCATTTAGATCATTGATTAGATTGCAATTGAGTTGATCCGCGGTAATTAGATTATACTTACCACAATTTCCTCGAATTCCTTCACCGCAGGATCCACGGTGAGTTGTTTGGTTTTTGGGTCCACATGGTAACGGGCCGTGATGAAGTTTCGAACCTGCCCGGGTTCAAATTTAGCAAAGGGGTTTTCTATCCCCTTGGATCTATACTCTTCGTCCTCCTTATTCCATTTGGCCTCCGCGGTTCTGTATCCACCAGATCCGAGATGGTGATGGCCTATATTCATCGCCTGCAGCATTTTCCCCGATTACTATTGGCCAGGGCTCTTTCGGATTCACACCTCTCTTTGAACTCCCGGAACTGATCTTCGGTGATCTACGGGTCAATCTTATGGATCTCCTCGAGACTTTTGCCTTCTTTATAGATCTTCTTCTTTATCCGGGTTCTCCAGCTGGCCAGGGCGGTGCTCATCTTTGTGAGGGCGGATTTGTTTACTTCGTTCCCATGATAATTTGTGTTCTGATACTTAGCGGGGAACTTGTATCTTGCATGCAGCTTCTTGAAGAGGAGTGTGCGCAAGTGGCCATTATCTTTATGCCGGAGATTCTCGGTGTTGATCGAGATGGTTGTCCGGGTGATCGCCGCCACTTGCCCACCGTACCCTTTGACGACAAGGGCGGGCTCCAAAGGAACCCCTGATGGGCTCACTTCGGTAATTTCCTCCCTGACCGTGCCGACCGTGTTCGGGCGCCGGTCTTTCGGCTTCTTCTTCTTCTTAGGAGGATTGCTACCACTCCCTATGCCGTCGCCGCCATCAGTGGTTTCATCGTCCGCCGTTGCTTCGGCTTCTTCCTCCGCATCTTCCATCTCATCATCCTCGCTCTCCGAAGGATGGTATTCTTCATCGTCTTCTAGCCGCTAGGCCGCCTCCTAGAATGTCAATTGTTTATTCGGAGGTCTGAGTTCTCCTTCAGCGCAGATGCGCTTAGAACATCCAGCCTCATCGTTGTCACACATCTTCGCACTAATAAAAAACAAATAATTGGTTAAATGCACGAAAAAATCCGGCATGACCTTTGCTAATTTTCTTAAACTAGGAGTGCCCGATTTCTGCCGAAACGGAAGTTAATCAACATTCCGGCAAAAATCGGGACTCATTTCATACAAGAACCTGCATATATATGGCCAGCATAGCTAGCACACAATAAATGGCCATCATAGCCAGCACAACCAGCATAAATGGCCCAGTATAGCCAGCACAACTGCACAACCAGAACACAATAAATCTGTTTCAGGCAAAAATGGAGCAACTAGAATAAATGGCCAACACACAAACAGTACATCAAGCATAAATGGCCAGGTTTTAGGTTTGGACTTAGCAGTTTCAGGTTTTAGGTTTGGACTTAGCAGTTTCAGGTTTGGACTTAGCAGTTTCAGGTTTCAGCAAGCATAAAGAGTGTAAAAATGCAAATAGTATACACAGCTAGCTACTGTCTTGTTTTTGTTAGCATTTCATCATTAAAGCAAATAAGAAAATAAGCATTTCATAGCATTACACAACTAGCTACTGTCTTGTTTCAGTTTCAGCTAGCATTTCATCACCAGGAGCATTTCATCACTAAAGCAAATAAGCAAATAAGCAAGCAACACCTACTGCCTAAAGATGGTTCAGCACTAAAACTACTACCTAATCCAGAGCACATGGGCCATTATTGTGAGAGTCAGCAGTTACTCTCGCAGCTGTAGTATGAGGCTCTGGGTATGATTTGCTTGGCCTAGACCACAGAATGATGATGATAAAAACAATATACCGACACTTATTATGGATCAGAGGAGTACATTTTTGGTTCATGGATGACAACCAAAAATATTCCATCGTGTGAGCCTCCATGGTATAGGTCACGAAGTGTAAAATGTTTAGTTACCGGCAAAGAAATTCGCATCATCATCGTCATTTGCAGAAATGTAGAATAAAATTTCAATGAGCATAAATGTTTAAGAAAGGGTATGGCACCTAGAGCTATTGATATTAGTGAGCACCAAACCAAGCAAATGTTTCATTTGGAGATGCCTTTACTGTGTATAATAAATATATGCTGACAGGATAAATATATCAAGATACAATTTTCACCACTTGTAGTTATACAAATTATATTTTTATATTCTCTCTCCTCCAAAACAGTTAGGAACCTGCTAGTTCTAGTTCTACAGGAGCTCAGGACTTCAGGATTAGCTTTCGGTCATCCAATTATACAATGCTCAAGAACATATTGGAAAAATAAATAGGTCCTGCACTGCAGGCAATGTACTATTCTAGCACTTGTGGTCTTAATAAAATTCCGTGCAACATTGAAACTACGCTTCATATAACACAAACTTACATATCGCAATGGTTCCGGACGAGGAGATAAGTGGAGTATGTTTTTGCCATCCGACCAATCTAAACGACCAACAACCATGAGCAATTGCGACATTATTAACAGGAAAATAAATTTTGATGTTCGACGTAATGAACCAGACTGACTAACTAAAGCAACACAATTCAGCAATGACTAGAGCACCATGTACTGCCTTCTTGCAAAGAAACTGGGGATGGTAAGGAGCAATGACTAGAGCATCATGTCTTTCCCTTCCTTCCTGACAAACTGCCTTCTTGCAAAGAAACTGGGAGGGGATTTGACATGGTAAGCCCAATCTGACAAACTCCCTTCCTTCCCTGTCCACTACGCGGCCACCAAATCCCAACTTGGGTTGGATAGATTCGGCATGTGTGCATCCATGTCGACTATGCTAAAGGCAGAGCCGTCGGCATTGCCCCTGGCGCGCGCATCGCCGTCTACAAAGCATGCTGGAAAGGCTGCGCGAGCTCAGACATCCACTCCGGCGTGTCCGAGGCCACCATACAGAGGGAGAGAGAGGGACAGAGGGAGAGAGAGGGACAGAGGGAGAGAGAGGGAGAGAGGGAGAGACAGGGGAGGGGCGACGCTCACCTCTGACGGGCGGACGACGACGAGCGGACGACGGCGGCCTCCACCTCCTCGAGCGGCGCGAGATCCTCCTCCTCCACAAGCGGCGCAGGCCTCCTCCTCCTCCACGGATCGGCAGCGGCGCGGGCCTCCTCCTCCTCGAGAGCGCAGCGCGGCGGTGGCAGATCGAGAAAGCAGCGGCGCGGTGGCGGATCGAGAGAAAGCAGCGGCGGTGGCGGTGTCTGTGAGATGGGGATGAGAGAGGCGGACGTGGCACGCGCGGTTGACTAGTCCAACCCACATAGGCGTAGCGCACCCTGGCCAAGTGCGCTATGGATAACCGTAGCGCACTTGGCCAGGGTGTTCTACGCCTATGTGGGTTGGACTATCAGATAAGAGGACGGCCACCCCACTAGTTAACACTAGTACTGTCTTATCCCACTGGTTCTGCCCCTTAGCTCTATTCTAAACTATGAGCACCCAGGTTCAAATCCTGGTGCTCCACTTTTTTATTTTTATTTTAAAAATACTTTTAAATATTCCAAAAAATGCCCAAATGTGGTGATATATGCCATACAAGTTATGTTTTGTTTTTAAAATACTTTTAAATATTCCAAAAATGCCCAAAAGTGGTGATATATGTCATAAAAGTGTTACAAATATGATTCAAAGTATAACTAAATTTCATAATAATTTGTCCATGAATATTACAATCTTTTTCGACCACGCGTTTTACAATATTTTTTGAGCTAGCGTTTTACAATCTTTTTTCCCTTCTTTGTCGAGGTTGAATAATTTATCCCCGGCACTTTAATGTTTCTTCTTTCGAACGGGCTACCTTTTTTGGGTAGGGTTGTCCTTTTTCTTCTTGTGATGTATGTTGCTGCATCGTAGTTGTCGTCATCTTCAATCTTTGGATCGCTGTGTTGGTCGAAGTCTTGCTCGTTGGCGAGTCCATCCATTCCGATGATGTTTCTTTTTCCTCTCCTCACGACAACACGGCTAGGCTTTGTCGGGTCGGTAATGAAAAAACATTGGTCCACTTTGGTAGCCAGTACCCACGGTTCATTTTTTCGCGGCCACGTTTGCACCGGCGACCTTGGATTTGGTTGCTTCGGGTATAACCATGGTTGTAAAATACCGGTCTTCTCTTTCGACACTCTTTGCCCATCTGACACGGAACATCGGCACCTTTTCTCCACAGTAGTCGAGCTCTCAGATCTCCTCGATTCTTCCGTAGAATCTTTCCTTCACGTTGTCATCGGTGTAGAATTCCGACGTTACGCCTGAGTTCTGATAATCACACTTGTTGTCATTTTCCTCCGTGTAGAATGTGTAGCCGTTGATATCATACGCCTGATAGGTCACCAGGTTTTGCATCGGTCCCTGTGACAAGGTGAATATGATCTTTTCCGTGTCAGAAGAATGCGATCGCGGGGGATTATCAAGGAGCGTCTGCCTAAACCAACGTGTGAAATCTGAGTTGTGCTCTTTGATTATTTCTCCCTGCGTCCTCTGTATGCCCCGGTCAGTGTACTTCTTCTCGATTAACCTTTTGTGCTTCTGTACCCAAGGATCGATCAGTTCTAAATGCTGTAGCGCGACAAGGTTTGCTCGATCAAAGTCTGCGCGTCGAAAATCGAAGTCTGCATGCAGTATGCAACGACCCTCTCGGTGACCAGATCCATCGAGCTTGCCAAGGTGCCTGTTGACGGGAAGACTGACAGGGTTCTCGATGTCTAGATAATTCGTACAGAAAGAGATGCACTCTTCGGCCAGAAAGCCCTTGGCTATGCTTCCATCTGGACGGGACCTGTTGCGAACGTATCCTTTGATGTGTTCGTTCATCCTTTCAAACGCCATCATGCTGCGGAGGAACATCGGCCCGAGTTGTACGATGTCCTCCACAACATGGTCCAGCAGATGCACCATAATGTCGAAGAATGCGAGTGGGAAGTAGACCTCAAGCTCACATAGTATCACCACGATCTCCTCCTGTAGCCTCCCGAGCTGATTCACGCCAATCGACTTCCTAGAGATGACGTCGAAAAACTTGCATAGGCCAAATAACGTTTCACGGACGTGCTCGTCCATTATCCCTCTTAGTGCGACCGGAAGTACCTGCGTCATTAGCACGGCATAGTAGTGAGACTTCATGCCACTGAACCTCTGCTTCGCCTCATCTAGGTATCTGCTTATCTTTCCCGCGTAGCCGTAAGGAAATTTGACTCCTAGAAGGCACTTGAAAAACTGTTTGATCTCATCCTGGCTTAGAGTGAAGCAAGAAGGAGGGCAGTAATATTCGTTATTCTTGAACTTTTTACCCTTCCGACGACCTTGTGTCGTCTCCGACTCATGATCATCGTCATCTTCCTGATCATCAGGAGTAGTGCGTCCTCCGTGAAGCTCCTTCTGGATACCCAAGCATATCAGGTCGTGCCTTGCTTTCGGACCATATTTCGTCCTATCTGGCATGTTGATTATGGTGGCGACCAGACTCTCGCACACGTTTTTCGTGATATGCATGATGTCGAGGCTATGAGGCGTGCGGAGAAACTTCCAGTATGGCAACTCCCAGAAAACAGACCTTGTTTTCCATACCTTCATCAGCGGCTTGTTTTTTTGCTGCCTCTTTCGCTTCTTTCCAGGCTTAGGACAATCTTTCCAGTTTTTCAGCAACTCTTCCACTTCTTCGCTGCTCCTACGCTCTGGGATTCCTCGGGTCTCTGATTTGCCATCGAACAGGTCTCCACGTTTTCTCCATGGATCATTCTTGCCGAGCCACCTCCGGTGCTCCATGAACACGGTTTTCGATGACCCTGGATCTTTCTCTAGTTGGAGATAGCTTGTGTTATCCATGCACCTAACGCATGCGCAGAATCCTTGGATAACCTGCCCCGAGATATACCCGCAACCTGGATAGTCTTGCACCGTAGTGACCAACGCGGCTCTCATAGTGAAATAATCTTGTGCGACGGCGTCGTAAGTATTGGCTCCAGATTCCCATAACGTGGCTAGCTCCTCTTTCAACAGCCCGAGATACAGATTGATGTCGGTACCAGGTTGTTTCGGCCCTTGAATTAGCATACTCATTTGTATGTACTTCTTCTTCATGCACAACCATGGAGGGAGGTTGTACATCCATACAAACACGGGCCAAGTGCTGTGCGTGCTGCTCTGGCTACCGAACGGATTGAGTCCATCGGTGCTCGCACCAAGCCTGATGTTCCTCGAATCTCCACCGAATTCTGGGAATTCAAGGTCCAATGCTTTCCACTGGCTAGCATCTGAAGGGTGCGTCAGCAGCTCATCCTTTTCGGGGTCATCGTCATCTCCTGGCTTCTTCCTTTCCGCATGCCATCGCATGAGCTTCGCTTCCTTAGGGTCCGCGAAATAGCGCTGCAGACGAGGAGTGATAGGAAAGTACCATACCACTTTTCGAGGTGCTTTCTTCCCTTTCTTGTATCGACTCACGCCGCACACCAGACATGTGGTTTTCTCCGCGTCCTCGCCCCGATAAATGATGCAATCGTTGATGCATACGTGATATCTAACGTGCGGTAGATCGAGAGAACAGACAATTTTCTTGGCATCCTCGATACTAGTTGTACATGTGTTCCCCTCCGGGAGACGATCGTGCCAGAATGCCATCATATCGTCGAAGCTTGTGTCGCTCAATTTGTGCTTTGCCTTCATCTCCATAGCCTTGAGCGTTACATTCAACCGGGTATCATCGGGCCTGCATCCTTCATACAATGGAGTAACCGCGTCTTTCTCAAGTTGCGCAAGCTTGGCTTTCTCTCTAGCGGCAGCCCTGGCATTACTCGTCTGCTTGAGAAGCAGCTCTTGCACATAAGGGTCCTGCACCCAGCCTGACGTTGTTCCATCGTCGTCTGCTCCTCCGGCATCTAGATCATCATCATCCCGGTCTGCTTCCGCACCTTCACCATCTCCAGGAGACTCTTCATCATCTCGCCCGTTCTCGCCGTGATGATGATCATCGTCATGTTGGCCACCTTCTTCACCGTCTCCATCATCTACGCCATCGCTTATCCAACGAGTGTATCCATCCATGAAACCATGGCGGAGCAGGTGCGCCTGTAGATTCCCGGAATCTGGGTCGATCACCCAGTTGAGTTTGCATCTTCTGCACGGACATCTTATATCCGTCTTGTTATTTCGTATCATGTCGGCCGTCGCACATTTCAAAAATCTAGCCACAATGCCTTCGCTCATTATGCGGACCATTTTTGCCTGCACGGTGTACACGGTACAATTAGAAGTCTATTAGAACCACATAATGAATGCATGCATGCAATGGTCGATAGAAAATTTCGGCATGACCTATCCTAAAATTAGGACCTTTGCGAAATGCCACAGTCTTGCCAAAATGGAAATGAATCAACATTTTGGCAAAACAAATGGCAACTTGTTCACATACAAACACAAGAGACAGAGACCGATCCATACACACATGAACATATCATTATCCTCTCCATACACACATGCATGAGCATCATCAATACTCTCCATATACACACACATATGACCATCGATCAATCCTCTCCATACACACATCATGAGCATCGATCATCTACATACATATGAGCATATCATCCATATACACATGAACACATCCTTACATGGACAACTTACCGAGATGAGAGACCGATCGCGAGAAAGATGGAAAGGAGAGGTGTGCGCGTTGACCGGAGAAGGAGATGAGAGACCGGAGACCTTCCTCTATTACTTATGTAACATCCAAAGCAAGTTTTACATGCTAAAAATGGTGAATGGGTGGAGAAATTGAGGTGAGAAGGAGAAGATCCCGTCTAGATCTAAGGAGGAAGAAGAAGGGGAAAGTGAAGTGTGGGGTGGTGGATGTGGTCACACATGTGCACATAAAGTGCTGTCCTAAAAAAATCGACACATCCGTGGTGCACACGGCCCTAGTGCGCCACAGGCAGTAGAAACATCCGTGGCGCACTATGCCATGTGCGCCATGGATGTTCCTACTCCCTGTGGCACACTAGGCAGAGTGCGCCACAGATGTTTGTGGTCGTTTCACAGCAGAGGGGGGCATGCGCTTTGGCGTAGCGCACCCCCCCCCCCCCCACGTGCGCCACGGTTGACACTAACAACCGTGGCGCACATGACTATAGTGCGCTACAGATGTTTGGCGTGCGGCCAACAGGGCCCTGGCCCATACATATCTGTGGCGCACTATAGTCATGTGCGCCACGGTTGTTCTAGTTACTAGTAGGGCACTGCCCACAGGTGAGCCACACCTGTTTTAGCCGTGGGGCACTTCAACCATGTGAGCCACGGATGTGCCGATTACCTATAGCCGTTTTCCTAGTAGTGATATTGCGAGTCTAAAAATGATTTTTTTCAAAAAATCACGGGCGATAGATCATGTACCTGTAGTACAAACCGGACCCACTTCCTGCCGATTCGGCAGACATTTGTCCTTTTTACCCAGGATGGACGAAAAGGTTTGAGATGTACCGGTTGGGAGATAGTCCATGTAAGGTGGTTTAGAATTTTAGGAAAATGGGACGGTAGCATTCTGAAATGGCATTTTGGTGGTTACTTCACAAAACGACCCGTTTTTTGCGCTCGGAAAATGGAAAAGGGCTTTTCTGTGCGACAAAAAGGAAAACTTCCTCCTGTAACATTGTTCTCCATACCAATGTCCACACACAGGCATAATATGGGCACAACATCACAAACTATGTGGTGATTCAGCACATAACATCGGTCATTTAGACCAAAAGCCATGAAACCTCGAACATGATAGGTCATTTTGTGAAGGTTTTTTCGAAACATGATCAATATACCAAGTCTGGTATTTTTCCTTTCAACTATGTAACATAATATGACACCACGCGAAGGATTTTCATTGTTCGGATTTTTTTTGAATTTATTATGCCCGTTTTGAATTATCTGAATTTCTAACTATGATCGAACCGGTGTGCATGAAGATAGGTGACGAGCATCGTTAGAACTTGCATTGGATCTCTGAAGAAACCACATATTGCGAGTCTAAAAATGATTTTATCAAAAAATCACGGGCGATAGATCCTGTACCTGTAGTACAAACCGGACCCACTTCCTGCCGATTCGGCAGACATTTGTCCTTTTTACCCGTGATGGACGATTTCGGCAGGCTGGGCCAGGCAACAGTAATGATAGGGGTGAGTGTCGACATTATGTCGTGCGGCGTGTACCTTGTCCCGGATGGTGTCACCAACCGGGACTAAAGATCAACCTGTAGTCGATCCATGGCAAGTCCCAGTCTAAGTTGGTCGGTCGCACGCGCAAGCCGCACGCGGTAGCTCTACCCCTCCCCGTATATATATAGGCGGTGGGAGGCCAAGGTCATTAGTTTTCAGCTTTGGTTCAAATCTATTCTAAAACTAGGCGTCGCTTTTCTGTTCCCCCTATTTTCTTTTTTAAGTTTTGTTTCATCGCCTCATGCATGTTTACCGGAGATCACAAAACATTAATTGAGAGGATTTCATGCCAAGGTTTGTGGAACCGAAAACAGCCCACCCATTCATCATGACATTAATTGAGAGGATTTCATGCCATGGCTTTGTGAAACGGAAAAGCCTTATTTAATAGACAGGGCGTGTTTACTGGTCAAAATCCCTGGGTTTCCGGATAGTAGTTAATGATGAATGGCAAATCTTTGTTTTCCATTTTACCTAGGCCAGTAATTTCAGCAAAGATATCTGGAGGAGATTACGCCTTGGTTTCTTTAGGCCAGCGAGCTCGTGCACCGTGTTTCATTCAGAAAAAAAACAAAACTTAACCTGGAAATGCTTTCTCCTCGGCCACAAAATCTCAAGTACAAAGTCTAGTGCATCACCCGGCCCCATAGACGCGTATGAAGTAGAAAACAGAACAAAAACGACAGTATCTTTCTCCTTGTCGCCCCACATGCATGCTCCTTGTAATCCATGGCACACCGACGTGTGTTGCAGATCACCTCTTCTAACTTTAAAAAAAACCCTCACAGGCGTGTGTTTCATTTCATTGTTAAGTACATCAGTGAGATTATGTGCATTTTAAAGCGTTGAAGGACAACTTCTTTATCATCACGTTCACAGCAGAGGGAGATTATGTGCATGTGAAGAGTGGAGGACCTTGGATCCATCTTGGGGTGGCTTGCCTCATTGCCCCGTTTGTGGAGGACGCGCAACCTTCGGAGACGACGCTCAATTCCATGCCGATCTGGGTGAAATTCTTTGACGTGCCATGGAATAAGCAAACTAAGGAGTATGGAGAATTAATCGGTTCAAAGCTGGGTAGGTTCCTAGAAGCGGAAGTGGACAAGGATGGGATCGATAAGGAGGATTATCTGCGAGTACGCATCGACCTGCCGCTTAATCGACGCCTGCAAACCAGGTTCAAAACAACAATAAAGGGCTCTTCCATATGCAAAGTGTATCCGCTGAGATATGAAAGGTTGCCCCACTTTTGTTTCCATTGTGGCTTCATTGGCCATGATGAGGAGATTTGTGAGAAAAAGGCTAAGGGAGTGCCGTCTCTGAACTATGACTCTACATTGCGCTGTTCGCCGAAGAGGAAGTTCGAGAAAAGGACCATCAGTGCTACATACAACCCGGCGGCGAAACAAAACCTGAACTTCGCTTCGCCTGTTGGCAGTGTGGGCTCATCGTCTCTGGGCAGACCGAACACTAGTAATTTTGATTTCCAAAAGCTCAGTAGCAAGGTGGACCTAAATATGCCTGATATGGTTGGGGCGCACGATGGTTTCGAGGAGGCGGAAGGGGCCAAAACTGTTGAGGAGGTGGAGACGGTTCTGGCAAAGGTTGTAAACCAGATGAACTTGCAGGTTGCTCAGGAGCAAGCGGGCCCTAGTTATGTACAGAAGGAGCCAGTGCATGAGGCCCTTCCTGTGCTTACGTTGGGTACCAATCTGGACACCAACAATGTGCAACTAAAAGTGGCTCCCAACATGCAACAATTCCTACACGTGCCAGGAAAACCGGGGCCTAGTGACATGATTCCGGCGATCCGCAATCTCTCTGACGCGACTACCTCCCTTAGCAGTGATGTGCAGATGGCAGCTGCGGATTCAGTTTTGGGTAAGCGGGGAGCAGAGGCAAAGGAGGTGCTGCAAGAAGATCTGAACCTCGTACTCTCTCTGAACAGGGCGGAACAGGAAGGCGCACAACAGAAGAAAGGAAGGAGGGCGGGGGTAGAACAAGGGCAGCAGGAAATTGGTGAGAAGATGGGAGGAAACAACAGGAAGAACTTCAAGCAGAAGGCTACAGCTGGACGTGGGGCTTCCAGTACACTGACGAGATCAAATGTTTGGTCTCGTCAGGGACAATGAGTTGCATCGCGTGGAACTGTCGAGGGGCGGGAGGAGCTTCGACAGTTCATGAATTAGTTAACCTCGTTAGTTCGTTGCATGTTAAATTAGTTTTTCTTTCTGAAACTAGGCAGAAAAAGGATAAAGTCAGGCGTCTTAGAAGTCGCTTAGGTCTTCGTGGTTTTGATGGTGTCAGTAGTGAGGGTCTTAGTGGTGGTCTGGCCCTGTTTTGGCATGAGAGTCTGCATGTTGAGATTGTGTCCATGAATAAAAATATCATTGATGCTTATATCCGCTTTTCCCCTGATGAACCACTGTGGAGAATTACTTGTGTCTATGGTGAACCTAGAGTAGAAAATAGACATCTCATTTGGTCACAGTTACAAGACTTAAAAAGCACATCAGGTTTACCTTGGTTAGTCATGGGGGATTTTAATGAGGCACTTTGGCAATTTGAGCATATGTCTAATGTTCCCCGACCTGAAAATCAGATGACGGCCTTCAGGAACACCTTACAAACCTGTGAACTACATGATTTGGGTTTTGTTGGCCTCCCATATACTTATGATAATAAAAGACGAGGTCATAGTAATGTGAAAGTTCGCTTAGATCGAGCAGTGGCGGATAATAAATGGCGGGATATCTTTAATGAAACAGAGGTGAAACACATAATTACTCCTTGTTCTGACCATTTGATGTTGCTTGTGACACTACAACGGGAACAAGCTCTACCGAGGAGGAGGTCCCCAAGACAATATGAGATTCTATGGGAAAGGGCAGGGGAGCTTCCGGAAGTCATTGAAACAATGTGGAAGAAAGAAGGAGTCAAGCGGGATTTAAATGGGGTGATGTATAAACTGGACATGATGATGAGACAACTGCAAGGGTGGATCAAGAAGAAATTTGGTAATGTACTCCAGCAGCTTGAAAACAGTAGGAAAAAACTAGAACGCCTACTAGAGGTGAATAATGACAGAGATGAGATTAGGAAAACCTCTGATTATATAGATGAACTCCTTTATCAAGAAAAAATGCTATGGTTACAGCGATCACGTATTGCTTGGCTAAAAGAAGGAGATAGAAATACAAAATTCTTTCACCAAAAATCGGTGTGGAGGGCAAGGAAGAATAAAGTGAGAAAATTGAAGGATGCTAATGGAGCTTGGCAAACTGCCCCAACTGATATGGAAAGAATGGCCACTTCTTACTTCAAAGAATTATTCACAAGAGATCCGAACCTGAACCCAAACCAAGTATTACATGTGCTAGAAGGGAAAGTAACAGAGGACATGAACAAGATGCTTACTGAAAATTTTACTGATGAAGAAATTTCAACTGCTCTATTTCAGATTGGACCATTGAAGGCCCCAGGACCGGACGGTTTCCCTGCTCGTTTCTACCAGAAAAATTGGAGCTTAATGAAGGAAGAAATCATAGCAGCGGTAAAACTTTTCTTTCATACGGGTCATATGCCTGAGGGAGTAAACGATGCTACTATTGTGTTAATTCCAAAGGTAGATCATCCGACAGAGCTAAAAGATTTTAGACCCATCAGCTTATGTACGGTGCTTTACAAAATAGTGGCAAAGTGCCTGGTGAATCACATCAGACCGATCTTAGGGGATCTTATCTCGCAAAACCAGAGTGCGTTTGTGTCGGGTCGCCTAATAACGGACAACGCGCTGATTGCCTTCGAATGCCTTCACTATATTGAGCAAAACACAAACTCTGACAACAACTTCTGTGCTTACAAATTAGACTTATCCAAGGCATATGACAGAGTGGATTGGGGCTTTTTAAGGAGAGCGATGGAAAGGTTAGGCTTCTCTTACCGATGGATCGAATGGGTGATGGAGTGTGTGACCACGGTAAGATACAAAGTTAAATTTAATGGAGCCTTGCTGGAATCGTTCTCGCCTTCGCGTGGTCTACGCCAAGGTGATCCCCTATCGCCATTCCTCTTTCTTTTTATTGTTGATGGTCTGTCTGCCTTGTTACAAAGAGAAGTACAGGAAAACCAGTTAACCCCGGTGAAGATTTGTAGACGGGCTCCCGGTATATCACATCTCCTTTTTGCTGATGACAGTCTCCTATTTTTCAAAGCTGAATCGACTCAGGCTAGCAGAGTGGTACATGTGCTCGAGCAATACAGCATGAGTACAGGACAACTGATCAACCCAACAAAATGTTCAATTTACTTTGGACATGCTTGTGATGCAACAACAAAAGCAGCCGTCATGCAGAATCTACAAGTCACCGAGGAAAAGTTTGAGGCAAAGTATCTAGGCCTACCAACCCCGGAAGGAAGAATGACTAAAGGAAAATTTCAAAGTCTGCAAGGTAAGTTAGCAAAGAGGATCATGCAAGTGGGTGAAAACCAAATGGCCCAAGGTGGCAGGGAGGTTATGATAAAAGCAGTGGCACAAGCACTCCCAACCTATGTCATGGGGGTATATAAACTTACCCTGGGCCTATGTGATGACCTTACCAAAATAATGAGAGATTTCTGGTGGGGTTCGGAAAAAGGAAAAAAGGAAGACACACTAGGTGTCATGGGACATCATGTTGAAACCGAAGAAACAAGGAGGAATGGGATTCAAAGACATGAGGATGTTTAATCAGGCACTACTAGCTAGACAAGCGTGGCGGTTAATCCAATTCCCAAATTCACTCTATGCTCAGCTTCTACGGGCTAAATACTTTCCCAATGGGAACCTGTTAGACACGGTTTTTACAGGGAATGGGTCATCTACGTGGCATGCCATTGAATACGGCCTTTAATTACTGAAAAAAGGAGCAATCTGGAGAATTGGTAATGGTGCAAAGGTACGCATATGGAGAGATGCCTGGATTCCAAGAAAACATCAATTGACACCGATCACTCCTAAAAGGCGTTGCAGACTTAAATGGGTATCTGAACTTCTCACACCTGAGGGTACTTGGAACATGCAGCTATTGCAGAGATGGTTCCTGCCTATAGACATCCAAAGCATAACAACGATCAAGCCCTCACAACGCCATGAGGATGATTTTATTGCATGGAACCCGGATACTAAAGGTATTTTCTCGGTTAGCAGTGCTTATCGACTAGGAATGGAAGAAATATTCCGACAACAGGAAACAGGAGCATGTAGTGCATATCCTGACGGCACAAACAATGAATGGCGCCTCATTTGGCATAGTCAGGCACCCCCAAAGGTTAAAACCTTTGCGTGGAAACTTGCAAAAAATGGCCTAGCCACCCGAGAATGCATGATGAGAAGGAAAATGGTGTCAGATGATATTTGCCCAATCTGCGGGGTGGAGAAGGCGGATACTTTCCATGCTATGATCTCATATCCACACGCCAAGGGACTCTGGAAAACTATGCACCAATGTTGGAGCCTACCAAAAATAGAATTGGTACAAAATTCAGGAAGAGATTGGATTCTACCATTCCTTAGCAAGTTGGATGATACGACTAGGCTGCTGGTACTGATGGTGTTATGGAGAATTTGGCACTGCCACAACGAACTGACGCATGAGAAGGAACCACCGCCATTAGAAGCTTCTAAACGCTTTTTATGCAGCTACGTGGAAACGTTACTTAGTTTCAAACAATGGCCGCAAGCGGATGCTGTTAAAGGTAAGCAGGTGGTGGACTTTCAGGCTAGAGCTCATAGGGCTAATAACCGAGCTAAACCAAAAACGAAAGTCGCTTGGAAACCACCAGAACAAGGAACTGTGAAACTCAATATTGATGGAAGTTTTCTGCATCAGAATGGGGAGGCAGGAGCAGGCATGATTTTGCGCAACTACTCAGGAGAGGTAATTTTTGCGGCATGTAGATCCTTACTGAACTGCTCATCTGCCCTAGAAGCTGAACTTGCTGCATGTGAGGAAGGAATTAAACTTGCACTTAACTGGTCATCGGAGCCAATTATTCTGGAGATGGACCGTTCGGTAGCCATTTCAATGATACAATCGCAAACTAAAGACAGCTCTAGACTAGTGCATCTGGTGACAAGCATCAGGGAAAGCCTCCTGGAAAGAAATGTTGGGTTGTGAAAATCAATCGCATGCAGAATGAAGCTAGTCATATTATGGCTAACTTAGGGAGAGGAACCAAGAGAACTAAATTTTGGATTAGAAACTGTCCGGAGGAAGTTCAAAACTGTGTAAACAGTGATTGTAATCCTGTCATATTTTAATGAAATTTTTCCATCGCAAAAAAAAAAAAGTACATCAGTGAGTTATTTTACGCCGCTTGGGTCAAGGCAAGTACGTAACTTAATTTACTAACAGCAAAAACCAGCGTTATTTTCTCTAGCATGCAAACGCTTGCTTGGATAGCGAGTAATTAATCATCACAGATAAGTGAATTCTCCTGATAACATACATAGTAGACAAGGACAATGAGCTCAGTTGCTTGGGTCACTCAAACAAGGGAAACTTGTACTCGTACAAAATTCACATATTGCGAGTCTAAAAATGATTTTATCAAAAAGTCACGGGCGATAGATCCTGTACTTGTAGTACAAACCGGACCCACTTCCTGCCGATTCGGCAGACATTTGTCCTTTTTACCCGTGATGGACGATTTCGGCAGGCTGGGCCAGGCAACAGTAATGATAGGGGTGAGTGTCGACATTATGTCGTGCGGCGTGTACCTTGTCCCGGATGGTGTCACCAACCGGGACTAAAGATCAACATGTAGTCGATCCATGGCAAGTCCCAGTCTAAGTTGGTCGGTCGCACGCGCAAGCCGCACGCGGTAGGTCTACCACTCCCCGTATATATATAGGCGGTGGTAGGCCAAGGTCATTAGTTTTCAGCTTTGGTTCAAATCTATTCTAAAACTAGGCGCCGCTTTTCTGTTCCCGCTATTTTCTTTTTTATGTTTTGTTTCATCGCCTCATGAATGTTTACCGGAGATCACAAAACATTAATTGAGAGGATTTCATGCCAAGGTTTGTGGAACCGAAAACAGCCCACCCATTCATCATGACATTAATTGAGAGGATTTCATGCCATGGCTTTGTGTCGTGGGAATGGTCACGGCAGATGCTGCAATCGGCAGCGAGTAGTAGAACGAGGGGCAAGGGCGGCCAGCCATCTGCGGTGCGAAATGAGGGCAAAGACACAGGTTTTTACCCAGGTTCGGCCCCCCGGAGGGTAAAGACCTACTCCTGCTAGATTGTATTATGGAGGTGGTACAATGGGCGAGCTCGGCGGCTAGGCAGCGAGTCGCTTGGGTGTATGATGGAACGTATCTCTACTCGCCCTATAGGGAGGTTTATATAGGCTCACCTCCCCTAGGGTTTACATATCTCAACCGATTCAGTTAAAGCTTCGGTACCCGTTTAACCTAATCCGACTGGGCCTATCTACTCGCCTGGGCCTTCTGCTTCCAGTCGCTTGGTTCCTTGCTGGGCTTCAATCCAGTCGCCGTCTTGCAGGCCCACTCGCCAGTTCTTGGGCCAGTCGAAAACGTCCTGCTGGGTATACCCCGGTAAGCATATCCCCATCAGTAGTCCCCGAGGCCGCCGTCGATTAGGCGTAGGTGGCTGCTGGCAGTCGGAGTATACGGCTTCAGAGCGGACATCTAGTCGAATCGTCGGCGGGCTCCCGTAAAGAGGAGAAACCAATCATCCGGGTCGCAGCTTTTGGCGTGTCGAGTCGGCAAAACACTGTCATAGTGAGAGGGTCGGCGAGTCGAGTGGCCGAAGTTGGACCGTTAACCGTGGTCAAACTAGCCGTTGGGGTAATCCAACGGTAACTTTTGGCGTAATCACCGCGTAGTAACGGCTCCCTGATTTGGCGGGTAACAACCGCTATATAAGAGGAATGGCAGGCGATCAGAGAACCACCTTCTCACCATTTCCTCCGACTGCGCGCACCTTTTGCCTCCCTTCGCATCGCGATCCAGCCGACCTGAAATCCCCCGACCCCCAGCAAATCTCTCCGCCATGGCCCTCTCCACCGAGCCGTGGGGTAGATCTAAGTGCACGAGGGCGCAACTGGCTTCCTTCGAGGAGGCGGGGATCTTGCGAGCCGGCTGCTGGCGCATTCCCGCAGCCGGAGAGACGACCCCGAATCCGCAAGAGAGGGAGTTCATCTGCTTCACCAGCCATCTTGAACGGGGGCTAGGGTTCCCCACGTCCCTGTTCTTCCGGCGCTTCTGCGCCTACTACGGGATCCAGCCTTCTGATCTGGGTCCCCACAGCATCGAGCAGCTCGCCATCTTTGTGGCGTTCTATGAATGCTACTTGGGCTGCCGGTCCTACTTCCCCTTATTGCAAGGTCTGTTCCACGGACGGATCAGCCGCGAGGAGGCGGGCGGCCCAATGCTGGCCGCGGGCGGCCTAACCTTCCAGCTCAAGTCAAAGGCTTCATTCTTCGACCTGATGCTGCCCGCCAAGGCAGCGAGCGACTGGAAGAAGTCGTGGTTTTACGTAGCCGAGGCGACCCCGGAGGGCGAGGCGGCGATCCCGCGGTACTCCGCCAATCGGTCTGAGCCGCGCCGTCTCCAAATCGGCAAGCTCCCCAACGACCAGCGGATGGTCGTCGACGAGATGCTCCAGACCATCCGCGGTCTAAAGAAGAAGGGGCTCCAGACGATAAACCTATACAACTGCTGGCTCGGGCGGCGGCTCGTCCCGCTCGCTCGGCGCGAGCACTACATGTACCAGTACACGGGCCGGGAAGACTTGACGAAGGCCTGCCTCGACAAGTGGAAGCTGGAGGACTACCTCCCAGCGCTGAAGAAAATCACCCAGGCGGTGTACCTGGACGCATAGGCTGGGGTCGCCCCCTATACCGCAAAGCGTCCAGCCCCAACGATAATCGCCTCACTTCATTCGCAGTCGCAGTTTATGCAGTCGCGGTAATTTTAATTTCATCTTGTATTCATTGCAGTTATTCCAAGTGGTGGAAGGATGGCTCCCACCTTCGGACGATGAGAACTCGAGCTCGTCCGTCCAGGACGTGGGCGATTCGCCTCCCGCCAAGGGCAATGCCGGGAGCGACGAGGGCAACAGCGACGACGAATCCGAAGAGGAAGTCGCCCCACTGCTCCGCAAGACCCGTGGTCAACGTCAACGAGAGCTTGAGGCAAGTAAAAGCCTCGAGCGTCACGATGACGACGACGAGCTTCAAGAAACCACCTCGCGCTGCCAGGCGACTCCGTCGAAAAGGAAGAAGAAGGAAAAGGAGGTGAAGGCACCTCCGAGGAAGACGAAGACCAAGCCGACGAGGCCGGCCTCACCGCCACATTCAGCGAGCAGTTCTGACGCTCCCAGCCCGGCCAAGGACGAGGCACCGCCAACGACAGCCGCGTTGGACACGGCCACCATCGAGGTGCCCCTAGCGTCGATGCCTCCACCATTCTCCCCAGTCTCTGGGCTGGGGGATGCTCCGGCCGTAGCGACTTCGCCTCGTAGGGAAGCTCCTGTCGAAGAGGTCACAGAAGCTCCGGTTGCAGCCTCGACGACGAAGAAGCCGTCCGTGTCTTGGGCACGCGACGTCCTTGACATGGGGCTCAGTCACCGACTGGGCCCTGAACTGGAGAAGCCAGCCGGCCTCCGTACTGGACCGCCGTGTCGTCCGCAAGAGGAAGGCGGACGAGGTCATCGTCTCTGCGGAGGGCGGCAAGAAGGCCAAGGGTGACTATGTCATCACGATTTCTGACGACACGGCGGTCACGCCAGCTAGACCCGCAACAAAGGCGGCCGCGTCCACGAAGGAGGGCGCTCCATTGCCTGGAACGGCCGAGCCGATCTCCTTTGGGGCAGGTGCCTCTATCGCCACCTTTCCGCGCTTCATGACCAAGGCGGCCGCGACGAGTGGAACTTCACCCTCGAGCCACGCTCCTGGGACCGCCGATGCTGAAGTCGACCAACGTCGTGGGCATACGCCGGCTCTCCTCGCGTCCGTGGACGCGATACAACTCCACGGCATGCTTGGCGCAGCCATCCAGGTACATCCAGTCCCCGAGGATCAGGTCGGTGCTTTGCAGCGGCCTGATTCTTTTAATGTCTTATTTTTACTTTCGCATCCAGTCCCCGAGTGCGCACGCGCTGAATTTCAGCGGGTGGACACTTAGGAATTTCTTTGAGTACCAGTCCCCGAGTGCGCACTCGCTGAATTTCAGCGGGTGGGCACTTAGGAATTTTTTGATTTCCAGTCACCGAGTGCACACTCGCTGAATTTCAGCGGGTGGGTGTAGGGTTTCATAGCATGGAAAACAAAAAATTTCTATCGCATACAAACAAACAAGCCAAGATCTATCTACTACATTGTAGCAACGAGTCGATGGAATAACTTACCCTCGAAGATTCCAAAGTGTTTAACCAGAGCGGATTCTTGTGGGTGATGTAGTCGTACTCTTCCCGATCTCAAGATCGCGTAGACGATCCTTCCGGCGCTGCGTTCCGGCAGCGCTCCCGCAGTCGGTCACACGTTCGGTACTCGACGAAGACCTTCCTCTCCCTTGTTCCAGCAGGCAGCGGAGGTTTTAGCACTCTCCTCGCGATTCCGGCAGCACAACGGCGTGGTACCGGAAGTAGAGGGGAGATCTCGCAGGGCTTCGCCTTAAGCCGGAGCGAGTATGGTGGAGTATGAGAGAGCTCCTCGGCGATCTAGGGTTTAGACACACCGAGTAAGTGCTAGAGCCGGCGGCTAGGGTTCCGGGGACCCCCAAGTCGGCGGCTAGAGCAAAACCCTAAGGGGGCGGCGGCGGCTATGGTGGGCTGCAGCTTCTAGGGTTTGAGGTGAGGGACTTGTGTGCTCTAGGAGGGGTCCCTGCCCCTCCTTATATAGGTGGCGGGGGGCCGGCGGCCAAGGGGAGGGAGAGGAGTCCCTCCCCAACTCGGCTTGGAGGGTTGTCGCCGGTTGGAGGAGGGAACTCCTCCCCAACTCGGATTCCCCCCCCCCCCCCCCCTCCTCCTCTTTTCCACTTTCCAATTTTAGCTATTTGACTTTTCAATTTAGCTATTTGACTTTTCAAACTAGGATTTAATTTAATCCTTCATTTGGAACAGCGAGGACACTTAGTACATGATGCAATCATTCCAACTTGCAATGACACATTCATGTACCCCTTCCCCTCCGGAGTGCCGGACATTCCGGAACCTTCCAGAACATTCCCGATGAAAACACCAGAAACATATCCCAACTCGGAAACGGGACTTTCCTTATATGAATCTTATTCTCCGGACCATTCCGGATCACCTCGTGATATCCCGGATCCCATCCGAGACTCCGAACAACATTCGGTCTCTTTCTCATCATACCATAACTACTCAAACAACGTCGAATCCTTAAGTGTGTCTCCCTACGGTTCGTGAATTATGCGGACATGATCGAGACACTTCTCCGAACAATAACCAATAGAGGAATCTGGAAATTCATATGGCTCCCACATATTTCTACGATTACTTTGCGATCGAATGAACCACTTACATACGATACCAATTTCCCTTTGTCTCACGATAGTTTACTTATCCGAGGTTATGATCGTCGGTATCTCTGCATACCTAGTTCAACCTCGTTACCGATAAGTACTCTTTTCTCGTTCCCATGATATGTGATCCCTTGTGAACCAGTCACATGCTTGCAAGCTAATTGGATGACATTCCACCGAGAGGGACCAGAGTATATCTATCTGTCATATGGATGGACAAATCCCACTCTTGATCCACGTGTTTCAACCAATACTTTCCGAACACTCAATGCCACCTTTATAGCCACCCAGTTACGGTGTGGTGTTTGATGTCATCAAAGCATCCATCCGGTAAAGGTGATATGCATGATCTCATGGTCGAAGGAATTAGGTTACTATGTATCAGAAAGCATATAGCAATTGAACTACTGAAATGACTTGATCTTTATGCTACGCTTATCTATAGGAGTATGTCCATCATATCATTCTCCTAACGATATGATCTTGTTGTTGATAACATCTCAATGTTCATGATAGGGAAACCACAATCATTTATCAACCAACAAGCTAGTGATGTATAGAGGCTATACTAGGGACTTCAAATTAAGTTTACAAATCACACAAGTATTAATGTTTCCTTGTTAATACTATTATAGCATGAATGTAAACATTTATCATAAACACAAAGATATAATAATAACTACATTTATTATTGCCTCTAGGGCATATCTCCAACAGTCTCCCACTTGCACTAGAGTCATCTAATCTAGATTACATGGTAATATACCGAACACCCATGGCAGTTTGGTGCTGGTCATGTTTTGCCCTCGGGAGAGGTTTAGTCAACGGATCCCCCACATTCAGATCTGTGTGTACTTTGCAAATCTTTATATCCCCATCTTGGATATGTTCTCGAATAGCGTGAAAACGTAGCTTGATGTGCTTCAGCTTCTTGTGTGACCTTGGTTCTTGCGCATTGGCTATGGCGCCCATGTTATCACAATAGATAGACATTGGGTCCAGCGCACTAGGAACCACACCTAGCTCTCTAATGAACTCTTTCATCCATATCGCTTCTTTTGAAGCCTCCGAAGCAGCCATGTATTCCGATTCAGTTGAAGATCTCGCCACAACGCTTTGCTTTGCACTCCTCCAGCTAACTGCTGCACCATTCAAAATAAATACGTATCCATATTGTGATTTAGAATCATCCGGATCGGTGTTCCAACTAGCATCGGTGTAACCATTAACAACGAGTTGTTCATCACCTCCATAAGAAAGAACCATATCCTTAGTTCTTCTCAAGTACTTAAGGATGTTTTTGACCGCTGTCCAATGATCCACTCCTGGATCACTTTGATATCTGCTAGTTAAACTAACAGCATATGCAATGTCGGGTCTAGTACATAGCATGGCATACATTAGAGATCCTATGGCTGAGGCATAGGGAGTCTTACTCATCCTTTCTCTATCTTCTTCCGATGTCGGACTTTGAGTTTTACTCAAGGTCGTATTGGGAAACATGGGCAAGAACCCTTTCTTGCTATCTTCCATTCCAAATCTCTTTAGAACTTTGTCCAAATATGTACTCTGTGACAATGATATTTGGCGTTTCGATCTATCTCTATAAATCTTTATGCCTAATATGTAAGCTGCTTCGCCAAGATCCTTCATTGAAAAACTATTATTCAAATATTCCTTGACACTATTAAGAAGGTCTACATCATTCCCAATCAACAATATGTCATCCACATATAGTATTAAGAATGCTACAGAGCTCCCACTCACTTTCTTGTAAATACAAGCTTCTCCATAAGTTTGTATAAAACCAAAACTTTTGATCACCTTATCAAAACGTTGATTCCAACTTCGGGATGCTTGCTTCAATCCATAGATGGACCGTTGAAGTTTTCATACCTTGTTAGCATCTTTAGGATCGACAAAACCTTTGGGTTGCATCATATACAACTCTTCATCAATATCTCCATTGAGGAATGCTGTTTTGACATCCATCTGCCATACCTCATAATCATAATATGCAGCAATTGCTAACATAATCCTCACAGACTTTAGCTTCGCTACTGGTGAGAAAGTCTCATCGTAGTCAACTCCTTGAATTTGTCGAAACCCTTTTGCGACAAGTCGAGCTTTATAGACAGTAACATTACCATCAGCATATGTTTTCTTCTTGAAGATCCATTTGTTCTCGACAGCCTTCCGGCCATCCGGTAAGTCCACCAAGGTCCATACTTGGTTTTCGTACATGGATCCAATCTCGAATTTCATGGCTTCTTGCCATTTATTGGAATCTGGGCTCATCATTGCTTCCTCATATGTCTCAGGGTCATCGGTGTTGTCCACCAACATGACACTCATAACGGGATCATACCAATCTGGAGTGGTACGAGTTCTCGTTGACCTCCGAGGCTCTGTAGCAACTTCAACCGAAGTTTCATGATCACCATCATTAGCTTCCTCTCTAATTGGTGCAGGCACCACAAGAACTTCTTCCGGTGCTGCGCTACTCGCAATTTCGAGAGAAGGTTCGACAACCTCGTCGAGTTCTACTTTCCTTCCAGTCACTTCTTTCGAGAGAAATTCCTTCTCTAGAAAGGATCCATTCTTAGCAACGAAGACTTTGCCTTCGGATCTGTGATAGAAGGTATACCCAATAGATTCCTTCGGGTATCCTATGAAGACGCATTTTTCCGCTTTGGTTTCAAGCTTGTCCGGCTGTAACTTCTTTACATAGGCTTCGCATCCCCAAATTTTAAGAAACGACAATCTAGGTTTCTTCCCAAACCATAATTCATACGGTGTCGTTTCAACGGATTTAGACGGTGCCCTATTTAAAATGAATGCGGCTGTTTCTAATGCATAACCCCAAAATGATAGCGGTAAATCTGTAAGTGACATCATAGAACGAACCATATCTAAGAGAGTTCGATTACGACGTTCGGACACACCATTACGTTGTGGTGTTCCCGGCGTTGTCAACTGCGAAAGTATTCCGCATTTCTTCAAATGCTCGTCAAACTCGTAACTTAGATATTCACCTCCATGATCAGAACGTAGAAATTTAATCTTCTTGTTACGTTGATTCTCTACCTCACTTTGAAACTCCTTAAACTTCTAGAAAGTTTCGGACTTATGTTTCATGAAATAGATATACCCATATCTACTCAAGTCATCCGTGAAGGTAAGAACATAACGATAACCACCGCGCGATGCTACACTCATTGGACCACACACATCGGTATGTATGATTTCCAATAAGTCTGTAGCTCGCTCCATCATACCAGAAAATGGAGTCTTAGTCATTTTACCCATCAGACATGCTTCGCATCTTTCAAGTGATTCAAAATCAAGTGATTCAAGAAGTCCATCGGAATGGAGTTTCTTCATACGTTTCACTCCAATGTGACCAAGACGACAGTGCCACATATAGGTCAAATTATCGCTTGATTTCAAACGTTTAGCCTCAATGTTATTAATATGTGTATTTCCACTATCGAGATTCAATAAGAATAGACCATCTATCAAAGGTGCATGTGCATAAAACATATTACTCCATTAAATCGAACAACCATTATTCTCGGACTTAAACAAGTAACCGTATCGCAATAAACAAGATACCGATATAATGTTCATGCTCAACGCAAGCACCAAATAACAATTATTTAAGTATAAAACTAATCCCGATGGTAGATGAAGGGGTAGCGTGCCGACCGCGATCACATCAACCTTTGATCCGTTTCCCACGCGCATCGTCACCTCGTTCTTCGCTAGCTTCCGTTTATTCTGCAGCACCTGTTTCGAGTTACAAATATGAGCAACCGAACTAGTATCAAATACCCAGGCACTACTACGAGTACTAGTGAGATACACATCAATAACATGTATATCAGATATACCTTTCTTCTTGATGTTGCCGTTCTTCAAATCCGCCAAGTACTTTGGGTAATTCCGCTTCCAGTGACCTTCTCCCTTGCAGTAAAAGCACTCAGTATCAGGCTTAGGTCCAGCCTTGGTCTTCTTCGCCGTCGTGGTAACTTTCTTACCACCCTTCTTGAAGTGTCCCTTCTGCTTAGACTTGCCTTTCTTGAATTTGGTGGTCTTATTGACCAACAACACTTGGTGCTCTTTCTTGTTCTCCACTTCTGCAGACTTTAACATAGCAAACAGTTCTGGCAACTGCTTGTTCATGTTCTGCATGTTGTAGTTCATCACAAAGTTCTTGTAACTTGGTGGTAGTGATTGGAGGACACGGTAAATCCCCAAAGCATTAGGAATCACTATACCCAGGCTTTGAAGTTTGTTTGCGTGCCCAGACATCTTAAGCACATGCTCACTGACGGAGCTGCCCTCTTCCATCTTGTAGTTAAAGAACTTTTCAGAAGCCTCATAACTTTGAATTGCCGCATGAGTCTCAAAGATCAATTTGAGATCCTCGACAATATCATATGGGTCTGAATTCTCAAACCTTTTCTGAAGCTCCGATTCTAAACCATACAAGATAGCACACTGAACTATGGAGTACTGATTCTTCCGAGCGAGGTAAACATTCTTTACTTCATCGGAAGCATCAGCTGCAGGTGGGTCACCCAGCGGTGCATCCAGCACATAGGTCAAATTACCAGCTGTGAGGACAATCCTCAAATTGCGGAACCAATCCGCGAAGTTGCTTCCATTGTTTTTCAACTTTTCTTTCTCTAGGAACGCATTAAAATTGATGGTAGGGGCTGCCATTGATCTACAACATATTTGCAATAGTTTAGACTAAGTTTATGACAAATTGAGTTCAAATTAATAATAAAGTTAATCTATGTGAACTCCCACTCAAAACAACATCCCTCACATTGTTTTAGTGATTACACGAACCAAAACTACATCAACACTGATCATCACGAGAGTTGATATAGTTTCAATGGCGAACAATCGACATGTTCATCATATCTACTATATGATTCATGCTTTACCTTTCGGTGATCCGTGTTCCGAGACCATGTCTGTACATGCTAGGCTCGTCAAGATCAAACCTTAGTTTCCGCATGAGCAAATCTGGCTTGCTCACGTTGTATACACTTGCAGAATCTAACACACCCGATCATCACGTGGTGCTTCGAAACAACAAGCTTTAGCAACGGTGCTAACTAAGGGTGAACACTTCATGACTTGAAATTCATGTGCATGAGAGATCATCTTATAATGCTACCGTCGTCTACTAAGCAATACAAGATGCATAAAGGATTAACATCACATGCAATTCATAATATGTGATATGATATGGCCTTTCTTCTTTGTGCTTCCGATCTCCATCTTCTAGCACGAACATGATCTCCATCATCACCGGCATTGCATCAAGGTCAATGACGCTTCTCCATGGTTGTCATCCACCGGCTTCAACTATTACAACTACTTTGAATAGACACGCGGGTCTTAACATAAATTAAAGACAACCATATGGCTCCTGCCGGTTGCCGACTTACAATAAGGAACATTGCATACATCAAATATAATCACAATCATGGCCATATCACATCACTGCATACCCCTGCAAAACAAAGTTAGACGCCTCTACTTTCTTTGCATGTTTTACGTGGTTTGGGGCTTTCAATAAGTGTCGTTCTAACTTACGAACATGAACCACAACATTGATACTAGTATTGTTAATCACCCGTTGTAAATTGGATCTTAACTATGCTAGGAGAAACAGGCACCCGCAAAGCCACTTATGCAATACAAGTTTGCATGTCAAGCGTGGAGAAAGTCTCATGAACGATGTCATGTAAGGTTAGCCCGGGCCGCTTCATCCCAACATACCGCAAGATGCAAAGTACACAAGAAGCAATCGACAATAAAAGTATCAACGCCCACAATGACCATTGTGTTCTACTCGTGCAACAGATCTACATATAGACACGGCTCTGATACCACTGTAGGGTTTCGTAGCATGGAAAACAAAAAATTTCTATCGCATACAAACAAACAAGCCAAGATCTATCTACTAGATTGTAGCAACGAGTCGATGGAATAACTTACCCTCGAAGATTCCAAAGTGTTTAACGAGAGCGGATTCTCGTGGGTGATGTAGTCGTACTCTTCCCGATCTCAAGATCGCGTAGACGATCCTTCCGGCGCTGCGTTCCGGCAGCGCTCCCGCAGTCGGTCACACGTTCGGTACTCGACGAAGACCTTCCTCTCCCTTGTTCCAGAAGGCAGCGGAGGTTGTAGCACTCTCCTCGCGATTCTGGCAGCACAACGGCGTGGTACCGGAAGTAGAGGGGAGATCTCGCAGGGCTTCGCCTTAAGCCGGAGCGAGTATGGTGGAGTATGAGAGAGCTCCTCGGCGATCTAGGGTTTATACACACCAAGGAGGAAGTGCTAGAGCCGGCGGCTAGGGTTTCGGGGACCCCCAAGTCGGCGGCTAGAGCAAAACCCGAAGGGGGCGGCGGCGGCTATGGTGGGCTGCAGCTTCTAGGGTTTGAGGTGAGGGACTTGTGTGCTCTAGGAGGGGTCCCTGCCCCTCCTTATATAGGTGGAGGGGGGCCGGCGGCCAAGGGGAGGGAGAGGAGTTCCTCCCCAACTCGGCTTGGAGGGTTGTCGCCGGTTGGAGGAGGGAACTCCTCCCCAACTCGGATCCCCCCCCCCCCTCCTCCTCTTTTCCACTTTCCAATTTTAGCTATTTGACTTTTCAATTTAGCTATTTGACTTTTCAAACTAGGATTTAATTTAATCCTTCATTTGGAACAGCGAGGACACTTAGTACATGATGCAATCATTCCAACTTGCAATGACACATTCATGTACCCCTTCCCCTCCGGAGTGCTGGACATTCCGGAACCTTCCAGAACATTCCCGATGAAAACACCGGAAACATATCCCAACTCCGAAACGGGACTTTCCTTATATGAATCTTATTCTACGGACCATTCCGGATCACCTCGTGATATCCCGGATCCCATCCGAGACTCCGAACAACATTCGGTCTCTTTCTCATCATACCATAACTACTCAAACAACGTCGAATCCTTAAGTGTGTCTCCCTACGGTTCGTGAATTATGCAGACATGATCGAGACACTTCTCCGAACAATAACCAATAGAGGAATCTGGAAATTCATATGGCTCCCACATATTTCTACGATTACTTTGCGATCGAATGAACCACTTACATACGATACCAATTTCCCTTTGTCTCACGATAGTTTACTTATCCGAGGTTATGATCGTCGGTATCTCTGCATACCTAGTTCAACCTCATTACCGATAAGTACTCTTTTCTCGTTCCCGTGATATGTGATCCCTTGTGAACCAGTCACATGCTTGCAAGATAATTGGATGACATTCCACCGAGAGGGCCCAGAGTATATCTATCCGTCATATGGATGGACAAATCCCACTCTTGATCCATCTGTTTCAACCAATACTTTCTGAACACTCAATGCCACCTTTATAGCCACCCAGTTACGGTGTGGTGTTTGATGTCATCAAAGCATCCATCCGGTAAAGGTGATATGCATGATCTCATGGTCGAAGGAATTAGGTTACTATGTATCAGAAAGCATATAGCAATTGAACTATTGAAATGACTTGATCTTTATGCTACGCTTATCTATAGGAGTATGTCCATCATATCATTCTCCTAACAATATGATCTTGTTGTTGATAACATCTCAATGTTCATGATAGGGAAACCACAATCATTTATCAACCAACAAGCTAGTGATGTATAGAGGCTATACTAGGGACTTCAAATTAAGTTTACAAATCACACAAGTATTAATGTTTCCTTGTTAATACTATTATAGCATGAATGTAAACATTTATCATAAACACAAAGATATAATAATAACTACATTTATTATTGCCTCTAGGGCATATCTCCAACAGTGGGCACTTAGGAATTTTTTGATTGCCAGTCCCCGAGTGCGCACTCGCTGAATTTCAGCGGGTGGGCACTTAGGAATTTTGCTTTGATTAACCTTTTTGGTGATGTGCAGGGTCTGCAGCTTGAGTCGGCTGACCGATTGGCCGCAAAGCAACGCGCGGAGAAGGAGCTGGCCATCGTCCAGGAGGCGAACAAAGGGCTTCAGGTTGTTGCCGTGAAGGCAGAGGAAGCTCGTCAGGGGCTTGTCCCCGCTGGTGAATTGGCGGCGGCGCAATCGGCTTTGAGTGCGGCTGAACAACGGATCGCCAACCTTGAGCGCGAGCTGCGGGAGGCAAAGGAAGAAGCGAGCTCGGCTGACGGGCGAGCTAAGGCCGCCATTGCAGCCACCGAAGAGGATCGCAAAGTGTCGGATGCCCTTGTTGCTGGGCTTCAGGACGACCATACGTCACTTCAAAGCTTCATCACGGAACTCGCCCGCCCGTTGATTGGTAAGTGCGTCTGCCCCTTCCAGTGGTTGTGCCTTTTGTGGTGTCCGTCGTATTCATTATTGTCTTCTACTCGCAGGTCGCATCATCGATAGCGCGGAAGAGGCGAGCTCTTTCGACGAGCGGCAATGTGTAAGCATGCTTGTCGACTCGGCGACGTTGTCGGCGACGTGCATCCGTGCCTATCTCCAAGAGATATCGCCCACGGAAGTGATTCCCAGCGACCTCGTTGAGGTGTGGAGGTATTTGGAGAAGGCGCCCGCGGTCGTTGAGTTCATGATGCGGTCGGCGTTTCGGCGTGGAGCGGCGACGGCACTTTGTCTTGGACTTGCCCACTTTCCCGAGGACTTCGACATCGACGATGTGACGAGTGGCTACCCATCGTCGACTGGCGCGGTGGAGCTTTCCGAGGTCCTCAAGTTGCAAGATCGCGCCGCCGCGTACTCGGAGCGTGTATGGGCAATGGGCGACCTCCTTCCGTACCAGGAGACGGTCGTCGCGCCGAACGATCCCGAGCCGCCGCATCGTGATTTCAAGGTCGAGCATCCCTTCCGCGCGGCGATGGCGAGTGAACTGACGACGTATCCGTCGAACCCATACACGCCGTTCATCCGCAATCGCCGGGATGTTGGCGAGTCGTCATCAAAGCCTGCAGAGTAGGATAGTTTGCCTTTGTGGCGTTAGCAGCAGGTCTGCCATGCGGGCATATTTTGTAACATGAGACAATGCGACATGCAATCGAATGAGACATCATGTCTATTTTGGTATTTGTCATGTGTTTGTGATTGATGTTTGAACGAGTCCCCGAGCGCGTCCGCCCTTTTGTGGGGTTTACCTCGTATGTGATATGTTTGTTGTTTTTATGTGTTTTGTCATTGTGGTCGGCTCGCCCGGGCTCGGAGAGCCAGTCTCTAGGCGACTCCCTTGAGTGCTCTGTACTTTGCCGTTTTCCCTTGCGCGAACGAGGTCGGGTGGCCGAGTCCCCGAGCGTGGTACTTGGTTGTTCTAGGCGCGACTCGAGGGTGGTTGAGGACTTAGCGCGTTAGTTTGAGCGCGTCACTCCTGCCTGGCCCGTGGGGTCAGTCGCGTGGCGAGTCCTGGGCATGCTCTCCTACTTGGCGTTTTCCCGGACTGCTCGCGATGAACTGGTCTTCAGTCCCCGAGCGTGGTACTTAGCCGTTCGAGTCGCTATGCCAAGGATGCGGAGGACCATGGTCACTGTAAGAAGCGAAGGCAGTTGTCTTGGTTCGTAGAACCAGTCGAGCTAGGCGACTCCAATGGGGCTCCGGGTAGGCGTTTTTCATGGAAGATGCAAGACCTGAGGTGACTCAGTGCTCTTGCACCGCACTACTTAGCCGTGCCGATCGCTGTACCAAAGGTTGACTTCTGCGGTTAGCGTAACGCTGTTATTACGAGTGCGAGTGGCACAAGACATGGAGAGTAGGCGCAATTTTGCGGTAACCGTTTCTTTTTATTTCATAGCGACTGGAGAGTACGTGTGTGGGGTTCTAGGAGTAGAACTTCCGTAAGAGGTTTACATTCCATGGTCGCTTGACGTCAAGTTCGCCGTCCCCGCGGACGTCGATGAGGTAGTAAGCGTCGTTTCCGAGTACGCGCCCGATGGCGAATGGCCCTTCCCACGGAGGGGAGAGCTTGTGCATGCCCTTCTTGTCCTGGATGAGGCGTAACACCAGGTCGCCCTCTTGGAAGGTGCGAGTTTTCACCTGTCGGCTGTGGTAGCGGTGGAGTCCCTGCTGGTAGATAGCGGTGCGTGACCGAGCGAGGTCACGTGCTTCGTCGAGTTGATCGACCCCGTCTTGGCGGGCGAGCTCCTTTGCTGCCTCCGTGTAGTGGACGACCCGCGGCGAGTCGTGTTCGAGGTCGGTGGGCATGACTACCTCGGCGCCGTAGACCATGAAGAAGGGGGTGAACCCTGTCGACCTGTTGACTGAGGTGCGGATCCTCCAGATGACAGAGGGCAACTCCTCGACCCAGCACCCGGCGGTACACTCGAGTGGTACTTGGAGTCGCGGCTTCAGGCCGTGGAGGATGCTTTGGTTGGCCCGTTCTGCTTGGTCGTTGGACTCCGGGTGGGCGACCGATGCGAGGTCGAGCCGGATGTGGTGCTCTTCGCAGAATTCAGCCATGGCTCCCTTGGCGAAGTTGGTGCCGTTGTCCGTGATGATGTTGTTTGGGAACTCGTAGCGATATATGAGCTCGCGTAGGAACTTGGTGGCGGTCTTCCCGTCGCATTTCTGAACTGGCTTGGCCTCCACCCACTTTGTGAATTTGTCGACCGCGACCAGCAGGTGGGTGTAGCCGGAGGGGGCCTTCTTGAAGGGGCCTACCATGTCCATGCCCCACACAGCGAATGGCCAGGTGATGGGGATTGTTTTGAGCGCTGAGCTCGGCACGTGCGTCTGGTTGGCGTACTTCTGGCATCCGGCGCACCGCTGGACAATGTCCACAGCATCGGCGTGTGCGGTGGGCCAGTAGAAGCCATGTCGCATAGCCTTGGCGACAATAGAGCGGGCGCCGGCGTGGTGGCCACAGTCGCCGGAGTGGATATCGTGGAGGATCTTGCGTCCTTTGGCGGGTTGGACGCAGCGTTGGAACACGCCGGTGACACTGCGCTTGTGGAGCTCGCCGTCGATGATGGTGTAGGACTTGCATCGGCGAGCGATCATCCGGGCTTCCGTCTCGTCTGCCGGCAAGGTGCCGGCTTCCAGGTAGGCGATGTAGGGCTTGGTCCAGTCGTCTGGCTCGTTGACGAGTGCGACCAGGGCTGCCTCTGGTTGGAGCGGGACTCCGATGTCGATCTCCCTCGGGGGAGAGACTGATGGCTTGGTAATCATGTCGAGGAAGACGCCGACGGGTGGTGCGAGTCGAGCCGACCCGATGCGAGAGAGTGCGTCGGCCTCCTCGTTCTTCCGCCTGTCGATCCACTCGACGGAGTAACCTGTGAAATGTGCGCCCAACTTGTCCACTGCTTGGCGGTACGCCGCCATGGTGGGGGAGACGGCGTCGCAGGTGCCAGTGACTTGCCCTGCGACGAGGTCGGAATCGCCGTAGCAGCGTAGGCGGTTGACATTCATCTCCTTGGCCGCTCGCAAGCCGTGGAGTAAGGCCTCGTACTCAGCCATGTTGTTGGTGCAGGGTGTGAAGTCGAGGCAGAGGACGTAGCGGAGCTTGTCGCCCTTTGGCGAAGTTAGCACGATCCCTGCACCTGCGCCGTCCGCGTTCTTGGAACCGTCGAAGTGCAGGCTCCAGTAATGGAGGTATGGCAGCTTCTCTGGCTGCTGGGCCTCTTCCCAGTCGGCGATGAAGTCCGCTAGGGCCTGCGACTTGATCGCTTTTCGCGGCTCGTATTTGATGTTGTGGATGCCGATCTCGACGGCCCACTTCGCGACCCGCCCGGTCGCCTCACGGTTGCGGATGATGTCCTGCAGTGGTGCCGAGGAAACGACCGTGATCGGGTGCTCCTGGAAGTAGTGCGGCAGGCGCCGCTGAGCTCTGAAGACCGCGTATACCAGCTTTTGGTACTGGGGGTACCGCTGGCGTGACTCGGTGAGGACCTCGCTGATGTAGTACACCGGTCGCTGCACTGGGCGCTCCTTTCCTTCCTCTGGTCGTTCGACGACCATGACGGCGCTGACGACGCGCTCGGAAGCCGCGACGTAAACCAGCATGGGTTCTTTGTCGGCGGGGGCGGCGAGTAGCGGTGCGGCGAGTAGCACCTTCTTGAGGTCGCGAAGCGCGTCGTCCGCCTCCTTGTCCCACTGAAATGTGGGGTTCTTGCGCATCAGGCGGTATAGGGGCATCGCCTTTTCGCCCAGGCGGGGAATGAATCGACTGAGAGCCGCTACTCGCCCGGCTAGTTTCTGGACGTCGCGCAGGCACTCGGGTTTGCCGAGCTGGGCGATCGTGTCGATCTTCGTGGGGTTCGCCTCGATCCCTCGTTTGGAGACGACGTACCCTAGTAGTTGTCCTGCAGGTACACCGAAGGTGCATTTGCCTGGGTTGAGCTTTATCTTGTATTTTCGCAGGTTCGCGAATGTTTCCGCTAGGTCGGCGAGTAGGTCGCCCTGGCGAGCGGACTTTACGACCACATCGTCGATGTAGACGTGGATGTTACGGCCAATTTGGCTCGCGAGACATTCTTGCATGCACCGCTGGTAGGTCGCCCCGGCGTTCTTGAGGCCGAAGGTCATGGCGGTGTAGCAGAAGGCTCCGAATGGCGTGATGAACGCCGTCTTCTCCTTGTCTTCGACAGCCATTTTGATCTGGTTGTACCCAGAGTAGGCGTCGAGGAAACATAGCGACTCCGAGCCCGCGGTTGAATCGATTATCTGGTCGATCCGCGGGAGGACGAACTGCTCCTTTGGGCAGGCGCTGTTCAGGTTTGTTTAGTCGATACACATCCTCCAGGTCCCGTTTTTCTTCTCGACCAGGACTGGGTTTGCCAGCCACTTGGAGTATTTGATTGGCCGGATGAAGCCTGCAGCGAGTAGACGCTGCACCTCCTCGGCGATTTCTCAGCGGCGCTCTTCATTGAAGGGCCGCAGCGACTGCTTGACGGGTCGCACTTTGGGGTCGGCGTTTAGTTTGTGCTCAGCGAGCTCCCTGGGGACACCAGGCATGTCAGAGGGCTTCCATGCGAAGATGTCCCTGTTCTCACGGAGGAACTCGATGAGCGCGCCTTCCTATGCTGGGCTCATGCCCGTCCCGATCGTCACCGTCTGGCTGGAGTCGCCTGGGACCAGCTCGACGGTGCGGGTGTGTATAGTGGCCTCAAAGGTTGAGGTTTTTGCGCCCTCCGAGTTGGGCATCTTGAGTATGGTGGGGTCGTCATTGTTGACCCCGCTCGCGTACTTGGCGAGCTCATCGGCGTGGCTGGTCTCCGTCGCGATGACAGCGTCGGCGAGCTCGGCTCCTTTGGCCTCGCACTCGGCGGCCATGTCGGGGTCGCCGTTGATGGTGATGACGCCGCACGGCCCGGGGAGCTTCATCATGTTGTACGCGTAGTGGGGCGCTGCCATGAACTTGGCAAACGCCTGGCGCCCCAGGACGCAGTGGTAGGGGCTGTCGAAGGGCACCAGCTCGAAGACGATCCGCTCGGTGCGGAAGTTTGCCGGTGTGCCGAAGGTGACTGGCAACATGACCTTGCCGATCGGGTACGCCTTCCGGCCGGGGACGATGCCGTGGAACGTGGTGTGAGTCGTCTCGATCATCGATTGCGGGAGCCACAGTCGCCTGAAGGTGTCGAGGTACAGGATGTTGATGGAGCTGCCGCCGTCCATCAATGTCTTGGGGAGCCAGTAGTCGCCGACCTTGGGCTTGACCACCAGGGCTACTCGACCTGGGTACTCGATGCGTGGCGAGTGGTCTTGACGACTCCAGGTGATGGGCTGCTCCGACCAGTTGAGGAACTGGGGAACATCCACCTGGGCCACCGCGTTGACGGCGACGGCGCGGGCGATGACCTTCTTCTCGCGCTTCATGTTGAAGCCTGTGAAGGTATGCAGCGAGCCGGCCACTTTGCCGAATTTTCCGCCGTTTGGCGGGTCGTTGTCAGTGTCCTCCCGCGCTCGCCGTGCCTTCTCGATCTCCCTGAGGGTGTGGTAGTTGGCGGTGGTGTGCGTTGCGGGCTTCCCTTCCCTGCTATGAAACGCACATGCTTGGTTAAGGAGAGCTGCGGGGTCGAACCGTGGCTTGGCCTTGTAATTGCCGCCGTCGCGGCGTTGTCCTCCGTCGCGGCGGAAGCCCTTGGGCTCGCGTTGCGCGTGCCCGGCGTTGGCGACGAAGTTGACTCGCCCGTCACTGCGGCGCTTGCCGGTGAGGCGAGTGTTGCTGTAGCGTAGGTCGGACCGTCGTCCGCTGTCGTTGCCGCTCGTGCGGCGTTGACCTCCTGACTCGTCGTCAGTTTCCTGGTTTGGATCTTCCTCCGCGTACCGTTTGGCGATCTCGAGGAGGTCGGGGATGTTGTCGAGTGTGCGAGAGTGTCGCTTGAGCTTGGCGACCAGGGGCTCGTAGCGGCACAAGGTCTTGAAGCAATGGATCGCGGTGTCCGGGTGGATGCCGACCGCGTTGTACCAGAGTTCTTGCCACCGTTGGACCTAGTTGCGGGTCGACTCGCGGGGTCCCTGGACGCATCGCTCCAGGTCCTCGATAGTGGTGGCGCGGGTGTAGGAGCACTCGAAGTTCCTGACGAAAGCGTCGCGCATCTCCTCCCAGGAGTATATACTGTCCTGAGGGAGGGTGTTGATCCACTGCCTGCACGTCCCCTCCATCATCAGGGGGAGGTAACGGGCGGCTAGCAGGTCGGTGTGGCCTGCGATCCCCATTGCCATGAGGTATGTGTCGAGCCAGACAGCGGGGTCGTACGATGGGTCGTACTTTTCTATCTCCTTTGGCGTCTTAAAGTTTGGCGGGTACTTCTCGCCTCGGATCATTGGTCCGAAGCACTTAGGGCCGAGTCGACTGAGCGACCCCATGGGCTCGCCGTCGCGGCGATTGGTTAGGGTGTGTCGCAGGTCGTCGGGCTGGCGTTCGCGCCAGCTTGGATTGTTGATGATGTGGGTGTGGGCGTCGATGGGTTGACCGTTGGCGGCGACGAGGTTGGTCGCCGGCCTGGGGTCGTTGGTGGAGAGTGCCGCGTTCGCGGGTCGGTGTTGGAGTTGCAGTGGCTCCGGTGGTGGGCAGTTGAGTGTGTTTGCCACCATTGGGCGGCAGCTCGAGGCCGCCCTGCTTCCCGAGGAACGCGAGTATACTCGACCTTGCGAGTCGGCGCCCGCTCTTTGCTGCTCGACGGCCTTTGCGAGCAGGGCCCTGACGTATTGGATCTGTAGGGCGCCGTCGCCGGTGGCCGTGATGCTGTCGGCTGCTGCTCGGCCTGCCACGAGGTTGTCCATCGGGGTGGAGAACAGTGGGAGGCCGTTTGCGTCTCGCTCCCGTGAGGAGACTACTATCCGCGGCTGGTCCCTGGGGGGTGTGCGGTTGGGTGGAGGCGGGGCGCACATCGCCGTCGATCCTGGCGGGGGTCGGGCGCTTCCTCCCGGTGGCGCGTTCTCGCAGATCGCGCGCTCGGCCACGCGGGCCGGGTCGTTTTCGTCGTCGAAGTTCAGGGCGCGCCCCTGAACGGTGGGGTTCAGGCGCGACCTGATCCGCTGTTGTTGGTAGCGCGATAGCTCCTGCGCCATCACCTGCTCGAGGCGGAATTTCTCACGCTCGGCTTGTTCCTTGCGCACCGCCTCCGCCAGTTTCAGGCGGAGTTCCTCGACCTCCGTTGCCGTGGCGTTAGGAGGGATTGGGGTGGAGAATGGATCCTCCGGCGGATCGGTGCCGGTCGCCATGTAGAATTGGTACAAAATTCAGGAAGAGATTGGATTCTACCATTCCTTAGCAAGTTGGATGATACGACTAGGCTGCTGGTACTGATGGTGTTATGGAGAATTTGGCACTGCCACAACGAACTGACGCATGAGAAGGAACCACCGCCATTAGAAGCTTCTAAACGCTTTTTATGCAGCTACGTGGAAACGTTACTTAGTTTCAAACAATGGCCGCAAGCAGATGCTGTTAAAGGTAAGCAGGTGGTGGACTTTCAGGCTAGAGCTCATAGGGCTAATAACTGAGCTAAACCAAAAACGAAAGTCGCTTGGAATCCACCAGAACAAGGAACTGTGAAACTCAATGTTGATGGAAGTTTTCTGCATCAGAATGGGGAGGCAGGAGCAGGCATGATTTTGCGCAACTACTCAGGAGAGGTAATTTTTGCGGCATGTAGATCCTTACTGAACTGCTCATCTGCCCTAGAAGCTGAACTTGCTGCATGTGAGGAAGGAATTAAACTTGCACTTAACTGGTCATTGGAGCCAATTATTCTGGAGATGGACTGTTCAGTAGCCATTTCAATGATACAATCGCAAACCAAAGACAGCTCTAGACTAGTGCATCTGGTGACAAGCATCAGGGAAAGCCTCCTGGAAAGAAATGTTGGGGTTGTGAAATCAATCGCATGCAGAATGAAGCTAGTCATATTATGGCTAACTTAGGGAGAGGAACCAAGAGAACTAAATTTTGGATTAAAAACTGTCCGGAGGAAGTTCAAAACTGTGTAAACAGTGATTGTAATCCTGTCATATTTTAATGAAATTTTTCCATCGCAAAAAAAAATAAGTACATCAGTGAGTTATTTTACGCCGCTTGGGTCAAGGCAAGTACGTAACTTAATTTACTAACAGCAAAAACCAGCGTTATTTTCTCTAGCATGCAAACGCTTGCTTGGATAGCGAGTAATTAATCATCACAGATAAGTGAATTCTCCTGATAACATACATAGTAGACAAGGACAATGAGCTCAGTTGCTTGGGTCACTCAAACAAGGGAAACTTGTACTCGTATAAAATTCACATATTGCGAGTCTAAAAATAATTTTATCAAAAAATTACGGGCAATAGATCATTTACCTGTAGTACAAATCGGACCCACTTCCTGCCGATTCGGCAGACATTTGTCCTTTTTACCCGTGATGGACGATTTAGGCAGGCTGGGTCAGGCAGCACTAATGATAGGAATGAGTGTCAACATTATGTCGTGCGGCGTGTACCTTGTCCCGGATGGTGTCACCAACCGGGACTAAAGATCAACCTGTAGTCGATCCATGGCAAGTCCTAGTCTAAGTTGGTCGGTCGCACGCGCAAGCCGCACGTGGTAGCTCTACCCCTCCCCGTATATATATAGCTGCAACCTTTCCAACGTCCTTGGCGCTGGTCTTTCTAGATCGTCCCTTGCAATGTGCACGTACTGCTTGGAGTTGCCGCCGGCGCTCCTCGTCCTTGTCGTCCATGGCCATTGATTCTGGATCGATCCGCAGTACGTCTTGCCGCTGCACTACTAATTCTGGATCGGTCTCTGCTTTGTGCACGGACGCCTCGCTCTTCAAGAATCGTGATCGTGAGCGAGGCCTCCCTTGCTTTGCTTTGTGCACGGACGCCTCGCCTTATATTTAGTGGGACTCGCCGATTCCGATTTGCAGTCCGTTTACTCGGGCCCCAGCACTAGTACAAAGAGCTCCATGCATCCCGGTTCGTATGGGCCTTTAGTCCCGGTTGCTCAACCGGGACGGGGCAATCGGGACTAAAGCCCTAACCTTTAGTCCCGGTTGTCCCACCGACCGGGACAAAAGGGTGCACACGTGGCGGCATCAGAGCGCGAGGGGGGGTGGAGCATTAGTCCCGGTTCGTAACACGAACCGGGACTAATAACCTGCTGCCGCGGCAGAGATTTGGCCCATTTCTCTGCCGCGGCAGAGAATTCATTTTGGCACATTTTGTTGCCGCGGCAGCATTTTCGCCACTTTTTGTGCCGCGGCAGAGAATTCATTTAGGTTGTTTTATTGTTTATTTAGTATTTTGCACTTATCAATGAAGGAACCTTATATTACACAAGATCATCATGACAGCATTACATTCAATACACGGATCGAGTTCATGCACTACATACAAAAGTTGCTATTCGATGCTACCGGCCAATTTCTTGAAAGTTACTATTTTTACAAATCCTATTGTCTATACACAGCCGAGTAGTATTCCCCTTGTGTGTTTAGGACTTCTGTATCCAACAATCCCGCCAATTCCTCCTGTATTGCTCGTATGCGATCCTTTGGCAGAAGACCGTCCCGTAGACGTTCGATCTGATTTAAAAAAGGAGTCAGCCTATATGAATATGAAACTAAACACAATTTGATTGTAATTAAAAACTATAGAAATTGTTTACGTACGTGGAGTTGCTCTAAATTTCTGCCCTTCTCATCGCACGTCTGCCGGATGAACTCGCATACATAGTATCAACATAGATTGTTACCTGGTCCCTGCGTCAGGCACTTTACGACAACAGAGTTCAATCAAAATAATAATCAAGCATGATAATAACTGTATCAAAACTAGAATCAAAGAGATGCGCGGATATAGCTAGTGGTGCTTACATCTAGTGGTTGAAATGTAAGCTCCTCTTTCCAAACACCCCTAGCCTTCTTGGTGAACCGTTTCCAAGCGCTGCCCGGCGTAGAAAACGAATAAACTAAGTTATTAAGTACTTGATATCATAAAATTCACGAACGTTGCCGATATAGTGTCGTAATGATTAAAATTACCGCTGGAGAAGTATCTGCATGTCCTTCCACGTCTCAAGGGGTTTATGTTTCGAGTCCATGACTAGTACACGCCCTTTGTCAAGTTGAATGATTAACAGAATATAGTGGTACCTACGAATCCATAACTAATCAATTATATACTTAACATCGAGTAAGCGAAATAGAAAGTGTATACAAGACAATGACACTCACTGGAAGTTGTAAGGAAATAGTATTTCCCTTTTGGTTTCTTGAAACCTTAACGCGTGTACTATATTATCCTCCGTATCCTGGGGGCTTAGTTTGAGATTAGCTTCATGAACCCAATATGGGTCAATGAAGCCAATGTCATAGATTTGTCCTCTGCTGCATTCGAGAATCTTCATTCTGCATATTAAAGTATGATTATATACATGCAATAAACAAAATATTATAGATGGAGACTAAATTAATTACAGAATTAGTACTTACAGACAATAGGCACTCATGATCGATTTGTCCAAGGCGTCTTGATTGAATAATTGAAATAGTTCATCAAATTCAATGGATATCATGTCATCCTTATCTTTCCCATGATGCTTTTTTGTAACCCTCAGCACTATCCAGTTAGCCCCGGCCCTTGTAGCCCTCTGGAACCGGACGACTGTGGTAAGTTGGTGTGGGTCCAATTGGTAAGGCATAGCCGACCGCCACCTTCATTGATATGTTCACAACTTTGACATGTAGCTCGCAGTGTGTCATCTCTGTGATATCATCCACTGGGTAGCCAACAGGAGCCATCGTCGGTGCATCATCGGCATCGCCATTGTCATCACCCGGGACCTCGGTGGAAGCCACACTGCTTTTTCGATTATTCGATAGGCCGGTAGCATCGAATGCAGTGTGCTGCTGAGATGGGCCGGTAGTACTTTGCTCTTTAAGTGAGTTAATTTCATCTTGTTGTTGCTTTAATCGTTCTTCAATTAAACGCATTCGCTCTTTCTGACTTTCTGCTTCAACTGCCGCCCTGTCCTTACTCCTCTGACGGCTTCTATCAGGATATTTCTTCCTCTCTTCGGGAAACCCAGTCCTCCATGATTGGGAGCCTATTGTGCCTCGTGTTCGTCCATCATGTTCCTTATTTCCAAGGGCGAGTGTGAGCTCATCATTCTCTCTATCGGGAATGAAGTCCCCATCTTTAACAGCCTTTACTGCTTTTCTCATCCTCTCGATTGGCAAGGGGTCTTCTTTATGTCGTATGTTATATATACACCTCCCTTCCGAGTCCAACGTGCCCCCATGCCCGTAAAACCAATTCCTTGCACGTTCTACCCAATCGTCTGTCTCTGGGGTGATATTTTTAGCACGCAGTTCTTCCTCAAGTTTCTCCCACTTAGGAATGCCAGCCCTGTAGCCACCTTGCCCCATAGTATGGTGATACTTCTTCTTAGCAGCATTCAGCTTATTCTTTGCAGACATTTCCTTAGCTTTTTCTGATTTCTTGTATTCGACAAACTCATCCCAGAATGGTTTTATCTTCTGAAACTGAGTCTTCTTGAAATCCAGAGTCTTCTTTTTCACGACATAGTCAAGGTGCAATCTTTTCTTCCAGTTGGTGAAACACTGGGCCATCTTCTTCAAAGCCCACTCCCTGACCTTAGCCTCCATGGCTCTCCCATGTTGTAAGGCGTCCTCAACTGGATCCTCCGCATTTGGATCCAGCTCTATCTTCGGTAGTTTGAAATTAACCATGAGCCTCTTCCACAGTAAATCTTTGGCGTGTTTAGGGACAAATAAACATGTTCCCTCTTCATCCGCATTAGCAGGCCTATTCCAATTTCTAATGGTGATCGGGATTAAGTCCCTAACGATTACTCCGCATTGTGCCACAAATTTGGTTGCGACAACTTCGGGAGCTGTCGGTCTGCCGTCTAGAGCGACATCTTCGATCCTGAACCTCTCATGGTCTTGCAACTTTTTGGTTGGGCCTCGTGTGCTCTTTTCAGTAGATTCCTTCGATCCGGAGGGCTAAAAGAAGAAAGATCGTCGTTACTATTTCTATATAGATAGCAGATGATTAATTAATGAATTGATTTATATTACATGCACCTTGCCGGAGCGGTCGTCTTCTCGATTACACAAGGCATCGCCTTCTCCCTCTCGGAAGGCAACATCTTCAACCTCAAACAAGTTGTCTACTCCGGTAAAAAGAGGATCACCCTCCCCGGAGTTGTTCAGAAACGTTGATACGTCTAAATTATCTTCCCCACGGATCACACCTTGGATCAACTCTTCCTTTTCTTCGTCTCTGACGTGTGGGTCCATATTTTCTGCATAGGTGGAAAAACGAATAAGTCAAAGCGGCTAAAGGAGAAAGTTAAGGAGAAACCCTAATATATACATACACAATAATAAAAATGAAGAGAAACCCTAAACCTAGCTACAAAAAGGAAACCGTGTAGTAGATAGGTAACTCTAGCTAAAATCAACTAAAATCAATATTCCGGAGTTCCGAGGGGTGTAACCTAGTTCGGAGAAACCTCCGATGCATATGAGAGGGGAACATGAGTATAAGGCTACAAAAGGGAAACTATCCAGCAGATAGGTAACACTAGATACTAACAAAATACCATATTGGAATCGATTTAAGAGGGTTCAGAATGCCCTGGCGAAGGCACATCGTCGAACCCACATGCACCTAAGGGGTATTAATGATTCCTTATCTAACCACAGTGACTGACAATGTGAATCGGGTCTGGGGCTACCCACATTGACTGACCAGTGGGGTCGAAGACCAATAATACCAAACTAATTAATAAACCTAATAATACCTAACTAATAATAAACCTAATAATCGAAACACCGAAAAGAAAGGGAAACAATCAACACATGGCATCGATGCAATGCTCAAGCAAGTATGATGATATGACAAGTTAATTTGCATTGGAATGTAACCCTAAGACATGCTCGACGATTTAATCGGGGTTCCGACGGGTGAAAACCCTAACTCGGGGAAACTCCGGAACATATGAGAGGGGTGCATTTGTTCTTCTAATTATACTTGTCATTTAAATTGTTGAACTTGCATTTTGGTTTAATAAAGAAAGAACAAATCAAACCCTAAACCCTAACTTCCCCCTCCATTTGAAAACCATTCAAATGAGTTTTGTATTTAAACAACTAACTACATGAGTTGAGCCCAAAGTGTATAAAAGGGTCTCACACTATTTCATATAATTTATAAAAGTTTCTGTAAGTTGAAAAGATTCAAAACAGATTTGAAATTCAAATTACAAAAGGGAAATCAGAAATAGAAATAGAAAAAAAATTCTGGAAATAAAAAATGTATCCAACCTAGCTACTGGGCCGAGCCCATCTCTCCTTCTCTCTCTCTGGCGCTAGCAGGAAGCCCACCCGGGGCCCAAGAGCAGCCCAGCCAGGCCCGTACCCCATCGGCCTTTCTGTTTCTGTCTTCTTCCTCCCCGACGCAAGCAGCTCGGTGGCTCGCCGCCGGCCACCCGTCGCTCCCCGACGATAATTCCGACGCTTCCCGACCGCGCCTCGCCTCGTCGATCCCTCCGCGCCGCCCGCGCCTACTCAAAATTGGCGGCGCCGCCCTCTGAAGGTGGTACAACGACGGCCGACGGCGGCGAACGCGGAATCTAACGGCGCAGGCATGAACTATAGTGAGAGGGGAAGGAAGGAAGCATCCAGAAGGTTCGCTTGCTCACCCTGAGCGCGTGAGGTTGGTCGGAGAGAGCGCGGGAGGTCGAGGTTGAGCGAATCGACGCCGGCGAGCACGGTCGGGGTCGAGGAAGATGGAGTCGTGGGCGACGACTGGTGCGCGCACGAACGGAGGCGGCGGTGCTGGCGGATGGAGCCTGACGGCGACGCGTGGGCTCGGGCAGCCTGACGGCGTCGGGGGCGGCGAGCTCGGGCAGCCTGCCGGCGTCGGGGGCGATTGTGCGCGCGTCGGTGAAGCAGAGAAGTGATGGGGAAGGGAAGAAGAAGAGGAAGGGCTAAAGGGTTATAACCAAAGGACCTTTAGTCCCGGTTGGTGGCTCCAACTGGGACTAAAGGGTTATACGTCCCGGTTGGAGCCACCAACCGGGACCTATACTCCAATATTTTCAGCAGACCAAGGGTTGGCGCGCAGGGGGTCTTTAGTCCCGGTTGGTGAACCGGGACATATTCCCCTGTTTTCAAAAAAATTCAGGTATTTTCTCTCTGTTCCCGCCTTATTTTTTATTTTGGGGTTTAAATTTGTATTGTTTTTTAAATGATAATTAATTTGGAATTTAGAAAAACTTTAAACATAAAAAGTGTTTGGATTTGAATAAATAATTCAAAACCATTTTCTGTTTTAAAAAATAATTAATGTAACCATTTAAAATATGAACCATTTACAATTAAAAATGAATTAACTTATATTTTTTTAATATCAATTTGGAATTTAGAAAAACTTTAAACATAAGAAGTGTATGGATTTGAATAAATAATTCAAAACCATATTCTATTTTTAAAAAATAATTAATGTAACCTTTTAAAATGAATTAACTTATATTTTTGAATATTAATTTGGAATTTAGAAAAATTTTAAACATAAAAAGTGTTTGGATTTAAATAAATAATTCAAAAACATTTTCTGTTTTAAAAAATAATTAATGTAACCATTTAAAATATGAACCATTTACAATTAAAAATGAATTAACTTATATTTTTTTAATATCAATTTGGAATTTAGAAAAACTTTAAACATAATAAGTGTATGGATTTGAATAAATAATTCAAAAACATATTCTATTTTTAAAAAATAATTAATGTAACCTTTTAAAATGAATTAACTTATATGCCCGTTTTTTTTGAATTTATTATGCCCGTTTTGAATTATCTGAATTTCTAACTATGGTCGAACCGGTGTGCATGAAGATAGGGGACGGGCATCGTTAGAACTTGCATTGGATCTCTGAAGAAACCACATATTGCGAGTCTAAAAATGATTTTTTCAAAAAATCACGGGCGATAGATCATGTACCTGTAGTACAAACCGGACCCACTTCCTGCCGATTCGGCAGACATTTGTCCTTTTTACCCGGGATGGACGAAAAGGTTTGAGATGTACCGGTTGGGATATAGTCCATGTAAGGTGGTCTAGTATTTTAGGAAAATAGGACGGTAGCATTCTGAAACGGCAATTTGGTGGTTACTTCACAAAACGACCCGTTTTTTGCGCTCGGAAAATGGAAAAGGGATTTTCCGTGCGACAAAAAGGAAAACTTCCTCCTGCAACATTGTTCTACATACCAATGTCCACACACATGCATAATATGGGCACAACATCACAAACTATGCCGTGATTCAGCACATAACATCGGTCATTTGGACCGAAAGCCATGAAACCTCGAACATGATAGGTCATTTTGTGAAGGTTTTTTCGAAACATGATCAATATACCAAGTCTGGTATTTTTTCTTTCAACTATGTAACATAATATGACACCACGCGAAGGATTTTCATTGTTCGGATTTTTTTTGAATTTATTATGCCCGTTTTGAATTATCTGAATTTCTAACTATGGTCGAACCGGTGTGCATGAAGATAGGGGACGGGCATCGTTAGAACTTGCATTGGATCTCTGAAGAAACCACATATTGCGAGTCTAAAAATGATTTTTTCAAAAAATCACGGGCGATAGATCATGTACCTGTAGTACAAACCGGACCCACTTCCTACCGATTCGGCAGACATTTGTCCTTTTTACCCGGGATGGACGAAAAGGTTTGAGATGTACCGGTTGGGATATAGTCCATGTAAGGTGGTCTAGTATTTTAGGAAAATAGGACGGTAGCATTCTGAAACGGCATTTTGGTGGTTACTTCACAAAACGACCCGTTTTTTGCGCTCGGAAAATGGAAAAGGGATTTTCCGTGCGACAAAAAGGAAAACTTCCTCCTGCAACATTGTTCTACATACCAATGTCCACACACATGCATAATATGGGCACAACATCACAAACTATGCCGTGATTCAGCACATAACATCGGTCATTTGGACCGAAAGCCATGAAACCTCGAACATGATAGGTCATTTTGTGAAGGTTTTTTCGAAACATGATCAATATACCAAGTCTGGTATTTTTTCTTTCAACTATGTAACATAATATGACACCACGCGAAGGATTTTCATTGTTCGGATTTTTTTTGAATTTATTATGCCCGTTTTGAATTATCTGAATTTCTAACTATGGTCGAACCGGTGTGCATGAAGATAGGGGACGGGCATCGTTAGAACTTGCATTGGATCTCTGAAGAAACCACATATTGCGAGTCTAAAAATGATTTTTTCAAAAAATCACGGGCGATAGATCATGTACCTGTAGTACAAACCGGACCCACTTCCTGCCGATTCGGCAGACATTTGTCCTTTTTACCCGGGATGGACGAAAAGGTTTGAGATGTACCAGTTGGGATATAGTCCATGTAAGGTGGTCTAGTATTTTAGGAAAATAGGACGGTAGCATTCTGAAACGGCATTTTGGTGGATACTTCACAAAACGAACCGTTTTTTGCGCTCGGAAAATGGAAAAGGGATTTTCCGTGCGACAAAAAGGAAAACTTCCTCCTGCAACATTGTTCTACATACCAATGTCCACACACATGCATAATATGGGCACAACATCACAAACTATGCCGTGATTCAGCACATAACATCGGTCATTTGGACGGAAAGCCATGAAACCTCGAACATGATAGGTCATTTTGTGAAGGTTTTTTCAAAACATGATCATTGTTCGGCACACATTTAGTCCCGGACATAGTCACAAACCGGGACTAAAGGGATTGCGGCAGAGTGGGCCAGACAACACTAATAATAGGGGTGAGTGTCGACATTATGTCGTGCGGCTTGTACCTTGTCCCGGATGGTGTCACCAACCGGGACTAAAGATGAACCTTTAGTCCCGGTTGGAGACACCAACCGGGACTAAAGATGAGTCAGCACTAATAATAGGGGTGAGTGTCGACATTATGTCGTGAGTGTCGACATTATGCCGAGCTGCTTGTACTATAAATATGCATCCTTGTGAGTCCAGTCCTCCAGCCAGTTTGAGGCATCTCCAAGATGGTTTTAGAGAGCAGGGACACCACTACGGCCAGTTTCAGGGAGATGCCGACGGAGCCCAGTCCTCCGGCATCTCCGAGAAACTGGTCATAGAGGCACTCCCTAATATGTGAAATTAGTTAGCTCCGAGGCGTATTGATCTAGTTAGTGAAGTTACAAGCTGCAAGATGGTTTTCGAGAGCAGGGACACCACTGCGGTCAGTTTCAGGGAGATGCCGATGGAGCCTAGTCCTCCGGCATCTCCGAGAAACTGGTCATAGAGGCACTCCCTAATATGTGAAATTAGTTAGCTCCGAGGCGTATTGATCTACTTAGTGAAGTTACAAGCTGCAAGATGGTTTTCGAGAGTAGGGACACCACTGCGGCCAGTTTCAGGGAGATGCCGACGGAGCCCAGTCCTCCGGCATCTCCGAGAAACTGGTCATAGAGGCACTCCCTAATATGTGAAATTAGTTAGCTCCGAGGCGTATTGATCTAGTTAGTGAAGTTACAAGCTGCAAGATGGTTTTCGAGAGCAGGGCCACCACTACGACCAGTTTCAGGGAGATGCCGACGGAGCCCAGTCCTCCGGCATCTCCAAGAAACTGGTCATAGAGGCACTCCCGGTCCAGCCACAAAATGGGACTAACACTCAAGACATTTATTAATATTAAAAACTGAGACTACAAAACCGGGACTAAAGGCCACAAACCGCGAAAGATATCCTTCGGTCAAGCCACAAACCGCGAAAGACATGAACTAGAGTTACATAATATGAGCATGAACTTCTTGGCATATGTCATTCCTTATGACCGCTTCAGACGTAACCATGGAGCATCTTCTTTACTTAACGGAATGCTTGGGTCAGTTTTCACTGTGAAGGGCGGAATTTCATCAAACTTATTATAATCTTCTGACATGTCTGTCTTGTCCTCGATTCCCACGATGTTTCTTTTCCCTGAAAGAACTATGTGACGCTTTGGCTCATCATATGATGTATTCGTTTGCATATTTTTTCTTTTTTTCGGTCTGGAGGACATGTCCTTCACATAGAAAACCTGAGACACATCATTGGCTAGGACGAATGGTTCATCTCTATAACCAAGATTGTTGAGATCCACTGTTGTCATTCCGTACAACTGGTCTATCTTTACCCCTTCCCCATTCAGGTTGACCCATTTGCAGCGAAACAAAGGGACCTTAAAAGAGACTCCATAGTCTAGTTCCCATATCTCCTCTATGTAACCATAATATGTGTCCTTTTGTCCATTCTCGTCTATTGCATCAAAGCGGACACCACTATTTTGGTTGGTGCTCTTTTTATCTTGGGCGATCGTGTAGAATGTATTCCCATTTATTTCGTACCCTTGGAAATTCAATACAGTAGAAGATGGTGACGCGGCCAACAAGTATAGCTGATCTCCAACAGTGGTGTCATTCAAGAGATGTGTCCGCATCCAACCACCGAAAGACTTCATGTGTTCATCTGTAATCCATGATTCAGGCTTCCCCGGGTTTTGGAGCGTACAATATTCTTGTGTTCCTCGATATACGGAGCTGCCAAGGTGGAATTATGTAGAACTGTGTAGTGTGCTTTAGTGAAAGAATCCCCGTCCCTACATATCATTACTTTCTTTCCCAGCGTGCCTTTTCCACTTAGTCTTCCCTCATGCCGCGAGTCAGAAACACCAATCGGCTTAAGGTCAGGAATAAAGTCAACACAAAACTCAATGACCTCCTCTGTTCCATATCCCTTGGAGATGCTTCCTTCTGGTCTAGCACGGTTATGAACATATTTCTTTAAGACTCCCATGAACCTCTCAAAGGGGAACATATTGTGCAGAAATACCGGACCGAGAATGGCAATCTCTTCCACTAGATGAACCAGGAGATGCGTCATAATATTGAAGAAGGATGGTGGGAACACCAATTCAAAACTAACAAGACATTGTACCACATCCTTCTGTAACCTTGGCAGAATATCTAGATTGATTAACTTCTGAGATATTGCATTGAGGAATGCACACAGCTTCACAATGGGTACTCGAACATTTTCCGGTAGAAGCCCCCTCAATGCAATCGGAAGCAACTGCGTCATAATCACGTGACAGTCATGAGACTTCAGGTTTTGGAAATTTTTCTCTGCCATATTTATTATCCCCTTTATATTAGATGAGAAGCCCGACGGCACCTTGATACTGTAAAGGACTTCAAAAAAGATTTCCTTCTCTGCTTTGGTAAGAGCATAGCTGGCACGACTTAAGTGACGCCCTTTATCCGTCTTGTTATCTGTATGCATGTTCTTTGGGTCTTTCATAATTTGTTGGTCCTCCCGTGCTTCAGGTGTATCTTTTGTCTTACCATACACGCCTAGGAATCCTAGCAGGTTCACGCAGAGATTCTTCGTCACGTGCATCACGTCGATTGAAGAGCGGACACGCAGGACTTTCCAATATGGCAGCTCCCAAAATATAGATTTCTTCTTCCACATGGGTGCGTGTCCTGTAGCGACGTCGTTCAGAACTGATTGACCGCCGGGACCCTTTCCAAAGATTACTTCTATGTCCTTGACCATACCAAATACATCATCACCAGCAGGGAGTTCAGGCTTCTTCCGGTGATCTGCCTCACCTTTAAAATACTTGCCTTTCTTTCTTACGGGATGATTGGTCGGAAGAAATCGTCGATTCGCTAGGTACACAACCTTCTTGCATTTATGCAAATATGTACCTTCGGTCTTATCTAAACAGTGGGTGCATGCCTTATATCCTTTGTTTGTCTGTCCTGAAAGGTTACTAAGAGCAGGCCAATCATTGATGGTTACGAATAACAACCCTCGTAGATTAAATGGCTCCTGTTTGTTCTCATCCCACGCACGTACACCTGGTTTGCCCCACAACTGTAAGAGTTCTTCAACTAATGGCCTAAGGTACACATCAATGTCGTTGCCCGGTTGCTTCGGGCCTTGGATGAGCACTGGCATCATAATGAACTTACGCTTCATGCACAACCAAGGAGGCAGGTTATAGATACATAGAGTCACGGTCCAGGTGCTGTGACTGCAGCTCTGCTCCCCAAAAGGATTCATGCCATCCGTACTTAGACCAAACCATAAGTTCCTTGCGTCACCTGCAAAGTCTGGGAAGTCTCTCTCGATTTTTCTCCACTGTGACCCATCAGCAGGGTGTCTCAACTCCCCGTCTTTCTTACGGTCTTCTTTGTGCCATCGCAACAACCTGGCATGCTCTTTGTTTCTGAACATGCGTTTCAACCTTGGTATTATAGGAGCATACCACATAACCTTAGCAGGAACCCTCTTCCGGAGGGGCTCTCCCTCAACATCACCAGGGTCATCTCGTCTGATCTTATACCACAACGTGTTGCATACCGGACATTTATCTAAATTCTCATACTCCTTACCGCGGTAGAGGATGCAGTCATTAATGCATGCATGTATCTTTTGCACATCTAATCCCAGAGGACAGAGAGTCTTATTTGCTTCGTAGGTACTCTCGGGAAGTTCGTTATGTTTTGGAAACTTCGGCTTCATTATTTTCAGCATCTTTTCAAATGAGGAGTCAGTTAGACCACACTCTGCCTTCCATCGCAACAATTCCAGTGTGGTACCGAGCTTTGTGCTGCCATCTTCACAATTTGGGTACAACAATTTCTTGTGATCTTCTAACATGCCCTCTAACTTCAACTTCTCATTTTCTGTTTCACAGTCTCGCTTTGCATCAGAAATGACCCTACCAAGTTCATCAGCCGGCTCATCTGATGCCCGTTCTTCACCTTTTTCCTCTCCATTGTCTTCCATTGCAGTATCACTGTATTCAGGAAACATATGATGATAGTTGTTATCATCATCTTCTTCTTCACCATCTTCCATCATAACCCCTCTTTCCCCGTGCTTGGTCCAGCAATTATAGTTGGGCATGAAACCTTTCATAATCAGGTGGCCGCGAATGATTTTCGAGGAAGAGTACTCCTTGTTGTTCCGACATTGAACACATGGACAACGTATAAATCCATTCTCTTTGTTTGCCGTAGCCACATCGATAAATTTATCCACGCCTTTGATATACCCAGCTACCCGCCGGTCACCGTACATCCATTCCCGACCATTCATCTGCATCATATAAGTAAGTTTATCAAAAAACAGGACATCATAAATAGTGAAATAACCAATTCACACCGACACATGAATTGTATCAATGACCTAGAAAAGATAAGATTGCTAACCTCGATCGAGGGAAATAAAGAGGAGAAAGCTCAAGTGCGTCTCAGACACCTTCTATATTTTTGTTCTATGAGAAATTCAACTGGATTTTTCACTCAAACATTTCAACAAACACCTTCAATGCATGCATGAGAAAAAACTAGCACACACCCTCACACCTTACACCATTCGAAAAAACAGAGTGGAGACAGAGGGGGCTGGGGCGTTGCATTTATAGAGGGCAAGGGGTCTTTAGTCCCGGTTGGAGCCAGCAACCGGGACTAAAGGTGCGTGCCACGCCACGTGGCTGTGGCCAAACCTTTAGTCCCGGTTGGTGGCTCCAACCGGGACGCATGCCCCCTTACCAACCGGGACCCATGCCCCCTGGCCCCATGCCCGCTCCAACCGGGACGCGTGCCAGCATTAGTCCCGGTTGGTGGCGCAACCGGGACTAATGCTCCCAGGGGTCGCGAACGGATGGCCCTTTTTCCTCTAGTGCAGGAACGATTCCGTAAAAGAAACGGTTACAATTCGGACTGGGAGAAATCTATTTGATAACGCTAAACATGGCTGAGTTTTCCGGTTCATGTTTGATTTGGATTTGTTGGGAAATAAACCATTGAATGGAATAGAACTCGGACCCATAACCAGGAAAATTTACACGAATCAATATATTTTGAACGCGTCTACGCAGCTGGCGCCTGCCGGTTTTATTAATCTGGCTGGCGTTTCTGCGATCGCTATGCTGCTGTATCATTTTTTGGTCTTGGTTCGCTTCTAATCTACGCGGCAGGGTGGACGGCAGATATGCAGCGTGTGACTCTGATCAAACGATCTGTCTATCTCAATAAAAACACTCGAATTCAAAATATTTTGTTGCTTAAACCGTTAGTCCGATTAAAATTCTGTTTTCACCATTAGACTAGTCGCGACGAGATCTTCGAAACTAGATCCCATGTCGATATATTTTGACAAAAAAAATTCGGACCCAAAAGTTACCCAGTTATATGTAAGTTACCCACCATGTAACAAGTAAATAACTTACCCCTTTTGAAGAGCTGTGTGAATGCGTTTTTTTGCATGTAATACAAAACTACCGCCGACATCTCCATGCCACCCGCCCCAAACGACTCTCAGAGATCCGTCTGGCCACCAGCACCCTGCAACACCGCAGTGGAAGGGGAGAAGATGGATGCCACCGCCTCCTCGAGATTCCACTGACATAGGACAGTGCCGACACCGCCGCCTCCTCCTCACCTCACGAGCTTAGCCCATTGGCATCCTCGGCGGTGTCAGCAGCAGAGCAGGGAGATGCGAGGGGGGTGTCAGCAGGAGCCATGGCATATATTGGGGGCACCTGCCACTCTAGCCTCGGATTCACGGCGGGCGGGTGGACTTGTGGGGACCGCAAGCGAGGATGGTCTCTCCCGGCGATGTAGCGCATCATGCTGATGATAGTACGGTTCAGCCACCACAGACGGCGGTCGGCTTCGTTGTGGTTCACCGGGGGCGGGCCATCACCATCGTACCTAGCGAGCTCTCTTTCCCGCCAGTTAGCGAAGAAGCATTCCAAGTGTCGTAGTTGTCGGGATCCCACTAGGGATCCATCCGCTGCTCCGGCGTGAGCTCGTGGTAGAAGTGGTTCATGATGGCCGCCTGTCGGGCGGAGCCTTGAGGCACAAGAGGGACAGGAACACCTCCAGCGCTCAGCATCTAGCCGGCGGGCGGCCGGTAGCCTGGTGGGCAAGGGTAGGTTGAGGAGCACATCGCCTCCGTCTCCTCGAGGGTCAGAATGGCCCAGTAGGCGCTGTCCATTTCTATGAGAGAGGAAGGTATGGATGTGTGCATAACCATGGCGAGGTCGGCCTATATATAGATGGAAAGGGCGAGAAAACATGGCGGGATGCGGTGGGAAATGGCGGGAAATATCTTTAGTCCCTGTCAGTGGCTACAACCGGGACTAAAAGCTCGGTTCAGAGGAAAGGGCGGAAAAACTTGGCGGGAAGCGGTGAAAAATGGCGGGAAAAATCTTTAGTCTCTATTAGTATATACAACCGGGACTAAAGCTTATTCAAAAAATGGATTTGGGTTAATTATTCAAATTCAAGAACTTTTCATGTTGAAAGTTTAGTGAGAATCAAAAATATGCAAAAAAATAATAGTTAATGCATTTTTAAATTGATAATGGCAAAATGGTCAATAATTTGACTATTTAAAATAATTATTTTATAAATAAGAAAATGGATTTTGTTTAATTTTTCAAATTCAAGAACTTTTCATGTTGAAAGTTTAGTGAGATTCAAAAATATGCAAAAAATAATAGTTAATGCATTTTTAAATTGATAATGGCAAAATGGTTAATAATTTGACTATTTAAATAATTATTTGATAAAACAGAAAATTGATTTGGATTAATTATTCAAATTCAAGAACTTTTCATGTTGAAAGTTTTGTCAAATTCAAAAGTATGCAAAAAATAATAGTTAATGCATTTTTTAATTTATAATGGCAAAATGGTTAATAATTTAACTATTTAAAATAATTATTTGATAAAATAGAAAATGTATTTGGATTAATTATTCAAATTCAAGAACTTTTCATGTTGAAAGTTTTGTCAAATTCAAAAATATGCAAAAAAAAATAATAGTTAATTCATTTTTAAATTGATAATGTCAAAATGGTTAATAATTATTTGATAAAACAGAAAATTTGGAAAAAAGCCCAGCGCGCGCAAATTTAGGCCTTTAATCCTGGCCCTGTTTACCAGCCGGGACTAAAGGTCTGGCCCCAGCGCGCGAAAATGAAACGGCCCCCCTCCCTGTAGTCCAGGTGCGTGGCACCAGCCGGGACTAGAGACCCCCCTTTAGTCCCGGCTGGTGCCACAGACCAGGACTAGTGGGGGGTATAAAACGAGGCCTTCTCCCCCGGTGCATTCCACGCACCGGGAGAAGTGGAGCCAGCAGACTCCGACAACGCCTCCAGGCTGTCCCCGCGAGAACCACCGCAGACTCCTCTCTCCGCCGGCCTGCCGCCCACCGCCGAGCCCCCCCTCCCCCCCCCCTCCCGAGCTCGATCGGCCGTGCACGCCACCGTCGCCACTCCAATGAAGCAGCGCCGCCACTCCGAGCGAGGCTGCCCGCGCCTGCCGAAAGCGCCACCGCCGATGAGTTAGGGTTAGGTTAGGATTAGGATTATATTAGTTAGGATTAGTTCACAAAAAAGGATTATAGTTAGGATTTTTAATTTAATTAGGATTAGTTTATTTAGTGTAATGTATATAGTGTGTATTTATGTATTTAGTTTATTTTTAATTATAATTAGGATTAGTATTTTATAGTGTATTTATGTACCCGCGCCACCACCGCACCTCCGGGTTTAGGGTGGTGACCGGAGTTAGGGTTAGGGTGGTGGATCTCGCGGGAAGCCGCTTAGTCGTCCGCCTCTCCCGCGGCCACCATCACCGGCCACCGCCACCGCACCTCCGGGTTTAGGGTTTAGGGGTGGTGACCGGAGTTAGGGTTAGGGTGGTGGTTCTCACGGGAAGCCGCTTAGTTGCCCGCCTCTCCTGCAACCACCATCACCGGCTACCGCCACCGCGCACCTCCGGGTTTAGGGTTTAGGGGTGGTGACTGGAGTTAGGGTTAGGGTGGTGTTTCTCGTGGGAAGCCGCTTAGTCGCCCGCCTCTCCCGCGGCCACCATCACCGGCCACTGCCACCGCACGTCCGGGTTAGGGTTTAGGGGTGGTGACCGGAGTTAGGGTTATGGTGGTGGTTCTCGCGGGAAGCCGCTTAGTCTCCCGCCTCTCCCGCGGCCACCACCACCGCACCTTCGGGTTTAGGGTTTAGGTTTTATTTTGTTAAGTTCAAATAAATATTGTGTGCATTTTGCAGGAACTATGGATCCACCTAGTCTAGTCTGCAGAGGCCTAGATTCGGAACACTTGCTCGAGGATATGATTCACAATGCCGATGAGGGATCTACCTCGAGGTATCTGAACTCATCCAGTGAGGTAGAGGAGACCAACAGAAAAGAGGAAGAAGCCCATGGACGCGTAACGCATACCGACGAGGTATATATATATGATGTCCGATGATCGTCACTAGATGTACCTAGTTGTATATATATTATGTTGACGAATGTTTCTTCTCTTAGGCCTCTACATTGAGCAAGAAAACCAAGCGCGGCCCAGCCAAAAAGTTGCCCTAGGGTACTGTTTATGAAATTACAGAGGTTTCAGGAGACGGCGAACCATTGGAACCAAAGAAAACAAAACAAATATTTTTACAACAATGCGGAGTTGTTGCTAGAGATCGCACCCCGATCACTGTTCGGGAGTGGAATATGGCCAAAGAGGCGGAATGGAGTGATGTGTATATCGACGATAGGTTCAAAGAGGAACTTTTTAATGACCTAATGGCACATTTCAAGCTGCCAGAATGTGACAATGAGGACGAGACGGCTGAAATGAGAAAGAAAGTCAAGCAGTTTGCACTGAAGAAGATGGGCGAACTATTCAAGAACTGGAAGAATTCATTATGGCAACAGTATCAGAAGGACAGAAAAACCCCATTATTCGAAAGCTATCTAGCGAAGCAGCAGCCTTACTGGGATGCATTTGTGCTGTATAGGGGGTCAGGAGTTGTAGAGGAAAAGTCAGAAAAAACAAGATAAATGTTGCGAAGAACAAATATCACCATAACATGGGGACAGGGGGCTACGCGGCTGCCATGCCTAAGTGGGATGCAAAAGAGAAAGAGCTTCATGATAAAGGGATCATTCCAGAACAAATTCGCGAAGAATGGGATTTGAGGGCAAGAAATTGGTTCCTTGGGCATGGGAGTACATATGACGAACTTACATGGGACCTTGTTTGCAGTGATGGGATAAAGGTACCGAGGACTGCATGGCTAAAAGTGGTCAAATATATTAAATATGGAATAAAACAGTTTCATCCCGATAGGGAGAAAGACTTGCTGACCTTGGTCCTCGGGAATCGTGAACATATAGGACGAGTCCGAGGCCTTGACGGGAGTTTCACGTGGGAGACTAGGTTTCCTAAGGACCAAGGTACCTATAGAAGCCGAGCAAGAGCAAAGCAATGAAGGGAGGAGGAGGAGGCAGACAAGTTCAACCAGCTGCTAGGAAGACTTGACAAGCAGTAGCAGATCGACGAACTTAGAGGAATAGCACGCTTGCAGCAAGATCCTCCACTCAATATTACCGCCAACCCATCTCAGCAGAGAAGCAACGTCGCTGAATCGGAGGTCCCGTCTAACGATGCATCCTATATAGATGGCGGTCCCGGCTATCCCGTGGATGCAATTAAGGAGCAGATACCTTCTAAGCTCCATAATAAATTGAAGAATGTATCTGTGAAGGTGGCGATCAGATCGGCTTTGCCTTGTCTGCATGACGCACGTTGGAATGGCCGTGAGATTCCACCTGGCTATGCTAAAGTCGGGGTGGATCAAATCGTAAAGGAGTGGGAATCAATGGAGCTTGACATCCATGGACCTGAAGGTGAGATCACACTCGGAGAAGTACTTGGTGGGATCATTCTCTGGGAAAAGAACAACATACGGTTTCCAGGCTCGGCTCCAAGGATAACACTACCGCCTCCGAGTCGTCGCAGGTCTCCTTCACCTCCACCTCCATCACCTCCAAGAATCCCACCCCATGATGACTACGACCACCACATCCCGAGTCCATCTCGATCTCCGCCGCAGGATCAGTAGTCTTCGCCGCCTGCTAAGGACAATAAGCGGAAGCGTGCTCCGTCAGTGAGTACTAAAGGACGCGTCAGCCCAAAACGGAAAATGTCGCCCATCCCAGTAGTGCCTCATAAGAATCTTCCCATTAGACCTTACGATCGTACTGATACGGAAATCTGCAGCGATATCAAAGGCCGAAGTAGCGGCGCATTTTGAGAAGAAGAAACCCGAGCCCGCTCCGGTATACACCGAGAAACAAAAGTAATATGCACTTGATTTTCTGAACACACCATTGCAATATGAGTTGCACCATAAGACATATGACTATCTACGCACACTTTAGAAAGAAGTGGCGAAGAGCAAATCAAGCAAATCAAGTGCAAGCGATAAAAAATCAGCAAGCACAGGTGCAAGCGGGACTAAAACTGCAACCAGTAAAAAATCAGACATTCCCCATGTCGCACAATAGGCCAAACAAACGATCGCACCCCTCAAGGTGGTTTCACAAAACGTTCCACTCCTCGCACAACAGACAGTAGATATGTCAATAGCTACGGAGTTGGCGGCCATCATGGAAATTACTCTTGATGAACTGTTAGGCCCCCAATTCGACCATCTACCCAAGATGCCACTAGCCCCTAAATATGTCACAGGTAAGGATTTGGTCAGCAAAGAGAGGCTGAAAGAACTGCCAACACAAATGCGGAATCTCCATCAATGGTACTCGGCGGTCATAAAGCGGGGGAGAATATTTATCGTAGCCAATGTCCCACGTGAGTACTACTTCAGACTCGAAGAGGTCCATATTGAGTTTCCAGAACTGTTCCAGTTATACCATCTCGACGCCCTGGACAAATCCATCCTCAGCTGCTATTGTCTGTAAGTTGTTGAATTCATTGTCTACATGTTCGGTTCTTCAGTTGTTCAGTTCATAACATGTAATTATCCTTATTATGCAGAATGAAGATGCTGGAATGTAAAAGAAAAATAATCTATAATATCGGAATCATTGACCCAGATAAAGTGCATATAGCCATGCTAAGGGATAACCCCGAGGATACGGAGGAAAACATTCTAAGGTTTCTACTAGAGCAAAATTTCTCTGACCACATACTGTTTCCTTACAATTTCAGGCGAGGGTCTTACTCTGTTTTACACATTCACTTTTGATTAGTCAATGCTAATAAGTGTAACTGATGAGTTACTGATGTATATATAAATGTTTGCAGCTTCCACTGGGTTCTGCTAGACATTCAGCTTGATAAGGGAAGAGTTGATGTCATGGACCCATCCAAGAGAAACCTGGAAGATTTCCGCTGCATGCAGGACATGCTCCAGAAGTAAGTTTCATGCTATATCAGTCTCTTTCATTGATTTCCTGAGATATCACGTAATGAATAACTCATTCATTCATTTTCTTCGTCGGGCAGGGTTTGGATCCGTTTCAAACGCGAGGTTACGAGTGTATTTAGTGAGAAGATGACGTTTAAGGCGGTCTCGGTAAGTAGCATGTGATATGTTCGCGCATCTCTTTACTTCTAGTTTCAATACAATAATGATGCTCTAGATTATTATTTTGATTGAATTCTATTCTCGTAAAGTGCACGAGGCAGCCACGGGGGTCGAATCTATGTGGATTCTACGTTTGCGAGTTCATTCGCACGTTTACCACCGAACACAACGATTATAGAGTCGAAGTAAGCAGTGCATTCACACCATCATTTTATTGCCGTCACCTTTTGTTATCATGATTGATATTCATATTGATCTCCTTTTTCTTATATATAGCTCGAGAGAACGCGGAATCAAGTACTACCAGAGCAACGCGTACTAGCAATTGCGGAGGAGCTAGCGGGGTTTATTTTCAAAGAGATCGTAGACGATGCCAGATAATTTAGTGTGAATAGGCGCTTCTGATCACCATGTAATCGAACTATTTTGTGATCTAGTCCTGGTATTTTGTGATCTCCATGTAACTATGTAAATTGTATATATTTGTATGCTCGATTTCGTAATACAAGTTATCTTATATATATGCATGAACGTGTACGATATGTGGTGGCGTACAAATATTCAAAAACCATTTTAAAATTAAAAATAAACAAATAAAACAATACAAAATGAAATCTCTGCCGCAGCAGAGAAAGGGCACAAAATGCTGCCGCGGCAGAGAAATCACTAGTCCAAGGTAATGCTCTGCCGCGGCAGAGAAAAGGCGCAAAATGCTGCCGCGACAGAGACCCACTAGTCCCAGTCCATAACACCAATCGGGACTAGTGGGGGTGCACCCTAAGCGCGTAGGGGCAGCCACGTGGACACCCACTAGTCCCGGCTGCTAACTGGGCCGGGACTAGTGTTGGGCTTCTAGTCCCGCTTGATTAGTCCTGGTTCAAAAACCGGGATTAAAGGCCCTATAACATCCCAGCATTTAGAAACCAACGAGGGTAGGTTTAGGAATCTGTGATATTCCATGCATTCATTTGTGAAAATGTGGGTAAATTTCTCGCCAAATAAAAACCTAAAGTGATCAAAGTTTCTTTCATGCTGTGAGATTAGGTTTAGTCTTGAAGGATGATTGCTGTAGACTTTGATATGATCTTGTGGATTAGAGTGTTTTGGGGAATGAAATTTGAATTTAAAATTTGAGTGTTTGATTTATAATTCAAAAGAATTTAGAATTATGTTTGAGTATTTTGAATTAGTCAAGAGATGAGGATTAATAGCTCAAACTTTAAATAAATAACATAATCAATAAAATGAATATTTATTCCATAAACAAATAAGTTACAAAAATGTAACTTATGCAAATAAGCAACAAACTTTACAATAATAATTAAATGGAAGAATAATATTTCTTTATTGAATAATAGTACAATCTTTATTACAAAAGGATAAAATAAAAATTACAAAGGAATAAAAGAAATACTACAAATGACTATTCTATGAAGAAAAGAAAACCTAAACTAAAGTCTTGATTTCCAAGTCTGGTACCTGCAAAATAAACACAACAAAAAGTAAAGAAAGTTAAGGTTAAAATTATATTACTCTCAGAATTGATAGTGAAGTGCATTGTTCAAGATTTCATCATTGAGTAATCTTTTAAAGGGGCAAGTTTCACCAATATGAAAGAATATATCTTTCATAATTTTAAGCCATAAGTAAAATAAACAGCAAGGAGGGGCAAGTTTCACCAGCCAAGTAAATGGTAATTTGATAAAAGTAACTCTCAAATTCAGAACATATCCACAAGGTGTGCAGCAGGCACACAGGCAGCACACACACCAAACTGCATGGTGTGTGCTGTCAGCACCACAACAGCAGCTCAATCACACAAAAATGCTCAACACAGCCGTGGGAAGCAAACCCCACACCAGTTTCTTGTTCTTACACACCAAGCACAGCAGCCCAGCAGCTAAACCAAGCCAAAGCCAAGCAAGATCACACAAATCAAAACCCTGGATCACATCACCAAAATGGTGACATAAGGAGGGGTGGATCAGGTGGATAGCAAAACCAAGATCAAGCCATAAGGACCAGGAGGTGAAGGGCTAGATCAAGGACAAGCTAGGAGCTGGAAATACCAGGAGAGCACCAGATCAAGTTACTCAAGATCAACCACTGGCAACCCCAACATCAAATAATTGTGGTGAGTAAAATAGACCATCACATGCTCTATTTGTCTAAGATTAGACAAGTATTCATGATTTGTCTCTTACTCAAATTCTCAGAAAACACCCAAGTGGGGTGAATCCATCACTGAACCTTTAAACACTAAAAGCAATCAAAAAACTATAAAGATCCAACTAAGATCTCAGGACAACATCATTGATCTAATCCATCAAGCTATGTTTCAATTGAAGAATGAATATAGCCAAGATTTAAACTTCTAGGCACATCTCTTAAATAGGAGTAGCACCTTAGAATTTAATCTCATGGATCTATATAAGTTATCAAGCCTATAATCAATTTTTCCCAACTTTGATTCAAGAAACAGTAGCTGGTATCACTAACAGAACCAATCCATGAGAAACAACAAGACAAAGTCTCAATCTCTAAACCTCAGACCAACATCATGGGTTCTAGGGATCCAAGGAAAGAGAATTGCACTTATCTATAATGACAAGCTAATATTAAGCTTGAACAAGACCAAACCAAGTTATAGAATCTAATATTATGTGCCATACAAGGATGGTGTTACAAGAACAGTTCTAAACTAAGCAGGTTAAGCATCCAATCTTCACAGCTACAACTAACCAACTATAAATCATTTTCCTGACATCACAGGAATCATAATCAGGAAAATCCATATATATATCTTCACTGTAAGAGACCATTTGATCTCAAGTTATATATGAACTCTTAAGCCAACAATACTAACACGGTGACTTCATCACACAACAGTCACTGTCATTAACCAAGTAATGACAGTGGTAAGCTATTAAAACCACTAGATTTCCCAAGTATTGCTTCTAGAGCAACTTTACCATCTGAATCATATAAAGGTTAATCCATAGAATAATCTGGTAAACCACTAGCAGCACCACAACTAATCATAAACAACAAGCCACAGCTAACAACCACGTAGCATGCTTAGGGACCATCAAAACTTGATCCAACTCATCAGATATCTACTCCACAGAGGGGTATGAACCCTAAGCAGAACAAACCATCTTAATCAGGACAAGACACTAACCAGGAGATGCCACTACCAACATCTAGCATGGGATGGCTAGCACTGAGAGCATGAGAGGGAGAGGAACCACTTACCGAAGGTCCTCGCTGTAGATTAGAAGAGGAAGCAGAGGGTCGACGACGAACACGGCGGCATGGGGAGCACCCCCAAGGGGGCACTGCAACCCACACAACGCCACGGCGGTGACCATAGTCTCTCCTGGAGGCGAGGAGCACCACCACAACACACAACAGCGGCGGCGTCAGCACCAACACCACCCAAACCCTAGGGTTCGGAACAGAATCGATCTGGCCACAGGAGAGCTCCAGGTCCCAATCGAATTGGACAGGAGGATAGAGCGGGGCCGACAACCTCGTCCTGCACCACGGCGGCGGCCAGGGAGGGCTACGGCGGCGTGAATCACCGGCGGAGACACCGCTGACCACGGGGTCGGGGGAGGAGAAGAAGAGAGTTGAGCTTGAGAGAGAGAGACAGAGAGTGTTGGGCCGGGTTGGGCCAAGACCCTTCAGGGTGTTGTTTTGACTTTGCCCTACTGGGCCACAAGGGCCCAATAAACCCAAACAGCCAGCCCAAATCATTTAAAGCCTATTTTCATAATTAGAAAAAGACCAACATGCCCCTGAACTTAAATAAATTCTAGAAAATAAAATAAAAATCCAAAAATTATAAATAAAATATTTTTGGGTTCACAATAATATAAACTATCCAAATCAATTAAGAAATAAAATTTAAGACATATAAATTTTATTAAGAATTTTGTAATCTAAATATTCCTTATGGAATTTTACAAAATTATTGAAAGATGATAAAAATAAATAAAGATCACTTTCATTATATATTAATATTTTAGCATTATAGAAAAATACTAAACAAATATTTAACAATTTTTGGTATTTAAATGGTAATTCTTAAGGGAATTATTAAATCAATAAAATTCAAATAAAAGGAAATAAAATAAAAGAATACAATATTCTATAAATATTAAAAATTAATATTTATAAATCCTTAATTAATTAAAAAGGATTTTTCTATAATTTAAATAATGGGGGAGAATACATATAAAGTTAAATAATGCATTACATTACTTTTGCACAATCATTTTGCTTCTTTAAATATTGTCCTTACCGGGCAATAATGATGTTTTTGTAGACATAGAAGCTCAAGGTCTAGTGCAAGCATGAGACTTCACTACCTTGCAATCACAAGGCAAGTTCATCACTTGCTCATGTCCTTTGAAGAGTCTTTATCAAAGTATTTTCAAATTGTGTCTTATCATCTATATTATAGAAAAAGAAAACATTATTTTCTCAAGATACTAAATCTTAGATATCATCCTAAGTGATGATATAATGGAGCAATAGAACTTAGGGTTATAATTGCAATAGTGATGAACAATTAGGGATTAATAACCCATGACATCAGTGATTCTAGCGCCGTATATTACACGTTAACCATGAGATTTGGAATGGGACAGAGAAGTCAGTTGTATCATTTTCCTCTTGTATGGAGGCAAGACGACCTTAACGTGACATTGTGATTCCTTGTGCGGATCCAACATATGGGTGGGCACCCTTAGGCCCCACACTTTTGGTGTCTAGATTATCTATGAATGGTGTTTAGGGATATAGTCCATGTAAATGGTACTATTTCGGGCATCACCAGGTCATAGAGTCTTCCGGAACTCATCAGGGTTTTAGCCTGCCCGAAAGGGGGCTTAACAAAGGTGAGCCAGCCCTGAAGGATCGTGTAGACATATGAGGTCGCGGAGAGGAAAGTGATTGGCTTGGACCAACTACTAGGCCCCACATCATAAAATTGTTGGCGGGAAAGTACGCCCGGTTGTGCAACAAGGAGTTGCATGGGAAAAGTAACGCACCTCTGCAGAGTGTAAGAATTGTAACTTGTTACTCCCTGTTCCTGGAAGGAGCTATGAACCCGGCATGAAAGGAACTCCATGAAAGTTCTGGTCAACCTGTGAAGTCTGATAGTCATAGATTTTTTTAATAAAATCAACCTTTAAAGAAAGAATTATGAAAATTGCATAGTGCCAAAGACTAATAGTCCGAGGTGGTAGATAGAGCATCAAACTTCCTACCTTGCATATAATGAATTTGCTGGGTAACGCTGTTACTCATTCTTTCCTTTGAATCCTTGCTTAGACTCTGAGAATACCGAAGATACTCCAATGTATGGGCTTATAGCTCCCATGCGACGTCTTTACGCGGAATTGGAAGGAACACGGCATCGTTGAAAAGAATAGCTCGCATGCAACGCTTGTGAGGCAGCTAATAGCCCAGGGCCACACAGGCCATAAAACGATCGTTAAGGACACATTTAACTTTGTTCCAAGATTAGGATTAAGCCAAACCGGTCGGTTGGGACATCCAGTCAAGCCAGTCAAACCAACCGCTTCCGACCGAGAGCGCGTGTCACACTGACTGTAGCTTCCCCGATGGTGGGCGGACCTCACCCATCGTTCTCGGCGCCGACGGTAGCGGCAGGGAAATTCTTTTAGGCGGTGGTGCTTTCGTTCGACGGCGAAGGTGGTGAGTGCCATTTGAAAGATAATTCCTCTCCCATTCTTCTCAATTCGAGATCTGAGCATGCCCATTGATGCTAGATTGTGGAGGCCAGGGTGTGCTGAACGGAGCGAGGGGGAACGAGATGGATCATGGAGAGGGGACTTCTAATCGGTATATCCTGTATCTCTGAACTTAATTTCTTTAAGGTTTAGCTCTTTGTTCGCTTCCCGCTAGCTCACAGTGCCCTCCAAAAACAGGGGAGATGATGTTGCGCGCCAAACCTTTGAATTTCGCATCAATTTCTTTCCCTCTAGGGTTGTTTTAGTTGATGGCAGCACGCAACTCATTGAGAGAGACACGGTTGTTAAATGGTAAGTGGAATTAGAACATGTTGATCCCCAAGAGCTAATAAACATGGGAGAGGAGGTGGTGAGGAAAATGGTGGAAAAATTTGGGGATAGTGTGGTTTGGGGGCCAGAGCAAGAAGTTTCTTTGTTACGATTTGATGATTGCAAATGTGACTATGTTAGGGTTGAGACAGGGGAACATATAGTGGATGAAATCGATGAGCGAAATGGTTGGATAAGCCAAACTGTTCTGTTTTTAGCAGAGCTCATTGATCTGGAACCTGATTCGAGGGTTGGATATGTGGCCTCGAAGCTGGCTGCTCAGATGGTCGAGGATGATTGGGCTGCACAAAGGCAAGTAATGCCTATACTTACTGAGTTGGAAGTGTTAACAGTGGAGGATGATGCTAATGCACAAGGGGAGGCTGTAGATGCTAATGCACAAGGGGCTGCACAAAGGATTGTAACTGTTGATTGGAATTCAGTTGAGATACATGACCAGACTGATTTGGTCATTGCACCAATAGATGACATTGAAATGGAAAAGCTTTTTGGCATTCCTATAGATGACAAAGACAAGGAGAAGAAGAGGGATGAAGCTGCAAATGATGGTGACAACCATTTAAGAGATGAAGAGGCAGATATAGATCTAGAGTTGTTGGAAAATGATGCAGTTCATGTAGATGATGCACATGATGATGAGCTAGTAACAGTTTATGACAAAGAGGACCCAGTTATTGAAATTGAGAGATTTTTTCCAAGCATGGATGAATTTAGGATGTGTTTCAGGACATATGCAGTCAAACGTGAGTTTGCTACCAAGACTATGTGGACTGATAAAAATAAGTTCTATGCAAAATGCGTAGCTTATGATGGTGGTGCCAAGCCTTGCAAGTCGTATATATCTGCTAGACGCCAACCTGATGGAAGGACAATAAGAGTGAATCAAATTCCAAAACCTCATACTTGCATTACAAGTTCTCAAACAGTTACAAAGATGACATCACAATTATGGGTTGCAGAAAAGATCAAGCCTATTTTAGCCACAACACCAAACAGCACGGCAAAGAGACTGAAAATAGACTTGGAAAAGCAGTACCCCATTAAGCTGAATTATACTACAGTGTGGAAGGCAAAGCAAAGAGCAATGAAAGAGCTATATGGTGATTGGGCAAATACCTTTCGAATGCTTTATAACTTCAAAGAAGAAGTAGAGAAGAGGTCACCTGGCAGTGTTGTGGAGATAGATACTGAGGTAACAGCTGATGGGAAAGTCTTCTTCTCTAAATTCTTCATGGATTTAAAGCCTTACATCGATGGCTTCAAAGCAGGGTGTCGTCCATATTTGAGTATAGACTCATCTTTCTTGACTGGAAACTGGAATGGTCAACTAGCAGCATGCAATGCTTTAGATGGACACAATTGGATGTTCCATGTAGCTATTGGCATGTTTCAGTCTGAGACAGAGGCATCATGGACATGGTTCATGATGCAGTTGAAAAGATGCATAGGGCCAGTCTCTCCATTGGCAGTGCACACAGATGCATGTAACGGTTTAGAAAATGCAGTGAAGATTGTTTTCCCTCATGCTGAGCAGAGGGAGTGCTTCGGCCATATGTGGATGAATTTGATCAAAAAATTCAGAGGAGATGATTTTGGACGCATGTGGCGAGCAGCAAGATCTTATACCAGACAGACACATTCACATCACCTTGAGAAGATTAAGGCGGCATGCTCTGAGGAGGATAGGGTCAAGTTTTGTACATGGTTGGAAACCTACCATTATCTTTTATGGTACAGGTCAGGTTTTAACACTGCCATCAAATGTGATCATATCAACAATAATTTGGCAGAAAATTTCAACAACAAAGTGAAGGAGTTAAAAGACTTGCCTGTCCATGACATGATTGACCAGATCAGGATCATGATCATGAGGTTGTGGAAATTGATAAGAAGGCTTGGTGATGTTCTTCAAGGAGATAAGCTTCCTGATGTTGTGCAGCAGGTGGTCAACAGGAGCAGAAATCTTGCACATTTGCGTGTTGAGGAATCCTCATTGTGGGGTGCTAAAGTCAGAGATACAAAGACTGGCAGGAGGCATGTTGTTGACACTCAATTGCATGAATGCACATGCCTTGAGTGGCAACACACTTGGAAGCCTTGTGAGCATGCCATACTTTTCTTGGCCTCCAAACACAAGCTAAATATGCACCCATATTTGCAGGAGTATTATTCTGTAGCAAAATTCAAGGCTGCATATGGAACACAAATTCCAGCACTTACATATCAGTCTCAGTGGACTGAAGTGGACATTCAGTTCTCCTTGTGTCCTCCTTTGATGAAAATAAAGGCTAGCAGTCCCAAGCAGAGTAGATCCAAGGCTTGGTTTGAGAAAGGTGGGAGCAGCAAGAAGGGAAAGAAAGATGAAAGGAAAGATGCCAAGCCAAAAAGGGCCCCAAAAGGTAACAAGAATAGATGCAAACTCTGGGAAGAACTTCGACACCGAGCTAGCTCTACCAAGTGCAGATACACTACTGAAAATCCAAAGTATGTTCATCCAAAATCTATCCCATTTCTTATTGATGATTTTTCTCCCCCAGCTAACTTTCTTGTTTTCAGGAGGAAGCGTGGAGAGAAAGGCCCAACTCTTGTTGTTGAAGATTGCTGACCAGTGAAAAGGGCAAGAATCAATGGCCAAAGAAAGAAGAGAACTAACCAGATCATGTTTGGTGCTGCTGAGGTGCAATCTGAACTTGTTTTGGAGGATGATGTGCAAACTGTTGAGGATTTTGGGCACACCATTTCTGTAGGGGTTCGTAGCATGGAAAAACAAAAAATTTCTATCGCATACAAACAAACAAGCCAAGATCTATCTACTAGATTGTAGCAACGAGTCGATGGAATAACTTACCCTCGAAGATTCCAAAGCGGTTAACGAGAGCAGATTCTCGTGGGTGATGTAGTCGTACACTTCCGATCTCAAGATCGCATAGACGATCCTTCCGGCGCCACGTTCCGGCAGCGCTCCCGCAGTCGGTCACACGTTCGGTACTCTACGAAGACCTTCCTTTCCCTTGTTCCAGCAGGCAGCGGAGGTTGTAGCACTCTCCTCGCGATTCCGGCAGCACAACGGCGTGGTACCGGAAGTAGAGGGGAGATCTCGCAGGGCTTCGCCTTAAGCCGGAGCGAGTATGGTGGAGTATGAGAGAGGCTTTAGTGGTCTAGGGATTAGACACACCAATTAGAAGGCTCTAAACCGAAGGCTAGGGCAATTAGAAGCTCTAAACCAAAACGGCTCTAAACCGGAGGCTTTGGCTAGGGTTTAGATTAGAGGATAGGAACTTGTGTGTCCAGAGGAGGAGGCCCTGCCCCTCCTTTTATAGGTGGGAGGGGCGGCCAAGGGGAGGGAGTCCCTCCCCAAGTCGGCCTTGGGTGGCACGCCGGCTTGGAGAGGAGGGACTCCTCCCCCAAGTCGGTTTCAACCTCCTCTTGCTTGTTTCCCACAGTTTCCTGTTTTAGCCGTTTGACTTTCAAACTGGCCATTTGACTTTTCAGTTTTAGGATTCAATTTAATCCTTTATTTGGAACAGCGAGAACACTTAGTACATGATGCAATCATTCCAATATGTAATGACACATTCATGTACCCCTTCCCCCCCCCCCCCCCCGGAGTGTCGGACATTCCGGAACCTTCTAGAACATTCCTGATGAAAACACCGGAATCATTTCCGAACTCCGAAACGGGACTTTCCTTATATGAATCTTATTCTCCGGACCATTCCGGATCACCTCGTGATATCCCGGATCCCATCCGAGACTCCGAACAACATTCGGTCTCTTTCTCATAATACCATAACTACTCAAACAACGTCGAATCCTTAAGTGTGTCTCCCTGCGGTTCGTGAATTATGCGGACATGATCGAGACACTTCTCCGATCAATAACCAATAGAGGAATCTGGAAATTCATATGGCTCCCACATATTTCTACGATTACTTTGCGATCGAATGAACCACTTACATACGATACCAATTTCCCTTTGTCTCACGATAGTTTACTTATCCGAGGTCATGATCGTCGGTATCTCTGCATACCTAGTTCAACCTCGTTACCGATAAGTACTCTTTTCTCGTTCCCGTGATATGTGATCCCTTGTGAGCCAGTCACATGCTTGCAAGCTAATTGGATGACATTTCACCGAGAGGGCCCAGAGTATATCTATCCGTCATATGGATGGACAAATCCAACTCTTGATCCATGTGTTTCAACCAATACTTTCTGAACACTCAATGCCACCTTTATAGCCACCCTGTTACGGTGTGGTGTTTGATGACATCAAAGCATCCATCCGGAAAAGGTGATATGCATGATCTCATGGTCGAAGGAATTAGGTTACTATGTATCAGAAAGCATATAGCAATTGAACTATTTAAAATGACTTGATCTTTATGCTACGCTTATCTATAGGAGTATGTCCATCACATCATTCTCCTAATGATATGATCCTGTTGTTAATAACATCTCTATGTTCATGATCAGGAAACCATGATCATATATTAACCAACAAGCTAGTTTAACAAGAGGCTTTACTAGGGACTCTTATTTTAGTTTACAAATCACACAAGTATTAATGTTTCCGGTTAATACAATTATAGCATGGTATGTAAACATTTATCATAAGTGTGAAGATATGATAATAACCACTTTATTATTGCCTCTTGGGCATATCTCCAACAGTCTCCCACTTGCACTAGAGTCAATAATCTAGTTTCAAACCTTTGTGTATATAACACCTATGGCTTTCCTGTGTTGTATGTACACGATTGCTAGTGGTCAGCTGATCTCCGGATCTGACACTTCCAGGTCCGTGTGTAATTGCATGTCTTTGCGTCTCTACGCATCACTCATTCTCTAATGAGATGGCTTTGTATAAATTTGGTCTTTCGGTGTGACCTTTAGTTCTTTGGGGTTAAAACATGTTGATAATATTGTCGCACAATATATCTTCATAGTATTATCCCTCTGTGAACTACACCTAGTTTGATAACAAACTACTTGACACAAATGCCCTCTTTTGCTGCTATAGTAGCAGTCATATACTTAGCCTTTTGTTGTAGTATCTGTCACAATGTCTTAACTTTGGAACTCATCCAAATCCATTATGGAACTTACTTTCCATTATATTGTGCCACCCTTAGTTTAGATTGAGATAAACTTAATTTGTACTTTGTGACAAAACTAGTATCAATGTAGTACTTTTACAATGAACTAACCATCTATTTGTCACTTCTACAAATAATATACTCTTAGTTCTTCCAAAAGATCATAAGAATATCCTTACTATTGTCCAATGATCATCTTACGAATCATTCTGGTATATGCTCACAACATTTAGAGCATAGGACATATCTGGATTTGTACATATCACAGTATGATTGATATAAATACTCTTTGTGATTTCATACATCAAGTATCAATCTATACTTGATTATTTGTTTCACTTTACCAAATGTCAATACACTTGAATATATCATCAACATTGAACTCATTCAATCCTTTCTATGCGACAAGAACCTCTCTTGTAGTTTCTATATTGAACTCATTCAATATCTTGTCTATGTACTTCTGGCACAACCATATTAGCGTCTATTGATGCCAAATATTTGGGTTTTGCCTAAGTCTTTCATCGGGATGAAATTCTTAATATGTGTTAATAAAAGATACATTATTTCCAATTAACAATATGTCTTCCACATAATGTATTAGAAACATGTCTTAGCGCTCCCACTTAATTTCTTGCAAATGCAAGCATCTTCATCGTTTCTAATGAACTTTTAAACTCTTTTAACAGTTTCATCACGGTGAAGATTCCAACTCCGCGATGCTCACTTTAACCATTGAAGTTTGCATATGCTTTTAGCATCCTTTGAATTAACAAAACCCTATGGACCGTGTTATGCACATGTCCTAGGTAACGATTCTATTAGAAGAACTTGTTTTGTTTATTCAACTACCATATAACAAATTATATGTAGTGGTTGCTACATTAATCCGTCTAGACTAAATATCACTATGAAAGATCAAATCTTGTCATAGTCAACCTTTGAACATTGTTGTGAACTCTTTCCCAATATGTCGACTACTTCATAGATGTGAAACATCCATGTCTATTTTTTTATAGATCCAAACACAACTATAAGGTCTTACACCTTTCTCGAGGGTCCTTCAAGTTCAAAACTTGATTTCTCGTGCATGGAACTATCACGGATTTTATGGCTTCAAGCCATTTGACGGAGTCAGGGCTCATCATCGCTTCTTTGCATGTAGTCGGATCATTATTGTTAAATAATGATTTAACTCTCAAATCTTGGTATTTGATTGTTCATCCGACCTACTTGTTTCAATAGGAACTTAGATCTCCGTGACCACAACCTTTGAAGTACGCGAGCCATGAGCATTGTTTGCTAACTCCGGAACACTTTTCGGTGCTGCGCAACTTTGCACATATAGCTAAGGTTCTTTTAACCTTATCAAAGTTCTATTGTCCTCCCACTTAACTTTTCACGAAAAATTCCTTCTCAAAGAAACTTAATGTTCTAAGCAACAAACACTTTTGTCTCCGGTGTTTATGGAGGAATACTTAACAGTTATACAAAGACAGGTTCATCCGACTTTGGTTGCACACATCTTTCTTATGCATAGCATACCAATGTTTTAAGAAAGGACTACTTGGGTTTTATCCCAAACCATAACCTTATATGGTGTCATTTCAACAGATTATGATGAAGCTCTTTTCAGTGAATAAATGGTAATCTCTAAAGCTTTTAATCTCTAAAATATAATGGCAGTTTTATGAATTATACCTTTGATCTTACCATGTCAAACAAGGTTTAATTACATACCTCGAACGCTCCATACCCTTATGGTGTTTCGGAAAATGCAAATCCACGGAACGATTCCTTAAATCTTAGGTATTATGCTAAACTTGTAACTTAAATATCTTACTTTATGATCTTATCATAAACTATTCATATTCTTGTTACAATGATTTTGCACTTCATCTTGAAAGTCTTTGAACTTTTCAAGTGTTTCATACTTTATCCTTATTAAGTAAATATTCATATATTCACTCAAATTTTCGGAAAAAGCATATGAAGTTGAAATTCATCGCTTTTGACTACACATAATGGATTTCGTACAACAATATGTACAAGTTCCAATAATCTAGTCATTCGTTCGCTTTTGGCCTATGAACGAAGTTTTAATTATCTCTAGGAAAGTTTCACAAGCGTCATTTGATCAAAAATCAGAAAACTCCAAAATTCCATCCACATGGAGTTTCTTCATGTTTTCTTTCCAGTATAATTTAAACGGCGATGTCACTTCCTAAGTGATCTTTCAATCAATTTGTCTTTCGACATTTTTAGCACTAGTTTTATGGATGTGATTTCTCCAACGAGATTTGTGAATCATCCATCTTTTATGGATTACAGCAATTTATTTGAACAACCCTTTTGTTCTCATAATACCTGATAAAACAAATCTTGAAGGCAAGCTTTGATGTTTAACGAGCAACACAATAACCCTTTATTTGTTCTCGATGAACATCATCACATATTCTTTTGCTAGTTACTTAGGCCATTGTAGTTCATGAATTGTGTTGTTTTGTATGACGATTCACACCAACAAATTCAGTATCAAATACTTAATAACCACATTGTTTAATAAGCAAAGAACATAGCCATAACATGTATATCATCTATATACTTAAACTGAACAATTCTAGTCTTTTCTTTTCTGCCATATATTTATGAGATTCTCTTTCAGTATTTCCTTTTCTGTTTGAAAGAATCTATCAACATCAATAGTGAAGTCATACATATGACACATAGTCCAAAACATGTATAGTTAAATACCAATGTCTTTGGACTTGCACTTTGAAGTAGATCACCATCATCAAATGTTTGGTGTTCTTTCAAATTCCTTTATTTAGTAATCTCTTGGTGTAGTAAACATTTTACCTACATCAAATATTCATCCTTATCATGGAATCGTCCATGATCAAGCAACTTTTAGCTTATAACGATGAATTATGAGTATAATGTTGCTATCCAAAACCTTTTGGAGGATTAGGACAACAAGTGTCTCCAACCTTTTGCAAATTCTCATCAAAATATGAGAACATGAACTTTGCCATATTATACTCTATCATGTTGTAACCAAAACTTCGTTTCAGATATCACAATATCTTCCACACATCATGGTTTCTGAAACAACTCTTTCAGATCCTAGATAACCTTGATATTAAGAGAATCCTTTGAATATCAAGAATCATGGAGACAAACATGATACTTATATACTAACACTTGGAATTGTTACTCTTGATTTAATACTAATTATTAAACTTCATGGAGTAACCGGAACTTACTGAAAGTTTGCAATAGGACTTTTAAACTTTAGATTAACACTTCAAAACAATATGATACCAGTTCGTAAAGTAACTAACCAGAATTCTATAGTTCTATCATCTCAATTATAACTAAGCGCAAGGTGGTAAACAGATGCCAATGACTACAACAACTATGCAAATTCACTTTGATTTAGTTTATGATAAATTGAGTTCTAATTAATAATTAAATTAATCTAGGTGAACTCCCACTCAAAACAATATCCCTCACATTGTTTTAGTGATCACACGAACCAAATCCACCACATCAAAACCGATCATCACGAGAGTTGATGTAGCTTCAATGGCGAACAGTCAACATGTTCATCATATCTAATATATGACTCATGCTCTACCTTTCGGTAATCCGTGTTCCGAGACCATGTCTGTACATGCTAGGCTCGTCAAGATCAAACCTTAGTTTCTCCATGAGCAAATCTGGCTTGCTCACGTTGTATACACTTGCAGAATCTAACACACCCGATCATCACGTGGTGCTTCGAAACAACAAGCTTTAGCAACGGTGCTAACTAAGGGTGAACACTTTATGACTTGAAATTCATGTGCATGAGGGATCATCTTATAATGCTACCGTCTTCTACTAAGCAATACAAGATGCATAAAGGATTAACATCACATGCAATTCATAATATGTGATATGATATGGCCTTTCTTCTTTGTGCTTCCAATCTCCATCTTCAAGCACGAACATGATTTCCATCATCACCGGCATTGCATCAAGGTCAATGACGCTTCTCCATGGTTGTCGTCCACCGACTTCAACTATTACAACTACTTTGAATAGACACGCGGGTCTTAACATAAATTAAAGACAACCATATGGCTCCTACCGGTTGCCTACTTACAATAAGGAACATTGCATACATCATATATAATCACAATCATGGCCATATCACATCACAGCACACCCCTGCAAAACAAAGTTAGACGCTTCTAATTTTCTTTGCATGTTTTACGTGGTTTGGGGCTTTCAATAAGTATCGTTCTAACTTACGAACAAGAACCACAACATTGATACTAGTATTGTCAATCACCCGTTGTAAATTGGATCTTAACTATGCTAGGAGAAACAGGCACCCGCAAAGCCACTTATGCAATACAAGTTGCATGTCAAGCGTGCAGCAAGTCTCATGAACGATGTCATGTAAGGTTAGCCCGGGCCGCTTCATCCCAACATACCGCAAGATGCAAAGTACACAAGAAGCAATCGACAATAAAAGCATCAACGCCCACAATGACCATTGTGTTCTACTCGTGCAACAGATCTACATATAGACACGGCTCTGATACCACTGTAGGGGTTCGTAGAATGGAAAAACAAAAAATTTCTATCGCATACAAACAAACAAGCCAAGATCTATCTACTAGATTGTAGCAACGAGTCGATGGAATAACTTACCCTCGAAGATTCCAAAGCGGTTAACGAGAGCAGATTCTCGTGGGTGATGTAGTCGTACACTTCCGATCTCAAGATCGCGTAGACGATCCTTCCGGCGCCACGTTCCGGCAGCGCTCCCGCAGTCGGTCACACGTTCGGTACTCGACGAAGACCTTCCTCTCCCTTGTTCCAGCAGGCAGCGGAGGTTGTAGCACTCTCCTCGCGATTCCGGCAGCACAACGGCATGGTACCGGAAGTAGAGGGGAGATCTCGCAGGGCTTCGCCTTAAGCCAGAGCGAGTATGGTGGAGTATGAGAGAGGCTTTAGTGGTCTAGGGATTAGACACACCAATTAGAAGGCTCTAAACCGAAGGCTAGGGCAATTAGAAGCTCTAAACCAAAACGGCTCTAAACCGGAGGCTTTGGCTAGGGTTTAGATTAGAGGATAGGAACTTGTGTGTCCAGAGGAGGAGGCCCTGCCCCTCCTTTTATAGGTGGGAGGGCGGCCAAGGGGAGGGAGTCCCTCCCCAAGTCGGCCTTGGGTGGCGCGCCGGCTTGGAGAGGAGGGACTCCTCCCCCAAGTCGGTTTCAACCTCCTCTTGCTTGTTTCCCACAGTTTCCTGTTTTAGCCGTTTGACTTTCAAACTGGCCATTTGACTTTTCAGTTTTAGGATTCAATTTAATCCTTTATTTGGAACAGCGAGAACACTTAGTACATGATGCAATCATTCCAATATTTAATGACACATTCATGTACCCCTTCCCCCCCCCCCCCGGAGTGCCGGACATTCTGGAACCTTCTAGAACATTCCCGATGAAAACACCGGAATCATTTCCAAACTCCGAAACGGGACTTTCCTTATATGAATCTTATTCTCCGGACCATTCCATATCACCTCGTGATATCCCGGATCCCATCCGAGACTCCGAACAACATTCGGTCTCTTTCTCATAATACCATAACTACTCAAACAACGTCGAATCCTTAAGTGTGTCTCCCTGCGGTTCGTGAATTATGCGGACATGATCGAGACACTTCTCCGATCAATAACCAATAGAGGAATCTGGAAATTCATATGGCTCCCACATATTTCTACGATTACTTTGCGATCGAATGAACCACTTACATACGATACCAAATTCCCTTTGTCTCATGATAGTTTACTTATCTGAGGTCATGATCGTCGGTATCTCTGCATACCTAGTTCAACCTCGTTACCGATAAGTACTCTTTTCTCGTTCCCGTGATATGTGATGCCTTGTGAGCCAGTCACATGCTTGCAAGCTAATTGGATGACATTTCACCGAGAGGGCCCAGAGTATATCTATCCGTCATATGGATGGACAAATCCCACTCTTGATCCATGTGTTTCAACCAATACTTTCTGAACACTCAATGCCACCTTTATAGCCACCCTGTTACGGTGTGGTGTTTGATGACATCAAAGCATCCATCCGGAAAAGGTGATATGCATGATCTCATGGTCGAAGGAATTAGGTTACTATGTATCAGAAAGCATATAGCAATTGAACTATTTAAAATGACTTGATCTTTATGCTACGCTTATCTATAGGAGTATGTCCATCACATCATTCTCCTAATGATATGATCCTGTTGTTAATAACATCTCTATGTTCATGATCAGGAAACCATGATCATATATTAACCAACAAGCTAGTTTAACAAGAGGCTTTACTAGGGACTCTTATTTTAGTTTACAAATCACACAAGTATTAATGTTTCCGGTTAATACAATTATAGCATGGTATGTAAACATTTATCATAAGTGTGAAGATACAATAATAACCACTTTATTATTGCCTCTTGGGCATATCTCCAACAATTTCTGGTTTGGAAGCTCTGGTGCAAAATGAGGGGCAAAATGAGCATGTTGTTGAGGCTCTAATGCAAAATGAGCATGCTATTGAGGCTCTGGTGCAAAATGAGCATGTTGTCGAGGCTCTGGTGCAAAATGAGCATGTTGTTGAGGCTCTGGTGCAAACTGACCATGTTGATGAGGCTCTGGTGCAAAGTGACCATGTTGATGAGGCGTTGGTGCCAGATTGTGTTGTTGAGGAGGTGCAGGAGGTGAAGTAGACTCTTGGACGTGCTGTGGGGAGGCCAGATGGTAATGGTAAGAAAAAGAATATCACAAACCTGTTGTGTGGTGTGAAACTTGTGAAGGAGAAGAAAACGAGGGGTAAGAAGAGCCAAAAGAAATAGACTTTGAATTTGGCACTTGTTGTTGTTGTAAACATTTGTTATTGTAATAATTTGGCACTTGTTGTTGTAATAATTTGGCACTTGTTGTTGTTGTAAACATTTGTTATTGTAATAATTTGGCACTTGTTGTTGACAATTTGGCCGAAATTCAAATATGATGGTAAATTTGAATTTCAACCAATGTAGCTATGTGTACTTTTCTATGTTTGTATGAGCTTCCAACGTTTTTCTCATATGTAGAGTACAACTCATCCTCACCCTGATCCCTTTTGTGAAGTACAACTCACCCTCTCCCAAAATGTGGTAGAAATGGGCTCCAAAGCTAGGGTAAACCACCCCATTTCTAAGCAAGTTTTTTTTGACCATTTCTAAAACCAAGTTTGATATTTTTCCACACAACTATGTCACTTAACATGACACCATGCGAAGGTTTTGTATTTTTTGATTTTTTTTTGAATTAGTTATGCACATTTCAATGTCTGGTCAAACTTTTTGAAGGGTTTTCATAAATATTCTTAGCTAGGGGCTGAAGCTCACAAAACTAGCATTGGATCTCTGATGAAATAGCATGTCATGAACCTAAAAATGATTTTTACAAAAAATCATCAGCATGAAATCATGTACCTGTAGTTCATATCTTACCCACTTCCAGCCGATTCGGCAGGATTTGTCTTTTTCACCAGGGATGGAATAAAAGGTTTGAGATACTCAACTTGGGAAATTGTACATGCTAGGTGGTCTAGTATTTTTGAAAAAAATAGGATGTTACCATTTTGAAACTTCAATTTGGTGGTTGCTTCACAAATCCCCCCCTCTTTCGACACTCAGAAAATAGAAAATGGATTTTCTATGCGTCGAAAAGGAAAACTTTGTACTACAACATTGTTAGTCATCCCATTATACACATGCATGCCCAATATGGGCACATTATCACAAACTATGCCTTGATTCTAGCCATATCATTGGTCATTTGACCCGAAAGCCAGAAAACCTCGGAGGAGATAGGTTATTTTGTGAAGGGTTTTTTGAAATATGATCAATAGACCAAGTTTGATATTTTTCTTCACAACTATGTCACATAACATGACACCATGCGAAGGCTTTGTATTTTTTTGATTTTTTTTCAATTAGTTATGCACATTTGAATGTCTGGTCAAACTTTTTGAAGGGTTTTCATAAATATTCTTAGCTAGGGGTTGAGGCTCACAAAACTAGCATTGGATATGTGATGAAATAGCATGTTGTGAACCTAAAAATGATTTTTACAAAAATCATCAGCATTAAATCATGTACCTGTAGTTCATATCTTACCCACTTCCAACCGATTCGGCAGGATTTATCTTTTTCACCGGGGATGGAATAAAAGGTTTGAGATACTCAAGTTGGGAAATTGTACATGCTAGGTGGTCTAGTATTTTTGAAAAATAGGATGTTACCATTTTGAAACTTCAATTTGGTGGTTGCTTCACAAATCTCCCCCTCTTTCGGCACTCAGAAAATAGAAAATGGATTTTCTGTTCGTCGAAAAGGAAAACTTTGTACTACAACATTGTTAGTCATACCATTACACACATGCATGCCCAATATGGGCACATTATCATAAACTATGCCTTGATTTTCTAGCCATATCATTGGTCATTTGACCCGAAAGCCAGAAAACCTGGGAGGAGATAGGTCATTTTGTGAAGGGTTTTTTGAAATATGATCAATAGACCAAGTTTGATATTTTTCCTCACAACTATGTCACATAAAATGACACCATGCGAAGGTTTTTTATTTTTTTGAGTTTTTTGAATTAGTTATGCACATTTGAATGTCTGGTCAAACTTGTAAAAACCCCGTTGACTGCATCCTAAACCCAGCTAACCCTAAGGCCGAATGAGGAACGTAGATCTAACCCTACGCGACACTGTGGGCCGTCCGATCGCGTCTTTTAGAAGGATTCCGCGGGTGGCTCTACGCGATCCATGGAAGGGCTTGTTCTACAACCTAATTGGTTGGCGTCTCTTAGATGCATTTCGCGGCTAGATCTTGGCGATCCGTGGGATGAATGATTCTGGAATCTGATTGGCTTGCATCGTTTTTCCATGAACAGATAAGGTACAACGTGGCACGCTCCATTGACCGTTGGACCGAGCGTGGCATGCGAGAACGCTGGACGGGACGGGCTGCACCATGCAGCTGCCTCTCGCGTCGCAGTCTAGCTATTTGGCGTGCAGCCAACCGACGCAGCAGCGCTGCAGCGTATTTACTCCATCCGTCGCATTAAATAAGTGTACGTCTAACAACTTTCTTCATTCAAACTTACTTCCCTCCGGTTCATGCGCCATAGAAAAAGTCAAAATTTATAAACTTTGACTACGTATATAAGAAAACATATCAAAATCTAAAATATGTAAAAAACATAAGGTACAGCGTGGCACACTCCGTTGACCGTTGGACCGAGCGTGGCATGCGAGGGCGCTGGGCAGGACGGGCTGCACTATGCATGGATGCCATGGAGTTGTCTCTCGCGTCGCAGTCTAGCTAATTTGCGTGCAACCAACTAACGCAGCAGCTCTGCAGCGTATTTACTTCCTCTGTCGCATTAAATAAGTATACGTCTAACAACTCTCTTTAGTCAAACTTACTCCCCTCCGGTTTATACACCATAGAAAGAGTCAATATTTATAAACTTTGACTACGTATATAATAAAAAATATCAAAATCTAAAATATGTAATAAATATAATTAGATTCACCATAACACATACTTTTATATTATATAAAATTGATATTATAAATGCTAGTATTTTGTTTTAAACTTAGTTTCATACTCCCTCTATTCCCTCCAATTGACATCCCTCTGATTACTCCCACCGATTTTTCTTCTCACCCGTTGAGTTTTCATGTGTGAGTTTGTTGCACACGGTGTGTAAAAACGAACGAGTTTGCTGCATGTCGTGTGATAACTACATTGGTCCTAGATTCCTGCATTTATTACCGAGTAAATCAAGACCAAACTCTATTTTCTCTTTTATTTTTTACTACCAATGAACAACTACCTTGGACGTTTTTTCTCTCTTTCCCATTAATGCATCCATGCATGCAGGGGCGGGGGCGAGGGTGCAGGGGTCACGTCACATCCTAGCAATTTTTTTGCACTGACCGCATTGATCATGCACGCGGCTACGCCCGCTGCCTACACACAACGCAGGATTCCCACGCCGCCCTTCACGCTGAGCCCTCAATAAATAGGCAAAACGCCTTTGCCTTCTCATCTTCAACCTCGAGCCCGAGTCCCTTTGCCTCCTCCCAGCCCCAAAAAACACTCCATGCGACCATGGCGACCTCCCCCCCCCCTCGCTTCCCTTCTGAATCCGAGGTCAGCGACGAGGACAACCACCCGGACCACAGGAAGGTCTAGGAGCAGGAGGCGCCCACGCGCTCGAGGCGTGGCAACAAGGGTGGGCGACGCAAAGCCCCGCCCTGCCCCTGGGCCGAAGGCCACTTCGTCCACAACCCCCTCCCCAGCGTCGGCGGCAACCTCCCCGACGTCGGCCCCTCCGATGAGTATTGGAAGGCGGCGGAGAAGCAGGAGGCGAAGGAGCTAGCTGCTTACGCCAAGTAGGAGGAGAAGAAGGCCGCGCGCGCCCTGAAGAAAAGGCGGAAACGGGAAAAGGAGGACCGACGGGAAGCCAATCGCTAGGCCTTCCAGGAGGAGCAGCGATGGCGGGAGGAACGGGAGAGGGCGGCGGCTTGGAAGGCGGCGGCGACACCGCCCCCACCAACGATGGAGTAGGGAAGCCTCCCGACGGCGAGGTTGGCCGGCAGCCGGGCTAAACCCACGTAGTAGCTAGGGTTAGGGTTTAGCCCAGGGTTTAGGCGCCGGGCCCTTAGGATTAGTTTCCCTTAGGGTCTATGTAATGTGGGGCCCTTTGTGTAATGTGGGGCCCCTCTCTATATTGTACCCCTTGTGTTTTATTGTAATATTATCTAATATATGTAATGTTATCTAATATATTATCTATATTAGAAAAGCTCGTGTTTTACTTATGCAATATTTATAATATGTTATAACTCGACTTGTGTTTTATTGTATTGTCATTTGTCAAAACACCCAAAACAACAAGTGGATAAAACAAAAGACACACAAAAAAGTTCTCATATAATACTCGTGCAATATTTATAAAATGAGTGAAATTAGAAAAGCTTAAAAGGAAGAATAAGTTAACGTTATGATGGTTGATTATTTTCAAACAACAAATGCAACACATGGTTTATTTTCAAACAACACATTTACATATTTACATAAGTTAAAGGGGCGCCCAAGTTAAAAGTGCTCGGCTTGTTAGTTAAATGGATGCCCTTGGCCTTTATTTATATATTTACTTTCCCAAAAAATAAAAGATTGCGACCTGAGAACGAGTATCTGTAGATCCACAGTCCCTAGTTAGATTGTAAGTGAGTACTATTTTTTTGCCCAATCTACAAGTAGTTACTATTGGGCCTGGATACGACCATTTTGGCCTAGCTAAGTTCTATTTGGGCCTGGCCTTTTTCAATCACTCCTCGACAATTTTTTTTAACTTTTCAACCCCTCCCCCTCCCCTGCACACTGATGAAACTGAAGGAACACTGATTTCGAAAACAGAGCAGCTCAAAATTTGCCCGAATTTGTGTTGCATTTTATTCAAGCCAAAGACATAGACCATTACATCCATCTCCGCAGGTTCTACGATAACAAAGCATCACTCGAACACTGATTGCGCTGTCTAATGACTAATGATCAGGAGATAAACTAATCCGAGGAGAAATTACACAAAAATAAAAAAACGTCCATCAGATTGTCCTGCTTCTTCAATTCGATGATTTGTCTTAGCTGCTTGTTCATCTTTTTCAGCTCGGCCTTCACTTCCGCATCCACCGTAGTACCAGCGGAAATGGGGTTGTCAGATCCCAATTGCTCCACCACGAACGGGTTTTCGAGCTCCCGGGATGCTACCTTCACCCCAATTCGCTCGATGTACTCATCAAGCCACTCAAAAGTCCCATATTTTGGCAGTTCCTGAAATCGCAGAGATGAACCCTAAATCCCAAATTCGATGAAATGCATGAAATTTCGAAAGAAAAGCGAGAAATTGGCGCTCGGAACACTCAAATCTCACCTTTCCCGGCTCGGGCTTGCTCTCACACTCAGAAAATGGAAGGGGATGAGATGCTGGAACGGTGGCGGGAGTGCTCTGGTGCGGGGACGGATCGGGCCAACGACTCTCTTCAACCACAGCGTGGGTCCAACGATATGAGGTGGACATCAGGTGAGTTCCGCCGTGATGTGGAGAGGTTATGGGTCCTACTCTGCTCAGTTGATTCGAATTCGTTGACGGTCTCGTGAGGTTAAGTGGAAGTGTCGCACGGGAGCTATTTGCCGCTTCAGAAGTGTCGCATGCGAGCTATTCTTTGCAACATGTAGTGTTCCTTTCAATTCCACGTAAAAACGTCGCATGGGAGCTATAAGCCCCCAATGTATGCAGCTGAGAGCCAAAAGGAGGTCTTCTATAAAGAGCCCAACCTGTATAGAGCCGTAGAAGAGGAGGACTACGACATCGTCTACGGAGGAGAGTTCCAATAGTCCGAATAATTACTATAGTTCTAGTAGCCACTTGAGACGAGCAACATGAACAATATATAGCAATAAGTTGTTGAGCTCAATTTGGAGTTTAAGTTTTAAATTTGAAACTTCCGCTGAAACACTTATATTTTGGTTTGTAAGTTGAATCTTTTGGAAGTCTTAAACTTCCGGTATTGTAATAATAATAATGTGTGTATGTTTGTAATATGGATCCGCAATCTTTCTGTTGTACCACTCTGAGGGATGTGATATTTACGGAACGGTGTTCTGTACATGTCATATCAACGACTATATAGTGTACTACACATGCAATGGTATGCTGGGTCACCGCAGGCCCTTACGGCCTGGGACTAGAGGCCCTGTTTTCACTAGTGTTTGATTACATCTCAAGAGCCCAGATCGATTAGGATTGGGACGGAACCTGTAGAATTGCACTTGTTTCTTTTCATAAAAAATAAAAAACACGATGGAACGACATACAATTTCCATTCGGATTAAACCCACTGATTAGACACGGGCAATCAAGTATACCTGACAAGAACGTTGTTCATCCATATATAGATAAGTTCATCATGATTACATCAACATTCTGAACAAACCTACCATGTAGCTAAACAAGAACAAACCTAAGAAAGCTCTAGCTGCAACCTTTCCGACGTCCTTGGCGCTGGTCTTTCTGGATCGGCCTTTGCTATGTGCACGTACTGCTTGGAGTTGCCGCCGGCGCTCCTCGTCCTTGTCGTCCATGGCCATTATATTGATTCTGGATCGATCCGCAGTATATTAATGGGTCTCTGCACCACTAGTTCTGGATGATGGGTCTCTGCTTTGTGCACGGACACGCACGCCTCTTCAAGAATCGTGATCGTGAACGAGGCCTCCCTTGCTTTGCTTTGCTTTGTGCACGGACGCCTCGCCTTATATTAAATTATTAATTGAGAGGGGACTTGCCGATTCCGATTTGCAGTCCGTTTACTCGGGCCCCAGGAACCAATTCAGTTCGGACTGGGAGAAATCAATTTGATAACGCTAAACATGGCTGAGTTTCCCGGTTCACATTTGATTTGGATTTGTCGGAAAATAAATAAACCATTCAAAAGTATACAACTCGGAGTCTCGGACCCATAAGCAGGAAAATCTACACGAACCGATTTTTTTGTGCACCGTAAGGAATCTGCATTAAAAAGGTGGTGGGTATAATTTTTCAGAAAGGGCTTGAGCGGTTCCACTATCTACACACATACCCCTAGTTTTTTCATATATTGCACCCTAGACCTGTGTCCACCGCTTTGGCTAGTAGAAGTAGGGAGCGATCTGGGCCGTTCGCGAGGCCCCGTGAAAAAATAATATGTATTGGTCGCTCGCTCCCTCCTTAGAGGTGTAGCTTTGGACGAAAAAGCAACTCTAGCGTGCACTTGATCTAGCGTGCATGTACCAGCCGTTCATTTGTCTCATTTGCTTAGAGATTTACACAAAAAAGGAATCTTTGCATGTACATAGTACACTAGCTGACAAGTCTATGACACTCTCTTTCCAACATATTTAACTCTCAATCCAAGATTTAAAACAGTCATATAATTCAAAATAATTATCAAATTAAAAATATTTTTGAGCCAGTGTATTTATTTTTATTAAATCTTTTAAACAAGCCCAAAATTAATAAAATTGAAAATTTAAATTTTGAAACATAATGAAATGTCATGATTCATAATGAAACATATTGTATTATTGGTTTCTTGTTTTTCTTTAATATATTTTATTTTTTCAACTCGAAGGATTTTGTCAACTATTTTCTCATTATGATGGAAAAATTTTGAAACATAAAGAAAGAGACTGTTTTAGCAATAAAAAACCACCAAGTTTCATATAATTTTTTTTTGTTTTATCAATTTCAAAAATCGATTTTTAAATATTGTCAAAATATAGTTAATATTAGTTTTATTTTGAAGCTCTCTCCGTTAAAAACCCAGATGTGCAAACGATTTTTAAAATGAACTTGTAATTAAAAATCTATAAGCGTTTTAAACTATACCACAATATAAAAGAAAATGAGCTAATCTATGTAAAGTTTGCATGCAGTAGAGGAGAGAGAGTGTGGGGCCATGCACGCTATATAGCGTGCACGCCAGAATCGCCGTTTTGTAGCTTTGGATGCCCGACCTTTGCTAGATCGAAATGTTGGGGGCACCGGTCCATCATTGTGGTGAGGTGGCATTGTTATCTGGAAGACATGTTACTTGTCATTGTAGGTTTGTCTATATTTTTTTTCAAAATGGAGAGGGAAGCCATGGCTTCTACATCAAGCGATGCACACAGCCCTTTATTCATTATTAGAACAACAAAGTCTGGAAAAAGCCATTAGAAAGATCATATAACAAAGACCGCCAAAATAAAACACTGAGCATAACGATAACCATATCGCCAGCTCCCAACGAGACCTAGCAAACACCCAATTGTCCCATGTAAGCCAGGAGACCCAGATCCGTCAAGCATATCCATGAAACGACGCCCACGTGCTCACTCCGGATGTCGCTGCCTCCACTATCTTCCACAAAACCAGCTTCGGCATGTAGATCGATGTGCCAAATCTTGCCACACCAGCCACCGACACCACCGCGGTGCCAAGTAGCACCACCTCCATGCACACTAGCTCCAAAGCACATCGCGGTCGCCACCGGTATCCTGCAGCACCATGTCGCCAAGTACCAACAGCCAATACAACTTGACTTCGCCCACGAAGCTCCGTGCAAGACAAAGCCGCTCCACCATGGTCCCCACGCGAGAAACACGCGGAGGCCGACGCCTAGCCACCAAGCCGCCCACATCCCCTTCCATCCGTTGAATGTCTCCAAAGATGATACCTCCATAGGGGTGATGACGAAGACATCGCCATCATCCGATCCATGAGGCCCCCACAATGCCTCCAATGAGGTCTACAACGCCCATGGGCGCCGCCGTCAATGGTGGCCTCCCCCGAATTTGAGTTTTCCCTCAGAAAAAATGGAGAGAGGGACGCCCCCCCCCCCCCCCCCTTCGCCCCTAACAAGGAAAACGACATCCTCAGGCACTGTTGTTGATGTTGGCATCCTCACTCGCTTCAGCAGTCCGTTCACCAGCTCCTCCTTAACTTGATCCACCGTCGGGAAGTCACCGCGAGGCAGCACCCGCCGACCACCATTGGACCGACTAGCAGCCAAAGTTGGAGGAGGACGCAACGCTACAAAACGGGCATTGTACGGATAGCAAATTTGTAGAACGTTTAGACCAGCCACGTTCCATAACAGTGATTGGAAATTGGTTGTTGGCCGATTCAGAGTTCAGAGAGCGTTATAAGACGATTTAGAGTGTTCAGTATCCAAAAAGGGTACTGAAATAAAATAAAATAACAGTGATTGGGAATCGGTTGCTGGCCGATTAAGAGTTCGGGATGGGCTGTGGGCGTCTGGGCGACACGGTCGAACTCAACTATATGAGCGGCTGAAGCGCCGAACTCTCTCTCTCTCTCTCGTTTTGTTTTTCATATATACTAGTTGAATATCCATGCGTTACTACGGAACGACAATTTAATAAAAAATGATAGAAATGTGGTTCTATTATATGCCATGAGTGTTTGACATTCTCATGGTATACGTTTAAATAAGTTTAGTTAAACATACTTTCCCTATAATAATACCATATTTTCCTTTTGTCGAACATTCTAACATATTGGTGCAACATACTACATGTAAATGTATGTTCTCGTAGATATTCCAATAAGAGTATCCAGTAAGAGTAGCGTAGATGTAACCAGCATGTTCTCGTAGATAAAACCATTATCGCTACCTAGCAAGAGTACAAAGAGAATTCATTGCTTAGTACTATAACTTACGCTCTTACAGGCCACCATGATCTACGCAGTCGTGTGCAAAATCAATCACCAATGCTCTGGTGGTGGATCACATGATCAGGGGTGGTCGGCAGGTCGCCCGTCTTCATCGAGGAGGCCTAGCCATGGAGGAGAGGAAAGTACGGAGGGACAACAGGTTCTGTCGCGAACAATTTTTTTCTCATTTACAAAATAGTTTTTTTTCTCACATAGCGGTGGCAACATGTGTAATATGTTCCGACTTTAGGAGGCAAACTCATCTAAACAGAAAAGACGTACCAGGCCATCAAGAACTTAAGCCTTTTAATAGTATAGATAGATAGATGGGCTCACTCGGCTTTATTCCGAGGCCCACACGATGTGGACATAAACAGCCAGCGGACCTACTAGTCGTTGCATGTGGTTCCCTAGTACATCTTCGGTCTGGTGTTCTGGAGTACACATAGAATACTTTTTATGTAAAGGTTGCTTTAAAGTAATGCTACAGTATAGTTGCATGGCCTTCTAGTATGTAATAATGCACGCCTATTTTCATGTAGATACCATATTTTTATTTCTAAGTCGGACACTATATTCTACCGTGCTTCATTGGACCTAGTAAGTGCTTGGAGTACCGGCACCTTATCTATATAAACTCTCGATCAAACATAATTTTTGTTAGCTACAAAATCTCCTAGCACGGAACTACTTAGGTGAGATTAACAAAAACGTTTTGTTTTTTACAAGAATGCCAATTTTTGATAGCTTGGACAAAAAACTTGGCATTTTAGTTTTGAGAAACCTCACCGTTACATTAGCGCAACCCGGCATCTATATTCGATAGATTTGGAGCTTCTTGAGAAATACCTTACAGCTATTTGTAAATAATCTGGTTAATTTCTAAATAATCTGGTATTTGATTCGGAAACCGGTAGCTATAGCTAATTAATCAGGTAGCTATTGCAAAATAATAGGGTAATTGTATTTTACACAATTTGATATATTTTTTTAAACCTGATAGTTATTGTAAATTAACCTGGTAGTAGTTGCTAAATAATGTGGTAGCTGTCGATAAGTAATCTGGTAGCTATAAATAAATAATCTGGTAATCGTCAGACATTATTGGGGTCCCAAGAACAATAACCATTCATAAACTTTGTATCTTTAAAATTTTAGCATAGATACTAGAGATAACTTTAAGCAATTTTCTAGAGTAGGGGGACAATGGCCCCCCTTGGAGATAGGGAAGCTTCGCCACTATGAACAAGCATCGTTTGTGTCTTGCCACCCTAGGGCCCCAAAATGTGTGGAACGTCTAGGATGGTCTTGAGCCAATGCTCGTCGGCCTACCAGGCTGTCATCGGGTCACGGAACTCGGTGGCCTTGATCGCGCCGTCGAGACGATGACTAGGTTAATACCAGGTTTCACCCAATCACGAAGAAGCGGGTCCGATTTGTTCTTGGGGTACGCGAGGTTCTAGACCTGGTACTCCTTCGTCTCGGCCTTCTTGATGATTCCGGTGTACATTATCACTGGTGTGCCGTCTAGCAAAATCGTCGAAGAACCCGACAAGCAGCCGAATATGTCAGAGGCTATAGTGGGACTGAGCATCGAGTCCAGCGCGGCCCAATTGATCAGGTCATGCGACACCGAGTTCCCCCACATAGGCTTGACGGGATCGAACTGATAAATGAAATGGTACCATCTTTTGAAGTACATCGGGCCTGCACGGATTTATTTAAGTAGAGAGCCAAATCAATATATGAGTATGTACTAAAATCACATACATGATGATATGTATATAAAGTGAGCCACCATATCAATCCACATCATAAAAGATACTCACGGTTAGACTCCAAATTTACGGGTGCCAGCTATGATCCTAATTCATATATTAGTGACAGTTCAACATTTGATTCAGTTTCAGTTCATTAAGAACATGGCAAACAATCAAAATAGAAAGCCCACAACACCAGTGTTTGTGCCTAACAAGAATGTGGCAAGAGATTATGTTTTTGTTCCTTCGATGATGCAAGGAAAAGAGATCCTATTTTTGTTTCTTTGATACTAAGCCCGAGAGATTCTGTTGGGTCAAGATTAACTAATCAGGGTTCAAATTTTTAAAGGGGTACTCAAATAAAAAAAATATAACAGTCCAAAGCCTAGTTTTTTGGAATGTATGGACGGTAGTACTAAAATCGAACACACGATAATATGTATGTAAAGCGAGCCACCATGTTAATCCACATCATAAAAAAATCACATTTAGATTCCAAATCTAGTGCGGCTCTAATCATAACTTATACTCTCTTCGTCTCAAAATAGATGTCTCAGGTTTGCCAAATTTTTGGATGAATCTATATGCTAAATAGTGTCTAGATTTATCTAAATTTGGACAAATTCGCAACATCTATTTTAAGACAAAGGGAGTATACCAGTGACAGCTCAAACATCTGATTCAGTTAATTTTTGTTCATTAAGAACACATGACAAACCTATCAAAATTAGAAAGCCCACGTCGGTGTAACCTGAGGATTGAGCTTCCATATTCCTAAGTGTTTTGTTTAATCAGACGTTTTTGTACTTCCTGCCTAGTTGGTTTATTTTTTTGTGTAGTCATGGATGGTTGTCGGCTGTGTGCATCTTGTTATGAAAAGGCCAGGGGTTGTAATGTTACTAAGTAATAAAACACCCATTTTCTAAAAATAAATAAATTAAAACTAGATAAAGGGTTAATCTAGAATACTATACCTAATCCAGTAAAAAAACTACTATTGGTTCACACGAAATTCATCTACTGCATAGTAACATTAGGTAACGGAATAATCAGCGAAAAAATTCAGAAGTTGTAAGAAAACGACTATAGCCCTTGTTGACTAGGCATGGAAGATTCTTATGGAAGTATACACAAAGTTTGGAGAAATTGCATACCATTCAGATCTAGAAGAGGGGTCGCAGATCGTCAAATATCAAAATATTCAAATCAAAGATGTAAAATAAGAAAACCATTGTGAGAAAAAAATACTTCTAGTTAAAACAAACAAGTTCAGAAAGATACATACCGTTCATCCAGTTGGTCCCCGGAAGGAAGTGATAAGCACGTGGTAGTTCATCCTGTCCCAGCTTCTGGGCATCCACCTTCACGACCAGAACTACCAGCAAAAAAGAACCCTCGCCCAGCCCATCAAGTGCCAGCCTACGTGTGGCTACCAACAAATCAAAAAGAACAAATGGCAATGATAGAAGAGAATTAAGATTAAGATCTGCATTGCAAAAACACCCACGGCGACTGCAGATAGTCTCTATAACCTGCTCTCAAAACAGCAACGTGTGCCACCACAGGATGAAAATAAGAGCCTGAACCTGAACCTGACCTTTCGGAGGCGGTGGACGTTCTGTGAACAATAACCATTTGTAAACTTAGAGTAATCTTTAAACTTTTAGCATAGATATTAGAGATATCTTTAAGCAATTTTCTGGAGTAGGGGGGCCATTGCCCCCCCTTGGAGCTAGGAAGCTTCGCCACTATGATTAAGGACCGTTTGTGTCTTGCCGTCCTAGGGCCCCCAAAATGTGTGGAACGACACTAGTACCACATGTCTACATCAATTGCAAGTCTTGCATTAATCTCTCAATGTTGCTTGTTCTTCTCAATACTGGAAAGAGGGATCCACTACGCTACACCCATTCTACATGCTCGGCTATTACGGCACCGATGTCTTTGGCTAACCTTTTGGATGTGTTCTTATGATTCATTTCGAGTTTTACAATATTCTCTTTTGTTCTATAGCTATATATCCACTATACCAAACATAAATAAGAGCGACAATAATGCATGTTCACAAAATCACAAGGTTCTTATATGGTAAAAACACCTTAGAACCCGCACGAGATTATATGGTAAAACACCTTAGAGTACAATTAGTTTCTTCTTATTATTTTATGTATGTGTTTATTTTTATAGAATATAACTATTGGTGTTCTTTCTACAGTGTTTTCCATAAGTTTAATAGTTATCGTAACATGTGATGCCTCTAGAATATAACCAAGAGGCATCACCTACTGTATTGACCAATAGAATATAACCAAGAGAATCGTAACACCAATAGTTAGTTACATTACGACGTGCCTTCTGAATCTCACAACAAGAACTGTCCAATAACTACGCACATATCTAGAGGCATCACCTACTATATTGATCCAACCAAGAGGTATAACGATTCTCGAGAGAGGCATAGCGTCTGTGTCTACTATACTGAACATGCCCTGAAAGATAACTCGTAGCTAGAGCTCCCATGGAAACTGTTGGCATGTACCATTTTATGTATGCAAGCCATGACAGTCCATCGAATTATCAGGTCCAAAGACATATTCAACTCACCTATGCCTGATGGCATATTATATATGCATCTGGTTGATCCACGTCACCAAAATTATATTGGACGCTAGATCGACATTATGTGGCTACCATCTGGTGAAAGTTTAACAGTTATCGTAACATGTAGATTTTATTTAACACGGCACGTGTAAGTAAGCGTAATGTGCTAAGCAATTTTTTGCAACAGCATATCACGTCGTAGGGATAGCAGATTCCGTTCATAAAAAAAACCCAAAAAATATACACTAGCGACGTGTGATGGAGGTCCATGTGATTTGTGGGTAGAGATCGAGAAACCTGCAAGAGCTTATCGATTCTCTACAACGAATTTTCCTCGATTGCTTTTGGCATGAGCAGTTCATCATGCTTACAAGAAAGCTAGCTTTGTTGAGTCAGAGTTATAATGCACGGACAATCGATCGAACCCACGAGACATGCTTAATTCAAACAGGTTTCTCACTCTCGTCACCGTCAGCGTCGCGCTACTCGTGTTCCCCGGCTGCCTTGCATGGACTCGTTCGTCACTCTCTCTGCCAGCTCCACGCCCAACGTTCCCGGCGCCTCGCACGCTGTTCAGTTCTGCATATATAACCCCGCATGCTACAAGGATGTATGCACGTACGACAATACGGATTAGTATTATTTGCCTACCTAATGATCACATGCATATATGGTAAAGATTCCAGCTTGATCCATATCATCCACTTGTCATTTGTCGGTCTCTCCGTCCATGTCTCTTAGGCTAGTCATAGTGGGAGTAACATGAGTAGTAACATGCAACCATATACAATGCCACATAAGCATTTAGGTAACGTGTCATGTCATTAATTGAAGAAAAGAGAGTGATGTAGTAACATATTATGTTACCGTAACATCACACAAATCAAAGCAAAATAAGTCTAGCGGGTAATAAATGAGGTCTTGCATGACACTACACTCATGTTATTTGCCACTATGGAGGTGATACCTATGTTACTAGTCTAAGTTACTCTCCACTATGACCAGCCTTAGCTCGTTTTTAGTTTGATCCACATAACCACACATGCCAGTTGGCCTGGGTCCGCTTGTGCTCTGCTTCCAGACAAAAACAGTTGTTGCCAATATGACAAAATTAATGGAACCGTAACAATGATGTGCATGCATAGGACTACTATGTTTACGACTACATCTCTCATACTTAGCGTGAATTTTTTTTATTTTTTGTATGTTTTGCATTTTACGGATGTGCTTCACAACAGAAACTAGAAGCATGGGGTGAAAACCCCATGCGGTGCAGTGAATAAAACTTAGGAGGATGGCTGATTTCTTGAAACTCAATAAGACTAAAATTAATATTGTAACTTATATATTGGATATAATTATCTTTCATGTGGACAACTAGAATATAAAATGTGATGTCAGTTCCGCAAAGAACATTCAAAATTGACATACTCCGATTTCAAGAAGAAAAAGTAGCTCATAAGTATTCCACTTCTGTACGACTTCAGAAGTTCAAACACAAAAACACAGCAGATTCGCATTAATAGGTACTGCAAATTACAGACCTCCTTTAGAACACACAGACAAAAAAAACTCCCGTACCGCCCACCCTGCCAGATCATGCTTTTCTTCTCCTACCAGTTTAAGTATCAATAACACAAGATAGATCAGCCGAAACATAAACAAACTATACTACGATTGGATGGTGCTGAAGGTTACTTTGACACCACCACAATGATGGTTACTACGATGGGCCAATATACAAATAGAGCACTCCCAAAGATGCCACATATAAATAAACGACTTACAAATTTAAGCCCCCTCCTGGCATACAGCGGTCTGACAGTAAGAACCATATTTTTCAGCAAATCAGCACTTGGCAAGAACAACAGCAGAACAGCACTGGTGATAAAGATGACATTGGAAATTGTACGGTTAACTGGACCCAACACCATATATACGCCAGTGGCAAATGCAACGGTCCAGGAAGTGAATGCACACCTGGTGAAGTACAGAGAAAAATGGAAGTAGTTCCGGCGCATTTGCAATTCAAGCATGGACATGCCCGAAAACATGAGGCCAACTGTAGCTGTTAAGGAGCAGATGAAAGCCAACGTGTTGGCCATCATGAACGCCTTAAAATACCACTTAGCGAAGAGTGTTGTTGGTGTGACACCGTTGCTATGGTCGCTGGCTTTCATTGCTGCAGGTACCGTGAAGCTTGCTGTGAATGTCACGGATGCAATGAGTACCACGGCAATGCCAAGTGTTCGGGTCGAATCATTCATTTGGTCTGAATCCCTTTTCTCTTCATCCTCCATTTCCTTTTTCTTTTTCTTTTTCTTTTTCTTTTTCTCATCTGGTTTTTCCTTACTGTTCTCCTCATACTCTTCTTCATTGTGGTTCCCTTCATCTGTTCTTGAATGTTTCTTTTCATCCTTAGGTTTTCCCATTCCTAGCGGAGTGCTACCATGTAAACCACGAGCATGGCCTAGTGTCCAGTGTATCACATTCTCTGGGTTCTGCAAAAAGGAATTTTGTACAAACATGGTCAAACAAATTTATCAATAAATGTATACATAGTAGTACTTCTCATTGATAAGATTAACTAGCATCAAGCAAAGGCAGCCGAGGCTAGATTAATACCAAATTATATGAAAAAGCTGGACGTCCCTTGCTACTTGCTAGATCCAACGGAGTTTCATTCTTGTCATTCCTTAGATTTAGTTGTACTTTCCGATTCTTCAGGAGAGCGCAGAAAATGGATAGTTGCCCTACCTTCACTGCTAGGTGCAGTGCTGTGTTCCCATCATTGTCCCGAGCGTTCCATATCGGTGCAAAAATTAGTCCTTGACAAGCATAATTTACTATTTCCAACATCTCGTTCTGGACAGCAATATGAAGGAAGGTTCTTCCACGGTTATCACGAAGACCGATGCAACCAGGACATTCACTCACCAGAATACGAAAGGGGACTATCGAATTCATCCAGGCAGCGATGTGTAGCGGAGAAAAACCCTCACTATCCTGTTGGCACGCTGCAGATTGTTTAACATCGCCCAGTAGAAGGCATGTTGCATGTCTTTCAATGGTATTGGACCGAAATTGCGCCATTACAAGATAGTGAAGAGGTATCCGGCCATGTTTGTCCGTTTGTTCACGAAGATCCTTCTTCCAACCTAGTAGCATTTCTAGCATACCTGGAAGTTAAGTAAGCCTTATAAGTTAAAACAAAATAAAAAACGAAGTGCAGTCGTAGAAAACTAGTACTTCAAACAGTTGGCAAAGAGAAAAACGAGCTATCTTTTGCATGAAATGAAAAAAATATTGAAACTATAGAATAGGACAAAATGATGCTGAAATAAAAGTGCATTCCCTTCATGTTAACCCATATGTTTTAAGTTGATAGTGTTTGCCATAAAAGACTTGATATAAAGTGTTGCAAAGTTTACAATATGTAGGTGACACCGACCTCTGTTCATGTGAAGAATGATTTGTGTGATAACTACGATTTGTTTGGACAGTTTCCATCGGTTTATTGCTCAACTCTTGCTACTGATAGAGTGTGTCAGGTGTAACTAATATGAAAAATCTGGACGTCAGCTCCTAAACCACACATAATAGACATTTGGCACTTCAAAACACAGATTTGTTATTTTAAAACGGTATTAGCTGATGTGACATCTGCATACCAACATCATCATCTAAAAAATGCTGAGTTCTATATATGTATATTTTTTGAAAGAAAGACAGACAAAAAATTCTTATCCATTAATTAAGAGAAGAAGATGCCCGATTAATTAGGAAAAAAACAAGCGAAAATCATACAACAACCCCAAACCACGGGGTAACGCTCACTCAACGACCAAAATAATTCTTGAAACATGACTCCATCAAGAACAAACGACCATTCACCACCACCGGAGAGAATACATTATGACTGCTATGGAGGAGCAAACACAAGACACTTGAACCTCGTTGTCCGCGCGACACAAGGTCAATGGCCTCAACTTTGCCAAAGTTTCGGGCGCCGCCCCAATATATGACGACAACACACACAAAGTTTGGGGCGCCGCCCCAATATATATATATATATATATATATATATATATATATATATATATATATATATATATATATATATATATATATATATATATATCATCCTTTATATGTGTAAGATGAGGTGTTGGTCTACTTTCTATAGGCCATTCATGATCCACGGTCACATTGACTAAGTGATATGGAAGTTTTGAGTCCTACCTTCTAGTAGTCTCTGTGAACTATAGTTAGATACATAAAACTCAACAAAAGGGTATGAATTATAGCCAAATATTGAAAGAACAAAAATGTGTGGACTTATTGGATTCAAAGTGTCCAACAGCTAACGGAGAGACCGGACTTGAGTATATTACTTGTTGTATATAACTTTGATCCACATTTTGAATATTTGTAGGAATATAGTAGCTAGTTTCTGTGGATTCCTATGCCCCAAATCAGAATCGGCGAAATAGGCGTATCAACATAATTAATGTGCTAAGGGAAAGGTGTTTAACCGTGTGCATGGAGAGCCGCAGCATGCAATGCATTTTGTCCATCTGGCCCGCAGTAAGACATGATGCCATGACTTTTCTCGTACAGCAGCCGTGCGATGTGCTCGTCCCTCATGGACACCGCCAAGTATAACGGTGAGGTGTCGTTGGGGTGAGCAGGATCGGGAATGGGATACTTGGCCAGCAGCCGTTCTGCCCACATCAGCAGCCGCACCATGCAATTGTTGTTTTTCAGCCTGATCGCCTCGTGCAACGCCGTCTCCCTACGGCCGTTGAGCTTCCTTATCACCTTCGCCGCATCCCTGCGGCTGTGCTTCTCCCTGACCAAGCAAATCAAATGGTAGAGCATTCGGAAGTTGTCGGACCTGGCAGCGTAGTGCAGCAGCGTGTTGCCGTCGCTGTCGATGCCGCCTCCATGAACGGCGGCGAGCCGGTTCTGCTCATAGATCAGCTTGACGCAGTTGGAGCAGGTGTTCCCCTGGATGGCAATCTGGTCGACCTGCGACCGGTTCCACACCGTCCACTGACCCACCAGATCGCCGTCGCCCACAAGCGTCCAGTCCGGGATAAGCACGTCTTGCTTCCTGCAGCTCCCGCATGGAGCGCGCGACAGCAGCACCGAAGGTATCGGCACTCCATCATCCCACGGCGTCTCCACATCATCTTCGTCACGCGACGCCATCTCCAGTTCTCCACCACAAGTGATGGTCTGTTGAAGCTTGTTTGGTGTAATTAATGCGGTGTCTACTTTGGTGTTCAGCTTTTAACTAGGACCAGTTGCCCAAGGTTGTGTCTTCCTACTTTCATAGTATTTGCCTACCTAATGATCACATGCAACATGGATGTATGCAATTATATATGGTAAAGATTCCAGCTTGATCCATCATCCACTTGTCATTTGTCAGTCTTTGTCTCCGACCATGTCTCTTAGCTCGTTTACAGTTTGATCCACATGACCACGCCTTTGGTCGATCTGCTTGTGCTCTGCTTCCACACAAAAAAAAGTTGTTGCCAATATGACAAAATCAATGAAAGTGTTTACTACATCTCTCCCACTCTGCGTGACAAAATTTACTTTTTATATGTTTTGCATTTTACGGAAACCTATGTGATGCAGTTAATAAAACTTAGGAAATTTTCATGTACTAACCTCTATAAATTACTTGGAGAATACTATTTGTAATGCATTCTTCGTGCATTCATAATGAACTCCAAAAAATTCTAATGTAATTAAATACTAGCCTAAGCTCATGCTTGGGTCTGTTAAGAATATAAATACTAGTCCTTTCGATCAGTTCGGAATATTGCTTCAAATGGCTAGTGCATCAATTTAATATGGTATCAAAGCCAAGGGGTCTCAAGTTCAAGATTCTGCTCGCGCAGTTTAAAAAAAAGATTCTGTAACCTGCACCAAAACCCACGCTAAGGACTAAAATAGCCTAGACGTGAGAGGGGGTGTTAAGAATATTAGTACACCTCTAGCTCTTTGCATCAGTTCGGACTGTTGGTCAAAAGTTTTGGTAGCGACAAAGAAGAGGTTGGTAAGCCAGGTCTGGATCTTTGATAGAAAACAGCCGTCATGACACGCATGCACGAATGTCATTGCAGACCACATCTCATATTATGGATCCTCTAGCTGCTTTAACCAAAATAAAAGTTGCATTTGAAACGAAGTGTTATCCTATGTAAAATAAGCATAAATTATAGAGTTCTATTTTCTACAATATAATTTTTGGTTTGTGCAAACTGGGCACTGCTCTGGTGGTTTGCAATTGGTTTCATGCGGTGGAACCAGCCCACTCAGGTTCAAGTCTTAGACTTGGTATGGGTGTTTGCATTACTCGGATTTATTCAGGAATTAACCAGTGATGTTCTTTCAGTGGTACATGACGTGTCTCGAAGGTGCTCACAGGGGTAGGGTTTGCATGTGTACATGCGTGCATGTGAGCGTCTTCGATATACTGTGTTTTTCAAAATAATTAGGTTTGTTATCATTTTACAATGTTAAATATGTTGCATCATTGTATCTTCAAACTTCTATTTTTCTTGACACATTTTACTCCCATGGCAAACTAATACCATTTTACTTGAACATCTACTGTCCAATAGTTTGACAAATTTAATAACAATGAAACTTCATTTGAAAAGAAAAAAAGGAAACTTCAGCAGAAATCCTCCATTGAAATACAGCTAGTGCAGGATTTTTCAAGCAAAAGATGGATATCCGTGACAAAATTTAAACAAGCAAGGTTATTGGGGAATATGGTAATAGAAATAAAGAGCCCATCGGCTGGACAATGCACCATATACTCCCTCTGTCCCAAAATATAAGGAGCCTAAGGTTTAGTCAAAAGTTAACGTTTTCTAAGTTTGACCAAGATTAGACACAAAAATATAAATATTTACAATATCAAATCAATATCAATAGATTTATCATAAAGTATGTTTTCTTAGTGTGTCCATTTCATAATGTAGGTGTACATATTTTTTTTCTAAATATTTGGTCAAAGTTAGTAAGATTTGGCTTTTGACCAATCCGCGTCTTATATTTTGGGACGGAGGGATTATAATATTTGAAGTTATATTGATTGTTTGTTTCATTTGTGGGGAAGGCACCGATGTACAACTGATTAGATTAGCATGCTAGTTGTCCGAGCTGTTGTCAGGTTAATCCAAATTCAATATTGCACGCCCACCTAACTTAACAATGACATTTCATATACTTCTAGGCATCCAATTATCGTATTCCGATTGATCCATGTTCCACTTGTACTTGTCTTTTTCTTGGAGCACTTGGATCGAGCGACAAAGAACTAGGTTAGCAATAAGAAGGGGGGGAGGGAAACATCGTAGTACTATTCAGTTGGATTTTGATTAACAAAGCACAAAAGGTGTCAGCTAACCGAGAAGATCAAATCTTGTCTTCTACGTTCTAGGTCAGCCAGCATGTTCGATCTCCTCCTTGTTGCCTTGTGCTCCGTGTTTTTCTCTGGCGTGCACATGACAAGACCGTGGTCCTAAGTCCTAACGCCGCGGAGAAGATTCTTGGCAGCTTCGAGCGTGAGAGGAGCAACATTGCCAGTCCCATAGGATTGGTGATTTGGTCAAGCTAGCCGCGAGCTCTATCGCCTATGAGGCCCTCGTGCATCTCCTCCGGAACTAATATCCCCCCTTTCTAAATTAATTAACTCAATTTTGCGAGATATATATATCTAGCACTAGAATGCGTCTAGATACATGCATGAAAAGTTGAGTCAATTAATTTTGGACAGAGCGGGTACCATTTTTCTTGAATTTTTTAGTCTACTATTGTAATGATGAGTTTTAGCCACCTAGTCACTTGGAATATAAGGACGTATTTAGGCCCAAATGCCTACATGTTGGGAGACTTGCTTGGCAATTCTTCTCCCACTATTTATGCCTTTTTTCTGGGCACAGGCACAAATGTGCAACCGATCAGAATAATATGCTAGTTGTCCGAGTTATTGCCAGGAGATAATCCAAATCTATTTTCGATATTGCATGCTCACCTAACGATCACACAATTCATATACTTCTAGCTAGGTGTCCAAATATCGTGTACATCTTGAGTCGTCGAATTGATCCATGTTCCACTTGTACTTGTCTTTTTCTCGGAGCACTTGGGATCGAGGGACAAATTAAGAAGTGGGTAAGCAAGCTATCAGGAGGGAGGGAAAGATCATAGTATATTCAGTTAGAATCCGATGAAGAACCAAGCAATGGTGTCACTTTAACAGACTAGCTAGATCGAGATCTTGTCTTGTCTTCCACCAGGTCAGTTGGCATCACGTTCTCCCGCTTGTTGCGCAGTACTCCCTCCGTTTGGAAATATAAGATGTTTTAGGTTTGTGAATGAGATGTATCTAGACACCTTTTAGTGTCTAGATTCATTTGAACCTATACATTAAAAGCTGTCTAGATACATCTCCTTCACAAACCTAAAACATCTTATATTTCTAAACGGAGGGAGTACATGACAAGCCCGGTGTGAGTTAGACTACGCTGCTGCGGAGAAGATTCTTGCCAGCTTGGAGCACGACAACGGGAGCAGCATATATTGCACCATTATATTCCCATAGGATTGAAAATTTGGCCAAGCTGCCGCGAGCTCTGCGGTTGGAGAGACTTGCATGGTGGCAAATTCTTTCAGGCAGAGCGAGTACGTAGTGCGCTGGCACAGCACGCATCTTTGTTTGCCTACTAGACGTGGTTTTACCTAGTGTTCGTGTTCCAGCTTCTTCTCCAAAAAAAAAAAAAAATGAACGAGCATGTATGCGCATAGTGCAAGGAACTGATTCAGGGTGGATAAATAAGAGGATACCCTAAAAAAGACTCCTCTCTATGTATTCACATGCATGAGCTGTGTCTTTTAACTCGAAATGACTTGCACGCACCTCTCTCTTGTAAAGAAATGAACTAGTTAATTTTTTGTAAATCATAACTTTTTGAGAAATTTAGTTCATCTATCTATACCTAATAATAAAGCACGAAGTGTTTCTTCCGGTCCAACACTTTTTTCGACCGATTTACCCTCTCACCAAATAGCAAATTACCGACCAATACCATCTATAAGTAATAATAAAGTAAAATAACAATAAAGCCTTTGCCCATCCGATATTCCTTTTTATCGTGTAAACCGTCCGATGAATATAGAAGAGTCCTCCTCCATCGTCCCTACATGCAATGCAGTTGCCAAAATAAAAACTTCCTCGTCTCAGATCTCACCTTCCGGAACCACCGCCACCAACAAACTCTGACCTAGCTGTGTCCCATCCATCTTCGATAGTTGGTGTTGGGCTTGAATTAAATTGCTCAAATAGTGATCTGTATACTCCAACATGCACGATTTGCTGCCTGCTTTGGTGACGATCTGATCAATCCATGTATATCGGCATTCACGACGGATGGTCACGTCGAGCGGAAGAAGTGTGCTGGGTCTAGCCTCCGGTGCAAGCTCGACTTGCCCATGCCGGGAGACGGGCATGATCCTTGTAGCGCCCGTACGTCAGGCAAGTTATGTCGTTGCCCAACCGCGCTGCAAGTATCATTGACTACCTAGCCGAAGGAGCCTTCAGGAGACACTTGACTTTTCAGTCTCCACACGTGCATCCGCTGTATCGTGTTTGATTTTGGAGTCATTCTCCATGCCAGAGCAGCTGATTGCGGTCTGATTGTACTACAACGCGAGCCAACGAAGGGTTAGTCCTCCAGTTAGCTCAACTTAGAAGGAACATATCATATATCTAATGTTTCTTGGACATTAAATTCAATATCACAATTATTTGTGTATTTTGCAGCATAGGAGGACACGGAGGACAAACATGTCATAGCTGATGAGAATTTCGCAGGGACATCGGCTAGATACAAACCAGTGTAAGAAAATTCAGATTAAAATAATGGACGCAGCAGAGATAGCAAGACGTAAAAGTTCAGAGTATTTATGCTCAAAATAAGTAACCCAATTTGGCTCCTGCTATATATGCAAGCAATATATCTGATTGTCCGAGATTAAATCCCGGGTGGAGGTATGTGTTCTCTAATTGCTTCATATGTAAAATATTCAAATTGCGGTATAAATTTATTTTTAAAGCTACATGAAATAATTTGTTTCTTGTCGCCCAACACTTTTTTAGACAGATTTGTCTTCCCATCAAATAGCAAATTACCCACCAATTATCAATCCGGTGCAACGCACGGGCACTAACTTATTACCCACTACCACCGTTTATGTATATCCCGGTTATATTCACAAAGCCCGTATATACCCACCCCACTCATCGTCCGACTTAGGTCTACATCGACCAAGTCGATCCCGGTGAGTTGCGAATCGATTGCCTTTTGTTAGGGTTTCTCTTAAGGATCTGATCTGGATGAATTTCGTACGGCCAACCCGAGTCTATCAGCTCCCAGAGACCGCCTCACACAGGCGGCGGCGCACACGACACTCGGGCATGTGCGGCAGTCCCAAGATACTCGCGGTAGAAGGATCTACTTAGTGAGCGACTCTCTCCGGTTCTCCTATGGACAACGCTATGTTCTGGTTGATCAAGTCCACACACAGCTGAAACTTCTTGCCTTGCGGGAGGTCATGGTGCCCAGTAGCATCTACTTCCTGTTTGTGAAGAAATAGGTTGGCTTTGTCTGCCAACGATCGAGGCTTCGTCTGTCGATAAGGTAAATCTTGCCGTCCTCAGCCAGGACCAGTCAAGCGTCACGGACGCCTCCCATCCCGACGACGACAACCAGTCTGCTGAACCAGTACACCGCTCGTATCGGTGGTCGCTGGAAGCAGTTTTCTGGTTGCCGGTATTTTTCTAGAACCAATACGTCACTTTGATTGGGTTTTCTGATCGCTGGTATTTTTTGCGATGGTAGGTGGTTTTTTTAGGTACCTCTTTCCCTTGACGTACCATGATCAGCCATGTTTTTCTCGAACCAGCACAAACATGCTGGCTATCTGATGCATAGGTGCTGGACGCGAGATCGCCTCCGAGCCCTGCCGCCAAAATCCATCCACAGGTACAGGTGAATGACTTATTATATAAAGATCTCCGATACTAACCGGTTAGCTAGCTGGAACAACAAATACATTGCCAATCTGATTGATTATTATTCTTCATGCGTACATTGCAATTTTTCTCTCCTTTTAACTTAAACTAGCAGGGTGGCCCTCGCATATGCGAGGGAATCATCTTTACCTTTTCAAATATACCCTCGAATCAATTCAGGGGAATAATATGGTTTTGTAGTCCACATAAATAGATAGATGTGGGAACTTCATATTATGGTTTGACTTGTAATTTATTGATATTTTCTCTTACAATCGGCAAATGTGTTAATCATATTTATATTAGGATAGGACTCTTGATCTATTTAAATAGGTAATACAGTGTTTGCTTTACTAAGATTGAAATTGTAAATATTTTAACTTGCTTACTTGCCTGTGGAACATTTAACTGCTTAACTCATAAAAGTAGGGCATACATTGGTTCAACATCCCACCTTTTCAATGTTCGCGGCTTGCGTCACCTTGATAATACGCCAATGTGTGGGGAAGAAGTGTAACCATGGAATAACCTCCTATATGTAGTTTATATTTCGTCTTTATTAGGAAGATGCATTGTTCGAGTCATGCCAATAAGTTCATCTCTCTCATGGGACTGGCGCAACCATGGGGATTTACTCCATGGAGCCAAGCTTTATGTATCATATTTCCATGCCTTATTATAAAGGAGAAAGCTTCAAACTTGAACTCTAATGAAATATAGAATCTCTAAAAATTACAATATAATCAGGATATAATCACTGGGTATTGTTATATATATTTACCATCTAGTCCTTATGAAAAAGAGTTATATGCTTTAAAACCCATAAAGAGGTGAAACATCCAGCAACAATCTAGGGTACCCTCTTTCCATCGGTAGAGCATAACATAAACTACACCAAAACTGATTATGTCAGGGGGAACTCTCATGTTGTATTTAAATGATCATTTCACCTTTTTCCAAAAAAAAGTATATCGTCACGCATAGATTGGCATAATTGAACCGAACATATGACAACTAATAGTGTTTCTATGTTCATAAGTTGATAAATGTAAATTATTGATGTTCTTCAAAATTACATATATCTATATAATCAACTTGTAGAGATTATGATTATCAACTTATTGCATAAATGTGCAAATTTAAGCTTTTTCTCCCGTAAGAACTGCACTTATGAGAGGAAGGTTTTGGTAAATAAAATTTCCATATGATCGTGTGTATATTATTCATATACTGGTGACCTGGTTATTTTTTAAGAAATTTTAGACATACCATGCTTTATGCCTATGTATTGCCATATCACGTCAGACATATGAAAGTGTCCTTCCACATGTAATGCATTGACATAGCTGGTGGATTCTTATAAAACTTCATTGTTAGAATAATCATGTTTGTCGCTTCGATAGTCATAAACTCTACCGGTAAATGCTTCTCCTCTTGCACTAATTTCTTACGTTCTAAATGTGTCTATTTTGTCCCTGCCAATGAATCCGTTCACATGTTGACACATCTTTGCATGTTACATTGTTAAATTTCATAGATTGGAAATTAGATTACTCTCCTCCTATTACACCTCTTAGACCAAGGTTTAATGTTTTGTGTGAATCTAAGCGCCGATTTAGTTGTTCAGAATTAATTTACAGTTATTGTGAAAATATTTTAATTTTGTATTTCAAAGTATTTTTTATATCACCATATTTTATTTTTCCTATTATGTTTTCTAATGATTACCCTTTTTTCTCAGAAAAAATCTTGAAAGGACTAATTACCTAATGTTACTTGATGAGATTCATCAAATAGTGTACGAACACCTGGAGCTGGTTAGAATGGATACATGATATGGCTAATTTTAATATAAAATAAGGATGTAAAATCAATTAGAGTAATTTCCAATGTATTTATTAGTTGACCACGTAGATGAGTTTAGCCCATGCTTTAGATCAGTCGACTCTATCTACCGTTTTAGAAAATAGTAGATGGTACACAACTTGTTGATTTGACACGTGTGCATGCCTTTTTTTTTTGGAGATTGACTTCTAGTGGGTTACCAATTTGTATTTGACAAGGACACCAAAGTTCAGCGTTTAAGTTGGAGTTGTTTTCTAATAATTGACACGGGCTGTTTTTTATGGAACTGCATGGGCTACGGGTTTTTTCTATCTTAGTAACGGGCATGGTTAGATTACACAATACGGACCATTTAAGATATAAAGGCCCATAATAATAACGTGACAGCCCGATTGCACCATGTCAACCAAATATACTGTTACAAAATTACGTAACTATTAATATTTAGTTAAATCTCAGCCTTAGATTGTAGATCTGACTATCAAAAATAATTTAGGTGATGTGGATTAACGTGGTACCTCGAAACACAACCTTATATTGCTTTTAGTATATAATAGATTTGTATGGATTAGAGAAAGTATTTGATTTAGTGTGGTACCGTAGCAACGCGCGGTCTTTATGCTAGTTTATTTGAAATAGACTAAAAAAAAGGACACCCTAAAGGTTCCAAACCGCCATCTCTATGTAGTATTCACATGCATGAGCTGTGTCTTTTAACTCGAAATGACTTGCACGCACCTCTATTGTGCTGCTTTCCAAGTTAATTGGAACTCTTAATTGACATCGGCAACTAGTTTTTTGCATTGGAGAGTTGTTGTTGTTTTTTCGTAGAGATGAAATATGTCGACTAGTAGTTATTAATCATCATCATATATATTGTCTAATTTTGTGTACGTATAGCTAGGAATTCTCTTTACACTAACTGTGAAGCAAAACTTTACATATTGCGCATATGCTTCCGTTCTGTTTGTTGGTAATAATATGCTTCGTGCCAGCTTATTTATCATGCGCGCGCGCCGTACGGATTGTACAGGCATGCATGCATGCGATGGCGTCAGCAAGACAGCAAGGCAACAGCTCGTTCGGTCTACGTGACGTGAGCAAGACTTTACTCTTTGTTTTTAAGAGAACTAGGAAAATGCCCGCACTTTACTCTTTGTTTTTAAGAGAACTGATTAGCAATTGTGGTTCATCAATTGTGCCAAATGCATTTCTTTTGTGAGCGTTTACCTTCAAGCTATCTTGTGCACATTTGTTGATTAATTAGGTATACATATCGTACGTGCGGGGGAGACATGCATGCATTGATCCAGCTTCACTTCTCTTGCTTAATTATTACCGACAGGCTCACGTCACGTACGTACTACAGTAAAGAAACGTGTACTCTTGCCTTGATGACGTCACGGACGCATGCATGTACAGCTCGTTCATTTCTTGGGGGCGCGCGCGCGGATATGATTAAGCTGGCCGGTCCGGTCTGGACTCGACGCGCCAAATTAACCTGCCTCGGAATATCAGCTTCTACCCCCGTCGTCTCAAAAAATAGATATATTCCCTCCTGTCCATATTAGTCGATTAGATTCATCTAGATATAGATATATCTAGTTAAGTTTTAGTGCTAAATATATCCGGATCTATACAAATTTGAGTCAACAAATTCCTGATATCTATTTTAAGATGGAGGGAGTATAATATTACAAGAACCGCCGTGAAATATATTTTCATGTTGTACACATTAGATATTGCAAAGATTAGCATGTTTGTCTTGATCAAACTTTACCAAGTTTGACTCTGACTAAAACTGAAATGAAACACATTTTGGGACAAGGGAGTATAGTTCGAGGGAATAAGGAAACACGAACTACACCCCTCCGACCATATAAAAAAATAAAGGCCGCCGCAAACTGTGAAAACTACAAGCAAGCAAGCACTTGGTATCGAATCGATATACCACCACAACCCAAGAGATTACAAAAACCACCCAGTCGTCGGAATAGCTCAACGCAAAAAAAAGTGGGTAGGCAAGCTTCAGAGACAAGGTGAGTAGTAAGATATCAAAGCTAAGAGCGTATCACGCTTATGTACACTCTGCTATAGTTTGGTTCCAACAATAGACTCTGCTTCCCGTCTCTAAAGATTTCAGTGAGCCTCCTATAACTGAACTGGATTTCAGTGCTTAGATCTTGTGCGTGTCCAAACATGGAACCCACATTTGGTGATGGCGTTAGTGGGCAACAAGGTCGATTTTGAAGAGAATAGGAAGGTCGGGACACAAGAAGCGTTAGAGTACAAGGAACGAAACAACCTCTTTTTCGTGGAGACGTTGGCCAATACTCTGCAGAACGTCGGCGAGCTCTTCAACGAGGCGCTGACCGAGAGACCTTTGATTCCACTACCTCATGTCCGGGTTTCTAAGACATTATGATAGTGTCACTTTTTTAACTGCCTTCAGACGTTCTTTTTTTGTGACACTTTGATGTATGATGCCTCAAAAAGATTAAAAAATACAAGGCAGTTTTCTTATGTGCCACCAAAAGTACATCATTGAAGGCAAAAAATAAGAGTGTCTCTAATAGACCATCTTTGAAGGTACCGTAGGTAAAACCTTTCGAGGCAATTCTATGAAAGTGTCTCTAAAGGTTAACAACTACAAGCAATAAAAATGCCTCTAAATGTTAACCTTTAGTGACACTTTCATCACATGTAGGAAAAAACTTTCGAGGCAATCCTATAAAAGTGCCTTCAAAGGTTAACAACTACAGGAAGTATCGAGAATGCCTCTAAAGGATTGTGGATTGATCGATCAGCTTCATGACTGACCAGCGGCAACATGTTGTGCATTAATTGGCAGCGGAGAGACTAGTGAAGGTGCAGCCGAATTGTCCAGCTGCGATGGTCTTGCACAAATGGCGCTTATGGTGGCGGTAGGGGGCGATGGTTCTGCTGCTTCGGGTGATCCGTCTGCGCCGATTCGTCGGGCGTTGGCGGTCGTAGAAACTTGTGATTATTCAGCATGTACTATGGTTTGTGATGCTAATCGAGCAACTCATTTATGTGCTAAATAAGCAAGGTCGGATAGAAGAAGATGCTTGTGGATCAACCATAATACATGTTTTCTTTCTGACACTCTTCTTAGTGATTAATAAAGCTATCTGAAATTCACAAAACAAAAGCTATATATTTTATTTTCACCAACAATAAGAACACACAATGATATACAACTGCATAACCGCTCATATGTAGTCTCTCAACGTACAAATTCCCATTGGATTGAACACAATGATTTTGTTACAACTAATCATATCACATGAATACACGGCAGCGCAGTTCATCGGATGAACAGTACAATCATCGCTATCAGATAGATACCCAAGACTACTGCATGCTTCAGGTGCAACTCGGCGACCGCGCTCCTGTAGTGTAGTCTAGCTAGCCTCTTGGTGATCGATCGTGATCCGTGAACGAGAGATATTGTCGCGCGCTTGCGTTGTGCATCAGCCGCGCGCACCCATCTATCTTCCGTGTGCATATATTAATTGATGAATACTGTACGACGTAGTATATGTGGTGGGGAGGGGACTCTCGATCGACTCCGGCCGCGAATTAATTGTACTCAGCGTATATATAGAGGCGATTGACAAAATAGCGCGCGATTCCGACTCGGGCGAATCTCCTTTTGAGTCGACCGACGCGAGAAACGAAAAAAACGTACGTCTCACACGGTCAAATCTCCTTTTTTATTTTCCATGCACGCATGCGACACACTAGTACCACTATTAACCTGCCCGCCTCGATCCAAGTAATATCAGCTACTAGTAAAACTATTGATATCTACAATATACTAGCTGAATGCTCGTGCGTTGCCACGACTTATGTTTTCTTATCACATATACTTCATAAATTTAGCATAATTTATAGGTATTTTGTGCTTCTTTTTAGATGATATATTTTGTATTATTTGTCTCATCCGCATGAGCTTTGCCTACTAAATATGCATCGTTGCGTTCTCCTCCGACCTCTTCCAAAAATTCATCTCTCCGCTAGCTCTTTGTCGCAAGTTAAATTCTTTGAGCACTTTGTTTTATCCGGCTATTCTTTTATGTGTATTAGTCTTCTCTTTTTTCTTGGTTAAATTCTACCATATACATGTTTTCCTTGATTTTTATTTTGCAAAATGTTTATAATTAGTTGTCTTTGCTCTACGTCGAACTCTACTCATAATTGGAGTATGAGATCTGCCGAGTTCACATGATTTTCCAACCGTATGCATCAATTTTCATCTACAAATTTATTCCAAAGGCGTGCCTTTTTCCCTTCCTCTAATGTATCGGTCAATTCGATTCATCAATTTCGTCTGCAAATTTATTCTCAAATTACCGATCGATTCCTCAAGACAGGACCAGGTCGGGCTGGTCGGTAGCGGGGCACCAAGAAGCGCTAGGAGGTCGCCTAAAGAAGGGTGGCCGGGCAGGCGGCGAGCAGGGAGCGGAGATGGCGCTGGTCTAGGAGCAGGGACTAGAGAAGCAGTGGCTGCTTGTGCTCTAGATGTTGCTGCGAGCGTCGTCGCCGATGAAGGAGCCCGACGCCGGTGCTGCTGACGCATGGACAGTTGATAGTCAGGGAATCAGGTGCCTGGGGACGTGTTGGAGTGCGATTAATTCAGCAGACTGGCAAGTGTTGTGTCGGGGACTTGGGAGGTTCTCCATGGAGAACACGCCGCCAACGCATCTCTGTGTTTTTTTTTTGAACTAACGCATCTGTGTGTAGGTTGGATTGGATTGAGCGATGGAACCGTCCAGCTTTTGACTTTGCGGTGGCGGGTCTTGTTAAATGTCCAAACATGTAGGGGCAAAACCGTGTCACGCTGCAAATTTTCTGTCTGCCTGTATTTTTGACGTTTTTGACCCTGTCATTTGAAGCAAATTACCCTTGCCTCCGAGTCAAAGTGGATGGTTCGTTCGGTGCCCGATCCGATCATCTCCCGCGTTCTCTCGCTTACATCCCTTGACACCAAAGTTGTTTGGCCCGCCGATGCAGACGATGACCGGTAGCGCCGACGAGGAACATGCTCCCCTAGCCTCCGACCTCTCGGCCACCTGATCTCCCGGCCTCCCGACCTGCTCAACTGAGGCCTGGACAGGAGTTCGTTGTTTGCCTCCTGAACTCCCGATCTGGATAGGAGAACACTCATTCTATTTCCTCTCGATGCGGTCGACGTCTCCCATCTATCCTCGATCCTGATTCTGAGTCTATTTCTTTTGTTTTTTTCTCCACACCCTGAACAATCGTTCTTCCAATCCTCCCGAACATAACAGCCGCCCACATCCCGCCGCCATCCTCTCGATCTCCGTCCACCAGCGACCTCCACATCCTCTGTCCGGTGGAACGGGGCAGCGAGGGCCTTCTTTCCACTGCTTTCGTCCAGTTTTATTGCTCCTCCTCTCAACTTATTGTTCTTGTGAATACCGTATGTAGTAGTTCTTGTGAATATCAATCTAGGCTGGCTTGCAAGATTCGAATGCGCATCAAATTTTGTATTCTTTGTACTCCCTCCGTTCAGAAATATAGGATGTTTTAACTTTGTGAAATAAATGTATCTAGACGTGTTTTAGTGTATAGGTTCACATCTAAGAACCAATATACTAAAAGACGTCTAAATACATTCGATTCATAAAACTAAAACGTCTTATATTTCCGAACAGAGGAAGTAGTCGCTAATTTTGTTTTCTGTCCAGTATAATGTTATCAACTCAATTAAGTTGCGATAACATGACGATGATCAAAGTACTACCAAAATTCCGGTTTATCGTAGAGGATTGTTCCGCGGGAGGCACGCAACTTACCTCACACATGAAGGCCGCCCCAATCCGGTTTTTTCAGCGACTCGCAGAGGATGGACGGACGAAAAAAATTAGCGCACGTACCATAGTTGTCTACACAATTAATCTATTCAAAAATTTCGCTAAAAAATTAGCAAAAATTGTCAATCTTTTGGTTTTCTTATTTTGAAAATAATGTTTTAGCGAAAATGCGGAATCACAAACTTGTAAATTTATTTGGTATATCTATTTGCTTGAACGTGAAAAGCAAATGATGTGCCACATGTCGTTGAACCGTGTGAGAAAAAATGGAAAAGATACAGGGGTGCTCCTAACGTACGGGCTCATGGGCCCCACCTATCTAGATAAGGCATTGGCCTTCTTCCTCGCGATGCACAGGAGGCAAGAAAGGTCGATGTCTTAGTTTTTTCCCTGCGCCACCGCGGCCTCCCCTCCGTCGGAGCGCGCCACCCTGGTCTCTCCTGTTCTTCCTGCCGCCTCCGTCCTTCTCCAGTCCCGCTCCAGCCCCGTGGTTCCTTTCCCTAAAGAAATCCGGGATTCCGGGCAGAGATCAAGTCACCCGAGCTTTCTCTTGTATTGGCTCAAGACAGGGGTACGCCTTCTTCGGTCTCTTGCGGATGCATCGAAGAAGACGACGGGCAGCAGCTTCCGCCTCTCCCTCTACTCCCGTTCGTCTTGCTCCTCCCGTTACCAAATCGACCAGACTTGCGGGAGTTCACAAGAGAGGCGGTGCCTCGTCCTCGACGCACGCGGTCCCTGCGCTCCTGATACGGCTCCGCTCTGGACCGGTTCCGCGCGTTCACCCCCTTCTTCTACGGCCGCGGCGGCGCAGCAGGGCAGGCCAGGGGACGACCTCCTAGCCATGGAGGAGAGGGATGTTGGATTTCGCAAATCGGTTCCCCACCGAGGCGCAACTCGGTCGCTGACCAGGGCCGTCTGTCCCTCCTCTCCTCTATCCGCTCCCCATCCGTCGCTCCGACTACTCTCCATCTCCGCATAGCCCAGCAACGGCCATACTCGACCACCCTGGCTGGCTCCTCGAAAGCGACGACGTCAACTGGATCGGGACGACACAGCCCGGCGCAGGACTGGATCGGGCAAGATCGGCAAGGCCCGCAGTCCTCCTCTCCATTGATTCCCCCACCGCCACGACTCTCCCCCTGGCTCGCCACGGTCTATTGACTTTGCGGTGGCAGGCATTGTAAATAGGCCGAACGCGCAGGGGCAAAAGCGTCCATAAAAAATCGGAACGAAAAAACTGTTGGACGAACCTACCTCTGTGTAAATTAGTAGATAGATAGATATCAAACTTATATTATCACGAGAGAACCACGGTCAAATATATTTTCATGTTGTATGAATTAGATATTTGGGAAGATTAGTATGTTTGTCTTTATATATGGCCAAACTCTACAAATTAAGTTTAGATCCACAACACATTTTGGGACGAGGGAGTACGTTAAATAAGGAAACAAATTATGCCCCCACCCCCACCCCCACCCCCACCCCACCCCCCCCCCCCACCCCCGACCAGCTACAACCATAAAAGGCCGCTGCAAACCGTGAAATTTACAAGCAAGCAAGCCATTGGCAGCGAATTGATATCCCACCGCTCGGATCACCCAAAACGGATTACAAGGGAGATCAGAGCAACCACTGAGTCGTCGAGGAAAACTCGTTGGAGTCGCTTCGGCTATACGCTCCTGAGGTCCTGAGAAATTCCATTTGAAGGCCGCAGGCCCTCACCCGATCCCTCTCGCAGTCGTCGATCAGAGGACCTTCGATGAAATGCCGTCACCTGGAGAAAATGGGCCAGGGCGATCACCACGGCTCCACAACGCACTGGTATTTCTCTTATTCGTTACTTCATAGGATACCCTAAAAAGGTTCCAAACTGCCATCTCTGTATGTATTCACATGAGCTGTGTCTTTTAACTCCAAATGACTTGCACGCACCTCTGTTGTGCTGCTTTCCAAGTTAATTAGAACTCTTAATTGACATTGGCAACTATTTTTTGCATTGGATATGTTTTTTTTTGTAGAGCTGAAATATGTCGACTAGTAGTTATTAATCATCATCATATATATATTGTCTAATTTTGAGTACGTACAGCTAGGAATTCTCTTTACACTAACTGTGAAGAAAACTTAATTTACATCTTGCGCCGATATGTTTCTGTTTGTTGGTAATAATATGCTTCCTTGTCCTTGAAAGGTGATAACAAGGATCAACTATATATATGGACAAAGCATGATTATTTGGGAACATTGATCTGAATTATAGGGGCACAACCTAGTGCCAGCAAATGCTTATATAGGTGACATTCTAGACCAGTTTGCAAGTCAGCATATCGCGTTCACAAGTTTATTATTTCATTTCTTTCCTTCTTCATCATATCGCTTTGACAAGTTTATCTCATTTCTTCCTTCTTCATTTTTTTTTAAATGTGTAAATGAAGTTTGAACCTAGCGAGCCGTGATCCGCTACAGCCCTTAGTTACTTCCAAATGCATTTTTTTTTTGTGAGCGTTTACCTTCAAGCTATCTTGTGCACATTTTTTTTGTGAGCGTTTACGTGCGGGGGAGGCATATGCATGCATTGATCCAGCTTCACTTCTCTTGCCTTGATGACGTCACGGACGCATGCATATATACAGCTCGTCCATTCCTTCGCCGCGCGCGCGGATGATTAAGCTGGCCGGTCTCTGGACTCGACGAGCCAAATTAACCTGCATCGGAATATCGATCAGCTTCTACTCTCTCCGTCTAAAAATATATTACTCCTTCCGACCATATTAGATTTATCAAAACTAGCACCGTGGCCCTCGCAAATACGAGGGCAACGTTTGAAAGTTTTTTTCAAAGTTTGTGCGGCACAATTTAAAATAAAATTAGATTATGTGATCAGAATTAAATACAGTTCTAGTTGTAGGGGTTCGTAGCATAGAAAACAAAAAATTTCTATCGCATACAAACAAACAAGCCAAGATCTATCTACTAGATTGTAGCAACGAGTCGATGAAATAACTTACCCTCGAAGATTCCAAAGCGTTTAACGAGAGCGGATTCTCGTGGGTGATGTAGTCGTACTCTTCCCGATCTCAAGATCGTGTAGACGATCCTTCCGGCGCTGCGTTCCGACAGCGCTCCCGCAGTCGGTCACACGTTCGGTACTCGACGAAGACCTTCCTCTCCCTTGTTCCAGCAGGCAGCGGAGGTTGTAGCACTCTCCTCGCAATTCCGGCAGCACAACGGCGTGGTACCGGAAGTAGAGGGGAAATCCCGCAGGGCTTCGCCTTAAGCCGGAGCGAGTATGGTGGATTATGAGAGAGGGCTATTAGTGGTCTAGAGATTAGACACACCAATTAGAAGGCTCTAAACCGCAGGCTAAAGCAATTAGAAGCTCTAAACCAAAACGGCTCTAAACCGGAGATTAGAGGTAGAAACTTGTGTGTCTCAAGGAGGAGGCCCTGCCCCTTCTTTTATAGGTGGAGGGGCTAGGCGCGCCAGGGAGGGAGGGGAGTCCCTCCCCAACTCGGCCTAGGGCTGGCCACCGGCTTGGAGGAGAGGAACTCCTCCTCCAAGTTGGTTTCAACCTCCTCTTGCTTGTTTCCCACAGTTTCTTGTTTTAGCCGTTTGACTTTCAAACTGGACATTTGACTTTTCTGTTTTAGGATTCAATTTAATCCTTTATTTGGAACAGCAAGAACACTTAGTACATGATGCAATCATTCCAATATGTAATGACACATTCATGTATCCCTCCCTCCTCCCGGAGTGCCGGACATTCCGGAACCTTCTAGAACATTCACCGGAATCATTTCCGAACTCCGAAACGGGACTTTCCTTATATGAATCTTATTCTCCGGACCATTCCGGATCACCTCGTGATATCCCGGATCCCATCCGAGACTCCGAACAACATTCGGTCTCTTTCTCATAATACCATAACTACTCAAAACAACGTCGAATCCTTAAGTGTGTCTCCCTACGGTTCGTGAATTATGCGGACATGATCGAGACACTTCTCCGAACAATAACCAATAGAGGAATCTGGAAATTCATATGGCTCCCACATATTTCTACGATTACTTTGCGATCGAATGAACCACTTACATACGATACCAATTTCCCTTTGTCTCACGATATGTTACTTATCCGAGGTTATGATCGTCGGTATCTCTGCATACCTAGTTCAACCACGTTACTGATAAGTACTCTTTTCTCGTTCCCGTGATATGTGATCCCTTGTGAGCCAGTCACATGCTTGCAAGCTAATTGGATGACATTTCACCGAGAGGGCCCAGAGAATATCTATCCGTCATATGGATGGACAAATCCCACTCTTGATCCATGTGTCTCAACCAATACTTTCCAAACACTCAATGCCACCTTTATAGCCACCCAGTTACGGTGTGGTGTTTGATGTCATCAAAGCATCCATCCGGTAAAGGTGATATGCATGATCTCATGGTCGAAGGAATTAGGTTACTATGTATCAGAAAGCATATAGCAATTGAACTATTGAAATGACTTGATCTTTATGCTACGCTTATCTATAGGAGTATGTTCACCATATCATTCTCCTAATGATATGATCTTGTTGTTGATAACATCTCAATGTTCATGATAGGGAAACCACAATCATTTATCAACCAACAAGCTAGTGAAGTATAGAGGCTATACTAGGGACTTCAAATTAAGTTTACAAATCACACAAGTATTAATGTTTCCTTGTTAATACTATTATAGCATGAATGTAAACATTTATCATAAACACAAAGATATAATAATAACTACATTTATTATTGCCTCTAGGGCATATCTCCAACACTAGTATCACCATAAATACTACAGTAAATAAATTACTATTTGTCAGAATCATATTTATTTACTTTTGCAAAACAATTGAAACTTATATTAGAGATAAGAATTATTATTTATTTTTGCACAAAAATTTAAATAAAGTTCTAGTATCTCCACAAGGACAATACTAATAAATATTATTTGTGCAGGAAACATATTAAGCATCTTTAATTTATGAGCGAATAATAAATGTCGCCATTAAAAAAATAACAATAACCATATGCAACTTTAGTACGTCGTAATATTTTGTAAGTACATATCACTAAATTTGCTTTGCAAGCTAGGATATAGATTTTATATGTTTACTTTAGTGTGAGGTTAAAACTCATGTTACATCATGTTATACATATCAATATGGTTTGCCCATTTCTATTGTCCTCAAAACAAATATAGTCTTAATCTGAGATTCTTGATTGTGTATACAAGTGGATCTGTTTGTTATAAAAAAATCACGCAAGATTTTTAACTAATCAATGACCATCACACCCTCAAGATTTTTCTGCTATTGCCATCGACGCTCTTTCATCTGCTCTGCCGCCGATTCTCAGACATATGGGTGTCCTTTTTGTAGAGTATCACTCTTCAGGAATTTTAGTACCAATTGTCTATAAAACTTTCTTTTAACAAAGTAACTAATCTATGGGATACAAATCAAATCGAAGCCTAACTTCTACACTCCATAGTCATCGGTCGTAAGTATTATAAGGTAGTTAGGATATCTAGATACAATCAATAAAAAAGTTGGATGCATATTTTTTGGTCCTTCCACCGAACATACCATTTTATTTTTCTAGACAACAGAAAGATTGGATGATAAGTCAATTAAATAATATTAATAAATATACCACTAAAGAAAAAAAAATCTACCCTAGCAATTTATAGTAGGAAGAACATAGCCATGAAATCTCAAACAAAACAACCTAATAAATAATCTCAAAATTTATAGCTTATTTGTCATGAGAGAATGGCAGAATGCACATATGCACCTTTATTGATCGATGTATATAAATTACATGAATTTATATATGAGTAGCTATATCTTAATTCAAACGGATCCACTACGCACTCAACACCCTATTGTAATGATTCTCTCATCGATACCAACCCTTATTTTGCTTTTAGGATTTGTAATCCATCTGGTTCTCTAAATATTCCACAAACGTTGTGAAGAATGTCTAGTGAAACATCGCTGTAAACACTTAATTTATTGGACTATGTTTATAAATCTTACAAAAATCTATAACTGTTCACTCTTAGTTAAGGGTATAATATTTCCTTGAGTGTTCACATTAGTGATTTAACCTATCATCAGTTACAAAATCAGAGCCACAAGTAATTTTTCAAGTCAAATATGTACAATATCTATGGATACACACATCTTCCATAATTAGATTTACATGAGAAGGAAAGTATTAATCCAATACATAAACATATATAGATTATAGAGGCATGCATGGGTCGTCCTCTTTGTTCGAAGATTCCATGGGGAGCTTCTAAATGTTTAATTTTGTCTTTTTACTATTTTTGTTTACTTGTATATATGGTCATCTTTTAAATTATCCGGTATGCCTAATTACGTAAATACTTCTACAAAGTATGTAATATCTAGCAGATTTTCTTGCCTCCTAACATCTAGTGTGTAGGTAGCCTTTGTAAAACAACAAAGGAGTTGTATTGACCGCCTGAAGACAAACTATGATTGCTTTGAATGTGTCGTGTTTTATTTAGGTTCTATCATGATCTCCCTATAAAAAACCTATTTTACCTATGTTTGACATAGTTAGACTGAAATTGGCTGAATAATTAATCATGAGATTCTTTCTTGCTTGTGAAATTTGAAGAGATAAGGCGAAGTTCCCGATCACCTCCAAGCAAGCAGCGATTTGGTTCCCACATGCGCAGACGGCCGAATCATATTCTAGAACACGGCCGCCGATCTAATTGCTGCATCGTAAGACCGCGGATCCATCCAACAGACATGAGCCAGCTGCAAAAGTAAAAACTTATGTAGAAACACGGAGACGATACGCCGCTCAATTCCACTACAATCTGCATCCACCGCTTGATCCTGTATCCTTGCAGCCGAGGATATGAACTTAGTAAGTAGACGACAGGGACGCTACACGAGAGAAAGAGGTCATATTAGGAGGTAGCGGCGGTGGTCGGGATGGGGAGTTGGAGGGGCAGCATGCGATGGTGGAAGCACGGAAAAAAGGAGATCGTCCAACACCCTCGGCTGGAATTGGGAGGAAAGGATATAACAACTGACGATCGCCCCATCCCGTCCATGCTCAAACATAGACCGTGTGAAACAGGGTCTCCTAACCACAAATTTAATCGTGTCAAACTGGGTTCCAACAGCTCGTGGCAAACATGACTACACGGTTACATAATTGTTAACCTTTAGTTAAATCCTAACCACAAGATTTAGATCTAATCGTCAAAAATAATAAGGGAGATGTGGATGAACGTGGTGCCTCGAAAAACACTCATATATTGCTTTTAGTATATAACTAGTAGGGTGGCCCTCGCATATGCGAGGGAATCATCCTTACTTTTTTGAAAGTAACCTTGGAATCAGTTCTTGGGAATAATACAATTTTTAGTCGTCGTAAAAAGATATATAGATGGAAGAACTTCATTGCTTTGATAATTTTTCTCTAATAATCTGCAAATGTGTTAAGCATATGTCCATTTCAATAGGACTCTTTATCTAATTTAAATAGACAATACAATGTTTGCTTTTACTTTGATTTAAATTGTAATTTTTTACTTGCTTGAGTGTGGAATATTTGAACTCTTCAAGTCATGAAAGTAAGACATACACTGTTCGTCATCCCACCGTTTCAATGCACGCCTTCCATCACCTTGATAATCCACAAAGGTGTGTGGAGGAAGTGTAACCATGGATCAACCTCCTATTTGTAGTTTAGATTTTGTCCTTATTAGGAAGATGTTGTGTCACACCAATAAGTTCAGATCCATTATGGTACTGGCATGACCATGGAGATTTAATTCATGGAGCCAAAGTTTCTGTATCATATATGCATGTATTATTTTCAGGTACAAAGGTTGAAGCATGCACATTAATGCAATAATATAATCTGAATTTCTAGCAATTAAAATGTAATCACGCAACTATTCTTGTAGATTTAGCATCTAGTCATTAAAGAGAGAGAGAGAGAGAGAGAGAGAGAGAGAGAGAGAGACATGCTTAAAAAATATAGAATGTTTTAATTTTTTACGAAACACATTATTTAGACGCTTTTAGTGCGCAAGTTCACTCATTTCGGTCCTTATATAGTCTACACTAAAATATCTGGAACATATATAATTTAAAACATGGGGAGTACATGATTTATTGATTTGACACGTGCATGCCTATTTGTTCCTAGAGATCAACTTCTAGTGCGTTTTATGTTTGTATTAGACACATACTCTAGAGTGTAGCGGTTAATTTAGAGTCGTTTTCCTGTTAACAATTGACACGGACGACTCCCGGTGGCGGACCTAGACCAAATTGAAACCTTGGCACATGGATTGTGACCCAAAGCGCCCAAACAGCATGTATGGAGAGAAATGATCATGTGTTCACAGTGTGCTTCTTGGAACACGCCACAATAGGGCTCAATCATAGAAAACTACTCATATATTACAGCTTAGAATGTCAATTCTCGTTGGTCCATGATAGTACATCGCCCTGTGAGCTCGCCGGGGTGCTAGAAAGCGACCACACGCTGAGCCCGGACACGTACCCAATGTGAGTGCACGGTAATCTTCTCGAATGGAATTAAAGGCAAATATGGTGCAACCGGATTGCTCTTTCTTCATGGGATAGATTGCTCCACTTAATTTTAATGGACGGACTGTGATCCAGCTTTTTTAACGGGGAAAGGACTTCTCTTAGTATACGTCGTCTTAAGGAACGGACACGACCGGGCTGCTGTTTTTTTCTTAACTGTGCACGGGCTATTGCCCAGTATTGTAAAGGCCCACAACAAAAACGTGACAGGAGGGTACATCGTGTGAACAAATTACACGGTTGCCAAATTACGTAATTATTAATAATAAATTAAATCCTAGCCACAAATTTTAGATCTGACTATCAAAAATAATCCAGGTGATGTGGATCAACGGGGTGCCTCGAAAAACACCCTTATATTGCTTTTAGTATATAATAGATAGATATGGATATATCTTGTGAAGTTTTAGTGCTAGATATATCCGTATCTCTAGAAAAATTTGAGTCAACTAATATGGGTCGGAGGGAGTAGTAATTTTTAAAAATTGAAGGAATCTAAACACTATTTAATATATAAATATTTTAAATTTTAACAAATTCCCGACATCTATTTTGTGACGGAGGGCGTATAATATTACAAGAACCATCGTGAAATATATTTTCATGTTGTACATATTAGATTTTGCAAAGATTAGCATGTTTGTCTTAATCAAACTCTACCAAGTTTGACTCTGACTAAAAATTAAACCCAACACATTTTGGGACAAGGGAGTAGTACGTCGAATAAGGAAACGAACTACACCCCCGACCAGAGATACAAAAGTAAAGGCCACCGCAAACTATGAAAAACTACAAGCAAGCAAGCCTTTGGCATCGAATCAATATACAACAACCCAAGGAATTACAAGGGAGATCGGAGCAAAACCACCCAGTCATCGAGAAAAACTCGGCCGGCCATTGGCTCTTTCGCGCGAAAGTTAGCACGTGCATGCATTTACATCGCGTATGGACTCGGCCATTCCTAGGGCGCGCGCGGATGATTAAGCTGGCCGGAATTACAATTAACCTGCCGGCCTCGATCGCTACGTTCTCCTTGTGCAAAATAAAAAAATATCTAATCCCCCACTGTCACGAATTAAGGAGCTACACGTGCCTACCGTATACACACACCCATGCCATGCTAATTGCTAGCTAGCTCTATGTGCACGTGCTCTATATATGTACACACTTCTTTCTTTTTTATAATTTTCATGCATGGGTGCGCACTTCCTCCGTCTCAAATTATGTTGCGCATAATTCCTGTCAAAGTCAAAAAATTTAAAAAATTGACCAATTATACGTGAAAAAGTATCAATATCTAAGATCAAACATATAGTATTAGGAGAACTGTGTATGCATTGCATATCACAAAGATTAGTACATTTGTCTTTATATATGGTCAAACTCTAAAAAGTTTGACTCTGACTAAAATTTATATGGGTCACATTTTGGGACGAGGGAGTACGTTGAATAAGGAAGCAAATTACACACCCGAACCTAGATACAAAAAAGAAAGGCCAGTGCAAATTCGGTAAGTCCTGCTCATGAATCTATGGGATTTTTCTACCTATTACGGCAGGTGCGGATCGGTGGCGGCGTTTCCCGCATATATATGCCTTTATTCTTTCAGAAGTCGTCATACCCACTTTTTTTGCGTTGAGCTACTCCGACGACTGGATGGTTTTGGTCCGATCTCCCTTGTAATCCCCTGGGTTGTTTCGAGTGGTGGTATATCGATTCGATGCCAAGGGCTTGCTTGCTTGTAGTTTTCACAGTTCGCGGCGGCCTTTATTTTTGTATCTGGTAAGGGGGTGTAGTTCGTTTTCCTTATTCAACGTACTACTCCCTTGTCCCAAAATGTGTTGCATTTAGTTTTTAGTCAGAGTCAAACTTGGCAGAGTTTGATCAAGACAAACATGCTAATCTTTGCAATATCTAATGTGTACAACATGAAAATATATTTCACGATGGTTATTGTAATATTATACTCCCTCCGTCTCAAAATAGATATAAAAATGTATTAAACTTTAAATATATTTATATAATAAACAGTGTCTAGATTTTTCTTTAAATTTAAACAAATTTATTATATCTATTTTGAGACGAAGAGAACAGAAGCTGATATTCCGAGGCAGGTTCATTTGGCGCGTCCAGTCCAGACCAGACCGGCCAGCTTAATCATCCGCACGCGCGCGGCGAAGGAATGGACGAGCTGTACATGCATAATATGCGTCCGTGACGTGGGCGGTACTCGTACGTGACGTGAGCCTGCCGGCCGGTAATTAAGCAAGAAGTGAAGCTGGATCACTGCATGCCTTCCGATCCATATTACTTGTTATTAGATTGAATGTATTTGACATTAAAATATGTCTAGATATATCCATTTCTATGACAAGTAATATGGATCGAAGGGAGTACCTAATTAATCAATCGAGAGACAAGAAAAAAAGAAAAAGAAAATAAAAGGGAAAGGCATATCCCATGTCTCCACTCCAATTACTACATGTGTTCTAAATTATGACTGTCTTTGAAGACTTTTTTTTAGAAACACAGTACAATTATAGACGTAAGCATCACCGCTATGAACGTACACACGTATATCATATCCCTATGAACACCTTCAAAAGACCGAGCCGGCGGATCGAGTCTTGAAATCGACGAAGTCACCGCGAACGCCTCGCTGTCGAGGGGGGAGGGGTCGTTCTGGTGTTATGAGGGTAGTTTAAGCTATGGAGATCACAAACAATATATGAAAACACCAGAGCTTTAAAATTATGGTTATCTAGAGTTTAACTCTTTCTCCCACGCGCAGACTTGAGAAGATCAGGCATCACGCACCGTAAGACAGCTTGCCTCGAGATGCTTATACACGAAGACAACATTAAAAAATTTCAGGAGTGCAAACGATGAACTCGGCACACTTCAGCTTGAGCTGTGGGCGGTTGTGTTGCTCGGCTAAAGCAAATTAAAGGTTGTCGCCGCCATGTCGACGGTGATGCCATAAGCAGAGAGCTTGCCTTCGCAGATCTCATTGAGCCTGTCCAATACATAAGTACTTGTCAGCAGTTGCAAGTAAATGCTTAGCCAACAAGTCGTCGCCAAAGGCCTCACACTAGTAGAAAAAGAGCCATACGTTCACCCTAGCTTGGAGCATTAATCCCGGTTATGGTTGGACCCGGGACTAATGTGAACATTAGTCCCGGTTCCAACGGCTAGAACGCCATACGTCTTTAGTCCCGGGTCAAATGGGACCTTTAGTCCCGGTTCGTATCACCAACCGGGACTAAAAGGGGTGTCCCGGTGCCAATCCCTTTAGTCCCGGTTCGTATCACCAACCGGGACTAAATGTGTGACATTTAGTCCCGGTTCGTATTACCAATCCGGACTAAACGGATTGGCACCGGGGCACCCCTTTTAGTCCCGGTTGGTGATACGAACCGGGACTAAAGGTTATAAAAAATTCTAAAAGTAAAATCCCTGTGTTGATTGTGGGTGCCCTTTTCTCTAAAAGTAAAAAATTCTAAAAGTAAAATCTCTTAGAAAATCATCGCAACAGCATGATCAATCTTGGAGGAATTAAAGAAACTAGGATTTTGATACAAATATCCACGTGTTTGTGATTTTAGGAACTCTGTAGTTAGGCCATGTACACTGCCAGACGTTTAGATAGACGTTTAACTGATTAAAAACAATACATACAAAATTATTTTAGTATTTTTTATGTCATATTTGAATTCCTCGCATTTTTCTGATAATAATGGATATATTATTTGTTAAATTTCGATTTACAGATTTGAAGATATTGTTTATGTCATATTAAATGAATAAATGGAAAAAATGAATAAAATATTAATTTAATTAGTTTTTACTTTCATTAGAATAAAATGTTATTATTAATTATTTATTGTTGTTTACTAAAAATAGTTGTTCTTAATTTCAAAAAATAAAAACGTGTCACATATCGATATGAGTTAATAAGATTGATATACTAGTCTTGACAACAAGATATATTGGTCCTTCGCGCAGGTGGGAGAGATGGAATGAAGAAGTTAAGTGTGCTGGGGGTGAAGTAGTGCTGCTAGGATGGGTGACCGGATGGGAAGTTTGACTATATAAGTACAATTTGAACTAAGATTAAGTATAATTAGTGTTAAAAATGAGAGATGTGGGAGATTAACGAGCCAAATAGTTCAAAAAATCAAAAAAAAACTTTTTTCAAAAAATTGAAAAAAAATAATTTTTTAAAAAAAAAATTAGAAAAAACTTTTAGTCCCGGTTCGTATTACGAACCGGGACTAAAGGTCCTTCCCCCCTGGCAGGCCACGTGTGCACCCTTTTGTCCTGGTTGGTGGGGCAACCGGGACTAAAGGTTAGGGCTTTAGTCCCGATTGCCCCGTCCCGGTTGGGCAACCGGGACTAAAGGCCCATACGAACCGGGATGCATGGAGCTCTTTGTACTAGTGTCATGCTGCCGATCAGATTCTAGCTGATCAAATTCCTCCACAGAGTCGGTGTAAATGAAGTACTAATGAAATGGCTTAAATATACAGCGGATCAATAATGTCCTTGATCTCCACAGTACGTTTTGAGAGCTCGTCTCCCTCATGTGCCCAAAGAACTCTGCCAGGGGACCTTGCAGCGAGAATGTGCATGCAGATACTCCTTGAAGATGATGCGTTGCACGTATGGTAAAAGAATCATGCACGTATAGTAATTGGTCGCCTGAACGGAACCATGACGTCAAAGCTGTATTAGTCGTGTTAGGGTTTCAACTGAAGCGTCTCGGTTCGTGAGAATGGGGGTGCAGCGATGTCACATGAACTATGAAGATCGTAGGTTTTTGATAAGTCCCACGTGGGGACACATAATCATTAACTTGTATGAACCATTAGTGGTCAAATGCGAAATTACAAACCCTAGCTATTCCCGATGATGATTAGTGTAGATGTGAGGTTTCATAGAGCAATTAACTATCTATTTTATTGGAAAACCTACATATTCCCTTCCATCATCACATGAATTTTTAGTTGGTTGACGTCTAGCAAGATAATCCCCTAGTCAGGTCAACCTATGATGTACATGATTATAGACATATGTGTACCCTAACTCGATCTGCTTTTTGACTACATGCCAGTTGTTGTCTTAACGTGACCGGCGAGATAACTAATCGTTTCCTTGTGATTAAATCTAAATGTTATTTTACTCTTTGTTATTGATATATTAGGACATAGAAACAAGACCAAGACAAAAGGCCATGTTCCAACAAAATTGGTTCAGTTGTTTCGAAGTGCTAGTTTTCCACTATATATAAGTCTATAATCTTTCTATAAGGTGACAATTTATGAAGGATGTGTCACTTCAAAGTTGTGCATCGGTTACTCTTTCACCCTTGTATACCCATTATACTGCTCCATGCCCAACAACTTGGGTTTTACATTCGTCTATGTTCCATGGTCTAGGTCAAGAGTTTACGGTGTAGATTTAGGGGTCTAGATTTCATATATCTATTTTAAGAGTCTATGGTTTAGATCTCAGGTTTAATTCTATACCCTTATTCACTAAACCTAAACCTAAACCCTAATTTTAAACCTTAAACCCTACCCTTAGCTATACCCTAGTCCTTGGACCCTAAACCTAGACTATATATACCTGAGACCTAAACCTTATACCATAAATATCTAGTAGCCTGAGAATAACAACAGGAAAACAATGCTGAAGTGTGATGGTGATGTCGAACGGCGAACGTCATCGAGACTACTTAATTACAACAATGACACCAGACGGTTTTGGTTAAAGAAATCATCACCCTCAATCCGTTTTACATGGTCCAGTTAGAATTTGTGTTAGTTGTATCTAACTCCGTCCACGGCACATGTTTGAGTCCATGGATGGCATTGACGATGCGAGCAGATTCTTTTGATCGACTATTATCTCTCACTTTGCCTTGCTGCCTTTTTATTTCCATTACCATGGTACATACTATGGCCTATTTCCTCCATTCCAAAACATAAAATGTATTAGTCTTTTTCTAAAACACATGTATCTAGACGTCTTTCAGTGTATAGGTTCGAAGCAAAATGAGTGAATCTATATACGAAAGGCGTCTATATACATTTGTTTCAAAATAAGGATAAAAGATCTTATATTTTAAAACGGAGAAAGTATATCTATAGGTTATTTGCTTGAAAGATGACGACGAGTAGTATTATTTTTTCCAGAGATGAAGCTCGTGACTTAGTTGCTGACTATCATTTGAGATATTTCTCAACTATGTCTTGAACTCTCGACTATTTTTTTCTTCAAAAAATGTTTCGAAATAAAGAAAACAGGAAGTCGACAAGAATCGATCAGACCTAGGCACCTAGCGCATGCACGTGAAGCTGATGGACTCACATGCACATGCCAACTTTGTACTACATGGCCATATATACAAAGTCGCCCGAGTCTTGTACTGCTGGCTCAATTGCCTAGACAGGCGTGGATAAGCAGCTACACAGCTAGCTAGCTATATCGTGGTCGATGTGAAAAGGACAGTAGCTACCAAGCTTTAAAATGGATTGATCTGTTCATATACCGTCTCTAATAATAAACTAGTAGCACATCTAAACATCCATAATCCATGCACACACGTACGTGGCCATTTTTGTAGCCACGTGTCTACCTCTTTTCAATATAGCAAAACAATTCTCTACAAAACGTACCAAAACAATTAAACATATAAATGAAAACAAGTCTCTAACACAGAGTAGATAAATGCACAAGATCAAATGAAAATTTCACCTATTAATAGTCTTTCGAGGCGGTATCGCCAGAACCTCGTACCGCTCGAGGCGCCCCCTCCCGAGCGTCTCTGGCGGCGCCCCCGCTGACAAAACCTAAGCGGCGCCTTCCATCCTTCGCCCCCGTCCGCCCCCTCTGCCTTACCGGAGGCGGTAGCCCCCCCCCCCCCCCGCGCGCATCGAAGATGGCGACAGGGATGGCGTGGTGCTGCTGGTGGTTTTCCTCGGGTTGGAGGAACACCGGCGGAAGAGCAGGGCGGGACGGCTATTCAGGCTGGGGTCTGAGGCCCTCCGGTGGGGCGGCTATTCAGGCCGGGGTCTGAGGCCCTCCGGTGGGACGGCAGTGAGGAGGGGGCGGTGCGCCCTCAGCACGTCTTCGACGAGCATGGCGGCGAGCTGGGTCATCGGGCCAAGATCTAGGCTGCGAGGCTGATCTGGCCAGATGGGTCTAGCCACGGCCGGGGCGGAGGGATCTAGCGGTTCGTCAGATCGTCGGTATCTGCAGCCTTGTGCTTGGACTGCCGCTTTCCTCTCTTGTCACTCCAGCATGGAGGTGACTGGCGGCGTGGGGGCCTTCTAGTCTCGCGAATAATGGCGGCGGTCCTAGGATTCCTTATATCGCCAAGATGATGATCTGCCGGTGCTTGTCCCCATTGATCTGGCAGAAGTGGCGTGTTCTGGAAGGCTCCACCCGTGAACTCCCATGGGTGAATATTGCCTGGAGATTGCCGGATTGGAGGGATTCGGTTGTGCGCACCCATCTTTTACTCTGACCGTATAGGTTCATAGGGAGTGCTTCAATGCTCTCTTGGATATTAATATCATGGGGAATGTTCTCGTTCCATGGTGTTGTGGGAGAATGTCATGGAGACCAATATCTGATGACTGATAATGGTGATTCGAGTCTGGGTGATGATGAGGAATTGGCTTGGTGACTCGTGACTTGGTGCAGTGGCATGCAAGTGGGGGCGACTGCACAGGAATGGTTCATAGTCCTACCTTTCAAGAGGTAAAAACCCAGGGTCTGGCCTTAATTGGTTGTGCCTGGCAATGGCCTTGTTGAAGATATTGTTTTAAGAGCGTGAACTTTCTTTAGGATGAAAACCTAAGATCTATGATCAGGCGATGACGGTGTTCGTGCACTGTTCCCTTCTTGGAGGCGTCGCTTTTGGAAAATCTAGATTTCTGGTGTTGTCTTGGTAGTGACAGTACCGTTGTTTCAACGAATGAGTCACTGTAGCAGGACTTTTTTTTTGTAGTTCTTCTTTATTTTTTGGTTGTGTGCATCCGTATGACCGCTAGGGCAATGCATTGTTGCAGAGGCTGGATGTAATTGGTACCATCTGATATTAATATATGCTCATTTCCAAAAAAAAATATTCTTTCACGAGCATGACTACACCGAAGGGCATGGTGCCGATGCCGATTCACCCGGTGGTCAAGAAAAAATCTTAAGTATTTTTCATTTATTTTGGAATTTTAGTTCATTATCACTAGCGGCTCGCCTTCTACCGAAGAATTCAATGGCGATGTTGCCCAGCATCTCACACCCCTACTTTCACATGTCGAGCGCCACCTCTAACAAGGTGACCGTAGCTTTCATCGCCTTCGATGTGGCCGGCAACGGCTTTACCGGCTCTAGCTAGGTTAGATAAAAGTGTGGGGTGTGGTTAGTGGGAGAGATAAGGAGGAGAGGAAGTGGCGGGCCTAGCAACCGTAATTTCTCTCTTACAATCGCATTGACTGTGTCGACGCTTCTAAACTTTTTCCTTCACCAACATATAAGCAGCCACCTATAAACACTGAAAATCATTATCTTTTACCTCCCGGGTTAATTTAGAAATAAATTAATTAATATTAGGCACACGAAAATGTGATGTCTGCCACGTATCCACCACGCCACCTCTTACCATTTGTTCTATATTTTCATATGACATTTATTTGACACACACTGTTTAGGAATCTCAAATTCAAATTTATCAGATTTTGTGTCTGGTAGAATTTTTTTTGGAGGGGATCAAAAATTTCGGTAGACATATAAGGACTTTGAAATGGAGAAATTCCAAAATTGTTGGATGATTATATAAATAATAAAGACATGTTGATAATCTATAGCACATGAAAACACATATATAAAATATTAGGATGATATATTTTAAATCTCATCTTCATGACGGGATCCCTCACATCACTCAGGCCACATGGTGCCGGGGCTCTGGGAGTTCCTCGCCCGCCTAGACCTCGATGTCTTCCTCATCCACAAGCTTGTCTCCTCTGGTCTTGTTGGCTTTGACATGGAGGAATGTGCCAGGGCATGGAGTGCCACTTCATAGGCATCGCGTGCTTTGTTGGAGTCCGTAGCGACATCACGAACCAGACTCGCCAAAGGTGGATTCACATACTCACCATCATGTGATCATATGCCCCTTATGAGGTTGACCTTATTATTTTCTACACAATACGGCCCTAATATATCTTCATGTGATCACCACTCTCCTCATATTCCATACTTTCCTTCCAAGAACCATCAAATCTGTGAAGAAAACCGTGCAAAAAATGACGTTATCACATGATTACTCGCTAGAGGAAAAAGGGCTATCCGTTCGCGGCCCCTCGGAGCATTAGTCCCGGTTGCGCCACCAACCGGGACTAATGCTGGCACGCGTCCCGGTTGAAGCGGGCACGGGGCCAGGGGCATGCGTCCCGGTTGGAGCCACCAACCGGGACTAAAGGTTTGGCCACAGCCACGTGGCGTGGCACGCACCTTTAGTCCCGGTTGCTGGCTCCAACCGGGACTAAAGACCCCTGCCCTCTATAAATGCAACGCCCCAGCCCCCTCTGCCTCCACTCTGTTTTTTCGAATGGTGGAAGGTGTGAGGGGGTGTGCTAGTTTTTTCTCATGCATGCATTGAAGGTGTTTGTTGAAATGTTTGAGTGAATAATCCCGTTGAATTTCTCATAGAACAAAAATATAGAAGGTGTCCGAGACGCACTTGAGTTTTCTCCTCTTTATTTCCCTCGATCGAGGTTAGCAATCTTATCTTTTCTAGGTCATTGATACAGTTCATGTGTCGGTGTGAATTGGTTATTTCACTATTTTGATGTCCTGTTTTTTGATAAACTTACTTATATGATGCAGATGAACGGTCCGGAATGGATGACCGGCGGGTAGCCGGGTATATCAAAGGCGTGGATAAATTTATCGATGTGGCTACGGCAAACAAAGAGAATGGATTTATATGTTGTCCATGTGTTCAATGTCGGAACAACAAGGAGTACTCTTCCTCGAAAATCATTCGTGGCCACCTGATTATGAAAGGTTTCATGCCCAACTATAATTGCTGGACCAAGCACGGGGAAAGAGGGGTTATGATGGAAGATGGTGAAGAAGAAGATGATGATAACAACTATCATCATATGTTTCCTGAATACAGTGATATTGCAATGGAAGACAATGGAGAGGAAAGAGGTGAAGAACGGGCATCAGATGAGTCGGCCGATGAACTTGGTAGGGTCATTTCTGATGCAAAGCGAGACTGTGAAACAGAAAATGAGAAGTTGAAGTTAGAGGGCATGTTAGAAGATCACAAGAAATTGTTGTACCCAAATTGTGAAGATGGCAGCACAAAGCTCGGTACCACACTGGAATTGTTGCGATGGAAGGCAGAGTGTGGTCTAACTGACTCCTCATTTGAAAAGATGCTGAAAATAATGAAGCCGAAGTTTCCAAAACATAACGAACTTCCCGAGAGTACCTACGAAGCAAAGAAGACTCTCTGTCCTCTGGGATTAGATGTGCAAAATATACATGCATGCATTAATGACTGCATCCTCTACCGCAGTAAGGAGTATGAGAATTTAGATAAATGCCCGGTATGCAACGTGTTGCGGTATAAGATCAGACGAGATGACCCTGGTGATGTTGAGGGAGAGCCCCTCCGGAAGAGGGTTCCTGCTAAGGTTATGTGGTATGCTCCTATAATACCAAGGTTGAAACGCATGTTCAGAAACAAAGAGCATGTCAGGTTGTTGCGATGGCACAAAGAAGACCGTAAGAAAGACGGGAAGTTGAGACACCCTGCTGATGGGTCACAGTGGAGAAAAATCGAGAGAGACTTCCCAGACTTTGCAGGTGACGCAAGGAACTTATGGTTTGGTCTAAGTACGGATGGCATGAATCCTTTTGGGGAGCAAAGCTGCAATCACAGCACCTGGCCCGTGACTCTATGTATCTATAACCTGCCTCCTTGGTTGTGCATGAAGCGTAAGTTCATTATGATGTCAGTGCTCATCCAAGGCCCTAAGCAACCGGGCAACGACATTGATGTGTACCTTATGCCATTAGTTGAAGAACTCTTACAGTTGTGGGGCAAACCAGGTGTACGTGCGTGGGATGAGAACAAACAGGAGTCATTTAATCTACGAGGGTTGTTATTCATAACCATCAATGATTGGCCTGCTCTTAGTAACCTTTCAGGACAGACAAACAAAGGATATAAGGCATGCACCCACTATTTAGATAAGACCGAAGGTACATATTTGCATAAATGCAAGAAGGTTGTGTACCTGGCGAATCGACGATTTCTTCCGACCAATCATCCCGTAATAAAGAAAGGCAAGCATTTCAAAGGTGAGGCAGATCACCGGAAGAAGCCTGAACTCCCTGCTGGTGATGATGTATTTGGTATGGTCAAGGACATAGAAGTAATCTTTGGAAAGGGTTCCGGCGGTCAATCAGTTCCGAACGACGTCGCTACAGGACACGCACCCATGTGGAAGAAGAAATCTATATTTTGGAAGCTGCCATATTGGAAAGTCCTGCGTGTCCGCTCTTCAATCGATGTGATGCACGTGACGAAGAATCTCTGCGTGAACCTGCTAGGATTCCTAGGCGTGTATGGGAAGACAAAAGATACACCTGAAGCATGGGAGGACCAACAAATTATGAAAGATCCAAAGAACATGCATACACATAACAAGACGGATAAAGGGTGTCACTTAAGTCGTGTCAGCTATGCTCTTACCAAAGCAGAGAAGGAAATCTTTTTTGAAGTCCTTTACAGTATCAAGGTGCCGTCGGGCTTCTCATCTAATATAAAGGGGATAATAAATATGGCAGAGAAAAAGTTCCAAAACCTGAAGTCTCATGACTGTCACGTGATTATGACGCAGTTGCTTCCGATTGCATTGAGGGGGCTTCTACCGGAAAATGTTCGAGTACCCATTGTGAAGCTGTGTGCATTCCTCAATGCAATATCTCAGAAGGTAATCAATCCAGATATTCTGCCAAGGTTACAGAAGGATGTGGTACAATGTCTTGTTAGTTTTGAATTGGTGTTCCCACCATCCTTCTTCAATATTATGACGCATCTCCTGGTTCATCTAGTGGAAGAGATTGCCATTCTCGGTCCGGTATTTCTGCACAATATGTTCCCCTTTGAGAGGTTCATGGGAGTCTTAAAGAAATATGTTCATAACCGTGCTAGACCAGAAGGAAGCATCTCCAAGGGATATGGAACAGAGGAGGTCATTGAGTTTTGTGTTGACTTTATTCCTGACCTTAAGCCGATTGGTGTTTCTGACTCGCGGCATGAGGGAAGACTAAGTGGAAAAGGCACGCTGGGAAAGAAAGCAATGATATGTAGGGACGGGGATTCTTTCACTAAAGCACACTACACAGTTCTACATAATTCCACCTTGGCAGCTCCGTATATCGAGGAACACAAGAATATTGTACGCTCCAAAAACCAGGGGAAGCCTGAATCATGGATTACAGATGAACACATGAAGTCTTTCGGTGGTTGGATGCGGACACATCTCTTGAATGACACCACTGTTGGAGATCAACTATACTTGTTGGCCACGTCACCATCTTCTACTGTATTGAATTTCCAAGGGTACGAAATAAATGGGAATACATTCTACACGATCGCCCAAGATAAAAAGAGCACCAACCAAAATAGTGGTGTCCGCTTTGATGCAATAGACGAGAATGGACAAAAGGACACATATTATGGTTACATAGAGGAGATATGGGAACTAGACTATGGAGTCTCTTTTAAGGTCCCTTTGTTTTACTGCAAATGGGTCAACCTGAATGGGGAAGGGGTAAAGATAGACCAGTTGTACGGAATGACAACAGGGGATCTCAACAATCTTGGTTATAGAGATGAACCATTCGTCCTAGCCAATGATGTGTCTCAGGTTTTCTATGTGAAGGACATGTCCTCCAGACCGAAAAAAAGAAAAAATATGCAAACGAATACATCATATGATGGGCCAAAGCGTCACATTTCAGGGAAAAGAAACATCGTGGGAATCGAGGACAAGATAGACATGTCAGAAGATTATAATAAGTTTGATGAAATTCCGCCCTTCACAGTGAAAACTGACCCAAGCATCCCGTTAAGTAAAGAAGATGCTCCATGGTTACGTCTGAAGCGGTCATAAGGAATGACATATGCCAAGAAGTTCATGCTCATATTATGTAACTCTAGTTCATGTCTTTCGCGGTTTGTGGCTTGACCGAAGGATATCTTTCGCGGTTTGTGGCCTTTAGTCCCGGTTTTGTAGTCTCGGTTTTTAATATTAATAAATGTCTTGAGTGTTAGTCCCGTTTTGTGGCTGGACCGGGAGTGCCTCTATGACCAGTTTCTTGGAGATGCCGGAGGACTGGGCTCCGTCGGCATCTCCCTGAAACTGGTCGTAGTGGTGTCCCTGCTCTCGAAAACCATCTTGCAGCTTGTAACTTCACTAACTAGATCAATACGCCTCGGAGCTAACTAATTTCACATATTAGGGAGTGCCTCTATGACCAGTTTCTCGGAGATGCCGGAGGACTGGGCTCCGTCGGCATCTCCCTGAAACTGGCCGCAGTGGTGTCCCTGCTCTCGAAAACCATCTTGCAGCTTGTAACTTCACTAAGTAGATCAATACGCCTCGGAGCTAACTAATTTCACATATTAGGGAGTGCCTCTATGACCAGTTTCTTGGAGATGCCGGAGGACTGGGCTCCGTCGACATCTCCCTGAAACTGGCCGTAGTGGTGTCCCTGCTCTCTAAAACCATCTTGGAGATGCCTCAAACTGGCTGGAGGACTGGACTCACAAGGATGCATATTTATAGTACAAGCAGCTCGACATAATGTCGACACTCACCCCTATTATTAGTGCTGACTCATCTTTAGTCCCGGTTGGTGTCTCCAACCGGGACTAAAGGTTCATCTTTAGTCCCGGTTGGTGACACCATCCGGGACAAGGTACAAGCCGCACGACATAATGTCGACACTCACCCCTATTATTAGTGTTGCCTGGCCCACTCTGCCGCAATCCCTTCAGTCGCGGTTGGTTTCTCCAACCGGGACTAAATATGAACCCTCTCTTTATATAGGCATTTCCCTCTATTTATTAGGTAACACTTAAGACATTTATTAATATTAAAAACCGGGACAAACCGGGACTAGCTAACACTCAGGACTAAAGCCGCCCCCTTTAGTCATAATCATGCCTAGTCCTATAGTACGCAGCTTCAGGGTCTTCATCGCCGTCGTCATCATCATCGTCATCGTCACCTGCCACTCCGGGGATCCTCAGCCCATCCATGGCATATACCAGGGGCCATTCCAGCCTCGGATTCACGGCGGGTGGGAGAGGGGTCTCCTGGAAGACGATGCCGCTACCGTCGGGACAGTGTGGGGCCTGTGGCGGGTGGACTCGTGGGCACCGTAGGCGAGGATGGTCTCCCCCGGCGATGTAGCGCATCACTTCGATGATAGTACGGTTCGCCCACCACAGACGACGGCCGGCTTCGTTGTGGTTCACCGGTGGCGGGCCATCACCCTCGTACCTGGCGAGCTCCCTTTCCCGCCTATTAGCGAAGAAGGCATTCCAGGTGTCGTAGTTGTCGGGATCCCACTGGGGATCCATCCGTTGCTCCGGCGTGATCTCATGGTAGAAGTGGTTTGTGATGGCCGCCTGGCGTGCGGAACCTTGAGGGACAGGAGGGACAGGAACCCCGCCAGCGCTCAGCATCCAGCCGGCGGGCGGCAGGTAGCCCGGCAGACAAGGGTAGTTGGAGGCGCACAGCGCCTCGGTCTCCTCGAGGGTCAGAATGGCCCAGTAGGCGTTGTCCATTGTTCTAAGAGAGGAAGGTGTGGATGTGTGGATAGCCATGACACGATCATCCTAAATATAGAGGGAAAGGGCGGGAAAACTTGGCGTGAAGCTTTGGGAAATGGCAGGAAATCTCTTTAGTCCCGGTTAGTGACTACATCCGGGACTAAAAGCTCTAGTAGAAAGGAAAGGGCGGGAAAACTTGGCGGGAAGAGGTGGGAAATGGCGGAAAATATTTTTAGTCCCGGTTTGTGACTACATCCGGGACTAAATGTGTGCCGAACAATGATCATGTTTCGAAAAAACCTTCACAAAATGACCTATCATGTTCAAGGTTTCATGGCTTTTTCGGTCCAAATGACCGATGTTATGTGCTGAATCACGGCATAGTTTGTGATGTTGTGCCCATATTATGCATGTGTGTGGACATTGGTATGGAGAACAATGTTGCAGGAGGAAGTTTTCCTTTTTGTCGCACGGAAAAGCCCTTTTCCATTTTCCGAGCGCAAAAAACGGGTTGTTTTGTGAAGTAACCACCAAAATGCCGTTTCACAATGCTACCGTCCCATTTTCCTAAAATACTAGACCAACTTACATGGACTATTTCCCAACCGGTACATCTCAAACCTTTTCGTCCATCCCGGGTAAAAAGGACAAATGTCTGCCGAATCGGTAGGAAGTGGGTCCGGTTTGTACTACAGGTACATGATCTATCGCCCGTGATTTTTTGAAAAAAATCATTTTTAGACGCGCAATATATGGTTTCTTCATAGATCCAATGCAAGTTCTAACGATGCTCGTCCCCTATCTTCATGCACACCGGTTCAACCATAGTTAGAAATTCAGATAATTCAAAACGGGCATAATAAATTCAAAAAAAATCCGAACAATAAAAATCCTTCGCTTGGTGTCATATTTTGTTACATAGTTGAAAGGAAAAATACCAGACTTGGTATATTGATCATGTTTCGAAAAAACCTTCACAAAATGACCTATCATGTTCGAGGTTTCATGTCTTTCGGTCCAAATGACCGATGTTATATGCTGAATCACGGCATAGTTTGTGATGTTGTGCCCATATTATGCATGTGTGTGGACATTGGTATGGAGAACAATGTTGCAGGAGGAAGTTTTCCTTTTTGTCGCACGGAAAAGCCCTTTTCCATTTTCCGAGCGCAAAAAACGGGTCGTTTTGTGAAGTAACCACCAAAATGCCGTTTCACAATGCTACCGTCCCATTTTCCTAAAATACTAGACCACCTTACATGGACTATCTCCCAACCGGTACATCTCAAACCTTTTCGTCCATCCCGGGTAAAAAGGACAAATGTCTGCCGAATCGGCAGGAAGTGGGTCCGGTTTGTACTACAGGTACATGATCTATCGTCCGTGATTTTTTGAAAAAATCATTTTTAGACTCGCAATATGTGGTTTCTTCAGAGATCCAATGCAAGTTCTAACGATGCTCGTCCCCTATCTTCATTTTAAAAGGTTACATTAATTATTTTTAAAAAATAGAAAATGGTTTTGGATTATTTATTCAAATCCATACACTTCTTATGTTTAAAGTTTTTCTAAATTCCAAATTAATATTCAAAAATATAAGTTAATTCATTTTAAAAGGTTACATTAATTATTTTTTAGAAATAGAAAATGGTTTTGGATTATTTATTCAAATCCATACACTTCTTATGTTTAAAGTTTTTCTAAATTCCAAATTAATATTCAAAAATATAAGTTAATTCATTTTAAAAGGTTACATTAATTATTTTTTAGAAATAGAAAATGGTTTTGGATTATTTATTCAAATCCATACACTTCTTATGTTTAAAGTTTTTCTAAATTCCAAATTGATATTAAAAAAATATAAGTTAATTCATTTTTAATTGTAAATGGTTCATATTTTAAATGGTTACATTAATTGTTTTTTAAAACAGAAAATGGTTTTGAATTATTTATTCAAATCCAAACACTTTTTATGTTTAAAGTTTTTCTAAATTCCAAATTAATATTCAAAAATATAAGTTAATTATTTTTAAATGGTTACATTAATTATTTTTTAAAAATAGAAATTGGTTTTGGATTATTTATTCAAATCCATACACTTCTTATGTTTAAAGTTTTTCTAAATTCCAAATTAATATTTAAAAAATATAAGTTATTTCATTATTAATTTTAAATGGTTCGTAGTTTAAATGGTTACATTAATTATTTTTCAAAACAGAAAATGGTTTCGAATTAGTTATTCAAACCCAAACACTTTTTATGTTTAAAGTTTTTCTAAATTCCAAAGTAATTATCATTTAAAAAACATTACAAATTTAAACCCCAAAATAAAAAATAAGACGGGAACAGAGAGAAAATAACTGAAAAAATTTGAAAACAGGGGAATACGTCCCGGTTGGAGCCACCAACCGGGACGAAAGAGCCCCCTGCGCGCGCGCCCCTTCAGCTACTCAAAATTGGACTATAGGTCCCAGTTGGTGGCTCCAACCGGGACGTATGCACCTTTAGTCCCGGTTGGAGCCACGAACCGGGACTAAAGGCCCTTTAGTTATAACAGCGCGTGCCTCCTCTTCTTCTTCCCTTCCCCACTCACTTCTCTGCCTCTGCCTCTGCCAGCGCCCTCGCCGACGACAACGCCACCAGGCTGCCCCCGCCACCGCCGCGCGCTCCCCGTAGCGGCTCCGTCGTCAACGCCTCCGCCTCCGGCCGCCACCCGCGTCTCTTCCCGCGCGCCGACGACCGCGCCGCCCGCGCGTCTCCTTCCCCCGACGACCGCCGGCCGCCCGCGTCTCTGCTTCCCGTCGACGACCGCGCCCTTCCCCCACCGCCGCGCGTCAGGTACGGCGCCGCCCCTCCCTGCCTCTCTGTCCTCCCCCTCCCTCTGCTGCTGGTGGTGGGCGCGGTGGCTTCGATCGGGTGGTGCATCGTCGCCGACGTCGTTTCCTCCACCGTCGCGTCGTCCTTGTCCACGGCCACGGCGGCCGCGTCCTACTTGACAGCGGTGGCGAGGTGGCTCCGGGCCCCACCTCTGTTTCCCCTTTGCTTGCGTGGCGAGGTGGCTCCGCCTCCTCTGTTTCCCCTTTGCTTGCGTGGCTGCTGAGGTGGCTCCGGGCCCCACCTGTCAGCCACTATGGCTAGTTGTTACTATGGTGCAAAAGGTTTAAACATTTGATTTAATAATTTCAGAATTTGAATAAAACTTGTAAATTCAATAACTTTTAATCTGTAATACAGAAAAATACAAATAATATACCAAAATTTTCAGAAAAATGAGAACTATCTATCTATGCTATAATCATGCATTGTTCAACAACTTAAATGACAAGTTTAATTAGAACACCCTAGTAACCCTAACAGGTGATTCCGGAGTTCCTTGAGTTAGGGTTTGCGCCCCTCGGAACCCCGATTAACTTGTCGAGCATGCTTTAGGGTTACATTCCAATGCACATTAACTTGTCGTATCATCATCATTGCTTGAGCATTGCATCGATTCCATGTGTTGATTGTTTCCCTTTCTTTCCGATGATTTGGTTCTTCTCCGTAGAATACGATATCGAGATCGAGATCGAAGACCGAGATCAAGACCATAGATAGATCTAATTAAATGACAAGTTTAATTAGAACACCCTAGTAACCCTAACAGGTGATTCCGGAGTTCCTTGAGTTAGCGTTTGCGCCCCTCGGAACCCCGATTAACTTGTCGAGCATGCTTTAGGGTTACATTCCAATGCACATTAACTTGTCGTATCATCATCATTGCTTGAGCATTGCATCGATGCCATGTGTTGATTGTTTCCCTTTCTTTCCGGTGATTTGGTTCTTCTCGGTAGAATACGATATCGAGATCGAGATCGAAGACCGAGATCAAGACCATAGATAGATCGAAGACCTTTTGTAGCCTTATACTCATGTTCCCCTCTCATAGCCTTAGGGTTTAGGGTTTCTCTTCATTTTTATTATTGTGTATGTATATATTAGGGTTTCACCTTCGATCCGGAAAATATTCATTAGCCGCTTTGACTTATTCGTAACTTTCTCGTTTAGCCGCTTTGACTTATTCGTTTTTCTACCTATGCAGAAAATATGGACCCACACGTCAGAGACGAAGAAAAGGAAGAGTTGATCCAAGGTGTGATCTGCGGGGAAGATAATTTAGACGTATCAACGTTTCTGAACAACTCCGGTGAGGGTGATCCTCTTTTTACCGGAGTAGACAAATTGTTTGAGGTTGAAGGTGTTGCCTTCCGCGAGGGAGAAGGCGATGCCTTGTGTAATCGAGAAGACGACCGCTCCGGCGAGGTGCATGTAATATAAATCAATTCATTAATTAATCATCTGCTATCTATATAGAAATAGTAACGACGATCTTTCTTCTTTTAGCCCTCCGGATCGAAGGAATCTACTGAAAAGAGCAGACGAGGCCCAACCAAAAAGTTGCAAGACCATGAGAGGTTCAGGATCGAAGATGTCGCTGAAGACGACAGACCGACAGCTCCCGAAGTTGTCGCAACTAAATTTGTGGCACAATGCGGAGTAATCGTTAGGGACTTAATCCCGATCACCATTAGAAATTGGAATAGGTCTGCTAATGCGGATGAAGAGGGAACATGTTTATTTGTCCCTAACCACGCCAAAGATTTACTGTGGAAGAGGCTCATGGTTAATTTCAAACTACCGAAGATAGAGTTGGATCCAAATGCGGAGGATCCAGTTGAGGACGCCTTACAACATGGGAGAGCCATGGAGGCTAAGGTCAGGGAGTGGGCTTTGAAGAAGATGGCCCAGTGTTTCACCAACTGGAAGAAAAGATTGCACCTTGACTATGTCGTGAAAAAGAAGACTCCCGATTTCAAGAATATTCAGTTTGAGAAGATAAAACCATTCTGGGCTGAGTTTGTGGAATACAAGAAATCAGAAAAGGCTAAGAAAATGTCTGAAACGAATAAGCTGAATGCTGCTAAGAAGAAGTATCACCATACTATGGGGCAAGGTGGCTACAGGGTTGGCATTCCTAAGTGGGAGAAACTTGAGCAGGAACTGCGTGATAAAAAGATCACCCTAGAGACAGACGATTGGGTAGAACGTGCAAGGAATTGGTTTTACGGGCATGGGGGCACGTTGGACTCGGAAGGGAGGTGTATATATAACATACGACATAAAGAAGACCCCTTGCCAATCGAGAGGATCAGAAAAGCAGTAAAGGCTGTTAAAGATGGGGACTTCATTCCCGATAGAGAGAATGATGAGCTCACACTCGCCCTTGGAAATAAGGAACATGATGGACGAACACGAGGCACAATAGGCTCCCAATCATGGAGGACTGGGTTTCCCGAAGAGAGGAAGAAATATCCTGATAGAAGCCGTCAGAGGAGTAAGGACAGGGCGGCAGTTGAAGCAGAAAGTCAAAAAGAGCGAATGCGTTTAATTGAAGAACGATTAAAGCAACAACAAGATGAAATTAACGCACTTAAAGAGCAAAGTACTACCGGCCCATCTCAGCAGCACACTGCATTCGATGCTACCGGCCTATCGAATAATCGAAAAAGCAGTGTGGCTTCCACCAAGGTCCCGGGTGATGACAATGGCGATGACGATGATGCACCGACGATGACTCCTGTTGGCTACCCAGTGGATGATATCACAGAGATGACACACTGCGAGCTACATGTCAAAGTTGTGAACATATCAATGAAGGTGGCGGTCGGCTATGCCTTACCAATTGGACCCACACCAACTTACCACTGTCGTCCGGTTCCAGAGGGCTATGCTGTTGTCGGCGTGGATGAAATCATTCCCACCTTTGAGGTTTTGGATCTTCACTACCCTGCTGGTGAAGGGGATGTGACTGTGCTGGGTGACGCAAAAAACGTCACCATTCTATGGCCGAAGGATTGTATCGTGCTTTGAAATCACACGCCAAGGCCATCTTCGCCGCCGCCTCACCCGTCTCCAGCGAGTTCGTCGCCGCCGCGGCAGCCGTCTTCGTCGCCTCACCCGGCTCCGTCGCCTCACCAATCTCCGGTGCAGCCATCGCCGCGGGAGCCATCGCCGACGCCTTAGGATAAAAAGCGTAAGCGTACCGCTACTGTGCGTCGTAAGCGATCGCCGAAACGTAAACAAGAGCCTTTTCCAAAAGTACCAACGGTTCCTCCCAAGAGAGCTTATGACTGTACTGAAGAGGAGACTGCGGCGATCATTGATGCGAAAACGACAGCGTTTTTCGCTAAGCTGAGGCGGCCGAAAGAGTCAGAGTTCCCCAGCACCAAAGAAGAAAAAGCCAAAGTGTTGAAAATGCTAAAGAATCTTTATCAACCCGAGCCAAAGCTGTCATCAGACTATGAGCGTTCTATTCTCAAGTCACATGCGGCACAAAAAGCCTCGAAGAGCAGTACTGATACAAGCGGGAAATCTGTTGCCCAGCTCGGAGAACAAGCAAAACAGACTTGCGCCCCTCTCAAGGTGATTTCTCAAACCAATGTGGGGTCGAGCAAATATGGGGCCGAAGAGCAGTATGATCCAGAGGTAGTTGCACAATACGGAGAAGCTGCCGCTGCTCAAGGTATGAGTATTGTCCAGTACTTATCCCAGTTAGAGTTCTTCCCCGTGAGTGAAGTAGCATACAAATACCAGTACGGAAAACCTCTCGTCAAACCTGAGGAGGTAAACAATCTTCCAACAAAAATGCGAAGATTGCATAACTGTACATGCATGCCACAAGGGCCGGGGCTAACTGGATAGTGCTGAGGGTTACAAAAAAGCATCATGGAAAAGATAAGGATGACATGATATCCATTGAATTTGATGAACTATTTCAATTATTCAATCAAGACGCCTTGGACAAATCGATCATCAGTGCCTATTGTCTGTAAGTACTAATTCTGTAATTAATTTAGTCTCCAGCTATATTATTTTGTTTATTGCATGTATATAATCATACTGTAATATGCAGAATGAAGATTCTCGAATGCAGCAGAGGACAAATATATGACATTGGCTTCATTGACCCATATTGGGTTCATGAAGCTAATCTCAAAATAAGCCCCCAGGATACGGAGGATAATATAGTACACGCGTTAAGGTTTCAAGAAACCAAAAGGGAAATACTATTTTCTTACAACTTCCAGTGAGTGTTATTGTCTTGTATACACTTTCTATTTCGCTTACTCGATGTTAAGTATATAATTGATTAGTTCTGCATTCGCAGGTACCACTATATTCTGTTAATCATTCAACTTGACAAAGGGCGTGTACTAGTCATGGACTCGAAACATAAACCCCTTGAGACGTGGAAGAACATGCAGATACTTCTCCAGCGGTAATTTTAATCATTACGACACTATATCGGCAACGTTCGTGAATTTTATGATATCAAGTACTTAATAACTTATTTTATTCGTTTTCTACGCCGGACAGCGCTTGGAAACGGTTCACCAAGAAGGCTAGGGGTGTTTGGAAAGAGGAGCTTACATTTCAACCACTAGATGTAAGCACCACTAGCTATATCCGCGCATCTCTTTGATTCTAGTTTTGATACAGTTATTATCATGCTTGATTATTATTTTGATTGAACTCTATTCTCGTAAAGTGCCTGACGCAGGGACCAGGTAACAATCTATGTGGATACTATGTATGCGAGTTCATCCGGCAGACGTGCGATGAGAAGGGCAGAAATTTAGAGCAACTCCACGTACGTAAACAAGTTCTATAGTTTTTAATTACAATCAAATTGTGTTTAGTTTCATATTCATATAGGCTGACTCCTTTTTTAAATCAGATCGAACGTCTACGGGACGGTTTTCTGCCAAAGGATCGCGTACGAGCAATTCAGAAGGAATTGGCGGGATTCTTGGATGCAGAAGTCCTAAACACACAAGGGGAATACTACTCGGCTGTGTATAGACAATAGGAATTGTAAAAATAGCAACTTTCAAGAAATTGACCGGTAGCATCGAATAGCAACTTTTGTATGTAGTGCATGAACTCGATCCGTGTATTGAATGTAATGTTGTCATGATGATCTTGTGTAATATAATGTTCCTTCGTTGATAAGTGCAAAATACTAAATAAACAATAAAACAACCTAAATGAATTCTCTGCCGCGGCACAAAAAGTGACGAAAATGCTGCCGCGGCAACAAAATGTGCCAAAATAAATTCTCTGCCGCGGCAGAGAAATGGGCCAAATCTCTGCCGCGGCAGCAGGTTATTAGTCCCGGTTCACCCCCCCCTCGCGCTCTGATGCCGCCACGTGTGCCCCATTTGTCCCGGTTGGTGGGACAACCGGGACTAAAGGTTAGAGCTTTAGTCCCGATTGCCCCGTCCCGGTTGGGCAACCGGGACTAATGGCCCTTACCAACCGGGACGTATGGGCACTTTTCTACCAGTGACTATATAACTTCGACAAAAATAAAATGTTATTCCATATTTCAAAGGAATCACATGAAATTTGGGTTTTAGCAGAAATTGGACCATGCAAACCCTAGATTTAAACTGTGTCTTCGTATGCCAGGGCATCGGCCACGAGCAGAAATAACGATGTTGACATGTGAATGGTAATGCTCGGGCCGGCCAGGTGTTGACCCGATACCTTGACCAACCGCGTGCATTAGATGTATGAAGGTGGCCATGCTCATGCGCATGCTCCACCCTTTTCGCCCCCTTCCGCCCAAAATAGACCCCGATGACCACTAGCTCGCCATAGTTGGATGTGGTGTCGGTATTGGGGCTTGGGACCGAGGAGAACCCTTGGTTGGAGAGGACGGCGACGACCCCTACGACACCGTGGTTGCGCTCATGTACATGCTCGCTGGGTCTATTAAATAAATTACGTCTTTTTTTGGCGCTGTTTGACAAGGCAAGTGTTTACAATGAATAAAATAAAATAATACTCCCTCCGTCCAGAAATAACTGACTTGGTTTGTTTAGATTTGAATGTATCTATACAATGACTTAAGTTAGTCTAGATTCGAATGTATCTAGAAGATTATAATGCATAGATATATTCGAACCCAACCCAGTTATTTCTAGACGGGGGGAGTACTATATAACTTTGTATTTTTGATCTTGAACAAAAGTGAAACATTGTACAGGATTATTTATTATTCCACGTAGATATTTCAACCATGGAGTAAATAAAGTTGTTTCTACAAGGAGTATGAAGTATGAACTAGTGCATCGAGCTGGCAAAAAATTTCAGCCGAAACTTCCCGCGTCGTGAGAGGACAAACGCGCTCAAATATTCCAGAAATTTCGGCAAGACGGATCGAGTGGACTTCCGGCCCACCTGGCCCGGCCTGTCCTAGACTTGACCTAACCACACATGTCTCTCTCCCTTCCAGCCATCATCCTCGTGACGATCCCCTTTCCCTCTCCCGAAACAGAGCCCCCCACCCACTCCATCCCCACACCTCGACGGCGCACCCACAGCTCGCCGTCGTAGACCCTCTACCGTCTCCCCGCTCAATCACCTAGCCGACGCCGCCTCCAATCCTAGCGGCCCCCTTGTAGGTCGGCGTTCGCGGCGAACCCTAGCACCGCTGCTCGGGCCCATCCGAGAGAGTAGGCGCTATATAAACAATAAAGACATGTTGATAATCTATAGCACATAAAAACACATATATAAAATATTAGGATGATGTATTTTAAATCTCATCTTCATGACGGAATCCCTCACATCACTCAGGCCGCATGGTGCCGGGGCTTTGGGAGTTCCTCGCCCGCCTAGACCTCGATGTCGCCCTCATCCACAAGCTTGTCTCCTCCGGTCTTGTTGTCTTTGACATGGAGGAATGTGCCAGGGCATGGAGTGCCACTTCATAGGCCTCGCGTGCTTTGTTGGAGTCAGTAGCGGCATCTAGAACCAGACCCGCCAAAGGTGGATTCACATACTCACCATCATGTGATCATATGCCCCTTATGAGGTTGACCTTATTATTTTCTACACAATCCGGCCCTAATATATCTTCATGTGATCACCACTCTCCTCATATTCCATACTTTCCTTCCAAGAACCACCAAAACTTTGAAGAAAACCATGCAAAAAATGACGTTACCACATGATTGCTATATAACTTCGACAAAAATAAAATGTTATTCCATATTTCAAAGGAATCACATGAAATTTGGGTTTTAGCAGAAATTGGACCATGCAAACCCTAGATTTAAACCGTGTCTTCGTGCCAGGGCATCGGCCACGAGCAGAAATAACGATGTTGACATGTGAATGGTAGTGCTCGGGCCGGCCAGGTGTTGACCCGATACCTTGACCAACCGCGTGCATTAGATGTATGAAGGTGGCCATGCTCATGCTCATGCTCCGCCCTTTTCACCCCCTTCCGCCCAAAATAGACCCCGATGACCACTAGCTCGCCATAGTTGGATGTGGTGTCGGTATTGGGGCTTGGGACCGGGGAGAACCCTTGGTTGGAGAGGACGGCGACGACCCCTACGACACCGTGGTTGTGCTCATGTACATGCTCGCTGGGTCTATTAAATAAATTACGTCTTTTTTTCGGCGCTGTTTGACAAGGCAAGTGTTTACAATGAGCAAAATAAAATAGTACTCCCTCCGTCCAAAAATAACTGACTTGGTTTGTATAGATTTGAAGTATCTATACAATGACTTGAGTTTGTCTAGATTCGAATGTATCTAGAGGATTATAATGCATAGATATATTCGAATCTAGACATACCCAACCCAGTTATTTCTAGACGGAGGGAGTACTATATAACTTTGTATTTTTGATCTTGAACAAAAACACAACATTGTAAAGTATTATTTATTATTCCACGTAGATATTTCAACCATGAAAGAAATAAAGTTGTTTCTACGAGGACATGATGTTGAATAGGTGCAAGCCAAACCATCTCCATCGGACATGGTTAGCTCACTTAATTGACCGATCGGTGCTAGTAGTATGAACTAGTGCATCGAGCTGGCGGCCAAAAATTTCAGCCGAAACTTCCCGCGTCGTCAGAGGACAAACGCGCTCAAATACTTTCTAGCAATTTCGGCAAGACGGATCGAGTGGACTTCCGGCCCACCCGGCCCGGCCTGTCCTAGACTTGACCTAACCACATGTTTCTTTCTTTCCGTCTCCATTCCGTTCCAGCCGCTATCCTCGTGACGATCCACAGCCGCTACCCTCTCCCGAAACCTCGACGGCGCACCCACAGCTCGCCGTCGTAGACCCTCTACCGTCTCCCCTAGCCGACGCCACCTCCAATCCCAGTCACGCGCGAATCCTAGCGCCCCCCTTGCAGGTCGGCGTCCGCGGCGAAACCTAGCACCGCCGCTCGGGCCCATCCGAGAGAGGGCCCCAAATCGGCACAGCAGGCTTGTTCGCCGGCGCACACGGCTCTGCCGATCTCCCCTGCCCGCGTCGCGCGCGTAGCTGAGGCTGCTGCACGCCGGCGAGGCGCCGCCGGCCATAAGGACGCGGCGGCGACGGCGCGATGCACGGAAAGTTGTTACCCGCCTCACTTAGCGCGGAGATGGCGGCCAGGGGAGTGCGGCCGGTGTGCTGGTGCACGCAGGCCACCATGACGCGCTAGCGCAGGTCCGACCTCGTCTGTAATTAGCTCGCGTCCTCTGGTATGGTTGCCGTGAAGGTGAGGACCCCTTTTGACTTTTCCGTCTCTACTGTTCCAGAATTAGTTCGTTGTGGACAGGCCAAAGGCTGGGGTTCTTGCTTCGGTTTGTTCTAATCATTTACATGATGTGCAAAAGTAGTTAGCTTGATCGTACAAACTGAAAAATCTGCATGCAATCTGTGTTTTCTTATTATTCGTTTATTACTGATGTATTTTTGGTTTATGGATCCCTATGATTGCTCTGAGTTTTTAGTCTAATTTTGTACTGATGCTCTGTTGCTGGTTGTAGATTTGATCCATACGTGTGATTCCTCACATTAAAAAAGTTTGTTTGTACTGAATCCTAGCACTCAGTTTAGCCATTAGTTTAGGGAGAAAAATGTTCTATCTGATGATTGATGCATATTTGCCGTTTTCAGACATGTCTAGGCACAAGTTTAGGTGGTTACATGTTCGAGCTGGTCACTGTCTACTAGCAAGAGATTGCTCCTGTCGTACCTCGCTTTGATCTAAGCTATTGTCCATGCTTAGTGCAGCAAATCTTTCTACTAGCAATAAAGAACAATGTGAAGTAAAATATTAGATAGCGGATTAAAATATATTGATCTTGTATTTTTTTAGTTCTTGGTGTCGTTTCATTGATTTAACATGTTCAAATAGTAGTATAGCAGCCAGAAGGATATCATTTGGAACCTGATTTAGTATTGCCCTCCATAGGCATTAATTAAGATATAAGAGCAGTTTACACTCCAATCATTACTGTAGGTAAAAAACTCGGGAGTACAAGGATGAGAGGTTAAAATAGTTCAGTCAAATACAGGGCTCTGAAATCTTGGATATAAATTTCGTGCTGGATGCAAGTCGCATCGCGCATGTTGGGATATTCCCTTGTCCACGTTTTTATTAGAACAGTCTTTGTTTTGGTATTCTTCCAATCCAAAAGGACAAATACTATTCACACTGTTATTGAATTTTTTTAAAAAGCACAATCTGTTCAGAAAGCAAAGAATTGATCATATTATGTTGTCACAATCTATTCAGGAAGCAAAGAACGGAGGGCCGTTGGCTGCCACACGCAGCTCAGAGATGGTGGCCAAGGGAGTTCGGCAGGTCTGCTGGTGCACGCCAGCCACCAGGACGTGCAGGCGCATCTCTACATTACCGCTGGCGGCCTCATCCGCCACGAGCTCGCATCGAATAACCAGCTTGCCGTGAAGGTGAGGACCCCTGTGTTCTGTCACTAGTGGATATAGACCTAGTTCGCTGGGTTTCTAATCTAGCATTTTTTGCCTCCCTGCTAAGAACTCAGAAGTTCAGTATAGAACTTTAGCTGATATAAGTAGTTTTTTTTTGCTTGGTTACAGAATTTGAGCTGACAAGTAGGTGGTGGTCTCTGTTTGTGATGTTATGAATCGTAATTGACTGTCTACATGTTTTCTGAACTGTAGCTAGTACAATCTTCTTTAGAATTTGTCGTCTAGTTTCTTTACATGGGTGTACTTGTATTTGCTGGCCTATGTCTAGTATTGACCTAACTACCTCTCTTTCTTTCAGCCGCTATCCTCGTGACGATCCCCACAGCTCGAAACCTCGACAGCGCACCCACAGCTCGCCGTCATCGACCCTCTACCGTCTCCCTGCTCAAATCCCCTAGCCGACGCCACCTCCAATGCCAATCACCCGCGAATCCTAGCGGCCCCCTTGCAGGTCGGCATCCGCGGAGAACCCTAGCACCGCCGCTCGGGCCCATCCGAGAGAGGAGGCGCCGGTCGCCCCAAATCGGCGCAGGAGGCTTGTTCGCGTCGCCCGTGTGGCTGAGGCTGCTGCACACCGGCAAGGCGCCGCCGGCCAGAAGGACGCGGCGGCGACGGCGCGATGCACGGAAGGTCGTCACCCGCCTCACTTAGCGCGGAGATGGCGGCCAGGGGAGTGCGGCCGGTGTGCTGGTGCACGCTGGCCACCATGACGCGCTAGTGCAGATCCGACCTCGTCTGTAATGAGCTCGCGTCCTCTGGTCTGGTTGCCGGTGAAGGTGAGGACCCCTTTTCCGTCTCTACTGTTCCAGAATTAGTTCGTCGTGGACAGGCCAAAGGCTGGGATTCTTGCTTCGATTTTTTCTTATCATTTACGTGATGTGCAAAATATAGTTAGCTTTAATCGTACAAACAGAAAAATCTGCATGCAATCTGTGTTTTCTTATTATTCGTTTATTACTGATGTATTTTTGGTTTGTGGATCCCTATGATTGCTCTGTGTTTTTAGTCTAATTTTGTACTGATGCTCTGTTGCTGGTTGTAGATTTGATCCATATGTGTGATTCCTCACATTAAACAAGTTTGTCTCTACTGAATCTCGGCACTCAGTTTAGCCATTAGTTTATGGAGAAAAATGTTTTATCTGATGATTGATGCATATTTGACGTTTTCAGACATGTCTAGGCACAAGTTTACGTGGTTACATGTTCGAGCTGGTCACGGTCTACTAGCCAGAGATTGCTCCTGTCGTACCTCTCTTTGATCTAACCTATTGTCCATGCTTAGTACAGCAAATCTTTCTACTAGCCAATAAAGAACAATGTGAAGTATAATAATAGATAGCGGATTAAAATATATTGATCTTGTATTTTTTTTATTTCTTGGTGTCGTTTCAGTCATTCAACATGTTCAAATAGTAGTATAGCAGCCAGAAGGATATCATTTAGGACCTGATTTAGTATTGCCCTCCATAGGCATTAATTAAGATATAAGAGCAGTTTACACTCCAATTGTTTTAAATATTTTGTGCTGAAAGTACCATTTAATGTGATGTGCTAACAATCATTACTGTAGGTAAAAAAAACTCGGGAGTACAAGGATGAGAGGTTAAAACAGTTCAGTCAAATACAGGGCTCTGAAATCTTGGATATTAATTTTGTGCTGGATGCAAGTCGCATCGTGCATGTTGGGTTATACCCTTGTCCACGTTTTTATTAGAACAGTCTTTGTTTTGGTATTCTTCCAATCCAAAAGGACAAATACATTTCACACTGTTATTGAAATTTTTTAAAAAGCACAATCTGTTCAGAAAGCAAAGAATTGATCATATTATGTTGTCACAATCTATTCATGAAGCAAAGAACGGAGGGCCGTTGCCTGCCACACGCAGCTCAGAGATGGTGGCCAAGGGAGTTCGGCAGGTCTGCTGGTGCACGCCAGCCACCAGGACATGCAGGTGCATCTCTACATTACCGCTGGCGGCCTCATCCGCCATGAGCTTGCATCGACTAACCAGCTTGTCGTGAAGGTGAGGACCCCTGTGTTCCGTCACTGGTGGATAAAGAGCTAGTTCGCTGGGTTTCTAATCTAGCATTTTTGCCTCCCTGCTAAGAACTCGGAAGTTCAGTATAGAACTTTAGCTGATATAAGTAGTTTATTTTGCTTGGTTGCAGAATTTGAGCTGACAAGTAGGTGGTGGTCTCTGTTTGTGATGTTATGAATCGTAATTGACCGTCTACATGTTTTCTGAACTGTAGCTAGTACAACCTTCTTTAGAATTTGTCGCCTAGTTTCTTTACATGGGTGTACTTGTATTTGCTGGCCTATGTCTATTATTCACCCTATGTAAATAATAATTTACAACTTGTGCTTGTCTTTACTTCCTCTGTTGCATTGATTGAGACAAATTCGTCTTATTCTAGATAATAAACATTTGGCCTGTCCCAATGTGTAATACTGAAACTAATGGTTCTCTAAATGAACAAGAGAAACTATATTGCTAGATGATATTTTTTCTTTGCTTTGGAAGGATTGTTGTATACAACACGCATTGTTAATTGTCATCTGCTTATTTTATTTGGGACCTGATTTGGTATTGCCCTCCATAGGAGCTAAAATACAGGAGCAGTTTATGCTCTTAATTACTTTAAATATTTTGTGCTCAAAATACCAATAATTTGTTTTGCAAACAATCATTGCTGTAGGTACAAAATTTGGGAGTACAAGGATGAGAGGTTAGAAAAGCGCAGTTACCTACATGACTACAAAAATTTTAATATTAATTTTGAGCTTTGAGCTGGATGCAAGTCGCATTGCTCAGGTTGTGATATTTCCCTTGTTCACAATTTTGATCGGAATAGTTTTTGTTCTCGTCTTCTTCCAATCCAAAAGGATAAATACATCTCACATTGCTATTGACAGTTTTAAAAAAGAGCAATCTGTTTAGAATCACATCCTTGTGAGTGGAAGTAATGCAATTTAGCACATAATCTCGTTAACCATTTGAATATTGATAAGCTAATCAGAAGTATTGTTTTCCATTTCTACTGCATATATATTGCTGCTTGTCAAACGCACACTACACCGTGCAGGTTTTGATCTAGATCTATCTCTTTTTTTTGCCTTTGTTTCTATTCGGTCTAGTTGGGGGATTTGTTTGGTTTTTTGCATCAGGTTGAGGAAGGTGGAAAACCGACGATTGGTACTTGGTCTCATTTGTCGTAACTGGCATAATTTTCCTTATCAACCATTCTGTTATATCACCCATATTCTAAGTCCTCTCTTCTGGATAAAAAATATTTACCCCCAATTAGATTTGTCTCCTCTTTGTTTTAGTGTGATTTCTTTCTAGTTTTTATCCTGTTATTATTCAGTTTGTTTGTGCCTGGGGATTAAACAAAATTTAAGTCTGAATTTTCTGCGAGTGGAACAAGATAATATTCTCTACGAGGACAGCTCATATAATCTCTTTTAATTCTGTTTTGTTTTCCTTTTTCTCTAATGATGATCAGTGTGAACCTTTCTCATTGAGATCTATTTGTTGTTACATAACCTAGTGCATGCCTTCTCTCTGAGGCAGCATGGTTCCTCAATTTCTTTGTTAGTCTTTTTTTCTTAAATTTTGTCTTTTGGTCCTATCTAACGACCTTGACCGCAGATTATCTCTTCGTCGTAAATGTCATTTTATTTGCCACCGCAAATTACTACTCCCTTCGATCCAAATTAATCTGATTCGGATGTATCTAGCACTAAAACATGACTAGATACATCCGAATCTAGACACATCTGAGTCCACTAATTTGGATCGGAGGGAGTAGAACAAGATCAGTGACTATTGATATTTGGTCTCGTTCCTCATAACTGGCATTTCTGTTGCCTTGCAGATGGCCCTTCTATATCACCACCCATATTCTGAATCCTCATTACATGCATTAGTTTCTGTGTTTGCCTTTTTTTTGTTTGTCCTTTGGACAGTGATTAATCTAAACTAATGTACAAGCATATGTCTAGATTTTCTTCATGTGGATAACATGTTTTGTGAATGCGGTCGACCAATTTATCTGTTGTTGTTTGTGTCACCAAAGGTTTATTATGCTTTTATTCTTCTGTATGGTCAGGTGATGATTACTACTGCCTCCATTTTTGTTTGTTGATCCGGAGGACCGTTGCACTGGGGCCAAGGCATGATTTAATTGCTTGGTGATTTCTTTCTGGCTAAAACCACCCTCCCATCAAAACGTTTGTTTAGTGATCAGTAAAATGTAAAATTAACTCTCTTAACTGCAGTCCCACCGCCCATATACTCTCTCCCAGGAAGCAGCATGCATTAACTGCCAAGCGATGATCCCATTGGGCGAGGTGCCCATGCATGCAATTAATTAATAAACATAGAATATCTGGATTTGCCCTCCGGATCTTCGAATGAAAACAGAGGGAGTAGTGCATAGCACAATGATGAAACCTTCGTTACTTGAACAAATAATCTCTTGCTTGTCAGTGAAACCTTCATCTATTGGTTGTCTCTGACATTCTCGCCAGGAACAAGGCCATGCCCGTGGCCACCATGCAGCCAGTGAAACACCTCTCTTTATCTCCCTGATCTTGCTGTGCGCTGCCCTGAGTATAAAAATGTTACGATGCACTTTTTTTTGAATGTTTCAACGTTGCTAACTCGCTTAGTAGCTAGATCAGTAGCTTCTTAGTCATGTCTTTCTTTTTAGTTCGTTATGCAATTGATTTCTTTGAAATAATGCTTCGAATGACTGGTTGTTATTATTGTTGAGTTCTTTTGCACACAGTGTGGTGCTAGTTGGCTAGTTCTACTCTGATGTTTGAATTATACTTGCTCTTTGTTCATAATAGTATTTTGCACACTTATTTGCTCAAGATTGTAATATGTGTGATTAGTCTGAATTATGTACACATATTTTGATATTCTTTATTCTATTGCTGTGTCATCTTTCTTTGTTATAAGCAGTACCCCAACTTGATGGCTTTGTTCGGAAGTCGTAGAGTCGAGTCGAGCTCGAAGAGTTGAGTCGACATGTCGACATGTCGCTGATTAGGCGACAACTTGGCGTTGGGCGCAATAACAGTAAATAATATATAATATGACAGGAAAAAAGAAATATGACATCAAATAAGCCAATTTAGGAACATAAATAACATCTAGCATTAGTATAAGTTGAACAACAGAAGGTCCAGAAGTTGGAAACACAAATTTAACACATAGTTTCCACACAAATTAGGTGATATAGCACCACTAGCAAACAGCCAAACACAAAGTCACAAAAAATAGTAGAGCAACAAACAGGTTGAGATTGAGAACAGGGACACACTAGAGGGAGGAGTAGCAGACTAGCAGAGCTACAGAAGGGGCAGCGGGAGATGGAGGGAAGAGTTGCAGAAGGGGCGGCGGGAGATGGAGGAGAAGAGCTGCAGAAGGGAGGTGGAGGGGGGAAGCAGAGGAAGAAGCCAAGGATGGCAGGAGGCTTAACGGACTTGGAGAGGACGGAGAGTGGAGGGCGGCGACGTCGGTGAAGCTTGGTGGCGGCGGCTATGCAGCTTCGCTTCCCTCTCTTCCCCGCTCAATTCGCGTCTGTTCTGGTCGATTGACTCTGCCTCCCGCTCGATTTCCTTTTCCCCTGGTAGTTAGGCACCAATTCCCCCTGATTCCCTCCCGATTCCCCCCCAAAAAATCCTGCCAAATTCGTTGGGCGGGCGACCATACGACCCCAGTCGACCGGGGTGTCGCCTTTTTTCCCTGGGCGCGCGCCTAAGTGAAAAATTCTGGCTGTCGCTCCCGGTCGTCCTCCCCAGCGCGCCCCCGCGCCTAGACGCTGTTCAGGCGACGACTCCTGAACAAAGCTTGATGGTAGCATTTGCTGATCTAGAGGCCAGGTCGGCTCTTCAAGGTGGTGCAAGTTTACACTCAAATAGATTCCCTGTTTCCTTTATGCTACAGTTCCCGTGTGTTCTAGTTAATCTTCCTGGTTTAGTCCTGGTTCTAGAAAACTACTTTGTAGATGTAGATTTCTACTTAATAGCTGTGTTATAAGTGATGTGTATTTGTTACAAAATCCTACCATGGATGTAGAGTAGAGTCGTCATAACGGGTATGTGTGCAATTTTGAGAGAATCTATGGAAGTTGTGGATTAGTTTGACTAAATGCAATCAGCACATAATCATTACTGGTGATGTGCACTTACTTCTGAAATCTGGCCAGTTAGATCATTCCTGATCATTAGAGGCCACTGGACATGATGCATGGATCAAATGTTTCCCTTATTAGTTGTTGCAGTGCTCCTGCTGGACGGCGGTGAGGCGGCACCCTCCTTCCTCGTGCCGCCTCCGAGGCCATTGCAACACAGCAGGACTGTGCAGCGCCTCTGCTCTGTCCTGGTGGTTTTTCTGACATGCTTGCCGGAAACAAGGCTGCGACCGGCACCATCGAGCAGCCGGTGAGACCTATCTCTCCCTGCTGTTGCAGGGCGCTGTCCCGAGTATAAAAAAATCAATCTTGCCCTGCTGTTACTGTCTTATGGTTGGATTCCTGGAGCTGTTGTTGGTAGGTTAATGGGTTGTTCTCTATTTACGACATGATTGCAATAACCTCTTTCCATTGGGTTGAGTAGAATTTTATCCTAGGTTGAATAGCAGTTCGACAAGCCATACCTAACTCAGTAGCCTTTTATATTGAGCACATCATGTTTTATTTTACTGAATGATTTGGTTCCGATTGGTTTGAATTTAAGCGTATTCAGTTTTCTTGCCCAAGGTTCTTGGACAATAGTTCGACTACTGATAAAGGGTGACTTGTCATTTAAGATCATGTACTGATTTGCACCTTTTCATTTTTATTGTATCTATCTAATGCTTGAAAATTCCCCATGTCGGGCATTGAAAAATCTTCATGTCAAGCATCAAGACTATCAATTTTATACTAGTCATGTACTGATTTGTAGCAATTAATTTGTTGGACTGTAGTTCAAGCTACTTTTGGATCACTTGAACAGTAGTTAAATAGTACTACTCCCTCCGACACATATTAGTTGTCTTAGATTCATCTAGATACGAATGTATCTAGTCAAGTTTTAGTGCTAGATACATCTTAATCTAGACAAATTTGAGTCAACTAATATGGATCGGAGGGAGTAGTTCAAATCAGCCTCCTAAATCTTCTTTTGTGGATTCTCCATGCTTGAAAATTTCACGTGGATCCGAAACTAGTGCGAAAGCTTTGCTTATTGATCCTCTCATATCGACCTTGTTTTGTTGTAGTCAAAAGGGGGATAATTGTTAGCAACTAAAATGTGATTGTTTTCAGAATTGGAGAAGGGTTCTGTTGTCTAGATCTAGCTTGAAATGTTGTAACTGCAATGAGCCAGTTATGCTTGAATGTGAAAAGTTGGTTCTCAGTTTTCAAATATTGGATGTTTGTTCATGTTCAGAACCAGCTATGATTCCATACATGAACCGTAGGTTCAAAAGTTTTAAATATCTGTTTTTAATGCCAGTTTTCATTCTTTATTCAGGAAGTGCCAACCTGTTCTACCCCCAAGTTCAACTGTGGTGACCTCGATGCCGCCATACAGGAACTCGTTGACAACCGTGGTGACCCAAACAATGGCAGGTCCAAACTTGGTATCCATGTGTGTTTGATTTGCTATCTGTGAGTATATTTTGCATGTCATCACCGCCTATCACCGAGGACATGATTCCTATGAATTAGATTTAGCAGTGGTTGTTGTAGTTTGGGAAGTTAGGGATGTTGTGGGTTTGATATGAAAATTTGGGACGATGATGATGGTTTGGAGGTTGTGCGTTTTGTTAGAATGTTGCAGTTTATTTTTTCGCGAAGAATGGTGCTGATGAATGAATGCTTTAGTCTATGTTTGCATTTCTTGATGTTTTCTTCTATGGTAGCTCAAGATCACATCTCCGGAGCAGCATATCATGTTGGCGCTAGATTCCGATTTACCATATCCACTGCTTGATTTTCTATATATGTGGTAATTCAGTATCGGATCACTAGAGCAGCTATCTCTGCTGCCGTTGAATCGACTGTTTTTCTCTGTTGCTTTGCATACTACAAGCCTTGTGTTTTTGGAGAGACATCATGTGCTGGTTTGCAGAGTTTTAAGTGTTGGGAATGATCATTTTGTTTTCTTTTACTCAGCAACAAGAAAACAGTATGCAATTTCACCAATGCCGGACATATGATTTCACGCTAGGATGGGGTAACTGGACACAATTATTTCTATACCAAAATTATTGGGAACCAATGTATTATTTTTTTTCTGCTCCTCACGTAATATTTCTTATATTTTTTTTTAGAAAGAAGCATATATTAATATCAGAAGATAACAATTACACCTAGCCTATGTAACAACACACGGATCATACAGCAAAAAAAATTACAAAAAAGAGAAGTCCCGCTACAGTGTCCATTCACTGAAACAACAACACTACCACTACCAAGACAACACCAGAAGTTCAGCTTCTTTAAAAACGACGTCTCTAAGAAGGGAACAGTGCACAAATATCGTCATCGTCCGATTAAAGATTTTAGGTTTTCATCCTGAAGAAAGTCCACACTCACAAAACAATGCCTTCAACAAGGCCATTATCAGGCACAATTAATTAAGGCCAGACTTTGGGTTTTCATCCTGAAAGGTAGTATCGTGAACCTCTCCTGTACAGCTGCCCCCACTTGCATGCCGCTGCTTCAAGTAACGAATCACCAAGCCAATTCCTCATCACCACCCATACTCGAACCTCCATTGCCAGTCCATAGATCTTGGACTCCATGCCATTCTTCGTCAGCACCATGGAACGAGAACATACCCTATGATCTTAACAGGCAACAAAGTTTCGAAGCACACCCTCTAAAACTAAATGGTCAGAGTAAAATATGGGTGCGCATGACCGAATCCCATCTGATCCAGCAATATCTCGGCATGATTGCACTTATAGAGTACGCCGACGGAGCCTTCCTGAACATGACACAAGAACCAGATCAATGTGGAGAAACATCAGGAGAATATTCGTCTTGGATTGAGAGGGATCATGGACCGTCACCTTTATTGAAACCGAGTCAGTAGCCCCCACGCCACCCAACGACAACTAGCAGGATCCTCCGCACGATGGCGAGACCACCCGGCCAACCACTCCGACGGAGAAGAAGGTCACCACCACCATGTCAGGGACATATGCCCCAAGCTTCCTCGTGTCTCGAACATGTCCTTCGGAACCGGTGTAGGGCGACAAACGGACAGCAGATCGTGGCCCACCTAGAGATTGGGACCCGACTCCCGCCACCGCTTGCACCCATCTACCGGAGGTCCTCCAGCCGCCGCCAGTCGACCGGCCAGGAGCAGACGCCACCGCCAATCCCTGCCGAAATGCGGCCGAGGGAAAAGAAGCGAAGCACCCGGTAGATAAAGAAGCGAAGATTAGAGCGAAGAAGAGGGCTAACAAAAATGCATAGGCATAATAATAAGGACAGCCCTACGCGTCCCCCGGGGGATATGTGGTTTTTATCCCCCGGGTCCCTAGCCAACCACGTGTCTGTTTTTTGGATTCAAAATCCCGCTTTTGCTACATTTGCCCCTGTTTTTGCTACATTTGCCCCGCTTTTGCTACATTGTAGCAAAAAACGGTTCAGTCCAGAAAATAAAAAAACAAACTGGACCTCGTCGGAGACCTCGCCGGAGACCTCGCCGGCGACCGTGTAGCAAAAAAGTTGAGCTAATGTAGCAAACCCGACCTCACCGGAGGCTTTCGCCGGTAGACCTCACCAGAGACCGTGTAGCAAAAACGTTACGCTATTGTAGCAAAAAGGCAAAACGGTGGTAGCAAAAAATTTGTGCTAATGTAGCATATCCGATCTCGCCGGAGACTCGTAGGACGTTTTCGCCGTTAGACCTCATCGGAGACCATGTAGCAACAAATTTGCGCTATTGTAGCAAAACCACTAAACAGGTGTAGCAAAAAAAATGTCCTATTGTAGCAAATTTAACTTCGCCGGAGACGTCGCCAGAGATCTCGTAGCAAACTATTTATACTATTTTAGCACCACCGTCGGCCGCATGTAGCAAAACACGACACCACTTGTAGCACCACCGCGGCTGCACATAGCACCGCTCACGACCCCATGTAGCAAACTTCGATTACGTACGTAGCAAACTTCGATTAAGTAGCAACTCTGCTAGTCATATGTAGCGCTATCAGTGACCATTGAAGGCCACCTGCAACACGTACCGCCGGAGAGGACGCCAACGTAGGCCTCGACCGCCATGGAGGCAGGCCACCTTGACCTCACTCCCCCTTGGCAGCAGCAGCAAGGCCTCGTGGGCGTGGAGGCGAGCAGGATGGGGTGGAGGATGGCGCGTGGCGACGCCCTGCCCAAGAGCACCATGTGAGCGCGGCGGAGGAGGGCGTCGCGGAGGAGCTCGGTGGAGGAGGCCATCGCGAAAAATCTCAGCGGAGGAGCCACCCGGGGAAGTCAACGCGATGAGATCTGAGAGAGAGGTTGGAGGCAGAGAGAGAAAATACAGATCAAAAAGAGACGTACGTTCATGGTAAAGGATGTGGGTGGGCCCAGCCCACCGTTGTCACCGCACAGGAGGAGGAACCGGGGGATCGCATCCCCGGGGGAGTCCTATCATTTTCCTAATAATAACCGGAATAAAGCTGACACGCAGAAAAAAGAAAGCGCAGACACAAACAGAAATAAATCATACATGTTTCAGTAAAAAACTCAGCCAATCACATTATATCAAGGATGTTGTAAGCATACATGTTTCCAACCATGTTTCCCAATCACGTTACAGCCGTGTTTATTGCACGAAAATAGATGAGATGTTGCATGTGAACATTATAAAAGACGAGAAGACATAAAATATGTACAGAGCCTCAAAGCGTATGATAAATCTATCTTGACTACGCCAGACTTGTTTCTAAGCGGGCTATTCCTCCCCCGAGATCTACTCCTAACCGCTATCGCCAATCGGTCGCAGTGTGTAGAGGCCGAGAACCAAGCAAAGAAAAGAAGGTAAGTGCGACTGTGTGGAAGAAAATCCTCCGACGTAACGGCTGAACCGTCTGTGAAGTCTTGGCGTCGGCAAACCCATGCTGGATATGGCCAGGATGACTTATTCATGCCGTTGTTTCTGCTCATGCTCGTGGGCAGCAGCAGGGCCAGCTCCGGGTGTGTTCACCGGAGCGATGCATGCGATTGACCACGCGAGCGAGAGGAAACATGACGGAGGTGGAAGGGGGACAGAGGATAGCTATCGCATTGAGGAGAGAAGGGGTCAGAAAACGTCTTTTATATCCAAAGTGTTAGCCTTAAAACCTAGAAGGAGCGGTGCGCAAATCCTCCTCGTAGCACCGCATGTTCTCTCCGTAAATTCGGATGTTAGACGATGACGACGGTAGGCAGCATGGCGGTTCTCGCATACATCCATCGTATGTGAGAGCTATTCTCCTATGCGAACGAGACCTACCATGGATATTACCGTAGAGAACCCGCAGCCATCGTGAGAATCCCCGGGCGGCGAGGATTTTCACTGCCATCTCGGCTCTTGTCCGAACCCATGGGGGGGCGAGGGTTTCTGTGCCACGTCGGCCGTCGATGGGCCCCAGGACCCGGTGGGTGCAGAGCACTTGTCTCCCCCCAAACTTCTCTCACAAAGGGTGCCGTCGCCCGCAGTCGCTGACGCGTGACCCACGCGAGGCCCACCATCCAGCCAGGAGGGATAGGAAAGGCCCGCGACCTGTCACAAAATGGTAATGCAAGCAGTACTTATACATAACATGTGCATGTTTAATTATTGAATTTCCTGGAACACCAAGCTATTAGTCTGAGCTGAACTAGCTTTTAGTTTTGGAGATAGTAGCCTAGCAGGGGCATGATATTGATTGATGGAAGTGCGCGAAACTGTTAGAATATGTATACGTGTATGAACTACAGATAGTAGCCTAGAGGGGCATGATATATACTCCCTATGAGGATCAAATCAATACAACACAATATTCTAGGGTTCAATATTTTCCACATGGTATCAGAGCAGTTAGCCCCACGGCGCCGATCCTAGGTTCTTCCACCACTTCCGCAACGCGCCACCTCCGAGGAGATTACTCCTCGGGGCGCGGCACCCGATCTCGATCAAAGATCGAATCGGTTCTTTAGACTAGATTAGATCCAAATTTGTTTCATAGATTAGATGCAATTTCCAATTTTCTAGACTAGATCCAATTAGCCACCAATAAAATCCCTAGATCCAATATAGCTACTCTCGTCCGGTGCAAATCAGTTCAAGAAATCGATCGAGATCACCCGCCGAGATCACCCGCCGTCATGCGCGCGTGTGGAGGCAGCCACACGATCATGGGCTCCTGGCCGATCTCCATTGGCTACAGCGCATGCATGGCTCCCATCCAGGACGCAAATCGGTGTACGATCCGATCTTTGGGTGCACGGCGTCAGGCTCTTCCGATGGCACCACACTCCACGCCAACGACATCGCGTCGTCCACTCGCCTGCGTTCCACACAAGGTGTTGCCGTCGAGACGCCCTCGCAGAAGGACCACAGCAAGTCCCAATTGCCACGCGACCAACATGTCTAGGAGCCGCAGCAGCAGCCCACGCGCGCGGAGGTGGTACACGAGCCGTGTTGAGCTGCATGCACCAAGTCCACGCACGTGGAGTCCTTTGGCTGCTACAATAAAGCCATGTGTGATCCAATGTGCACTAGAAGGAGGGCACCAAGCCGAGTACATCGAGTATACCTTGCCTCGGATAAACTTTATCTACATCAAGCCGTCAAGATCTGCACTCCATCGAGTCAAACTACAATGACCCAAACATCTACATCGAGTTGTACGACTACGCCAGGCAATAAGCCAAGATCTTCGTTGAGCACATCCATGGAGAAGCGACATCGGCATCATCCACACGCCAGGCCGGTGTGAAACACTACTACGTCGACTTCTCCGACATCAAGGCTTCGATATCATCGCCGCCACAAGGGACGCCTTCGAGCAACGATCATCCCCGACGTGCCTACTCCATTATCGCCGACACATCAACGCCAAGGTCTACATCAACGTGGTCTTCATCAACATCTTCATCGTCAGGCCGGTGTGGAACACTACTACGCCGAGTTCTTCGACATCAAGGCTTCAACATCGTCGCCACCACAAGAGACGCCTTCGAGCAACGATCATCGCCGACACACCTACTCCATTATCGCCGACACATCAACGCCAAGGTCTACATCATCGTGGTCTTTATCAACATCTTCGTCGACACATAGCCGCCGCCGCTATACCCGTTCACATGATGGACATAAAACTACGGGGCCCTCTAACAGTAAAACTGCAAGGCACGACGACGGCATCGCCGTGTCCAAGACCCCGACGACTGCATCAACAAATCGACATCACAATTGTGACGCCCCTACGACCGCGCATACGGTTCTGGCAAAACTGTGTGTGCTTGGTGGCTTCCTCCAGTCCTGACAAAACTGGTGGTCTCACCTATGAACGCGTCCAAGAGACGCCCTCGACGGTACCTCTACAAGGTGCAAAACGTCCACAACTGCAGCTTCGTCAACAATAACAACAAAAACCGCGCAATTTTTTGCGCCTCCAGCAATGGCGGCCACACAACATACGACGACTACGACTACGATCACACCCACCTTGACCACGACTACATCACGATCAGTTACCTCGACATCGACATCAAGAACAACGTCTACAGCAACTCAAGAACTACAGTCAACAGCGTATGCGTCGTCACTTGCGTCTACGCCACTCCCGCTGTGACTGCGGGAGGGAAGAGAGGCACTAGAAGGGGACACAGTCACCGTTGCTAGGTACCAGCCATGATCATGTCCATGCAGGTGATGATGATAAGGAGGCGAAGACGACGGAAGCGTAAGACTTCAATTCCAGTCGCAAGCGTTCGCTTCACTCCCGCTCCGACTGAGGGAGATGTTAGAATACGTATACGTGTATGAACTAGAGATAGACTAAGACTTTACATCTTATATTCCAAGTCTCTACCTACCCGTGTACGTCTATATATACTTCCCATGAGGGTCAAATCAATACAACACAATATTCTAGGGTTTAATATTTTCCACAGAAACAACCCAATATGTTTTTTTCTTACAGATATATTCTAGTACTCTCTCTTCAACTCTACATATACACCAAGGCGATGGTTCGCACGATGTCCATAAAAGATCCATTAATAATAGCCACTCCGCATGTAGTGCAACTAACACTCGAGCAATAGTATACGGTAGAAAGATATATAACGGGATTGATGCATCTGGATATGTCGAGAAACAAAGGGTGTTCCAACTATTGACCGATAGGAATTTCAGTTTAAGATAGATACTGTAGTCGCGTGTTTCATAAAATGCATCGATTCGTCCTGCATTCCACGGTGGTAATGCACAAGCTTACCCTCAGTCATCCGACACCCCTCTAGCTCTGTTACTCACCTAGCCCATGAAGTAGAATGGGCATGGATACAACGCAAGAAGAGCAACCATTTCCATAGGAGAGTGTGCCGGCAGAGTAGGGGCCAGAGTAAAGCAACTAGCTAGTACCTCGCGATGGAGTGGGCGGCGAAGCACCGCTTTTTTTTTAAAACGAGCATATATTAATATTATAGGATACCAGTTAGACCCGATCTCTGCTACAATGCAATACCCTATTGACCGAGAAGTACCGTGTAAGTTTGCAACATAGTAGCGACCAACAGAGGGTCAAATAGTTGGATCATTGTCGAGTTGCGTGCATCATTTGTACTATAGGACCTCTTAGTTGTATTCCTCTGACCCTCTCTAAAACTATAAATTGCATCTCCTCAATTAGGAAAACATGTGTGTATCCATGAGACCATGAGTGTGAAATAGAATTAGGTACCCACCAAGTCTTGATAGTATTGGGATGGTTATCCCGGTCACCATAAATCAAATTCCTCACCCCTTTGCACATGCATGATGTTACTATATTGTTGTTTCATCACCAATGCCGATCGAGCACCTAATAATGGTGACTTATTTTGGCTTTCTACTCCCACCTTCGCCACCATAGGTACATGCACCATTATCATGATTGGCCCCATTATTTCTTCTAGAAAGCAAGAAACAACCTTCTCATGCGATGGATTTTCTTGTGCATGAGCTTCCCCGGGACACGATTGCTCGGGAATTCACCAATGACGTGTGCTAGTCATGATAATCGGCTTACAAGACGCCACTTTTAGAGCTTGCCAACTAGATGATGCATTCCTTATTTGGAAACCATATGCCCTTCCCAGGTGAGATCTTTTTCTTGGTTGGTTCGGCAAAACCGACTTTGAATTTTAGATAGGCTTGAGAGAAGAGGTAAGAAAAAATTTGGGCTTTGCAAGAAGGTGCAAAAATCTTCCTCTTCAAATTCCGCTTTACTACTCAATTTTGTTCCGCCTTTAAGACTTTATTAGGGCTTGACATAACCCCGTGAGATTGCCCTATACGATGCACACCATCAAGTATTGGTGCATACATGTGTTCCATAAGACAAGGCAAGCAAAGAAGGCTATGGCTTCGCTTCTAGTGTTAGTTTATTGAGAAATTGGAAAGGAATGAAATGCACATATGTTCTGAAGTCAATCAATGACCACACGCATTGCTTGTTACAAAACCGAAACATGAGGCGGCTATGGAGTGCCTTGGCGTGGCTAAATCCATGAGTACTGTAATGCCAACTACGCACTCTATTTTTTCTTTCAACTACTTGCACTCGCACAGTGAATACCTATGACACGGTGAAAGAGTATACACTAATAAGCACCTTTTGTTAATGGCATGGAGTTGGCGAGATGATTAACCATATATCAGCAGGGAACCTTTCATGTGGAAATCCACCTTATAAATTCTGGAACCCCTCTGTGATCATATTATGCATTGCCAACTATGACCAGTCTATCCAAGGAGACGGTCGAAATATCATGAACAAACATAGATGAAACTTTATGTTTAGTTCATACTCACGATCCTTAAGACATGGTAGGTCATGGATAATTATGTCGTATATGGTTCATATGAATGATGTAGGAAAATTTCTTCTACCGTTCCAAAATATAAGACGGTTTGGGACTCCTATAATGTCTTATATTTAGGATATACTTGTTGGGGAACGCCCTATGCAACACAAAAAAAAAATTAGCGCATAATCAATATCCAATGCGAGGGAGAAGGTAACGGATCATACCCTCGAAGATCGAACTAGTGAATGTTTGTCGATGACAAGGTTGGTCATGCATCGATCCCCGCAAAAAGTCTTAGCGAGTCGCGAGGAGATGTATTATCCCACGGACGGCTCCAACGATCTAGTTCTCCAAGTGGTCGCACCTCCACTAGTATCCACACGTGCAATGAGAACGGCAGCGCGTCAAAGTGAGATCAAGCTCACGAACAAAGTGGGAACATGTTGATACAGATTCTGCAACACTTCATCGTCCGACTAGATTGGATCTAGACAGAGGTAGTAGATGGGAAGCACTCAGGTGTGTTGATGAAAACGAGATCCTCATGATGACGTCGGAAGCGCGAAGAGGAGTAGGAAGACGGGCTCTGGGGTGGCAGCAATGGGCGGCGGCTAGGGTTTTGACTCGGGGCTTCTTGCTCCTTTAATTTTCTTTGCCCTTGCCACATTGATTCTCCACTTCATTCTGAAATTCTTTAAACTTTTCAAATGTTTCGGATTTATCGTTGAAAACATAAATAATTATTTATAGAACTTAATAAAAACTATAGAGTATAACCTTACCCTAAGGGTGGTAATTGGATCTAGGGTTTATTTTATGAATAATTAAAATCATTGGAATATAATCAAAGTATAGGTTATAATTGCACACTAAGGATGGTAAATATAGAATACGCTTTAGACTTATCGTTGAAGTTAAGGTATTATTTTTTCTGCTACACATGTCATGCTTCTTATGTAACTTAATGTTGCACATATGTCATCACATAGCATGTCTTTGCTACGTTTTCCATTCCCGGTGTATGTGTTTAACATGTGCATGCGACTTTATTGAAATCTCTAGAACACTAAGCTATTACTTTGAGATGGACCAGCATTTAGTTTCGAGATAGTATCCTAGTAGGGGTACCATGATGATTGATGGAAGTGCACCAACAATACATATGTTTTTATTACAAAAGATTCTAGTACTCTTTTGACCATTTCATATACACCAAGATGATGATTTGCAGACTATGTGCATAATACATCCATAAATAATAGCCTCTCAATATGTGGTGCAACTAACACGCAAGCAACAATACACGATAAAATATAGATGGTATGATTCATGCATCTAGATGCTCACATAGCAAAGGATATTCCACAACAAGATCCTTTGAGGGGATGAGAGGAACTAGGAATTTTAATTTAAGTTGGAAAATGTAACCGTGTAATTTATAAAATGCATTGAGTCGTCCTAGATGGCATTGCAGTTATCCACGAGCTTACCCTCGATAATCAGATGCCCCTCTAGCTCAGCCCAGTACCAACCTTACCCGGGAAGCTGGATGGGAATGAATTGAACGCAATAAGAGCAACCATTTCCACATAAGGAGTGTGTCGATAGAGTAGCGGCCAGTTTCAAGCAACTAGTATCATGGAAGGAAGTGGGTCAAGAAAGACCGTGTGAGTTTCCAACAGAGTAGCTACCAACAAAGGGATAAATATCTAGATCATTGCATTGTCTGAGTTGCATGTGGTGTTTGTAATATACATCATCCTAGTTCTATTCCTATGACCACTCTAAAATATAAATTGTATCTCCTGAATTATGGTTAATCATGGGTATCTAGGAGTGCAATAGAGTTAGGAACCTACCATCAAGTCTTCATACTACTTGGATGGTTTTCCTAGTGACCCTCAAAAATTTCCTCGCCTCTTTGCACACACATGATATATTGTTATTTCTTTAGCCATGACGAGCACCATATGATGGTGACTTTATTTGGCTGCGAATTTCCTCGCCTTGTTCCCCCTCTTCACCAGCAAAGAGTTCTACCCCATTATAAGGATGGATGCCACTATTTCATCTAGCAACCAAGAAACAACATTCTCATGAGATGTAGTTGATTGTGCCTGCGGTAATGTACGGTCTTAAAGAACACAGGTTCTTGGTAATCCACCAACGATAGATGCTACTAGGCATCGTCCGCTTACAGGATTCAATATTCAGAGCTTACCACCTAAAAGATGCATTCCTTGTTTTGGAAACCATGTGCACCTCCCAAGACAATTTTTTTGGTTGGTTCACCAAAACCGAGTTTGGATAGTGTGTAGGCTTGAGAGAAGAGGTTGAAAAAATATTGGGCTTTGCGACTAAGTGCAAAACTTGGCCGCGTATCTTCTCTTGAAATGTTGCTTCACTAGTCAATTTTTGTCTGCTTTGAATATTTTACTAGGGATTCTTGACATAGCCGCACCAGATTGTCCTATGATGCACACCTTCAAGGATTGGTGCATAGGTGTGATCCACAAGAACGAGAAAGCAAAAATGATACGGATTCTCTTCCAATATGTTAGTTTATAGATATTTGGAAGGAACTAAATGCATATGTATTTTGGAGTTAATCAATGAGCACAACCATTGCCTATTACAAAAGTCAAAGATGAGACTGTAGTGTGGTGCCTCACCAGGGCAAAGGCTATTAGTAATGTAATGCAGAGTACGCCTTCTCTTTTGTGTTGCATCTACATGCACTCGCATAGTAAATTCCTATGGCACCGTGAAATAATCTACAATAGGAAGCACCTTCTATTAACGGAGTGAAATTGATGAGATGATTAACCATATATTAGCAGGGATGCTGCACATGGAAATCCACCATATAAATTCTAAAACCCCTCTATGTTCATCATATGCAAGATCAAACATTACCACTATGTTGAAGGAGATGATCAATTCATCATGAACAAACATAGATGAAACTTGTTGTTCAGTTGATTCAGATGTGGCAGGTCTTGAACAATTATGCCTCATTTGGTTCATAGGAATAAGGTAGGAAAATAATGCATCTATTCCAAAATATAAGAAATTTTGGACTCTCATAACATCTTATATTAAGGATCATAGGAAGTAGGTTGGACTACCAATGCATGAAAAAGTCCTTTCCTAGATTCGAAACATTACCCATACTTTTTTTTTCTTCTGGTCGCGTAAGACCTAGGTAGTGAAAACAAAGGGAGTTGACATAATAAAGCTTCAAAACTCTCCATTCAAGGAGCCATGACAAGGCTCAGTCAAGCACAAAATTTGAAACCTTACGACACAATGATTGTGAAGATTTGCATGCACGAGTGCTAGGCAACTCTGGAATGGGAGTTATATGTTGATATGTTAGATGTACACCTCATTATACTAGAAATGGTTCTTTGTACAATTTATATTTTTTATCCAATTACATATTGGTCTACATTGGGTCAACCTGAATTTGACAATCATTTTATATTAATATTCATGTGATTTTAAAATTCCTTTTCTAGATATCATACTTGAATATTGTTCCACACGCCTCATTTCTCTATTTTCCAAGCACATTCATTTCATATTGATGTTTTTTCTATCATGTGTCCACTGCAGGCCTTGTTGATTTACCCCTACCAAACAAAGCTTACATTAGATGTTTCATTTATGCCGCATGAAAATTCCAAAACAACAATCCGTTTTATTAAATTTTAGTGGTTTAATAGGACCAAACAAATAATGGGTGCATATGTTTTCCGCTTATTAAAATCAATCGGTCCCGCTACAAGGTCTATAAATATGACTTCCAAGCATTTCATTTGAGAATGTAAAAAGTGGAAAATGATATAAATTTTATAAATGAGTACTGACTTTATTATAAAGTAACCCTAGTGGTCTAGTTCATTATTTTATGTTTTAATTTTTCCATAATTGTCCAAGTATTTATTTCCAATATAGTTAGTAAATGTGCATTATTAATCTCATTTGGACAAAGTTTTTTGCACAAAATATTGAAGGAAAAAATACATCTCGTACCATCTACGGTATATGAATGTTTTGTGCAACTCAGCTGAAACCATGACATTGGATTTCAGAACTTCTGGTTGTTTTGAGTAAGTACTAAGTTGTTTGCATCTCCCTAATGATATTTCAGCGATAATTTAATTCATATAAGCATAATATTTAATTTGAATTTCATCAATTTGAATTCAAGATCTAGATCATTTTTAAACTGAAAAAATTGAGTAAAATAACTTTGAGCCACTATTACATTTAGTGCAACACATATACTACTAGGATGTTTCTTAGTACTTCTATGGATGCTAAACCAACATCACTAATCCGGGTGGGTGACGCTCTAATCTTGGTGCATTCTATTGCAATAGACATGTCACTAACAAGGTGTGCCTCTGACCGTCCTCATCACATTGAATGCTAGCTAATAGACGCACGAAGTTTCTATTGTACGGCCTTAGATCTTACATGGAGTACAAGTCGAGACCAAGTCAAATATATATAGATGACTGGGAGTACTCTCACAAAAAAGGAAGGTTGTGCATGTGCATATTGACTAGAACTTCACTGATTCAGCAAAGATTGCATTGGCGTTTTCATTTAGGTGGAGGTGGGTCGAAGTCACAAGATAATCCTACAACACAAATAAATATGCTTGCATCTATCATCACTTCCGCCCATCCCCCTATTAATTTCCACCCTTTATTACCCTTCCCGCTCTCCCTTTCTACGAGCCTCTCCCATTCTTTCTTGCTTTCCATCGTCGGCATTGGCAATGCCAAGGCATGCACCTCCTCGAAACAGGCATACGCCCAGCTTTATAAATAAAGCAACATCCATACAACATCCGGTACAAGCGAAACCACGAGAGCCCAAAGTTCACCACACCACACACACCACGAACAACACACACACAGATACATGGGAGCCTAGAAGACTCGCTCAGCGACCGGGCGGGGAAGCAAGCTGGCGCGCCGCCCCAATCAGGTGCTCGATCATCCCGTCCAGCCGCGCCCTGTCCTACTGCCTACTCAACGGGTACCACTGCTGCAAAAAAGCCAATAATTTAAAGGTCGAGTCAGAGGCACGGCGAAGAAAGACACGCTCGATGACCATCTTGTTACGAATGGTCCAAAGAGTCCAGGTCATTCCTGCAAACACAAACCAGAAGAGGCGCCTCCTCCTGCCGGTTTGGTTGGCATTAGCTTCCAGGAATTCCCTAAGGTATGCGGCCTGCCAAGATGGCCCTAGAGCCTCCCGGGCGAAGTTCCAAAGGAAGCGAGCGGCGGGGCAGGAGAAGAAGATGTGGTGTCCCGTTTTCGGGACCGCACAAAGGGGGCAAAGGCCATTCCCAGGGCCATGGCGCTTGGCCACCTCCACACCTGAGGGTAGCCGGTCACGCAGCATCTGCCAATGTAAAATCTTGAACTTTAGGGGAAGGGGGGCCTTCCAAAGGGGGGTCGTCCAGGTGATGGAGGGCCCACCAAACAAGGCTCGATACATGGATCCCACGGTAAAAACGCCCGAGGGCGAGAGGTGCCAGGACAGATTATCCGAGGATTGGGGCTGGGACAGGGGCAACGGGAGGTTGTCCCTCAGCCCCTCCCACGCCGCCCGCTCGGCCGCCCCCAGGTTCCGGCGGAAAGCAACCTGACAAACCCCCGCTTGGAAGGCATCGTCCACCAAGAGCAGTGGATCCGCGCAGATCGCGAACAATGCGGGAACCTCGTGGCATAAGGGGCGTCCTCCCACCCACGGGTCGAGCCAGAAGATGGTGCTCCTCCCATTCCCAATGGAAATGGAGAGCCCCTTCTGGATCGCCGGCTTGATGTCCTGGACAGATCTCCAAAACTGAGATCCCTCCCGACACTCACAAGCAAGGTAAGGGCGCCCGCGCAGGTACTTAGCTTTAACTAGCTGCAGCCAAAGGCCCCCATCGTCAGTCAGAATACGCCAGACCCACCTCAACATCAGAGCCACATTCATATGGCGAGAGGAGGTGATCCCAATGCCCCCAAGATCCTTGGGGGCGCAGATGTCCGCCAACTTAACCATATGGTACTTTTGGTGACCATCATTCGCCATCCAAAAGAACCGCGAGAGCTCCTTGTCGAAGTTAGCGTGCACGCCCTCCGGAAGGATATAAAGCCCCATGATATACATGGGGAGGCTAGAAAGACAAGCGTCAATGAGGATGGTTTTGCTCCCCTTGGATGTAAACCTGCCTTGCCATGGTTCGGATTTCGCCTTAACCCGACCCATAAGGGGCTCCAGGTCCCTAGAGAGGATTCTGGTGTCCCTGACTGGCATCCCCAGGTAATTCAGGGGGAAGGTTGCCAGTCGGTAATTGAGGTTATCAGCAATCCGTTGTTGCTCGTCCAAGGGGTAACCCAAGACCATCACTTTGCTTTTGTCAAAGTTAATTTTGAGGCCAGACATGGCCTCAAAGCAAAGGAGCAGGAATTTGAGGTTGATGATGTCCTGGTCCGACCCCTCTACCATAAGCATGGTATCATCCGCATACTGGAGGTGGGTAACTCCCCCTCTAGGGATAAGATGCCCCACCACACCAGAAATGTGGCCGGAGATCTTGGCTTTCTCCATGATCTCTGCCAGGGCATCAACCGCAGCATTAAACAAGATTGGAGATATGGCCCGACCTCCCCATTAATGTTTATTGTCGTGTTCCCACTCATGACAATCTGCATGATCCAACCTATCATGCGATCATCCAGGCCCCTACGCTGGAGTACCTGGCGCAGAAAGGCCCAATCTAGCCTGTCATACGCCTTTTGGAAGTCCAGCTTCAGGAAAACGCCCCGATGGCGACGAACCTTCACCTCGTGGATAATTTCATGGAGTGCCAAGATCCCATCATGAATGAATCTGCCTTTAAGGAAGGCAAACTGGCAAGGGTGCGTCAAGCGCTCCATGAGAGGAGCTAACCTACGTGCACATACCTTGGACATAATCCTGTGGATCACATTGATCACCGTGATTGGCCTAAACTGTCGAATCTCCGTTGCTCCCACCACCTTGGGGATCAGAGTGATAACTCCAAAGTTCAGTCTCGACATCACAAGGGTCCCGATATACAACTTCTGAAACATGGGCATAACAACCCCCTGGATACTCTCCCAGAACTTCTAGAAGAAGATAACGGGAAGGCCATCCGGGCCCGGGGCCGAGTTAGCCTTCATCTCCATGATGGCCTGCTCGACCTCCACTGGCAGAAACGGAAGCGTGAGCTCCAGGTTCTCCGCGTCGGAGACCCTGGCCCCCTCTGGCCAAAATTCCCCGGCTAACGCGACCCCGGACCGGGTGCCAGCAGAAAAAAGCTCCTTGTAGAAGGAGTAAATATGGGAGGTGACGTCTTTGGCCTCCTCCAAGAGATGACCGCCATCCCAGAGGCAGGGGATAGAATATTTCCTACGCCTGCCATTAGCAATGGCATGGAAGTAGGTGGTGTTCGCATCCCCTTTAAGGAGCCAGTTCTGGCGGCTCCGTTGCCGCCAAAACGTCTCCTCCCCCCGAAAAGTCTCCATGAGCGAATCCTCCAGCGCGTACCGCTGGAGTCATTCCTCCATAGAGAGGCCTACCGTGTCTGCTGCCCGATCTAAGCCCTGGATGGCTGTGAGAAGGTCACCTTTCTTGCGCCGCAGCTCGGTGCCAAGGTTAGCTCCCCGCCCTCGCATGAACTGGCGAGCCAGCAGGGCACAAGAATGCCACACATCCACCGCTGAGCATGCCCTCTGAAGTGAAGCAGTCGCCGAAATCCACTTGGCCTGAACCATCTCCATAAACCCTGGCTGTTGCAGCCAGAAGTCCTCGAAGTGGAAGCGGCTCAACTTCAATGGAGAACCTCCCCCAGTCGAGAGAAGGAGAGGGCTATGGTCATACCCAACCCTCGTAACCGCCCGCAGGGATCACAAGGGGTAGGCCAGCTCCCAATCCACAAACACTAGGACCTGATCCAGCACACTCTTGATCGAGTCCACTCGGTTGTTCGACCAGGTGTATCTGCCCCGCACGCGGGGGATCTCCCGTAGAGCGAGATCAGCAATACAGTCATTGAACATGCGCTTTCTAGAGAGGTCCACATTATTGGAGCTCTTCTCATCTGGGGACCTAGTAAGGTTAAAGTCCCCCGCCACCACCATAGGGCTAGTGCAACTCTCCACCTTAGCAGAGAGCTCAGCCAAGAACTCTGGGGAACGACGATGATCCGCAGGGCCGTAGACAATGATCACCTCCCAACTGAGGTGTGATCGTCTATGGGTGAGTGCCATACTCATGAAGAATTCCATGCGGTCCATATCCTCCACCTCAAAGGTGTCCTCCTTGGCACCCAGGAGGATCCCCGCGGAGTGGCCAGTGGCCGGCAACCAGTGCCAGACAAACCTGTGGCGGCTCAGTCCCTGCAACTCAGGGATCGAGAAGTCCTGTCTAATCGTCTCCTGAAGGCCAACAATATCAACATCCTCCTGTCTCAGATAGTCCCTCAGCTACTGCCTGCGACCATCATTCCCAAAGCCCCTGATGTTCCAATCAAAGAGGAAGATCGGGCGACTCATTGGGTTACACCATCAAGGGGTGTCCCCTTACAGGGGATGGGTCGGGACCTACCTCCCGTCGAGGGCCTGGATGCAGGCTTGGGAGGCCTCCCTCGCTTACCCCCCCCACTTGGGGGGACGCGAGGGCGGGCTCCGCAGGCAACGGACGAGGAGGGCTACCTCCTCTAGTCACCGGGCCCTGCAGCCTAGTGCTAGCGGAGGCCTGGATCCTAGCCAGCCTCTCCTGCTCCGCCTGAGCGCGAGAGGCCGCCAGTATGCCATCATAAACCTCCTTCACCTTTAAGGCCGCAATTTGTTCCAAGCGAGGGCCGTGTTCCCCTCTGAGCACGATCCCACAGTCCCTGGCAACAACATCTAGGCACTCCTCCGGAACATCTGCCAAAACTGAAAACCTGGACCCGGAAGGAGGAGAAGAAATAAGGGGAGGGGAGGAGGGAGGGGGATGGGGCGTACCGGGATCAAGGTTGCGGGATGCCACCAGCGCCTCCGCCTGCTCGAGAATCGTCGGCTCCCGACCCTCACCACCAGCCCTGGCTCTCACCGTGGCCAGACTGACACTGGCGCGAGAAGGTGGAGGCGGGGGGGCTGGGATGGCGGGAAGGGTGGAGCTTGGACGTCGCCTCGGGAGTGTCGGGGAAGACCGAGAGCGACCCACCGGCCAAGAGAGTCGGAGTCGCCGGGGCCCCATCTAGCGCCCTCTTGGGAGAAGCAGGAGGAGAATCCGACGAGAGAGTGTAGCACACCGCCCCTGGAGAGCGAGGGGAAGACGGTGGCGCCACCACCATCCCCTCGCTAGGAGAGGTCCGCGCCACCGGAGGGCTAGAGCGAGGCACAGACTGACGGGCAACCCATCCAGAGAGGCCAAGGGACTCCAACCCCTCGCCCAGGTTCGTCCCGTAGGGGGCCAGGCCCACCTCCTCCAAGATCAGAGGGTCCGGGCGAAGGCACCTAGGGACGTCCATCGGACGAGGGGGCTCCGAAAGAACCGGGTCGAAGGACAGAGCCACAGTCGGTGGGACCGCTCCTCCTGCCACCGCCGGGGGAAGGGCCAACCCGCCCATCGACGCCGTAGGAGCGGGGGGTCCAGGTCCTCCTCCGAGTCCTCCCCACTAGATGGGTGAGCGCTCCCCTTCCTAGGAGGGCGGCGGTGCTCAGAGATGTCCGGAGACGGCGAACGCGAGCCCACTTCCTCCCGCTCCAGCTCCACCGACAGGGTCCTGCCGTGGGTACCGAAGTAGAAGGTCGGGAGGATGCAGTCCAGTTTGGCCGGGTCCGGGTGCCGGACCTGAACCCGCACCGGTCCCTGGCTGCAGAGGGAGGCCATGTCCAAAGCCACAAACTTGCCAGTGGCCTGGGAGATAAGCCCGATGAAATTCTCCTGTCTTGCTTCCTCAGGGATGCCGTGAATGCGCACCCACACGGTCGAGAGAACTGTAGTGGTATCAGGGTGAACACACGACTCTTGGATGGAGACCTTGATGTTATGGATAGGAAGGAATGTCGACTGGCTCCAAGAGAGGGCCCGCAGCGCCATGCGCGATGGGAAGATCACCGAGAACACCATGAGGGCAGTCTCCCTCATGTTCCACACAAAGTCAGAGTCAAACGACCTCAACTATGCACGGATGATGTCCTCGGTAATCTCAACCGACAGGGGGGTCCTGGTCAGGTAGCACACGGATCTCGGCCAGGTTCTGGGTAATAGACAGCTCCACCTCCCCTAGATCCACGAAGTAGAATCCCAAACCCAGGTCAATCCCGTGGCCAAGGAGCTCCAGGGTACTACGCTCGTGGTGCGGCGACCGGGCCGTGCAGTCCAGAACACGATGCGAGGGGTCTCCGCAGAACAGACAATGCTTAGGTTCCTTGCAGTCAGAGCGGAAGTGGCCGACCTCACCGCAATTGAAGCACTTGTTGTGCGTCGGCGATCTCGAACGAGCGGCCCCCGCCGCCGAGGACGGCGCCCCCGTAGGCTGCAGCATGGGTGGGTGCCCAATCTAGCTCCCTCCCACGCCCGCACCTCCCACCGGGACTCCAGAGCTGGGCCCTTGCGCCCTCTTCCGGTGCTTCTTATTCTTCTTCTTTTTGGGGATGGGCGGCACAGACGTAGAATTCGGGGCCCGCCCCGTCGGTGTCACATCTGGACGACCACCCTGGGCACGAGCTGGGCCACCATCTCTGCTAGGTCGACCCCCAGCACCATGGACCTCACGACCAGAGGGAGCCGCGCGGTGCTCCAGCTCTCGGTGCAGGTCCTGCTCACGGCGCTGGGCCTCAGGGGAGGGGTCCCCGCGGACGGGGGACCGGCCACGCACCGGTGACCGACCTCGAGGGGAGCGATGCAGTGGCGAGCGAGCACGGGGGGCGGCGCGAGAGGGCTCGCGGGGCCCGTCCAGGCGGCCCTCCTGACCATCGCGGCGCGAGGCCTCCTCGCCATGGCGCGCAGGGGACCATCTGGTCGAGAAGCGGCGGGCCGGCGGCCTATATGGGGCCGCAGGCAGCGGACGGGGCGCGGGGGAGGCGGGCCGAGAGCGGCGATGGTGGCGCGGCGACGGAGAGACGCTCGGAGATGAGGAGGTCTGGCGCTTCATGAGGGCGACGGTGAAGGACGAGGTCAGAGGCGGCGGCGGCTGGGTTTGGCAGACAGAGCGGACGGCGTGCGCGTGGCGTTGGACCTGAGCCGGGGTAGCCGGGTGCTCTAGGGTTAGGGACGTGGATCCTTTGTGGATCCACAACCAGGCCCCTACTGGCCATTTCCCCTGCGGCCCATCCCGATTGGCCTGTGAGACGGACCGGAAGTCCTGGCTCCTCCATGCGGGAATAGGGCCCTCCAAGGAGCACCCCTTCGCCACGGGCGCAGACAGGCTTGGCCCATGACGGCCCATGCTGGCCAGGGGACAAGGGAGGGCTCCTCCATCCTCCGCCCGCGCAGGAGGCGGCGGCGGAGCCCGCGTCGGCGCACCAGTGGCAGGGAGCGAGCCCCCAGGGACATCGACGGCGCCGGGCAGCTCCCCTTGGCCGTGTCGTCGCCCGCAGAGGCACTGTTCGCCGCGCACAAGAACAGCCGGCGCACCTAGCGCATCCCCACCTCCAACCTTGCCGGTGCCGACCTGTACAGGGGCGAGGCCTCCCCACGGCGAGCTGTCCTCCGCCTGGCACGCCGACCCGGGCGCGCAGCAGCCAGGAAGTCCCCCAGCGTCGGCAGGTCCGGCGGCAACGAGAGGCACTCCGCCTCCACCCTCGCGGCCTCCTCCTCGTCAGCCACGTCCGCCCAACGACGGCCACATATCGACTCGGGGGAGGCACAGGAGGGCGCGAGCGGCGCCATGGTCACCGGGAAGAGAGGGGAGAGGTTGGTGGAGGACGCCGGCGGTGAGGGCCCACGACGCGCTACCAGCACGCGGACGTCAGAGCCATCGCCAAGGCCCCAAGGCATGCACCAATGCCCCCAATAAGTTGGACTCTCCTGTATTAAAGTGTCCAGCCTCTTTGAGCACCCAACGGTGATGCTCCAGACTAAGCGTTTCTTTTTTAACTATTTTGTGTAGAGTATTATAAAGCTACAATTTCCTTGCGCAAATACCAATATACTTTACACGTTGTACACAGCGTCTCAGCATAACCATGAATATCGGCGAGATTGCGCCGCCGTTATCTGTGGCCAGGGGCCACATCTTCGCTCGGATGAAGCCGAGCATCTTCCGCGTGTGGCGGAAGCTTGTTGTCGCCCTGTGTGAGTGCTCCATAGTCTGCATCGTTCCAAGTGGCAAGTTCCCCGGCGACGATGTGGGCTCCAGTGCGCCGACGATGACCGGATGCGGTGGAGAAGGACGAGGACCTGATTGCTTTTTCTTCTATCTTTTTAGGGTCCTTTCTGCTTATGTGCTGTCCTTATCTTTTATTCACCCCTTGTTTTCGGGTGTCTCTGTAATTGTACCCACCGCCTGTTTTAATTAGCAGCTTCTGGGGCATTCTGGCCCTTTTCCGTTCAAAAAAAATGAATAATATGCACAACCTTGCACTTGCACAGATGAATTCATGATGTTGTGATACCAATGAGTTCTAGTTATCTTGCTCCCAAGGCAATATAATTTATCCTCATCCCATGGAACTAGTATAAGTGCAAAAGCAAGTCAGAATAAAATAAAGATAATGCCTCAGAAACAAATTGCTTACTTTTGACTTGAACCTTCAAACACGTAGCATGTCAGCGCTACAATGATAATCTGGAGGGTGAACCATGGTTATTTCCATATATGCTTTGGGCTAACATTTCAGCACAAGGAGCTTACGCAATTACAATCTCTCGTTTCTACCCGTGAAACGTCTAGAGATCTGCAGATTCAGCGAGCCAGATCTGGTTTACATTGCTTAGATTTAATTCGCCAGTGTGTTGCCAGGCTGTCTATTTGATGTAAAATTTGATCTTTCTGATAACGATATTTTTCTTTTTAGACATTTCTCTTGAGAAAAGAGTCAGCCTTTGGACATGATTGTTCATAAATCATCATGACACCGTTGAATGATCATTGTGGAATGATCTAATTTCGGAGATTTCTAATATATTTGAGATGCTAACCGGTGCACACATGTTACATTTCTCAAATGAAACAGTAGAAGTGGGTATATGAGTGGCCGAACTATTACACATATAACAGACAACCAATTTACTTTCTTTCAGTTTCATTCCAACTGTACAGTTCTGGTATGTGTTCTCCCAAGAGAAAGGATAAGTATTTATTTCGAACAAAAGTGTGCATAATCATGTAACTTAGTCAAAATATTAGAATATAACTATACCATAGTGGTGGTAACTAGAGCTAGGATTTATTTTAAACAAAAATATTAAAAATTAGGTTATAATAGAATAGTATTGGCGGGTAATTAGACCATACGCTTCTGAGATATGTTGAAGGTTATGTTATAAGTTTGTTTATGATCCTCATGACGTGCATCTAATGTATTTTTTTGTTGCAAAAATTCCACCGATCTATTAATAATCATCGACAATAGTACAACAAGAACTAAAAGTAATAAAAATTACAAATAAATCATTAGGGCATCTAGCGATGACTACAAACACTACCGTGGGCCGAAGGCGCTGTTATCCTCGCCTGTCCATCACCGGAGTCGGCCAAAGCTTGTCTCAACATAGATTGGCTTTTCCAGTTTTTATGTGCCCCATTTATGGGTGTTGTTTTTCTTGTCTCATTATTGGAAATCTAATATTTGTCCCGCCGCGTTCTTCAAGCTTAGCGGCCCGATGGGACCGTCGAGGCACACCAAATCCTCCTGCCGCCACTGCCGGAAGAAGGACGCCCACCATTCTTACCGCCCGAGTGCCTAATGCCTTTCGTAGAAAGAACAGGTTATGGCTGTCATTAGTTTGCCATCAAAATTGTAGTACAAGTAGTGCACAAACTTTTATACATGTTACCGCTTTAGTACTACCTCCTTCACGGTTTGTAGGGCGTCTAATCAAATTTGGGTTTTTCTAAAACTGTAACGTTCCTAGGCGCATAAGAATTAATGGTTGATTAATGTGGCACCTTTTCTCCCAACTTTCTATGCATGCAACAGTCTTTCACCAATGCATGTGCCTTAACCGCTCACTAATAGGCTAATTTTCAGCCAATATGTGCACGCCTAGATCCGTGAGATTTTTGTAGAACGCCCTACAAACCGTGAAGGAGGGAGTACTGAACTTTCTAGAATGCCAAGCTTACATTCCGAAGTGGTAGCACAGAAGGCTCATGGTATTGATTCATGGGAGTGCACCTACAACACCTATTTTTTTTCTTGCAAAAAATTTAAGTGCTCTCCTTGCCTCTATATACGCACCAAGATCACGGTCGGCGAACATATGCATGGCGCATCCATAAATAGTAACCTTTCCACATGTATTGCAAGTGCAATCAACACTCAAGCAACAACATAAGGTAGGAGCAAGGTAGAACGCTAGCTCCATTCATCTGGACGGATCGAGTGGCACTGGGTCTTCCACAATGAGACCATTATATTTGAGGGGATGAGACGCGTTGGGAATTTTATTTGAAGCTAGAGACGCCTTGGGGATCTATCTATTATCTATCTATTATATACTAAAAGCACTATAAGGGGTAGTTTAGAGGCACCGCGTTAGTCCACGTCATCAAAAATAGTTTGACCGTTAGATCTGTAATTTATGGTCAGGATTAGCGAACGATTGCGTAACTTTATTTTGAAGACTGTGTCTAACACGTACACCGAAGCCAAAGCAGACTTTGTGTTCAGCCGGACAAAATATTGAGATAGTCATTAATTGAGAGAAAAATTACTCAACAATGCCATCGAATTATTTTCCCCAGGCGTGTTGGTGTCCATCTGCACTTGATGGCTTCCCGTGTGCCTCAGCCGCCGACCGACGGCGCTCCTATCGCAGACCCTGTCTGCGTGCTAGGGCATCATTCCAAGTTCCAACATTGATGTCCTTCCGATCTCAGGCTACGGTGGCTGACAAAGCATTCTCTTCTGCCCTTATTGGTATGAGATCGATTTGAGAAGGAATCGCTGCCCCACAGAGGAACTATGACGCCAGTGGAGATTCATGGAGGTAAAGGAGCAACAGAGATCAACCGCTAATGCCAACGACCTATATCTATCGATCCATCTGAACCTTGCTTTAATTTTTTTCACGTCTTAGTGATATATATATACATGTAGCTAGCTTAAGCGATCTTCTAAAACTCACCTACTTCTTAGTGATATATATATACATGTACATCAATTGGCTGACTTAAAATTCACCTACTTCTGCATCAGGCATACGTCAGTTCAAGTCAAGATTTGGCGGAAGCAGCTCTTCTTAGCGTGGCGATAGAAGGATACAATTGCACATGTAATTAATTAGTGAGCCCACTTAGGTTCCGCAGTCAACTGAGATCGATGAAACAGTTTGCGAATCCAAACAATTGTTGATCTAACAGTATTCTATCAACGAACATGTCAGCATGAGCAATATACAAGTTTCAATTGATTCTTCACCAGCACGAATCGTCCGGCCAGGTGTGGAACTCCAATGTCGCCCTTCCTCGACTCCGAGGGCATCGATGTATGTACAGAAGTTCATCTCTGCTGCTTCTTTTTTCGTCAGTAATTTCTGCTTGCATTGATCCCGTCTTTTTGGAGAAATAGTACAACCGACTATATGTATGACCACGAACGTTTTGCCTGACAATGATAGGGCCAAACCACATCATTATCTATAGATGTTGTCAACAGTAGTCACCTCAAGTAAGCTCCTCCATAATAAATGTACAATGGTGTCACTATATATGGTTGATTATGGATGAACGTATTTATCATGTCATTGCTGATGTGGTTTATTGCATGAATAAAGGTTTTGAAGCCATGAATTGAATAAAAAAACTTGCCCAGTGTCATATTTAAGATTAGTACTTTGAAACGGGATTAAATTGTTTTTGTAGCTGGCCACTTGCTGCACCTCCATAAATATGCATGCTAAACTATGGAGCATGCACATCTCTCAGTGAAAGGGACCAGGTAAAAAAAAGTGTATCTGCATAATATTCTCGATGTTTAAGTTTATATTCGAGCTCATAGCCACTCTAATACTTACCTTTTCATGTAACCACTAAATTTTATAAAAAATTGTGTTTGTTTTATTTCCTCAAGGAATAGAATGTGTAGGACATTTATTCAAAAAAGTCTTCGGTTTGGGCAATCACATTGTGCTTTAGCATAGTTTCAATAGCGGTGCCAGTGTGAAATAAATTGTCCCTGTTCAATTTTGTACATCGTTTGAACATACAATAATTCAAAATAAATCATTGTGTACTGTCTTTGGAGATGACTTAGGCATCCAATGGTATAGCAGGATTTAACCAGATGCACATATCTCAATGGGTTTAACGAGTATTTGGCAAGACAAGACTATATCTGTTATTTTGCATTTAATTAATCATCTTTTAGAAATAATAGTGAAGGTCTCCGGACATATTCTACTATAAATTGGAAACAATCATATACTTTTGCATCTCGGATTCATCTAATTCACGAGCTGAGACTTATTGCTTCCTACAAATATTTTTTGAGGTGGGCAACCCATTCACGCAAAAAAGATCTTTAAGTGTCATTTTTCCTGGCCTGCACGGTCACATCAAAATTACTTTTCAATCTATTACATCAAAAGCATGTTCCAAGACATTTGACTTTATCTGATTGATTACTTCTACATGACTATATGTCGAATTATGTTGTCCTTTCTATTATTTCTGACTGTCATCATGTTGCATCTCACAATTCTCACTTGAATTTTTTTGACTGATATATACTTCGTAGTACTGGAGCAAATTTATTTGTTGACACTGACAGTGTAGAATGCCCTTAAGTTGGAAGAGGGCGTAATTAATATACCACTTGATTCTAATTTGCATCTTATATGTTTAGTAATTTGAAACTGTTTATAGTTATTATTATCATACTAATTTAGATCGCTTTAATTATTTCATCCATATATTATGGTTAAGGTCATATGGCTGAGCGGATTACTCCATTAGGATATCACAGCCGATTAGATGCCACTAAATGTTTTAAGTAACCTCATTGCAAAGAAGTAGGATTACAATGTCATTAAATATTAGACCTTACATGAAGTGTAGTGAAATGGTGTGTATTTTGACGTGACATGAGTAAGTAGAATGATGAGTGCTCTAGGTAATAAAAAATGTTTCTATGCACATCATGTTCATGAATTATTTTGTTGTCTACATCAATGTGAAGAAATTTTCATGTCCTTCAATTCAAGAGTTCATCAAAATATTCAGTATAGTAAACCATGAATTTATATCTTAGTTACTCTCGACATAACAAAGTTGATGCCCTCGCATTTGCGAGGGCCACCATGCTAGTTTTACTTAAAGGAATCATGAGACACATTAAGGCGGAAATGATTACAGTTCTGCACGACCTAGTGCTTGATCTGTCGCCGTTTTGCTCATGCTCAAACTCACCCGTCGTAGGATGGAGCAGGGCCACGGGTACGTTGCAAGAAGGGACAAACAGCACAACACCTACCCCGGAAAAGAGTTGGCCGGCAGAGAAGCGAGCAGAGACCCGCGAAGATCAACCGGTAGCCAGAAAGGGAGCGAGGAGTGGGCTGCAAGTAGTGGCCAGCAAAGGGCTTTTGTATCATACTTAAAAGAACGTCAAGCATTCTGTAACGGAGGGAGTACAAGTGAATTCGATATTTGGAAAGATTGAACCAAGTTGGGTGTTTTGTGATCTGCGCCATGCATGTTACAAGTTGACTTCGGATATTACTCAACTTCCCCGCGCAATTCTGGGTTGGGCCTCAGTGGAGGAGACAGAACCGAATTGCTCTGAGAATGTGTTCAGCTGCCTTGTTCTGGAAATAGACTACATTTCTTGTTTATATGATTTCTTCATTTATACTAAACTGCTTGCAACAGAGTCAACTTTCATTTTGAAGATAATTTTAAGATGATGTATATTTTTGAAGAGGGGGAGTATTTTATTTTGTCCGTCAAACTACTAACAGTTAAGAAATAGTTTTTTGAATCTGATTTCGAACCTTAATCTTTCCTTATGTCTGCATTACAAACGGAATTAGGATCGATATTCGAGTGTCGGAGAAACTCAGGATTATACAAATGGCGTTAGGAGATTTAGGTGTTTTGAGATCTGCAGCATGTTACTATGTTAGCGATCTGTGCAGCATGTTACTATGTTAGCGTAGCACGACCTGAGAGGGGAGACTTCACACGTGCAAGAGACGTACTTATACGATTCATGTTACAGAGTGACATGAATGAAGATGTGTACAGTGAGGTGTGCTTCGGTCACACACACACACACACCCCCCCCCCCCCCCCACACACACACACACCGACACACACCCAACTTAAGCTGCATGAGCCGTTTTATTTTTTTGACCCATCGTAACCCATATCGAGGCCACGTATATCTCCGTATATGTGTACTCGGTCGAACTGAGTATAATCCATGTTTCGGTCGGATGATCCCACCTTTCATTATCGCGATCTACGTCTTTGCATATCATATTTTAATTTTTTTTGTTCCTATTATATAACTTCCAATTTTCGTCTTCCGCAGACACATGAGTATACGTTTAAGGAGACTATACGGACTTCGGGTGGGTTCGTACAGTCCTCTAAACAATCGGTATCAAATTTTTGTTTGTCAAAGTTTAAAAGAAAGTAGGGGGGGGGGGGGGGGGGGGAGGTGGGGGAGGGGGTACGAAGCAAAAGTGGTGTACAGTATATTACTCATCATGTTACAGAGTTGATGGCAGATCTTCGCATGCATGGATGGAGAATAAATATGACCTACATATATCTAATATGGGTGATCTCCTAGATTGGCGACAAGGAGGACCTCCCGCGGCTTCTACTCGCATCATCGATGCAACCCCAAAATCGTCCTCTGGGCTAGTTCTCAGGACTCCAGCTAGCTAGGGTATGCAGTTGGGTACGGAGCACTGCTTGCTGCAGTTGTCCCTGCAGTACTGGCCACTCGAAAGTCTGCAGGCGTCACAGCTTCCTCCGCAGACATAGTAGCATGAGTGGGGGCCGCCGGCGTTGCAGGCGTCGCATTCAGCTTGGTAGTTGTCGCACTGATCGGCGCATTGCGAACTAACGAAGGCGTCACAAGTCGAGACGCACTGCGACTGACAGTCGTTGCATGATATCTTCAGTCCCGGTCCTGGCGCCGGTGCCAGGGGCGGTGGTGTGGGAGCTGGTGATGGTGGCGGAGGTGGCGAAGGTGTAGGCGGCGATGGTGTAGGCGATGGTGGCGGCGGTGGTGGCGGTGACGATGTAGGCGGTGGTGGTGGCGGCGGCGCCTGAGATTGACCGCAGCGCCCCAAGGAAGGCACGACGAGCATGGCGAGAAAGACAGTGACGGTGGCCGCCTTGAGAGCGAGAGCGGCTGAACCGGGAGCCATTGTGGTGTGGACTGTGCACAGCAAAACTAGGCTAATCTTGAGAGACAGATGTGCTGATGAGCAAGTGAAGATGAAATTTGCTGCTGCATATACGATGCTATTTATACGCCCAAGATTGCAATCCTAGCCCTAGGTACAGCTAACCGGTGTACTAGCATGTACTTCTAAGTTAAGGATGGCAATTTTACCATGGATACGGATATCCGCGGGTACCGTACCTGCATGGGTAGGATATGGACACACTTTTATACCTATGGTTAATACCCGTATCCTACCCGTTAAGTCACGGGTATGGACACGAGTATAGACTTGTACCCATGGGTATAACCATACCCTGCGGCGAGAATAGACTTGTACCCATTTAAACATTTATCTATAGAGTTTGAGCCTATGCGACCGAGAAGCCTAGGGACGAGTATGAGATTGCGACTTCTAAATTTTAATGATACTTTCATGTACTCGTATACTATTAGTAAGTAGAGATTATTGTCTTTTTTCAAATATGCTATTGATAAACGTAAAATTTTGAATAACTTGTATACTATTGGATATACCCACCAGGTATCCAATGAGTACGAATACCCACCGGGTATGGGTATGGGTAAAGTTTTATATCCGCGGGTACGGATATGGAAAAGTTTTTGTACCCATTAGCTATACGGGTATGGGTATGATATTGCTTTACCCTGCCCATTGATATCCTTATTCTAAGTTCTAACTAGTACTATCATGAGCTAAACTATATATGGGAATATGGTAAACTGCACCAACTTGCATGTTGAGATCTGCGGCATACTCCATGTTACAAGGTAGCTGACTTCACAAATTGTTCACCTTGACCGGGCAACTTTGAGTGAATCTCAGTGGAGGAGAGAAACCTACATAGAGGATGCTACTTTTACACTTAAGTATAGCTAAACTAAGTGTACTGATACTAACGAGAGCTCTCGTCCCTTATCCTCTGCTACAGTAAATCGAGGGAGAGGGGAGGGCGACTCGAAGGTTCTTGGTCTCGCCGGTGGCTTCGCCGCTCCCCTTCGCCTCCGGTGGCCGTTTCGGCGCCGCGAGGTGGAGGGGAGCTCCGGATCTGACCGTGCGTGTATATAGTCCTAGGGTTCTAGGTGTGTGTCTCCGGCCGGCACAATCGAAGACGGTGGCGGTGGTGTCGGCGCTACGGAGGAAGGTCTCCCCCTCCTTTCCCCGTTCTGGCGAGGCGGGTGGTCTCGCTAGGGAGGTAGTGGAGCTGGTCTCTGGAGCTGGTGGTTGCGCCGGAGGTGACGACCAGTTCGTGGAGCTTTTGTCTCTCGGCTCCTTTTCCGCGACGGCAAGGATGGCTCCGTCCTCGCCGTGGAGTCTGAGAGTCCTGTACAGGAGCTGGCTTTGTCCGAGGCAACTGGAGTGGGTCTGCGGGAGTTGGTGGTCGCCTTCGTATTCTGCTCCTGCTGCGGCGGGAGGTGGCGTTGGCGTGGCTGCGGTGGCTCGGGGAAATTCCCCGCCGATGTTCCTTCATCATCCTCGATTCCGGCGGTCGCGCCGGATGTTTTCTGCGGTTCTTCAAGGCAGCTTCGCTGCGGACGGGCCCCGTTTGGCTGTGGCTCGGTGGTGTGCTCGTTGTCTTCGTCTTCGGCGGCGACGACAAGCTGTGTGGTGGATCTTCAGTTTGCTTTCTTTGTTTCTGTGCGTGTGTGTGCGTTGTAATCTTCTTCAGTTATGAACACGTACTCTTTTTCAAAAAAAAAAACTAAGTGTACTGGTACGATCATGTACTTACTAAACTATACTATGTACTAGCTAGTAGGTAAGTTTCACCAACTTGCAAGTGGAGATCTACTAGAACTGCATGTTGCATTGTTGCAAGCTAGTTGACTTCACAAATAACTGGTCTTGACCGGGCGATTTGGGTTGGATCTAGAGGAGAGGAGAGTGTATTAAAGCCTGACGTACGGCTGCCTTGTTTTAGAGAAGATAGTGACGTGTAGGTTTTAGTTAGACACTTCATGCTTAATCGGTAGGAACAACTGAATTCATGTGTAGTGACTCTATATACTTATCATGTGAAACATCCAAAACGAGCGAAACTAAATCTTTCCGATCGAGATCCTTTGCTAGGTGACATCAAGGTGGCCGTGATGCGCACTGGTGGGAAGAGAAACAATCGACTTCAGAACCGTGACACCAAGTGAACCACTTTTATTATATTATGTCCAATTTATGGATCATTACTCTTCTTATTACCATGTCTAATTTATATTCGGAAGAAGTCTATATAACCCTCACAAATTTTGGTTTTGGACACAACACCGGCTCAAGTACATACTAGTGCACTTAACCCCCTTAGGTTTACAAAACCGGGCAATTAATCACTACGGCACACAGGCTCTTTGCCGTGTGGGAAAAAGACACGGCAAAGCCCCCGCGGAACTCGGCAAAGCCTTTGCCGTGTGCATGCACACGGCAAAAGCCACACGGCAACGGCAGCCACGGCAAAGGCTCTTTGCCGTGTGTCTCTGCGCCCGGAACACGGCATAGCCTTTGCCGTGTGTTTACTGCATCGACACGGCAAAGTAAAGTACTTGACGGTTCCGTCCGTCTAACGGAGCCGACACATCTTTGTCGTGTTCCTCCTTTGCCGTGTGTGATGACTCTTTGCTGTGTGTTCGTTCTTCGCCGTGTGCCTCCTCTTTGCCGTGTCCCATGTCTTTGCCGTGTGCCTCAACCTTTGCCGTGTTGATCATCGTTGCCGTGTGCATTCTTGTTGCCGTGTGTGTGCTCTTTGCCGTGTGCTCGTTAGGGGTGACACACGGCAACGTTCATTCCTTTGCCGTGTGCCCGTGGGGGGGGGGGACACACGACAACGTTCTCCCCTTTGCCGTGTGTCTACTGCGCACTGCACACGGCAAAGGCCCTGTGACATTGCCCAGGGGTGCACAGGTGGCTCACACGTGGCTTCTTTGCCGTGTGTATACACACGGCAAAGTGACCATTTGGCACTTTGCCGTGTGTATACACACGGCAAAGGAGCTGTCATTTTTCAATTTTTTTCCTGTTTCCAGTCATTTCCTGCAATTCAAAACATAATATATATATATGATCTACAGGTCATCAACAACAATAATATACTCATCAACAACAATAATATACTCATCAACAACAACAATATAATCATCACCAACACCAAAATGCATCATCAACACTAGCAAACATCATCACCACGAAAGCAAGAGATTTCACAAATATTACAATTGTCAAATGCTAGTGTTTATTCTTGCCACAAGGTCATGCCACAAGTGTCAAAATACTACCAAGTGCATAACCAACAAGTTATAAGACCTAAACTAGACAAATATTACAAGATCATCAACTCCGAGTGCTCCACAAGCTCATGCTCCATCGTGAGATCCTACAAGTTCAAGACAAGCACATAAATATGAGAAGTAAAATCATCAATATGTACAAGTTTCTAGGCAAGTTGATGGAAATGGAAATAACATGGGATTTTGACGAGTCTCATGGCAAATTACATGAATATGACAAGTAAAATCACGAATATCTACAAGTCCCATGGCAAGTCTAGAATTTCTATAAGTGTCATGGCAAGGCTAGAATTTCTACAAGTGTCATAGCATGGCTAAAATTTTGACAATGACATAGAATTATCTACAAGTGTCATGGAATTGCTAAATTTGCTATAAGTATCATGGCAAGGCTAAATTTCCTACAAGTGTCATGGAATTTCTAAATTTTCTATAAGTATCATGACAAGGCTAAAATTTCTACAAGTGTCATATCATGGCTAAAATTTCTACAAATGCGATGGCATGGATAAATTTGACAAGTACAAGAAAACAAACCTGGAGGACTCTGATTCAACCTCCGGACGACCGACGGATTGTTGACGGTGAAAGACGGCGGCGCCTGGTTGTTCGATCCACCGGCGGACCCACCAGGCGGCGGCATCGCATCGTCCATCTGCAGCATTGGAAATTGTGAGCATTAGACAATAAGGCAAGATTGAAAATTGCGAGCATTGGACAATAAGACACTTGATCACTTACCCACGAGAAGGCAAAAGGAGGAGTGGGAAGAGTCCCTGGTTGAGAATTGATTAGCATTTGCTGTGTCATCCACCGCATCATCTGCCCCTGTTGCTCCAGCAACCCCTGCTGATGGGCCATCTGTTGCTCCAGCTGCTGCTGCCGCTGCTCGGCCGCCTCTCTGCGTGCCCTATCAGCGGCCATCTCCTCCTGCGTCGTGTCGCCACGATTAGGTGAACATTGCAACACAAAACATGTAATAAAACATAGATGACCGAGGAAGAACATACCCGTAACTGCTCGAGAGCTACAACCGAAGGCCGTGGGCGGGTCTCTATAGCAGGCTGGTCGCTCGTCCTACCACGCCGGACCTGGCGCATAGATGGGATGGTCTTAGGGTCGACGGACCCGTGACCGATCCATAGGCGACCATTCTTCTGGCCTTCTCCCGCCAGCACAGCGACCTCGGGGTCGAAGGGGGCGGTCTCAGGGTTATAATCTTCTCCATGCACCTCCTTGTACTTCTCAGGGTACTTCTCACCCCGGAGCCTGGCTCCCTCGTTCATCCATAGGCTCCCGTTCCTAGGCTCATCCAACGTGCGTGTCTTCTTCCAAACGGCAAACACGGACGGCTCTTGACCTGTCTTTATTTTCTGCACAAAAGAGCACGAAGTTAAGTGAAGGGGGACTCCAAAGGGCGAAGTAAAGAATAAAATTACAAGCAAGAACAAATAAAGCATTTTCTCACCTCTTTTTGCCTAAGAAGGGCGAGGGGGATGCTGCCTTGGCGGTGTGATCCACCCCCCATCTCCTCTCGCCGCTTCTTTGCATCGGCGTGTTTCTGGAGGTAATTGGGGTGTGTCCACCACGCTACCATTGCCGTGAAGCACCGCTCGTCATTACCCACGAACTGAGGAGGGTTCTACTTCCACAAGACACACGTATTAGTACAATAGAAAATAGAATAAGGTCAAGAAATCAATAAAACAAAAATGCAACTACCTGCAGGTACTGCCACGGCTCGAGGAGCATCTCCCGGGCTTGGCTCTTGTTCATCCAAATCTTGCGATCGCCGAACCAGTTGCGAACGCAGTTCACGCGTGCCTCGTAGTGCATGTCTTGCACCTTCCTCTTGGCAAGCTCGTGAACAATCATCAAACACTCCCTTTTGCGCGTCCTGTCCATGTCGAAGAACTTCTACAAGTATGCACATAGGGAAAAAAAGGGGAGTCAAAGGCGATTGAATTATGACAAGCCACGAGTTCAAGTGTATTTCATCCTCAAGGCGATTGAATTATGACAAGCAAAACAAACTTACCCAGAACAAAACCTGAACCTTCTCCGCGATGGTGGTGTACTTCTTCGGCATAGTGGTAATGCTTCCAAGTCCAAGCCACATCCTTTGAACCATTTGGGAGAGTGACAATCCCAGGAAAATATTTCTAACCAAGGCTCCAAGGATGCTTGAGTAGCCACGATATGGCTTGATCCCATCCTCATATAGAAAGGCACTGCAAAATGAAAAGGACAAGGTCAGTATGTGATAAAAATTACAATGTATGGTTTAGGGTCAAATCATGTACCTCGACCCAGCGGGCACGAGTACCTTGTCCGCATAGGTATAAGGTAGGTCGGGGAGTCTCGAAACCCCACGCCGATATGGAGCCTTCTCCCGTGGCACCAGGCTCGGGTCCATGGCCGCGTACTCCTGAAGGTACTCCGTCTCATCCTCCGGAGGCGCCCACCTCAAGGACGTGTCAAGCTCGTAGGGTAAAGACCCCAACCCCTCATCCTCATCCTCCTGCTGCTCCTGCTCCTCCTCGTCAGAATCCGAGTGCGTCCCCTCATACTCCTGACGCCGAATTGGCTCCTCCTCCTCCTCGTCGTCCTCCCCCTCCTTCTCCTGCTCCTGCTCCTGCTCCTGCTCCTGCTCCTGCTCCTGCTCCTGCTCCTGCTCGTCCTCCTCGAAGACCGGAGGGGGACTAGGAGTCCTCGCACGCCTCCCACGCCCTCGCCGCTGTGAAGTGCGCGGTGGAGCACTAGCAGTAGCACTAGTAGGCTGCTTCCCCCTGACATCTTTTGAACCACCAGTCACCAGTTTTGCCAAGCTTTTCAGCTTTCTTGTAACTCCCTTTCCCCCCGGCATCTTTCAATCACCTGCAAAACAGAGTGAAAAGAGTAGTTTATTAGTACACATCAGTGACACAAGATTCATAACAGTACAATAATACTCAAGTTTTAAACACACACTATATTCGTATCGGCAAAGACGAAAGAAGAGAAATACTTCCATGATCCATATAGCATGGGTATGATACGCGGCAAGCCAAGGAAAGGATTCGGTCTCCACGGCAACGACTCCTCGAAAGGAATCGTTGTCGTGGATCGAGAATCCTTTCCTGGGCTTGCCACCGTCACATCCCCATGCTATATGAATCTCGAAAATACCTGTCCTCTCTCGACTTGGGGGATACGAGATGAAGCCTTCCTTGTGTTTCTCCAAAGACGAAAGGAAAGAAACCATTTCACGATTCATATAACAATGTCGCCCATGCTATACGAATAGTGAAGTAATGTCTTTCCTTTCGACTTTAGGGCTATCTAATATATTCCATTTAAGTCACGCTAGCTAATCTATATTCGTATCGGCAAAGACGAAAGAAGAGAAATACTTCCATGATCCATATAGCATGGGTATGATACGCGGCAAGCCAAGGAAAGGATTCGATCTCCACGGCAATGACTCCTCGAAAGGAATCGTTGTCGTGGATCGAGAATCCTTTCCTGGGCTTGCCACCGTCACATCTCCATGCTATATGAATCTCGAAAATACCTGTCCTCTCTCGACTTTGGGGATACGAGTTCTTACAAATACAAAGACAAAAGGAAAGAAATTTTATTACATAGAATAGAGTTCTTACAAATACAAAGACAAAAGGAAAGAAATTTTATTACATAGCCCGGCGGGATTACATAGCAAACACTACTACAAAGATTATTACTACTACATGCATGGATCAGAAGCCTGAGTCGGGATTATGAATTGGACGAGAGGTTTCGTCATCGCTATCATTTTCCGGCCACCAATAATCATCCACGAAACCTGGAGGTGGTCCCTGTGGATCGTTCACGTCAAGGCCTGCATGGAACGCCTCGAGCAAACTCACATCTTGTTGGTTGTGAACCTCCTCAGCTTCATCTTGCGCAGTGTCTTCCTCCTCAGCTTCTTCTTGCTCATCGTCTACGACCATGTCACCATCGGCGGACAAGTCGATAGTGAATTGCCCGGGGAGCCCTTCTTCTTGATAAAACTCGCCATCATTTGTTGAGGGGTCTAGGCGGCGGTAATCATCCTTGTTTGGCAAGGGCGACCTATTGCGTGTCGGTACCGTCATCACAACATCCCAGTTCTGTAGACGTTTTGTCGGGTTTTGGCATGGGTACGGAAGATAGAATACTTGGAAGGCCTGAGTAGCCAAAATGTAAACATCATCTCCCGCATAAACGGAGTTTCTCTTAACTTCGACCAGTCCAATTTCAGGATCCCGTTTCACCTTATGTGGGTCAAACCAATGACATTTGAATACAACGGGATTTAGCCCTTTGCCAAAACCGTAATTCAGCTCATATATACCCTCGACTCTTCCATAGTACCGGAGGCCATCTGAGCCTTCACAAAAGACCCCGCTATTTGTTGTCTTCCGGTTGGGCTGGCTAGTTGTGTATTCATGGGTATGGAAGCGATACCCATTCACGTCATAAGCATTGAACGTGTCGACTGAATGGTTAAAGCCCCTGGCAATATTTCTTAGCTCGGGTTGCATCTCTTTGTCAGTTCTTGCCTACAAGTTAGAACGAGAAGTTTAGCATAAGAAGTTTATCACAAGAAGTGTAGCACAACAAGTTGGCTCGAATAGTACCAAACCACAGAACCAGCTGACGAAACCGAAACCACCACCCTTATCGAAAAGATCCTGCTCCTCTTGAGGGTTAGGCTCCCTATTTGGATTCTTCCAATGTGCACTCTTGAATCGTCTATAACAATTTAAAGGAGAGTTAGGCACGGACATAGCAGTGAATGTTTGCGGAAAACTAAATGGTGATCACTTACTCGATGTACGGCTTCACTTCTTCCATGGTGTTCAAGACATACGAGTGGATCAACTCCCGCTCAAGTTTTTTCATTGCGAACCTCTTTGTGCCACTTGATTTGCCACCTAGCCCAACGAAGATGCTAAGATTAGGTACATCTTCAGGGTTGGCGGCATTGTAACGAAACACTGGGTTGTGCTTTGTGGGAATGTTGGCATCATAGTGCTTTGTGGTGAAGTTTGCAACCTCCTCGTTAAGGACTGCCTCGGCTATGGATGCCTCGATCTTGCATTTATTGCCTGTTTTCTTACGAAGCTTCTTTGTTTCTCTCTCGGGCGGAAACTGCCAACGGGCCCACACAGGTCCCCCCTTTAAAGCCTCGTCCGCAAGATGCAAGATCATATGTTGCATCGGATTGAAGAACCCTGGCGGAAGGAGCATCTCTAGATCGCAAAGCAACTCGGGTGCCTGTTCATGTAGCTTCTCAAGCACTTTACGGTCTAACTCCCTAGCACAAATCTGGCGGAAGAAAAAGCTCAACCTCGACAGCACTCGCCAAGTCTCCTCATCGACATAGCCTCGAATCATCACCGGCATTGTCCGCTCAAGCCATACGTGGTAGTCATGACTCTTGAGCCCTTGTACTCGCAACGTTTCCATGTTCGCACCCCTCATCCAGTTGGCCGCATAACCATCAGGGAAAAACAAACTTTGCGCGATCCACTGGAAGATCTCCCTTCTTTGGGGCTTTGTTGGGCAGAAAGGAGCCTTTGGCTTAGACCACCTTTTTCTGCCTTTGGCTCCGGGTGGCTGCATGTTCAACTTTGGCCTATCGCACAATGCTTCTTGATCAATTCGAGCCTTGATGTTATCTTTCGTCTTCTCGGTTTGCATTATGGTGCTCCAAAGGGCCTCACCGATATTCTTTTCGGTGTGCATTACATCAATGTTATGCGGGAGCTCAAGATCCTCAAAGTAAGGGAGCTTCCATAAGCACGGAATGTGGGTCCACTGGTGCGTATCCCCGTACCCACGAAACCATTCCCATCGGAGTTTGGCTGGAGAGCTTCCAACTCAGCCTTGATTTCCTTTCCGGTCTTTAGACGTGGCTTTGGATCATGGACAACACGACCTTTCTTGAACCTCTTTTTGTCACTCCTATATAGATGATTCGGCTCAAGACACTGTCGATGTTCATCAAAGCAGGAATACTTGCCTCCCTTCGACAGCCAGAAGAAAGTCAGAGATTGCATGCACACTGGGCAAGGCCACTTCCCATGTGTACACCAGCCGCAGAACAACGCACGTGCTGGTAGGTCATGCAGAGAGGTATGGTACCAGACATACATATCGAAGTGCTCGTTGTTTGAAGCGTCAAATGTTCGGATCCCCCGACCTTCCTAGCCACGAAGCAAGTCATCCACCAGCGGTTCTAGATACACATTCATGTTCTTACCCGGGTATTTCGGCCCTGGGATTATCATCGAGACAAACATGTTCTCTGATCTCATGCAGACGCCAGGGGGGAGGTTCAGGGGAATAACAAACACTGGCCGACAACTATATGCTGAAGCCGACATGCCATATGGATTGAACCCATCGGTTGATATGGCAACTGCTACGCTCCTCTTGTCACCGGCTTTATCAGGATATTTCTTGACAAAGTTCTTCCATGCACTACCATCCGACGGATGTATCATCTTGTCGAGGTATCTGTTCCCTTCTACTGCCCACTGCATCTGCTGGGCAGTATCCTCGGTCATGAAGAGTCGCTGGAGCCTCGGTATGATTGGAAGATACCGAAGAATGTTTTGGGCAACCCCGGTCTGCCTCTTCTGACCATCACCATCGGGATCGACCTCAAAGTACCTAGAGGATTTGCAGCGGATACAATAATTTGTCTTAGCATGCTCCTTTGTGAATAGCATGCATCCCTTCGGACAAGCGTGTATCGGCTCATATGACATCTTAAGGTCACGGAGGAGTTTGGTCGAATAGTAGAAGTTCTCCGGCAAGAGGTGCCCTTTCGGCAGAATGCTGCCAACGACGGCAAGCATATCATCAAAGTCCTCTCTGGTCAAGTTCCTGTGGCTCTTGAAGGCCAAAAGGCGAGCTATGGCATCCAGTTGGGTAACATCTGTATGTGCATGAAGGGGTCTCTGTGAGGCAAACAAAGTCTCGTAGTACTTTGCCGTGTTTTCCTCCGGCTCCTCACTTGTCTCCGCCTCCTGAGGAGTCTCCGCCTCTACATGAGGGCTTTCAGGCGCATTAGCATTCACAAAGTTTTCTATGCACCTAGCAAAACCAGCATCAAATTCTCCCCTTGGCTGACTCTGCTGCTGACCCTGCCGTGACTCCCTCCTAGCACGTTTCGCTAACTTTTCACCATGGAATGTCCAAGTCTTATAGGATGGTGTGAACCCGTAATTGAGCAGGTGAGTACTCACATCATCCTTCGAATGTGTATTCAGGTTCTTGCATCTTGCACAGGGGCAGAAAATTCTTCTGGGTCTGCTGGGGACGGCAAATGCCCGGTTCACAAAGTCCTCGGCCTTTTCTTGCCATTCTGAGGTAAAGTCCCACTTACTGACATAGCCATCATACATCCAGTCACGATTCTCCATCCTCTAATCAGTACCAAAATCGACATATATAATGCTTTCAATTAATCATGCCATATAAATAAATCCGGTATTAGTTCGGTTAATTTTAGCAAACATATATTTTACGCCATAAATATATCCACCTATCTCTCTAATAGGTAAAGAGGGTCCTATCAACCGCCGGATCCGTAGATTGAGTATGTTCTCCCTGCTCTACCCCGATCCGACACAGAATTTCGGCAGCACCTCCCCGCTGCTCTCCCGATACACGTCTCGGCAAAAAGCCAAGAGGGATGTGCATCCGGAGAACAACAGGGAGGCGCAGCCGAAATCCTATCTCGGACTGGAGTAGAACAAGGAAAACATACCCAACTACGCATCCGCCGGCTGTCCCGATAAATGCCGTAAGAGTTACGCTTCATAATATGCGAGACCACTAATGCATATTTATCCGCGTAACCCTTACGGCCGGGAAGAGACGCCTAGGTAACGCGACAGACTTGGTGATCTACACACAAAAATAACCCTAGGTATTTGCAAGATAGGAGAATAGATTTTTACCCTTGAAGCGTGATCGAGAGGTGAAGAAGATGCTCGACCCTCCCGCAAAATGACCTACGCCGTCGACAACCCCACCCTCAGACTCGACAAATATCCTACACGAAGAAAAATTAGTAATATACACATGTATTTATATATGCCAAAATACAAGCCAAAATTTTACACATATAATTCCTAAATTACTACTATACACATGCATATATGAAACAACATACTAGAAAATACTACCACTAAATCCAACATATTAGTAACTTGTCCATTTTGCTAAATCTACCACTAAAACTACCCTAATGTAATATATGACAATAAAACTATCACTAAATACACTTTACTAATAACTTAGTACAACACTAGAACTACCACTACATACATCATACATCATACTAGTAACTTGTCCATTTTGCTAAATACATGCTTAATTACTAATATACACATACACATATATCTAACAATGTTACTACTATACTACTACTATACTACACTACACTACACTACACTACACATACATATATATACTATACTACACTACACTAACAAAAAATACTAGGCACATACCGATGGTGGATGCAGTTGTCGGTGGGGGCGGCAGAGGCGGGCAACAGAGGCGGGCTGGCGGCCCAGCTCCTACCAGTGGAGCCGCGGGCGAGCTCCCATGGCCGGGGGCAGGGGCTTGGGTGGCGGAGGCGGCCGGATTGGACGGGGGCGGATGGGGCCGGGGTCGGTGCAGGCGGGGACGGGGCCGGGTGGAGGCAGAGGTGCCGGCGGCGGCGGCCAGAGAAGGAGGCAGGGGCGGCGGCGGCGCAGGAGAGGGGGCGGCGGCGGCGCAGGAGCGTGGCGGCGCGCAGGAGCGTGTGGTGGGAGGCGAGTCGGGCAGGGGAGGGGATAAGGCAGGGGAGGGCACGGGCCCGCGCGGGCCGATATTATGGTCACCCCTTTGCCGTGTGCCACACCGTGCGGAACACGGCAAAGATCTTTGCCGTGTACCTGGTTGTAAAAACACACGGCAAAGAACCTTTGCCGTGTGCCTGCAGAGACACACGGCAAAGGACCTCTTTGCCGTGTGTTTTGTCATTTGCCGTGTGCCTTTAGGTATTTTTTAATTTTATTTTTATTTTTTCTTTCAGTTGTATTTATTTAAAGTTTTTAGTTAACTTTTTGTTGGCTATTTGTCAGTATTCAGACCATGGAAACACTAACTTTGCAATAGACCATAAGGTTCTAGAGGATGTTGAACTTCATTTCCATTAGGTAGACGATCCGAGGCCCGCAGATCATCAGGGTTTCGCCGGAGGAAGACCACGAGAACGTCGGAATCATCTGAAAACTTGCATGTGTCCATAGCATATGTGTGTGAGTGTGGTGCAAGGTTGGTATATGGGCTTGCATGTGTCCCCCCTCGCATGCATGCGCTCTAACCTAGAAGCGAAGGTTCTGGACCTGTATAAGGGGGAATCTCCCCGTTACGGTGAAACCGGACCGTATAGTGCACCAACTTGTGAACCAACATGGTTTCACATCATCCTATGACCTAGTAAGACACAAAACAAGACAGAGCTACGCCGGGCTACCCCTGTCAGAAGAATGTCTAGGGGGGTAGACGATCCGAGGCCCGCAGATCATCAGGGTTTCGCCGGAGGAAGTCCACGAGAACGTCGGAATAATCTGAAAACTTGCATGTGTCCCTAGCATATGTGTGTGAGTGTGGTGCAAGGTTGGTATAGGTGATTGCATGTGCCCCCCCTCGCATGCATGCGCTCTAACCTAGAAGCGAAAGGTTATGGACCTGTATAAGGGGGAATCTCCCCGTTACGGTGAAACCGGGCCGTATAGTGCCCCAACTTGTGAACCAACATGGTTTCACATCATCCTATGACCTAGTCAGACACAAAACAAGAGAGAGCTACGCCGGGCTACCCCTGTCAGAAGAATGTCTAGGGGGGTAGACGATCCGAGGCCCGCAGATCATCAGGGTTTCGCCGGAGGAAGTCCACGAGAACGTCGGAATCATCTGAAAACTTGCATGTGTCCCTAGCATATGTGTGTGAGTGTGGTGCAAGGTTGGTATAGGTGATTGCATGTGCCCCCCCCCTCGCATGCATGCGCTCTAACCTAGAGCGAAAGGTTATGGACCTGTATAAGGGGGAATCTCCCCGTTACGGTGAAACCGGGCCGTATAGTGCCCCAACTTGTGAACCAACATGGTTTCACATCATCCTATGACCTAGTCAGACACAAAACAAGAGAGAGTTACGCCGGGCTACCCCTGTCAGAAGAATGTCTAGGGGGGTAGACGATCCGAGGCCCGCAGATCATCAGGGTTTCGCCGGAGTAAGTCCACGAGAACGTCGGAATCAGGGGGGTGCATGTATATAGTGATCAAGACCACAATAACCTATCATCATATGTGTGATCTCATGATCCTATGAAATAATATCACCTAACATATAAGTAATAAAAGCCTTGCTAAAGGTGAAAAAAATTCTTTGCCGTGTGTCTGTGGGATAGAGACACACGGCAAAGGACCTTTGCCGTGTGTTTGACGGCCACAGGCACACGGCAAAGGACATCTTTGCCGTGTGCTTTGTCCTTTGCCGTGTGTCTCATGCTATTTTCTAATTTTCTTTTTATTTTTTCTTTCAAATGATTTAACTTTTTGTTGCCTATTTGTTAGTATTCAGACCATGGAAACACTAACTTTGCAATAGACCATAAGGTTCTAGAGGATGCTGAACTTCATTTCCATTAGGTAGACGATCCGAGGCCCGCAGATCATCAGGGTTTCGCCGGTGGAAGTCCGCAAGAACGTCGGAATCATCTGAAAACTTGCATGTGTCCCTAGCATATGTGTGTGAGTGTGGTGCAAGGTTGGTATAGGTGATTGCATGTGTCCCCCCTCGCATGCATGCGCTCTGACCTAGAAGCGAAAGGTTATGGACCTGTATAAGGGGGAATCTCCCCGTTACGGTGAAACCGGGCCGTATAGTGCCCCAACTTGTGAACCAACATGGTTTCACATCATCCTATGACCTAGTCAGACACAAAACAAGAGAGAGCTACGCCGGGCTACCCCTGTCAGAAGAATGTCTAGAAGGGTAGACGATCCGAGGCCCGCAGATCATCAGGGTTTCGCCAGAGTAAGTCCACGAGAACGTCGGAATCATCTGAAAACTTGCATGTGTCCCTAGCATATGTGTGTGAGTGTGGTGCAAGATTGGTATAGGTGATTGCATGTGCCCCCCCTCGCATGCATGCGCTCTAACCTAGAAGCGAAAGGTTATGGACCTGTATAAGGGGGAATCTCCCCGTTACGGTGAAACCGGGCCGTATAGTGCCCCAACTTGTGAACCAACATGGTTTCACATCATCCTATGACCTAGTCAGACACAGAACAAGAGAGAGCTACGCCGGGCTACCCCTGTCAGAAGAATGTCTAGGGGGGTAGACGATCCGAGGCCCGCAGATCATCAGGGTTTCGCCGGAGGAAGTCCACGAGAACGTCGGAATCATCTGAAAACTTGCATGTGTCCCTAGCATATGTGTGTGAGTGTGGTGCAAGGTTGGTATAGGTGATTGCATGTGCCCCCCCTCGCATGCATGCGCTCTAACCTAGAAGCGAAAGGTTATGGACCTGTATAAGGGGGAATCTCCCCGTTACGGTGAAACCGGGCCGTATAGTGCCCCAACTTGTGAACCAACATGGTTTCACATCATCCTATGACCTAGTCAGACACAAAACAAGAGAGAGCTACGCCGGGCTACCCCTGTCAGAAGAATGTCTAGGGGGGTAGACGATCCGAGGCCCGCAGATCATCAGGGTTTCGCCGGAGTAAGTCCACGAGAACGTCGGAATCAGGGGGGTGCATGTATATAGTGATCAAGACCACAATAACCTATCATCATATGTGTGATCTCATGATCCTATGAAATAATATCACCTAACATATAATTAATAAAAGCCTTGCTAAAGGTGAAAAAAATTCTTTGCCGTGTGTCTGTGGGATAGAGACACACGGCAAAGGACCTTTGCCGTGTGTTTGACGGCCACAGGCACACGGCAAAGGACATCTTTGCCGTGTGCTTTGTCCTTTGCCGTGTGTCTCATGCTATTTTCTAATTTTCTTTTTATTTTTTCTTTCAAATGATTTAACTTTTTGTTGCCTATTTGTTAGTATTCAGACCATGGAAACACTAACTTTGCAATAGACCATAAGGTTCTAGAGGATGCTGAACTTCATTTCCATTAGGTAGACGATTCGAGGCCCGCAGATCATCAGGGTTTCGCCGGTGGAAGTCCGCAAGAACGTCGGAATCATCTGAAAACTTGCATGTGTCCCTAGCATATGTGTGTGAGTGTGGTGCAAGGTTGGTATAGGTGATTGCATGTGTCCCCCCTCGCATCCATGCGCTCTAACCTAGAAGCGAAAGGTTATGGACCTATATAAGGGGAATCTCCCCGTTACGGTGAAACCGGGCCGTATAGTGCCCCAACTTGTGAACCCAACATGGTTTCACATCATCCTATGACCTAGTCAGACACAAAACAAGAGAGAGCTACGCCGGGCTACCCCTGTCAGAAGAATGTCTAGAGGGGTAGACGATCTGAGGCCCGCAGATCATCAGGGTTTCGCCGGAGTAAGTCCACGAGAACGTCGGAATCATATGAAAACTTGCATGTGTCCCTAGCATATGTGTGTGAGTGTGGTGCAAGATTGGTATAGGTGATTGCATGTGCCCCCCCTCGCATGCATGCGCTCTAACCTAGAAGCGAAAGGTTATGGACCTGTATAAGGGGGAATCTCCCCGTTACGGTGAAACCGGGCCGTATAGTGCCCCAACTTGTGAACCAACATGGTTTCACATCATCCTATGACCTAGTGAGACACAAAACAAGAGAGAGCTACGCCGGGCTACCCCTGTCAGAAGAATGTCTAGGGGGGTAGACGATCCGAGGCCCGCAGATCATCAGGGTTTCGCCGGAGAAAGTCCACGAGAACATCGGAATCATCTGAAAACTTGCATGTGTCCCTAGCATATGTGTGTGAGTGTGGTGCAAGGTTGGTATAGGTGATTGCATGTGCCCCCCCTCGCATGCATGCGCTCTAACCTAGAAGCGAAAGGTTATGGACCTGTATAAGGGGGAATCTCCCCATTATGGTGAAACCGGGCCGTATAGTGCCCCAACTTGTGAACCCACATGGTTTCACATCATCCTATGACCTAGTCAGACAGAAAACAAGAGAGAGCTACGCCGGGCTACCCCTGTCAGAAGAATGTCTAGGGGGGTAGACGATCCGAGGCCCGCAGATCATCAGGGTTTCGCCGGAGTAAGTCCACGAGAACGTCGGAATCAGGGGGGTGCATGTATATAGTGATCAAGACCACAATAACCTATCATCATATGTGTGATCTCATGATCCTATGAAATAATATCACCTAACATATAAGTAATAAAAGCCTTGCTAAAGGTGAAAAAAATTCTTTGCCGTGTGTCTGTGGGATAGAGACACACGGCAAAGGACCTTTGCCGTGTGTTTGACGGCCACAGGCACACGGCAAAGGACATCTTTGCCGTGTGCTTTGTCCTTTGCCGTGTGTCTCATGCTATTTTCTAATTTTCTTTTTATTTTTTCTTTCAAATGATTTAACTTTTTGTTGCCTATTTGTTAGTATTCAGACCATGGAAACACTAACTTTGCAATAGACCATAAGGTTCTAGAGGATGCTGAACTTCATTTCCATTAGGTAGACGATCCGAGGCCCGCAGATCATCAGGGTTTCGCCGGTGGAAGTCCGCAAGAACGTCGGAATCATCTGAAAACTTGCATGTGTCCCTAGAATATGTGTGTGAGTGTGGTGCAAGGTTGGTTTAGGTGATTGCATGTGTCCCCCCTCGCATGCATGCGCTCTGACCTAGAAGCGAAAGGTTATGGACCTGTATAAGGGGGAATCTCCCCGTTACGGTGAAACCGGGCCGTATAGTGCCCCAACTTGTGAACCAACATGGTTTCACATCATCCTATGACCTAGTCAGACACAAAACAAGAGAGAGCTACGCCGGGCTACCCCTGTCAGAAGAATGTCTAGAGGGGTAGACGATCCGAGGCCCGCAGATCATCAGGGTTTCGCCAGAGTAAGTCCACGAGAACGTCGGAATCATCTGAAAACTTGCATGTGTCCCTAGCATATGTGTGTGAGTGTGGTGCAAGATTGGTATAGGTGATTGCATGTGCCCCCCTCGCATGCATGCGCTCTAACCTAGAAGCGAAAGGTTATGGACCTGTATAAGGGGGAATCTCCCCGTTACGGTGAAACCGGGCCGTATAGTGCCCCAACTTGTGAACCAACATGGTTTCACATCATCCTATGACCTAGTAAGACACAGAACAAGAGAGAGCTACGCCGGGCTACCCCTGTCAGAAGAATGTCTAGGGGGGTAGACGATCCGAGGCCCGCAGATCATCAGGGTTTCGCCGGTGGAAGTCCGCAAGAACGTCGGAATCATCTGAAAACTTGCATGTGTCCCTAGCATATGTGTGTGAGTGTGGTGCAAGGTTGGTTTAGGTGATTGCATGTGTCCCCCCTCGCATGCATGCGCTCTGACCTAGAAGCGAAAGGTTATGGACCTGTATAAGGGGGAATCTCCCCGTTACGGTGAAACCGGGCCGTATAGTGCCCCAACTTGTGAACCAACATGGTTTCACATCATCCTATGACCTAGTCAGACACAAAACAAGAGAGAGCTACGCCGGGCTACCCCTGTCAGAAGAATGTCTAGAGGGGTAGACGATCCGAGGCCCGCAGATCATCAGGGTTTCGCTAGAGTAAGTCCACGAGAACGTCGGAATCATCTGAAAACTTGCATGTGTCCCTAGCATATGTGTGTGAGTGTGGTGCAAGATTGGTATAGGTGATTGCATGTGCCCCCCTCGCATGCATGCGCTCTAACCTAGAAGCGAAAGGTTATGGACCTGTATAAGGGGGAATCTCCCCGTTACGGTGAAACCGGGCCGTATAGTGCCCCAACTTGTGAACCAACATGGTTTCACATCATCCTATGACCTAGTAAGACACAGAACAAGAGAGAGCTACGCCGGGCTACCCCTGTCAGAAGAATGTCTAGGGGGGTAGACGATCCGAGGCCCGCAGATCATCAGGGTTTCGCCGGTGGAAGTCCGCAAGAACGTCGGAATCATCTGAAAACTTGCATGTGTCCCTAGCATATGTGTGTGAGTGTGGTGCAAGGTTGGTTTAGGTGATTGCATGTGTCCCCCCTCGCATGCATGCGCTCTGACCTAGAAGCGAAAGGTTATGGACCTGTATAAGGGGGAATCTCCCCGTTACGGTGAAACCGGGCCGTATAGTGCCCCAACTTGTGAACCAACATGGTTTCACATCATCCTATGACCTAGTCAGACACAAAACAAGAGAGAGCTACGCCGGGCTACCCCTGTCAGAAGAATGTCTAGAGGGGTAGACGATCCGAGGCCCGCAGATCATCAGGGTTTCGCCAGAGTAAGTCCACGAGAACGTCGGAATCATCTGAAAACTTGCATGTGTCCCTAGCATATGTGTGTGAGTGTGGTGCAAGATTGGTATAGGTGATTGCATGTGCCCCCCTCGCATGCATGCGCTCTAACCTAGAAGCGAAAGGTTATGGACCTGTATAAGGGGGAATCTCCCCGTTACGGTGAAACCGGGCCGTATAGTGCCCCAACTTGTGAACCAACATGGTTTCACATCATCCTATGACCTAGTAAGACACAGAACAAGAGAGAGCTACGCCGGGCTACCCCTGTCAGAAGAATGTCTAGGGGGGTAGACGATCCGAGGCCCGCAGATCATCAGGGTTTCGCCGGAGGAAGTCCACGAGAACGTCGGAATCATCTGAAAACTTGCATGTGTCCCTAGCATATGTGTGTGAGTGTGGTGCAAGGTTGGTATAGGTGATTGCATGTGCCCCCCCTCGCATGCATGCGGTCTAACCTAGAAGCGAAAGGGTATGGACCTGTATAAGGGGGAATCTCCCCGTTACGGTGAAACCGGGCCGTATAGTGCCCCAACTTGTGAACCAACATGGTTTCACATCATCCTATGACCTAGTCAGACACAAAACAAGAGAGAGCTACGCCGGGCTACCCCTGTCAGAAGAATGTCTAGGGGGGTAGACGATCCGAGGCCTGCAGATCATCAGGGTTTCGCCGGAGGAAGTCCACGAGAACGTCTGAATCAGGGGGGTGCATGTATATAGTGATCAAGACCACAATAACCTATCATCATATGTGTGATCTCATGATCCTATGAAATAATATCACCTAACATATAAGTAATAAAAGCCTTGCTAAAGGTGAAAAAAATTCTTTGTCGTGTGTCTCTGGGATAGAGACACACGGCAAAGGACCTTTGCCGTGTGTTTGACGGCCACAGGCACACGGCAAAGGACATCTTTGCCGTGTGCTTTGTCCTTTGCCGTGTGTCTCATGCTATTTTCTAATTTTCTTTTTATTTTTTCTTTCAAATGATTTAACTTTTGGTTGCCTATTTGTTAGTATTCAGACCATGGAAACACTAACTTTGCAATAGACCATAAGGTTCTAGAGGATGCTGAACTTCATTTCCATTAGGTAGACGATCCGAGGCCCGCAGATCATCAGGGTTTCGCCGGTGGAAGTCCGCAAGAACGTCGGAATCATCTGAAAACTTGCATGTGTCCCTAGCATATGTGTGTGAGTGTGGTGCAAGGTTGGTATAGGTGATTGCATGTGTCCCCCCTCGCATCCATGCGCTCTAACCTAGAAGCGAAAGGTTATGGACCTGTATAAGGGGGAATCTCCCTGTTACGGTGAAACCGGGGCGTATAGTGCCCCAACTTGTGAACCCAACATGGTTTCACATCATCCTATGACCTAGTCAGACACAAAACAAGAGAGAGCTACGCCGGGCTACCCCTGTCAGAAGAATGTCTAGAGGGGTAGACGATCCGAGGCCCGCAGATCATCAGGGTTTCGCCGGAGTAAGTCCACGAGAACGTCGGAATCATCTGAAAACTTGCATGTGTCCCTAGCATATGTGTGTGAGTGTGGTGCAAGATTGGTATAGGTGATTGCATGTGCCCCCCCTCGCATGCATGCGCTCTAACCTAGAAGCGAAAGGTTATGGACCTGTATAAGGGGGAATCTCCCCGTTACGGTGAAACCGGGCCGTATAGTGCCCCAACTTGTGAACCAACATGGTTTCACATCATCCTATGACCTAGTCAGACACAAAACAAGAGAGAGCTACGCCGGGCTACCCCTGTCAGAAGAATGTCTAGGGGGTAGACGATCCGAGGCCCGCAGATCATCAGGGTTTCGCCGGAGGAAGTCCATGAGAACGTCGGAATCATCTGAAAACTTGCATGTGTCCCTAGCATATGTGTGTGAGTGTGGTGCAAGGTTGGTATAGGTGATTGCATGTGCCCCCCCTCGCATGCATGCGCTCTAACCTAGAAGCAAAAGGTTATGGACCTGTATAAGGGGGAATCTCCCCATTACGGTGAAACCGGGCCGTATAGTGCCCCAACTTGTGAACCAACATGGTTTCACATCATCCTATGACCTAGTCAGACACAAAACAAGAGAGAGCTACGCCGGGCTACCCCTGTCAGAAGAATGTCTAGGGGGGTAGACGATCCGAGGCCCGCAGATCATCAGGGTTTCGCCGGAGTAAGTCCACGAGAACGTCGGAATCAGGGGGGTGCATGTATATAGTGATCAAGACCACAATAACCTATCATCATATGTGTGATCTCATGATCCTATGAAATAATATCACCTAACATATAAGTAATAAAAGCCTTTCTAAAGGTGAAAAAAATTCTTTGCCGTGTGTCTGTGGGATAGAGACACACGGCAAAGGACCTTTGCCGTGTGTTTGACGGCCACAGGCACACGGCAAAGGACATCTTTGCCGTGTGCTTTGTCCTTTGCCGTGTGTCTCATGCTATTTTCTAATTTTCTTTTTATTTTTTCTTTCAAATGATTTAACTTTTTGTTGCCTATTTGTTAGTATTCAGACCATGGAAACACTAACTTTGCAATAGACCATAAGGTTCTAGAGGATGCTGAACTTCATTTCCATTAGGTAGACGATCCGAGGCCTGCAGATCATCAGGGTTTCGCCGGTGGAAGTCCGCAAGAACGTCGGAATCATCTGAAAACTTGCATGTGTCCCTAGCATATGTGTGTGAGTGTGGTGCAAGGTTGGTTTAGGTGATTGCATGTGTCCCCCCTCGCATGCATGCGCTCTGACCTAGAAGCGAAAGGTTATGGACCTGTATAAGGGGGAATCTCCCCGTTACGGTGAAACCGGGCCGTATAGTGCCCCAACTTGTGAACCAACATGGTTTCACATCATCCTATGACCTAGTGAGACACAAAACAAGAGAGAGCTACGCCGGGCTACCCCTGTCAGAAGAATGTCTAGGGGGGTAGACGATCCGAGGCCCGCAGATCATCAGGGTTTCGCCGGAGGAAGTCCACGAGAACGTCGGAATCAGGGGGGTGCATGTATATAGTGATCAAGACCACAATAACCTATCATCATATGTGTGATCTCATGATCCTATGAAATAATATCACCTAACATATAAGTAATAAAAGCCTTGCTAAAGGTGAAAAAAATTCTTTGCCGTGTGTCTGTGGGATAGAGACACACGGCAAAGGACCTTTGCCGTGTGTTTGACGGCCACAGGCACACGGCAAAGGACATCTTTGCCGTGTGCTTTGTCCTTTGCCGTGTGTCTCATGCTATTTTCTAATTTTCTTTTTATTTTTTCTTTCAAATGATTTAACTTTTTGTCCTTTGCCGTGTGCTTTGTCCTTTGCCGTGTGTCTCATGCTATTTTCTAATTTTCTTTTTATTTTTTCTTTCAAATGATTTAACTTTTTTTTGCCTATTTGTTAGTATTCAGACCATGGACACACTAACTTTGCAATAGACCATAAGGTTCTAGAGGATGCTGAACTTCATTTCCATTAGGTAGACGATCCGAGGCCCGCAGATCATCAGGGTTTCGCCGGTGGAAGTCCGCAAGAACGTCGGAATCATCTGAAAACTTGCATGTGTCCCTAGCATATGTGTGTGAGTGTGGTGCAAGGTTGGTATAGGTGATTGCATGTGTCCCCCCTCGCATCCATGCGCTCTAACCTAGAAGCGAAAGGTTATGGACCTGTATAAGGGGGAATCTCCCCGTTACGGTGAAACCGGGCCGTATAGTGCCCCAACTTGTGAACCAACATGGTTTCACATCATCCTATGACCTAGTCAGACACAAAACAAGAGAGAGCCACACCGGGCTACCCCTGTCAGAAGAATGTCTAGAGGGGTAGACGATCCGAGGCCCGCAGATCATCAGGGTTTCGCCGGAGTAAGTCCACGAGAACGTCGGAATCATCTGAAAACTTGCATGTGTCCCTAGCATAAGTGTGTGAGTGTGGTGCAAGATTGGTATAGGTGATTGCATGTGCCCCCCCTCGCATGCATGCGCTCTAACCTAGAAGCGAAAGGTTATGGACCTGTATAAGGGGGAATCTCCCCGTTACGGTGAAACCGGGCCGTATAGTGCCCCAACTTGTGAACCAACATGGTTTCACATCATCCTATGACCTAGTGAGACACAAAACAAGAGAGAGCTACGCCGGGCTACCCCTGTCAGAAGAATGTCTAGGGGGGTAGACGATCCGAGGCCCGCAGATCATCAGGGTTTCGCCGGAGGAAGTCCACGAGAACGTCGGAATCATCTGAAAACTTGCATGTGTCCCTAGCATATGTGTGTGAGTGTGGTGCAAGGTTGGTATAGGTGATTGCATGTGCCCCCCTCGCATGCATGCGCTCTAACCTAGAAGCGAAACGTTATGGACCTGTATAAGGGGGAATCTCCCCGTTACGGTGAAACCGGGCCGTATAGTGCCCCAACTTGTGAACCCACATGGTTTCACATAATCCTATGACCTAGTGAGACACAAAACAAGAGAGAGCTACGCCGGGCTACCCCTGTCAGAAGAATGTCTAGGGGGGTAGACGATCCGAGGCCCGCAGATCATCAGGGTTTCGCCGGAGGAAGTCCACGAGAACGTCGGAATCATCTGAAAACTTGCATGTGTCCCTAGCATATGTGTGTGAGTGTGGTGCAAGGTTGGTATAGGTGATTGCATGTGTCCCCCCTCGCATGCATGCGCTCTGACCTAGAAGCGAAAGGTTATGGACCTGTATAAGGGGGAATCTCCCCGTTACGGTGAAACCGGGCCGTATAGTGCCCCAACTTGTGAACCAACATGGTTTCAAATCATCCTATGACCTAGTGAGACACAAAACAAGAGAGAGCTACGCCGGGTTACCCCTGTCAGAAGAATGTCTAGGGGGGTAGACGATCCGAGGCCCGCAGATCATCAGGGTTTCGCCGGAGGAAGTCCACGAGAACGTCGGAATCATCTGAAAACTTGCATGTGTCCCTAGCATATGTGTGTGAGTGTGGTGCAAGGTTGGTATAGGTGATTGCATGTGCCCCCCCTCGCATGCATGCGCTCTAACCTAGAAGCGAAAGGTTATGGACCTGTATAAGGGGGAATCTCCCCGTTACGGTGAAACCGGGCCGTATAGTGCCCCAACTTGTGAACCAACATGGTTTCACATCATCCTATGACCTAGTGAGATACAAAACAAGAGAGAGCTACGCCGGGCTACCCCTGTCAGAAGAATGTCTAGGGGGTAGACGATCCGAGGCCCGCAGATCATCAGGGTTTCGCTGGAGGAAGTCCACGAGAACGTCAGAATCATCTGAAAACTTGCATGTGTCCCTAGCATATGTGTGTGAGTGTGGTGCAAGGTTGGTATAGGTGATTGCATGTGCCCCCCCTCGCATGCATGCGCTCTAACCTAGAAGCGAAAGGTTATGGACCTGTATAAGGGGGAATCTCCCCGTTACGGTGAAACCGGGCCGTATAGTGCCCCAACTTGTGAACCAACATGGTTTCACATCATCCTATGACCTAGTGAGACACAAAACAAGAGAGAGCTACGCCGGGCTACCCCTGTCAGAAGAATGTCTAGGGGGGTAGACGATCCGAGGCCCGCAGATCATCAGGGTTTCGCCGGAGGAAGTCCACGAGAACGTCGGAATCATCTGAAAACTTGCATGTGTCCCTAGCATATGTGTGTGAGTGTGGTGCAAGGTTGGTATAGGTGATTGCATGTGCCCCCCCTCGCATGCATGCGCTCTAACCTAGAAGCGAAAGGTTATGGACCTGTATAAGGGGGAATCTCCCCATTACGGTGAAACCGGGCCGTATAGTGCCCCAACTTGTGAACCCACATGGTTTCACATCATCCTATGACCTAGTCAGACAGAAAACAAGAGAGAGCTACGCTGGGCTACCCCTGTCAGAAGAATGTCTAGGGGGGTAGACGATCCGAGGCCCGCAGATCATCAGGGTTTCGCCGGAGTAAGTCCACGAGAACGTCGGAATCAGGGGGGTGCATGTATATAGTGATCAAGACCACAATAACCTATCATCATATGTGTGATCTCATGATCCTATGAAATAATATCACCTAACATATAAGTAATAAAAGCCTTGCTAAAGGTGAAAAAAATTCTTTGCCGTGTGTCTATGGGATAGAGACACACGGCAAAGGACCTTTGCCGTGTGTTTGACGGCCACAGGCACATGGCAAAGGACATCTTTGCCGTGTGCTTTGTCCTTTGCCGTGTGTCTCATGCTATTTTCTGATTTTCTTTTTATTTTTTCTTTCAAATGATTTAACTTTTTGTTGCCTATTTGTTAGTATTCAGACCATGGAAACACTAACTTTGCAATAGACCATAAGGTTCTAGAGGATGCTGAACTTCATTTCCATTAGGTAGACGATCCGAGGCCCGCAGATCATCAGGGTTTCGCCGGTGGAAGTCCGCAAGAACGTCGGAATCATCTGAAAACTTGCATGTGTCCCTAGCATATGTGTGTGAGTGTGGTGCAAGGTTGGTATAGGTGATTGCATGTGTCCCCCCTCGCATGCATGCGCTCTGACCTAGAAGCGAAAGGTTATGGACCTGTATAAGGGGGAATCTCCCCGTTACGGTGAAACCGGGCCGTATAGTGCCCCAACTTGTGAACCAACATGGTTTCACATCATCCTATGACCTAGTCAGACACAAAACAAGAGAGAGCTACGCCGGGCTACCCCTGTCAGAAGAATGTCTAGAGGGGTAGACGATCCGAGGCCCGCAGATCATCAGGGTTTCGCCAGAGTAAGTCCACGAGAACGTCGGAATCATCTGAAAACTTGCATGTGTCCCTAGCATATGTGTGTGAGTGTGGTGCAAGATTGGTATAGGTGATTGCATGTGCCCCCCCTCGCATGCATGCGCTCTAACCTAGAAGCGAAAGGTTATGGACCTGTATAAGGGGGAATCTCCCCGTTACGGTGAAACCGGGCCGTATAGTGCCCCAACTTGTGAACCAACATGGTTTCACATCATCCTATGACCTAGTCAGACACAGAACAAGAGAGAGCTACGCCGGGCTACCCCTGTCAGAAGAATGTCTAGGGGGGTAGACGATCCGAGGCCCGCAGATCATCAGGGTTTCGCCGGAGGAAGTCCACGAGAACGTCGGAATCATCTGAAAACTTGCATGTGTCCCTAGCATATGTGTGTGAGTGTGGTGCAAGGTTGGTATAGGTGATTGCATGTGCCCCCCCTCGCATGCATGCGCTCTAACCTAGAAGCGAAAGGGTATGGACCTGTATAAGGGGGAATCTCCCCGTTACGGTGAAACCGGGCCGTATAGTGCCCCAACTTGTGAACCAACATGGTTTCACATCATCCTATGACCTAGTCAGACACAAAACAAGAGAGAGCTACGCCGGGCTACCCCTGTCAGAAGAATGTCTAGGGGGGTAGACGATCCGAGGCCTGCAGATCATCAGGGTTTCGCCGGAGGAAGTCCACGAGAACGTCTGAATCAGGGGGGTGCATGTATATAGTGATCAAGACCACAATAACCTATCATCATATGTGTGATCTCATGATCCTATGAAATAATATCACCTAACATATAAGTAATAAAAGCCTTGCTAAAGGTGAAAAAAATTCTTTGTCCTGTGTCTCTGGGATAGAGACACACGGCAAAGGACCTTTGCCGTGTGTTTGACGGCCACAGGCACACGGCAAAGGACATCTTTGCCGTGTGCTTTGTCCTTTGCCGTGTGTCTCATGCTATTTTCTAATTTTCTTTTTATTTTTTCTTTCAAATGATTTAACTTTTTGTTGCCTATTTGTTAGTATTCAGACCATGGAAACACTAACTTTGCAATAGACCATAAGGTTCTAGAGGATGCTGAACTTCATTTCCATTAGGTAGACGATCCGAGGCCCGCAGATCATCAGGGTTTCGCCGGTGGAAGTCCGCAAGAACGTCGGAATCATCTGAAAACTTGCATGTGTCCCTAGCATATGTGTGTGAGTGTGGTGCAAGGTTGGTATAGGTGATTGCATGTGTCCCTCCTCGCATCCATGCGCTCTAACCTAGAAGCGAAAGGTTATGGACCTGTATAAGGGGGAATCTCCCCGTTACGGTGAAACCGGCCCGTATAGTGCCCCGACTTGTGAACCCAACATGGTTTCACATCATCCTATGACCTAGTCAGACACAAAACAAGAGAGAGCTACGCCGGGCTACCCCTGTCAGAAGAATGTCTAGAGGGGTAGACGATCCGAGGCCCACTTATCATCAGGGTTTCGCCGGAGTAAGTCCACGAGAACGTCGGAATCATCTGAAAACTTGCATGTGTCCCTAGCATATGTGTGTGAGTGTGGTGCAAGATTGGTATAGGTGATTGCATGTGCCCCCCCTCGCATGCATGCGCTCTAACCTAGAAGCGAAAGGTTATGGACCTGTATAAGGGGGAATCTCCCCGTTACGGTGAAACCGGGCCGTATAGTGCCCCAACTTGTGAACCAACATGGTTTCACATCATCCTATGACCTAGTCAGACACAAAACAAGAGAGAGCTATGCCGGGCTACCCCTGTCAGAAGAATGTCTAGGGGGTAGACGATCCGAGGCCCGCAGATCATCAGGGTTTCGCCGGAGGAAGTCCACGAGAACGTCGGAATCATCTGAAAACTTGCATGTGTCCCTAGCATATGTGTGTGAGTGTGGTGCAAGGATGGTATAGGTGATTGCATGTGCCCCCCCTCGCATGCATCACTCTAACCTAGAAGCAAAAGGTTATGGACCTGTATAAGGGGGAATCTCCCCATTACGGTGAAACCGGGCCGTATAGTGCCCCAACTTGTGAACCAACATGGTTTCACATCATCCTATGACCTAGTCAGACACAAAACAAGAGAGAGCTACGCCGGGCTACCCCTGTCAGAAGAATGTCTAGGGGGGTAGACGATCCGAGGCCCGCAGATCATCAGGGTTTCGCCGGAGTAAGTCCACGAGAACGTCGGAATCAGGGGGGGTGCATGTATATAGTGATCAAGACCACAATAACCTATCATCATATGTGTGATCTCATGATCCTATGAAATAATATCACCTAACATATAAGTAATAAAAGCCTTGCTAAAGGTGAAAAAAATTCTTTGCCGTGTGTCTGTGGGATAGAGACACACGGCAAAGGACCTTTGCCGTGTGTTTGACGGCCACAGGCACACGGCAAAGGACATCTTTGCCGTGTGCTTTGTCCTTTGCCGTGTGTCTCATGCTATTTTCTAATTTTCTTTTTATTTTTTCTTTCAAATGATTTAACTTTTTGTTGCCTATTTGTTAGTATTCAGACCATGGAAACACTAACTTTGCAATAGACCATAAGGTTCTAGAGGATGCTGAACTTCATTTCCATTAGGTAGACGATCCGAGGCCCGCAGATCATCAGGGTTTCGCCGGTGGAAGTCCGCAAGAACGTCGGAATCATCTGAAAACTTGCATGTGTCCCTAGCATATGTGTGTGAGTGTGGTGCAAGGTTGGTTTAGGTGATTGCATGTGTCCCCCCTCGCATGCATGCGCTCTGACCTAGAAGCGAAAGGTTATGGACCTGTATAAGGGGGAATCTCCCCGTTACGGTGAAACCGGGCCGTATAGTGCCCCAACTTGTGAACCAACATGGTTTCACATCATCCTATGACCTAGTGAGACACAAAACAAGAGAGAGCTACGCCGGGCTACCCTTGTCAGAAGAATGTCTAGGGGGGTAGACGATCCGAGGCCCGCAGATCATCAGGGTTTCGCCGGAGGAAGTCCACGAGAACGTCGGAATCAGGGGGGTGCATGTATATAGTGATCAAGACCACAATAACCTATCATCATATGTGTGATCTCATGATCCTATGAAATAATATCACCTAACATATAAGTAATAAAAGCCTTGCTAAAGGTGAAAAAAATTCTTTGCCGTGTGTCTGTGGGATAGAGACACACGGCAAAGGACCTTTGCCGTGTGTTTGACGGCCACAGGCACACGTCAAAGGACATCTTTGCCGTGTGCTTTGTCCTTTGCCCTGTGTCTCATGCTATTTTCTAATTTTCTTTTTATTTTTTCTTTCAAATGATTTAACTTTTTGTCCTTTGCCGTGTGCTTTGTCCTTTGCCGTGTGTCTCATGCTATTTTCTAATTTTCTTTTTATTTTTTCTTTCAAATGATTTAACTTTTTTTTGCCTATTTGTTAGTATTCAGACCATGGACACACTAACTTTGCAATAGACCATAAGGTTCTAGAGGATGCTGAACTTCATTTCCATTAGGTAGACGATCCGAGGCCCGCAGATCATCAGGGTTTCGCCGGTGGAAGTCCGCAAGAACGTCGGAATCATCTGAAAACTTGCATGTGTCCCTAGCATATGTGTGTGAGTGTGGTGCAAGGTTGGTATAGGTGATTGCATGTGTCCCCCCTCGCATCCATGCGCTCTAACCTAGAAGCGAAAGGTTATGGACCTGTATAAGGGGGAATCTCCCCGTTACGGTGAAACCGGGCCGTATAGTGCCCCAACTTGTGAACCAACATGGTTTCACATCATCCTATGACCTAGTCAGACACAAAACAAGAGAGAGCCACACCGGGCTACCCCTGTCAGAAGAATGTCTAGAGGGGTAGACGATCCGAGGCCCGCAGATCATCAGGGTTTCGCCGGAGTAAGTCCACGAGAACGTCGGAATCATCTGAAAACTGGCATGTGTCCCTAGCATAAGTGTGTGAGTGTGGTGCAAGATTGGTATAGGTGATTGCATGTGCCCCCCCTCGCATGCATGCGCTCTAACCTAGAAGCGAAAGGTTATGGACCTGTATAAGGGGGAATCTCCTCGTTACGGTGAAACCGGGCCGTATAGTGCCCCAACTTGTGAACCAACATGGTTTCACATCATCCTATGACCTAGTGAGACACAAAACAAGAGAGAGCTACGCCGGGCTACCCCTGTCAGAAGAATGTCTAGGGGGGTAGACGATCCGAGGCCCGCAGATCATCAGGGTTTCGCCGGAGGAAGTCCACGAGAACGTCGGAATCATCTGAAAACTTTCATGTGTCCCTAGCATATGTGTGTGAGTGTGGTGCAAGGTTGGTATAGGTGATTGCATGTGCCCCCCTCGCATGCATGCGCTCTAACCTAGAAGCGAAACGTTATGGACCTGTATAAGGGGGAATCTCCCCGTTACGGTGAAACCGGGCCGTATAGTGCCCCAACTTGTGAACCAACATGGTTTCACATCATCCTATGACCTAGTGAGACACAAAACAAGAGAGAGCTACGCCGGGCTACCCCTGTCAGAAGAATGTCTAGGGGGGTAGACGATCCGAGGCCCGCAGATCATCAGGGTTTCGCCGGAGGAAGTCCACGAGAACGTCGGAATCATCTGAAAACTTGCATGTGTCCCTAGCATATGTGTGTGAGTGTGGTGCAAGGTTGGTATAGGTGATTGCATGTGCCCCCCCTCGCATGCATGCGCTCTAACCTAGAAGCGAAACGTTATGGACCTGTATAAGGGGGAATCTCCCCGTTACGGTGAAACCGGGCCGTATAGTGCCCCAACTTGTGAACCAACATGGTTTCACATCATCCTATGACCTAGTCAGACACAAAACAAGAGAGAGCTACGCCGGGCTACCCCTGTCAGAAGAATGTCTAGGGGGGTAGACGATCCGAGGCCCGCAGATCATCAGGGTTTCGCCGGAGGAAGTCCACGAGAACGTCGGAATCATCTGAAAACTTGCATGTGTCCCTAGCATATGTGTGTGAGTGTGGTGCAAGGTTGGTATAGGTGATTGCATGTGTCCCCCCTCGCATCCATGCGCTCTAACCTAGAAGCGAAAGGTTATGGACCTGTATAAGGGGGAATCTCCCCGTTACGGTGAAACCGGGCCGTATAGTGCCCCAACTTGTGAACCAACATGGTTTCAAATCATCCTATGACCTAGTGAGACACAAAACAAGAGAGAGCTACGCCGGGCTACCCCTGTCAGAAGAATGTCTAGGGGGGTAGACGATCCGAGGCCCGCAGATCATCAGGGTTTCGCCGGAGGAAGTCCACGAGAACGTCGGAATCATCTGAAAACTTGCATGTGTCCCTAGCATATGTGTGTGAGTGTGGTGCAAGGTTGGTATAGGTGATTGCATGTGCCCCCCCTCGCATGCATGCGCTCTAACCTAGAAGCGAAAGGTTATGGACCTGTATAAGGGGGAATCTCCCCGTTACGGTGAAACCGGGCCGTATAGTGCCCCAACTTGTGAACCAACATGGTTTCACATCATCCTATGACCTAGTGAGATACAAAACAAGAGAGAGCTACGCCGGGCTACCCCTGTCAGAAGAATGTCTAGGGGGTAGACGATCCGAGGCCCGCAGATCATCAGGGTTTCGCCGGAGGAAGTCCACGAGAACGTCGGAATCATCTGAAAACTTGCATGTGTCCCTAGCATATGTGTGTGAGTGTGGTGCAAGGTTGGTATAGGTGATTGCATGTGCCCCCCCTCGCATGCATGCGCTCTAACCTAGAAGCGAAAGGTTATGGACCTGTATAAGGGGGAATCTCCCCGTTACGGTGAAACCGGGCCGTATAGTGCCCCAACTTGTGAACCAACATGGTTTCACATCATCCTATGACCTAGTCAGACACAAAACAAGAGAGAGCTACGCCGAGCTACCCCTGTCAGAAGAATGTCTAGGGGGGTAGACGATCCGAGGCCCGCAGATCATCAGGGTTTCGCCGGAGTAAGTCCACGAGAACGTCGGAATCACGGGGTGCATGTATATAGTGATCAAGACCACAATAACCTATCATCATATGTGTGATCTCATGATCCTATGAAATAATATCACCTAACATATAAGTAATAAAAGCCTTGCTAAAGGTGAAAAAATTCTTTGCCGTGTGTCTATGGGATAAGGACACACGGCAAAGGACCTTTGCCGTGTGTTTGACGGCCACAGGCACACGGCAAAGGACATCTTTGCCGTGTGCTTTGTCCTTTGCCGTGTGTCTCATGCTATTTTCTAATTTTCTTTTTATTTTTTCTTTCAAATGATTTAACTTTTTGTTGCCTATTTGTTAGTATTCAGACCATGGAAACACTAACTTTGCAATAGACCATAAGGTTCTAGAGGATGCTGAACTTCATTTCCATTAGGTAGACGATCCGAGGCCCGCAGATCATCAGGGTTTCGCCGGTGGAAGTCCGCAAGAACGTCGGAATCATCTGAAAACTTGCATGTGTCCCTAGCATATGTGTGTGAGTGTGGTGCAAGGTTGGTATAGGTGATTGCATGTGTCCCCCCTCGCATCCATGCGCTCTAACCTAGAAGCGAAAGGTTATGGACCTGTATAAGGGGGAATCTCCCCGTTACGGTGAAACCGGGCCGTATAGTGCCCCAACTTGTGAACCAACATGGTTTCACATCATCCTATGACCTAGTCAGACACAAAACAAGAGAGTGCTACGTCGGGCTACCCCTGTCAGAAGAATGTCTAGGGGGGTAGACGATTCGAGGCCCGCAGATCATCAGGGTTTCGCCGGAGTAAGTCCACGAGAACGTCGGAATCAGGGGGGTGCATGTATATAGTGATCAAGACCACAATAACCTATCATCATATGTGTGATCTCATGATCCTATGAAATAATATCACCTAACATATAAGTAATAAAAGCCTTGCTAAAGGTGAAAAAAATTCTTTGCCGTGTGTCTGTGGGATAGAGACACACGGCAAAGGACCTTTGCCGTGTGTTTGACGGCCACAGGCACACGGCAAAGGACATCTTTGCCGTGTGCTTTGTCCTTCGCCATGTGTCTCATGCTATTTTCTAATTTTCTTTTTATTTTTTCTTTCAAATGATTTAACTTTTTGTTGCCTATTTGTTAGTATTCAGACCATGGAAACACTAACTTTGCAATAGACCATAAGGTTCTAGAGGATGCTGAACTTCATTTCCATTAGGTAGACGATCCGAGGCCCGCAGATCATCAGGGTTTCGCCGGTGGAAGTCCGCAAGAACGTCGGAATCATCTGAAAACTTGCATGTGTCCCTAGCATATGTGTGTGAGTGTGGTGCAAGGTTGGTATAGGTGATTGCATGTGTCCCCCCTCGCATCCATGCGCTCTAACCTAGAAGCGAAAGGTTATGGACCTGTATAAGGGGGAATCTCCCCGTTACGGTGAAACCGGGCCGTATAGTGCCCCAACTTGTGAACCAACATGGTTTCACATCATCCTATGACCTAGTCAGACACAAAACAAGAGAGAGCTACGCCGGGCTACCCCTGTCAGAAGAATGTCTAGAGGGGTAGACGATCCGAGGCCCGCAGATCATCAGGGTTTCGCCGGAGTAAGTCCACGAGAACGTCGGAATCATTTGAAAACTTGCATGTGTCCCTAGCATATGTGTGTGAGTGTGGTGCAAGATTGGTATAGGTGATTGCATGTGCCCCCCCTCGCATGCATGCGCTCTAACCTAGAAGCGAAAGGTTATGGACCTGTATAAGGGGGAATCTCCCCGTTACGGTGAAACCGGGCCGTATAGTGCCCCAACTTGTGAACCAACATGGTTTCACATCATCCTATGACCTAGTCAGACACAAAACAAGAGAGAGCTACGCCGGGCTACCCCTGTTAGAAGAATGTCTAGGGGGGTAGACGATCCGAGGCCCGCAGATCATCAGGGTTTCGCCGGAGGAAGTCCACGAGAACGTCGGAATCATCTGAAAACTTGCATGTGTCCCTAGCATATGTGTGTGAGTGTGGTGCAAGGTTGGTATAGGTGATTGCATGTGCCCCCCTCGAATGCATGCGCTCTAACCTAGAAGCGAAAGGTTATGGACCTGTATAAGGGGGAATCTCCCTGTTACGGTGAAACCGGGCCGTATAGTGCCCCAACTTGTGAACCAACATGGTTTCACATCATCCTATGACCTAGTCAGACACAAAACAAGAGAGAGCTACGCCGGGCTACCCCTGTCAGAAGAATGTCTAGCGGGGTAGACGATCCGAGGCCCGCAGATCATCAGGGTTTCGCCGGAGGAAGTCCACGAGAACGTCGGAATCAGGGGGGTGCATGTATATGGTGATCAAGACCACAATAACCTATCATCATATGTGTGATCTCATGATCCTATGAAATAATATCACCTAACATATAAGTAATAAAAGCCTTGCTAAAGGTGAAAAAAATTCTTTGCCGTGTGTCTGTGGGATAGAGACACACAGCAAAGGACCTTTGCCGTGTGTTTGACGGCCACAGGCACACGGCAAAGGACATCTTTGCCGTGTGCTTTGTCCTTTGCCGTGTGTCTCATGCTATTTTCTAATTTAATTTTTATTTTTTCTTTCAAATGATTTAACTTTTTGTTTCCTATTTGTTAGTATTCAGACCATGGAAACACTAACTTTGCAATAGACCATAAGGTTCTAGAGGATGCTGAACTTCATTTCCATTAGGTAGACGATCCGAGGCCCGTAGATCATCAGGGTTTCGCCGGTGGAAGTCCGCAAGAACGTCAGAATCATCTGAAAACTTGCATGTGTCCCTAGCATATGTGTGTGAGTGTGGTGCAAGGTTGGTATAGGTGATTGCATGTGTCCCCCCTCGCATCCATGCGCTCTAACCTAGAAGCGAAAGGTTATGGACCTGTATAAGGGGGAATATCCCCGTTACGGTGAAACCGGGCCGTATAGTGCCCCAACTTGTGAACCAACATGGTTTCACATCATCCTATGACCTAGTGAGACACAAAACAAGAGAGAGCTATGCCGGGCTACCCCTGTCAGAAGAATGTCTAGGGGGTAGACGATCCGAGGCCCGCAGATCATCAGGGTTTCGCCGGAGGAAGTCCACGAGAACGTCGGAATCATCTGAAAAGTTGCATGTGTCCCTAGCATATGTGTGTGAGTGTGGTGCAAGGTTGGTATAGGTGATTGCATGTGCCCCCCCTCGCATGCATGCGCTCTAACCTAGAAGCGAAAGGTTATGGACCTGTATAAGGGGGAATCTCCCCGTTACGGTGAAACCGGGCCGTATAGTGCCCCAACTTGTGAACCAACATGGTTTCACATCATCCTATGACCTAGTCAGACACAAAACAAGAGAGAGCTACGCCGGGCTACCCCTGTCAGAAGAATGTCTAGGGGGGTAGACGATCCGAGGCCCGTAGATCATCAGGGTTTCGCCGGAGGAAGTCCACGAGAACGTCGGAATCATCTGAAAACTTGCATGTGTCCCTTGCATATGTGTGTGAGTGTGGTGCAAGGTTGGTATAGGTGATTGCATGTGCCCCCCTCGCATGCATGCGCTCTAACCTAGAAGCGAAAGGTTATGGACCTGTATAAGGGGGAATCTCCCCGTTACGGTGAAACCGGGCCGTATAGTGCCCCAACTTGTGAACCAACATGGTTTCACATCATCCTATGACCTAGTCAGACACAAAACAAGAGAGAGCTACGCCGGGCTACCCCTGTCAGAAGAATGTCTAGAGGGGTAGACGATCCGAGGCCCGCAGATCATCAGGGTTTCGCCGGAGTAAGTCCACGAGAACGTCGGAATCAGGGGGGTGCATGTATATAGTGATCAAGACCACAATAACCTATCATCATATGTGTGATCTCATGATCCTATGAAATAATATCACCTAACATATAAGTAATAAAAGCCTTGCTAAAGGTGAAAAAAATTCTTTGCCGTGTGTCTATGGGATAGAGACACACGGCAAAGGACCTTTGCCGTGTGTTTGACGGCCACAGGCACACGGCAAAGGACATCTTTGCCGTGTGCTTTGTCCTTTGCCGTGTGTCTCATGCTATTTTCTAATTTTCTTTTTATTTTTTCTTTCAAATGATTTAACTTTTTGTTGCCTATTTGTTAGTATTCAGACCATGGAAACACTAACTTTGCAATAGACCATAAGGTTCTAGAGGATGCTGAACTTCATTTCCATTAGGTAGACGATCCGAGGCCCGCAGATCATCAGGGTTTCGCCGGTGGAAGTCCGCAAGAACGTCGGAATCATCTGAAAACTTGCATGTGTCCCTAGCATATGTGTGTGAGTGTGGTGCAAGGTTGGTATAGGTGATTGCATGTGTCCCCCCTCGCATCCATGCGCTCTAACCTAGAAGCGAAAGGTTATGGACCTGTATAAGGGGGAATCTCCCCGTTACGGTGAAACCGGGCCGTATAGTGCCCCAACTTGTGAACCAACATGGTTTCACATCATCCTATGACCTAGTCAGACACAAAACAAGAGAGAGCTACGTCGGGCTACCCCTGTCAGAAGAATGTCTAGGGGGGTAGACGATTCGAGGCCCGCAGATCATCAGGGTTTCGCCGGAGTAAGTCCACGAGAACGTCGGAATCAGGGGGGTGCATGTATATAGTGATCAAGACCACAATAACCTATCATCATATGTGTGATCTCATGATCCTATGAAATAATATCACCTAACATATAAGTAATAAAAGCCTTGCTAAAGGTGAAAAAAATTCTTTGCCGTGTGTCTGTGGGATAGAGACACACGGCAAAGGACCTTTGCCGTGTGTTTGACGGCCACAGGCACACGGCAAAGGACATCTTTGCCGTGTGCTTTGTCCTTCGCCATGTGTCTCATGCTATTTTCTAATTTTCTTTTTATTTTTTCTTTCAAATGATTTAACTTTTTGTTGCCTATTTGTTAGTATTCAGACCATGGAAACACTAACTTTGCAATAGACCATAAGGTTCTAGAGGATGCTGAACTTCATTTCCATTAGGTAGACGATCCGAGGCCCGCAGATCATCAGGGTTTCGCCGGTGGAAGTCCGCAAGAACGTCGGAATCATCTGAAAACTTGCATGTGTCCCTAGCATATGTGTGTGAGTGTGGTGCAAGGTTGGTATAGGTGATTGCATGTGTCCCCCCTCGCATCCATGCGCTCTAACCTAGAAGCGAAAGGTTATGGACCTGTATAAGGGGGAATCTCCCCGTTACGGTGAAACCGGGCCGTATAGTGCCCCAACTTGTGAACCAACATGGTTTCACATCATCCTATGACCTAGTCAGACACAAAACAAGAGAGAGCTACGCCGGGCTACCCCTGTCAGAAGAATGTCTAGAGGGGTAGACGATCCGAGGCCCGCAGATCATCAGGGTTTCGCCGGAGTAAGTCCACGAGAACGTCGGAATCATCTGAAAACTTGCATGTGTCCCTAGCATATGTGTGTGAGTGTGGTGCAAGATTGGTATAGGTGATTGCATGTGCCCCCCCTCGCATGCATGCGCTCTAACCTAGAAGCGAAAGGTTATGGACCTGTATAAGGGGGAATCTCCCTGTTACGGTGAAACCGGGCCGTATAGTGCCCCAACTTGTGAACCAACATGGTTTCACATCATCCTATGACCTAGTCAGACACAAAACAAGAGAGAGCTACGCCGGGCTACCCCTGTTAGAAGAATGTCTAGGGGGGTAGACGATCCGAGGCCCGCAGATCATCAGGGTTTCGCCGGAGGAAGTCCACGAGAACGTCGGAATCATCTGAAAACTTGCATGTGTCCCTAGCATATGTGTGTGAGTGTGGTGCAAGGTTGGTATAGGTGATTGCATGTGCCCCCCTCGAATGCATGCGCTCTAACCTAGAAGCGAAAGGTTATGGACCTGTATAAGGGGGAATCTCCCCGTTACGGTGAAACCGGGCCGTATAGTGCCCCAACTTGTGAACCAACATGGTTTCACATCATCCTATGACCTAGTCAGACACAAAACAAGAGAGAGCTACGCCGGGCTACCCCTGTCAGAAGAATGTCTAGCGGGGTAGACGATCCGAGGCCCGCAGATCATCAGGGTTTCGCCGGAGGAAGTCCACGAGAACGTCGGAATCAGGGGGGTGCATGTATATGGTGATCAAGACCACAATAACCTATCATCATATGTGTGATCTCATGATCCTATGAAATAATATCACCTAACATATAAGTAATAAAAGCCTTGCTAAAGGTGAAAAAAATTCTTTGCCGTGTGTCTGTGGGATAGAGACACACAGCAAAGGACCTTTGCCGTGTGTTTGACGGCCACAGGCACACGGCAAAGGACATCTTTGCCGTGTGCTTTGTCCTTTGCCGTGTGTCTCATGCTATTTTCTAATTTAATTTTTATTTTTTCTTTCAAATGATTTAACTTTTTGTTTCCTATTTGTTAGTATTCAGACCATGGAAACACTAACTTTGCAATAGACCATAAGGTTCTAGAGGATGCTGAACTTCATTTCCATTAGGTAGACGATCCGAGGCCCGTAGATCATCAGGGTTTCGCCGGTGGAAGTCCGCAAGAACGTCAGAATCATCTGAAAACTTGCATGTGTCCCTAGCATATGTGTGTGAGTGTGGTGCAAGGTTGGTATAGGTGATTGCATGTGTCCCCCCTCGCATCCATGCGCTCTAACCTAGAAGCGAAAGGTTATGGACCTGTATAAGGGGGAATATCCCCGTTACGGTGAAACCGGGCCGTATAGTGCCCCAACTTGTGAACCAACATGGTTTCACATCATCCTATGACCTAGTGAGACACAAAACAAGAGAGAGCTATGCCGGGCTACCCCTGTCAGAAGAATGTCTAGGGGGTAGACGATCCGAGGCCCGTAGATCATCAGGGTTTCGCCGGAGGAAGTCCACGAGAACGTCGGAATCATCTGAAAAGTTGCATGTGTCCCTAGCATATGTGTGTGAGTGTGGTGCAAGGTTGGTATAGGTGATTGCATGTGCCCCCCCTCGCATGCATGCGCTCTAACCTAGAAGCGAAAGGTTATGGACCTGTATAAGGGGGAATCTCCCCGTTACGGTGAAACCGGGCCGTATAGTGCCCCAACTTGTGAACCAACATGGTTTCACATCATCCTATGACCTAGTCAGACACAAAACAAGAGAGAGCTACGCCGGGCTACCCCTGTCAGAAGAATGTCTAGGGGGGTAGACGATCCGAGGCCCGTAGATCATCAGGGTTTCGCCGGAGGAAGTCCACGAGAACGTCGGAATCATCTGAAAACTTGCATGTGTCCCTTGCATATGTGTGTGAGTGTGGTGCAAGGTTGGTATAGGTGATTGCATGTGCCCCCCCTCGCATGCATGCGCTCTAACCTAGAAGCGAAAGGTTATGGACCTGTATAAGGGGGAATCTCCCCGTTACGGTGAAACCGGGCCGTATAGTGCCCCAACTTGTGAACCAACATGGTTTCACATCATCCTATGACCTAGTCAGACACAAAACAAGAGAGAGCTATGCCGGGCTACCCCTGTCAGAAGAATGTCTAGGGGGTAGACGATCCGAGGCCCGCAGATCATCAGGGTTTCGCCGGAGTAAGTCCACGAGAACGTCGGAATCAGGGGGGTGCATGTATATAGTGATCAAGACCACAATAACCTATCATCATATGTGTGATCTCATGATCCTATGAAATAATATCACCTAACATATAAGTAATAAAAGCCTTGCTAAAGGTGAAAAAAATTCTTTGCCGTGTGTCTATGGGATAGAGACACACGGCAAATGACCTTTGCCGTGTGTTTGACGGCCACAGGCACACGGCAAAGGACATCTTTGCCGTGTGCTTTGTCCTTTGCCGTGTGTCTCATGCTATTTTCTAATTTTCTTTTTATTTTTTCTTTCAAATGATTTAACTTTTTGTTGCCTATTTGTTAGTATTCAGACCATGGAAACACTAACTTTGCAATAGACCATAAGGTTCTAGAGGATGCTGAACTTCATTTCCATTAGGTAGACGATCCGAGGCCCGCAGATCATCAGGGTTTCGCCTGTGGAAGTCCGCAAGAACGTCGGAATCATCTGAAAACTTGCATGTGTCCCTAGCATATGTGTGTGAGTGTGGTGCAAGGTTGGTATAGGTGATTTCATGTGTCCCCCCTCGCATCCATGCGCTCTAACCTAGAAGCGAAAGGTTATGGACCTGTATAAGGGGGAATCTCCCCGTTACGGTGAAACCGGGCCGTATAGTGCCCCAACTTGTGAACCAACATGGTTTCACATCATCCTATGACCTAGTCAGACACAAAACAAGAGAGAGCTACGTCGGGCTACCCCTGTCAGAAGAATGTCTAGGGGGGTAGACGATCCGAGGCCCGCAGATCATCAGGGTTTCGCCGGAGTAAGTCCACGAGAACGTCGGAATCAGGGGGGTGCATGTATATAGTGATCAAGACCACAATAACCTATCATCATATGTGTGATCTCATGATCCTATGAAATAATATCACCTAACATATAAGTAATAAAAGCCTTGCTAAAGGTGAAAAAAATTCTTTGCCGTGTGTCTGTGGGATAGAGACACACGGCAAAGGACCTTTGCCGTGTGTTTAACGGCCACAGGCACACGGCAAAGGACATCTTTGCCGTGTGCTTTGTCCTTTGCCGTGTGTCTCATGCTATTTTCTAATTTTCTTTTTATTTTTTCTTTCAAATGATTTAACTTTTTGTTGCCTATTTGTTAGTATTCAGACCATGGAAACACTAACTTTGCAATAGACCATAAGGTTCTAGAGGATGCTGAACTTCATTTCCATTAGGTAGACGATCCGAGGCCCGCAGATCATCAGGGTTTCGCCGGTGGAAGTCCGCAAGAACGTCGGAATCATCTGAAAACTTGCATGTGTCCCTAGCATATGTGTGTGAGTGTGGTGCAAGGTTGGTATAGGTGATTGCATGTGTCCCCCCTCGCATCCATGCGCTCTAACCTAGAAGCGAAAGGTTATGGACCTGTATAAGGGGGAATCTCCCCGTTACGGTGAAACCGGGCCGTATAGTGCCCCAACTTGTGAACCAACATGGTTTCACATCATCCTATGACCTAGTCAGACACAAAACAAGAGAGAGCTACGTCGGGCTACCCCTGTCAGAAGAATGTCTAGGGGGGTAGACGATCCGAGGCCCGCAGATCATCAGGGTTTCGCCGGAGTAAGTCCACGAGAACGTCGGAATCAGGGGGGTGCATGTATATAGTGATCAAGACCACAATAACCTATCATCATATGTGTGATCTCATAATCCTATGAAATAATATCACCTAACATATAAGTAATAAAAGCCTTGCTAAAGGTGAAAAAAATTCTTTGCCGTGTGTCTGTGGGATAGAGACACACGGCAAAGGACCTTTGCCGTGTGTTTGACGGCCACAGGCACACGGCAAAGGACATCTTTGCCGTGTGCTTTGTCCTTTGCCGTGTGTCTCATGCTATTTTCTAATTTTCTTTTTATTTTTTCTTTCAAATGATTTAACTTTTTGTTGCCTATTTGTTAGTATTCAGACCATGGAAACACTAACTTTGCAATAGACCATAAGGTTCTAGAGGATGCTGAACTTCATTTCCATTAGGTAGACGATCCGAGGCCCGCAGATCATCAGGGTTTCGCCGGTGGAAGTCCGCAAGAACGTCGGAATCATCTGAAAACTTGCATGTGTCCCTAGCATATGTGTGTGAGTGTGGTGCAAGGTTGGTATAGGTGATTGCATGTGTCCCCCCTCGCATCCATGCGCTCTAACCTAGAAGCGAAAGGTTATGGACCTGTATAAGGGGGAATCTCCCTGTTACGGTGAAACCGGGCCGTATAGTGCCCCAACTTGTGAACCAACATGGTTTCACATCATCCTATGACCTAGTCAGACACAAAACAAGAGAGAGCTACGCCGGGCTACCCCTGTCAGAAGAATGTCTAGAGGGGTAGACGATCCGAGGCCCGCAGATCATCAGGGTTTCGCCGGAGTAAGTCCACGAGAACGTCGGAATCATCTGAAAACTTGCATGTGTCCCTAGCATATGTGTGTGAGTGTGGTGCAAGATTGGTATAGGTGATTGCATGTGCCCCCCTCGCATGCATGCGCTCTAACCTAGAAGCGAAAGGTTATGGACCTGTATAAGGGGGTATCTCCCCGTTACGGTGAAACCGGGCCGTATAGTGCCCCAACTTGTGAACCAACATGGTTTCACATCATCCTATGACCTAGTCAGACACAAAACAAGAGAGAGCTACGCCGGGCTACCCCTGTCAGAAGAATGTCTAGGGGGGTAGACGATCCGAGGCCCGCAGATCATCAGGGTTTCGCCGGAGGAAGTCCACGAGAACGTCGGAATCATCTGAAAACTTGCATGTGTCCCTAGCATATGTGTGTGAGTGTGGTGCAAGGTTGGTATAGGTGATTGCATGTGCCCCCCTCGAATGCATGCACTCTAACCTAGAAGCGAAAGGCTATGGACCTGTATAAGGGGGAATCTCCCCGTTACGGTGAAACCGGGCCGTATAGTGCCCCAACTTGTGAACCAACATGGTTTCACATCATCCTATGACCTAGTCAGACACAAAACAAGAGAGAGCTACGCCGGGCTACCCCTGTCCGAAGAATGTCTAGGGGGGTAGACGATCCGAGGCCCGCAGATCATCAGGGTTTCGCCGGAGGAAGTCCACGAGAACGTCGGAATCAGGGGGGTGCATGTATATGGTGATCAAGACCACAATAACCTATCATCATATGTGTGATCTCATGATCCTATGAAATAATATCACCTAACATATAAGTAATAAAAGCCTTGCTAAAGGTGAAAAAAATTCTTTGCCGTGTGTCTGTGGGATAGAGACACACGGCAAAGGACCTTTGCCGTGTGTTTGACGGCCACAGGCACACGGCAAAGGACATCTTTGCCGTGTGCTTTGTCCTTTGCCGTGTGTCTCATGCTATTTTCTAATTTTATTTTTATTTTTTCTTTCAAATGATTTAACTTTTTGTTGCCTATGTGTTAGTATTCAGACCATGGAAACACTAACTTTGCAATAGACCATAAGGTTCTAGAGGATGCTGAACTTCATTTCCATTAGGTAGACGATCCGAGGCCCGTAGATCATCAGGGTTTCGCCGGTGGAAGTCCGCAAGAACGTCAGAATCATCTGAAAACTTGCATGTGTCCCTAGCATTTGTGTGTGAGTGTGGTGCAAGGTTGGTATAGGTGATTGCATGTGTCCCCCCTCGCATCCATGCGCTCTAACCTAGAAGCGAAAGGTTATGGACCTGTATAAGGGGGAATCTCCCCGTTACGGTGAAACCGGGCCGTATAGTGCCCCAACTTGTGAACCAACATGGTTTCACATCATCCTATGACCTAGTGAGACACAAAACAAGAGAGAGCTATGCCGGGCTACCCCTGTCAGAAGAATGTCTAGGGGGTAGACGATCCGAGGCCCGTAGATCATCAGGGTTTCGCCGGAGGAAGTCCACGAAAACGTCGGAATCATCTGAAAACTTGCATGTGTCCCTAGCATATGTGTGTGAGTGTGGTGCAAGGTTGGTATAGGTGATTGCATGTGCCCCCCCTCGCATGCATGCGCTCTAACCTAGAAGCGAAAGGTTATGGACCTGTATAAGGGGGAATCTCCCCGTTACGGTGAAACCGGGCCGTATAGTGCCCCAACTTGTGAACCAACATGGTTTCACATCATCCTATGACCTAGTCAGACACAAAACAAGAGAGAGCTACGCCGGGCTACCCCTGTCAGAAGAATGTCTAGGGGGGTAGACGATCCGAGGCCCGTAGATCATCAGGGTTTCGCCGGAGGAAGTCCACGAGAACGTCGGAATCATCTGAAAACTTGCATGTGTCCCTAGCATATGTGTGTGAGTGTGGTGCAAGGTTGGTATAGGTGATTGCATGTGCCCCCCCTCGCATGCATGCGCTCTAACCTAGAAGCGAAAGGTTATGGACATGTATAAGGGGGAATCTCCCCGTTACGGTGAAACCGGGCCGTATAGTGCCCCAACTTGTGAACCAACATGGTTTCACATCATCCTATGACCTAGTCAGACACAAAACAAGAGAGAGCTACGCCGGGCTACCCCTGTCAGAAGAATGTCTAGAGGGGTAGACGATCCGAGGCCCGCAGATCATCAGGGTTTCGCCGGAGTAAGTCCACGAGAACGTCGGAATCATCTGAAAACTTGCATGTGTCCCTAGCATATGTGTGTGAGTGTGGTGCAAGATTGGTATAGGTGATTGCATGTGCCCCCCCTCGCATGCATGCGCTCTAACCTAGAAGCGAAAGGTTATGGACCTGTATAAGGGGAATCTCCCTGTTACGGTGAAACCGGGCCGTATAGTGCCCCAACTTGTGAACCAACATGGTTTCACATCAGGGTTTCGCCGGAGGAAGTCCACGTGAACGTCGGAATCATCTGAAAACTTGCATGTGTCCCTAGCATATGTGTGTGAGTGTGGTGCAAGGTTGGTATAGGTGATTGCATGTGCCCCCCCTCGCATGCATGCGCTCTAACCTAGAAGCGAAAGGTTATGGACCTGTATAAGGGGGAATCTCCCCGTTACGGTGAAACCGGGCCGTATAGTGCCCCAACTTGTGAACCAACATGGTTTCACATCATCCTATGACCTAGTCAGACACAAAACAAGAGAGAGCTACGCCGGGCTACCCCTGTCAGAAGAATGTCTAGGGGGGTAGACGATCCGAGGCCCGCAGATCATCAGGGTTTCGCCGGAGGAAGTCCACGAGAACGTCGGAATCAGGGGGGTGCATGTATATAGTGATCAAGACCACAATAACCTATCATCATATGTGTGATCTCATGATCCTATGAAATAATATCACCTAACATATAAGTAATAAAAGCCTTGCTAAAGGTGAAAAAAATTCTTTGCCGTGTGTCTATGGGATAGAGACACACGGCAAATGACCTTTGCCGTGTGTTTGACGGCCACAGGCACACGGCAAAGGACATCTTTGCCGTGTGCTTTGTCCTTTGCCGTGTGTCTCATGCTATTTTCTAATTTTCTTTTTATTTTTTCTTTCAAATGATTTAACTTTTTGTTGCCTATTTGTTAGTATTCAGACCATGGAAACACTAACTTTGCAATAGACCATAAGGTTCTAGAGGATGCTGAACTTCATTTCCATTAGGTAGACGATCCGAGGCCCGCAGATCATCAGGGTTTCGCCTGTGGAAGTCCGCAAGAACGTCGGAATCATCTGAAAACTTGCATGTGTCCCTAGCATATGTGTGTGAGTGTGGTGCAAGGTTGGTATAGGTGATTTCATGTGTCCCCCCTCGCATCCATGCGCTCTAACCTAGAAGCGAAAGGTTATGGACCTGTATAAGGGGGAATCTCCCCGTTACGGTGAAACCGGGCCGTATAGTGCCCCAACTTGTGAACCAACATGGTTTCACATCATCCTATGACCTAGTCAGACACAAAACAAGAGAGAGCTACGTCGGGCTACCCCTGTCAGAAGAATGTCTAGGGGGGTAGACGATCCGAGGCCCGCAGATCATCAGGGTTTCGCCGGAGTAAGTCCACGAGAACGTCGGAATCAGGGGGGTGCATGTATATAGTGATCAAGACCACAATAACCTATCATCATATGTGTGATCTCATGATCCTATGAAATAATATCACCTAACATATAAGTAATAAAAGCCTTGCTAAAGGTGAAAAAAATTCTTTGCCGTGTGTCTGTGGGATAGAGACACACGGCAAAGGACCTTTGCCGTGTGTTTAACGGCCACAGGCACACGGCAAAGGACATCTTTGCCGTGTGCTTTGTCCTTTGCCGTGTGTCTCATGCTATTTTCTAATTTTCTTTTTATTTTTTCTTTCAAATGATTTAACTTTTTGTTGCCTATTTGTTAGTATTCAGACCATGGAAACACTAACTTTGCAATAGACCATAAGGTTCTAGAGGATGCTGAACTTCATTTCCATTAGGTAGACGATCCGAGGCCCGCAGATCATCAGGGTTTCGCCGGTGGAAGTCCGCAAGAACGTCGGAATCATCTGAAAACTTGCATGTGTCCCTAGCATATGTGTGTGAGTGTGGTGCAAGGTTGGTATAGGTGATTGCATGTGTCCCCCCTCGCATCCATGCGCTCTAACCTAGAAGCGAAAGGTTATGGACCTGTATAAGGGGGAATCTCCCCGTTACGGTGAAACCGGGCCGTATAGTGCCCCAACTTGTGAACCAACATGGTTTCACATCATCCTATGACCTAGTCAGACACAAAACAAGAGAGAGCTACGTCGGGCTACCCCTGTCAGAAGAATGTCTAGGGGGGTAGACGATCCGAGGCCCGCAGATCATCAGGGTTTCGCCGGAGTAAGTCCACGAGAACGTCGGAATCAGGGGGGTGCATGTATATAGTGATCAAGACCACAATAACCTATCATCATATGTGTGATCTCATAATCCTATGAAATAATATCACCTAACATATAAGTAATAAAAGCCTTGCTAAAGGTGAAAAAAATTCTTTGCCGTGTGTCTGTGGGATAGAGACACACGGCAAAGGACCTTTGCCGTGTGTTTGACGGCCACAGGCACACGGCAAAGGACATCTTTGCCGTGTGCTTTGTCCTTTGCCGTGTGTCTCATGCTATTTTCTAATTTTCTTTTTATTTTTTCTTTCAAATGATTTAACTTTTTGTTGCCTATTTGTTAGTATTCAGACCATGGAAACACTAACTTTGCAATAGACCATAAGGTTCTAGAGGATGCTGAACTTCATTTCCATTAGGTAGACGATCCGAGGCCCGCAGATCATCAGGGTTTCGCCGGTGGAAGTCCGCAAGAACGTCGGAATCATCTGAAAACTTGCATGTGTCCCTAGCATATGTGTGTGAGTGTGGTGCAAGGTTGGTATAGGTGATTGCATGTGTCCCCCCTCGCATCCATGCGCTCTAACCTAGAAGCGAAAGGTTATGGACCTGTATAAGGGGGAATCTCCCTGTTACGGTGAAACCGGGCCGTATAGTGCCCCAACTTGTGAACCAACATGGTTTCACATCATCCTATGACCTAGTCAGACACAAAACAAGAGAGAGCTACGCCGGGCTACCCCTGTCAGAAGAATGTCTAGAGGGGTAGACGATCCGAGGCCCGCAGATCATCAGGGTTTCGCCGGAGTAAGTCCACGAGAACGTCGGAATCATCTGAAAACTTGCATGTGTCCCTAGCATATGTGTGTGAGTGTGGTGCAAGATTGGTATAGGTGATTGCATGTGCCCCCCTCGCATGCATGCGCTCTAACCTAGAAGCGAAAGGTTATGGACCTGTATAAGGGGGTATCTCCCCGTTACGGTGAAACCGGGCCGTATAGTGCCCCAACTTGTGAACCAACATGGTTTCACATCATCCTATGACCTAGTCAGACACAAAACAAGAGAGAGCTACGCCGGGCTACCCCTGTCAGAAGAATGTCTAGGGGGGTAGACGATCCGAGGCCCGCAGATCATCAGGGTTTCGCCGGAGGAAGTCCACGAGAACGTCGGAATCATCTGAAAACTTGCATGTGTCCCTAGCATATGTGTGTGAGTGTGGTGCAAGGTTGGTATAGGTGATTGCATGTGCCCCCCTCGAATGCATGCACTCTAACCTAGAAGCGAAAGGCTATGGACCTGTATAAGGGGGAATCTCCCCGTTACGGTGAAACCGGGCCGTATAGTGCCCCAACTTGTGAACCAACATGGTTTCACATCATCCTATGACCTAGTCAGACACAAAACAAGAGAGAGCTACGCCGGGCTACCCCTGTCCGAAGAATGTCTAGGGGGGTAGACGATCCGAGGCCCGCAGATCATCAGGGTTTCGCCGGAGGAAGTCCACGAGAACGTCGGAATCAGGGGGGTGCATGTATATGGTGATCAAGACCACAATAACCTATCATCATATGTGTGATCTCATGATCCTATGAAATAATATCACCTAACATATAAGTAATAAAAGCCTTGCTAAAGGTGAAAAAAATTCTTTGCCGTGTGTCTGTGGGATAGAGACACACGGCAAAGGACCTTTGCCGTGTGTTTGACGGCCACAGGCACACGGCAAAGGACATCTTTGCCGTGTGCTTTGTCCTTTGCCGTGTGTCTCATGCTATTTTCTAATTTTATTTTTATTTTTTCTTTCAAATGATTTAACTTTTTGTTGCCTATGTGTTAGTATTCAGACCATGGAAACACTAACTTTGCAATAGACCATAAGGTTCTAGAGGATGCTGAACTTCATTTCCATTAGGTAGACGATCCGAGGCCCGTAGATCATCAGGGTTTCGCCGGTGGAAGTCCGCAAGAACGTCAGAATCATCTGAAAACTTGCATGTGTCCCTAGCATTTGTGTGTGAGTGTGGTGCAAGGTTGGTATAGGTGATTGCATGTGTCCCCCCTCGCATCCATGCGCTCTAACCTAGAAGCGAAAGGTTATGGACCTGTATAAGGGGGAATCTCCCCGTTACGGTGAAACCGGGCCGTATAGTGCCCCAACTTGTGAACCAACATGGTTTCACATCATCCTATGACCTAGTGAGACACAAAACAAGAGAGAGCTATGCCGGGCTACCCCTGTCAGAAGAATGTCTAGGGGGTAGACGATCCGAGGCCCGTAGATCATCAGGGTTTCGCCGGAGGAAGTCCACGAAAACGTCGGAATCATCTGAAAACTTGCATGTGTCCCTAGCATATGTGTGTGAGTGTGGTGCAAGGTTGGTATAGGTGATTGCATGTGCCCCCCCTCGCATGCATGCGCTCTAACCTAGAAGCGAAAGGTTATGGACCTGTATAAGGGGGAATCTCCCCGTTACGGTGAAACCGGGCCGTATAGTGCCCCAACTTGTGAACCAACATGGTTTCACATCATCCTATGACCTAGTCAGACACAAAACAAGAGAGAGCTACGCCGGGCTACCCCTGTCAGAAGAATGTCTAGGGGGGTAGACGATCCGAGGCCCGTAGATCATCAGGGTTTCGCCGGAGGAAGTCCACGAGAACGTCGGAATCATCTGAAAACTTGCATGTGTCCCTAGCATATGTGTGTGAGTGTGGTGCAAGGTTGGTATAGGTGATTGCATGTGCCCCCCCTCGCATGCATGCGCTCTAACCTAGAAGCGAAAGGTTATGGACATGTATAAGGGGGAATCTCCCCGTTACGGTGAAACCGGGCCGTATAGTGCCCCAACTTGTGAACCAACATGGTTTCACATCATCCTATGACCTAGTCAGACACAAAACAAGAGAGAGCTACGCCGGGCTACCCCTGTCAGAAGAATGTCTAGAGGGGTAGACGATCCGAGGCCCGCAGATCATCAGGGTTTCGCCGGAGTAAGTCCACGAGAACGTCGGAATCATCTGAAAACTTGCATGTGTCCCTAGCATATGTGTGTGAGTGTGGTGCAAGATTGGTATAGGTGATTGCATGTGCCCCCCCTCGCATGCATGCGCTCTAACCTAGAAGCGAAAGGTTATGGACCTGTATAAGGGGAATCTCCCTGTTACGGTGAAACCGGGCCGTATAGTGCCCCAACTTGTGAACCAACATGGTTTCACATCAGGGTTTCGCCGGAGGAAGTCCACGTGAACGTCGGAATCATCTGAAAACTTGCATGTGTCCCTAGCATATGTGTGTGAGTGTGGTGCAAGGTTGGTATAGGTGATTGCATGTGCCCCCCCTCGCATGCATGCGCTCTAACCTAGAAGCGAAAGGTTATGGACCTGTATAAGGGGGAATCTCCCCGTTACGGTGAAACCGGGCCGTATAGTGCCCCAACTTGTGAACCAACATGGTTTCACATCATCCTATGACCTAGTCAGACACAAAACAAGAGAGAGCTACGCCGGGCTACCCCTGTCAGAAGAATGTCTAGGGGGGTAGACGATCCGAGGCCCGCAGATCATCAGGGTTTCGCCGGAGGAAGTCCACGAGAACGTCGGAATCATCTGAAAACTTGCATGTGTCCCTAGCATATGTGTGTGAGTGTGGTGCAAGGTTGGTATAGGTGATTGCATGTGCCCCCCCTCGCATGCATGCGCTCTAACCTAGAAGCGAAAGGTTATGGACCTGTATAAGGGGGAATCTCCCCGTTACGGTGAAACCGGGCCGTATAGTGCCCCAACTTGTGAACCAACATGGTTTCACATCATCCTATAACCTAGTCAGACACAAAACAAGAGAGAGCTACGCCGGGCTACCCCTGTCAGAAGAATGTCTAGGGGGGTAGACGATCCGAGGCCCGCAGATTATCAGGGTTTCGCCGGAGGAAGTCCACGAGAACGTCGGAATCATCTGAAAACTTGCATGTGTCCCTAGCATATGTGTGTGAGTGTGGTGCAAGGTTGGTATAGGTGATTTCATGTGCCCCCCCCCCTCGCATGCATGCGCTCTAACCTAGAAGCGAAAGGTTATGGACCTGTATAAGGGGGAATCTCCCCGTTACGGTGAAACCGGGCCGTATAGTGCCCCAACTTGTGAACCAACATGGTTTCACATCATCCTATGACCTAGTCAGACACAAAACAAGAGAGAGCTACGCCGGGCTACCCCTATCAGAAGAATGTCTAGAGGGGTAGACGATCCGAGGCCCGCAGATCATCAGGGTTTCGCCGGAGTAAGTCCACGAGAACGTCGGAATCATCTGAAAACTTGCATGTGTCCCTAGCATATGTGTGTGAGTGTGGTGCAAGATTGGTATAGGTGATTGCATGTTCCCCCCCTCGCATGCATGCGCTCTAACCTAGAAGCGAAAGGTTATGGACCTGTATAAGGGGGAATCTCCCCGTTACGGTGAAACCGGGCCGTATAGTGCCCCAACTTGTGAACCAACATGGTTTCACATCATCCTATGACCTAGTCAGACACAGAACAAGAGAGAGCTACGCCGGGCTACCCCTGTCAGAAGAATGTCTAGGGGGGTAGACGATCCGAGGCCCGCAGATCATCAGGGTTTCGCCGGAGGAAGTCCACGAGAACGTCGGAATCATCTGAAAACTTGCATGTGTCCCTAGCATATGTGTGTGAGTGTGGTGCAAGGTTGGTATAGGTGATTGCATGTGCCCCCCTCGCATGCATGCGCTCTAACCTAGAAGCGAAAGGTTATGGACCTGTATAAGGGGGAATCTCCCCGTTACGGTGAAAAGGGGCCGTATAGTGCCCCAACTTGTAAACCAACATGGTTTCACATCATCCTATGACCTAGTCAGACACAAAACAAGAGAGAGCTACGCCGGGCTACCCCTGTCAGAAGAATGTCTAGGGGGGTAGACGATCCGAGGCCCGCAGATCATCAGGGTTTCGCCGGAGTAAGTCCACGAGAACGTCAGAATCAGGGGGGGTGCATGTATATAGTGATCAAGACCACAATAACCTATCATCATATGTGTGATCTCATGATCCTATGAAATAATATCACCTAACATATAAGTAATAAAAGCCTTGCTAAAGGTGAAAAAAATTCTTTGCCGTGTGTCTGTGGGATAGAGACACACGGCAAAGGACCTTTGCCGTGTGTTTGACGGCCATAGGCACACGGCAAAGGACATCTTTGCCGTGTTCTTTGTCCTTTGCCGTGTGTCTCATGCTATTTTCTAATTTTCTTTTTATTTTTTCTTTCAAATGATTTAACTTTTTCTTGCCTATTTGTTAGTATTCCGACCATGGAAACACTAACTTTGCAATAGACCATAAGGTTCTAGAGGATGCTGAACTTCATTTCCATTAGGTAGACGATCCGAGGCCCGCAGATCATCAGGGTTTCGCCGGTGGAAGTCCGCAAGAACGTCGGAATCATCTGAAAACTTGCATGTGTCGCTAGCATATGTGTGTGAGTGTGGTGCAAGGTTGGTATAGGTGATTGCATGTGTCCCCCCTCGCATCCATGCGCTCTAACCTAGAAGCGAAAGGTTATGGACCTGTATAAGGGGGAATCTCCCCGTTACGGTGAAACCGGGCCGTATAGTGCCCCAACTTGTGAACCAACATGGTTTCACATCATCCTATGACCTAGTGAGACACAAAACAAGAGAGAGCTATGCCGGGCTACCCCTGTCAGAAGAATGTCTAGGGGGTAGACGATCCGAGGCCCGCAGATCATCAGGGTTTCGCCGGAGGAAGTCCACGAGAACGTCGGAATCATCTGAAAACTTGCATGTGTCCCTAGCATATGTGTGTGAGTGTGGTGCAAGGTTGGTATAGGTGATTGCATGTGCCCCCCCTCGCATGCATGCGCTCTAACCTAGAAGCGAAAGGTTATGGACCTGTATAAGGGGGAATCTCCCCGTTACGGTGAAACCGGGCCGTATAGTGCCCCAACTTGTGAACCAACATGGTTTCACATCATCCTATGACCTAGTCAGACACAAAACAAGAGAGAGCTACGCCGGGCTACCCCTGTCAGAAGAATGTCTAGGGGGGTAGACGATCCGAGGCCCGTAGATCATCAGGGTTTCGCCGGAGGAAGTCCACGAGAACGTCGGAATCATCTGAAAACTTGCATGTGTCCCTAGCATATGTGTGTGAGTGTGGTGCAAGGTTGGTATAGGTGATTGCATGTGCCCCCCCTCGCATGCATGCGCTCTAACCTAGAAGCGAAAGGTTATGGACCTGTATAAGGGGGAATCTCCCCGTTACGGTGAAACCGGGCCGTATAGTGCCCCAACTTGTGAACCAACATGGTTTCACATCATCCTATGACCTAGTCAGACACAAAACAAGAGAGAGCTACGCCGGGCTACCCCTGTCAGAAGAATGTCTAGGGGGGTAGACGATCCGAGGCCCGCAGATCATCAGGGTTTCGCCGGAGAAAGTCCACGAGAACGTCGGAATCATCTGAAAACTTGCATGTGTCCCTAGCATATGTGTGTGAGTGTGGTGCAAGGTTGGTATAGGTGATTGCATGTGCCCCCCCTCGCATGCATGCGCTCTAACCTAGAAGCGAAAGGTTATGGACCTGTATAAGGGGGAATCTCCCCGTTACGGTGAAACCGGGCCGTATAGTGCCCCAACTTGTGAACCAACATGGTTTCACATCATCCTATGACCTAGTGAGACACAAAACAAGAGAGAGCTATGCCGGGCTACCCCTGTCAGAAGAATGTCTAGGGGGTAGACGATCCGAGGCCCGCAGATCATCAGGGTTTCGCCGGAGGAAGTCCACGAGAACGTCGGAATCATCTGAAAACTTGCATGTGTCCCTAGCATATGTGTGTGAGTGTGGTGCAAGGTTGGTATAGGTGATTGCATGTGCCCCCCCTCGCATGCATGCGCTCTAACCTAGAAGCGAAAGGTTATGGACCTGTATAAGGGGGAATCTCCCCGTTACGGTGAAACCGGGCCGTATAGTGCCCCAACTTGTGAACCAACATGGTTTCACATCATCCTATGACCTAGTCAGACACAAAACAAGAGAGAGCTACGCCGGGCTACCCCTGTCAGAAGAATGTCTAGGGGGGTAGACGATCCGAGGCCCGTAGATCATCAGGGTTTCGCCGGAGGAAGTCCACGAGAACGTCGGAATCATCTGAAAACTTGCATGTGTCCCTAGCATATGTGTGTGAGTGTGGTGCAAGGTTGGTATAGGTGATTGCATGTGCCCCCCCTCGCATGCATGCGCTCTAACCTAGAAGCGAAAGGTTATGGACCTGTATAAGGGGGAATCTCCCCGTTACGGTGAAACCGGGCCGTATAGTGCCCCAACTTGTGAACCAACATGGTTTCACATCATCCTATGACCTAGTCAGACACAAAACAAGAGAGAGCTACGCCGGGCTACCCCTGTCAGAAGAATGTCTAGGGGGGTAGACGATCCGAGGCCCGCAGATCATCAGGGTTTCGCCGGAGAAAGTCCACGAGAACGTCGGAATCATCTGAAAACTTGCATGTGTCCCTAGCATATGTGTGTGAGTGTGGTGCAAGGTTGGTATAGGTGATTGCATGTGCCCCCCCTCGCATGCATGCGCTCTAACCTAGAAGCGAAAGGTTATGGACCTGTATAAGGGGGAATCTCCCCGTTACGGTGAAACCGGGCCGTATAGTGCCCCAACTTGTGAACCAACATGGTTTCACATCATCCTATGACCTAGTCAGACACAAAACAAGAGAGAGCTACGCCGGGCTACCCCTGTCAGAAGAATGTCTAGGGGGGTAGACGATCCGAGGCCCGCAAATCATCAGGGTTTCGCCGGAGAAAGTCCACGAGAACGTCGGAATCATCTGAAAACTTGCATGTGTCCCTAGCATATGTGTGTGAGTGTGGTGCAAGGTTGGTATAGGTGATTGCATGTGCCCCCCCTCGCATGCATGCGCTCTAACCTAGAAGCGAAAGGTTATGGACCTGTATAAGGGGGAATCTCCCCGTTACGGTGAAACCGGGCCGTATAGTGCCCCAACTTGTGAACCAACATGGTTTCACATCATCCTATGACCTAGTCAGACACAAAACAAGAGTGAGCTACGCCGGGCTACCCCTGTCAGAAGAATGTCTAGGGGGGTAGACGATCCGAGGCCCGCAGATCATCAGGGTTTCGCCGGAGGAAGTCCACGAGAACGTCGGAATCATCTGAAAACTTGCATGTGTCCCTAGCATATGTGTGTGAGTGTGGTGCAAGGTTGGTATAGGTGATTGCATGTGCCCCCCCTCGCATGCATGCGCTCTAACCTAGAAGCGAAAGGTTATGGACCTGTATAAGGGGGAATCTCCCCGTTACGGTGAAACCGGGCCGTATAGTGCCCCAACTTGTGAACCAACATGGTTTCACATCATCCTATGACCTAGTCAGACACAAAACAAGAGAGAGCTACGCCGGGCTACCCCTGTCAGAAGAATGTCTAGGGGGTAGACGATCCGAGGCCCGTAGATCATCAGGGTTTCGCCGGAGGAAGTCCACGAGAACGTCGGAATCATCTGAAAACTTGCATGTGTCCCTAGCATATGTGTGTGAGTGTGGTGCAAGGTTGGTATAGGTGATTGCATGTGCCCCCCCTCGCATGCATGCGCTCTAACCTAGAAGCGAAAGGTTATGGACCTGTATAAGGGGGAATCTCCCCGTTACGGTGAAACCGGGCCGTATAGTGCCCCAACTTGTGAACCAACATGGTTTCACATCATCCTATGACCTAGTCAGACACAAAACAAGAGAGAGCTACGCCGGGCTACCCCTGTCAGAAGAATGTCTAGGGGGGTAGACGATCCGAGGCCCGCAAATCATCAGGGTTTCGCCGGAGAAAGTCCACGAGAACGTCGGAATCATCTGAAAACTTGCATGTGTCCCTAGCATATGTGTGTGAGTGTGGTGCAAGGTTGGTATAGGTGATTGCATGTGCCCCCCCTCGCATGCATGCGCTCTAACCTAGAAGCGAAAGGTTATGGACCTGTATAAGGGGGAATCTCCCCGTTACGGTGAAACCGGGCCGTATAGTGCCCCAACTTGTGAACCAACATGGTTTCACATCATCCTATGACCTAGTCAGACACAAAACAAGAGAGAGCTACGCCGGGCTACCCCTGTCAGAAGAATGTCTAGGGGGGTAGACGATCCGAGGCCCGCAGATCATCAGGGTTTCGCCGGAGGAAGTCCACGAGAACGTCGGAATCATCTGAAAACTTGCATGTGTCCCTAGCATATGTGTGTGAGTGTGGTGCAAGGTTGGTATAGGTGATTGCATGTGCCCCCCCTCGCATGCATGCGATCTAACCTAGAAGCGAAAGGTTATGGACCTGTATAAGGGGGAATCTCCCCGTTACGGTGAAACCGGGCCGTATAGTGCCCCAACTTGTGAACCAACATGGTTTCACATCATCCTATGACCTAGTCAGACACAAAACAAGAGAGAGCTACGCCGGGCTACCCCTGTCAGAAGAATGTCTAGGGGGGTAGACGATCCGAGGCCCGCAGATCATCAGGGTTTCGCCGGAGGAAGTCCACGAGAACGTCGGAATCATCTGAAAACTTGCATGTGTCCCTAGCATATGTGTGTGAGTGTGGTGCAAGGTTGGTATAGGTGATTGCATGTGCCCCCCCTCGCATGCATGCGCTCTAACCTAGAAGCGAAAGGTTATGGACCTGTATAAGGGGGAATCTCCCCGTTACGGTGAAACCGGGCCGTATAGTGCCCCAACTTGTGAACCAACATGGTTTCACATCATCCTATAACCTAGTCAGACACAAAACAAGAGAGAGCTACGCCGGGCTACCCCTGTCAGAAGAATGTCTAGGGGGGTAGACGATCCGAGGCCCGCAGATTATCAGGGTTTCGCCGGAGGAAGTCCACGCGAACGACGGAATCATCTGAAAACTTGCATGTGTCCCTAGCATATGTGTGTGAGTGTGGTGCAAGGTTGGTATAGGTGATTGCATGTGGCCCCCCCCCTCGCATGCATGCGCTCTAACCTAGAAGCGAAAGGTTATGGACCTGTATAAGGGGGAATCTCCCCGTTACGGTGAAACCGGGCCGTATAGTGCCCCAACTTGTGAACCAACATGGTTTCACATCATCCTATGACCTAGTCAGACACAAAACAAGAGAGAGCTACGCCGGGCTACCCCTGTCAGAAGAATGTCTAGAGGGGTAGACGATCCGAGGCCCGCAGATCATCAGGGTTTCGCCGGAGTAAGTCCACGAGAACGTCGGAATCATCTGAAAACTTGCATGTGTCCCTAGCATATGTGTGTGAGTGTGGTGCAAGATTGGTATAGGTGATTGCATGTTCCCCCCCTCGCATGCATGCGCTCTAACCTAGAAGCGAAAGGTTATGGACCTGTATAAGGGGGAATCTCCCCGTTACGGTGAAACCGGGCCGTATAGTGCCCCAACTTGTGAACCAACATGGTTTCACATCATCCTATGACCTAGTCAGACACAGAACAAGAGAGAGCTACGCCGGGCTACCCCTGTCAGAAGAATGTCTAGGGGGGTAGACGATCCGAGGCCCGCAGATCATCAGGGTTTCGCTGGAGGGAGTCCACGAGAACGTCGGAATCATCTGAAAACTTGCATGTGTCCCTAGCATATGTGTGTGAGTGTGGTGCAAGGTTGGTATAGGTGATTGCATGTGCCCCCCCTCGCATGCATGCGCTCTAACCTAGAAGCGAAAGGTTATGGACCTGTATAAGGGGGAATCTCCCCGTTACGGTGAAACCGGGCCGTATAGTGCCCCAACTTGTAAACCAACATGGTTTCACATCATCCTATGACCTAGTCAGACACAAAACAAGAGAGAGCTACGCCGGGCTACCCCTGTCAGAAGAATGTCTAGGGGGGTAGACGATCTGAGGCCCGCAGATCATCAGGGTTTCGCCGGAGTAAGTCCACGAGAACGTCAGAATCAGGGGGGTGCATGTATATAGTGATCAAGACCACAATAACCTATCATCATATGTGTGATCTCATGATCCTATGAAATAATATCACCTAACATATAAGTAATAAAAGCCTTGCTAAAGGTGAAAAAAATTCTTTGCCGTGTGTCTGTGGGATAGAGACACACGGCAAAGGACCTTTGCCGTGTGTTTGACGGCCACACGCACACGGCAAAGGACATCTTTGCCGTGTGCTTTGTCCTTTGCCGGGTGTCTCATGCTATTTTCTAATTTTCTTTTTATTTTTTCTTTCAAATGATTTAACTTTTTCTTGCCTATTTGTTAGTATTCCGACCATGGAAACACTAACTTTGCAATAGACCATAAGGTTCTAGAGGATGCTGAACTTCATTTCCATTAGGTAGACGATCCGAGGCCCGCAGATCATCAGGGTTTCGCCGGTGGAAGTCCGCAAGAACGTCGGAATCATCTGAAAACTTGCATGTGTCGCTAGCATATGTGTGTGAGTGTGGTGCAAGGTTGGTATAGGTGATTGCATGTGTCCCCCCTCGCATCCATGCGCTCTAACCTAGAAGCGAAAGGTTATGGACCTGTATAAGGGGGAATCTCCCCGTTACGGTGAAACCGGGCCGTATAGTGCCCCAACTTGTGAACCAACATGGTTTCACATCATCCTATGACCTAGTCAGACATAAAACAAGAGAGAGCTACGCCGGGCTACCCCTGTCAGAAGAATGTCTAGAGGGGTAGACGATCCGAGGCCCGCAGATCATCAGGGTTTCGCCGGAGTAAGTCCACGAGAACGTCGGAATCATCTGAAAACTTGCATGTGTCCCTAGCATATGTGTGTGAGTGTGGTGCAAGATTGGTATAGGTGATTGCATGTGCCCCCCCTCGCATGCATGCGCTCTAACCTAGAAGAGAAAGGTTATGGACCTGTATAAGGGGGAATCTCCCCGTTACGGTGAAACCGGGCCGTATAGTGCCCCAACTTGTGAACCAACATGGTTTCACATCATCCTATGACCTAGTCAGACACAAAACAAGAGAGAGCTACGCCGGGCTACCCCTGTCAGAAGAATGTCTAGGCGGGTAGACGATCCGAGGCCCGTAGATCATCAGGGTTTCGCCGGAGGAAGTCCACGAGAACGTCGGAATCATCTGAAAACTTGCATGTGTTCCTAGCATATGTGTGTGAGTGTGGTGCAAGGTTGGTATAGGTGATTGCATGTGCCCCCCCTCGCATGCATGCGCTCTAACCTAGAAGCGAAAGGTTATGGACCTGTATAAGGGTGAATCTCCCCGTTACGGTGAAAACGGGCCGTATAGTGCCCCAACGTGTGAACCAACATGGTTTCACATCATCCTATGACCTAGTCAGACACAAAACAAGAGAGAGCTACGCTGGGCTACCCCTGTCAGAAGAAAGTCTAGGGGGGTAGACGATCCGAGGCCCGCAGATCATCAGGGTTTCGCCGGAGTAAGTCCACGAGAACGTCGGAATCAGGGTGGTGCATGTATATAGTGATCAAGACCACAATAACCTATCATCATATGTGTGATCTCATGATCCTATGAAATAATATCACCTAACATATAAGTAATAAAAGCCTTGCTAAAGGTGAAAAAAATTCTTTGTCGTGTGTCTGTGGGATAGAGACACACGGCAAAGGACCTTTGCCGTGTGTTTGACGGCCACAGGCACACGGCAAAGGACATCTTTGCCGTGTGCTTTGTCCTTTGCCGTGTGTCTCATGCTATTTTCTAATTTTCTTTTTATTTTTTCTTTCAAATGATTTAACTTTTTCTTGCCTATTTGTTAGTATTCCGACCATGGAAACACTAACTTTGCAATAGACCATAAGGTTCTAGAGGATGCTGAACTTCATTTCCATTAGGTAGACGATCCGAGGCCCGCAGATCATCAGGGTTTCGCCGGTGGAAGTCCGCAAGAACGTCGGAATCATCTGAAAACTTGCATGTGTCCCTAGCATATGTGTGTGAGTGTGGTGCAAGGTTGGTATATGTTATTGCATGTGTCCCCCCTCGCATCCATGCGCTCTAACCTAGAAGAGAAAGGTTATGGACCTGTATAAGGGGGAATCTCCCCGTTACGGTGAAACCGGGCCGTATAGTGCCCCAACTTGTGATCCAACATGGTTTCACATCATCCTATGACCTAGTCAGACATAAAACAAGAGAGAGCTACGCCGGGCTACCCCTGTCAGAAGAATGTCTAGAGGGGTAGACGATCCGAGGCCCGCAGATCATCAGGGTTTCGCCGGAGTAAGTCCACGAGAACGTCGGAATCATCTGAAAACTTGCATGTGCCCCTAGCATATGTGTGTGAGTGTGGTGCAAGATTGGTATAGGTGATTGCATGTGCCCCCCTCGCATGCATGCGCTCTAACCTAGAAGAGAAAGGTTATGGACCTGTATAAGGGGGAATCTCCCCGTTACGGTGAAACCGGGCCGTATAGTGCCCCAACTTGTGAACCAACATGGTTTCACATCATCCTATGACCTAGTCAGACACAAAACAAGAGAGAGCTACGCCGGGCTACCCCTGTCAGAAGAATGTCTAGGGGGGTAGACGATCCGAGGCCCGCAGATAATCAGGGTTTCGCCGGAGGAAGTCCACGAGAACGTCGGAATCATCTGAAAACTTGCATGTGTCCCTAGCATATGTGTGTGAGTGTGGTGCAAGGTTGGTATAGGTGATTGCATGTGCCCCCCCCTCGCATGCATGCGCTCTAACCTAGAAGCGAAAGGTTATGGACCTGTATAAGGGGGAATCTCCCCGTTACGGTGAAACCGGGCCGTATAGTGCCCCAACGTGTGAACCAACATGGTTTCACATCATCCTATGACCTAGTCAGACACAAAACAAGAGAGAGCTACGCCGGGCTACCCCTGTCAGAAGAAAGTCTAGGGGGGTAGACGATCCGAGGCCCGCAGATCATCAGGGTTTCGCCGGAGTAAGTCCACGAGAACGTCGGAATCAGGGTGGTGCATGTATATAGTGATCAAGACCACAATAACCTATCATCATATGTGTGATCTCATGATCCTATGAAATAATATCACCTAACATATAAGTAATAAAAGCCTTGCTAAAGGTGAAAAAAATTCTTTGCCGTGTGTCTGTGGGATAGAGACACACGGCAAAGGACCTTTGCCGTGTGTTTGACGGCCACAGGCACACGGCAAAGGACATCTTTGCCGTGTGCTTTGTCCTTTGCCGTGTGTCTCATGCTATTTTCTAATTTTCTTTTTATTTTTTCTTTCAAATGATTTAACTTTTTGTTGCCTATTTGTTAGTATTCAGACCATGGAAACACTAACTTTGCAATAGACCATAAGGTTCTAGAGGATGCTGAACTTCATTTCCATTAGGTAAACGATCCGAGGCCCGCAGATCATCAGGGTTTCGCCGGTGGAAGTCCGCAAGAACGTCGGAATCATCTGAAAACTTGCATGTGTCCCTAGCATATGTGTGTGAGTGTGGTGCAAGGTTGGTATAGGTGATTGCATGTGTCCCCCCTCGCATCCATGCGCTCTAACCTAGAAGCGAAAGGTTATGGACCTGTATAAGGGGGAATCTCCCCGTTACGGTGAAACCGGGCCGTATAGTGCCCCAACTTGTGAACCAACATGGTTTCACATCATCCTATGACCTAGTCAGACACAAAACAAGAGAGAGCTACGCCGGGCTACCCCTGTTAGAAGAATGTCTAGAGGGGTAGACGATCCGAGGCCCGCAGATCATCAGGGTTTCGCCGGAGTAAGTCCACGAGAACGTCGGAATCATCTGAAAACTTGCATGTGTCCCTAGCATATGTGTGTGAGTGTGGTGCAAGATTGGTATAGGTGATTGCATGTGCCCCCCCTCGCATGCATGCGCTCTAACCTAGAAGAGAAAGGTTATGGACCTGTATAAGGGGGAATCTCCCCGTTACGGTGAAACCGGGCCGTATAGTGCCCCAACTTGTGAACCAACATGGTTTCACATAATCCTATGACCTAGTCAGACACAAAACAAGAGAGAGCTACGCCGGGCTACCCCTGTCAGAAGAATGTCTAGGGGGGTAGACGATCCGAGGCCCGCAGATCATCAGGGTTTCGCCGGAGGAAGTCCACGAGAACGTCAGAATCATCTGAAAACTTGCATGTGTCCCTAGCATATGTGTGTGAGTGTGGTGCAAGGTTGGTATAGGTGATTGCATGTGCCCCCCCTCGCATGCATGCGCTCTAACCTAGAAGCGAAAGGTTATGGACCTGTATAAGGGGGAATCTTCCTGTTACGGTGAAACCGGGCTGTATAGTGCCCCAACGTGTGAACCAACATGGTTTCACATCATCCTATGACCTAGTCAGACACAAAACAAGAGAGAGCTACGCCGGGCTACCCCTGTCAGAAGAATGTCTAGGGGGGTAGACGATCCGAGGCCCGCAGATCATCAGGGTTTCGCCGGTGTAAGTCCACGAGAACGTCGGAATCAGGGGGGTGCATGTATATAGTGATCAAGACCACAATAACCTATCATCATATGTGTGATCTCATGATCCTATGAAATAATATCACCTAACATATAAGTAATAAAAGCCTTGCTAAAGGTGAAAAAAATTCTTTGCCGTGTGTCTGTGGGATAGAGACACACGGCAAAGGACCTTTGCCGTGTGTTTGACGGCCACAGGAACACGGCAAAGGACATCTTTGCCGTGTGCTTTGTCCTTTGCCGTGTGTCTCATGCTATTTTCTAATTTTCTTTTTATTTTTTCTTTCAAATGATTTAACTTTTTGTTGCCTATTTGTTAGTATTCAGACCATGGAAACACTAACTTTGCAATAGACCATAAGGTTCTAGAGGATGCTGAACTTCATTTCCATTAGGTAGACGATCCGAGGCCCGCAGATCATCAGGGTTTCGCCGGTGGAAGTCCGCAAGAACGTCGGAATCATCTGAAAACTTGCATGTGTCCCTAGCATATGTGTGTGAGTGTGGTGCAAGGTTGGTATAGGTGATTGCATGTGTCCCCCCTCGCATCCATGCGCTCTAACCTAGAAGCGAAAGGTTATGGACCTGTATAAGGGGGAATCTCCCCGTTACGGTGAAACCGGGCCGTATAGTGCCCCAACTTGTGAACCAACATGGTTTCACATCATCCTATGACCTAGTGAGACACAAAACAAGAGAGAGCTACGCCGGGCTACCCCTGTCAGAAGAATGTCTAGGGGGGTAGACGATCCGAGGCCCGCAGATCATCAGGGTTTCGCCGGTGGAAGTCCGCAAGAACGTCGGAATCATCTGAAAACTTGCATGTGTCCCTAGCATATGTGTGTGAGTGTGGTGCAAGGTTGGTATAGGTGATTGCATGTGTCCCCCCTCGCATCCATGCGCTCTAACCTAGAAGCGAAAGGTTATGGACCTGTATAAGGGGGAATCTCCCCGTTACGGTGAAACCGGGCCGTATAGTGCCCCAACTTGTGAACCAACATGGTTTCACATCATCCTATGACCTAGTCAGACACAAAACAAGAGAGAGCTACGCCGGGCTACCCCTGTCAGAAGAATGTCTAGAGGGGTAGACGATCCGAGGCCCGCAGATCATCAGGGTTTCGCCGGAGTAAGTCCACGAGAACGTCGGAATCATCTGAAAACTTGCATGTGTCCCTAGCATATGTGTGTGAGTTTGGTGCAAGATTGGTATAGGTGATTGCATGTGCCCCCCCTCGCATGCATGCGCTCTAACCTAGAAGCGAAAGGTTATGGACCTGTATAAGGGGGAATCTCCCCGTTACGGTGAAACCGGGCCGTATAGTGCCCCAACTTGTGAACCAACATGGTTTCACATCATCCTATGACCTAGTCAGACACAAAACAAGAGAGAGCTACGCCGGGCTACCCCTGTCAGAAGAATGTCTAGGGGGGTAGACGATCCGAGGCCCGCAGATCATCAGGGTTTCGCCGGAGGAAGTCCACGAGAACGTCGGAATCATCTGAAAACTTGCATGTGTCCCTAGCATATGTGTGTGAGTGTGGTGCAAGGTTGGTATAGGTGATTGCATGTGCCCCCCTCGAATGCATGCGCTCTAACCTAGAAGCGAAAGGTTATGGACCTGTATAAGGGGGAATCTCCCTGTTACGGTGAAACCGGGCCGTATAGTGCCCCAACTTGTGAACCAACATGGTTTCACATCATCCTATGACCTAGTCAGACACAAAACAAGAGAGAGCTACGCCGTGCTACCCCTGTCAGAAGAATGTCTAGGGGGGTAGACGATCCGAGGCCCGCAGATCATCAGGGTTTCGCCGGAGGAAGTCCACGAGAACGTCGGAATCAGGGGGGTGCATGTATATGGTGATCAAGACCACAATAACCTATCATCATATGTGTGATCTCATGATCCTATGAAATAATATCACCTAACATATAAGTAATAAAAGCCTTGCTAAAGGTGAAAAAAATTCTTTGCCGTGTGTCTGTGGGATAGAGACACACGGCAAAGGACCTTTGCCGTGTGTTTGACGGCCACAGGCACACGGCAAAGGACATCTTTGCCGTGTGCTTTGTCCTTTGCCGTGTGTCTCATGCTATTTTCTAATTTTCTTTTTATTTTTTCTTTCAAATGATTTAACTTTTTGTTGCCTATTTGTTAGTATTCAGACCATGGAAACACTAACTTTGCAATAGACCATAAGGTTCTAGAGGATGCTGAACTTCATTTCCATTAGGTAGACGATCCGAGGCCCGTAGATCATCAGGGTTTCGCCGGTGGAAGTCCGCAAGAACGTCAGAATCATCTGAAAACTTGCATGTGTCCCTAGCATATGTGTGTGAGTGTGGTGCAAGGTTGGTATAGGTGATTGCATGTGTCCCCCCTCGCATCCATGCGCTCTAACCTAGAAGTGAAAGGTTATGGACCTGTATAAGGGGGAATCTCCCCGTTACGGTGAAACCGGGCCGTATAGTGCCCCAACTTGTGAACCAACATGGTTTCACATCATCCTATGACCTAGTGAGACACAAAACAAGAGAGAGCTATGCCGGGCTACCCCTGTCAGAAGAATGTCTAGGGGGTAGACGATCCGAGGCCCGTAGATCATCAGGGTTTCGCCGGAGGAAGTCCACGAGAACGTCGGAATCATCTGAAAACTTGCATGTGTCCCTAGCATATGTGTGTGAGTGTGGTGCAAGTTTGGTATAGGTGATTGCATGTGCCCCCCCTCGCATGCATGCGCTCTAACCTAGAAGCGAAAGGTTATGGACCTGTATAAGGGGGAATCTCCCCGTTACGGTGAAACCGGGCCGTATAGTGCCCCAACTTGTGAACCAACATGGTTTCACATCATCCTATGACCTAGTCAGACACAAAACAAGAGAGAGCTACGCCGGGCTACCCCTGTCAGAAGAATGTCTAGGGGGGTAGACGATCCGAGGCCCGTAGATCATCAGGGTTTCGCCGGAGGAAGTCCACGAGAACGTCGGAATCATCTGAAAACTTGCATGTGTCCCTAGCATATGTGTGTGAGTGTGGTGCAAGGTTGGTATAGGTGATTGCATGTGCCCCCCCTCGCATGCATGCGCTCTAACCTAGAAGCGAAAGGTTATGGACCTGTATAAGGGGGAATCTCCCCGTTACGGTGAAACCGGGCCGTATAGTGCCCCAACTTGTGAACCAACATGGTTTCACATCATCCTATGACCTAGTCAGACACAAAACAAGAGAGAGCTACGCCGGGCTACCCCTGTCAGAAGAATGTCTAGAGGGGTAGACGATCCGAGGCCCGCAGATCATCAGGGTTTCGCCGGAGTAAGTCCACGAGAACGTCGGAATCATCTGAAAACTTGCATGTGTCCCTAGCATATGTGTGTGAGTGTGGTGCAAGATTGGTATAGGTGATTGCATGTGCCCCCCTCGCATGCATGCGCTCTAACCTAGAAGCGAAAGGTTATGGACCTGTATAAGGGGAATCTCCCCGTTACGGTGAAACCGGGCCGTATAGTGCCCCAACTTGTGAACCAACATGGTTTCACATCATCCTATGACCTAGTCAGACACAAAACAAGAGAGAGCTACGCCGGGCTACCCCTGTCAGAAGAATGTCTAGGGGGGTAGACGATCCGAGGCCCGCAGATCATCAGGGTTTCGCCGGAGGAAGTCCACGAGAACGTCGGAATCATCTGAAAACTTGCATGTGTCCCTAGCATATGTGTGTGAGTGTGGTGCAAGGTTGGTATAGGTGATTGCATGTGCCCCCCTCGAATGCATGCGCTCTAACCTAGAAGCGAAAGGTTATGGACCTGTATAAGGGGGAATCTCCCCGTTATGGTGAAACCGGGCCGTATAGTGCCCCAACTTGTGAACCAACATGGTTTCACATCATCCTATGACCTAGTCAGACACAAAACAAGAGAGAGCTACGCCGGGCTACCCCTGTCAGAAGAATGTCTAGGGGGGTAGACGATCCGAGGCCCGCAGATCATCAGGGTTTCGCCAGAGGAAGTCCACGAGAACGTCGGGATCAGGGGGGGTGCATGTATATGGTGATCAAGACCACAATAACCTATCATCATATGTGTGATCTCATGATCCTATGAAATAATATCACCTAACATATAAGTAATAAAAGCCTTGCTAAAGGTGAAAAAAATTCTTTGCCGTGTGTCTGTGGGATAGAGACACACGGCAAAGGACCTTTGCCGTGTGTTTGACGGCCACAGGCACACGGCAAAGGACATCTTTGCCGTGTGCTTTGTCCTTTGCCGTGTGTCTCATGCTATTTTCTAATTTTATTTTTATTTTTTCTTTCAAATGATTTAACTTTTTGTTGCCTATTTGTTAGTATTCAGACCATGGAAACACTAACTTTGCAATAGACCATAAGGTTCTAGAGGATGCTGAACTTCATTTCCATTAGGTAGACGATCCGAGGCCCGTAGATCATCAGGGTTTCGCCGGTGGAAGTCCGCAAGAACGTTAGAATCATCTGAAAAATTGCATGTGTCCCTAGCATATGTGTGTGAGTGTGGTGCAAGGTTGGTATAGGTGATTGCATGTGTCCCCCCTCGCATCCATGCGCTCTAACCAAGAAGCGAAAGGTTATGGACCTATATAAGGGGGAATCTCCCCGTTACGGTGAAACCGGGCCGTATAGTGCCCCAACTTGTGAACCAACATGGTTTCACATCATCCTATGACCTAGTGAGACACAAAACAAGAGAGAGCTATGCCGGGCTACCCCTGTCAGAAGAATGTCTAGGGGGTAGACGATCCGAGGCCCGCAGATCATCAGGGTTTCGCCGGAGGAAGTCCACGAGAACGTCGGAATCATCTGAAAACTTGCATGTGTCCCTAGCATATGTGTGTGAGTGTGGTGCAAGGTTGGTATAGGTGATTGCATGTGCCCCCCCTCGCATGCATGCGCTCTAACCTAGAAGCGAAAGGTTATGGACCTGTATAAGGGGGAATCTCCCCGTTACGGTGAAACCGGGCCGTATAGTGCCCCAACTTGTGAACCAACATGGTTTCACATCATCCTATGACCTTGTCAGACACAAAACAAGAGAGAGCTACGCCGGGCTACCCCTGTCAGAAGAATGTCTACGGGGTTAGACGATCCGAGGCCCGTAGATCATCAGGGTTTCGCCGGAGGAAGTCCACGAGAACGTCGGAATCATCTGAAAACTTGCATGTGTCCCTAGCATATGTGTGTGAGTGTGGTGCAAGGTTGGTATAGGTGATTGCATGTGCCCCCCCTCGCATGCATGCGCTCTAACCTAGAAGCGAAAGGTTATGGACCTGTATAAGGGGGAATCTCCCCGTTACGGTGAAACCGGGCCGTATAGTGCCCCAACTTGTGAACCAACATGGTTTCACATCATCCTATGACCTAGTCAGACACAAAACAAGAGAGAGCTACGCCGGGCTACCCCTGTCAGAAGAATGTCTAGGGGGGTAGACGATCCGAGGCCCGCAGATCATCAGGGTTTCGCCGGAGAAAGTCCACGAGAACGTCGGAATCATCTGAAAACTTGCATGTGTCCCTAGCATATGTGTGTGAGTGTGGTGCAAGGTTGGTATAGGTGATTGCATGTGCCCCCCCTCGCATGCATGCGCTCTAACCTAGAAGCGAAAGGTTATGGACCTGTATAAGGGGGAATCTCCCCGTTACGGTGAAACCGGGCCGTATAGTGCCCCAACTTGTGAACCAACATGGTTTCACATCATCCTATGACCTAGTCAGACACAAAACAAGAGAGAGCTACGCCGGGCTACCCCTGTCAGAAGAATGTCTAGGGGGGTAGACGATCCGAGGCCCGCAGATCATCAGGGTTTCGCCGGAGGAAGTCCACGAGAACGTCGGAATCATCTGAAAACTTGCATGTGTCCCTAGCATATGTGTGTGAGTGTGGTGCAAGGTTGGTATAGGTGATTGCATGTGCCCCCCCTCGCATGCATGCGCTCTAACCTAGAAGCGAAAGGTTATGGACCTGTATAAGGGGGAATCTCCCCGTTACGGTGAAACCGGGCCGTATAGTGCCCCAACTTGTGAACCAACATGGTTTCACATCATCCTATAACCTAGTCAGACACAAAACAAGAGAGAGCTACGCCGGGCTACCCCTGTCAGAAGAATGTCTAGGGGGTAGACGATCCGAGGCCCGCAGATTATCAGGGTTTCGCCGGAGGAAGTCCACGAGAACGTCGGAATCATCTGAAAACTTGCATGTGTCCCTAGCATATGTGTGTGAGTGTGGTGCAAGGTTGGTATAGGTGATTGCATGTGCCCCCCCCTCGCATGGATGCGCTCTAACCTAGAAGCGAAAGGTTATGGACCTGTATAAGGGGGAATCTCCCCGTTACGGTGAAACCGGGCCGTATAGTGCCCCAACTTGTGAACCAACATGGTTTCACATCATCCTATGACCTAGTCAGACACAAAACAAGAGAGAGCTATGCCGGGCTACCCCTGTCAGAAGAATGTCTAGAGGGGTAGACGATCCGAGGCCCGCAGATCATCAGGGTTTCGCCGGAGTAAGTCCACGAGAACGTCGGAATCATCTGAAAACTTGCATGTGTCCCTAGCATATGTGTGTGAGTGTGGTGCAAGATTGGTATAGGTGATTGCATGTTCCCCCCCTCGCATGCATGCGCTCTAACCTAGAAGCGAAAGGTTATGGACCTGTATAAGGGGGAATCTCCCCGTTACGGTGAAACCGGGCCGTATAGTGCCCCAACTTGTGAACCAACATGGTTTCACATCATCCTATGACCTAGTCAGACACAGAACAAGAGAGAGCTACGCCGGGCTACCCCTGTCAGAAGAATGTCTAGGGGGGTAGACGATCCGAGGCCCGCAGATCATCAGGGTTTCGCCGGAGGAAGTCCACGAGAACGTCGGAATCATCTGAAAACTTGCATGTGTCCCTAGCATATGTGTGTGAGTGTGGTGCAAGGTTGGTATAGGTGATTGCATGTGCCCCCCCTCGCATGCATGCGCTCTAACCTAGAAGTGAAAGGTTATGGACCTGTATAAGGGGGAATCTCCCCGTTACGGTGAAACCGGGCCGTATAGTGCCCCAACTTGTGAACCAACATGGTTTCACATCATCCTATGACCTAGTCAGACACAAAACAAGAGAGAGCTACGCCGGGCTACCCCTGTCAGAAGAATGTCTAGGGGGGTAGACGATCCGAGGCCCGCAGATCATCAGGGTTTCGCCGGAGTAAGTCCACGAGAACGTCAGAATCAGGGGGGTGCATGTATATAGTGATCAAGACCACAATAACCTATCATCATATGTGTGATCTCATGATCCTATGAAATAATATCACCTAACATATAAGTAATAAAAGCCTTGCTAAAGGTGAAAAAAATTCTTTGCCGTGTGTCTGTGGGATAGAGACACACGGCAAAGGACCTTTGCCGTGTGTTTGACGGCCACAGGCACACGGCAAAGGACATCTTTGCCGTGTGCTTTGTCCTTTGCCGTGTGTCTCATGCTATTTTCTAATTTTCTTTTTATTTTTTCTTTCAAATGATTTAACTTTTTCTTGCCTATTTGTTAGTATTCCGACCATGGAAACACTAACTTTGCAATAGACCATAAGGTTCTAGAGGATGCTGAACTTCATTTCCATTAGGTAGACGATCCGAGGCCCGCAGATCATCAGGGTTTCGCCGGTGGAAGTCCGCAAGAACGTCGGAATCATCTGAAAACTTGCATGTGTCCCTAGCATATGTGTGTGAGTGTGGTGCAAGGTTGGTATAGGTGATTGCATGTGTCCCCCCTCGCATCCATGCGCTCTAACCTAGAAGCGAAAGGTTATGGACCTGTATAAGGGGGAATCTCCCCGTTACGGTGAAACCGGGCCGTATAGTGCCCCAACTTGTGAACCAACATGGTTTCACATCATCCTATGACCTAGTCAGACATAAAACAAGAGAGAGCTATGCCGGGCTACCCCTGTCAGAAGAATGTCTAGAGGGGTAGCGATCCGAGGCCCGCAGATCATCAGGGTTTCGCCGGAGTAAGTCCACGAGAACGTCGGAATCATCTGAAAACTTGCATGTGTCCCTAGCATATGTGTGTTAGTGTGGTGCAAGATTGGTATAGGTGATTGCATGTGCCCCCCTCGCATGCATGCGCTCTAACCTAGAAGAGAAAGGTTATGGACCTGTATAAGGGGGAATCTCCCCGTTACGGTGAAACCGGGCCGTATAGTGCCCCAACTTGTGAACCAACATGGTTTCACATAATCCTATGACCTAGTCAGACACAAAACAAGAGAGAGCTACGCCGGGCTACCCCTGTCAGAAGAATGTCTAGGGGGGTAGACGATCCGAGGCCCGCAGATCATCAGGGTTTCGCCGGAGGAAGTCCACGAGAACGTCAGAATCATCTGAAAACTTGCATGTGTCCCTAGCATATGTGTGTGAGTGTGGTGCAAGGTTGGTATAGGTGATTGCATGTGCCCCCCCTCGCATGCATGCGCTCTAACCTAGAAGCGAAAGGTTATGGACCTGTATAAGCGGGAATCTTCCTGTTACGGTGAAACCGGGCCGTATAGTGCCCCAACGTGTGAACCAACATGGTTTCACATCATCCTATGACCTAGTCAGACACAAAACAAGAGAGAGCTACGCCGGGCTACCCCTGTCAGAAGAATGTCTAGGGGGGTAGACGATCCGAGGCCCGCAGATCATCAGGGTTTCGCCGGTGTAAGTCCACGAGAACGTCGGAATCAGGGGGGTGCATGTATATAGTGATCAAGACCACAATAACCTATCATCATATGTGTGATCTCATGATCCTATGAAATAATATCACCTAACATATAAGTAATAAAAGCCTTGCTAAAGGTGAAAAAAATTCTTTGCCGTGTGTCTGTGGGATAGAGACACACGGCAAAGGACCTTTGCCGTGTGTTTGACGGCCACAGGAACACGGCAAAGGACATCTTTGCCGTGTGCTTTGTCCTTTGCCGTGTGTCTCATGCTATTTTCTAATTTTCTTTTTATTTTTTCTTTCAAATGATTTAACTTTTTGTTGCCTATTTGTTAGTATTCAGACCATGGAAACACTAACTTTGCAATAGACCATAAGGTTCTAGAGGATGCTGAACTTCATTTCCATTAGGTAGACGATCCGAGGCCCGCAGATCATCAGGGTTTCGCCGGTGGAAGTCCGCAAGAACGTCGGAATCATCTGAAAACTTGCATGTGTCCCTAGCATATGTGTGTGAGTGTGGTGCAAGGTTGGTATAGGTGATTGCATGTGTCCCCCCTCGCATCCATGCGCTCTAACCTAGAAGCGAAAGGTTATGGACCTGTATAAGGGGGAATCTCCCCGTTACGGTGAAACCGGGCCGTATAGTGCCCCAACTTGTGAACCAACATGGTTTCACATCATCCTATGACCTAGTGAGACACAAAACAAGAGAGAGCTACGCCGGGCTACCCCTGTCAGAAGAATGTCTAGGGGGGTAGACGATCCGAGGCCCGCAGATCATCAGGGTTTCGCCGGTGGAAGTCCGCAAGAACGTCGGAATCATCTGAAAACTTGCATGTGTCCCTAGCATATGTGTGTGAGTGTGGTGCAAGGTTGGTATAGGTGATTGCATGTGTCCCCCCTCGCATCCATGCGCTCTAACCTAGAAGCGAAAGGTTATGGACCTGTATAAGGGGGAATCTCCCCGTTACGGTGAAACCGGGCCGTATAGTGCCCCAACTTGTGAACCAACATGGTTTCACATCATCCTATGACCTAGTCAGACACAAAACAAGAGAGAGCTACGCCGGGCTACCCCTGTCAGAAGAATGTCTAGAGGGGTAGACGATCCGAGGCCCGCAGATCATCAGGGTTTCGCCGGAGTAAGTCCACGAGAACGTCGGAATCATCTGAAAACTTGCATGTGTCCCTAGCATATGTGTGTGAGTTTGGTGCAAGATTGGTATAGGTGATTGCATGTGCCCCCCCTCGCATGCATGCGCTCTAACCTAGAAGCGAAAGGTTATGGACCTGTATAAGGGGGAATCTCCCCGTTACGGTGAAACCGGGCCGTATAGTGCCCCAACTTGTGAACCAACATGGTTTCACATCATCCTATGACCTAGTCAGACACAAAACAAGAGAGAGCTACGCCGGGCTACCCCTGTCAGAAGAATGTCTAGGGGGGTAGACGATCCGAGGCCCGCAGATCATCAGGGTTTCGCCGGAGGAAGTCCACGAGAACGTCGGAATCATCTGAAAACTTGCATGTGTCCCTAGCATATGTGTGTGAGTGTGGTGCAAGGTTGGTATAGGTGATTGCATGTGCCCCCCTCGAATGCATGCGCTCTAACCTAGAAGCGAAAGGTTATGGACCTGTATAAGGGGGAGTCTCCCTGTTACGGTGAAACCGGGCCGTATAGTGCCCCAACTTGTGAACCAACATGGTTTCACATCATCCTATGACCTAGTCAGACACAAAACAAGAGAGAGCTACGCCGTGCTACCCCTGTCAGAAGAATGTCTAGGGGGGTAGACGATCCGAGGCCCGCAGATCATCAGGGTTTCGCCGGAGGAAGTCCACGAGAACGTCGGAATCAGGGGGGTGCATGTATATGGTGATCAAGACCACAATAACCTATCATCATATGTGTGATCTCATGATCCTATGAAATAATATCACCTAACATATAAGTAATAAAAGCCTTGCTAAAGGTGAAAAAAATTCTTTGCCGTGTGTCTGTGGGATAGAGACACACGGCAAAGGACCTTTGCCGTGTGTTTGACGGCCACAGGCACACGGCAAAGGACATCTTTGCCGTGTGCTTTGTCCTTTGCCGTGTGTCTCATGCTATTTTCTAATTTTCTTTTTATTTTTTCTTTCAAATGATTTAACTTTTTGTTGCCTATTTGTTAGTATTCAGACCATGGAAACACTAACTTTGCAATAGACCATAAGGTTCTAGAGGATGCTGAACTTCATTTCCATTAGGTAGACGATCCGAGGCCCGTAGATCATCAGGGTTTCGCCGGTGGAAGTCCGCAAGAACGTCAGAATCATCTGAAAACTTGCATGTGTCCCTAGCATATGTGTGTGAGTGTGGTGCAAGGTTGGTATAGGTGATTGCATGTGTCCCCCCTCGCATCCATGCGCTCTAACCTAGAAGTGAAAGGTTATGGACCTGTATAAGGGGGAATCTCCCCGTTACGGTGAAACCGGGCCGTATAGTGCCCCAACTTGTGAACCAACATGGTTTCACATCATCCTATGACCTAGTGAGACACAAAACAAGAGAGAGCTATGCCGGGCTACCCCTGTCAGAAGAATGTCTAGGGGGTAGACGATCCGAGGCCCGTAGATCATCAGGGTTTCGCCGGAGGAAGTCCACGAGAACGTCGGAATCATCTGAAAACTTGCATGTGTCCCTAGCATATGTGTGTGAGTGTGGCGCAAGTTTGGTATAGGTGATTGCATGTGCCCCCCCTCGCATGCATGCGCTCTAACCTAGAAGCGAAAGGTTATGGACCTGTATAAGGGGGAATCTCCCCGTTACGGTGAAACCGGGCCGTATAGTGCCCCAACTTGTGAACCAACATGGTTTCACATCATCCTATGACCTAGTCAGACACAAAACAAGAGAGAGCTACGCCGGGCTACCCCTGTCAGAAGAATGTCTAGGGGGGTAGACGATCCGAGGCCCGTAGATCATCAGGGTTTCGCCGGAGGAAGTCCACGAGAACGTCGGAATCATCTGAAAACTTGCATGTGTCCCTAGCATATGTGTGTGAGTGTGGTGCAAGGTTGGTATAGGTGATTGCATGTGCCCCCCCTCGCATGCATGCGCTCTAACCTAGAAGCGAAAGGTTATGGACCTGTATAAGGGGGAATCTCCCCGTTACGGTGAAACCGGGCCGTATAGTGCCCCAACTTGTGAACCAACATGGTTTCACATCATCCTATGACCTAGTCAGACACAAAACAAGAGAGAGCTACGCCGGGCTACCCCTGTCAGAAGAATGTCTAGAGGGGTAGACGATCCGAGGCCCGCAGATCATCAGGGTTTCGCCGGAGTAAGTCCACGAGAACGTCGGAATCATCTGAAAACTTGCATGTGTCCCTAGCATATGTGTGTGAGTGTGGTGCAAGATTGGTATAGGTGATTGCATGTGCCCCCCCTCGCATGCATGCGCTCTAACCTAGAAGCGAAAGGTTATGGACCTGTATAAGGGGAATCTCCCCGTTACGGTGAAACCGGGCCGTATAGTGCCCCAACTTGTGAACCAACATGGTTTCACATCATCCTATGACCTAGTCAGACACAAAACAAGAGAGAGCTACGCCGGGCTACCCCTGTCAGAAGAATGTCTAGGGGGGTAGACGATCCGAGGCCCGCAGATCATCAGGGTTTCGCCGGAGGAAGTCCACGAGAACGTCGGAATCATCTGAAAACTTGCATGTGTCCCTAGCATATGTGTGTGAGTGTGGTGCAAGGTTGGTATAGGTGATTGCATGTGCCCCCCTCGAATGCATGCGCTCTAACCTAGAAGCGAAAGGTTATGGACCTGTATAAGGGGGAATCTCCCCGTTATGGTGAAACCGGGCCGTATAGTGCCCCAACTTGTGAACCAACATGGTTTCACATCATCCTATGACCTAGTCAGACACAAAACAAGAGAGAGCTACGCCGGGCTACCCCTGTCAGAAGAATGTCTAGGGGGGTAGACGATCCGAGGCCCGCAGATCATCAGGGTTTCGCTAGAGGAAGTCCACGAGAACGTCGGGATCAGGGGGGGTGCATGTATATGGTGATCAAGACCACAATAACCTATCATCATATGTGTGATCTCATGATCCTATGAAATAATATCACCTAACATATAAGTAATAAAAGCCTTGCTAAAGGTGAAAAAAATTCTTTGCCGTGTGTCTGTGGGATAGAGACACACGGCAAAGGACCTTTGCCGTGTGTTTGACGGCCACAGGCACACGGCAAAGGACATCTTTGCCGTGTGCTTTGTCCTTTGCCGTGTGTCTCATGCTATTTTCTAATTTTATTTTTATTTTTTCTTTCAAATGATTTAACTTTTTGTTGCCTATTTGTTAGTATTCAGACCATGGAAACACTAACTTTGCAATAGACCATAAGGTTCTAGAGGATGCTGAACTTCATTTCCATTAGGTAGACGATCCGAGGCCCGTAGATCATCAGGGTTTCGCCGGTGGAAGTCCGCAAGAACGTCAGAATCATCTGAAAAATTGCATGTGTCCCTAGCATATGTGTGTGAGTGTGGTGCAAGGTTGGTATAGGTGATTGCATGTGTCCCCCCTCGCATCCATGCGCTCTAACCAAGAAGCGAAAGGTTATGGACCTATATAAGGGGGAATCTCCCCGTTACGGTGAAACCGGGCCGTATAGTGCCCCAACTTGTGAACCAACATGGTTTCACATCATCCTATGACCTAGTGAGACACAAAACAAGAGAGAGCTATGCCGGGCTACCCCTGTCAGAAGAATGTCTAGGGGGTAGACGATCCGAGGCCCGCAGATCATCAGGGTTTCGCCGGAGGAAGTCCACGAGAACGTCGGAATCATCTGAAAACTTGCATGTGTCCCTAGCATATGTGTGTGAGTGTGGTGCAAGGTTGGTATAGGTGATTGCATGTGCCCCCCCTCGCATGCATGCGCTCTAACCTAGAAGCAAAAGGTTATGGACCTGTATAAGGGGGAATCTCCCCGTTACGGTGAAACCGGGCCGTATAGTGCCCCAACTTGTGAACCAACATGGTTTCACATCATCCTATGACCTTGTCAGACACAAAACAAGAGAGAGCTACGCCGGGCTACCCCTGTCAGAAGAATGTCTACGGGGTTAGACGATCCGAGGCCCGTAGATCATCAGGGTTTCGCCGGAGGAAGTCCACGAGAACGTCGGAATCATCTGAAAACTTGCATGTGTCCCTAGCATATGTGTGTGAGTGTGGTGCAAGGTTGGTATAGGTGATTGCATGTGCCCCCCCTCGCATGCATGCGCTCTAACCTAGAAGCGAAAGGTTATGGACCTGTATAAGGGGGAATCTCCCCGTTACGGTGAAACCGGGCCGTATAGTGCCCCAACTTGTGAACCAACATGGTTTCACATCATCCTATGACCTAGTCAGACACAAAACAAGAGAGAGCTACGCCGGGCTACCCCTGTCAGAAGAATGTCTAGGGGGGTAGACGATCCGAGGCCCGCAGATCATCAGGGTTTCGCCGGAGAAAGTCCACGAGAACGTCGGAATCATCTGAAAACTTGCATGTGTCCCTAGCATATGTGTGTGAGTGTGGTGCAAGGTTGGTATAGGTGATTGCATGTGCCCCCCCTCGCATGCATGCGCTCTAACCTAGAAGCGAAAGGTTATGGACCTGTATAAGGGGGAATCTCCCCGTTACGGTGAAACCGGGCCGTATAGTGCCCCAACTTGTGAACCAACATGGTTTCACATCATCCTATGACCTAGTCAGACACAAAACAAGAGAGAGCTACGCCGGGCTACCCCTGTCAGAAGAATGTCTAGGGGGGTAGACGATCCGAGGCCCGCAGATCATCAGGGTTTCGCCGGAGGAAGTCCACGAGAACGTCGGAATCATCTGAAAACTTGCATGTGTCCCTAGCATATGTGTGTGAGTGTGGTGCAAGGTTGGTATAGGTGATTGCATGTGCCCCCCCTCGCATGCATGCGCTCTAACCTAGAAGCGAAAGGTTATGGACCTGTATAAGGGGGAATCTCCCCGTTACGGTGAAACCGGGCCGTATAGTGCCCCAACTTGTGAACCAACATGGTTTCACATCATCCTATAACCTAGTCAGACACAAAACAAGAGAGAGCTACGCCGGGCTACCCCTGTCAGAAGAATGTCTAGGGGGTAGACGATCCGAGGCCCGCAGATTATCAGGGTTTCGCCGGAGGAAGTCCACGAGAACGTCGGAATCATCTGAAAACTTGCATGTGTCCCTAGCATATGTGTGTGAGTGTGGTGCAAGGTTGGTATAGGTGATTGCATGTGCCCCCCCCTCGCATGGATGCGCTCTAACCTAGAAGCGAAAGGTTATGGACCTGTATAAGGGGGAATCTCCCCGTTACGGTGAAACCGGGCCGTATAGTGCCCCAACTTGTGAACCAACATGGTTTCACATCATCCTATGACCTAGTCAGACACAAAACAAGAGAGAGCTACGCCGGGCTACCCCTGTCAGAAGAATGTCTAGAGGGGTAGACGATCCGAGGCCCGCAGATCATCAGGGTTTCGCCGGAGTAAGTCCACGAGAACGTCGGAATCATCTGAAAACTTGCATGTGTCCCTAGCATATGTGTGTGAGTGTGGTGCAAGATTGGTATAGGTGATTGCATGTTCCCCCCCTCGCATGCATGCGCTCTAACCTAGAAGCGAAAGGTTATGGACCTGTATAAGGGGGAATCTCCCCGTTACGGTGAAACCGGGCCGTATAGTGCCCCAACTTGTGAACCAACATGGTTTCACATCATCCTATGACCTAGTCAGACACAGAACAAGAGAGAGCTACGCCGGGCTACCCCTGTCAGAAGAATGTCTAGGGGGGTAGACGATCCGAGGCCCGCAGATCATCAGGGTTTCGCCGGAGGAAGTCCACGAGAACGTCGGAATCATCTGAAAACTTGCATGTGTCCCCAGCATATGTGTGTGAGTGTGGTGCAAGGTTGGTATAGGTGATTGCATGTGCCCCCCCTCGCATGCATGCGCTCTAACCTAGAAGTGAAAGGTTATGGACCTGTATAAGGGGGAATCTCCCCGTTACGGTGAAACCGGGCCGTATAGTGCCCCAACTTGTGAACCAACATGGTTTCACATCATCCTATGACCTAGTCAGACACAAAACAAGAGAGAGCTACGCCGGGCTACCCCTATCAGAAGAATGTCTAGGGGGGTAGACGATCCGAGGCCCGCAGATCATCAGGGTTTCGCCGGAGTAAGTCCACGAGAACGTCAGAATCAGGGGGGTGCATGTATATAGTGATCAAGACCACAATAACCTATCATCATATGTGTGATCTCATGATCCTATGAAATAATATCACCTAACATATAAGTAATAAAAGCCTTGCTAAAGGTGAAAAAAATTCTTTGCCGTGTGTCTGTGGGATAGAGACACACGGCAAAGGACCTTTGCCGTGTGTTTGACGGCCACAGGCACACGGCAAAGGACATCTTTGCCGTGTGCTTTGTCCTTTGCCGTGTGTCTCATGCTATTTTCTAATTTTCTTTTTATTTTTTCTTTCAAATGATTTAACTTTTTCTTGCCTATTTGTTAGTATTCCGACCATGGAAACACTAACTTTGCAATAGACCATAAGGTTCTAGAGGATGCTGAACTTCATTTCCATTAGGTAGACGATCCGAGGCCCGCAGATCATCAGGGTTTCGCCGGTGGAAGTCCGCAAGAACGTCGGAATCATCTGAAAACTTGCATGTGTCCCTAGCATATGTGTGTGAGTGTGGTGCAAGGTTGGTATAGGTGATTGCATGTGTCCCCCCTCGCATCCATGCGCTCTAACCTAGAAGCGAAAGGTTATGGACCTGTATAAGGGGGAATCTCCCCGTTACGGTGAAACCGGGCCGTATAGTGCCCCAACTTGTGAACCAACATGGTTTCACATCATCCTATGACCTAGTCAGACATAAAACAAGAGAGAGCTATGCCGGGCTACCCCTGTCAGAAGAATGTCTAGAGGGGTAGCGATCCGAGGCCCGCAGATCATCAGGGTTTCGCCGGAGTAAGTCCACGAGAACGTCGGAATCATTTGAAAACTTGCATGTGTCCCTAGCATATGTGTGTTAGTGTGGTGCAAGATTGGTATAGGTGATTGCATGTGCCCCCCTCGCATGCATGCGCTCTAACCTAGAAGAGAAAGGTTATGGACCTGTATAAGGGGGAATCTCCCCGTTACGGTGAAACCGGGCCGTATAGTGCCCCAACTTGTGAACCAACATGGTTTCACATCATCCTATGACCTAGTCAGACACAAAACAAGAGAGAGCTACGCCGGGCTACCCCTGTCAGAAGAATGTCTAGGGGGGTAGACGATCCGAGGCCCGCAGATCATCAGGGTTTCGCCGGAGGAAGTCCACGAGAACGTCGGAATCATCTGAAAACTTGCATGTGTCCCTAGCATATGTGTGTGAGTGTGGTGCAAGGTTGGTATAGGTGATTGCATGTGCCCCCCCCTCGCATGCATGCGCTCTAACCTAGAAGCGAAAGGTTATGGACCTGTATAAGGGGGAATCTCCCCGTTACGGTGAAACCGGGCCGTATAGTGCCCCAACGTGTGAACCAACATGGTTTCACATCATCCTATGACCTAGTCAGACACAAAACAAGAGAGAGCTACGCTGGGCTACCCCTGTCAGAAGAAAGTCTAGGGGGTAGACGATCCGAGGCCCGCAGATCATCAGGGTTTCGCCGGAGTAAGTCCACGAGAACGTCGGAATCAGGGTGGTGCATGTATATAGTGATCAAGACCACAATAACCTATCATCATATGTGTGATCTCATGATCCTATGAAATAATATCACCTAACATATAAGTAATAAAAGCCTTGCTAAAGGTGAAAAAAATTCTTTGCCGTGTGTCTGTGGGATAGAGACACACGGCAAAGGACCTTTGCCGTGTGTTTGACGGCCACAGGCACACGGCAAAGGACATCTTTGCCGTGTGCTTTGTCCTTTGCCGTGTGTCTCATGCTATTTTCTAATTTTCTTTTTATTTTTTCTTTCAAATGATTTAACTTTTTGTTGCCTATTTGTTAGTATTCAGACCATGGAAACACTAACTTTGCAATAGACCATAAGGTTCTAGAGGATGCTGAACTTCATTTCCATTAGGTAGACGATCCGAGGCCCGCAGATCATCAGGGTTTCGCCGGTGGAAGTCCGCAAGAACGTCGGAATCATCTGAAAACTTCCATGTGTCCCTAGCATATGTGTGTGAGTGTGGTGCAAGGTTGGTATAGGTGATTGCATGTGTCCCCCCTCGCATCCATGCGCTCTAACCTAGAAGCGAAAGGTTATGGACCTGTATAAGGGGGAATCTCCCCGTTACGGTGAAACCGGGCCGTATAGTGCCCCAACTTGTGAACCAACATGGTTTCACATCATCCTATGACCTAGTCAGACACAAAACAAGAGAGAGCTACGTCGGGCTACCCCTGTTAGAAGAATGTCTAGAGGGGTAGACGATCCGAGGCCCACAGATCATCAGGGTTTCGCCGGAGTAAGTCCACGAGAACGTCGGAATCATCTGAAAACTTGCATGTGTCCCTAGCATATGTGTGTGAGTGTGGTGCAAGATTGGTATAGGTGATTGCATGTGCCCCCCCTCGCATGCATGCGCTCTAACCTAGAAGAGAAAGGTTATGGACCTGTATAAGGGGGAATCTCCCCGTTACGGTGAAACCGGGCCGTATAGTGCCCCAACTTGTGAACCAACATGGTTTCACATAATCCTATGACCTAGTCAGACACAAAACAAGAGAGAGCTACGCCGGGCTACCCCTGTCAGAAGAATGTCTAGGGGGGTAGACGATCCGAGGCCCGCAGATCATCAGGGTTTCGCCGGAGGAAGTCCACGAGAACGTCGGAATCATCTGAAAACTTGCATGTGTCCCTAGCATATGTGTGTGAGTGTGGTGCAAGGTTGGTATAGGTGATTGCATGTGCCCCCCCTCGCATGCATGCGCTCTAACCTAGAAGCGAAAGGTTATGGACCTGTATAAGGGGGAATCTCCCTGTTACGGTGAAACCGGGTCGTATAGTGCCCCAACGTGTGAACCAACATGGTTTCACATCATCCTATGACCTAGTGAGACACAAAACAAGAGAGAGCTACGCCGGGCTACCCCTGTCAGAAGAATGTCTAGGGGGGTAGACGATCCGAGGCCCGCAGATCATCAGGGTTTCGCCGGAGTAAGTCCACGAGAACGTCGGAATCAGGGGGGTGCATGTATATAGTGATCAAGACCACAATAACCTACCATCATATGTGTGATCTCATGATCCTATGAAATAATATCACCTAACATATAAGTAATAAAAGCCTTGCTAAAGGTGAAAAAAATTCTTTGCCGTGTGTCTGTGGGATAGAGACACACGGCAAAGGACCTTTGCCGTGTGTTTGACGGCCACAGGCACACGGCAAAGGACATCTTTGCCGTGTGCTTTGTCCTTTGCCGTGTGTCTCATGCTATTTTCTAATTTTCTTTTTATTTTTTCTTTCAAATGATTTAACTTTTTGTTGCCTATTTGTTAGTATTCAGACCATGGAAACACTAACTTTGCAATAGACCATAAGGTTCTAGAGGATGCTGAACTTCATTTCCATTAGGTACACGATCCGAGGCCCGCAGATCATCAGGGTTTCGCCGGTGGAAGTCCGCAAGAACGTCGGAATCATCTGAAAACTTGCATGTGTCCCTAGCATATGTGTGTGAGTGTGGTGCAAGGTTGGTATAGGTGATTGCATGTGTCCCCCCTCGCATCCATGCGCTCTAACCTAGAAGCGAAAGGTTATGGACCTGTATAAGGGGGAATCTCCCCGTTACGGTGAAACCGGGCCGTATAGTGCCCCAACTTGTGAACCAACATGGTTTCACATCATCCTATGACCTAGTCAGACACAAAACAAGAGAGAGCTACGCCGGGCTACCCCTGTCAGAAGAATGTCTAGAGGGGTAGACGATCCGAGGCCCGCAGATCATCAGGGTTTCGCCGGAGTAAGTCCACGAGAACGTCGGAATCATCTGAAAACTTGCATGTGTCCCTAGCATATGTGTGTGAGTGTGGTGCAAGATTGGTATAGGTGATTGCATGTGCTTCCCCTCGCATGCATGCGCTCTAACCTAGAAGCGAAAAGTTATGGACCTATATAAGGGGGAATCTCCCCGTTACGGTGAAACCGGGCCGTATAGTGCCCCAACTTGTGAACCAACATGGTTTCACATCATCCTATGACCTAGTGAGACACAAAACAAGAGAGAGCTACGCCGGGCTACCCCTGTCAGAAGAATGTCTAGGGGGTAGACGATCCGAGGCCCGCAGATCATCAGGGTTTCGCCGGAGGAAGTCCACGAGAACGTCGGAATCATCTGATAACTTGCATGTGTCCCTAGCATATGTGTGTGAGTGTGGTGCAAGGTTGGTATAGGTGATTGCATGTGCCCCCCCTCGCATGCATGCGCTCTAACCTAGAAGCGAAAGGTTATGGACCTGTATAAGGGGGAATCTCCCCGTTACGGTGAAACCGGGCCGTATAGTGCCCCAACTTGTGAACCAACATGGTTTCACATCATCCTATGACCTAGTGAGACACAAAACAAGAGAGAGCTACGCCGGGCTACCCCTGTCAGAAGAATGTCTAGGGGGGTAGACGATCCGAGGCCCGCAGATCATCAGGATTTCGCCGGAGGAAGTCCACGAGAACGTCGGAATCATCTGAAAACTGCATGTGTCCCTAGCATATGTGTGTGAGTGTGGTGCAAGGTTGGTATAGGTGATTGCATGTGCCCCCCCTCGCATGCATGCGCTCTAACCTAGAAGCAAAAGGTTATGGACCTGTATAAGGGGGAATCTCCCCGTTACGGTGAAACCGGGCCGTATAGTGCCCCAACTTGTGAACCAACATGGTTTCACATCATCCTATGACCTAGTCAGACACAAAACAAGAGAGAGCTACGCCGGGCTACCCCTGTCAGAAGAATGTCTAGGGGGGTAGACGATCCGAGGCCCGCAGATCATCAGGGTTTCGCCGGAGTAAGTCCACGAGAACGTCAGAATCAGGGGGGTGCATGTATATAGTGATCAAGACCACAATAACCTATCATCATATGTGTGATCTCATGATCCGATGAAATAATATCACCTAACATATAAGTAATAAAAGCCTTGCTAAAGGTGAAAAAAATTCTTTGTCGTGTGTCTATGGGATAGCGACACACGGCAAAGGACCTTTGCCGTGTGTTTGACGGCCACAGGCACACGGCAAAGGACATCTTTGCCGTGTGCTTTGTCCTTTGCCGTGTGTCTCATGCTATTTTCTAATTTTCTTTTTATTTTTTCTTTCAAATGATTTAACTTTTTGTTGCCTATTTGTTAGTATTCAGACCATGGAAACACTAACTTTGCAATAGACCATAAGGTTCTAGAGGATGCTGAACTTCATTTCCATTAGGTACACGATCCGAGGCCCGCAGATCATCAGGGTTTCGCCGGTGGAAGTCCGCAAGAACGTCGGAATCATCTGAAAACTTGCATGTGTCCCTAGCATATGTGTGTGAGTGTGGTGCAAGGTTGGTAGAGGTGATTGCATGTGTCCCCCCTCGCATCCATGCTCTCTAACCTAGAAGCGAAAGGTTATGGACCTGTATAAGGGGGAATCTCCCCGTTACGGTGAAACCGGGCCGTATAGTGCCCCAACTTGTCAACCAACATGGTTTCACATCATCCTATGACCTAGTCAGACACAAAACAAGAGAGAGCTATGCCGGGCTACCCCTGTCAGAAGAATGTCTAGAGGGGTAGACGATCCGAGGCCCGCAGATCATCAGGGTTTCGCCGGAGTAAGTCCACGAGAACGTCGGAATCATCTGAAAACTTGCATGTGTCCCTAGCATATGTGTGTGAGTGTGGTGCAAGATTGGTATAGGTGATTGCATGTGCTCCCCCTCGCATGCATGCGCTCTAACCTAGAAGCGAAAGGTTATGGACCTGTATAAGGGGGAATCTCCCTGTTACGGTGAAACCGGGCCGTATAGTGCCCCAACTTGTGAACCAACATGGTTTCACATCATCCTATGACCTAGTGAGACACAAAACAAGAGAGAGCTACGCCGGGCTACCCCTGTCAGAAGAATGTCTAGGGGGGTAGACGATCCGAGGCCCGTAGATCATCAGGGTTTCGCCGGAGGAAGTCCACGAGAACGTCGGAATCATCTGAAAACTTGCATGTGTCCCTAGCATATGTGTGTGAGTGTGGTGCAAGGTTGGTATAGGTGATTGCATGTGCCCTCCCTCGCATGCATGCGCTCTAACCTAGAAGCGAAAGGTTATGGACCTGTATAAGGGGGAATCTCCCCGTTACGGTGAAACCGGGCCGTATAGTGCCCCAACTTGTGAACCAACATGGTTTCACATCATCCTATGACCTAGTGAGACACAAAACAAGAGAGAGCTACGCCGGGCTACCCCTGTCAGAAGAATGTCTAGGGGGGTAGACGATCCGAGGCTCGTAGATCATCAGGGTTTCGCCGGAGGAAGTCCACGAGAACGTCGGAATCATCTGAAAACTTGCATGTGTCCCTAGCATATGTGTGTGAGTGTGGTGCAAGGTTGGTATAGGTGATTGCATGTGCCCCCCCTCGCATGCATGCGCTCTAACCTAGAAGCGAAAGGTTATGGACCTGTATAAGGGGGAATCTCCCCGTTACGGTGAAACCGGGCCATATAGTGCCCCAACTTGTGAACCAACATGGTTTCACATCATCCTATGACCTAGTCAGACACAAAACAAGAGAGAGCTACGCCGGGCTACCCCTGTCAGAAGAATGTCTAGGGGGGTAGACGATCCGAGGCCCGCAGATCATCAGGGTTTCGCCGGAGTAAGTCCACGAGAACGTCGGAATCAGGGGGGGGTGCATGTATATAGTGATCAAGACCACAATAACCTATCATCATATGTGTGATCTCATGATCCTATGAAATAATATCACCTAACATATAAGTAATAAAAGCCTTGCTAAAGGTGAAAAAAATTCTTTGTCGTGTGTCTATGGGATAGAGACACACGACAAAGGACCTTTGCCGTGTGTTTTATGGCCACAGGCACACGGCAAAGGACATCTTTGCCGTGTGCTTTGTCCTTTGCCGTGTGTCTCATGCTATTTTCTAATTTTCTTTTTATTTTTTCTTTCAAATGATTTAACTTTTTGTTGCCTATTTGTTAGTATTCAGACCATGGAACACTAACTTTGCAATAGACCATAAGGTTCTAGAGGATGCTGAACTTCATTTCCATTAGGTAGACGATCCGAGGCCCGCAGATCATCAGGATTTCGCCGGTGGATGTCCGCAAGAACGTTGGAATCATCTGAAAACTTGCATGTGTCCCTAGCATATGTGTGTGAGTGTGGTGCAAGGTTGGTATAGGTGATTGCATGTGTCCCCCCTCGCATCCATGCGCTCTAACCTAGAAGCGAAAGGTTATGGACCTGTATAAGGGGGAATCTCCCCGTTACGGTGAAACCGGGCCGTATAGTGCCCCAACTTGTGAACCAACATGGTTTCACATCATCCTATGACCTAGTCAGACACAAAACAAGAGAGAGCTACGCCGGGCTACCCCTGTCAGAAGAATGTCTAGAGGGGTAGACGATCCGAGGCCCGCAGATCATCAGGGTTTCGCCGGAGTAAGTCCACGAGAACGTCGGAATCATCTGAAAACTTGCATGTGTCCCTAGCATATATGTGTGAGTGTGGTGCAAGATTGGTATAGGTGATTGCATGTGCCCCCCCTCGCATGCATGCGCTCTAACCTAGAAGCGAAAGGTTATGGACCTGTATAAGGGGGAATCTCCCCGTTACGGTGAAACCGGGCCGTATAGTGCCCCAACTTGTGAACCAACATGGTTTCACATCATCCTATGACCTAGTCAGACACAAAACAAGACAGAGCTACGCCGGGCTACCCCTGTCAGAAGAATGTCTAGGGGGGTAGACGATCCGAGGCCCGCAGATCATCAGGGTTTCGCCGGAGGAAGTCCACGAGAACGTCGTTATCATCTGAAAACTTGCATGTGTCCCTAGCATATGTGTGTGAGTGTGGTGCAAGGTTGGTATAGGTGATTGCATGTGCCCCCCCCTCGCATGCATGCGCTCTAACCTAGAAGCGAAAGGTTATGGACCTGTATAAGGGGGAATCTCCCCGTTACGGTGAAACCGGGCCGTATAGTGCCTCAACGTGTGAACCAACATGGTTTCACATCATCCTATGACCTAGTCAGACACAAAACAAGAGAGAGCTACACCGGGCTACCCCTGTCAGAAGAATGTCTAGGGGGGTAGACGATCCGAGGCCCGCAGATCATCAGGGTTTCGCCGGAGTAAGTCCACGAGAACGTCGGAATCAGGGGGGTGCATGTATATAGTGATCAAGACCACAATAACCTATCATCATATGTGTGATCTCATGATCCTATGAAATAATATCACCTAACATATAAGTAATAAAAGCCTTGCTAAAGGTGAAAAAAATTCTTTGCCGTGTGTCTGTGGGATAGAGACACACGGCAAAGGACCTTTGCCGTGTGTTTGACGGCCACAGGCACACGGCAAAGGACATCTTTGCCGTGTGCTTTGTCCTTTGCCGTGTGTCTCATGCTATTTTCTATTTTTCTTTTTATTTTTTCTTTCAAATGATTTAACTTTTTGTTGCCTATTTGTTAGTATTCAGACCATGGAAACACTAACTTTGCAATAGACCATAAGGTTCTAGAGGATGCTGAACTTTATTTCCATTAGGTAGACGATCCGAGGCCCGCAGATCATCAGGGTTTCGCCGGTGGAAGTCCGCAAGAACGTCGGAATCATCTGAAAACTTGCATGTGTCCCTAGCATATGTGTGTGAGTGTGGTGCAAGGTTGGTATAGGTGATTGCATGTGTCCCCCCTCGCATCCATGCGCTCTAACCTAGAAGCGAAAGGTTATGGACCTGTATAAGGGGGAATCTCCCCGTTACGGTGAAACCGGGCCGTATAGTGCCCCAACTTGTGAACCAACATGGTTTCACATCATCCTATGACCTAGTGAGACACAAAACAAGAGAGAGCTACGCCGGGCTACCCCTGTCAGAAGAATGTCTAGGGGGGTAGACGATCCGAGGCCCGCAGATCATCAGGGTTTCGCCGGAGGAAGTCCACGAGAACGTCGGAATCATCTGAAAACTTGCATGTGTCCCTAGCATATGTGTGTGAGTGTGGTGCAAGGTTGGTATAGGTGATTGCATGTGCCCCCCTCGCATGCATGCGCTCTAACCTAGAAGCGAAAGGTTATGGACCTGTATAAGGGGGAATCTCCCCGTTACGGTGAAACCGGGCCGTATAGTGCCCCAACTTGTGAACAAACATGGTTTCACATCATCCTATGACCTAGTCAGACACAAAACAAGAGAGAGCTACGTCGGGCTACCCCTGTCAGAAGAATGTCTAGGGGGGTAGACGATCCGAGGCCCGTAGATCATCAGGGTTTCGCCGGAGGAAGTCCACGAGAACGTCGGAATCATCTGAAAACTTGCATGTGTCCCTAGCATATGTGTGTGACTGTGGTGCAAGGTTGGTATAGGTGATTGCATGTGCCGCCCCTCGCATGCATGCGCTCTAACCTAGAAGCGAAAGGTTATGGACCTGTATAAGGGGGAATCTCCCCGTTACGGTGAAACCGGGCCGTATAGTGCCCCAACTTGTGAACCAACATGGTTTCACATCATCCTATGACCTAGTCAGACATAAAACAAGAGAGAGCTACGCCGGGATACCCCTGTTAGAAGAATGTCTAGGGGGGTAGACGATCCGAGGCCCACAGATCATCAGGGTTTCGCCGGAGGAAGTCCACGAGAACGTCGGAATCATCTGAAAACTTGCATGTGTCCCTAGCATATGTGTGTGAGTGTGGTGCAAGGTTGGTATAGGTGATTGCATGTGCCCCCCCTCGCATGCATGCGCTCTAACCTAGAAGCGAAAGGTTATGGACCTGTATAAGGGGGAATCTCCCCGTTACGGTGAAACCGGGCCGTATAGTGCCCCAACTTGTGAACCAACATGGTTTCACATCATCCTATGACCTAGTCAGACACAAAACAAGAGAGAGCTACGCCGGGCTACCCCTGTCAGAAGAATGTCTAGGGGGGTAGACGATCCGAGGCCCGCAGATCATCAGGGTTTCGCCGGAGGAAGTCCACGAGAACGTCGGAATCATCTGAAAACTTGCATGTGTCCCTAGCATATGTGTGTGAATGTGGTGCAAGGTTGGTATAGGTGATTGCATGTGCCCCCCTCGCATGCATGCGCTCTGACCTAGAAGCGAAAGGTTATGGACCTGTATAAGGGGGAATCTCCCCGTTACGGTGAAACCGGGCCGTATAGTGCCCCAACTTGTGAACCAACATGGTTTCACATCATCCTATGACCTAGTCAGACACAAAACAAGAGAGAGCTACGCCGGGCTACCCCTGTCAGAAGAATGTCTAGGGGGGTAGACGATCCGAGGCCCGCAGATCATCAGGGTTTCGCCGGTGGAAGTCCGCAAGAACGTCGGAATCATCTGAAAACTTGCATGTGTCCCTAGCATATGTGTGTGAGTGTGGTGCAAGGTTGGTATAGGTGATTGCATGTGTCCCCCCTCGCATCCATGCGCTCTAACCTAGAAGCGAAAGGTTATGGACCTGTATAAGGGGGAATCTCCCCGTTACGGTGAAACCGGGCCGTATAGTGCCCCAACATGTGAACCAACATGGTTTCACATCATCCTATGACCTAGTGAGACACAAAACAAGAGAGAGCTACGCCGGGCTACCCCTGTCAGAAGAATGTCTAGGGGGGTAGACGATCCGAGGCCCAATGATCATCAGGGTTTCGCCGGAGGAAGTCCACGAGAACGTCGGAATCATCTGAAAACTTGCATGTGTCCCTAGCATATGTGTGTGAGTGTGGTGCAAGGTTGGTATAGGTGATTGCATGTGCCCCCCCTCGCATGCATGCGCTCTAACCTAGAAGCGAAAGGTTATGGACCTGTATAAGGGGGAATCTCCCCGTTACGGTGAAACCGGGCCGTATAGTGCCCCAACTTGTGAACCAACATGGTTTCACATCATCCTATGACCTAGTCAGACATAAAACAAGAGAGAGCTACGCCGGGCTACCCTTGTCAGAAGAATGTCTAGGGGGGTAGACGATCCGAGGCCCGCAGATCATCAGGGTTTCGCCGGAGGAAGTCCACGAGAACGTCGGAATCATCTGAAAACTTGCATGTGTCCCTAGCATATGTGTGTGAGTGTGGTGCAAGGTTGGTATAGGTGATTGCATGTGCCCCCCCTCGCATGCATGCGCTCTAACCTAGAAGCGAAAGGTTATGGACCTGAATAAGGGGGAATCTCCCCGTTACGGTGAAACCGGGCCGTATAGTGCCCCAACTTGTGAACCAACATGGTTTCACATCATCCTATGACCTAGTCAGACACAAAACAAGAGAGAGCTACGCCGGGCTACCCCTGTCAGAAGAATGTCTAGGGGGGTAGACGATCCGAGGCCCGTAGATCATCAGGGTTTCGCCGGAGGAAGTCCACGAGAACGTCGGAATCATCTGAAAACTTGCATGTGTCCCTAGCATATGTGTGTGACTGTGGTGCAAGGTTGGTATAGGTGATTGCATGTGCCGCCCCTCGCATGCATGCGCTCTAACCTAGAAGCGAAAGGTTATGGACCTGTATAAGGGGGAATCTCCCCGTTACGGTGAAACCGGGCCGTATAGTGCCCCAACTTGTGAACCAACATGGTTTCACATCATCCTATGACCTAGTCAGACATAAAACAAGAGAGAGCTACGCCGGGATACCCCTGTTAGAAGAATGTCTAGGGGGGTAGACGATCCGAGGCCCACAGATCATCAGGGTTTCGCCGGAGGAAGTCCACGAGAACGTCGGAATCATCTGAAAACTTGCATGTGTCCCTAGCATATGTGTGTGAGTGTGGTGCAAGGTTGGTATAGGTGATTGCATGTGCCCCCCCTCGCATGCATGCGCTCTAACCTAGAAGCGAAAGGTTATGGACCTGTATAAGGGGGAATCTCCCCGTTACGGTGAAACCGGGCCGTATAGTGCCCCAACTTGTGAACCAACATGGTTTCACATCATCCTATGACCTAGTCAGACACAAAACAAGAGAGAGCTACGCCGGGCTACCCCTGTCAGAAGAATGTCTAGGGGGGTAGACGATCCGAGGCCCGCAGATCATCAGGGTTTCGCCGGAGGAAGTCCACGAGAACGTCGGAATCATCTGAAAACTTGCATGTGTCCCTAGCATATGTGTGTGAGTGTGGTGCAAGGTTGGTATAGGTGATTGCATGTGCCCCCCTCGCATGCATGCGCTCTAACCTAGAAGCGAAAGGTTATGGACCTGTATAAGGGGGAATCTCCCCGTTACGGTGAAACCGGGCCGTATAGTGCCCCAACTTGTGAACCAACATGGTTTCACATCATCCTATGACCTAGTCAGACACAAAACAAGAGAGAGCTACGCCGGGCTACCCCTGTCAGAAGAATGTCTAGGGGGGTAGACGATCCGAGGCCCGCAGATCATCAGGGTTTCGCCGGTGGAAGTCCGCAAGAACGTCGGAATCATCTGAAAACTTGCATGTGTCCCTAGCATATGTGTGTGAGTGTGGTGCAAGGTTGGTATAGGTGATTGCATGTGTCCCCCCTCGCATCCATGCGCTCTAACCTAGAAGCGAAAGGTTATGGACCTGTATAAGGGGGAATCTCCCCGTTACGGTGAAACCGGGACGTATAGTGCCCCAACTTGTGAACCAACATGGTTTCACATCATCCTATGACCTAGTGAGACACAAAACAAGAGAGAGCTACGCCGGGCTACCCCTGTCAGAAGAATGTCTAGGGGGGTAGACGATCCGAGGCCCAATGATCATCAGGGTTTCGCCGGAGGAAGTCCACGAGAACGTCGGAATCATCTGAAAACTTGCATGTGTCCCTAGCATATGTGTGTGAGTGTGGTGCAAGGTTGGTATAGGTGATTGCATGTGCCCCCCCTCGCATGCATGCGCTCTAACCTAGAAGCGAAAGGTTATGGACCTGTATAAGGGGGAATCTCCCCGTTACGGTGAAACCGGGCCGTATAGTGCCCCAACTTGTGAACCAACATGGTTTCACATCATCCTATGACCTAGTCAGACATAAAACAAGAGAGAGCTACGCCGGGCTACCCTTGTCAGAAGAATGTCTAGGGGGGTAGACGATCCGAGGCCCGCAGATCATCAGGGTTTCGCCGGAGGAAGTCCACGAGAACGTCGGAATCATCTGAAAACTTGCATGTGTCCCTAGCATATGTGTGTGAGTGTGGTGCAAGGTTGGTATAGGTGATTGCATGTGCCCCCCCTCGCATGCATGCGCTCTAACCTAGAAGCGAAAGGTTATGGACCTGAATAAGGGGGAATCTCCCCGTTACGGTGAAACCGGGCCGTATAGTGCCCCAACTTGTGAACCAACATGGTTTCACATCATCCTATGACCTAGTCAGACACAAAACAAGAGAGAGCTACGCCGGGCTACCCCTGTCAGAAGAATGTCTAGGGGGGTAGACGATCCGAGGCCCGCAGATCATCAGGGTTTCGCCGGTGGAAGTCCGCAAGAACGTCGGAATCATCTGAAAACTTGCATGTGTCCCTAGCATATGTGTGTGAGTGTGGTGCAAGGTTGGTATAGGTGATTGCATGTGTCCCCCCTCGCATCCATGCGCTCTAACCTAGAAGCGAAAGGTTATGGACCTGTATAAGGGGGAATCTCCCCGTTACGGTGAAACCGGGCCGTATAGTGCCCCAACTTGTGAACCAACATGGTTTCACATCATCCTATGACCTAGTGAGACACAAAACAAGAGAGAGCTACGCCGGGCTACCCCTGTCAGAAGAATGTCTAGGGGGGTAGACGATCCGAGGCCCGCAGATCATCAGGGTTTCGCCGGAGGAAGTCCACGAGAACGTCGGAATCATCTGAAAACTTGCATGTGTCCCTAGCATATGTGTGTGAGTGTGGTGCAAGGTTGGTATAGGTGATTGCATGTGCCCCCCTCGCATGCATGCGCTCTAACCTAGAAGCGAAAGGTTATGGACCTATATAAGGGGGAAGCTCCCCGTTACGGTGAAACCGGGCCGTATAGTGCCCCAACTTGTGAACCAACATGGTTTCACATCATCCTATGACCTAGTCAGACACAAAATAAGAGAGAGCTACGCCGGGCTACCCCTGTCATAAGAATGTCTAGGGGGGTAGACGATCCGAGGCCCGCAGATCATCAGGGTTTCGCCGGAGGAAGTCCACGAGAACGTCGGAATCATCTGAAAACTTGCATGTGTCCCTAGCATATGTGTGTGAGTGTGGTGCAAGGTTGGTATATGGGCTTGCATGTGCCCCCCCTCGCATGCATGCGCTCTGACCTAGAAGCGAAGGTTCTGGACCTGTATAAGGGGGAATCTCCCCGTTACGGTGAAACCGGGCCGTATAGTGCACCAACTTGTGAACCAACATGGTTTCACATCATCCTATGACCTAGTCAGACACAAAACAAGAGAGAGCTACGCCGGGCTACCCCTGTCAGAAGAATGTCTAGGGGGGTAGACGATCCGAGGCCCGCAGATCATCAGGGTTTCGCCGGAGTAAGTCCACGAGAACGTCGGAATCAGGGGGGTGCATGTATATAGTGATCAAGACCACAATAACCTATCATCATATGTGTGATCTCATGATCCTATGAAATAATATCACCTAACATATAAGTAATAAAAGCCTTGCTAAACGTGAAAAAAATTCTTTGCCGTGTGTCTGTGGGATAGAGACACACGGCAAAGGACCTTTGCCGTGTGTTTGACGGCCACAGGCACACGGCAAAGGACATCTTTGCCGTGTGCTTTGTCCTTTGCCGTGTGTCTCATGCTATTTTCTAATTTTCTTTTTATTTTTTCTTTCAAATGATTTAACTTTTTGTTGCCTATTTGTTAGTATTCAGACCATGGAAACACTAACTTTGCAATAGACCATAAGGTTCTAGAGGATGCTGAACTTCATTTCCATTAGGTAGACGATCCGAGGCCCGCAGATCATCAGGGTTTCGCCGGTGGAAGTCCGCAAGAACGTCGGAATCATCTGAAAACTTGCATGTGTCCCTAGCATATGTGTGTGAGTGTGGTGCAAGGTTGGTATAGGTGATTGCATGTGTCCCCCCTCGCATGCATGCGCTCTGACCTAGAAGCAAAAGGTTATGGACCTGTATAAGGGGGAATCTCCCCGTTACGGTGAAACCGGGCCGTATAGTGCCCCAACTTGTGAACCAACATGGTTTCACATCATCCTATGACCTAGTCAGACACAAAACAAGAGAGAGCTACGCCGGGCTACCCCTGTCAGAAGAATGTCTAGAGGGGTAGACGATCCGAGGCCCGCAGATCATCAGGGTTTCGCCAGAGTAAGTCCACGAGAACGTCGGAATCATCTGAAAACTTGCATGTGTCCCTAGCATATGTGTGTGAGTGTGGTGCAAGATTGGTATAGGTGATTGCATGTGCCCCCTCTCGCATGCATGCGCTCTAACCTAGAAGCGAAAGGTTATGGACCTGTATAAGGGGGAATCTCCCCGTTACGGTGAAACCGGGCCGTATAGTGCCCCAACTTGTGAACCAACATGGTTTCACATCATCCTATGACCTAGTCAGACACAGAACAAGAGAGAGCTACGCCGGGCTACCCCTGTCAGAAGAATGTCTAGGAGGGTAGACGATCCGAGGCCCGCAGATCATTAGGGTTTCGCCGGAGGAAGTCCACGAGAACGTCGGAATCATCTGAAAACTTGCATGTGTCCCTAGCATATGTGTGTGAGTGTGGTGCAAGGTTGGTATAGGTGATTGCATGTGCCCCCCCTCGCATGCATGCGCTCTAACCTAGAAGCGAAAGGTTATGGACCTGTATAAGGGGGAATCTCCCCGTTACGGTGAAACCGGGCCGTATAGTGCCCCAACTTGTGAACCAACATGGTTTCACATCATCCTATGACCTAGTCAGACACAAAACAAGAGAGAGCTACGCCGGGCTACCCCTGTCAGAAGAATGTCTAGGGGGGTAGACGATCCGAGGCCCGCAGATCATCAGGGTTTCGCCGGAGTAAGTCCACGAGAACGTCGGAATCAGGGGGGTGCATGTATATAGTGATCAAGACCACAATAACCTATCATCATATGTGTGATCTCATGATCCTATGAAATAATATCACCTAACATATAAGTAATAAAAGCCTTGCTAAAGGTGAAAAAAATTCTTTGCCGTGTGTCTGTGGGATAGAGACACACGACAAAGGACCTTTGCCGTGTGTTTGATGGCCACAGGCACACGGCAAAGGACATCTTTGCCGTGTGCTTTGTCCTTTGCCGTGTGTCTCATGCTATTTTCTAATTTTCTTTTTATTTTTTCTTTCAAATGATTTAACTTTTTGTTGCCTATTTGTTAGTATTCAGACCATGGAAACACTAACTTTGTAATAGACCATAAGGTTCTAGAGGATGCTGAACTTCATTTCCATTAGGTAGACGATTCGAGGCCCGCAGATCATCAGGGTTTCGCCGGTGGAAGTCCGCAAGAACGTCGGAATCATCTGAAAACTTGCATGTGTCCCTAGCATATGTGTGTGAGTGTGGTGCAAGGTTGGTATAGGTGATTGCATGTGTCCTGTCCATGTCGAAGAACTTCTACAAGTATGCACATAGGGAAAAAAAGGGGAGTCAAAGGCGATTGAATTATGACAAGCCACGAGTTCAAGTGTATTTCATCCTCAAGGCGATTGAATTATGACAAGCAAAACAAACTTACCCAGAACAAAACCTGAACCTTCTCCGCGATGGTGGTGTACTTCTTCGGCATAGTGGTAATGCTTCCAAGTCCAAGCCACATCCTTTGAACCATTTGGGAGAGTGACAATCCCAGGAAAATATTTCTAACCAAGGCTCCAAGGATGCTTGAGTAGCCACGATATGGCTTGATCCCATCCTCATATAGAAAGGCACTGCAAAATGAAAAGGACAAGGTCAGTATGTGATAAAAATTACAATGTATGGTTTAGGGTCAAATCATGTACCTCGACCCAGCGGGCACGAGTACCTTGTCCGCATAGGTATAAGGTAGGTCGGGGAGTCTCGAAACCCCACGCCGATATGGAGCCTTCTCCCGTGGCACCAGGCTCGGGTCCATGGCCGCGTACTCCTGAAGGTACTCCGTCTCATCCTCCGGAGGCGCCCACCTCAAGGACGTGTCAAGCTCGTAGGGTAAAGACCCCAACCCCTCATCCTCATCCTCCTGCTGCTCCTGCTCCTCCTCGTCAGAATCCGAGTGCGTCCCCTCATACTCCTGACGCCGAATTGGCTCCTCCTCCTCCTCGTCGTCCTCCCCCTCCTTCTCCTGCTCCTGCTCCTGCTCCTGCTCCTGCTCCTGCTCCTGCTCATCCTCCTCGAAGACCGGAGGGGGACTAGGAGTCCTCGCACGCCTCCCACGCCCTCGCCGCTGTGAAGTGCGCGGTGGAGCACTAGCAGTAGCACTAGTAGGCTGCTTCCCCCTGACATCTTTTGAACCACCAGTCACCAGTTTTGCCAAGCTTTTCAGCTTTCTTGTAACTCCCTTTCCCCCCGGCATCTTTCAATCACCTGCAAAACAGAGTGAAAAGAGTAGTTTATTAGTACACATCAGTGACACAAGATTCATAACAGTACAATAATACTCAAGTTTTAAACACACACTATATTCGTATCGGCAAAGACGAAAGAAGAGAAATACTTCCATGATCCATATAGCATGGGTATGATACGCGGCAAGCCAAGGAAAGGATTCGGTCTCCACGGCAACGACTCCTCGAAAGGAATCGTTGTCGTGGATCGAGAATCCTTTCCTGGGCTTGCCACCGTCACATCCCCATGCTATATGAATCTCGAAAATACCTGTCCTCTCTCGACTTGGGGGATACGAGATGAAGCCTTCCTTGTGTTTCTCCAAAGACGAAAGGAAAGAAACCATTTCACGATTCATATAACAATGTCGCCCATGCTATACGAATAGTGAAGTAATGTCTTTCCTTTCGACTTTAGGGCTATCTAATATATTCCATTTAAGTCACGCTAGCTAATCTATATTCGTATCGGCAAAGACGAAAGAAGAGAAATACTTCCATGATCCATATAGCATGGGTATGATACGCGGCAAGCCAAGGAAAGGATTCGATCTCCACGGCAATGACTCCTCGAAAGGAATCGTTGTCGTGGATCGAGAATCCTTTCCTGGGCTTGCCACCGTCACATCTCCATGCTATATGAATCTCGAAAATACCTGTCCTCTCTCGACTTTGGGGATACGAGTTCTTACAAATACAAAGACAAAAGGAAAGAAATTTTATTACATAGAATAGAGTTCTTACAAATACAAAGACAAAAGGAAAGAAATTTTATTACATAGCCCGGCGGGATTACATAGCAAACACTACTACAAAGATTATTACTACTACATGCATGGATCAGAAGCCTGAGTCGGGATTATGAATTGGACGAGAGGTTTCGTCATCGCTATCATTTTCCGGCCACCAATAATCATCCACGAAACCTGGAGGTGGTCCCTGTGGATCGTTCACGTCAAGGCCTGCATGGAACGCCTCGAGCAAACTCACATCTTGTTGGTTGTGAACCTCCTCAGCTTCATCTTGCGCAGTGTCTTCCTCCTCAGCTTCTTCTTGCTCATCGTCTACGACCATGTCACCATCGGCGGACAAGTCGATAGTGAATTGCCCGGGGAGCCCTTCTTCTTGATAAAACTCGCCATCATTTGTTGAGGGGTCTAGGCGGCGGTAATCATCCTTGTTTGGCAAGGGCGACCTATTGCGTGTCGGTACCGTCATCACAACATCCCAGTTCTGTAGACGTTTTGTCGGGTTTTGGCATGGGTACGGAAGATAGAATACTTGGAAGGCCTGAGTAGCCAAAATGTAAACATCATCTCCCGCATAAACGGAGTTTCTCTTAACTTCGACCAGTCCAATTTCAGGATCCCGTTTCACCTTATGTGGGTCAAACCAATGACATTTGAATACAACGGGATTTAGCCCTTTGCCAAAACCGTAATTCAGCTCATATATACCCTCGACTCTTCCATAGTACCGGAGGCCATCTGAGCCTTCACAAAAGACCCCGCTATTTGTTGTCTTCCGGTTGGGCTGGCTAGTTGTGTATTCATGGGTATGGAAGCGATACCCATTCACGTCATAAGCATTGAACGTGTCGACTGAATGGTTAAAGCCCCTGGCAATATTTCTTAGCTCGGGTTGCATCTCTTTGTCAGTTCTTGCCTACAAGTTAGAACGAGAAGTTTAGCATAAGAAGTTTATCACAAGAAGTGTAGCACAACAAGTTGGCTCGAATAGTACCAAACCACAGAACCAGCTGACGAAACCGAAACCACCACCCTTATCGAAAAGATCCTGCTCCTCTTGAGGGTTAGGCTCCCTATTTGGATTCTTCCAATGTGCACTCTTGAATCGTCTATAACAATTTAAAGGAGAGTTAGGCACGGACATAGCAGTGAATGTTTGCGGAAAACTAAATGGTGATCACTTACTCGATGTACGGCTTCACTTCTTCCATGGTGTTCAAGACATACGAGTGGATCAACTCCCGCTCAAGTTTTTTCATTGCGAACCTCTTTGTGCCACTTGATTTGCCACCTAGCCCAACGAAGATGCTAAGATTAGGTACATCTTCAGGGTTGGCGGCATTGTAACGAAACACTGGGTTGTGCTTTGTGGGAATGTTGGCATCATAGTGCTTTGTGGTGAAGTTTGCAACCTCCTCGTTAAGGACTGCCTCGGCTATGGATGCCTCGATCTTGCATTTATTGCCTGTTTTCTTACGAAGCTTCTTTGTTTCTCTCTCGGGCGGAAACTGCCAACGGGCCCACACAGGTCCCCCCTTTAAAGCCTCGTCCGCAAGATGCAAGATCATATGTTGCATCGGATTGAAGAACCCTGGCGGAAGGAGCATCTCTAGATCGCAAAGCAACTCGGGTGCCTGTTCATGTAGCTTCTCAAGCACTTTACGGTCTAACTCCCTAGCACAAATCTGGCGGAAGAAAAAGCTCAACCTCGACAGCACTCGCCAAGTCTCCTCATCGACATAGCCTCGAATCATCACCGGCATTGTCCGCTCAAGCCATACGTGGTAGTCATGACTCTTGAGCCCTTGTACTCGCAACGTTTCCATGTTCGCACCCCTCATCCAGTTGGCCGCATAACCATCAGGGAAAAACAAACTTTGCGCGATCCACTGGAAGATCTCCCTTCTTTGGGGCTTTGTTGGGCAGAAAGGAGCCTTTGGCTTAGACCACCTTTTTCTGCCTTTGGCTCCGGGTGGCTGCATGTTCAACTTTGGCCTATCGCACAATGCTTCTTGATCAATTCGAGCCTTGATGTTATCTTTCGTCTTCTCGGTTTGCATTATGGTGCTCCAAAGGGCCTCACCGATATTCTTTTCGGTGTGCATTACATCAATGTTATGCGGGAGCTCAAGATCCTCAAAGTAAGGGAGCTTCCATAAGCACGGAATGTGGGTCCACTGGTGCGTATCCCCGTACCCACGAAACCATTCCCATCGGAGTTTGGCTGGAGAGCTTCCAACTCAGCCTTGATTTCCTTTCCGGTCTTTAGACGTGGCTTTGGATCATGGACAACACGACCTTTCTTGAACCTCTTTTTGTCACTCCTATATAGATGATTCGGCTCAAGACACTGTCGATGTTCATCAAAGCAGGAATACTTGCCTCCCTTCGACAGCCAGAAGAAAGTCAGAGATTGCATGCACACTGGGCAAGGCCACTTCCCATGTGTACACCAGCCGCAGAACAACGCACGTGCTGGTAGGTCATGCAGAGAGGTATGGTACCAGACATACATATCGAAGTGCTCGTTGTTTGAAGCGTCAAATGTTCGGATCCCCCGACCTTCCTAGCCACGAAGCAAGTCATCCACCAGCGGTTCTAGATACACATTCATGTTCTTACCCGGGTATTTCGGCCCTGGGATTATCATCGAGACAAACATGTTCTCTGATCTCATGCAGACGCCAGGGGGGAGGTTCAGGGGAATAACAAACACTGGCCGACAACTATATGCTGAAGCCGACATGCCATATGGATTGAACCCATCGGTTGATATGGCAACTGCTACGCTCCTCTTGTCACCGGCTTTATCAGGATATTTCTTGACAAAGTTCTTCCATGCACTACCATCCGACGGATGTATCATCTTGTCGAGGTATCTGTTCCCTTCTACTGCCCACTGCATCTGCTGGGCAGTATCCTCGGTCATGAAGAGTCGCTGGAGCCTCGGTATGATTGGAAGATACCGAAGAATGTTTTGGGCAACCCCGGTCTGCCTCTTCTGACCATCACCATCGGGATCGACCTCAAAGTACCTAGAGGATTTGCAGCGGATACAATAATTTGTCTTAGCATGCTCCTTTGTGAATAGCATGCATCCCTTCGGACAAGCGTGTATCGGCTCATATGACATCTTAAGGTCACGGAGGAGTTTGGTCGAATAGTAGAAGTTCTCCGGCAAGAGGTGCCCTTTCGGCAGAATGCTGCCAACGACGGCAAGCATATCATCAAAGTCCTCTCTGGTCAAGTTCCTGTGGCTCTTGAAGGCCAAAAGGCGAGCTATGGCATCCAGTTGGGTAACATCTGTATGTGCATGAAGGGGTCTCTGTGAGGCAAACAAAGTCTCGTAGTACTTTGCCGTGTTTTCCTCCGGCTCCTCACTTGTCTCCGCCTCCTGAGGAGTCTCCGCCTCTACATGAGGGCTTTCAGGCGCATTAGCATTCACAAAGTTTTCTATGCACCTAGCAAAACCAGCATCAAATTCTCCCCTTGGCTGACTCTGCTGCTGACCCTGCCGTGACTCCCTCCTAGCACGTTTCGCTAACTTTTCACCATGGAATGTCCAAGTCTTATAGGATGGTGTGAACCCGTAATTGAGCAGGTGAGTACTCACATCATCCTTCGAATGTGTATTCAGGTTCTTGCATCTTGCACAGGGGCAGAAAATTCTTCTGGGTCTGCTGGGGACGGCAAATGCCCGGTTCACAAAGTCCTCGGCCTTTTCTTGCCATTCTGAGGTAAAGTCCCACTTACTGACATAGCCATCATACATCCAGTCACGATTCTCCATCCTCTAATCAGTACCAAAATCGACATATATAATGCTTTCAATTAATCATGCCATATAAATAAATCCGGTATTAGTTCGGTTAATTTTAGCAAACATATATTTTACGCCATAAATATATCCACCTATCTCTCTAATAGGTAAAGAGGGTCCTATCAACCGCCGGATCCGTAGATTGAGTATGTTCTCCCTGCTCTACCCCGATCCGACACAGAATTTCGGCAGCACCTCCCCGCTGCTCTCCCGATACACGTCTCGGCAAAAAGCCAAGAGGGATGTGCATCCGGAGAACAACAGGGAGGCGCAGCCGAAATCCTATCTCGGACTGGAGTAGAACAAGGAAAACATACCCAACTACGCATCCGCCGGCTGTCCCGATAAATGCCGTAAGAGTTACGCTTCATAATATGCGAGACCACTAATGCATATTTATCCGCGTAACCCTTACGGCCGGGAAGAGACGCCTAGGTAACGCGACAGACTTGGTGATCTACACACAAAAATAACCCTAGGTATTTGCAAGATAGGAGAATAGATTTTTACCCTTGAAGCGTGATCGAGAGGTGAAGAAGATGCTCGACCCTCCCGCAAAATGACCTACGCCGTCGACAACCCCACCCTCAGACTCGACAAATATCCTACACGAAGAAAAATTAGTAATATACACATGTATTTATATATGCCAAAATACAAGCCAAAATTTTACACATATAATTCCTAAATTACTACTATACACATGCATATATGAAACAACATACTAGAAAATACTACCACTAAATCCAACATATTAGTAACTTGTCCATTTTGCTAAATCTACCACTAAAACTACCCTAATGTAATATATGACAATAAAACTATCACTAAATACACTTTACTAATAACTTAGTACAACACTAGAACTACCACTACATACATCATACATCATACTAGTAACTTGTCCATTTTGCTAAATACATGCTTAATTACTAATATACACATACACATATATCTAACAATGTTACTACTATACTACTACTATACTACACTACACTACACTACACTACACATACATATATATACTATACTACACTACACTAACAAAAAATACTAGGCACATACCGATGGTGGATGCAGTTGTCGGTGGGGGCGGCAGAGGCGGGCAACAGAGGCGGGCTGGCGGCCCAGCTCCTACCAGTGGAGCCGCGGGCGAGCTCCCATGGCCGGGGGCAGGGGCTTGGGTGGCGGAGGCGGCCGGATTGGACGGGGGCGGATGGGGCCGGGGTCGGTGCAGGCGGGGACGGGGCCGGGTGGAGGCAGAGGTGCCGGCGGCGGCGGCCAGAGAAGGAGGCAGGGGCGGCGGCGGCGCAGGAGAGGGGGCGACGGCGGCGCAGGAGCGTGGCGGCGCGCAGGAGCGTGTGGTGGGAGGCGAGTCGGGCAGGGGAGGGGATAAGGCAGGGGAGGGCACGGGCCCGCGCGGGCCGATATTATGGTCACCCCTTTGCCGTGTGCCACACCGTGCGGAACACGGCAAAGATCTTTGCCGTGTACCTGGTTGTAAAAACACACGGCAAAGAACCTTTGCCGTGTGCCTGCAGAGACACACGGCAAAGGACCTCTTTGCCGTGTGTTTTGTCATTTGCCGTGTGCCTTTAGGTATTTTTTAATTTTATTTTTATTTTTTCTTTCAGTTGTATTTATTTAAAGTTTTTAGTTAACTTTTTGTTGGCTATTTGTCAGTATTCAGACCATGGAAACACTAACTTTGCAATAGACCATAAGGTTCTAGAGGATGTTGAACTTCATTTCCATTAGGTAGACGATCCGAGGCCCGCAGATCATCAGGGTTTCGCCGGAGGAAGACCACGAGAACGTCGGAATCATCTGAAAACTTGCATGTGTCCATAGCATATGTGTGTGAGTGTGGTGCAAGGTTGGTATATGGGCTTGCATGTGTCCCCCCTCGCATGCATGCGCTCTAACCTAGAAGCGAAGGTTCTGGACCTGTATAAGGGGGAATCTCCCCGTTACGGTGAAACCGGACCGTATAGTGCACCAACTTGTGAACCAACATGGTTTCACATCATCCTATGACCTAGTAAGACACAAAACAAGACAGAGCTACGCCGGGCTACCCCTGTCAGAAGAATGTCTAGGGGGGTAGACGATCCGAGGCCCGCAGATCATCAGGGTTTTGCCGGAGGAAGTCCACGAGAACGTCGGAATAATCTGAAAACTTGCATGTGTCCCTAGCATATGTGTGTGAGTGTGGTGCAAGGTTGGTATAGGTGATTGCATGTGCCCCCTCTCGCATGCATGCGCTCTAACCTAGAAGCGAAAGGTTATGGACCTGTATAAGGGGGAATCTCCCCGTTACGGTGAAACCGGGCCGTATAGTGCCCCAACTTGTGAACCAACATGGTTTCACATCATCCTATGACCTAGTCAGACACAGAACAAGAGAGAGCTACGCCGGGCTACCCCTGTCAGAAGAATGTCTAGGGGGGTAGACGATCCGAGGCCCGCAGATCATCAGGGTTTCGCCGGAGGAAGTCCACGAGAACGTCGGAATCATCTGAAAACTTGCATGTGTCCCTAGCATATGTGTGTGAGTGTGGTGCAAGGTTGGTATAGGTGATTGCATGTGCCCCCCCTCGCATGCATGCGCTCTAACCTAGAAGCGAAAGGTTATGGACCTGTATAAGGGGGAATCTCCCCGTTACGGTGAAACCGGGCCGTATAGTGCCCCAACTTGTGAACCAACATGGTTTCACATCATCCTATGACCTAGTCAGACACAAAACAAGAGAGAGCTACGCCGGGCTACCCCTGTCAGAAGAATGTCTAGGGGGGTAGACGATCCGAGGCCCGCAGATCATCAGGGTTTCGCCGGAGTAAGTCCACGAGAACGTCGGAATCAGGGGGGTGCATGTATATAGTGATCAAGACCACAATAACCTATCATCATATGTGTGATCTCATGATCCTATGAAATAATATCACCTAACATATAAGTAATAAAAGCCTTGCTAAAGGTGAAAAAAATTCTTTGCCGTGTGTCTGTGGGATAGAGACACACGGCAAAGGACCTTTGCCGTGTGTTTGACGGCCACAGGCACACGGCAAAGGACATCTTTGCCGTGTGCTTTGTCCTTTGCCGTGTGTCTCATGCTATTTTCTAATTTTCTTTTTATTTTTTCTTTCAAATGATTTAACTTTTTGTTGCCTATTTGTTAGTATTCAGACCATGGAAACACTAACTTTGCAATAGACCATAAGGTTCTAGAGGATGCTGAACTTCATTTCCATTAGGTAGACGATTCGAGGCCCGCAGATCATCAGGGTTTCGCCGGTGGAAGTCCGCAAGAACGTCGGAATCATCTGAAAACTTGCATGTGTCCCTAGCATATGTGTGTGAGTGTGGTGCAAGGTTGGTATAGGTGATTGCATGTGTCCCCCCTCGCATCCATGCGCTCTAACCTAGAAGCGAAAGGTTATGGACCTATATAAGGGGAATCTCCCCGTTACGGTGAAACCGGGCCGTATAGTGCCCCAACTTGTGAACCCAACATGGTTTCACATCATCCTATGACCTAGTCAGACACAAAACAAGAGAGAGCTACGCCGGGCTACCCCTGTCAGAAGAATGTCTAGAGGGGTAGACGATCTGAGGCCCGCAGATCATCAGGGTTTCGCCGGAGTAAGTCCACGAGAACGTCGGAATCATATGAAAACTTGCATGTGTCCCTAGCATATGTGTGTGAGTGTGGTGCAAGATTGGTATAGGTGATTGCATGTGCCCCCCCTCGCATGCATGCGCTCTAACCTAGAAGCGAAAGGTTATGGACCTGTATAAGGGGGAATCTCCCCGTTACGGTGAAACCGGGCCGTATAGTGCCCCAACTTGTGAACCAACATGGTTTCACATCATCCTATGACCTAGTGAGACACAAAACAAGAGAGAGCTACGCCGGGCTACCCCTGTCAGAAGAATGTCTAGGGGGGTAGACGATCCGAGGCCCGCAGATCATCAGGGTTTCGCCGGAGAAAGTCCACGAGAACGTCGGAATCATCTGAAAACTTGCATGTGTCCCTAGCATATGTGTGTGAGTGTGGTGCAAGGTTGGTATAGGTGATTGCATGTGCCCCCCCTCGCATGCATGCGCTCTAACCTAGAAGCGAAAGGTTATGGACCTGTATAAGGGGGAATCTCCCCATTATGGTGAAACCGGGCCGTATAGTGCCCCAACTTGTGAACCCACATGGTTTCACATCATCCTATGACCTAGTCAGACAGAAAACAAGAGAGAGCTACGCCGGGCTACCCCTGTCAGAAGAATGTCTAGGGGGGTAGACGATCCGAGGCCCGCAGATCATCAGGGTTTCGCCGGAGTAAGTCCACGAGAACGTCGGAATCAGGGGGGTGCATGTATATAGTGATCAAGACCACAATAACCTATCATCATATGTGTGATCTCATGATCCTATGAAATAATATCACCTAACATATAAGTAATAAAAGCCTTGCTAAAGGTGAAAAAAATTCTTTGCCGTGTGTCTGTGGGATAGAGACACACGGCAAAGGACCTTTGCCGTGTGTTTGACGGCCACAGGCACACGGCAAAGGACATCTTTGCCGTGTGCTTTGTCCTTTGCCGTGTGTCTCATGCTATTTTCTAATTTTCTTTTTATTTTTTCTTTCAAATGATTTAACTTTTTGTTGCCTATTTGTTAGTATTCAGACCATGGAAACACTAACTTTGCAATAGACCATAAGGTTCTAGAGGATGCTGAACTTCATTTCCATTAGGTAGACGATCCGAGGCCCGCAGATCATCAGGGTTTCGCCGGTGGAAGTCCGCAAGAACGTCGGAATCATCTGAAAACTTGCATGTGTCCCTAGCATATGTGTGTGAGTGTGGTGCAAGGTTGGTTTAGGTGATTGCATGTGTCCCCCCTCGCATGCATGCGCTCTGACCTAGAAGCGAAAGGTTATGGACCTGTATAAGGGGGAATCTCCCTGTTACGGTGAAACCGGGCCGTATAGTGCCCCAACTTGTGAACCAACATGGTTTCACATCATCCTATGACCTAGTCAGACACAAAACAAGAGAGAGCTACGCCGGGCTACCCCTGTCAGAAGAATGTCTAGAGGGGTAGACGATCCGAGGCCCGCAGATCATCAGGGTTTCGCCAGAGTAAGTCCACGAGAACGTCGGAATCATCTGAAAACTTGCATGTGTCCCTAGCATATGTGTGTGAGTGTGGTGCAAGATTGGTATAGGTGATTGCATGTGCCCCCCTCGCATGCATGCGCTCTAACCTAGAAGCGAAAGGTTATGGACCTGTATAAGGGGGAATCTCCCCGTTACGGTGAAACCGGGCCGTATAGTGCCCCAACTTGTGAACCAACATGGTTTCACATCATCCTATGACCTAGTAAGACACAGAACAGGAGAGAGCTACGCCGGGCTACCCCTGTCAGAAGAATGTCTAGGGGGGTAGACGATCCGAGGCCCGCAGATCATCAGGGTTTCGCCGGTGGAAGTCCGCAAGAACGTCGGAATCATCTGAAAACTTGCATGTGTCCCTAGCATATGTGTGTGAGTGTGGTGCAAGGTTGGTTTAGGTGATTGCATGTGTCCCCCCTCGCATGCATGCGCTCTGACCTAGAAGCGAAAGGTTATGGACCTGTATAAGGGGGAATCTCCCCGTTACGGTGAAACCGGGCCGTATAGTGCCCCAACTTGTGAACCAACATGGTTTCACATCATCCTATGACCTAGTCAGACACAAAACAAGAGAGAGCTACGCCGGGCTACCCCTGTCAGAAGAATGTCTAGAGGGGTAGACGATCCGAGGCCCGCAGATCATCAGGGTTTCGCCAGAGTAAGTCCACGAGAACGTCGGAATCATCTGAAAACTTGCATGTGTCCCTAGCATATGTGTGTGAGTGTGGTGCAAGATTGGTATAGGTGATTGCATGTGCCCCCCTCGCATGCATGCGCTCTAACCTAGAAGCGAAAGGTTATGGACCTGTATAAGGGGGAATCTCCCCGTTACGGTGAAACCGGGCCGTATAGTGCCCCAACTTGTGAACCAACATGGTTTCACATCATCCTATGACCTAGTAAGACACAGAACAAGAGAGAGCTACGCCGGGCTACCCCTGTCAGAAGAATGTCTAGGGGGGTAGACGATCCGAGGCCCGCAGATCATCAGGGTTTCGCCGGAGGAAGTCCACGAGAACGTCGGAATCATCTGAAAACTTGCATGTGTCCCTAGCATATGTGTGTGAGTGTGGTGCAAGGTTGGTATAGGTGATTGCATGTGCCCCCCCTCGCATGCATGCGGTCTAACCTAGAAGCGAAAGGGTATGGACCTGTATAAGGGGGAATCTCCCCGTTACGGTGAAACCGGGCCGTATAGTGCCCCAACTTGTGAACCAACATGGTTTCACATCATCCTATGACCTAGTCAGACACAAAACAAGAGAGAGCTACGCCGGGCTACCCCTGTCAGAAGAATGTCTAGGGGGGTAGACGATCCGAGGCCTGCAGATCATCAGGGTTTCGCCGGAGGAAGTCCACGAGAACGTCTGAATCAGGGGGGTGCATGTATATAGTGATCAAGACCACAATAACCTATCATCATATGTGTGATCTCATGATCCTATGAAATAATATCACCTAACATATAAGTAATAAAAGCCTTGCTAAAGGTGAAAAAAATTCTTTGTCGTGTGTCTCTGGGATAGAGACACACGGCAAAGGACCTTTGCCGTGTGTTTGACGGCCACAGGCACACGGCAAAGGACATCTTTGCCGTGTGCTTTGTCCTTTGCCGTGTGTCTCATGCTATTTTCTAATTTTCTTTTTATTTTTTCTTTCAAATGATTTAACTTTTGGTTGCCTATTTGTTAGTATTCAGACCATGGAAACACTAACTTTGCAATAGACCATAAGGTTCTAGAGGATGCTGAACTTCATTTCCATTAGGTAGACGATCCGAGGCCCGCAGATCATCAGGGTTTCGCCGGTGGAAGTCCGCAAGAACGTCGGAATCATCTGAAAACTTGCATGTGTCCCTAGCATATGTGTGTGAGTGTGGTGCAAGGTTGGTATAGGTGATTGCATGTGTCCCCCCTCGCATCCATGCGCTCTAACCTAGAAGCGAAAGGTTATGGACCTGTATAAGGGGGAATCTCCCTGTTACGGTGAAACCGGGGCGTATAGTGCCCCAACTTGTGAACCCAACATGGTTTCACATCATCCTATGACCTAGTCAGACACAAAACAAGAGAGAGCTACGCCGGGCTACCCCTGTCAGAAGAATGTCTAGAGGGGTAGACGATCCGAGGCCCGCAGATCATCAGGGTTTCGCCGGAGTAAGTCCACGAGAACGTCGGAATCATCTGAAAACTTGCATGTGTCCCTAGCATATGTGTGTGAGTGTGGTGCAAGATTGGTATAGGTGATTGCATGTGCCCCCCCTCGCATGCATGCGCTCTAACCTAGAAGCGAAAGGTTATGGACCTGTATAAGGGGGAATCTCCCCGTTACGGTGAAACCGGGCCGTATAGTGCCCCAACTTGTGAACCAACATGGTTTCACATCATCCTATGACCTAGTCAGACACAAAACAAGAGAGAGCTACGCCGGGCTACCCCTGTCAGAAGAATGTCTAGGGGGTAGACGATCTGAGGCCCGGAGATCATCAGGGTTTCGCCGGAGGAAGTCCATGAGAACGTCGGAATCATCTGAAAACTTGCATGTGTCCCTAGCATATGTGTGTGAGTGTGGTGCAAGGTTGGTATAGGTGATTGCATGTGCCCCCCCTCGCATGCATGCGCTCTAACCTAGAAGCAAAAGGTTATGGACCTGTATAAGGGGGAATCTCCCCATTACGGTGAAACCGGGCCGTATAGTGCCCCAACTTGTGAACCAACATGGTTTCACATCATCCTATGACCTAGTCAGACACAAAACAAGAGAGAGCTACGCCGGGCTACCCCTGTCAGAAGAATGTCTAGGGGGGTAGACGATCCGAGGCCCGCAGATCATCAGGGTTTCGCCGGAGTAAGTCCACGAGAACGTCGGAATCAGGGGGGTGCATGTATATAGTGATCAAGACCACAATAACCTATCATCATATGTGTGATCTCATGATCCTATGAAATAATATCACCTAACATATAAGTAATAAAAGCCTTTCTAAAGGTGAAAAAAATTCTTTGCCGTGTGTCTGTGGGATAGAGACACACGGCAAAGGACCTTTGCCGTGTGTTTGACGGCCACAGGCACACGGCAAAGGACATCTTTGCCGTGTGCTTTGTCCTTTGCCGTGTGTCTCATGCTATTTTCTAATTTTCTTTTTATTTTTTCTTTCAAATGATTTAACTTTTTGTTGCCTATTTGTTAGTATTCAGACCATGGAAACACTAACTTTGCAATAGACCATAAGGTTCTAGAGGATGCTGAACTTCATTTCCATTAGGTAGACGATCCGAGGCCTGCAGATCATCAGGGTTTCGCCGGTGGAAGTCCGCAAGAACGTCGGAATCATCTGAAAACTTGCATGTGTCCCTAGCATATGTGTGTGAGTGTGGTGCAAGGTTGGTTTAGGTGATTGCATGTGTCCCCCCTCGCATGCATGCGCTCTGACCTAGAAGCGAAAGGTTATGGACCTGTATAAGGGGGAATCTCCCCGTTACGGTGAAACCGGGCCGTATAGTGCCCCAACTTGTGAACCAACATGGTTTCACATCATCCTATGACCTAGTGAGACACAAAACAAGAGAGAGCTACGCCGGGCTACCCCTGTCAGAAGAATGTCTAGGGGGGTAGGCGATCCGAGGCCCGCAGATCATCAGGGTTTCGCCGGAGGAAGTCCACGAGAACGTCGGAATCAGGGGGGTGCATGTATATAGTGATCAAGACCACAATAACCTATCATCATATGTGTGATCTCATGATCCTATGAAATAATATCACCTAACATATAAGTAATAAAAGCCTTGCTAAAGGTGAAAAAAATTCTTTGCCGTGTGTCTGTGGGATAGAGACACACGGCAAAGGACCTTTGCCGTGTGTTTGACGGCCACAGGCACACGGCAAAGGACATCTTTGCCGTGTGCTTTGTCCTTTGTCGTGTGTCTCATGCTATTTTCTAATTTTCTTTTTATTTTTTCTTTCAAATGATTTAACTTTTTGTCCTTTGCCGTGTGCTTTGTCCTTTGCCGTGTGTCTCATGCTATTTTCTAATTTTCTTTTTATTTTTTCTTTCAAATGATTTAACTTTTTTTTGCCTATTTGTTAGTATTCAGACCATGGACACACTAACTTTGCAATAGACCATAAGGTTCTAGAGGATGCTGAACTTCATTTCCATTAGGTAGACGATCCGAGGCCCGCAGATCATCAGGGTTTCGCCGGTGGAAGTCCGCAAGAACGTCGGAATCATCTGAAAACTTGCATGTGTCCCTAGCATATGTGTGTGAGTGTGGTGCAAGGTTGGTATAGGTGATTGCATGTGTCCCCCCTCGCATCCATGCGCTCTAACCTAGAAGCGAAAGGTTATGGACCTGTATAAGGGGGAATCTCCCCGTTACGGTGAAACCGGGCCGTATAGTGCCCCAACTTGTGAACCAACATGGTTTCACATCATCCTATGACCTAGTCAGACACAAAACAAGAGAGAGCCACACCGGGCTACCCCTGTCAGAAGAATGTCTAGAGGGGTAGACGATCCGAGGCCCGCAGATCATCAGGGTTTCGCCGGAGTAAGTCCACGAGAACGTCGGAATCATCTGAAAACTTGCATGTGTCCCTAGCATAAGTGTGTGAGTGTGGTGCAAGATTGGTATAGGTGATTGCATGTGCCCCCCCTCGCATGCATGCGCTCTAACCTAGAAGCGAAAGGTTATGGACCTGTATAAGGGGGAATCTCCCCGTTACGGTGAAACCGGGCCGTATAGTGCCCCAACTTGTGAACCAACATGGTTTCACATCATCCTATGACCTAGTGAGACACAAAACAAGAGAGAGCTACGCCGGGCTACCCCTGTCAGAAGAATGTCTAGGGGGGTAGACGATCCGAGGCCCGCAGATCATCAGGGTTTCGCCGGAGGAAGTCCACGAGAACGTCGGAATCATCTGAAAACTTGCATGTGTCCCTAGCATATGTGTGTGAGTGTGGTGCAAGGTTGGTATAGGTGATTGCATGTGCCCCCCTCGAGTGCATGCGCTCTAACCTAGAAGCGAAACGTTATGGACCTGTATAAGGGGGAATCTCCCCGTTACGGTGAAACCGGGCCGTATAGTGCCCCAACTTGTGAACCCACATGGTTTCACATAATCCTATGACCTAGTGAGACACAAAACAAGAGAGAGCTACGCCGGGCTACCCCTGTCAGAAGAATGTCTAGGGGGGTAGACGATCCGAGGCCCGCAGATCATCAGGGTTTCGCCGGAGGAAGTCCACGAGAACGTCGGAATCATCTGAAAACTTGCATGTGTCCCTAGCATATGTGTGTGAGTGTGGTGCAAGGTTGGTATAGGTGATTGCATGTGTCCCCCCTCGCATGCATGCGCTCTGACCTAGAAGCGAAAGGTTATGGACCTGTATAAGGGGGAATCTCCCCGTTACGGTGAAACCGGGCCGTATAGTGCCCCAACTTGTGAACCAACATGGTTTCAAATCATCCTATGACCTAGTGAGACACAAAACAAGAGAGAGCTACGCCGGGCTACCCCTGTCAGAAGAATGTCTAGGGGGGTAGACGATCCGAGGCCCGCAGATCATCAGGGTTTCGCCGGAGGAAGTCCACGAGAACGTCGGAATCATCTGAAAACTTGCATGTGTCCCTAGCATATGTGTGTGAGTGTGGTGCAAGGTTGGTATAGGTGATTGCATGTGCCCCCCCTCGCATGCATGCGCTCTAACCTAGAAGCGAAAGGTTATGGACCTGTATAAGGGGGAATCTCCCCGTTACGGTGAAACCGGGCCGTATAGTGCCCCAACTTGTGAACCAACATGGTTTCACATCATCCTATGACCTAGTGAGATACAAAACAAGAGAGAGCTACGCCGGGCTACCCCTGTCAGAAGAATGTCTAGGGGGTAGACGATCCGAGGCCCGCAGATCATCAGGGTTTCGCTGGAGGAAGTCCACGAGAACGTCAGAATCATCTGAAAACTTGCATGTGTCCCTAGCATATGTGTGTGAGTGTGGTGCAAGGTTGGTATAGGTGATTGCATGTGCCCCCCCTCGCATGCATGCGCTCTAACCTAGAAGCGAAAGGTTATGGACCTGTATAAGGGGGAATCTCCCCGTTACGGTGAAACCGGGCCGTATAGTGCCCCAACTTGTGAACCAACATGGTTTCACATCATCCTATGACCTAGTGAGACACAAAACAAGAGAGAGCTACGCCGGGCTACCCCTGTCAGAAGAATGTCTAGGGGGGTAGACGATCCGAGGCCCGCAGATCATCAGGGTTTCGCCGGAGGAAGTCCACGAGAACGTCGGAATCATCTGAAAACTTGCATGTGTCCCTAGCATATGTGTGTGAGTGTGGTGCAAGGTTGGTATAGGTGATTGCATGTGCCCCCCCTCGCATGCATGCGCTCTAACCTAGAAGCGAAAGGGTATGGACCTGTATAAGGGGGAATCTCCCCATTACGGTGAAACCGGGCCGTATAGTGCCCCAACTTGTGAACCCACATGGTTTCACATCATCCTATGACCTAGTCAGACAGAAAACAAGAGAGAGCTACGCTGGGCTACCCCTGTCAGAAGAATGTCTAGGGGGGTAGACGATCCGAGGCCCGCAGATCATCAGGGTTTCGCCGGAGTAAGTCCACGAGAATGTCGGAATCAGGGGGGTGCATGTATATAGTGATCAAGACCACAATAACCTATCATCATATGTGTGATCTCATGATCCTATGAAATAATATCACCTAACATATAAGTAATAAAAGCCTTGCTAAAGGTGAAAAAAATTCTTTGCCGTGTGTCTATGGGATAGAGACACACGGCAAAGGACCTTTGCCGTGTGTTTGACGGCCACAGGCACAAGGCAAAGGACATCTTTGCCGTGTGCTTTGTCCTTTGCCGTGTGTCTCATGCTATTTTCTGATTTTCTTTTTATTTTTTCTTTCAAATGATTTAACTTTTTGTTGCCTATTTGTTAGTATTCAGACCATGGAAACACTAACTTTGCAATAGACCATAAGGTTCTAGAGGATGCTGAACTTCATTTCCATTAGGTAGACGATCCGAGGCCCGCAGATCATCAGGGTTTCGCCGGTGGAAGTCCGCAAGAACGTCGGAATCATCTGAAAACTTGCATGTGTCCCTAGCATATGTGTGTGAGTGTGGTGCAAGGTTGGTATAGGTGATTGCATGTGTCCCCCCTCGCATGCATGCGCTCTGACCTAGAAGCGAAAGGTTATGGACCTGTATAAGGGGGAATCTCCCCGTTACGGTGAAACCGGGCCGTATAGTGCCCCAACTTGTGAACCAACATGGTTTCACATCATCCTATGACCTAGTCAGACACAAAACAAGAGAGAGCTACGCCGGGCTACCCCTGTCAGAAGAATGTCTAGAGGGGTAGACGATCCGAGGCCCGCAGATCATCAGGGTTTCGCCAGAGTAAGTCCACGAGAACGTCGGAATCATCTGAAAACTTGCATGTGTCCCTAGCATATGTGTGTGAGTGTGGTGCAAGATTGGTATAGGTGATTGCATGTGCCCCCCCTCGCATGCATGCGCTCTAACCTAGAAGCGAAAGGTTATGGACCTGTATAAGGGGGAATCTCCCCGTTACGGTGAAACCGGGCCGTATAGTGCCCCAACTTGTGAACCAACATGGTTTCACATCATCCTATGACCTAGTCAGACACAGAACAAGAGAGAGCTACGCCGGGCTACCCCTGTCAGAAGAATGTCTAGGGGGGTAGACGATCCGAGGCCCGCAGATCATCAGGGTTTCGCCGGAGGAAGTCCACGAGAACGTCGGAATCATCTGAAAACTTGCATGTGTCCCTAGCATATGTGTGTGAGTGTGGTGCAAGGTTGGTATAGGTGATTGCATGTGCCCCCCCTCGCATGCATGCGCTCTAACCTAGAAGCGAAAGGGTATGGACCTGTATAAGGGGGAATCTCCCCGTTACGGTGAAACCGGGCCGTATAGTGCCCCAACTTGTGAACCAACATGGTTTCACATCATCCTATGACCTAGTCAGACACAAAACAAGAGAGAGCTACGCCGGGCTACCCCTGTCAGAAGAATGTCTAGGGGGGTAGACGATCCGAGGCCTGCAGATCATCAGGGTTTCGCCGGAGGAAGTCCACGAGAACGTCTGAATCAGGGGGGTGCATGTATATAGTGATCAAGACCACAATAACCTATCATCATATGTGTGATCTCATGATCCTATGAAATAATATCACCTAACATATAAGTAATAAAAGCCTTGCTAAAGGTGAAAAAAATTCTTTGTCGTGTGTCTCTGGGATAGAGACACACGGCAAAGGACCTTTGCCGTGTGTTTGACGGCCACAGGCACACGGCAAAGGACATCTTTGCCGTGTGCTTTGTCCTTTGCCGTGTGTCTCATGCTATTTTCTAATTTTCTTTTTATTTTTTCTTTCAAATGATTTAACTTTTTGTTGCCTATTTGTTAGTATTCAGACCATGGAAACACTAACTTTGCAATAGACCATAAGGTTCTAGAGGATGCTGAACTTCATTTCCATTAGGTAGACGATCCGAGGCCCGCAGATCATCAGGGTTTCGCCGGTGGAAGTCCGCAAGAACGTCGGAATCATCTGAAAACTTGCATGTGTCCCTAGCATATGTGTGTGAGTGTGGTGCAAGGTTGGTATAGGTGATTGCATGTGTCCCTCCTCGCATCCATGCGCTCTAACCTAGAAGCGAAAGGTTATGGACCTGTATAAGGGGGAATCTCCCCGTTACGGTGAAACCGGCCCGTATAGTGCCCCGACTTGTGAACCCAACATGGTTTCACATCATCCTATGACCTAGTCAGACACAAAACAAGAGAGAGCTACGCCGGGCTACCCCTGTCAGAAGAATGTCTAGAGGGGTAGACGATCCGAGGCCCACTGATCATCAGGGTTTCGCCGGAGTAAGTCCACGAGAACGTCGGAATCATCTGAAAACTTGCATGTGTCCCTAGCATATGTGTGTGAGTGTGGTGCAAGATTGGTATAGGTGATTGCATCTGCCCCCCCTCGCATGCATGCGCTCTAACCTAGAAGCGAAAGGTTATGGACCTGTATAAGGGGGAATCTCCCCGTTACGGTGAAACCGGGCCGTATAGTGCCCCAACTTGTGAACCAACATGGTTTCACATCATCCTATGACCTAGTCAGACACAAAACAAGAGAGAGCTATGCCGGGCTACCCCTGTCAGAAGAATGTCTAGGGGGTAGACGATCCGAGGCCCGCAGATCATCAGGGTTTCGCCGGAGGAAGTCCACGAGAACGTCGGAATCATCTGAAAACTTGCATGTGTCCCTAGCATATGTGTGTGAGTGTGGTGCAAGGATGGTATAGGTGATTGCATGTGCCCCCCCTCGCATGCATGCGCTCTAACCTAGAAGCAAAAGGTTATGGACCTGTATAAGGGGGAATCTCCCCATTACGGTGAAACCGGGCCGTATAGTGCCCCAACTTGTGAACCAACATGGTTTCACATCATCCTATGACCTAGTCAGACACAAAACAAGAGAGAGCTACGCCGGGCTACCCCTGTCAGAAGAATGTCTAGGGGGGTAGACGATCCGAGGCCCGCAGATCATCAGGGTTTCGCCGGAGTAAGTCCACGAGAACGTCGGAATCAGGGGGGGTGCATGTATATAGTGATCAAGACCACAATAACCTATCATCATATGTGTGATCTCATGATCCTATGAAATAATATCACCTAACATATAAGTAATAAAAGCCTTGCTAAAGGTGAAAAAAATTCTTTGCCGTGTGTCTGTGGGATAGAGACACACGGCAAAGGACCTTTGCCGTGTGTTTGACGGCCACAGGCACACGGCAAAGGACATCTTTGCCGTGTGCTTTGTCCTTTGCCGTGTGTCTCATGCTATTTTCTAATTTTCTTTTTATTTTTTCTTTCAAATGATTTAACTTTTTGTTGCCTATTTGTTAGTATTCAGACCATGGAAACACTAACTTTGCAATAGACCATAAGGTTCTAGAGGATGCTGAACTTCATTTCCATTAGGTAGACGATCCGAGGCCCGCAGATCATCAGGGTTTCGCCGGTGGAAGTCCGCAAGAACGTCGGAATCATCTGAAAACTTGCATGTGTCCCTAGCATATGTGTGTGAGTGTGGTGCAAGGTTGGTTTAGGTGATTGCATGTGTCCCCCCTCGCATGCATGCGCTCTGACCTAGAAGCGAAAGGTTATGGACCTGTATAAGGGGGAATCTCCCCGTTACGGTGAAACCGGGCCGTATAGTGCCCCAACTTGTGAACCAACATGGTTTCACATCATCCTATGACCTAGTGAGACACAAAACAAGAGAGAGCTACGCCGGGCTACCCCTGTCAGAAGAATGTCTAGGGGGGTAGACGATCCGAGGCCCGCAGATCATCAGGGTTTCGCCGGAGGAAGTCCACGAGAACGTCGGAATCAGGGGGGTGCATGTATATAGTGATCAAGACCACAATAACCTATCATCATATGTGTGATCTCATGATCCTATGAAATAATATCACCTAACATATAAGTAATAAAAGCCTTGCTAAAGGTGAAAAAAATTCTTTGCCGTGTGTCTGTGGGATAGAGACACACGGCAAAGGACCTTTGCCGTGTGTTTGACGGCCACAGGCACACGTCAAAGGACATCTTTGCCGTGTGCTTTGTCCTTTGCCGTGTGTCTCATGCTATTTTCTAATTTTCTTTTTATTTTTTCTTTCAAATGATTTAACTTTTTGTCCTTTGCCGTGTGCTTTGTCCTTTGCCGTGTGTCTCATGCTATTTTCTAATTTTCTTTTTATTTTTTCTTTCAAATGATTTAACTTTTTTTTGCCTATTTGTTAGTATTCAGACCATGGACACACTAACTTTGCAATAGACCATAAGGTTCTAGAGGATGCTGAACTTCATTTCCATTAGGTAGACGATCCGAGGCCCGCAGATCATCAGGGTTTCGCCGGTGGAAGTCCGCAAGAACGTCGGAATCATCTGAAAACTTGCATGTGTCCCTAGCATATGTGTGTGAGTGTGGTGCAAGGTTGGTATAGGTGATTGCATGTGTCCCCCCTCGCATCCATGCGCTCTAACCTAGAAGCGAAAGGTTATGGACCTGTATAAGGGGGAATCTCCCCGTTACGGTGAAACCGGGCCGTATAGTGCCCCAACTTGTGAACCAACATGGTTTCACATCATCCTATGACCTAGTCAGACACAAAACAAGAGAGAGCCACACCGGGCTACCCCTGTCAGAAGAATGTCTAGAGGGGTAGACGATCCGAGGCCCGCAGATCATCAGGGTTTCGCCGGAGTAAGTCCACGAGAACGTCGGAATCATCTGAAAACTGGCATGTGTCCCTAGCATAAGTGTGTGAGTGTGGTGCAAGATTGGTATAGGTGATTGCATGTGCCCCCCCTCGCATGCATGCGCTCTAACCTAGAAGCGAAAGGTTATGGACCTGTATAAGGGGGAATCTCCCCGTTACGGTGAAACCGGGCCGTATAGTGCCCCAACTTGTGAACCAACATGGTTTCACATCATCCTATGACCTAGTGAGACACAAAACAAGAGAGAGCTACGCCGGGCTACCCCTGTCAGAAGAATGTCTAGGGGGGTAGACGATCCGAGGCCCGCAGATCATCAGGGTTTCGCCGGAGGAAGTCCACGAGAACGTCGGAATCATCTGAAAACTTTCATGTGTCCCTAGCATATGTGTGTGAGTGTGGTGCAAGGTTGGTATAGGTGATTGCATGTGCCCCCCTCGCATGCATGCGCTCTAACCTAGAAGCGAAACGTTATGGACCTGTATAAGGGGGAATCTCCCCGTTACGGTGAAACCGGGCCGTATAGTGCCCCAACTTGTGAACCAACATGGTTTCACATCATCCTATGACCTAGTGAGACACAAAACAAGAGAGAGCTACGCCGGGCTACCCCTGTCAGAAGAATGTCTAGGGGGGTAGACGATCCGAGGCCCGCAGATCATCAGGGTTTCGCCGGAGGAAGTCCACGAGAACGTCGGAATCATCTGAAAACTTGCATGTGTCCCTAGCATATGTGTGTGAGTGTGGTGCAAGGTTGGTATAGGTGATTGCATGTGCCCCCCCTCGCATGCATGCGCTCTAACCTAGAAGCGAAACGTTATGGACCTGTATAAGGGGGAATCTCCCCGTTACGGTGAAACCGGGCCGTATAGTGCCCCAACTTGTGAACCAACATGGTTTCACATCATCCTATGACCTAGTCAGACACAAAACAAGAGAGAGCTACGCCGGGCTACCCCTGTCAGAAGAATGTCTAGGGGGTAGACGATCCGAGGCCCGCAGATCATCAGGGTTTCGCCGGAGGAAGTCCACGAGAACGTCGGAATCATCTGAAAACTTGCATGTGTCCCTAGCATATGTGTGTGAGTGTGGTGCAAGGTTGGTATAGGTGATTGCATGTGTCCCCCCTCGCATCCATGCGCTCTAACCTAGAAGCGAAAGGTTATGGACCTGTATAAGGGGGAATCTCCCCGTTACGGTGAAACCGGGCCGTATAGTGCCCCAACTTGTGAACCAACATGGTTTCAAATCATCCTATGACCTAGTGAGACACAAAACAAGAGAGAGCTACGCCGGGCTACCCCTGTCAGAAGAATGTCTAGGGGGGTAGACGATCCGAGGCCCGCAGATCATCAGGGTTTCGCCGGAGGAAGTCCACGAGAACGTCGGAATCATCTGAAAACTTGCATGTGTCCCTAGCATATGTGTGTGAGTGTGGTGCAAGGTTGGTATAGGTGATTGCATGTGCCCCCCCTCGCATGCATGCGCTCTAACCTAGAAGCGAAAGGTTATGGACCTGTATAAGGGGGAATCTCCCCGTTACGGTGAAACCGGGCCGTATAGTGCCCCAACTTGTGAACCAACATGGTTTCACATCATCCTATGACCTAGTGAGATACAAAACAAGAGAGAGCTACGCCGGGCTACCCCTGTCAGAAGAATGTCTAGGGGGTAGACGATCCGAGGCCCGCAGATCATCAGGGTTTCGCCGGAGGAAGTCCACGAGAACGTCGAAATCATCTGAAAACTTGCATGTGTCCCTAGCATATGTGTGTGAGTGTGGTGCAAGGTTGGTATAGGTGATTGCATGTGCCCCCCCTCGCATGCATGCGCTCTAACCTAGAAGCGAAAGGTTATGGACCTGTATAAGGGGGAATCTCCCCGTTACGGTGAAACCGGGCCGTATAGTGCCCCAACTTGTGAACCAACATGGTTTCACATCATCCTATGACCTAGTCAGACACAAAACAAGAGAGAGCTACGCCGAGCTACCCCTGTCAGAAGAATGTCTAGGGGGGTAGACGATCCGAGGCCCGCAGATCATCAGGGTTTCGCCGGAGTAAGTCCACGAGAACGTCGGAATCACGGGGTGCATGTATATAGTGATCAAGACCACAATAACCTATCATCATATGTGTGATCTCATGATCCTATGAAATAATATCACCTAACATATAAGTAATAAAAGCCTTGCTAAAGGTGAAAAAATTCTTTGCCGTGTGTCTATGGGATAAGGACACACGGCAAAGGACCTTTGCCGTGTGTTTGACGGCCACAGGCACACGGCAAAGGACATCTTTGCCGTGTGCTTTGTCCTTTGCCGTGTGTCTGATGCTATTTTCTAATTTTCTTTTTATTTTTTCTTTCAAATGATTTAACTTTTTGTTGCCTATTTGTTAGTATTCAGACCATGGAAACACTAACTTTGCAATAGACCATAAGGTTCTAGAGGATGCTGAACTTCATTTCCATTAGGTAGACGATCCGAGGCCCGCAGATCATCAGGGTTTCGCCGGTGGAAGTCCGCAAGAACGTCGGAATCATCTGAAAACTTGCATGTGTCCCTAGCATATGTGTGTGAGTGTGGTGCAAGGTTGGTATAGGTGATTGCATGTGTCCCCCCTCGCATCCATGCGCTCTAACCTAGAAGCGAAAGGTTATGGACCTGTATAAGGGGGAATCTCCCCGTTACGGTGAAACCGGGCCGTATAGTGCCCCAACTTGTGAACCAACATGGTTTCACATCATCCTATGACCTAGTCAGACACAAAACAAGAGAGTGCCACGTCGGGCTACCCCTGTCAGAAGAATGTCTAGGGGGGTAGACGATTCGAGGCCCGCAGATCATCAGGGTTTCGCCGGAGTAAGTCCACGAGAACGTCGGAATCAGGGGGGTGCATGTATATAGTGATCAAGACCACAATAACCTATCATCATATGTGTGATCTCATGATCCTATGAAATAATATCACCTAACATATAAGTAATAAAAGCCTTGCTAAAGGTGAAAAAAATTCTTTGCCGTGTGTCTGTGGGATAGAGACACACGGCAAAGGACCTTTGCCGTGTGTTTGACGGCCACAGGCACACGGCAAAGGACATCTTTGCCGTGTGCTTTGTCCTTCGCCATGTGTCTCATGCTATTTTCTAATTTTCTTTTTATTTTTTCTTTCAAATGATTTAACTTTTTGTTGCCTATTTGTTAGTATTCAGACCATGGAAACACTAACTTTGCAATAGACCATAAGGTTCTACAGGATGCTGAACTTCATTTCCATTAGGTAGACGATCCGAGGCCCGCAGATCATCAGGGTTTCGCCGGTGGAAGTCCGCAAGAACGTCGGAATCATCTGAAAACTTGCATGTGTCCCTAGCATATGTGTGTGAGTGTGGTGCAAGGTTGGTATAGGTGATTGCATGTGTCCCCCCTCGCATCCATGCGCTCTAACCTAGAAGCGAAAGGTTATGGACCTGTATAAGGGGGAATCTCCCCGTTACGGTGAAACCGGGCCGTATAGTGCCCCAACTTGTGAACCAACATGGTTTCACATCATCCTATGACCTAGTCAGACACAAAACAAGAGAGAGCTACGCCGGGCTACCCCTGTCAGAAGAATGTCTAGAGGGGTAGACGATCCGAGGCCCGCAGATCATCAGGGTTTCGCCGGAGTAAGTCCACGAGAACGTCGGAATCATTTGAAAAGTTGCATGTGTCCCTAGCATATGTGTGTGAGTGTGGTGCAAGATTGGTATAGGTGATTGCATGTGCCCCCCCTCGCATGCATGCGCTCTAACCTAGAAGCGAAAGGTTATGGACCTGTATAAGGGGGAATCTCCCCGTTACGGTGAAACCGGGCCGTATAGTGCCCCAACTTGTGAACCAACATGGTTTCACATCATCCTATGACCTAGTCAGACACAAAACAAGAGAGAGCTACGCCGGGCTACCCCTGTTAGAAGAATGTCTAGGGGGGTAGACGATCCGAGGCCCGCAGATCATCAGGGTTTCGCCGGAGGAAGTCCACGAGAACGTCGGAATCATCTGAAAACTTGCATGTGTCCCTAGCATATGTGTGTGAGTGTGGTGCAAGGTTGGTATAGGTGATTGCATGTGCCCCCCTCGAATGCATGCGCTCTAACCTAGAAGCGAAAGGTTATGGACCTGTATAAGGGGGAATCTCCCTGTTACGGTGAAACCGGGCCGTATAGTGCCCCAACTTGTGAACCAACATGGTTTCACATCATCCTATGACCTAGTCAGACACAAAACAAGAGAGAGCTACGCCGGGCTACCCCTGTCAGAAGAATGTCTAGCGGGGTAGACGATCCGAGGCCCGCAGATCATCAGGGTTTCGCCGGAGGAAGTCCACGAGAACGTCGGAATCAGGGGGGTGCATGTATATGGTGATCAAGACCACAATAACCTATCATCATATGTGTGATCTCATGATCCTATGAAATAATATCACCTAACATATAAGTAATAAAAGCCTTGCTAAAGGTGAAAAAAATTCTTTGCCGTGTGTCTGTGGGATAGAGACACACAGCAAAGGACCTTTGCCGTGTGTTTGACGGCCACAGGCACACGGCAAAGGACATCTTTGCCGTGTGCTTTGTCCTTTGCCGTGTGTCTCATGCTATTTTCTAATTTAATTTTTATTTTTTCTTTCAAATGATTTAACTTTTTGTTTCCTATTTGTTAGTATTCAGACCATGGAAACACTAACTTTGCAATAGACCATAAGGTTCTAGAGGATGCCGAACTTCATTTCCATTAGGTAGACGATCCGAGGCCCGTAGATCATCAGGGTTTCGCCGGTGGAAGTCCGCAAGAACGTCAGAATCATCTGAAAACTTGCATGTGTCCCTAGCATATGTGTGTGAGTGTGGTGCAAGGTTGGTATAGGTGATTGCATGTGTCCCCCCTCGCATCCATGCGCTCTAACCTAGAAGCGAAAGGTTATGGACCTGTATAAGGGGGAATATCCCCGTTACGGTGAAACCGGGCCGTATAGTGCCCCAACTTGTGAACCAACATGGTTTCACATCATCCTATGACCTAGTGAGACACAAAACAAGAGAGAGCTATGCCGGGCTACCCCTGTCAGAAGAATGTCTAGGGGGTAGACGATCCGAGGCCCACAGATCATCAGGGTTTCGCCGGAGGAAGTCCACGAGAACGTCGGAATCATCTGAAAAGTTGCATGTGTCCCTAGCATATGTGTGTGAGTGTGGTGCAAGGTTGGTATAGGTGATTGCATGTGCCCCCCCTCGCATGCATGCGCTCTAACCTAGAAGCGAAAGGTTATGGACCTGTATAAGGGGGAATCTCCCTGTTACGGTGAAACCGGGCCGTATAGTGCCCCAACTTGTGAACCAACATGGTTTCACATCATCCTATGACCTAGTCAGACACAAAACAAGAGAGAGCTACGCCGGGCTACCCCTGTCAGAAGAATGTCTAGGGGGGTAGACGATCCGAGGCCCGTAGATCATCAGGGTTTCGCCGGAGGAAGTCCACGAGAACGTCGGAATCATCTGAAAACTTGCATGTGTCCCTTGCATATGTGTGTGAGTGTGGTGCAAGGTTGGTATAGGTGATTGCATGTGCCCCCCCTCGCATGCATGCGCTCTAACCTAGAAGCGAAAGGTTATGGACCTGTATAAGGGGGAATCTCCCCGTTACGGTGAAACCGGGCCGTATAGTGCCCCAACTTGTGAACCAACATGGTTTCACATCATCCTATGACCTAGTCAGACACAAAACAAGAGAGAGCTACGCCGGGCTACCCCTGTCAGAAGAATGTCTAGAGGGGTAGACGATCCGAGGCCCGCAGATCATCAGGGTTTCGCCGGAGTAAGTCCACGAGAACGTCGGAATCAGGGGGGTGCATGTATATAGTGATCAAGACCACAATAACCTATCATCATATGTGTGATCTCATGATCCTATGAAATAATATCACCTAACATATAAGTAATAAAAGCCTTGCTAAAGGTGAAAAAAATTCTTTGCCGTGTGTCTATGGGATAGAGACACACGGCAAAGGACCTTTGCCGTGTGTTTGACGGCCACAGGCACACGGCAAAGGACATCTTTGCCGTGTGCTTTGTCCTTTGCCGTGTGTCTCATGCTATTTTCTAATTTTCTTTTTATTTTTTCTTTCAAATGATTTAACTTTTTGTTGCCTATTTGTTAGTATTCAGACCATGGAAACACTAACTTTGCAATAGACCATAAGGTTCTAGAGGATGCTGAACTTCATTTCCATTAGGTAGACGATCCGAGGCCCGCAGATCATCAGGGTTTCGCCGGTGGAAGTCCGCAAGAACGTCGGAATCATCTGAAAACTTGCATGTGTCCCTAGCATATGTGTGTGAGTGTGGTGCAAGGTTGGTATAGGTGATTGCATGTGTCCCCCCTCGCATCCATGCGCTCTAACCTAGAAGCGAAAGGTTATGGACCTGTATAAGGGGGAATCTCCCCGTTACGGTGAAACCGGGCCGTATAGTGCCCCAACTTGTGAACCAACATGGTTTCACATCATCCTATGACCTAGTCAGACACAAAACAAGAGAGAGCTACGTCGGGCTACCCCTGTCAGAAGAATGTCTAGGGGGGTAGACGATTCGAGGCCCGCAGATCATCAGGGTTTCGCCGGAGTAAGTCCACGAGAACGTCGGAATCAGGGGGGTGCATGTATATAGTGATCAAGACCACAATAACCTATCATCATATGTGTGATCTCATGATCCTATGAAATAATATCACCTAACATATAAGTAATAAAAGCCTTGCTAAAGGTGAAAAAAATTCTTTGCCGTGTGTCTGTGGGATAGAGACACACGGCAAAGGACCTTTGCCGTGTGTTTGACGGCCACAGGCACACGGCAAAGGACATCTTTGCCGTGTGCTTTGTCCTTCGCCATGTGTCTCATGCTATTTTCTAATTTTCTTTTTATTTTTTCTTTCAAATGATTTAACTTTTTGTTGCCTATTTGTTAGTATTCAGACCATGGAAACACTAACTTTGCAATAGACCATAAGGTTCTAGAGGATGCTGAACTTCATTTCCATTAGGTAGACGATCCGAGGCCCGCAGATCATCAGGGTTTCGCCGGTGGAAGTCCGCAAGAACGTCGGAATCATCTGAAAACTTGCATGTGTCCCTAGCATATGTGTGTGAGTGTGGTGCAAGGTTGGTATAGGTGATTGCATGTGTCCCCCCTCGCATCCATGCGCTCTAACCTAGAAGCGAAAGGTTATGGACCTGTATAAGGGGGAATCTCCCCGTTACGGTGAAACCGGGCCGTATAGTGCCCCAACTTGTGAACCAACATTGTTTCACATCATCCTATGACCTAGTCAGACACAAAACAAGAGAGAGCTACGCCGGGCTACCCCTGTCAGAAGAATGTCTAGAGGGGTAGACGATCCGAGGCCCGCAGATCATCAGGGTTTCGCCGGAGTAAGTCCACGAGAACGTCGGAATCATCTGAAAACTTGCATGTGTCCCTAGCATATGTGTGTGAGTGTGGTGCAAGATTGGTATAGGTGATTGCATGTGCCCCCCCTCGCATGCATGCGCTCTAACCTAGAAGCGAAAGGTTATGGACCTGTATAAGGGGGAATCTCCCCGTTACGGTGAAACCGGGCCGTATAGTGCCCCAACTTGTGAACCAACATGGTTTCACATCATCCTATGACCTAGTCAGACACAAAACAAGAGAGAGCTACGCCGGGCTACCCCTGTTAGAAGAATGTCTAGGGGGGTAGACGATCCGAGGCCCGCAGATCATCAGGGTTTCGCCGGAGGAAGTCCACGAGAACGTCGGAATCATCTGAAAACTTGCATGTGTCCCTAGCATATGTGTGTGAGTGTGGTGCAAGGTTGGTATAGGTGATTGCATGTGCCCCCCTCGAATGCATGCGCTCTAACCTAGAAGCGAAAGGTTATGGACCTGTATAAGGGGGAATCTCCCCGTTACGGTGAAACCGGGCCGTATAGTGCCCCAACTTGTGAACCAACATGGTTTCACATCATCCTATGACCTAGTCAGACACAAAACAAGAGAGAGCTACGCCGGGCTACCCCTGTCAGAAGAATGTCTAGCGGGGTAGACGATCCGAGGCCCGCAGATCATCAGGGTTTCGCCGGAGGAAGTCCACGAGAACGTCGGAATCAGGGGGGTGCATGTATATGGTGATCAAGACCACAATAACCTATCATCATATGTGTGATCTCATGATCCTATGAAATAATATCACCTAACATATAAGTAATAAAAGCCTTGCTAAAGGTGAAAAAAATTCTTTGCCGTGTGTCTGTGGGATAGAGACACACAGCAAAGGACCTTTGCCGTGTGTTTGACGGCCACAGGCACACGGCAAAGGACATCTTTGCCGTGTGCTTTGTCCTTTGCCGTGTGTCTCATGCTATTTTCTAATTTAATTTTTATTTTTTCTTTCAAATGATTTAACTTTTTGTTTCCTATTTGTTAGTATTCAGACCATGGAAACACTAACTTTGCAATAGACCATAAGGTTCTAGAGGATGCTGAACTTCATTTCCATTAGGTAGACGATCCGAGGCCCGTAGATCATCAGGGTTTCGCCGGTGGAAGTCCGCAAGAACGTCAGAATCATCTGAAAACTTGCATGTGTCCCTAGCATATGTGTGTGAGTGTGGTGCAAGGTTGGTATAGGTGATTGCATGTGTCCCCCCTCGCATCCATGCGCTCTAACCTAGAAGCGAAAGGTTATGGACCTGTATAAGGGGGAATATCCCCGTTACGGTGAAACCGGGCCGTATAGTGCCCCAACTTGTGAACCAACATGGTTTCACATCATCCTATGACCTAGTGAGACACAAAACAAGAGAGAGCTATGCCGGGCTACCCCTGTCAGAAGAATGTCTAGGGGGTAGACGATCCGAGGCCCGCAGATCATCAGGGTTTCGCCGGAGGAAGTCCACGAGAACGTCGGAATCATCTGAAAAGTTGCATGTGTCCCTAGCATATGTGTGTGAGTGTGGTGCAAGGTTGGTATAGGTGATTGCATGTGCCCCCCCTCGCATGCATGCGCTCTAACCTAGAAGCGAAAGGTTATGGACCTGTATAAGGGGGAATCTCCCCGTTACGGTGAAACCGGGCCGTATAGTGCCCCAACTTGTGAACCAACATGGTTTCACATCATCCTATGACCTAGTCAGACACAAAACAAGAGAGAGCTACGCCGGGCTACCCCTGTCAGAAGAATGTCTAGGGGGGTAGACGATCCGAGGCCCGTAGATCATCAGGGTTTCGCCGGAGGAAGTCCACGAGAACGTCGGAATCATCTGAAAACTTGCATGTGTCCCTTGCATATGTGTGTGAGTGTGGTGCAAGGTTGGTATAGGTGATTGCATGTGCCCCCCCTCGCATGCATGCGCTCTAACCTAGAAGCGAAAGGTTATGGACCTGTATAAGGGGGAATCTCCCCGTTACGGTGAAACCGGGCCGTATAGTGCCCCAACTTGTGAACCAACATGGTTTCACATCATCCTATGACCTAGTCAGACACAAAACAAGAGAGAGCTACGCCGGGCTACCCCTGTCAGAAGAATGTCTAGGGGGTAGACGATCCGAGGCCCGCAGATCATCAGGGTTTCGCCGGAGTAAGTCCACGAGAACGTCGGAATCAGGGGGGTGCATGTATATAGTGATCAAGACCACAATAACCTATCATCATATGTGTGATCTCATGATCCTATGAAATAATATCACCTAACATATAAGTAATAAAAGCCTTGCTAAAGGTGAAAAAAATTCTTTGCCGTGTGTCTATGGGATAGAGACACACGGCAAATGACCTTTGCCGTGTGTTTGACGGCCACAGGCACACGGCAAAGGACATCTTTGCCGTGTGCTTTGTCCTTTGCCGTGTGTCTCATGCTATTTTCTAATTTTCTTTTTATTTTTTCTTTCAAATGATTTAACTTTTTGTTGCCTATTTGTTAGTATTCAGACCATGGAAACACTAACTTTGCAATAGACCATAAGGTTCTAGAGGATGCTGAACTTCATTTCCATTAGGTAGACGATCCGAGGCCCGCAGATCATCAGGGTTTCGCCTGTGGAAGTCCGCAAGAACGTCGGAATCATCTGAAAACTTGCATGTGTCCCTAGCATATGTGTGTGAGTGTGGTGCAAGGTTGGTATAGGTGATTTCATGTGTCCCCCCTCGCATCCATGCGCTCTAACCTAGAAGCGAAAGGTTATGGACCTGTATAAGGGGGAATCTCCCCGTTACGGTGAAACCGGGCCGTATAGTGCCCCAACTTGTGAACCAACATGGTTTCACATCATCCTATGACCTAGTCAGACACAAAACAAGAGAGAGCTACGTCGGGCTACCCCTGTCAGAAGAATGTCTAGGGGGGTAGACGATCCGAGGCCCGCAGATCATCAGGGTTTCGCCGGAGTAAGTCCACGAGAACGTCGGAATCAGGGGGGTGCATGTATATAGTGATCAAGACCACAATAACCTATCATCATATGTGTGATCTCATGATCCTATGAAATAATATCACCTAACATATAAGTAATAAAAGCCTTGCTAAAGGTGAAAAAAATTCTTTGCCGTGTGTCTGTGGGATAGAGACACACGGCAAAGGACCTTTGCCGTGTGTTTAACGGCCACAGGCACACGGCAAAGGACATCTTTGCCGTGTGCTTTGTCCTTTGCCGTGTGTCTCATGCTATTTTCTAATTTTCTTTTTATTTTTTCTTTCAAATGATTTAACTTTTTGTTGCCTATTTGTTAGTATTCAGACCATGGAAACACTAACTTTGCAATAGACCATAAGGTTCTAGAGGATGCTGAACTTCATTTCCATTAGGTAGACGATCCGAGGCCCGCAGATCATCAGGGTTTCGCCGGTGGAAGTCCGCAAGAACGTCGGAATCATCTGAAAACTTGCATGTGTCCCTAGCATATGTGTGTGAGTGTGGTGCAAGGTTGGTATAGGTGATTGCATGTGTCCCCCCTCGCATCCATGCGCTCTAACCTAGAAGCGAAAGGTTATGGACCTGTATAAGGGGGAATCTCCCCGTTACGGTGAAACCGGGCCGTATAGTGCCCCAACTTGTGAACCAACATGGTTTCACATCATCCTATGACCTAGTCAGACACAAAACAAGAGAGAGCTACGTCGGGCTACCCCTGTCAGAAGAATGTCTAGGGGGGTAGACGATCCGAGGCCCGCAGATCATCAGGGTTTCGCCGGAGTAAGTCCACGAGAACGTCAGAATCAGGGGGGTGCATGTATATAGTGATCAAGACCACAATAACCTATCATCATATGTGTGATCTCATGATCCTATGAAATAATATCACCTAACATATAAGTAATAAAAGCCTTGCTAAAGGTGAAAAAAATTCTTTGCCGTGTGTCTGTGGGATAGAGACACACGGCAAAGGACCTTTGCCGTGTGTTTGACGGCCACAGGCACACGGCAAAGGACATCTTTGCCGTGTGCTTTGTCCTTTGCCGTGTGTCTCATGCTATTTTCTAATTTTCTTTTTATTTTTTCTTTCAAATGATTTAACTTTTTGTTGCCTATTTGTTAGTATTCAGACCATGGAAACACTAACTTTGCAATAGACCATAAGGTTCTAGAGGATGCTGAACTTCATTTCCATTAGGTAGACGATCCGAGGCCCGCAGATCATCAGGGTTTCGCCGGTGGAAGTCCGCAAGAACGTCGGAATCATCTGAAAACTTGCATGTGTCCCTAGCATATGTGTGTGAGTGTGGTGCAAGGTTGGTATAGGTGATTGCATGTGTCCCCCCTCGCATCCATGCGCTCTAACCTAGAAGCGAAAGGTTATGGACCTGTATAAGGGGGAATCTCCCTGTTACGGTGAAACCGGGCCGTATAGTGCCCCAACTTGTGAACCAACATGGTTTCACATCATCCTATGACCTAGTCAGACACAAAACAAGAGAGAGCTACGCCGGGCTACCCCTGTCAGAAGAATGTCTAGAGGGGTAGACGATCCGAGGCCCGCAGATCATCAGGGTTTCGCCGGAGTAAGTCCACGAGAACGTCGGAATCATCTGAAAACTTGCATGTGTCCCTAGCATATGTGTGTGAGTGTGGTGCAAGATTGGTATAGGTGATTGCATGTGCCCCCCTCGCATGCATGCGCTCTAACCTAGAAGCGAAAGGTTATGGACCTGTATAAGGGGGTATCTCCCCGTTACGGTGAAACCGGGCCGTATAGTGCCCCAACTTGTGAACCAACATGGTTTCACATCATCCTATGACCTAGTCAGACACAAAACAAGAGAGAGCTACGCCGGGCTACCCCTGTCAGAAGAATGTCTAGGGGGGTAGACGATCCGAGGCCCGCAGATCATCAGGGTTTCGCCGGAGGAAGTCCACGAGAACGTCGGAATCATCTGAAAACTTGCATGTGTCCCTAGCATATGTGTGTGAGTGTGGTGCAAGGTTGGTATAGGTGATTGCATGTGCCCCCCTCGAATGCATGCACTCTAACCTAGAAGCGAAAGGCTATGGACCTGTATAAGGGGGAATCTCCCCGTTACGGTGAAACCGGGCCGTATAGTGCCCCAACTTGTGAACCAACATGGTTTCACATCATCCTATGACCTAGTCAGACACAAAACAAGAGAGAGCTACGCCGGGCTACCCCTGTCCGAAGAATGTCTAGGGGGGTAGACGATCCGAGGCCCGCAGATCATCAGGGTTTCGCCGGAGGAAGTCCACGAGAACGTCGGAATCAGGGGGGTGCATGTATATGGTGATCAAGACCACAATAACCTATCATCATATGTGTGATCTCATGATCCTATGAAATAATATCACCTAACATATAAGTAATAAAAGCCTTGCTAAAGGTGAAAAAAATTCTTTGCCGTGTGTCTGTGGGATAGAGACACACGGCAAAGGACCTTTGCCGTGTGTTTGACGGCCACAGGCACACGGCAAAGGACATCTTTGCCGTGTGCTTTGTCCTTTGCCGTGTGTCTCATGCTATTTTCTAATTTTATTTTTATTTTTTCTTTCAAATGATTTAACTTTTTGTTGCCTATGTGTTAGTATTCAGACCATGGAAACACTAACTTTGCAATAGACCATAAGGTTCTAGAGGATGCTGAACTTCATTTCCATTAGGTAGACGATCCGAGGCCCGTAGATCATCAGGGTTTCGCCGGTGGAAGTCCGCTAGAACGTCAGAATCATCTGAAAACTTGCATGTGTCCCTAGCATTTGTGTGTGAGTGTGGTGCAAGGTTGGTATAGGTGATTGCATGTGTCCCCCCTCGCATCCATGCGCTCTAACCTAGAAGCGAAAGGTTATGGACCTGTATAAGGGGGAATCTCCCCGTTACGGTGAAACCGGGCCGTATAGTGCCCCAACTTGTGAACCAACATGGTTTCACATCATCCTATGACCTAGTGAGACACAAAACAAGAGAGAGCTATGCCGGGCTACCCCTGTCAGAAGAATGTCTAGGGGGTAGACGATCCGAGGCCCGCAGATCATCAGGGTTTCGCCGGAGGAAGTCCACGAGAACGTCGGAATCATCTGAAAACTTGCATGTGTCCCTAGCATATGTGTGTGAGTGTGGTGCAAGGTTGGTATAGGTGATTGCATGTGCCCCCCCTCGCATGCATGCGCTCTAACCTAGAAGCGAAAGGTTATGGACCTGTATAAGGGGGAATCTCCCCGTTACGGTGAAACCGGGCCGTATAGTGCCCCAACTTGTGAACCAACATGGTTTCACATCATCCTATGACCTAGTCAGACACAAAACAAGAGAGAGCTACGCCGGGCTACCCCTGTCAGAAGAATGTCTAGGGGGGTAGACGATCCGAGGCCCGTAGATCATCAGGGTTTCGCCGGAGGAAGTCCACGAGAACGTCGGAATCATCTGAAAACTTGCATGTGTCCCTAGCATATGTGTGTGAGTGTGGTGCAAGGTTGGTATAGGTGATTGCATGTGCCCCCCCTCGCATGCATGCGCTCTAACCTAGAAGCGAAAGGTTATGGACATGTATAAGGGGGAATCTCCCCGTTACGGTGAAACCGGGCCGTATAGTGCCCCAACTTGTGAACCAACATGGTTTCACATCATCCTATGACCTAGTCAGACACAAAACAAGAGAGAGCTACGCCGGGCTACCCCTGTCAGAAGAATGTCTAGAGGGGTAGACGATCCGAGGCCCGCAGATCATCAGGGTTTCGCCGGAGTAAGTCCACGAGAACGTCGGAATCATCTGAAAACTTGCATGTGTCCCTAGCATATGTGTGTGAGTGTGGTGCAAGATTGGTATAGGTGATTGCATGTGCCCCCCCTCGCATGCATGCGCTCTAACCTAGAAGCGAAAGGTTATGGACCTGTATAAGGGGAATCTCCCCGTTACGGTGAAACCGGGCCGTATAGTGCCCCAACTTGTGAACCAACATGGTTTCACATCAGGGTTTCGCCGGAGGAAGTCCACGAGAACGTCGGAATCATCTGAAAACTTGCATGTGTCCCTAGCATATGTGTGTGAGTGTGGTGCAAGGTTGGTATAGGTGATTGCATGTGCCCCCCCTCGCATGCATGCGCTCTAACCTAGAAGCGAAAGGTTATGGACCTGTATAAGGGGGAATCTCCCCGTTACGGTGAAACCGGGCCGTATAGTGCCCCAACTTGTGAACCAACATGGTTTCACATCATCCTATGACCTAGTCAGACACAAAACAAGAGAGAGCTACGCCGGGCTACCCCTGTCAGAAGAATGTCTAGGGGGGTAGACGATCCGAGGCCCGCAGATCATCAGGGTTTCGCCGGAGGAAGTCCACGAGAACGTCGGAATCATCTGAAAACTTGCATGTGTCCCTAGCATATGTGTGTGAGTGTGGTGCAAGGTTGGTATAGGTGATTGCATGTGCCCCCCCTCGCATGCATGCGCTCTAACCTAGAAGCGAAAGGTTATGGACCTGTATAAGGGGGAATCTCCCCGTTACGGTGAAACCGGGCCGTATAGTGCCCCAACTTGTGAACCAACATGGTTTCACATCATCCTATAACCTAGTCAGACACAAAACAAGAGAGAGCTACGCCGGGCTACCCCTGTCAGAAGAATGTCTAGGGGGGTAGACGATCCGAGGCCCGCAGATTATCAGGGTTTCGCCGGAGGAAGTCCACGAGAACGTCGGAATCATCTGAAAACTTGCATGTGTCCCTAGCATATGTGTGTGAGTGTGGTGCAAGGTTGGTATAGGTGATTTCATGTGCCCCCCCCCTCGCATGCATGCGCTCTAACCTAGAAGCGAAAGGTTATGGACCTGTATAAGGGGGAATCTCCCCGTTACGGTGAAACCGGGCCGTATAGTGCCCCAACTTGTGAACCAACATGGTTTCACATCATCCTATGACCTAGTCAGACACAAAACAAGAGAGAGCTACGCCGGGCTACCCCTATCAGAAGAATGTCTAGAGGGGTAGACGATCCGAGGCCCGCAGATCATCAGGGTTTCGCCGGAGTAAGTCCACGAGAACGTCGGAATCATCTGAAAACTTGCATGTGTCCCTAGCATATGTGTGTGAGTGTGGTGCAAGATTGGTATAGGTGATTGCATGTTCCCCCCCTCGCATGCATGCGCTCTAACCTAGAAGCGAAAGGTTATGGACCTGTATAAGGGGGAATCTCCCCGTTACGGTGAAACCGGGCCGTATAGTGCCCCAACTTGTGAACCAACATGGTTTCACATCATCCTATGACCTAGTCAGACACAGAACAAGAGAGAGCTACGCCGGGCTACCCCTGTCAGAAGAATGTCTAGGGGGGTAGACGATCCGAGGCCCGCAGATCATTAGGGTTTCGCCGGAGGAAGTCCACGAGAACGTCGGAATCATCTGAAAACTTGCATGTGTCCCTAGCATATGTGTGTGAGTGTGGTGCAAGGTTGGTATAGGTGATTGCATGTGCCCCCCTCGCATGCATGCGCTCTAACCTAGAAGCGAAAGGTTATGGACCTGTATAAGGGGGAATCTCCCCGTTACGGTGAAAAGGGGCCGTATAGTGCCCCAACTTGTAAACCAACATGGTTTCACATCATCCTATGACCTAGTCAGACACAAAACAAGAGAGAGCTACGCCGGGCTACCCCTGTCAGAAGAATGTCTAGGGGGGTAGACGATCCGAGGCCCGCAGATCATCAGGGTTTCGCCGGAGTAAGTCCACGAGAACGTCAGAATCAGGGGGGGGGTGCATGTATATAGTGATCAAGACCACAATAACCTATCATCATATGTGTGATCTCATGATCCTATGAAATAATATCACCTAACATATAAGTAATAAAAGCCTTGCTAAAGGTGAAAAAAATTCTTTGCCGTGTGTCTGTGGGATAGAGACACACGGCAAAGGACCTTTGCCGTGTGTTTGACGGCCATAGGCACACGGCAAAGGACATCTTTGCCGTGTTCTTTGTCCTTTGCCGTGTGTCTCATGCTATTTTCTAATTTTCTTTTTATTTTTTCTTTCAAATGATTTAACTTTTTCTTGCCTATTTGTTAGTATTCCGACCATGGAAACACTAACTTTGCAATAGACCATAAGGTTCTAGAGGATGCTGAACTTCATTTCCATTAGGTAGACGATCCGAGGCCCGCAGATCATCAGGGTTTCGCCGGTGGAAGTCCGCAAGAACGTCGGAATCATCTGAAAACTTGCATGTGTCGCTAGCATATGTGTGTGAGTGTGGTGCAAGGTTGGTATAGGTGATTGCATGTGTCCCCCCTCGCATCCATGCGCTCTAACCTAGAAGCGAAAGGTTATGGACCTGTATAAGGGGGAATCTCCCCGTTACGGTGAAACCGGGCCGTATAGTGCCCCAACTTGTGAACCAACATGGTTTCACATCATCCTATGACCTAGTGAGACACAAAACAAGAGAGAGCTATGCCGGGCTACCCCTGTCAGAAGAATGTCTAGGGGGTAGACGATCCGAGGCCCGCAGATCATCAGGGTTTCGCCGGAGGAAGTCCACGAGAACGTCGGAATCATCTGAAAACTTGCATGTGTCCCTAGCATATGTGTGTGAGTGTGGTGCAAGGTTGGTATAGGTGATTGCATGTGCCCCCCCTCGCATGCATGCGCTCTAACCTAGAAGCGAAAGGTTATGGACCTGTATAAGGGGGAATCTCCCCGTTACGGTGAAACCGGGCCGTATAGTGCCCCAACTTGTGAACCAACATGGTTTCACATCATCCTATGACCTAGTCAGACACAAAACAAGAGAGAGCTACGCCGGGCTACCCCTGTCAGAAGAATGTCTAGGGGGGTAGACGATCCGAGGCCCGTAGATCATCAGGGTTTCGCCGGAGGAAGTCCACGAGAACGTCGGAATCATCTGAAAACTTGCATGTGTCCCTAGCATATGTGTGTGAGTGTGGTGCAAGGTTGGTATAGGTGATTGCATGTGCCCCCCCTCGCATGCATGCGCTCTAACCTAGAAGCGAAAGGTTATGGACCTGTATAAGGGGGAATCTCCCCGTTACGGTGAAACCGGGCCGTATAGTGCCCCAACTTGTGAACCAACATGGTTTCACATCATCCTATGACCTAGTCAGACACAAAACAAGAGAGAGCTACGCCGGGCTACCCCTGTCAGAAGAATGTCTAGGGGGGTAGACGATCCGAGGCCCGCAGATCATCAGGGTTTCGCCGGAGAAAGTCCACGAGAACGTCGGAATCATCTGAAAACTTGCATGTGTCCCTAGCATATGTGTGTGAGTGTGGTGCAAGGTTGGTATAGGTGATTGCATGTGCCCCCCCTCGCATGCATGCGCTCTAACCTAGAAGCGAAAGGTTATGGACCTGTATAAGGGGGAATCTCCCCGTTACGGTGAAACCGGGCCGTATAGTGCCCCAACTTGTGAACCAACATGGTTTCACATCATCCTATGACCTAGTCAGACACAAAACAAGAGAGAGCTACGCCGGGCTACCCCTGTCAGAAGAATGTCTAGGGGGGTAGACGATCCGAGGCCCGCAGATCATCAGGGTTTCGCCGGAGGAAGTCCACGAGAACGTCGGAATCATCTGAAAACTTGCATGTGTCCCTAGCATATGTGTGTGAGTGTGGTGCAAGGTTGGTATAGGTGATTGCATGTGCCCCCCCTCGCATGCATGCGCTCTAACCTAGAAGCGAAAGGTTATGGACCTGTATAAGGGGGAATCTCCCCGTTACGGTGAAACCGGGCCGTATAGTGCCCCAACTTGTGAACCAACATGGTTTCACATCATCCTATGACCTAGTCAGACACAAAACAAGAGAGAGCTACGCCGGGCTACCCCTGTCAGAAGAATGTCTAGGGGGGTAGACGATCCGAGGCCCGCAGATCATCAGGGTTTCGCCGGAGGAAGTCCACGAGAACGTCGGAATCATCTGAAAACTTGCATGTGTCCCTAGCATATGTGTGTGAGTGTGGTGCAAGGTTGGTATAGGTGATTGCATGTGCCCCCCCTCGCATGCATGCGCTCTAACCTAGAAGCGAAAGGTTATGGACCTGTATAAGGGGGAATCTCCCCGTTACGGTGAAACCGGGCCGTATAGTGCCCCAACTTGTGAACCAACATGGTTTCACATCATCCTATGACCTAGTCAGACACAAAACAAGAGAGAGCTACGCCGGGCTACCCCTGTCAGAAGAATGTCTAGGGGGTAGACGATCCGAGGCCCGTAGATCATCAGGGTTTCGCCGGAGGAAGTCCACGAGAACGTCGGAATCATCTGAAAACTTGCATGTGTCCCTAGCATATGTGTGTGAGTGTGGTGCAAGGTTGGTATAGGTGATTGCATGTGCCCCCCCTCGCATGCATGCGCTCTAACCTAGAAGCGAAAGGTTATGGACCTGTATAAGGGGGAATCTCCCCGTTACGGTGAAACCGGGCCGTATAGTGCCCCAACTTGTGAACCAACATGGTTTCACATCATCCTATGACCTAGTCAGACACAAAACAAGAGAGAGCTACGCCGGGCTACCCCTGTCAGAAGAATGTCTAGGGGGGTAGACGATCCGAGGCCCGCAGATCATCAGTGTTTCGCCGGAGAAAGTCCACGAGAACGTCGGAATCATCTGAAAACTTGCATGTGTCCCTAGCATATGTGTGTGAGTGTGGTGCAAGGTTGGTATAGGTGATTGCATGTGCCCCCCCTCGCATGCATGCGCTCTAACCTAGAAGCGAAAGGTTATGGACCTGTATAAGGGGGAATCTCCCCGTTACGGTGAAACCGGGCCGTATAGTGCCCCAACTTGTGAACCAACATGGTTTCACATCATCCTATGACCTAGTCAGACACAAAACAAGAGAGAGCTACGCCGGGCTACCCCTGTCAGAAGAATGTCTAGGGGGGTAGACGATCCGAGGCCCGCAGATCATCAGGGTTTCGCCGGAGGAAGTCCACGAGAACGTCGGAATCATCTGAAAACTTGCATGTGTCCCTAGCATATGTGTGTGAGTGTGGTGCAAGGTTGGTATAGGTGATTGCATGTGCCCCCCCTCGCATGCATGCGATCTAACCTAGAAGCGAAAGGTTATGGACCTGTATAAGGGGGAATCTCCCCGTTACGGTGAAACCGGGCCGTATAGTGCCCCAACTTGTGAACCAACATGGTTTCACATCATCCTATGACCTAGTCAGACACAAAACAAGAGAGAGCTACGCCGGGCTACCCCTGTCAGAAGAATGTCTAGGGGGGTAGACGATCCGAGGCCCGCAGATCATCAGGGTTTCGCCGGAGGAAGTCCACGAGAACGTCGGAATCATCTGAAAACTTGCATGTGTCCCTAGCATATGTGTGTGAGTGTGGTGCAAGGTTGGTATAGGTGATTGCATGTGCCCCCCCTCGCATGCATGCGCTCTAACCTAGAAGCGAAAGGTTATGGACCTGTATAAGGGGGAATCTCCCCGTTACGGTGAAACCGGGCCGTATAGTGCCCCAACTTGTGAACCAACATGGTTTCACATCATCCTATAACCTAGTCAGACACAAAACAAGAGAGAGCTACGCCGGGCTACCCCTGTCAGAAGAATGTCTAGGGGGGTAGACGATCCGAGGCCCGCAGATTATCAGGGTTTCGCCGGAGGAAGTCCACGCGAACGACGGAATCATCTGAAAACTTGCATGTGTCCCTAGCATATGTGTGTGAGTGTGGTGCAAGGTTGGTATAGGTGATTGCATGTGGCCCCCCCCTCGCATGCATGCGCTCTAACCTAGAAGCGAAAGGTTATGGACCTGTATAAGGGGGAATCTCCCCGTTACGGTGAAACCGGGCCGTATAGTGCCCCAACTTGTGAACCAACATGGTTTCACATCATCCTATGACCTAGTCAGACACAAAACAAGAGAGAGCTACGCCGGGCTACCCCTGTCAGAAGAATGTCTAGAGGGGTAGACGATCCGAGGCCCGCAGATCATCAGGGTTTCGCCGGAGTAAGTCCACGAGAACGTCGGAATCATCTGAAAACTTGCATGTGTCCCTAGCATATGTGTGTGAGTGTGGTGCAAGATTGGTATAGGTGATTGCATGTTCCCCCCCTCGCATGCATGCGCTCTAACCTAGAAGCGAAAGGTTATGGACCTGTATAAGGGGGAATCTCCCCGTTACGGTGAAACCGGGCCGTATAGTGCCCCAACTTGTGAACCAACATGGTTTCACATCATCCTATGACCTAGTCAGACACAGAACAAGAGAGAGCTACGCCGGGCTACCCCTGTCAGAAGAATGTCTAGGGGGGTAGACGATCCGAGGCCCGCAGATCATCAGGGTTTCGCCGGAGGGAGTCCACGAGAACGTCGGAATCATCTGAAAACTTGCATGTGTCCCTAGCATATGTGTGTGAGTGTGGTGCAAGGTTGGTATAGGTGATTGCATGTGCCCCCCCTCGCATGCATGCGCTCTAACCTAGAAGCGAAAGGTTATGGACCTGTATAAGGGGGAATCTCCCCGTTACGGTGAAACCGGGCCGTATAGTGCCCCAACTTGTAAACCAACATGGTTTCACATCATCCTATGACCTAGTCAGACACAAAACAAGAGAGAGCTACGCCGGGCTACCCCTGTCAGAAGAATGTCTAGGGGGGTAGACGATCTGAGGCCCGCAGATCATCAGGGTTTCGCCGGAGTAAGTCCACGAGAACGTCAGAATCAGGGGGGTGCATGTATATAGTGATCAAGACCACAATAACCTATCATCATATGTGTGATCTCATGATCCTATGAAATAATATCACCTAACATATAAGTAATAAAAGCCTTGCTAAAGGTGAAAAAAATTCTTTGCCGTGTGTCTGTGGGATAGAGACACACGGCAAAGGACCTTTGCCGTGTGTTTGACGGCCACACGCACACGGCAAAGGACATCTTTGCCGTGTGCTTTGTCCTTTGCCGGGTGTCTCATGCTATTTTCTAATTTTATTTTTATTTTTTCTTTCAAATGATTTAACTTTTTCTTGCCTATTTGTTAGTATTCCGACCATGGAAACACTAACTTTGCAATAGACCATAAGGTTCTAGAGGATGCTGAACTTCATTTCCATTAGGTAGACGATCCGAGGCCCGCAGATCATCAGGGTTTCGCCGGTGGAAGTCCGCAAGAACGTCGGAATCATCTGAAAACTTGCATGTGTCGCTAGCATATGTGTGTGAGTGTGGTGCAAGGTTGGTATAGGTGATTGCATGTGTCCCCCCTCGCATCCATGCGCTCTAACCTAGAAGCGAAAGGTTATGGACCTGTATAAGGGGGAATCTCCCCGTTACGGTGAAACCGGGCCGTATAGTGCCCCAACTTGTGAACCAACATGGTTTCACATCATCCTATGACCTAGTCAGACATAAAACAAGAGAGAGCTACGCCGGGCTATCCCTGTCAGAAGAATGTCTAGAGGGGTAGACGATCCGAGGCCCGCAGATCATCAGGGTTTCGCCGGAGTAAGTCCACGAGAACGTCGGAATCATCTGAAAACTTGCATGTGTCCCTAGCATATGTGTGTGAGTGTGGTGCAAGATTGGTATAGGTGATTGCATGTGCCCCCCCTCGCATGCATGCGCTCTAACCTAGAAGAGAAAGGTTATGGACCTGTATAAGGGGGAATCTCCCCGTTACGGTGAAACCGGGCCGTATAGTGCCCCAACTTGTGAACCAACATGGTTTCACATCATCCTATGACCTAGTCAGACACAAAACAAGAGAGAGCTACGCCGGGCTACCCCTGTCAGAAGAATGTCTAGGCGGGTAGACGATCCGAGGCCCGTAGATCATCAGGGTTTCGCCGGAGGAAGTCCACGAGAACGTCGGAATCATCTGAAAACTTGCATGTGTTCCTAGCATATGTGTGTGAGTGTGGTGCAAGGTTGGTATAGGTGATTGCATGTGCCCCCCCTCGCATGCATGCGCTCTAACCTAGAAGCGAAAGGTTATGGACCTGTATAAGGGGGAATCTCCCCGTTACGGTGAAAACAGGCCGTATAGTGCCCCAACGTGTGAACCAACATGGTTTCACATCATCCTATGACCTAGTCAGACACAAAACAAGAGAGAGCTACGCTGGGCTACCCCTGTCAGAAGAAAGTCTAGGGGGGTAGACGATCCGAGGCCCGCAGATCATCAGGGTTTCGCCGGAGTAAGTCCACGAGAACGTCGGAATCAGGGTGGTGCATGTATATAGTGATCAAGACCACAATAACCTATCATCATATGTGTGATCTCATGATCCTATGAAATAATATCACCTAACATATAAGTAATAAAAGCCTTGCTAAAGGTGAAAAAAATTCTTTGTCGTGTGTCTGTGGGATAGAGACACACGGCAAAGGACCTTTGCCGTGTGTTTGACGGCCACAGGCACACGGCAAAGGACATCTTTGCCGTGTGCTTTGTCCTTTGCCGTGTGTCTCATGCTATTTTCTAATTTTCTTTTTATTTTTTCTTTCAAATGATTTAACTTTTTCTTGCCTATTTGTTAGTATTCCGACCATGGAAACACTAACTTTGCAATAGACCATAAGGTTCTAGAGGATGCTGAACTTCATTTCCATTAGGTAGACGATCCGAGGCCCGCCGATCATCAGGGTTTCGCCGGTGGAAGTCCGCAAGAACGTCGGAATCATCTGAAAACTTGCATGTGTCCCTAGCATATGTGTGTGAGTGTGGTGCAAGGTTGGTATATGTTATTGCATGTGTCCCCCCTCGCATCCATGCGCTCTAACCTAGAAGAGAAAGGTTATGGACCTGTATAAGGGGGAATCTCCCCGTTACGGTGAAACCGGGCCGTATAGTGCCCCAACTTGTGATCCAACATGGTTTCACATCATCCTATGACCTAGTCAGACATAAAACAAGAGAGAGCTACGCCGGGCTACCCCTGTCAGAAGAATGTCTAGAGGGGTAGACGATCCGAGGCCCGCAGATCATCAGGGTTTCGCCGGAGTAAGTCCACGAGAACGTCGGAATCATCTGAAAACTTGCATGTGCCCCTAGCATATGTGTGTGAGTGTGGTGCAAGATTGGTATAGGTGATTGCATGTGCCCCCCTCGCATGCATGCGCTCTAACCTAGAAGAGAAAGGTTATGGACCTGTATAAGGGGGAATCTCCCCGTTACGGTGAAACCGGGCCGTATAGTGCCCCAACTTGTGAACCAACATGGTTTCACATCATCCTATGACCTAGTCAGACACAAAACAAGAGAGAGCTACGCCGGGCTACCCCTGTCAGAAGAATGTCTAGGGGGGTAGACGATCCGAGGCCCGCAGATAATCAGGGTTTCGCCGGAGGAAGTCCACGAGAACGTCGGAATCATCTGAAAACTTGCATGTGTCCCTAGCATATGTGTGTGAGTGTGGTGCAAGGTTGGTATAGGTGATTGCATGTGCCCCCCCCTCGCATGCATGCGCTCTAACCTAGAAGCGAAAGGTTATGGACCTGTATAAGGGGGAATCTCCCCGTTACGGTGAAACCGGGCCGTATAGTGCCCCAACGTGTGAACCAACATGGTTTCACATCATCCTATGACCTAGTCAGACACAAAACAAGAGAGAGCTACGCCGGGCTACCCCTGTCAGAAGAAAGTCTAGGGGGGTAGACGATCCGAGGCCCGCAGATCATCAGGGTTTCGCCGGAGTAAGTCCACGAGAACGTCGGAATCAGGGTGGTGCATGTATATAGTGATCAAGACCACAATAACCTATCATCATATGTGTGATCTCATGATCCTATGAAATAATATCACCTAACATATAAGTAATAAAAGCCTTGCTAAAGGTGAAAAAAATTCTTTGCCGTGTGTCTGTGGGATAGAGACACACGGCAAAGGACCTTTGCCGTGTGTTTGACGGCCACAGGCACACGGCAAAGGACATCTTTGCCGTGTGCTTTGTCCTTTGCCGTGTGTCTCATGCTATTTTCTAATTTTCTTTTTATTTTTTCTTTCAAATGATTTAACTTTTTGTTGCCTATTTGTTAGTATTCAGACCATGGAAACACTAACTTTGCAATAGACCATAAGGTTCTAGAGGATGCTGAACTTCATTTCCATTAGGTAAACGATCCGAGGCCCGCAGATCATCAGGGTTTCGCCGGTGGAAGTCCGCAAGAACGTCGGAATCATCTGAAAACTTGCATGTGTCCCTAGCATATGTGTGTGAGTGTGGTGCAAGGTTGGTATAGGTGATTGCATGTGTCCCCCCTCGCATCCATGCGCTCTAACCTAGAAGCGAAAGGTTATGGACCTGTATAAGGGGGAATCTCCCCGTTACGGTGAAACCGGGCCGTATAGTGCCCCAACTTGTGAACCAACATGGTTTCACATCATCCTATGACCTAGTCAGACACAAAACAAGAGAGAGCTACGCCGGGCTACCCCTGTTAGAAGAATGTCTAGAGGGGTAGACGATCCGAGGCCCGCAGATCATCAGGGTTTCGCCGGAGTAAGTCCACGAGAACGTCGGAATCATCTGAAAACTTGCATGTGTCCCTAGCATATGTGTGTGAGTGTGGTGCAAGATTGGTATAGGTGATTGCATGTGCCCCCCCTCGCATGCATGCGCTCTAACCTAGAAGAGAAAGGTTATGGACCTGTATAAGGGGGAATCTCCCCGTTACGGTGAAACCGGGCCGTATAGTGCCCCAACTTGTGAACCAACATGGTTTCACATAATCCTATGACCTAGTCAGACACAAAACAAGAGAGAGCTACGCCGGGCTACCCCTGTCAGAAGAATGTCTAGGGGGGTAGACGATCCGAGGCCCGCAGATCATCAGGGTTTCGCCGGAGGAAGTCCACGAGAACGTCAGAATCATCTGAAAACTTGCATGTGTCCCTAGCATATGTGTGTGAGTGTGGTGCAAGGTTGGTATAGGTGATTGCATGTGCCCCCCCTCGCATGCATGCGCTCTAACCTAGAAGCGAAAGGTTATGGACCTGTATAAGGGGGAATCTTCCTGTTACGGTGAAACCGGGCCGTATAGTGCCCCAACGTGTGAACCAACATGGTTTCACATCATCCTATGACCTAGTCAGACACAAAACAAGAGAGAGCTACGCCGGGCTACCCCTGTCAGAAGAATGTCTAGGGGGGTAGACGATCCGAGGCCCGCAGATCATCAGGGTTTCGCCGGTGTAAGTCCACGAGAACGTCGGAATCAGGGGGGTGCATGTATATAGTGATCAAGACCACAATAACCTATCATCATATGTGTGATCTCATGATCCTATGAAATAATATCACCTAACATATAAGTAATAAAAGCCTTGCTAAAGGTGAAAAAAATTCTTTGCCGTGTGTCTGTGGGATAGAGACACACGGCAAAGGACCTTTGCCGTGTGTTTGACGGCCACAGGAACACGGCAAAGGACATCTTTGCCGTGTGCTTTGTCCTTTGCCGTGTGTCTCATGCTATTTTCTAATTTTCTTTTTATTTTTTCTTTCAAATGATTTAACTTTTTGTTGCCTATTTGTTAGTATTCAGACCATGGAAACACTAACTTTGCAATAGACCATAAGGTTCTAGAGGATGCTGAACTTCATTTCCATTAGGTAGACGATCCGAGGCCCGCAGATCATCAGGGTTTCGCCGGTGGAAGTCCGCAAGAACGTCGGAATCATCTGAAAACTTGCATGTGTCCCTAGCATATGTGTGTGAGTGTGGTGCAAGGTTGGTATAGGTGATTGCATGTGTCCCCCCTCGCATCCATGCGCTCTAACCTAGAAGCGAAAGGTTATGGACCTGTATAAGGGGGAATCTCCCCGTTACGGTGAAACCGGGCCGTATAGTGCCCCAACTTGTGAACCAACATGGTTTCACATCATCCTATGACCTAGTGAGACACAAAACAAGAGAGAGCTACGCCGGGCTACCCCTGTCAGAAGAATGTCTAGGGGGGTAGACGATCCGAGGCCCGCAGATCATCAGGGTTTCGCCGGTGGAAGTCCGCAAGAACGTCGGAATTATCTGAAAACTTGCATGTGTCCCTAGCATATGTGTGTGAGTGTGGTGCAAGGTTGGTATAGGTGATTGCATGTGTCCCCCCTCGCATCCATGCGCTCTAACCTAGAAGCGAAAGGTTATGGACCTGTATAAGGGGGAATCTCCCCGTTACGGTGAAACCGGGCCGTATAGTGCCCCAACTTGTGAACCAACATGGTTTCACATCATCCTATGACCTAGTCAGACACAAAACAAGAGAGAGCTACGCCGGGCTACCCCTGTCAGAGGAATGTCTAGAGGGGTAGACGATCCGAGGCCCGCAGATCATCAGGGTTTCGCCGGAGTAAGTCCACGAGAACGTCGGAATCATCTGAAAACTTGCATGTGTCCCTAGCATATGTGTGTGAGTGTGGTGCAAGATTGGTATAGGTGATTGCATGTGCCCCCCCTCGCATGCATGCGCTCTAACCTAGAAGCGAAAGGTTATGGACCTGTATAAGGGGGAATCTCCCCGTTACGGTGAAACCGGGCCGTATAGTGCCCCAACTTGTGAACCAACATGGTTTCACATCATCCTATGACCTAGTCAGACACAAAACAAGAGAGAGCTACGCCGGGCTACCCCTGTTAGAAGAATGTCTAGGGGGGTAGACGATCCGAGGCCCGCAGATCATCAGGGTTTCGCCGGAGGAAGTCCACGAGAACGTCGGAATCATCTGAAAACTTGCATGTGTCCCTAGCATATGTGTGTGAGTGTGGTGCAAGGTTGGTATAGGTGATTGCATGTGCCCCCCTCGAATGCATGCGCTCTAACCTAGAAGCGAAAGGTTATGGACCTGTATAAGGGGGAATCTCCCCGTTACGGTGAAACCGGGCCGTATAGTGCCCCAACTTGTGAACCAACATGGTTTCACATCATCCTATGACCTAGTCAGACACAAAACAAGAGAGAGCTACGCCGGGCTACCCCTGTCAGAAGAATGTCTAGCGGGGTAGACGATCCGAGGCCCGCAGATCATCAGGGTTTCGCCGGAGGAAGTCCACGAGAACGTCGGAATCAGGGGGGTGCATGTATATGGTGATCAAGACCACAATAACCTATCATCATATGTGTGATCTCATGATCCTATGAAATAATATCACCTAACATATAAGTAATAAAAGCCTTGCTAAAGGTGAAAAAAATTCTTTGCCGTGTGTCTGTGGGATAGAGACACACAGCAAAGGACCTTTGCCGTGTGTTTGACGGCCACAGGCACACGGCAAAGGACATCTTTGCCGTGTGCTTTGTCCTTTGCCGTGTGTCTCATGCTATTTTCTAATTTAATTTTTATTTTTTCTTTCAAATGATTTAACTTTTTGTTTCCTATTTGTTAGTATTCAGACCATGGAAACACTAACTTTGCAATAGACCATAAGGTTCTAGAGGATGCTGAACTTCATTTCCATTAGGTAGACGATCCGAGGCCCGTAGATCATCAGGGTTTCGCCGGTGGAAGTCCGCAAGAACGTCAGAATCATCTGAAAACTTGCATGTGTCCCTAGCATATGTGTGTGAGTGTGGTGCAAGGTTGGTATAGGTGATTGCATGTGTCCCCCCTCGCATCCATGCGCTCTAACCTAGAAGCGAAAGGTTATGGACCTGTATAAGGGGGAATATCCCCGTTACGGTGAAACCGGGCCGTATAGTGCCCCAACTTGTGAACCAACATGGTTTCACATCATCCTATGACCTAGTGAGACACAAAACAAGAGAGAGCTATGCCGGGCTACCCCTGTCAGAAGAATGTCTAGGGGGTAGACGATCCGAGGCCCGCAGATCATCAGGGTTTCGCCGGAGGAAGTCCACGAGAACGTCGGAATCATCTGAAAAGTTGCATGTGTCCCTAGCATATGTGTGTGAGTGTGGTGCAAGGTTGGTATAGGTGATTGCATGTGCCCCCCCTCGCATGCATGCGCTCTAACCTAGAAGCGAAAGGTTATGGACCTGTATAAGGGGGAATCTCCCCGTTACGGTGAAACCGGGCCGTATAGTGCCCCAACTTGTGAACCAACATGGTTTCACATCATCCTATGACCTAGTCAGACACAAAACAAGAGAGAGCTACGCCGGGCTACCCCTGTCAGAAGAATGTCTAGGGGGGTAGACGATCCGAGGCCCGTAGATCATCAGGGTTTCGCCGGAGGAAGTCCACGAGAACGTCGGAATCATCTGAAAACTTGCATGTGTCCCTTGCATATGTGTGTGAGTGTGGTGCAAGGTTGGTATAGGTGATTGCATGTGCCCCCCCTCGCATGCATGCGCTCTAACCTAGAAGCGAAAGGTTATGGACCTGTATAAGGGGGAATCTCCCCGTTACGGTGAAACCGGGCCGTATAGTGCCCCAACTTGTGAACCAACATGGTTTCACATCATCCTATGACCTAGTCAGACACAAAACAAGAGAGAGCTACGCCGGGCTACCCCTGTCAGAAGAATGTCTAGGGGGTAGACGATCCGAGGCCCGCAGATCATCAGGGTTTCGCCGGAGTAAGTCCACGAGAACGTCGGAATCAGGGGGGTGCATGTATATAGTGATCAAGACCACAATAACCTATCATCATATGTGTGATCTCATGATCCTATGAAATAATATCACCTAACATATAAGTAATAAAAGCCTTGCTAAAGGTGAAAAAAATTCTTTGCCGTGTGTCTATGGGATAGAGACACACGGCAAATGACCTTTGCCGTGTGTTTGACGGCCACAGGCACACGGCAAAGGACATCTTTGCCGTGTGCTTTGTCCTTTGCCGTGTGTCTCATGCTATTTTCTAATTTTCTTTTTATTTTTTCTTTCAAATGATTTAACTTTTTGTTGCCTATTTGTTAGTATTCAGACCATGGAAACACTAACTTTGCAATAGACCATAAGGTTCTAGAGGATGCTGAACTTCATTTCCATTAGGTAGACGATCCGAGGCCCGCAGATCATCAGGGTTTCGCCTGTGGAAGTCCGCAAGAACGTCGGAATCATCTGAAAACTTGCATGTGTCCCTAGCATATGTGTGTGAGTGTGGTGCAAGGTTGGTATAGGTGATTTCATGTGTCCCCCCTCGCATCCATGCGCTCTAACCTAGAAGCGAAAGGTTATGGACCTGTATAAGGGGGAATCTCCCCGTTACGGTGAAACCGGGCCGTATAGTGCCCCAACTTGTGAACCAACATGGTTTCACATCATCCTATGACCTAGTCAGACACAAAACAAGAGAGAGCTACGTCGGGCTACCCCTGTCAGAAGAATGTCTAGGGGGGTAGACGATCCGAGGCCCGCAGATCATCAGGGTTTCGCCGGAGTAAGTCCACGAGAACGTCGGAATCAGGGGGGTGCATGTATATAGTGATCAAGACCACAATAACCTATCATCATATGTGTGATCTCATGATCCTATGAAATAATATCACCTAACATATAAGTAATAAAAGCCTTGCTAAAGGTGAAAAAAATTCTTTGCCGTGTGTCTGTGGGATAGAGACACACGGCAAAGGACCTTTGCCGTGTGTTTAACGGCCACAGGCACACGGCAAAGGACATCTTTGCCGTGTGCTTTGTCCTTTGCCGTGTGTCTCATGCTATTTTCTAATTTTCTTTTTATTTTTTCTTTCAAATGATTTAACTTTTTGTTGCCTATTTGTTAGTATTCAGACCATGGAAACACTAACTTTGCAATAGACCATAAGGTTCTAGAGGATGCTGAACTTCATTTCCATTAGGTAGACGATCCGAGGCCCGCAGATCATCAGGGTTTCGCCGGTGGAAGTCCGCAAGAACGTCGGAATCATCTGAAAACTTGCATGTGTCCCTAGCATATGTGTGTGAGTGTGGTGCAAGGTTGGTATAGGTGATTGCATGTGTCCCCCCTCGCATCCATGCGCTCTAACCTAGAAGCGAAAGGTTATGGACCTGTATAAGGGGGAATCTCCCCGTTACGGTGAAACCGGGCCGTATAGTGCCCCAACTTGTGAACCAACATGGTTTCACATCATCCTATGACCTAGTCAGACACAAAACAAGAGAGAGCTACGTCGGGCTACCCCTGTCAGAAGAATGTCTAGGGGGGTAGACGATCCGAGGCCCGCAGATCATCAGGGTTTCGCCGGAGTAAGTCCACGAGAACGTCAGAATCAGGGGGGTGCATGTATATAGTGATCAAGACCACAATAACCTATCATCATATGTGTGATCTCATGATCCTATGAAATAATATCACCTAACATATAAGTAATAAAAGCCTTGCTAAAGGTGAAAAAAATTCTTTGCCGTGTGTCTGTGGGATAGAGACACACGGCAAAGGACCTTTGCCGTGTGTTTGACGGCCACAGGCACACGGCAAAGGACATCTTTGCCGTGTGCTTTGTCCTTTGCCGTGTGTCTCATGCTATTTTCTAATTTTCTTTTTATTTTTTCTTTCAAATGATTTAACTTTTTGTTGCCTATTTGTTAGTATTCAGACCATGGAAACACTAACTTTGCAATAGACCATAAGGTTCTAGAGGATGCTGAACTTCATTTCCATTAGGTAGACGATCCGAGGCCCGCAGATCATCAGGGTTTCGCCGGTGGAAGTCCGCAAGAACGTCGGAATCATCTGAAAACTTGCATGTGTCCCTAGCATATGTGTGTGAGTGTGGTGCAAGGTTGGTATAGGTGATTGCATGTGTCCCCCCTCGCATCCATGCGCTCTAACCTAGAAGCGAAAGGTTATGGACCTGTATAAGGGGGAATCTCCCTGTTACGGTGAAACCGGGCCGTATAGTGCCCCAACTTGTGAACCAACATGGTTTCACATCATCCTATGACCTAGTCAGACACAAAACAAGAGAGAGCTACGCCGGGCTACCCCTGTCAGAAGAATGTCTAGAGGGGTAGACGATCCGAGGCCCGCAGATCATCAGGGTTTCGCCGGAGTAAGTCCACGAGAACGTCGGAATCATCTGAAAACTTGCATGTGTCCCTAGCATATGTGTGTGAGTGTGGTGCAAGATTGGTATAGGTGATTGCATGTGCCCCCCTCGCATGCATGCGCTCTAACCTAGAAGCGAAAGGTTATGGACCTGTATAAGGGGGTATCTCCCCGTTACGGTGAAACCGGGCCGTATAGTGCCCCAACTTGTGAACCAACATGGTTTCACATCATCCTATGACCTAGTCAGACACAAAACAAGAGAGAGCTACGCCGGGCTACCCCTGTCAGAAGAATGTCTAGGGGGGTAGACGATCCGAGGCCCGCAGATCATCAGGGTTTCGCCGGAGGAAGTCCACGAGAACGTCGGAATCATCTGAAAACTTGCATGTGTCCCTAGCATATGTGTGTGAGTGTGGTGCAAGGTTGGTATAGGTGATTGCATGTGCCCCCCTCGAATGCATGCACTCTAACCTAGAAGCGAAAGGCTATGGACCTGTATAAGGGGGAATCTCCCCGTTACGGTGAAACCGGGCCGTATAGTGCCCCAACTTGTGAACCAACATGGTTTCACATCATCCTATGACCTAGTCAGACACAAAACAAGAGAGAGCTACGCCGGGCTACCCCTGTCCGAAGAATGTCTAGGGGGGTAGACGATCCGAGGCCCGCAGATCATCAGGGTTTCGCCGGAGGAAGTCCACGAGAACGTCGGAATCAGGGGGGTGCATGTATATGGTGATCAAGACCACAATAACCTATCATCATATGTGTGATCTCATGATCCTATGAAATAATATCACCTAACATATAAGTAATAAAAGCCTTGCTAAAGGTGAAAAAAATTCTTTGCCGTGTGTCTGTGGGATAGAGACACACGGCAAAGGACCTTTGCCGTGTGTTTGACGGCCACAGGCACACGGCAAAGGACATCTTTGCCGTGTGCTTTGTCCTTTGCCGTGTGTCTCATGCTATTTTCTAATTTTATTTTTATTTTTTCTTTCAAATGATTTAACTTTTTGTTGCCTATGTGTTAGTATTCAGACCATGGAAACACTAACTTTGCAATAGACCATAAGGTTCTAGAGGATGCTGAACTTCATTTCCATTAGGTAGACGATCCGAGGCCCGTAGATCATCAGGGTTTCGCCGGTGGAAGTCCGCTAGAACGTCAGAATCATCTGAAAACTTGCATGTGTCCCTAGCATTTGTGTGTGAGTGTGGTGCAAGGTTGGTATAGGTGATTGCATGTGTCCCCCCTCGCATCCATGCGCTCTAACCTAGAAGCGAAAGGTTATGGACCTGTATAAGGGGGAATCTCCCCGTTACGGTGAAACCGGGCCGTATAGTGCCCCAACTTGTGAACCAACATGGTTTCACATCATCCTATGACCTAGTGAGACACAAAACAAGAGAGAGCTATGCCGGGCTACCCCTGTCAGAAGAATGTCTAGGGGGTAGACGATCCGAGGCCCGCAGATCATCAGGGTTTCGCCGGAGGAAGTCCACGAGAACGTCGGAATCATCTGAAAACTTGCATGTGTCCCTAGCATATGTGTGTGAGTGTGGTGCAAGGTTGGTATAGGTGATTGCATGTGCCCCCCCTCGCATGCATGCGCTCTAACCTAGAAGCGAAAGGTTATGGACCTGTATAAGGGGGAATCTCCCCGTTACGGTGAAACCGGGCCGTATAGTGCCCCAACTTGTGAACCAACATGGTTTCACATCATCCTATGACCTAGTCAGACACAAAACAAGAGAGAGCTACGCCGGGCTACCCCTGTCAGAAGAATGTCTAGGGGGGTAGACGATCCGAGGCCCGTAGATCATCAGGGTTTCGCCGGAGGAAGTCCACGAGAACGTCGGAATCATCTGAAAACTTGCATGTGTCCCTAGCATATGTGTGTGAGTGTGGTGCAAGGTTGGTATAGGTGATTGCATGTGCCCCCCCTCGCATGCATGCGCTCTAACCTAGAAGCGAAAGGTTATGGACATGTATAAGGGGGAATCTCCCCGTTACGGTGAAACCGGGCCGTATAGTGCCCCAACTTGTGAACCAACATGGTTTCACATCATCCTATGACCTAGTCAGACACAAAACAAGAGAGAGCTACGCCGGGCTACCCCTGTCAGAAGAATGTCTAGAGGGGTAGACGATCCGAGGCCCGCAGATCATCAGGGTTTCGCCGGAGTAAGTCCACGAGAACGTCGGAATCATCTGAAAACTTGCATGTGTCCCTAGCATATGTGTGTGAGTGTGGTGCAAGATTGGTATAGGTGATTGCATGTGCCCCCCCTCGCATGCATGCGCTCTAACCTAGAAGCGAAAGGTTATGGACCTGTATAAGGGGAATCTCCCCGTTACGGTGAAACCGGGCCGTATAGTGCCCCAACTTGTGAACCAACATGGTTTCACATCAGGGTTTCGCCGGAGGAAGTCCACGAGAACGTCGGAATCATCTGAAAACTTGCATGTGTCCCTAGCATATGTGTGTGAGTGTGGTGCAAGGTTGGTATAGGTGATTGCATGTGCCCCCCCTCGCATGCATGCGCTCTAACCTAGAAGCGAAAGGTTATGGACCTGTATAAGGGGGAATCTCCCCGTTACGGTGAAACCGGGCCGTATAGTGCCCCAACTTGTGAACCAACATGGTTTCACATCATCCTATGACCTAGTCAGACACAAAACAAGAGAGAGCTACGCCGGGCTACCCCTGTCAGAAGAATGTCTAGGGGGGTAGACGATCCGAGGCCCGCAGATCATCAGGGTTTCGCCGGAGGAAGTCCACGAGAACGTCGGAATCATCTGAAAACTTGCATGTGTCCCTAGCATATGTGTGTGAGTGTGGTGCAAGGTTGGTATAGGTGATTCCATGTGCCCCCCCTCGCATGCATGCGCTCTAACCTAGAAGCGAAAGGTTATGGACCTGTATAAGGGGGAATCTCCCCGTTACGGTGAAACCGGGCCGTATAGTGCCCCAACTTGTGAACCAACATGGTTTCACATCATCCTATAACCTAGTCAGACACAAAACAAGAGAGAGCTACGCCGGGCTACCCCTGTCAGAAGAATGTCTAGGGGGGTAGACGATCCGAGGCCCGCAGATTATCAGGGTTTCGCCGGAGGAAGTCCACGAGAACGTCGGAATCATCTGAAAACTTGCATGTGTCCCTAGCATATGTGTGTGAGTGTGGTGCAAGGTTGGTATAGGTGATTTCATGTGCCCCCCCCCCTCGCATGCATGCGCTCTAACCTAGAAGCGAAAGGTTATGGACCTGTATAAGGGGGAATCTCCCCGTTACGGTGAAACCGGGCCGTATAGTGCCCCAACTTGTGAACCAACATGGTTTCACATCATCCTATGACCTAGTCAGACACAAAACAAGAGAGAGCTACGCCGGGCTACCCCTATCAGAAGAATGTCTAGAGGGGTAGACGATCCGAGGCCCGCAGATCATCAGGGTTTCGCCGGAGTAAGTCCACGAGAACGTCGGAATCATCTGAAAACTTGCATGTGTCCCTAGCATATGTGTGTGAGTGTGGTGCAAGATTGGTATAGGTGATTGCATGTTCCCCCCCTCGCATGCATGCGCTCTAACCTAGAAGCGAAAGGTTATGGACCTGTATAAGGGGGAATCTCCCCGTTACGGTGAAACCGGGCCGTATAGTGCCCCAACTTGTGAACCAACATGGTTTCACATCATCCTATGACCTAGTCAGACACAGAACAAGAGAGAGCTACGCCGGGCTACCCCTGTCAGAAGAATGTCTAGGGGGGTAGACGATCCGAGGCCCGCAGATCATTAGGGTTTCGCCGGAGGAAGTCCACGAGAACGTCGGAATCATCTGAAAACTTGCATGTGTCCCTAGCATATGTGTGTGAGTGTGGTGCAAGGTTGGTATAGGTGATTGCATGTGCCCCCCTCGCATGCATGCGCTCTAACCTAGAAGCGAAAGGTTATGGACCTGTATAAGGGGGAATCTCCCCGTTACGGTGAAAAGGGGCCGTATAGTGCCCCAACTTGTAAACCAACATGGTTTCACATCATCCTATGACCTAGTCAGACACAAAACAAGAGAGAGCTACGCCGGGCTACCCCTGTCAGAAGAATGTCTAGGGGGGTAGACGATCCGAGGCCCGCAGATCATCAGGGTTTCGCCGGAGTAAGTCCACGAGAACGTCAGAATCAGGGGGGGGTGCATGTATATAGTGATCAAGACCACAATAACCTATCATCATATGTGTGATCTCATGATCCTATGAAATAATATCACCTAACATATAAGTAATAAAAGCCTTGCTAAAGGTGAAAAAAATTCTTTGCCGTGTGTCTGTGGGATAGAGACACACGGCAAAGGACCTTTGCCGTGTGTTTGACGGCCATAGGCACACGGCAAAGGACATCTTTGCCGTGTTCTTTGTCCTTTGCCGTGTGTCTCATGCTATTTTCTAATTTTCTTTTTATTTTTTCTTTCAAATGATTTAACTTTTTCTTGCCTATTTGTTAGTATTCCGACCATGGAAACACTAACTTTGCAATAGACCATAAGGTTCTAGAGGATGCTGAACTTCATTTCCATTAGGTAGACGATCCGAGGCCCGCAGATCATCAGGGTTTCGCCGGTGGAAGTCCGCAAGAACGTCGGAATCATCTGAAAACTTGCATGTGTCGCTAGCATATGTGTGTGAGTGTGGTGCAAGGTTGGTATAGGTGATTGCATGTGTCCCCCCTCGCATCCATGCGCTCTAACCTAGAAGCGAAAGGTTATGGACCTGTATAAGGGGGAATCTCCCCGTTACGGTGAAACCGGGCCGTATAGTGCCCCAACTTGTGAACCAACATGGTTTCACATCATCCTATGACCTAGTGAGACACAAAACAAGAGAGAGCTATGCCGGGCTACCCCTGTCAGAAGAATGTCTAGGGGGTAGACGATCCGAGGCCCGCAGATCATCAGGGTTTCGCCGGAGGAAGTCCACGAGAACGTCGGAATCATCTGAAAACTTGCATGTGTCCCTAGCATATGTGTGTGAGTGTGGTGCAAGGTTGGTATAGGTGATTGCATGTGCCCCCCCTCGCATGCATGCGCTCTAACCTAGAAGCGAAAGGTTATGGACCTGTATAAGGGGGAATCTCCCCGTTACGGTGAAACCGGGCCGTATAGTGCCCCAACTTGTGAACCAACATGGTTTCACATCATCCTATGACCTAGTCAGACACAAAACAAGAGAGAGCTACGCCGGGCTACCCCTGTCAGAAGAATGTCTAGGGGGGTAGACGATCCGAGGCCCGTAGATCATCAGGGTTTCGCCGGAGGAAGTCCACGAGAACGTCGGAATCATCTGAAAACTTGCATGTGTCCCTAGCATATGTGTGTGAGTGTGGTGCAAGGTTGGTATAGGTGATTGCATGTGCCCCCCCTCGCATGCATGCGCTCTAACCTAGAAGCGAAAGGTTATGGACCTGTATAAGGGGGAATCTCCCCGTTACGGTGAAACCGGGCCGTATAGTGCCCCAACTTGTGAACCAACATGGTTTCACATCATCCTATGACCTAGTCAGACACAAAACAAGAGAGAGCTACGCCGGGCTACCCCTGTCAGAAGAATGTCTAGGGGGGTAGACGATCCGAGGCCCGCAGATCATCAGGGTTTCGCCGGAGAAAGTCCACGAGAACGTCGGAATCATCTGAAAACTTGCATGTGTCCCTAGCATATGTGTGTGAGTGTGGTGCAAGGTTGGTATAGGTGATTGCATGTGCCCCCCCTCGCATGCATGCGCTCTAACCTAGAAGCGAAAGGTTATGGACCTGTATAAGGGGGAATCTCCCCGTTACGGTGAAACCGGGCCGTATAGTGCCCCAACTTGTGAACCAACATGGTTTCACATCATCCTATGACCTAGTCAGACACAAAACAAGAGAGAGCTACGCCGGGCTACCCCTGTCAGAAGAATGTCTAGGGGGGTAGACGATCCGAGGCCCGCAGATCATCAGGGTTTCGCCGGAGGAAGTCCACGAGAACGTCGGAATCATCTGAAAACTTGCATGTGTCCCTAGCATATGTGTGTGAGTGTGGTGCAAGGTTGGTATAGGTGATTGCATGTGCCCCCCCTCGCATGCATGCGCTCTAACCTAGAAGCGAAAGGTTATGGACCTGTATAAGGGGGAATCTCCCCGTTACGGTGAAACCGGGCCGTATAGTGCCCCAACTTGTGAACCAACATGGTTTCACATCATCCTATGACCTAGTCAGACACAAAACAAGAGAGAGCTACGCCGGGCTACCCCTGTCAGAAGAATGTCTAGGGGGGTAGACGATCCGAGGCCCGCAGATCATCAGGGTTTCGCCGGAGGAAGTCCACGAGAACGTCGGAATCATCTGAAAACTTGCATGTGTCCCTAGCATATGTGTGTGAGTGTGGTGCAAGGTTGGTATAGGTGATTGCATGTGCCCCCCCTCGCATGCATGCGCTCTAACCTAGAAGCGAAAGGTTATGGACCTGTATAAGGGGGAATCTCCCCGTTACGGTGAAACCGGGCCGTATAGTGCCCCAACTTGTGAACCAACATGGTTTCACATCATCCTATGACCTAGTCAGACACAAAACAAGAGAGAGCTACGCCGGGCTACCCCTGTCAGAAGAATGTCTAGGGGGTAGACGATCCGAGGCCCGTAGATCATCAGGGTTTCGCCGGAGGAAGTCCACGAGAACGTCGGAATCATCTGAAAACTTGCATGTGTCCCTAGCATATGTGTGTGAGTGTGGTGCAAGGTTGGTATAGGTGATTGCATGTGCCCCCCCTCGCATGCATGCGCTCTAACCTAGAAGCGAAAGGTTATGGACCTGTATAAGGGGGAATCTCCCCGTTACGGTGAAACCGGGCCGTATAGTGCCCCAACTTGTGAACCAACATGGTTTCACATCATCCTATGACCTAGTCAGACACAAAACAAGAGAGAGCTACGCCGGGCTACCCCTGTCAGAAGAATGTCTAGGGGGGTAGACGATCCGAGGCCCGCAGATCATCAGTGTTTCGCCGGAGAAAGTCCACGAGAACGTCGGAATCATCTGAAAACTTGCATGTGTCCCTAGCATATGTGTGTGAGTGTGGTGCAAGGTTGGTATAGGTGATTGCATGTGCCCCCCCTCGCATGCATGCGCTCTAACCTAGAAGCGAAAGGTTATGGACCTGTATAAGGGGGAATCTCCCCGTTACGGTGAAACCGGGCCGTATAGTGCCCCAACTTGTGAACCAACATGGTTTCACATCATCCTATGACCTAGTCAGACACAAAACAAGAGAGAGCTACGCCGGGCTACCCCTGTCAGAAGAATGTCTAGGGGGGTAGACGATCCGAGGCCCGCAGATCATCAGGGTTTCGCCGGAGGAAGTCCACGAGAACGTCGGAATCATCTGAAAACTTGCATGTGTCCCTAGCATATGTGTGTGAGTGTGGTGCAAGGTTGGTATAGGTGATTGCATGTGCCCCCCCTCGCATGCATGCGATCTAACCTAGAAGCGAAAGGTTATGGACCTGTATAAGGGGGAATCTCCCCGTTACGGTGAAACCGGGCCGTATAGTGCCCCAACTTGTGAACCAACATGGTTTCACATCATCCTATGACCTAGTCAGACACAAAACAAGAGAGAGCTACGCCGGGCTACCCCTGTCAGAAGAATGTCTAGGGGGGTAGACGATCCGAGGCCCGCAGATCATCAGGGTTTCGCCGGAGGAAGTCCACGAGAACGTCGGAATCATCTGAAAACTTGCATGTGTCCCTAGCATATGTGTGTGAGTGTGGTGCAAGGTTGGTATAGGTGATTGCATGTGCCCCCCCTCGCATGCATGCGCTCTAACCTAGAAGCGAAAGGTTATGGACCTGTATAAGGGGGAATCTCCCCGTTACGGTGAAACCGGGCCGTATAGTGCCCCAACTTGTGAACCAACATGGTTTCACATCATCCTATAACCTAGTCAGACACAAAACAAGAGAGAGCTACGCCGGGCTACCCCTGTCAGAAGAATGTCTAGGGGGGTAGACGATCCGAGGCCCGCAGATTATCAGGGTTTCGCCGGAGGAAGTCCACGCGAACGACGGAATCATCTGAAAACTTGCATGTGTCCCTAGCATATGTGTGTGAGTGTGGTGCAAGGTTGGTATAGGTGATTGCATGTGGCCCCCCCCTCGCATGCATGCGCTCTAACCTAGAAGCGAAAGGTTATGGACCTGTATAAGGGGGAATCTCCCCGTTACGGTGAAACCGGGCCGTATAGTGCCCCAACTTGTGAACCAACATGGTTTCACATCATCCTATGACCTAGTCAGACACAAAACAAGAGAGAGCTACGCCGGGCTACCCCTGTCAGAAGAATGTCTAGAGGGGTAGACGATCCGAGGCCCGCAGATCATCAGGGTTTCGCCGGAGTAAGTCCACGAGAACGTCGGAATCATCTGAAAACTTGCATGTGTCCCTAGCATATGTGTGTGAGTGTGGTGCAAGATTGGTATAGGTGATTGCATGTTCCCCCCCTCGCATGCATGCGCTCTAACCTAGAAGCGAAAGGTTATGGACCTGTATAAGGGGGAATCTCCCCGTTACGGTGAAACCGGGCCGTATAGTGCCCCAACTTGTGAACCAACATGGTTTCACATCATCCTATGACCTAGTCAGACACAGAACAAGAGAGAGCTACGCCGGGCTACCCCTGTCAGAAGAATGTCTAGGGGGGTAGACGATCCGAGGCCCGCAGATCATCAGGGTTTCGCCGGAGGGAGTCCACGAGAACGTCGGAATCATCTGAAAACTTGCATGTGTCCCTAGCATATGTGTGTGAGTGTGGTGCAAGGTTGGTATAGGTGATTGCATGTGCCCCCCCTCGCATGCATGCGCTCTAACCTAGAAGCGAAAGGTTATGGACCTGTATAAGGGGGAATCTCCCCGTTACGGTGAAACCGGGCCGTATAGTGCCCCAACTTGTAAACCAACATGGTTTCACATCATCCTATGACCTAGTCAGACACAAAACAAGAGAGAGCTACGCCGGGCTACCCCTGTCAGAAGAATGTCTAGGGGGGTAGACGATCTGAGGCCCGCAGATCATCAGGGTTTCGCCGGAGTAAGTCCACGAGAACGTCAGAATCAGGGGGGTGCATGTATATAGTGATCAAGACCACAATAACCTATCATCATATGTGTGATCTCATGATCCTATGAAATAATATCACCTAACATATAAGTAATAAAAGCCTTGCTAAAGGTGAAAAAAATTCTTTGCCGTGTGTCTGTGGGATAGAGACACACGGCAAAGGACCTTTGCCGTGTGTTTGACGGCCACACGCACACGGCAAAGGACATCTTTGCCGTGTGCTTTGTCCTTTGCCGGGTGTCTCATGCTATTTTCTAATTTTATTTTTATTTTTTCTTTCAAATGATTTAACTTTTTCTTGCCTATTTGTTAGTATTCCGACCATGGAAACACTAACTTTGCAATAGACCATAAGGTTCTAGAGGATGCTGAACTTCATTTCCATTAGGTAGACGATCCGAGGCCCGCAGATCATCAGGGTTTCGCCGGTGGAAGTCCGCAAGAACGTCGGAATCATCTGAAAACTTGCATGTGTCGCTAGCATATGTGTGTGAGTGTGGTGCAAGGTTGGTATAGGTGATTGCATGTGTCCCCCCTCGCATCCATGCGCTCTAACCTAGAAGCGAAAGGTTATGGACCTGTATAAGGGGGAATCTCCCCGTTACGGTGAAACCGGGCCGTATAGTGCCCCAACTTGTGAACCAACATGGTTTCACATCATCCTATGACCTAGTCAGACATAAAACAAGAGAGAGCTACGCCGGGCTATCCCTGTCAGAAGAATGTCTAGAGGGGTAGACGATCCGAGGCCCGCAGATCATCAGGGTTTCGCCGGAGTAAGTCCACGAGAACGTCGGAATCATCTGAAAACTTGCATGTGTCCCTAGCATATGTGTGTGAGTGTGGTGCAAGATTGGTATAGGTGATTGCATGTGCCCCCCCTCGCATGCATGCGCTCTAACCTAGAAGAGAAAGGTTATGGACCTGTATAAGGGGGAATCTCCCCGTTACGGTGAAACCGGGCCGTATAGTGCCCCAACTTGTGAACCAACATGGTTTCACATCATCCTATGACCTAGTCAGACACAAAACAAGAGAGAGCTACGCCGGGCTACCCCTGTCAGAAGAATGTCTAGGCGGGTAGACGATCCGAGGCCCGTAGATCATCAGGGTTTCGCCGGAGGAAGTCCACGAGAACGTCGGAATCATCTGAAAACTTGCATGTGTTCCTAGCATATGTGTGTGAGTGTGGTGCAAGGTTGGTATAGGTGATTGCATGTGCCCCCCCTCGCATGCATGCGCTCTAACCTAGAAGCGAAAGGTTATGGACCTGTATAAGGGGGAATCTCCCCGTTACGGTGAAAACAGGCCGTATAGTGCCCCAACGTGTGAACCAACATGGTTTCACATCATCCTATGACCTAGTCAGACACAAAACAAGAGAGAGCTACGCTGGGCTACCCCTGTCAGAAGAAAGTCTAGGGGGGTAGACGATCCGAGGCCCGCAGATCATCAGGGTTTCGCCGGAGTAAGTCCACGAGAACGTCGGAATCAGGGTGGTGCATGTATATAGTGATCAAGACCACAATAACCTATCATCATATGTGTGATCTCATGATCCTATGAAATAATATCACCTAACATATAAGTAATAAAAGCCTTGCTAAAGGTGAAAAAAATTCTTTGTCGTGTGTCTGTGGGATAGAGACACACGGCAAAGGACCTTTGCCGTGTGTTTGACGGCCACAGGCACACGGCAAAGGACATCTTTGCCGTGTGCTTTGTCCTTTGCCGTGTGTCTCATGCTATTTTCTAATTTTCTTTTTATTTTTTCTTTCAAATGATTTAACTTTTTCTTGCCTATTTGTTAGTATTCCGACCATGGAAACACTAACTTTGCAATAGACCATAAGGTTCTAGAGGATGCTGAACTTCATTTCCATTAGGTAGACGATCCGAGGCCCGCCGATCATCAGGGTTTCGCCGGTGGAAGTCCGCAAGAACGTCGGAATCATCTGAAAACTTGCATGTGTCCCTAGCATATGTGTGTGAGTGTGGTGCAAGGTTGGTATATGTTATTGCATGTGTCCCCCCTCGCATCCATGCGCTCTAACCTAGAAGAGAAAGGTTATGGACCTGTATAAGGGGGAATCTCCCCGTTACGGTGAAACCGGGCCGTATAGTGCCCCAACTTGTGATCCAACATGGTTTCACATCATCCTATGACCTAGTCAGACATAAAACAAGAGAGAGCTACGCCGGGCTACCCCTGTCAGAAGAATGTCTAGAGGGGTAGACGATCCGAGGCCCGCAGATCATCAGGGTTTCGCCGGAGTAAGTCCACGAGAACGTCGGAATCATCTGAAAACTTGCATGTGCCCCTAGCATATGTGTGTGAGTGTGGTGCAAGATTGGTATAGGTGATTGCATGTGCCCCCCTCGCATGCATGCGCTCTAACCTAGAAGAGAAAGGTTATGGACCTGTATAAGGGGGAATCTCCCCGTTACGGTGAAACCGGGCCGTATAGTGCCCCAACTTGTGAACCAACATGGTTTCACATCATCCTATGACCTAGTCAGACACAAAACAAGAGAGAGCTACGCCGGGCTACCCCTGTCAGAAGAATGTCTAGGGGGGTAGACGATCCGAGGCCCGCAGATAATCAGGGTTTCGCCAGAGGAAGTCCACGAGAACGTCGGAATCATCTGAAAACTTGCATGTGTCCCTAGCATATGTGTGTGAGTGTGGTGCAAGGTTGGTATAGGTGATTGCATGTGCCCCCCCCTCGCATGCATGCGCTCTAACCTAGAAGCGAAAGGTTATGGACCTGTATAAGGGGGAATCTCCCCGTTACGGTGAAACCGGGCCGTATAGTGCCCCAACGTGTGAACCAACATGGTTTCACATCATCCTATGACCTAGTCAGACACAAAACAAGAGAGAGCTACGCCGGGCTACCCCTGTCAGAAGAAAGTCTAGGGGGGTAGACGATCCGAGGCCCGCAGATCATCAGGGTTTCGCCGGAGTAAGTCCACGAGAACGTCGGAATCAGGGTGGTGCATGTATATAGTGATCAAGACCACAATAACCTATCATCATATGTGTGATCTCATGATCCTATGAAATAATATCACCTAACATATAAGTAATAAAAGCCTTGCTAAAGGTGAAAAAAATTCTTTGCCGTGTGTCTGTGGGATAGAGACACACGGCAAAGGACCTTTGCCGTGTGTTTGACGGCCACAGGCACACGGCAAAGGACATCTTTGCCGTGTGCTTTGTCCTTTGCCGTGTGTCTCATGCTATTTTCTAATTTTCTTTTTATTTTTTCTTTCAAATGATTTAACTTTTTGTTGCCTATTTGTTAGTATTCAGACCATGGAAACACTAACTTTGCAATAGACCATAAGGTTCTAGAGGATGCTGAACTTCATTTCCATTAGGTAAACGATCCGAGGCCCGCAGATCATCAGGGTTTCGCCGGTGGAAGTCCGCAAGAACGTCGGAATCATCTGAAAACTTGCATGTGTCCCTAGCATATGTGTGTGAGTGTGGTGCAAGGTTGGTATAGGTGATTGCATGTGTCCCCCCTCGCATCCATGCGCTCTAACCTAGAAGCGAAAGGTTATGGACCTGTATAAGGGGGAATCTCCCCGTTACAGTGAAACCGGGCCGTATAGTGCCCCAACTTGTGAACCAACATGGTTTCACATCATCCTATGACCTAGTCAGACACAAAACAAGAGAGAGCTACGCCGGGCTACCCCTGTTAGAAGAATGTCTAGAGGGGTAGACGATCCGAGGCCCGCAGATCATCAGGGTTTCGCCGGAGTAAGTCCACGAGAACGTCGGAATCATCTGAAAACTTGCATGTGTCCCTAGCATATGTGTGTGAGTGTGGTGCAAGATTGGTATAGGTGATTGCATGTGCCCCCCCTCGCATGCATGCGCTCTAACCTAGAAGAGAAAGGTTATGGACCTGTATAAGGGGGAATCTCCCCGTTACGGTGAAACCGGGCCGTATAGTGCCCCAACTTGTGAACCAACATGGTTTCACATAATCCTATGACCTAGTCAGACACAAAACAAGAGAGAGCTACGCCGGGCTACCCCTGTCAGAAGAATGTCTAGGGGGGTAGACGATCCGAGGCCCGCAGATCATCAGGGTTTCGCCGGAGGAAGTCCACGAGAACGTCAGAATCATCTGAAAACTTGCATGTGTCCCTAGCATATGTGTGTGAGTGTGGTGCAAGGTTGGTATAGGTGATTGCATGTGCCCCCCCTCGCATGCATGCGCTCTAACCTAGAAGCGAAAGGTTATGGACCTGTATAAGGGGGAATCTTCCTGTTACGGTGAAACCGGGCCGTATAGTGCCCCAACGTGTGAACCAACATGGTTTCACATCATCCTATGACCTAGTCAGACACAAAACAAGAGAGAGCTACGCCGGGCTACCCCTGTCAGAAGAATGTCTAGGGGGGTAGACGATCCGAGGCCCGCAGATCATCAGGGTTTCGCCGGTGTAAGTCCACGAGAACGTCGGAATCAGGGGGGTGCATGTATATAGTGATCAAGACCACAATAACCTATCATCATATGTGTGATCTCATGATCCTATGAAATAATATCACCTAACATATAAGTAATAAAAGCCTTGCTAAAGGTGAAAAAAATTCTTTGCCGTGTGTCTGTGGGATAGAGACACACGGCAAAGGACCTTTGCCGTGTGTTTGACGGCCACAGGAACACGGCAAAGGACATCTTTGCCGTGTGCTTTGTCCTTTGCCGTGTGTCTCATGCTATTTTCTAATTTTCTTTTTATTTTTTCTTTCAAATGATTTAACTTTTTGTTGCCTATTTGTTAGTATTCAGACCATGGAAACACTAACTTTGCAATAGACCATAAGGTTCTAGAGGATGCTGAACTTCATTTCCATTAGGTAGACGATCCGAGGCCCGCAGATCATCAGGGTTTCGCCGGTGGAAGTCCGCAAGAACGTCGGAATCATCTGAAAACTTGCATGTGTCCCTAGCATATGTGTGTGAGTGTGGTGCAAGGTTGGTATAGGTGATTGCATGTGTCCCCCCTCGCATCCATGCGCTCTAACCTAGAAGCGAAAGGTTATGGACCTGTATAAGGGGGAATCTCCCCGTTACGGTGAAACCGGGCCGTATAGTGCCCCAACTTGTGAACCAACATGGTTTCACATCATCCTATGACCTAGTGAGACACAAAACAAGAGAGAGCTACGCCGGGCTACCCCTGTCAGAAGAATGTCTAGGGGGGTAGACGATCCGAGGCCCGCAGATCATCAGGGTTTCGCCGGTGGAAGTCCGCAAGAACGTCGGAATCATCTGAAAACTTGCATGTGTCCCTAGCATATGTGTGTGAGTGTGGTGCAAGGTTGGTATAGGTGATTGCATGTGTCCCCCCTCGCATCCATGCGCTCTAACCTAGAAGCGAAAGGTTATGGACCTGTATAAGGGGGAATCTCCCCGTTACGGTGAAACCGGGCCGTATAGTGCCCCAACTTGTGAACCAACATGGTTTCACATCATCCTATGACCTAGTCAGACACAAAACAAGAGAGAGCTACGCCGGGCTACCCCTGTCAGAAGAATGTCTAGAGGGGTAGACGATCCGAGGCCCGCAGATCATCAGGGTTTCGCCGGAGTAAGTCCACGAGAACGTCGGAATCATCTGAAAACTTGCATGTGTCCCTAGCATATGTGTGTGAGTTTGGTGCAAGATTGGTATAGGTGATTGCATGTGCCCCCCCTCGCATGCATGCGCTCTAACCTAGAAGCGAAAGGTTATGGACCTGTATAAGGGGGAATCTCCCCGTTACGGTGAAACCGGGCCGTATAGTGCCCCAACTTGTGAACCAACATGGTTTCACATCATCCTATGACCTAGTCAGACACAAAACAAGAGAGAGCTACGCCGGGCTACCCCTGTCAGAAGAATGTCTAGGGGGGTAGACGATCCGAGGCCCGCAGATCATCAGGGTTTCGCCGGAGGAAGTCCACGAGAACGTCGGAATCATCTGAAAACTTGCATGTGTCCCTAGCATATGTGTGTGAGTGTGGTGCAAGGTTGGTATAGGTGATTGCATGTGCCCCCCTCGAATGCATGCGCTCTAACCTAGAAGCGAAAGGTTATGGACCTGTATAAGGGGGAATCTCCCTGTTACGGTGAAACCGGGCCGTATAGTGCCCCAACTTGTGAACCAACATGGTTTCACATCATCCTATGACCTAGTCAGACACAAAACAAGAGAGAGCTACGCCGTGCTACCCCTGTCAGAAGAATGTCTAGGGGGGTAGACGATCCGAGGCCCGCAGATCATCAGGGTTTCGCCGGAGGAAGTCCACGAGAACGTCGGAATCAGGGGGGTGCATGTATATGGTGATCAAGACCACAATAACCTATCATCATATGTGTGATCTCATGATCCTATGAAATAATATCACCTAACATATAAGTAATAAAAGCCTTGCTAAAGGTGAAAAAAATTCTTTGCCGTGTGTCTGTGGGATAGAGACACACGGCAAAGGACCTTTGCCGTGTGTTTGACGGCCACAGGCACACGGCAAAGGACATCTTTGCCGTGTGCTTTGTCCTTTGCCGTGTGTCTCATGCTATTTTCTAATTTTCTTTTTATTTTTTCTTTCAAATGATTTAACTTTTTGTTGCCTATTTGTTAGTATTCAGACCATGGAAACACTAACTTTGCAATAGACCATAAGGTTCTAGAGGATGCTGAACTTCATTTCCATTAGGTAGACGATCCGAGGCCCGTAGATCATCAGGGTTTCGCCGGTGGAAGTCCGCAAGAACGTCAGAATCATCTGAAAACTTGCATGTGTCCCTAGCATATGTGTGTGAGTGTGGTGCAAGGTTGGTATAGGTGATTGCATGTGTCCCCCCTCGCATCCATGCGCTCTAACCTAGAAGTGAAAGGTTATGGACCTGTATAAGGGGGAATCTCCCCGTTACGGTGAAACCGGGCCGTATAGTGCCCCAACTTGTGAACCAACATGGTTTCACATCATCCTATGACCTAGTGAGACACAAAACAAGAGAGAGCTATGCCGGGCTACCCCTGTCAGAAGAATGTCTAGGGGGTAGACGATCCGAGGCCCGTAGATCATCAGGGTTTCGCCGGAGGAAGTCCACGAGAACGTCGGAATCATCTGAAAACTTGCATGTGTCCCTAGCATATGTGTGTGAGTGTGGTGCAAGTTTGGTATAGGTGATTGCATGTGCCCCCCCTCGCATGCATGCGCTCTAACCTAGAAGCGAAAGGTTATGGACCTGTATAAGGGGGAATCTCCCCGTTACGGTGAAACCGGGCCGTATAGTGCCCCAACTTGTGAACCAACATGGTTTCACATCATCCTATGACCTAGTCAGACACAAAACAAGAGAGAGCTACGCCGGGCTACCCCTGTCAGAAGAATGTCTAGGGGGGTAGACGATCCGAGGCCCGTAGATCATCAGGGTTTCGCCGGAGGAAGTCCACGAGAACGTCGGAATCATCTGAAAACTTGCATGTGTCCCTAGCATATGTGTGTGAGTGTGGTGCAAGGTTGGTATAGGTGATTGCATGTGCCCCCCCTCGCATGCATGCGCTCTAACCTAGAAGCGAAAGGTTATGGACCTGTATAAGGGGGAATCTCCCCGTTACGGTGAAACCGGGCCGTATAGTGCCCCAACTTGTGAACCAACATGGTTTCACATCATCCTATGACCTAGTCAGACACAAAACAAGAGAGAGCTACGCCGGGCTACCCCTGTCAGAAGAATGTCTAGAGGGGTAGACGATCCGAGGCCCGCAGATCATCAGGGTTTCGCCGGAGTAAGTCCACGAGAACGTCGGAATCATCTGAAAACTTGCATGTGTCCCTAGCATATGTGTGTGAGTGTGGTGCAAGATTGGTATAGGTGATTGCATGTGCCCCCCTCGCATGCATGCGCTCTAACCTAGAAGCGAAAGGTTATGGACCTGTATAAGGGGAATCTCCCCGTTACGGTGAAACCGGGCCGTATAGTGCCCCAACTTGTGAACCAACATGGTTTCACATCATCCTATGACCTAGTCAGACACAAAACAAGAGAGAGCTACGCCGGGCTACCCCTGTCAGAAGAATGTCTAGGGGGGTAGACGATCCGAGGCCCGCAGATCATCAGGGTTTCGCCGGAGGAAGTCCACGAGAACGTCGGAATCATCTGAAAACTTGCATGTGTCCCTAGCATATGTGTGTGAGTGTGGTGCAAGGTTGGTATAGGTGATTGCATGTGCCCCCCTCGAATGCATGCGCTCTAACCTAGAAGCGAAAGGTTATGGACCTGTATAAGGGGGAATCTCCCCGTTATGGTGAAACCGGGCCGTATAGTGCCCCAACTTGTGAACCAACATGGTTTCACATCATCCTATGACCTAGTCAGACACAAAACAAGAGAGAGCTACGCCGGGCTACCCCTGTCAGAAGAATGTCTAGGGGGGTAGACGATCCGAGGCCCGCAGATCATCAGGGTTTCGCCAGAGGAAGTCCACGAGAACGTCGGGATCAGGGGGGGTGCATGTATATGGTGATCAAGACCACAATAACCTATCATCATATGTGTGATCTCATGATCCTATGAAATAATATCACCTAACATATAAGTAATAAAAGCCTTGCTAAAGGTGAAAAAAATTCTTTGCCGTGTGTCTGTGGGATAGAGACACACGGCAAAGGACCTTTGCCGTGTGTTTGACGGCCACAGGCACACGGCAAAGGACATCTTTGCCGTGTTCTTTGTCCTTTGCCGTGTGTCTCATGCTATTTTCTAATTTTATTTTTATTTTTTCTTTCAAATGATTTAACTTTTTGTTGCCTATTTGTTAGTATTCAGACCATGGAAACACTAACTTTGCAATAGACCATAAGGTTCTAGAGGATGCTGAACTTCATTTCCATTAGGTAGACGATCCGAGGCCCGTAGATCATCAGGGTTTCGCCGGTGGAAGTCCGCAAGAACGTTAGAATCATCTGAAAAATTGCATGTGTCCCTAGCATATGTGTGTGAGTGTGGTGCAAGGTTGGTATAGGTGATTGCATGTGTCCCCCCTCGCATCCATGCGCTCTAACCAAGAAGCGAAAGGTTATGGACCTATATAAGGGGGAATCTCCCCGTTACGGTGAAACCGGGCCGTATAGTGCCCCAACTTGTGAACCAACATGGTTTCACATCATCCTATGACCTAGTGAGACACAAAACAAGAGAGAGCTATGCCGGGCTACCCCTGTCAGAAGAATGTCTAGGGGGTAGACGATCCGAGGCCCGCAGATCATCAGGGTTTCGCCGGAGGAAGTCCACGAGAACGTCGGAATCATCTGAAAACTTGCATGTGTCCCTAGCATATGTGTGTGAGTGTGGTGCAAGGTTGGTATAGGTGATTGCATGTGCCCCCCCTCGCATGCATGCGCTCTAACCTAGAAGCGAAAGGTTATGGACCTGTATAAGGGGGAATCTCCCCGTTACGGTGAAACCGGGCCGTATAGTGCCCCAACTTGTGAACCAACATGGTTTCACATCATCCTATGACCTTGTCAGACACAAAACAAGAGAGAGCTACGCCGGGCTACCCCTGTCAGAAGAATGTCTACGGGGTTAGACGATCCGAGGCCCGTAGATCATCAGGGTTTCGCCGGAGGAAGTCCACGAGAACGTCGGAATCATCTGAAAACTTGCATGTGTCCCTAGCATATGTGTGTGAGTGTGGTGCAAGGTTGGTATAGGTGATTGCATGTGCCCCCCCTCGCATGCATGCGCTCTAACCTAGAAGCGAAAGGTTATGGACCTGTATAAGGGGGAATCTCCCCGTTACGGTGAAACCGGGCCGTATAGTGCCCCAACTTGTGAACCAACATGGTTTCACATCATCCTATGACCTAGTCAGACACAAAACAAGAGAGAGCTACACCGGGCTACCCCTGTCAGAAGAATGTCTAGGGGGGTAGACGATCCGAGGCCCGCAGATCATCAGGGTTTCGCCGGAGAAAGTCCACGAGAACGTCGGAATCATCTGAAAACTTGCATGTGTCCCTAGCATATGTGTGTGAGTGTGGTGCAAGGTTGGTATAGGTGATTGCATGTGCCCCCCCTCGCATGCATGCGCTCTAACCTAGAAGCGAAAGGTTATGGACCTGTATAAGGGGGAATCTCCCCGTTACGGTGAAACCGGGCCGTATAGTGCCCCAACTTGTGAACCAACATGGTTTCACATCATCCTATGACCTAGTCAGACACAAAACAAGAGAGAGCTACGCCGGGCTACCCCTGTCAGAAGAATGTCTAGGGGGGTAGACGATCCGAGGCCCGCAGATCATCAGGGTTTCGCCGGAGGAAGTCCACGAGAACGTCGGAATCATCTGAAAACTTGCATGTGTCCCTAGCATATGTGTGTGAGTGTGGTGCAAGGTTGGTATAGGTGATTGCATGTGCCCCCCCTCGCATGCATGCGCTCTAACCTAGAAGCGAAAGGTTATGGACCTGTATAAGGGGGAATCTCCCCGTTACGGTGAAACCGGGCCGTATAGTGCCCCAACTTGTGAACCAACATGGTTTCACATCATCCTATAACCTAGTCAGACACAAAACAAGAGAGAGCTACGCCGGGCTACCCCTGTCAGAAGAATGTCTAGGGGGTAGACGATCCGAGGCCCGCAGATTATCAGGGTTTCGCCGGAGGAAGTCCACGAGAACGTCGGAATCATCTGAAAACTTGCATGTGTCCCTAGCATATGTGTGTGAGTGTGGTGCAAGGTTGGTATAGGTGATTGCATGTGCCCCCCCCCTCGCATGGATGCGCTCTAACCTAGAAGCGAAAGGTTATGGACCTGTATAAGGGGGAATCTCCCCGTTACGGTGAAACCGGGCCGTATAGTGCCCCAACTTGTGAACCAACATGGTTTCACATCATCCTATGACCTAGTCAGACACAAAACAAGAGAGAGCTATGCCGGGCTACCCCTGTCAGAAGAATGTCTAGAGGGGTAGACGATCCGAGGCCCGCAGATCATCAGGGTTTCGCCGGAGTAAGTCCACGAGAACGTCGGAATCATCTGAAAACTTGCATGTGTCCCTAGCATATGTGTGTGAGTGTGGTGCAAGATTGGTATAGGTGATTGCATGTTCCCCCCCTCGCATGCATGCGCTCTAACCTAGAAGCGAAAGGTTATGGACCTGTATAAGGGGGAATCTCCCCGTTACGGTGAAACCGGGCCGTATAGTGCCCCAACTTGTGAACCAACATGGTTTCACATCATCCTATGACCTAGTCAGACACAGAACAAGAGAGAGCTACGCCGGGCTACCCCTGTCAGAAGAATGTCTAGGCGGGTAGACGATCCGAGGCCCGTAGATCATCAGGGTTTCGCCGGAGGAAGTCCACGAGAACGTCGGAATCATCTGAAAACTTGCATGTGTTCCTAGCATATGTGTGTGAGTGTGGTGCAAGGTTGGTATAGGTGATTGCATGTGCCCCCCCTCGCATGCATGCGCTCTAACCTAGAAGCGAAAGGTTATGGACCTGTATAAGGGGGAATCTCCCCGTTACGGTGAAAACAGGCCGTATAGTGCCCCAACGTGTGAACCAACATGGTTTCACATCATCCTATGACCTAGTCAGACACAAAACAAGAGAGAGCTACGCCGGGCTACCCCTGTCAGAAGAATGTCTAGGGGGTAGACGATCCGAGGCCCGCAGATTATCAGGGTTTCGCCGGAGGAAGTCCACGAGAACGTCGGAATCATCTGAAAACTTGCATGTGTCCCTAGCATATGTGTGTGAGTGTGGTGCAAGGTTGGTATAGGTGATTGCATGTGCCCCCCCTCGCATGCATGCGCTCTAACCTAGAAGCGAAAGGTTATGGACCTGTATAAGGGGGAATCTCCCCGTTACGGTGAAACCGGGCCGTATAGTGCCCCAACTTGTGAACCAACATGGTTTCACATCATCCTATGACCTTGTCAGACACAAAACAAGAGAGAGCTACGCCGGGCTACCCCTGTCAGAAGAATGTCTACGGGGTTAGACGATCCGAGGCCCGTAGATCATCAGGGTTTCGCCGGAGGAAGTCCACGAGAACGTCGGAATCATCTGAAAACTTGCATGTGTCCCTAGCATATGTGTGTGAGTGTGGTGCAAGGTTGGTATAGGTGATTGCATGTGCCCCCCCTCGCATGCATGCGCTCTAACCTAGAAGCGAAAGGTTATGGACCTGTATAAGGGGGAATCTCCCCGTTACGGTGAAACCGGGCCGTATAGTGCCCCAACTTGTGAACCAACATGGTTTCACATCATCCTATGACCTAGTCAGACACAAAACAAGAGAGAGCTACACCGGGCTACCCCTGTCAGAAGAATGTCTAGGGGGGTAGACGATCCGAGGCCCGCAGATCATCAGGGTTTCGCCGGAGAAAGTCCACGAGAACGTCGGAATCATCTGAAAACTTGCATGTGTCCCTAGCATATGTGTGTGAGTGTGGTGCAAGGTTGGTATAGGTGATTGCATGTGCCCCCCCTCGCATGCATGCGCTCTAACCTAGAAGCGAAAGGTTATGGACCTGTATAAGGGGGAATCTCCCCGTTACGGTGAAACCGGGCCGTATAGTGCCCCAACTTGTGAACCAACATGGTTTCACATCATCCTATGACCTAGTCAGACACAAAACAAGAGAGAGCTACGCCGGGCTACCCCTGTCAGAAGAATGTCTAGGGGGGTAGACGATCCGAGGCCCGCAGATCATCAGGGTTTCGCCGGAGGAAGTCCACGAGAACGTCGGAATCATCTGAAAACTTGCATGTGTCCCTAGCATATGTGTGTGAGTGTGGTGCAAGGTTGGTATAGGTGATTGCATGTGCCCCCCCTCGCATGCATGCGCTCTAACCTAGAAGCGAAAGGTTATGGACCTGTATAAGGGGGAATCTACCCGTTACGGTGAAACCGGGCCGTATAGTGCCCCAACTTGTGAACCAACATGGTTTCACATCATCCTATAACCTAGTCAGACACAAAACAAGAGAGAGCTACGCCGGGCTACCCCTGTCAGAAGAATGTCTAGGGGGTAGACGATCCGAGGCCCGCAGATTATCAGGGTTTCGCCGGAGGAAGTCCACGAGAACGTCGGAATCATCTGAAAACTTGCATGTGTCCCTAGCATATGTGTGTGAGTGTGGTGCAAGGTTGGTATAGGTGATTGCATGTGCCCCCCCCCTCGCATGGATGCGCTCTAACCTAGAAGCGAAAGGTTATGGACCTGTATAAGGGGGAATCTCCCCGTTACGGTGAAACCGGGCCGTATAGTGCCCCAACTTGTGAACCAACATGGTTTCACATCATCCTATGACCTAGTCAGACACAAAACAAGAGAGAGCTATGCCGGGCTACCCCTGTCAGAAGAATGTCTAGAGGGGTAGACGATCCGAGGCCCGCAGATCATCAGGGTTTCGCCGGAGTAAGTCCACGAGAACGTCGGAATCATCTGAAAACTTGCATGTGTCCCTAGCATATGTGTGTGAGTGTGGTGCAAGATTGGTATAGGTGATTGCATGTTCCCCCCCTCGCATGCATGCGCTCTAACCTAGAAGCGAAAGGTTATGGACCTGTATAAGGGGGAATCTCCCCGTTACGGTGAAACCGGGCCGTATAGTGCCCCAACTTGTGAACCAACATGGTTTCACATCATCCTATGACCTAGTCAGACACAGAACAAGAGAGAGCTACGCCGGGCTACCCCTGTCAGAAGAATGTCTAGGGGGGTAGACGATCCGAGGCCCGCAGATCATCAGGGTTTCGCCGGAGGAAGTCCACGAGAACGTCGGAATCATCTGAAAACTTGCATGTGTCCCTAGCATATGTGTGTGAGTGTGGTGCAAGGTTGGTATAGGTGATTGCATGTGCCCCCCCTCGCATGCATGCGCTCTAACCTAGAAGTGAAAGGTTATGGACCTGTATAAGGGGGAATCTCCCCGTTACGGTGAAACCGGGCCGTATAGTGCCCCAACTTGTGAACCAACATGGTTTCACATCATCCTATGACCTAGTCAGACACAAAACAAGAGAGAGCTACGCCGGGCTACCCCTGTCAGAAGAATGTCTAGGGGGGTAGACGATCCGAGGCCCGCAGATCATCAGGGTTTCGCCGGAGTAAGTCCACGAGAACGTCAGAATCAGGGGGGTGCATGTATATAGTGATCAAGACCACAATAACCTATCATCATATGTGTGATCTCATGATCCTATGAAATAATATCACCTAACATATAAGTAATAAAAGCCTTGCTAAAGGTGAAAAAAATTCTTTGCCGTGTGTCTGTGGGATAGAGACACACGGCAAAGGACCTTTGCCGTGTGTTTGACGGCCACAGGCACACGGCAAAGGACATCTTTGCCGTGTGCTTTGTCCTTTGCCGTGTGTCTCATGCTATTTTCTAATTTTCTTTTTATTTTTTCTTTCAAATGATTTAACTTTTTCTTGCCTATTTGTTAGTATTCCGACCATGGAAACACTAACTTTGCAATAGACCATAAGGTTCTAGAGGATGCTGAACTTCATTTCCATTAGGTAGACGATCCGAGGCCCGCAGATCATCAGGGTTTCGCCGGTGGAAGTCCGCAAGAACGTCGGAATCATCTGAAAACTTGCATGTGTCCCTAGCATATGTGTGTGAGTGTGGTGCAAGGTTGGTATAGGTGATTGCATGTGTCCCCCCTCGCATCCATGCGCTCTAACCTAGAAGCGAAAGGTTATGGACCTGTATAAGGGGGAATCTCCCCGTTACGGTGAAACCGGGCCGTATAGTGCCCCAACTTGTGAACCAACATGGTTTCACATCATCCTATGACCTAGTCAGACATAAAACAAGAGAGAGCTATGCCGGGCTACCCCTGTCAGAAGAATGTCTAGAGGGGTAGCGATCCGAGGCCCGCAGATCATCAGGGTTTCGCCGGAGTAAGTCCACGAGAACGTCGGAATCATCTGAAAACTTGCATGTGTCCCTAGCATATGTGTGTTAGTGTGGTGCAAGATTGGTATAGGTGATTGCATGTGCCCCCCTCGCATGCATGCGCTCTAACCTAGAAGAGAAAGGTTATGGACCTGTATAAGGGGGAATCTCCCCGTTACGGTGAAACCGGGCCGTATAGTGCCCCAACTTGTGAACCAACATGGTTTCACATAATCCTATGACCTAGTCAGACACAAAACAAGAGAGAGCTACGCCGGGCTACCCCTGTCAGAAGAATGTCTAGGGGGGTAGACGATCCGAGGCCCGCAGATCATCAGGGTTTCGCCGGAGGAAGTCCACGAGAACGTCAGAATCATCTGAAAACTTGCATGTGTCCCTAGCATATGTGTGTGAGTGCGGTGCAAGGTTGGTATAGGTGATTGCATGTGCCCCCCCTCGCATGCATGCGCTCTAACCTAGAAGCGAAAGGTTATGGACCTGTATAAGGGGGAATCTTCCTGTTACGGTGAAACCGGGCCGTATAGTGCCCCAACGTGTGAACCAACATGGTTTCACATCATCCTATGACCTAGTCAGACACAAAACAAGAGAGAGCTACGCCGGGCTACCCCTGTCAGAAGAATGTCTAGGGGGGTAGACGATCCGAGGCCCGCAGATCATCAGGGTTTCGCCGGTGTAAGTCCACGAGAACGTCGGAATCAGGGGGGTGCATGTATATAGTGATCAAGACCACAATAACCTATCATCATATGTGTGATCTCATGATCCTATGAAATAATATCACCTAACATATAAGTAATAAAAGCCTTGCTAAAGGTGAAAAAAATTCTTTGCCGTGTGTCTGTGGGATAGAGACACACGGCAAAGGACCTTTGCCGTGTGTTTGACGGCCACAGGAACACGGCAAAGGACATCTTTGCCGTGTGCTTTGTCCTTTGCCGTGTGTCTCATGCTATTTTCTAATTTTCTTTTTATTTTTTCTTTCAAATGATTTAACTTTTTGTTGCCTATTTGTTAGTATTCAGACCATGGAAACACTAACTTTGCAATAGACCATAAGGTTCTAGAGGATGCTGAACTTCATTTCCATTAGGTAGACGATCCGAGGCCCGCAGATCATCAGGGTTTCGCCGGTGGAAGTCCGCAAGAACGTCGGAATCATCTGAAAACTTGCATGTGTCCCTAGCATATGTGTGTGAGTGTGGTGCAAGGTTGGTATAGGTGATTGCATGTGTCCCCCCTCGCATCCATGCGCTCTAACCTAGAAGCGAAAGGTTATGGACCTGTATAAGGGGGAATCTCCCCGTTACGGTGAAACCGGGCCGTATAGTGCCCCAACTTGTGAACCAACATGGTTTCACATCATCCTATGACCTAGTGAGACACAAAACAAGAGAGAGCTACGCCGGGCTACCCCTGTCAGAAGAATGTCTAGGGGGGTAGACGATCCGAGGCCCGCAGATCATCAGGGTTTCGCCGGTGGAAGTCCGCAAGAACGTCGGAATCATCTGAAAACTTGCATGTGTCCCTAGCATATGTGTGTGAGTGTGGTGCAAGGTTGGTATAGGTGATTGCATGTGTCCCCCCTCGCATCCATGCGCTCTAACCTAGAAGCGAAAGGTTATGGACCTGTATAAGGGGGAATCTCCCCGTTACGGTGAAACCGGGCCGTATAGTGCCCCAACTTGTGAACCAACATGGTTTCACATCATCCTATGACCTAGTCAGACACAAAACAAGAGAGAGCTACGCCGGGCTACCCCTGTCAGAAGAATGTCTAGAGGGGTAGACGATCCGAGGCCCGCAGATCATCAGGGTTTCGCCGGAGTAAGTCCACGAGAACGTCGGAATCATCTGAAAACTTGCATGTGTCCCTAGCATATGTGTGTGAGTTTGGTGCAAGATTGGTATAGGTGATTGCATGTGCCCCCCCTCGCATGCATGCGCTCTAACCTAGAAGCGAAAGGTTATGGACCTGTATAAGGGGGAATCTCCCCGTTACGGTGAAACCGGGCCGTATAGTGCCCCAACTTGTGAACCAACATGGTTTCACATCATCCTATGACCTAGTCAGACACAAAACAAGAGAGAGCTACGCCGGGCTACCCCTGTCAGAAGAATGTCTAGGGGGGTAGACGATCCGAGGCCCGCAGATCATCAGGGTTTCGCCGGAGGAAGTCCACGAGAACGTCGGAATCATCTGAAAACTTGCATGTGTCCCTAGCATATGTGTGTGAGTGTGGTGCAAGGTTGGTATAGGTGATTGCATGTGCCCCCCTCGAATGCATGCGCTCTAACCTAGAAGCGAAAGGTTATGGACCTGTATAAGGGGGAGTCTCCCTGTTACGGTGAAACCGGGCCGTATAGTGCCCCAACTTGTGAACCAACATGGTTTCACATCATCCTATGACCTAGTCAGACACAAAACAAGAGAGAGCTACGCCGTGCTACCCCTGTCAGAAGAATGTCTAGGGGGGTAGACGATCCGAGGCCCGCAGATCATCAGGGTTTCGCCGGAGGAAGTCCACGAGAACGTCGGAATCAGGGGGGTGCATGTATATGGTGATCAAGACCACAATAACCTATCATCATATGTGTGATCTCATGATCCTATGAAATAATATCACCTAACATATAAGTAATAAAAGCCTTGCTAAAGGTGAAAAAAATTCTTTGCCGTGTGTCTGTGGGATAGAGACACACGGCAAAGGACCTTTGCCGTGTGTTTGACGGCCACAGGCACACGGCAAAGGACATCTTTGCCGTGTGCTTTGTCCTTTGCCGTGTGTCTCATGCTATTTTCTAATTTTCTTTTTATTTTTTCTTTCAAATGATTTAACTTTTTGTTGCCTATTTGTTAGTATTCAGACCATGGAAACACTAACTTTGCAATAGACCATAAGGTTCTAGAGGATGCTGAACTTCATTTCCATTAGGTAGACGATCCGAGGCCCGTAGATCATCAGGGTTTCGCCGGTGGAAGTCCGCAAGAACGTCAGAATCATCTGAAAACTTGCATGTGTCCCTAGCATATGTGTGTGAGTGTGGTGCAAGGTTGGTATAGGTGATTGCATGTGTCCCCCCTCGCATCCATGCGCTCTAACCTAGAAGTGAAAGGTTATGGACCTGTATAAGGGGGAATCTCCCCGTTACGGTGAAACCGGGCCGTATAGTGCCCCAACTTGTGAACCAACATGGTTTCACATCATCCTATGACCTAGTGAGACACAAAACAAGAGAGAGCTATGCCGGGCTACCCCTGTCAGAAGAATGTCTAGGGGGTAGACGATCCGAGGCCCGTAGATCATCAGGGTTTCGCCGGAGGAAGTCCACGAGAACGTCGGAATCATCTGAAAACTTGCATGTGTCCCTAGCATATGTGTGTGAGTGTGGCGCAAGTTTGGTATAGGTGATTGCATGTGCCCCCCCTCGCATGCATGCGCTCTAACCTAGAAGCGAAAGGTTATGGACCTGTATAAGGGGGAATCTCCCCGTTACGGTGAAACCGGGCCGTATAGTGCCCCAACTTGTGAACCAACATGGTTTCACATCATCCTATGACCTAGTCAGACACAAAACAAGAGAGAGCTACGCCGGGCTACCCCTGTCAGAAGAATGTCTAGGGGGGTAGACGATCCGAGGCCCGTAGATCATCAGGGTTTCGCCGGAGGAAGTCCACGAGAACGTCGGAATCATCTGAAAACTTGCATGTGTCCCTAGCATATGTGTGTGAGTGTGGTGCAAGGTTGGTATAGGTGATTGCATGTGCCCCCCCTCGCATGCATGCGCTCTAACCTAGAAGCGAAAGGTTATGGACCTGTATAAGGGGAATCTCCCCGTTACGGTGAAACCGGGCCGTATAGTGCCCCAACTTGTGAACCAACATGGTTTCACATCATCCTATGACCTAGTCAGACACAAAACAAGAGAGAGCTACGCCGGGCTACCCCTGTCAGAAGAATGTCTAGAGGGGTAGACGATCCGAGGCCCGCAGATCATCAGGGTTTCGCCGGAGTAAGTCCACGAGAACGTCGGAATCATCTGAAAACTTGCATGTGTCCCTAGCATATGTGTGTGAGTGTGGTGCAAGATTGGTATAGGTGATTGCATGTGCCCCCCCTCGCATGCATGCGCTCTAACCTAGAAGCGAAAGGTTATGGACCTGTATAAGGGGAATCTCCCCGTTACGGTGAAACCGGGCCGTATAGTGCCCCAACTTGTGAACCAACATGGTTTCACATCATCCTATGACCTAGTCAGACACAAAACAAGAGAGAGCTACGCCGGGCTACCCCTGTCAGAAGAATGTCTAGGGGGGTAGACGATCCGAGGCCCGCAGATCATCAGGGTTTCGCCGGAGGAAGTCCACGAGAACGTCGGAATCATCTGAAAACTTGCATGTGTCCCTAGCATATGTGTGTGAGTGTGGTGCAAGGTTGGTATAGGTGATTGCATGTGCCCCCCTCGAATGCATGCGCTCTAACCTAGAAGCGAAAGGTTATGGACCTGTATAAGGGGGAATCTCCCCGTTATGGTGAAACCGGGCCGTATAGTGCCCCAACTTGTGAACCAACATGGTTTCACATCATCCTATGACCTAGTCAGACACAAAACAAGAGAGAGCTACGCCGGGCTACCCCTGTCAGAAGAATGTCTAGGGGGGTAGACGATCCGAGGCCCGCAGATCATCAGGGTTTCGCCAGAGGAAGTCCACGAGAACGTCGGGATCAGGGGGGGTGCATGTATATGGTGATCAAGACCACAATAACCTATCATCATATGTGTGATCTCATGATCCTATGAAATAATATCACCTAACATATAAGTAATAAAAGCCTTGCTAAAGGTGAAAAAAATTCTTTGCCGTGTGTCTGTGGGATAGAGACACACGGCAAAGGACCTTTGCCGTGTGTTTGACGGCCACAGGCACACGGCAAAGGACATCTTTGCCGTGTGCTTTGTCCTTTGCCGTGTGTCTCATGCTATTTTCTAATTTTATTTTTATTTTTTCTTTCAAATGATTTAACTTTTTGTTGCCTATTTGTTAGTATTCAGACCATGGAAACACTAACTTTGCAATAGACCATAAGGTTCTAGAGGATGCTGAACTTCATTTCCATTAGGTAGACGATCCGAGGCCCGTAGATCATCAGGGTTTCGCCGGTGGAAGTCCGCAAGAACGTCAGAATCATCTGAAAAATTGCATGTGTCCCTAGCATATGTGTGTGAGTGTGGTGCAAGGTTGGTATAGGTGATTGCATGTGTCCCCCCTCGCATCCATGCGCTCTAACCAAGAAGCGAAAGGTTATGGACCTATATAAGGGGGAATCTCCCCGTTACGGTGAAACCGGGCCGTATAGTGCCCCAACTTGTGAACCAACATGGTTTCACATCATCCTATGACCTAGTGAGACACAAAACAAGAGAGAGCTACGCCGGGCTACCCCTGTCAGAAGAATGTCTAGGGGGGTAGACGATCCGAGGCCCGTAGATCATCAGGGTTTCGCCGGAGGAAGTCCACGAGAACGTCGGAATCATCTGAAAACTTGCATGTGTCCCTAGCATATGTGTGTGAGTGTGGTGCAAGGTTGGTATAGGTGATTGCATGTGCCCCCCTCGCATGCATGCGCTCTAACCTAGAAGCGAAAGGTTATGGACCTGTATAAGGGGGAATCTCCCCGTTACGGTGAAACCGGGCCGTATAGTGCCCCAACTTGTGAACCAACATGGTTTCACATCATCCTATGACCTAGTCAGACACAAAACAAGAGAGAGCTACGCCGGGCTACCCCTGTCAGAAGAATGTCTACAGGGGTAGACGATCCGAGGCCCGCAGATCATCAGGGTTTCGCCGGAGTAAGTCCACGAGAACGTCGGAATCATCTGAAAACTTGCATGTGTCCCTAGCATATGTGTGTGAGTGTGGTGCAAGATTGGTATAGGTGATTGCATGTGCCCCCCCTCGCATGCATGCGCTCTAACCTAGAAGCGAAAGGTTATGGACCTGTATAAGGGGAATCTCCCCGTTACGGTGAAACCGGGCCGTATAGTGCCCCAACTTGTGAACCAACATGGTTTCACATCATCCTATGACCTAGTCAGACACAAAACAAGAGAGAGCTACGCCGGGCTACCCCTGTCAGAAGAATGTCTAGGGGGGTAGACGATCCGAGGCCCGCAGATCATCAGGGTTTCGCCGGAGGAAGTCCACGAGAACGTCGGAATCATCTGAAAACTTGCATGTGTCCCTAGCATATGTGTGTGAGTGTGGTGCAAGGTTGGTATAGGTGATTGCATGTGCCCCCCTCGAATGCATGCGCTCTAACCTAGAAGCGAAAGGTTATGGACCTGTATAAGGGGGAATCTCCCCGTTATGGTGAAACCGGGCCGTATAGTGCCCCAACTTGTGAACCAACATGGTTTCACATCATCCTATGACCTAGTCAGACACAAAACAAGAGAGAGCTACGCCGGGCTACCCCTGTCAGAAGAATGTCTAGGGGGGTAGACGATCCGAGGCCCGCAGATCATCAGGGTTTCGCCAGAGGAAGTCCACGAGAACGTCGGGATCAGGGGGGGTGCATGTATATGGTGATCAAGACCACAATAACCTATCATCATATGTGTGATCTCATGATCCTATGAAATAATATCACCTAACATATAAGTAATAAAAGCCTTGCTAAAGGTGAAAAAAATTCTTTGCCGTGTGTCTGTGGGATAGAGACACACGGCAAAGGACCTTTGCCGTGTGTTTGACGGCCACAGGCACACGGCAAAGGACATCTTTGCCGTGTGCTTTGTCCTTTGCCGTGTGTCTCATGCTATTTTCTAATTTTATTTTTATTTTTTCTTTCAAATGATTTAACTTTTTGTTGCCTATTTGTTAGTATTCAGACCATGGAAACACTAACTTTGCAATAGACCATAAGGTTCTAGAGGATGCTGAACTTCATTTCCATTAGGTAGACGATCCGAGGCCCGTAGATCATCAGGGTTTCGCCGGTGGAAGTCCGCAAGAACGTCAGAATCATCTGAAAAATTGCATGTGTCCCTAGCATATGTGTGTGAGTGTGGTGCAAGGTTGGTATAGGTGATTGCATGTGTCCCCCCTCGCATCCATGCGCTCTAACCAAGAAGCGAAAGGTTATGGACCTATATAAGGGGGAATCTCCCCGTTACGGTGAAACCGGGCCGTATAGTGCCCCAACTTGTGAACCAACATGGTTTCACATCATCCTATGACCTAGTGAGACACAAAACAAGAGAGAGCTACGCCGGGCTACCCCTGTCAGAAGAATGTCTAGGGGGGTAGACGATCCGAGGCCCGTAGATCATCAGGGTTTCGCCGGAGGAAGTCCACGAGAACGTCGGAATCATCTGAAAACTTGCATGTGTCCCTAGCATATGTGTGTGAGTGTGGTGCAAGGTTGGTATAGGTGATTGCATGTGCCCCCCCTCGCATGCATGCGCTCTAACCTAGAAGCGAAAGGTTATGGACCTGTATAAGGGGGAATCTCCCCGTTACGGTGAAACCGGGCCGTATAGTGCCCCAACTTGTGAACCAACATGGTTTCACATCATCCTATGACCTAGTCAGACACAAAACAAGAGAGAGCTACGCCGGGCTACCCCTGTCAGAAGAATGTCTAGAGGGGTAGACGATCCGAGGCCCGCAGATCATCAGGGTTTCGCCGGAGTAAGTCCACGAGAACGTCGGAATCATCTGAAAACTTGCATGTGTCCCTAGCATATGTGTGTGAGTGTGGTGCAAGATTGGTATAGGTGATTGCATGTGCCCCCCCTCGCATGCATGCGCTCTAACCTAGAAGCGAAAGGTTATGGACCTGTATAAGGGGAATCTCCCCGTTACGGTGAAACCGGGCCGTATAGTGCCCCAACTTGTGAACCAACATGGTTTCACATCATCCTATGACCTAGTCAGACACAAAACAAGAGAGAGCTACGCCGGGCTACCCCTGTCAGAAGAATGTCTAGGGGGGTAGACGATCCGAGGCCCGCAGATCATCAGGGTTTCGCCGGAGGAAGTCCACGAGAACGTCGGAATCATCTGAAAACTTGCATGTGTCCCTAGCATATGTGTGTGAGTGTGGTGCAAGGTTGGTATAGGTGATTGCATGTGCCCCCCTCGAATGCATGCGCTCTAACCTAGAAGCGAAAGGTTATGGACCTGTATAAGGGGGAATCTCCCCGTTATGGTGAAACCGGGCCGTATAGTGCCCCAACTTGTGAACCAACATGGTTTCACATCATCCTATGACCTAGTCAGACACAAAACAAGAGAGAGCTACGCCGGGCTACCCCTGTCAGAAGAATGTCTAGGGGGGTAGACGATCCGAGGCCCGCAGATCATCAGGGTTTCGCCAGAGGAAGTCCACGAGAACGTCGGGATCAGGGGGGGTGCATGTATATGGTGATCAAGACCACAATAACCTATCATCATATGTGTGATCTCATGATCCTATGAAATAATATCACCTAACATATAAGTAATAAAAGCCTTGCTAAAGGTGAAAAAAATTCTTTGCCGTGTGTCTGTGGGATAGAGACACACGGCAAAGGACCTTTGCCGTGTGTTTGACGGCCACAGGCACACGGCAAAGGACATCTTTGCCGTGTGCTTTGTCCTTTGCCGTGTGTCTCATGCTATTTTCTAATTTTATTTTTATTTTTTCTTTCAAATGATTTAACTTTTTGTTGCCTATTTGTTAGTATTCAGACCATGGAAACACTAACTTTGCAATAGACCATAAGGTTCTAGAGGATGCTGAACTTCATTTCCATTAGGTAGACGATCCGAGGCCCGTAGATCATCAGGGTTTCGCCGGTGGAAGTCCGCAAGAACGTCAGAATCATCTGAAAAATTGCATGTGTCCCTAGCATATGTGTGTGAGTGTGGTGCAAGGTTGGTATAGGTGATTGCATGTGTCCCCCCTCGCATCCATGCGCTCTAACCAAGAAGCGAAAGGTTATGGACCTATATAAGGGGGAATCTCCCCGTTACGGTGAAACCGGGCCGTATAGTGCCCCAACTTGTGAACCAACATGGTTTCACATCATCCTATGACCTAGTGAGACACAAAACAAGAGAGAGCTATGCCGGGCTACCCCTGTCAGAAGAATGTCTAGGGGGTAGACGATCCGAGGCCCGCAGATCATCAGGGTTTCGCCGGAGGAAGTCCACGAGAACGTCGGAATCATCTGAAAACTTGCATGTGTCCCTAGCATATGTGTGTGAGTGTGGTGCAAGGTTGGTATAGGTGATTGCATGTGCCCCCCCTCGCATGCATGCGCTCTAACCTAGAAGCGAAAGGTTATGGACCTGTATAAGGGGGAATCTCCCCGTTACGGTGAAACCGGGACGTATAGTGCCCCAACTTGTGAACCAACATGGTTTCACATCATCCTATGACCTTGTCAGACACAAAACAAGAGAGAGCTACGCCGGGCTACCCCTGTCAGAAGAATGTCTACGGGGTTAGACGATCCGAGGCCCGTAGATCATCAGGGTTTCGCCGGAGGAAGTCCACGAGAACGTCGGAATCATCTGAAAACTTGCATGTGTCCCTAGCATATGTGTGTGAGTGTGGTGCAAGGTTGGTATAGGTGATTGCATGTGCCCCCCCTCGCATGCATGCGCTCTAACCTAGAAGCGAAAGGTTATGGACCTGTATAAGGGGGAATCTCCCCGTTACGGTGAAACCGGGCCGTATAGTGCCCCAACTTGTGAACCAACATGGTTTCACATCATCCTATGACCTAGTCAGACACAAAACAAGAGAGAGCTACGCCGGGCTACCCCTGTCAGAAGAATGTCTAGGGGGGTAGACGATCCGAGGCCCGCAGATCATCAGGGTTTCGCCGGAGAAAGTCCACGAGAACGTCGGAATCATCTGAAAACTTGCATGTGTCCCTAGCATATGTGTGTGAGTGTGGTGCAAGGTTGGTATAGGTGATTGCATGTGCCCCCCCTCGCATGCATGCGCTCTAACCTAGAAGCGAAAGGTTATGGACCTGTATAAGGGGGAATCTCCCCGTTACGGTGAAACCGGGCCGTATAGTGCCCCAACTTGTGAACCAACATGGTTTCACATCATCCTATGACCTAGTCAGACACAAAACAAGAGAGAGCTACGCCGGGCTACCCCTGTCAGAAGAATGTCTAGGGGGGTAGACGATCCGAGGCCCGCAGATCATCAGGGTTTCGCCGGAGGAAGTCCACGAGAACGTCGGAATCATCTGAAAACTTGCATGTGTCCCTAGCATATGTGTGTGAGTGTGGTGCAAGGTTGGTATAGGTGATTGCATGTGCCCCCCCTCGCATGCATGCGCTCTAACCTAGAAGCGAAAGGTTATGGACCTGTATAAGGGGGAATCTCCCCGTTACGGTGAAACCGGGCCGTATAGTGCCCCAACTTGTGAACCAACATGGTTTCACATCATCCTATAACCTAGTCAGACACAAAACAAGAGAGAGCTACGCCGGGCTACCCCTGTCAGAAGAATGTCTAGGGGGTAGACGATCCGAGGCCCGCAGATTATCAGGGTTTCGCCGGAGGAAGTCCACGAGAACGTCGGAATCATCTGAAAACTTGCATGTGTCCCTAGCATATGTGTGTGAGTGTGGTGCAAGGTTGGTATAGGTGATTGCATGTGCCCCCCCCTCGCATGGATGCGCTCTAACCTAGAAGCGAAAGGTTATGGACCTGTATAAGGGGGAATCTCCCCGTTACGGTGAAACCGGGCCGTATAGTGCCCCAACTTGTGAACCAACATGGTTTCACATCATCCTATGACCTAGTCAGACACAAAACAAGAGAGAGCTACGCCGGGCTACCCCTGTCAGAAGAATGTCTAGAGGGGTAGACGATCCGAGGCCCGCAGATCATCAGGGTTTCGCCGGAGTAAGTCCACGAGAACGTCGGAATCATCTGAAAACTTGCATGTGTCCCTAGCATATGTGTGTGAGTGTGGTGCAAGATTGGTATAGGTGATTGCATGTTCCCCCCTCGCATGCATGCGCTCTAACCTAGAAGCGAAAGGTTATGGACCTGTATAAGGGGGAATCTCCCCGTTACGGTGAAACCGGGCCGTATAGTGCCCCAACTTGTGAACCAACATGGTTTCACATCATCCTATGACCTAGTCAGACACAGAACAAGAGAGAGCTACGCCGGGCTACCCCTGTCAGAAGAATGTCTAGGGGGGTAGACGATCCGAGGCCCGCAGATCATCAGGGTTTCGCCGGAGGAAGTCCACGAGAACGTCGGAATCATCTGAAAACTTGCATGTGTCCCTAGCATATGTGTGTGAGTGTGGTGCAAGGTTGGTATAGGTGATTGCATGTGCCCCCCCTCGCATGCATGCGCTCTAACCTAGAAGTGAAAGGTTATGGACCTGTATAAGGGGGAATCTCCCCGTTACGGTGAAACCGGGCCGTATAGTGCCCCAACTTGTGAACCAACATGGTTTCACATCATCCTATGACCTAGTCAGACACAAAACAAGAGAGAGCTATGCCGGGCTACCCCTGTCAGAAGAATGTCTAGGGGGGTAGACGATCCGAGGCCCGCAGATCATCAGGGTTTCGCCGGAGTAAGTCCACGAGAACGTCAGAATCAGGGGGGTGCATGTATATAGTGATCAAGACCACAATAACCTATCATCATATGTGTGATCTCATGATCCTATGAAATAATATCACCTAACATATAAGTAATAAAAGCCTTGCTAAAGGTGAAAAAAATTCTTTGCCGTGTGTCTGTGGGATAGAGACACACGGCAAAGGACCTTTGCCGTGTGTTTGACGGCCACAGGCACACGGCAAAGGACATCTTTGCCGTGTGCTTTGTCCTTTGCCGTGTGTCTCATGCTATTTTCTAATTTTCTTTTTATTTTTTCTTTCAAATGATTTAACTTTTTCTTGCCTATTTGTTAGTATTCCGACCATGGAAACACTAACTTTGCAATAGACCATAAGGTTCTAGAGGATGCTGAACTTCATTTCCATTAGGTAGACGATCCGAGGCCCGCAGATCATCAGGGTTTCGCCGGTGGAAGTCCGCAAGAACGTCGGAATCATCTGAAAACTTGCATGTGTCCCTAGCATATGTGTGTGAGTGTGGTGCAAGGTTGGTATAGGTGATTGCATGTGTCCCCCCTCGCATCCATGCGCTCTAACCTAGAAGCGAAAGGTTATGGACCTGTATAAGGGGGAATCTCCCCGTTACGGTGAAACCGGGCCGTATAGTGCCCCAACTTGTGAACCAACATGGTTTCACATCATCCTATGACCTAGTCAGACATAAAACAAGAGAGAGCTATGCCGGGCTACCCCTGTCAGAAGAATGTCTAGAGGGGTAGCGATCCGAGGCCCGCAGATCATCAGGGTTTCGCCGGAGTAAGTCCACGAGAACGTCGGAATCATTTGAAAACTTGCATGTGTCCCTAGCATATGTGTGTTAGTGTGGTGCAAGATTGGTATAGGTGATTGCATGTGCCCCCCTCGCATGCATGCGCTCTAACCTAGAAGAGAAAGGTTATGGACCTGTATAAGGGGGAATCTCCCCGTTACGGTGAAACCGGGCCGTATAGTGCCCCAACTTGTGAACCAACATGGTTTCACATCATCCTATGACCTAGTCAGACACAAAACAAGAGAGAGCTACGCCGGGCTACCCCTGTCAGAAGAATGTCTAGGGGGGTAGACGATCCGAGGCCCGCAGATCATCAGGGTTTCGCCGGAGGAAGTCCACGAGAACGTCGGAATCATCTGAAAACTTGCATGTGTCCCTAGCATATGTGTGTGAGTGTGGTGCAAGGTTGGTATAGGTGATTGCATGTGCCCCCCCCTCGCATGCATGCGCTCTAACCTAGAAGCGAAAGGTTATGGACCTGTATAAGGGGGAATCTCCCCGTTACGGTGAAACCGGGCCGTATAGTGCCCCAACGTGTGAACCAACATGGTTTCACATCATCCTATGACCTAGTCAGACACAAAACAAGAGAGAGCTACGCTGGGCTACCCCTGTCAGAAGAAAGTCTAGGGGGTAGACGATCCGAGGCCCGCAGATCATCAGGGTTTCGCCGGAGTAAGTCCACGAGAACGTCGGAATCAGGGTGGTGCATGTATATAGTGATCAAGACCACAATAACCTATCATCATATGTGTGATCTCATGATCCTATGAAATAATATCACCTAACATATAAGTAATAAAAGCCTTGCTAAAGGTGAAAAAAATTATTTGTCGTGTGTCTGTGGGATAGAGACACACGGCAAAGGACCTTTGCCGTGTGTTTGACGGCCACAGGCACACGGCAAAGGACATCTTTGCCGTGTGCTTTGTCCTTTGCCGTGTGTCTCATGCTATTTTCTAATTTTCTTTTTATTTTTTCTTTCAAATGATTTAACTTTTTGTTGCCTATTTGTTAGTATTCAGACCATGGAAACACTAACTTTGCAATAGACCATAAGGTTCTAGAGGATGCTGAACTTCATTTCCATTAGGTAGACGATCCGAGGCCCGCAGATCATCAGGGTTTCGCCGGTGGAAGTCCGCAAGAACGTCGGAATCATCTGAAAACTTCCATGTGTCCCTAGCATATGTGTGTGAGTGTGGTGCAAGGTTGGTATAGGTGATTGCATGTGTCCCCCCTCGCATCCATGCGCTCTAACCTAGAAGCGAAAGGTTATGGACCTGTATAAGGGGGAATCTCCCCGTTACGGTGAAACCGGGCCGTATAGTGCCCCAACTTGTGAACCAACATGGTTTCACATCATCCTATGACCTAGTCAGACACAAAACAAGAGAGAGCTACGTCGGGCTACCCCTGTTAGAAGAATGTCTAGAGGGGTAGACGATCCGAGGCCCACAGATCATCAGGGTTTCGCCGGAGTAAGTCCACGAGAACGTCGGAATCATCTGAAAACTTGCATGTGTCCCTAGCATATGTGTGTGAGTGTGGTGCAAGATTGGTATAGGTGATTGCATGTGCCCCCCCTCGCATGCATGCGCTCTAACCTAGAAGAGAAAGGTTATGGACCTGTATAAGGGGGAATCTCCCCGTTACGGTGAAACCGGGCCGTATAGTGCCCCAACTTGTGAACCAACATGGTTTCACATAATCCTATGACCTAGTCAGACACAAAACAAGAGAGAGCTACGCCGGGCTACCCCTGTCAGAAGAATGTCTAGGGGGGTAGACGATCCGAGGCCCGCAGATCATCAGGGTTTCGCCGGAGGAAGTCCACGAGAACGTCGGAATCATCTGAAAACTTGCATGTGTCCCTAGCATATGTGTGTGAGTGTGGTGCAAGGTTGGTATAGGTGATTGCATGTGCCCCCCCTCGCATGCATGCGCTCTAACCTAGAAGCGAAAGGTTATGGACCTGTATAAGGGGGAATCTCCCTGTTACGGTGAAACCGGGTCGTATAGTGCCCCAACGTGTGAACCAACATGGTTTCACATCATCCTATGACCTAGTGAGACACAAAACAAGAGAGAGCTACGCCGGGCTACCCCTGTCAGAAGAATGTCTAGGGGGGTAGACGATCCGAGGCCCGCAGATCATCAGGGTTTCGCCGGAGTAAGTCCACGAGAACGTCGGAATCAGGGGGGTGCATGTATATAGTGATCAAGACCACAATAACCTACCATCATATGTGTGATCTCATGATCCTATGAAATAATATCACCTAACATATAAGTAATAAAAGCCTTGCTAAAGGTGAAAAAAATTCTTTGCCGTGTGTCTGTGGGATAGAGACACACGGCAAAGGACCTTTGCCGTGTGTTTGACGGCCACAGGCACACGGCAAAGGACATCTTTGCCGTGTGCTTTGTCCTTTGCCGTGTGTCTCATGCTATTTTCTAATTTTCTTTTTATTTTTTCTTTCAAATGATTTAACTTTTTGTTGCCTATTTGTTAGTATTCAGACCATGGAAACACTAACTTTGCAATAGACCATAAGGTTCTAGAGGATGCTGAACTTCATTTCCATTAGGTACACGATCCGAGGCCCGCAGATCATCAGGGTTTCGCCGGTGGAAGTCCGCAAGAACGTCGGAATCATCTGAAAACTTGCATGTGTCCCTAGCATATGTGTGTGAGTGTGGTGCAAGGTTGGTATAGGTGATTGCATGTGTCCCCCCTCGCATCCATGCGCTCTAACCTAGAAGCGAAAGGTTATGGACCTGTATAAGGGGGAATCTCCCCGTTACGGTGAAACCGGGCCGTATAGTGCCCCAACTTGTGAACCAACATGGTTTCACATCATCCTATGACCTAGTCAGACACAAAACAAGAGAGAGCTACGCCGGGCTACCCCTGTCAGAAGAATGTCTAGAGGGGTAGACGATCCGAGGCCCGCAGATCATCAGGGTTTCGCCGGAGTAAGTCCACGAGAACGTCGGAATCATCTGAAAACTTGCATGTGTCCCTAGCATATGTGTGTGAGTGTGGTGCAAGATTGGTATAGGTGATTGCATGTGCTTCCCCTCGCATGCATGCGCTCTAACCTAGAAGCGAAAAGTTATGGACCTGTATAAGGGGGAATCTCCCCGTTACGGTGAAACCGGGCCGTATAGTGCCCCAACTTGTGAACCAACATGGTTTCACATCATCCTATGACCTAGTGAGACACAAAACAAGAGAGAGCTACGCCGGGCTACCCCTGTCAGAAGAATGTCTAGGGGGTAGACGATCCGAGGCCCGCAGATCATCAGGGTTTCGCCGGAGGAAGTCCACGAGAACGTCGGAATCATCTGAAAACTTGCATGTGTCCCTAGCATATGTGTGTGAGTGTGGTGCAAGGTTGGTATAGGTGATTGCATGTGCCCCCCCTCGCATGCATGCGCTCTAACCTAGAAGCGAAAGGTTATGGACCTGTATAAGGGGGAATCTCCCCGTTACGGTGAAACCGGGCCGTATAGTGCCCCAACTTGTGAACCAACATGGTTTCACATCATCCTATGACCTAGTGAGACACAAAACAAGAGAGAGCTACGCCGGGCTACCCCTGTCAGAAGAATGTCTAGGGGGGTAGACGATCCGAGGCCCGCAGATCATCAGGATTTCGCCGGAGGAAGTCCACGAGAACGTCGGAATCATCTGAAAACTGCATGTGTCCCTAGCATATGTGTGTGAGTGTGGTGCAAGGTTGGTATAGGTGATTGCATGTGCCCCCCCTCGCATGCATGCGCTCTAACCTAGAAGCAAAAGGTTATGGACCTGTATAAGGGGGAATCTCCCCGTTACGGTGAAACCGGGCCGTATAGTGCCCCAACTTGTGAACCAACATGGTTTCACATCATCCTATGACCTAGTCAGACACAAAACAAGAGAGAGCTACGCCGGGCTACCCCTGTCAGAAGAATGTCTAGGGGGGTAGACGATCCGAGGCCCGCAGATCATCAGGGTTTCGCCGGAGTAAGTCCACGAGAACGTCAGAATCAGGGGGGTGCATGTATATAGTGATCAAGACCACAATAACCTATCATCATATGTGTGATCTCATGATCCGATGAAATAATATCACCTAACATATAAGTAATAAAAGCCTTGCTAAAGGTGAAAAAAATTCTTTGTCGTGTGTCTATGGGATAGCGACACACGGCAAAGGACCTTTGCCGTGTGTTTGACGGCCACAGGCACACGACAAAGGACATCTTTGCCGTGTGCTTTGTCCTTTGCCGTGTGTCTCATGCTATTTTCTAATTTTCTTTTTATTTTTTCTTTCAAATGATTTAACTTTTTGTTGCCTATTTGTTAGTATTCAGACCATGGAAACACTAACTTTGCAATAGACCATAAGGTTCTAGAGGATGCTGAACTTCATTTCCATTAGGTACACGATCCGAGGCCCGCAGATCATCAGGGTTTCGCCGGTGGAAGTCCGCAAGAACGTCGGAATCATCTGAAAACTTGCATGTGTCCCTAGCATATGTGTGTGAGTGTGGTGCAAGGTTGGTAGAGGTGATTGCATGTGTCCCCCCTCGCATCCATGCTCTCTAACCTAGAAGCGAAAGGTTATGGACCTGTATAAGGGGGAATCTCCCCGTTACGGTGAAACCGGGCCGTATAGTGGCCCAACTTGTCAACCAACATGGTTTCACATCATCCTATGACCTAGTCAGACACAAAACAAGAGAGAGCTATGCCGGGCTACCCCTGTCAGAAGAATGTCTAGAGGGGTAGACGATCCGAGGCCCGCAGATCATCAGGGTTTCGCCGGAGTAAGTCCACGAGAACGTCGGAATCATCTGAAAACTTGCATGTGTCCCTAGCATATGTGTGTGAGTGTGGTGCAAGATTGGTATAGGTGATTGCATGTGCTCCCCCTCGCATGCATGCGCTCTAACCTAGAAGCGAAAGGTTATGGACCTGTATAAGGGGGAATCTCCCTGTTACGGTGAAACCGGGCCGTATAGTGCCCCAACTTGTGAACCAACATGGTTTCACATCATCCTATGACCTAGTGAGACACAAAACAAGAGAGAGCTACGCCGGGCTACCCCTGTCAGAAGAATGTCTAGGGGGGTAGACGATCCGAGGCCCGTAGATCATCAGGGTTTCGCCGGAGGAAGTCCACGAGAACGTCGGAATCATCTGAAAACTTGCATGTGTCCCTAGCATATGTGTGTGAGTGTGGTGCAAGGTTGGTATAGGTGATTGCATGTGCCCTCCCTCGCATGCATGCGCTCTAACCTAGAAGCGAAAGGTTATGGACCTGTATAAGGGGGAATCTCCCCGTTACGGTGAAACCGGGCCGTATAGTGCCCCAACTTGTGAACCAACATGGTTTCACATCATCCTATGACCTAGTGAGACACAAAACAAGAGAGAGCTACGCCGGGCTACCCCTGTCAGAAGAATGTCTAGGGGGGTAGACGATCCGAGGCTCGTAGATCATTAGGGTTTCGCCGGAGGAAGTCCACGAGAACGTCGGAATCATCTGAAAACTTGCATGTGTCCCTAGCATATGTGTGTGAGTGTGGTGCAAGGTTGGTATAGGTGATTGCATGTGCCCCCCCTCGCATGCATGCGCTCTAACCTAGAAGCGAAAGGTTATGGACCTGTATAAGGGGGAATCTCCCCGTTACGGTGAAACCGGGCCATATAGTGCCCCAACTTGTGAACCAACATGGTTTCACATCATCCTATGACCTAGTCAGACACAAAACAAGAGAGAGCTACGCCGGGCTACCCCTGTCAGAAGAATGTCTAGGGGGGTAGACGATCCGAGGCCCGCAGATCATCAGGGTTTCGCCGGAGTAAGTCCACGAGAACGTCGGAATCAGGGGGGGTGCATGTATATAGTGATCAAGACCACAATAACCTATCATCATATGTGTGATCTCATGATCCTATGAAATAATATCACCTAACATATAAGTAATAAAAGCCTTGCTAAAGGTGAAAAAAATTCTTTGTCGTGTGTCTATGGGATAGAGACACACGACAAAGGACCTTTGCCGTGTGTTTTATGGCCACAGGCACACGGCAAAGGACATCTTTGCCGTGTGCTTTGTCCTTTGCCGTGTGTCTCATGCTATTTTCTAATTTTCTTTTTATTTTTTCTTTCAAATGATTTAACTTTTTGTTGCCTATTTGTTAGTATTCAGACCATGGAACACTAACTTTGCAATAGACCATAAGGTTCTAGAGGATGCTGAACTTCATTTCCATTAGGTAGACGATCCGAGGCCCGCAGATCATCAGGATTTCGCCGGTGGATGTCCGCAAGAACGTTGGAATCATCTGAAAACTTGCATGTGTCCCTAGCATATGTGTGTGAGTGTGGTGCAAGGTTGGTATAGGTGATTGCATGTGTCCCCCCTCGCATCCATGCGCTCTAACCTAGAAGCGAAAGGTTATGGACCTGTATAAGGGGGAATCTCCCCGTTACGGTGAAACCGGGCCGTATAGTGCCCCAACTTGTGAACCAACATGGTTTCACATCATCCTATGACCTAGTCAGACACAAAACAAGAGAGAGCTACGCCGGGCTACCCCTGTCAGAAGAATGTCTAGAGGGGTAGACGATCCGAGGCCCGCAGATCATCAGGGTTTCGCCGGAGTAAGTCCACGAGAACGTCGGAATCATCTGAAAACTTGCATGTGTCCCTAACATATATGTGTGAGTGTGGTGCAAGATTGGTATAGGTGATTGCATGTGCCCCCCCTCGCATGCATGCGCTCTAACCTAGAAGCGAAAGGTTATGGACCTGTATAAGGGGGAATCTCCCCGTTACGGTGAAACCGGGCCGTATAGTGCCCCAACTTGTGAACCAACATGGTTTCACATCATCCTATGACCTAGTCAGACACAAAACAAGACAGAGCTACGCCGGGCTACCCCTGTCAGAAGAATGTCTAGGGGGGTAGACGATCCGAGGCCCGCAGATCATCAGGGTTTCGCCGGAGGAAGTCCACGAGAACGTCGTTATCATCTGAAAACTTGCATGTGTCCCTAGCATATGTGTGTGAGTGTGGTGCAAGGTTGGTATAGGTGATTGCATGTGCCCCCCCCTCGCATGCATGCGCTCTAACCTAGAAGCGAAAGGTTATGGACCTGTATAAGGGGGAATCTCCCCGTTACGGTGAAACCGGGCCGTATAGTGCCTCAACGTGTGAACCAACATGGTTTCACATCATCCTATGACCTAGTCAGACACAAAACAAGAGAGAGCTACGCCGGGCTACCCCTGTCAGAAGAATGTCTAGGGGGGTAGACGATCCGAGGCCCGCAGATCATCAGGGTTTCGCCGGAGTAAGTCCACGAGAACGTCGGAATCAGGGGGGGTGCATGTATATAGTGATCAAGACCACAATAACCTATCATCATATGTGTGATCTCATGATCCTATGAAATAATATCACCTAACATATAAGTAATAAAAGCCTTGCTAAAGGTGAAAAAAATTCTTTGCCGTGTGTCTGTGGGATAGAGACACACGGCAAAGGACCTTTGCCGTGTGTTTGACGGCCACAGGCACACGGCAAAGGACATCTTTGCCGTGTGCTTTGTCCTTTGCCGTGTGTCTCATGCTATTTTCTATTTTTCTTTTTATTTTTTCTTTCAAATGATTTAACTTTTTGTTGCCTATTTGTTAGTATTCAGACCATGGAAACACTAACTTTGCAATAGACCATAAGGTTCTAGAGGATGCTGAACTTCATTTCCATTAGGTAGACGATCCGAGGCCCGCAGATCATCAGGGTTTCGCCGGTGGAAGTCCGCAAGAACGTCGGAATCATCTGAAAACTTGCATGTGTCCCTAGCATATGTGTGTGAGTGTGGTGCAAGGTTGGTATAGGTGATTGCATGTGTCCCCCCTCGCATCCATGCGCTCTAACCTAGAAGCGAAAGGTTATGGACCTGTATAAGGGGGAATCTCCCCGTTACGGTGAAACCGGGCCGTATAGTGCCCCAACTTGTGAACCAACATGGTTTCACATCATCCTATGACCTAGTGAGACACAAAACAAGAGAGAGCTACGCCGGGCTACCCCTGTCAGAAGAATGTCTAGGGGGGTAGACGATCCGAGGCCCGCAGATCATCAGGGTTTCGCCGGAGGAAGTCCACGAGAACGTCGGAATCATCTGAAAACTTGCATGTGTCCCTAGCATATGTGTGTGAGTGTGGTGCAAGGTTGGTATAGGTGATTGCATGTGCCCCCCTCGCATGCATGCGCTCTAACCTAGAAGCGAAAGGTTATGGACCTGTATAAGGGGGAATCTCCCCGTTACGGTGAAACCGGGCCGTATAGTGCCCCAACTTGTGAACAAACATGGTTTCACATCATCCTATGACCTAGTCAGACACAAAACAAGAGAGAGCTACGTCAGGCTACCCCTGTCAGAAGAATGTCTAGGGGGGTAGACGATCCGAGGCCCGTAGATCATCAGGGTTTCGCCGGAGGAAGTCCACGAGAACGTCGGAATCATCTGAAAACTTGCATGTGTCCCTAGCATATGTGTGTGACTGTGGTGCAAGGTTGGTATAGGTGATTGCATGTGCCGCCCCTCGCATGCATGCGCTCTAACCTAGAAGCGAAAGGTTATGGACCTGTATAAGGGGGAATCTCCCCGTTACGGTGAAACCGGGCCGTATAGTGCCCCAACTTGTGAACCAACATGGTTTCACATCATCCTATGACCTAGTCAGACATAAAACAAGAGAGAGCTACGCCGGGATACCCCTGTTAGAAGAATGTCTAGGGGGGTAGACGATCCGAGGCCCACAGATCATCAGGGTTTCGCCGGAGGAAGTCCACGAGAACGTCGGAATCATCTGAAAACTTGCATGTGTCCCTAGCATATGTGTGTGAGTGTGGTGCAAGGTTGGTATAGGTGATTGCATGTGCCCCCCCTCGCATGCATGCGCTCTAACCTAGAAGCGAAAGGTTATGGACCTGTATAAGGGGGAATCTCCCCGTTACGGTGAAACCGGGCCGTATAGTGCCCCAACTTGTGAACCAACATGGTTTCACATCATCCTATGACCTAGTCAGACACAAAACAAGAGAGAGCTACGCCGGGCTACCCCTGTCAGAAGAATGTCTAGGGGGGTAGACGATCCGAGGCCCGCAGATCATCAGGGTTTCGCCGGAGGAAGTCCACGAGAACGTCGGAATCATCTGAAAACTTGCATGTGTCCCTAGCATATGTGTGTGAGTGTGGTGCAAGGTTGGTATAGGTGATTGCATGTGCCCCCCTCGCATGCATGCGCTCTGACCTAGAAGCGAAAGGTTATGGACCTGTATAAGGGGGAATCTCCCCGTTACGGTGAAACCGGGCCGTATAGTGCCCCAACTTGTGAACCAACATGGTTTCACATCATCCTATGACCTAGTCAGACACAAAACAAGAGAGAGCTACGCCGGGCTACCCCTGTCAGAAGAATGTCTAGGGGGGTAGACGATCCGAGGCCCGCAGATCATCAGGGTTTCGCCGGTGGAAGTCCGCAAGAACGTCGGAATCATCTGAAAACTTGCATGTGTCCCTAGCATATGTGTGTGAGTGTGGTGCAAGGTTGGTATAGGTGATTGCATGTGTCCCCCCTCGCATCCATGCACTCTAACCTAGAAGCGAAAGGTTATGGACCTGTATAAGGGGGAATCTCCCCGTTACGGTGAAACCGGGCCGTATAGTGCCCCAACTTGTGAACCAACATGGTTTCACATCATCCTATGACCTAGTGAGACACAAAACAAGAGAGAGCTACGCCGGGCTACCCCTGTCAGAAGAATGTCTAGGGGGGTAGACGATCCGAGGCCCAATGATCATCAGGGTTTCGCCGGAGGAAGTCCACGAGAACGTCGGAATCATCTGAAAACTTGCATGTGTCCCTAGCATATGTGTGTGAGTGTGGTGCAAGGTTGGTATAGGTGATTGCATGTGCCCCCCCTCGCATGCATGCGCTCTAACCTAGAAGCGAAAGGTTATGGACCTGTATAAGGGGGAATCTCCCCGTTACGGTGAAACCGGGCCGTATAGTGCCCCAACTTGTGAACCAACATGGTTTCACATCATCCTATGACCTAGTCAGACATAAAACAAGAGAGAGCTACGCCGGGCTACCCTTGTCAGAAGAATGTCTAGGGGGGTAGACGATCCGAGGCCCGCAGATCATCAGGGTTTCGCCGGAGGAAGTCCACGAGAACGTCGGAATCATCTGAAAACTTGCATGTGTCCCTAGCATATGTGTGTGAGTGTGGTGCAAGGTTGGTATAGGTGATTGCATGTGCCCCCCCTCGCATGCATGCGCTCTAACCTAGAAGCGAAAGGTTATGGACCTGAATAAGGGGGAATCTCCCCGTTACGGTGAAACCGGGCCGTATAGTGCCCCAACTTGTGAACCAACATGGTTTCACATCATCCTATGACCTAGTCAGACACAAAACAAGAGAGAGCTACGCCGGGCTACCCCTGTCAGAAGAATGTCTAGGGGGGTAGACGATCCGAGGCCCGTAGATCATCAGGGTTTCGCCGGAGGAAGTCCACGAGAACGTCGGAATCATCTGAAAACTTGCATGTGTCCCTAGCATATGTGTGTGACTGTGGTGCAAGGTTGGTATAGGTGATTGCATGTGCCGCCCCTCGCATGCATGCGCTCTAACCTAGAAGCGAAAGGTTATGGACCTGTATAAGGGGGAATCTCCCCGTTACGGTGAAACCGGGCCGTATAGTGCCCCAACTTGTGAACCAACATGGTTTCACATCATCCTATGACCTAGTCAGACATAAAACAAGAGAGAGCTACGCCGGGATACCCCTGTTAGAAGAATGTCTAGGGGGGTAGACGATCCGAGGCCCACAGATCATCAGGGTTTCGCCGGAGGAAGTCCACGAGAACGTCGGAATCATCTGAAAACTTGCATGTGTCCCTAGCATATGTGTGTGAGTGTGGTGCAAGGTTGGTATAGGTGATTGCATGTGCCCCCCCTCGCATGCATGCGCTCTAACCTAGAAGCGAAAGGTTATGGACCTGTATAAGGGGGAATCTCCCCGTTACGGTGAAACCGGGCCGTATAGTGCCCCAACTTGTGAACCAACATGGTTTCACATCATCCTATGACCTAGTCAGACACAAAACAAGAGAGAGCTACGCCGGGCTACCCCTGTCAGAAGAATGTCTAGGGGGGTAGACGATCCGAGGCCCGCAGATCATCAGGGTTTCGCCGGAGGAAGTCCACGAGAACGTCGGAATCATCTGAAAACTTGCATGTGTCCCTAGCATATGTGTGTGAGTGTGGTGCAAGGTTGGTATAGGTGATTGCATGTGCCCCCCTCGCATGCATGCGATCTAACCTAGAAGCGAAAGGTTATGGACCTGTATAAGGGGGAATCTCCCCGTTACGGTGAAACCGGGCCGTATAGTGCCCCAACTTGTGAACCAACATGGTTTCACATCATCCTATGACCTAGTCAGACACAAAACAAGAGAGAGCTACGCCGGGCTACCCCTGTCAGAAGAATGTCTAGGGGGGTAGACGATCCGAGGCCCGCAGATCATCAGGGTTTCGCCGGTGGAAGTCCGCAAGAACGTCGGAATCATCTGAAAACTTGCATGTGTCCCTAGCATATGTGTGTGAGTGTGGTGCAAGGTTGGTATAGGTGATTGCATGTGTCCCCCCTCGCATCCATGCGCTCTAACCTAGAAGCGAAAGGTTATGGACCTGTATAAGGGGGAATCTCCCCGTTACGGTGAAACCGGGACGTATAGTGCCCCAACTTGTGAACCAACATGGTTTCACATCATCCTATGACCTAGTGAGACACAAAACAAGAGAGAGCTACGCCGGGCTACCCCTGTCAGAAGAATGTCTAGGGGGGTAGACGATCCGAGGCCCAATGATCATCAGGGTTTCGCCGGAGGAAGTCCACGAGAACGTCGGAATCATCTGAAAACTTGCATGTGTCCCTAGCATATGTGTGTGAGTGTGGTGCAAGGTTGGTATAGGTGATTGCATGTGCCCCCCCTCGCATGCATGCGCTCTAACCTAGAAGCGAAAGGTTATGGACCTGTATAAGGGGGAATCTCCCCGTTACGGTGAAACCGGGCCGTATAGTGCCCCAACTTGTGAACCAACATGGTTTCACATCATCCTATGACCTAGTCAGACATAAAACAAGAGAGAGCTACGCCGGGCTACCCTTGTCAGAAGAATGTCTAGGGGGGTAGACGATCCGAGGCCCGCAGATCATCAGGGTTTCGTCGGAGGAAGTCCACGAGAACGTCGGAATCATCTGAAAACTTGCATGTGTCCCTAACATATGTGTGTGAGTGTGGTGCAAGGTTGGTATAGGTGATTGCATGTGCCCCCCCTCGCATGCATGCGCTCTAACCTAGAAGCGAAAGGTTATGGACCTGAATAAGGGGGAATCTCCCCGTTACGGTGAAACCGGGCCGTATAGTGCCCCAACTTGTGAACCAACATGGTTTCACATCATCCTATGACCTAGTCAGACACAAAACAAGAGAGAGCTACGCCGGGCTACCCCTGTCAGAAGAATGTCTAGGGGGGTAGACGATCCGAGGCCCGCAGATCATCAGGGTTTCGCCGGTGGAAGTCCGCAAGAACGTCGGAATCATCTGAAAACTTGCATGTGTCCCTAGCATATGTGTGTGAGTGTGGTGCAAGGTTGGTATAGGTGATTGCATGTGTCCCCCCTCGCATCCATGCGCTCTAACCTAGAAGCGAAAGGTTATGGACCTGTATAAGGGGGAATCTCCCCGTTACGGTGAAACCGGGCCGTATAGTGCCCCAACTTGTGAACCAACATGGTTTCACATCATCCTATGACCTAGTGAGACACAAAACAAGAGAGAGCTACGCCGGGCTACCCCTGTCAGAAGAATGTCTAGGGGGGTAGACGATCCGAGGCCCGCAGATCATCAGGGTTTCGCCGGAGGAAGTCCACGAGAACGTCGGAATCATCTGAAAACTTGCATGTGTCCCTAGCATATGTGTGTGAGTGTGGTGCAAGGTTGGTATAGGTGATTGCATGTGCCCCCCTCGCATGCATGCGCTCTAACCTAGAAGCGAAAGGTTATGGACCTATATAAGGGGGAAGCTCCCCGTTACGGTGAAACCGGGCCGTATAGTGCCCCAACTTGTGAACCAACATGGTTTCACATCATCCTATGACCTAGTCAGACACAAAATAAGAGAGAGCTACGCCGGGCTACCCCTGTCATAAGAATGTCTAGGGGGGTAGACGATCCGAGGCCCGCAGATCATCAGGGTTTCGCCGGAGGAAGTCCACGAGAACGTCGGAATCATCTGAAAACTTGCATGTGTCCCTAGCATATGTGTGTGAGTGTGGTGCAAGGTTGGTATATGGGCTTGCATGTGCCCCCCCTCGCATGCATGCGCTCTGACCTAGAAGCGAAGGTTCTGGACCTGTATAAGGGGGAATCTCCCCGTTACGGTGAAACCGGGCCGTATAGTGCACCAACTTGTGAACCAACATGGTTTCACATCATCCTATGACCTAGTCAGACACAAAACAAGAGAGAGCTACGCCGGGCTACCCCTGTCAGAAGAATGTCTAGGGGGGTAGACGATCCGAGGCCCGCAGATCATTAGGGTTTCGCCGGAGTAAGTCCACGAGAACGTCGGAATCAGGGGGGTGCATGTATATAGTGATCAAGACCACAATAACCTATCATCATATGTGTGATCTCATGATCCTATGAAATAATATCACCTAACATATAAGTAATAAAAGCCTTGCTAAAGGTGAAAAAAATTCTTTGCCGTGTGTCTGTGGGATAGAGACACACGGCAAAGGACCTTTGCCGTGTGTTTGACGGCCACAGGCACACGGCAAAGGACATCTTTGCCGTGTGCTTTGTCCTTTGCCGTGTGTCTCATGCTATTTTCTAATTTTCTTTTTATTTTTTCTTTCAAATGATTTAACTTTTTGTTGCCTATTTGTTAGTATTCAGACCATGGAAACACTAACTTTGCAATAGACCATAAGGTTCTAGAGGATGCTGAACTTCATTTCCATTAGGTAGACGATCCGAGGCCCGCAGATCATCAGGGTTTCGCCGGTGGAAGTCCGCAAGAACGTCGGAATCATCTGAAAACTTGCATGTGTCCCTAGCATATGTGTGTGAGTGTGGTGCAAGGTTGGTATAGGTGATTGCATGTGTCCCCCCTCGGATGCATGCGCTCTGACCTAGAAGCAAAAGGTTATGGACCTGTATAAGGGGGAATCTCCCCGTTACGGTGAAACCGGGCCGTATAGTGCCCCAACTTGTGAACCAACATGGTTTCACATCATCCTATGACCTAGTCAGACACAAAACAAGAGAGAGCTACGCCGGGCTACCCCTGTCAGAAGAATGTCTAGAGGGGTAGACGATCCGAGGCCCGCAGATCATCAGGGTTTCGCCAGAGTAAGTCCACGAGAACGTCGGAATCATCTGAAAACTTGCATGTGTCCCTAGCATATGTGTGTGAGTGTGGTGCAAGATTGGTATAGGTGATTGCATGTGCCCCCCCTCGCATGCATGCGCTCTAACCTAGAAGCGAAAGGTTATGGACCTGTATAAGGGGGAATCTCCCCGTTACGGTGAAACCGGGCCGTATAGTGCCCCAACTTGTGAACCAACATGGTTTCACATCATCCTATGACCTAGTCAGACACAGAACAAGAGAGAGCTACGCCGGGCTACCCCTGTCAGAAGAATGTCTAGGAGGGTAGACGATCCGAGGCCCGCAGATCATTAGGGTTTCGCCGGAGGAAGTCCACGAGAACGTCGGAATCATCTGAAAACTTGCATGTGTCCCTAGCATATGTGTGTGAGTGTGGTGCAAGGTTGGTATAGGTGATTGCATGTGCCCCCCCTCGCATGCATGCGCTCTAACCTAGAAGCGAAAGGTTATGGACCTGTATAAGGGGGAATCTCCCCGTTACGGTGAAACCGGGCCGTATAGTGCCCCAACTTGTGAACCAACATGGTTTCACATCATCCTATGACCTAGTCAGACACAAAACAAGAGAGAGCTACGCCGGGCTACCCCTGTCAGAAGAATGTCTAGGGGGGTAGACGATCCGAGGCCCGCAGATCATCAGGGTTTCGCCGGAGTAAGTCCACGAGAACGTCGGAATCAGGGGGGTGCATGTATATAGTGACCAAGACCACAATAACCTATCATCATATGTGTGATCTCATGATCCTATGAAATAATATCACCTAACATATAAGTAATAAAAGCCTTGCTAAAGGTGAAAAAAATTCTTTGCCGTGTGTCTGTGGGATAGAGACACACGACAAAGGACCTTTGCCGTGTGTTTGATGGCCACAGGCACACGGCAAAGGACATCTTTGCCGTGTGCTTTGTCCTTTGCCGTGTGTCTCATGCTATTTTCTAATTTTCTTTTTATTTTTTCTTTCAAATGATTTAACTTTTTGTTGCCTATTTGTTAGTATTCAGACCATGGAAACACTAACTTTGTAATAGACCATAAGGTTCTAGAGGATGCTGAACTTCATTTCCATTAGGTAGACGATTCGAGGCCCGCAGATCATCAGGGTTTCGCCGGTGGAAGTCCGCAAGAACGTCGGAATCATCTGAAAACTTGCATGTGTCCCTAGCATATGTGTGTGAGTGTGGTGCAAGGTTGGTATAGGTGATTGCATGTGTCCCCCCTCGCATGCATGCGCTCTAACCTAGAAGCGAAAGGTTATGGACCTATATAAGGGGAATCTCCCCGTTACGGTGAAACCGGGCCGTATAGTGCCCCAACTTGTGAACCCAACATGGTTTCACATCATCCTATGACCTAGTCAGACACAAAACAAGAGAGAGCTACGCCGGGCTACCCCTGTCAGAAGAATGTCTAGAGGGGTAGACGATCCGAGGCCCGCAGATCATCAGGGTTTCGCCGGAGTAAGTCCACGAGAACGTCGGAATCATCTGAAAACTTGCATGTGTCCCTAGCATATGTGTGTGAGTGTGGTGCAAGATTGGTATAGGTGATTGCATGTGCCCCCCCTCGCATGCATGCGCTCTAACCTAGAAGCGAAAGGTTATGGACCTGTATAAGGGGGAATCTCCCCGTTACGGTGAAACCGGGCCGTATAGTGCCCCAACTTGTGAACCAACATGGTTTCACATCATCCTATGACCTAGTCAGACACAGAACAAGAGAGAGCTACGCCGGGCTACCCCTGTCAGAAGAATGTCTAGGGGGTAGACGATCCGAGGCCCGCAGATCATCAGGGTTTCGCCGGAGGAAGTCCACGAGAACGTCGGAATCATCTGAAAACTTGCATGTGTCCCTAGCATATGTGTGTGAGTGTGGTGCAAGGTTGGTATAGGTGATTGCATGTGCCCCCCCTCGCATGCATGCGCTCTAACCTAGAAGCGAAAGGTTATGGACCTGTATAAGGGGGAATCTCCCCGTTACGGTGAAACCGGGCCGTATAGTGCCCCAACTTGTGAACCAACATGGTTTCACATCATCCTATGACCTAGTCAGACACAAAACAAGAGAGAGCTACGCCGGGCTACCCCTGTCAGAAGAATGTCTAGGGGGGTAGACGATCCGAGGCCCGCAGATCATCAGGGTTTCGCCGGAGTAAGTCCACGAGAACGTCGGAATCAGGGGGGTGCATGTATATAGTGATCAAGACCACAATAACCTATCATCATATGTGTGATCTCATGATCCTATGAAATAATATCACCTAACATATAAGTAATAAAAGCCTTGCTAAAGGTGAAAAAAATTCTTTGCCGTGTGTCTGTGGGATAGAGACACACGGCAAAGGACCTTTGCCGTGTGTTTGACGGCCACAGGCACACGGCAAAGGACATCTTTGCCGTGTGCTTTGTCCTTTGCCGTGTGTCTCATGCTATTTTCTAATTTTCTTTTTATTTTTTCTTTCAAATGATTTAACTTTTTGTTGCCTATTTGTTAGTATTCAGACCATGGAAACACTAACTTTGCAATAGACCATAAGGTTCTAGAGGATGCTGAACTTCATTTCCATTAGGTAGACGATTCGAGGCCCGCAGATCATCAGGGTTTCGCCGGTGGAAGTCCGCAAGAACGTCGGAATCATCTGAAAACTTGCATGTGTCCCTAGCATATGTGTGTGAGTGTGGTGCAAGGTTGTTATAGGTGATTGCATGTGTCCCCCCTCGCATCCATGCACTCTAACCTAGAAGCGAAAGGTTATGGACCTATATAAGGGGAATCTCCCCGTTACGGTGAAACCGGGCCGTATAGTGCCCCAACTTGTGAACCCAACATGGTTTCACATCATCCTATGACCTAGTCAGACACAAAACAAGAGAGAGCTACGCCGGGCTACCCCTGTCAGAAGAATGTCTAGAGGGGTAGACGATCCGAGGCCCGCAGATCATCAGGGTTTCGCCGGAGTAAGTCCACGAGAACGTCGGAATCATGTGAAAACTTGCATGTGTCCCTAGCATATGTGTGTGAGTGTGGTGCAAGATTTGTATAGGTGATTGCATGTGCCCCCCCTCGCATGCATGCGCTCTAACCTAGAAGCGAAAGGTTATGGACCTGTATAAGGGGGAATCTCCCCGTTACGGTGAAACCGGGCCGTATAGTGCCCCAACTTGTGAACCAACATGGTTTCACATCATCCTATGACCTAGTGAGACACAAAACAAGAGAGAGCTACGCCGGGCTACCCCTGTCAGAAGAATGTCTAGGGGGTAGACGATCCGAGGCCCGCAGATCATCAGGGTTTCGCCGGAGGAAGTCCACGAGAACGTCGGAATCATCTGAAAACTTGCATGTGTCCCTAGCATATGTGTGTGAGTGTGGTGCAAGGTTGGTATAGGTGATTGCATGTGCCCCCCCTCGCATGCATGCGCTCTAACCTAGAAGCGAAAGGTTATGGACCTGTATAAGGGGGAATCTCCCCATTACGGTGAAACCGGGCCGTATAGTGCCCCAACTTGTGAACCCACATGGTTTCACATCATCCTATGACCTAGTCAGACAGAAAAAAAGAGAGAGCTACGCCGGGCTACCCCTGTCAGAAGAATGTCTAGGGGGGTAGACGATCCGAGGCCCGCAGATCATCAGGGTTTCGCCGGAGTAAGTCCACGAGAACGTCGGAATCAGGGGGGTGCATGTATATAGTGATCAAGACCACAATAACCTATCATCATATGTGTGATCTCATGATCCTATGAAATAATATCACCTAACATATAAGTAATAAAAGCCTTGCTAAAGGTGAAAAAAATTCTTTGCCGTGTGTCTATGGGATAGAGACACACGGCAAAGGACCTTTGCCGTGTCTTTGACGGCCACAGGCACACGGCAAAGGACATCTTTGCCGTGTGCTTTGTCCTTTGCCGTGTGTCTCATGCTATTTTCTGATTTTCTTTTTATTTTTTCTTTCAAATGATTTAACTTTTTGTTGCCTATTTGTTAGTATTCAGACCATGGAAACACTAACTTTGCAATAGACCATAAGGTTCTAGAGGATGCTGAACTTCATTTCCATTAGGTAGACGATCCGAGGCCCGCAGATCATCAGGGTTTCGCCGGTGGAAGTCCGCAAGAACGTCGGAATCATCTGAAAACTTGCATGTGTCCCTAGCATATGTGTGTGAGTGTGGTGCAAGGTTGGTATAGGTGATTGCATGTGTCCCCCCTCGCATGCATGCGCTCTGACCTAGAAGCGAAAGGTTATGGACCTGTATAAGGGGGAATCTCCCCGTTACGGTGAAACCGGGCCGTATAGTGCCCCAACTTGTGAACCAACATGGTTTCACATCATCCTATGACCTAGTCAGACACAAAACAAGAGAGAGCTACGCCGGGCTACCCCTGTCAGAAGAATGTCTAGAGGGGTAGACGATCCGAGGCCCGCAGATCATCAGGGTTTCGCCAGAGTAAGTCCACGAGAACGTCGGAATCATCTGAAAACTTGCATCTGTCCCTAGCATATGTGTGTGAGTGTGGTGCAAGATTGGTATAGGTGATTGCATGTGCCCCCCCTCGCATGCATGCGCTCTAACCTAGAAGCGAAAGGTTATGGACCTGTATAAGGGGGAATCTCCCCGTTATGGTGAAACCGGGCCGTATAGTGCCCCAACTTGTGAACCAACATGGTTTCACATCATCCTATGACCTAGTCAGACACAAAACAAGAGAGAGCTACGCCGGGCTACCCCTGTCAGAAGAATGTCTAGGGGGGTAGACGATCCGAGGCCCGCAGATCATCAGGGTTTCGCCGGAGGAAGTCCACGAGAACGTCGGAATCAGGGGGGTGCATGTATATAGTGATCAAGACCACAATAACCTATCATCACATGTGTGATCTCATGATCCTATGAAATAATATCACCTAACATATAAGTAATAAAAGCCTTGCTAAAGGTGAAAAAAATTCTTTGCCGTGTGTCTGTGGGATAGAGACACACGGCAAAGGACCTTTGCCGTGTGTTTGACGGCCACAGGCACACGGCAAAGGACATCTTTGCCATGTGCTTTGTCCTTTGCCGTGTGTCTCATGCTATTTTCTAATTTTCTTTTTATTTTTTCTTTCAAATGATTTAACTTTTTGTTGCCTATTTGTTAGTATTCAGACCATGGAAACACTAACTTTGCAATAGACCATAAGGTTCTAGAGGATGCTGAACTTCATTTCCATTAGGTAGACGATCCGAGGCCCGCAGATCATAAGGGTTTCGCCGGTGGAAGTCCGCAAGAACGTCGGAATCATCTGAAAACTTGCATGTGTCCCTAGCATATGTGTGTGAGTGTGGTGCAAGGTTGGTATAGGTGATTGCATGTGTCCCCCCTCGCATGCATGCGCTCTGACCTAGAAGCGAAAGGTTATGGACCTGTATAAGGGGGAATCTCCCCGTTACGATGAAACCGGGCCGTATAGTGCCCCAACTTGTGAACCAACATGGTTTCACATCATCCTATGACCTAGTCAGACACAAAACAAGAGAGAGCTACGCCGGGCTACCCCTGTCAGAAGAATGTCTAGAGGGGTAGACGATCCGAGGCCCGCAGATCATCAGGGTTTCGCCAGAGTAAGTCCACGAGAACGTCGGAATCATCTGAAAACTTGCATGTGTCCCTAGCATATGTGTGTGAGTGTGGTGCAAGATTGGTATAGGTGATTGCATGTGCCCCCCCTCGCATGCATGCGCTCTAACCTAGAAGCGAAAGGTTATGGACCTGTATAAGGGGGAATCTCCCCGTTACGGTGAAACCGGGCCGTATAGTGCCCCAACTTGTGAACCAACATGGTTTCACATAATCCTATGACCTAGTCAGACACAGAACAAGAGAGAGCTACGCCGGGCTACCCCTGTCAGAAGAATGTCTAGGGGGGTAGACGATCCGAGGCCCGCAGATCATCAGGGTTTCGCCGGAGGAAGTCCACGAGAACGTCGGAATCATCTGAAAACTTGCATGTGTCCCTAGCATATGTGTGTGAGTGTGGTGCAAGGTTGGTATAGGTGATTGCATGTGCCCCCCCTCGCATGCATGCGCTCTAACCTAGAAGCGAAAGGGTATGGACCTGTATAAGGGGGAATCTCCCCGTTACGGTGAAACCGGGCCGTATAGTGCCCCAACTTGTGAACCAACATGGTTTCACATCATCCTATGACCTAGTCAGACACAAAACAAGAGAGAGCTACGCCGGGCTACCCCTGTCAGAAGAATGTCTAGGGGGGTAGACGATCCGAGGCCTGCAGATCATCAGGGTTTCGCCGGAGGAAGTCCACGAGAACGTCGGAATCAGGGGGGTGCATGTATATAGTGATCAAGACCACAATAACCTATCATCATATGTGTGATCTCATGATCCTATGAAATAATATCACCTAACATATAAGTAATAAAAGCCTTGCTAAAGGTGAAAAAAATTCTTTGTCGTGTGTCTCTGGGATAGAGACACACGGCAAAGGACCTTTGCCGTGTGTTTGACGGCCACAGGCACACGGCAAAGGACATCTTTGCCGTGTGCTTTGTCCTTTGCCGTGTGTCTCATGCTATTTTCTAATTTTCTTTTTATTTTTTCTTTCAAATGATTTAACTTTTTGTTGCCTATTTGTTAGTATTCAGACCATGGAAACACTAACTTTGCAATAGACCATAAGGTTCTAGAGGATGCTGAACTTCATTTCCATTAGGTAGACGATCCGAGGCCCGCAGATCATCAGGGTTTCGCCGGTGGAAGTCCGCAAGAACGTCGGAATCATCTGAAAACTTGCATGTGTCCCTAGCATATGTGTGTGAGTGTGGTGCAAGGTTGGTATAGGTGATTGCATGTGTCCCCCCTCGCATGCATGCGCTCTGACCTAGAAGCGAAAGGTTATGGACCTGTATAAGGGGGAATCTCCCCGTTACGGTGAAACCGGGCCGTATAGTGCCCCAACTTGTGAACCGACATGGTTTCACATCATCCTATGACCTAGTCAGACACAAAACAAGAGAGAGCTACGCCGGGCTACCCCTGTCAGAAGAATGTCTAGAGGGGTAGACGATCCGAGGCCCGCAGATCATCAGGGTTTCGCCAGAGTAAGTCCACGAGAACGTCGGAATCATCTGAAAACTTGCATGTGTCCCTAGCATATGTGTGTGAGTGTGGTGCAAGATTGGTATAGGTGATTGCATGTGCCCCCCCTCGCATGCATGCGCTCTAACCTAGAAGCGAAAGGTTATGGACCTGTATAAGGGGGAATCTCCCCGTTACGGTGAAACCGGGCCGTATAGTGCCCCAACTTGTGAACCAACATGGTTTCACATCATCCTATGACCTAGTCAGACACAAAACAAGAGAGAGCTACGCCGGGCTACCCCTGTCAGAAGAATGTCTAGAGGGGTAGACGATCCGAGGCCCGCAGATCATCAGGGTTTCGCCAGAGTAAGTCCACGAGAACGTCGGAATCATCTGAAAACTTGCATCTGTCCCTAGCATATGTGTGTGAGTGTGGTGCAAGATTGGTATAGGTGATTGCATGTGCCCCCCCTCGCATGCATGCGCTCTAACCTAGAAGCGAAAGGTTATGGACCTGTATAAGGGGGAATCTCCCCGTTATGGTGAAACCGGGCCGTATAGTGCCCCAACTTGTGAACCAACATGGTTTCACATCATCCTATGACCTAGTCAGACACAAAACAACAGAGAGCTACGCCGGGCTACCCCTGTCAGAAGAATGTCTAGGGGGGTAGACGATCCGAGGCCCGCAGATCATCAGGGTTTCGCCGGAGGAAGTCCACGAGAACGTCGGAATCAGGGGGGTGCATGTATATAGTGATCAAGACCACAATAACCTATCATCATATGTGTGATCTCATGATCCTATGAAATAATATCACCTAACATATAAGTAATAAAAGCCTTGCTAAAGGTGAAAAAATTCTTTGCCGTGTGTCTGTGGGATAGAGACACACGGCAAAGGACCTTTGCCGTGTGTTTGACGGCCACAGGCACACGGCAAAGGACATCTTTGCCATGTGCTTTGTCCTTTGCCGTGTGTCTCATGCTATTTTCTAATTTTCTTTTTATTTTTTCTTTCAAATGATTTAACTTTTTGTTGCCTATTTGTTAGTATTCAGACCATGGAAACACTAACTTTGCAATAGACCATAAGGTTCTAGAGGATGCTGAACTTCATTTCCATTAGGTAGACGATCCGAGGCCCGCAGATCATAAGGGTTTCGCCGGTGGAAGTCCGCAAGAACGTCGGAATCATCTAAAAACTTGCATGTGTCCCTAGCATATGTGTGTGAGTGTGGTGCAAGGTTGGTATAGGTGATTGCATGTGTCCCCCCTCGCATGCATGCGCTCTGACCTAGAAGCGAAAGGTTATGGACCTGTATAAGGGGGAATCTCCCCGTTACGATGAAACCGGGCCGTATAGTGCCCCAACTTGTGAACCAACATGGTTTCACATCATCCTATGACCTAGTCAGACACAAAACAAGAGAGAGCTACGCCGGGCTACCCCTGTCAGAAGAATGTCTAGAGGGGTAGACGATCCGAGGCCCGCAGATCATCAGGGTTTCGCCAGAGTAAGTCCACGAGAACGTCGGAATCATCTGAAAACTTGCATGTGTCCCTAGCATATGTGTGTGAGTGTGGTGCAAGATTGGTATAGGTGATTGCATGTGCCCCCCCTCGCATGCATGCGCTCTAACCTAGAAGCGAAAGGTTATGGACCTGTATAAGGGGGAATCTCCCCGTTACGGTGAAACCGGGCCGTATAGTGCCCCAACTTGTGAACCAACATGGTTTCACATAATCCTATGACCTAGTCAGACACAGAACAAGAGAGAGCTACGCCGGGCTACCCCTGTCAGAAGAATGTCTAGGGGGGTAGACGATCCGAGGCCCGCAGATCATCAGGGTTTCGCCGGAGGAAGTCCACGAGAACGTCGGAATCATCTGAAAACTTGCATGTGTCCCTAGCATATGTGTGTGAGTGTGGTGCAAGGTTGGTATAGGTGATTGCATGTGCCCCCCCTCGCATGCATGCGCTCTAACCTAGAAGCGAAAGGGTATGGACCTGTATAAGGGGGAATCTCCCCGTTACGGTGAAACCGGGCCGTATAGTGCCCCTACTTGTGAACCAACATGGTTTCACATCATCCTATGACCTAGTCAGACACAAAACAAGAGAGAGCTACGCCGGGCTACCCCTGTCAGAAGAATGTCTAGGGGGGTAGACGATCCGAGGCCTGCAGATCATCAGGGTTTCGCCGGAGGAAGTCCACGAGAACGTCGGAATCAGGGGGGTGCATGTATATAGTGATCAAGACCACAATAACCTATCATCATATGTGTGATCTCATGATCCTATGAAATAATATCACCTAACATATAAGTAATAAAAGCCTTGCTAAAGGTGAAAAAAATTCTTTGTCGTGTGTCTCTGGGATAGAGACACACGGCAAAGGACCTTTGCCGTGTGTTTGACGGCCACAGGCACACGGCAAAGGACATCTTTGCCGTGTGCTTTGTCCTTTGCCGTGTGTCTCATGCTATTTTCTAATTTTCTTTTTATTTTTTCTTTCAAATGATTTAACTTTTTGTTGCCTATTTGTTAGTATTCAGACCATGGAAACACTAACTTTGCAATAGACCATAAGGTTCTAGAGGATGCTGAACTTCATTTCCATTAGGTAGACGATCCGAGGCCCGCAGATCATCAGGGTTTCGCCGGTGGAAGTCCGCAAGAACGTCGGAATCATCTGGAAACTTGCATGTGTCCCTAGCATATGTGTGTGAGTGTGGTGCAAGGTTGGTATAGGTGATTGCATGTGTCCCCCCTCGCATGCATGCGCTCTGACCTAGAAGCGAAAGGTTATGGACCTGTATAAGGGGGAATCTCCCCGTTACGGTGAAACCGGGCCGTATAGTGCCCCAACTTGTGAACCGACATGGTTTCACATCATCCTATGACCTAGTCAGACACAAAACAAGAGAGAGCTACGCCGGGCTACCCCTGTCAGAAGAATGTCTAGAGGGGTAGACGATCCGAGGCCCGCAGATCATCAGGGTTTCGCCAGAGTAAGTCCACGAGAACGTCGGAATCATCTGAAAACTTGCATGTGTCCCTAGCATATGTGTGTGAGTGTGGTGCAAGATTGGTATAGGTGATTGCATGTGCCCCCCCTCGCATGCATGCGCTCTAACCTAGAAGCGAACGGTTATGGACCTGTATAAGGGGGAATCTCCCCGTTACGGTGAAACCGGGCCGTATAGTGCCCCAACTTGTGAACCAACATGGTTTCACATCATCCTATGACCTAGTCAGACACAAAACAAGAGAGAGCTACGCCGGGCTACCCCTGTCAGAAGAATGTCTAGAGGGGTAGACGATCCGAGGCCCGCAGATCATCAGGGTTTCGCCAGAGTAAGTCCACGAGAACGTCGGAATCATCTGAAAACTTGCATCTGTCCCTAGCATATGTGTGTGAGTGTGGTGCAAGATTGGTATAGGTGATTGCATGTGCCCCCCCTCGCATGCAGGCGCTCTAACCTAGAAGCGAAAGGTTATGGACCTGTATAAGGGGGAATCTCCCCGTTGTGGTGAAACCGGGCCGTATAGTGCCCCAACTTGTGAACCAACATGGTTTCACATCATCCTATGACCTAGTCAGACACAAAACAAGAGAGAGCTACGCCGGGCTACCCCTGTCAGAAGAATGTCTAGGGGGGTAGACGATCCGAGGCCCGCAGATCATCAGGGTTTCGCCGGAGGAAGTCCACGAGAACGTCGGAATCAGGGGGGTGCATGTATATAGTGATCAAGACCACAATAACCTATCATCATATGTGTGATCTCATGATCCTATGAAATAATATCACCTAACATATAAGTAATAAAAGCCTTGCTAAAGGTGAAAAAATTCTTTGCCGTGTGTCTGTGGGATAGAGACACACGGCAAAGGACCTTTGCCGTGTGTTTGACGGCCACAGGCACACGGCAAAGGACATCTTTGCCATGTGCTTTGTCCTTTGCCGTGTGTCTCATGCTATTTTCTAATTTTCTTTTTATTTTTTCTTTCAAATGATTTAACTTTTTGTTGCCTATTTGTTAGTATTCAGACCATGGAAACACTAACTTTGCAATAGACCATAAGGTTCTAGAGGATGCTGAACTTCATTTCCATTAGGTAGACGATCCGAGGCCCGCAGATCATAAGGGTTTCGCCGGTGGAAGTCCGCAAGAACGTCGGAATCATCTGAAAACTTGCATGTGTCCCTAGCATATGTGTGTGAGTGTGGTGCAAGGTTGGTATAGGTGATTGCATGTGTCCCCCCTCGCATGCATGCGCTCTGACCTAGAAGCGAAAGGTTATGGACCTGTATAAGGGGGAATCTCCCCGTTACGATGAAACCGGGCCGTATAGTGCCCCAACTTGTGAACCAACATGGTTTCACATCATCCTATGACCTAGTCAGACACAAAACAAGAGAGAGCTACGCCGGGCTACCCCTGTCAGAAGAATGTCTAGAGGGGTAGACGATCCGAGGCCCGCAGATCATCAGGGTTTCGCCGGAGTAAGTCCACGAGAACGTCGGAATCATCTGAAAACTTGCATGTGTCCCTAGCATATGTGTGTGAGTGTGGTGCAAGATTGGTATAGGTGATTGCATGTGCCCCCCCCTCGCATGCATGCGCTCTAACCTAGAAGCGAAAGGTTATGGACCTGTATAAGGGGGAATCTCCCCGTTACGGTGAAACCGGGCCGTATAGTGCCCCAACTTGTGAACCAACATGGTTTCACATCATCCTATGACCTAGTCAGACACAGAACAAGAGAGAGCTACGCCGGGCTACCCCTGTCAGAAGAATGTCTACGGGGGTAGACGATCCGAGGCCCGCAGATCATCAGGGTTTCGCCGGAGGAAGTCCACGAGAACGTCGGAATCATCTGAAAACTTGCATGTGTCCCTAGCATATGTGTGTGAGTGTGGTGCAAGGTTGGTATAGGTGATTGCATGTGCCCCCCCTCGCATGCATGCGCTCTAACCTAGAAGCGAAAGGGTATGGACCTGTATAAGGGGGAATCTCCCCGTTACGGTGAAACCGGGCCGTATAGTGCCCCAACTTGTGAACCAACATGGTTTCACATCATCCTATGACCTAGTCAGACACAAAACAAGAGAGAGCTACGCCGGGCTACCCCTGTCAGAAGAATGTCTAGGGGGGTAGACGATCCGAGGCCTGCAGATCATCAGGGTTTCGCCGGAGGAAGTCCACGAGAACGTCGGAATCAGGGGGGTGCATGTATATAGTGATCAAGACCACAATAACCTATCATCATATGTGTGATCTCATGATCCTATGAAATAATATCACCTAACATATAAGTAATAAAAGCCTTGCTAAAGGTGAAAAAAATTCTTTGTCGTGTGTCTCTGGGATAGAGACACACGGCAAAGGACCTTTGCCGTGTGTTTGACGGCCACAGGCACACGGCAAAGGACATCTTTGCCGTGTGCTTTGTCCTTTGCCGTGTGTCTCATGCTATTTTCTAATTTTCTTTTTATTTTTTCTTTCAAATGATTTAACTTTTTGTTGCCTATTTGTTAGTATTCAGACCATGGAAACACTAACTTTGCAATAGACCATAAGGTTCTAGAGGATGCTGAACTTCATTTCCATTAGGTAGACGATCCGAGGCCCGCAGATCATCAGGGTTTCGCCGGTGGAAGTCCGCAAGAACGTCGGAATCATCTGAAAACTTGCATGTGTCCCTAGCATATGTGTGTGAGTGTGGTGCAAGGTTGGTATAGGTGATTGCATGTGTCCCCCCTCGCATGCATGCGCTCTGACCTAGAAGCGAAAGGTTATGGACCTGTATAAGGGGGAATCTCCCCGTTACGGTGAAACCGGGCCGTATAGTGCCCCAACTTGTGAACCGACATGGTTTCACATCATCCTATGACCTAGTCAGACACAAAACAAGAGAGAGCTACGCCGGGCTACCCCTGTCAGAAGAATGTCTAGAGGGGTAGACGATCCGAGGCCCGCAGATCATCAGGGTTTCGCCAGAGTAAGTCCACGAGAACGTTGGAATCATCTGAAAACTTGCATGTGTCCCTAGCATATGTGTGTGAGTGTGGTGCAAGATTGGTATAGGTGATTGCATGTGCCCCCCCTCGCATGCATGCGCTCTAACCTAGAAGCGAAAGGTTATGGACCTGTATAAGGGGGAATCTCCCCGTTACGGTGAAACCGGGCCGTATAGTGCCCCAACTTATGAACCAACATGGTTTCACATCATCCTATGACCTAGTCAGACACAGAACAAGAGAGAGCTACGCCGGGCTACCCCTGTCAGAAGAATGTCTAGGGGGGTAGACGATCCGAGGCCCGCAGATCATCAGGGTTTCGCCGGAGGAAGTCCACGAGAACGTCGGAATCATCTGAAAACTTGCATGTGTCCCTAGCATATGTGTGTGAGTGTGGTGCAAGGTTGGTATAGGTGATTGCATGTGTCCCCCCTCGCATGCATGCGCTCTGACCTAGAAGCGAAAGGTTATGGACCTGTATAAGGGGGAATCTCCCCGTTACGGTGAAACCGGGCCGTATAGTGCCCCAACTTGTGAACCGACATGGTTTCACATCATCCTATGACCTAGTCAGACACAAAACAAGAGAGAGCTACGCCGGGCTACCCCTGTCAGAAGAATGTCTAGAGGGGTAGACGATCCGAGGCCCGCAGATCATCAGGGTTTCGCCAGAGTAAGTCCACGAGAACGTTGGAATCATCTGAAAACTTGCATGTGTCCCTAGCATATGTGTGTGAGTGTGGTGCAAGATTGGTATAGGTGATTGCATGTGCCCCCCCTCGCATGCATGCGCTCTAACCTAGAAGCGAAAGGTTATGGACCTGTATAAGGGGGAATCTCCCCGTTACGGTGAAACCGGGCCGTATAGTGCCCCAACTTATGAACCAACATGGTTTCACATCATCCTATGACCTAGTCAGACACAGAACAAGAGAGAGCTACGCCGGGCTACCCCTGTCAGAAGAATGTCTAGGGGGGTAGACGATCCGAGGCCCGCAGATCATCAGGGTTTCGCCGGAGGAAGTCCACGAGAACGTCGGAATCATCTGAAAACTTGCATGTGTCCCTAGCATATGTGTGTGAGTGTGGTGCAAGGTTGGTATAGGTGATTGCATGTGCCCCCCCTCGCATGCATGCGCTCTAACCTAGAAGCGAAAGGTTATGGACCTGTATAAGGGGGAATCTCCCCGTTACGGTGAAACCGGGCCGTATAGTGCCCCAACTTGTGAACCAACATGGTTTCACATCATCCTATGACCTAGTCAGACACAAAACAAGAGAGAGCTACGCCGGGCTACCCCTGTCAGAAGAATGTCTAGGGGGGTAGACGATCCGAGGCCCGCAGATCATCAGGGTTTCGCCGGAGGAAGTCCACGAGAACGTCGGAATCAGGGGGGTGCATGTATATAGTGATCAAGACCACAATAACCTATCATCATATGTGTGATCTCATGATCCTATGAAATAATATCACCTAACATATAAGTAATAAAAGCCTTGCTAAAGGTGAAAAAAATTCTTTGCCGTGTGTCTGTGGGATAGAGACACACGGCAAAGGACCTTTGCCGTGTGTTTGACGGCCACAGGCACACGGCAAAGGACATCTTTGCCGTGTGCTTTGTCCTTTGCCGTGTGTCTCATGCTATTTTCTAATTTTCTTTTTATTTTTTCTTTCAAATGATTTAACTTTTTGTTGCCTATTTGTTAGTATTCAGACCATGGAAACACTAACTTTGCAATAGACCATAAGGTTCTAGAGGATGCTGAACTTCATTTCCATTAGGTAGACGATCCGAGGCCCGCAGATCATCAGGGTTTCGCCGGTGGAAGTCCGCAAGAACGTCGGAATCATCTGAAAACTTGCATGTGTCCCTAGCATATGTGTGTGAGTGTGGTGCAAGGTTGGTATAGGTGATTGCATGTGTCCCCCCTCGCATGCATGCGCTCTGACCTAGAAGCGAAAGGTTATGGACCTGTATAAGGGGGAATCTCCCCGTTACGATGAAACCGGGCCGTATAGTGCCCCAACTTGTGAACCAACATGGTTTCACATCATCCTATGACCTAGTCAGACACAAAACAAGAGAGAGCTACGCCGGGCTACCCCTGTCAGAAGAATGTCTAGAGGGGTAGACGATCCGAGGCCCGCAGATCATCAGGGTTTCGCCAGAGTAAGTCCACGAGAACGTCGGAATCATCTGAAAACTTGCATGTGTCCCTAGCATATGTGTGTGAGTGTGGTGCAAGATTGGTATAGGTGATTGCATGTGCCCCCCCTCGCATGCATGCGCTCTAACCTAGAAGCGAAAGGTTATGGACCTGTATAAGGGGGAATCTCCCCGTTACGGTGAAACCGGGTCGTATAGTGCCCCAACTTGTGAACCAACATGGTTTCACATCATCCTATGACCTAGTCAGACACAGAACAAGAGAGAGCTACGCCGGGCTACCCCTGTCAGAAGAATGTCTAGGGGGGTAGACGATCCGAGGCCCGCAGATCATCAGGGTTTCGCCGGAGGAAGTCCACGAGAACGTCGGAATCATCTGAAAACTTGCATGTGTCCCTAGCATATTTGTGTGAGTGTGGTGCAAGGTTGGTATAGGTGATTGCATGTGCCCCCCTCGCATGCATGCGCTCTAACCTAGAAGCGAAAGGGTATGGACCTGTATAAGGGGGAATCTCCCCGTTACGGTGAAACCGGGCCGTATAGTGCCCCAACTTGTGAACCAACATGGTTTCACATCATCCTATGACCTAGTCAGACACAAAACAAGAGAGAGCTACGCCGGGCTACCCCTGTCAGAAGAATGTCTAGGGGGGTAGACGATCCGAGGCCTGCAGATCATCAGGGTTTCGCCGGAGGAAGTCCAAGAGAACGTCGGAATCAGGGGGGTGCATGTATATAGTGATCAAGACCACAATAACCTATCATCATATGTGTGATCTCATGATCCTATGAAATAATATCACCTAACATATAAGTAATAAAAGCCTTGCTAAAGGTGAAAAAAATTCTTTGTCGTGTGTCTCTGGGATAGAGACACACGGCAAAGGACCTTTGCCGTGTGTTTGACGGCCACAGGCACACGGCAAAGGACATCTTTGCCGTGTGCTTTGTCCTTTGCCGTGTGTCTCATGCTATTTTCTAATTTTCTTTTTATTTTTTCTTTCAAATGATTTAACTTTTTGTTGCCTATTTGTTAGTATTCAGACCATGGAAACACTAACTTTGCAATAGACCATAAGGTTCTAGAGGATGCTGAACTTCATTTCCATTAGGTACACGATCCGAGGCCCGCAGATCATCAGGGTTTCGCCGGTGGAAGTCCGCAAGAACGTCGGAATCATCTGAAAACTTGCATGTGTCCCTAGCATATGTGTGTGAGTGTGGTGCAAGGTTGGTATAGGTGATTGCATGTGTCCCCCCTCGCATGCATGCGCTCTGACCTAGAAGCGAAAGGTTATGGACCTGTATAAGGGGGAATCTCCCCGTTACGGTGAAACCGGGCCGTATAGTGCCCCAACTTGTGAACCGACATGGTTTCACATCATCCTATGACCTAATCAGACACAAAACAAGATAGAGCTACGCCGGGCTACCCCTGTCAGAAGAATGTCTAGAGGGGTAGACGATCCGAGGCCCGCAGATCATCAGGGTTTCGCCAGAGTAAGTCCACGAGAACGTCGGAATCATCTGAAAACTTGCATGTGTCCCTAGCATATGTGTGTGAGTGTGGTGGAAGATTGGTATAGGTGATTGCATGTGCCCCCCCTCGCATGCATGCGCTCTAACCTAGAAGCGAAAGGTTATGGACCTGTATAAGGGGGAATCTCCCCGTTACGGTGAAACCGGGCCGTATAGTGCCCCAACTTGTGAACCAACATGGTTTCACATCATCCTATGACCTAGTCAGACACAAAACAAGAGAGAGCTACGCCGGGCTACCCCTGTCAGAAGAATGTCTAGAGGGGTAGACGATCCGAGGCCCGCAGATCATCAGGGTTTCGCCAGAGTAAGTCCACGAGAACGTCGGAATCATCTGAAAACTTGCATCTGTCCCTAGCATATGTGTGTGAGTGTGGTGCAAGATTGGTATAGGTGATTGCATGTGCCCCCCCTCGCATGCATGCGCTCTAACCTAGAAGCGAAAGGTTATGGACCTGTATAAGGGGGAATCTCCCCGTTACGGTGAAACCGGGCCGTATAGTGCCCCAACTTGTGAACCAACATGGTTTCACATCATCCTATGACCTAGTCAGACACAAAACAAGAGAGAGCTACGCCGGGCTACCCCTGTCAGAAGAATGTCTAGGGGGGTAGACGATCCGAGGCCCGCAGATCATCAGGGTTTCGCCGGAGGAAGTCCACGAGAACGTCGGAATCAGGGGGGTGCATGTATATAGTGATCAAGACCACAATAACCTATCATCATATGTGTGATCTCATGATCCTATGAAATAATATCACCTAACATATAAGTAATAAAAGCCTTGCTAAAGGTGAAAAAATTCTTTGCCGTGTGTCTGTGGGATAGAGACACACGGCAAAGGACCTTTGCCGTGTGTTTGACGGCCACAGGCACACGGCAAAGGACATCTTTGCCATGTGCTTTGTCCTTTGCCGTGTGTCTCATGCTATTTTCTAATTTTCTTTTTATTTTTTCTTTCAAATGATTTAACTTTTTGTTGCCTATTTGTTAGTATTCAGACCATGGAAACACTAACTTTGCAATAGACCATAAGGTTCTAGAGGATGCTGAACTTCATTTCCATTAGGTAGACGATCCGAGGCCCGCAGATCATCAGGGTTTCGCCGGTGGAAGTCCGCAAGAACGTCGGAATCATCTGAAAACTTGCATGTGTCCCTAGCATATGTGTGTGAGTGTGGTGCAAGGTTGGTATAGGTGATTGCATGTGCCCCCCCTCGCATGCATGCGCTCTAACCTAGAAGCGAAAGGTTATGGACCTGTATAAGGGGGAATCTCCCTGTTACGGTGAAACCGGGCCGTATAGTGCCCCAACTTGTGAACCAACATGGTTTCACATCATCCTATGACCTAGTCAGACACAAAACAAGAGAGAGCTACGCCGGGCTACCCCTATCAGAAGAATGTCTAGGGGGGTAGACGATCCGAGGCCCGCAGATCATCAGGGTTTCGCCGGAGGAAGTCCACGAGAACGTCGGAATCAGGGGGGTGCATGTATATAGTGATCAAGACCACAATAACCTATCATCATATGTGTGATCTCATGATCCTATGAAATAATATCACCTAACATATAAGTAATAAAAGCCTTGCTAAAGGTGAAAAAAATTCTTTGCCGTGTGTCTGTGGGATAGAGACACACGGCAAAGGACCTTTGCCGTGTGTTTGACGGCCACAGGCACACGGCAAAGGACATCTTTGCCGTGTGCTTTGTCCTTTGCCGTGTGTCTCATGCTATTTTCTAATTTTCTTTTTATTTTTTCTTTCAAATGATTTAACTTTTTGTTGCCTATTTGTTAGTATTCAGACCATGGAAACACTAACTTTGCAATAGACCATAAGGTTCTAGAGGATGCTGAACTTCATTTCCATTAGGTAGACGATCCGAGGCCCGCAGATCATCAGGGTTTCGCCGGTGGAAGTCCGCAAGAACGTCGGAATCATCTGAAAACTTGCATGTGTCCCTAGCATATGTGTGTGAGTGTGGTGCAAGGTTGGTATAGGTGATTGCATGTGTCCCCCCTCGCATGCATGCGCTCTGACCTAGAAGCGAAAGGTTATGGACCTGTATAAGGGGGAATCTCCCCGTTACGATGAAACCGGGCCGTATAGTGCCCCAACTTGTGAACCAACATGGTTTCACATCATCCTATGACCTAGTCAGACACAAAACAAGAGAGAGCTACGCCGGGCTACCCCTGTCAGAAGAATGTCTAGAGGGGTAGACGATCCGAGGCCCGCAGATCATCAGGGTTTCGCCAGAGTAAGTCCACGAGAACGTCGGAATCATCTGAAAACTTGCATGTGTCCCTAGCATATGTGTGTGAGTGTGGTGCAAGATTGGTATAGGTGATTGCATGTGCCCCCCCTCGCATGCATGCGCTCTAACCTAGAAGCGAAAGGTTATGGACCTGTATAAGGGGGAATCTCCCCGTTACGGTGAAACCGGGCCGTATAGTGCCCCAACTTGTGAACCAACATGGTTTCACATCATCCTATGACCTAGTCAGACACAGAACAAGAGAGAGCTACGCCGGGCTACCCCTGTCAGAAGAATGTCTAGGGGGGTAGACGATCCGAGGCCCGCAGATCATCAGGGTTTCGCCGGAGGAAGTCCACGAGAACGTCGGAATCATCTGAAAACTTGCATGTGTCCCTAGCATATGTGTGTGAGTGTGGTGCAAGGTTGGTATAGGTGATTGCATGTGCCCCCCCTCGCATGCATGCGCTCTAACCTAGAAGCGAAAGGGTATGGACCTGTATAAGGGGGAATCTCCCCGTTACGGTGAAACCGGGCCGTATAGTGCCCCAACTTGTGAACCAACATGGTTTCACATCATCCTATGACCTAGTCAGACACAAAACAAGAGAGAGCTACGCCGGGCTACCCCTGTCAGAAGAATGTCTAGGGGGGTAGACGATCCGAGGCCTGCAGATCATCAGGGTTTCGCCGGAGGAAGTCCACGAGAACGTCGGAATCAGGGGGTGCATGTATATAGTGATCAAGACCACAATAACCTATCATCATATGTGTGATCTCATGATCCTATGAAATAATATCACCTAACATATAAGTAATAAAAGCCTTGCTAAAGGTGAAAAAAATTCTTTGTCGTGTGTCTCTGGGATAGAGACACACGGCAAAGGACCTTTGCCGTGTGTTTGACGGCCACAGGCACACGGCAAAGGACATCTTTGCCGTGTGCTTTGTCCTTTGCCGTGTGTCTCATGCTATTTTCTAATTTTCTTTTTATTTTTTCTTTCAAATGATTTAACTTTTTGTTGCCTATTTGTTAGTATTCAGACCATGGAAACACTAACTTTGCAATAGACCATAAGGTTCTAGAGGATGCTGAACTTCATTTCCATTAGGTAGACGATCCGAGGCCCGCAGATCATCAGGGTTTCGCCGGTGGAAGTCCGCAAGAACGTCGGAATCATCTGAAAACTTGCATGTGTCCCTAGCATATGTGTGTGAGTGTGGTGCAAGGTTGGTATAGGTGATTGCATGTGTCCCCCCTCGCATCCATGCGCTCTAACCTAGAAGCGAAAGGTTATGGACCTGTATAAGGGGGAATCTCCCCGTTACGGTGAAACCGGGCCGTATAGTGCCCCAACTTGTGAACCCAACATGGTTTCACATCATCCTATGACCTAGTCAGACACAAAACAAGAGAGAGCTACGCCAGGCTACCCCTGTCAGAAGAATGTCTAGAGGGGTAGACGATCCGAGGCCCGCAGATCATCAGGGTTTCGCCGGAGTAAGTCCACGAGAACGTCGGAATCATCTGAAAACTTGCATGTGTCCCTAGCATATGTGTGTGAGTGTGGTGCAAGATTGGTATAGGTGATTGCATGTGCCGCCCTCGCATGCATGCGCTCTAACCTAGAAGCGAAAGGTTATGGACCTGTATAAGGGGGAATCTCCCCGTTACGGTGAAACCGGGCCGTATAGTGCCCCAACTTGTGAACCAACATGGTTTCACATCATCCTATGACCTAGTCAGACACAAAACAAGAGAGAGCTACGCCGGGCTACCCCTGTCAGAAGAATGTCTAGGGGGTAGACGATCCGAGGCCCGCAGATCATCAGGGTTTCGCCGGAGGAAGTCCACGAGAACGTCGGAATCATCTGAAAACTTGCATGTGTCCCTAGCATATGTGTGTGAGTGTGGTGCAAGGTTGGTATAGGTGATTGCATGTGCCCCCCTCGCATGCATGCGCTCTAACCTAGAAGCAAAAGGTTATGGACCTGTATAAGGGGGAATCTCCCCATTACGGTGAAACCGGGCCGTATAGTGCCCCAACTTGTGAACCAACATGGTTTCACATCATCCTATGACCTAGTCAGACACAAAACAAGAGAGAGCTACGCCGGGCTACCCCTGTCAGAAGAATGTCTAGGGGGGTAGACGATCCGAGGCCCGCAGATCATCAGGGTTTCGCCGGAGTAAGTCCACGAGAACGTCGGAATCAGGGGGGTGCATGTATATAGTGATCAAGACCACAATAACCTATCATCATATGTGTGATCTCATGATCCTATGAAATAATATCACCTAACATATAATAATAAAAGCCTTGCTAAAGGTGAAAAAAATTCTTTGCCGTGTGTCTGTGGGATAGAGACACACGGCAAAGGACCTTTGCCGTGTGTTTGACGGCCACAGGCACACGGCAAAGGACATCTTTGCCGTGTGCTTTGTCCTTTGCCGTGTGTCTCATGCTATTTTCTAATTTTCTTTTTATTTTTTCTTTCAAATGATTTAACTTTTTGTTGCCTATTTGTTAGTATTCAGACCATGGAAACACTAACTTTGCAATAGACCATAAGGTTCTAGAGGATGCTGAACTTCATTTCCATTAGGTAGACGATCCGAGGCCCGCAGATCATCAGGGTTTCGCCGGTGGAAGTCCGCAAGAACGTCGGAATCATCTGAAAACTTGCATGTGTCCCTAGCATATGTGTGTGAGTGTGGTGCAAGGTTGGTATAGGTGATTGCATGTGTCCCCCATCGCATGCATGCGCTCTGACCTAGAAGCGAAAGGTTATGGACCTGTATAAGGGGGAATCTCCCCGTTACGGTGAAACCGGGCCGTATAGTGCCCCAACTTGTGAACCAACATGGTTTCACATCATCCTATGACCTAGTGAGACACAAAACAAGAGAGAGCTACGCCGGGCTACCCTGTCAGAAGAATGTCTAGGGGGGTAGACGATCCGAGGCCCGCAGATCATCAGGGTTTCGCCGGAGTAAGTCCACGAGAACGTCGGAATCATCTGAAAACTTGCATGTGTCCCTAGCATATGTGTGTGAGTGTGGTGCAAGGTTGGTATAGGTGATTGCATGTGCCCCCCCTCGCATGCATGCGCTCTAACCTAGAAGCGAAAGGTTATGGACCTGTATAAGGGGGAATCTCCCCGTTACGGTGAAACCGGGCCGTATAGTGCCCCAACTTGTGAACCAACATGGTTTCACATCATCCTATGACCTAGTCAGACACAAAACAAGAGAGAGCTACGCCGGGCTACCCCTGTCAGAAGAATGTCTAGGGGGGTAGACGATCCGAGGCCCGCAGATCATCAGGGTTTCGCCGGAGGAAGTCCACGAGAACGTCGGAATCATCTGAAAACTTGCATGTGTCCCTAGCATATGTGTGTGAGTGTGGTGCAAGGTTGGTATAGGTGATTGCATGTGCCCCCCCTCGCATGCATGCGCTCTAACCTAGAAGCGAAAGGTTATGGACCTGTATAAGGGGGAATCTCCCCGTTACGGTGAAACCGGGCCGTATAGTGCCCCAACTTGTGAACCAACATGGTTTCACATCATCCTATGACCTAGTCAGACACAAAACAAGAGAGAGCTACGCCGGGCTACCCCTGTCAGAAGAATGTCTAGGGGGTAGACGATCCGAGGCCCGCAGATCATCAGGGTTTCGCCGGAGTAAGTCCACGAGAACGTCGGAATCAGGGGGGTGCATGTATATAGTGATCAAGACCACAATAACCTATCATCATATGTGTGATCTCATGATCCTATGAAATAATATCACCTAACATATAATAATAAAAGCCTTGCTAAAGGTGAAAAAAATTCTTTGCCGTGTGTCTGTGGGATAGAGACACACGGCAAAGGACCTTTGCCGTGTGTTTGACGGCCACAGGCACACGGCAAAGGACATCTTTGCCGTGTGCTTTGTCCTTTGCCGTGTGTCTCATGCTATTTTCTAATTTTCTTTTTATTTTTTCTTTCAAATGATTTAACTTTTTGTTGCCTATTTGTTAGTATTCAGACCATGGAAACACTAACTTTGCAATAGACCATAAGGTTCTAGAGGATGCTGAACTTCATTTCCATTAGGTAGACGATCCGAGGCCCGCAGATCATCAGGGTTTCGCCGGTGGAAGTCCGCAAGAACGTCGGAATCATCTGAAAACTTGCATGTGTCCCTAGCATATGTGTGTGAGTGTGGTGCAAGGTTGGTATAGGTGATTGCATGTGTCCCCCATCGCATGCATGCGCTCTGACCTAGAAGCGAAAGGTTATGGACCTGTATAAGGGGGAATCTCCCCGTTACGGTGAAACCGGGCCGTATAGTGCCCCAACTTGTGAACCAACATGGTTTCACATCATCCTATGACCTAGTGAGACACAAAACAAGAGAGAGCTACGCCGGGCTACCCTGTCAGAAGAATGTCTAGGGGGGTAGACGATCCGAGGCCCGCAGATCATCAGGGTTTCGCCGGAGTAAGTCCACGAGAACGTCGGAATCATCTGAAAACTTGCATGTGTCCCTAGCATATGTGTGTGAGTGTGGTGCAAGGTTGGTATAGGTGATTGCATGTGCCCCCCCTCGCATGCATGCGCTCTAACCTAGAAGCGAAAGGTTATGGACCTGTATAAGGGGGAATCTCCCCGTTACGGTGAAACCGGGCCGTATAGTGCCCCAACTTGTGAACCAACATGGTTTCACATCATCCTATGACCTAGTCAGACACAAAACAAGAGAGAGCTACGCCGGGCTACCCCTGTCAGAAGAATGTCTAGGGGGGTAGACGATCCGAGGCCCGCAGATCATCAGGGTTTCGCCGGAGGAAGTCCACGAGAACGTCGGAATCATCTGAAAACTTGCATGTGTCCCTAGCATATGTGTGTGAGTGTGGTGCAAGGTTGGTATAGGTGATTGCATGTGCCCCCCCTCGCATGCATGCGCTCTAACCTAGAAGCGAAAGGTTATGGACCTGTATAAGGGGGAATCTCCCCGTTACGGTGAAACCGGGCCGTATAGTGCCCCAACTTGTGAACCAACATGGTTTCACATCATCCTATGACCTAGTCAGACACAAAACAAGAGAGAGCTACGCCGGGCTACCCCTGTCAGAAGAATGTCTAGGGGGGTAGACGATCCAAGGCCCGCAGATTATCAGGGTTTCGCCGGAGGAAGTCCACGAGAACGTCGGAATCATCTGAAAACTTGCATGTGTCCCTAGCATATGTGTGTGAGTGTGGTGCAAGGTTGGTATAGGTGATTGCATGTGCCTCCCCTCGCATGCATGCGCTCTAACCTAGAAGCGAAAGGTTATGGACCTGTATAAGGGGGAATCTCCCCGTTACGGTGAAACCGGGCCGTATAGTGCCCCAACTTGTGAACCAACATGGTTTCACATCATCCTATGACCTAGTCAGACACAAAACAAGAGAGAGCTACGCCGGGCTACCCCTGTCAGAAGAATGTCTAGAGGGGTAGACGATCCGAGGCCCGCAGATCATCAGGGTTTCGCCGGAGTAAGTCCACGAGAACGTCGGAATCATCTGAAAACTTGCATGTGTCCCTAGCATATGTGTGTGAGTGTGGTGCAAGATTGGTATAGGTGATTGCATGTTCCCCCCCTCGCATGCATGCGCTCTAACCTAGAAGCGAAAGGTTATGGACCTGTATAAGGGGGAATCTCCCCGTTACGGTGAAACCGGGCCGTATAGTGCCCCAACTTGTGAACCAACATGGTTTCACATCATCCTATGACCTAGTCAGACACAGAACAAGAGAGAGCTACGCCGGGCTACCCCTGTCAGAAGAATGTCTAGGGGGGTAGACGATCCGAGGCCCGCAGATCATCAGGGTTTCGCCAGAGGAAGTCCACGAGAACGTCGGAATCATCTGAAAACTTGCATGTGTCCCTAGCATATGTGTGTGAGTGTGGTGCAAGGTTGGTATAGGTGATTGCATGTGCCCCCCCTCGCATGCATGCGCTCTAACCTAGAAGCGAAAGGTTATGGACCTGTATAAGGGGGAATCTCCCCGTTACGGTGAAACCGGGCCGTATAGTGCCCCAACTTGTAAACCAACATGGTTTCACATCATCCTATGACCTAGTCAGACACAAAACAAGAGAGAGCTACGCCGGGCTACCCCTGTCAGAAGAATGTCTAGGGGGGTAGACGATCCGAGGCCCGCAGATCATCAGGGTTTCGCCGGAGTAAGTCCACGAGAACGTCATAATCAGGGGGGTGCATGTATATAGTGATCAAGACCACAATAACCTATCATCATATGTGTGATCTCATGATCCTATGAAATAATATCACCTAACATATAAGTAATAAAAGCCTTGCTAAAGGTGAAAAAAATTCTTTGCCGTGTGTCTGTGGGATAGAGACACACGGCAAAGGACCTTTGCCGTGTGTTTGACGGCCACAGGCACACGGCAAAGGACATCTTTGCCGTGTGCTTTGTCCTTTGCCGTGTGTCTCATGCTATTTTCTAATTTTCTTTTTATTTTTTCTTTCAAATGATTTAACTTTTTCTTGCCTATTTGTTAGTATTCCGACCATGGAAACACTAACTTTGCAATAGACCATAAGGTTCTAGAGGATGCTGAACTTCATTTCCATTAGGTAGACGATCCGAGGCCCGCAGATCATCAGGGTTTCGCCGGTGGAAGTCCGCAAGAACGTCGGAATCATCTGAAAACTTGCATGTGTCCCTAGCATATGTGTGTGAGTGTGGTGCAAGGTTGGTATAGGTGATTGCATGTGTCCCCCCTCGCATCCATGCGCTGTAACCTAGAAGCGAAAGGTTATGGACCTGTATAAGGGGGAATCTCCCCGTTACGGTGAAACCGGGCCGTATAGTGCCCCAACTTGTGAACCAACATGGTTTCACATCATCCTATGACCTAGTCAGACATAAAACAAGAGAGAGCTACGCCGGGCTACCCCTGTCAGAAGAATGTCTAGAGGGGTAGACGATCCGAGGCCCGCAGATCATCAGGGTTTCGCCGGAGGAAGTCCACGAGAACGTCGGAATCATCTGAAAACTTGCATGTGTCCCTAGCATATGTGTGTGAGTGTGGTGCAAGGTTGGTATAGGTGATTGCATGTGCCCCCCCTCGCATGCATGCGCTCTAACCTAGAAGCGAAAGGTTATGGACCTGTATAAGGGGGAATCTCCCCGTTACGGTGAAACCGGGCCGTATAGTGCCCCAACTTGTGAACCAACATGGTTTCACATCATCCTATGACCTAGTCAGACACAAAACAAGAGAGAGCTACGCTGGGCTACCCCTGTCAGAAGAATGTCTAGGGGGGTAGACGATCCGAGGCCCGCAGATCATCAGGGTTTCGCCGGAGTAAGTCCACGAGAACGTCGGAATCAGGGGGGTGCATGTATATAGTGATCAAGACCACAATAACCTATCATCATATGTGTGATCTCATGATCCTATGAAATAATATCACCTAACATATAAGTAATAAAAGCCTTGCTAAAGGTGAAAAAAATTCTTTGCCGTGTGTCTGTGGGATAGAGACACACGGCAAAGGACCTCTTTGCCGTGTGTTTGACGGCCACAGGCACACGGCAAAGGACATCTTTGCCGTGTGCTTTGTCCTTTGCCGTGTGTCTCATGCTATTTTCTAATTTTCTTTTTATTTTTTCTTTCAAATGATTTAACTTTTTGTTGCCTATTTGTTAGTATTCAGACCATGGAAACACTAACTTTGCAATAGACCATAAGGTTCTAGAGGATGCTGAACTTCATTTCCATTAGGTAGACGATCCGAGGCCCGCAGATCATCAGGGTTTCGCCGGTGGAAGTCCGCAAGAACGTCGGAATCATCTGAAAACTTGCATGTGTCCCTAGCATATGTGTGTGAGTGTGGTGCAAGGTTGGTATAGGTGATTGCATGTGCCCCCCCTCGCATGCATGCGCTCTAACCTAGAAGCGAAAGGTTATGGACCTGTATAAGGGGGAATCTCCCTGTTACGGTGAAACCGGGCCGTATAGTGCCCTAACTTGTGAACCAACATGGTTTCACATCATCCTATGACCTAGTCAGACACAAAACAAGAGAGAGCTACGCCGGGCTACCCCTATCAGAAGAATGTCTAGGGGGGTAGACGATCCGAGGCCCGCAGATCATCAGGGTTTCGCCGGAGTAAGTCCACGAGAACGTCGGAATCATCTGAAAACTTGCATGTGTCCCTAGCATATGTGTGTGAGTGTGGTGCAATATTGGTATAGGTGATTGCATGTGCCCCCCTCGCATGCATGCGCTCTAACCTAGAAGAGAAAGGTTATGGACCTGTATAAGGGGGAATCTCCCCGTTACGGTGAAACCGGGCCGTATAGTGCCCCAACTTGTGAACCAACATGGTTTCACATCATCCTATGACCTAGTCAGACACAAAACAAGAGAGAGCTACGCCGGGCTACCCCTGTCAGAAGAATGTCTAGGGGGGTAGTCGATCCGAGGCCCGCAGATCATCAGGGTTTCGCCGGAGGAAGTCCACGAGAACGTCGGAATCATCTGAAAACTTGCATGTGTCCCTAGCATATGTGTGTGAGTGTGGTGCAAGGTTGGTATAGGTGATTGCATGTGCCCCCCCTCGCATGCATGCGCTCTAACCTAGAAGCGAAAGGTTATGGACCTGTATAAGGGGGAATCTCCCCGTTACGGTGAAACCGGGCCGTATAGTGCCCCAACTTGTGAACCAACATGGTTTCACATCATCCTATGACCTAGTCAGACACAAAACAAGAGAGAGCTACGCTGGGCTACCCCTGTCAGAAGAATGTCTAGGGGGGTAGACGATCCGAGGCCCGCAGATCATCAGGGTTTCGCCGGAGTAAGTCCACGAGAACGTCGGAATCAGGGGGGTGCATGTATATAGTGATCAAGCCACAATAACCTATCATCATATGTGTGATCTCATGATCCTATGAAATAATATCACCTAACATATAAGTAATAAAAGCCTTGCTAAAGGTGAAAAAAATTCTTTGCCGTGTGTCTGTGGGATAGAGACACACGGCAAAGGACCTCTTTGCCGTGTGTTTGACGGCCACAGGCACACGGCAAAGGACATCTTTGCCGTGTGCTTTGTCCTTTGCCGTGTGTCTCATGCTATTTTCTAATTTTCTTTTTATTTTTTCTTTCAAATGATTTAACTTTTTGTTGCCTATTTGTTAGTATTCAGACCATGGAAACACTAACTTTGCAATAGACCATAAGGTTCTAGAGGATGCTGAACTTCATTTCCATTAGGTAGACGATCCGAGGCCTGCAGATCATCAGGGTTTCGCCGGTGGAAGTCCGCAAGAACGTCGGAATCATCTGAAAACTTGCATGTGTCCCTAGCATATGTGTGTGAGTGTGGTGCAAGGTTGGTATAGGTGATTGCATGTGCCCCCCCTCGCATGCATGCGCTCTAACCTAGAAGCGAAAGGTTATGGACCTGTATAAGGGGGAATCTCCCTGTTACGGTGAAACCGGGCCGTATAGTGCCCCAACTTGTGAACCAACATGGTTTCACATCATCCTATGACCTAGTCAGACACAAAACAAGAGAGAGCTACGCCGGGCTACCCCTATCAGAAGAATGTCTAGGGGGGTAGACGATCCGAGGCCCGCAGATCATCAGGGTTTCGCCGGTGGAAGTCCGCAAGAACGTCGGAATCATCTGAAAACTTGCATGTGTCCCTAGCATATGTGTGTGAGTGTGCTGCAAGGTTGGTATAGGTGATTGCATGTGCCCCCCCCTCGCATGCATGCGCTCTAACCTAGAAGCGAAAGGTTATGGACCTGTATAAGGGGGAATCTCCCCGTTACGGTGAAACCGGGCCGTATAGTGCCCCAACTTGTGAACCAACATGGTTTCACATCATCCTATGACCTAGTCAGACACAAAACAAGAGAGAGCTACGCCGGGCTACCCCTGTCAGAAGAATGTCTAGGGGGGTAGACGATCCGAGGCCCGCAGATTATCAGGGTTTCGCCGGAGGAAGTCCACGAGAACGTCGGAATCAGGGGGTGCATGTATATAGTGATCAAGACCACAATAACCTATCATCATATGTGTGATCTCATGATCCTATGAAATAGTATCACCTAACATATAAGTAATAAAAGCCTTGCTAAAGGTGAAAAAAATTCTTTGTCGTGTGTCTCTGGGATAGAGACACACGGCAAAGGACCTTTGCCGTGTGTTTGACGGCCACAGGCACACGGCAAAGGACATCTTTGCCGTGTGCTTTGTCCTTTGCCGTGTGTCTCATGCTATTTTCTAATTTTCTTTTTATTTTTTCTTTCAAATGATTTAACTTTTTGTTGCCTATTTGTTAGTATTCAGACCATGGAAACACTAACTTTGCAATAGACCATAAGGTTCTAGAGGATGCTGAACTTCATTTCCATTAGGTAGACGATCCGAGGCCCGCAGATCATCAGGGTTTCGCCGGTGGAAGTCCGCAAGAACGTCGGAATCATCTGAAAACTTGCATGTGTCCCTAGCATATGTGTGTGAGTGTGGTGCAAGGTTGGTATAGGTGATTGCATGTGTCCCCCCTCGCATCCATGCGCTCTAACCTAGAAGCGAAAGGTTATGGACCTGTATAAGGGGGAATCTCCCCGTTACGGTGAAACCGGGCCGTATAGTGCCCCAACTTGTGAACCCAACATGGTTTCACATCATCCTATGACCTAGTCAGACACAAAACAAGAGAGAGCTACGCCGGGCTACCCCTGTCAGAAGAATGTCTAGGGGGGTAGACGATCCAAGGCCCGCAGATTATCAGGGTTTCGCCGGAGGAAGTCCACGAGAACGTCGGAATCATCTGAAAACTTGCATGTGTCCCTAGCATATGTGTGTGAGTGTGGTGCAAGGTTGGTATAGGTGATTGCATGTGCCTCCCCTCGCATGCATGCGCTCTAACCTAGAAGCGAAAGGTTATGGACCTGTATAAGGGGGAATCTCCCCGTTACGGTGAAACCGGGCCGTATAGTGCCCCAACTTGTGAACCAACATGGTTTCACATCATCCTATGACCTAGTCAGACACAAAACAAGAGAGAGCTACGCCGGGCTACCCCTGTCAGAAGAATGTCTAGAGGGGTAGACGATCCGAGGCCCGCAGATCATCAGGGTTTCGCCGGAGTAAGTCCACGAGAACGTCGGAATCATCTGAAAACTTGCATGTGTCCCTAGCATATGTGTGTGAGTGTGGTGCAAGATTGGTATAGGTGATTGCATGTTCCCCCCCTCGCATGCATGCGCTCTAACCTAGAAGCGAAAGGTTATGGACCTGTATAAGGGGGAATCTCCCCGTTACGGTGAAACCGGGCCGTATAGTGCCCCAACTTGTGAACCAACATGGTTTCACATCATCCTATGACCTAGTCAGACACAGAACAAGAGAGAGCTACGCCGGGCTACCCCTGTCAGAAGAATGTCTAGGGGGGTAGACGATCCGAGGCCCGCAGATCATCAGGGTTTCGCCGGAGGAAGTCCACGAGAACGTCGGAATCATCTGAAAACTTGCATGTGTCCCTAGCATATGTGTGTGAGTGTGGTGCAAGGTTGGTATAGGTGATTGCATGTGCCCCCCCTCGCATGCATGCGCTCTAACCTAGAAGCGAAAGGTTATGGACCTGTATAAGGGGGAATCTCCCCGTTACGGTGAAACCGGGCCGTATAGTGCCCCAACTTGTAAACCAACATGGTTTCACATCATCCTATGACCTAGTCAGACACAAAACAAGAGAGAGCTACGCCGGGCTACCCCTGTCAGAAGAATGTCTAGGGGGGTAGACGATCCGAGGCCCGCAGATCATCAGGGTTTCGCCGGAGTAAGTCCACGAGAACGTCATAATCAGGGGGGTGCATGTATATAGTGATCAAGACCACAATAACCTATCATCATATGTGTGATCTCATGATCCTATGAAATAATATCACCTAACATATAAGTAATAAAAGCCTTGCTAAAGGTGAAAAAAATTCTTTGCCGTGTGTCTGTGGGATAGAGACACACGGCAAAGGACCTTTGCCGTGTGTTTGACGGCCACAGGCACACGGCAAAGGACATCTTTGCCGTGTGCTTTGTCCTTTGCCGTGTGTCTCATGCTATTTTCTAATTTTCTTTTTATTTTTTCTTTCAAATGATTTAACTTTTTCTTGCCTATTTGTTAGTATTCCGACCATGGAAACACTAACTTTGCAATAGACCATAAGGTTCTAGAGGATGCTGAACTTCATTTCCATTAGGTAGACGATCCGAGGCCCGCAGATCATCAGGGTTTCGCCGGTGGAAGTCCGCAAGAACGTCGGAATCATCTGAAAACTTGCATGTGTCCCTAGCATATGTGTGTGAGTGTGGTGCAAGGTTGGTATAGGTGATTGCATGTGTCCCCCCTCGCATCCATGCGCTGTAACCTAGAAGCGAAAGGTTATGGACCTGTATAAGGGGGAATCTCCCCGTTACGGTGAAACCGGGCCGTATAGTGCCCCAACTTGTGAACCAACATGGTTTCACATCATCCTATGACCTAGTCAGACATAAAACAAGAGAGAGCTACGCCGGGCTACCCCTGTCAGAAGAATGTCTAGAGGGGTAGACGATCCGAGGCCCGCAGATCATCAGGGTTTCGCCGGAGGAAGTCCACGAGAACGTCGGAATCATCTGAAAACTTGCATGTGTCCCTAGCATATGTGTGTAAGTGTGGTGCAAGGTTGGTATAGGTGATTGCATGTGCCCCCCCTCGCATGCATGCGCTCTAACCTAGAAGCGAAAGGTTATGGACCTGTATAAGGGGGAATCTCCCCGTTACGGTGAAACCGGGCCGTATAGTGCCCCAACTTGTGAACCAACATGGTTTCACATCATCCTATGACCTAGTCAGACACAAAACAAGAGAGAGCTACGCTGGGCTACCCCTGTCAGAAGAATGTCTAGGGGGGTAGACGATCCGAGGCCCGCAGATCATCAGGGTTTCGCCGGAGTAAGTCCACGAGAACGTCGGAATCAGGGGGGTGCATGTATATAGTGATCAAGACCACAATAACCTATCATCATATGTGTGATCTCATGATCCTATGAAATAATATCACCTAACATATAAGTAATAAAAGCCTTGCTAAAGGTGAAAAAAATTCTTTGCCGTGTGTCTGTGGGATAGAGACACACGGCAAAGGACCTCTTTGCCGTGTGTTTGACGGCCACAGGCACACGGCAAAGGACATCTTTGCCGTGTGCTTTGTCCTTTGCCGTGTGTCTCATGCTATTTTCTAATTTTCTTTTTATTTTTTCTTTCAAATGATTTAACTTTTTGTTGCCTATTTGTTAGTATTCAGACCATGGAAACACTAACTTTGCAATAGACCATAAGGTTCTAGAGGATGCTGAACTTCATTTCCATTAGGTAGACGATCCGAGGCCCGCAGATCATCAGGGTTTCGCCGGTGGAAGTCCGCAAGAACGTCGGAATCATCTGAAAACTTGCATGTGTCCCTAGCATATGTGTGTGAGTGTGGTGCAAGGTTGGTATAGGTGATTGCATGTGCCCCCCCTCGCATGCATGCGCTCTAACCTAGAAGCGAAAGGTTATGGACCTGTATAAGGGGGAATCTCCCTGTTACGGTGAAACCGGGCCGTATAGTGCCCCAACTTGTGAACCAACATGGTTTCACATCATCCTATGACCTAGTCAGACACAAAACAAGAGAGAGCTACGCCGGGCTACCCCTATCAGAAGAATGTCTAGGGGGGTAGACGATCCGAGGCCCGCAGATCATCAGGGTTTCGCCGGAGTAAGTCCACGAGAACGTCGGAATCATCTGAAAACTTGCATGTGTCCCTAGCATATGTGTGTGAGTGTGGTGCAATATTGGTATAGGTGATTGCATGTGCCCCCCTCGCATGCATGCGCTCTAACCTAGAAGAGAAAGGTTATGGACCTGTATAAGGGGGAATCTCCCCGTTACGGTGAAACCAGGCCGTATAGTGCCCCAACTTGTGAACCAACATGGTTTCACATCATCCTATGACCTAGTCAGACACAAAACAAGAGAGAGCTACGCCGGGCTACCCCTGTCAGAAGAATGTCTAGGGGGGTAGACGATCCGAGGCCCGCAGATCATCAGGGTTTCGCCGGAGGAAGTCCACGAGAACGTCGGAATCATCTGAAAACTTGCATGTGTCCCTAGCATATGTGTGTGAGTGTGGTGCAAGGTTGGTATAGGTGATTGCATGTGCCCCCCCTCGCATGCATGCGCTCTAACCTAGAAGCGAAAGGTTATGGACCTGTATAAGGGGGAATCTCCCCGTTACGGTGAAACCGGGCCGTATAGTGCCCCAACTTGTGAACCAACATGGTTTCACATCATCCTATGACCTAGTCAGACACAAAACAAGAGAGAGCTACGCTGGGCTACCCCTGTCAGAAGAATGTCTAGGGGGGTAGACGATCCGAGGCCCGCAGATCATCAGGGTTTCGCCGGAGTAAGTCCACGAGAACGTCGGAATCAGGGGGGTGCATGTATATAGTGATCAAGCCACAATAACCTATCATCATATGTGTGATCTCATGATCCTATGAAATAATATCACCTAACATATAAGTAATAAAAGCCTTGCTAAAGGTGAAAAAAATTCTTTGCCGTGTGTCTGTGGGATAGAGACACACGGCAAAGGACCTCTTTGCCGTGTGTTTGACGGCCACAGGCACACGGCAAAGGACATCTTTGCCGTGTGCTTTGTCCTTTGCCGTGTGTCTCATGCTATTTTCTAATTTTCTTTTTATTTTTTCTTTCAAATGATTTAACTTTTTGTTGCCTATTTGTTAGTATTCAGACCATGGAAACACTAACTTTGCAATAGACCATAAGGTTCTAGAGGATGCTGAACTTCATTTCCATTAGGTAGACGATCCGAGGCCTGCAGATCATCAGGGTTTCGCCGGTGGAAGTCCGCAAGAACGTCGGAATCATCTGAAAACTTGCATGTGTCCCTAGCATATGTGTGTGAGTGTGGTGCAAGGTTGGTATAGGTGATTGCATGTGCCCCCCCTCGCATGCATGCGCTCTAACCTAGAAGCGAAAGGTTATGGACCTGTATAAGGGGGAATCTCCCTGTTACGGTGAAACCGGGCCGTATAGTGCCCCAACTTGTGAACCAACATGGTTTCACATCATCCTATGACCTAGTCAGACACAAAACAAGAGAGAGCTACGCCGGGCTACCCCTATCAGAAGAATGTCTAGGGGGGTAGACGATCCGAGGCCCGCAGATCATCAGGGTTTCGCCGGTGGAAGTCCGCAAGAACGTCGGAATCATCTGAAAACTTGCATGTGTCCCTAGCATATGTGTGTGAGTGTGGTGCAAGGTTGGTATAGGTGATTGCATGTGCCCCCCCTCGCATGCATGCGCTCTAACCTAGAAGCGAAAGGTTATGGACCTGTATAAGGGGGAATCTCCCCGTTACGGTGAAACCGGGCCGTATAGTGCACCAACTTGTGAACCAACATGGTTTCACATCATCCTATGACCTAGTCAGACACAAAACAAGAGAGAGCTACGCCGGGCTACCCCTGTCAGAAGAATGTCTAGGGGGGTAGACGATCCGAGGCCCGCAGATTATCAGGGTTTCGCCGGAGGAAGTCCACGAGAACGTCGGAATCAGGGGGTGCATGTATATAGTGATCAAGACCACAATAACCTATCATCATATGTGTGATCTCATGATCCTATGAAATAATATCACCTAACATATAAGTAATAAAAGCCTTGCTAAAGGTGAAAAAAATTCTTTGCCGTGTGTCTGTGGGATAGAGACACACGGCAAAGGACCTTTGCCGTGTGTTTGACGGCCACAGGCACACGGCAAAGGACATCTTTGCCGTGTGCTTTGTCCTTTGCCGTGTGTCTCATGCTATTTTCTAATTTTCTTTTTATTTTTTCTTTCAAATGATTTAACTTTTTGTTGCCTATTTGTTAGTATTCAGACCATGGAAACACTAACTTTGCAATAGACCATAAGGTTCTAGAGGATGCTGAACTTCATTTCCATTAGGTAGACGATCCGAGGCCCGCAGATCATCAGGGTTTCGCCGGTGGAAGTCCGCAAGAACGTCGGAATCATCTGAAAACTTGCATGTGTCCCTAGCATATGTGTGTGAGTGTGGTGCAAGGTTGGTATAGGTGATTGCATGTGTCCCCCCTCGCATCCATGCGCTCTAACCTAGAAGCGAAAGGTTATGGACCTGTATAAGGGGGAATCTCCCCGTTACGGTGAAACCGGGCCGTATAGTGCCCCAACTTGTGAACCAACATGGTTTCACATCATCCTATGACCTAGTCAGACACAAAACAAGAGAGAGCTACGTCGGGCTACCCCTGTCAGAAGAATGTCTAGGGGGGTAGACGATCCGAGGCCCGCAGATCATCAGGGTTTCGCCGGAGTAAGTCCACGAGAACGTCAGAATCAGGGGGGTGCATGTATATAGTGATCAAGACCACAATAACCTATCATCATATGTGTGATCTCATGATCCTATGAAATAATATCACCTAACATATAAGTAATAAAAGCCTTGCTAAAGGTGAAAAAAATTCTTTGCCGTGTGTCTGTGGGATAGAGACACACGGCAAAGGACCTTTGCCGTGTGTTTGACGGCCACAGGCACACGGCAAAGGACATCTTTGCCGTGTGCTTTGTCCTTTGCCGTGTGTCTCATGCTATTTTCTAATTTTCTTTTTATTTTTTCTTTCAAATGATTTAACTTTTTGTTGCCTATTTGTTAGTATTCAGACCATGGAAACACTAACTTTGCAATAGACCATAAGGTTCTAGAGGATGCTGAACTTCATTTCCATTAGGTAGACGATCCGAGGCCCGCAGATCATCAGGGTTTCGCCGGTGGAAGTCCGCAAGAACGTCGGAATCATCTGAAAACTTGCATGTGTCCCTAGCATATGTGTGTGAGTGTGGTGCAAGGTTGGTATAGGTGATTGCATGTGTCCCCCCTCGCATCCATGCGCTCTAACCTAGAAGCGAAAGGTTATGGACCTGTATAAGGGGGAATCTCCCTGTTACGGTGAAACCGGGCCGTATAGTGCCCCAACTTGTGAACCAACATGGTTTCACATCATCCTATGACCTAGTCAGACACAAAACAAGAGAGAGCTACGCCGGGCTACCCCTGTCAGAAGAATGTCTAGAGGGGTAGACGATCCGAGGCCCGCAGATCATCAGGGTTTCGCCGGAGTAAGTCCACGAGAACGTCGGAATCATCTGAAAACTTGCATGTGTCCCTAGCATATGTGTGTGAGTGTGGTGCAAGATTGGTATAGGTGATTGCATGTGCCCCCCTCGCATGCATGCGCTCTAACCTAGAAGCGAAAGGTTATGGACCTGTATAAGGGGGTATCTCCCCGTTACGGTGAAACCGGGCCGTATAGTGCCCCAACTTGTGAACCAACATGGTTTCACATCATCCTATGACCTAGTCAGACACAAAACAAGAGAGAGCTACGCCGGGCTACCCCTGTCAGAAGAATGTCTAGGGGGGTAGACGATCCGAGGCCCGCAGATCATCAGGGTTTCGCCGGAGGAAGTCCACGAGAACGTCGGAATCATCTGAAAACTTGCATGTGTCCCTAGCATATGTGTGTGAGTGTGGTGCAAGGTTGGTATAGGTGATTGCATGTGCCCCCCTCGAATGCATGCACTCTAACCTAGAAGCGAAAGGCTATGGACCTGTATAAGGGGGAATCTCCCCGTTACGGTGAAACCGGGCCGTATAGTGCCCCAACTTGTGAACCAACATGGTTTCACATCATCCTATGACCTAGTCAGACACAAAACAAGAGAGAGCTACGCCGGGCTACCCCTGTCCGAAGAATGTCTAGGGGGGTAGACGATCCGAGGCCCGCAGATCATCAGGGTTTCGCCGGAGGAAGTCCACGAGAACGTCGGAATCAGGGGGGTGCATGTATATGGTGATCAAGACCACAATAACCTATCATCATATGTGTGATCTCATGATCCTATGAAATAATATCACCTAACATATAAGTAATAAAAGCCTTGCTAAAGGTGAAAAAAATTCTTTGCCGTGTGTCTGTGGGATAGAGACACACGGCAAAGGACCTTTGCCGTGTGTTTGACGGCCACAGGCACACGGCAAAGGACATCTTTGCCGTGTGCTTTGTCCTTTGCCGTGTGTCTCATGCTATTTTCTAATTTTATTTTTATTTTTTCTTTCAAATGATTTAACTTTTTGTTGCCTATGTGTTAGTATTCAGACCATGGAAACACTAACTTTGCAATAGACCATAAGGTTCTAGAGGATGCTGAACTTCATTTCCATTAGGTAGACGATCCGAGGCCCGTAGATCATCAGGGTTTCGCCGGTGGAAGTCCGCTAGAACGTCAGAATCATCTGAAAACTTGCATGTGTCCCTAGCATTTGTGTGTGAGTGTGGTGCAAGGTTGGTATAGGTGATTGCATGTGTCCCCCCTCGCATCCATGCGCTCTAACCTAGAAGCGAAAGGTTATGGACCTGTATAAGGGGGAATCTCCCCGTTACGGTGAAACCGGGCCGTATAGTGCCCCAACTTGTGAACCAACATGGTTTCACATCATCCTATGACCTAGTGAGACACAAAACAAGAGAGAGCTATGCCGGGCTACCCCTGTCAGAAGAATGTCTAGGGGGTAGACGATCCGAGGCCCGCAGATCATCAGGGTTTCGCCGGAGGAAGTCCACGAGAACGTCGGAATCATCTGAAAACTTGCATGTGTCCCTAGCATATGTGTGTGAGTGTGGTGCAAGGTTGGTATAGGTGATTGCATGTGCCCCCCCTCGCATGCATGCGCTCTAACCTAGAAGCGAAAGGTTATGGACCTGTATAAGGGGGAATCTCCCCGTTACGGTGAAACCGGGCCGTATAGTGCCCCAACTTGTGAACCAACATGGTTTCACATCATCCTATGACCTAGTCAGACACAAAACAAGAGAGAGCTACGCCGGGCTACCCCTGTCAGAAGAATGTCTAGGGGGGTAGACGATCCGAGGCCCGTAGATCATCAGGGTTTCGCCGGAGGAAGTCCACGAGAACGTCGGAATCATCTGAAAACTTGCATGTGTCCCTAGCATATGTGTGTGAGTGTGGTGCAAGGTTGGTATAGGTGATTGCATGTGCCCCCCCTCGCATGCATGCGCTCTAACCTAGAAGCGAAAGGTTATGGACATGTATAAGGGGGAATCTCCCCGTTACGGTGAAACCGGGCCGTATAGTGCCCCAACTTGTGAACCAACATGGTTTCACATCATCCTATGACCTAGTCAGACACAAAACAAGAGAGAGCTACGCCGGGCTACCCCTGTCAGAAGAATGTCTAGAGGGGTAGACGATCCGAGGCCCGCAGATCATCAGGGTTTCGCCGGAGTAAGTCCACGAGAACGTCGGAATCATCTGAAAACTTGCATGTGTCCCTAGCATATGTGTGTGAGTGTGGTGCAAGATTGGTATAGGTGATTGCATGTGCCCCCCCTCGCATGCATGCGCTCTAACCTAGAAGCGAAAGGTTATGGACCTGTATAAGGGGAATCTCCCCGTTACGGTGAAACCGGGCCGTATAGTGCCCCAACTTGTGAACCAACATGGTTTCACATCAGGGTTTCGCCGGAGGAAGTCCACGAGAACGTCGGAATCATCTGAAAACTTGCATGTGTCCCTAGCATATGTGTGTGAGTGTGGTGCAAGGTTGGTATAGGTGATTGCATGTGCCCCCCCTCGCATGCATGCGCTCTAACCTAGAAGCGAAAGGTTATGGACCTGTATAAGGGGGAATCTCCCCGTTACGGTGAAACCGGGCCGTATAGTGCCCCAACTTGTGAACCAACATGGTTTCACATCATCCTATGACCTAGTCAGACACAAAACAAGAGAGAGCTACGCCGGGCTACCCCTGTCAGAAGAATGTCTAGGGGGGTAGACGATCCGAGGCCCGCAGATCATCAGGGTTTCGCCGGAGGAAGTCCACGAGAACGTCGGAATCATCTGAAAACTTGCATGTGTCCCTAGCATATGTGTGTGAGTGTGGTGCAAGGTTGGTATAGGTGATTGCATGTGCCCCCCCTCGCATGCATGCGCTCTAACCTAGAAGCGAAAGGTTATGGACCTGTATAAGGGGGAATCTCCCCGTTACGGTGAAACCGGGCCGTATAGTGCCCCAACTTGTGAACCAACATGGTTTCACATCATCCTATAACCTAGTCAGACACAAAACAAGAGAGAGCTACGCCGGGCTACCCCTGTCAGAAGAATGTCTAGGGGGGTAGACGATCCGAGGCCCGCAGATTATCAGGGTTTCGCCGGAGGAAGTCCACGAGAACGTCGGAATCATCTGAAAACTTGCATGTGTCCCTAGCATATGTGTGTGAGTGTGGTGCAAGGTTGGTATAGGTGATTTCATGTGCCCCCCCCCTCGCATGCATGCGCTCTAACCTAGAAGCGAAAGGTTATGGACCTGTATAAGGGGGAATCTCCCCGTTACGGTGAAACCGGGCCGTATAGTGCCCCAACTTGTGAACCAACATGGTTTCACATCATCCTATGACCTAGTCAGACACAAAACAAGAGAGAGCTACGCCGGGCTACCCCTATCAGAAGAATGTCTAGAGGGGTAGACGATCCGAGGCCCGCAGATCATCAGGGTTTCGCCGGAGTAAGTCCACGAGAACGTCGGAATCATCTGAAAACTTGCATGTGTCCCTAGCATATGTGTGTGAGTGTGGTGCAAGATTGGTATAGGTGATTGCATGTTCCCCCCCTCGCATGCATGCGCTCTAACCTAGAAGCGAAAGGTTATGGACCTGTATAAGGGGGAATCTCCCCGTTACGGTGAAACCGGGCCGTATAGTGCCCCAACTTGTGAACCAACATGGTTTCACATCATCCTATGACCTAGTCAGACACAGAACAAGAGAGAGCTACGCCGGGCTACCCCTGTCAGAAGAATGTCTAGGGGGGTAGACGATCCGAGGCCCGCAGATCATTAGGGTTTCGCCGGAGGAAGTCCACGAGAACGTCGGAATCATCTGAAAACTTGCATGTGTCCCTAGCATATGTGTGTGAGTGTGGTGCAAGGTTGGTATAGGTGATTGCATGTGCCCCCCTCGCATGCATGCGCTCTAACCTAGAAGCGAAAGGTTATGGACCTGTATAAGGGGGAATCTCCCCGTTACGGTGAAAAGGGGCCGTATAGTGCCCCAACTTGTAAACCAACATGGTTTCACATCATCCTATGACCTAGTCAGACACAAAACAAGAGAGAGCTACGCCGGGCTACCCCTGTCAGAAGAATGTCTAGGGGGGTAGACGATCCGAGGCCCGCAGATCATCAGGGTTTCGCCGGAGTAAGTCCACGAGAACGTCAGAATCAGGGGGGGGGTGCATGTATATAGTGATCAAGACCACAATAACCTATCATCATATGTGTGATCTCATGATCCTATGAAATAATATCACCTAACATATAAGTAATAAAAGCCTTGCTAAAGGTGAAAAAAATTCTTTGCCGTGTGTCTGTGGGATAGAGACACACGGCAAAGGACCTTTGCCGTGTGTTTGACGGCCATAGGCACACGGCAAAGGACATCTTTGCCGTGTTCTTTGTCCTTTGCCGTGTGTCTCATGCTATTTTCTAATTTTCTTTTTATTTTTTCTTTCAAATGATTTAACTTTTTCTTGCCTATTTGTTAGTATTCCGACCATGGAAACACTAACTTTGCAATAGACCATAAGGTTCTAGAGGATGCTGAACTTCATTTCCATTAGGTAGACGATCCGAGGCCCGCAGATCATCAGGGTTTCGCCGGTGGAAGTCCGCAAGAACGTCGGAATCATCTGAAAACTTGCATGTGTCGCTAGCATATGTGTGTGAGTGTGGTGCAAGGTTGGTATAGGTGATTGCATGTGTCCCCCCTCGCATCCATGCGCTCTAACCTAGAAGCGAAAGGTTATGGACCTGTATAAGGGGGAATCTCCCCGTTACGGTGAAACCGGGCCGTATAGTGCCCCAACTTGTGAACCAACATGGTTTCACATCATCCTATGACCTAGTGAGACACAAAACAAGAGAGAGCTATGCCGGGCTACCCCTGTCAGAAGAATGTCTAGGGGGTAGACGATCCGAGGCCCGCAGATCATCAGGGTTTCGCCGGAGGAAGTCCACGAGAACGTCGGAATCATCTGAAAACTTGCATGTGTCCCTAGCATATGTGTGTGAGTGTGGTGCAAGGTTGGTATAGGTGATTGCATGTGCCCCCCCTCGCATGCATGCGCTCTAACCTAGAAGCGAAAGGTTATGGACCTGTATAAGGGGGAATCTCCCCGTTACGGTGAAACCGGGCCGTATAGTGCCCCAACTTGTGAACCAACATGGTTTCACATCATCCTATGACCTAGTCAGACACAAAACAAGAGAGAGCTACGCCGGGCTACCCCTGTCAGAAGAATGTCTAGGGGGGTAGACGATCCGAGGCCCGTAGATCATCAGGGTTTCGCCGGAGGAAGTCCACGAGAACGTCGGAATCATCTGAAAACTTGCATGTGTCCCTAGCATATGTGTGTGAGTGTGGTGCAAGGTTGGTATAGGTGATTGCATGTGCCCCCCCTCGCATGCATGCGCTCTAACCTAGAAGCGAAAGGTTATGGACCTGTATAAGGGGGAATCTCCCCGTTACGGTGAAACCGGGCCGTATAGTGCCCCAACTTGTGAACCAACATGGTTTCACATCATCCTATGACCTAGTCAGACACAAAACAAGAGAGAGCTACGCCGGGCTACCCCTGTCAGAAGAATGTCTAGGGGGGTAGACGATCCGAGGCCCGCAGATCATCAGGGTTTCGCCGGAGAAAGTCCACGAGAACGTCGGAATCATCTGAAAACTTGCATGTGTCCCTAGCATATGTGTGTGAGTGTGGTGCAAGGTTGGTATAGGTGATTGCATGTGCCCCCCCTCGCATGCATGCGCTCTAACCTAGAAGCGAAAGGTTATGGACCTGTATAAGGGGGAATCTCCCCGTTACGGTGAAACCGGGCCGTATAGTGCCCCAACTTGTGAACCAACATGGTTTCACATCATCCTATGACCTAGTCAGACACAAAACAAGAGAGAGCTACGCCGGGCTACCCCTGTCAGAAGAATGTCTAGGGGGGTAGACGATCCGAGGCCCGCAGATCATCAGGGTTTCGCCGGAGGAAGTCCACGAGAACGTCGGAATCATCTGAAAACTTGCATGTGTCCCTAGCATATGTGTGTGAGTGTGGTGCAAGGTTGGTATAGGTGATTGCATGTGCCCCCCCTCGCATGCATGCGCTCTAACCTAGAAGCGAAAGGTTATGGACCTGTATAAGGGGGAATCTCCCCGTTACGGTGAAACCGGGCCGTATAGTGCCCCAACTTGTGAACCAACATGGTTTCACATCATCCTATGACCTAGTCAGACACAAAACAAGAGAGAGCTACGCCGGGCTACCCCTGTCAGAAGAATGTCTAGGGGGGTAGACGATCCGAGGCCCGCAGATCATCAGGGTTTCGCCGGAGGAAGTCCACGAGAACGTCGGAATCATCTGAAAACTTGCATGTGTCCCTAGCATATGTGTGTGAGTGTGGTGCAAGGTTGGTATAGGTGATTGCATGTGTCCCCCCTCGCATGCATGCGCTCTAACCTAGAAGCGAAAGGTTATGGACCTGTATAAGGGGGAATCTCCCCGTTACGGTGAAACCGGGCCGTATAGTGCCCCAACTTGTGAACCAACATGGTTTCACATCATCCTATGACCTAGTCAGACACAAAACAAGAGAGAGCTACGCCGGGCTACCCCTGTCAGAAGAATGTCTAGGGGGTAGACGATCCGAGGCCCGTAGATCATCAGGGTTTCGCCGGAGGAAGTCCACGAGAACGTCGGAATCATCTGAAAACTTGCATGTGTCCCTAGCATATGTGTGTGAGTGTGGTGCAAGGTTGGTATAGGTGATTGCATGTGCCCCCCCTCGCATGCATGCGCTCTAACCTAGAAGCGAAAGGTTATGGACCTGTATAAGGGGGAATCTCCCCGTTACGGTGAAACCGGGCCGTATAGTGCCCCAACTTGTGAACCAACATGGTTTCACATCATCCTATGACCTAGTCAGACACAAAACAAGAGAGAGCTACGCCGGGCTACCCCTGTCAGAAGAATGTCTAGGGGGGTAGACGATCCGAGGCCCGCAGATCATCAGTGTTTCGCCGGAGAAAGTCCACGAGAACGTCGGAATCATCTGAAAACTTGCATGTGTCCCTAGCATATGTGTGTGAGTGTGGTGCAAGGTTGGTATAGGTGATTGCATGTGCCCCCCCTCGCATGCATGCGCTCTAACCTAGAAGCGAAAGGTTATGGACCTGTATAAGGGGGAATCTCCCCGTTACGGTGAAACCGGGCCGTATAGTGCCCCAACTTGTGAACCAACATGGTTTCACATCATCCTATGACCTAGTCAGACACAAAACAAGAGAGAGCTACGCCGGGCTACCCCTGTCAGAAGAATGTCTAGGGGGGTAGACGATCCGAGGCCCGCAGATCATCAGGGTTTCGCCGGAGGAAGTCCACGAGAACGTCGGAATCATCTGAAAACTTGCATGTGTCCCTAGCATATGTGTGTGAGTGTGGTGCAAGGTTGGTATAGGTGATTGCATGTGCCCCCCCTCGCATGCATGCGATCTAACCTAGAAGCGAAAGGTTATGGACCTGTATAAGGGGGAATCTCCCCGTTACGGTGAAACCGGGCCGTATAGTGCCCCAACTTGTGAACCAACATGGTTTCACATCATCCTATGACCTAGTCAGACACAAAACAAGAGAGAGCTACGCCGGGCTACCCCTGTCAGAAGAATGTCTAGGGGGGTAGACGATCCGAGGCCCGCAGATCATCAGGGTTTCGCCGGAGGAAGTCCACGAGAACGTCGGAATCATCTGAAAACTTGCATGTGTCCCTAGCATATGTGTGTGAGTGTGGTGCAAGGTTGGTATAGGTGATTGCATGTGCCCCCCCTCGCATGCATGCGCTCTAACCTAGAAGCGAAAGGTTATGGACCTGTATAAGGGGGAATCTCCCCGTTACGGTGAAACCGGGCCGTATAGTGCCCCAACTTGTGAACCAACATGGTTTCACATCATCCTATAACCTAGTCAGACACAAAACAAGAGAGAGCTACGCCGGGCTACCCCTGTCAGAAGAATGTCTAGGGGGGTAGACGATCCGAGGCCCGCAGATTATCAGGGTTTCGCCGGAGGAAGTCCACGCGAACGACGGAATCATCTGAAAACTTGCATGTGTCCCTAGCATATGTGTGTGAGTGTGGTGCAAGGTTGGTATAGGTGATTGCATGTGGCCCCCCCCTCGCATGCATGCGCTCTAACCTAGAAGCGAAAGGTTATGGACCTGTATAAGGGGGAATCTCCCCGTTACGGTGAAACCGGGCCGTATAGTGCCCCAACTTGTGAACCAACATGGTTTCACATCATCCTATGACCTAGTCAGACACAAAACAAGAGAGAGCTACGCCGGGCTACCCCTGTCAGAAGAATGTCTAGAGGGGTAGACGATCCGAGGCCCGCAGATCATCAGGGTTTCGCCGGAGTAAGTCCACGAGAACGTCGGAATCATCTGAAAACTTGCATGTGTCCCTAGCATATGTGTGTGAGTGTGGTGCAAGATTGGTATAGGTGATTGCATGTTCCCCCCCTCGCATGCATGCGCTCTAACCTAGAAGCGAAAGGTTATGGACCTGTATAAGGGGGAATCTCCCCGTTACGGTGAAACCGGGCCGTATAGTGCCCCAACTTGTGAACCAACATGGTTTCACATCATCCTATGACCTAGTCAGACACAGAACAAGAGAGAGCTACGCCGGGCTACCCCTGTCAGAAGAATGTCTAGGGGGGTAGACAATCCGAGGCCCGCAGATCATCAGGGTTTCGCCGGAGGGAGTCCACGAGAACGTCGGAATCATCTGAAAACTTGCATGTGTCCCTAGCATATGTGTGTGAGTGTGGTGCAAGGTTGGTATAGGTGATTGCATGTGCCCCCCCTCGCATGCATGCGCTCTAACCTAGAAGCGAAAGGTTATGGACCTGTATAAGGGGGAATCTCCCCGTTACGGTGAAACCGGGCCGTATAGTGCCCCAACTTGTAAACCAACATGGTTTCACATCATCCTATGACCTAGTCAGACACAAAACAAGAGAGAGCTACGCCGGGCTACCCCTGTCAGAAGAATGTCTAGGGGGGTAGACGATCTGAGGCCCGCAGATCATCAGGGTTTCGCCGGAGTAAGTCCACGAGAACGTCAGAATCAGGGGGGTGCATGTATATAGTGATCAAGACCACAATAACCTATCATCATATGTGTGATCTCATGATCCTATGAAATAATATCACCTAACATATAAGTAATAAAAGCCTTGCTAAAGGTGAAAAAAATTCTTTGCCGTGTGTCTGTGGGATAGAGACACACGGCAAAGGACCTTTGCCGTGTGTTTGACGGCCACACGCACACGGCAAAGGACATCTTTGCCGTGTGCTTTGTCCTTTGCCGGGTGTCTCATGCTATTTTCTAATTTTATTTTTATTTTTTCTTTCAAATGATTTAACTTTTTCTTGCCTATTTGTTAGTATTCCGACCATGGAAACACTAACTTTGCAATAGACCATAAGGTTCTAGAGGATGCTGAACTTCATTTCCATTAGGTAGACGATCCGAGGCCCGCAGATCATCAGGGTTTCGCCGGTGGAAGTCCGCAAGAACGTCGGAATCATCTGAAAACTTGCATGTGTCGCTAGCATATGTGTGTGAGTGTGGTGCAAGGTTGGTATAGGTGATTGCATGTGTCCCCCCTCGCATCCATGCGCTCTAACCTAGAAGCGAAAGGTTATGGACCTGTATAAGGGGGAATCTCCCCGTTACGGTGAAACCGGGCCGTATAGTGCCCCAACTTGTGAACCAACATGGTTTCACATCATCCTATGACCTAGTCAGACATAAAACAAGAGAGAGCTACGCCGGGCTATCCCTGTCAGAAGAATGTCTAGAGGGGTAGACGATCCGAGGCCCGCAGATCATCAGGGTTTCGCCGGAGTAAGTCCACGAGAACGTCGGAATCATCTGAAAACTTGCATGTGTCCCTAGCATATGTGTGTGAGTGTGGTGCAAGATTGGTATAGGTGATTGCATGTGCCCCCCCTCGCATGCATGCGCTCTAACCTAGAAGAGAAAGGTTATGGACCTGTATAAGGGGGAATCTCCCCGTTACGGTGAAACCGGGCCGTATAGTGCCCCAACTTGTGAACCAACATGGTTTCACATCATCCTATGACCTAGTCAGACACAAAACAAGAGAGAGCTACGCCGGGCTACCCCTGTCAGAAGAATGTCTAGGCGGGTAGACGATCCGAGGCCCGTAGATCATCAGGGTTTCGCCGGAGGAAGTCCACGAGAACGTCGGAATCATCTGAAAACTTGCATGTGTTCCTAGCATATGTGTGTGAGTGTGGTGCAAGGTTGGTATAGGTGATTGCATGTGCCCCCCCTCGCATGCATGCGCTCTAACCTAGAAGCGAAAGGTTATGGACCTGTATAAGGGGGAATCTCCCCGTTACGGTGAAAACAGGCCGTATAGTGCCCCAACGTGTGAACCAACATGGTTTCACATCATCCTATGACCTAGTCAGACACAAAACAAGAGAGAGCTACGCTGGGCTACCCCTGTCAGAAGAAAGTCTAGGGGGGTAGACGATCCGAGGCCCGCAGATCATCAGGGTTTCGCCGGAGTAAGTCCACGAGAACGTCGGAATCAGGGTGGTGCATGTATATAGTGATCAAGACCACAATAACCTATCATCATATGTGTGATCTCATGATCCTATGAAATAATATCACCTAACATATAAGTAATAAAAGCCTTGCTAAAGGTGAAAAAAATTCTTTGTCGTGTGTCTGTGGGATAGAGACACACGGCAAAGGACCTTTGCCGTGTGTTTGACGGCCACAGGCACACGGCAAAGGACATCTTTGCCGTGTGCTTTGTCCTTTGCCGTGTGTCTCATGCTATTTTCTAATTTTCTTTTTATTTTTTCTTTCAAATGATTTAACTTTTTCTTGCCTATTTGTTAGTATTCCGACCATGGAAACACTAACTTTGCAATAGACCATAAGGTTCTAGAGGATGCTGAACTTCATTTCCATTAGGTAGACGATCCGAGGCCCGCCGATCATCAGGGTTTCGCCGGTGGAAGTCCGCAAGAACGTCGGAATCATCTGAAAACTTGCATGTGTCCCTAGCATATGTGTGTGAGTGTGGTGCAAGGTTGGTATATGTTATTGCATGTGTCCCCCCTCGCATCCATGCGCTCTAACCTAGAAGAGAAAGGTTATGGACCTGTATAAGGGGGAATCTCCCCGTTACGGTGAAACCGGGCCGTATAGTGCCCCAACTTGTGATCCAACATGGTTTCACATCATCCTATGACCTAGTCAGACATAAAACAAGAGAGAGCTACGCCGGGCTACCCCTGTCAGAAGAATGTCTAGAGGGGTAGACGATCCGAGGCCCGCAGATCATCAGGGTTTCGCCGGAGTAAGTCCACGAGAACGTCGGAATCATCTGAAAACTTGCATGTGCCCCTAGCATATGTGTGTGAGTGTGGTGCAAGATTGGTATAGGTGATTGCATGTGCCCCCCTCGCATGCATGCGCTCTAACCTAGAAGAGAAAGGTTATGGACCTGTATAAGGGGGAATCTCCCCGTTACGGTGAAACCGGGCCGTATAGTGCCCCAACTTGTGAACCAACATGGTTTCACATCATCCTATGACCTAGTCAGACACAAAACAAGAGAGAGCTACGCCGGGCTACCCCTGTCAGAAGAATGTCTAGGGGGGTAGACGATCCGAGGCCCGCAGATAATCAGGGTTTCGCCGGAGGAAGTCCACGAGAACGTCGGAATCATCTGAAAACTTGCATGTGTCCCTAGCATATGTGTGTGAGTGTGGTGCAAGGTTGGTATAGGTGATTGCATGTGCCCCCCCCTCGCATGCATGCGCTCTAACCTAGAAGCGAAAGGTTATGGACCTGTATAAGGGGGAATCTCCCCGTTACGGTGAAACCGGGCCGTATAGTGCCCCAACGTGTGAACCAACATGGTTTCACATCATCCTATGACCTAGTCAGACACAAAACAAGAGAGAGCTACGCCGGGCTACCCCTGTCAGAAGAAAGTCTAGGGGGGTAGACGATCCGAGGCCCGCAGATCATCAGGGTTTCGCCGGAGTAAGTCCACGAGAACGTCGGAATCAGGGTGGTGCATGTATATAGTGATCAAGACCACAATAACCTATCATCATATGTGTGATCTCATGATCCTATGAAATAATATCACCTAACATATAAGTAATAAAAGCCTTGCTAAAGGTGAAAAAAATTCTTTGCCGTGTGTCTGTGGGATAGAGACACACGGCAAAGGACCTTTGCCGTGTGTTTGACGGCCACAGGCACACGGCAAAGGACATCTTTGCCGTGTGCTTTGTCCTTTGCCGTGTGTCTCATGCTATTTTCTAATTTTCTTTTTATTTTTTCTTTCAAATGATTTAACTTTTTGTTGCCTATTTGTTAGTATTCAGACCATGGAAACACTAACTTTGCAATAGACCATAAGGTTCTAGAGGATGCTGAACTTCATTTCCATTAGGTAAACGATCCGAGGCCCGCAGATCATCAGGGTTTCGCCGGTGGAAGTCCGCAAGAACGTCGGAATCATCTGAAAACTTGCATGTGTCCCTAGCATATGTGTGTGAGTGTGGTGCAAGGTTGGTATAGGTGATTGCATGTGTCCCCCCTCGCATCCATGCGCTCTAACCTAGAAGCGAAAGGTTATGGACCTGTATAAGGGGGAATCTCCCCGTTACGGTGAAACCGGGCCGTATAGTGCCCCAACTTGTGAACCAACATGGTTTCACATCATCCTATGACCTAGTCAGACACAAAACAAGAGAGAGCTACGCCGGGCTACCCCTGTTAGAAGAATGTCTAGAGGGGTAGACGATCCGAGGCCCGCAGATCATCAGGGTTTCGCCGGAGTAAGTCCACGAGAACGTCGGAATCATCTGAAAACTTGCATGTGTCCCTAGCATATGTGTGTGAGTGTGGTGCAAGATTGGTATAGGTGATTGCATGTGCCCCCCCTCGCATGCATGCGCTCTAACCTAGAAGAGAAAGGTTATGGACCTGTATAAGGGGGAATCTCCCCGTTACGGTGAAACCGGGCCGTATAGTGCCCCAACTTGTGAACCAACATGGTTTCACATAATCCTATGACCTAGTCAGACACAAAACAAGAGAGAGCTACGCCGGGCTACCCCTGTCAGAAGAATGTCTAGGGGGGTAGACGATCCGAGGCCCGCAGATCATCAGGGTTTCGCCGGAGGAAGTCCACGAGAACGTCAGAATCATCTGAAAACTTGCATGTGTCCCTAGCATATGTGTGTGAGTGTGGTGCAAGGTTGGTATAGGTGATTGCATGTGCCCCCCCTCGCATGCATGCGCTCTAACCTAGAAGCGAAAGGTTATGGACCTGTATAAGGGGGAATCTTCCTGTTACGGTGAAACCGGGCCGTATAGTGCCCCAACGTGTGAACCAACATGGTTTCACATCATCCTATGACCTAGTCAGACACAAAACAAGAGAGAGCTACGCCGGGCTACCCCTGTCAGAAGAATGTCTAGGGGGGTAGACGATCCGAGGCCCGCAGATCATCAGGGTTTCGCCGGTGTAAGTCCACGAGAACGTCGGAATCAGGGGGGTGCATGTATATAGTGATCAAGACCACAATAACCTATCATCATATGTGTGATCTCATGATCCTATGAAATAATATCACCTAACATATAAGTAATAAAAGCCTTGCTAAAGGTGAAAAAAATTCTTTGCCGTGTGTCTGTGGGATAGAGACACACGGCAAAGGACCTTTGCCGTGTGTTTGACGGCCACAGGAACACGGCAAAGGACATCTTTGCCGTGTGCTTTGTCCTTTGCCGTGTGTCTCATGCTATTTTCTAATTTTCTTTTTATTTTTTCTTTCAAATGATTTAACTTTTTGTTGCCTATTTGTTAGTATTCAGACCATGGAAACACTAACTTTGCAATAGACCATAAGGTTCTAGAGGATGCTGAACTTCATTTCCATTAGGTAGACGATCCGAGGCCCGCAGATCATCAGGGTTTCGCCGGTGGAAGTCCGCAAGAACGTCGGAATCATCTGAAAACTTGCATGTGTCCCTAGCATATGTGTGTGAGTGTGGTGCAAGGTTGGTATAGGTGATTGCATGTGTCCCCCCTCGCATCCATGCGCTCTAACCTAGAAGCGAAAGGTTATGGACCTGTATAAGGGGGAATCTCCCCGTTACGGTGAAACCGGGCCGTATAGTGCCCCAACTTGTGAACCAACATGGTTTCACATCATCCTATGACCTAGTGAGACACAAAACAAGAGAGAGCTACGCCGGGCTACCCCTGTCAGAAGAATGTCTAGGGGGGTAGACGATCCGAGGCCCGCAGATCATCAGGGTTTCGCCGGTGGAAGTCCGCAAGAACGTCGGAATTATCTGAAAACTTGCATGTGTCCCTAGCATATGTGTGTGAGTGTGGTGCAAGGTTGGTATAGGTGATTGCATGTGTCCCCCCTCGCATCCATGCGCTCTAACCTAGAAGCGAAAGGTTATGGACCTGTATAAGGGGGAATCTCCCCGTTACGGTGAAACCGGGCCGTATAGTGCCCCAACTTGTGAACCAACATGGTTTCACATCATCCTATGACCTAGTCAGACACAAAACAAGAGAGAGCTACGCCGGGCTACCCCTGTCAGAGGAATGTCTAGAGGGGTAGACGATCCGAGGCCCGCAGATCATCAGGGTTTCGCCGGAGTAAGTCCACGAGAACGTCGGAATCATCTGAAAACTTGCATGTGTCCCTAGCATATGTGTGTGAGTGTGGTGCAAGATTGGTATAGGTGATTGCATGTGCCCCCCCTCGCATGCATGCGCTCTAACCTAGAAGCGAAAGGTTATGGACCTGTATAAGGGGGAATCTCCCCGTTACGGTGAAACCGGGCCGTATAGTGCCCCAACTTGTGAACCAACATGGTTTCACATCATCCTATGACCTAGTCAGACACAAAACAAGAGAGAGCTACGCCGGGCTACCCCTGTTAGAAGAATGTCTAGGGGGGTAGACGATCCGAGGCCCGCAGATCATCAGGGTTTCGCCGGAGGAAGTCCACGAGAACGTCGGAATCATCTGAAAACTTGCATGTGTCCCTAGCATATGTGTGTGAGTGTGGTGCAAGGTTGGTATAGGTGATTGCATGTGCCCCCCTCGAATGCATGCGCTCTAACCTAGAAGCGAAAGGTTATGGACCTGTATAAGGGGGAATCTCCCCGTTACGGTGAAACCGGGCCGTATAGTGCCCCAACTTGTGAACCAACATGGTTTCACATCATCCTATGACCTAGTCAGACACAAAACAAGAGAGAGCTACGCCGGGCTACCCCTGTCAGAAGAATGTCTAGCGGGGTAGACGATCCGAGGCCCGCAGATCATCAGGGTTTCGCCGGAGGAAGTCCACGAGAACGTCGGAATCAGGGGGGTGCATGTATATGGTGATCAAGACCACAATAACCTATCATCATATGTGTGATCTCATGATCCTATGAAATAATATCACCTAACATATAAGTAATAAAAGCCTTGCTAAAGGTGAAAAAAATTCTTTGCCGTGTGTCTGTGGGATAGAGACACACAGCAAAGGACCTTTGCCGTGTGTTTGACGGCCACAGGCACACGGCAAAGGACATCTTTGCCGTGTGCTTTGTCCTTTGCCGTGTGTCTCATGCTATTTTCTAATTTAATTTTTATTTTTTCTTTCAAATGATTTAACTTTTTGTTTCCTATTTGTTAGTATTCAGACCATGGAAACACTAACTTTGCAATAGACCATAAGGTTCTAGAGGATGCTGAACTTCATTTCCATTAGGTAGACGATCCGAGGCCCGTAGATCATCAGGGTTTCGCCGGTGGAAGTCCGCAAGAACGTCAGAATCATCTGAAAACTTGCATGTGTCCCTAGCATATGTGTGTGAGTGTGGTGCAAGGTTGGTATAGGTGATTGCATGTGTCCCCCCTCGCATCCATGCGCTCTAACCTAGAAGCGAAAGGTTATGGACCTGTATAAGGGGGAATATCCCCGTTACGGTGAAACCGGGCCGTATAGTGCCCCAACTTGTGAACCAACATGGTTTCACATCATCCTATGACCTAGTGAGACACAAAACAAGAGAGAGCTATGCCGGGCTACCCCTGTCAGAAGAATGTCTAGGGGGTAGACGATCCGAGGCCCGCAGATCATCAGGGTTTCGCCGGAGGAAGTCCACGAGAACGTCGGAATCATCTGAAAAGTTGCATGTGTCCCTAGCATATGTGTGTGAGTGTGGTGCAAGGTTGGTATAGGTGATTGCATGTGCCCCCCCTCGCATGCATGCGCTCTAACCTAGAAGCGAAAGGTTATGGACCTGTATAAGGGGGAATCTCCCCGTTACGGTGAAACCGGGCCGTATAGTGCCCCAACTTGTGAACCAACATGGTTTCACATCATCCTATGACCTAGTCAGACACAAAACAAGAGAGAGCTACGCCGGGCTACCCCTGTCAGAAGAATGTCTAGGGGGGTAGACGATCCGAGGCCCGTAGATCATCAGGGTTTCGCCGGAGGAAGTCCACGAGAACGTCGGAATCATCTGAAAACTTGCATGTGTCCCTTGCATATGTGTGTGAGTGTGGTGCAAGGTTGGTATAGGTGATTGCATGTGCCCCCCCTCGCATGCATGCGCTCTAACCTAGAAGCGAAAGGTTATGGACCTGTATAAGGGGGAATCTCCCCGTTACGGTGAAACCGGGCCGTATAGTGCCCCAACTTGTGAACCAACATGGTTTCACATCATCCTATGACCTAGTCAGACACAAAACAAGAGAGAGCTACGCCGGGCTACCCCTGTCAGAAGAATGTCTAGGGGGTAGACGATCCGAGGCCCGCAGATCATCAGGGTTTCGCCGGAGTAAGTCCACGAGAACGTCGGAATCAGGGGGGTGCATGTATATAGTGATCAAGACCACAATAACCTATCATCATATGTGTGATCTCATGATCCTATGAAATAATATCACCTAACATATAAGTAATAAAAGCCTTGCTAAAGGTGAAAAAAATTCTTTGCCGTGTGTCTATGGGATAGAGACACACGGCAAATGACCTTTGCCGTGTGTTTGACGGCCACAGGCACACGGCAAAGGACATCTTTGCCGTGTGCTTTGTCCTTTGCCGTGTGTCTCATGCTATTTTCTAATTTTCTTTTTATTTTTTCTTTCAAATGATTTAACTTTTTGTTGCCTATTTGTTAGTATTCAGACCATGGAAACACTAACTTTGCAATAGACCATAAGGTTCTAGAGGATGCTGAACTTCATTTCCATTAGGTAGACGATCCGAGGCCCGCAGATCATCAGGGTTTCGCCTGTGGAAGTCCGCAAGAACGTCGGAATCATCTGAAAACTTGCATGTGTCCCTAGCATATGTGTGTGAGTGTGGTGCAAGGTTGGTATAGGTGATTTCATGTGTCCCCCCTCGCATCCATGCGCTCTAACCTAGAAGCGAAAGGTTATGGACCTGTATAAGGGGGAATCTCCCCGTTACGGTGAAACCGGGCCGTATAGTGCCCCAACTTGTGAACCAACATGGTTTCACATCATCCTATGACCTAGTCAGACACAAAACAAGAGAGAGCTACGTCGGGCTACCCCTGTCAGAAGAATGTCTAGGGGGGTAGACGATCCGAGGCCCGCAGATCATCAGGGTTTCGCCGGAGTAAGTCCACGAGAACGTCGGAATCAGGGGGGTGCATGTATATAGTGATCAAGACCACAATAACCTATCATCATATGTGTGATCTCATGATCCTATGAAATAATATCACCTAACATATAAGTAATAAAAGCCTTGCTAAAGGTGAAAAAAATTCTTTGCCGTGTGTCTGTGGGATAGAGACACACGGCAAAGGACCTTTGCCGTGTGTTTAACGGCCACAGGCACACGGCAAAGGACATCTTTGCCGTGTGCTTTGTCCTTTGCCGTGTGTCTCATGCTATTTTCTAATTTTCTTTTTATTTTTTCTTTCAAATGATTTAACTTTTTGTTGCCTATTTGTTAGTATTCAGACCATGGAAACACTAACTTTGCAATAGACCATAAGGTTCTAGAGGATGCTGAACTTCATTTCCATTAGGTAGACGATCCGAGGCCCGCAGATCATCAGGGTTTCGCCGGTGGAAGTCCGCAAGAACGTCGGAATCATCTGAAAACTTGCATGTGTCCCTAGCATATGTGTGTGAGTGTGGTGCAAGGTTGGTATAGGTGATTGCATGTGTCCCCCCTCGCATCCATGCGCTCTAACCTAGAAGCGAAAGGTTATGGACCTGTATAAGGGGGAATCTCCCCGTTACGGTGAAACCGGGCCGTATAGTGCCCCAACTTGTGAACCAACATGGTTTCACATCATCCTATGACCTAGTCAGACACAAAACAAGAGAGAGCTACGTCGGGCTACCCCTGTCAGAAGAATGTCTAGGGGGGTAGACGATCCGAGGCCCGCAGATCATCAGGGTTTCGCCGGAGTAAGTCCACGAGAACGTCAGAATCAGGGGGGTGCATGTATATAGTGATCAAGACCACAATAACCTATCATCATATGTGTGATCTCATGATCCTATGAAATAATATCACCTAACATATAAGTAATAAAAGCCTTGCTAAAGGTGAAAAAAATTCTTTGCCGTGTGTCTATGGGATAGAGACACACGGCAAATGACCTTTGCCGTGTGTTTGACGGCCACAGGCACACGGCAAAGGACATCTTTGCCGTGTGCTTTGTCCTTTGCCGTGTGTCTCATGCTATTTTCTAATTTTCTTTTTATTTTTTCTTTCAAATGATTTAACTTTTTGTTGCCTATTTGTTAGTATTCAGACCATGGAAACACTAACTTTGCAATAGACCATAAGGTTCTAGAGGATGCTGAACTTCATTTCCATTAGGTAGACGATCCGAGGCCCGCAGATCATCAGGGTTTCGCCTGTGGAAGTCCGCAAGAACGTCGGAATCATCTGAAAACTTGCATGTGTCCCTAGCATATGTGTGTGAGTGTGGTGCAAGGTTGGTATAGGTGATTTCATGTGTCCCCCCTCGCATCCATGCGCTCTAACCTAGAAGCGAAAGGTTATGGACCTGTATAAGGGGGAATCTCCCCGTTACGGTGAAACCGGGCCGTATAGTGCCCCAACTTGTGAACCAACATGGTTTCACATCATCCTATGACCTAGTCAGACACAAAACAAGAGAGAGCTACGTCGGGCTACCCCTGTCAGAAGAATGTCTAGGGGGGTAGACGATCCGAGGCCCGCAGATCATCAGGGTTTCGCCGGAGTAAGTCCACGAGAACGTCGGAATCAGGGGGGTGCATGTATATAGTGATCAAGACCACAATAACCTATCATCATATGTGTGATCTCATGATCCTATGAAATAATATCACCTAACATATAAGTAATAAAAGCCTTGCTAAAGGTGAAAAAAATTCTTTGCCGTGTGTCTGTGGGATAGAGACACACGGCAAAGGACCTTTGCCGTGTGTTTAACGGCCACAGGCACACGGCAAAGGACATCTTTGCCGTGTGCTTTGTCCTTTGCCGTGTGTCTCATGCTATTTTCTAATTTTCTTTTTATTTTTTCTTTCAAATGATTTAACTTTTTGTTGCCTATTTGTTAGTATTCAGACCATGGAAACACTAACTTTGCAATAGACCATAAGGTTCTAGAGGATGCTGAACTTCATTTCCATTAGGTAGACGATCCGAGGCCCGCAGATCATCAGGGTTTCGCCGGTGGAAGTCCGCAAGAACGTCGGAATCATCTGAAAACTTGCATGTGTCCCTAGCATATGTGTGTGAGTGTGGTGCAAGGTTGGTATAGGTGATTGCATGTGTCCCCCCTCGCATCCATGCGCTCTAACCTAGAAGCGAAAGGTTATGGACCTGTATAAGGGGGAATCTCCCCGTTACGGTGAAACCGGGCCGTATAGTGCCCCAACTTGTGAACCAACATGGTTTCACATCATCCTATGACCTAGTCAGACACAAAACAAGAGAGAGCTACGTCGGGCTACCCCTGTCAGAAGAATGTCTAGGGGGGTAGACGATCCGAGGCCCGCAGATCATCAGGGTTTCGCCGGAGTAAGTCCACGAGAACGTCAGAATCAGGGGGGTGCATGTATATAGTGATCAAGACCACAATAACCTATCATCATATGTGTGATCTCATGATCCTATGAAATAATATCACCTAACATATAAGTAATAAAAGCCTTGCTAAAGGTGAAAAAAATTCTTTGCCGTGTGTCTGTGGGATAGAGACACACGGCAAAGGACCTTTGCCGTGTGTTTGACGGCCACAGGCACACGGCAAAGGACATCTTTGCCGTGTGCTTTGTCCTTTGCCGTGTGTCTCATGCTATTTTCTAATTTTCTTTTTATTTTTTCTTTCAAATGATTTAACTTTTTGTTGCCTATTTGTTAGTATTCAGACCATGGAAACACTAACTTTGCAATAGACCATAAGGTTCTAGAGGATGCTGAACTTCATTTCCATTAGGTAGACGATCCGAGGCCCGCAGATCATCAGGGTTTCGCCGGTGGAAGTCCGCAAGAACGTCGGAATCATCTGAAAACTTGCATGTGTCCCTAGCATATGTGTGTGAGTGTGGTGCAAGGTTGGTATAGGTGATTGCATGTGTCCCCCCTCGCATCCATGCGCTCTAACCTAGAAGCGAAAGGTTATGGACCTGTATAAGGGGGAATCTCCCTGTTACGGTGAAACCGGGCCGTATAGTGCCCCAACTTGTGAACCAACATGGTTTCACATCATCCTATGACCTAGTCAGACACAAAACAAGAGAGAGCTACGCCGGGCTACCCCTGTCAGAAGAATGTCTAGAGGGGTAGACGATCCGAGGCCCGCAGATCATCAGGGTTTCGCCGGAGTAAGTCCACGAGAACGTCGGAATCATCTGAAAACTTGCATGTGTCCCTAGCATATGTGTGTGAGTGTGGTGCAAGATTGGTATAGGTGATTGCATGTGCCCCCCTCGCATGCATGCGCTCTAACCTAGAAGCGAAAGGTTATGGACCTGTATAAGGGGGTATCTCCCCGTTACGGTGAAACCGGGCCGTATAGTGCCCCAACTTGTGAACCAACATGGTTTCACATCATCCTATGACCTAGTCAGACACAAAACAAGAGAGAGCTACGCCGGGCTACCCCTGTCAGAAGAATGTCTAGGGGGGTAGACGATCCGAGGCCCGCAGATCATCAGGGTTTCGCCGGAGGAAGTCCACGAGAACGTCGGAATCATCTGAAAACTTGCATGTGTCCCTAGCATATGTGTGTGAGTGTGGTGCAAGGTTGGTATAGGTGATTGCATGTGCCCCCCTCGAATGCATGCACTCTAACCTAGAAGCGAAAGGCTATGGACCTGTATAAGGGGGAATCTCCCCGTTACGGTGAAACCGGGCCGTATAGTGCCCCAACTTGTGAACCAACATGGTTTCACATCATCCTATGACCTAGTCAGACACAAAACAAGAGAGAGCTACGCCGGGCTACCCCTGTCCGAAGAATGTCTAGGGGGGTAGACGATCCGAGGCCCGCAGATCATCAGGGTTTCGCCGGAGGAAGTCCACGAGAACGTCGGAATCAGGGGGGTGCATGTATATGGTGATCAAGACCACAATAACCTATCATCATATGTGTGATCTCATGATCCTATGAAATAATATCACCTAACATATAAGTAATAAAAGCCTTGCTAAAGGTGAAAAAAATTCTTTGCCGTGTGTCTGTGGGATAGAGACACACGGCAAAGGACCTTTGCCGTGTGTTTGACGGCCACAGGCACACGGCAAAGGACATCTTTGCCGTGTGCTTTGTCCTTTGCCGTGTGTCTCATGCTATTTTCTAATTTTATTTTTATTTTTTCTTTCAAATGATTTAACTTTTTGTTGCCTATGTGTTAGTATTCAGACCATGGAAACACTAACTTTGCAATAGACCATAAGGTTCTAGAGGATGCTGAACTTCATTTCCATTAGGTAGACGATCCGAGGCCCGTAGATCATCAGGGTTTCGCCGGTGGAAGTCCGCTAGAACGTCAGAATCATCTGAAAACTTGCATGTGTCCCTAGCATTTGTGTGTGAGTGTGGTGCAAGGTTGGTATAGGTGATTGCATGTGTCCCCCCTCGCATCCATGCGCTCTAACCTAGAAGCGAAAGGTTATGGACCTGTATAAGGGGGAATCTCCCCGTTACGGTGAAACCGGGCCGTATAGTGCCCCAACTTGTGAACCAACATGGTTTCACATCATCCTATGACCTAGTGAGACACAAAACAAGAGAGAGCTATGCCGGGCTACCCCTGTCAGAAGAATGTCTAGGGGGTAGACGATCCGAGGCCCGCAGATCATCAGGGTTTCGCCGGAGGAAGTCCACGAGAACGTCGGAATCATCTGAAAACTTGCATGTGTCCCTAGCATATGTGTGTGAGTGTGGTGCAAGGTTGGTATAGGTGATTGCATGTGCCCCCCCTCGCATGCATGCGCTCTAACCTAGAAGCGAAAGGTTATGGACCTGTATAAGGGGGAATCTCCCCGTTACGGTGAAACCGGGCCGTATAGTGCCCCAACTTGTGAACCAACATGGTTTCACATCATCCTATGACCTAGTCAGACACAAAACAAGAGAGAGCTACGCCGGGCTACCCCTGTCAGAAGAATGTCTAGGGGGGTAGACGATCCGAGGCCCGTAGATCATCAGGGTTTCGCCGGAGGAAGTCCACGAGAACGTCGGAATCATCTGAAAACTTGCATGTGTCCCTAGCATATGTGTGTGAGTGTGGTGCAAGGTTGGTATAGGTGATTGCATGTGCCCCCCCTCGCATGCATGCGCTCTAACCTAGAAGCGAAAGGTTATGGACATGTATAAGGGGGAATCTCCCCGTTACGGTGAAACCGGGCCGTATAGTGCCCCAACTTGTGAACCAACATGGTTTCACATCATCCTATGACCTAGTCAGACACAAAACAAGAGAGAGCTACGCCGGGCTACCCCTGTCAGAAGAATGTCTAGAGGGGTAGACGATCCGAGGCCCGCAGATCATCAGGGTTTCGCCGGAGTAAGTCCACGAGAACGTCGGAATCATCTGAAAACTTGCATGTGTCCCTAGCATATGTGTGTGAGTGTGGTGCAAGATTGGTATAGGTGATTGCATGTGCCCCCCCTCGCATGCATGCGCTCTAACCTAGAAGCGAAAGGTTATGGACCTGTATAAGGGGAATCTCCCCGTTACGGTGAAACCGGGCCGTATAGTGCCCCAACTTGTGAACCAACATGGTTTCACATCAGGGTTTCGCCGGAGGAAGTCCACGAGAACGTCGGAATCATCTGAAAACTTGCATGTGTCCCTAGCATATGTGTGTGAGTGTGGTGCAAGGTTGGTATAGGTGATTGCATGTGCCCCCCCTCGCATGCATGCGCTCTAACCTAGAAGCGAAAGGTTATGGACCTGTATAAGGGGGAATCTCCCCGTTACGGTGAAACCGGGCCGTATAGTGCCCCAACTTGTGAACCAACATGGTTTCACATCATCCTATGACCTAGTCAGACACAAAACAAGAGAGAGCTACGCCGGGCTACCCCTGTCAGAAGAATGTCTAGGGGGGTAGACGATCCGAGGCCCGCAGATCATCAGGGTTTCGCCGGAGGAAGTCCACGAGAACGTCGGAATCATCTGAAAACTTGCATGTGTCCCTAGCATATGTGTGTGAGTGTGGTGCAAGGTTGGTATAGGTGATTGCATGTGCCCCCCCTCGCATGCATGCGCTCTAACCTAGAAGCGAAAGGTTATGGACCTGTATAAGGGGGAATCTCCCCGTTACGGTGAAACCGGGCCGTATAGTGCCCCAACTTGTGAACCAACATGGTTTCACATCATCCTATAACCTAGTCAGACACAAAACAAGAGAGAGCTACGCCGGGCTACCCCTGTCAGAAGAATGTCTAGGGGGGTAGACGATCCGAGGCCCGCAGATTATCAGGGTTTCGCCGGAGGAAGTCCACGAGAACGTCGGAATCATCTGAAAACTTGCATGTGTCCCTAGCATATGTGTGTGAGTGTGGTGCAAGGTTGGTATAGGTGATTTCATGTGCCCCCCCCCCTCGCATGCATGCGCTCTAACCTAGAAGCGAAAGGTTATGGACCTGTATAAGGGGGAATCTCCCCGTTACGGTGAAACCGGGCCGTATAGTGCCCCAACTTGTGAACCAACATGGTTTCACATCATCCTATGACCTAGTCAGACACAAAACAAGAGAGAGCTACGCCGGGCTACCCCTATCAGAAGAATGTCTAGAGGGGTAGACGATCCGAGGCCCGCAGATCATCAGGGTTTCGCCGGAGTAAGTCCACGAGAACGTCGGAATCATCTGAAAACTTGCATGTGTCCCTAGCATATGTGTGTGAGTGTGGTGCAAGATTGGTATAGGTGATTGCATGTTCCCCCCCTCGCATGCATGCGCTCTAACCTAGAAGCGAAAGGTTATGGACCTGTATAAGGGGGAATCTCCCCGTTACGGTGAAACCGGGCCGTATAGTGCCCCAACTTGTGAACCAACATGGTTTCACATCATCCTATGACCTAGTCAGACACAGAACAAGAGAGAGCTACGCCGGGCTACCCCTGTCAGAAGAATGTCTAGGGGGGTAGACGATCCGAGGCCCGCAGATCATTAGGGTTTCGCCGGAGGAAGTCCACGAGAACGTCGGAATCATCTGAAAACTTGCATGTGTCCCTAGCATATGTGTGTGAGTGTGGTGCAAGGTTGGTATAGGTGATTGCATGTGCCCCCCTCGCATGCATGCGCTCTAACCTAGAAGCGAAAGGTTATGGACCTGTATAAGGGGGAATCTCCCCGTTACGGTGAAAAGGGGCCGTATAGTGCCCCAACTTGTAAACCAACATGGTTTCACATCATCCTATGACCTAGTCAGACACAAAACAAGAGAGAGCTACGCCGGGCTACCCCTGTCAGAAGAATGTCTAGGGGGGTAGACGATCCGAGGCCCGCAGATCATCAGGGTTTCGCCGGAGTAAGTCCACGAGAACGTCAGAATCAGGGGGGGGGTGCATGTATATAGTGATCAAGACCACAATAACCTATCATCATATGTGTGATCTCATGATCCTATGAAATAATATCACCTAACATATAAGTAATAAAAGCCTTGCTAAAGGTGAAAAAAATTCTTTGCCGTGTGTCTGTGGGATAGAGACACACGGCAAAGGACCTTTGCCGTGTGTTTGACGGCCATAGGCACACGGCAAAGGACATCTTTGCCGTGTTCTTTGTCCTTTGCCGTGTGTCTCATGCTATTTTCTAATTTTCTTTTTATTTTTTCTTTCAAATGATTTAACTTTTTCTTGCCTATTTGTTAGTATTCCGACCATGGAAACACTAACTTTGCAATAGACCATAAGGTTCTAGAGGATGCTGAACTTCATTTCCATTAGGTAGACGATCCGAGGCCCGCAGATCATCAGGGTTTCGCCGGTGGAAGTCCGCAAGAACGTCGGAATCATCTGAAAACTTGCATGTGTCGCTAGCATATGTGTGTGAGTGTGGTGCAAGGTTGGTATAGGTGATTGCATGTGTCCCCCCTCGCATCCATGCGCTCTAACCTAGAAGCGAAAGGTTATGGACCTGTATAAGGGGGAATCTCCCCGTTACGGTGAAACCGGGCCGTATAGTGCCCCAACTTGTGAACCAACATGGTTTCACATCATCCTATGACCTAGTGAGACACAAAACAAGAGAGAGCTATGCCGGGCTACCCCTGTCAGAAGAATGTCTAGGGGGTAGACGATCCGAGGCCCGCAGATCATCAGGGTTTCGCCGGAGGAAGTCCACGAGAACGTCGGAATCATCTGAAAACTTGCATGTGTCCCTAGCATATGTGTGTGAGTGTGGTGCAAGGTTGGTATAGGTGATTGCATGTGCCCCCCCTCGCATGCATGCGCTCTAACCTAGAAGCGAAAGGTTATGGACCTGTATAAGGGGGAATCTCCCCGTTACGGTGAAACCGGGCCGTATAGTGCCCCAACTTGTGAACCAACATGGTTTCACATCATCCTATGACCTAGTCAGACACAAAACAAGAGAGAGCTACGCCGGGCTACCCCTGTCAGAAGAATGTCTAGGGGGGTAGACGATCCGAGGCCCGTAGATCATCAGGGTTTCGCCGGAGGAAGTCCACGAGAACGTCGGAATCATCTGAAAACTTGCATGTGTCCCTAGCATATGTGTGTGAGTGTGGTGCAAGGTTGGTATAGGTGATTGCATGTGCCCCCCCTCGCATGCATGCGCTCTAACCTAGAAGCGAAAGGTTATGGACCTGTATAAGGGGGAATCTCCCCGTTACGGTGAAACCGGGCCGTATAGTGCCCCAACTTGTGAACCAACATGGTTTCACATCATCCTATGACCTAGTCAGACACAAAACAAGAGAGAGCTACGCCGGGCTACCCCTGTCAGAAGAATGTCTAGGGGGGTAGACGATCCGAGGCCCGCAGATCATCAGGGTTTCGCCGGAGAAAGTCCACGAGAACGTCGGAATCATCTGAAAACTTGCATGTGTCCCTAGCATATGTGTGTGAGTGTGGTGCAAGGTTGGTATAGGTGATTGCATGTGCCCCCCCTCGCATGCATGCGCTCTAACCTAGAAGCGAAAGGTTATGGACCTGTATAAGGGGGAATCTCCCCGTTACGGTGAAACCGGGCCGTATAGTGCCCCAACTTGTGAACCAACATGGTTTCACATCATCCTATGACCTAGTCAGACACAAAACAAGAGAGAGCTACGCCGGGCTACCCCTGTCAGAAGAATGTCTAGGGGGGTAGACGATCCGAGGCCCGCAGATCATCAGGGTTTCGCCGGAGGAAGTCCACGAGAACGTCGGAATCATCTGAAAACTTGCATGTGTCCCTAGCATATGTGTGTGAGTGTGGTGCAAGGTTGGTATAGGTGATTGCATGTGCCCCCCCTCGCATGCATGCGCTCTAACCTAGAAGCGAAAGGTTATGGACCTGTATAAGGGGGAATCTCCCCGTTACGGTGAAACCGGGCCGTATAGTGCCCCAACTTGTGAACCAACATGGTTTCACATCATCCTATGACCTAGTCAGACACAAAACAAGAGAGAGCTACGCCGGGCTACCCCTGTCAGAAGAATGTCTAGGGGGGTAGACGATCCGAGGCCCGCAGATCATCAGGGTTTCGCCGGAGGAAGTCCACGAGAACGTCGGAATCATCTGAAAACTTGCATGTGTCCCTAGCATATGTGTGTGAGTGTGGTGCAAGGTTGGTATAGGTGATTGCATGTGCCCCCCCTCGCATGCATGCGCTCTAACCTAGAAGCGAAAGGTTATGGACCTGTATAAGGGGGAATCTCCCCGTTACGGTGAAACCGGGCCGTATAGTGCCCCAACTTGTGAACCAACATGGTTTCACATCATCCTATGACCTAGTCAGACACAAAACAAGAGAGAGCTACGCCGGGCTACCCCTGTCAGAAGAATGTCTAGGGGGTAGACGATCCGAGGCCCGTAGATCATCAGGGTTTCGCCGGAGGAAGTCCACGAGAACGTCGGAATCATCTGAAAACTTGCATGTGTCCCTAGCATATGTGTGTGAGTGTGGTGCAAGGTTGGTATAGGTGATTGCATGTGCCCCCCCTCGCATGCATGCGCTCTAACCTAGAAGCGAAAGGTTATGGACCTGTATAAGGGGGAATCTCCCCGTTACGGTGAAACCGGGCCGTATAGTGCCCCAACTTGTGAACCAACATGGTTTCACATCATCCTATGACCTAGTCAGACACAAAACAAGAGAGAGCTACGCCGGGCTACCCCTGTCAGAAGAATGTCTAGGGGGGTAGACGATCCGAGGCCCGCAGATCATCAGTGTTTCGCCGGAGAAAGTCCACGAGAACGTCGGAATCATCTGAAAACTTGCATGTGTCCCTAGCATATGTGTGTGAGTGTGGTGCAAGGTTGGTATAGGTGATTGCATGTGCCCCCCCTCGCATGCATGCGCTCTAACCTAGAAGCGAAAGGTTATGGACCTGTATAAGGGGGAATCTCCCCGTTACGGTGAAACCGGGCCGTATAGTGCCCCAACTTGTGAACCAACATGGTTTCACATCATCCTATGACCTAGTCAGACACAAAACAAGAGAGAGCTACGCCGGGCTACCCCTGTCAGAAGAATGTCTAGGGGGGTAGACGATCCGAGGCCCGCAGATCATCAGGGTTTCGCCGGAGGAAGTCCACGAGAACGTCGGAATCATCTGAAAACTTGCATGTGTCCCTAGCATATGTGTGTGAGTGTGGTGCAAGGTTGGTATAGGTGATTGCATGTGCCCCCCCTCGCATGCATGCGATCTAACCTAGAAGCGAAAGGTTATGGACCTGTATAAGGGGGAATCTCCCCGTTACGGTGAAACCGGGCCGTATAGTGCCCCAACTTGTGAACCAACATGGTTTCACATCATCCTATGACCTAGTCAGACACAAAACAAGAGAGAGCTACGCCGGGCTACCCCTGTCAGAAGAATGTCTAGGGGGGTAGACGATCCGAGGCCCGCAGATCATCAGGGTTTCGCCGGAGGAAGTCCACGAGAACGTCGGAATCATCTGAAAACTTGCATGTGTCCCTAGCATATGTGTGTGAGTGTGGTGCAAGGTTGGTATAGGTGATTGCATGTGCCCCCCCTCGCATGCATGCGCTCTAACCTAGAAGCGAAAGGTTATGGACCTGTATAAGGGGGAATCTCCCCGTTACGGTGAAACCGGGCCGTATAGTGCCCCAACTTGTGAACCAACATGGTTTCACATCATCCTATAACCTAGTCAGACACAAAACAAGAGAGAGCTACGCCGGGCTACCCCTGTCAGAAGAATGTCTAGGGGGGTAGACGATCCGAGGCCCGCAGATTATCAGGGTTTCGCCGGAGGAAGTCCACGCGAACGACGGAATCATCTGAAAACTTGCATGTGTCCCTAGCATATGTGTGTGAGTGTGGTGCAAGGTTGGTATAGGTGATTGCATGTGGCCCCCCCCTCGCATGCATGCGCTCTAACCTAGAAGCGAAAGGTTATGGACCTGTATAAGGGGGAATCTCCCCGTTACGGTGAAACCGGGCCGTATAGTGCCCCAACTTGTGAACCAACATGGTTTCACATCATCCTATGACCTAGTCAGACACAAAACAAGAGAGAGCTACGCCGGGCTACCCCTGTCAGAAGAATGTCTAGAGGGGTAGACGATCCGAGGCCCGCAGATCATCAGGGTTTCGCCGGAGTAAGTCCACGAGAACGTCGGAATCATCTGAAAACTTGCATGTGTCCCTAGCATATGTGTGTGAGTGTGGTGCAAGATTGGTATAGGTGATTGCATGTTCCCCCCCTCGCATGCATGCGCTCTAACCTAGAAGCGAAAGGTTATGGACCTGTATAAGGGGGAATCTCCCCGTTACGGTGAAACCGGGCCGTATAGTGCCCCAACTTGTGAACCAACATGGTTTCACATCATCCTATGACCTAGTCAGACACAGAACAAGAGAGAGCTACGCCGGGCTACCCCTGTCAGAAGAATGTCTAGGGGGGTAGACGATCCGAGGCCCGCAGATCATCAGGGTTTCGCCGGAGGGAGTCCACGAGAACGTCGGAATCATCTGAAAACTTGCATGTGTCCCTAGCATATGTGTGTGAGTGTGGTGCAAGGTTGGTATAGGTGATTGCATGTGCCCCCCCTCGCATGCATGCGCTCTAACCTAGAAGCGAAAGGTTATGGACCTGTATAAGGGGGAATCTCCCCGTTACGGTGAAACCGGGCCGTATAGTGCCCCAACTTGTAAACCAACATGGTTTCACATCATCCTATGACCTAGTCAGACACAAAACAAGAGAGAGCTACGCCGGGCTACCCCTGTCAGAAGAATGTCTAGGGGGGTAGACGATCTGAGGCCCGCAGATCATCAGGGTTTCGCCGGAGTAAGTCCACGAGAACGTCAGAATCAGGGGGGTGCATGTATATAGTGATCAAGACCACAATAACCTATCATCATATGTGTGATCTCATGATCCTATGAAATAATATCACCTAACATATAAGTAATAAAAGCCTTGCTAAAGGTGAAAAAAATTCTTTGCCGTGTGTCTGTGGGATAGAGACACACGGCAAAGGACCTTTGCCGTGTGTTTGACGGCCACACGCACACGGCAAAGGACATCTTTGCCGTGTGCTTTGTCCTTTGCCGGGTGTCTCATGCTATTTTCTAATTTTATTTTTATTTTTTCTTTCAAATGATTTAACTTTTTCTTGCCTATTTGTTAGTATTCCGACCATGGAAACACTAACTTTGCAATAGACCATAAGGTTCTAGAGGATGCTGAACTTCATTTCCATTAGGTAGACGATCCGAGGCCCGCAGATCATCAGGGTTTCGCCGGTGGAAGTCCGCAAGAACGTCGGAATCATCTGAAAACTTGCATGTGTCGCTAGCATATGTGTGTGAGTGTGGTGCAAGGTTGGTATAGGTGATTGCATGTGTCCCCCCTCGCATCCATGCGCTCTAACCTAGAAGCGAAAGGTTATGGACCTGTATAAGGGGGAATCTCCCCGTTACGGTGAAACCGGGCCGTATAGTGCCCCAACTTGTGAACCAACATGGTTTCACATCATCCTATGACCTAGTCAGACATAAAACAAGAGAGAGCTACGCCGGGCTATCCCTGTCAGAAGAATGTCTAGAGGGGTAGACGATCCGAGGCCCGCAGATCATCAGGGTTTCGCCGGAGTAAGTCCACGAGAACGTCGGAATCATCTGAAAACTTGCATGTGTCCCTAGCATATGTGTGTGAGTGTGGTGCAAGATTGGTATAGGTGATTGCATGTGCCCCCCCTCGCATGCATGCGCTCTAACCTAGAAGAGAAAGGTTATGGACCTGTATAAGGGGGAATCTCCCCGTTACGGTGAAACCGGGCCGTATAGTGCCCCAACTTGTGAACCAACATGGTTTCACATCATCCTATGACCTAGTCAGACACAAAACAAGAGAGAGCTACGCCGGGCTACCCCTGTCAGAAGAATGTCTAGGCGGGTAGACGATCCGAGGCCCGTAGATCATCAGGGTTTCGCCGGAGGAAGTCCACGAGAACGTCGGAATCATCTGAAAACTTGCATGTGTTCCTAGCATATGTGTGTGAGTGTGGTGCAAGGTTGGTATAGGTGATTGCATGTGCCCCCCCTCGCATGCATGCGCTCTAACCTAGAAGCGAAAGGTTATGGACCTGTATAAGGGGGAATCTCCCCGTTACGGTGAAAACAGGCCGTATAGTGCCCCAACGTGTGAACCAACATGGTTTCACATCATCCTATGACCTAGTCAGACACAAAACAAGAGAGAGCTACGCTGGGCTACCCCTGTCAGAAGAAAGTCTAGGGGGGTAGACGATCCGAGGCCCGCAGATCATCAGGGTTTCGCCGGAGTAAGTCCACGAGAACGTCGGAATCAGGGTGGTGCATGTATATAGTGATCAAGACCACAATAACCTATCATCATATGTGTGATCTCATGATCCTATGAAATAATATCACCTAACATATAAGTAATAAAAGCCTTGCTAAAGGTGAAAAAAATTCTTTGTCGTGTGTCTGTGGGATAGAGACACACGGCAAAGGACCTTTGCCGTGTGTTTGACGGCCACAGGCACACGGCAAAGGACATCTTTGCCGTGTGCTTTGTCCTTTGCCGTGTGTCTCATGCTATTTTCTAATTTTCTTTTTATTTTTTCTTTCAAATGATTTAACTTTTTCTTGCCTATTTGTTAGTATTCCGACCATGGAAACACTAACTTTGCAATAGACCATAAGGTTCTAGAGGATGCTGAACTTCATTTCCATTAGGTAGACGATCCGAGGCCCGCCGATCATCAGGGTTTCGCCGGTGGAAGTCCGCAAGAACGTCGGAATCATCTGAAAACTTGCATGTGTCCCTAGCATATGTGTGTGAGTGTGGTGCAAGGTTGGTATATGTTATTGCATGTGTCCCCCCTCGCATCCATGCGCTCTAACCTAGAAGAGAAAGGTTATGGACCTGTATAAGGGGGAATCTCCCCGTTACGGTGAAACCGGGCCGTATAGTGCCCCAACTTGTGATCCAACATGGTTTCACATCATCCTATGACCTAGTCAGACATAAAACAAGAGAGAGCTACGCCGGGCTACCCCTGTCAGAAGAATGTCTAGAGGGGTAGACGATCCGAGGCCCGCAGATCATCAGGGTTTCGCCGGAGTAAGTCCACGAGAACGTCGGAATCATCTGAAAACTTGCATGTGCCCCTAGCATATGTGTGTGAGTGTGGTGCAAGATTGGTATAGGTGATTGCATGTGCCCCCCTCGCATGCATGCGCTCTAACCTAGAAGAGAAAGGTTATGGACCTGTATAAGGGGGAATCTCCCCGTTACGGTGAAACCGGGCCGTATAGTGCCCCAACTTGTGAACCAACATGGTTTCACATCATCCTATGACCTAGTCAGACACAAAACAAGAGAGAGCTACGCCGGGCTACCCCTGTCAGAAGAATGTCTAGGGGGGTAGACGATCCGAGGCCCGCAGATAATCAGGGTTTCGCCAGAGGAAGTCCACGAGAACGTCGGAATCATCTGAAAACTTGCATGTGTCCCTAGCATATGTGTGTGAGTGTGGTGCAAGGTTGGTATAGGTGATTGCATGTGCCCCCCCCTCGCATGCATGCGCTCTAACCTAGAAGCGAAAGGTTATGGACCTGTATAAGGGGGAATCTCCCCGTTACGGTGAAACCGGGCCGTATAGTGCCCCAACGTGTGAACCAACATGGTTTCACATCATCCTATGACCTAGTCAGACACAAAACAAGAGAGAGCTACGCCGGGCTACCCCTGTCAGAAGAAAGTCTAGGGGGGTAGACGATCCGAGGCCCGCAGATCATCAGGGTTTCGCCGGAGTAAGTCCACGAGAACGTCGGAATCAGGGTGGTGCATGTATATAGTGATCAAGACCACAATAACCTATCATCATATGTGTGATCTCATGATCCTATGAAATAATATCACCTAACATATAAGTAATAAAAGCCTTGCTAAAGGTGAAAAAAATTCTTTGCCGTGTGTCTGTGGGATAGAGACACACGGCAAAGGACCTTTGCCGTGTGTTTGACGGCCACAGGCACACGGCAAAGGACATCTTTGCCGTGTGCTTTGTCCTTTGCCGTGTGTCTCATGCTATTTTCTAATTTTCTTTTTATTTTTTCTTTCAAATGATTTAACTTTTTGTTGCCTATTTGTTAGTATTCAGACCATGGAAACACTAACTTTGCAATAGACCATAAGGTTCTAGAGGATGCTGAACTTCATTTCCATTAGGTAAACGATCCGAGGCCCGCAGATCATCAGGGTTTCGCCGGTGGAAGTCCGCAAGAACGTCGGAATCATCTGAAAACTTGCATGTGTCCCTAGCATATGTGTGTGAGTGTGGTGCAAGGTTGGTATAGGTGATTGCATGTGTCCCCCCTCGCATCCATGCGCTCTAACCTAGAAGCGAAAGGTTATGGACCTGTATAAGGGGGAATCTCCCCGTTACAGTGAAACCGGGCCGTATAGTGCCCCAACTTGTGAACCAACATGGTTTCACATCATCCTATGACCTAGTCAGACACAAAACAAGAGAGAGCTACGCCGGGCTACCCCTGTTAGAAGAATGTCTAGAGGGGTAGACGATCCGAGGCCCGCAGATCATCAGGGTTTCGCCGGAGTAAGTCCACGAGAACGTCGGAATCATCTGAAAACTTGCATGTGTCCCTAGCATATGTGTGTGAGTGTGGTGCAAGATTGGTATAGGTGATTGCATGTGCCCCCCCTCGCATGCATGCGCTCTAACCTAGAAGAGAAAGGTTATGGACCTGTATAAGGGGGAATCTCCCCGTTACGGTGAAACCGGGCCGTATAGTGCCCCAACTTGTGAACCAACATGGTTTCACATAATCCTATGACCTAGTCAGACACAAAACAAGAGAGAGCTACGCCGGGCTACCCCTGTCAGAAGAATGTCTAGGGGGGTAGACGATCCGAGGCCCGCAGATCATCAGGGTTTCGCCGGAGGAAGTCCACGAGAACGTCAGAATCATCTGAAAACTTGCATGTGTCCCTAGCATATGTGTGTGAGTGTGGTGCAAGGTTGGTATAGGTGATTGCATGTGCCCCCCCTCGCATGCATGCGCTCTAACCTAGAAGCGAAAGGTTATGGACCTGTATAAGGGGGAATCTTCCTGTTACGGTGAAACCGGGCCGTATAGTGCCCCAACGTGTGAACCAACATGGTTTCACATCATCCTATGACCTAGTCAGACACAAAACAAGAGAGAGCTACGCCGGGCTACCCCTGTCAGAAGAATGTCTAGGGGGGTAGACGATCCGAGGCCCGCAGATCATCAGGGTTTCGCCGGTGTAAGTCCACGAGAACGTCGGAATCAGGGGGGTGCATGTATATAGTGATCAAGACCACAATAACCTATCATCATATGTGTGATCTCATGATCCTATGAAATAATATCACCTAACATATAAGTAATAAAAGCCTTGCTAAAGGTGAAAAAAATTCTTTGCCGTGTGTCTGTGGGATAGAGACACACGGCAAAGGACCTTTGCCGTGTGTTTGACGGCCACAGGAACACGGCAAAGGACATCTTTGCCGTGTGCTTTGTCCTTTGCCGTGTGTCTCATGCTATTTTCTAATTTTCTTTTTATTTTTTCTTTCAAATGATTTAACTTTTTGTTGCCTATTTGTTAGTATTCAGACCATGGAAACACTAACTTTGCAATAGACCATAAGGTTCTAGAGGATGCTGAACTTCATTTCCATTAGGTAGACGATCCGAGGCCCGCAGATCATCAGGGTTTCGCCGGTGGAAGTCCGCAAGAACGTCGGAATCATCTGAAAACTTGCATGTGTCCCTAGCATATGTGTGTGAGTGTGGTGCAAGGTTGGTATAGGTGATTGCATGTGTCCCCCCTCGCATCCATGCGCTCTAACCTAGAAGCGAAAGGTTATGGACCTGTATAAGGGGGAATCTCCCCGTTACGGTGAAACCGGGCCGTATAGTGCCCCAACTTGTGAACCAACATGGTTTCACATCATCCTATGACCTAGTGAGACACAAAACAAGAGAGAGCTACGCCGGGCTACCCCTGTCAGAAGAATGTCTAGGGGGGTAGACGATCCGAGGCCCGCAGATCATCAGGGTTTCGCCGGTGGAAGTCCGCAAGAACGTCGGAATCATCTGAAAACTTGCATGTGTCCCTAGCATATGTGTGTGAGTGTGGTGCAAGGTTGGTATAGGTGATTGCATGTGTCCCCCCTCGCATCCATGCGCTCTAACCTAGAAGCGAAAGGTTATGGACCTGTATAAGGGGGAATCTCCCCGTTACGGTGAAACCGGGCCGTATAGTGCCCCAACTTGTGAACCAACATGGTTTCACATCATCCTATGACCTAGTCAGACACAAAACAAGAGAGAGCTACGCCGGGCTACCCCTGTCAGAAGAATGTCTAGAGGGGTAGACGATCCGAGGCCCGCAGATCATCAGGGTTTCGCCGGAGTAAGTCCACGAGAACGTCGGAATCATCTGAAAACTTGCATGTGTCCCTAGCATATGTGTGTGAGTTTGGTGCAAGATTGGTATAGGTGATTGCATGTGCCCCCCCTCGCATGCATGCGCTCTAACCTAGAAGCGAAAGGTTATGGACCTGTATAAGGGGGAATCTCCCCGTTACGGTGAAACCGGGCCGTATAGTGCCCCAACTTGTGAACCAACATGGTTTCACATCATCCTATGACCTAGTCAGACACAAAACAAGAGAGAGCTACGCCGGGCTACCCCTGTCAGAAGAATGTCTAGGGGGGTAGACGATCCGAGGCCCGCAGATCATCAGGGTTTCGCCGGAGGAAGTCCACGAGAACGTCGGAATCATCTGAAAACTTGCATGTGTCCCTAGCATATGTGTGTGAGTGTGGTGCAAGGTTGGTATAGGTGATTGCATGTGCCCCCCTCGAATGCATGCGCGCTAACCTAGAAGCGAAAGGTTATGGACCTGTATAAGGGGGAATCTCCCTGTTACGGTGAAACCGGGCCGTATAGTGCCCCAACTTGTGAACCAACATGGTTTCACATCATCCTATGACCTAGTCAGACACAAAACAAGAGAGAGCTACGCCGTGCTACCCCTGTCAGAAGAATGTCTAGGGGGGTAGACGATCCGAGGCCCGCAGATCATCAGGGTTTCGCCGGAGGAAGTCCACGAGAACGTCGGAATCAGGGGGGTGCATGTATATGGTGATCAAGACCACAATAACCTATCATCATATGTGTGATCTCATGATCCTATGAAATAATATCACCTAACATATAAGTAATAAAAGCCTTGCTAAAGGTGAAAAAAATTCTTTGCCGTGTGTCTGTGGGATAGAGACACACGGCAAAGGACCTTTGCCGTGTGTTTGACGGCCACAGGCACACGGCAAAGGACATCTTTGCCGTGTGCTTTGTCCTTTGCCGTGTGTCTCATGCTATTTTCTAATTTTCTTTTTATTTTTTCTTTCAAATGATTTAACTTTTTGTTGCCTATTTGTTAGTATTCAGACCATGGAAACACTAACTTTGCAATAGACCATAAGGTTCTAGAGGATGCTGAACTTCATTTCCATTAGGTAGACGATCCGAGGCCCGTAGATCATCAGGGTTTCGCCGGTGGAAGTCCGCAAGAACGTCAGAATCATCTGAAAACTTGCATGTGTCCCTAGCATATGTGTGTGAGTGTGGTGCAAGGTTGGTATAGGTGATTGCATGTGTCCCCCCTCGCATCCATGCGCTCTAACCTAGAAGTGAAAGGTTATGGACCTGTATAAGGGGGAATCTCCCCGTTACGGTGAAACCGGGCCGTATAGTGCCCCAACTTGTGAACCAACATGGTTTCACATCATCCTATGACCTAGTGAGACACAAAACAAGAGAGAGCTATGCCGGGCTACCCCTGTCAGAAGAATGTCTAGGGGGTAGACGATCCGAGGCCCGTAGATCATCAGGGTTTCGCCGGAGGAAGTCCACGAGAACGTCGGAATCATCTGAAAACTTGCATGTGTCCCTAGCATATGTGTGTGAGTGTGGTGCAAGTTTGGTATAGGTGATTGCATGTGCCCCCCCTCGCATGCATGCGCTCTAACCTAGAAGCGAAAGGTTATGGACCTGTATAAGGGGGAATCTCCCCGTTACGGTGAAACCGGGCCGTATAGTGCCCCAACTTGTGAACCAACATGGTTTCACATCATCCTATGACCTAGTCAGACACAAAACAAGAGAGAGCTACGCCGGGCTACCCCTGTCAGAAGAATGTCTAGGGGGGTAGACGATCCGAGGCCCGTAGATCATCAGGGTTTCGCCGGAGGAAGTCCACGAGAACGTCGGAATCATCTGAAAACTTGCATGTGTCCCTAGCATATGTGTGTGAGTGTGGTGCAAGGTTGGTATAGGTGATTGCATGTGCCCCCCCTCGCATGCATGCGCTCTAACCTAGAAGCGAAAGGTTATGGACCTGTATAAGGGGGAATCTCCCCGTTACGGTGAAACCGGGCCGTATAGTGCCCCAACTTGTGAACCAACATGGTTTCACATCATCCTATGACCTAGTCAGACACAAAACAAGAGAGAGCTACGCCGGGCTACCCCTGTCAGAAGAATGTCTAGAGGGGTAGACGATCCGAGGCCCGCAGATCATCAGGGTTTCGCCGGAGTAAGTCCACGAGAACGTCGGAATCATCTGAAAACTTGCATGTGTCCCTAGCATATGTGTGTGAGTGTGGTGCAAGATTGGTATAGGTGATTGCATGTGCCCCCCTCGCATGCATGCGCTCTAACCTAGAAGCGAAAGGTTATGGACCTGTATAAGGGGAATCTCCCCGTTACGGTGAAACCGGGCCGTATAGTGCCCCAACTTGTGAACCAACATGGTTTCACATCATCCTATGACCTAGTCAGACACAAAACAAGAGAGAGCTACGCCGGGCTACCCCTGTCAGAAGAATGTCTAGGGGGGTAGACGATCCGAGGCCCGCAGATCATCAGGGTTTCGCCGGAGGAAGTCCACGAGAACGTCGGAATCATCTGAAAACTTGCATGTGTCCCTAGCATATGTGTGTGAGTGTGGTGCAAGGTTGGTATAGGTGATTGCATGTGCCCCCCTCGAATGCATGCGCTCTAACCTAGAAGCGAAAGGTTATGGACCTGTATAAGGGGGAATCTCCCCGTTATGGTGAAACCGGGCCGTATAGTGCCCCAACTTGTGAACCAACATGGTTTCACATCATCCTATGACCTAGTCAGACACAAAACAAGAGAGAGCTACGCCGGGCTACCCCTGTCAGAAGAATGTCTAGGGGGGTAGACGATCCGAGGCCCGCAGATCATCAGGGTTTCGCCAGAGGAAGTCCACGAGAACGTCGGGATCAGGGGGGGTGCATGTATATGGTGATCAAGACCACAATAACCTATCATCATATGTGTGATCTCATGATCCTATGAAATAATATCACCTAACATATAAGTAATAAAAGCCTTGCTAAAGGTGAAAAAAATTCTTTGCCGTGTGTCTGTGGGATAGAGACACACGGCAAAGGACCTTTGCCGTGTGTTTGACGGCCACAGGCACACGGCAAAGGACATCTTTGCCGTGTTCTTTGTCCTTTGCCGTGTGTCTCATGCTATTTTCTAATTTTATTTTTATTTTTTCTTTCAAATGATTTAACTTTTTGTTGCCTATTTGTTAGTATTCAGACCATGGAAACACTAACTTTGCAATAGACCATAAGGTTCTAGAGGATGCTGAACTTCATTTCCATTAGGTAGACGATCCGAGGCCCGTAGATCATCAGGGTTTCGCCGGTGGAAGTCCGCAAGAACGTTAGAATCATCTGAAAAATTGCATGTGTCCCTAGCATATGTGTGTGAGTGTGGTGCAAGGTTGGTATAGGTGATTGCATGTGTCCCCCCTCGCATCCATGCGCTCTAACCAAGAAGCGAAAGGTTATGGACCTATATAAGGGGGAATCTCCCCGTTACGGTGAAACCGGGCCGTATAGTGCCCCAACTTGTGAACCAACATGGTTTCACATCATCCTATGACCTAGTGAGACACAAAACAAGAGAGAGCTATGCCGGGCTACCCCTGTCAGAAGAATGTCTAGGGGGTAGACGATCCGAGGCCCGCAGATCATCAGGGTTTCGCCGGAGGAAGTCCACGAGAACGTCGGAATCATCTGAAAACTTGCATGTGTCCCTAGCATATGTGTGTGAGTGTGGTGCAAGGTTGGTATAGGTGATTGCATGTGCCCCCCCTCGCATGCATGCGCTCTAACCTAGAAGCGAAAGGTTATGGACCTGTATAAGGGGGAATCTCCCCGTTACGGTGAAACCGGGCCGTATAGTGCCCCAACTTGTGAACCAACATGGTTTCACATCATCCTATGACCTTGTCAGACACAAAACAAGAGAGAGCTACGCCGGGCTACCCCTGTCAGAAGAATGTCTACGGGGTTAGACGATCCGAGGCCCGTAGATCATCAGGGTTTCGCCGGAGGAAGTCCACGAGAACGTCGGAATCATCTGAAAACTTGCATGTGTCCCTAGCATATGTGTGTGAGTGTGGTGCAAGGTTGGTATAGGTGATTGCATGTGCCCCCCCTCGCATGCATGCGCTCTAACCTAGAAGCGAAAGGTTATGGACCTGTATAAGGGGGAATCTCCCCGTTACGGTGAAACCGGGCCGTATAGTGCCCCAACTTGTGAACCAACATGGTTTCACATCATCCTATGACCTAGTCAGACACAAAACAAGAGAGAGCTACACCGGGCTACCCCTGTCAGAAGAATGTCTAGGGGGGTAGACGATCCGAGGCCCGCAGATCATCAGGGTTTCGCCGGAGAAAGTCCACGAGAACGTCGGAATCATCTGAAAACTTGCATGTGTCCCTAGCATATGTGTGTGAGTGTGGTGCAAGGTTGGTATAGGTGATTGCATGTGCCCCCCCTCGCATGCATGCGCTCTAACCTAGAAGCGAAAGGTTATGGACCTGTATAAGGGGGAATCTCCCCGTTACGGTGAAACCGGGCCGTATAGTGCCCCAACTTGTGAACCAACATGGTTTCACATCATCCTATGACCTAGTCAGACACAAAACAAGAGAGAGCTACGCCGGGCTACCCCTGTCAGAAGAATGTCTAGGGGGGTAGACGATCCGAGGCCCGCAGATCATCAGGGTTTCGCCGGAGGAAGTCCACGAGAACGTCGGAATCATCTGAAAACTTGCATGTGTCCCTAGCATATGTGTGTGAGTGTGGTGCAAGGTTGGTATAGGTGATTGCATGTGCCCCCCCTCGCATGCATGCGCTCTAACCTAGAAGCGAAAGGTTATGGACCTGTATAAGGGGGAATCTCCCCGTTACGGTGAAACCGGGCCGTATAGTGCCCCAACTTGTGAACCAACATGGTTTCACATCATCCTATAACCTAGTCAGACACAAAACAAGAGAGAGCTACGCCGGGCTACCCCTGTCAGAAGAATGTCTAGGGGGTAGACGATCCGAGGCCCGCAGATTATCAGGGTTTCGCCGGAGGAAGTCCACGAGAACGTCGGAATCATCTGAAAACTTGCATGTGTCCCTAGCATATGTGTGTGAGTGTGGTGCAAGGTTGGTATAGGTGATTGCATGTGCCCCCCCCCTCGCATGGATGCGCTCTAACCTAGAAGCGAAAGGTTATGGACCTGTATAAGGGGGAATCTCCCCGTTACGGTGAAACCGGGCCGTATAGTGCCCCAACTTGTGAACCAACATGGTTTCACATCATCCTATGACCTAGTCAGACACAAAACAAGAGAGAGCTATGCCGGGCTACCCCTGTCAGAAGAATGTCTAGAGGGGTAGACGATCCGAGGCCCGCAGATCATCAGGGTTTCGCCGGAGTAAGTCCACGAGAACGTCGGAATCATCTGAAAACTTGCATGTGTCCCTAGCATATGTGTGTGAGTGTGGTGCAAGATTGGTATAGGTGATTGCATGTTCCCCCCCTCGCATGCATGCGCTCTAACCTAGAAGCGAAAGGTTATGGACCTGTATAAGGGGGAATCTCCCCGTTACGGTGAAACCGGGCCGTATAGTGCCCCAACTTGTGAACCAACATGGTTTCACATCATCCTATGACCTAGTCAGACACAGAACAAGAGAGAGCTACGCCGGGCTACCCCTGTCAGAAGAATGTCTAGGCGGGTAGACGATCCGAGGCCCGTAGATCATCAGGGTTTCGCCGGAGGAAGTCCACGAGAACGTCGGAATCATCTGAAAACTTGCATGTGTTCCTAGCATATGTGTGTGAGTGTGGTGCAAGGTTGGTATAGGTGATTGCATGTGCCCCCCCTCGCATGCATGCGCTCTAACCTAGAAGCGAAAGGTTATGGACCTGTATAAGGGGGAATCTCCCCGTTACGGTGAAAACAGGCCGTATAGTGCCCCAACGTGTGAACCAACATGGTTTCACATCATCCTATGACCTAGTCAGACACAAAACAAGAGAGAGCTACGCCGGGCTACCCCTGTCAGAAGAATGTCTAGGGGGTAGACGATCCGAGGCCCGCAGATTATCAGGGTTTCGCCGGAGGAAGTCCACGAGAACGTCGGAATCATCTGAAAACTTGCATGTGTCCCTAGCATATGTGTGTGAGTGTGGTGCAAGGTTGGTATAGGTGATTGCATGTGCCCCCCCTCGCATGCATGCGCTCTAACCTAGAAGCGAAAGGTTATGGACCTGTATAAGGGGGAATCTCCCCGTTACGGTGAAACCGGGCCGTATAGTGCCCCAACTTGTGAACCAACATGGTTTCACATCATCCTATGACCTTGTCAGACACAAAACAAGAGAGAGCTACGCCGGGCTACCCCTGTCAGAAGAATGTCTACGGGGTTAGACGATCCGAGGCCCGTAGATCATCAGGGTTTCGCCGGAGGAAGTCCACGAGAACGTCGGAATCATCTGAAAACTTGCATGTGTCCCTAGCATATGTGTGTGAGTGTGGTGCAAGGTTGGTATAGGTGATTGCATGTGCCCCCCCTCGCATGCATGCGCTCTAACCTAGAAGCGAAAGGTTATGGACCTGTATAAGGGGGAATCTCCCCGTTACGGTGAAACCGGGCCGTATAGTGCCCCAACTTGTGAACCAACATGGTTTCACATCATCCTATGACCTAGTCAGACACAAAACAAGAGAGAGCTACACCGGGCTACCCCTGTCAGAAGAATGTCTAGGGGGGTAGACGATCCGAGGCCCGCAGATCATCAGGGTTTCGCCGGAGAAAGTCCACGAGAACGTCGGAATCATCTGAAAACTTGCATGTGTCCCTAGCATATGTGTGTGAGTGTGGTGCAAGGTTGGTATAGGTGATTGCATGTGCCCCCCCTCGCATGCATGCGCTCTAACCTAGAAGCGAAAGGTTATGGACCTGTATAAGGGGGAATCTCCCCGTTACGGTGAAACCGGGCCGTATAGTGCCCCAACTTGTGAACCAACATGGTTTCACATCATCCTATGACCTAGTCAGACACAAAACAAGAGAGAGCTACGCCGGGCTACCCCTGTCAGAAGAATGTCTAGGGGGGTAGACGATCCGAGGCCCGCAGATCATCAGGGTTTCGCCGGAGGAAGTCCACGAGAACGTCGGAATCATCTGAAAACTTGCATGTGTCCCTAGCATATGTGTGTGAGTGTGGTGCAAGGTTGGTATAGGTGATTGCATGTGCCCCCCCTCGCATGCATGCGCTCTAACCTAGAAGCGAAAGGTTATGGACCTGTATAAGGGGGAATCTCCCCGTTACGGTGAAACCGGGCCGTATAGTGCCCCAACTTGTGAACCAACATGGTTTCACATCATCCTATAACCTAGTCAGACACAAAACAAGAGAGAGCTACGCCGGGCTACCCCTGTCAGAAGAATGTCTAGGGGGTAGACGATCCGAGGCCCGCAGATTATCAGGGTTTCGCCGGAGGAAGTCCACGAGAACGTCGGAATCATCTGAAAACTTGCATGTGTCCCTAGCATATGTGTGTGAGTGTGGTGCAAGGTTGGTATAGGTGATTGCATGTGCCCCCCCCCTCGCATGGATGCGCTCTAACCTAGAAGCGAAAGGTTATGGACCTGTATAAGGGGGAATCTCCCCGTTACGGTGAAACCGGGCCGTATAGTGCCCCAACTTGTGAACCAACATGGTTTCACATCATCCTATGACCTAGTCAGACACAAAACAAGAGAGAGCTATGCCGGGCTACCCCTGTCAGAAGAATGTCTAGAGGGGTAGACGATCCGAGGCCCGCAGATCATCAGGGTTTCGCCGGAGTAAGTCCACGAGAACGTCGGAATCATCTGAAAACTTGCATGTGTCCCTAGCATATGTGTGTGAGTGTGGTGCAAGATTGGTATAGGTGATTGCATGTTCCCCCCCTCGCATGCATGCGCTCTAACCTAGAAGCGAAAGGTTATGGACCTGTATAAGGGGGAATCTCCCCGTTACGGTGAAACCGGGCCGTATAGTGCCCCAACTTGTGAACCAACATGGTTTCACATCATCCTATGACCTAGTCAGACACAGAACAAGAGAGAGCTACGCCGGGCTACCCCTGTCAGAAGAATGTCTAGGGGGGTAGACGATCCGAGGCCCGCAGATCATCAGGGTTTCGCCGGAGGAAGTCCACGAGAACGTCGGAATCATCTGAAAACTTGCATGTGTCCCTAGCATATGTGTGTGAGTGTGGTGCAAGGTTGGTATAGGTGATTGCATGTGCCCCCCCTCGCATGCATGCGCTCTAACCTAGAAGTGAAAGGTTATGGACCTGTATAAGGGGGAATCTCCCCGTTACGGTGAAACCGGGCCGTATAGTGCCCCAACTTGTGAACCAACATGGTTTCACATCATCCTATGACCTAGTCAGACACAAAACAAGAGAGAGCTACGCCGGGCTACCCCTGTCAGAAGAATGTCTAGGGGGGTAGACGATCCGAGGCCCGCAGATCATCAGGGTTTCGCCGGAGTAAGTCCACGAGAACGTCAGAATCAGGGGGGTGCATGTATATAGTGATCAAGACCACAATAACCTATCATCATATGTGTGATCTCATGATCCTATGAAATAATATCACCTAACATATAAGTAATAAAAGCCTTGCTAAAGGTGAAAAAAATTCTTTGCCGTGTGTCTGTGGGATAGAGACACACGGCAAAGGACCTTTGCCGTGTGTTTGACGGCCACAGGCACACGGCAAAGGACATCTTTGCCGTGTGCTTTGTCCTTTGCCGTGTGTCTCATGCTATTTTCTAATTTTCTTTTTATTTTTTCTTTCAAATGATTTAACTTTTTCTTGCCTATTTGTTAGTATTCCGACCATGGAAACACTAACTTTGCAATAGACCATAAGGTTCTAGAGGATGCTGAACTTCATTTCCATTAGGTAGACGATCCGAGGCCCGCAGATCATCAGGGTTTCGCCGGTGGAAGTCCGCAAGAACGTCGGAATCATCTGAAAACTTGCATGTGTCCCTAGCATATGTGTGTGAGTGTGGTGCAAGGTTGGTATAGGTGATTGCATGTGTCCCCCCTCGCATCCATGCGCTCTAACCTAGAAGCGAAAGGTTATGGACCTGTATAAGGGGGAATCTCCCCGTTACGGTGAAACCGGGCCGTATAGTGCCCCAACTTGTGAACCAACATGGTTTCACATCATCCTATGACCTAGTCAGACACAAAACAAGAGAGAGCTACGCCGGGCTACCCCTGTCAGAAGAATGTCTAGAGGGGTAGACGATCCGAGGCCCGCAGATCATCAGGGTTTCGCCGGAGTAAGTCCACGAGAACGTCGGAATCATCTGAAAACTTGCATGTGTCCCTAGCATATGTGTGTTAGTGTGGTGCAAGATTGGTATAGGTGATTGCATGTGCCCCCCTCGCATGCATGCGCTCTAACCTAGAAGAGAAAGGTTATGGACCTGTATAAGGGGGAATCTCCCCGTTACGGTGAAACCGGGCCGTATAGTGCCCCAACTTGTGAACCAACATGGTTTCACATAATCCTATGACCTAGTCAGACACAAAACAAGAGAGAGCTACGCCGGGCTACCCCTGTCAGAAGAATGTCTAGGGGGGTAGACGATCCGAGGCCCGCAGATCATCAGGGTTTCGCCGGAGGAAGTCCACGAGAACGTCAGAATCATCTGAAAACTTGCATGTGTCCCTAGCATATGTGTGTGAGTGCGGTGCAAGGTTGGTATAGGTGATTGCATGTGCCCCCCCTCGCATGCATGCGCTCTAACCTAGAAGCGAAAGGTTATGGACCTGTATAAGGGGGAATCTTCCTGTTACGGTGAAACCGGGCCGTATAGTGCCCCAACGTGTGAACCAACATGGTTTCACATCATCCTATGACCTAGTCAGACACAAAACAAGAGAGAGCTACGCCGGGCTACCCCTGTCAGAAGAATGTCTAGGGGGGTAGACGATCCGAGGCCCGCAGATCATCAGGGTTTCGCCGGTGTAAGTCCACGAGAACGTCGGAATCAGGGGGGTGCATGTATATAGTGATCAAGACCACAATAACCTATCATCATATGTGTGATCTCATGATCCTATGAAATAATATCACCTAACATATAAGTAATAAAAGCCTTGCTAAAGGTGAAAAAAATTCTTTGCCGTGTGTCTGTGGGATAGAGACACACGGCAAAGGACCTTTGCCGTGTGTTTGACGGCCACAGGAACACGGCAAAGGACATCTTTGCCGTGTGCTTTGTCCTTTGCCGTGTGTCTCATGCTATTTTCTAATTTTCTTTTTATTTTTTCTTTCAAATGATTTAACTTTTTGTTGCCTATTTGTTAGTATTCAGACCATGGAAACACTAACTTTGCAATAGACCATAAGGTTCTAGAGGATGCTGAACTTCATTTCCATTAGGTAGACGATCCGAGGCCCGCAGATCATCAGGGTTTCGCCGGTGGAAGTCCGCAAGAACGTCGGAATCATCTGAAAACTTGCATGTGTCCCTAGCATATGTGTGTGAGTGTGGTGCAAGGTTGGTATAGGTGATTGCATGTGTCCCCCCTCGCATCCATGCGCTCTAACCTAGAAGCGAAAGGTTATGGACCTGTATAAGGGGGAATCTCCCCGTTACGGTGAAACCGGGCCGTATAGTGCCCCAACTTGTGAACCAACATGGTTTCACATCATCCTATGACCTAGTGAGACACAAAACAAGAGAGAGCTACGCCGGGCTACCCCTGTCAGAAGAATGTCTAGGGGGGTAGACGATCCGAGGCCCGCAGATCATCAGGGTTTCGCCGGTGGAAGTCCGCAAGAACGTCGGAATCATCTGAAAACTTGCATGTGTCCCTAGCATATGTGTGTGAGTGTGGTGCAAGGTTGGTATAGGTGATTGCATGTGTCCCCCCTCGCATCCATGCGCTCTAACCTAGAAGCGAAAGGTTATGGACCTGTATAAGGGGGAATCTCCCCGTTACGGTGAAACCGGGCCGTATAGTGCCCCAACTTGTGAACCAACATGGTTTCACATCATCCTATGACCTAGTCAGACACAAAACAAGAGAGAGCTACGCCGGGCTACCCCTGTCAGAAGAATGTCTAGAGGGGTAGACGATCCGAGGCCCGCAGATCATCAGGGTTTCGCCGGAGTAAGTCCACGAGAACGTCGGAATCATCTGAAAACTTGCATGTGTCCCTAGCATATGTGTGTGAGTTTGGTGCAAGATTGGTATAGGTGATTGCATGTGCCCCCCCTCGCATGCATGCGCTCTAACCTAGAAGCGAAAGGTTATGGACCTGTATAAGGGGGAATCTCCCCGTTACGGTGAAACCGGGCCGTATAGTGCCCCAACTTGTGAACCAACATGGTTTCACATCATCCTATGACCTAGTCAGACACAAAACAAGAGAGAGCTACGCCGGGCTACCCCTGTCAGAAGAATGTCTAGGGGGGTAGACGATCCGAGGCCCGCAGATCATCAGGGTTTCGCCGGAGGAAGTCCACGAGAACGTCGGAATCATCTGAAAACTTGCATGTGTCCCTAGCATATGTGTGTGAGTGTGGTGCAAGGTTGGTATAGGTGATTGCATGTGCCCCCCTCGAATGCATGCGCTCTAACCTAGAAGCGAAAGGTTATGGACCTGTATAAGGGGGAGTCTCCCTGTTACGGTGAAACCGGGCCGTATAGTGCCCCAACTTGTGAACCAACATGGTTTCACATCATCCTATGACCTAGTCAGACACAAAACAAGAGAGAGCTACGCCGTGCTACCCCTGTCAGAAGAATGTCTAGGGGGGTAGACGATCCGAGGCCCGCAGATCATCAGGGTTTCGCCGGAGGAAGTCCACGAGAACGTCGGAATCAGGGGGGTGCATGTATATGGTGATCAAGACCACAATAACCTATCATCATATGTGTGATCTCATGATCCTATGAAATAATATCACCTAACATATAAGTAATAAAAGCCTTGCTAAAGGTGAAAAAAATTCTTTGCCGTGTGTCTGTGGGATAGAGACACACGGCAAAGGACCTTTGCCGTGTGTTTGACGGCCACAGGCACACGGCAAAGGACATCTTTGCCGTGTGCTTTGTCCTTTGCCGTGTGTCTCATGCTATTTTCTAATTTTCTTTTTATTTTTTCTTTCAAATGATTTAACTTTTTGTTGCCTATTTGTTAGTATTCAGACCATGGAAACACTAACTTTGCAATAGACCATAAGGTTCTAGAGGATGCTGAACTTCATTTCCATTAGGTAGACGATCCGAGGCCCGTAGATCATCAGGGTTTCGCCGGTGGAAGTCCGCAAGAACGTCAGAATCATCTGAAAACTTGCATGTGTCCCTAGCATATGTGTGTGAGTGTGGTGCAAGGTTGGTATAGGTGATTGCATGTGTCCCCCCTCGCATCCATGCGCTCTAACCTAGAAGTGAAAGGTTATGGACCTGTATAAGGGGGAATCTCCCCGTTACGGTGAAACCGGGCCGTATAGTGCCCCAACTTGTGAACCAACATGGTTTCACATCATCCTATGACCTAGTGAGACACAAAACAAGAGAGAGCTATGCCGGGCTACCCCTGTCAGAAGAATGTCTAGGGGGTAGACGATCCGAGGCCCGTAGATCATCAGGGTTTCGCCGGAGGAAGTCCACGAGAACGTCGGAATCATCTGAAAACTTGCATGTGTCCCTAGCATATGTGTGTGAGTGTGGCGCAAGTTTGGTATAGGTGATTGCATGTGCCCCCCCTCGCATGCATGCGCTCTAACCTAGAAGCGAAAGGTTATGGACCTGTATAAGGGGGAATCTCCCCGTTACGGTGAAACCGGGCCGTATAGTGCCCCAACTTGTGAACCAACATGGTTTCACATCATCCTATGACCTAGTCAGACACAAAACAAGAGAGAGCTACGCCGGGCTACCCCTGTCAGAAGAATGTCTAGGGGGGTAGACGATCCGAGGCCCGTAGATCATCAGGGTTTCGCCGGAGGAAGTCCACGAGAACGTCGGAATCATCTGAAAACTTGCATGTGTCCCTAGCATATGTGTGTGAGTGTGGTGCAAGGTTGGTATAGGTGATTGCATGTGCCCCCCCTCGCATGCATGCGCTCTAACCTAGAAGCGAAAGGTTATGGACCTGTATAAGGGGAATCTCCCCGTTACGGTGAAACCGGGCCGTATAGTGCCCCAACTTGTGAACCAACATGGTTTCACATCATCCTATGACCTAGTCAGACACAAAACAAGAGAGAGCTACGCCGGGCTACCCCTGTCAGAAGAATGTCTAGAGGGGTAGACGATCCGAGGCCCGCAGATCATCAGGGTTTCGCCGGAGTAAGTCCACGAGAACGTCGGAATCATCTGAAAACTTGCATGTGTCCCTAGCATATGTGTGTGAGTGTGGTGCAAGATTGGTATAGGTGATTGCATGTGCCCCCCCTCGCATGCATGCGCTCTAACCTAGAAGCGAAAGGTTATGGACCTGTATAAGGGGAATCTCCCCGTTACGGTGAAACCGGGCCGTATAGTGCCCCAACTTGTGAACCAACATGGTTTCACATCATCCTATGACCTAGTCAGACACAAAACAAGAGAGAGCTACGCCGGGCTACCCCTGTCAGAAGAATGTCTAGGGGGGTAGACGATCCGAGGCCCGCAGATCATCAGGGTTTCGCCGGAGGAAGTCCACGAGAACGTCGGAATCATCTGAAAACTTGCATGTGTCCCTAGCATATGTGTGTGAGTGTGGTGCAAGGTTGGTATAGGTGATTGCATGTGCCCCCCTCGAATGCATGCGCTCTAACCTAGAAGCGAAAGGTTATGGACCTGTATAAGGGGGAATCTCCCCGTTATGGTGAAACCGGGCCGTATAGTGCCCCAACTTGTGAACCAACATGGTTTCACATCATCCTATGACCTAGTCAGACACAAAACAAGAGAGAGCTACGCCGGGCTACCCCTGTCAGAAGAATGTCTAGGGGGGTAGACGATCCGAGGCCCGCAGATCATCAGGGTTTCGCCAGAGGAAGTCCACGAGAACGTCGGGATCAGGGGGGGTGCATGTATATGGTGATCAAGACCACAATAACCTATCATCATATGTGTGATCTCATGATCCTATGAAATAATATCACCTAACATATAAGTAATAAAAGCCTTGCTAAAGGTGAAAAAAATTCTTTGCCGTGTGTCTGTGGGATAGAGACACACGGCAAAGGACCTTTGCCGTGTGTTTGACGGCCACAGGCACACGGCAAAGGACATCTTTGCCGTGTGCTTTGTCCTTTGCCGTGTGTCTCATGCTATTTTCTAATTTTATTTTTATTTTTTCTTTCAAATGATTTAACTTTTTGTTGCCTATTTGTTAGTATTCAGACCATGGAAACACTAACTTTGCAATAGACCATAAGGTTCTAGAGGATGCTGAACTTCATTTCCATTAGGTAGACGATCCGAGGCCCGTAGATCATCAGGGTTTCGCCGGTGGAAGTCCGCAAGAACGTCAGAATCATCTGAAAAATTGCATGTGTCCCTAGCATATGTGTGTGAGTGTGGTGCAAGGTTGGTATAGGTGATTGCATGTGTCCCCCCTCGCATCCATGCGCTCTAACCAAGAAGCGAAAGGTTATGGACCTATATAAGGGGGAATCTCCCCGTTACGGTGAAACCGGGCCGTATAGTGCCCCAACTTGTGAACCAACATGGTTTCACATCATCCTATGACCTAGTGAGACACAAAACAAGAGAGAGCTACGCCGGGCTACCCCTGTCAGAAGAATGTCTAGGGGGGTAGACGATCCGAGGCCCGTAGATCATCAGGGTTTCGCCGGAGGAAGTCCACGAGAACGTCGGAATCATCTGAAAACTTGCATGTGTCCCTAGCATATGTGTGTGAGTGTGGTGCAAGGTTGGTATAGGTGATTGCATGTGCCCCCCCTCGCATGCATGCGCTCTAACCTAGAAGCGAAAGGTTATGGACCTGTATAAGGGGGAATCTCCCCGTTACGGTGAAACCGGGCCGTATAGTGCCCCAACTTGTGAACCAACATGGTTTCACATCATCCTATGACCTAGTCAGACACAAAACAAGAGAGAGCTACGCCGGGCTACCCCTGTCAGAAGAATGTCTACAGGGGTAGACGATCCGAGGCCCGCAGATCATCAGGGTTTCGCCGGAGTAAGTCCACGAGAACGTCGGAATCATCTGAAAACTTGCATGTGTCCCTAGCATATGTGTGTGAGTGTGGTGCAAGATTGGTATAGGTGATTGCATGTGCCCCCCCTCGCATGCATGCGCTCTAACCTAGAAGCGAAAGGTTATGGACCTGTATAAGGGGAATCTCCCCGTTACGGTGAAACCGGGCCGTATAGTGCCCCAACTTGTGAACCAACATGGTTTCACATCATCCTATGACCTAGTCAGACACAAAACAAGAGAGAGCTACGCCGGGCTACCCCTGTCAGAAGAATGTCTAGGGGGGTAGACGATCCGAGGCCCGCAGATCATCAGGGTTTCGCCGGAGGAAGTCCACGAGAACGTCGGAATCATCTGAAAACTTGCATGTGTCCCTAGCATATGTGTGTGAGTGTGGTGCAAGGTTGGTATAGGTGATTGCATGTGCCCCCCTCGAATGCATGCGCTCTAACCTAGAAGCGAAAGGTTATGGACCTGTATAAGGGGGAATCTCCCCGTTATGGTGAAACCGGGCCGTATAGTGCCCCAACTTGTGAACCAACATGGTTTCACATCATCCTATGACCTAGTCAGACACAAAACAAGAGAGAGCTACGCCGGGCTACCCCTGTCAGAAGAATGTCTAGGGGGGTAGACGATCCGAGGCCCGCAGATCATCAGGGTTTCGCCAGAGGAAGTCCACGAGAACGTCGGGATCAGGGGGGGTGCATGTATATGGTGATCAAGACCACAATAACCTATCATCATATGTGTGATCTCATGATCCTATGAAATAATATCACCTAACATATAAGTAATAAAAGCCTTGCTAAAGGTGAAAAAAATTCTTTGCCGTGTGTCTGTGGGATAGAGACACACGGCAAAGGACCTTTGCCGTGTGTTTGACGGCCACAGGCACACGGCAAAGGACATCTTTGCCGTGTGCTTTGTCCTTTGCCGTGTGTCTCATGCTATTTTCTAATTTTATTTTTATTTTTTCTTTCAAATGATTTAACTTTTTGTTGCCTATTTGTTAGTATTCAGACCATGGAAACACTAACTTTGCAATAGACCATAAGGTTCTAGAGGATGCTGAACTTCATTTCCATTAGGTAGACGATCCGAGGCCCGTAGATCATCAGGGTTTCGCCGGTGGAAGTCCGCAAGAACGTCAGAATCATCTGAAAAATTGCATGTGTCCCTAGCATATGTGTGTGAGTGTGGTGCAAGGTTGGTATAGGTGATTGCATGTGTCCCCCCTCGCATCCATGCGCTCTAACCAAGAAGCGAAAGGTTATGGACCTATATAAGGGGGAATCTCCCCGTTACGGTGAAACCGGGCCGTATAGTGCCCCAACTTGTGAACCAACATGGTTTCACATCATCCTATGACCTAGTGAGACACAAAACAAGAGAGAGCTACGCCGGGCTACCCCTGTCAGAAGAATGTCTAGGGGGGTAGACGATCCGAGGCCCGTAGATCATCAGGGTTTCGCCGGAGGAAGTCCACGAGAACGTCGGAATCATCTGAAAACTTGCATGTGTCCCTAGCATATGTGTGTGAGTGTGGTGCAAGGTTGGTATAGGTGATTGCATGTGCCCCCCCTCGCATGCATGCGCTCTAACCTAGAAGCGAAAGGTTATGGACCTGTATAAGGGGGAATCTCCCCGTTACGGTGAAACCGGGCCGTATAGTGCCCCAACTTGTGAACCAACATGGTTTCACATCATCCTATGACCTAGTCAGACACAAAACAAGAGAGAGCTACGCCGGGCTACCCCTGTCAGAAGAATGTCTAGAGGGGTAGACGATCCGAGGCCCGCAGATCATCAGGGTTTCGCCGGAGTAAGTCCACGAGAACGTCGGAATCATCTGAAAACTTGCATGTGTCCCTAGCATATGTGTGTGAGTGTGGTGCAAGATTGGTATAGGTGATTGCATGTGCCCCCCCTCGCATGCATGCGCTCTAACCTAGAAGCGAAAGGTTATGGACCTGTATAAGGGGAATCTCCCCGTTACGGTGAAACCGGGCCGTATAGTGCCCCAACTTGTGAACCAACATGGTTTCACATCATCCTATGACCTAGTCAGACACAAAACAAGAGAGAGCTACGCCGGGCTACCCCTGTCAGAAGAATGTCTAGGGGGGTAGACGATCCGAGGCCCGCAGATCATCAGGGTTTCGCCGGAGGAAGTCCACGAGAACGTCGGAATCATCTGAAAACTTGCATGTGTCCCTAGCATATGTGTGTGAGTGTGGTGCAAGGTTGGTATAGGTGATTGCATGTGCCCCCCTCGAATGCATGCGCTCTAACCTAGAAGCGAAAGGTTATGGACCTGTATAAGGGGGAATCTCCCCGTTATGGTGAAACCGGGCCGTATAGTGCCCCAACTTGTGAACCAACATGGTTTCACATCATCCTATGACCTAGTCAGACACAAAACAAGAGAGAGCTACGCCGGGCTACCCCTGTCAGAAGAATGTCTAGGGGGGTAGACGATCCGAGGCCCGCAGATCATCAGGGTTTCGCCAGAGGAAGTCCACGAGAACGTCGGGATCAGGGGGGGTGCATGTATATGGTGATCAAGACCACAATAACCTATCATCATATGTGTGATCTCATGATCCTATGAAATAATATCACCTAACATATAAGTAATAAAAGCCTTGCTAAAGGTGAAAAAAATTCTTTGCCGTGTGTCTGTGGGATAGAGACACACGGCAAAGGACCTTTGCCGTGTGTTTGACGGCCACAGGCACACGGCAAAGGACATCTTTGCCGTGTGCTTTGTCCTTTGCCGTGTGTCTCATGCTATTTTCTAATTTTATTTTTATTTTTTCTTTCAAATGATTTAACTTTTTGTTGCCTATTTGTTAGTATTCAGACCATGGAAACACTAACTTTGCAATAGACCATAAGGTTCTAGAGGATGCTGAACTTCATTTCCATTAGGTAGACGATCCGAGGCCCGTAGATCATCAGGGTTTCGCCGGTGGAAGTCCGCAAGAACGTCAGAATCATCTGAAAAATTGCATGTGTCCCTAGCATATGTGTGTGAGTGTGGTGCAAGGTTGGTATAGGTGATTGCATGTGTCCCCCCTCGCATCCATGCGCTCTAACCAAGAAGCGAAAGGTTATGGACCTATATAAGGGGGAATCTCCCCGTTACGGTGAAACCGGGCCGTATAGTGCCCCAACTTGTGAACCAACATGGTTTCACATCATCCTATGACCTAGTGAGACACAAAACAAGAGAGAGCTATGCCGGGCTACCCCTGTCAGAAGAATGTCTAGGGGGTAGACGATCCGAGGCCCGCAGATCATCAGGGTTTCGCCGGAGGAAGTCCACGAGAACGTCGGAATCATCTGAAAACTTGCATGTGTCCCTAGCATATGTGTGTGAGTGTGGTGCAAGGTTGGTATAGGTGATTGCATGTGCCCCCCCTCGCATGCATGCGCTCTAACCTAGAAGCGAAAGGTTATGGACCTGTATAAGGGGGAATCTCCCCGTTACGGTGAAACCGGGACGTATAGTGCCCCAACTTGTGAACCAACATGGTTTCACATCATCCTATGACCTTGTCAGACACAAAACAAGAGAGAGCTACGCCGGGCTACCCCTGTCAGAAGAATGTCTACGGGGTTAGACGATCCGAGGCCCGTAGATCATCAGGGTTTCGCCGGAGGAAGTCCACGAGAACGTCGGAATCATCTGAAAACTTGCATGTGTCCCTAGCATATGTGTGTGAGTGTGGTGCAAGGTTGGTATAGGTGATTGCATGTGCCCCCCCTCGCATGCATGCGCTCTAACCTAGAAGCGAAAGGTTATGGACCTGTATAAGGGGGAATCTCCCCGTTACGGTGAAACCGGGCCGTATAGTGCCCCAACTTGTGAACCAACATGGTTTCACATCATCCTATGACCTAGTCAGACACAAAACAAGAGAGAGCTACGCCGGGCTACCCCTGTCAGAAGAATGTCTAGGGGGGTAGACGATCCGAGGCCCGCAGATCATCAGGGTTTCGCCGGAGAAAGTCCACGAGAACGTCGGAATCATCTGAAAACTTGCATGTGTCCCTAGCATATGTGTGTGAGTGTGGTGCAAGGTTGGTATAGGTGATTGCATGTGCCCCCCCTCGCATGCATGCGCTCTAACCTAGAAGCGAAAGGTTATGGACCTGTATAAGGGGGAATCTCCCCGTTACGGTGAAACCGGGCCGTATAGTGCCCCAACTTGTGAACCAACATGGTTTCACATCATCCTATGACCTAGTCAGACACAAAACAAGAGAGAGCTACGCCGGGCTACCCCTGTCAGAAGAATGTCTAGGGGGGTAGACGATCCGAGGCCCGCAGATCATCAGGGTTTCGCCGGAGGAAGTCCACGAGAACGTCGGAATCATCTGAAAACTTGCATGTGTCCCTAGCATATGTGTGTGAGTGTGGTGCAAGGTTGGTATAGGTGATTGCATGTGCCCCCCCTCGCATGCATGCGCTCTAACCTAGAAGCGAAAGGTTATGGACCTGTATAAGGGGGAATCTCCCCGTTACGGTGAAACCGGGCCGTATAGTGCCCCAACTTGTGAACCAACATGGTTTCACATCATCCTATAACCTAGTCAGACACAAAACAAGAGAGAGCTACGCCGGGCTACCCCTGTCAGAAGAATGTCTAGGGGGTAGACGATCCGAGGCCCGCAGATTATCAGGGTTTCGCCGGAGGAAGTCCACGAGAACGTCGGAATCATCTGAAAACTTGCATGTGTCCCTAGCATATGTGTGTGAGTGTGGTGCAAGGTTGGTATAGGTGATTGCATGTGCCCCCCCCTCGCATGGATGCGCTCTAACCTAGAAGCGAAAGGTTATGGACCTGTATAAGGGGGAATCTCCCCGTTACGGTGAAACCGGGCCGTATAGTGCCCCAACTTGTGAACCAACATGGTTTCACATCATCCTATGACCTAGTCAGACACAAAACAAGAGAGAGCTACGCCGGGCTACCCCTGTCAGAAGAATGTCTAGAGGGGTAGACGATCCGAGGCCCGCAGATCATCAGGGTTTCGCCGGAGTAAGTCCACGAGAACGTCGGAATCATCTGAAAACTTGCATGTGTCCCTAGCATATGTGTGTGAGTGTGGTGCAAGATTGGTATAGGTGATTGCATGTTCCCCCCTCGCATGCATGCGCTCTAACCTAGAAGCGAAAGGTTATGGACCTGTATAAGGGGGAATCTCCCCGTTACGGTGAAACCGGGCCGTATAGTGCCCCAACTTGTGAACCAACATGGTTTCACATCATCCTATGACCTAGTCAGACACAGAACAAGAGAGAGCTACGCCGGGCTACCCCTGTCAGAAGAATGTCTAGGGGGGTAGACGATCCGAGGCCCGCAGATCATCAGGGTTTCGCCGGAGGAAGTCCACGAGAACGTCGGAATCATCTGAAAACTTGCATGTGTCCCTAGCATATGTGTGTGAGTGTGGTGCAAGGTTGGTATAGGTGATTGCATGTGCCCCCCCTCGCATGCATGCGCTCTAACCTAGAAGTGAAAGGTTATGGACCTGTATAAGGGGGAATCTCCCCGTTACGGTGAAACCGGGCCGTATAGTGCCCCAACTTGTGAACCAACATGGTTTCACATCATCCTATGACCTAGTCAGACACAAAACAAGAGAGAGCTATGCCGGGCTACCCCTGTCAGAAGAATGTCTAGGGGGGTAGACGATCCGAGGCCCGCAGATCATCAGGGTTTCGCCGGAGTAAGTCCACGAGAACGTCAGAATCAGGGGGGTGCATGTATATAGTGATCAAGACCACAATAACCTATCATCATATGTGTGATCTCATGATCCTATGAAATAATATCACCTAACATATAAGTAATAAAAGCCTTGCTAAAGGTGAAAAAAATTCTTTGCCGTGTGTCTGTGGGATAGAGACACACGGCAAAGGACCTTTGCCGTGTGTTTGACGGCCACAGGCACACGGCAAAGGACATCTTTGCCGTGTGCTTTGTCCTTTGCCGTGTGTCTCATGCTATTTTCTAATTTTCTTTTTATTTTTTCTTTCAAATGATTTAACTTTTTCTTGCCTATTTGTTAGTATTCCGACCATGGAAACACTAACTTTGCAATAGACCATAAGGTTCTAGAGGATGCTGAACTTCATTTCCATTAGGTAGACGATCCGAGGCCCGCAGATCATCAGGGTTTCGCCGGTGGAAGTCCGCAAGAACGTCGGAATCATCTGAAAACTTGCATGTGTCCCTAGCATATGTGTGTGAGTGTGGTGCAAGGTTGGTATAGGTGATTGCATGTGTCCCCCCTCGCATCCATGCGCTCTAACCTAGAAGCGAAAGGTTATGGACCTGTATAAGGGGGAATCTCCCCGTTACGGTGAAACCGGGCCGTATAGTGCCCCAACTTGTGAACCAACATGGTTTCACATCATCCTATGACCTAGTCAGACATAAAACAAGAGAGAGCTATGCCGGGCTACCCCTGTCAGAAGAATGTCTAGAGGGGTAGCGATCCGAGGCCCGCAGATCATCAGGGTTTCGCCGGAGTAAGTCCACGAGAACGTCGGAATCATTTGAAAACTTGCATGTGTCCCTAGCATATGTGTGTTAGTGTGGTGCAAGATTGGTATAGGTGATTGCATGTGCCCCCCTCGCATGCATGCGCTCTAACCTAGAAGAGAAAGGTTATGGACCTGTATAAGGGGGAATCTCCCCGTTACGGTGAAACCGGGCCGTATAGTGCCCCAACTTGTGAACCAACATGGTTTCACATCATCCTATGACCTAGTCAGACACAAAACAAGAGAGAGCTACGCCGGGCTACCCCTGTCAGAAGAATGTCTAGGGGGGTAGACGATCCGAGGCCCGCAGATCATCAGGGTTTCGCCGGAGGAAGTCCACGAGAACGTCGGAATCATCTGAAAACTTGCATGTGTCCCTAGCATATGTGTGTGAGTGTGGTGCAAGGTTGGTATAGGTGATTGCATGTGCCCCCCCCTCGCATGCATGCGCTCTAACCTAGAAGCGAAAGGTTATGGACCTGTATAAGGGGGAATCTCCCCGTTACGGTGAAACCGGGCCGTATAGTGCCCCAACGTGTGAACCAACATGGTTTCACATCATCCTATGACCTAGTCAGACACAAAACAAGAGAGAGCTACGCTGGGCTACCCCTGTCAGAAGAAAGTCTAGGGGGTAGACGATCCGAGGCCCGCAGATCATCAGGGTTTCGCCGGAGTAAGTCCACGAGAACGTCGGAATCAGGGTGGTGCATGTATATAGTGATCAAGACCACAATAACCTATCATCATATGTGTGATCTCATGATCCTATGAAATAATATCACCTAACATATAAGTAATAAAAGCCTTGCTAAAGGTGAAAAAAATTCTTTGTCGTGTGTCTGTGGGATAGAGACACACGGCAAAGGACCTTTGCCGTGTGTTTGACGGCCACAGGCACACGGCAAAGGACATCTTTGCCGTGTGCTTTGTCCTTTGCCGTGTGTCTCATGCTATTTTCTAATTTTCTTTTTATTTTTTCTTTCAAATGATTTAACTTTTTGTTGCCTATTTGTTAGTATTCAGACCATGGAAACACTAACTTTGCAATAGACCATAAGGTTCTAGAGGATGCTGAACTTCATTTCCATTAGGTAGACGATCCGAGGCCCGCAGATCATCAGGGTTTCGCCGGTGGAAGTCCGCAAGAACGTCGGAATCATCTGAAAACTTCCATGTGTCCCTAGCATATGTGTGTGAGTGTGGTGCAAGGTTGGTATAGGTGATTGCATGTGTCCCCCCTCGCATCCATGCGCTCTAACCTAGAAGCGAAAGGTTATGGACCTGTATAAGGGGGAATCTCCCCGTTACGGTGAAACCGGGCCGTATAGTGCCCCAACTTGTGAACCAACATGGTTTCACATCATCCTATGACCTAGTCAGACACAAAACAAGAGAGAGCTACGTCGGGCTACCCCTGTTAGAAGAATGTCTAGAGGGGTAGACGATCCGAGGCCCACAGATCATCAGGGTTTCGCCGGAGTAAGTCCACGAGAACGTCGGAATCATCTGAAAACTTGCATGTGTCCCTAGCATATGTGTGTGAGTGTGGTGCAAGATTGGTATAGGTGATTGCATGTGCCCCCCCTCGCATGCATGCGCTCTAACCTAGAAGAGAAAGGTTATGGACCTGTATAAGGGGGAATCTCCCCGTTACGGTGAAACCGGGCCGTATAGTGCCCCAACTTGTGAACCAACATGGTTTCACATAATCCTATGACCTAGTCAGACACAAAACAAGAGAGAGCTACGCCGGGCTACCCCTGTCAGAAGAATGTCTAGGGGGGTAGACGATCCGAGGCCCGCAGATCATCAGGGTTTCGCCGGAGGAAGTCCACGAGAACGTCGGAATCATCTGAAAACTTGCATGTGTCCCTAGCATATGTGTGTGAGTGTGGTGCAAGGTTGGTATAGGTGATTGCATGTGCCCCCCCTCGCATGCATGCGCTCTAACCTAGAAGCGAAAGGTTATGGACCTGTATAAGGGGGAATCTCCCTGTTACGGTGAAACCGGGTCGTATAGTGCCCCAACGTGTGAACCAACATGGTTTCACATCATCCTATGACCTAGTGAGACACAAAACAAGAGAGAGCTACGCCGGGCTACCCCTGTCAGAAGAATGTCTAGGGGGGTAGACGATCCGAGGCCCGCAGATCATCAGGGTTTCGCCGGAGTAAGTCCACGAGAACGTCGGAATCAGGGGGGTGCATGTATATAGTGATCAAGACCACAATAACCTACCATCATATGTGTGATCTCATGATCCTATGAAATAATATCACCTAACATATAAGTAATAAAAGCCTTGCTAAAGGTGAAAAAAATTCTTTGCCGTGTGTCTGTGGGATAGAGACACACGGCAAAGGACCTTTGCCGTGTGTTTGACGGCCACAGGCACACGGCAAAGGACATCTTTGCCGTGTGCTTTGTCCTTTGCCGTGTGTCTCATGCTATTTTCTAATTTTCTTTTTATTTTTTCTTTCAAATGATTTAACTTTTTGTTGCCTATTTGTTAGTATTCAGACCATGGAAACACTAACTTTGCAATAGACCATAAGGTTCTAGAGGATGCTGAACTTCATTTCCATTAGGTACACGATCCGAGGCCCGCAGATCATCAGGGTTTCGCCGGTGGAAGTCCGCAAGAACGTCGGAATCATCTGAAAACTTGCATGTGTCCCTAGCATATGTGTGTGAGTGTGGTGCAAGGTTGGTATAGGTGATTGCATGTGTCCCCCCTCGCATCCATGCGCTCTAACCTAGAAGCGAAAGGTTATGGACCTGTATAAGGGGGAATCTCCCCGTTACGGTGAAACCGGGCCGTATAGTGCCCCAACTTGTGAACCAACATGGTTTCACATCATCCTATGACCTAGTCAGACACAAAACAAGAGAGAGCTACGCCGGGCTACCCCTGTCAGAAGAATGTCTAGAGGGGTAGACGATCCGAGGCCCGCAGATCATCAGGGTTTCGCCGGAGTAAGTCCACGAGAACGTCGGAATCATCTGAAAACTTGCATGTGTCCCTAGCATATGTGTGTGAGTGTGGTGCAAGATTGGTATAGGTGATTGCATGTGCTTCCCCTCGCATGCATGCGCTCTAACCTAGAAGCGAAAAGTTATGGACCTGTATAAGGGGGAATCTCCCCGTTACGGTGAAACCGGGCCGTATAGTGCCCCAACTTGTGAACCAACATGGTTTCACATCATCCTATGACCTAGTGAGACACAAAACAAGAGAGAGCTACGCCGGGCTACCCCTGTCAGAAGAATGTCTAGGGGGTAGACGATCCGAGGCCCGCAGATCATCAGGGTTTCGCCGGAGGAAGTCCACGAGAACGTCGGAATCATCTGAAAACTTGCATGTGTCCCTAGCATATGTGTGTGAGTGTGGTGCAAGGTTGGTATAGGTGATTGCATGTGCCCCCCCTCGCATGCATGCGCTCTAACCTAGAAGCGAAAGGTTATGGACCTGTATAAGGGGGAATCTCCCCGTTACGGTGAAACCGGGCCGTATAGTGCCCCAACTTGTGAACCAACATGGTTTCACATCATCCTATGACCTAGTGAGACACAAAACAAGAGAGAGCTACGCCGGGCTACCCCTGTCAGAAGAATGTCTAGGGGGGTAGACGATCCGAGGCCCGCAGATCATCAGGATTTCGCCGGAGGAAGTCCACGAGAACGTCGGAATCATCTGAAAACTGCATGTGTCCCTAGCATATGTGTGTGAGTGTGGTGCAAGGTTGGTATAGGTGATTGCATGTGCCCCCCCTCGCATGCATGCGCTCTAACCTAGAAGCAAAAGGTTATGGACCTGTATAAGGGGGAATCTCCCCGTTACGGTGAAACCGGGCCGTATAGTGCCCCAACTTGTGAACCAACATGGTTTCACATCATCCTATGACCTAGTCAGACACAAAACAAGAGAGAGCTACGCCGGGCTACCCCTGTCAGAAGAATGTCTAGGGGGGTAGACGATCCGAGGCCCGCAGATCATCAGGGTTTCGCCGGAGTAAGTCCACGAGAACGTCAGAATCAGGGGGGTGCATGTATATAGTGATCAAGACCACAATAACCTATCATCATATGTGTGATCTCATGATCCGATGAAATAATATCACCTAACATATAAGTAATAAAAGCCTTGCTAAAGGTGAAAAAAATTCTTTGTCGTGTGTCTATGGGATAGCGACACACGGCAAAGGACCTTTGCCGTGTGTTTGACGGCCACAGGCACACGACAAAGGACATCTTTGCCGTGTGCTTTGTCCTTTGCCGTGTGTCTCATGCTATTTTCTAATTTTCTTTTTATTTTTTCTTTCAAATGATTTAACTTTTTGTTGCCTATTTGTTAGTATTCAGACCATGGAAACACTAACTTTGCAATAGACCATAAGGTTCTAGAGGATGCTGAACTTCATTTCCATTAGGTACACGATCCGAGGCCCGCAGATCATCAGGGTTTCGCCGGTGGAAGTCCGCAAGAACGTCGGAATCATCTGAAAACTTGCATGTGTCCCTAGCATATGTGTGTGAGTGTGGTGCAAGGTTGGTAGAGGTGATTGCATGTGTCCCCCCTCGCATCCATGCTCTCTAACCTAGAAGCGAAAGGTTATGGACCTGTATAAGGGGGAATCTCCCCGTTACGGTGAAACCGGGCCGTATAGTGGCCCAACTTGTCAACCAACATGGTTTCACATCATCCTATGACCTAGTCAGACACAAAACAAGAGAGAGCTATGCCGGGCTACCCCTGTCAGAAGAATGTCTAGAGGGGTAGACGATCCGAGGCCCGCAGATCATCAGGGTTTCGCCGGAGTAAGTCCACGAGAACGTCGGAATCATCTGAAAACTTGCATGTGTCCCTAGCATATGTGTGTGAGTGTGGTGCAAGATTGGTATAGGTGATTGCATGTGCTCCCCCTCGCATGCATGCGCTCTAACCTAGAAGCGAAAGGTTATGGACCTGTATAAGGGGGAATCTCCCTGTTACGGTGAAACCGGGCCGTATAGTGCCCCAACTTGTGAACCAACATGGTTTCACATCATCCTATGACCTAGTGAGACACAAAACAAGAGAGAGCTACGCCGGGCTACCCCTGTCAGAAGAATGTCTAGGGGGGTAGACGATCCGAGGCCCGTAGATCATCAGGGTTTCGCCGGAGGAAGTCCACGAGAACGTCGGAATCATCTGAAAACTTGCATGTGTCCCTAGCATATGTGTGTGAGTGTGGTGCAAGGTTGGTATAGGTGATTGCATGTGCCCTCCCTCGCATGCATGCGCTCTAACCTAGAAGCGAAAGGTTATGGACCTGTATAAGGGGGAATCTCCCCGTTACGGTGAAACCGGGCCGTATAGTGCCCCAACTTGTGAACCAACATGGTTTCACATCATCCTATGACCTAGTGAGACACAAAACAAGAGAGAGCTACGCCGGGCTACCCCTGTCAGAAGAATGTCTAGGGGGGTAGACGATCCGAGGCTCGTAGATCATTAGGGTTTCGCCGGAGGAAGTCCACGAGAACGTCGGAATCATCTGAAAACTTGCATGTGTCCCTAGCATATGTGTGTGAGTGTGGTGCAAGGTTGGTATAGGTGATTGCATGTGCCCCCCCTCGCATGCATGCGCTCTAACCTAGAAGCGAAAGGTTATGGACCTGTATAAGGGGGAATCTCCCCGTTACGGTGAAACCGGGCCATATAGTGCCCCAACTTGTGAACCAACATGGTTTCACATCATCCTATGACCTAGTCAGACACAAAACAAGAGAGAGCTACGCCGGGCTACCCCTGTCAGAAGAATGTCTAGGGGGGTAGACGATCCGAGGCCCGCAGATCATCAGGGTTTCGCCGGAGTAAGTCCACGAGAACGTCGGAATCAGGGGGGGTGCATGTATATAGTGATCAAGACCACAATAACCTATCATCATATGTGTGATCTCATGATCCTATGAAATAATATCACCTAACATATAAGTAATAAAAGCCTTGCTAAAGGTGAAAAAAATTCTTTGTCGTGTGTCTATGGGATAGAGACACACGACAAAGGACCTTTGCCGTGTGTTTTATGGCCACAGGCACACGGCAAAGGACATCTTTGCCGTGTGCTTTGTCCTTTGCCGTGTGTCTCATGCTATTTTCTAATTTTCTTTTTATTTTTTCTTTCAAATGATTTAACTTTTTGTTGCCTATTTGTTAGTATTCAGACCATGGAACACTAACTTTGCAATAGACCATAAGGTTCTAGAGGATGCTGAACTTCATTTCCATTAGGTAGACGATCCGAGGCCCGCAGATCATCAGGATTTCGCCGGTGGATGTCCGCAAGAACGTTGGAATCATCTGAAAACTTGCATGTGTCCCTAGCATATGTGTGTGAGTGTGGTGCAAGGTTGGTATAGGTGATTGCATGTGTCCCCCCTCGCATCCATGCGCTCTAACCTAGAAGCGAAAGGTTATGGACCTGTATAAGGGGGAATCTCCCCGTTACGGTGAAACCGGGCCGTATAGTGCCCCAACTTGTGAACCAACATGGTTTCACATCATCCTATGACCTAGTCAGACACAAAACAAGAGAGAGCTACGCCGGGCTACCCCTGTCAGAAGAATGTCTAGAGGGGTAGACGATCCGAGGCCCGCAGATCATCAGGGTTTCGCCGGAGTAAGTCCACGAGAACGTCGGAATCATCTGAAAACTTGCATGTGTCCCTAACATATATGTGTGAGTGTGGTGCAAGATTGGTATAGGTGATTGCATGTGCCCCCCCTCGCATGCATGCGCTCTAACCTAGAAGCGAAAGGTTATGGACCTGTATAAGGGGGAATCTCCCCGTTACGGTGAAACCGGGCCGTATAGTGCCCCAACTTGTGAACCAACATGGTTTCACATCATCCTATGACCTAGTCAGACACAAAACAAGACAGAGCTACGCCGGGCTACCCCTGTCAGAAGAATGTCTAGGGGGGTAGACGATCCGAGGCCCGCAGATCATCAGGGTTTCGCCGGAGGAAGTCCACGAGAACGTCGTTATCATCTGAAAACTTGCATGTGTCCCTAGCATATGTGTGTGAGTGTGGTGCAAGGTTGGTATAGGTGATTGCATGTGCCCCCCCCTCGCATGCATGCGCTCTAACCTAGAAGCGAAAGGTTATGGACCTGTATAAGGGGGAATCTCCCCGTTACGGTGAAACCGGGCCGTATAGTGCCTCAACGTGTGAACCAACATGGTTTCACATCATCCTATGACCTAGTCAGACACAAAACAAGAGAGAGCTACGCCGGGCTACCCCTGTCAGAAGAATGTCTAGGGGGGTAGACGATCCGAGGCCCGCAGATCATCAGGGTTTCGCCGGAGTAAGTCCACGAGAACGTCGGAATCAGGGGGGGTGCATGTATATAGTGATCAAGACCACAATAACCTATCATCATATGTGTGATCTCATGATCCTATGAAATAATATCACCTAACATATAAGTAATAAAAGCCTTGCTAAAGGTGAAAAAAATTCTTTGCCGTGTGTCTGTGGGATAGAGACACACGGCAAAGGACATTTGCCGTGTGTTTGACGGCCACAGGCACACGGCAAAGGACATCTTTGCCGTGTGCTTTGTCCTTTGCCGTGTGTCTCATGCTATTTTCTATTTTTCTTTTTATTTTTTCTTTCAAATGATTTAACTTTTTGTTGCCTATTTGTTAGTATTCAGACCATGGAAACACTAACTTTGCAATAGACCATAAGGTTCTAGAGGATGCTGAACTTCATTTCCATTAGGTAGACGATCCGAGGCCCGCAGATCATCAGGGTTTCGCCGGTGGAAGTCCGCAAGAACGTCGGAATCATCTGAAAACTTGCATGTGTCCCTAGCATATGTGTGTGAGTGTGGTGCAAGGTTGGTATAGGTGATTGCATGTGTCCCCCCTCGCATCCATGCGCTCTAACCTAGAAGCGAAAGGTTATGGACCTGTATAAGGGGGAATCTCCCCGTTACGGTGAAACCGGGCCGTATAGTGCCCCAACTTGTGAACCAACATGGTTTCACATCATCCTATGACCTAGTGAGACACAAAACAAGAGAGAGCTACGCCGGGCTACCCCTGTCAGAAGAATGTCTAGGGGGGTAGACGATCCGAGGCCCGCAGATCATCAGGGTTTCGCCGGAGGAAGTCCACGAGAACGTCGGAATCATCTGAAAACTTGCATGTGTCCCTAGCATATGTGTGTGAGTGTGGTGCAAGGTTGGTATAGGTGATTGCATGTGCCCCCCTCGCATGCATGCGCTCTAACCTAGAAGCGAAAGGTTATGGACCTGTATAAGGGGGAATCTCCCCGTTACGGTGAAACCGGGCCGTATAGTGCCCCAACTTGTGAACAAACATGGTTTCACATCATCCTATGACCTAGTCAGACACAAAACAAGAGAGAGCTACGTCAGGCTACCCCTGTCAGAAGAATGTCTAGGGGGGTAGACGATCCGAGGCCCGTAGATCATCAGGGTTTCGCCGGAGGAAGTCCACGAGAACGTCGGAATCATCTGAAAACTTGCATGTGTCCCTAGCATATGTGTGTGACTGTGGTGCAAGGTTGGTATAGGTGATTGCATGTGCCGCCCCTCGCATGCATGCGCTCTAACCTAGAAGCGAAAGGTTATGGACCTGTATAAGGGGGAATCTCCCCGTTACGGTGAAACCGGGCCGTATAGTGCCCCAACTTGTGAACCAACATGGTTTCACATCATCCTATGACCTAGTCAGACATAAAACAAGAGAGAGCTACGCCGGGATACCCCTGTTAGAAGAATGTCTAGGGGGGTAGACGATCCGAGGCCCACAGATCATCAGGGTTTCGCCGGAGGAAGTCCACGAGAACGTCGGAATCATCTGAAAACTTGCATGTGTCCCTAGCATATGTGTGTGAGTGTGGTGCAAGGTTGGTATAGGTGATTGCATGTGCCCCCCCTCGCATGCATGCGCTCTAACCTAGAAGCGAAAGGTTATGGACCTGTATAAGGGGGAATCTCCCCGTTACGGTGAAACCGGGCCGTATAGTGCCCCAACTTGTGAACCAACATGGTTTCACATCATCCTATGACCTAGTCAGACACAAAACAAGAGAGAGCTACGCCGGGCTACCCCTGTCAGAAGAATGTCTAGGGGGGTAGACGATCCGAGGCCCGCAGATCATCAGGGTTTCGCCGGAGGAAGTCCACGAGAACGTCGGAATCATCTGAAAACTTGCATGTGTCCCTAGCATATGTGTGTGAGTGTGGTGCAAGGTTGGTATAGGTGATTGCATGTGCCCCCCTCGCATGCATGCGCTCTGACCTAGAAGCGAAAGGTTATGGACCTGTATAAGGGGGAATCTCCCCGTTACGGTGAAACCGGGCCGTATAGTGCCCCAACTTGTGAACCAACATGGTTTCACATCATCCTATGACCTAGTCAGACACAAAACAAGAGAGAGCTACGCCGGGCTACCCCTGTCAGAAGAATGTCTAGGGGGGTAGACGATCCGAGGCCCGCAGATCATCAGGGTTTCGCCGGTGGAAGTCCGCAAGAACGTCGGAATCATCTGAAAACTTGCATGTGTCCCTAGCATATGTGTGTGAGTGTGGTGCAAGGTTGGTATAGGTGATTGCATGTGTCCCCCCTCGCATCCATGCACTCTAACCTAGAAGCGAAAGGTTATGGACCTGTATAAGGGGGAATCTCCCCGTTACGGTGAAACCGGGCCGTATAGTGCCCCAACTTGTGAACCAACATGGTTTCACATCATCCTATGACCTAGTGAGACACAAAACAAGAGAGAGCTACGCCGGGCTACCCCTGTCAGAAGAATGTCTAGGGGGGTAGACGATCCGAGGCCCAATGATCATCAGGGTTTCGCCGGAGGAAGTCCACGAGAACGTCGGAATCATCTGAAAACTTGCATGTGTCCCTAGCATATGTGTGTGAGTGTGGTGCAAGGTTGGTATAGGTGATTGCATGTGCCCCCCCTCGCATGCATGCGCTCTAACCTAGAAGCGAAAGGTTATGGACCTGTATAAGGGGGAATCTCCCCGTTACGGTGAAACCGGGCCGTATAGTGCCCCAACTTGTGAACCAACATGGTTTCACATCATCCTATGACCTAGTCAGACATAAAACAAGAGAGAGCTACGCCGGGCTACCCTTGTCAGAAGAATGTCTAGGGGGGTAGACGATCCGAGGCCCGCAGATCATCAGGGTTTCGCCGGAGGAAGTCCACGAGAACGTCGGAATCATCTGAAAACTTGCATGTGTCCCTAGCATATGTGTGTGAGTGTGGTGCAAGGTTGGTATAGGTGATTGCATGTGCCCCCCCTCGCATGCATGCGCTCTAACCTAGAAGCGAAAGGTTATGGACCTGAATAAGGGGGAATCTCCCCGTTACGGTGAAACCGGGCCGTATAGTGCCCCAACTTGTGAACCAACATGGTTTCACATCATCCTATGACCTAGTCAGACACAAAACAAGAGAGAGCTACGCCGGGCTACCCCTGTCAGAAGAATGTCTAGGGGGGTAGACGATCCGAGGCCCGTAGATCATCAGGGTTTCGCCGGAGGAAGTCCACGAGAACGTCGGAATCATCTGAAAACTTGCATGTGTCCCTAGCATATGTGTGTGACTGTGGTGCAAGGTTGGTATAGGTGATTGCATGTGCCGCCCCTCGCATGCATGCGCTCTAACCTAGAAGCGAAAGGTTATGGACCTGTATAAGGGGGAATCTCCCCGTTACGGTGAAACCGGGCCGTATAGTGCCCCAACTTGTGAACCAACATGGTTTCACATCATCCTATGACCTAGTCAGACATAAAACAAGAGAGAGCTACGCCGGGATACCCCTGTTAGAAGAATGTCTAGGGGGGTAGACGATCCGAGGCCCACAGATCATCAGGGTTTCGCCGGAGGAAGTCCACGAGAACGTCGGAATCATCTGAAAACTTGCATGTGTCCCTAGCATATGTGTGTGAGTGTGGTGCAAGGTTGGTATAGGTGATTGCATGTGCCCCCCCTCGCATGCATGCGCTCTAACCTAGAAGCGAAAGGTTATGGACCTGTATAAGGGGGAATCTCCCCGTTACGGTGAAACCGGGCCGTATAGTGCCCCAACTTGTGAACCAACATGGTTTCACATCATCCTATGACCTAGTCAGACACAAAACAAGAGAGAGCTACGCCGGGCTACCCCTGTCAGAAGAATGTCTAGGGGGGTAGACGATCCGAGGCCCGCAGATCATCAGGGTTTCGCCGGAGGAAGTCCACGAGAACGTCGGAATCATCTGAAAACTTGCATGTGTCCCTAGCATATGTGTGTGAGTGTGGTGCAAGGTTGGTATAGGTGATTGCATGTGCCCCCCTCGCATGCATGCGATCTAACCTAGAAGCGAAAGGTTATGGACCTGTATAAGGGGGAATCTCCCCGTTACGGTGAAACCGGGCCGTATAGTGCCCCAACTTGTGAACCAACATGGTTTCACATCATCCTATGACCTAGTCAGACACAAAACAAGAGAGAGCTACGCCGGGCTACCCCTGTCAGAAGAATGTCTAGGGGGGTAGACGATCCGAGGCCCGCAGATCATCAGGGTTTCGCCGGTGGAAGTCCGCAAGAACGTCGGAATCATCTGAAAACTTGCATGTGTCCCTAGCATATGTGTGTGAGTGTGGTGCAAGGTTGGTATAGGTGATTGCATGTGTCCCCCCTCGCATCCATGCGCTCTAACCTAGAAGCGAAAGGTTATGGACCTGTATAAGGGGGAATCTCCCCGTTACGGTGAAACCGGGACGTATAGTGCCCCAACTTGTGAACCAACATGGTTTCACATCATCCTATGACCTAGTGAGACACAAAACAAGAGAGAGCTACGCCGGGCTACCCCTGTCAGAAGAATGTCTAGGGGGGTAGACGATCCGAGGCCCAATGATCATCAGGGTTTCGCCGGAGGAAGTCCACGAGAACGTCGGAATCATCTGAAAACTTGCATGTGTCCCTAGCATATGTGTGTGAGTGTGGTGCAAGGTTGGTATAGGTGATTGCATGTGCCCCCCCTCGCATGCATGCGCTCTAACCTAGAAGCGAAAGGTTATGGACCTGTATAAGGGGGAATCTCCCCGTTACGGTGAAACCGGGCCGTATAGTGCCCCAACTTGTGAACCAACATGGTTTCACATCATCCTATGACCTAGTCAGACATAAAACAAGAGAGAGCTACGCCGGGCTACCCTTGTCAGAAGAATGTCTAGGGGGGTAGACGATCCGAGGCCCGCAGATCATCAGGGTTTCGTCGGAGGAAGTCCACGAGAACGTCGGAATCATCTGAAAACTTGCATGTGTCCCTAACATATGTGTGTGAGTGTGGTGCAAGGTTGGTATAGGTGATTGCATGTGCCCCCCCTCGCATGCATGCGCTCTAACCTAGAAGCGAAAGGTTATGGACCTGAATAAGGGGGAATCTCCCCGTTACGGTGAAACCGGGCCGTATAGTGCCCCAACTTGTGAACCAACATGGTTTCACATCATCCTATGACCTAGTCAGACACAAAACAAGAGAGAGCTACGCCGGGCTACCCCTGTCAGAAGAATGTCTAGGGGGGTAGACGATCCGAGGCCCGCAGATCATCAGGGTTTCGCCGGTGGAAGTCCGCAAGAACGTCGGAATCATCTGAAAACTTGCATGTGTCCCTAGCATATGTGTGTGAGTGTGGTGCAAGGTTGGTATAGGTGATTGCATGTGTCCCCCCTCGCATCCATGCGCTCTAACCTAGAAGCGAAAGGTTATGGACCTGTATAAGGGGGAATCTCCCCGTTACGGTGAAACCGGGCCGTATAGTGCCCCAACTTGTGAACCAACATGGTTTCACATCATCCTATGACCTAGTGAGACACAAAACAAGAGAGAGCTACGCCGGGCTACCCCTGTCAGAAGAATGTCTAGGGGGGTAGACGATCCGAGGCCCGCAGATCATCAGGGTTTCGCCGGAGGAAGTCCACGAGAACGTCGGAATCATCTGAAAACTTGCATGTGTCCCTAGCATATGTGTGTGAGTGTGGTGCAAGGTTGGTATAGGTGATTGCATGTGCCCCCCTCGCATGCATGCGCTCTAACCTAGAAGCGAAAGGTTATGGACCTATATAAGGGGGAAGCTCCCCGTTACGGTGAAACCGGGCCGTATAGTGCCCCAACTTGTGAACCAACATGGTTTCACATCATCCTATGACCTAGTCAGACACAAAATAAGAGAGAGCTACGCCGGGCTACCCCTGTCATAAGAATGTCTAGGGGGGTAGACGATCCGAGGCCCGCAGATCATCAGGGTTTCGCCGGAGGAAGTCCACGAGAACGTCGGAATCATCTGAAAACTTGCATGTGTCCCTAGCATATGTGTGTGAGTGTGGTGCAAGGTTGGTATATGGGCTTGCATGTGCCCCCCCTCGCATGCATGCGCTCTGACCTAGAAGCGAAGGTTCTGGACCTGTATAAGGGGGAATCTCCCCGTTACGGTGAAACCGGGCCGTATAGTGCACCAACTTGTGAACCAACATGGTTTCACATCATCCTATGACCTAGTCAGACACAAAACAAGAGAGAGCTACGCCGGGCTACCCCTGTCAGAAGAATGTCTAGGGGGGTAGACGATCCGAGGCCCGCAGATCATTAGGGTTTCGCCGGAGTAAGTCCACGAGAACGTCGGAATCAGGGGGGTGCATGTATATAGTGATCAAGACCACAATAACCTATCATCATATGTGTGATCTCATGATCCTATGAAATAATATCACCTAACATATAAGTAATAAAAGCCTTGCTAAAGGTGAAAAAAATTCTTTGCCGTGTGTCTGTGGGATAGAGACACACGGCAAAGGACCTTTGCCGTGTGTTTGACGGCCACAGGCACACGGCAAAGGACATCTTTGCCGTGTGCTTTGTCCTTTGCCGTGTGTCTCATGCTATTTTCTAATTTTCTTTTTATTTTTTCTTTCAAATGATTTAACTTTTTGTTGCCTATTTGTTAGTATTCAGACCATGGAAACACTAACTTTGCAATAGACCATAAGGTTCTAGAGGATGCTGAACTTCATTTCCATTAGGTAGACGATCCGAGGCCCGCAGATCATCAGGGTTTCGCCGGTGGAAGTCCGCAAGAACGTCGGAATCATCTGAAAACTTGCATGTGTCCCTAGCATATGTGTGTGAGTGTGGTGCAAGGTTGGTATAGGTGATTGCATGTGTCCCCCCTCGCATGCATGCGCTCTGACCTAGAAGCAAAAGGTTATGGACCTGTATAAGGGGGAATCTCCCCGTTACGGTGAAACCGGGCCGTATAGTGCCCCAACTTGTGAACCAACATGGTTTCACATCATCCTATGACCTAGTCAGACACAAAACAAGAGAGAGCTACGCCGGGCTACCCCTGTCAGAAGAATGTCTAGAGGGGTAGACGATCCGAGGCCCGCAGATCATCAGGGTTTCGCCAGAGTAAGTCCACGAGAACGTCGGAATCATCTGAAAACTTGCATGTGTCCCTAGCATATGTGTGTGAGTGTGGTGCAAGATTGGTATAGGTGATTGCATGTGCCCCCCCTCGCATGCATGCGCTCTAACCTAGAAGCGAAAGGTTATGGACCTGTATAAGGGGGAATCTCCCCGTTACGGTGAAACCGGGCCGTATAGTGCCCCAACTTGTGAACCAACATGGTTTCACATCATCCTATGACCTAGTCAGACACAGAACAAGAGAGAGCTACGCCGGGCTACCCCTGTCAGAAGAATGTCTAGGAGGGTAGACGATCCGAGGCCCGCAGATCATTAGGGTTTCGCCGGAGGAAGTCCACGAGAACGTCGGAATCATCTGAAAACTTGCATGTGTCCCTAGCATATGTGTGTGAGTGTGGTGCAAGGTTGGTATAGGTGATTGCATGTGCCCCCCCTCGCATGCATGCGCTCTAACCTAGAAGCGAAAGGTTATGGACCTGTATAAGGGGGAATCTCCCCGTTACGGTGAAACCGGGCCGTATAGTGCCCCAACTTGTGAACCAACATGGTTTCACATCATCCTATGACCTAGTCAGACACAAAACAAGAGAGAGCTACGCCGGGCTACCCCTGTCAGAAGAATGTCTAGGGGGGTAGACGATCCGAGGCCCGCAGATCATCAGGGTTTCGCCGGAGTAAGTCCACGAGAACGTCGGAATCAGGGGGGTGCATGTATATAGTGACCAAGACCACAATAACCTATCATCATATGTGTGATCTCATGATCCTATGAAATAATATCACCTAACATATAAGTAATAAAAGCCTTGCTAAAGGTGAAAAAAATTCTTTGCCGTGTGTCTGTGGGATAGAGACACACGACAAAGGACCTTTGCCGTGTGTTTGATGGCCACAGGCACACGGCAAAGGACATCTTTGCCGTGTGCTTTGTCCTTTGCCGTGTGTCTCATGCTATTTTCTAATTTTCTTTTTATTTTTTCTTTCAAATGATTTAACTTTTTGTTGCCTATTTGTTAGTATTCAGACCATGGAAACACTAACTTTGTAATAGACCATAAGGTTCTAGAGGATGCTGAACTTCATTTCCATTAGGTAGACGATTCGAGGCCCGCAGATCATCAGGGTTTCGCCGGTGGAAGTCCGCAAGAACGTCGGAATCATCTGAAAACTTGCATGTGTCCCTAGCATATGTGTGTGAGTGTGGTGCAAGGTTGGTATAGGTGATTGCATGTGTCCCCCCTCGCATGCATGCGCTCTAACCTAGAAGCGAAAGGTTATGGACCTATATAAGGGGAATCTCCCCGTTACGGTGAAACCGGGCCGTATAGTGCCCCAACTTGTGAACCCAACATGGTTTCACATCATCCTATGACCTAGTCAGACACAAAACAAGAGAGAGCTACGCCGGGCTACCCCTGTCAGAAGAATGTCTAGAGGGGTAGACGATCCGAGGCCCGCAGATCATCAGGGTTTCGCCGGAGTAAGTCCACGAGAACGTCGGAATCATCTGAAAACTTGCATGTGTCCCTAGCATATGTGTGTGAGTGTGGTGCAAGATTGGTATAGGTGATTGCATGTGCCCCCCCTCGCATGCATGCGCTCTAACCTAGAAGCGAAAGGTTATGGACCTGTATAAGGGGGAATCTCCCCGTTACGGTGAAACCGGGCCGTATAGTGCCCCAACTTGTGAACCAACATGGTTTCACATCATCCTATGACCTAGTCAGACACAGAACAAGAGAGAGCTACGCCGGGCTACCCCTGTCAGAAGAATGTCTAGGGGGTAGACGATCCGAGGCCCGCAGATCATCAGGGTTTCGCCGGAGGAAGTCCACGAGAACGTCGGAATCATCTGAAAACTTGCATGTGTCCCTAGCATATGTGTGTGAGTGTGGTGCAAGGTTGGTATAGGTGATTGCATGTGCCCCCCCTCGCATGCATGCGCTCTAACCTAGAAGCGAAAGGTTATGGACCTGTATAAGGGGGAATCTCCCCGTTACGGTGAAACCGGGCCGTATAGTGCCCCAACTTGTGAACCAACATGGTTTCACATCATCCTATGACCTAGTCAGACACAAAACAAGAGAGAGCTACGCCGGGCTACCCCTGTCAGAAGAATGTCTAGGGGGGTAGACGATCCGAGGCCCGCAGATCATCAGGGTTTCGCCGGAGTAAGTCCACGAGAACGTCGGAATCAGGGGGGTGCATGTATATAGTGATCAAGACCACAATAACCTATCATCATATGTGTGATCTCATGATCCTATGAAATAATATCACCTAACATATAAGGAATAAAAGCCTTGCTAAAGGTGAAAAAAATTCTTTGCCGTGTGTCTGTGGGATAGAGACACACGGCAAAGGACCTTTGCCGTGTGTTTGACGGCCACAGGCACACGGCAAAGGACATCTTTGCCGTGTGCTTTGTCCTTTGCCGTGTGTCTCATGCTATTTTCTAATTTTCTTTTTATTTTTTCTTTCAAATGATTTAACTTTTTGTTGCCTATTTGTTAGTATTCAGACCATGGAAACACTAACTTTGCAATAGACCATAAGGTTCTAGAGGATGCTGAACTTCATTTCCATTAGGTAGACGATTCGAGGCCCGCAGATCATCAGGGTTTCGCCGGTGGAAGTCCGCAAGAACGTCGGAATCATCTGAAAACTTGCATGTGTCCCTAGCATATGTGTGTGAGTGTGGTGCAAGGTTGTTATAGGTGATTGCATGTGTCCCCCCTCGCATCCATGCACTCTAACCTAGAAGCGAAAGGTTATGGACCTATATAAGGGGAATCTCCCCGTTACGGTGAAACCGGGCCGTATAGTGCCCCAACTTGTGAACCCAACATGGTTTCACATCATCCTATGACCTAGTCAGACACAAAACAAGAGAGAGCTACGCCGGGCTACCCCTGTCAGAAGAATGTCTAGAGGGGTAGACGATCCGAGGCCCGCAGATCATCAGGGTTTCGCCGGAGTAAGTCCACGAGAACGTCGGAATCATGTGAAAACTTGCATGTGTCCCTAGCATATGTGTGTGAGTGTGGTGCAAGATTTGTATAGGTGATTGCATGTGCCCCCCCTCGCATGCATGCGCTCTAACCTAGAAGCGAAAGGTTATGGACCTGTATAAGGGGGAATCTCCCCGTTACGGTGAAACCGGGCCGTATAGTGCCCCAACTTGTGAACCAACATGGTTTCACATCATCCTATGACCTAGTGAGACACAAAACAAGAGAGAGCTACGCCGGGCTACCCCTGTCAGAAGAATGTCTAGGGGGTAGACGATCCGAGGCCCGCAGATCATCAGGGTTTCGCCGGAGGAAGTCCACGAGAACGTCGGAATCATCTGAAAACTTGCATGTGTCCCTAGCATATGTGTGTGAGTGTGGTGCAAGGTTGGTATAGGTGATTGCATGTGCCCCCCCTCGCATGCATGCGCTCTAACCTAGAAGCGAAAGGTTATGGACCTGTATAAGGGGGAATCTCCCCATTACGGTGAAACCGGGCCGTATAGTGCCCCAACTTGTGAACCCACATGGTTTCACATCATCCTATGACCTAGTCAGACAGAAAAAAAGAGAGAGCTACGCCGGGCTACCCCTGTCAGAAGAATGTCTAGGGGGGTAGACGATCCGAGGCCCGCAGATCATCAGGGTTTCGCCGGAGTAAGTCCACGAGAACGTCGGAATCAGGGGGGTGCATGTATATAGTGATCAAGACCACAATAACCTATCATCATATGTGTGATCTCATGATCCTATGAAATAATATCACCTAACATATAAGTAATAAAAGCCTTGCTAAAGGTGAAAAAAATTCTTTGCCGTGTGTCTATGGGATAGAGACACACGGCAAAGGACCTTTGCCGTGTCTTTGACGGCCACAGGCACACGGCAAAGGACATCTTTGCCGTGTGCTTTGTCCTTTGCCGTGTGTCTCATGCTATTTTCTGATTTTCTTTTTATTTTTTCTTTCAAATGATTTAACTTTTTGTTGCCTATTTGTTAGTATTCAGACCATGGAAACACTAACTTTGCAATAGACCATAAGGTTCTAGAGGATGCTGAACTTCATTTCCATTAGGTAGACGATCCGAGGCCCGCAGATCATCAGGGTTTCGCCGGTGGAAGTCCGCAAGAACGTCGGAATCATCTGAAAACTTGCATGTGTCCCTAGCATATGTGTGTGAGTGTGGTGCAAGGTTGGTATAGGTGATTGCATGTGTCCCCCCTCGCATGCATGCGCTCTGACCTAGAAGCGAAAGGTTATGGACCTGTATAAGGGGGAATCTCCCCGTTACGGTGAAACCGGGCCGTATAGTGCCCCAACTTGTGAACCAACATGGTTTCACATCATCCTATGACCTAGTCAGACACAAAACAAGAGAGAGCTACGCCGGGCTACCCCTGTCAGAAGAATGTCTAGAGGGGTAGACGATCCGAGGCCCGCAGATCATCAGGGTTTCGCCAGAGTAAGTCCACGAGAACGTCGGAATCATCTGAAAACTTGCATCTGTCCCTAGCATATGTGTGTGAGTGTGGTGCAAGATTGGTATAGGTGATTGCATGTGCCCCCCCTCGCATGCATGCGCTCTAACCTAGAAGCGAAAGGTTATGGACCTGTATAAGGGGGAATCTCCCCGTTATGGTGAAACCGGGCCGTATAGTGCCCCAACTTGTGAACCAACATGGTTTCACATCATCCTATGACCTAGTCAGACACAAAACAAGAGAGAGCTACGCCGGGCTACCCCTGTCAGAAGAATGTCTAGGGGGGTAGACGATCCGAGGCCCGCAGATCATCAGGGTTTCGCCGGAGGAAGTCCACGAGAACGTCGGAATCAGGGGGGTGCATGTATATAGTGATCAAGACCACAATAACCTATCATCACATGTGTGATCTCATGATCCTATGAAATAATATCACCTAACATATAAGTAATAAAAGCCTTGCTAAAGGTGAAAAAAATTCTTTGCCGTGTGTCTGTGGGATAGAGACACACGGCAAAGGACCTTTGCCGTGTGTTTGACGGCCACAGGCACACGGCAAAGGACATCTTTGCCATGTGCTTTGTCCTTTGCCGTGTGTCTCATGCTATTTTCTAATTTTCTTTTTATTTTTTCTTTCAAATGATTTAACTTTTTGTTGCCTATTTGTTAGTATTCAGACCATGGAAACACTAACTTTGCAATAGACCATAAGGTTCTAGAGGATGCTGAACTTCATTTCCATTAGGTAGACGATCCGAGGCCCGCAGATCATAAGGGTTTCGCCGGTGGAAGTCCGCAAGAACGTCGGAATCATCTGAAAACTTGCATGTGTCCCTAGCATATGTGTGTGAGTGTGGTGCAAGGTTGGTATAGGTGATTGCATGTGTCCCCCCTCGCATGCATGCGCTCTGACCTAGAAGCGAAAGGTTATGGACCTGTATAAGGGGGAATCTCCCCGTTACGATGAAACCGGGCCGTATAGTGCCCCAACTTGTGAACCAACATGGTTTCACATCATCCTATGACCTAGTCAGACACAAAACAAGAGAGAGCTACGCCGGGCTACCCCTGTCAGAAGAATGTCTAGAGGGGTAGACGATCCGAGGCCCGCAGATCATCAGGGTTTCGCCAGAGTAAGTCCACGAGAACGTCGGAATCATCTGAAAACTTGCATGTGTCCCTAGCATATGTGTGTGAGTGTGGTGCAAGATTGGTATAGGTGATTGCATGTGCCCCCCCTCGCATGCATGCGCTCTAACCTAGAAGCGAAAGGTTATGGACCTGTATAAGGGGGAATCTCCCCGTTACGGTGAAACCGGGCCGTATAGTGCCCCAACTTGTGAACCAACATGGTTTCACATAATCCTATGACCTAGTCAGACACAGAACAAGAGAGAGCTACGCCGGGCTACCCCTGTCAGAAGAATGTCTAGGGGGGTAGACGATCCGAGGCCCGCAGATCATCAGGGTTTCGCCGGAGGAAGTCCACGAGAACGTCGGAATCATCTGAAAACTTGCATGTGTCCCTAGCATATGTGTGTGAGTGTGGTGCAAGGTTGGTATAGGTGATTGCATGTGCCCCCCCTCGCATGCATGCGCTCTAACCTAGAAGCGAAAGGGTATGGACCTGTATAAGGGGGAATCTCCCCGTTACGGTGAAACCGGGCCGTATAGTGCCCCAACTTGTGAACCAACATGGTTTCACATCATCCTATGACCTAGTCAGACACAAAACAAGAGAGAGCTACGCCGGGCTACCCCTGTCAGAAGAATGTCTAGGGGGGTAGACGATCCGAGGCCTGCAGATCATCAGGGTTTCGCCGGAGGAAGTCCACGAGAACGTCGGAATCAGGGGGGTGCATGTATATAGTGATCAAGACCACAATAACCTATCATCATATGTGTGATCTCATGATCCTATGAAATAATATCACCTAACATATAAGTAATAAAAGCCTTGCTAAAGGTGAAAAAAATTCTTTGTCGTGTGTCTCTGGGATAGAGACACACGGCAAAGGACCTTTGCCGTGTGTTTGACGGCCACAGGCACACGGCAAAGGACATCTTTGCCGTGTGCTTTGTCCTTTGCCGTGTGTCTCATGCTATTTTCTAATTTTCTTTTTATTTTTTCTTTCAAATGATTTAACTTTTTGTTGCCTATTTGTTAGTATTCAGACCATGGAAACACTAACTTTGCAATAGACCATAAGGTTCTAGAGGATGCTGAACTTCATTTCCATTAGGTAGACGATCCGAGGCCCGCAGATCATCAGGGTTTCGCCGGTGGAAGTCCGCAAGAACGTCGGAATCATCTGAAAACTTGCATGTGTCCCTAGCATATGTGTGTGAGTGTGGTGCAAGGTTGGTATAGGTGATTGCATGTGTCCCCCCTCGCATGCATGCGCTCTGACCTAGAAGCGAAAGGTTATGGACCTGTATAAGGGGGAATCTCCCCGTTACGGTGAAACCGGGCCGTATAGTGCCCCAACTTGTGAACCGACATGGTTTCACATCATCCTATGACCTAGTCAGACACAAAACAAGAGAGAGCTACGCCGGGCTACCCCTGTCAGAAGAATGTCTAGAGGGGTAGACGATCCGAGGCCCGCAGATCATCAGGGTTTCGCCAGAGTAAGTCCACGAGAACGTCGGAATCATCTGAAAACTTGCATGTGTCCCTAGCATATGTGTGTGAGTGTGGTGCAAGATTGGTATAGGTGATTGCATGTGCCCCCCCTCGCATGCATGCGCTCTAACCTAGAAGCGAAAGGTTATGGACCTGTATAAGGGGGAATCTCCCCGTTACGGTGAAACCGGGCCGTATAGTGCCCCAACTTGTGAACCAACATGGTTTCACATCATCCTATGACCTAGTCAGACACAAAACAAGAGAGAGCTACGCCGGGCTACCCCTGTCAGAAGAATGTCTAGAGGGGTAGACGATCCGAGGCCCGCAGATCATCAGGGTTTCGCCAGAGTAAGTCCACGAGAACGTCGGAATCATCTGAAAACTTGCATCTGTCCCTAGCATATGTGTGTGAGTGTGGTGCAAGATTGGTATAGGTGATTGCATGTGCCCCCCCTCGCATGCATGCGCTCTAACCTAGAAGCGAAAGGTTATGGACCTGTATAAGGGGGAATCTCCCCGTTATGGTGAAACCGGGCCGTATAGTGCCCCAACTTGTGAACCAACATGGTTTCACATCATCCTATGACCTAGTCAGACACAAAACAACAGAGAGCTACGCCGGGCTACCCCTGTCAGAAGAATGTCTAGGGGGGTAGACGATCCGAGGCCCGCAGATCATCAGGGTTTCGCCGGAGGAAGTCCACGAGAACGTCGGAATCAGGGGGGTGCATGTATATAGTGATCAAGACCACAATAACCTATCATCATATGTGTGATCTCATGATCCTATGAAATAATATCACCTAACATATAAGTAATAAAAGCCTTGCTAAAGGTGAAAAAATTCTTTGCCGTGTGTCTGTGGGATAGAGACACACGGCAAAGGACCTTTGCCGTGTGTTTGACGGCCACAGGCACACGGCAAAGGACATCTTTGCCATGTGCTTTGTCCTTTGCCGTGTGTCTCATGCTATTTTCTAATTTTCTTTTTATTTTTTCTTTCAAATGATTTAACTTTTTGTTGCCTATTTGTTAGTATTCAGACCATGGAAACACTAACTTTGCAATAGACCATAAGGTTCTAGAGGATGCTGAACTTCATTTCCATTAGGTAGACGATCCGAGGCCCGCAGATCATAAGGGTTTCGCCGGTGGAAGTCCGCAAGAACGTCGGAATCATCTAAAAACTTGCATGTGTCCCTAGCATATGTGTGTGAGTGTGGTGCAAGGTTGGTATAGGTGATTGCATGTGTCCCCCCTCGCATGCATGCGCTCTGACCTAGAAGCGAAAGGTTATGGACCTGTATAAGGGGGAATCTCCCCGTTACGATGAAACCGGGCCGTATAGTGCCCCAACTTGTGAACCAACATGGTTTCACATCATCCTATGACCTAGTCAGACACAAAACAAGAGAGAGCTACGCCGGGCTACCCCTGTCAGAAGAATGTCTAGAGGGGTAGACGATCCGAGGCCCGCAGATCATCAGGGTTTCGCCAGAGTAAGTCCACGAGAACGTCGGAATCATCTGAAAACTTGCATGTGTCCCTAGCATATGTGTGTGAGTGTGGTGCAAGATTGGTATAGGTGATTGCATGTGCCCCCCCTCGCATGCATGCGCTCTAACCTAGAAGCGAAAGGTTATGGACCTGTATAAGGGGGAATCTCCCCGTTACGGTGAAACCGGGCCGTATAGTGCCCCAACTTGTGAACCAACATGGTTTCACATAATCCTATGACCTAGTCAGACACAGAACAAGAGAGAGCTACGCCGGGCTACCCCTGTCAGAAGAATGTCTAGGGGGGTAGACGATCCGAGGCCCGCAGATCATCAGGGTTTCGCCGGAGGAAGTCCACGAGAACGTCGGAATCATCTGAAAACTTGCATGTGTCCCTAGCATATGTGTGTGAGTGTGGTGCAAGGTTGGTATAGGTGATTGCATGTGCCCCCCCTCGCATGCATGCGCTCTAACCTAGAAGCGAAAGGGTATGGACCTGTATAAGGGGGAATCTCCCCGTTACGGTGAAACCGGGCCGTATAGTGCCCCTACTTGTGAACCAACATGGTTTCACATCATCCTATGACCTAGTCAGACACAAAACAAGAGAGAGCTACGCCGGGCTACCCCTGTCAGAAGAATGTCTAGGGGGGTAGACGATCCGAGGCCTGCAGATCATCAGGGTTTCGCCGGAGGAAGTCCACGAGAACGTCGGAATCAGGGGGGTGCATGTATATAGTGATCAAGACCACAATAACCTATCATCATATGTGTGATCTCATGATCCTATGAAATAATATCACCTAACATATAAGTAATAAAAGCCTTGCTAAAGGTGAAAAAAATTCTTTGTCGTGTGTCTCTGGGATAGAGACACACGGCAAAGGACCTTTGCCGTGTGTTTGACGGCCACAGGCACACGGCAAAGGACATCTTTGCCGTGTGCTTTGTCCTTTGCCGTGTGTCTCATGCTATTTTCTAATTTTCTTTTTATTTTTTCTTTCAAATGATTTAACTTTTTGTTGCCTATTTGTTAGTATTCAGACCATGGAAACACTAACTTTGCAATAGACCATAAGGTTCTAGAGGATGCTGAACTTCATTTCCATTAGGTAGACGATCCGAGGCCCGCAGATCATCAGGGTTTCGCCGGTGGAAGTCCGCAAGAACGTCGGAATCATCTGGAAACTTGCATGTTTCCCTAGCATATGTGTGTGAGTGTGGTGCAAGGTTGGTATAGGTGATTGCATGTGTCCCCCCTCGCATGCATGCGCTCTGACCTAGAAGCGAAAGGTTATGGACCTGTATAAGGGGGAATCTCCCCGTTACGGTGAAACCGGGCCGTATAGTGCCCCAACTTGTGAACCGACATGGTTTCACATCATCCTATGACCTAGTCAGACACAAAACAAGAGAGAGCTACGCCGGGCTACCCCTGTCAGAAGAATGTCTAGAGGGGTAGACGATCCGAGGCCCGCAGATCATCAGGGTTTCGCCAGAGTAAGTCCACGAGAACGTCGGAATCATCTGAAAACTTGCATGTGTCCCTAGCATATGTGTGTGAGTGTGGTGCAAGATTGGTATAGGTGATTGCATGTGCCCCCCCTCGCATGCATGCGCTCTAACCTAGAAGCGAACGGTTATGGACCTGTATAAGGGGGAATCTCCCCGTTACGGTGAAACCGGGCCGTATAGTGCCCCAACTTGTGAACCAACATGGTTTCACATCATCCTATGACCTAGTCAGACACAAAACAAGAGAGAGCTACGCCGGGCTACCCCTGTCAGAAGAATGTCTAGAGGGGTAGACGATCCGAGGCCCGCAGATCATCAGGGTTTCGCCAGAGTAAGTCCACGAGAACGTCGGAATCATCTGAAAACTTGCATCTGTCCCTAGCATATGTGTGTGAGTGTGGTGCAAGATTGGTATAGGTGATTGCATGTGCCCCCCCTCGCATGCAGGCGCTCTAACCTAGAAGCGAAAGGTTATGGACCTGTATAAGGGGGAATCTCCCCGTTGTGGTGAAACCGGGCCGTATAGTGCCCCAACTTGTGAACCAACATGGTTTCACATCATCCTATGACCTAGTCAGACACAAAACAAGAGAGAGCTACGCCGGGCTACCCCTGTCAGAAGAATGTCTAGGGGGGTAGACGATCCGAGGCCCGCAGATCATCAGGGTTTCGCCGGAGGAAGTCCACGAGAACGTCGGAATCAGGGGGGTGCATGTATATAGTGATCAAGACCACAATAACCTATCATCATATGTGTGATCTCATGATCCTATGAAATAATATCACCTAACATATAAGTAATAAAAGCCTTGCTAAAGGTGAAAAAATTCTTTGCCGTGTGTCTGTGGGATAGAGACACACGGCAAAGGACCTTTGCCGTGTGTTTGACGGCCACAGGCACACGGCAAAGGACATCTTTGCCATGTGCTTTGTCCTTTGCCGTGTGTCTCATGCTATTTTCTAATTTTCTTTTTATTTTTTCTTTCAAATGATTTAACTTTTTGTTGCCTATTTGTTAGTATTCAGACCATGGAAACACTAACTTTGCAATAGACCATAAGGTTCTAGAGGATGCTGAACTTCATTTCCATTAGGTAGACGATCCGAGGCCCGCAGATCATAAGGGTTTCGCCGGTGGAAGTCCGCAAGAACGTCGGAATCATCTGAAAACTTGCATGTGTCCCTAGCATATGTGTGTGAGTGTGGTGCAAGGTTGGTATAGGTGATTGCATGTGTCCCCCCTCGCATGCATGCGCTCTGACCTAGAAGCGAAAGGTTATGGACCTGTATAAGGGGGAATCTCCCCGTTACGATGAAACCGGGCCGTATAGTGCCCCAACTTGTGAACCAACATGGTTTCACATCATCCTATGACCTAGTCAGACACAAAACAAGAGAGAGCTACGCCGGGCTACCCCTGTCAGAAGAATGTCTAGAGGGGTAGACGATCCGAGGCCCGCAGATCATCAGGGTTTCGCCGGAGTAAGTCCACGAGAACGTCGGAATCATCTGAAAACTTGCATGTGTCCCTAGCATATGTGTGTGAGTGTGGTGCAAGATTGGTATAGGTGATTGCATGTGCCCCCCCCTCGCATGCATGCGCTCTAACCTAGAAGCGAAAGGTTATGGACCTGTATAAGGGGGAATCTCCCCGTTACGGTGAAACCGGGCCGTATAGTGCCCCAACTTGTGAACCAACATGGTTTCACATCATCCTATGACCTAGTCAGACACAGAACAAGAGAGAGCTACGCCGGGCTACCCCTGTCAGAAGAATGTCTACGGGGGTAGACGATCCGAGGCCCGCAGATCATCAGGGTTTCGCCGGAGGAAGTCCACGAGAACGTCGGAATCATCTGAAAACTTGCATGTGTCCCTAGCATATGTGTGTGAGTGTGGTGCAAGGTTGGTATAGGTGATTGCATGTGCCCCCCCTCGCATGCATGCGCTCTAACCTAGAAGCGAAAGGGTATGGACCTGTATAAGGGGGAATCTCCCCGTTACGGTGAAACCGGGCCGTATAGTGCCCCAACTTGTGAACCAACATGGTTTCACATCATCCTATGACCTAGTCAGACACAAAACAAGAGAGAGCTACGCCGGGCTACCCCTGTCAGAAGAATGTCTAGGGGGGTAGACGATCCGAGGCCTGCAGATCATCAGGGTTTCGCCGGAGGAAGTCCACGAGAACGTCGGAATCAGGGGGGTGCATGTATATAGTGATCAAGACCACAATAACCTATCATCATATGTGTGATCTCATGATCCTATGAAATAATATCACCTAACATATAAGTAATAAAAGCCTTGCTAAAGGTGAAAAAAATTCTTTGTCGTGTGTCTCTGGGATAGAGACACACGGCAAAGGACCTTTGCCGTGTGTTTGACGGCCACAGGCACACGGCAAAGGACATCTTTGCCGTGTGCTTTGTCCTTTGCCGTGTGTCTCATGCTATTTTCTAATTTTCTTTTTATTTTTTCTTTCAAATGATTTAACTTTTTGTTGCCTATTTGTTAGTATTCAGACCATGGAAACACTAACTTTGCAATAGACCATAAGGTTCTAGAGGATGCTGAACTTCATTTCCATTAGGTAGACGATCCGAGGCCCGCAGATCATCAGGGTTTCGCCGGTGGAAGTCCGCAAGAACGTCGGAATCATCTGAAAACTTGCATGTGTCCCTAGCATATGTGTGTGAGTGTGGTGCAAGGTTGGTATAGGTGATTGCATGTGTCCCCCCTCGCATGCATGCGCTCTGACCTAGAAGCGAAAGGTTATGGACCTGTATAAGGGGGAATCTCCCCGTTACGGTGAAACCGGGCCGTATAGTGCCCCAACTTGTGAACCGACATGGTTTCACATCATCCTATGACCTAGTCAGACACAAAACAAGAGAGAGCTACGCCGGGCTACCCCTGTCAGAAGAATGTCTAGAGGGGTAGACGATCCGAGGCCCGCAGATCATCAGGGTTTCGCCAGAGTAAGTCCACGAGAACGTTGGAATCATCTGAAAACTTGCATGTGTCCCTAGCATATGTGTGTGAGTGTGGTGCAAGATTGGTATAGGTGATTGCATGTGCCCCCCCTCGCATGCATGCGCTCTAACCTAGAAGCGAAAGGTTATGGACCTGTATAAGGGGGAATCTCCCCGTTACGGTGAAACCGGGCCGTATAGTGCCCCAACTTATGAACCAACATGGTTTCACATCATCCTATGACCTAGTCAGACACAGAACAAGAGAGAGCTACGCCGGGCTACCCCTGTCAGAAGAATGTCTAGGGGGGTAGACGATCCGAGGCCCGCAGATCATCAGGGTTTCGCCGGAGGAAGTCCACGAGAACGTCGGAATCATCTGAAAACTTGCATGTGTCCCTAGCATATGTGTGTGAGTGTGGTGCAAGGTTGGTATAGGTGATTGCATGTGCCCCCCCTCGCATGCATGCGCTCTAACCTAGAAGCGAAAGGTTATGGACCTGTATAAGGGGGAATCTCCCCGTTACGGTGAAACCGGGCCGTATAGTGCCCCAACTTGTGAACCAACATGGTTTCACATCATCCTATGACCTAGTCAGACACAAAACAAGAGAGAGCTACGCCGGGCTACCCCTGTCAGAAGAATGTCTAGGGGGGTAGACGATCCGAGGCCCGCAGATCATCAGGGTTTCGCCGGAGGAAGTCCACGAGAACGTCGGAATCAGGGGGGTGCATGTATATAGTGATCAAGACCACAATAACCTATCATCATATGTGTGATCTCATGATCCTATGAAATAATATCACCTAACATATAAGTAATAAAAGCCTTGCTAAAGGTGAAAAAAATTCTTTGCCGTGTGTCTGTGGGATAGAGACACACGGCAAAGGACCTTTGCCGTGTGTTTGACGGCCACAGGCACACGGCAAAGGACATCTTTGCCGTGTGCTTTGTCCTTTGCCGTGTGTCTCATGCTATTTTCTAATTTTCTTTTTATTTTTTCTTTCAAATGATTTAACTTTTTGTTGCCTATTTGTTAGTATTCAGACCATGGAAACACTAACTTTGCAATAGACCATAAGGTTCTAGAGGATGCTGAACTTCATTTCCATTAGGTAGACGATCCGAGGCCCGCAGATCATCAGGGTTTCGCCGGTGGAAGTCCGCAAGAACGTCGGAATCATCTGAAAACTTGCATGTGTCCCTAGCATATGTGTGTGAGTGTGGTGCAAGGTTGGTATAGGTGATTGCATGTGTCCCCCCTCGCATGCATGCGCTCTGACCTAGAAGCGAAAGGTTATGGACCTGTATAAGGGGGAATCTCCCCGTTACGATGAAACCGGGCCGTATAGTGCCCCAACTTGTGAACCAACATGGTTTCACATCATCCTATGACCTAGTCAGACACAAAACAAGAGAGAGCTACGCCGGGCTACCCCTGTCAGAAGAATGTCTAGAGGGGTAGACGATCCGAGGCCCGCAGATCATCAGGGTTTCGCCAGAGTAAGTCCACGAGAACGTCGGAATCATCTGAAAACTTGCATGTGTCCCTAGCATATGTGTGTGAGTGTGGTGCAAGATTGGTATAGGTGATTGCATGTGCCCCCCCTCGCATGCATGCGCTCTAACCTAGAAGCGAAAGGTTATGGACCTGTATAAGGGGGAATCTCCCCGTTACGGTGAAACCGGGTCGTATAGTGCCCCAACTTGTGAACCAACATGGTTTCACATCATCCTATGACCTAGTCAGACACAGAACAAGAGAGAGCTACGCCGGGCTACCCCTGTCAGAAGAATGTCTAGGGGGGTAGACGATCCGAGGCCCGCAGATCATCAGGGTTTCGCCGGAGGAAGTCCACGAGAACGTCGGAATCATCTGAAAACTTGCATGTGTCCCTAGCATATTTGTGTGAGTGTGGTGCAAGGTTGGTATAGGTGATTGCATGTGCCCCCCTCGCATGCATGCGCTCTAACCTAGAAGCGAAAGGGTATGGACCTGTATAAGGGGGAATCTCCCCGTTACGGTGAAACCGGGCCGTATAGTGCCCCAACTTGTGAACCAACATGGTTTCACATCATCCTATGACCTAGTCAGACACAAAACAAGAGAGAGCTACGCCGGGCTACCCCTGTCAGAAGAATGTCTAGGGGGGTAGACGATCCGAGGCCTGCAGATCATCAGGGTTTCGCCGGAGGAAGTCCAAGAGAACGTCGGAATCAGGGGGGTGCATGTATATAGTGATCAAGACCACAATAACCTATCATCATATGTGTGATCTCATGATCCTATGAAATAATATCACCTAACATATAAGTAATAAAAGCCTTGCTAAAGGTGAAAAAAATTCTTTGTCGTGTGTCTCTGGGATAGAGACACACGGCAAAGGACCTTTGCCGTGTGTTTGACGGCCACAGGCACACGGCAAAGGACATCTTTGCCGTGTGCTTTGTCCTTTGCCGTGTGTCTCATGCTATTTTCTAATTTTCTTTTTATTTTTTCTTTCAAATGATTTAACTTTTTGTTGCCTATTTGTTAGTATTCAGACCATGGAAACACTAACTTTGCAATAGACCATAAGGTTCTAGAGGATGCTGAACTTCATTTCCATTAGGTACACGATCCGAGGCCCGCAGATCATCAGGGTTTCGCCGGTGGAAGTCCGCAAGAACGTCGGAATCATCTGAAAACTTGCATGTGTCCCTAGCATATGTGTGTGAGTGTGGTGCAAGGTTGGTATAGGTGATTGCATGTGTCCCCCCTCGCATGCATGCGCTCTGACCTAGAAGCGAAAGGTTATGGACCTGTATAAGGGGGAATCTCCCCGTTACGGTGAAACCGGGCCGTATAGTGCCCCAACTTGTGAACCGACATGGTTTCACATCATCCTATGACCTAATCAGACACAAAACAAGATAGAGCTACGCCGGGCTACCCCTGTCAGAAGAATGTCTAGAGGGGTAGACGATCCGAGGCCCGCAGATCATCAGGGTTTCGCCAGAGTAAGTCCACGAGAACGTCGGAATCATCTGAAAACTTGCATGTGTCCCTAGCATATGTGTGTGAGTGTGGTGGAAGATTGGTATAGGTGATTGCATGTGCCCCCCCTCGCATGCATGCGCTCTAACCTAGAAGCGAAAGGTTATGGACCTGTATAAGGGGGAATCTCCCCGTTACGGTGAAACCGGGCCGTATAGTGCCCCAACTTGTGAACCAACATGGTTTCACATCATCCTATGACCTAGTCAGACACAAAACAAGAGAGAGCTACGCCGGGCTACCCCTGTCAGAAGAATGTCTAGAGGGGTAGACGATCCGAGGCCCGCAGATCATCAGGGTTTCGCCAGAGTAAGTCCACGAGAACGTCGGAATCATCTGAAAACTTGCATCTGTCCCTAGCATATGTGTGTGAGTGTGGTGCAAGATTGGTATAGGTGATTGCATGTGCCCCCCCTCGCATGCATGCGCTCTAACCTAGAAGCGAAAGGTTATGGACCTGTATAAGGGGGAATCTCCCCGTTACGGTGAAACCGGGCCGTATAGTGCCCCAACTTGTGAACCAACATGGTTTCACATCATCCTATGACCTAGTCAGACACAAAACAAGAGAGAGCTACGCCGGGCTACCCCTGTCAGAAGAATGTCTAGGGGGGTAGACGATCCGAGGCCCGCAGATCATCAGGGTTTCGCCGGAGGAAGTCCACGAGAACGTCGGAATCAGGGGGGTGCATGTATATAGTGATCAAGACCACAATAACCTATCATCATATGTGTGATCTCATGATCCTATGAAATAATATCACCTAACATATAAGTAATAAAAGCCTTGCTAAAGGTGAAAAAATTCTTTGCCGTGTGTCTGTGGGATAGAGACACACGGCAAAGGACCTTTGCCGTGTGTTTGACGGCCACAGGCACACGGCAAAGGACATCTTTGCCATGTGCTTTGTCCTTTGCCGTGTGTCTCATGCTATTTTCTAATTTTCTTTTTATTTTTTCTTTCAAATGATTTAACTTTTTGTTGCCTATTTGTTAGTATTCAGACCATGGAAACACTAACTTTGCAATAGACCATAAGGTTCTAGAGGATGCTGAACTTCATTTCCATTAGGTAGACGATCCGAGGCCCGCAGATCATCAGGGTTTCGCCGGTGGAAGTCCGCAAGAACGTCGGAATCATCTGAAAACTTGCATGTGTCCCTAGCATATGTGTGTGAGTGTGGTGCAAGGTTGGTATAGGTGATTGCATGTGCCCCCCCTCGCATGCATGCGCTCTAACCTAGAAGCGAAAGGTTATGGACCTGTATAAGGGGGAATCTCCCTGTTACGGTGAAACCGGGCCGTATAGTGCCCCAACTTGTGAACCAACATGGTTTCACATCATCCTATGACCTAGTCAGACACAAAACAAGAGAGAGCTACGCCGGGCTACCCCTATCAGAAGAATGTCTAGGGGGGTAGACGATCCGAGGCCCGCAGATCATCAGGGTTTCGCCGGAGGAAGTCCACGAGAACGTCGGAATCAGGGGGGTGCATGTATATAGTGATCAAGACCACAATAACCTATCATCATATGTGTGATCTCATGATCCTATGAAATAATATCACCTAACATATAAGTAATAAAAGCCTTGCTAAAGGTGAAAAAAATTCTTTGCCGTGTGTCTGTGGGATAGAGACACACGGCAAAGGACCTTTGCCGTGTGTTTGACGGCCACAGGCACACGGCAAAGGACATCTTTGCCGTGTGCTTTGTCCTTTGCCGTGTGTCTCATGCTATTTTCTAATTTTCTTTTTATTTTTTCTTTCAAATGATTTAACTTTTTGTTGCCTATTTGTTAGTATTCAGACCATGGAAACACTAACTTTGCAATAGACCATAAGGTTCTAGAGGATGCTGAACTTCATTTCCATTAGGTAGACGATCCGAGGCCCGCAGATCATCAGGGTTTCGCCGGTGGAAGTCCGCAAGAACGTCGGAATCATCTGAAAACTTGCATGTGTCCCTAGCATATGTGTGTGAGTGTGGTGCAAGGTTGGTATAGGTGATTGCATGTGTCCCCCCTCGCATGCATGCGCTCTGACCTAGAAGCGAAAGGTTATGGACCTGTATAAGGGGGAATCTCCCCGTTACGATGAAACCGGGCCGTATAGTGCCCCAACTTGTGAACCAACATGGTTTCACATCATCCTATGACCTAGTCAGACACAAAACAAGAGAGAGCTACGCCGGGCTACCCCTGTCAGAAGAATGTCTAGAGGGGTAGACGATCCGAGGCCCGCAGATCATCAGGGTTTCGCCAGAGTAAGTCCACGAGAACGTCGGAATCATCTGAAAACTTGCATGTGTCCCTAGCATATGTGTGTGAGTGTGGTGCAAGATTGGTATAGGTGATTGCATGTGCCCCCCCTCGCATGCATGCGCTCTAACCTAGAAGCGAAAGGTTATGGACCTGTATAAGGGGGAATCTCCCCGTTACGGTGAAACCGGGCCGTATAGTGCCCCAACTTGTGAACCAACATGGTTTCACATCATCCTATGACCTAGTCAGACACAGAACAAGAGAGAGCTACGCCGGGCTACCCCTGTCAGAAGAATGTCTAGGGGGGTAGACGATCCGAGGCCCGCAGATCATCAGGGTTTCGCCGGAGGAAGTCCACGAGAACGTCGGAATCATCTGAAAACTTGCATGTGTCCCTAGCATATGTGTGTGAGTGTGGTGCAAGGTTGGTATAGGTGATTGCATGTGCCCCCCCTCGCATGCATGCGCTCTAACCTAGAAGCGAAAGGGTATGGACCTGTATAAGGGGGAATCTCCCCGTTACGGTGAAACCGGGCCGTATAGTGCCCCAACTTGTGAACCAACATGGTTTCACATCATCCTATGACCTAGTCAGACACAAAACAAGAGAGAGCTACGCCGGGCTACCCCTGTCAGAAGAATGTCTAGGGGGGTAGACGATCCGAGGCCTGCAGATCATCAGGGTTTCGCCGGAGGAAGTCCACGAGAACGTCGGAATCAGGGGGTGCATGTATATAGTGATCAAGACCACAATAACCTATCATCATATGTGTGATCTCATGATCCTATGAAATAATATCACCTAACATATAAGTAATAAAAGCCTTGCTAAAGGTGAAAAAAATTCTTTGTCGTGTGTCTCTGGGATAGAGACACACGGCAAAGGACCTTTGCCGTGTGTTTGACGGCCACAGGCACACGGCAAAGGACATCTTTGCCGTGTGCTTTGTCCTTTGCCGTGTGTCTCATGCTATTTTCTAATTTTCTTTTTATTTTTTCTTTCAAATGATTTAACTTTTTGTTGCCTATTTGTTAGTATTCAGACCATGGAAACACTAACTTTGCAATAGACCATAAGGTTCTAGAGGATGCTGAACTTCATTTCCATTAGGTAGACGATCCGAGGCCCGCAGATCATCAGGGTTTCGCCGGTGGAAGTCCGCAAGAACGTCGGAATCATCTGAAAACTTGCATGTGTCCCTAGCATATGTGTGTGAGTGTGGTGCAAGGTTGGTATAGGTGATTGCATGTGTCCCCCCTCGCATCCATGCGCTCTAACCTAGAAGCGAAAGGTTATGGACCTGTATAAGGGGGAATCTCCCCGTTACGGTGAAACCGGGCCGTATAGTGCCCCAACTTGTGAACCCAACATGGTTTCACATCATCCTATGACCTAGTCAGACACAAAACAAGAGAGAGCTACGCCAGGCTACCCCTGTCAGAAGAATGTCTAGAGGGGTAGACGATCCGAGGCCCGCAGATCATCAGGGTTTCGCCGGAGTAAGTCCACGAGAACGTCGGAATCATCTGAAAACTTGCATGTGTCCCTAGCATATGTGTGTGAGTGTGGTGCAAGATTGGTATAGGTGATTGCATGTGCCGCCCTCGCATGCATGCGCTCTAACCTAGAAGCGAAAGGTTATGGACCTGTATAAGGGGGAATCTCCCCGTTACGGTGAAACCGGGCCGTATAGTGCCCCAACTTGTGAACCAACATGGTTTCACATCATCCTATGACCTAGTCAGACACAAAACAAGAGAGAGCTACGCCGGGCTACCCCTGTCAGAAGAATGTCTAGGGGGTAGACGATCCGAGGCCCGCAGATCATCAGGGTTTCGCCGGAGGAAGTCCACGAGAACGTCGGAATCATCTGAAAACTTGCATGTGTCCCTAGCATATGTGTGTGAGTGTGGTGCAAGGTTGGTATAGGTGATTGCATGTGCCCCCCTCGCATGCATGCGCTCTAACCTAGAAGCAAAAGGTTATGGACCTGTATAAGGGGGAATCTCCCCATTACGGTGAAACCGGGCCGTATAGTGCCCCAACTTGTGAACCAACATGGTTTCACATCATCCTATGACCTAGTCAGACACAAAACAAGAGAGAGCTACGCCGGGCTACCCCTGTCAGAAGAATGTCTAGGGGGGTAGACGATCCGAGGCCCGCAGATCATCAGGGTTTCGCCGGAGTAAGTCCACGAGAACGTCGGAATCAGGGGGGTGCATGTATATAGTGATCAAGACCACAATAACCTATCATCATATGTGTGATCTCATGATCCTATGAAATAATATCACCTAACATATAATAATAAAAGCCTTGCTAAAGGTGAAAAAAATTCTTTGCCGTGTGTCTGTGGGATAGAGACACACGGCAAAGGACCTTTGCCGTGTGTTTGACGGCCACAGGCACACGGCAAAGGACATCTTTGCCGTGTGCTTTGTCCTTTGCCGTGTGTCTCATGCTATTTTCTAATTTTCTTTTTATTTTTTCTTTCAAATGATTTAACTTTTTGTTGCCTATTTGTTAGTATTCAGACCATGGAAACACTAACTTTGCAATAGACCATAAGGTTCTAGAGGATGCTGAACTTCATTTCCATTAGGTAGACGATCCGAGGCCCGCAGATCATCAGGGTTTCGCCGGTGGAAGTCCGCAAGAACGTCGGAATCATCTGAAAACTTGCATGTGTCCCTAGCATATGTGTGTGAGTGTGGTGCAAGGTTGGTATAGGTGATTGCATGTGTCCCCCATCGCATGCATGCGCTCTGACCTAGAAGCGAAAGGTTATGGACCTGTATAAGGGGGAATCTCCCCGTTACGGTGAAACCGGGCCGTATAGTGCCCCAACTTGTGAACCAACATGGTTTCACATCATCCTATGACCTAGTGAGACACAAAACAAGAGAGAGCTACGCCGGGCTACCCTGTCAGAAGAATGTCTAGGGGGGTAGACGATCCGAGGCCCGCAGATCATCAGGGTTTCGCCGGAGTAAGTCCACGAGAACGTCGGAATCATCTGAAAACTTGCATGTGTCCCTAGCATATGTGTGTGAGTGTGGTGCAAGGTTGGTATAGGTGATTGCATGTGCCCCCCCTCGCATGCATGCGCTCTAACCTAGAAGCGAAAGGTTATGGACCTGTATAAGGGGGAATCTCCCCGTTACGGTGAAACCGGGCCGTATAGTGCCCCAACTTGTGAACCAACATGGTTTCACATCATCCTATGACCTAGTCAGACACAAAACAAGAGAGAGCTACGCCGGGCTACCCCTGTCAGAAGAATGTCTAGGGGGGTAGACGATCCGAGGCCCGCAGATCATCAGGGTTTCGCCGGAGGAAGTCCACGAGAACGTCGGAATCATCTGAAAACTTGCATGTGTCCCTAGCATATGTGTGTGAGTGTGGTGCAAGGTTGGTATAGGTGATTGCATGTGCCCCCCCTCGCATGCATGCGCTCTAACCTAGAAGCGAAAGGTTATGGACCTGTATAAGGGGGAATCTCCCCGTTACGGTGAAACCGGGCCGTATAGTGCCCCAACTTGTGAACCAACATGGTTTCACATCATCCTATGACCTAGTCAGACACAAAACAAGAGAGAGCTACGCCGGGCTACCCCTGTCAGAAGAATGTCTAGGGGGTAGACGATCCGAGGCCCGCAGATCATCAGGGTTTCGCCGGAGTAAGTCCACGAGAACGTCGGAATCAGGGGGGTGCATGTATATAGTGATCAAGACCACAATAACCTATCATCATATGTGTGATCTCATGATCCTATGAAATAATATCACCTAACATATAATAAAAAAAGCCTTGCTAAAGGTGAAAAAAATTCTTTGCCGTGTGTCTGTGGGATAGAGACACACGGCAAAGGACCTTTGCCGTGTGTTTGACGGCCACAGGCACACGGCAAAGGACATCTTTGCCGTGTGCTTTGTCCTTTGCCGTGTGTCTCATGCTATTTTCTAATTTTCTTTTTATTTTTTCTTTCAAATGATTTAACTTTTTGTTGCCTATTTGTTAGTATTCAGACCATGGAAACACTAACTCTGCAATAGACCATAAGGTTCTAGAGGATGCTGAACTTCATTTCCATTAGGTAGACGATCCGAGGCCCGCAGATCATCAGGGTTTCGCCGGTGGAAGTCCGCAAGAACGTCGGAATCATCTGAAAACTTGCATGTGTCCCTAGCATATGTGTGTGAGTGTGGTGCAAGGTTGGTATAGGTGATTGCATGTGTCCCCCATCGCATGCATGCGCTCTGACCTAGAAGCGAAAGGTTATGGACCTGTATAAGGGGGAATCTCCCCGTTACGGTGAAACCGGGCCGTATAGTGCCCCAACTTGTGAACCAACATGGTTTCACATCATCCTATGACCTAGTGAGACACAAAACAAGAGAGAGCTACGCCGGGCTACCCTGTCAGAAGAATGTCTAGGGGGGTAGACGATCCGAGGCCCGCAGATCATCAGGGTTTCGCCGGAGTAAGTCCACGAGAACGTCGGAATCATCTGAAAACTTGCATGTGTCCCTAGCATATGTGTGTGAGTGTGGTGCAAGGTTGGTATAGGTGATTGCATGTGCCCCCCCTCGCATGCATGCGCTCTAACCTAGAAGCGAAAGGTTATGGACCTGTATAAGGGGGAATCTCCCCGTTACGGTGAAACCGGGCCGTATAGTGCCCCAACTTGTGAACCAACATGGTTTCACATCATCCTATGACCTAGTCAGACACAAAACAAGAGAGAGCTACGCCGGGCTACCCCTGTCAGAAGAATGTCTAGGGGGGTAGACGATCCGAGGCCCGCAGATCATCAGGGTTTCGCCGGAGGAAGTCCACGAGAACGTCGGAATCATCTGAAAACTTGCATGTGTCCCTAGCATATGTGTGTGAGTGTGGTGCAAGGTTGGTATAGGTGATTGCATGTGCCCCCCCTCGCATGCATGCGCTCTAACCTAGAAGCGAAAGGTTATGGACCTGTATAAGGGGGAATCTCCCCGTTACGGTGAAACCGGGCCGTATAGTGCCCCAACTTGTGAACCAACATGGTTTCACATCATCCTATGACCTAGTCAGACACAAAACAAGAGAGAGCTACGCCGGGCTACCCCTGTCAGAAGAATGTCTAGGGGGGTAGACGATCCAAGGCCCGCAGATTATCAGGGTTTCGCCGGAGGAAGTCCACGAGAACGTCGGAATCATCTGAAAACTTGCATGTGTCCCTAGCATATGTGTGTGAGTGTGGTGCAAGGTTGGTATAGGTGATTGCATGTGCCTCCCCTCGCATGCATGCGCTCTAACCTAGAAGCGAAAGGTTATGGACCTGTATAAGGGGGAATCTCCCCGTTACGGTGAAACCGGGCCGTATAGTGCCCCAACTTGTGAACCAACATGGTTTCACATCATCCTATGACCTAGTCAGACACAAAACAAGAGAGAGCTACGCCGGGCTACCCCTGTCAGAAGAATGTCTAGAGGGGTAGACGATCCGAGGCCCGCAGATCATCAGGGTTTCGCCGGAGTAAGTCCACGAGAACGTCGGAATCATCTGAAAACTTGCATGTGTCCCTAGCATATGTGTGTGAGTGTGGTGCAAGATTGGTATAGGTGATTGCATGTTCCCCCCCTCGCATGCATGCGCTCTAACCTAGAAGCGAAAGGTTATGGACCTGTATAAGGGGGAATCTCCCCGTTACGGTGAAACCGGGCCGTATAGTGCCCCAACTTGTGAACCAACATGGTTTCACATCATCCTATGACCTAGTCAGACACAGAACAAGAGAGAGCTACGCCGGGCTACCCCTGTCAGAAGAATGTCTAGGGGGGTAGACGATCCGAGGCCCGCAGATCATCAGGGTTTCGCCAGAGGAAGTCCACGAGAACGTCGGAATCATCTGAAAACTTGCATGTGTCCCTAGCATATGTGTGTGAGTGTGGTGCAAGGTTGGTATAGGTGATTGCATGTGCCCCCCCTCGCATGCATGCGCTCTAACCTAGAAGCGAAAGGTTATGGACCTGTATAAGGGGGAATCTCCCCGTTACGGTGAAACCGGGCCGTATAGTGCCCCAACTTGTAAACCAACATGGTTTCACATCATCCTATGACCTAGTCAGACACAAAACAAGAGAGAGCTACGCCGGGCTACCCCTGTCAGAAGAATGTCTAGGGGGGTAGACGATCCGAGGCCCGCAGATCATCAGGGTTTCGCCGGAGTAAGTCCACGAGAACGTCATAATCAGGGGGGTGCATGTATATAGTGATCAAGACCACAATAACCTATCATCATATGTGTGATCTCATGATCCTATGAAATAATATCACCTAACATATAAGTAATAAAAGCCTTGCTAAAGGTGAAAAAAATTCTTTGCCGTGTGTCTGTGGGATAGAGACACACGGCAAAGGACCTTTGCCGTGTGTTTGACGGCCACAGGCACACGGCAAAGGACATCTTTGCCGTGTGCTTTGTCCTTTGCCGTGTGTCTCATGCTATTTTCTAATTTTCTTTTTATTTTTTCTTTCAAATGATTTAACTTTTTCTTGCCTATTTGTTAGTATTCCGACCATGGAAACACTAACTTTGCAATAGACCATAAGGTTCTAGAGGATGCTGAACTTCATTTCCATTAGGTAGACGATCCGAGGCCCGCAGATCATCAGGGTTTCGCCGGTGGAAGTCCGCAAGAACGTCGGAATCATCTGAAAACTTGCATGTGTCCCTAGCATATGTGTGTGAGTGTGGTGCAAGGTTGGTATAGGTGATTGCATGTGTCCCCCCTCGCATCCATGCGCTGTAACCTAGAAGCGAAAGGTTATGGACCTGTATAAGGGGGAATCTCCCCGTTACGGTGAAACCGGGCCGTATAGTGCCCCAACTTGTGAACCAACATGGTTTCACATCATCCTATGACCTAGTCAGACATAAAACAAGAGAGAGCTACGCCGGGCTACCCCTGTCAGAAGAATGTCTAGAGGGGTAGACGATCCGAGGCCCGCAGATCATCAGGGTTTCGCCGGAGGAAGTCCACGAGAACGTCGGAATCATCTGAAAACTTGCATGTGTCCCTAGCATATGTGTGTGAGTGTGGTGCAAGGTTGGTATAGGTGATTGCATGTGCCCCCCCTCGCATGCATGCGCTCTAACCTAGAAGCGAAAGGTTATGGACCTGTATAAGGGGGAATCTCCCCGTTACGGTGAAACCGGGCCGTATAGTGCCCCAACTTGTGAACCAACATGGTTTCACATCATCCTATGACCTAGTCAGACACAAAACAAGAGAGAGCTACGCTGGGCTACCCCTGTCAGAAGAATGTCTAGGGTGGTAGACGATCCGAGGCCCGCAGATCATCAGGGTTTCGCCGGAGTAAGTCCACGAGAACGTCGGAATCAGGGGGGTGCATGTATATAGTGATCAAGACCACAATAACCTATCATCATATGTGTGATCTCATGATCCTATGAAATAATATCACCTAACATATAAGTAATAAAAGCCTTGCTAAAGGTGAAAAAAATTCTTTGCCGTGTGTCTGTGGGATAGAGACACACGGCAAAGGACCTCTTTGCCGTGTGTTTGACGGCCACAGGCACACGGCAAAGGACATCTTTGCCGTGTGCTTTGTCCTTTGCCGTGTGTCTCATGCTATTTTCTAATTTTCTTTTTATTTTTTCTTTCAAATGATTTAACTTTTTGTTGCCTATTTGTTAGTATTCAGACCATGGAAACACTAACTTTGCAATAGACCATAAGGTTCTAGAGGATGCTGAACTTCATTTCCATTAGGTAGACGATCCGAGGCCCGCAGATCATCAGGGTTTCGCCGGTGGAAGTCCGCAAGAACGTCGGAATCATCTGAAAACTTGCATGTGTCCCTAGCATATGTGTGTGAGTGTGGTGCAAGGTTGGTATAGGTGATTGCATGTGCCCCCCCTCGCATGCATGCGCTCTAACCTAGAAGCGAAAGGTTATGGACCTGTATAAGGGGGAATCTCCCTGTTACGGTGAAACCGGGCCGTATAGTGCCCTAACTTGTGAACCAACATGGTTTCACATCATCCTATGACCTAGTCAGACACAAAACAAGAGAGAGCTACGCCGGGCTACCCCTATCAGAAGAATGTCTAGGGGGGTAGACGATCCGAGGCCCGCAGATCATCAGGGTTTCGCCGGAGTAAGTCCACGAGAACGTCGGAATCATCTGAAAACTTGCATGTGTCCCTAGCATATGTGTGTGAGTGTGGTGCAATATTGGTATAGGTGATTGCATGTGCCCCCCTCGCATGCATGCGCTCTAACCTAGAAGAGAAAGGTTATGGACCTGTATAAGGGGGAATCTCCCCGTTACGGTGAAACCGGGCCGTATAGTGCCCCAACTTGTGAACCAACATGGTTTCACATCATCCTATGACCTAGTCAGACACAAAACAAGAGAGAGCTACGCCGGGCTACCCCTGTCAGAAGAATGTCTAGGGGGGTAGTCGATCCGAGGCCCGCAGATCATCAGGGTTTCGCCGGAGGAAGTCCACGAGAACGTCGGAATCATCTGAAAACTTGCATGTGTCCCTAGCATATGTGTGTGAGTGTGGTGCAAGGTTGGTATAGGTGATTGCATGTGCCCCCCCTCGCATGCATGCGCTCTAACCTAGAAGCGAAAGGTTATGGACCTGTATAAGGGGGAATCTCCCCGTTACGGTGAAACCGGGCCGTATAGTGCCCCAACTTGTGAACCAACATGGTTTCACATCATCCTATGACCTAGTCAGACACAAAACAAGAGAGAGCTACGCTGGGCTACCCCTGTCAGAAGAATGTCTAGGGGGGTAGACGATCCGAGGCCCGCAGATCATCAGGGTTTCGCCGGAGTAAGTCCACGAGAACGTCGGAATCAGGGGGGTGCATGTATATAGTGATCAAGCCACAATAACCTATCATCATATGTGTGATCTCATGATCCTATGAAATAATATCACCTAACATATAAGTAATAAAAGCCTTGCTAAAGGTGAAAAAAATTCTTTGCCGTGTGTCTGTGGGATAGAGACACACGGCAAAGGACCTCTTTGCCGTGTGTTTGACGGCCACAGGCACACGGCAAAGGACATCTTTGCCGTGTGCTTTGTCCTTTGCCGTGTGTCTCATGCTATTTTCTAATTTTCTTTTTATTTTTTCTTTCAAATGATTTAACTTTTTGTTGCCTATTTGTTAGTATTCAGACCATGGAAACACTAACTTTGCAATAGACCATAAGGTTCTAGAGGATGCTGAACTTCATTTCCATTAGGTAGACGATCCGAGGCCTGCAGATCATCAGGGTTTCGCCGGTGGAAGTCCGCAAGAACGTCGGAATCATCTGAAAACTTGCATGTGTCCCTAGCATATGTGTGTGAGTGTGGTGCAAGGTTGGTATAGGTGATTGCATGTGCCCCCCCTCGCATGCATGCGCTCTAACCTAGAAGCGAAAGGTTATGGACCTGTATAAGGGGGAATCTCCCTGTTACGGTGAAACCGGGCCGTATAGTGCCCCAACTTGTGAACCAACATGGTTTCACATCATCCTATGACCTAGTCAGACACAAAACAAGAGAGAGCTACGCCGGGCTACCCCTATCAGAAGAATGTCTAGGGGGGTAGACGATCCGAGGCCCGCAGATCATCAGGGTTTCGCCGGTGGAAGTCCGCAAGAACGTCGGAATCATCTGAAAACTTGCATGTGTCCCTAGCATATGTGTGTGAGTGTGCTGCAAGGTTGGTATAGGTGATTGCATGTGCCCCCCCCTCGCATGCATGCGCTCTAACCTAGAAGCGAAAGGTTATGGACCTGTATAAGGGGGAATCTCCCCGTTACGGTGAAACCGGGCCGTATAGTGCCCCAACTTGTGAACCAACATGGTTTCACATCATCCTATGACCTAGTCAGACACAAAACAAGAGAGAGCTACGCCGGGCTACCCCTGTCAGAAGAATGTCTAGGGGGGTAGACGATCCGAGGCCCGCAGATTATCAGGGTTTCGCCGGAGGAAGTCCACGAGAACGTCGGAATCAGGGGGTGCATGTATATAGTGATCAAGACCACAATAACCTATCATCATATGTGTGATCTCATGATCCTATGAAATAATATCACCTAACATATAAGTAATAAAAGCCTTGCTAAAGGTGAAAAAAATTCTTTGTCGTGTGTCTCTGGGATAGAGACACACGGCAAAGGACCTTTGCCGTGTGTTTGACGGCCACAGGCACACGGCAAAGGACATCTTTGCCGTGTGCTTTGTCCTTTGCCGTGTGTCTCATGCTATTTTCTAATTTTCTTTTTATTTTTTCTTTCAAATGATTTAACTTTTTGTTGCCTATTTGTTAGTATTCAGACCATGGAAACACTAACTTTGCAATAGACCATAAGGTTCTAGAGGATGCTGAACTTCATTTCCATTAGGTAGACGATCCGAGGCCCGCAGATCATCAGGGTTTCGCCGGTGGAAGTCCGCAAGAACGTCGGAATCATCTGAAAACTTGCATGTGTCCCTAGCATATGTGTGTGAGTGTGGTGCAAGGTTGGTATAGGTGATTGCATGTGTCCCCCCTCGCATCCATGCGCTCTAACCTAGAAGCGAAAGGTTATGGACCTGTATAAGGGGGAATCTCCCCGTTACGGTGAAACCGGGCCGTATAGTGCCCCAACTTGTGAACCCAACATGGTTTCACATCATCCTATGACCTAGTCAGACACAAAACAAGAGAGAGCTACGCCGGGCTACCCCTGTCAGAAGAATGTCTAGGGGGGTAGACGATCCAAGGCCCGCAGATTATCAGGGTTTCGCCGGAGGAAGTCCACGAGAACGTCGGAATCATCTGAAAACTTGCATGTGTCCCTAGCATATGTGTGTGAGTGTGGTGCAAGGTTGGTATAGGTGATTGCATGTGCCTCCCCTCGCATGCATGCGCTCTAACCTAGAAGCGAAAGGTTATGGACCTGTATAAGGGGGAATCTCCCCGTTACGGTGAAACCGGGCCGTATAGTGCCCCAACTTGTGAACCAACATGGTTTCACATCATCCTATGACCTAGTCAGACACAAAACAAGAGAGAGCTACGCCGGGCTACCCCTGTCAGAAGAATGTCTAGAGGGGTAGACGATCCGAGGCCCGCAGATCATCAGGGTTTCGCCGGAGTAAGTCCACGAGAACGTCGGAATCATCTGAAAACTTGCATGTGTCCCTAGCATATGTGTGTGAGTGTGGTGCAAGATTGGTATAGGTGATTGCATGTTCCCCCCCTCGCATGCATGCGCTCTAACCTAGAAGCGAAAGGTTATGGACCTGTATAAGGGGGAATCTCCCCGTTACGGTGAAACCGGGCCGTATAGTGCCCCAACTTGTGAACCAACATGGTTTCACATCATCCTATGACCTAGTCAGACACAGAACAAGAGAGAGCTACGCCGGGCTACCCCTGTCAGAAGAATGTCTAGGGGGGTAGACGATCCGAGGCCCGCAGATCATCAGGGTTTCGCCGGAGGAAGTCCACGAGAACGTCGGAATCATCTGAAAACTTGCATGTGTCCCTAGCATATGTGTGTGAGTGTGGTGCAAGGTTGGTATAGGTGATTGCATGTGCCCCCCCTCGCATGCATGCGCTCTAACCTAGAAGCGAAAGGTTATGGACCTGTATAAGGGGGAATCTCCCCGTTACGGTGAAACCGGGCCGTATAGTGCCCCAACTTGTAAACCAACATGGTTTCACATCATCCTATGACCTAGTCAGACACAAAACAAGAGAGAGCTACGCCGGGCTACCCCTGTCAGAAGAATGTCTAGGGGGGTAGACGATCCGAGGCCCGCAGATCATCAGGGTTTCGCCGGAGTAAGTCCACGAGAACGTCATAATCAGGGGGGTGCATGTATATAGTGATCAAGACCACAATAACCTATCATCATATGTGTGATCTCATGATCCTATGAAATAATATCACCTAACATATAAGTAATAAAAGCCTTGCTAAAGGTGAAAAAAATTCTTTGCCGTGTGTCTGTGGGATAGAGACACACGGCAAAGGACCTTTGCCGTGTGTTTGACGGCCACAGGCACACGGCAAAGGACATCTTTGCCGTGTGCTTTGTCCTTTGCCGTGTGTCTCATGCTATTTTCTAATTTTCTTTTTATTTTTTCTTTCAAATGATTTAACTTTTTCTTGCCTATTTGTTAGTATTCCGACCATGGAAACACTAACTTTGCAATAGACCATAAGGTTCTAGAGGATGCTGAACTTCATTTCCATTAGGTAGACGATCCGAGGCCCGCAGATCATCAGGGTTTCGCCGGTGGAAGTCCGCAAGAACGTCGGAATCATCTGAAAACTTGCATGTGTCCCTAGCATATGTGTGTGAGTGTGGTGCAAGGTTGGTATAGGTGATTGCATGTGTCCCCCCTCGCATCCATGCGCTGTAACCTAGAAGCGAAAGGTTATGGACCTGTATAAGGGGGAATCTCCCCGTTACGGTGAAACCGGGCCGTATAGTGCCCCAACTTGTGAACCAACATGGTTTCACATCATCCTATGACCTAGTCAGACATAAAACAAGAGAGAGCTACGCCGGGCTACCCCTGTCAGAAGAATGTCTAGAGGGGTAGACGATCCGAGGCCCGCAGATCATCAGGGTTTCGCCGGAGGAAGTCCACGAGAACGTCGGAATCATCTGAAAACTTGCATGTGTCCCTAGCATATGTGTGTAAGTGTGGTGCAAGGTTGGTATAGGTGATTGCATGTGCCCCCCCTCGCATGCATGCGCTCTAACCTAGAAGCGAAAGGTTATGGACCTGTATAAGGGGGAATCTCCCCGTTACGGTGAAACCGGGCCGTATAGTGCCCCAACTTGTGAACCAACATGGTTTCACATCATCCTATGACCTAGTCAGACACAAAACAAGAGAGAGCTACGCTGGGCTACCCCTGTCAGAAGAATGTCTAGGGGGGTAGACGATCCGAGGCCCGCAGATCATCAGGGTTTCGCCGGAGTAAGTCCACGAGAACGTCGGAATCAGGGGGGTGCATGTATATAGTGATCAAGACCACAATAACCTATCATCATATGTGTGATCTCATGATCCTATGAAATAATATCACCTAACATATAAGTAATAAAAGCCTTGCTAAAGGTGAAAAAAATTCTTTGCCGTGTGTCTGTGGGATAGAGACACACGGCAAAGGACCTCTTTGCCGTGTGTTTGACGGCCACAGGCACACGGCAAAGGACATCTTTGCCGTGTGCTTTGTCCTTTGCCGTGTGTCTCATGCTATTTTCTAATTTTCTTTTTATTTTTTCTTTCAAATGATTTAACTTTTTGTTGCCTATTTGTTAGTATTCAGACCATGGAAACACTAACTTTGCAATAGACCATAAGGTTCTAGAGGATGCTGAACTTCATTTCCATTAGGTAGACGATCCGAGGCCCGCAGATCATCAGGGTTTCGCCGGTGGAAGTCCGCAAGAACGTCGGAATCATCTGAAAACTTGCATGTGTCCCTAGCATATGTGTGTGAGTGTGGTGCAAGGTTGGTATAGGTGATTGCATGTGCCCCCCCTCGCATGCATGCGCTCTAACCTAGAAGCGAAAGGTTATGGACCTGTATAAGGGGGAATCTCCCTGTTACGGTGAAACCGGGCCGTATAGTGCCCCAACTTGTGAACCAACATGGTTTCACATCATCCTATGACCTAGTCAGACACAAAACAAGAGAGAGCTACGCCGGGCTACCCCTATCAGAAGAATGTCTAGGGGGGTAGACGATCCGAGGCCCGCAGATCATCAGGGTTTCGCCGGAGTAAGTCCACGAGAACGTCGGAATCATCTGAAAACTTGCATGTGTCCCTAGCATATGTGTGTGAGTGTGGTGCAATATTGGTATAGGTGATTGCATGTGCCCCCCTCGCATGCATGCGCTCTAACCTAGAAGAGAAAGGTTATGGACCTGTATAAGGGGGAATCTCCCCGTTACGGTGAAACCAGGCCGTATAGTGCCCCAACTTGTGAACCAACATGGTTTCACATCATCCTATGACCTAGTCAGACACAAAACAAGAGAGAGCTACGCCGGGCTACCCCTGTCAGAAGAATGTCTAGGGGGGTAGACGATCCGAGGCCCGCAGATCATCAGGGTTTCGCCGGAGGAAGTCCACGAGAACGTCGGAATCATCTGAAAACTTGCATGTGTCCCTAGCATATGTGTGTGAGTGTGGTGCAAGGTTGGTATAGGTGATTGCATGTGCCCCCCCTCGCATGCATGCGCTCTAACCTAGAAGCGAAAGGTTATGGACCTGTATAAGGGGGAATCTCCCCGTTACGGTGAAACCGGGCCGTATAGTGCCCCAACTTGTGAACCAACATGGTTTCACATCATCCTATGACCTAGTCAGACACAAAACAAGAGAGAGCTACGCTGGGCTACCCCTGTCAGAAGAATGTCTAGGGGGGTAGACGATCCGAGGCCCGCAGATCATCAGGGTTTCGCCGGAGTAAGTCCACGAGAACGTCGGAATCAGGGGGGTGCATGTATATAGTGATCAAGCCACAATAACCTATCATCATATGTGTGATCTCATGATCCTATGAAATAATATCACCTAACATATAAGTAATAAAAGCCTTGCTAAAGGTGAAAAAAATTCTTTGCCGTGTGTCTGTGGGATAGAGACACACGGCAAAGGACCTCTTTGCCGTGTGTTTGACGGCCACAGGCACACGGCAAAGGACATCTTTGCCGTGTGCTTTGTCCTTTGCCGTGTGTCTCATGCTATTTTCTAATTTTCTTTTTATTTTTTCTTTCAAATGATTTAACTTTTTGTTGCCTATTTGTTAGTATTCAGACCATGGAAACACTAACTTTGCAATAGACCATAAGGTTCTAGAGGATGCTGAACTTCATTTCCATTAGGTAGACGATCCGAGGCCTGCAGATCATCAGGGTTTCGCCGGTGGAAGTCCGCAAGAACGTCGGAATCATCTGAAAACTTGCATGTGTCCCTAGCATATGTGTGTGAGTGTGGTGCAAGGTTGGTATAGGTGATTGCATGTGCCCCCCCTCGCATGCATGCGCTCTAACCTAGAAGCGAAAGGTTATGGACCTGTATAAGGGGGAATCTCCCTGTTACGGTGAAACCGGGCCGTATAGTGCCCCAACTTGTGAACCAACATGGTTTCACATCATCCTATGACCTAGTCAGACACAAAACAAGAGAGAGCTACGCCGGGCTACCCCTATCAGAAGAATGTCTAGGGGGGTAGACGATCCGAGGCCCGCAGATCATCAGGGTTTCGCCGGTGGAAGTCCGCAAGAACGTCGGAATCATCTGAAAACTTGCATGTGTCCCTAGCATATGTGTGTGAGTGTGGTGCAAGGTTGGTATAGGTGATTGCATGTGCCCCCCCTCGCATGCATGCGCTCTAACCTAGAAGCGAAAGGTTATGGACCTGTATAAGGGGGAATCTCCCCGTTACGGTGAAACCGGGCCGTATAGTGCACCAACTTGTGAACCAACATGGTTTCACATCATCCTATGACCTAGTCAGACACAAAACAAGAGAGAGCTACGCCGGGCTACCCCTGTCAGAAGAATGTCTAGGGGGGTAGACGATCCGAGGCCCGCAGATTATCAGGGTTTCGCCGGAGGAAGTCCACGAGAACGTCGGAATCAGGGGGTGCATGTATATAGTGATCAAGACCACAATAACCTATCATCATATGTGTGATCTCATGATCCTATGAAATAATATCACCTAACATATAAGTAATAAAAGCCTTGCTAAAGGTGAAAAAAATTCTTTGTCGTGTGTCTCTGGGATAGAGACACACGGCAAAGGACCTTTGCCGTGTGTTTGACGGCCACAGGCACACGGCAAAGGACATCTTTGCCGTGTGCTTTGTCCTTTGCCGTGTGTCTCATGCTATTTTCTAATTTTCTTTTTATTTTTTCTTTCAAATGATTTAACTTTTTGTTGCCTATTTGTTAGTATTCAGACCATGGAAACACTAACTTTGCAATAGACCATAAGGTTCTAGAGGATGCTGAACTTCATTTCCATTAGGTAGACGATCCGAGGCCCGCAGATCATCAGGGTTTCGCCGGTGGAAGTCCGCAAGAACGTCGGAATCATCTGAAAACTTGCATGTGTCCCTAGCATATGTGTGTGAGTGTGGTGCAAGGTTGGTATAGGTGATTGCATGTGTCCCCCCTCGCATCCATGCGCTCTAACCTAGAAGCGAAAGGTTATGGACCTGTATAAGGGGGAATCTCCCCGTTACGGTGAAACCGGGCCGTATAGTGCCCCAACTTGTGAACCCAACATGGTTTCACATCATCCTATGACCTAGTCAGACACAAAACAAGAGAGAGCTACGCCAGGCTACCCCTGTCAGAAGAATGTCTAGAGGGGTAGACGATCCGAGGCCCGCAGATCATCAGGGTTTCGCCGGAGTAAGTCCACGAGAACGTCGGAATCATCTGAAAACTTGCATGTGTCCCTAGCATATGTGTGTGAGTGTGGTGCAAGATTGGTATAGGTGATTGCATGTGCCGCCCTCGCATGCATGCGCTCTAACCTAGAAGCGAAAGGTTATGGACCTGTATAAGGGGGAATCTCCCCGTTACGGTGAAACCGGGCCGTATAGTGCCCCAACTTGTGAACCAACATGGTTTCACATCATCCTATGACCTAGTCAGACACAAAACAAGAGAGAGCTACGCCGGGCTACCCCTGTCAGAAGAATGTCTAGGGGGTAGACGATCCGAGGCCCGCAGATCATCAGGGTTTCGCCGGAGGAAGTCCACGAGAACGTCGGAATCATCTGAAAACTTGCATGTGTCCCTAGCATATGTGTGTGAGTGTGGTGCAAGGTTGGTATACGTGATTGCATGTGCCCCCCTCGCATGCATGCGCTCTAACCTAGAAGCAAAAGGTTATGGACCTGTATAAGGGGGAATCTCCCCATTACGGTGAAACCGGCCGTATAGTGCCCCAACTTGTGAACCATCATGGTTTCACATCATCCTATGACCTAGTCAGACACAAAACAAGAGAGAGCTACGCCGGGCTACCCCTGTCAGAAGAATGTCTAGGGGGGTAGACGATCCGAGGCCCGCAGATCATCAGGGTTTCGCCGGAGTAAGTCCACGAGAACGTCGGAATCAGGGGGGTGCATGTATATAGTGATCAAGACCACAATAACCTATCATCATATGTGTGATCTCATGATCCTATGAAATAATATCACCTAACATATAAGTAATAAAAGCCTTGCTAAAGGTGAAAAAAATTCTTTGCCGTGTGTCTGTGGGATAGAGACACACGGCAAAGGACCTTTGCCGTGTGTTTGACGGCCACAGGCACACGGCAAAGGACATCTTTGCCGTGTGCTTTGTCCTTTGTCGTGTGTCTCATGCTATTTTCTAATTTTCTTTTTATTTTTTCTTTCAAATGATTTAACTTTTTGTTGCCTATTTGTTAGTATTCAGACCATGGAAACACTAACTTTGCAATAGACCATAAGGTTCTAGAGGATGCTGAACTTCATTTCCATTAGGTAGACGATCCGAGGCCCGCAGATCATCAGGGTTTCGCCGGTGGAAGTCCGCAAGAACGTCGGAATCATCTGAAAACTTGCATGTGTCCCTAGCATATGTGTGTGAGTGTGGTGCAAGGTTGGTATAGGTGATTGCATGTGTCCCCCCTCGCATGCATGCGCTCTGACCTAGAAGCGAAAGGTTATGGACCTGTATAAGGGGGAATCTCCCCGTTACGGTGAAACCGGGCCGTATAGTGCCCCAACTTGTGAACCAACATGGTTTCACATCATCCTATGACCTAGTGAGACACAAAACAAGAGAGAGCTACGCCGGGCTACCCCTGTCAGAAGAATGTCTAGGGGGGTAGACGATCCGAGGCCCGCAGATCATCAGGGTTTCGCCGGAGTAAGTCCACGAGAACGTCGGAATCATCTGAAAACTTGCATGTGTCCCTAGCATATGTGTGTGAGTGTGGTGCAAGGTTGGTATAGGTGATTGCATGTGCCCCCCCTCGCATGCATGCGCTCTAACCTAGAAGCGAAAGGTTATGGACCTGTATAAGGGGGAATCTCCCCGTTACGGTGAAACCGGGCCGTATAGTGCCCCAACTTGTGAACCAACATGGTTTCACATAATCCTATGACCTAGTCAGACACAAAACAAGAGAGAGCTACGCCGGGCTACCCCTGTCAGAAGAATGTCTAGGGGGGTAGACGATCCGAGGCCCGCAGATCATCAGGGTTTCGCCGGAGGAAGTCCACGAGAACGTCGGAATCATCTGAAAACTTGCATGTGTCCCTAGCATATGTGTGTGAGTGTGGTGCAAGGTTGGTATAGGTGATTGCATGTGCCCCCCCTCGCATGCATGCGCTCTAACCTAGAAGCGAAAGGTTATGGACCTGTATAAGGGGGAATCTCCCCGTTACGGTGAAACCGGGCCGTATAGTGCCCCAACTTGTGAACCAACATGGTTTCACATCATCCTATGACCTAGTCAGACACAAAACAAGAGAGAGCTACGCCGGGCTACCCCTGTCAGAAGAATGTCTAGGGGGGTAGACGATCCGAGGCCCGCAGATTATCAGGGTTTCGCCGGAGGAAGTCCACGAGAACGTCGGAATCATCTGAAAACTTGCATGTGTCCCTAGCATATGTGTGTGAGTGTGGTGCAAGGTTGGTATAGGTGATTGCATGTGCCTCCCCTCGCATGCATGCGCTCTAACCTAGAAGCGAAAGGTTATGGACCTGTATAAGGGGGAATCTCCCCGTTACGGTGAAACCGGGCCGTATAGTGCCCCAACTTGTGAACCAACATGGTTTCACATCATCCTATGACCTAGTCAGACACAAAACAAGAGAGAGCTACGCCGGGCTACCCCTGTCAGAAGAATGTCTAGAGGGGTAGACGATCCGAGGCCCGCAGATCATCAGGGTTTCGCCGGAGTAAGTCCACGAGAACGTCGGAATCATCTGAAAACTTGCATGTGTCCCTAGCATATGTGTGTGAGTGTGGTGCAAGATTGGTATAGGTGATTGCATGTTCCCCCCCTCGCATGCATGCGCTCTAACCTAGAAGCGAAAGGTTATGGACCTGTATAAGGGGGAATCTCCCCGTTACGGTGAAACCGGGCCGTATAGTGCCCCAACTTGTGAACCAACATGGTTTCACATCATCCTATGACCTAGTCAGACACAGAACAAGAGAGAGCTACGCCGGGCTACCCCTGTCAGAAGAATGTCTAGGGGGGTAGACGATCCGAGGCCCGCAGATCATCAGGGTTTCGCCGGAGGAAGTCCACGAGAACGTCGGAATCATCTGAAAACTTGCATGTGTCCCTAGCATATGTGTGTGAGTGTGGTGCAAGGTTGGTATAGGTGATTGCATGTGCCCCCCCTCGCATGCATGCGCTCTAACCTAGAAGCGAAAGGTTATGGACCTGTATAAGGGGGAATCTCCCCGTTACGGTGAAACCGGGCCGTATAGTGCCCCAACTTGTAAACCAACATGGTTTCACATCATCCTATGACCTAGTCAGACACAAAACAAGAGAGAGCTACGCCGGGCTACCCCTGTCAGAAGAATGTCTAGGGGGGTAGACGATTCGAGGCCCGCAGATCATCAGGGTTTCGCCGGAGTAAGTCCACGAGAACGTCATAATCAGGGGGGTGCATGTATATAGTGATCAAGACCACAATAACCTATCATCATATGTGTGATCTCATGATCCTATGAAATAATATCACCTAACATATAAGTAATAAAAGCCTTGCTAAAGGTGAAAAAAATTCTTTGCCGTGTGTCTGTGGGATAGAGACACACGGCAAAGGACCTTTGTCGTGTGTTTGACGGCCACAGGCACACGGCAAAGGACATCTTTGCCGTGTGCTTTGTCCTTTGCCGTGTGTCTCATGCTATTTTCTAATTTTCTTTTTATTTTTTCTTTCAAATGATTTAACTTTTTCTTGCCTATTTGTTAGTATTCCGACCATGGAAACACTAACTTTGCAATAGACCATAAGGTTCTAGAGGATGCTGAACTTCATTTCCATTAGGTAGACGATCCGAGGCCCGCAGATCATCAGGGTTTCGCCGGTGGAAGTCCGCAAGAACGTCGGAATCATCTGAAAACTTGCATGTGTCCCTAGCATATGTGTGTGAGTGTGGTGCAAGGTTGGTATAGGTGATTGCATGTGTCCCCCCTCGCATCCATGCGCTGTAACCTAGAAGCGAAAGGTTATGGACCTGTATAAGGGGGAATCTCCCCGTTACGGTGAAACCGGGCCGTATAGTGCCCCAACTTGTGAACCAACATGGTTTCACATCATCCTATGACCTAGTCAGACATAAAACAAGAGAGAGCTACGCCGGGCTACCCCTGTCAGAAGAATGTCTAGAGGGGTAGACGATCCGAGGCCCGCAGATCATCAGGGTTTCGCCGGAGTAAGTCCACGAGAACGTCGGAATCATCTGAAAACTTGCATGTGTCCCTAGCATATGTGTGTGAGTGTGGTGCAATATTGGTATAGGTGATTGCATGTGCCCCCCTCGCATGCATGCGCTCTAACCTAGAAGAGAAAGGTTATGGACCTGTATAAGGGGGAATCTCCCCGTTACGGTGAAACCGGGCCGTATAGTGCCCCAACTTGTGAACCAACATGGTTTCACATCATCCTATGACCTAGTCAGACACAAAACAAGAGAGAGCTACGCCGGGCTACCCCTGTCAGAAGAATGTCTAGGGGGGTAGACGATCCGAGGCCCGCAGATCATCAGGGTTTCGCCGGAGGAAGTCCACGAGAACGTCGGAATCATCTGAAAACTTGCATGTGTCCCTAGCATATGTGTGTGAGTGTGGTGCAAGGTTGGTATAGGTGATTGCATGTGCCCCCCCTCGCATGCATGCGCTCTAACCTAGAAGCGAAAGGTTATGGACCTGTATAAGGGGGAATCTCCCCGTTACGGTGAAACCGGGCCGTATAGTGCCCCAACGTGTGAACCAACATGGTTTCACATCATCCTATGACCTAGTCAGACACAAAACAAGAGAGAGCTACGCTGGGCTACCCCTGTCAGAAGAAAGTCTAGGGGGGTAGACGATCCGAGGCCCGCAGATCATCAGGGTTTCGCCGGAGTAAGTCCACGAGAACGTCGGAATCAGGGTGGTGCATGTATATAGTGATCAAGACCACAATAACCTATCATCATATGTGTGATCTCATGATCCTATGAAATAATATCACCTAACATATAAGTAATAAAAGCCTTGCTAAAGGTGAAAAAAATTCTTTGCCGTGTGTCTGTGGGATAGAGACACACGGCAAAGGACCTTTGCCGTGTGTTTGACGGCCACAGGCACACGGCAAAGGACATCTTTGCCGTGTGCTTTGTCCTTTGCCGTGTGTCTCATGCTATTTTCTAATTTTCTTTTTATTTTTTCTTTCAAATGATTTAACTTTTTCTTGCCTATTTGTTAGTATTCCGACCATGGAAACACTAACTTTGCAATAGACCATAAGGTTCTAGAGGATGCTGAACTTCATTTCCATTAGGTAGACGATCCGAGGCCCGCAGATCATCAGGGTTTCGCCGGTGGAAGTCCGCAAGAACGTCGGAATCATCTAAAAACTTGCATGTGTCCCTAGCATATGTGTGTGAGTGTGGTGCAAGGTTGGTATAGGTGATTGCATGTGTCCCCCCTCGCATCCATGCGCTCTAACCTAGAAGCGAAAGGTTATGGACCTGTATAAGGGGGAATCTCCCCGTTACGGTGAAACCGGGCCGTATAGTGCCCCAACTTGTGATCCAACATGGTTTCACATCATCCTATGACCTAGTCAGACATAAAACAAGAGAGAGCTACGCCGGGCTACCCCTGTCAGAAGAATGTCTAGAGGGGTAGACGATCCGAGGCCCGCAGATCATCAGGGTTTCGCCGTTGTAAGTCTACGAGAACGTCGGAATCATCTGAAAACTTGCATGTGCCCCTAGCATATGTGTGTGAGTGTGGTGCAAGATTGGTATAGGTGATTGCATGTGCTTCCCCTCGCATGCATGCGCTCTAACCTAGAAGAGAAAGGTTATGGACCTGTATAAGGGGGAATCTCCCCGTTACGGTGAAACCGGGCCGTATAGTGCCCCAACTTGTGAACCAACATGGTTTCACATCATCCTATGACCTAGTCAGACACAAAACAAGAGAGAGATACGCCGGGCTACCCCTGTCAGAAGAATGTCTAGGGGGGTAGACGATCCGAGGCCCGCAGATCATCAGGGTTTCGCCGGAGGAAGTCCACGAGAACGTCGGAATCATCTGAAAACTTGCATGTGTCCCTAGCATATGTGTGTGAGTGTGGTGCAAGGTTGTTATAGGTGATTGCATGTGCCCCCCCCTCGCATGCATGCGCTCTAACCTAGAAGCGAAAGGTTATGGACCTGTATAAGGGGGAATCTCCCCGTTACGGTGAAACCGGGCCGTATAGTGCCCCAACGTGTGAACCAACATGGTTTCACATCATCCTATGACCTAGTCAGACACAAAACAAGAGAGAGCTACGCCGGGCTACCCCTGTCAGAATAAAGTCTAGGGGGGTAGACGATCCGAGGCCCGCAGATCATCAGGGTTTCGCCGGAGTAAGTCCACGAGAACGTCGGAATCAGGGTGGTGCATGTATATAGTGATCAAGACCACAATAACCTATCATCATATGTGTGATCTCATGATCCTATGAAATAATATCACCTAACATATAAGTAATAAAAGCCTTGCTAAAGGTGAAAAAAATTCTTTGCCGTGTGTCTGTGGGATAGAGACACACGGCAAAGGACCTTTGCCGTGTGTTTGACGGCCACAGGCACACGGCAAAGGACATCTTTGCCGTGTGCTTTGTCCTTTGCCGTGTGTCTCATGCTATTTTCTAATTTTCTTTTTATTTTTTCTTTCAAATGATTTAACTTTTTGTTGCCTATTTGTTAGTATTCAGACCATGGAAACACTAACTTTGCAATAGACCATAAGGTTCTAGAGGATGCTGAACTTCATTTCCATTAGGTAGACGATCCGAGGCCCGCAGATCATCAGGGTTTCGCCGGTGGAAGTCCGCAAGAACGTCGGAATCATCTGAAAACTTGCATGTGTCCCTAGCATATGTGTGTGAGTGTGGTGCAAGGTTGGTATAGGTGATTGCATGTGTCCCCCCTCGCATCCATGCGCTCTAACCTAGAAGCGAAAGGTTATGGACCTGTATAAGGGGGAATCTCCCCGTTACGGTGAAACCGGGCCGTATAGTGCCCCAACTTGTGAACCAACATGGTTTCACATCATCCTATGACCTAGTCAGACACAAAACAAGAGAGAGCTACGCCGGGCTACCCCTGTTAGAAGAATGTCTAGAGGGGTAGACGATCCGAGGCCCGCAGATCATCAGGGTTTCGCCGGAGTAAGTCCACGAGAACGTCGGAATCATCTGAAAACTTGCATGTGTCCCTAGCATATGTGTGTGAGTGTGGTGCAAGATTGGTATAGGTGATTGCATGTGCCCCCCCTCGCATGCATGCGCTCTAACCTAGAAGAGAAAGGTTATGGACCTGTATAAGGGGGAATCTCCCCGTTACGGTGAAACCGGGCCGTATAGTGCCCCAACTTGTGAACCAACATGGTTTCACATAATCCTATGACCTAGTCAGACACAAAACAAGAGAGAGCTACGCCGGGCTACCCCTGTCAGAAGAATGTCTAGGGGGGTAGACGATCCGAGGCCCGCAGATCATCAGGGTTTCGCCGGAGGAAGTCCACGAGAACGTCGGAATCATCCGAAAACTTGCATGTGTCCCTAGCATATGTGTGTGAGTGTGGTGCAAGGTTGGTATAGGTGATTGCATGTGCCCCCCCTCGCATGCATGCGCTCTAACCTAGAAGCGAAAGGTTATGGACCTGTATAAGGGGGAATCTCCCCGTTACGGTGAAACCGGGCCGTATAGTGCCCCAACGTGTGAACCAACATGGTTTCACATCATCCTATGACCTAGTCAGACACAAAACAAGAGAGAGCTACGCCGGGCTACCCCTGTCAGAAGAATGTCTAGGGGGGTAGACGATCCGAGGCCCGCAGATCATCAGGGTTTCGCCGGAGTAAGTCCACGAGAACGTCGGAATCAGGGGGGTGCATGTATATAGTGATCAAGACCACAATAACCTATCATCATATGTGTGATCTCATGATCCTATGAAATAATATCACCTAACATATAAGTAATAAAAGCCTTGCTAAAGGTGAAAAAAATTCTTTGCCGTGTGTCTGTGGGATAGAGACACACGGCAAAGGACCTTTGCCGTGTGTTTGACGGCGACAGGCACACGGCAAAGGACATCTTTGCCGTGTGCTTTGTCCTTTGCCGTGTGTCTCATGCTATTTTCTAATTTTCTTTTTATTTTTTCTTTCAAATGATTTAACTTTTTGTTGCCTATTTGTTAGTATTCAGACCATGGAAACACTAACTTTGCAATAGACCATAAGGTTCTAGAGGATGCTGAACTTCATTTCCATTAGGTAGACGATCCGAGGCCCGCAGATCATCAGGGTTTCGCCAGTGGAAGTCCGCAAGAACGTCGGAATCATCTGAAAACTTGCATGTGTCCCTAGCATATGTGTGTGAGTGTGGTGCAAGGTTGGTATAGGTGATTGCATGTGTCCCCCCTCGCATCCATGCGCTCTAACCTAGAAGCGAAAGGTTATGGACCTGTATAAGGGGGAATCTCCCCGTTACGGTGAAACCGGGCCGTATAGTGCCCCAACTTGTGAACCAACATGGTTTCACATCATCCTATGACCTAGTCAGACACAGAACAAGAGAGAGCTACGCCGGGCTACCCCTGTCAGAAGAATGTCTAGGGGTAGACGATCCGAGGCCCGCAGATCATCAGGGTTTCGCCGGAGGAAGTCCACGAGAATGTCGGAATCATCTGAAAACTTGCATGTGTCCCTAGCATATGTGTGTGAGTGTGGTGCAAGGTTGGTATAGGTGATTGCATGTGCCCCCCCTCGCATGCATGCGCTCTAACCTAGAAGCGAAAGGTTATGGACCTGTATAAGGGGGAATCTCCCCGTTACGGTGAAACCGGGCCATATAGTGCCCCAACTTGTGAACCAACATGGTTTCACATCATCCTATGACCTAGTCAGACACAAAACAAGAGAGAGCTACGCCGGGCTACCCCTGTCAGAAGAATGTCTAGGGGGGTAGACGATCCGAGGCCCGCAGATCATCAGGGTTTCGCCGGAGTAAGTCCACGAGAACGTCGGAATCATCTGAAAACTTGCATGTGTCCCTAGAATATGTGTGTGAGTGTGGTGCAAGGTTGGTATAGGTGATTGCATGTGCCCCCCTCGCATGCATGCGCTCTAACCTAGAAGCGAAAGGTTATGGACCTGTATAAGGGGAATCTCCCCGTTACGGTGAAACCGGGCCGTATAGTGCCCCAACTTGTGAACCAACATGGTTTCACATCATCCTATGACCTAGTCAGACACAAAACAAGAGAGAGCTACGCCGGGCTACCCCTGTCAGAAGAATGTCTAGGGGGGTAGACGATCCGAGGCCCGCAGATCATCAGGGTTTCGCCGGAGGAAGTCCACGAGAACGTCGGAATCATCTGAAAACTTGCATGTGTCCCTAGCATATGTGTGTGAGTGTGGTGCAAGGTTGGTATAGGTGATTGCATGTGCCCCCCCTCGCATGCATGCGCTCTAACCTAGAAGCGAAAGGTTATGGACCTGTATAAGGGGGAATCTCCCCGTTACGGTGAAACCGGGCCGTATAGTGCCCCAACTTGTGAACCAACATGGTTTCACATCATCCTATGACCTAGTCAGACAAAAAACAAGAGAGAGCTACGCCGGGCTACCCCTGTCAGAAGAATGTCTAGGGGGGTAGACGATCTGAGGCCCGCAGATCATCAGGGTTTCGCCGGAGGAAGTCCACGAGAACGTCGGAATCATCTGAAAACTTGCATGTGTCCCTAGCATATGTGTGTGAGTGTGGTGCAAGGTTGGTATAGGTGATTGCATGTGCCCCCCCTCGCATGCATGCGCTCTAACCTAGAAGCGAAAGGTTATGGACCTGTATAAGGGGGAATCTCCCCGTTACGGTGAAACCGGGCCGTATAGTGCCCCAACTTGTGAACCAACATGGTTTCACATCATCCTATGACCTAGTCAGACACAAAACAAGAGAGAGCTACGCCGGGCTACCCCTGTCAGAAGAATGTCTAGGGGGGTAGACGATCCGAGGCCCGCAGATCATCAGGGTTTCGCCGGAGGAAGTCCACGAGAACGTCGGAATCATCTGAAAACTTGCATGTGTCCCTAGCATATGTGTGTGAGTGTGGTGCAAGGTTGGTATAGGTGATTGCATGTGCCCCCCCTCGCATGCATGCGCTCTAACCTAGAAGCGAAAGGTTATGGACCTGTATAAGGGGGAATCTCCCCGTTACGGTGAAACCGGGCCGTATAGTGCCCCAACTTGTGAACCAACATGGTTTCACATCATCCTATGACCTAGTCAGACACAAAACAAGAGAGAGCTACGCCGGGCTACCCCTGCCAGAAGAATGTCTAGGGGGGTAGACGATCCGAGGCCCGCAGATCATCAGGGTTTCGCCGGAGTAAGTCCACGAGAACGTCGGAATCATCTGAAAACTTGCATGTGTCCCTAGCATATGTGTGTGAGTGTGGTGCAAGGTTGGTATAGGTGATTGCATGTGCCCCCCCTCGCATGCATGCGATCTAACCTAGAAGCGAAAGGTTATGGACCTGTATAAGGGGGAATCTCCCTGTTACGGTGAAACCGGGCCGTATAGTGCCCCAACTTGTGAACCAACATGGTTTCACATCATCTTATGACCTAGTCAGACACAAAACAAGAGAGAGCTACGCCGGGCTACCCCTGTCAGAAGAATGTCTAGGGGGTAGACGATCCGAGGCCCGCAGATCATCAGGGTTTCGCCGGAGGAAGTCCACGAGAACATCGGAATCATCTGAAAACTTGCATGTGTCCCTAGCATATGTGTGTGAGTGTGGTGCAAGGTTGGTATAGGTGATTGCATGTGCCCCCCCTCGCATGCATGCGCTCTAACCTAGAAGCGAAAGGTTATGGACCTGTATAAGGGGGAATCTCCCCGTTACGGTGAAACCGGGCCGTATAGTGCCCCAACTTGTGAACCAACATGGTTTCACATCATCCTATGACCTAGTCAGACACAAAACAAGAGAGAGCTACGCCGGGCTACCCCTGTCAGAAGAATGTCTAGGGGGGTAGACGATCCAAGGCCCGCAGATCATCAGGGTTTCGCCGGAGGAAGTCCACGAGAACGTCGGAATCATCTGAAAACTTGCATGTGTCCCTAGCATATGTGTGTGAGTGTGGTGCAAGGTTGGTACAGGTGATTGCATGTGCCCCCCCTCGCATGCATGCGCTCTAACCTAGAAGCGAAAGGTTATGGACCTGTATAAGGGGGAATCTCCCCGTTACGGTGAAACCGGGCCGTATAGTGCCCCAACTTGTGAACCAACATGGTTTCACATCATCCTATGACCTAGTGAGACACAAAACAAGAGAGAGCTACGCCAGGCTACCCCTGTCAGAAGAATGTCTAGGGGGTAGACGATCCGAGGACCACAGATCATCAGGGTTTCGCCGGAGGAAGTCCACGAGAACGTCGGAATCAGGGGGGTGCATGTATATAGTGATCAAGACCACAATAACCTACCATCATATGTGTGATCTCATGATCCTATGAAATAATATCACCTAACATATAAGTAATAAAAGCCTTGCTAAAGGTGAAAAAAATTCTTTGCCATGTGTCTGTGGGATAGAGACACACGGCAAAGGACCTTTGCCGTGTGTTTGACGGCCACAGGCACACGGCAAAGGACATCTTTGCCGTGTGCTTTGTCCTTTGCCGTGTGTCTCATGCTATTTTCTAATTTTCTTTTTATTTTTTCTTTCAAATGATTTAACTTTTTGTTGCATATTTGTTAGTATTCAGACCATGGAAACACTAACTTTGCAATAGACCATAAGGTTCTAGAGGATGCTGAACTTCATTTCCATTAGGTACACGATCCGAGGCCCGCAGATCATCAGGGTTTCGCCGGTGGAAGTCCGCAAGAACGTCGGAATCATCTGAAAACTTGCATGTGTCCCTAGCATATGTGTGTGAGTGTGGTGCAAGGTTGGTATAGGTGATTGCATGTGTCCCCCCTCGCATCCATGCGCTCTAACCTAGAAGTGAAAGGTTATGGACCTGTATAAGGGGGAATCTCCCCGTTACGGTGAAACCGGGCCGTATAGTGCCCCAACTTGTGAACCAACATGGTTTCACATCATCCTATGACCTAGTCAGACACAAAACAAGAGAGAGCTACGCCGGGCTACCCCTGTCAGAAGAATGTCTAGAGGGGTAGACGATCCGAGGCCCGCGGATCATCAGGGTTTCGCCGGAGTAAGTCCACGAGAACGTCGGAATCATCTGAAAACTTGCATGTGTCCCTAGCATATGTGTGTGAGTGTGGTGCAAGATTGGTATAGGTGATTGCATGTGCTTCCCCTCGCATGCATGCGCTCTAACCTAGAAGCGAAAGGTTATGGACCTGTATAAGGGGGAATCTCCCCGTTACGGTGAAACCGGGCCGTATAGTGCCCCCACTTGTGAACCAACATGGTTTCACATCATCCTATGACCTAGTGAGACACAAAACAAGAGAGAGCTACGCCGGGCTACCCCTGTCAGAAGAATGTCTAGGGGGGTAGACGATCCGAGGCCCGCAGATCATCAGGGTTTCGCCGGAGGAAGTCCACGAGAACATCGGAATCATCTGAAAACTTGCATGTGTCCCTAGCATATGTGTGTGAGTGTGGTGCAAGGTTGGTATAGGTGATTGCATGTGCCCCCCCCTCGCATGCATGCGCTCTAACCTAGAAGCGAAAGGTTATGGACCTGTATAAGGGGGAATCTCCCCGTTACGGTGAAACCGGGCCGTATAGTGCCCCAACTTGTGAACCAACATGGTTTCACATCATCCTATGACCTAGTGAGACACAAAACAAGAGAGAGCTACGACGGGCTACCCCTGTCAGAAGAATGTCTAGGGGGGTAGACGATCCGAGGCCCGCAGATCATCAGGGTTTCGCCGGAGGAAGTCCACGAGAACGTCGGAATCATCTGAAAACTTGCATGTGTCCCTAGCATATGTGTGTGAGTGTGGTGCAAGGTTGGTATAGGTGATTGCATGTGCCCCCCTCGCATGCATGCGCTCTAACCTAGAAGCGAAAGGTTATGGACCTGTATAAGGGGGAATCTCCCCGTTACGGTGAAACCGGGCCATATAGTGCCCCAACTTGTGAACAAACATGGTTTCACATCATCCTATGACCTAGTCAGACACAAAACAAGAGAGAGCTACGCCGGGCTACCCCTGTCAGAAGAATGTCTAGGGGGGTAGACGATCCGAGGCCCGCAGATCATCAGGGTTTCGCCGGAGTAAGTCCACGAGAACGTCGGAATCAGGGGGGTGCATGTATATAGTGATCAAGACCACAATAACCTATCATCATATGTGTGATCTCATGATCCTATGAAATAATATCACCTAACATATAAGTAATAAAAGCCTTGCTAAAGGTGAAAAAAATTCTTTGTCGTGTGTCTATGGGATAGAGACACACGGCAAAGGACCTTTGCCGTGTGTTTGACGGCCACAGGCACACGGCAAAGGACATCTTTGCCGTGTGCTTTGTCCTTTGCCGTGTGTCTCATGCTATTTTCTAATTTTCTTTTTATTTTTTCTTTCAAATGATTTAACGTTTTGTTGCCTATTTGTTAGTATTCAGACCATGGAAACACTAACTTTGCAATAGACCATAAGGTTCTAGAGGATGCTGAACTTCATTTCCATTAGGTACACGATCCGAGGCCCGCAGATCATCAGGGTTTCGCCGGTGGAAGTCCGCAAGAACGTCGGAATCATCTGAAAACTTGCATGTGTCCCTAGCATATGTGTGTGAGTGTGGTGCAAGGTTGATATAGGTGATTGCATGTGTCCCCCCTCGCATCCATGCGCTCTAACCTAGAAGCGAAAGGTTATGGACCTGTATCAGGGGGAATCTCCCCGTTACGGTGAAACCGGGCCGTATAGTGCCCCAACTTGTCAACCAACATGGTTTCACATCATCCTATGACCTAGTCAGACACAAAACAAGAGAGAGCTATTCCGGGCTACCCCTGTCAGAAGAATGTCTAGAGGGGTAGACGATCCGAGGCCCGCAGATCATCAGGGTTTCGCCGGAGTAAGTCAACGAGAACGTCGGAATCATCTGAAAACTTGCATGTGTCCCTAGCATATGTGTGTGAGTGTGGTGCAAGATTGGTATAGGTGATTGCATGTGCTCCCCCTCGCATGCATGCGCTCTAACCTAGAAGCGAAAGGTTATGGACCTGTATAAGGGGGAATCTCCCCGTTACGGTGAAACCGGGCCGTATAGTGCCCCAACTTGTGAACCAACATGGTTTCACATCATCCTATGACCTAGTGAGACACAAAACAAGAGAGAGCTACGCCGGGCTACCCCTGTCAGAAGAATGTCTAGGGGGGTAGACGATCCGAGGCCCGCAGATCATCAGGGTTTCGCCGGAGGAAGTCCACGAGAACGTCGGAATCATCTGAAAACTTGCATGTGTCCCTAGCATATGTGTGTGAGTGTGGTGCAAGGTTGGTATAGGTGATTGCATGTGCCCCCCCTCGCATGCATGCGCTCTAACCTAGAAGCGAAAGGTTATGGACCTGTATAAGGGGGAATCTCCCCGTTACGGTGAAACCGGGCCGTATAGTGCCCCAACTTGTGAACCAACATGGTTTCACATCATCCTATGACCTAGTGAGACACAAAACAAGAGAGAGCTACGCCGGGCTACCCCTGTCAGAAGAATGTCTAGGGGGGTAGACGATCCGAGGCTCGCAGATCATCAGGGTTTCGCCGGAGGAAGTCCACGAGAACGTCAGAATCAGGGGGGTGCATGTATATAGTGATCAAGACCACAATAACCTATCATCATATGTGTGATCTCATGATCCTATGAAATAATATCACCTAACATATAAGTAATAAAAGCCTTGCTAAAGGTGAAAAAAATTCTTTGCCGTGTGTCTGAGGGATAGAGACACACGGCAAAGGACCTTTGCCGTGTGTTTGACGGCCACAGGCACACGGCAAAGGACATCTTTGCCGTGTGCTTTGTCCTTTTCCGTGTGTCTCATGCTATTTTCTAATTTTCTTTTTATTTTTTCTTTCAAATGATTTAACTTTTTCTTGCCTATTTGTTAGTATTCCGACCATGGAAACACTAACTTTGCAATAGACCATAAGGTTCTAGAGGATGCTGAACTTCATTTCCATTAGGTAGACGATCCGAGGCCCGCAGATCATCAGGGTTTCGCCGGTGGAAGTCCGCAAGAACGTCGGAATCATCTGAAAACTTGCATGTGTCCCTAGCATATGTGTGTGAGTGTGGTGCAAGGTTGGTATAGGTGATTGCATGTGTCCCCCCTCGCATCCATGCGCTCTAACCTAGAAGCGAAAGGTTATGGACCTGTATAAGGGGGAATCTCCCCGTTACGGTGAAACCGGGCCGTATAGTGCCCCAACTTGTGAACCAACATGGTTTCACATCATCCTATGACCTAGTCAGACATAAAACAAGAGAGAGCTACGCCGGGCTACCCCTGTTAGAAGAATGTCTAGAGGGGTAGACGATCCGAGGCCCGCAGATCATCAGGGTTTCGCCGGAGTAAGTCCACGAGAACGTCGGAATCATCTGAAAACTTGCATGTGTCCCTAGCATATGTGTGTGAGTGTGGTGCAAGATTGGTATAGGTGATTGCATGTGCCCCCCTCGCATGCATGCGCTCTAACCTAGAAGAGAAAGGTTATGGACCTGTATAAGGGGGAATCTCCCCGTTACGGTGAAACCGGGCCGTATAGTGCCCCAACTTGTGAACCAACATGGTTTCACATCATCCTATGACCTAGTCAGACACAAAACAAGAGAGAGCTACGCCGGGCTACCCCTGTCATAAGAATGTCTAGGGGGGTAGACGATCCGAGGCCCGCAGATCATCAGGGTTTCGCCGGAGGAAGTCCACGAGAACGTCGGAATCATCTGAAAACTTGCATGTGTCCCTAGCATATGTGTGTGAGTGTGGTGCAAGGTTGGTATAGGTGATTGCATGTGCCCCCCCCCTCGCATGCATGCGCTCTAACCTAGAAGCGAAAGGTTATGGACCTGTATAAGGGGGAATCTCCCCGTTACGGTGAAACCGGGCCGTATAGTGCCCCAACGTGTGAACCAACATGGTTTCACATCATCCTATGACCTAGTCAGACACAAAACAAGAGAGAGCTACGCTGGGCTACCCCTGTCAGAAGAAAGTCTTGGGGGGTAGACGATCCGAGGCCCGCAGATCATCAGGGTTTCGCCGGAGTAAGTCCACGAGAACGTCGGAATCAGGGTGGTGCATGTATATAGTGATCAAGACCACAATAACCTATCATCATATGTGTGATCTCATGATCCTATGAAATAATATCACCTAACATATAAGTAATAAAAGCCTTGCTAAAGGTGAAAAAAATTCTTTGCCGTGTGTCTGTGGGATATAGACACAAGGCAAAGGACCTTTGCCGTGTGTTTGACGGCCACAGGCACACGGCAAAGGACATCTTTGCCGTGTGCTTTGTCCTTTGCCGTGTGTCTCATGCTATTTTCTAATTTTCTTTTTATTTTTTCTTTCAAATGATTTAACTTTTTCTTGCCTATTTGTTAGTATTCCGACCATGGAAACACTAACTTTGCAATAGACCATAAGGTTCTAGAGGATGCTGAACTTCATTTCCATTAGGTAGACGATCCGAGGCCCGCAGATCATCAGGGTTTCGCCGGTGGAAGTCCGCAAGAACGTCGGAATCATCTAAAAACTTGCATGTGTCCCTAGCATATGTGTGTGAGTGTGGTGCAAGGTTGGTATAGGTGATTGCATGTGTCCCCCCTCGCATCCATGCGCTCTAACCTAGAAGCGAAAGGTTATGGACCTGTATAAGGGGGAATCTCCCCGTTACGGTGAAACCGGGCCGTATAGTGCCCCAACTTGTGATCCAACATGGTTTCACATCATCCTATGACCTAGTCAGACATAAAACAAGAGAGAGCTACGCCGGGCTACCCCTGTCAGAAGAATGTCTAGAGGGGTAGACGATCCGAGGCCCGCAGATCATCAGGGTTTCGCCGGAGTAAGTCTACGAGAACGTCGGAATCATCTGAAAACTTGCATGTGCCCCTAGCATATGTGTGTGAGTGTGGTGCAAGATTGGTACAGGTGATTGCATGTGCCCCCCCTCGCATGCATGCGCTCTAACCTAGAAGAGAAAGGTTATGGACCTGTATAAGGGGGAATCTCCCCGTTACGGTGAAACCGGGCCGTATAGTGCCCCAACTTGTGAACCAACATGGTTTCACATCATCCTATGACCTAGTCAGACACAAAACAAGAGAGAGCTACGCCGGGCTACCCCTGTCAGAAGAATGTCTAGGGGGGTAGACGATCCGAGGCCCGCAGATCATCAGGGTTTCGCCGGAGGAAGTCCACGAGAACGTCGGAATCATCTGAAAACTTGCATGTGTCCGTAGCATATGTGTGTGAGTGTGGTGCAAGGTTGGTATAGGTGATTGCATGTGCCCCCCCCTCGCATGCATGCGCTCTAACCTAGAAGCGAAAGGTTATGGACCTGTATAAGGGGGAATCTCCCCGTTACGGTGAAACCGGGTCGTATAGTGCCCCAACGTGTGAACCAACATGGTTTCACATCATCCTATGACCTAGTCAGACACAAAACAAGAGAGAGCTACGCTGGGCTACCCCTGTCAGAAGAAAGTCTAGGGGGGTAGACGATCTGAGGCCCGCAGATCATCAGGGTTTCGCCGGAGTAAGTCCAAGAGAACGTCGGAATCAGGGTGGTGCATGTATATAGTGATCAAGACCACAATAACCTATCATCATATGTGTGATCTCATGATCCTATGAAATAATGTCACCTAACATATAAGTAATAAAAGCCTTGCTAAAGGTGAAAAAAATTCTTTGCCGTGTGTCTGTGGGATAGAGACACACGGCAAAGGACCTTTGCCGTGTGTTTGACGGCCACAGGCACACGGCAAAGGACATCTTTGCCGTGTGCTTTGTCCTTTGCCGTGTGTCTCATGCTATTTTCTAATTTTCTTTTTATTTTTTCTTTCAAATAATTTAACTTTTTCTTGCCTATTTGTTAGTATTCCGACCATGGAAACACTAACTTTGCAAAAGACCATAAGGTTCTAGAGGATGCTGAACTTCATTTCCATTAGGTAGACGATCCGAGGCCCGCAGATCATCAGGGTTTCGCCGGTGGAAGTCCGCAAGAACGTCGGAATCATCTAAAAACTTGCATGTGTCCCTAGCATATGTGTGTGAGTGTGGTGCAAGGTTGGTATAGGTGATTGCATGTGTCCCCCCTCGCATCCATGCGCTCTAACCTAGAAGCGAAAGGTTATGGACCTGTATAAGGGGGAATCTCCCCGTTACGGTGAAACCGGGCCGTATAGTGCCCCAACTTGTGATCCAACATGGTTTCACATCATCCTATGACCTAGTCAGACATAAAACAAGAGAGAGCTACGCCGGGCTACCCCTGTCAGAAGAATGTCTAGAGGGGTAGACGATCCGAGGCCCGCAGATCATCAGGGTTTCGCCGGAGTAAGTCTACGAGAACGTCGGAATCATCTGAAAACTTGCATGTGCCCCTAGCATATGTGTGTGAGTGTGGTGCAAGATTGGTATAGGTGATTGCATGTGCCCCCCCTCGCATGCATGCGCTCTAACCTAGAAGAGAAAGGTTATGGACCTGTATAAGGGGGAATCTCCCCGTTACGGTGAAACCGGGCCGTATAGTGCCCCAACTTGTGAACCAACATGGTTTCACATCATCCTATGACCTAGTCAGACACAAAACAAGAGAGAGCTACGCCGGGATACCCCTGTCAGAAGAATGTCTAGGGGGGTAGACGATCCGAGGCCCGCAGATCATCAGGGTTTCGCCGGAGGAAGTCCACGAGAACGTCGGAATCATCTGAAAACTTGCATGTGTCCCTAGCATATGTGTGTGAGTGTGGTGCAAGGTTGGTATAGGTGATTTCATGTGCCCCCCCCCCTCGCATGCATGCGCTCTAACCTAGAAGCGAAAGGTTATGGACCTGTATAAGGGGGAATCTCCCCGTTACGGTGAAACCGGGCCGTATAGTGCCCCAACGTGTGAACCAACATGGTTTCACATCATCCTATGACCTAGTCAGAAACAAAACAAGAGAGAGCTACGCCGGGCTACCCCTGTCAGAAGAAAGTCTAGGGGGGTAGACGATCCGAGGCCCGTAGATCATCAGGGTTTCGCCGGAGTAAGTCCACGAGAACGTCGGAATCAGGGTGGTGCATGTATATAGTGATCAAGACCACAATAACCTATCATCATATGTGTGATCTCATGATCCTATGAAATAATATCACCTAACATATAAGTAATAAAAGCCTTGCTAAAGGTGAAAAAAATTCTTTGCCGTGTGTCTGTGGGATAGAGACACACGGCAAAGGACCTTTGCCGTGTGTTTGACGGCCACAGGCACACGGCAAAGGACATCTTTGCCGTGTGCTTTGTCCTTTGCCGTGTGTCTCATGCTATTTTCTAATTTTCTTTTTATTTTTTCTTTCAAATGATTTAACTTTTTGTTGCCTATTTGTTAGTATTCAGACCATGGAAACACTAACTTTGCAATAGACCATAAGGTTCTAGAGGATGCTGAACTTCATTTCCATTAGGTAGACGATCCGAGGCCCGCAGATCATTAGGGTTTCGCCGGTGGAAGTCCGCAAGAACGTCGGAATCATCTGAAAACTTGCATGTGTCCCTAGCATATGTGTGTGAGTGTGGTGCAAGGTTGGTATAGGTGATTGCATGTGTCCCCCCTCGCATCCATGCGCTCTAACCTAGAAGCGAAAGGTTATGGACCTGTATAAGGGGGAATCTCCCCGTTACGGTGAAACCGGGCCGTATAGTGCCCCAACTTGTGAACCAACATGGTTTCACATCATCCTATGACCTAGTCAGACACAAAACAAGAGAGAGCTACGCCGGGCTACCCCTGTTAGAAGAATGTCTAGAGGGGTAGACGATCCGAGGCCCGCAGATCATCAGGGTTTCGCCGGAGTAAGTCCACGAGAACGTCGGAATCATCTGAAAACTTGCATGTGTCCCTAGCATATGTGTGTGAGTGTGGTGCAAGATTGGTATAGGTGATTGCATGTGCCCCCCCCTCGCATGCATGCGCTCTAACCTAGAAGAGAAAGGTTATGGACCTGTATAAGGGGGAATCTCCCCGTTACGGTGAAACCGGGCCGTATAGTGCCCCAACTTGTGAACCAACATGGTTTCACATAATCCTATGACCTAGTCAGACACAAAACAAGAGAGAGCTACGCCGGGCTACCCCTGTCAGAAGAATGTCTAGGGGGGTAGACGATCCGAGGCCCGCAGATCATCAGGGTTTCGCCGGAGGAACTCCACGAGAACGTCGGAATCATCTGAAAACTTGCATGTGTCCCTAGCATATGTGTGTGAGTGTGGTGCAAGGTTGGTATAGGTGATTGCATGTGCCCCCCCTCGCATGCATGCGCTCTAACCTAGAAGCGAAAGGTTATGGACCTGTATAAGGGGGAATCTCCCCGTTACGGTGAACCGGGCCGTATAGTGCCCCAACGTGTGAACCAACATGGTTTCACATCATCCTATGACCTAGTAAGACACAAAACAAGAGAGAGCTACGCCGGGCTACCCCTGTCAGAAGAATGTCTAGGGGGGTAGACGATCCGAGGCCCGCAGATCATCAGGGTTTCGCCGGAGTAAGTCCACAAGAACGTCGGAATCAGGGGGGTGCATGTATATAGTGATCAAGACCACAATAACCTATCATCATATGTGTGATCTCATGATCCTATGAAATAATATCACCTAACATATGAGTAATAAAAGCCTTGCTAAAGGTGAAAAAAATTCTTTGCCGTGTGTCTGTGGGATAGAGACACACGGCAAAGGACCTTTGCCGTGTGTTTGACGGCCACAGGCACACGGCAAAGGACATCTTTGCCGTGTGCTTTGTCCTTTGCCGTGTGTCTCATGCTATTTTCTAATTTTCTTTTTATTTTTTCTTTCAAATGATTTAACTTTTTGTTGCCTATTTGTTAGTATTCAGACCATGGAAACACTAACTTTGCAATAGACCATAAGGTTCTAGAGGATGCTGAACTTCATTTCCATTAGGTAGACGATCCGAGGCCCGCAGATCATCAGGGTTTCGCCGGTGGAAGTCCGCAAGAACGTCGGAATCATCTGAAAACTTGCATGTGTCTCTAGCATATGTGTGTGAGTGTGGTGCAAGGTTGGTATAGGTGATTGCATGTGTCCCCCCTCGCATCCATGCGCTCTAACCTAGAAGCGAAAGGTTATGGACCTGTATAAGGGGGAATCTCCCCGTTACGGTGAAACCGGGCCGTATAGTGCCCCAACTTGTGAACCAACATGGTTTCACATCATCCTATGACCTATTGAGACACAAAACAAGAGAGAGCTACGCCGGGCTACCCCTGTCAGAAGAATGTCTAGGGGGTAGACGATCCGAGGCCCGCAGATCATTAGGGTTTCGCCGGAGGAAGTCCACGAGAACGTCGGAATCATCTGAAAACTTGCATGTGTCCCTAGCATATGTGTGTGAGTGTGGTGCAAGGTTGGTATAGGTGATTGCATGTGCCCCCCCTCGCATGCATGCGCTCTAACCTAGAAGCGAAAGGTTATGGACCTGTATAAGGGGGAATCTCCCCGTTACGGTGAAACCGGGCCGTATAGTGCCCCAACTTGTGAACCAACATGGTTTCACATCATCCTATGACCTAGTCAGACACAAAACAAGAGAGAGCTACGCCGGGCTACCCCTGTCAGAAGAATGTCTAGGGGGGTAGACGATCCGAGGCCCGCAGATCATCAGGGTTTCGCCGGAGTAAGTCCACGAGAACGTCGGAATCATCTGAAAACTTGCATGTGTTCCTAGCATATGTGTGTGAGTGTGGTGCAAGGTTGGTATAGGTGATTGCATGTGCCCCCCTCGCATGCATGCGCTCTAACCTAGAAGCGAAAGGTTATGGACCTGTATAAGGGGGAATCTCCCCGTTACGGTGAAACCGGGCCGTATAGTGCCCCAACTTGTGAACCAACATGGTTTCACATCATCCTATGACCTAGTCAGACACAAAACAAGAGAGAGCTACGCCGGGCTACCCCTGTCAGAAGAATGTCTAGGGGGGTAGACGATCCGAGGCCCGCAGATCATCAGGGTTTCGCCGGAGGAAGTCCACGAGAACGTCGGAATCATCTGAAAACTTGCATGTGTCCCTAGCATATGTGTGTGAGTGTGGTGCAAGGTTGGTATAGGTGATGGCATGTGCCCGCCCTCGCATGCATGCGCTCTAACCTAGAAGCGAAAGGTTATGGACCTGTATAAGGGGGAATCTCCCCGTTACGGTGAAACCGGGCCGTATAGTGCCCCAACTTGTGAACCAACATGGTTTCACATCATCCTATGACCTAGTCAGACACAAAACAAGAGAGAGCTACGCCGGGATACCCCTGTCAGAAGAATGTCTAGGGGGTAGACGATCTGAGGCCCGCAGATCATCAGGGTTTCGCCGGAGGAAGTCCACGAGAACGTCGGAATCATCTGAAAACTTGCATGTGTCCCTAGCATATGTGTGTGAGTGTGGTGCAAGGTTGGTATAGGTGATTGCATGTGCCCCCCCTCGCATGCATGCGCTCTAACCTAGAAGCGAAAGGTTATGGACCTGTATAAGGGGGAATCTCCCCGTTACGGTGAAACCGGGCCGTATAGTGCCCCAACTTGTGAACCAACATGGTTTCACATCATCCTATGACCTAGTCAGACACAAAACAAGAGAGAGCTACGCCGGGCTACCCCTGTCAGAAGAATGTCTAGGGGGGTAGACGATCCGAGGCCCGCAGATCATCAGGGTTTCGCCGGAGGAAGTCCACGAGAACGTCGGAATCATCTGAAAACTTGCATGTGTCCCTAGCATATGTGTGTGAGTGTGGTGCAAGGTTGGTATAGGTGATTGCATGTGCCCCCCCTCGCATGCATGCGCTCTAACCTAGAAGCGAAAGGTTATGGACCTGTATAAGGGGGAATCTCCCCGTTACGGTGAAACCGGGCCGTATAGTGCCCCAACTTGTGAACCAACATGGTTTCACATCATCCTATGACCTAGTCAGACACAAAACAAGAGAGAGCTACGCCGGGCTACCCCTGTCAGAAGAATGTCTAGGGGGGTAGACGATCCGAGGCCCGCAGATCATCAGGGTTTCGCCGGAGTAAGTCCACGAGAACGTCGGAATCATCTGAAAACTTGCATGTGTCCCTAGCATATGTGTGTGAGTGTGGTGCAAGGTTGGTATAGGTGATTGCATGTGCCCCCCCTCGCATGCATGCGCTCTAACCTAGAAGCGAAAGGTTATGGACCTGTATAAGGGGGAATCTCCCTGTTACGGTGAAACCGGACCGTATAGTGCCCCAACTTGTGAACCAACATGGTTTCATATCATCTTATGACCTAGTCAGACACAAAACAAGAGAGAGCTACGCCGGGCTACCCCTGTCAGAAGAATGTCTAGGGGGGGTAGACGATCCGAGGCCCGCAGATCATCAGGGTTTCGCCGGAGGAAGTCCACGAGAACGTCGGAATCATCTGAAAACTTGCATGTGTCCCTAGCATATGTGTGTGAGTGTGGTGCAAGGTTGGTATAGGTGATTGCATGTGCCCCCCCTCGCATGCATGCGCTCTAACCTAGAAGCGAAATGTTATGGACCTGTATAAGGGGGAATCTCCCCGTTACGGTGAAACCGGGCCGTATAGTGCCCCAACTTGTGAACCAACATGGTTTCACATCATCCTATGACCTAGTCAGACACAAAACAAGAGAGAGCTACGCCGGGCTACCCCTGTCAGAAGAATGTCTAGGGGGGTAGACGATCCGAGGCCCGCAGATCATCAGGGTTTCGCCGGAGGAAGTCCACGAGAACGTCGGAATCATCTGAAAACTTGCATGTGTCCCTAGCATATGTGTGTGAGTGTGGTGCAAGGTTGGTATAGGTGATTGCATGTGCCCCCCCTCGCATGCATGCGCTCTAACCTAGAAGCGAAAGGTTATGGACCTGTATAAGGGGGAATCTCCCCGTTACGGTGAAACCGGGCCGTATAGTGCCCCAACTTGTGAACCAACATGGTTTCACATCATCCTATGACCTAGTCAGACACAAAACAAGAGAGAGCTACGCCGGGCTACCCCTGCCAGAAGAATGTCTAGGGGGGTAGACGATCCGAGGCCCGCAGATCATCAGGGTTTCGCCGGAGTAAGTCCACGAGAACGTCGGAATCATCTGAAAACTTGCATGTGTCCCTAGCATATGTGTGTGAGTGTGGTGCAAGGTTGGTATAGGTGATTGCATGTGCCCCCCCTCGCATGCATGCGATCTAACCTAGAAGCGAAAGGTTATGGACCTGTATAAGGGGGAATCTCCCCGTTACGGTGAAACCGGGCCGTATAGTGCCCCAACTTGTGAACCAACATGGTTTCACATCATCCTATGACCTAGTCAGACACAAAACAAGAGAGAGCTACGCCGGGCTACCCCTGTCAGAAGAATGTCTAGGGGGGTAGACGATCCGAGGCCCGCAGATCATCAGGGTTTCGCCGGAGTAAGTCCACGAGAACGTCGGAATCATCTGAAAACTTGCATGTGTTCCTAGCATATGTGTGTGAGTGTGGTGCAAGGTTGGTATAGGTGATTGCATGTGCCCCCCTCGCATGCATGCGCTCTAACCTAGAAGCGAAAGGTTATGGACCTGTATAAGGGGGAATCTCCCCGTTACGGTGAAACCGGGCCGTATAGTGCCCCAACTTGTGAACCAACATGGTTTCACATCATCCTATGACCTAGTCAGACACAAAACAAGAGAGAGCTACGCCGGGCTACCCCTGTCAGAAGAATGTCTAGGGGGGTAGACGATCCGAGGCCCGCAGATCATCAGGGTTTCGCCGGAGGAAGTCCACGAGAACGTCGGAATCATCTGAAAACTTGCATGTGTCCCTAGCATATGTGTGTGAGTGTGGTGCAAGGTTGGTATAGGTGATGGCATGTGCCCGCCCTCGCATGCATGCGCTCTAACCTAGAAGCGAAAGGTTATGGACCTGTATAAGGGGGAATCTCCCCGTTACGGTGAAACCGGGCCGTATAGTGCCCCAACTTGTGAACCAACATGGTTTCACATCATCCTATGACCTAGTCAGACACAAAACAAGAGAGAGCTACGCCGGGATACCCCTGTCAGAAGAATGTCTAGGGGGTAGACGATCTGAGGCCCGCAGATCATCAGGGTTTCGCCGGAGGAAGTCCACGAGAACGTCGGAATCATCTGAAAACTTGCATGTGTCCCTAGCATATGTGTGTGAGTGTGGTGCAAGGTTGGTATAGGTGATTGCATGTGCCCCCCCTCGCATGCATGCGCTCTAACCTAGAAGCGAAAGGTTATGGACCTGTATAAGGGGGAATCTCCCCGTTACGGTGAAACCGGGCCGTATAGTGCCCCAACTTGTGAACCAACATGGTTTCACATCATCCTATGACCTAGTCAGACACAAAACAAGAGAGAGCTACGCCGGGCTACCCCTGTCAGAAGAATGTCTAGGGGGGTAGACGATCCGAGGCCCGCAGATCATCAGGGTTTCGCCGGAGGAAGTCCACGAGAACGTCGGAATCATCTGAAAACTTGCATGTGTCCCTAGCATATGTGTGTGAGTGTGGTGCAAGGTTGGTATAGGTGATTGCATGTGCCCCCCCTCGCATGCATGCGCTCTAACCTAGAAGCGAAAGGTTATGGACCTGTATAAGGGGGAATCTCCCCGTTACGGTGAAACCGGGCCGTATAGTGCCCCAACTTGTGAACCAACATGGTTTCACATCATCCTATGACCTAGTCAGACACAAAACAAGAGAGAGCTACGCCGGGCTACCCCTGTCAGAAGAATGTCTAGGGGGGTAGACGATCCGAGGCCCGCAGATCATCAGGGTTTCGCCGGAGTAAGTCCACGAGAACGTCGGAATCATCTGAAAACTTGCATGTGTCCCTAGCATATGTGTGTGAGTGTGGTGCAAGGTTGGTATAGGTGATTGCATGTGCCCCCCCTCGCATGCATGCGCTCTAACCTAGAAGCGAAAGGTTATGGACCTGTATAAGGGGGAATCTCCCTGTTACGGTGAAACCGGACCGTATAGTGCCCCAACTTGTGAACCAACATGGTTTCATATCATCTTATGACCTAGTCAGACACAAAACAAGAGAGAGCTACGCCGGGCTACCCCTGTCAGAAGAATGTCTAGGGGGGGTAGACGATCCGAGGCCCGCAGATCATCAGGGTTTCGCCGGAGGAAGTCCACGAGAACGTCGGAATCATCTGAAAACTTGCATGTGTCCCTAGCATATGTGTGTGAGTGTGGTGCAAGGTTGGTATAGGTGATTGCATGTGCCCCCCCTCGCATGCATGCGCTCTAACCTAGAAGCGAAATGTTATGGACCTGTATAAGGGGGAATCTCCCCGTTACGGTGAAACCGGGCCGTATAGTGCCCCAACTTGTGAACCAACATGGTTTCACATCATCCTATGACCTAGTCAGACACAAAACAAGAGAGAGCTACGCCGGGCTACCCCTGTCAGAAGAATGTCTAGGGGGGTAGACGATCCGAGGCCCGTAGATCATCAGGGTTTCGCCGGAGGAAGTCCACGAGAACGTCGGAATCATCTGAAAACTTGCATGTGTCCCTAGCATATGTGTGTGAGTGTGGTGCAAGGTTGGTATAGGTGATTGCATGTGCCCCCCCTCGCATGCATGCGCTCTAACCTAGAAGCGAAAGGTTATGGACCTGTATAAGGGGGAATCTCCCCGTTACGGTGAAACCGGGCCGTATAGTGCCCCAACTTGTGAACCAACATGGTTTCACATCATCCTATGACCTAGTCAGACACAAAACAAGAGAGAGCTACGCCGGGCTACCCCTGCCAGAAGAATGTCTAGGGGGGTAGACGATCCGAGGCCCGCAGATCATCAGGGTTTCGCCGGAGTAAGTCCACGAGAACGTCGGAATCATCTGAAAACTTGCATGTGTCCCTAGCATATGTGTGTGAGTGTGGTGCAAGGTTGGTATAGGTGATTGCATGTGCCCCCCCTCGCATGCATGCGATCTAACCTAGAAGCGAAAGGTTATGGACCTGTATAAGGGGGAATCTCCCTGTTACGGTGAAACCGGGCCGTATAGTGCCCCAACTTGTGAACCAACATGGTTTCACATCATCTTATGACCTAGTCAGACACAAAACAAGAGAGAGCTACGCCGGGCTACCCCTGTCAGAAGAATGTCTAGGGGGTAGACGATCCGAGGCCCGCAGATCATCAGGGTTTCGCCGGAGGAAGTCCACGAGAACGTCGGAATCATCTGAAAACTTGCATGTGTCCCTAGCATATGTGTGTGAGTGTGGTGCAAGGTTGGTATAGGTGATTGCATGTGCCCCCCCTCGCATGCATGCGCTCTAACCTAGAAGCGAAAGGTTATGGACCTGTATAAGGGGGAATCTCCCCGTTACGGTGAAACCGGGCCGTATAGTGCCCCAACTTGTGAACCAACATGGTTTCACATCATCCTATGACCTAGTCAGACACAAAACAAGAGAGAGCTACGCCGGGCTACCCCTGTCAGAAGAATGTCTAGGGGGGTAGACGATCCAAGGCCCGCAGATCATCAGGGTTTCGCCGGAGGAAGTCCACGAGAACGTCGGAATCATCTGAAAACTTGCATGTGTCCCTAGCATATGTGTGTGAGTGTGGTGCAAGGTTGGTACAGGTGATTGCATGTGCCCCCCCTCGCATGCATGCGCTCTAACCTAGAAGCGAAAGGTTATGGACCTGTATAAGGGGGAATCTCCCCGTTACGGTGAAACCGGGCCGTATAGTGCCCCAACTTGTGAACCAACATGGTTTCACATAATCCTATGACCTAGTCAGACACAAAACAAGAGAGAGCTACGCCGGGCTACCCCTGTCAGAAGAATGTCTAGGGGGTAGACGATCCGAGGCCCGCAGATCATCAGGGTTTCGCCGGAGGAAGTCCACGAGAACGTCGGAATCATCTGAAAACTTGCATGTGTCCCTAGCATATGTGTGTGAGTGTGGTGCAAGGTTGGTATAGGTGATTGCATGTGCCCCCCCTCGCATGCATGCGCTCTAACCTAGAAGCGAAAGGTTATGGACCTGTATAAGGGGGAATCTCCCCGTTACGGTGAAACCGGGCCGTATAGTGCCCCAACTTGTGAACCAACATGGTTTCACATCATCCTATGACCTAGTGAGACACAAAACAAGAGAGAGCTACGCCAGGCTACCCCTGTCAGAAGAATGTCTAGGGGGTAGACGATCCGAGGACCACAGATCATCAGGGTTTCGCCGGAGGAAGTCCACGAGAACGTCGGAATCAGGGGGGTGCATGTATATAGTGATCAAGACCACAATAACATACCATCATATGTGTGATCTCATGATCCTATGAAATAATATCACCTAACATATAAGTAATAAAAGCCTTGCTAAAGGTGAAAAAAATTCTTTGCCGTGTGTCTGTGGGATAGAGACACACGGCAAAGGACCTTTGCCGTGTGTTTGACGGCCACAGGCACACGGCAAAGGACATCTTTGCCGTGTGCTTTGTCCTTTGCCGTGTGTCTCATGCTATTTTCTAATTTTCTTTTTATTTTTTCTTTCAAATGATTTAACTTTTTGTTGCATATTTGTTAGTATTCAGACCATGGAAACACTAACTTTGCAATAGACCATAAGGTTCTAGAGGATGCTGAACTTCATTTCCATTAGGTACACGATCCGAGGCCCGCAGATCATCAGGGTTTCGCCGGTGGAAGTCCGCAAGAACGTCGGAATCATCTGAAAACTTGCATGTGTCCCTAGCATATGTGTGTGAGTGTGGTGCAAGGTTGGTATAGGTGATTGCATGTGTCCCCCCTCGCATCCATGCGCTCTAACCTAGAAGTGAAAGGTTATGGACCTGTATAAGGGGGAATCTCCCCGTTACGGTGAAACCGGGCCGTATAGTGCCCCAACTTGTGAACCAACATGGTTTCACATCATCCTATGACCTAGTCAGACACAAAACAAGAGAGAGCTACGCCGGGCTACCCCTGTCAGAAGAATGTCTAGAGGGGTAGACGATCCGAGGCCCGCGGATCATCAGGGTTTCGCCGGAGTAAGTCCACGAGAACGTCGGAATCATCTGAAAACTTGCATGTGTCCCTAGCATATGTGTGTGAGTGTGGTGCAAGATTGGTATAGGTGATTGCATGTGCTTCCCCTCGCATGCATGCGCTCTAACCTAGAAGCGAAAGGTTATGGACCTGTATAAGGGGGAATCTCCCCGTTACGGTGAAACCGGGCCGTATAGTGCCCCCACTTGTGAACCAACATGGTTTCACATCATCCTATGACCTAGTGAGACACAAAACAAGAGAGAGCTACGCCGGGCTACCCCTGTCAGAAGAATGTCTAGGGGGTAGACGATCCGAGGCCCGCAGATCATCAGGGTTTCGCCGGAGGAAGTCCACGAGAACGTCGGAATCATCTGAAAACTTGCATGTGTCCCTAGCATATGTGTGTGAGTGTGGTGCAAGGTTGGTATAGGTGATTGCATGTGCCCCCCCTCGCATGCATGCGCTCTAACCTAGAAGCGAAAGGTTATGGACCTGTATAAGGGGGAATCTCCCCGTTACGGTGAAACCGGGCCGTATAGTGCCCCAACTTGTGAACCAACATGGTTTCACATCATCCTATGACCTAGTCAGACACAAAACAAGAGAGAGCTACGCCGGGCTACCCCTGTCAGAAGAATGTCTAGGGGGGTAGACGATCCGAGGCCCGCAGATCATCAGGGTTTCGCCGGAGTAAGTCCACGAGAACGTCGGAATCATCTGAAAACTTGCATGTGTCCCTAGCATATGTGTGTGAGTGTGGTGCAAGGTTGGTATAGGTGATTGCATGTGCCCCCCCTCGCATGCATGCGCTCTAACCTAGAAGCGAAAGGTTATGGACCTGTATAAGGGGGAATCTCCCTGTTACGGTGAAACCGGACCGTATAGTGCCCCAACTTGTGAACCAACATGGTTTCACATCATCTTATGACCTAGTCAGACACAAAACAAGAGAGAGCTACGCCGGGCTACCCCTGTCAGAAGAATGTCTAGGGGGGGTAGACGATCCGAGGCCCGCAGATCATCAGGGTTTCGCCGGAGGAAGTCCACGAGAACGTCGGAATCATCTGAAAACTTGCATGTGTCCCTAGCATATGTGTGTGAGTGTGGTGCAAGGTTGGTATAGGTGATTGCATGTGCCCCCCCTCGCATGCATGCGCTCTAACCTAGAAGCGAAATGTTATGGACCTGTATAAGGGGGAATCTCCCCGTTACGGTGAAACCGGGCCGTATAGTGCCCCAACTTGTGAACCAACATGGTTTCACATCATCCTATGACCTAGTCAGACACAAAACAAGAGAGAGCTACGCCGGGCTACCCCTGTCAGAAGAATGTCTAGGGGGGTAGACGATCCGAGGCCCGCAGATCATCAGGGTTTCGCCGGAGGAAGTCCACGAGAACGTCGGAATCATCTGAAAACTTGCATGTGTCCCTAGCATATGTGTGTGAGTGTGGTGCAAGGTTGGTATAGGTGATTGCATGTGCCCCCCCTCGCATGCATGCGCTCTAACCTAGAAGCGAAAGGTTATGGACCTGTATAAGGGGGAATCTCCCCGTTACGGTGAAACCGGGCCGTATAGTGCCCCAACTTGTGAACCAACATGGTTTCACATCATCCTATGACCTAGTCAGACACAAAACAAGAGAGAGCTACGCCGGGCTACCCCTGCCAGAAGAATGTCTAGGGGGGTAGACGATCCGAGGCCCGCAGATCATCAGGGTTTCGCCGGAGTAAGTCCACGAGAACGTCGGAATCATCTGAAAACTTGCATGTGTCCCTAGCATATGTGTGTGAGTGTGGTGCAAGGTTGGTATAGGTGATTGCATGTGCCCCCCTCGCATGCATGCGATCTAACCTAGAAGCGAAAGGTTATGGACCTGTATAAGGGGGAATCTCCCTGTTACGGTGAAACCGGGCCGTATAGTGCCCCAACTTGTGAACCAACATGGTTTCACATCATCTTATGACCTAGTCAGACACAAAACAAGAGAGAGCTACGCCGGGCTACCCCTGTCAGAAGAATGTCTAGGGGGTAGACGATCCGAGGCCCGCAGATCATCAGGGTTTCGCCGGAGGAAGTCCACGAGAACGTCGGAATCATCTGAAAACTTGCATGTGTCCCTAGCATATGTGTGTGAGTGTGGTGCAAGGTTGGTATAGGTGATTGCATGTGCCCCCCCTCGCATGCATGCGCTCTAACCTAGAAGCGAAAGGTTATGGACCTGTATAAGGGGGAATCTCCCCGTTACGGTGAAACCGGGCCGTATAGTGCCCCAACTTGTGAACCAACATGGTTTCACATCATCCTATGACCTAGTCAGACACAAAACAAGAGAGAGCTACGCCGGGCTACCCCTGTCAGAAGAATGTCTAGGGGGGTAGACGATCCAAGGCCCGCAGATCATCAGGGTTTCGCCGGAGGAAGTCCACGAGAACGTCGGAATCATCTGAAAACTTGCATGTGTCCCTAGCATATGTGTGTGAGTGTGGTGCAAGGTTGGTACAGGTGATTGCATGTGCCCCCCCTCGCATGCATGCGCTCTAACCTAGAAGCGAAAGGTTATGGACCTGTATAAGGGGGAATCTCCCCGTTACGGTGAAACCGGGCCGTATAGTGCCCCAACTTGTGAACCAACATGGTTTCACATAATCCTATGACCTAGTCAGACACAAAACAAGAGAGAGCTACGCCGGGCTACCCCTGTCAGAAGAATGTCTAGGGGGTAGACGATCCGAGGCCCGCAGATCATCAGGGTTTCGCCGGAGGAAGTCCACGAGAACGTCGGAATCATCTGAAAACTTGCATGTGTCCCTAGCATATGTGTGTGAGTGTGGTGCAAGGTTGGTATAGGTGATTGCATGTGCCCCCCCTCGCATGCATGCGCTCTAACCTAGAAGCGAAAGGTTATGGACCTGTATAAGGGGGAATCTCCCCGTTACGGTGAAACCGGGCCGTATAGTGCCCCAACTTGTGAACCCACATGGTTTCACATCATCCTATGACCTAGTGAGACACAAAACAAGAGAGAGCTACGCCAGGCTACCCCTGTCAGAAGAATGTCTAGGGGGTAGACGATCCGAGGACCACAGATCATCAGGGTTTCGCCGGAGGAAGTCCACGAGAACGTCGGAATCAGGGGGGTGCATGTATATAGTGATCAAGACCACAATAACCTACCATCATATGTGTGATCTCATGATCCTATGAAATAATATCACCTAACATATAAGTAATAAAAGCCTTGCTAAAGGTGAAAAAAATTCTTTGCCGTGTGTCTGTGGGATAGAGACACACGGCAAAGGACCTTTGCCGTGTGTTTGACGGCCACAGGCACACGGCAAAGGACATCTTTGCCGTGTGCTTTGTCCTTTGCCGTGTGTCTCATGCTATTTTCTAATTTTCTTTTTATTTTTTCTTTCAAATGATTTAACTTTTTGTTGCATATTTGTTAGTATTCAGACCATGGAAACACTAACTTTGCAATAGACCATAAGGTTCTAGAGGATGCTGAACTTCATTTCCATTAGGTACACGATCCGAGGCCCGCAGATCATCAGGGTTTCGCCGGTGGAAGTCCGCAAGAACGTCGGAATCATCTGAAAACTTGCATGTGTCCCTAGCATATGTGTGTGAGTGTGGTGCAAGGTTGGTATAGGTGATTGCATGTGTCCCCCCTCGCATCCATGCGCTCTAACCTAGAAGTGAAAGGTTATGGACCTGTATAAGGGGGAATCTCCCCGTTACGGTGAAACCGGGCCGTATAGTGCCCCAACTTGTGAACCAACATGGTTTCACATCATCCTATGACCTAGTCAGACACAAAACAAGAGAGAGCTACGCCGGGCTACCCCTGTCAGAAGAATGTCTAGAGGGGTAGACGATCCGAGGCCCGCGGATCATCAGGGTTTCGCCGGAGTAAGTCCACGAGAACGTCGGAATCATCTGAAAACTTGCATGTGTCCCTAGCATATGTGTGTGAGTGTGGTGCAAGATTGGTATAGGTGATTGCATGTGCTTCCCCTCGCATGCATGCGCTCTAACCTAGAAGCGAAAGGTTATGGACCTGTATAAGGGGGAATCTCCCCGTTACGGTGAAACCGGGCCGTATAGTGCCCCCACTTGTGAACCAACATGGTTTCACATCATCCTATGACCTAGTGAGACACAAAACAAGAGAGAGCTACGCCGGGCTACCCCTGTCAGAAGAATGTCTAGGGGGGTAGACGATCCGAGGCCCGCAGATCATCAGGGTTTCGCCGGAGGAAGTCCACGAGAACATCGGAATCATCTGAAAACTTGCATGTGTCCCTAGCATATGTGTGTGAGTGTGGTGCAAGGTTGGTATAGGTGATTGCATGTGCCCCCCCCCCTCGCATGCATGCGCTCTAACCTAGAAGCGAAAGGTTATGGACCTGTATAAGGGGGAATCTCCCCGTTACGGTGAAACCGGGCCGTATAGTGCCCCAACTTGTGAACCAACATGGTTTCACATCATCCTATGACCTAGTGAGACACAAAACAAGAGAGAGCTACGACGGGCTACCCCTGTCAGAAGAATGTCTAGGGGGGTAGACGATCCGAGGCCCGCAGATCATCAGGGTTTCGCCGGAGGAAGTCCACGAGAACGTCGGAATCATCTGAAAACTTGCATGTGTCCCTAGCATATGTGTGTGAGTGTGGTGCAAGGTTGGTATAGGTGATTGCATGTGCCCCCCCTCGCATGCATGCGCTCTAACCTAGAAGCGAAAGGTTATGGACCTGTATATGGGGGAATCTCCCCGTTACGGTGAAACCGGGCCATATAGTGCCCCAACTTGTGAACCAACATGGTTTCACATCATCCTATGACCTAGTCAGACACAAAACAAGAGAGAGCTACGCCGGGCTACCCCTGTCAGAAGAATGTCTAGGGGGGTAGACGATCCGAGGCCCGCAGATCATCAGGGTTTCGCCGGAGTAAGTCCACGAGAACGTCGGAATCAGGGGGGTGCATGTATATAGTGATCAAGACCACAATAACCTATCATCATATGTGTGATCTCATGATCCTATGAAATAATATCACCTAACATATAAGTAATAAAAGCCTTGCTAAAGGTGAAAAAAATTCTTTGTCGTGTGTCTATGGGATAGAGACACACGGCAAAGGACCTTTGCCGTGTGTTTGACGGCCACAGGCACACGGCAAAGGACATCTTTGCCGTGTGCTTTGTCCTTTGCCGTGTGTCTCATGCTATTTTCTAATTTTCTTTTTATTTTTTCTTTCAAATGATTTAACGTTTTGTTGCCTATTTGTTAGTATTCAGACCATGGAAACACTAACTTTGCAATAGACCATAAGGTTCTAGAGGATGCTGAACTTCATTTCCATTAGGTACACGATCCGAGGCCCGCAGATCATCAGGGTTTCGCCGGTGGAAGTCCGCAAGAACGTCGGAATCATCTGAAAACTTGCATGTGTCCCTAGCATATGTGTGTGAGTGTGGTGCAAGGTTGGTATAGGTGATTGCATGTGTCCCCCCTCGCATCCATGCGCTCTAACCTAGAAGCGAAAGGTTATGGACCTGTATCAGGGGGAATCTCCCCGTTACGGTGAAACCGGGCCGTATAGTGCCCCAACTTGTCAACCAACATGGTTTCACATCATCCTATGACCTAGTCAGACACAAAACAAGAGAGAGCTATGCCGGGCTACCCCTGTCAGAAGAATGTCTAGAGGGGTAGACGATCCGAGGCCCGCAGATCATCAGGGTTTCGCCGGAGTAAGTCAACGAGAACGTCGGAATCATCTGAAAACTTGCATGTGTCCCTAGCATATGTGTGTGAGTGTGGTGCAAGATTGGTATAGGTGATTGCATGTGCTCCCCCTCGCATGCATGCGCTCTAACCTAGAAGCGAAAGGTTATGGACCTGTATAAGGGGGAATCTCCCCGTTACGGTGAAACCGGGCCGTATAGTGCCCCAACTTGTGAACCAACATGGTTTCACATCATCCTATGACCTAGTGAGACACAAAACAAGAGAGAGCTACGCCGGGCTACCCCTGTCAGAAGAATGTCTAGGGGGGTAGACGATCCGAGGCCCGCAGATCATCAGGGTTTCGCCGGAGGAAGTCCACGAGAACGTCGGAATCATCTGAAAACTTGCATGTGTCCCTAGCATATGTGTGTGAGTGTGGTGCAAGGTTGGTATAGGTGATTGCATGTGCCCCCCCTCGCATGCATGCGCTCTAACCTAGAAGCGAAAGGTTATGGACCTGTATAAGGGGGAATCTCCCCGTTACGGTGAAACCGGGCCGTATAGTGCCCCAACTTGTGAACCAACATGGTTTCACATCATCCTATGACCTAGTGAGACACAAAACAAGAGAGAGCTACGCCGGGCTACCCCTGTCAGAAGAATGTCTAGGGGGGTAGACGATCCGAGGCTCGCAGATCATCAGGGTTTCGCCGGAGGAAGTCCACGAGAACGTCAGAATCAGGGGGGTGCATGTATATAGTGATCAAGACCACAATAACCTATCATCATATGTGTGATCTCATGATCCTATGAAATAATATCACCTAACATATAAGTAATAAAAGCCTTGCTAAAGGTGAAAAAAATTCTTTGCCGTGTGTCTGAGGGATAGAGACACACGGCAAAGGACCTTTGCCGTGTGTTTGACGGCCACAGGCACACGGCAAAGGACATCTTTGCCGTGTGCTTTGTCCTTTTCCGTGTGTCTCATGCTATTTTCTAATTTTCTTTTTATTTTTTCTTTCAAATGATTTAACTTTTTCTTGCCTATTTGTTAGTATTCCGACCATGGAAACACTAACTTTGCAATAGACCATAAGGTTCTAGAGGATGCTGAACTTCATTTCCATTAGGTAGACGATCCGAGGCCCGCAGATCATCAGGGTTTCGCCGGTGGAAGTCCGCAAGAACGTCGGAATCATCTGAAAACTTGCATGTGTCCCTAGCATATGTGTGTGAGTGTGGTGCAAGGTTGGTATAGGTGATTGCATGTGTCCCCCCTCGCATCCATGCGCTCTAACCTAGAAGCGAAAGGTTATGGACCTGTATAAGGGGGAATCTCCCCGTTACGGTGAAACCGGGCCGTATAGTGCCCCAACTTGTGAACCAACATGGTTTCACATCATCCTATGACCTAGTCAGACATAAAACAAGAGAGAGCTACGCCGGGCTACCCCTGTTAGAAGAATGTCTAGAGGGGTAGACGATCCGAGGCCCGCAGATCATCAGGGTTTCGCCGGAGTAAGTCCACGAGAACGTCGGAATCATCTGAAAACTTGCATGTGTCCCTAGCATATGTGTGTGAGTGTGGTGCAAGATTGGTATAGGTGATTGCATGTGCCCCCCTCGCATGCATGCGCTCTAACCTAGAAGAGAAAGGTTATGGACCTGTATAAGGGGGAATCTCCCCGTTACGGTGAAACCGGGCCGTATAGTGCCCCAACTTGTGAACCAACATGGTTTCACATCATCCTATGACCTAGTCAGACACAAAACAAGAGAGAGCTACGCCGGGCTACCCCTGTCATAAGAATGTCTAGGGGGGTAGACGATCCGAGGCCCGCAGATCATCAGGGTTTCGCCGGAGGAAGTCCACGAGAACGTCGGAATCATCTGAAAACTTGCATGTGTCCCTAGCATATGTGTGTGAGTGTGGTGCAAGGTTGGTATAGGTGATTGCATGTGCCCCCCCCTCGCATGCATGCGCTCTAACCTAGAAGCGAAAGGTTATGGACCTGTATAAGGGGGAATCTCCCCGTTACGGTGAAACCGGGCCGTATAGTGCCCCAACGTGTGAACCAACATGGTTTCATATCATCCTATGACCTAGTCAGACACAAAACAAGAGAGAGCTACGCTGGGCTACCCCTGTCAGAAGAAAGTCTAGGGGGGTAGACGATCCGAGGCCCGCAGATCATCAGGGTTTCGCCGGAGTAAGTCCACGAGAACGTCGGAATCAGGGTGGTGCATGTATATAGTGATCAAGACCACAATAACCTATCATCATATGTGTGATCTCATGATCCTATGAAATAATATCACCTAACATATAAGTAATAAAAGCCTTGCTAAAGGTGAAAAAAATTCTTTGCCGTGTGTCTGTGGGATATAGACACAAGGCAAAGGACCTTTGCCGTGTGTTTGACGGCCACAGGCACACGGCAAAGGACATCTTTGCCGTGTGCTTTGTCCTTTGCCGTGTGTCTCATGCTATTTTCTAATTTTCTTTTTATTTTTTCTTTCAAATGATTTAACTTTTTCTTGCCTATTTGTTAGTATTCCGACCATGGAAACACTAACTTTGCAATAGACCATAAGGTTCTAGAGGATGCTGAACTTCATTTCCATTAGGTAGACGATCCGAGGCCCGCAGATCATCAGGGTTTCGCCGGTGGAAGTCCGCAAGAACGTCGGAATCATCTAAAAACTTGCATGTGTCCCTAGCATATGTGTGTGAGTGTGGTGCAAGGTTGGTATAGGTGATTGCATGTGTCCCCCCTCGCATCCATGCGCTCTAACCTAGAAGCGAAAGGTTATGGACCTGTATAAGGGGGAATCTCCCCGTTACGGTGAAACCGGGCCGTATAGTGCCCCAACTTGTGATCCAACATGGTTTCACATCATCCTATGACCTAGTCAGACATAAAACAAGAGAGAGCTACGCCGGGCTACCCCTGTCAGAAGAATGTCTAGAGGGGTAGACGATCCGAGGCCCGCAGATCATCAGGGTTTCGCCGGAGTAAGTCTACGAGAACGTCGGAATCATCTGAAAACTTGCATGTGCCCCTAGCATATGTGTGTGAGTGTGGTGCAAGATTGGTATAGGTGATTGCATGTGCCCCCCCTCGCATGCATGCGCTCTAACCTAGAAGAGAAAGGTTATGGACCTGTATAAGGGGGAATCTCCCCGTTACGGTGAAACCGGGCCGTATAGTGCCCCAACTTGTGAACCAACATGGTTTCACATCATCCTATGACCTAGTCAGACACAAAACAAGAGAGAGCTACGCCGGGCTACCCCTGTCAGAAGAATGTCTAGGGGGGTAGACGATCCGAGGCCCGCAGATCATCAGGGTTTCGCCGGAGGAAGTCCACGAGAACGTCGGAATCATCTGAAAACTTGCATGTGTCCCTAGCATATGTGTGTGAGTGTGGTGCAAGGTTGGTATAGGTGATTGCATGTGCCCCCCCCTCGCATGCATGCGCTCTAACCTAGAAGCGAAAGGTTATGGACCTGTATAAGGGGGAATCTCCCCGTTACGGTGAAACCGGGCCGTATAGTGCCCCAACGTGTGAACCAACATGGTTTCACATCATCCTATGACCTAGTCAGACACAAAACAAGAGAGAGCTACGCTGGGCTACCCCTGTCAGAAGAAAGTCTAGGGGGGTAGACGATCCGAGGCCCGCAGATCATCAGGGTTTCGCCGGAGTAAGTCCACGAGAACGTCGGAATCAGGGTGGTGCATGTATATAGTGATCAAGACCACAATAACCTATCATCATATGTGTGATCTCATGATCCTATGAAATAATATCACCTAACATATAAGTAATAAAAGCCTTGCTAAAGGTGAAAAAAATTCTTTGCCGTGTGTCTGTGGGATATAGACACAAGGCAAAGGACCTTTGCCGTGTGTTTGACGGCCACAGGCACACGGCAAAGGACATCTTTGCCGTGTGCTTTGTCCTTTGCCGTGTGTCTCATGCTATTTTCTAATTTTCTTTTTATTTTTTCTTTCAAATGATTTAACTTTTTCTTGCCTATTTGTTAGTATTCCGACCATGGAAACACTAACTTTGCAATAGACCATAAGGTTCTAGAGGATGCTGAACTTCATTTCCATTAGGTAGACGATCCGAGGCCCGCAGATCATCAGGGTTTCGCCGGTGGAAGTCCGCAAGAACGTCGGAATCATCTAAAAACTTGCATGTGTCCCTAGCATATGTGTGTGAGTGTGGTGCAAGGTTGGTATAGGTGATTGCATGTGTCCCCCCTCGCATCCATGCGCTCTAACCTAGAAGCGAAAGGTTATGGACCTGTATAAGGGGGAATCTCCCCGTTACGGTGAAACAGGGCCGTATAGTGCCCCAACTTGTGATCCAACATGGTTTCACATCATCCTATGACCTAGTCAGACATAAAACAAGAGAGAGCTACGCCGGGCTACCCCTGTCAGAAGAATGTCTAGAGGGGTAGACGATCCGAGGCCCGCAGATCATCAGGGTTTCGCCGGAGTAAGTCTACGAGAACGTCGGAATCATCTGAAAACTTGCATGTGCCCCTAGCATATGTGTGTGAGTGTGGTGCAAGATTGGTATAGGTGATTGCATGTGCCCCCCCTCGCATGCATGCGCTCTAACCTAGAAGAGAAAGGTTATGGACCTGTATAAGGGGGAATCTCCCCGTTACGGTGAAACCGGGCCGTATAGTGCCCCAACTTGTGAACCAACATGGTTTCACATCATCCTATGACCTAGTCAGACACAAAACAAGAGAGAGCTACGCCGGGATACCCCTGTCAGAAGAATGTCTAGGGGGGTAGACGATCCGAGGCCCGCAGATCATCAGGGTTTCGCCGGAGGAAGTCCACGAGAACGTCGGAATCATCTGAAAACTTGCATGTGTCCCTAGCATATGTGTGTGAGTGTGGTGCAAGGTTGGTATAGGTGATTGCATGTGCCCCCCCCTCGCATGCATGCGCTCTAACCTAGAAGCGAAAGGTTATGGACCTGTATAAGGGGGAATCTCCCCGTTACGGTGAAACCGGGTCGTATAGTGCCCCAACGTGTGAACCAACATGGTTTCACATCATCCTATGACCTAGTCAGACACAAAACAAGAGAGAGCTACGCTGGGCTACCCCTGTCAGAAGAAAGTCTAGGGGGGTAGACGATCTGAGGCCCGCAGATCATCAGGGTTTCGCCGGAGTAAGTCCACGAGAACGTCGGAATCAGGGTGGTGCATGTATATAGTGATCAAGACCACAATAACCTATCATCATATGTGTGATCTCATGATCCTATGAAATAATGTCACCTAACATATAAGTAATAAAAGCCTTGCTAAAGGTGAAAAAAATTCTTTGCCGTGTGTCTGTGGGATAGAGACACACGGCAAAGGACCTTTGCCGTGTGTTTGACGGCCACAGGCACACGGCAAAGGACATCTTTGCCGTGTGCTTTGTCCTTTGCCGTGTGTCTCATGCTATTTTCTAATTTTCTTTTTATTTTTTCTTTCAAATGATTTAACTTTTTGTTGCCTATTTGTTAGTATTCAGACCATGGAAACACTAACTTTGCAATAGACCATAAGGTTCTAGAGGATGCTGAACTTCATTTCCATTAGGTAGACGATCCGAGGCCCGCAGATCATTAGGGTTTCGCCGGTGGAAGTCCGCAAGAACGTCGGAATCATCTGAAAACTTGCATGTGTCCCTAGCATATGTGTGTGAGTGTGGTGCAAGGTTGGTATAGGTGATTGCATGTGTCCCCCCTAGCATCCATGCGCTCTAACCTAGAAGCGAAAGGTTATGGACCTGTATAAGGGGGAATCTCCCCGTTACGGTGAAACCGGGCCGTATAGTGCCCCAACTTGTGAACCAACATGGTTTCACATCATCCTATGACCTAGTCAGACACAAAACAAGAGAGAGCTACGCCGGGCTACCCCTGTTAGAAGAATGTCTAGAGGGGTAGACGATCCGAGGCCCGCAGATCATCAGGGTTTCGCCGGAGTAAGTCCACGAGAACGTCGGAATCATCTGAAAACTTGCATGTGTCCCTAGCATATGTGTGTGAGTGTGGTGCAAGATTGGTATAGGTGATTGCATGTGCCCCCCCCTCGCATGCATGCGCTCTAACCTAGAAGAGAAAGGTTATGGACCTGTATAAGGGGGAATCTCCCCGTTACGGTGAAACCGGGCCGTATAGTGCCCCAACTTGTGAACCAACATGGTTTCACATAATCCTATGACCTAGTCAGACACAAAACAAGAGAGAGCTACGCCGGGCTACCCCTGTCAGAAGAATGTCTAGGGGGGTAGACGATCCGAGGCCCGCAGATCATCAGGGTTTCGCCGGAGGAACTCCACGAGAACGTCGGAATCATCTGAAAACTTGCATGTGTCCCTAGCATATGTGTGTGAGTGTGGTGCAAGGTTGGTATAGGTGATTGCATGTGCCCCCCCTCGCATGCATGCGCTCTAACCTAGAAGCGAAAGGTTATGGACCTGTATAAGGGGGAATCTCCCCGTTACGGTGAACCGGGCCGTATAGTGCCCCAACGTGTGAACCAACATGGTTTCACATCATCCTATGACCTAGTAAGACACAAAACAAGAGAGAGCTACGCCGGGCTACCCCTGTCAGAAGAATGTCTAGGGGGGTAGACGATCCGAGGCCCGCAGATCATCAGGGTTTCGCCGGAGTAAGTCCACGAGAACGTCGGAATCAGGGGGGTGCATGTATATAGTGATCAAGACCACAATAACCTATCATCATATGTGTGATCTCATGATCCTATGAAATAATATCACCTAACATATGAGTAATAAAAGCCTTGCTAAAGGTGAAAAAAATTCTTTGCCGTGTGTCTGTGGGATAGAGACACACGGCAAAGGACCTTTGCCGTGTGTTTGACGGCCACAGGCACACGGCAAAGGACATCTTTGCCGTGTGCTTTGTCCTTTGCCGTGTGTTTCATGCTATTTTCTAATTTTCTTTTTATTTTTTCTTTCAAATGATTTAACTTTTTGTTGCCTATTTGTTAGTATTCAGACCATGGAAACACTAACTTTGCAATAGACCATAAGGTTCTAGAGGATGCTGAACTTCATTTCCATTAGGTAGACGATCCGAGGCCCGCAGATCATCAGGGTTTCGCCGGTGGAAGTCCGCAAGAACGTCGGAATCATCTGAAAACTTGCATGTGTCTCTAGCATATGTGTGTGAGTGTGGTGCAAGGTTGGTATAGGTGATTGCATGTGTCCCCCCTCGCATCCATGCGCTCTAACCTAGAAGCGAAAGGTTATGGACCTGTATAAGGGGGAATCTCCCCGTTACGGTGAAACCGGGCCGTATAGTGCCCCAACTTGTGAACCAACATGGTTTCACATCATCCTATGACCTATTGAGACACAAAACAAGAGAGAGCTACGCCGGGCTACCCCTGTCAGAAGAATGTCTAGGGGGTAGACGATCCGAGGCCCGCAGATCATTAGGGTTTCACCGGAGGAAGTCCACGAGAACGTCGGAATCATCTGAAAACTTGCATGTGTCCCTAGCATATGTGTGTGAGTGTGGTGCAAGGTTGGTATAGGTGATTGCATGTGCCCCCCCTCGCATGCATGCGCTCTAACCTAGAAGCGAAAGGTTATGGACCTGTATAAGGGGGAATCTCCCCGTTACGGTGAAACCGGGCCGTATAGTGCCCCAACTTGTGAACCAACATGGTTTCACATCATCCTATGACCTAGTCAGACACAAAACAAGAGAGAGCTACGCCGGGCTACCCCTGTCAGAAGAATGTCTAGGGGGGTAGACGATCCGAGGCCCGCAGATCATCAGGGTTTCGCCGGAGTAAGTCCACGAGAACGTCGGAATCATCTGAAAACTTGCATGTGTTCCTAGCATATGTGTGTGAGTGTGGTGCAAGGTTGGTATAGGTGATTGCATGTGCCCCCCTCGCATGCATGCGCTCTAACCTAGAAGCGAAAGGTTATGGACCTGTATAAGGGGGAATCTCCCCGTTACGGTGAAACCGGGCCGTATAGTGCCCCAACTTGTGAACCAACATGGTTTCACATCATCCTATGACCTAGTCAGACACAAAACAAGAGAGAGCTACGCCGGGCTACCCCTGTCAGAAGAATGTCTAGGGGGGTAGACGATCCGAGGCCCGCAGATCATCAGGGTTTCGCCGGAGGAAGTCCACGAGAACGTCGGAATCATCTGAAAACTTGCATGTGACCCTAACATATGTGTGTGAGTGTGGTGCAAGGTTGGTATAGGTGATGGCATGTGCCCGCCCTCGCATGCATGCGCTCTAACCTAGAAGCGAAAGGTTATGGACCTGTATAAGGGGGAATCTCCCCGTTACGGTGAAACCGGGCCGTATAGTGCCCCAACTTGTGAACCAACATGGTTTCACATCATCCTATGACCTAGTCAGACACAAAACAAGAGAGAGCTACGCCGGGCTACCCCTGTCAGAAGAATGTCTAGGGGGGTAGACGATCTGAGGCCCGCAGATCATCAGGGTTTCGCCGGAGGAAGTCCACGAGAACGTCGGAATCATCTGAAAACTTGCATGTGTCCCTAGCATATGTGTGTGAGTGTGGTGCAAGGTTGGTATAGGTGATTGCATGTGCCCCCCCTCGCATGCATGCGCTCTAACCTAGAAGCGAAAGGTTATGGACCTGTATAAGGGGGAATCTCCCCGTTACGGTGAAACCGGGCCGTATAGTGCCCCAACTTGTGAACCAACATGGTTTCACATCATCCTATGACCTAGTCAGACACAAAACAAGAGAGAGCTACGCCGGGCTACCCCTGTCAGAAGAATGTCTAGGGGGGTAGACGATCCGAGGCCCGCAGATCATCAGGGTTTCGCCGGAGGAAGTCCACGAGAACGTCGGAATCATCTGAAAACTTGCATGTGTCCCTAGCATATGTGTGTGAGTGTGGTGCAAGGTTGGTATAGGTGATTGCATGTGCCCCCCCTCGCATGCATGCGCTCTAACCTAGAAGCGAAAGGTTATGGACCTGTATAAGGGGGAATCTCCCCGTTACGGTGAAACCGGGCCGTATAGTGCCCCAACTTGTGAACCAACATGGTTTCACATCATCCTATGACCTAGTCAGACACAAAACAAGAGAGAGCTACGCCGGGCTACCCCTGTCAGAAGAATGTCTAGGGGGGTAGACGATCCGAGGCCCGCAGATCATCAGGGTTTCGCCGGAGTAAGTCCACGAGAACGTCGGAATCATCTGAAAACTTGCATGTGTCCCTAGCATATGTGTGTGAGTGTGGTGCAAGGTTGGTATAGGTGATTGCATGTGCCCCCCCTCGCATGCATGCGCTCTAACCTAGAAGCGAAAGGTTATGGACCTGTATAAGGGGGAATCTCCCTGTTACGGTGAAACCGGACCGTATAGTGCCCCAACTTGTGAACCAACATGGTTTCACATCATCTTATGACCTAGTCAGACACAAAACAAGAGAGAGCTACGCCGGGCTACCCCTGTCAGAAGAATGTCTAGGGGGGTAGACGATCCGAGGCCCGCAGATCATCAGGGTTTCGCCGGAGGAAGTCCACGAGAACGTCGGAATCATCTGAAAACTTGCATGTGTCCCTAGCATATGTGTGTGAGTGTGGTGCAAGGTTGGTATAGGTGATTGCATGTGCCCCCCCTCGCATGCATGCGCTCTAACCTAGAAGCGAAATGTTATGGACCTGTATAAGGGGGAATCTCCCCGTTACGGTGAAACCGGGCCGTATAGTGCCCCAACTTGTGAACCAACATGGTTTCACATCATCCTATGACCTAGTCAGACACAAAACAAGAGAGAGCTACGCCGGGCTACCCCTGTCAGAAGAATGTCTAGGGGGGTAGACAATCCGAGGCCCGCAGATCATCAGGGTTTCGCCGGAGGAAGTCCACGAGAACGTCGGAATCATCTGAAAACTTGCATGTGTCCCTAGCATATGTGTGTGAGTGTGGTGCAAGATTGGTACAGGTGATTGCATGTGCCCCCCCTCGCATGCATGCGCTCTAACCTAGAAGCGAAAGGTTATGGACCTGTATAAGGGGGAATCTCCCCGTTACGGTGAAACCGGGCCGTATAGTGCCCCAACTTGTGAACCAACATGGTTTCACATCATCCTATGACCTAGTCAGACACAAAACAAGAGAGAGCTACGCCGGGCTACCCCTGTCAGAAGAATGTCTAGGGGGTAGACGATCCGAGGCCCGCAGATCATCAGGGTTTCGCCGGAGGAAGTCCACGAGAACGTCGGAATCATCTGAAAACTTGCATGTGTCCCTAGCATATGTGTGTGAGTGTGGTGCAAGGTTGGTATAGGTGATTGCATGTGCCCCCCCTCGCATGCATGCGCTCTAACCTAGAAGCGAAAGGTTATGAACCTGTATAAGGGGGAATCTCCCCGTTACGGTGAAACCGGGCCGTATAGTGCCCCAACTTGTGAACCAACATGGTTTCACATCATCCTATGACCTAGTGAGACACAAAACAAGAGAGAGCTACGCCAGGCTACCCCTGTCAGAAGAATGTCTAGGGGGTAGACGATCCGAGGCCCACAGATCATCAGGGTTTCGCCGGAGGAAGTCCACGAGAACGTCGGAATCAGGGGGGTGCATGTATATAGTGATCAAGACCACAATAACCTACCATCATATGTGTGATCTCATGATCCTATGAAATAATATCACCTAACATATAAGTAATAAAAGCCTTGCTAAAGGTGAAAAAAATTCTTTGCCGTGTGTCTGTGGGATAGAGACACACGGCAAAGGACCTTTGCCGTGTGTTTGACGGCCACAGGCACACGGCAAAGGACATCTTTGCCGTGTGCTTTGTCCTTTGCCGTGTGTCTCATGCTATTTTCTAATTTTCTTTTTATTTTTTCTTTCAAATGATTTAACTTTTTGTTGCCTATTTGTTAGTATTCAGACCATGGAAACACTAACTTTGCAATAGACCATAAGGTTCTAGAGGATGCTGAACTTCATTTCCATTAGGTACACGATCCGAGGCCCGCAGATCATCAGGGTTTCGCCGGTGGAAGTCCGCAAGAACGTCGGAATCATCTGAAAACTTGCATGTGTCCCTAGCATATGTGTGTGAGTGTGGTGCAAGGTTGGTATAGGTGATTGCATGTGTCCCCCCTCGCATCCATGCGCTCTAACCTAGAAGCGAAAGGTTATGGACCTGTATAAGGGGGAATCTCCCCGTTACGGTGAAACCGGGCCGTATAGTGCCCCAACTTGTGAACCAACATGGTTTCACATCATCCTATGACCTAGTCAGACACAAAACAAGAGAGAGCTACGCCGGGCTACCCCTGTCAGAAGAATGTCTAGAGGGGTAGACGATCCGAGGCCCGCAGATCATCAGGGTTTCGCCGGAGTAAGTCCACGAGAACGTCGGAATCATCTGAAAACTTGCATGTGTCCCTAGCATATGTGTGTGAGTGTGGTGCAAGATTGGTATAGGTGATTGCATGTGCTTCCCCTCGCATGCATGCGCTCTAACCTAGAAGCGAAAGGTTATGGACCTGTATAAGGGGGAATCTCCCTGTTACGGTGAAACCGGGCCGTATAGTGCCCCAACATGTGAACCAACATGGTTTCACATCATCCTATGACCTAGTGAGACACAAAACAAGAGAGAGCTACGCCGGGCTACCCCTGTCAGAAGAATGTCTAGGGGGGTAGACGATCCGAGGCCCGCAGATCATCAGGGTTTCGCCGGAGGAAGTCCACGAGAACATCGGAATCATCTGAAAACTTGCATGTGTCCCTAGCATATGTGTGTGAGTGTGGTGCAAGGTTGGTATAGGTGATTGCATGTGCCCCCCCTCGCATGCATGCGCTCTAACCTAGAAGCGAAAGGTTATGGACCTGTATAAGGGGGAATCTCCCCGTTACGGTGAAACCGGGCCGTATAGTGCCCCAACTTGTGAACCAACATGGTTTCACATCATCCTATGACCTAGTGAGACACAAAACAAGAGAGAGCTACGCCGGGCTACCCCTGTCAGAAGAATGTCTAGGGGGGTAGACGATCCGAGGCCCGCAGATCATCAGGGTTTCGCCGGAGGAAGTCCACGAGAACGTCGGAATCATCTGAAAACTTGCATGTGTCCCTAGCATATGTGTGTGAGTGTGGTGCAAGGTTGGTATAGGTGATTGCATGTGCCCCCCCTCGCATGCATGCGCTCTAACCTAGAAGCGAAAGGTTATGGACCTGTATAAGGGGGAATCTCCCTGTTACGGTGAAACCGGGCCATATAGTGCCCCAACTTGTGAACCAACATGGTTTCACATCATCCTATGACCTAGTCAGACACAAAACAAGAGAGAGCTACGTCGGGCTACCCCTGTCAGAAGAATGTCTAGGGGGGTAGACGATCCGAGGCCCGCAGATCATCAGGGTTTCGCCGGAGTAAGTCCACGAGAACGTCGGAATCAGGGGGGTGCATGTATATAGTGATCAAGACCACAATAACCTATCATCATATGTGTGATCTCATGATCCTATGAAATAATATCACCTAACATATAAGTAATAAAAGCCTTGCTAAAGGTGAAAAAAATTCTTTGTCGTGTGTCTATGGGATAGAGACACACGGCAAAGGACCTTTGCCGTGTGTTTGACGGCCACAGGCACACGGCAAAGGACATCTTTGCCGTGTGCTTTGTCCTTTGCCGTGTGTCTCATGCTATTTTCTAATTTTCTTTTTATTTTTTCTTTCAAATGATTTAACTTTTTGTTGCCTATTTGTTAGTATTCAGACCATGGAAACACTAAGTTTGCAATAGACCATAAGGTTCTAGAGGATGCTGAACTTCATTTCCATTAGGTACACGATCCGAGGCCCGCAGATCATCAGGGTTTCGCCGGTGGAAGTCCGCAAGAACGTCGGAATCATCTGAAAACTTGCATGTGTCCCTAGCATATGTGTGTGAGTGTGGTGCAAGGTTGGTATAGGTGATTGCATGTGTCCCCCCTCGCATCCATGCGCTCTAACCTAGAAGCGAAAGGTTATGGACCTGTATAAGGGGGAATCTCCCCGTTACGGTGAAACCGGGCCGTATAGTGCCCCAACTTGTCAACCAACATGGTTTCACATCATCCTATGACCTAGTCAGACACAAAACAAGAGAGAGCTATGCCGGGCTACCCCTGTCAGAAGAATGTCTAGAGGGGTAGACGATCCGAGGCCCGCAGATCATCAGGGTTTCGCCGGAGTAAGTCCACGAGAACGTCGGAATCATCTGAAAACTTGCATGTGTCCCTAGCATATGTGTGTGAGTGTGGTGCAAGATTGGTATAGGTGATTGCATGTGCTCCCCCTCGCATGCATGCGCTCTAACCTAGAAGCGAAAGGTTATGGACCTGTATAAGGGGGAATCTCCCCGTTACGGTGAAACCGGGCCGTATAGTGCCCCAACTTGTGAACCAACATGGTTTCACATCATACTATGACCTAGTGAGACACAAAACAAGAGAGAGCTACGCCGGGCTACCCCTGTCAGAAGAATGTCTAGGGGGGTAGACGATCCGAGGCCCGCAGATCATCAGGGTTTCGCCGGAGGAAGTCCACGAGAACGTCGGAATCATCTGAAAACTTGCATGTGTCCCTAGCATATGTGTGTGAGTGTGGTGCAAGGTTGGTATAGGTGATTGCATGTGCCCCCCCTCGCATGCATGCGCTCTAACCTAGAAGCGAAAGGTTATGGACCTGTATAAGGGGGAATCTCCCCGTTACGGTGAAACCGGGCCGTATAGTGCCCCAACTTGTGAACCAACATGGTTTCACATCATCCTATGACCTAGTGAGACACAAAACAAGAGAGAGCTACGCCGGGCTACCCCTGTCAGAAGAATGTCTAGGGGGGTAGACGATCCGAGGCTCGCAGATCATCAGGGTTTTGCCGGAGGAAGTCCACGAGAACGTCGGAATCATCTGAAAACTTGCATGTGTCCCTAGAATATGTGTGTGAGTGTGGTGCAAGGTTGGTATAGGTGATTGCATGTGCCCCCCCTCGCATGCATCCGCTCTAACCTAGAAGCGAAAGGTTATGGACCTGTATAAGGGGGAATCTCCCCGTTACGGTGAAACCGGGCCATATAGTGCCCCAACTTGTGAACCAACATGGTTTCACATCATCCTATGACCTAGTCAGACACAAAACAAGAGAGAGCTACGCCGGGCTACCCCTGTCAGAAGAATGTCTAGGGGGGTAGACGATCCGAGGCCCGCAGATCATCAGGGTTTCGCCGGAGTAAGTCCACGAGAACGTCGGAATCAGGGGGGTGCATGTATATAGTGATCAAGACCACAATAACCTATCATCATATGTGTGATCTCATGATCCTATGAAATAATATCACCTAACATATAAGTAATAAAAGCCTTGCTAAAGGTGAAAAAAATTCTTTGTCGTGTGTCTCTGGGATAGAGACACACGGCAAAGGACCTTTGCCGTGTGTTTGACGGCCACAGGCACACGGCAAAGGACATCTTTGCCGTGTGCTTTGTCCTTTGCCGTGTGTCTCATGCTATTTTCTAATTTTCTTTTTATTTTTTCTTTCAAATGATTTAACTTTTTGTTGCCTATTTGTTAGTATTCAGACCATGGAAACACTAACTTTGCAATAGACCATAAGGTTCTAGAGGATGCTGAACTTCATTTCCATTAGGTAGACGATTCGAGGCCCGCAGATCATCAGGGTTTTGCCGGTGGAAGTCCGCAAGAACGTCGGAATCATCTGAAAACTTGCATGTGTCCCTAGCATATGTGTGTGAGTGTGGTGCAAGGTTGGTATAGGTGATTGCATGTGTCCCCCCTCGCATCCATGCGCTCTAACCTAGAAGCGAAAGGTTATGGACCTATATAAGGGGAATCTCCCCGTTACGGTGAAACCGGGCCGTATAGTGCCCCAACTTGTGAACCCAACATGGTTTCACATCATCCTATGACCTAGTCAGACACAAAACAAGAGAGAGCTACGCCGGGCTACCCCTGTCAGAAGAATGTCTAGAGGGGTAGACGATCCGAGGCCCGCAGATCATCAGGGTTTCGCCGGAGTAAGTCCACGAGAACGTCGGAATCATCTGAAAACTTGCATGTGTCCCTAGCATATGTGTGTGAGTGTGGTGCAAGATTGGTATAGGTGATTGCATGTGCCCCCCCTCGCATGCATGCGCTCTAACCTAGAAGCGAAAGGTTATGGACCTGTATAAGGGGGAATCTCCCCGTTACGGTGAAACCGGGCCGTATAGTGCCCCAACTTGTGAACCAACATGGTTTCACATCATCCTATGACCTAGTGAGACACAAAACAAGAGAGAGCTACGCCGGGCTACCCCTGTCAGAAGAATGTCTAGGGGGGTAGACGATCCGAGGCCCGCAGATCATCAGGGTTTCGCCGGAGGAAGTCCACGAGAACGTCGGAATCATCTGAAAACTTACATGTGTCCCTAGCATATGTGTGTGAGTGTGGTGCAAGGTTGGTATAGGTGATTGCATGTGCCCCCCCTCGCATGCATGCGCTCTAACCTAGAAGCGAAAGGTTATGGACCTGTATAAGGGGGAATCTCCCCATTACGGTGAAACCGGGCCGTATAGTGCCCCAACTTGTGAACCCACATGGTTTCACATCATCCTATGACCTAGTCAGACAGAAAAAAAGAGAGAGCTACGCCGGGCTACCCCTGTCAGAAGAATGTCTAGGGGGGTAGACGATCCGAGGCCCGCAGATCATCAGGGTTTCGCCGGAGTAAGTCCACGAGAACGTCGGAATCAGGGGGGTGCATGTATATAGTGATCAAGACCACAATAACCTATCATCATATGTGTGATCTCATGATCCTATGAAATAATATCACCTAACATATAAGTAATAAAAGCCTTGCTAAAGGTGAAAAAAATTCTTTGCCGTGTGTCTATGGGATAGAGACACACGGCAAAGGACCTTTGCCGTGTGTTTGACGGCCACAGGCACACGGCAAAGGACATCTTTGCCGTGTGCTTTGTCCTTTGCCGTGTGTCTCATGCTATTTTCTGATTTTCTTTTTATTTTTTCTTTCAAATGATTTAACTTTTTGTTGCCTATTTGTTAGTATTCAGACCATGGAAACACTAACTTTGCAATAGACCATAAGGTTCTAGAGGATGCTGAACTTCATTTCCATTAGGTACACGATCCGAGGCCCGCAGATCATCAGGGTTTCGCCGGTGGAAGTCCGCAAGAACGTCGGAATCATCTGAAAACTTGCATGTGTCCCTAGCATATGTGTGTGAGTGTGGTGCAAGGTTGGTATAGGTGATTGCATGTGTCCCCCCTCGCATCCATGCGCTCTAACCTAGAAGCGAAAGGTTATGGACCTGTATAAGGGGGAATCTCCCCGTTACGGTGAAACCGGGCCGTATAGTGCCCCAACTTGTGAACCAACATGGTTTCACATCATCCTATGACCTAGTCAGACACAAAACAAGAGAGAGCTACGCCGGGCTACCCCTGTCAGAAGAATGTCTAGAGGGGTAGACGATCCGAGGCCCGCAGATCATCAGGGTTTCGCCGGAGTAAGTCCACGAGAACGTCGGAATCATCTGAAAACTTGCATGTGTCCCTAGCATATGTGTGTGAGTGTGGTGCAAGATTGGTATAGGTGATTGCATGTGCTTCCCCTCGCATGCATGCGCTCTAACCTAGAAGCGAAAGGTTATGGACCTGTATAAGGGGGAATCTCCCTGTTACGGTGAAACCGGGCCGTATAGTGCCCCAACTTGTGAACCAACATGGTTTCACATCATCCTATGACCTAGTGAGACACAAAACAAGAGAGAGCTACGCCGGGCTACCCCTATCAGAAGAATGTCTAGGGGGGTAGACGATCCGAGGCCCGCAGATCATCAGGGTTTCGCCGGAGGAAGTCCACGAGAACATCGGAATCATCTGAAAACTTGCATGTGTCCCTAGCATATGTGTGTGAGTGTGGTGCAAGGTTGGTATAGGTGATTGCATGTGCCCCCCCTCGCATGCATGCGCTCTAACCTAGAAGCGAAAGGTTATGGACCTGTATAAGGGGGAATCTCCCCGTTACGGTGAAACCGGGCCGTATAGTGCCCCAACTTGTGAACCAACATGGTTTCACATCATCCTATGACCTAGTGAGACACAAAACAAGAGAGAGCTACGCCGGGCTACCCCTGTCAGAAGAATGTCTAGGGGGTAGACGATCCGAGGCCCGCAGATCATCAGGGTTTCGCCGGAGGAAGTCCACGAGAACGTCGGAATCATCTGAAAACTTGCATGTGTCCCTAGCATATGTGTGTGAGTGTGGTGCAAGGTTGGTATAGGTGATTGCATGTGCCCCCCCTCGCATGCATGCGCTCTAACCTAGAAGCGAAAGGTTATGGACCTGTATAAGGGGGAATCTCCCTGTTACGGTGAAACCGGGCCATATAGTGCCCCAACTTGTGAACCAACATGGTTTCACATCATCCTATGACCTAGTCAGACACAAAACAAGAGAGAGCTACGTCGGGCTACCCCTGTCAGAAGAATGTCTAGGGGGGTAGACGATCCGAGGCCCGCAGATCATCAGGGTTTCGCCGGAGTAAGTCCACGAGAACGTCGGAATCAGGGGGGTGCATGTATATAGTGATCAAGACCACAATAACCTATCATCATATGTGTGATCTCATGATCCTATGAAATAATATCACCTAACATATAAGTAATAAAAGCCTTGCTAAAGGTGAAAAAAATTCTTTGTCGTGTGTCTATGGGATAGAGACACACGGCAAAGGACCTTTGCCGTGTGTTTGACGGCCACAGGCACACGGCAAAGGACATCTTTGCCGTGTGCTTTGTCCTTTGCCGTGTGTCTCATGCTATTTTCTAATTTTCTTTTTATTTTTTCTTTCAAATGATTTAACTTTTTGTTGCCTATTTGTTAGTATTCAGACCATGGAAACACTAAGTTTGCAATAGACCATAAGGTTCTAGAGGATGCTGAACTTCATTTCCATTAGGTACACGATCCGAGGCCCGCAGATCATCAGGGTTTCGCCGGTGGAAGTCCGCAAGAACGTCGGAATCATCTGAAAACTTGCATGTGTCCCTAGCATATGTGTGTGAGTGTGGTGCAAGGTTGGTATAGGTGATTGCATGTGTCCCCCCTCGCATCCATGCGCTCTAACCTAGAAGCGAAAGGTTATGGACCTGTATAAGGGGGAATCTCCCCGTTACGGTGAAACCGGGCCGTATAGTGCCCCAACTTGTCAACCAACATGGTTTCACATCATCCTATGACCTAGTCAGACACAAAACAAGAGAGAGCTATGCCGGGCTACCCCTGTCAGAAGAATGTCTAGAGGGGTAGACGATCCGAGGCCCGCAGATCATCAGGGTTTCGCCGGAGTAAGTCCACGAGGACGTCGGAATCATCTGAAAACTTGCATGTGTCCCTAGCATATGTGTGTGAGTGTGGTGCAAGATTGGTATAGGTGATTGCATGTGCTCCCCCTCGCATGCATGCGCTCTAACCTTGAAGCGAAAGGTTATGGACCTGTATAAGGGGGAATCTCCCCGTTACGGTGAAACCGGGCCGTATAGTGCCCCAACTTGTGAACCAACATGGTTTCACATCATCCTATGACCTAGTGAGACACAAAACAAGAGAGAGCTACGCCGGGCTACCCCTGTCAGAAGAATGTCTAGGGGGTAGACGATCCGAGGCCCGCAGATCATCAGGGTTTCGCCGGAGGAAGTCCACGAGAACGTCGGAATCATCTGAAAACTTGCATGTGTCCCTAGCATATGTGTGTGAGTGTGGTGCAAGGTTGGTATAGGTGATTGCATGTGCCCCCCCTCGCATGCATGCGCTCTAACCTAGAAGCGAAAGGTTATGGACCTGTATAAGGGGGAATCTCCCCGTTACGGTGAAACCGGGCCGTATAGTGCCCCAACTTGTGAACCAACATGGTTTCACATCATCCTATGACCTAGTGAGACACAAAACAAGAGAGAGCTACGCCGGGCTACCCCTGTCAGAAGAATGTCTAGGGGGGTAGACGATCCGAGGCTCGCAGATCATCAGGGTTTCGCCGGAGGAAGTCCACGAGAACGTCGGAATCATCTGAAAACTTGCATGTGTCCCTAGCATATGTGTGTGAGTGTGGTGCAAGGTTGGTATAGGTGATTGCATGTGCCCCCCCTCGCATGCATGCGCTCTAACCTAGAAGCGAAAGGTTATGGACCTGTATAAGGGGGAATCTCCCCGTTACGGTGAAACCGGGCCATATAGTGCCCCAACTTGTGAACCAACATGGTTTCACATCATCCTATGACCTAGTCAGACACAAAACAAGAGAGAGCTACGCCGGGCTACCCCTGTCAGAAGAATGTCTAGGGGGGTAGACGATCCGAGGCCCGCAGATCATCAGGGTTTCGCCGGAGTAAGTCCACGAGAACGTCGGAATCAGGGGGGTGCATGTATATAGTGATCAAGACCACAATAACCTATCATCATATGTGTGATCTCATGATCCTATGAAATAATATCACCTAACATATAAGTAATAAAAGCCTTGCTAAAGGTGAAAAAAATTCTTTGTCGTGTGTCTCTGGGATAGAGACACACGGCAAAGGACCTTTGCCGTGTGTTTGACGGCCACAGGCACACGTCAAAGGACATCTTTGCCGTGTGCTTTGTCCTTTGCCGTGTGTCTCATGCTATTTTCTAATTTTCTTTTTATTTTTTCTTTCAAATGATTTAACTTTTTGTTGCCTATTTGTTAGTATTCAGACCATGGAAACACTAACTTTGCAATAGACCATAAGGTTCTAGAGGATGCTGAACTTCATTTCCATTAGGTAGACGATTCGAGGCCCGCAGATCATCAGGGTTTCGCCGGTGGAAGTCCGCAAGAATGTTGGAATCATCTGAAAACTTGCATGTGTCCCTAGCATATGTGTGTGAGTGTGGTGCAAGGTTGGTATAGGTGATTGCATGTGTCCCCCCTCGCATCCATGCGCTCTAACCTAGAAGCGAAAGGTTATGGACCTATATAAGGGGAATCTCCCCGTTACGGTGAAACCGGGCCGTATAGTGCCCCAACTTTTGAACCCAACATGGTTTCACATCATCCTATGACCTAGTCAGACACAAAACAAGAGAGAGCTACGCCAGGCTACCCCTGTCAGAAGAATGTCTAGAGGGGTAGACGATCCGAGGCCCGCAGATCATCAGGGTTTCGCCGGAGTAAGTCCACGAGAACGTCGGAATCATCTGAAAACTTGCATGTGTCCCTAGCATATGTGTGTGAGTGTGGTGCAAGATTGGTATAGGTGATTGCATGTGCCCCCCCTCGCATGCATGCGCTCTAACCTAGAAGCGAAAGGTTATGGACCTGTATAAGGGGGAATCTCCCCGTTACGGTGAAACCGGGCCGTATAGTGCCCCAACTTGTGAACCAACATGGTTTCACATCATCCTATGACCTAGTGAGACACTAAACAAGAGAGAGCTACGCCGGGCTACCCCTGTCAGAAGAATGTCTAGGGGGGTAGACGATCCGAGGCCCGCAGATCATCCGGGTTTCGCCGGAGGAAGTCCACGAGAACGTCGGAATCATCTGAAAACTTGCATGTGTCCCTAGCATATGTGTGTGAGTGTGGTGCAAGGTTGGTACAGGTGATTGCATGTGCCCCCCCTCGCATGCATGCGCTCTAACCTAGAAGCGAAAGGTTATGGACCTGTATAAGGGGGAATCTCCCCATTACGGTGAAACCGGGCCGTATAGTGCCCCAACTTGTGAACCCACATGGTTTCACATCATCCTATGACCTAGTCAGACAGAAAAAAAGAGAGAGCTACGCCGGGCTACCCCTGTCAGAAGAATGTCTAGGGGGGTAGACGATCCGAGGCCCGCAGATCATCAGGGTTTCGCCGGAGTAAGTCCACGAGAACGTCGGAATCAGGGGGGTGCATGTATATAGTGATCAAGACCACAATAACCTATCATCATATGTGTGATCTCATGATCCTATGAAATAATATCACCTAACATATAAGTAATAAAAGCCTTGCTAAAGGTGAAAAAAATTCTTTGCCGTGTGTCTATGGGATAGAGACACACGGCAAAGGACCTTTGCCGTGTGTTTGACGGCCACAGGCACACGGCAAAGGACATCTTTGCCGTGTGCTTTGTCCTTTGCCGTGTGTCTCATGCTATTTTCTGATTTTCTTTTTATTTTTTCTTTCAAATGATTTAACTTTTTGTTGCCTATTTGTTAGTATTCAGACCATGGAAACACTAACTTTGCAATAGACCATAAGGTTCTAGAGGATGCTGAACTTCATTTCCATTAGGTAGACGATCCGAGGCCCGCAGATCATCAGGGTTTCGCCGCTGGAAGTCTGCAAGAACGTCGGAATCATCTGAAAACTTGCATGTGTCCCTAGCATATGTGTGTGAGTGTGGTGCAAGGTTGGTATAGGTGATTGCATGTGTCCCCCCTCGCATGCATGCGCTCTGACCTAGAAGCGAAAGGTTATGGACCTGTATAAGGGGGAATCTCCCCGTTACGGTGAAACCGGGCCGTATAGTGCCCCAACTTGTGAACCAACATGGTTTCACATCATCCTATGACCTAGTCAGACACAAAACAAGAGAGAGCTACGCCGGGCTACCCCTGTCAGAAGAATGTCTAGAGGGGTAGACGATCCGAGGCCCGCAGATCATCAGGGTTTCGCCAGAGTAAGTCCACGAGTACGTCGGAATCATCTGAAAACTTGCATGTGTCCCTAGCATATGTGTGTGAGTGTGGTGCAAGATTGGTATAGGTGATTGCATGTGCCCCCCCTCGCATGCATGCGCTCTAACCTAGAAGCGAAAGGTTATGGACCTGTATAAGGGGGAATCTCCCCGTTACGGTGAAACCGGGCCGTATAGTGCCCCAACTTGTGAACCAACATGGTTTCACATCATCCTATGACCTAGTCAGACACAGAACAAGAGAGAGCTACGCCGGGCTACCCCTGTCAGAAGAATGTCTAGGGGGGTAGACGATCCGAGGCCCGCAGATCATCAGGGTTTCGCCGGAGGAAGTCCACGAGAACGTCGGAATCATCTGAAAACTTGCATGTGTCCCTAGCATATGTGTGTGAGTGTGGTGCAAGGTTGGTATAGGTGATTGCATGTGCCCCCCCTCGCATGCATGCGCTCTAACCTAGAAGCGAAAGGTTATGGACCTGTATAAGGGGGAATCTCCCCGTTACGGTGAAACCGGGCCGTATAGTGCCCCAACTTGTGAACCAACATGGTTTCACATCATCCTATGACCTAGTCAGACACAAAACAAGAGAGAGCTACGCCGGGCTACCCCTGTCAGAAGAATGTCTAGGGGGGTAGACGATCCGAGGCCCGCAGATCATCAGGGTTTCGCCGGAGGAAGTCCACGAGAACGTCGGAATCAGGGGGGTGCATGTATATAGTGATCAAGACCACAATAACCTATCATCATATGTGTGATCTCATGATCCTATGAAATAATATCACCTAACATATAAGTAATAAAAGCCTTGCTAAAGGTGAAAAAAATTCTTTGCCGTGTGTCTGTGGGATAGAGACACACGGCAAAGGACCTTTGCCGTGTGTTTGACGGCCACAGGCACACGGCAAAGGACATCTTTGCCGTGTGCTTTGTCCTTTGCCGTGTGTCTCATGCTATTTTCTAATTTTCTTTTTATTTTTTCTTTCAAATGATTTAACTTTTTGTTGCCTATTTGTTAGTATTCAGACCATGGAAACACTAACTTTGCAATAGACCATAAGGTTCTAGAGGATGCTGAACTTCATTTCCATTAGGTAGACGATCCGAGGCCCGCAGATCATCAGGGTTTCGCCGGTGGAAGTCCGCAAGAACGTCGGAATCATCTGAAAACTTGCATGTGTCCCTAGCATATGTGTGTGTGAGTGTGGTGCAAGGTTGGTATAGGTGATTGCATGTGTCCCCCCTCGCATGCATGCGCTCTGACCTAGAAGCGAAAGGTTATGGACCTGTATAAGGGGGAATCTCCCCGTTACGATGAAACCGGGCCGTATAGTGCCCCAACTTTTGAACCAACATGGTTTCACATCATCCTATGACCTAGTCAGACACAAAACAAGAGAGAGCTACGCCGGGCTACCCCTGTCAGAAGAATGTCTAGAGGGGTAGACGATCTGAGGCCCGCAGATCATCAGGGTTTCGCCAGAGTAAGTCCACGAGAACGTCGGAATCATCTGAAAACTTGCATGTGTCCCTAGCATATGTGTGTGAGTGTGGTGCAAGATTGGTATAGGTGATTGCATGTGCCCCCCTCGCATGCATGCGCTCTAACCTAGAAGCGAAAGGTTATGGACCTGTATAAGGGGGAATCTCCCCGTTACGGTGAAACCGGGCCGTATAGTGCCCCAACTTGTGAACCAACATGGTTTCACATCATCCTATGACCTAGTCAGACACAGAACAAGAGAGAGCTACGCCGGGCTACCCCTGTCAGAAGAATGTCTAGGGGGGTAGACGATCCGAGGCCCGCAGATCATCAGGGTTTCGCCGGAGGAAGTCCACGAGAACGTCGGAATCATCTGAAAACTTGCATGTGTCCCTAGCATATGTGTGTGAGTGTGGTGCAAGGTTGGTATAGGTGATTGCATGTGCCCCCCCTCGCATGCATGCGCTCTAACCTAGAAGCGAAAGGGTATGGACCTGTATAAGGGGGAATCTCCCCGTTACGGTGAAACCGGGCCGTATAGTGCCCCAACTTGTGAACCAACATGGTTTCACATCATCCTATGACCTAGTCAGACACAAAACAAGAGAGAGCTACGCCGGGCTACCCCTGTCAGAAGAATGTCTAGGGGGGTAGACGATCCGAGGCCTGCAGATCATCAGGGTTTCGCCGGAGGAAGTCCACGAGAACGTCGGAATCAGGGGGGTGCATGTATATAGTGATCAAGACCACAATAACCTATCATCATATGTGTGATCTCATGATCCTATGAAATAATATCACCTAACATATAAGTAATAAAAGCCTTGCTAAAGGTGAAAAAAATTCTTTGTCATGTGTCTCTGGGATAGAGACACACGGCAAAGGACCTTTGCCGTGTGTTTGACGGCCACAGGCACACGGCAAAGGACATCTTTGCCGTGTGCTTTGTCCTTTGCCGTGTGTCTCATGCTATTTTCTAATTTTCTTTTTATTTTTTCTTTCAAATGATTTAACTTTTTGTTGCCTATTTGTTAGTATTCAGACCATGGAAACACTAACTTTGCAATAGACCATAAGGTTCTAGAGGATGCTGAACTTCATTTCCATTAGGTAGACGATCCGAGGCCCGCAGATCATCAGGGTTTCGCCGGTGGAAGTCCGCAAGAACGTCGGAATCATCTGAAAACTTGCATGTGTCCCTAGCATATGTGTGTGAGTGTGGTGCAAGGTTGGTATAGGTGATTGCATGTGTCCCCCCTCGCATCCATGCGCTCTAACCTAGAAGCGAAAGGTTATGGACCTGTATAAGGGGGAATCTCCCCGTTACAGTGAAACCGGGCCGTATAGTGCCCCAACTTGTGAACCCAACATGGTTTCACATCATCCTATGACCTAGTCAGACACAAAACAAGAGAGAGCTACGCCGGGCTACCCCTGTGAGAAGAATGTCTAGAGGGGTAGACGATCCGAGGCCCGCAGATCATCAGGGTTTCGCCGGAGTAAGTCCACGAGAACGTCGGAATCATCTGAAAACTTGCATGTGTCCCTAGCATATGTGTGTGAGTGTGGTGCAAGATTGGTATAGGTGATTGCATGTGCCCCCCCTCGCATGCATGCGCTCTAACCAAGAAGCGAAAGGTTATGGACCTGTATAAGGGGGAATCTCCCCGTTACGGTGAAACCGGGCCGTATAGTGCCCCAACTTGTGAACCAACATGGTTTCACATCATCCTATGACCTAGTGAGACACAAAACAAGAGAGAGCTACGCCGGGCTACCCCTGTCAGAAGAATGTCTAGGGGGTAGACGATCCGAGGCCCGCAGATCATCAGGGTTTCGCCGGAGGAAGTCCACGAGAACGTCGGAATCATCTGAAAACTTGCATGTGTCCCTAGCATATGTGTGTGAGTGTGGTGCAAGGTTGGTATAGGTGATTGCATGTGCCCCCCCTCGCATGCATGCGCTCTAACCTAGAAGCAAAAGGTTATGGACCTGTATAAGGGGGAATCTCCCCATTACGGTGAAACCGGGCCGTATAGTGCCCCAACTTGTGAACCAACATGGTTTCACATCATCCTATGACCTAGTCAGACACAAAACAAGAGAGAGCTACGCCAGGCTACCCCTGTCAGAAGAATGTCTAGGGGGTAGACGATCCGAGGCCCGCAGATCATCAGGGTTTCGCCGGAGTAAGTCCACGAGAACGTCGGAATCAGGGGGGTGCATGTATATAGTGATCAAGACCACAATAACCTATCATCATATGTGTGATCTCATGATCCTATGAAATAATATCACCTAACATATAAGTAATAAAAGCCTTGCTAAAGGTGAAAAAAATTCTTTGCCGTGTGTCTATGGGATAGAGACACACGGCAAAGGACCTTTGCCGTGTGTTTGACGGCCACAGGCACACGGCAAAGGACATCTTTGCCGTGTGCTTTGTCCTTTGCCGTGTGTCTCATGCTATTTTCTGATTTTCTTTTTATTTTTTCTTTCAAATGATTTAACTTTTTGTTGCCTATTTGTTAGTATTCAGACCATGGAAACACTAACTTTGCAATAGACCATAAGGTTCTAGAGGATGCTGAACTTCATTTCCATTAGGTAGACGATCCGAGGCCCGCAGATCATCAGGGTTTCGCCGCTGGAAGTCTGCAAGAACGTCGGAATCATCTGAAAACTTGCATGTGTCCCTAGCATATGTGTGTGAGTGTGGTGCAAGGTTGGTATAGGTGATTGCATGTGTCCCCCCTCGCATGCATGCGCTCTGACCTAGAAGCGAAAGGTTATGGACCTGTATAAGGGGGAATCTCCCCGTTACGGTGAAACCGGGCCGTATAGTGCCCCAACTTGTGAACCAACATGGTTTCACATCATCCTATGACCTAGTCAGACACAAAACAAGAGAGAGCTACGCCGGGCTACCCCTGTCAGAAGAATGTCTAGAGGGGTAGACGATCCGAGGCCCGCAGATCATCAGGGTTTCGCCAGAGTAAGTCCACGAGTACGTCGGAATCATCTGAAAACTTGCATGTGTCCCTAGCATATGTGTGTGAGTGTGGTGCAAGATTGGTATAGGTGATTGCATGTGCCCCCCCTCGCATGCATGCGCTCTAACCTAGAAGCGAAAGGTTATGGACCTGTATAAGGGGGAATCTCCCCGTTACGGTGAAACCGGGCCGTATAGTGCCCCAACTTGTGAACCAACATGGTTTCACATCATCCTATGACCTAGTCAGACACAGAACAAGAGAGAGCTACGCCGGGCTACCCCTGTCAGAAGAATGTCTAGGGGGGTAGACGATCCGAGGCCCGCAGATCATCAGGGTTTCGCCGGAGGAAGTCCACGAGAACGTCGGAATCATCTGAAAACTTGCATGTGTCCCTAGCATATGTGTGTGAGTGTGGTGCAAGGTTGGTATAGGTGATTGCATGTGCCCCCCCTCGCATGCATGCGCTCTAACCTAGAAGCGAAAGGTTATGGACCTGTATAAGGGGGAATCTCCCCGTTACGGTGAAACCGGGCCGTATAGTGCCCCAACTTGTGAACCAACATGGTTTCACATCATCCTATGACCTAGTCAGACACAAAACAAGAGAGAGCTACGCCGGGCTACCCCTGTCAGAAGAATGTCTAGGGGGGTAGACGATCCGAGGCCCGCAGATCATCAGGGTTTCGCCGGAGGAAGTCCACGAGAACGTCGGAATCAGGGGGGTGCATGTATATAGTGATCAAGACCACAATAACCTATCATCATATGTGTGATCTCATGATCCTATGAAATAATATCACCTAACATATAAGTAATAAAAGCCTTGCTAAAGGTGAAAAAAATTCTTTGCCGTGTGTCTGTGGGATAGAGACACACGGCAAAGGACCTTTGCCGTGTGTTTGACGGCCACAGGCACACGGCAAAGGACATCTTTGCCGTGTGCTTTGTCCTTTGCCGTGTGTCTCATGCTATTTTCTAATTTTCTTTTTATTTTTTCTTTCAAATGATTTAACTTTTTGTTGCCTATTTGTTAGTATTCAGACCATGGAAACACTAACTTTGCAATATACCATAAGGTTCTAGAGGATGCTGAACTTCATTTCCATTAGGTAGACGATCCGAGGCCCGCAGATCATCAGGGTTTCGCCGGTGGAAGTCCGCAAGAACGTCGGAATCATCTGAAAACTTGCATGTGTCCCTAGCATATGTGTGTGTGAGTGTGGTGCAAGGTTGGTATAGGTGATTGCATGTGTCCCCCCTCGCATGCATGCGCTCTGACCTAGAAGCGAAAGGTTATGGACCTGTATAAGGGGGAATCTCCCCGTTACGATGAAACCGGGCCGTATAGTGCCCCAACTTTTGAACCAACATGGTTTCACATCATCCTATGACCTAGTCAGACACAAAACAAGAGAGAGCTACGCCGGGCTACCCCTGTCAGAAGAATGTCTAGAGGGGTAGACGATCCGAGGCCCGCAGATCATCAGGGTTTCGCCAGAGTAAGTCCACGAGAACGTCGGAATCATCTGAAAACTTGCATGTGTCCCTAGCATATGTGTGTGAGTGTGGTGCAAGATTGGTATAGGTGATTGCATGTGCCCCCCCTCGCATGCATGCGCTCTAACCTAGAAGCGAAAGGTTATGGACCTGTATAAGGGGGAATCTCCCCGTTACGGTGAAACCGGGCCGTATAGTGCCCCAACTTGTGAACCAACATGGTTTCACATCATCCTATGACCTAGTCAGACACAGAACAAGAGAGAGCTACGCCGGGCTACCCCTGTCAGAAGAATGTCTAGGGGGGTAGACGATCCGAGGCCCGCAGATCATCAGGGTTTCGCCGGAGGAAGTCCACGAGAACGTCGGAATCATCTGAAAACTTGCATGTGTCCCTAGCATATGTGTGTGAGTGTGGTGCAAGGTTGGTATAGGTGATTGCATGTGCCCCCCCTCGCATGCATGCGCTCTAACCTAGAAGCGAAAGGGTATGGACCTGTATAAGGGGGAATCTCCCCGTTACGGTGAAACCGGGCCGTATAGTGCCCCAACTTGTGAACCAACATGGTTTCACATCATCCTATGACCTAGTCAGACACAAAACAAGAGAGAGCTACGCCGGGCTACCCCTGTCAGAAGAATGTCTAGGGGGGTAGACGATCCGAGGCCTGCAGATCATCAGGGTTTCGCCGGAGGAAGTCCACGAGAACGTCGGAATCAGGGGGGTGCATGTATATAGTGATCAAGACCACAATAACCTATCATCATATGTGTGATCTCATGATCCTATGAAATAATATCACCTAACATATAAGTAATAAAAGCCTTGCTAAAGGTGAAAAAAATTCTTTGTCATGTGTCTCTGGGATAGAGACACACGGCAAAGGACCTTTGCCGTGTGTTTGACGGCCACAGGCACACGGCAAAGGACATCTTTGCCGTGTGCTTTGTCCTTTGCCGTGTGTCTCATGCTATTTTCTAATTTTCTTTTTATTTTTTCTTTCAAATGATTTAACTTTTTGTTGCCTATTTGTTAGTATTCAGACCATGGAAACACTAACTTTGCAATAGACCATAAGGTTCTAGAGGATGCTGAACTTCATTTCCATTAGGTAGACGATCCGAGGCCCGCAGATCATCAGGGTTTCGCCGGTGGAAGTCCGCAAGAACGTCGGAATCATCTGAAAACTTGCATGTGTCCCTAGCATATGTGTGTGAGTGTGGTGCAAGGTTGGTATAGGTGATTGCATGTGTCCCCCCTCGCATCCATGCGCTCTAACCTAGAAGCGAAAGGTTATGGACCTGTATAAGGGGGAATCTCCCCGTTACAGTGAAACCGGGCCGTATAGTGCCCCAACTTGTGAACCCAACATGGTTTCACATCATCCTATGACCTAGTCAGACACAAAACAAGAGAGAGCTACGCCGGGCTACCCCTGTGAGAAGAATGTCTAGAGGGGTAGACGATCCGAGGCCCGCAGATCATCAGGGTTTCGCCGGAGTAAGTCCACGAGAACGTCGGAATCATCTGAAAACTTGCATGTGTCCCTAGCATATGTGTGTGAGTGTGGTGCAAGATTGGTATAGGTGATTGCATGTGCCCCCCCTCGCATGCATGCGCTCTAACCTAGAAGCGAAAGGTTATGGACCTGTATAAGGGGGAATCTCCCCGTTACGGTGAAACCGGGCCGTATAGTGCCCCAACTTGTGAACCAACATGGTTTCACATCATCCTATGACCTAGTGAGACACAAAACAAGAGAGAGCTACGCCGGGCTACCCCTGTCAGAAGAATGTCTAGGGGGTAGACGATCCGAGGCCCGCAGATCATCAGGGTTTCGCCGGAGGAAGTCCACGAGAACGTCGGAATCATCTGAAAACTTGCATGTGTCCCTAGCATATGTGTGTGAGTGTGGTGCAAGGTTGGTATAGGTGATTGCATGTGCCCCCCCTCGCATGCATGCGCTCTAACCTAGAAGCAAAAGGTTATGGACCTGTATAAGGGGGAATCTCCCCATTACGGTGAAACCGGGCCGTATAGTGCCCCAACTTGTGAACCAACATGGTTTCACATCATCCTATGACCTAGTCAGACACAAAACAAGAGAGAGCTACGCCAGGCTACCCCTGTCAGAAGAATGTCTAGGGGGTAGACGATCCGAGGCCCGCAGATCATCAGGGTTTCGCCGGAGTAAGTCCACGAGAACGTCGGAATCAGGGGGGTGCATGTATATAGTGATCAAGACCACAATAACCTATCATCATATGTGTGATCTCATGATCCTATGAAATAATATCACCTAACATATAAGTAATAAAAGCCTTGCTAAAGGTGAAAAAAATTCTTTGCCGTGTGTCTGTGGGATAGAGACACACGGCAAAGGACCTTTGCCGTGTGTTTGACGGCCACAGGCACACGGCAAAGGACATCTTTGCCGTGTGCTTTGTCCTTTGCCGTGTGTCTCATGCTATTTTCTAATTTTATTTTTATTTTTTCTTTCAAATGATTTAACTTTTTGTTGCCTATTTGTTAGTATTCAGACCATGGAAACACTAACTTTGCAATAGACCATAAGGTTCTAGAGGATGCTGAACTTCATTTCCATTAGGTAGACGATCCGAGGCCCGCAGATCATCAGGGTTTCGCCGGTGGAAGTCCGCAAGAACGTCGGAATCATCTGAAAACTTGCATGTGTCCCTAGCATATGTGTGTGAGTGTGGTGCAAGGTTGGTATAGGTGATTGCATGTGCCCCCCCTCGCATGCATGCGCTCTAACCTAGAAGCGAAAGGTTATGGACCTGTATAAGGGGGAATCTCCCCGTTACGATGAAACCGGGCCGTATAGTGCCCCAACTTGTGAACCAACATGGTTTCACATCATCCTATGACCTAGTCAGACACAAAACAATAGAGAGCTACGCCGGGCTACCCCTATCAGAAGAATGTCTAGGGGGGTAGACGATCCGAGGCCCGCAGATCATCAGGGTTTCGCCGGAGGAAGTCCACGAGAACGTCGGAATCAGGGGGGTGCATGTATATAGTGATCAAGACCACAATAACCTATCATCATATGTGTGATCTCATGATCCTATGAAATAATATCACCTAACATATAAGTAATAAAAGCCTTGCTAAAGGTGAAAAAAAATTCTTTGCCGTGTGTCTGTGGGATAGAGACACACGGCAAAGGACCTTTGCCGTGTGTTTGACGGCCACAGGCAAAGGGCAAAGGACATCTTTGCCGTGTGCTTTGTCCTTTGCCGTGTGTCTCATGCTATTTTCTAATTTTCTTTTTATTTTTTCTTTCAAATGATTTAACTTTTTGTTGCCTATTTGTTAGTATTCAGACCATGGAAACACTAACTTTGCAATAGACCATAAGGTTCTAGAGGATGCTGAACTTCATTTCCATTAGGTAGACGATCCGAGGCCCGCAGATCATCAGGGTTTCGCCGGTGGAAGTCCGCAAGAACGTCGGAATCATCTAAAAACTTGCATGTGTCCCTAGCATATGTGTGTGAGTGTGGTGCAAGGTTGGTATAGGTGATTGCATGTGTCCCCCCTCGCATGCATGCGCTATAACCTAGAAGCGAAAGGTTATGGACCTGTATAAGGGGGAATCTCCCCGTTACGATGAAACCGGGCCGTATAGTGCCCCAACTTGTGAACCAACATGGTTTCACATCATCCTATGACCTAGTCAGACACAAAACAAGAGAGAGCTACGCCGGGCTACCCCTGTCAGAAGAATGTCTAGAGGGGTAGACGATCCGAGGCCCGCAGATCATCAGGGTTTCGCCAGAGTAAGTCCACGAGAACGTCGGAATCATCTGAAAACTTGCATGTGTCCCTAGCACATGTGTGTGAGTGTGGTGCAAGATTGGTATAGGTGATTGCATGTGCCCCCCCTCGCATGCATGCGCTCTAACCTAGAAGCGAAAGGTTATGGACCTGTATAAGGGGGAATCTCCCCGTTACGGTGAAACCGGGCCGTATAGTGCCCCAACTTGTGAACCAACATGGTTTCACATCATCCTATGACCTAGTCAGACACAGAACAAGAGAGAGCTACGCCGGGCTACCCCTGTCAGAAGAATGTCTAGGGGGGTAGACGATCCGAGGCCCGCAGATCATCAGGGTTTCGCCGGAGGAAGTCCACGAGAACGTCGGAATCATCTGAAAACTTGCATGAGTCCCTAGCATATGTGTGTGAGTGTGGTGCAAGGTTGGTATAGGTGATTGCATGTGCCCCCCCTCGCATGCATGCGCTCTAACCTAGAAGCGAAAGGGTATGGACCTGTATAAGGGGGAATCTCCCCGTTACGGTGAAACCGGGCCGTATAGTGCCCCAACTTGTGAACCAACATGGTTTCACATCATCCTATGACCTAGTCAGACACAAAACAAGAGAGAGCTACGCCGGGCTACCCCTGTCAGAAGAATGTCTAGGGGGGTAGACGATCCGAGGCCTGCAGATCATCAGGGTTTCGCCGGAGGAAGTCCACGAGAACGTCGGAATCAGGGGGGTGCATGTATATAGTGATCAAGACCACAATAACCTATCATCATATGTGTGATCTCATGATCCTATGAAATAATATCACCTAACATATAAGTAATAAAAGCCTTGCTAAAGGTGAAAAAAATTCTTTGTCGTGTGTCTCTGGGATAGAGACACACGGCAAAGGACCTTTGCCGTGTGTTTGACGGCCACAGGCACACGGCAAAGGACATCTTTGCCGTGTGCTTTGTCCTTTCCCGTGTGTCTCATGCTATTTTATAATTTTCTTTTTATTTTTTCTTTCAAATGATTTAACTTTTTGTTGCCTATTTGTTAGTATTCAGACCATGGAAACACTAACTTTGCAATAGACCATAAGGTTCTAGAGGATGCTGAACTTCATTTCCATTAGGTAGACGATCCGAGGCCCGCAGATCATCAGGGTTTCGCCGGTGGAAGTCCGCAAGAACGTCGGAATCATCTGAAAACTTGCATGTGTCCCTAGCATATGTGTGTGAGTGTGGTGCAAGGTTGGTATAGGTGATTGCATGTGTCCCCCCTCGCATCCATGCGCTCTAACCTAGAAGCGAAAGGTTATGGACCTGTATAAGGGGGAATCTCCCCGTTACGGTGAAACCGGGCCGTATAGTGCCCCAACTTGTGAACCCAACATGGTTTCACATCATCCTATGACCTAGTCAGACACAAAACAAGAGAGAGCTACGCCGGGCTACCCCTGTCAGAAGAATGTCTAGAGGGGTAGACGATCCGAGGCCCGCAGATCATCAGGGTTTCGCCGGAGTAAGTCCACGAGAACGTCGGAATCATCTGAAAACTTGCATGTGTCCCTAGCATATGTGTGTGAGTGTGGTGCAAGATTGGTATAGGTGATTGCATGTGCCCCCCTCGCATGCATGCGCTCTAACCTAGAAGCGAAAGGTTATGGACCTGTATAAGGGGGAATCTCCCCGTTACGGTGAAACCGGGCCGTATAGTGCCCCAACTTGTGAACCAACATGGTTTCACATCATCCTATGACCTAGTCAGACACAAAACAAGAGAGAGCTACGCCGGGCTACCCCTGTCAGAAGAATGTCTAGGGGGTAGACGATCCGAGGCCCGCAGATCATCAGGGTTTCGCCGGAGGAAGTCCACGAGAACGTCGGAATCATCTGAAAACTTGCATGTGTCCCTAGCATATGTGTGTGAGTGTGGTGCAAGGTTGGTATAGGTGATTGCATGTGCCCCCCCTCGCATGCATGCGCTCTAACCTAGAAGCAAAAGGTTATGGACCTGTATAAGGGGGAATCTCCCCATTACGGTGAAACCGGGCCGTATAGTGCCCCAACTTGTGAACCAACATGGTTTCACATCATCCTATGACCTAGTCAGACACAAAACAAGAGAGAGCTACGCCGGGCTACCCCTGTCAGAAGAATGTCTAGGGGGGTAGACGATCCGAGGCCCGCAGATCATCAGGGTTTCGCCGGAGTAAGTCCACGAGAACGTCGGAATCAGGGGGGTGCATGTATATAGTGATCAAGACCACAATAACCTATCATCATATGTGTGATCTCATGATCCTATGAAATAATATCACCTAACATATAAGTAATAAAAGCCTTGCTAAAGGTGAAAAAAATTCTTTCCCGTGTGTCTGTGGGATAGAGACACACGGCAAAGGACCTTTGCCGTGTGTTTGACGGCCACAGGCACACGGCAAAGGACATCTTTGCCGTGTGCTTTGTCCTTTGCCGTGTGTCTCATGCTATTTTCTAATTTTCTTTTTATTTTTTCTTTCAAATGATTTAACTTTTTGTTGCCTATTTGTTAGTATTCAGACCATGGAAACACTAACTTTGCAATAGACCATAAGGTTCTAGAGGATGCTGAACTTCATTTCCATTAGGTAGACGATCCGAGGCCCGCAGATCATCAGGGTTTCGCCGGTGGAAGTCCGCAAGAACGTCGGAATCATCTGAAAACTTGCATGTGTCCCTAGCATATGTGTGTGAGTGTGGTGCAAGGTTGGTATAGGTGATTGCATGTGTCCCCCCTCGCATGCATGCGCTCTGACCTAGAAGCGAAAGGTTATGGACCTGTATAAGGGGGAATCTCCCCGTTACGGTGAAACCGGGCCGTATAGTGCCCCAACTTGTGAACCAACATGGTTTCACATCATCCTATGACCTAGTCAGACACAAAACAAGAGAGAGCTACGCCGGGCTACCCCTGTCAGAAGAATGTCTAGAGGGGTAGACGATCCGAGGCCCGCAGATCATCAGGGTTTCGCCGGAGGAAGTCCACGAGAACGTCGGAATCATCTGAAAACTTGCATGTGTCCCTAGCATATGTGTGTGAGTGTGGTGCAAGATTGGTATAGGTGATTGCATGTGCTTCCCCTCGCATGCATGCGCTCTAACCTAGAAGCGAAAGGTTATGGACCTGTATAAGGGGGAATCTCCCTGTTACGGTGAAACCGGGCCGTATAGTGCCCCAACTTGTGAACCAACATGGTTTCACATCATCCTATGACCTAGTGAGACACAAAACAAGAGAGAGCTACGCCGGGCTACCCCTGTCAGAAGAATGTCTAGGGGGGTAGACGATCCGAGGCCCGCAGATCATCAGGGTTTCGCCGGAGGAAGTCCACGAGAACATCGGAATCATCTGAAAACTTGCATGTGTCCCTAGCATATGTGTGTGAGTGTGGTGCAAGGTTGGTATAGGTGATTGCATGTGCCCCCCCTCGCATGCATGCGCTCTAACCTAGAAGCGAAAGGTTATGGACCTGTATAAGGGGGAATCTCCCCGTTACGGTGAAACCGGGCCGTATAGTGCCCCAACTTGTGAACCAACATGGTTTCACATCATCCTATGACCTAGTGAGACACAAAACAAGAGAGAGCTACGCCGGGCTACCCCTGTCAGAAGAATGTCTAGGGGGGTAGACGATCCGAGGCCCACAGATCATCAGGGTTTCGCCGGAGGAAGTCCACGAGAACGTCGGAATCATCTGAAAACTTGCATGTGTCCCTAGCATATGTGTGTGAGTGTGGTGCAAGGTTGGTATAGGTGATTGCATGTGCCCCCCCTCGCATGCATGCGCTCTAACCTAGAAGCGAAAGGTTATGGACCTGTATAAGGGGGAATCTCCCTGTTACGGTGAAACCGGGCCATATAGTGCCCCAACTTGTGAACCAACATGGTTTCACATCATCCTATGACCTAGTCAGACACAAAACAAGAGAGAGCTACGTCGGGCTACCCCTGTCAGAAGAATGTCTAGGGGGGTAGACGATCCGAGGCCCGCAGATCATCAGGGTTTCGCCGGAGTAAGTCCACGAGAACGTCGGAATCAGGGGGGTGCATGTATATAGTGATCAAGACCACAATAACCTATCATCATATGTGTGATCTCATGATCCTATGAAATAATATCACCTAACATATAAGTAATAAAAGCCTTGCTAAAGGTGAAAAAAATTCTTTGTCGTGTGTCTATGGGATAGAGACACACGGCAAAGGACCTTTGCCGTGTGTTTGACGGCCACAGGCACACGGCAAAGGACATCGTTGCCGTGTGCTTTGTCCTTTGCCGTGTGTCTCATGCTATTTTCTAATTTTCTTTTTATTTTTTCTTTCAAATGATTTAACTTTTTGTTGCCTATTTGTTAGTATTCAGACCATGGAAACACTAAGTTTGCAATAGACCATAAGGTTCTAGAGGATGCTGAACTTCATTTCCATTAGGTACACGATCCGAGGCCCGCAGATCATCAGGGTTTCGCCGGTGGAAGTCCGCAAGAACGTCGGAATCATCTGAAAACTTGCATGTGTCCCTAGCATATGTGTGAGTGTGGTGCAAGGTTGGTATAGGTGATTGCATGTGTCCCCCCTCGCATCCATGCGCTCTAACCTAGAAGCGAAAGGTTATGGACCTGTATAAGGGGGAATCTCCCCGTTACGGTGAAACCGGGCCGTATAGTGCCCCAACTTGTCAACCAACATGGTTTCACATCATCCTATGACCTAGTCAGACACAAAACAAGAGAGAGCTATGCCGGGCTACCCCTGTCAGAAGAATGTCTAGAGGGGTAGACGATCCGAGGCCCGCAGATCATCAGGGTTTCGCCGGAGTAAGTCCACGAGAACGTCGGAATCATCTGAAAACTTGCATGTGTCCCTAGCATATGTGTGTGAGTGTGGTGCAAGATTGGTATAGGTGATTGCATGTGCTCCCCCTCGCATGCATGCGCTCTAACCTAGAAGCGAAAGGTTATGGACCTGTATAAGGGGGAATCTCCCCGTTACGGTGAAACCGGGCCGTATAGTGCCCCAACTTGTGAACCAACATGGTTTCACATCATCCTATGACCTAGTGAGACACAAAACAAGAGAGAGCTACGCCGGGCTACCCCTGTCAGAAGAATGTCTAGGGGGGTAGACGATCCGAGGCCCGCAGATCATCAGGGTTTCGCCGGAGGAAGTCCACGAGAACGTCGGAATCATCTGAAAACTTGCATGTGTCCCTAGCATATGTGTGTGAGTGTGGTGCAAGGTTGGTATAGGTGATTGCATGTGCCCCCCCTCGCATGCATGCGCTCTAACCTAGAAGCGAAAGGTTATGGACCTGTATAAGGGGGAATCTCCCCGTTACGGTGAAACCGGGCCGTATAGTGCCCCAACTTGTGAACCAACATGGTTTCACATCATCCTATGACCTAGTCAGACACAGAACAAGAGAGAGCTACGCCGGGCTACCCCTGTCAGAAGAATGTCTAGGGGGGTAGACGATCCGAGGCCCGCAGATCATCAGGGTTTCGCCGGAGGAAGTCCACGAGAACGTCGGAATCATCTGAAAACTTGCATGTGTCCCTAGCATATGTGTGTGAGTGTGGTGCAAGGTTGGTATAGGTGATTGCATGTGCCCCCCCTCGCATGCATGCGCTCTAACCTAGAAGCGAAAGGTTATGGACCTGTATAAGGGGGAATCTCCCCGTTACGGTGAAACCGGGCCGTATAGTGCCCCAACTTGTGAACCAACATGGTTTCACATCATCCTATGACCTAGTCAGACACAAAACAAGAGAGAGCTACGCCGGGCTACCCCTGTCAGAAGAATGTCTAGGGGGGTAGACGATCCGAGGCCCGCAGATCATCAGGGTTTCGCCGGAGGAAGTCCACGAGAACGTCGGAATCAGGGGGGTGCATGTATATAGTGATCAAGACCACAATAACCTATCATCATATGTGTGATCTCATGATCCTATGAAATAATATCACCTAACATATAAGTAATAAAAGCCTTGCTAAAGGTGAAAAAAATTCTTTGCCGTGTGTCTGTGGGATAGAGACACACGGCAAAGGACCTTTGCCGTGTGTTTGACGGCCACAGGCACACGGCAAAGGACATCTTTGCCGTGTGCTTTGTCCTTTGCCGTGTGTCTCATGCTATTTTCTAATTTTCTTTTTATTTTTTCTTTCAAATGATTTAACTTTTTGTTGCCTATTTGTTAGTATTCAGACCATGGAAACACTAACTTTGCAATAGACCATAAGGTTCTAGAGGATGCTGAACTTCATTTCCATTAGGTAGACGATCCGAGGCCCGCAGATCATCAGGGTTTCGCCGGTGGAAGTCCGCAAGAACGTCGGAATCATCTGAAAACTTGCATGTGTCCCTAGCATATGTGTGTGTGAGTGTGGTGCAAGGTTGGTATAGGTGATTGCATGTGTCCCCCCTCGCATGCATGCGCTCTGACCTAGAAGCGAAAGGTTATGGACCTGTATAAGGGGGAATCTCCCCGTTACGGTGAAACCGGGCCGTATAGTGCCCCAACTTGTGAACCCAACATGGTTTCACATCATCCTATGACCTAGTCAGACACAAAACAAGAGAGAGCTACGCCGGGCTACCCCTGTCAGAAGAATGTCTAGAGGGGTAGACGATCCGAGGCCCGCAGATCATCAGGGTTTCGCCGGAGTAAGTCCACGAGAACGTCGGAATCATCTGAAAACTTGCATGTGTCCCTAGCATATGTGTGTGAGTGTGGTGCAAGATTGGTATAGGTGATTGCATGTGCCCCCCTCGCATGCATGCGCTCTAACCTAGAAGCGAAAGGTTATGGACCTGTATAAGGGGGAATCTCCCCGTTACGGTGAAACCGGGCCGTATAGTGCCCCAACTTGTGAACCAACATGGTTTCACATCATCCTATGACCTAGTCAGACACAGAACAAGAGAGAGCTACGCCGGGCTACCCCTGTCAGAAGAATGTCTAGGGGGGTAGACGATCCGAGGCCCGCAGATCATCAGGGTTTCGCCGGAGGAAGTCCACGAGAACGTCGGAATCATCTGAAAACTTGCATGTGTCCCTAGCATATGTGTGTGAGTGTGGTGCAAGGTTGGTATAGGTGATTGCATGTGCCCCCCCTCGCATGCATGCGCTCTAACCTAGAAGCGAAAGGGTATGGACCTGTATAAGGGGGAATCTCCCCGTTACGGTGAAACCGGGCCGTATAGTGCCCCAACTTGTGAACCAACATGGTTTCACATCATCCTATGACCTAGTCAGACACAAAACAAGAGAGAGCTACGCCGGGCTACCCCTGTCAGAAGAATGTCTAGGGGGGTAGACGATCCGAGGCCTGCAGATCATCAGGGTTTCGCCGGAGGAAGTCCACGAGAACGTCGGAATCAGGGGGGTGCATGTATATAGTGATCAAGACCACAATAACCTATCATCATATGTGTGATCTCATGATCCTATGAAATAATATCACCTAACATATAAGTAATAAAAGCCTTGCTAAAGGTGAAAAAAATTCTTTGTCATGTGTCTCTGGGATAGAGACACACGGCAAAGGACCTTTGCCGTGTGTTTGACGGCCACAGGCACACGGCAAAGGACATCTTTGCCGTGTGCTTTGTCCTTTGCCGTGTGTCTCATGCTATTTTCTAATTTTCTTTTTATTTTTTCTTTCAAATGATTTAACTTTTTGTTGCCTATTTGTTAGTATTCAGACCATGGAAACACTAACTTTGCAATAGACCATAAGGTTCTAGAGGATGCTGAACTTCATTTCCATTAGGTAGACGATCCGAGGCCCGCAGATCATCAGGGTTTCGCCGGTGGAAGTCCGCAAGAACGTCGGAATCATCTGAAAACTTGCATGTGTCCCTAGCATATGTGTGTGAGTGTGGTGCAAGGTTGGTATAGGTGATTGCATGTGTCCCCCCTCGCATCCATGCGCTCTAACCTAGAAGCGAAAGGTTATGGACCTGTATAAGGGGGAATCTCCCCGTTACAGTGAAACCGGGCCGTATAGTGCCCCAACTTGTGAACCCAACATGGTTTCACATCATCCTATGACCTAGTCAGACACAAAACAAGAGAGAGCTACGCCGGGCTACCCCTGTGAGAAGAATGTCTAGAGGGGTAGACGATCCGAGGCCCGCAGATCATCAGGGTTTCGCCGGAGTAAGTCCACGAGAACGTCGGAATCATCTGAAAACTTGCATGTGTCCCTAGCATATGTGTGTGAGTGTGGTGCAAGATTGGTATAGGTGATTGCATGTGCCCCCCCTCGCATGCATGCGCTCTAACCTAGAAGCGAAAGGTTATGGACCTGTATAAGGGGGAATCTCCCCGTTACGGTGAAACCGGGCCGTATAGTGCCCCAACTTGTGAACCAACATGGTTTCACATCATCCTATGACCTAGTGAGACACAAAACAAGAGAGAGCTACGCCGGGCTACCCCTGTCAGAAGAATGTCTAGGGGGTAGACGATCCGAGGCCCGCAGATCATCAGGGTTTCGCCGGAGGAAGTCCACGAGAACGTCGGAATCATCTGAAAACTTGCATGTGTCCCTAGCATATGTGTGTGAGTGTGGTGCAAGGTTGGTATAGGTGATTGCATGTGCCCCCCCTCGCATGCATGCGCTCTAACCTAGAAGCAAAAGGTTATGGACCTGTATAAGGGGGAATCTCCCCATTACGGTGAAACCGGGCCGTATAGTGCCCCAACTTGTGAACCAACATGGTTTCACATCATCCTATGACCTAGTCAGACACAAAACAAGAGAGAGCTACGCCAGGCTACCCCTGTCAGAAGAATGTCTAGGGGGTAGACGATCCGAGGCCCGCAGATCATCAGGGTTTCGCCGGAGTAAGTCCACGAGAACGTCGGAATCAGGGGGGTGCATGTATATAGTGATCAAGACCACAATAACCTATCATCATATGTGTGATCTCATGATCCTATGAAATAATATCACCTAACATATAAGTAATAAAAGCCTTGCTAAAGGTGAAAAAAATTCTTTGCCGTGTGTCTATGGGATAGAGACACACGGCAAAGGACCTTTGCCGTGTGTTTGACGGCCACAGGCACACGGCAAAGGACATCTTTGCCGTGTGCTTTGTCCTTTGCCGTGTGTCTCATGCTATTTTCTGATTTTCTTTTTATTTTTTCTTTCAAATGATTTAACTTTTTGTTGCCTATTTGTTAGTATTCAGACCATGGAAACACTAACTTTGCAATAGACCATAAGGTTCTAGAGGATGCTGAACTTCATTTCCATTAGGTAGACGATCCGAGGCCCGCAGATCATCAGGGTTTCGCCGCTGGAAGTCTGCAAGAACGTCGGAATCATCTGAAAACTTGCATGTGTCCCTAGCATATGTGTGTGAGTGTGGTGCAAGGTTGGTATAGGTGATTGCATGTGTCCCCCCTCGCATGCATGCGCTCTGACCTAGAAGCGAAAGGTTATGGACCTGTATAAGGGGGAATCTCCCCGTTACGGTGAAACCGGGCCGTATAGTGCCCCAACTTGTGAACCAACATGGTTTCACATCATCCTATGACCTAGTCAGACACAAAACAAGAGAGAGCTACGCCGGGCTACCCCTGTCAGAAGAATGTCTAGAGGGGTAGACGATCCGAGGCCCGCAGATCATCAGGGTTTCGCTAGAGTAAGTCCACGAGTACGTCGGAATCATCTGAAAACTTGCATGTGTCCCTAGCATATGTGTGTGAGTGTGGTGCAAGATTGGTATAGGTGATTGCATGTGCCCCCCCTCGCATGCATGCGCTCTAACCTAGAAGCGAAAGGTTATGGACCTGTATAAGGGGGAATCTCCCCGTTACGGTGAAACCGGGCCGTATAGTGCCCCAACTTGTGAACCAACATGGTTTCACATCATCCTATGACCTAGTCAGACACAGAACAAGAGAGAGCTACGCCGGGCTACCCCTGTCAGAAGAATGTCTAGGGGGGTAGACGATCCGAGGCCCGCAGATCATCAGGGTTTCGCCGGAGGAAGTCCACGAGAACGTCGGAATCATCTGAAAACTTGCATGTGTCCCTAGCATATGTGTGTGAGTGTGGTGCAAGGTTGGTATAGGTGATTGCATGTGCCCCCCCTCGCATGCATGCGCTCTAACCTAGAAGCGAAAGGTTATGGACCTGTATAAGGGGGAATCTCCCCGTTACGGTGAAACCGGGCCGTATAGTGCCCCAACTTGTGAACCAACATGGTTTCACATCATCCTATGACCTAGTCAGACACAAAACAAGAGAGAGCTACGCCGGGCTACCCCTGTCAGAAGAATGTCTAGGGGGGTAGACGATCCGAGGCCCGCAGATCATCAGGGTTTCGCCGGAGGAAGTCCACGAGAACGTCGGAATCAGGGGGGTGCATGTATATAGTGATCAAGACCACAATAACCTATCATCATATGTGTGATCTCATGATCCTATGAAATAATATCACCTAACATATAAGTAATAAAAGCCTTGCTAAAGGTGAAAAAAATTCTTTGCCGTGTGTCTGTGGGATAGAGACACACGGCAAAGGACCTTTGCCGTGTGTTTGACGGCCACAGGCACACGGCAAAGGACATCTTTGCCGTGTGCTTTGTCCTTTGCCGTGTGTCTCATGCTATTTTCTAATTTTCTTTTTATTTTTTCTTTCAAATGATTTAACTTTTTGTTGCCTATTTGTTAGTATTCAGACCATGGAAACACTAACTTTGCAATATACCATAAGGTTCTAGAGGATGCTGAACTTCATTTCCATTAGGTAGACGATCCGAGGCCCGCAGATCATCAGGGTTTCGCCGGTGGAAGTCCGCAAGAACGTCGGAATCATCTGAAAACTTGCATGTGTCCCTAGCATATGTGTGTGTGAGTGTGGTGCAAGGTTGGTATAGGTGATTGCATGTGTCCCCCCTCGCATGCATGCGCTCTGACCTAGAAGCGAAAGGTTATGGACCTGTATAAGGGGGAATCTCCCCGTTACGATGAAACCGGGCCGTATAGTGCCCCAACTTTTGAACCAACATGGTTTCACATCATCCTATGACCTAGTCAGACACAAAACAAGAGAGAGCTACGCCGGGCTACCCCTGTCAGAAGAATGTCTAGAGGGGTAGACGATCCGAGGCCCGCAGATCATCAGGGTTTCGCCAGAGTAAGTCCACGAGAACGTCGGAATCATCTGAAAACTTGCATGTGTCCCTAGCATATGTGTGTGAGTGTGGTGCAAGATTGGTATAGGTGATTGCATGTGCCCCCCCTCGCATGCATGCGCTCTAACCTAGAAGCGAAAGGTTATGGACCTGTATAAGGGGGAATCTCCCCGTTACGGTGAAACCGGGCCGTATAGTGCCCCAACTTGTGAACCAACATGGTTTCACATCATCCTATGACCTAGTCAGACACAGAACAAGAGAGAGCTACGCCGGGCTACCCCTGTCAGAAGAATGTCTAGGGGGGTAGACGATCCGAGGCCCGCAGATCATCAGGGTTTCGCCGGAGGAAGTCCACGAGAACGTCGGAATCATCTGAAAACTTGCATGTGTCCCTAGCATATGTGTGTGAGTGTGGTGCAAGGTTGGTATAGGTGATTGCATGTGCCCCCCCTCGCATGCATGCGCTCTAACCTAGAAGCGAAAGGGTATGGACCTGTATAAGGGGGAATCTCCCCGTTACGGTGAAACCGGGCCGTATAGTGCCCCAACTTGTGAACCAACATGGTTTCACATCATCCTATGACCTAGTCAGACACAAAACAAGAGAGAGCTACGCCGGGCTACCCCTGTCAGAAGAATGTCTAGGGGGGTAGACGATCCGAGGCCTGCAGATCATCAGGGTTTCGCCGGAGGAAGTCCACGAGAACGTCGGAATCAGGGGGGTGCATGTATATAGTGATCAAGACCACAATAACCTATCATCATATGTGTGATCTCATGATCCTATGAAATAATATCACCTAACATATAAGTAATAAAAGCCTTGCTAAAGGTGAAAAAAATTCTTTGTCATGTGTCTCTGGGATAGAGACACACGGCAAAGGACCTTTGCCGTGTGTTTGACGGCCACAGGCACACGGCAAAGGACATCTTTGCCGTGTGCTTTGTCCTTTGCCGTGTGTCTCATGCTATTTTCTAATTTTCTTTTTATTTTTTCTTTCAAATGATTTAACTTTTTGTTGCCTATTTGTTAGTATTCAGACCATGGAAACACTAACTTTGCAATAGACCATAAGGTTCTAGAGGATGCTGAACTTCATTTCCATTAGGTAGACGATCCGAGGCCCGCAGATCATCAGGGTTTCGCCGGTGGAAGTCCGCAAGAACGTCGGAATCATCTGAAAACTTGCATGTGTCCCTAGCATATGTGTGTGAGTGTGGTGCAAGGTTGGTATAGGTGATTGCATGTGTCCCCCCTCGCATCCATGCGCTCTAACCTAGAAGCGAAAGGTTATGGACCTGTATAAGGGGGAATCTCCCCGTTACAGTGAAACCGGGCCGTATAGTGCCCCAACTTGTGAACCCAACATGGTTTCACATCATCCTATGACCTAGTCAGACACAAAACAAGAGAGAGCTACGCCGGGCTACCCCTGTGAGAAGAATGTCTAGAGGGGTAGACGATCCGAGGCCCGCAGATCATCAGGGTTTCGCCGGAGTAAGTCCACGAGAACGTCGGAATCATCTGAAAACTTGCATGTGTCCCTAGCATATGTGTGTGAGTGTGGTGCAAGATTGGTATAGGTGATTGCATGTGCCCCCCCTCGCATGCATGCGCTCTAACCTAGAAGCGAAAGGTTATGGACCTGTATAAGGGGGAATCTCCCCGTTACGGTGAAACCGGGCCGTATAGTGCCCCAACTTGTGAACCAACATGGTTTCACATCATCCTATGACCTAGTGAGACACAAAACAAGAGAGAGCTACGCCGGGCTACCCCTGTCAGAAGAATGTCTAGGGGGTAGACGATCCGAGGCCCGCAGATCATCAGGGTTTCGCCGGAGGAAGTCCACGAGAACGTCGGAATCATCTGAAAACTTGCATGTGTCCCTAGCATATGTGTGTGAGTGTGGTGCAAGGTTGGTATAGGTGATTGCATGTGCCCCCCCTCGCATGCATGCGCTCTAACCTAGAAGCAAAAGGTTATGGACCTGTATAAGGGGGAATCTCCCCATTACGGTGAAACCGGGCCGTATAGTGCCCCAACTTGTGAACCAACATGGTTTCACATCATCCTATGACCTAGTCAGACACAAAACAAGAGAGAGCTACGCCAGGCTACCCCTGTCAGAAGAATGTCTAGGGGGTAGACGATCCGAGGCCCGCAGATCATCAGGGTTTCGCCGGAGTAAGTCCACGAGAACGTCGGAATCAGGGGGGTGCATGTATATAGTGATCAAGACCACAATAACCTATCATCATATGTGTGATCTCATGATCCTATGAAATAATATCACCTAACATATAAGTAATAAAAGCCTTGCTAAAGGTGAAAAAAATTCTTTGCCGTGTGTCTGTGGGATAGAGACACACGGCAAAGGACCTTTGCCGTGTGTTTGACGGCCACAGGCACACGGCAAAGGACATCTTTGCCGTGTGCTTTGTCCTTTGCCGTGTGTCTCATGCTATTTTCTAATTTTATTTTTATTTTTTCTTTCAAATGATTTAACTTTTTGTTGCCTATTTGTTAGTATTCAGACCATGGAAACACTAACTTTGCAATAGACCATAAGGTTCTAGAGGATGCTGAACTTCATTTCCATTAGGTAGACGATCCGAGGCCCGCAGATCATCAGGGTTTCGCCGGTGGAAGTCCGCAAGAACGTCGGAATCATCTGAAAACTTGCATGTGTCCCTAGCATATGTGTGTGAGTGTGGTGCAAGGTTGGTATAGGTGATTGCATGTGCCCCCCTCGCATGCATGCGCTCTAACCTAGAAGCGAAAGGTTATGGACCTGTATAAGGGGGAATCTCCCCGTTACGATGAAACCGGGCCGTATAGTGCCCCAACTTGTGAACCAACATGGTTTCACATCATCCTATGACCTAGTCAGACACAAAACAATAGAGAGCTACGCCGGGCTACCCCTATCAGAAGAATGTCTAGGGGGGTAGACGATCCGAGGCCCGCAGATCATCAGGGTTTCGCCGGAGGAAGTCCACGAGAACGTCGGAATCAGGGGGGTGCATGTATATAGTGATCAAGACCACAATAACCTATCATCATATGTGTGATCTCATGATCCTATGAAATAATATCACCTAACATATAAGTAATAAAAGCCTTGCTAAAGGTGAAAAAAAATTCTTTGCCGTGTGTCTGTGGGATAGAGACACACGGCAAAGGACCTTTGCCGTGTGTTTGACGGCCACAGGCAAAGGGCAAAGGACATCTTTGCCGTGTGCTTTGTCCTTTGCCGTGTGTCTCATGCTATTTTCTAATTTTCTTTTTATTTTTTCTTTCAAATGATTTAACTTTTTGTTGCCTATTTGTTAGTATTCAGACCATGGAAACACTAACTTTGCAATAGACCATAAGGTTCTAGAGGATGCTGAACTTCATTTCCATTAGGTAGACGATCCGAGGCCCGCAGATCATCAGGGTTTCGCCGGTGGAAGTCCGCAAGAACGTCGGAATCATCTAAAAACTTGCATGTGTCCCTAGCATATGTGTGTGAGTGTGGTGCAAGGTTGGTATAGGTGATTGCATGTGTCCCCCCTCGCATGCATGCGCTATAACCTAGAAGCGAAAGGTTATGGACCTGTATAAGGGGGAATCTCCCCGTTACGATGAAACCGGGCCGTATAGTGCCCCAACTTGTGAACCAACATGGTTTCACATCATCCTATGACCTAGTCAGACACAAAACAAGAGAGAGCTACGCCGGGCTACCCCTGTCAGAAGAATGTCTAGAGGGGTAGACGATCCGAGGCCCGCAGATCATCAGGGTTTCGCCAGAGTAAGTCCACGAGAACGTCGGAATCATCTGAAAACTTGCATGTGTCCCTAGCACATGTGTGTGAGTGTGGTGCAAGATTGGTATAGGTGATTGCATGTGCCCCCCCTCGCATGCATGCGCTCTAACCTAGAAGCGAAAGGTTATGGACCTGTATAAGGGGGAATCTCCCCGTTACGGTGAAACCGGGCCGTATAGTGCCCCAACTTGTGAACCAACATGGTTTCACATCATCCTATGACCTAGTCAGACACAGAACAAGAGAGAGCTACGCCGGGCTACCCCTGTCAGAAGAATGTCTAGGGGGGTAGACGATCCGAGGCCCGCAGATCATCAGGGTTTCGCCGGAGGAAGTCCACGAGAACGTCGGAATCATCTGAAAACTTGCATGAGTCCCTAGCATATGTGTGTGAGTGTGGTGCAAGGTTGGTATAGGTGATTGCATGTGCCCCCCCTCGCATGCATGCGCTCTAACCTAGAAGCGAAAGGGTATGGACCTGTATAAGGGGGAATCTCCCCGTTACGGTGAAACCGGGCCGTATAGTGCCCCAACTTGTGAACCAACATGGTTTCACATCATCCTATGACCTAGTCAGACACAAAACAAGAGAGAGCTACGCCGGGCTACCCCTGTCAGAAGAATGTCTAGGGGGTAGACGATCCGAGGCCTGCAGATCATCAGGGTTTCGCCGGAGGAAGTCCACGAGAACGTCGGAATCAGGGGGGTGCATGTATATAGTGATCAAGACCACAATAACCTATCATCATATGTGTGATCTCATGATCCTATGAAATAATATCACCTAACATATAAGTAATAAAAGCCTTGCTAAAGGTGAAAAAAATTCTTTGTCGTGTGTCTCTGGGATAGAGACACACGGCAAAGGACCTTTGCCGTGTGTTTGACGGCCACAGGCACACGGCAAAGGACATCTTTGCCGTGTGCTTTGTCCTTTCCCGTGTGTCTCATGCTATTTTATAATTTTCTTTTTATTTTTTCTTTCAAATGATTTAACTTTTTGTTGCCTATTTGTTAGTATTCAGACCATGGAAACACTAACTTTGCAATAGACCATAAGGTTCTAGAGGATGCTGAACTTCATTTCCATTAGGTAGACGATCCGAGGCCCGCAGATCATCAGGGTTTCGCCGGTGGAAGTCCGCAAGAACGTCGGAATCATCTGAAAACTTGCATGTGTCCCTAGCATATGTGTGTGAGTGTGGTGCAAGGTTGGTATAGGTGATTGCATGTGTCCCCCCTCGCATCCATGCGCTCTAACCTAGAAGCGAAAGGTTATGGACCTGTATAAGGGGGAATCTCCCCGTTACGGTGAAACCGGGCCGTATAGTGCCCCAACTTGTGAACCCAACATGGTTTCACATCATCCTATGACCTAGTCAGACACAAAACAAGAGAGAGCTACGCCGGGCTACCCCTGTCAGAAGAATGTCTAGAGGGGTAGACGATCCGAGGCCCGCAGATCATCAGGGTTTCGCCGGAGTAAGTCCACGAGAACGTCGGAATCATCTGAAAACTTGCATGTGTCCCTAGCATATGTGTGTGAGTGTGGTGCAAGATTGGTATAGGTGATTGCATGTGCCCCCCTCGCATGCATGCGCTCTAACCTAGAAGCGAAAGGTTATGGACCTGTATAAGGGGGAATCTCCCCGTTACGGTGAAACCGGGCCGTATAGTGCCCCAACTTGTGAACCAACATGGTTTCACATCATCCTATGACCTAGTCAGACACAAAACAAGAGAGAGCTACGCCGGGCTACCCCTGTCAGAAGAATGTCTAGGGGGTAGACGATCCGAGGCCCGCAGATCATCAGGGTTTCGCCGGAGGAAGTCCACGAGAACGTCGGAATCATCTGAAAACTTGCATGTGTCCCTAGCATATGTGTGTGAGTGTGGTGCAAGGTTGGTATAGGTGATTGCATGTGCCCCCCCTCGCATGCATGCGCTCTAACCTAGAAGCAAAAGGTTATGGACCTGTATAAGGGGGAATCTCCCCATTACGGTGAAACCGGGCCGTATAGTGCCCCAACTTGTGAACCAACATGGTTTCACATCATCCTATGACCTAGTCAGACACAAAACAAGAGAGAGCTACGCCGGGTTACCCCTGTCAGAAGAATGTCTAGGGGGGTAGACGATCCGAGGCCCGCAGATCATCAGGGTTTCGCCGGAGTAAGTCCACGAGAACGTCGGAATCAGGGGGGTGCATGTATATAGTGATCAAGACCACAATAACCTATCATCATATGTGTGATCTCATGATCCTATGAAATAATATCACCTAACATATAAGTAATAAAAGCCTTGCTAAAGGTGAAAAAAATTCTTTCCCGTGTGTCTGTGGGATAGAGACACACGGCAAAGGACCTTTGCCGTGTGTTTGACGGCCACAGGCACACGGCAAAGGACATCTTTGCCGTGTGCTTTGTCCTTTGCCGTGTGTCTCATGCTATTTTCTAATTTTCTTTTTATTTTTTCTTTCAAATGATTTAACTTTTTGTTGCCTATTTGTTAGTATTCAGACCATGGAAACACTAACTTTGCAATAGACCATAAGGTTCTAGAGGATGCTGAACTTCATTTCCATTAGGTAGACGATCCGAGGCCCGCAGATCATCAGGGTTTCGCCGGTGGAAGTCCGCAAGAACGTCGGAATCATCTGAAAACTTGCATGTGTCCCTAGCATATGTGTGTGAGTGTGGTGCAAGGTTGGTATAGGTGATTGCATGTGTCCCCCCTCGCATGCATGCGCTCTGACCTAGAAGCGAAAGGTTATGGACCTGTATAAGGGGGAATCTCCCCGTTACGGTGAAACCGGGCCGTATAGTGCCCCAACTTGTGAACCAACATGGTTTCACATCATCCTATGACCTAGTCAGACACAAAACAAGAGAGAGCTACGCCGGGCTACCCCTGTCAGAAGAATGTCTAGAGGGGTAGACGATCCGAGGCCCGCAGATCATCAGGGTTTCGCCGGAGGAAGTCCACGAGAACGTCGGAATCATCTGAAAACTTGCATGTGTCCCTAGCATATGTGTGTGAGTGTGGTGCAAGATTGGTATAGGTGATTGCATGTGCTTCCCCTCGCATGCATGCGCTCTAACCTAGAAGCGAAAGGTTATGGACCTGTATAAGGGGGAATCTCCCTGTTACGGTGAAACCGGGCCGTATAGTGCCCCAACTTGTGAACCAACATGGTTTCACATCATCCTATGACCTAGTGAGACACAAAACAAGAGAGAGCTACGCCGGGCTACCCCTGTCAGAAGAATGTCTAGGGGGGTAGACGATCCGAGGCCCGCAGATCATCAGGGTTTCGCCGGAGGAAGTCCACGAGAACATCGGAATCATCTGAAAACTTGCATGTGTCCCTAGCATATGTGTGTGAGTGTGGTGCAAGGTTGGTATAGGTGATTGCATGTGCCCCCCCTCGCATGCATGCGCTCTAACCTAGAAGCGAAAGGTTATGGACCTGTATAAGGGGGAATCTCCCCGTTACGGTGAAACCGGGCCGTATAGTGCCCCAACTTGTGAACCAACATGGTTTCACATCATCCTATGACCTAGTGAGACACAAAACAAGAGAGAGCTACGCCGGGCTACCCCTGTCAGAAGAATGTCTAGGGGGGTAGACGATCCGAGGCCCACAGATCATCAGGGTTTCGCCGGAGGAAGTCCACGAGAACGTCGGAATCATCTGAAAACTTGCATGTGTCCCTAGCATATGTGTGTGAGTGTGGTGCAAGGTTGGTATAGGTGATTGCATGTGCCCCCCCTCGCATGCATGCGCTCTAACCTAGAAGCGAAAGGTTATGGACCTGTATAAGGGGGAATCTCCCTGTTACGGTGAAACCGGGCCATATAGTGCCCCAACTTGTGAACCAACATGGTTTCACATCATCCTATGACCTAGTCAGACACAAAACAAGAGAGAGCTACGTCGGGCTACCCCTGTCAGAAGAATGTCTAGGGGGGTAGACGATCCGAGGCCCGCAGATCATCAGGGTTTCGCCGGAGTAAGTCCACGAGAACGTCGGAATCAGGGGGGTGCATGTATATAGTGATCAAGACCACAATAACCTATCATCATATGTGTGATCTCATGATCCTATGAAATAATATCACCTAACATATAAGTAATAAAAGCCTTGCTAAAGGTGAAAAAAATTCTTTGTCGTGTGTCTATGGGATAGAGACACACGGCAAAGGACCTTTGCCGTGTGTTTGACGGCCACAGGCACACGGCAAAGGACATCTTTGCCGTGTGCTTTGTCCTTTGCCGTGTGTCTCATGCTATTTTCTAATTTTCTTTTTATTTTTTCTTTCAAATGATTTAACTTTTTGTTGCCTATTTGTTAGTATTCAGACCATGGAAACACTAAGTTTGCAATAGACCATAAGGTTCTAGAGGATGCTGAACTTCATTTCCATTAGGTACACGATCCGAGGCCCGCAGATCATCAGGGTTTCGCCGGTGGAAGTCCGCAAGAACGTCGGAATCATCTGAAAACTTGCATGTGTCCCTAGCATATGTGTGAGTGTGGTGCAAGGTTGGTATAGGTGATTGCATGTGTCCCCCCTCGCATCCATGCGCTCTAACCTAGAAGCGAAAGGTTATGGACCTGTATAAGGGGGAATCTCCCCGTTACGGTGAAACCGGGCCGTATAGTGCCCCAACTTGTCAACCAACATGGTTTCACATCATCCTATGACCTAGTCAGACACAAAACAAGAGAGAGCTATGCCGGGCTACCCCTGTCAGAAGAATGTCTAGAGGGGTAGACGATCCGAGGCCCGCAGATCATCAGGGTTTCGCCGGAGTAAGTCCACGAGAACGTCGGAATCATCTGAAAACTTGCATGTGTCCCTAGCATATGTGTGTGAGTGTGGTGCAAGATTGGTATAGGTGATTGCATGTGCTCCCCCTCGCATGCATGCGCTCTAACCTAGAAGCGAAAGGTTATGGACCTGTATAAGGGGGAATCTCCCCGTTACGGTGAAACCGGGCCGTATAGTGCCCCAACTTGTGAACCAACATGGTTTCACATCATCCTATGACCTAGTGAGACACAAAACAAGAGAGAGCTACGCCGGGCTACCCCTGTCAGAAGAATGTCTAGGGGGGTAGACGATCCGAGGCCCGCAGATCATCAGGGTTTCGCCGGAGGAAGTCCACGAGAACGTCGGAATCATCTGAAAACTTGCATGTGTCCCTAGCATATGTGTGTGAGTGTGGTGCAAGGTTGGTATAGGTGATTGCATGTGCCCCCCCTCGCATGCATGCGCTCTAACCTAGAAGCGAAAGGTTATGGACCTGTATAAGGGGGAATCTCCCCGTTACGGTGAAACCGGGCCGTATAGTGCCGCAACTTGTGAACCAACATGGTTTCACATCATCCTATGACCTAGTGAGACACAAAACAAGAGAGAGCTACGCCGGGCTACCCCTGTCAGAAGAATGTCTAGGGGGGTAGACGATCCGAGGCTCGCAGATCATCAGGGTTTTGCCGGAGGAAGTCCACGAGAACGTCGGAATCATCTGAAAACTTGCATGTGTCCCTAGCATATGTGTGTGAGTGTGGTGCAAGGTTGGTATAGGTGATTGCATGTGCCCCCCCTCGCATGCATCCGCTCTAACCTAGAAGCGAAAGGTTATGGACCTGTATAAGGGGGAATCTCCCCGTTACGGTGAAACCGGGCCATATAGTGCCCCAACTTGTGAACCAACATGGTTTCACATCATCCTATGACCTAGTCAGACACAAAACAAGAGAGAGCTACGCCGGGCTACCCCTGTCAGAAGAATGTCTAGGGGGGTAGACGATCCGAGGCCCGCAGATCATCAGGGTTTCGCCGGAGTAAGTCCACGAGAACGTCGGAATCAGGGGGGTGCATGTATATAGTGATCAAGACCACAATAACCTATCATCATATGTGTGATCTCATGATCCTATGAAATAATATCACCTAACATATAAGTAATAAAAGCCTTGCTAAAGGTGAAAAAAATTCTTTGTCGTGTGTCTCTGGGATAGAGACACACGGCAAAGGACCTTTGCCGTGTGTTTGACGGCCACAGGCACACGGCAAAGGACATCTTTGCCGTGTGCTTTGTCCTTTGCCGTGTGTCTCATGCTATTTTCTAATTTTCTTTTTATTTTTTCTTTCAAATGATTTAACTTTTTGTTGCCTATTTGTTAGTATTCAGACCATGGAAACACTAACTTTGCAATAGACCATAAGGTTCTAGAGGATGCTGAACTTCATTTCCATTAGGTAGACGATTCGAGGCCCGCAGATCATCAGGGTTTTGCCGGTGGAAGTCCGCAAGAACGTCGGAATCATCTGAAAACTTGCATGTGTCCCTAGCATATGTGTGTGAGTGTGGTGCAAGGTTGGTATAGGTGATTGCATGTGTCCCCCCTCGCATCCATGCGCTCTAACCTAGAAGCGAAAGGTTATGGACCTATATAAGGGGAATCTCCCCGTTACGGTGAAACCGGGCCGTATAGTGCCCCAACTTGTGAACCCAACATGGTTTCACATCATCCTATGACCTAGTCAGACACAAAACAAGAGAGAGCTACGCCGGGCTACCCCTGTCAGAAGAATGTCTAGAGGGGTAGACGATCCGAGGCCCGCAGATCATCAGGGTTTCGCCGGAGTAAGTCCACGAGAACGTCGGAATCATCTGAAAACTTGCATGTGTCCCTAGCATATGTGTGTGAGTGTGGTGCAAGATTGGTATAGGTGATTGCATGTGCCCCCCCTCGCATGCATGCGCTCTAACCTAGAAGCGAAAGGTTATGGACCTGTATAAGGGGGAATCTCCCCGTTACGGTGAAACCGGGCCGTATAGTGCCCCAACTTGTGAACCAACATGGTTTCACATCATCCTATGACCTAGTGAGACACAAAACAAGAGAGAGCTACGCCGGGCTACCCCTGTCAGAAGAATGTCTAGGGGGGTAGACGATCCGAGGCCCGCAGATCATCAGGGTTTCGCCGGAGGAAGTCCACGAGAACGTCGGAATCATCTGAAAACTTACATGTGTCCCTAGCATATGTGTGTGAGTGTGGTGCAAGGTTGGTATAGGTGATTGCATGTGCCCCCCCTCGCATGCATGCGCTCTAACCTAGAAGCGAAAGGTTATGGACCTGTATAAGGGGGAATCTCCCCATTACGGTGAAACCGGGCCGTATAGTGCCCCAACTTGTGAACCCACATGGTTTCACATCATCCTATGACCTAGTCAGACAGAAAAAAAGAGAGAGCTACGCCGGGCTACCCCTGTCAGAAGAATGTCTAGGGGGGTAGACGATCCGAGGCCCGCAGATCATCAGGGTTTCGCCGGAGTAAGTCCACGAGAACGTCGGAATCAGGGGGGTGCATGTATATAGTGATCAAGACCACAATAACCTATCATCATATGTGTGATCTCATGATCCTATGAAATAATATCACCTAACATATAAGTAATAAAAGCCTTGCTAAAGGTGAAAAAAATTCTTTGCCGTGTGTCTATGGGATAGAGACACACGGCAAAGGACCTTTGCCGTGTGTTTGACGGCCACAGGCACACGGCAAAGGACATCTTTGCCGTGTGCTTTATCCTTTGCCGTGTGTCTCATGCTATTTTCTGATTTTCTTTTTATTTTTTCTTTCAAATGATTTAACTTTTTGTTGCCTATTTGTTAGTATTCAGACCATGGAAACACTAACTTTAAAATAGACCATAAGGTTCTAGAGGATGCTGAACTTCATTTCCATTAGGTACACGATCCGAGGCCCGCAGATCATCAGGGTTTCGCCGGTGGAAGTCCGCAAGAACGTCGGAATCATCTGAAAACTTGCATGTGTCCCTAGCATATGTGTGTGAGTGTGGTGCAAGGTTGGTATAGGTGATTGCATGTGTCCCCCCTCGCATCCATGCGCTCTAACCTAGAAGCGAAAGGTTATGGACCTGTATAAGGGGGAATCTCCCCGTTACGGTGAAACCGGGCCGTATAGTGCCCCAACTTGTGAACCAACATGGTTTCACATCATCCTATGACCTAGTCAGACACAAAACAAGAGAGAGCTACGCCGGGCTACCCCTGTCAGAAGAATGTCTAGAGGGGTAGACGATCCGAGGCCCGCAGATCATCAGGGTTTCGCCGGAGTAAGTCCACGAGAACGTCGGAATCATCTGAAAACTTGCATGTGTCCCTAGCATATGTGTGTGAGTGTGGTGCAAGATTGGTATAGGTGATTGCATGTGCTTCCCCTCGCATGCATGCGCTCTAACCTAGAAGCGAAAGGTTATGGACCTGTATAAGGGGGAATCTCCCTGTTACGGTGAAACCGGGCCGTATAGTGCCCCAACTTGTGAACCAACATGGTTTCACATCATCCTATGACCTAGTGAGACACAAAACAAGAGAGAGCTACGCCGGGCTACCCCTGTCAGAAGAATGTCTAGGGGGGTAGACGATCCGAGGCCCGCAGATCATCAGGGTTTCGCCGGAGGAAGTCCACGAGAACATCGGAATCATCTGAAAACTTGCATGTGTCCCTAGCATATGTGTGTGAGTGTGGTGCAAGGTTGGTATAGGTGATTGCATGTGCCCCCCCTCGCATGCATGCGCTCTAACCTAGAAGCGAAAGGTTATGGACCTGTATAAGGGGGAATCTCCCCGTTACGGTGAAACCGGGCCGTATAGTGCCCCAACTTGTGAACCAACATGGTTTCACATCATCCTATGACCTAGTGAGACACAAAACAAGAGAGAGCTACGCCGGGCTACCCCTGTCAGAAGAATGTCTAGGGGGGTAGACGATCCGAGGCCCGCAGATCATCAGGGTTTCGCCGGAGGAAGTCCACGAGAACGTCGGAATCATCTGAAAACTTGCATGTGTCCCTAGCATATGTGTGTGAGTGTGGTGCAAGGTTGGTATAGGTGATTGCATGTGCCCCCCCTCGCATGCATGCGCTCTAACCTAGAAGCGAAAGGTTATGGACCTGTATAAGGGGGAATCTCCCTGTTACGGTGAAACCGGGCCATATAGTGCCCCAACTTGTGAACCAACATGGTTTCACATCATCCTATGACCTAGTCAGACACAAAACAAGAGAGAGCTACGTCGGGCTACCCCTGTCAGAAGAATGTCTAGGGGGGTAGACGATCCGAGGCCCGCAGATCATCAGGGTTTCGCCGGAGTAAGTCCACGAGAACGTCGGAATCAGGGGGGTGCATGTATATAGTGATCAAGACCACAATAACCTATCATCATATGTGTGATCTCATGATCCTATGAAATAATATCACCTAACATATAAGTAATAAAAGCCTTGCTAAAGGTGAAAAAAATTCTTTGTCGTGTGTCTATGGGATAGAGACACACGGCAAAGGACCTTTGCCGTGTGTTTGACGGCCACAGGCACACGGCAAAGGACATCTTTGCCGTGTGCTTTGTCCTTTGCCGTGTGTCTCATGCTATTTTCTAATTTTCTTTTTATTTTTTCTTTCAAATGATTTAACTTTTTGTTGCCTATTTGTTAGTATTCAGACCATGGAAACACTAAGTTTGCAATAGACCATAAGGTTCTAGAGGATGCTGAACTTCATTTCCATTAGGTACACGATCCGAGGCCCGCAGATCATCAGGGTTTCGCCGGTGGAAGTCCGCAAGAACGTCGGAATCATCTGAAAACTTGCATGTGTCCCTAGCATATGTGTGTGAGTGTGGTGCAAGGTTGGTATAGGTGATTGCATGTGTCCCCCCTCGCATCCATGCGCTCTAACCTAGAAGCGAAAGGTTATGGACCTGTATAAGGGGGAATCTCCCCGTTACGGTGAAACCGGGCCGTATAGTGCCCCAACTTGTCAACCAACATGGTTTCACATCATCCTATGACCTAGTCAGACACAAAACAAGAGAGAGCTATGCCGGGCTACCCCTGTCAGAAGAATGTCTAGAGGGGTAGACGATCCGAGGCCCGCAGATCATCAGGGTTTCGCCGGAGTAAGTCCACGAGGACGTCGGAATCATCTGAAAACTTGCATGTGTCCCTAGCATATGTGTGTGAGTGTGGTGCAAGATTGGTATAGGTGATTGCATGTGCTCCCCCTCGCATGCATGCGCTCTAACCTTGAAGCGAAAGGTTATGGACCTGTATAAGGGGGAATCTCCCCGTTACGGTGAAACCGGGCCGTATAGTGCCCCAACTTGTGAACCAACATGGTTTCACATCATCCTATGACCTAGTGAGACACAAAACAAGAGAGAGCTACGCCGGGCTACCCCTGTCAGAAGAATGTCTAGGGGGGTAGACGATCCGAGGCCCGCAGATCATCAGGGTTTCGCCGGAGGAAGTCCACGAGAACGTCGGAATCATCTGAAAACTTGCATGTGTCCCTAGCATATGTGTGTGAGTGTGGTGCAAGGTTGGTATAGGTGATTGCATGTGCCCCCCCTCGCATGCATGCGCTCTAACCTAGAAGCGAAAGGTTATGGACCTGTATAAGGGGGAATCTCCCCGTTACGGTGAAACCGGGCCGTATAGTGCCCCAACTTGTGAACCAACATGGTTTCACATCATCCTATGACCTAGTGAGACACAAAACAAGAGAGAGCTACGCCGGGCTACCCCTGTCAGAAGAATGTCTAGGGGGGTAGACGATCCGAGGCTCGCAGATCATCAGGGTTTCGCCGGAGGAAGTCCACGAGAACGTCGGAATCATCTGAAAACTTGCATGTGTCCCTAGCATATGTGTGTGAGTGTGGTGCAAGGTTGGTATAGGTGATTGCATGTGCCCCCCCTCGCATGCATGCGCTCTAACCTAGAAGCGAAAGGTTATGGACCTGTATAAGGGGGAATCTCCCCGTTACGGTGAAACCGGGCCATATAGTGCCCCAACTTGTGAACCAACATGGTTTCACATCATCCTATGACCTAGTCAGACACAAAACAAGAGAGAGCTACGCCGGGCTACCCCTGTCAGAAGAATGTCTAGGGGGGTAGACGATCCGAGGCCCGCAGATCATCAGGGTTTCGCCGGAGTAAGTCCACGAGAACGTCGGAATCAGGGGGGTGCATGTATATAGTGATCAAGACCACAATAACCTATCATCATATGTGTGATCTCATGATCCTATGAAATAATATCACCTAACATATAAGTAATAAAAGCCTTGCTAAAGGTGAAAAAAATTCTTTGTCGTGTGTCTCTGGGATAGAGACACACGGCAAAGGACCTTTGCCGTGTGTTTGACGGCCACAGCCACACGTCAAAGGACATCTTTGCCGTGTGCTTTGTCCTTTGCCGTGTGTCTCATGCTATTTTCTAATTTTCTTTTTATTTTTTCTTTCAAATGATTTAACTTTTTGTTGCCTATTTGTTAGTATTCAGACCATGGAAACACTAACTTTGCAATAGACCATAAGGTTCTAGAGGATGCTGAACTTCATTTCCATTAGGTAGACGATTCGAGGCCCGCAGATCATCAGGGTTTCGCCGGTGGAAGTCCGCAAGAATGTCGGAATCATCTGAAAACTTGCATGTGTCCCTAGCATATGTGTGTGAGTGTGGTGCAAGGTTGGTATAGGTGATTGCATGTGTCCCCCCTCGCATCCATGCGCTCTAACCTAGAAGCGAAAGGTTATGGACCTATATAAGGGGAATCTCCCCGTTACGGTGAAACCGGGCCGTATAGTGCCCCAACTTTTGAACCCAACATGGTTTCACATCATCCTATGACCTAGTCAGACACAAAACAAGAGAGAGCTACGCCGGGCTACCCCTGTCAGAAGAATGTCTAGAGGGGTAGACGATCCGAGGCCCGCAGATCATCAGGGTTTCGCCGGAGTAAGTCCACGAGAACGTCGGAATCATCTGAAAACTTGCATGTGTCCCTAGCATATGTGTGTGAGTGTGGTGCAAGATTGGTATAGGTGATTGCATGTGCCCCCCCTCGCATGCATGCGCTCTAACCTAGAAGCGAAAGGTTATGGACCTGTATAAGGGGGAATCTCCCCGTTACGGTGAAACCGGGCCGTATAGTGCCCCAACTTGTGAACCAACATGGTTTCACATCATCCTATGACCTAGTGAGACACTAAACAAGAGAGAGCTACGCCGGGCTACCCCTGTCAGAAGAATGTCTAGGGGGGTAGACGATCCGAGGCCCGCAGATCATCCGGGTTTCGCCGGAGGAAGTCCACGAGAACGTCGGAATCATCTGAAAACTTGCATGTGTCCCTAGCATATGTGTGTGAGTGTGGTGCAAGGTTGGTACAGGTGATTGCATGTGCCCCCCCTCGCATGCATGCGCTCTAACCTAGAAGCGAAAGGTTATGGACCTGTATAAGGGGGAATCTCCCCATTACGGTGAAACCGGGCCGTATAGTGCCCCAACTTGTGAACCCACATGGTTTCACATCATCCTATGACCTAGTCAGACAGAAAAAAAGAGAGAGCTACGCCGGGCTACCCCTGTCAGAAGAATGTCTAGGGGGGTAGACGATCCGAGGCCCGCAGATCATCAGGGTTTCGCCGGAGTAAGTCCACGAGAACGTCGGAATCAGGGGGGTGCATGTATATAGTGATCAAGACCACAATAACCTATCATCATATGTGTGATCTCATGATCCTATGAAATAATATCACCTAACATATAAGTAATAAAAGCCTTGCTAAAGGTGAAAAAAATTCTTTGCCGTGTGTCTATGGGATAGAGACACACGGCAAAGGACCTTTGCCGTGTGTTTGACGGCCACAGGCACACGGCAAAGGACATCTTTGCCGTGTGCTTTGTCCTTTGCCGTGTGTCTCATGCTATTTTCTGATTTTCTTTTTATTTTTTCTTTCAAATGATTTAACTTTTTGTTGCCTATTTGTTAGTATTCAGACCATGGAAACACTAACTTTGCAATAGACCATAAGGTTCTAGAGGATGCTGAACTTCATTTCCATTAGGTAGACGATCCGAGGCCCGCAGATCATCAGGGTTTCGCCGCTGGAAGTCTGCAAGAACGTCGGAATCATCTGAAAACTTGCATGTGTCCCTAGCATATGTGTGTGAGTGTGGTGCAAGGTTGGTATAGGTGATTGCATGTGTCCCCCCTCGCATGCATGCGCTCTGACCTAGAAGCGAAAGGTTATGGACCTGTATAAGGGGGAATCTCCCCGTTACGGTGAAACCGGGCCGTATAGTGCCCCAACTTGTGAACCAACATGGTTTCACATCATCCTATGACCTAGTCAGACACAAAACAAGAGAGAGCTACGCCGGGCTACCCCTGTCAGAAGAATGTCTAGAGGGGTAGACGATCCGAGGCCCGCAGATCATCAGGGTTTCGCCAGAGTAAGTCCACGAGTACGTCGGAATCATCTGAAAACTTGCATGTGTCCCTAGCATATGTGTGTGAGTGTGGTGCAAGATTGGTATAGGTGATTGCATGTGCCCCCCCTCGCATGCATGCGCTCTAACCTAGAAGCGAAAGGTTATGGACCTGTATAAGGGGGAATCTCCCCGTTACGGTGAAACCGGGCCGTATAGTGCCCCAACTTGTGAACCAACATGGTTTCACATCATCCTATGACCTAGTCAGACACAGAACAAGAGAGAGCTACGCCGGGCTACCCCTGTCAGAAGAATGTCTAGGGGGGTAGACGATCCGAGGCCCGCAGATCATCAGGGTTTCGCCGGAGGAAGTCCACGAGAACGTCGGAATCATCTGAAAACTTGCATGTGTCCCTAGCATATGTGTGTGAGTGTGGTGCAAGGTTGGTATAGGTGATTGCATGTGCCCCCCCTCGCATGCATGCGCTCTAACCTAGAAGCGAAAGGTTATGGACCTGTATAAGGGGGAATCTCCCCGTTACGGTGAAACCGGGCCGTATAGTGCCCCAACTTGTGAACCAACATGGTTTCACATCATCCTATGACCTAGTCAGACACAAAACAAGAGAGAGCTACGCCGGGCTACCCCTGTCAGAAGAATGTCTAGGGGGGTAGACGATCCGAGGCCCGCAGATCATCAGGGTTTCGCCGGAGGAAGTCCACGAGAACGTCGGAATCAGGGGGGTGCATGTATATAGTGATCAAGACCACAATAACCTATCATCATATGTGTGATCTCATGATCCTATGAAATAATATCACCTAACATATAAGTAATAAAAGCCTTGCTAAAGGTGAAAAAAATTCTTTGCCGTGTGTCTGTGGGATAGAGACACACGGCAAAGGACCTTTGCCGTGTGTTTGACGGCCACAGGCACACGGCAAAGGACATCTTTGCCGTGTGCTTTGTCCTTTGCCGTGTGTCTCATGCTATTTTCTAATTTTCTTTTTATTTTTTCTTTCAAATGATTTAACTTTTTGTTGCCTATTTGTTAGTATTCAGACCATGGAAACACTAACTTTGCAATAGACCATAAGGTTCTAGAGGATGCTGAACTTCATTTCCATTAGGTAGACGATCCGAGGCCCGCAGATCATCAGGGTTTCGCCGGTGGAAGTCCGCAAGAACGTCGGAATCATCTGAAAACTTGCATGTGTCCCTAGCATATGTGTGTGTGAGTGTGGTGCAAGGTTGGTATAGGTGATTGCATGTGTCCCCCCTCGCATGCATGCGCTCTGACCTAGAAGCGAAAGGTTATGGACCTGTATAAGGGGGAATCTCCCCGTTACGATGAAACCGGGCCGTATAGTGCCCCAACTTTTGAACCAACATGGTTTCACATCATCCTATGACCTAGTCAGACACAAAACAAGAGAGAGCTACGCCGGGCTACCCCTGTCAGAAGAATGTCTAGAGGGGTAGACGATCCGAGGCCCGCAGATCATCAGGGTTTCGCCAGAGTAAGTCCACGAGAACGTCGGAATCATCTGAAAACTTGCATGTGTCCCTAGCATATGTGTGTGAGTGTGGTGCAAGATTGGTATAGGTGATTGCATGTGCCCCCCTCGCATGCATGCGCTCTAACCTAGAAGCGAAAGGTTATGGACCTGTATAAGGGGGAATCTCCCCGTTACGGTGAAACCGGGCCGTATAGTGCCCCAACTTGTGAACCAACATGGTTTCACATCATCCTATGACCTAGTCAGACACAGAACAAGAGAGAGCTACGCCGGGCTACCCCTGTCAGAAGAATGTCTAGGGGGGTAGACGATCCGAGGCCCGCAGATCATCAGGGTTTCGCCGGAGGAAGTCCACGAGAACGTCGGAATCATCTGAAAACTTGCATGTGTCCCTAGCATATGTGTGTGAGTGTGGTGCAAGGTTGGTATAGGTGATTGCATGTGCCCCCCCTCGCATGCATGCGCTCTAACCTAGAAGCGAAAGGGTATGGACCTGTATAAGGGGGAATCTCCCCGTTACGGTGAAACCGGGCCGTATAGTGCCCCAACTTGTGAACCAACATGGTTTCACATCATCCTATGACCTAGTCAGACACAAAACAAGAGAGAGCTACGCCGGGCTACCCCTGTCAGAAGAATGTCTAGGGGGGTAGACGATCCGAGGCCTGCAGATCATCAGGGTTTCGCCGGAGGAAGTCCACGAGAACGTCGGAATCAGGGGGGTGCATGTATATAGTGATCAAGACCACAATAACCTATCATCATATGTGTGATCTCATGATCCTATGAAATATTATCACCTAACATATAAGTAATAAAAGCCTTGCTAAAGGTGAAAAAAATTCTTTGTCATGTGTCTCTGGGATAGAGACACACGGCAAAGGACCTTTGCCGTGTGTTTGACGGCCACAGGCACACGGCAAAGGACATCTTTGCCGTGTGCTTTGTCCTTTGCCGTGTGTCTCATGCTATTTTCTAATTTTCTTTTTATTTTTTCTTTCAAATGATTTAACTTTTTGTTGCCTATTTGTTAGTATTCAGACCATGGAAACACTAACTTTGCAATAGACCATAAGGTTCTAGAGGATGCTGAACTTCATTTCCATTAGGTAGACGATCCGAGGCCCGCAGATCATCAGGGTTTCGCCGGTGGAAGTCCGCAAGAACGTCGGAATCATCTGAAAACTTGCATGTGTCCCTAGCATATGTGTGTGAGTGTGGTGCAAGGTTGGTATAGGTGATTGCATGTGTCCCCCCTCGCATCCATGCGCTCTAACCTAGAAGCGAAAGGTTATGGACCTGTATAAGGGGGAATCTCCCCGTTACAGTGAAACCGGGCCGTATAGTGCCCCAACTTGTGAACCCAACATGGTTTCACATCATCCTATGACCTAGTCAGACACAAAACAAGAGAGAGCTACGCCGGGCTACCCCTGTGAGAAGAATGTCTAGAGGGGTAGACGATCCGAGGCCCGCAGATCATCAGGGTTTCGCCGGAGTAAGTCCACGAGAACGTCGGAATCATCTGAAAACTTGCATGTGTCCCTAGCATATGTGTGTGAGTGTGGTGCAAGATTGGTATAGGTGATTGCATGTGCCCCCCCTCGCATGCATGCGCTCTAACCTAGAAGCGAAAGGTTATGGACCTGTATAAGGGGGAATCTCCCCGTTACGGTGAAACCGGGCCGTATAGTGCCCCAACTTGTGAACCAACATGGTTTCACATCATCCTATGACCTAGTGAGACACAAAACAAGAGAGAGCTACGCCGGGCTACCCCTGTCAGAAGAATGTCTAGGGGGTAGACGATCCGAGGCCCGCAGATCATCAGGGTTTCGCCGGAGGAAGTCCACGAGAACGTCGGAATCATCTGAAAACTTGCATGTGTCCCTAGCATATGTGTGTGAGTGTGGTGCAAGGTTGGTATAGGTGATTGCATGTGCCCCCCCTCGCATGCATGCGCTCTAACCTAGAAGCAAAAGGTTATGGACCTGTATAAGGGGGAATCTCCCCATTACGGTGAAACCGGGCCGTATAGTGCCCCAACTTGTGAACCAACATGGTTTCACATCATCCTATGACCTAGTCAGACACAAAACAAGAGAGAGCTACGCCAGGCTACCCCTGTCAGAAGAATGTCTAGGGGGTAGACGATCCGAGGCCCGCAGATCATCAGGGTTTCGCCGGAGTAAGTCCACGAGAACGTCGGAATCAGGGGGGTGCATGTATATAGTGATCAAGACCACAATAACCTATCATCATATGTGTGATCTCATGATCCTATGAAATAATATCACCTAACATATAAGTAATAAAAGCCTTGCTAAAGGTGAAAAAAATTCTTTGCCGTGTGTCTATGGGTTAGAGACACACGGCAAAGGACCTTTGCCGTGTGTTTGACGGCCACAGGCACACGGCAAAGGACATCTTTGCCGTGTGCTTTGTCCTTTGCCGTGTGTCTCATGCTATTTTCTGATTTTCTTTTTATTTTTTCTTTCAAATGATTTAACTTTTTGTTGCCTATTTGTTAGTATTCAGACCATGGAAACACTAACTTTGCAATAGACCATAAGGTTCTAGAGGATGCTGAACTTCATTTCCATTAGGTAGACGATCCGAGGCCCGCAGATCATCAGGGTTTCGCCGCTGGAAGTCTGCAAGAACGTCGGAATCATCTGAAAACTTGCATGTGTCCCTAGCATATGTGTGTGAGTGTGGTGCAAGGTTGGTATAGGTGAATGCATGTGTCCCCCCTCGCATGCATGCGCTCTGACCTAGAAGCGAAAGGTTATGGACCTGTATAAGGGGGAATCTCCCCGTTACGGTGAAACCGGGCCGTATAGTGCCCCAACTTGTGAACCAACATGGTTTCACATCATCCTATGACCTAGTCAGACACAAAACAAGAGAGAGCTACGCCGGGCTACCCCTGTCAGAAGAATGTCTAGAGGGGTAGACGATCCGAGGCCCGCAGATCATCAGGGTTTCGCCAGAGTAAGTCCACGAGTACGTCGGAATCATCTGAAAACTTGCATGTGTCCCTAGCATATGTGTGTGAGTGTGGTGCAAGATTGGTATAGGTGATTGCATGTGCCCCCCCTCGCATGCATGCGCTCTAACCTAGAAGCGAAAGGTTATGGACCTGTATAAGGGGGAATCTCCCCGTTACGGTGAAACCGGGCCGTATAGTGCCCCAACTTGTGAACCAACATGGTTTCACATCATCCTATGACCTAGTCAGACACAGAACAAGAGAGAGCTACGCCGGGCTACCCCTGTCAGAAGAATGTCTAGGGGGGTAGACGATCCGAGGCCCGCAGATCATCAGGGTTTCGCCGGAGGAAGTCCACGAGAACGTCGGAATCATCTGAAAACTTGCATGTGTCCCTAGCATATGTGTGTGAGTGTGGTGCAAGGTTGGTATAGGTGATTGCATGTGCCCCCCCTCGCATGCATGCGCTCTAACCTAGAAGCGAAAGGTTATGGACCTGTATAAGGGGGAATCTCCCCGTTACGGTGAAACCGGGCCGTATAGTGCCCCAACTTGTGAACCAACATGGTTTCACATCATCCTATGACCTAGTCAGACACAAAACAAGAGAGAGCTACGCCGGGCTACCCCTGTCAGAAGAATGTCTAGGGGGGTAGACGATCCGAGGCCCGCAGATCATCAGGGTTTCGCCGGAGGAAGTCCACGAGAACGTCGGAATCAGGGGGGTGCATGTATATAGTGATCAAGACCACAATAACCTATCATCATATGTGTGATCTCATGATCCTATGAAATAATATCACCTAACATATAAGTAATAAAAGCCTTGCTAAAGGTGAAAAAAATTCTTTGCCGTGTGTCTGTGGGATAGAGACACACGGCAAAGGACCTTTGCCGTGTGTTTGACGGCCACAGGCACACGGCAAAGGACATCTTTGCCGTGTGCTTTGTCCTTTGCCGTGTGTCTCATGCTATTTTCTAATTTTCTTTTTATTTTTTCTTTCAAATGATTTAACTTTTTGTTGCCTATTTGTTAGTATTCAGACCATGGAAACACTAACTTTGCAATATACCATAAGGTTCTAGAGGATGCTGAACTTCATTTCCATTAGGTAGACGATCCGAGGCCCGCAGATCATCAGGGTTTCGCCGGTGGAAGTCCGCAAGAACGTCGGAATCATCTGAAAACTTGCATGTGTCCCTAGCATATGTGTGTGTGAGTGTGGTGCAAGGTTGGTATAGGTGATTGCATGTGTCCCCCCTCGCATGCATGCGCTCTGACCTAGAAGCGAAAGGTTATGGACCTGTATAAGGGGGAATCTCCCCGTTACGATGAAACCGGGCCGTATAGTGCCCCAACTTTTGAACCAACATGGTTTCACATCATCCTATGACCTAGTCAGACACAAAACAAGAGAGAGCTACGCCGGGCTACCCCTGTCAGAAGAATGTCTAGAGGGGTAGACGATCCGAGGCCCGCAGATCATCAGGGTTTCGCCAGAGTAAGTCCACGAGAACGTCGGAATCATCTGAAAACTTGCATGTGTCCCTAGCATATGTGTGTGAGTGTGGTGCAAGATTGGTATAGGTGATTGCATGTGCCCCCCCTCGCATGCATGCGCTCTAACCTAGAAGCGAAAGGTTATGGACCTGTATAAGGGGGAATCTCCCCGTTACGGTGAAACCGGGCCGTATAGTGCCCCAACTTGTGAACCAACATGGTTTCACATCATCCTATGACCTAGTCAGACACAGAACAAGAGAGAGCTACGCCGGGCTACCCCTGTCAGAAGAATGTCTAGGGGGGTAGACGATCCGAGGCCCGCAGATCATCAGGGTTTCGCCGGAGGAAGTCCACGAGAACGTCGGAATCATCTGAAAACTTGCATGTGTCCCTAGCATATGTGTGTGAGTGTGGTGCAAGGTTGGTATAGGTGATTGCATGTGCCCCCCCTCGCATGCATGCGCTCTAACCTAGAAGCGAAAGGGTATGGACCTGTATAAGGGGGAATCTCCCCGTTACGGTGAAACCGGGCCGTATAGTGCCCCAACTTGTGAACCAACATGGTTTCACATCATCCTATGACCTAGTCAGACACAAAACAAGAGAGAGCTACGCCGGGCTACCCCTGTCAGAAGAATGTCTAGGGGGGTAGACGATCCGAGGCCTGCAGATCATCAGGGTTTCGCCGGAGGAAGTCCACGAGAACGTCGGAATCAGGGGGGTGCATGTATATAGTGATCAAGACCACAATAACCTATCATCATATGTGTGATCTCATGATCCTATGAAATAATATCACCTAACATATAAGTAATAAAAGCCTTGCTAAAGGTGAAAAAAATTCTTTGTCATGTGTCTCTGGGATAGAGACACACGGCAAAGGACCTTTGCCGTGTGTTTGACGGCCACAGGCACACGGCGAAGGACATCTTTGCCGTGTGCTTTGTCCTTTGCCGTGTGTCTCATGCTATTTTCTAATTTTCTTTTTATTTTTTCTTTCAAATGATTTAACTTTTTGTTGCCTATTTGTTAGTATTCAGACCATGGAAACACTAACTTTGCAATAGACCATAAGGTTCTAGAGGATGCTGAACTTCATTTCCATTAGGTAGACGATCCGAGGCCCGCAGATCATCAGGGTTTCGCCGGTGGAAGTCCGCAAGAACGTCGGAATCATCTGAAAACTTGCATGTGTCCCTAGCATATGTGTGTGAGTGTGGTGCAAGGTTGGTATAGGTGATTGCATGTGTCCCCCCTCGCATCCATGCGCTCTAACCTAGAAGCGAAAGGTTATGGACCTGTATAAGGGGGAATCTCCCCGTTACAGTGAAACCGGGCCGTATAGTGCCCCAACTTGTGAACCCAACATGGTTTCACATCATCCTATGACCTAGTCAGACACAAAACAAGAGAGAGCTACGCCGGGCTACCCCTGTGAGAAGAATGTCTAGAGGGGTAGACGATCCGAGGCCCGCAGATCATCAGGGTTTCGCCGGAGTAAGTCCACGAGAACGTCGGAATCATCTGAAAACTTGCATGTGTCCCTAGCATATGTGTGTGAGTGTGGTGCAAGATTGGTATAGGTGATTGCATGTGCCCCCCCTCGCATGCATGCGCTCTAACCTAGAAGCGAAAGGTTATGGACCTGTATAAGGGGGAATCTCCCCGTTACGGTGAAACCGGGCCGTATAGTGCCCCAACTTGTGAACCAACATGGTTTCACATCATCCTATGACCTAGTGAGACACAAAACAAGAGAGAGCTACGCCGGGCTACCCCTGTCAGAAGAATGTCTAGGGGGTAGACGATCCGAGGCCCGCAGATCATCAGGGTTTCGCCGGAGGAAGTCCACGAGAACGTCGGAATCATCTGAAAACTTGCATGTGTCCCTAGCATATGTGTGTGAGTGTGGTGCAAGGTTGGTATAGGTGATTGCATGTGCCCCCCCTCGCATGCATGCGCTCTAACCTAGAAGCAAAAGGTTATGGACCTGTATAAGGGGGAATCTCCCCATTACGGTGAAACCGGGCCGTATAGTGCCCCAACTTGTGAACCAACATGGTTTCACATCATCCTATGACCTAGTCAGACACAAAACAAGAGAGAGCTACGCCAGGCTACCCCTGTCAGAAGAATGTCTAGGGGGTAGACGATCCGAGGCCCGCAGATCATCAGGGTTTCGCCGGAGTAAGTCCACGAGAACGTCGGAATCAGGGGGGTGCATGTATATAGTGATCAAGACCACAATAACCTATCATCATATGTGTGATCTCATGATCCTATGAAATAATATCACCTAACATATAAGTAATAAAAGCCTTGCTAAAGGTGAAAAAAATTCTTTGCCGTGTGTCTGTGGGATAGAGACACACGGCAAAGGACCTTTGCCGTGTGTTTGACGGCCACAGGCACACGGCAAAGGACATCTTTGCCGTGTGCTTTGTCCTTTGCCGTGTGTCTCATGCTATTTTCTAATTTTATTTTTATTTTTTCTTTCAAATGATTTAACTTTTTGTTGCCTATTTGTTAGTATTCAGACCATGGAAACACTAACTTTGCAATAGACCATAAGGTTCTAGAGGATGCTGAACTTCATTTCCATTAGGTAGACGATCCGAGGCCCGCAGATCATCAGGGTTTCGCCGGTGGAAGTCCGCAAGAACGTCGGAATCATCTGAAAACTTGCATGTGTCCCTAGCATATGTGTGTGAGTGTGGTGCAAGGTTGGTATAGGTGATTGCATGTGCCCCCCCTCGCATGCATGCGCTCTAACCTAGAAGCGAAAGGTTATGGACCTGTATAAGGGGGAATCTCCCCGTTACGATGAAACCGGGCCGTATAGTGCCCCAACTTGTGAACCAACATGGTTTCACATCATCCTATGACCTAGTCAGACACAAAACAATAGAGAGCTACGCCGGGCTACCCCTATCAGAAGAATGTCTAGGGGGGTAGACGATCCGAGGCCCGCAGATCATCAGGGTTTCGCCGGAGGAAGTCCACGAGAACGTCGGAATCAGGGGGGTGCATGTATATAGTGATCAAGACCACAATAACCTATCATCATATGTGTGATCTCATGATCCTATGAAATAATATCACCTAACATATAAGTAATAAAAGCCTTGCTAAAGGTGAAAAAAAATTCTTTGCCGTGTGTCTGTGGGATAGAGACACACGGCAAAGGACCTTTGCCGTGTGTTTGACGGCCACAGGCAAAGGGCAAAGGACATCTTTGCCGTGTGCTTTGTCCTTTGCCGTGTGTCTCATGCTATTTTCTAATTTTCTTTTTATTTTTTCTTTCAAATGATTTAACTTTTTGTTGCCTATTTGTTAGTATTCAGACCATGGAAACACTAACTTTGCAATAGACCATAAGGTTCTAGAGGATGCTGAACTTCATTTCCATTAGGTAGACGATCCGAGGCCCGCAGATCATCAGGGTTTCGCCGGTGGAAGTCCGCAAGAACGTCGGAATCATCTAAAAACTTGCATGTGTCCCTAGCATATGTGTGTGAGTGTGGTGCAAGGTTGGTATAGGTGATTGCATGTGTCCCCCCTCGCATGCATGCGCTCTAACCTAGAAGCGAAAGGTTATGGACCTGTATAAGGGGGAATCTCCCCGTTACGATGAAACCGGGCCGTATAGTGCCCCAACTTGTGAACCAACATGGTTTCACATCATCCTATGACCTAGTCAGACACAAAACAAGAGAGAGCTACGCCGGGCTACCCCTGTCAGAAGAATGTCTAGAGGGGTAGACGATCCGAGGCCCGCAGATCATCAGGGTTTCGCCAGAGTAAGTCCACGAGAACGTCGGAATCATCTGAAAACTTGCATGTGTCCCTAGCACATGTGTGTGAGTGTGGTGCAAGATTGGTATAGGTGATTGCATGTGCCCCCCCTCGCATGCATGCGCTCTAACCTAGAAGCGAAAGGTTATGGACCTGTATAAGGGGGAATCTCCCCGTTACGGTGAAACCGGGCCGTATAGTGCCCCAACTTGTGAACCAACATGGTTTCACATCATCCTATGACCTAGTCAGACACAGAACAAGAGAGAGCTACGCCGGGCTACCCCTGTCAGAAGAATGTCTAGGGGGGTAGACGATCCGAGGCCCGCAGATCATCAGGGTTTCGCCGGAGGAAGTCCACGAGAACGTCGGAATCATCTGAAAACTTGCATGAGTCCCTAGCATATGTGTGTGAGTGTGGTGCAAGGTTGGTATAGGTGATTGCATGTGCCCCCCCTCGCATGCATGCGCTCTAACCTAGAAGCGAAAGGGTATGGACCTGTATAAGGGGGAATCTCCCCGTTACGGTGAAACCGGGCCGTATAGTGCCCCAACTTGTGAACCAACATGGTTTCACATCATCCTATGACCTAGTCAGACACAAAACAAGAGAGAGCTACGCCGGGCTACCCCTGTCAGAAGAATGTCTAGGGGGGTAGACGATCCGAGGCCTGCAGATCATCAGGGTTTCGCCGGAGGAAGTCCACGAGAACGTCGGAATCAGGGGGGTGCATGTATATAGTGATCAAGACCACAATAACCTATCATCATATGTGTGATCTCATGATCCTATGAAATAATATCACCTAACATATAAGTAATAAAAGCCTTGCTAAAGGTGAAAAAAATTCTTTGTCGTGTGTCTCTGGGATAGAGACACACGGCAAAGGACCTTTGCCGTGTGTTTGACGGCCACAGGCACACGGCAAAGGACATCTTTGCCGTGTGCTTTGTCCTTTCCCGTGTGTCTCATGCTATTTTATAATTTTCTTTTTATTTTTTCTTTCAAATGATTTAACTTTTTGTTGCCTATTTGTTAGTATTCAGACCATGGAAACACTAACTTTGCAATAGACCATAAGGTTCTAGAGGATGCTGAACTTCATTTCCATTAGGTAGACGATCCGAGGCCCGCAGATCATCAGGGTTTCGCCGGTGGAAGTCCGCAAGAACGTCGGAATCATCTGAAAACTTGCATGTGTCCCTAGCATATGTGTGTGAGTGTGGTGCAAGGTTGGTATAGGTGATTGCATGTGTCCCCCCTCGCATCCATGCGCTCTAACCTAGAAGCGAAAGGTTATGGACCTGTATAAGGGGGAATCTCCCCGTTACGGTGAAACCGGGCCGTATAGTGCCCCAACTTGTGAACCCAACATGGTTTCACATCATCCTATGACCTAGTCAGACACAAAACAAGAGAGAGCTACGCCGGGCTACCCCTGTCAGAAGAATGTCTAGAGGGGTAGACGATCCGAGGCCCGCAGATCATCAGGGTTTCGCCGGAGTAAGTCCACGAGAACGTCGGAATCATCTGAAAACTTGCATGTGTCCCTAGCATATGTGTGTGAGTGTGGTGCAAGATTGGTATAGGTGATTGCATGTGCCCCCCTCGCATGCATGCGCTCTAACCTAGAAGCGAAAGGTTATGGACCTGTATAAGGGGGAATCTCCCCGTTACGGTGAAACCGGGCCGTATAGTGCCCCAACTTGTGAACCAACATGGTTTCACATCATCCTATGACCTAGTCAGACACAAAACAAGAGAGAGCTACGCCGGGCTACCCCTGTCAGAAGAATGTCTAGGGGGTAGACGATCCGAGGCCCGCAGATCATCAGGGTTTCGCCGGAGGAAGTCCACGAGAACGTCGGAATCATCTGAAAACTTGCATGTGTCCCTAGCATATGTGTGTGAGTGTGGTGCAAGGTTGGTATAGGTGATTGCATGTGCCCCCCCTCGCATGCATGCGCTCTAACCTAGAAGCAAAAGGTTATGGACCTGTATAAGGGGGAATCTCCCCATTACGGTGAAACCGGGCCGTATAGTGCCCCAACTTGTGAACCAACATGGTTTCACATCATCCTATGACCTAGTCAGACACAAAACAAGAGAGAGCTACGCCGGGCTACCCCTGTCAGAAGAATGTCTAGGGGGGTAGACGATCCGAGGCCCGCAGATCATCAGGGTTTCGCCGGAGTAAGTCCACGAGAACGTCGGAATCAGGGGGGTGCATGTATATAGTGATCAAGACCACAATAACCTATCATCATATGTGTGATCTCATGATCCTATGAAATAATATCACCTAACATATAAGTAATAAAAGCCTTGCTAAAGGTGAAAAAAATTCTTTCCCGTGTGTCTGTGGGATAGAGACACACGGCAAAGGACCTTTGCCATGTGTTTGACGGCCACAGGCACACGGCAAAGGACATCTTTGCCGTGTGCTTTGTCCTTTGCCGTGTGTCTCATGCTATTTTCTAATTTTCTTTTTATTTTTTCTTTCAAATGATTTAACTTTTTGTTGCCTATTTGTTAGTATTCAGACCATGGAAACACTAACTTTGCAATAGACCATAAGGTTCTAGAGGATGCTGAACTTCATTTCCATTAGGTAGACGATCCGAGGCCCGCAGATCATCAGGGTTTCGCCGGTGGAAGTCCGCAAGAACGTCGGAATCATCTGAAAACTTGCATGTGTCCCTAGCATATGTGTGTGAGTGTGGTGCAAGGTTGGTATAGGTGATTGCATGTGTCCCCCCTCGCATGCATGCGCTCTGACCTAGAAGCGAAAGGTTATGGACCTGTATAAGGGGGAATCTCCCCGTTACGGTGAAACCGGGCCGTATAGTGCCCCAACTTCTGAACCAACATGGTTTCACATCATCCTATGACCTAGTGAGACACAAAACAAGAGAGAGCTACGCCGGGCTACCCCTGTCAGAAGAATGTCTAGGGGGGTAGACGATCCGAGGCCCGCAGATCATCAGGGTTTCGCCGGAGGAAGTCCACGAGAACGTCGGAATCAGGGGGGTGCATGTATATAGTGATCAAGACCACAATAACCTATCATCATATGTGTGATCTCATGATCCTATGAAATAATATCACCTAACATATAAGTAATAAAAGCCTTGCTAAAGGTGAAAAAAATTCTTTGCCGTGTGTCTGTGGGATAGAGACACACGGCAAAGGACCTTTGCCGTGTGTTTGACGGCCACAGGCACACGGCAAAGGACATCTTTGCCGTGTGCTTTGTCCTTTGCCGTGTGTCTCATGCTATTTTCTAATTTTCCTTTTATTTTTTCTTTCAAATGATTTAACTTTTTGTCCTTTGCCGTGTGCTTTGTCCTTTGCCGTGTGTCTCATGCTATTTTCTAATTTTCTTTTTATTTTTTCTTTCAAATGATTTAACTTTTTGTTGCCTATTTGTTAGTATTCAGACCATGGACACACTAACTTTGCAATAGACCATAAGGTTCTAGAGGATGCTGAACTTCATTTCCATTAGGTAGACGATCCGAGGCCCGCAGATCATCAGGGTTTCGCCGGTGGAAGTCCGCAAGAACGTCGGAATCATCTGAAAACTTGCATGTGTCCCTAGCATATGTGTGTGAGTGTGGTGCAAGGTTGGTATAGGTGATTGCATGTGTCCCCCCTCGCATCCATGCGCTCTAACCTAGAAGCGAAAGGTTATGGACCTGTATAAGGGGGAATCTCCCCGTTACGGTGAAACCGGGCCGTATAGTGCCCCAACTTGTGAACCAACATGGTTTCACATCATCCTATGACCTAGTCAGACACAAAACAAGAGAGAGCCACACCGGGCTACCCCTGTCAGAAGAATGTCTAGAGGGGTAGACGATCCGAGGCCCGCAGATCATTAGGGTTTCGCCGGAGTAAGTCCACGAGAACGTCGGAATCATCTGAAAACTTGCATGTGTCCCTAGCATAAGTGTGTGAGTGTGGTGCAAGATTGGTATAGGTGATTGCATGTGCCCCCCCTCGCATGCATGCGCTCTAACCTAGAAGCGAAAGGTTATGGACCTGTATAAGGGGGAATCTCCCCGTTACGGTGAAACCGGGCCGTATAGTGCCCCAACTTGTGAACCAACATGGTTTCACATCATCCTATGACCTAGTGAGACACAAAACAAGAGAGAGCTACGCCGGGCTACCCCTGTCAGAAGAATGTCTAGGGGGGTAGACGATCCGAGGCCCGCAGATCATCAGGGTTTCGCCGGAGGAAGTCCACGAGAACGTCGGAATCATCTGAAAACTTGCATGTGTCCCTAGCATATGTGTGTGAGTGTGGTGCAAGGTTGGTATAGGTGATTGCATGTGCCCCCCCCTCGCATGCATGCGCTCTAACCTAGAAGCGAAACGTTATGGACCTGTATAAGGGGGAATCTCCCCGTTACGGTGAAACCGGGCCGTATAGTGCCCCAACTTGTGAACCAACATGGTTTCACATCATCCTATGACCTAGTGAGACACAAAACAAGAGAGAGCTACGCCGGGCTACCCCTGTCAGAAGAATGTCTAGGGGGGTAGACGATCCGAGGCCCGCAGATCATCAGGGTTTCGCCGGAGGAAGTCCACGAGAACGTCGGAATCATCTGAAAACTTGCATGTGTCCCTAGCATATGTGTGTGAGTGTGGTGCAAGGTTGGTATAGGTGATTGCATGTGCCCCCCCTCGCATGCATGCGCTCTAACCTAGAAGCGAAAGGTTATGGACCTGTATAAGGGGGAATCTCCCCGTTACGATGAAACCGGGCCGTATAGTGCCCCAACTTGTGAACCAACATGGTTTCACATCATCCTATGACCTAGTCAGACACAAAACAATAGAGAGCTACGCCGGGCTACCCCTATCAGAAGAATGTCTAGGGGGGTAGACGATCCGAGGCCCGCAGATCATCAGGGTTTCGCCGGAGGAAGTCCACGAGAACGTCGGAATCAGGGGGTGCATGTATATAGTGATCAAGACCACAATAACCTATCATCATATGTGTGATCTCATGATCCTATGAAATAATATCACCTAACATATAAGTAATAAAAGCCTTGCTAAAGGTGAAAAAAATTCTTTGCCGTGTGTCTGTGGGATAGAGACACACGGCAAAGGACCTTTGCCGTGTGTTTGACGGCCACAGGCAAAGGGCAAAGGACATCTTTGCCGTGTGCTTTGTCCTTTGCCGTGTGTCTCATGCTATTTTCTAATTTTCTTTTTATTTTTTCTTTCAAATGATTTAACTTTTTGTTGCCTATTTGTTAGTATTCAGACCATGGAAACACTAACTTTGCAATAGACCATAAGGTTCTAGAGGATGCTGAACTTCATTTCCATTAGGTAGACGATCCGAGGCCCGCAGATCATCAGGGTTTCGCCGGTGGAAGTCCGCAAGAACGTCGGAATCATCTAAAAACTTGCATGTGTCCCTAGCATATGTGTGTGAGTGTGGTGCAAGGTTGGTATAGGTGATTGCATGTGTCCCCCCTCGCATGCATGCGCTCTAACCTAGAAGCGAAAGGTTATGGACCTGTATAAGGGGGAATCTCCCCGTTACGATGAAACCGGGCCGTATAGTGCCCCAACTTGTGAACCAACATGGTTTCACATCATCCTATGACCTAGTCAGACACAAAACAAGAGAGAGCTACGCCGGGCTACCCCTGTCAGAAGAATGTCTAGAGGGGTAGACGATCCGAGGCCCGCAGATCATCAGGGTTTCGCCAGAGTAAGTCCACGAGAACGTCGGAATCATCTGAAAACTTGCATGTGTCCCTAGCACATGTGTGTGAGTGTGGTGCAAGATTGGTATAGGTGATTGCATGTGCCCCCCCTCGCATGCATGCGCTCTAACCTAGAAGCGAAAGGTTATGGACCTGTATAAGGGGGAATCTCCCCGTTACGGTGAAACCGGGCCGTATAGTGCCCCAACTTGTGAACCAACATGGTTTCACATCATCCTATGACCTAGTCAGACACAGAACAAGAGAGAGCTACGCCGGGCTACCCCTGTCAGAAGAATGTCTAGGGGGGTAGACGATCCGAGGCCCGCAGATCATCAGGGTTTCGCCGGAGGAAGTCCACGAGAACGTCGGAATCATCTGAAAACTTGCATGTGTCCCTAGCATATGTGTGTGAGTGTGGTGCAAGGTTGGTATAGGTGATTGCATGTGCCCCCCCTCGCATGCATGCGCTCTAACCTAGAAGCGAAAGGGTATGGACCTGTATAAGGGGGAATCTCCCCGTTACGGTGAAACCGGGCCGTATAGTGCCCCAACTTGTGAACCAACATGGTTTCACATCATCCTATGACCTAGTCAGACACAAAACAAGAGAGAGCTACGCCGGGCTACCCCTGTCAGAAGAATGTCTAGGGGGGTAGACGATCCGAGGCCTGCAGATCATCAGGGTTTCGCCGGAGGAAGTCCACGAGAACGTCGGAATCAGGGGGGTGCATGTATATAGTGATCAAGACCACAATAACCTATCATCATATGTGTGATCTCATGATCCTATGAAATAATATCACCTAACATATAAGTAATAAAAGCCTTGCTAAAGGTGAAAAAAATTCTTTGTCGTGTGTCTCTGGGATAGAGACACACGGCAAAGGACCTTTGCCGTGTGTTTGACGGCCACAGCCACACGGCAAAGGACATCTTTGCCGTGTGCTTTGTCCTTTCCCGTGTGTCTCATGCTATTTTCTAATTTTCTTTTTATTTTTTCTTTCAAATGATTTAACTTTTTGTTGCCTATTTGTTAGTATTCAGACCATGGAAACACTAACTTTGCAATAGACCATAAGGTTCTAGAGGATGCTGAACTTCATTTCCATTAGGTAGACGATCCGAGGCCCGCAGATCATCAGGGTTTCGCCGGTGGAAGTCCGCAAGAACGTCGGAATCATCTGAAAACTTGCATGTGTCCCTAGCATATGTGTGTGAGTGTGGTGCAAGGTTGGTATAGGTGATTGCATGTGTCCCCCCTCGCATCCATGCGCTCTAACCTAGAAGCGAAAGGTTATGGACCTGTATAAGGGGGAATCTCCCCGTTACGGTGAAACCGGGCCGTATAGTGCCCCAACTTGTGAACCCAACATGGTTTCACATCATCCTATGACCTAGTCAGACACAAAACAAGAGAGAGCTACGCCGGGCTACCCCTGTCAGAAGAATGTCTAGAGGGGTAGACGATCCGAGGCCCGCAGATCATCAGGGTTTCGCCGGAGTAAGTCCACGAGAACGTCGGAATCATCTGAAAACTTGCATGTGTCCCTAGCATATGTGTGTGAGTGTGGTGCAAGATTGGTATAGGTGATTGCATGTGCCCCCCTCGCATGCATGCGCTCTAACCTAGAAGCGAAAGGTTATGGACCTGTATAAGGGGGAATCTCCCCGTTACGGTGAAACCGGGCCGTATAGTGCCCCAACTTGTGAACCAACATGGTTTCACATCATCCTATGACCTAGTCAGACACAAAACAAGAGAGAGCTACGCCGGGCTACCCCTGTCAGAAGAATGTCTAGGGGGTAGACGATCCGAGGCCCGCAGATCATCAGGGTTTCGCCGGAGGAAGTCCACGAGAACGTCGGAATCATCTGAAAACTTGCATGTGTCCCTAGCATATGTGTGTGAGTGTGGTGCAAGGTTGGTATAGGTGATTGCATGTGCCCCCCCTCGCATGCATGCGCTCTAACCTAGAAGCAAAAGGTTATGGACCTGTATAAGGGGGAATCTCCCCATTACGGTGAAACCGGGCCGTATAGTGCCCCAACTTGTGAACCAACATGGTTTCACATCATCCTATGACCTAGTCAGACACAAAACAAGAGAGAGCTACGCCGGGCTACCCCTGTCAGAAGAATGTCTAGGGGGGTAGACGATCCGAGGCCCGCAGATCATCAGGGTTTCGCCGGAGTAAGTCCACGAGAACGTCGGAATCAGGGGGGTGCGTGTATATAGTGATCAAGACCACAATAACCTATCATCATATGTGTGATCTCATGATCCTATGAAATAATATCACCTAACATATAAGTAATAAAAGCCTTGCTAAAGGTGAAAAAAATTCTTTGCCGTGTGTCTGTGGGATAGAGACACACGGCAAAGGACCTTTGCCGTGTGTTTGACGGCCACAGGCACACGGCAAAGGACATCTTTGCCGTGTGCTTTGTCCTTTGCCGTGTGTCTCATGCTATTTTCTAATTTTCTTTTTATTTTTTCTTTCAAATGATTTAACTTTTTGTTGCCTATTTGTTAGTATTCAGACCATGGAAACACTAACTTTGCAATAGACCATAAGGTTCTAGAGGATGCTGAACTTCATTTCCATTAGGTAGACGATCCGAGGCCCGCAGATCATCAGGGTTTCGCCGGTGGAAGTCCGCAAGAACGTCGGAATCATCTGAAAACTTGCATGTGTCCCTAGCATATGTGTGTGAGTGTGGTGCAAGGTTGGTATAGGTGATTGCATGTGTCCCCCCTCGCATGCATGCGCTCTGACCTAGAATCGAAAGGTTATGGACCTGTATAAGGGGGAATCTCCCCGTTACGGTGAAACCGGGCCGTATAGTGCCCCAACTTCTGAACCAACATGGTTTCACATCATCCTATGACCTAGTGAGACACAAAACAAGAGAGAGCTACGCCGGGCTACCCCTGTCAGAAGAATGTCTAGGGGGGTAGACGATCCGAGGCCCGCAGATCATCAGGGTTTCGCCGGAGGAAGTCCACGAGAACGTCGGAATCAGGGGGGTGCATGTATATAGTGATCAAGACCACAATAACCTATCATCATATGTGTGATCTCATGATCCTATGAAATAATATCACCTAACATATAAGTAATAAAAGCCTTGCTAAAGGTGAAAAAAATTCTTTGCCGTGTGTCTGTGGGATAGAGACACACGGCAAAGGACCTTTGCCGTGTGTTTGACGGCCACAGGCACACGGCAAAGGACATCTTTGCCGTGTGCTTTGTCCTTTGCCGTGTGTCTCATGCTATTTTCTAATTTTCCTTTTATTTTTTCTTTCAAATGATTTAACTTTTTGTCCTTTGCCGTGTGCTTTGTCCTTTGCCGTGTGTCTCATGCTATTTTCTAATTTTCTTTTTATTTTTTCTTTCAAATGATTTAACTTTTTGTTGCCTATTTGTTAGTATTCAGACCATGGACACACTAACTTTGCAATAGACCATAAGGTTCTAGAGGATGCTGAACTTCATTTCCATTAGGTAGACGATCCGAGGCCCGCAGATCATCAGGGTTTCGCCGGTGGAAGTCCGCAAGAACGTCGGAATCATCTGAAAACTTGCATGTGTCCCTAGCATATGTGTGTGAGTGTGGTGCAAGGTTGGTATAGGTGATTGCATGTGTCCCCCCTCGCATCCATGCGCTCTAACCTAGAAGCGAAAGGTTATGGACCTGTATAAGGGGGAATCTCCCCGTTACGGTGAAACCGGGCCGTATAGTGCCCCAACTTGTGAACCAACATGGTTTCACATCATCCTATGACCTAGTCAGACACAAAACAAGAGAGAGCCACACCGGGCTACCCCTGTCAGAAGAATGTCTAGAGGGGTAGACGATCCGAGGCCCGCAGATCATCAGGGTTTCGCCGGAGTAAGTCCACGAGAACGTCGGAATCATCTGAAAACTTGCATGTGTCCCTAGCATAAGTGTGTGAGTGTGGTGCAAGATTGGTATAGGTGATTGCATGTGCCCCCCCTCGCATGCATGCGCTCTAACCTAGAAGCGAAAGGTTATGGACCTGTATAAGGGGGAATCTCCCCGTTACGGTGAAACCGGGCCGTATAGTGCCCCAACTTGTGAACCAACATGGTTTCACATCATCCTATGACCTAGTGAGACACAAAACAAGAGAGAGCTACGCCGGGCTACCCCTGTCAGAAGAATGTCTAGGGGGGTAGACGATCCGAGGCCCGCAGATCATCAGGGTTTCGCCGGAGGAAGTCCACGAGAACGTCGGAATCATCTGAAAACTTGCATGTGTCCCTAGCATATGTGTGTGAGTGTGGTGCAAGGTTGGTATAGGTGATTGCATGTGCCCCCCCTCGCATGCATGCGCTCTAACCTAGAAGCGAAACGTTATGGACCTGTATAAGGGGGAATCTCCCCGTTACGGTGAAACCGGGCCGTATAGTGCCCCAACTTGTGAACCAACATGGTTTCACATCATCCTATGACCTAGTGAGACACAAAACAAGAGAGAGCTACGCCGGGCTACCCCTGTCAGAAGAATGTCTAGGGGGGTAGACGATCCGAGGCCCGCAGATCATCAGGGTTTCGCCGGAGGAAGTCCACGAGAACGTCGGAATCATCTGAAAACTTGCATGTGTCCCTAGCATATGTGTGTGAGTGTGGTGCAAGGTTGGTATAGGTGATTGCATGTGCCCCCCCTCGCATGCATGCGCTCTAACCTAGAAGCGAAACGTTATGGACCTGTATAAGGGGGAATCTCCCCGTTACGGTGAAACCGGGCCGTATAGTGCCCCAACTTGTGAACCAACATGGTTTCACATCATCCTATGACCTAGTCAGACACAAAACAAGAGAGAGCTACGCCGGGCTACCCCTGTCAGAAGAATGTCTAGGGGGGTAGACGATCCGAGGCCCGCAGATCATCAGGGTTTCGCCGGAGGAAGTCCACGAGAACGTCGGAATCATCTGAAAACTTGCATGTGTCCCTAGCATATGTGTGTGAGTGTGGTGCAAGGTTGGTATAGGTGATTGCATGTGTCCCCCCTCGCATCCATGCGCTCTAACCTAGAAGCGAAAGGTTATGGACCTGTATAAGGGGGAATCTCCCCGTTACGGTGAAACCGGGCCGTATAGTGCCCCAACTTGTGAACCAACATGGTTTCAAATCATCCTATGACCTAGTGAGACACAAAACAAGAGAGAGCTACGTCGGGCTACCCCTGTCAGAAGAATGTCTAGGGGGGTAGACGATCCGAGGCCCGCAGATCATCAGGGTTTCGTCGGAGGAAGTCCACGAGAACGTCGGAATCATCTGAAAACTTGCATGTGTCCCTAGCATATGTGTGTGAGTGTGGTGCAAGGTTGGTATAGGTGATTGCATGTGCCCCCCCTCGCATGCATGCGCTCTAACCTAGAAGCGAAAGGTTATGGACCTGTATAAGGGGGAATCTCCCCGTTACGGTGAAACCGGGCCGTATAGTGCCCCAACTTGTGAACCAACATGGTTTCACATCATCCTATGACCTAGTGAGATACAAAACAAGAGAGAGCTACGCCGGGCTACCCCTGTCAGAAGAATGTCTAGGGGGGTAGACGATCCGAGGCCCGCAGATCATCAGGGTTTCGCCGGAGGAAGTCCACGAGAACGTCGGAATCATCTGAAAACTTGCATGTGTCCCTAGCATATGTGTGTGAGTGTGGTGCAAGGTTGGTATAGGTGATTGCATGTGCCCCCCCTCGCATGCATGCGCTCTAACCTAGAAGCGAAAGGTTATGGACCTGTATAAGGGGGAATCTCCCCGTTACGGTGAAACCGGGCCGTATAGTGCCCCAACTTGTGAACCAACATGGTTTCACATCATCCTATGACCTAGTCAGACACAAAACAAGAGAGAGCTACGCCGGGCTACCCCTGTCAGAAGAATGTCTAGGGGGGTAGACGATCCGAGGCCCGCAGATCATCAGGGTTTCGCCGGAGTAAGTCCACGAGAACGTCGGAATCAGGGGGGTGCATGTATATAGTGATCAAGACCACAATAACCTATCATCATATGTGTGATCTCATGATCCTATGAAATAATATCACCTAACATATAAGTAATAAAAGCCTTGCTAAAGGTGAAAAAAATTCTTTGTCGTGTGTCTATGGGATAGAGACACACGGCAAAGGACCTTTGCCGTGTGTTTGACGGCCACAGGCACACGGCAAAGGACATCTTTGCCGTGTGCTTTGTCCTTTGCCGTGTGTCTCATGCTATTTTCTAATTTTCTTTTTATTTTTTCTTTCAAATGATTTAACTTTTTGTTGCCTATTTGTTAGTATTCAGACCATGGAAACACTAACTTTGCAATAGACCATAAGGTTCTAGAGGATGCTGAACTTCATTTCCATTAGGTAGACGATCCGAGGCCCGCAGATCATCAGGGTTTCGCCGGTGGAAGTCCGCAAGAACGTCGGAATCATCTGAAAACTTGCATGTGTCCCTAGCATATGTGTGTGAGTGTGGTGCAAGGTTGGTATAGGTGATTGCATGTGTCCCCCCTCGCATCCATGCGCTCTAACCTAGAAGCGAAAGGTTATGGACCTGTATAAGGGGGAATCTCCCCGTTACGGTGAAACCGGGCCGTATAGTGCCCCAACTTGTGAACCAACATGGTTTCACATCATCCTATGACCTAGTCAGACACAAAACAAGAGAGAGCTACGTCGGGCTACCCCTGTCAGAAGAATGTCTAGGGGGGTAGACGATCCGAGGCCCGCAGATCATCAGGGTTTCGCCGGAGTAAGTCCACGAGAACGTCGGAATCAGGGGGGTGCATGTATATAGTGATCAAGACCACAATAACCTATCATCATATGTGTGATCTCATGATCCTATGAAATAATATCACCTAACATATAAGTAATAAAAGCCTTGCTAAAGGTGAAAAAAATTCTTTGCCGTGTGTCTGTGGGATAGAGACACACGGCAAAGGACCTTTGCCGTGTGTTTGACGGCCACAGGCACATGGCAAAGGACATCTTTGCCGTGTGCTTTGTCCTTCGCCATGTGTCTCATGCTATTTTCTAATTTTCTTTTTATTTTTTCTTTCAAATGATTTAACTTTTTGTTGCCTATTTGTTAGTATTCAGACCATGGAAACACTAACTTTGCAATAGACCATAAGGTTCTAGAGGATGCTGAACTTCATTTCCATTAGGTAGACGATCCGAGGCCCGCAGATCATCAGGGTTTCGCCGGTGGAAGTCCGCAAGAACGTCGGAATCATCTGAAAACTTGCATGTGTCCCTAGCATATGTGTGTGAGTGTGGTGCAAGGTTGGTATAGGTGATTGCATGTGTCCCCCCTCGCATCCATGCGCTCTAACCTAGAAGCGAAAGGTTATGGACCTGTATAAGGGGGAATCTCCCCGTTAAGGTGAAACCGGTCCGTATAGTGCCCCAACTTGTGAACCAACATGGTTTCACATCATCCTATGACCTAGTCAGACACAAAACAAGAGAGAGCTACGCCGGGCTACCCCTGTCAGAAGAATGTCTAGAGGGGTAGACGATCCGAGGCCCGCAGATCATCAGGGTTTCGCCGGAGTAAGTCCACGAGAACGTCGGAATCATCTGAAAACTTGCATGTGTCCCTAGCATATGTGTGTGAGTGTGGTGCAAGATTGGTATAGGTGATTGCATGTGCCCCCCCTCGCATGCATGCGCTCTAACCTAGAAGCGAAAGGTTATGGACCTGTATAAGGGGGAATCTCCCTGTTACGGTGAAACCGGGCCGTATAGTGCCCCAACTTGTGAACCAACATGGTTTCACATCATCCTATGACCTAGTCAGACACAAAACAAGAGAGAGCTATGCCGGGCTACCCCTGTCAGAAGAATGTCTAGGGGGGTAGACGATCTGAGGCCCGCAGATCATCAGGGTTTCGCCGGAGGAAGTCCACGAGAACGTCGGAATCATCTGAAAACTTGCATGTGTCCCTAGCATATGTGTGTGAGTGTGGTGCAAGGTTGGTATAGGTGATTGCATGTGCCCCCCCTCGCATGCATGCGCTCTAACCTAGAAGCGAAACGTTATGGACCTGTATAAGGGGGAATCTCCCCGTTACGGTGAAACCGGGCCGTATAGTGCCCCAACTTGTGAACCAACATGGTTTCACATCATCCTATGACCTAGTGAGACACAAAACAAGAGAGAGCTACGCCGGGCTACCCCTGTCAGAAGAATGTCTAGGGGGGTAGACGATCCGAGGCCCGCAGATCATCAGGGTTTCGCCGGAGGAAGTCCACGAGAACGTCGGAATCATCTGAAAACTTGCATGTGTCCCTAGCATATGTGTGTGAGTGTGGTGCAAGGTTGGTATAGGTGATTGCATGTGCCCCCCCTCGCATGCATGCGCTCTAACCTAGAAGCGAAACGTTATGGACCTGTATAAGGGGGAATCTCCCCGTTACGGTGAAACCGGGCCGTATAGTGCCCCAACTTGTGAACCAACATGGTTTCACATCATCCTATGACCTAGTCAGACACAAAACAAGAGAGAGCTACGCCGGGCTACCCCTGTCAGAAGAATGTCTAGGGGGGTAGACGATCCGAGGCCCGCAGATCATCAGGGTTTCGCCGGAGGAAGTCCACGAGAACGTCGGAATCATCTGAAAACTTGCATGTGTCCCTAGCATATGTGTGTGAGTGTGGTGCAAGGTTGGTATAGGTGATTGCATGTGTCCCCCCTCGCATCCATGCGCTCTAACCTAGAAGCGAAAGGTTATGGACCTGTATAAGGGGGAATCTCCCCGTTACGGTGAAACCGGGCCGTATAGTGCCCCAACTTGTGAACCAACATGGTTTCAAATCATCCTATGACCTAGTGAGACACAAAACAAGAGAGAGCTACGTCGGGCTACCCCTGTCAGAAGAATGTCTAGGGGGGTAGACGATCCGAGGCCCGCAGATCATCAGGGTTTCGTCGGAGGAAGTCCACGAGAACGTCGGAATCATCTGAAAACTTGCATGTGTCCCTAGCATATGTGTGTGAGTGTGGTGCAAGGTTGGTATAGGTGATTGCATGTGCCCCCCCTCGCATGCATGCGCTCTAACCTAGAAGCGAAAGGTTATGGACCTGTATAAGGGGGAATCTCCCCGTTACGGTGAAACCGGGCCGTATAGTGCCCCAACTTGTGAACCAACATGGTTTCACATCATCCTATGACCTAGTGAGATACAAAACAAGAGAGAGCTACGCCGGGCTACCCCTGTCAGAAGAATGTCTAGGGGGGTAGACGATCCGAGGCCCGCAGATCATCAGGGTTTCGCCGGAGGAAGTCCACGAGAACGTCGGAATCATCTGAAAACTTGCATGTGTCCCTAGCATATGTGTGTGAGTGTGGTGCAAGGTTGGTATAGGTGATTGCATGTGCCCCCCCTCGCATGCATGCGCTCTAACCTAGAAGCGAAAGGTTATGGACCTGTATAAGGGGGAATCTCCCCGTTACGGTGAAACCGGGCCGTATAGTGCCCCAACTTGTGAACCAACATGGTTTCACATCATCCTATGACCTAGTCAGACACAAAACAAGAGAGAGCTACGCCGGGCTACCCCTGTCAGAAGAATGTCTAGGGGGGTAGACGATCCGAGGCCCGCAGATCATCAGGGTTTCGCCGGAGTAAGTCCACGAGAACGTCGGAATCAGGGGGGTGCATGTATATAGTGATCAAGACCACAATAACCTATCATCATATGTGTGATCTCATGATCCTATGAAATAATATCACCTAACATATAAGTAATAAAAGCCTTGCTAAAGGTGAAAAAAATTCTTTGCCGTGTGTCTATGGGATAGAGACACACGGCAAAGGACCTTTGTCGTGTGTTTGACGGCCACAGGCACACGGCAAAGGACATCTTTGCCGTGTGCTTTGTCCTTTGCCGTGTGTCTCATGCTATTTTCTAATTTTCTTTTTATTTTTTCTTTCAAATGATTTAACTTTTTGTTGCCTATTTGTTAGTATTCAGACCATGGAAACACTAACTTTGCAATAGACCATAAGGTTCTAGAGGATGCTGAACTTCATTTCCATTAGGTAGACGATCCGAGGCCCGCAGATCATCAGGGTTTCGCCGGTGGAAGTCCGCAAGAACGTCGGAATCATCTGAAAACTTGCATGTGTCCCTAGCATATGTGTGTGAGTGTGGTGCAAGGTTGGTATAGGTGATTGCATGTGTCCCCCCTCGCATCCATGCGCTCTAACCTAGAAGCGAAAGGTTATGCACCTGTATAAGGGGGAATCTCCCCGTTACGGTGAAACCGGGCCGTATAGTGCCCCAACTTGTGAACCAACATGGTTTCACATCATCCTATGACCTAGTCAGACACAAAACAAGAGAGAGCTACGTCGGGCTACCCCTGTCAGAAGAATGTCTAGGGGGGTAGACGATCCGAGGCCCGCAGATCATCAGGGTTTCGCCGGAGTAAGTCCACGAGAACGTCGGAATCAGGGGGGTGCATGTATATAGTGATCAAGACCACAATAACCTATCATCATATGTGTGATCTCATGATCCTATGAAATAATATCACCTAACATATAAGTAATAAAAGCCTTGCTAAAGGTGAAAAAAATTCTTTGCCGTGTGTCTGTGGGATAGAGACACACGGCAAAGGACCTTTGCCGTGTGTTTGACGGCCACAGGCACATGGCAAAGGACATCTTTGCCGTGTGCTTTGTCCTTCGCCATGTGTCTCATGCTATTTTCTAATTTTCTTTTTATTTTTTCTTTCAAATGATTTAACTTTTTGTTGCCTATTTGTTAGTATTCAGACCATGGAAACACTAACTTTGCAATAGACCATAAGGTTCTAGAGGATGCTGAACTTCATTTCCATTAGGTAGACGATCCGAGGCCCGCAGATCATCAGGGTTTCGCCGGTGGAAGTCCGCAAGAACGTCGGAATCATCTGAAAACTTGCATGTGTCCCTAGCATATGTGTGTGAGTGTGGTGCAAGGTTGGTATAGGTGATTGCATGTGTCCCCCCTCGCATCCATGCGCTCTAACCTAGAAGCGAAAGGTTATGGACCTGTATAAGGGGGAATCTCCCCGTTACGGTGAAACCGGTCCGTATAGTGCCACAACTTGTGAACCAACATGGTTTCACATCATCCTATGACCTAGTCAGACACAAAACAAGAGAGAGCTACGCCGGGCTACCCCTGTCAGAAGAATGTCTAGAGGGGTAGACGATCCGAGGCCCGCAGATCATCAGGGTTTCGCCGGAGTAAGTCCACGAGAACGTCGGAATCATCTGAAAACTTGCATGTGTCCCTAGCATATGTGTGTGAGTGTGGTGCAAGATTGGTATAGGTGATTGCATGTGCCCCCCCTCGCATGCATGCGCTCTAACCTAGAAGCGAAAGGTTATGGACCTGTATAAGGGGGAATCTCCCTGTTACGGTGAAACCGGGCCGTATAGTGCCCCAACTTGTGAACCAACATGGTTTCACATCATCCTATGACCTAGTCAGACACAAAACAAGAGAGAGCTATGCCGGGCTACCCCTGTCAGAAGAATGTCTAGGGGGGTAGACGATCCGAGGCCCGCAGATCATCAGGGTTTCGCCGGAGGAAGTCCACGAGAACGTCGGAATCATCTGAAAACTTGCATGTGTCCCTAGCATATGTGTGTGAGTGTGGTGCAAGGTTGGTATAGGTGATTGCATGTGCCCCCCTCGAATGCATGCGCTCTAACCTAGAAGCGAAAGGTTATGGACCTGTATAAGGGGGAATCTCCCCGTTACGGTGAAACCGGGCCGTATAGTGCCCCAACTTGTGAACCAACATGGTTTCACATCATCCTATGACCTAGTCAGACACAAAACAAGAGAGAGCTACGCCGGGCTACCCCTGTCAGAAGAATGTCTAGCGGGGTAGACGATCCGAGGCCCGCAGATCATCAGGGTTTCGCCGGAGGAAGTCCACGAGAACGTCGGAATCAGGGGGGTGCATGTATATGGTGATCAAGACCACAATAACCTATCATCATATGTGTGATCTCATGATCCTATGAAATAATATCACCTAACATATAAGTAATAAAAGCCTTGCTAAAGGTGAAAAAAATTCTTTGCCGTTTGTCTGTGGGATAGAGACACACAGCAAAGGACCTTTGCCGTGTGTTTGACGGCCACAGGCACACGGCAAAGGACATCTTTGCCGTGTGCTTTGTCCTTTGCCGTGTGTCTCATGCTATTTTCTAATTTTATTTTTATTTTTTCTTCCAAATGATTTAACTTTTTGTTGCCTATTTGTTAGTATTCAGACCATGGAAACACTAACTTTGCAATAGACCATAAGGTTCTAGAGGATGATGAACTTCATTTCCATTAGGTAGACGATCCGAGGCCCGTAGATCATCAGGGTTTCGCCGGTGGAAGTCCGCAAGAACGTCAGAATCATCTGAAAACTTGCATGTGTCCCTAGCATATGTGTGTGAGTGTGGTGCAAGGTTGGTATAGGTGATTGCATGTGTCCCCCCTCGCATCCATGCGCTCTAACCTAGAAGCGAAAGGTTATGGACCTGTATAAGGGGGAATATCCCCGTTACGGTGAAACCGGGCCGTATAGTGCCCCAACTTGTGAACCAACATGGTTTCACATCATCCTATGACCTAGTGAGACACAAAACAAGAGAGAGCTATGCCGGGCTACCCCTGTCAGAAGAATGTCTAGGGGGTAGACGATCCGAGGCCCGCAGATCATCAGGGTTTCGCCGGAGGAAGTCCACGAGAACGTCGGAATCATCTGAAAACTTGCATGTGTCCCTAGCATATGTGTGTGAGTGTGGTGCAAGGTTGGTATAGGTGATTGCATGTGCCCCCCCTCGCATGCATGCGCTCTAACCTAGAAGCGAAAGGTTATGGACCTGTATAAGGGGGAATCTCCCCGTTACGGTGAAACCGGGCCGTATAGTGCCCCAACTTGTGAACCAACATGGTTTCACATCATCCTATGACCTAGTCAGACACAAAACAAGAGAGAGCTACGCCGGGCTACCCCTGTCAGAAGAATGTCTAGGGGGGTAGACGATCCGAGGCCCGTAGATCATCAGGGTTTCGCCGGAGGAAGTCCACGAGAACGTCGGAATCATCTGAAAACTTGCATGTGTCCCTAGCATATGTGTGTGAGTGTGGTGCAAGGTTGGTATAGGTGATTGCATGTTCCCCCCTCGCATGCATGCGCTCTAACCTAGAAGCGAAAGGTTATGGACCTGTATAAGGGGGAATCTCCCCGTTACGGTGAAACCGGGCCGTATAGTGCCCCAACTTGTGAACCAACATGGTTTCACATCATCCTATGACCTAGTCAGACACAAAACAAGAGAGAGCTACGCCGGGCTACCCCTGTCAGAAGAATGTCTAGGGGGTAGACGATCCAAGGCCCACAGATCATCAGGGTTTCGCCGGAGTAAGTCCACGAGAACGTCGGAATCAGGGGGGTGCATGTATATAGTGATCAAGACCACAATAACCTATCATCATATGTGTGATCTCATGATCCTATGAAATAATATCACCTAACATATAAGTAATAAAAGCCTTGCTAAAGGTGAAAAAAATTCTTTGCCGTGTGTCTATGGGATAGAGACACACGGCAAAGGACCTTTGCCGTGTGTTTGACGGCCACAGGCACACGGCAAAGGACATCTTTGCCGTGTGCTTTGTCCTTTGCCGTGTGTCTCATGCTATTTTCTAATTTTCTTTTTATTTTTTCTTTCAAATGATTTAACTTTTTGTTGCCTATTTGTTAGTATTCAGACCATGGAAACACTAACTTTGCAATAGACCATAAGGTTCTAGAGGATGCTGAACTTCATTTCCATTAGGTAGACGATCCGAGGCCCGCAGATCATCAGGGTTTCGCCGGTGGAAGTCCGCAAGAACGTCGGAATCATCTGAAAACTTGCATGTGTCCCTAGCATATGTGTGTGAGTGTGGTGCAAGGTTGGTATAGGTGATTGCATGTGTCCCCCCTCGCATCCATGCGCTCTAACCTAGAAGCGAAAGGTTATGGACCTGTATAAGGGGGAATCTCCCCGTTACGGTGAAACCGGGCCGTATAGTGCCCCAACTTGTGAACCAACATGGTTTCACATCATCCTATGACCTAGTCAGACACAAAACAAGAGAGAGCTACGTCGGGCTACCCCTGTCAGAAGAATGTCTAGGGGGGTAGACGATCCGAGGCCCGCAGATCATCAGGGTTTCGCCGGAGTAAGTCCACGAGAACGTCGGAATCAGGGGGGTGCATGTATATAGTGATCAAGACCACAATAACCTATCGTCATATGTGTGATCTCATGATCCTATGAAATAATATCACCTAACATATAAGTAATAAAAGCCTTGCTAAAGGTGAAAAAAATTCTTTGCCGTGTGTCTGTGGGATAGAGACACACGGCAAAGGACCTTTGCCGTGTGTTTGACGGCCACAGGCACACGTCAAAGGACATCTTTGCCGTGTGCTTTGTCCTTTGCCGTGTGTCTCATGCTATTTTCTAATTTTCTTTTTATTTTTTCTTTCAAATGATTTAACTTTTTGTTGCCTATTTGTTAGTATTCAGACCATGGAAACACTAACTTTGCAATAGACCATAAGGTTCTAGAGGATGCTGAACTTCATTTCCATTAGGTAGACGATCCGAGGCCCGCAGATCATCAGGGTTTCGCCGGTGGAAGTCCGCAAGAACGTCGGAATCATCTGAAAACTTGCATGTGTCCCTAGCATATGTGTGTGAGTGTGGTGCAAGGTTGGTATAGGTGATTGCATGTGTCCCCCCTCGCATCCATGCGCTCTAACCTAGAAGCGAAAGGTTATGGACCTGTATAAGGGGGAATCTCCCCGTTACGGTGAAACCGGGCCGTATAGTGCCCAAACTTGTGAACCAACATGGTTTCACATCATCCTATGACCTAGTCAGACACAAAACAAGAGAGAGCTACGCCGGGCTACCCCTGTCAGAAGAATGTCTAGAGGGGTAGACGATCCGAGGCCCGCAGATCATCAGGGTTTCGCCGGAGTAAGTCCACGAGAACGTCGGAATCATCTGAAAACTTGCATGTGTCCCTAGCATATGTGTGTGAGTGTGGTGCAAGATTGGTATAGGTGATTGCATGTGCCCCCCCTCGCATGCATGCGCTCTAACCTAGAAGCGAAAGGTTATGGACCTGTATAAGGGGGAATCTCCCCGTTACGGTGAAACCGGGCCGTATAGTGCCCCAACTTGTGAACCAACATGGTTTCACATCATCCTATGACCTAGTCAGACACAAAACAAGAGAGAGCTACGCCGGGCTACCCCTGTCAGAAGAATGTCTAGGGGGGTAGACGATCCGAGGCCCGCAGATCATCAGGGTTTCGCCGGAGGAAGTCCACGAGAACGTCGGAATCATATGAAAACTTGCATGTGTCCCTAGCATATGTGTGTGAGTGTGGTGCAAGGTTGGTATAGGTGATTGCATGTGCCCCCCTCGAATGCATGCGCTCTAACCTAGAAGCGAAAGGTTATGGACCTGTATAAGGGGGAATCTCCCCGTTACGGTGAAACCGGGCCGTATAGTGCCCCAACTTGTGAACCAACATGGTTTCACATCATCCTATGACCTAGTCAGACACAAAACAAGAGAGAGCTACGCCGGGCTACCCCTGTCAGAAGAATGTCTAGGGGGGTAGACGATCCGAGGCCCGCAGATCATCAGGGTTTCGCCGGAGGAAGTCCACGAGAACGTCGGAATCAGGGGGGTGCGTGTATATGGTGATCAAGACCACAATAACCTATCATCATATGTGTGATCTCATGATCCTATGAAATAATATCACCTAACATATAAGTAATAAAAGCCTTGCTAAAGGTGAAAAAAATTCTTTGCCGTGTGTCTGTGGGATAGAGACACACGGCAAAGGACCTTTGCCGTGTGTTTGACGGCCACAGGCACACGGCAAAGGACATCTTTGCCGTGTGCTTTGTCCTTTGCCGTGTGTCTCATGCTATTTTCTAATTTTATTTTTATTTTTTCTTTCAAATGATTTAACTTTTTGTTGCCTATTTGTTAGTATTCAGACCATGGAAACACTAACTTTGCAATAGACTATAAGGTTCTAGAGGATGCTGAACTTCATTTCCATTAGGTAGACGATCCGAGGCCCGTAGATCATCAGGGTTTCGCCGGTGGAAGTCCGAAAGAACGTCAGAATCATCTGAAAACTTGCATGTGTCCCTAGCATATGTGTGTGAGTGTGGTGCAAGGTTGGTATAGGTGATTGCATGTGTCCCCCCTCGCATCCATGCGCTCTAACCTAGAAGCGAAAGGTTATGGACCTGTATAAGGGGGAATCTCCCCGTTACGGTGAAACCGGGCCGTATAGTGCCCCAACTTGTGAACCAACATGGTTTCACATCATCCTATGACCTAGTGAGACACAAAACAAGAGAGAGCTATGTCGGGCTACCCCTGTCAGAAGAATGTCTAGGGGGTAGACGATCCGAGGCCCGCAGATCATCAGGGTTTCGCCGGAGGAAGTCCACGAGAACGTCGGAATCATCTGAAAACTTGCATGTGTCCCTAGCATATGTGTGTGAGTGTGGTGCAAGGTTGGTATAGGTGATTGCATGTGCCCCCCTCGCATGCATGCGCTCTAACCTAGAAGCGAAAGGTTATGGACCTGTATAAGGGGGAATCTCCCCGTTACGGTGAAACCGGGCCGTATAGTGCCCCAACTTGTGAACCAACATGGTTTCACATCATCCTATGACCTAGTCAGACACAAAACAAGAGAGAGCTACGCCGGGCTACCCCTGTCAGAAGAATATCTAGGGGGGTAGACGATCCGAGGCCCGTAGATCATCAGGGTTTCGCCGGAGGAAGTCCACGAGAACGTCGGAATCATCTGAAAACTTGCATGTGTCCCTAGCATATGTGTGTGAGTGTGGTGAAAGGTTGGTATAGGTGATTGCATGTGCCCCCCCTCGCATGCATGCCCTCTAACCTAGAAGCGAAAGGTTATGGACCTGTATAAGGGGGAATCTCCCCGTTACGGTGAAACCGGGCCGTATAGTGCCCCAACTTCTGAACCAACATGGTTTCACATCATCCTATGACCTAGTGAGACACAAAACAAGAGAGAGCTACGCCGGGCTACCCCTGTCAGAAGAATGTCTAGGGGGGTAGACGATCCGAGGCCCGCAGATCATCAGGGTTTCGCCGGAGGAAGTCCACGAGAACGTCGGAATCAGGGGGGTGCATGTATATAGTGATCAAGACCACAATAACCTATCATCATATGTGTGATCTCATGATCCTATGAAATAATATCACCTAACATATAAGTAATAAAAGCCTTGCTAAAGGTGAAAAAAATTCTTTGCCGTGTGTCTGTGGGATAGAGACACACGGCAAAGGACCTTTGCCGTGTGTTTGACGGCCACAGGCACACGGCAAAGGACATCTTTGCCGTGTGCTTTGTCCTTTGCCGTGTGTCTCATGCTATTTTCTAATTTTCCTTTTATTTTTTCTTTCAAATGATTTAACTTTTTGTCCTTTGCCGTGTGCTTTGTCCTTTGCCGTGTGTCTCATGCTATTTTCTAATTTTCTTTTTATTTTTTCTTTCAAATGATTTAACTTTTTGTTGCCTATTTGTTAGTATTCAGACCATGGACACACTAACTTTGCAATAGACCATAAGGTTCTAGAGGATGCTGAACTTCATTTCCATTAGGTAGACGATCCGAGGCCCGCAGATCATGAGGGTTTCGCCGGTGGAAGTCCGCAAGAACGTCGGAATCATCTGAAAACTTGCATGTGTCCCTAGCATATGTGTGTGAGTGTGGTGCAAGGTTGGTATAGGTGATTGCATGTGTCCCCCCTCGCATCCATGCGCTCTAACCTAGAAGCGAAAGGTTATGGACCTGTATAAGGGGGAATCTCCCCGTTACGGTGAAACCGGGCCGTATAGTGCCCCAACTTGTGAACCAACATGGTTTCACATCATCCTATGACCTAGTCAGACACAAAACAAGAGAGAGCCACACCGGGCTACCCCTGTCAGAAGAATGTCTAGAGGGGTAGACGATCCGAGGCCCGCAGATCATCAGGGTTTCGCCGGAGTAAGTCCACGAGAACGTCGGAATCATCTGAAAACTTGCATGTGTCCCTAGCATAAGTGTGTGAGTGTGGTGCAAGATTGGTATAGGTGATTGCATGTGCCCCCCCTCGCATGCATGCGCTCTAACCTAGAAGCGAAAGGTTATGGACCTGTATAAGGGGGAATCTCCCCGTTACGGTGAAACCGGGCCGTATAGTGCCCCAAATTGTGAACCAACATGGTTTCACATCATCCTATGACCTAGTGAGACACAAAACAAGAGAGAGCTACGCCGGGCTACCCCTGTCAGAAGAATGTCTAGGGGGGTAGACGATCCGAGGCCCGCAGATCATCAGGGTTTCGCCGGAGGAAGTCCACGAGAACGTCGGAATCATCTGAAAACTTGCATGTGTCCCTAGCATATGTGTGTGAGTGTGGTGCAAGGTTGGTATAGGTGATTGCATGTGCCCCCCCTCGCATGCATGCGCTCTAACCTAGAAGCGAAACGTTATGGACCTGTATAAGGGGGAATCTCCCCGTTACGGTGAAATCGGGCCGTATAGTGCCCCAACTTGTGAACCAACATGGTTTCACATCATCCTATGACCTAGTGAGACACAAAACAAGAGAGAGCTACGCCGGGCTACCCCTGTCAGAAGAATGTCTAGGGGGGTAGACGATCCGAGGCCCGCAGATCATCAGGGTTTCGCCGGAGGAAGTCCACGAGAACGTCGGAATCATCTGAAAACTTGCATGTGTCCCTAGCATATGTGTGTGAGTGTGGTGCAAGGTTGGTATAGGTGATTGCATGTGCCCCCCCTCGCATGCATGCGCTCTAACCTAGAAGCGAAACGTTATGGACCTGTATAAGGGGGAATCTCCCCGTTACGGTGAAACCGGGCCGTATAGTGCCCCAACTTGTGAACCAACATGGTTTCACATCATCCTATGACCTAGTCAGACACAAAACAAGAGAGAGCTACGCCGGGCTACCCCTGTCAGAAGAATGTCTAGGGGGGTAGACGATCCGAGGCCCGCAGATCATCAGGGTTTCGCCGGAGGAAGTCCACGAGAACGTCGGAATCATCTGAAAACTTGCATGTGTCCCTAGCATATGTGTGTGAGTGTGGTGCAAGGTTGGTATAGGTGATTGCATGTGTCCCCCCTCGCATCCATGCGCTCTAACCTAGAAGCGAAAGGTTATGGACCTGTATAAGGGGGAATCTCCCCGTTACGGTGAAACCGGGCCGTATAGTGCCCCAACTTGTGAACCAACATGGTTTCAAATCATCCTATGACCTAGTGAGACACAAAACAAGAGAGAGCTACGTCGGGCTACCCCTGTCAGAAGAATGTCTAGGGGGGTAGACGATCCGAGGCCCGCAGATCATCAGGGTTTCGTCGGAGGAAGTCCACGAGAACGTCGGAATCATCTGAAAACTTGCATGTGTCCCTAGCATATGTGTGTGAGTGTGGTGCAAGGTTGGTATAGGTGATTGCATGTGCCCCCCCTCGCATGCATGCGCTCTAACCTAGAAGCGAAAGGTTATGGACCTGTATAAGGGGGAATCTCCCCGTTACGGTGAAACCGGGCCGTATAGTGCCCCAACTTGTGAACCAACATGGTTTCACATCATCCTATGACCTAGTGAGATACAAAACAAGAGAGAGCTACGCCGGGCTACCCCTGTCAGAAGAATGTCTAGGGGGGTAGACGATCCGAGGCCCGCAGATCATCAGGGTTTCGCCGGAGGAAGTCCACGAGAACGTCGGAATCATCTGAAAACTTGCATGTGTCCCTAGCATATGTGTGTGAGTGTGGTGCAAGGTTGGTATAGGTGATTGCATGTGCCCCCCCTCGCATGCATGCGCTCTAACCTAGAAGCGAAAGGTTATGGACCTGTATAAGGGGGAATCTCCCCGTTACGGTGAAACCGGGCCGTATAGTGCCCCAACTTGTGAACCAACATGGTTTCACATCATCCTATGACCTAGTCAGACACAAAACAAGAGAGAGCTACGCCGGGCTACCCCTGTCAGAAGAATGTCTAGGGGGGTAGACGATCCGAGGCCCGCAGATCATCAGGGTTTCGCCGGAGTAAGTCCACGAGAACGTCGGAATCAGGGGGGTGCATGTATATAGTGATCAAGACCACAATAACCTATCATCATATGTGTGATCTCATGATCCTATGAAATAATATCACCTAACATATAAGTAATAAAAGCCTTGCTAAAGGTGAAAAAAATTCTTTGCCGTGTGTCTATGGGATAGAGACACACGGCAAAGGACCTTTGCCGTGTGTTTGACGGCCACAGGCACACGGCAAAGGACATCTTTGCCGTGTGCTTTGTCCTTTGCCGTGTGTCTCATGCTATTTTCTAATTTTCTTTTTATTTTTTCTTTCAAATGATTTAACTTTTTGTTGCCTATTTGTTAGTATTCAGACCATGGAAACACTAACTTTGCAATAGACCATAAGGTTCTAGAGGATGCTGAACTTCATTTCCATTAGGTAGACGATCCGAGGCCCGCAGATCATCAGGGTTTCGCCGGTGGAAGTCCGCAAGAACGTCGGAATCATCTGAAAACTTGCATGTGTCCCTAGCATATGTGTGTGAGTGTGGTGCAAGGTTGGTATAGGTGATTGCATGTGTCCCCCCTCGCATCCATGCGCTCTAACCTAGAAGCGAAAGGTTATGGACCTGTATAAGGGGGAATCTCCCCGTTACGCTGAAACCGGGCCGTATAGTGCCCCAACTTGTGAACCAACATGGTTTCACATCATCCTATGACCTAGTCAGACACAAAACAAGAGAGAGCTACGTCGGGCTACCCCTGTCAGAAGAATGTCTAGGGGGGTAGACGATCCGAGGCCCGCAGATCATCAGGGTTTCGCCGGAGTAAGTCCACGAGAACGTCGGAATCAGGGGGGTGCATGTATATAGTGATCAAGACCACAATAACCTATCGTCATATGTGTGATCTCATGATCCTATGAAATAATATCACCTAACATATAAGTAATAAAAGCCTTGCTAAAGGTGAAAAAAATTCTTTGCCGTGTGTCTGTGGGATAGAGACACACGGCAAAGGACCTTTGCCATGTGTTTGACGGCCACAGGCACACGTCAAAGGACATCTTTGCCGTGTGCTTTGTCCTTTGCCGTGTGTCTCATGCTATTTTCTAATTTTCTTTTTATTTTTTCTTTCAAATGATTTAACTTTTTGTTGCCTATTTGTTAGTATTCAGACCATGGAAACACTAACTTTGCAATAGACCATAAGGTTCTAGAGGATGCTGAACTTCATTTCCATTAGGTAGACGATCCGAGGCCCGCAGATCATCAGGGTTTCGCCGGTGGAAGTCCGCAAGAACGTCGGAATCATCTGAAAACTTGCATGTGTCCCTAGCATATGTGTGTGAGTGTGGTGCAAGGTTGGTATAGGTGATTGCATGTGTCCCCCCTCGCATCCATGCGCTCTAACCTAGAAGCGAAAGGTTATGGACCTGTATAAGGGGGAATCTCCCCGTTACGGTGAAACCGGTCCGTATAGTGCCCCAACTTGTGAACCAACATGGTTTCACATCATCCTATGACCTAGTCAGACACAAAACAAGAGAGAGCTACGCCGGGCTACCCCTGTCAGAAGAATGTCTAGAGGGGTAGACGATCCGAGGCCCGCAGATCATCAGGGTTTCGCCGGAGTAAGTCCACGAGAACGTCGGAATCATCTGAAAACTTGCATGTGTCCCTAGCATATGTGTGTGAGTGTGGTGCAAGATTGGTATAGGTGATTGCATGTGCCCCCCCTCGCATGCATGCGCTCTAACCTAGAAGCGAAAGGTTATGGACCTGTATAAGGGGGAATCTCCCTGTTACGGTGAAACCGGGCCGTATAGTGCCCCAACTTGTGAACCAACATGGTTTCACATCATCCTATGACCTAGTCAGACACAAAACAAGAGAGAGCTACGCCGGGCTACCCCTGTCAGAAGAATGTCTAGGGGGGTAGACGATCCGAGGCCCGCAGATCATCAGGGTTTCGCCGGAGGAAGTCCACGAGAACGTCGGAATCATCTGAAAACTTGCATGTGTCCCTAGCATATGTGTGTGAGTGTGGTGCAAGGTTGGTATATGTGATTGCATGTGCCCCCCTCGAATGCATGCGCTCTAACCTAGAAGCGAAAGGTTATGGACCTGTATAAGGGGGAATCTCCCCGTTACGGTGAAACCGGGCCGTATAGTGCCCCAACTTGTGAACCAACATGGTTTCACATCATCCTATGACCTAGTCAGACACAAAACAAGAGAGAGCTACGCCGGGCTACCCCTGTCAGAAGAATGTCTAGCGGGGTAGACGATCCGAGGCCCGCAGATCATCAGGGTTTCGCCGGAGGAAGTCCACGAGAACGTCGGAATCAGGGGGGTGCATGTATATGGTGATCAAGACCACAATAACCTATCATCATATGTGTGATCTCATGATCCTATGAAATAATATCACCTAACATATAAGTAATAAAAGCCTTGCTAAAGGTGAAAAAAATTCTTTGCCGTTTGTCTGTGGGATAGAGACACACAGCAAAGGACCTTTGCCGTGTGTTTGACGGCCACAGGCACACGGCAAAGGACATCTTTGCCGTGTGCTTTGTCCTTTGCCGTGTGTCTCATGCTATTTTCTAATTTTATTTTTATTTTTTCTTCCAAATGATTTAACTTTTTGTTGCCTATTTGTTAGTATTCAGACCATGGAAACACTAACTTTGCAATAGACCATAAGGTTCTAGAGGATGATGAACTTCATTTCCATTAGGTAGACGATCCGAGGCCCGTAGATCATCAGGGTTTCGCCGGTGGAAGTCCGCAAGAACGTCAGAATCATCTGAAAACTTGCATGTGTCCCTAGCATATGTGTGTGAGTGTGGTGCAAGGTTGGTATAGGTGATTGCATGTGTCCCCCCTCGCATCCATGCGCTCTAACCTAGAAGCGAAAGGTTATGGACCTGTATAAGGGGGAATATCCCCGTTACGGTGAAACCGGGCCGTATAGTGCCCCAACTTGTGAACCAACATGGTTTCACATCATCCTATGACCTAGTGAGACACAAAACAAGAGAGAGCTATGCCGGGCTACCCCTGTCAGAAGAATGTCTAGGGGGTAGACGATCCGAGGCCCGCAGATCATCAGGGTTTCGCCGGAGGAAGTCCACGAGAACGTCGGAATCATCTGAAAACTTGCATGTGTCCCTAGCATATGTGTGTGAGTGTGGTGCAAGGTTGGTATAGGTGATTGCATGTGCCCCCCCTCGCATGCATGCGCTCTAACCTAGAAGCGAAAGGTTATGGACCTGTATAAGGGGGAATCTCCCCGTTACGGTGAAACCGGGCCGTATAGTGCCCCAACTTGTGAACCAACATGGTTTCACATCATCCTATGACCTAGTCAGACACAAAACAAGAGAGAGCTACGCCGGGCTACCCCTGTCAGAAGAATGTCTAGGGGGGTAGACGATCCGAGGCCCGTAGATCATCAGGGTTTCGCCGGAGGAAGTCCACGAGAACGTCGGAATCATCTGAAAACTTGCATGTGTCCCTAGCATATGTGTGTGAGTGTGGTGCAAGGTTGGTATAGGTGATTGCATGTGCCCCCTCGCATGCATGCGCTCTAACCTAGAAGCGAAAGGTTATGGACCTGTATAAGGGGGAATCTCCCCGTTACGGTGAAACCGGGCCGTATAGTGCCCCAACTTGTGAACCAACATGGTTTCACATCATCCTATGACCTAGTCAGACACAAAACAAGAGAGAGCTACGCCGGGCTACCCCTGTCAGAAGAATGTCTAGGGGGTAGACGATCCGAGGCCCGCAGATCATCAGGGTTTCGCCGGAGTAAGTCCACGAGAACGTCGGAATCAGGGGGGTGCATGTATATAGTGATCAAGACCACAATAACCTATCATCATATGTGTGATCTCATGATCCTATGAAATAATATCACCTAACATATAAGTAATAAAAGCCTTGCTAAAGGTGAAAAAAATTCTTTGCCGTGTGTCTATGGGATAGAGACACACGGCAAAGGACCTTTGCCGTGTGTTTGACGGCCACAGGCACACGGCAAAGGACATCTTTGCCGTGTGCTTTGTCCTTTGCCGTGTGTCTCATGCTATTTTCTAATTTTCTTTTTATTTTTTCTTTCAAATGATTTAACTTTTTGTTGCCTATTTGTTAGTATTCAGACCATGGAAACACTAACTTTGCAATAGACCATAAGGTTCTAGAGGATGCTGAACTTCATTTCCATTAGGTAGACGATCCGAGGCCCGCAGATCATCAGGGTTTCGCCGGTGGAAGTCCGCAAGAACGTCGGAATCATCTGAAAACTTGCATGTGTCCCTAGCATATGTGTGTGAGTGTGGTGCAAGGTTGGTATAGGTGATTGCATGTGTCCCCCCTCGCATCCATGCGCTCTAACCTAGAAGCGAAAGGTTATGGACCTGTATAAGGGGGAATCTCCCCGTTACGGTGAAACCGGGCCGTATAGTGCCCCAACTTGTGAACCAACATGGTTTCACATCATCCTATGACCTAGTCAGACACAAAACAAGAGAGAGCTACGCCGGGCTACCCCTGTCAGAAGAATGTCTAGCGGGGTAGACGATCCGAGGCCCGCAGATCATCAGGGTTTCGCCGGAGGAAGTCCACGAGAACGTCGGAATCAGGGGGGTGCATGTATATGGTGATCAAGACCACAATAACCTATCATCATATGTGTGATCTCATGATCCTATGAAATAATATCACCTAACATATAAGTAATAAAAGCCTTGCTAAAGGTGAAAAAAATTCTTTGCCGTTTGTCTGTGGGATAGAGACACACAGCAAAGGACCTTTGCCGTGTGTTTGACGGCCACAGGCACACGGCAAAGGACATCTTTGCCGTGTGCTTTGTCCTTTGCCGTGTGTCTCATGCTATTTTCTAATTTTATTTTTATTTTTTCTTCCAAATGATTTAACTTTTTGTTGCCTATTTGTTAGTATTCAGACCATGGAAACACTAACTTTGCAATAGACCATAAGGTTCTAGAGGATGATGAACTTCATTTCCATTAGGTAGACGATCCGAGGCCCGTAGATCATCAGGGTTTCGCCGGTGGAAGTCCGCAAGAACGTCAGAATCATCTGAAAACTTGCATGTGTCCCTAGCATATGTGTGTGAGTGTGGTGCAAGGTTGGTATAGGTGATTGCATGTGTCCCCCCTCGCATCCATGCGCTCTAACCTAGAAGCGAAAGGTTATGGACCTGTATAAGGGGGAATATCCCCGTTACGGTGAAACCGGGCCGTATAGTGCCCCAACTTGTGAACCAACATGGTTTCACATCATCCTATGACCTAGTGAGACACAAAACAAGAGAGAGCTATGCCGGGCTACCCCTGTCAGAAGAATGTCTAGGGGGTAGACGATCCGAGGCCCGCAGATCATCAGGGTTTCGCCGGAGGAAGTCCACGAGAACGTCGGAATCATCTGAAAACTTGCATGTGTCCCTAGCATATGTGTGTGAGTGTGGTGCAAGGTTGGTATAGGTGATTGCATGTGCCCCCCCTCGCATGCATGCGCTCTAACCTAGAAGCGAAAGGTTATGGACCTGTATAAGGGGGAATCTCCCCGTTACGGTGAAACCGGGCCGTATAGTGCCCCAACTTGTGAACCAACATGGTTTCACATCATCCTATGACCTAGTCAGACACAAAACAAGAGAGAGCTACGCCGGGCTACCCCTGTCAGAAGAATGTCTAGGGGGGTAGACGATCCGAGGCCCGTAGATCATCAGGGTTTCGCCGGAGGAAGTCCACGAGAACGTCGGAATCATCTGAAAACTTGCATGTGTCCCTAGCATATGTGTGTGAGTGTGGTGCAAGGTTGGTATAGGTGATTGCATGTGCCCCCCTCGCATGCATGCGCTCTAACCTAGAAGCGAAAGGTTATGGACCTGTATAAGGGGGAATCTCCCCGTTACGGTGAAACCGGGCCGTATAGTGCCCCAACTTGTGAACCAACATGGTTTCACATCATCCTATGACCTAGTCAGACACAAAACAAGAGAGAGCTACGCCGGGCTACCCCTGTCAGAAGAATGTCTAGGGGGTAGACGATCCGAGGCCCGCAGATCATCAGGGTTTCGCCGGAGTAAGTCCACGAGAACGTCGGAATCAGGGGGGTGCATGTATATAGTGATCAAGACCACAATAACCTATCATCATATGTGTGATCTCATGATCCTATGAAATAATATCACCTAACATATAAGTAATAAAAGCCTTGCTAAAGGTGAAAAAAATTCTTTGCCGTGTGTCTATGGGATAGAGACACACGGCAAAGGACCTTTGCCGTGTGTTTGACGGCCACAGGCACACGGCAAAGGACATCTTTGCCGTGTGCTTTGTCCTTTGCCGTGTGTCTCATGCTATTTTCTAATTTTCTTTTTATTTTTTCTTTCAAATGATTTAACTTTTTGTTGCCTATTTGTTAGTATTCAGACCATGGAAACACTAACTTTGCAATAGACCATAAGGTTCTAGAGGATGCTGAACTTCATTTCCATTAGGTAGACGATCCGAGGCCCGCAGATCATCAGGGTTTCGCCGGTGGAAGTCCGCAAGAACGTCGGAATCATCTGAAAACTTGCATGTGTCCCTAGCATATGTGTGTGAGTGTGGTGCAAGGTTGGTATAGGTGATTGCATGTGTCCCCCCTCGCATCCATGCGCTCTAACCTAGAAGCGAAAGGTTATGGACCTGTATAAGGGGGAATCTCCCCGTTACGGTGAAACCGGGCCGTATAGTGCCCCAACTTGTGAACCAACATGGTTTCACATCATCCTATGACCTAGTCAGACACAAAACAAGAGAGAGCTACGTCGGGCTACCCCTGTCAGAAGAATGTCTAGGGGGGTAGACGATCCGAGGCCCGCAGATCATCAGGGTTTCGCCGGAGTAAGTCCACGAGAACGTCGGAATCAGGGGGGTGCATGTATATAGTGATCAAGACCACAATAACCTATCGTCATATGTGTGATCTCATGATCCTATGAAATAATATCACCTAACATATAAGTAATAAAAGCCTTGCTAAAGGTGAAAAAAATTCTTTGCCGTGTGTCTGTGGGATAGAGACACACGGCAAAGGACCTTTGCCGTGTGTTTGACGGCCACAGGCACACGGCAAAGGACATCTTTGCCGTGTGCTTTGTCCTTTGCCGTGTGTCTCATGCTATTTTCTAATTTTCTTTTTATTTTTTCTTTCAAATGATTTAACTTTTTGTTGCCTATTTGTTAGTATTCAGACCATGGAAACACTAACTTTGCAATAGACCATAAGGTTCTAGAGGATGCTGAACTTCATTTCCATTAGGTAGACGATCCGAGGCCCGCAGATCATCAGGGTTTCGCCGGTGGAAGTCCGCAAGAACGTCGGAATCATCTGAAAACTTGCATGTGTCCCTAGCATATGTGTGTGAGTGTGGTGCAAGGTTGGTATAGGTGATTGCATGTGTCCCCCCTCGCATCCATGCGCTCTAACCTAGAAGCGAAAGGTTATGGACCTGTATAAGGGGGAATCTCCCCGTTACGGTGAAACCGGGCCGTATAGTGCCCCAACTTGTGAACCAACATGGTTTCACATCATCCTATGACCTAGTCAGACACAAAACAAGAGAGAGCTACGCCGGGCTACCCCTGTCAGAAGAATGTCTAGAGGGGTAGACGATCCGAGGCCCGCAGATCATCAGGGTTTCGCCGGAGTAAGTCCACGAGAACGTCGGAATCATCTGAAAACTTGCATGTGTCCCTAGCATATGTGTGTGAGTGTGGTGCAAGATTGGTATAGGTGATTGCATGTGCCCCCCCTCGCATGCATGCGCTCTAACCTAGAAGCGAAAGGTTATGGACCTGTATAAGGGGGAATCTCCCTGTTACGGTGAAACCGGGCCGTATAGTGCCCCAACTTGTGAACCAACATGGTTTCACATCATCCTATGACCTAGTCAGACACAAAACAAGAGAGAGCTACGCCGGGCTACCCCTGTCAGAAGAATGTCTAGGGGGGTAGACGATCCGAGGCCCGCAGATCATCAGGGTTTCGCCGGAGGAAGTCCACGAGAACGTCGGAATCATCTGAAAACTTGCATGTGTCCCTAGCATATGTGTGTGAGTGTGGTGCAAGGTTGGTATAGGTGATTGCATGTGCCCCCCTCGAATGCATGCGCTCTAACCTAGAAGCGAAAGGTTATGGACCTGTATAAGGGGGAATCTCCCCGTTACGGTGAAACCGGGCCGTATAGTGCCCCAACTTGTGAACCAACATGGTTTCACATCATCCTATGACCTAGTCAGACACAAAACAAGAGAGAGCTACGCCGGGCTACCCCTGTCAGAAGAATGTCTAGGGGGGTAGACGATCCGAGGCCCGCAGATCATCAGGGTTTCGCCGGAGGAAGTCCACGAGAACGTCGGAATCAGGGGGGTGCATGTATATGGTGATCAAGACCACAATAACCTATCATCATATGTGTGATCTCATGATCCTATGAAATAATATCACCTAACATATAAGTAATAAAAGCCTTGCTAAAGGTGAAAAAAATTCTTTGCCGTGTGTCTGTGGGATAGAGACACACGGCAAAGGACCTTTGCCGTGTGTTTGACGGCCACAGGCACACGGCAAAGGACATCTTTGCCGTGTGCTTTGTCCTTTGCCGTGTGTCTCATGCTATTTTCTAATTTTATTTTTATTTTTTCTTTCAAATGATTTAACTTTTTGTTGCCTATTTGTTAGTATTCAGACCATGGAAACACTAACTTTGCAATAGACCATAAGGTTCTAGAGGATGCTGAACTTCATTTCCATTAGGTAGACGATCCGAGGCCCGTAGATCATCAGGGTTTCGCCGGTGGAAGTCCGCAAGAACGTCAGAATCATCTGAAAACTTGCATGTGTCCCTAGCATATGTGTGTGAGTGTGGTGCAAGGTTGGTATAGGTGATTGCATGTGTCCCCCCTCGCATCCATGCGCTCTAACCTAGAAGCGAAAGGTTATGGACCTGTATAAGGGGGAATCTCCCCGTTACGGTGAAACCGGGTCGTATAGTGCCCCAACTTGTGAACCAACATGGTTTCACATCATCCTATGACCTAGTGAGACACAAAACAAGAGAGAGCTATGCCGGGCTACCCCTGTCAGAAGAATGTCTAGGGGGTAGACGATCCGAGGCCCGCAGATCATCAGGGTTTCGCCGGAGGAAGTCCACGAGAACGTCGGAATCATCTGAAAACTTGCATGTGTCCCTAGCATATGTGTGTGAGTGTGGTGCAAGGTTGGTATAGGTGATTGCATGTGCCCCCCTCGCATGCATGCGCTCTAACCTAGAAGCAAAAGGTTATGGACCTGTATAAGGGGGAATCTCCCCGTTACGGTGAAACCGGGCCGTATAGTGCCCCAACTTGTGAACCAACATGGTTTCACATCATCCTATGACCTAGTCAGACACAAAACAAGAGAGAGCTACGCCGGGCTACCCCTGTCAGAAGAATGTCTAGGGGGGTAGACGATCCGAGGCCCGTAGATCATCAGGGTTTCGCCGGAGGAAGTCCACGAGAACGTCGGAATCATCTGAAAACTTGCATGTGTCCCTAGCATATGTGTGTGAGTGTGGTGCAAGGTTGGTATAGGTGATTGCATGTGCCCCCCCTCGCATGCATGCGCTCTAACCTAGAAGCGAAAGGTTATGGACCTGTATAAGGGGGAATCTCCCCGTTACGGTGAAACCGGGCCGTATAGTGCCCCAACTTGTGAACCAACATGGTTTCACATCATCCTATGACCTAGTCAGACACAAAACAAGAGAGAGCTACGCCGGGCTACCCCTGTCAGAAGAATGTCTAGAGGGGTAGACGATCCGAGGCCCGCAGATCATCAGGGTTTCGCCGGAGTAAGTCCACGAGAACGTCGGAATCATCTGAAAACTTGCATGTGTCCCTAGCATATGTGTGTGAGTGTGGTGCAAGATTGGTATAGGTGATTGCATGTGCCCCCCCTCGCATGCATGCGCTCTAACCTAGAAGCGAAAGGTTATGGACCTGTATAAGGGGAATCTCCCCGTTACGGTGAAACCGGGCCGTATAGTGCCCCAACTTGTGAACCAACATGGTTTCACATCATCCTATGACCTAGTCAGACACAAAACAAGAGAGAGCTACGCCGGGCTACCCCTGTCAGAAGAATGTCTAGGGGGGTAGACGATCCGAGGCCCGCAGATCATCAGGGTTTCGCCGGAGGAAGTCCACGAGAACGTCGGAATCATCTGAAAACTTGCATGTGTCCCTAGCATATGTGTGTGAGTGTGGTGCAAGGTTGGTATAGGTGATTGCATGTGCCCCCCTCGAATGCATGCGCTCTAACCTAGAAGCGAAAGGTTATGGACCTGTATAAGGGGGAATCTCCCCGTTACGGTGAAACCGGGCCGTATAGTGCCCCAACTTGTGAACCAACATGGTTTCACATCATCCTATGACCTAGTCAGACACAAAACAAGAGAGAGCTACGCCGGGCTACCCCTGTCAGAAGAATGTCTAGGGGGGTAGACGATCCGAGGCCCGCAGATCATCAGGGTTTCGCCGGAGGAAGTCCACGAGAACGTCGGAATCAGGGGGGTGCATGTATATGGTGATCAAGACCACAATAACCTATCATCATATGTGTGATCTCATGATCCTATGAAATAATATCACCTAACATATAAGTAATAAAAGCCTTGCTAAAGGTGAAAAAAATTCTTTGCCGTGTGTCTGTGGGATAGAGACACACGGCAAAGGACCTTTGCCGTGTGTTTGACGGCCACAGGCACACGGCAAAGGACATCTTTGCCGTGTGCTTTGTCCTTTGCCGTGTGTCTCATGCTATTTTCTAATTTTATTTTTATTTTTTCTTTCAAATGATTTAACTTTTTGTTGCCTATTTGTTAGTATTCAGACCATGGAAACACTAACTTTGCAATAGACCATAAGGTTCTAGAGGATGCTGAACTTCATTTCCATTAGGTAGACGATCCGAGGCCCGTAGATCATCAGGGTTTCGCCGGTGGAAGTCCGCAAGAACGTCAGAATCATCTGAAAACTTGCATGTGTCCCTAGCATATGTGTGTGAGTGTGGTGCAAGGTTGGTATAGCTGATTGCATGTGTCCCCCCTCGCATCCATGCGCTCTAACCTAGAAGCGAAAGGTTATGGACCTGTATAAGGGGGAATCTCCCCGTTACGGTGAAACCGGGCCGTATAGTGCCCCAACTTGTGAACCAACATGGTTTCACATCATCCTATGACCTAGTGAGACACAAAACAAGAGAGAGCTATGCCGGGCTACCCCTGTCAGAAGAATGTCTAGGGGGTAGACGATCCGAGGCCCGCAGATCATCAGGGTTTCGCCGGAGGAAGTCCACGAGAACGTCGGAATCATCTGAAAACTTGCATGTGTCCCTAGCATATGTGTGTGAGTGTGGTGCAAGGTTGGTATAGGTGATTGCATGTGCCCCCCTCGCATGCATGCGCTCTAACCTAGAAGCGAAAGGTTATGGACCTGTATAAGGGGGAATCTCCCCGTTACGGTGAAACCGGGCCGTATAGTGCCCCAACTTGTGAACCAACATGGTTTCACATCATCCTATGACCTAGTCAGACACAAAACAAGAGAGAGCTACGCCGGGCTACCCCTGTCAGAAGAATGTCTAGGGGGGTAGACGATCCGAGGCCCGTAGATCATCAGGGTTTCGCCGGAGGAAGTCCACGAGAACGTCGGAATCATCTGAAAACTTGCATGTGTCCCTAGCATATGTGTGTGAGTGTGGTGCAAGGTTGGTATAGGTGATTGCATGTGCCCCCCTCGCATGCATGCGCTCTAACCTAGAAGCGAAAGGTTATGGACCTGTATAAGGGGGAATCTCCCCGTTACGGTGAAACCGGGCCGTATAGTGCCCCAACTTGTGAACCAACATGGTTTCACATCATCCTATGACCTAGTCAGACACAAAACAAGAGAGAGCTACGCCGGGCTACCCCTGTCAGAAGAATGTCTAGGGGGGTAGACGATCCGAGGCCCGCAGATCATCAGGGTTTCGCCGGAGAAAGTCCACGAGAACGTCGGAATCATCTGAAAACTTGCATGTGTCCCTAGCATATGTGTGTGAGTGTGGTGCAAGGTTGGTATAGGTGATTGCATGTGCCCCCCCTCGCATGCATGCGCTCTAACCTAGAAGCGAAAGGTTATGGACCTGTATAAGGGGGAATCTCCCCGTTACGGTGAAACCGGGCCGTATAGTGCCCCAACTTGTGAACCAACATGGTTTCACATCATCCTATGACCTAGTCAGACACAAAACAAGAGAGAGCTACGCCGGGCTACCCCTGTCAGAAGAATGTCTAGGGGGGTAGACGATCCGAGGCCCGCAGATCATCAGGGTTTCGCCGGAGGAAGTCCACGAGAACGTCGGAATCATCTGAAAACTTGCATGTGTCCCTAGCATATGTGTGTGAGTGTGGTGCAAGGTTGGTATAGGTGATTGCATGTGCCCCCCCCCCTCGCATGCATGCGCTCTAACCTAGAAGCGAAAGGTTATGGACCTATATAAGGGGGAATCTCCCCGTTACGGTGAAACCGGGCCGTATAGTGCCCCAACTTGTGAACCAACATGGTTTCACATCATCCTAAGACCTAGTCAGACACAAAACAAGAGAGAGCTACGCCGGGCTACCCCTGTCAGAAGAATGTCTAGAGGGGTAGACGATCCGAGGCCCGCAGATCATCAGGGTTTCGCCGGAGTAAGTCCACGAGAACGTCGGAATCATCTGAAAACTTGCATGTGTCCCTAGCATATGTGTGTGAGTGTGGTGCAAGATTGGTATAGGTGATTGCATGTTCCCCCCTCGCATGCATGCGCTCTAACCTAGAAGCGAAGGGTTATGGACCTGTATAAGGGGGAATCTCCCCGTTACGGTGAAACCGGGCCGTATAGTGCCCCAACTTGTGAACCAACATGGTTTCACATCATCCTATGACCTAGTCAGACACAGAACAAGAGAGAGCTACGCCGGGCTACCCCTGTCAGAAGAATGTCTAGGGGGGTAGACGATCCGAGGCCCGCAGATCATCAGGGTTTCGCCGGAGGAAGTCCACGAGAACGTCGGAATCATCTGAAAACTTGCATGTGTCCCTAGCATATGTGTGTGAGTGTGGTGCAAGGTTGGTATAGGTGATTGCATGTGCCCCCCTGGCATGCATGCGCTCTAACCTAGAAGCGAAAGGTTATGGACCTGTATAAGGGGGAATCTCCCCGTTACGGTGAAACCGGGCCGTATAGTGCCCCAACTTGTAAACCAACATGGTTTCACATCATCCTATGACCTAGTCAGACACAAAACAAGAGAGAGCTACGCCGGGCTACCCCTGTCAGAAGAATGTCTAGGGGGGTAGACGATCCGAGGCCCGCAGATCATCAGGGTTTCGCCGGAGTAAGTCCACGAGAACGTCAGAATCAGGGGGGTGCATGTATATAGTGATCAAGACCACAATAACCTATCATCATATGTGTGATCTCATGATCCTATGAAATAATATCACCTAACATATAAGTAATAAAAGCCTTGCTAAAGGTGAAAAAAATTCTTTGCCGTGTATCTGTGGGATAGAGACACACGGCAAAGGACCTTTGCCGTGTGTTTGACGGCCACAGGCACACGGCAAAGGACATCTTTGTCGTGTGCTTTGTCCTTTGCCGTGTGTCTCATGCTATTTTCTAATTTTCTTTTTATTTTTTCTTTCAAATGATTTAACTTTTTCTTGCCTATTTGTTAGTATTCCGACCATGGAAACACTAACTTTGCAATAGACCATAAGGTTCTAGAGGATGCTGAACTTCATTTCCATTAGGTAGACGATCCGAGGCCCGCAGATCATCAGGGTTTCGCCGGTGGAAGTCCGCAAGAACGTCGGAATCATCTGAAAACTTGCATGTGTCCCTAGCATATGTGTGTGAGTGTGGTGCAAGGTTGGTATAGGTGATTGCATGTGTCCCCCCTCGCATCCATGCGCTCTAACCTAGAAGCGAAAGGTTATGGACCTGTATAAGGGGGAATCTCCCCGTTACGGTGAAACCGGGCCGTATAGTGCCCCAACTTGTGAACCAACATGGTTTCACATCATCCTATGACCTAGTCAGACATAAAACAAGAGAGAGCTACGCCGGGCTACCCCTGTCAGAAGAATGTCTAGAGGGGTAGACGATCCGAGGCCCGCAGATCATCAGGGTTTCGCCGGAGTAAGTCCACGAGAACGTCGGAATCATCTGAAAACTTGCATGTGTCCCTAGCATATGTGTGTGAGTGTGGTGCAAGATTGGTATAGGTGATTGCATGTGCCCCCCCTCGCATGCATGCGCTCTAACCTAGAAGAGAAAGGTTATGGACCTGTATAAGGGGGAATCTCCCCGTTACGGTGAAACCGGGCCGTATAGTGCCCCAACTTGTGAACCAACATGGTTTCACATCATCCTATGACCTAGTCAGACACAAAACAAGAGAGAGCTACGCCGGGCTACCCCTGTCAGAAGAATGTCTAGGGGGTAGACGATCCGAGGCCCGCAGATCATCAGGGTTTCGCCGGAGGAAGTCCACGAGAACGTCGGAATCATCTGAAAACTTGCATGTGTCCCTAGCATATGTGTGTGAGTGTGGTGCAAGGTTGGTATAGGTGATTGCATGTGCCCCCCCCCCTCGCATGCATGCGCTCTAACCTAGAAGCGAAAGGTTATGGACCTGTATAAGGGGGAATCTCCCCGTTACGGTGAAATCGGGCCGTATAGTGCCCCAACGTGTGAACCAACATGGTTTCACATCATCCTATGACCTAGTCAGACACAAAACAAGAGAGAGCTACGCTGGGCTACCCCTGTCAGAAGAAAGTCTAGGGGGTAGACGATCCGAGGCCCGCAGATCATCAGGGTTTCGCCGGAGTAAGTCCACGAGAACGTCGGAATCAGGGTGGTGCATGTATATAGTGATCAAGACCACAATAACCTATCATCATATGTGTGATCTCATGATCCTATGAAATAATATCACCTAACATATAAGTAATAAAAGCCTTGCTAAAGGTGAAAAAAATTCTTTGCCGTGTGTCTGTGGGATAGAGACACACGGCAAAGGACCTTTGCCGTGTGTTTGACGGCCACAGGCACACGGCAAAGGACATCTTTGCCGTGTGCTTTGTCCTTTGCCGTGTGTCTCATGCTATTTTCTAATTTTCTTTTTATTTTTTCTTTCAAATGATTTAACTTTTTCTTGCCTCTTTGTTAGTATTCCGACCATGGAAACACTAACTTTGCAATAGACCATAAGGTTCTAGAGGATGCTGAACTTCATTTCCATTAGGTAGACGATCCGAGGCCCGCAGATCATCAGGGTTTCGCCGGTGGAAGTCCGCAAGAACGTCGGAATCATCTGAAAACTTGCATGTGTCCCTAGCATATGTGTGTGAGTGTGGTTCAAGGTTGGTATAGGTGATTGCATGTGTCCCCCCTCGCATCCATGCGCTCTAACCTAGAAGCGAAAGGTTATGGACCTGTATAAGGGGGAATCTCCCCGTTACGGTGAAACCGGGCCGTATAGTGCCCCAACTTGTGATCCAACATGGTTTCACATCATCCTATGACCTAGTCAGACATAAAACAAGAGAGAGCTACGCCGGGCTACCCCTGTCAGAAGAATGTCTAGAGGGGTAGACGATCCGAGGCCCGCAGATCATCAGGGTTTCGCCGGAGTAAGTCCACGAGAACGTCGGAATCATCTGAAAACTTGCATGTGCCCCTAGCATATGTGTGTGAGTGTGGTGCAAGATTGGTATAGGTGATTGCATGTGCCCCCCTCGCATGCATGCGCTCTAACCTAGAAGAGAAAGGTTATGGACCTGTATAAGGGGGAATCTCCCCGTTACGGTGAAACCGGGCCGTATAGTGCCCCAACTTGTGAACCAACATGGTTTCACATCATCCTATGACCTAGTCAGACACAAAACAAGAGAGAGCTACGCCGGGTTACCCCTGTCAGAAGAATGTCTAGGGGGGTAGACGATCCGAGGCCCGCAGATCATCAGGGTTTCGCCGGAGGAAGTCCTCGAGAACGTCGGAATCATCTGAAAACTTGCATGTGTCCCTAGCATATGTGTGTGAGTGTGGTGCAAGGTTGGTATAGGTGATTGCATGTGCCCCCCCCTCGCATGCATGCGCTCTAACCTAGAAGCGAAAGGTTATGGACCTGTATAAGGGGGAATCTCCCCGTTACGGTGAAACCGGGCCGTATAGTGCCCCAACGTGTGAACCAACATGGTTTCACATCATCCTATGACCTAGTCAGACACAAAACAAGAGAGAGCTACGCCGGGCTACCCCTGTCAGAAGAAAGTCTAGGGGGGTAGACGATCCGAGGCCCGCAGATCATCAGGGTTTCGCCGGAGTAAGTCCACGAGAACGTCGGAATCAGGGTGGTGCATGTATATAGTGATCAAGACCACAATAACCTATCATCATATGTGTGATCTCATGATCCTATGAAATAATATCACCTAACATATAAGTAATAAAAGCCTTGCTAAAGGTGAAAAAAATTCTTTGCCGTGTGTCTGTGGGATAGAGACACACGGCAAAGGACCTTTGCCGTGTGTTTGACGGCCACAGGCACACGGCAAAGGACATCTTTGCCGTGTGCTTTGTCCTTTGCCGTGTGTCTCATGCTATTTTCTAATTTTCTTTTTATTTTTTCTTTCAAATGATTTAACTTTTTGTTGCCTATTTGTTAGTATTCAGACCATGGAAACACTAACTTTGCAATAGACCATAAGGTTCTAGAGGATGCTGCACTTCATTTCCATTAGGTAGACGATCCGAGGCCCGCAGATCATCAGGGTTTCGCCGGTGGAAGTCCGCAAGAACGTCGGAATCATCTGAAAACTTGCATGTGTCCCTAGCATATGTGTGTGAGTGTGGTGCAAGGTTGGTATAGGTGATTGCATGTGTCCCCCCTCGCATCCATGCGCTCTAACCTAGAAGCGAAAGGTTATGGACCTGTATAAGGGGGAATCTCCCCGTTACGGTGAAACCGGGCCGTATAGTGCCCCAACTTGTGAACCAACATGGTTTCACATCATCCTATGACCTAGTCAGACACAAAACAAGAGAGAGCTACGCCGGGCTACCCCTGTTAGAAGAATGTCTAGAGGGGTAGACGATCCGAGGCCCACAGATCATCAGGGTTTCGCCGGAGTAAGTCCACGAGAACGTCGGAATCATCTGAAAACTTGCATGTGTCCCTAGCATATGTGTGTGAGTGTGGTGCAAGATTGGTATAGGTGATTGCATGTGCCCCCCCTCGCATGCATGCGCTCTAACCTAGAAGAGAAAGGTTATGGACCTGTATAAGGGGGAATCTCCCCGTTACGGTGAAACTGGGCCGTATAGTGCCCCAACTTGTGAACCAACATGGTTTCACATAATCCTATGACCTAGTCAGACACAAAACAAGAGAGAGCTACGCCGGGCTACCCCTGTCAGAAGAATGTCTAGGGGGGTAGACGATCCGAGGCCCGCAGATCATCAGGGTTTCGCCGGAGGAAGTCCACGAGAACGTCGGAATCATCTGAAAACTTGCATGTGTCCCTAGCATATGTGTGTGAGTGTGGTGCAAGGTTGGTATAGGTGATTGCATGTGCCCCCCCCCCTCGCATGCATGCGCTCTAACCTAGAAGCGAAAGGTTATGGACCTGTATAAGGGGGAATCTCCCCGTTACGGTGAAACCGGGCCGTATAGTGCCCCAACGTGTGAACCAACATGGTTTCACATCATCCTATGACCTAGTCAGACACAAAACAAGAGAGAGCTACGCCGGGCTACCCCTGTCAGAAGAATGTCTAGGGGGGTAGACGATCCGAGGCCCGCAGATCATCAGGGTTTCGCCGGAGTAAGTCCACGAGAACGTCGGAATCAGGGGGGTGCATGTATATAGTGATCAAGACCACAATAACCTATCATCATATGTGTGATCTCATGATCCTATGAAATAATATCACCTAACATATAAGTAATAAAAGCCTTGCTAAAGGTGAAAAAAATTCTTTGCCGTGTGTCTGTGGGATAGAGACACACGGCAAAGGACCTTTGCCGTGTGTTTGACGGCCACAGGCACACGGCAAAGGACATCTTTGCCGTGTGCTTTGTCCTTTGCCGTGTGTCTCATGCTATTTTCTAATTTTCTTTTTATTTTTTCTTTCAAATGATTTAACTTTTTGTTGCCTATTTGTTAGTATTCAGACCATGGAAACACTAACTTTGCAATAGACCATAAGGTTCTAGAGGATGCTGAACTTCATTTCCATTAGGTAGACGATCCGAGGCCCGCAGATCATCAGGGTTTCGCCGGTGGAAGTCCGCAAGAACGTCGGAATCATCTGAAAACTTGCATGTGTCCCTAGCATATGTGTGTGAGTGTGGTGCAAGGTTGGTATAGGTGATTGCATGTGTCCCCCCTCGCATCCATGCGCTCTAACCTAGAAGCGAAAGGTTATGGACCTGTATAAGGGGGAATCTCCCCGTTACGGTGAAACCGGGCCGTATAGTGCCCCAACTTGTGAACCAACATGGTTTCACATCATCCTATGACCTAGTGAGACACAAAACAAGAGAGAGGTACGCCGGGCTACCCCTGTCAGAAGAATGTCTAGGGGGGTAGACGATCCGAGGCCCGCAGATCATCAGGGTTTCGCCGGAGGAAGTCCACGAGAACGTCGGAATCATCTGAAAACTTGCATGTGTCCCTAGCATATGTGTGTGAGTGTGGTGCAAGGTTGGTATAGGTGATTGCATGTGCCCCCCCTCGCATGCATGCGCTCTAACCTAGAAGCGAAAGGTTATGGACCTGTATAAGGGGGAATCTCCCCGTTACGGTGAAACCGGGCCGTATAGTGCCCCAACTTGTGAACCAACATGGTTTCACATCATCCTATGACCTAGTCAGACACAAAACAAGAGAGAGCTACGCCGGGCTACCCCTGTCAGAAGAATGTCTAGGGGGGTAGACGATCCGAGGCCCGCAGATCATCAGGGTTTCGCCGGAGTAAGTCCACGAGAACGTCGGAATCATCTGAAAACTTGCATGTGTCCCTAGCATATGTGTGTGAGTGTGGTGCAAGGTTGGTATAGGTGATTGCATGTGCCCCCCCTCGCATGCATGCGCTCTAACCTAGAAGCGAAAGGTTATGGACCTGTATAAGGGGGAATCTCCCCGTTACGGTGAAACCGGGCCGTATAGTGCCCCAACTTGTGAACCAACATGGTTTCACATCATCCTATGACCTAGTCAGACACAAAACAAGAGAGAGCTACGCCGGGCTACCCCTGTCAGAAGAATGTCTAGGGGGGTAGACGATCCGAGGCCCGCAGATCATCAGGGTTTCGCTGGAGGAAGTCCACGAGAACGTCGGAATCATCTGAAAACTTACATGTGTCCCTAGCATATGTGTGTGAGTGTGGTGCAAGGTTGGTATAGGTGATTGCATGTGCCCCCCCTCGCATGCATGCGCTCTAACCTAAAAGCGAAAGGTTATGGACCTGTATAAGGGGGAATCTCCCCGTTACGGTGAAACCGGGCCGTATAGTGCCCCAACTTGTGAACCAACATGGTTTCACATCATCCTATGACCTAGTCAGACACAAAACAAGAGAGAGCTACGCCGGGCTACCCCTGTCAGAAGAATGTCTAGGGGGTAGACGATCTGAGGCCCGCAGATCATCAGGGTTTCGCCGGAGGAAGTCCACGAGAACGTCGGAATCATCTGAAAACTTGCATGTGTCCCTAGCATATGTGTGTGAGTGTGGTGCAAGGTTGGTATAGGTGATTGCATGTGCCCCCCCTCGCATGCATGCGCTCTAACCTAGAAGCGAAAGGTTATGGACCTGTATAAGGGGGAATCTCCCCGTTACGGTGAAATCGGGCCGTATAGTGCCCCAACTTGTGAACCAACATGGTTTCACATCATCCTATGACCTAGTCAGACACAAAACAAGAGAGAGCTACGCCGGGCTACCCCTGTCAGAAGAATGTCTAGGGGGGTAGACGATCCGAGGCCCGTAGATCATCAGGGTTTCGCCGGAGGAAGTCCACGAGAACGTCGGAATCATCTGAAAACTTGCATGTGTCCCTAGCATATGTGTGTGAGTGTGGTGCAAGGTTGGTATAGGTGATTGCATGTGCCCCCCTCGCATGCATGCGCTCTAACCTAGAAGCGAAAGGTTATGGACCTGTATAAGGGGGAATCTCCCCGTTACGGTGAAACCGGGCCGTATAGTGCCCCAACTTGTGAACCAACATGGTTTCACATCATCCTATGACCTAGTCAGAAACAAAACAAGAGAGAGCTACGCCGGGCTACCCCTGTCAGAAGAATGTCTAGGGGGTAGACAATCCGAGGCCCGCAGATCATCAGGGTTTCGCCGGAGTAAGTCCACGAGAACGTCGGAATCAGGGGGTGCATGTATATAGTGATCAAGACCACAATAACCTATCATCATATGTGTGATCTCATGATCCTATGAAATAATATCACCTAACATATAAGTAATAAAAGCCTTGCTAAAGGTGAAAAAAATTCTTTGCCGTGTGTCTATGGGATAGAGACACACGGCAAAGGACCTTTGCCGTGTGTTTGACGGCCACAGGCACACGGCAAAGGACATCTTTGCCGTGTGCTTTGTCCTTTGCCGTGTGTCTCATGCTATTTTCTAATTTTCTTTTTATTTTTTCTTTCAAATGATTTAACTTTTTGTTGCCTATTTGTTAGTATTCAGACCATGGAAACACTAACTTTGCAATAGACCATAAGGTTCTAGAGGATGCTGAACTTCATTTCCATTAGGTAGACGATCCGAGGCCCGCAGATCATCAGGGTTTCGCCGGTGGAAGTCCGCAAGAACGTCGGAATCATCTGAAAACTTGCATGTGTCCCTAGCATATGTGTGTGACTGTGGTGCAAGGTTGGTATAGGTGATTGCATGTGTCCCCCCTCGCATCCATGCGCTCTAACCTAGAAGCGAAAGGTTATGGACCTGTATAAGGGGGAATCTCCCCGTTACGGTGAAACCGGGCCGTATAGTGCCCCAACTTGTGAACCAACATGGTTTCACATCATCCTATGACCTAGTCAGACACAAAACAAGAGAGAGCTACGTCGGGCTACCCCTGTCAGAAGAATGTCTAGGGGGGTAGACGATCCGAGGCCCGCAGATCATTAGGGTTTCGCCGGAGTAAGTCCACGAGAACGTCGGAATCAGGGGGTGCATGTATATAGTGATCAAGACCACAATAACCTATCATCATATGTGTGATCTCATGATCCTATGAAATAATATCACCTAACATATAAGTAATAAAAGCCTTGCTAAAGGTGAAAAAAATTCTTTGCCGTGTGTCTGTGGGATAGAGACACACGGCAAAGGACCTTTGCCGTGTGTTTGACGGCCACAGGCACACGGCAAAGGACATCTTTGCCGTGTGCTTTGTCCTTTGCCGTGTGTCTCATGCTATTTTCTAATTTTCTTTTTATTTTTTCTTTCAAATGATTTAACTTTTTGTTGCCTATTTGTTAGTATTCAGACCATGGAAACACTAACTTTGCAATAGACCATAAGGTTCTAGAGGATGCTGAACTTCATTTCCATTAGGTAGACGATCCGAGGCCCGCAGATCATCAGGGTTTCGCCGGTGGAAGTCCGCAAGAACGTCGGAATCATCTGAAAACTTGCATGTGTCCCTAGCATATGTGTGTGAGTGTGGTGCAAGGTTGGTATAGGTGATTGCATGTGTCCCCCCTCGCATCCATGCGCTCTAACCTAGAAGCGAAAGGTTATGGACCTGTATAAGGGGGAATCTCCCCGTTACGGTGAAACCGGGCCGTATAGTGCCCCAACTTGTGAACCAACATGGTTTCACATCATCCTATGACCTAGTCAGACACAAAACAAGAGAGAGCTACGCCGGGCTACCCCTGTCAGAAGAATGTCTAGAGGGGTAGACGATCCGAGGCCCGCAGATCATCAGGGTTTCGCCGGAGTAAGTCCACGAGAACGTCGGAATCATCTGAAAACTTGCATGTGTCCCTAGCATATGTGTGTGAGTGTGGTGCAAGATTGGTATAGGTGATTGCATGTGCCCCCCCTCGCATGCATGTGCTCTAACCTAGAAGCGAAAGGTTATGGACCTGTATAAGGGGGAATCTCCCCGTTACGGTGAAACCGGGCCGTATAGTGCCCCAACTTGTGAACCAACATGGTTTCACATCATCCTATGACCTAGTCAGACACAAAACAAGAGAGAGCTACGCCGGTCTACCCCTGTCAGAAGAATGTCTAGGGGGGTAGACGATCCGAGGCCCGCAGATCATCAGGGTTTCGCCGGAGGAAGTCCACGAGAACGTCGGAATCATCTGAAAACTTGCATGTGTCCCTAGCATATGTGTGTGAGTGTGGTGCAAGGTTGGTATAGGTGATTGCATGTGCCCCCCTCGAATGCATGCGCTCTAACCTAGAAGCGAAGGTTATGGACCTGTATAAGGGGGAATCTCCCTGTTACGGTGAAAACGGGCCGTATAGTGCCCCAACTTGTGAACCAACATGGTTTCACATCATCCTATGACCTAGTCAGACACAAAACAAGAGAGAGCTACGCCGGGCTACCCCTGTCATAAGAATGTCTAGGGGGGTAGACGATCCGAGGCCCGCATATCATCAGGGTTTCGCCGGAGGAAGTCCACGAGAACGTCGGAATCAGGGGCGTGCATGTATATGGTGATCAAGACCACAATAACCTATCATCATATGTGTGATCTCATGATCCTATGAAATAATATCACCTAACATATAAGTAATAAAAGCCTTGCTAAAGGTGAAAAAAATTCTTTGTCGTGTGTCTGTGGGATAGAGACACACGGCAAAGGACCTTTGCCGTGTGTTTGACGGCCACAGGCACACGGCAAAGGACATCTTTGCCGTGTGCTTTGTCCTTTGCCGTGTGTCTCATGCTATTTTCTAATTTTATTTTTATTTTTTCTTTCAAATGATTTAACTTTTTGTTGCCTATTTGTTAGTATTCAGACCATGGAAACACTAACTTTGCAATAGACCATAAGGTTCTAGAGGATGCTGAACTTCATTTCCATTAGGTAGACGATCCGAGGCCCGTAGATCATCAGGGTTTCGCCGGTGGAAGTCCGCAAGAACGTCAGAATCATCTGAAAACTTGCATGTGTCCCTAGCATATGTGTGTGAGTGTGGTGCAAGGTTGGTATAGGTGATTGCATGTGTCCCCCCTCGCATCCATGCGCTCTAACCTAGAAGCGAAAGGTTATGGACCTGTATAAGGGGGAATCTCCCCGTTACGGTGAAACCGGGCCGTATAGTGCCCCAACTTGTGAACCAACATGGTTTCACATCATCCTATGACCTAGTGAGACACAAAACAAGAGAGAGCTATGTCGGGCTACCCCTGTCAGAAGAATGTCTAGGGGGTAGACGATCCGAGGCCCGCAGATCATCAGGGTTTCGCCGGAGGAAGTCCACGAGAACGTCGGAATCATCTGAAAACTTGCATGTGTCCCTAGCATATGTGTGTGAGTGTGGTGCAAGGTTGGTATAGGTGATTGCATGTGCCCCCCCTCGCATGCATGCGCTCTAACCTAGAAGCGAAAGGTTATGGACCTGTATAAGGGGGAATCTCCCCGTTACGGTGAAACCGGGCCGTATAGTGCCCCAACTTGTGAACCAACATGGTTTCACATCATCCTATGACCTAATCAGACACAAAACAAGAGAGAGCTATGCCGGGCTACCCCTGTCAGAAGAATGTCTAGGGGGGTAGACGATCCGAGGCCCGTAGATCATCAGGGTTTCGCCGGAGGAAGTCCACGAGAACGTCGGAATCATCTGAAAACTTGCATGTGTCCCTAGCATATGTGTGTGAGTGTGGTGCAAGGTTGGTATAGGTGATTGCATGTGCCCCCCCTCGCATGCATGCGCTCTAACCTAGAAGCGAAAGGTTATGGACCTGTATAAGGGGGAATCTCCCCGTTACGGTGAAACCGGGCCGTATAGTGCCCCAACTTGTGAACCAACATGGTTTCACATCATCCTATGACCTAGTCAGACACAAAACAAGAGAGAGCTACGCCGGGCTACCCCTGTCAGAAGAATGTCTAGAGGGGTAGACGATCCGAGGCCCGCAGATCATCAGGGTTTCGCCGGAGTAAGTCCACGAGAACGTCGGAATCATCTGAAAACTTGCATGTGTCCCTAGCATATGTGTGTGAGTGTGGTGCAAGATTGGTATAGGTGATTGCATGTGCCCCCCCTCGCATGCATGCGCTCTAACCTAGAAGCGAAAGGTTATGGACCTGTATAAGGGGAATCTCCCCGTTACGGTGAAACCGGGCGGTATAGTGCCCCAACTTGTGAACCAACATGGTTTCACATCATCCTATGACCTAGTCAGACACAAAACAAGAGAGAGCTACGCCGGGCTACCCCTGTCAGAAGAATGTCTAGGGGGGTAGATGATCCGAGGCCCGCAGATCATCAGGGTTTCGCCGGAGGAAGTCCACGAGAACGTCGGGATCAGGGGGGTGCATGTATATGGTGATCAAGACCACAATAACCTATCATCATATGTGTGATCTCATGATCCTATGAAATAATATCACCTAACATATAAGTAATAAAAGCCTTGCTAAAGGTGAAAAAAATTCTTTGCCGTGTGTCTGTGGGATAGAGACACACGGCAAAGGACCTTTGCCGTGTGTTTGACGGCCACAGGCACACGGCAAAGGACATCTTTGCCGTGTGCTTTGTCCTTTGCCGTGTGTCTCATGCTATTTTCTAATTTTATTTTTATTTTTTCTTTCAAATGATTTAACTTTTTGTTGCCTATTTGTTAGTATTCAGACCATGGAAACACTAACTTTGCAATAGACCATAAGGTTCTAGAGGATGCTGAACTTCATTTCCATTAGGTAGACGATCCGAGGCCCGTAGATCATCAGGGTTTCGCCGGTGGAAGTCCGCAAGAACGTCAGAATCATCTGAAAACTTGCATGTGTCCCTAGCATATGTGTGTGAGTGTGGTGCAAGGTTGGTATAGGTGATTGCATGTGTCCCCCCTCGCATCCATGCGCTCTAACCTAGAAGCGAAAGGTTATGGACCTGTATAAGGGGGAATCTCCCCGTTACGGTGAAACCGGGCCGTATAGTGCCCCAACTTGTGAACCAACATGGTTTCACATCATCCTATGACCTAGTGAGACACAAAACAAGAGAGAGCTATGCCGGGCTACCCCTGTCAGAAGAATGTCTAGGGGGTAGACGATCCGAGGCCCGCAGATCATCAGGGTTTCGCCGGAGGAAGTCCACGAGAACGTCGGAATCATCTGAAAACTTGCATGTGTCCCTAGCATATGTGTGTGAGTGTGGTGCAAGGTTGGTATAGGTGATTGCCTGTGCCCCCCCTCGCATGCATGCGCTCTAACCTAGAAGCGAAAGGTTATGGACCTGTATAAGGGGGAATCTCCCCGTTACATTGAAACCGGGCCGTATAGTGCCCCAACTTGTGAACCAACATGGTTTCACATCATCCTATGACCTTGTCAGACACAAAACAAGAGAGAGCTACGCCGGGCTACCCCTGTCAGAAGAATGTCTAGGGGGGTAGACGATCCGAGGCCCGTAGATCATCAGGGTTTCGCCGGAGGAAGTCCACGAGAACGTCGGAATCATCTGAAAACTTGCATGTGTCCCTAGCATATGTGTGTGAGTGTGGTGCAAGGTTGGTATAGGTGATTGCATGTGCCCCCCCTCGCATGCATGCGCTCTAACCTAGAAGCGAAAGGTTATGGACCTGTATAAGGGGGAATCTCCCCGTTACGGTGAAACCGGGCCGTATAGTGCCCCAACTTGTGAACCAACATGGTTTCACATCATCCTATGACCTAGTCAGACAGAAAACAAGAGAGAGCTACGCCGGGCTACCCCTGTCAGAAGAATGTCTAGGGGGGTAGACGATCCGAGGCCCGCGGATCATCAGGGTTTCGCCGGAGAAAGTCCACGAGAACGTCGGAATCATCTGAAAACTTGCATGTGTCCCTAGCATATGTGTGTGAGTGTGGTGCAAGGTTGGTATAGGTGATTGCATGTGCCCCCCCTCGCATGCATGCGCTCTAACCTAGAAGCGAAAGGTTATGGACCTGTATAAGGGGGAATCTCCCCGTTACGGTGAAACCGGGCCGTATAGTGCCCCAACTTGTGAACCAACATGGTTTCACATCATCCTATGACCTAGTCAGACACAAAACAAGAGAGAGCTACGCCGGGCTACCCCTGTCAGAAGAATGTCTAGGGTGGTAGACGATCCGAGGCCCGCAGATCATCAGGGTTTCGCCGGAGGAAGTCCACGAGAACGTCGGAATCATCTGAAAACTTGCATGTGTCCCTAGCATATGTGTGTGAGTGTGGTGCAAGGTTGGTATAGGTGATTGCATGTGCCCCCCTCGCATGCATGCGCTCTAACCTAGAAGCGAAAGGTTATGGACCTGTATAAGGGGGAATCTCCCCGTTACGGTGAAACCGGGCCGTATAGTGCCCCAACTTGTGAACCAACATGGTTTCACATCATCCTATGACCTAGTCAGACACAAAACAAGAGAGAGCTACGCCGGGCTACCCCTGTCAGAAGAATGTCTAGGGGGGTAGACGATCCGAGGCCCGCAGATCATCAGGGTTTCGCCGGAGGAAGTCCACGAGAACGTCGGAATCATCTGAAAACTTGCATGTGTCCCTAGCATATGTGTGTGAGTGTGGTGCAAGGTTGGTATAGGTGATTCCATGTGCCCCCCCTCGCATGCATGCGCTCTAACCTAGAAGCGAAAGGTTATGGACCTGTATAAGGGGGAATCTCCCCGTTACGGTGAAACCGGGCCGTATAGTGCCCCAACTTGTGAACCAACATGGTTTCACATCATCCTATAACCTAGTCAGACACAAAACAAGAGAGAGCTATGCCGGGCTACCCCTGTCAGAAGAATGTCTAGGGGGTAGACGATCCGAGGCCCGCAGATCATCAGGGTTTCGCCGGAGGAAGTCCACGAGAACGTCGGAATCATCTGAAAACTTGCATGTGTCCCTAGCATATGTGTGTGAGTGTGGTGCAAGGTTGGTATAGGTGATTGCATGTGCCCCCCCTCGCATGCATGCGCTCTAACCTAGAAGCGAAAGGTTATGGACCTGTATAAGGGGGAATCTCCCCGTTACGGTGAAACCGGGCCGTATAGTGCCCCAACTTGTGAACCAACATGGTTTCACATCATCCTATGACCTAATCAGACACAAAACAAGAGAGAGCTACGCCGGGCTACCCCTGTCAGAAGAATGTCTAGGGGGGTAGACGATCCGAGGCCCGTAGATCATCAGGGTTTCGCCGGAGGAAGTCCACGAGAACGTCGGAATCATCTGAAAACTTGCATGTGTCCCTAGCATATGTGTGTGAGTGTGGTGCAAGGTTGGTATAGGTGATTGCATGTGCCCCCCCTCGCATGCATGCGCTCTAACCTAGAAGCGAAAGGTTATGGACCTGTATAAGGGGGAATCTCCCCGTTACGGTGAAACCGGGCCGTATAGTGCCCCAACTTGTGAACCAACATGGTTTCACATCATCCTATGACCTAGTCAGACACAAAACAAGAGAGAGCTACGCCGGGCTACCCCTGTCAGAAGAATGTCTAGAGGGGTAGACGATCCGAGGCCCGCAGATCATCAGGGTTTCGCCGGAGTAAGTCCACGAGAACGTCGGAATCATCTGAAAACTTGCATGTGTCCCTAGCATATGTGTGTGAGTGTGGTGCAAGATTGGTATAGGTGATTGCATGTGCCCCCCCTCGCATGCATGCGCTCTAACCTAGAAGCGAAAGGTTATGGACCTGTATAAGGGGAATCTCCCCGTTACGGTGAAACCGGGCGGTATAGTGCCCCAACTTGTGAACCAACATGGTTTCACATCATCCTATGACCTAGTCAGACACAAAACAAGAGAGAGCTACGCCGGGCTACCCCTGTCAGAAGAATGTCTAGGGGGTAGATGATCCGAGGCCCGCAGATCATCAGGGTTTCGCCGGAGGAAGTCCACGAGAACGTCGGGATCAGGGGGGTGCATGTATATGGTGATCAAGACCACAATAACCTATCATCATATGTGTGATCTCATGATCCTATGAAATAATATCACCTAACATATAAGTAATAAAAGCCTTGCTAAAGGTGAAAAAAATTCTTTGCCGTGTGTCTGTGGGATAGAGACACACGGCAAAGGACCTTTGCCGTGTGTTTGACGGCCACAGGCACACGGCAAAGGACATCTTTGCCGTGTGCTTTGTCCTTTGCCGTGTGTCTCATGCTATTTTCTAATTTTATTTTTATTTTTTCTTTCAAATGATTTAACTTTTTGTTGCCTATTTGTTAGTATTCAGACCATGGAAACACTAACTTTGCAATAGACCATAAGGTTCTAGAGGATGCTGAACTTCATTTCCATTAGGTAGACGATCCGAGGCCCGTAGATCATCAGGGTTTCGCCGGTGGAAGTCCGCAAGAACGTCAGAATCATCTGAAAACTTGCATGTGTCCCTAGCATATGTGTGTGAGTGTGGTGCAAGGTTGGTATAGGTGATTGCATGTGTCCCCCCTCGCATCCATGCGCTCTAACCTAGAAGCGAAAGGTTATGGACCTGTATAAGGAGGAATCTCCCCGTTACGGTGAAACCGGGCCGTATAGTGCCCCAACTTGTGAACCAACATGGTTTCACATCATCCTATGACCTAGTGAGACACAAAACAAGAGAGAGCTATGCCGGGCTACCCCTGTCAGAAGAATGTCTAGGGGGTAGACGATCCGAGGCCCGCAGATCATCAGGGTTTCGCCGGAGGAAGTCCACGAGAACGTCGGAATCATCTGAAAACTTGCATGTGTCCCTAGCATATGTGTGTGAGTGTGGTGCAAGGTTGGTATAGGTGATTGCCTGTGCCCCCCCTCGCATGCATGCGCTCTAACCTAGAAGCGAAAGGTTATGGACCTGTATAAGGGGGAATCTCCCCGTTACATTGAAACCGGGCCGTATAGTGCCCCAACTTGTGAACCAACATGGTTTCACATCATCCTATGACCTTGTCAGACACAAAACAAGAGAGAGCTACGCCGGGCTACCCCTGTCAGAAGAATGTCTAGGGGGGTAGACGATCCGAGGCCCGTAGATCATCAGGGTTTCGCCGGAGGAAGTCCACGAGAACGTCGGAATCATCTGAAAACTTGCATGTGTCCCTAGCATATGTGTGTGAGTGTGGTGCAAGGTTGGTATAGGTGATTGCATGTGCCCCCCCTCGCATGCATGCGCTCTAACCTAGAAGCGAAAGGTTATGGACCTGTATAAGGGGGAATCTCCCCGTTACGGTGAAACCGGGCCGTATAGTGCCCCAACTTGTGAACCAACATGGTTTCACATCATCCTATGACCTAGTCAGACAGAAAACAAGAGAGAGCTACGCCGGGCTACCCCTGTCAGAAGAATGTCTAGGGGGGTAGACGATCCGAGGCCCGCGGATCATCAGGGTTTCGCCGGAGAAAGTCCACGAGAACGTCGGAATCATCTGAAAACTTGCATGTGTCCCTAGCATATGTGTGTGAGTGTGGTGCAAGGTTGGTATAGGTGATTGCATGTGCCCCCCCTCGCATGCATGCGCTCTAACCTAGAAGCGAAAGGTTATGGACCTGTATAAGGGGGAATCTCCCCGTTACGGTGAAACCGGGCCGTATAGTGCCCCAACTTGTGAACCAACATGGTTTCACATCATCCTATGACCTAGTCAGACACAAAACAAGAGAGAGCTACGCCGGGCTACCCCTGTCAGAAGAATGTCTAGGGTGGTAGACGATCCGAGGCCCGCAGATCATCAGGGTTTCGCCGGAGGAAGTCCACGAGAACGTCGGAATCATCTGAAAACTTGCATGTGTCCCTAGCATATGTGTGTGAGTGTGGTGCAAGGTTGGTATAGGTGATTGCATGTGCCCCCCCTCGCATGCATGCGCTCTAACCTAGAAGCGAAAGGTTATGGACCTGTATAAGGGGGAATCTCCCCGTTACGGTGAAACCGGGCCGTATAGTGCCCCAACTTGTGAACCAACATGGTTTCACATCATCCTATGACCTAGTCAGACACAAAACAAGAGAGAGCTACGCCGGGCTACCCCTGTCAGAAGAATGTCTAGGGGGGTAGACGATCCGAGGCCCGCAGATCATCAGGGTTTCGCCGGAGGAAGTCCACGAGAACGTCGGAATCATCTGAAAACTTGCATGTGTCCCTAGCATATGTGTGTGAGTGTGGTGCAAGGTTGGTATAGGTGATTCCATGTGCCCCCCCTCGCATGCATGCGCTCTAACCTAGAAGCGAAAGGTTATGGACCTGTATAAGGGGGAATCTCCCCGTTACGGTGAAACCGGGCCGTATAGTGCCCCAACTTGTGAACCAACATGGTTTCACATCATCCTATAACCTAGTCAGACACAAAACAAGAGAGAGCTACGCCGGGCTACCCCTGTCAGTAGAATGTCTAGGGGGGTAGACGATCCGAGGCCCGCAGATTATCAGGGTTTCGCCGGAGGAAGTCCACGAGAACGTCGGAATCATCTGAAAACTTGCATGTGTCCCTAGCATATGTGTGTGAGTGTGGTGCAAGGTTGGTATAGGTGATTGCATGTGCCCCCCCCCCCCCCCTCGCATGCATGCGCTCTAACCTAGAAGCGAAAGGTTATGGACCTGTATAAGGGGGAATCTCCCCGTTACGGTGAAACCGGGCCGTATAGTGCCCCAACTTGTGAACCAACATGGTTTCACATCATCCTATGACCTAGTCAGACGCAAAACAAGAGAGAGCTACGCCGGGCTACCCCTGTTAGAAGAATGTCTAGAGGGGTAGACGATCCGAGGCCCGCAGATCATCAGGGTTTCGCCGGAGTACTCCACGAGAACGTCGGAATCATCTGAAAACTTGCATGTGTCCCTAGCATATGTCTGTGAGTGTGGTGCAAGATTGGTATAGGTGATTGCATGTTCCCCCCCTCGCATGCATGCGCTCTAACCTAGAAGCGAAAGGTTATGGACCTGTATAAGGGGGAATCTCCCCGTTGCGGTGAAACCGGGCCGTATAGTGCCCCAACTTGTGAACCAACATGGTTTCACATCATCCTATGACCTAGTCAGACACAGAACAAGAGAGAGCTATGCCGGGCTACCCCTGTCAGAAGAATGTCTAGGGGGGTAGACGATCCGAGGCCCGCAGATCATCAGGGTTTTGCCGGAGGAAGTCCACGAGAACGTCGGAATCATCTGAAAACTTGCATGTGTCCCTAGCATATGTGTGTGAGTGTGGTGCAAGGTTGGTATAGGTGATTGCATGTGCCCCCCCTCGCATGCATGCGCTCTAACCTAGAAGCGAAAGGTTATGGACCTGTATAATGGGGAATCTCCCCGTTACGGTGAAACCGGGCCGTATAGTGCCCCAACTTGTAAACCAACATGGTTTCACATCATCCTATGACCTAGTCAGACACAAAACAAGAGAGAGCTACGCCGGGCTACCCCTGTCAGAAGAATGTCTAGGGGGGTAGACGATCCGAGGCCCGCAGATCATCAGGGTTTCGCCGGAGTAAGTCCACGAGAACGTCAGAATCAGGGGGGTGCATGTATATAGTGATCAAGACCACAATAACCTATCATCATATGTGTGATCTCATGATCCTATGAAATAATATCACCTAACATATAAGTAATAAAAGCCTTGCTAAAGGTGAAAAAAATTCTTTGCCGTGTGTCTGTGGGATAGAGACACACGGCAAAGGACCTTTGCCGTGTGTTTGACGGCCACAGGCACACGGCAAAGGACATGTTTGCCGTGTGCTTTGTCCTTTGCCGTGTGTCTCATGCTATTTTCTAATTTTCTTTTTATTTTTTCTTTCAAATGATTTAACTTTTTCTTGCCTATTTGTTAGTATTCCGACCATGGAAACACTAACTTTGCAATAGACCATAAGGTTCTAGAGGATGCTGAACTTCATTTCCATTAGGTAGACGATCCGAGGCCCGCAGATCATCAGGGTTTCGCCGGAGGAAGTCCACGAGAACGTCGGAATCATCTGAAAACTTGCATGTGTCCCTAGCATATGTGTGTGAGTGTGGTGCAAGGTTGGTATAGGTGATTCCATGTGCCCCCCCTCGCATGCATGCGCTCTAACCTAGAAGCGAAAGGTTATGGACCTGTATAAGGGGGAATCTCCCCGTTACGGTGAAACCGGGCCGTATAGTGCCCCAACTTGTGAACCAACATGGTTTCACATAATCCTATGACCTAGTCAGACACAAAACAAGAGAGAGCTACGCCGGGCTACCCCTGTCAGAAGAATGTCTAGGGGGGTAGACGATCCGAGGCCCGCAGATCATCAGGGTTTCGCCGGAGGAAGTCCACGAGAACGTCGGAATCATCTGAAAACTTGCATGTGTCCCTAGCATATGTGTGTGAGTGTGGTGCAAGGTTGGTACAGGTGATTGCATGTGCCCCCCCTCGCATGCATGCGCTCTAACCTAGAAGCGAAAGGTTATGGACCTGTATAAGGGGGAATCTCCCCGTTACGGTGAAACCGGGCCGTATAGTGCCCCAACTTGTGAACCAACATGGTTTCACATCATCCTATAACCTAGTCAGACACAAAACAAGAGAGAGCTACGCCGGGCTACCCCTGTCAGTAGAATGTCTAGGGGGGTAGACGATCCGAGGCCCGCAGATTATCAGGGTTTCACCGGAGGAAGTCCACGAGAACGTCGGAATCATCTGAAAACTTGCATGTGTCCCTAGCATATGTGTGTGAGTGTGGTGCAAGGTTGGTATAGGTGATTGCATGTGCCCCCCCCCCTCGCATGCATGCGCTCTAACCTAGAAGCGAAAGGTTATGGACCTGTATAAGGGGGAATCTCCCCGTTACGGTGAAACCGGGCCGTATAGTGCCCCAACTTGTGAACCAACATGGTTTCACATCATCCTATGACCTAGTCAGACGCAAAACAAGAGAGAGCTACGCCGGGCTACCCCTGTCAGAAGAATGTCTAGAGGGGTAGACGATCCGAGGCCCGCAGATCATCAGGGTTTCGCCGGAGTACTCCACGAGAACGTCGGAATCATCTGAAAACTTGCATGTGTCCCTAGCATATGTGTGTGAGTGTGGTGCAAGATTGGTATAGGTGATTGCATGTTCCCCCCCTCGCATGCATGCGCTCTAACCTAGAAGCGAAAGGTTATGGACCTGTATAAGGGGGAATCTCCCCGTTGCGGTGAAACCGGGCCGTATAGTGCCCCAACTTGTGAACCAACATGGTTTCACATCATCCTATGACCTAGTCAGACACAGAACAAGAGAGAGCTACGCCGGGCTACCCCTGTCAGAAGAATGTCTAGGGGGGTAGACGATCCGAGGCCCGCAGATCATCAGGGTTTCGCCGGAGGAAGTCCACGAGAACGTCGGAATCATCTGAAAACTTGCATGTGTCCCTAGCATATGTGTGTGAGTGTGGTGCAAGGTTGGTATAGGTGATTGCATGTGCCCCCCCTCGCATGCATGCGCTCTAACCTAGAAGCGAAAGGTTATGGACCTGTATAATGGGGAATCTCCCCGTTACGGTGAAACCGGGCCGTATAGTGCCCCAACTTGTAAACCAACATGGTTTCACATCATCCTATGACCTAGTCAGACACAAAACAAGAGAGAGCTACGCCGGGCTACCCCTGTCAGAAGAATGTCTAGGGGGTAGACGATCCGAGGCCCGCAGATCATCAGGGTTTCGCCGGAGTAAGTCCACGAGAACGTCAGAATCAGGGGGGTGCATGTATATAGTGATCAAGACCACAATAACCTATCATCATATGTGTGATCTCATGATCCTATGAAATAATATCACCTAACATATAAGTAATAAAAGCCTTGCTAAAGGTGAAAAAAATTCTTTGCCGTGTGTCTGTGGGATAGAGACACACGGCAAAGGACCTTTGCCGTGTGTTTGACGGCCACAGGCACACGGCAAAGGACATCTTTGCCGTGTGCTTTGTCCTTTGCCGTGTGTCTCATGCTATTTTCTAATTTTCTTTTTATTTTTTCTTTCAAATGATTTAACTTTTTCTTGCCTATTTGTTAGTATTCCGACCATGGAAACACTAACTTTGCAATAGACCATAAGGTTCTAGAGGATGCTGAACTTCATTTCCATTAGGTAGACGATCCGAGGCCCGCAGATCATCAGGGTTTCGCCGGTGGAAGTCCGCAAGAACGTCGGAATCATCTGAAAACTTGCATGTGTCCCTAGCATATGTGTGTGAGTGTGGTGCAAGGTTGGTATAGGTGATTGCATGTGTCCCCCCTCGCATCCATGCGCTCTAACCTAGAAGCGAAAGGTTATGGACCTGTATAAGGGGGAATCTCCCCGTTACGGTGAAACCGGGCCGTATAGTGCCCCAACTTGTGAACCAACATGGTTTCACATCATCCTATGACCTAGTCAGACATAAAACAAGAGAGAGCTACGCCGGGCTACCCCTGTCAGAAGAATGTCTAGAGGGGTAGACGATCCGAGGACCGCAGATCATCAGGGTTTCGCCGGAGTAAGTCCACGAGAACGTCGGAATCATCTGAAAACTTGCATGTGTCCCTAGCATATGTGTGTGAGTGTGGTGCAAGATTGGTATAGGTGATTGCATGTGCCCCCCCTCGCATGCATGCGCTCTAACCTAGAAGAGAAAGGTTATGGACCTGTATAAGGGGGAATCTCCCCGTTACGGTGAAACCGGGCCGTATAGTGCCCCAACTTGTGAACCAACATGGTTTCACATCATCCTATGACCTAGTCAGACACAAAACAAGAGAGAGCTACGCCGGGCTACCCCTGTCAGAAGAATGTCTAGGGGGGTAGACGATCCGAGGCCCGCAGATCATCAGGGTTTCGCCGGAGGAAGTCCACGAGAACGTCGGAATCATCTGAAAACTTGAATGTGTCCCTAGCATATGTGTGTGAGTGTGGTGCAAGGTTGGTATAGGTGATTGCATGTGCCCCCCCTCGCATGCATGCGCTCTAACCTAGAAGCGAAAGGTTATGGACCTGTATAAGGGGGAATCTCCCCGTTACGGTGAAACCGGGCCGTATAGTGCCCCAACGTGTGAACCAACATGGTTTCACATCATCCTATGACCTAGTCAGACACAAAACAAGAGAGAGCTACGCTGGGCTACCCCTGTCAGAAGAAAGTCTAGGGGGGTAGACGATCCGAGGCCCGCAGATCATCAGGGTTTCGCCGGAGTAACTCCACGAGAACGTCGGAATCAGGGTGGTGCATGTATATAGTGATCAAGACCACAATAACCTATCATCATATGTGTGATCTCATGATCCTATGAAATAATATCACCTAACATATAAGTAATAAAAGCCTTGCTAAAGGTGAAAAAAATTCTTTGCCGTGTGTCTGTGGGATAGAGACACACGGCAAAGGACCTTTGCCGTGTGTTTGACGGCCACAGGCACACGGCAAAGGACATCTTTGCCGTGTGCTTTGTCCTTTGCCGTGTGTCTCATGCTATTTTCTAATTTTATTTTTTTTTTCTATCAAATGATTTAACTTTTTCTTGCCTATTTGTTAGTATTCCGACCATGGAAACACTAACTTTGCAATAGACCATAAGGTTCTAGAGGATGCTGAACTTCATTTCCATTAGGTAGACGATCCGAGGCCCGCAGATCATCAGGGTTTCGCCGGTGGAAGTCCGCAAGAACGTCGGAATCATCTGAAAACTTGCATGTGTCCCTAGCATATGTGTGTGAGTGTGGTGCAAGGTTGGTATAGGTGATTGCATGTGTCCCCCCTCGCATCCATGCGCTCTAACCTAGAAGCGAAAGGTTATGGACCTGTATAAGGGGGAATCTCCCCGTTACGGTGAAACCGGGCCGTATAGTGCCCCAACTTGTGATCCAACATGGTTTCACATCATCCTATGACCTAGTCAGACATAAAACAAGAGAGAGCTACGCCGGGCTACCCCTGTCAGAAGAATGTCTAGAGGGGTAGACGATCCGAGGCCCGCAGATCATCAGGGTTTCGCCGGAGTAAGTCCACGAGAACGTCGGAATCATCTGAAAACTTGCATGTGCCCCTAGCATATGTGTGTGAGTGTGGTGCAAGATTGGTATAGGTGATTGCATGTGCCCCCCCTCGCATGCATGCGCTCTAACCTAGAAGAGAAAGGTTATGGACCTGTATAAGGGGGAATCTCCCCGTTACGGTGAAACCGGGCCGTATAGTGCCCCAACTTGTGAACCAACATGGTTTCACATCATCCTATGACCTAGTCAGACACAAAACAAGATAGAGCTACGCCGGGCTAGCCCTGTCAGAAGAATGTCTAGGGGGGTAGACGATCCGAGGCCCGCAGATCATCAGGGTTTCGCCGGAGGAAGTCCCCGAGAACGTCGGAATCATCTGAAAACTTGCATGTGTCCCTAGCATATGTGTGTGAGTGTGGTGCAAGGTTGGTATAGGTGATTGCATGTGCCCCCCTCGCATGCATGCGCTCTAACCTAGAAGCGAAAGGTTATGGACCTGTATAAGGGGGAATCTCCCCGTTACGGTGAAACCGGGCCGTATAGTGCCCCAACGTGTGAACCAACATGGTTTCACATCATCCTATCACCTAGTCAGACACAAAACAAGAGAGAGCTACGTCGGGCTACCCCTGTCAGAAGAAAGTCTAGGGGGGTAGACGATCCGAGGCCCGTAGATCATCAGGGTTTCGCCGGAGTAAGTCCACGAGAACGTCGGAATCAGGGTGGTGCATGTATATAGTGATCAAGACCACAATAACCTATCATCATATGTGTGATCTCATGATCCTATGAAATAATATCACCTAACATATAAGTAATAAAAGCCTTGCTAAAGGTGAAAAAAATTCTTTGCCGTGTGTCTGTGGGATAGAGACACACGGCAAAGGACCTTTGCCGTGTGTTTGACGGCCACAGGCACACGGCAAAGGACATCTTTGCCGTGTGCTTTGTCCTTTGCCGTGTGTCTCATGCTATTTTCTAATTTTCTTTTTATTTTTTCTTTCAAATGATTTAACTTTTTGTTGCCTATTTGTTAGTATTCAGACCATGGAAACACTAACTTTGCAATAGACCATAAGGTTCTAGAGGATGCTGAACTTCATTTCCATTAGGTAGACGATCCGAGGCCCGCAGATCATCAGGGTTTCGCCGGTGGAAGTCCGCAAGAACGTCGGAATCATCTGAAAACTTGCATGTGTCCCTAGCATATGTGTGTGAGTGTGGTGCAAGGTTGGTATAGGTGATTGCATGTGTCCCCCCTCGCATCCATGCGCTCTAACCTAGAAGCGAAAGGATATGGACCTGTATAAGGGGGAATCTCCCCGTTACGGTGAAACCGGGCCGTATAGTGCCCCAACTTGTGAACCAACATGGTTTCACATCATCCTATGACCTAGTCAGACACAAAACAAGAGAGAGCTACGCCGGGCTACCCCTGTTAGAAGAATGTCTAGAGGGGTAGACGATCCGAGGCCCGCAGATCATCAGGGTTTCGCCGGAGTAAGTCCACGAGAACGTCGGAATCATCTGAAAACTTGCATGTGTCCCTAGCATATGTGTGTGAGTGTGGTGCAAGATTGGTATAGGTGATTGCATGTGCCCCCCCTCGCATGCATGCGCTCTAACCTAGAAGAGAAAGGTTATGGACCTGTATAAGGGGGAATCTCCCCGTTACGGTGAAACCGGGCCGTATAGTGCCCCAACTTGTGAACCAACATGGTTTCACATAATCCTATGACCTAGTCAGACACAAAACAAGAGAGAGCTACGCCGGGCTACCCCTGTCAGAAGAATGTCTAGGGGGGTAGACGATCCGAGGCCCGCAGATCATCAGGGTTTCGCCGGAGGAAGTCCACGAGAACGTCGGAATCATCTGAAAACTTGCATGTGTCCCTAGCATATGTGTGTGAGTGTGGTGCAAGGTTGGTATAGGTGATTGCATGTGCCCCCCCTCGCATGCATGCGCTCTAACCTAGAAGCGAAAGGTTATGGACCTGTATAAGGGGGAATCTCCCCGTTACGGTGAAACCGGGCCGTATAGTGCCCCAACGTGTGAACCAACATGGTTTCACATCATCCTATGACCTAGTCAGACACAAAACAAGAGAGAGCTACGCCGGGCTACCCCTGTCAGAAGAATGTCTAGGGGGGTAGACGATCCGAGGCCCGCAGATCATCAGGGTTTCGCCGGAGTAAGTCCACGAGAACGTCGGAATCAGGGGGGTGCATGTATATAGTGATCAAGACCACAATAACCTATCATCATATGTGTGATCTCATGATCCTATGAAATAATATCACCTAACATATAAGTAATAAAAGCCTTGCTAAAGGTGAAAAAAATTCTTTGCCGTGTGTCTGTGGGATAGAGACACACGGCAAAGGACCTTTGCCGTGTGTTTGACGGCCACAGGCACACGGCGAAGGACATCTTTGCCGTGTGCTTTGTCCTTTGCCGTGTGTCTCATGCTATTTTCTAATTTTCTTTTTATTTTTTCTTTCAAATGATTTAACTTTTTGTTGCCTATTTGTTAGTATTCAGACCATGGAAACACTAACTTTGCAATAGACCATAAGGTTCTAGAGGATGCTGAACTTCATTTCCATTAGGTAGACGATCCGAGGCCCGCAGATCATCAGGGTTTCGCCGGTGGAAGTCCGCAAGAACGTCGGAATCATCTGAAAACTTGCATGTGTCCCTAGCATATGTGTGTGAGTGTGGTGCAAGGTTGGTATAGGTGATTGCATGTGTCCCCCCTCGCATCCATGCGCTCTAACCTAGAAGCGAAAGGTTATGGACCTGTATAAGGGGGAATCTCCCCGTTACGGTGAAACCGGGCCGTATAGTGCCCCAACTTGTGAACCAACATGGTTTCACATCATCCTATGACCTAGTGAGACACAAAACAAGAGAGAGCTACGCCGGGCTACCCCTATCAGAAGCATGTCTAGGGGGGTAGATGATCTGAGGCCCGCAGATCATCAGGGTTTCGCCGGAGGAAGTCCACGAGAACGTCGGAATCATCTGAAAACTTGCATGTGTCCCTAGCATATGTGTGTGAGTGTGGTGCAAGGTTGGTATAGGTGATTGCATGTGCCCCCCCTCGCATGCATGCGCTCTAACCTAGAAGCGAAAGGTTATGGACCTGTATAAGGGGGAATCTCCCCGTTACGGTGAAACCGGGCCGTATAGTGCCCCAACTTGTGAACCAACATGGTTTCACATCATCCTATGACCTAGTCAGACACAAAACAAGAGAGAGCTACGCCGGGCTACCCCTGTCAGAAGAATGTCTAGGGGGGTAGACGATCCGAGGCCCGCAGATCATCAGGGTTTCGCCGGAGTAAGTCCACGAGAACGTCGGAATCATCTGAAAACTTGCATGTGTCCCTAGCATATGTGTGTGAGTGTGGTGCAAGGTTGGTATAGGTGATTGCATGTGCCCCCCCTCGCATGCATGCGCTCTAACCTAGAAGCGAAAGGTTATGGACCTGTATAAGGGGGAATCTCCCCGTTACGGTGAAACCGGGCCGTATAGTGCCCCAACTTGTGAACCAACATGGTTTCACATCATCCTATGACCTAGTCAGACACAAAACAAGAGAGAGCTACGCCGGGCTACCCCTGTCAGAAGAATGTCTAGGGGGGTAGACGATCCGAGGCCCGCAGATCATCAGGGTTTCGCCGGAGGAAGTCCACGAGAACGTCGGAATCATCTGAAAACTTGCATGTGTCCCTAGCATATGTGTGTGAGTGTGGTGCAAGGTTGGTATAGGTGATTGCATGTGCCCCCCCTCGCATGCATGCACTCTAACCTAGAAGCGAAAGGTTATGGACCTGTATAAGGGGGAATCTCCCCGTTACGGTGAAACCGGGCCGTATAGTGCCCCAACTTGTGAACCAACATGGTTTCACATCATCCTATGACCTAGTCAGACACAAAACAAGAGAGAGCTACGCCGGGCTACCCCTGTCAGAAGAATTTCTAGGGGGGTAGACGATCCGAGGCCCGCAGATCATCAGGGTTTCGCCGGAGGAAGTCCACGAGAACGTCGGAATCATCTGAAAACTTGCATGTGTCCCTAGCATATGTGTGTGAGTGTGGTGCAAGGTTGGTACAGGTGATTGCATGTGCCCCCCCTCGCATGCATGCGCTCTAACCTAGAAGCGAAAGGTTATGGACCTGTATAAGGGGGAATCTCCCCGTTACGGTGAAACCGGGCCGTATAGTGCCCCAACTTGTGAACCAACATGGTTTCACATCATCCTATGACCTAGTCAGACACAAAACAAGAGAGAGCTACGCCGGGCTACCCCTGTCAGAAGAATGTCTAGGGGGTAGACGATCCGAGGCCCGCAGATCATCAGGGTTTCGCCGGAGGAAGTCCACGAGAACGTCGGAATCATCTGAAAACTTGCATGTGTCCCTAGCATATGTGTGTGAGTGTGGTGCAAGGTTGGTATAGGTGATTGCATGTGCCCCCCCTCGCATGCATGCGCTCTAACCTAGAAGCGAAAGGTTATGGACCTGTATAAGGGGGAATCTCCCCGTTACGGTGAAACCGGGCCGTATAGTGCCCCAACTTGTGAACCAACATGGTTTCACATCATCCTATGACCTAGTGAGACACAAAACAAGAGAGAGCTACGCCGGGCTACCCCTGTCAGAAGAATGTCTAGGGGGTAGACGATCCGAGGCCCACAGATCATCAGGGTTTCGCCGGAGGAAGTCCACGAGAACGTCGGAATCAGGGGGTGCATGTATATAGTGATCAAGACCACAATAACCTACCATCATATGTGTGATCTCATGATCCTATGAAATAATATCACCTAACATATAAGTAATAAAAGCCTTGCTAAAGGTGAAAAAAATTCTTTGCCGTGTATCTGTGGGATAAAGACACACGGCAAAGGACCTTTGCCGTGTGTTTGACGGCCACAGGCACACGGCAAAGGACATCTTTGCCGTGTGCTTTGTCCTTTGCCGTGTGTCTCATGCTATTTTCTAATTTTCTTTTTATTTTTCCTTTCAAATGATTTAACTTTTTGTTGCCTATTTGTTAGTATTCAGACCATGGAAACACTAACTTTGCAATAGACCATAAGGTTCTAGAGGATGCTGAACTTCATTTCCATTAGGTACACGATCCGAGGCCCGCAGATCATCAGGGTTTCGCCGGTGGAAGTCCGCAAGAACGTCGGAATCATCTGAAAACTTGCATGTGTCCCTAGCATATGTGTGTGAGTGTGGTGCAAGGTTGGTATAGGTGATTGCATGTGTCCCCCCTCGCATCCATGCGCTCTAACCTAGAAGCGAAAGGTTATGGACCTGTATAAGGGGGAATCTCCCCGTTACGGTGAAACCGGGCCGTATAGTGCCCCAACTTGTGAACCAACATGGTTTCACATCATCCTATGACCTAGTCAGACACAAAACAAGAGAGAGCTACGTCGGGCTACCCCTGTCAGAAGAATGTCTAGAGGGGTAGACGATCCGAGGCCCGCAGATCATCAGGGTTTCGCCGGAGTAAGTCCACGAGAACGTCGAAATCATCTGAAAACTTAAATGTGTCCCTAGCATATGTGTGTGAGTGTGGTGCAAGATTGGTATAGGTGATTGCATGTGCTTCCCCTCGCATGCATGCGCTCTAACCTAGAAGCGAAAGGTTATGGACCTGTATAAGGGGGAATCTCCCCGTTACGGTGAAACCGGGCCGTATAGTGCCCCAACTTGTGAACCAACATGGTTTCACATCATCCTATGACCTAGTGAGACACAAAACAAGAGAGAGCTACGCCGGGCTACCCCTGTCAGAAGAATGTCTAGGGGGGTAGACGATCCGAGGCCCGCAGATCATCAGGGTTTCGCCGGAGGAAGTCCACGAGAAAATCGGAATCATCTGAAAACTTGCATGTGTCCCTAGCATATGTGTGTGAGTGTGGTGCAAGGTTGGTATAGGTGATTGCATGTGCCCCCCCTCGCATGCATGCGCTCTAACCTAGAAGCGAAAGGTTATGGACCTGTATAAGGGGGAATCTCCCCGTTACGGTGAAACCGGGCCGTATAGTGCCCCAACGTGTGAACCAACATGGTTTCACATCATCCTATGACCTAGTCAGACACAAAACAAGAGAGAGCTACGCCGGGCTACCCCTGTCAGAAGAATGTCTAGGGGGGTAGACGATCCGAGGCCCGCAGATCATCAGGGTTTCGCCGGAGTAAGTCCACGAGAACGTCGGAATCAGGGGGGTGCATGTATATAGTGATCAAGACCACAATAACCTATCATCATATGTGTGATCTCATGATCCTATGAAATAATATCACCTAACATATAAGTAATAAAAGCCTTGCTAAAGGTGAAAAAAATTCTTTGCCGTGTGTCTGTGGGATAGAGACACACGGCAAAGGACCTTTGCCGTGTGTTTGACGGCCACAGGCACACGGCGAAGGACATCTTTGCCGTGTGCTTTGTCCTTTGCCGTGTGTCTCATGCTATTTTCTAATTTTCTTTTTATTTTTTCTTTCAAATGATTTAACTTTTTGTTGCCTATTTGTTAGTATTCAGACCATGGAAACACTAACTTTGCAATAGACCATAAGGTTCTAGAGGATGCTGAACTTCATTTCCATTAGGTAGACGATCCGAGGCCCGCAGATCATCAGGGTTTCGCCGGTGGAAGTCCGCAAGAACGTCGGAATCATCTGAAAACTTGCATGTGTCCCTAGCATATGTGTGTGAGTGTGGTGCAAGGTTGGTATAGGTGATTGCATGTGTCCCCCCTCGCATCCATGCGCTCTAACCTAGAAGCGAAAGGTTATGGACCTGTATAAGGGGGAATCTCCCCGTTACGGTGAAACCGGGCCGTATAGTGCCCCAACTTGTGAACCAACATGGTTTCACATCATCCTATGACCTAGTGAGACACAAAACAAGAGAGAGCTACGCCGGGCTACCCCTATCAGAAGCATGTCTAGGGGGGTAGATGATCCGAGGCCCGCAGATCATCAGGGTTTCGCCGGAGGAAGTCCACGAGAACGTCGGAATCATCTGAAAACTTGCATGTGTCCCTAGCATATGTGTGTGAGTGTGGTGCAAGGTTGGTATAGGTGATTGCATGTGCCCCCCCTCGCATGCATGCGCTCTAACCTAGAAGCGAAAGGTTATGGACCTGTATAAGGGGGAATCTCCCCGTTACGGTGAAACCGGGCCGTATAGTGCCCCAACTTGTGAACCAACATGGTTTCACATCATCCTATGACCTAGTCAGACACAAAACAAGAGAGAGCTACGCCGGGCTACCCCTGTCAGAAGAATGTCTAGGGGGGTAGACGATCCGAGGCCCGCAGATCATCAGGGTTTCGCCGGAGTAAGTCCACGAGAACGTCGGAATCATCTGAAAACTTGCATGTGTCCCTAGCATGTGTGTGAGTGTGGTGCAAGGTTGGTATAGGTGATTGCATGTGCCCCCCCTCGCATGCATGCGCTCTAACCTAGAAGCGAAAGGTTATGGACCTGTATAAGGGGGAATCTCCCCGTTACGGTGAAACCGGGCCGTATAGTGCCCCAACTTGTGAACCAACATGGTTTCACATCATCCTATGACCTAGTCAGACACAAAACAAGAGAGAGCTACGCCGGGCTACCCCTGTCAGAAGAATGTCTAGGGGGGTAGACGATCCGAGGCCCGCAGATCATCAGGGTTTCGCCGGAGGAAGTCCACGAGAACGTCGGAATCATCTGAAAACTTGCATGTGTCCCTAGCATATGTGTGTGAGTGTGGTGCAAGGTTGGTATAGGTGATTGCATGTGCCCCCCTCGCATGCATGCACTCTAACCTAGAAGCGAAAGGTTATGGACCTATATAAGGGGGAATCTCCCCGTTACGGTGAAACCGGGCCGTATAGTGCCCCAACTTGTGAACCAACATGGTTTCACATCATCCTATGACCTAGTCAGACACAAAACAAGAGAGAGCTACGCCGGGCTACCCCTGTCAGAAGAATTTCTAGGGGGGTAGACGATCCGAGGCCCGCAGATCATCAGGGTTTCGCCGGAGGAAGTCCACGAGAACGTCGGAATCATCTGAAAACTTGCATGTGTCCCTAGCATATGTGTGTGAGTGTGGTGCAAGGTTGGTACAGGTGATTGCATGTGCCCCCCCTCGCATGCATGCGCTCTAACCTAGAAGCGAAAGGTTATGGACCTGTATAAGGGGGAATCTCCCCGTTACGGTGAAACCGGGCCGTATAGTGCCCCAACTTGTGAACCAACATGGTTTCACATCATCCTATGACCTAGTCAGACACAAAACAAGAGAGAGCTACGCCGGGCTACCCCTGTCAGAAGAATGTCTAGGGGGTAGACGATCCGAGGCCCGCAGATCATCAGGGTTTTGCCGGAGGAAGTCCACGAGAACGTCGGAATCATCTGAAAACTTGCATGTGTCCCTAGCATATGTGTGTGAGTGTGGTGCAAGGTTGGTATAGGTGATTGCATGTGCCCCCCCTCGCATGCATGCGCTCTAACCTAGAAGCGAAAGGTTATGGACCTGTATAAGGGGGAATCTCCCCGTTACGGTGAAACCGGGCCGTATAGTGCCCCAACTTGTGAACCAACATGGTTTCACATCATCCTATGACCTAGTGAGACACAAAACAAGAGAGAGCTACGCCGGGCTACCCCTGTCAGAAGAATGTCTCGGGGGTAGACGATCCGAGGCCCACAGATCATCAGGGTTTCGCCGGAGGAAGTCCACGAGAACGTCGGAATCAGGGGGTGCATGTATATAGTGATCAAGACCACAATAACCTACCATCATATGTGTGATCTCATGATCCTATGAAATAATATCACCTAACATATAAGTAATAAAAGCCTTGCTAAAGGTGAAAAAAATTCTTTGCCGTGTATCTGTGGGATAAAGACACACGGCAAAGGACCTTTGCCGTGTGTTTGACGGCCACAGGCACACGGCAAAGGACATCTTTGCCGTGTGCTTTGTCCTTTGCCGTGTGTCTCATGCTATTTTCTAATTTTCTTTTTATTTTTCCTTTCAAATGATTTAACTTTTTGTTGCCTATTTGTTAGTATTCAGACCATGGAAACACTAACTTTGCAATAGACCATAAGGTTCTAGAGGATGCTGAACTTCATTTCCATTAGGTACACGATCCGAGGCCCACAGATCATCAGGGTTTCGCCGGTGGAAGTCCGCAAGAACGTCGGAATCATCTGAAAACTTGCATGTGTCCCTAGCATATGTGTGTGAGTGTGGTGCAAGGTTGGTATAGGTGATTGCATGTGTCCCCCCTCGCATCCATGAGCTCTAACCTAGAAGCGAAAGGTTATGGACCTGTATAAGGGGGAATCTCCCCGTTACGGTGAAACCGGGCCGTATAGTGCCCCAACTTGTGAACCAACATGGTTTCACATCATCCTATGACCTAGTCAGACACAAAACAAGAGAGAGCTACGTCGGGCTACCCCTGTCAGAAGAATGTCTAGAGGGGTAGACGATCCGAGGCCCGCAGATCATCAGGGTTTCGCCGGAGTAAGTCCACGAGAACGTCGAAATCATCTGAAAACTTAAATGTGTCCCTAGCATATGTGTGTGAGTGTGGTGCAAGATTGGTATAGGTGATTGCATGTGCTTCCCCTCGCATGCATGCGCTCTAACCTAGAAGCGAAAGGTTATGGACCTGTATAAGGGGGAATCTCCCCGTTACGGTGAAACCGGGCCGTATAGTGCCCCAACTTGTGAACCAACATGGTTTCACATCATCCTATGACCTAGTGAGACACAAAACAAGAGAGAGCTACGCCGGGCTACCCCTGTCAGAAGAATGTCTAGGGGGTAGACGATCCGAGGCCCACAGATCATCAGGGTTTCGCCGGAGGAAGTCCACGAGAACGTCGGAATCAGGGGGTGCATGTATATAGTGATCAAGACCACAATAACCTACCATCATATGTGTGATCTCATGATCCTATGAAATAATATCACCTAACATATAAGTAATAAAAGCCTTGCTAAAGGTGAAAAAAATTCTTTGCCGTGTATCTGTGGGATAAAGACACACGGCAAAGGACCTTTGCCGTGTGTTTGACGGCCACAGGCACACGGCAAAGGACATCTTTGCCGTGTGCTTTGTCCTTTGCCGTGTGTCTCATGCTATTTTCTAATTTTCTTTTTATTTTTCCTTTCAAATGATTTAACTTTTTGTTGCCTATTTGTTAGTATTCAGACCATGGAAACACTAACTTTGCAATAGACCATAAGGTTCTAGAGGATGCTGAACTTCATTTCCATTAGGTACACGATCCGAGGCCCGCAGATCATCAGGGTTTCGCCGGTGGAAGTCCGCAAGAACGTCGGAATCATCTGAAAACTTGCATGTGTCCCTAGCATATGTGTGTGAGTGTGGTGCAAGGTTGGTATAGGTGATTGCATGTGCCCCCCCTCGCATGCATGCGCTCTAACCTAGAAGCGAAAGGTTATGGACCTGTATAAGGGGGAATCTCCCCGTTACGGTGAAACCGGGCCGTATAGTGCCCCAACTTGTGAACCAACATGGTTTCACATCATCCTATGACCTAGTCAGACACAAAACAAGAGAGAGCTACGCCGGGCTACCCCTGTCAGAAGAATGTCTAGGGGGGTAGACGATCCGAGGCCCGCAGATCATCAGGGTTTCGCCGGAGTAAGTCCACGAGAACGTCGGAATCATCTGAAAACTTGCATGTGTCCCTAGCATATGTGTGTGAGTGTGGTGCAAGGTTGGTATAGGTGATTGCATGTGCCCCCCCTCGCATGCATGCGCTCTAACCTAGAAGCGAAAGGTTATGGACCTGTATAAGGGGGAATCTCCCCGTTACGGTGAAACCGGGCCGTATAGTGCCCCAACTTGTGAACCAACATGGTTTCACATCATCCTATGACCTAGTGAGACACAAAACAAGAGAGAGCTACGCCGGGCTACCCCTGTCAGAAGAATGTCTAGGGGGGTAGACGATCCGAGGCCCGTAGATCATCAGGGTTTCGCCGGAGGAAGTCCACGAGAACATCGGAATCATCTGAAAACTTGCATGTGTCCCTAGCATATGTGTGTGAGTGTGGTGCAAGGTTGGTATAGGTGATTGCATGTGCCCCCCCTCGCATGCATGCGCTCTAACCTAGAAGCGAAAGGTTATGGACCTGTATAAGGGGGAATCTCCCCGTTACGGTGAAACCGGGCCGTATAGTGCCCCAACTTGTGAACCAACATGGTTTCACATCATCCTATGACCTAGTGAGACACAAAACAAGAGAGAGCTACGCCGGGCTACCCCTGTCAGAAGAATGTCTAGGGGGGTAGACGATTCGAGGCCCGCAGATCATCAGGGTTTCGCCGGAGGAAGTCCACGAGAACGTCGGAATCATCTGAAAACTTGCATGTGTCCCTAGCATATGTGTGTGAGTGTGGTGCAAGGTTGGTATAGGTGATTGCATGTGCCCCCCCTCGCATGCATGCGCTCTAACCTAGAAGCGAAAGGTTATGGACCTGTATAAGGGGGAATCTCCCCGTTACGGTGAAACCGGGCCGTATAGTGCCCCAACTTGTGAACCAACATGGTTTCACATCATCCTATGACCTAGTCAGACACAAAACAAGAGAGAGCTACGCCGGGCTACCCCTGTCAGAAGAATGTCTAGGGGGGTAGACGATCCGAGGCCCGCAGATCATCAGGGTTTCGCCGGAGTAAGTCCACGAGAACGTCGGAATCAGGGGGGTGCATGTATATAGTGATCAAGACCACAATAACCTATCATCATATGTGTGATCTCATGATCCTATGAAATAATATCACCTAACATATAAGTAATAAAAGCCTTGCTAAAGGTGAAAAAAATTCTTTGTCGTGTGTCTATGGGATAGAGACACACGGCAAAGGACCTTTGCCGTGTGTTTTACGGCCACAGGCACACGGCAAAGGACATCTTTGCCGTGTGCTTTGTCCTTTGCCGTGTGTCTCATGCTATTTTCTAATTTTCTTTTTATTTTTTCTTTCAAATGATTTAACTTTTTGTTGCCTATTTGTTAGTATTCAGACCATGGAAACACTAACTTTGCAATAGACCATAAGGTTCTAGAGGATGCTGAACTTCATTTCCATTAGGAAGACGATCCGAGGCCCGCAGATCATCAGGATTTCGCCGGTGGATGTCCGCAAGAACGTCGGAATCATCTGAAAACTTGCATGTGTCCCTAGCATATGTGTGTGAGTGTGGTGCAAGGTTGGTATAGGTGATTGCATGTGTCCCCCCTCGCATCCATGCGCTCTAACCTAGAAGCGAAAGGTTATGGACCTGTATAAGGGGGAATCTCCCCGTTACGGTGAAACCGGGCCGTATAGTGCCCCAACTTGTGAACCAACATGGTTTCACATCATCCTATGACCTAGTCAGACACAAAACAAGAGAGAGCTACGCCGGGCTACCCCTGTCAGAAGAATGTCTAGAGGGGTAGACGATCCGAGGCCCGCAGATCATCAGGGTTTCGCCGGAGTAAGTCCACGAGAACGTCGGAATCATCTGAAAACTTGCATGTGTCCCTAGCATATATGTGTGAGTGTGGTGCAAGATTGGTATAGGTGATTGCATGTGCCCCCCCTCGCATGCATGCGCTCTAACCTAGAAGCGAAAGGTTATGGACCTGTATAAGGGGGAATCTCCCCGTTACGGTGAAACCGGGCCGTATAGTGCCCCAACTTGTGAACCAACATGGTTTCACATCATCCTATGACCTAGTCAGACACAAAACAAGAGAGAGCTACGCCGGGCTACCCCTGTCAGAAGAATGTCTAGGGGGGTAGACGATCCGAGGCCCGCAGATCATCAGGGTTTCGCCGGAGGAAGTCCACGAGAACGTCGGAATCATCTGAAAACTTGCATGTGTCCCTAGCATATGTGTGTGAGTGTGGTGCAAGGTTGGTATAGGTGATTGCATGTGCCCCCCCCCCCTCGCATGCATGCGCTCTAACCTAGAAGCGAAAGGTTATGGACCTGTATAAGGGGGAATCTCCCCGTTACGGTGAAACCGGGCCGTATAGTGCCCCAACGTGTGAACCAACATGGTTTCACATCATCCTATGACCTAGTCAGACACAAAACAAGAGAGAGATACGCCGGGCTACCCCTGTCAGAAGAATGTCTAAGGGGGTAGACGATCCGAGGCCCGCAGATCATCAGGGTTTCGCCGGAGTAAGTCCACGAGAACGTCGGAATCAGGGGGGTGCATGTATATAGTGATCAAGACCACAATAACCTATCATCATATGTGTGATCTCATGATCCTATGAAATAATATCACCTAACATATAAGTAATAAAATCCTTGCTAAAGGTGAAAAAAATTCTTTGCCGTGTGTCTGTGGGATAGAGACACACGGCAAAGGACCTTTGCCGTGTGTTTGACGGCCACAGGCACACGGCAAAGGACATCTTTGCCGTGTGCTTTGTCCTTTGCCGTGTGTCTCATGCTATTTTCTAATTTTCTTTTATTTTTTCTTTCAAATGATTTAACTTTTTGTTGCCTATTTGTTAGTATTCAGACCATGGAAACACCAACTTTGCAATAGACCATAAGGTTCTAGAGGATGCTGAACTTCATTTCCATTAGGTAGACGATCCGAGGCCCGCAGATCATCAGGGTTTCGCCGGTGGAAGTCCGCAAGAACGTCGGAATCATCTGAAAACTTGCATGTGTCCCTAGCATATGTGTGTGAGTGTGGTGCAAGGTTGGTATAGGTGATTGCATGTGTCCCCCCTCGCATCCATGCGCTCTAACCTAGAAGCGAAAGGTTATGGACTTGTATAAGGGGGAATCTCCCCGTTACGGTGAAACCGGGCCGTATAGTGCCCCAACTTGTGAACCAACATGGTTTCACATCATCCTATGACCTAGTGAGACACAAAACAAGAGAGAGCTACGCCGGGCTACCCCTGTCAGAAGAATGTCTAGGGGGGTAGACGATCCGAGGCCCGCAGATCATCAGGGTTTCGCCGGAGGAAGTCCACGAGAACGTCGGAATCATCTGAAAACTTGCATGTGTCCCTAGCATATGTGTGTGAGTGTGGTGCAAGGTTGGTATAGGTGATTGCATGTGCCCCCCTCGCATGCATGCGCTCTAACCTAGAAGCGAAAGGTTATGGACCTGTATAAGGGGGAATCTCCCTGTTACGGTGAAACCGGGCCGTATAGTGCCCCAACTTGTGAACCAACATGGTTTCACATCATCCTATGACCTAGTCAGACACAAAACAAGAGAGAGCTACGCCGGGCTACCCCTGTCAGAAGAATGTCTAGGGGGTAGACGATCCGAGGCCCGTAGATCATCAGGGTTTCGCCGGAGGAAGTCCACGAGAACGTCGGAATCATCTGAAAACTTGCATGTGTCCCTAGCATATGTGTGTGAGTGTGGTGCAAGGTTGGTATAGGTGATTGCATGTGCCCCCCCTCGCATGCATGCGCTCTAACCTAGAAGCGAAAGGTTATGGACCTGTATAAGGGGGAATCTCCCCGTTACGGTGAAACCGGGCCGTATAGTGCCCCAACTTGTGAACCAACATGGTTTCACATCATCCTATGACCTAGTCAGACATAAAACAAGAGAGAGCTACGCCGGGCTACCCCTGTTAGAAGAATGTCTAGGGGGGTAGACGATCCGAGGCCCGCAGATCATCAGGGTTTCGCCGGAGGAAGTCCACGAGAACGTCGGAATCATCTGAAAACTTGCATGTGTCCCTAGCATATGTGTGTGAGTGTGGTGCAAGGTTGGTATAGGTGATTGCATGTGCCCCCCCTCGCATGCATGCGCTCTAACCTAGAAGCGAAAGGTTATGGACCTGTATAAGGGGGAATCTCCCCGTTACGGTGAAACCGGGCCGTATAGTGCCCCAACTTTTGAACCAACATGGTTTCACATCATCCTATGACCTAGTCAGACACAAAACAAGAGAGAGCTACACCGGGCTACCCCTGTCAGAAGAATGTCTCGGGGGGTAGACGATCCGAGGCCCGCAGATCATCAGGGTTTCGCCGGAGGAAGTCCACGAGAACGTCGGAATCATTCTAAAACTTGCATGTGTCCCTAGCATATGTGTGTGAGTGTGGTGCAAGGTTGGTATAGGTGATTGCATGTGCCCCCCTCGCATGCATGCGCTCTAACCTAGAAGCGAAAGGTTATGGACCTGTATAAGGGGGAATCTCCCCGTTACGGTGAAACCGGGCCGTATAGTGCCCCAACTTGTGAACCAACATGGTTTCACATCATCCTATGACCTAGTCAGACACAAAACAAGAGAGAGCTACGCCGGGCTACCCCTGTCAGAAGAATGTCTAGGGGGTAGACGATCCGAGGCCCGCAGATCATCAGGGTTTCACCGGTGGAAGTCCGCAAGAACGTCGGAATCATCTGAAAACTTGCATGTGTCCCTAGCATATGTGTGTGAGTGTGGTGCAAGGTTGGTATAGGTGATTGCATGTGTCCCCCCTCGCATCCATGCGCTCTAACCTAGAAGCGAAAGGTTATGGACCTGTATAAGGGGGAATCTCCCCGTTACGGTGAAACCGGGCCGTATAGTGCCCCAACTTGTGAACCAACATGGTTTCACATCATCCTATGACCTAGTGAGACACAAAACAAGAGAGAGCTACGCCGGGCTACCCCTGTCAGAAGAATGTCTAGGGGGGTAGACGATCCGAGGCCCGCAGATCATCAGGGTTTCGCCGGAGGAAGTCCACGAGAACGTCGGAATCATCTGAAAACTTGCATGTGTCCCTAGCATATGTGTGTGAGTGTGGTGCAAGGTTGGTATAGGTGATTGCATGTGCCCCCCCTCGCATGCATGCGCTCTAACCTAGAAGCGAAAGGTTATGGACCTGTATAAGGGGGAATCTCCCCGTTACGGTGAAACCGGGCCGTATAGTGCCCCAACTTGTGAACCAACATGGTTTCACATCATCCTATGACCTAGTCAGACACAAAACAAGAGAGAGCTACGCCGGGCTACCCCTGTCAGAAGAATGTCTAGGGGGGTAGACGATCCGAGGCCCGTAGATCATCAGGGTTTCGCCGGAGGAAGTCCACGAGAACGTCGGAATCATCTGAAAACTTGCATGTGTCCCTAGCATGTGTGTGTGAGTGTGGTGCAAGGTTGGTATAGGTGATTGCATGTGCCCCCCCTCGCATGCATGCGCTCTAACCTAGAAGCGAAAGGTTATGGACCTGTATAAGGGGGAATCTCCCCGTTACGGTGAAACCGGGCCGTATAGTGCCCCAACTTGTGAACCAACATGGTTTCACATCATCCTATGACCTAGTCAGACATAAAACAAGAGAGAGCTACGCCGGGCTACCCCTGTCAGAAGAATGTCTAGCGGGGTAGACGATCCGAGGCCCGCAGATCATCAGGGTTTCGCCGGAGGAAGTCCACGAGAACGTCGGAATCATCTGAAAACTTGCATGTGTCCCTAGCATATGTGTGTGAGTGTGGTGCAAGGTTGGTATAGGTGATTGCATGTGCCCCCCCTCGCATGCATGCGCTCTAACCTAGAAGCGAAAGGTTATGGACCTGTATAAGGGGGAATCTCCCCGTTACGGTGAAACCGGGCCGTATAGTGCCCCAACTTGTGAACCAACATGGTTTCACATCATCCTATGACCTAGTCAGACACAAAACAAGAGAGAGCTACGCCGGGCTACCCCTGTCAGAAGAATGTCTAGGGGGGTAGACGATCCGAGGCCCGCAGATCATCAGGGTTTCGCCGGTGGAAGTCCGCAAGAACGTCGGAATCATCTGAAAACTTGCATGTGTCCCTAGCATATGTGTGTGAGTGTGGTGCAAGGTTGGTATAGGTGATTGCATGTGTCCCCCCTCGCATCCATGCGCTCTAACCTAGAAGCGAAAGGTTATGGACCTGTATAAGGGGGAATCTCCCCGTTACGGTGAAACCGGGCCGTATAGTGCCCCAACTTGTGAACCAACATGGTTTCACATCATCCTATGACCTAGTGAGACACAAAACAAGAGAGAGCTACGCCGGGCTACCCCTGTCAGAAGAATGTCTAGGGGGGTAGACGATCCGAGGCCCGCAGATCATCAGGGTTTCGCCGGAGGAAGTCCACGAGAACGTCGGAATCATCTGAAAACTTGCATGTGTCCCTAGCATATGTGTGTGAGTGTGGTGCAAGGTTGGTATAGGTGATTGCATGTGCCCCCCTCGCATGCATGCGCTCTAACCTAGAAGCGAAAGGTTATGGACCTGTATAAGGGGGAATCTCCCCGTTACGGTGAAACCGGGCCGTATAGTGCCCCAACTTGTGAACCAACATGGTTTCACATCATCCTATGACCTAGTCAGACACAAAACAAGAGAGAGCTACGCCGGGCTACCCCTGTCAGAAGAATGTCTAGGGGGTAGACGATCCGAGGCCCGCAGATCATCAGGGTTTCGCCGGAGGAAGTCCACGAGAACGTCGGAATCATCTGAAAACTTGCATGTGTCCCTAGCATATGTGTGTGAGTGTGGTGCAAGGTTGGTATAGGTGATTGCATGTGCCCCCCCTCGCATGCATGCGCTCTAACCTAGAAGCGAAAGGTTATGGACCTGTATAAGGGGGAATCTCCCCGTTACGGTGAAACCGGGCCGTATAGTGCCCCAACTTGTGAACCAACATGGTTTCACATCATCCTATGACCTAGTCAGACACAAAACAAGAGAGAGCTACGCCGGGCTACCCCTGTCAGAAGAATGTCTAGGGGGGTAGACGATCCGAGGCCCACAAATCATCAGGGTTTCGCCGGAGGAAGTCCACGAGAACGTCGGAATCATCTGAAAACTTGCATGTGTCCCTAGCATATGTGTGTGAGTGTGGTGCAAGGTTGGTATAGGTGATTGCATGTGCCCCCCCTCGCATGCATGCGCTCTAACCTAGAAGCGAAAGGTTATGGACCTGTATAAGGGGGAATCTCCCCGTTACGGTGAAACCGGGCCGTATAGTGCCCCAACTTGTGAACCAACATGGTTTCACATCATCCTATGACCTAGTCAGACACAAAACAAGAGAGAGCTACGCCGGGCTACCCCTGTCAGAAGAATGTCTAGGGGGGTAGACGATCCGAGGCCCGCAGATCATCAGGGTTTCGCCGGAGGAAGTCCACGAGAACGTCGGAATCATCTGAAAACTTGCATGTGTCCCTAGCATATGTGTGTGAGTGTGGTGCAAGGTTGGTATAGGTGATTGCATGTGCCCCCCCTCGCATGCATGCGCTCTAACCTAGAAGCGAAAGGTTATGGACCTGTATAAGGGGGAATCTCCCCGTTACGGTGAAACCGGGCCGTATAGTGCCCCAACTTGTGAACCAACATGGTTTCACATCATCCTATGACCTAGTCAGACACAAAACAAGAGAGAGCTACGCCGGGCTACCCCTTTCAGAAGAATGTCTAGGGGGGTAGACGATCTGAGGCCCGCAGATCATCAGGGTTTCGCCGGAGGAAGTCCACGAGAACGTCGGAATCATCTGAAAACTTACATGTGTCCCTAGAATATGTGTGTGAGTGTGGTGCAAGGTTGGTATAGGTGATTGCATGTGCCCCCCCCCCTCGCATGCATGCGCTCTAACCTAGAAGCGAAAGGTTATGGACCTGTATAAGGGGGAATCTCCCCGTTACGGTGAAACCGGGCCGTATAGTGCCCCAACTTGTGAACCAACATGGTTTCACATCATCCTATGACATAGTCAGACACAAAACAAGAGAGAGCTACGCCGGGCTACCCCTGTCAGAAGAATGTCTAGGGGGTAGACGATCCGAGGCCCGCAGATCATCAGGGTTTCGCCGGAGGAAGTCCACGAGAACGTCGGAATCATCTGAAAACTTGCATGTGTCCCTATCATATGTGTGTGAGTGTGGTGCAAGGTTGGTATAGGTTATTGCATGTGCCCCCCCTCGCATGCATGCGCTCTAACCTAGAAGCGAAAGGTTATGGACCTGTATAAGGGGGAATCTCCCCGTTACGGTGAAACCGGGCCGTATAGTGCCCCAACTTGTGAACCAACATGGTTTCACATCATCCTATGACCTAGTCAGACACAAAACAAGAGAGAGCTACGCCAGGCTACCCCTGTCAGAAGAATGTCTAGGGGGGTAGACGATCCGAGGCCCGCAGATTATCAGGGTTTCGCCGGAGTAAGTCCACGAGAACGTCGGAATCATCTGAAAACTTGCATGTGTCCCTAGCATATGTGTGTGAGTGTGGTGCAAGGTTGGTATAGGTGATTGCATGTGCCCCCCCTCGCATGCATGCGCTCTAACCTAGAAGCGAAAGGTTATGGACCTGTATAAGGGGGAATCTCCCCGTTACGGTGAAACCGGGCCGTATAGTGCCCCAACTTGTGAACCAACATGGTTTCACATCATCCTATGACCTAGTGAGACACAAAACAAGAGAGAGCTACGCCGGGCTACCCCTGTCAGAAGAATGTCTAGGGGGGTAGACGATCCGAGGCCCGCAGATCATCAGGGTTTCGCCGGAGGAAGTCCAAGAGAACGTCGGAATCATCTGAAAACTTGCATGTGTCCCTAGCATATGTGTGTGAGTGTGGTGCAAGGTTGGTATAGGTGATTGCACGTGCCCCCCCTCGCATGCATGCGCTCTAACCTAGAAGCGTAAGGTTATGGACCTGTATAAGGGGGAATCTCCCCGTTACGGTGAAACCGGGCCGTATAGTGCCCCAACTTGTGAACCAACATGGTTTCACATCATCCTATGACCTAGTCAGACACAAAACAAGAGAGAGCTACGCCGGGCTACCCCTGTCAGAAGAATGTCTAGGGGGGTAGACGATCCGAGGCCCGCAGATCATCAGGGTTTCGCCGGAGTAAGTCCACGAGAACGTCGGAATCATCTGAAAACTTGCATGTGTCCCTAGCATATGTGTGTGAGTGTGGTGCAAGGTTGGTATAGGTGATTGCATGTGCCCCCCCTCGCATGCATGCGCTCTAACCTAGAAGCGAAAGGTTATGGACCTGTATAAGGGGGAATCTCCCCGTTACGGTGAAACCGGGCCGTATAGTGCCCCAACTTGTGAACCAACATGGTTTCACATCATCTTATGACCTAGTCAGACACAAAACAAGAGAGAGCTACGCCGGGCTACCCCTGTCAGAAGAATGTCTAGGGGGGTAGACGATCCGAGGCCCGCAGATCATCAGGGTTTCGCCGGAGGAAGTCCACGAGAACGTCGGAATCATCTGAAAACTTGCATGTGTCCCTAGCATATGTGTGTGAGTGTGGTGCAAGGTTGGTATAGGTGATTGCATGTGCCCCCCCTCGCATGCATGCGCTCTAACCTAGAAGCGAAAGGTTATGGACCTGTATAAGGGGGAATCTCCCCGTTACGGTGAAACCGGGCCGTATAGTGCCCCAACTTGTGAACCAACATGGTTTCACATCATCCTATGACCTAGTCAGACACAAAACAAGAGAGAGCTACGCCGGGCTACCCCTGTCAGAAGAATGTCTAGGGGGGTAGACGATCCGAGGCCCGCAGATCATCAGGGTTTCGCCGGAGGAAGTCCACGAGAACGTCGGAATCATCTGAAAACTTGCATGTGTCCCTAGCATATGTGTGTGAGTGTGGTGCAAGGTTGGTACAGGTGATTGCATGTGCCCCCCCTCGCATGCATGCGCTCTAACCTAGAAGCGAAAGGTTATGGACCTGTATAAGGGGGAATCTCCCCGTTACGGTGAAACCGGGCCGTATAGTGCCCCAACTTGTGAACCAACATGGTTTCACATCATCCCATGACCTAGTCAGACACAAAACAAGAGAGAGCTACGCCGGGCTACCCCTGTCAGAAGAATGTCTAGGGGGTAGACGATCCGAGGCCCGCAGATCATCAGGGTTTCGCCGGAGGAAGTCCACGAGAACGTCGGAATCATCTGAAAACTTGCATGTGTCCCTAGCATATGTGTGTGAGTGTGGTGCAAGGTTGGTATAGGTGATTGCATGTGCCCCCCCTCGCATGCATGCGCTCTAACCTAGAAGCGAAAGGTTATGGACCTGTATAAGGGGGAATCTCCCCGTTACGGTGAAACCGGGCCGTATAGTGCCCCAACTTGTGAACCAACATGGTTTCACATCATCCTATGACCTAGTGAGACACAAAACAAGAGAGAGCTACGCCGGGCTACCCCTGTCAGAAGAATGTCTAGGGGGTAGACGATCCGAGGCCCGTAGATCATCAGGGTTTCGCCGGAGGAAGTCCACGAGAACGTCGGAATCATCTGAAAACTTGCATGTGTCCCTAGCATATGTGTGTGAGTGTGGTGCAAGGTTGGTATAGGTGATTGCATGTGCCCCCCCTCGCATGCATGCGCTCTAACCTAGAAGCGAAAGGTTATGGACCTGTATAAGGGGGAATCTCCCCGTTACGGTGAAACCGGGCCGTATAGTGCCCCAACTTGTGAACCAACATGGTTTCACATCATCCTATGACCTAGTCAGACATAAAACAAGAGAGAGCTACGCCGGGCTACCCCTGTTAGAAGAATGTCTAGGGGGGTAGACGATCCGAGGCCCGCAGATCATCAGGGTTTCGCCGGAGGAAGTCCACGAGAACGTCGGAATCATCTGAAAACTTGCATGTGTCCCTAGCATATGTGTGTGAGTGTGGTGCAAGGTTGGTATAGGTGATTGCATGTGCCCCCCCTCGCATGCATGCGCTCTAACCTAGAAGCGAAAGGTTATGGACCTGTATAAGGGGGAATCTCCCCGTTACGGTGAAACCGGGCCGTATAGTGCCCCAACTTTTGAACCAACATGGTTTCACATCATCCTATGACCTAGTCAGACACAAAACAAGAGAGAGCTACACCGGGCTACCCCTGTCAGAAGAATGTCTCGGGGGGTAGACGATCCGAGGCCCGCAGATCATCAGGGTTTCGCCGGAGGAAGTCCACGAGAACGTCGGAATCATTCTAAAACTTGCATGTGTCCCTAGCATATGTGTGTGAGTGTGGTGCAAGGTTGGTATAGGTGATTGCATGTGCCCCCCTCGCATGCATGCGCTCTAACCTAGAAGCGAAAGGTTATGGACCTGTATAAGGGGGAATCTCCCCGTTACGGTGAAACCGGGCCGTATAGTGCCCCAACTTGTGAACCAACATGGTTTCACATCATCCTATGACCTAGTCAGACACAAAACAAGAGAGAGCTACGCCGGGCTACCCCTGTCAGAAGAATGTCTAGGGGGTAGACGATCCGAGGCCCGCAGATCATCAGGGTTTCACCGGTGGAAGTCCGCAAGAACGTCGGAATCATCTGAAAACTTGCATGTGTCCCTAGCATATGTGTGTGAGTGTGGTGCAAGGTTGGTATAGGTGATTGCATGTGTCCCCCCTCGCATCCATGCGCTCTAACCTAGAAGCGAAAGGTTATGGACCTGTATAAGGGGGAATCTCCCCGTTACGGTGAAACCGGGCCGTATAGTGCCCCAACTTGTGAACCAACATGGTTTCACATCATCCTATGACCTAGTGAGACACAAAACAAGAGAGAGCTACGCCGGGCTACCCCTGTCAGAAGAATGTCTAGGGGGTAGACGATCCGAGGCCCGCAGATCATCAGGGTTTCGCCGGAGGAAGTCCACGAGAACGTCGGAATCATCTGAAAACTTGCATGTGTCCCTAGCATATGTGTGTGAGTGTGGTGCAAGGTTGGTATAGGTGATTGCATGTGCCCCCCCTCGCATGCATGCGCTCTAACCTAGAAGCGAAAGGTTATGGACCTGTATAAGGGGGAATCTCCCCGTTACGGTGAAACCGGGCCGTATAGTGCCCCAACTTGTGAACCAACATGGTTTCACATCATCCTATGACCTAGTCAGACACAAAACAAGAGAGAGCTACGCCGGGCTACCCCTGTCAGAAGAATGTCTAGGGGGGTAGACGATCCGAGGCCCGTAGATCATCAGGGTTTCGCCGGAGGAAGTCCACGAGAACGTCGGAATCATCTGAAAACTTGCATGTGTCCCTAGCATGTGTGTGTGAGTGTGGTGCAAGGTTGGTATAGGTGATTGCATGTGCCCCCCCTCGCATGCATGCGCTCTAACCTAGAAGCGAAAGGTTATGGACCTGTATAAGGGGGAATCTCCCCGTTACGGTGAAACCGGGCCGTATAGTGCCCCAACTTGTGAACCAACATGGTTTCACATCATCCTATGACCTAGTCAGACATAAAACAAGAGAGAGCTACGCCGGGCTACCCCTGTCAGAAGAATGTCTAGCGGGGTAGACGATCCGAGGCCCGCAGATCATCAGGGTTTCGCCGGAGGAAGTCCACGAGAACGTCGGAATCATCTGAAAACTTGCATGTGTCCCTAGCATATGTGTGTGAGTGTGGTGCAAGGTTGGTATAGGTGATTGCATGTGCCCCCCCTCGCATGCATGCGCTCTAACCTAGAAGCGAAAGGTTATGGACCTGTATAAGGGGGAATCTCCCCGTTACGGTGAAACCGGGCCGTATAGTGCCCCAACTTGTGAACCAACATGGTTTCACATCATCCTATGACCTAGTCAGACACAAAACAAGAGAGAGCTACGCCGGGCTACCCCTGTCAGAAGAATGTCTAGGGGGGTAGACGATCCGAGGCCCGCAGATCATCAGGGTTTCGCCGGTGGAAGTCCGCAAGAACGTCGGAATCATCTGAAAACTTGCATGTGTCCCTAGCATATGTGTGTGAGTGTGGTGCAAGGTTGGTATAGGTGATTGCATGTGTCCCCCCTCGCATCCATGCGCTCTAACCTAGAAGCGAAAGGTTATGGACCTGTATAAGGGGGAATCTCCCCGTTACGGTGAAACCGGGCCGTATAGTGCCCCAACTTGTGAACCAACATGGTTTCACATCATCCTATGACCTAGTGAGACACAAAACAAGAGAGAGCTACGCCGGGCTACCCCTGTCAGAAGAATGTCTAGGGGGGTAGACGATCCGAGGCCCGCAGATCATCAGGGTTTCGCCGGAGGAAGTCCACGAGAACGTCGGAATCATCTGAAAACTTGCATGTGTCCCTAGCATATGTGTGTGAGTGTGGTGCAAGGTTGGTATAGGTGATTGCATGTGCCCCCCTCGCATGCATGCGCTCTAACCTAGAAGCGAAAGGTTATGGACCTGTATAAGGGGGAATCTCCCCGTTACGGTGAAACCGGGCCGTATAGTGCCCCAACTTGTGAACCAACATGGTTTCACATCATCCTATGACCTAGTCAGACACAAAACAAGAGAGAGCTACGCCGGGCTACCCCTGTCAGAAGAATGTCTAGGGGGTAGACGATCCGAGGCCCGCAGATCATCAGGGTTTCGCCGGAGGAAGTCCACGAGAACGTCGGAATCATCTGAAAACTTGCATGTGTCCCTAGCATATGTGTGTGAGTGTGGTGCAAGGTTGGTATAGGTGATTGCATGTGCCCCCCCTCGCATGCATGCGCTCTAACCTAGAAGCGAAAGGTTATGGACCTGTATAAGGGGGAATCTCCCCGTTACGGTGAAACCGGGCCGTATAGTGCCCCAACTTGTGAACCAACATGGTTTCACATCATCCTATGACCTAGTCAGACACAAAACAAGAGAGAGCTACGCCGGGCTACCCCTGTCAGAAGAATGTCTAGGGGGGTAGACGATCCGAGGCCCACAAATCATCAGGGTTTCGCCGGAGGAAGTCCACGAGAACGTCGGAATCATCTGAAAACTTGCATGTGTCCCTAGCATATGTGTGTGAGTGTGGTGCAAGGTTGGTATAGGTGATTGCATGTGCCCCCCCTCGCATGCATGCGCTCTAACCTAGAAGCGAAAGGTTATGGACCTGTATAAGGGGGAATCTCCCCGTTACGGTGAAACCGGGCCGTATAGTGCCCCAACTTGTGAACCAACATGGTTTCACATCATCCTATGACCTAGTCAGACACAAAACAAGAGAGAGCTACGCCGGGCTACCCCTGTCAGAAGAATGTCTAGGGGGGTAGACGATCCGAGGCCCGCAGATCATCAGGGTTTCGCCGGAGGAAGTCCACGAGAACGTCGGAATCATCTGAAAACTTGCATGTGTCCCTAGCATATGTGTGTGAGTGTGGTGCAAGGTTGGTATAGGTGATTGCATGTGCCCCCCCTCGCATGCATGCGCTCTAACCTAGAAGCGAAAGGTTATGGACCTGTATAAGGGGGAATCTCCCCGTTACGGTGAAACCGGGCCGTATAGTGCCCCAACTTGTGAACCAACATGGTTTCACATCATCCTATGACCTAGTCAGACACAAAACAAGAGAGAGCTACGCCGGGCTACCCCTTTCAGAAGAATGTCTAGGGGGGTAGACGATCTGAGGCCCGCAGATCATCAGGGTTTCGCCGGAGGAAGTCCACGAGAACGTCGGAATCATCTGAAAACTTACATGTGTCCCTAGAATATGTGTGTGAGTGTGGTGCAAGGTTGGTATAGGTGATTGCATGTGCCCCCCCCCCTCGCATGCATGCGCTCTAACCTAGAAGCGAAAGGTTATGGACCTGTATAAGGGGGAATCTCCCCGTTACGGTGAAACCGGGCCGTATAGTGCCCCAACTTGTGAACCAACATGGTTTCACATCATCCTATGACATAGTCAGACACAAAACAAGAGAGAGCTACGCCGGGCTACCCCTGTCAGAAGAATGTCTAGGGGGTAGACGATCCGAGGCCCGCAGATCATCAGGGTTTCGCCGGAGGAAGTTCACGAGAACGTCGGAATCATCTGAAAACTTGCATGTGTCCCTAGCATATGTGTGTGAGTGTGGTGCAAGGTTGGTATAGGTTATTGCATGTGCCCCCCCTCGCATGCATGCGCTCTAACCTAGAAGCGAAAGGTTATGGACCTGTATAAGGGGGAATCTCCCCGTTACGGTGAAACCGGGCCGTATAGTGCCCCAACTTGTGAACCAACATGGTTTCACATCATCCTATGACCTAGTCAGACACAAAACAAGAGAGAGCTACGCCAGGCTACCCCTGTCAGAAGAATGTCTAGGGGGGTAGACGATCCGAGGCCCGCAGATTATCAGGGTTTCGCCGGAGTAAGTCCACGAGAACGTCGGAATCATCTGAAAACTTGCATGTGTCCCTAGCATATGTGTGTGAGTGTGGTGCAAGGTTGGTATAGGTGATTGCATGTGCCCCCCCTCGCATGCATGCGCTCTAACCTAGAAGCGAAAGGTTATGGACCTGTATAAGGGGGAATCTCCCCGTTACGGTGAAACCGGGCCGTATAGTGCCCCAACTTGTGAACCAACATGGTTTCACATCATCCTATGACCTAGTGAGACACAAAACAAGAGAGAGCTACGCCGGGCTACCCCTGTCAGAAGAATGTCTAGGGGGGTAGACGATCCGAGGCCCGCAGATCATCAGGGTTTCGCCGGAGGAAGTCCAAGAGAACGTCGGAATCATCTGAAAACTTGCATGTGTCCCTAGCATATGTGTGTGAGTGTGGTGCAAGGTTGGTATAGGTGATTGCACGTGCCCCCCCTCGCATGCATGCGCTCTAACCTAGAAGCGAAAGGTTATGGACCTGTATAAGGGGGAATCTCCCCGTTACGGTGAAACCGGGCCGTATAGTGCCCCAACTTGTGAACCAACATGGTTTCACATCATCCTATGACCTAGTCAGACACAAAACAAGAGAGAGCTACGCCGGGCTACCCCTGTCAGAAGAATGTCTAGGGGGGTAGACGATCCGAGGCCCGCAGATCATCAGGGTTTCGCCGGAGTAAGTCCACGAGAACGTCGGAATCATCTGAAAACTTGCATGTGTCCCTAGCATATGTGTGTGAGTGTGGTGCAAGGTTGGTATAGGTGATTGCATGTGCCCCCCCTCGCATGCATGCGCTCTAACCTAGAAGCGAAAGGTTATGGACCTGTATAAGGGGGAATCTCCCCGTTACGGTGAAACCGGGCCGTATAGTGCCCCAACTTGTGAACCAACATGGTTTCACATCATCTTATGACCTAGTCAGACACAAAACAAGAGAGAGCTACGCCGGGCTACCCCTGTCAGAAGAATGTCTAGGGGGGTAGACGATCCGAGGCCCGCAGATCATCAGGGTTTCGCCGGAGGAAGTCCACGAGAACGTCGGAATCATCTGAAAACTTGCATGTGTCCCTAGCATATGTGTGTGAGTGTGGTGCAAGGTTGGTATAGGTGATTGCATGTGCCCCCCCTCGCATGCATGCGCTCTAACCTAGAAGCGAAAGGTTATGGACCTGTATAAGGGGGAATCTCCCCGTTACGGTGAAACCGGGCCGTATAGTGCCCCAACTTGTGAACCAACATGGTTTCACATCATCCTATGACCTAGTCAGACACAAAACAAGAGAGAGCTACGCCGGGCTACCCCTGTCAGAAGAATGTCTAGGGGGGTAGACGATCCGAGGCCCGCAGATCATCAGGGTTTCGCCGGAGGAAGTCCACGAGAACGTCGGAATCATCTGAAAACTTGCATGTGTCCCTAGCATATGTGTGTGAGTGTGGTGCAAGGTTGGTACAGGTGATTGCATGTGCCCCCCCTCGCATGCATGCGCTCTAACCTAGAAGCGAAAGGTTATGGACCTGTATAAGGGGGAATCTCCCCGTTACGGTGAAACCGGGCCGTATAGTGCCCCAACTTGTGAACCAACATGGTTTCACATCATCCCATGACCTAGTCAGACACAAAACAAGAGAGAGCTACGCCGGGCTACCCCTGTCAGAAGAATGTCTAGGGGGTAGACGATCCGAGGCCCGCAGATCATCAGGGTTTCGCCGGAGGAAGTCCACGAGAACGTCGGAATCATCTGAAAACTTGCATGTGTCCCTAGCATATGTGTGTGAGTGTGGTGCAAGGTTGGTATAGGTGATTGCATGTGCCCCCCCTCGCATGCATGCGCTCTAACCTAGAAGCGAAAGGTTATGGACCTGTATAAGGGGGAATCTCCCCGTTACGGTGAAACCGGGCCGTATAGTGCCCCAACTTGTGAACCAACATGGTTTCACATCATCCTATGACCTAGTGAGACACAAAACAAGAGAGAGCTACGCCGGGCTACCCCTGTCAGAAGAATGTCTAGGGGGTAGACGATCCGAGGCCCGCAGATCATCAGGGTTTCGCCGGAGGAAGTCCACGAGAACGTCGGAATCAGGGGGGTGCATGTATATAGTGATCAAGACCATAATAACCTACCATCATATGTGTGATCTCATGATCCTATGAAATAATATCACCTAACATCTAAGTAATAAAAGCCTTGCTAAAGGTGAAAAAAATTATTTGCCGTGTGTCTGTGGGATAGAGACACACGGCAAAGGACCTTTGCCGTGTGTTTGACGGCCACAGGCACACGGCAAAGGACATCTTTGCCGTGTGCTTTGTCCTTTGCCGTGTGTCTCATGCTATTTTCTAATTTTATTTTTATTTTTTCTTTCAAATGATTTAACTTTTTGTTGCCTATTTGTTAGTATTCAGACCATGGAAACACTAACTTTGCAATAGACCATAAGGTTCTAGAGGATGCTGAACTTCATTTCCATTAGGTACACGATCCGAGGCCCGCAGATCATCAGGGTTTCGCCGGTGGAAGTCCGCAAGAACGTCGGAATCATCTGAAAACTTGCATGTGTCCCTCGCATATGTGTGTGAGTGTGGTGCAAGGTTGGTATAGGTGATTGCATGTGTCCCCCGTCGCATCCATGCGCTCTAACCTAGAAGCGAAAGGTTATGGACCTGTATAAGGGGGAATCTCCCCGTTACGGTGAAACCGGGCCGTATAGTGCCCCAACTTGTGAACCAACATGGTTTCACATCATCCTATGACCTAGTCAGACACAAAACAAGAGAGAGCTACGCCGGGCTACCCCTGTCAGAAGAATGTCTAGAGGGGTAGACGATCCGAGGCCCGCAGATCATCAGGGTTTCGCCGGAGTAAGTCCACGAGAACGTCGGAATCATCTGAAAACTTGCATGTGTCCCTAGCATATGTGTGTGAGTGTGGTGCAAGATTGGTATAGGTGATTGCATGTGCTTCCCCTCGCATGCATGCGCTCTAACCTAGAAGCGAAAGGTTATGGACCTGTATAAGGGGGAATCTCCCCGTTACGGTGAAACCGGGCCGTATAGTGCCCCAACTTGTGAACCAACATGGTTTCACATCATCCTATGACCTAGTGAGACACAAAACAAGAGAGAGCTACGCCGGGCTACCCCTGTCAGAAGAATCTCTAGGGGGGTAGACGATCCGAGGCCCGCAGATCATCAGGGTTTCGCCGGAGGAAGTCCACGAGAACATCGGAATCATCTGAAAACTTGCATGTGTCCCTAGCATATGTGTGTGAGTGTGGTGCAAGGTTGGTATAGGTGATTGCATGTGCCCCCCCTCGCATGCATGCGCTCTAACCTAGAAGCGAAAGGTTATGGACCTGTATAAGGGGGAATCTCCCCGTTACGGTGAAACCGGGCCGTATAGTGCCCCAACTTGTGAACCAACATGGTTTCACATCATCCTATGACCTAGTGAGACACAAAACAAGAGAGAGCTACGCCGGGCTACCCCTGTCAGAAGAATGTCTAGGGGGGTAGACGATCCGAGGCCCGCAGATCATCAGGGTTTCGCCGGAGGAAGTCCACGAGAACGTCGGAATCATCTGAAAACTTGCATGTGTCCCTAGCATATGTGTGTGAGTGTGGTGCAAGGTTGGTATAGGTGATTGCATGTGCCCCCCCTCGCATGCATGCGCTCTAACCTAGAAGCGAAAGGTTATGGACCTGTATAAGGGGGAATCTCCCCGTTACGGTGAAACCGGGCCATATAGTGCCCCAACTTGTGAACCAACATGGTTTCACATCATCCTATGACCTAGTCAGACACAAAACAAGAGAGAGCTACGTCGGGCTACCCCTGTCAGAAGAATGTCTAGGGGGGTAGACGATCCGAGGCCCGCAGATCATCAGGGTTTCGCCGGAGTAAGTCCACGAGAACGTCGGAATCAGGGGGGTGCATGTATATAGTGATCAAGACCACAATAACCTATCATCATATGTGTGATCTCATGATCCTATGAAATAATATCACCTAACATATAAGTAATAAAAGCCTTGCTAAAGGTGAAAAAAAATTCTTTGTCGTGTGTCTATGGGATAGAGACACACGGCAAAGGACCTTTGCCGTGTGTTTGACGGCCACAGGCACACGGCAAAGGACATCTTTGCCATGTGCTTTGTCCTTTGCCGTGTGTCTCATGCTATTTTCTAATTTTCTTTTTATTTTTTCTTTCAAATGATTTAACTTCTTGTTGCCTATTTGTTAGTATTCAGACCATGGAAACACTAACTTTGCAATAGACCATAAGGTTCTAGAGGATGTTGAACTTCATTTCCATTAGGTACACGATCCGAGGCCCGCAGATCATCAGGGTTTCGCCGGTGGAAGTCCGCAAGAACGTCGGAATCATCTGAAAACTTGCATGTGTCCCTAGCATATGTGTGTGAGTGTGGTGCAAGGTTGGTATAGGTGATTGCATGTGTCCCCCCTCTCATCCATGCGCTCTAACCTAGAAGCGAAAGGTTATGGACCTGTATAAGGGGGAATCTCCCCGTTACGGTGAAACCGGGCAGTATAGTGCCCCAACTTGTCAACCAACATGGTTTCACATCATCCTATGACCTAGTCAGACACAAAACAAGAGAGAGCTACGCCGGGCTACCCCTGTCAGAAGAATGTCTAGAGGGGTAGACGATCCGAGGCCCGCAGATCATCAGGGTTTCGCCGGAGTAAGTCCACGAGAACGTCGGAATCATCTGAAAACTTGCATGTGTCCCTAGCATATGTGTGTGAGTGTGGTGCAAGATTGGTATAGGTGATTGCATGTGCTCCCCCTCGCATGCATGCGCTCTAACCTAGAAGCGAAAGGTTATGGACCTGTATAAGGGGGAATCTCCCCGTTACGGTGAAACCGGGCCGTATAGTGCCCCAACTTGTGAACCAACATGGTTTCACATCATCCTATGACCTAGTGAGACACAAAACAAGAGAGAGCTACGCCGGGCTACCCGTGTCAGAAGAATGTCTAGGGGGGTAGACGATCCGAGGCCCGCAGATCATCAGGGTTTCGCCGGAGGAAGTCCACGAGAACGTCGGAATCATCTGAAAACTTGCATGTGTCCCTAGCATATGTGTGTGAGTGTGGTGCAAGGTTGGTATAGGTGATTGCATGTGCCCCCCCTCGCATGCATGCGCTCTAACCTAGAAGCGAAAGGTTATGGACCTGTATAAGGGGGAATCTCCACGTTACGGTGAAACCGGGCCGTATAGTGCCCCAACTTGTGAACCAACATGGTTTCACATCATCCTATGACCTAGTCAGACACAAAACAAGAGAGAGCTACGCCGGGCTACCCCTGTCAGAAGAATGTCTAGGGGGGTAGACGATCCGAGGCCCGCAGATCATCAGGGTTTCGCCGGAGTAAGTCCACGAGAACGTCGGAATCAGGGGGGTGCATGTATATAGTGATCAAGACCACAATAACCTATCATCATATGTGTGATATCATGATCCTATGAAATAATATCACCTAACATATAAGTAATAAAAGCCTTGCTAAAGGTGAAAAAAAATCTTTGTCGTGTGTCTATGGGATAGAGACACACGGCAAAGGACCTTTGCCGTGTGTTTTACGGCCACAGGCACACGGCAAAGGACATCTTTGCCGTGTGCTTTGTCCTTTGCCGTGTGTCTCATGCTATTTTCTAATTTTCTTTTTATTTTTTCTTTCAAATGATTTAACTTTTTGTTGCCTATTTGTTAGTATTCAGACCATGGAAACACTAACTTTGCAATAGACCATAAGGTTCTAGAGGATGCTGAACTTCATTTCCATTAGGTAGACGATCCGAGGCCCGCAAATCATCAGGATTTCACCGGTGGAAGTCCGCAAGAACGTCGGAATCATCTGAAAACTTGCATGTGTCCCTAGCATATGTGTGTGAGTGTGGTGCAAGGTTGGTATAGGTGATTGCATGTGTCCCCCCTCGCATCCATGCGCTCTAACCTAGAAGCGAAAGGTTATGGACCTGTATAAGGGGGAATCTCCCCGTTACGGTGAAACCGGGCCGTATAGTGCCCCAACTTGTGAACCAACATGGTTTCACATCATCCTATAACCTAGTCAGACACAAAACAAGAGAGAGCTACGCCGGGCTACCCCTGTCAGAAGAATGTCTAGGGGGGTAGACGATCCGAGGCCCGCAGATCATCAGGGTTTCGCCGGAGGAAGTCCACGAGAACGTCGGAATCATCTGAAAACTTGCATGTGTCCCTAGCATATGTGTGTGAGTGTGGTGCAAGGTTGGTATAGGTGATTGCATGTGCCCCCCCCCTCGCATGCATGCGCTCTAACCTAGAAGCGAAAGGTTATGGACCTGTATAAGGGGGAATCTCCCCGTTACGGTGAAACCGGGCCGTATAGTGCCCCAACGTGTGAACCAACATGGTTTCACATCATCCTATGACCTAGTCAGACACAAAACAAGAGAGAGCTACGCCGGGCTACCCCTGTCAGAAGAATGTCTAGGGGGGTAGACGATCCGAGGCCCGCAGATCATCAGGGTTTCGCCGGAGTAAGTCCACGAGAACGTCGGAATCAGGGGGGTGCATGTATATAGTGATCAAGACCACAATAACCTATCATCATATGTGTGATCTCATGATCCTATGAAATAATATCACCTAACATATAAGTAATAAAAGCCTTGCTAAAGGTGAAAAAAATTCTTTGCCGTGTGTCTGTGGGATAGAGACACACGGCAAAGGACCTTTGCCGTGTGTTTGACAGCCACAGGCACACGGCAAAGGACATCTTTGCCGTGTGCTTTGTCCTTTGCCGTGTGTCTCATGCTATTTTCTAATTTTCTTTTTATTTTTTCTTTCAAATGATTTAACTTTTTGTTGCCTATTTGTTAGTATTCAGACCATGGAAACACTAACTTTGCAATAGACCATAAGGTTCTAGAGGATGCTGAACTTCATTTCCATTAGGTAGACGATCCGAGGCCCGCAGATCATCAGGGTTTCGCCGGTGGAAGTCCGCAAGAACGTCGGAATCATCTGAAAACTTGCATGTGTCCCTAGCATATGTGTGTGAGTGTGGTGCAAGGTTGGTATAGGTGATTGCATGTGTCCCCCCTCGCATCCATGCGCTCTAACCTAGAAGCGAAAGGTTATGGACCTGTATAAGGGGGAATCTCCCCGTTACGGTGAAACCGGGCCGTATAGTGCCCCAACTTGTGAACCAACATGGTTTCACATCATCCTATGACCTAGTGAGACACAAAACAAGAGAGAGCTACGCCGGGCTACCCCTGTCAGAAGAATCTCTAGGGGGGTAGACGATCCGAGGCCCGCAGATCATCAGGGTTTCGCCGGAGGAAGTCCACGAGAACGTCGGAATCATCTAAAAACTTGCATGTGTCCCTAGCATATGTGTGTGAGTGTGGTGCAAGGTTGGTATAGGTGATTGCATGTGCCCCCCCTCGCATGCATGCGCTCTAACCTAGAAGCGAAAGGTTATGGACCTGTATAAGGGGGAATCTCCCTGTTACGGTGAAACCGGGCCGTATAGTGCCCCAACTTGTGAACCAACATGGTTTCACATCATCCTATGACCTAGTCAGACACAAAACAAGAGAGAGCTACGCCGGGCTACCCCTGTCAGAAGAATGTCTAGGGGGGTAGACGATCCGAGGCCCGTAGATCATCAGGGTTTCGCCGGAGGAAGTCCACGAGAACGTCGGAATCATCTGAAAACTTGCATGTGTCCCTAGCATATGTGTGTGAGTGTGGTGCAAGGTTGGTATAGGTGATTGCATGTGCCCCCCCTCGCATGCATGCGCTCTAACCTAGAAGCGAAAGGTTATGGACCTGTATAAGGGGGAATCTCCCCGTTACGGTGAAACCGGGCCGTATAGTGCCCCAACTTGTGAACCAACATGGTTTCACATCATCCTGTGACCTAGTCAGACATAAAACAAGAGAGAGCTACGCCGGGCTACCCCTGTCAGAAGAATGTCTAGGGGGGTAGACGATCCGAGGCCCGCAGATCATCAGGGTTTCGCCGGAGGAAGTCCACGAGAACGTCGGAATCATCTGAAAACTTGCATGTGTCCCTAGCATATGTGTGTGAGTGTGGTGCAAGGTTGGTATAGGTGATTGCATGTGCCCCCCCTCGCATGCATGCGCTCTAACCTAGAAGCGAAAGGTTATGGACCTGTATAAGGGGGAATCTCCCCGTTACGGTGAAACCGGGCCGTATAGTGCCCCAACTTGTGAACCAACATGGTTTCACATCATCCTATGACCTAGTGAGACACAAAACAAGAGAGAGCTACGCCAGGCTACCCCTGTCAGAAGAATGTCTAGGGGGGTAGACGATCCGAGGCCCGCAGATCATCAGGGTTTCGCCGGAGGAAGTCCACGAGAACGTCGGAATCATCTGAAAACTTGCATGTGTCCCTAGCATATGTGTGTGAGTGTGGTGCAAGGTTGGTATAGGTGATTGCATGTGCCCCCCCTCGCATGCATGCGCTCTAACCTAGAAGCGAAAGGTTATGGACCTGTATAAGGGGGAATCTCCCCGTTACGGTGAAACCGGGCCGTATAGTGCCCCAACTTGTGAACCAACATGGTTTCACATCATCCTATGACCTAGTCAGACACAAAACAAGAGAGAGCTACGCCGGGCTACCCCTGTCAGAAGAATGTCTAGGGGGTAGACGATCCGAGGCCCGCAGATCATCAGGGTTTCGCCGGAGGAAGTCCACGAGAACGTCGGAATCATCTGAAAACTTGCATGTGTCCCTAGCATATGTGTGTGAGTGTGGTGCAAGGTTGGTATAGGTGATTGCATGTGCCCCCCTCGCATGCATGCGCTCTAACCTAGAAGCGAAAGGTTATGGACCTATATAAGGGGGAATCTCCCTGTTACGGTGAAACCGGGCCGTATAGTGCCCCAACTTGTGAACCAACATGGTTTCACATCATCCTATGACCTAGTGAGACACAAAACAAGAGAGAGCTACGCCGGGCTACCCCTGTCAGAAGAATGTCTAGGGGGTAGACGATCCGAGGCCCGCAGATCATCAGGGTTTCGCCGGAGTAAGTCCACGAGAACATCGGAATCATCTGAAAACTTGCATGTGTCCCTAGCATATGTGTGTGAGTGTGGTGCAAGGTTGGTATAGGTGATTGCATGTGCCCCCCCCTCGCATGCATGCGCTCTAACCTAGAAGCGAAAGGTTATGGACCTGTATAAGGGGGAATCTCCCCGTTACGGTGAAACCGGGCCGTATAGTGCCCCAACTTGTGAACCAACATGGTTTCACATCATCCTATGACCTAGTCAGACACAAAACAAGAGAGAGCTACGCCGGGCTACCCCTGTCAGAAGAATTTCTAGGGGGGTAGACGATCCGAGGCCCGTAGATCATCAGGGTTTCGCCGAAGGAAGTCCACAAGAACGTCGGAATCATCTGAAAACTTGCATGTGTCCCTAGCATATGTGTGTGAGTGTGGTGCAAGGTTGGTATAGGTGATTGCATGTGCCCCCCCTCGCATGCATGCGCTCTAACCTAGAAGCGAAAGGTTATGGACCTGTATAAGGGGGAATCTCCCCGTTACGGTGAAACCGGGCCGTATAGTGCCCCAACTTGTGAACCAACATGGTTTCACATCATCCTATGACCTAGTCAGACACAAAACAAGAGAGAGCTACGCCGGGCTACCCCTGTCAGAAGAATGTCTAGGGGGTAGACGATCCGAGGCCCGCAGATCATCAGGGTTTCGCCGGAGGAAGTCCACGAGAACGTCGGAATCATCTGAAAACTTGCATGTGTCCCTAGCATATGTGTGTGAGTGTGGTGCAAGGTTGGTACAGGTGATTGCATGTGCCCCCCCTCGCATGCATGCGCTCTAACCTAGAAGCGAAAGGTTATGGACCTGTATAAGGGGGAATCTCCCCGTTACGGTGAAACCGGGCCGTATAGTGCCCCAACTTGTGAACCAACATGGTTTCACATCATCCTATGACCTAGTCAGACACAAAACAAGAGAGAGCTACGCCGGGCTACCCCTGTCAGAAGAATTTCTAGGGGGGTAGACGATCCGAGGCCCGCAGATCATCAGGGTTTCGCCGGAGGAAGTCCACGAGAACGTCGGAATCATCTGAAAACTTGCATGTGTCCCTAGCATATGTGTGTGAGTGTGGTGCAAGGTTGGTACAGGTGATTGCATGTGCCCCCCCTCGCATGCATGCGCTCTAACCTAGAAGCGAAAGGTTATGGACCTGTATAAGGGGGAATCTCCCCGTTACGGTGAAACCGGGCCGTATAGTGCCCCAACTTGTGAACCAACATGGTTTCACATCATCCTATGACCTAGTGAGACACAAAACAAGAGAGAGCTACGCCGGGCTACCCCTGTCAGAAGAATGTCTAGGGGGATAGACGATCCGAGGCCCGCAGATCATCAGGGTTTCGCCGGAGTAAGTCCACGAGAACGTCGGAATCAGGGGGGCGCATGTATATAGTGATCAAGACCACAATAACCTATCATCATATGTGTGATCTCATGATCCTATGAAATAATATCACCTAACATATATGTAATAAAAGCCTTGCTAATTAAAGAAAAGAAAAAGGTGAAAAAAATTCTTTGCCGTGTGTACAGATGGAAGCACACGGCAAAGATGATCTTTGCCGTGTACCTGACGGCGAGGGCACACGGCAAAGATTCTGCCGTCAGCCCCTGTCGGCGGGTGGCACTGCGAGGCCACGGGGCCCACATCTTTGCCGTGAGGAAAACTTTGCCGTGTTTTTTATTTGACTTTGTCGTGATTCCTTTCTTTGCCGTGTGTTCTAGTCGGTCCATTGCCGTGTTACTTTCTTTGCCGTGTTCTGTTTCTGCTGTTTGTCGTGCACCTGTCCTTTGCCGTGTTCTTGTTGGTTTACACACGGCAAAGATTCTCTTTGCCGTGTTCCGGGACTTTTGGCACACGGCAAAGGAGAGAGGCGACGGCAGCGTCCTTTCTTCCCGTAGTGAATGTTGGAATTTGAGGCATATTTGATGTTGGGCTTTTGGCCCATAACAAATACAAATTCTAAAATTCTCTTTGGCCCATTATCATGGCAGCTCATGTGTGTGCTAGTGGTGCCAAAGTTTAGTCCCACATTGCTAGTGGAAGGGGAATCGGACCATCTTATATAGTAGAGTGTTGCACCACTCACTAAGGTGTGAGAAGAAGAGAAGCCCTCGCGCACTCCTCCTCCGACGCCGCCCGCCTCGACACGACGCGCGCGCGTCGCGGGTTGCGTGCACGGTCGTCCGGGAGAGCCGGCCTCCGGAACCCCGTCTCTCTGATCCTGCACCGGGAGAGAGGCGATAAGGTTTTTGGGGAGCGTGACGACGCTGCTGGTGCTGGTGGCTCCACTTCTGTTGCGCCGTTGGTCATACCATCGACGAACTCGTACGTGTTCTTTACCCTCCTGCTATTTCCTATGATGATCACTAGTATTGCAGTATGCGTAGATGTGCTAGATTTTCACTTGCCTGAATAGTGCATGTCTACTATGCATATGCTAGTTAGTCTTGGAAATTGTTTTGTCATGATTTATACTTGGATTAAATTAATACGAAAACTGCTAATTGTTTCAACAATTAACCCCCTAGCACATGGTAAGGTGTTTTAAAGGGTAGTGTCGGGGGATGACACCCGATAGTACCAAGGCAACAAGTCAACAACACAACATAAGCAAGTCAACAGAATTCCTATTATGCTTGGAGCATGGTAATAATATTTTAGTTTATAATCACAATATGAACTAAGCAAATATTTCTTATTTTTCAGGTAACTAAGCATATATTTCTACTAAATGTGACTGGGATAGATACTTGTTGAATGTTTTTGCATTAATCTTGAAAACATTAGGAAATTCTCATCTTAATAAGATGGATTAAACACAACATTTTGTACATGGATTATCTATGCAACATTAGTGTAGTTGGAACTTCTCCTATCGAAAGGGCAAGGAAACATAAGGGATACAGCCGTAATAAACCCTTGTAAATAGGGGGAGAGGGGTTGATCATATATCTGATTAAATAGTAAATGAATCGTCAAAATTGTTGCAATGTGATGATAATTTGTAAGATTATGTGTATTTTTTAAACCTTATACTTTGTATTTTATTTGGAAGTGCTCTAGTGCACGAACGTACGCGCGGTGGTGTATGCCTGCGACGCTCCCCACGGCAGCACGATCAGGATTGCATGGCGCAAAAAAAAAAACAAGAAACCTAGAAAAAATGAAAAAATGAAAAATACCCTGGCAACTTATATTTGTGTGTGCTCCGAGAGACTAGAGAGAACACGTTTTCTCCTTAGATTTTGGGTTTATTTGAGTATGTCTAATTTGAGAGATCTAACAAATGAATTTTAGACACTAGTCTTACGGAGTGGAAGTTTGATTGCCGTCAATAGGGCAACGATCCGCACTCGTCGAGGAGAATGTGTTAGTTGTTAATCTTGTTGATACGGTTGTGTCTCTAACGCATAGTCGACTGAGACGTAAGATATGTCTCAGTCAGCCAACGTCAGCCTTAATTGTTTCAGCTCGTTGCACCTCCTGGTCCTGGCTTGTGTGGTTGTACCATCGTTTGTTTTGTGTTGTTGGACCGTTGTGTTGTTGGGCTGACTGTGGTTTTAGTTGTCGGACCGTTGTGTTGTTTTGCTTTTCCCGCTATTTCGAAATGCTCAATGAAGGTTTTGATGGGGAGGGAATAGAAATGAACAAAATGATATTATTGTTTTCCTGGGCCCACTAAGTCAATGTCTACTCTTCTGAGTTTTCCGTCGGATGATGGATGGTGCAAATCAAATATACATAATCGTTCTTGTAGGCGTAGTAGCTGTTGTTGTGCCTAGTTTTGACGTCGACTTCTTGGAGGCTAGATTAGCTTGGCTCTTAAACTAAAAATATGGGACATATTCTTTTAGAAATTAAGATACGGATATATCTAACGGTTACTAAATCAAGTCTAGATACAAGCGAATATAGACAAATCTAAGTCAACTAATTTGGTCCGGAGGAAGTAATAAACAATTAATCTCTAAAATGGAAAAATGTCCATGTTAAAAAAATAAAAATAAAGAATACAAATTTGTACGATTTAATTTTTATAATATCTAGAATAATCCGGTACAACGTGTGCAAACAAGACAATCATAAAAGGTCAATTTTGAGATAAGCATGCTTTAACAACTACCCCTAAAAAGAATAGATTACGAACAAACCTCTCGCGGGATCCGCTGCCGGTGTTCATCCTCATGCTCCGTGTCGGTGGTTTTTGTCACTAAGAGCCCATCCGCATGTCGTTTCATCGGGTCATTCGACCGAGATCGGGAGTGGGAGTGGGTATCCAAAGGCATCGCGACGGAGGGATTTTACGGCCAGAGTCGAGGATCTCCGGTAACCTCAATCTACGATTGGGATTAGGGTGGGAGGGAGAGCTTGCTAGGGCGACGGAAGGACGGTTGGAGCGAAGCGCGTCGACGGACAAATATTAAGGTGGTGAAAGTGTGTAAGAAAGCCTTAAAGTAACAAGGCGCATTTTATTAAAAAATCATTATACAAATTAAAATTTGGGGAAAAAAATCCAATTCCTTCTCTCCATGTAAACTTGCAACCAAGTACTTTCTCTAACAAAGGAGATGCTCTATAAAAATAAAAAGTACTTTCTCTAACCAAGATTCTGGAGACGAAAGTCTAGTTGCGTATCAAGTTGCAACTCGACACTCAGAGTCCAGATGCAGCCCTAGTCGCAACTCCCTCTCTATACCATCAGGAGAGAAGGCCAGTTGCGTGTCAAGTTTCAACTCGATACTCATGGTCCAGTTGCAACCCTAGTTGCAACTCCCTCTCTATACCATCATGGAGAAGGCTAGTTGCGTGTGGAGATGCAACTCGATACTCATAGTCCAGTTTCAACCCTAGTTACACCTCCCTTTCTATACCTTAGGGGAGGAGGTCGGTTGCGTATCAAGATGCAACTCAAGGCTAAAAAGACAAAACAAAAATATAGTGCCCAGTTGCATCCCTAGTTGCAACTCCCTCTCTATACCATTAGGGGAGAAGGCCAATTGCATGTCAAGTTGCAACTCGAGGCTAAAAAACAAAACAACAAAACAGTACTTAGTTGCTACTCTAGTTGCAAACTCCTAATCTATACCATCAGGGAGAAGGCCACTTGCATGTGAAGATGCAACTCAAGATGAAAGTCCAGTTGCGTGTCGAGATGCAACTCGAGGCAAAAAAAGACAACCCTAACTACAACTCCCTCTATATATAATTAGGGGAGCATGTCGAGACGCAACTCGAGATTCCTAGTCCAGTTGAAACCCTAGTTGCAACTCCCTCTCTATATCATCAAGAGAGAAGGCCAGTTGCATGTCAAGATACAACTTGAGACAAAAGTCCAGTTGCGTGTAAAGTTGCAACTCGAGACTCATAGTCCAGTTGCCTGTAAAGTTGCAACTCGAGACTCCCAGTCCAGTTGCAACCCTAGTTGCAACTTCCTATCTATACCAACAAGGGAGAAGGCCAGTTGCAAGTCGAGATGCAACTTGAGACAAAAGTCCTCAGTTGCAACCCTAGTTGCAACTCCCTCTCTATACCATCAGGGGAGAAGGCCAGTTGCGTGTCAAGTTGCAACTCAATACTCATAGTCCAGTTGAAACCCTAGTTGCACCTCCCTCTCTATACCATTAGGGAGAAGACCGGTTGCGTGTCGAGATGCAACTCAAGGATAAAAAGACAAAACAACAATAGAGTCCTCAGTTGCAATTATAGTTGCAACTACCATATGGGGAAGGCCAGTTGCATGTCACGTTGCAACCCTAGTTGGAACTCCCTTTCTATACCATCAGGGATAAGGCCGGTTATGTGTAGAGATTCAACTCAAGGATAAAATCTACAAAAAAACAACACAATCCTCAGTTACAACTCCCTCTCTATACCATCAGGGTAAAAGGCTAGTTGTGTGTCAAGTTGCAACTCGATACTCATAGTCCAACCGTCAGGGAGAAGGACGGTTGCGTGTCGAGATGCAACTCAAGGCTAAAAAGAAATCAGTTGCAATCCTAGTTGCAACTCCCTCTATATACCATCAGGGGAGAAGGCCAGTTGCATGTCAAGATACAACTTGAGACGAAAGTCCAGTTGCATGTAAAGTTGCAACTCGAGACTCACAGTCCAGTTGCGTGTCAAGTTTCAACTCGATACTCATAGTCCAGTTACAATCCTAGTTGCAACTTCCTCTCTATACCATCAGGGAGAAGGCTGGTTGCGTGTGGAGATGCAACTCGATACTCATATTCCAGTTGCAACCCTAGTTACACCTCCCTTTCTATACCATCGGGGAGAAGGTCGGTTGCGTATTGAGATGCAACTCAAGGCTAAAAAGACAAAACAACAACAGAGTCCTCAGTTGAAATCCTAGTTGCAACTCCTTCTTTATACCATAAGCGGAGAAGGCCAGTTGCGTGTCAATTGGGTTGCAACTCCCTCTCTATACCATTAGGGATAAGGCCGATTGCGTGTAGAGATTCAACTCAATGATAAAAACTACAAAAGAACAACACACTCATTAGTTGCAAACCTAGTTGCAACTCCCTCTCTATACCATCATGGAGAATGTTGGTTGCGTGTAGAGATTTAACTCAACGCTAAAAAGGACAAAAGAACAACATAGTACTCATTTGCAACCCTAGTTGTAACTCTCTCTTTATATACCATCAGAGGATAAGTTCAGTTGTGTGTAAAGTTGCAACTCGAGACTCATAGTCGGTTGCAACCCTAGTTGCAACTCCCTCTCTATACCATCAGGGAGAAGTCCAGTTGCGTATCGAGATGCAACTCAAGGCTAAAAAGAAAAAACAACAACACAGACCTCAGTTGCAACCCTAGTTGCAACTCCCTCTCTATACCATCAGGGGGGAGGCCAGTTGCGTGTCAAGTTTCAACTCGAGACTCACAGTCCATTTAGTTGCAACTGCCTCTCTATACCATCAGGTATAAGGCCGGTTGCATGTAGAGATTCAACTCAATGATAAAAATTATAAAAGAACAACACAATTCTCATATGTAAACCTAGTTCCAACTCCCTATGTGTACCATTAGGGGATAAGGATAGTTGTGTGTCAAGTTGCGACTCGAGACTCAGTACCATCAAGGAGAAGGTCGGTTGTGTGTAGAGATTCAACTGAACACTGACAAGAGAAAAGAACAAAATAGTCCTCAGTTGCAACATAGTCGGGGAGAAGGCCGGGTTGCGTGTTGAGGTGCAACTCAAGGATAAAAAACAAAACAACAACACAGTCCTCAGTTGCAACCCTAGTTGAAAACTCTTAATCTATATCATTGGGAGGAAGAAGGCCACTTGCATGTGAAGATGCAACCGGAGATGAAAGTCTAGTTGTGTGTCGATATGCAACTCGAGGCAAAAAAAAGACGATGACCATTCAACATGGTAGTTAGTTGCAACCCTAATTGCAACTCCCTCTCTATACAATCATGGGAGCATGTCGAGATGCAACTCGAGACTCACAATCCAGTTGCAATCCTAATTGCAACTGAAGGCCAGTTGCAAGTCGAATGCAACTTGAAACAAAAAGTCCTCAGTTACAACCCTAGTTGCAACTCCCTCTATATACCATCAGGGGAGAAGTCTAGGTGCGTGTCAAGTTGCAACTCAATACTCATAGTTTAGTTGCAATTGCAACTCCCTCGCTATACCATCAGGGAGAAGGCCGATTGCGTGTCAAGATGCAACTCAAGGCTAAAAACTACAAAAGAACAACACAATCCCCAGTTGCAAATCTAGTTGAACTCCCTTTGTATACAATAGGGGAGAAGGCTAGTTACGTGTCAAGTTTCAACTCGAGACTCATAGTCCAGTTACAACCCTAGTTGCAACTCCCTCTCTATATCAGTCAGGTAGAAGGCCGGTTGCGTGTCGAGGTGCAACTCAAGGCTAAAAAAACAAAACAACAATACAGTCCTTAGTTGTAATCCTAGTTGCAACTTCCTCTCTATACCATTAGTGGAGAAGGCTAGATGCGTGGTCCCATAAAAAACGGGAAGGTACCACGTTAAACCGGTCTTCATTTTCAGCCCTATCTGCAACTCTTGCAAAACAATTTGTCCATTTACGGTACAATATGCAACTGAAACATTAAGAAAGAAGGTATCATGAAAAGAAATCGTTGGTTGCAACCATAGTTGCAACTCCCACATAACTTGTTCCCAATTGCAGTAGAAGTTGCAACTCCCGTGAAAAAGCTATTTGCAATAGCAGATGCAACCCCAACCAAAAAGAGTAATCAGTTACCGTACCAAATGCAACTCATAAGTTAAATAAGATAAAGTAGAAAAAACAATCCTCGGTTGCAACCGAGACATGAACACGAAAACATCTTTAAGTTCTAGGGAAAGTTGCAACTCTCATAAGAAAGTGAGTCCTCATTTTCAACCATATTTGCAACTCACGCAAACAGAGACAGTTATATTACCAGATGCAACTCAAAAAATATTCATTTTGTAAAACTAACTGCATAAATAAGTTGGAAACAAAATAAACACAATTTTTATAATAGTAATATATATACAAAACTATATACTCATATTCTCTCTAAATTGGAAACAAGCGAGGAGATGTCGATACATCTTAGTAGGTGCAACACATAAAATTCAGCAGCAAAAAAAATACAATCAACTACTCCCTCTGACCCATATTACTTGACTTGGATTTGTCAAAATTTGGATGAACCTATATACTAAATAGTGTCTAGATTCATCCAAATCTAGACAAATTTGAGTCAACTAATATGGTCGGAGGGAGTAAAAAATGACAATAAATAAATTCAAATATTAGTACTCCCTCCGATCCATATTAGTTTACTTAGATTCATCTAGAAACAAATATATTTAGTCAAGTTTTAGTGCTAGATACATCCGTATCTAGACATATTGAAGTCAACTAATATGGGTTAATATAGAGCTGCGGCCGTTTGTAAAAATAAGTTAATATAGAGCTGCGGCCGTTAATTGGCATGAGGGAATATGAAAAACACAAAAACAAAACAAACAACAAACCAAACACTCGGGCTAACCAAACATCACCAGTCAAACACTCGGTCTAACAAAACCAAAATGAATAAGCAAACCAAAAAAAACTAACGCTGCCCACTCCAACAACTCACGCCAACCCAACCCAACAATAACTAGTATAGGACAAAAAAAAAAGAGAAAATACAAACATGCAAACTCCAAAGCAACGGCCCATTAACCAGCCCAATAGAGACAACAGATAAAACAGCAAAACACTACACTAACAGCCCGTTACCCCTGGCCGGGAAACAACACGATCGGCCGAGCGAGCAACACAAGGCGCGTATCACTGGACGCCTCACCAATCTTGACAAACTGATCAACGGACTATGAGTTAGCTATGCCCTAACTTAAAACTCAGCTAGCTATGAATTAGCAAAACCGTTATTTTTATTCGTAGCAAAACTTGTAACGCTCGGCATTGTCTGTCGATGCAGTAGTTGGGTTTAATTCAGTCTCAGCATGTTTCAGAGAATAAATAGGACCTGATCTGCATGCCTATACACGATCGGAAGTAGCACCTTTGTAGGATTGTTCTGCACGACCTCGTCCGTGGGATGGCGCGGGATCAACGAGTCGTGTGTAGCGTAGATTTCGGTTAGTTGGTTAATCCTCTGAATAAAAGGAAAGGCCCAGAAAAGACGCAAGGTTAACGCATCGCAAGAAAACTCTGTCTCTGAAAGTGCTGTGCTCGTGCGAATAGAGAAAGTTCAGTAGCGACGAACTCACATATCCACCTAGATTTCCACCGGATCGAGTAGAGCTAGAGGCCTTTGATCTAACAGAATGAAGAGGTGAGGATTAAGTATAGGAAGAGGCTCGTCGAGGAGAACGGAGAGGTGGGGACTATATACAGGAAGAGCCAGGAAAATAAGGGAGAGTCTAATCCATGCACTAGGAGAGTGTAATTCAGCTAGCCCAGTGAATTTAAGGTATCCGATGTTAAGTATGGTGGGGATCGAAAAAAAATACTCCATGTAAAAGTGTATCGATCGAGTGCCAGACCAAATGTGATATTTATTCTAGATTAAAAACAGGGCCACAGCACCCATCTCACATCGCGATGGTACACAGGTGCATGCACAAGCTGGTCACACGTCGGCTGTGCACACTAGTTCTCAGGAACCAAGGGTATGCAGCTGGGCGCGGAGCACTGCCTCCTGCAGTTGTCCTTGCAGTAAGCGCCAGCCCTAGATCTGCAGTCGTCGCAGCGAGCAATGTCGCCGCTACGGCAGTACTGACTGTCGCAGTTGGAACTAATGAAGGCGTCGCAGGTGGAGTCGCACTGCGACTCACAGTCGTCGCATGATATCGTGGGTGCCGGTCCTGGCGCCGGTGGGGAGATCTCAGGACTCGAGGGTACGCAGTTTGGCGAGGAGCACTGCGTCCTGCAGTCGTCCCCGCACCTACTCCTATGCCCAGCCATGCAGGGGTCGCAGGATCGGGTTTCGCAGACGCCGTTGCATTGATGGCTGACGACAAAGATGCAGTCATCGCAGCTGCCGTCGGTGCAGTTGCGGTTGCCCCTGCAGCTCTCGTTCGCCGAGGTCACGCAGGCGCCGCAGCTTTCGTCGATGTTGCACGCACTGCTGCAACTCGAAGCACTGGAGTCGGCGCATGGCGTGTAGCACTGCGAGAAACAGTCGTCGCATGATATCGTGGGTCCCTGTCCTGGTGCCGGTGCGGGGCTTTGTGGCAACGGCTTCGGGGACGGCGGTGCGGGAGCTGTTGGTGGTGGCAGCGGTGGTGTAGGTGGTGGTGGCGACGGTGGTGTAGGCGATGGTGGTGGTGGTGGTGGTGGTGGCGCCATGGAGTGACCACAGCGTCCCAAGGAAGGCACAACGAGCATGGCAAGAACTACGGTGATGACAGACGCCTTGAGAGCGAGAGCGGCTGAACCCGAAGCCATTGTGTTATGCACTTGTGGACGGTGCACAACAAAGCAATGCTTAGCTCAAGAGAAAGATCTGCACATCATCAGGTGAAGACTTAATTTGCACATACGATGCTATTTATACACTCAAGATTAAAATCCTAGCCACAGCCCTAGGTCTAGCAAATCAGTCGTGTACTGCTAGACTAGCACTAACATAAACTAAACGATATACACGGCCATTATATGTGTCTAGCTAGCTAGGTAAACTGCGCCAAGTTGCTAGTTGAGATATGCGCCACTTGACTTCACATATTACCCATCTCGACTGGTCAATCTTGGTCCAATCTCAGTGGAGGAGACAAAACTGCATATATGATTCTATTATACACTTAAGTATAGCTAATGTCAATGTACCGGTACTATCATGTACTAAACTATACAGGGGCGGAGCTCCCAGTAGGGCAAGGTAGGGCAGCCGCCCTACCTTGATTTTTGGAGAAAACCTTTAGATGTGTATCCTTTTTCTGAACATTTTGAGTGGTTATACGTTGAAAACAGACTTCGTATGAGAAAGTTATGCTTATTTTAGTAAACACTGCGCAAAATTGATTTTAAGTGAAATAAGGACTAGGTGTAGTCTAGTTTAAACTAAAATTTTCTCTCTGCAATTGCTAATTCCCAATCTAATCAAAATCAACTCTAAACAATGTCCTAGATGAGGTATTTAAGGAGGTCATGAGCGTATTTTGGCTGCCTTATGGCATGTGGCCAAAACCAACTCTTGTTATGTGACAGTTTATGTTTTATGTTTGTACTTTGGCTTACTATTGGTAAAAATTTCTAAATGCGTGCTTTCTCAATTAGAGAAATAATGGTTTAGAACCCTTCTAAAGATGTGAATTGGCAAAAAGAATAAGACCACAATCCTAAGTATGGACGAAGTGATAACAAAAATGAGTGAAAAGTCATTAAAAACGAGAAGATACTAGGTCACTATTGATTTTTTCGGCGTGTGGCCACCTTCTATTTTTCAATAAAATCTATTACAACTGATTTTGACCATCGATTTGATGAGTTTTCGTTAGAGTTTCTTTGTTTTGCCTTGCCTGAAATGAACCATTTTATAGGTTCAACACGAATAAGATATTTATCATGGGGATTTATATTATTATGAGCATGAGCTTATATAAAATAACCTTGAGATATTCCTTATTCATATACAGAGAATTAAAGACTTTAGAGATTATCTTAATATTTGAATGATACATTATGCTTCATATCGTTTATCGCCTTGTTAAGATGGTATTGCTTTTACCGATAGAAACAACAATAGTTAAAGGGGCTTTCTCAATGACAAAGGTCATTAAGATCGAGTTGATATTTACTTTTTTTGGAGTTCGCCCTACCTCGATTTTTTTCCGTCCTCCGCCACTGAAACTATATGCCTAGCTAGATAAATTTCACCAATTTGCAAAGTTCATATCTACAACATGCATGTTACTTTGTTACAAGCTAGTTGACTTCACAAATAACTGGTCTTTACCCAGCAACTAGGGTTGGCTCTAGAGGACAGGAGAGTGTATTAAAGATGTACGGTTGCCTTATTTTGGAATGAACTGCTAACTACCGCACTATCATGAACTAAACTATATACATGGCGATTATATATCTAGCTAGGTAAATTGCACCAAGTTGCTAGTTGAGATCTTCGCCACATGCATGTTACGAGATACTTGACTTCACATATTACCCATCTTGACCGGGCAATCTTGGTCGAATCTCGTTGGAGGAAACGGAACTGCATATAGGATGCTATTTATACACTTAAGTATAGCTAAAATCAGTGTAATGATACTATCATGTACTAAACTATAAGTCTATCTAGTTAAATAGCACTAACTTGCAAGTTTATATCTACAACATACATGCTATATTACTTTGTTACAAGCTAGATGACTTCACAAATAACTGGTCTTGACCAGGCAATTGGGGTTTGTTCTAGAGTATGGAAGAGTGTATTAAAGACTTATGACTGACTTATTATGAAAGAGAGTTTTAGATTTTAGTCAGACACATTATACTTAATCAGTGGGCTGAATTCATGTAATGGCTCTATATACATCATGTGAAACATTTGAAAAGGGGGAAGGTAAATCTTTCGGAAACCCTTTGGTAGGTGACATCGAGTTCTTTGATAGGAATAGAAATAATCAACTTCAGAACTGTGGCATTTGTTCCTTCCTGTCTACACATGATAGAAGCTTGGCCACAAAAAGTTTAGCATATAAAATGTTTAGTTTTCTTTGATTGAGAAAAATGCACTTCTTTAATTCCTTAAAGCATTGATGTATCTAGCTTCATTGGCTGACTGGATCCGGCAACAAGTGTTCCTCCATGAAGGCGTTGTATTTGAGCTTTGTGAGCTCCAGCATGGAAACATCTATATATGCTAATCATTAGTTGGCTCCTACGATGTTGAGGTATGAGTTATTAAAAGTGTTAATTTGGTGCTCCGACTATTACCTACCTTGTTTTCATGTATGTTGGTTTATCCTTAGTTGTAAATGGTGTAGCTTTTTCTCTATACCGATGACGAGATTTCTCGTTGTTAGTCATTAGGTATTATACCGGACGATATTTCTCGTTGTTAGTCACCAAGTATCATACTTTTCCCTAATAATTCATTATGCCATTATATTTAATAAATTCTAGTTGTGCTAATGTTTTAATGTATCAAAATGCAAAGGTTGATAGTGTAACCTCCATTCTATCAGAAAACCCGAGAGATATGTGTCGTGTCTTGATTTTCGACACCGGGGATAGGGATCTCTTTATTAGTTAGGCCAGGGACGCAACAACATACACAGGTTTTTTTACTCAGGTTCGGATCCTTGATGTGAGGATCCCTGCGTCATGCAACTATCAACTATCTGGTTGATGATCACGAATACAAGGTCTGTTTTCCTAGGAAGGATCTATCATGAGCATTCTCCCTCCTTTTTTCCTCCCCATGTCCGGTGACCTGGTCCTCATTTTCTATGATCAAGTGGACACCACAAGGGTTGATGGAACGCAGTAGCATAGTCATGCCACACGGTAGAGCGTGGTGTGCATGACTTCTAAGTGGCTTGAGGATGTCTTGCCCTAGGAGCGTAGGGTTGTGAATTCAGCAGCTGTAGTCTGCCACGCAGGTCAGGCATCGACTGCCATCTATTAGTTTTGTACCACGCTTATCCGCCTGGGGTTCCCTGTCCCCAGGCGTATGAGCGGCTTGCTTCCTGGGCGATGCTGGCGGGCGTCTTACCTGGGAGTTCGTGGTGTGTGGGCGGGTCTGCGCGGGTCAAAATAACGGTCACAACAACGACTGGGCAAGATGGGTCCCACATGTAAGGGGACGAGTCAACCAAACCACAACTAAGGCAGGTGTAACGATAGGTGGTGTTTCTCCAATTTGACGGATTGTAGTGGCGCAATAATAATTTATGGGTGAACTGGCACTGGTGGAAACGAGGCTATAGGTCCTGGTTGGTACGGGGCTTTAGTTCCGGTTGCCCAACAGGGACGGGGCAATCGGGACTAAAGCTCTAACCTTTAGTCCTGGTTGCCCCACCAACCGGGACAAAAGGGTGCACACGTGGCAGCGGCATAGGGCGAGGGGGTGGAGCATTTTGGCCCGGGACTAATAACCTTATGCCGCGGCAGAGATTTGGCACATTTCTCTGCCGCGGCAGAGAATTCATTTTGGCACATTTTGTTGCCGCAGCAGCATTTTCGCCACTTTTTGTGCCGCGGCAGATAATTCATTTAGGTTGTTTTATTGTTTATTTAGTATTTTGCACTTATCAATGAAGGAACCTTATATTACACAAGATCATCATGACAATATTACATTCAATACACGGATCGAGTTCATGCACTACATACAAAAGTTGTTATTCGATGCTACCGGCCAATTCCTATTGTCTATACACAGCCGAATAGTATTCCCCTTTTGGGTTTAGAACTTCTGCATCCAAGAATCCCGTCAATTCCTCCTGAATTGCTCGTACGCGATCCTTTGGCAGAAGACCGTCCTGTAGACGTTCGATCTGATATTTAAAAAAGGAGTCAGTCTATATGAATGAAACTAAACACAATTTGATTGTAATTAAAAACTATAAAAATTGTTTACGTACGTGGAGTTGCTCTAAATTTCTGCCCTTCTCATCGCACGTCTGCCGGATGAACTCGTAAACATAGTATCCACATAGATTGTTACCTGGTCCTGTGTCAGGCACTTTACGAGAACAGAGTTCAATCAAAAATAATAATCAAACATGATAATAACTGTATCAAAACTAGAATAAAAGAGATGCGCGGATATAGCTAGTGGTGCTTACATTTAGTGGTTGAAATGTAAGCTCCTCTTTCCAAACACCCCTAGCCTTGTTGGTGAACCGTTTCCAAGCGCTGCCCGGCGTAGAAAACGAATAAAAGAAGTTATTAATTACTTGATATCATAAAATTCACGAACGTTGTCGATATAGTGTCGTAATGATTAGAATTACCGCTGGAGAAGCATCTGCATGTCCTTCCACGTCTCAAGGGGTTTATGTTTCGAGTCCATGACTAGTACACGCCCTTTGTCAAGTTGAATGATTAACAGAATATAGTGGAAGCTGCGAATGCATAACTAATCAATTATATACTTAACATCGAGTAAGCGAAAAAGAAAGTGTATACAAGACAATAACACTCACTCGAAGTTGTAAGGAAAAAGTATTTCCCTTCTGGTTTCTTGAAACCTTAACGCGTGTATTATATTATCCTCCGTATCCTGGGGGCTTGTTTTGAGATTAGCTTCATGAACCCAATATGGGTCAATGAAGCCAATGTCATAGATTTGTCCTCTGCTGCATTCGAGAATCTTCATTCTGCATATTACAGTATGATTATATACATGCAATAAACAAGGTGAGATAGCTGGAGACTAACTTAATTACAGAATTAGTACTTACAGACAATATGCACTGATGATCGATTTGTCCAAGGCGTCTTGATTGAATAATTGAAATAGTTCATCAAATTCAATGGATATCATGTCATCCTTTTCTTTCCCATGATGCTTTTTTGTAACCCTCAGCACTATCCAGTTAGCCCGGGCCTTTGTGGCATGCATGTACCAGTTATGCAATCTTCGCATTTTTGTTGGAAGATTGTTTACCTCCTCAGGTTTGACGAGAGGTTTACCGTACTGGTATTTGTATGCTACTTCACTCACGGGGAAGAACTCTAATTGGGATAAGTACTGGGCAATACTCATACCTTGAGTAGTGGCAGCTTCTCCGTATTGTGCAACTACCTCTGGATCATACTGCTCTTTGGCCCCATATTTGCTCGACCCCACATTGGTTTGGGAAATCACCTTGAGAGGGGTGCAAGTCTGTTTTGCTTGTTCTCCGAGCTGGGCAATAGATTTCTCGCTTGCATCAGTACTGCTCTTCGAGGCTTTTTGTGCCGCATGTGACTTGAGAATAGAACACTCATAGTCTGATGACAGCTTTGGCTCGGGTTGATGAAGAGTCTTTAGCATTTTCAACACTTTGGCTTTTTGTTCTTTGGTGCTGGGGAACTCTGGCTCTTTCGGCTGCCCCAACTTAGCGAAAAACGCTGTCGTTTCCGCATCAACGATCGCCGCAGTCTCCTCTTCAGTACAGTCATAAGCTCTCTTGGGAGGAACCTTTGGTACTTTTGGAAGAGGCTCTTGTTTACGTTTCGGCGATCGCTTACCACGACGCACAGTAGCGGTACGCTTACGCTTTTTATCCTGAGACGCCGGCGATGGCTCCCGCGGCGATGGCTGCGCCGGAGATTGCTGAGGCGACGTAGCCGGGTGAGGCGACGAAGACGGCTGCCGCGGCGGCGATGACCTCGCTGGAGACGGGTGAGGCGGCGGCGAAGATGGCCTTGGCGTGTGATTTTGAAGCACGATACATTCCTTCGGCCATAGAATGGTGACGTTTTTTGCGTCTCCCAGTACAGTCACATCCCCTTCACCTGCAGGGTAGTGAATATCCAAAACTTCAAAGGTGGGCATGATTTCATCCACCCCGACAACAGCGTAGCCCTCTAGAACCAGACGACAGTGGTAAGTTGGTGTGGGTCCAATTGGTAAGGCATAGCCGACCGCCACCTTCATTGATATGTTCACAATTTTGACATGTAGCTCGCAGTGTGTCATCTCTGTGATATCATCCACTGGGTAGCCAACAGGAGCCATCGTCGGTGCACCATCGTCATCGCCATTGTCATCACCCGGGACCTCGGTGGAAGCCACACTGCTTTTTCGATTATTCGATAGGCCGGTAGCATCGAATGCAGTGTGCTGCTGAGATGGGCCGGTAGTACTTTGCTCTTTAAGTTTGTTAATTTCATCTTGTTGTTGCTTTAATCATTCTTCAATTAAACGCATTCGCTCTTTCTGACTATCTGCTTCAACTTCCGCCCTGTCCTTTCTCCTCTGACGGCTTCTATCAGGATATTTCTTCCTCTCTTCGGGAAACCCAGTCCTCCATGGTTGGGAGCCTCTTGTGCCTCGTGTTCGTCCATCATGTTCCTTATTTCCAAGGGCGAGTGTGAGCTCATCATTCTCTCTATCGGGAATGAAGTCCCCATCTTTAACAGCCTTTACTGCTTTTCTCATCCTCTCTATTGGCAAGGGTCTTCTTTATGTCGTATGTTATATATACACCTCCCTTCCGAGTCCAATGTGCCCCCATGCCCGTAAAACCAATTCCTTGCACGTTCTACCCAATCGTCTGTCTCTGGGGTGATCTTTTTAGCACGCAGTTCATTCTCAAGTTTCTCCCACTTAGGAATGCCAGCCCTGTAGCCACCTTGCCCCATAGTATGGTGATACTTCTTGTTAGCAGCATTCAGCTTATTCGTTGCAGACATTTTCTTAGCTTTTTCTGATGTCTTGTATTCCACAAACTCAGCCCAAAATGGTTTTATCTTCTCAAACTGAATATTCTTGAAATCGGGAGTCTTCTCTTTCACGACATAGTCAAGGTGCAATCTTTTCTTCCAGTTGGTGAAACACTGGGCCATCTTCTTCAAAGCCCACTCCCTGACCTTAGCCTCCATGGCTCTCCCATGTTGTAAGGCGTCCTCAACTGGATCCTCCGTATTTGGATCCAGCTCTATCTTCGGTAGTTTGAAATTAACCATGAGCCTCTTCCACAGTAAATCTTTGGCGTGGTTAGGGACAAATAAACATGTTCCCTCTTCATCCGCATTAGTAGGCCTATTCCAATTTCTAATGGTGATCGGGATTAAGTCCCTAATGATTACTCCGCATTGTGCCACAAATTTGTTTGCGACAACTTCGGGAGCCGTCGGTTTGCCGTCTTCAGCGACATCTTCGATCCTGAACCTCTCATTGTCTTGCAACTTTTTGGTTGGGCATCGTCTGCTCTTTTTAGTAGATTCCTTCGATCCGGAGGGCTAAAAGAAGAAAGATCGTCGTTACTATTTCTATATAGATAGCAGATGATTAATTAATGAATTGATTATATTACATGCACCTCGCCGGAGCGGTCGTCTTCTCGATTACACAAGGCATCGCCTTCTCCCTCGCGGAAGGCAACACCTTCAACCTCAAACAAGTCATCTATTCCGGTAAAAAGAGGATCACCCTCACCGGAGTTGTTCAGAAACGTTGATACGTCTAAATTTTCTTCCCCACGGATCACACCTTGGATCAACTCTTCCTTTTCTTCGTCTCTGACGTGTGGGTCCATATTTTCTGCATAGGTGGAAAAATGAATAAGTCAAAGCGGCTAAAGGAGAAAGTTAGGTACGGTGTTGAGAGATATAAACCCTAATTCAGAGAAACCCTCATATATTTCTAAGATAGGGTTTTTAAGATAGGGCCGAAGACTAATAATACCAAACTAATTAATAAACCTAATAATACCTAACTACCTAATAATCCAAACACCGAAAATAAAGGGAAACCCTAAAGCATCGATGCAATGATCAAGCAAGTATGATGATATGACAAGTTAAATTGTATTGAAAAGTAACCCTAAAGCACGCTCGACAAATTAAAAGGGGTTCCGAGGGGCGCATACCCTAACTCGGCGAGGCTTGGAGCGCCGGCGAGGAGCACGTGGAGGCGCGATAGCGGGGCAGCGCGTGGAGTCCGACGGCGGGGCAGCGCGTGGAGGCCGACAGCGGGGCCGAAAAATAGTATGTACAAAATATGATAATATACATATACATATACATATACATATACAAAATATGATAATATATAAAAAAATATGGTCACTTTGCATGCAATTTCATGGGAAGATTTACGCGCGATCGAGCCAGACCGAGCTTTCCTACGTCGAACACAATGGTTTTGACCGCGCGACCCCTTCGCCCATGTCTCGCCCACGCGTGAGCGAACAGGGAAACTCCCATCGCCGCCGCCTCCTCCCCCCCTCTCCTCACCTTCCCCTCGTTGCTGCGCTGTCAGGGCAGGCCACCGGGCCTTGCCTGTGCGTTGCCGGCACCGGCGGTGGCGGCTTGGTACTGTAGATGTGGTGCATATCTACAGTAAATGTTGGCCCTTTTTCCAAGACAATTCGGTGTCTTACCCTTTCACGATTCCACCGTCTATCCGATGTTTCTCGGCGCTTTCTCGGCGCTGCTAACCGAATCCCGAGCAAACAGAGCTTCTGCCTCTCTCTTGCCACAATACACCCGCCCCACGCGTCCTTGCACGCCTCCCATGTCCTGCGGAACCGGCCACCGACATCCCCTTTTCCCGAGCCGTCGACCGCCGTCTAAGACTAGGACTAGTCGGGAAAAATATTATAGTATTTGCCACGTCCACAATCTGAACACCACAATCCGATTGCACAACATACCCAACGTGATGCACATGAAGAACTTTGCGTAAGCCATCTATATTAATAGCAAAAAATACCAAAGCATCCATTATCAAATGCATTATCCAACAAATTGTGACAAATTACATAATTATTAGAATAACTATTAGACATAATTACGACAAGCAAACTAGAAAAATTCTTTCAACACAACAATATCAATCACATATATTGCAAATTCTTTCAACACAACAATATCAATCTACATTACAAACACCAATCAATCTACATTACAAACACCAATCAACCTAATACTACAAATTTGCGGAAATTTGGGGGAGAGAGAGAGGGAAGGGCGCGCGGGAGACATACCCGAGGAAGGGGACAGGGAGAGGCCGGAGGAGGTGCGACCGGAGGAGCGGAGGTGGATGAGGTGCGGTCGGAGGAGGTGCGGCCGGAGGGGCGGAGGTGGATGAGGTGCGGTGGCTGGTGTTAGAGCGGCTGGACGACGGAGCCCGGCGGCGGACCCCGGAGGAGGAGGTGTGTCGGTGGGACGGGCGCGCGGGAGGAGGAGGAGCCGCTACGGAGCGCGCGGCGGTGGCGGCCGGAGGCGGAGGCGTTGACGACGACGGAGGGCGCGGGAAGCCTGGCGGCGTCGTCGATGAAACAGAGAAGCAGAGAAGAGTGAGAGGGAGAAGAAGAAGAGAAGTTATAAAGGGGAGGGAGTATACGTCCCGGTTGGTGGCTCCAACCGGGACTAAAGGGGCATACGTCCCGGTTGAAGCCACCAACCAGGACGTATACTCCAATTTTCAGCAGCTGAAGGGGCGCGCACGCAGGGGGTCTTTAGTCCCGGTTGGTGGCTCCAACCGGGACATATTCCCCTGTTTTCAAATTTTTTCAGGTATTTTCTCTCTGTTCCCGCCTTATTTTTATTTTGGGGTTTAAATTTGTATTGTTTTTTAAATGATAATTAATTTGGAATTTATAAAAACTTTAAACATAAAAAGTGTTTGGATTTGAATAAATAATTCAAAACCATTTTCTGTTTTAAAAAATAATTAATGTAACCATTTAAAATATGAACCATTTACAATTAAAAATGAATTAACTTATATTTTTTTAATATCAATTTGGAATTTAGAAAAACTTTAAACATAAAAAGTGTATGGATTTGAATAAATAATCCAAAATCATTTTCTATTTTTAAAAAATAATTAATGTAACCATTTAAAATGAATTAACTTATATTTTTGAATATTAATTTGGAATTTAGAAAAACTTTAAACATAAAAAGTGTTTGGATTTGAATAAATAATTCAAAACCATTTTCTGTTTTAAAAAATAATTAATGTAACCATTTAAAATATGAACCATTTACAATTAAAAATGAATTAACTTATATTTTTTAATATCAATTTGGAATTTAGAAAAACTTTAAACATAAAATGTGTATGGATTTGAATAAATAATCCAAAACCATTTTCTATTTTTAAAAAATAATTAATGTAACCATTTAAAATGAATTAACTTATATTTTTGAATATTAATTTGGAATTTAGAAAAACTTTAAACATAAAAAGTGTTTGGATTTGAATAAATAATTCAAAACCATTTTCTGTTTTAAAAAATAATTAATGTAACCATTTAAAATATGAACCATTTACAATTAAAAATGAATTAACTTATATTTTTTTAATATCAATTTGGAATTTAGAAAAACTTTAAACATAAAAAATGTTTGGATTTGAATAAGTAATTCAAAACCATTTTCTGTTTTTAATGGGCGGGAAAAAAAGGACGGAAAATAATGGGCGGAAAGAAAATTTGATTAGGATAGAACTGGAATTAAAGTACATAACGCAACTAACACAAAGCTACATAGAAGAACTGAAAATTAAGATACGTGGCCAGATTAAGCCACAATCGGCCGAACTTGTTTTGCAATGTTGGAATAATTCAGTCATGCTCCTGCCTACACCTGTAATACTCGCCACTGTAGTCGTCGTACTCGCCGCGGCCGTCGTCGCTATCGTCATCGGGTTAACCCATTTGCAGCGAAACAAAGGGACCTTAAAAGAGACTCCATATTCTAGTTCCCATATCTCCTCTTTGTAACCATAATATGTGTCCTTTTGTCCATTCTCGTCTATTGCATCAAAGCGGACACCACTATTTTGGTTGGTGCTCTTTTTATCTTGGGCGATCGTGTAGAATGTATTCCCATTTATTTCGTACCCTTGGAAATTCAATACAGTAGAAGATGGTGACGCGGCCAACAAGTATAGCTGATCTCCAAAAGTGGTGTGATTCAAGAGATGTGTCCGCATCCAACCACCGAAAGACTTCATGTGTTCATCTGTAATCCATGATTCAGGCTTCCCCGGGTTTTTGGAGCGTACAATATTCTTGTGTTCCTCGATATACGGAGCTGCCAAGGTGGAATTATGTAGAACTGTGTAGTGTGCTTTAGTGAAAGAATCCCCGTCCCTACATATCATTGCTTTCTTTCCCAGCGTGCCTTTTCCACTTAGTCTTCCCTCATGCCGCGAGTCAGAAACACCAATCGGCTTAAGGTCAGGAATAAAGTCAACACAAAACTCAATGAACTCCTCTATTCCATATCCCTTGGAGATGCTTCCTTCTGGTCTAGCACGGTTATGAACATATTTATTTAAGACTCCCATGAACCTCTCAAAGGGGAACATATTGTGCAGAAATACCGGACCGAGAATGGCAATCTCTTCCACTAGATGAACCAGGAGATGCGTCATGATATTGAAGAAGGATGGTGGGAACACCAATTCAAAACTAACAAGACATTGTACCACATCCTTCTGTAACCTTGGCAGAATATCTGGATTGATTACCTTCTGAGATATTGCATTGAGGAATGCACACAGCTTCATAATGGATACTCGAACATTTTCCAGTAGAAGCCCCCTCAATGCAATCGGAAGCAACTGCGTC